>OX346275.1:6159731-15337231 GCA_947049275.1 Epinotia bilunana | reverse complement strand
CTTTTAAGTTTGAAGTCAGCCATCTTGAAATTTTGACAGCTGTCAACTGGCTAGCAATAACCCTCCTAGCTCGGGAACGGGGAGGCGTAGAGAGACGTGCGACACGTCATTGTGCTCGGCGGAGCACTCTCCTTCGAGTGAGCTGGGTCCCATTGGGATCCGAGCGCTCCCCACTTTAGTGTGAGCTGAGCCTGCCAGAGGACGGGCGAGACCAGCCCGAGTTCAGCGAGCCCAGTCTCGAGTCTGTGCGACCACCTGGACCGGAGTTACGAGGCTCTAAAGTTTGAAGTCAGCCATCTTGAAATTTTGACAGCTGTCAACTGGCTAGCTATAACCCTCCTAGCTCGGGAACGGGGAGGCGTAGAGAGACGTGCGACACGTCATTGTGCTCGGCGGAGCATTCTCCTTCGATTGAACTGGGTCCCATTGGGATCCGAGCGCCCCCCACTTTAGTGTGAGCTGAGCCTCCCAGAGGACGGGCGAGACCAGCCCGAGTTCAGCGAGCCCAGTCTCGAGTCTGTGCGACCACCTGGACCGGAGCTACGAGGCTCTAAAGTTTGAAGTCAGCCATCTTGAAATTTTGACAGCTGTCAACTGGCTAGCTATAACCCTCCTAGCTCGGGAACGGGGAGGCGTAGATAGACGTGCGACACGTCATTGTGCTCGGCGGAGCATTCCCCTTCGACTGAACTGGGCGCTGCTGGGATCCGAGGCCCCCCCACTTTTGTGTCAGTTGACCATAGACAAGAAGACAGTACATAAAGGAAAGGAGAAGAGGGAAAGAAAGAAGAAAGCATGTCAAACCATTTCGCCCTGTCAAACTATTAATCAGAATAAATTTAAGCTATAAAACCAACATTATTAAAAAAAAATGGTCAAGTGCGAGTCGGATTTTAATTTTCCATACATTTTTCGATAAAGCGCCTGATGAAAAATTTCCGCAACAAATCACGCTTTTATCAAAGTTTGGCATTTTTTATCTCCGAAACGGTAAGAGATAGAGCAAAACGGACTTCAATTTTGAACAATTTATACTACGTTAGTAGTATAAAATTATAGCAATCTACATAAAAACATTTTTTTTTTGTCAAAATTGGACAAAAAAAAATATCAAAAATAATCTAACCCGGGTCTAAAATTTTTGTTTATAGACTTAGAAAGTCCAAAAAAATACCATTCGATGCAGAATTGCAAAAATTTTGTCGCATGTGAATATCAGCTCCGCAAAGTAAATAGTTTTTGCAAAAAAAAATAAAAACCATAAAAAAACAAAAAAAATGTATGGGAGGTACCAAAAGGGGGGGGTTTGCACCCCAAGCCAAAAACACCACAGGTGGGGCATGGTTAAAAACCCCCCTCTGCGAAGTTTCAGAAAGATCTACCGAAATTCGACCCTATAACCTAACCTAACCTAACCTAACCTAACCTAACCTAACCTAACCTAACCTAACCTAACCTAACCTAACCTAACCTAACCTAACCTAACCTAACCTAACCTAACCTAACCTAACCTAACCTAACCTAACCTAACCTAACCTAACCTAACCTAACCTAACCTAACCTAACCTAACCTAACCTAACCTAACCTAACCTAACCTAACCTAACCTAACCTAACCTAACCTAACCTAACCTAACCTAACCTAACCTAACCTAACCTAACCTAACCTAACCTAACCTAACCTAACCTAACCTAACCTAACCTAACCTAACCTAACCTAACCTAACCTAACCTAACCTAACCTAACCTAACCTAACCTAACCTAACCTAACCTAACCTAACCTAACCTAACCTAACCTAACCTAACCTAACCTAACCTAACCTAACCTAACCTAACCTAACCTAACCTAACCTAACCTAACCTAACCTAACCTAACCTAACCTAACCTAACCTAACCTAACCTAACCTAACCTAACCTAACCTAACCTAACCTAACCTAACCTAACCTAACCTAACCTAACCTAACCTAACCTAACCTAACCTAACCTAACCTAACCTAACCTAACCTAACCTAACCTAACCTAACCTAACCTAACCTAACCTAACCTAACCTAACCTAACCTAACCTAACCTAACCTAACCTAACCTAACCTAACCTAACCTAACCTAACCTAACCTAACCTAACCTAACCTAACCTAACCTAACCTAACCTAACCTAACCTAACCTAACCTAACCTAACCTAACCTAACCTAACCTAACCTAACCTAACCTAACCTAACCTAACCTAACCTAACCTAACCTAACCTAACCTAACCTAACCTAACCTAACCTAACCTAACCTAACCTTTTTTTTTTTTTTTTTTTTTTTTTTTGTTTAGGGGGGGAAAATGCGTTACGCATACCACCCGGGCGCAGGGGGTGACCCGAGTGGTTATGTGGGACTCCCGTATGAGCTTATGAGACCCACGGTGTACCCACTAAAAACCCCCCCACTTGCCGCCTCGCCGCCATGTGGCGAGGTTACGGGAACACTTGCGCACACATCCGCAACCCCGCCGGCGGCAGCCGCCCACAAGCGGCTCCTCACGGATGCCCTGAGGCCCTCCACGTGAGGCGCGCCAGATGTTAGGACGCGCCTGCCTGCTCGATCTCCACCTGTACAGTAGCGGAACCCCCCTGAGTCCGCTACGAGGAGATCGTGGGTGCAGAAAAATCCAGCACCCGGTGGCGGATCAGGTCTGTGGTTCCGCCACCGACCACGTCTCGGCCGCAGAGGATAGGGAAAGCGGCGCACCGTAATACCGGCATTCCTCCTCCTCTGCGGTCCCACCAATGCCGTTTCGGCGGAACGGCCCCGCCAAGTTCGCAGGGGGTAGGGAGAGTGGCGCACCGTAATACCAACACGCCTCTCCCCCTGCGATCCCGCCTCGGCCGCAGAAGATAGGGAGAACGGCGAACCGCAATACCGGCACTCCTCTTCTTCTACGGCCCCTCCCTTACGCATCCTAAGCGGGCTTCGCTAAGCCCGCTAGGAGCGCCCTCCTCGGGCCAGCCGGCGGCCCAAACAGGCCGGCCCTGGGTGCCTCTTAGCTTCGCCGTGGGTGACCAGTCCACGGTTACTAAGCCCCCCCGCCCCAACAAGGCGGGCACCCTCGGGGGGGAACCTAACCTAACCTTTTTTTTTTTTTTTTTTTTTTTTTTTTTTTATCGCTGGGAAAATGCGTTTGTCCCCCCTAGACTGAAGAGTCTAGGGGGGCGCATACCCCCCGGGCCCGGGGAGGCCAAAGTGGGGGTTATGTGGGGCTCTCCCCTCCCGCAACCCCCTCCGCACTAGTCGGAGGGAGGGGAGGAGAACTACCCACTAAAAACCCAGCGGCGTTACCCTCACTGCCGTTATAGGGGGACGCCATGGGGTCGCGAGCATTCTACCACGACGTCCCCCCGGCTGCCCCGGCGTTATACCGGGGGCACCCTCGCGCCGAAGGAGGGAGGGATTGGCAACGCAACAACCCCTCCCCCAGACGTGTAAGGCCTTAGATGGTGGGTCCCCGGCCCACCGGCCTTATTGGGGGAGAAGGCGGTTGATGTATTGCAACCGCCTTCTCCCCACCCGTCTGCGCCGGAGCGGGTGCGCGTCAGCTCGTTCTTCGCGCTCCCGCTCCGCTTGCTCTTTTCGCGACATCACCTCCTCCGCGAAGTCCACCGCTGCCTTCCACGATCTCTCGCTGCTCAGCATACAACTCACAACACTGTGCAGCGAGAGATCGTCCGTCCCTAGCGCCGCAACGAGCGCACGGCGCTCCACGGCCCAGCTCGTACATTCCACCAGAGTGTGCTGGGCCGTGTCATCCTCCGCACCGCAGTGGTGGCAGACTGGGGTCTGCTCCCTCCCAATGTTGTGCAGGTAATGACCGAAGCAGCCATGCCCGGTCATTACCTGCACCAGCCTGAACGCGAGGCTGCCCGTCTTGCGGTCCAGCCAACCCTCTAGGGACGGGAGGAGTGCCCCTATGGTACGCGTGCCATAGGGGGAGTCCTCCAGCATCTCTTTCCAGCGGTCCCGCTCCCGCCGGACCGCCATCCGTCGCCTTTCGGCAATCTCTTGGGGAGCCAGGCGCTCCTCGCTCGTCCTGGCCTCCACCCGCTCCCTGTGGCGCTCCGCCAGCAGCCTCGCGTCCAGCTCCCACGGCAGTGTCCCGGCCAGGGCGCACGCAGCCGCGAACGACACCGTCCGGAAGCATCGGCCCATTCTCTGGGTGATTACCCTCTGTGGTCTTCGGAGTAGAGCCCTCGTCCTCTAACCTAACCTAACCTAACCTAACCTAACCTAACCTAACCTAACCTTTTTTTTTTTTTTTTTTTTTACCCAGGGAAAATCTTCATAGATTCCATCGCGCTTGGGGCATGCGCGATGGATATGCCGGATTCGTACCGGCTAAAAACCCTGGGGAGCTCTTCACTCTGCCTTTGGCGGAGCCACGGGAACGCTCTCGCACACATCCGCGACTCCGCCAGCAGTTGTCCAACTCATTGGACCCAGCTGTGGGGGAATTGGTTGTGTGTTCCCCCGCCACTAGCATTTGTGGCGTACTTGTCGCCCGCACTCCTACACTGGGACCTCGATCCAGTGGGCGACAGTTGTCCCCATGCCTGCCACCCGGAGGTCCTTACTAAGGGGGCAGCCGGCGGTCGTGTGCCTGCCGTCTGCGCCCAGGGCGCCTGCGGCGCTGTTGGTCGGACGCATTGGAGTCCTCCCTGTCCCGCTCCGCCGTCTCCTTCTGCCGCATTACCTCCTCGCAAAAGGAGACAGCCACCTGCCACGACCTCTCGCTGTCGACCATAGATTGAATCATGGCTGGCAGCGAGATGTCGGGTCCCACTGCAAGTGAGAGGCGAGCCCTCTCTTCGGCAAAGGCGGGACACAATTCCAGCGTGTGCTGTGCAGTATCTTCCACCCCTCCGCACTGGTGACAGACTGGTGTCGGTTCCCTCCTTGCAATCTTCCACAGATACCGCCCAAAGCAGCCATGTCCCGTTAGTATCTGTGCCAGGTGGAAGGAAACCGCACCCCACTTCCTGTTAAGCCATCGCTGTAGGACTGGCTGCACTGCCGCTATGGTCCAGTGGCCGGCACTCGGCTGCTCCAGAGCTTCCGTCCACTTCCGGAGAAGGGTTTGGTGGGCGGCTTCTCGCCATCGCCTTATCTCCTCCAGGCCTGGTTGGTCTCCTCTGTGGCGGGACTCGGCTACCCGACTGTACACCTCCGCCACCACCTCGGCATCCAGCTCCCAGGGTGGGGTGCCCGCCAAAACGCAGGCCGCCTCAAACGAGGTGGTGCGATACGCCCTCGATACCCTGACCGCCATGACCCTTTGCGGTTGCCGCAGGTAGGCCCTGTTCTGGTAGGCGGACAGGGCGTCCACCCAGATGGGTGCCCCGTACAGGGCCATCGACCGCACCACGCCCGTGTACAGTCGGCGGCAGCCTGCTTTCGGCCCGCCCACGTTCGGAAGAAGCCGGCTTAGGGCGGAGGCTGCACCCACGAGCTTTGGGGCCAGTCGCCGGAAATGCTCCTTGAAATTCCATCGGCTGTCAAGGACGAGTCCAAGGTACTTCATCGTCTTCTCGACGCCAACAGAGACTCCGCCGACAACAATTTGTGCACCAGGTGGAGGCGCCCTTCGGGGTCCGTGGAAACATAGGGCTTCTGACTTGTGCAGCGCAACCTGTAGTCCCAGTTTCCGGATTTTGTCCACTACGTGGGCCACGCCCGCCGTAGCCAGGAGGGAGGCATCTCTGAATGTGCCGCCACGGGCCGTTACGAGGGTGTCGTCGGCGTAACATGTTAGTTTGACCCCCCGTAGGTTGGCGCTGCGCAGCACCCAGTCGTAGCCGATGTTCCACAGGAGCGGTCCTAAGACTGAACCCTGTGGGACACCGCACGACATGTTTTTTTCTATCCACCGATCTTTGGTGGGGTACCGGATGGTCCTCTCTGACAGGTATGCGGCTACTACCCTGCCCAGATACTCCGGCACGTGGTGGTATCTGAGCGCCTCTTTGATGGTCTCCCAGGGGAGGGTGTTGAACGCGTTAGCGATGTCGAGGGATACTGCCAGCACCACCTCTCCCTGGGACACCGCGTCATCCGCCAGGGCCCTCACCCGCGCTATGGCGTCGATGGTGGACCTGCCCCGACGGAAACCGAACTGGCACGCGCTCAGATCTGGCCCTGGCCCCTCCAGGTGCCGGACGAGGCGGTTTGCGACAATTCGCTCGAAAAGTTTTGCCACCTCGTCCAGCAGTACTATAGGCCGGTAGGCGGATGGTGAGTCAGCCGGTCTTCCCTTCTTTTGGAGCAGGACCAATTTTCCCGACTTCCAGGCGCGGGGTATCTGCCCCTGTCGAAGGCAGGCGCTGAACAGTGCCCTCACTCTTGGCTCCAACGGGCCGAGTGCCAGCACCCACGCACGCCCGGGAATGCCGTCAGGACCCGGAGCGGTGTTTTTGGGACGAAGCCTCAGTACCGCCGCTCCTAACTCTCCTTCTGTGACCTCGGGGGGAGCGACCTCCACGTGCGCCCTGTTCGTTGTATCCATATGCGGGGGGGTATGGTCACCCCTTTCCGGGAACAGAGTGTCCACGATCCGGCTTAGGAGGTCCGGTTCGAGGCTTTCCGTGAGCGGAGGAGCCCAAGGGCGTAGCTTGCACCTCACCCTCTTGTACGGCCTCCCCCACGGGTCGCTGTTCAGCGTCTCTAGCATTTCCTGCTCCGCCAGGTCCATTGCCTGGCCGATGGCTGCGCACAGGGTTTTGCTGGCCTCCCTGTATTCTGCGTACAGCCTATCCTCCAGGGCCCGATCGCGTCTCCTCCGCCTCCGACTCCTGGTGTATTGGCGTCTTGCAGCCACACAAGAGTTGCGCAGCTGTGTGAGTTCTGCGGTCCACCAGTACACGTGACGCTTCGGAGAGGCCGCTTTGGCCCGCGGCATTGCGGCATCGCAGACCACCACCATGGCGTCGCCGAGTTTAGCCGCCTCCCGCTCCACCTCCACCGGGTCTTCGGGCTCCTCCGTCCAAGCTTGAACCAGGGCTGCCTCGTAGAGAACGTCCCGGTCCAGGCGCTTCAAAGCCCATCGGGGGGCATCGTCTCTCCGGGGGCGGCTTGGGCTGTCCCGGTTCGTCGTTGGGTGGGTGGGG
This sequence comes from Epinotia bilunana, assembly GCA_947049275.1. Lineage (NCBI taxonomy): Eukaryota > Metazoa > Arthropoda > Insecta > Lepidoptera > Tortricidae > Epinotia > Epinotia bilunana. Next base: position 15,330,089 of record OX346275.1, on the reverse strand, counting down.
ACTTGATATCGGACATATCTGTGGTCTGATAGGGTCTCCACGCCCTCCATCACTTTCCATCCCTGGATCTTGCGCGCCAGAGCAGCATTTGCGAAAGTGATGTCCACAATGGAGCCACCGTTTTGCCGCACGCACGTGTCGACCGTCCCTCGGTTGAGCACCTCTAGCCCGGTTGTAACGGCCCACTCCTCCAGCAGTTGCCCTTTCGGGGTCGTCGCAGGGGATCCCCACGCCGTGGACTTGGCGTTGAGATCCCCGGCGACGAGCACTAGTTCCGGGCGTCTTCTACCAACGAGTGCTCCGACCTCGTCAAGGAACGTCTCAAAATCAGCCAGGGTCCTGTTTGGCGAGAAGTACACTCCGACGATCATTATGCCACCGATGCATGCCGAAACGTACCCCCTGCCTCTTACCACGTTTGCGAGTGGCGCGGAACCAATCGATGTCTGCGTGGCTATGGCAACCGCGCCCTCGTGGTCGCCCACCCAGTTGTCCCTCGGCGGAACCGAGTAAGGCTCGGCCACCACCACTATATGTATCATCCACTCCGCCATGCTCTGGAACAGAAGGTCCTGAGCTCTGGCGCAGTGGTTGATGTTCGCCTGGAGGAAGTGACGGGTGGCCATACTACCCTACCGTCATTATAATCTCCTCGTCCTGGGAATCGGCGTTGCCATCCCGGCGGTCGGGCTGAGAGGGGGCACTGGGGCCATCAGCAGCGCGGGTCTTCCGTTTGGGAGGGTTGCATACTTTGCTCCCCATCCTGTGGTTTGCAGGTCGGCCTGTCTCTTTGCACAGCGTGCATTCCGGGGCTGCTGAACATGCGCTTGCTCTGTGTCCTATCTGGCCGCAACGGTAGCACTGCTGGCTCCGGTCTACCTCCGCTTTGCATTTTGCAGCCACGTGGCCTACCTCAAGGCAGCGGAAGCACCGCAGAGGGCGGGCATCGAGCAGTTTAACTTGCGCAGACACCCATCCAACCAGCAGTCTACCTGCCTCCACTACCTTTTTAGCGGCTGCGACCGGGCAGCTTAACCACACGGTCCCTAGCCCCGAAGGGCCGACCACCACCTCTCCACATCTGATGTCAGTCGTAGAACACCCTCCGGCTTGCGCAACGGCCTCCACGACATCCTGGGATTGGACCGATTCGTCAAGGCCTGAGATACGCATTTCTTCGCGTTTGGTGGGCCTTGAGATCCGAACCACCTCAGGGTCCAGAACTGCCTCCAGCTTTCTGGCAAGTGCGTCTGCTTTTCTGCCACAGTCAGCTCCGGGTACCTCCAGCACGGTGGCACCGGTGCGCGCTTTTCTGAAGCGAAGCCCTTGGATGTCGAGTTCGGTGATCTGCACCTTAGCCTTTGCCTCGGCAAGTATCGACCCGTAAGTGGCTTTTTTCTCCTCAGCTTGCGGCTGTAGCAGTGTCAGAACCACGGCCGCAGAGCGGGGGGGACGAATTCTCCTTGGTTTTTTCAAGTTTCCCTTGGGCCGCATTTGCTCCACAGGTTGGAGTGGTTGGACACGATTTAGTGCTTTCCCCTTATTTTTAGAATTTTTCCACACAAAATCCGTCAGCGCGTCTTTATTGTTTTCACCAGCAGGCGTCGCCGGGGCGGATATGGGCGCTGATGACAGTGGAGCCTGTCGGGAAGCGGCTGCCTCCTTAGCAGCCAGGCTGGTTTTATTTTTCCTCTTCTTTTGTTTCCCCGCTACTGGATTGGAACCCGGAACAGCTTGTCTCGGTTGGACTGCATTTGAGTAGCCTTGACCTTTGCCAAGCTCGCTGACAGGCCGCTCTTCTATTTCTTCGTTGGCGGCCGATGAGGGGCCTGCCCGTGGCTCCGGGAGGAGTCGGCGCTCAATGCCCGCCAGCCGGGTGTTGAGCATGGTGCAGAGCTGGTCCCGGTTGGAGCGTGCCACCTCTTCGACCAGCTTTCTCAGATCCTGTTCTGTCGCTGCTGGAGGCTGGGCACGTAATTGGGCTACCTCTTTGCGCACCTCCGCCAATTGCCATGCCAGCTGTGCATTTGCTACCTCCAGCCGGACGACTTCCTCCGATGCAGTAAGTAACTTCATGGCTGCGAAGTTCCTGCCGAGCCTGGTGACTACGCCATGTAGGGCCTTTACATACGTGCCCTTCAGATGTCCCGATCTATTTGCCACTTTTTCAATTACCTCGAGATCCTCATCTACCTCGGCCTGCATATCAGCAGAAGTGCGCGCCGTTTGAGTGGTCCCGCCTAACGCTGGCCGGTTCATTAGGTGGTCTACTCGGTCGTTAGCCGCCGTTTCCACTGATTGGATATAGGTGGCCACCTCACTCTCAGCCTGGAGTCTGAGGTCATCCCTAGCCGCCTTATATGCCTCTTTGGCCCTTGCCATGTCAGCGGGCAAGCGGCCTTTCCCCCTCATCACCGGAGGTGAGTGGCCACTCGTCGTGGACTGGCTGGACTCGTCCTTGTCCTTATCCTCATCTTCCTGGAGGCGAGGCCTCTTTCGGGGCGCCTGCCAGAGCTTTCCGCACAGTGGCTGGGCACGCGCACCGAGGGATTGGGAGCCTCTGTCCGCCTCGTCAGGCACGCCCGCCACCGCCGGCACCGGCGGGTCCTCCGCGTCAAACCAGGGCACTAAGGAGTCACCGGACGACTCCTGCGCCCCCTCTGGGTCTCCAAACTTGAACGGAGTCAAGCATGGGCGCACCCGCCCCCTGGCCCTGGCTCTGGCTTTCCTCTGCGGAGCATTAGCCTCGTCGGCGGAGGATGGCCGCTGCCCCTCCACGTCAGCTCCGACAGGCGAGACGGATCGCACTGAGCGCCCAGACTCGTCCGCATCCTGCGCCGGATCCCCCCGTGGCACGCTTCCCTCGTCCAAACGGGTCAGAATCACCCGGGGGATTTTCTCCAAACGGGCCTCTCGCCTGCCCTCCGGTACCAGCGCCGGCGCGCTCCTCTCCTTTGGGGCTTCCCACCCTGAGCACGACGCCCCCTCTACGGTGCGCTCCCTACTCCGCCCTCGCGGCAAGAAGCGGCCAGCAGCGTCGCGCGCTGGGCCGACTGTATTAGATCTCGGCGCGATCTGAATGGCGGCCGCGTTAAGGTCGATGCGCGGGCTGCCACCCTCCCATTGCACTGGTGAGCGTACGAGGGTGGTGCGGGGTCGGAAGGCCTCTTTCTTCTCCGTAGAACTGTCGGTGCGCGCCATAGGGGCGCCCTTCTCCGCCGCTTTCTCAGCACTGCATCTTGTTTTGGTTTGGGCTGGGTCGGGTTCGGGTTCACCTCCATCGGCCCCACCGCCGCCCCTCAGCCTCAGGACTCCTCCACAATCTATGTCCGGTGTGATATCGCCATATTCGTGTTCACGGAGGCCGGCATCTGGCCGACCTACGAAGCAGTTTTTGCCCCCTCCGTATACGGTGGGGCAGCCACCCGCCGAAGCGGATGGACGGGATTGGTTACCCGCCCGGAGAAAATTTAAACTGCTTGTCATGATGTTGAATCCCCCAATGCATCCACATCGTCGTCTCTTTTTTCTGGGGTGAGCTCCCCCGCACGTTAGGGGCTGGACTCCCTCCAGCCACGCATCCCATCGGCACGATCCGCTCAACCTTGGGATTGGGGTGATTTATTATAGTGGTTTTCTTCCACGCGGCGCTACTCTCAATGAGCAACGCCCCCAGTCCGCTCAATGCGGGTTACGGGTTGCCCGACGGGGAGCAGAAACTCAGCCCGCCGCGCCGCGAGCCTTGAAAGGCCCACCATCCCACGCCGCCCGAAGACGGCCGCTGGCCGTAGGCAAAAAGCCCCAAAGACAGAGGTCTAAGACGGCCGCATCCCTTGCCACCTCAGATGAGCTGAGGCATGCTGGGAGCGGCCAACCACCAAAACACGGCACTAAGGCCCACGCAGGAGTGAACTCGACTGCATTTCAACGACTGTGACCTCGGTTGGTCCGGCGTCGACTTTATATCGAGTGCACCTGGCACATCGCCGCACCCTTCGCAACCATTTCTGGTGCAAAGCACCTCCACCACAGGAACAGGCCGCATCCCTTGCCACCTCAGATGAGCTGAGGCATGCTGGGAGCGGCCAACCACAAAAACACGGCACAAAAGCCTACGCAGGAGAGAACTCGACTGCCCGTGACCGCGACTGGTAGTTAGCAGAGGGAAGGTAGCAAGCGCGCAACTGAGCGGCTATCTCCCCCCTCCCGGGGTGCACCACAAGGAGGTCTACCAGCCCCGCACCCCAACCTAACCTAACCTAACCTAACCTAACCTAACCTAACCTAACCTAACCTAACCTAACCTAACCTAACCTAACCTAACCTAACCTAACCTAACCTAACCTAACCTAACCTAACCTAACCTAACCTAACCTAACCTAACCTAACCTAACCTAACCTAACCTAACCTAACCTAACCTAACCTAACCTAACCTAACCTAACCTAACCTAACCTAACCTAACCTAACCTAACCTAACCTAACCTAACCTAACCTAACCTAACCTAACCTAACCAGTCGCGGTCCACCCGCCACCCGAAGCGCCACGTTTTAGAGCCGCTCCGACGTTAAAAATTCGGAAAAGTGGGTTTTTCACGTCCGATCTTATCGGGAAAGGTGTCAAAAGTTTCGGAAAAGTGCGGTACACATAGTGCTGACACTCAAATTAGCCGCAGTGTGTCCGTGTAGCGGCCAAGTGTCAAACAGTGCGAAAAAGTGAACTTGCAGACAACAAAACCACAAACGCTGTCTGATCCACAAGAGTCCGCAAAGCGTGCGGCATATCAGCAGAAGCGTCTCAACGAGCACTACAAGGCGACACCAAATTTGGAATCCTGCGAGCTACCGTCGAAGCACAATCGCCAAAAAAAACAAGTTCCACGTGCGCACGTGCTTCGAGATCCAGCTGCGTGCGGCTCCTACAACCAACGCTGCAGGGTGCAGTTACAAGCCAGAAGCAATACGGTACAGAGTTTGGAATTTTTGGACCTTTAGTTTTTAAAATATAGACTTTTAAAATTTCAAAATTCAATCAGTCGTAGTGAAAAATCTTTAGGCAGACCATATACTTTTTATGCTGAAATCTGTTGCGCGCTAACTCGTTCTACGTGTTCTCAAGAATCCAGACCGCCGACTTCAAAATCCAGTGAAAAAGACATTAAATTCCAAAATTTTGGAAAAAGCACTCTATTGAAACTTTTTTGTATAGAAATAATTGTTTTAGTGTGTTAGTGTTAATTGTGTGTATTTAAGGTTAATTTTAAGATTTTTTTGCAAATTTTAGGTATAACGGATCCAAAGATACCGAATTTTAAGTAAATTTTAGCTATAAATTCTAAAATAATAATAAAAATAGCAATTTCACATCGTATATACCTTTAGAATATATATTTCAGCAGGGTCGACCCCAAACCCGGTCCCCCTAACGTCAAAAACGCGGAGATACCCAAATTCCGCCATTTTGTTTTTTCGGGTATCAAAATTAAACTCATTATATCTTTGGAACCGTTAGACCTACAGTGTCCGGATCTTCACCTAAGCCTGTGCTGGACGCGGTTCCTCACGTTGTGTATGGTCTTAACCAGATATCTCGCACAAAATTTTTTAGACCTCTGAGTAGCTCTGTCCTATAGAGGTGACAAAGCCTAGCACAGCAGTGAAAGTCCGGACCTCCTACGACCACTGGTTCCGGAGATACAGGCCTTTAAAGTTGTCTTTTGACAGCTCGGCGGCCATTTTGTTTTTATTGAGACCGCCATATCTCAGGAACCAGGAGCCCTAGAAAGCTGTGGTTTTCACACTTGACACCAGGGCACACTTACGGACCATCCCCCCCCCACTCTTGGGCAAAAGAGAGACTGAAAAATAAAATTCCAAAAACGGTCTCATCGGGCAGAGAAGGTCGGTCCCATATTGTAGCCCAAAACCCCGACGTTTTACGACCCCGGGAAGCGGAGCAATTCGCAGCCAAACATTAAGTTTGACAGTTCGGCCGCCATTTTGAAAAATTTAAAACACCGCTAGCTCAGCAACCCGTCGTCGTAGAGGGCTGGGACTTTCTCCAGGGGAACCAGCGGGACTAAGACCGTCCGATCTAGTGGGCCCTGATCGCAAATTGACACCTCTAGTGGTCAAAAAGTTGAAGGCCTGGAAGTGTTCCAGGAGGGTAGAGCTCGGCGAGCCCAGTAAAACGAGCCGAAGCACGGCCAAATCGGACCAACGGTTCCGGACTTACGAGCAGATACCGAATTTGGAAACCGGATTTTACACGGATACCAGAAACTTCGACCTGCCGTAGCTCCGGAAGCTGTGGCAGAAACCAGGCCGAGTTTGGGCTCGTTGGAAAGGGCTCGGGGAGGGCTATCTTTTGAAGGCACAAAAACCGCTCTACCTAGAGCAAAAATTTGGACAACTGGCATCGGCTCCATTTTGGCCACTGGAAGTGCCCTAGCCCATCCAGCGGCTATTTTGACGCATTTAAGACTAGAGTCTCGACTCTACATAGAGTGAAATTGTAAGACAAGGTCTATGACCCATTTTGTTTTTATTTTGTTTTTATTTTCCCTTTTGTTTTATTTCTGTGTTTCTGTGTTTACTTATTGACCATCACCCCCCGTATACAGGGGTGCCAACCTTCATTCTTCCTTTTCACCTGTATAACTTGTGTTATATCCAATGTTTGGATTTAGAACCCCAGCGAAGATGTCTGAGGAGGAAAATAACCAAACACATGACAAAGCACGGAATAAACCGGCATTAAACGTAGTCAGACGCAGCATAGGAGAATGGGAGCTAAACATGCAAAGTCAGAACCAAACGGAGAGAACCCCTCCGCTGGTGGACTTAGGCGACCCAGAAGCCCCATGTAAAGACGCCACGGCGCAAAAGACCTCAACCACCGAGCTGCTAGGATTGCCGACAACGCAGGCGGGCCCTGCGACATCTCAGCAAAAGATGACACCGACGCAAAAAGGGGCAAAACCAACGGCGTTTGAGGTATCGCCCGGTAAATTGAGCCCCAAGAAGAAGCAATACAAAGACCGGCTTACGGAAGCAAGGGCCTGCCTAGAATCTGGTAAACTGCACATGTCCGCGTCCCGCAATACCAAAGGCGAAATAAAAAATGCGATAATGACAGCGCTGGAGCGGTTATACAACCTAGTGAAGGAGTCGGAAATGGATCTAAGAGCAAAGCCCGAGAGCGGGGAAAAGACAAAAACGGGGAAGCCAAAGAATACCATCACTAGCATGGACTCAACCTTTACCGTCAAAAACAGCAAAAACAGCACAGACAAAGACCAGACGCTAACAAAGATAGAAGAGAACACAAAGCGGATAATGGAAGAACATGGGAATCTGCTAAGAGAGAACAAAGAGGAATTGGTAAAACTAAAGGAAGCACTTGAAAGGCAACAAGAAAAAATGGAAAACTATAAAGGGAGCTACGCGAGTGTTACTGCCGGTCCACCCAGAGACATGCCGTGGAAAGCGACGGCCATGCACTCCGTAGTAGTCTCGTCTACAGACGAAACACAGACTGGCGAACAAGTGCTGGACCAGATAAGGAAGGCGGTTAAAGCAAAGGAAGAAGGAGTTCAAATAGAAAAGGTCAGGAAGGCAAGAGACAGGAAGGTTATAGTAGGATGTAGGACACAGGAGGAAGTCGGAAAGGTGAAAGATAGGATATTAAAAGCGGGGGGACAGCTGCAGGTGGAACCGGTACTTAACAAAGACCCACTCATAGTCCTACGCGGGGTACTCCAATGCCACTCGGACGAGGACATCCTTGGGGCCATAAGAGCCCAGAACAAGCACCTGCTAAGGGGCGTGAGCACAGAGCAGGACCGAATGGAAGTTAAGTACCGGAAAAGAGCAAGAAACCCACTTACTGCGCACGTGGTGGTCAAGGTGTCGCCGCTGATCTGGGGCCGCCTGACTGAGGCGGGCACTGTTTACGTGGACATGCAGAAGGTTCAGGTGGCGGACCAGTCCCCCTTGGTACAGTGCTCGCGCTGTCTAGGGTATGGACACGGAAAGCGACTGTGCCAGGACCATGTCGACGTGTGCAGCCACTGTGGAGGTCCACACCTGAAAACGGCGTGCGCTGATTGGATCGCGGAAGGGCTACCCACCTGCTGTAACTGCAAAAAGGCAAACATAGACCAAGCACAACATAATGCATTCGACCCGGAGTGTCCAGTGAGGCAAAAGTGGGAAGCGTTGGCGAGGTCCACAGTAGCCTATTGCTAAGGTGGTCCCGGGCAGAAGCGGCGAAACTCATGGTAACCCAACCGCCACTAGAAAGTACACGGTCGTCCAGGCAAACCTCCAAAGGAGCGAACTCGCCACAGCAGAACTCATAATGGAAGCAGCAAAGAGGAAAATATCTTTTGCAATGGTCCAAGAACCATACATAGGAAATACTGGACGTATGAGAGACTACAAAGGCACAAGAACTGTCCAGTGTGATCAAACCACAACATCAGTTAACAAAGCGGCCATTGTGGTCCTCGACGATAAGATTGACGTCACCCAATGCCCAACACTAACGACCCACAACATCGCGGTCGCAAAGCTGAGAACTGGAGCCTGGGAGATGGGCCTGATATCGGTCTATCTAGAAGGGGACAAGGAAATCGAACCTTATATCGAGAGACTGGGGACCACAATCAGGGAACTAGGGACGAGGAGAGTTCTGCTGGGCGGAGATGTGAACGCATGGAGCACGTGGTGGGGAAGCGAGAGGGTGGACCATAGGGGAGAAATCTTCGCGGGCTTTGTGGAGGAACAGGAGCTACAGATACTCAACCGGGGATCTGAGCCCACCTTCGACGCAATCAGAGGGGGGAGACGCTTTACCAGTTGCGTCGATGTTACAACTTGCTCCATGGACATGTTAGGGCGAGTGGACAACTGGAGAGTAGACGGCGATTTGACATGCTCGGACCACAAGGCAATCCTGTTTGAAATAAACCTACAAAAATCTGAGGGTATTGATATAAAACGGACCACACGAATTTACAATAGCAAAAAAGCAAATTGGAATCAGTTTCTTGAGAAACTGACACAATTTTACGCTGAAGAAAACATCAATAAAACGGAAATAGAAAACATAACAGATACAGAAACACTAAACAGAAAGGCAGTCGAAATAACCAAATCAATTAAAAAAGCATGCGAACAATCAATACCCAAAGTGAAAAGCGGGACAAAGGCAGGGTTTCCTTGGTGGACCGAGGAGATCGACCAAATGAAAAAAGAAGTTGCCACGAAAAGACGCAGAATCCGATGCGCAGCGCCTATTCGCCGAGAGTGGGTCGTGGAGCAGTACCTCCAGGCAAAGGAGGCATACGAACTGGAGGTGAGGAGGGCCCAGACCACCAGTTGGAAAAACTTCTGTGAGAAGCAAGACCGCGAGAGTATGTGGGACGGGATATATAGGGTGATAGGTCGCACGTCAAAAAGGGCAGAGGATGTACCGCTTGTACAAAACGGGAAAGCACTTGGGAATGAAGACTCGGCGCGGCTGCTGACAGATACATTCTTCCCACAGGATGACGTACAGGAGGATAATGAGTACCATCAAGAAGTCAGAACCGCCGCCAAAACAGTTAACGAGAGGACGCATTCTGAAGAATGTGACCCCCCGTTTACAATGGAGGAACTGCGGTGGGCGGCGTCGAGTTTCAATCCCAAGAAAGCACCCGGGCCGGACGGCCTCACAGCTGACATATGCAAAGCGGCCATTACCCTGAACCCGGACATATTCCTCGCTCTTATAAACAAATGTTTAACCCTTAATCGCTTTCCCACCATCTGGAAGGAGGCGGCAGTAGTGGTTCTCCGTAAGCAGGGAAAGGAGGACTACACTCACGCAAAATCGTACAGACCTATTGGCCTTCTGCCTGTTCTCGGGAAAATCCTCGAGAAAATGATGATCCGGAGGATAAGGTGGCACATTCTCCCGGACGCCAGCCAGCGTCAGTTCGGGTTCACACCGCAGCGCAGTACCGAGGACTCCCTCTATGCCATGTTGGAAGAGATAAAAACGAAACTCAAAGCCAAAAACATAGTTACCATCGTATCACTGGACATAGAGGGGGCCTTCGATAGCGCATGGTGGCCCGCTATTCGATGCAGACTGGCAGAGACCCGATGCCCCGCGAACCTGAGACGCCTAGTTGACGACTACCTGTCAAATAGAATGGTAAAGTTGAGATATGCGGGAACCGAGTGTGCCAGGGAAACAACAAAGGGTTGTGTGCAGGGGTCAATAGGGGGACCAACCTTCTGGAACCTGCTGCTGGACCCGCTGCTGAAAGAATTGGAGAACAGAGGCGACTACTGTCAGGCGTTCGCGGATGATGTGGTCCTTATTTTCTCGGGAACCACGGCTCTGGAGATCCAGAGACGGGCCAATGCGGCCCTCGCACATGTCCAGGAGTGGGGAGTCAGAAACAAACTCAAATTTGCGCCTCACAAAACCAAGGCAATGGTTATAACAAATAAACTGAAGTACGACTCCCCACTTTTGAACATGGGAGGGGTGGACATTGGGCTGTCACGGGAAATCAAGATCCTGGGGCTCACGGTGGATGACAAGTTGACATTCAACGCACATGTATCCAACGTGTGCCGAAAGGCATTAGGACTTTACAAGCAACTTGCAAGAACAGCAAAAATACACTGGGGTCTCAACCCCGAGGTGGTTAGGACCATATACACTGCAGTGGTGGAGCCTGTAATAATGTACGCTTCGAGCGCCTGGGCACCAGCATCCAATAAACTGTGCATCAAGAAACACCTGAATGCGGTGCAGAGAGGTTTTGTACAAAAAATCATCAAGGCGTACAGAACGGTCTCACTAAACTCGGCTCTTTTGCTCGCGGGACTGCTTCCGCTGGACATCAGAATCCGCGAAGCAGCCTCACTTTATTATGCAAAGAAAGGTTGTTCCCGGTATGAAGTGGCGGACCGGGATATGGAGAGACCGGTTCAATTCACAGATACGCCACATCCGGCAATGCAGTTGGGGCTGAAATTCACATGCCTGGAGAACCGTGCACAAATGGAGGAGCACGAAAACCCTGGTCTGAAAATATTCACAGACGGAAGCAAAATCCAGGGGAAGGTCGGAGCAGCAGTTTCTGTATGGAAAAACGACGCGGAGACCAAAACCAAGAAACTGAAGCTCGACCATTTCTGCACGGTCTTCCAGGCTGAGTTGCTGGCCCTAATGGAAGCCACGAAACAGGCCCTGCAAATTGGCGAGAGCATCTGCAACATTTACTGCGACTCAAGATCTGCTCTTGAAGTCGTCGTGAATGACGCTTCCCTCCACCCCCTAGCAGTGCAAATAAGAAAAAACATCGCGTTAAGCCACGAGCGAAACAAAATAATTAAATTATTTTGGATCAAAGCACATGTTGGACTGGAGGGAAACGAGAGAGCGGATGTTCTCGCCAAAGACGCTGCATTAAAAACTAAAACAAGGCCAAACTATGACCGATGCCCGGTTTCATTCGTCAAACGACAAATCCGTTCGGAGTCGATTGACGAATGGAATCAGCGCTACAAACAGGGCGACACGGCTTCTACCACCAAAGCATTCTTCCCGGATGCTTCAATGGCCTACGCGGTAATTAAAAAGTTAGAACTGGATCATATCATGGTACAGGTGATGACGGGCCACGGCGGGTTCTCCAAGTACTTGAACAGATTCAAGTGCAAGGATAGCCCGGCGTGCTTGTGCGATCCCAATATAGAAGAGAGTGCCCTACATGTAGTGATAGACTGTCCTGTGTACGGCAAAGAGAGATTTAATATAGAGATGGAACTAGATGCTAAGATATGCAAAGAAAACATATGGAAAATAATGAAAGATAAAAATGTTAGACATAAGTTTATGAAATATTGTATAGGAATAGCAAAGAAAGTAGCAAATAGAAATAAGTAAATAGGCACACTAGTACATACAAAGACTGTATGACGTCAGTGTCCCAATATTATGTAAAGAAAAGAACATGTATAAAGCAAGAAAACAATATTTTGAAATGTAATTATTATTATAAAACAATTGTCTTTCTAAAATAACAAGTAGCCTTAAGAACCACTGTAAAATTAAAAATTAGTCCTGGTTTCATTGTAATAAAGAGCAACCCTTATCTGCGATCCCTGCAAATATTATATAAAATAGGATTAGGTGGGAGTCCCACCCACACATGTATAAAAGGAGATGTACGAAAGAAAGAACAGTATGAAGAATAAAAGTACGAGAGGCATACAAGATAGAACTAGAATGAAAGGAAAACCGCAAACAAAGACCCTGTTTCATTCAGGGGATAAAAGATAAAAAAAAAAAAAAAAAAAAAAAAAAAAAAAAAAAAAAAAAAAAAAAAAACCTAACCTAACCTAACCTAACCTAACCTAACCTAACCTTTTTTTTTTTTTTTTTTTTTTAAGGAGAGGAAAAATGCTTTACGCATTCCACCCGAGTGTGGGGACGGACCCGAGTGGATATGTGGGACTCCTCGTTGTGGGCTAATGAGACCCCGAGTCTACCCACTAAAAAACCTCTCCGTCTGCCGTCCTTGTGCTTTGACGGTGGGCTGAAGGGACGCTTGCGCTTTACTTCTTCAGCACCACCAGCACCGCTCCGTTTCCAGAGCACCGCCTCCGGAGGTCTTTGATGACCTCGTTCGTTCCGTGCCAGTACAGGCACCCGCTCACTGACCTGGGACGTGAGGGATGACAGGCGTCCCCATGCCTGTCACCCCACTGTCAGTCTACGGAGGCAGGCGGCGATCCTGCGCTGCTCGCCTTCGTCCAGCGCGCCTGCGGCGCCGCGGGTCGGCCACTGGGTCGACCTCTCTGGCCCGTTCCGCCATTTCCTTCTGCTGAACTACTGTTTCGCAGAAGGCCTTAACTGCTTGCCAGGACCTGTCGCTGTCAACCATGGACTTGACCACGGCTGGGAGCGACAGGTCCGGCCCCACTATGGCCATGAGGTCGCTGCGCTCTGGCCCCCACGCTGGACACGCTTCCAGCGTGTGTTGCGCCGTGTCGACCGCCGCGCCGCAGTCGTGACACTCCTCCGTCGGCTCTCTGCCGGCAACTTTGTGCAGGTATCTCCCGAAACATCCGTGTCCCGAGAGAACCTGCACGAGCCGGAAGGTCAGCGCTCCGTGTGTCCGCTCCAGCCACTGCGACAGGACTGGCCGGATCGCCCCGACTGTCCGGGCGCCCGCACTTGGCTGCCCCAGCCGGACCACCCACTCGGCAACTGCCTCGCGGGAGAGCTCCTCTCGCTTTGCCTCAACCTCTCGCGGTGCTGGCCAGAAATCCCTAGCTCGCGCCTCCTCGCCTAACCTTTTTTTTTTTTTTTTTTTTTTTTTTTTTTTTTTTTTTTTTTTGCCGGGGGAAAATCCTCATGGATACCACCACTCCACGGGGGGGAGCGGTGGTTATGTCAGACTCCTACTGACTAAAAAAAAAAAAAAACCCCCGGGTGTTCGACGCAACCACCAATTGGCCGAGATACGGGGACCATTTCACTTCCGCGTCTCGGTCGGTGGTCGTCCGCAAGGCGGACACGACTCTGGGGGACCCCTGTCCCCCTGCTATCACAAAGTGGTGTGGTGTGCCTCGAACACTTGGCACACCACCCAACCCGAGGACCTTGCTCCTTCAGACGGCGAACGTCCCCGTGTTCGTCGCCTGGAAGTCCTCCTTATGGTGGCAGTCGGCGGTCGAACGCCAGCCTCCTGCGACCAACTCTCCGGCGGCGCTGTTGGGGCGCCTCTGCGGCGTCCTCCCTAGCCCGTTCCGCCCTTTCCTTCTGTGCCACTACTTCCTCACAGAAGGAAAGCATTGCATTCCACGACCTGTCGCTGTCGACCATAGATTTTACCACGGCCGGCAGCGACAGGTCGCCGCCAACTACCTGGGCCAGTTCGTCCCTCTGACTCGCCCAGGCCGGACACAGTTTCAGGGTGTGCTGAGCTGTGTCCTCGGCCTCACCGCAGCTATGGCACTCCATGGTGGGTTCTCTCCCGGCTATGCGACACAGGTACCGTCCGAAGCAACCGTGCCCCGTAAGTACCTGCGTCAGCCGGAAGGTGAGTGTCCCATAGCTGCGCTCCAACCATTGCGACAACACCGGTCGCACCGCCTCAATCGTCCTGAGGCCGGCAGATGGTGTTGCCAGCCTCTCCTTCCACCGCTCGACCGCCTGAAGGTGGAGCTCCTCACGCTTCGCCTCCACCTCCCTCGGTGCAGGTAGATGGTCCCGGGATCGTGCCTCCTCACGCCAAAAGTACACTGCTGCGAGGGTTCTGGCTTCGAGATCCCAGGGCAATGTACCAGCCAGCACGCACGCCGCTTCGGTGGAGACCGTGCGGTATCCCCGGATTGCCCTGACGGCCATTACACGCTGCGATCTTCGCAGCAGCGCAGAGGTCCGGCTGCCTAGGGCGTCGGCCCACACGGGCGCCCCGTACAGGGCCATTGACCGCACCACTCCGAGGTACAGCCGCCGGCAAGAGGCCTTGGGCCCCCCCGTATTGGGAAGTATACGCCCGAGAGCTGCGGCTGCACCTAGTAACTTTGGCCCGAGGCGCTCGAAATGCGCCCGAAAAGTCCACCTGCTGTCGAGGACAACGCCGAGGTATCGCATCGTCGACCCGACGCTGATGGACTGTCCCCCCACCACAATGTGCGCGCCGGCTGGAGGCGCCCTCCGGGGCCCATGGAAAGAGATGGCCTCAGACTTGTTCAGGGCGACCTCCAAGCCAATTCGTCGTATTCGGCCCACCACGTGGGCTACCGCAGCCGTCACTAAAATGGCCGTCTCTCGGAAGTTTCCCCCCCGAGCGGTGACGAGGGTGTCGTCAGCGTAGCAGATGACGTCTACTCCCCGCAGGTTCGCTCCGCGCAGCACCCAGTCATATCCGATGTTCCACAGGAGCGGGCCGAGAACCGACCCCTGTGGAACCCCGCACATCATCTGCCTCTGCCCCCACTCATGCCGACCGGAGAAGGACACAAACCTCTCGGAGAGGTAAGCCTCGACCACCAGGCGCAGGTATCTGGGCACCCCGTGATAGAGGAGTGACTCCTTGATGGTCGCCCAGGGCAGGGTATTAAACGCGTTGGCGATGTCTAGGGACACCGCCAACACCGTCTCGCCCCGGGCCGCCGCCTCTTCTGCTATATGTTTAACCCGTAGGATCGCATCCACTGTGGAGCGACCGCTACGGAAGCCGAATTGGTTATCGGCCAGGTCGGGGCCCACTTCTCTCATGTGCCTGACGAGCCGGGCAACCACTACGCGTTCAAAAAGTTTGCCCACCTCGTCAAGCAGAACAATCGGACGATATGCCGACGGTGAGTGAGTTGGGCGCCCATCTTTCTTTAGGAGCACGAGCCGGCCCGTTTTCCACTCGCGCGGAAAGCGGGCCTGTTCCATACATGCTGAGAACAGCTCGCGGAGCTTGGGCTCTAAGGCGTCCATGGCCAGCACCATTGCTCGACCCGGGATGCCGTCCGGTCCAGGGGCCGTGTTTTTCGCTTTCAGGCGCAGGACGGCGGCTCCCAGCTCTCCTTCTGACACAGACGGCACCTCTCCTTCGTCTTGCTCAGGTGCCGATGGCGCCATTACTGGCGGCCGGTGCACCCCTCGGTCGGGGAATAGTGTGGACACAACCTGGTCCAGGAGCTGCGGCTGAAGACTTTCCGTGACCGGGGGGGTCCAAGGGCGAAGTTTGGACCTGACCATC
This sequence comes from Epinotia bilunana, assembly GCA_947049275.1. Classification (NCBI taxonomy): domain Eukaryota; kingdom Metazoa; phylum Arthropoda; class Insecta; order Lepidoptera; family Tortricidae; genus Epinotia; species Epinotia bilunana. Next base: position 15,314,314 of record OX346275.1, on the reverse strand, counting down.
TTGTATGGCCTCCCCCACGGATCGTGATTTAGAGTCTCCAGCAGCATTTCCCTGGACAGCTCAATGGCCTGACTGATGGCCACTGATAGCTCCTTCTTGGCTGCAACGTAGGCCTCGTATAGGGAGGTCTCGACCGTGTCATTCCGCACCCTTCGCCGCCGGTGGTGCGAGTACCGGCGTCTCGCAGCGACGCATAGCTCACGCAGGTGCGAGAGCTCTCCCGACCACCAGTACACGCAGCGTCTTGGAGGGAGGCGCTTGGCCCGAGGCATCGCAACGTCGCATATTTGCGACATAGCGTCTCGGAACCATCCGGCTCCTGCCTCTACCTCTGTGACCGCCTCCATTGAGTCAGCCCGCCAAGCCTGCACGATGGCTGCCTCTTTCAATAACTCCCTATCCATTTTTTTCAGCACCCATCGCGGGCCCAGGGATATCGGTCTCCGGCTTGGGCTGGCTAGGGTCGTTGGGGATGCAGAGACTTCGTATCGGATATATCTGTGGTCCGACAGCGTCTCCACGTTCACCAAGACTCGCCAGCCCTGGACACGGCGCGCCAGAGCGGCATCCGCGAACGTAACGTCCACGATAGAGCCACCCTGTTGCCGCACGCACGTGTCGGCCGTTCCTCTGTTCTGTATCACTAAACCGGACGAGATCGCCCACTCTAACAGCTCGTTGCCACGCGCGTCCGTCGCTGGAGATCCCCAGGCTACTGATTTAGCATTGAGATCTCCAGCAACTAGAATGGGGTGTGGTTGGCTTCTGCCGATCACGGCACCGACCTCCACCAAAAACTGTTCAAACTCGGCCAGGGTCCGGTTCGGCGAGAAATAAACGCCAATTATTGTGATGTCCCCCACGACAGCCGCCACGTACCCTTGGCCACGAGACACCCTTTCAAAGGGTGGGGTTCCAGTAGCTGCATGGGAGACAAGTGCTACTACTCCATTGTTGTCACCAACCCAGTTATCTCTAGGTGGGACCGAATATGGCTCCGCCACAACCGCAATGTGGATCAACCACTCCGCCATGCTCTGACACAAGAGGTCTTGAGCCCTGGCGCAGTGGTTGATATTGGCCTGTAATAGTCTGAGGGCCATTAATGGGCAGCTATTATTGGTACCGCCTCGCCGCTAGCCTCTATCGAGGCAGGAGGACAAGTGGGTGGCGAGGTGGCTCCAGGGCCATCGCCAGCCTTCTTCGCATTCTTTTTTCTGGCTTTCGGCGGGTTGCAGGTTTTGTTTCCCACCCTATGATTTGCAGCTTTGCCTGCCGCTGCGCACAGAACGCAGTGCGGTTCGGCTTGGCACTGCGCAGCCTTGTGACCAGCCTGGCCGCAGCGGTGGCATAGGTCGCTACGATCGACATCTGCGTCACACAGTGCCTTAACATGCCCTATTTCAAGGCACCGGTAGCACCGCATCGGTCTAGCGGGTAACAACTTCACCTGCGCTATTACCCACCCCACTCTGAGACGGCCGGACTCGCAGATCTTTTTAGCTGCCGCCACTGGGCATCTTAACCTTTTTTTTTTTTTTTTTTTTTACGTGGGGAAATGCCTACGCATCCCGTCCGGCCGGGGCAGCCAGGACGGGTATGACGGGCTCCCGGGAACCGCCCGGACTACCGTCTAAAACCCCACGGTGTTCCCCCTCATCACCATATTGCCGGGTTACGGGTACGCCGAAGCACTCTTCCGCGACCCGGCGGTGATTGGCCTGGTGGGAGGCCCCAAACTCTGTGGCAGGAGGGTGAGGTGTTCAACCCTTCCTGCGACGACTACGGAGTGGCGCGCGGGAACACGCGCAACGCCATCTCGGGCCAGTTAGTGATACGGCCGGCAGACTTCCCCAAGCCAGCCGGCCCTGGCCACGGTTAGGGTGGGAAGTGACGGGCATAGGCTCGCCGCCTCCGCCCTGGTCGCCGTTGACGGCCGGGATCCTCCGAGGTTGCTTCCCTCTGTCTCTCGGCCGCCTCCTTCCGGTCTATCACGGTCTCGCAAAAGGCGAGAACCGCTTTCCATGCCCTGTCGCTGTCCACGATATTGCGTACTACCGTGGGCAGCGAGAGGTCATGGCCTACTGTGGCGCACAGCGTCCTACGCTCCTCATCCCAGGCTGGGCATACCTCCAGCGTGTGCTGGGCCGTCTCCTCCGGGCAGTTGTCGCAGTGGTGACACTGCGCATTTGGCTCTCGGCCTATGCGATGCAGGTACCTCCCGAAACACCCGTGATCCGAGAGGACCTGCGTCAGCCGGAAAGTCATCGCGCCATGACTCCGGTCCAACCACTGCTCAAGAACCGGACGAACTGCCCGGATGGTCTTAAGGCCTGCACTTGGTTGCGCCAGCCTCTCTTTCCACCTCGCCACCATCTCCAGGCGAGCAGCATCGCGCTGCGCCTCCACGTCTCTCGGTGCTGGCGAGTCACCCCGGCCGAGTGCCTCCTTGCGCCAGCGGTAAACCGTCGCTAGGGCCCTCGCATCAAGGTCCCAAGGAAGTGTTCCCGCCAGCACGCATGCTGCCTCGCTGGAGACGGTACGATATCCCCGTATCAGCCTGACAGCCATCACGCGCTGCGGCTTACTTAGCAGAGCGATTTCTTGCTTCCGCAGGATTTCCGCCCATACGGGAGCACCGTAGAGGGCCATGGAACGCACGACCCCCATGTACAACTGCCGACACGACGCCTTGGGCCCCCCCGTGTTCGGGAGTATTCGCCCTAGAGCGCCGGCGGCTGCCATCAGCTTCGGCAACAGGCGCTTAAAGTGAGTCTGAAACCTCCACCTGCTGTCGAGTGTGAGGCCTAGGTACCTCATGGACGGCTCTACTTTAATCCTGGTGCCCCCCACCACAATATGCGAATCCGACGGAGGCGCTTTACGGGGCCCGTGAAAGCATATCGCTTCCGATTTCTGTAGAGCCACTTTCAGCCCCAGTCGCCTGATTCTGCTGACAACGTGCGCCACCCCAGCCGTGGCCAATATGCTGGCATGGCGGTGCGTTTTCCCGCGGGCTGTAACAAGGGTGTCATCGGCATAACATGTCAAATTGACGCCTGGGAGGTTAGCGCCACGCAGGACCCAGTCATAACCAATGTTCCACAGGAGTGGCCCTAAGACCGACCCCTGTGGAACACCGCACGACATTTCGTGTCGTCCCCACTCCTTCCTGCCTGGGTAAATTACGTACCTCTCGGAGAGGTACGCGCCGACCATTTGCCTCAAGTAGGCGGGCACTTGATGGTAACGTAGGGCCTCCAGCACGCATCCCCAGGGCAGGGTGTTAAATGCGTTGGTGATATCCAGGGATACCGCCAAAACCACCTCGTTATCTGACACCGCCCTGTCCGCAAGATCTTTAACGCGGAGGATGGCGTCGACGGTCGAGCGACCACTACGAAACCCGTACTGGCACTCCGCCAGATCCGGTCCGACTCGGGTGAGATGCTTAATGAGGCGGGCAGCGATAATCCGCTCAAAAAGCTTGCCCACCTCATCGAGCAGGACTATTGGGCGGTAAGCAGACGGGGAATCTGCAGGGCGCCCTTCCTTCTTCAGAAGAACAAGCTTGCCCGTCTTCCATTGCCGGGGGAAGAGGGCCTGCTCGAAGCACCCTGAGAAAAGCCTGAGCAATCTGCTCTCTAACGCGTTGCTCGCCAAGACCCAGGCGCGGCCCGGGATCCCGTCAGGTCCAGGGGCTGTGTTTTTGCCCTTTAATCGGAGGACTGCTGCACCGAGTTCCCCGACCGAGACATTTGGGACCTCCTCGTTGCCGCCAGGTACGGTGGACGGTGCCATTGCTGGCGGAGAAAAGCCGTCATTTGCCGGGAACAGAGCCGCGACCACGTCCCGCAGCAGGTTCGGCTCGATACTTCGCGTCAGTGGAGGGGCCCAGGGGCGAAGTTTGTTTCGAACCATTTTATATGGTCGACCCCACGGGTCCCTGTTCAGCGTTTCAAGCATCTCCTGCTGGGAACTCTCCTTCGCCTGGCTTATAGCTAGCTCTAGGCCTTTCGTGTGCTGGATGTAGACGGCATACAGCTCCGCCTCCTGGACGAGGTCCCTGCGCCGACGCCTCCGCTGGTGGCTGTACACACGTCTGGCCGCTACGCAGGACTGTCGTAGCTGGTCGAGTTCAGCCGACCACCAGTGGACCTGGTGTTTTGGAGGCAGAGGTTTTGCTCGGGGCATTGCTGCGTCGCAAATTGCCGTCATCGATCCACCGAGCGCTTGCGCCTCTTCCTCCACGTCGACAGGTCCCACAGGAACCGGATTCCAGGCCTCAACTTCGACGGCAAGTTGAAATAGGTCCCGGTCGAGGCGTTTTAGTGCCCAGCGTGGGCCTTCTCCTCTCAGAGTAAGGCTACTGGGGCCGCTCGGGATGTCCGGTAGAGCGGCGACTCTATACCGGATGTATCGGTGATCCGATAGAGTCTCGACGCCCTCGAGCACTTCCCAGTCCTGGACACGGCGCGCCAGGGCGGTGCTGGCGAACGTCACGTCCACAATGGACCCGCCCTGTTGCCGCACGCACGTGTTTACTGACCCGCTGTTTACCACAGTTAGTCCCGCTGTGATGGCCCACTCCTCCAATTCCCGGCCGCGGGCATCTGTTGACGGGGATCCCCAGGCCACCGACTTGGCGTTGAGATCCCCGGCAATGAGCACGGGGCATGGATGACATCGTCTGATGACGGCTCCCACGTCCGTCAGGAAGGACTCAAAATCTGCCAGGCTCCTGTTAGGCGAGAAGTAAACACCGACCACAAGGATGCCGCCAAAGAGCCCGGCAACATAACCTCTTCCTGTGTGGATTTTCTCAAACGGTGGCGAGCCAGCAGAAGTTTGCGTGGCTATCGCTACCAAGCCATCATGGTCCCCAGCCCAATTGTCCCTTTGGGGGATAAAATAAGGCTCGGAAACGACAGCCACGTGGATCAACCACTCCGCCATGCTCTGGAATAGGAGGTCCTGAGCCCTGGCGCAGTGGTTGAGATTCGCCTGTAGGAATGAGAGGGCCATTTATTGGATCTCCATTCCTGCAGCCTCCTCAGCCTCCACTGCCATATTGATGGGCGGGTGGAGGTCCGGCCGGGCAACTCGTGGCCCATTGCCGAGCTTCCCCTTCTTTTTGGGAGCAGTGCACGACTTGCTCCCTACGGCGTGTCCCGCCAGTTTTTTGGCCGCAGCGCAGACTGGGCAGTGCGGCGTGGCAGTGCACGTGGCCGCCTTGTGGCCGGGCTGGCCGCATCGGTAGCACAGCTCACTCCGATCCTCCTGTGCTCCGCACTGCGCGCGGACGTGTCCCACTTCGAGGCACTTGTAGCAGCGCAAGGGTCTGGAATCCAGCAGCTGCACCCGTGCTGAGACCCATCCTACTAGCAAACGCCCTTCCTCGGCAAGCTTTTTAGCTGCTGTCACCGGGCAACGGATCCATGCTGTTCCAAGGCCCGAGAAATCCTGACGGACTTCGCCGCATCTTACCAGGTCAGCAGCACACCCAGCAGCCTTTGTGATCGCGACCTTGACGTCTTCAGACGTCACAGAGTCATCGAGACCCGTGATGCGCATTTCCGCGCATTTCGCGGGCCTCGAGATCAGGACGTCGTCGCTGCTTAGCGCAGTCCTTAATTTATCTGCGAGAGCGTCCGCTTTCTCGCTGCCTGTCGCCCCGGGCACTTCAATGATGGTCGCTCCCGTGACCGCCCGTTTGAAGCGCACTCCCTCAATCTGCAGGTCTTTCAGGTCAATCTTCGACCGTGCCTCCTTAAGTATTTCCCCATAGGTGGGGCGGCCCTCTCCCGGCTTTAGCGTCAGCACAACGGCCGCTGAGCGTGGTGCCCGCAGTTTTCGGGTCCGCTTGGGCTTGGACTGTGGCGCCGCTCCCTGCGCGGCAGTCTTCTTTCTCCCTTTCGCGACCACATCCGTCCACGTCTCATTTATAGACGCCGACGCAGGCGGCAACCGGCGGGGCACATGAGCCGGTGGAAGGGGACGCGACGTCTCAGGAGTGTCTTTTCTGGAGGCGGAGGCCTCAGCCGCGGCCAGAGTCGGCTTCTTCGCCTTCTTCCTGCTCTTCTTTCCCTTCCCTTTATCCCCTTTTCGGGGCTCCTCCGCTAGATTCGGGGGCCCTCGCCTCGGAGCCGGCCCGAGAGCGGGCACAGACCCGGACGCGGACGCGGACGGGGGCTCCCGGCTCCGAGAGGCAGCCCGCTCAGCCCGGCGTTTCCCGTCAGCGGCCAGCGGGGGCCGCGTTGGTTGGGCCGGGAGCAGCCTGCCCTCAAGCTCTAAGGCTCCGAACCTAGCGTCCAGCATCAGCCCCACCTGGGCCGTGATGGACCGCACCACGTCGTCCCCGCTAGTCGTCTCACTGGCGGGTAGGGTCTTTCCCTTGGCTGGAGAAGGGTTCGGAGACTGCCTCCTGTACTGATCCTGGACCTCCCTCCTCAGCTGGACCATCTCAGAGCGAAGCTCAGTCAGCTCCTCGCGCAGGCGATCATTTTGTACCTGCAGTCGCCGCGTCTCTTCCGAGGAAGTGCGCTCAATGAGGACTTCGAACACCTCTCGGATCGACGCGACGGAGTCCCTGAGGGCCTTCACGGCTGTGCCTTTGAGGTTGCTCGATTTGGTGGCTACCAAATCCACGGACTCTAAGCTACCCTGGACTCGCTGGGTGAGGGAAGCTAAGGAGAGGTCACCCACCACAGAGTCGGTTGTCAGCCTTATGAAGCCTCTCTGAGGGCGAGGCGATGGCATCCGATGAGCGCCAGGAGCTTCCTCTCTCTCAACCTCCAGATCGTCCCTGGCGGCCTTAAATGCCTCTTTGGCTTTCGCCATGTCAGCTGTCGGGTGGCCCCTCCCCCTCGTCACCGGAGGTGAAGAGCCACTCGCCGCGGACTGGCTGGACTCATCCTCATCCTCGTCCTGGAGGCGCCGCTTCTTTCTGGGCATCTGCCATAGTCTCCCGCGCAGCGGCTGGGCATCTGCACTGCGGGAGCCCCCTGCGTCGGGTTATTTGTAGCACCGATAAGCGATTCCCCCGTAGAAGAATCACTTAACGTTGCCTCCAGGGTGCACCAGCCAGGACCCTTCCCCTTCCCACAGACCCGCGAGGGTCCACAGGAACTGGAAGAGCCCTGACACTCGTGGAGGTTACCCGACCTAGCACCCCTGGGCATCTTAACCTAACCTAACCTAACCTAACCATGCCATGGCCGGGTGGGCCAGGGCGGGTATGACGGGCTCCCGGGAAACGCCCGGACTACCGTCTAAAACCCCAAGGTGCTCCGTCTCGTCACCATGTTGCCGGGTTACGGGCACGCCATAGGCACTCTTCCGCGACCCGGCGGTGACTGGCCTGGTGGAAAGGCCGCAGGCTCTGTGGCAGGAGGGGAGAAAGATGTTAGCCCTGCCTGCGCCGACGGGATGACTGGCACGCGGGGACGCGTGCGCTGCCGACTCGGGCCAGTTGGTTATCCGGCCGACAGGCTTCCCCAAGCCTGCCGGCCCTGGCCACTGTTAAGGCGGAATGTGGCGGTCGTAGACTCGCCGCCTCCGGCCTATTCGCCTTTGGCGGCCGGGGTCCTCGGAAGTTACTTCCCGCTGTCTCTCGGCCGCCTCCTTCATTTCCATGACAGTCTCGCAGAAGGCGAGGACTGCCTTCCATGCCCTGTCGCTGCCGACCATGTTGTAAACCACGGTTGGCAGCGAGAGTTCATGGCCTACTATGGAACGCAGGGTTTCGCGTTCTCCGTCCCAGGCTGGGCACACCTCTAGTGTGTGCTGGGCCGTCTCCTCTAGGCAGTTGTCACAGTGGTGACATGCTGCGGTTGGCTCTCTCCTTATACGACACCTGCCATCTGCTGCCATAAGACATCTGCTGCGCGCTTCCAGAGGGTCTACTGCAAGCTAGATTTTTTTTTACATTTTTAGTCCTAATATTTAATGCATGATTGAAGAAACAAAATTTGGCTTTCTAATTGATTTATTTAATAGGAAATAATTGAATATTTTAGTATAAGTTATTTTGCCGAATAGCGGCTCTGATGCATTGTTATATCGTTTTTTATTGTTTTTTATCTTTTAAATTGACCAAGTTATTACCTGGTTTGTGTTTTTCGTTTTTTTTTCGGAAATCCATCGAAATTAAAATCATTTGGACATAGTCCTGACCAGCTCCCTAATTGTATGGACCCCTGGAAGTTTATTCCGGATCAATAGGACCAATAGCGACCGAGATCCATCGATCCTGGCCGCTTGCAGACCAGAACAACTCCTGGGCATAGGTTTGAGCCGGCGGATCTCGGCTCTGGGGACTCTCAGAGACCTGCGGTTTTCTTCGGCGGGGTCTACGGACTGAGCACAGCCATCCCTCGGTGTTTCCATCCATCCCAAATTTTTGTTCAGGCTGAGCCTGCCAGAGGACGGGCGAGAGCAGCCCGAGTTCAGCGAGCCCAATCTCGAGTCTGTGCGACCACCTGGACCGGAGTTACGAGGCTTTTAAGTTTGAAGTCAGCCATCTTGAAATTTTGACAGCTGTCAACTGGCTAGCAATAACCCTCCTAGCTCGGGAACGGGGAGGCGTAGAGAGACGTGCGACACGTCATTGTGCTCGGCGGAGCACTCTCCTTCGAGTGAGCTGGGTCCCATTGGGATCCGAGCGCCTCCCACTTTAGTGTGAGCTGAGCCTGCCAGAGGACGGGCGAGACCAGCCCGAGTTCAGCGAGCCCATTCTCGAGTCTGTGCGACCACCTGGACCGGAGTTACGAGGCTCTAAAGTTTGAAGTCAGCCATCTTGAAATTTTGACAGCTGTCAACTGGCTAGCTATAACCCTCCTAGCTCGGGAACGGGGAGGCGTAGAGAGACGTGCGACACGTCATTGTGCTCGGCGGAGCATTCTCCTTCGATTGAGCTGGGTCCCATTGGGATCCGAGCGCCCCCCACTTTGGCTTTCACAAGGCTTTCTCTATTGATTACGTCTGTTTGGAGGAATTCAATCAGGACGTGGTCGATAGGCATGGTCTAGAAGGCCCTCAAATTTACACCGATGGTAGTAAAATTGAAGGCAAGACGGGAGCGGCACTCACATGGTGGGAGGGTGGTGGAGAAATCCGCCACTCAACCTTCAAACTTGCACCCTACAACACGGTGTTTCAAACCGAAATGTACGCGCTCCTCAGGGCAGTACAGATCGCAATGAAGCACAAGGTGCAAAGCGTCAGTATTCTCAGTGACTCGAAATCGTCGCTGGAACTCCTCAAATCACCGGATTTGACACACCCCCTGGTCCAAAAGATCAAAGACCAGGTAAGAGAAGCGCGGAGGAACGGGACGGAACTTAAATTCTTTTAGCTGCGAGCTCACGTAGGAACGCCAGGAAATGAGAGGGCAGATGAACTGGCAAAGCAAGCAGCTCTGAAGAAAAAGACCGCGCCCGCGTACGACAGGGTGCCGATATCATACGTCAAAAGGTCGATAAGAGACGAAACGGTCGAAAAGTGGCAGGCACGCTACGACGCCTCCGAAACTGGAGCAGTAACCAAGAAGTTTTTTCCACGAGTGAGGGACGCAAACAGCGTAATAAAGAAACTCAAACTCACAAACTTCTTGGTTCAAGCCTTCACCGGACACGGAGGATTCGCAGCCTACCTACACCGCTTCAAAATCAAAGACGCACCCTCGTGCGTCTGCGACCCGGCCATTGACGAAGATATCTGGCACCTTGTGTGCGACTGCCCGCGCTTCTGCAGGGAAAGGCTCGAGCTTGAGCAAAAGACCGGAGTGAAAGTCACTCCGGATAGCACAAGCTGGAGAGAACTGCTGGGGTCGGAAGAGAACCGAGGAAACACGGAAAAGTTCGTAGAAAAAGTAGTCCGCGTAGCATGCTTAAGGAACAAATAGTCCGGCGGCCGGAACTACCACAGTTCAGGCAACCGGAAGATTTGGAGAAAGAGCTGCGCGGCTGAAACAGCACACACCGAACGTCGCTTCCACTTCCACCCCCCCCCCTTCCACCCCCCCCCCCCCCGGAACCCCAAGTATATAAGTACACACAAAGGCACAAAAACTAGCATAACTTCATACCCTCCCCCCCAAACTAAAAACCCTAAAACTAAGTCACCCCTTTTTCTAACTCAGTAAATTGTTTTGTTCTTTTCTTTTCTCAACTCTATGTACCCTGTATGCATGTATAAAAAATTTAGCATTAAAAATTTCTGATGCAAGCATTCTCCCTCACCTGACGGGTGTTTGTCGGACGGAAGGAGCACGTAACGGCAAGGGGGAAGACTCACCGGCCGGCAAGCCACGCGCGGATCACCCCAGCAGAAGCCTAAACGGAGGAATGAAATTCTTCTCCGGCCCTTCAGCACTGGCTGGGGTAAGGATCTGCCGGGGCCCGCAGTGGCTGAAAGCCGGTCGAGGGTCGACCTGAAGGCACGTGTGAGTGTTTGTCCGTCCGACAAACTTCTGTCCCCCCCCCCCCCCCTTAATTATAGCAGTGTAACTACCGATGGAATGGAAACGAAAAGAGGGCAGCGCGAGGAGACACGCGAAAAAAGTGTCCAAGGCAAAAAGAGCAGGCCTTGCAGGGAAGCCCCCCCTTAAAGATGGTATCAACAGCCACACAAGCGGTCCAAAAAGATCTCCGACCCACCATTCCACCGGCGGGCAAAAGAAAGGCAGCCCGTAGTTCATAAGTTATGCATGCATCAGAAATCCCCACGCCCCCAACGACTCAGTAGTTTAAGAACCGGGCGACGGTCGAGCAAGGAAAGGCTGGAAACAGCATCGCCATGTCCGATCAGCGCACCCCGCAGAAACCAAACGGGAGAAAGCATGTTTCTCTCCCGGCCTTCCAGCACTGGCTGAGGCAAGGATCTCGCGGGTAGTTTTAAGACCTCTTCCCAATTTCCCCTTCTATCCCCTCCGAAATTTTGAGCAAGTCGAGAGCGATGTAGAGAGTGATGACCGAGGTTTTTAGTCGGTAAGAGTCCGACACTGTCTGGGTCCCCTTCCCAGTCGTCCATGATGGATTTTCCTCGGTCCGCACTCTATACATCCTTTAAAAACTTCGTAAACAAAAGCAAGGACTCTCGTCTTTGGCCCTTCAGGCCTCACAAACAAAAAAAAAAAAAAAAACCTAACCTAACCTAACCTAACCAACAAGGCTATAACAGACACATGCAACCAACCAAACTATCCCAAAGAAAAATAACTCAAAAACACTTACCATGCCGTGGTGGTCCAAAGAGCTCGCTGACTTGAAAAAAAAAAAAAAAAAAAAAAAAAAAAAAAAAAAAAAAAAAGGTCGCCACTCACAAACGCAGAATCCGAAATGCAGCGCCGACCCGAAGAGAAATGGTTGTAGCCGCCTACCTGAAGGAAAAAGAAGCCTACGAGGCTGCAGTAGAAAATGCACAAACAGAGAGCTGGAGAGACTTCTGCACAAAACAAGAGAAGGAGGGAGTCTGGGAGGGGATATATAGGGTATTAGGTAAAGCAACCAGAAGGGAGGAAGACCAACTACTGCAGAACAACGACAGTATTCTGGACGCGAAAGAATCCGTCGAGCTCCTGGCGAGAACCTTCTATCCCGAAGACAACGAGGAAGAGGACTCAATAGATCACAGACATATCCGAAGTCTAGCCGAAGAAGTAAACTGTTGGAGTCATACTGAGACTCATGACCCGCCGTTTACCCAACACGAACTTGAAATGGCTGTGAAGTCCTTCAATCCAAAAAAAAAAAAGGCCCCAGGAGCCGATGGACTGACCTCGGACATCTGCGCCAGAGCAATATCATGCAACCCGGTATTCTTTTTGGCGCTGCTGAACGTCTGCTTGAAGCACGGCCACTTCCCGAGACAGTGGAAAGATGCAACAGTGGTAGTGCTGAAGAAACCGGGCAAAGAGTCCTACGCAACACCCAAGTCGTACAGGCCGATTGGACTTTTGCCCGTACTGGGAAAAGTGTATGAAAAGATGCTGGTGGCCCGTCTCAGATACTGTCTCTTGCCAAAGACCAGCGACAAGCAGTACGGATTCGTGCCACAGAGGAGCACCGAAGACTCCCTCTACACCCTAGTGAATCACATCCGCGATAAAATTGATAAAAAGAAAATAGTCGCCGTCGTGTCCCTGGATATAGAGGGTGCCTTTGATAGCGCCTGGTGGCCGGCAATCCGAGTCAGACTCGCCGAAGAGGAAGTTCCAGTTAACCTGAGAAGAGTTATCGACAGCTACCTCAAAGACAGATCGGTGGGAGTCCGCTACGCCGGCGAGGAGCACAGGAGACGAACAAACAAGGGATGCGTTCAGGGATCCATAGGAGGACCCATCCTTTGGAACCTCCTCCTGGACCCACTGCTAAAACAAATGGAGGCGAGAAAGGTCTTCTGCCAGGCGTTTGCGGATGATGTGGTCATGGTATTTGATGGTGAAACAGCATTGGATATCGAAAGACGGGCCAATGGCACCCTTGGCCATGTTTTGGCGTGGGGCGTAAAGAATAAGCTGAAGTTTGCGCCTCACAAAACTTGCGCGATGACTATAACGAGGAAGCTTAAGTTCGACGCGCCGCGCCTTAGCATGGATGGGGTGGACATTGCAATGTCCAAAGAAATAACAATTCTAGGCCTCACCATCGACGAAAAGCTGACCTTCAATAACCATGTTGCAAACATCTGCGGAAAAGCATTGGGTAGATATAAGGCGCTTGCCCGGACGGCTCGCGTGGGCTGGGGACTGAACCCGGAAATAATAAGGCTTATCTACACAGCAGCAGTCGAGCCTACGATCCTGTACGCAGCGAGCGCTTGGGCACCGGCTGTAAATAAGTTGGGCATCCGAAAGCAGCTTAACGCAGTGCAAAGAGGTTTCGCACAAAAACTAAGCAAGGCATATCGCACGGTCTCCCTCAACTCGGCGTTACTACTGTCGGGACTACTTCCTCTCGACCTCCGAGTTCGTGAGGTGGCCTCACTATATGAGGCCAAAAAGGGAGTAGGTGTTCCATTACTAGGAGACAGGGAGATCGAACGCATGGCCCCTGCCACAGAAGCACCACATCCAGCGGAGCAGGAGAGCATCACCTTCATGCAAATAATAAACGAGGAGCAGTACCAAGGTTGCGAAAACCTGGAAATGCGCATATTTACGGATGGCAGTAAGATTGAGGGAAAGGTGGGAGCGGCGCTGTCCATATGGAATGGCGCCGACGAAATCAAAACTGTCAAGCTTGCGTTGCCACATTACTGCACCGTATACCAGGCTGAACTTCTAGCCCTAAATCGCGCCATAAAGGAAGCCACGAATACCACAGCCAACGAAATAGGAGTGTTCAGCTCCAAGCCACCACAAACTGCTACTCTCGCCATCCCCTGGCTGTGGAAAGCAGGGAGAAAATAAGACTATGCAAAGCCCGAAATAAAAGTCTCTCCCTATTCTGGATCAAGGCCCACGCTGGACTGCCGGGAAATGAACGTGCTGACGAGCTTGCAAAAGAAGCTGCACTGAGGTTAAAAAGAAGCCCGGACTACAATATGTGCCCTGTATCCTTCGCAAGAAGAAACAGCCGATTGGGAACAATTGAGCTATGGAACCGACGGTATGTGACGGGCGAAACTGCGTCAACAACTAAAATGTTTTTCCCGGACGCACGTGTGGCGTACGGGGTAATAAGAAGTATAGGCATTAATAACCTCACCACGCAAATTATGACCGGACACGGCGGGTTCTCCTCATACCTGTATCGTTTCAAGTGTAAGGACAACTCGTGGGCGGAGGCAGGTCCAGGGGCAAGGAAAATTTGCGACCGGTCGCTACTTGCGCTGGGTCTGTCTCTATGGTAGCGGCCTGTCCGGCGGTTAACATGGTAGATGGCCTCGGGGGGAGCTCACAGTTGCTAAGATCCTCGACGCAAAACTGATTGGGTTCCTTCACGAGGTTACCGCCTGTTAGCTGCCTGGTTCTACCGTTAGAAACAGGCAGAACGGAAACAATCAGTTGAGCCTATACTTGTATATCCCAACCCATCCTATCCCGTTAATCCCGTCTAATCAGCCGTAAGCGATGACGTGGCATGTCGCAGCGGGCTTTCCATCCACAAAGAAGGATGGTTAGCGGTAAAATGCCACCCGCGTGTTTGTGCCGTGCGCGGGGACCCGTACGGGTGGAGAGGGAGATCCTGGAAGCTGAGTCGACCAGCGGTCGGGATAGTTACTGCTGGGAGACAACACTCTTCTTTGGCTCAGGATTCACCTCACAATCGGCTGTCGTGTCCAGTCTGATGGCCACGGGCGAGTGTCCTGGGGTATGGGGTCTGTAGTCGGCGGAGCACGGGTTACGAGTCGTCTGAGGAGATGACAAGTAGCTCGGCACCGTGCGGACTCACAGACAACATACTCTCGGGGCGCTATGTCAGTTTGGTAGCCCTGATGCGCTAACGCATCCCCAGGGTGTGGGCTCCGTGGTGGGTGGGGAGCCAAACTGATGAAGCAAGGTCAAAGGTCACATGGATACCATAAAACCCGAGACGAAGGAAGGAGGGAAAGCCGTACCCGCAAGGGATGAGGCCAAGGCGCATAGCGCAAATGCTGTACCGGCGGCACGCACTTCTGTCCCAGACAGGGGAGCGAGAGCGGGTAACAGCCGAGCAAGGGGGTCCGCAAGGACGCAGAAGGCGCGAGGCGCATTTTCAGGCAGAGGCCATGGTGGAGCGGTCCAAACCGGAGGCACCGTTCGAACTTTTCCCCACGGGTCGAAAAGCGGACACACCCAGCAGGTCCCCGCAAGGAGACCGGCTGGCGCAGGTGCCGGAGGGGAGGTCAGCGGAACTGTGGTCATCTGCAACAGGCCGGCCGGTCCTCTTCCGAATCCTGCTGACGATCCGGGTGCTGTTGATAGCGTGTCCGCACCCCAGAGCGCGGATGCGTGGTCCGGTGGAGGAGCCGTCAGTAGCGGGAGGCAGAAGAGGCGAGACAACGCCAAGGCGAGGGCTCAGACACTGAGCGAGGGCACCTCCCAGGATGCACCCACTTCGGGGCCAGGGACGGCGCAAAAGAAGAGGCATCTGGGAGCCAGTGGCGACTCTTCTCTGCTTGTCAGCGACTCCAAGCGAGTGAAAGTCGCAGCTTCGTTCGCTGAAGTGGCTGCAAGCGAGAGGATGGCCATCGTCCCGGAGGCCTTTCCGGCCGAGAAGATCGGGTTGGGGCATCTGGGCGCCATCCAGGGGCTCATTCTGGAGCTTTTGGTTGACGCTCCGGATCCCCTACCCCGAGTCACTCTCGGCAACGTAGTGGCGGGCGCTCTCCACGTCAATTGCCAAGGGAGAGAGTCCGTCACATGGCTCAGGTCAGCAATCGGAAGCGAGGAGATTGCTGGCCTGCGCCTGAGGGTCATGGACGCCAAGGATCTTCCCAAACCTGTCAAAATGGCATGGAAAACGAAGATAGTTGGCGGCCATGACGTTAAGTTGCTTCTCCGTGTGTTGCAGAGGTACAATCCTGCGCTACACACGGAGGAGTGGAAGGTGGTAGACACCTTGACATCGGACGCGAACACCAGGCGCATCATATTGATGGACCGGGTGTCGGCCGACGTTATCAAGGCCGCGGGCTACCACCTACACACGGGTGTCGACCTGAGCTCCTTCAAGCTCCTAGAGGACGCGGAGGAGAGGGCGCTTGAGGGGGCTGGGGAAGGCACTCGTGCGGGGACGGGCGCGGGGGGTCCGACGCCGGGGGAGGGCGCGGGGGTTCCGCTATCTGGGGAGGCCGAGGAGGGCACACCTCCGGAAGGCAATGTGCCTGGCACCAACGGGGAGGCTGAGGGGGCTGAGGTAGCCAAGGGGGAGGGGCAGTCAGAGGTGGAGGACGGGAACAGGGCGGGCTCCGGGTACGGACTTGCTGAATCCCGCAGGGCCCGAGAGTCATCACCGTTATCGGTGATCGGCTCAGAGGACCTGCGGGGATTGGCGGAGCTGTACCTGGGGGCCTCCATGTCTCCCATGTCCTGTGACGAGGCTGTCCAGGAGGAGGCTGCCGACCTCAGCAAGCCCAAATTATAAAAGCGCCAATGGCGGGTCTAAGGTGTGTACAAATTAATTTACAACACAACAAGGCGGCCACTGCCCTTCTGGCAAGGCAGCTAAAATGCGACAAATTCGATATTGCTCTTATTCAAGAACCATATATATATAAAAGTGAAATAAGAGGTTTAGGCGGAACGGGAGGAACAATTGTTCACGTGTGTCCAGATAATAACAATAATATGAGGACATGTATATATGTCAAAAATGGCATCAACGCTATGCCTTTACATGATTTCTGTTGCAGGGATCTCACCACGGTGATGATCCTAAACAAGGGGGAGGGTAAGGAGCTCATACTATCATCAGCCTACCTCCCCTACGAGGCAACGGATCCCATCACACAACAACTGCGGGATCTCGTTGCATACGGCAGCCGGGCGAACACCAACCTGATCATCGGCTGCGACGCGAACGCTCACCATGTCATCTGGGGTAGCTCAGATGTCAACAGGAGAGGAGAGAAGGTACTGGATTTCCTGGTAAGCTCTTCTCTACAAATACTGAATAAAGGCAATGAACCTACCTTCGTCAACTCTAGGCGGGGGGAGGTTATTGATTTAACGTTGGCAACTAACAACACTTGCAACAAAATCAACTCATGGCACGTATCTGATGACATATCCCTTTCGGACCACAGATACATTTGCTTTAGGTACCAAACTAAAATAAAAACAAATACGGAACGTAAACGGAATCCTAGGAACACGGACTGGTCGGCCTTTAGAAAGGATCTCAAAGTGGACCTAGGAGACCCAAAAGGTAAGCTAAACTCTATTATTGACATAGAATTCGAAGCGGACAAAATAGTACAAGCCGTATACACGGCCTTCACTAATAACTGCCCGGAAAAGAAAACCCTGGCTAAAAAGTTACCATGGTGGACCCCAGAGATAGTCAAGCTCAGGAGGGAAACCAGGGCAATATTTAATGACGCAAAGTCATCCAATGACTTCGGGTACTATGCACAAAAACTCACAGAACTCAGCAAGGCTGTGAGGAAAGCCAAAAGGAGAGCATGGAGGAATCACTGCGATCAGATTGAGTCAATACCGGAAGGAATGAGACTAACAAAGGCATTAGCAACCACAAAGTCGGTACCGCTCACATCCATCAGGGACAATGACGGTAGAATGACGAAAACGGGGCTGGAGACCCTTAAGATAATGTGTAACACACACTTCCCAGGCTCAGTAATACACGACAGCGTAACAGACGACGGTGCAATTAGTGCGTTGGAACAAACCACAAGTACAACGAGACACAATTGGGACACGTCTAAAAAGGTAGTAGATCATAAAAAGATAAAGTGGGCACTTTCAACATTTCAACCTTTCAAAGCCCCGGGGCCAGATGGAATCTACCCCATTCTACTACAAGAAGGCGCTAATGTACTAATCCCGCACCTTAGCAGATTGTACAGGGCGTGCTTGACCTTCGCACACGTACCGCGTGTGTGGAGGATGGTAAAAGTAACCTATCTACCCAAACCAGGTAAGGCGGATTACAGTGAAGCCAAATCGTATAGGCCGATAAGTTTATCGTCGTTTTTCCTCAAAACACTGGAGAAATTGGTAGATAGACACATAAGGGATGGCCCATTAAGGAGACATCCGCTGCACGAACTGCAATGTGCATACCAGCCAGGGAAGTCAACGGAAACCGCACTTCACCTGGTAACAACCAAGGCTGAGCAGGCTATAGAGAATAAAGAACTATGTAAAAAAAAAAAATTTAAAATTTTAAAATTTACACTGTTTATTTCATAAAAAAAAAAAACATATTTATAATGCAGAACTTAAACTCTAATCTTAAATTAGAAAGATTGTTTGAGTTAAGGAGTCTTATTAATAATTACATTTTTAACAATCGACACTAATGTCTGGCAGCTTTCTTAGACGTGGAGGGAGCGTTTGATCGCACCACGTATAAAGCTATCAGCGAAGCAGCTGCAAAACATGGTGTAGAGCCGACCATTTGTAAATGGATAGGCAACATGCTAAATGGCAGACTAATAAAGTCATCTCTCTTGGGGGATGAGATAACGGCCACGGCCACAAAGGGATGTCCGCAAGGTGGGGTACTCTCACCAACTCTCTGGAGTTTGGTGGTGAACTCACTCCTGGTGGAACTCAATAAAGGTCCCACCCACACGGTAGGATATGCTGATGATTTAGTAATACTGGTGAGTGGGAAGTTCCCAGGCACGGTATCAGAAATCATGAACAAGGCACTGAAGACAGTGGAGAGATGGTGCAACCGGCACCAATTATCCATTAATCCAGGCAAAACTGTAGTAATACCCTTTACTAGGAAAAGGACCCTTCGCGGCGTACAGCAGTTAAAACTGTACGGGAGGGTACTAGAACTGTCCAACGATGTGAAATATCTAGGTGTCACTCTGGATAAGGAACTGAATTGGAAGAAGCATACAGATCTCACCATTACAAAGGCACTCAGGGTATTTGGAATGTGTAGATCAGCGTATGGCAAAACATGGGGACTGAACCCAAAGGTACTGAAGTGGATCTATACCATGATGGTGAGGCCCATATTATTGTACGGTAGCCTGGTGTAGTGGCCAAGGACTTTAATGAGCACATGCAGAGATGCCCTGACGAAAGTACAGAGATCGGCATGCATGGCTATAACAGGGGCGTTTCGAACCACGCCTACAGCGGCGCTAGAAGTCCTACTGGACCTACCGCCACTTCACATGGTGATTAAGTCAGAGGCGCGCAAATCGCTCTATAGACTAAGAACTCTTGGACTGTGGAGCGACAGCAAGCCAAAGACTAAGCACACAAACATGGAGACTGACAGTCTCTTAGACAGAATAACAAACATGGGATGTGACAAAATGCTACCCAAGTATGTATTCCATAGGAACTACACAACAAAAGTTCCATCCAGGGCCGAATGGGCCGAAGGTCTAGAACCACCGAGGTCTGGTGTCGAAGACAGTATATGGTACACGGACGGATCTAAAATGGGATCCGGTACGGGAGCAGGCATTTATGCGATTGACTACAGCAGTAGTGTAAGCATGGGTAGTTTGGCAACCGTCTTCCAGGCGGAGACATACGCCATAATTGCCTGTGCACAGGAGAATATAGACAGGCAAACCAGAGGGCAGACCATCTATATCCTCAGCGACAGTCAAGCGGCCCTTAAAGCGCTTACGGCGCCGAAAGTGGATTCTAGACTAGTCTATAATGGCGTCCAGGCACTGAACAAGCTTGGGAAGCACAATAAGGTGCAACTAGTTTGGATACCGGGGCACGAGGGCTACATCGGCAACGAAAGAGCGGATGAGCTTGCAAGAGGGGGGTCTACAAATCACTTTGTAGGTCCAGAACCATTTGTGGGACTCTCGCAGAGAACCATAACTTCGGCCTTTAAAGCCTACGCCAAAACCAAACACCAACACGAGTGGAGGAATGAGGCGGGCTTAAGGCACTCTAAGCTCTTCATAGAAGGAGTGGACTCGGGCTGGACTAACAAGCTCTGGAAATCCAGCAGGAAGCAACTCAGAATCATATCTGGGGTGTTCACAGGTCACTTCGGAGTCAAGGATCTCTTGGCCAAGATGGGACTGTCGGACAGTTTAGATTGTAGAATGTGTGGCGAGGAGGATGAGACCATGGAACACTTACTGTGTGAATGTCATGCCCTTGCCAGACAAAGAATGAATTACTTTGGTAGCGACTATCCGCAACCAAGGGAGTTCAAGGTGCTCCCGCTGAGCTGCATCATCCGCTTTGTGGAAACGATGGAGCGAGCTTGGGAGTAGGCATAAAGGAGAGGGCAAATGCACAAAAGATCCCGCTGGGTCGAAGTGCATCCGAAAGGGCCCTCATCTAGATAAGATAAGATAAGATAAGGACAACTCGTCGTGTGTATGCGAACCGGGTATGGAGGAGTCGGTAAAACACCTTATAATAGAATGTCCGATGTTTGCCAGGGAGCGTTTCAACCTCGAGCAGGACATAAAAGAGCAATTAAAAGTAAATAACATAGCATCCATTATGCAACTAAATAAAGGTAGGAAAAAACTTAAACTTCTGTAAGCAAATCGTAAGAATTGTAAACAAAAGAAATAAGTAGATTAAGAAACTATGATAGGCATATATTGTATGAAATATAGTGCAGTTATCATAAATAAACAGTAAGATAGAAAATAAGAAAATATGAAAGCTTAAGGCCAATAACTGCTAATGTGTACACGTCCAAGTATGGAAATAGCTATAAGGCAAAATGTAAATAGTAATAAGAAAAATTGTATACGAAAGAAATCAGAAATAAAACCTGTGTCCTGACTTATTTACCTGACAATAAGATAAAATAAAAATACAAAGTAGATAGTTAGATGGGCAACCCACCCATAAACGAAAGAACGAAGAGGAATGCTAGAAAGAAATGTATGAAGCATGAAAGTACGAGAAGCAGCAAAAGCGAGAAATGGTATGCGTGAGAACCTAGAAACACAAAGGCTCCGATAACGTTGGAGGTCCAAGAGTAGGAAAAAAAAAAAAAAAAAAACCTAACCTAACCTAACCCATGTATAAAAAAAAATTTTAGCATTAAAATTTCTGATGCAAGCATCTCCCTCACCTGACGAGTGTTTGTCGGACGGAAGGAGCACGTAACGACAAGGGGGAAGACCCACCGGCCGGCAAGCCACGCGCGGATCACCCCAGCAGAAGCCTAAACGGAGGAATGAAATTCTTCTCCGGCCCTTCAGCACTGGCTGGGGTAAGGATCTGCCGGGGCCCGCAGTGGCTGAAAGCCGGTCGAGGGTCGACCTGAAGGCACGTGTGAGTGCTTGTCCGTCCGAAAAACTTCTGTCCCCCCCCCCTTAATTATAGCAGTGTAACTACCGATGGAATGGAAACGAAAAGAGGGCAGCGCGAGGAGACACGCGAAAAAAGTGTCCAAGGCAAAAAGAGCAGGCCTTGTAGGGAAGCCCCCCCTTAAAGATGGTATCAACAGCCACACACGCGGTCCAAAAAGATCTCCGACCCACCACTCCACCGGCGGGCAAAAGAAAGGCAGCCCGTAGTTCATAAGTTATGCATGCATCAGAAATCCCCACGCCCCCAACGACTCAGTAGTTTAAGAACCGGGCGACGGTCGAGCAAGGAAAGGCTGGAAACAGCATCGCCATGTCCGATCAGCGCACCCCGCAGAAACCAAACGGGAGAAAGCATGTTTTCTCTCCCGGCCTTCCAGCACTGGCTGAGGCAAGGATCTCGCGGGTAGTTTTAAGACCTCTTCCCAATTTCCCCTTCTATCCCCTCCGAAAATTTTTTGAGCAAGTCGAGAGCGATGTAGAGAGTGATGACCGAGGTTTTTAGTCGGTAAGAGTCCGACACTGTCTGGGTCCCCTTCCCAGTCGTCCATGATGGATTTTCCTCGGTCCGCACTCTATACATCTTTTAAAAACTTCGTAAACAAAAGCAAGGACTCTCGTCTTTGGCCCTTCAGGCGTCTCACCAAAAAAAAAAAAAAAAACCTAACCTAACCTAACCCTCGAACATGCTCAGACGTGGGGTAGTAATAATAAGCTCAAATTTGCACCACCAAAAACAGAAGCAATGGTGATCACAAGGAAAATGAAGTACGACACACCACGTCTGAGCATGGGGGGGATCAGCATTGCCATGTCCAGGGAGATTAAGATACTAGGAGTAACCATCGATGACAAACTGACGTTCAACACGCATGTAGCAAACGTCTGCAGGAAAGCGATAGGCGTGCATAAACTACTCACGAGAGCGGCAAAAGCGAGCTGGGGACTACATCCCGAAGTCATTAGGACTATATACACAGCAACAATTGAGCCAATAATCCTGTATGCCGCCAGCGTATGGCCACCAGCAGCCAACAAACTAGGAATCATAAAACAGCTGGGAACCGTCCAACGCAGTATAGTTCAGAAGATATGTAAAGCCTACCGCACAGTCTCCCTGAACTCTGCACTCCTGCTGGCTGGAGTGCTGCCCCTCGATCTTCGTGTACGAGAGGCAGCCTTACTATACGAGGCCAAAAAAGGAGTAACACAGCCTGCATTAGGAGACAGAGAGATTGAGCGGATGGCCCCGGCAGCCGAGGCACCCCACCCAGCGGAGCGCAGAGACCTCAAAATAGTGAGTCTGGTAGATCAAGAGCAAGTGAACATCCATAGCAACCACGAAGTGCGCATCTTCACAGATGGCAGCAAAATAGGAGACAAGGTGGGAGCGGCACTTTCCATGTGGAACGAAGTTGCCGAGACCAAAACTCGCAAGCTTGCCCTATCAGACCACTGCACGGTCTACCAAGCGGAACTCCTAGCGCTGTGCAAGGCCACAGGAGAAATTAGGAGGAATAAAACCAAGACCACGTTTGGAGTTTACAGCGACTCAATGTCAGCGCTACAAACCGTCACGAACCACGGCTGCTTCCATCCTCTGGCGATGGAGGCAAGGGAAAATATAAAAACCTCAAACCTTCAGGGCAAAACGGTGGACCTATACTGGGTAAAAGCCCATGCGGGTCTTGAAGGGAATGAGAGAGCAGACCAACTCGCAAAAGAGGCCGCTGAAAACTCCAAGCGTAAGCCGGACTATGATCTGTGTCCGGTTTCATTCGTCAAGCGAAGCATCCGCGCTGCAACGCTCGACGAATGGAACCGGAGATATAAATCGGGAGACACGGCGTCCGGGACAAAGTTATTCTTCCCCGACGCAATGGCGGCATACAGGATTATCAAAAAATTTGAATCCAGTTTTATCAGGACGCAAATCCTCACGGGGCACGGTGGATTCTCGGAATACTTGCACCGATTCAAGTGCAAAGGTAGTCCATCGTGCGCCTGTGACCCTGTTAAGGCTTGTATACCCGCTAAAGTCCTTGAGCGTATGGGCGGAGCCGCGACCCTCTCCCCGCACAAGTCGCACAAGTCGCCGTCGTTTATTAAGCGTGACATAGATTAAGTTACAGACGCGTCATCGCGCATCGTTACCAATGCAAGGGTGGACGTGGGTGGGTGACATTCGTCATGCTTAATTGAAACGTGATATTTGTCATACATAAATTACATAATTGATTAAGTTCAAAAATTATGTCTCTACTATTATAATACTATTTACTTACGATTAGTGTAGTTCCGTCAGCACGGCTAGCACGAGACGGCCGCGACATACACTCGATTTTTCTCGCACTATCGGTCTCTCTCTTATTAGAACATTAGAAAAGAGAGGTATAGTGTGAGAAAAATCGAGAGTATGTCGCGGCCGTCTCGTGCTAGCCGTGCTAGTGAAAACGAAATTCGTTCGAATAACTCTGTCGCTCGAACTAGCAAGCGCGACAGAGAGGGAGATACACGAACGAAGTTCGGATTCGTTTCGCGGTAGGCCCTCAGCACGCCGCAATATACTTTCGATTTTTCTCGCACTATACCTCTGTTACTAAATATTCTAATAAGAGAGAGACGGATAGTGCGAAAAAAATATAAAGGTAATAATAATAATCCATACCTACTGTTGCCCTTAGGCCATTTTTTAATGTCGCTATTAATAGGGGCCCATCTAGCAGTTAGCGAGTCACCGTCTGCCAGAGATAATGTGAAACAGTTTTATTGGGCAGGCGTCCGATGTTTCATCCAATAGCCCAGCTACTAGTCCATCATTTTCACCCAATAACCCGTTTTATTTAGATTCCATCAACTAGCAATAGACTCTTACACCCCAGCGGGTGCTGTTTCTGTGTGCGTCCCACGACACGGGCAGAGACAGCATCCGCTTGGTGTACTTGCATTTCATTAAATTGTCAAAAGGGCCTCTACGTGTTGGCTCAGAGCTCCACGCACGGACATCATTGTCCCGTGAGCGGGAAAGACATATAATCCATACTATCCATACTTCCTTATCCATACTCCATACTAATATTATAAATGCGAAAGTGTGTCTGTCTGTCCGTTACCTTTTGTGTAAGTGTAAGGTTGTTAAGTTTTAAACTAATTTTCGGTATATTTATTACGTTCTACTTCCTTGATTTGATGATGATGGCGTGTACAGTCAGCATCAGATAGTTAGTAGCATCCAAAGTAGCCAAATATATCGTAACACATTCCTTACTCCTACTTATAGTAACAAAGACTATTTCGATGAATGTACGTTCCGATATATTTGGCTAACTTGGCTGCTACTAACTATATTATACTGACTGTACAGAAATCGGCCTCGGGTAAATATATACTTATAGATTAGTTGTACGTTAACCATACTTTGTTTCATATCAAATAATAACTCTGTATCGAACTTGGAGTTGGCATGCAACCCATAGGTAGGTAGTACTTACAATATTTGCCAAGCCCACTATTTTTATTAGAACTTATTCTATTAACACTTGACAGTCATTAATACGAGCAGATAAAACAATATTGTTAGTAGGCAATAGATATTGTAAATATATTTACTAATAAAATGTCTGGTTTTAGCGATTTCCCAATTTTGATACTGTTTAGATATTTGATACTTTGATAGTATAGGTATTTACTTGTGTATTCTTTTTCCTCTTCTCTTGTAAAATTTCTTGATATTACGTATTTTCCTCCTGCGCTTATTTAACCCCAAAGACCCAAAATAATTATTGAAAAATTTGTGAGACCTAAGCTAAGACCTACTAACTCTAGTATCGTAAGTTTGTATGTTACTAACAATCTATGGGCAAACTGGCCTGAAATAAAGAATTTATTATTATTATTATATTAATAATATTATATTATTATTATTATTACCCTTGTGGTGTCGGGTTAGAATAGCACCACCCCCCTTTCTTCCCGTGGGGGTGGTAAGAGTCGACTAAGGGAACGGGGTTGAAGTGTGTTGTGGGCGATGGGCTAGCAACCTGTCACTGCTATATCACATTTTGTCGATCTTTTATACCCACATTTATGCTAACAGTGGCACTGGACACAGGTTTCATGTGCTCTGCCTACCCCTTTTAGGGATAAAGGCGTGTATGTATGTATGTATTATTGTTATTATTATTATTTCCCATCTTGAACTAAAAACAAAATCTAGACTATACCTACGTAAATGTTAATTAGGTACAAACGCCAACACAGTTAACTGACCATCCTGTATTTATACAAGAACCTTATTACAATGCACATAAAGTGCACGGATGGTCAGTCAGCTGTCTTGTCTATAGTACCTACTACTTTAAAAACCACGAAATAGATTGTCCACTCTATGCAACAAAATTATCTGTCACTAAAAACTAAACTATACGCAAATATTTATTAGTTACCTACTATACGAATCACAAAACGGATTGTCCACTCTATGCAACAAATATAGTCCACAATTTCGACAAATATTTAAAAATTTCGGCGCAGCGCAAATTGACACAGGTCCGTCATGCAACGTGTCTCGTCCCGCACTGACCGTATGGACGAAAACGGGGAGGCGTAGGAACTTTGGCGGAATATTTCAGAAAACGAGATAATTTTTTAAGAAAATTAAGAAAGTAAGAAAATGATGCTCTTGTTTATTATTGTATGAAGAAAGTTACAAAATTTCATATTATTCTGATAAAAAATGGAGCAGTAAAATGGTTACAAGTGAAAAAATAGGGGTGACTTTAGATTTCTTTTTCTCTAATTTTTATTGTTAAAATGGATTTCTACGAAAACTATGACCCGTCGCATATCTTGCAGATTATGATATATTTTTTCCGACAGCAAAAATGTTACGTTATAATGTATAAAACGGTTACAAAACAACTCATTTTCACGAAAATTTCGAATGTGGAGCCTTAAAGAGGAAACGGTGTCACACATTTTAACTGAATGCCCAATCCACGCAAAGGAGCGGTACGATTTAGAACAAAACTCAGAAATAACCCTGGAAAGTAAAAATATATGGAATGTAATGGCAGGTAACTCAAGGAATAAGTTTCTAGAATACTGTGAAAATTTAGCCAAAACTGTAATAAAAAGAAATAAGTAAACGAACAGTATGTTTATTAAATATTATAATAATATTAAGATAAAACATGCATGAATAGAAATGCTGACAACTAGAAATGTAAGAAGTAGTTTTAAGATACAAGAAAATTGTGTAAAATGTACTAAATAGAAGGTGAAATGAATAGAGCAGAACAGGCACTTAAGATATAAGAAAAATGTAAAAATAATAAAAATATTAGTAGTCTTGTTCATTAAAATAAAAACCCTGAAAATAAGTATAGCAGAGTAGGCATTCTACATGGGAGTCCCACCCATTATCACGAAAGAATGGAGATGAATGAAAGAAAGAATAGTATGAAGCATGAAAGTACGAGAAGCATAAAAGCGAGAACTGGAACGAAAGCGTCCTGGGCCGCTTGCAGACCAGAACAACTCCTGGGCATATGTTTGAGCCGGCGGATCTCGGCTCTGGGGACTCTCAGAGACCTGCGGTTTTCTTGGGCGGGGTCTACGGACTGAGCACAGCCATCCCTCGGTGTTTCCATCCATCCCAAATATTTGTTCAGGCTGAGTCTGCCAGAGGACGGGCGAGATCAGCCCGAGTTCAGCGAGCCCAATCTCGAGTCTGTGCGACCACCTGGACCGGAGTTACGAGGCTCTTAAGTTTGAAGTCAGCCATCTTGAAATTTTGACAGCTGTCAACTGGCTAGCTATAACCCTCCTAGCTCGGGAACGGGGAGGCGTAGAGAGACGTGCGACACGTCATTGTGCTCGGCGGAGCACTCTCCTTCGAGTGAGCTGGGTCCCATTGGGATCCGAGCGCCTCCCACTTTAGTGTGAGCTGAGCCTGCCAGAGGATGGGCGAGACCAGCCCGAGTTCAGCGAGCCCAGTCTCGAGTCTGTACGACCACCTGGACCGGAGTTACGAGGCTCTTAAGTTTGAAGTCAGCCATCTTGAAATTTTGACAGCTGTCAACTGGCTAGCAATAACCCTCCTAGCTCGGGAACGGGGAGGCGTAGAGAGACGTGCGACACGTCATTGTGCTCGGCGGAGCACTCTCCTTCGAGTGAGCTGGGTCCCATTGGTATCCGAGCGCCTCCCACTTTAGTGTGTGAGCTGAGCCTGCCAGAGGATGGGCGAGACCAGCCCGAGTTCAGCGAGCCCAGTCTCGAGTCTGTGCGACCACCTGGACCGGAGTTACGAGGCTCTTAAGTTTGAAGTCAGCCATCTTGAAATTTTGACAGCTGTCAACTGGCTAGCAATAACCCTCCTAGCTCGGGAACGGGGAGGCGTAGAGAGACGTGCGACACGTCATTGTGCTCGGCGGAGCACTCTCCTTCGAGTGAGCTGGGTCCCATTGGGATCCGAGCGCCCCCCACTTTAGTGTGAGCTGAGCCTGCCAGAGGACGGGCGAGACCAGCCCGAGTTCAGCGAGCCCAGTCTCGAGTCTGTGCGACCACCTGGACCGGAGTTACGAGGCTCTTAAGTTTGGTCAGCCATCTTGAAATTTTTGACAGCTGTCAACTGGCTAGCAATAACCCTCCTAGCTCGGCAACGGGGAGGCGTAGAGGCGTGCGACACGTCATTGTGCTCGGCGGAGCATTCTCCTTCGAGTGAGCTGGGTCCCATTGGGATCCGAGTGCCCCCCACTTTTGTGTTGGCTGAGCTTGCCAGAGGACGGGTGAGACGGTGAGACAGAATAAATTTAAACAATAAAACCAACATTATTGAAATAATATGGTCAAGTGCGAGTCGGATTTTAGTTTTCCATACATTTTTAGATCAAGCGCCTGATGAAAAATTTCCGCATCAAATCACGCCTCTTTCAAAGTTTGTCATTTTTTATCTCCGAAACGATAAGAGATAGAGCAAAATGGACTTCAATTTTGAACATTTTATACTACATTAGTAGTATAAATTTATAGCAATCTACATAAAAACATTTTTTTTTGTCAAAATTGGACAAAAAAAATACTTAAAAATAATCCCACCCGGGTCTAAAATTTTTGTTTATAGACTTAGAAAGTCCAAAAAAATACCATTAGATGCAGAATTGCAGTAATTTTGTCGCATGCGAATATCAGCGCCGTAAAGTAAATAGTTTTTGCAAAATGTAAAAGTGTAGTTTGAATGGTAATTCAATATTATGGTACCATCGAGCTGATCTGATGACGAAGGCAGAAGGTGGCCATAGGAATTCAGTACCTAACCGACGCTATCCCGTTAATTTTGGGCTCCTTAGAATCGTATCTATTAGTTATGACGGTATACAGAAAAGTTCAGAAGGCAATAAAAACTTGTTCCAAAAACGCATTTTTTTTACTGAAACTACATTTTATGTATGTTAGTTTGTTTAGGTCAAATCCGCAAGTCAATTTTGATCAACTTCTCGAAGCCGCACACTTATGTAAATCAATGTTGTTATTACTGTGAGACTAGTTAGACCTTTACTTTATTAGTTGCGTCGACAGCTATAGTTAGAAAAATGTTATCCCCGAAATCACCCCTCTAAGGGGGTGAATTTGGGGTGAAATTTGTATGGAGCTACGATTTAAACGAGTTCCACGCGGACGGAGTCGCGGGCTGAAGCTAGTATTATAAATGCAAAAGTGTGTATGTCTGTCTGTTACCGCTTCACGCATAAACCGCTAAACCGATTGTAATGATATTTAGTATACGATAGGTTGAGTTGCGAAGAAGGACATAGAGTTGTTATATTATATATATTGTATGGAGCTACCTACGATATTAAAGAGTTCCACACGGACGGAGCCGCGGGCTGAAGCTAGTTTGATATAAATATAAAAGTAAGCGTTTCTCCCATTCGTTTTCACGTGAACCGAGTTGAAGTGGTAAAACGAGTCAGCGAAATAGGTACTATCGACAACACAGCTAACTGACCATCTGTGCACCTTAAGTGCATTGTAACAAGGTTCTATATAAACACAGGATGGTCAGTTTACAGTGTTGTCGTTTGTACATATGTAACAAATATCGGCGCTTTGCTACGCACTAGTTTGTAGCAGCATAAGCTTCATATAAAGCGAAAAGCGCCCTAAATATTAAAAGATCAGTGGTAATTATAATAAAATAAAAATGCCCTCTACATGGCCCCGCACCACCAGTCATTCAATGGAGTGCTCGTTTCTGGATAAGTGGCCAAAGAACTTTAGTATTCGCAATAGTACAGTGAAACGAAAACCGCTCCTTGACTTTGAGTTTGCTGAGAAGATGTAGATGTTAAGGTAACGGCGCCTATTACCGGGGGTATCAAATTCGTCTACCATTACCGCGGCATTTCAAAATACGCATTTTAAAAGCAAACCGTTCGATTTACAATAAAACATATTTTACACAAATGAAGCCTAATTTAGTTGACTAACGGTTCTGTTTACGCAAATGTGTGTGGATGAAATAACAAGCTCGCAATTCGTCAGTTTCTGCGACGGCGGCGTAGGAAGAGGTCGCGTCATACAAACGCGTGGCGTCACTGGTAAGTATACCTGAATCTTATTTATTATTTCACGTAATAGCTATGACAATTGAACTAATGCTATGGATTTTAAATGATTATTTATAGTTTTCTGCGCGTCTTGTGCGTACTCTTTATATATTTTTTGGCCTGGAAATGCATTTAAAATAGAATATAAAATACAGCTGTGATAGACGCCATTTTTAGTTGGGGTAACTAATACCGTGGCATCCCACGGTAATAGTTAAGTCGGCGATTTGCTTCTTTATACTTTATCTTTTTAATATGTTATCGATTATATAATCTCTTACAGTTATTCGAATCTTGATCTATTGACGCTATTAAAGAACTATTTCCGTGGTATGGAAAGTATTCAACAAACCCTTAATTTTTAACCAAAACTTTAGTACTGAATCTGCAGTTTCTATGGAAACCCTTATTTTGTCATGTCGTTTAAATATTGTAATAATTAACTATATTTACTCACCAGTTATGTGATTTTGGTTTTATACCAAGCTTGTAATATATATGTTTGATTTGTAATGAAAATACAATTATATCCTAAAGTTTCTATGGGTCGGAATTAGTTTTTACAAAATTCCAAATTAAGTCTATTACCGATGGTATGATCCCATACCACTCGGTAATAGTAACTAAAGGAATCTTTTACCGACCCATTCAATATTTGTTTGGGTCGGTAATAGGTTAACAATAAGTATCTATT
The DNA here is from genome assembly GCA_947049275.1 of Epinotia bilunana. Classification (NCBI taxonomy): domain Eukaryota; kingdom Metazoa; phylum Arthropoda; class Insecta; order Lepidoptera; family Tortricidae; genus Epinotia; species Epinotia bilunana. Next base: position 15,284,068 of record OX346275.1, on the reverse strand, counting down.
ACCGAGTGATATTTTAGTCTTCTATTAAAATAAATCACATCTAGGGTTCCATTCGTACAATTACAATTGAAAATATCTCTAGAACGCATTATTAAGATATATGGTGAACGGAGATAATAACATATCACAGCAAAATTTCAAAAATCAAATAAAGACACCATAATATTACACATACAGAATGTTACGAAACTCCCCTTTAACTATTTAATTAGAGTCTGGCCCAGAATACTAAATTGTTCGAAAAGTATTAGACATAGGCTTGGTTAAATTCGATAAAACTTTTTACATTTTTTTTTTCTTTGTATACAAAATACCGAATCCATACTATATGTAATGTAACAGTGATTTAATAAAAGGTAGGCTTTACCTGCTATGTATGTAAGTAGTAGTTATTCTTATAATCAGTTGACATCATTTGTAGATTTATGGTTTTTTTTATATACACATACGCCTACACCCCTGCCAGTTTGGTGTCCCACTGATGGGCAAAGGTCTCTCCTATTTTTATGTTATTACCAAAGTCAGAAATATTATTTTAATCCTCAATATTGGGTACCGAATTGTGTATTAGGTTACTATTACCGATGGTAGAAAATTGCTGCTTTTTGTACCCTCGGTAATAAAAGCTAAATTCGCGGTAATAGAATCACATCCTATCCATTACCTCGGTAATAGAAGAATCTCCTTTCCTGGTTTCAATAATTATTTTATCAAATATAATAAACTAAAATTGGTTCAAAAAGTTACGATTCTGAAAGTTCAATAAACACCCTGAAATAAAAATAAAAAACTAGGATGTTAAGGAGCTTTCATACCCATCATTTTTTATAATCATTTGAAAACTACCTAAATACCACGGTAATAGGCGCCGTTACCTTAGTGCGAAAAGCGGTCCAAGGTATCTTTAACATACGCCTCTAACACAAGCCTGCAGCGATATGATAGCCTCCCTATCCATCACCCGCAGGTCCTCGTCATGCCGGTAGCATACGGCCAGCATAGGCCGCACGCCGCCTGCCAGGTCTTCGGCGACGTTGCACGTTGTGGGGGCGCGTTTGCGTCGCCTTCGCGCTCGCGCTCCGCCATCTCCTTTCGCGACATCACCTCGTCGCTGAACTCGACCACTGCTGTCCAGGACTCCTCGCTGATGGCCATTTTGGCGACCAACGCCGGCAGCGACAGGTCACTCCCAACAGCCGCGGACAGGATAGCACGGGGTTCCGCCCATGCAGGGCACTCCGAGCGCGTGTGTTCGGCCGTGTCCGCAGCCCTTCCTCCGCAATGGTGACATGCCGCTGTCGGCTCCCTGCCCACCATCACGCACAGGTACCTGCCAAAGCAGCCATGCCCAGTCAGGAGCTGCGAGAGATGGAAGGTTGGGGCACCGTGTTTCCGTTCGACCCACTCTTTCAGAACAGGCCGAACCGCCGCCACTAGTTCCCGACTTGCGCCCGGGACTGCAAGTCTCTCCGACCACTTGTCGAAGAGAACATCGCGTGCCTCCTCCCGCCACTGCTGGACTTCTCGTGGATGGGGCCAGTTTTCCTCCTCCCTTGCTGCCAAAACCCGCCAGTATACCTCGGAAAGAACCTCGGCATCGAGGTCCCACGGCGGGCACCCAGCAAGGAGGCAAGCTCCGGCATGCGAGACTGTGCGGTATGCTCGAGCCACCCTAAGCGCGATGACCCTCTGCGGGCGACGCAAAAAGGCGACGCTTCGGGGGCCCAAAGCATCCGCCCATATTGGCGCCCCATATAGCGCCATAGAGCGCACCACTCCAGTGTATAGGCGTCGGCACGCCCCTCCTGGCCCACCCAGATTGGGCTACATCCGCCCCAGAGCTCCGGCCGCAGCCAAACCTAACCTAACCTAACCTAACCAACTTAGTATGACACGTGACTGGTCTCCTTTGATTTTCTACAAGTTTGGTCCTCACAATTTTTCTTCTAGGATCGATATTTTGGAAATTAAATCTATATTAAGGTCATACACGAAACTCTCACATACATAAGAACAAAACTCAATCCAAAAATATCTATACAGTCAAGGGCAATAATATCTACACGGTCAAAAATATCTATACAACAAACAAACAAGTTTTCTAATTTTGAATTATGACAATCACCGAAAAGAGTACCGTTCTGTCATGATCGCTTTGTCCTTTTCATTTTGATCGCGACGTTATTGACGTGTCATTTGTTTTACCTTTCGCCCTATCTAGACACGCGGCGGTAGCGTGTCAAGCCAAGTTCAAGCTAACAGAACTGGCGAGCAGCACCGTGTGTAATATTACACGAACCATTTGGAGCCACTTTTGACCCCCTCATAAATAAAAAAAAAAAACTGTTTCACATAAACATGTCAAATTTGGCCCATATATTAAGACTTGCGACATACACATGTGCTCCAAATTTCATGAACACACCTGAAATGGTTATTTAGATATTAACGTCCAAAAATCGTCCTTTTTATCACTGACCTACCTATAGATCAAAACTGGGATAGATCAAAACTCTAACCCAGTTCCAGATGACCTAGAAAGTTCAAATTTGGCAGCCAGATAGGTAGTTGGGTGAATACAAAGTACAAAATCAGAAACTACTACATTGTAATCATTTTATTATAATTTTTCAATGAATTGATTCTATTAGGAACACTTACTCGTAACTTACTTAATATTTATTAAAAATGGATGCTACGATGACGTTATGTCAACACGGCGAATTTTGAAATACCTTGACGGCGTGTCACTATAGCAACGAGACTGTTAATACCCCGCCGTCATAACACTATATTTTTGTTGGGAATTCAGTAGATAATAGGTAATTCGTTACGTAATCGTCTTAAATAAATATCTTATTACTTCTTATATTGTACAATGAGTCGTACAATAGAATTACTGGTGGGTGGCGTTAGTGCTACAGGCGGCACGGGAAAAAGTTATTTAATCAACACAATTAAAAAATGGATTAAGAAGCGAATAAATAAGTTAGTTGCAGTAGCTGCACCCGCTGGTATTGCCGCTTTTAATGTAAACGGTGCCTGTAGAGCACGGAAACTGTCCCAAGTACACTTCCTTATCAGACCAAGTACTAAAAGTTTTAAGGTGTGACTTAAAAGTTGTAGTACTTTTAATAATTGATGAAGTGTATGATTTCCAATATAATATTAATGTACATCCATCTTCGCTTAACAGAAATATATGATACCGGTGACGCTGACGACGGATGGTTCGCCAAGATTCATATAGTGTTGTTTGGCGATCTGCTCCAACTGCCTCCAGTTGTCTACTGTCGCCGTTCGAAAACTTGACGTCGTCTGATGTCCTTAAATGTTTAAGGATCCCTTAGTGCTCCAAATTTATGGAAAGATCTATTTTGTTATGAGGAATTAACTGTAAATATGAGGCAAAAAAACGACCAACTTTTAGAATGGGTGTAGTAACAAGCCAAGACAGTTGCACGGGTTCTCTTATTTATCGCCGAAAATTGTATGGCCGATTATCACTGCCCAACTCACGTTTCGCGTAATTTTATTTCGCCGAACGTTCATTTCCCAACTCAACATGTGGTCTGTGTTTTATAATGTCATTTTTCAAAACGCCTACTTTCATGTTGTATAATGTTTTAGTTGGCATAACATACATCTGGTTGTTTATTTTTTTAGGTATTAAGATCGTCGTAGGATAAAAATTACAATATTTGTGTTGCGAACAAGTATTTCCGCTCTTTTATAAAAAAAAACCTGATACTAAATGGGCAATTCACTTAAACATTTCAAAGGTACAAGAAAATATTGAAAATAACACAAAAAAGTCAATTATACCACGTAAGCGTAGGAAAATACTGTACTTAGTTTAACAAAAACCAATTGGTATTAATTTTATTAAGAATAAGTACCGACTTATAATTTCTGTACAAAAAGTAATGATATCCAAACAAAAACATAAATGTGAAATGAGAGCCAAGTAAGACCTTAGGCTTAAATATATTATACTAAGTTATAAGGAGAAATTATATTGTAAGTTGTTATAAAATATTTTATGTTGGTATATAAATAGATTTCAGGACTGACCTTTGAACTTGGCACCCATTTAGATCTCACTTCTTTTGTCGTTGAAGTCAACAACCAAGGCATATTATATCATAATATTGGACTTGGCTCTCATTTCACATTTATGTTTTTGTTTGGATTGTATTTAACATGCTGCGTTGATATGCCTGTATGTATGTATGTAAGTGACTTATGCTGTTCGGATAGTGGCAGTATCTCGGGAAACCCCGGATATTTATTTATAGTATTGCTTTTTTTATACTATGACGGTGGCAAACAAGCATACGACTTGCCTGATGGTAAGCAGACACCGACTCAGAGGCGGCTCGTGACAAAATTGTATGGGTGTTCACTTGAAATAAAACAATGAAAATACATAGCTTTCTCAGATTCCGGGATTCAGGGATTCCGAAGACTCATCGTGCCCCCTTAAAGCAATTTGAAATGCACCACAAAATGCTACTTAACCTAACCTTCGTAAAATATGCCTGTTTTCTTTAACACGGTCATTGCTCGCGTAGATATAGACGTTCGGTACCTACTTACGCGGGATTATGTTTTTTCACACTTATTACCCATTCATACTCAAACGGTCGTCACCTATTCCTCCCACGCAACGCAACCCATCATTGCCTGCAACCTGTCTATTCAAAGACGGTTTGCACTCTGTGAGCACCTACACCCAGTATGATTTGGCCCTAGATTCGCAGTAACTATGCATGCGCTCGATAGTCAAACTTATGTTGGTGCACGTAGTGGTGATGCTGATGACGACAGCGTTGAAAAAACGGCATTAGTCGGCAGGACGTGTAATGAGTCAGCGCGACCTCGCCGTAGTGTGCATGTCCGTGTCTGTGTGAAATCGCTTCTGAATGCTGGGTGTAGCGCCGGCGAACGTATTGTACATAGCTACCATACCAATACCGTATGTATGATTGTCACGCACGCTGTAAATAAACGGGAGAAACCTCAAGCAAGTTGGCCTTCTTGGCCAAGATGGGACTATCAGATAGTTTAGATTGTAGAATGTGTGGCGAGGAGGATGAGACCATGGAACACTTACTGTGTGAATATCATGCCCTTGCCAGACAAAGAATGAATTACTTTGGTAACGACTATCCGCAACCGAAGGAATTCAAGGTGCTCGCGCTGAGCTGCATCATCCGCTTTGTGGATATGATGGAGCGAGCTTGGGAGTAGGCATAAAGGAGAGGGCAAATGCACAAAAGATCCCGCTGGGTCGAAGTGCATCCGAAAGGGCCCTCATCTAGATAAGATAAGATAACCTCAAGCAAGTTAATATCGTGAAATCGGTATCGGAGACTAACCTGACATCGGGACCTCAACACCATCATTGGGTTCATCTCTTTCAGATGCCAATCGTATTGCTTACTCGTACCTAGCTATAGACCTAGCTATATGTTCGCGGAGCGGCCGCGGTGCGGTGCGGTGCGGTGGCGGCGCCGCCCGCTCTCGCCGCCACGGATGCGAGGAAACACTATCGGAATGTACCTACTATAAGCAATAAGCATGTACTCGTAAACAAATTAAATTAAAAGCGGTTCTTGAGATACAGCCTGAAAAAAAAAATGTTTCTTGTTTGGGAGCCCCCCTTAAATATTTATTTTATTTTGTTATTATTATATTTTGTTTTTAGTATTTGTTGTTATAGCGGCAACAGAAATACATAATCTGTGAAAATTTCAACTGTCTAGCTATCGCGGTTCTTGAGATACAGCCAGGTGATAGACAGACGGACGGATGGACAGACCGCGAAGTCTTAGTAATAGGGTCCCGTTTTTACCCTTTGGGTACGGAACCCTAAAAACACTTTGTGAGGAATAAACGATCTCATTGTTCACCCATACCATACCTACGAGTATATCATCAGGTGCATAATTACGAAACGATTGATAATGATAATTACCTCATTCATCAAAATCTGTTCAGCATCTTAAACGGTGTAAAAAAATCTATAATATAAAATCGAAAAACCAGAACGGGATAAAACACGAAGGAACAAGCGAGATAGCGCCTTACAAAAAACACGATCTCCGGCGACACGTTTCTCAAAAACAACGCAAGTAACACGACAAATAAATGTTAGAATCAATTTTCTGGATATTACCTTAGAATAAGAGCATAAAGGCTCCCGATTCTGTTGCGTATTTTTTCTACAATCACGTAATGAAATGTGAGAACATTGACAATTTGAAACGTAGGCCATTGTTCGGAAATCTTCGGAAATGTTCGGCTTACGTACGAATCACATTCAGGCAAATTCCATTTTACGTAATTTGATTATATCTGAGACTACATTTCCATGTTAGTATAATCGTTATACAATTGATTCGGCTAAAAAACATACTGTTTATAAATAATAATGATTAAAATTGAACTTTGACATTGCGGTTAGAGAATTTTACATGAAATAGAAATGGAACGTACGCGTACCTTCCGTCACTGTCACTGTTTGTTACTTTTATCGTTTGTTATTGGGTGCAACAAGTGCTCTGATGTTTGATCGGTCGGATATACTATTACCGAACACTACCTGTAGTCCACCACCGTCAAGATTAAATACTGGCCGTGTCTTATCCAAACTTGACATTGGCGGAATCATCAAGGCTTTATCTTAATCATATAGCCCCAAAAATGTATTGATTGAAATGCTCTGATCGGCTGGACCTATTGTTTTCTCATCTGGACCTTGATTCGGTTATTTACGACATGCTCGGTAGTAAACTACAAGACCGAGTAAGGAATGTTGAGATCCGACGTCGCACTAAGGTGCTCGATGTTGGAGATACCATTAGTTGGGCAGGACACCTTGCCAGGCAGAATGATGGTAGGTGGACCAAGAAGGTGTCAGATTGGTGGCCACTTCTAGGTAAAAGGAGCGTCGGCCGTCCACCAGCTCGATGGGTGTACGATATAAGGAAGATTGCGGGTCACTTCTCGATAAGGTTATTAGCTCAGGATAGGGACGGGTGGCGTGCTCGAAGCTCTCTTCGAGCCTTGCCTATGCTCAGCAGTGGGCGATTACGGGCTGAAAATGATGATGATGGTCATACACAGATTTAGGTACGCGTCTTTCCTGTGCACATTATCAAAGTTAAGGGCTACGAAGCCTAATTTTTGGTTGGACTCAAGAGGGAAAATCAAAAAAATTGTACATAGTTACGGGCCTTAATCTAATCTACGCTTTAACTTTTCTCATTTTAGTAACGACAATTACCCATACATTTTACATGGGTATGACCTAGCTGGATGAATTTGGCCAAAGATCAGGAAAAATGGCATGAGATGGAGGAGGCTTTTACCGAAATGGGGTCCATATAAGAAAACATATATATTTGTATAAAAACATTAACACAACACAACTTTTTAGATTAGTGAATTCTAACAATATGGAAAAAATAAAGCTTAAATAAATAAATAAATAAATAAATTGTCTGTGACATATGTTATAATTAAAATGTTGTTTTTATTATTTTCGATTGATAAATTAACCAGTGAGTGTCTTGAATTGGAATTTTGTATTCAGTAAGCGCAATCAAAGTGCGAAGATTCCAAATTTCCAGTTCAAAACATTGTGCTATGCAGATAAATAATTTACTTTAAAAACAAAGTTTTAACCGACTTCAATTTAGTACTCCGCCAACCCACGAGAACATTTCCACATTTATTTTCCAATTTACCACATGAACTGATTTCCAACAGCAAATGCGTTGATTATTAGGGAAAATAATAGGGCTTTAAAATTCTTTATATTGAATAATATTAAGGAACACACTAGTCGGAGACAATTTTTCGAGAGTTTCCCTCAATTTCTTCAGGATTCCACCATCAGATCCTGGTTTCCTTACCATGGGACCACCCTTGGGATACTCCCTTTCCAAAAAAAAAGAATAATCAAAATCGGTTCATAAACGACGAAGTTATCCGCGGACATACATAAAAAAAAAACTAGACACGCGTGTCAAGCCAAGTTCAAGCTAACAGAACTGGCGAGCAGCACCGTGTGTAATATTACACGAACCATTTGGAGCCACTTTTGACCCCCTCATAAATCAAAAACTGTTTCACATAAACATGTCAAATTAGGCCCATATATTAAGACTTGCGAGATACATATTATGTGCTCCAAATTTCATGAACACACCTGAAATGGTTATTTAGATATTAACGTCCAAAAAACGTCATTTTTATCACTGACCTACCTATAGATCAAAACTGGGATAGATCAAAACTCTAACCCAGTTCCAGATGACCTACAAAGTTCAAATTTGGCAGCCAGATAGGTAGTTGGGTGAATACAAAGTACAAAATCAGAAACTAGTAAATTTTAATCATTTTATTATAATTTTTCAATTAATTGATTCTATTAGGAACACTTACTCGTAACTTACTTAATATTTATTAAAAATGGATGCTACGATGACGTTATGTCAACACGATGAATTTTGAAGTACCTTGACGGCGTGTCACTATAGCAACGAGACTGTTAATACCCCGCCGTCATAACACTATATTTTTGTTGGGAATTCACTAGATAATAGGTAATTCGTTACGTAATCGTCTTAAATAAATATCGTATTACTTCTTATATTGTACAATGAGTCGTACAATAGATTTACTGGTGGGTGGCGTTCGTTCTACAGGCGGCACGGGAAAAAGTTATTTAATCAATACAATTAAAAAACCGGCCAAGAGCATGTCGGGCCACGCTCAGTGTAGGGTTCCGTAGCCCGTTCCGTGAACCGAATGTATGAGCAAGAGAGTTCAAATTCCCAAATCAAATCGACCATGTATTATAGACAGACACAATACAAGCAATACTTAGCGAACAATTTTATTATTAGACAACGAACGACCAAAGATAACTAAGACAATTCGAGCACGATAAATTTTCGACCTAATGTATGGGCGCACCTGCTCCGACCCCATTAAATCAGGAAATATCTTAACAGCGCCATGTACAATGTGAGCGTTCCGCGTACAGCGACATCTATCGGCAAATTAAGTAAACTATTGCGCGCGAGCTTAAAGTATGGAAGATTATTTTTATGGGATAATTCTTTATTGCGTGAAGCGATTTGCACCGTTTTTTTACTTTATTTGAAAGCACGTCATTTCATTGTGATTTTGTAGAAATAACAGGTACAATAAACACCTGTGCACAATAAAATTCTACTTTTGAGATTTTTTTCATATTTTTAAAACTTATGGTTCAAAAGAGATTTTTTTTTACTTCTGGAGCGATTATCTCCTAAAATATTAACATTATCAAAAATGATTTTAGCAAACCCCTATTCATTTTTAAATAACTATCCAACAATATATCACACGTTAGGGTTGAAATGAAAAAAAAAAACACTCCCCACGTTACGTATAGGGGAGGTACCCTAATAAAAAAAAAACACTTTTTATTTTACCACTTGGTCGGTGTGATTGATATACATATCAGTACCAAATTTCAGCTTTCTAGTGCTTACGGTTACTGAGATTATCCGCGGACGGACGGACAGACAAAGCGAAACTATAAGGGTTCCTAGTGGACTACGGAACCCTAAAAATGGATTAAGAAGCGAATGAATAAGTTAGTTGCAGTAGCTGCACCCACTGGTATTGCCGCTTTTAATGTAACATAACATTAATGTACATCCATCTTCGCTTCAGAAATATATGATATATGTGCCGCTGACGACGGATAGTTCGGCAAGATTCATATAGTGTTGTTTGGCGATCTGCTCCAACTGCCTCCAGTGAGACAACTGTCGCCGTTTTAAAACTTGACGTAGTCTGATGTCCTTAAATGTTTAGGATCCCTTAGTGCTCCAAATTTATGGAAAGATCTATTTTGTTATGAGGAATTAACTGTAAATATGAGGCAAAAAAACGACCAACTTTTAGAATGGGTGTAGTAACAAGCCAAGACAGTTGCACGGGTTCTCTTATTTATCGCCGATTATCACTTCCCAACTCACGTTTCGCGTAATTTTATTTCGCCGAACGTTCATTTCCCAACTTAACAAAATTTGTTTTATTTGCCAACTTAACAGTTACCAACTCAGCATGTGGTCTGTGTTTTATAATGTCATTTTTCTAAACGCCTACTTTCATGTTGTATAATGTTTTAGTTGGCATAACATACATTTGGTTGTTTATTGTTTTAGGTATTTAGATATTCGTAGGATAAAAATTACAATATTTGTGTTGCGAACAAGTATTTCCGCTCTTTTATAAAAAAAATAACCTCGAAGACGAAAGCGGGAGCAAAGCTCCCGCTTGCGTCTTCTAACCTATCCGCGATCCGAGTGGGTTTGCCACTAAGTCCCTGCTGTTCCTGTTGCCGTTGTTCTTTGAAAAACTTGAGCGGTTCGTTTCTGTTGTTGATGTCAAATTACTTGTTATCATCCCAAGTTAGTTTGTTTTGAATCTTGTTATGAATGTTTTTATGTTGGTTATTGTAAAATCCCTGTTCACATTTCTATTTATAAATTTAATATTTCCAACCAAAGAATATGCTAGTTAGTATCTTTTCTTATTTGTATCTTGCCTAATGTATGAAAAGGGAACTGTTGCATCAAAACGTTATTCGTCCAAGTTGTTCGACCAAGTGAAAGATTTGACAAATGATGAGTCTGCCAAAAGTGTAAAGGCGTTATAATAACCCGCTTTATAATAATTCTGCGAATTAAAAAGTTGTCATATAAAATTTTGGTAATCGTTAGTTGTCAAAGTGAATCGTCGGCGAAACGTTAGTTGGCAAATGAAATGCGGCTAAAAAAAGTTCTACGAAAAGGCAGAACACCCAGTAAGATCCATTGGAAAAATAGAGAAGGTGCATTGGGACGTCGACAACAGCAATAGCGCACGTAAAATTACAATAATAATTTAATTTACGAACTAGAACGAGTCAAGACCAAGTTTCAGATATTAAGTAATGTATATGTTCACAGGGAACAATTCCCTATTTGCTTAGCATATGCTATTACTATCCACAAATCACAAGGCCTTAGCCTTGACAGCGCTCTTCTCGACATAGGCTCCTCTATGTTTAGTAAAGGGCAGGCTTACGTTGGACTCTCCAGAGTTAAAACCTTAGATGGAGTACAACTTATAAATTTAGATCCAAGTCAAATCAAGGCACAAGAGAGCTCTATTGTTGAGTACAACCGCCTGCGCGCGTTATACCACCCGACTTAGCCAAATTAAGCATAAACAGAAAACGCGTAAAAAAAATCCTGATACTAAATGGGCAATTCACTTGAACATTTCAAAGGTACAAGAAAATATTGAAAATAACACAAAAAAGACAATTATATCACGTAAGCGTAGGAAAATACAGTACTTAGTTTAACAAAAACCAATTGGTATTAATTTTATTATGAATAAGTACCGACATAATTTCTGTACAAAAAGTAATGATATCCAAACAAAACATAAATGTGAAATGAGAGCCAAGTCCAATATTATAATATAATATGCCTTGGTTGTTGACTTCAACGACAAAAGAAGTGAGATCTAAATGGGTGCCAAGTTCAAAGGTCAGTCCTGAAATCTATTTATACCAACATAAAATATTTTATAACAACTTACAATATAATTTCTCCTTATAACTTAGGATAATATATTTAAGCCTAAGGTCTGACTTGGCTAGTTCTCATATACGAATTATATTACAGCCTTCCAGTTCTAAAGCTGGAAGTTCTTATTGTATTCTTTTCCTAAAATTTGGCTTGCTGGTAGAAACTTGCCATCGAACATTGGGCTCTTCCATGACTGTTTTAGTAGTTACTTAATAAAAAATCGTATTACATGAGAACTAGCCAAGTAAGACCTTAGGCTTAAATATATTATCCTAAGTTATAAGGAGAAATTATATTGTAAGTTGTTATAAAATATTTTATGTTGGTATAAATAGATTTCAGGACTGACCTTTGAACTTGGCACCCATTTAGATCTCACTTCTTTTGTCATTGAAGTCAACAACCAAGGCATATTATATTATAATATTGGACTTGGCTCTCATTTCACATTTATGTTTTTGTTTGGATATATATAAACGGTCGAATTGAGAAACCTCCTCCTTTTTTGAAGTCGGTTAAAAAGGAAATAAATATATATGCATGTATGTAAGGCCTGCAACACCCTGCCGCGGCCTGTGGTGGCGGACAATAGTAAATTTGACAGCTAATGACAAGTTTACTATGGTCCGCCCCGCCGCGGCCAGGCTGCGCCAGTGTGATGTGGGCTTAAAGCGTATGCGGCTATAGCTCGCGCTTGGGCTGTTGACGTTGACGAGTACGTACTCGTCAACGACCACTCTGCGACCACCAAAGAGTACTCTTTGATGGTCGCAGAGTACAAGAGGTTTTTGTAATAGGGGTGTAGACACTTAATAAAATAATCAATAATGTCATATTTTGCTCTAAAAAGAATTAAAAATGTAGTCAAACGGAGAAAAATTCAACGCAAGAGGTTAAATAATTACGAAGTTAAAAGTGTCCGAAATTTTAAGAAGGGGTATGTTCTGTCCCTTTTACGCAAAACGCAACTTCATATGAAACAATTAACGCTCGCAGTTTGTGACGTCACTAAAAGACGGCAACGTGCTGTGCCCCATCGTGTTCGGCGCCGGCATCGACGCGGCCTGCCGCGCGCGCGGCGCGCTCTGTGGCAGCGTCGCAGTTTGTGATGTGACAAACTGTTTGCGTTTTCTCTCTCTAACAAGCAATTGCTTATTGAAACGGTAGTAGCTTCGTAATTCTTTGAGATATCTGAATGAGATTTTCGTCACTAGGCATATTTTTTTGCCTTCTTTCTTTTATCTACGCCCGTATTACTGAGTTTCAATGTTGACATTTTAATAAATGTACTTATATGAAAATATATACTCTTTTTTATTTCCATATCGTCATGATGCTTAGAAACGGCTAAGCAGTCCCCCTATTCTAGGACAGAGTTCTAGTTTCGTGACGGGTGAACGGCGGGGTGAGCCGCATTAACGCTTAGCAAATAATAGCCCAGGGCTCATGAACATAATGCAATTGTGTCAAATACATTCATATAATTCATTCACGCTGGTGGAGCTGCGGGCATGTCTAGTATACTATAAGCAATATAAGCATGTAAACAAATTAAATCGTAAAATGCTGGAAGAGCAGCATTCCGTCATAATTGTCATAAACCTTGCCAAATTGAAAAAACACTTTGTAAGGAATAAACGATGTCTCATTGTTCACCCATAAGTACCTATATATCATCAGATTCATAAGGTGCATATAATTACGAAACGATTGATAATTAATTACCTCATTCATCAAAATCTGTTCAGCATCTTAAGCGGTGGAACACGCGTAAATACAAACAGACGGCTATACCTAAATATATCCCTTCCTTACGGCTCTGCCGTAGTCGGTCAAAAATAGGGGTAACACAGGTTTCCACTACGAACTGTGAAAAGAGTTTTCGGCACGGCACGGAGTGAAAACGGCACATTAATGACGGAGTTCACAGTTAACATCCAACATCGATATTATGAAATGAAAACACTCCTTACAGTTACAGTTGAGAAGCTCCTCCTTTTTGAAAGCCGGTTGAATAGAAAGCGGTTATTCGTATCATAATAAATAGGTAGTAAACAGTTCCGTCCAATTTTGCCAGTCGGTCATCGCTTAAAACAAGTACCTGTCTCCAGTCTGTCTAAGCTAAGCTAAGGTTAAAGGTACCTACTGTCTATTGTGTAGGGCTACGAGTATGGTGTTGTTCCGCGAAGCGAGGTAGGGCATAGTTCCTTCCATCATTTTAAAATTAGACTAAAATACTGGCTACTAAAATCACCACTTTATGACATCGATGAATATTTTTCCTGCAAACTTGATGAATAATGATGTACCTAAATGAAATTAATTATAATAAGTTTCTGTTAAAAATCTCATTTTTGGTACAAGCTTTTGTTGCTGACTGTACTTTTCTGTATACCATCATCAACTACTCATTGACACGATTCTAACGAGCCCAAACTCAACGGGGTTACGTCGGTTAAATACTGAATTCCCATGGCCACCTTCTGTCTCCATCATCAGATCAGCTCGATGGTACCATAATATTGAATTGTCATCCAAACTATACTAAAAACCAAAATTTCAAAATTTCAACTCAATCGGATAACGGCAAGTGACTGAAAAATGGATTGCAAATTTTGTCGGACAACTTACTTACATACTTTTATACTTACATACGAACAAGTCAAGTTAATATAAAGCTTGTAATAAATAAACAATAAACATGCATATTAAGACAAATGTAATACATATAAGTATAATATATATGATATTTTAAATTATCTGTAAAAATAGACCTATAACCTAATGTTATTAATAAATTTTCATTTTCATTTGATTTATTTAGTGTGTATAATTTGTGTACTTATATTCCCTTTTTTCGAACAAAATATACAGATATCGATTTAATTACATGCCAAAAGTTATTACATATGAAAAACCTAATCCGTATCTGTCTTCGTTTAATCGTATTAAATATTTTTTTCTACTTATAGGTGCATACCTCTTGTTTTATTTAAATAATTATCAAAAATTTCAATCTGCCTGGACGTGAAACAATCATTTTTAGTTTAAAGACCGTAATAGTTTTAGGTTACAAATCGCCTTGTTTCAATGTTGTCCAAAAATTACGTTGGGTACTCATTATATTATAACGAAATATCAAAAAGTAGGTAATGCAATTTTTAATTCATTCGCCAGCTTGTTTAAGAGTGTTTCAAAAACGTTTATCTGGAGTAGCTACTCCCCTAAGGCTCGCTCCGCACGCACGCACGCTGTCGCAGTCGCAGGCAACACGGGCGATGCGATGACGCACGCCGGCGCCGCGCGCCGCGCGCCGCGTCGAGCGAGCCGGTGTGTTATTTATTATTAGTACCTATACTCGTACATGCAGCGGCGTTGCGTTGCGATAGGTATCACGCGATGATAGCCCACTCCGAGGACATTGTATGATAACTGGCTATCTGTTCACAAAGCGTTGCGTACTTCGTGAGCCCTTCCACGGTGTAATTTAATATCTAGGAGGGCCGAGTACACGTTCGCTCACCTGCAATGCAAATAATGCAATACGCAATAGGTAAGTACACTGTATACACTGCAAACGTGTCAAAATATGGCTGTCATGCAATTTGGTCAGATATTTTGAGGTATTTATAGTTTCCACTCTACTAGTAGCCATCACCACGTTGCATTGCAAAATAGAGTAAGTAATAGTAGTGTGGGACTGGAAGTATGGTTGGTCAAGACCGCAATAGGTTCGCCTTCATAGAAATTAGAAATCTATGAGCTGATGGGTAATTAAACTCCGACATACATAGATTACAGACCTATTTCCCTGGCTACAGTGATATCATAGCGAAAGTTTTTGATAGTGTGCTTGACCGGCATCTCAGTGAACACACACAGCTCCACGATGCGCAGTTTGCCTTCCGTAAGGGCCTGTCGACTGAGTGCTATACTGGCTCTAAAGAACACAGTTAAGCACTATCTAGACCGTAAAATACGGTCCAGGAAATATGCGTACACAGGGGTGTACGCATATTTCCTGGACCTTCCGAAGGCTTTCGACTAGTATCGTATGATGTTCTGTGGGGGAAGCTCGAGGATGCGGGTGTCCCTGCCGAACTCATAAGCGTTGTGTCGTACTGGTACTGGTACGACATATAATGTTAAATGGGCCAATTCGGTGTCTGACCAGTATGGACTTGAATGCGCGGTAAGGCAGGGGGGTCTAACTTCTCCTAGACTTTTTATCATTTACATAAATCAGCTGACCGAGGAACTCAGCGGCACCTATGTGGGATGCCTCGTGGACGGAGTCTGCTTTAATAATATAAGCTATGCAGATGGCATGGTGCTGCTGGGGCCCACGATTGGGGGTTTGCGTAAATTAATAGCGATCTGTGAGACCTAATGCTGAAAAGGCTATTCAAAGGCAATAATACACTTCCAGCATCTATACCTCCAGTATACCTCAATGGTTGCCATTGCAGAGTCTCGCAATTTAAATACCTTGGGCACATTGTAAACGAGCAGTTAAAGGATGATGGCGACATCGAAAGAGAACGAAGGGCACTATCTGTTAGAGGGAACATGCTGGTGCGTAGATTTGCTGGCTGTACGCTTGAGGTCAAGATCACGCTTTTTAAGGCATACTGCCAAACTTTCTACACCAGCAGTCATGGACCAGCTATACCCAAAGAGCATACCATACAATACCATACACATATTATATAATAACCTGTTCCGGGCGATGGTGGGGCTTTCTCGATACTGTAGTGCGTCGGGCATGTTTGCCGATGCATTTTATTTTTATTTTATTTACTAGCTGTTGCCCGCGACTTCGTCCGCGTAGAACTTGTTATCGCCTTAGAAATATGATTATCTTAAGGGATTATTTCCCAGATAAAAAACTATCGTATATCCTTCCAAGGGTCTCAAATTATCTGTACTTACGGAAAATTTCATCTAAATCCGTTCAGGTATGAAAGGTTTAAATTGCTAAATCTAAATTGAAAACTCCGTTTTTAAAATTACAAATTTCTTATAATCATCAACAGACATTTCTGCTTAAATTGTATATTTTATTTATAATGAATAGCTTCTGCCCGCGACTTCGTTCTCGCTGACTGTTTTTTTTTTCATTATTACTTATACATTAGAATCTATGCACACCGCGTTTTTTAAGCGTTTGTGTCGATTTCTTTACATGTGATTCGATACAAACGCGCGTCTACGGTGCATAGGCCCTAAGTACTACACAGACTTATGACACCTAAGTGGAGCATGAAAAAAAAAATACAATTCATATTAATAAATATTAAATATTGTAAACTATTAACACGTTATTTACACCTATGTTATGTACCTAACCCTCGAATTTTTTGTCCGCGTACAGCCCACCTTTCCCAGATGGCGTGATCCGTCTCCTTTTCGGGAATATTGCCTTGTGACTGAATAGTGCGAGTGTTATGCCTCTGGGGCAGATCTTCGCCCAGTCGCCGTGCATCATATCGGCCTTGTATATCTCGATGGACACGAAGGTCATCATAATGCCGATAAAGAAATATTACAATTATTTTGGCATCAATGTACATAGTTAATGTAACAACATTGATATCAATATAATTACAATACTTCATTATATAAAACCTTTTTTCTTCATCTTTTTTCAGTTGTTCGCAGCTGATGACTCGAGAGCACATGACGTACAGCTGCCCGTGAGAGAAGCAGTCCGTGCGCAGGTCGACGCCGGCTGCGCGGAGAGTCTGCCCCTGCGACTTGTTTATGGTCATAGCGAAGCACACGCTCACTGGAAACAGCAATCGCTTGAACTGGAACGGGAAGTTGTTCGGTATCAGTGGAATGCGCGGTATAAACAGCTTCCCCAGCACCGCTGCCCGTAAGGATCTGAGCCTCGATGAGATTCCGCTGCAGTCTCACTACCGTCAGGCGGGTGCCATTACACAGCTTCGGCGGAGATAGGTTGCGAAGCAGCATAATAGGGACTCCGATCTTCAGGGTCAAAGTGTGCGCTGGTAACCCTGATGCGCTCAAAGAGTTTAAAAATTCCACCGGGTATGTCATGGCAGTTCCCTCATCTAAGACAGTGTTAATCGAGCTGTAGACAGCGTTCTCGCCTTCAATTTTGCGTTAAAATTCGAGCGTTAACAGCAGCAGCCTGGTCATTTTTGGGGGTAAGTATGGTTCTCGACTTGCGACTTCTCTGAGAGGTCAAGCGGTCTTCTTGTTGTGTAAATGTTTCAGAAGCCCGAGAATCCGCTGTTAATCTTGTTTCACGTCCCGTAATAGTCTCGGAAGCTCGCGACAACGAATGGCGTTCACGATCGTGGCCGAGACTTGCTTCCCTATCTTCACTGTTTTCAAGGAATCTAGAAGCCCAGGAAGCTTCTTCGGACTCCTGAGATCTTGCCACTCGTTTTCTGGCGGCCTCTCTAGAAATTCGTGTCAGGTTCGATCTCTTTCTTGAAGGCATTTTGAGTAATAACGTTTTTGGGGACTTTTGACACATAATTTTGAGATTTGACAGAAGATTTGACAGAATAAAATAAACGTGTGAGTATCTACTCTACATTAAAAAAAACATTTATATACAAAAACATACTTACTGAATTCAACCCCATTTTTAACCCCTTTGCACCCTTATCTTTGTAATTTTTATAGCCTATTGCGTGGCCGAAGATCCATGGAACGTTTCAGTGAAAGTTGCATATTAATCCATTCGATAGTTTTCCCATAATACCCGGACACAAACAGACAAACAGAAAACATAACACTCCTTTTCGTTGGGCTGTCGTATTAATAAACAGATCGATGGCGCTGTTGCGTAAAGTAAAGACGACTTTATCCAAATATTCTCAAATTTGGCCTGTGGGTCATCGTAACTCCATCAAACTTTTTTATACGTTTAATATGGTTTGTTGGAGTTCAGACGCCGACAAAAATCTGGAGAATGACCTTTTAAATGCGTGGAAATTGGTGAAGTTCTGCATCGCGCTATTGAAGTTCTTAAATGTATGTTGTATAAATACAATTTCCTTCAAGCTTCTCTTATTATGTCTCACTGTCAACCTCAACGATCTTTCACATTTATTATATGTAGAGATTTTTTAAAACCATGCATAATAATATTGTCAGACATTGATTGTGATGTTTATAGCAGACTTAGTAGTAGATCTTTAGGGTCACCACCACCACCTTGCATTTTTGAGACAAAGCAAACCGCTTGGAACAGGTGTTCCTGAGGTGAGGGTGATCTGAGCTGATTTAGCCCGGTTGCCACGAGGTTCCTCCCCCCAGCAGGTGGGCAGGGAAGGGTGGGGGGAAAAGTGCCTCCGGCGCGCCTCACTAAGCTTTATATCTGCATACATCTAGCAACTATATCAAGTTTGGTGTCTTTTTCGTATAATTCGAGGATGAAGAATTCATTTCTGTGACTAAATCGTCAGTCAACCATACAAAAAATACAAGGAATTCAAAATTAAAAAAAAATCTTTTCCGTTTTTTTTTCGATAATCCTCTACAGAATGAAAACTATTAGGATTCGCTCTAGAAAAAAAATACCTGTGAATAGCCCAGTTATCCTACTATATAAAATAATAAACTTGTCATGCATGTATGCCTTATAATTGTAATAAAAAAAAATGTTTTGTGTCGCACCGTGGACCGTCCTAAAGTCGGTATTTAGTTTAATGCGTAGGCATTTAGTTTAAGCACGCATTCACTTTAAAACGTTATTATACACTAGTGTTTAGTGTATAAATCAAGGAAAAACTAAAATAATTTGCAATTTCGGTCCAGTTTTCTAGATACACCAACTGTATAAATAACTTTGTAATCCCACAAAAATATATAGGATTATCAAGTTACATTTCCAGTGAATGGGACAAAAAAGCATGAATGGGACTGCATTCATAATTTGTATGTATTGATAACAAAATAACCTACAAAAAGAAGTTAGATCCCATAAAATACATTTCATGTAAAAAAGAGGCCAAGTCTCGAAACTCTTCCACCGTAAAAAGTTGTGAGATATTTCGAAGAGCCAAGTCTCAGGCATTCTTATTATTCTTTATTTGCTTAAATACTTAATAAAATTTTGTGACTTGGCAATCACACAATACTACATAGTTTTAGGTATACAAAAATCCATAAATGCAGTAAAGTTGTGTGATTGCCAAGTCACAAAATGTCACAAATAAACTTGGTCGTCGATAATATTAATTATAGAGATGCCCAAAGTATCCATTTAAAGAGTGCTCCCTATGCGAGACCCAGGTCCGAAGGCCCTAAGGCGAGTCCGACGGGCACTCACTATCCTCAGGTGTCTTGCAAGCGAGACCTGAGGCCAAAGTCCCGATGGTGAGCGGCGAGGCAAGCGAGGCCGAAGGCCGAGCTTTTCATTGGAATGAAAGGCCTAAAGCAATCCCTCAGAGAGCGGTCTCAATGCGAGCCCGAGGCCGAGCCTTCACGGATACTCGTTATCTCCGAGTAACTTGCAAGCGAAACCTGAGGGTCAAAGTCCTGAAGGTAAACAGGGAGGCAAGCGGAGCCTAAGGCTGAGCTTTTCGTAGGAATGAAAGGCCCTAAACATGCTTTTAGAGAGCGGTCGCTATGCGAGCTCTTGGGCTGAAGGCCTGTGGGTGAGCCCCCACGGACAACTGGGAACTCCTCAAATCTATGAGCTAAAGACTAACTAAAGACTTGAAAATTGGCAAGTATATACTTAACTAGAAAGTAAAAAGACCCCCATTCAAACTTTTAGCAAAATATAGATAAAACGTGAATAAACACGGGATTTAAAATAGTGCTAGGCGGCTAAAGACAATATATTAACCAAAACTGGTTGATTGATACCTCCACAGATAGTAACTGTTAGACATTAGAGACCTAATTATATTAATTGGAACTCCAGTCACTGACGACGTCGCTGTTGATATTGAAAAACCAGCAACCTTGATAGATGACTGCCTTCATATATTTGATATGAAATCAGAGGTCATCTAAAGTTGTTTGATAGGTTGAGTTGAATACTTATCTCGAATTATCATAGTTCACCAACGTCAAGGTATGGATATGGTAAGGATATGGGTATAACATTTGGACAAAACACCCCCATTCAAACTTTTAGCAAAATATAGATAAAACGTGAATAAACACGGGATTTAAAATAGTGCTAGGTGGCTAAAGACAATATATTAACCAAAACTGGTTGATTGATACCTCCACAGATAGTAACTGTTAGACATTAGAGACCTAATTATATTAATTGGAACTCCAGTCACTGACGACGTCGCTGTTGATATTGAAAAACCAGCAACCTTGATAGATGACTGCCTTCATATATTTGATATGAAATCAGAGGTCATCTAAAGTTGTTTGATAGGTTGAGTTGAATACTTATCTCGAATTATCATAGTTCACCAACGTCAAGGTATGGATATGGTAAGGATATAGGTATAAGATTTGTACAAAATGGCATGCCGCGGAGAATTGAGTATATACTCGGTACCAATTATTTTCTGTAGAAAACCCATCACTCTGAAATATAATTGGGAGCGCATAAGGAACGAGCCCTAAAGGGATATTTTGGGCCTTTCAGTCCTTTGAAAACCTCAGCCTTCGCCTTGCTTCTTCTTCGCTTGCCTCCGGCTCTCTAGTTTCCCTTGCAAGACACCGGAAGATAATCCTTAGGGGTCATTGCTCGCATTGAGACTGCTTTCAGAAGGGTTGATTTGGGCCTTTCATTCCAACAAAAAGGCCTTACTCGTCTCGCCGCTCGCCTTCGGAACTTTGGCCTGGGATTTCGCTTGCAAGACACCTGGGGATAGTAAGTGTACGTGGGGGCTCGCCCTCAGGTTTTGCTTGCAAGACACCGAGAGATAATAAGTGTTCGTCCATGAGGGCGCGTTTAGAGCGCTTTCTAAAGGAATGCTTCGAATCTTTCATTCCAATGAAATGCAAGGCCTTTGGCCTCGCTTGCCACGCCACTCACCTATGGGACTTACATCGCCTCGCCACTCACCTACGGGATAGTAAGTATCCGTGAGGGCTCGCTTGCTTCGCCGCTCATATTCGGTACTTTAGTCACAGGTTTCACTTGCAAGACAACTAGGGATTGCAAGTGTCCGTAGGGGCTTGCCTTCGGGTCTCCGGCCTTCGACCTCGCCTAGGGACCAGTCTCTAAAAGCATGCTTTAATTACTAAGAACTAACTTGCCTCCCCTTTTACCTTCGGGGATTCGGGCCTCAGGTTTCACTAGCAAGATAATGAGTGTCCGTAGGACTCGCCTTTCATTCCAACGTAAAGCTCAGCCTTTGGCCTCGCTGCCATCTGGGGATAATAAGTGGCCCTCGGCCCCCAAGCGCTTTCTTAAGGCTTGATTTGGACCTTTCATTGTCACGTGGCCGCTCACCTTCGGGATTTTGGTCTCCGGTTTCGCTTGCAAGGCACCGGGAGATAGTAAATGTCCGTGGGGGCTCACCCACAGGCCTTCAGCCCAAGAGCTCGCATAGCGACCGCTCTCTAAAAGCATGTTTAGGGCCTTTCATTCCTACGAAAAGCTCAGCCTTAGGCTCCGCTTGCCTCCCTGTTTACCTTCAGGACTTTGGCCCTCAGGTTTCGCTTGCAAGTTACTCGGAGATAACGAGTATCCGTGAAGGCTCGGCCTCGGGCTCGCATTGAGACCGCTCTCTGAGGGATTGCTTTAGGCCTTTCATTCCAATGAAAAGCTCGGCCTTCGGCCTCGCTTGCCTCGCCGCTCACCATCGGGATTCGGGACTTTGGCCTCAGATCTCGCTTGCAAGACACCTGAGGATAGTGAGTGCCCGTCGGGCTCGCCCTAGGGCCTTCGGGTTCGGACCTGGGTCTCGCATAGGGAGCGCTCTCTAAATGGATACTTTGGGCATCTCTATAATTAATATTATCGACGACCAAGTTTATTTGTGACATTTTGTGACTTGGCAATCACACAACTTTACTGCATTTATGGATTTTTGTATACCTAAAACTATGTAGTATTGTGTGATTGCCAAGTCACAAAATTTTATTAAGTATTTAAGCAAATAAAGAATAATAAGAATGCCTGAGACTTGGCTCTTCGAAATATCTCACAACTTTTTACGGTGGAAGAGTTTCGAGACTTGGCCTCTTTTTTACAATGTGTGTTTGTTTCGGAATGTTTTTTATGGGATCTTACTTCTTTTTGTAGGTTATTGTGTTATCAATACATACAAATTATGAATGCAGTCCATTTCTTGCTTTTTGTCCCATTCACTGCAAATGTAACATGGTAATCCTATATATTTTTGTGGGATTACAAAGTTATTTATGCAGTTGGTGTATCTAGAAAACTGGACCGAAATTGCAAATTATTTTAGCTCTTCCTTGATTTATACACTAAACACTAGTGTAGAATAACGTTTTAAAGTGAATGCGTGCTTAAACTAAATGCCTACGCATTAAACTAAATACCGACTTTAGCACGGTCCACGGTGCGACACAAAACATTTTTTTTAAATTACAATTATAAGGCATACATGCACGACAAGTTTATTATTTTATATAGTAGGATAACTGGGCTATTCACAGGTATTTCTTTTCTAGAGCGAATCCTAATAGTTTTAATTCTGTAGAGGATTATCAAAAAAAAAACGGAAAAGATTTTTTTTTTATTTTGAATTTCTTGTATTTTTTGTATGGGTGACTGACAATTTAGTCACAGAAATGAATTCTTCATTCTCGAATTATACGAAAAAGACACCAAACTTGATATAGTTGCTAGATGTATGCAGTTATAAAGCTTAGTGAGGCGCGCCGGAGGCACTTTCGTCCTGCCGCTGCTGTGACGCGCGAAGTGTTCTCGGGCACCCCCGATTGGAATGTCGCTACAGGCACACTAGTGGCTAAATTTAATAATTCACTAAACTTGGCATTGCTATACAACTACAAGCAAACCACTATAGTCTGATCTTCAATGACCCTTAGTTGTGACGAATCTCAGATCGAAGTGATACTGGGAACGCGCTGTTTGCAGCACAAGATGTTTTGCGAGTTAACATGCTGTTTAATTATTAAGAAATGAATGAAGCCAGCCTCAGTCTGCAAGGAGGGATGACTAGATACTGCGCTCTCTCTCGCGTCAGGTGTTATGATGAAGTGATGACGCAACAAGGGGTATAGGAAAAATGCCATATGCCATGCCGATTAAGATAAATTAGCAATAATAACCGAGAATTGCTTATGATAGTAAGTTGTGCGTGGTCGTGCACAATCTTAGTGGACAGTTGTTGTACTTAATTAAAAATAATTTCGCCACTTACTACGGTAATTATTTAAGAAGGTACCTATTGTAACGTACATAGTAATTTATTCTATACCAACAGGTTTCTGTACGTAATGTATGTTCCGTATTATACGATATCAATAGAATTACAATATTTATATATTCCGCTAGTAGTCGGTGTTGCCCGCATAACTAGCGCGTTTATTACGACGCTAGGTACATCCTCTTTTTAACAAATTAAAGGATTTACTTAAAATAAAATAAAAATAAAAAATCGTTTATTGCCACATCTTAAAGTTACAGCTAAGCTAAAAAACTAAACTTAGTAATCTTAAAATTAGATAGAATTTGAATTTGAGAGAACTAGCAATAGTAACTTAATTGTGTGGGCAATGGGTGCCAGTCTCAGCCTTAGCCAGATTGGTGGTATATATCCAGCGCTGATTTTCAGACAGGCCCTTTCCTATGCATAGGTCGGCCCTGTTAAAAAAAAAACAAATATAAAAGATAAACATGTATGCAGCACACTGCTACGGAGTTGTGTGTGTGTGTGTGTGTGTGTGTGTGTGTGTGTGTGTGTGTGTGTGTGTGTGTGTGTGTGTGTGTGTGTGTGTGTGTGTGTGTGTGTGTGTGTGTGTGTGTGTGTGTGTGTGTGTGTGTGTGTGCATGCGTGCGTGCGTGCGTGCGTGCGTGCGTGCGTGCGTGCGTGCGTGCGTGCGTGCGTGCGTGCGTGCGTGCGTGTGTGTGTGTACGTGCAGTTCTATTATTGTCATATATTCTTGTTTACAAAATACAATAAATAAAATAAAAAAATGTTTAGTTAAGGGTGTGGCCTCCTTTTTGGAGTTGCAGAAAGTATGATTTAACCATTTTCTTAAAATTGAGTAATGTCTTAATCTTTGGGTCTTAACTTAATCTGTGGGCACGGCAGTGCCCCCGCCATGTCGAGCGCGAAGCAAACACTGCCGTACCATCCTTTACTGGAACCATTTCGCCGCATTTTCAGGCCCCTATTTGAGAACCTCCGGATAAGACCAGAACGCAGAAATTTTCGTCATCCAGTAAGCTATAGGTAATCACATACTTAAAATTCAAAATTTTAAGTCTGTAGGTCATTTAGTTTCGAAGTTAAGCGAAAGCAAAGTTTCGCATTTATGACACTCACTCACTCACTCACTCACTAACTCGTGATCATCAAAATAGAACTAGTACTTCCCTTAAACTCAGAGAGCTGAAATTTGGTACAGAGTTAGGATTTAATGGCCACATAAAGGGAAAACTATAAAAACTAGGATAATCGAAGATCTGGAGTACTTGGTGACCCTGATTAGAAAACACAAGAGCCCAACCAAACTATTAGAGATATATCTATACCGTACCGCCTTTACAAAAAATATTCAACTTGACGGGCCGCTTCATTTGATGTCAAAAATCGAAGGTCTGAAGTATCTGATGAAGAACCCTCAGCTGGTCTCAGCTGTATTAGAGACTAGCTTCCGCCCGCGACTTCGTCTGCGTGGGCCCGGGATAAAAACTATCCTATATTTTCATCCAGGCTATAAACTATCTTCGTGCAAAATTTCATCCAAATCGGTTAAGCCGTTTAGGCGTGATTGAGTAACAAACATCTAAACATCCAAACATCTAAACATCTAAACATCTAAACATCCAAACATCCAAACATCCAAACTTTTGCATTTATAATATTAGTAGGATTAGTAGGATATGGTAATGCCCCCTTCTACTATTGGTACATAAAAAAAATCGATTGTCATTGCAAAAATCCAGCGTAGTGGGACACATCTTCTAATTTAAATTTAATCTGGAGGCACGGCAGTGCCCCCGCCAAGTCGAGCAAAACAGCGGCACGGCCGTAGGTACCATCCTTTTCTCAAAGCAGTTCAGGCCATTTTCGACCCCTCCATAACTTCGTTGTGGATAAAACTAGAAGCCTGCATTTTCATTAACCAAGCACGCATTGTATGTATAAACACGATATATTTCAAAATTCATTCAATTTGAACCAGCGGTTTAAGATTTATAACACTAACTGACTCACCGATCATTAAAAGTCTAAGGCACTTCTAGCAGACATAGAAGCTTCAAATTTAGAATACAATTAGTGTTTAGTGTATAAATCAAGGGGACGCAAAAAAAATTGCAATTAAGTCCAGTTTTCTAGATACACCGACTGCATAAATAATCCCTTATAAACATATTTGACTACAAAGTTATATTTGCAGTAAATGGGACAAAAAATCAAGAATGGGATATTGACACACTAACCTACAAAAAGAAGTGAGATCCCATAAAAAAACATTCCATGTAAAAAAGAGGCCAAGGCTCGAAATTCTTCCACCACCAAAAGTTGTGATATTTGGTAATAAGTACCAAGTCTCAGACATTCTTATTATTCTTTATTTGCTAGCAAATTAAAATTTTGTGACTTGGCAACCCGGGGAAGCCGACTTAGTTCTTGAAATGTAGATTAAAACTTACAATGTTAAATACAAATTGGTACGCATCATATTGATCTCAACGCCTGCTTCTTGCCTTAGGTAGGTATTCATATAAGGCCGTGCGTAATGTCGTGCTGTGTTTTGTCTGAGCGTAAACACGTCCTTATATATACCTACCAATTTGCTTTTTCTTCTCAAAAACGATTTACCTCAGTGTTACTAACACATGTTGTAGACGAGCAGGGCTGTTATTCGCTACGCGCTAATGCGGCTCACCCCGCCGGTCACCCGTCACGAAACTATATTGACCTCTACCTACGCTTAGCTACGACGCATCGCGGTGGCAAGATATATTTGTGGGTGAGCGTTGAGGTGAGCTAATAAGTTACAGAATAGAGGGGCAGGGCGCGCCTGGCCCTCCCGCGACCCCCCGCGCGCCCCTCCTCGCTCGACCGTGTGTCAAGGTCACAATGCCCGCGCACGCGCAGCCTCCGCGCCGGGTCTTGTCTCTAAAGCTGATGTTAGCTTGTGCATATTATTACTCATCTGCTATAAAATGTTATCTCAGAAATAATAATGACTCAAACTCTAGCTCTACACTGCTCGTAGGTACCTTCAAGATTTTCCTTTCGTTAAGGGGCTCCCCGCGCTTTTCGGCTAGTTTTGACGAGTTTTGAGTTGATATTCCTCCATCAAAACTATAGATATATTTATGGCACAAACACTTATCGGTTCTTCAATCCTTTATCTACTTTTGCACGAGGGTTTGTATGAAAATTAATAATCTTCTTTTTTTATGATTTATTCAAACATGGTCCAAAAAAGCTCTGTTTTCGATATTACTAGGTTGTTTATGCACTTTTATATACGAAATCTACATATAACTGTTCCTTATTGACTTCTCTAAAAACCCACGAGACGGTTTTTTGGCCTGAAATTGCCAAAGTTTGGTACCATATATCCCGAAAAGCGAGAGTTTTGATGTAAATATGGGATACTAAACTGGTTATGAATAAACCATTCATTCATTCATTCATACTATTTCGGTAAACCACGTTGTTGTTGATGCAATAAGATAAAAAAAAAACGAAAAAACCGACAGTTACAGATCGAAGGTCATTGGTACCTAGGAGCCCCTTCAGTAGTACCTAACGGCTCATGAGAAAAGTGAACAGATTATACCCCAGTAGGTAGCCTTGTGTACATTATCAGTCGGTAGGTGGGTATGAGAAAGAGTAGATAATTTGAGGAGAAAACGGTAGTTTTGACGAGTTGTGGTTTTATTTCAGCTTTGAAAAGTGGTTTTGGTACCTATATATAATTATAAGGTAAACGTTCTCGACCGCACTAGCACTGACGCACTGGCATGACGTGGGCGGGCGCTTTACATCAAAGTGACATGGCCTAAATTTGAATAAGGAAAAATCCTCTTAGTTCGATTTAAACCTTAAGATACGCTGCGCCGTGCCCAAGGATCAGTTATGGGAAATAACCTGTTTCTGATTTTAGTAAATGATATCACGACTGCCTGTAACAAACCGGAGTATGTGATCTTCGCCGATGATACGTGCATCATAGTCAGTGCTGATGATGTGGCAACCTTGAAATCAAAGCTACACCTTGTCACGTTACATATGTCTGAGTGGTTCTCTGCAAATGGCATGCTACTTAATGTGGAAAAGACGAACATTATACATTTTAGTCTAAAAACAAAACATAGCCCACTAAACATAACCACCAACAATACCATTTTACCTCAGGTAGACGCAACTAGGTACCTAGGCTTCGTAATTGACTCAGGGTTGACATGGTCACCACACATTGACTATGTATGCGACAAGCTGTCCGCCGCGTGCTACGCACTGACTAGACTCGCACCTACTTTGTCTCCCAGTAACTTGAGGAAAGCTTACTTCGGTTACTTTCACTCAATTCTAATTCAAGGGGTAGATCTGTGGGCAATGTCTGCCAATCGTGACAGAGTCTTCAGAATTCAAAAGCGAGCCTTGCGAATCATCGACCGAAAACCAGTAGACCATCCCGCGGGAGACATATTTAGACACCATAAAATCCTAACGTTACCAATTGTATACATATTAACTGCTTGTTCATACATACGAAACAACCTACATAACTATAAAACCTACGGTCAACCCACCCAAAGGCCTACGCGCAGGCGGCATCTGCTGGGGCCCCCGCGCCGGCGCTTGGCTAAGGCTCGCGCGGCACTCAGCGTTGCCGGGATCCACATATATAACTGTGTTCCTGAACACATTAAAACAGCTGGGAGTGATGCCTCATTTACAAAAAAACTCAAGGCATTGCTTACTGCCCTTGCATGCTACAATGTAAATGAGTTTCTCCAAAAAGATCATTGACCCTAATACAGGCCAAAAATTTAAAAATATTATTATACTCTGACTTGTAAATGAGATGTACATTTATCAATAAATAATCTGAAATCTGAAAAAATCTGAAAATACAGTGCCCACGCGCACGTGGCACGTCACACACTAGTGCCGGGCAACGTGGAGGACTGGTCTAGGACCTCACGGCCATGTAATTAAATCACTACGTGTTTGTCGGGATGGACCTTTCCTTCTTTGTAATCGGTAATTCGCGGGCGGAGCAGCCAGTCCTACATAAAGTTATAGGCCGCTTACCTCGGGGCGGGCCGAACGCTTGTTAGCCACCACAATGCACACAATTGGTGGCACTTTAAGTGATGCATCACTGCACTCGGTTCTGGGTCACCGGGCCGCGGCCGCTGGTGACGCAAGCCGTCGAACACACAGAATACCCGATAACAATCTACCGAACACCAACTAAATTTATACCGAGTGAGTAAAATGGTTGGTCTCTCTTATAAGGCGACTGAAGACATGCCTATACAATATACAACACACCGTTGCTTATGGACATACACAAACACTCACTCACACACACTTACACTCACACACACAGAGCACTCCTCTACAGTTTTAAATTCCCATCTTTCTCTAATTCCCTAGTGTTAGGTTATTGTATTTTAATCTGGGGGCACGGCAGTGCCCCCGCCAAGACGAGCCAAGCGAAGCGCAACGCAAGGGCACTAGGCACTACTACCTACCTTTTCTCGAAGCGGTTCGTCGTTTTTTTGAACCCTCGAAACTTGGGTTTGGATTATACCAGATAAACAATATTCTCGGGATACGAGTATGATGTCAATAGTGGACTTATTAAACATATAAAGTTTCAGTAACATAGCTCTTATTGATATCTAAGATTTTATTGATATCTAAACAACGCCGATTTCGTCACTGACTCACTGACTGATGTTGATCATCAAAACCTCTAGGGTACTTCCTGAAGTCCTAGAAAGCCGAAATTTAGTATGCAAGCTAGTATTACACAATCAACAAAATAATTCAAAAAATTGGAACTTCTACCCCCCAACCCCTTAAAGTAGGGGATGGAACTCTATATGAGACTTCCGCAAATTTTGATGCTAGGGGTCTGAAAATTTATATAGGGACTACTTGTTATAAATAATAAAATACGTATTTCAGGACTTTTAGTAAATCACCCCCCTTTAAATTAGGGGGTTGAAGTTTGTATTTTTCCGCAAATTTTGATAGGAATATAAAAAAAATATTAATGTTTCAGGATTTTTTGCAATTCGCCCCTACCCTTTAAATTAGGCGATGGAAGTTTGTATGGGTTTTCCCATACAAACTTAATTTAATGAATGCTAAAGATCCGAAAAATGATACAAGTGACGTGTTCCCCAGCGAGTAAGGAGTTGGGTAGGTACTGGAGCGGATGCACGGTTTATTAGACTACAGCTAGTTAGGGGGCTATAATTAACAATAAATCGTTACCTAACATTCGATACATGCTCGTAACCAATTCCAGTCGGCGAGCCTAACCAAATTTCTATCGCTATGGGACTTGGTCGTTTTCCGTTATATACAATAGTTGTTATCGTTTTCTGATACTTCAGTAGCGCCAAGCTTCCTACTCAATGATGTAATATTAAAAAGAGGTAGATACGTTGTCTTTATGAAATTCCGTGTTTAAAAATGGGCAGGGTTACGCACACATGAAAGAGCTGCGAATATTGCAGATACACACTAATAATGGGTATCAAATGAGAGTAGGACGGTATTTTTATTTCCGGGAGCGAAGAAGAGACAAGTAAACGTACGATGCAGAGAAACTATACTTGTCTCTGTTTCTCCCACAGAAATTACCATAGCATACCGTCTCACTTGAAATGTCAAGTGAGTCGGCCAATTGTCCGAGAATAGACAAAGAGTACTATTAAATCAGACGAGACACTTTGCCTCTTAATCATATTCTCGTTTCGTACTATTGTACATTTATATATCTCGATTTAAGATGCTCGGCTCTTCATACAAATATATGTCAGTCGAAATATACGTTTTTTGCTGGCATAAACGGTCGTCAAGGGACTGTAAAACTGAGTATATGGTTTTAATTTCAACTCGATACCTCCATGCGTAATCCTATAAGGATTCCGTTTTACCCTTTTGAGCTACGGAACCCTAAAAACAGAGCGTGTAGAACGTTTTTCATACGAAGTAACTAAAAACTAAAACTTTTTAATTTTTGTTACCCGTTTCTTTTATAGTTTGTGGCAGAACGTGTTCTAATTTCCGACCTAGCGGCGGATGCCATTATTCCCATTATCTATACAAAACAAAGTATCATGCTATTCCAGATTGCCGTTTTAAAATGACAACCAAACTACGTTTATATGAAAAGCCAAAAATAAAGGGTCAAAAATAAACTTATCGGGCTTTACAATTATTTTGTTTTTATCTGTCAATTTCTCTCTCTCTCTAAACTAAATAAGGATAATAGAAATATATATATATATATATAT
Source organism: Epinotia bilunana (assembly GCA_947049275.1). NCBI lineage: Eukaryota > Metazoa > Arthropoda > Insecta > Lepidoptera > Tortricidae > Epinotia > Epinotia bilunana. The sequence continues at coordinate 15,252,793 of OX346275.1, read as the reverse complement.
ATAATAATTTCTAAACCATAAACTTTATCAAAAATCACGAATCTTATGCCTACGATCTTATCAAGACCCCCCTGTTTATATGTTATTCTTTGACCGGCAAAGATATTGCTTCTCTATCGCACTCACGCTTCGGGTATATTTTTGTTGCACTAAACGTGTTCTGGAAATTTCTTTTATGCACGTAATTATTGAATACGTAAAATTTATTAATATTATATAAAAAAGTATATTACTTACGAATGATACGTTATTCCCTGGCTTTTCTTGGCTTTTTAAATATAATTAGTGCAAAATCGCATGACACACGACGGCATGGTTTTAATTTCACGCTACAAATCTGACAGCTGAGACACGTTCACACGTTGCCATTGACGGCGCGAAACTGAGGCGAGGTCCAACAATTGACTGAGTTTTAGTGTGCCACTTTTGGAGCGCTTGTAACGTATCTACCCCTTTTTATATTACATCATTGTTCCTACTCCACACGGCTTAAGAGTCCGCAGTAAGCTCGGCCGAATTTCACCTTCCCATACAAACGTAGTTACGCTCTCATTTTAAAACTACGTGTTGGACTGTGACGAAACTGCATACCTATACAATGACATGAGGTATATCTATGTCTGTAATTAGTTTATATGGTTCCAGTTTATAAAACAAACGAAATACAGCAAAAAAAGTTTTTTAAGAAAAACTTAAATTCGCTGTATTTTTTTTAATATGGTATCTGAAGCTACATAAACTAATCACAGACATAGATATACCTCAGGTCATTGTACATGCAAAGTTTCGTTACACTCCAACGCGTAGTTTTAAAATGAGAGCGTAACTACGTTTGTATGGAGAATCGAGCTTACTGCGGACTCTTAACTCTACCAGCCACGCTCTACAAATTCTATATTTTTTTAGCCAAAATATTTCCTTCCACTTCTTTAGAAATTACCTTACAAAAAGGAATGAGATCCCACCAAAAACATTACATGGTAAAACGGATTGCCAAGACTCCCTAGCTCATATACAGGGTGTTTTTTTTAAATGGGACAGTATGGGGAAATCCGAATCTAAAGGAGATAGAGGAAAAGTGTCCAAGGAGACATTAGGTGTTTTTTTATGTAAACAAATTTGGCTCGTTAAAATTTTTGGTCAAGCGTGAGTTGTTCTTAAAAAATTATAAAGTTGGTCAATTATTTTTTTGACGCGGGTCGGCTCTGTTTCATGTAAGGATTATTTCATTATATGGAAAGAAAAAATCTGAACAGCAGAAGTTGGTCATTTAAAAAAAACACTCTGTATAGCTTTCAGCGTTAAAAATATATCAGATCATAAGTAGCACCAAGCTTCCTATCCTACACAGCGTAACTCTACCACTACCAGCCACGCTTTACAAATTCTACATCTTGGCTAAAAAGTATAGACACGCGTGAGTCTATGCGGCGACCGGGATGTGCCCAACAAAGCTATACTTTGGCGCTACTTATGATCTGATATCTTTTTAACGCTGAAAGCTATATATGAGCTAGGGAGTCTTGGCAATCCGTTTTACCATGTAATGTTTTTGGTGGGATAATGTATGTTTTAACTTTACCTCTCAATAACAGATCTGTATTTTTGCGCATCACGTTTGGATTAAATTCTTCTGGAAATCTTACAGTCCTCACAACACGGGTTCAACCTAGTGTGAGGACTATTGCTTTACTCTAATGGAAATACTCTGTGTGAGGACTATTGCTTTACTCTAATGTAAATACTCTTAGGCTATGCTCTTTGTAATTCTTCCTGTTTATAACTCACTAGGTAAATAAATACATTTTGTATTTGTATTTGAGTACCTACGTGTAGTAGAAATATCTAAGTAATATTTACTTTTGTAGTCATGAGAATAATACTAGCACGCATACAATTTTTCATGCAAAATTTACTTAACACAGGTACCTACTTATATCCAAAAATTAAATTAATGATGATCTTCACTTATCAGAATAATATTTAGGCGAGTTTATCACAAATTGCATCACAAAACTGACTAGCAACATCTTCAATATTTTACTAAAATTATATTATACTGCTATTAAATGTATTTAAAGTTATGGTTAATACGATTATTGCAAAATTTACAATATTGTGCAGAATATTTGTATTTTTATGCCAAGAAACTATGTCAAACAGTATAAGTTAAATATCCATTAAGATTGAAGTTCATAATCTCGTTGATGCACGAGATTATGAACTTCAAGTCTGGTCTTTCGCAGGTCTTCCTCAAATTAAGGTAAGTACCTAATAGTATTTATTCTTCAAATTTTCTATTGAACCTTAATGGCGGCATTATGTACAGCAATTATGTGTGCAATTATTTAATTACTCATAAGTATCAATTGCGAAATATAATTAGTTAGTCATCTACGAGGAAAAATGCTGATGGTATCGCGCGTCGATAAGGGATGTCATTCGCTAATATAAATACTAGGCTTATCGAGCCCTTCGGTAGTGCCAACCAGTGTCTACTAGACCTCCGATTACGCACAGATTTTACGGGGTCAAATTGTACTGTAGGGTACCTACCTAAACAGACGAGTGCACAATGTTTTGTGAATAGATAGGATGGAGGACGACTGCCCTGCCCGTTGATGGCAGCGCCAGCGCCACGTGGCATGGGCCACTGCCTGTATATTGTACTGTGTGGTACCTACCTACACAGACGAGTGCACAATGTTTTGTGAATAGATAGGATGGAGGACGACTGCCCTGCCCGCTGATGGCAGCGCCAGCGCCACGTGGCATGGGCCACTGCCTGTATATTGTACTGTGTGGTACCTACCTAAACAGACGAGTGCACAATGTTTTGTGAATAGATAGGATGGAGGACGACTGCCCTGCCCGCTGATGGCAGCGCCAGCGCCACGTGGCATGGGCCACTGCCTGTATATTGTACTGTGTGGTACCTACCTAAACAGACGAGTGCACAATGTTTTGTGAATAGATAGGATGGAGGACGACTGCCCTGCCCGCTGATGGCAGCGCCAGCGCCACGTGGCATGGGCCACTGCCTGTATATTGTACTGTGTGGTACCTACCTAAACAGACGAGTGCACAATGTTTTGTGAATAGATAGGATGGAGGACGACTGCCCTGCCCGCTGATGGCAGCGCCAGCGCCACGTGGCATGGGCCACTCCCTGTATATTGTACTGTGTGGTACCTACCTACACAGACGAGTGCACAATGTTTTGTGAATAGATAGGATGGAGGACGACTGCCCTGCCCGCTGATGGCAGCGCCAGCGCCACGTGGCATGGGCCACTGCCTGTATATTGTACTGTGTGGTACCTACCTAAACAGACGAGTGCACAATGTTTTGTGAATAGATAGGATGGAGGACGACTGCCCTGCCCGCTGATGGCAGCGCCAGCGCCACGTGGCATGGGCCACTCCCTGTATATTGTACTGTGTGGTACCTACCTAAACAGACGAGTGCACAATGTTTTGTGAATAGATAGGATGGAGGACGACTGCCCTGCCCGCTGATGGCAGCGCCAGCGCCACGTGGCATGGGCCACTGCCTGTATATTGTACTGTGTGGTACCTACCTACACAGACGAGTGCACAATGTTTTGTGAATAGATAGGATGGAGGACGACTGCCCTGCCCGCTGATGGCAGCGCCAGCGCCACGTGGCATGGGCCACTGCCTGTATATTGTACTGTGTGGTACCTACCTACACAGACGAGTGCACAATGTTTTGTGAATAGATAGGATGGAGGACGACTGCCCTGCCCGCTGATGGCAGCGCCAGCGCCACGTGGCATGGGCCACTGCCTGTATATTGTACTGTGTGGTACCTACCTACACAGACGAGTGCACAATGTTTTGTGAATAGATAGGATGGAGGACGACTGCCCTGCCCGCTGATGGCAGCGCCAGCGCCACGTGGCATGGGCCACTGCCTGTATATTGTACTGTGTGGTACCTACCTACACAGACGAGTGCACAATGTTTTGTGAATAGATAGGATGGAGGACGACTGCCCTGCCCGCTGATGGCAGCGCCAGCGCCACGTGGCATGGGCCACTGCCTGTATATTGTACTGTGTGGTACCTACCTACACAGACGAGTGCACAATGTTTTGTGAATAGATAGGATGGAGGACGACTGCCCTGCCCGCTGATAGCAGCGCCAGCGCCACGTGGCATGGGCCACTGCCTGTATATTGTACTGTGTGGTACCTACCTAAACAGACGAGTGCACAATGTTTTGTGAATAGATAGGATGGAGGACGACTGCCCTGCCCGCTGATGGCAGCGCCAGCGCCACGTGGCATGGGCCACTCCCTGTATATTGTACTGTGTGGTACCTACCTACACAGACGAGTGCACAATGTTTTGTGAATAGATAGGATGGAGGACGACTGCCCTGCCCGCTGATGGCAGCGCCAGCGCCACGTGGCATGGGCCACTGCCTGTATATTGTACTGTGTGGTACCTACCTAAACAGACGAGTGCACAATGTTTTGTGAATAGATAGGATGGAGGACGACTGCCCTGCCCGCTGATGGCAGCGCCAGCGCCACGTGGCATGGGCCACTGCCTGTATATTGTACTGTGTGGTACCTACCTAAACAGACGAGTGCACAATGTTTTGTGAATAGATAGGATGGAGGACGACTGCCCTGCCCGCTGATGGCAGCGCCAGCGCCACGTGGCATGGGCCACTGCCTGTATATTGTACTGTGTGGTACCTACCTAAACAGACGAGTGCACAATGTTTTGTGAATAGATAGGATGGAGGACGACTGCCCTGCCCGCTGATGGCAGCGCCAGCGCCACGTGGCATGGGCCACTCCCTGTATATTGTACTGTGTGGTACCTACCTACACAGACGAGTGCACAATGTTTTGTGAATAGATAGGATGGAGGAAGACTGCCCTGCCCGCTGATGGCAGCGCCAGCGCCACGTGGCATGGGCCACTGCCTGTATATTGTACTGTGTGGTACCTACCTAAACAGACGAGTGCACAATGTTTTGTGAATAGATAGGATGGAGGACGACTGCCCTGCCCGCTGATGGCAGCGCCAGCGCCACGTGGCATGGGCCACTCCCTGTATATTGTACTGTGTGGTACCTACCTAAACAGACGAGTGCACAATGTTTTGTGAATAGATAGGATGGAGGACGACTGCCCTGCCCGCTGATGGCAGCGCCAGCGCCACGTGGCATGGGCCACTGCCTGTATATTGTACTGTGTGGTACCTACCTACACAGACGAGTGCACAATGTTTTGTGAATAGATAGGATGGAGGACGACTGCCCTGCCCGCTGATGGCAGCGCCAGCGCCACGTGGCATGGGCCACTGCCTGTATATTGTACTGTGTGGTACCTACCTACACAGACGAGTGCACAATGTTTTGTGAATAGATAGGATGGAGGACGACTGCCCTGCCCGCTGATGGCAGCGCCAGCGCCACGTGGCATGGGCCACTGCCTGTATATTGTACTGTGTGGTACCTACCTACACAGACGAGTGCACAATGTTTTGTGAATAGATAGGATGGAGGACGACTGCCCTGCCCGCTGATGGCAGCGCCAGCGCCACGTGGCATGGGCCACTGCCTGTATATTGTACTGTGTGGTACCTACCTACACAGACGAGTGCACAATGTTTTGTGAATAGATAGGATGGAGGACGACTGCCCTGCCCGCTGATGGCAGCGCCAGCGCCACGTGGCATGGGCCACTGCCTGTATATTGTACTGTGTGGTACCTACCTACACAGACGAGTGCACAATGTTTTGTGAATAGATAGGATGGAGGACGACTGCCCTGCCCGCTGATGGCAGCGCCAGCGCCACGTGGCATGGGCCACTGCCTGTATATTGTACTGTGTGGTACCTACCTACACAGACGAGTGCACAATGTTTTGTGAATAGATAGGATGGAGGACGACTGCCCTGCCCGCTGATGGCAGCGCCAGCGCCACGTGGCATGGGCCACTGCCTGTATATTGTACTGTGTGGTACCTACCTACACAGACGAGTGCACAATGTTTTGTGAATAGATAGGATGGAGGACGACTGCCCTGCCCGCTGATGGCAGCGCCAGCGCCACGTGGCATGGGCCACTGCCTGTATATTCGCTCGACATTCCGCCGACAACCGCAGGGACTGTCCTGTCCTTAGTACGCTTAGTAAGTGGCTTGGCCCCGAGATTCGTAACAAGTATGCGTAATAATAATAAGTGTGCTGGTTTCCCCACGGCGAGTTGCGCGTCGGCTAGTGTTGTGAACGCGAACAGTCGGCGATGCCCGCTGCGACAGGAAAACCGCAAGGACACGTTAGATAGGCACTTATGTTATCCAGTCATTATCGCCACTGAACGATATTGCCAATCCAATCAGTACTTTGCTAACACTACTTAAATGAATGCATTTGGTACATATTGATGATACTCGCGGGTTTACACTAAGCGAAAGAGGACACTTTTATCATAATACGAGTAGTAGGTACTTACATCCACCTTGGCCACCATATAGTACCTATAACGGGTACGCTGTGCTGTGCTGTACCTTGGCCAGTGTTTGTTGTAGATGTTTCGTGGAGTGGAGTGGACCTTTAATGGCCGCTCCACACAATGGGCCATCCTGACCCATCATACAGGACGCAACTATGCGTTAAAGGGAGTAAGACATATTTATGTCTCGTTCTACCGCATAGCCGCGTCCTGTATGATGGGTCAGGCAGGATGGCCCATTGTGTGGAGCGGCCATAAGATATTCCAAAAGAGATATTTACATATTTGTAATGTATAACCTTGCCATGGCGTGGTTGTGTCGTGTGTTGCATCGAATGGACGTGTTGGTAAAAAACCAGTCTATGTGACAGCAACACCAGTGACATGGCAAGATTAGATGTAATATCACTGTCAAATCACACCACATCCTACATTTGATATATTGAGCAAGACATTAAATATTTTAGTTTTGAGTTTAGTAAAACTGTAAGTACAATGGTTGGCCCATTGACTTACTATTACTACGCATAAACTGGCAACCCAGAACATTTTTCTTGACGTCTTCCAATGAGGCCGCCATCTTGGAAAATCAAAGAGTATGTAAACGTAGTAGATGCGACAATTTTCTGAATTCGGATTCAGTTATGGCTATAGCGGGATTTAATACTATTACTTTAATACTCTTATTAAAAAAAACTAATTATTTATTTAGTCACTGACATTTGGTATTTGTATTTTTTATACTGGATATCTTTATAGTTAGGATGCAATGATGTTGTGTGTTGTGTTGTGAATGGATGTTGATGCAATTTGTGTCAGATTTGATGACAAAGTCCTAATTTAAGGTCCATGCGGATCCTCAGATGGGTGAGGACCAAATTCTTGGCCAGTAGTTAGCGTGGTTAATTGGTAGTAGTTAAAAAGTTCCGTTGTGACACGAAAATTAGCCGTAGAATTGTATGGCTAATTTTCGTGTTACAACGGAACTTTTTAACTACTACCAATTAATTAGGCTAACTACTGGCCAAGAATTTGGTCCTCACCCAGATATCGATTGGAAATTGATATAATAATGATATTCTCCTAAATTGGTAATGGGTTCACATTTGGAGACCATACTCGCATCGCGTAAATTATTTATATAAGAGAAATTACCTAGGATTGAAATAAGTAGTGCTTAAGATATATTTAAATAAGGAGAACTGAACGTTGCCACTAAAATTATTCATAAAAACTATTAAATAAAAAAATAAAACAAATCGTCGCTGCTATTTAGGCGCAAACATTAAGATCTTTAAAGCTTCAAATCAGTAAATCTAGTAAGTTTAATATTCTACTAATAAGGCAAAATAGTCGTAGGAAATTGTCACTTCTACATTTTTAATCTTTGAAATAATGGCCGCCATCGGCGCGTATTTTATAAATTACAGAAAAAATCATGTTATTACAAAAATCAGTGAATTTTCCGATGAAAAGTGATCCTCGTACTTTTAGTATTGTTGGGTTTCTTGTTGGTGCAATAGCGCAATGCAAAAGAAGGCATTTTTTTAAAGTATGTTGACATGCGCAAACTTATGCTAGGTGATGTCTACTCTAGTAATATAACTCAATGGGTTGGTCAAAGGTTGTTTAGCGAGGCGGAGCCGCCGCCCGAGTTGCGCAACATTATCGCGTGCATTAGGACGCCGCCGCCGCCGTGATGAAGCCTGTTTGATTCATTCCGAATTATCGCAATCACCTGTTCCTATACTACGTGCACAAATATGTATAATCGACACAATCCGGCGGAGGCTTTCACTTTTAGCCAATAAACACCGAAACGAGGTGCGGAATAAAACCGCCACTACTTTTAACTGTATTTATTCATCATTCAACAATAAATTGCACTTAAATAAATTACGATAAACTACACATTTAGGTAATCAAGTCAAATTATCCAATCAATGCTCACCGCATCATTATAAAATAAAAAATAAGTAAGTACAACAAAATTCATATCGGTGCACCGCACTCGCACGGGAATTATACTAGAGGCACTATGTACAAGCAACCTTATCATGACCATGGCAATTTGTGGAAGTCGCGCGAGCTGGCAACGGCGCGCGGACCGATGACACCATTACGTGCGTCGGCGCTCACAGCTTCTTCACGAGGTCGAACTTATCCTTCAGGTCCATTGGCACTTTCTTGGGGTCGACCTTCTTCTTGTTAGCAAGGTGCGCGCGCATCTCGGCGGCCGTCATCTGCAGGTTAAGAGGCGCGGGGGCGCTGTCGGCGGCGGCGGCGGCGGGCGCGGACACGGGCGGCGCGGGCGCCTCCAGGTCCGGCAGCGCGTCCCCGGGCGCCGGCGCCGCCACCAGCAGCTCCGCGTCGTCGGCCCGCTCCTTGATGCGCGCCACCACCTGCTTGTGGCTCTCGCCCGCGATGCTGTTCCCGTTCACCTCGAGGATGCGGTCGCCGCGCCGCAGCCCGGCCACCTCCGCCGGCGACCCGTCGTCCACCTTCCCGATATACTGTCCTGGCTTGCCCTTCTCCGCGTGTAGATTAAAACCGTAGCCGTCGAAATCGGGGACCTTCCGCACGTGGCAGAGCCGCGGCTCCGGCGCCATCGCAGACCCGTTTGCGGCCATGATGTGCGTGCAGGCTCGCGCGCGCGCTTCGGGCGACTGCCCGCGCCCGCGCCGCACCGCCCGCCAGGTGGGGCAGGTGCGCGGGGCAGAGCGCCCCCGCCGTCAGTCCACTCGGCGCGCTCGGAAGGCACGCTTCGCGGGTGTAATGACAACAGTGAGTGAGTGAATCGTGGCAGGAGACTTCAGGATCGCAAACTTCGTGAGTACCGTGTTAACAGAGTGCCGCTCGTGCTGTGTCGCGATGTGCTCAGCAACACCCGAACGTGCCTGCATACCTGTGCAGATGCGCGGCTGGCGGGGGTCGTTGCCCCGCGGGTCGCGGGTATGGTAATGAATGGGGCGCGGTGCGGCACACTTCGCGCGGCATTGTAGCGACACCGCGACGGCGACAACGGCACATGACTGCCACCTGTGTCCCGCCCAGACCCGGACCCCACTAGCGCAATCCAATAAAATGAATGAGAGTCGAATGAGCGGGGCTCCCGCACGAGGCGTTGATAAGAGGTTCCGTTTGGTTGAATATAATCTGGCCGCATTCCGTGTCACGTCGGTGTCCGGAAGGCCCACCGCGCCTCATCGGCATGCCAGCCGCGCGCCGAGCGCGACGACCCCGGGCCGGCTATTTCTTCCACATGGGAAAACATTACATTCGACGCTAGCGACGAAGAAAGATGTGTGCAATGCCCCCCGCGGTGAGAGTTGCCGTTAAAAGTACACTAACTGGTAATGCAGTAACTTTTTATAGTATGTACGGTAGTGGCAAACAAACGTGCGGCCCGTGTGATTAATGAACACCGGGCCGGAGCTTAATACACATTACAGCTCAAAAAAAATTCATCATATTCAGGTTACCGACCCTTAATTTGTACAAGAATCGAGGTTGATAAGCACAGCATAGGTTCTGTGGCAATCCAGTTCAACAGTGTCACCACAGTTACAATTTTGGAAGTGTAAATAGCAACACAGGTGTAATGTCCAGCCGTTATTGATCACGATCAAGCATATCTCAGTGTTGCCCGTTTAAACCTGAAGTCCCTAGGCGAGCGAGCTCAGCTCGGGTGAAAATACGTAGAAAACTAATTCTCCCAGACATGAGACCTAGCTAGATCGATTTCTCGCCCCCGTCAACGCCCGTATTCCAAATTTCATCAAAATCGTTAGTCGTTTCCGAGAACGTGATTGCAAATGTATCGGTATATTAATTATATTATACTTACATACAAATATTGCTCGTTTAATAGTATAGGATTACATCGAAATCGTTAAGTTGTTTCCGAGACCGTAATTGCATAGAACATAGATACTACCAGTGTAAATAAATACACTACTATTAAATTACTATTACTACCTAATTACTAAAAACTACTATTAAATTAAAATAACTAAAAATAAACATTAAACTTAGAAAAAATTAATAGTTAGGTGTAGTGTGTTAAGGTATTATGTCGATTATTGTATGAGTCATGTGATACTTGAAATAAATGGATTTTAATTTTAATTTAATTTAATAACTAATTAAATAAAAGACCAGGGCTGTTATTCGCTAAGCGCTAATACGGCTCACCCCGCCGGTCACCCGTCACAAAACTAGACCTCTACCGACGCTTAGTTACTACGCATCACGATGTCAAGATATATTTGTGAACGTTGAGGTGAGCTTAAAACAAGTAAAAGAATAGGGGGGCTGGGCCTCTTGGCAGGGTGCCCATCACGCAGGCAGCATTCCCGCGCTGAACTGCGATTGCGTTCTTTGTGTGAGAAAGCCGCCGGCGCGAGGGTCGCCTGTTGCACTCTCCAGTCTAGAGCAAATTAAGTCATGAAATGTGAGAAAGCCTGCTTGATGGCTCCTCTACATGATGGCCCATCCTAATGGCTTACTAGGATGGGCCAGCGTGTGGAGAGGGTAGTGGTGTCAGATGGCAAATGGCGCGGCGATGTCTTTCTCCGTCTAACGCATAGTTGCGGCCTGTACGATGGGTCGTGATGGCCCACTGTGCACTGTATAGAGCAGGCTTGAGACAGCATTCGTTCCCATATTTATGTGCTACGTACGGCTGTAGGTATGCCAACTGGACATTTAACCATGAGTCCGTTGTGTGTTTTAATTACCTTTGCATTCCAGGACGATGTGGGCTGTTGCTTGTTGTTGGGCTACTAACATCCCCTGCATCTAAGGGAACGTATCGGTTAAAAAGTTGCGGTCAATGACGATTATGGCTTCTGACGAACATATCGGTAAAGCACATGACGACCGTATTCGGGATGGCCGGACGCGGTGACGTGACTGGCGGCTGAAACAGTTATATCCGCTGGTCACTGGTTGATTATCGCATGTCAGTCATGAAAATTAAAATATTCAAAGGGAAAATATTATTTAAGTGAATACATAAGCGAGTAGGTACTTAGTATTATTACACTTACGCGTTGCTAGGTTCCTTTCCGGTTCATCCGACACTAAACTCAAAATGCACCAGTACTCAATACGATCCAATGGCTAAAAGACTCAAACAAAAGAAAAAATCATAAAATTCACAATCAGGTATTTTTCTAGTAACGGGCAAACTATCCAAACACGCAGGCATCTGAGGCCTATTCTGTCTGCAATAGAAACAAAGGGACCCTTACAAAGAACTGTTAATCAAATATCATCAAAGATCGTTTATAAAAACGTTCAAATAGTCCTTAAACTCTACGCAAATGCTACCTCTTTTTTGGAAGCAGTCAAAATTAAAGGAGATTTAAGAGTCCGCAGTAAGCTCGGCCGAATTTCACCTTCCCATACAAACGTAGTTACGCTCTCATTTTAAAACTACGTGTTAAATTATAACGAAACTTTGCATATACAATAACATGAGGTATATCTATGTCTGTAATTAGTTTATATGGTTCCAGTTTATAAAACAAACAAAATTCAGCAAAAACCAGTTTTGTATGAAAAACTTAAATTTGCTGTGTTTTTTTTACTATGGTATCTGAAGCTACATAAACATTACAAACATAGATATGCCTCATGTCATTGTACATGCAAAGTTTCGTTACAATCCCACACCTAGTTTTAAAATGAGAGCGTAACTACGTTTGTATGGAGAATCGAGCTTACTGCGGACTCTTAACGAACGGATAAAATCAAGATTGTGCATCTCGGCTAACGCATCATGGTGATGCGGGTAAGGATTTGCTTCCAACTTCAGTCCCATGTTGACCTCAGGAATGACTGTATTTGTGAACCAAGAGGTGGGTGTGAGGTCCAACGTCCAACATCTTTTGCATTTAAACGTCAAACAGTGATTACGAGCAGTGTGTGAGAGAGACGTTTGCAACCATTTCACGACCCTGACCCTGGCATTAGCCAATTCTATTACCTACTTCCACATTAAGGTGGTTGTCAGTGTCACGTCACACTGCCGCCGCGCCCGCGTCTCGTTGCGAGACGCGGAGCTCGTTGTATGCAGTACCTCAGTTTGTATGTATATAAATTCCGTGTGGTACGACGCACTCACACTGCAACGCACCTCCGTCCGGCGAAATTGTACCTACGTTGTCTCTGCTGTCAACTAAGTGAATCCTCACATTGAAGTGTCAGCAAGTTGGGCAACTCTCATGTGACACTCTCTTAATTACTAGGGACCTAATGGATCCTCGCAGCGAATTGGGAGATGCCGGTCATTAATAAGGGTCCTCATTAACTGAGAGTTATTGAAGAGTGGCCAGTTATTGGCAGTGATGGTTAACTCTCCCACATTAAGTGCTTGGTGGGTGGGGTTACATTACAGTTAACTTGTGTGTGAATAAAATAAACAGAAAATTGAAATGACAGCCATACTTTTCACTTAGGGTACATCATATATATCAATTCGTAGAAAGCATTAAATAAATAAATAATAATATTTATTTTACTCGAGTAATTGTTACTAAGTAATAGGCATTTAGTTTGTACAGACAAATCTTGGTATAAGTGGTCGAGCTTTCGTCCCCTAAACTAGGTTTGGATAGGGATACTAAAAACACAACTAAATAGTTAGGTAGTAACACATCAATCTAACCATGGTATGACGTTACTCATATTATTAAGCGGGGAGGGTCCATTCAAGGAATTAAAAGAATGATTTTCGGGGGGCGTTAAAATTTTTACAAAAAAGATGACGTAATATATGGACAAGCCCTAAGTCACTGAAGTGTTTTTAAGGCTGTTTTTACTGAATAAATAATAGATTTAAAAAAATGAAATGGAATAAATAAATAAAAATATTACTGCTTGCAGTCAAAACACCAATGCTTGATAAGTGCACGCTGCGATGCGCGCGCGCCGGGGCGGGGCGGGGCGGGGCGGGGCGGGGAGGGTTGCGCAAGGGTGACGTCACGCGCGAGTTTCGCAACCGCTCGCGCCGCGCGCCGGCCTGCATTCTGTCTGCCATGAGGCCCATGAGTGCCATGAGTGCCATGAGTGCCAGCCAGCCGTGACAGGTACTTCAATACGTAGAACCACAAGTGTAATACTGTACTCGTGCCTGCTTGTTGACAATAGGGATGCCGCGGATGCGCGATTTTTTTTACATCCGCGGAAGAGATATTTGAGGGCAAACATCCGTGGATGCGAATGCGGATGCGGATTTTGGGGGCAAACACTAAAAACCGTAAATAAAAGACGTCCATTTTATGATATCTAGCGATCATCAAACACCACGGAATAAAGAATCCATTGGAAGTGGCATTCAACCGATTTTCATAGAGAACCACTGTCGCCGCACGCACACAACCACACTTCAATAATACACGAAAAAGGTTCACAATAGTTGTTTAATTGCATTACAGGCGCATTATACAAGCATTATTGTGGTCTAAGAATGTGTCAATCGCATTAAAGAAGCATTATTATGGTCAATGAAGTTGCCAATCGCATTACAGAAGCATTAAACCGGCAAAATTATTGATAATGAAAATGTTAATTGCATTACTATTAGCATTAGAATGTACTAAAAGAATTATAAATGTTCACAATTAGAACTTAAAAAACCTACATCAGTGCAAAAATATCGCTCTAATACTTCGCCCGGTACAAATATTAATTGTCTCGCAATATAATGTATGGATGTGTGAGTGTTCAAAACTGAGTGAAGTGTTTGCAAAGTTTATGATAGTAGGCTGAGTGAAGTGTTTCTCTTTTGTTAGTTCATGCCTTCAAATATTACTGCGTAATCTGGGGGCACGGCAGTGCCCCCGCCAAGTCGAGCGTGATAAATTAATATATGTGTGTTAATTGAGATAACACTAAAGAAAAGCAATTATCAAAGTATCAATAAATAAAGATCCGGTACTTAATCTTTTTGGTATAACAGAAAGTAGCACAATGGTAAGCTATTATATTATTGTCAAACCTACTTGAACACCACGTAGAATGTACGCGGAAATCCTTCTTAGATTGAGAGTTATTAAGTAAATAAGGAACAGTCAATTACTAGTTGGCTAATATAATTAATTAACTTTGAAATCCTATCGAAGATCATAAGAAGTAAATGAAGAAAGATCACAGCTACTACTGTCGAATAATGAACTAATTTATGAAGGTTAAGGGTTAATAAACAAAAGGTACCATACAATATTATTATTATCATACAATTATTATTAATAAATTATCAGTAATGGATATTTTGACCGTCGGACCCCCAGCCTATTATTTCTTGTTGGAATAGACTACAGGCCGCCAACTAAACCTCTCTGCGTCGGGGTCTGCAGCCCGAGTTCCTACGCCCCAGAGAAAACAGCTGTTTTGACGGTTGTGTGTCAATTTTAAGTCAATGAATATTTTTATTTGGGGTTTTATTTTATCAACGAATCGTGTTAAATTATATATAAAAGTGCAGTGCAAGTCAATAAAAACACTTACAATGCTTATACGTAAACTTTCTACTACTTAAGTAGTTGATTATCAGAAACATTGGATCGCCGAGGAACTCCTGCCTAGTGTGTGGTGATTCAGCGTTGTTTATTTCTTTTAATTGTTTAGTTCTTATTATATTCTTAGGTAGTTTATTTTCTAGTTAATCAACTTATGTTCGCATGCGTGTTGTAGATTTTCTTAATTCTCTTTTTGTATTTTCTATTTTGAAGAATGGAGTGTTGTGTAGTATGCGAAAGAGTTTTTACATCAACACGAGGATTACACATTCATCAATCGCGTACCCATCAGGCTCGCGTTCATCCTATCTCAAGTGTCCTGAATACCCATAACATATGCTCATCTACGTCATCACCCCACCTTGCTATTCCTCTTCAAACCCTTCTTGGCCAACTAAAACATTCGACGCCTCTAGTCAAACGCATTCCGCGTGGTGCCAGGTCCGCTGTAGCCGAAGTACTAACAGCTACAATAAACAATTGTGTACAAAACAACAACCTCCAATCGTGGCATGACTTGTTAACTCTGCCTTTCAAAATATTACATGTTCCTGACGATAACAACTTAAATATTTCCCTCACGAAGAAAATAAAGAATAATATTTTAGCACCAGCTTTGCCGTCTTTATCACGGCCTTTTCAAACTAGAGGTAAAACGTATAACTTATGTAAAAAGGTTGAAGAGAAATTGCAGGATGGTGATCTTAAAGGGGCGGCACGGCTCCTCTTCACTAATGATACCATCGCCCCCGACACTCCCGAAACCGCTGCCGCGTTACAATCAAAGCATCCCCCAGGCCCTTTGACCCCTTTCTTTGTTGACCCTCCATCAGATCCTTCGATGTGTCTCCACGCTACAGGGCAGGACGTAGTGGCCGCCCTCGCATCCTTCCCCAAAGGGTCGGCGTCAGGTTTAGACGGTATCACCCCTCAACACCTTTTAGACCTCACCAGCTACTGCTCTGGGGTAGCCGGTGAACAGCTGACAGTAAGCATTACAAAACTGGTAAACCTTATGCTCCTGGGTGATGTATGCCAAGATGTGACGCCGATACTTAATGGAGCTAACTTGATTGCCCTCACAAAGAAGGATGCTGGCGTGCGCCCTATTGCTGTTGGCTTTACCTTTCGGCGTCTTGCAGCCAAAATCTGCGTAAGACACACCCGTTCTAAATTACAAAAACTTTTCGAGCCCACACAGGTTGGTTTTGGAACTCGAGGCGGCTGCGAGGCCGCAGTTCACGCTGTGCGTACCTTTGTACAAACTGACCTGTGTGAGGTTCTATTGAAAATAGACGTTAAAAACGCTTTTAACTCTGTTAATAGGGACACTTTGCTGAATGAGACACGAAACCATATACCAGAAATATATAACTTTTTATTACAATGTTACCATGCCCCATCCAAGTTACTTCACAAAGACAACGAAATCCTTTCAGCCGTAGGCTGCCAGCAGGGGGATCCCCTGGGTCCAGCCCTGTTTAGTCTCGCCATCAACCCAATCATCCACAGTCTTTCTTCCGACCTAAACGTATGGTACCTAGACGAAGGCACTTTTGGCGGTAAGTCTCAATCCGTCCTGGCAGATTTATCCAAAATTATACAAAAATTTGATGATATTGGACTGACACTAAATTTCGATAAATGTGAACTTTACATTTCCGAAAAAACGGATCCTTTTGTGGCTTCTCAAATTATAGTAGGTTTTAAAAACATAGCTCCAAACCTTAAAATTTTGTCTAAAGACAGCCTGTACCTCCTTGGATCACCCATTTTTGACGAGGCTATTCCGTCTGTTTTAGATAAATCAATCTCAAAATTCCAAAATAACTCTGAACGTTTAGTCAAAATAAGCTCTCACAGCCTTATTCATTCTAAAATTTTGCCTACTCGTTCCTAAATTTACGTACCTTCTCCGTTGTTGCCCTATTTGGAAATTTCCCAATCTAGTCCTTTCTACTGATACCCTATTGAAGTCCATACTAGAATCAATTCTTAATGTTAAATTCAGCGAACAGGCTTGGTCTCAGGCATGTCTACCCATAAGATATGGCGGTTTGGGAACTCGAAAAATCTCGAGCGTAGCTTTGCCGGCTTTCTTATCATCAACTCACAGCACGCAAGATCTCGCAGGTAAAATTCTTAAAGTCTCAACGACTGCAAACTGTGAGATCGCGTGCTTGGTTGATGCTAGGAACGCCTGGCTAGCAGGACCGAACCCAACTTTGCCATCAAGACCAAAATTACAAAGGGCTTGGGACTCGTTAGCTTCCGCCGCTACCATAAAGTCGTTGATCGACTCTTCGTCTGGCCGGGACCGAGCCAGGCTGTTGGCAGCAGCCAGACCAGAGTCGGGGCAATGGCTTCACGCCTACCCCTCACCTAACTTAGGTAGCTTCATTGACCCAGGCACACTCCGAATTGCAGTTGCTCTCCGCGTCGGAGTTGATGTGTGCGTGGACCACAACTGCATCTCCTGTGGAGCCGCGGTAGATCGCTTCGGTCACCATGGACTCGCCTGCTCCTCGGGCGCCGGCCGCTTGTCCCGTCACGCTGCGCTCAATGACATCCTGAGAAGGGCGCTTGCCAGCGCCTGCGTCCCCTGCGCTCTTGAGCCTCGCATTGTACGAGATGATGGCAAGCGTCCGGACGGGATGTCTTTAATCCCCTGGCGGATGGGCCGTGCACTGGTGTGGGACGCTACCTGTGCTGATACGCTGGCAGCGTCCTACTTGCCGGGCACGTCCAAGCAAGCCGGGGCAGCGGCGGATGCCCGAGAGAGATCCAAGGTCGGGAAGTATAGCTGTCTCGGCGCCCAATACGATTTTGTCGCATTTGGCGTCGAGACACTCGGACCTTGGGGAAGAAACGCGCGTAAGCTCCACAAGGAGATCAGTAAGCGGTTAAGGGAGGCTACGGGTGACCCTCGGGCAGGCAGCTTTCTCGCCCAAAGAATAGCGATTGCTATTCAGCGCGGGAATGCTGCCTGTGTGATGGGCACCCTGCCTAAAGGGCAAAATTTTGACACATTTTTCTAATTGTAATTTATTATAATTAGTTTAATATCATTTTGTATATGTATACTTTAGTAAATAAAGTTTTATATATTAGCTATCGATATTAATAAATATATTAAGGACGTTTAAAGGTACCAAATAAACCCGATAATCCTTTTTGGGGTCACTTTTTACGAAATGAAGAAAACCAACTAGAAATCCATTATTTTATTTAATCAGGTTACTTGAATTGTAAAAGGTACACACTACAATCTTATTTAGTATTGGTATTGTACATACCTGGTTCCTAACAGTTATAACTAATGATAAAAATACCAATAAGGAGTAACCATGATATTGTACCCAATCAATATTCAATTCAACACTAAAACATGGTTTTGAGGTAATCCTCCAAGAAGTAATCAAGTAAACCAGGTATATACTTTTTAAAACAACAAGCGGAGCAAGCCATTAAATACCCATCAACAAATAAAAATATCATCATGTTATTCCATATTTAAACCAACATGATGAAATAATTTCAAATAAAATATTCAGGTATAAATACAATGGAGTAATTTAAGTGCCGTCATACCTGCTGTTAACACGTTTCTAGTCTACCACTGAATGTGCCTGTCAACTGGGCTCCCTCCCTTTTTGTAGCAACAGAACAAAGAACAGGCATGACAGCACCAGTACACTTTCTTTTTTAAATGTTATTCCTTAAAACTAAATTGCAAATGGATTATTATTGTTGAAAAATATAATCAATAATTATTATTTGCATTGGAATAACTTAACGATAACTTAAATATAAACTTGAGGTAAATGTGTTAAAAATAAAGACACTGTGTCTACTAGTCCAACATTCAATGAAATATTATTAGCATGACAATTATGTGTGAAAATATTAAGGTTATTATTATTTATTTTTCCATGATCTTTGTAGTCTATTATAAATCATTAACATAAAATAGTACCGCTTTTGAACGTTGAATCGGAATATTTGTTTACTGTCGGAATTAGTAGGTAGAATGAAACATAACATCAATCAAATCGTTGGGTCATGCATTATATGTAGAAATCACTATATCCTAACAAGCGCGAAGCAAACACTGCCGTACCATCCTTTACTGGAACCATTTCGCCGCATTTTCAGGCCCCTATTTGAGAACCTCTGGATAAGACCAGAACGCAGAAATTTTCGTCATCCAGTAAGCTATAATCACATACTTAAAATCCAAAATTTCAAGTCTGTAGGTCATTTAGTTCCGAAGTTAAGCGAAAGCAAAGTTTCGCATTTATGACCCTCACTCACTCACTCACTCACTCACTCACTCACTCATGATCATCAAAATAGAACTAGTACTTCCCATAAACTCAGAGAGCTGAAATTTGGTTCAGAGTTAGGGTTTAATGGCCACATAAAGGGAAAACTATAAAAACTAGGATAATCGAAGATCTGGAATACCTGGTGACCCTGATTAGAAAACACAAATATATCTACACCTACCGCCTTACTATCTACACCGCCTTTACAAAAAATATTCAACTTGGTGGGCCGCTTCATTTGATGTCAAAAATCGAAGGTCTGAAGTATCTGATGGAGAACCCTCAGCTGGTCTCAGCTGTATTAGAGATATGGCAATGCCCCCTTCTACTATTGGTACATAAAAAAATCGATTGTCATTGCAAAAATCCAGCGTAGTGGGACACATCTTCTAATTTAAATTTATTATGTTTTTATGGGATTTAGTTTACTGTAAATGTCTATATAAGTTTCATTGAATATTTTCACGCGCCTTCGATATTTTGTGGTTTTGATATAAAATGTTATATAAAGATATGTGTGAAGTAACCAAAACAATTTTTTATTCCTAGTATAAAACGAATTTTATTAATATAATTGTATTGGTTGGGCAGTATTAAATTAAGTTATGTTATTATTATACAGGTCTATTACTTTTATAAATAGGTCCGCATGATTTAATATTTTTTGGTTATAATATTTAACAAAATGGTGTCAGGCTATAGCAGCTCGGCGAGCCTTTAATAAGGCTAATTAATGCCGCCAACAGTAGAAATACTCACACGTGAACAATTATTAAGCCAGAGGCCAGAGAGAAGACTTTTGATAAACCACTGTAGTGCCATTGTCTATAAAGTAGTTATATATGGGTTCACCGGTATACCAGTAGACTGCTTGATGTGTACTGAAATAGTGCCATTACTTGAACGCAATTTTGGGGATCCTTGAGCAAATCAATAAAACCAATTTAAGAATTTTTGTACAATTGGAATTAGTTTGCCAAGAGTCGATTAAAAGGCTTTCTGATTCTGAACGCATTATCTACATAACTATTCCTGCGCGTCTTATTAAAATGATTATGCTGTCAACAAAAAAATTTAAGTAGTTTCATTCGAGTTCTAGAATATCACTTGCCGACAAATGGTTTTACGAATACTGCAAAATAAATGTATATACAGCTTTAAGCATTACAATAGCTCACTTGTATTTGATTAAAGAGCTGTTAGCTGTACAACAGACCTCAGTTGACCTTTAAAAATGCAAGCATTACATTAATTCACGTTTATGCTGTTCAGCAGTACTTGGCTTTTACTTACAACTTAAAAGTGCTTTTATACAACATATGGCACTAAAAACAGCTCAAAGCTGTACAACGGATTTACGGTGCATTATAATGGTAAAAGTTTATGCTGTTAAGCAGCATTAGGCCTTATCTTACTACTTTAAAATGCTATAGTAGACCCTAAGGCATAAAAACAGCTGAAAGCTGTATAGCGGATTAATGTGGCATTATAATGGGTCATGTTTATGCTATTAAACTTACTTAAAAATGCTATTGTAAATCCAAATGCACTAAAAACAGCTGAAAGCTGTACAGCTGCGTTGTAGTTTGCTGCAATAAAACTAAAGGCTTTACAAAAGCATTTTGATATGCCATTATCTAACCGTTGTACAGTGTAAAGCATCAAAATGGTTTTCAAATGCCAATATAAAGCGTCAAGATGCTCGGTGAACTTATATAAGAGTTTATACGGACCTTAAGTTCTACATAAGTTCGTCTAAGGTCGTCGTCGTCGTTTGATAAAATGCTTTCTGTTACTTGGGTAGTTGGTTCAAATTGGGGGTCAAACCCGATGAACCATAGAGGTACCGTAGCCCTAGGACATAAACACAACGAACAACGTTACGGTGATAGCCGCATAGCCAGATTATACATATTTGTGTCACAGTGGCCGTGATAGAATTATTCCGCGCAACGCAAGCTAGTTAATGAATGTATGTATAATGAGGGCCGGATCGGCGGCGGCAGTTAGGATCGTTTCATCAGGCGCCTGAACCGGTTGGAGATCTTGATATTTACATTATAATTAAATATTTGTGTTCTTTATTGTCTTGTTTGGTTGGTTTTAACTTTATTTATTTCCAAAATCAGGAGGTCGATTCGAGACGGATACGTTACACTCAGAATCGCAATTTGATGTTGATGGTTCGACTAGTAGTGCGTATTGACCCCTAGAGCTAAACATGGTGTCAGGCAGGCGGGTGGTGCCCTGGTCACCAGCCGGCACTAATGTTGATCTGTTCGACTAGTAATGCGTATTGACCCCTAGAGCTAAACATGGTGTCAGGCAGGCGGGTGGTGCCCTGGTCACCGGCCGGCACTAATGTTGATCTGTTCGACTAGTAGTGCGTATTGACCCCTAGAGCTAAACATGGTGTCAGGCAGGCGGGTGGTGCCCTGGTCACCGGCCGGCACTAATGTTGATCTGTTCGACTAGTAGTGCGTATTGACCCCTAGAGCTAAACATGGTGTCAGGCAGGCGGGTGGTGCCCTGGTCACCGGCCGGCACTAATGTTGATCTGTTCGACTAGTAGTGCGTATTGACCCCTAGAGCTAAACATGGTGTCAGGCAGGCGGGTGGTGCCCTGGTCACCGGCCGGCACTAATGTTGATCTGTTCGACTAGTAGTGCGTATTGACCCCTAGAGCTAAACAGGGTGTCAGGCAGACGGGTGGTGCCCTGGTCACCGGCCGGCACTAATGTTGATCTGTTCGACTAGTAGTGCGTATTGACCCCTCGAGCTAAACATGGTGTCAGGCAGGCGGGTGGTGCCCTGGTCACCGGCCGGCACTAATGTTGACCTATTCGACTAGTAGTGCGTATTGACCCCTAAAGCTAAACATGGTGTCAGGCAGGCGGGTGGTGCCCTGGTCACCGGCCGGCACTAATGTTGATCTGTTCGACTAGTAGTGCGTATTGACCCCTAGAGCTAAACATGGTGTCAGGCAGGCGGGTGGTGCCCTGGTCACCGGCCGGCACTAATGTTGATCTGTTCGACTAGTAGTGCGTATTGACCCCTAGAGCTAAACATGGTGTCAGGCAGGCGGGTGGTGCCCTGGTCACCGGCCGGCACTAATGTTGATCTGTTCGACTAGTAGTGCGTATTGACCCCTAGAGCTAAACATAGTGTCAGGCAGGCGGTTGGTGCCCTGGTCACCGCCCGGCACTAATGTTGATCTGTTCGACTAGTAGTGCGTATTGACCCCTAAAGCTAAACATGGTGTCAGGCAGGCGGGTGGTGCCCTGGTCACCGGCCGGCACTAATGTTGATCTGTTCGACTAGTAGTGCGTATTGACCCCTAGAGCTAAACATGGTGTCAGGCAGGCGGGTGGTGCCCTGGTCACCGGCCGGCACTAATGTTGATCTGTTCGACTAGTAGTGCGTATTGACCCCTAGAGCTAAACATGGTGTCAGGCAGGCGGGTGGTGCCCTGGTCACCGGCCGGCACTAATGTTGATCTGTTCGACTAGTAGTGCGTATTGACCCCTAGAGCTAAACATGGTGTCAGGCAGGCGGGTGGTGCCCTGGTCACCGGCCGGCACTAATGTTGATCTGTTCGACTAGTAGTGCGTATTGACCCCTAGAGCTAAACATGGTGTCAGGCAGGCGGGTGGTGCCCTGGTCACCGGCCGGCACTAATGTTGATCTGTTCGACTAGTAGTGCGTATTGACCCCTAGAGCTAAACAGGGTGTCAGGCAGACGGGTGGTGCCCTGGTCACCGGCCGGCACTAATGTTGATCTGTTCGACTAGTAGTGCGTATTGACCCCTCGAGCTAAACATGGTGTCAGGCAGGCGGGTGGTGCCCTGGTCACCGGCCGGCACTAATGTTGACCTGTTCGACTAGTAGTGCGTATTGACCCCTAAAGCTAAACATGGTGTCAGGCAGGCGGGTGGTGCCCTGGTCACCGGCCGGCACTAATGTTGATCTGTTCGACTAGTAGTGCGTATTGACCCCTAGAGCTAAACATGGTGTCAGGCAGGCGGGTGGTGCCCTGGTCACCGGCCGGCACTAATGTTGATCTGTTCGACTAGTAGTGCGTATTGACCCCTAGAGCTAAACATGGTGTCAGGCAGGCGGGTGGTGCCCTGGTCACCGGCCGGCACTAATGTTGATCTGTTCGACTAGTAGTGCGTATTGACCCCTAGAGCTAAACATGGTGTCAGGCAGGCGGGTGGTGCCCTGGTCACCGGCCGGCACTAATGTTGATCTGTTCGACTAGTAGTGCGTATTGACCCCTAGAGCTAAACATGGTGTCAGGCAGGCGGGTGGTGCCCTGGTCACCGGCCGGCACTAAGGTTGATCTGTTCGACTAGTAGTGCGTATTGACCCCTAGAGCTAAACATAGTGTCAGGCAGGCGGGTGGTGCCCTGGTCACCGCCCGGCATTAATGCCGCCCGGATCTGCTGATAACATTCCGATGCAGATAATCGACGAAATCACAAGCATTCCTTATCGGTATCGGATAAGTTTATCGATTCTGTACGAAACATTTTTAACTAAATCTCAATCTTATCCTCCAGACATACGTTCGAATATTCGAGTGCCTATATAGGTACCATATTTGTAGACGAGAATTACACCCACGCCCACGGCGTTTCTTGTACTGGAAAACCGATATATTACAAATTGGTTAAAAACATTAATTAATTGGGCCTCTGCATTGGCCTCACTACCCTCATTACGACATCATTTGCGAACGCTCGTTAGCTAAATAGACTTAACACTTAAGAGTAACAGTTTTTTGTGAATGGAATTTTATGTATTTACATAATAGCGACTTTGTTCTGTTTACTATATATATGGTCTAAAGTTGAATAGCTAAACTCGTACCTAAATCTCGTGTGTACGATACGAACTAGGGATTACTTCAATCTCTGCACGCGCACGCTCGCTGTGTTGTTCTAACCGTGCAGATTTATAATTTTACTACTTCTGCCCGCGACTTCGTCCGCGTGGAACTCCTTTATATCATAGCTCCATACAAACTTTCGCCCCCATAGACGATGATTCCCGGAATAAAAAGTATTATATACTCGTATGTTAATCCCGGTTATACACTTACAGCCGTATTCATAAACGTTCTACAAGCCTATTTTAACTAAAATGCAGTTAAAATTCGTTTGTCCTTATCTGTCACATTGACATTTGTGTTCGTTAGAAAGGGACAAAGCAAATTTTATTTAGCAGAGGCATTTTAAGTTTTATGAATAAGGGGGTATATGTATACCAAAATTCAATTTAATCCGTTTAGCCGTTTTTTCGTGATTGAGGTCCAAACTTTAGCATGCATAATATTAGTAGGATTTGCAAAATAATGATAGCTTTATAGGATAGCTTTATCCCGGGTCCAGGCAAACGAAGTCGCGGGCGGAAGCTAGTTATTAAATAAGGGATAAAACTGGCCAAGATCGAGTCGGACGTAAGTAAGCAGCGAACGTGTTAAAACTAACGCAATTTCAGATCTTTTTTACAACGGATATTAACAATAATATAATATTCATGATTAGTCACACGTTCAATGAAAAAGAAACATAATTAATGCTTGAATTATGTAATGATATCTAGCGAGCATAATTTTGATACAATTTCAGTTTGATAGAGGTGGCTGATATTAGTTGTCGATTTGCGCCATCTAGCGAGCTTAATTTTAGTCCAATTTCAGCTCGATAGATGCCGCTTATATTATTGTTTTGATTTTATTTAGACTAATAAAAATAATACGAATCTAACTGTAAATGTATGTAAGTATACTTTCATACAATATTTTTGTAACTAAATTTACCAGGTAAGGATGTATTTATTTTCTAAAGACAATATTTCCGTAACTTCGCAAACCGAACATTTTATCAGTTCATATTGTAATTAAGTTTGGCCCAGGTTGGGGTCGTGTAGGACTAAAATCAGCATAAATTAAAGACGCTAAGACTGCATGAATGCATTCAAATCCATAACCGTCGATATATTGTTCTTAATGCTTTAAGCTTTGTTTTTACCTGGGACCGAGTTTTTCTCGGCTGTAACACTACGAAAAATCGATTTCTATACAAAATTAAACAAAAAATCAATAACTGATCGTTTACCAAAAAAAAACGAAATAAAATGATAAAAAGCCATCCACAAATTCCAACTCGCAGCCAACAACAAAAAATATTAACCATTGGTCGTCATCGAAGAGTAAGCCTACCTTTTGCGAGAAAATAAGGAAAAAACCTAATTTTCTGGAAAATAAGACTAAGCTAGATCGGTTTCTCGGCCTCGTAAACCCCTATACCGAAAATTTCATTATACCTTATAATAGACCTCTGAAGAAATGATATCTAAAAAACGCCACACTATGTCCTATTCTGAGGTTTAAACTACAATATTAGAATGTGCCATCAAAATCGGTTCAGTAGTAGGCAATTCGCTAAAATTGGCCACCAAAAATATACTGGTTGTTATCGTCCACATGACAACAAAAGACGGCGCTGTTATTACGTATACACGACTTTATCCAATCGGTTTTCCTCAAATTTGGTCTGCGGCTCACCATCAAACTTCTTTATACGTTTCATATGGTTGGACGGAGTTTCGACGCCGAAAAAAACTGGAGAATGAAGTATTATGGCTAGGATATGCATGGACATTGATAATGTTCTGCATCGCGCTATTGAAGTTTTTAATTTATGTTGTATAAATACAATTTCCTTCAGATTCTCCTTATTATGTCTCTCTGACAACATCAACGAACTTTCACATTTATAATATCAGTGTGATACCTACTTACTACTAAACCTCTCTCGGTCACAACATTACTTAATTTGTGATTTTTATGTATTATATTCACCAAGGTGATTTTTATTATATTATAGGACATCGGCGCCGCTGCACGCTGGCATAAAATAATGCAATTCCAGTTGCTTAATGTAAGGACGATAGAATATATTTATTATTATTATACTATATGACGGTGGCCTAATTGTAAAGAGACACTCCAAAACATTCACAAGTGCTTTGCCGACTTCATTTTGGTTAGACGGCTCACTGACGTGCAGCCTCAACCTCGACAAGCTCTGGCGACCTTACTCACCGCCAGGAACACAAAACAGAGCAAGTTTTTGTGGTGTTATTATTATGACTGCGGCTCTACTGTACCTACCTACTGTTCGGTGGTGGAGGTACTTCGGTTGGTTCCTTCCACACTCCCGTTCCTTTCCTCTGTGATCGGGAGGGATTGAATCGGAGCCGCCACCCTATTCTGTAACTTGTTTTAAGCTCACTTCAACGCTCACCACAAATACTTATATCTTAACACCGCAATGCGTAGTAACTTAAGCGCAGGTAGAGGAGAGGTCTAGTTTCGTGACGGTGACGGGTGACCGGCGGGGTGAGCGGTGAGCCGCTTTAGCGCGTATCGAATTATACGAGTATGTATGTTTGGGCTCAATCAACCTCACCAGTGTCCCGCTCCCGCTCCCGCTCCCGCTCCCGCGGCCCGCGGGAGCGCCTAGTAGAGACATCAACGCGCGCCGTACCGAATAAGTTTCCACCGCAGGTTTCCACTGACTTCTAATACCACTAAGCTATGCTAATTAATGGATATATATAAACGAGCGTGTGTGTGTGTGTGTTCGTGTTCGTGTGCGTGGAGGCGGGCCACATTCCAGACTGCAAGGTCGGCTGGGCTGGCGTTCACAACGCTTGCGGAAAACTTGTCTTATGCGAACCAGTATTGGAGTTTGACCTCCAATTACGTATTTAATACCTGCGATTAATGGGGTCAGATTATATTAACGAGTGGTGACTAGAGTTGAGACAGATTTACGAATTGGTCTAAGAGGGAGGTTGCGAATTGCATAGCTGTGTGTAAGGTGTGATGTCAAACTTCAAGCAGAAGTGCTAAACGTTCAAACGAGCATACAACGACTCAGATGGTTGCAGCTTCACAGTGGAGCACAGCAGACCGGAATTATATTCCTTTTTCGATGTCAATGTTCATGATTAGATCATGAATGCGCTGTATCAAAAATATTTACTTACACATATGTAATTACTAAAAGGTATCACGAATGTGACGCCCTTGGACACACTTGACACCAGACCAGCCCCGCTATTCTGTACCTAACTTGTTTTAAGCTCACCTCAACGCTCACCCACAAATATATCTTGACACCGCGATTCATAGTCACTACCCAAGAAACACAGCAAATAGCATTATAAAATACCACTTTTGGTGTAATACGGAACCTTAAGAATTAATAAACATTTAATATGGTTCAACCGTGAACTTATAGTTGCGTATTACGCTTTTGCCTGTATAATAGCATCATAAAAGCAGAAACGGATACTACTGTTACGCGATCGGAGTTAGTGCAGATTTCAAAAATGCCTCTTACAGCCTCTAGCTGCATGGTTCCTTAAGAGCATTTTAGTGGTAGTCAAATATGTTAATTGCTGTATAAAGGACTAGACTTATACCACTCTAATGCCGCTGCTTAAAAGAGTCACTGTGAACTAGTACAGCCAACAGTTTTAGAGTGGTGCACACTTAGAGTGATTTAATGCAAAAAGTTATACATCGGTTCACCTCGACTCTGTTACACAGCTTTTTAGCCGACAGACTGGGTTCACTTGAAGTATTATTTACTGCAATAATCGTAATAGAAGAACTGGGGTCTTGTGGTGAATTAATTCAGGATTAAAACGGTTCACGTAGGTTCCACAGGCAGCAAAATGGCGACATTCAGAAGAATGTCGCCATTTTGCTGCTACCTTAACCTTAAAATCCATGTTATTCTTTATGTTTTAATCATGATTTCTGCTTTTTGAATTACACGTTAAAATTACAGATGTTCTAATATGAAACAAAAACTGTGCATAATTGTATGCAAGTCACATAAAAATTCATTACATAATATTTGACGTGTACTTCTTTCACGATATTGATAATTAAAAACGAGATATTTTCGAGGCGCGTAAAAATTTAGTCAACATTCACAGGCAACTTGCATTTCCAGTTATTTTCACAGGCTGTTACAACTGTACTTACCAAAAATACACAATGCCCCAGCTATTTTACACTTCACACCGCGCGGCCATTCCTTTATTTTTCGACACCATTGAACGAATGGCAATAATCTAAGTCGGCTGACAGGTCCACAAAAAATTACTAGGGAATATTTCAAAATTATTCACACGGCTGCTGATGATATAAAGGTGAACCAAAAGCGTATTATATTATGTTACCTTATCCTTAGTCTGTATAAAACAGGGCACTCGTATTCTGTTAAACAGCTGATAAACAGCCTTGTGGCCCAGCATAGTTCCAATATATTGCTACTATAATTATTTTAAGTAGAAATGTGAACTAAATTAGAACCAAAGGCTGTATAATTTGTGCCCAAATAAGAGTTATATCGGTGTTTACAGCGCTGTAAACACCATTGTAACTCTTTCTTATACAGCTTTGGGTGCTGTGCTACACCAAAAGTGGACCTTTATATAGCTATTTGTGTTTCTTGGGTTTACGCGTAGGTATACAAATATATCTTGACGCCGCGATTCATTGTAACTCAGCGTAATCTGAGGTCTATTTTCGTAAGGGTTGACGGGTGTAGTTAGGCGCATTAGTGAGTTCCGGAATAACAGCAACAACCCGTACACTTGTTTACCTCCATTCGTGGTAACACTTAAATGCCAGGAGACCGCAAGGAGGGTTCCCTGCTCGCAGACAGTTTTTCGCTACGAAAATATTGGCACCGAATGTGTTAAAAAACGCTACAGTACCAATGTCAGCGAGTTAAGAGTCCGCAGTAAGCTCGGCCGAATTTCACCTTCCCATACAAACGTAGTTACGCTCTCATTTTAAAACTACGTGTTGGACTGTGACGAAACTTTGCATATACAATGACATGAGGTATATCTATGTCTGTAATTAGTTTATATGGTTCCAGTTTATAAAACAAACGAAATACAGCAAAAAAAAGTTTTTAAATTTAATTAAAATTAAAATCCATTTATTTCAAGTATCACATGACTCATACAATAATCGACATAATACATTAACACACTAACATTAACCTACTAGAATTATAAACAATATGGCATCGGTGGTTAACACATTGAAAGCAGTCACCAATTTCTCAATGTGTCAACCACAGTGCTGCCGGGCGCACGTAGTCCACAGCAATATGTAATATATGGCCAAAACCTGTCCGCAATCATTGCCAGGACACTGGTGGAGCTGGCACGCACGCGTCGCACCAGGGATGCGGCTCGCAGGCGCATAGTAGCGTTAAAACACGCCACATGCGCCTGCGCAAACATCCCTGATGCGCTGCAGTATCGCGGCAGCCCCATCAGCGCCCTAAACGCGTTATTATATTGTACTTGTAGGGCCCTATACGATTTTAAGGTGAACTTTCTCCACAAGCTGCCAGTATAAAATGTTGTGCAGAAAGCTCTGAATAAAGTAACTTTACTCTCCCTTGAGCACCGAGCAAATCTGCGTGCAATCATATTAGCTCTGATAGATAGGGCCCTACGTTCACGTGCAATATCAGCATCGTCCTTAAGGTCTGTGCTAACTATATGACCCAGATGTTTGTACTGGTATACTCTTTCTAGGGCAGTTGTGTTGAGTAGTATGGGTGGTATTACAGACGGTATTTTGGACTGGACCCCAAACACCATGTACTTACTTTTACTAAAATTATATCTGAGCCCGTGCGTCTGTGCGTAATCTTCACACACTTTAAGCAACCTTCTGATGCCACAAACTGACGCACTCAGCAGCACCATGTCGTCGGCGTAGCTCAGGTTGACGCCATCCACGTGGCAGCCCGCATGCATGCTGCTGAGTGCGACGATCAGCTCATTCATATATAGGTTGAAAAGTGACGGTGAGCTCAACCCCCCCTGCCTCACCCCACATTCCAACCTATACGATTCGGATAATGAACCTGCCCATCTCACGTTGTTGATCTGGTTTTGTATGAGAAACTTAAATTCGCTGTATTTTTTTACTATGGTATCTGAAGCTACATAAACTAATCACAGACATAGATATACCTCATGTCATTGTACATGCAAAGTTTCGTTACACTCCAATGCGTAGTATTAAAATGAGAGCGTAACTACGTTTGTATGGAGAATCGAGCTTACTGCGGACTCTTAAGGTGGTTTTCCACCGGCGAGGCAAGGCGGGGCGTGGATGGGCGAGAATTGAAATTCGTATGGGACTTACTACCTATTTGCACTGAGCGCACACCGCGCGCGGTGGAAATAGGTAGTAAGTCCCATACTAATTTAAATTCTCGCCCATCCACGCCCCGCCTCGCCTCGCCGGTGGAAAACCACCTTTAAGATTGTTCGTACTCACGCGCACACTTCGCGTACTATTTACAAAAGTGTCCGTGTGTGCGTTCACATCACAACACAGCCGCAGCGGCTGCGTGTGTGTGCTGACTCACATCGCGGCGGCGGTTATACCGACTCAGAGTCTTATCAGTGGAATGTGCGGTTGTGCGGTTGTGCGGTTCGGTCGCAAGATGTGTCACACCTATTATATGACATTACATACCTACATATAGGTACACTGTGCTGTCCAACTTTATGATTATGACCACATTGTTTGCTCGCAGTAAACCTTGTACGTCTATAGCGTTATTTTTTATTTGTTTACTAGGCAGGTAACTGGAACCCATGCCAGTATGTAATGTATGGGTACAGGATTATAAACATGCAAGTTTATTGGGTGTAACAGAACATATCACATTAAGGGTGTGTCTATCTGATAATAAATGAGAGGAGTCGCGTTACTCCTGTGAGTGAATCTCGCGGTTTTTTCATTAGATATGTGTCGGGAACGTACGGGCGTACCTACCCGTCTCCCTCTTCAACTAGTACTGTTGACGTGTCAAGTTATAACTATACATAGTCTGCATGCAGTCGTTTATGTTTCTAATGGTATGGGATACATTATTTTGACCTTTAAAGTCCGCCACTCTTTAGTACCACCAGGGGTACAGTGCGAATGCGATTTGAAAGAGATGAATCGAACTGACGCTCGCTCATTAGAGCGAACATGTAAACACACGCATATGGTGCCATTATCGAGGCGCTCTCCAGTGCCTCATATCACATCCTATTTCTTCGTTGGTGCTTGTAAGTATACATTTTAAATAATAAATATTTGGGGACATTCATTCAAAGCTTCATGCTCATATTGCTCATCACACAAATAAATGCCCTTACCGGCATTCGAACCCGGGACCTCCGGCTTCGTAGGCAGGGTTACTAACAACTAGGCTACAGAGGTCGTAATTTTAAGCTCTGAGTCTGAGGGCTTTTATTTATAGGATATCCCGTTCGCTCTCCTTCATTAGCTCCATCGTGCGAGCGAGGGGTCTAGCGCAGTAGTAGCGCAGTCTTATAGGTCAAGCAAACTAAAGGCTGAATGTGCCAGTTATACATATAGCTCGGTAGCCAGTACCCGCCAGTAGCGTGTCGCAACAGTGGTGGTGTCATTGAAACCCGTTCACACTGCTAGCACTCGTCTTATCAAGTTATCACGGCGGCCAAGTCGGCAACTTTGACGCCGTCTGCCAAGTACTTCCGGCCATTTCAGGACTGGCAGACTCAGGTTTTCTCTCTACGATTAAAGGGCTAAATG
The DNA here is from genome assembly GCA_947049275.1 of Epinotia bilunana. Taxonomy (NCBI): domain Eukaryota; kingdom Metazoa; phylum Arthropoda; class Insecta; order Lepidoptera; family Tortricidae; genus Epinotia; species Epinotia bilunana. Next base: position 15,220,748 of record OX346275.1, on the reverse strand, counting down.
ATGTCACATGTCTCGTACTGTTGTCACATGACGTAAATATACCACCCCATACAAATTTTGACCGGAAGTGAAGGATTTCCAAACTCGGCCGATTTTTCATTTTATTTTTTCCTTAGCACAACTTTCTTGACCTACTGCCATGCATTTTATCATGTTGTCATGTGATGGCTCCTCTACATGATGGGTCATCCTGCTGGCCCACTAGGATGGGCCAGCGTGTAGACAGGGTAGTGGTCTCGGATGGCTTATGGCGCGGCGGGATGGCGATGGAATGGCCGCGGTGTCGGTTTTTCGGCCGCACATCAAAGGGAGTGGGACACGTGGCCCATTCCGCAGTGCGCGGTCGATCGCGGTTGAGTGTGGACGTTTGTGCTGTGTATTTTTTTTTATCGAATAGGACGTGTACGTGGCCTCAACACGAAACAATAATACTCCAGGCAAAATACGGTTTTGAAAAACATTAATTTATAATAGCTTTTTTTTGTTGATTTAATTTGAAAATGTTATTCTAAGATGATATATTCAAGAATCCGACAAACTTTCCACCCGGAAGTAATTATGTAGATTTCAATGAAGCATGCATTGTCTTTTTTTATACGATTTATCTTGAATATTATAGAGCAAATGTAAATAAACCAAAATAAAGACAAACATATTTATTAATATTTTTCTGACTTTTCAGAAGTTAGCTAATTTATCATTTTTTTGATGTCTGAAATTTTGCCGGATTTTGTCGCTGGGTAACTATTTAATTGATAATATATCCGTTACACATAAAAAGTAAGCTATTATAAATTATTTCCAAAATTGACATTTTTTCCATACGAGTTGTCAGTTCATTTACTGGACTATAAAGTTTTTGGTTTTTGCTGGTACGTACGTGGCGTACAGGTAAATTGCCGCAGCGGCTAACGCTTCGACGTCCATTTCGCAAAACGATTCGATCACAACTGAATGTCGCCATCGTGTAGTGGCGTTCAACCATCGCATGGCCATAGCGCTGGGCCATAGGATGGGCCATCATGTAGGAGGAGTGGGCCCACGGTCTAGTAAAATCGGTGTCTCGACTCTCGACTCATCACTCGTACTTACTACAATACCACGAGATCCACGACGGTTTACCTCATATCACCGGTGAGGTGAAACATGTGAATAACGTCAGCAGTTTAGGGTGAGTATCCACCAGAGCTGTGCGAGGCGGCAAGGCGGTGAGCGTGAAAAAATGGACCAAAAGGAAGCGATGCGCGTGCACGGCCAGCCACGCTGTTGGTGGATTATTTCCTAAATGGGCTAGCTGGGGAACGTGGATGCATAGGTACCGCCCTATACTAGGCGCGGCAGTTCCCACGCGGCGCCGGCGCCGCGCCGCATTGAACACGCGGGGAAATGCTCATTGGATTGCTTTTTGTCCACAAATGAGTTAATGGATTCTGCGTATATGCGACAATACGGTAAAAGTATATCTAGGTGAAAAGATACTGTGTCGTTTAGCGATTTCTAGTAAAACATTTCGTGATAATATTTCATTTGACGATTTTTATAGAGCGTAATGTAAGTAGGGCACATGCAATTGAATGCTATCATCTCGATCATATTTGGAGCAGCCGTAATGGGGGAGTATCTCAACTTTATGTAAGGCCGAATGCATAAAATGATAAATACTTACTAAAGTATTTATTAGCACCTGCAACGTAACGTATTTTTTTATTGATAGCAACACACCTTGCGAGGTGATTAATTTTTCTTCCCTTACACAAACTCACTCTCGGCTATAAAAACCGTTAGGTATGGTTTGTTCGTTAGCTTGTGTCCCTCGGAGCAGAAAGTAGGAGACCCGCGTCGACTTGCAGGCGTCTTCGAGTAATAGGGGAACATAAAAAGATTCCGATGAATTGAGAACCTCCTCCTTTTTTTTAAGTCGGTTAAAAATAGATTTGGTCTTCAAGTAAAGTTGAAATTTTCTAAACTAAGCTCATGAATGGCCATTGTACTGAGCTCATGAATGCCTTTGTTTGTGGTCCGAACAAAGGCTATTCAAGACGCGCGCGTACCAAATTTGCAAAAAAAAATTAGCGCCACGTAAAATGTTCTTTGAATAATGATCTTCTTTTACAATAGAATCCAAATTACCATAGCGCTTTGTACCTGGCTCGCTGAGAGCGGGTATTTGTTATCTTTTAGTCCATTTTGAATAAGACGATAGAGTTCATTATACAATGAACATTTTATGTGGCGCTAATATTTTTTTGCAAAACTGGTACGAGCGCGTCATGAAGAGCTTTTGTTCGCACCGCAAACAAAGGCATTCATGAGCTCAGTACAATGGCCATTCATGAGCTTAGTTTAGAAAATTTCAACTATACATATGCTTAAGGGCCTGGTTTCACATTGATAAGTGATTACTGCGAGTCCATACAAAAGCTAATCGCACTCGCAGCAAATGTATGAACTCGCACTAATCAAGTAATCACTAATCAAAGTGAATACAGGCCATAAGTCAGCGGCGCTACCACGAACTTCGAAAGTCGAAGTTCGGGTATTTCCATCTCTATCGCACTCCGTCACTGTATGTGTGAGTGACAAGGATGCATGTATTACGAACGTTGACTTTCGAAGTTCGTGGTAGCGCCGCAGGCGCGGTTCACTCCGCGATTTACGTTCATCGCTACAAGTAAGTACTTACATGCCGGGCCGGTTCCCCATCCCACCCCCATCTGATGGTGACTACTTCTCACTATCACTATTCAGTGGCGCCACGCTGTGCACCGGGTCGCACGCGCACGCTACTTCGCGCGCACACGGCTTACGTAAATCGTAAATATATCGCAAGTGACCGTTTCGCATTCGTCTGTTTGTGTGTTGCATTGTTTCTGTTGAAATGAATAAAATATAAAGACACCTTAAAGATATTGTATCGCAGCGGGTTGCAAAAACAATGATAAAAATTCGAATAACGCGTTTTTCTTTCTCCCGGCACGCCCGAAGGATGCCGAAATGCAAGAAAATTAACATAATAGTCAAAGTCAAAAAGTCAAAGTCAAAATCATTTATTCAAAATAAATTCTTAGAGAACACTTTTTGAAGGGTCAGGGGTTAAACCATATCATATATTTACAGTCTGCTTCGGTATAACGATGGCCTTTGCCAGTATTCGCTGAGTTTATAATAGGCTCTTTTTTCCAGCGTTTGCTTTACAATTGCCTTAAATTTATTTTCTGACAGTCAAAATTCGGTCAGGTAGTTTATTGTAGTAGCGTGTACAGAGACCTACAAACGAATTAGAAACTCTACTTAATCTAGTTGAAACTGCTAATAATTTAAATTTATTCCTAGTATTTCTATCATGAATGTCACAACCTCTTCGAAATAGCGCTTGGTTTTTTCTTACGTACATAATGTTTTCGTAAATATATTGACTTGGCACGGTCATAATTCCAATCTTTTTAAACACCTCTCTGAGAGTCACGTCCTTTCAAACTGTAATATGGCGCGAATTGCTCGCTTTTGTACAACAAAAATGGACTCGATATCAGCTGCTCTGCCATATACCTAGTCGGTCCCAAAGTTCTGTCACAAATGAAAATAATGATAAAAACAAAAGTAGCAATCAATTTTTAATAAATTATATACCGATTTAAAGTACATTTAATAAAGAATTAAAATTACTCAAAATTATTCAAAATTACCTCCTTTGTTTTTAATACAGGCCCTTAATCGGTGCGGCCAGTCGTCTATCGCAGCACGCACCATTTTCATATCTATCTCAGTGACTGCTTTTCTTAAAGATGACTTTAGACTCTCCAAATTTTTATGTGGTTTAGCACAGACCTTCCCCTCTAAGACCTGACAAATTTTATAGTCCAAAGGATTAAGGTCCGGACTAGAGGAAGGCCAATCTTCGTGTCTTATAAAGTCGATTTTTTGACGGTCAAACCAGGCTTGAGTGGTCTTGGCTTTGTGTGCTGGCGCAGAATCCTGCTGGAACACAAAATTATGTCCCGAAAATAGCGTGTTGGGCAGATCTTTGACAACCTTATCCAAAACTGTCTCTTGGTATACTTTCGCACTGATTTTGACACCTTTTTCGCAAAAATGAACCTCAGTTGGCCCGTAATAAGATACACCCAACCAGACCATCACTGATGATGGATGATGCCCATGTTGCACCCGCGGAACTCTTTTTCCTGCTTCTTCAGAGCTCCTAGCGTACACTCTATCATTCTGTTTATTGTACTTCTCTTCAATATCGAAAATCTTTTCGTCTGTAAAGAGGATATCACGGTGTCGATTTTTCGCGTACCGCTTTAACAACTTCCGGGATCTTTTAAGCCTTATTGTTTTTAGACGGGCATTAAGTAAGTGCCCACGCTTTTTTTTGTATGCTCGTAGACTAAGATCTTCGTTTAAAACCTTTTTGACGGTTTTTCTACTGACACCCATCTGCAAAGCCATCCATTTCTGTTTTCGGACAGGATTTCTTGCTATGCGCGCCTTGATCGCTTTGATCACTGCTGGTGTTCGTACGGAGCGAGGCCGGCCAATTATTTTCTTGTCCTCAACACTGGAGACTTCATTGTACCTATCAATAGTACGGTACACAAACCTAAGCGTTATTTTTAAATTTTTGAGCAACTTGAAAATCGTACTTGGCGAGTGCCCACAGCGGTGCAATGCTAAAACAGCTATTCGGTTTTCTTTCAATGTCCACTCCATCGTGAGAAATTGCAACGAATGACTGTTTTTTGTTTTAAAATAATTGGCAAACATTCAAAAATGGAATGCAATAAAATTTTCTTAAAATCATCTTCTAAATTTAAAAATAATATGCCAGTGACAGAATTTTGGGACCGACTACGTAGTAACATGCCATAACACATAACACTATGAAAGTAGCTAAAATAAACAAGTCTTGCAGTGGTTACGTCAGTAAGTAGTCTAATCTTTTTTACAGCGTATGCGGCTGAACTCAGTTTTTTCTCCCCCAAAGAGTGCCAAAGTGACCGGTCCTGCGCCACCCGCATCCAGCAACCTTTACCAGGTCATCAGTCCACCTTGCGGGGGGCCCTACCCCCGCCGCGCCTTTTTAAAAATCTAAATAAATAAATTTAAATAAATAAATTAAGTAAATAAAAAATAAATTAAATTAAAAAAAAGGTAAATTTGAATTGATTATTTGCTGATATATATGAATTTAAATCTATCTAATAAATCAATCAATCATAATTTATTCATCAGAATATATGGTACATCTAGTGTAGTAAAGTACACCTACTTACTAAATTACTAATCCAACCTGTAAAGGGTACTTCATCATAGTCATAGAGGTTCTTATGTCACCTTTTTAAAATTTCTAGTGATGAATTTTTATTCATCACTTCAACAATCATTTAATTTTTATAGTTGATTTGATAGTTTCATAGGTATATAACATATATAAATGAATTAATAACTCAAATCGAAATGTTGCAATTCGGGTGCGTAACGATGGCTATAAATATTTTTGATATAATATTACTCGCAATAACGCTCATCTGATATAATTCACGAGTTGTATAACAACACGTAATATATTTTCATATGATATAATTATCATTTTATATAGCGATAATTTGATATAATAATATTGAGTATAACATACATTAAGTATAATGCATATTTGGTATATTGAACATTGGATATAATGCTCATTCCGACTAATGTACAGTTGATATAATCAAGCCAGGGCAGCCAGAAAAAGAGGGGCTCGGGGGGCGAAGCCCCCCGCAGTAAAAAAGCCATGCGCAACAATTGTACAATTGGTGGGTTAGGTTAGGGTTCACTTGTGTCCCTTAGAGCGGAAATAGGCACCCCGCGAAGCGGGGTGACGTCGCACTGTGAATCGAGTAGAACATGCAAATGGGACAAAAACCCTTATCAAATATCCAAAAACTCATTATGGTAGGTCATTACTAATGATACTTAAAAGTCTTAAAAATTAAGAGTCCCACGTGTTATTTTTTCCTGCAACCCCCCCTTACATGAGTAATTAAGGTGACTATATAGGATGAGTGCAAATTTACTATGCATTCATTTGCGTAATTGCTCTTGGCTTAAAAATAATTGTGTGCATTTCCAAGTTATTTGTGTTTATTTCATTATTATGGATTCCAATTTGGAGGGTAAGTAGTATTTTTAGACATATATTGATTATAAAAATATTCATTGTATTTTGTAAAACATCAACATGTTTCCGAATAATCATTGGAATTTTACCCTAACTTTGACTTTCATGGTCAAGAAATTACATGTCGGCATCTGTCTACTCTGTGAAATTTATATATAATATACTTATAACTATAAACCGCCATATTTAATAAACTCCCTATCCAACTTTTGAGTACAACTATTTTTTTTATTTTTTCTTTCAGAATTCGATTTTTGCATTTCAAAAGTCAATTTCTTCGATGTATGGCAGAGACATTTGAAGGAAGCGAGAAACAACGAAATATATACATTTATATCATCTGAGCATGATTTAAGTGGAATAACCGAGGACTCCCAGAGACAAATTAAGGTAAAGATATCCCAATTTTCATCCAGGATAGCTCAGAAGTGGGATGCTGCTGGTAAATGTAGACAGCGATTTCTCGAGAAGAACTCTGACTGGCTTCATGGTGAACCTATCAAGTTTGAAGTTCATAGACGTACGACGATGCCGTCATCATCCACTGAAGCTGTAGCAGGCCCTGGAAGGCCCCAGAAGGAATTCTCGGACTCTAGCCTGAAGACTAAACGACGACGAGTAGAGAATTTAGTTCAATCTACAAGTTCCGAGGAGTTATTGTTTGCAGCAGAAATTTCGTCACGTCAATCGGGCTCCAAGGAAGTGGCTAGAAGAATGAAGAACATAATTGAAGATAACAAGAGCGGCGACACCTCAGGCAACAAAGAAAACACCAAGTCATGCAAAGAAAACGCGAGATGTTTGACGAATGAAGAAGCTTTGGCGTGCTATATAGATAGCAAATTGACTACATGCACATACAACATCATAAGGCAGTCGACTAGTAAGGTAGGGCATACCGTATTTCCATCATTGTATTGTTTAAAAAAGGCTAAAGTTGCATGTTATCCTCCTGAAGATAGCTTTTTGATTAATGAAACGCGTGCTGAAATCAACGTTCAGGCAGTTTTAGATAAAACCGCTGAACGTTTGGTTTTATCACTGGAAGATGTTGTAGATAATTTAGTGTCCCCTTGTTCATCATTCAAACTAATTAGTAAATGGGGTTGCGATGGAAGTTCCGGTCATAGTACATACAAACAAAAGTTTACGAATAGTAATGACACTGATGAATTTTTGTTTGTATATTCGTTCGTTCCGCTTCAATTACGGGATGATGCTGATAATGTCGTTTGGCAGAATCCACGCCCGTCATCTACTGCATATTGTCGTCCAATAAAGTTTATTTTTTCCAAGGAAACAAAAGAATTGACTATTGCCGAAACAAATCGAGTCTTGGAAGAGATAAACGCTTTATTGCCAACATTATGCAAGGTGATGGGAAGGGAAGTTTCTGTTGAACACATTATGCTTTTTACCATGGTTGACGGAAAAATTTGCAATACTATGACCGAAACTTCTTCTGCTCAAAAATGTTTCATTTGTGGAGCTACTCCAAAAGTTATGAATGATGAATCTAGGGAATATATTGCAAATAATGATAATCTTGGTTTTGGTTTATCAACTCTCCATGCTTGGATTAGATGTTTTGAGTGTTTACTTCACATAAGCTATCGCCTTGAAGTAAAAAAGTGGCAACTTAGAGGAGAAGCCGATAAAGCGAATGTAAAGAAACGCTCACTAGAAATTCGAAAAAATTTAAAACGGAAATGGGACTGATCGTTGATAAACCAAAACCAGGCTTTGGTAATACTAATGATGGAAATACAGCTAGAAGATTTTTTGAAAACCCGGAGCTTAGTGCTGCAATTACAGGGTTAGATGTATCACTCATTAAAAAATTTGATATAATACTTCGAGTTCTATCATCGGGCTATGAAATAAATTTAGAAGCGTTTGAAAATTTGACACGGGATATAAGAAAACATTATTTAAATCTCTATTCGTGGTATTACATGCCTGTTACAGTACACAAATTATTGATTCACAGTAGCGACATTATCCGATCAGCACTATTGCCGATTGGACAGTTATCCGAGGAAGCACAAGAAGCTCGAAACAAAGATTGCAGACGATTTAGGGAACATCACACACAAAAACGATCTCGTCAAGCCACGAATAGAGATTTAATGAATATGCTGTTGATTACATCTGACCCTTTAATTAATAGTTTTAGAAATGTACCAAGGCAAAGAGTAAACTCGTTGTCTTCTGATGTTTTAGCATTGTTGAAACCCCCTAGAGTTAATGAAACTAATGTAGATGTAGTGTCTAGTTTGTTTAGTGTAGATGATCATGACACGTCAATTAATGATTCGCAGGATGAAGATGATGACGGTGAAAGAAATTAATAAAATGACCGCTGTAATTAACTCTAATTGATTTATATGTACCTACTTAAGAATCCTATGTAAATGTAGTTCCTAATTAGTTTTACTTTTCCTTGTAATGGCATGATAATGTTAAAAATGATGTTGATTAAAAGATTACTGCAACAGTAGATTTAGTATTTTATGTGTACATGTAATAAAATATATAATTCATTATTGTACATTCACTTTTATAATATTGTTTTTTCTGAACCCCCACCCTACCCCTCTAAGTCACGAACCAAAGTACATAAACTATACGTATATGTATATTCATACATAATGAGCTCGTATAAGCTCAAAAAACTACTAAAATAATTTTGTCCCATATGCTTGTTCTACTCGATTCACTGTGCGTCGACAAGCTGGCGGTTGGGTTAGGTTTACGTTAGGTTAGAACAGAAAAAAGTAATTATACCGCTTGATCATTATACAATATGAGATGTATATCAAATAAGATTTATACTCTATGATGGTTGTATGAAATAAGTGTTATACCGAATGATAGTTATACTAAATAAAAGTATATATTTTGATATTATACCAAACGTTTATTATATACAATGAATGATTATACCCTTTGAAATTATATCAAAAATGGTTATATCTAATGAAATTATATTATTTGTTTTTATACCGATCATTACACACCCGGTGTAATTCATGAAAGAAATAAAATTGAAGTGAGCAAAGACTATGAAATGAACGGCATAAATGCACCGACGCAGTTTTTAGTTATTATAGAGATATATTGAGTTGATACATATTAAAACGTTTAAAAATAAAGCAACAAGATTTTGCATTACGGTGGGTTGTACTATTATCTATTCTGTGCTTAAGTATAAAAACATTGGTCGCTATATGAAATTAGAACTATCATTGACCATTTTTTGATGACAATATACCTAACCTAGCTATTTCATGTTCATTTAAAGTAGATTCAGTCGTCAATTACTTATAGGTACCTACTAAAGTATAAAAATAGAGGTGACAATATTAAATTAAAGTCTGTTGAAATTATTTACACACTTATTAGAATATAATGGGTGCGCCAAAGTTGAACTAATTTTTGAATGTCGATTATCGGAAGTCCGAAAATGTTGTTCCTAAAAATTTACATCCTAATAATCACTACTCATAAGTCATAACTACTCTGTTCCTAACGTTCTGAATTCCTAATAAATAATAATTCAACTTCATAATGTCCGTTTCAATAAACATCTATCATAATAAATAATAATTCAACTTCATAATGTCCGTTTCAATAAACATCTATCATAATAGTATTTGTTTTCCTATATTTTTGCAACATAACCATCTTTTACACTATTATTCATCATCATATATTGTTTATGTAGATTTGTTTTTATTCATAAAATTGATTAGGTTAAAACCCAGACCCAGAGACTTAGAAAATTCGTTAGCGCGTACTTATCGTGGCAAAACCGATTCGGATGGCGGATAGTTTAGAAGACGGCAGCGGGAGCTCTGCTCCCGCTGCCGTCTTCGTGGTTTTTTTTTAAAAAGAGCGGAAAAAACTTCTTTAGAGAAAAGTGTTTCAAGTAAAAGATGCTCATTTTGAAGTAACAGTGTTATGGATTACGTTAATAGTAAAATAAATTGTAGGAACTAAAACTTAAGTAAACCAAATTTTAGGAACAGTGATCATTAGGAGTACAGTTCATTAGGAACATCAATTTTCGGAAAACTGAGTGTTACAGATAACGTTAATAGTAAAATAAATTGTAGGAACTCAAACTTTAGCAAACAAATTTTTAGGAACAGTGATCATTAGTAGTACAATTACTTAGGAACATCATTTTCGGACGCAAAACTTTAGCGAACCCAATATGGACCCGAATAGAATAGAATAGAATAGAATAGAATAGAAAAACTTTATTCAACATCACATGACAATTAGATGCGACATGTTACAAAAGTTGCTATAGAATCGCCATGCTGAGTCATAATAAGTAATAAAGTAGCTTGAATTACACAATATATGGTTGCTTGAAAAGACGTTTAGTATTAGTCGCTGATCTATTAATTTAGTAGACAATTAAATAAATTTGAAGGCGAAAATGCCAATTTAAAGAAGCTGCATAATGCATTAATTACAACCCTAATAAGAGTAGGTGTTGTGTTGCTGTTGGTGAGAATGGTGAGTACGCGCCCACCCCTCACATCGTCACATCACAGAGCTCCCGAGAATGCGCCGCGCGGTGCACGCTGCACGCTGCACGCTGTTGCAAGACTGAGAGATCTCCATTGATCTCTATGTGGCGGTCGACACAACGAATCCTCAAAGCAATACAGAGTCGCAAATGCGCTTGTGACTCCACTGAAATCGCAGGCTACGGTGTCTGGTTACCACTAGGCCGGTCGTTTGCCGGGTTGCCACCGTCTTGGCATGAAACAAAGCTAATGCATGTTTTTTATTAAACTTTTAATTTCTGTGAGTAATCGAATCTACTGTTGTTTACCAAACGAGCTAGGAGCTAAGACAATACCCAATTTTAGAATTATTTAATTTGTATGGGTGCAATACGTGCTTGATTCAATCAGTTATGGACGTTATACCTAGTTGATATCTATTAAGTAGGTAGTCTTTATATATTTAAATTGGAAAATACGTTGCTTAATCTAACCAAATATTTCTTTCCTTCCAGATAAGTACGCGTTTATTGTGGGTGCGTCAGAGTCGACTGGTGGGACATGGTGATGTCCCGCTCGTGAGAGCGCGATGGCGTCGCGCGCGGGGACGCGCGGGTCGCGGGGAGAGGCACAGCGCGCGCTCGATGAATTCGATGAGTTAGCAGGTAGAAAATAAACATAAATGAACACGATCGCGATTCCATTTTACTAAATTAACAGAAGGGAATATCCCAAGACATCGCTTTTGTTTTTTATGTCTGCAATTCTGATTTTGTGAATGTGAAACTGCTGGAGACTACATTTTGTCATCTGGAATCAGGCACGAATTTCTTTGTAATCTCAGTGCCTTGTTCATAACACAAATAATTACCTACAGATACGCCAGAAACTACCTAATGTTGGAAGTGGATAATAGTTATAAAAATACCACTGAAACAAGTTGAATGTTTGTCCAGTCAGTGCTTCGAACACTAATAATTATCATAGGTAGTATCATATTAATTGGATCAATATGGATCAATTGGTCTGAAATAAAGTATTTTTATTTTATTTTATTTTTATTTATTAATTAAGGATTTCTCATGTGCCATAATTATTTCAACGTGAAAAAAAACCGCTGTTTTTGGTAATTTTAAAATTAATTTTATGACGTATTGTGGGTCTCCTTCGGAAACTTTACCAGAATAAAAAAAGAACACCGGGATAGGACGTGACCTACCCGTTGATGAGCCTAAATCGACCTGACAACTATGTGTGGTTCTGGCTTCACGCCTGCCCCTCTGCCAACTACGGGAACCTTTTGGACCCGAATAGTTGCCGGCTGGCAGTTGGTTGGTCTCGGGGCCAACATCGTGGAACCACATCGCTGCCACTGCGGCACTATATATAAAGAAAAGAAAGAAAGAAAGATACATTTATTCACAAACACATATATGGTCGATAGGACGGGCCGCCACGGCCTTGCTTGCTCGAAAAGCGTTGGCCGCATATCCCGCCACGCCTGCCTCAACGACATCATCCGTCGGGCTCTGGTCAGTGTCAGCGTGCCAGCCACATTAGAGCCTAATGGCCTAGCACGTGATGACGGCAGGAGACCCGACGGGATGACTCTCGTGCCTTGGCAACAGGGGCGGCCCTTAGTCTGGGATACCACGTGCCCAGTGCCGTCCCACCTGGGCACGACGTCGTCGAGGGCTGGCGGAGCGGCCGCAAAGCGCCGCAAATATGCAACTCTTGGCGAGAATTACGTATTTACGGCGTTTGCCGTGGAGACCCTGGGTCCTTGGGGACCGAATGCAATTAAGCTTTTTAAAAAGCTAAGCTATATGCTCTTCCGGTCCTCTGGTGACCATAGGGCTGACAACGTATTGGCATTACCATGCAGCGACGCAACACAGCCAGTCTTATGGGCACATAGTGGCAGCGATTTGGGGGATATATGTATTTATAGTTTAGGTTCACAGTTTAATTTGTAAGTTTTTTTTCTATTTCGCTTTTAGTTTTTTTCATGGTAATTCTTTTCTGTAAATTTAAATCCCTAATATTTAATATACTGTCCTGTAAACAATAACTAAAATGCCTAACAGATTTGACAATTTTAAATTAATGTTTTGTTCGTTTATCTTTTGCAAATGAGTTATATCCTAATTTAGATATTAAACCTCTGTTGTCAGGGCTGCGGGGCGCGGGCGGCGGCAGTCAGAGCGGTGCCGGCGCATACACCCTGGAGCACCTGGCGACCTTCACCGTGACGCGGGAGACCGGCATCGTGTACCCCGCCGACGGCATGCGGCGGCTGCTGCAGCTGGAGAAGACTAACGGTGCGTACACCTGAAGCACCTGGCCACGATACCGCGGGAACTAATCAAGTGGCTTTATCATTGAAGTTAACACAGAAAATACCTAATACACTGCGATTACTCAATCCTTGTCACTTCCCCTCTCCTTCTCGTGCACGTGTTTATTTAGATTTATATATTTATTTCAATATAGCAACTATTATTACAGGTTAACCTAATGCAATTGTGCCTTAAATACCGAATTGATTTAACCTAATTATTATACTAATTCTTATCTTTTCCGCTTTGCCTTAAGGTTTGACTGGTAGAGAATGCCATTTGGCATTAAGTCCGCCTTTTGTACGATAAGTTTTCTTTTGTGCAATAAAGTTTAAATAAACAAATAAATAAATAAATAAATACTTGCACAAGACACACAGACACACTTTAACAAATTCGGATTAAGTAGATATACAATTTAACAGCATTACCGCATGTGCCAAGGCGCTGGTAAACTAAGGTGGATGTCACACTGCGACGCATCAACGGACGGAGGTGCGTTTCACGTTGTATGCAAGCACCTCGGGTATATAAACTCCGCGTGGTACGACACACTCACACTGCAGCGCACCTCCGTCCGGCGAAATTTGTATGCAGCGACGCTCCTCCGTTCGTTGATGCGTCGCAGTGTGACTGCGCTTAAACTATTTAACATAAATATATACACAATGAGAAATAATGTATAGTGACAGATAAGTAATATTTAAAAAATAAATCTTTTAAGTTTACTAAATTTTTAGGCAAACAATTCGCAATCCGGTGCATACAGAATTACTTAGTTTGTTAAGTAGCGCCTGCGCGCTGACAACTGATGAGTGCTCGTGCGCCGCCGTGGGAGCCGCCTCTTCCGCCAGGAGGCGGTGGCTGTGGCCACGGAGGTACTTCTCAGGAACGAACAGAAAATAAATACATAAATAATAAATATTAGGGGACAATCTTACACAAATCGCCCTAGTCCCAAACTAAGCAAAACTTGTGCTATGGGTACTAGACGATGATAAACATACTTACATAGATAAATAAATACTTAAATACATAGAAAACATCCATGACTCAGGAACAAATATTCGTGCTCATCACACAAATAAATGCCCTTACCGGGATTCGAACCCAGGACCTCTTGCTTCGTACGCTCCGCTCGGGAGGTCGCCGACTCGTTTCGCTCGCTACCTTCCCCCACTCGCTTCCCTTCGGCCTCGTGCACCCCGTTCAACTCAGGACCTCCTTCGCGAGCTTCTGGCTCTGCGGGCTTTTATATACACTAGGGGTTCCTACCCCTAGAGTGTATATAAAAGCCCACATGGAAGTGGGGTGCGCTGATTCGGGTTTTGGTAGCACTTATCAATTTGGCATCATTATACTTTATTTGCGAATATTCCATACATTGCATGGCAATCATAGTGGGCTATTTATGGTTTAAGACATTTATTTCTCACTAGCTTCCGCCCGCGACTTCGTCTGCGTGGACTCGGGATAAAAACTATCCTATATTTTAATGCAGGCTATAAACTATCTTCGTGCAAAATTTCATTCAAATCGGTTCAGCCGTTTAAGCGTGACCTTAAAATTTCCTCCATAGAAAAAAATCCAGTTGGGTCCGTATTTTCCTTTTTTACTCAGCCTACTCAAACGATACATTATTTTACGACACAATCAAGTTAATACTATAGTAGGTATTTTATCTCATCTAAAATCTTTATGAAATTTAAATAAAACTTCTATTTATGGAAATTGTCCAAAAAAGCCATTCCCGAAGTGTTGCATCTCTTTTTCTCGTGCGCGGAAGGCATAAGCGTGTCTTTGTCAAGGGAGCGTGTTCGACTCGAATCAAGGTATACCCTTAATTAAATTTTAGCTCAAGTATTTGATGTTATATTGATTGTTATTTCATTTTGAAACGTATTGTTATTTATTTACAAAAAAATGTCATTTAAAAAATACTTATTCTTATTTGTTTACAGAATAACATTTACTTCAAGTGTATTACCGCTAAAGCAATTGCGCTCGACTTATTAAGTTTTTATTTAATTTGTAATGTATGTATGTAATTTGTTCGGGTGGAATCTTTGAACTCAATTTTGAAGTAGATATCTTCAACCGATTGAGCTGAAATTTTGTATACACGTTTAGTTTGGATGACAATGCACGATAAGGTACGTGACGTCATTCTAAATCCAATATGGCGGACCATCCAAGATGGCGGAATAGTTATTTTTAATGCACTTATACAATATGGGTATCAAATGAAAGGGCTCGTTGAGAGCAACTCGAAAAATAATGTGACGGCATTCTAAATCCAATATGGCGGACCATCCAAGATGGCGAAATAGTTATTTTTAATGCACTTCTTCAATATGGGTATCAAATGAAAGGGCTCGTTGAGAGCAACTCGAAAAAGTACAAAAAAAATTAAAACAAAAAATAAACTTAAAAAAAAGCTTTTATTTAAACGAAAAAGAAGAAAAAAAATCCTTTTAAATTTTAACTATGAACTTACAACCTCATTATACACAACTTATATGGTCATAAAAGCTTATCGCGATGATCAATATTTAATTAATTGAAATTTTATTAATTTAAACTTAGCAGATTTTACATAAATCAAATCAAATCTTTACTTTACATAAAAATGTGGTACAAAAGCTGGTATAAAATGATATCATGGTCACACACATTCCACCAGAAAATGGCATGCAAAATGAACATAAAATGACACAATTTCAATTACATTGCTACAGTTTCATAATTACAATTATATTACTAATATGTCATAATTACAATACAAATCTAATTACAATAATAAATGTCAAGTTCAATGTTTAAAATTATCAAAATATTCTCCTACAGAGTAAAAACATTCTTGCACGAGCCAGTTCCTAAGTTTACGCTTAAATAATGTAATAGGCAAAACTTTGATGTCATCATGCAAACGATTAAAAATATAATAAGTAGGTGCTAGTTTATTTACACAAGAAAATCGCGCGACAAGCTTTTATGACCATATAAGTTGTGTATAATGAGGTTTTACTCGTAAGTTCATAGTTACTCGTAAAATTTAAAAGGATTTTTTTTTCTTTTGAGAGTTTAAACAAAAGCTTCTTTTTAAATATTTTTTTGTTTGATTTTTTTTTCACTATTTCACTCTATTATGTGCTACGGCCTCGAATTTTGGGGTTCAGCAGCTGAATGACATCGCGTCTTTGTCTTGCAAAAACGTGCAATAAGAATAATATCCATGAGGCCACCAGGGACTCCTGCTAAACAATTATTCATTGATAACCATATTCTCACAACACATTTTCAACATTGCTTCAATTGTACACTCACACAAACACACCTTCTACACAAGCAAACTCACGCGTACCGTCTAGGCAGTAAAGAGCGACTTCTGTCGTCTAGTCACCGACTGACTAAGTCCTCCAAGACAACGCGCGTACTCGTACCTATTGGTCCCGAGGTGTATAACAAACTACCTGAAGCTATTACGATCGAAGAGTGCACAAAACACCTTCAAAAATAAATTAAAAAAATGGTTATTTGGACATGCCTTTTATAATTTAAATGATTTTTATAATAATAATAATTGAATAATATGTATAAACATTTCTTCAATTTAAATGATAATATACGCAATTGTGATTCTAATAATATGTGACATGTCATCATCATCATCATATCAGCCGAAAGACGTCCACTGCTGGACATAGGCCTCCCCCAAAGAGTGCCAAAGTGACCGGTCCTGCGCCACCCGCATCCAGCGGACTCCAGCAACCTTTACCAGGTCATCAGTCCACCTTGCGGGGGGCCTACCCACGCCGCGCCTTCTGTCATGTGACATGTAATATTTATATAATATTATTAATATTATTATTATTATTCATACATATATATGTTTTCTTATATGGACCCCAATTGGGTAAAAGCCTCCTCCATCTCATGCCATTTTTCCCGATCTTTGGCCAAATTCATCCAGCTAGGTCCGGCAACCTCGGTTATGTCGTCTGTCCAACGTTTTCATTGTCTACCTTTCTTTCTTTTGCCTTTCGGCCCCGACCATTTTGTTGCTTCTAGTGCCCATCTTTTCTCCTTATATGTGGCGACAGGCCTGCCCATTTCCACTTTAGGCACAGTGCTTGGTGAAGTGCATCTGTTAATTTTGTATATTTTCTTAAATCTTCATTTCTGGTTTTATGTATTTTATGTATTCTTCTTAAAGTTAACTTTAATAAATTTCTCTCCATGGATCGTTGGCATGTTATTTTAAGTTTAATTTTTCTTTGTGTATGTCCAGGATTGGCTTCCATATGTCAGACGATATTCCATAGTCACAGACAAATACAAACACAAAATATGAGCATTCGGGTATTACAGAGTGCATAAAACAAAATTCGTCTCCCCTGTGGTCAAAAATTAAGTCTGCAGTAAGCTCGATTCTCCATACAAACGCAGTTATGCTCTCATTTTAAAACTATGTATTGGATTGTAACGAAACTTTGCATATACAATGACATGAGGTATATCTGTGTCTGCAATTAGTTTATGTAGCTTCAGATACCATAGTAAAAAAATACAGCGAATTTAAGTTTTTCATACAAAACTTGTTTTTGCTGTATTTCGTTTGATTTATAAACTGGAACCATATAAACTAATTACAGACGCATAATAATGTAATGTATGTGACAAATTTCGTCACAATCCAACACGTAGTTTTAAAATGAGAGCGTAACTACGTTTGTATGGGAAGGTGAAATTCGGCTGAGCTTACTGCGGACTCTTAAGAGCTCACGTGCATATAAATAATGTTTGTATCACATAGTAACATAGAAGAGGAGACGGAGACACTGTTTATGCGGATTAAGAGTCCAACCAAAAATTAGGCTTCGTAGCCCTTAACTTTGATAATGTCCACAGGAATAACGCGTACGTAAATCTGTGTATGACCCAATCTGTGTATAACATCATCATCATTTTCAGCCCGTAATCGCCCACTGCTGAGTCGAGCACGCCACCCGTTCCTATCCTGAGCTAATAATCTTATCCAGAAGTGACCTAGATCTTCCTAATATCGTCCACCATCGAGTTGGTGGACGGCCGACGCTCCTTTTACCTAGAAGTGGCCACCAGTCTAACACCTTTTTGGTCCACCTACCATCATTCTGCCTGGCAAGGTGTCCTGCCCAAGTCCACTTGAGTTTGGTAATGGTATCTCCAACATCGAGGACCTAGTGCGACGTCGGATCTCAACATCCCTCACTCGGTCTTGTAGATTCTGACGTGCCGGAAGGTTGGTCTGCACCGTACGTTCCATTTCATGTAAAATTCTCTAACCGCAATTTCAGTTCAATTTTAATTATTTTTTTAACCTTGAGTCGATACGCTGCTGGGCGTGTAAGTTTGGTTTACAAATTAATGCAATGAAATCGCAAGCGATTGTTATTGGTAGTCCTTACTATGTAAATAAGCTCTCAGAGGTGGTGGTGCCTGACATCCTTTTTGATGGAATTTCTATTCCTTTTTCCTCTACTGTCAGGAATTTGGGTATCACCATGGATCAGACGCTTTCTTGGTCACCCCATATAGCTGAGGTGAGTCAGAGGATCTTTAGATCCCTTCACTCCCTAAGGCGTCTCCAGAATTTCCTTCCTCTTCGTACCAAGTTGACCCTTACTCAATCACTTTTGCTTCCTCTTCTGGACTATGGTGATATTGCGTTTCTGGACCTCAATGAGGAGCTGCTTGATAGGCTGGAGCGCCTGCAAAATGTATGTATCAGATATATTTTTGGTCTACGCAAGTATGATCATATCTCTGAATTCCGCTCTAAGCTTCGATGGTTACCGATTCGCCGGCGCAGGGACGTGCATATCCTGTCATTACTTTTCAACACACTGTTCAGCCCTACTTCCCCTCCTTATCTTTCTGAGCGGTTTAACTATATGGCAGACGGCAGTGGCCACCGCTTGCGGTCGAGTGCTAACCTTACTCTTGCTGTACCGTCTAGAAAGACGCGAACATACTCAAGATCTTTTACCGCGCACGCTGTTAAGTTGTGGAATGAGTTGCCTTTGTCGCCGAGACAGTCACGGTCTGTTGCGTCACTTAAGATGAATTTGAAGAAGTTGTGGCTTTCCAATGACTTGTGAATTGGTTGAATATAGTATTTATTTATTTATTGTATATTTGCGATATATATAGTGTGTATTATATTTTATACTGTATATTTATATATGTATTGGCATGTTTTTATTTGTCTAGAATTAATACCTATTAGGTTTTGTTTTCATTTTCTCTGTGTTTTTGTACACGGTATAAGTTTGCCTATCTCGGTCTACCTACCTTCCTCTCAATTGCTCAATTTATTTATTTATTTATTTATTTATCAAAAGGGGCTCAAAGGTTAGCTGGAAGAGATCCCTTATAGGAATAAGTTCGCCTTTGTACTTTGATCTATTGTGTGACAGCATGTATATTCTTTAACCTGTTATTGTGTACAATAAAGTGCTTACATACATACATACATACATACATTATTATTATTTATAAACAGTATGTTTTTTTAGCCTAACATAGAAATGTAGTCTTAGATATAATCAAATTACGTAAAATGGAATTTGCCTGACTGTGATTCGTACGTTAACCGAACATTTCCGAAGATTTCCGAACAATGGCCTACGTTTCAAATTGTCAATGTTATCGAGATTTCATTACGTGATTGTAGAAAAAATACGCAACAGAATCGGGAGCCTTTATGCTCTTATTCTAATGTAATATCCAGAAAATTGATTCTAACATTTATTTGTCGTGTTACTTGAGTTGTTTTTGAGAAACGTGTCGCCAGAGATCGTGTTTTTTGTAAGGCGCTATCTCGCTCGTTCTTTCGTGTTTTATCCCGTTCTGGTTTTTCGATTTTATATAATAGATTGTAGGCGTTAAGAAGTCATAGTGGAATAGCACCTTTACTAGTATGTTTTGTGCTCTTTGTATACTAACTAGATTTGTTTTCGCTGCGGCTCCCCATAATTCTATTAAGTATTCAATATGCGGTTCAATTAATGACTTAATGAGTTGTAAATAGCGTACCGGACATAGCTGGGGATACACTTGACAATACCACGCAAAGCCCCGGTCAGTGATATTAATTTAGTTTTCGTCTTTGCTAAATGTGGTTTCCAACTAACATATCGGTCCAAGATCAAACCCAACCCAAGTATCTTTCTTGTTCCACGTGTTTTAATAATTGGCCGTTAATAGATAATGGTTGGTGGTTTGGGATCATTTTATTTTTAGATGTGAAGATAATATAATTTGTCTTAGATATATTTATTGTCAGGAGATTTTCTTGGAACCACTGGTTTAATAGATCTAAATCTCCTTGAGCATCCGCTACGATATCATCGATATTGTCCCCGAAGTAAAATAAACACGTATCATCAGCATAGAGGGATAAGTCGCCTTTAAGACCGATATTATGTACGTCATTTATATAGATAAGAAACAGCAATGGCCCATAATTGATCCCTGTGGTACGCCATATCTGATCAATTGAAGCTTACTTTGTCAGGTGGGGATTTTGACTATCTGAAAACGATTTGACATTGAAGATTTTAACATAGCATAAGCCTCTGCAGTTACACCTATACGAGTTAATTTATTAAGTAATAGGGTATGACTAATCGTATCAAAGGCTTTTTTCAAGTCTATAAAAATGCCTAGCACTAGCTGTTTCTTATCTATATTTACTTTAAATTTAGGTAGAAATATTGTATTAATTTGCTCGCTAAGATTTGGTGATCATTTACTAAATTTGGTCTTCGAATACAATTTAATGTGCAGTCGTTACTAAAACAGCTAGTACTATTGTAATGGTAGAATATTTTTTTGGTGTTCTTTATATTTTTTTGGTAAGAGAGCTTAGCTTAGAGAGCTGCTCAAAGCAGTTTTTGGTGGTCATTATATTTAACCCCGATATAATGATGACGGATCTACTGGAGCTTTTTCACGAGTCAACATCTGCTGACGTGACTTCAGGTGGTCGGTAAAAAGGTATAGTAGGGCAGTTTCAGGTGATACTCGTAATGTGGACACGCTGGACAAAAGCACCATTTTTTTTCAGGTAGTACTTGTTAGGTCCATAGCTTTAAATTTTTGATAGAAACCAACTCCTTCGTCAGCCATCTTTAATTTTATGGCTGCCATTTTGATATATTATACGTATATCTTTAATATCTCGAGTTCTACATAAAGTAGAATCACAAACTTACTGTCTAAATATACATATTTGGGGTCAAAGAATTGACAACATTATGAAATGTTGTAGCCCACTTGAATATATAAATATTCAAGTGGGTTATTTTACGTTGTAGATCGATAGAAAACGAGATTTTAATGTATATGTGTTTTTTCAATTCTCTTATATCCTAATTTTCTTTCAAAAATATTAAATCTAAAAATAGCTAATTCCTAAAGGTCGTAAATAAATGATGACGCCATCATTATGGCTGTTAGACTGTATTACTTTTGCCAATTTCTTAAAATGAAATTTTTTGACAATTGACAAACGCAGAAATGACACAATCACACTGACAGTTGACACCCTAATTTGAAAATTGTGACAGCCGAAAGTGATTTGAATTTTCTTAAGGCTACTGATTTTAGTGGACTAAAGTACTGTCCGTTTACAGCCATAAGAATGACGTCACACTTCCGGTTTATACATTTTAGCGATTTTCTTCAAAACGAGTGGGAACAAAAATCGGAAAACTAGTTTATTACATTCAGATAACATATTTTACTCAAATGGTTTTCGATTTAGGTATCATAAAATATTTTCAAATGTTGTCAATTCAACTAACAACAAATTACGACAATTTTGTTCGAGCACTCTGCCCCACTTAGTACTTAGTACAGTTTTCCGCAAAATGGCGCTATCACATAAGTATGGATTACTTTATCGTGTAAGTTGGTGTGTGGGTACGTCACCTACCTACCTTGTCTTCAAAACAATACGCACTTGTGTATCGTGTTCAACTAATGCTTCGATAATGAAGCTGATAATAATAATACTTATTAGTAGATATACAAAGTCATAAATACCGACGTATAAAACAATTATGCTAAGTCATGGTTTGTGTTGGTCGTTCCAGGAATATGGAGTCAGAAGATGCAACTGTGCCTGGACGGGCAGTGGGTCCTGGTGATGGACTACGAGACAGGGGTGAGTTGCCGCGCACATGGGCGGTATATCACGATTACGGGTCCTGATCTGTTCATCAAGACGACGACGAGTTCATCTAAGAAATTACTACATTCCCTGCTTGTATCTTAAGAAACAATAAAATGGAATGGTATCTCCTTGTGGCGACCACTGTTGATCTGTGATTACACAAACCGCACCGTATTGGCTTAGAAATATCTTTGATATATTCAATTCCTTATGTCTATTCTGTGCTATAGCTAGAAACTAGGTGAATATACACACGAGTATGGTTAATTCGATCCTCATGAGAAATATAATGTAGCTAGTTGCTAACTTGCTACTACATCCGCTCAGTGTTTCAAAGATTATCTTACCCTCCGATGCAACAGAATTTAATCTAGGGTCGTTTTTCCACCAGAAATGTTTGAAATCGCTAAGCGGTAAGAGAAGTCAAAGCGACGAATCTACAATTTTCCAATAGAACTGAGCAATCAAGCATTGTGATAGAGCGGGGAGGACACGCACTCAGCCCGTTTCCACCAGAGACAAGCCATAGCTACCATACCATAGTACGAAAACAAACGATCCTGACTGGTGGATATCACACACAAACATTCTTAGCAGCTCTGCTGAAAAAGCCGTCTTCCCACATCGTCGTCATAGATTGAAGAGCTAGCCTTTTGCCGGTGGAGTAAAGTATCTCTTTCTTAAACTCCTTCGACAGCTTGATACGACACGACGTTTACTTGTTCCACAGTCGGTGATGGAGCGTTTCCCGGCGGCGTGGGTGCACTCGCCGACGGCGTTCACGTCGCCCGAGCCGGCCGAGCTGTACAACAACGTGCTGGCGTTCGTGGTGGGCCCGCCCGCGCCCGCGTCCGCGCCCGCGCCCGCGCCCGCCGCGTCGCCCGCGCCCGCGCCCGCGCCGGAGCCGCCGCGCCGCGAGCTGCACATCTTCCAGTGCCACGACGTAGGGGCGCAGGCGCTGGTCGAGGAGCTCAACGCACTCAAGTCAGTACTCACCAAAGCTTTTATACGTCTCACTCTTGAACGATGGATAAGAAAGAAATTGTCCTCACGCTTGGCAGGCAAACGAAGGTATTCTAAAAATAAACACCAATTTAGAATCTGGGGGCACGGGAGTGCCCCCGCCAAGTCGAGCGCGAAGCAAACACTGCCGTACCATCCTTTACAGGAACCATTTCGCCGCATTTTCAGGCCCCTATTTGAGAACCTCTGGATAAGACCACAGAACGCAAAAATTTTCGTCATCCAGTAAGCTATAATCACATACTTAAAATCCAAAATTTCAAGTCTGTAGGTCATTTAGTTCCGAAGTTCAGCGAAAGCAAAGTTTCGCATTTATGACACTCACTCACTCACTCATGATCATCAAAATAGAACTAGTACTTCCCATAAACTCAAAGAGCTGAAATTTGGTACAGAGTTAGGGTTTAATGGCCACATAAAGGGAAGACTATAAAAACTAGGATAATCGAAGATCTGGAGTACCTGGTGACCCTGATTAGAAACACAAGAGCCCAACCAAACTATTAGAGATATATCTATACCGCCTTTACAAAAAATATTCAACTTGGTAGGCCTCTTCATTTGATGTCAAAAATCGAAGGTCTGAAGTATCTAATGAAGAACCCTCAGCTGGTCTCAGCTGTATTAGAGATATGGTAATGCCCCCCCTTCTACTATTGGTACATAAAAAAATCGATTGTCATTGCAAAAATCCAGCGTAGTAAATAAATAAATAGTCATTTATTTCAGATTTTCGTCCATACACAGATTTAAATTGCATTAAATAATATTAAGTTAATTAAAATAAAATCAATAAAAATAAAAACATGTCAATTTAGAATTCGGAATACAATGGTCACAAATTAAAATTCATTAAAATATATAGGTGTTAGTAGGTACTTAAACATTGATATTGTGATGGAGGGACACATCTTCTAATTTAAATTTAATCTGGGGGCACGGTAGTGCCCCCGCCAAGTCGAGCAAAACAGCGGCACGGCCGTACCATTCTTTTCTCGAAGCAGTTCAGGCCATTTTCGACCCCTCTATAACTTCGTTGTGGATAAAACTAGAAGCCTGCATTTTCATTAACCAAGCACGCATTGTATAAACACGATATATTTCAAATTTCATTCAATTTGAACCAGCGGTTTACGATTTATAACACTGATTGACTCACCGATCATCAAAAGTCTAAGGCACTTCTAGCAGACATAGATGCTTCAAATTTAGAATACAACTAGTGTTTAGTGTATAAATAAATCAAGACAAAAAAAAATTGCAATTTCACTCCAGTTTTCTAGATACACCGACTGCATAAATAACCCATAACTTTGTAATCCCATATAAACATATTTGATTACAAAGTTATATTTGCAGTAAATGAGACAAAAAATCAAGAATGGGATATTGACACAATAACCTACAAAAAGAAGTGAGATCCCATAAAAAAAACATTCCATGTAAAAAAAGAGGCCGTCTCGAAATTCTTTCACCGCAAAAAGTTGCGAGATATTTGGTAGTACCAAGTCTCAGGCATTCTTTTTATTCTTTATTTGCTAGCTAAATAAAATTTTGTGACTTGGCAATCACACGATAACTACATAGTTTTAGGTATGCAAAAATCCATAAATGCAGTAAAGTTGTGTGATTGCCAAGTTGCAGAATTTTATTTAGCTAGCAAATAAAGAATAAAAAGAATGCCTGAGACTTGGTACAACCAAATATCTCGCAACTTTTTGCGGTGGAAGAGTTTCGAGACATGGCCTCTTTTTTACATGGAATGTTTTTTATGGGATTATCTTTACAAGAAGTTATCTGAAGGTCTCTGTATCTCACTATCGAAGCAATGTTGTTTTACGTTTAAGAGTTGCCCTGAGATTAACGGACGTAGTCCCACTATTGGAACGATAAGATAAGATACGTCTGACAGGGAGATGGGCGCGGGACAGTGTGTGTCAGCATCCCGCGAGATGCACTACCAAAGGCGACTGCGCGCGCGCCGCACCCAATACCGGTACCTGGAGTTGTTTAAGTCTCGAAGCTCATTCTTTGTGTTGTATGCTGTGCGTTACATTATTGTTGTCTTTAGGCTGGATTTAGTCGATGGAGCTGTCTTTGGGCGATCGACGGTATGCGCGTAATTATCGCTGTGCAAAGTATGGGCTGATTTTAACCGTCGGTTGAGGAACAAATCCTGTCATAAATAGAGAAACGCTTAGTTTAGTGGCACACATAATCAAAAACACCCACGTCAAGCCGCCACAGTGAAACCAGTTCATAAGGATTTGAAGAAAATAACCAAGTGCGAAACGGGTCTACTGTAAAGATTTATACTTGTAAATGCATGAGAAATTTGCAAATGATTAATAGTGTGTGCAATTGCAGGGGCGGCGGCGGTGGCGCGGGGGACGCGGGGCGGGACTTCGTGATTGAGAGAGAACGAGAGAGAGAAGATATCGAGCGGCCGCGCAGGCAGGTGAGAAGGAAGCAGCATCATTATCAGCCAACGCCCAACTGTTGGCCTTTCTATGGACGAGAGGGAGTAGGCTATTGTCCCCGGACTGACTTTAGAGGGAAGAATCTAATTAGTCGGTATGAGCAAGGATCGTGACTGTACGCAGCCCTTCCTACAGTTCGATACTCTGTCACATGGACCACCTAGTAGAAAAAGAAGCATTATTTTTTGAAAATTGAGAAAACTGTTCATACTTTATCTTTATGACAATGACCCACTAAAACCATTTTCAAGCCTATACTGTTTTGAGAAATATCATAAATTGAAATCCTATCGATCACGAATCGCGATAAGAAGAATGCAAATTTGTAGCATATCGCTTGATGCATCGACTGATTAATTGTTTAATTTGGAACGCTTTTGAATATGGATTGGAAACAATCGATACAATCGGCATCGGCGATATGTTATCGCGGTAATCGGCGGCGATAAGCCGCGGGCCGCAGTCGCGGCCGTGGTGGAGGCGCGGACGCTCGGACTCGCAGTCTCGGAGCCCTACGGATATACAACATGGCGCGGATGTACCACACGCTGACGCGCCATCAGTGGGAGGCCGTCATGACTGTGAGTGTGTCTGTGTGTTACAAAGCAGGAGCTAATAACAATCTTCAAGATACTTACATTGCTTTGTAACAAACGTCTACACTATGAATCATTAGCGGAACTGAATCGTTTCGTTTGGTAGAAACTTTTGTTACTAGAAACTTTCAGCAATCCGTTTTTCTAAGCAATTTGTTATCGTGTTGCAGCAAATGTCGGCGCAGCTGGGGCGCGAGCGGGAGCGCGACGACGCGTCGTCGACGGGCTCGGAGCGGCTGTACGAGCAGGACATCGCCATTCTGAACCGCTGCTTCGACGACATCGAGAAGTTCATCGCGCGCCTGCAGCACGCCGCGGCGGCGGGCCGCGAGCTGGAGCGCAGGCGGCGCGCGCGCGGCAAGCGACAGGCGGGAGCGGGCGCGGGGGACGGCATGCTGGCGCTGCGCACGCGGCCGCCGCACGAGCGCGACTTCGTGGACGTGCTGCAGAAGTTCAAGCTGTCGTTCAACCTGCTGGCGCGGCTGCGCGCGCACATCCACGACCCGAACGCGCCGGAGCTGGTGCACTTCCTGTTCACGCCGCTGGCGCTGATCGTGGACGCGGCGCAGGACGCGGACGGCGCAGGCGCGGGCGCGCTGCCGGCGCGCGTCGTGCAGCCGCTGCTGACGAGGGACGCGCTCAACCTGCTCGCCAACTGCGTCACCAGCAAGGAGACCGAGCTCTGGCACTCGCTCGGAGACGCGTGGCTCATACCCAGGTCAGTTATACATACTCGTACGTGTACCGTCGTGGCTAGGCATTTCCAAACCTCTAACATAGGTATCGATCGTTACCATATACAATGAAAATGTGACATATCTATCTTATTAATGTAGGGGAAGTCCCTTAACGCCGGACGGCACCTAGTACTAGTACCGGACACTCGTACTATCTCGATAACCAATAACGCGAGCGATTCAAGGACAAGAAAAAGGGGCGCGGGGGTAAACGCGGGGAGGAAAGTTGTCCCAATATTTGACACCTTAATTAAAGCAATTGACACACATTTTTAGAGTTCCGTAGTTAACAAGGAACCTTTATAGTTTCTCCATGTCCGTCTGTCCGTCAGTCCGTCTGTGGCTTAGCTCAGTGACCCTTCCTACTAAAAGGCTGTAATCCTGCATGGGTAGGTATATAAATCAATCACGCCGACAAAATTGTAGAATAAAATCTTGTTTTTTTAAGGTAGGTACCTCCCTTACACGTAAAGTGAATGAATTTTATTGAATGAATTGAGTTTTATTCTTCAAGTAGGTCGTAATGGCACTTTTACGAGTCAAAATACTACCAGCGTTTCTGAAAAAGAAGACCACTATTAAGAAGAAACGCCGAAAGACAACAATAACATGTTAAAACGACGACGGTCGCTGTTTATTTATAGATTGCCTTATATCCATAGATTAAAGCGGACCCATTAGCATTAGCATGTCCCGATAGCGGCGCCGTATCGGGCAGATACCAAACATGCAGATAACCACAAGATGGTATTATTATTTATTGTACCTATTGTCTTTAAATTCGACAGCGGATAGGATGCAGAATATTAACTAATGTTTTTAATCGTGATTTTTTGTAAAATCCTGCGGCGTTCTCGTAATAGCCCTGACAGCTCCTTCAGGTCTGTGAACGTCTCCGTCCTGTCATTTGACTGTCAAAAAAGTTAGTGAATAAGGTACAACTGTAAAATCATCTCACCCCTAGTGGTGTTCTACTTATCGATACACACATCGACGCGACGGAGAGTATGTATTAAAACTATTCTAATTTGAGTAGTTTAAGCGGCTTGTAATCAACAAAAATTTATAAATTAAAGTAACAATTGAACTTTGCTTATCGTATGTGTGAAACATAAGTACAAAGCCACTATTTTCTCAAATTAAAGAAATTTGACGTATCGGGGTAAGATTATCTTGTGCGACAGCATTAGGCGAGAGGCGAGAGGTGACAGGTGAGGTGAGAGCTGGGGTGATGAGTGAGGTGATGTCTTGGGACGCCGTCGCGAAATATATATCATTATTTTAGTGAATTTGACTCCAGGACTATATTTACTTTTGTTTTGGTAGAGTAGTAGCACTCTATACCAATTGGAATAGCTCCTACCTACTCCTTATTTTAATAACGGATCATTTTAGAAGCGAACGAAGCTAGTTTTGAAGGAAGGCACCGTGTGCCCCTATGTGGTTCGCTCGTGCTCCTCGTGTGCCCCCGATGTGGTGCTTTCGTGCTATTTCGCCACTGAATGCGAAAAAACTAGCTTCCACAATATGGTACAGAGCTGTGGGTCGCGCTGCCGATACGGAGTGTGTTTTTGTGTCTCCGCAAGACCTTACTTCAGGGCCCTCGGGGTACTCACGCTACCTTCCATTGTAATATTTCAGGTAGCTACTTACGTGCGATATCTCATTTACACG
Source organism: Epinotia bilunana (assembly GCA_947049275.1). NCBI lineage: Eukaryota > Metazoa > Arthropoda > Insecta > Lepidoptera > Tortricidae > Epinotia > Epinotia bilunana. The sequence continues at coordinate 15,191,990 of OX346275.1, read as the reverse complement.
AATACGCGGGAGGAGCAGATATACACGGTCGTAATCTGCGTAACGCTAACAAACTTGTTGTGGTGTTAAGCATGACTGGCGAAGTCTGGCCAACTCACCCATGTCATGGGACCGCTCATGTACCTACAATCAATTACCGGCGCATATTACCACAGATGCACCGTCACTGGCCGGCTTTAGATCACGACTCAAATCATGGCTCATCGAGCACACTTTTCATATATTTAGCGAATTTAGTACGACTAACTATGTACAATTTGTTGTACCTATGCTATAAGTTTATACTATTCACTAGCTGCCCGGCCCGGCCCGGCCCGGCGGCGGCGGCGGCGGCTTCGCACGGTTAGTGCGCAGGAATGAAGCATTTTCCCGCGGTGAAAAGTAGCCTATGTTCATCAGGAATAATGTCGGCATCTAATGGTAAAAGAATTTCGGAGCCTATTCAATACAAACAAACAAACAATCAAATCTTTCCTCTTTATAATATTAGTGTAGTTGAGTTTTATGTAATATTATGATTATGATTGTTGACATATTATATGAATTATTATGAATAAATATGAATATGAATAGTCAAATTGTGTGTCTGATGCGCGTGTGTGTGTGTGTGCGTGTTACAGAGAGCAGTGGAAGACCAGCATCCCGCCGTACCAGCCCGTGTTCATGGACGGCTGGTCGCCGGACTACCAGGTCGACGACCAGCCGCTCCGCAGGTACATACTTACCCGCGGCCATATGTCACAAACACATTACTTTTTTATTATTTTTTATTTCTCAAAAAAAAATTGGTACATTTTAGGCTTAAATTAGGTTCGCCAAACTTACGTTTAACGGCGAAATAAGGCACTCATTTTCAACGTTAGTACCTTGATCTAAATTACATGATTAACTTAATATATTACTAAGGTTAATACATAATTATAATTATATCATATTAACACAGTATTACGCTGCATATATGTGTATAATATTTACCCCATCGATTTATTCAGTCATGCGTGTACCTATTAGCAACTTCTTAATTTTTGATTTAAAGATGTTTTTACTACCACATTCGTCTTCTATTTATTAAATATTCGCGGTGTGATATAGCTGCGCGTTCTTTTACCATAGTAGTTGCTAGCGGTTGGTTCCACGTATTTACGACGTTTTAACCCTCTTGGCGCTCGGGTATATACCCGCAGAGTTTTAAATTCGGGATTATTAAATTGCTCAGTTGCTATTAAGTACTTAACTTTATCATGCACTGGCAGGATGTTCAATTTCTTAAATAAGACCGTGTAATCGTTACTACAGTTTGCTCTCGTTTTATTATCTATTATATTTTTTAATAATCTCAGTTGTAAATTTAATATTTTGTCCAAATAAGTTTTAAACGTTCGTACTACTAACTACTACTACTACAGGAATCAGTAAAAGTCGCGATTATGTTACATCCAGTGATTGCTTCTGTTAATATTCTAGTTTCACCTTGCCTTGAATGTTGTTAAATGCCATACTGTAATAATGTCTTCATCGCCATCATGTTCCTATGTGCATAGGCGTAGCCAGGTATGTACACATAGAGGTAGCTACCTCACCCTAGCAAGGTAGGCTTGGGTAAGGGCACACTTAGAGAGGTAGCTACCCCATCCTAGCAAGATAGGCTTGACTAAGGGCACACTTAGAGAGGTAGCTACCCCACCCTAGCAAGATAGGCTTGACTAAGGGCACACTTAAAGAGGTAGCTACCCCACCCTAGCAAGGTAGGCTTGGATAAGGGCACACTTAGAGAGGTAGCTACCCCACCCTAGCAAGATAGGCTTGACTAAGGGCACACTTAGAGAGGTAGCTCCCCCACCCTAGCAAGATAGGCTTGACTAAGGGCACACTTAGAGAGGTAGCTCCCCCACCCTAGCAAGATAGGCTTGACTAAGGGCACACTTAGAGAGGTAGCTACCCCACCCTAGCAAGATAGGCTTGACTAAGGGCACACTTAGAGAGGTAGCTACTCCACCCTAGCAAGGTAGGCTTGGATAGGGGCACACTTAGAGAGGTAGCTACCCCACCCTAGCAAGATAGGCTTGACTAAGGGCACACTTAGAGAGGTAGCTACCCCACCCTAGCAAGGTAGGCTTGACTAAGGGCACACTTAGAGAGGGTAGCTACCCCACCCTAGCAAGGTAGGCTTGGATAAGGGCACACTTAGAGAGGTAGCTACCCCACCCTAGCAAGGTAGGCTTGGATAAGGGCACACTTAGAGAGGTAGCTACCCCACCCTAGCAAGGTAGGCTTGACTAAGGGCACACTTAGAGAGGTAGCTACCCCACCCTAGCAAGGTAGGCTTGGGGAAGGGCACACTTAGAGAGGTAGCTACCCCACCCTAGCAAGATAGGCTTGACTAAGAGCACACTTAGAGAGGTAGCTACCCCACCCTAGCAAGGTAGGCTTGACTAAGGGCACACTTAGAGAGGTAGCTACCCCACCCTAGCAAGGTAGGCTTGGGTAAGGCACACTTAGAGCATGCCTGAACTCCTGAACCGAAAAGTTGTTTCTTTGCCTGCACCCTCCGAACAGAGCCCTGGCTACGCGTTACCTGTGTGCTTGTTGTGTTGTGTTGTGTTGTGTTGTGTCGTGTTGCTGACGTGCGCGTGCGCGGGCAGGTCGCCGCCGCGGCGCGCGTCGGCGGCGGGCGAGGCGGCGCCGGCGCAGGCGTCGGCGTCGGCGTCGGCGTCGGCCGCGGACGGCTACTACGAGCGCGACGAGCCCTCGCTGTACGGCGAGCGCGACCACTACCCGCCCTACACCAGGTGCGCTTCTGTGACACCGTGTTTGTCTTGTCTGCACCATGCCACTGCCACCCCAACAGATACATTTTCCATTGCAAAGTATAACTTCATACTTTTACGTCAATTAGTATGAAGCGTCACCAGCCTATTAATGACAAATAATGTCAGATATGTATATTATAACCAAACCACCATAGAGGGCAAACACTATTTACCATCGATTCTCATCTTCATTCATTCACCGATCGGTTAGGGGATCACCAAAAAAAATTGTACCACATACAAGAACATGCTATTGTTTGACCAACGAGCCTAATGGTCTGCACATTAACATTGGACACCATAATTATAACCGTCTTTCAGCCGCCAGCTGGCGTTGACTCGTTTTTTCAAGTGCCCCGCCCGTCTCCACTTGAATTATTCTGGTCTCATGTCGAGCTCCCAAAAATAGTATCTTCATCATCATCAGCCTTTCTATAGGGTAGTGTAAGATGTGTGTAGTAACCCTGGTGCCCGCAGGTCGCCGGCGCCGCGCGCGCGGGACGACTCGGGCTCCGCGGCGTCGTCGCCGGAGCGCGAGCCCTACCGCCATGACGACGACGGTCAGTATGCAAACAACTAGGGTCATTACGCTGGTTACGCGACCACCTTCGGTTAGCGACCACATGAAGGAGAAGGTTTTTTCTAGTGAATATAACATCAATTTTACAGACCCCATTGAGACGATTAGTTGTACATGCATTTTTTTGTTGTTTTAGAATAGAAATCTACTAAAAAACCGAGAAAATATCCTTTCAGTTCACCAACTCAGCTAAGTGGTCGCCAACCTGCACATAAAATTAGGTGGTCGCTAACCGGCGAAATGACCCTACCCACAACCAAAAGCACATTCACTCCACTCTCTTGCATTGTTCGCTACAATTTCTTTGAATAAGGGACAATCATACACGAATCGTCCCAATCCCAAACTAACCAAGATTTGAAAAATTGCTTGAAAAAAACATTGATATCAATTAAAGGCTTATTACAGGGTTGAGGACTATCTAACTGACAGAAATGCATGGCCTAAACCAGAGCACAAAATAGCAATTTAATAGTCATTGTAACACGCCTAGGTAGCTACTCGTAGATGACACAGTTCCTACCAGAAAGCATACCCAAGGATTTAATTAAAAATAGCATTTCCATTCTTTTCGTTTTTAGGGTTCCGTACCTCAAAAGGAAAAAACGAAACCCTTATAGGATCACTCGTGCGTCTGTCTGTCCGTCCTTCACAGCCTATTTTCTCCGAAACTACTAACCAATTACGTTGAAATTTGGTACACATATGTAAGTTTGTGACCCAAAGAGGAAAATGTAACGCAAACAAATGAATTTTAAACACGGGGGCCACCTTTGGAAGGGAAATGAGAAAGTTAAAAAATAAAGTTTTGCATATACTATCGTGTTACATATCAAATGAAAGAGCTCATTGTGTGCATCTAAAATATATATTTTTTGAAATTTAAAATAATTAGTTTAGAAATTATTTAAGAAAATAGCCAAAAAATGACCCCCCCCCCCTTCATCTCCGAAACTACTGAGTCTAAAATTTTGAAAAAAATACACAAAATAGTTCTTTACCTACAGATGACAGGAAAACCTATTAGAAATGTGCAGTCAAGCGTGAGTCGGACAATACGGTATTTGACAAAAATCAAATCAGCTTATTTTTTATAGATAATGGTTCCGTACCATTACCCTTCGTTCGCGAGTCTGGCTCGCACTTGGCCGGTTTTTTTTTTATATCTTTGGCTTGTAATATGTAACGCAGTATGAATATTATGATTGTTTTTTTCCGTTCTTTCTCTTTCTGTCATTCTGTCATTGTGGCATTTGGATGTTTACCATGGATATTGTAACTTCAGGAGAAAACATGTGTCAAACAACCAATGCTTTTGACGAATACATTACATAACACGTACTTAATTATTTTCAAATGTGTGTCTTATACATAATATGTTTCAAACATATTATGTATAAGACTCGTCATCAACCAGTTTAAAGCCAGCATAATAGATTCCAAGTACTGTAGGTTTGTTTGTTTAACCTATAATGTTATAAAGAAAATATGTAAGTAGATACCCATAAAGAAAATAACGAGAAATATCGAGCGTAAACATTCATTTACTTTTGAAAATCTACGGCACTTGGATAATACAAGCGGGAGCTGTCTTCTAACAAGAAGAATTATGGAAATACATTGGGACTGCTTGCGAAGTTAAAAGACAGTATGGACAAATTGGTGAAATTTCGTAAACATAAATATACCTACCTACTCCTAAATATTTTTTATAATTTCTAAATGGGTGTGAAATAAACTGACATGAAACATGTGTTATCCTTATATTACGTATTTCGTTAGTGTCGATATATTTAGTACAATAATTTGCTCTTCATGCAGTGGACCTGACCATCATAATTTATCGATATCGATAACGTTGCGTACCTACTAATATTATCGACATCGATAATGTTAAGTACTACATCCCTAATCCATTTCGTGCCATTATATTGGTACGACTTACTTCCGTATTGGACTTTTTAATGTGGTATGGCAAAATAGCGAAACATCAATTGAGTTATCATGTCAAAATCAAATGACAATGTCACTGTCATCCAAAACTTAGTTCGAAGTCCCGTCTCTTAGAACGTAGTGGTTATATTCTTTTGTGTTAGCCGTCGAGGCATAGCTACCGTTTGTCCGTTTCTTGTGCTCTCTGTCGCACCTCCCTGCCACATGAGAGGCTCAGAGAGAGATACTCCATTCCCAGCGTTATAATGGTTGTGTTATACACAGATGAGTTGGGCGAGGCGTGGGCGCGCGGGGTGGCCGCGCGCGGCGGCCGCGTCGTGCGCGTCACGTACCCGCGCACCGCCAACAACGACAAAGAGCTCAGCGTCGTGCGGGGCGAGTACCTCGAGGTCAGTACACTTGGCTGCCAGATGAGTTGGGCGAGGCGTGGGCGCGCGGGGTGGCCGCGCGCGGCGGCCGCGTCGTGCGCGTCACGTACCCGCGCACCGCCAACAACGACAAAGAGCTCAGCGTCGTGCGGGGCGAGTACCTCGAGGTCAGTACACTTGGCTGCCAGATGAGTTGGGCGAGGCGTGGGCGCGCGGGGTGGCCGCGCGCGGCGGCCGCGTCGTGCGCGTCACGTACCCGCGCACCGCCAACAACGACAAAGAGCTCAGCGTCGTGCGGGGCGAGTACCTCGAGGTCAGTACACTTGGCTGCCAGATGAGTTGGGCGAGGCGTGGGCGCGCGGGGTGGCCGCGCGCGGCGGCCGCGTCGTGCGCGTCACGTACCCGCGCACCGCCAACAACGACAAAGAGCTCAGCGTCGTGCGGGGCGAGTACCTCGAGGTCAGTACACTTGGCTGCCAGATGAGTTGGGCGAGGCGTGGGCGCGCGGGGTGGCCGCGCGCGGCGGCCGCGTCGTGCGCGTCACGTACCCGCGCACCGCCAACAACGACAAAGAGCTCAGCGTCGTGCGGGGCGAGTACCTCGAGGTCAGTACACTTGGCTGCCAGATGAGTTGGGCGAGGCGTGGGCGCGCGGGGTGGCCGCGCGCGGCGGCCGCGTCGTGCGCGTCACGTACCCGCGCACCGCCAACAACGACAAAGAGCTCAGCGTCGTGCGGGGCGAGTACCTCGAGGTCAGTACACTTGGCTGCCAGATGAGTTGGGCGAGGCGTGGGCGCGCGGGGTGGCCGCGCGCGGCGGCCGCGTCGTGCGCGTCACGTACCCGCGCACCGCCAACAACGACAAAGAGCTCAGCGTCGTGCGGGGCGAGTACCTCGAGGTCAGTACACTTGGCTGCCAGATGAGTTGGGCGAGGCGTGGGCGCGCGGGGTGGCCGCGCGCGGCGGCCGCGTCGTGCGCGTCACGTACCCGCGCACCGCCAACAACGACAAAGAGCTCAGCGTCGTGCGGGGCGAGTACCTCGAGGTCAGTACACTTGGCTGCCAGATGAGTTGGGCGAGGCGTGGGCGCGCGGGGTGGCCGCGCGCGGCGGCCGCGTCGTGCGCGTCACGTACCCGCGCACCGCCAACAACGACAAAGAGCTCAGCGTCGTGCGGGGCGAGTACCTCGAGGTCAGTACACTTGGCTGCCAGATGAGTTGGGCGAGGCGTGGGCGCGCGGGGTGGCCGCGCGCGGCGGCCGCGTCGTGCGCGTCACGTACCCGCGCACCGCCAACAACGACAAAGAGCTCAGCGTCGTGCGGGGCGAGTACCTCGAGGTCAGTACACTTGGCTGCCAGATGAGTTGGGCGAGGCGTGGGCGCGCGGGGTGGCCGCGCGCGGCGGCCGCGTCGTGCGCGTCACGTACCCGCGCACCGCCAACAACGACAAAGAGCTCAGCGTCGTGCGGGGCGAGTACCTCGAGGTCAGTACACTTGGCTGCCAGATGAGTTGGGCGAGGCGTGGGCGCGCGGGGTGGCCGCGCGCGGCGGCCGCGTCGTGCGCGTCACGTACCCGCGCACCGCCAACAACGACAAAGAGCTCAGCGTCGTGCGGGGCGAGTACCTCGAGGTCAGTACACTTGGCTGCCAGATGAGTTGGGCGAGGCGTGGGCGCGCGGGGTGGCCGCGCGCGGCGGCCGCGTCGTGCGCGTCACGTACCCGCGCACCGCCAACAACGACAAAGAGCTCAGCGTCGTGCGGGGCGAGTACCTCGAGGTCAGTACACTTGGCTGCCAGATGAGTTGGGCGAGGCGTGGGCGCGCGGGGTGGCCGCGCGCGGCGGCCGCGTCGTGCGCGTCACGTACCCGCGCACCGCCAACAACGACAAAGAGCTCAGCGTCGTGCGGGGCGAGTACCTCGAGGTCAGTACACTTGGCTGCCAGATGAGTTGGGCGAGGCGTGGGCGCGCGGGGTGGCCGCGCGCGGCGGCCGCGTCGTGCGCGTCACGTACCCGCGCACCGCCAACAACGACAAAGAGCTCAGCGTCGTGCGGGGCGAGTACCTCGAGGTCAGTACACTTGGCTGCCAGATGAGTTGGGCGAGGCGTGGGCGCGCGGGGTGGCCGCGCGCGGCGGCCGCGTCGTGCGCGTCACGTACCCGCGCACCGCCAACAACGACAAAGAGCTCAGCGTCGTGCGGGGCGAGTACCTCGAGGTCAGTACACTTGGCTGCCAGATGAGTTGGGCGAGGCGTGGGCGCGCGGGGTGGCCGCGCGCGGCGGCCGCGTCGTGCGCGTCACGTACCCGCGCACCGCCAACAACGACAAAGAGCTCAGCGTCGTGCGGGGCGAGTACCTCGAGGTCAGTACACTTGGCTGCCAGATGAGTTGGGCGAGGCGTGGGCGCGCGGGGTGGCCGCGCGCGGCGGCCGCGTCGTGCGCGTCACGTACCCGCGCACCGCCAACAACGACAAAGAGCTCAGCGTCGTGCGGGGCGAGTACCTCGAGGTCAGTACACTTGGCTGCCAGATGACTTGGGCGAGATGGTCGTCTTCGTCGACAATTGGTCGGAAGAAGTACAGATACCGAGGACAGTGATGTTTTATCCAGCCGTAAGACAACCAGATACGAGTAGGCTAATAATATCAAAAATCGGTACACGCGAGTATCACCCGCAAATGTGTTTTTTTTTTCGTTCGCCTAAAAGGTAACCGCATTTATAGTATTTTATGCAACTGTTGTATAAGTAGGGTCTTAAAACGCGAGTGTCGTGAGTAGCGCGAGTATCGCAATTAAAGACGCCACGAGCGTTTTAAGACCAAGTTATACACCGTTGCATACAATACTTTTTCTAAGACTAATTTTAAATAAATAGCATTTTTTTGACTTCAGGCAGTAAGTTGTCCGTTAGTTCTATTACTACTCAGGCAATTTCTTCAAGAGTGCAGTTATTTTCTTCTTCGTCCATTTTAAAATTAACGTAGGTACATATTTTCTTCACTTCACTAACGAATAAAATCTTAATACTTAAGTTATTAATAACGAATAGTTATCATATTTAGTCTTTGAATTTTGAACTGGAACTTTGGTGGGAAATCATTAATATGACACCTTTGATGGGTTTAGGGTGCAAAGGAAACAGTAAGTTGCTCAGTTATGTGATGTATTCAGGACCAGGAGAGGAGCGTACAGCGGACTCGACTAGCGACTAGCACACTAAGTCAAAAATAAAAAGACATTGCTGTTGACATAAACAGCTACCATAGAGTAAGGATGTATTGCGTTTACAGTATCCAACAACCTTGACACCTCTTGTTTATGGTCTGTTGTTTTTATTTTCCTTGCCGGATCCGAACCAAATCGGATCTGTTTATATTTATAAATAATAGGTACCAATAATTGGTAAAATATGTATAACAATAATAACACACAATACATGATCATGATTTCATGATCATGTATTCATTGATATCATGATTTTAGTAAATAATTTATGTCATACAAATATTTGATAGTAAATAAAAACTTTTGATTCAAAATATTTGTTTGAGAAGTTGGTACCACTGCAAAGGACCGTTTTTTTTTAAGTTTGGTGTTTTCATCTCGGTATAAGGTGGTTATAGTACAGTGCTGTTATGAAAAATGTATGAATCATAACAGAACGCTAAACAGTGCTTTTATTTAACAAGGAGTTTTAGAGAGACTTATTATCGGTGCCATTGTGTTTGAGTTAGTGCCTATATAAATGGTAGATAACTCTACAGGAGTAGAAAATAGTACATTGTTTAACGAGGGGCGTAAGTGGAATATTGCGAACAAGAGTCTATCAGAAGCCCGACTCCGAAGGCGGAGGGCTTTTGATGACTCGAGTTTGCAATATTCTTACGCCCGTGTTATACACAATGTTTTTCATCACATTTGCGAGGAAACAAATAAATTTTAGATGAAATTAATACAAATCGTAATAAAAACTGCGACATGTCAGTTGTCCATTTTGTTGAATTTGACGTGAGGCGCGTATGGCAAAGACCCTTCGGTATACAGCCACGATTTGAAAACACTTAAAAACATTTTACATAGACACTAAATAACTATATATTAAATCTGTAAATAACTCTGTTAAACATGTTTTAGTAGTGTTTTTAAGTTTAAATTTATTTATGAATACGTTTTCAGACATCGTATTTGATGTGAAACCTCTTTGCTTTGTAACTGCCGCATGAGTGTCAGATACAATTTAAGAAAAAAACCATTACGCCCGTGGGCGTAACATAGGCTATTACAGCTCTGTATGTCTGCGCATTATGAAGCCCGTTTCGAGCAAGTGTGATGAATTAGTACATTACGAACCTAGGGCGGTGAATTCGTGAATGGCCCAGACCGCAGGTGTTTGTGGCCCGAACCGAAGGTGAGGACCATAAATATGCGATCTGGGGCTTTACGAATTACCGCCCGTGGTGAGTACACAATTTTACGTCTTCATTTGGGCACAATGCGAGTTTTACCGTACGCGCAGCGTGCAGTAAAACTCGCATTATGGCCAGGTGTGACGTAAAGTAAGTAACGTGTGAATGTGTCTGCACGCGCACGCGCAGGTGCTGGACGACTCGCGCAAGTGGTGGCGCGCGCGCAACCGGCGCGGCGTGACGGCGCACGTGCCGCACACCATCGTGGCGCCCGCCGCCGACCAGGACCCCACCCTGTACCCCAACCCGATCTACACGCACTACCAGGTCAGTAGGCACAGGCAGTACCGCCTGGCGTGCCAGGACGTAGCCCTGACTTTGTTAAGAGATGGGCAGAGAAAGTAACTCCTCAAATGTAAGGAAAAACTTATTACCCGAACGTTTAACCAAAGGACCGCATGCACACCCTGTATGAAAAAAACGCTCGGTGAATTATCTTGGCAATTTTTTTTGTGATTTGTAGTATATTTAAATACAAATTATGAAGAGGCAAAAACTTTCCACGTATCGATATCGATACTAGATTTCGGATTTTAAAAAAGTTACCCTAAATTGCTTTAAATTTTTCTTTATCAAAGAAGCCCATACTTCGCTTGGCAACCACAGTTGCCACCATCAGTTTAGGGGTGCGCGAAATTGGCAACTGTGGTTGCCACAAGCAAATGAGTGGTTATAGGTGACCACAGCTCGCACATGTATGACATCAAGAGTAACAAACAAAAAAAAACATAAAATTACATGAATGAAGATTCAGATTTTCAGAAGTAAACATTGGTAGTCTTATTAGTAGTTTACAATAATTAAAAACCTGTCATTCCCAGTTCTGCTATAAACATTGTCCAATTCCGACAAAATGATTCCGGCTTGATATTCCGCAAGACATCGCTTGTATAAGCATCTACATTATTATTATTATTCTCGTTCCGTATTCTCTCTTGCTCATTATATGGAATTTTTGTTGCATTTGAATGCTAATAAATCTGCGAATTTTTATAAATACGTTACAATAACAACAAGTGAAGGAAAAACATCATGAGGAACGAAGAAATTCAAAGGTGTACGAGTATGCGAAGTCCCCACTTCGCACTGGGCCGGCGTGGGGACTACTGCCCGCTCCCTCCACGGTCCCTCTCATCCATGAGAGGGAGCGTGGGGACTACTGCCCGCTCCCTCCACGCTCCCTCTCATCCATGAGAGGGAGCGTGGGGACTACTGCCCGCTCCCTCCACGCTCCCTCTCATCCATGAGAGGGAGCGTGGGGACTAATGCCCGCTCCCTCCACGCTCCCTCTCATCCATGAGAGGAGGCCTGTGCCCAGCAGTGGGACGTGTAAAGGCTAGGCTTTTACAATAATTATATCAAAAGTAAAATATAAAATATGAATTGTTTTGTAAAAACTTAATCTGTATTGATGTATTTTTTACTTAATCTTGACTTCCCGGCTATTGTATTTTTTAATTAACATATCATAACATAATATTATTACTTGCAAAAGGGATGATTATTTCGATAACAAACAGAAACGAAAACAATTCTAATTTTGGTTCTTCAGTTATGTAGTCCGTCGACAACCCTATTATTGTCTATTGGGAAAAATCCGTACCTACATAGGTATTAGAGAAGACGTTAGCTGTAATTATTCAGTTATTCTGTGTTATGGAGCTCAATTCTGTTCTGGCAGAATGAAAAAAAACTCAAAAACTACATATACAGCTTTTGTCCCTTCACTATTTTTTAAAATACACTTAAATACGCAAGATTGTTTTTTTTTTCAAGAAAATTCACTGAGCTTTTATTCCGTACTGGGTGTGCGCGGTGTTAACCCGCTGGAGAGTAGTCCCTTTCTAGAGAGAGGCAGATGCCCCCAGGCCACACCTAAACCCTTGATTATTGGACACAGGACAGGCCGCTCTCAAGGACTTCTTAGTAATCGGTATGTTGCCGCCCTCAACTAATGAGCAGCAATGAGTGGGAGGCGAGAGCCAGACCAGCAGTACAGCGTCATGTTTCTCCATTCAGCCTGGGCTCGCTCGCCGAACACTTAACTAGCCAAATCCATCAACCTTGCTAACCAAATCATTTACCCATCAAGTTTAGAACCACCCCCTTCTCAGGATTCCGGGGCCAAAATGGCAAAAACGGAACCCTGTTCGTCTGTCCGTCTGCGGCTTAGCTCAGTGACCCTTACTATTAGAAAGCTGTAATTCGGCATGGTTATATAAATCAATCACGCACATAAAATGGTAGATTAAAATTTTAATCAAAACTTTTGTCGTCTGCCATATATCCTAATGTCACGGTATCTGTTGCAGGAGGGCGGCGGGCGCGGCTCCGGCGGCAGCAGTCCCACAGCAGCAGCGGGTAGGGGAGCGGGCGCGGGCGTGGCGCGGGGCGACCCTCGCGGGGAACCTCGCGGGGAACCTCGCGGGGAGCCTCGCGGGGAACCTCGGGGGGACATCCGCGGGGACCCGCGGGGAGACGCGCGCGGGGACGCCGCCGCCGACTGGGTGCGCCGCGAACGGCTCGGCAAGAAGGGCGAGTTCCGATACTTCTAGCCGGCGACCGAGATTATCCTTTATAGTTTTACATAAGTACCGTACAAGTCCTCGCTCACGCTTGAGGTGACGTTTACAAACGGGCTTTTACAACCGGTAAAAAGAGCACCGGGGCCGTAAATATCTGTTAGAATAGTAATACATTATTGTAACACATGGATGCGTCCGTATGGCTCTTTCTAACGTACATTGAAAAATACCTCGTGTGAGTGAGTGAGGCCTTATTGAACTGAGCATTTAACGTCTACGCCTCGCCGTTTACTACCTCGGACATTATCCTACGACGCCTTCTAATAGGTCATCTCTCTCGCTCATAAGTAACTATCGCAACCTTTATCTTCTTTTATTGCGAACAATGTGTCCTAATGGACGCGTGTGCAGAGCTGGTGATAATATCCGAGGTAGGTATAACTTTACGTTAGCCGTTGACCTGTCGTTGTATTATCGAGTGATAAATAAGATGCTAATCGCTTTCTAACGGGGTTCTCTTGTCTTTCCCATAATAAATACATTAAATTACGCTATAAGCTCACATGAGTAGGTATGCAGGCAACAGTTAGGGAAAGATAAACCCCCTTATACATGAAACTTAAAATGTCTGCTAAATCAATTTGCTTTGTCCCTTTCTGACAGACACAAATGTCAAAGTGACAGATAAAGACAAACGAATTTTAACGCCATTTTAGTTAAAATAGTATTGTAGAATTTCTATGAATACGGCCGAAAGTCGCGTAGTGGCGCGCTTCGAAACCAAACCGGTCCACCGCATCCAACGTAATTATGCATAATCTAATCATGTATCACATATCAGTAGTGTATCGTATTCATTATCGCGATGTCGTCGCGATACGGTCGCCGGCTCAAGTAGTGGAGCCCCGCGCGTGTGTGCTTCTGTCCGTCATGTGTTGTATGTTCTCAAACGTTAGTTTATATGTCAGGATTTGTCCCACGAGACAACTATGCGCACTTGTGTTGTGAGTTAGGGCAAAACCCACTGTTCAAGCTTAAAAGGTCCAGACCTCCGTAGCCTTCCGTAGTTATGAGATGGCCACCTTTAGCCTTGACGGCTAGCGTCCTTAAGGGATGCCACCCTCATCATGTGACATTTGTAGATTGCAGAATTATGCAATTGTTCACATTATGCAGACCGGGCGGAGTCCCCGACCCGACCTAATGCGACCGTGTGGCAAATCCCACAGTCTACTCGTAAAACGAAACAAACCTGTGTGTTACTGTGGCTGCTCTTGCTCTTGCATTCCAAAGCGAAACGTTTCCGTTTAGTCGCGTACTCGTATCTACACCTTTGCAACTATTTAAAGTGCACCGAAAAGTATTTGGTACAACGTAGTTCCTGGAATGAAATCAAGACATAAACCAGGAAATACGAGAATATGTTACATTTTGTATCGTTCTACAATTGAGAGGAGTGCCGTGGCAGGGTCACATCGAGACAGCACAATTGCGTCCGAACAATTCTAATTGTGGGCTGCTTACCTCCAGAGTTAAGTAAAAATTTATTGATGCATATCGGCCTTATTAAACTACGAACCTATACATGTATGGAAACGTAGCTTAACTAAGTCAATACGCAGCAGATACATAAAGCATTTAGTAAAACAACTTGAGTGGGTATAACGTGACCAGCGCGCGGCGCGGTGTGCCCGCTGTACGCTTAGTTACAACACCCCCTCTACAAATTAGTATACGTATCGTTAGGGTCTATTGTTTTTATATTTCGAGTCAGATTCTATAAGCTGGTATATTATATTTATTGTACTATAGACGAAGATACAAATAAGGCTATAAATGTTAACTAATATATTGTCGGAGCGTGTCTAGAGCACTTCTGCTCTTTGTTTGTATACGTTTTTACATTAAATTTTTTATTGAAACTTTGTGCGTGTCTATTTGTGCTTCGTTCCTCCCCAGTGTTTTCCCTTCCTCTGGAAGCTCGCGTAAAGACGTTTAGACATTATTTTCCACCTCTTCAGGGCTTTTAGCGGCTCCCTGGCCTGACGCTTCGTGTTAATGCAGCTAACTGCTAACTGCTGGGGCTTAGTCAAGACGTTTTACTAGATCGTGATCTCAATTACATCGTGAAATTTACCATATATCGGATTCATTTTTTATGATTTTCATAAGTAACATTTAACAGACCACCATCGCAAGATTGGTGACTCAAGTAGTCATTAAAATGTCTTGGATAAGGAACCCGTCAATGGTCTATTTTGGTCGCGTTTCTCGCTTTAAATAAAGCATTCGTGGTTTTCTCACACAACCAGACTTCTCAGAGAGCATAGGTTTGTATACAATACTTAACGCAACTATTCTAGACTCGCTGGCTCGCCATCATTCTATGTTCTAAATCATCTGTCTATTTCACCAAGTTAGATATTGTCTTTTAACACTGGCAATTCGTAGCATTCGTCTGAGCCGACGAATGATGACAAGGCAAGTGACTATACCGTCAAGTGGGTGAAGTAATTTTGGCAGGCGAGTAAGTCAACCGCCAACCCGTCGCGAGACCTACGTCACGAAATGTGCCCGCTGAAATTCAAAGACAATATCCCTATTTTTGGTACTGACCTTCTCCGCCGCGATTTTGTTGAATTATCTTCGCGTGCTCTTTGTGATCCATTATTGCGTGCTGTTTGTGGCGTTCGTGTTCGTCTGTCTACTTACTTGTGCCGTTGCAACGGAAACCGCGCTTGCTGATCTGTGTAGTGTGGCGTCGCTTGTGTGGTAATTACAGCAGCTACTATTGTATGGTTGTGACGTGAGTAAGTATGCAATGCTTCGTGGCGTGTTTGGTGTCGCTTAGCATCGAGTACAAAAGTGTATGGTTGCAGACAAGCCGCCCCCGCCCCCGCCGCCACCACCGCCCCCGCCGCCCCCGCCCGCGCCCGTCAACACTGACACCATCAAGTGTGAGTATTTATTCATATTTTTGCAAATACTGTCGTGCTAAAATATGTATCGAATTAATCTTGTCATACGTTAATTCGACGACATAAAATACATGGGACATATTTATGAGTACGTTCATAGTTGTAGGCATCCATATTTTTGCATTTGACTGTACAGTTACATTTTTAATCATTATCCTAAGTACATAAGTTTTGCATAGATTTAACACCACGTACTCGTATAATCATCATACCTAATAGAGAACAAGTAGTGTTGTTATTACCTATGGCTGCGGTCATCTATAAGACGGAGATACTTCCAGTCCTCGCTCACATTTGGAGGAGTCCGCCATCGCCAGGGGCTGGAGTAGCCCGCCATCGCCAGGCGCTGGCGAGCGAGATGTCGCTACATCTGCTCAAAGTGGACGGTTCATGTGTAGTTCCCTAAGCCTACTATGGTTGTTGTATGTTGCAGCGACGAAGTCGACGGTGAGCGCGGCACCGAGCGGTGGCGAGCTGGCGGACGAGCTGCGGGCCGTGCTGCCTCAGATCCAGCATCGGCGCAAGCTCATCGAGTTCAAGAAGACGCCCGAGGTGTTCATCCACCAGGTACGTGGAGGCAAACGAGCGTACAGCTCACCAGGCGGTAAGCAACGGCGGGCTGCGGTCATGGTATCCTATGAAGACGCATTTGAGTTGTTCTTGGGATTTCGTACGCGCATAGCCGACCTGATAAAAACCAGTTGTTTATAGAACCCAAAATACACCGATCGAATTAACAAAATTGACAATTGTACATACTTAGGCTATGGCTATAATGGGCTGCAGATAGTTGACAGAGAGTGAATCAATCAATCAATCAAATCAAGCTGCTGGAATACAGTAGGCGAGTGAAAATGGGTCTTCTTATAAATTAAAATACAGTTCCATGTATTCAGCCTCCATGCAGGCATGCAAACATTTCCGAGTGCTTCTTTACGACTACATAATGTATTACAATATGTCAAATTTAATAAATAAGCAAATAATACAATAACAAAATAATAGAATTCACAAAATTAGTTAGCAAGTGCATGTATGATGTATTATATCTGTTGGTAATCCTAAATAAATAAATGTCAAAATAACCACGGAGTCAAAATTACAAATTATTTGTCACCTTTGTTTTAAGTAACTTTGTACGCTTTAGAAGCACTTGTCCAGAAGCCAAGTGGATAACTTGTGTTTAAAACTATTACCCCTTAGTAACTTTGTTTCGATGGGTAAGATATTAAATAGTTTTATACACATGTTAAACACATTTTTGCCGTACATCGCCTTACAAGAACGAGGTTTATGTAACATATATTCATAGTTTGTGGTCTGGTCTGCCTGTGCATGATTTCAGCACGGTTTTTGAAGTATGACCGGTGCTGACTGTTGCAGACAAAGAGACATACATCTCTTATATATTAGCAGGGTAATGAAAGTATGTTTAGCTTTTTAAATAAGGGTATGCAGTTATCATCTATCCACGTATTGCAAATGACCCTGACACACTTTTTGTGTATTATTTATTTATTTATTAATGCATGGAAAACCAACAGCGCAACACATTATAATAAAACCATAGCAAATGTCAGGTTCTCACTGAGAAATGTTGAAATTTTATTTGAAAAGTCTATCCACATCTACGGAGTTACCCCACAGTATTAGGCCGTACCGGAAAACAGATGACGCATAGCCGTGGTAAGATGTTAGTGCGCCTCAATACATAGACACAGTGTTTCTCAGCCTTCAGAGAGCAAACACAAACTGATTGAGCTTTTTAGAAACTTGCTCTATGTGTTAATTCCAATTGAGATGCTTATCGATTGTGACGCCAAGAAATTTAATAGATACTACTTCGTCAACAATTTCGTCATTATATTTTAATGTTATTGGTAAACTATTCGAGTTATAAGATGTAAATTCCATATACTTTGTTTTGTGAATAGGAACACATACCATGCCAGATCATTGTTTTTTTATAGATGTTGAAATACCCTCATACTAAAGGCCTCCACCCACCGAATGCGTGTCGTGCGCGGCGCGTGTCGGGGGCGGCTGAAGCGGAATATTCACACCGCAAGCGGGCGGCGTGTAGCAACCCGCCGCGTCAGCGACGCGGGAGCAACGCGTGTGCCCGCTGCGTCATGCCTCTCTCACTACCAACACATTTAATATGTATCTCACTGTCTCTATTACACTTAGCAGCGCGGGCCCGCGCGTCATATCTCTCTCACTACCAACACATTTAATATATATCTCACTATCTCTATCACACTCAGCAGCGCGGGCCCGCGCTTCACACGCGACGCGCATGTGGGTGGCGAACCTTTAGGTTCGCTACATTGATGTAATTTGTCAAAATAACAGTCGTTAATTTTATTGATAATTATGTCTGTTAAAAATGAATTATTATGATTTTTAACTAACTTAAATTGATTTGAGAATTGATGTGACAAACTTCCGTCTCCTGTTTATTTAATAGCAAATTGTTTAAAAATGATAAATTTATATGTGTTATGTAAATTATAAACTAACAATTATATTTAAATGTCATTTAAAACGATTTACCTGTAATATTAGTGTAAGATTATATTGTTTGAAGCTAAGTTCTTTGTTGATGACGTCACTTGTTTTGTCCGATCAACGAGTGGCGTGAGGGGAGAAGTGGGGTTGTCTGGCACTTCATATTTAAGCGCACAGCGCACCAAAACTGGCAACATTAACTTGTACAGATTGTTACTCTGCCCGAATTATTAATAAAAGTGATTTTTATGTAAATATCGTTTTACATCATACACCCCTTAAATGGGTTCCCGTGATAGTGGTGGAACAACGCCAACACGCACGACACGCGGCCGCGCTGCCGAGTTGTAACTTTAGCGCCGCGGGCCCGAGCGGGCCCGCGTTAAGACCGCGTTCGATGTGTGTTTGAAGTGTAGTTTCAATGCTTTACAACTTGCGCGGGCCCGCGCAGCACACGCGCCGCGCACGTCTCGCGTTCGGTGGGTGGAGGCCTTTAGTTTTCCGTGTTCTTTCGCTTATTCACACAATATTATGCAATAGTTAAATATAAATAAATAAACCAAGTTTAGGTGAGGTTTTGTGTAAAAACAATGATTATGTGTTGTTACCTTGAAGTGTTTTGAGGTATAATTTCAGTAGTTACATATAAAATGTTATTCCGCCCATTTTTTTAATTGACCTCCTGTCGTCAGTGGCGTGCACAGAGATTTGAGATTGGGTAGGCAAAAAAAATATGAATGTGGACGAAGCCGGCATCATTCTATACTGTTTTAATGTTTGAAAACAATAAACACGCGAAACAGAACAAGCGATTGCTATGGGCGCAACCCGTAAGCCTTTTAGTACAGTCAAGGAATTTAATTTAGGACCCACTTAAGGTTGACAATCCTGTCGATTTGTATTGGACTACAAAGAATATTTTTGCGAAAAGGGTCGTAAATTAAATTCCTTGACAGCAAGCAATCTCAAACACAATAATAAACCTAAAATAATAATAATCCTAAGCAATTTCAAACACAATATTGTATTGTTTAATGAATAAATGAAATGAGCCAATAATACGAATCATATTGTTTCGGATTGAATTTGCGATTTACTTTACCACTTGTTTGTGTTAACTGCAATTCCGGTGTACATCGGCCCTTTTCGATCACTTATTTTTTCTTGCTAAAAGAAAGCTTTGAACAAGCATAACTTTTAATAGTCTGTACACACACAAACCGTACAACTTTCACAATTTAAAATATCCATTTTTTTTCACTAATCACAATTATTTACCGGCCGGCAACTGTTATCTCACCAAAACAAACAAACAATGGCGGCCGAATAAAAAATTTAAATAGACTTACCCAAATACAGTAAACGCATAAAAGAATAGTCTCGTATTTGCACTAAATTACCAGAAAAAATGCTACTTTTTAAAATAGTCACGTAATCATCGCATCGGAACTATTCGGAAACCTTCGGGCGTCATCGTTTCGGACGGATTGGCACGAAAGACGCTGCCTTTCTGCGTCTAATTGTGTGCGTTACTTGTATCATTGTGTGAGGATGGACGTAATTAAACAACTGTTCACGTTGGGATTATGATATATTGTGTCTTAAGTTACATAGAATGGTTACTTATATAGGGTTAGTGTGTTGCAGTGTGAGTGTCACACTACACCTCCCTTCTTGGCAAAAAAATAATAATATTAATATTTTTTTCTCATATTACTTAATAGCAACGGCAGTACAAAATAATTTTAAAAAAGAACAAATCCAAGTAAACTTAGTCAGTAAGTAGGTATAAGTACATTTTTTGTATATGTAATTTAGTTTACATTGTATGCAAACAAAGAAAACTTTGGCCATTCATAATTCCAGCCATATTTGAACTAATTTTCTTCAATATACCTAAGTTGTTGAACAAGCATAAGAATTTAATATTACTAATAACGATTAAGGAAGGTTTGGAAACTAAATTACTAATAAAAATATCATTTTTTTTCAAAAGGACTACTGGTTGGCCTGACAATCATTTTCATTTTTTAATTAAACTTTTTGACTTAAAATAGTACGAGTAACTCTTTTAGTAGACACAATAATAAGACAATATGAAATTTAAATGAGTAACTTACACATTGCAAGCTTCGATGACAACACAAGATTATTAACTAATTTCTTACCTAGACGTAACACGATAAAAAAAACTTAAAAAGAAACACGTCATACGAACTATTTGTTATTTAAGGTCCTCGTCCATGAAATATGTAAGTACTTACTTACGTTTACATCGTAACGCAGATAAAAGTCAGTCCTCTGTTTGACAATTGTCTTCTCAATGTATATCAGTGTGACTTGCAAGTCTTAATTTTTATGCATACTCATATTATACTTTTTTTCTTTTACTTAATAACTTTTCATACAACTTATAACTTTAAAGTGTGCATCTCAATATGCTTCACTTGTGGCAAGGGTACACAACGCATTAACACTTGGTCGGCAGACCTTACATATATATATACTTTTGTTTTTGCTCAGGATACAAGATAATTACTATTTATTAACGCGCACTTACTATTTATTATTACTATTCAGGCAGTTCTTTTAACACTTCCTTTCATTTAAACATACCATGTGTCCAAGGACCTTCACGATTGATACTCGACCGAATCATGATCAGGTTCCAAGGATTCCCTGCCTGCCTTGTATCCTGGTGTACCTTGCTGTTATACGCACCTACTCGCTCAACGGCGCCTCTCATGCTGCCGAAGATCACGAAAGGACATACTTTAATTTCAATTCATATAATCGTTTCAATACTCCAAATATCTACTCAATATCCCTATCAAATTATGCAGAAACCCTGAAAACCTCAACATATAAGAATTTCATCTACTCTTAGGTGATCAGTCTAATCGTTCAGAGATAAACTTACATGTTTCAGTTTTCCCAGACACCAATTATATATTAAAAAAAAAAACAAAGTATCAATCTCTTAAATAACATAAACATTCAATACCCAACTACATTATCTTATATCTCAACATTCAGTTACAAACATAGTTACGATACCTACTTCAAACCTTTAAAATCCAACAAAAACTAAACAAACATTCCTATACCTTCATTTATAAAAAACTGTTCGTAGTCTAGCATGCTCTAATTTGGTTGTCATAGGACCATTCTTTATTTATTGTCTCTCATTTTGGTGCCTATAATTATGTCATATCCGTTATATAATAATCAATAAGGTCAAATCAGTACACGTGTAAATGTTTTTATCTAGAAAAAGCAATCAAGTAATTTAATTAACACATTTTAAAAATATTGAATATCTTTAAATTTTATTTTTTCTATGAATTAAAACATTAATCTAAGAAATGGTTTAAAGTCGGCATACGTGTAATTAAGCAACAAATCATTTTCAAAACAGTTATTAATCATGACGATTTAATTTAACAAAGCTTCGATGTTTACTATGTAATTTGAGATGTAATAACAGACGAACTGCATACCAATCCTTTTATGCTGGCTTGCATTTCGCGTCGTGCCTTATTTTTAAAGTATGATGAAATCCTCTATATAATGTATCTGTATTCAAAAATTTAGTCTTATGATTAGCTAAATTTATTTTTCAAAAATTGATTATAGTTAATTTACAGTGTTAATACTGTAAATTTGTAGTCACAAATAATGTTTGTTTTCCTGAGAATGCAAAGTAGTTAAGATATGAATATTTGTTTTTTTTTTATATATGTTATCATATACAAAAGGTTTTTTTTGTTTTGCCTCACTTTTAACCATAATTGGGTGTCGACATCAAGCGGCAAAAAGCGTAGCTTAATATTATTTATATCACTTAAACATAGCACAGTAAATTATTTTAATTAATTAATTAAGCCAATGAAAATCTACACAGCGGTAATCATACATTTCAATTTTAATGTTATAATTTTTATTAATTAATCAATTTTGAACGCAAATTACACGATTTGGTAGGTACCTACTTTTTTAACAAGTAGCCATGTAGGTAATAAATGGTACCTATATAAAATTATGTAGTACGAATAAAAGTTTAAAAGGAATATTAATAATTATTAAAAAAAACTACATTTCTTTATATATGTTCTTCTAAACCACTCAGCCGATTCATGCTTCTAGAAACGTTACCGCATGCGCTGGACATCCTGACTCGCACTAGTCGCAATCCTCGACACCTTCTACTCCCAGCAGCATACAATTATCATTCCCAGCTCCCAGCACCGAATCCATTAAATTTGTTGTTGAACACTATTTCATATTCTGGTTCTTCTATTTATATTTTATGATTAGTATTTAAGTATTTTCAATTTCTCGTTCAGTTTAGTCTTTTTACTACTGTACTATTTGTGGAATTTATATAGTATCTTGCGCACGAATAGCTTGTTCATTTTAAATTTATTCACTGTTCACTTTCAGTCACATTTTCAATCATTACAAAAATGTTCAAATAAAGTTCACTTATTTCGTTCGTTACTGGCTAGCGCAGCGCGCCGCCAGCACGGCGCAAGGCCGCACTGGCAAAGTCGCCATGTGAGGATGGACGTAATTAAACAACTGTTCACGTTGGGATTATGATATATTGTGTCTTAAGTTACATAGAATGGTTACTTATATAGGGTTAGTGTGTTGCAGTGTGAGTGTCACACTACAATTGTGTGCTCGTATTAATAGGAAGACCCACTACAGTGTAACCGCGTAACTACGACTCGCGGAGACGCACACATAGAAAGGTTTAGACGGAAATGTTTTCTGTCTTTGCCGTGCAAGGCACGCAGCGGCGCTAGTGCCGCGTGGTGTAAACTTCGTCGCGATACTACAGATAATGACTATTGAGTCTATCGATGACAATGATGAACCGGTAGAGTGCTTATTAATTTTTAGAATTATGGATTACTGATAGTACGATCAAGTATAAATTAATAAGTAGTTTAAAAGGATAGGTATCGGAATTAAAGTAGGGTAGGCAGTGTCTTTTTGTCTTTATGAAGTGCACGCCACTGCCTGTCGTTTTTATCCTTATAACACAAAGACACCTTATTTTAGAGAAACATGGTGGGCTATCAGTGTAATCTTGTACGAATAACTACGAATAACTCCTGTTCTACTTAGTTCGTTTCAAAAGTCGCAGTGCAAGCTGCAAACTATTAGGTACTTCAGCGTCTTCAGCCTACTTGTCGTTAATCCTATTCCCTCTTGTCTGCGCAGCAAGAGACCAGTGGTCAGCAGCGGAATGTATATGCTAATGATTTAATAAATTGTGTTGCAGAAATCGAACCCTGAGGAAGTGGTCGAATGGCTGGAAGCGAAGGGCTTCTCCGCGACGGCGGTGCGCGCGCTGCGCGTGCCCGGGCACGCGCTGTTCGGCATGCCGCGCGCAGAGCTCGAGCGCGTGCTCGGGCCCGACGAGGGCAAGCGGCTCTACAGCCAGGTGCTCGTTCAACGGAACGTGTCCGGGGTACGCACTATATTCGCACACGATTCGCACTGCTGATGTATGCACTGTTTCTTTTACAACTACGTGCAGCATTTTGTTGATAGGTACGACGGAGAGAGAGAGAGAGAGCTGAGACAGATTAAAATAGCAAGATACTTACCTACATGCCTAATACAGCTGCAAGTACCTACTACAACCGACCTAGCTATCGACAAATTGCTGCTTCTGCTTCTCTAAAATCTTCTATACTCGTAAAATGATTAATCACTACCACTGGGTAGTAGGTACTTCGTAATTTTGAACCTTCTTATCAGTAATTTATTGAACCAGGCGTTACTTTGCGGAAGTCCAAGATATTGATATGTTACGAGAACAATATTCCTTTGCTATTTCTCTAGAAAACGTGCTGGTCTATCAGTGAAGATAAGATGCCAAAAAAGTTTCTGACAAAAATTTCATTTTTGGTACAAGCTTTTATTGCTGACTGTACGTTTCTTTATACCGTCATCAACTACTCATTGAGACGATTCTAACGAGCCCAAACTCGATGGGGTTATGTGGTTTTATTACAGAGTTCCTATGGCCACCTTCCAGCTCCATCATCAGATCAGCTCCACGTCATCATAATATTGCATTGTCACGTGATTTGCATATTCGTGCAAAATTTCACCTCAATCGGAAACCGGGAATTGGATCAAATTTAACTTGCAAGATTTGATTACAGACGGACAGACAGACAACGGGACAGGTTTAGGTAAATAAAAGCTTGTAATATTTGCGTAAACCATGCAAAAAAATACAGCAAACCACCACCAATAAAGACAAAACGACGACACGTGTTTCGCCTCTCTACGAGGCATCATCAGGAGATGCTGGCAGGAAATGTTGCTTTCGCCACGTCCACTGAGCAAATGAGCCGCCCTTTTTTTTGAACCTGACTGTTGCTATAAGGTAAACGCAGGTATTAACGACCCCATTAAGGCAATTTTAAAATCGACCTTACTTTTTACAACCTTATTTTTTATTTACTTTCACCTGTCCCGTTGTCTGTCTGTCTGTCTGTAATCAAATCTTGCAAGTTAAATTTGACCCACTTCCCGGTGACCGATTGAGCTGAAATTTTGGGTAAAATTAAAGTTTGGATGACAATTCAATATTATGGTACCATCGAGCTGATCTGATGCTGGAGACAGAAGGTGGCCATGGGAATTCAGTACTTAATCGACGTAGCCCCGTTGAGTTTGGGCTCGTTTGAATCGTGTCAATTAGTAGTTGATGATGGTGTACAGAAAATGCTATTATTGTACAGAAAAGTACAATAATAGCTAGCTTATGGCAATAAAAGCTTGTACCATAAATGACATTTTTGACAGAAACTTTTTATGTATACTGTTTGCCATCACATTTTGTTTATTAATTTTATATGCTAGTGTTAAGTATAAAGATTATATTTACTGAGTCAAATGCCTACAAATAAAGAATTATCTTATTAAAAAACAAATAAGAAGTGACGAAGTCGTTTGTTGCTATTACCGCCTCAAAATAACGGCCATGTTTCTATTAAAGATTTTTATGCAGCAATTACCGATAGTTAAATAATATAAAGATAATAAATTGCGTCGATAATAGCAACCATAATAAATCATTACCGACCCATAGAAGTCGGTAATAGCAACCATAAGAAGCTATTACCGATCGTGACTGTACGATCGGTAATAGCTTCTTATGGTTGCTATTACCAACTCATATGGGTCGGTAATACTTTCTTATGGTTGCTATTACCAACTCCTTTGCTCGGGTTTGGGTCGTTAATAAAATAGGTAACGACTAACATAAAATAAATTACCGACTCATAAAAAGTAGGCAAATTTTATTAATTTGACCTTCTTACTACAAAATCGATTGTTATTGATTAATATCCCAAAAAATATGAACAAAATAAAACGACTTTAAACGAGAAACAAACATTTACGAAGGTTACTATAAAATATCGATCTACCTAAATTATCATAATTTTGGTTGAATTGACAACGCTAAAATAAGAAAACTGGACAAAATTTATGTGCCGCTAATATTTTTTTACAAACACTGATATTTAGCTTCAAACTGGTAAAAAAAACTTGTGTTATGATACAATATAATAATATAAAAGAGATAAAAACCAAACATTACTTTGCGGCCATTACCGACTCAGGGGTCGTTGATAGCTGCCACAACAAAAACTGGCGAAGCTATCACCGTCCTTTTTTAATCTATAGTTTTAGCGGTTAAAATGGTTTATTTTCAATAAAATGTGGTAAGAAACCAAAAGCTGTCACTTAAACGGATATAAGTAATTAATAATACGCGATTAAGTATAGGATTCACAAATTCGTGTAAATTTCTTAAGCAGAAAAGTCACGTACTTACTTGGAGGAACAAGAGCCAGTATGGCGCGACCTGCGTCCGCGCTTCCCCGCAGAAACTGACGTGTTTGATCTCTTTTGCCCACTGCTACACACACTAAAGTAAAAGTAAACGATGCTCAAGGAACAAGCGCGTGTACAGCTTTCCCTACTTATAGCTAGAACAGTTTTGGAAACGTAAAAATAACGAATAACTATAATAGGTCGGTAATACCTTCCGATTTTCGATGGGTTGTACTGCAATAGCTGCGTTTACCTTAATAGGACGGACTCAATATAGCGGTCGAATTGCGTGATTGGAGGGTGGGGAAAATCCAGGGGAAGCCTCCGGCACGACCACGCTGGGAAGTTTGTACACTGGAATACTCTACGAGTTTGCGCTCCAGTGAGATTGGTATCAACCGAATCTGGGGGCGTCGAATTACTGGGAGTTTTATCGCTGGTTCGCTAAAACCTAGCCTAGCTGAGAAGAGTCCAGCAAGAAACTCAGCTAGGCCCGACTTGGGTCGGACTGACGAGAGCCGCCCTATATTAGCCGTTGCTATAATACCCAATATAGCGGTCGAATTGCGTGGTTGGAGGGTAGCCTGGGGAAAATCCAGGGGAAAACTCCGGCACTACCATGCGGGGAAGTTTATACACTGGAATACTCTACGAGTTTGCGCTCCAGCGAGATTGGTTGAACGGTATCAACCGAATCTGGGATGTGAGTGGTGTCGAACTACTGGGAGTTTTATCGCTGGTTCGCTAAAACCTAGCCTAGCTGAGAAGAGTGGGAAGAGCTGCCCGGAGCCGTCCGCCATATTTATATTCTGTCCCCCCATACTACCCTTCATGCGTGAAAGAGATGGAAGAACACGTAACAACGGTGATGACGCAACATTCAACTATTCGTTAATAATAACGCCTCTATTGTTGTACCTAACTATTTCTAATTGTTCTATAACACTTAAACGCAATCCTTTTTCGCAAACATGCAAGAGGTTGAAAGAATGATTGTCAGACAACGCATGGTTAAGTAGGTATTCTCCAATAAATGTTTTGTGTAATTAGACTTTTCCGGGTGATTATGCCGGTACGACGCCACGTGTTCTTTATACCTTGTGCAAAAACTACGGCCTGTTTGTCCCACATCATCATCATCACCATCATATCAGCCGAAAGACGTCCACTGCTGGACATAGGCCTCCCCCAAAGAGTGCCAAAGTGATCGGTCCTGCGCCACCCGCATCCAGCGGACTCCAGCAACCTTTACCACCGGAAGGCGCGGCGTGGGTAGGCCCACCACAAGGTGGCCTGATGACCTGGTCCCACATAAACTTTATTGCAACAGCAATTGTAACAGGCAAGCTTGTAGACTCCCGTCTTTTTGGCGCTTTCCACTTTCTCCTTGCCATTGCACAGTCTAAAGCGCAAGGTGTTATTCGTTTTGAAAGCCACGTTTCGTTTATGTCGTTAGACTTTAAATAGTTGTAGATCTTATCAGACAATTTGCCAACATAAGTTATGCTTGTTTTGTACTTTTTAGGTGGGTCCAAAGATCGTGCAGCGTACAGAAGATTGCTTGTCATTCTAGCCCGTTTTTCCGAATCCATCCACATGAGACTTGCTGTAACCGTGTGAATTTGCCAAATGGTATACAGGGCGTCCCAAGCCTATGGGACATCAAGGGAAAGTACCTTAAATATCGTAGATATGATATTTTGCTGAAAGAAGACATTATGTTATTTCTAAGAGTCAGTAATACTGCATTCAAAGATTTTCTAAAAATAACTTTCTTCGTCTGGGAATCGAACCGACTTAAAGGTAAAAAAAAATATTCAGTTTTTTTATGATGCCAATCGAAAGAATAGACAAGAAATAATATTTCTTCTTAAGTAACGTAGTATCTTAAAAGAAAGGAATAACGAATAATTAACCATTGGTACTAATCCAAGTAGGAAAACATTATAATTCAGAAACTCTGCAACTGTCTGGCTGATATTGCTCTCCGAATAATATCAGCCAGACAGTGGCGTGCACAGAGATTTGAGACTGGGTAGGCAAAAAAAAAATGAATGTCGACGAAGCCGGCATCATTCTATACTGTTTTGTCTCCTTCCTTTGTTATGTCTCCTTTCAGCAAAATATCCTATCTACGATATTTAAGGTACTTTCCCTTGATGTCCCATAGGCTTGGGACGCCCTGTATATTACTTAATTCCATTTTATAATGATCATCAGAAAGAGGTATACTGTGTGCATAACAATGAAAAGCAGCTAACTTATGTTGCCTTGGATGAGTGGAAGAAGCCGGGATAACTGTATCTGTTATGTGTAGGCTTACGGTAAATTTGGAATTGATGTTTGTTATCTACCTTAGTAATCGTTAAATCCAAGAAATTCAGTGAGTTATTCTGTTGTAATTAGTTACTTCTTAAACTTGATTGTAGGACTTGGTTGTTGCTTTCATTCACAAAAGTATCCAGTTCACTCATACTACCTGTCCAACAAATAATCAAATCATCAACATACCGAAAATAATATAAAATATTATTAATATCCACAATGTGTTGGTTCTCAAATTTATCCATGAAAATGTCTGCCATCAAAGGACTAAGTGGGGAACCCATTGCCAAACCATCACCTTGCAGATAATACTGCCCCCAAGTTTAAAATAATTTTGTCGCATACAGACTGTCGCCAATTTATTACTTAATTCATCTACCTTCCCTGGATGCAGCCTCTGTTTTTCAAAAAGTGCTCTGAGAATGTCTAAAGTATTCAAATATGGTTCGTAAACAAACTATCCACATCCAGTGACAAAAGAATAGCATTTTGTGGCACGTTGATGTCTTTGATCCTTCCGACTAAATCCAAACTATTCTTTAAAAAATATTTTGGCTCAAAATTAGACTTCTGTCTTATACCATTACCATTCAACCTTCTAGCCAATTTATAAGTCGGTGCACTCAAATAGGTACGAGACAACTGGACGAATCGGGATATTATCTTTATGAACTTTTGGAAGACCATACTGAATTGGTGCTTGAGATTCATGGGTATGGCCGTGTTTTTCTGATGCTCGGTTTCAAAAATAAATAGGTATAGAGTTCTTCACAACATTTTTTTGATCTTTCTGTAAACCAGGCGTTGGGTCCTTCCGTAAAACCGAAAAACCATCACCCTGAATAAGATTACTTTCTGGTTATATTGTTCCCTACCCATGATGACTATGCTATTCCCTTTGTCTGCTTTTGACACCACTAAATCGTTGTCATCCACTGTTGAATAGACCTCAGCAATAACACGTCAGAGTCAGGCGCACTTCTCCTCAATGTATGTGTTTTGTAACGCATTTGCTACGGTGGCCTTTGTATCCATATCATTATTGCTAACAACTATTGCGACCTCTGCATCCACTGCACTGCTTGGCGGTGGTTTGCTGCAACTGTCTGCATGTTGATACGCAAATAGTTGCATCTTATCTCCACTGGTAGACCAGCACGTTTTTAGCGGAACAGCAAAGGAATATCGTTCTCGTAACCTTCCTATCAGCTTCTTTTTGATATAATATTTACTGTAATACTTAAGACCTAACGCACTATGCACTATGGAATAAGGAGTGATCCCTAGTTTTACAGGCAGAAATTTCATAGAATTTTGTTTCGCAGAAAATGTTACTTATAATATTTGGTTCTTGTATTTTTAGTTCGAATATTATTGTTTCAAGTTACATTTACTTGAGCGAAACATATTTCTCATAAATACTATATTCAATGTTTTTTTTTAATAACAGACTTATCAAACAGTAGACTTAACTTAGGTATACATAAGTATATATTTGTTTCGCAGATAGAAATTTAATTTAAAATGGTTTCACAGAAAATACGTTACTTAATAAGTATTTGGTTCTCGTATTTTTATTCCGGATATTGTTGTTTCACCGCCTTTTTACTTTAATGAAACATTTTTCACAGAAACACGATTCAATTAATTTTAAAAACTAACTTTTTCAGTTATAAACATTGTCAATTAGTAGAATTATGTTCAAATTAACATTGTCATTACATACAATCATTGTTTGAATTATTTTGATTTCACATCAACAAAGTTTAAGCCTTATTTTTTTTATTACATCGAAAACGATTTCTACCTATTCTAGTCTAAGGCAGGTCCGTGTAGGTACGACGACGAGCGAAGCGAGGAGCAGTGTTAAATAGAACCGCTACCTTACAGCGCGCGCGGTAGCGGCCGGCGAAGCTCCAGAACTCCAGAACCGACAGTTTTTAATAATAATTTAATTACTTACTCCATTTACACAATGTAACGTTTATTTACAAAGATGAAAATGTAGTCTATGAATTAACGTACAACCACTAAACGGATAATTATATTGTAATATGAGTTGACATTCTATAATATGCATATCGCAATATAAAATTTTCTATACAACAAAAAACTACAGTTTTCAATCAAAATTTCTACAGTTTAGTATTCTGCGAATTGATGATTCGATGAAACGATAATCTGAGAACTCAGTTGATGAGAAAAAAAATCTATAAAACTATTTTCTTGGCAATAAGTTTTGCATAAACTGAATAATATACTATCCTGGCCGATTTCGACCGCGGCGACTGGGAAAGTGGCTAACTGGAGCGTCGTTCGTGAGTCGTGAGCTCGCAGCTGACTGACGTAGCCTACCTTTGCAGAGAATGTGCGACCACATTCCCTACAGGTCAGCACCCCTCCGACAACAATGTAGTGAATGGCCGCAGGTGGTCGAGCCTTTAACTCCTCCAAATATCGGATAGTTACATTTTCTTTGCAATAATTTTTAACCATAAATCTAACCATAAATATATGGTTAAAAATTCGAAATAATCATAATTATGAGAATCAATTTATGTGAAACGAAATTCTATAAAAATGTAGTCTATGAAATAACGTACAACCGGAATAAGGCCGTCGGGAGGAGAGCTGTTCGGAGTTACGTTGTATCTCTTTCTAACCACCCCCACCCCTAGTGCTTGCAAGTGCCTGTAAGTAAACCGTTTCTGAATCAACGATGTTGCTATGTCGCAGTACAAGACGACGTCTGCCTCGGAGCTGCAGAGCATCCTGCGCAAGGTGCGCGAGAAGGCGGAGGTATCCTGAGACCCCCACCAAGCACCACCTCACGGGACGCCTCATATATGAGACCCAACAAATTGTTTCACCACGCGTTTTCTTAGTCTCAATAAAAAACGATTCGTACCAATTTCATACAAATTTCGTTCGGGCTACACGTCTAACTATTAGTTCGGAATACAGTATGAAAAGGGCGTTGGGGCGGAAAGGTTCTCGAGTGGCGACCACGTACCGGAAGGCGCAGCGTGGGTAGGCCCTCCACAAGGTGGACTGATGGACTGAAGGGAGGTCCTGAGACCGCTCACCGACCCTCGCGAGCTGTGAGGTCTCTTGAACTCGGTACCTATCTCGCGTGGTGGTGCCGCGACGAGTTATTTATGTAATAAATTATTTTGTGATAACTAAGGCAATACATCAAATTACTTTATAATATTTTTATGTTGTTTCTTTTGGAAATTCCTTCGCACTTGATAAACTCGCGACGATATTAAATAAAAATCATTTATTTCAGAGCGTGGCTCCATATAATATGTTAGTGACAAAAGAACTTAAGTACAGTGTTAGAAAATACATAATATAAAAATAATTAAATTAAATAAGAGAAAGAGAGAGCAGGAAGGAGTTTTACAGGTCAGATCCAACTCCATGTGGGTGGGAGGCCACCCATATGGAGCTGGATCCAATGTGCCTGGATGGGACAGTCCAACCTTTAGGTACTTCCAGCCACAACTGGCAGGATGCTGTGGGCGTGGCGCTGCCGCGAGCGAGTTGCATCAGTGAGGCTACTCGCTTGCGTATTAGGCATGAAATCCATCAACGCGCGCCTCGGCGAATATTCCCGATGCGCTGCAATAACGCGGCCGCCTCATCAGCAACCTAAACGCGTTGTTATATTGCACCCTCAGTGCATTTGCAGAGCCCTTGGTTTACCTGACCCACAGATTTGAGGCTACACGTGTAGAAGTTTGACAGTATGCCTTAAACAGCGCCAATTTGACCTGCCTACTACTGTCGCCACATCCTCTCATATTGGAGTGTTACTCTTTAATTATATGTTACTAGCTTCCGCCCGCGACTTCGTCCGCGTGTACCCGGGATAAAAACTATCCTATATTTTAATCCAGGCTATAAACTATCTTCGTTCAAAATTTCATTCAAATCGGTTCAGCCGTTTAAGCGTGATTGAGTAACAAACATCCAAACATCCAAACATCTAAACATCCAAACATCCAAACATCTAAACTTTCGCATTTATAATATTAGTAGGATTACCTCTTGTATAATACAATCAGACTGCGTTAAGCTTGAGGACGTCACGATAAGTTTAAATATGATTTAAGAAGAGATCATTTGAATCCGATCTTAAATCTTCTAACGCAATCCATAGAATTCTGCTTCGCTCTCTGATAGACTTGTCTGCCCCACCTGTGGGTTGAGTGTAATGAATACACCGTCACATGAATACAGGTCTTAGAACTCAGAACATACAAGTTCTAACTACCAAACGACTGGAATCGTACTACTTTATGTAAATATACTATAGGTAGGTAATCGTCTCGCACATCTCAATTCATACTGACAACTTCTTACACTGGGAGGTAGCCACAAAGGTGCGTGCACTCACATTCTTGTCTGAGGGTTTCGCCTTTCGGCCCAACCACTATACTCGTAGTTGGGCTTTCTCTCTATATTGTATTTATATCTATATACTAGCAGTCTTAACTCTGTCATACCGGTACCGGTCAATCGATGTCGTACATTGCTATCTTCACATTACGCCTGTGTGCCACCACGCTGGGTCCACACTCCTGCTCAGGCTACTGGTAGCATGTTATTATCATTACATTACAGTGAAATCGGGAAATACTACTTATCGGGGACCATCTTGAATATGCATGTTATAGATTATAGCTCATAATTATAGCGGCACTAATAACTCATATAGTACTGAGAAACTAAGACACTTAGCTTTTGTAAGGGATCGTCTGCGCAGCCCCCTAGACCTCGATGATAAAAGACTTTAAATAGCCGGTATTTCTCTTGCACTTTCAATTCAACGGTGAGATATTTTCTAAATCCTCTGATTACCACTACCTTGCCAGGTTAAATAATCTCTTAAGGCGATCTTACACGCTCCGACCATGAGTTAAAGACATCGCGATATCATCAACTGTCACAATTCGCGACTACAGCGTGCAAACCTGCGGGCCCGCATATTTGCTCTTCCTGCAAGGGCCCTACGCTCTCTCTCAATATCAGCCACATCCGACTGATCATCCGTCACCCAGTGACCCCTGGGGGTACTTGAGTTTGGACACGAGCGCGAGCTCACTACCACCTTTGGTACCGTGCCAACTAATACACCCCGCGGTTTAAAAACTAACAACTCGCTTTTCTGAACTTTGTACATAACTCCATGGTTGAAGAGTTTGAGTAATGTGAGTCCCCCTTGTCTAACCCCACACTTCAACCTGTACGTAATTATCTGACAACGAACCACCCCACCTTACATTGTTCGTCTGGTTAGGTTACCAGAAATCCGTCTGAGACCGCAACTTCTGCCAGAGAACATCGTACGACACCATATCGAAATATAATTAAACTAGCTTCCGCCCGCGACTTCGTCTGCGTGGGACCCAAGATAAAAACGATCCTATATTTTAATTCAGGCTATAAACTATATACGTACAAAATTTCATCCAACCAAAAACCTATGGAAGCAAGGTCTTACATAACAAATGCAGAAAGAAGTCTGAAAACTATAAGTATTATATGCTGATTATGCAAAGCATTCGTAGCTTTCAATGTAACTCGATTATTTCAGGTGCGTGTTGACACGAGCTAATATAGAACCTGGATGTTACTGTGCTAACTGAATGTTGGCTGCTAGCGTGTCTTCTCTTACCGACCCTTTATGGGTACAATTGTTTTGCATCGGAACAACACTGTCTGCAAAATGACGGCGTTATCATTTTTGTAAAAGAACAATCAAAAGTGAATGTCCGTAAAATTGTTATAGGTACCTAAAAAAGGCAAATGCTTTATTTATAACAATCAATAACGAAATCAGTATATTAGGAATTTACAGATCACCAAGTTATAGAAATCCCACAATTTTTACAGTCATTAAGCATATTTTTATTTATCACACTTTAAACACAGTGGGCGGCGACCTAAACTTAACATTGCGCCGACTGCGTGCAACACTGGTGCTGACCATTATCTGAATGTCTGCGCAGAGAACGGGGTAATTATTTACCTACTCGCGGAAATAATTGTCTGGACCATGTCATGGTGAGATCGAAATTAAAAACGGCTATTATTCTCTGTAACGAGGATATCACTGATCACGTCCTTATTATGACGCTATTGGACTATAGGACAAGTAAATGCTCACCTAAAGTAACTAATAATTCGACTACATGCTAATATATAAAATCAGATAACAAATTTAGACTGGACACATCTCTATCAAATGAACGATATAAACATAGCAAGTGATTTCTTCTGTAACTCACTAACAACAATAATTAACAAACATATACATCAACCACACACACACACGCGCAGATTACACCGCGTACTCTTCCACAGTTACACAGTATAGAGAAAAACAGTACGAGAACTACTAAACATATTTTATACTTTAATCATTATGTGATTAGCATTTTGCCACGTAGAAAATATTACGAAATTTAAAAAAAAACACTCCACCGACAATCATTAGTTTCCACTGAAAAATAATAATTACGAACAGTATATAGGTCAACATGACATTTGTTCATATTTTTTTTATAATTATACTATTCCCGCGGTGTTGCCCGCGTTTACTTTGAAAGTAAATTCTAAATCTTGCCAAACTCACAAACTTACAAACATTACCTACCTTTTTATAATATTTGTATAGAAGACCAAAAATATAAGAATTCTATATCTGCAGATTGAAAGTGAAGACTATGGTGAACTTGTTAGGCCCATCTTTTGCTGATTGTCAAGACGAGTAAGCTAATGTATTTAATTGTACATATACAGGATGTCCCACGGCTATGCCACATAGAGGGGAAGTACTTAAAATATTTAAGATAGGACATTTTACAGAAAGAAAACCTCATTTAATTTTTTAAATAATTGTAACTGCATTCACAGGTTCGATTCACGATTCAGGCAGTAAATTTTTCAATTTACAAGCAGAATTTATTTTTCAAGCAGTTCTAATTATTTAAAAAAATGAATTGAAGTCTAAAAATCTCTCGAAACTTAATTTAAAAAAAGACCGGGTTGCACTCCGGGGTCTCTACGTAGTCGGTCCCAAAGTTCTGTCACTGGCATATTATTTTTAAATTTAGAAGATGATTTTAAGAAAATTTTATTGCATTCCATTCTTGAATGTTTGACAATTATTTTAAAACAAAAAACAGTCATTCGTTGCAATTTCTCACGATGGAGTGGACATTGAAAGAAAACCGAATAGCTGTTTTAGCATTGCACCGCTGTGGGCACTCGCCAAGTACCATTTTCAAGTTGCTCAAAAATTTTAAAATAACGCTTAGGTTTGTGTACCGTACTATTGATAGGTACAATGAAGTCTCCAGTATTGAGGACAAGAAAATAATTGGCCGGCCTCGCTCCGTACGAACACCAGCAGTGATCAAAGCGATCAAGGCGCGCATAGCAAGAAATCCTGTCCGAAAACAGAAATTGATGGCTTTGCAGATGGGTGTCAGTAGAAAAACCGTCAAAAAGGTTTTAAACGAAGATCTTAGTCTACGAGCATACAAAAAAAAGCGTGGGCACCTACTTAATGCCCGTCTAAAAACAATAAGGCTTAAAAGATCCCGGAAATTGTTAAAGCGGTACGCGAAAAATCGACACCGTGATATCCTCTTTACAGACGAAAAGATTTTCGATATTGAAGAGAAGTACAATAAACAGAATGATAGAGTGTACGCTAGGAGCTCTGAAGAAGCAGGAAAAAGAGTTCCGCGGGTGCAACATGGGCATCATCCATCATCAGTGATGGTCTGGTTGGGTGTACCTTATTACGGGCCAACTGAGGTTCATTTTTGCGAAAAAGGTGTCAAAATCAGTGCGAAAGTATACCAAGAGACAGTTTTGGATAAGGTTGTCAAAGATCTGCCCAACACGCTATTTTCGGGACATAAATTTGTGTTCCAGCAGGATTCTGCGCCAGCACACAAAGCCAAGACCACTCAAGCCTGGTTTGACCGTCAAAAAATCGACTTTATAAGACACGAAGATTGGCCTTCCTTTAGTCCGGACCTTAATCCTTTTGACTATAAAATTTGGCAGGTCTTAGAGGAGAAGGTCTGTGCTAAACCACATAAAAATTTGGAGAGCCTAAAGTCATCTTTAAGAAAAGCAGTCACTGAGATAGATATGAAAATGGTGCGTGCTGCGATAGACGACTGGCCGCACCGATTAAGGGCCTGTATTAAAAACAAAGGAGGTCATTTTGAATAATTTTGAGTAATTTTAATTCTTTATTAAATGTACTTTAAATCGGTATATAATTTATTAAAAATTGATTGCTACTTTTGTTTTTATCATTATTTTCATTTGTGACAGAACTTTGGGACCGACTACGTATAAAAATAATAATTCTAAATAAAATGATCAGACATACGTAATGCAAAAAAATACGTGCATATGCAATAAAAACTTGACCCTTCCACGGTCCAGTTAATATACGGCGATCGTAAGATCACTATACTGTGTGTGACCCGTCTCTGCTATGGCTGCCATTCCAAGAAAATCGGGCAAGTGCGTGTCGGGCCACGCTCAGTGTAGGGTTCCGTAGTAACCTGTCTTTCTTAGTTACATCGACACGCGCGCGCCAACTAAATGCTTGCGCGTCGGCCGAATTTGCACGAAAGTTGGCCTTTCTAAGTAAGTACATTTTAAGTTGGTCGACTATTACTCGTTCGGTAACCAGTTATGCCTACTTAGCTGTGATAGTTTTCCTTTTAAATTCATTATACTCGTATGTACTTCTGCCACGTTTTTTTTCACATCCCCAGTAGCAGCCATTAAGGGGGGGAAAGTGGAGAAATGAAATGAAATGAAATATATTATTAATAACAATTGTTACAAGTCAAGGTACAATATTGAGCTTTCAATAGTTTTAAGTACAATTAATTACAGTTTTTCGTATTTTATGTCAATTATTTTCATGTTATTCAAATTTATATGTCACACTATATTTTCTACATTTACAGTATTATTGGTAGACTAAAGAACTCGTCATATGAATAAAATGATTCCTGCGTCAACCATTTTTTCAGCCTAACTTTGAATGCTGCGGTGGAAGTCGCATCTCTTACAGAGTCCGGCAGGCGATTGTAGATCGAGGGGCCTGCATAGTACACGGATCGTTCGGACTTGGCAAGTCTGTGCGAGTCGGGGATCAGCCTGTTGTGGTGTCTATTACTGCGCAGGTTGTAATTGGTGTTAATGCCTCTGCGCTTGAACATATCCAAGTTCTCGTGTGTGAACACTGAGACCTGGTATATGAGTAAACAAGGCAGGGGTAGAATCTTAAGATCGCGGAAAAGGTCACGTGCTGGAGCATCCGCCGGCCTGCCGGCCATCGCGCGGATGGCGCGTTTTTGCTGTGAGAACACACGCTTCCAGTCGGAGGCGCGACCCCAAAACTCCACGCCGTAAGTCAGGAGCGAGTGCACTGTCGCGTAATAGCACTCTCGCACAGCACCCCTTCCGGCGGTGAACGTCAGTCTCCGCAGCGCGAAGCAAGCACTCCCCACTCGCTTGCACAGTTCATCGATGTGCGCCTCCCATGTTAGCGCGCTGTCGAGATGGAACCCGAGAAGGCGTGCGCCGTTCACGTGCTGTACAGGGGCACCGCCGGCGCACACCCTCATCTTTGGGCTTGGGTGGCCATTCAGCTTGAAGGACATGAAGCTGGTTTTTTCTTTGTTTAGGGCCAAACCGTTCGTCTTGAACCATTGGTGCAATTGCTCCATGACGTAATTTAGTGCCGCTTCTAACTCCCGCTCAGCGGTTGTACTGACGACTGCTGTGACGTCATCGGCGTACATGAATATATCGGCGCCTTTAATCGCCTTTGGCAGATCGTTCAGCAAAACGCTGAACAGGGTGTTAGAGAGGCACGATCCTTGGGGGACCCCCATCAAATTTTTTAACTCTGCAGATACGACCTTCCCCCTGTCGCCCACTACCACTTGCGCTCTGTCAGTCATAAAGGACAATATTAGCTTGGTGACTTAACTTGGTGAGATATAAATATTTGCAAATCCTAATAGCCCCTAACAGCAACCATTATTATGCTGTGGGTCCTCGAGTACTTGACAACCCCGCGGCCCCACTGCTCTGGTGGAACCCAGCAGTGGAACCACCAGTCCGGAACCAAAAAAATCAACACCTTTTACTATTATTTCATTTCAAGTTACGAATTTTGGCCCGGACATGTAAAAAATTTCCACCTGAGAATGGCCGCCGAGTTGTCAACTGCTGGCCTGGAGAAGGGCGAAGGGTTAAGGTACGGTAGTACTCTTTATTATACTGCGGTTAAGGGCTGTGAAATGAAAGAAACAAATGTATAAAGTTGTATATTTATTTAAAATAAATCAACAAGTCATGTACGCGAGGTACAGCTGCACTTCAAATTATTTGTAAGAAACATTTAACAAAATATTCTGTAAAATAAGTAATATTTATATATTCTGTTTGAGACTTAACGCTTACTTAAAAACTAAATATAATAACAACTTGTATATTCAAGGGAGTATCGCTCACTTGTTGATTACAATATATATAACAATAATGTTATGTATAAATTATATAATTTATATAACAATATGTTTAGCCTATCCCTGATGATTCCGAAACAACTAAGAGCAAGCCAGGCTGCGCCCCGGGTACACTCGGCAGCAGATATCCACACCGACGAAACAAGTAACTAAGAGCAGGCCAAGCTGCGCCCCGGGTACACTCGGCAGCAGATATCCACACCGACGAAACAAGTAACTAAGAGCAGGCCAAGCTGCGCCTCGGGTACACTCGGCAGCAGATATCCACACCGACGAAACAAGTAACTAAGAGCAGGCCAGGCTGCGCCCCGGGTACACTCGGCAGCAGATATCCACACCGACGAAACAAGTAACTAAGAGCAGGCCAAGCTGCGCCCCGGGTACACTCGGCAGCAGATATCCACACCGACGAAACAAGTAACTAAGAGCAGGCCAGGCTGCGCCCCGGGTACACTCGGCAGCAGATATCCACACCGACGAAACAAGAGCAGGCCAGGCTGCGCCCCGGGTCCCGGGCGGGCGATGCCTGCCGGCAGCGGAACACTCGACAGCAGATACCTATCCACACCGACGAAACAAGAGCAGGCCAGGCTGCGCCCCGGGGCCCGGACGGGCGATGCCTGCCGGCAACGGAACACTCGACAGCAGGTATCCACACCGACGAAACAAGTAACTAAGAGCAGGCCAAGCTGCGCCCCGGGTACACTCGGCAGCAGATATCCACACCGACGAAACAAGTAACTAAGAGCAGGCCAGGCTGCGCCCCGGGTACACTCGGCAGCAGATATCCACACCGACGAAACAAGAGCAGGCCAGGCTGCGCCCCGGGTCCCGGGCGGGCGATGCCTGCCGGCAGCGGAACACTCGACAGCAGATACCTATCCACACCGACGAAACAAGAGCAGGCCAGGCTGCGCCCCGGGGCCCGGACGGGCGATGCCTGCCGGCAACGGAACACTCGACAGCAGGTATCCACACCGACGAAACAAGTAACTAAGAGCAGGCCAGGCTGCGCCCCGGGTACACTCGGCAGCAGATATCCACACCGACAAAACAAGTAACTAAGAGCAGGTCAGGCTTCGCCCCGGGTACACTCAGCAGCAGATATCCACGCCCGGGGCCCGGGCGGGCGATGCCTGCCGGTAGCGGAACACTCGACAGCAGATATCCACACCGACGAAACAAGAGCAGGCCAGGCTGCGCCCCGGGTCCCGGGCGGGCGATGCCTGCCGGCAGCGGAACACTCGACAACAGATATCCACACCGACGAAGAGCTATCTATAATATTAACATTGCTTAAGAATCTATTCGACATGTTTTATGGCAACCATATTTATTACTTTAAGAAAAGCATGTCATCTTAGTCGCAATTAAAACTTGTCAAATTTAACCTCAGATCTTTTTCTTCGCAGTTTCGAGGGTGCCTAAATATAAAACTCCGCCGTAGTTACTGCTGTTAAATGTATGAAATATCTACGCTATAGGTTCGTTTTGCTCCTGCTGGTCAAACTAAGTTATTCGGAATAGAACCACAGACAGCAGAGCAACCCGAGCCTATGCGAACTAACAATTGAGCTATTTGAATGTATCAGTTACCTAAAGTAATCCTAATGAGTATGGCACAACGCATCGTAGATGTCGCGGTCACACTTGTGTGGGAGACTGGGAACTTGTGTGTACAACATCTCTCTATGCTCACATGTATACATGGCTCACTACAGTACAGTATGCCCATCGAGTGATCCGAAATTAGCACAGAATGTGTAGCAAATTAGCGGTCCCTCACAAATATGACCAGCCCGCTTTCGTCGGACGAAACATCTACAACAACTATACAAAATATATGAGTCGCATTCTCGCTCTACCGTATATCTAAAAGCCACCTAGTTTCACAAAATAGCGCCCATTGTGGGCCTATACCCTATGGAACCGTAGGACATGCACGCATACATACACGCTCGCACACACACTCGAACCCGCGAGCGACCACACACACATACACACACGCACGCACAATATCACTATCATCTTGTTTCTAAAATTAACGTTTACATATTCCGGAGTGAATCACAACTTGTAAAGTTGTAAACGAAGAGTATGAAATGCTTCGACCCTGCATCGCTACACCCACATTGGGGAAAATCTACGGTCTTATTCATAATGAATCATTAGCAGAATTTTGTTAAAAAATATGATTTCTAATCATAATTCTCTTTACATCTGTTAAAAGGCTCGATGGATAATTAAGCGTACCTACTTACCTAATGTGATGAAACGAAACATATAAGCTCTTTTATTGAAAGTAAATTCACATGAATAATACCATAGTTGAGAGGGGACGTCCTGTAACGCACATCGGTAGGTTTTTGCTCATGAAAGACCATTGTTCGATTCGAATTGAAGTCTTTAGTGCGTCTCGGGGCCACGAGTCAGTCTCGCACAAGCCGTGCTACAAGAGCGCTGCGCTGGTAGGACCGCATACCGGCGACAACACTTCACTGACCGTTTGTAGACCTTACTACAACGAAATAGGGTTTACTAACGGCCAGTGAAGTGCTTGTACGAATGCAGTAAGGCTGGCTGGAAGCTAGTTGTCCTCGGCCGCGAGCCGCGCGGCTATGGCGGCGGTCAGCGCGGAACCCTTGCCGCTGCCGTCTTCGGCGCTCATCAGCGAAAACTGCAAAATACGAATAAGTACGAATTTCAAACATCTGTACCGCAAAGCCAGTAATTTTTTCAACTAAAGCAAAATCTGACTCAACCAAAGACGTGAATGAAGTATTTTAAAGATATTTTAGTGTTTTCCCAGTTACCAGATTCGTGGGAATTCCTTAAATTGACAAAAGTGTACAATACAATCCCAAGACATTTTCTCGGGATTGTATTGTACAGGTTATTAGCATTTGTTGGGATTGTGTTGTTGTAGGTACCCACTAGTTACTACAGCGCAGAAAGCCCTCCGACAAGATGTACTGACGTACCTACTGGTCAACATTTGGACAGCGCAAGACCAACAGTTGAGGACACTCTTGGGGAAGACCTTTTTCCAGTAGCGCCCGTTTGTACCCGACTGCTTCAGGAGGCATAAGTTTATCACTGATACTATGATAATGATATTTATCAACCGACGTACCTTGTAGGGTTGCAGCAGTGCGATGTACTTGTCCATGAGCCCCCGGATGCGCGGGTGCCGCTTGAACACCGACCCGTCCACCGCCACCACCACGTGCGGCCGCGCCATGCGCTGCACCAACACCGCAATGCCTGCAAATAACCAAATACAATTGTCATCGACACATTCTCGAGAAGATGAAGGAAGCTCTTATCGCATAGTCATCGAGAGGATGTTAGTTTAAACTCGATTGGATTACCTTCATCTAAATAGTTCCTACGACCTCCATTCAATCATGCACTTTTAGAGGCAGGCGAGCAGCACAGAAGCACTTCTGTTTATGGACTTAACGTTTTCCTTCGCATTTCTGGCAACACGAAGTCACACTCGACAACAGGCGCTAGTCACGAAACTCTAGCAGGTTCAGCAGATAGGAGACCGGACGTCCCTACAGCGGGTCCATATAGGGTTGCATAATATTTGTAGCCATAAGGCCGATAGGCATAACTACTTGTGTCATAATCATCATTACCCATAAACGACAATAGTCATAAATTAGTTCGCTTACATTTTTTAGCCATAATATTTGAGAGCATAAATAGCAAATATCATAAATTTATTGTGCATAAAAGCTTTAAGCATAATAATCAGTCACCATAATAGGTTTGCGCATAACGTTTTCAAGTCATATACGACAACCATTTATAACAGCCAGCGTGTCGACGTCACCTCGCTTCGCGAGGCGCCTATTTCCGTTCTAAGGGACACAAGTGAACCCTAACCTAGCTTAGCGACAGTAAATT
This sequence comes from Epinotia bilunana, assembly GCA_947049275.1. NCBI lineage: Eukaryota > Metazoa > Arthropoda > Insecta > Lepidoptera > Tortricidae > Epinotia > Epinotia bilunana. The sequence goes on along the minus strand of OX346275.1, from coordinate 15,149,106 downwards.
GTCACTTTTTTTTACTGCGGGGGTTTTGCCCCCGAGTCCCCCTGTGGGGGCATCGCCCCCCGGCCCCCTTTTATAGCTGCCCTTACCCAATTAAGTTCTTGACAACTAATTTAATAGCCGGTTTTTTTGCGAATCAAAAATAGAATAAAAACATATTTTGTTTATTTTCTAAGCATCACCCACCGCGCATAAATATCTATGGGAATAATTTATGCATCGCAATTCGTATGACTAAAAATAATTATGATCATCAATATAATGACTAAAACTTGTATGAAAAAGACTTATGCGCAACAACTTTATGCGTAAAGTTGTATGGCTTTCAAAATGATGACGAGAGTCATTATGCGACTAGATGGACACCCCCCTACAGCAAATTGCCTAGTAATCCTAGCAACTATCCTCCTAGCGCGGCCGGAGCACATCCTTGCAGCGTGCTGCGCACGCGCGCGTCGGCGTCGCCCCACACAGCCCGCAGTCATCCTAGCAATAACGATGGGCTGATACTCACAGACAGAGACCAGCTGCGCGGCGCGGCCGGAGCACACCCTCGCGGCGTGCTGCACGACGCGCGCGTCGGCGTCGCCCCACACAGCCCGCAGTCATCCTAGCAATAACGATGGGCTGATACTCACAGACAGAGACCAGCTGCGCGGCGCGGCCGGAGCACACCCTCGCGGCGTGCTGCACGACGCGCGCGTCGGCGTCGCCCCACACAGCCCGCAGTCATCCTAGCAATAACGATGGGCTGATACTCACAGACAGAGACCAGCTGCGCGGCGCGGCCGGAGCACACCCTCGCGGCGTGCTGCACGACGCGCGCGTCGGCGTCGCCCCACACAGCCCGCAGTCATCCTAGCAATAACGATGGGCTGATACTCACAGACAGAGACCAGCTGCGCGGCGCGGCCGGAGCACACCCTCGCGGCGTGCTGCACGACGCGCGCGTCGGCGTCGCCCCACACAGCCCGCAGTCATCCTAGCAATAACGATGGGCTGATACTCACAGACAGAGACCAGCTGCGCGGCGCGGCCGGAGCACACCCTCGCGGCGTGCTGCACGACGCGCGCGTCGGCGTCGCCCCACACAGCCCGCAGTCATCCTAGCAATAACGATGGGCTGATACTCACAGACAGAGACCAGCTGCGCGGCGCGGCCGGAGCACACCCTCGCGGCGTGCTGCACGACGCGCGCGTCGGCGTCGCCCCACACAGCCCGCAGTCATCCTAGCAATAACGATGGGCTGATACTCACAGACAGAGACCAGCTGCGCGGCGCGGCCGGAGCACACCCTCGCGGCGTGCTGCACGACGCGCGCGTCGGCGTCGCCCCACACAGCCCGCAGTCATCCTAGCAATAACGATGGGCTGATACTCACAGACAGAGACCAGCTGCGCGGCGCGGCCGGAGCACACCCTCGCGGCGTGCTGCACGACGCGCGCGTCGGCGTCGCCCCACACAGCCCGCAGTCATCCTAGCAATAACGATGGGCTGATACTCACAGACAGAGACCAGCTGCGCGGCGCGGCCGGAGCACACCCTCGCGGCGTGCTGCACGACGCGCGCGTCGGCGTCGCCCCACACAGCCCGCAGTCATCCTAGCAATAACGATGGGCTGATACTCACAGACAGAGACCAGCTGCGCGGCGCGGCCGGAGCACACCCTCGCGGCGTGCTGCACGACGCGCGCGTCGGCGTCGCCCCACACAGCCCGCAGTCATCCTAGCAATAACGATGGGCTGATACTCACAGACAGAGACCAGCTGCGCGGCGCGGCCGGAGCACACCCTCGCGGCGTGCTGCACGACGCGCGCGTCGGCGTCGCCCCACACAGCCCGCAGTCATCCTAGCAATAACGATGGGCTGATACTCACAGACAGAGACCAGCTGCGCGGCGCGGCCGGAGCACACCCTCGCGGCGTGCTGCACGACGCGCGCGTCGGCGTCGCCCCACACAGCCCGCAGTCATCCTAGCAATAACGATGGGCTGATACTCACAGACAGAGACCAGCTGCGCGGCGCGGCCGGAGCACACCCTCGCGGCGTGCTGCACGACGCGCGCGTCGGCGTCGCCCCACACAGCCCGCAGTCATCCTAGCAATAACGATGGGCTGATACTCACAGACAGAGACCAGCTGCGCGGCGCGGCCGGAGCACACCCTCGCGGCGTGCTGCACGACGCGCGCGTCGGCGTCGCCCCACGCCCCCGCCGACGCGGGGCACGCCGCCCGCAGCGCCGACAGCGTGCGCGCCGTTGATCCGTTCTCGTTGTCCCTGGTGATACCAACTAATTGTTATGATTGGGGGAAAAATCATTCAACCCTCACACCACTGACACACACGCAGTGTCACTTTCCTCGCTTAATCCCAACTTAACGTAATTCGAAGACAAACTCAAATCATTTTAGGGACGTGATAAATGCGGAAGGGCGGGCACACCCGCGTCTTATATTCTTCGCGTAGCTCGCCCGTACTCCTACCCTGCCACGTAGGTACCTACCTATAATAGCTGGCTAGTTTCTATGTGTGTATGTATGTATGTATGTGGAACAAAAATATATTTGTACAGTCCAAACGGTTTGAAGGATTTTAACATATGACGTGTCGTTTTGGATTCCTCATAATCGTGGGAGCTATAAATATTTGAAAAAAGCAGTAAGGTTTTTGAAAAATCTTCTGAGTTCACTTGTTACGTTCGTAGAATGGTCCTGATGGTACTCACTCCTCGAAGAAGCTGACGTGCTCGGATAAGATGGAGCCGGGCGGCGGCGCGGCGGGCAGTAGCCCCGCGCCCGCCAGCCGCGCGAGCGCGGCCCGCAGCAGGTCGCCCAGGTACTTGCCACCGATGTACTTCTCGAATCTAACGAACACAACATTCATTATTATTGATTTATTCTCATTTTTCTCGCGCAGTAAACCGAGGCTAAGTGCTCGCCATTACTTCTTTTGGTAACCCAGCTTGTTCGAACCAAAGAACTTCGCAGTATAGGTACTATAGTAGTATAGGGTTCCTGTGTCAAATGATTTAACACCAATTCAAAATACTCTTTCTAGCCATACGTGAGTACATAAGGACTCAATAATTCCACTAGACACGGAGAATCGGGCAAGTAACACTCTTGTTACTTGCCCGATTCTCCGTGTCTAATGGACTAAGTAGTCCTCTCCCAAGTAACACATCAAAGCAGTATAACGGCCAAAATACAGCGTTTGTGTATCGTTTTCGCATTTTGAGTTAGGTTTATAGTAGCATTATAAACTTTTAATGCGGCTATTGTAATGCTTATTTGGGGACAAATTTAACTGCTTTAGATCCTAAAAAGGAAACAATAGTTGTTTAATTGCATTACAGGCGCATATAATTTAATAATTATATAATAAGCATTATTGTGGTCAAAGAATGTGTCAATCGCATTAAAGAAGCATTATTATGTTCAATGAAGTTGCCAATCGCATTACAGAAGCATTAAACCGGCAACATTATTGAGAATGAAAATGTTAATTGCATTACAAAAGCATTAGACTTAGCATTAGAATGTACTAAAAGAATTATAAATGTTCACAGTTAGAACTTAAAAAAACCTACATCAGTGCAAAAATATCGCTCTAATACTTCGTCGGTACAAATATTAATTGTCTCGCAATATAATGTATGGATGCGTGAGTGTTCAAAACTGAGTGAAGTGTTTGCAAAGTTTATAATAGTAGGCTGGGTGAAGTGTTTGACTCTTTTGTTAGTTCATGCCTTCAAATATTACTGCGCAATGTAGTTTACTGTAAATGTCTATATAAGTTTTATTGAATATTTTCACGCGCCTTCGATATTGTGGTTTTGATATAAAATGTTATATAAGGATATGTGTGAAATAACCAAAACATTTTTTATTCCTAGTATAAAAAGTATTTTGCATTATTAATATAATTGTATTGGTTGGGCAGTATTAAATTAAGTTATATCATTATTATACAGATCTATTACTTTTTTAAATAGGTCCACATGATAATATTTTTTGGTTATAATATTTAACAAAATGGTGTCGGGCTATAGCAGCTCCGCGAGCCTTTAAAAAGGCTAATTAATGCCGCCAGCAGTAGAAATACTCACACGTGAACAATTATTAAGCCAGAGGCCAGAGAGAAGACTTGATAAACCACTGTAGTGCCATTGTCTATAAAGTAGTTATATATGGGTTCACCGGTATACCAGTAGACTGCTTGATGTGTACTGAAATAGTGCCATTACTTGAACGCAATTTTGGGGATCCTTGAGCATATCAATAAAACCCACCCAGATTTTTTGTACAATTAGAATCCGTTTACCAAGAGTTGATAAAAAGGCTTTCTGATTCTGAACGCATTATCTACATAACTATTCCTGCTTTTATTAAAATGATTATGCTCTCAACAAAAAAATTAAAGTAGTTTCATTCAAGTTCTAGAATATCACTTGCCGACAAATGGTTTTACGAATACTGTAAAATAAATGTATATACAGCTTTACGCATTACAATAGCTCACGTGTATTTGATTAAAGAGCTGTTAGCTGTACAACAGAACTCAGTTGACCTTTAAAAATGCAAGCATTACATTGATTCACGTTTATGCTGTCCAGCAGTACTAGGCGTTTACTTACAACTTAAAAGTGCTTTTATACAACAAATGGCACTAAAAACAGCTCAAAGCTGTATAACGGATTTACGGTGCATTATAATGGTAAAAATTTATGCTGTTAAGCAGCATTAGGCATTATCTTACTACTTTAAAATGCTATAGTAGACCCTAAGGCATAAAAACAGCTGAAAACTGTATAGCGGATTTATGTGGCATTATAATGGGTCATGTTAATGCTATTAAACAGCATTAAGCATTTATGTACTACTTAACTATTGTAGATCCAAATGCACTAAAAACAGCTGAAAGCTGTACGGCTGCGTTGTAGTTTGCTGCAATAAAACTAAAGGCTTTAAAAAAGCATTTTGATATGCGATTATCTAACCGTTATACAGTGTAGAGCATCATAATGGTTTTCAAATGCCAATATAAGGCGTCAAGATGCTCGTTGAACTTATATAAGAGTTTATACGGACCTTAAGTTCTACATAGGTTTACTATTCGTTTGATAAAATGCTTTCTGTGTTACTGTTCTATAACAGAGGTACTTCGAGATTCTTCTACGCCCTGAGCGCTCCTGGTGCACCAGCTGTGGTGAGTCACGTGACCGTGATGGCGGGACGAGTTACGAGCCGTTATTTTGGAGACGGCACTAAGGTACTTAATCAACATGATGTAATATGTGTACTCACGTGAAGGAGCCGACCAGCAGCGTGCGCGCGTCCACCTCGCGGTCGAGGTCGGTGCGCAGGAAGTCCAGGCAGCCGTTGTCCCCGAACGCGCCCCACTCGATGTCCACGCACACGGCGGAGCCGCGCCCGCGCCGCGCCGCCTCCCAGTGCGTCACCGCCGACGCCGACTCCATGTAGCACCCGTTAGAGCCGGTGCCCAGTATCACGCCGATCTGGAAACAAACAGGGCTTATAGATGCCTGTTGATATTAGCTTTCGGAATCAAAGGACTCTTTGAGACCAATTGCTTTTGGACTTGTTGGTTCTAGCACCTGAATAATATGGTATTATTATAGGCATGTATCTCTTCCAAGCTAGAATAATAGGCCATCTTATGTTGCGGCTGGCAAGCAAAGCGTTTATATTATCACCTGAAGTAATTACCAAAGCTGTATTCTTCATTGCTGAAGATATTAGAGAGCTTTGCTGATTAGTTCTACCAAATGTTTCTATTCATTAGTTCATAGTTATAATAGTGAGCTGCTCCATCAATCCGTTACGCAGCAGTCTCCAGAAGCCAGTACCGACCTCCACGCGCTTGTCCTTATGCGCGCCCGAGACCAGCGTGCCCGTGGTGTCGTTGAGCAGCACGCGCACGGTGATGCGCAGGCTGCGCGCGCGCAGGCACCGCTGCAGCAGCGCCGCCACGTCCACGCCCGCCATGCCGCCGCACTTGAAGCTCTTCGTCCACGTGATCAGCTCGCCGGAGAATATCGAATGCTGCTTCATCGGGAAAGAGAAGGTGAAACCTGGAACGTAAACAAGCATGCTAGTTTATTTCCCGCCCAATAGTATGACCAGACAGTCGGGACATTAGAATAATAGACATTATTATTCCGTTTTTTCCTAATGTCACGCCAAACGCTGGTAACTATATAAAAATAGGTGGTAAAGGAACATGCGGTACATGCGGAGAATCTGACGAAATGAAACGTTTGTGCTAAAGCGTTCAAGACTGCTTTATAACCAAGGTCGTTGTAACCAAGGTCGTTGTAACCAGCCCGTTTCATTACCATCATCATCAGCCTGCGTACTACTGTTGGGCACAAGTCTCCTTTCATTTACAAGAAATAACCTCCTAAAGCTCTCTTCATGTTTCCTTCTATTTACCAGTCCAGGTTTTATAAAATACGAAAGATGATCGCCATCCGGCAGGATATGGCATCAAACCGGGCGAAGAAGAGGTCTTCATGGTTTCAGGCTGTACGGGACCAGTAGGTGGTGACGCTTATCGCCTTGTTTTGTCTATCGCGTCTCGAAGGTCTTGCTCAGAGCAGGCGTGCGGGCACTATTCGAGAAGCCGTCTCATACGGTCATTGAGCGTCTGAGACACTTCGTTTAGGGTGCCGTACTTCAGCAAGTTTTCAAGGACAAGAAGTGTAGTAGCATGTAAGACAAACCTAGCGACATCTCCTGGTCCTCCATGCCCTCAGAGCGCACGAAGTCCTGCACGCAGTCGGCCAGGAAGTTGAACAGGTCCTCGCCCGGGCCCAGCCGCAGCTCATCACTGTAACACAAAGTATGCTTGTTATTATAAACGGATATTTTTTTATTGGACGGGATATTGCTTTACGAGTACATACTCGTACATCCACACTAATATTATTAATGCGAGTGTCTGTCTGTCTGTCTGTTACCTCTTCACGCTTAAGCCGCTGAACCGATTGTGATGAAATTTGGTATGGGGATAGTTTAAATCCCGGGAAAGGACAGAATGGTTTTATTCCAGAAATCCTCTCATAAGGAGGTGAAATGGGGGATGAAAGTTGGTTTGGAGCTTCAATATAAACGAGTTCCACGTACAGAGACGCGGGCAGAAGCTAGTAAGAGATAATTACGAGTAGAGCATTAAACACTTTTTGTACAAAACAAGTAGTTTGTTTTAGGCTAGACAGGGGCCTCCTCGGTCCATTTCTACTCGTTTCGGGTTTAAGCAATCTCTGGTCTCTCGGTTCTTTGCTATGGCAGGCATAGTCTACAATATTGCATCCTATTCATGATATTGATACGTATACTAAATGCAACTTGAAACTCGTCACAATAAATTACTGATGATCATCTGTGACTAGCCCAACGAGAAGCGGCGTCGGCGTCGGCGCCGTCGGTGGTCCAATTAAAGTGTGCGCTCAGACATTATACTGGTACATCAACCAGCGCGCGGTTGTTTGTGATCTGCAGTCTGGAACAGAACTGCCAACACGAGTGGGATCGCCCAAATGGATGTCAACACAATGCTAATAACGCTAATTCATTTTGAACGCTTTGTTGCTGATTGTACACGCCATAATCTTAAGTACTAATTGACTTGGATGTGTCTATGATTCTAGTTGCTTCAATAGATATGCAAAAGAGCCGCGCAAATGTTAGACGTTATAAAATGACGGCAGACTCGCTACTATCTTTTAATCCACGTTATAACTATTTTACGAGATTATTTCTTATTGATTCTATGGCAGATTAATAAAGTTATGTACACGAGGACGAGCAAGTTTGTTACCACGCTGTTGTGATACTGTACCAATATATTAATCAGCGGTGCGATGTAAATTGCGGCATACAAATTGAAACCGGATCTGACCTGGACATGGTCCGTATGCAATACAATGTTGAAGTTAGTCTCACAAGTTGACACGCTCAGTGCCATGTTGAGTTTGACAAAACAGCATCTTGACCTCCGATCAGATTGTTATGACTTATGAGAGTTGTGAGTCAATGAATGGTTTTAAATAGGGACTGGCCTGGTAGACTAGTGCTGACCTGATGTGGTACTGCTGCACGTCCTCGCGCACTAGCTGGCCGCCGCGCAGCTCCACCAGCAGCACGCGGAAGTTGGTGCCACCCAGGTCCAGCGCCAGGAACACGCCCTCCTCTGCAACAACAACAGTATCTTCAAAAACTAGTCAATTATGAAGGAAAGACGTCCACTGCTAGAGATAGGCCTCCCCCAAAGAGTGCACAAGCACCGGTCCTCCGCTGCAAAGCATAGCACAGCATGCATACCTGTCCCGTCGGGCAGCTCCGGCACGTAGGTGTTCTCCATCTGCAGCGAGGACGGCTGCTGGCGCAGGCCGCGCGTCAGCTCGCGCTCGAACACGCCCGCCACGCGCCGCAGCGTGGCGCCGCACAGCGCCAGCTCCGACAGGCATGCCTCCACCTGCAAACAACAACAAACATATTCATTCAAGCTTCTAATAGTACATTACTACAGAGGCCGGGAAGTAAGGGGTTGCCGGCCGAGTACACATAGACGGCCGAGCGAAACGAGGCCGGATAGTTATGAGGCTGGCTACCCTTTTCGCGCCGAGGTATGATATAGTGCTTTTCTCAGACATGCAATGAAATAAATAAATAAAACTCCAAGAAATCAAACTTAATTGTCATGGCTGAACGCCGTGCTCCTGTGCCACAAATTGTGGAATGGAAATCGTCACACTTCGAAGCCTATCATGGTGAACACAACGTCAATATTTCATTGCATGTTTGAGAAAAATATATTATATTCTTCTCAAGAAGTTCAGTGGCCACCGAATTGAACCCGCAGGATGGTTGATGCCGGGGCAGACTGGAAGGAGATGAAAGAGAGGACCATTAGGGTTCCGTACCCAAAGGGTAAAACGGGATCCTATTACTAATACTCCGCTGTCTGTCCGTCTGTCTGTCTGTCTGTCTGTCTGTCCGTCTGTCACCAGGCTGTATCTCATTAACCGTGATAGTTAGACGGTTGAAACTTTCACAGATGATGTATTTAATGTTGGCGCTATAGGCAACAACAAATACTAAAAAACGGAATAAAATAAATATTTAAGGGGCTCCCATACAAACAAGTGTTTTTTTGCCGTTTTTATAGATACGGAACCCTTCGTGCGCGAGTCCGACTCGCACTTAGCCGGTTTTTTTTTTATTGGTGAGGGTGGCAAAGTAGCGGACGAGAGGGAAGGCTTTTACTTTGGGTGGGGCACAACAACTAGGCCAGGAAAAAAAACCAATCAACTTTCCCTTTCGACTTACTTTCGACTTAGGAAGTAAAACAATGCCTGAATGTGTGTTCATTCAGAGTATGAGGTAGCTGGCGATCGCAGGGTTGGCGGTGGCAATAGATCAACATACAGGGCGTAACAAAAACGGGGTGTGAACCGATCAAGGGCATAACAGGTATGGTGTTCTGATAAGAAAAAACTAAAAGATTTTTTTTTGACGCGATTTTTTTTTACATTTGTACGGAGCAGGTCGCCCCAGTCGGCCAACGCTACATAGAAAAGTAAAAAAAAATGACGCAAAAAAAAATTCTGCCTGTTATGCCCTTGATCGGTTCACACCCCATTTTTGGTACACTCTGTATATATTATACACCTACACAGTACACTATCATAGCGAGTCTAGACTATACGCAAATAAACAAGCAACGCCAGTTTTCATACAGAAAAATGATCCCAAAGGACGAGTTTTAATTTTTTAAAGTCTTAGCAACAAAACGGTACTTCACAAATGTTCAGGATCAGAACTTGCAACCGCAGGCTTCACACTTGCAACCGCAGGCTTCACACTTGACTTTCACATAGGACCGCTATCGCAACCAACTACAATGAAAGTTAAATACTAATTGAGTTAATTTAAATCTATCCTCCAGAGCCCACCTGAAACTGTAGAAAAAAAATATCTACAGTTCTTCAATAATGTTTCAGTATCTCGGTAATCTTAGTTTGCATTCGCATCGGAAAAGGTGTCCGCTTCAATGAATCATTGACGCTCTCTCAGACAGGTAAACGCGCAATAAGTACTCGTAGTGCGTGGTGAATATAATTAATTAACGATAAGTTTCTACTCGATTAAAAGATAAATGTTATCGAAGAGGACGTGGCAGGCGGCGCGGCCGATGATGGATCGCGTCTGCGGCCATCGATCACAGATAATCGAGTTGCTCTCGGCAAACTCATTACTAACAATTAAAGTGATTAATGCCAACTGCGACTACAGGACTGTACTAACAACATTTTAAATTGTACTGAGCTTCTGGGTTGAATGTTCTCCGCTTATTATCCAGCAGGACGTACCTACTTACTCTGGTTTACAACCAACGTACCTATTGAAAAACGACAAGTCATCTCAAAGTGAATAGTTATAGGTAATGGCGACTGTAACTTCATCAAATTAATACGCAGTGCAACATGTCCCTGCCATGATGGAGCAGCAGGCCTAACTTACCTATATATGTAACATATGACATGACATGACATGACATGACATGACATGACATGACAATAACAAATAATCACTTGACTAGGTACCATTAGCAAAAGCAAAAATAATATTTCTATAGTTTTCACCCTTTAACTGCGTCGTTCAGGGTTCAAGGGCACATCATCCGTAGTTGTATGGTTATATAAGTTTATGTAGAATGAACGTACGAAAGTGTGTGTGTGTGTGTGTGTGTGTGTGTGTGTGGGGGCGGGCGAAAACGGGCGAAAGCCTCCAACTGCTAACAAGCAAACACAATTGGCAGCTGTAATGAGGCTGTTGGTGCCAATGCCCGCCGCCAAATGTTTTCGATGAACTGAAATGTATGAATTCCAGTAGGTACCTACCTCACGCAAGTGACGTAATATCGAGCAAATTAAAAATAATCCTGCCGAAGTATTTGTACATTTCGAGCTTATAAATTAAGAAGGATACCTAAGTTACCTAAATTGGCTATGAGCTACTTACAACTTGATAATTTCATTCCATAATGTCTACATTTGAAATAAGAACAGCATGGTTCGAAATTTTGCATAGAAATAAATAATATGCGCGAGCACGCAACACATCGATTTCATATTTGGATGCAAAATATTGAATTAGATTGACCTCCAGGCCAGATTGTTTTTAGGGTTCCGTACCCAAAGGGTAAAACTATTACCTACTAAGATTTCGCTGTCTGTCCGTCCGTCTGTCTGTCTGTCACCATCAGGCTGTATCTCAAGAACCGCGATAGCTAGACAGTTGAAATTTTTACAGATGATGTATTTCTGTTGCCGCTATAACAACAAATACTAAAAACAAAATAAAATAAATATTTGAGGGGGCTCCCATACAACAAACTTTATTTTTGCCGGTTTTATAGATAGAACCCTCCGTGCGCGAGTCCGACTCGCACTTGGCCGGTTTTTTCATGTACCTAAGCTTCACTGAGGAAGCTATCTTTACGAGGGCCCCGCCGATAACCCCTCTTGCGATGGGTCCGATATCGACTGCCACGTGTTGCCGTCGTGCTGACACTGACAGTTCACTAGGTACCTACGCTCATTCTTATAGGGGCTACCGCGAAACGAAAAACAACTTCATTCGTATATCTCTGTCTTTGTCGCTCGAACTAGCAAGTGCGACAGAGAAGGAGATACACGATGTTTCGCGGTAGGGCCTCAGTTCCAATTTCCGCATGACGCAACAATCGCAACATCAACCCTTCATCGCGTTAGAGAGCTATTGTTCAAGTTATTGCTTCTCCGTTTCACCCACCACGTTTCTCCACAACTTTGTAACTTGTTTAAAGCTCACTTCAAGGCTCACCCGCAACCCACAAATAATAATACATAAGTATATCTTAACGCCGCGACTCGTAGTAACTAAGCTTAGGTAGAGGTCTAGTTTCGTCAGGCGTGACGTGTGGGGTGAGGGTGACGCGCATAAGTCCGTAAAGAATAACAGCCCTGCCCCGCTATTTTGTAACTTAACCTCACCGTTCACCAATAAATATAGCCTGAGATGTCAGGTCCTGAGGTTCAGTTTCGTTAGGTGTGACGGTTGACGTGAAGCGTTCCCAATGACGACAGCCCTTTAGTGGGTGAGATGGCTGAAACGCTTTAATAATAACTTGGTACTTCGCAACATCGCAACCTTCAGTGAGTTGGAACAGAGGCCTCACGGCTGTCGACTCGACTTAGACCGAACAATACGAGATACTAATTCATTATCTATATAATTATCTACTACTCGAAGAATTTTATGTACATACGCGTATAGTTTGATAATCAATCGCGCGCCTCGTTTGTACGTTTGACAATGACAACGCACAAACGCAATTTATATATCTGCCTAATCCAATTCGTAATTGTTCATTATTTTCATAATAAGGTCGAAAAATTATTCAGAAACAATGAGTTGCAGATCAAATGCCAAGTGAAACAAAACAATTACAAAATTTAAATTTGAAGTTTCGGATTTGGAGTTTATTCTACAGCGTAGTTATAGGTGGTTTGTATTAAATACTAACTTATTAAATTACTAGCTGCCGCCCGCGACTTCGTCTGCGTGGACCCGGGATAAAAACTATCCTATATTTTTAATCCAGGCTATAAACTATGTTCGTGCAAAATTTCACCCAAATCGGTTGAGCCGTTTAAGCGTGATTGAGTAACAAACATCCAAACATCTAAACTTTCGCATTTATAATATTAGTAGGATTAACTTTCAGCTCTACCTTACTTACCTCTGTCGTCCATATTAGCTCTTCCATATCTCGAAAAAAGTCATAAGCGAAACTATCCGCTACAGGAAATACGTACTTAATTCATTCATCAAAAATCATTTCCAAACCAAGTTCGTCATTTAATTACCTACTGTTGTACACGTTTTTTTTTCTGGTGTTAGTATGAAAGTTTGTAGGGATACTTCGGTGCGCAAGTCAGACTCGCACTTGACCGGTTTTTCCGCATCGGTACATTTTCTATTGCTGTACAATCTGAAAAAAATCGGCCAAGTGCGAGTCGGAACTCAGCAATTCGTGTTCCGTACATTCAGTTATTTTAAATGATTCATACTTTATCTCCTGATTTTGAAGCTAACTACTACTAACTAAACTGCTTGATTTATTGAATGGAGTTCAATAAAAAATATATTTCTGTTATTGCAAAAACTCCACAATCGTATGTGTTCGTTTGTTGCTGCACTATTGTATATTTTTAATTCACCATTTACAAAATGAACACAAGTCCAGTGCCCAACGTCATTAAATGTTCGGTTCCCGGGAGCTTCTCCTTGTAAATGGTCTTCTCCCCGAGGCACAGGCTCAATCAAGTGCAGAGCGTGCATTAAAAGCACGTCGCGCGGACGGTAGCTTGAATTTTCTGAAAGTATCCTGTAAAATGCAGTTAAACGCATTCGTCTTAAATATATTCATTTCCCAGTACATACGAGAAACGAGTCATTTTAATGTTTTAGGTCCTCGCCTTTTTTTAAGGTGTCGGGTTCTACATTTTCGCAGCAAGCTCTCAAACTTGAATGGTAAGTATAAGGCAACAATACGATTCACCACTACAGCTCGGTATTCCAATTTTAAATCAAATAAAGAACCTCGTACTTTGATGCTATTTTGTTTCTAGATTTTAACCAAATAGTCAACAATATGTAAAACTGTTAAAATATAGAACACCAAAAGCTACTTGTAGTGTTGAAATCTGAAGGCATTATTAAGCATAGTATTATTTGTGTGTTTTAGTAACCCAAACAAAATCGCATATAAGGAGATTCAATAGTTTTTTTTTTAGTTCTCAACTGAATCGTTTTATTACAAAATCCAAAATATTCATCTGGGGGCACGGTAGTGCCCCCGCCAAGTCGAGCGCGAAGCAAATACTTCCTTACCATCCTTTACTGGAACCATTTCGCCGCATTTTCAGGCCCCTATTTGAGAACCTCTGGATAAGACCAGAACGCAGAAATTTTCATCCAGTAAGCTATAATCACATACTTAACATCCAAAAAAAATCATTTCTTAAAGATGATACGTTAGATAAATATGACACCGAATTGGTATAGGATCTTTAGCTTGTAACTTGACATATCGCTGCAACCACTTTATTATTCATTATTCATTAACATTAAATAAATATTTACTATAATAATTAGACAAATTAACCCAAACAGCCACTATTATTGTAACGGTGTTTTGTTGACGTTGCTATGTTGGAGCTCCTAAATTAATTCATAAAGTTTATTAAACTACCTACTGATACGTCAATTTATAATTATTTAGACTAGCATTAATAAAATAGAACCGTATTATTGTGTGCCCTTACAGGGTGTCATGAACCAGCCAATGATTATAACACCTTATTATATACGTGACAATGTAATATTGAATAAATGAAATTATATTATTATATTATATATTATAAAAAAATATAGTATTTAGAATAAGATTGCTACACCCTAACAGGGTCCACGCTGTACCTATATAATTCAAGTCTGTAGGTCATTTAGTTCCGAAGTTAAGCGAAAGCAAACTCATGATCATCAAAATAGAACTAGTACTTCCCATAAACTCAGAGAGCTGAAATTTGGTACAGAGTTAGGGTTTAATGGCCACATAAAGGGAAAACTATAAAAACTAGGATAATCGAAGATCTGGAGTACCTGGTGACCCTGATTAGAAACACAAGAGCCCAACCAAACTATTAGAGATATATCTATACCCCCTTAACAAAAAATATTCAACTTGGTGAGCCGCTTCATTTGATGTAAAAAGTCGAAGGTCTGAAGTATCTGATGAAGAACCCTCAGCTGGTCTCAGCTGTATTAGAGATATGGTAATGCCCCCTTCTACTATTGGTACATAAAAAAATCTATTGTCATTGCAAAAATCCAGCGTAGTGGGACACATCTTCTAATTTAAATTTAATCTGGGGGCACAGTCGAGCAAAACAGCGGCACGGCCGTACCATCCTTGTCTCGAAGCAGTTCAGGCTATTTTCGACCCTCCTATAACTTCGTTGTGGATAAAACTAGAAGCCTGCATTTTCATTAACCAAGCACGCATTGTATAAACACGAAATATTTCAAATTTCATTCAATTTGAACTAGCGGTTTAAGATTTATAACTAGTCAAAGTTTCGTAAATTTGTCACTCACTGACTGACTCACCGATCATCAAAAGTCTAAGGCACTTCTAGTAGACATAGAAGCTTCAAATTTAGAATACAATTAGTGTTTAGTGCAAAAATTAAGGAGAAGCTAAAAAAAATGCAATTTAAGTCCAGTTTTCTAGATACACCTACTGCAGAAATAACTTTGTAATCCCATATAAACATATTTGATTACAACGTTATATTTGCAGTGAATGGGGCAAAAAATCAAGAATAGGATATTGACACAATAACCTACAAAAAGAAGTGAGATCCCATAAAAAACCTTCTATATAAAAAAGAGGCCAAGTCTCGACTCTTCCACCGCAAAAAGTTGTGAGATATTTGGTAGTACCAAGTCTCAGGCATTCTTATTATTCTTTATTTGCTAGCTAAATAAAATTTTGTGACTGTGAGCATTACGAAAAACCTAGTGAAGCCGGTTTTCAACTAAGCCAAATAAGTTTAGCGCACGCTCACGCGCACTTATAAAAACAAATAAAAACCGGCCAAGAGCGTGTCGGGCCACGCTCAGTGTAGGGTTCCGTAGTTTTTCGTCCGTCACAGTAAGTTAATGTATGGGCGCACCTGCTCCGACCCTATTTAATCAGGAAAAAACTTAACAGCGCCATGTACAATGTGAGCGTTCCGCGTACAGCGACATCTATCGGCAAATTAAGTAAACTATTGCGCGCGAGCTTAAAGTATGGAAGATGATTTTTATGGGATAATTCTTTATTGCGTGAACCGATTTTCACCGTTTTTTACTTTATTTGAAAGCACGTCATTTCATTGTGATTTTGTAGAAATTACAGGTACATAAAAACCTGCTTATACGGTTAAATTACAAACTTAGTTCAGAAATTATTTAGTAATTTTTTTCAAAAACTATTTAACCTATCAAGTTCAAAATAATTTTCCTAGAAAGTTTTTATAAAGTTCTACTTTTGAGATTTTTTTCATATTTTTTAAACTTATGGTTCAAAAGTTAGAGGGGGGACGACGCATTTTTTTTACTTCTGGAGCGATTATAATATAAACATTATCAAAAAATGATATTAGCAAACCCCTATTCATTTTTAAATACCTATCCAACAATATATCACACGTTAGGGTTGAAATGAAGAAAAAAACACGTTTCATTTTACCACTTTGTCGGCGTGATTGATATACATATTAGTACCAAATTTCATCTTTCTAGTGCTAACGGTTACTGAGATTATCCGCGGACGGACGGACAGACAAAGCGAAACTATAAGGGTTCCTAGTCGACTACGGAACCCTAAAAAATTGCACAAAGCTGAATATAGGAACACTAAATAATGTGAAAACTATGACGCCTCTATTTGGTTTATTAACCTTTGGTCTATGTATCAGCTTTAAATATGGAACATAAACAAACATTCATATTTCATAAAGAGTACCTACGGAGTACTTTATTTGAATTGCTAAAGATTATGACAACAATAAATCTTATTTTTACTAGATGCAAATTATTCGTCGGGTTCATCGGAAATACGGAAATATAAACTATTCACAATCTATCTCTAAACTACCACACACCTCTAGTATATATTGACTCCCAGATCCGCAACAACTACACCGGATCGAAGGTCAGACTTTAACTGGATCGCGGGTAATTGTTGAAAACACCAGACCTGCGTTGTCTAATTACTTGACATCGGGTATTTTTCGGTTTCGGTCGGAACAAATCGAAAACAGGAAACAACACGAAATACAATGCTGTGTTTTCATTATATCAATATTCATTTATCAGACTGCGAAGTGCAATGCACGTCACCAGGCAGACGCTATACCGATTTTCTTTACTTTAAATTGTAAATATAATTTAAACTATTAAAGCTAGCGTCATGTTGATAATTTTCCGGCCGTCTATACACAATTTCCGTTATGCATGTGTATTTCCAAGTCTTAGTTGGCTATAGTTTTTGAAATAGAGCTGGGGACAGCACTGTATGAAAAAAAAATACTTTGGTCATATTTTACACTAGTAAGAGCTATCGTAAAAAGAATTCAAAATGTCCCGTCTCAAAATTTTGCGAGCTTTCGAATGATACCCCACACGTTCCTTACAATCGAAAAAAATTGCTAAAAACCCTTATTACCCCTCAAACTGCCCCCTTTATTGGAGTTTACACTTTTTTGACTTTATTTATGTAATTAGGCCATAAATTTCTATATCTATACCAAATTTCAGCTTCTTATGTCAAACGGTCTTCGAGAAAACTGGCTGTGACAGACGGACAGCCTCCGAGTGATCGCATAAGTGTTCCGTTCGTTGGACCAATATTGGTACGGAGCACTAACAAGGTATGAACTCAGATGCTTTTTTTTTAATTTGCGTATAAGAGGCTGACTAATTTTGTTGAAATTGATGTTTTTAAGCAGTTTTGTAAGAAATAGCAGATTGTATGACAAGGGGCTAAAATAAGCCATATTACCACGAGATGGTTATTTTCCCGAGCGAAGTGAGGGAAAATTGTTCGAGTGGTAATATGGCTTTTAGACCAGAGTTATACACTTTACTTTTCACTTAGACTGCGAGAAAATAGTGAAAACAAACATTATTCATCTACAATCAATAATAAATTCCACAGCGAAAAGATTGTTCAATTTAGCGGCATGATTTTTTTAATAAACTGTTTGACACAGATACAAAATTTTGACACCACGAATAAACGCTACTTACCGTATATAGCCGGGTCCAAACGGCCGAGCGCGGCGGTCAGCATACGCTGCATAAGATAAAGCGAGATAGACAGCAGTCTATCCCGCTTATGTCATGTTTGCAGGCCACCCCGTTAAACGTTTGGACGAGGCTATAGACGGCCAAAGGCGTTTATTTTTTTTAATGTTTGTGAAATCGGGAATAAAAAACGCCTAATATTTGAAATAAAATCTGTTTTCTGATTGGTTGATTTTAATATATAGCTGTATTCTGATTAGTTGATAGCAAATAAAAATGGTTTTTTAAACAGTTGTGATTGGTGGATTTAATACGTTGAAGTGCTTTGATTGGTCAAATTAAAATGTTTTAAAATCATAAATATGTTTACATATTTTCCCTAGGGGCTAAATGTACTATTTTAGCCCCGCTATCTAGGCCTAATATGACACACTTTTCGAGCATGAGAAGTGAAAAACTATTTTCACCTCAGCAGCTTGAACAAGCATATTTTGCTGCGTGAAAACAGTGTGTAAAATGCGATTTTGCTCACTCCGTGAGACAAAGTAGCTTTTTAATTTTGATGCGGAGCACTGACATTTCGTTGTATTTTGAACTTTATTAGCGCAGTCCCTTTCATTCCATTTCGAAAAAAGAATGGCAGGCGTAGGTCGATCCATAGTTCGACCATCAAATTTCAAAGTAGACCCCCAAAAGAGTACACGTTCGAAAACTATCAAATTAACAAGTTTAAATTCCCAAAATAATTATACAAAGGAATTTTCAATTGAAGAATATTTAAATAAAAGATCTCAGAATAAACTCCGTTTTTCATAATAAATAGGTGAACATGTTTTTTTTTACGCTAGCTAATTAATAATTCTAGTTCAAACAATCTTAATTTTTATGAACGTATACCACTGATGCAGTTTCCGAAGGCAAACGCGGCGCCCCGCCCCTTTAAAAAAATTGCGCGCTGTTAATTTGTTCCAGATTTTAAGTATATTACGCTGTTTCGTCGCCTAAATAGTATTATTTGTTGTTTTTCGTTTCGTGACGCATTGGTTATTAGGTACTGTAATGTCACGTAAATGTATTTGTCAATAAATAAATAAATATTATTCTTCATTCTAGATTGTGTTATTGATATTGGTTTTAAATAAAAAAACTACTAGGATAAATCAATTCTCAATCTAACTAGGAAATATAGTGAAGTCAATGAGGTGGCGAAGGCAGTATTTTAACAACAGTAGTACCTACGGCTAGTTTTTGGTGCACGCGAGATACACGTAATACTAGGGCTGCTACTTATGTATCCGGAATAGAAAAAATAATCAAACGTACATTACTAAATATAGTTTTATTGTTTTTCAAAATATTCTCCGTGATGATCGATGCACTTTTGCATACGTGTAAACCAAGTAAATCAGGACTGTACGGTGGGTGACCCGTTAATTCTATATTTTGACCTTCCAAAAATCGAGTTGTTTCGCGTGATGTATTACAGCTGGCGTGGTCATGGTGAAGAATGATTCTGCGTCGCTGGTTGTCTTTACGTATTTCTTCAAACACTTCTGGCAAACAAATGGTCGTGTACCACTCCGAATTAACCGTTTTACGATTTCCTAGTGGCTACCAAAAAAGCAGGCGACCATTTGCTTCAAGGTGCTTTGTTCGGCTCATTTTGAAACACCCACACTGTTGATTGCTGTTTAGTTTCGGGATCATACGCATATATCCAAGATTCGTCACCTGTGTAGATATTATAAACAGCTTTTGAGTCACCACGGTTATATTTCTTCAACATTTTTTTGCACCATTCGACGCGAGCCTCTTTTTGATCGAACGCGAACAATTTTTTTTTTACAGCTAAATGTTCATGTAATATCTTATTAATGCTCGTCATAGATATCCCCAGAATTGCCTCTATCTCGCGATACGTAACATGACGGTCATGCATTATAAGTTTCCGCACTGCTTCAATATTTTGTGGTACAACGGCCGATTTCGGGCGACCTTCCTTAACTTCGTCCGTAAGCATACTACGTCCACGATTGAACTCACTAAACCAGTGATACACAGTAGTTTTTGATGGATCTTCATCACCAAAAGTCAAAGTTAATTGATCTATGCATTGTTGTTGCGTTAAGCCACGCCGAAAATCGTAATAAATCATAGCACGAATATTTTCACGAGTAAGTTCCATTCGTGCAACGAGATAACATTTTAAACCCGCCAAAAAAAAAGACTAGCGTACTCAAGGCAAAAAAAATATAGCGGCCAGTATTAAAAGAAAGTTCAAATTTTACCATGGAGGTCAAAAATTGTGTTTAAGAAAGTTGGAATCCTGGATTCCGGATACATAAGTAGCAGCCCTCGTATGCTAATGTGTGCCCTTGTGATAATGATAATATATTTCAAAAATATCTCGAAGATATTAGTAAAATCAGTGAATTTTAACAATAATACGTTTAGTTTTTAGTGATGTGTTAGTATAACGCGACACTCGTATAGATACTGAAATATCCTTTGGTGTCTCGTGCCTTGTCTCGCCTTTCTAGTATTGACTAACGGAGCGGCCGGCGCTGAGAAGTTAAAACTAGCAGTAACGAACGTCTAATTAAGTTTTCTTCCTGAATAATCTTGAGACGAATAGGTACGTGATACTATGATATATTTTTAATGTGAATATGTTTCTCACTGCCGAGGTGAAAAGTTGTATGTGTTACTCGAGAGCAAAGTATTTGCATCTCGTGCTTGTGAGTCCTGCGCTGCGCTCAAGATTCAAACTTTGATCACTCGCTATGCTCGTGATTCTATTTTAGAATCTTTCGCTTCCTCAGGACTCAAAATCAGCACTCTCAAGCAAAAACAAACTTTGCTCTCTTGTTGCACAAATAACTATCGTTGTAGCACATAAAAAAATCAGGCCAAGTGCGAGTCGGACTCGCGCACGAAGATTTCCGTACCATTATCTATTAAAAAAACCGGCCATGTGCGCCGCGTTGGGTTCCGTAGTTGCCTGTCTGTCTTAGTTACATCGACGTACGGTGCGGTTGCGTCGGCCGAATTTGTATGAAAATTGGCCTTTCCAAGTACACATATCTACTACTCGGTAACTACTTATGCCTACTTGTTCGTGATAGTTTTCCTTTCAAATTCTTTATATGTACTACTAAAACGAAGGGATTTTTTCACATCCCCAGTAGTAGCCATTTAGCCGGCAGGGGGGGGGGGGACATGACTCGAACAAAAATTAAGGCTTTGAAAAAGCTGTGCCATCTCTATATATTCTTGTTCTGCTTAGCGACTTCATGAAACATCTATATCATCATCACTACGAAACCCAGAGTGAGAGGGAGGTCAGACTTTCAACAAGAAGGAAAGATATTCCTAATAAAATGGCAGCGCGGCTCAATATCGTGAAGCATGCCGCTTGTTACCAGGCAGCTCAGTTTTTTAACAAACTGCCAATTGAATTAAAATCAATCATAGACTCTCGCGTATTCAATGCAAGGCTCAAAGCTTTACTCCCGAGGAAGTCTTATTATATACTGTAGCTGACTTCGTAAACGATAAAGATCATTAATAATAATGTATATTATAATAGTAAGAGTATCTGAGTAGTTATTGTTTTTATTTTTATTATTGTTATTATTTTGTTTGTTTCTAACTATAATTGATTTTAATCTGTAATTGTACACCTGTTTGTTAAATGTATTAATTGACATGCCTATCCATATTGAAATGTAATTGTAAGCTTGAATTTCATACTTTTTTGTGTATAGTTCTTTATGACACTTTTATATAACTAAAATTCATATACAATGTAAATTGTGACTGAATAAACGAAATGAAATGAAACTACGGAACCCTAAAAAAGGGAATAAAATCTCGTTTGCCCCACGGAGCCCCCTTAAATATTTATTTTATTCTGTCTTTTTTTAATATTTGTTGTTATAGCGGCAACAGAAATACATCATCTGTGAAAATTTCAACTGTCTAACTATCACGGTTCATGAGATACAGCCTGGTAACAGACGGACGGACAGCCTTTAATAACAGGGGTACCGTTTTTACCCTTTGGGTACGAAGAAGAAAATAATTGCAAAGATTGGTCTTAAAATCATCATTAAACGGTTCTATCTCTTTATTTTTTTGACGTATGGATCTGCAATTAAAAACATGAAGTCAACATATTCATATACTCCTACCTAAACCGCTAACGAGTCATATTTCACAAATAATCCACACTTTTTTTATTTCAATATTTATTTATTATTATCTTCCAAGACCAGGCCCCTATTTCACCAACTTGACAATTGTCACCTGACAACGACAATTCCCCGTACATTGCTGGATCGGACTGGATCCACGAGTACCCTAGCCTTAACTTCTAGAACAAGCAATGTATGGCGAATTGTCACCTGACAACGACAATTCTCCCTACATTGCTGGTTACACAAGTAACCTAGCGCAACCATTAACTTCTAGAACTAGCAATGTATGGCGAATTGTCAGTGTGAAGTGACAATTGTCAAGTTGGTGAAATAGGGGCCTGGCCGCCCAGTAACACTCGCTCTCGTTTACTCCGATACAAATAGACAGTGCGCCGTATCCCGAATCCTCAAGGGTATTTTGGCGTTGACAGCGTCTTAAGGGGTTAAGGCCTATCTATTATACACTGCGTATGTTTGAGCACGCAGCGTGTCGCGTGACGCGCCTCACTGACCCCGCCGACAGGTCATCGGTCACCACTCACCAGTGTCACGGGCTCGCCGGCGCACGCGGCTCCGCACGACGCACGAGCACACACACACGGGAATGGTTGGCCAGGCTACACCTATCGTCCTTCCTGTGGTCCGCCCCCATGACCCCCATGTCGCCAGCGTTCTTGCGGCTGCTTACTGCATGAGGGAGGCGAGGAACTGCTCTATTCCAACAATTGGCATATAATCACTATGCATACACATACTTACATATATAAAACTTGATGCTAACAGTAATACACATAATAATCGTACACATTTGACTACTGATACCACTTTAAGTAAATATAAAGCATTACTAAAAGTGCTGACTAAGAGATTACCATAATTCCATAGAGTTAAGAATGATTACGAGGTCCCAGATTTAGATAAGTGTAACTAGATAGTAAGCTCTTGACGTCACTTATTGTATAAAACGTAACGGGTGTGTAACGTTTCATATAAAATAAATATTTTCATTTTGCATAATAACTGATTGCATAATTATGCCTTGTATAAGTGGGGAAATTGTATAAGATCCAAAGGAATAAAAACAATTTACATAATTACTTCGATTATAATGATCAATGTTTATAATTTTTAATTGTATAATGAACATTATAGCGTTAATGGTCACTGTATAATATTTCATGGTCATGTATGCATTTATGTAAAGAACTTGTAGGCGGGTAATGGATAACGAATATATCATTTCTCGGACTGAGCCTTTCGTTTCCGGTACTTGATCCGTACCACGTGGAAGTGGGGTGCCCTGATTCGATTTTTGGCAACTATGTTTCCTATTTATATCTGATTTTCTATCCTGCCGCGTGATATGATATCAATCACTGAGTAAGAACCTACACCAGATCCTTATTCCAAATGTTTTTTGATTGAAACTTTGTTGTTGATTTGTGTTTGATGTTGTTGATTTGATTGTTTAAGGATTAAAACAAGTTTTAATCATTAAAATTAAATTAAAAAAAGTTTCTGACAAAAAACATTTTTGGTACTTACAAGCTTTTATTGCCGACTGTACTTTTCTGTATACCATCATCATCAACTACTCATTGAGACGATTCTAACGAGCCCAAACTCGATGGGGTTATGTGGTTTTATTACGGAGTTCCTATGGCCACCTTCCAGCTCCAAGATCAGCTCCGCGTCATCATAATATTTACAGTGTCACGCGATTTGTATTTTCGTGCAAAATTTCAACTCAATCGGAAACCGGGAAGAGGATCTTTAACTTGCAAGATTTGATTACAGACAGACAACGGGACAGGTGAAAGTAAATAAAATCTAGTAAAATATTCACAATAAGTACCAAAAAAAGTGACAAGCCTAATTTCGTGGTTTTTCGAGTATTGCAAAGTTAGCACAAGGTCTGTCGAAGCTGCAAACTTGGATTCACGGTACTTACTGGTAGTGGTCCTAACAACATATTGAAAAATCATAGCCGTTAGCCATTTTTGCGATTTTTCTGGTCAAATATGACTGGCCTATTAGTTTATCTATCTATGTATGTAAAAAAAATAGGCCAAGTCTACCTTAATTTAATGTAGTATAACCCCCCCGTAACCTTAATTTAATGTAGTATAACCCCCCCGTAACCTTAATTTAATGTAGTATAACCCCCCGTAACCTTAATTTAATGTAGTATAACCCCCCCCCCCGTAACCTTAATTTTTTGCCTATGTTCTGTACGATCCTTGTTTGTTACTAACATTAAATGTGTAAGAGTTTGTACATACTAACATT
Source organism: Epinotia bilunana (assembly GCA_947049275.1). NCBI lineage: Eukaryota > Metazoa > Arthropoda > Insecta > Lepidoptera > Tortricidae > Epinotia > Epinotia bilunana. Next base: position 15,124,690 of record OX346275.1, on the reverse strand, counting down.
TTATGGGCACTGCCTGGAATAAATGATTTATTATTATAACGTGGCCAGTTATTAAAGGGTGGCCAGTAATTAACACCTTATACTAAAAAAACATTATATCATAAGGTGAATAGAGTTAGTTTTTTAGTATGAGGTGGCCAGTTATTGAACGGTAGCCAGTTATTGGCGATTTACCCTAGAGCGATGTGCTTACATTGTTAACATTAGCAATAAGCATTTTCAATGAATTATTATTATTCTCTTGACATCCCCGTTACACCGAACAAACCTACGAGCCAACATGTTGCACCGCACGGGCGTCCGCGTGGACAATGCTCTACGCTCCCTCTCCAGGTCCTCTTCGTCCTGGAGATTCTCAGTCACTTGCCAATGACCGAGGTACTTAACGCGACTGGTCCTCCTAAGGGGGGCTCCGCATAAGAGCACGTCGGGTAAGGAGTCAAGGGTCTTACTCTTACTATCAGCTTAAAAAACCATCGGGACGAGATCTGCATTAGTCTCTAATTTGGTCAAGAAAAGTATTAACAGGCATACGAGTAACTTCGTGTTTTGGAAAGGAACCGTAATAAGTTATGGTCAGATAATTGATTGAATCACGCACGAGTCCCACAACGAATACAAAGCACTTAATCAATTCATGACTTGTTTCCGTAAGATTATCAAACTACTTGTACAAATTGTTTACAGTTATTACACAAATAATAAACCAGATTTAGACCCAGTTTTTTATCCTGCTGTTCCGAGTGACACGGGAACAGGAAATACATATCAGAATGTATCTCTTTTAAAGTATTGAATGTATTCAATGCCATGACAGGTAGATGGTTCATAAAACGGCCTCCAGCCCGTATTTTTCGCTCAGCCGACTCGTACATACATGTAATTACTTTCAAAGTCAAGCTTGTTATTGCGTCGCTATCGCGCCATAAACCTAATTGACGCAGGAGTCGCGAAACCTTCCATCACCACCAGCAATAATATGCCAATTACAAGATGACTTATCCTCCTTATAAAAACTTAAATGTATCCGCCTTTATAGTTCGCTAGCTCTCTGTATGCTATCTTTATAGTCGCGATTACAGAAAGTCGCGGATCGCGGCACTTGCGGTTGACAACGCCATATCACCGGATTATTATATAAAGCGGTTATTAAGCGCGATATGATCGCCCCTTGAGAGCTAAACCCTGCTTTATTTAATTGCTGTTTCCTTTTGTATGTAGATAAACATGTTATTGTTCCTTTATTTAATGTAGCCCACTTTGTCAGCAGCATAAGCGAAATCACAGTGTTATGTCCTATGGAATCCTGTTGTGGGGGAAAGCGGCTGACATCCAGACTATCCTTGTGCTACAGAAACGAGCAGTGCGTTCTATTTATCAACTAAGAGCCCGTGACTCATTAAGAGAAAAATTCAAGGAGGCCAAAATTGACACCGTAGCATCTCAATTCATCCTTGAGAACATTATGTATGTGCAGATAAATCTCCATGACTTCAAACTCAACAGCGATATCCATGACTACAACACTAGAAACAAAAACAAGGTTGCAGTGGCAGCGTGTCGTCTTCGTAAGGTTAGCACGTCGTTCGTGGGGAACTGTACACGCTTTTACAATAAAATACCTATCGATGTAGTGAATTTGCCCTTTATTAGATTTAAGTCTCACGTTAAAAGTCAGTTGTTAAGCAAGGCATATTATACCGTGCATGATTTTTTAAAAGACAAAGACGCCCATCGTTTAAATAATCTGTTATGAGAGATTTCACTCTGTCTTCACTTGATTGTATTATTTTATTACTTAGTTTTTGACACCTTATATATCTCTGTGGGTACCTATGAGATTTAAATATAATTATTTTAGTATTGACACTTGGAGACCTTATGTACATCTTTTTTTTTTTATAATATAGGAGGCAAACGAGCAGTCGAATCACCTGATGGTAAGCGATAATCGACGCCCATGGACACTTACAACACCAGAAGAGTTGTAGGTGCGTTGCCGGCCTTTAAGATGGGAGTACGCTCTTTTCTCACATCTCACATCTCTAAGAAATAAGATTGTATTTTCTTTCTCTTATTGTATTTGACATGTAAACTGATGTAGTTAATTATATTATGAATAATGTATCTACTCATACTATTTTGAGTCTAGCAATAGACATTTTGACTTGAAAAGTGCCCTCGTAGCCTTTTTGCTTAATAAATATTTTGAAATTGAATCTCAAATTTATCTGGGGGCACGGTAGTGCCCCCGCCAAGTCGAGCAAAACAGCGGCACGGCCGTACCATCCTTTTCTCGATGCAGTTCAGGCCGTTTTCGACCCCCCTATAACTTCGTTGTGGATAAAAATAGAAGCCTGAAGTTTCAGTAACCAAGCAGGTATTGTATAAACGGTATATTTAAAGTTTCATTAAATTTGAACCAGTAGTTTCAGAATGATAACTAGTCAGTTTCTTAATTTTGTCGCTCACTGACTGACCGATCATCAAAACTCTAAGGCACTTCTAGCAGACATAGACACTTCAAATTTAGAATACAATTAGTTTTTAGTGTATCAAGGAAAAACTAAAATATTTTTCAATTTCGGTCCAGTTTTCTAGATACACCGATTGGATAAATAAGCTAGCATAAAGATTAATAAGAATGCCTGAGACTTGGTGCTACGAAATATCTTGAGACTTTTTACGGTAGAAGAGTTTCGAGACTTGGCCTCTTTTTTACATGGAATGTTTTTATGGGATATGATATGATATACCTGCGAAGAAATTCAAAGGTGTATGTGAAGTCCCCAACCCAAAGGAGGTCTGTGATTGTGGGGACTACACTGCCCGTTCCCTCTCATCCATGAGAGGAGGCCTGTGATTGTGGGGACTACACTGCTCGTTCCCTCTCATCCATGAGAGGAGGCCTGTGATTGTGGGGACTACACTGCCCGTTCCCTCTCATCCATGAGAGGAGGCCTGTGATTGTGGGGACTACACTGCTCGTTCCCTCTCATCCATGAGAGGAGGCCTGTGATTGTGGGGACTACACTGCCCGTTCCCTCTCATCCATGAGAGGAGGCCTGTGATTGTGGGGACTACACTGCCCGTTCCCTCTCATCCATGAGAGGAGGCCTGTGATTGTGGGGACTACACTGCCCGTTCCCTTTCATCCATGAGAGGAGGCCTGTGATTGTGGGGACTACACTGCTCGTTCCCTCTCATCCATGAGAGGAGGCCTGTGATTGTGGGGACTACACTGCCCGTTCCCTCTCATCCATGAGAGGAGGCCTGTGATTGTGGGGACTACACTGCTCGTTCCCTCTCATCCATGAGAGGAGGCCTGTGATTGTGGGGACTACACTGCCCGTTCGCTCTCATCCATGAGAGGCCTTGTGCCCAGCAGTGGGATGTAAAGGCTGGTTTTTTTTTATATGATCTACACAAGATGTGTCTGCAAAGTAACAGCTATTGCAGACTACATACGAGTACATCTAATGAGACTTGCATCCTTTCGGCACTATGTTATACGAATAATCCGGGCTGCAGTCCAAAGTCTTTCTGTAAAGATGACCTGCACTACCGCGAGGACTGTAACCCATAAATAAATAGACATTAATGATGACTGCATGGCGCGACTCGTGTCTTAGCACGACCGGCAGTCGAGACTCGAGACTACTTCGAATTGCCTCAGCACAAGTATATAGGAATGCGTCGAGATTGCGCGACCGCGGCACGCCTCAATATATCTCAATCAGAAACGACAGTCGTCCGCGAACGCTCATTGCAGTAATTAGATGAGTCGCCGCCGCAGCTCAGAATACCATCGAAACTTGAACAAAATGTATAAAAAGGATTCTATAGTCCTCATCTTGGAATGCCGTTAACGAGCTTAACTCTATTTCCATCCACTCACTCCCAGTATTAATTAACTCAACTCCGAGAAGCATGGCCACCATGTGTGTCGAGGGTGAGAAGGTCGAACTATACTGTTGGTTCCATTGAGATGAGTTATCGATCAGGGTTGTGACACCAGCCATACGACCGGCTAGGCCTCACGCGCTGGTCAACCCTACTGCCTCACATGCTAAGGAAGGAAAAGAGGAAAATGTAAACGCTTTGGCATGGCACCGGTTCACCTTGCCTTGGCGACCTCTTCGCTACTCCTTATAGGGGAGTGTCTTTGCCAGTGCATTTAGGCTTTAAAATACCACGAGGATTTAAACATAAGTATATGAATTATTTCTTACGATTCATGCAACGAATTCTACTTAATTACCGACAATAACTTAACCGATTACAAATCTTGGAATAAAATCTATTAGGTATTACCTCTCATCTCTCACTTATAATAAATATCTAATCCCTCACATAATAAATCTCTCATCTCTCACTTATAATAAATCTCTAAATTAAAAAAAGAATCAGCCAGTATCAAACTAAGCATGGTTGTATCCCGAATGATCTCGGTTTCCCATGAACGGAAAAACTTGTAACTTTTTTTACAAGTTAATTATTACTCTAGCTTCCGTATAGGATAGTTTTTATCCGACTGCGACGGTTAATTAATTTTCGGAAACATTTGACCTCATTAAATTATTCGTTTCTTCTGCTTGAAATCGTAGCCGCCATATCTGTCAACTGTCAGTGACGTCAAAATGGCGGCCTTGCCATAACTATCCAACAGTAATAATTTCGATCCGGGGTGTTGTGATTAGACCTTCACAAAACGCATAAGTATTGAATTCGGCATAAAAAAATAATCGATTCTGATATGGAAACTTATATGCGTTAAATTCGTATTGAGGCGTAATTTCAATAAGTGTATCAACATATTTCAACAAAATAACGTCAAACGTCAAAAGTCTGACTCTTCCTTTTTAGGGTTCCGTACCCAAAGGGTAAAAACGGGACCCTATTACTCAGACTTCGCTGTCCGTCCGTCTGTCTGTCACCAGGATGTATCTCAAGAACCGCGAGAGCTAGACAGTTGAAATTTTTCACAGATGATGTAATTCTGTTGCCGCTATAACAACAAACACTAAAAACAATATAAAATAAATATTTAAGGGGGCTCCCATACAACAAACGTGTTTTTTTGCCGTTTTTATAGATAATAGTCCGGAACCCTAACCCTCCGTGCGCAAGTCCGACTCGCACTTGGCCGGTTTTTTTTTAATGGCATGGCATAGCGCTGTTCTCGCGTTCAGCCATATAGGCTCTATTTGAGTTTCTGCAAGATTACACGCTGAGTATTTGTGATGACTGATGACTGATGATACTGCACGGCTATCACGAGACGGCGCGCGAGCTCTCTCGATTTTTCTCGCACTATACGTCTCTTTCTAAATTGTCTAATAAGACAGAGACGGATAATTCGAGAAAAATCGAGAGAACTCGCACGCCATCTTGTAATAGCCGTGCTGGTTTGTCAGTATTTATATTTATCAGCAATAAACAGTATGTATTAAATCAGTATAGAACGGGCGAACGGGCCAAACATTCATTATCAAGCGCGTCAGTATGTATTAAGGCGGTATTATTTCGTACTTCGCGCCTTCAAGTTGACATTCAGCCAATATAGAGACATAGAAATTAGCTAACATACAGGAAAATACTTTTATCATAAAGCCTGCAACACACATTCATTAAGTTGGCAATGGCGGGAACATACACAAGATTTGGCAGAATATGATAGTGCGATCTGAAACATTGCAATATGAAAAAATAAACATATTACTTTAATATTTTTAATAATTACCTTTAATAGAAAGGGACTCGGACTCGCATTATGGTTGTAGAACTTACTTAGTGGTTAGGTATTTAGGTATACTTAAGTTTGGAAAATATAAACTGGCCGTCTGTTGTCTACATTGAGTTATATATGATTAGAGTAGACATCACCTAGCATAAGTTTGCGCATGTCAACATACTCTCATGAGAGTATCTTGGTTTAGTCTGTGGCGGCCAGTGATGGCGGTCGTTTTGAGTGCAATTTTTACTCAAAACTTTAAAAAATGCATTCTCTTGCATTGCGCTATTGCACCAACAACAAACCCAACAATAGTAAACGTACGGGGATCACTTTTCATCGGCAAATTCACAGATTTTTTAAATAACATGATTTTTTCTGTAATTTATAATTTTATAACATACGCGCCGATGGCGGCCATTATTTCAAAGATTAAAAATGTAGAAGTGACAATTTCCTTATTAGTAGAACATTAAACTTACTAGACGATTTGAAGCTTTAATGATCTTAATTTTTGCGGCAAAATAGCAGCAACCATTTGTTTTTATTTTTATTTAATCGTTTTATGTATAATTTTATTGGCAACGTTTAGTTGCCATTTAGATCTTAAGTTCTACTTATTTAAATCCGGAGTGTATGGCCTGAGTGGACGCTCCGCTCAGAGCGGGGCGTGGAGCGTCCATATAAATTGCATTTGTTTTACATGGACGCTACACGCCCCGCTCTAAGCGGGGCGTCCGCTCAGGCCTTAAGGGTCGAACAGACTGCCAGCGGGACGGTAGCGGGGCTCCGCTGTCTGGCGTCACACTGACGCGCCGCGCACCCGTCGCGGTCGCGCGGCGGGAGGCTGGCGGGGCGCGACAGAAGCGCGGCGCGTTGCCGACGGGGCGCAGCCTGTTTGACCACGCTAGCGGTTTGTAGGGAAATATCGCGCTGCGCGACCGCGACGGTGCTGTGTGTTCGACCCTTTACACTAAGTCAGTTCTCTTATAAATATTTACGCGACGCGAGTATCTATGGTCTCCGAATATGAACCCATTAGCAATTTAGAAGACTATAATTATTATATTAATTTCTAATTGCTTTCAAAATATATATCTGTGGATCCCGTGGGACCTTAAATGTGTATGGATCTGACTAAACATTGACTATCTCAATAAACATTTAATACTGCAGCCTGTGTCCTACCTGTTGGATCTATTGCCACAAACATCTACTAAACTTTTACCGCCTTATTCATACTTAAAACTTAAAATACCTCTGTTAAATAAAACGAGTTTTGTCCCTATCTTACTAATTTAAATATCAGAGTGGCAGATAAAGACATACGATTTTTAACGGCATTTTAGTTAAAATATGTTTGTTCAACATTTTACTTGATAGGTTAAATTAGAGCTCCCACGACATTACAGGTACACCTAATACTAAATAAATATTTGATTAGAATAGAATAGAATAACATTTATTAATGACAACAACACATATATGCGCATAAATAAATAAAATAAATATTAGGGGACAATGTTACACAAATCAACCTAGTCCCAAACTAAGCAAAGCTTGTACTTATTGACTCACACGGCTTTTTGCACGATCTATCAGACAGCAAAACAAACATCCGACTTATGTATACGTAGATCACATTCGAAGCCTTGGCACCATGAAAGCAACAGACTAGTTTTTTGGTGCCCGTTAAATACAGTATTTTACATGTAGATAGATAGATAGATTTATAGATTTTGACCATTCAATAATTTACTTTAAAAACAAAGTTTTAACCGATTTCAATTCAGTACTCCGCCAAGCCACGAGAACATTTCTACATTTCCTTTCCACTTTACCACAGTCATGAACATTGATTATTACAGAAAAAAAACCAAATCGCTGTATGTGGGCCGATAATATTTAATGAGTTCCGTCGTGAATCGTGAATCAAGAAAGGCTACCTCCTTTGCTATTTCAACGGAATCGTATCAGAATCTGTGACGTACTTTCATAGATTTAAGTAAATCATTGGTAAGTTCCAGGAGACATCTGTGGTCTTCATCATCAGTTCCATTTCACCACATTTAAGTTTTTTCCGGGTATCCAAAATAATTCCCTCAATTTCTCATGGATTCCACCATCCAACTGGATTTTTGAAAAAAAAATAAGACGGATCTGGAAACATTTAGTCATAAAAAAATGTACGAATCGGTTCATAAATGACGGAGTTCTGGGGTAACAAACATTAAAAATAATTATGATAAAAAATACAACCGAAATGAGAACCTTCTCCTTTATAACCGACTTCAAAAAAGGAGGAGGTTCTCAAAAGGGTTCACAATATTACACCTAGTGAAATTAGGTTAGAAATTCTAAGCGCTAACGAAGGGGAACCGTTAAAACTTTTTTTTTATTTTAAAGTAAATTATATTGAAGTCGGTTTAAAAGAGACGCACGTGGCAAGATGATAGTATGTAGCAAATGTATCAATCAGTAGTACCTATTGGCTGACATTTGATAAGTGTGCGTGAGCGCAGAGATCCGATAACTGCGCCGACCCCGACTCTCGACGCGTCACCCGTCAACATCGCGCGATGCGCAATAGCTCTGACCTGCGCGTTCGATAAATTCGCGAGTTAATTAACGAGGTCGCGCAGGTGTCAGATTCGATTAGCCCCCAATTATAAACCAATAGCGCCATAGCAAGTTCGACTATTGACCTCTTTATTTGTTTCTGTAAACTCCACAAACATCTCCAGAAGATAAGAACAAGGACGGAGCTGACCATTTTGGAGATACTACCAACAAATTATTGTTATAGCCCCAAGGAAATTATAAGATGTGATCTGATACAACTGAAAAAAGAAACATCCTTCTTCGTCGGGAATGGAATAAACTAGTACTTATATAAAAGTTGTCCCACAGGTGACTAGCTGAATGTCTTGATGAATGATTGTGAGTGCCCCGAGTGCCGATTTGGTCCCGACTCCAAACGGAAATCGCTGCCGATCATAATGAGAGTCTAGCTAGAATGATTGCGTATTCACAGTGATAATCTACTCCATTACTCAATTTTTCCCTCATAATTGTCAGAATGAGAAGAATGGCTTATCTACAGATAAACCGCAAAAAATACCTGTTTCGATCTAAATCCTTGTAAACTTACAAGACCAAGTGCTCGTGTGACTTACGAATGTGGAACTCGAAGTACTTATAAGGATTACACACCTTCAAGGCGCGCGCAGCGTCATCAAGCCGCAGGGGCGGCGGCAGGAACTGCTTCGCCCACTCGGCGTCTTCGGCGAGTTCCGCGTGCCCGTTGGCCCCGTTGGCCCATGTGTCGCCGTTAACCGTCTTCCCCGCATGCCCGTTGACGCGCGGCGCGCGTCCGTCGACCGCCGCAGACATTGCCAGCTCAGTTAAACTGTAAATACGTAAACAATCATGACCGACTGATATTTGGTGATCCAAACAATGTTTCGTAAATTTAAAAAAGGTAAAAGTAAAGTTGTTGTTCGTTCAGACCCGAAAATTTGCAACAGTTATATACCTACCTACGCTAATATTACTAAGTAATTAAATTTAACGCCGTGGAGCCTAATATTCAATATTAAAATAGTGTGCTCATTAATTAAGACTAGAGGTCACCTGTTGATACTATCACAGTAAAGTACTTTAAAAGCATTTTTCTAACTTATCGCATCAAAAGTAATAATGGCATCGCAGGAGTGTTTTAATAACTATACCCAATTAATTGGTTGGATAACATTTTATTGCGCGGTTATCACAGGGGTGTTTTATTAACGCCGGGAGGTCACACTTTTGTCAACGTACGTAGTGTTTTTTACCCACAACTGGTTTACAGGGCAAAATAACGTCTGTCGCGTTACTGAACGTTTCCGCGACCTAAAGTTTCAGGAATATTCTTTCATTACAAGACATACATAATACACTCGCGCCTGTATTAATTAAAATGTTAAAAAGCATAAGCATAGCACAACTGCTCAGTGGTACTTCTATCGGTGTAGGTTTAAGGATGGATAGTCAAAATCAAATCAGTCAACTTTTTTTTATTCAATATAAATTCATTGCGAACACTTTTTGAATGTCATATTTTTACATACCTACATACTTAATACAAAAGGTAACTTATAAAAGTAATGGCACTGACATATGTCCAAATAGGGTGTGCAATTACCGGGCAAATTTCATTACCGGTAAATTACCGACTTGAGTGAGGCAAAACCGGTAAACCGGTAAATTACCGGTAATTTAAATTTGGTTAATAAATAGCGTTATTTGACGATTATTTATCGTAAAATAAGCTAGGATTTAGTATAACGAGTTATCATGTGCCGTAAATGCTTTAATAATCAGCTTTAATATTTTAAACTTACTCGAGGTAGGGAGGCTAAAAACTCAACTGAAAACGTTCCTTGGGAATGGGCAGGAAGGTAGAATTTTTTCTTAGTTCTACAGATTTCCATTACAATATCAGTACAATACAAAACAGTACCAGTAGTGATAATGGAGTCACGACGGTTATCGTGAATATTAGTATTATTATGGTGCATTGCCTTGGTGGCTTGATGGCCATTCATTGGCGTTGGTGGTTCGGTTCACACAGTGCCTGCGATCATTGTCTTGACTCCCAAATCTACGTATATAAGTAATCCTACGCATTTCCTATACTAATTAAAAAAACGGAATAAAAGAACATAATCAAAATAATACAACACAAACTGAATACTGAAATGTCGAGGACCTTTGAGATAAGCAGCTTGGAATACGGCCTGTGGATCAACAGAAACAAGATCAAGTTGATGTTCGTAGACAGGTTCATCACCACTCATCACACGACGCCCAAGATCTGAACACGGTAGAGGATTTTATATCGCTCCAACGGTGACTGCGAGTTGGAAGTGGTTCGAAGAGGTCCGACGGCCAAGCCAGCGGTCAAAAGATTAGATAAGATATGTACAAACTGCGGCACGCGGTTGAAAATAAAGATTAACTTGGTGCGGACCCTAATCTTTTCTATCTTTTTTTACGTGGTTGAAACGTGAACTTTAAAGGCCAGGACTTCGGAAAGGATTGATACGTTCGAGATGTGGTGCTGCCGGAAAATGCTTGGCATCAAGTGGACATCAATGCAGTACAGCTCAGCTTTCGATCGTATCAAAAGATTTCTCGTAGTCCAAGAACGCCAAGAAGAGGGGCAGGTTATACTCCTCAGGCTTCTGTATAACCTGACGGAGCGTATGGATGTGGTCTACGATGCTAAAGCCTCTTCGGAAACCAGCTTCTTCGAGAGGCTGGATGTCATCTAGCCTGCCGTACGAGACGGCTTGTAATGACTCTCGAAAACAGCTTAGACATCTATGGGTCGGTGGTTCTTCAGCAGGGTGTTGTCGTTGTAACCCTTTTTGAAGAAAAAAACCACCTTACCTCTGTTCCTTGCCTTTGGCGTTCTATCCCAGTGAGACGAATAGAGGTATTTTTTTGGATTGTAATGATCAGTATACCTCTAAAGTTTGTTAAATAAGGCCTCTCTATTGTACTTATTTATTCATATTTCATAGAACAAAACCGGAAACGATTATATTATTCAGGTCCTATAGGCACATAAGGTAAAATAAGGCTAACAAGTTTATTAAATTGACATTTTACATAGTAAATGAGGTATAATCATAACGATAAAGTATTAATAATCGTTAAAATGTATTAATTTATCGATAATACGTGTTACGGTAAATTACCGGTAAATTATTTTAATTTACCGGTAATTTACCGCCCCCATATTCGGCCAATTTACCGGTAAACCGGTTAACCGGTATGCGTTCCCTATGTCCATATATCCTTATCTGGTATGGGAACACCCAAATACTCCGAAATATTTTATTCTGAATTTGCTAATTCCGATTTTCAAAACTCCGAATTTCATAATTCCTAACTTATTATTTCGATTACTACTTAATAAACACGATTTTATTTTACCGAATTACTAAAAGGTCGATAGTTTTTTTTTTCGATTTTTATAATTCCGAACAATCACAAGCGCGAAGTCTCATTGGCCCGTAAAACAGTATTCCGATTATCAAATTTCCGAAACTTCATTGCTAATTCGGAAATTTGATATTCGGCGAAGTGAAATCCATCTTAAGGATGATAGGGGACAGATTGGACTGCCCTTACTTGCTTCATTGTAGTCGGTTACATGCGCCGTACTCAATGAAGCCGTGTCTAATGTTCTTTCTTTATTTTTTAACTTTTTTATTTATTCATTTGATATTCTAAGTACTAACATAGTCATTTTAAGGATAATACTAACAAATAATGGATCTTGTTATTTGACTTAATAAATGAATTTAATTGAATTGAAATTCGTGTTTTTAATAATCGGAATTTTATTTCTTGATTCGGGTTAAAAAAACCGAAAATTACGATTCCTATTTCCCATAGAGAATATATAGAAAGTCGCAAGATTAGTTCAAAGTAGTTTTAGAAAGACTCTAAGGCAGGTTGGTGTAGGTACGACGACGAGCGAGGCGAGGAGGAGTGTTAGGAAAAACCGCGACCTTAGAGGGTGCGAGTCGACCGAGCGAAGCGAGCGTGCCGCGGCAGCGGCCGGCGAAGCGCCAGAACCGAACATTTTTACTACCTAATACTTAGCTGCGGTAGGGATCTTATTTAGAGGTGCTCCCTTCTTTCGCAGACATATATTTAATAGAATTTTATTTGGCAGAAAATGTTTCATATAATATTTTGTCCTTGCATACTTATTTCGAATATTATTGTTTCAATGACTATTTACTTGAATGAAACATATTTCACAGAAACACAATTCAATTAATTTTGTAATCTCATGGTTTTAGTTAACAAACTTATCAAACAGGAGAATTACCGCAGTAATAAAAATAAACAACTGTAACACTTGTCTTATTAGTAGTAGTAGGTTACGTTAGGGTCAACTTGTGTCCTTTAGAGCGGAAATAGGCACCCCGCGAAGCGGGGTGACGTCGACACGCTGGCGGTTAGGTTAGGTTAGGTTAACATAATTATACGAGCACTAGCTGTTGCCCGCGACTTCGTCCGCGTAGAACTTGAGAAAAAATATTGCTATTAAATTATTTTAGGCGTTACCTTAATTATCGCTGTCCCAAACAAACTTCTACCATCTTAAGGGATGATTTTCGAGATAAAAACTATCCTAAATCCTTCCAAGAGTCTCAAATTATCTCTATGCCAATGTCCATGTAATTCCGTTCTGGGTTTAGGCGTAAAAGGTTTAAATTGCTAAACCTAAATGGAAATGTCTGTTTTTAAAAATATACATATTTTAAGTATTATCACACGTTTCTAACTACTTAAATTGTTTGTTTTTCATAATGTATTGAAGGAGTTCTTTATGTCTACTAAGCTAGATTGCCTACTGAATTTCTTGCCTAAATCCGTTTAGTAGTTTAAATTATGTTAGTCTTTGGCTGCCTGTATGGTTTTGAAAGTAAAATTATCATATGCCAAAACGGTGTTAGAGAACAAATTATTTTGATTACCCTTCAGGGATTCATTTCAAAAAACATTGAAATCAGTTTTCTAGTTTATAAACAAACAGTCTAAAACTGATGCTACAAATCTCTTACTTTAAAAATGTCCTGCTCTCTATACAAATTTCGAACCCCCTTTTAACCCTCTTAGGAGATAAATAAAAAAACGTTGAAATTTGTTTTGCAGTCTAAATGCATACTGGCTAAGAAGATTTACAAATCTCTTACTTAAAAATATTCTTGCTCTCCATAGGGGCGGATTTTTCCAAAACGATTAAAGTTCTTTTTTTGTATTCATATAAGTAATCTGTGTACAAAGTTTCAAGTTTCTCGCTAAAAAGGAAAAGTTTCCCTCATACAAAATGTACACCCTTAGGGGTGGACTTTTCTAAAACGCAGAAAGATCTTTTTTATATTCTAATAAGTAATCTTTCTACAAAGTTTCAAGTCTCTAGATCAAAAAATAATGTTCCCCCCATACAAACATTGCACCTCTTAGGCACTGGTCCCACCGCCAGCTAGTAAGCTAGAAAAGTTGGGCGAGTAACGGTTCATTGCGTTACAGATCCGCAATGTAATGCTACTACGCCCAACTTTTCTAGCTTACTAGCCGGCGGTGGGACCAGTGCCTTAGGAGTGGAATTTTCTAAAACGCTGAATGTACTTTTTTATCTTAATAAGTAATCTACAAAATTACAAGTCTCTAGTACAAAAAATAATGTTTCCCCCTTACAAATATTGCACCACTATTTAACCCCCTTAGGGGTGGAATTTCTAAAAATCCCGTCTGATCCCTTGCCTACGTCATAAAAGGAAGTTCTGGGGTAAATTTCAAGTTTTTAGTACCAGTAGTTTCGGCTGTGCGTTGATGAATCAGTCAGGAAGTCTTCTTTTATATATATAGATTATATTTAACCCCCTAGGGGTGTATTTTTCCAAAACGCAAAATACATCTTTTCATAGTTTTAATTATGTTGCTCAATAAATGAGTTTACCCTACACACTATATAAACTTTCACCCCCATTTCATCCCCTTAGTCCTTCCCCGGGACTCAAACTTCTAAATCGGTTCTAACAAAATTTGCACCGCTATTTAACCCACTTAGGGGTGGGTTTTTCCAAAACCCTAAAATTACTTTTTTTGTATTATGATAACGAGTCCGTACCCAAAGTTTCACGTCTCTCACTTAAAATTTTACTCCACCCTCATACAAACTTTCAACCCCCTTTTTACCCCTTGAGGGCGGAATTTTCAAAAATCTTGTCTTAATGGGTATATAAACTACCTATTGTGAAAAAATCAGCTTTCTAGGCTCAACGGTTTGGGCTGGGCGTTGATTTAAGTGAGTGAGTCAGTCAGTCAGTCAGTCAGGACTTTTACGTTTATATATACTGCGTGGAACGGAACGATGGACTTTCCCGCAAGAGGGGGATTATTGAGCGTTAGTACGTCACATTTTCCAGATAAACTATGTTAATATTTCCAACCGTTTTCAAGTTAGAGTTCATCAAACTTTTATGCAAAAAGCTGCATATTACAACCCTAACGGCCCTTCAATGCTCGCTGCTCACCGCGGTCGGCGCCGCTAGTCGCGCGAAGTCGTGGCCAGGCCGTTAGGGTTGTAATATGCAGTTTTCTGCACAATAGTTTGATGAGCTCTAACTTGAAAACTGTTGGAAATATTGACATAGTTTATGTGGAATTTTTTAAGTACTAATGCTTAATAATCCCCCTCCTTCGGAAAAGGCCTTCGTTCCGTTCCACGCTGTATAGATTATGCACACGAGATATAACAACATTATCAATATTTTTTCATATAATAAGGTAGATTCGTAAGGTATATGCTTTGTAATTCAGTCAAATAAATAACTATTTTTTTTATACAGCCACGGTGGCAAACAAGCGTACGGCCCGCCTGATCGTAAGCGGACACCGCAGCCTATAGACGCAAGCAACTCCAAAGGACCCGTTGCCGACCCTTGATATGTTTGAGGATTCGCCGTTCTGACAGCTGAAGGAACAAATTCCCTCGCTCTCAACACAACGCATCCTCGGGAGCTCAGGCGACCTTGCTCACCTCCAGGAACACAACACTACTACAGAGCAAGTAGTAATGTTATTATCTTTACAACAACAATCTATGATTAAAATTTCTACAAAGTCAGTATTCCGCGCTATGATAATTCGATACATTAATAGTATCACTACATAGTATAAAGCAAAGTAGCTTCCCGCTGTCTGTCCCATGCCTAGATCTTTAAAACTACGCAACGGATTGTGATGCGGTTTTTTTAATAGAAAGAGTGATTTCAAGAGGAAGGTTTATATGTATAATATAGTACCTGTGCGAAGCCGGCGCGGGTCGCTGGTGAGCAATAATTTACATAAACTAAATAATATGAGGATGCAGAATTACATGAATATTGAATGATTAAGTTTTACTTGTGACAACAATCAATCATTTAAATTTCTACAATGTAAGTATTCTCAGAAAGGGTCATTCCTGAGGCGATGCAGAGCTTTTATTCGTGCTGAAGGGAAACAATTTGAGCATCTACTTTAGTTTTAGGAGGATATCAAAGTGTTACGATAATTGATTGTTTTATTTTGACTACGTTTTCCTTGAGGTCCCTTCTCAAAAAATGGAAATAGCACTTTTATTGGCAAGAAAATGTTGTACCATTTTGAAATCTAGACTAAATAGGCCATCTTTTAAAATAACTTGCCAAGGGTAGTGTGGTACATTTTTTTTCTAACATGTAGTGTCAAAGTTGACTGACAATAATTTTATAAACCATAACTCGTCAAAACTTTTTTTTTTACTTAGTTAAGAATGTTTATTACTTTGATTTGTGGTTGCAAATAATAGCACTGTTATTTGATATTACATTATTAAAAAAATCACTGTAAAATTGTGATCACAGTACTTAAAATGCGACCAAGGGTGTCAAATTTTCAACTTTTTCGGAAAATGTCTATTACCGCTCGACTAAGTAACATGGATTTTTTAAATTTTTTTTCATAACTGGTATACTTACCTTGGCCTCACCCGGTACCAGGTTATTGTTGAGTTCCGGGACACCCTGTATATTCGTCCAATCTATAATAAGCTCTACTTTGCAAAGTTTGCCTTACAAAGGGCTTAAATTTATTTTCAGAAATGTCTAAAACATGATCTTGGTAACTTGTTATAGTGATTTGTCCGACCGTTTTCGGCCATGGCGACCACTCAGGCTCCTCGCTCGAGCGCTCGAAGGTGGCTCACGTAGCCTATAGCCTATCCTTGTACACTATGGCAGCAGGTGGGCGGGCCTTCAACTGGTCGCGTTTAGTATCAAGGTCAACTTTGCGCTGATCCTCGAACTC
The DNA here is from genome assembly GCA_947049275.1 of Epinotia bilunana. Lineage (NCBI taxonomy): Eukaryota > Metazoa > Arthropoda > Insecta > Lepidoptera > Tortricidae > Epinotia > Epinotia bilunana. Next base: position 15,108,057 of record OX346275.1, on the reverse strand, counting down.
GCGATTTTTGATTTATTCATAGTATTTATCTTATGAATGTCACATCCTTTACGAACACACATAATCCATACTAATATTATAAATGTGAAAGTGTGTCTGTCTGTCTGTCTGTCTGTCTCTGTCTGTCTGTCTGTCTGTCTGTCTGTCTGTCTGTTACATCTTCACGCTTAAATCGCTGAACCGATTGAGATGGAATTTGGTATGGAGATAGTTTGAATCCCGGGGAAGGACATAGGATTTTTCTTATCCCGGAAATCATCCCTGAGGGGGTGAAATGGGGGATGAAAGTTTGTATCGAGCTACGATATAAACGAGTTCCACGCGGACGGAGTCGCGGGCAGAAGCTAGTATTTATATAAAATGTGATATTGCAGTGTTGGGTTGCAGCCTATCGCCCACGATGCACTACAACGCTATTTCTACAGTTGAATATTCCTACGACACCCACGAAAAGAATGGAGATATATTCGCCGATCCACACAAGAACATTCCTTGTTTTACACTTTAACCGTTCCCTTGAGTAAGGCACCGTCAGCGTACGACTGCGGAACGATCAAACGATCAACGTTCAACATGGCGCAGGTAGCTGTCAATCTATAGAAACTTGACAAACTTCCCACATTCAGATTTTAACAAACACCGCTTACGATTGCAGACGGTTTGGTGAAACCCACCCTAAAAAAAAAAAAAAAATTGTAAAAAAATGTCTAATTAATGTCTAAAAATTTAAAGAAGAACGAAATTTGCAAATTGTAAATAATTTACAGTCAATGAATATGACAGGCATTAAGATAGGCTTTAACTTAATCGACAGATAGCGATGTCTCATTGCCAAATAATTAGATACAACGTGGCTCGACTGATAACTGCAAGATTAGCAGAACATTTTTCACTCGCGGGGCGGCTACTAATAATAGGGGTAAATAAAATAAACATAGATGTCATATTTTCTCAAAAAAGGATTAAAAAATGTAGTCAAATGGAGAAAAAATCAACGCTTGTCCAAAGTTTTAAGAAGAGGTATGTACTGTCCCTTTTTCGCAAAACGCAACTTCATATGAAACGATGACGTTTGTAGATTGTGACGTCACTAATAGACGGCAACGTGCCGTGCCCCATCGTGTTCGGTGCCGCCGTCGACGCGGCCCGCCGCGCGCGCGACGCGCTCTTCGGCAGGCTCGCACTTTGTCTCTAACAAGCAATATTAAAACGGTTGTACCTATCTTCGTAATTCTTTGAGATAGGTATCTGAATGTGATTTTCGTCACTTCGAAATCTTAGTAAAGTCGAGTGCAAATATTAGTACCTATTGGTAAAAAAATTCTACAATCCTACAGTATCATAAATGCGAACGTTCGGATGTTTGTTTGTTTGAATTTAACACGAAGATAGTTTATAGCCTGGATTAAAATATAGGATAGTTTTTATTCCGGGTCCACGCAGACAAAGTCACGGGCGGTTCTTAGGACGTCAGTTACACATTTTTTGACGAGTTTGTGTGTGACTGTAGTTTGTCAAATAGTCTCGACAACCGAGTGTGTAAACACAACATTACACACACCTACATTATACACGGTGATTTTTAATCCGTGATCAGGAGTCGAAAAATATTGATAAACAGCCAAAACGGATTTCAATGGATGAGGTCTCATGCAATTAAATCACTGTATAGATCATTAAATTGAATGATAATGCCAACACTAATGTCCACTGAATGTTTGTCCACCCTACATTTCCTGAAGTTAAGTAGACACGTCAAACACACAGTACGTCAAATTTTCGCAAACTACCGTTAGGTGACAATGATTTTGAGTTATAAAGTAATTCCTTATTCAGTTCTATTCAGACAAAAAACGACGTTTGTGTTTGCTATCAATTTCAGAATTAGAAAAATTTAGGTACTGATCACGAATTAAAAATTGTCGTGTATATTTCCGGACATTTTAAACAGCTTTACAAGAGCACACGTCAGGATGGCGTAAAACATTTCTGATTTGGCCTGAATGATAAAAATAATGTTTTTTTTTTCATTTTTCCTTAGATAGGTACTTAAGATCGGTAACCCTAATCAATATACTGTAGGTTCGGGTTAAATAAAACCAACCAAGTGTGCGACATATGTCATGATTTTCATTCCTAAACAACTACTTTTTCAGTACTTCCCAGTGACGATGCTGATGATGACATTGATGATGAGTTTTTACAGACATTGTCGCATTGCAATGACGTGTGCAAATGATTACCTTAAATGTTATGCAAGACACTGAAAATGTGAGTTGTTTTTCATTGCCACCTCCGCGCCTCAACGTCAACACGGCGTGTTGGCTTATCTGCGATTTGTGCTCCTACATATGTCGGTCCCGTTAAGCAAACAAATGACCGAAATATTTATCCATAAATTACTTCAATGTCAACCACATTTTTTAAGGGTATAATTTTTTTTGAAATAATATTAGTCGCAATAACACTATTTCATATAATTCTTGAGTCATATAACAACACTTAATATATTTACATACGATATAATTATCATTTTATATAATGATCATTTGATGTAGTGACATTTAATATAACATACTTTAAATATAATGCATATTTCCTATAATGAACAAATGATATAACGCTAATTTCTTCTAATGCACAGTTAGCATAATATTTATTGGTAGACTCTAAGGCAGGTCGGTGTAGGTACGACGACGAGCGAAGCGAGGAGGAGTGTTAGGTTGAACTGCGACCCTACAGCCAGAACCGAACACTTTTTTACTCCCTAATTACACAGTACGATTCGCATTAACTTACATAGTACAATTCGCAAACCGTTGTGTTTGCTGCATTTTCTTTTGATAATAAAATATTATTCTACTTGATAGTTATGAGATATAACTTGTATATAACATGAGCATTATACCATATAATGATTATACATTGATATATGATATAATTATTATGACAATAATTGTTAAACTCGATAAAAGTTATACAAAATAAACATATATATTTTGAAATTATAATCAACGTTTATTATATACAATGAGAGATTATGTACCTTGAAAATATATCAAATGTTGTTATAGCGAATGAAATTATATTATTTATTTTTATACCCATCATTACACACCCCATTTTTTACTGTGTTGTATGAATATTCTAACAAAATGGTTGCAGCAGAAAATCAATGAATTACTTTACCCGACCACATCAAACTTTAATTCATCCACATTTTATTATGCAAGTGTTGCTAGTAGGTATTGCTACATATGCGGGAGTTTCCGAAAACAAAAAATCCCAAATATGAGGAACGTTAGCTAATAGGTAGATAAATATAAGATAATAGAGAGATATCCGAAAGAACATATGGATATCTAGATTTTGTAAAAGTGGCTACCACTTGTGATAAGATATCACAATCATCTTGTCACTTTCCGCACAAGACAGGTTCTTCACAAATATTGAGTAGGGCACTAGGGTTAGCACTGGACTCATAGCAATTGCAGATATGATAGACGAAACGAGATTAGATAGTATATAATCTCGTTTCATGGTTCATGTCATATCCCTAAACTGGTAGACCTGCCCTACAAGTGGGAGGTGAGACGAATATGGAATGTTGGAAAGCCGCACCACGTCACACTAAAACTAAAACTTCTCGTAAGTAACCCGACGTTGAAACCGAATCCGCGCGGCCCAGCCTCTTCACAGAACACTTTGTACTCGACTTCATCTCGTCCCTATTACAACTCACTAGTTATCTCGCAATTTCTATTATTTTTTTATGTTCAAAAAATTTGGATCAACATTTTTATTTATATTATTTATTTATTTCAATATAAGATATCCTCCCCATGCACAGGGAATTTATGGACCCTATAAGATTATGCTTGAAGTACAGACATCCATCTGACAGCAGCACTGCCCAAACACTGTCTCAAACTAGTTTTATTTAACCTCAACCAGGAGTGGAAACAGTTATGGTCTACTATGACGGCTGAAAAGTTTAGCTCCCGTGTTGTCCCAGGTTCAAAGTTAGAAGGGGAACCCGAGAACTACCGAGACGAACCTGTAGTTTAATCTCAATATCTTTATATCTCGAGTTGAGATGAATGTATTTAAATCCATGGAATCGTCTGCTCATAGAGTACATCTGAAAGTCTGTCTATTTAGACTAGACCAGCTACAGTACAGCACGGCTAGCACGCGACGGCGTGCGAGCTCTCTCGATTTTTCTCGCTCTTCGTCTCTCTCTTATTAGAACACTTAGAACAAGAGGTATAGTGCGATAAAAATCGAGAGTATGTCGCGGCCGTCGTGTGCTAGACGTGCTGGCTTACGACAAATAAATAAATACAACATATAATTAATTAAATTTAAAGATATAATGTTTTTCCGGAAGCAAATTCCATCTGACCTCCATCCCAAACATCCAAAGGAAAACTAAATCTCCCTGTGAGTAGGCTTTTGTAAGGAATCTCGGGGTCAAATTATGCTAGGGACTAGTCACAAACGAATACAATAGACTGGTGAATATGCTGCGCGGCTACATGCGACAATGCACACATGCAGAGCGCGCGCGAGGTGCGCTATACTATGGCATGCGTGTGCGCACGATACGGCGCGGGCGCGGCGCTGACGCGGCGGCGCGCCCCCCGCGCCTCCTTTACAGTGCACACCGCGCATGCCACTTACCAGGGGCTCAAGCTGGTTTTCCACCAGAGGGGCGAGACGAGACGAGGCGAGACGAGAATTGAAATTCGTATGGGTCTTACTACCTATTTGCACTGAGCGCGCGAGCGCGCGGTGAAAATAGGTAGTAAAGGTGGTTTTCCACCAGCTCGCCGGTGGAAAACCACCTTAAGTCCCATACTAATTTCAATTCTCGCCCCTCCACGCCCCACCTCGCCTCGCCGGTGGAAAACCACCTTAATTGAACATGTCCTGACAAAATCCTTGACTATTCGCTACTTATACCGATTTCACACGGGGGCAGAACAGTGAGGCAGAACAGTGGGCAGCACAGTACTGCTACTGTCGGACCGACCCGCGGACACCCGCCGGACGTCGCGTCGGACAGACACGATTTGATTTGACGATTTCAATTCAATTTGACATTGTGTAGTTATTTTAATTTATGTTGTAGGTACTCTTTGATAATTTAATTGACACCTACATATTTGCACGCCTGCAGCACGGCTATCATGCGACGGCCGCGACATACTCTCGATTTGTATCGCACTATAGGTACCTCTTGTTCTAAGTGTTTTAATAAGAAAGAAACGGATTTTTACTTTTAAACAAACCGTCTAAAATCCAAGTTACAAATATTTTAGGTACTTAAAAAATGTCAAGACATTTCAACATGTCTTGTGCGGAAAGTGACAAGATGATTGTGATATCTTATCACAAGTGGTAGCCACTTTTACAAAATCTAGATATCCATATGTTCTTTCGGATATCTCTCTATTATATTATATTTATCTACCTATTAGCTAACGTTCCTCATATTTGGGATTTTTTGTTTTCGGAAACTCCCGCATATGTAGCAATACCTACTAGCAACACTTGCATAATAAAATGTGGATGAATTAAAGTTTGATGTGGTCGGGTAAAGTATAGATCAAGATCTATACGAACTTCAAACCCCCTTTAAACACTCTAGGAGATGGATGAATGAAAAAAAACTGAAATCAGTTTTGTAGTCTTTTATAACATACAGGCTAAGACTTACGTTACAAATCTCTTACTATATTATTTTCTTGCTCTCCATACATATAAACCTCGAATCCCGTTTTAACCTCCTTAGGGGTAGAATTTTTCCATAACGCTGAATATGGTTTTTTTGAAGTGAAAACTTCTTTAGCGGCGCTGTGCACTTTTTGTGATGGGGAAAAATTGTTAAACTCGCCACAGGTCACCTGACCGTAAGACAAAAACTGTTACAATGTCAATGAGTTTTCACTTCTGCCGGCACTCCCGGAGTGCAACCCGGTCTTTTTTATTCTAATAAGTAATCTTTCTACAAATTTTTAAGTCTAACTAAAAAACAAAGTTTCCCCATACAAAGTTTTCATCACTTTTTACCTCCTTAGGGGTGGATTTTTCCAAAACGCTTAAAGTTCTTTTTTTGTATTCAAATAAGTAGATAATCTGTCTACAAAGTTTCAAGTTTCTAGCTCAAAAGGAAAAGTTTCCCTCATACAAACTTTGCACCCCTATTTAACCCCCTTAGGGGTGGAGTTTTCTAAAACATAGTTCTTTTTTGTATTCTAATAAGTAATCTTTAACCTGTTAAAGGTCGCGGGAGTCCGCTGGATGCGGGTGGCGCAGAAGCGGTCATTGTGGCACTCTTTGGGGGAGGCCTATGGCCAGCAGTGGACGTCTTTCGGCTGATATGATGATGAAGTAATCTTCCTACAAAGTTTCAAGTCTCTAGTTTAAAAAAAAAAAACAGTTTCTTCAATACAAACTTTGCAGCCCTATTTAACCCCCTTAGGGATGGAATTTCCAAAAACCCCGTCTTATCCCTTGCCTACGTCATAAAAGGAAGTTCTGGTGTAAATTTCAAGTTTCTAGTCCCAGCAGTTTCGGCTGTACGTTGATGAATCAGTCAGGAAGTCTTCTTTTATATATATAGATTAGCGTTTTACGATGCGCGCGCTCTGTAAAAATAACCGCGCGGTGGGCGCGTACGATGGCTAGAATAAAAACATAGCTGACCTTGTATCTCTCTACTTATCATCAATATTTGGGGACAATCTTACACAGAAACTACTTACAAAGGTAAATTATGTCATATATCCCTGTAACATTAGCAACTCGCCTAGTTCTTTGCACGAAAATAAGGTTATGCCACAGAATCAGTACGGAATAGTACAGTGAGCGTCATATAGTTAGTGGCAGCCGGAGTAGCCAAATATTTCGTAACACACCCTTATTCTTACAGCAATAAAGACGTGTACCGAAATATTTGGCTACCTTGGCTGCTACTAACTATATGACGCTGACTGTACATACTGCGATAACCATACACGAGAATAAAGATGGTCAATATAGTCATTCCTTAGTTAAAACCGCGTCAATACCAGTGCCTACTGGAATCTTGGACATAACGTTATATTATTCATATATTATTAATCATTGAATATACTTATCCCCTAAACCTGGCAAACCATTTAAATTGACCCGGGGACCGCTAGCAGAGCAGGCAGAGTTACTTACCTAAACGAATAGGTTTTTTTATTTAATAGCTATAGTTGTATTAAAAACGGATGTCAGCTTAAAAAACATACTGCTCTATCGTATACAGAAGTGTTGGTGAGGCTAACAATAGTCGCTCCGTCCGCGTCACTGTCAACAGCAACAGCTGATAGCAGTGGCCGGCTGACCCGTCCCTCAGATACGGTGGCCGGTTGCAACCGGCTTATCGACTGTCGAGGGCTTTGTATGACCAAAATGCCCGACGTAGCGCAGATATGGTCTGACACGGGCTAGACTCAGAAGATTCTATCAACGGCTCACAGGGCCACTGTTGAAAACCACCTAAGCATGGCGATTTGATTGGCTAAGAACAGGAACAGGTTTGGACGACCGGTTATAGCATTGTGGGTAGTGAGTAGAGTAGTGATGACATTATAGTAGTGTATAGGTCATTTTAACCCTTTTCTTGACATTGTACCATATATGACACACAATTTTTTAAGGTTCTTTTTGGATTTTTGTAACTGACAATTTTTTTGGCTCTACAAGGCGCAAACGAGGCTCGAACTCACATTTTTTTTGTCATTTGCCAAAAAAAGGGTACTTGACCCCCCCCATAGCAACTTCTGCTGCTGACAGGACAATGTAAACATGTTTGGCGTCGTAACCAAGGGTTGAGTGACTTGATCGGTCCAATTGAGCTCCCATTTATCTTCTGCATTTGATCAACCGTCCGTATTTAGATGCATCATTGAGTGAATCGGGGCCGCCGATCAATTGCCGACCCGAGCGTCCGAGAATTCGCGAAACAAAACTGAATTTGCAACAAGACGTGGAACGTCGCCAAGAATCTAAGATATACGTCAAGACGCAATTCTCTTCAGATTATCCCGTAGCACGTAAGCACATTAACTTCATACACAATAACCATAGGTTTCATATAATATGTGCTATGGATTGTACTACTCGTATGTGCAATTGGAGATCAAGTACCTAGGTATACTCCGTCTTCTATGTAGCGAATGCAACTTACATGGACAAACGGCATGTTTGAGGGGCAACTTATTACTTGCAATTTATTGCTTACGGTGGCGTCGTTGATCGGGTCGCCACCTTCCCTAAAATATGGTTGAGGGAGGCGATGGCTGAGATATGCGTCGTACTCGTGATCGGGTGCTGTTTGTGGAGTCCGGACTGTTCATGCTTGCAAGGGCATAGTGCATAGTTAACTAATTACATACTAGTGTTATTATTATTGTTATCGTATTGACGAGAGACATCATTCTGATCTTTACACGTTTTATTATTATTGACCCTGTACATCTCTGACAATATTACATCAATGTTCCTTTTTGTTTTGACGCTTAGAGACCGTATACATCTCTTAAAATATTAGAATAATTATTCATTGTATTTGAACGCTCAGAGACCTTATACATCTCTGGAATACTGAATTAATATCATTAACGTCTTGTTAATGCTGATACAGATCTTATATCGAATGTAATGGTCATATTTTGCAATTTTGTTTTGTTTAAGTACATTAAATGTTTAGTTTGTTAACCTTTTATATATAATTTTTAATTATTATTGTGTAAGATTATTATTATTATTTTATTGTAAATTACGGTTTGACATGTAAACGTGCCCTTGTGGCCTATTTGCAGAATAAATAATTGATTTGATTTGATTTCACCGAATGTAAAGGGCACTGCCACTTTAGCTGAAGATCTTTGTCATATAAACATCCTTTTGATTATCATCTATCTAGGTTCTAAAACGGCGTTATATTATTATTTGGAAACAAGCATATCAGTCAGCTAGAGTGATCAGCATTTTTACTTTCAATATGAAGAGGTACAAACGGAAACCGCGTATTAAGTAGCTACTGGCGTCACTACACAACGATTGTTGTCGCCTGACGTGCCGCCGGACGGGTCGGATAAGTGATATGAATAACTGCTGGATCCAAAATAGCCAGGTAGCGTGTCAGCTTACCTTTATCATCAGTGTTTATACCCCTACTGGATGTACCCGCGGCTTCACTCGCAATCAACTTATTTAATAGCTTAGGATGCACTGAACTTGACCCCAGCTTGCCTATGTGAATATTCAACATCTCTCGAAGAAATTCCCATCATCCCCCTGGTGTTATTCCCGGTTGTGCTCTAAACGAGCCCGGGGTCCGCTTTGACACCTAACTAATCCCAAGATTCGGCATTCCCAAGGTTTCTTCACGATTTCTTTCTTCACCGAAAAGCTAACGGTAAACGTTCCGATTACATAGAAGTTCCGAAAAACTCATTGGTACGAGCCGGGATTCGAAATCACGAATACTCCTTTACAGCCGCATGCCTGAACCACTAGGCTACCGTAGCTTCTGCTCTTGAAGAAACTGAAAATTAAAAAAATCAACCTCCATTTCACCCCCGTAGATAGTTATTGGTGTAAATAAGTATCCTAAGGGGGACGTTAACCGGCACTCAGGTTATCTACGGTAAGAGACAGAGTTATTTTAATCGCATTTATAATAATTAATAATGGCTGGCTGGACGTCCAACGGACGACGGGAAATGGTTCATACGCTAGCTAATGCGGACTTTCGATCTTTGAATATCTTCGCAAATACATCTGTGTCACAAGATGATATCGCGGTAATAAAGAACTCGCCCTGAGGGCACGAGGCGCCCTGCACACAGCAATCTCGGTGTTTACATGTGATAACGATAACTGACTGAAGGTCCGAACAGAGAGATAAATTGAGTTTAACTCTCTCGAAAATGACACAAATGAAGTCCAATTAGCGTCGTTGGTAATGTTGAAATTCCAATAAGCGCTAATTATTTGTGTTAGGAACACAAATATGTACAGTCAGCTGCAGATAAACATGACACCCATTTTTGTTGTAAAGGGAGTATCCCAAGGGTGGTCCCATGGTAAGGAAACCAGGATCTGATGGTGGAATCCTGAAGGAATTGAGGGAAACTCTCGAAAAAATTGTCTTTCCGACTAGTGTGTTCCTTAATATTATTCAATATAAAGAATTTTAAAGCCCTATTATTTTCCCTAATAATCAACGCATTTGCTCTCGGAAATCAGTTCATGTGGTAAATTGGAAAATAAATGTGGAAATGTTCTCGTGGCTTGGCGGAGTAAGTACTAAATTGAAGTCGGTTAAAACTTTGTTTTTAAAGTAAATTATAATGTTTTAAAATTTGATATAAATCTCTGATAACCGGTCTTTCGTCATAATACACATAATATAAGGCCGCTATCCAGTCTTACTCGCCACCCCATCTTGCCCCCCTCTCCCCTAACCATAATAGGTATTGTATTATATTGTATTATTTATTGGTAAATATACATTTGGTATGTCAATTTCATATCATTATTTAATTAATTCATGTGTTAATAATTTATTATCAACTAGCTTTCGCCCGCGACTTCGTCCGCGTGGACCCGGAATAAAACTATCCTATATTTTCCAGGCTATAAACTATCTTCGTGCAAAATTTCATTCAAATCGGTTCAGCCGTTTAAGCGTGATTGAGTAAAAAACATCCAAACATCTAAACTTTCGCATTTATAATATTAGTAGGATACATATATTATATTTATAAAAATAAAATCGTAACTGATCGCTGTCTGTACATAAATAATAATAATTAATAAATATAAGGGGACAATCTTACACAAATCGACCTAGCCCATAGTAAGCTCAGTAAGGCTTGTGTTATGGGTACTAGACGACGATATATTTAATATACATGGCAAACTTTTATGGGGGGGCCTTCATAAACGCAATTTTTGTCTGTTTGTCTGTGCGTTTGTGCACCCTAATCTCAAAAACGGCTTAACCGATTTGAATGCGGTTTGCAGTATCATATTATGCTAGACTTCCCTTAACATTTACTGTTTAGTTTATTCAAATCGGTTAATGAATAAAAAAGTTATGTCAATTTAAGTCATATCATATCTGATGATAGTGATGATGATCAATCTATACATATAAATGATAGCCAGTGTCGCTTAGGTACCGATAGCTAATTTCGTGAAGTTCCATAACTGACCGGGTGGCGTAGTCGGGAAGCGCTCAGTGATCAATTTTCAGACGTGGGTTCGAAACCCCAGCGAGCCGATAAATTTATGTTAACTTTTTCTTGCGTGGTTATTTTTTAATTTATTTTGTATTTAATTTTAGTTTTTTTAATACTTAAACAAAATTTACACCGTGTCAAATATATTTGCATACAACTATAAAATATCATAAAAATAACTACGCGATGCCAAATGATATGAAAACTGTATTATATTAAAATAAAACTAATATCAAATAATTACAATAAATGTTTGGGAATTACTCCGCCTTTAAGTTTCCGAACCAGGGTTAAACGTTTCTCAAACCCGTCACATGCGGCACGCACTACCTCCATAGGCATTTCATCCCAAATACGCACGATATTTTTTTTAATTGGTCCAAATTTGATATTTTGTAATTATTCAGCTTAGACAGCATATATGACCATACAAAAAAATCCAAAGGATTTAAATCCGGAGAGCTGGGAGGCCATTCATTCTTGGGTAAGAAATCAGTTAAATTTGCCTTACACCAGGCTTGGACGCTGTTTGCGGTATGGGAAGGTGCTCCATCCTGTTGAAAAATATAATAGTCCTCTCCAAACATGCGTTGCAGATTTGGAGCAACAACTTTCGCCAGAACTTCGGTTTTGTAATACTCAGCGTTGATTTTAACACCCTTATCGATGAATATCAAAGGAAGTTTGCCCCGCTTACACACTGCTCCCCAAACCATTACCGAGGGGGCACCCTGAAATCTTGGAACGTATTTCTGATTCTCTGGAATGTCTGCCATCTGGGCTGCCCACAACCGATCGTTTTGAGCATTGTGGGGTTGTTCTAAAACAAACAGTTTTTCATCTGAGAAGACAAACTCATCCTCAGCGTGCCACGAAAGTATTGTATTTGATCGCTGGACCCTCTTCTGCTTAGACGCCTGGGAAAGTCCATGAACTTTACGTTTCTTGTACGCGTAACACCCGAGATCATGTCTCAAAATGTTATGGGCAGACCCCCTTGAAATTTTCAATTCGGCTGCTAGTTTTCGAATAGAGCGATGGTTTTTACGTCTAATTCGCTCCCTCACAATTTTAACTACCTGATCTGTTCTCGCTGATCGCGGCCGACCAGATCTCTTTCGATCTTCTGTTGAGGAGGTCTCTTTAAATCGTTTTAATGTTTTATATACAAAATCACGTTTGATCCCAAGAGATTTCATCGCTTTGAAAATTCACTAGCGCACTCACCGTTGCGGTATTTGGTAACAATCATTTCTCGAAATTGCTTCATCGTGTTTTACACATGAATGAAATATGGTAGACATTTGAAATGACTGTATTTTGTTTCTGTACATATATATTTAAATTTTATAAAAAGAACTATTTATTTGCAGCTTCATGTATTTTATACCAGTTCGAAACATATTGTATCCAAACTTATTGGACACGGTGTAGTGGTTTCTTTTTTTCTCTGATTGAAGTGATTGTTTTTTTTAGTTGTTTATAAAGGAACTGCATTACAATGCCTCGAAAAAGATTATATTTGCTATAAAATCAGAGGTCGTCTAAAGTTGTTTGATAGGTTGAGTACTTATCTCGAACTATCATAGTTCACCGACGTCAAAGGATGTGGGTATAAAAGGATAAAACGGTATTCCGCGGAGAATTGAGTTGTTTTATGTACAAAACTCCCGTGACTTTCTGAAATATTATTGGGTCTTTCATTTCTACGAAAACTCCATGCTTCACGCGCACGCGTCACGCTGCCCGAGTTGGCTATGAGTGGGAATCCGATAAAGATTTTGAATCACGTATTTGCATGAGCATTGTACTTAGGTAGGTATAGTAGGTACAAGCCTAGTCCAGTTTGGGCCTTAAATCGATATGCTTAAGATTATTTATTACCTATACCCCGATATTTATTAATTTCAACAAAATATTTGACAACGTAGGAAAATCTTAATCTGCACCTGAGTGTTTATAATAACTAACATCGATTCATTAACGGCGTGAGTCGGAACCGGTATAGGTATAAAATAAAGTCAATTGGTATTCTATTTGCGTAATACATTCAGTAAAAGCGAATAAATAGACAAACTGACCACAAACACTTTTTTTGTGACATTCTATGTAACATTTACGACATTCCGCGACCGTAAAAAGCATGTCGTGTAGTATAGGATAGGTCTGGTCTGGCCTTCTGCAAAATTAAGTGGCAAGTTAGACCATAGATTAGTTGATCATGTTATATATGTATGTTAGGCCGTGGGACACTACAAGCTCACAATAATTATTATTATTATTATGCTATGCTAGGTACATAATATTAAAATGTACTTTACTCGGACTCCTAAAGCTTTAAAACCAGGATCGGCTTCGCAACCCACTATTGCATGTATTACGTTCTTCAACAAATCGGACACGATAGGAAGCACTATACTATACCATTAATATAGGACTATAGTTACTGGTGTTGTTTTTTAAACTATCTTTCAAATAGGAAAATATCCAACCCAAACTAACAGGCACCTAGGAACGCGTACCTCGCACAATCAGCAGCAAAAGTAGCCAAGCGGGCCAAGTGCTAAACACGACTCTAATGCCGAGCGGACAAGACTGTTTAGATCATTTCGTTTCGAGCGTGTATTCTGCGAGCTACTTCTGCTGCTGACTACGCGTAAGTCTAATAAACGAACATTCTGTCAGCGTTATAGAGACCGTATCATGCCTAGCATCACAGTCTGGATTCGTCGTCAGCTGTTAACTTGGAGCAACTGTAGAGTCCTCACCGTGAAGGGCTAAACGACGCTCCCGTGTACTCGGGCTTGGGGGCAGGCGCTAGTCGGTAAACATGCGTGTTGACGAAGTGCGGGACACACCCGCCCGTGACGTCAGCACACGGCCGCGCACAAACACACAGATACCGTTATCTTGTTTGTGTTATTTATTTATTCATAATAATACAATGCAAGCATTACAGTATAGACACCAAATCGCTTACTATTGTACTTATTGTTCTAGAGCACAAGATAATTAACAGACTATTTGTCTCAATTGACTGATTATGTAATGTCCAAAGTCACGCTTAAACGATTACACTTATAATAAAACTTGTTTTGCTCATTCATGAATTACGAGTAGGTTCATGAATTACGGGTAGTTACAAAACATACACATGAAAAAAAACTAGGCAGAGCACACTACATTAAAGTTTTAGTGCCACTCGTAGAAAACAATTAAGTAAATGTTAATATAAACATGGCTTTAAACATATCCCTAGAAAAGGCTAATTTAGCTGATTATACTTAGTTCTCAAGAGCTGTTAAATAATAATGCACAAACTGAGTCAAAAATCAAAATAAGCAAGCCGGTAGGAATCAAGTTATGTGGACGCCTCCCCAGAGCTGATATGTGGACGCCTCCCCAGAGCTGATATGTGGACGCCTCCCCAGAGCTGATATGTGGACGCCTCCCCAGAGCTAATATGTAACACTAATGATCGATCTCCGAACTTGCGGCGGGAATTATAGAAAACTTCTCTTTTCAGACAACTTGGGAACATCAAACTTGCGTTCTCTGGGAATTTTTAGGAAAAAGTATAAATTAAATGCACATGCTGATGATATATCATCTGCTGATGAGATCGATCATTCCTCGACGTTTATTAGTCGAAACCGTCTTCAGCCTGTTCACTGAAGACACGAAATGACTCAAGAGCTTGTCCTCAGTAAATTACCCATTATTAACCTCTACATTCGTAACAACTGTGTGACGTCGTTTATCGAAGACGCTCATTTGGACACGATTATATATTTTCAAAGCGGTACCTACAACTAGAAATGTGCAGTCAGCAGGAGAACCAGCTACGCGAAACATCACACTCAAAATGATCTAGGCAGTCCTTATCCTCTTGTCATTAGAGTCGTGTGTAGGTCATTTTGAGCACTTGACCCGCTTAGCTTAGTTTTGCTGAGCCGGAAAGGGAAAGCCGACTATCCGGAAACAAATTTTTATAGTCGGCTACTAGTTGACAAAAGATAGCGAATATTCGGCAATTTTAGTCGCCAAAACTTGTATTTTTGAGCACCCCAGTGGGCGTAGCATGGTTGCCATTTTATCACTTATCGTTGTGGTAAAGACGCCCATCACGCTCTGACAAGTATGCGAGTGCGAGTGACGGATGCCTTATCCACAACGATAAGTGATAAAATGGCAACCGTGCTACGCCCGCAGCTGGTAAGATTTATTTCGTGTCGATTAATTAAGTTACGTTAGCTCTTTAAGATTTCCCTGTTATTATTTTTTATAAACAAAGACAGCGAACTTAGTAGGTAGCCAAACAAGTTGTTAAAGTGCAATGATTCAATCGTCATGATCATAAATCTAGCGCCGTCGTTGCCGCGCCCGCGTCTGTCTGCGTGCGTCGTCAGTGTTAGTGTAAGTATACTAGGTACAATGTAGGTTGTATTTAAAAACTAAACAGCGCAATTTGTAAACACAGAGCCACGTGCGGAATGAAGGTCTCTGTTCTGTCAACCCGGGCATGGTTATAATAAGACTCGTAACCGACTTAACTACCAGCATCGTAAGTGAATATGGATTATATGAGTATGTAGTACTTAATGGAGATCCGTTCCGAGCTAAAAAACGACTTAAACACGATCTACGTATTGAGATTATATACGTCGCCCTGACACGTGGGGTTATGCGTGAAAGGAAAATAAATGGTCTATTTCTTTGCTCATAAAACACGTTTCGCAACTGAGAAGCATAGGTAAGTGCATAACACTGTCCCAAGTAACTTTGTTATTGTGTTTCAGTCTCTGTATTACCCCTCCTTGCAAAACAATCAAGTGGGGTCCCTGCACATCGCTTAGTGTGAAATTAAATTTATATTTAAGTATCTTGCCCTTATATTGTCACTTTTTAGTACGCTATCTTTCAGATTCGACTGAAAGATCGCTCTCCGCCATGACCTGTAATTCTGGGTGATAAGGCTTTTTAAATGCGCAATTAAAAACGTTCACGTAACTTCGAGATAACAATGTTTTACAAACATTGTTTAGTTGACTGACTAGAATGATAATATTTAACGAGACTATATAATTATATACTACTCCTACTACTGCCGTAGCAGACGTACTTACTTGTTTATTCGAATGATAATATTTAACGAGACTATATAATTATATACTACTCCTACTACCGCCGTAGCAGACCTACTTACTTGTTTATTCCATGTTAGTGCATACGAGGGACCGGTTTCCTACGCAAATACTTGGGTCACTGTTTTGAGTATTTTGCAACAAAAATTCCTTTCACGCTAGTCCCATCTAACATACATACCTACACACATACATGTAATCACGCCTATTTCCCGGAGGGGTAGGCAGATATCACGGATTTCCACTTGCTACGATCTTAACAAACCTTTCTTGCTTCATTCACTCATTACATTCTGCATACATGCTCGTCGGTTTAGGGTACTCTTGACCTGACCTTTCTTCAGGATTTCTCCGATTTGATCGGAAAAAGTTGGACGAGGTCGTCCCATCTTTTTGCCACTTATTAAATTAGTAGAGGTACGTCTCGCTTGTACACACTTGACTATCCACCCATTGAGAAGGGAGCACATAAACAAAGATTAATATTCGCCAATCAGTCGAATATAAGTATTATCTACGCCAATAACGAGTTCCGGAATTCGAAGCGAAATCTACAGAAGACACATAGATCAGAGAAATAACATTATTTAAGTATACTCACTCGCAAAAACTGGGTTAATCAAGGCTGGAGCAAAACGACAGCTTAAATGCATATAAGTGCATAAATGTCAAAGAGTAAAGTAAGTATATAGGTACGTTCTCTACTTGACACTTTAATGTCGTCAACTTGACACTGCTGTTTTTTTAGTTAGGAGCTGGAGTCAAAAGGATGATTGATAATAATAGTACTTATTAAAAAAATTGAAAAAAACCTTTCCTTTTCACAAAATTTTCCACGTTTTATTTCTGTATTAAGTATGTTTACCTACTGATATTTTCGTCATCAATTCTGGGTCAATTACTCCTCTACTTCAACGGTTTCGCTTGGCAGAGTTCAACCTGAAGTTTAATTTCAAATAATTTCCAGATTTCAATAGCAAAACACTGTCACGATCAATATCCCTTCACATGTTACACAAATAGCTACTTATGACCTTATGAGATATTTATAAGCATTCCAATTCGCTTTTAAGAAATAAGTATTATCACACACCGTAAATGTCCGACTCTGACTATACCTACTGCGAGGATGCACTACTTACCACTCCATCCTCAACCGCCTACAATCTAGATTGTTGACAACAAATCTGCAATCTAGATTGTTTATTCATTTATTTATATTTGTTGACAACGAGAAAACTCCAGCGGCCCTGCGCCTGCGAGTGTATTAATAGAATGATTCTTTAATTCCTCTTCATCGCTCGTAGTCGCGCCCGCGACTAACGAATATTTATGAACATAGCGGCAATTCACAAGTCTCTCAGCTCGTCGCTTGTCTCTAGTATATCTTAGAATATATTCCTAACACATGTGCGTTTTCGGTCTGTTTATACTAGCGTAGTTCGCCTGAGTTGACGGTGGGCTTTGCAAACACCAACAGCGCAGGAGGCAATCGCGGCCTCACGACTGCCAAGGCCGTTCAATGTCGCAAGGCAAGAACTAAGGCTTTCCTAGATGATTAGACCGCGGAGCTGCGAAGTAATTATTATTGCTTAGATACTGCGCGAAAATGTGGACTCGACTCGAGACGCGCTTCGCAAGAATAATCACGAAAACAACTAAAGTTTTTCTAAGTATACTGTTAAAGTTAATTTAACAGTCGTTAGCTAACAGTGACTGTTATTTTTAAGTCTCTTGAAACGTAAAACGATGATTAATATTTGAGAAAAGTAAAGGCCGGTCGCGGCTCCGCGCCGCCTGCGCAAATAGAATGGGCCTATTCTATTTACGCCGCACGCCCATAAATTAAGTGAGAAAGATAACGCTCGGTAGACTACGCGTATCTGAATTATTGAAAAGTTTATCATTGGCACAGTTAAGCTTTTGACAAGGCACTCCATTTTTCAGGATAGAAACTACCGTCAGCTTTGGTAAACGATCCTTACCAGTTATGGAAGAGCGGGACATCCTAACACTGGTTTACCTACCTAAAAGGAAGTCCATCATTGCAGGCACTGTACTTTTTAAACAAGGAAAAAATTATCAATTTTCATTTACAATATTTAATTAATTTAAATTTTATTAATTTAAACGTAGCAGATTTTACATAAATCAATGACTAGGTACTAGTTTATTTACACAAGAAAATCGCGCGACAAGCTTTTATGACCATAATTATGCTGTGTATAATGACAATGAGGTTGTAAGTTCATAGTTAAAATTTAAAAGGAAAATGTTATTTTCTTCTTTTTAGAGCGTTTAAATAAAAGCTTTTTTTAAAGTTTTTTTTGCTTTTAATTAATTTATTTTTTCAACCTAAGACGAGAAACTTAGATTTCGAGGGATTGAGTAGTAGACTGTTTTTTCCAGACCAGCTGTCGATACAGTGCGTCTCCATTCAGCCTATTGACCGCCTGCTGTGTGTCATCGGCATAGATATGAAATTTGCAATGCTTAATATTATGTACAATATCTGCACTGTAAGTAGAGACTATACAATACGGGGCCCAAAATAGAGCCTTGTGGCACGCCTCTCGATATTGGGAGTAATCCCGATGCTGCGGTTGACATATGAAGTATTAATAAATAGGCTGACTTATAAGGATACAATACAAATAAATAAATATTTGGGGACAATCTTACACAAATCGACCTAGTCCCAAACTAAGCAAAGCTTGTACTATGGGTCCTAGACGACGATATATAGATAAATAAATACTCAAATACATAGAAAACCTCCATGACTCAGGAACAAATATTCATACTCATCACACAAATAAATGCCCTTACCGGGATTCAAACCCGGGACCTCCGGCTTCGTAGGCAGGGTCACTACCAACTAGGCTACAGAGGTCGTCAAATAAAATAATAATAATAATAATAATTTTAAAAAGTAGTTTTATTTTTCAAAACTCTTTGCTTTGTGCAAATTTGGAACGCACCGTTTAAAATTTATAGATTCTAGTGCAGAAGATATATAGGTATGTATTTTAATGCCTGCTAAGTTAGCGGAAAAAGTAAAACAAAGGCTTATAGTTTACCCGTGAGGACCCAACAAGACTGACTTTTTTAATGTCGGTAAGCGGGAGTTATTTAAAGATGCAATAATGTTTATGTTACATTTAATAATTATAAAATGCTTTGAATTTGATGACATGTAAACAAACCTTTATTGAAAATGAGTATAAGGTCCAAATGTCTCATTACCTACATTTACAATTTTCCTCGCGGTGTTGAGGTGGAAAATGTTGTGTTTCGCTCGGCAGCAAAGTTGTTTGGCGTCTCGTGCCTTGAAAGCCTCGCTATGCTCAGGATTGTACTTTTGAACCATTCGCTTCCTTCCTAGCTTCTTTCCTTCGCTAGCTCGCTCATACAAGCACTTGCGCCAAACAACAACTTTGCAGCCTTGCATAACAAATAACTATTCTTGTCGTCTGCCTACCCTTATTGTGCCTTAATAGGCGTGAAATTATATTTTATTAGCTGATGCCCGCGGCTTCGCCCGCGTGGTTATAGGAAAATGTAACATATTGAATTTTCCCGTGGGAATTCGATTTTTTCCCGCTGGAAAAAGTAGCCTATGACACTCTCCAGCCTCTAAACTATCTCCATACAAAAAATCACATTAATACGACGCTCCGTTGCGACGTGAAAGAAGGACAAACAAACACACACACACACACACTTTCGCATTTATAATATTAGTAAGGATTACGAACTTTCAAAGTTAATTTAGATGCGAGTAGAACATGTTCGATAAGTATAATATTTACTATGTTTTTTCTAACACGCCTACCTAGAAATATCGTTATATTATTAGATTCATTAGCGCGCACCGCGATACTTGACCATCTGTCTAAATTCCCGCTGTTTTGATTGAACTTCTCATCGAATATTTATTAGCAACCGCGGACCGGATTAAAATGACATCATTAAAATAAACTGACATCGCGATCCACAATAGCTACTACGCTACCGCAAACAATTACACTTCAATTGCTAAGTTTTTGTCAAGTTTCCCACGAGGAAACCCCTCAAATATCCAAAAGCATGCCTACAGTGTATAAAAAACAAGTGTTTTAAGTAACTGTATATATGTACTTACACTGTGTTGTTGATTGTTGTCGTGTTGTGTTGCGCGTGTCGCGGGTCACAGGACGTGCGTCGTCGGCGGCGGCGCGGCACTCACTGGCACTGCCCTGCCGCCGCGCGCTGGCCCTCACCCGATACGAGGACTGATATGATACCAACAATCAACACATCAGCAGTGCGCCTTAAAGCCTAAGAACAGATCTTGAGGACGTGCAGGAACTTAGGTCTGTGGGAGCTCATTACGAGGCCAGTTTACGGCGTAAAATGAACATTAAATTAGACGACCGCGTAAACATCTTAAATCCATTCAAAGGTACTGTCGACGTATCGACCATGGGAAGAAGTCTGCCCAGCAGTGGGGCCCCCCATTCCCCACCCCTCCACATTCCCACCCTCAAAACTCGTGCACTTTGCTTCAATTGTGAATGTTGATTGTATACCCGAATAATGTTACCTAAATCGGCGCGTACGCGTGCGTACGATGTCAGACGTGTCCCCTCTCGAAGGCTCCGGATAGCTTGCGATGTTTTCCCGAGGCACTACGGTATGGGGTTCCTCAAGACAGAAGTTTACGTATTTGAAATAGTTGCACGCGGCCATAGGGTACGGTTGTGACAGCTTTGAGCTTACCATCAGGGTCGCCGTACGCTTTTTTTGCCACCAACGTGGTATTAAATAATGGGAATGTATACGAGCATACGAGTTAACCAACACTGCGCCTGCGCCTGATGCACCGATCACCAGAAACATCAAAACGTGGAATAGTTGCTCCACGACGATTTACTTCATTTTTCATGAAAACTTATGTATTTTCTTACAATTAAACAATAAAAAATGCATACCACTACTACGAGAAAAAGGTTTTATACCTATAACTTGCAACATTATTTTCTAAATAGTCACAAAAAAACAAATCGTTTATTTGCCGAAAACATCGTCGTCGGCAAAATCCAGTAATTTCGTTGCGAAGAAACGAGTCTTGAACTCTGACACCGTCTTATCTCGAATTGTTTTCTACATAACAGCTGCGTAATACCTAGCGATAACTGGCCCTGTCGGTGCCAAGATCTGTCTCCTTTATATATTTTTACCACTACAGTGTACTGCGTACAAACTGTGTTCATGAGCCCATCAGGGTCTTGACTATATATATACGGTTTCTGAAAGTTTTAGCCAAAATGAGGAGTGAATGAGGAGGCTAATAAAACGCAGATTAGTCAGTGTATTTATATTTGCGTAATATAACTCATATCACACCTGAGGCACTTGACGGTATTCACACACGAGGCTCAATCCAGAGACGCTCTATTGACGTATTGAGATTACACAGAAATTGTATCGTTTAGTGCCTGCTCGCTTGCGCTAGCTGGCCATGTGTGAGAGCGAGGGCTAAAACAATACAGCAAGCAACATAATTATAATAGTTCTGGTCGAAGGGTGTCATTTCCCAGCGGCTTTGAGGTCGATCATTTCACACCTGACCGTAATTCCGTATTTTTATTTTTATAATGATATGCATGTGGTATTTTACTTGTAAGGAAATATGGACCTTTTTTCTCTGATGATATGATGCAAAAATAGGTCTGATCGAATCGGATCTGATAAATAGGTACAGTCGAGTTCTCCAATATATATACAGATAACCGTTCAAAAATATCTATTTATAAAATATATATTTGATAACTCGACTGTACATGAAATAAATAAAAATACGCCTAGCATCCTCTGTATAGGTCAGGAGACCGATTTTTGACATTCGAGCGCTCGAAAATCAAATAAAAGTAAATACGTTTGTAGTGTCAAAATGGCAGGCACTTACTTTCTACCAATATAATTGAATACGAGTGGTCAATACCGCACGTTTTTAAAGGTTCTATCGTCATTTCAAAATAGCATTTTATAATTTTTGACACTTTTCGAGTGAAAGAGTCGAGCGCTCGAAAGACAAAAATCGGTCCCCAGCAGCGTGTTTCGGGCCGGTACCGGCCCGCGCTCAGCCTGCCTAGCCAGCATCATCGCGATGGTCGTACATAAACTATGTGTCACTCTTGCACTTACATACTTACTCGTACTTGCTATAACTCATTCCATACAACATTACAATTTGAATGGACAAATGCGTGTATGTTTCTTCGTTTGTCTAGGATACCAAAGGGAAATATTGTACTAGGTTTACTTATTTCGAACTTTTCAGTGTTTCTCACAAATAACAATACTCATGTTATTACATTTAATAATTTACTTTAAAAACAACCGACTTTAATTTAGTACTCCGCCAAGCCACGAGAACATTTCCACATTTATTTTCCAAATTACCACATGAACTGATTTCCGAGAGCAAATGCGTTGATTATTAGGGAAAATAATAGGGCTTTAAAATTATTTATATTGAACAATATTAAGGAACACACTAGTCGGACAAACAATTTTTTCGAAAGTTTCCCTCAATTTCTTCAGGATTCCACCATCAGATCCTGGTTTCCTTACCATGGGACCACCCTTGGGATACTCCCTTTCCAACAAAAAAAGAATAATCAAAATCGGTTCATAAACGACGAAGTTATCCGCGGACATACATAAAAAGATATATATATATATACAAAATCAAATCAAAAAGGAGGAAGTTTCTCAACTCGACCGTATATATATCGAGGTCGAGTTGAGAAACTTCCTCCTTTTTTGAAATCGGATAAAAATGGTTTTCCTTGCAATCGCATGACGATTAACGCACAATTTTTCTAATGTTATATGGAATAGGGTATAGAAAGAGACGAATGTTTTATGTCATGCATGTCTGACATAAACGCAATCGTGCTAGCGAGGCAGACAAGAATAGTTTTCGCATGAACGCGACGAACATTAAATATTAATCTCTATTTACAGTATGCGCCGATTAATTACAGTTTGGATAACAGCGAAATAAACAGATCGCGTGGAGGTCGCCGCGCGGGCAAAGCTTACCTACATAAGTATCTGACAGCTTTTACACAATGGGTTTAGTTCCTGCAACAATTGTTAAGACTCGGCCACGACACGAAGCAGCGGCGACTGCAGGAACGGTACAGCTATGCTATCCTGTAACTTGTCACCCCACCTCACCCGTCACCTCTAATACATGTTGATGCCGCGATTCGTAGTAAATATATGGATCGCAGCGAATCTCGATCCCTATGACAGCCGTAATCTCAGACGTACATTTGTACACGTACATTTTTACGTTTTGTGGTTATAAATAGGGGTGTAGACTCAAAATGTATTATTACTCCAAAAGGCAAAAAAATATGCCTAGTGACGAAAATCCCATTCAGATATCTCAAAAAACTACGAAAACAGTTTTAATATTGCTGAAAACGCAAGGGGATCGTGACGTCACAATCCCCGAGCGTTAAATGACAATTGTTTTATATGAGGGTGCGTTTTGTGGAAAAGGGGCCGAATATACCCCGTCTTAAAACTTTGGACACTTATAACTTTGTGATGACTAAACAAATCCCCTGCTTTACATTTTTCCCCATTTGACAATATTTTTTCCTTTCTCGAAAAAAAAACCACATTAATGGTTATTTTATTTGGTGCCCATTGTACTCGTACGGCGGTGACAACTGTCAAAGGGGTCAAGATTCACCGCGATACGTATGGGCGTAATGAGAGGTCTACTTTGAGACGTGACGAGTGAGGTGATGCGAATGAGCGCATTCAGAATAACAGCCCAGGTGTGACGGAGATGCTGCGTTTTGATCTGTTCTTCACACTTATGGCAATCTGTTGCTGCTGCCGCCTCTAAGTCTTGGTGAAACCCTTAGGCCCAAAACAGACGTGACTGGTTTGAAACGCAGTAAACCGGTTTCAAAATGGTTGCGTCATGTGTGGTCTCTCAAAGGAGTCTATGGCATAAACTCAAAAGTAACTAGAAGTTGAAGTTTCGTTGCATTTGCGTTTCACCGTCTGTTTTGGGCCTTAGGGTGCTTTCCCATTGAAGCGGAGCGGAGAAGGGCAGAATTGACCAATCAAATTAATTCATTTAATCGAAGCGGAGTGCAGCAACTACTTTGATTCGCCAATTCTACACATTCTACTTCCGCTTCTGTTAGAAAACGAGCAACACATAAAAGAGCAACTCATCAAGTGACTATTATCATATCACAATAGGCTCAATACATGTAACACCAGAGCGATCCATACGCAGTGTGGAGGAGTTTAGCAAGTTAGGACAGCACGTAATTTAACTATTGGGAGTTGTAAGCCGATGAGCGTTTAATGGAAATCCTGGTCACGGCACCAGATACTGTAACCGACATTCTGCGGACAGTGCAAATCCGAACAGGGGTTTAAGTGAATTTGGAATTATTAGAAATTAGCTGCCCGCGCGGCTTCGCTCGCATATAGCAAAAGAGGCAGGAAAACCTGCGGGATAAAATATAGCCTATGACTATCCGGAAAGTCCCTTTTACACAAAGGTGAAATCGGATAAGCGGTTCACCCATTACACACAAACTTACAAAGCTAGAAGCTCACAGACAATTCCTGTTTGTAATATTAGTATAGATGAAATAAACGTAAGCTGTTGAACAAAATGAGCACGATTAAGTCGATATTTTAAATCAATGTGAATGCATTTGGTACAACTGTACATATAAAATAATTTTAACTAAACTTACAATACAATAAATTCATGCTTGACTTCGACCATAGTGACAATTTAATAATTTACATCATACACTTCACACCTCCGTTAATTTAAAAAGTTAATTTGAACTTGTTCCCTAGACATAAGTACAATACCTATACATTATTTCAAATTAATGTAAAATTAAACAAAGACACAATGCACTAAATAAAGGTCTACCGCTTAAAGGAGAATATTACCACACTGATTATGCATTCAGTAGTAAATAAGGTTATTTTGTGTAGCTACAAACCAATGTAACCCATTCGCCGCGAGACTGGAACTCAAGTTAGTCTCCGTCACCGTCGCCGCCCACCTGCCACCTGCCACCGACATCATACGAAGTCCAAAATCCACCATTTTTTTTTCTGTGGCAGCGAATGGGTGAAAGTCATTACAGTTTTATTTAGTTAAACACGTTCGTTTATTGACACAAATGTGAACCGATATGCATTTTATTATAATTTGTGCAAGTTTTTGGGAACTAAAATAATCAATTATCCATGAATGTTTGATAATTTTATGCTGTAGCTGACTAAGATACTGATATCTCAATGACAAAATGAAGAAAATACGTAGCTTTAAATTTGTAGATATGCAATATTGCAAAATTGCAGTGGGATGAATGGTTCTCCTTAGCCGAGACGAGACGTTCACCGGTCTTTAATACGCGGGGCACACTGAAATGATCGGGAATAGAAAAAACCGATCGAACATGTAACTTAATTATATGTTTTTCCGGTTTTTAAATATAAATTATAAATGTATGCGAAAGTATATATTATGAGCGCTTTTGCCTAACATAAAGCAGTTTATTATGTCAATGGCTGAAATTGACATTCAAATGATGGCAAATTTTCGTGCTTTTCTGCCGTATCACAAATCTCGACTGATGTCCCGGATAACATGATATTTCAGGCTTATAGTAATAGTTTCCTAATTTGCAACTAAAATTATATATTATTAATTGGCTTTTGACGTTTCTCACTGGAACTTTTGTTGAGTGGGTGAGCGAAAATCAACTTACTCGTAAGTAGCATTTCTTCATCGTATAAAATATGAGGGAACGTAAAAGGAAACTAGGGGTTTCGGTTGGCTAGGGCTCAAAAAAAATTGAATGCCTTATGGTTTCAGAAGTCCAATGTTAAAGTCATAAAAGAAGATTTTCAGGTAACTTAGTCCTAAGCGATCCGTTCCCGATCATTTCGGTGTGCCCCTCGTATGTCACCTTTATGTTTCGATAAAACATAATAATCCATAGGGCAGCACGAAAAGCAGCCGTTGCTACATAATTTTAAATGCCTCGGGTACAAACATTACTCGACTTAAAAGCAGAGGCAGCATCAATAATAATCAATAATCACAATTCATTTCAATATAATAAAAAAAACAGCTAGAAAACCATAAAATAACTTAATTCAGCTGCGCCACGAACGAGGTCCATGTTGCAGAGTAGACTTCGAAAATATGTGCACGGACAAAGTGATCAAAAATGTGTGAACACGACTTTATTGTCAAGGGCATAAGCTTGGTCAAATATTTTTGAGTCTTTGGAAACGTACATATATTTATGAAATCGATTGCACATCGACATCAAAATATCACATTTAATACAATATTTACAAAAAGTCCATCTTGAAGCGTAGTTTTATCTTATCAAATGAAAATTTCTTCCTTCCAAAATAGCTGTCTCGCAAAAGAGGGCGTGCAAAAGTAGATGGCCTTTACAAAAAGCTGTTATTTTGGAGAAGGAATTTTCTTCGACATTGTCTTTACGGTTACTCTCCTTTCATAAGATTGGAAAAGAGATCGCGAGGGCTCAGGGTGACTCCTCCACATTTTTAAAAATATTTACTAAAGTTCTCGTAGTTCGGCATTTTCAATAACTTGTGTAATTAGCGCGAGTTGTAAAAAAAATACTCAGTGCCAGTTTTTGACGAAAATTAAGCATATAAATTATGTGAAAATGAATTCGTTTCACATTTAAATAATGTGTTTAGGCATATAATTTATAAATTGAAAAGAAATAGTTAACTTTTATACAAACTGAAAAAATCCATTGTCGTCACAAAACTGACACTGAGTTAATTTTTGTTTAACAACGCACGCTAATTGGGAACACCAATTTAAAAAATGGCCATTTCCAGAAGTACACTATACCGCGTGGAAGCTGGGACGACGCCGACGCGAAGGCCCAACGTCCCAAACTTTTTCAACTTCTTTACTGTCTACAATACTATGTCATTTACGTACAAATCTCAAAGCGTCACCTTCCGAATTCGTCCACTTTCCTATGTTGTCTCCACATTCTTATGGTACTTCTATATACAACGGGACTGTATGATGCATATGACTTTTAATAATAAAACTAACAAAAAAATTGGATACTAGAAGACAGGTCAGAAGTTGATGTCTTAAGGTTCAAGTTGGAGCCCGACCGCAGACCGCAGACCGCAGCAGCCGACCACGTGTCGCGGCGACACGACTGGTTTCTATGTATTTCTACTACAAATATGCATTTAGATATGTGGGCGAGATTGAACAGCGACTAATGTAACGATATATATAAATGCACTATACGATACACTTATTACAGTTATGAATTATGACAGCATGATATTGGTCATATTTGTAACTGTAAAAATGAATCCCATAAAAAACATATTCCATGTAAAAAGACGCCGTCACAAAATTTTATTTAGCTAGCAAATAAAGATTAATAAGAATGCCTGAGACTTGGCTCTACGAAATATCTCACAACTTTTTACGGTGGAAGAGTTTCGAGACTTGGCGTCTTTTTACATGGAATAGGTTTTTTATGGGATCTCACTTCTTTTTGTAGATTATTGTGTAATCCCATTCACTGCAAATATAACTTTGTAATCCTATATGTTTATATGTGATTACAAAGTTACTTACTATAAACTGATCTGTTATAAACTGGTCTGAAATTGCATTTTTTTTTTAAGTTTCCCTTGATTTGTACACTAAAGACTAATTGTATTCTAAATTTGAAGCTTCTATATCTACTAGAAGTGCCTTAGACTTTTGATGATCGGTGAGTCAGTCAGTGAGTGACAAAATTAAGAAACTTTGACTAGTTATAATTCTTAAACCACTGGTTCAAATTGGATGAAATTTGAAATATATCGTGGTTATTCAATGCGTGTTTGGTTACTGAAAATGCAGGCTTCTAGTTTTATCCACAACGAAGTTACAGGGGGGTCGAAAATGGCCTGATCTGCTTCGAGAAAAGGATGGTACGGCCGTGCCGCTCGCTGTTTGCTCGACTTGGCGGGGGCACTGCCGTGCCCCCAGATGAACATAGGTTCACATATAGATGTCTATTATAGTCGCCGATCGAGTAGCTGTCGGTTAAGATAGCCCCAGTGTGGAAATGCTTATGCTCGTGGCGGACTTCATTGCTCCCATACTTTCTGAAATCATTAACTTTCCCTATCGAGCGATTACAAAATGTTTGTATTAGGTATATATTTGGCCTGCGCAAATACGACCACAACTCCGAATTTCGTTCTCAGCTCGGTTGGTTACCGATCCTGATCCTGCTGAGATGTGCACATGTCCTTATTTTTTAACGTACTCTTCAATCTTTATTTATCAGAAAAATGTACTTATATGGCTGACGGCAGCAGTCACCGTTTGAGGTCGAGCGCTAACCGCACCCTTCATCACCGTCTAATCGCGCGGCGCGCGCTGGGCAGTTGTGGAACGGTTCGCCGTTGTCCCGCAGACAGTCCCAGTCTGTGGCATCACTCAAGGAAAAGCTGATAAAGCTGTGGCTCTCCAATGACTCGTGAGTTATTGGATACTGTATGTATATTTTGTAGATATATTTATTTATATATATAGATATATATTTATTGAAAGTATGTGTATAATATTTTACTATATTTGTGTAACTTCTAGCATATATATTAAGATTAATTGAGTGTAGCATACTGCCGTCCTCAGCAAAAAGGACGCATCTGACTAAGAGTCTCATAGTCAGATGCGTCCTTTCTGCTTAGGACGGCAGCATAGAGGTGTTGCGTCTCTGTACACGTGTTAGTTTGTCTATCTGTTAGTTCCTGATCTCATCTCAATTGCTCACATGTTAACTGGAAGAGATCCCTTACAGGGATATGTTTGCCGTTGTACCTACTTAACCTTGTCTGTATTTTTACCAATGTCTTGTGTAGAATAACGTATGTAACTTACATACATACATACATACATCGTATTTCTCACATAGCAATGTGTATTTTAAGACTGTTTGAAACTAAATTAATAGATAAAAATGTGGACTTTTAGTAAGTGGACAAATAACGAATGTGGAAGGTAATCGGCAGCCCGCCGTCAAATTAGAAATTTGGAACAAATCAAGGAGTTAATAACATAGGAATGCGGATTAATGTCCCGGAGCCATCGCGAGGGTTGACACGAGCACATTTCAATAACGTTGTTGCGACTATTTGTTTTCGAACGGGCTATTCCCTCCTGTTACCATCAATTTGTTACCAGTGGTAACAGCTGGGATTTTTTTCCCCATCTTTTACTAGTGGTAATGAATGGAAACAAAACAAACAACAATGACTAAAGGAGTTTTTTTTTTCAGTAGTTACCACAGAGTACTTTAGGGGTAAAAGATGGGTAAAATATTCCCAGTAGTTACCAACGATGTAAAAATGTTAACAATTTGGTGGTAACAGGTGAAAATAACCCTTTCAAACTAGCCACATACATTTAACCTACGTTTTTGGACCGTTTATACTTTAACTAACAGCTGCGTTAGGTCGGTACTTCAACAAGTACCGCTAGGAACGTGGGCAGACTTGTTTCCAGACATACTAACATTGCCTATAAGTACTATCTACAAACATCAAAGTTGGTGCAGGTGGTAGCTGTCATTTCTACACCGTGGGCCCGAATACTCCGACAGATATAAATTCTCTAAAATTAGACTGAATCGAGCAAACTTTATACATTTTAGTCTCCAAATATGGCCAGGAATAAATATTAAAGTCTGTCGGGTTATTCGGGCCTATGATGTATACATTTCATCTGTTACACTATTTGGACGTAAATTCCCTTCTAAAATATCTCGATCCACGACACAATATTATGCTCAACACCTGTTACATCTAACAAGGTACACTAGAATACATATCAGTTGCAGCTCACAAGATTAAACCATTCAAGGATAATGACGCCTCTACGAGCGATTTCCTCTCCAAAGCGGAAAAATGGCTCTACGCGCTACGGCGTAGCCCTTTACCGCATAGTCCGCATGCCTCGGCTCCGCTGCAAGCGTGTGGTACTAGCGACCCTGGTGTAGGAGCAGCGAGCAGCGAGCAGCGAGCAGCGAGCAGCGAGCAGCGAGCAGCGAGCACTAGATGCAGGTGGTCTTGAGGTGCATGGACAGCAGCCCCTTGGCCACGAACCCGCGCCCGCACAGCGCGCACACGTACGGCCGCGCTCCGCTGGAAATATACTAAAATATATAATCAATCTATTATTTTTAGGGTTCCGTACCCAAAGGGTAAAACGGGACCCTATTATAAGACTTCGCTGTCCGTCCGTCTGTCTGTCACCAGGCTGTATCTCAAGAACCGCGAGAGCTAGACAGTTGAAATTTTCACAAATTATGTGTTTCTGTTGCCGCTGTAACAACAAATACTAAAAACATAATAAAATAAATATTTAAAGGGGGGCTTCCATACAACCTTTTTTTTAACTGTTTTTATAGATAATGGTACGGAACCCTTCGTGCGCGAGTCCGACTCGCACTTGACCGGTTTTTTGTTTTTACGGTTCATTTACCTTAAAAGGAGAAAACGGAACCGTAATAGGATCACTTTGTTGTCCGTCTGTCTGTGTGTCAAGACCCTTTCGGCCGTATTCCTAAATGTACTACGAGCCTGTTTTAACTAAAATGGCGTTAAAATTCGTTTATCCTTATCTATCACTTTGACATTTGTGTTCGTAAGAAAGGGACAGAACACATTTTATTTAGCAGGCATTTTAAGTTTTATGAATAAGGAGGTTAATCTCGGGAACTCGTGGAGGGTATCGATCGTGTTGGCATTAAAACCATAAACTCGGGTCTAGTCCCTTGAAGCTGACAAAAAATAAACTTCAAAAGATACTTACGGCCGTTTATGCCGCAAATAACGTATATTTCGACACTCTTAAGGGAATCTAAATCAGAGTAGGAGCTTGAAATTTGGCGTAATATCGTGGTATACTACCAGTACAGGGAACAATCTGAAACTATACATTTTTTTATTTGTTGCCAAACCGTCGGCGGGCGAGTTCGACTCGCACTAGTCCGGTTTGTTTTAATTCAGTTAATCCCATTTTAGTATGGGGCAAAAGCATGTTAGAAATCCATATTGTAATCATGTTTCCGAAAACCTCTATCAATGTTACCTCCCGTCTTACCCGCTCAG
Organism: Epinotia bilunana; assembly: GCA_947049275.1. Classification (NCBI taxonomy): domain Eukaryota; kingdom Metazoa; phylum Arthropoda; class Insecta; order Lepidoptera; family Tortricidae; genus Epinotia; species Epinotia bilunana. The sequence continues at coordinate 15,076,379 of OX346275.1, read as the reverse complement.
ACCAAAAACAACAATAGGCGTGTAGACACTAAATAAAATAATCAATAATGTCATATTTTCTAGAAAAAGGATTAAAAATGTAGTCAAACGGAGAAAAAATCAATGCAAAAGGTTAAATAATCACGAAGTTATAAGTGTCCAAAATTTTAAGAATTCTAACATACTCATTTAAGTAAATCTCAATCAATCACTAACACTTTATGGACTCCAAATGTCTGAAATAAATGTTTTTTTTTTAATTTGTTCTGTCCCTTTTCCGCAAAACGCAACTTCATATGAAACGATGACGCTAGTAGATTGTGACGTCACACTAATAGACGGCAACGTGCCGCGCCCCGTCGTGTTCGACGCGGCCCCCCGCAGCATCCTATAATGTGACGTCACACACTGTTTGGGTTTTCTCTCTCTAACAAGCAATATTAAAACGGTTGTAGCTTCGTTATTCTTTGAGATATCTGAATGTGATTTTCGTCACTAGGCATATTTTTTTGCCTTCTTTCATTTGGAGTAACAATAATTTTCGAGTCTACACCCGTATTGATGGATCCTGATAGCGGGCACCAGTAGTTGTTAGTTTTACAGGGCATCATCCGCAAGTCAACTGCGCGGTGGCGCTACTCTAAGCACCCCATCTCCTCTAAGGAGTTTTTCAAGCCCTGGTTTTGTTAACTGCTTTTTGTAATGTGGTGGAGGTGCTTTTTAGGGTTCCGTAGTCAACAAAGAACCCTTAAAGTTTCGCCATGTTCGTTCGTCCGTATGTCGATCTGGCCGTCTTCGGCTTAGCTCAGTGACCCTTCCTACTAGAAAATTGTAATTCGGCATGGGTATATAAAAAACAATCACGCCGACGAAACACTAGAAAAAAATACTGAAAAAAAATGTTTTTAGGGTACATTCCCTACATGTAAAGTGGTGATGCCATTTTTTTTCTGTGGATGACGACTGTGTACCGCTGGCTGAAGGCCTTGCCGCAGTGGCTGCACACGCGCGGTGTCTCGCCCGAGTGCCCGGTGTACCCACCTGTGGTACCGCTCGTGGATGACGAGCGTGGACCGCTGGCTGAAGGCCTTGCCGCAGTGGCTGCACACGCGCGGTGTCTCGCCCGAGTGCCCGGTGTACCCACCTGTGGTACCGCTCGTGGATGACGAGCGTGGACCGCTGGCTGAAGGCCTTGCCGCAGTGGCTGCACACGCGCGGTGTCTCGCCCGAGTGCCCGGTGTACCCACCTGTGGTACCGCTCGTGGATGACGAGCGTGGACCGCTGGCTGAAGGCCTTGCCGCAGTGGCTGCACACGCGCGGTGTCTCGCCCGAGTGCCCGGTGTACCCACCTGTGGTACCGCTCGTGGATGACGAGCGTGGACCGCTGGCTGAAGGCCTTGCCGCAGTGGCTGCACACGCGCGGTGTCTCGCCAGAGTGCCCGGTGTACCCACCTGTGGTACCGCTCGTGGATGACGAGCGTGGACCGCTGGCTGAAGGCCTTGCCGCAGTGGCTGCACACGCGCGGTGTCTCGCCCGAGTGCCCGGTGTACCCACCTGTGGTACCGCTCGTGGATGACGAGCGTGGACCGCTGGCTGAAGGCCTTGCCGCAGTGGCTGCACACGCGCGGTGTCTCGCCCGAGTGCCCGGTGTACCCACCTGTGGTACCGCTCGTGGATGACGAGCGTGGACCGCTGGCTGAAGGCCTTGCCGCAGTGGCTGCACACGCGCGGTGTCTCGCCCGAGTGCCCGGTGTACCCACCTGTGGTACCGCTCGTGGATGACGAGCGTGGACCGCTGGCTGAAGGCCTTGCCGCAGTGGCTGCACAGGCGCGGTGTCTCGCCCGAGTGCCCGGTGTACCCACCTGTGGTACCGCTCGTGGATGACGAGCGTGGACCGCTGGCTGAAGGCCTTGCCGCAGTGGCTGCACACGCGCGGTGTCTCGCCCGAGTGCCCGGTGTACCCACCTGTGGTACCGCTCGTGGAAGACGAGCGTGGACCGCTGGCTGAAGGCCTTGCCGCAGTGGCTGCACACGCGCGGTGTCTCGCCCGAGTGCCCGGTGTACCCACCTGTGGTACCGCTCGTGGATGACGAGCGTGGACCGCTGGCTGAAGGCCTTGCCGCAGTGGCTGCACACGCGCGGTGTCTCGCCCGAGTGCCCGGTGTACCCACCTGTGGTACCGCTCGTGGAAGACGAGCGTGGACCGCTGGCTGAAGGCCTTGCCGCAGTGGCTGCACACGCGCGGTGTCTCGCCCGAGTGCCCGGTGTACCCACCTGTGGTACCGCTCGTGGATGACGAGCGTGGACCGCTGGCTGAAGGCCTTGCCGCAGTGGCTGCACACGCGCGGTGTCTCGCCCGAGTGCCCGGTGTACCCACCTGTGGTACCGCTCGTGGATGACGAGCGTGGATCGCTGGATGAAGGCCTTGCCGCAGTGGCTGCACACGAGCGGTGTCTCGCCCGAGTGCCCGGTGTACCCACCTGTGGTACCGCTCGTGGATGACGAGCGTGGACCGCTGGCTGAAGGCCTTGCCGCAGTGGCTGCACACGCGCGGTGTCTCGCCCGAGTGCCCGGTGTACCCACCTGTGGTACCGCTCGTGGATGACGAGCGTGGACCGCTAGCTGAAGGCCTTGCCGCAGTGGCTGCACACGCGCGGTGTCTCGCCCGAGTGCCCGGTGTACCCACCTGTGGTACCGCTCGTGGATGACGAGCGTGGACCGCTGGCTGAAGGCCTTGCCGCAGTGGCTGCACACGCGCGGTGTCTCGCCCGAGTGCCCGGTGTACCCACCTGTGGTACCGCTCGTGGATGACGAGCGTGGACCGCTGGCTGAAGGCCTTGCCGCAGTGGCTGCACACGCGCGGTGTCTCGCCCGAGTGCCCGGTGTACCCACCTGTGGTACCGCTCGTGGATGACGAGCGTGGACCGCTGGCTGAAGGCCTTGCCGCAGTGGCTGCACACGCGCGGTGTCTCGCCCGAGTGCCCGGTGTACCCACCTGTGGTACCGCTCGTGGATGACGAGCGTGGACCGCTGGCTGAAGGCCTTGCCGCAGTGGCTGCACACGCGCGGTGTCTCGCCCGAGTGCCCGGTGTACCCACCTGTGGTACCGCTCGTGGATGACGAGCGTGGACCGCTGGCTGAAGGCCTTGCCGCAGTGGCTGCACACGCGCGGTGTCTCGCCCGAGTGCCCGGTGTACCCACCTGTGGTACCGCTCGTGGATGACGAGCGTGGACCGCTGGCTGAAGGCCTTGCCGCAGTGGCTGCACACGCGCGGTGTCTCGCCCGAGTGCCCGGTGTACCCACCTGTGGTACCGCTCGTGGATGACGAGCGTGGACCGCTGGCTGAAGGCCTTGCCGCAGTGGCTGCACACGTGCGGTTTCTCGCCCGAGTGCACCCGTTCGTGTAGCGTCAGGTTACATTTCTTCACGAAACCCTGCAACAGCACATTATTATTAAATTTTTGTAATTACATCAATAAAAATTAGCGCCATCTATGAACTCGATGATAAAGTTCCTTATGGATGGCACCAATCATAGAAAAAGGATAGAATAGGGAGACTCACTCACACATACACACATGTGTGACAAAGATGTATGCATAGACAATACCACAAGTGAGAACGAGATACGATATCAAATAATAATAAAAAAACATTTATTTGCTTAATAATACACATGTTTACATATAAAATGAGATGCCAGGCGGACCCCAAACTAGGCTGAGCCTGAATCTTGGGACCCTGGAGTGCAATTTGTAAAACAATATGAAGGTTTTCAAGAAATCAGAATGAACTCAAAAGAGGAAAGTAATAACAAGCATTATACCTACATATAAGAACACATGCGCAAACAGTGTGTTTTGTGTGTGTGTGTGTGTGTGTTGTATGTGTGTGTGTTGTATTTGTGTGTTGCGTGCTTGTGTGTGTGAGTGTATGTGTGTGCATGTGTGCGTTAGTTAGTGTGCACGATTGAGTTTTACTTGATAAGAAGTAGGGCCTCCGTGTCACTATATGATAGAGAGACAAGCCACTTTTTCACAACCGCCATAGTGTTACCAATAGAGTAATGTTGAATCTCAAGAACTTTGCAGATCTTATTGTAAGTTCGCCGATGCATATAGTCAGGTGAGCGTTTTGCGAATAATGTTCTATAATTAGGAAGGAAGGAAATATCCTGTCCCGCAGCGCGTATAGGTTTTTTTTTGTTTGTACTGAAACTGACGAGTGACGATACGGATATAATACGACTAAGGTATAAAGACATGAGGTGTCGAGAATGTATCAGTATTCTGATCCTTCTCAATTTAGTCAGGTTAATTTACCTCTATCCCTTTTGGGCATTCGCTAGGACTCCATCTATTAAATCCTCAATCTACGGCACCAATATGTAAAGCTGAGGGCTGACGATACACATATTGACGTTGTTCCTTATAATAGGAAGCGAAGTATTACGCGTCGGGTGCGGCGAGACTAGAGGCCGATACAAACAGTTTAAGAGGTTTTCGCTGGTGGAAACCTTAGCACTGAGTCGTGGCACCCGAAAGAGCGCGTTGCATGCGATAGAAAGGGATGGCCACGTTTAGGCTCGTTCGGCACACCTAAACAGGGGATAGGTTAGTAGATATAAACATTAGAAATTATATAAGAGGGGATTTGTTAACAGATAACCTTCTGTAGGTAGTATTAATATTTACTCTTTGATAGAATACAATAAAAATACTTTTTCTTGTACACCTCAATTTATGAAAACAAAACAGAATAAGTAAAACTTACAAGTAAAGGTGGTCTGGCCAGTATTCATCCTTAATGGATGATAACACCAACTGTGCTCATGCGTGCAACAGTCTTGTATGATCATGCTCAAATAACAATTCCGTGAATCTATGGCTAGCGCGAATGACCACGGGTTGTTTCTTCTCATAAGGGAAATCAGAGTTATCGAGCCGACCTCCTATACGCATTATCCGATTTTTGGCTAAAAATACGTTAAATTTGAGCAATAAACTCTTGCTCGTTATACCACGATTATTGAGAAAAAATTGTACTCGGGGAATGATTCTCTTTGGGACGTTTTAATAGTAACATTTAATGCGGTTTTCAGTTCTGAATCATTTAGGTAGCCTATCGACGGTACTTGTTTTCTACACAAGTTCACAAAACGTAGCGCATGAGCGACTGTATTAATAAGTCGCGACAAATTTGAAAAGCGAGAAAAGTCGATAAATTCACTGTTGTTGATCCCGGCGTGGTTATTTGTGACACCTATATGAAGTGCTACTTCAGACCGATTATTTGGTAAGTGAAGCGGTACTCCACACCCAGGCAGCCTCTTCAGCTTTACCAAGCACAGGTCCAGTTATGAATGGAGTACTGCTGCCACCTGAGACGGATCCCTTTTATATCAGCTAGCCACCTTGAATTCGATTGATGGGCAGCCAGGAAGCTCATTGGTAACTTCGGAGAGTGTGCGCTAGTATTACACGAATTACACGGTTCCAGCCTTATGTTGTTGATATACCACTGATTCGCACGAAGCGCTTTGCTTCCAGTTTTCTCGCGAGGATAGCTATCCTCTATTTTTAGCTAAAGATTGGAACTCACTTCCGGCAAACCTTCTCCCAGCTACGTATAACTTGGATCTCTTCAAGACGAGAGTGAATTGGCACTATCTTGGTATGCATGTAACACCCTCGACCTCATCATCACTTACCATCAGGTGAGACAGTGGTCAAATGGCAAGGCCACAAAGGAAGATCACAGCGCGATGCTGGCCCTGCCAGCATCGCGCTGTGGTGTGACCATTTCGTAGCAAATGTGTACGTGCGTATGTGTCTGCAGTTTGATTGTTTGTTTGTTTGCCACGAATACATGTTTTCTTTCTTTTTTTCAAATGCTATACCTGATGAAATAAAAAGAGTTGTTCTCGACCCACCTTGCCGCAAGTCCCGCACACGTTGGGCTTGTACCCCGCGTGGATCCGCAGATGGAACTTGAGGTGCTCCCTCGAGGAGAGCGCCTTCCCGCACACGGAGCACAGGAAGTTCCTCTCCCCCGAGTGCGCGCGCAGGTGCCGGCGCAGCGAGTTGAGGTGCGCGAACTCGCGCGCGCACGTCGCGCAGCGCAGCGCCAGCGCGCGCGCCGCCGCCTCCGGGTGCGCCGTGCCGCGGTGCGCCAGCAGGTACCTGCGCCGGGCGCACGCTCACACACACACACACACACGCACAGGACCCCGTCCGGATCGCGAACCCACTCGCGCGCGTCCAGATGCCGCTTTACTACAGGGGAGGCACTTAGCCAAATAAAATATTCCGTATCGAATTTATCGCGCTCCATTTTGAACCAAATACGTCCACTCACCACGAACTCGCGCATACTACTGAACCCTCCAATGGCACCAGAGTATCTCGACTCGCGCCGAGAGTCCGGCGCATTGCACGCGTTTTACGCGCGAGTTGTAAAACGCGCGAGAGCATCTGGTCCGGGTGCTGTAGCTCTAGTACCTCGGGTGCGCGCGAGTGGCCACGCGCGCAAAACGCTTCGTCTAGACAGGCTCTAAGAGAGTGGGGCGTGCGGCGTCCATATAAATAAAATTTGTTTCATATATAGACGCTGCACGCTCCGCTCTCGGCGGAGCGTGCACTCAGGCCTTACCCTAAGGGTTTTTTTAGAACTCATTACTGTGGCGACAGCGGCACTGTAGCAAGAGATCTTTTTTACAGCAGCTTTAGATGATGATAAAAAACACAACATGATTTATTTATTTTTTATCACAAGAAATAAACAAAATCATCTTTTACTGTAATATCTTTAAAATAGCCGAGCATGGAATCCGACCGCTACGTAACGCCAACATTTTTTGTTTAAAGTCAATGCGTTAGTCTTGTAAAAAAAAGTTTTGAAGGGGCACACTTTTACAATCAAGCGTGCTGCACACTAAACAGATGCGGGAAGATTTTATCTGCGTATACCAGGGTCTCGCTCTCGCGCGTACGCAAATAAAATCTTACCGTATCTGCTTAGTGTGCAGCACATGATTTTATCACGATTTATTTATTTTTTATCAAAAGAAATAAAAGCAATAGTAAGTACATTATTGTAGAAGCAAGAGAAGTAGGCAATTGCATTTAAACGGACGACCTTGGGAATCCGTTGAACTTAATAACTAATAAGTTAATACGGTTGGGACAAATATAGCGCTAAAATATACTTTCTGAAAATGATGAGGCATATTCTCGACACTTCATGATATTGTCGTACGCTTTTAGATATTTGGCTTTGGAGGGAACAAATTATCAATAACTGAGCTTGCAGCATCTTTTAAATCTGGAATATTTTTCACGTCAATTCAATATTTTTCGAAAAAATAACTAGCCACTATATGTAAAAACAATATTTTATGCGATGCCGCCTTTTCATTTTTTTTAATAATGAGTTGGAAGTGTCGCGATAAGTCACAGCTACTGATTTTCCGTTTTGGCTGTTTAGGACCTTTGCCTTTTTTAATTATGGCCGTTTTAATTGTTTTTTCTTAAATATGCAATGAAATATTGACGTTGTGTTCTCGGGCGCAGCGAGACGAGAGATCCGTAATGGCATTTCATACAAAATTGGAGGCCTAGGCCTGCAAGATGGTCTTTTTTAATTTCAATTCCACAATTATTTGTGGCACAGCATCACGGCGTTCAGCCATGAAAAAAACTATAACCAATATTTGCTTTTTGGTTCGTTATGACATTTGCCTTGCCCTTGCCCTTTATGTATATAAAATCAACATGAACACAACAATAACACATTATTAACAAATTCCACACAGCACGCACACGCAGCACATAGCGCGTCGAACCGATGGCCGTTGGGGCGGAAAGGTTCTCGAGTGGCGACCACGTACCGGAAGGCGCGGCGTGGGTAGGCCCCCAACACAACAAGGTGGACTGATGACCTGGTAAAGGTTGCTGGAGTCCGCTGGATTCGGGTGGCGCAGGGCCGGTCACTTTGGCACTCTTTGGGGGAGGCATATGTCCAGCAGTGGATGTCTTTCGGCTGATATGATGATGATGAACAAATTCCAATAATTTTGCATTGCAAATTTAACTAGACAAATACACATTTAAATTATTAAGCGGTAAAATTGTCTACTGAAACCACGTAGGTATTTTTTTAAATCATATTGGAGGCAAAATTGATAATTTTTCATACTGTGATTCTATCTTATTGTATTTAATTGTGCGTTGTTGTTTTTTTTTATTTAATATGAGTTTCGACGAAAATACCGACGAAGAAATAAAAATATATGTGTTAGTTATATATTTCTTTACTTTTAGTTTCTCTAGAAATTAAAGTTTGTTTTCTTGCAGTGTTTTAATTTATTTAATTGCACGTTTGAGAAAAGCAAAGCGGCGGTCTATATATACTCGGCCGGCCACCCCTTACTTCCCGGCCTCTGTAGTAATGTACCTACTATTACAGTAATATCCTTAAAACTAGGGTTCTGCTCCCTGAATAAGTAAGCGCTCCTGCTCTCACAATGTTAGTTGCAAAAGGAACAGTGTTCAACACATTGACTTAAAGTAATAATGCTTAAAGTAATGTAACTATTGTTGAAGTGTGTGTGACTGTGTGTGTGTGTGTGTCTTTGTGAGAGAGAGAAATAGTTGGTGTGGGTGTATTCATTGGGATGTATTTGTTATATTGCTGTATTTGACGTGTATGTGACGTGTACGTTAAGCAAATAAATCTTAGGTTGTTACATTTTGACACCTTCACGCTTCACTATTGTAAGTCATTTGTACTATTATTGTTACGCATAATTGCTTTTCGCCAAAATATTGATGTGCATAATTCTCATTACGCATAATTATATACGCATAACATTAAAAAGCATAAATACTGAAAGCATACTCTTCATGAAGACTAATGACAAAAAGCATAAACACAAATAGGCATAATAATCAATTGGCATCATATCAAAATGTCCTAAACAAAAGTTATGTAAACCTAACCTAACCGCCGGAGCGTGTCTTCGTCACGGTGCCTATTTCTGCTCTAAGGGACACAAGCAGACCCTAACCTAACCTACTAATGATACCATTGTTACGATTGTTTGGGGTTTTTACTGTACTGTGTGTATAGCTACGTGGTTTAGCAACTATCATTCATCTATGAAAATAAGTCAATATTATAATGATTAAGGCTTGTATACCCGCTAAAGTCCTTGAGCGTATGGGCGGAGCCTCGACCCTCTCCCCGCGCAAGCCGCACAACCCGCCGTCGTTTATTAAGCGTCACATAGATTAAGTTACAGACGCGTCATCGCGCATCGTTACCAATGCAAGGGTGGACGTGGGTGGGTGACATTCGTCATGCTTAATTGAAACGTGATATTTGTCATACATAAATTACATAATTGCTTTAGTTCAAAAATTATGTCCCTACTATTATAATACTATTTACTTACGATTAGTGTAGTTCCGTCAGCACGGCTAGCACGAGACGGCCGCGACATACACTCGATTTTTCTCGCACTATCGGTCTCTCTCTTATTAGAACATTAGGAAAGAGAGGTATAGTGTGAGAAAAATCGAGAGTATGTCGCGGCCGTCTCGTGCTAGCCGTGCTAGTGAAAACGAAATTCGTTCGAATAACTCTCATTGTCGCTCGAACTAGCAAGCGCGACAGAGAGGGAGATACACGAACGAAGTTCGGTTACGTTTCGCGGTAGGCCCTCAGCACGCCTAGCACTAGACTAGTAAATAAACAACTAGTATGCTATCTAGATTCTTTTAATCATATAGCACCTAACCAATACGGCTTTCGAAGAAATATTTCTACTGCTGATGCGATCAACCATGTTATTGGTAATATAACACGCAAACTGGACTACAACACTAAATGTCTAGGGGTATTCCTAGACCTGGCCAAAGCGTTCGACACAGTCTCCATTCCAATTCTACTTAACAAAATGGAACGCCTGGGTATTCGAGGAACGCCTCTGCGGCTATTTAGTAGCTACCTCAGTGAAAGAACACAGTCTGTTAAAATAGGGGATTATATGAGTGACGATGAGCCTTTGACCTTTGGAGTGCCCCAGGGCAGTGTATTAGGCCCCACTCTCTTTCTAATTTATATAGATGGCCTCTGTCGCCTTCAGCTTCACAATACTGATATTGTTACTTTTGCTGACGACACTGTCTTGGTCTTCCACGGTGCATCTTGGGATGACGTCAAATACTGTACTGAACTAGGTCTAGCCAGGGTTATGGATTGGCTAAACTCTAATATACTCACACTTAATCTCAATAAAACCAAATATGTTACCTTCAGTATTAGAAACACCACCCAACCACAGAGCAACTTCAGTATTAAGGCTCACTCATGCAGTAACCCATCACTTTCACCTTGTAATTGCCATTTGCTGGAAGCAACCAACACTGTCAAATATCTTGGAATATATATTGACCAAAACCGTAACTGGATCCACCATATAAATTCTCTCTCTTCTCGCATCTCAAAACTAATTTTTATTTTTAAGAACATTAGACATATAGGTGATCCTCAATTGATAAAAAGCGTTTACTTTGCCCTCTGTCAATCAATCATCAATTACGGTATTGAGGCTTGAGGAGGGGCAAAGAAGTCCCACCTCATAAAGTCAGTTATCTGCAGACAACATAAATATAGTTCGGATGCACGACCGCATCGAAGAAGGAGAGACATCGTCTACACTATACCAACCTGCAAAACCAAGTTTGCGCACAGCTTCCCTGTGTTCCTTGGGCCATATTTATATAACCGTGTATCTAAAACAGTCGAACTACAGCAATGTACCAATAACAACTGCAAACGAGCTGTTACCACCTTTCTTAAAAACCTAAATTATGAGGAAACTGAAACTCTTCTCCTAATAATGTCTTGATAACTATATACTAATGACAGTTTTATTCTATTCTATTACTTATCCTATTACCTATAAATGGTACAGTTACTAGCTTGATGCTGTTTATTTTCGTGTATAGGTACCTATGGCTTGGCGCAGTATGTAACATTAACTAGTATCGAACTAGCATCTACTCTCAAAACCCAACTGTATAGGTACGTACATGGTTGTATGACCCGTCCGTGCCACTCATGAATTACCTCTTTAAGTGTTTTATCGTTGGTCTCCGCACTGTACCTACTGCTAACTCTATTACCATCACAAACATATACACCCACACACACACCACACTACTATACTCACACTTTAATACAGTCTCCCTCTAGATACTCATGCAATAATTATGCTAATGATGTTATCAACTGCATTAAAAACTAAATGCCTTAAAATTAATATTATTAACGATCATTGTAGGTAATTACTTATATACATAATGTAAACAACTCTAACTCATATCATGTATTACCATCTATAACTACGCGGTTGATCATGGGGAGAAGGAGGGTACCTTGCCGTAATACAGTATATAAACTAGTACGGAGGGTGGCTTACTTCAACTTAATGTATACCTATACTTATATCGTAAAATAATAACACATCAATTATTAGTTACCTGATATGTTTACCTATATTATGTAAAAATGTGTAGTTTAAGTAAGCTAAATAAATAAATAAATACCAAATAATTATTAGCCCAAACAATAGTATGCGTAATGTATTTTCGACCAATACAGATTAGTTCAACTGAAATTATGCTATTAGCGTAGTATACCAAAAAAGTAGTAGGCCAAAGTATTACTATGCGAAAGTACTATTATGCCAAAACAAATTATGCCACACTTATTATGCGAAACAATAAGGCCTAAATAAAATTATGCGATCCAAGGAGATCCCCACCTTCACCTCTCGCCACAGTGTGGCCAGCTGGTGGCATGATGCATTCTAGAAACCCTCATTGCTGGAAGTGGCGCTGAAATTAAATTGAATGTGCTCTGCCTACCCCTTTTGGGAATACATGCATGAGTGTATGTGTGTAGAGATGGGGACCAGGCCCGGGGGCGCGCGGAGTGAGTACTTCATGTAGACGAAGCCCTCGGGGCACAGGTCGCACACGAAGCGCTTGCATGAGTGTATGTGTGTAGAGATGGGGGCGGGGCCCGGGGGCGCGTGGAGTGAGTACCTCGTGTAGACGAAGCCCTCGGGGCACAGGTCGCACACGAAGCGCTTGCATGAGTGTATGTGTGTAGAGATGGGGGCGGGGCCCGTGGGCGCGTGGAGTGAGTACCTCATGTAGACGAAGCCCTCGGGGCACAGGTTGCACACGAAACGCTTGCATGAGTGCATGTGTGCAGAGATGGGGGCGGGGCCCGGGGGCGCGTGGAGTGAGTACCTCGTGTAGACGAAGCCCTCGGGGCACAGGTCGCACACGAAGCGCTTGCATGAGTGTATGTGTGTAGAGATGGGGGCGGGGCCCGGGGGCGCGTGGAGTGAGTACCTCGTGTAGACGAAGCCCTCGGGGCACAGGTCGCACACGAAGCGCTTGCATGAGTGTATGTGTGTAGAGATGGGGGCGGGGCCCGTGGGCGCGTGGAGTGAGTACCTCATGTAGACGAAGCCCTCGGGGCACAGGTTGCACACGAAGCGCTTGCATGAGTGCATGTGTGTAGAGATGGGGGCGGGGCCCGGGGGCGCGTGGAGTGAGTACCTCATGTAGACGAAGCCCTCGGGGCACAGGTCGCACACGAAGCGCTTGCATGAGTGTATGTGTGTAGAGATGGGGGCGGGGCCCGGGGGCGCGTGGAGTGAGTACCTCATGTAGACGAAGCCCTCGGGGCACAGGTCGCACACGAAGCGCTTGCATGAGTGTATGTGTGTAGAGATGGGGGCGGGGCCCGGGGGCGCGTGGAGTGAGTACCTCATGTAGACGAAGCCCTCGGGGCACAGGTCGCACACGAAGCGCTTGCATGAGTGTATGTGTGTAGAGATGGGGGCGGGGCCCGGGGGCGCGTGGAGTGAGTACCTCATGTAGACGAAGCCCTCGGGGCACAGGTCGCACACGAAGCGCTTGCATGAGTGTATGTGTGTAGAGATGGGGGCGGGGCCCGGGGGCGCGTGGAGTGAGTACCTCATGTAGACGAAGCCCTCGGGGCACAGGTCGCACACGAAGCGCTTGCATGAGTGTATGTGTGTAGAGATGGGGGCGGGGCCCGGGGGCGCGTGGAGTGAGTACCTCATGTAGACGAAGCCCTCGGGGCACAGGTCGCACACGAAGCGCTTGCATGAGTGTATGTGTGTAGAGATGGGGGCGGGGCCCGGGGGCGCGTGGAGTGAGTCCCTCATGTAGACGAAGCCCTCGGGGCACAGGTCGCACACGAAGCGCTTGCATGAGTGTATGTGTGTAGAGATGGGGGCGGGGCCCGGGGGCGCGTGGAGTGAGTACCTCATGTAGACGAAGCCCTCGGGGCACAGGTCGCACACGAAGCGCTTGCATGAGTGTATGTGTGTAGAGATGGGGGCGGGGCCCGGGGGCGCGTGGAGTGAGTACCTCATGTAGACGAAGCCCTCGGGGCACAGGTCGCACACGAAGCGCTTGCATGAGTGTATGTGTGTAGAGATGGGGGCGGGGCCCGCGGGCGCGTGGAGTGAGTACCTCATGTAGACGAAGCCCTCGGGGCACAGGTCGCACACGAAGCGCTTGCATGAGTGTATGTGTGTAGAGATGGGGGCGGGGCCCGGGGGCGCGTGGAGTGAGTACCTCATGTAGACGAAGCCCTCGGGGCACAGGTCGCACACGAAGCGCTTGCATGAGTGTATGTGTGTAGAGATGGGGGCGGGGCCCGGGGGCGCGTGGAGTGAGTACCTCATGTAGACGAAGCCCTCGGGGCACAGGTCGCACACGAAGCGCTTGCATGAGTGTATGTGTGTAGAGATGGGGGCGGGGCCCGCGGGCGCGTGGAGTGAGTACCTCATGTAGACGAAGCCCTCGGGGCACAGGTCGCACACGAAGCGCTTGCATGAGTGTATGTGTGTAGAGATGGGGGCGGGGCCCGCGGGCGCGTGGAGTGAGTACCTCATGTAGACGAAGCCCTCGGGGCACAGGTCGCACACGAAGCGCTTGCATGAGTGTATGTGTGTAGAGATGGGGGCGGGGCCCGCGGGCGCGTGGAGTGAGTACCTCATGTAGACGAAGCCCTCGGGGCACAGGTCGCACACGAAGCGCTTGCCCGGCGTCGCCGCCTCCGCTTCGTTCTTGTGCGTCAACCCTGCAAACAATATATATATATATATATATATATATATTATTTTTATTTAAGGACCACCAACGGAAAACACATCTGAATAACACATTTGGCTTAAATACAAAAATCTAAGTATCATGCTCAGCCACTTATAGGTGACACAGCTGTGTGAAATCAAGAGTAACAAAAAAAACCAGTCAATTGCGAGTCTGACTCACGTGCCGAGGGTTCCGTACAAATTTTCGTACATCCGTCACGACCCTGCATTATTTTGAAAAAAATCCCCGAGAGTCCCACAAATAAAAGCGCAGTTGAAGCCCCCTCTCTTTCATGTAGTTTCTATGTCGAACAAACGTTAGCTAGATTTACTTACAGGCAGCGCCATCTAGCGTGCTATTGCGTAAACTCGTGTAGGACTGGTCTACGTTACTAATAACTTGCTACCTGGTATTTTTGTTTTTCAGAGATATTTGAAGAATAAATATCAAACAATAGTATTTAAATTACATTCTTAGTTTAAATACGTATTTATTTCAATTTTTTCGCTTCGGAGATTTAACCCCTGTAGAAAAAAAAAACCAAAAAACTGTTTTAAAATGTCCAACTCAAGCCCTTTCATATGATACCCCACTTGACCTACTAACTAAACTTTGTTTTTTTGATAGATATTAAAAACATATACACCGTGTCCAATAAGTTCGAATACAGTTATGATCCTTAATAAAATAAATGTACGCGTAGTTTATGTTATGAAAATTATATTATATGAAAGGCACACTTATATACAATATTTACAACAAATGTTTTGGAATTACTCCACCTTTAACTTTTTTTACAAGCTTCAAACGTTTCTCAAAAGAGTCACACGCTGCACGCACCGCTTCCATCGGCCTATCGTCCCAAATTTGCACGATAACCTTTTTAAAATAGTTCAGGTTTGCGACTTTATAATTATTTAGTTTCGAGAGCATGTATGACCATACGAAATAATCTAGTACGTTTAAATCTGGAGAACTTGGTGGCCATTCATTTTTCGGCAAAAAATCGGTCAAATTAGCCTTGCACCAAGCTTGAACAGCGTTTGCCGTATGCGACGGAGCTCCGTCTTGTTGGAAGACATAATAATCATCTCCAAACATATTTTTTAAATTTGGGGCAACATTTTTCTCCAAAACCTCCGATTTATAATATTCCGCATTGATTTTAACGCCTTTATCAATAAATACTAAAGGAAGTTTGCCTCTCTTACAAAGAGCACCCCAAACCATCACTGATGGTGAGCTCTGGAACCTAGGCACATTCCTTTCATAGTCTGGAATGTCTTCTATCCTTGCTGACCACAACCGGTCGTTCTGGGCGTTATGAGGCTGCTCTAACACAAAGAGTTTCTCGTCTGAGAAAACAAATTCGTCCCCTGCGTGCCAAGAAAGTATGGTGCTACATCTTTCTACTCTCTTTTTCTTGGTCGCATCTGAAATGCCATGTACTTTTCGTTTTTTGTAGGCATGACATCCAAGCTCTTTTTTCAATATATTATGTACAGATCCCCTGGAAATTTTCAGATCAGCAGCTAATTTTCTAATAGAACGGTGTTTTTTCCGCCGAATTCGCTCTCTTATAGCCTTCACCACTTTTTTGGTTCTAGCTGAGCGGGGCCGACCGGATCTTTTCCTGTCCTCTGTAGAAGAGATCTCTTTATACCTTTTTATAGTAGTATAAACCAGATTCCGTTTAACTCCATGGGGTTGTAACGCCTTGAAGATAGCACATGGCCTGTCGCCATTAAGGAATTTTCTAATAATTTCTTCACGAAAGTGCTTCATCGTGTATTGAAACCAAACTAAAAATACGTGACTTATGAAATTATTGTATTATGTTTATGTCAATATACTTTTTAAATTAAAATAAGAATTTTATAGCCAGCAATCCGTATGTCTATACAGCAAGTGCTAAAAGTTTGTATTCGAACTTATTGGACACGGTGTATTTAAATTTTAATATATATTTTTATGAAAAATATATGTTCAATATACGTGGATAAGCTTTCTTTAAAACTATTCCAAATTTCAATTTTGTGACAGACAGACAGACGGATAGAGTCGCACTATACGGGTTCCGTGTTTACCTTATTGGTCCGGAAACCTAAAAACTATTATATGAAATGACATATACGCAGGCGGAGCCGCTTGGGCCGCTAGTATGTCGCGAGGGTAGGGGACTGACCGTGCTTGAGGATCTGGTGGTGGTCGCGGAAGGTCTTCTCGCAGCGCGCGCAGCGGTAGGGCCGGCGGTCGCGCTCCCAGTGGCGCCGCCAGTGCGCCGCCCAGCCGTCCTCCTCCAGCACCTGCGGACACAGCTCTCCTCCGTCATCATATATTATCCTTCACCTCAACCTTACCCCTTCAGTCCCGCCTCCTCAGATTCCCAATTCTTCAGATTCTCATGTCTGCACATTCCGCTGTCTACGAATTCCCAATTCTACAGAATCCCATGTCTACAGATTCTCATATCTGCATATTCCACTGTCTATGGATTCCCAATTCTACAGAATCCCACGACTACAGATTCCCATCTTTACAGATTCTCATGTCTGCAGATTCCGATGTCTACGGCTTTTCAATTGTACGAAATCCCACGTCTACAGATTCCTAATTCTAAACCTTGAGCAGTCCAGTTTTTCCGTCATGTGGGCGTGGGTGGATCCCGGCGTAGCTCAAATTGTCTACGCTTGTATATATCGTTCGCGCAGTGGTGACCAGGAGGCGTCAAAACTGTTCAGCTACCTCAGTGAGGCAGCCGATGACGCTCGACAAAGGTATCCTACGACGGTCATTTTGGGGGACTTTAACGCGCACCAACAGGAGTGGTTGTTCCCGTATCAAGTGACCGATCGGGCTGGAAGAGAGGCACGCAACTTAGCTTTAACACTTGATCTCTCCCAGCTTGTTAACTGTGCTACCAGGGTACCTGATGTTGACTCCCACTCGGCCAACTGCTTAGACCTACTGCCAACTACTAACCCAGACCAATACTCAGTGTCGGTAACAGCCCCTTTAGGAACCTCCGACCATTGTCTGGTGAAGGCTGTATCTACACATTCCCCACCTGATCGGGGCCCTAGTGGTGAAAGACGGCAGATGCAGGAGATGCAGGTTAGCAGACTGGGATGAGATGCGCCACTTTTTCGCATCTTGTCCTTGGCGTGCAGTGAAACTTGCGTTCCAGTACCACTTTTAGTATAAATGGGGATATAAAAGATGGTCAAAATGTGATATCGCAGTGATAGTTTGCTAGCCCATCGCCCAACCTTGTTCCCTTAGTCGACTCTTACGACATCCACAGGAGGAAAGGGGGCGGTGCTATTCTAACATGACACCACACATTCTTTTTCTTTTAAGACGAAAATTAAAAAAAAAAATTACGAATAGAAACCTTTCTTAACCACGTTCTTAAATTACGTTTAAATCTTTTGTTTTTAATTAATTAGGAAGCTGATTAAATACTCGAAAAGCATCAATAAATGAGTTTTTGCCGTAAGTTTATTTTTTTTACCAAAAGCAATGTTAAATCAAATCAAATCAAATCAAATATATTTATTCAAATTATACCTATACTAGCTTCTACCCGCGACTCCGTCCGCGTGGAACTTGTTTATATCGTAGCTCGATACAAACTTTCATCCCCCATTTCGCCCCCTCAGGGGATGATTTCCGGGATAAAATCCTCCTATCCTATGTCCTTCCCCGGGATTCAAACTATCTCCATATCAAATTTCATCTCAATCGGTTCAGCAGTTTAAGCGTGAAGAGGTAAAAGACAGACAGACAGACAGACTTTCGCATTTATAATATTAGTATGGATTGAGGGCGTAGGTTATCGCGTTGGGAAGCTAGTGTTGTGAAGTAATATTTGTTAGTTACGGATACTCGTATGTGTGCGTACCTTGGAGCAGCGCGGGCAGCGCAGCGGGCGCGCGGCGGGCGGCGGCGGCGGCGCGGGCGGTGGCGGCTCCGCGCGGCCGCCGTGCTGTCTGCGGGCGGATACAACCATCATCACAGGCAGCTACCGGCCGCCCAGGCCACGCTCACGGGAGCAGGACTGGGACGGGCAGGCTCGTCGGGGACGGCAATGATCGTTTCGCACCTTTCATTCGGAAAAGTAAGTTTTGCTCCACGACGAGAGCTATCAAAATGCTACTTTTCTGTTCAAGCTACTGTTTTAATTTATTCATTGGCATGTAGCATTTACGCAATGTGCCAATTGAACACAGATCTTAATAAAATAATCGATTGTAATTACATCGTAATCGATTAAAAACGAACATATTTCAAGTTTTAACTTTAACAACGTTATGAGAAAATGTATACAAATTATACAATAAAAATTATTTTTAGCGCATTTTATCACAAATTTTCTCATATTCAGTGTGAAAAGTTGTTTTTTTTTTCAAGAAGGTACATAAACACTTATTCAATTTCAAATTTACTCGCCAAACTGACGGAACAGTTTGTTGGCGAGACCGCGCTCATTTTTTACAGGTATATAACCATATATGCACCTAAGTTACTTAATACTTAAACACAAATATAAATCTGACTAAACATACTAACTAGAAATTGCAACAATAAAATTAAGGTAATTTTTCTAATAAAGTCTGTTTTAGCTTGCTTTTCACTACATTAAAACTATTTTTGTCTCTTCTCTTAACCAGTTAAATTCATTATAAATGGTCGGGACCATGAACTTATTTGTTCGTCTGCCATAATAATTGTTAACATAATTTTGTACATATTTCCCTAGTCTAATATTTCTCGTTTTATTTACTTTGCTTCAGCACCTTAAACTCATCATTAAAATAATTTTCTACACCTATTAGATAATTAATCCTTTCATGTATAGGTAGAATTTTACAGATTTTGTATAACCACTTACTTGCTTTCGGATTTTAAAAAAGGTAGCCTAAATTGTTTTCAATTTTTCTTTAACAAAGAATTCCATACTTCACTTGGCAACCACAGTTGCCACCATCAGTTTAGGGGTGCGCGAAATTGGCAACTGTGGTTGCCACAAGCAAGTGAGTGGATAACTTATCATAATTGCCGCTATATTTGTTTTTGGTATTTTTATTTACTAAGCACTTTATGGATCTGGTTTGTAACTTGTTGATTTCTTCTAAATATGTTTGGAAAGTTCTACCATATACGCTAAGCCCGAAAGTAATAACGGAATCCGCTGATGCATCATATACTACAAGCATAATTTGTTTACTTAATAATCTGCTTAAATGATAGAATTTACTCAGCACAGACCGAAGTTTGAACAAACTGAGTTGATGTGCGTTTTCCAATTGAAGTTGTTATCTATATGTACGTAAACCTAAGTATCTATACGTTTTTACATACTCTAGCGATTTACAATGACAGTTTATTTGGTGGTCGTGTAAACACGCATATCCGTGCCCTACCACACCCAGTTCTTTACCGTTGACATATTTCGCTTTTCGGTTGTATGGGGAGTATATGTGCATGCATTTTGTTTTAGATAAGTTGATGATTATTCCGTTATCATGGGCCCATTTCATTACATTGTTGAAGTCGTGTTGTATGTGTCACTCAGGAGCAAAATTATTTTCGTCATGGGCGTTAACGCTTGAATCCTTCGTTACGCTGAGGATTCAATGTACCGCCCTCGCCGTAAACACATGATGATCATTTTGCTCCCTTGAGACACAAATAACTATTGTGGCGTTGGGCACAACACTTGGCTAGGCACCTCAGAGAGGGCGGCGATGACAGCCCAGAACGAGCCGGAGCAAAGCGCGCGGAGGGCTCTAATGCGTCTGACCTGAGATCCAAGAGTCCTCCGAATTACATAACGCAGGCGGCCGATGTTTTTGATGTGGATGTTTTAGTGGGTAGGAATACCACATGGCTTCCCTCGTAAGCTGGGTACCTGGCTCGCAGTTTTGTTCACCGATGAAACTGGCTACGCCTCCATATGACGTGCTCTATACACTTCACCGGTCGCTCACCGCTATCGGTGATGACGCTCGCCTCGTTAAGTCGCTGTAAAGCTTTAAGTAGCTTAGCGAATCACATATTTAGCCCTCGATTGGCTCCATCTGGGCCCACCACTTTAATGTGATCAGTAGAGGGCTATTTCCCAAGGGAATCCATCCTTTGTGCCTACCTAAAGCTCGCTACACATTCCCTCAAACCGGATGAAAGAGCTCAGCGGGACCAAAACGCACCTGTAGTGTTGCAGCATGTCGCCGCGGCTGCAGCACGTGGCGCCGCACACGCAGCAGACGAACTTGTCGTCCGCCGGCTCCTGCTTCACGGGCAGCTCGGGCTCCTGTTTCACGAGCGCCGGGGCCAGCAGCTCCGCGCCCTCAACTGGTAAGCCGCCCAGCAACAGGTTCCACTCCTAACATAAAGAAGAATTTTAAACCGCAGCAGAAGATCAGCGCTGGCCCTGCCAGCAGTGCGCTGAGTTGTGATCATTTCGTGGCAAATGTGTATGCGTATACAGTTTGTTTTCTTATCACGAATAAATGTTTTCTTTCTTTCTGTTTCTTCTTTTCAGTAGACGAGTTCGGGAGAGAACACCGCGTTTGGACAAGCTCCTAACATAAAGATACTATAAAACCGGAGCAGACGAGTGCTGGAGTCTCGAACTTGCCTATCGGTGTTTTATCGGATACATTTTGGAGAGTGTGCGCAGGAACTGGACAACTTAATTCCCCGTTCCATCACCGAACGACCAGGCGTGGGTGTGGGGAGCGAATGCATCCTTATGTTGACAACGTACCATTATTTTGCACGAAGCGATTTGCTTCGTCTTTCCTAATGCGAACTACCAAGGAATGGAATTCGCTCCCTTCATCTGTATTTCCTGAGAACTACGATCTAAGTGCCTCCAAAACAAGAGTGAATAGGCTATTACTGAACCAGGGAGCTTCAACTTAAGCTCTGTCGTCGCTTACCATCAGGGCCCTATTTCACCATCTTGACAATTATCAGCTGACAATGATAATTCCACGTACAGTGCTGGGTCAATACCTAAGCTGTCCAGCAACGTTCACCTGTCGACGAAGCTATGTAAGTAGGTACAATAGGCATGATGCCTCATGTTCAAATTCATGTTATCGTAGTGATGCTAAATGGATAGTAAACCATCAAATTATCATAATAAAGTATACATACATTCACGCCTTTATTCCCAAAAAGGGGTAGGCAGAGCACATGAAACGTATATTCCAGCGCCACTTTTAGCATAAATGTGGGTATAAAAGATCGACAAAATTTGATATTGCAGTGATAGGTTGCTAGCCCATCGCCCACAACACACTTCAACCCTGGTCCCTTAGTCGACTTTTACGACACCCACGGGAAGAAAGGGGGTGGTGAAACTCTAACCCGACACCACGCGGGCATAATAAAGTGTAAATTATAAAATATAATTAAAATCATAAAAAGATGTGAATCAAATATGCATTTTAGGGTTCCGTACCAAAAAAGGTAAAACAGGAACCCTTATGGTGCGACTCCGTCCGTCTGTCTGTCTGTCTGTCTGTCTGTCACAAAGTGAAATATATCACGAACTACTTAAGCTATCAATTTGAAATTTGGAATGGTTTTAAATGAGAGTTATCCACGTGCATGGAAAATGAGAAATTTAAATAAACATTTTAATTTTCTATGAAAAATTACGAATATGAGGGGGGGGGCAAAAAAAAATTTACAACTATTAGGTCAAATGGGGTATCATATAAAAGGGCTTGAGTTTTACTTTTTGAAACAGTTTTTTTTTTATTCTACATTGGTAAAATTTTGATTTATGAAGGAAAATGTAAAAACAAATACCATTCCCCCCCCTCCCCCCCTTATATCCAAAGTTATCCAAGCGGAAAATTTTCAATAATTACTTGTGATTAAGATAAACATAAATATTACTGGAAAAGTATAACTTTTTCTATATCTAGCGTATTTTTTGTTTTATTTTCAAAAATCATTTCCTAGTTAAGTTTGCAATTTAATCAACTTTATAAGTATTTTTTTCTTTTGAAATTCCTATAAGACTATAATAGAAGTACTCTCTTTCAAATAAAAAAATAATAAACGAGATGAATGAATCGAGAAGAATGGTTCACGTGATAAACAATAATTGCTAAAACACCAACGTACATACTAAGCTGATTGCCCTTGCATGTTAGTACCAAATGGGGCCGATAGATGGCGCTGACCCCATTCCTACATCGCGCTGTTAAGATTTTTCTAGAACGAATGGGGTTGGGACGGGTATCTTTCAATAGCAGGTCAAAAAGAATTCGTGATACAATTGTCTTGGTAGTTCGATGGTCTTGGTGTAAAAGTTATTCGTTGTTTGAAATTGAATTCTGTTGTGTTGGGTTAAAATAAGTAATTTAACAGGCGAAATTTACTTCGGTCTATTTGTCGTCGTATTCGTTGGGCTTTGGCTTCGTAATGGGAAAAACTAAATAAAATACACCGTGGGCCCGAGTAACCCGAAATATTTTAACCACGCATTCCTTAGGTCAAGTGCAGCAAAAAAAGAAATAACTCCAGTCAATTCCGGCTTAGTTTTGAAGATATTATGAATTTTCATGTAAACTATTTATTGTGATTACTAAGTGCATTTTGCTCTTTTGATTGCGACTTTGCTACCGATGTTGGCCAGTTTCGGGTCGCTATTGGCTGATATCAAAATGCCAGCTACCACTCACTAAATTGATCCTTTTTTGAAAAAAATAATCGTTACCGTTTTATTAAAAGGGATATTTTACATAGAGAAGCGATAGTTATCCAAGTTTATTTACAAAAACACACAAACTACCGCGCGCACCGTGCCGCATCCCCCCGCACCGCTCGTGGAGCAATTATGGCTTAAAATTAATATTAATTCTAAACGTTTAGTAATTGGAACTGCATATCGTCCCCCGTGGCTTAACGTGGAGACTTTTTTTGACGCTATTACGGACTCAATTACTACTTTTACTAACTACGACCGCTTAATATTACTTGGAGATTTTAATATAAATTACTGTGACAAAAATGACACAAAACTGAAACACTTGACGCAATTTCTGACAACACTCGACTTAACTCAGCATGTAAACGACCCGACGCACTTCACAGACCACAGTGAGACCACGATAGATCTAGTCTGTACTGACGCTCGCGTTTTGTCTGTGGACGTGAGGCATATTCCAGATTTAGGCAGACACGCATTTATTACAGCTGAGATTGATATTAAAAAAAGGAAACCGACGCCAAGACGTATTACCTACCGACCTCTTAAAGACATTACCTTAGACGACTTCAACAATGACCTTGACGCTATAGACTGGGAACAACTTTTTTTACTGTATGACGTAAACGACATGGTTCGGCGATTTAATGAGCTTATACTAGGACTGTTTGACATACATGCACCGGAGAGGACAATTGTTGTGAGGGAGGCACCCAAGCCGTGGTTGACGAGTAACGTCAAGCTTATGATGCATCTCAGGAACAAAGCCCATGCTAAATTTAAGGAGACAGGGAACGAAGCACATAAAAAATATTACTTGGACCTGAAACATCTTGTCATTGAGGCCATCCACAATGAGAAGCGTGCCTTCTTCCAACACGAGATTAATAATATGACTGACTCAAAGACCCTTTGGACCAACTTGAAGCGGACTGTTATTCCAGATTTCCGGACGCAAACAGATCTCCCGCATTATTTTGACGACCCTGACTTATTGAACCGACATTTTCTGGATATACCAGGTACACGGGACGTACCAATATCGGACATGACTTTTTATGAGTTTGACAGACACTGCAATAAAACTTTTTCCCTTTCACCTACGACTGTTGCAGCTGTCACAAAAATATTGACATCAATTAAGACGACTGCAAAGGGACTCGACATGATTGACATTGACATGCTACTGTTGACGCTGCCTAGGACTGCTGACATACTGACGCACATTATTAACAGAAGTATACAGACTATGACTTTCCCGGTGGACTGGAAAATTGCTAAAGTGACTCCATTACCAAAAAAGCCAAATCCAGCTAACCTGTCCGAGCTCCGTCCCATAAGTATTCTCCCTTGCGTATCAAAGGTAATCGAGCGAGTGGTCTGCAACCAGCTCTCGGCATACCTGGAGGAAAATGGCATCCTACCTGAGCTACAGTCAGGTTTTCGCAAGGGTCGATCGACAGTTACTGCGTTGCTCGATGTAGTCGACAATATCCTACAGGCTCGGGATGTTGGGGAGAGTACCATTCTCGTTCTTTTGGATTTTTCGAGAGCTTTTGATTGTATAAACGTGTCCTTACTTCTATCGAAGATGTCATATTACGGGTTTGATGTTTCTGCGGTGAAGTGGTTTGATAGTTATCTCTCCGGCCGCGTGCAGACGGTGGCGTTGCGTAGGATGGATGGTGGCACTTTGCGGTCCGCTCTTTGCCCTGTGGAAAGAGGTGTGCCGCAAGGTTCAATACTGGGTCCCCTGCTTTTTATATTGTATAGTGCTGACGTCACTCACAATATAAGAGGCAGTAGATACCATCTTTACGCTGACGACCTCCAGTTATACCTCTCTAGCGCGCCCACGGACATATCTGTTGCGGTCGATACACTCAACGCAGACCTAAAACGTATTTCTACTTGGTCGGAAAAGAACTGCCTAGTCCTTAATCCGAATAAGTCGAAATATGTTGTTTTTGGGTCAGAGCATCAAATCCGTAGTACCATCAGTAACCTCGAGACTTTGACTACCGGTAAGGTTGCTATCATGGGCGAACCAATAGAGAGGGTGGTAGAAGCAACTAACCTTGGCCTCCTCATGGACGGCAAGCTGCGCTTTGAGAACCACGTACTAAAAGTTGTGAGTAACTGCTTCTACCGCCTTAAAGTTCTTTACAATGTTCGCGATTACTTAAGTGTTGATTTGCGTGTTAACCTTTGTGAATCGCTGATATTGTCAAGATTAAACTATTGTGATGTTGTCTATGCTGGCTGCATTACTGGTCGTACAAAAAAGCTCATACAGCGAGTGCAAAACGCATGCATTCGTTTCTGTTTCCGAGTCCCACCCCGCTCCCATATCACTCCCTACTTGAACGCCGCTGGTCTGCTGAACATGCCTGCACGCAGACGGCTTCACCTCGCCACTCTTCTCTTTGGCATAGTGCGATCTGGGGTCCCAGCATATTTGCTGAGTAGACTTGTATGGCCCAAGAGTGCGCGTAGGTGTAAGGCGATGATTCTGGTGCCAAAGCATCGGACCGCGGCGTTTCGAGGTAGCTTCAGGTTCGCGGCGTCCAAGTGTTGGAATGATCTCCCCCCACCTATCCAAGGAGCGTCTAGCAGGTATACCTTTAGGCGCCAGCTTAAGGGCTACTTGTTGACGCTCCAAAAATCCCAACCCTAACAAATCCAGCACTTTATTTCCACCATTTTTTTTTTTGTAAACATCCCAACCGTTTCGCGTTTTTCACATTGTTTTTCATCCCATTGTGCTTGTGTCACATATTTAATAGATTTAGTATATAAATTATTTATTTATTATGTGTATAAGTTTGTATCGGCAGTATGTTGTGTTGCGTTCCGTGGGTCACGTACGGTGCTGTCTGAAAATCAGCGCTGTAGGTGTCTTTCTGACACCTTGGCATAATGCTGAGACAGTGACCGATTCACTGCCGCGAAGACACACACATTATGTGTCAATTGTATTGTATCTGTACTCCCTTTGTCTCTGTGTGTCTTTTGTGTAGTGAATAAATGTTTTCTTTCTTTCTTTCTTTCTTTCAAACCGAGAAAAAAAAATATTTTTTTTGTTAATTTTGAGTTGGGTTCATATAATATTTTTTACTCCTAATGACCTCAGGAATGCGTGGTTAAAATCTTTCGGGTTACTTGGGCCCACGGTGTATACTAATTGATACATTGAGGTATTAGAATTCGTTGTTTTCTCTTCTGTTTCATACGAGGGTAATTTATATTTTACGGGTTTATAAAAGCTTAAAGAGAAAACTTTATATGGATGTTGATAGTTTTTCTTACGTAATTGAAAATAATTACATCGAAGATGACTGCGTGGATAAATTTCATGCAATTCTTGCTCATCATGTTAGCTGAATGAAGGTGTCAAATTTAGGGACATTTTCTTAACCTTGAGTTAATTTATATAGATAGTTTGTACGGAATCCTCGGTGCGCGAGTCAGACTCGCACTTGACCGGTTTTTTTTTTATTGTCCATGAGTAAATTTTAAGTTACCAATAGAATACAACTATGTACTTAAACGCGGTATTTCGCGACCGAAACAACAATTTACCTGATTTTCCATACGATTAGTACAAATGTCAGTTGTGACGTCATACCTGTGTGTCTATCAGTATGAAGCGTTTTGCGCCGCCGCCAGCGAGGTCAATCTTTGTCTCAATTTTTTGGGTATTTATGTTCTTTAATTGTAATTACTCCCTGTTGTAGATAGTCTAATCTCTTGTTGTGCAGACTTTATAAGTTATCTTTCTTTTATATTAGGCATATTCTATTTGACATATTCTTTTATTTAATATTTTTATGATTCTTGTTTACCTAGTTACTTCATTATAAACACTTGTGACAGTAACATCTCTTTTACTATTTCCTAGAAATTACTTAACACAGGCACCTCTCGCCTCAATATCACAACACGTTATCAGCACAAAGGATAAGAGCGTGCATGTGTTAAGTTATAATTTGATATAGTGTATTTTTCGTGTGACTTATAAAAAAATTTTTTTTTCCGAAATGTCAAATGAATCTGGAGATGTCTCAGGTGTTAATAAGTCAACTTCGTCGAATTCATGTTCGGTTCCCTCTTTTTGCCTGAAGAATAAAGATGGGTATCCTACGTGGAAATTCAAAATGCGTAATTACCTTTTACACGAGGATTTATGGGCAACAGTAAGTGGTTATACAGAAGATGACACGACCCCCGCCTCGATCAAGGTACGAAACGACGCAAAAGCACTTGCAAAAATTTGCTTCACAGTAGACGGTTCAGCTATTACGCACGTCAGATGTGCAAAAACTGCAGCCGAAGCATGGAAATGTTTGCAGAAAGCTTTTGAGGACAAAGGAATGGGACGAAGACTAGCTTTAGAGCGTAAACTGTACAGATTAAGTCGTGTCAGACTTCGATAATATCGAACTGTACATTAATGCAGTTATGTCAACCGCACAGGACTTGGCGGATATTGACAGGTAATAGAAGATACGTCGATTGCCGCTATACTTTTGGGAGGGCTCATCCCAAAATATGAGCCTCTTATTATGGCGCTAGAGAACTGTAATGTCGACGTAACAACTGATTTAGTGAAATCGAAACTGCTGAATGAGATGTCCAAAAATGCAGCTGCACCAATGGATTCCGTTTTTAATGCCAGACTGAAATCTAAATTAAAGAAGAAAGAAATAGTGTGTTACGACTGTAAAGTTATCGTCCCAGTTAGTCGCTAACTCGTAATTATAATTATATTTGCACCTCCATTCAATCATTTCATTCATTTAGATTAAATTAATCTAAGTTCACTTAATTAATGTGTAACCTTAATAACAACGGAAGCCAATCTAAGTATAGTAATAAGATAGAAACTGTTATTTAGTAGTAAGCTGAAAACAAACTATGTTTAGTCTTATTTTTAACATGCAGTTACCACCTGTATGAAAGAGCGTTTCCTCCTAATACAAGTGTTTAACTTAAAAGGGGGAAACGAACACTAAATGTAAAACCTTTGTTGAAAATAAATAAATAATTTTGAATTTTTGAATTTTGAAAAAGTGCCTGGACCATACATAAGGCCGGACTGTCCACTGAGATGCAAGAAGGAGAAAGCTAATGCTGTAAAAGGAAACGACTCCACATTTACTGCTCTCAACACTTCTGGCCATTCTAATAAGGATCTTTGGTACGTAGACTCGGGATGCTCCAAAAATATGACCTCTAGACGTGATTGGTTTCAAGATATTTCTTTAATGAATAATGGTAGCGTCACAGTCGCAAACGGAGAGCAAATACAGTGCTGCGGAATTGGTAATGTCTCAATAAATACACCAGAGAACGTTGTCAACAGGATCAGTGACGTTGCTTTTGTTCCTGATTTAAAAGCAAATCTGTTATCTGTACAGAAAGCTGTTGATAAGGGTTTTATATGTGTTTTTGATAAAAGTGGATGTAATTTTTATAAAAATAGGACTTTTCGTTTTACAGGTGATTCCGTTCTTCATGCCTCGCCCTGTGGTGGACTGTATGTACTTGATTGTACAGTAAATGTTCCCGATACGGTGACAAACAATTATTTGACGCAGGATGCGCACTCTGGCTGTCTGAATAGTTACCAACTTTGGCACAAGAGGTTAGGACACTTGTGTCGTATAGGCATGAGTAAACTGAAGAATCACGAGGTAGGCGTAGAGTTTAAAGTAGTCGATAAAACGAATTGCATCGCTTGCGTAGAAGGCAAACAAGCAAGAAAACCTTTTAAGAAGGAAGCATTTAATAGGGCTACCTCGCCATTGGAATTAGTTCATATTGATTTATGTGGGCCTATGTCTACAACCTCCTTTCAGGGGAATAAGTATATGTTAACTTTAGTAGACGATTATATAAGAAAGGTATTTGCTTACTTTATTTCTTCAAAGACAGAGGTTAATGACAAGTTTTGTCTTTTTCAAACCTTTGTAGAAAATCAATTAGATAAAAAGATTAAAGCGGTTAGGACTGACGGAGGCAAGGAGTTCGTCAACAAGGACTTTATTGATTACCTAGACTCAAAAGGTATCGATCATCAAATGACGACACCGTACAGCCCTCAACAAGTCGGAGTAGCTGAACGAACTCACAGATCAATAACAGAAAAAGCGAGATCGTTATTGGCTGAAAGCTTACTGCCGAAAGTGTACTGGGAAGACGCTTTCAGGGCTGCTGTATATCTTAAAAATAGGTCACCTCACAGAGCTTTAGGTGGACAAATTCCTTATGACAGGTGGTGTGGCCGTAGGAGTGACCTTGGTCATTTGAAAGTGTTCGGATGTAGAGCACTAGTTCACATACCTTCATGTCACAGGAATAAATTAGACTTAAAGGCAAAAGAAGCAATTTTTGTCGGTTATTCAGAAAACCCAAATACTTATATTTTTAGGGATCCGTCTAACCCACGAAAAGTATCTATGTCCCGAGATGCAACTTTTTTTGAAAATAGCTTTACAGGATTGAAGCAGCGGGAGACTGAGCCTGTGGTACAGTCAGACTCCGTATTATTATTTGAAGACAAGGAGCCGGAAATAGAAGATTGTCAATTCTTTAATTGTATTGAGAGTACCGGTCCTGCAGCTGAATCATCTACATCAGAGCATCAGGTTAATATCGAAGAGGCAGCAGCTATGGAAGAGCAGCAAGATTCTCATGAACTGACGCTTCCTGATGATGATGTAGAATCAGCAAGTGTGAATGAGGAACAACCTATTCACGAACCGAGGTACCCCCCTAGAAATAGGAGAAGACCGGATTTCCTTACGTACAATGTGTCATCGGTCGATTCTGGGGAACCGACGACATACTATGAAGCTACTCATGCCGACGATGCTGGAAAATGGCAGCATGCAATGGCTGATGAGTATAATTCCCTGAGTAAACTCCATACGTGGGATTTAGTGGATAAACCAAATGAAAAGGTTATACCATGTAAATGGATTTATAAAATTTAAAAGGACGCTTATGGTAATATCACGAAATATAAGGCAAGACTCGTCGTCAAAGGTTTTAATCAAGTCAAAGGAGTGGACTACGACGAGACTTTTTGCACCAGTGATTCGTCATTCTTCGTTGCGCACTCTATTTGCACTAGCTGCAGAGATGGGCCTAAGAATGAAGCACTTGGACGTCGATACCGCGTTCCTAAACAGAGACTTAGACGAAGAGGTTTTCATGGCGCAACCTCTTGGTTTTGTAGAAAAAGGCAAGGAAAACAAGGTTTGTTTGCTGAGAAAATCCTTATACGGCCTAAAACAGGCACCACGAGCTTGGAACAAAAAGTTAAACGAAACGCTTATTAAAATAGGTTTCATAGGAACTCCCTCGGAGCCTTGCGTGTATACTAAACTCTTTGGTCAAGAACTCGTGATTTTGGGTGTCTTTGTCGATGACATAATAGTCTTCTATAAATCTGAATTGACATTTGACGCTGTCAAGAAAGATTTGTCGAAATATTTTTCACTAAAAGATCTCGGAATACTAAAATCGTATTTGGGATTGCAAATTGAATGCGATTCCGAGAGTGTTAAAATAAATCAATCAAATTACATTCTATCGCTGTTGGATAAGTTCAATATGAGAGAATGTAAGACGGTGAATACTCCATTAGTAAAAAAGTGCATGGAGAGGAGAAGTGATGGTGATGTTTGTGAGTCTTATCCCTACCAAAACTTAATTGGAAGCCTCATGTACCTGACACAGAATTCTCGCCCCGATATTGCTTATACGACAAGCTATTTAAGTCAGTTTAATACGTGTTTTACTAAGGAACACTGGAATGCTGCAAAGAGGGTTCTACAGTACCTGAAGGGTACTCTAAACTATTCCTTGGTTTACAGGAGAAGTGGAGAACCTTTAAAAGGCTTTTGCGACGCCGATTGGGCAAACTGTCCGATCGACAGGAAGTCGTATACTGGCTATACCTTCAAGTTAGCTGGAGGACCAGTATCCTGGGAGTCAAAGAAGCAACCTACGACTGCTTTGTCATCTACGGAAGCAGAATATATGGCGTTAGCATCTGCCACTAAGGAAGCTTGTTATTTACGTCGCTTTACTTATGAGATAACAGGTAAACTTACGTCAGTTAACTTAGCGTCAGACAGTCAGAGTGCCATCAATCTCGTTCGGAACCCTATACACCACAGTAGGACGAAGCATATTGATACTAGGTTTCACTTTATTAGGGAAAAAGTATCCAATAATGTTGTTACATTAGAATATGTAAAAAGTAGTGACATGCCTGCAGATGTCCTCACTAAGCCACTTGGGCCTATGGTACACAAAAGGTGCACAATTAGTTTAGGACTAGAAACTTAACTTTATTTTATTGTTGTCAGGCACAACATCTATTAAGGGCGGCTGTTGTAGATAGTCTAATCTCTTGTTGTGCAGACTCTTTATAAGTTATCTTTCTTTTATATTAGGCATATTCTATTTGACATATTCTTTTATTTAATATTTTTATGATTCTTGTTTACCTAGTTACTTCATTATAAACACTTGTGACAGTAACATCTCTTTTACTATTTCCTAGAAAATACTTAACACAGGCACCTTTCGCCTCAATATCACAACACTCCCATACGAAAATTTGTTCCTCTCCAAAAACTGGTTCGAATGACATTATAAAAAAATCTTAGTCATCATCCCTATTGTCGACTTGGTGAAATAGGGGCCAGGTGAGACTAGCGCCAATCACTGGACAGTCTGTTATAAAAATAAAAATAAAGGTCGCGTTTTGGCAAGCGTAGCATAGGACATCCTGCGACTCGTTGGACTGTGTAGGTACGGCGGCCTCACATTACGGCTACTAAACGCGACCACTCGTGGGCCAGCCAAGCCGCCACTAGTCCAGGACTGGTGGCTGGATGCTGCCACTGTGGCTCAGGGTGCGGCCGCTAGGAGGATTGCAGGGACTCGATAGATTGAGAAAGCCCATGATGGAAGCCTACGTTCAGCAGTGTTGGTTGATAACCATTGTTAAAACACCTTGACTAACAATTTGGAAAGGACATATAGGGATGTGACAGTCGTGTTGTGTTTGGACTACGCTGCTGAGTGATGAATGTCCTGCCACGCTACTTCCCACCAAACGGGAGGACAAAGGGAGGACCCTTTTCTAGAGAATTAGATTTTTGAAGTTTTTTATCACCGTGAATGTGACTATTTCATTTTTATGTTTTTTTACTAACGTAACTATTTGTAATGAGATTATACTTACTTCAATATTGTTATGACTCAAATGTCACAGTGCATATAGAATAAAGCGAAACGAAGAGCTGTGTCAAGATTGTAGCAAGTAGAATTTGTAATCTTTGCCTACCTCTCCAAAAAACACACGTAGTTACATGTTACATGGATGAATGCGTAAAATAAACAAAATAATAACCCAATCACCTTCAACTCTTTCTTTCTCTTTCTCCCCCGCTTCTCCGTCCCGTTCGTGAGCTCCTGCTTCACCTTTTTCTTCTTCTTCTTCAAGTTTATTAGCGACATGTCATCGCTGTTGTCCGAAGGGACATTGCAAGCGTCTTCAAAAGTTTCGAAGTCTTCTATCTCTGTCTTGACCTGGAGCTCGGGTTCCTGCTTGACGGAGGGGGGTCTGGCGAGGAGGGGGGGGCGGGGAGGGTAATTGTGGAGGGGGAGGGGGAGGGGGGAGGAGGGACTCTGTTTGTGTGCCGCGCTCGGCGCGAGGAGGCTCGCCGGGGCCGAGGGAGAGGTCGATGTCGTCCACGGGGAGCCCGGAGGACTGTAGGATGGCGCGTAGCCTGGAAAACATGTAACGAATTGTTGAAATTACAAAGGTCATGCCTCTTTGAGTGATTTTCACTAGATACCGGATTTGAACTGCTGCGAGACGTAGCTTGCACAACACGTAGCTTTACGTGAACAGAATGGGTTAAGGAAATGCATGAATTAAAATACAGGGCAATGGGTAATGAGGGCAAAACCACCGAGGGAAAATCATCACTAAATAATTAAATTTATCATTTTATACACAAAAACCCATTAGAAATTTATCATTTAATACACAAAAAAAAAACCCGACTGCCAAAGGCAGTTCAGTTATTCTTTGGCACGCCCTGCAGCCTAAACCGTTTGACGTATTTCGACGTATTTACGAGTTTTTAGCGGCACAGTAGTGGTGTTAATTAAATTATAAACATCAATTAAAATGTTTAGTCAAGGTTCATAATTACATTATTGAAGCCAATAAATAATTACAAATGAAATTGTTTAAACCAGTTTTCTTAACATTGTTATGCTGTAATGAAAATGCTACAAAATGTATGTCTGCATATTACAATGTGAACAATGTTTTGTGAAAGCAACAAATATGTGGTAACAAAGATTGCCTAGGAATGACACACATAATACCACTGTAAATGTTTATTTATTTATTACAAACCATGGTGTACATTAGTACATTACTTACCAAGGGCTGTAAAAGGAAGAAAGCCCGAAGTCGCAGGTATTTGTGACCCGAGCCGCATGCGAGGGTTGTAAATATGCGTTTTTTTACTGCCCGTGGTGAGTACACAATTCTACGTCTGCAACTGGCCGTAATGCGAGTTTTACCGTACGCGTAGCGAGCGGTAAAACTCACATTATGGCCAGGTGTGACGTAAAATATTATACAGTCATGAT
Source organism: Epinotia bilunana (assembly GCA_947049275.1). NCBI lineage: Eukaryota > Metazoa > Arthropoda > Insecta > Lepidoptera > Tortricidae > Epinotia > Epinotia bilunana. The sequence continues at coordinate 15,042,760 of OX346275.1, read as the reverse complement.
GTGTGATTTAAAGAAATAGAGAATCACATGGCACCTGACAGGGTATCGCAAAAAGCAAACTTAAAAACGAATTTTTGGATACACATGACTAAGCCAATCTTATTATTAATTAATAAATATTACAAGCTTTTATTTACTTCCACCTGTCCCGTTGTATGTCTGTCTGTCTGTCTGTAATCAAATCTTGCAAGTTAAATTTGACCCACTTCCCGGTGACCGATTGAGCTCAAATTTTGGGTATAAGTATAGTTTGGATGACAATTCAATATTATGGTACCATCGAGCTGATCTGATGATGGAGACAGAAGGTGGCCATGGGAATTCAGTACTTAACCGACGTAACCCCGTTGAGTTTGGGCTCGTTAGAATCGTCTCAATGAGTAGTTGATGACGGTATACAAAAAAGTACAGTCGGCAATAAAAGCTTGTACCAAAAATGAAATTTTTGACAGAAGCTTGTTATCTTGCTTAAATTCATTGATCAAATAGTAGCTTTTTTAAAATTAGGAGTGACTGTGTAAAATACTTATATACTAGTTACTTCATGTACACCCCAATACACTGCCTTGTGGGATCCAAGAGTTCAGGGTTACCAATTCAGAAAGATTTCATGTTGATGATGATTTAGTCTGGAAGGTATGATTTTAACCAATTATGGTAATTTCCGTGGATGTTGATTTCATTTAGCTTGATAAGTAATGTGTGCTGCGAGGCTCTGTCGTAGGCTTTGGACATATCCCATAGCAAACCTATGGCATGGTTTTAATTTTTAGGGCATTGTAGTACCGCTTGAATATTGTTGTATACTGCTAACGTGGTGGAGCGTTTTTCTCGAAAGCGGAAATTGTTCTTTTACCAGTAAGTGGGATTTTTCCAAAAAGTTATAAATTTGGTTGTCCATACCTTTTTTCCTTCATTACCAGGCACAACAAACATGAATTATTTAAATAGCATTCTTTAGATACATCACCATTATCGTTCTGGTGGATGCCCTAACAAACAATACAAAGTATTTACCCAATACTCAGTTATGTCCTACAATGTATGTTAACTGTGCAACATGCAATCCGAAGGAGAAATAAGTAATGTCCAATGATACAATATTTATGTAGTGGTTCCTGGGTGCCAGTACCCAGGCCCCGGGGCTGAAGGCGGCAGCCACTCTCACCTGTGCTGCACCTCGATGGTCTCATTGCAGAACTGGTACAAGTCGTTGACCCTGCAGCTGCAGCGGTCGCACACCCTCTGCGGCAGCCGGTCGCTCCGCACCACCTACAACAGTCACAGGTTAACATTTACATTAGCATTCACACAAAAATAACACAAATCGAACACAACTATTTACCTTTATCGGCAAGAAAAGAGACATTTTTAAGAACAAAGCATTCTCCTCGTCAAATAAATGATTATTTACAAATTTTGTAGAGCAGCATAATCGACATATTTCATCCATTGTTTTTATAAAAATATAAACGGCTCGCAATGTTTATTCCTTCGAAAAGAAAGTGACAGATAGTCTAGCACGGCCATTTGTCAAATATTGACCTTCAAAAGCCGATGTTGCCAGCGTAGCGTACGCAACAGTATTAAGCGAGACCTACATTTCTATTACTAGCGTACAGTTTATATCAAATATACTTAGATATATAAGTCAGGAGGAGATGGCGGCGCGACGATGGGACGCTGCGCCAAACTTTTGATTAATGAACAGAATGTTTGCGAAGTTCAACTTGGACAGCAAAAATTCATGAGTCTGTTTCTGTTTCCGGTTTACAAATCGTGATTTTAGATATACAAAACTTTTATAATTCAATTTCCATAATTTTCAATGTGGTATGAAATATACAACATACAACACAGAATTATAATTATAATATATTTATTCATTCAAACATTATTCCACAGTAACAAGTTACAAATACAAAAGGCGAACTTAAGACATTCTCTTCCAGTCAACCTTTAGGCCAAACAGAAAATAATTTTCCACTAATAAATTGTACATATAAGTAATTCATTTCAAATATAATATTTTCCATACAAATAAAACAAATAAATATTACAAGAAACGACAAAGTCTGTATATTGTGAATTGTGACAAAATTAGGACATTATGAACCAGTTTAAAATAAGAAGAAAAGTCTGAGTGGTAAGTTTCTTACGGCGTTCTTTCTCTCCAGATATCGCACTATATATTATGTTCCACTATGTTCAATCAATGGACCTGTAAAAGAGAATTCCGCATATTTGATTTATTTGTGGGGCATTGTGCAATAATAATATTAGAAGAAAATAGGTACGGTGTAACTTCCTGAAGCGAGCATTTTGCGCGATAGTCGGCGATAAAGGCGTCGACTACTACTTATCTTTATCTTTATCGTGCGCCTTCAACAAATAAAGTGTAAAACGAGATAAGGGTAAGGTACCTCTGTGACTGATGTGATACCAACGCTCGATTCTCACCGCTGTAGCCAACCATATGTTCAAAATATGTATAATAATTTTCGCCAAGTTTGTGCAAGTTCACTGATTCAATATCAACCTACATACACATTAGTTACATGTGGTATGAGCTATGAAAACCACATAGAAAAAGTCCTAGAAACACTAATTGCGCACATATAAATGAAGTCAGGTATACGTAGAGTAGGAGGTACTCATACGTCATGTCATTCAATGGGCTCCCATGGTCCCATGGAGACTGAAAATGAGGCCTTATTTATTTGAATATTTGGTATCATAATTACTAAAATAAATATGTTTATATTAGAAAAAAAGTAACCAAGTATCTTTAAAGTCTTCAATGGTTTGTTCCAATACTTGGTTATTTTTTCTACTATAAACATTTTACAGCGCATCACAGTAGGCAGTTTATTTCCTACCTTTGGATCGTTTATCTAATATGACAACATGTAGTAAATATTTCTGTAAAACACGAAACTAGGAAGGAAAGTAAAAGGCAAGCCTTACTTTAATAAAAAACATGTTGGTTACTCTATAGGGTAGTATCAAACCTACTACTACATAGTTGTATGGATTTATGGACAAACATTGTTGCTTATTGAGTCTTTTGCACGAAACCTGCGATTGGGTTTAGTGATTGGGTACTATAGGAAGTAATGTTGTTGTAAATAAATGAGTTTCTTTCTCCCCTACTTAAAGTACGAAGTAAGAGACAAACTAAATAGTACGAACTGAGAATTGTGATACTTTGATTACCAGACCTAAGTTACTCGTATAATTTTAAGACATTTAAATCTTAATTGTCCCACATGTATAGTATCAGTGTTTGTTTCACGAAGAACTTGTACTACTTTAACTGTAGGTACTAGTGATGCAGGTCTTCCAGATGATGAATGATGATTCATGGTTTGGGTGATGGTAAGTACTTTAAAATAAACGTAAAATTCTAAAACTTGGTAGTGCCGTATTGCCAATCTATTGAGTATTAGTGTTATTTTCATGTGAAATTTTATCAGGAACCTGTTCAGACGATAAGAAAATTGAAATATAGGTTCAGGTGTGGCGGCTGTCACTGATAGCGTAGGTCATCGATACATTCTGTCGCACCTACTCGTGATGTTTCGTGAGTTAAGACTGCGTGAGTCAGTTTTCATTATAAAATGATTATTTGATTAAGGTAGAGCTCTAACCTCCCAATTCCTATGTCGTGAACGGCATCTGAAGCAGGTCAACGCCAGAAACCTTGAAACATTTGATAAACACAAGATGGAAATCGATTTCCCGAACTTGAGAGTCAACTTTGCAATTGAGTAAAACGAGCGGCACATACGCTCACTTCACGCCGGTGAACTCTGGCTTAACTTTAACCCACATAACAAAGTTGAATGTAAACACAATACGGCAGAAGTTTCCGAAGTTCCAGTTCACGGCCGCGAGGCGCCGCGGCCCCCGGCGGCCCCAGCCCCGGCTCCTGGCTGCGCCGCGTCCCGCGCACCGCTCACCACCGCCCGCGCCCGCACGCTGTCCACCCCCGCGTCTCGCGCATCGCTCGCCACCCCCTTGCTGAACTTGCAAAGTCGTTATTTCTGCCACCCTTTTCTTCAGCCCTGTTTTTAGCTTCATTGAACAATGTTTTTAATTGATAACGATAAACCAATTTTATCATAATCTGCTAACCGGTCACGTAAACAGAAGCCTCCAAATGAATCCTCTAAAATAACTTTAAGAAACGTAGGTACACCTTCAAAGAAAACAGGTGTGAATATTCAATGCCGATAACAGTTACTTGATGTTTCGACTAATTTGGACATATTGAAGACCTTGACTATTTATTTTTGGTCTAAGCTAAGATTTAGTACTCAGTATTTGTGCAGTCAGCTGCAATAATATGAATATACGAAAAGCAGGGAAAAATATCGGATGCATTGTAACAGCCCTACATAAAACGTTGTTTGTTTCTGACATTTTGAAGTTTGCTTTCTGGTCCATAATAAATGAAACGAATCCTTTCATTTTCTGTTCAGTTGGCCAACAGGATCCTGCTTTCGCAGTTTCGTACACATAATACAGTGCGAAAGTATGAGCTATTCAATGAATTGCATTTTCAAAATATTTCCTAAATGAGCACACCTGTCTAATGCGCCCCAGAAAGCGCGCACCTCGTGCCTTATCAAATGACACCGTTTGATACGCGTCTTGCTGCCTTATCTATCATGTCGAAATTCTTCCACGTACTACACCCTAGTTAAGTACCAAGGCTACATTTCAGGTATTACAATAATTTTAAATGTTTCCACATTTTTTTATCTTGAAATAGAAGCTCGCTTCAAATACAGCATGAGTCATCATATCACCCAAAATTATGGATAGCCTAAGGTTTTAGATAAGTTAGTAGGCAACTAGATTTCATTGCTAAAGATTACTTTTGAAAATACAGCATGTTACTTTATTACTAGAAAAGAAAGTAATTATCTGTTGACTGTAAGATATAACGTAATAAACGTGTATCTCCAACGTAAACATGACACTAGTCATTGCGATGGAGCCGCTGTGAGCAGATAGCGAGCTCTCGGCGCTGGTCTCGGACGCCATGGCCTCCACCTGCGGTTGCTGCGGGCTGCGCGGGCCCGAGCCACCGCCGCTGGCGGCGCCGTTGGCGGCCCCGGCGCATACTCCCGTTCAATAGATAACGCCTGGCTATTGCAACGGGGCTTATCATCGATACCTTACTTATTGGTGGAGTGAAGTGTTTGCGTGACTGATACGACCGGCGAGGACCAATCGATTCCCTCGATTCATCGAATCTTATCACGATCATGGTGAATATTTGTACCTCGTGTCAATTCCCCGATATCGTATCAAAGATATCGTAAAAGTATAAATATGGGGCCATCGATCGATTGGGCCTCTGTCCAAGTGTGAGCTGTGTGATGGCCGCCTGTACGGAAGCAGCCGAGTGTAGTGTCCCGGCCTGAGGTCCTGCGCGTCTCCTGGTAACAGTGCTCCCGTTATAAGTGTCGTTTCACTATTTTTGGTCTATCATATTCCCTAGTGAACTCAATATTTCAATTTAGTGTCATAAATTACTTCCGCCGTTGTGGCAACGGTCTAAATTTGGACAACATATGGTAGCTCCCGATCATTCCTAGTATCTACTACTCAACCAACGATCATTTAAATGATAGTCAAATAATTAAGTACGGAATTATTGTTAATGTAAAACAAAACGACAACGATTACGTAACAACATATGGTGGTCCAGTGGCACATGTGTTTGCTCTTTCAGTACGTCTCGTCGTGCTTGTAATAATGTATCATTTTATTAATAACGTTTCATCCTTCAAATGATTCAATTACCAAAACGCGAGTACATTCACCATGGAGCTACGCAGTACTGCTGACGCGACAGGAAAAAAATAGGTGTTCTTATCAGACAACGTTAGCCGCACCTTTTCGAGCGGTGATAGCGGGCGCGCGCTTCGAATCGAGCGCTCACTCCGATTGTCACATTAGGTTAACACGCTGCACAATCACCAAGGTCTAAAAAATTCTCATGTTTGCAGCTACAAGTACCGCCGCCGGCTTCACGTCTGAGTTGGACAGGGGATCTAGACAGTTTGATGTGGAATGCTGCCAGATCTATCTTTCCAGCTCACGCGTGGAGCCGCGTCAAGCCTCCTGCTTCTCTTCAGTCGAAACTTCAAGGACGACGTGCCAGAAGGTGAGCGATTTTAGGGTCAAGTGGAGGTGTGATCTCTTCACTTTTTTTGGCTAAAGTGAGATTCAACTCCTCCAACTTAATCCTAATTCGCATTTTCGACACAGACGAGGAGAACGAAGATATTTTTCCATACCGTCCTGTTAACCTATTGTCAGGTTCATTTTCTTTTTATGCTAACGGAGTTATATATTATTAAGTATAGCTTAAATAAAAATTAAAAAAATGTTTTTTTATTGAGTAATAACTTACTTTACATTGATTTTATTTATACATGTGACACTTTATATTATTTGATAATTATATTATAGAAATGTATTGTGTACAATTTTTACAAAAAAAATCGCTATTAAATTATCTTGACTTAAAAATAATTATAATAGTTTTATTTTAACCTAAGACGCAACTCGAATAGAATCCATTTTACTGGCCGTGGCCGATAAGTCAAACTTTGGCGCTACTGACGTAAGAGTATTAAGCGAGACCTAAGGCTCTATAGACTAGTCTGAAGTGCATCACAAATCACTAGAAAAAAATCACAACACCCAAAACAAAAAATGGGCAAAAAAACGTTGGTAACACCGGTGCGCTAAAAAAGCTTGCAAACTTCACGCACCTAACCTGCGCTGGACATCGACTCGTCCGTATTCTCTAAACTCTGGGAAAATGTATATTGATTTTTCAAAGAAAAGTCAACCGATGTAACAAAACACCGTTCGCGAAGTGTTTATACGCGTTTAAAAGCGTCGCGGTCGATGTGTTGTGTCGTCGAGATGGTGCGACGGTGTATCTCAGCGCGTTCCCAGTGAGATCGGAGTGTTGCGTCGCGCGGCCGACGGCCCGACGGCCCGGAGCCCGGCCGCGGCCAGGGCCTGGGCGAGCCATGGACGCCGGCGCCGCGGACCCGCTACGAGCGGCCAGGCCGTGAGTATCAGAGCTGTGTGCCCGCTCGTGCCGATGTCGCGAACCACACCGCGCGGATTATTTCGGTCGCCGCGAGCCCATCCGAGGTTGCGAAACGTCCCGTCCGCCGTCCGCCGTCCGCGGTTCGCGCTCGCCTCTCGGCTCCGTCGCAGCGAACGACGGAGTCGCGGGGCTACATTCTCTCGGCCGGAGTGCGTCGTCACGGCCTCCGTGGCGTTGCGCCATTTCGAAACGCTCGCGTCTGTCCGTCCTCCGCGGGGCCGCGTTCCAAGGAGCGAGGACACGGAGCTGATAGCGATCGGGCAGCGCGGCGGCCGAGCGTGACCGCGCGCGCTCATGCTCGCGCCCGACATGAATGAGCGCCCGGCGGCTCGCCACCGCTGGGGGTAAACATCGTAAATCAGAGCTGTGTTTACAGTTTTTGCTCTCTCCGTCTTTGTCCGGCGCGAGCAGCGCCGCGCGGCAAGCTAGTCCGCGCTGGCCCGCCGAGCGCCCGTGTCGCCTGCAGCACGTCTCAGTGAATTATGGCTAGGTGCATATAAGCCATGCACTATACTACACTACATATACCTACACAGCACGCATAGCTATAGCTGTGTGCAGCGAAGGCTGTACCTACCTACTCAAACAAAGCATTTCGCCCACAAATCCATAGTGCGGGGCTCCCGCGTCGGACCTCGCGCTCGCCCGCCGCTCGACCCGGGTCCCGGTGATGTCACGCGATATTATCGAGTTTTGCAAACATCTGTGACTGTCAATTGTTAATTTTAGTTTGCATTTTGAGGTTAGGTTGTGATTTGTGGTATAAATGCTTGTGTCGATAGTTTGGGAGCCGTGAACCGGGGCCAGGGCCGCGTGGGGAGCGCCCCGTGCTCGCGCCTGTGGAGTGTGCAATGTTGGTGCATTGTTTAGTGCAGTGATGCCAGTGTGGACATAGTGCAGTGACAGTGCCTTTAGTGTGGATTCAACATCAGTGTGGAGTCTGTGGTCCATGTAAGACAGGCCGGCCCAATGATCAGGTGAAGTTAGCTCTCGCATGCCAGCGGCCTGTATCTGTGGCCACTCCCCAACTAACAACAAAGTTGTATTAACCAACCAAAAAAAGCTCATAAAAAAGATTGCAAAGCGGTTACATCACCTCAGTTGTGCTAAATCCATCCTTTCTCTTTCTCTCATGCAGGTAAAGATAATCTAGACCTGTGTGACCTAATTTTATTCCCAAAACTACTGAGAATAACCATAGAGTGTCATAGTTTGTTTCTGGGTTCATTGCACAAGGAAAATCCTATCTAAGCTAGTTGAGGACAGGATTGGTCTGTAGACAGTTTTGTTATTATTTACTTATTAACAAGGTTATAATAGGGACAATGGCAACTAAGAAACCAACAGGACATTTTGTGAGAGTATGAAACCAAATTGGAATGGTATCGGGAGATGCCTAGTTAATTCTTGACAAATGTGCTTCAACATTTATAATGCAACAAATAATGATTTATTAAAGTTGTAGACTTCATTCTGATATTATTTTCTGTTCCACTTTTACCTATATTAACTAGACATGCACAGTGTTCACAGCTGTAACCTTACAGCAGTAATTGTGGGAACACTGTCATTTTCATTTGGCAGCATTGTAGTCCATGAAAGAAAGTGATAGCTATAATGTGTTTTATTATGTCACAGCAATATGCTCTTTAGATGTTTCTATTGACTCAGCTGTAGTTTGTTGTGATTTGAACATAAAACAGTTTATTTAACCAGCATTAAAAGTCACATTTGTTGATAAAATTATATTGTGCACTTACTGATGGACTATAATAAAACTATTCTAGAACTTTCAACTCATTCTTTGTCCTTTCGAATCACTAAAATCTATTTCATTTAGTTGCATTTTTTTATCTTTGGTCTTACTATCATTCTTTTTACAAATTTAATAGTCCTACTTCATCTGTAAACTTATTTGAGAGGTTATGTAGCAGATGAAATGCCATTATAGTTTGCTCCAAACCCAAGTCAAATACAGACCGTTATTGTGGGTTTGTATCAAACAGTCTAAAGCTGTGTAGACTATCCACGTGACATGCTTGGTAAGCATGTGTGTGTCATTGTAGCTTAGAGCTTTACCTACATAAATCATGCTGCAAAAACACCAAGCATGTCTGCTACAGGCGGGGTGCGTATAAAATGCAATATTTGTTGATATTAGATACAAGATATCACAAATTGCCTATGCATCAATGTAATTAATAACTGACCCCATAAATCTACTTGTCAACATAATCCAATTGTCTGACAATAGCTTGTCACTTTAACCCATCGAAAGTTATTTATTAAGTGTAACAAAATGCTTAATTCATTACTGAGACTCATGAGTGTAATGGAGCACTCACGCCCATTACTTGGGGCTATAAAATGTTTGTTTGTAAACATTGATTAAGAAGGCTTTTGGACTGTCTGCCGAGAGTCTGTGTACAATTATCACCTTTTATCTTAGTTGCTGTGTCCTTGAACAGGTTCATGTGACCTTTCGTGTATGGCCTCTGTGCCGTGCGCTAGTGACAGTTGCAATGTAGCTGTAACCATCAACTTAAGACCAGTCTTTGGGTTGATAGGTGTAGTGTGAATTCTACTACTCTACTACTTTGCTACTGACATGGCCAGCTGTAAGAGCAGAAAAGCTGAAAGCATGCTCGTCTCTTTCTTTTGAATAATACTGTGGAAGAAAGAGAGGTCATTTTCTCTGCCTTTCTCTACTGACACGGATGGATGGCCAGATTAAACAATCAATATTAACTGGGATATCTGTTTTACAGTTTTGAAACTTATGCTTAGAAGTAGCTAACCCGTTACCCTCTGTACCAGATTTTTTGCATTTAGGTGTAGACCCAAGTTGATTGGTTGTTGCTACATTTGCAGGGAAAATCTTTTCAGTTAGGTACCTCACTCACTGTCCATTCCTTTCTTAGATATTGTCATTGTGGCCATTTCGTTTTCAACTCTCTCTCAGACAATAATATGTTGAGGCATTTTTGCGTAAGATTTCACCTTGTTGCAGTGGCGCAGCGCCCATACAAAGTGATTCGTACCGGCTTGCCTAAAATTGCTTTTTAGGCAAGCCTATAGCTATATTTTAAACCCGGAGTGCCCTTGTGATTAGTAGTAATTATTCTGCATTTCTGTGTTAATGACATAGAGCAGTGCTAACTCATCTTCACATAAGCATACTGTTTCTAGCTTTTTGATTGAAATTACTTTGTATAGAGCATTTAATCTTTGTTTCATATTCTCATACAAGGTGGCCTGTTTTCAGAGCTTCTAGTGTATATTCTGGTCATTCATATCTTCCTTTTGGTTAATGTTGCTAGCGTAAGAAAGAGATAATTGACTTTAAAAACAAAGTTTTAACCAACTTCAAATCAGTACCCAAATCACTTAAAGTGTGCTTATAACATTTGAAGGGTTTCCTCTATCTCTCCAGGCTCTCGTCATCAGATCCTGGCCTGGTGACCATCGAACCACCGGGGAAGGATTCCCTTTCCAACGAACAAAGAAATTTCCAAATCAGCCCAGGTGTCTTCGAGTAATCGGGGAACGTACATAAAGTATAAAATATTGTGACTAATTGAGAACCTCCTTTTTAAAGGTAATAAATGAGTCTGAAGTCCTCGTCGGAGACACCAACGGCTAACCAGACTACACCAGTGATAAATCTTCATTTGGTATATTATATGCGATATATGAGAGCAGGTCTTGTGGCGTACCTTGGGGGAGGCTTACGTCCAGCAGTGGACTGCAATAGGCTGATTTATGATGTATGTGTATCCATTATAATATTATAAATGCGAAAGTGTGTCTGTCTGTCTGTCTGTCTGTCTGTCTGGTACCTCTTCACGCTTAAACCCCTGAACCGATTTGGATGAAATTTGGTATAGAGATAGGTTGAGTCCTGGGGAAGGACATAGGATAGTTTTTACCCCGGATAACATCCCCCAAGGGGATGAAGTGGGGGGTGAAAATTTGTATGGAGCTATGATATAAATGAGTTCCACGCGGACGGAGTCGCGGGCAGAAGCTAGTATATTATATTTATAATATATAGGGACTCCAAGCAAAACACAATAAAACATAAAGCTCTGGTCGCAACATGAAAGCTTACTCATTAGCATGACAATAAAAATAAACAATGTCCCCATACAATCAGACTTATCTCTCAGTGATAAGGCCAGTCTTGATAACAGTTAATTTATGTGCACCACGTTGCATTTGCTTTGACAAATAATGGCTTTGTTTGATTGTGGCTCTGCGAAGCGGGGTCCTGGCTTTGAATCCCAGCTGGGGTTAAAATGTAAAATATGTGAGTAATGCCAGATTCTTTTTTCTATGTACTGAAAGTATTTGTTGGTTATTTGTAAAGTTACCTATTACAAGTGGTTATTTTATTACAAACCTATCTTTATTTAGTTAGTAAATTTGTGTAAGAATTTTAACCAATATTGTATTTGTCTCTTACTGCGAGGTACTAAGAGTGTTGTAAGTGTAGGAACTACCGAATTGCATCCTCACCAACCGTTTCCAACAATATTGATTTTTATTTTATATTTTACGAGCTTCTGCCCGCGACTGCGTCCGCGTGGAACTCGTTTAGATCGTAGATCCATACAAACTTTCACTCCCTTGGGGAATTATTTCCGAGATAAAAACTATCCTATGTCCTTCCCGGGACTAAAACTATCTCTGTACCAAATTTCATCTAAATCGGTTCAGCGGTTTAAGCGTGAAGAGGTAACAGACAGACACACTTTCGTTGATTTGCTGCGTTCTTTTTTTTCATGATGCCATTAAAACCAGTTTTTGGAGGGGATCAAATGCCTTTATAGGACCACCTACAATTAGAGCACAACAAAAGGCAGAGATAAGGGGCGAAATCAGAGCTATTCACATACTTGTGTGGCTGATCCATCCGCTGATGCGTTGCTCACTCTCGCGCAAACACAATGCAATCTCTAGTCTAATTTTAAAGCCGTGGCGTGGCAGACGAGATCCGGTCCGGGCCCGGATTTATTTCAACCGACCAACACTGCCCATTCCTACAGACTCGGACAGTTTGAGCGGATTTAGTTCGACCGACCAACACTGCCCATTCCTACAGACTCTGACAGTTTGAGCGGATTTAGTTCGACCGACCAATACTGCCCATTCCTACAGTCGAACAGTTTGAGCGACCAACATTGCACATTCCTAAAGACTCGGACAGTTTAAGCGACCACCACTGCCCATTCCTACAGACTCGGACAGTTCGAGCGACCAACACTGCCCATTCCTACAGACTCGGACAGTTTGAGCGACCGACTGGGAAGCAGCCGTCTATGGTAACAGTAATATTCAGTTCGTTCGGACATATTTAGCAGCATTTCTTATCGGTTCGGCGGAACGTACTTATGGTAAAATACGGATAAATAATGTATAGTTTTGCATTGTATCCCATTTTTACCAGACTGCCGAAGGAGAGGAGAGGAGGGTTATGTGTTTCGAGCGTTTATGTATGTATGTAAGTATGTGTGTATGTCTTATTTTCAACATATGAGGTATCGTTGGATTCCTCTTACATGTAACCTATAAATATTCGTAAAAAACAGTTGGGTTTCTTCTTCTTTTGATTTCACTTGTAATCAAGGTGGTCAAAATAACTGAACACGATTATATGTATCATCATGGCGCTATATTCAGATATTTAGTAGTACCCTTAGTAGAGATGATAATGCATGATGTAGACCATGTGAAAATTTGGTTCGAAACCAACTTCGGCGCTTCGTGTAATAACGACAAGTTTTGGTTGGGACGCGAACATATTTAATCTGTTCTCGGGCGCGAACCAAACCTGTACGTCTAACATAGCTTGCTGCCAAGTCGCTTAGCGCGCGACTGAGCGTCTCCTGTCTCACGCGCACCTTGCAAATTAGAAAGAGGAGGGTGGATCTTTCACGACTCGCGTCGCGGCGCGGCGTCAGTTATGCTAACCCCCCTGCGGGTTTACGAGGTTCGAATACCTCCATCTCCCTCGCTCGAATATGCAAGTACGATAGGGATGGAGGCACAAGTGAGCGGTGCCTGCTCGTCTTTACCTTTGGAAAAATGCAACGCAGACCTAAAGACCAACAACAGCGGGGATATTCGTATTCATTTATTCAGCTTGCAACATGCTCACAACACGCACGGTGTGTCTGAATAACAATAATACAAATTATTTAGGTACAATAAGTATGTTTTCACAATATTATAATCACGTATACATTCTTCAATTACGGGAGTTTTTATCTACATAAGATTTTACAAGTACTTTAGAATTTGTAAAATCTCTGGTAGTATTATAGACTTTAAATACTGTGAACATGATTTAATATCCAACTAATATTATAAATGCGAAAGTTTAGATGTTTGGATGTTTGTTACTCAATCACGCTTAAACGGCTGAACCGATTTGAATGAAATTAAAATATATTGACATATATATACTGGATTAAAATATAGGATAGTTTTTATCCCGGGATCACGCGGACGAAGTCGCGGGCGGAAGCTAGTCGTTTAATAATTATAAAATCCGTTCCGGTCCGATGCGATGCGTGCCGTTTGGTGGGAATTATCCTTAAGTTTGCCATTACCGGGGTTGTAACCTGGGAGGCACAGTGAGTGCCTACTAAGCTGAGTAAGTCTAATACTTCCCGGTGATTCAAGTCAAACTGCATGCTTGCCCCCACGGTAGTATAGAAAATGCAAAAAGGGACCATGCGATGCCTTCTACGTGACCATGACCTCCCTTCTAATCGCACCTGTCAGTCGCCTGGGTACAAATTGTAAATCTAATGTACTTAATGCTTATTTACCTACATGTCTTAAATGACAGACACTCAGATGTACCTACTCTATGAGTAATCATTATTTTGCTTAAATATTTACATATGACTGTTGTTAGACAAAATACACAATGTGATGATTTTGTATAGTCATTTATGTTGTTGTTTATTTGTACTGACTTTTCGACATTTTAACGTTCTAAGAGATCTGAAGGGTTCGGACTTTGAATACTTTTCAAGTTTTTATTTAACTTGCTCTGTTCGTAGGCGAGTACAGTAAAAAAAGAGTAATAAGCAAAAAAAAATCATTTTAGAGTAGATCGACTTTTATTTACTTTACATGTAACTTACACATTGTATATAACATATGCACGATTTTGTGTCTGTATGACAAAGACCGGATAAGATATACGTCTCTTTCTAACAGTTCAATTCAATTGATTTATTACATCAGATAACAAGATCCATTATTTGTTAGTATTATCCTTAAAAATACACACAACACAACAACACATGCGCGCTTACGCGGTTTTTGTAACATGATTAAACGTCACTAGCATAGGCCCGCGTTAAAAAAACGGATGCTAAAGCACTTTGTAATAGGGACGCATAAATTAAATAAGTGGTATTTATATGGCATATTTAACGTTGAATAGCAAAGGTAGTTATTGACAGCGTGCAGCCAAAGCTCACATCTGTACCGCCCTTGACATTCTCGCAACACACCGAGCGTCTGATTGATTGATCTAAGATTTGGGTCCAATTGTATGCTCGCACAACTTTTGCTGGCGTTATGGAAAGTGAACAATTGAAGGATCACTTTTTGTAACTGTCAATTTGTTCTGTAAAAATGTATGGAGTTGTCGCTTTTGTATCAGATCAGCTTCCCCTAATCCTGACCGAGACGAGTACATTCTGAATATACTGATGTCTCTTATGAAATCGACTACGAAAAGACGTACTCATCTTCATTTTGCCCGACTACGGCAGAGCAGAAAGGAAGGTATGTTTTGAGCATTTGTATTTACATGTGTCCCACCGTAGCGTTTAAGATGCTGAACCGATTTGATGAATGAGGTGTCAATCGATGGGAAATGATGCTCCGGGGCCGGGTGGCATGGGCTGCCTTTTGTGTGAACAGTTAGTTTCCCGTGTTGGGGTACAGTTTTGAACTTTTTATTTATTGTTTATAAGAGAGGTTTCATATTTTTTACGAATAAGTCTCGACAGCTCATCGCTTCCTATGTGGTCGCTGAGATTCGTAACCGTCAGAGATCGGAATTGACACTGGTTCGTCTCGCATTGGCGGTCTTTGTGAATACCGGCTCACTGCGAACTGAGCGCAATTGTCCCATTTTGTGAGGCTGCGGTCTGGACCCCAGGGGCAGCGCGGGGCGGCGAGCGGGCGTTCATACATTGAAGTCGCTCAAATGTACGAACGCCCGGTCACCGCCCCGCTGCCCGCTAGCGTCTAGACCGCCGCCTGAGGAAGAAACTATAACCGATCGATCTTGGATCGATTTATTTGTTACGGTCTCACTCAATTACGTCCCCTGACAGACCGTATTTAGAAAATTTGGCCACAAGTAAAAGAGAATAAAACTTTCCACAGGCCAGATGAAAATCAATCTTATTATGTCAATCTCAAAAAAGGCTGTCAGGGACACGCTTTTCTCAATTTATCCCAAATGATTAATTTCCACGTATTTTTTCCCATACCTCATTAATTTCAGACGCCGTAAATCTGTCACGATTGTTATAAAACAAACCTAACCTAATGTTCTCTAGGCGACGATTTTTCAAGAGTCCTGAAGAGTTGACGGTTTCATCGATTGGGGAACGAAAAATATGCGAGTCCTCCGACCATATACACGGCTAGCACACCAAACCCACCCTTTTACTCATACCCAGGTATATATGTATATATAGCAGCGTACATGGGTATATCTGGCCGTGCTCGTAAAAAACTTTCTTCTAATGTTCATGTGTTTGCTACTAGTCATGCCCATGTCAGGCAGCTGATTATTCACCGTCCTTACGTCGTTGGAATAAGGTTGAAAGTGGGTAGTTGTCTGTTGAAGCCGCGCTGGAACTTGCTAACAATGTTAGCTCCCGGCTCCCGGCTCCCGTAATGTCTAAAGAGTTTGACCCAGTTGCCACTTCCACGGAGCGAGCCCTAAGAGTACTTACACTTTTTATTGCGTTCTGTTCTTGCATTAGGAGCATCTCTCCATTACAGGGAAAGGGGAACAACAAGATTTACTTAAGCTGTAATTCACATGAAGTATGAGTGTCATGGGATGGAGGTGACGTGGACATATAGGTACCAGTCAGCAGCAGAAGTAGCTTAGCAAAATAACACGCTCAAAGTTATCTAGACAGTACTTATTCTTTTTAGGGTTCCGTAGACAACAAGGAACCCTTATAGTTTCGCCATGTCCGTCTGTCCGTCCTCGGCTTAGCTCAGTAACCATTACTACAGGAAAAATGTAATTCGGCATGGGTATATAAATCAATTACGCCGACAAAACAGTACAATAAAATCTTGAAAGATTTTTTTTTTAGGGTACCTCCCCTACACCTAAAGCGCGTATGTAATATTTTTCTCTCGTTAAACCCATGGTATGGGGTATCGTTGGATAGCGTGGCCCGACACGCACTTGGCAGATTTTTTTTCCTCTCATACTCTTTTGGAGATCCCCCCACTCTGTACGCATGGACGTGATCCGGAAGAAGTCCTTATTCTCTTGTGTAGGTCATTTTGAGCACTTGACCCGCGTAGCCAATTTTGCTGCTGACTGTACATGTTTGTTTCTGGTTGCGCAAGCGCGGCGACAGTGACAAAGTTTTTTTCTGTTTAGCGATGCTCAAAACCTTTTTTAGCGGACCCTTTGGAGCAAAGTAAAAGGGCTGAATTCTGACCTATATTTATCATTTTGCCAGGTTTAACAAGGTTTTTACGGGTTAAAAAAACCGTTTAAAATCTTTCACTTTACACAGGCCCATCTAGCACTCAAAGCATTGGCGTTTCAGGTTGAGAAATGGTTTTTTATGTCAGATGTCATAAGATCTAGAACATTGATTATAAAACATGCATTTGACTGAGAAGTACAATTCGCGATCCTGGAGCTGGCTCGTTATCAGGATTTCTGCGCGTTATCTGGCCGGTCGACGTGAAAAATATGTTTATGCTAAACCTTATTCCATTGTAATAAGGCGCAACATGTGCTCATATCTACGACGTTGGCTTGACAAGTGGGTCGTTGCTCTGCGCTTGCGCCACCTTGCAGACACCGCGTGTTTAACTTGCAGTGTACGTAGGTACTGGAGGCGTGGGAGTGATGAACCTCTGAAGTATAGTCATACTTAATGGCTGGGCATATATACCTGGGGCTTAATACACCGTGCAAGCACCGAGAATGTACAGTCATGTGCAAAAAAAACATTAATCCACTCATACCTGTACCGAAACCTTAATACGCCAAAAAGAGCCACGCGGCATATTTTCGAGCAAGTTGTATATGTATCCATATTCTTGCACCAGGCTAGTTGCACCCCCACCACTCTCCCACCCGCCGCGCCTCCAGCACCTACCAGGCTAGTTGCACCCCCACCTCTCCTCCCCGCCGCGCCTCCAGCACCTATAGGTGATGGACCTACTTATGCCATGGTGTGGCTCCTAGTATGCTTAGCTTCAATTTCCTTGTATATCTTCCAAAATATGAGCTTTACTAGCTTCCGCTCGCGACTGCGTCTGGCGTGGATCTTAGGACCTTAGTCTTTACCCCGAAGATAGTTTATAGCCTAAGCTATCTTCGTGCTAAATTTCATTCAAACTTTCGCATATATAATACTAGTAGGGATGAGCGGTAATGGGCAGAAACTTACAAGCTCTCCAGATCCTACTAATATTATAAATGCGAAAGTTTAGATGTTTGGATGTTTGTTACTCAATCACGCTTAAACGGCTGAACCGATTTGAATGAAATTTTGCACGAAGATGTTTATAGCCTGGATTAAAATATAGGATAGTTTTTATCCCGGGTCCACGCGGACGGAGTCGCGGGCGGAAGCTAGTAAATAATAATGTTCAGTTGTACGTGCAGCGGCGATGCGTGTACCGTTCATGTTAAACACGGGCAAATGCCGCCTTTTGCAAGTTTGTAACATCCTTTTGAAGCAGTAATGAGTTGTGTTAGTGAAGTATAGGCTCGTTTGAGCAAGCACGTTTCATGTATTGTCCAGTAAGCTCGCACGCGGGCGCCGCGCCGTGCCCTAGCCAGGGTAGTATGTATATTGTAGTCTTTGGCCAGGGTTGCACTAGCCGCAGACGGCCTGGGAGTAGGGTTGCCAGCTACTAATTTAGTTTTTAGTTTTTTTGGGACATCTTACAAAAATCGACCTAGTCCCAAACTTAGCAAAACTTGTAGGTACTATGGGTACAAGACGACGATATACATACTTATATTATTTAAATAAATACTTAAATACATAGAAAACATCCACGACTCAGGAACAAATATCGCAAATAAATCACACAAATAAATGCCCTTATCGGAATTCGAACCCGGGACCTCCGGCTTCTTAGGCAGGGTCACTACACTACTAACTAGGCTACAGAGGTCGTCAAATTAAATTAATCCTGGATGTTTGTTTTCAACCTTGACATGGAATACAATGGTAAACCTCTTCACGTGAGGTCTACAAATGTGTTATGGTTGCCACTGCACCTGCAATAACATTGACACTTTGAAGCTTCAAAAACGTCTGAAACGCTGGAGATGCTTCTATCAACTGGTGCGGTTGCGTCAGATATTTTTGAGGTTAAGCCTACTCATTATTGCAGGTTGCAGAGTTGCAGATGCATTAATTTGAAAGTGCCACCTTCTACTTAAAACGCTTGGAGAGAGATGAGTGGCGGCCTCATATAAATCCTGATATTGCAATATTTCAGTTAGATATTAACTCCTATGTATAAACAGATGTCTACTCGTCTGTGAGTAGGGTTGCCATGTGAAAGAATTAAATGTCCGGATAAAAATCCTGATATTTCTTGTAACAGAGATTTAGTCCTCTCATTCATTAAAACTGTGTAAACTTCGTAATAAATATTTCATGTAAACTTTTTTTGAGCTCATTTCTTAAAATCCTGACACTTGCCAAGTCCGGCCGCAATCCGGACAAAGGGTCAAAAATCCTGGCATGTCCGGACAAATCTTGACTTATGGCAACCCTATCTGTGAGCTGTATAATTTGGCCTTTAGATTCGGTAGTATTTTGCGCAATCGGACATACCTACACCCTGAATGACTGCCCTGAGAAATGTGAAACAGTCCTGGCGTGTTGGGTAAAGTCCCGATCCTGACGTGTAGCAACCCTGCCCGCGGGCAGCCCATCGATCGCTCGGTATTCCCTGCTGGTGCTGGCCCTCACTTGCTGTTGTTCTTTATCCTTTCTTTCTGTTCCGACGCCAAACAGCTTTCAATATATGTGAGAACCTTAATGTTCTCACATAAGTTCTAAGGGGCTTTAAAGCTTCACAGACTTCGCTATAATTTATATGAATATACCAAAATGTATATTTGTAGCAAGGGATCTTACGATATATTTTGCATTTGCCCGAGTCCACTCGGCCATGATATACCAAAATATATATTTATTTGTTTAACTTTCTTACACAAAATACACAAATGTAGAAATTGGCGAGCTTAATGCCAAATGGCATTCTCTACCAGCTAACCAGTGTATAATTATTATAGCTGAGTGTCCAAAGTATGTCGCGGCCGTCTAGTGCTAGGCGTGCTGAGGGCCTACCGCGAAACGAAACCGAACTTCGTTCCTTTCGTGTATCTCCCTCTCTGTCGCGCTTGCTAGTTCGAGCGACAATGAGAGTTATTCGAACGAATTTCGTTTTCACTAGCACGGCTAGCACGAGACGGCCGCGACATACTCTTGATTTTTCTCACACTATACCTCTCTTTCCTAATGTTCTAATAAGAGAGAGACCGATAGTGCGAGAAAAATCGAGAATATGTCGCGGCCGTCTCGTGCTAGCCGTGCTGACGGAACTACACTAATCGTAAGTAAATAGTATTATAATAGTAGGGACATAATTTTTGAACTTAATCAATTATGTAATTTATGTATGACAAATATCACGTTTCAATTAAGCATGACGAATGTCACCCACCCACGTCCACCCTTGCATTGGTAACGATGCGCGATGACGGGTCTGTAATCTTGCCTAACTTAATCTATGTAACGCTTAATAAACGACGGCGGGTTGTGCGACTTGCGCGGGGAGAGGGTCGAGGCTCCGCCCATACGCTCAAGGACTTTAGCGGGTGTACAAGCCTTAAATGCGAGAGTCGCGATTTGTCATGCTCTCAGCGCCAAGAACAACTAAAGTTATCATGCGGTTTCAATATACCTAGTGCATCTCAAATGGATTGGATTACCATCATCCTCCTAGCGTTTAGCGCTTTGACACCTAACCTTACCCCAACTCCTTAATGGATTACCAATTACGATAATTGATCTTTTTACCGCTTTTTCTCTGACGTTGAACAACCAGACTATATTATTCCTAATTTATTTTACGAATGCTAATTTAGTTATTTATAAATCAGAGCAGGAAAACATTATGTGCAGTAAATGTATAGTTTGTATGTATCAGTTTAGCCGTTTTCCGAGTGCGTTCAACTTCAGCCTGATTAGCGCCGCTAATATATTTTGACTCAAAGATATTTTAACTTTATCAGTCCTAATTATTTCCGGCCGAAACTATTAGCTTAAAACATAAAATTTTACTTAAGTACAGATTTACTGTTTAAGGGAGCGACCACACCGGTGCTTAACGCTGCGTATTCGCGTTGAGGTGTCGTATGCGTCACTTCTTCTTCATACATTTTGCTGCGTTTTACGGTGCGTTAGCGTATTTTGAGCAGCGGTGTGGTCGCACCGCACCTTAATATTATCGACTTTTGTCAGTAACATACCCGGAGTCGGGACTGTCGGGACAGTGAAACCGGTATTTAGTAAAAAAAAACAGTTTTAGGCTTCGATGGGGTTCTGTTGTTTTTTAACGAGTTCCCTTGACTACCTATTCTATTTCATCGTCAGACCAGCTCTAATACATAGGTACTAATATTGCATTACTTATCATCCAACATACTGTTAACCGCCAATGCAAAAAGAGGGGTGTTATTAAGTTGGACGTGTCTGGTTATCTGGTCTGTCTGTGGTCGGTGGCATCGTAGCTCCTAAACGAAATGGGCCGATTTTAATGCGACTTTGTCCAAAAGCAGACGTGACTTGATCGAGATGGTTCCTAGCTACGTTTCAACTTTTAACAAAATCGGTTCAGCCGCCGTTTGAGATATTGAACTTTGAAATGAAAATATCGGGGGTTTTTCAACTTATCCAAGTTGTGATTTTTAAACTAATCGTCAAACCATTTCGCCTAAAGGAAGAGGTCTTCAGTTCGACTGCATTTACTTTCTTGGTACTTACTTCAGAACTGTCATTTGTAGGCAGATTTCGGAAAGCTTTAAGTACGATTTGCTGTAGGAAGGAATATACCCTTCATATGTTTTTATACTGCGATCAAAATGACGTATGGTCTAGAAAGGATCGGCGGACCACCTCATATGATCATAAATGATCTGTTATGCAGTGGGTCGTACACACACATATATATATATAAATTACCATATTAGACAGCGGGTCTTTTTAGGGTTCCGTAGCCAAATGGCAAAAAACGGAACCCTTATGGATTTGTCATGTCATTCTGTCTGTCCGTCCGTATGTCACAGCCACTTTTTTGCGAAACTATAAGAACTATACTGTTTAAACTTGGTATGAAGATTTTCACACAAAAATAGAAAACCAAAAAACATTTTGGGGGTTCCCCATACTTAGAACTAAAACTCAATTTTTTCATCAAATCCATACGTGTGGGGTATCTATGGATAGGTCTTCAAAAATGATATTGAGGTTTCTAATATCATTCTTTTCTAAACTGAATAGTTTGCGCGAGAGACACTTGGTAAAATGTGTGTCTCTCCCCTTGTAACTTCTAAAATAAGAGAAGAATTGTATATCCAAAGTGATACCTACAGAGAAAACCTCGTAATAACACCTGGACTACAGCTGACGCCTCGCGGTGATAGTTGCTGCTTTAATAAATAATTGGGAAGGGGACTTTGAAACGAATTGTTATTTTGTGGGAGAGGACTCTGTCTATTCACATACATAAATATAATCATGCACAATTATACACAAATGAAATGCATTTCTTGCAATATAAAAATAGCTCTACCATGCCTCATAATTGATTTTAAATAGATTGAAAACCTCACCATTTCAGAAACTTAACTTCACTTTAGAATGTGTGGAAAAATGATTGTGGCCAAAAGATCGCGCTTGAGTGGCGATGGCGTGCTCGAAGATGTACTTATATGCTCTACCAGCATTAACTCCGTTACAAATATTATTCAATTGTTTATTTTATTTTATTTAGGATCGGGTACACATTTGAACTATATTTCGCATGGAGTTACTGCGTTTATTGTAAGCACGGCTATCGCATCACAGCACGGCCCGCGAGTTGTGTCGCAGCGACATAACCTATGCACCTCTTTCTATGCGTTCTAATTAGAAAGAGACGGATAGTGTATCTCGCCGCGACACAGCTCGCGGGCAGTGCTGTGAAGCCGTGGAGCAGTGGGCGAGTACAGGTTGAAATTGATGACGGTGAATGATGATATTTAATGTTAATTATGGTATCACGACTAAAAAACCCCAATCAGCATATCACAATAAACACAGATTATTAGTTAGTTATCACACCTTTTCAAGTCACAGCAGCATTACATGCAAATTGAGGATGTTTAACACGCAATAACTTAACGCGCCGAACATGTAATCATGTAGCTAGACTTCGTGCCCGATGCACATATAAATGCTCATTAGTTAATGCCCCTTTAATGAATGTACTAAGTTTTAAGAGGCGATTGCTGTTAAGTTAAACTCGTCCACTTTTTTCTCATTTCTCTCTTTCTAGTTTGTTTCTTATTCTATAAACTCATCTCTTTCCTTTTGCCTACTTAACCGCTGCGCATGAGCACGGTCAGCGCAAGACGGCGCGGCGCTAACCGTGCTGATGCTACATATTATTATTCATTGATTTGGATGAAATTTTACACAAAGATATTTTATAGCCCGGATTTAAATACAAGATAATTATTATACCGACGACCGTTAGCCTAGTGGGTAGTGACGCTGCCTACGAAGTTGAAGGTCCTGGGTTCGAATCCCGGTAAGGGCAAATATTTGTGTGATGAGCATGATTATTTGTTTCTGAGTCTTGGATGTTTTCTATGGATTTAAGTATTTATATCTATTAAATATATCGTGGTCTAGTACCCGTAACACAAGCCTTATTGAGCTTACTATGGGGCTAGCTCGATTTGTGTAAGATTGTCCTATATATTTATTTATTTTATTTTATTTATTATTTATACCGGGTCCACGCAGACGAAGTCGCGGGCGGAAGCTAGTTGAGAATATAGACGAGTTACGAATGTCTAACGAGTTGAACCTAACATCTTTTGAGGCAGCCATGGTAGTGCCATGACTGATGAGCTAACATCATGAATATTTGTATAAATAGCAGTCGAATGTAGCAAAGCAATGAATAATGACGCAACTACAAAATAAACACACGAAACGACACTTCACAAGTTGTACGACAAGTCGTTTATTCGTAAACTCTGCAGGTACTTGCAGGTCATGTGTTACATTTTACATGCAGTTAGTTTGATTCCAACAACATTCATTCCCTTGTTTTTAAAGAATTTGCATCTTTGCTTAAAAACGTCTAATGCTTAAAACTAATACAAGTTAATGAAGGTATTGAATCCGAGTGGAACAATATTTACTTATAGCTATAAAAACTATCCTTTATTTTAATCCAGGCTATAAACTATCCAAATTATACTAGTCGTGCACTCGTGAAATCCTAGAAAAAGAATAGTCGTGCACTCGTGAATTCCTAGAAAAAGAATCGGACCGTTCAGGTACCGATCAAACTTTCGAATTAAAAAATATTTTAAAAAATCGGCCAAGCTACATCGACACGCGCCTGCCAATTAAATGGTTGCGTCGGCCGAATTTGTACGAAAGTTGGCCTTTCTAAGTACATTTTAGTTGGTCGACTATTACCCGGTAACTAATTATGCCTACTTGTCCGTGATAGTTTTCCTTTTAAATTCATTATATGTACTACTACCACGATTTTTTTTTCATCCCCAGTAGTAGCCATTTAGCCGGCAGACATATCGACATGACCATGACTCGAACAAAAATTAGGGCTGTAAAGTCCAATATCTCGCAAACTAATCACTGATTTGAAAAATGGTTTTAGGAAACCCGTAATACTTTTGAACGAGCTATCCAACAATACCCCACACCATGGGTTTAACGACAAAAAAAATTACATCCCCGCTTCAGGTGTGATCGATTTATATACCCATGCCGAATCACAGTTTTCTAGTAGCAATGGTTACTGAGCTAAGCCTAAGACGGATAGACAATAAGGGTTCCTTGTTAACTACGGAACCCTAAAAATCGGTGTACAGTAAGCCAATAAGAAAGTCTACCACTTTTCGACTTAATTATTTGTCGTTTGTCAAGTTTCTTTCTTTTAATTATTTTAGGTTAAAAAGTGGAAGAAGAGGGGGGGAGGCCTTTGCCCAGCAGTGAGACAACTAAATAGGCAAACATTGGTTAAATAGTGGCAGACCACTTTCTTGGCTGACTGTACAACCGATTGTCTTCTGTTCTTATTAAGTTCATATAACGTAATATTTATGATAAATTGATAACAAATTGAGAACATATCTTTTTAGTGAACTGACAGAAAAAATACAAATTAATTAATTGAGATATGTCAAAAGGAGCCACGTGTATTGGAGGGCCTTGTCCTTGACAGCGGCAAAGACATGGCACCTCCAGACAGACCCTCGTCATGTTGATTTCTTGAAGGCCCTGACCGCGCCACTCGTGACGGCCCGTTTAAGCCTCAATTATACATGAAACTATAATTACGTATCCATCTACAGTGACTTGTGTTTAGGGAGCTAGATGCTTAAAAGGGGTAGCTTGTCACGTGTTTTTTTATTTTATCGTTCGAAAAACTCTCCGTGATAGACCTGTTCTTGTCCATACCAAGACAGGGTGGCTTTGCGATGCAGCGGCGCGGTGTGCGAAAATCCCCTTATAGGAGGAGATGCGTGAGTGAGGGCAGTAATGCTATTGGTGGATTGTTTTCTCGCACACCACCCCGCTACCTCGCACAACTCTGATCGCAAATCGCCTATCTCCAACTTGCTTCATGCGAAACACTTATGTACGTATTGTGTGACTATTGAGGGTTGTTGATGTTTAATTTACCTCTGTTTTCCTATTATGTACTATTTCTGGTGAGCTATAAAGAATATTTGTATTATTGTATTGTAGCTGTGACGATACAGTATTTGTCATGAGTTATCCGCCCTTGCCATTTCGTTGACCCTATTAGTAGTCTTCGATGCACTCTGTGTTTAGTGTTGTGTTCTTGGCAATGAGTGGAGTCGCCAATTGGCTCCGATATACAACCTGCCCTGCGTTTCCTTACCACTCTTGACCCGCTGACTTAGGAACCGCTATGCGAAATCGAAAATATACTTAGCCAATTACTGTTAGCAGTGTCTTGAAGATGCTCTATATATGTTAAAGGCGAGTGACCTAAATTTAACACGAATCCTCATACACCTACAGAGGGCAGTGTTGCGAGCGTCCATAGGCGGTGGTGTCCGTTCACCTGGTCCCTATACAGGGTCAGGCGCACTGTTTGTTTGCCATAATCGTGTAAGGTTAGGTTACAACTATGTCTAGACCTTAGAATGACTGTTCACACGCTCAGGCGGCCTATGCAAATTTCAGCCTAGAACGGCGAATGAATTGAGTTATTACTTAATTGATTGATTGAATCACTTTCGCCTGGCGCGGCGCGGGTTACCCAACCTCGACGCAACGTGCCTTACACCATCCTCTTAAGCCTTTTGAACAGCTTCCCGATAAGTTGCGGAGTTTTTAGGGTGCACCTACTTTTGCCTTTTTGTACTTTTCATATCTATCTATACTATAATATTACAAGGAGTCTGTTATTTTGTATGTTTTGGGTAATCTCAGGAACCACTTATCCGATTTCTAAAATTCTTTCACCTGCGTGTAAAATGGACTTTCTGAATGGTCTTCGTACTTCCTACTAATATTATACTTAAGAAAGTTTGGATGTTTGGTTTGTTATTAAATCACGCAAAAACGGATGAACGGATTAAAATAAATTGTATTATACAGATAGAGTATAGCCTGGATTAACTTAGTCTTATACGATACTTTTTAACCCAGTAAAAGTCCAACAAAAGGAAGTCAACGCGACCGAAGTCACGGGCAAAAGCTAGTAGGCTATATTCTACCCCGCGGCTTTGCCTTTGCCATACGCGGGCAAAGCAGCGCGAGCAGCTAGTGTGTCATAAATCTACGGCGTCAGAATGACCCTCCTGTGCCCGAAAGTTACATTACAGGACAGCACGTCTATCATGGGACGGCCGCGACATACTCTCGATTTTTCTCGCACTATACCTCTTGTTCTAAGTGTTCTAATAAGAGAGAGACGGATAGTGTGAGAAAAATCGAGAGAGCTCGCACGCCGTCGAGTGATAGCCGTGCAGGGGTGCATTAAATACGTCGGTATTTATAGGCTACCGATAAAATCTACGTAGGTACAGTCGAGTGCGAAAATATGTGCACGGACTCATCAAAAATATGTGAACTCCACAGGTTTGCTAAGGTATAATACGGCTTTCGGGAACGTACACTATACGTAGATATCGCCGTGTAACTTAATTCCTAGTCCTATGACTGCTGTCATCTCCGTACGATTTAGGTATAACCTTAAAACGTATTGGACCTTATTCTTATTCCTTAGTAGCGAAAAATGTAAACATATCTTTGACGTGAATGATGTTGATGTAATATAAAAAATAGGACGATAGGTTATAAGCGCTCCAAAAGTGGTACTCTAAAATTGTGTTAATTGCACCAACTTGCCTCATTTTCGCGTCGTCAATGGAAACGTATAAATATGTCTCAGCTGTCAGATTTGGTGGGCATTTTTTAAACGCGGAATTTCGTATAGACAACGTATCTACCTCTTTTTAGGATTCCGTACCTCAAAAGGAAAAAAACGGAACCCTTATAGGATCACTTTGTTGTCCGTCCGTCCGTCTGTCAAGACCATTTTTCTCAGGAACGCGTGAAGGTATCAAGCTAAAATTTATACCAAATACTCAGGTATACTGTTCCTTAGAGCTGTGGAAAAATCAAACTTCTAAGCCAACGCAATCAAAAGATACAGCCGTTTATGCCGCAAATTTTCGAAACTCGCAAGGGAATCAAAACCTACAGGGTACTTCCCGTGAACTCAGAATATTGAAATTTGGTACGAAGCAACGTCTTATAGCACAGATAAAGGAAAAATTGCGAAAACCTTAAGCTTTTAGTTACATCATATAATAAAAATATTTTTAATATTTTTTAAGTTATTATTTATATACCTACAGGTTTGTACGGAACCCTCGGTGCACTAGTCCGACTTGCACTTGGCCGGCTTTTTTTTTAATATTACATCATTGTTTGACGTCACCATATATGAGCGTTTCTCAAAAAAAATGCCACTATATTTTTTCGGAGATTTTCTGCAACTTTTATGTTATTTCTACTCAAAATCACGATGTCTTTCCATCCCAATAGGAGAAAAAAAGTGTCCCAAAATGTTCATACATTTTTGAACTTTCCTATTGTGTTACCACCATACAAAGTGTATGGTAAATGGTAACACAATAGGAAAAATATCTTTGGGACAGTTTTTTGTCCTACCAGGATCGAAAGAGCTCCTGATTCTGAGTGGAAATAGTTAACATAAAATTCCTAGAAGTACAATTAATAATAGTGGCATTTTTTTTGAGAAACGCTCATATAAGTATTGACGTATTCGACTGTAACTTTCGATGCGACCGTAAGAAAAACTGCGGAAGGAGGTTTCGTTTATGACCTATAAATTAAATAAATGATTTTTTATTCTGGAAGTAGGCAGTAATAGCACTTTTACAAGTCAAAATTCTACCAGCGTTTCTGAAAAAGAAGAGCACTGTTCTGAAGAAACGCCGAAACAAATTCAACAGTCATTTTTTGCCAAAAAGATCTTATTATCGAATAAGTTATTAAAATGATAGTTCTTAAGCAACTTAAACTATATGAATGATAAAGCTATTTTGGGTTGGGCTCTGGTTTAGGCCATGCATTTCTGTCATTTAGATAGTCCTCAACCCTGTAATAACCCTTTGACGTCAATGTTTTTATTTCTCAAGTATTTGCTGGAAAGGGTAGAGACAAAACTAAATTAGGTAATTCAATATAAAAATCATTAAGAACATAGATTCATTCTTTAAAAATTCTGATAGTCATAACTCATAATTTTAATAAACGAAATAAAAATAAAATAGCAACCAAAAAGTTTCGTGTTCTTAAAGTATACAAGTCTTTTCGTGGATGATGATTCGTGCTAGAAAAATATCTAGATATTTTTGTAGCACGAATGAGTGATTGACAAAATAAAAACATCGACAGTCCTGTTATCGATATGTACCACTTCAACGTCGTAGAGGTAATACAAAGGTAAATATATATAGGGTAATAGGGTGCGTAAGAAAATAGATAATAATAACAAAACAATCAATTTATTTATATTTTACATGCTTCAGAAAACAATTTGGAATACTTCGTAACTTTCTTTCTTCGTGTTACTGAATTTATTATTATTTTCTTCCTGAATATTCTTATGCTTGTCTGTGTTAATGTGACATGTGATGTTATGTTTCTTTGGGACGATGTTTACTGCGCATTTGGTGCAAAATAATGTTGAACCGCGAAATCCGATTTCTGGTAAATTTACAATAAACGAGGTGATTCTCACTTATCGGGACGTTTTACTGGGTGTCATTTTATCGTATTCAGTCGTGTGTTAAGAATATCCCATAAAAAACATTCCATATTAAAAAGACGCCAAGTCTCGATAATCTTCCACCGTAAAAAGCTGTGAGATATTTCGCAGAGCCAAGGCTCAGGCATTCTTATTTATTAATCTTTATTTGCTAGCTAAATAAAATTCTGCAACTTGGCAATCGCACAACTTTACTTCATTTATGGAGTTTTGCATACCTAAAACTATGTAGTATTGTGTGATTGCCAAGTCACAAAATTTTATTTAGCTAGCAAATAAAGATTAATAAATAAGAATGCCTGAGACTTGGCTAAATTAAGAAACTTTGGCTAGTTATCATTCTTAAACTACTGGTTCAAATTGAATGAAATTTGAAATGTATCGTGGGTATACAATGTGTGCATGGTTACTAAAAATTCAGGTTTCAAGTTTTATCCACAACGAACTTATAGGGGGTCGAAAATGGCCTGAACTGCTTCGAGAAAAGGATGGTACGGCCGTGCCGCTGTTTTGCTCGACTAGGCGGGGGCACTGCCGTGCCCCCAGATATTTGCCTTAATATGCAATGTGAATAAACGTCACATTATATGTCAATTATTTCCTTTTTTAATGAATAACGTCTATGAATATAAAAGTTAGATTACTTTTTTACATTGGTAATAAGTAGAGGAATTAAATGATATGTGTATTATGATTTTGCCTCTTTATCATTACTTCGATGAGTTGGATGACATGTGAATATTTTCAAATAGCTGTACTGCATGTTTTCCTCTCAGACTTATAGTGAAGTTCAAGCAGCCGCAGGTACAGTAGTTTGTACGTCAGTGAACATGCACAACGAACAAATAAAACGTGACTTCAGTAGAATGTTTTGTAGTAGCCACAGAACGTTGACTTGATAAACTTCCCCTGCCTTCAATATTTTTGTAACTCTTTTTTTATACTACAAACAAGATAAACAAATAAAAAACAATATCTTTATCAATAGTGTTCGGATTTCGTTCAATTTGTACAAGAACGGTGCACGCGGCGCATAGGTAGGTAGCCGATATAAGTCTGTGGTTGTAGGCACGTCTTGTCGTTGAATTAGTATGTACTTATCGATAACAGGACTGTCGATGTTTTTATTTTGACAATCACTCGTTCGTGCTAGAAAAATATCTAGGTATATTAATGACTATCTATATTTTCATTATTTATTGGGACGCTACTGTTAAAATGCTAATTTCTTTAAAAAGTTCTCTCACGGATTCTCTTGCTCTCGGGTTATAGATAGAACGAATGGCTCTTTTTCGTAATGCAAGGATTGTCTGTATGTCAGCTGCTTTTACCCCAAACCAGAATACCGTACGACATAATACTATGAAAATAACTATGATAAATTAGGCGAGCTGTTTCAACATTGGTCAGTTGTCTTATTTTTCTAATAGCATATAGGCAGAACTTAGTTTACGCGCCAACACGGCTATATGGGCACTCCATTGTAGATTTTTGTCTAATGTTATTAATTTAATACCAAAGAATATTGTTTTATCGACTATTTCTAAATATTCATCATTTATAAACATACTACTTTCCACCGGTCTAACATTAGGCAAAGAAAATCTAACATTTAGTTTTCTTGGCATTTAATAGCAGATTGTTAACGGTAAACCAATCGAGTACTTTGACCAGTGTGCCATTAACTTTGCTATAGTCTGTTGATTTTCGGTCAACCTTAAATCATCGGCAAATAAAATAATACTTTATCACAGAGATTGCTTACTATAGACATGACACACAAGTCATTTATTATTATTATTATTGGGAGCCTGTAGTGTCCCACTGGTGGGCAAAGGCCTCCCCCCTCCGTTTCCAGTGTTCTTGATCCTGAGCTTCTCGTGGCCAATCTTTTGAGAACGAGTCTAGCTCCTCCCGCCATCGCTGGCGAGGCCTGCCGCGTCTCCGTTTTGAACTATCGGGTTGCTAACTTGACAGTCAGTGGCGGCTTTGGCCCACAGTTCACTCGACATTTTTATAAACCAAAAATAGAAATGGTCCTAAGATAGAGGCCTTGAGGTACTCCTAGCGTTACTGCAGCTCCACTAGACTGGGTTCCAGTTACAACAACTGTTTGTGTCCTATTGCTGAGATATGAAGACATTTTCAGACAGATCATAAATGCTGTAGTTTCAAAATTATCGTTCCATGATCCACGCAATCTGTCATCATCGTCATCGTCATCATCATATCAGCCGAAAGATGTCCACTGCTGGAAATAGGCACCCCTAAAGAGTGCCACAATGACCGATCCTGCCCCACCCGCATCCAGGATCTTTTACCAAGTTATCAGTCCACCTTGTGGAGCCTTGTGGAGCCTTGTGAACCTTGTGGCGCAGCGTGGGTATAGGAATACCCACGCTGCGCCTTCCGGTACGTGGGCGCCACTCGAGAACCTTTCCGCCCCAACGGCCATCGGTTCTACGTGCAATGTGTTACGTAAAATATGACTTATGAAATATGACCTTATTGATTAGTGAATTACTCATTTTACTTTATGTAAAAATCAAATGGTCGGGCTATATCTAGCAGTGATGTGATGAGTTAAGACTATGCAAGGCAAGCATAGTTTTCTTTTTGCGAAATAACAAGGAATTTAGAGGTTGGTTCCTACCTCCTTATTCATTAAACTTAACAAACCTCTGTTAACTAACTTTACTATGTTTTGTCCCCTTGTCACAAACACATGTGAAAGTGACAGATAGAGATAATCGAATTACGGCATTTTTTACCGACTTATAAAAGGAGGTCGTTCTCAATTCATTGGAATAATTTTTTTTTATGTACAGTCAGCAGCAGAAGTTGCTAAGCAGTTCTAGTGCTCAAAATGATGTACACACGAACTCTAATGTCAACGGAATAAGGAATTGTGTAGGTCATTTTGAGCTTGTTATTTTGCTTGGCTACTTCTGATGCTGACTGTATGGCTGAGGCCTGACGCCGGGACCGATTTGAAAAATTCTTTTTATATGTTTGAAAGGACGGACGAAATCGAGGGAACTTCAAATTTTGAAGAGGAGTAGGTACCTACTGAATTGAAGTCGGTTAAAACTTTGTTTTTAGGGTAAATAATAGCTAAAATAGGTTTGATGGGCGTTGAATAAGGGCAAGTGTTTAAGGTAATGCCGAGTGCTCTGCAGTGCACTGCCGAATGTTTATCAGCGAGTACACACGCAAGAGAGAGCGGCGGTGGGGTGAGAGGTGTGGGGGAGGGGGAGGGTTTCAGCAGAAATCGACTTTCCCGCGCCACGCCACGCGCCGCCCCGAGCACGCAACATGTACACGATTGTGTGCCTTATGTGGTTGCGATAAGGATTAATGTTGGTCAAATTAGATGAGGGTCCGGTGCGTTCACTTACAGTCAGCTGCAAAAATGTTCAACTCAAATGGTTTATTGCGTTCCATGTGTTTATGTGTTCTAAAACCAACAGTCTCAACATGAACCCTGCTAGGGTATTAGCAACGTATCTGAAACTAGGTAAAGCCGAGTTCGACAATATATAAATAAACGGACAGTGCTCAAAAATAGGTATGTGTAATCGATTTTATTGTTAAGGGTATAAGGTACCTAGCTCAGATAAATTTTAACCTTTGGGAACGTAACTTCATATATGTACATAAATTTATGAACTAACACTTGATATATCTTGTTAAACTGCATAGAGTAGAGTGTAGAGATATTTCTGGGTGCCTAGAGAAGATACTTATTGTAACTGAATGCCATTACCATTATCCTACCGTACAGTTTTTTTTTATCGTTTTCCGCAAAGGCCTTCAAAGTCTGTCGACTTATCTATAATTATCAGTTGCTTAGCGTAGTAACCAGGTCTTTTGATTAAAATTAAGTATTGGTTTTAATTTGATCAGCTTAAAAATACCACCATTTTAGTAATACCGTATAACCGTACCGTACCGTAGTATATTGTATTAACGTAACAATTCTGCGGAATTTTGAATGTGTCGATTTAACAATCAAAATTACCAATTACTTTTGACGTTGATGGTACGTAATTACTGTAAACACAAAGAACTTTAATGCGTTTGATATAGAGTTCTAAATCGACTGACGGAATTCAACACTGGGGCACCATAATTATCGCGACTGCATAATCAGCAGAGGTATACTTAAGTAATCATTTTAGGCTTTATCCCAATGGTATATAATAAGGTCCACGATATCGCATAATTGCAATTTTATTGTGACTTCAACTTTAATAAACCATCGTTAAATATCCAGTACCTATTTAGAATATTTTTGCGAACCCAGAACAAGCGATGACATATTTTCTTACTAGCCTAGCTAGTTTTATCACGTGGAGCTTCCCTCTCGCACTTACCTACGTACTTGGTAGTGAAGGATGCTATCCGTAACTTGTCAGCTAAAAAGCGAAATCTATTCTAGAAACGGTTACTCACCCTCGTTATAACTAAACATTCCTAAAAGAAAATCACAAAAGAAAGATAAAACAATGCAACGTATCAAATAAGAATCCCCTTAAAAAGTAAAAGTGCTCGTCAAACTGAAGAAGTCGAGTTGTCTCGCCGCAGCCACATTAGAATTAATGATCCGCCGAGCGTGAATGGAGTCATTCAAGCCGGGTTATTACTATTACATAGCACATTACGATCAGCTGATACTCTTGCTTGTGGTTATATCAACCTGCTTACTTAAACCTGCACCTGTACCTAGTCGGTCCCAAAGTTCTGTCACTGGCATATTATTTTTAAATTTAGAAGATGATTTTAAGAAAATTTTATTGCATTCCATTTTTGAATGTTTGACAATTATTTTAAATCAAAAAACAGTCATACGTTGCAATTTCTCACGATGGAGTGGACATTGAAAGAAAACCGAATAGCTGTTTTAGCATTGCACCGCTGTGGGCACTCGCCAAGTACCATTTTCAAGTTGCTCAAAAATTTAAAAATAACGCTTAGGTTTGTGTACCGTACTATTGATGGGTACAATGAAGTCTCCAGTATTGAGGACAAGAAAAGAATTGGCCGGCCTCGCTCCGTACGAACACCAGCAGTGATCAAAGCGATCAAGGCGCGCATAGCAAGAAATCCTGTCCGAAAACAGAAATTGATGGCTTTGCAGATGGGTGTCAGTAGAAAAACCGTCAAAAAGGTTTTAAACGAAGATCTTAGTCTACGAGCATACAAAAAAAAGCGTGGGCACTTACTTAATGCCCGTCTAAAAACAATAAGGCTTAAAAGATCCCGGAAGTTGTTAAAGCGGTACGCGAAAAATCGACACCGTGATATCCTCTTTACAGACGAAAAGATTTTCGATATTGAAGAGAAGTACAATAAACAGAATGATAGAGTGTATGCTAGGAGCTCTGAAGAAGCAGGAAAAAGAGTTCCGCGGGTGCAACATGGGCATCATCCATCATCAGTGATGGTCTGGTTGGGTGTATCTTATTACGGGCCAACTGAGGTTCATTTTTGCGAAAAAGGTGTCAAAATCAGTGCGAAAGTATACCAAGAAACAGTTTTCGATAAGGTTGTCAAAGATCTGCCCAACACGCTATTTTCGGGACATAATTTTGTGTTCCAGCACGATTCTGCGCCAGCACACAAAGCCAAGACCACTCAAGCCTGGTTTGACCGTCAAAAAATCGACTTTATAAGACACGAAGATTGGCCTTCCTCTAGTCCGGACCTTAATCCTTTGGACTATAAAATTTGGCAGGTCTTAGAGGGGAAGGTCTGTGCTAAACCACATAAAAATTTGGAGAGCCTAAAGTCATCTTTAAGAAAAGCAGTCACTGAGATAGATATGAAAATGGTGCGTGCTGCGATAGACGACTGGCCGCACCGATTAAGGGCCTGTATTAAAAACAAAGGAGGTCATTTTGAATAATTTTGAGTAATTTTAATTCTTTATTAAATGTACTTTAAATCAGTATATAATTTATTAAAAATTGATTGCTACTTTTGTTTTTATCATTATTTTCATTTGTGACAGAACTTTGGGACCGACTACGTACTATATCTACCAGGGGATTTATTATTAACGATGCAGCGCTCCGCTCCCACGCTACACAAAAAGAGCGGATCCCGCTTCTGATTTTGAGCGCCGAGCGTTTGTAACCGAAAACCTGCAGTTTGTGGAGCCTTTGAAACTCGATAAGCAGGCATTAGGCGAATGCGTTAGTGTGTGTTATGTAAGAACGCACGCCCCCGCGCCGGAATGCTATGAGGCTAATTATAAAGGCAGGCAGGCAAGGCCGCAGGCGCCTTTAATGGTGCTTGTCGAAGGGTGCCCGGCGAGCGCCCAGACCAGCTCTGGCTGCACTGACGGAAAATAACATCAATCTCATGGAAGCTCAACGACAGGTGCCTCAAGACTCAAAATATCGAATCGTCGTAATGTCGTGCTACTGTTTATTCAATTGTTAAAATTATGTTTTGGACAAGTTATGATAGGTTGTGGCTCAGAAACGCTTGGTTCAAGAGTGATATAACTTTGTCTAAGCGTAAGGCACTGGTCCCACCGCCGGCTAGTAAGCTAGTAAAGTTGGGCGAGTAACGGTTCATTGCTTGCTGACCAGGCACAGTGTGATCAATCGACCTTTACAGGTCCGCAATGTAATGCTACTCGCCCAACTTTTCTAGCTTACTAGCCGGCGGTGGGACCAGTGCCTATCTGTCATATCCACTTCGAACGGTTTCACACGGCAACTTTTTGCGGCGATACAAACGCGATGCATGCGACTAAGACAGATGGTATATGGCTATTGTCGCAGTAGTGAAACGCACCTTTGTATCACAGCAAAAACCTGTATATTAATTAGCCAGGATTTCTCAGTTTCCCAAAACCACGACATATCATAAATTAACCTGGCTGTAAGTTAATAAAAGTTGCTTTCGAAGCGAACGAATCGCTCCGATTGTTCTGTCGGCGTAGGCCTCGATTCAAAGCAAGAATTGTCACATGTTTAACTTCATTATCGTTCATCAATATTCCATTCATTCATACAATGTCGCACGTAACGTAGTAGAATTGACCATTTGTCTTGTTATGCGATGCGAGACGCGCTGCAGATGTAAATAATAGGTGTCGGGTTTAATGAGAGCAGGTTTAATAAGAGTCGTGTTGTGCCCGCCTCCTGTTAACACGTCTGTCGAATTTATGATGACTCCGAATATTTGTTTGTTTATATTAAAGGCTGTTCACCCGCTGCTCGTGTTTTATTTTAATCTTATTGGTATTCCATATGTGTACGCTTTAATGGCTCCAGCTATATTTAGGCTCGAATGTATGTCTTTCGGTCGGCGATTTAACGATTTTAGAACCCGGGCCGGCCGTAAGCGAAAGTATGTCATCGATAGCGGCCTAGCAACCGTCCGTTACCTAACCGCGCTAACCGACCGTCGTGTTGCAGGGAGGAGGGCTCGGAGAAGGCGAAGGGCTCCGAGGGGCAGGACGACGGCTACGAGACGAGCAACAGCGGCGAGGCGCGCCGCAAGCCCTCGAGCGCCGAGGGCTCGCCGGCGCCGCCCGCGCCGCCCGCGCCCCCGCCGCCGCACGACCCCTCACCCGCGCCTCCCACCCCGCACAACCCCTCCCCCGAGCAGGAGCTCGAGCCCGAGCCCGAGCACGAGCCCGAGCCCTACGAGCTGATGCAGCGCCACTACCCCGCCTACCGGCACTTCGAGCAGCCGCAGCCGGATTACCCCTTCCCGTTCCCCAAATACTCGGACCCGTACGGGTTCAAGCGCGAGCCGGATGCGCCATACGACATGTCGCACCACGCGCACGCGCACTACCAGCCGCATCCGCACCAGCATCCCCACCAGCAGCACAAGCGCGACGAGGACATGTACAACGGGGTGAAGCGGGAGTGCGACGACCCGTATTCCTTCGTGGAAGAAGACGCGATGTGCGCCATGCTCGGTGCGCCGACGCATCACGCACTGGAGCCGCACGCGCACCAGCAGCACCTGCACCAGCAGCATCCGCACGCGATGCACGCGCCGCACCACGCGCAGCACCATATGCAGATGCATCCGCAGATGATGCTCAACCAGCCCAAGAAACGGGGGCGGAAGAAGAAGATTAAAGACGAGAATGGGTAAGTAATCTACCGACTAACATATACTTACAATACGCGCCACATACGTTTGCGTCTCTGAAG
The DNA here is from genome assembly GCA_947049275.1 of Epinotia bilunana. Lineage (NCBI taxonomy): Eukaryota > Metazoa > Arthropoda > Insecta > Lepidoptera > Tortricidae > Epinotia > Epinotia bilunana. The sequence goes on along the minus strand of OX346275.1, from coordinate 15,005,518 downwards.
TTAGCCTCAGCGCCTCAGGTCGCCTGCCGTATATCCGTGGAACCTCTCAGATACCTTTGCGCCGTTACTAGTAGCTAACATTAGACAGGCAAACTTATTTCATAGTAGAAAGAGTGCAAAGTACGTTATCTTCTACATACGCACCGCGCGCGGCTTGTATGTGTACGCCATAGTATCTATGCGTCGCCGCACGCACACTCAAACAAAATCTCGACCCGTTTCTCAGTGCGCCAGTCGAGAATTTGTTTGAGTGTGCGTGCGGCGACGCATCTAGATACTATGGCGCACACATACAAGCCGCGCGCCGTAATACGTTTGTATGAAGATAACTTAATACTTTCCACTCTTTCTACTATGCTTATGTGAGTCCTAGGTACTGTAGCTGACTATTGGTCTACAAACAGGTAGTAGTACGTACAGTCAAGGGCACCAATATGTATACACCACAAGGTCTCAAAAATATGTACACAGACCTTATTTCTGCAACGATATGGTTGTAGTATACATATTTATGAAACTTTGAGTGAATATACCTATACTGGTGCCCTTGACTGTACTCTTTCTAATAAAAGGAAATATGTAAATCCTATACCAGTACCTATAGTCAGTTATCTGTTTCTGTTTACATTATAGTTCAGACTCGACTCCCACTTCAGCAACAATTACCGTCTGTATAACAGTATATTTCAAGGTCGCTAATTAAAAATGATCACCTCGAGACAAAGTTACTTGCTGACCCAAATTGTTTTGTTAAAATGGGGGCGTGGGTCCTACACTCCTATTTTAAAATCCAAAATGTGCCCTGCTGCCCTTAGGTTTGGCACTCCATTAGGTACCTACGCTACGCGCGAAGACTGCCTTCTACTGCCATGCCGAGACTACCTCACAGAGTTTGCGTCAGTTCTAGTCGACTGTTCCTAATCCAAAACTTTCCCTCGCTGAATATCTATAGATAGTAGTAAACTTTTGAGCGTAGTGTACTCTTTTCATTGGCCACACAATGTGTCGCCGGTAGCTGTCATTTACAAACAGATTTTAACGGACGTAGCTTACGATTACCGTCGCTTTGAAACGACCCTTATTAATGCATTTGTAATTAATCCTAGGTTATTCTCAATTTAAATCCACGAGGATGCGCCCCACTCCTCAATCATTCACAGGAGTGGGCGCGTCTTCGCAGTGTAAACAGACAGGCACAAGTAGTTTCTCGGAAGCTTGCGTGAAATGATACATTCTCAGTGTGGTATTCCTTACTTCGGCGTGATCGCTCGCCCGAGGGTCTGTTTGCCTTACATGCCATCTGCACGATTATCACAAGATGGCGCGCGAGCAACCTCGCGGCGAGATAGACCAACCGTCTCATTCAACTAGAACACTTAGAAAGAGTCAGATATTGATAGTCTAACTCGCCGCGATACAGCACGAGCGCCGTCTTGTGCTAACCGCGCTGTGAATCTCAGCGGGGTTCGCGACGTCATGTGAGGCTTTAGACACTTTGAAATAATAATTGCATCAATATTCCGTGGTTCTGCCGGTTCGTTTGTGTTAGGTTCGGAAAGCGGAAGGATTATTGGGCGGTCGTTATCTATCGGCGGCCTCGGCGCGTCACGTTCATACTTGACGTGCCTCTCGCATCGACGCGACTTCAGACCCTTTTCTTATAGAAGGAAAGCTCAAATTCCAATGCTAAGCTGAAAGTGATTGGTCGTTTTTCCCTAAACCACGCTCACTTCTGGTTTTCCTCGTCGCATCCTCGGTATCTGTTGTTGCTTCGTCACAGTACAAGTATATATATTCACCTTACATAACGGGAATGTTCTACATAATCTAACATACCGTTACCTTGGTTATATATAACTACCTATCGTAATTCAGAGTTATTGAGTCCCCGATGTATCTTCGCCAAATTTTGATTTGCCCGAATACTAGTATGCTTTGCTTCTGTTTTCAAAAGCTTCATCATAATTATCATACCTATTACAAAAATGAGTTGTAAACGCCCTTTCCTAGATTCTCCTAATTTTCGATACGATTGTAGGTTCCGGGCTTCTACGAGTATGTTACTGTGATTACCAGAACTAAACTCTTTTTTTTTATCGAAGCTGATTGATGCTGTTAGCCAGTTTTATGCACTAAGGCAATATACTAACCAAGCTTCCGTTGTGACTGGGTTTGAATTTATTGAAGTTTGTACACCTATATACGTGCTCTGTGTCTCTTAATGCCCCCTACATAAGAATAACTGCACAGAGATTGATTCCCTATCACAGCAGGCAGGTCAGCAGGTCACCTCTCCGATTCTTTGCTCTGCGAAAGTTACCAAGCAGAGCGCATACTGAATCGCTGTGGGCTTATTTCTCTGTATGAAGTCAAAATGACATGCATGTGCTGTGTCAGGGCTATGTTGTATATAATATAACACACAGTACAGGAAAATGGAACCCCGCTCAGCTGCACCCGGCCGGGTTCCGGCGGATTGTTGCCATGGCTCGGCTCGAAACAGGATAACGATGCGACACAGAGACGACATGGTCGAACGTCGAATCCTGATATTGGTGGGTTTTAATTGGGTATTATACCAGAAATACATTTTCCGTAAAGAGAATAAATGAGTGATTAGCATGATTTACATTCGTTACACGATGATTGACACTCGCATATGTACCTAGTCGGTCCCAAAGTTCTGTCACTGGCATATTATTTTTAAATTTAGAAGATGATTTTAAGAAAATTTTATTGCATTCCATTTTTGAATGTTTGACAATTATTTTAAAACAAAAAACAGTCATTCGTTGCAATTTCTCACGATGGAGTGGACATTGAAAGAAAACCGAATAGCTGTTTTAGCATTGCACCGCTGTGGGCACTCGCCAAGTACCATTTTCAAGTTGCTCAAAAATTTAAAAATAACGCTTAGGTTTGTGTACCGTACTATTGATAGGTACAATGAAGTCTCCAGTATTGAGGACAAGAAAAGAATTGGCCGGCCTCGCTCCGTACGAACACCAGCAGTGATCAAAGCGATCAAGGCGCGGATAGCAAGAAATCCTGTCCGAAAACAGAAATTGATGGCTTTGCAGATGGGTGTCAGTAGAAAAACCGTCAAAAAGGTTTTAAACGAAGATCTTAGTCTACGAGCATACAAAAAAAATCGTGGGCACTTACTTAATGCCCGTCTAAAAACAATAAGGCTTAAAAGATCCCGGAAGTTGTTAAAGCAGTACGCGAAAAATCGACACCGTGATATCCTCTTTACAGACGAAAAGATTTTCGATATTGAAGAGAAGTACAATAAACAGAATGATAGAGTGTACGCTAGGAGCTCTGAAGAAGCAGGAAAAAGAGTTCCGCGGGTGCAACATGGGCATCATCCATCATCAGTGATGGTCTGGTTGGGTGTATCTTATTACGGGCCAACTGAGGTTCATTTTTGCGAAAAAGGTGTCAAAATCAGTGCGAAAGTATACCAAGAAACAGTTTTGGATAAGCTTGTCAAAGATCTGCCCAACACGCTATTTTCGGGACATAATTTTGTGTTCCAGGAGGATTCTGCGCCAGCACACAAAGCCAAGACCACTCAAGCCTGGTTTGACCGTCAAAAAATCGACTTTATAAGACACGAAGATTGGCCTTCCTCTAGTCCGGACCTTAATCCTTTGGACTATAAAATTTGGCAGGTCTTAGAGGGGAAGGTCTGTGCTAAACCACATAAAAATTTGGAGAGCCTAAAGTCATCTTTAAGAAAAGCAATCACTGAGATAGATATGAAAATGGTGCGTGCTGCGATAGACGACTGGCCGCACCGATTAAGGGCCTGTATTTAAAACAAAGGAGGTCATTTTGAATAATTTTGAGTAATTTTAATTCTTTATTAAATGTACTTTAAATCAGTATATAATTTATTAAAAATTCATTGCTACTTTTGTTTTTATCATTATTTTCATTTGTGACAGAACTTTGGGACCGACTACGTAATGAATTTGCTATATTTTGGGGAACAATAAGGAATAAGCATTGCAACTGTTTTGCTCTGGTCTCTGCGAACTACAATCGCCAGCGTTCGCGGTGTTCCGCTTAAGAATATTTTGCCGTGTTCCTTGCAAAAACCTACAAACAACGCGGGACGTTCAAACGATTATCGTCCTAAGGGTGGAACAACCGAACGCAGGAGATTGAACCTTAAACTAAGATTCAGTGCCTGCCAGATTAAAAAAGGTGGAAAGCGAATCCCATTCTAACAGGTCAAACGCAAGGACTATGATGATCAGGGAAAAAGTGTAAAAATCTGCACTCTATTGATCGAGTTTTCGGTCCCAAAAGTTAGTCGATCACGGGAGATATCAGTCACCCCCGTCCCGATTCCCGCGGCCCGATATTTGTATATTTATAGACAATAACACTGCCACAGGTGGGTCGGAATGGCCGGCGCTGGCTTTAATTCGTTTTGCAATATTAACGCGGCGTAATCCATGTAAATAATTCGATTCCGAGCCGCAATGATTCAATTTGTAACGATTTGATTTATAACTTGTTTCCGAACGTTAAATGTCAATTTGCGTGGAGCGGCAATTAACGAAGATATATCTCGTTCAGGTGACGTTGGCAGCGACCTGCCATTCCGAAGATTAAACTTGTATTTTATTCTTTAATAGGTATTCCGTTTCTTCTCGCAGAAGGTTTGAAAAGCAATGTGTCACTCGGAAGCAAAATTATTTCCATCTTGAACACTTGAATCCCTAGTTACGCTCAAGGTTTCAGAAACTTTCGCTTCATCCACGATTCAATAAACCACCCTCGCCGTTTTCATGCCCAGCCGCAGACGTGCGCGTTCCACTGCGTGAGGATTCCGCATAAGGCATGTCACACCGCCTGCGGGACGCGTGCGCGTGGCTGGGCCTTCCTCACGGTACCCGCGCCACGTGCTACAAAAGTTAGTCGGTTTCCATATCGGAAAGCACATGTTCGTTGCTCCACAAACTTACATAAGCCGTTTTATTTCCGTACAACCAGCGCCCCGAAGTTTCGCCAACTTTTAACTACAATTTGCGAATTGACAGCGAGCGATCAGCTGAGAGCTAATTTGTGAATTTGCACTCCTTCTTAACTTTGGAACTAACGTCGGTATTACGGGGAACAGTTGGCAACTTTTCCTTTCCACTGTATAAATATCTATGGTATGCGGAATCTAGGAATGAGCGTTTGAAACTTCTCTGTTTGGAGTTTTGTCTGGTGTTTTAAGTTTTTGGTTGTCGGTTTGTTTTCCTTAGTTTGTTGCTGACATCGAACTTCTCACTTCCGTATTTTTTTAAACCCGTTGCTACGGGCTATGAGTAGGTGCGAGAGAAAGGGTTACAGCATCAAGGATGCACTAGTTCCTCTAAGTGCTTGCAGCACCGTCGGTAGGCACGTAGGTCTCATTCAATTGCGATTCATGTAATCAATTGAGACTGCAGTAGTCCATGGACTAGCCAGAAATATGTATTACATTTACACATATTTCTAAGCACTATCCGCGTGATTTGGTCAACTGTTAAGCCAGACTAAATTAGTTTTTTTTGGAGTTGAATTTCCACTCGTGTCAAAATGCACATGACAGATACACGCTGCCAAATTGATCGACTTGACTCGCTTTCGTGCGTAGCTGGTGATCTTCCGCCTAAATATTATTTTTCACCACAACTACTACTCTATTCGACATATCCATAAAATACAAGTGATACAGCTTTGTCTCTAGGCCGTTCATTACGATTGATAACATAGGTTAGCTTGCTCTGATGACATTCAGCCTCAAGCCGGACTCCGCCCAACAGTGGGCCCAATCAAAGTTGAATAGAAAGCCGCCAAGCCGTCTCGACCTTGCCCGGTCTCCCCGCACCGCGCGACACAATTAGGCGCGGCCGCCGACCCCGAGGCCCGAATTAGCGATCCCTGCGCGCGACCCACTTCATACACGGAACCCACTTCACCGCGGCACCATGCGGGACCTGGATGGAAATCGATTGGAGCTGGCCAAGTGTAGTAGTGAAAGTAGAGGTCTATTTTCATTCGTCTAATCCCTATTTTCAATGTTTTGCGCACTCGCTTCTATGCGCGCCAAGCTAAAGATAAGGATAAGGATTAGATTAATTATCGTGAATATTTGCACGCTTGCTTGTAAGCAAAATACACTGTACAAACGCATCAAGGGTAACATGCAATTACTGTACTTTTTGCAAATAAATATGATGGAAAACGAGCGCGTGAAAATTGAATTGCGATTGTGATGTAAAAGAGATGAGCTGATTTGAGAAGTGCTTGTGACAAACAGACGGACCGACGCCGAAGTGATTCCAAGCGTATCAGTTCATCTGCAAATCATCACTGAACAAGCGCTCAAAAACCAGACACAACTTACAATATTTGTAGGTCAGTATGAATTGGTCAGATATTTTTGAGCGCTCTCAGATATGTGCGGGCGTAGCATGGTTGCCATTTTATCACTTCTCGCTGTGGATAAGACGTTCGCGTTCCGACAAGTAGGTATGCAAGTGCGACACTGACGGATGTCTTATCCACAACGATAAGTGATAAAATGCTACGCCCGCTGTTATGTATAAGTTTCTGTCATACATTTCATTTTTGGTACAAGCTTTAGTAAGCTCGTTCTCATTGAGAGGGTTCAATGAGCCCAAAAAAATGGGTTTGTCTCGGGATTTGCCGTGGTCACCTGCTGTCTCCATCATCAGATCAGCTCCGTGGTAACATAATAGTGCGTTGTCATCGAACTTACATGTATGCAGTATTTCAACTCTTATCGGTTACTTTGGGTTAACTGGTTTAACATTCAGTTGCATGATTTGACCCGCACATACTAAACTGACAAGGCAGGGTAATATACTACTCAAAAGAAAGTAGGGGCCACAACTATGGTGATCGTGAAATGAATATTATATTAAACAGTAATATATATATATATATATTCCAAACACCGGCATGAAAGAGGTTGAATTCTAATGATCTGGATTCAGATTAGTTTTCCAATAATTAACGATAAAATAGAAAAATTTAAGTGGCCCATATTTTATTTAGACCAGTATTATATTAAAGCTTGTAATTATTCTGTATAAAATGTAAATAGACATAGACAAATGTCTAACAGCGCAGATTTTATTTCCCAACAAACGTTCGTGGTGGTTCCACTCGACGCCGACGCGCTCCACCACGCCACGCACGGGCTTGCTAGGATCGATAGGAGAGCTAGGTGATGGCTAGAAGTGAGTTTATAGAAACACACGGCTCACTAAAACTGCAAAGAGAATGAAATACGTGATCAACAGATCACGCCACTCTTCCGAAGGGTAGACAGAGATCAGAGATTTCCACTAGCTACGATTTTGAGATATTTCCTCGCTTCAAAATTGCACCTGGGTGCGATTTCTCTTCCAAATCGGCTAAGCTAACCTATGAAGCGAGTTGTTAATTGTATGGAAACGAAGCTTTGCTGGTGGAAATGTATCCTTATCCGGAATTCATAACTGTCATAAGCATGTTTGATGCAGTTTTTCTGCTGAATAAATATTTTAACAAAGTTTGACATACTAACACATCTAGTCCAAACATAAAATCAAAATAAACAAGAAAAGTCCGCAATAGTGTTTTTAAATAACAATGCAATGCTCCCCTCGGCCGTAATTCAAAACGTATGTCCCAGCGTTCGCCTGCATCCCCTCGGACGCCGTCTCGCTCGCGCGCGGCGCGCACGCGCGGGCGCGAGGGGGACGGGTGGGTGTTTACGGGAGTATTTTAGTCGATCGCCACGTGGCATGGCCGCTATAAACAGACTCATCATCGTTATATGGGGATGATCGAAATATAAATACAACTAGAGAAAGTCGGTAAATAAAGTCGTTATCAAATTGTAACGTGAAAGAGTGCTCATAAATATCTAAACATTAAAGGCCTTGTTGGTAAGGTTGTGTTCAGATTTTATTACCTGGCCTTGTTTGCTAGCTATCAGCATATAGTCAAGCGTAGGTATACAGTTTCTAACCAACTGTCATTTGAGTTCGGTCCTCCAGCATAACACTAATCTCGAGAGAGGTTTCTATTGCGCTCTATATCCTATATGACAGTTTAGAAGTTTCGGTCGGGCAACTTCAAAAACTGTAGACAGACAGACACAAAATCCTCTATTCAATATAGGCTATTGGTTCCGTTGCCTTTGAATAGGGGTTAGGCTCGTAAAACACACTTTCTCGAAATGTGCACTTTCTGCAAAGGTGCACTTTCCACAAAATGTACACTCCCAATTTGGAAACTTTCTCGAAATATGCACTTTTTCAAACAGGAAACTTTTCCAAAACGCACGCTTTCCCAAAATGTACACTTTCCCAAAAGGTACACATTTATTATTTATAGTTTCGGTCTTTCTGTCCGTCCGTTCGTCCGTCCGTCTGTCCGTCCATCCGTCTGTCCGTCTGTTTGCATTTGCACTATTTCATAGAAACCCTTTGTACTATAAACAAGGACACTAAAGTGTACTTTCCGGAAAAATATATTTTCTGCGAAAGTGTACATTCTGGGAAAGTGCACCTATTGACAAAGTGTACATATCGGGAAGTGCACTTTTAGAGACAGTGTACTTTCCGAGAAAATGATAATTTAAAAAAAATGCACCTTTATAGAAAGTGCACATTTCGGGAAAGTGTGTTTTACGAGCCTAACCCAACACACACGGCGGGGACTCGAACAAAAATTAGGGCCATTTTTTTCTTTAAAATTTTATTGTACTGTTTTGTCGGCGTGATTGATTTATATACCCATACCGAATTACAGTTTTCTAGTAGTAATGGTTATTGAGCTAAGCCGAAGACGGACAGACAGACAGACGGACATGGCGAAACTATAAGGATTCCTTGTTGACTACGGAACCCTAAAAAGAAAACTCGGGAAAACTTTAAGCACACTACAAACGGGCGCAATTTGTCACACCAACTTGCAGTAGTTGGAAAGAGACAACCATACACTATACTCACCAGTCTAACTATAGCAAGTTGTTGTGACAAATTGCTAGGCCTTTAAACGTACAACTACAACACAGTTACAGTTAACTGACCATTTAGTATTTATATAGAACCTTATTACAATGCACATAGAGTGCACGGATGGTCAGTTAGCAGCTGTTTGTCTTAGTCAAAACATATGTTTAAAAGGTAAAAAAGTATACAGTAATGGAATATTATACACTTTCCTGGCCAGTAAATCTGTACAGTAATGACTTAACTTTTTGAATTTGCGTTCGTCAGTAACGAGGAACTTCACGTACCCTTGGTACAATTTTTGCTACAGTAAGGCGAACATTCCCGAGCGTATTGGAGAAAGAGCTTTTACTTAACTTTGGCTGTTTGTGCGTAAGTTGAGTCTGTGAAGTCCAATGGAGTTTATTTTTTGTACAATTATTTTCTATAAATCGGACGACAATTCAATATTATGGTACATTCGACGTCACAGAGCTATTTACATTTTTCATCTTATTACAATGCAATAAGGTGGACAATGACCGATCCTGCGCCACCCGCATCCAGCGGACTCCGGTCATTGTGGCACTCTTTGGGGAAGGCCTATGTCCAGCAGTGGACGTGTTTCGGCTGATACGATGAAGATGATGACGGTGCACAAGTACCATCCAGCTGGCCTTGATAGTGGGGATGGGGACAGCAGGCGGCCGCAGCGCCTCCTAGTCTACCTACACAAGTACCATCCAGCTGGCCTCGATAGTGGGGATGGGGACAGCAGGCGGCCGCAGCGCCTCCTAGTCGTCTACCTACACAAGTACCATCCAGCTGGCCTTGATAGTGGGGATGGGGACAGCAGGCGGCCGCAGCGCCTCCTAGTCGTCTACCTACACAAGTACCATCCAGCTGGCCTTGATAGTGGGGATGGGGACAGCAGGCGGCCGCAGCGCCTCCTAGTCTACCTACACAAGTACCATCCAGCTGGCCTCGATAGTGGGGATGGGGACAGCAGGCGGCCGCAGCGCCTCCTAGTCGTCTACCTACACAAGTACCATCCAGGTGGCCTTGATAGTGGAGATGGGGACAGCAGGCAGCCGCAGCGCCTCCTAGTCTACCTACACAAGTACCATCCAGCTGGCCTTGATAGTGGGGATGGGGACAGCAGGCGGCCGCAGCGCCTCCTAGTCTACCTACACAAGTACCATCCAGCTGGCCTCGATAGTGGGGATGGGGACAGCAGGCGGCCGCAGCGCCTCCTAGTCGTCTACCTACACAAGTACCATCCAGCTGGCCTTGATAGTGGGGATGGGGACAGCAGGCGGCCGCAGCGCCTCCTAGTCTACCTACACAAGTACCATGCAGCTGGCCTCGATAGTGGGGATGGGGACAGCAGGCGGCCGCAGCGCCTCCTAGTCGTCTACCTACACAAGTACTATCGACAAAATTGAATCCTGACCCACTATGGAACCTTGTTACAATTAACTGACATATTAACGTCATATGATCTTACGTATGTTCGTTCATTGTAACAAGGTTCTATGGTGGGTCATGATTCAGTTGGTTCGATAGTACCATCCAGGTGGCCTTGATAGTGGAGATGGGGACAGCAGGCAGCCGCAGCGCCTCCTAGTCTACCTACACAAGTACCATCCAGCTGGCCTTGATATTGGGGATGGGGACAGCAGGCGGCCGCAGCGCCTCCTAGTCTACCTACACAAGTACCATCCAGCTGGCCTCGATAGTGGGGATGGGGACAGCAGGCGGCCGCAGCGCCTCCTAGTCGTCTACCTACACAAGTACCATCCAGGTGGCCTTGATAGTGGAGATGGGGACAGCAGGCAGCCGCAGCGCCTCCTAGTCTACCTACATAAGTACCATCCAGCTGGCCTTGATAGTGGGGATGGGGACAGCAGGCGGCCGCAGCGCCTCCTAGTCTACCTACACAAGTACCATCCAGCTGGCCTTGATAGTGGGGATGGGGACAGCAGGCGGCCGCAGCGCCTCCTAGTCGTCTACCTACACAAGTACCATCCAGCTGGCCTTGATAGTGGGGATGGGGACAGCAGGCGGCAGCAGCGCCTCCTAGTCTACCTACACAAGTACCATCCAGCTGGCCTTGATAGTGGGGATGGGGACAGCAGGCGGCCGCAGCGCCTCCTAGTCGTCTACCTACACAAGTACCATCCAGGTGGCCTTGATAGTGGAGATGGGGACAGCAGGCGGCCGCAGCGCCTCCTAGTCTACCTACACAAGTACCATCCAGCTGGCCTTGATAGTGGGGATGGGGACAGCAGGCGGCCGCAGCGCCTCCTAGTCTACCTACACAAGTACCATCCAGCTGGCCTTGATAGTGGGGATGGGGACAGCAGGCGGCCGCAGCGCCTCCTAGTCTACCTACACAAGTACCATCCAGCTGGCCTTGATAGTGGGGATGGGGACAGCAGGCGGCCGCAGCGCCTCCTAGTCTACCTACACAAGTACCATCCAGCTGGCCTCGATAGTGGGGATGGGGACAGCAGGCGGCCGCAGCGCCTCCTAGTCTACCTACACAAGTACCATCCAGGTGGCCTCGATAGTGGAGATGGGGACAGCAGGCGGCCGCAGCGCCTCCTAGTCTACCTACACAAGTACCATCCAGCTGGCCTTGATAGTGGGGATGGGGACAGCAGGCGGCCGCAGCGCCTCCTAGTCTACCTACACAAGTACCATCCAGCTGGCCTTGATAGTGGGGATGGGGACAGCAGGCGGCCGCAGCGCCTCCTAGTCTACCTACACAAGTACCATCCAGCTGGCCTTGATAGTGGGGATGGGGACAGCAGGCGGCCGCAGCGCCTCCTAGTCTACCTACACAAGTACCATCCAGCTGGCCTCGATAGTGGGGATGGGGACAGCAGGCGGCCGCAGTGCCTCCTAGTCTACCTACACAAGTACCATCCAGCTGGCCTGGATAGTGGGGATGGGGACAGCAGGCGGCCGCAGCGCCTCCTAGTCTACCTACACAAGTACCATCCAGCTGGCCTCGATAGTGGGGATGGGGACAGCAGGCGGCCGCAGCGCCTCCTAGTCTACCTACACAAGTACCATCCAGCTGGCCTCGATAGTGGGGATGGGGACAGCAGGCGGCCGCAGTGCCTCCTAGTCTACCTACACAAGTACCATCCAGCTGGCCTCGATAGTGGGGATGGGGACAGCAGGCGGCCGCAGCGCCTCCTAGTCTACCTACACAAGTACCATCCAGCTGGCCTCGATAGTGGGGATGGGGACAGCAGGCGGCCGCAGCGCCTCCTAGTCTACCTACACAAGTACCATCCAGCTGGCCTCGATAGTGGGGATGGGGACAGCAGGCGGCCGCAGTGCCTCCTAGTCTACCTACACAAGTACCATCCAGCTGGCCTCGATAGTGGGGATGGGGACAGCAGGCGGCCGCAGCGCCTCCTAGTCTACCTACACAAGACAAACCCGACGTGTTTATTTGAACCCTATTAACGAATAGTAGGCGACTACAAATTCACAGAAGTATACTGTTAAAAAATAGTATCATAACTTATTTTTTGACAGAAACTAATTGATAAATGGAATCCTAAAAGCGTATATTAATATTCAGTGGACGTTGCGAGTGTTGGCATAGGGATGTTGATTCTTCAGTACGCGAACGAACTTCACTTGTTAGGAAGATTAGGCAATCGCAGTCGACAATGTTGTCGTTCAGGGGCCGTAGACAAGGTTACAATCGACAAGCGCTAACGCCAATAGAAAATTATAAAATGTAGGGGAATGACAGATGCCGACGAAACACTTTTCGTTAACATCTGTCATTCCCATACATTTTATTAGTTTTCTATTGGCGTTAGCGCTTGTCGATTGTAACCTTGTCTAGGCCCCCTGTGCTTTTACATATTGTTTTTATGTAATTTTTTGTATTTGCTAGAAATAGGTGTAGGCGGGAAGAAATATTGTCTGTAGGTCCCATGCTGTACTAGTTAGGGACATTCACGAAGGAAAACGTTTGGATTCCCAAACGCCTTGATTCCCTCCATTTATCAAGCCCTCCTGGGACTCAAGCACGTCGCTACTAACTTTTTGTCATCAGATTGGAATCATATTGGTTTCAACGTTCTCGCTTGCGCTCGCGCGAAGCCTTTCGCGCAAGTACGGTCGAACTCCAAGGGGCTCAACACTTACGTACCGTGTTACTTTAACGTCATGTTTAAACTGCCATACGAAGTTGTCATATGGGTCAAAGCGGCAAGGTACCAAGCTGTTCAGCTACTTTTGAGGTCGACTCTACAGGCGCACATACCAATTCCAATTCAATCTCAATACGCCCATAGCACGTATCAGAACTGAGGCAACAAATCAGTAATAGTGACAATACCAAGATCTCGACAATCACGCCGATTGACCCGTGTTTGCCATCGTGTGGTGTGACGTCAGCGCTAGTTCTATTTTAGCCTGGCCCGAATGTATCCAGCCATTTAACCGCATCCACCACTAAATCACGTCTCTCGTATCTTTGATACTGAGATGATCTAACTCCTCTTTGTCGCATCTTCGTGATTGTTGGTCGTGGTCGTGACTACATCACGCTTTGGGCATTCGTACCGATTCGGCCATCCTTATAGACGTCTGCTAGATTCTTTCCTATATTTCCTACATTTTACGCCACTCCGTAAGCGTCAAATCGAATCAAACGGAACAGGCGAAATAATAGCATAAAGATTTATAGAAACCTTAAAGTTTTTCGTAATCTGCAAATGCCAAATACGAGTGTATTTAACATACATAGATTCACGCCTTTATTCCCATAAGGGGTAGGCAGAGCACATGAAACTTATGTTCCAGCGCCACTTTTAGCATAACTGTGGGTATAAAAGATCGACAAAATGTGATATCGTCGGGGATAGTGCAATACCGCGTAAATAACACATGTAGATAAGATTCCATATTCAAAGGAATTCCAAGTACTTTATTGAGATTTAAACTTTATCTACAAGTGTTAGTTACGCGGTATTGCACTATCCCCGACGATATTGCAGTGATAGGTTGCTAGCCCATCGCCCACAACACACTCCAACCCCGCTCCCTTAGTCGATTTTTACGACACCCACGGGAAGGAAAGGGGTGGTGAAATTCTAACCCGACACCACACGGGTTAAGATATAATTTTATGCATATAAATCACAGACAACTGAACTACTTGGACATACAATATTAAAGATAATTAGTGTCATATACTAGATGTCGTCACACAGCAACAATATTTGACTATCATATCATCAAAAAAAGTTAATTTCACCAATTACAATAAATATTGGTGATATTGCCCCTAATAAATATTATTACCAGAGCCCGGAATTTTCACGGCAGACTGTCGCAACCTTACTAGTGTTAGTTCTTCTTCGAAATCCACGTCAGTACACACAGCAGCACATGTCATTTTATTTATGATAGTAATAAGAGTATATAATCATGAATTTCTCAACATTATCTGGGAGTAGATAGACAATTTCGTTTATCACTATAAAGCCATTTATATATATATACTAAATGATCGTTCAACTTTACTCGACGTCAAGGAATTTAGAAAATTCATTGTAATTTGTATATGTTGTTCAGGTTGAGAAAGTTTTTGTAGATATTTCTCGCATATTATTTTAAATTAACCGTCGCGAAGTATTTTAAAATATTCGATAATAATACTCGATATTGATACAAAAAGGTTTCTAACACTAGTAAGATTGCGACAGTCTTTTGTTTTGCCTTGAAAATTCCGGGCTCTGATTATTACTCCAAGAGAAAGAAGGCCAAAAAATATGCCTGGTGACGAAAATCCCATTCAGATATTTCAAAAATTACGAAGCTGAAACGCTGAAAAAGGTTGTTTTTAATATTGGTTGTTAGAGAGAAAACGCTCGGGGATCGCGACGTCACGATCCCCGAGCGTCATAGTAAACGACAATCGTTTCATATGAAGGTGCGTTTTGCAGAAAAGGGACAGAATATACGACACTTCAGTATAATTGCGATTATTTAAACCCCTGCTTTATATTTTTCTCCATTTGACAATGTTTTTAATGCTATTTCGTGAATATTCAACAATTTTGGTTATTTGGTGTCTACTCTTGCCCTGGCAGCGTGAGCGCGGCGCGTCACCTGCGTGCCGTAATGTAACGATATAAAGTATACATTCGGACATCGGCGACGCGCCCCGCTCACGTCTTGGCAGCATCGCGCTCGCGTGTGGCAAAGTATGTGTCATGGAAGGAGTATCTATAACGCTGGTAACTGTTGCAGGATGGAGATAAAGCTGGAAGGTCAAGAAGTGAGGCCGGTGAAGGAGCGCAAGAAGCACGACCGCTTCAACGGCATGAGCGAGGAGGAGGTGGCGCGGCGCACGCTGCCCGACCACCTCGCCGAGAACCTCGACATCATCATTGTGAGTACGATCGCCAACACACAAACACACACACACACACACGTAGGCAATTAGACATTCTCACGGTTGCCATATTTTTTACGTTGGGGGGAATGCATTGACGCACCGTTCGCCCGGTCAAAGGGGACCGGACGGGTGGGTGGGACGCCCGGACAGACGGCCCAGCCTACCCACTAAACCCCCAACGATTGTCCTACCATGTCGCTGCCAGGTTCGCTTGAGGCATTCTACTTGCTTTAACACTGTAACTGGATGTTCGAGCACAACGACAGAGACCTAGCGACATTACCGCCGTGATAGAGAAGGATCAACTGTATGGAATAAATTAAGTCAAGTCTTTTGTGGAGCGCCGGAGCTCGGGAACCCATCTTTAGTTTCGCCTGTACTTGAATTGTCGCTAGGGAAACATCCAAGGAGCGTTGGCGCGGCCATGGTAACGTGTATAATACTCAAGTTTTATTTATAATCGCACTGGTTTGGGACTCGACATTATAGGTACATGTAATATGCCTAATTGAAGAATATATATTTGACTTTGGGACGACGACGATGCAGTGTTTTATACAAGTTCGAATGTTACAAACGTTACCGCTATCATTGTAAGAATCCAGCGAGGTAAATAACTTTCGTTGACCGCGCATCTGAGAAACACCAACAATCCAATGTACAGATAAGTGTGGTGTTCATTGGTGCCCAAAATTACCAGAAACAAAATTTCCTTTTATATAGACGCCACCCCACCCATCTGACTGATACACTTACTAGAACTCCACTTGAAGGTATCATTTACTAAGTGTGGCTTTGATCTGCGAGATGGAATTGGATACTGGTACCAATAGGTACTCCCAATACTTGCCTCGTGTTGTCTTGATGCGTATTTTGGTACCGAGTGACTCCAGAGGAAGCTTTCAATGTTGACGGACGTTAGGTTGAGACCCTGAGAAGCAAGGGTGCCTATAACATTTACGAAAGCATATAGAGAGATTTTTCTAGCAATATAGATTGACTCACGTGTATTGCGTGACATTGATAAAACACACCTCTCTCTCTCTCGACTCGACATATTGTGCCATATTAGGTACCCCACAAGAGGAAGCTACATGTATGCAAATCTTTCTCTCATCTGAGCGTTTATCCCGGTTGCATCTTCAGCAAGTGCTGCCGCTGCAAGTGCCGGTTGCATCTTTAGACAGAAACACCCGTCTCTTTCGGTTCAACGGAAAAAAATCTGTTGTTATGGAAAGCTTTCTATCTGATGTCTGATCTGACGCAACACAGAGGAAAACCAAATATTTCCCAGTTATACTTAGTCTTAGTAATTAGGAAGGTAGGGAATGTCGTGTTTTGGAACGTCGTCTACGTTTGGTATTCAACGGATCTTAGGAATACGGCGTTTCGCGCGGATGGCCCAATTGTCGAGTCGCCATTATTTTTGCCTAGCCAGAGCCACCCTCCCAGCGAAATGCCATTGTTCCGCTAACAAAGACGCGTTGTCACCTCGTCTTGTCTATGCGATTGACAACGTCTCAAGCTCACCATTCCTCCCCAGTATAACCCAGTCGAGCGTAACAACCGTAATGGAGGTTAGACTTATGCTGGTTCACGTGAGCCGAGGAGTCAGCGTTGTGAATACTGACTAGTGATGTGCTATTCTCATGAATATAATAACAGCTCGGAAATATTCTAAATTATATCGGGTTTAAATAGTAGATTGTGTCTCAAGGGTGCAAAACGTTACGATATATTTACGGCAAAGGTATATAGAATCTTGAGCGTAACGGGGGATTCAAGTATTTACGTCCAATACGAAAATAATTTTGCAACCAAGTGACACACTGCTGTTCACACCTTTGTATGACAAAAATTTTAATCTCTCATTTGAGGGCAACAAAGACTCTTTTCTGAATAGCAGAACTGATTCTGCTGAAGAAGGATTCCTGAGGACGGAAAATAGACTCTTTTTTGAATAGCAGATGTGAAAAGCGTATTTACAGACCAAGCTGTCTCTTCTCGTCTTTTTCTAAGTGTTCTAATTAGAAAGAGACGAATAGTCTATCTCGCCGGCATATGACGGCGCTATCCTAGGAAACCAGAGCTTTACAATTTAGACCTTATAGTATAGATTTGTACAGAAGAGCTGTATAGCAATACGCATTGCCTATGAGGGACGGAAAGGCTCCTATGCAGCTAAATTAAGAACTGGTCTTAAAATAGCTGACGGCTTACCACAAACAACCTACTTAATTTGGGCGGCTAATGGTTTTTTTTCCGCAACGTCATACTAACTCGTTGGAAATAAAATAAAGTGCAACTACGACAAGCACGACGAATGATACATGCCTTTCTGGTACACTTATAGAAATTAGTATACAACCATCTCGCTCTGTCATGGTATTATTATTACCATAGCTTGTCCTACGTATTAAAGGTCCATGGTTCAGAAAATGTAAACAATTTAAAAAAAGTCCTCCACAGCGTTAGCCGAAGACTTCCCGCAGCTAGGTATAGTGCCGAGCCATACATATTCATGGCCTGACTCCTGACCCTCAATGTCACCTACAACAATTGTTCGATGAGGTCGCCGGCGCTGCCATGCGTGGATGGATTTGCTGTAACTATAATTAACGTAGTGTACGAATTGTGTTATTCAGTTATTAGTGTTATTACCGACATTGAGAAATTACGGTTATTCATTTATTTATATGTTCCGTTCAGAGAGATATTTAGTCAATACTGGACTAATTCCAAAAACTTATTTTTTTCTGGATTCCTATGTTATGACCTGGCTGGAACCATACCAGCATAATACGGTCTGACTCATGGTAGACAGGCACAATGCCTATGGACGCTTGCGATTCCAGAAGAATCACAAGCGCATTGCCGTCCCTTTCCTGATTTGAGGGTTAGTTGTGTTGACGGCAGACGAACGCGGGTGCCTCACTCTCGACACATTCATCCATTTCGATGCTTAGACACTGTTCTACCGTTATTGCAAATGCAGCAAGCTGTCACTCGACATATACTTATCTATAGCAGTAGAATACTGCGTGACGCGGCACGTCGCCAGCGGGCAACCTACGCCTTAGCATACAAGTTGGACGAGCCGCGGCGACATGACTGGTTTCTATGTATTTCTATGACGAAAACGTGTTGCTAGCAATTAAACGTATTTCATAGAAAGACAGGCCGAGTATCCACATGAACTGTGCGAGGAGACGATCCACTATAGCATTGCTGGCTCTCTCACGCGTCTCTTCCTAATGGACTTCCTAGAATTGAGTTTGAGTCCCCGGGAATGACACAGGATAGTTTTTATCGTGGAAATAATTCCCTAAGGAGGTGAACGAGTTCCACGCGGACAAATTCGCGGGCAGAAGCTAGTTTTTATAAATTTGACACCTTGCATGCTTAAAAGCTTCGCACATCTCTAGTAGATATTCACCCTAAGGCTTCCTTTCCACTAGGAGGTGCGAACAGAAATGGCTACATTTCGATTGAAGTGGTGATAAGATCCACTGTAATAATTGGTTCGACTCCTGTGCTTTCCGCTTCTCTCCGCACAGTGGAAATGGCGTTGAAGGCTGTAGGGCTCCACTGTTTGTCGAACGAGCGAGCGAGGCACGAAGTTTTATGCCTCAGCGTGGGCCGAAAATCGGTTGTGTGCCCGGTGTCTGTCCCGCTGTTCTCCTCTGCAGGTCGCATTTCTCAATCGATTCTCGTGATTTTTTGTGAACAGGTTTGCTAATTATATAGCTTTTTTTTGACGAGTCCTTTTCCGGAATTAAAAAAGAACCTAAATTGAATCAAGACTGGCTCGCGGTCTACAGCTCACAGAGCCACTAGTATATAAATCGGACCAGCTAGGTTAATACATAAGGTTTAGATTTATTTAAGATATTTACAAAACTGGTATAGGAATATGAACCTTCTAACTTGGACGGTAGAGTCGGATTTATTATGGAATACTTTGATGCAATTCGGCCAACTCAAATAATCTCAAGTAGACGTGAATAGCCTGAGAAGATACACTCACCGGCAATAAATTTGGGCCAAATTAGAAAAATGCATTTAATTATTTAAAACATAATTTAATCTATTCTATTTATAGTTTGAAATCACGGAAAGTTTTTGGGACAAATTTTCTGCCGGTGAGTATATTACATGAAATCTGGAAAGTGACCAAAACGTTAAGTTATCGTTTGTTTACATTGGATCGAGATTCGAACTCGATTTTAATCGATACTTTTCATGATGCCATTGTAGTGATATTAAAAAAAACAAGTTCGGGAATTTATTGCGGCGTATCTATAGTAAAACATGCAAATAAAGGGGCCCTTAATGGGTTGACCGATAATTGACTTTTGAGCTGTCGACAGTCGAGTTCGATAGTCGCCCAATGTAACGAGCCCTTAAAGTGAGTGCTCACCAGAGGTAGCACATCTCTGTTTTCATATATTTGACGCCTACCCGATAAGCATGACAAACGCATCTTCGCACGTCTCTGGTGGATATTGACCCTTACGGCGTCAGCTGCGTAGACCCACGCCCGCTGTCGCCCTCTGCCGTCGCGCCGCATCTGTGCCGCGCTATCGGCTCGCACGCTACAGTACCTTTCAGATAACGTGACTCGAATACTCTCGCGACGCATGCTCGCACCGCCTGCTCGCACCGACTTTTTGCGCTGGTTAACCTTTTTAACGCTCTTTCAAAGAGAAAAGTTGTCAACCACACGCGTAACCAACAAAAATGTAGTGCGGAGTTAAACCTTATGTCAATGCAAGAAGGTTGCTATCGCGCCGGGCTTGGCTGGGCTATGGTAAGCAGACACCGTACCGCCTTGGAAGGCACGTTTAGTTGTGATGGAAAAGTGAGCTGTGTATCAGTTGAAAAAGTCATCTGGGCCTTATTTCACCAATTGACACCTGACAAATGACATTATACACATTGCTGGTTCGACGAGTAGAAGTGATTACTGTTCATCATTAGTTACTCATCGACCCAGTATATGTCGACCGAGGGCAATTTTGAAGCTGGTGAAATATATACGTAAATGGTTTCCAACGCCACTGTCAATAGTCGAACTCGATCGTCGACCCCATGGAGCAAGCGCAAGGGACCGCACAGCTGCGAGCGCACGCCCACGCCCCGCCCTGACGCCCTCTGCTGTCACGCTGCCTCAGTGCCGCGCTGTCGGCGACCACAATACCGTTTACGTGACGCAAATGTGTCGCATTTTACAAAAGAAACGTTGTATGGTTATTCCGATCCACATATATTTGTAGAACCCAATTGGCCAATGAGTCGCTTAGGTTTCATTACAGCGTAATTTAATTAATTCACTCACGACTGACGATCTCGTAGCGATACGCGCTACCATGTAGAGGAAAGCGCCCACCTAGCGGGTTTCCGGCACTGAAAGTATTTTCTGACGCGATGCATTCTGATTCGCTCCGCTGTTCGCTCGTCAGAGCGCATCAGACGAGTGTAAATCTAACCGCACTAAATGTATGAAAATATCGCTCTGCCGCATCAGACAGAAATGCGGCTTCACACGCTAGTGTATAATTAGTTGGGTTCGTTTACTTGAATAATACAAGAGACACCTTAGTGACCATTAGTAGACCTTAAATCAGTGCAGTAAGGTCTACAATAGGTCAAAGAAGCGTGAGAGTTTATCGTGTCGCAAGGTTCCTTGGGGGCACGTGGTCGGCAACCCTCGCTTGAGGACGTAATTAGTGTGAAGTAAAAGTATTTCAATTGTTTCAACGGTGGTTCGAAGCATGCTCTTAATATGTCCTAATATAGAGCTGGAGTTATGACAACTGAGGATCAAGCCGTCGAGGCTAAGGGTGAGCATCTGTGCTGTGTTTCCAGCATACAAGTGACAACTAGCTGTCAAGCGTGCGAGGCAAAATATATGGAAGCACAGTTTACCACATCCCTAGTGGATTCTCACCCTAATGCTTATAGCTTTTTTTAATTCTACAGAACGCCATATCTTTGCTATTCAACGTGCGTGGCAGTCAGACATGACGCTAATTATGGCAGAAAATTGATGACGTCACGAGCTATAAATAAATCAAATTGCGTCCATGCCTACGTCACTCAATGCTTCACATAGCACCACCTTTACCCTGTACACAGTTACAAAGTAATTAATGTTTAAGATCCTGCGATAATCAGTAGGTACCACTAATAGTTTTCCACCTTGGGTAAGTGTTGCTTCTCAACAGCGAGATTAACGAGGAGCTACACAAGAAACGGAACAGACACTCGTAGAAGTAACTTGGAATTCATAAACAGTACAATGGTAATTGTTCTAAGGCATCATAAAAAACCGGCCAAGTGCGTGTCGGGCCACGCGCAGTGTAGGGTTCCGTAGTTGCCTGTCTGTCTTAGTTAAATCGAAGTGCGGTGCGGTTGCGTCGGCCGAATTTGTACTAAAATTGTTCTTTCCAAGTACACATTAAGTTAGTCGACTATTATTCGGTAACTACTTATGCCTACTTGTCCGTGATAGTTTTACTTTTAAATTCATTGTGTGTACTACCCTTAATTTATTTTCATAGAGCTTGGGTGCACGCCCCAACTTATCATGATAACCTCGAGTCCCGCCCGCACGAGGGCACCCCGTGGCTATGGCGCGATTTGTCGCCATTGGTTTTGGGAGAAATTCACTACGCTACTGTGACGAGTTGTCTATAGAACTGGGCCTCAAAGATTCATATTCAAACAGTTAATCGTTGAGTGACAAACATACTATGCAATAGACTTTATTTTTTACTGGTTTTGAAAATAACCTTCGGAAGACTTCCTTGGCCGTATCGCGAATGCTGATGATGTTAAATACAGCCTACTCTTTCGTAGGCTCCATGAAGACACGGCCAGGTGACATAACAAAAATACAAAACCAATATCACCTTATCTTTTAGCTACTGAACGAAAAGCCAAATGAGCTCGGGCTTGCCTACATATTTATTTATTTATTGATACATGGAAAACCAACAGCGCAACATATTTATAGACAAAATAATAAATCCATATAGCCAATTACAGGTTCTCACTTATAGAAATAAACTAACACAAAGAAATCTATAGCCAAACTTAAACTTAGCGTACATTACTACGCACAGTAACCATCGCGCATACACACACCATACATACACATATGTGTCTACATATATGTTGAACGCGGCGCCACTGGTAGGGGGTGTGACAGATCGGCCTACATGCTATGGCATGTATTGACTACGCGTTACGCGGTCGCTGACGCACGTGGTTTGCGTCCGTTTATAGCTACGCTTTTGGAGTTAGCGTAACAGACGAAATTACGCAATTGTATTGTCGTCAAAATTCCAATTTCAGACGCATTGCCAGTTATGGGACTTCTGAACGCTGTAGGTTTCGAACCCCATTCGAAACGTGCTACTGCGTACTGCGGTCCTTGCGGCAGACAGACTTGTGAATCACATCCGATCCTCTAGGGCACTACATGATCCTGAATACAGTCTTTAAATTAAAAAGGTTTCTTAAAAGAAAGTTTATATTTATTTAGCTTGCTGCGGGAACGCAACGAATCCTTGGGGCGCGGGGGTTATGTCAATCGGTAGCCTGGTTCTTGGGAATTCAGTCGCTATAGAGCGTTTCTCGGGAGCAGACCGCGCGTTGTGCTTGCGAGAGTTACAAAAACGGTGATTCGGCGACTGTAGCGCGTAGAAGATTCTACAGTATTCGAGGTTTTCGCCACTTAAATGATGCGCTAAGCATTCCTCTTATTCGAAAATGGGTCAAAAAGTTTGAACGCTGGAAAAACCCAAATCCAGGCGACCAAGGTCATCAAGAACGGTAGAAAACGTGGAGAGTGTTAATCAGCTATTGAAAGGTTCGGGTCGTCACGAAGGGACTGATTAACACTCCACGTTTTCTACCGTTCTTGGTGACCTTGGTCTACTAAATAATCAATAATGTTGTATTTTATCGAAAAAGGATTAAAAATGCAAACACAAGAGGTTAAATAATCACAAAGTTTTACCCCCTCCGGTATGTTCTGTCCCTTTTCCGCAAAAGGTACCTTCATATGAAACGATTGTCATTTACTATGATGCTGAGGATCGTGACGACATGCTCCCGAACGTTTTCTTTTTCTGACGAGCAACATTAAAACGGTTGCTTCTTTCTTTTGAACTAATAATACAATTTGAGTCTACACCCCTATTATTGTGGTTCACGTATATCCGCTTTTCCGAAAGCCGCTATATCTATCTAGCCTAGCTTTAACTATTTTTACATCTACATAAAAGGTCGTTCTCCAAATCATTCGTTGTTCTACGAAAACTAGCTTTGCTAGTTATCCGGAACGAGATCAGGCTTTTTTCTGATTTTGTCAAATGAAAGCTAAAGTTAGCCGGCCCGAGTTCTAGAACAATATAGTACAACGGCATGTGTTCACAGATCGGCATCAACCCGGGGCTGTTCGCGGCGTACAAGGGCCACCACTACGCGGGCCCCGGCAACCACTTCTGGAAGTGCCTGTACCTGTCGGGGCTCACGCGCGAGCAGATGTCCGCCGACGAGGACTACAAGGTACGTTCTACAATTCTTAATTACGAATTACAATTCACACACAACACATACAACAATTACGAAGGAAGAGGTCAAGTCTTGTGCTCGTGCGCGTCTTGGTCGGATGCACATTGCAAAGGATCTTGGGAATTGTCTGTCATAGCCGCTTTCCCTGTGTCAAGTACTGTGCTTTGACCTGACCCCGTATCATGGTCGGCCTTATCACGCGATAAGTGACAAGATAGAGCGTCTTTCACTGGCTGTTTGAGATTATTGTTGTTTGACATGTTTTTGAGATTAGCACTGCTGTGTTTAGATATAAGTAAGGCCAGATTAATAATCACCATAGTCATAGTCATAGTCATTTATTCAAATAACAATATACATTGTGTTTGACTATAATAGTTTAAAATAATAATAATGTTGAATGTACTAAACTAAAAAATATATAATAAACACAAACAGTAACATTAATAGAATCACAATCAATAACATAACAAATCATAAATTCATTTAAAATATAATACAACACGAATACAATTTGAAAATGATATGTCCATAATTTAAAAATAATCTCAAAATTCTAATATAAATTCATTTCATTTCATTTATTTATTCATTTAACATAACATTTTGAACTTACTTAAGAATAAAACCACAATAAATTTCCTAATACCTACATAACATAATCAGTCAAATAAATGAATATAAACATCATATCAGCCAAAAGACGTCCACTGCGAGACATAGGGCTCCCCCAAAGAGTGGCAGTGGCACAATGCCCGGTCCTGCGCCACCCGCACCCAGCGACCTCCCGGAGCCCGGAGGTTATTATATTACTATTAGAGAGTAACGTCGTCTCCGTCTGTGTGTGTTGCAGCTGCTGAACTTCGGCATCGGCTTCACGAACATGGTGGCGCGCGCGACCAAGGGCTCGGCCGACCTCACGCGCCGCGAGATCAAGGAGGGCTCGGCCGCGCTCATGGACAAGCTGCGGGCCTTCCGCCCTAAGGTACGCGCGCACACACGTGCCGTACACACATACACACAACACATACACAGTGTCGGGTTACACTTTCACCACCCCTTTCTTCCTGTGGGTGTCGTAAAAGTGGACTAAGGGTTGAAGTGTGTTGTGGGCGATGGGCTAGCAACTTAAAATATTAGGGGACAATCTTACACAAATCAACCTAGTCCCAAACTAAGCAAAGCTTGTACTATGGGTGCTAGACGACGATAAACATGCTTATAATAGATAAATAAATACATAAAAAAACATCCACGAAATATTCGTGCTCAATTGCTCATCACACAATTAAATGCCCTCACTGGGAGTCGAACCCGGGATCTCATGCTTCGTAGGCTAAAGCGGTCGTCAACTATCACTGCAGTATCACATTTTTTCGATCTCTGATACCCTCATTTTTGCTAAAAGTGGCACTGGAACATAAGTTTCATGTTCTCTGCCTACCCCTTTTGGGAAGAAAGGCGTGAATAATATGCATACTCGCATCACAACACAGGTCAGTTCTCTCTTCCCGTCACGTTTTAGAGCGGTTACACACGGCGACTTTTTGCAGCAGTACAAACGCGATACAGAATCGATACAGGTGATTTTGGCATGTGATCTATGGCTAGTGTCGCGGTACAGTCGCGCGTTTGAATCGCTGTAAAAAGGCGCCGCGTGTATTCCGGTATCCTCGACCAATCATTTTTGCAGTTCGGCACGAAACAATACTTGGTACACTTCGGAGGAGTATATACCTGTTACCTCGTTTAATTCATACGGGCTTATTTTAGGTCCGAAATTGTAAATTCCTGGCAAAAAACGTAAGCAGAAAACGACTTTATCATGAGAGCACAAAGTCGTTTTTTGCTTGCGATCATTTGACAGAATTTACTCGAGTTTCGGATAGACTATAACCGCTCTTAGCAGCTATTATACTCTGGACAGGGGTGTACCCTTGTTTTGTCGACAACCTTTTCATCGAATATTATTTCATCGACAACGATTCATCGAAACTTTAGTACTAGTAATATTGTTTGGCGTTATTTTATTTCAACTACTATTCATTTAAATTTATCTTACTACGTAGAAATACTATTCAACGAATATTACTTAATAGCTGGTTTGTTTCAAATTATCTTAATTGGCACAACTACATAACATTGCAATTCATTTCTTCGACATATTACTTTAATACAATTTTATATGTCCTACTGCACATTTATACATTATTCAAATTATCTAGTTAATTATGTATTATTGTATGTATAATAAAACTAAGAATCATTGGTGTAAATCGTTTATTACAAAAAATATCAGGGTGGACAAAAATGGCTTGTCATAAGCGAAATCTGTTTTAGGTCGGTTAGGTTAGGGTTCACTTGTGTCCCTCAGACAAGAAATAGACACCCCGCGCAGCGGGGTGGCGTTGACCCGCTGCACGGCTATGACAAGATGGCACGCGAGCTCTGATCATCATGACAATTGATAAATAATATGTATGTATAATAAAACTAAGAATCATTGGTGTAAATCGTTTATTACAAAAAAAAAACAAAAATCAACAAGACATAAGTCTGAAGAGATTTAAGACTTAAACTTTTAAATTTTTTGCTATGCATTTTAGCAACTTAACCTCAGAATATTCTGCTTGATGTTGTAAAATGGTATCTATGTGCGTTTAGTTTCGACAACGAAATATTACCAATTGAAATAGTTTTATGCGGAATAAATATTATTACAAGTAAAAAAAATGAATAAAAAAAACTCGAAATGAAAAGCCATGACATGAATTTTATTGTAATAAGTCAACTACCAATTAAAAGACCTCGGTGCAAATTACCTAGTATCGAGTATTCGACGGAATAACTTGTCGATGAAATGAAAATACTTGAAACGTTGTCTTTGAAATAATATTCGATGAAATGTTTGTCGGCAATTCAATGGTAAACCCTGGACAGGCTATACGCGGTGCCAATGAGAGACAGAAAGGCTCCTATGCAGCTAAATTAAGAACTGGTCTAAAAATGGCTGATGGCTTCCCATAAACAACCTACTTAATTTGAGCGGATAATGGTTTATTGGCCACAACCTCATCCTAAATCAGCTGTGCAAAAAGGGAACTATGACAAGGTCAACGAATGATATCTCCCTTTCTGTCAAACTTATTGACATTTGTATCTCGCGCAGACGTGGTATTATTATTATTACTTTAGCTTGTACTGCGTATTAGGTCCTTGGTCCTGCCACTCCGGTTAATCTCGGCTCCCGCACACCTTCAAAGTTCAAATTCATCGGATAGAGACCACGGGACTGTGACACTATCGTTCGCACATAGTCGCACGGACGGCGTTGTCACTGTGAGTCACACAAAACGTGACAACGAAACGACTGGACGAAAGAGCACGTGCTATTTGGGTTCTTAGCTGTCAAACATCGGTTTTGTCAGATAGAGGACCTTCTGTTCGAAGTAGTTGTAGACAGGTACAGTCAAGTGTAAAAATATGGGTGCATACAACTTACTCATAAATATATCCCATAACTCTTATGTCAGCGGATTAAGGTTTTGGTACTTATTTATGAGAGGATGTTATCGAATACATATTCTTTGCACTTGACTGTACTAGTAATGATTCTGCTGTTTTAGGTCTGGAGCAATCTGTAAAAAAAACTACAATATGCGATATTGTGGCAAGTTTCCACTAATAATTAGGCAATTTTCCAAAAAAATATTAAATTATGTCACTGATTGTGACATAATTATTGATATATTGGAAATAGCCCGGCAAACAAACCAATCTGTGGTCAGGCATCGTTTTAATTGATTCACACTGCGTGAGTCACATTCAGGAAACAAGGATTTTAACATTAAATCCGTGTTTCAAGTAGGTACTCGGCGCTCTGCCAATTCCCGGACAAGCCTGTTGACTAGGGTTCCATTATCAAGTAGGTACTCGGCGCCCTGCCAATTCCCGGACAAGCCTGTTGACTAGGGTTCCATTATTCAAGTAGGTACTCGGCGCTCTGCCAATTCCCGGACAAGCCTGTTGACTAGGGTTCCATTATCAATTTGGCTTTCAACATGAAAAGTCAACATCGTTGGCTTGTTTTTCACTTATTGCGAGCATTACAGAAAGTGTAGACAAGAAACATCCCACAGTATCTGTATTTTTAGACATGACCAAGGCTTTCGATTTTGTTAATCACCAAATACTACTCAGTAAATTGTACGATTATGGCATTCGCGGGTTGGCTCATAATTGGCTTAAAAGTTATCTCACTGATCGAAACCAGTCAACAGAGATCACACTAATGATTGAAGGGGAAAAAAAAGTTACGTTTCAGTGCCAAAAACGAATAAACGCGGTGTCCCACAAGGCAGCATACTGGGACCGCTATTATTCCTTCTTTATATAAACGACCTTCCGATCATTACCAAACATAAATGTGTATTATTCGCGGACGATACCACCATACTATTTACTAGTACTGATCAAAATAATATTGAAAAAGACATAAATGCTACTTTGGCAGATGTTGGTCGATGGATGAAAATAAATAATTTAAAATTAAATATCAGTAAAACTAAAGCAATACAATTTAAAACTTATAAAAGT
This sequence comes from Epinotia bilunana, assembly GCA_947049275.1. NCBI lineage: Eukaryota > Metazoa > Arthropoda > Insecta > Lepidoptera > Tortricidae > Epinotia > Epinotia bilunana. The sequence goes on along the minus strand of OX346275.1, from coordinate 14,976,904 downwards.
AAACAAATCGATTTAAATATAGGCTATGATAGTAATAAAATAGATATTGTAAACTCAACGGCATTTCTCGGTATATCACTGGATGAAAATTGTAATTGGAAAAGTCATGTAGACTTAGTGTGTAGTAAAGTAAACAAGTTTGTGTTCGCTTTACATAGATTAAGAAAAATTGCCTCTATGCAGACCGCTCTGAGTGCTTACCACGGTTATGTTGGTTCGGTTCTACGCTACGGCCTCATTATGTGGGGACATTCCGTAGACGTCGAGAGAGCGTTCTTAGCCCAAAAAAAATGTATACGAGCGATAAGCAATATAGGCAAAAGAGAGTCGTGTAGACCAATTTTCCAACAATTAAAAATACTTCCTTTACCGTGTATTTATATTGCTGAAATATGTTTATTTGTCAAAAAACATAGTAATTACTTTACTAGGATTTCGCATCATAACCCAAATGCAAGAAGTATGCACAGAAATAAAGTATATGCACCTAGAGCAAATTTAAAGTTTTATAAAAACAATGTTGTTGGGATGGCTGCTCGAGTCTATAATCACCTGCCCACGGCTTTATTAGAATTACCTATTAAGAAATTTAAACCACAACTGTTAAAATGGCTCTCTCAAAAAAATTTTTATTCACTAAAAGATTTCTTTTTACCATTACATAAGTAGTCATAAGTTATCCGTAAGTTAGGTTTAGTGTTAAAATATTTGTATACCTACTACTATAAGGTATCAAACATTGTTGAGACCAACTGTATACTGTAAAAACATCTTCATATATGTACACACTGTTTGGCAAATAAATCATTATTTATTTATTTATTTATTTATTTATCAAGTAGGTACTCGGCGCCCTGCCAATTCCCGGACAAGCCTGTTGACTAGGGTTCCATTATTCAAGTAGGTACTCGGCGCTCTGCCAATTCCCGGACAAGCCTGTTGACTAGGGTTCCATTATTCAAGTAGGTACTCGACGCTCTGCCAATTCCCGGACAAGCCTGTTGACTAGGGTTCCATTATTCAAGTAGGTACTCGGCGCTCTGCCAATTCCCGGACAAGCCTGTTGACTAGGGTTCCATTATCAAGTAGGTACTCGGCGCCCTGCCAATTCCCGGACAAGCCTGTTGACTAGGGTTCCATTATTCAAGTAGGTACTCGGCGCTCTGCCAATCCCCGGACAAGCCTGTTGACTAGGGTTCCATTATTCAAGTAGGTACTCGGCGCTCTGCCAATTCCCGGACAAGCCTGTTGACTAGGGTTCCATTATCAAGTAGGTACTCGGCGCCCTGCCAATTCCCGGACAAGCCTGTTGACTAGGGTTCCATTATTCAAGTAGGTACTCGGCGCTCTGCCAATTCCCGGACAAGCCTGTTGACTAGGGTTCCATTATTCAAGTAGGTATTCGGCGCCCTGCCAATTCCCGGACAAGCCTGTTGACTAGGGTTCCATTATTCAAGTAGGTACTCGGCGCTCTGCCAGTTCACGGACAAGCCTGTTGACTGGGGTTCCATTATTCAAGTAGGTACTCGGCGCTCTGCCAATTCCCGGACAAGCCTGTTGACTAGGGTTCCATTATTCAAGTAGGTACTCGGCGCTCTGCCAATTCCCGGACAAGCCTGTTGACTAGGGTTCCATTATTCAAGTAGGTACTCGGCGCCCTGCCAATTCCCGGACAAGCCTGTTGACTAGAGTTCCATTATTCAAGAAGGTACTCGGTGCTCTGCCAATTCCCGGGCAGGCCTGTTGACTAGGGTTCCATTATTCAATTAGGTACTCGGCGCTCTGCCAGTTCCCGGACAAGCCTGTTGACTAGGGTTCCATTATTCAAGTAGGTACTCGGCGCCCTGCCAATTCCCGGACAAGCCGGTTGACTAGGGTTCCATTATTCAAGTAGGTACTCGGCGCTCTGCCAGTCCACGGACAAGCCTGTTGACTGGGGTTCCATTATTCAAGTAGGTACTCGGCGCTCTGCCAATTCCCGGACAAGCCTGTTGACTAGGGTTCCATTATTCAAGTAGGTACTCGGCGCTCTGCCAATTCCCGGACCAGCCTGTTGACTAGGGTTCCATTATTCAAGTAGGTACTCGGCGATCTGCCAGTTCCCGGACAAGCCTGTTAACTGGGGTTCCATTATTCAAGTAGGTACTCGGCGCTCTGCCAATTCTCGGACAAGCCTGTTGACTAGGGTTCCATTATTCAAGTAGGTACTCGGCGCTCTGCCAGTTCCCGGACATGCCTGTTGACTAGGGTTCCATTATTCAAGTAGGTACTCGGCGCTCTGCCAGTTCCCGGACAAGCCTGTTAACTGGGGTTCCATTATTCAAGTAGGTACTCGGCGCTCTGCCAATTCTCGGACAAGCCTGTTGACTAGGGTTCCATTATTCAAGTAGGTACTCGGCGCTCTGCCAGTTCCCGGACATGCCTGTTGACTAGGGTTCCATTATTCAAGTAGGTACTCGGCGCTCTTCCAGTTCCCGGACAAGCCTGTTGACTAGGGTTCCATTATTCAAGTAGGTACTCGGCGCTCTGCCAGTTCCCGGACATGCCTGTTGACGAGGGTTCCATTATTCAAGTAGGTACTCGGCGCTCTGCCAGTTCCCGGACAAGCCTGTTGACTGGGGTTCCATTATTCAAGTAGGTACTCGGCGCTCTGCCAATTCTCGGACAAGCCTGTTGACTAGGGTTCCATTATTCAAGTTGGTACTCGGCGCTCTGCCAGTTCCCGGACAAGCCTGTTGACTGGGGTTCCATTATTCAAGTAGGTACTCGGCGCTCTGCCAGTTCCCGGACATGCCTGTTGACTAGGGTTCCATTATTCAAGTAGGTACTCGGCGCTCTGCCAGTTCCCGGACAAGCCTGTTGACTGGGGTTCCATTATTCAAGTAGGTACTCGGCGCTCTGCCAATTCTCGGACAAGCCTGTTGACTAGGGTTCCATTATTCAAGTAGGTACTCGGCGCTCTGCCAGTTCCCGGACAAGCCTGTTGACTGGGGTTCCATTATTCAAGTAGGTACTCGGCGCTCTGTCAGTTCCCGGACATGCCTGTTGACTGGGGTTCCATTATTCAAGTAGGTACTCGGCGCTCTGCCAGTTCCCGGACAAGCCTGTTGACTGGGGTTCCATTATTCAAGTTGGTACTCGGCGCTCTGCCAGTTCCCGGAGTTCCCGGACAAGCCTGTTGACTGGGGTTCCATTATTCAAGTAGGTACTCGGCGCTCTGCCAGTTCCCGGACAAGCCTGTTGACTGGGGTTCCATTATTCAAGTTGGTACTCGGCGCTCTGCCAGTTCCCGGACAAGTCTGTTGACTGGGGTTCCATTATTCAAGTAGGTACTCGGCGCTCTGCCAGTTCCCGGACATGCCTGTTGACTAGGGTTCCATTATTCAAGTAGGTACTCGGCGCTCTGCCAGTTCCCGGACAAGCCTGTTGACTGGGGTTCCATTATTCAAGTAGGTACTCGGCGCTCTGCCAATTCTCGGACAAGACTGTTGACTAGGGTTCCATTATTCAAGTAGGTACTCGGCGCTCTGCCAGTTCCCGGACAAGCCTGTTGACTGGGGTTCCATTATTCAAGTAGGTACTCGGCGCTCTGCCAGTTCACGGACAAGCCTGTTGACTGGGGTTCCATTATTCAAGTAGGTACTCGGCGCTCTGTCAGTTCCCGGACATGCCTGTTGACTGGGGTTCCATTATTCAAGTAGGTACTCGGCGCTCTGCCAGTTCCCGGACAAGCCTGTTGACTGGGGTTCCATTATTCAAGTAGGTACTCGGCGCTCTGCCAGTTCCCGGACAAGCCTGTTGACTGGGGTTCCATTATTCAAGTAGGTACTCGGCGCTCTGCCAGTTCCCGGACAAGCCTGTTGACTGGGGTTCCATTATTCAAGTAGGTACTCGGCGCTCTGCCAATTCTCGGACAAGCCTGTTGACTAGGGTTCCATTATTCTAGATGCCAAGGGCTCACAATAATTTAAATACCCTGTTTAGTGTGTCACTGTTTACTTTCCGAATGACGATACGACGTGACATAACTCCAGCCAGTCTAATAATTGTAATTCTTTTATGTATAATACTATCTAATTTATATTCTTTATTGTATTGACACCATAATCTGTATAGTAATCGGACTCAGTTTCGTTGTCAATTTGAATGTCTTGAATGAATATTTAGTTCACCTGTATTGTCGTTAAAACATAGACGTCTTCGGCGCGGTTTTATACAGATGCATAAGACCAAATGTTAGTATCCCAGTACATTTTTTTGACATTGCTTATCGACGACATAGGGGTGAACGGATCATTATAAAACCGCAGGTTATAATTTTTGTAATAACCACAGCTTATCATTATAACATGAAAATGAATAAATGGATTGATTGAATAATTGAACGTGTTATTGTAACGTTACAGGTGGCGGTGTTCAACGGCAAGCTGATCTACGAGGTGTTCTCCGGCAAGAAGGACTTCTGCTTCGGCAAGCAGCCCGACACCGTCGCCGGCACCAACACGGTAACTCTCCCTCACTTCTGACGTTTCACTAGATAGAGCACTTGGTCAAAAAAAATTGATACTTTCCTTTGTCTTTGTCCCATTACACTACGATATTTTATAGTCCGTGTGCTTTTTTGTAATTGATATTTTCAATTTGTGCTTCGCGGAGCCTCTGCCAAGCTGAAAAAACTGCTGAATAGCTATTATGATTAGACTTCTTCGCTGTGCACTGATTTTTGAAATGTCCATATTTGTTACAATTAATACAACGTGGACCTTTTCCTTTTGGCTTCTTGACTAGAGGGAGTTCTTCCTTTTGTGAAAAAAGCTGATGACCGAAAATTGGTTGCAGAGATGAGATCCATTTTCTGGATTTTTCATGTTGCGGTATTTACCAGATTCCTTTTTTTACGGAATCGTTTATGACCAAATTATGAATATCACAAGTTCCGAATTTTCCACATTCGTTTTATTTCTTATTCTAAATTGTCCTATTTCTGATATTTTACACATTTGTTTACTTGCCCATTCGATTTTAGGCATATTCAGAATTTTCCACATTATTAAATTAACATAGTATTATTTTGTACGCATGCGTTTTAATCCATATTACGTATTTTGTATAGTACGTAATGAAGTAATGGCAATACCCATCACGTTCAATACAGTTTTTTTTAAACTTTTACAACTTTCACTTTCTGTTTTAATGTCTTATAGCCTAATTTGTTTAATTAAGTACAAACTCTTCGGATTCGAATCTATAACCTACAGATGATAAAATGAATGTCAAGTAAATGTGATAATTCATAGTGTTTGAGTGCGATATTACGGTTTGTGTATTATATCTTACAAAAATTAATGAATTATGGCGTCTACGAGTTCAGGGGAAGTGGAGTTTAGTTTTGTGGAAGTCGGCAAAAAAGGTAAAAAGAGACTATTAAGGTCCGGTTACCAGTATTACTTTCATACCACAAATAAAAACGGCACAAATTTATGGCGTTGTGCCCGCAAGGGCCTACGTTGTAATGCGACTGTGACTATTAATTCCGTAAATACTGCGATATTGCGAGAAAGTATTCAATCTGACATCTCTAAAAACAAAATTCCACTAGCCCTCGATTCCTGCAAGAAACGTTGCCATACTGAATGGGGGTCAATTCCTAAGATATACGAAGAAAGTATGGCGACATTGGACAACGATTCAGATTCCAGCAATAACACGGAAGTGCCACCGTTTTCGTCTATAAAGGACCCTTTGTATGAAGCACGCAAAGAGGTTTACAACGTAAATAAATGCTTCACGTCAACGCAAGAGGTAGAAATTCCTGAAATTCTGAAAAAAGATTTCTTTCTATACGAAGGAGAAGGAGAAAACAAATTGTTTATATTTGGAAGTCCCACTTGCTTAAAGTTTGCAAAGAAATTTGAATTATATCTCGGCGATGGGACTTTTCGCAGCGTTCCAAAACCATTTGAACAACTCTTTTCGATTCACGTTGACGTCGGAAGCACTAGCGAAGTTACTTCTATAGTACCCATATTTTTTGCTTGCTACCGAATAAAAAAGAATCTACTTACGAGGAAGTATTTCGCATTTTAAGAGATAGATTTAACGTAAAAATATCTTTATTCAAAAGCGATTGGGAAACTGCAATTATCAACGCGGTTAAGACTGTTTATCCAGATGTACGTGTGAAGGGATGTTATTTTCATTTTTCCAAACCTATATGGAAAAAAGCTGACAAGTTAGGCATGCTGGAAGATAAAGAACACAGGCGAATTGTAAGACTTACATCAAATTTAGCCCTTTGCCAGTCGATTATATACCCGAAGCCTGGCTGTATATTCTAAACGAAGGGATAGACGACATCGCAACGGAAAAAATTGTTTCATACTTCAACAAAAATTGGATGACCAAGATTTGCAGAAGTATGTGGTGTTGTTCTAATGAGCGACATAGAACCACGAACGCCTTGGAAGGTTGGCACTGTCGTCTAAACCAAAAGGTTGGCACTGTCGTCTAAACCAAAAGGTTGGCAAGAGCAACCTTTTCTATTTCATTCAATTTTTGAAGTCCGAAGCAAAATTTTACGCAAAGAAAGTAAAAAATGAGCAAATTTTTGCTAAACCCAAAAAGAGGCGATCGAAATACATAAAACATGACGCAAAATTACAAAAAATAATCGAAGACTTACTGAAAGGATCAATATCAGCTGAAGAATGTTTGCTTAAATTATGTTGGTTCAAGTAGGTATTCGTATAATGAAAAAATATATATAAATAAGTAATAGAATACATATGTAATTATAGAAGAATGACTGCCTTAGTTTACATGAATAAAATAAAATAATAATAAAAAACCCTTTATTATTCCCCTTTTAAAATAAAGCAGTGCAAAAAAAACGAATGTGGAAAATTTTGTGTTTTGATCGTGATGGGTATTGCCATTACTTCATTACGTACTATACAAAATATATAATATGGATTAACAAGCATGCGTACAAAATAATACTATGTTAATTTAATAATGTGGAAAATTCTGAATATGCCTAAAATCGAATTGGCAAGTAAACAAATGTGTAAAATATCAGAAATAGGACAATTTAGAATGAGAAATAAAACGAATGTGGAAAATTCGGAACTTGTGATATTCATAATTTGGTCATAAACGAAAAAAGGAATCTGGTAAATACCGCAACATGAAAAATCCAGAAAATGGATCTCATCTCTGCAACCGAAAAAAACATAGAAGGCGAGCTGGAGCTCGCCTTCTATGTTGTGTTTATGTATGTGGACATCCGCATCCAATAACAGCTGCCAAAAATATTAGCCTATTTCTTATTACCAGGGCCCGTAATTTTCATGCAGATGACATCAATTTGACGTCACGCTCCATATAGGGTGATCCCAAATAGTTTTATTGTAAATTATTAATCATTAGTCGTCAATCATTTTAATCATGAGGGCCCGTAATTTTCATGCCGATGACATCAATTTGACGTCACGCTCCATATAGGGTGATCCCAAATAGTTTTATTGTAAATTATTAATCATTAGTCGTCAATCATTTTAATCATGAGGGCCCGTAATTTTCATGCCGATGACATCAATTTGACGTCACGCTCCATATAGGGTGATCCCAAATAGTTTTATTGTAAATTATTAATCATTAGTCGTCAATCATTTTAATCATGAGGGCCCGTAATTTTCATGCCGATGACATCAATTTGACGTCACGCTCCATATAGGGTGATCCCAAATAGTTTTATTGTAAATTATTACGCCCTTATTCATAAAACTTAAAATGCCTCTGCTAAATAAAATGTGCTCTGCCCTATTCTTACGCACACAAATGTCAAAGTGACAGATAAAGACAAACGAACTTTAACGGCATTTTAGTTAAAATACAAATGACTTAGAAAAGTAGTCTATTTATTACTATTTACAAGTAGTTATTTTTTTTTGGGTATTTATGTTCTTTAATTGTAGTTGCTCCCATACAAACATTTATTCCTCTCCAAAAAGTGGTTCGAATGACATTATAAAAAAATCTTAGTCATCACCTATTGGCGTCGATGGAATCGGAAAGGATATGATTATGCTCCCACTTCCTTGCATCTTACCAGTAATTATGTCTATTGTTAATGAATCCATCTTGACCGGAGAGGTACCGGATTTACTAAAGTGGATAACCCATGTCAGGTTGGGGATCTTAGACTAATAAGCGTTCTGCCTTTTCTGTCCAAGGTAATATGTTGAGAATCAACACATTTTGCCACAATTAAAATCTGGTTTTGGTAAAGGTATAGGTACGGTGACCGCTCTGACCGATGTGGTTGACAATATATTGACTGAACAGACCCCGTAGCATGGACACTTCTATAGAATCTATCTTGTCACTTATCGCGTGATAAGGCCGACCATGATACGGGGTCAGGATTCTGGTAGGGGTACTTGCTTAGTATTGCTGGATTTCTCCCGGGCTTTTGACAGCATTAACATTCTCTCTACTCTCCTTCTACTACTCCTTTCAAAATTAGCGTACTACGGTGTAAACAACAAATTCCTATTTTGGTTTCATAACATAATGACCTCAGTGGCCGAACTCAGTCAGTTGGAATAAGAAGGGAGGATGGCGTGTCACTAGTATCCGAAAAGAAGCCAACTAGAGGAGTTCCTCAGTGATCAAAATTCAAAATGGCGGCCACTAGACGCCCAAATAGTAAAAAAAGTCGTTATTTTATTTTATTTTATTAGAAAACCAACAGCTTTAACATTATATTAATATTCTTACAATTAAGATACAACTGCTTAGCCAATACCAGGTCTCCGTATAATCGTTAAATAGGTAAAGGTATAATTTTTAGGTTCAATACTTACTGAGCTTTCTCAGTAAGTATTGAACCTACAGAGCTGGTTCTGGTCTCAAATTGTATACATTTTAGTCTTCTTAAACAAACGTACGTATTTTTATTTAAAAACTGCATAGTTTAGGATTTACATTGAACACAACATATTTAAAAAATCACAACTAGCCGTTAGCTTACGATTGAAGCGATTTTAGTGGTGTTTAGTGAGTGTGGTAGTATAGAATGTTTCCGTTGGCAGTACATGTGGGTGATGCCGTCGTCGTCGGCGCGCTGCGCGCAGCTGCCGCGCGCGGCGGACAAGGTCCCGTTCTACGCGGCGCTCAAGAAGTTCCGCGACTACCTCAACGGGCTCGTGCCGCACGTGGACGAGGCCGAGCTCGTGTTCCCCGACAACACCAGCCGCCGCCCGCAGGAGGAGATGGAGATACGCAGGTACCGTCACAACACGGGTGGGTGGGGGTGACCCGCCCGCTGCCTGCACTCACACGGGACAAGGTCCCGTTCTACGCGGCGCTCAAGAAGTTCCGCGACTACCTCAACGGGCTCGTGCCGCACGTGGACGAGGCCGAGCTCGTGTTCCCCGACAACACCAGCCGCCGCCCGCAGGAGGAGATGGAGATACGCAGGTACCGTCACAACACGGGTGGGTGGGGGTGACCCGCCCGCTGCCTGCACTCACACGGGACAAGGTCCCGTTCTACGCGGCGCTCAAGAAGTTCCGCGACTACCTCAACGGGCTCGTGCCGCACGTGGACGAGGCCGAGCTCGTGTTCCCCGACAACACCAGCCGCCGCCCGCAGGAGGAGATGGAGATACGCAGGTACCGTCACAACACGGGTGGGTGGGGGTGACCCGCCCGCTGCCTGCACTCACACGGGACAAGGTCCCGTTCTACGCGGCGCTCAAGAAGTTCCGCGACTACCTCAACGGGCTCGTGCCGCACGTGGACGAGGCCGAGCTCGTGTTCCCCGACAACACCAGCCGCCGCCCGCAGGAGGAGATGGAGATACGCAGGTACCGTCACAACACGGGTGGGTGGGGGTGACCCGCCCGCTGCCTGCACTCACACGGGACAAGGTCCCGTTCTACGCGGCGCTCAAGAAGTTCCGCGACTACCTCAACGGGCTCGTGCCGCACGTGGACGAGGCCGAGCTCGTGTTCCCCGACAACACCAGCCGCCGCCCGCAGGAGGAGATGGAGATACGCAGGTACCGTCACAACACGGGTGGGTGGGGGTGACCCGCCCGCTGCCTGCACTCACACGGGACAAGGTCCCGTTCTACGCGGCGCTCAAGAAGTTCCGCGACTACCTCAACGGGCTCGTGCCGCACGTGGACGAGGCCGAGCTCGTGTTCCCCGACAACACCAGCCGCCGCCCGCAGGAGGAGATGGAGATACGCAGGTACCGTCACAACACGGGTGGGTGGGGGTGACCCGCCCGCTGCCTGCACTCACACGGGACAAGGTCCCGTTCTACGCGGCGCTCAAGAAGTTCCGCGACTACCTCAACGGGCTCGTGCCGCACGTGGACGAGGCCGAGCTCGTGTTCCCCGACAACACCAGCCGCCGCCCGCAGGAGGAGATGGAGATACGCAGGTACCGTCACAACACGGGTGGGTGGGGGTGACCCGCCCGCTGCCTGCACTCACACGGGACAAGGTCCCGTTCTACGCGGCGCTCAAGAAGTTCCGCGACTACCTCAACGGGCTCGTGCCGCACGTGGACGAGGCCGAGCTCGTGTTCCCCGACAACACCAGCCGCCGCCCGCAGGAGGAGATGGAGATACGCAGGTACCGTCACAACACGGGTGGGTGGGGGTGACCCGCCCGCTGCCTGCACTCACACGGGACAAGGTCCCGTTCTACGCGGCGCTCAAGAAGTTCCGCGACTACCTCAACGGGCTCGTGCCGCACGTGGACGAGGCCGAGCTCGTGTTCCCCGACAACACCAGCCGCCGCCCGCAGGAGGAGATGGAGATACGCAGGTACCGTCACAACACGGGTGGGTGGGGGTGACCCGCCCGCTGCCTGCACTCACACGGGACAAGGTCCCGTTCTACGCGGCGCTCAAGAAGTTCCGCGACTACCTCAACGGGCTCGTGCCGCACGTGGACGAGGCCGAGCTCGTGTTCCCCGACAACACCAGCCGCCGCCCGCAGGAGGAGATGGAGATACGCAGGTACCGTCACAACACGGGTGGGTGGGGGTGACCCGCCCGCTGCCTGCACTCACACGGGACAAGGTCCCGTTCTACGCGGCGCTCAAGAAGTTCCGCGACTACCTCAACGGGCTCGTGCCGCACGTGGACGAGGCCGAGCTCGTGTTCCCCGACAACACCAGCCGCCGCCCGCAGGAGGAGATGGAGATACGCAGGTACCGTCACAACACGGGTGGGTGGGGGTGACCCGCCCGCTGCCTGCACTCACACGGGACAAGGTCCCGTTCTACGCGGCGCTCAAGAAGTTCCGCGACTACCTCAACGGGCTCGTGCCGCACGTGGACGAGGCCGAGCTCGTGTTCCCCGACAACACCAGCCGCCGCCCGCAGGAGGAGATGGAGATACGCAGGTACCGTCACAACACGGGTGGGTGGGGGTGACCCGCCCGCTGCCTGCACTCACACGGGACAAGGTCCCGTTCTACGCGGCGCTCAAGAAGTTCCGCGACTACCTCAACGGGCTCGTGCCGCACGTGGACGAGGCCGAGCTCGTGTTCCCCGACAACACCAGCCGCCGCCCGCAGGAGGAGATGGAGATACGCAGGTACCGTCACAACACGGGTGGGTGGGGGTGACCCGCCCGCTGCCTGCACTCACACGGGACAAGGTCCCGTTCTACGCGGCGCTCAAGAAGTTCCGCGACTACCTCAACGGGCTCGTGCCGCACGTGGACGAGGCCGAGCTCGTGTTCCCCGACAACACCAGCCGCCGCCCGCAGGAGGAGATGGAGATACGCAGGTACCGTCACAACACGGGTGGGTGGGGGTGACCCGCCCGCTGCCTGCACTCACACGGGACAAGGTCCCGTTCTACGCGGCGCTCAAGAAGTTCCGCGACTACCTCAACGGGCTCGTGCCGCACGTGGACGAGGCCGAGCTCGTGTTCCCCGACAACACCAGCCGCCGCCCGCAGGAGGAGATGGAGATACGCAGGTACCGTCACAACACGGGTGGGTGGGGGTGACCCGCCCGCTGCCTGCACTCACACGGGACAAGGTCCCGTTCTACGCGGCGCTCAAGAAGTTCCGCGACTACCTCAACGGGCTCGTGCCGCACGTGGACGAGGCCGAGCTCGTGTTCCCCGACAACACCAGCCGCCGCCCGCAGGAGGAGATGGAGATACGCAGGTACCGTCACAACACGGGTGGGTGGGGGTGACCCGCCCGCTGCCTGCACTCACACGGGACAAGGTCCCGTTCTACGCGGCGCTCAAGAAGTTCCGCGACTACCTCAACGGGCTCGTGCCGCACGTGGACGAGGCCGAGCTCGTGTTCCCCGACAACACCAGCCGCCGCCCGCAGGAGGAGATGGAGATACGCAGGTCGTCACAACACGGGTGGGTGGGGGTGACCCGCCCGCTGCCTGCACTCACACGGGACAAGGTCCCGTTCTACGCGGCGCTCAAGAAGTTCCGCGACTACCTCAACGGGCTCGTGCCGCACGTGGACGAGGCCGAGCTCGTGTTCCCCGACAACACCAGCCGCCGCCCGCAGGAGGAGATGGAGATACGCAGGTACCGTCACAACACGGGTGGGTGGGGGTGACCCGCCCGCTGCCTGCACTCACACGGGACAAGGTCCCGTTCTACGCGGCGCTCAAGAAGTTCCGCGACTACCTCAACGGGCTCGTGCCGCACGTGGACGAGGCCGAGCTCGTGTTCCCCGACAACACCAGCCGCCGCCCGCAGGAGGAGATGGAGATACGCAGGTACCGTCACAACACGGGTGGGTGGGGGTGACCCGCCCGCTGCCTGCACTCACACGGGACAAGGTCCCGTTCTACGCGGCGCTCAAGAAGTTCCGCGACTACCTCAACGGGCTCGTGCCGCACGTGGACGAGGCCGAGCTCGTGTTCCCCGACAACACCAGCCGCCGCCCGCAGGAGGAGATGGAGATACGCAGGTACCGTCACAACACGGGTGGGTGGGGGTGACCCGCCCGCTGCCTGCACTCACACGGGACAAGGTCCCGTTCTACGCGGCGCTCAAGAAGTTCCGCGACTACCTCAACGGGCTCGTGCCGCACGTGGACGAGGCCGAGCTCGTGTTCCCCGACAACACCAGCCGCCGCCCGCAGGAGGAGATGGAGATACGCAGGTACCGTCACAACACGGGTGGGTGGGGGTGACCCGCCCGCTGCCTGCACTCACACGGGACAAGGTCCCGTTCTACGCGGCGCTCGAGAAGTTCCGCGACTACCTCAACGGGCTCGTGCCGCACGTGGACGAGGCCGAGCTCGTGTTCCCCGACAACACCAGCCGCCGCCCGCAGGAGGAGATGGAGATACGCAGGTACCGTCACAACACGGGTGGGTGGGGGTGACCCGCCCGCTGCCTGCACTCACACGGGACAAGGTCCCGTTCTACGCGGCGCTCAAGAAGTTCCGCGACTACCTCAACGGGCTCGTGCCGCACGTGGACGAGGCCGAGCTCGTGTTCCCCGACAACACCAGCCGCCGCCCGCAGGAGGAGATGGAGATACGCAGGTACCGTCACAACACGGGTGGGTGGGGGTGACCCGCCCGCTGCCTGCACTCACACGGGACAAGGTCCCGTTCTACGCGGCGCTCAAGAAGTTCCGCGACTACCTCAACGGGCTCGTGCCGCACGTGGACGAGGCCGAGCTCGTGTTCCCCGACAACACCAGCCGCCGCCCGCAGGAGGAGATGGAGATACGCAGGTACCGTCACAACACGGGTGGGTGGGGGTGACCCGCCCGCTGCCTGCACTCACACGGGACAAGGTCCCGTTCTACGCGGCGCTCAAGAAGTTCCGCGACTACCTCAACGGGCTCGTGCCGCACGTGGACGAGGCCGAGCTCGTGTTCCCCGACAACACCAGCCGCCGCCCGCAGGAGGAGATGGAGATACGCAGGTACCGTCACAACACGGGTGGGTGGGGGTGACCCGCCCGCTGCCTGCACTCACACGGGACAAGGTCCCGTTCTACGCGGCGCTCAAGAAGTTCCGCGACTACCTCAACGGGCTCGTGCCGCACGTGGACGAGGCCGAGCTCGTGTTCCCCGACAACACCAGCCGCCGCCCGCAGGAGGAGATGGAGATACGCAGGTACCGTCACAACACGGGTGGGTGGGGGTGACCCGCCCGCTGCCTGCACTCACACGGGACAAGGTCCCGTTCTACGCGGCGCTCGAGAAGTTCCGCGACTACCTCAACGGGCTCGTGCCGCACGTGGACGAGGCCGAGCTCGTGTTCCCCGACAACACCAGCCGCCGCCCGCAGGAGGAGATGGAGATACGCAGGTACCGTCACAACACGGGTGGGTGGGGGTGACCCGCCCGCTGCCTGCACTCACACGGGACAAGGTCCCGTTCTACGCGGCGCTCAAGAAGTTCCGCGACTACCTCAACGGGCTCGTGCCGCACGTGGACGAGGCCGAGCTCGTGTTCCCCGACAACACCAGCCGCCGCCCGCAGGAGGAGATGGAGATACGCAGGTACCGTCACAACACGGGTGGGTGGGGGTGACCCGCCCGCTGCCTGCACTCACACGGGACAAGGTCCCGTTCTACGCGGCGCTCAAGAAGTTCCGCGACTACCTCAACGGGCTCGTGCCGCACGTGGACGAGGCCGAGCTCGTGTTCCCCGACAACACCAGCCGCCGCCCGCAGGAGGAGATGGAGATACGCAGGTACCGTCACAACACGGGTGGGTGGGGGTGACCCGCCCGCTGCCTGCACTCACACGGGACAAGGTCCCGTTCTACGCGGCGCTCAAGAAGTTCCGCGACTACCTCAACGGGCTCGTGCCGCACGTGGACGAGGCCGAGCTCGTGTTCCCCGACAACACCAGCCGCCGCCCGCAGGAGGAGATGGAGATACGCAGGTACCGTCACAACACGGGTGGGTGGGGGTGACCCGCCCGCTGCCTGCACTCACACGGGACAAGGTCCCGTTCTACGCGGCGCTCAAGAAGTTCCGCGACTACCTCAACGGGCTCGTGCCGCACGTGGACGAGGCCGAGCTCGTGTTCCCCGACAACACCAGCCGCCGCCCGCAGGAGGAGATGGAGATACGCAGGTACCGTCACAACACGGGTGGGTGGGGGTGACCCGCCCGCTGCCTGCACTCACACGGGACAAGGTCCCGTTCTACGCGGCGCTCAAGAAGTTCCGCGACTACCTCAACGGGCTCGTGCCGCACGTGGACGAGGCCGAGCTCGTGTTCCCCGACAACACCAGCCGCCGCCCGCAGGAGGAGATGGAGATACGCAGGTACCGTCACAACACGGGTGGGTGGGGGTGACCCGCCCGCTGCCTGCACTCACACGGGACAAGGTCCCGTTCTACGCGGCGCTCAAGAAGTTCCGCGACTACCTCAACGGGCTCGTGCCGCACGTGGACGAGGCCGAGCTCGTGTTCCCCGACAACACCAGCCGCCGCCCGCAGGAGGAGATGGAGATACGCAGGTACCGTCACAACACGGGTGGGTGGGGGTGACCCGCCCGCTGCCTGCACTCACACGGGACAAGGTCCCGTTCTACGCGGCGCTCAAGAAGTTCCGCGACTACCTCAACGGGCTCGTGCCGCACGTGGACGAGGCCGAGCTCGTGTTCCCCGACAACACCAGCCGCCGCCCGCAGGAGGAGATGGAGATACGCAGGTACCGTCACAACACGGGTGGGTGGGGGTGACCCGCCCGCTGCCTGCACTCACACGGGACAAGGTCCCGTTCTACGCGGCGCTCAAGAAGTTCCGCGACTACCTCAACGGGCTCGTGCCGCACGTGGACGAGGCCGAGCTCGTGTTCCCCGACAACACCAGCCGCCGCCCGCAGGAGGAGATGGAGATACGCAGGTACCGTCACAACACGGGTGGGTGGGGGTGACCCGCCCGCTGCCTGCACTCACACGGGACAAGGTCCCGTTCTACGCGGCGCTCAAGAAGTTCCGCGACTACCTCAACGGGCTCGTGCCGCACGTGGACGAGGCCGAGCTCGTGTTCCCCGACAACACCAGCCGCCGCCCGCAGGAGGAGATGGAGATACGCAGGTACCGTCACAACACGGGTGGGTGGGGGTGACCCGCCCGCTGCCTGCACTCACACGGGACAAGGTCCCGTTCTACGCGGCGCTCGAGAAGTTCCGCGACTACCTCAACGGGCTCGTGCCGCACGTGGACGAGGCCGAGCTCGTGTTCCCCGACAACACCAGCCGCCGCCCGCAGGAGGAGATGGAGATACGCAGGTACCGTCACAACACGGGTGGGTGGGGGTGACCCGCCCGCTGCCTGCACTCACACGGGACAAGGTCCCGTTCTACGCGGCGCTCAAGAAGTTCCGCGACTACCTCAACGGGCTCGTGCCGCACGTGGACGAGGCCGAGCTCGTGTTCCCCGACAACACCAGCCGCCGCCCGCAGGAGGAGATGGAGATACGCAGGTACCGTCACAACACGGGTGGGTGGGGGTGACCCGCCCGCTGCCTGCACTCACACGGGACAAGGTCCCGTTCTACGCGGCGCTCAAGAAGTTCCGCGACTACCTCAACGGGCTCGTGCCGCACGTGGACGAGGCCGAGCTCGTGTTCCCCGACAACACCAGCCGCCGCCCGCAGGAGGAGATGGAGATACGCAGGTACCGTCACAACACGGGTGGGTGGGGGTGACCCGCCCGCTGCCTGCACTCACACGGGACAAGGTCCCGTTCTACGCGGCGCTCAAGAAGTTCCGCGACTACCTCAACGGGCTCGTGCCGCACGTGGACGAGGCCGAGCTCGTGTTCCCCGACAACACCAGCCGCCGCCCGCAGGAGGAGATGGAGATACGCAGGTACCGTCACAACACGGGTGGGTGGGGGTGACCCGCCCGCTGCCTGCACTCACACGGGACAAGGTCCCGTTCTACGCGGCGCTCAAGAAGTTCCGCGACTACCTCAACGGGCTCGTGCCGCACGTGGACGAGGCCGAGCTCGTGTTCCCCGACAACACCAGCCGCCGCCCGCAGGAGGAGATGGAGATACGCAGGTACCGTCACAACACGGGTGGGTGGGGGTGACCCGCCCGCTGCCTGCACTCACACGGGACAAGGTCCCGTTCTACGCGGCGCTCAAGAAGTTCCGCGACTACCTCAACGGGCTCGTGCCGCACGTGGACGAGGCCGAGCTCGTGTTCCCCGACAACACCAGCCGCCGCCCGCAGGAGGAGATGGAGATACGCAGGTACCGTCACAACACGGGTGGGTGGGGGTGACCCGCCCGCTGCCTGCACTCACACGGGACAAGGTCCCGTTCTACGCGGCGCTCAAGAAGTTCCGCGACTACCTCAACGGGCTCGTGCCGCACGTGGACGAGGCCGAGCTCGTGTTCCCCGACAACACCAGCCGCCGCCCGCAGGAGGAGATGGAGATACGCAGGTACCGTCACAACACGGGTGGGTGGGGGTGACCCGCCCGCTGCCTGCACTCACACGGGACAAGGTCCCGTTCTACGCGGCGCTCAAGAAGTTCCGCGACTACCTCAACGGGCTCGTGCCGCACGTGGACGAGGCCGAGCTCGTGTTCCCCGACAACACCAGCCGCCGCCCGCAGGAGGAGATGGAGATACGCAGGTACCGTCACAACACGGGTGGGTGGGGGTGACCCGCCCGCTGCCTGCACTCACACGGGACAAGGTCCCGTTCTACGCGGCGCTCAAGAAGTTCCGCGACTACCTCAACGGGCTCGTGCCGCACGTGGACGAGGCCGAGCTCGTGTTCCCCGACAACACCAGCCGCCGCCCGCAGGAGGAGATGGAGATACGCAGGTACCGTCACAACACGGGTGGGTGGGGGTGACCCGCCCGCTGCCTGCACTCACACGGGACAAGGTCCCGTTCTACGCGGCGCTCAAGAAGTTCCGCGACTACCTCAACGGGCTCGTGCCGCACGTGGACGAGGCCGAGCTCGTGTTCCCCGACAACACCAGCCGCCGCCCGCAGGAGGAGATGGAGATACGCAGGTACCGTCACAACACGGGTGGGTGGGGGTGACCCGCCCGCTGCCTGCACTCACACGGGACAAGGTCCCGTTCTACGCGGCGCTCAAGAAGTTCCGCGACTACCTCAACGGGCTCGTGCCGCACGTGGACGAGGCCGAGCTCGTGTTCCCCGACAACACCAGCCGCCGCCCGCAGGAGGAGATGGAGATACGCAGGTACCGTCACAACACGGGTGGGTGGGGGTGACCCGCCCGCTGCCTGCACTCACACGGGACAAGGTCCCGTTCTACGCGGCGCTCAAGAAGTTCCGCGACTACCTCAACGGGCTCGTGCCGCACGTGGACGAGGCCGAGCTCGTGTTCCCCGACAACACCAGCCGCCGCCCGCAGGAGGAGATGGAGATACGCAGGTACCGTCACAACACGGGTGGGTGGGGGTGACCCGCCCGCTGCCTGCACTCACACGGGACAAGGTCCCGTTCTACGCGGCGCTCAAGAAGTTCCGCGACTACCTCAACGGGCTCGTGCCGCACGTGGACGAGGCCGAGCTCGTGTTCCCCGACAACACCAGCCGCCGCCCGCAGGAGGAGATGGAGATACGCAGGTACCGTCACAACACGGGTGGGTGGGGGTGACCCGCCCGCTGCCTGCACTCACACGGGACAAGGTCCCGTTCTACGCGGCGCTCAAGAAGTTCCGCGACTACCTCAACGGGCTCGTGCCGCACGTGGACGAGGCCGAGCTCGTGTTCCCCGACAACACCAGCCGCCGCCCGCAGGAGGAGATGGAGATACGCAGGTACCGTCACAACACGGGTGGGTGGGGGTGACCCGCCCGCTGCCTGCACTCACACGGGACAAGGTCCCGTTCTACGCGGCGCTCAAGAAGTTCCGCGACTACCTCAACGGGCTCGTGCCGCACGTGGACGAGGCCGAGCTCGTGTTCCCCGACAACACCAGCCGCCGCCCGCAGGAGGAGATGGAGATACGCAGGTACCGTCACAACACGGGTGGGTGGGGGTGACCCGCCCGCTGCCTGCACTCACACGGGACAAGGTCCCGTTCTACGCGGCGCTCAAGAAGTTCCGCGACTACCTCAACGGGCTCGTGCCGCACGTGGACGAGGCCGAGCTCGTGTTCCCCGACAACACCAGCCGCCGCCCGCAGGAGGAGATGGAGATACGCAGGTACCGTCACAACACGGGTGGGTGGGGGTGACCCGCCCGCTGCCTGCACTCACACGGGACAAGGTCCCGTTCTACGCGGCGCTCAAGAAGTTCCGCGACTACCTCAACGGGCTCGTGCCGCACGTGGACGAGGCCGAGCTCGTGTTCCCCGACAACACCAGCTGCCGCCCGCAGGAGGAGATGGAGATACGCAGGTACCGTCACAACACGGGTGGGTGGGGGTGACCCGCCCGCTGCCTGCACTCACACGGGACAAGGTCCCGTTCTACGCGGCGCTCAAGAAGTTCCGCGACTACCTCAACGGGCTCGTGCCGCACGTGGACGAGGCCGAGCTCGTGTTCCCCGACAACACCAGCCGCCGCCCGCAGGAGGAGATGGAGATACGCAGGTACCGTCACAACACGGGTGGGTGGGGGTGACCCGCCCGCTGCCTGCACTCACACGGGACAAGGTCCCGTTCTACGCGGCGCTCAAGAAGTTCCGCGACTACCTCAACGGGCTCGTGCCGCACGTGGACGAGGCCGAGCTCGTGTTCCCCGACAACACCAGCCGCCGCCCGCAGGAGGAGATGGAGATACGCAGGTACCGTCACAACACGGGTGGGTGGGGGTGACCCGCCCGCTGCCTGCACTCACACGGGACAAGGTCCCGTTCTACGCGGCGCTCAAGAAGTTCCGCGACTACCTCAACGGGCTCGTGCCGCACGTGGACGAGGCCGAGCTCGTGTTCCCCGACAACACCAGCCGCCGCCCGCAGGAGGAGATGGAGATACGCAGGTACCGTCACAACACGGGTGGGTGGGGGTGACCCGCCCGCTGCCTGCACTCACACGACGATTATTCGCTCTACTTACTTTGGGCGGTGCTTTTGTGCGACCTACTGCGAATATACCTATGAATTGCGAACGTGATTTATTCGCAGTAGCTACTTCCCCGGTCAGCAGCAGATATACCTGGCCGAGTGTTCATAAACAAGTATGCGTTTCAATCGTCATAAAGTTAATGACAGTTAAGTTGGCATTTTCACGTGGGCTTTTCATTTAGGACCCTTCCTGTTTATACTTTTTTAAAATGATTTTGATAAATGTACTTATTAAAAACTTTACGCAGATGATAGGAAAATTTACATTGACGAATTTCTGTTGACGACTATTATTATTATTAAACTTTGAAACATTTTGTACTGATAATAATTTATTCTTAAACTTAAATAAACGTTTTGCAATTCATTTCTTAAAGAAAAAAACATATAACCTAAACTATAACTTCACTTTATGCAATAATCTGGCTAGACTCAAAATTATCATTTACACCTCATTTGGACTCGGTTATATAAAAGGCTATAAACAACTAAGTAGACTTTATTCTACGTCTAGAGAACCTTTTCCAAAATAGTGTCAACTACAAAATCTTATTCAACCAGTTTTGTCCGCAACCACCCCGAGTTCGCGCGCAGTTTGGAAACCGGATCATAATATTCATATCCCATGAAAAACATTCCATGTAAAAAAGAGGCCAAGTCTCGAAACTCTTCCACCGTAAAAAGTTGTTTGATATTTCGTAGTACAGATGTATTGGAAACTTTATTTTCCTTCGGGAAAACTCGGATCTTTATCGGAATACGATGACACCCGAACTGTCAATGAATTATCGTATTAAATCAGTGACATTCTCATACCCATTAATATGGAACTTTATTGTTAAGTGTCAAATGTCAAAATGAATAATGTTGTTGTATAATATAGAGATGTTACAACCGCAACAATTATTAGGTACTGAAAATGGGATTTTTAAAACCACTTTCTGTAACTTCAAAAATAATCAGTATTATTGTCACTACTAAACAAAACATTATCTCCGCTTTAAAACATAATTAAAAGGACAACAAAATAAAGCTTATCGGGAAATATTTACTATGATAAAATTCAAAACCTGTCTATATTTTATCTTTGGCGTACCTCTCGTACCAAAAAATAACCTGCGTGTGAGAGGAATGCAATCGATTCAAAAGGTTTCATAGGCAACTTCACGAAAGTTATCGCCACGCACACAACCGTTGTAATGAATGATAGAGGATTTTTAAAATTGGTGTTTTTTTTTGCGTACCGATTGCAAGTTCAGCAGCGAACTGATGGGATGACAAAATGTTTTTTGTTAAGATTCTCACATTGACTCAATCACTTCGTTCATTCGTTTTTCTTGCAATCAGTACGTAATGTAACTGGCTGTGGTTTCATTCATTTCAACTTTGATAAAACTACCTATACCTACCTAACATTACAATTTCATCGTATTTGGATCGATGTTTTCAATATTGTCCATTTCACAATCTGAGTCAGTCATATCATCGTCAGATTCGTCAGTGCTGTCATTGACGTTAATAACAATCCTATCAATGCGATCATCCATAGTGTTCCTGTGAGAGGTGTTCATTTTCACATTTGATAGCATGATCACAAACTTTCTTCCATTCTTCCGGGCCAATAATATTTATTTTTTCTTCAATTAATTTTTTTACTGTACTCAGATTCATATCTATGTTTCTTTATGATACATAACCTTTTATCTGTGACCATATATTTTCAATAGGGTTGAAGTCGGGGTGGTATGGAGGTAACCTTAACACTTCGTGTCCATGTTGATGTAAAATTTTGTCAATATTATTTCGTATAATTGTATTTTGGTTGACGATGAATTATGTGGAATATTGTATTTTTTTAACCAGTTTATCATAAGTGGCTTTGCGGTATTAGAGTTGGGCGGACATTCCACATATTTATTGTGATAAGCAGCATTGTCTACTACTAGTATAGAATTTGGAGACAAGTTGGGAATAAGTTGATTCTACGGAATCAACTTATTCCCAACTTGTCTCATAATTAACATTATTTACACCATTTTTCATAATTAACATTATTCATGGCATCGTGATAATCACCAGTTTTATCAGTAGACTTATACATAAGTAGAGCACCCGGTACAAATCCTTTGGCACTACCTGCATGTACTATAATTAGACGTTGACCTTTTGAAATTAACTGTTTCACTCCTTTATCCGTAGAATCGATCCAGCACTTTCCTGTTAAATGGGATGTGTGAACATAGGTTTCGTCAGTATACACAATATCTCTGCCTTCAGATCTGTACTTCCTTATAAGGTCTATGAACTTTATTCTTTTAAGTCTAACGTCATCTTTTTCCATCAGCATTTTCCTATTATTAGTAATTTTCTTGAATAAAAAACCCATTTGGCGAAGTATTTTTCTTAGTGTAAAATCGCAGCCCTTAAAATTCATCGTTTCTATTAATTTGGACTTTAGTACTTTTATAGTAGGGACCTGTTTATAAATGAGATGAAAGTTATAAACCATTCGTCGTATCACTGCGTAGTCAAAATCATCAAGATCTAAATATAATTTCTTGCGTGGTCTACCCAGCTTAATTTTGTTTGTGTTGGGATTTTCATTACTTCTGTATTGTTCTTCCTGGTTCAAATATTTTCTAATTGTTGGTCTAGATATTCCTGTTGCGTCCGAAATTCGCTGTTGAACTTTCCTAAAATACTCTGTCGTTCCTATTTTTGAATTTGCTATTTTCCGATATGAAGTACAGGTAAATATTAAATATAATACCTTGAATTGGATTTTTTAACCGTTTTCGAGATTTCGGCATGGCTATACAACCTTATTATAAGAAATCTGAAAATATGATTAAAATTACAGCGAATTTTTAAATTACGGATTATCCACTCTATATAAGAAGCAATTTGAGAGAGCACGATAAATACGAACTTTTCCGAAAAATTACGAAGGAAAATAATTTCGCACTACATCTGTACCAAGTCTCAGGCATTCTTATTATTCTTTATTTGCTAGCTAAATAAAATTCTGCAACTTGGCAATCATACAACTTTACTGCATTTATTGATTTTTGCATACCTAAAACTATATAGTAACTATTGTCTGGTTGCCAAGTCACAAAATTTTATTTAGATAGCAAATAAAGAATAATAAGATTGCCTGAGACTTGGTACTACGAAATATCTCACAACTTTTTACGGTGGAAGAGTTTCGAGACTAGGCCTCTTTTTTACATGGAATGTTTTTTATGGGATCTCACTTCTTTTTGTAGGTTATTGTGTTATCAATATCCCATTCTTGATTAAATTTTTTTTGTCCCATTCACTGCAAATATAACTTTGTAATCAAATATGTTTATATGGGATTACAAAGTTACTTAAATTGCATTTTTTTAGTGTTCCCTTGATTTATACACTAAACACTAATTGTATTCTAAATTTGAAGCTTCTATGTCTGCTAGAAGTGCCTTAGACTTTTGATGATCGGTGAGTCAGTCAGTGAGTGACAAAATTAAGAAACTTTGACTAGTTATAAATCTTAAACTGCTGGTTCAAATTGAATTAAATTTGAAATACATCGTGGTTATACAATGCGTGCTTGGTTAATGAAAATGCAGGCTTGTAGTTTTATCCACGACGAAGTTATAGGGGGGCCGAAAATGGCCTGAACTGCTTCGAGAAAAGGATGGTACGGCCGTGCCGCTGTTTTGCTCGACTTGGCGGGGGCACTGCCGTGCCCCCCAGGTATTGATATGATTATAGAGTAGAACGGATACAACAAAGTTTATTAGAACCCTTGATTTTAGAACTGGTCACACTCACACTAACTATACAGAGTCATTGACCCATCACAAACTCCAAATTCTCAGTGACCATTGAGACTGTGTAGATTCCGTCCTACTGTATAAAATCATGCGCGTCATGTAATAATACCGGGAACATCCAATATGTTCCCGGTATTATTACATCTCAGAGTCCCTCCTAGACACCAGCGCCATTGACAAAAAGAGAAATTGTTTCCGATTCCTTACAGTACAGGACGTGTTGTGCTAAAAACGAATTTATAAGACGCGCTTGCAATTTTTTTAATGAAGATGAGAAACTTGATAATATATTTGTTGAACTGCTCAATTATCGCACTACAATCCGCTATTCAGTAGTTGTCTCTTTGTCATATCATAAACTGGTCTGAAATAAATAATTTATTATTATTGTTATTATAATATGTTTTGAAGCTTTCACAATTCATAATATTATATACATACAAACGTACAGATAAATCACTAGAATTTATTATAAAGTAAGTTTTGTACAGACTGCATTCATGTAATTTATAAGGAAACTCCAGGTCTTATGTGTAAGCAATATCTTTTTTGTACGCACCTTACCAATCGGCTATAAAGGTCTCTTCTTGGTTGTTGTTTAGATATTATTGACATGTTGAGTGCTTAGATACGTCTGATTTTCCGACAGTTAAGCTATTAAAGACTATATAAATTATTAAATATTGACTGTTCAGATATCTGACTCGCTGAATATTCACATGTAAATGCTGGCCTAGCCGTCAACAAACTTTTTGACAGTTGAAACGTTTACCACCTTTTGAGCACCTCAATTGTAGAGCTACTTCTGCTGCTGATTGTACATGCATGCTGCCTGGTGAGGAGCCAGGAAGGATCCTTCGTTTTTTTTGCTTCAACAATTGCAGATTTCTGGCCGTCAACGCCAAGTTCCAGCCAGTTTCATCATTATTATGATACAACTATTATCAGGTCACCGATTAGTTACCAATTTTACGAGCCGTGTCGGTCATCTACTGCTTGGGTCTTTTTCATCGGTAATGTCCCATAATTAATTTAAAATTAGGCTGAGCAAAAACGCTGCTATACTTGTTATTCACATACTGATAAACCAAGAGTAGAACATCCTACCTACGAGTACCGAGAACAGCCTTTCAGCTCGGCGTAGAACCGTAGCACAGACCCACCCCCGATGCCACGCATTTGACAGAGAAAAAAACTGTACACAAAGCAATAATTGCAGACTGACGATGGAACCCGAGCCGGGCGACACCATCATCCTGGAGGACGGCACGGAGGTGCCGCTGAAGAAGAAGCGCGGGAGGCCGAAGAAGATCAAGCTGGAGAACGGGGAGGCGGCCCCGCCCACGCCGCGCGCGCCGCGCCAGCCGCGGGCGCCGGCCGCGCTGGAGCCCGGCGGCGGCGACCAGCCGCCCAAGAAGAAGAGGGGACGCCCAAAGAAGATCAGGTCTGATGCCATCTATTCTTTAACGCACTTCAGCAAGGAAGTGGTTCTCAATTCGTCAGAATCTTTTTTTTATTTATGTTCCCCGATTACTCGACGACACCGGGACCGATTTGGAAAATTCTTGTCTTGTTAGAAATGGTATCGTTCCCACGTGATCCCATCCGAGGTCATCAGGTCAGGATCTGGTGTTAGGATCCTGGAGAAGTCGATGGAACTCTTCAAATGTTACAGGCACACTTGAAATGGAGTACTGAATTGAAGTCGGTAAAACTTTGTTTTTAATGTAAATTATATGTGGAAAAGCTTGAGAATTCTCCTTAATATCTAATTTCTGTACGCATAACATCTCATCAGTCTTACGTGAAAATAAATTCTCTGATAAAATTATGCTAGCTTCTGTAAATAAACTTTAATCTGTAGCTAGTTGAAAAACTTTTTAGAACTGTGCTTTTATGAAGTCTTCCTAATCCGTAATCCACCAAATGTAAGGCACACGCCAAACCTTTGTTGGCATTCTTTTTATGCGACCAATCTTCTAAGTATGTAAGAGTAAAAGTCCATGGTGTCGCCATTTTTCTAAGACTTTTTTCACCTAGGTAAAAAAAAGCAAGAAATAGTTGATTGACCCAAATACCAAAAAAATTAATATCATGCCCTTCTCTACAATGTAATTATATGCATCCCCAGGCCTGAAGAGCAACAGTTCTTGCTTCAACAACAGCAACAACAACAGCAGCAGCAGCAACAACAACAACAACAGCAGCAGGTGAGTGGTGTTGTCTAGTCTCGGCCTCAGTTGGACAAATGTCGTGTGTTCTCATCTGTCAACCTTATTCGCATAGTTATAAGGTTGACAAATGGTCAGTTAAGTGTGTCTTTGATGTTATAGTTTAAATTATTTGAACTGAGCTCATGAATAGCCTTTGTTTATGTGGCGCTAACCTTTTTCTTGCAAAAAATGGCACGCGTCCGACCACACAGTCGTATTGTTAGGCTTGAGGCTATTGTTCTGATGATAAGGATCAGTCCAGTTCAGAAAATCTCAACTATACACGAGTGTTGAAAATGCTATTGTCCTCTTAAACCATTTTAAACCTATTCAACAAGGAATAAGGTTGAAAATTCAATATCCACGCAATGTAGTTCTAACCTTTTTTGTACGTAACTGGTTGGCGGTTACGAGAACAAAATCAGATAATAGGATTGTATTAGACACACTGCCATTAAGTAAGTGGATGAGCTTAGTTTAGAAAATTTCAACTATACTATCGACAACAGCTAGTTGACCATCTGTGCACTTTATGTGCATTGTAATAAGGTTCTATATAAATACTAAATGGTCAGTTAACTGTTTTGGCGTTTGTACAGTCAGCATCATATAGTTGGTAGCAGCTAAAGTAGCCAAATATATCGAAACACGTCTTTATTACTATAGGAGTAAGGATGTGTTAAGATTCATCAATTGTTTCCCTATCGAAAGCAGACCAATTGTTTGGCCCAAATATCTCCAGCATAAACGTAACATTTGATCTTCAAGATCTCGCCCTATGTTCCATTAGTAGAATTTAACAAAAAATTATTATTAAAAAAAAATGTTCCTTGTACAGAGGTAAAGCGTAAATTTGGTATTTTGGATATGAGAAAACAGATTATGAAGACGTGATAAGATTTGATGTGCATTGCAAAAACAAGGAGTAATTAATTATAGCATTTTTACCGTTGATTGCATTTGTTGTTGGGAATTGAAGTTTATTAGAACGCTTAGAAAGCGACGGACAGCAGTCTAGTTAGCCGCGACACAGCTCGCGAGCCGTCCAGCGATAGCCATGCTGATGAAGAAGGGCGACAGCGAATGTTTTAACACTGTTTTATTAAAACAATACATAAAACAATGTACAGGGTGTACCAAAAATGGGGTGTGAACCGATCAAGGGCATAACAGGTATCGTGTTCTGATAAGAAAAAACTAAGAGAATTTTTTTAACGCGATTTTTTTTTACATTTGTATGGGGCGTTGGCCGTCTGGGGCGACCTGCTCCATATAAAAGTAAAAAAAAACGCGTCAAAAAATTCTTTGTTTTTTCTTCATTCTTCAATCTTCTTTTACACTGTCAATTTGTGCCCAAAGAAGTGGTTTTATAGTATACTTGAGATTATGTGAGTTGGCCGAATTGTATCAAACTAGTTCATTCAAAAAGCAACTCTACCGTCCGAGGTGGAAGATTCCAATTCCAATGGCAGTTTTATAAAAAGTCGGCCACGTTAGGGTAAGGCCGATACGACCTTCAAGAAAAGAGCGCCTTATCCGAACTTATCTTAAAGGCCGGCAACGCACTTTTAACACCTCTGGTGTTGCAGGTGTCCATGGGCGGCGGTAATCGCTTACCATCAGGTGATCCGTCTGCTCGTTTGCCTCCGATGACATAAAAAAGGACCAAATTCCTGACCAGCTTAACTCACTAAATAAATTTTCTATAAAAGTTTTCCGTTGTGACACGAAAATTAACCATTCATTCTATGGTTAATTTTTTGGCACAACGGAATACGTTTATAGAAAATTTATTGAGTTCAGACTAACCAGGCTAACTACTGGCCAAGAATTTGGTCCTCACCCATTAAATGATGTCAAACATACCTACTTTAATTGTACTTAGGAACGTTGTTTACTCAATGTGCTTGATTGTGAATAATCTCCATTGTGGTCATCAATTCCTCCGCCCGAAACTTGACTGAAAATTAAGTAATCATAACTTCATAAGAAATTAATAAAAAAGATTAAGTAAACATATCTGTTTTGTTTTTGTTGTTTTTGTTTTGCGCCAACTTTTTTTGGAAATGACAGATTTCTGCTACTTATAGCCGAGCGTTTGCTGAAGAACTAGGCAGGCAGGAACTGCAGGCTTTAAGGAAGTGACAGTTATTGTCAAAGTTAATAGTGACCGTCACCGCAGAACGCGCCAGTCTGTGAGAGGGTTCAAACGTTTTATTGGGGACTCCAAGGTGGCGGATATGAACTTATTGTTAAAAAATCGTCAGTGGTGTCATTTTTGGGGACGTCGAGGGTGCATATTCCAAAAATGATGTCCATATTGGAATCCAAAATGGCGGACTGGTAAAATTCGTCACGAGTGTCACTTTCAGGTTAATAGAGGTGTAGATACCAAAAATTGTATCCATTTTTTAATCCAAAATGGTGGTCAGGTCATTTTCAGTGTATTGCCATACTACATAATCAAAGGCTCAGATTGCAAAAAATGCCGCCTATTTTACCCGTTTCTGACTTCGGATTCGTATCCGGAGACTTCTCAGACCATGAGATCATTTTTATCATTATTGGTTCATGAACGAAAAAAAAACAAAATGGCGCCTATTTTCCCCGTTTCTGACTCGTATTCGAAGATTTCTCAGACCATCTAGTCGTTGGACAGGTGACTCACGCTTGACTCAAGGCTCGGGAGTCTTCGAGTCCGCCTATTCCACGTATCCCTACTGCGACACCCCCCCAGTGGGTACATGTGGAATATTTTTCCATTTATTTCTACTGGTAGGGATATTTCACCAAATCCCGTATATTAGCGTCGAGTCTCCTCAATCAGGTCTCTAGAATTCGCATCTTTTACAACACTGGTGGCTACAGCCCTGACGCGCCAGACATACACCAGGAGGTTCATATTCATATTCATTTATTCGCTGCAACCATGGTACGAGTATTAACAGGATGTGCTTAAGCCTAAACAGTACAGACATGGACCCTACTAGGGTGTAGCAACTTACTTAAATACTAAACTAACCTACCGTTAGAGTAGATAGGTAATCTTTATTTCCCGCCAAAATGACGGTGCGAAAAGCCTGGTTTAGTCTAAAATGTTTTTTTTTCCAATGACTACAAAATGGATTGGTGGAGGAATCAACAACGACACTTACACCAACTATAGATAAATTAACGAGAGCATGGAATTGCATATGTAGTAGTATTGTATGTTTACAGGCATTCTATATTGGAATTTTCTATTTTCTCGTACTATCAGCATAAAAAGAGGTTTGTTATATATTAAATAAATAATAAATAAATATTTCGGGACAATCTTACACAAATCAATCTAGTCCCAAACTAAGCAAAGCTTGTACTATGGGTACTAGACGACGATTTACATACTTATATAGATAAATAAATACAAACATCCATGACTCAGGAACAAATGTCAAAATAAATGCCCTTACCGGGATTCGAACCCGGGACCTTCGGCTCCGTAGGCAGGGTCACTACCAACTTAGCCTAGTTGTAGCCTAGCGACAGAGGTCGTCGTTATATTGAAGAAGTAAATACCAAAATAATGTCAGTGTCAAATTGTGAATATTATTTACGTTGTGCATATATTTTTACGTCTGATTTTATTGTATTCTCACAATTATCAGAATAATGTTGTGTCAGCCCGTACGACTAAGTGTAAGTTACAAAATTTCAAAAAATATGGCAGTGAGTAGTTATGGTCCGATTGAGAGTCAAAGTAAGCAAATTATTTTTAACTGTTATAAATATTTTGAACTTGAACTGAAGAAAAATTTAAATTCCCCTTACACGGCTGCCAGTTAGTTGAAAAAGCTACAGGTGTTTGTCTCTCTACTGTTTATAACATTGTGTCTGAGAGCAATAGTGAGAAATTCGCATCAACAAAGATATTCACCTCCCCGAGAAATAAAAAGTTACGTACTCGTCCGTCATCAGCAGTAGACGATTTTGATCAGGAAGTCATCCGGAGAACTACATAACTACATATACAATCATCATCTGTCCCATAAGCATTACATACCTATTTCACTGGCTACCATTATAGCCAAGGTGTTTGATAGTGTGCTTAACTCCCACATTGATAAATATCTCAAATTAAACGATAATCAATTTGGATTTAAGCCAGGATTATCCACAGAAACTTCAATTGTGGGTCTTAAGCACACTGTCAAGTACTACACGGACCGACAGACAAATGTATACGCATGCTACCTTGACCTATTTAAGGCGTTCGATACGGTTAATTACGACATCCTCTGGCAGAAATTGAATGACTCTGGCGTGCCAGCTAACCTGAATAGCACTCTCAAATTCTGGTACCATAACCAATCCAATGTCGTAAGATGGGCGGGGGCGTATTCGGATGCATACAGGCCGAAGTGTGGAGTAAGACAGGGAGGACTAACCTCGCCTAAGCTCTTCAACCTGTATGTAAACGGACTTATAGTCCTCTATAAGCTCCTGCTCAGCAGCACCCGCATCGGTTGCCATATTGACGGAGTGTGCGTAAATAATATTAGTTACGCAGACGATATGGTGCTGCTGAGTGCCTCTCCATGCGGACTTACGAAACTGATAGGCATCTGTGAACGGTACGCAATGAGTCACGGTCTGCAATACAATGTGTTGAAAAGCGAATGTATGGTCGTTAAGGTTAGGAATAAAAGTCCACAGGATGTTCCACCTATAAAACTAAATGGGAAGGTACTGACTGTGGTATCATAATTTAAGTATCTGGGGCATATTGTTACGTCTGACCTTAAAGACGGTACAGACATTGAGCGGGAACGAAGAGCATTGTCTGTAAGAGCTAACATGATCGCTCGCAGGTTTGCTGGATGCTCGAGACAGGTCAAGTTAACCTTATTCAGGGCCTACTGCACGTCCTTATATACCAGCGGCCTGTGGGCGAACTATACTCAGACACAATACAGTGCTCTTCGTGTTCAATTTAATAACGCATTCAGGATGCTGATGGGGCTGCCCCGATATTGCAGCGCGTCAGGGATGTTCGCAGAGGCGAGGGTGGACTGTTTCCACACTGCTATGCGCAAGCGCTGTACATCCCTCGTGCGTAGGGTACGGGCCAGTGCCAACATCATCCTGAAAATGATCGCTGAACGGATGGACTGTGTGTATCTAAACCACTGCTGTATGATGCACGCAAACACACATGTTAATTATGAGGTCGCGCATGACATTTGACATTTTGAGATTTAAATAAGTGATTAATTAACTTGACATCTTGTGAATTTTGTTTTTATTTTATTTTATTAGATTGTTAAATATTTATAATGTTTTATTGTTAAGTAGTTGACTGTCATGTAAATTTTAAACTGGCCTAAATCGTTATTATTATAGATGACTATTAACTCTTTAAATTAACTTTGTGTGCTATCTATATGAACTGTGTATTTATACTGTAATTACTAATATTAAGCTAAGTCTTACTAACAATAATGATCCATGTTGGTCTCTGAATAAAAATGAATTGAATTAAGCAATTTCCAACCTTAAAGGCACTCCACTCTGTGTTAAAATCCGATATAGATTACAAATTTGGCATTTCCACCTTACGAAAACAAATACAAAAATTTGGATTTTAATGGAAAAAGACCGAGTACAACCGAAAAATATTAATGGAAAGACACAACATACGACTTCTAAGAATAAATTACCTTACCAAAATTGCGGAATATCGGTCTAAAGATAGACCACTAGTTTATTCTGATGAAACCTGTGTGTCCGGAGAGGCTTGGACCGATGGAACAGAATTTGGTGTAAAAAAAACAAATCAGTACAGGCCAGCGGTTAATAATAGTGCACGCAGGAGGAAAAGATGGTTTTATTCCCAACGCTTTGTTAATGTTTAAGGCAAACCAAAAAACGGGAGATTACCATGATCAGATGAACTTTGTCAACTACGAAAAGTGGTTAAAAGAAAAATTAATACCGAACCTTAAACCGAATAGCGTACTTATCGTAGATAATGCGTCCTATCACAACAAACTTTTGAATCGTGCTCCAACGTCAAATTCTCTTAAACAAGAAATGATGGATTGGTTGACAGAACAAACATTTCATATAGCCCGTTGATGTACAAAACCAGTTTGTATGATTTAATTAAACAAAATAAAAAGCGGTTTCGGTAGTACCACATAGATGCAATTTTAAAAGAACATGGCCACTCCGTTTTACGATTGCCACCGTATCACCCGACATTCAATCCGATTGAAAATATTTGGTCCATGGTAAAAGGATATGTAGCGAAATGAAACGTTTCTTTAAACATGCAAGGTATTATGAGTTTAGCAACTGAACGAATGAATACTATTATTGCTGAGGACTGGGAAAATATTTGTCGCCATGTCGAAAGTGAAGAAAATAAATATCGATGTCAGGAAGGGGAAATGGATCGAATTTCAAACAATCTTACTACCAATACTTGTGACAGCTCAGATGAAGAACATGATAGCGACTAAAAGCAAAAAAAGAGGACCACTACTTATTCCATTTCTTAAGGGTATGTAATTTTATTAAATTAAGAGAAAATTATTCTCCTTTTGTTGCAAACGGTACAACCACTACGAATGCAATTCCATGTTCTCGATAATTCATCTATACCATCATTTTAACGTCGGTTGTTGCAAATGTTACATTTGTTAAGCTCAAAGCACATCACTGGGATCATCAGGATCCCGGAGATGGTTTGGAGGTTCAGGCGGTTTATTTTAGACACGGCTGCCAGAGTTGTCCACACCGCTGCCCATTGGGCATCTTTTATTTGAGGAACTTCGGCGCGAAAGAAGGAGGGGGTTTATTGTCATAACCGTAGATAGCGCTCAAAAACTACCTGCACCGAACTCTAAACCGTCTCGTAGAACATGACGTGTGTTGCGGGCTTTAAAGTTGCGTTCCATAGAATTTTCCATTGAACGGGAAGTTTGAGTTAAAACGATAGCGGTAGGCTAGGCGTCATACTAGATGTATAGAATATTTAGTTTGTTTTGTTCCCGCAACCCTGCACCTAACTGGGTGGTTTGTTTGTAGGTGCATGATATGTTAACTGGGTGTTTCCCGGCGCAGGGCCTGCTGGCGACGCTGCCGCTGCACGAGGCGGGCGCCGGCTACCTGCCCGGCGCGCCCGCGCAGCCGCCGCAGCCGCACACCCCGCAGGACATGCAGGACATGATGTACTCGGACGCACCTTACTTCCAGCACGGTGAGTCTAATACCTCAGCCGCACTACGCTCCTCGCGATGTTTCCCTCTCTGTCCACACGCTGCTCTACTCACGCGCTCCGCACTAAGTTACTTGCCTTTATTTCCGCACCTTTGAATGTTTTTAAATAACATATGTATTTGCAAAGTCTCGAACTCGACTAAACGACTGCTTTTATAATTGATTTTAATTGTTCTATTTGAGTAACTATTACAAAGGTTTTAAAATAAAATAATGAGAAAGATATGTTTGGGAGCTAATTTGTTCTCGTACTCGTTTGGGAGGAACGAGGAAGGGTACCTACGGTTGGCGTGCGCTCATGTAGAGATGGCACTGCGTCGGGACACTCCTGCTGTAAGCGGACTTCGTGTGTAGGTTATTTTGCGGTAGAAGGGTCAGCGTGAACTGATCCTATTTGAATGCATCCTGTTAACGCCTCTTTACACCGCGGCGATGATGTGCTCGCTGGCCGGCGAGTGTTCCTGACATTCCTTTGATTATTGAATATTGAAACCGTCATAAGAAAATGTTCTTGCAAATAAGTTGATTGTCAAAGAAGAAAATGTTATTAATTTAATAATTGTAAACGTAAACGCAATAAATGCATGTACTCAAGTATAATGTCGTCTTATAATCTATCGGCAACTTAATTGGCCGTAACACATCCTATATATTTTGTGAAAAGTGTAACTTGAAAAAAAAAACTCCGAAGCACTTAGTGGTTTCCCAGCTGTAAGTTGTATGTTCCATCGCAGGTGGCAACATGGAGTCCCCGATGGAGGTGTCGGCGCCGCTGGGGCTCGCGCGCTACTCGTCCCCCGGGCCGGGCGCCGGGCCGGCAGGTCCCGGTCCCGGCCCCGGCCCCGGCCCCGGCCCCGGCCCCGGGCCCGCGCCGGGCTTCCCGGCCGCGTCCCCGCGCGGGGTGTACGCGTCCCCGCGCTCGCAGGGCTACTCGCCCGGCCCGCAGCGGCCCGCGGGCACGCCGCAGCCGCAGGTATGTGTCACTGTCGTTGACTTACATAGCATACATTGGCGCATGTAACGAACTTGACGCGACTTATCTTTGCATAGTTTGTGGCGAGGGCTAGTAACGATTTCCAAGAAGACAACCTGATGGAAGACGTCAAAGTGAAAGTTATTTATTCATCAATTTAAACATTATACATGTACCTATGACCGTCAAGAAAAAAAGTTCTACGTGACCGGGCTATTAAATATTGTAAAACATACACAAACTTTAAAACACTTTCCATCTACCTATTAGCAATGTTTTTAGAATAACCGGCATGTTACCGATTATAAAGCATCATCCAACTCCGCAGTACCCGTCTTCGCCGGCCGCGTTCTCCGCGCCGTCCCCGCCGCGCAGCAACCCGTACGGGTCGCCGGCGCGCGGCGGGGTGGGCGGCGGCGTGGGCGGCGGCGTGGGCGGCGTGGGCGGCGGCGTGGGCGGCGGCGTGGGCGGCGCGGGCGGCGCGGGCCCCGGCGGCTACCCGGGCCGCTCGCCGCTGTACGCCGCCTCGCCGGCGCCGTACGCGCACCAGGGCAGCCCGCACCTGCGCATCGACGACAACACGTACGACCACCAGCGGCAGGAGCCGCAGTCGCAGGTGAGCTACCAGGGCAGCCCGCACCAGGGCAGCCCGCACCTGCGGCTCGAAGACAACGCGTACGACCAGCGGCAGGACCCGCAGTCGCAGGTAACAACACAAAAACAACATACACAAACAGTTGCCTCAATTACTGCTTTAAAAACAAATCAAAATGACATGATACGGCAGTAACAATCCTCGAATTTGAGATAGAAAACATGATTCACAAAGTTTTATTTTTAAAACACTAATAATAAACTGTAATGTTTGAAATGATTTATGGCACACACGTACCGGAAAACGTATAGTGTGGTGTCTCCGGATCCTATACTATAGAAATTACAGAGGCCTTTTTTTTCCACAGACCCCGCGACCCTACTCGGGGTCTCCGGTGCCTCTGGGCGCGGGCGCGGCGTTCCCCGCGGCGTCGCCCGCCGCGCACAGCTACACGCCGTCGCCCGCGCACACGCCCTACTCGCAGCACTCGTCGCCCGCGCCGCGCACCCCCACCGCCGCCTACCCCTCGCACCCCTCGCCCGCGCCGCGCCACCAGCGCCACCGCCAGGGGCCCGTCACCGACATAGGTAACACGGCTACCGTCGCCCGCACATGATGTATGAAACAACTCGTCCGCAGCCTGTGGCGACAACAAATGTCTCAATGTGCGGAGCAGCTCTGAGTGTAATTTTAATTGAAACCTGTACTGACCTTGTTTGTTTCCCTACCCAGGCGGCAGCATGTCTCCGAACGCGTCCCCCGGCCTCGCCCTGGAGTTCTCGCCGCCCGTGGCGGGCGGGGGCTCGGACGCGCGCTCCCGCGAGCGCTCCCCGCTCGGCACCGACCTGCACCCCGGCAGCGGCGACGACTCGCTCTCCGACTACAACAAGGTGACTATAGTACAGCCACGTCCGGACTGGCGCCGGAGTCCGAGCCGCCCGCGGCGGGCGGGGGCTCGGACGCGCGCTCCCGCGAGCGCTCCCCGCTCGGCACCGACCTGCACCCCGGCAGCGGCGACGACTCGCTCTCCGACTACAACAAGGTGACTATAGTACAGCCACGTCCGGACTGGCGCCGGAGTCCGAGCCGCCCGCGGCGGGCGGGGGCTCGGACGCGCGCTCCCGCGAGCGCTCCCCGCTCGGCACCGACCTGCACCCCGGCAGCGGCGACGACTCGCTCTCCGACTACAACAAGGTGACTATAGTACAGCCACGTCCGGACTGGCGCCGGAGTCCGAGCCGCCCGCGGCGGGCGGGGGCTCGGACGCGCGCTCCCGCGAGCGCTCCCCGCTCGGCACCGACCTGCACCCCGGCAGCGGCGACGACTCGCTCTCCGACTACAACAAGGTGACTATAGTACAGCCACGTCCGGACTGGCGCCGGAGTCCGAGCCGCCCGCGGCGGGCGGGGGCTCGGACGCGCGCTCCCGCGAGCGCTCCCCGCTCGGCACCGACCTGCACCCCGGCAGCGGCGACGACTCGCTCTCCGACTACAACAAGGTGACTATAGTACAGCCACGTCCGGACTGGCGCCGGAGTCCGAGCCGCCCGCGGCGGGCGGGGGCTCGGACGCGCGCTCCCGCGAGCGCTCCCCGCTCGGCACCGACCTGCACCCCGGCAGCGGCGACGACTCGCTCTCCGACTACAACAAGGTGACTATAGTACAGCCACGTCCGGACTGGCGCCGGAGTCCGAGCCGCCCGCGGCGGGCGGGGGCTCGGACGCGCGCTCCCGCGAGCGCTCCCCGCTCGGCACCGACCTGCACCCCGGCAGCGGCGACGACTCGCTCTCCGACTACAACAAGGTGACTATAGTACAGCCACGTCCGGACTGGCGCCGGAGTCCGAGCCGCCCGCGGCGGGCGGGGGCTCGGACGCGCGCTCCCGCGAGCGCTCCCCGCTCGGCACCGACCTGCACCCCGGCAGCGGCGACGACTCGCTCTCCGACTACAACAAGGTGACTATAGTACAGCCACGTCCGGACTGGCGCCGGAGTCCGAGCCGCCCGCGGCGGGCGGGGGCTCGGACGCGCGCTCCCGCGAGCGCTCCCCGCTCGGCACCGACCTGCACCCCGGCAGCGGCGACGACTCGCTCTCCGACTACAACAAGGTGACTATAGTACAGCCACGTCCGGACTGGCGCCGGAGTCCGAGCCGCCCGCGGCGGGCGGGGGCTCGGACGCGCGCTCCCGCGAGCGCTCCCCGCTCGGCACCGACCTGCACCCCGGCAGCGGCGACGACTCGCTCTCCGACTACAACAAGGTGACTATAGTACAGCCACGTCCGGACTGGCGCCGGAGTCCGAGCCGCCCGCGGCGGGCGGGGGCTCGGACGCGCGCTCCCGCGAGCGCTCCCCGCTCGGCACCGACCTGCACCCCGGCAGCGGCGACGACTCGCTCTCCGACTACAACAAGGTGACTATAGTACAGCCACGTCCGGACTGGCGCCGGAGTCCGAGCCGCCCGCGGCGGGCGGGGGCTCGGACGCGCGCTCCCGCGAGCGCTCCCCGCTCGGCACCGACCTGCACCCCGGCAGCGGCGACGACTCGCTCTCCGACTACAACAAGGTGACTATAGTACAGCCACGTCCGGACTGGCGCCGGAGTCCGAGCCGCCCGCGGCGGGCGGGGGCTCGGACGCGCGCTCCCGCGAGCGCTCCCCGCTCGGCACCGACCTGCACCCCGGCAGCGGCGACGACTCGCTCTCCGACTACAACAAGGTGACTATAGTACAGCCACGTCCGGACTGGCGCCGGAGTCCGAGCCGCCCGCGGCGGGCGGGGGCTCGGACGCGCGCTCCCGCGAGCGCTCCCCGCTCGGCACCGACCTGCACCCCGGCAGCGGCGACGACTCGCTCTCCGACTACAACAAGGTGACTATAGTACAGCCACGTCCGGACTGGCGCCGGAGTCCGAGCCGCCCGCGGCGGGCGGGGGCTCGGACGCGCGCTCCCGCGAGCGCTCCCCGCTCGGCACCGACCTGCACCCCGGCAGCGGCGACGACTCGCTCTCCGACTACAACAAGGTGACTATAGTACAGCCACGTCCGGACTGGCGCCGGAGTCCGAGCCGCCCGCGGCGGGCGGGGGCTCGGACGCGCGCTCCCGCGAGCGCTCCCCGCTCGGCACCGACCTGCACCCCGGCAGCGGCGACGACTCGCTCTCCGACTACAACAAGGTGACTATAGTACAGCCACGTCCGGACTGGCGCCGGAGTCCGAGCCGCCCGCGGCGGGCGGGGGCTCGGACGCGCGCTCCCGCGAGCGCTCCCCGCTCGGCACCGACCTGCACCCCGGCAGCGGCGACGACTCGCTCTCCGACTACAACAAGGTGACTATAGTACAGCCACGTCCGGACTGGCGCCGGAGTCCGAGCCGCCCGCGGCGGGCGGGGGCTCGGACGCGCGCTCCCGCGAGCGCTCCCCGCTCGGCACCGACCTGCACCCCGGCAGCGGCGACGACTCGCTCTCCGACTACAACAAGGTGACTATAGTACAGCCACGTCCGGACTGGCGCCGGAGTCCGAGCCGCCCGCGGCGGGCGGGGGCTCGGACGCGCGCTCCCGCGAGCGCTCCCCGCTCGGCACCGACCTGCACCCCGGCAGCGGCGACGACTCGCTCTCCGACTACAACAAGGTGACTATAGTACAGCCACGTCCGGACTGGCGCCGGAGTCCGAGCCGCCCGCGGCGGGCGGGGGCTCGGACGCGCGCTCCCGCGAGCGCTCCCCGCTCGGCACCGACCTGCACCCCGGCAGCGGCGACGACTCGCTCTCCGACTACAACAAGGTGACTATAGTACAGCCACGTCCGGACTGGCGCCGGAGTCCGAGCCGCCCGCGGCGGGCGGGGGCTCGGACGCGCGCTCCCGCGAGCGCTCCCCGCTCGGCACCGACCTGCACCCCGGCAGCGGCGACGACTCGCTCTCCGACTACAACAAGGTGACTATAGTACAGCCACGTCCGGACTGGCGCCGGAGTCCGAGCCGCCCGCGGCGGGCGGGGGCTCGGACGCGCGCTCCCCGCTCGGCACCGACCTGCACCCCGGCAGCGGCGACGACTCGCTCTCCGACTACAACAAGGTGACTATAGTACAGCCACGTCCGGACTGGCGCCGGAGTCCGAGCCGCCCGCGGCGGGCGGGGGCTCGGACGCGCGCTCCCGCGAGCGCTCCCCGCTCGGCACCGACCTGCACCCCGGCAGCGGCGACGACTCGCTCTCCGACTACAACAAGGTGACTATAGTACAGCCACGTCCGGACTGGCGCCGGAGTCCGAGCCGCCCGCGGCGGGCGGGGGCTCGGACGCGCGCTCCCGCGAGCGCTCCCCGCTCGGCACCGACCTGCACCCCGGCAGCGGCGACGACTCGCTCTCCGACTACAACAAGGTGACTATAGTACAGCCACGTCCGGACTGGCGCCGGAGTCCGAGCCGCCCGCGGCGGGCGGGGGCTCGGACGCGCGCTCCCGCGAGCGCTCCCCGCTCGGCACCGACCTGCACCCCGGCAGCGGCGACGACTCGCTCTCCGACTACAACAAGGTGACTATAGTACAGCCACGTCCGGACTGGCGCCGGAGTCCGAGCCGCCTGCGGCGGGCGGGGGCTCGGACGCGCGCTCCCGCGAGCGCTCCCCGCTCGGCACCGACCTGCACCCCGGCAGCGGCGACGACTCGCTCTCCGACTACAACAAGGTGACTATAGTACAGCCACGTCCGGACTGGCGCCGGAGTCCGAGCCGCCCGCGGCGGGCGGGGGCTCGGACGCGCGCTCCCGCGAGCGCTCCCCGCTCGGCACCGACCTGCACCCCGGCAGCGGCGACGACTCGCTCTCCGACTACAACAAGGTGACTATAGTACAGCCACGTCCGGACTGGCGCCGGAGTCCGAGCCGCCCGCGGCGGGCGGGGGCTCGGACGCGCGCTCCCGCGAGCGCTCCCCGCTCGGCACCGACCTGCACCCCGGCAGCGGCGACGACTCGCTCTCCGACTACAACAAGGTGACTATAGTACAGCCACGTCCGGACTGGCGCCGGAGTCCGAGCCGCCCGCGGCGGGCGGGGGCTCGGACGCGCGCTCCCGCGAGCGCTCCCCGCTCGGCACCGACCTGCACCCCGGCAGCGGCGACGACTCGCTCTCCGACTACAACAAGGTGACTATAGTACAGCCACGTCCGGACTGGCGCCGGAGTCCGAGCCGCCCGCGGCGGGCGGGGGCTCGGACGCGCGCTCCCGCGAGCGCTCCCCGCTCGGCACCGACCTGCACCCCGGCAGCGGCGACGACTCGCTCTCCGACTACAACAAGGTGACTATAGTACAGCCACGTCCGGACTGGCGCCGGAGTCCGAGCCGCCTGCGGCGGGCGGGGGCTCGGACGCGCGCTCCCGCGAGCGCTCCCCGCTCGGCACCGACCTGCACCCCGGCAGCGGCGACGACTCGCTCTCCGACTACAACAAGGTGACTATAGTACAGCCACGTCCGGACTGGCGCCGGAGTCCGAGCCGCCCGCGGCGGGCGGGGGCTCGGACGCGCGCTCCCGCGAGCGCTCCCCGCTCGGCACCGACCTGCACCCCGGCAGCGGCGACGACTCGCTCTCCGACTACAACAAGGTGACTATAGTACAGCCACGTCCGGACTGGCGCCGGAGTCCGAGCCGCCCGCGGCGGGCGGGGGCTCGGACGCGCGCTCCCGCGAGCGCTCCCCGCTCGGCACCGACCTGCACCCCGGCAGCGGCGACGACTCGCTCTCCGACTACAACAAGGTGACTATAGTACAGCCACGTCCGGACTGGCGCCGGAGTCCGAGCCGCCCGCGGCGGGCGGGGGCTCGGACGCGCGCTCCCGCGAGCGCTCCCCGCTCGGCACCGACCTGCACCCCGGCAGCGGCGACGACTCGCTCTCCGACTACAACAAGGTGACTATAGTACAGCCACGTCCGGACTGGCGCCGGAGTCCGAGCCGCCCGCGGCGGGCGGGGGCTCGGACGCGCGCTCCCGCGAGCGCTCCCCGCTCGGCACCGACCTGCACCCCGGCAGTGGCGACGACTCGCTCTCCGACTACAACAAGGTGACTATAGTACAGCCACGTCCGGACTGGCGCCGGAGTCCGAGCCGCCCGCGGCGGGCGGGGGCTCGGACGCGCGCTCCCGCGAGCGCTCCCCGCTCGGCACCCATGGCACGGCATAAATTTCCAATGCGGGGGCTATCGACCCGCTGTATTACATTACCGCTAGTCGTATTGAAGAACGATTAGCGCCGAACACATTCCAGCGCGTATTCAATCCGCCTGCTCGTCAAATACGGCGGGTATTACAAAACGCTATTTTGTGAAACAGCTAGCTGTTGTGTAAAACGGCGGCTTATACTATTCCACTGCGACATATATACTTCTGGTAGTTTTTCATTATCAAGCTAAGTCCCCATTGAGCATGCTGGTTATTTAGTGAATGTCGATCCCTACTACTCGTACTCGCAAGGCCCGGCCGGAGCAGCGAGTGTGGTGTACTCGTAAAGAGCAGTATTGGTGTCGGCAGGCCGGCTCCGCGGCGGGCGAGCTGTCCCCGGGCGGCGGGCCCCAGGGCTCCTTCGCGCCGCTGTACGAGGGCGAGCGGCTGCAGCCCTACCACGAGCCCGTGCACAAGGACCACTACCACTACCGGGAACAAGGTAACAAAAACTTCGACGACTTTCAGAACATTACTATTGAGGGCTTTCAGAACACGATTTGTATTAGCTTTAATTGTCATTAAAAAGAAAAATAAAGCCGTGCAATATTTTTTTCGCAGGCAACAACTTGGGTGACAGTCCACAATTAGACCATTTACAGCAGCATCCCTCCATGTACTCTAGCAATTTTAATAGGTAAGAACTATCTTGACTTGTAGCCATTTCAATGTCAATTTGAATAAACAGTGGAGTCCACAATATGACCATATAGTTATGACTTTCTGTTATTTTAAATGCATCTATAAAAACATTCAAATTACACCTTCAGTGCCCGGTTAGGTGGGCTCACTCTTACATACCCCTCTGCAACTGTGGTGAATTTTATAGAAAGATTCTACTGACGTGTAGTCTGTCAGACGGCAATTTTGATAATTCATAAAAAAACATAAGAACACAAAAATACCAACTATAATTTTATAAAACGAATATTTCATTTATGATTCGTTATAGTATATTATAAAGTTGGTTTAGAAGTAAAATAAAGAACCGCCTTATTCATAAAACTTAAAATGCCTCTGCTAAATAAAATGTGCTTTGTCCCTTTCTTACGAACACAAATGTCAAAGTGACAGATAAGGACAAATGAATTTTAACGCCATTTTAGTTAAAACAGGCTTGTAGTACGTTTATGAATACGGCCGGTAATATATAATCAACTTTAATGAGATCACAATTTCAAATATTTTGTGCTTAGGTTCGCTGAAAAATAATAAATAAAAAAACAATAGACAACTGCGGTAAACTGAATAAATATTTCTTCTTCATAAGTAGTTACATAGTTTGTAAAAATAACTACTAATTCTAAAGGAAGAATAAGGCACTAATCAGTCTTTAAGTTGGCACTTATTTTAGAGATCCATATTGCATTCTACGAATACATGGTCCGAACATTTGTAACAAATTGCTCACAGCACACGAATCTTGTCTTTCTCTTCAATGTAGCAGCGCATATGGTACATATTATGCGTCCAGACGGACCTGGTGCTAGTTGAGGGGCAGGTAGAGGCAAATGGTTTCCTAAAATCATTAGCCATATAGTCAGGGTCCTCAATTGAGTCATCTACTTCCCTAAAATCATCTTTTTCGATTAGTTCGTCCAGCCATTTACTAATTTGTTGATCACTAGCGATCACTGGAAACCCGTTGTGAGTTCTATCTGTGATTTGGACTCCCTAGAGCCGCGATCAGTCATCTAAAATAAATTATTTTTCTGGTGAGGTGTCTGAGGCACTATAGAAACGTTGCTATTTTTCTGAAGTGATGTCTGACAGACACTATGAATATGTAGAGGATTTTTATGAGGTGAGGTCGGTTGGACACTATGGACATTATAGATTATTTTAGATGAGTTTATGAGGTGAGGTCTGTCAGACTCAGGACTTGTTGCTGTACTCACGTCTGTGGGACACCCGCAGCTCGTACCTCCGAGCCTGTGCACCATGACACCTTTTGGGGCGTTAATTACCAATACCGCGAGGCGTTATAAGAAGGTACTGAGCGAGACAGAGCTATATCAAACTAAACGGCGAATTGGCAACATAAAGTTTATTTGGCGGTGTCTGATAGACCGCACAACAGTCGCAGAGGGTTTCCCCATATTATCGGCTACGACCGTTGACAAAATCTTAGGGTGGTATTCCACTTGTCCAAGATATTTGTCCAATGTGTATTTGCGTCTCACATTTTACTTAAAGAGGGGGTGAGACGCAATGCACATTGAACAATGATCTTGGACAAGTGGAACACCAGCCTTTGGCATCGAATGCGTTAACCCCACGCCCAGGGGGGGTCGTTTTGGGGCCTCGCGATACGCGGGAACTAATAATAACCACTTAGGAACTATTTAAGTTAACTACGCTAAGACACCCATCAAGCCGGCAGTTTCGTTAATAGCAGTCAATTGCTGTCAGTCGGTCATGAAGTCAAGTCAAGTTGTGTCGTCCGCCGAGTCCTCGTGGAGGCCTGCCGAGCCCGCCGCATGCCACGTAGAACTTCCTTCTTGCGGAGCCGCCTTCTGACACCAATATTACTGGCGCCTAGCGCGGACAAGTACCACCACATATGAACCCCCAAATATAGGTTCCAACCGAGTCCACTTAAATCCTAACTCTACTCACGCAGCCCATAGGCCGCCCGCCTCGTGAGGTTATCAAAAACGGTGTCCCCGAACCGAAATCAAGGCGTTCAACCCCAATTCAAATGTCACTAAATATGTGTGTATGTTCATACGCATCCTCCAATTACTTAAGTATATGCAAAAAATAACACATATTACCCCTATATAAGCGGCGAGAAATAGCTGATACGACTTATATTTTAAATATCACTAGTGGGTATATTGATTGTGCGGATTTACTCAATAAACTTTCATTTAATACGCCTACTCGATCTAAAAGACACTTTCCCCCTATCTATCTTAAATGTACCTCGTCTAATTACAGGCAAAATAGTTTCCTGAGTCGCGCTAGTCGCACTTTGAATAGTTTGTCAAGAGAGATGGATATTGATGTATTCAACTGTTCGATTCCTTCTGTGAGGCGAAAACTAGCATGTCGATTTTTTCATGATAACAATCCTCCAATCTAAATTTGAAGATAGATAAATTGCAAGTGGTGATTTGTTCGGGTGTATTGTGTGCTAAGTGTGTCAAACATTTTTCTTTTATCTATGCCATTTCTATCTGTGAGTTCCTTAAATTGGCTTTGTATTACTATGTAAGACATATCATGTTTTTGCAGCTGTTGGTACTCCTTAAGTATAAATAAATAAATAAACTTTTTAATTCTTATGGTTATAGAACATCTGACTTCACTCTGTTTCACACAAGGGATATTCCCGGCTTCTCTGAAGCGGGCTATAATTCACCCTGTCTTTAAGGATGGGGACAGAGCGGACGTTAACAACTACAGACCTATATCGGTATTACCCTCAATCTCTAAAATACTCGAAAAACTGATCAATAGCAGACTTATCAAGTATCTAAACAAGTTTAATCTTTTATCACCTCGACAATTTGGCTTTCGCGAAGGGAAAAATACCGAAGAGGCTATTCTAGAACTAACAAACTCGATTACTACACATATTGAAAATAAAAAGAAAACTTTATGTATTTTTCTCGACATAAAAAAAGCGTTCGACACCGTCTCTGTCCCCATCCTTATCAGTAAACTGGAAATCTTAGGTATACGTGGGCAATTCTTAAATCTAATTACAAGTTACTTAAATAATAGAACGCAAAAAGTCAAACTTTGTAACGATGTTTATAGCAAAGATGAATTATCTACCCCCTT
This sequence comes from Epinotia bilunana, assembly GCA_947049275.1. Classification (NCBI taxonomy): domain Eukaryota; kingdom Metazoa; phylum Arthropoda; class Insecta; order Lepidoptera; family Tortricidae; genus Epinotia; species Epinotia bilunana. The sequence continues at coordinate 14,932,002 of OX346275.1, read as the reverse complement.
TGGAGTCCCCCAGGGAAGTGTACTAGGCCCAACACTCTTTTTGACTTATATTAATGATTTAACCAATATTCAGCTTCCAAATGGCTTAGTAATCTCGTACGCTGATGATACTGCACTTCTTTTTCACGGCGACAGCTGGGAGGAGGTATACGCTTATGCTGAATCCGGTCTGTCTAAAGTAATAAAATGGCTTCAAATTAATTTACTTTCATGAAACATTAAAAAACCAATTACATAACGTTTTCTATTCAAAACAGCACTCAGCCTGATAGAACTACACATTTATTAAAATCTCACACTTGCTCAAATCATTTGACAAATAACTGTACTTGCTCTGACCTCAAAAATTCTCCCTCCACTAGGTATTTAGGTGTCCACATAGATCAATTACTTTCTTGGAACCAACAAATCGAAATTACTGCTAATAGAATACGAAAACTCATATGGCTATTTAAATACTTGAGGCATATCTCCGATAAGGAACTATTAATCTATATCTATAAAACCCTAGTTCAATCCATCGTTCTTTACTGTCTGCCTGTATGGGGGGGGGGGGTACTCACAAAACTAAACGCTTGGTTCTTGAGCGTGCTCAAAGGTCCATTCTTAAAGTACTTTTAGGTAAAAACAAAAGATACAGCACTATTGATGTTTACAGAGATTCTAATGTTCTTACAATAAGAAAGTTATATATCCTAAATTGTATTCTGAAAATCCATAAAAATCTAAAACGAGATCACTATATAATACAAAAACGTAATCCCTATGAAGTAATAAAGCAATTATCAAGAGCTAGGACTAATTTTGCTAAACGACAATTTAAAGTAGTCTGTGTACTAATGTAGTCATCTGTAAATCTTTATAATAAAATAAATAGGAAAACTAAAATTTACAGCACAACCTACAGAGAATGTAAAAAAACTTATTTCTAACTGGCTTAAAAGCCAAAATTACGACGATATCGAATTACTTATGACTAACAGTTAGTCATAAGTGATTCGATATCGTTCCAGTTAGTCGCTGACTCGTAATTATAATTATATTTGCACCTCCATTCAATCATTTCATTCATTTAGATTAAATTAATTTAAGTTCACTTGATTAATGTGTAACCTTAATAACAACGGAAGCTCTTTCCAATCTAAGTATAGTAATAAGATAGAAACTGTTATTTAGTAGTAAGCTGAAAACAAACTATGTTTAGTCTTATTTTTAACATGCAGTTACCACCTATATGAAAGAGCGTTTTCTCCTAATACAAGTGTTTAACTTAAAAGGGGAAACGAACACTAAATGTAAAACCTTTTTGAAAATAAATAATTTTGAATTTTGAATTTTTTGAATTTTGAATTCTTAAAGGGCCCTTCACAGCGTATGAATAATTCTTAAGCGCCCTTCAGACAGGCCCGAACAATTAACCAGTTCTATATGGATGTTTTTGTTTCAAATATAAACATGCCGTTTGGTTAGCAGGTCGACGCCCGAGGGCGGAGGCGAGGGCCCGTTCTCCCCGCACGCGCCTGCCTTCCGCCCGCCAGAACATTCTTCGCACTCGAGGCCACCCGGTATGTATCTGACACACACACACACACACACACACACACTTACACAATAAGTAGGCACATACATCCAAATAGTCTCGAAGGCAGTACGGATTTACTGAAGTTTGCAATACTTTATTTCTTTAATATTGCTTTGCTAGTGAGTGTGGCCTCGGCTAACCGGATAACATATCTCCCTTAGGATCCCCCGGCGAGTTCGCGGGCGGCGCCAAGCCCAAACCCCAGGACGTGGCATCCAAGTCCCTCTCGGGCCTGGAGTCCCTGGTGGACCAGATCCCGTCGATCGCGGACGGGCCGGCGGGCGGCGCGCCGGGCGCGGGCGCGGGCGCCGGCCTGGCGCCCGGGCCGGCGCCGGAGCCCGCCGCGCCGGCGCCCGCGCTGCCGGAGTACGCGCCCGCGCTCTACCCGCCCTACGGGTACGGCTCGCCCGCCTACGCCAACAACGGGTCAGTATCGCCGCGCCAGCTCTACTACAATAACGGGTCAGTGCGAAGTGTGCCGCTCACTAAGGCTGGCCGTGCCCAACCACGAGAGCGCCATCGGCAGCGGTGCTCCTGCACGCGCGGCTCCTGCCGCTGGCGCTCGAAGTTGGTGCCGAGCCGTAATGCTTGACGAGTTGAGTAGGTTTTGAATGTTTGTGATGGGGTTAAAAACAAAGTCATTTCATAAATACTTTATAATGTCCCACAACGCATGTTTGTAGCGATATCGGAAAAAGGGGAGGTTTTACGACATATTTCCCTTGAATTTTACGTATGCCTTCCTTACAAACTACTGAATGCATCATGAAATGCATCTACTCTACAATGAAGAATTATCCCATTTTAAACTAATAAAAAATACGAATATGATTTTTTATAACCACGCAATTCCACCTCATGCGTATTTTAATAACGTAATTGAATTTAATTGACGGCTCTTGAGTAACGCCGATACAATTGAAATAAGGGTTGTGAGATTAATCCTGGTCACGGCACCAAATTGTTCCTTTATATTTTCTTTGCATGTTCTTGGTTAATGTAGTTTTAGTTCGTTTTGTTTATTTAGTGTGATGCTGATGTGGTCTAACATTGTGAATGTAATCATAAAATAAAATAAAAGATCTTTCATTTATGGCTATATTTAATTTCGTGCCTTTCTGTATAAAACGTAAGCCTACATTTGTTACCGTTATCATCAGTTGTCTTAATTGAGAGTAACTAGGTAACAGGTTCGGTCCTGTTTCCAGGTACGGCGCGCCGTTCGTGGGCTACGGCGGCGGCTGGGGCGGGCAGCTGATGCGGCCCACGCCGGGCTACCTGTGGGAGGGGCAGTACGTGGGCGGCTACGCGCCCGGCGTGGCCGGCGTGGCCGGCGTGGCCGGCGTGGCGGGCGTGGCCGGCGTGGCGGGCGTGGCCGGCGGCTACGCGCCCTACAACGCGCCCTACTACAACGGATACGCGCCGCCGCCCGCGCATCACCAGCAGGTAGGCTGAGGGAGACATACCTACTAGTACTAGTACAACTCCACTAAGAGCGGCCGCACATTACGGCCACTAAACACGGCCCCTTGTAGTCTGGCCGGCGAGTCGTAACAATAGTACATTGTCCGCTCGTACGGGGTGTGTAATGATGGGTATAAAAATAAATAATATAATTTCATTCGCTATAACAACATTTGATATATTTTCAAGGTACATAATCACTCATTGTATATAATAAACGTTGCTTATAATTTCAAAATATATATGTATAACTTTTATCGGGTATAACACTTATTTTGTATAATCATTATATGGTATAATGCTCATGTTATATACAAGATATATCTCATAACTATCAAGTAGAATAATATTTTATTATCAAAAGAAAATGTAGCAAACACAACGGTTTGCGAATTGTACCATATATTAGAGAGTAAAAAAAGTGTTCGGTTCTGGCGCTTCGCCGGCCGCTGCCGCGGCATGCTCGCTTCGCTCACTCGGCTCGCGCGCTGTAGGGTCGCAGTTCAACCTAACATTCCTCCTCGCTTCGCTCGTCGTCGTACCTACACCGACCTGCCTTAGAGTCTACCAATAAATATTATGCTAACTGTGCATTAGAAGAAATTAGCGTTATATCATTTATAGGAAATCATTTTCATCATTTTCATTATAGGAAATATGCATTATATTTAAAGTATGTTATATTAAATGTTACTACATCAAATGATCATTATATAAAATGATAATTATATCGTATGTAAATATATTAAGTGTTGTTATATGACTCAAGAATTATATAAAAATAGTGTTATTGCGACTAATATTATTTCAAAAAAATATATAGGCATCGTTACGCACCCGCTCATACGTTGTCGTACTCCAGCTTTGAAGCCTCAATTCTGACCATCTTTTGCCACATTTCCGAGCAGTGGCGTGAAAACGCATTTTTTTAAACTCTTTATGGCAACAAGCTATCAATTATAAGCAACCTTTTTCTTACGACACGCCTCGCTCGTCAAACTATTATATAATAGCGCGCGCGGGCCCACGGCTGGTGGCTCGGACGCGACCACTCAAACGCTCGGTGTGCGCCGATGCCATACAAAATGTATGAAAAAACTCGGCCGCAATTTGTGGCGGCCACTAATGGTTCAATGTGCGGCCGTTCTATGAAAAGGTGTATCAATTTTTTCACTTTCATTTCATCTGGCTTTGTACATCTTATCAGATGATTTAAACAACGTATGTATATCACAATTATTTGGTCAAGATCTTGAAACGTTCTTCACCTATTGCCATGTAAGAAGGTAAAAAATGTTGATACCCTCTTTGTGATTGTCTGCTTTCTACGTCATGTTAGTCAAATGTAATATTTATGAAAGTTATCATATTTCACCAACGTGACGCTTGTAAAAATGTGTCAAATCTTATGATTTCGTTTTATTTTCTCCTTTTACATATGTGTTTATGTGTAGTTCTGGGAACCATGTGTCGGCAATCCTATCTGATGATTAAATTATCATTGTCCTCAATGCAACTTGAATAGACAACGAAATCAGGGTCATTTTTAAAATTAACAATATCAAAATGGTCCCATTGCTAGAAGTAGCAAGTAAAATGTTTTTAATTCTAACTCCTCATATTGTAACCAAAGACGCTCGTAGAAAATATCTTCTAGAAAAATTCTCAAATAGACATCAATACAAGTTGCATAGACCACACTCTAAACCCATCACATAAAAACACATTTATTGTACAACCTTGGAAACAAAACACACTGGGTCTAGTCTTGAGTCATTAAAGGCTCAGTGAAGCAATTGACGGATAGTCTGTTAGGTAATAAATGTTTCTCTCTGAGCGTTTCAACCGCTGCCAGCCCTTCGCTTGAATGTCAAAGTTTCTGTAAATTTATATTGCATTTTTAGTCATTTTAAAGAAATCTAGGGCCACAAATAAGTTCGCCGTTGTAAAAATGTATGTTTTATTGTATCTTCTATGTTCTTGTTTTATGCAATGAAGTGTTTACTACTACTACTAATACGAGCAATAATACGAGCAGGGCGCAGCGGTTGATACGCTCAGAAAGGACCATTTATGTTATATAGTTTCATAAAAAAACGCGAACAGAGCATATCCATGTGGCCCCACCAAATTTGAATGTTTGACTGCATTCCAGTCGCTCGCGGCGCACTACCCGGGCTCTCAGTAGACCCGTATTCTGCTCGTTTCTGCTGTTTAGTTTGCAAACCCGAGGAGGTACGTATACTGGGTTGGTGGTATGTATAACAAATTAACCAATGAGGGTGTCCAGAATGCATTATGTCGGCTGGCAGCCCGGCGGCGAGAGATCTGTCAAAATCCAACAATCATGTTAAATCATCATCAATTGATTGGTAGATTAAGGGCGGGTTGCATCAACTTACGATTACAGACCGATCAACGTTAAATATGGCGACGACAGCTGTCATTCCATAGAACCTTGCCAAACTTTCCATACCTTCAAGCTTTAACTAACACCGCTTTCAATTACAGACTGTTTAGTGCAACCCACCCGAAGTTGCTTTAAAGGAGACTTTTCGCCATAGGGCTGCTAACTTGTTAGACAGTGCACTCTGGAAAACCTCATTGATAAGGGTTTTGGGCCTAGGACACTTCGATATATTCAATGTAATCTCGTCATAACGTGGATTTCGATGGGTAATTAACTTGTTGACGTGACCAATTGAAGCGACACCTACGTCATGACAAGGTTATATAGTTGTTGAATCTCGTCGCAAATTGGTCAGAGTATTACAGTATTTGGAATGGGGAAGAATTAACTTTGGTATCGGCTAATGGTTTCCTTGCTAACACTATCTTAAATTCGTAGGTTCTGTTACTCGTATTATGTATATTTATTACCAAACCTCCATACAACCTTTATTTAAAATTTATCATATTATTTATTTAGCAGATTTTTAACCCTCTAAGCGCGATTCCTCACGCATATTAAGTTAATTTGATATCATACGACTTTAGACGATTTTGCCGCTCAAAGGGTTAAAGCCAACATTACACGTCGTGATTATGCCTCGGACTAGACTTTTAACGCAGCCTAGTTTATTAACTGTAACCGAAGTTTTTGAATTTCTCTACCACTTTTTTAAGCTTTACATTTAAAATCCAAGTGCTCGTATGTCCTATATATGACAGTGACAGACTAGTGACAGTAAACAGTTGATAAATGCGTCATTATGTCATTAAATCCGTGGCATATACAGACTTTTTCTTATTTATTGGCCATTTTTTATATTTTGAATATTGAAAGCGGTGGTATTTCTGCATATTTTCCCCAAATACATCTTTTCTCGGTTTTTTCAAGAGTTACTTTTTCCACGCAGATTATTTTCACAGTCCCATTGCACCCGGTCATATTTCACTCGTACAATTTTGGTCAACGCCAATTTATGTCGACGTAGTGGTTCTTCATTTCTGATCGATTCGCATCGCATTTTTAGGTTTGATTAAATTCCAAGCTTTCCCTAAAATACCTACTTTAATTAATATGGACTAAAACAAAGTTGACAATGTTGACATATCATTATCATTATTTCGATTCCCAATGAATTGGGAATAATTAATTAAGAAAACAAGCTTAGCTTTGTTCAAAATACATCTGGGAAACAAGGGGATAAAAAAATCGTCACACTTCAAAAAATATTTCGGGAACATGATGTAATAAATGGCCTAACTTCTCTTCTTTGACTAACTTCGCGAAATCTGGAGATTTAAGCTGGAATATTTGGACATTATTTTTTAAGGTTCGAATAAAGTCGGTGTACCTAATAGAGATGAAGATATTCCACACAATTTTGATCAACGAACCTCACGGTATATCACGGCCATCGCCTCCCTCAACCATATTTTAGGGAAGGTGGCGATCCGATCAACGATGAACCGTCAACGAATTGACGCTGCAACGTGATGATACATCTGTCCTCCTCTATTATATTTGCAAACTGCGAGTGGAACTGGAGTGTCAGCAGCATGTTGTGTTAACCCAGTGGAAAAATCAGAATAAAGATGAAAAAACTGAGAGAAAATTGGGAAAGTATGATAACTCGGGAGACCGGTTATAATTGTACGGCCCAATAATCCGCGTCCACTACGTCTGTTTCTTTTGAATATAAATAAAGGGAGAGATTATTGGGCCGTCCATTATACGGAGCCCAAGATGGCGGCGGTGCATCCCTAGGTGTGTGTGTGTGTGTGTGTATGTGTGTGCGGTGAGTACTGAGCGTGTGGTTGTCGTGGCAGGCGCACTACCTGTCGCCGCCGGCGCTGATGGAGCTGCACAAGGCGGAGGCCGGCGCCGTGCCCGCCGTGCCCGCCGTGCCCTCCGTGCCCTCGGTCGGCTTCGGAGGCTTCTGCTAGTGCCCCCCGCAACCACAAGCGCGACACAAGCGAGCGACGGAGTAGACACTCTGTAAATATTGTATCTTTTGTCCATCACACTTTTCTAGCTTAGGTAATGTGTATGTTCGACGGCCGGGGCGGCGGCGCGCGTACTTAACCGGGAATTTTCGGAGTCTTGCCAGTGAAGCGTTCTCTAGTCACTTACTAATTCGTGTCGGCTAGTCAAATTTGGAAATAAAATGTCCGCCGCCCCCGGGCCGTGGTCGAGGTCGGCCTACGCGTGGTGTATTTTTTTTTTATTTAGTTTAGTCCGCGTCGGCGGTATTTATGAAGCGATTTTAGCATTTTTATATACGATGGAATATAATTATTTGGCGCCGCCTGGCGGCCGTTTTGTCGCGGCGGGCGGTGACCCCCGAGCCCCGACGGTCGATATCTCGTTTTTACATTAGCACTTGGATGTTTATTTTTGCGTTTTTTATCGCGAGTCGATTTTTTTACACTGCCTTTCGATGAACTATTATTGAAGGTGTTTATTTATTTATTACATACTCTGAAGTTGACCCGAGCCGTGGGTCGGTCACCGCCCGCGGCCGCGCCCGTCCGTCGACGGGGCGACACAACTCTTGTACAAAATCTTATCTTAGTGAAGTCTTTTCTTTGCACAAACGATTAAAGTCTTAAGTATAAGGTAAAAAACGAAATAACATACGTAAGAAAGACATATACGTTAATGATAGGTTACCGGGAAGAATTTAAAGTAGCGCCTCGCGGTCGCGGCGTTGCGCGGCCGAGCGTCGAGCCGAGTGTCGAGCCGAGCGCCGAGCCGAGCTCGCGGCTCGCGCCGGGCCCGGAGGTCCGCCGCTCGCATGCACGGTTCGTGCTGGACATGACAGTTTTTGTACGGAGAGCCTATAGAGTATAGAGTATTCGGCGTGGCCACAGCCCGCGGCCTGCACCTGGGCGCGGAGCGAGCAGCGGCGGGCCCGGCGCGAGCGCGTGACGCCACATATTCGTTCATTCGTCAAAAGGGAAATATTGTTTTTTAAAATGAAATCAACAGGGTATTTAAGATTGCTTAAGGTTTATAATTTTATATTTATTATTATTTGGTGCGCGCGTTAGTGTTATTCTGCCATGTTGTTTATTTCTCGACTAGTCGAGATTTTTACGTATCGATGGATACCATTTTTTCATGATTTTATATTGATATTTTACGCCATAAAACATTTGAGTACAGTTTTACCGCCGCGTCGCCGCTCGCCCGGCCCGGCGCGCCGGCGGAGCGGCCGCTAGGCGGGCGAGCGTGATCGATGTCTCCATGTTCGCGGTCACGGTCTCGGTCACGGACACGGACACGGACACGGACACGGACACGGACACGTAGCTAGGAGTCAGGACTAGTCGCAGCGCGGCCGCGGCCGGCGCGCGCGCGGCGACGCGGCCCCCTTTGTACATAACGAGTGCTTTATTACGCTTTTTTTGATATTATATTTTTTATTGAAACATTAATTGTGTATTTGTATACGTTTGCTTTTGTACAATAACAATTTAGTTGTATATCTCGGAGGACGCGGTCGCGCCGCGCGCCTCGTCACTAGGTCGCGTGTACGTAACAAACTGTTATTTCTAACATCATTCGTGCGATTTCATGGCTAGGATGATAATATTTTCATTTCCAGTGGTACAGTCCGGCAAACGAAAGTTGAACGCACTAGATTCAATTAAACGACAACACTTAACGTCATAGGCATACACGTTGACCGAAAGTGTTGCCGTGTGATTGAATCTAGTGGGTTCAATTTTCGTTTGCCGGACTTTACGTTTGACGAAACCACAAGTTACAATGTTACAAAGTAACACTGGTCGAGAGTCAGTGTCGCCAGTTTAGACGTGAACAATGGTTACTTGTTGCTTCGTTAAATAGGCTCCCGTTTAATAATTATTAAAAGGGGGAATCTCGCTTGTTGTCCGCTTGTATCGCAAGTGACACATGTGCAAGTCCCGGGTTGCGGGAATGAGGATGATTTCAGAATGGACTCGGATACAAGCTGGCAGCACTCAAAATCCGCCAATGATGTTTTATTATCGATTATTTAACTTGATTTGGTGGATTGTGTTGGACACGGCATCTCGCCACAGTGCAACCAGTACGTGGCGAAGTGCATCCTGGAAATATCTTCCTGAGATACTTTCAAATTAACCCTGGTATAGGTAGAATGTAAATTTTAGAGCAAAACTGGAAAAAACTACAATCTTCGCAGTTTTGAAAATAAAAAGTTTGTCACAAATACGTGCCAACACGAGCCGAGAACCTACCGTAGACTAAGGCCAGTCCCAGGACAGTATTAGAGCGCGCGGCCGCACCGCACGCCCGCCGGTGTGCACGGGCTTTATCCAGCAAGTACGCGGCCACCGGCGGGCGGTCACTCCGGCGTTGCCGGCAAACCGCACTCTTTCAATACACGGACAGAAATACATGGTTACGCAAATAGTTACCCTAGTGAAGTCTTGCCTCTGTACGGCCGTTCTTTGCGTTATTAACATTTGGTTTTCGTCGCTTTCTGCGAAACTGTCGATTTCGCCATATTCTCGAGCGTTTTTAGCGCGCGGTAAAAAGAGCGGCAGAGACGTAATTATCTGATAGGATGAGATACTAATTATCTCAGTCTAGAAGGCAGCTTCTTTCGTATCGCTCTTTTAGACGCGGGTGGTGGTATCTCTGGCGTATCTATTGACTGTGTTTCCAAGCGGTATGCTGATGCGATTTGCCGGCGGTGCCGACGGTGAATTTGATGTAAGGCCTACAGCGATGCTGCCATTTTTGTAGTTCGGTGCTAGCTTCTACGTCAAGGGACCCGTTTGTATGGTTGGTGGAACTAATATGTGCAATTGTGCACAATTAACTATATCTGAACAGGATAATGTATGCAAAAGTATTATTTTCATGACCGAGACTGCTAAGAATAACCTGTAAAATTGTGTGGAATCTCGTTTTGTTTGCACACTAGCGATTATCGAAGACACGAATCCATTACTTTCTGATTGAAGGTCAGCAAAATAACTACTTCTAAACTCTACACAAGCTTTGTTCCTGATAATTCGTTGTTCGCTGATCATTAAACACTTTGTTCACATAATTATATTTTTAGTATTGTCCCTTCTTTTTCATCCACATAATTATAAAGGTAATATCCCTTCTCAGCTGGACAGAGAGTGCCCACTGCCCAGGGTAAATAGTTGTTTCTGCCGCTGGCTGTCAGACGGGTCTCCGAGGCGTCGCATCTCGAAACCCTCGAATAGCTTGTGATCGTTACTTTAGTTACTCCTAACACACACGAGCGTTTTAACGCGCGTTAAACATAGTGATATTGGAGAGGCTTCCTGTTAGAGTGGTACGATCAGTACCGTACTCTAAAAGGTGGGTCCGTCTCGCTCTGTAATCGCGCGGTGATCCCTCGAGTGAGTAGGAACATAGTGTTAGTGGTGCGCGGAGCCGCGGCGCGGGCGCACATAGGTCGGTAGTTAGGGAAGTTTGAGCTTCGACGTGTAAAGGGGAGGTACCGTAGCGTAGCGTAAGTCTCTGTCAACGAGTTAGCGTAGGGTTAGGCCCCCGGGCCTAGGCGCTTCACTATTTGTACAGTGTGTATATTTTTGTAAAATTCAATCTTAAACTTGTGGCAATATATTATAAAACTTAAAAAAGTAATCTTTAATATTAACTTAGTACAATTGTTATACATTGGTTCGGACCGCGGGCGGCGCGGGGCCCGGTTGTGAGTAGTCCGCCTCGCGCCTCGAGCCTCGTGCCTCGTGCCTCGTGCCAAACAAACGAAATCGAAGCAATAACGCGATGCTCTCCGACAAGCAATAACTGCGACTGAACGTTGCGTTGCGTTTCTAAATTGACCCTCATAATCTCTTCGGTACTAGTCGAATTTGAGTGATCGTCACATGTAGGCCATAACGCATTTCGCTTCGCTGTAACACGGGGCGGGCGCCGCGCCGGTCGCCGGTCGGCCCGCCGCCGCTTCTATCGCCTTTGTTAAAAGACCCGTCTCTTTCCCACAAGTGTGTAAGTGCGAGCGGGACGGGTGTTTTGCCCTGCGCCCCGAAGCGCGCGGGCGGCGGCGCGGCGCGCGCGCATGTAGGTGTAAGTCTCCGCCGCCGGGCGCGCCCGGCGCGGGATTCGATTCTAGCTCAATTTTATTACTTAATTATTGTAACGTTTATTGTACTTGCTTGTTATTCACCGTTATCATTATGCCCTGTGAAGGACCGCCCGAGCGCTTCCGCGAGTTACACTGTAGGATGACAGAGATAATTGCTTTGTACTGTATCCTACTAACGCAGTTTTTTCAACGCGCGATACATAGAACTATGTGTATGCAGCTATCTGTTAAAATAAGATGGTATTATACCGATCTCACTCTAGCATATAACTGTGTCCCCGTCGCTCTTTTTACCGCGCGTTTATAAATCGCTCGTATGAATCAGCAAATAGCGTAACGCCCGGAGCGTTGCGTTGTGACGAAAGCTTTAGCGTGAATTGCTCCGAGCGGTCCTATTGTTTGCAACACCGGCTGATGTACTCCTGTTTTTATAATTTGATCTCCCCGTTCGGAATATTCGCAAATTGAAACTGCCGTGTTGTGAATGTATGTTTAGTAGTTCTGTTATGTCGGCGTGTCCGACTGTTTACTCGTTTATCTCGCATTTCTGACGGTGCTTGTGTTAGCGCGGAGCCGACTCCGCGCACGGACCGCGCGGCGCGACGCGTGACGCAGGTTCTTTAGGCGTTGTGTACGGGTTAACGAATCTAATACAATTCCAACCGAACTTAGTATAAGTGTGCAGGTTATCTTATTAGATAGCTCTTTACCTGCTGATCAATGTGAACTCGATAGGTTGAAATATTCTCCAGTTTATTATAAGCTAGATCCTGTCTAACAATCATGTAGTAGTTAAATACTTTATACACCCATTAATTTGTAACGACTATGATAAGATGGTGCTACACCCTCCCAGCGGGCTCGCTGGCCGCTGGCCGCTGGCCGCTGACCGCTGGCCGCCGACTCGCGAGCCCGCCTCCGTACAGTTGTGTTGTTGAGATACTTTTGTCAATGACCAGACAACTCGGTCGCTAGAGTAGAGTCGCGTCGCGATGGTCCGTGTCCGTCGTAACGTTTCGCTAGCGGCAACATTCACGTTGGTCCGTTTGTACAGTTTTAACAATACTTCTCGTAGTGAACTAAGCAAGAAATATTTTTAGTATAATAAGATCTAATCGAATTACATTTTAGTGTATCATATGATGTACTCGAGGTCGTTTTTCAAAATTACTTTTAACTTTGTATGTCATTCGTGAGTTTACTTTTCAATAAATATTAATGTCTCATCTGAAACTGACTCCGTGGAATTTAAATTAGAAATTAAAATGAAAGAATTTTAATTAATGTAATACAATATTAATAATGGTTAAGTAATGTATTATAAATAGTGTTAAGGTAAAAAGTTATTAACATTGTATGGAAAAATTGTGACAAAATTATAGTCATTTGTAATATTTATTGTTGTTTCATTCTTACCTTAAAGGCCTGATTTGACTAAACTACATAGAATAAGATCCTAATCTGTAATGTTATCTTCGAACTTGTATGGAAATATCTCGGAATGAACCTATTCTTGGTTGCTCAACTTGATATTAAGTACCTATAATATCTGATACTCATGCAAAGAGCCGTTCACGTCTAATATAAACAACAGTTTCAATTCAACATATTTTTTCTGATTTTACTATTTCATCGGTTGCAAATGTGTTGTAATCAAAATATTTTCAAAATAGCTGCCACCACAATCACACACTTTTCGCTGTTTCCTTGTGGTCCCACATTGCGTTGCATTGTGCTATTTCTCTACATACTGTATAACTTTTTAAATATTTATTAATTGTTGACGACCGCTTTAGCCTAGTTGGTGTGACCCTGCCTACGAAGCAAGAGGTCCTTGGTTCGAATCCCGGTAAGGGCATAATATTTGTGTTATGAGCACGAATATTTATTTCTGAGTCGTGGATGTTTCCTATGTATTTATGTATTTATTTTTCTATATAAGTATGTTTGTCGTCGTCTAGTACGCATAGTACAAGCTTTGCTGGGTTCGGTACTGTGTTGGCCTTACTTGCATTTAGCCTTGGCGAGTAAAACGGCTCAATAGTACATTGACCAAGTACGCAAAATGACCTGTTTATAAAATGTCATGGTTACAAAGTTGTCTTAGTTTCAGGAAGACTTACTTTGCAAATCATGGGATGACGGTAGTCTTTTTATTAAGCGGGGATGGTCCATTTAAGGAATTAACAGGGATCACCCTGGGGAGGGTCAAAGATCGACAATAATATGTTTTGTATTGTCATTATACAACCTGGACAAAATTGGTACTTAGACATTTTTTATACTTTATGATTTAACCACATAGTCTTTATACTTTAAAGACGTTCTACTGTACAGGGTGAATTTTTAATGAGTGTCCAAATTCAAGTATAAGATTCTTCAGCAAAAAATATAAAATACGTGTTTTTTGTTTCATATCATTCAGTACTAAAATTTTTAGTAATTGCTGCTTAAAGTTATCCCAAAAAACGTTACCGCGCGGGCACCTCAGTCGGTAGTAAAGGTGGTCTTCCACCGGCGAGGCGAGGCGGGGCGTGGATGGGAGAGAATTGAAATTCGTATGGGACTTACTTTGCACTGAGCGCGCGCGCGCGCGGTGGAAATAGGTAGTAGGTCCCATACTAATTTCAATTCTCACCCATCCACGCCCCGCCTCGCCTCGCCGGTGGAAAACCACCTTTAGGGTTAAAAACTCGACACGCCTACACTACTATATATAGCAATGAGGGCGTTTTACAGACCAAGACATTTTGCTACCCGCATAGTATACAACGAAGGTGCTCAGCTCGCCATCGCCCAGGCTAAATGCAAGGCCAACAGTACCGAACCCGCTTTGCCTAGTTTAGGACGAGGTCGATTTGTAATGATTGTCCGAAAATATTTATTTATTTATGTATTATTTATTTTAATATGAATTATTATGACGTCCGCGAAACACTAGGTAGGTTAGGTTTGTTAGGTAGCTTTACATGCCCGACGGGCCAACCGCCTAAACACAGGAGCCCTGCACAATCGAAACTGGAACGGCCACGTGGAACACGAGGAAACGGTGGGTTTTTTTTATTTACCCGCGTTCCCTGCTGCCGTGGAGCAATGGGGACAAAAACAACATGTACTAGGAGGATATTATATACTGGTAGTATACATTCATTTCCATTGAAAGCTGTAGGACCACGAGAAACGAGTTTCCCCCGTGTTCCCACTGGTGGGACAAATCAGAATAAAGCACCCTACAAACTATGCAAATTGTTGGAATGACAATGCTATGGTTAGATTGAAAGTTAATTTAATACTAGCTTCCGTCCGCGACTTCGTCTGCGTGGACCTGGGACGAAGAGTACCTATCCTACATTTAATCCAGGCTATAAACTATATTTATGCAAAATTTCATTCAAATAGGTCGAGCCGTTTAATCGTGATTGAGTAACAAACATCCAAACTTTAGCATTTATAATATTAGTAGGATATTGCAGTCGTCAAGTATGTGTAGGGGTGGTTCCACTAGTCCAAGATCTTTGTCCAATTAACGATATTGGATGACTTCATCAAATTTACTAGAAACAGACGTTTGATAAAATATTACGAATGACATTTAATACAAAATAGCTTCGCTAATAGTATAAAAACTTGAATTAAGATATTGGATAAGTGGAATGGCGTCACAGAAATTTGATTAAATATTGGATACAAATTGCACAAAGATCTTGGACGTTTGATCCAGGATATTGGATGACTTCCTCAAATGTGCACTGCGTTTCACATTTAACGGGGGTTTAAGGTACCTTTTTCTGATTTTCGTACATATCTCGAATATCTATACGAATAGCGATATAATAACTTCAGACAAAAGATTCTACATAAAATTTCCTACAAAATTGGTTATAATTACTTTTACTCTACGATCAATACTTTAGGAGCTACAGGATGTTTAAGTTAAAAAAATAGTCTGTTTAAAAAAACGTCGTTTTTTCGTAGTTGTTCATCATAATTCTTTTTTTTTGGGATAAGCAAGCTTATTCACCTGCCTATCGAACATACAATTCCCATGTCGATCCGTTGAGAATTTCTTAACAAAACAAACAAATAAAGCTGCAAAACCACTGATTTCTCACTGACATAGTTGTTCTCCGGAAAGTGCAATTGCGACCAGCACGGCTAGCATGCGACGGCGCGCGAGCTCTCTCGATTTTTGTGTGCAGGTTATCTTATTAGATAGCTCTTTACCTGCTGATCAATGTGAACTCGATAGGTTGAAATATTCTCCAGTTTATTATAAGCTAGATCCTGTCTAACAATCCTTTAGTAGTTAAATACTTTATACACCCATTAATTTGTAACGACTATGATAAGATGGTGCTACACCCTCCCAGCGGGCTCGCTGGCCGCTGGCCGCTGGCCGCTGGCCGCTGACCGCTGGCCGCTGGCCGCTGACCGCTGGCCGCCGACTCGCGAGCCCGCCTCCGTACAGTTGTGTTGTTGAGATACTTTTGTCAAAATAGCTTCGCTAATAGTATAAAAACTTGAATTAAGATATTGGATAAGTGGAATGGCGTCACAGAAATTTGATTAAATATTGGATACAAATTGCACAAAGATCTTGGACGTTTGATCCAGGATATTGGATGACTTCCTCAAATGTGCACTGCGTTTCACATTTAACGGGGGTTTAAGGTACCTTTTTCTGATTTTCGTACATATCTCGAATATCTATACGAATAGCGATATAATAACTTCAGACAAAAGATTCTACATAAAATTTCCTACAAAATTGGTTATAATTACTTTTACTCTACGATCAATACTTTAGGAGCTACAGGATGTTTAAGTTAAAAAAATAGTCTGTTTAAAAAAACGTCGTTTTTTCGTAGTTGTTCATCATAATTCTTTTTTTTTGGGATAAGCAAGCTCATTCACCTGCCTATCGAACATACAATTCCCATGTCGATCCGTTGAGAATTTCTTAACAAAACAAACAAATAAAGCTGCAAAACCACTGATTTCTCACTGACATAGTTGTTCTCCGGAAAGTGCAATTGCGACCAGCACGGCTAGCATGCGACGGCGCGCGAGCTCTCTCGATTTTTCTCGCACTATCCGTCTCTTTCTTATTAGAACACTTAGAACAAGAGATATAGTGCGATAAAAATCGAGTATGTCGCGGCCGTCACATGCTAGACGTGCTGCGGGCGTAGCACGGTTGGCATTTTATCACTTATCGTTGTGGATAAGGCATCCGTCACTCTCGCACTCGCATACTTGTTAGAGCGTGATGGGCGTCTTTACCACAACGATAAGTGATAAAATGGCAACTATGCTACGCCCACTGGTGATGTATGGAACAAGTGTAGGGTCTCTCCGTGTGACCCCCAGAAAAATCTGACATTTCAAGATTTGCCTCGGGGTAAAAAGTTGGAGTAAGTATGGCCTGGCTAAATTGTCAGACCTAGGTCAGGGGTGAAAAAGGTACCTTCAACCCCCCCTACACCCTCAGCACAGCCCCCACCCTCGAGGACTTTTAGTATGTTTATCTGGACACCACAAGGTATAATTGTACAAATTTACAAAACTACACGAATTGTTCCCGCCAGGACCCCGGGGAGTATCACGGGCCCATAGAATGACCTCCCATACAAACAGCCTATCCTGGGGGAACAATTGGACGCGATACGCGCCGCTAAACTTAAACTAACTTAGAACTAAAACTACTCACCTTCTTTCTTGAACCTTTCCGTTCCAACGGCAAGAATGAGTTAATGTTTGGTGTAGTGTGTATGTATGTGTTATCCTTGCCTTGGCGAGGTCTGAGGCTCCCCAGCTCCACTGGCACGCCCCTCCGTTCAGCTCGTCCTCCAAAGGCACCTTGTCCATACAAATCCCGTACACTACACAAATATATCTCGGCGCCTCTTCGTTATGAGCGCTCCCGTACGAGATCTAAACTTCTAAACCCGTAATCTAATTGATTGTGACAATTGTGAGGGTGCGTCTGCCCGCCCGCGACGACGTCCATATGACCTCTGGCCGCTTAGCGGGCGCGTGCGCCGTCGCATCTATCTCACTCCCGCGCCGCAGCTCTGTCCCGCTTGCGCATCAAACCACCCTTCCAGGCGCGCGACCGTGCGTGCCTATATTACTTATAACTAATATGCGGAAGGATTCTAAACAATCACCCGCCCCGGACCGACCCGTTGTCGGTCCGTTCAAACTCCCGGTAGTCGGGATAGTGTCGAAACCGCGCGCCTAAGGATCGAGTCCCTCACCTGTACATCTGCGATCCGTGGAGACCCATCCTTGCCCGTAATCAAGTTAACGATGCGCCCCCGTCGCCAACACAACGGTGATAGGTTAGCATCCTTAACCAGTACGAGGTCTCCAACGCAGGGTGGGGTCGTCCTGTCCGTCCACTTAACGCGTTGCTGGAGAATGTGCAAATACTCAAGCGACCATCGCTTCCAGAAATTTTGAGTCATTTGCTGCAACATCTGATACCGTGACAACCGATTCAGCTTAGCTTCTGTATACGGATACTCTGGCAAGGCGTTAAGTGGTTGGCAAATTAAGAAATGGCCTGGGGTAATGGCCTCCAGGTCATTTGGGTCAGCGCTCAACGGGCACAAGGGTCGTGAGTTTAAGACCGCCTCAATTTTACAAAACACCGTTGACAACTCCTCAAAGGTGAGGATCGTTGAGCCGATGACCCGATACAAATGAGTCTTAGCAGATTTAACTACCGCCTCAAATATTCCACCCCAGTGGGGGCATCCAGGGGGGCTGAAGTACCAAGAAATGCCCCGACTGGCGAGGCCCGTGCCAATCTCTCGCTCATTTTGGCCCAAAAACGAAGCAGTTTCCCTTAAACAGCGGTCGGCGCCCTTGAAGTTGGTACCACAGTCCGACCGTATCAATGAAGGCAGTCCCCTTCGAGAAACGAATCGATCCAAAGCTGCCAAAAAGGCCTCCGTAGAGAGATCAGCCACCAGTTCCAAATGAACTGCCTTGGTCGCCAGACACACGAGGACGCACAAATATGCTTTAATCGACTTCGCATTTCGAAGGCGTGATGTCTTGACCATAAAAGGCCCCGCGAAATCCGTACCTACGCCAGCAAACGGCCGAGCTTCCGTAACTCGGTCGGGCGGGAGATCCCCCATTTGTGGCTGCATTGTGGCTGCCTTGAGTCGGTAACAAGGCAAGCAACGAAACACAACGCTCCGTATCACTCTCCGTGCCGACAAAATCCAGAATTCACGCTGCAAGATGGCCAGAAGGGCGTTGCAGCCTGCGTGTGCATTCCTGGTGTGGCGGTCCGAAACTATCAACTCCACCAAAGATCCCTTCTTGGGAAGAATTAAAGGATGTCGCGCCGAATAAGGCAAGTCGGCATTCCGTAGTCGGCCTCCTACCCGGAGCATCCCGTGCTCATCGATGAACGGGTTGAGGCGGACAATGCCTCCCTTTAATCTACCTGCGGCCGACCGCAGGATCCTAATTTCATCCTCAAAATCATTCGCCTGGACGACCTTCACCCAGTGAAAAAGAGCCCTTTGTTGCTCTTCAGGTCCCAGTACAGGCGACATGTTTCGCTTCGCGACAGGGTTATGACAATTATGGATGAACCGCTTTATCCATCCCGTGACTCTAAGTAGCTTACCCAGTGAGCTATACCGATCCAAAAGAGTGTGGTCTGCTGTAGCAGACTCCACTGTGGTCACATTAACCCTCAAACCCTGGTCCGGGGGCAATAAGTGCCGTCCGCACTCATTAAATGGCCACTCTGAATGTGGCCGTTCCAACCATTGAGGTCCCCACCAAAGAGAATGCTCAACCAGAGCAGGCGCAGGACAGCCGCGAGAGGCGCAGTCAGCCGGGTTAAACTCTCCTGGAACATGTCTCCAGACCAGAGGAGTCTCGGAGGTATTTATTTGTGACACTCGATTGGCCACAAATACCTCAAGCGTATGAACTGACGTCTGCAGCCAGCACAACACGATCCGGCTGTCAGTCCATGCATAAACCGTTTCATTAAGGTCAACCGTACAACGCAAGTTCTGTACTACATGGTTCAGCAGCCGCGTCAGAAGGGCTGCACCCGCCAATTCCATCTTCGGAATCGTCCAGCGGGTCCGAACAGGCGCAACCTTGCTCTTGGCCATAACCAATCGTACAATAGCCGCACTCTCACCTGTTCGCAAGTAGACTGCGGCTGCGTACCCCTTCTCCGACGCATCACAAAACCCATGCAGGGTCGACTTGGCTCCCGCCTGCGGGAGCAGCTTGCGTGGGATCTTAATCTCCGTAATATGCGGCAGTGTGGTCACGAATGCCGTCCACTCCCGTAACAGCTCCTCTGTGAGCTGATCATCCCACTCTAGTTGGGCCAACCAAAGCTTCTGCATGAAGCACTTTGCCATGAACGTTACTGGCGCGATCCAACCTGTTGGGTCGAACGTACGTGCGATGGTCGAAAGGACCGATCGCTTGGTCCAGATCCTCGACAACAACTCGGCCTCACAGTGGTATGTGAATACATCCTGGCTCGGTCGATACTGGACCCCCAAAATCGCCAACGCATGAGGATTATCCGGGTCCTCAAACAACTGCGGGTCTTGTTGGTACTCAGCTGGCAGTCCTGCCAACACCTCTGGGCAGTTCGACAACCACTTCCTGAGTTCATAGCCACCGGAGGCCATGAGCGCCACCAATTCGTCTCTTAAGACGAGCGCCTGCTCAACACTATCCGTGCCTGTACAAATGTCGTCTACATAGATGTCTCTATCAATGACTGCAGCCGCGCGAGGAAAGCGCAGCCGTTCCTGTTCAGCCAGTTCTCGTAGCGTACGCATTGCTACGTAAGGGCTGGGCTTTAATCCATATGTATTTGTATTGAGCTCATACGTGACCATCGGTTCTTCTGGGCTCTCTCGCCACAATATCAGCTGGAACCGACGGTCGTCCGGATGGATCTCTGTTTGACGGAACATCATCCTCACGTCCGTAACGAAGACAACCTGGTGCCTCCTGAAGTCCGTTAGAATGTCTGCAATGTCTCTGGTCAACTTAGGACCAGCGTGCAGACATTGATTCAGGGACACCCCGCTAGATGTAGGCGCGCTCCCGTCGAACACGACCCTAATCTTGGAGTCAGGTGTCTTCAGGACTGCATGATGAGGCAAAACGTAGTGCTCCTCATGACGCCAGTCCACCCTGGACACCGACATGTGACCCAAAGCCAAGTATTCGCGCATGAACTCAACATACTTCTTACGGAAGTTGGAGTCCCGTTTCATGCGCCTCTCCATTGACACCATCCGTTTCTCTGCCAGACTCCAGGAGGTCCCCAGCGGAGGTCGAGTCGATAAAAACGGCAACCGTGTCATAAATCTGCCCGACGAGAGGCGCACCGTGTTACATTGATAAAATGCCTCGCACTCCTCGTCCAACGGGCTAGTCCTAGGAGCTGTGGGTGGCTCTTCCGTTGCCCAGAACCTTTGCAGGACCTCCGATAATACGCTGCCATAATATATGGGGCTATAATCTGTTGCGTCCTGTGGTTCCCGTACCGGGCCCAATAATGCATACCCCCCTGCGGTGTGTACGGCCACTAAACCATTCGGTTGCAGCTCTCGCTTGCCGCTCCGTAGCAGCTTCCCGAGGACGTCAGTCCCAAGCAAGACGTCCACCCGTCCGGGAATCGCGAAGTGGGGATCGGCCAGCTCCAACCCCTTGGTCAACCCTCTTACCGCCGCCGGTAACCGTATCTGAGGGAGGACCCCTACCACTTCGTCTAAAACAATCGCCGTGGCATTCACCCGCGTGATCGATGCCGAGTCACCCATCTCAAACAGGAGAGTAGTCTGACCCCTAAGGCGAGGCACCCGATTGCCACCTATACCTACTGCGCCATCCCGTGATGGCTCTAACCTAAGACCCAGCCTGTCCACCAGTCGACTGGACACAATACAACCTTGTGCCCCAGAATCCAAAAGTGCCCTCACTTGCACTGACTGGCCATCCGTACCCCAGACAGTTACCCTAGCCGTTGGTAATAATACCGTGGCTGACTGGGGGGCCATTACTGAAGAACAGGCTGCTAATTCCTAGCGGGGGCCACCACCCCCCCCTTTCGCAGGAGGGGATGGAGGCCCCTGACCCATGTATGGGTCCCAACCCGGGTAGTATACCCCTCGGCCCATCTGTGCCATGCGTGCTGGCCGGAAGTAGCCCACCGGCATCCGTCCTGCCACCGGCGGGTGCGCAATTAACCGTGGGCGCTCTGCGAGGGGAGGGGAGAAGCGATTACTCGGGGGCGGCGACGTGCCCCCCAGCGCGGTCGAGTAAGTAGCATAACCGGCCTCTCCAATCGTTACCTCCGGGCACCCGCCCGAATCTCGGCGCCGATCCCCCCTCCGCGGGGGGGAGGGAGGCCTCCGGCGGTACTCCGGATCCCTCGGTGACCCCCCTCCCCGTGGGGGGGGCGACCGCTGATCCCTCAATGACCCCCCTCCCCGAGGGGGGGGTGACCGTTCACCCGAAGCTGGCCTGAGGGGTGGGGTGCGACCTCCCAACGAGTTCCCGTACGCCTTCCCCCTCTCAGCTAGGCAGAGGAGCTCATGATGGGCCCCCCCGCATGTTTGACAGTTGGTGGTCTTGCCGCACTCACGCACATAGTGTGCGCCTAGGCAGCGGAAGCACAAGTTGCGCTGCTTGACCACCCCTCTGCGCCTCTGCACACGCTGTGCCTCAAAGTCCGCACACGCGGTGATATTATGTCCCCCCTCCCTGCAGAAGGGGCACACTTCCGATTGGAGGGCGTTATACTTCCGCCCCCCCCTACGGGACTCAACCGGCTTAGGCCCGCTAGTACGTCGGGGTGACAGGGGGGGGTGATACGTGGGTGCCCCTTGGCAGTCCGCCCGCCGACACTCACCCTCCAAAAACGCCCTTAAATTCACATACGTCGGAAGGTGGTCCGCTGACTCACCGCCATGCGCCTGCTCAAACCGCGCGACTACATCGCTCGGTAGTTTACGCAATACCCTATTGACTACTATATACTTATTTTCTCCTAACGACAACTTAAGCCGATCCAATGTGTTGACCGCTACCATGACCGGGTTCAGGATTTTTAACCTTATCTCCTGTACATTGGATACTTTCGGGATGTCGAATATTTTGTCGATGAGCCCATCAATAATTAACCGCCGATTGTCATATCGGTCAGTTAAGAGGCTCCATGCCGTCTCGTAACTAGTATCCGTAATCTCTAAGTGCGTTAGAATGTCATGGGGCTCACCGTAAAGCCTTCCCATTAACTGCGCCATTTTATACACTGGTGACAGATCCGTACGCGAATGCACCACGCTGTTAAAGATATCTCGAAACCTAGGCCAATCAGCATACTCGCCGCCAAATTCTGGCACATTCACGGGCGGCAGCGGTGCCAGAATTCCCGCGCCAGCCGACCTGCATGGTCCCCCAATCTCTCCCTTTCGCGCCCGTTCAATTTCCGATGCCGCCTGAATGATGCTCATAACCATTTCCCCGCATTGGTCCACGCTGCGCCGCACAGCAATCTGAGACCCATTTTCCCCCTCAGATTCCTCGTCATCCACCAGGGCCAAATATTCTGCGTGCCATTTAAGCACCGCGTCATGTCTCTCGTCTACCTGTCGCGCGCGCGACAATAACGCATCTTCGCGGTCTGTGCGGCCAATTAACGTAATGACTAATGAGAACCATCTCAATTCCGCTTCAATCCTTGCCGCGATTGTCTTAATCACTGAGGGTGCCATGGTACCAAACCTCAATTCACAAATTGGCAACCTTACCCTAAACTAACAGTATTCTAATACACAGCAGAAAACAACACTATAACTTAATGAATATTTTTACAATCGGAAATCGCGACAAATGTTTTCCTAAAAACAACCGAAGTCAAGTGCGATCATTTTCCTAAATAGGTTCCGTATTATAAAATATTAATTAAACACAATTAACTTAATTACCACTTACAATGAGGTCTAGGTATCAATATACCGATAACAAATAATAAGTGAACCAACCGTCACGCGAAACCCTTACCGCGGGTTCCGAACTTATTAAATTGTTATTTCGCAAAATTACTTCCGAAAACAAGTAAACCCCGTGATACCAGTGCATTTATCAATACACGCAAATAAACAACAATAATAATTACACTTAATTTTATCCGAAACCAACAAATAATTTCTTTTTGAGTGAATAAGGTTGCGACGGAACCCTAATTTACTAATTTCTTATTTCCGTAACTTAAACGCAACAATCACCTTGTTCACTCAACCAGTTATTATCGTTCACTTATCCCTAAATACACAAAATTGAATCGTAATATAATGCAATTCTTAAACTTCGATAAGTAAGTACTTGTTACTCGTAATTACGTAGCTTGCCCGCTGCAGGAATGCGTGTCGTGCATCATCTACCCTCGAATTTCAGTTATGACTAAATTCGTAACTAAATCACTTTATTTAGCCGTACATGTACAAAAATATGACCTGCGGTTTACTAAAGATATCTAAGCGCTTAGGCTATCAAATATATCTACACTATTGATGATATAAGCCACGCCCGGCTTACCAAAGTATCTACCTTGTGGATACAAACCACGCTCTGCTACCAAAAATATGTTCCCGCCAGGACCCCGGGGAGTATCACGGGCCCATAGAATGACCTCCCATACAAACAGCCTATCCTGGGGGAACAATTGGACGCGATACGCGCCGCTAAACTTAAACTAACTTAGAACTAAAACTACTCACCTTCTTTCTTGAACCTTTCCGTTCCAACGGCAAGAATGAGTTAATGTTTGGTGTAGTGTGTATGTATGTGTTATCCTTGCCTTGGCGAGGTCTGAGGCTCCCCAGCTCCACTGGCACGCCCCTCCGTTCAGCTCGTCCTCCAAAGGCACCTTGTCCATACAAATCCCGTACACTACACAAATATATCTCGGCGCCTCTTCGTTATGAGCGCTCCCGTACGAGATCTAAACTTCTAAACCCGTAATCTAATTGATTGTGACAATTGTGAGGGTGCGTCTGCCCGCCCGCGACGACGTCCATATGACCTCTGGCCGCTTAGCGGGCGCGTGCGCCGTCGCATCTATCTCACTCCCGCGCCGCAGCTCTGTCCCGCTTGCGCATCAAACCACCCTTCCAGGCGCGCGACCGTGCGTGCCTATATTACTTATAACTAATATGCGGAAGGATTCTAAACACGAATGATTTCCCCTGATTTTATTAATTTTCTTATGCTATTAGCCGTCATATTTACTAATGTGTCCGCCAGCGTGTTGTAGGCCTAAAGTTTACTAGAAACGCCGACATTTGATCAAATTACGAATGACATTTAATTCAAAATGACTACGCAAATAGTATAAAAATTTGAACCAAGATTTTGGTCAAGTGGAAGTGGAACGGGCTTTAGCTGGCTTTAGCATATGACGGCGCGCAAGCTCTTTCGCACAATCTGCACGTTTAGCACACGACGGCCGCGACATAATCTCGATTTTTATCGCACTATACCTTTCTTTTAAGTGTTCTAATAAGAGAGAGACGGATAGTGCGAGAAAAATCGAGAGAGCTCGCGCGCCGTTGCGTGCTAGCCGTGCTGTCTTTTTCTTATTAGAAAGAGACGGATAGGGCGAGAGAGCTCACGCGGCGACTTGTGCTAACCGTGCAGCACGGCTATCACGCGACGGCGCGCGAGCTCTTGATTTTTCTCGCACTATCCGTCTCTCTCTTATTAGAACAAGAGGTATACTGCGAGAAGAATCGAGAGTATGTCGCGGCCGTCCCATGATAGAGGGTTCTAATAAGAGAGACGGATAGTGCGAGAAAAATTGAGTGAGCTCTCGCGCCGTCAACACAAACAAACCATCCAATTATCACTTCTGATATGTCGTATCCTATTTCTGACAACTTGTGGCAATTTAGGGATAAGTAGGTACCTTTTAGTGAAAAATCGCATTCAAATTCTGTATTTCGTACAAAGTATCAATAGCGTGTTAGTAACAAGACAAACATCTTAATCTAGTGTGTTAATAATATACATAAGCAATTTTTTACCACCAAACATTGGTATATTATAATTTATTGAATAATAGGTACTTACATAAAGTTTATTAAAGGTATAGGAATTACAAAACAAGTCAGAATACAATAGTGTAAAACAAAAAAAAATACGTATAAGCTCTAAACTAACTACCTAATAAAAGAGAAGAAAAAGTAAAACTACTCGTACATCCCGCTCTGCGTCAAGCCCGAACCAAAGGTCCCCAAAATACTTGCGGCATTGCCTCGCTGAACAGCAATTGAGACCTGTTGGACGAGCCATGACCCCTCTCCCTTAAACTTCTGCCTAACTCCTTGCACAGCCCGAGAGCCTCACTGCCCCAGGGCCCAGCTGTCTCCAAAGCAACCGGAACGAAATGATAAGTTGGTTCCAAGGCAGAGTACTTTGTGTGTTTAAGCTTGGCGGCATTTTCAGCCGCCGAACAAGCTGACTTAATTTTGTGCCTATGGGACGCTGCAAATGTGCTAACACAAGTGGTATCCCATAGAAGGCACCGCCCTCTCTGCCAAGGAACCAACGTCAACCCGTCCGGTCTTTTCCCGTCAGTCCCTGCCATACCAAAGCACTGTCTCATGATTGTGATATTATATATTTTTCCTATGATATCGCTATTCGCAGGAAGAAGCAAACCTGATTTATAAAAATACAAATGGGGTATATACCTGTCTTGATTTGTCAGCCCCAATTTATCAGAAGCTGACTAATTGCTATCGTCTGGAGGCATGTTGCGCTGCTAATCCAACTGTCAAACGAGTTGTACTGAGAAATTGCATGCACATGTGGTCGGATTATTACATCTGTACGCTACACCCAATAATGACTTCGACATGTTGTACTGACAAATTGGGGTAAAATCACATTATCTGTATACCCCAAAAGACATCAAAGCGAGACTTAAATTAAATCCTTACTAATATTATAAATGCGAAAGTGTGTGTGTGGGTGTTTGTTTGTCATTCTTTCACGTCGCAACGGAGCGTCGTATTAATGTATTTTTTTGTATGGAGATAGTTTAGAAGCTGGAGAGTGACATAGAATGACAAATTTGTGGAAAGGCTAATTACAAATTATTACATAATATTTTAAATATTTTACTTCAAAATTATCAGACAGAAAACTTGGCTGATCATAAATATTTCCATGGTCCAAATTGTGTTGGTTGTGATGTGCATGCAATTTCTCAGTACAACTTGTTTGACAGTTGGATCATCAAATCAGCAAATTCTACAAAATTTTACTTAATGGGGTCTATACATGTAATGATTTGTCAGCCCCAATTTATCAGAAGCTAACTAATTCCTATTGTCTGGAGGCATGTTGCGCTGCTGTGAACCCTACCACGAACTTCGAAATTCGAAGTTCAGGTATTTCCATCTCTATCAAACTCCCTTACTCGAGTGACAGGGATGCATGTATTACGAACTTCGACTTTCGAAGTTCGTGGTAGCGCCGCTGATTCAACTGTCAAACGAGTTGTACTGAGAGATTGCATATGCACATGTGGTCGAATTATTACATCTGTACGCCACACCCAAATTATGACTTCGACATGTTATACTCAAAGAGAATATAACTACTAGTAGTACTGACAAATTGGGGTAAAATCACATGATCTGTATACCCCATAACAGATGGAATGAAGGACTCAAGGCTTTGGTCCTGCCACAGAATTGAGAATGCCCATATAAGAAAAATAAACGTCTATGGTTTCTTTGTCTGAAAACAAAATTTTAAGCAAAATTATATTTAATAGTTTTCCTACTTTAGAAGGCTAAATTTTATTACTGAAACTCACTGAAATCTATTTTTGATGTAGATTGAGTTTTTTTAAATACTTTTAAACAAATAATGACAAAGGATGTCACAACCGCAGAAAGTAAATTCAACGTTTGAAAGCATCGTCTGGGTACTTTCTGGGGCCGACTACTCTCCGGTTGAAGATTTTTTTATATCTATTTCTCAGATAATTTCAAAAGTATATTAAAAGTGAAAAAGTAATAGTAAGTTTTAACTTTCTTTTTACACCTACACTAATGTCTTATTATTATTACATTTTAAAGTATTTAGTCCGAATATAAATAGCTCTAGTTGTAGTCGCAAAGTTGCCACCATAAAGAACCAAAGTTTGATGGCTTCGAAAGCATAGACAATTCCAGTTGACCGAGAGCGATCCGAAAAGATCGCGGATTGCCTGTAGAATTCGGTGTGGATTGAGATGTCGGATATCGGCAGCGGCGACGAGGGGCTTTCTAGTCAGAGTACGTATATATTTAAAGCGGCGGAGGGTCCGGGACGCGTCCGGTTTCGCGCCGTTTCCGTCGTTCGTCCGGGAAGATACTCTCCCGAGTCCTAACGTTCAAAAGTAAATATTTCATTGTTCCCGTTTCAAAATGGCGAATTCGGGTCCGCTAGCGGTCCAGCGCTTCGGGTTTCGGGGGCCGAGCGGGCGGCGGGTCCGCGGCGCCCGCGGGAGGCGCGGGCTCGACCTGGGACCGGCTGGGCCGCCGCCGTCGGAGGTTGACGACCTATCGATTTTTTTGTCTGCGACCTCTCGCCGCCGGGCGGCAGCGGAAGGCGGCAGGCCCTCGGGCGGGCCCCGGGCGGCCGTGGTGGCGCGGAGCCCGGCCGGCCGGGTCCGGAGCCCGAATCCCGCGCCCGCGGCCCGCCGTGCGCGGCGCCCGTCAGCTGACGGCGCGCGCCGCCAGGTCAGTGCCCGCCGAGCCCCCGTCTGGGCCTCGGCTGACCGTCCTCAACATCATCCCAACCCTCGATTCTAATTGGAATCTAATTAGCCCCAGTGTTTCCTAGTGATGAGAACTAAAGTGTGTGATGAGTTGAAGTGTCAAGTGAAGTGCAGTGTGGTGCAGCCGGACCAGTGGTTTTTACCTGCAGTGAAATCTCACTGCCCAACCCAATGGGGTTGGGCATTATTGAGGACATTGGCCATTGTGTAACAGTGAAAGTTTGTTGCTATGCAGAGCCCATCAATAGTGGAGGACAAAGGGAGTGGCCTCTTAGCAACAGCCTGCCCAGCCCTGTGCACACTCAGTTCCAGAGAGGGAGTACTTATTCTGATCAGTCCACATTACCTAAAATCTGAGTCCTAGATGCATCTGCTTGGTGACTAACCTAAAATTTAAGTGATAACCTAAAGTTTGTGTGTCCTGATTTCTCTACTGCTCTACTACCCATGTATTTAGACAGTTTCATACGAAATTCATTATAACCAAAGGCAAGTACATAATACTGCTCTAAGGTGTTCTAAGGATTCTTTGTTGCACAAGACTCAATCTGAATGAAACAGATTCAGTGTCAGGTGATTTGAAAAACCATTTCGGAATTACTCTATTCTATTTGTTACCAAGTGTTTGAAATCAGGTCT
Source organism: Epinotia bilunana (assembly GCA_947049275.1). Classification (NCBI taxonomy): domain Eukaryota; kingdom Metazoa; phylum Arthropoda; class Insecta; order Lepidoptera; family Tortricidae; genus Epinotia; species Epinotia bilunana. The sequence goes on along the minus strand of OX346275.1, from coordinate 14,902,919 downwards.
TAATGTGCTAATTAAATGAGTTGAATTCAAGTTACGGAATACAGTGGCACACATGGACTGTAATTGTAAAATGTTATTTAAAATTAGTGCTTAAATTTTGAGATTTTGACCACTGGCCAGACAAAGAATTAGAGTAATGTTGATCAAGCAGGTATCTTATGGTCATCAAATACACTATGGTACTCCCCAACTGCTGCTGGAGCTCCCCCTTTTTCTTTCACACAATCTCCATTAACTGGGAAACAAAGACAAATGTCAGACAATTTCTGGTTACATTACTGATATTGATACTGATTCCCATTGGCTATGGTAATCCAACAAAACTGGTGGAGACCTAGTGGTCCACTCGGGTGTCGAAGTGTTATTTGAATGCACCATCAGCTAGATTTTTGCACAATTTAATTTAAGATAGCACACTATACACAATACAAGGTATATTCTTAATGTTATTTAACATATACCCAGGCTACTTTATAGGTACATGTCACAGTAGTAACAATTGAGGGAAGCTAGCTGTTAACATGCCGCCCGCCCGCCAGTCCTGGGGCCCTTTGCACTCATTCAGCATGGCTATTGGGAAGATCTGCCTTGCATCACCCGGTTTTAGTATCTGGATACTCTGAGCATACCACCATGTGTACACAGAAAGAGAAGACATGATTCTGTATGAAAGAGGAGATTATAATTCAGTTTTAAGATATGGTACTTAGATCTATTAAATTAGAGCTAATTAAGCGAACAATATCATAATGTCTAAGAAAATTACATATCACAATTACCTACATTATATTATAAAATAGAATTGGACCTAAACTTACAATGTTAACTAAAAGCTTTGCACACTTAATACCTATTTTAACATTGTTTATCACTACTAGAGTAATGAAGTTGAAATTTTATTTCGATTAAATTCAGACAAAATCAACGTAGGTATCAATAATACTACTGTGTCACAAATAGTATCAAACAGAAATCTGTGACATTTGTGCTCATGCAAATGTCAACGACCAGTTCTCGATAGATCTGTGTCATCACCATAGCACCATTACATAAACAGTGTGCATATTTAATTTATTCATTTCATTATCACGACGCGAATTGACCTAAATTTATGGTTTCAAATACAAATTATACAAAACATAAAAAGAAACAAATTATAGCGAGGGAAGACAAAGGCATCAAGAAACATAATCCCAAAAATTTGGTGTTCAAATCAGGTATCACATATATATTTAAATCCCTGCTGCCAAACCAAACAAATCTAAAATCTTGAAGTTAACTTTACTACTTTACAAAAAAATCTGTAATGCTTTTTAGTCACTTGGATGTAGAACATGCTGATGACAGTAGTTCTTAGCGCTGTAGGCACAACCAATGAATAAAAGGATAACTATAACGACTAAGTACACATTACTAGTTAACGAGTAATAGTCGACCATCTTAAAAATGTAGTTCAAAAGGGCGACTTTCGTACAAATTCGGCCGACACACCCGCACGGTTTACTTGGCGCTTGCGTGTCTATGTAACAAAGACAGACGGGCAACTACGGAACCCTACACTGCGCGTGCCCCGACACGCACTTGTTTCTGTGTATCGTTTTACTTTTATTCATACCTCTTTCCAATCAACATTAGTTTTAATAAACAATTATTGTACTAGTTTTACTTACTTCGATCATTAAGTGCTTTGCAAAAATAGCAATACATTTTTCTTTTGCTTTTAAATTGTTTTTTTTTTGTCGCATTAAGATGAATGCACGACTTTTCTAATCTTATATGGAATATGGGTATGGATGCGGTTTGACGACCCTTTATTGATTTGAGGGTTGATTGAGTTGAAAGATGCAGGTTCCTCCTGACATGACACAGCATCCTCGGGAGCTCTGGCGACCTTACCGCCTGGAACACAACACAAGACCACAAAACAAAAAAAACTAAATGTTGGAAGTAGTACTTCCCCAGCTAGGCTCCTGTAGTTACCAGCGCACCAGACATACAGCCACGCGTAGATGTCTTGAACTATGTACCTACAAATATGAGCGAGCGAGACGACATCCCGCTGTTCATTACCTTTCCCAAAACTAAAATATCTAGGTTTAACCGGTTTAATAGACGGTTATGACTTATGAATGAGGTCATTAAAATATCACGTGATCTCGACCCACAGACATTGCGCTTCGCGATTCCCCTTATTATGCACAATAAAAAACTCGACTAGTCTATGGTAACAGCCGAGTCTAAGTCTGCGGCAAAAAATAACAGGTTTCACTTTTTTGCGCGTCTGGGCCGCGTCTGTAACGAGATTGTCTGCTGCCAACGACCCGCCTTGAACTACTTGCATAACCAGTACCCACGCTGGGCTCCTTGCTCACTTCACGAGTTTCACGTCTCTGAGGGCACTCAAAAATATCTATACTTGCAGCTCAAATTGAGGAGTCGTCGATATATCTCACATTTCAGTATGATTTTTGTTTCACACGTTAGGTCGGGTTCGGTTAATGTGTACGGCCCTATAATCCGAGTCCACTAAAATTTGTGTTTTTTTAACTCGTGCATAAAAAGAGATAGAGAAAGATAGTAGACGTGAATTATTGGGCCGTACATCAACCGGACCCGTTAGCTCGGTGCGCGAGGAAGCGAGAGCAGGCACAGCGGGATGCGATCTCGCTCATATTTAGAGCAGCCCTGGGAAAGTTCTTCCACCTTACAGAGTACCGGAGCCATAATGCATCAGTACTTGCTTATTATGTCATTTTGTGCTACTGCGAACTCAGCTCGCACGTCATGCGCACTGAAAGGGTTGAAGTGAGGGACGTAAGCGCCCTTAGATATATATTTTTAACTTTTATTTATTACTTACCTATTCTGTAAACCTGATTTAAAATGTAATGTGAGAATTTTTAATTTGCTAGGTGGGTATTCTGTGAGTTAAGTTCACCTTTTAAGCATAAATATCTTGACGCCGCGATTCCTAGTAACTAACCGTAGATAGAGGTCTAGTTTCGTTAGGCGTGACGGATGCGGTGAGGTGAGATGAGGTGAGACGCATGAACGCGTAAAGAATAACAGCCCAGGGCAGTCGATGTCTTCGGTTAAACGGCTTCTCTAATAGTGAATTAACTCTTTTAACGGCCCTAAACCTAATCTAACCCTCTCTTTTCTGTCCTAACCTGCAATCAAAGAAACCTCGATGTTTTATGACGGGCGGGCGCAAGAAGAAACATTACTGGCAGGTTAGCGCGCAGTAATAGCTGCTTTACGGTAAGGCGTGATGTAAAAGTGCAAACAATTAAGAGCAAAGAAAACGATTACACTTTATAAGCCCTAGCTAAACTAAGTGTAGCCCGTGGCTCCGCCCGCATGGAAATTATCAACTTTGAATATGATCGCGTTGAGTAGTTAATGGTTGTTGTTTACGAAGGTACCTATAGTTGTGATTATTGAATGTGGCCGACTTTTATAAAACTGTCATTAGAATTGGAATCTTCAACCTTGGACGGTAGAGTTGCTTTTCGAATGAGCTAGTATGACGCAATTGGCCAACTGAAATAGTCTCAAGTAAAGCTGTTAAGCCGCCTTCGAACCTCCGGGCGACTAGCTTGAAACCTTCTAACTGTCAAGTAGGAGAGATCCTGATCTGGAGGGAGTTGGGAGGTCAGAAGGCCGTCGCCGAAAAAATAGCGCCTACGACATTGCGTGGGATTAGGTACACCTAAAGGAGGCAACTGAGAAAAGGCTGAGATGATGAGGAAACAAACGAAGACGCTCTGGAGTATCCATAAAGACCAAAGTATCCATGAATATACCTTATTCAGTAGTAATAAAGTGCATGAGTGGTCAGTTCCTCTCGATGGTATTTGTCGGAAATAGCGCAGAAAGCAGTTTTTGCCAGATCGCGATTGATAAAGTTGGCATGGCCGCTGTTGGGGTGACCTACATCATTATCTACATTAAACTCCCCAAATACCGGCCAATCTAATGTTAGCACTTTTTCTAGGTCGCGCCTTACATCAATGAAAGCAATGTCACATCCTGCTGAGGACCACTTTACACGTCATCCGACATGATTTCGTTTTCTATAAATGGATTGAACTAGATACATAAGAGTACGTGGCCGGTTTAACATCATTAGACGGAATTTTCCCGTCATCAAAGTGTTTTGTCTTAGCAAACACCAGCTCCTGCCCATGACTTTCGTAGAACTCGAGCGTCGCACTTTGATGGAAACGTCCATCTCCTTTTTAACCCCCCTTGGTTAAGGAGATGACATACGGGACTGTAGGTATTGCTAGGCCTTCTGTAGGATCTCACCAGTGGAATGTGGCCGTACCATCCTTTTCTCGAAGCAGTTCAGGCCATTTTCGACCGCCCTATAATTTCATTGTGGATAAAACTAGACGCCTGAATTTTCAGTAACCAAGCAGGCATTGTATAAACACGGTATATTCTCATTAAATCTGAACCACTAGTTTAAGAATTATAACTAGTCAAAGTTTCTTAATTTTGTCACTCACTCACTGACTGACTGACCGATCATCAAAACTCTAAGGCACTTTTAGCAGACATAGAATAGAATAGAATAGAATAGAATAGAATAGAACAGAAAAACTTTATTGAACATACATAACATAGAAGCTTCAAATTTCGAATACAATTAGTGTTTAGTGTATAAATCAAGGAAAAACTAAAGATAAACTTCTAGATACACCAACTGCATAAATACATAACCCATTTGATTTGATTGCCAAGTTGCAGAATTTAGCTAGCAAATAAAGATTAATAAGAATGCCTGAGACTTGGCTTTGACGAAATATCTCACAACTTTTTACGGTGGAGGAGTCTCGAGACTTGGCCTCTTTTTTACATGGAATGTTTTTTATGGGATCCCTATTTCTCATGGTAATCCAACAAAACTGGCGGAGACCAGTAAACCACTCGGGTGTCGAAAGTGTTGTTTGAATACAGCTAAATGAAATGAAATGAAATGAAATTTATTTGCTTGAGACATGCATATGTGAATGGTTTTAGGGAAAGCCGTCTTATGTCAATTGGTATATTATTATGCAATTTGATTGCCATGGCATAACTGTTTTTGCTGCAAAGCTTGGTTTTATAAATGACTGGCAAAACAAGTTTTTCGGTATCACTGACATTGAATTTAGAAACACTGCTTAATTTAATAAATAGTTTAGGATGTAATCTAGTAAATTTACAAGCCTCAAAAATATAGAGTGAAGGTAGCGTCAGTATTCCAAGATCTTTGAATAGAGGTCTGCATGAGGTTCGTGGTGGTAGTCTGCAGATAGCTCGGACGCATTTTTTTTGACTGACAAACACTATTTATGTCACATGAGTTACCCCAAAGTAACAGACGGCTGAACCGATTTGAATGAAATTTTGCACGAAGATAGTTTATAGCCTGGATTAAAATATAGGTCAGTTTTTATCCCGAGTCCACGCAGACGAAGTCGCGGGCGGAAGCTAGTATTATATAATTCAATATTATTTACATCACAGGGAATAATTAAAGATACGTCGTCGGCAAACAATATACATTCATGTCTGGTGATCAAAGGCAAATCGTTGATATAAAGCAAGAATAATAATGGCCCAATACACTACCCTGTGGTACCCCGGTTTTAACTTCCTTATAGCACGATTTTGGGTAATACGCTATATTTTTTTCATTAATATTTTCCACTTCAACAGATTGTGTGCACTTACATAAGTAACATTTTATCCAACTCAAGGCCAAACCACGAATGCCATACATTTCACACTTTTCAAGAAGGCGATCATGAGAGACAAAGTCAAAAGCCTTGCTCATATCGAAAAATACTGCAGTAACAGGTTTCCTTTTATCAACTTGTTCAGTTATAGCTTTGATTAAATTGAACGCAGCCAGTGACGTGGATTTGGCTATTTGAAAGCCGTTTTGATTTTTAACTATTATTCCATGTTTGTCACAGAAGTTAGTAATTCTAACATGCATCGCTCTTTCGAAAATCTTAGACAAAACAGGTAATAAGGCTATCGGCCGATAATTATTTAGATCCTCTTTACTTTTCTTTTTATATAATGGCTTGATAATGGTTTTTTAAGCGGTCTGGAAAGATACCTGTCGAGAACGAAAAATAAATCAAGTATATTAATACCGGGGCAATTTCTCCAATACACCTTTTGATAACCATTGTCGCTAGATCTTTGCAGAATTTCATTTAAGATAGCACACTATACACAATACAAGGTATATTCTTAATTTTATTTAACATATACCCAGGCTACTTTATAGGTACATGCCACAGTAGTAACAATTGAGGGAAGCTAGCTGTTAACATGGCGGCCCGCCAATCTTGGGGCCCTTTGCACTCATTCAGCATGGCTATTGGCTATATGGCTATTGGGAAGATCTGCCTTGCATCACCCGGTTTTAGTCTCTGGATACTCCGAGCATACTACCATGTGTACACAGAAAGAGAAGACATGATCTCTGACTCACTGACTTACTGACTGACTCATCAAAACTCTAAGGCACTTCTAACAGAGATAGAAACTTCTTAAGAGGCCTTACGCCTACATGAGCAGCAGCGGAAGCGTATTTTGCAAAATGCTTCCTTTTTAATTCAAGAGTACGTCGTAACTATTAGTATTTATTAAAACACTGATAATGTACTTAAATAATCATTTCTTAACCTCTTAATCATTTCTTATATAAAAATTTCGGTGCGCGGCGTCGGTGCAGCGTGCTTTATACGTCTTTAAAAAAAAACGTAGATACTATAGTTATGATTGTTTTTTTATGGGTTAACATAATGTTATAATTTGCTATAATCTTATTTTATGGGCAATATAAGTACAATTTGCTGTAAAAAAATATGATGTTATCCTGTTTTCACCAAAAAAATTAAGAAAACTCGGAAGGTATTTTTAACAATTTTTTTCAATCAATCTTTGATTTTCAATCATGTCAGCCCCTCGTAAATTTGGTGATGTGAATTGTTCCATTCATGTACAGAAGGGAAACAATTTGAGCATCTACTTTACTTTTAGGAGGATATCAAATTGTTTTATTTTGATTGTTTTCCTCGAGGTCCCTTCGCAAAAAATTGGAAATAGCACTTTAATTCGCAAGAAAAGTGGCAAGTGTTGTATGATTTTGAAATCTAGACTAAATAGGCCATCTTTTAAAATAACTTGCGAAGGGTAGTGTGGTACATTTTTTTCCAACATGTAGTGTCAAAGTTGACTGACAATAATTTTATTAACCATAACTCGTCAAAACTTTTTTTTTTTTACTTAGTTAAGAATGTTTATTACTTTGATTTGTGGTTGCGAATAATAGCACTGTTATTTAAGATTACATTATTTAAAAAAAACACTGTAAAATTGTGAAAATTGTGATCACAGTACTTAAAATGCGCGCAAGGGTGTCAAATTTCCGCTCCGCCACCACTGTCAGTGCGTTTCTTGGTGATTAGGTTAAACTTTAATACTGGGGTGGAAGCAGTTCAACCCTGTCTAGGGTGGAAGGGTTTAGCCTAGTGTCACACTAGGCAAATAAACACTAGTGGCACACCCACAGGTTTGAAGCGGTTTTTTTCGACCTAATCTAAGGCCCAAGCGGTATCGCTAGCATGGTTTATGCATTCGGGACTTTAATCCAATTTTAAGATAAAACTTTCCCAGAGTTATCCATATCTTTACACTCTGAATGGCATCATCTCTTTCTCTGCCAAGGCCATAATAATGTCGAGAATATCCAGTAGTTAGGTTGCCGTGCTCTCGCTGAATGGATCCTGACGAAGACCGACGCTGGTCATATCGTGTCATCATCAGACAGGTATAAACTGATGTTTGTGCACATCTCCTGCTGAGGTCATGACGAGAAGGAATGGCTACAGTCCCCACGCTGGTCTGGTCTCGTCTGTTGCGTCACTTAAGATGAATTTGAAGAAGTTGTGGCTTTCCAATGACTTGTGAATTGGTTGAATATAATATTTATTTATTTATTGTATATTTGCGATATATATAGTGTGTATTATATTTTATACTGTATATTTATATATGTATTGGCATGTTTTATTTGTCTAGAAATAATACCTATTAGGTTTTGTTTTCATTTTCTCTGTGTTTTTGTACACGGTATAAGTTTGCCTATCTCGGTCTACCTACCTTCCTCTCAATTGCTCAAAGGTTAGCTGGAAGAGATCCCTTATAGGGATAAGTTCGCCTTTGTACTTTGATCTATTGTGTGACATGTATATTCTTTAACCTGTTATTGTGTACAATAAAGTGCTTACATACATACATACATACATTATAACGGTCAGATATTTGTGTAACTTTTGAAACTAGACTGTGTGAACTAGGATTAGAACCCGCGATTCTCTGTTCAAGTCATGGTAAATGGTAGTCGTAGTTATAATTTAATTTGCAAGAGCGTATCAATGACGCCGTTGTGTAGACAGACTGGCGAATTTATTGTGGCGCTCTCCAGATATTATATAATTGCCGAAACGTTAAGCTGGGTCTACGCTAGGCGAGCCGAGCACGAGCAGAGCCGTTCTGTTCGCGGCGTCAAGTGGCGTTCGTGGCTTGTAAGTCGGTCCACATTAGACGAATTGTGGCTCTGCTCGTGCTCGGCTTGCCTAGCGTAGACCCAGCTTTAGAATGTAGAACAGACTTATAGAACAGGCCTAATACCTACTTGCAGAATATCCGAATAGTCTCTTTTGATTTGAAGCCGCCGTGTTGGCAAAATTATCATATTTCGTTAAGCGTACGTAGTTCCGCGTCGTCGATTGCCAATCTTTATGTGTTGTTAATTTCCCTGCATTCTATTTTTTTTTCGGGGAAATTATTGCCAAGCTTGTTTTCCTGTACCAAAGCAACAGAGTACTTCAGTGCAATCGATCGGATTGGCCTCGCGAAAGATGGGAACCTATAAGATAAAAGGACGAATTTATAATTAATCAGTGGCCGTGGCGATAAAGGACGTAAATAGAATATTAGTAGATCCAAGTTAGGGTCACCCACCGATTATGTGGGGTTGAATCCCATTCAACTACATATGTGCGCAATTTGTGTGGAAACAAGCTGAATTCTGCGTATATGAGTTTACTAGGACAATATTTTATTAATAACTAGCTTCCGCCCGCGACTTCGTCTGCCTGGACCCGGCATAAAACCTATCTTATATTATAATCCAGTCTATAAATTATCTTCGTGCAAATTCATCCTAATCGGTTGAGCCGTTTAAGCGTGATTGAGTAACATTCAAACATTCAAACATCCAAACTTTCGCATTTATAATATATAGTAGGATGAATCTGTATTTTTTACAAAGGTAAACGCAAGTACCTAACAAACATCCAAACATCCATACTCTTGCATTTATAATACTAGCTTCCGCCCGTGACTTCATCTGCGCGGTCCCGAGATAAAAACTATCCTATATTTTAATCCAGGCTATAAACTATCTTCGTCCAAAATTTCACCCAAATCGGTCAAGTCGTTTAAGCGTGATTGAGTAACAAACATCCAAACTTTCGCATTTATAATATTAGTATGATTCGTTGGATACAAGGATAATATTAGTGATGGGACAATGATGTGACTCGCGAACAGGCACATATTATCAATTTACTAGCTGCGCCCGCGGCTTCGTTCGCGTATTTCGATGAACGCAGGCAAACCCGCGGGATAAAAATAAAACAGGAACTTACAAAAAGTTCGTTCTATACGCAGATGAAAGAGTTTTGAAATCGGTTGAGTATTCCCAGAGATTACCCATTATACACGTACAAACAGCTTTTCTCAAATCGGTTACCGTTGCTGACCGATTTGAGAAAAGCTGATGAAGAGCAATATTGGGGGCACGCTAAGACGAGAATTGGCGTAAGCACAAGTTTGCGGAAGCAAGTGCCAGCTGCCAGTTGAACGATAACAACTTAGTGATTTTTTACCCGACTCCCGAAGGAGAGGAGCTAGGATGTATGTGACCGTATTATTCTTTGGCGCGCCCTGCAGCCTAAACCGTTTCACGGATTTCGACGTATGAGGCGTCGTTTTATTCCTCTTAATCGTGCGAGTGACATAGGCTATAAAAATTATAAAAAGCAGTTGGGGTTTTTGAATAAATCTTTTAGTTTAACTTGTTACCTGTTATTGTTTAACGATATATATATATATATATTTTAATTTTTGTCTGAACTTCCAACCAGGAAGGTGACATAATTAGGATTAGTAGCTGTTTGTATAATCTACTTACATGTGTCTAAGTATTTTTTTTGTCTTTGATTTTACCAGAAAGCAGTCCCCGCGAAGGATACGGGCGACTGAATTCACTGAATGTCTAAGCGCACTGGGACTGGGGCTGACTACAAGGCGCCTCTCGACTCATTAAGTGCGGCGCATTGCGTGCACGCGCTCACCTGCATAACGGCTATGCTCGCTGCAGACACTGTAGATAATAATATAATATATGTCTACTAGCAGTAAAACATATCCGTACAAACGTCCGATGCGACGCACTAGCACAGACACGCGATACAGTAAACTTAAGTGCAAGTCGGGGTAGTCGGCGGTACATCAGCCCGCGTGCCGTCCGTGTGCCTCGTAGAATTTGTTTTGCGGAAGCCGCGGGCATCAGCTAGTTACGTATATTTTTATGATGCGAACTATTTTTAAGTAATTTTCTATATTCCTACCAAAATTTTGTTTGGTTTGAATTTGACATTGCTGAATAATCCGCAAAATTTAATGTATGAAAATCACAGTTTTCATAAAATTCTCCATACAAAACGCCAATTTCATAAGTAAGGACCTAATATTTACTGTGCTGCAGGGGCAACTGCAAGTGACTTGTTAGTGAGGTTTCAGGGCTGAAAGTTTGGCATCCTCGCGAGGAGTCTAGTCAGCCGTCTCTATGTTGGCGGGGAAGGGGGTGATGGAAAAGCTGATGTCATGTTGTATTTTAGCCAATAGTTGATGGGATAGAAGTGAGCTTCAAAAATATCTAAGCCACTAAACTAACGCTTTTAATAATACTTGGGTACTTCGCAATTAACCGATATAGTTGCCAGGCAGATGCAATTATGTTTCGAACCGTTTCGTTGAACTCTGTGCGAATGGTCTGACATAATACAAAATGTTTTGTTTTTGACAGCTATAATAAAATCGTGTTCCGTGCAATCATGTGTTTTATTTGGGTCCGGTTAATGCACGGCCTGATAATCCGCGTCCGCTTTTCTTCTCTCTCCTTATGCATGCGTTAAAATGAGACAGAGATATAATGGACGCGGATTTAGGGGCCGTACATTGACTGCATCTTTTTATTTTTATGAAAATACAGCTTAGTGATCATTTACTAGTTCAGTCAGCATCATATAGTTAGTACATATCAGCCAATTAAGCCAAGTATATCGGCACACGTCTTTATTACTATAGGAATAAGTATGTATGTTACGATATATTTGAATGCAATAAATGATTGAGTATACTAGTATATAATGCTGGCTGTACCTACACATTTCATTTTGCAGTAAAGGCGCTCGTGCATTGGGTAGGCATTTGTCAATTCGGCAGTTGAATGCGCCTCTACGGTAGACCCAGTAAACAAACACTTACGGCGCTGTAAACACACCCTAATATCTACAATAGATCAGTTAACTGTGTTCTAAAGCGTCCTTAATATCCTACGGGGATTATTTTTACTATTTAACAGTATTAACATATCCCATATCGAATATCTCTAGAGCCCATCGTGAATATTTCTAGAGCCTTTAGGATGTGTGAGATATTATTGCCCGCTGTGCCGTAGCGGGTGTTAATGCCGCTGACTGTACATCCCAGGCCAATTCGTAACAGCTCCCCCCGCCCGGTGAGCGATAGGCCTGCGGTCCACGCCTAGATTGGCATCCATTCAGACAGGTCATACTTATGCCTGAACAGTCTTCGCAATTGGTAACCAATTGGCGCGATCTAGCCGGGGTCAACGGCCCTTATCTAGAGGCGTGTTTCGGCGTTATATAAGCCCGTTCGGTTCGCGAACGTAATCAACGTTCAATTATTAGATGTTAACATACAGGAAATTACGGCTTGCGATATGAGTTCCCGTTTCCTAGAGGTGTGTATGTATGTAGAAGTATCTATGCGAAATGTCTAAATGATATACCCGACGGTGTTGTCAAGAAAACTATAAGTTTTTCAGATAATTTTGAATAAGAAAGAACAATTATCTTGTACCAATTTTTGTACTGAAGCTTATTAATTACAACCTTTTATTTAACTTGCACTGTTCGTATGTACTTATAGTACGCAAGTAAGTTGTCCGTCAAAATTTGCAATCCATTTTTCAGTAATTTCCTTCCAAATTTGGCATACTTAGCTACACTTAATGACAATGCAATATTACGAGTAACTCTTCTTGCTCATCGGAACTCTCAACGACTAGTTGATGATTGTGCAAAAATAGTACAGTGGGCAACAAAAGCTTGTACCAAAAACTTATTCATAATGGTACTTACGAATATTTGAATCTGAATCAGCTTTTTGCTACGCAAGATTTCAATCAATCGGTCAAAAGCCTGGTGCTGGGTTCAGAGTGTTGGACAGACGATTTACTTTATTCTGTCTGCGGTCGCGCCTAATTTGGGGTCTCCGTGCGATAATTACGAACATCTGTTAGTCTACAGCCGTTCTCCACCGTCGTCGAGCTTATCGCTTTAATTAACCAGTTTCAATCTGACCTCTGATCGCGTGCAGCTGTTACGAATTTCAGGACCCAAATTATATTGGTGAGTTCACAGAGAACAGAATATGTTTGTGAATTGCAAATTAAATCGGCGCGTGTTGATACGCTGTACGGGGGAAGCTTCGAAGTAGGCACAGCCGACGTGAGATGTATAAATATTTTGCCTTATCACAAACAAGATAATAAACGCACGCGAGTTTTTGCACCTTGTATAAGGCCCTTAAGGTTATAAAAAAATTGTTGATGTATGTATATCTGAGGCTCTAGTATAAGTTTTACCGAAACAAAACGTTACGACCGCGTTCCCGTTTAGCTGTCAAATCCCATACAAATTAGGGTAAAACGCAAACGCGATCGTAAAGTTTTGTTTCGGTAAAACTTATACTAGAGCCTCTGTTTTTGTCGACCGTACTTCGAGTAGTTATGGGCCCTTCTAGGAACCATGTGATCATAATTTACCTACTTTGGACGGTACGTCGGGGTGCTTACTAAGGTGATATCATGTATTTACTTGATTGTTTCTACTTTCAGAATATCATGGTCAAGGAATGGACGCGGGAGGGAACAACTTCGACTCCGGTGAGTTAACTTCTTATTTAAGAATTTACGCACTGAAGAGAGGGATGGATGAATACGTTGGATAGAGATAAGCATCTCCATTAAGTGTTGAAATAATAATTCTAGATTGAAATTATCTGGTCCTTCGAGCCGGATTAACTAAGGTAGCGGATGACTTAAAAAAAAATATTATAAAAACAATAGTAGCATACGGATTGTGAATTTAAAGGACACGAGTTTTGAATAAATAAGCATACATACATTTTTCCCACAGTTATCGTAGGTGAAGTGATCAATAACAGCTGTTGATTCCCTTTGGTGAGAAAAGTGACCGGGCGCTTCCAGGGAGAATTCTGAATTGGAATAGAAATGTTCGTCCTAATCCATTCACAGCCAAGAGTGTCGGGAGTCTTTATGTGGTCATACATAAGTACCTAAATAAAAATTGACATGGATTTCTATCGAAATTCGGGTTTATCCAAATATACTGTCTTTGACGGTCTACCGTCTTTGATGCCTAAGTCTACCTAAACACTAACAAACACACACACACATACACACACAAACACTTCACAAATGATTAGCATCAGCAGCGTAGGATCAGCAAAACTTGACACATGATGCCAGAATGAGTGGTCGTCGCTTGGTCTAAAACCTGCCACAACGTCGCAACTGCATTACCGACTATGATCGGTATTTATATTGAGGGATGTGTTCGAGCTTTTATCTGGTCAGTCAAAGGAAAACGCCTTTTAGTCCACCTTCGATCCTTCCCTGGACGAAGTCTTTCGATGGGAATATACCTGACGTTATCTTCACGTCAGGTTATATGTCAGAAGTATCCGAGAATTCAAAATCGAACTTCTTGAATCTTTTAATTCATCAAGACTAGTTGAGCACTTCTGATCCGCGGCGAGGGTGGCCATATCTGGCCAGCCTTCTCCTTGGGAAATGGCTTCCAGAGCCATGGTCCTCCACCAGGTTGACTTTGGAGGACCTCTTTTTTAATTCAAGGCGTTCATATTATCGATCCAATACCCGATATTCTTGACACTTGCCCGTCGGCCAGTGATGCAAGCTTGTCGTAATCGACCGGCGCGATTTCTAATTGGTCATTATGTGCGTTCCTCGGGTTACGATACCGTTGCGTGGCAAAAACCTTGGCGTTTCCACTCCGCTGGAGTACGGATATGTGGGACTGGGGCAGGGCAGGGCGATACAAGCTTTTTAGTCGTTTTATTTAGTTGTACAATCGAGTGAAAAAATACGGTAGGACACATTATACCAAAATATGGGCAGATTGCTAGGGAAAGCAGAGCTAATTCAATAGTCTAACTGCCAGAAGAGGTGGCTCTCAATGTGCATATTATTTTTTTCAAATTGTAAGGCGAGATGTCCAATTCGCTTGAAAAAGGCAAATACAATACAAATATTATTTATTTCGGCATCACAGGTTAATAACAACAATGTTGATAGGTATTATTAAATATGTTGTGTACGAAATTTACAATTATTAAAGTTTATAAATCATTGACAGTTCGTTTGAAGTATACAAGTAAACGAAAATATAATTACAACGGCACGCTATCATCATTTCAAAACTAAAACATTATAATCAGTGATCGTAACTTTTGTAGCATTATTGCTGCAGCGTATAGTAGTGTTGTAAACGGAATTGGTATAGACAAAATCAATCAAAATTGTTAATTAAGGTAAAAATTAACTCTCATACACTCGTAAAACATGCGCACCAGTAATCTACTGTTTCGAAAAAAGTTGTGGCCGCTGATGATTTCCCTGGGTCACGCCGCCCCCAGGCCCTAGCTTCGAACTTCCATAGGACTTCTACCAAAACGGTGGGACCGATATGAACTGGTTTATGGTCAACCCGTTTTCACGCCTGCAGTTGCAAAATTGCAATCGTATGTCAGTCTTACTCAAACAAATAAAGTTGGCCCTACCGCGAGACGAAAACGAAGTACTCTGTCGGACTGCTTACTCGTATTTGAGCGACAGAGTGGGAGATACACGAACGAACGACGTTTGAGTTTCGCAGTATCAGCTCTGGTTTGATTGGTACATAGGTAGTTTGTGATCGATATAATGCCTCTGTCTCAAAAATACTTAAATCCTACTAATATTATAAATGCCAAATTTTGGATGTTTGTATATTTTGATGTTTAGATGTTTGTTACTAAATCAAGCTTAAACGGCTCAACCATTTGGATGAAATTATGCACGAAGATAGTTTGTAGCCTGGATTAAAATATAGGATAGTTTTTATCCCGGGTCCCGCAGAAGTCAGAATATGAGACAAAAAATCTAAACTGGCTAAAAAGATTCGCTTGACCTGACCAATAACGACTGGCCATTTGGTCTCCCTGCTGCCTCTGGCGCTTATTTATGTGTCTGTAGCGTTACAATCACAGTCATAATATGAGAATTAAATATTGTGGTGGCTACATTAAGGGGTCGAATATTTAAGCGTTTGATACAACCAAATCATTGTCCTCCACAACTTGCAGACATAACATAACTCTAGAAAAGGCAATTAGCATATTTAGTTCACGTCTGACTACGCCGACGCTCGGGAGAGTTTAATGAGTTTCTCCTGAATTCTCAGACTCAGAGTTCACTAGCCTTTGCCTGTCCTTTGCCCAGCCTGAGCCAGGCTCCTATTGGTTTCTCAGCAATAAAACACCAGACGGTACTCATATTTACGACTCGGCGGTAGACATACGAGCATAAGCGCGGCGAAGGCTGTAACGGTAAGGTTTTGTGAAGATTTCTCATATTCTTACCAGCGGTGGTGATTTTCGCGTGGTAAAACATTTTTGACCGGAACACACAAAAAATCCAAATAGTAATTTGTCCGAAGTGTCAAAATTCAGAGGGAAACAGAAGGGAAAAGGAAAAGGGGAAGGCCGAGGTAATCTTACATGGAGCAAATAAAAGGAAAATAAACGCTTCATCGTATAGAGAAGCAAGATTATATTAAACAGCATTGAAGTAAAAATCATCAAAAAGTAAGCTTACCCAGGCAAAATAATGAAATATCCCTTGTGATAGATTTGAAAATAATGTTGACTCAGTGATTTTTCCTTGCAAGCACTCTTCTGATTCTATGTAAAAATAATAATAATTAAAAGGTAATTTACTCCCAAGTTATCCATTCCCGATCATTTCGATGTGCCCCTCGCACCATCAGGTGGGCAAGCTTGTTTGCTAGGTATAAACAAAAAACTATCCCAATCACTAAACTTCATTGTCCAACTGTATCGTTTGTCCGAATTATCATATGGATAAATAAAACGGTTTTTTCCAAGACCTCAACGTTTTCGATATTTTTTAAAGCGTAGTATCTATATCTTATTACGAGTATGTTTTAGGTTTGTTTTATAACAATTCTGAAAGTTTCATGGTTTCTGAGAGAAGAGCTTTTTGCCGAACTTCGGACATACGAAACAGTTGGGAAGTTTATTTTAGTGATTGCGATAGGTAACCATATCCGATCTGATATAGTGCAATACCGAATGATTGGACCAGCGGTAAATTATAATTACCTAAGCGTATTGTGTGCCCGCCGTGTGTGCGCAGGTGCCATGAATTGGGCAGATATGCCGCGCCCGTGTCTCGTACCTCGGCGACTGGCGGGTAGACAACGTTTCGCAATGTTACGCCATCACATCACAGCTCCCGAAACGTAACATCACAGTGATATCGAAACATCACCTTAAGGCGCCGTAGGTTCAGCGAAGTTAAGCGAACAGAGTTTTTGAAACAATATGGGTCTTTTTATAAAAAAAATAATTGTTTATTTCGGACAGAATCCATATAATGTTAGTTATTTAATGAATTACATAAGTGTTAAGCTATGTTAGTTCGGTTAGGTTAATGTTATACTTTACAATTCAATTTAAGTATCTGCCACCCTCAGGAACACCCGGTACGTGCGCATGCGTTCGTACCCAGTGTCTCAGAATGTGTCGCTGATGACCCTCAGGATGGTGTTGTGGCTCCCCCGCACCCTGCGCATGAGTGAT
This sequence comes from Epinotia bilunana, assembly GCA_947049275.1. NCBI lineage: Eukaryota > Metazoa > Arthropoda > Insecta > Lepidoptera > Tortricidae > Epinotia > Epinotia bilunana. The sequence continues at coordinate 14,885,564 of OX346275.1, read as the reverse complement.
GCAACACGGTGACGAATCACCGCGCTGAACCCCTCCGTACGCGCGTACGCAAACATTGCTGAAGCGCTGCAATAGTGTGGGAGCCCCAACAACACCCTGAACGCATTATTGTATTGTACTCGGAGGGCGTGGAAGGCTCGCTGCGTGTAATTTACCCACAGATTGCACGTGTATAAAGTTTGGCAGAAGGCTTTAAAGAGAGTAATCTTTACTTCAATGCTAGATCGTGCAAACCTGCGGGCCAGCATGTTACAGCGAACCGCCATCGCCCTCCTTTCCCTCTCCATGTCGCTGTCATCTTTCAAGTCCTCGGTCACCACATGGCCGAGGTACTTAAATTGCATAACTCTGATGAGTCCTACACCATTGAGCAGCACTGGGGGCATGGTCGTCACTTTACGACTCTTAGGATGAAATACTAGAAGCCATTGAGTTATATTACTAGAGTAGACATCACCTAGCATAAGTTTGCGCATGTCAACATACTCTCATGAGAGTATCTTGGTTTAGTCTGTGGCGGGCAGTGATGGCGGTCGTTTCGAGTGCAATTTTTACTCATAACTTTAAAAAAATCCTTTCTTTTGCATTGCGCTATTGCACCAACAAGAAACCTAACAATAGTAAAACTACGGGGATCACTTTTAATCGGCAAATTCACAGATTTTTGAAATAACATGAATTTTTCTGTATTTTATGAAATACGCGCCGACGGCGGCCATTATTTCAAAGATTAGAAGATGATAGAAGTAGAAGTGACCATTTCCTAAGACTATTTTGCCTTATTAGTAGAACATTCAACTTACTAGGTTTACTGATTTGAAGCTTTAAAGATCTTAATTTTTGCGCCAAAATAGCAGCAACCATATTTTGTTTATTTATTTATTTAATCGTTTTTATGAATAATTTTTAGTGGCAACGTTCAGTTCTCCTTATTTAAATATATCTTAAGTTCCACTTATTTCAATCCTAGGTAAATTCTCTTATACAAATAATTTACGCGAAGCGAGTATGGTCTCCGAATGTGAACCCATTAGCAATTTAGGAGAATATAATTATTAAATCAATTTCCAATTTGAAAATGGTCGTAATTTAGTTTGTTTGTCTTGCTACGATTGCTATCAAAATCGATATTTGAGGATGCGCCTTAAAGTAGGACTTTGTCATCAAATCTGACACAAATTGCATCAACATAGTGCATCCTCGGTAACTATAAAGATATCCAGTATAAACAAATACAAATACCAAATAAATAATTCGTTTCTTTTATAAGTGTATTAAATCCCGCTATAGCCATAACTGAATCTGAACTCAGAAAATTGTCGCATCTACTACGTTTACATACTCTTTGATTTTCCAAGATGGCGGCCTGTATGGAAGACGTCAAGAAAAATGTTCTGGGTTGCCAGTCTATACGTAGTAATAGTAAGTCAATGCTAGAAGCTCACTTTTTTACATTGTATAAGAGGCCGTGCAACTTAGCGTACTCTTCACAGGTTCTCAATAACCTTCTGAGTGCTGAGATCGATGGGCTGAGCAGCACCATGTCGTCTGCATAACTAATACTGTTGACAATAAGTCCGTCAATCGAGCAGCCGACTTTAGTGCTACCCAGCTCATCGATCAGCTGGTTCACATACAGGTTGAAAAGCGAAGGAGACGTCAACCCCCCTTGTCTCACTCCGCATTCCAACCTGTACTCATCAGATAGTTCATTAAGCCATTTGATCCGGTTAGTTTGATGTGCATACCAATATTTAAAAATATTGACTAGTTCACCCGGCACACCGGTATTGATTAGTTTAGACCACAGAATATCATACCTAACCAGGTCAAATGCCCTAAACAGGCGTATTTCTGTCGGTGTAGTACCTAACGACATGCTTGAGGGACAAAATTATAACAAACAATATGGTTTCAAAAAAATAGGCTTTTCTGCAGCGAGATCAGTGATTCGAAATATGATTAAGCAATTTTCGCTCGATAGAAAAAAATCACGAACATAGGTCTAAAATACACTTAAAATATTCGTAACAAATTATGCATAAAAGCTAAAAATATTAAAATTGCTTCTAAAAATCGGCAATATCATGTTTGAGAGAACTCAGTGATTACTTTTTTATTTATTTAGACGGCCAAAAAATTAAAATTAATAAACATGATATCCGCGCTTCCCAGCACGCACTTCCATCTCGCTCACGCTTATGCTCAGTGAGAGGGAGAGAAGGCCATGACCCTACGGCGCCATAACGATATCAGAGTTCGCATTTTCTATCACTTTTATTACAGTGTGGTTTGATATCGTTAGTGATGGAATACGCTACCATGACTCGTGTAACATCACATCACAAATAGGGCCGCATAAATTATACCCAATCTGGACATAGACAAACGTTTTCACCACATGCTACTGAACGACTGGATGGCTTGCACCAAACAAGTCTGTAGTCATAAGCGGTGTTCATTAAAATCTTAATGTATATTTTTTTTTTACCAAATGACATCACATCACAAATAGGGCCGCAAAAATTATACCCAATCTGGACATATACAAACGTTTTCACCACATGCTACTGAAAGACTGGATGGCTTACACCAAACAAGTCTGCAATCATAAGCGGTTTTCATTAAAATCTTAATGTATGGGGGGCTTATAGTTTTTTGTACCAAATGACAGCTGCGCGCGCCCTATTTCACGTTAATGGGTATGTAATCGTAAGTTGGTACAACCCGCCCTTACTTGCCGATAGTCGAATCCAAATACAGACAGATTGATAATGACGACAACAAGATGCTTTGTTTCTATAGCTGCAATGGGACTGCACGCTTTGTCATGTCAGACATAAATGCATGTGAGTGTACAAGTCGGTCGTATAATTAACTGCCGGGTCCCGCACGAGTTGTTGAAAAGTCGATTAGTGGGGCGCAGATCCATTGCGCTGCATGGATGCTGCAGGCTGCCGTGTCTAACGCGGGTCGAGTACCATGTTTTATGTCGTTTATGGCATTCGTAACTGCGGTAATCTGTATATATTTTGTATTATATATTTCACAATAACGGTTAATACCAATTACACTTGTACAAGATCATCATCATATCAACCGAAAGACTCCACTGTTCCCCCAAAGAGTGCCACAACGATCGTTCCGGCGCCGGCGCCGCCCGCATCCAGCAATATAACCAGTTACATTCTCATCTCACTTGTCACACGTTCTCACAATAAGGGAGACGACACCTCTAAAAGTGAGCTTGGGCAGGCTATGTACAAAGATATCCACTTGTGGATGTGGATAAGTAGTAAATCATCTCCGTCCGTCCGTCATTCAGACGGTCCTGCGTAGTGGACTGCAAGTTATAAGATGTATGTACTTAACGAGAAAGGGATACTAATGATCTTGGAATTCATACTCCTATCGCTCAATGGAGTGAAGATATAATAACAATAATAATAAACCATTTATTTCGACGAAACAGTGTGCCTCCGTTGCGTCGTCATATAAGATATTATATCTTTGCAGTTTTCCGTCTGCCATACACGACCGACTGGGTTCAAGGACACTAGGTATATAGGCGGTATATAGGTGATGGTATATAGGTATATCCTTCTCGTATTTACAATGCCGACAACCGGCATAGGTCTTTAAAATAAAGCATCAAACAGAGAATCAGACAACAATGTTTAGTCTAAGCGGTCATGGGCGATTAAACGTCCTTATAGAAACGACGGAATACAAATTGAATTACATTAATCGATTTGTTTTAGACAACAATTAATTACCCATTTAAAACAGTACCTTGACATTCAGACAAAACAAGACATTCATTTATTTGGCTAGCTGGCTGGCATGAATGGGACGTGAACTGCAGGTTAGTTACGAAAGTTATAACGACTGTCGGTCTGATCCCATTACTTTTTTTTTATTCTGCAAGTAGGCCGTAATGGCACTTTTACAAGTCAAAATTCTACCAGCTTTTCTGAAAAAGAAGACCACTGTTAAGAAGAAACGCCGAAACAAACTCAAGAGTCAGTAATTTTTTGCCAAAAAAAGCTTATTACAATGATAGTTCTTAACCTACTTAAAATACGTCAAACTGAATATGAATACAAAGAAAAAAATAATTATAATGCGTTGTTCTACAAGAACACATGTCCGAATAAGCTATATGAATAATTAAGCTATTTTGGACTCTGGTTTGCCAGATTAGAATTTTGACATCAGATAGATGGATACCAACACGACTATCATGGGACGGCCGCGACATACTTGTAGCTGACAGAAGCAGGCGCGGGACAGGTAAGGACTTCGGTGAGTAAAACAGCGATTTTTGGTAGCTTGTGCTTAAGGAGCGAGTACATGTGCTTTGGTTGGCGGTCAAAGGGTCACTGTCTGAGACAAGGCTAGGCGACGCACACATAGACTCGCGCCCGTACACGAGCGTTTATTCACACATTTACATTTCGTTACAGACACGGCAGTAGCGGGTTAACAGACCAGGTAAGTACCTACATCTATAATTATTTATTTATTATATTTTCTGTTTCAGGTGGAAGCCAGGCGTCGTCGTGTACTTTACATCATTCTCCCCCCCATTGTCCTTTCAGGACAATCATTCTCGGCTGCAGTAGGGAGTAAAGCCACGCGGGTCACCGGTCTGGTAAGTAGTCCCGTCTTTGTCCTTATGTCCACAATGCGTACTCGGCCGTCGGCGCCGGGGTGGACGCTCTCGATTATTCCTTTAGGCCAAGTATTTCGTGGTAGTTTCGGGTCAACTATGACAGCTACGTCTCCTTGTTTCAGCTGATGACCTTCTTGAAACCATTTTTGGCGTGGTAACATAGTTGGCAGGACTTCTCGCACCCAGCGTTGCCAGAACATGTCTGCAAGTCTCTCCGTGATTCTCCATGATTTTCTACTATAGAAGTCGTCATTATCAAATTTCCCAGGCACAGGTAAGTTCGAGGAGGTCCCGATAAGAAAATGGTTGGGTGTTAGACTTTCAGGGTATTCGTGGTCCACTGAAACATGGCTCAAGGGGCGGCTGTTGACTATATTTTCCACCTCAGCTAGTAATGTTATCAGCACTTCTTCGCGCGGAGCCCTTTCTTTCAGGATTACTCTTAAGGCCGCTTTCACAGTACCAATAAGCCGCTCCCATGCTCCACCCATGTGAGGACTTGCCGGAGATATGAAGTACCACTCTAGTCCACGGTTGATTAACTCGTTTTTTACAGTAGCTTCTTCATTGATCGCTTGGAATGATTTTTTCAGTTCATCCTCCGCACCTCTGAAGTTCGTAGCATTGTCTGAGTAAATTCTGTACGGCCAGCCACGCCGCGCTGCCATTCGCCGCAGTGCCATTATAAATGAATCTGTTGACAGCGACGGCACAAGTTCCATATGTATGGCGCGAACAGTGAGGCAGGTGAAAAGAACACCGTACCTTTTTTCTCGACGGCGTCCGACTGTGATTTCCATTGGGCCGAACAGATCGACGCCACAATAGGTATAGGGTCTCTGATGATGGGCAAGGCGGGCTTCGGGCAGGTCTCCCATTCGCGGGTTGGTAGGTCTCGCTTTCCTTATACGGCAGTACAAACACTTCGCAGCAATTGTTCGCACAGTAGGTCGCAATTTCAATAGCCAGTACTTTTGACGAATCTCATTAACTACTGTTTCGGTACAGCCATGTGCTGCCATCTCGTGGTAGTGTCTAACTATTAATTTTGGGATATAGTCACGTCCGTCCAAAATTACCGGTCGCTTAACACTTGGGTTCACGTTCGCAGCAGCTTCTATTCTCCCGCCGACGCTCAGTAACCCATTTTCGTTCCAAACTGGCGTTAGTTTTCTCAGGCGACTAACCGTTGATATAGGTTTATTAATTTTAATCAGATTTACCTCCTCAGGAAACGACTGTAATTGTGAGTAGCGCAATAACTCATATTCAGCGCGCTGCATAATTTCTGAGGTAAGTTCAGCAGTTCCAGACGTTCTACATTTTTCAATAAATAATAGCACGTTCGCCATTCATCGGCACAGGCGGAGCCAGGAGGAAAATCTTGTTGGTTCCGGAACCGGTACGTAATTATTGTAATTTTTCACAATCAAGTTGACTTGTAACGTCTCATCATCATATTTCTCGATTTTTTCAGGGTTCATGGACGGCCAATCCTCGCGCGGCATGTGCAGAAAATGTGGACCTCGCAGCCATTCCCCGTCGTTACTCAGTTTGTAAGTATTAATTTTTGTAGCTTTATCGGCGATGTTTAACTTCGTAGGTATATAATTCCAATCTTGAGGCTGAGACAACTCGTCAATTTCTCCGAGTCTGTTAGCGACGAACACTTTATAATTGCGCGTGTTATTCTTTATTTGACATAACACTATTTGTGAGTCCGTCCAAAAAAAGCGTTTGTTTATTACTAATCGGTTCTCGCGCGTAATTGTATCGGCGAGGCGGCAGGCTATCACAGCGGCTTGCATCTCAAGTTTAGGTATAGTTATACATTTGTTTATCGGAGCGGCTCGGGATTTGCAAGCGATGAATGAAACATTGATTTGTTTGTTTGCGAGTGTCTGTCGATAATAAGCAACGGCCGCGTATGCAGCGGGCGACGCATCGCAAAAAACGTGCAGTTCAAGTGTCATCTCATTCTGGCAGTCGCTACTGCTCGATGCATTCATTGCTTTGTCTTGCTCACTCGCCTTGGAAGTGGCGAAGTGATATCTAGGCACTCTCAAGTGTTGTAGCAAATTGAGCTCTAATATCCAGTCTTGGAAGGTCTTATTCTCATTGTCCGAAATCTTGTCGTCCCATTTAATATTACTTTTCCATGTATTTTGTAGCATTATTTTTGCTTTCACTGTGAACGGAGCGAGAAAACCAAAAACATCAAATATGGACATGAAAATGCGCAAGAGTTCTCTTTTTGTAGGTTTTCTTTGGAATTTCAGAATGTCCGTAGGTATGCGCTTGAGCGATAAATCGAACCCGAATGAGTCACTGGCGGGAAACCACAACAGTCCCAGCGTTCTCTCTGGTAACTCGACGCAAGCGGATTTGATCCTTATTGCCTTATCGCTTAAGGTCTCTTTTGGCATGTCGATTAAAACTTCTTGTTTATTACTAATCCAATTTCTTATCTCGAAACCGCCTCGACGATGAATATAGGATATAGATTTGATCATTTTTCTTGCAGTTTCGATGTCGTCCAGACTTTCGATATAGTCGTCCATGTAGTGGGACTTCAGGATCGCGTCGGTGGCTTCAGGCATCTCGTCTTTGAATCTGATCGCATTTTTGTTTTTTATGTGTTGTGCGATGAACGGAGAACAATTTGCACCGAATAACAAAGACGTCATGACATATGTTTTGATTTCGCTGTCATTAGTTTCGCGCCACAAAAATCGTAGGGCGTGTTGGTCGTCTTCTTGTATTTGAATACGAAGGAACATGTCTCTAATGTCTCCCATTACGGCGACGGGTTTCTCACGAAATCGCAGTAGGATACCCAGCAATGATTGTAGGAGATCTGCGCCTTGCAATAAAAAATCGTTTAGCGATTTGTTAGCTACTTTAGCTGCGGCGTCGAAAACCAGTCTAAGTGTGCTTTTATTGGGGTTATCCACTCCAAAATGTGGGAGGTACCATGTTCGCTCCCTAGGTGCCGAAATCTCGTAATCAGTTAGCTCCCGCGCGTAGCCGTTTTCAAATAAATGATGCATTCGGTCTCGGTATCTCGACGCGTAATCGTTGTTTAGTTTCATTTTTCGTTCAATAGAGAGAAATCTTCTTAACGCCGTTGCATAAGAGTCTGGCATTTTTGAGTCATTTTTCCAGGGTAGGCCAACTTCCCATCTGTTATCATTAAGTTTCGCAGATTGATCCACCGTATTGAACGCTCGAATTTCATCCTTATTTAAACGTGGCGTAGAGCTTACTCCAATTGATTCTATGGCAAACGAGCGTCGAACCAGTTCGTGTAGTTGCATAACTTCGTCATTGTGTGCATCGCTTGAGAGTTGCAGCGTTGATTGCGCTGTGTGCTCGTGTGCGCCCGCGCATGTGTGCGTCTCCGGCTGGGAACAGCCAGGGAGCGTGGCGGGGGCGCCGGGCGGACCGCTGATAAGACAGATCGGCCGATCGCGCGCTTGGTACAGCGTCGTAGTTAGCGTATGCTCAGTGGTTAGCAGCTCGCGCGAGGTTGCGGGTACGATTCCGTGCAAACACCACCCCAGAGGTGTTAGGGTAGCACACGGTTCGTTTGTCTTGCGATGAATCGTCTTCAGAGTCATGATCAGATGGAAATTATCTTGTCCAATTAATAATTTAGGTTTTATATCAGCACAGGTAACATAGTTTTTCAGGTTTCGTAAATGTTCATAGTCTTCTATGTTTACTTTAGATAACTTTTGTGTAGGTAGGTCTAGTTCACTAATTTTACGCGCACGCACTTCATACATTTGGTCCCTTGTGTTAGAAAGTTTAAATTTCACAATTTCACTTTGACAAACGATGTCAGAGTTCCACGCGCCTCTCATACGTAACGTTTCAGGCTGACCTTGTAAGTTAATACTGTCCGCGAGATCAGCTGACATTAGGGAGACTGTAGCACCGTCGTCTAGTAAAGCGTACGTAGTAACTATACCACTCGGTCCATGTACTTTCACGCGTACTGTTTTTAGCATTACACTAGCACTGTTTCGGGCGGCAATGGTGTTTGTCACAGTTTCACTGTCGTTGGTGGGCTCATTGCTGTTTGTTGTCGTTAATTGGGCAGCACTGGATTCTTCATTCACAGCCTCGTTGCTGGAAGGTGAAGCTACTTTATGGGGCCAGTGTAGCAAGCGATGGTGAGGTAGGCCGCACTCTTCAATATCGCACGGCGCGGCCGGGCAGGTTTCTTTCCCGTGCCCCGCTAATAGACACTTATGACACATTCTGTGTATTTTAATAAATCGCCACTTGTCTTTACGCAGCGCGCGTTTGAATTTCGCGCAGTTTGAAATCGGGTGAACATGTGTGCGACAGAATTTACATTTAGCGTCGCTATTATTGTCGTTGTTCAAAACTGCATGTGAATAAACTCTTCGGTCTTCGATTTTCGGCTTGAACGGTTTATTTTCAGGCTGCGCGTGAATGTGGCTTATTCCAGCTGAGGCGATTTTTATTGCTTCTTTATGTAAAAATTCGGAAAAATATTGAAGTTTTGCCTTCATGCTGTCGTTATTGTCGTAAATGTAATCAGCCCATTTGTTAAGAAGTGTAGTTGGGCATTTCGATAAAACAGTGTTGAGCAAATCTGGGCTTCTTAAATAGTCGTTTTGATTTATTGATTGTACGGCGGCGACATAGTTTCTCACTTTGACTGCGAAGTTCACGATCTCGTTATGATAGTTATGTGGCAAGGAGGGCAGTTTCTTAAATTGTGAAGCCAACTTGAAGATAATTAATTCAGGACGTCCAAAACGTAACTCGAGTGCTCCTAAAATGGTACTTGGAGTAGTATCGCTCATGAGCAGCGACGAAACTGCTTCCCTGGCTTCACCGCGGAGGCATCTGTTCAGTCTTGCGATGTTTTCACTATAACTATAATTACACAATTCTGTTGAGTCTTCGTAGCTTCTTTTAAATTGCAACCATTCGAGTGGGTCGCCGTAGAATGGTGGCAGGTCCTTAGACGTGGCTAATCTTGATACGAAGTTCTTATTTGCGCTCTGTGTCGCAGTGGCAAGGTTGGCAATCGCGTGCGACAGTTGCAAAAAATCATTTGAAGTGGGTATGGCGGTGGGCGCTAAAGCAGGTTCATGGGCGGGATGGTCCACGACCGGTTCCTGTACACTGTTTTCGAGCCATTGTTCCACTTTCTGTGATGCTGCTTGCATCGATTGGTTATCACTATAGCGACCTTTTCTCGAGGAACGGTCATCGAGCGCGGCGAGATCAGCTGCCAGCTTCTTATCAATCAATTCCCGCTCGATTCTCGCCTTGGCCTCGGCCGCCTCTAGCTCTAATTGTTTTCTGCGGGCCAGCACTGAAGCTTTGGAGCTCCTTGCCGAGGAACCTGAGGCGCGGCGTTCGTCGACCTCTGTTTTCAAGGTACCCTCTTTTTCTGTAGCTTTCTCTTTCTGTAGAAAATTGGTATCCAGTGGTTTTAAATCCGTGAGTTTCTCTGCCTGAGGGCATGTTTTCACTGAGAGCACTTCACTAGCGTTTGCTATGGAATGTTTCAGCTTTTCACGTATGTGAGCGCGCTCACTGCGAGATGTAGCATTTGCGTGCGGTGGCGGTGTGCTGAACATTTCGTTTGCCGTTTTATCCGGGTTCCTTTTGATCCTGGCTCGATGGACCAGATGTAGCTGACAGAAGCAGGCGCAGGACAGGTAAGGACTTCGGTGAGTAAAACAGCGATTTTTGGTAGCTTGTGCTTAAGGAGCGAGTACATGTGCTTTGGTTGGCGGTCAAAGGGTCACTGTCTGAGACAAGGCTAGGCGACGCACACATAGACTCGCGCCCGTACACGAGCGTTTATTCACACATTTACATTTCGTTACAGACACGGCAGTAGCGGGTTAACAGACCAGGTAAGTACCTACATCTATAATTATTTATTTATTATATTTTCTGTTTCAGGTGGAAGCCAGGCGTCGTCGTGTACTTTACAATACTCTCGATTTTTCTCGCACTATACCTCTTATTCTTAGTGTTCTAATAAGAGAGAGACGGATAGTGCGAGACAAATCGAGAGAGCTCGCGCGCCGTCGCGTGATAGCTGTATACCAAATACAAATACCAATAAAAGTCATTAAGCGACCTGTGCTACAATAAATTTTGTAAAACACTTCGACTTTGGTTAGAAGAACAATGTTTCTAATGAGAATGAGAATGAGAATACATTTATTACCTATTAGTATGTTACATCTTTAGGTTCCCGCAGGATTGTGTCAGCTAACTTTTGTCTAAAAAAGATCTGTGCAAGCTGAAGGTTGAGTCACAGACGATAAATTACGATGTGGTTGGAATATTACTAGGTTTCGACTGTTGCACTTGTATAATACTGTTTAATTCTAAGGGGGCGAGGCGCCGACGCCCCTCTGGGCCAACGTCTCATGTCTTTATTCGTAGTATACAAGATTTCGCCTATTCTATTGTTTTTAAGTAAGGGGTTAAATTCGCCGTGCGCCAGGTACGCATCCCCGGGAGTGTCGAGGTCTTCTATGCCCAGTGTCGCAATTTTGTCCAGCATTTTGTTGTTCACGTAAGCAGCCCGGAGGTGCCACGCCTCAATGTCCGATATTTCCCAGAGCGTCTCCGTATGTAGACGTTTCGGGAACTGGCCAGCATTTTTTAGCGCCATCCTGTATTGTCTCTCGATCTTTTGCAGATTAGTGTTACTATATCTTGATAATAGCTGTACCACTCCACAGTCCATGATAGGAAGAATACAGGCTTGGATAATTACCAGTTTAACTTCGAGTTCCGTCTTAGAATTGAAACCAATGATGGGTCCTAGAGCACCTCTTACTTGTTTCAGTTTCTTGACGACTTTGTCGGTATGTGGGTTCATTTTCAGTGTCTTGTCGAAATAGACTCCCAGATATTTTACTTCCTTTTTATATACGAACAACTGGTTCTTAATTTTGACTGTAGGTTTAAATTTTCTTTTCTTCGTGAACATAATACATTCGGTTTTATGTTTCTATTCGGTTGGAGAATTCCTGCATAGTAGTGACTGCCGTTTTAATAGGTATAGGTGAAAAGTAGCACGTCTGTTTATTTATTATTATTGTTATTTTGTAATGAGTTCAGTTGTTATTCAAATATTATTGTCGTATTAAACATTTTGAAAATTTAAGTTTAGTGTTTTCATGTATACTTTCTATTGTTGTATTACTTACTGACCTAGTTATGTAGGTATATCACCAATGTTTGCAACGCCGTAATCCGGTAGAATTATGATGTACCTACCTAAAATTATTATACCATCTTTAATAACCATAATTCATGCAAATAAATGATAAATAATAAAATATGTCCCACCTCATGTCAAAAATCGCTTGGGCCGTACCAAGCGATTAGAAGTTCGCTTGAAAAGTTACGTACGAGTACCTAGTTGCCCAGTCTATCTGTAGACAGATAGGTGCAATGCCATATCAGTTCATGTCGGCCAGAACTAAAGCATACTCCTGCGGAGTCGGACCAAGCTGTGCATTAGATACTAGGTTTTTACTGCAACATTGTCTACAAAAAATGTATAGTCTTATACCACTTTCCTCGATAGAAAGTGTCCTATGTTCTTGTTCGGTCGGGCTTATTTGAACTATATGACACATCATCATATCAGGCTAAAGACGTCCACTGCTGGACATAGGCCTCCCCCAAAGAGTGTTCGCTTGAGTCTGCTGGATGCGGGTAGCGCAGGACCGGCCACTCACCATACTACTACAATACTACGAACTTCCGAATTTATAATATTTTAGTTTTTTAACTTTTTTGACTAAAAATATGAGGTTAATAACCCCATTATAAAACGTCGCACCTGTTGCTACCTGAATCAATTCTATACAACAATATATCTTGAAGATAAATGAGTGTCACCTTCAATGTCAACGCTCCGCCTACGTATACCTAGGGCCCGGCATCAATCAAGGCAGGGCGACAGCGGCCTAGGCGTCTGGGCGAGATAACAGCTTGTATCTGGGGCTAGGGCACCCAGCTACGATAAATTAAGCCACAGAGCTGTCCAGGGTGTACAGACACGCGTTTACAAGATCTGTACTCAGAACAGCGATATAGTAGTACATCTCTCACTCTAACAGGTCGCTGCGTCCCTTGTTGCTTACCAACACAGACATCTACAGCTAATTATCATTGTTGAGTGAGAATACGAGTGTAGACTCGAAATGTATTATTAGGTAATCCAAAAGAAAGAAGGCAAAAATATGCCTAGTGACGAAAATCCCATTCAGATATCTCATTTAGAATAACGAAGCTACAACCGTTTTAATATTGCTTGTTAGAGAGAGATAACGCTCGCAGATGATAGTGACGTCACAATCTGCAAGCGTCATAGTAAAAGACAATCGTTTCATATGATGGTGCGTTTTTCGGAAAAGGGACAGAAACATACCCTCTCTTCAGACTTATAACTTTGTGATTATTTAATCTCTTGCATTGCTTTTTTCTTCATTTGACTACATTCTTAATCCTTTTTCAAGAAAATACATCATTATTGATTATTTTAATTAGTGTCTACACTCCTATTGTTCAATTGGTGAAATAGAGGCTATATAGTAGGTAGGTCTGGTTCAACTTAACCGTGTACAGCCGGACAAGAAGAGGTCTACGGTCTCCCTCCTGCCGTAAAACGAGATTTAAGGGGGTCAACGGGGTCGCCAGTGGTTTTCGTGGCGGGGGCCGCAGCACTTGGCCATGTCCCCCAGAGAAGGCGACGAAGATGCCCAGAACGAGCTCGCAGGGCCAACGCGAGGAGGGCTCTAGTGCGTTCAACCTGAGATCCTAAAGTCTTCAGAATTACTTAGCCATCTGCGCACGTGGAGTTTTTAGTGGGTAGAAATACCACATAACCTAGACTTCCCCCGAGAGCTGGGTACTAGCAGGTTCGCAGGTTTACTCCACGAAAATAAAGGTCTGGTTCAACTTATGCGACAAAATTTTGTTCCATTATTGGTATATATTTTGTTGAGAGAGATTTATTGAGTTATTATTCCGAAAGCTTTGATTTTATGTCAAGAGTTTGTGTCGAGGCAATAGATTTGCCTCCCACGAGATTCCTGTGTTTGTGATCTGACGTATGAATACGAAATCTAACGATAGAACCGCCCTTGCTATAACTGAGACGGGTTGTTTGTTACAGGCCAGCAGCCGCAGGAGCAGGAGCTGGCGACGAAGATGCTGCAGATCCAGTCGAAGCGGTTCTACCTCGACGTGAAGCAGAACCGCCGCGGCCGGTTCATCAAGGTCGCGGAGGTGAGTATCGGCGCGCGTCAGACACGACGCGGGGACGCGACTAGTCAGTACGGCACTTGTCAACTTGGGTTGGGTGGATGAATCGAATTACTTCACTCGAGAACAATGAAAGCGGATCGATTGGTACGTTATTACGTACGTGTTACTATAGTCAAACAACCCGTACATTATTATGTACGGGTTGTTTGACTATAGTTACAATGAAGTTAATAAAGTGGGAATTAAACGTTTTAAGGTCGATTTATACAGCGTGGAAAGGAACGATGGACCTTCCCGCAAGAGGAGGATAGTTTAACGTTAGTGTTTACAATTTTCCAAATAAACTATGTTAAAATGTATGTTTCAAGGGATGACAGTAATTACTGGCACCGGAAAGTCGATTTTTGCTTGAACCCTAAAAAGTAACAGTGAAATTGTCAAATTATCGAGAAGCAAGTCTGTCATGGTTAAAATTAACAATTACAGAGATGAATTAGGGTTGGAGCTACCATTAAGATGAATTATTAAAAAAATGCAGTATTTGTGTACCTAATCATTACTATTCGATTCTACTGCCCGTATATGACTATATGTGTTCTTTAAGGTTAATGGAAAACATCCACACTGTAGAGGTGGAAATCTTGGGAGTTCGATACGATTGTTTTCAGTTATTATTGCGTTGACTGGTAGCCGTCTGCTAACCCATACAAATACAAATAGGTTTATTTCCAAAACCCAAAACATACATTCGACTTTGTTCCATCAGAGACCAAACTAGGCTGAGCCTGTATCTTGGCCTTCTGCCAGTGCGGTTAACAGCAATAACATTAATTAAATACCCCCATTTCTTTACAAAGGTTGATACTTGATGAACAACCACGACGCTACACTGCGAGGTATAAAAATAACGTGGCAATTACAACAAACCCTAAATTAAAATTGTATCAAAAAAGCCCGAACATAATGTCTGTTAAGATATATAATAAGCTTGCAGATACTTTGAAAAAGGAAACTTTCGAAAATAAATTCATGCATATACTCAAATATTTTTTAGTAAAAAAGAGCTACTACAGCCTTCAAGTCTTACGTAGCTGCTGGAAAATAAATAATAACCAAGGAGTTTTGCTTCTCGCCACAGACTAAACATACTTTATCAAATCCGAGATTTCATCAACGTGGATTTATGAATCAAGTTATGCGATTCCTTGGTTCTCTCAAGGTTCAATGATGCCGATGTAAGTATGTGGTTGCTGATTTTAACCAAATTCCTGGACACGAATATTTTGCTGCTAAGAATAAAGACAATGTCAAAGAAAAATATAAACATAAGATAGCTAGTAAATATCCACAAAAATACATGATTTGGCAGGCTATCTGCATGTGTGGACTAAAAAGCGAGGTGTTCATCACAACGGGAACTATAAATGGCGAAATTTACGTAAGGGAGTGCCTTGAGAAACGTTTGTTGCCTCTATTACGACAGCACAACACATCTGTATTCTTTTGGCCAGATTTGGCCACCTGCCATTATGGAAAAATAGCCAAAAAGTTTTATTTGGACCATAATGTGCACATAGTACCAAAAGAGGCAAACCCACCCAGCTGTCCTGAACTACGCCCAATTGAACGTTACTGGGCTCATATGAAGAGTCATTTAAAGAATACTAAAACTAAAGCCGTCGTAATATTCAAGACTTCAAAAAAAAAATTGAGAAAACAGGCCGATAAGGTTGTCAATGTTCAAACGCTTATGAAGATGACAAAAGCTAAAGTCTGAAAATTCTGGCATGCGTGAATATATTTGTCGATTTTTGCATAGATATTATTAATCAATAAATTTTCGTTACATAAAAAATAACAAACTTCTATGCTAGTCTTTCATATGGGGTCCTGTCTCTTGACCAAACAACTTTTAGCCAAATGTTTCATTTGACGTAATGCATTTTTCGTCAAAACAGTGGTATTTTCGGGTATTCTTTGAATATCGTCAAATAGAAGGCATTAGGTTAGGTTAGGTTTGTTTCATAATAATCCTATAAAGCTTTTTAAGAAAAAAATTCATTAGGTCAAATGAAACATTTGGCCAAAAGTTGTTCGGTCCAACATTAGTGAACCCTTTCATATTTTTAATAATATGTTCTGCTACTTTTTTTCTGGACCACATCTTGTGTTTCATCGTCCATTACGCAGCAGTGAAATTTTGTAAAGAAGTTATTGTATAATTTCCTGGCTCGTGTACTAGCTGTTCTCTGTTTATCGGGATTCCGGTCTGGTACTTTCTGGACCTTGTACGATTTCAGCCCAGCAGACTTCTTAACCCGGTGGACCGTAGACTTGCTGGTATTCAATTCAACTTGTCCGCTAATTTTCGTCCGGACAGTTTAGGTTTAGTTCTGTATGCAGCCTTGATCTTATTTGCCAGCTTTTTATCCTGATATCCTTTTTACGACCGGAACCTGGTTTCCCTTCAACAGTCAGTCTCTCTCTGTAAGTCCGCAACACCTTACCTACTGTGGATCTGGGAATATGTAAAAGTTCGGCGACCTTAATTTGACTCCAGTGAGGATTTTCTAAGTAATTGTCCAAAATTAGCTTACGACGAGCAACTATAGATAGCGATATGATATTTATTACGATATATAATTTAATTAATAATGGATACGTAAAATCACTTCTAGGATTGTTATTTGACAGATGTCAAACAGTGACACAGTCAATGGTTTTTATTTCATAAACTTTTCGAAATTAGAAAAAAAGATTGTGCTACTTTTTTTCTGGATCACTTCTTAACTCGTGTATTTACCCGGAAATCATAAATTTGGTGGAGTGGAATTGATGATGAAGACCACAGATGACTTATGGAATTCCTCAATTATGTACTTAAAAGTACAAAAGTACGTCACAGATTCTGATAAGATTCCGTTGAAATAGCAACTATAAAGATGTGCCAAAGGTGATTCTTGTGGAATCGACGGAAGTCCTCAAATATTATCGGGCCACATACAGCCATTGGGTTTTTCTTTCTAATAATCAACGCATTTGCTCACGGAAATCAGTTCATGTGGTAAATTGGAAAAGAAATGTGGAAATGTTCTCGTGGCTTGGCGGAGTACTAAATTGAAGTCGGTTAAAACTATTGTTTTTAAAGTAAATTATTAGCATCACACAATGTTAATGCCTCGTACGATATTGTTTACGTTATAAGTTGATTTTTTAAGTCTATTTGTACACTGGACCTATGAATAAAATGTGATGTTAATAAAGTTTTTCTATGTCTATATCTGTTATCTTTGTTATTTTTTACAAGGTTACAGAGCTCATGAATATAAATGCTAGTTAATGAATCCTTGCTCTTTTATAACATTTCGAAGTGATTGATTGTTGTTCATGCGAAAGATAATTTTCGAGCACCTTTTCTGCAAAACAAAAGACAACAATTTCTTTTACACACCAAAAGGTAAAAAGAATACAAACAAAACTGGTAATACATGTGCAAAGGCGAACTTATCCCTTTAAGGGATCTCTTTTATAGTTACCTTTTCGAATCGTATGTGGTAATCATTAGTCATCATCATCATGTCACTGCTGGACATTGGCCTCCCCCAAAGAGTGCCAAAAGGACCGGTCGTGCGCCACCCGCATCCCTCGGACTCCCGCGACCTTTGCCAGGTCATCAGTCCACCTTGTGGGGGGTAGTCAGAGTCACAGTCCACATAATCATTGCAGTACCTACAAACATTAATTTCTTAAAAAAGTGATTTCTCCTTTAAAGTTATTATGTAAGCCGATACGCTATGATATGATACCCGAGACGCACTATCTGGATCGCCGAACAAAAATGCCAAGTAATTGGGCTTTTCTTTGTCATTACCTTAGTGAAATTACTACACATTTTATTGAACCCTTGACAGGCCCGTACCTCTAGTTGCTTGGTACAGTCGACTACAAAGAGATCGATACGGCCACAACTACAAAAATATGTATACACGACTGTATTGCCTTAACATTAAGGTCGTGTATACATATTTTTCTAACTTTGGCCGTATCGATCTCTTTGTAGTCGACTGTACACCTCTGAGGTGTCGCTAAACCCGATCGCATTAGGAACGAAATATATTTCAAAAATAGAGTCAATACCAAGGCAAGAGAAATAAGAGTAAGACTGATGAACGAGTGATATAGACCAAGAAGATGCAAGAAGCACATCTATAGGAGAACATTTATAACGTGTGTATTGAAGTAGGTATACAACCGTATACCAAATGACATAAGATTGAGACAAGGACATATTTTATTATTACAAGCTTCTATTTACTTTCACCTGGCCCGTTGTCTGTAATCATATCTTGCAAGTTCAATTTGATCCACTTCCCGGTTTCCGATTGAGTTGAAATTTTGCACGAATATGCAAATCGCGTGACAATGCAATATTATGATGACGTGGAGCTGATCTGATGATGGAGCTGGAAGGTGGCCATAGGAAGGAACTCCGTAATAAAACCACATAACCCCATCGAGGTTGGGCTCGTTAGAATCGTCTCAATGAGTAGTTGATGATGGTATAAAGAAAAGTACAGTCGGCAATAAAAACTTGTACCAAAAATGTAATTTTTGACAGAAACTTATATTATTACAAGCTTCTATTTACTTTCACCTGTCTCGTTGTCTGGCAGCTTGCGGTTCTCCCGACTAGGGAGGAATAGTGTGGTGGACCTGGCGAAGAGATTCGCGGTCGGGCGAGGACGGGGGAGGAGGGCGTCATTGGATGGCTTCGTTAATGTAGAATGTATAGCCGATGAATGCCATCAGACAGCAAAAAGGATTATTGTTTTTGTAAAAAATAAAACAGATTGCCAAGCTCTGCAGGATATATATATATTTAAAAAAAAGTACCTAATTAAATAGTGTTATATGTGTGTATGTGATATTTATATTTGTTTGTTACGAATAAATAATTTTCATTTTCATTTTCAAATGGATTTTAGGTCAGTGAGGGTAGCTACCAGATTCCGTGTTGCTACGCGAAAACGGTCTTAGGAGACCTTCCTTCGATTACAAATAGATTTCTCCATAGCAAATGAAAACAGTTTTCTTTAATTTCTGTTTTTTTGTACATTTCCGAAAGTTGACTCCAAGGAAACTATTGATACTGGATAGAAATGGAATCGATTGACATAAAAAAAATGTAAAAAAAATCTTTTTTCATTTTCATACAAATTGTATAGGGAAAGTTTTTCTCGATTTATGGCTTTTCTAGCCGGAAATTTCTTTTTGGTCCGATACAAGCTTTTGATCCTAAACAGGAATGGGATCGATTGGTATAAAAAAAAAGTTTGTCAAAAATGACCATTTTCTCGCACCCTGTATGTTTTTTCCAAAATCTGTAAACGCCAATCTTCATTAATTTAATATCGAAGGAAGGTCTCCTAAGACCATTTTCGCCTAGCAACACGGGATCTGGTAGCTGCCCTCACTGACCCAAAATCTATTTCCACCCTGTATAAAACAAAGTCGCTTCCCGCTGTCTTGTCTGTCCCTATGTATGCTAAGATCTTTAAAGCTACGCAGCGGATTTTGACGCGGTTTTTTTAAAAGATACTCGTAGAGTGATTCAAGAGGAAGGTTTATGTTGCGGTTGTTGGTTTATGTATGAGGTTAATATAGTACCCGTGCGAAGCCGGGGCGGGTCGCTAGTTAGCAATAAAAGACAAACGGAGATCCAACAATATTGATTTATATATTTATTTTCTCACGAATACAAATGTCTAAGTGATAGAGACAAACGAATTTGAACGGAATTTTATCTGAAATAGGTTTACTGAACGTTTATGAATAATGCCATTGTTTTGTAAATATTGTTTCACAATGGGAAGCTAACAGGATGGAGCCGGCGCATGCGCGGAGGCGGGGACGCGCACGGCCTCTGTCCCGCACCGACAGCTCCGCAGCTGTCATACGATACTGACATCGACACCCGCACGCGATGGGATTATTATATTTATGCTTTTTCCTTCGTGGCTGGGAAATGCGGCATAGTTCTCGAGAACCAAGATTTTTGGTGGTGTAAGGTATAACTTGTTACTTTCTGGTCCAAGTATATACAAATTATGATTTCTATCTATTTCTCCGTTGTACCTCGATGATCGGTTTTATAGACTCACAACTGACATAGTCTTCGTGACAACTGGTAGGTAAACAGCTAGGAAACGAAAAAACTATAGAAGTCTAAGTAGCGCCGTAAAATGCCGCCCCAGAATGGGTGCCATTGCCATTATGCGGGGATGGAGCGGGGTGTCAAAACCACGGAATAAAGAATCCATTGGAAGTGGTGAGTGGGCGTTCCCGTGTCGCCGAACATGAGCAGTAATACGCCGAATAAGAATACTTCTTGCACAGATTATTTTCAGTCACCTAGCGACCGCACGCGGCGTATGACACGAGTGAATATTTGTTTATTGTAGGAAAATGCCGTATTGCGTTATTGAAAGCTGCTCCCATAATAGCACATAAAAAACTTGTCTCATGGAGGTATTTTTTATCATCGTTAAGTAATATTTTAGAATACGTATAAAAAAATGTTTAATTTTCAATTTCTTACACAATTTGCGCCTGTAGTCAAGGAAATATGAATTCTATTTCTCTAACAATAAAGTTAATAATCCTGTGTATTATTTCGCTACTCAGATCGTGCTCAAATTTCCCGAAGGTTCGCTACTCAAATGCTGTGACTAAGGTCGATACTTGTTATCGATAAACCAAAATGAAAAAGATTATATTTTTATGAGTAATATGCAGAGCCCGGAATTCTCGTGGCACTTTTGAGCTGTTATAGGGACTTCCGTTTATTCAATATATTATTGTATAATCGTATACTTTTATTGCTTTTTAATTTTTATAATTTATTAACATAAACATAAAAATAAACATAATTTATTGATAAAACATAAAGACAAAGAGAAACATATTTATGGATTGCTTACCCATGCCTTTTAATCAGGACAAAGACCATCCTTATTATTTATAAGAAAGAATAAAATATTATTATTTTAATTTATATTTATAATTTC
Organism: Epinotia bilunana; assembly: GCA_947049275.1. Lineage (NCBI taxonomy): Eukaryota > Metazoa > Arthropoda > Insecta > Lepidoptera > Tortricidae > Epinotia > Epinotia bilunana. The sequence continues at coordinate 14,864,528 of OX346275.1, read as the reverse complement.
CTAAAAGTTGGTATTCAAAGGTTATCTCGAAGAGATCGCTCATTCGCGATAAGACTGCGTGTTATTACGTCTACTCGTTATCATATTTTACATATTGTATTCCTTATTTATTGATATACATATTGTATAATCGGAAGTTGATAAACGAGAAGTCCGTATGACAGCTCAAAAGAATTCCGGGCTCTGGTAATATGTATCTGAATATTGTGTCATACACAATAAAATAACTATTATATTCTTATAGTTTTCCTAAAGACACAAATACAAAGGAAAAATGGATTGATACCACGGGGACGAAGGATTGGTTTCCGCAACGATTCAACACCATTTGTTCGAAACATTTTTATGCAACTGATATTTGAGTTTCGCCAAAAGGAAATCGCTTCATTCATGAAGATTCAATTCAAACCCAGAGTATTGTATGTAGCGTAATTACGAACAATTGATTCAATTCGCAATACGCACGGCGAACTACTGACATTTAGTTTCCTGTTATCCCGCACAACGAACAAATTTGACGGTAAATTCTCACTAGACACTCGCACAGTGTAGATTGCTGGTAAAATAATTCTATATAGTATTTGAGATGTGCTTGTATTAAATTAAACAAGTGATATTCTTTGTTTATTAGAAATCTGTGTTTAATTGCTACTACATTTATAACAATAGTAATTTAGTATATATAACAAACAAGATTTTATTAGAAACAATTTGTAAATAAGTCTTAGCTTAATATTTACCGTATGAATATCATAAAAATATCGATAGTCAAACTCGTACCATACCCACATCCCTATTCCATTACAGCCAAATAGTCGTATCATCATTCACATTTTGCAGTACGTGCGACTTTTTGGTTTCAAGCGGTCGCATCTCCATAGTTTTGAAAACACCGCCATCTTGCGTTGAGTAGCCGAACGACCACGCCTCTTGCAAGTCTTGCAACGCATATGGTAACGGACGTAAGAAATATTTACTTGACACTCTAAATGAGACCGTAAATAGTATTAGTTAAAGTAGATTTTGCATATAAAATTTGCTACCGTTAACAACATATCGTCACAGTACGTTTTAACAAATCGAAAGCGTATTGCAATTGTGTGTTCGTGTATTATTGAAGTGTGGTTGTGTGCGTGCGGCGACAGTGGTTCTCTATGAAAATCGGTTGAATGCCACTTCCAATGGATTCTTTATTCCGTGGTCAAAACGATGCCAGGCAGAGTTTAGTTCGAACAGGCGCATACACGTGTTTGGGTAGACTTTTGTAAGGAGCTCGCGTTGTATTTTAATATTACACTACAATAAGGTGCTGACGAAAAATTATGCCTTTTCTGAGTATTATTTTTCAAATGAAATGTCGGTCACCGAAAATATAGCTAACTAGCTTCCGCCCGCGACTTCGTCTGCGTGGAACGGGATAAAAACTATCCTATATTTTCATTCAGGCTATAAACTATCTTCGTGCAAAATTTCATTCAAATCGGTTCAGCTGTTTAAGCGTGATTGAGTAACAAACATACAAACATCTAAACTTTCGCATTTATAATATTAGTAGGATTCGGTTAGGTACTACTTAACTTTCTTCGTTTTTCAACGTGTCACATACCTAATTAACTACAATAATCATTTCCTATTATCTGACTCTATAATTTGATACATCCGATTAGACAAATTATAGACCAATTAGCCTGCTGTCCAGCCTCTACAAACTTTTTCACAATGCATATTGTCAAGGATCGGACCGAAAATTGATGCTCTACAGCCTGTTGAACAGGCTGGATTTAGACCTGGGTACTCGACAATTGACCATATTCAAGTATTATGCCAAGTAATAGAGAAATATAAAGAATTCAACACGCCGCTATACATGGCTTTTGTCGATTACCAAAAGGCGTTTGACTCTATTTCTCATAATTCAATTGTCAAAGCACTAAAACACCATAATATTGAAGAGTTTTACATAGAAATTATAATGGATATATATAAAAATTGCAAAAGTAGAGTAAAGTTAGATAAAAAAGGCCCGTACTTTAATATACAAAGAGGAGTACGCCAAGGAGATCCAATGTCGCCTAAAATTTTCATCGCTGTCCTAGAACTTATACTCCATGACATTGGATGGGAACAGAACGGCATAAGAATAAATAAAAGATGGCTAAGTCACTTGAGATTTGCGGATGACATAGTTATATTCGCAAACAGCGCAATTGAATTGGAGGCCATGATGAACTCTCTCTACCGCAGGAGCAAAGCAATAGGACTGGAAATAAATTTAGAAAAAACAAAAATTATGACCAACGCCAAGACAAAAACTATCAAAATTAATAATGACATAATTGAGTACGTAAAAAATTATATATATTTGGGAAAACTTGTTTCTTTTGACCAGTCCGACAAAGAAGAAATTGACAGACGTATCGCATTGAGCTGGAAACGATACTGGTCACTAAAACAAATATTTAAATCAAAAATGCCGATCCCACTTAAGAGAAAACTTATGGACACATGTATTTTACCGACACTTACTTATGCTTGCCAAACATGGTCAATAACGGAAGGTAACGCTAAAAAAATTTCAATCTGTCAGAGAGCGATGGAACGGAGCTTACTAGGCATCAAAATTAGAGACAGAGAAAGAAATGAAAACATCAGAAAGAAAACAAAAATAAAAGACGCTTTAGAACATGTCAGAAGACTGAAATGGAGGTGGGCCGGACATATCGCGCGCTACGGCGACTCGAGATGGACTCGGAGAGTGACTGTGTGGCGCGGGCCGGGCGGCGGCAAGCGGCGTGCCGGCCGTCCGCTCAAGCGCTGGGAGGACGACATCCGCGCCGTCGCCGGCGCCGACTGGGTGAGCGCCGCACAGGACAGGGAGACGTGGCTGCAGTTGGAGGAGGCCTTTACCCGAAAGGGGGTCCCTTAATTAAATTGGGATAGACTTATAAATAAATAATTAGTATTCTCTAGTCACTGTAGTAGGTAATAGTCAGATTCATAGCATTTTAAAATTATTATTACATTTTGTCAATTGTATCACAATTAATTAACTTATTTTGTTTTGTTTTGTCCTGTTTTTATACTTGTCATGTGAATGAATGTATAATCGTAATATATTATTAATACTTACTAATTACACGCAAGACATTTAATAACGAATTATAATCTTACAAGTATATCCCAATTAAATTAAATTAAAATGAATTAAATTATTAAATTAATATAAGTTAATTGAATCTAATTGAATTATGGTACTCTAAACTAGATGAAATTATGTAAGCTATAAATTTTTGAAATATCATACTTGCTTTTTTTTATAAAAAGGAAATATTGTACGTGATAATATAAATTGTACAGCAAGTAGGAAATAATCCATGATGCATGATGCTGTATCACTGTACTGAAACTGTTGGATCAAATAAAGGCTTTTTAATTTTTAATTTAATTAATTTAATTATCTGACTCTGTTCAGTAATGCTTTATTCAGAAAGGGTTAAATTATGAATTTAAAGAATCGGTATGAGTTCATACTCCTCTCCTTGCTCACAGGCTGTACCGAATTTTGACAGAAGTCTGTCTGACACCCGCCGGCTCCCCTGAGATTCGAAACCCGATATTCAACGATGTTTTGTTTCTAGATCGGCGCCGACGGGCGGCGCAGCCAGATCTTCCTGGCGATGTCCACAGCGGCGGAGTTCCGCGACCACCTGTCCGGCTTCAGCGACTACTACTCGTCGCTCGGCCCGCCCAACCCGGACAACGTGCCCGACGACGGGAAACTCAAGTCAGAGATGATGCTCAAGGTAAATAAGGCAATGTATAAGGGCGCGGTGTTGCCTCGGCGCGGTGGCTCTTCTTCGTGCTGCACCCTCCAGCTACGGGCCTGAAAGTTGTTTCTCAGTACTCCTATTATAATTCAACTGGGCTGCTACCAGTCAGAGATGATGCTATAACCATCATCATCATTCTGGCTGATGTCAACCACGCTGATTGGAGAAAAGGACAAACTGGCTAGTGATGCGTCGTTCGGGAGCTCACGGGTGATCTAGCCTAGCCTATCAGGTAAACTAACCGAGAGTGCGCTGGGTTGAGAGCGGTCTGCGTGTGTCCTTTAAGGCTGCCTCGATCGAAGCGAATCCTCGACCATTTGAAAGGCATTTAGATTACCGATGTCCACCCTGACAGTTATTTTCTCAGTATTGTTATTGTATATGTTATTGTTAGAATGAAAATTGAAGTTACAGACGATGCTCTACGTCAATGGATGGGCGCGCTGTCGGCTCAGTGGCTCTGTCTCTGATACTAGTCAGTGTGGTTTACCACTGAAAAAAACCGTCGCCTCGTTTCGCTGCTTGATATCAAACTCATGTTATGAGCTACTTTTCGCCAGTTATGATACTTTACGTTTCCGTTAAATTATATACAAAGTAATTAGCTAGAAGCTATACATTAATAATAATAATAATATAATTAAACCTACAGTTTCTTATTAAAATATATATATATTACACTAATAAATCATTATCATTATCATTACATAACCCTTATAAATTGCATACTTTACAGGTATATGGTATCTGATATCTTATATGGTATTACCACAAAGTTAACTAAAGTAAAATCCATTTTTAAAAGTTTTAGACGCTACTTTAATAGTGAATAACCTTGTTTTTTGAATGTTATTAGCGAACTGCCAAACAAATCTGCGTTCATACATTTTTCACTATGTAGACTAAGGGAGCGACCACACCGCTGCACATAAGACGCAGAGGCACCCTAAATCCTAAACGCATAACTTATATGTAGGCAGCGTTACGCGCCGGTGCGGTCGATCACTTAGGTCGTAGTTTAGATTAGTATTGTATTGTGCCGTGTGTGCAGGACAACCGGCGCTACTACCTGGACCTGAAGGAGAACTCCCGCGGGCGGTTCCTGCGCGTGTCGCAGACCATCACGCGCGGCGGCCCGCGCTCGCAGGTGGCGCTGCCCGCGCAGGGCATGATCGAGTTCCGGGACGCGCTCACCGACCTGCTCGACGACTTCGGCACGGACGACGGCGGGTGCGTACACACAGCTCGCGGCTCGCTGGCCCTGCGGCGGCGTCCTCACTGACTGCGCCGGGTCGCAGCAGTATCTGCACGTGCACGTACGGCGGTCTATCGGTGCATTCGGCGCTCCAACGGCCCGCGCGACCACGGCGCTGCGCGGCGGCGGGTTTTCTAATTCATTGCGTGTGATCCCAACTAACCGCAGTGCGTTCCGCGTCTCGGCCGGGCAATGGACAGATAAAACGCTTGCCGCGCCGCAATTCGCGCAACGTCGTGGCCGGGTCGTGGAGGCGGGTTGCACCAACGTACGATTACAGGCCGATCAACGTTAAATATGGCGCCCGCAGCCGCAGCGGTCGATCCATGGAAACTTGATAAGCTTTGGTGCAGCCCACCCCCGTGTTGGCGCGGCGTCCTTGCGGACTCGCCTCGGCGCTCGCCTCTCGTTCCACTTACGGTCGATATCATTATCTGTTTTCAGACAACGTTAACAATTGGCGCAGTGTCACATGGTACTGCGTCAGGCCTTAAATGTATACTATTGCTACATATAAACTTAATTGCCTATTGACTTTAGTCACGAACAATAAAAACAGGCAGTTAGTATCAAAATTCATTACAAGTATTAGGCCTATTTTCATCTTGAATGCTTCTCAGTGATTTTTTACTTACTAAAAAACAGAATAAATTTAATATTAAAGGGGGCTCCCATGCAAGAAGCGTGATTTTTTGCCGTTTTTATGTATGCCCTTCGTGCGCGAGTCCGACTCACACTTGGCCGGTTTTTAACCTAATGAAATCTAAGTGGCCAGTATTTTAAGAAAGCAAGAAAGAAAGAAAAAATATTTATTCAAGACGCTACTTAGACTAACACATACATACATACATACATACATACACATACATATGTACACACATATGTATGTACTTATGTGTATGTATGTAATCTAACACATGGAAAATAAACATTTTTGCTTAAAACAATCGCGAAATGTTAATCTAACAAGAGCATCAGAGAAAAGGACTCCACTCAGCTATTTAGTATACAACATGCACGTTTCTCTGAAGACGTTTCTATTATTTCGTTTTATATTATAGCGGTTCTAGGAAATGTATGTAATTGTATTTTATGTAAGGATCTCCATGTTCTCCCACAGCTATGTATAATAAAAAAAATACATATTATAGGTCGTTGGTGGGTGTATTACTGGTGGAAAAAATGGAGCGGTCTCTAACGTGGAAGTAAATAAAAAAAAAACTGAAAAGTTTAGTCTGCTTTTTTAAGTTTTTTTGTATGACATATTGAAAATATAATTTAGGCAAAGAATGCCTAGTGACAAAAATTCCATTCAGATATATATCAAAAATTACGAAGCTACAACCGTTTTAATATTGCTTGTTGAGAGAAAACGACGAGACGCGAGCCTCGAGCTCTTCCCCCCCCTTACACCGTTCTCATCGAAGCTTGGTGCCAATGACCTCATCCCAGTACTTTCTTAGGGTGAATGAAGATGACTATATATTTGATAGCCAACTGTCAATCATGTATTCACCTTTAATACCATGAATTGTACCGAGATGACAGCCATATGTATGTACAAGGCTTCGATGAAAATTGGGTGATATGAAGTCCCCAGGGGGGCTAGCACAATTTTCTCCCAAGGGGCTGTCCATATATTACGTCATTTCAAAAAAAAGGGGGGGCTTACTGGGTATAGTAGTCATATAGGGGGGTCCAAAATCGTCAAAAAACGATGAAGTAATATATGGACAAGCCCCAAGCCGCGTCGCGTGCAGCTCAGCGACCCCCATCCCTGTGCGCGTTAGACAGAGGAGGGTACAGGTCCTTGTCTAGCGTCGCGGCGCGGCGCGGCGTCAGTCGCCCCAGCCCCGCTGGTGTCGGCCCGCGAGCGCACCACTAACACAGCAACGTTGACGTAGATCCGTGTCGGGTTCCAGCTTCAAGGGCGAGCTGCCCGAGGGCCGCCACCTGCGCGTCGACAACAAAAACTTCTACTTCGACATCGGACAGAACAACCGCGGCGTCTACATGAAAGTCAGCGAGGTAACGTGCGCTTGCGACGTAGATCTGTGGAGTAAGGCGGCGTCACACAGCCGTTGGGACGGGGCTGCGAGTGATTTTTGTGAAGATATTTTTATCTTCAAATATGGACGGATCTGGACAAACTTTACCTAGAATGAAAACAGTTCGTCACCAATATAATTAAATACTTTTTTAAGGTTTTTCATAGTCGTTAAACATTTTTACGAAGTCAATTAATTGACTTGATTGACTTCGCAGTTAACTGCGAAGTTAAACCTTCTACAAAATTCATTACTGTAATAAAATAGGCTTTATAGTTGAATGTATTCAAATTAAATTAGTAATCTATATCTCGCAAAGCCTGCGGTGGCTATTTTGAAGTGTATGGTGTGTGGGCTGTTTTAAATGGGTATGTGCCGTGTAATGTAGTAAGTTATACATATAAAGTAATCTGTATTTGTGTGGTCAGGTGAAGAGCAATTTCCGCACGGCGATCACGGTGCCCGAGAAGTGCTGGGCGCGCTTCCGCGACATCATGGCCGACTACGCCGACAAGATGAGCCGCGCGCACCCCGACCTGCAGGTCTGTATCGATCATATCTTGCGGTTGCGACTTTTCAAACATCTCCCAAATTATCTGCCCCACTATGGTACGACATTAGACCATAATATGTTTTTCACACCTTTCATTCGGAAAAGTAAGTTTTGCTCCACGACGAGAGGGATCAAAATGCTACTTTTCTGTTCAAGCTACTTTTTAATTTATTCATTGGCATGTAGCATTTACACAATGTGCCAATTGAACACAGATCTTAATAAAATAATCGATTGTAATTTTATCGTAATCGATTAAAAACGAACATTTTACAAATTGGAACTGTAACAACGTTGTATGAAAATATATGAATTTTTCGTAATATTTAAAAATTAGCGTGAAAAATTAAGAAAATTTGTTAAAACTTGTTAAGGAAGTTCTTTTAACAGCATCTTTTTTAAATTTCCGTGAAAAAGTGTGAAAAATAGTATGTGTCACTCGGTAGCAAAATTATCTTCGTCTCGGGCGTTAACACTTGTATCCCTCACTACGCTCAGGATCCTACGTTAGAATCCCTCGCTACGCTCAGGATTTTATTGTAGGATCCCTCACTAGATTCGGGATTCAAGTTTTTTTTTTTTAAGAATAAGAATAGTTTATTGCCACATATCCATTACATACGAAAACAAAATAAAATTACAAAGAAGAAAAAGAAAAACCTAATATTCATTTACAAGTACAGTGAAACAAACAAACAGAATATATTGGGCAAAGGGTTTCCAGTCTCAGCGTGTGCCGGGCCGAGGTGCCCGGCGCTGGTTTTCAGACCGGTCCCAGACTAAGACGGTCGGAGGGCAGCCTAAATTATATAATATTAATTACAATCACAACTTCTGTGCTCCTAATTAAGTACATCTTAACCATTAATATAACATACGTTAAAGATATTAATAACACATTAAATTACAAAAGGAACATCTTAATGGCTTAGTTAATTACAGTGACAATATTTAGTTGTATACGTATTGCAGCAGAGGGAACTTATAACATTAGAAGTAATAATAACACGACGTAAAAATAATAACTGTAACAAATACAAACAAATAGGAATGCTTGCGGTGAAGCGGGTGCCTGTGTGCACGCACGCGCCTGTAGTAACCGTTTGTATTGAGAGAGCGGTATAGGCTCACGGAGTGGTGGTGGCAGGTCATTCCACACCTTAGCAGCAGCAAATTTAAAACCCCCCCTAAAGAACGCAGTTTTATGCTTGGGCACGACTCAATACACCGCCCTCGCCGTAAATATACTATTTTGCTCCCTTGTGACACAAATAACTATTTTTTGTTCACCTGTCTGTATACCGCAAGCATTTTGTCTTAAACCCAAAAACTTTATAACATTCTCAACATGTATTCACGCATCTGTATGCCGCTGCTGGTACTCGCCTGTCTATCTATGTAGCTGTCTACATGGATAGACAGGCGAGTCGGGATTTCGTTTTTGCCATTTTGGTCACGGAACGGAAAGGGCGTATCTCAAAGTACATATTCTGAGTAGGCAAGTGTTCCTCTAGTATAGTGTCTTTTCTAGTTAGCGTAATTGTTATTGTTGTTGAAGTACGTAAGTTGAGTGTGTTGTGTTGTTGCAGGCCGGAGGCGGCGTGCGCGCCGGCGGCAGCGCCGCGCCCGCCGGCGCCGACACGGTCAGTACACACGCACACACACACACACACACACACACACACACACGCATACACACACACGCGCGCGCGCGCGCACAGCTTTAGTAGGCCCGAGCAGAGCGTCTTAGTAGGCTCGAGCGAACTGCTCCTGAGACTTCGGAAATCGCATTATTAAAGATGTCCCAATACGAAACTATTTTTGCTTATTTTGTAATCGACGGGATTGGCTTCCATTCTTGTTCAAATGAAGTACAAACTTCAGCACATCGTCAATAATGCGACCACTGATAAATAAACACTACTTATTTTCCAAAAACTACACTTTTCACACGTGCCTTTCTAAGGCCGCATCATCGGAGATATGCTAACATCAGTATCAGTATCATTATCTTTATTACTTTCATAGTTACATGCTGTCTCCTCTCAGGTTATTTACGGATAAACAGCTCAGTTCATCACTCATCAGACACACACACAACATATATTTTTCCGATATGCCTCATGTGTTTACACTAGTCAAATTCTTGTACGACGACGAGGACTGTGGTCGTCTTAGCGACTACTTGAAGTAAATCGTTAAGTATAAAAATTTGGAAGATATTGTTATTTTTCATACGTGACATTTCCTAGTAAATACACTTTCAAGAAAACTGAGCGAGGTTTAAAGACTCGATACCTTCATAACTTAAATTAGGGCAGAAATTTACAATTAGATATTTACGCGAACTTTTGTGTTCTAGACATTTCAAGAAATTATCGTAAAATAATCATTTCGACAAATAATAAATTTAGCATCTTACAAGTTTGCATTGAAATTCCTTTTTGCTTTGTCGTGGTCATCTTAAAACTGATCGTTCGGTACGAGGGATTTGTTTGGAAGGAGATAGTATATTGACAACGTGCAGTTTGAGGGTGCAGTGTGGGTGTTGTTGGTGAGGTGAGGTGAGGTGAGGTGAGGTGAGTGGACCGAGACTGACTGGCGGTCGTGTTGCAGGAGCCGTTCGGGCGCGCGTGATGCGCCGGCCCCCGCCCCCGCCCCCGCCCCGGCCCCCGCCCCCGCCCCCGCCCCCGCCCCGCGCGCCCTGCCCGGCCCGGCCCGCGGCCGCGGCCGTGGCCGCCCGCAGCGGTATATATTATGTGTATATAGTATTTTATATACGTATGGTAGTATGTTATTAGTTAGGCGCTACGCGACTCGCGCGGACATTCCGACCTCTGTGTCATCCTCCGTTCTGACGCGTTCGATCGACGCATTAGTTGTTAAGGTATTAATGTGATAAAAACACGTTTTTGAGCTTTATTGTTTTATCTTTTTTTTTGTATAATTGTAATTAATTTGTCAAGTATTAGGGTGGGAGCGCTCGGCCGAGCGACTCGGCGCGTTCTGTGGGTCGTCGACTCTGGAGCAAACGAGCACATGTCGCTCGCGCGTGGCCTTTTGTTCGTGAGCTTTAAGGCCTCCACCCACCGAACGCGTGTCGGGCGCGGTTGAAGCGGTATATTCACACCGCAAGCGGGCCCCGTGTAGCAACGCGTGTGCAGCGCGGGCCCGCCGCGTCATGCCTCTCTCACTACCAACACATTTAAAATGTATCTCACTGTCTCTATCACACTTAGCAGCGCGGGCCCGCGCGTCATATCTCTCTCACTACCGACACATTTAATATGTATCTCACTATCTCTATCACACTCAGCAGCGCGGGCCCACGCTTCACACGCGACGCGCACGACACGCGGCCGCGCTGCCGAGTCGTAACTTTAGCGCCGCGGGCCCACGCGGGTCCGCGTTCGGATCGCGTTCGATGTGTGTTTGAAGTGTAGTTTCAATGCTTTACAACTTGCGCGGGCCCGCGCAGCACACGCGCCGCTCACGACATGCGTTTGGTGGGCGGAGGCCTTTACTTGCTTGGCTTTGTCAATGAATTACTTGAATGAAATTTGATTAACGACCCGGCCTCGCGGCTCGCGACGAATGTTCTCGCGCGCTCGCGCAGGCCGCGAGCGCGGGCGAACGTTCGCCGGCGCCGCAGAGCCCTGCCCGGCGCTTCCGCCGACGCGTAACATAGGATATATAAATTGGTAAATCAAAAAAGAGATTTTGAAAAATGTAAAAAAAATCAAATTTAACAATCGTGCACGCCTGGTCGGAGTCCTAACGACATAATAAGGAGTTACGTTGATGTAAAATGCCACTTAGATAGTTCGTAGGGATACGATTTTTTTTATATGGATTATTTAATGATAGTGTTTGGGGAGATGAGGCGAGGGGCGGGGCGACTGTGGCCAGCGTATGCCGTGAGTGCAGCTGTGGGTTGCACACACACACACACACACACACACACACACACACACACACACACACACACACACACACACACACACACACACACACACATACCCACAAAGACTCATGAAATAAAAAAGGTGATATCTCCTTGTAAGTATATAGATACCTGTGACAGGAGATGCCGCTCACACACACACAGACACACACGCGCACGGCGTATGCGCCGGCCGCGGTTCTCCGCCGCACCGGGTGTTTACAGGGCGGGGCCGCGCGGCGCACGACACGAGGACGTCTGTCGTCATATTTGTTGCATCTTAAAGGTGTGGTCATACAGAACAGAACGCTGGGACGGGCCGCCGACGGTCTAACCGTTGCCGGCGTGTTTTATAACTCGACCGATTTGACGTAGCAAAGGTTAATGCCTTTTTTCATAAATAATTATTCTTAACTAGCTTTTCTGTTGTATCTCCATATAAATAAAAGTATGACGAACTTATTTTTGTTAAAATAGTGTTGAAATTTGATAGTCTTTTCTGTACTTTACGAATATATGAGTATGTATGTATACGTGATAGACACCTCTTTAAGCAATAAAAGGCATGTAATCTTCTGCGTTAAATCTTTTACGAATGTGTTAGTCGATATGTTTGGTCGGCGTCAGTGTCGTGCGCTCCAGCGCGGCCATCTCGAATCATTAGGTAAGGTACGCATGCTGTGATATAGCGGTACATACGAGGGTTTACAACTTTTTGTACGGAGTACGATGGACGGCTCGGCCGGGGTGCACTCTACTCCGCGGGAGACGAAAATAAATTTCAAAATTATTATTAAAGGATTGGCTTTAAAAGCGTGGGGTTTTGGTTTGGTTTACATGTTTCCGCCTATAGCCGCGCCCCGGTCGGGCCCGGTGAGTAGGTTAAGTTTGTGATGTAAGCACCCTATGTATAGTCCCGCATGGGTTTATCGATGGTACCGATTTTGATGAAAATTAGCGGATCCATCGACAAATCGTTGCGCGACGGAGTGGCAGTGTGCGTGTTGTATATATATGTATGTATGCATGAGTGCGCGGGACGCACGCGCGGCGTCGCGGCTGTCCGTTGTCCGCTGTGTGATGCGAGTTCGCTGCGTGACGCGGGAGCCGCGCCGCTCCGCCGTAGTTTAAGTTCAGCACTACACCGGGCGTCGGACGTGCCTTTATTTAGTAATGTCTTTTCTTTTTGCATTTTTGTTTTTTTTTTATTACTATAAGTGCATCACCCGTTTTCACCCTTTATTGGTAGCTCTCGCGCCGGCGACGGGTCCGTGACGCGTTATCTCGTTATAAATGTAATATTATGTATATCTACGAATTCGAGTCAAGTTAGTAGTAACTCGTTTTTAAAATTTTATTGTGTTACTAAATACTAGTATTACACTAGTGTAGTGTTTTTTTTTATTAGTGGTACGTTGCCGACAGTTGTGATGTCTCCGATCCCTTTCGTCGTCGCTTCCCTTCGCTCGCCGCGGCTCCCACGACATAAAGTATTAAACAAACCAATGTTTCATACGATCACTACGGAAGGTGAAACTCAGTCACCGCCAGCGCCTAAACCAGTGATTTTACATTATTTTCTTTTACATAATCGCGCTCCAAAGCAGTCACGGGATTCTGATTTTTGTCTACAAATGTAAGGGACTCACAAGTTGTGTGCCCCGTCCTGTCGTCCGTGTAGCCCGCGCCGCGGCGAGCGAGCGAGCGAGCGAGGCGATACCTAGAGTACGTTGACCTTACGGAGCTAGACGTAGGCCTGTAAGCTAATGGAGTACATTTCCTCGGGAGACCATATACTAACACATAGTGTGGGATAAGTTTGTGACGTCCGATAAAATGTTACATATAGAAAAAAAAGATAAAATATATAAAAAATAAATCACTTCTCTATACGATAAAATAGAAATATATTTGCCGGCGGGGGCGGCGCGGGGCCTTGTGCGGGCCGCGGGGATGCGCTCGCTGCCTCGCGCCTCGTGTCTCGAGCCTCGAGCAGAGTGCCTCGAGCCTCACGAGGCAGGCGGCGAGCCGCCTCTCCGCGACTAGTGGCTTAATTTTAACAACAATTTATGGTACAAAACGTAATTTTAGTTCCATAGACGTTTAAGATCTACAGAGTTTATATTTAGAGAAGATTAAAAGTGATTAAAACCGACTTAGCATCGTCGATAAATATAATTAATGTTACATATATGTATATCCGAGTGAGGAGTAACATAAATTTAATGTTAAAATAGATCTATATGTTGTGAGCTAGTTATCGCGTGGTGATAACGTCGGCCGCAGGCCGCGACGCGCGTCCGGGCCCCTCCCAGTCCTGTCTCAGTCCTCTACCCGTCCTCCCGCAGTCTTCTGCGGGAGGACGGGCTTCAACTGCGAGGCCAACCTTCTCGACTTATAACGTCGTTCACTTCCCATCGGAATCGAAACGTTGACCATCGTTTTGAGACTCAATAGGCATAACAATTTTCAATGCCCTTATCTCCATCGGAGAGGGCAGATTCTCAGTTCTAATCCTGCAAATCTCTTCCTCGAGTCACATAAATCAAAGACCCTTTTGGACACTTATCTTGTCCAATACGTATTTGAGACTCCATTCCCTGGGCTCCTACCTCAATAAGTTTGTAGCCCCCTCGGGCCCCGGAGCCCGGCGCGGCGCCTGCGCCGAGTGCAGCGCTGCCCTGTGATACCGCCCCCGCGCCCACACCAGCCAGCTTTCACTTCTTCTGTATGCTCTGCCGGGCCTGCCGGTGCCGCGCGACTTCGTGGCATCAGGCCCGACAAGCCCGATAGGCCCAACAGGCCCGGCAGGGCCGGCAGGCCCGACAGGTCCGGCAGGCCCGGCAGGCCCGGCGGGCGCCCGGCGCCCGATAGTCAATTATTGTAGCGGCGCCGCCCGCCCCCGCTCGCAACCCCCCCTAGTTGGGACGACAACACCGCGAAACTTTAAAATAAACAAAAAAACCTAAAAAAAAACAAAGTTATAATAGTACGTTAGTTTTAATTATATTTCAGACAAGAATCGATGTTTTACTAAAGTTTATTTCCGCGTTCGTCCGCGGCCGGGCCCCGACCGGCCCGACCGACCGAGCGGCATCGAACTCCCGCAATACACGATTTTAACTACACGTAAGCAATACCACAGTACCTGAAATTAAGGAAAAAAGAGTATAAAATGTAATAGTACGGAAATAGTGGTCGAGCACAGCGCGGTTCGGTGGACGTTCAGTTTAGTTTCGGGTGGTCGATCCTGCTAAGGCTTCTGTAATTGTTAAATATTGTCAAATAAAGTAATTAAAGTAACGGATCTTGCAATGTTCGTATTTGTATAGCTGGAGCGCTCACCGGAAGTCAGTAATGGTCATTGGTCAGCAATAGCAATAGTCTGGGAGCAGTTTGAATCAGTCGCGAGACAAGTCGGTCGACGCATCGGCAGGTTAGCGGTTAGGCTAAACGGTTGAAGGGAACACGAGCGGCGGCGCGCGCCGTCTGGCCGAGATGCGACGAAGACGGGACACGGACGTGACGTGGACGTGACGCAGACGTGACGAGATGTGGCTCGGCCGGCGCGCGCCGTCGGGAAGAGGGTAAAACAGCTTGACTCTTTCATTTGTTGAAAAAAGATGAACGATTGAGGGACACGACATCGGTTCCGAATCAGTTTGTCAGCGAGTGACAAACGCGTGTAGGGTAGGAGCCCGCGCTGCGGCGCGGCGCATCAGGAGCGGGGAGTTAAGTTGAACAAATACTGCCAATCGATTGTAGGTTTATAATAATAATGGATAATGATTTGTAGAATTAAACGATTTCGAAATATTGTGTCCTGAATATTTCAAATTTTATGTATAGTAGGTATCGATAACGGTGGCCGGGTGTCGTTCAAATGCCGCTCCGGCCCGCGGGCGATCAGGTTCGTGCCTTCTCTCATAGTATCGGACAATAGCCACCGGGCAGCGACACAGGCGCTTTGGACGAGCGGGCCACCTTGTACATGTTTCCTTAGGGTGAGGACGATGGATACAAACTGTGTTCCGTAGTGTACCGAGCGACAGGGCGTTGATAGATAGTGCAAGCGCTGGGCCGCCGCTCCGGCGTTCGGCGTCCGGCGCGGCGGCCCGGCGGCGTAAGTAATTAGGAGCGAATGGGGTTCGCAGGAGGAGCTAACTTGTAAAAAACCTAGATTGCTATATACAAAAATTGTTAGGTTTAATAGCGTTGGCATATTGGGTGTTTGTGTATGCAGAGGAGGTTGTGATTGTGCGGAGGCAGCGGTGGCTCGGTAGGCCGCGAAGGATAAGGCTCTGTTACATTAGTGAAGCTATTACGAACTTGATTCGACTTGGCACCCAATATGCACTGGAAAAGTAGATGGTAATTTTTGATATCGAGAATTCGGAACCGTGGGACTGATGGGGCTCATATGATGAGGATAAATTTTGTTCGGATTATTTGGCTTATTCTAAAATGTTTCAATACGTGTGTGACACGGCTCGCTTCTCTCTGAGACTGGTTCGATGTGTGCCGGGCGGGACCGCGGCGCGACTGTCGCGCGACTAATGCCGTCGCCGCGTCTTGCCGCGGCCTCGCCCCGGGTGATATATTTGTATCCAAAGATTGTATAGTGTGATGTATAACTTCCTATAGGTTTATTATTATTATACTAGTATTTTATACTTGTTATTTTTCTATTGTTTGACACTAGTTCTTATCGAAAATGTTTGGAACATTGACAGATCTCCAGATCGATTTTAAAATTTAGCTGTTATAAGTTGTGTACCGAAATTGTGGCGAGCGCTCGGGCGACTCGCGCGCCGCGGTGATGCGATCGCCGCGGCACCCTTTATATTACTATGTATTTTTTGGGATGTCGGAAGTTATGTGAGCGCGCGCTCTAGCATATAATGTCACCGCGCCCGTCGTCTGTCCGTGGCGAGTGCCCAGTGACACAGGTTGAGCTACAGTCGTACAGCCACTGGGACGGGTTCACTAATGTTAGACCAAACAACTTTTGGCCAAATGTTTCATTTGAACTAATGCATTTTTTTTCTTAAATAGAAAGTTTTATAGGTTTATTATAAAACAAACCTAACCTAACCTAATGACTTCTATTTGATGATATTCAAAGAATACCCGAAAATACCACTGTTTTGACGAAAAATGCATTAGGTCAAATGAAACATTTGTCAAATGATACATTTGGCTAAAAGTTCTTACTCTTCAAGAAGACAATCATTTCATGGAATGTTTTGTCAGCCAATCATAGATATCAAGACTTACAGAAACCGTTAACTTGTTGGTTTTGCAAACCTCGTGCCCCGTCTCATGCGCAGTGTGTTGGCTTTATAAAAGGCTCGGGCAGGCGGCGGCGCGGGCGCGCTCGAGTAAGGAATGGCAGTGTAACTGCAGTGGTGCTTGTGTACTTACGAAGGATATCATTATTTTCTTTTTCTTATACTAAAAGTGTGACGCCTATTTATTTTGTATACGATTCGAATCGATAGTACTCGGCCGAATGAGATCCATGTTTCTGATTTTAGTATTTGTTTATGTGTAACTTCATGCCCTTTTGTGAGCGTCACGTCACACGTCCGAGGTGACGTGGCGCAGGTTCGATGTGTGACGGCGGTGCGGCGTGATGCAGTGGACTACATGTGACGGTTTGGACATTAAATAATCATGTTGCATGAGTAAGTCGTGACGCTAATGACATTTTTGACGCAGTGAACACGATATGTAAATGCTTTGACGATAATTAATCGCTCGTTACTCTAGTGCCGCAATGACGCACGTAACGGAGATACAACAGGAGTTTGTTGCCTACATAATATAGGTCGTGACAATACAAACCATTTGTTTCTAAGAAACTCCGTCACCGTTCCCTCCTCGCTTACATGACAGTCAGGACAGAACAACAGGACGAAAAACAGGTCAATTTGCACAGGTCTTTTGCAGTCATGTGGATTACTCAAAGCATTGGATGATAGATTCACTCTGATATTGCATTGCATGTAACAAGGGACACAAATTCATTTACGATAATAACTCGCGGTTTACTCGTCTAACGTAGTCTTTTGGATCTAACGTACTTATTTGACACATATTTTAACAATATGAAATCCATAGGTACTAATATTATAAATGCGAAACTGTGTCTGTCTGTCTATCTGTCTGTCCGATTGAGATTCAATGTAGGTATATTCCGGAAATCATCCCCTAAGGACGTGAAATGAAGGGTAAAAGTTTGTATGGAGCTATTATAAACGAGTTCCATGGGGACGAAGTCACGGTTAGAAGCTAGTTAAATATATGTGATGCAAGGAACACCGATACATGTGAAGCTTAACCTGTGTACGGTGGGTTACTTTAGTAAAACAATGCTACTTATGGTGACGAAAATTCATGTAGCGCTTTTACGACGATAGCGGGTTACTCAACTTACCCAATGTCATGGGACGCATATGCGCAACACGATTGACTATCAGCAGCGAGTTAGTAACGATGATGTATGTGACAAATGCATGGCACTTAACCCTTTTCAAGGCAGAGACTTTATATCGACCACATACACACCGTCAAACATATATCTTAATGTCAATAAATAAGACTGACATTTGATTGTAATTTTTTCAACTGGAAAAGGGTTACGGGTTACTTAAGCAACATGACACATGACGCACTGCGTCACGGCGCGCGCGCCGCGGAGTCTCGCTCGACATACACAAGGACATGGTGTATTGGTGCGCGGTGTGCCGTAGGACAGTTTTACGATAAATGGTGAAAAAATAAATAAATTACAAAAATACTGTTTGTCATTTCATACTCCTTATTCCACTTAACCTATCGTGTGAGGATGTCATAGTGGTCCAACCTATGGTGACTTGAAAATGTAAAACATGATTTACTTACAAGATTTAACCGACTTCAATTTAGTACTCCGCCAAGCCACGAGAACATTTCCACATTTCATTTCCAATTTACCACATGAACTGATTTCCGAGAGAAAATGCGTTGATTATTAGAGAAAAAAACCGAATCGCTGTATGTGGCCCGATAATATTTGAGGACTTCCGTCGATTCCACAAGATCATCACCTATGGCACTTCATTATTTGCTATTTCAACGGAATCTTTTCAGAATCTGTGACGTACTTTTGTACTTTTAAATACATAATTGAGGAATTCCATAAGTTATCTGTGGTCTTCATCACTCCACCAAATTTACGATTTCCGGGTGTAAATACCTACACGAGTTATAATAGAAAATACCAAAATCACTACACGCGTGCCTAATAAAATTGAAGAGTTCCCTCAATTCCTCCTGGATCCCATTATCCAACTGAATTTTTGAAAAAAATGGGACCCACCTGGAAGCATATACTTACAAACAAAAATAAAATTTACGAATCGGCTCATCAATGACGGAGTTCTGAGGTAACAAATATTGAAAAAAAAATGTAACCGAATTGAGAACCTCCTTTTTTTGAAGTCGGTTAATAAGGGTGCAAATAGCATATACTTACAAACAAAAATAAAATTTACGAATCGGCTCATCAATGACGGAGTTCTGAGGTAACAAATATTGAAAAAAAAATGTAACCGAATTGAGAACCTCCTTTTTTTGAAGTCGGTTAATAAGGGTGCAAATGATTGGGAAGGATCCGTAATAAGCATACGAAGGGTTAAATCCAACTGCAAATGCTGGCGGCTGGTCTAAACGGGGCGTTCACAACTAGTACGTTGGCACGAGGGACCGGACAACCCTTTCCGCGGTAAAAGCCTTTCAAAGGGCATCCCTTATACAAGGCTAACCCATTGAAAGACTTTCCAGTTTGAACTGCTAGCCCATTCGTTTGACTACCCCTTATCGAAAAACTCAGCTAAAAATAAGGCTAGCCCTTTGCAATTGCTTACTGCTATCCCATATGCCTTGCAATCCCTTAATAAGGGTTACCCTTATCATTAAGCGCTTTTTATAAAGCTTTCCCTTTAATAATGTCGTAGTTGAGCCTTGCGTAAAGGAGACAGGATTAGTGTATATCTACGCTAGTGTTTGTAAAATTATTTTGTTCGCCACCATACCTACTACATACTAGTACGAATACGAATACCAGTTGCTGTGGCCGCGCACAGACTGGACCGACTGAACTGATAAAACCAAGGTCTACAAGATCAGCCATGGGTAAGTAAATATGGTATGATATTGTTAGTTTTAGTTCACAGATTTTTTTGTTAAACAGGTGCTTATACCCGTTTGGATAGGTATTTAACTAAATAAAACAGAACCACGTGAATTGGTTGATCATTCAGATTCAACCTTTTGTAGATATCTATAGTATATTATCTTATTGGCTGAATGATCAAGTCACGTGTTGTTTTTTTGTTTACAATTTACATTAAGTTACATACAAAATATCTATCCAAATAGGGAACCTATAAGTAGAAGTAACATGTTCGTTGTTCATGATCTTTATTTTAACAATAAATATTTTGTTTTTGCCCGACTGCCGAACGAGAGGAGGGTTATGTTTTTCGAGTGTATGTACCTATGTATGTATGTATGTATGTGACGATGTCTCATGCTTTGGCACGCCCTGTAGGCCAAACCGTTTGACGGATTTCGACACATGAGGTGTCGTTGGATTCCTCTTCATCGTAGGAGTGACATAGGCTATAATACTTGTAAAAAAGCAGTCGGGTTTTTCGAAAAACATTTTGATTACAATTGTTGTTTGTTGTATTATATTCTACTTGTATTTCTCTTATTGTAAAAAACCTACACCTAAGAAGATAAATAATTAAAGAGGAATATAATCACAATATGTTAAGTTTCCAAAATATTAATCGCAGAAAAGAAGATTTTAATGATATTTTCAACACAATTGCTCGTAACTTACCTCTTATTGTGTCGCTTTTAGGCTCATAATCCTGGATATTAAACACGCGTGTTTTATAACTATAACATTACAACACTTGTGTGTTATGGTTATATCCCGATTAAGTCACGTTGGCACCTTGCAGCAAGATGTATGCATGCACACGGTGCATTCTTAAATTAACCGGGTTGTACAGAATGTACAGCTTTTTTTTAAATTCTCGGCAAATGGATTCTTACTCGACTAAACAAATTAAATCCTTTGTTAATTAATTGACTATTTCTTTTTGGATATGATATAGAAACGTTGAATATAGTAAAACTAGAGTTGTTCACTTTTGATAACATTTTACATGAATTAATAAAGATAACATTTTAAAACGAAAATATTTATTTTATTTTGTATTGGCTGTTTAGAGATTTCATCTAAGTCTGGCTGAACACATGCGCGCGTACCTACTGTGCAAACGAAAAAAAAACTGTTGCGCGCCATTATAAGTTATTTCACAGCACGTTTCACAGATATTTGTAAACATTGCTAATGCGTGTTTGGTTATTAACAAAACATACATATTGACTCGTGGCGACTAGAAAATTAATAAAAAGAATGGACGGCACTGGAAATTCTTGGCGATGTATACAAAATGTGAGTAAAAAGCTGTTGCCATTAATAAGTAAAGAAAATAACTTGGCAGGCCTACAAAATTTTCATCTTACGAAAAGGTTTTTTCCCTCGCAAAATGTGTTGAAAAACGTCGTTAAGCATAACATTGGCACGTGTCTAAGACTAAAGAAAAAACCGCCGTGACGATGCGCTCGACCCGCGCAAACCAACAGCCAATCACAACTCTTTGCCATTGAAAATTGAACCGTATTTAATCTACAGCGGCTTCGATCATTCGGAAGCGCGCGAACATCAAAGAACGCCGCCGCCGCCGACGATCGCTTACTATTGGATTCGGAGTAATGTGTGCTTTATGAACAAGGTAGACGATTTAAATTAGCTCGCTTACATGCTAAAAGGGAAACCCTTTATAAGGGTAACCCTTATACGGTATTGGTGAGCGGATGATAAGGGTTTTGTAAGGGTATTGGGATACCGCTTGCTCATATGGGTTAGCGCTTATATAAGGGCTTTAAAAGCAAAATGAATGGGTTTCGTCGGCAAAGGGTATGGTTAGTTAAGCCTTATGCAGAACCCATACAAAACCCTTTATAAGGGATAGCGGGCCGGTCCCTGGCACGAACCGAACCCAAGCATAAAGAGAGAGAAAGATACTTCGACGTTGAATATGTAAAGTATGTTGTACAAAATCGGTCAAAATCTTTAACCATTTGCCAAATGGCCTAAAAACTCTGAATTTACCAGAATTCAAAAATAAGTTATTTAACTGATGCTTAAATAAAATGTATTATAGAATTAACGAACATTTTGAAATTAACAATTCCTGATTAGTATGTGAATTCTTGTACCATTTTCTGTGACTTACAACATTATTATTTTTTAGGGTTCCGTAGCCAAATGGCAAAAAACGGAACCCTTATGGATTCGCCATGTCTGTCTGTCTGTCCGTCCATATGTCACAGCCACTTTTTTCCGAAACTATAAGAACTATACCTACTGTTGAAACTTGGTAAGTAGATGTATTCTGTGAACCGAATTAAGATTTTCACACAAAAATAGAAAAAAACCTAAATTTTGGGGGTTCCCCATTCCCCATACTCAACTGAAACTCAACTTTTTTTTATCAAGCCCATACGTGTGGGGTATTTATGGATAGGTGAAGTGTTCGGGAGCTAATGATACGACCTGCTAGTATGACAACTGGTTTATTACTGCCCGTGACAACATACATGTCACTCCTCCCACACTATTCTGGGAACCTGGTGACAAATAAATAACAGCAAATAAACAACAGACGATTCAAATAAGAGAACTTACTCGCTAAGTCTTATAACTAATTATCTTATCTCTAGGGCGCAAGTTAATGCGGCGAGCGCCAGACTCACACCTCTGCGCGTTATCATTATTGGTACCTTCCATTGTCTCCGCACGGTAGTCGGTGTCGGTACCTATGTCGGCGTGCGAGTGTCGCGCTTGCGGTACTCCCTCCGTGTTTACATTCTGCCCGGGCTGTGCCGGCGCGGACGCGGAGTCTATGGACACCTGCCTGTCTCCGCCCGAGACATTAGAATTAGCAACTGTGTTATCCTCACATTCAAAGTACTCGTCATTGTTATTTTGCGGTTCACTTGTAGATTAAGGTGGCGTTGTTGCTGATTCTAAGTCTGTAGAATTTGTCTGAGTGCAACTCATACGGGGCGGTTCAGTATTTAATGGTCGAGGCTGTGTTGTAGGTAAAACTGGACAGTTATGAGCGCCACCGGCTTTAACCGGTTTATAGTAACGCCTTAATTGGTCAATATGCCGATGACATAACCCTTGGCTTATCTACAAAAATTGAAAACATTCGATTACCTAATTTATTTATGATTTTCCCTAACATCCATATGGGTTTTTGAGAAACGAAACAACGCACCCAAACATCCTCACCAACTTCAAACATTCTACAATCGGCAACGCCGACGCCACAGTTAGGATTGTTACGTTTTTGTTGCGGTTTAATTAAATCTAGTTTCGTGCGTAGATCACGAGAAAACATCAACTTGGACGGTGAGTCACCCGTGCTGCAGTGTGGCGCACTTCTATATTCAAACAAGAAACTCGCTAACTGTTTATTTATTTCCTGAATTGTGGCGTTAGCGTGGTTTAATAATATACATTTTAACATTTTTTTACATAACTTTACAGATATTTCCGCTTGTCCATTGCTGCAAGGATGGTAAATAGGAGACGTCAGATGTTTTATCCCGTTAGATACACAAAATTGTCTAAATTCCTCGTTACTTATTTTGGGATCGTTGTCGGACACAATCAATACCGGAAGGCCAAACGTGTAGAATAACATTTCCAATTTTGTTATAAGCGACTTCGTGGACAAATCATTCATGTACATGCATTCGACCCATTTACTGTAACTGTCTACTACGATGAGGAAAACTTTTTGAGCTATCTGGGCATAATCGATATGCAGTCGTTCCCAGGGCCCAGCGGCGCGCGGCCAGGCGCGAGGCGGCGCGCGCGCGGGCGCGTCGCGCAGCGCGCTGCAAGTGCTGCATGATGACACCGCGCGCTCGATTTCACCGTCTATCCCCGGGAACCAAAATTTACCACGCGCCAAATTCTTAGTTTTTACCACGCCGAAATGTCCCTTATGTAATTCCCTAACGAGTCGTTCTCGAAATATCTGTGGAATAACAATTCTGTGACCGCGCAAAATGCAACCGTCTTCTACATCTAGATCATTTCTGCAGTTGTAAAAGGGTAAAATATTTTTACACTTTATTTTACGCGGCCGCCCGTAACGTATATACTTAGAGACCGTTTGCAATACTTTGTCATTGCGGGAGGCTTCTTGTATGTCTGTAAATAATACAGGTAGTTTGTCGTCCGTGATAAAGTTTAAATAAGACCCCTCGTTACTAAATTCCCGCTCGATTTCGGTTGTTTCTACAGGTGACCTTGAGAAATAGTCCGCTACCGTATTTTTTTCACTTGTTATGTACTGAATACTGTAGTTGTACGCGGACAGGAAAATTGCATACCGCTGTAACCGCGAGGCTGCCATTATAGAAATTCCATTTTTTTTACCAAAAATTGCTAATAATGGGCGGTGGTCAGTCTTGAGAATAAACGGTATATCACGTCCATAAAGATACTGGTGAAAATGTTTAACACCAAAAACTATAGCTGCTGCTTCTTTATGAATCTGACTATAGTTCTTTTCGCTTGCCGACAAAGACCTCGATGCGAAAGCAAGAGGACGCTCCTGACCTTCGCTACCCTGGGCAAGCCAGGCGCCGAGCCCATCTGGGCCCGCGTCAACTGACAGTACAAGACGCGCTGCGGGCTCGAAATGGGTCAGTACCCTGTCGGATGATAATTCTCGCTTAATTGCATTATAAGCACATTCATGCCTATTATCCCACACCCAGGACGCGTCGTTACGAAGTAAATCGTGCAAAGGTCTTAGTATGGACGCCGCGTTCGGGATAAAATTCCGGTAGTAGTTTATGACTCCCAAAAACCTCTTTACGTCCAGAACATTTTGAGGCCTAGGTGAATTTAAAATCGCTTCAGTCTTTTTCGGACAGGTTTTGATACCGCGCTTGTCTATTACGTAACCTAGGTACGTGACACTCGGACGAAAAAATTCACATTTATCTTTTTTTAATCGTAGGCCTGCGTCCCGCAACCTTTTCAGAACTTCGCGCAGCCTAGACATGTGTTGCTCCCTGGTGTTGCCCGTAATACACACATCGTCAATCCAGCACGAAACACCGTCAATGCCGGCTAACCGCGTCTCCATCGTTCTTTGAAATATGGCTGGGAGCATTGGCCATCCCATAGACTAACCTGGAATATTTCAGAAGACCGCGCGATGTGTTGATGGTGGTGAGTTCCTGTGATTCCTCATCAATGGGAAACTGGTTATACGCATCACTGAGATCAATTTTAGTGTAAGACTGGCCGCCCCCTATTTTTGCAAAAACTTCCTCGATACGAGGCATAGGGTACCTGGCTACATGCATATCTTTATTCAAAGTAACCGAATAGTCCCCTGCGATCCGCACTTTCCCGTTAGCCTTTAAAACGGGAACAATAGGCGTCGCGTACCTTGAGAAATTTACTGGTATTTAAATACCTAACTTAGTTAAACGATCAATTTCGTCTTCTACTTTTGTTTTTATTGCAAATTTTCCGAGCGACTACGAGCCTTAAAAAACTTCGGTTCGGCATTTTCTTTGATGATCAATTTAATTTTAAATTTATTAAACGTACCTAAACCATCCTCCCATAATTCGGCATACTCATCCATTAGGTGTTTTACATCATTATCATTACTAGCAGGCACTGATAAGCTATTATTTTGGATAGAACATAATGTCAACCCAAATTTGGACATAAAATCACGACCCAAGAGCGGTGGCCCACCATTTTCTATGACGTAAACTTTAATATTATTCGAAATTCCATCATATTTCAAATCAACTGTAAAATATCCACGGGGAGTGATTTTGTGTCCGTTATACACGCACAATTTAATATAACTCTTTACTAAGGGTAGTTTTGAAAATTGTTTTAAATATAAGTTTTCTGAGATAACCGAAATTCCAGAACCGGAATCCAATTCCATGCAAACATCCTTATCATTGATATTCACAGTTACGGTTAAAGGAGCGTAATTTTCGTACCTTAGATTAAAGAATTCGCATTCTTTACAGTCCTGACAGGTTGAATCCGAGCCCTCTTGGACATCCAAGTTATTTACCCGGACCCGACATACTTTCTTCAAGTGTCCTTTTTCACCACACTTTTGACACCGAAAACCTTTGTAACGACAGTTATCACCATTATGATTTTTCATGCCACATACGGAACAACGAGAAACATTATCACTATCGCGCTGATAGCTCGAGCCCGAGGCGGGGTGCGCGCGGCCGGCGGGCCGGCGGCCGGGCCCGTCGCTCGACCTGCCGCCGCTGCCTACGCGATACACCGGCTCCTGCTTCACCACCACATCAGCGCCTGATGCAACCATCTTCCTTGCTTCTCGCGCGCTTTCGGCCTGCTCCGCAATTTCCAGCGCCTTTGTAAAAGTCAAAGTTGTACAATCCTGCTCGAAGAGCTTGTCCCGCCCGGGACCAGCGCCCAGGCCGAGGACGAAACGGTCACGGAGAACCATCTCCAGGGCGGAGCCGAAGTCGCAGTAAACCGCGAGACCCCTTAACCGCGCCGCCCACTCCCCTAAACTTTCTCCTGGACTCCTCGCAGCACCATAAAATTTCGCCTTCTCGACAAATGAGCACAGCTTGGGGCTTAAAGTGCGTATCGAGTACCTCCACCAATTGTGTATAGGTACTTTTGCGCCTCGATATCAGCTGGGTATACGAGATTACGCAACAGCCGATATGTCTCATCCGATACGTGAGTTATTAACACAGCACTGTTGTTCTCGTCCTTAATACCGTTCAGCACGAAAAATTTTGTTAACTTTCCTTTAAATATCGACCAGTCACTTATTTTATGATCGAAAACCGTTAAATTTCCTAGGAACGACATTTTGTGCGTTTTATTTTACTTGCGGGTAAGTTAACAAACTCGTCAGCCAATGAAGTGTTCGGGAGCTAATGATACGACCTGCTAGTATGACAACTGGTTTATTACTGCCCGTGACAACATACACGTCAATAGGTCTTCAAAAATGAAATTGAGGTTTCTAATATTATTTTTTTCTAAACTGAATAGTTTGCGCGAGACACTTCCAAACCTAAAATGTGTCCCGTCCCGTCTAAAATAAGAATGGTAAATCTAAAAAAATATATATGATGTATTACCATGCAAACTTCCACCGAAAATTGGTTTGAACGAGATCTAGGAAGTAGTTTTTTTTAATCCTTACTAATATTATAAATGTGAAAGTGTGTATGTTTGTCCTTCTTTCACGTCGCAACGGAGCGTCGTTTTGATGTGATTTTTTATATGGAGATAGTTTATAAGCTGGAGAGTGACATAGGCTACTTTTTCTAGCGGGAAAACATCTAATTCCCACGGGAAAATTCAATATGTTACATTTTCCTATAACCACGCGGGCGAAGCCGCGGGCATCAGTTAGTGCATCATAAATCGTAAACCGCAATTTACCTTTCATTCAACGGATAATGGTACGGAACCCTTTGTGCGCGAGTCCGACTCGCACTTGGCCGGTTTTTTTTATAATTGACATCGCATCACTATTATATTCGTAGCTTGACATTGACATTTTTATTTTTCTTATACCTAATTATGATTATTATTTCTTTTGTTTTACTTCTATTATTATTATTGACATACCTACCTATATTAAAAATACATTATGTAGTTCAATTCGATGACATGCAATGAATAAATTCATCAAATATTGTGTGCCATACATACTCTGGCTGATTGTGACGAACAATAACAATAACCATACTGTGACTTATTATAATCACTCACTCTCGAACAATAAATTATTTGTGTTATTATTGGGCCGTTTGTTGAGATCCGTTAACTTTGGTCCTACTATATGTACCTTCGATGTTTCCATCCATGCATTGTACCTATGTGAGGCAGTAGCGACCTCTATGTAGGGGCAGTTGAACTTGCTGGATTTCCCACGGACGCGTTCTTGGTGTGAATGGTTCATACGTACCACAATAAGTAGAGTGCGCTCGGAGCGCTAGAGGTACTATGTATCTCGCTAGCATAGTAATAATAAGGCACACGCTGAATAACAGAGGGCGGCACGGTCTAAAGTAAGTAAAAGTAGTTAAGTTATATGATTATAACGTTTTACTGTACATATGGCTCAAGAATAGAATAGAATAGAATAGAATAGAATTTTATTGTTTAACCGTGTTACATAGATGGTATAAAATAATACAAGGCCCCAACGGTTACCCATTTCGGGTGTACAATATTTGCTTAAAACGAAGGAAAATATAACTAATATTATTAATATTTTACATTATTTTTCTTTTAAGACGAAGATTCAAAAAATTCTTTCAAAGAATAGAAACCTTTCTTGCTTAACCATTTTTTAAAATTCCGTTTAAATTTTGTGTCATCCAACATTTTTAATTCATTAGGAAGCTGATTAAATACTCGAATAGCACTAATAAATGAACTTTTGCCATAAGTTTTATTTTTTACCAAAGGCAATGTTAAATTGTACCTATATTGAGTGCGTAGGTTATCGCGTTGGGAAGCTAGTGTCGTGAAGTAATCCTTGTTACTTTTTACAAAGTTACAGAGCTCGTAAATATAAATGCTAGTTAAAGTTAGAAAGCCTTGCTCTTTAAAAACATTTCGAAGTGATTGTTTGTTGTTCATCCGAAAGATAATTCTCAAGCACCTTTTCTGTAAAACAAAAGTAGACTGTACGTCTATCGAGTTTCCCCAGTAAATGATACCATAAGTCAATAAAGAGTAATATACGTTAGCATAGTATGCAGTAATAACGGCTTCTTGGGAACACGATTCGGCTAATATAGATAGTGCGTAACATTGACTGGAAATTTTATTATTAATTTTTTGAATGTGGTGTTTCCAAGTTAAATGAGGATCTATTATAATACCTAAGAAACTAATTTGTTCTATTTCTTCGATTGAAGTACCAGATTCTATAACATTTAATTTTGCTGGAATTTGTTTCTGATTACGAAATTGCATGAGCTTGGTTTTTGTTAAATTTACCTTTAAGTTTATTGATTCTAACCAGCTGACGACAGTTTTTACAGGGTTATTTATATTAATTTGGAAATCATAATCTAATTTTTCACCAGAAAATAAAATTGTTGCATCGTCGGCGAACATTACGCACAATTCATCCATAACATTTGGTAATTCGTTGATGTAGATTAAAAATAAAAGAGGACCTAAAATACTACCTTGAGGTACTCCGAGTTTTATACTTTTAAAATTAGATCGTACTTGTTCAATCGTTTTGGTATTATCATTATAAGTATCAATGATAGTCGCCTGTTTTCTGTTCATAAAATAGTTTTCAAATAATTTTAAAGCATTACCTCTAATACCTACATGTTCGAGCTGCGTTAATAAAATAGATGGCACTACACAATCGAATGCCCTGGACATATCAAGGAAGAGGCTAACGCAAGGGTTTCTGTTATTTACTGCATCCCAAATATGCTTGAATGTTTTAAATATTGCTAAAGACGTGGATTTTCCTTGTTGGAATCCGAATTGGTTTTTGTTTAATAGATTATTTACCGTGACGAAATTTACAACTCTACTATAAGTTTCGACATATGCACGAAAAGTGCTCTTTTCCGCACTAGTGCGAGAAAGTAGCACCATATGTACCTACTGTAATAATACATTACGTACCTAGGGCGGTGAATTCGTGAATGGCCCAGATCGCAGGTGTTTGTGGGCCGAACCGAAGGTGAGGGCCATAAATATGCGATCTGGGGCTTTACGAATTACCGCCCGTGGTGAGTACACAATTTTACGTCTTCATCTGGCCACAATGCTAGTTATACCATACGCGCAGCGTACAATAAAACTCGCATTGTGGCCAGGTGTGACGTAAAAGTTCTTTTGTATACAGGATGTTAATTTTCGTGAAGGTCAATCTGAAACCATAAGAAATGTTGTACTTTCACGAGGCCGATTCTAGAATAAAAAAAATCACATACAAAGATTTTGTAAAATGCCTCGTACACGGCCGGGAATCGGACCCGGTCCGATCTGTCTTAAAATCGCATATTTGCTCCAAAACTGTTTTTTTGAATACCACGTCGGTGATAACCAAAAATAAGGCCCGCCTCGTGATAAGTGGTAATGTAGCCTATTGAAGCTTGCAGCTCTAGATGTCACATGCGCGTTGCCGACCGAGTTGTTGCCGCACGAGAATGTACACTTCTTTCTTGAAGAACTCCATGCCTACTATAGTCCCTCTGGAAAACCTCATACACAACCGGAGCGTCCGGAGGAAATTTCTCTGAAACCGTGTCGTACGCGACCATTTAGTTTTTAGAGCGTAGGTAAGGATGAATGATTTGGTTTTGAGGCAAAGTAACTCAACTAGGGGAGAGTGGGGCAAGACAGGGTAGTTAACGTTTCAAGTCCAATAAAACCAAAAATGCTATTGTTTGTAAGGTTTTTTTATGTTATTATTTATCTCTGGTAACCAGCAGTCATTCAAAATCAGAAAAGGTGCTTCTCCCCGTAGATAGGGTAAGATCGGGTACCCGTATGGGACAAGATGGGGAATCCTTTTGGGGTAAGATGGGGTACTGAGACATGGTGCATATTTTAAGAATATGACAAAAAGCCATAAGTGAAAGCTGTCAATATATTGCTACTTAACGTCGATCAACGAGCTTTAGCTTTGGTAACCCTTTTCTTTTTGTATTGTTTTATCCAAGACCCTATCTTGACCCGCGTGCCTAAAGGAATTAGTTTTTTTTTAAATGCCGTATTTGAAACCAGACAAGTCCCTATCTGTTGGCGTGATAGTTGATCCATAGGATCAATATTATCACCAAACGTGTGCTGGTTATATTAAGGCAAACGCGAACCAAATGCAACGCAAAAATATTTTGGAATGTGGCAAAAACCTATTTTTGCAATTAAAAAAATAATGACAGCGTTTGTCCAGCTGGTCACTGTGCGAACTGATGAACATCATGGCGGCGCATCATCAGGCACTAGCGGGATTCTGATTACTCAGTTGTGTCGCCATTAAGCCGCTATCCCGTCTTACCCGTAACCCCGCCTTGCCCCACTTTCCCCTGCCCCCTAATTAAGATGGTTGTTTAAATTTTTTTCCTCAATGTGTGTGCATGGAAGATTTTCCGTTCCGTGGTTTCAATATAGGACTCTTCCTCTGAGTTATCTTATCTATACAGATGATCTGATTACAGGAACAGGCTGTATCATGTTCACATCATGTCGATTCTTTCAGCTATTGAGCGCGGCTCGGGGTAGATGGCAGATACCCGCTCTTTGACGATAACGCGGGAAAGTGCTAATGAATTAACTTTTTAACACGATGAGATAAGGGGTGGTGTTCACAAGCTTGCCGACAACTTAGGTATGTATTTCTGGCGAACCAGTGCGTACCTATAGGTACCTTGCTCTATATGTCTGATCTCCGGTTCAGTAGTTAGGAAGGTACACGAAAGATTACAAGTTGGTTTCGGAACGTCCGATCTGCTAGAAGATGCCCTAGATAGCAACAGGCTAGTGTCCTAGTTTTACACGATGTCATTCGAATCAGTTTTTAGAGAGAAGTGTGGGACCAAATACAAAATAAGATAAACATAGAGTCAGTCAGTCGTCGGGTTCTGAAAGCGGCGCAAACAACTGTACCTATAATCAGAATCGCGCTAGTGCCTGATAATGCGCCGCCATGATGTCAATCAGTTCGCACAGTGACTGGTGGGACAAACGCTGTCATTATTTTATTTCTTGACGGCGAAATGCCAGATGACATTTACCTACTTATAACAATATTTTTTTATTTAAACGTAACAATCCTATACTAAACTTACACAAAAATCCTTTTTTTTCGAGACTTCTTCTTTTTATACTCAAGTCCAATATTACGAGATTACGTTACGAGAAAAAAGAAGAACGACCCAGGTACCTAAATCGAGAGTGCAGGACATTACAACTTTAAAGCATAGAGCCAACGTAGGTGTAATCATTAATCGCCACAGTGGGAAGTGTTTGTTTTACCAAGTGTAGTGATTTTAATTTAAAACGGAACATCAAAAGTCGCGGAGCGGGTCATGCAAAACAAGTGCCGTCGGAATCAAAGATACCCGAGGTCGTTAGATACGCATAATACGAGAGGGGCATCAATATGCTAAAAGGAAGTCGCGCCCAGGGTTGCCAGATGTGGCCGCTATTCGGCTTCGTTCATTGACAGCTTTAAACGAGCAATATTTTGTATAGAACAGGACTTCCTGACAGATCATCAACGCACAGCCGAAACTACTCGGACTAGAAACTTGAAATTTACACCAGAATTTCCTTTTATGCCGTAGGCAAGGGATGACGGGATTTTTTTGGAAATTCCATCCCCAAGGGGGTTAAATAGGGGTGCAAAATTTGTATGGGGGAAACTTTTTTTGAGCTAGAGACTTGATGTAGGAAGATTACTTATTAAAATACAAAAAAAATACTTTCAGCGTTTCAGAAAAACCAACCCTAATAAGGGCTTAAATAGGGGTGCAATGTTTATATGGGGGAAACTGAATTTTTTCACCTAGAGACTTGAAACTTTGTAGAAAGATTACTTTTTAGAATACAAAAATGTACATTCAGCGTTATAGAAAATTCCTCCCCTAAGCGGGTTGAATAGGGGTGCAAAGTTTATATGAGGGAAACTTTATTTTTTGAGCTAGATACTTGAAACTTTGTAGAAAGGTTACTTATTTGAAAACAAAAAAGTGCTTTCAGCGTTTTAGAAAATTCCATCCCTAAGGGGATTAAAAAGGGGTGCAAGGTTTGTATGGTAAACAATTTTTTTGAGCTAGACATTTGAAACTTTGTAGAAAGATGCCTTATAAGGACACAAAAAAGGTGTAAGGTTTGTATGAGAAACACTTTTTGTTGAGCTAGATACTTGAAACGTTGTAGGAAGATTACTTATTGGAATAAAAAAAATACTTTCAGCGTTTTGGGAAATTCCACCTCTAGGGGTTAAAACGGGATTCAAGGTTTATATGGAGAGCAAGAAAATGTTATAGTAAGAGATTTGTAACTTCAGTATTAGCCTCTATGTTAAAATACTATAAAACTAATTTCAGTTTTTAGCAATTCATCCCCTATAGGGATAAAAGGGGGTTCAAAGTGCAAGAGAGAAAAATAATCTTTAAAGAAAGATATTTTTTACTTTGGTCTGAGACTGTTTATGTACAAAACAGATTTCCGGGCTTTTTTTTTCATTCGTCCCCTAAGAGACTTGAAAGGAAACTAGAAAACATATTTCAAATGGGGTTTAAGACGGGGTTCAAAGTGTTTACGGAGAGCAATATATTTTTAGGTACGTAGAGATTTTTTACTTGTTTTTAGACTGTTTGTTTAAAGATTAGGAAACGATCCTAGCGTTTTTAAAGGGGATTCGAAGGCTGTATGTAGCAAGACATTTGAAAAGTAAGAGGTTTGTAACTTCGGGTTTAGACTGTTTGTTTAAAAACTAGAAAACAAGTTTCAGTGTTTATTTTAATTCATCCCTATTTGAAATTAATTCCATAAAGGGGTTAAAAGACATTCATCCCCTAAAGGGGCTAAAAGGAGTTGGAAGTTTGTGCGGGGAACAAGACAATTTTAAAGTACCTAAGGGAACCGTAACTTCGGTTAAATACTAGAAAACTAATAACAGCGTTTCTTAAAATTTATCCTCTAAGGTGGTTAAAAGGGGTTGGAACTATAATGATTAATGAGGAACAAGTCACTTTTGAAGTAAGGGAATTCTTCGGTCTATAAGTAAGGGAATATAGGTACTATATTATATGGTAAACCATTTATTGGTCAAAATATATGATCCAATTGCTAGCAGAAAAGTAGGTTAAGTTAAGTTAGAACCACGACCCTTGTAGTACCTACAGAACAACTACCAGAAATGTAGCTTAGGTAAGAACTGCGATGCTCCCCAGAACCAAAAAGAAGGTAATGTTTGATTAAACTTGTGGATTATTTTATTAGTTAAAAAAGTTCATTTTGGATAAGGTAACTAATCATATAAATGTATTCTCAAACAAATACAAATATTTATTCGTAACATTGTTATGTCATACAGAGGATACCTAACTAACATTACCTAAGTAGTTATGTAGGCAATTATAATTACAATTATATAATTTAGATTCGTCATTATTAGAAAAATAAGTATTATTATATGTTGATTTTACATCTGCTTACCTAATCTCATTATTAATTTACATTTCTTATAAGTAATTCTTACTTTAAGTTACAATTATGTTTCTTCACAATGTGAGCCTATACCTACGGTTGAAGAACGACTTTTCATTGCTGTAGAACAGTTCTGTCATCAGATACTTCTTCAATCTACCTCTAAATCCGTGTGAAGTGGCTGCCTCTTTAACTACATCGGGTAGGCGATTGTAAACGGATGGTCCTAGATAATAGTGAGTGATCTGACTCAGCGAGTCTGTGCGGTTCCGCGACCCGTCTATTTTCAAGTTTATTGCTACGTCTTTTCTTGAAGGCTTGAAGGTTGTAACGGTCCGGAAATACCGCAGGGGACAATTCATTCCAGAGTTTGGCTGTGCGAGGCAGGAAGTATTGGCGTTCACGCCTCTACGTTTGAACGCATTTTTTTTTATACTGATAATATGTAAGTTTTCACTTCTGCCGGCACTCCCGGAGTGCAACCTGGTCTTTATACCGTTTTTAGGCTTTCCGGGTATACTCTCAATCTCATACAGTTGTTAAATAGCCGATCGCGGGACTCGCTTGCTTTAAGCAGGTTGGTTAGCGGAGAGACCGTACGCGTCCGTATATACCTATACTGTTTTCAGGAGATGGAAGTTCTAACTAACACCGCTAGGGACTGGGGATAGAGATGGAAATTTGGAAATTCTACATCTTTTAGCATAAGAAGAAGAAGAAGAAGAAGAAAAAGAATATATTTATTTGTTTAACATAGGTACATATAAGATCTTAAAAATAATGCGTACCTATAGCGAAACACTATGTTTTGCCGGCCATAAGATAATTTTGATAGATAGATAAATTATATTGCTTTCTAAACTATACAGGTAGCCCGGACTAACGTGAGTAAAACTACTGGATGCCTGGACGGAGTTAGGCAAAAATTCCAGTAATTGGCTAATATGGTACACATGAACAAAATATGTTTTTCTTTAATACAAACGCCTGTTGATATTTATGTTTGTAAAAATTGAGCCATTTAAACTAACGAACTCATTTTTTACAATGCCCCTGCCTTCGGAGACCACCCGTAGGTAGTATATGCCAACACCTGGTCTGTACTAAACCCCTATCTAGTAAGTAAGTAAGTAATTTATTTTGCTTAAAATGTGGTAGGTAAGTACATAAGATTGCATACTACTCGTAATGTATGCCATCTTATGATGCCATATCTTGTTCTATTGTTAATACAATAGAAGAAACATTTTACCAACAAATGACATGCAAAATGAGATGGAACGTCTAGGAAATCAGATCGGAATCGTTGGAATCTTTTTCAAGAACCCATTTAAAAACAAACAAATAAATAAATACTGAAAGATATATGCTTCTCATTAAAAAGTTACAAAATAAATTCAGATAAAACGTGACAGTTTTGACTTTGTTATCTGTTTGGTATTGTACAACATTTTTTTACTAAAAGCTCCGTGAGTTTTCAAACATCCGAGTAGCCCTGGCAAGTTGGCAGCCCTACGTCGTAGGGAGGGAGAGGGCGCGCTCTTTGATCTCGCTCTCACTTCTGCTTATTTGCCTATTAAAGGATTTATTTAATTGAATTGACTCTTCACGAGGACTCCCTTTTGTCCGCGCCGCAGTTGGAGGACGCGGGCTGTCTCAGACGAGGGTTTTTCTTAATTCTAATAAGTTAGGTATACTGACATTAACTGACGCTGGAATTCATTTGTGTTCTTATAAATTAATTGTAGGTAGTTAATAAGTAGTACATTGTTGTAGATGCTAGAAAGTAGGCAATAGACGAACGGGCGGTTCGAGGTCCGAGCCGAAGGTGAGCTTTTAATGAGGAGGATGAGCCTACCTATAGTTTGTATACTAGACCTAGCCTTACACTCATGATGCCGCAAAAGTCCTAATATCCAAGTTAAGCAGGTAGTAAGTAGTTTGCAGTAGGTTAGAAGGTAAAGTATGCAGTTGATTTAGGTTGGTATATACATTTGCGCAGGTGATGACCGGACATGGCTGTTTCGGTCATTACCTGTGCAGGATAGGAAGAGAAGTTAGCCCCACCTGCCATGAGTGCGGCGCGGAGGACGACACGGCCCAGCACACCTTGGAGTGGTGCACTCGCTGGGCCGAAGAGCGCCGCACGATGGTGTTGGCCCTCGGCGTGGATGATCTCTCGCTGCACAGCGTAGTGGCGGCCATGTTGGGCAGCGAGAGATCTTGGGAGGCGGTGGCCTCCTTCTGCGAAGCCTTCATATCGCAGAAGGAGGCCGCGGAGCGGGAGCGCGAAGACAGTGCGGATGCGCTCCCGCTCCGGCGCAGACGGAGGGGTCGAAGGCGCGCGCGGTTTGCTGCCGCGGGCCGCGTCTTCCCCCAGTAGGGCCAGTGGGTTGGGGACCCACATTGCACATGGCCCTACACGTCTAGGGGGAAAGTCAAGCGTCTCTGACCTTCCCCTCCTCTGGCGCGGGTGCCCTGGCGGGAGTAGCCAGGGCCGCCGGGGGTCGTCGTGGTAAGTAATGCTGCATCCCACGACGCCCCCTTAACGGCAGGAGAGGGTGACGCCGCTGGGGTTTTAGTGGGTAGGCTCCTCCCCTCCCTCCGCTTCATGCGGAGGGGGTCAAGGGAGGAGAGATCCCCACATAACCCCCCACTATGGCCTTCCCCGGGCCGGGAGGTATGTGCAACACATTTTCCCAGCGTCAAAAAAAAAAAAAAAGGTTGGTATATACACCTGGCTAGTGAAGTGCCGTTCTCGAGAAAGTGCGGGAACGTGAGAATGTTGCGGGCATGTTCTCGAGAACATTCTCTCAGGCGGAAATTTCCGAGAAAGTGACCGAAATGTTTAAAATATTTGATTTTTTTCTATTGAGATTTAGTTATATTTACTATTTATAGCTATATGTAAAACATTTAATCACCACGGAATATTCTAGGAGAAAATTCTCAATGATCTCGAGAATTTCCCCAGAATGTTCTCGGGAATGTTCTCCGGAGAACTTTCTCCGCGACTCTCTGGATCGTGTCAAAGGAGTTTTTATGTTAATAAAAGATAGTATCATATAAAAAAAAGTATTTTAATGATTTTTGTATTGCTGTATAATATTAATTTTACATACAGTCTTACATTTTTGCATCATTTTTAATGATTATTGTATAAAAAATCAACAATTAGAAACATAAACTACAACAGTAGGTACTAAAACAGGTAAATAATTGGTATAGTTATTATGATTAATACAAAATCTAGTAAATGTAAAAAAAAAAAATAGTAAAGTAAATAAACTCCCTATCAATTGAATCAGTTACAATGACTATTATGCAAAAAATCAGCAACAACTTGTAATAAAATCTTAAAACATAACTAAATACATAATCTAGTTAACAGTGGATTGTTATTAACTAGTTTTATTTTACTTATTGTAATAATGACATAGTTAAGACATCAATCATTTTGCCAAAAAGTGTTGAATCAACAATATGAGCAATGAATCATTCGAGAGTAATCAATCATAAATAGACAATGAAATGCTAAAATCATTCTATTCTGACAAGTCTGTGTCTTCATCCAGATCTGTGACAGATCTAAAATCAAAGTTCTCCAATTCGAACGATAAGTCCCAGGAAGCTACGTCGTCGACATTTTGACTGCAGTTCTCAGTGTTTTCAGTATTTGAATCAGATCTTGGCGATCTTGCTGGCCCCCCAAGCTTCAGCGCTTTGTTCATAAGTTTCCAATTATGTGATATGTAGCAGATTTTGGCTGCTCTTTCAGTTTTGAGTTTATTTCTTTTTTTTGTGTGGATGTTTCCATGAGTAGAAAAGGATCTTTCCACTGAAGCTGAAGTAGAGGGTACCGATAAGACTTTTTGAGCTGTTTTTGCTAACACTGTTTTGGGAAAGAAGGTTAGCCACCACGATATTGGATCGACATCTTCTGTCGCTTGCCATATCAACGGCCTCTCCCAAAGACCTTTTCGGCACTTATAGTCTGATAATTCCTGAAGAAGCACTGCGTCACATTGTGCTATAGTCATTATTGTTGAACATCCATCTAGATATTCATCATTGTTGAGAGTAGCACCCTGGTTTTTTGGGTCCAAAATAACTGCAGCAAGGTGAATGGGTTTCACGCAGTTTTCTTTTCTGGTTTTGAATTTAAGTTTCAAATCTCTTAAAGGCAATTCTTCAAAAATGCTTTTAGAATTGTCGCTTTCCAGTTCTTCTTCTATTTCTTTAAGAGCTCGATACACCAGATGGATTGAGCAGCTATCTCCTTCTAAGATTGTGATCCATTTGACAATCGGTTTCAAAAAAGTTATTTGGTTTGCGACATCTTCCCAAGTAGTCTCGCTTAATAATTTGAATTTATGTTTTTGCAGGTCTCTGTTATTTTCATTGACAACCATCGACTGAAGTATGGTTTTAGATTTTAGAAAGTTTTCTAAACAATGTAGATAGCTACCCCATCTCGTTTTGACGGGGAACAACAGCGTGACGTTCAATGATTTTTCGAGAGCTATCTTTTTGAATTCTGCGCTGTAGATATTTGATTGTAAAACCGATTTTACAATTGCAATAACTGATTTGAAGGTTTCTTGAACTGAATCGATTTTTAGCACATCGCCTATCAACAAGTTTAGAGTATGGGCCAGACATCCAACCCAAGTGGTGTTTTCATACTGGTCAGTCAACAGCTTTCCGCATTTCTTCATGTTGGCAGCATTGTCAGTGATGATGCCAAGAAACTTTGCAGATCCGATTTCGTTCATAGTTTGACTTATCTTTCCAGATAAGTACTCTGCCGTGTGTCGATTATTCTGGGTATCAATCGATGAGTGGAAATATGGCTTCGGTGTGTAAATAATAATGTTGAGGATTGAATCTTTCCTTATATTCGTCCAGCCATCGGCTGCTATATGCAAAACATTGGCGTCTTCAATTTTTTTTTTTACTTTTTGTTTGACGTCTTCGTATTCTTCCTCAAGGAGTACTGTCGAAAGCATCTTGCGGGAAGGTGGGTTAAAATTTGGCCGTAGAAGTTGAAGCGCTTGTTTCCACAAAGGATGTTCAAATATGGACAGCGGTTGGCCAGTCACATAAACTGCTCTAGCTAAAGCTTTGTGAACTTCATTCTGAAAAAAGATTAAATGAAAAAGATAAGATATGAAATATTAGATAAGATCGGCTCGTCATTTCATATGTAAAATTTTACTACGCCCTTTTTGACAACCTTGCAATATTGATTTCTGAAGTATTTTCATAACTTATTTATTATTTTTGGATTATAAATTATTTGTATGATAAAGCGATTTCGCGCAAGTCGTCCACTTTCGTCTTAAGTTTCAAACAAACACAATATAAATAATTAAATACAGCTTACCTCATTGAATGTGTCGCTTTCATTATCTACTGAGTTTTCGGCAATGGGCTCTTCGGAAGCTTCAGCAGCTTCATGGTTGTGAACAGTTTCTTTATGTTTTTTTGGTTCTAAATCCCGTTTTACCTCAGTAGGGCTATTTTTACAGTTCAAAACTATGTGTCGCGCGAATCTTCTTGCATTTTTGTTCATATAAGTTAAATCACAAAACAAACACACATATTTTACTCGGTTATTGTCTGTTAACGTTCTAAAATATTCAAAAACTTTACTTTTCTTCATTTTTAGTAGCAAACACGAGTACCATTTTACGTAAAATTACAACCATTCGGCGTATGAGCTTTGATGACACTAAGTAAAATGTGGCTAAACTAAATCCTAAGGGAACAAATTAAGCGAATGGAGTGGGGTCATCGCTGAAGTGGTCAATTGTCTTTATCTATACCGCAAAACCCACGTGTGGTTTAAGGATCTCTTTGTTTAAAAATTACCTGTTACCCTACCCCGGTAGCGAAGAAGTAATCCGAGTCTTAAACATTGTTTAAAATCTCTTTATACCTGGTGTAAAGGTTATCCCCTACTCACTTATGATATGATTTATAAGCGGAAATGCTAAAAATGACTTATTCTAAAGTTCTGTATGTGCTAAGACAAGGTTGTAAGTAAAAAATATTTGTAATAAAACAACATGGAGATCGAAGGAAGTAAAAGCAAATTGATAATTGATGCTAACAAAGGAATGATAAAAGTTTGCATGCTGCATCGATTAATTAAATTTATAATAATTAAATTATATTAGTAATATTAATTTCTTCTAAATAATACCTACACCTACCACGTATGTAAAATGAATAATAAAAATAAAATATTTTATTTCTCGCGCATGTCCTTAAAAAGTAAAAGTTACAAAAAACATACTTCGAAAAACAAAACAATTCATTTCTAAAAGTATACGTATGTTCTGATGTAAAATAACAAGCAAATTGTTAATTTCAAACATTATCTCCTAACGATTTTATTCGAAAATTTCGCCAGAACGTTCTCATCAAGAAAGTTCCGAGAACATTCTCGAGAATATTCTCGTGACTTTCTTGAGAACGTAGAGAAAGTAACCTTCGGAAATCTTTTCTTGTTTAACGGTTTTGCCGACACCTAGTAACCACTTAAACGAAAATATAAATAAAATAAAAACCCAAACTTTGCTATTATTTAATACACTTTCTCAGAAATTCCCGTTCAAGAGAATGTTCTCGAGAAAGTTTGGAAATTCTCACGAGAAGGAATTTCCGAGAGCGAGAACATTCCCACCGGCACATCTCTACACCTGGCCAATGCTTACTCAATACCCACTATAGTATTTTATGCAATCGTTATATAATGTACCTATGCTTGCTGAGTGGCCTAATTAAGGTACGAGACTTAAAAAGTTAATTATATAACTATTGTATACAATAGTATTGAATACAATATTTTTCTACGAGTCAACTGAACTAATTAGAAAGAAAGAAAGAAAGAAAAGAAAGAAAATAATTTATTAGCGTAAAGATTTCGGTACATAAAAGCAAAAATAACTACAATTGAACTAACTTGGTATCTATTGAAAACGAAATGCAACCAACGGCTTTTTCTTTTTTGTGCGTTGATGTCTATCACCTTTTGACGTTCTCATGACGGCGTCCTATTGGTCAAATACATTATAGTTCAGTAAAGGCGCCACGTGATTGGTCAATTTCATTTTAGTTGTCTCAACAGTTATGAAATGTTGAGTTGGGAGCTCCATAGTAAAAAGTATGTTATTTAACTTTGGTGTACGAAGTCTTAATTCAAAGGTCGACGAGTATAAAAAAGATATTTTGAGAGCAGTGATGTGACTCAAAAACTATTTACTCAGGGAGGTACCTATAGTATAATCGACCCGCGCTGAAACAAAACATCTTTGTCAGAATGTATGGTTGCCTGGAAGAGATCGCTTTTTAGCGATAAGACCGCCTGTTGTCTACCATTGTTTATGTTTAATTTACCTCTATTTTTCTATTATACTATTTCTGGTGAGCAATAAAGAATATTTGTATTGTATGTAGGTACGTAGATACTTAGGCAGGTAGGTGGTACCTACAGTCGTTTAGAACCTTATTGTAGAAAAAATTGAGTTGAAAAGTGGTAGACCACGTACCGGAAGGCGCAGCGCGGGTAGACCGCCCCATGCACAAGGTGGACTGATGACCTGGTAAAGGTCGCGGGAGTCCGCTGGATGCGGGTGGCGCAGGACCGGTCATTGTGGCACTTTTTGGGGGAGGCCTATGTCCAGCAGTGGACGTCTTTCGGCTGAGATGATGATGATGATGATGATGAGACCACTTGCTTGGCTGACTGTACCGTGGGTGTAGTAGTATGTACCTATAGGTATTTAGGAACACGGGCCCGACGTTTTCATAAAACAAAGTGGAAATGTGTATGGTTGAAGCTCGGTAATGTATGCGGAGAGCAGGCGTCATCGTCATGCTAACCCGCGTTTATTATAATCAAAGCGGTAACGAGCGGAATTTGCATCGCACTCGCGCCGCCACCGGGCGGTGGCCGCTTTTTAGGGTTCCCTACATGGAAGCCTTACCTACAGTGCGACTCTGTGCACCTGACTGATATCTTAGAAACTTAGTGAACTAGGTAGATAAAAAAATCATGGAAAAAAGAAACAAAAAGTAAAAAAAACTGAACCACTATACATACCATCAAAATCCACAGCGCAGGTTTCGTCATTCCACAGATAAAGCATCCACCACAGGTTTCGTCTACTAGGCAGTTGATTTTACCTAAAGGCTGGCTAAAGGTTGTACCTAGCTAAATAAGGCCAACCCAAGATGACGGGGAGTCAAAAATCTAAATCTAATAGTTACCTACTAGGGTGTGACCTTTCACCTTTGGGTCTCTCAGGGTATACTCGTATAGATAAAACAACCATTGAATGCTATTACCTACCCGGGCGCACAGACGTGACCTCGCTCACCGACAGCTAGCCGGCGACTGCCCCTGCCCCGTGCTGTCGATGTCGGTTCGCCTCAACACAGCTGCTACCCTCGCGTATTTGTATTTGTGGTGGCAATACGCCACATAGGGTTAGGATGACCTAACCCCTTATCCCATTCACTTACGGTCGGCGCAGCATACCTCTTTTTCTTCCATATTTCTCTGTCAGCCGTCATCTCATCACAAAGTGGGGAATCATTTGAAAATGCATGAGTTGCACATTCTGAAACAAATTTCTTATTTTTACTGTGGTTATATTAATGATAATTATTACCTACAAAATAAAATGTAGGTATAGGTAGGTAAATAGTAATTACCTAGGTAGGTATATACCTATAGGTACTTCCCTAAGTTTTTTTAACACGTCAACTCTCTCAACTCAAATAAGTCGTAAGTTAACTAACCCTTGCAACCTACGTGCAAGTGCAAGTGAAC
Organism: Epinotia bilunana; assembly: GCA_947049275.1. NCBI lineage: Eukaryota > Metazoa > Arthropoda > Insecta > Lepidoptera > Tortricidae > Epinotia > Epinotia bilunana. The sequence goes on along the minus strand of OX346275.1, from coordinate 14,821,655 downwards.
GGGTTTCATCAACATTCGTTTACAACTAAGTATATAGGTAAGTTTGTACGGAACCCTCGGTGCGCGACTAAGATGTGTTCTTGACCAGGGTTTTTTTACACAGCTTCGAGTTTGGAGTTTGTCAGAAGAATAAATTAATAAGATCTAGCTGGCTGGATGTCTATACGCAGATCTACAACGACGCTACTTCAGTGACAAAGGCTTGGTGCCAATAAGATACCCTTTTGACCTACTTATAGGTTCCCCGCAATCCTATATACCTACTCCTAGCTTATCTACAGATATAGAGCTAAGTTATCTAGTAGTGAAAGGATGTTTTTACTAGGTATATCATGTTGTGTGGTGGAGCTACGGTAGTCCAGTGGTTCAGGCATGCGGCTGTCAGACGGCGGTCGTGGGTTCGAATCCCGGCTCGTCCCAATGAGTTTTTCGGAACTTATGACGGTATATTCCAAATCAATAGAAAAGGTGCAGAAAAAGTTTTTGCGAGCATTGCACAGGCGATTGACAGGGAAACGAATGTCCTACTTAAAACTCCTGCACCATTACAAATTGCAATCGTTAGAGACGGGCACAAGTGTTCAATATCTGTAGAGGGCAATTTAACAGTATGGATGGAGCTCTTGGAGTGTGTCCGCTTCAGGGTCCCTGGTCGGCGCAGCTCGCGCTCGACCGTCCGCTTCAGGGTCCCTGGTCGGAGCAGCTCGCGCTCGTGTTCTTCTCTCTGCCACTGTTTTGAGCTCTTGATACGAGATTACATTTGTCTTTCTCTTTAGCTTGGTCCATAAACGCACATCCTGGTCTTCCCCTGCCTCTCCTTCCTTCTACCTTTCCTTCAATTATAGTTGTTATGTAATTGTCTAGTAGTATCAGGTGCCCTAACATATTTCCCCTTCTGTTTTATAGTTTTAGTAGGTATCTTGCTTCTCATATCAATTTTAGAACTTCTTTTGTTCTTTTTTCTGTCCAACTAATACCTTCCATCACCCTTCTCCATGCCCACATTTCAAATGCGTCCAGTCTCTCTCTATCACACTGGGTTAGAGTCCACGTCTCACTTCCATACAACGCTATGCTCCAGTATTGTAGGTCATAATAAATCGTTTTCTGGTATTTCGATATATTTTCGCTATTAATATTTGCTTTTTAGCATTTAAAGCTTGTTTGGCCATGGCTATGCGTGCGATGATATCCGAAGTGCATCTGGACTCAGAGGTTATAATGCTGCCTAACCCCCTTATTCATAAAGCTTAAAATGGCACTGCTAAATAAAATGTGATTTGTCCCTTTCTTACGAACACAAATGTTAAAGTGACAGATAAGGACAAACGAATTTTAACGCCATTTTAGTTAAAACAGGCTTGTAAGACGTTTATGAATACGACCGAAAGTATTTAAAGCTGACTTGTTCAATGGCTGAACCTCTAATTTTTATGGGATCTACTTTTTGGTTTGTTTAAGATGCAATTAATGTTTGTGTTCAAATTCCGTGAAAATGAGGTCCGTTTCTGTTACGAGCAGTTCAAGTTGTGCACAATTTTCGGCAAGTGAAACATCTCTCTATTCATTTTAACACCGCCTTGGTCGTGCTCCGCGTTTGAGTGGGAGTGGGACGTATATAGGCTGTTTTTCTAATCATGTTGTACTGTACCTAGGTGAGACACTAAATATCTTGATAGGTACCAACATAACAAATTCAGTGCAAGAGGTTTCGTGGCGCTCGTAGCCGATACCATGAGAAACCGCGTAGACACATAAAATGAAATTTTAAATGTTTCATTTAATTTAAAATTTCGTTAGTCAGTGTTAATGCTTAGGTAATACAAAATTAACCTAGTTAATGTTAACGGATTTCATACAGTCAACAAAGACAGATGAAGGTAACTTTTTTTTCAGGAGGAAATCTGTGAACCAGTAAGGTAGGTACCTACCTACCTACTTTGGGAGATGACTGGGGTTCGTATAATATATACGTACCTACCTACAGGGTTCATAACAGCAATTGTTCATTACAACCAGCACTATTATCCTAACCTATCTAGGTACCTTTATTTTCCACAGTAAAACTAAAATCCGATTTTAGACATTTGACCGGGATCGATTGTTTTATTTTTTCTAAAATTGGCATCGTGCTTGAAGAACATCAGATTTTCCCTCATTTGAATAACAGGTCCAGCTAGTAGTTAAGTAGGTATCTTTTTGCTTATACCTGGCGGATTCCAATATCGTCCGCTACAACAACTTACTACAAAATACCATTATAGGTACCTACAATAGGTAGGAAGATAGATCTCTTCTCACCAAAGTATTTTTTTCAGTCAATAACTTACGCTTCGCACTGGCGATTTGCCAGAGCAGGTATATAAGTACCTAACCTAGGTAGGTACTACTTTAATGATAAAAAATCTAACATTAGAATGCGTTTTGCATTCCATTAGAATGAGTTTTTGTAGAACTATTAAAGGGGGCGTTTCCCCAACAAACATTATATTGTAGCTACAAGTATAGAGCTCTAGACTGCAGCCTCTGTGCCGCGCTACTCTGCCCGCGATGCGCAAACCTCATAAAACCCTCGCCAAACACGCTGCATAATGCAGCCGTCGGACCCGCCTAATGAGTGCGAGCGAGACGCCAGCACACATAACCCGCGCGTTAGACGAGTACGAGACACGTGCGCGCAGAAATGCGCAACAAAATAGACGGAGACGGCGAGATTTTGATCGCTGAGCCGCGAGAGGGAGGGGCGAGACTGTTGGCGCTGTTGGTGAATTATTGAGGCGGCTGGATGTGGCGCGGGGGGCGGCGCGGGCGGCGGGGCGCGCGGTGTTTGCCGCGGCCACTTGCCGCGCGCCTTTCCGCCGTCACACCAATTCCGGCCGGCCGCCATCTTGCGCGATTTTTGAGTGATGCGCATTTCGTGACCATAGACCATAGACTGTGATAGTGATGGGAAGTGAATGAGAACTGTGATTGTGTGATAAAGGTGGGTGGTTTTTTTTAGCTTCTTATAGGTAATTTAACGGAGAAAAATGCTTCTGACAATTATTTAAAAAATGTATATAAATATGTAGCTACCTACATAAATGCATGTGCTACTCCAACAAAGTAATAACTAAAGTTAAAACCTAATACTAATTTCCCTACCGTTAAAAAAACTAGGTAAAATCTAGTAGGTAGTACTTACACTCAGGTAGGTATGTAAAACAACCCAGTGAATCTTCTAAGTGTACCTTCTAATCTATCTACACACTTAATTAAGAAAGACCAACCTTAACTTAAGGATATCCCTAATAGAAAATCTACCTATAGCTCCCCATTAGGTAGCTAAAGGTAGGAATGGTCATTTGCCCCGGTTTTACACGCCGCAAAGCTAGTTTCTGAAGTTATTGGTTTTTCAGAATAGGTAGGTACCTACCTGGTTAGTTAGTAGGTACCTCTTACGTTGCACTTACTAAAAATCTTGAAAACTTTATCCTATCTATTTTTACACAAAACTCATCCCACCTATTGCCAAGAATCATTAACAATCTCATACCTATTCGCTGCCAACGGTTTCGTAGCGCTACGCTCGTAGCGGATAACATCGGGAAAACCGTTTGTAGAGGAAATCGCCCACGAGCACGACGCCTACCTGGCGGGTTCCAGCCCCGCTAGCACGACAGGTTTGACGTCATATTTGACGGCCTAAAGGTACGGCCCAATAATCGGCGTCCACTATAGGTACCTACCTCTGTACTGAAACTTCACGTAAAACATAACGCTAACAAGTATCACGCTGCTAGGCCTGGTAGGCACTAAAAGAGGTAAGAGGGCTTAGGGCATATATGGGAAGGTATTTGGTTAGGTACGCATAACGGGTACCTATATAAGGTACTAATGCATAAATCATTGAGCGTGTGTTAGTCAATATTTATAGGCAAGGCTTAAACACCAAATTAGTTGTTATTATAGATAAGTACCTACTCTACTCACCTATAAGTAAAGTAACAACTAGGTACAGCCAACCCTCGCTGAAGCGACATCAACGAGTTCAGTGTCAAATAACTAACCTGCATTAATTAGGTACAGAAGCTTTAAGTGAAATTCTATGATTTACAAGAATCAAAAAATCTAACATCTTCTTTTTTAAACGCATCTGAAAAAAGCGCAAGGTAAATCAATAAATTTGATGAATTGCACGTTCGGTTACTGATTTAATTGTTTGATCTCCGTTTTGTTATCTACACTAGCAACCCCGTTTGCTTATACCCACAAATACCTACATACAGATGTAGTGCCTAATTATTTTCCATCGTATTTTAACGGAAACGTACGAACGTGTCTTGCTATTTCAGTCAGTCTCGGTAGTAGGTACTGAGGTTGACTGAAGTAGCATGACAAATACGAACGTTTCCGAGAAAATACGATGGAAACCAATTAAGCACTACTGATACTATCTGATGAGTTTTGAACTCGTTAAGTACCTACCTAGAAACACCAAATTAAAAAATGAACATTGGTACTGATAACTGTCAAAGCGCTACACAATCGCCTACATTTCGCGCACCTATTCCGCGATAATTCACCCATAGATGATTTTCTAGGTAAGTATAGCATCTACTTAAATACAACAATGACCAAACACCTCAACAAAACCCCTGAGTTCCGAGTTCCGCCGCAAATCCCATCGTAAAGCCTCGTAATGCCACAATCAATTGTATCGTCCCCGGTAATGCGTTAATCCTTCCGCAAACATCGTCGAGCGCGGCATCTTTAGATAAAACTCGATCTTTGCATCCTTAAATACACGAATAATTCGTTCGTATCTACCTGTCAACCTACTACTCTAGGTATGCTGAGCGCCGAGGCGGACGGTGGGCCAATGCCTTCCCCCAACGTAAAAAAAAGGCTAGGAATAGGTAAAGTCGTTTATTACTTTTATAGTTATTTGTTTATTTATTTATCTAATCTTTATTGCACAAAAGAACAACTTATCGTATAAAAGGCGGACTTAATGCCGTAAGCAGTAAGTTATCACGCAAGACAGTCTGCGGGTTTTTACTTTCCTATTTGAATATTTTTATAAAACATTATTTTTACATAAGGTGTCTGAGAAAGGCATAAGTATAGGCACATACCTTCATAGGTAGGTATACGTTTGACCTTCCGACCTATGATTTTATTCTACCTCCTTATAGATACAGAACTTCTTTCTGTGCTGCGGTTATACCCATAGCGTAGGTAGGTATAACGTGATCTCACATCACTGGACTCTACCCGTGTATTCGCGGCTCAAGACATGAAAAGCCAAGAGCTTAGCTGTGTCGGTATGGTCGACTCACCTGCGGCCTGCTCGTGACGTGAGGATTAGCCGACCGGATACTCACACCCGGGGCTAAAGGGTTGTTTGTAGTTAGTGATATGTTTTGCTTAGAAAAAAGCTGTTTGGAGGATTTGTAAGTAGCGGAGATATTTGGGCGGAAGCTAAAGACGAGATTCTTTTCGTTTTGATTTAAACAGTTTCTTGTGTGGACGCGCGTGCTGTATTGCGTGGACGCGCTGTACACGGAGAAAAAAATATTTCACAATATTACCAGATTGCATAGTAGTTATGAGTGTAGGAAACAAGATTTCATCTATGGTTAACAGTTTTTTTTTATAACAACAAGTCATATTTTTGTAAATACTAGAATATTCTGGTAAGAGTATTCTAGTACCTACACGAAAACTTTGATATCGTTTTGGTAACCATTTAATAGTTACAGAGTAAAATATGCATTTAGCTTACAACACTTTTCGATAATTGCGATATTTACAATATTTATTTATTCTGTTCACCATCATCTAGTTTAACACACCAATAATAAAATTGTGTTTACATAATCTTTGTGTAAGCTCCAACTTATGTAATCAATTGATAGGTACTAGATAACCTCATACCTTTTAGCGGATTTTTAATACCCATTCGAAATTTCTTGATTACTAGGAATATTTTTACTCATAACTAGATACGTTCTCTTTTGTCTAACATACTCTTTCTAATGATAACAATAAAAAGTAGTGCCAGCAACAATAAAAAAATGTTGGCATTACAATATTATCGCACACTAAACAAAACATAATTTACGTGGAACGAAAAACTGTTCTGTCCACAAGATACGACGACTGAGGCCCCCCGCTCCCTTCCGCCGCCGCCCGCAGCGCCCAGCGCACGCACAGTGTACCTATGATTTTCACCGAACCGACTTCATTGCCAGTGTCGTCCATAAATGAATCAAGGTGCATAAAAATCATAAAAAATCAGTCTCAAACGAGATAAGACAAAAAATGATGAGTGTTACAATTATAACTGTATTACTAGTGTAAAAGGTACGCACTATACTAAAAACGTGATTGTATTGTTATTTTGTTAACTTGATTGTTTACCAAAGTTCGGTTTAGTTGAAAATGTATATGTTGCTGATAGTGTTAAGGTTATATTGGAGTGTTCTGTTTTTGAAACTATGTTTTAATGAAAAAAAAAATACTGTTACGAAGTTGCATGTACAAACGACAACACTGTTAACTGACCATCCTGTGATTATATATAACCTAATTACAATGCGCTTAAGGTGCACCGATGGTCAGTTGGCTGTGTTGTCGATAGTACACAAATAATAAATGTTTTGCTACCAAAATGATCTCTGTAATTATAAGTGCAATACGCTTACTATAGTACCGCCGATAATTATTTATGTTAGGTAACATTAATGGTGCCAATTTAAAAACAAAACTATTTTTTTTTTTAAGTTTGTTTTTATCCATTGTAATTATTCAGGATTCAGATGTTTCTGTCTATGTTTCAGGCCACCAGCCACATTATTGAGGACTAAACCAATATACTGCCGATTAACACCTTAGTAAGTCTTCGCCGCAACAAAAGCATGTTAAAACGAAAACATGCAACACGCAGTTCTAACATGCTTTCGTTGCGACGAAGACACCTACGATGTTTAACCTGATTTTACGTAACTCGACAATATATTATAGTTTTAGTCCGCAATAATGATTGAACACTAATATAAAACCTGTTAAACTCTACAATATGTATAGTAAACAGAACATATTGTATATTTCATGCCACAGTAATTATTTTTAACACAAACAAAAATCTGGTATCCCCCAATACTGCATATAGTACAAAGAAATTGTTGATTATTGCACTCCGCTAAAATTATATTAAACACTAATAAAAAATCTGGTGTTCTAAATAGAGGTACTGAGAGAGGGACTGGAATCGTTTCTTAGCTGTTTACCTGTTTACGAATCGTCGTTCGATCAATAAAGAGGGTTGGCAAAACCCTTAGCTATTACTAATAAACTTATACTAATAATATATACTAATAAACTTATTATTACGTTGACCGACGTTGACGTTACGTTACACCTCTATTTGATGTAAGTATCTATGTTTACGAAATAAACACTATTGACTACATAGGTAATATGTTTGTCACCGTCGTGCTATTCAAAGTTTTACTGCCATCATGTTACCCGCCGGTGCCGCCGGTATTAAAGGCAGGCACAGTCAGCATCATATATATAGGGTCTATATTACTACGGGAGTACGGATCTATATTACGATATACTTGGCTACTCTGGCTGCTACTAATATATGATGCTGACTGTACCTACAGACGCACGTTAACAGAAAATCGTGTCTGTCCGTGGACCTAATTTAATGGCTGTGCAATTCAACAAGATTATTGGACAAATCTAAACCTGCTTAATACCTACATCTACAAATTACTTACAAAATTTGAGATACGGTAGGTACCTAACTGATTAATTCGCGCAGCATTTCCAAGCGTGTCTATGGTTATTAGAAAAGTCTCCTCATATCTAAAATGGAGTTTTTCAATTCTTGTTCAACAAAACGTTAGAACTAAATCACTGCTGGTATCCCTTCCAAAGCGTTTCAAACCGCGACAACTTTACAGGTATATGTAGGTATAGGTAGTTTGCTACGTGAGGATCTGTTTATACCGTACATTTAAAAAATATACAGGGTCTTCGATACACCCACTCAAAGATCTAACACGGTCGAATACCCCCATTACACATCAACAAAATCCCAGGTGATTACCTCCGCGCCGTCACCTCCGCACCTGGGGTGTCACCCGTCACGTGCGGGGGCGTCATTAGCACCCTAAAGGGGTTATTAGCTTTATTAGGATGGGTTACATTTAGGGTGCAGATTAAATTATGAAGTTGTCTTTAAAGGGAGGCGTGTTGATAGTTTTTAAAAGGGATCACATGTGTTCGCACCCCGTATGATCTACGATATGAATGAATGAATGCATGTTTATTTCAGGCAATAAACTCATTGCCCAAAGATATATTATTGAAGGATATATATTCTCCTTATTATATATAGATTAGATTTATTTATTCCATAAAATACAATATAAATTACATGACTTTATAATTTATGATCGTCAAATAATTAAACACAGAATCAAATTATTTATACTTAAAATGAAATAGACAAGTACAAATTATAATGTCAGTAGGTATAGGGGAATTTAGATATCTCAATAAAGTTCGTCAAAAATTAAATACCTAACAATCACACTAACTACATTAAAATACCTATAATAACAAATCAATAATCAATGTCAACTGCATGTTTAATTGTCATGTAGTGATTATCAGAATAAAAGGAATTTTTAATAAAAAGATTCCAAGATGGCGCTTGTTGGCGATGGCGAATGTTTCGTCAGATAATTCATTGTTTTTCCCTTTTTTTGGTTACTCGACGTATGAAATACATTAGAAATGGCAAAATGTGGCCATAGGTACAGTCGGCAAAGAAAGTTCTTGGACTAATCCAAATTCAATAAACCTGAAAACTGTATTTTTTCAGATTTATGCGGTACCAATCGCACGTCCATTAAGATCAGCCAGTGCATGCATATAGGTATCTAGTACCTACCAGGGGCGACAACTTTTTTAACACTGCACACCTTACAAAGGGCTTTGCTCAAAATTGGTGCCTTTTTTAATGGCACACTAACGCCACCGTGTTAGATGTGTAGAGTACTTCCATACAAACAATAGTTAGTATAGCAGCTCAGCTCTAAAGTACATCCGTCTTGATATACCTATGCGTCTTTGAAGAATATGAGTAACTTTTAATGGTCGAACGCGTTATAGATTAGGACGCATAACTCAAGACGGATGTACTTTAGAGCTGAGCTGCCATAGTAAGTCCGAACCAGTTTATAGAAACTGCCGTCGATAGTGAAATATAAAAATACATACATCATACATACCTACAATATAATCACGCCTATTTGCCGGAGGAGTAGGCAGCGATCACGGATTTCCGGATTTGTCTAAAAAATATTGAATGAAAATAACATATAATCACTGTTGAGTGTTTATCTCACAGACAAAATTACAAGCACTCTCTCAGCATCGTTATACATTCGTAATCATAACCAGAACAAAGTTATCATTTCAGTGTTAATGTAAGTATGTATTTCATATCATAGGAAGTTTTCTTGTAAATAATTTGGCCGCACTATTTGCAAATCGTTTATCATGAACCACGATGAATAGGTAGGTACAACAAATACTTACTATTTCGGGTATAACAATTACATTCCTTTTGGTATTAAATCAATGCCGATTATGAACATTAATTTTAAATAAAAATTATAAAATCCTGACGAACACGAACGATAGCGAGTTTAGATAATTTCGAAAATCAGTTAATGCATTTTCCCTATACGACTCCTATTCAATAATAATTATAATTATGAGTATTTATTTGTTTTTTTTTTAGTTTTGTTACTCAATCACGCTTATACCTATGGTCAACTGATTTGTTTGAAATTTTGCACGAAGATGGTTTATAGCCTGGATTAAAATATAGGATAGTTTTTATCCCGGGTCCACACGAACAAAGTCGCGGGTGGAAGCTAGTAAATACAATCGTTCCAAAAACACACATACAGCCCGTTCATGGTAAAATAAACGATCGTCAATGTGCTGTGAAGATACCGTAGCATATAGACGCTTGCGGTGTAACTCCTTGCGTCTATATGCTATGATATCGGCTTGCCACCAAACCGGCATTATATGCTCCTTTGCCACCGTCGTGGTGTAAAAACTAGCAAAGAATTGCATAATGCATCCCTTTCTGCGAACAAGACTCGCAGCGTTGAGTTTAGCTTGCTACGCGCTACGGCTACGGCTTGCTACGGCTTGCTACGGCGTAGCACCGTCACGCGCCCACTTTAGGGTGGTATTCCACTTGTCCAAGAGGTTCAATGTGTATTTGCATCTCACATTTTGTTCAGGCCACGGAACGCTACGTGTGCTACGCCGTAGTGCGTAGTAGCACTTTTCCGGTTTGTAGCGAAAATTCCACGTAGAGGCATAACTCAAACGCATTTCAGCTGCTAGCTGATATCAACTCTAATTAAAAACGTGTTTTGAGAACAATCCGTTGGCGCATCAATTATCGCAGGCAAAGCTGGAAATAATTCTCAACCTCGACTTGACAATGCCAAGTCAATCGCTTCCTCCCTGTCTTTGGCAAATATTTGCCGTTGTGCTTATGCTCGCCCCCGGTGACGTCACGTGTTGTGTTGTGACGTCACGCGTCGCGCGCATTGTCCGCGGGACGGAAATGCAATTACTGAATGAATGGAGAAATACCAAATTAACGCGATAGACACGCGTGCGGGTTTGTGGACTAATTATTGGCGAAATAGGATTCATTGGATGTAGTATAATGAAAGACCAATATGAAAAACTGTTGAAATTAGGAGACAACGGTGTGTTGTAACCGAAGAATATGTTATTTCTACAGATTTCTATAGGATTAAATACTGCAATATTAGTCTGCAAAACACGGTGCGCACCTTTTCGGTACCTGACTGCTGCAAGGTACGTATGCAGCTATGTGGGTAACCCTACCCAATATAAGGGTAGGTACCCACCTACCCTTATATTGTGGGTAGGGTACCTACCCTTATATTGTGGGTAGGGTACCTACCCTTATATTGTAGTAGATGAGTCGAAAGACGTCCACATGTGGGTAACCCTACCCAATATAAGGGTAGGTACCCACCTACCCTTATATTGTGGGTAGGGTACCTACCCTTATATTGTGGGTAGGGTACCTACCCTTATATTGTAGTAGATGAGTCGAAAGACGTCCACTGCTGGACATAGGCCTCCCCCAAAGAGTGCCACAATGGCCGGGCCTGCGCCACCCGCATCCAGCGGACTCCCGCCACCTTTACCAGGTCATCAGTCCACCTTGTGGGGGGTCTACCCACGCCGCGCCTTCCGGTCCTATATAAGTAAATCTAGGAAATAAAATGCAGCGCAATTAAGTTAAACTGCTTTGCTTGTCTGAGGTGTGCAATAAAGAGTGTTTGTGTGTATTGTATTGTATTGTAAACTGATCCAAAAAATCTGGAAGTTTGTGTTGAGTGCGCGTGCGCGTCTTCATTTATTAAAATGAGAAATAAGTAGTTACATAGCAGTTACTACCTGTCTACTCGGAGCACCTACTGAACCCGATTCTACGTGCACATGGCTTCACTAGCCTAAAACTAAATTGTCTAATTTTTAGACATAACTTAAGCGGCAGATTAAAATCGACATATTTAGAATAGCATTTAGGCAGCTAAGCAAATTGAATAGACCGCCTAAAATAAAAAACATCAGTTTCAAAGTACATTTAACTATGCAGATACCTATATCATACAGAAAAATCACGATTCGTCCATATCGCCTCTACGTTATTATTAAATAGAAAATAAAAGAGTCCAAAAAAGAAAGTGATAGCAACACAGAAAAATAAAATTCACACACAATTACAGCACACCACAAGCGAAAGTGTCGTAAGTACTCTTTTGTGCGATTCCAAGTTTGAAAAAAAAAACGGTTTCCGTCGGAAATGACAAACGGAGTAAACTACCGATGCGTTCACTATGATGTCATTCATAGATCATAGACCAAGGACCATACCATAGACACCGCCACTGGAGCGGCAAGTTGCTTTGTAAGATCTATAATGGGTTTGCTTACACCGTGCGTTGAGATTCGCGCAATCGGAATACCGGAAGTTGGTCGCACTTCTAAGGCTTATCGTTATTATTAACGTTAATCCCAATATATTAGTAACACTACAATGGACAAGAATTTACGGATTATTAAGGTTCAAGAGTAAGAGTGTTTTCCTAACCTGGTAAACGTTGGTATCTAGTCATTACACAAGTGTACGGGCCGTGGGTAAAATAACTCTTCTCAAACATGCGTGAAATATTGACGTTGTGTTCTCCATAATGAGCTTCCAAGTGTCACGTTTCGTTAATGGCATTTCATACAAAATTGGAGGCCTAAGCCCGCAAGATGGTCTTTTCTATTTTCCATTCCACAATTTGAGGCAGGTATCGGTACCAGTACCAGGCGTTCAGCCATGAAAATTAAAATTTGATTTCTTGAAGTATTTTTTATTTCAGTATTTCATTGCATGATTGAGAAAAGCACTATACATACCTCGGCATGAAAAGGGGTTGTCAGCCTCATAACTATTAGGCCTCGCTACGCTCGGCCGTCTATATGTACGCAGCCGGCAACCTCTTACTTCCCGGCCTCTGTAGTAATGAACTAATACTTAATATTATAGGTATTTGTCTATTAAATTGTTATATGGTTGCTATGTATTTATGATACCATTTTAGGTACCCAATTGAACTTTTAAGCTCTGATACCCATGTAAAAGAGCCCTTGAGACCTACTTTCTAAATAAATATTTACCCCCTTATTCATAAAACTTAAAATGCCTCTGATAAATAAAATGAGTTTTGTCCCTTTCTTGCGAACACAAATATCAAAGTGACAGATAAATACAAACGAATTTTACCGGCATTTTTGCTAAGTAAAATAGGTTTGTTGAACGTGTATACGTGTATACGTGTATACGTGTATACGTGTATACGTGTATACGTGTATACGTGTATACGTGTATACGTGTATACGTGTATACGTGTATACGTGTATACGTGTATACGTGTATATGTGTATACGTGTATACGTGGCCTACGGCCATTAGAATTTTGTGTTTTGTTCATTGGTTTTTAAAACAATAGCATTGTTGCTTGCAGTAATCAATAACGTTGATAAGACGGTGACTGTTAACTCACATTCTGAATGCGTTAAATGAAGTATCTTCAATAGAATAGAAAATAAATGTTATTCACTACTATCAGATGTGATTCTTACAATGTCTATCACAGACAAACCGCTCTACAGGCAGATGAAGGAATAAGTTTAATTAATAACGAAGTTTGATGATCCAATATAAAATTTATCAACCACCATAACGTACCTATTTATATTTTTTTACAAATATAGAAGCCCCGTCCCGTCATCCGTTTTCATTACAATGCCCATTTTTAGCAATAGGCTCTCTATCATAATTTTTGTCAATCAATAAAATCAACCATAAAATCCGACCTTTTGTCATCCAATCCAAATTATATCTTCGCATTTTTTGCCAACGCTCGGTTAATTTCCTCTCCACGTCACCAATAATCCCGTCAGCCGACAGCCACCGAAAACCACTTACGCGTGCAATAAACAATTTTCGTATTCCAATAATGGACGTCAAATTACCGTCGCCCCAACCAATCTTACACCAAACAATCAAATCAAAGCCAGCGTTATACGAACCACGATCCAACTGTAAACACTCCCACGCGCGGGGCCAAACAAGCTGGTTGAAACTAATGACCTCCGTCGACAACATGGGATTATCGGATTGAGAGCGGGACGGGCATAGTTGTAATCCCAAGTGGGAGAGGGACGGGATTAGACGGGTGTCGCGGCTCTAATGAGAGGCGTCTTGCCTTGACAGATGTCACGCCGTTGTTATTCAGATTTTTGGGTTGTGAGCGTTTTGCTTTTGGCGCCGCTTCGGAACGAACAATTAGTTTATTTTATTTTCCGAAGTGTGGTGTTGACGTGTAAGTAATTCGTTATTTGTATTAAGTACTAGGTTATTTCTGTAAGTATAGTTACTTCAAATCACATTCACATATGTTTGTAACTTGCAACGTGCAACGGTGCTCAAAAATATATTAACGCGCTTTATTGCCTTAAGAATATAAGTAGGTATAAGGTTTTGGCCAGACTTTTGTGAAAACCTTCTCTGCTACGAGTATAATACTCATACCTGATGGGTATGTAATTCAATTCAATTAAAAAGTCTTTATTTCGAAACAAATGACAACTGAAATATACAGAAGTAACTTAATTGCCTAGTCTGTTGACATGGGTAATTAATTTTATTATTAATAGCCATAAAATGATTATAATAAAACTGATGCAGTTAGAATTTGCATTGATACTTATGACAAATTCATGACACCAAAACAAGTAAGATGCAAAGATCTATCTCCAAAACAGTAGATTCAATGCTTGACGCATTCAGGACCTCGTTATCTAATATCAGTTATCGCCTCATCCAGGACACTATCAGTTATCACTTATCAGTCATCGCCAAAGCTCGCACAATCAGCATCTATAGTCACGTGTCAATTACTTAAGTGACGTAGGCATCTCGTACGCTACACTTTACAGTCGAAAACTAAGCTTAAGTTCTGTTAGATCGAGTTCAAATTGCCTTGACGACGACCAGCAAGTAACTGTTATCCAAAATAAAATCAATCTTATTTCCACTGAAAAGGACACGTTTCATCTCGTCGTCAAAGAACAACCAGATCTAAGAGTCATCTAATTTTGTGCTTTACATGTGGTCATTAAGGTATCAAATCGAGTGCCAGCTATTGTTTATGCTGAAGTGGAACCTGCCTAATCTGCAAATTATCTAAAGAGAAGGGATCAGCCAAGTCATCTATGCCGTCTCGAGGACCTTGTGGCGAGGACAAAGAGTCTATAATAGCTTGATTCGAGATGGGGTGGATAGATTGACGCGATAGTGAGATGAGGGTTAATTAGGATATTGACTGATTAAAGATAAGGGAAGTACTGATAGCGATGGTCCTCATAGTTACAAAAATCCTTTCTATCGAACCCTATTATTTTTGTAGTAATGTTCTACGCGGAATATATTTGGCGACAGTGAATAATTTTACAGTTTTACACAAATCAAATTTGTACCAGAGTAAGCTCATACTTACTTACCTACTCGACGACACTATATATATTTAGAAAACATCCAAAACTCTTAATAATGTCACTAATATTTGCCCTTACCGAAATTCGAACCCAAGGATCGTCAGGTTCGTGGGCAGCTTCGTACCTACTAGGGCAAATAGGGTGCTAGCAAAGGGCAACCTATCTAGTTAGTACACAGAAAAAAATCTACAATCACGAAACTCATTAGAAAGACCGCCGTTATCTTGAATTAAGAAATCATCTTGAGCTTTGCTAATAATTGCTGGGCGGGGTAGGTTCGCCTCGCCGTGCGAAAGTTTGTGGAGTTGTTTTAATTTGCCACGCAACTTCCTACTTACCGGACTATTTTGATGACATTTTGTGTAATAAAGCTTGTACTAATATATCAGAATAACATACTTAAGCAATAATTTACACACGCATGAGGTCGCGAGATAACTGGCTCGAAGGACCAATATGACTATAACTGCAATCACTTTGATGACAACACATTGGCAGTCCACTTATTGTTATTACCGCCGATTGTCAGAGCGGAGGGGCCGCGAGCGCCTCCTTCACCGCACAATGCGGCGCGGGCATTGTTGGCCGACAACGCCACCTGGCGGGGAGTGTGAAACAATGCGTGTTTTAGTGCTTTAGCTGTGTTCCGGCTAAGTGCGCCTTACGATGACTAGATTAAACAAAACTGGCGCAATTAATCAGAGCTAAAGGCGTATTTCCATTGGTCTATAGGGCCCGCGTGCGGTTTCAAAGGTTCCCAAAACGGATGCCATATGTTCATGCATACGCTCTCCTTCCCGAACTACCCACTAATTGACCGTGTCCGATAGATTTCACTGGTCGTTATACCGCCTATGAAGCAAGCGGAAGGACGCGTGTGCTCTCGCCTGGGACGGGGAGGGGAGGGAGGGGCACCAGCACCAGCATAGCTACATGTTATAGGTACTAGTGGGTCTGTGGTGAGATGTAGCCCTCGCGAGTCCCTCAGTAAAATAAGTTTCGGTCGAAAATTTCATTTTTGGCACAAGCTTTTATTGCCGACTGTACTTTTCTGTATACCATCATCAACTACTCATTGGGACTAAAGTTAAAAAAGTTAAATACTGAATTCCCATGGCCGCCTTCTGTCTCCATCATCAGATCAGTTCGATGGTACCATAATATTGAATTGTCGTCCAAACTATACTAATACCCAAAATTTCAGCTCAATCGGATAACGGCAAATGACTGAAAAATGGGTTGCATATTTTGACGGACAACTAACATAGGTACTTATAGGTATACTTACATACGAACAGGTCAAGCCCCGTGTGGTGTCGGGTAAGAATAGCACCACCCCCTTTCTTCCTGTGGGTGTCGTAAGAGTCGACTAAGGGTACAGGGTTGAAGTGTGTTGTGGGCGATGGGCTAGCAACCTGTCACTACGATATCATATTTTGTCGATCTTTTATACCCCTTTTATATACACTGATGCTAAAAGTGGCACTGGAACAAAAGTTTCATGTGCTCTGCCTACCCCTTTTAGGGATAAAGGCGTGGATGTATGTATGTATGAACAGGTCAAGTTAATATAAAGCTTGTAAAAATATTGATAAATGCGACCGTAGAGGAGAACAGCCGGACATACGAAAGATTTTTTGCCCAAGTTGAACCAGAGAACTTCAATCGCTTCGCTCGCTCTCGCTTCGCTAGCTCGCTAGCTCGCTACATCATGTATATTATGTAGATACATTATACATAATATTTGATCAAATACCTGGGTACATTTCGAATATAACTACTCACTTGCTTGTGGCAACCAGAGTTGCCAAGCAAACTATGGGCGGCTTTAAAAAACAAAAAAAACCTTTAAAACAATCGCAAAGATCTGGTTGTTGAATTTAATTGTACTAATATAATCAAATCGACCATCTTTCATCCTTCAGTTTTTATTCACAGTCACGTACCTAATACAAAAAATATTTTCGATGCATCTTTTTTCCTGACAGGTGTGGGGGGGGGCTCACCCCCTCGCGCCCTGCTACCGGCGCCCATGAGTGATGATTGCCATAAGTCGTTACTACACTACTATCTCCTTAATCTAAATCGGTTCATCCGTTTACAAACTGCAATAATATGTGACAGACCTGCAGTTGCTCAGAACTTCTGTTTTATGCTCGGGTTAAAACATTTAGCGAGCTAAAAAAATATTGGTATATTATTGTGTAATTTCTAGAGCCTTTTGTGTAAGTGGTTGTACCTTATTGAACACTAAACTATAAATCTATTACTATTACGTATGCTACAAACGCACTCAAAAATATTGCGAAAGCGGTTCAATTGTCATTGTGTCCTATAAGAAAAAATACAACCGAATTGAGAACCTCCTCCTGGTTTTTGAAGTCGGTTATAAAGAGTACTAATTTTGCTACCTAGTATTAAACCAAGTGCTTGCACCAAATAAACTAAACAGTATTCCATAACAACTATTGAATTTAAAACAAAAGCGAAACGTGTAAACAAATAAAACAATCCCACGTTTTTTCAACGCTAACTCGCGCAATAAGTTCCGACCGCGCTTAACCCGCACAATGCCCAATCGCGAGCATATTTAACCCTCCGCCGCTTTGTCTCCGCTCTCCGCTCGAGTGCCGCTCCAAACGATTGAGATGTGACTGCAAATTAAAATTATTATTTGCGTGGCGGGTGGTTTCTATGACGTGCTGCACTTTAAAAATGTATGGCCTTAAAAGTATGCTGGTTGTATGGAACGAAAAACTGGTTAACCATACCTACTGTCGGAAGATAGGTATACTAACTCATTTCTGTGTGACATTGAGCGCTCACGCAGACAGTAACTGCCATAGACAAGTATGTGAGACACCATTATGTTCAGTAGAGGCCATTAATGGATCTAATGTCATGGTCATACGAGTATCTCGAAAAATGTACCTACCTATCTAAATATGTTCCCAAAGGTTCAAAAATAACTGAGCAACCTTATACTTACCGATATTACCCATAACACATAACAATAAAGTCGTGTTCACGTATTTTAAATCCCTTTGCCCATACACATATTTTTCTCGCCTGGAATTATTTTTAGTATAGTTGGATATGCAGAATATATGGTGAAAGCTAAAGTAAATAGTTGACGGGATTAATTTAACATCGGATTAACTTGAACCTTTCAACTACTTATACACTTAGAATATTATAATAAATAAATATTAGATGACAATCTTACACAAATCGAACTAGACCCATCGTAAGCTCAATAAGGCTTTTGTTATGGATACAAGACGAAGATATATTTAATAGATAAAAATACTTAAAATACATTGACAACACCCATGACTCAGAAACACATTTTCATGCTCATCTCACAAATATTTGTCTTTACCGGGATTCGAACTGCACCCTGCCCGGCTATCACGCGACGGCGCGCGAGCTCTCGATTTTTCTCGCACTATCCGTCTCTCTCTTATTAGAACACTTAGTACAAGAGGTATAGTGCGAGAAAAATTGAGAGTATGACGGGCCGTCTCATGATAGACGTGCAGGACTAACCGGTTGTCAAATACTATAGACGTATTATATTTCGTAGCTGACGGGCTATATATATACTCAATCAACTCAGTGGTTTTATAAGTTTCTGACAAAAATTTTTTGGTACAAGCTTTTATTGCCGACTGTACTTTTCTGTATCAGTATCCACTACTCAAACGAGCCCAAACTCAACGGGGTTACGTCGGTTAAATACTGAATTCCCATGGCCACCTTCTGTCTCCATCATCAGATAAGGTCGATGGTACCATAATATTGAATTTTCATCCAAACTATAGGTACTAATACCCAAAATTTCAGGTCAATGGGATAACGGCAAGTGAATGAAAAATGGATTGCAAATTTTGACGGACAACTTACATACCTACTTATATACTTACATACGAACCGGTCAAATATAAAGCTCAGCAAAATAAAGCTTGTAAAAACAGTAAAAGCCATGCTTTTAATACATTTGAAACACATTTTTTTATGAAAATGTGAAAACTGTACCTATAGGAAACCTTCCCTGCCATTTTCTGACGGCTTCTACTTTCTGTCGGCACTACGCAACACGCAGCTATATTTATAAACCGCCCAAACGCGTTCCACGGTCGTCACACAATTCGCACAATACAGTTGTTTGCACGGGATCTCGAAAAGGGTTCCCAAGGCGCTTTCCAATTTACTTAAAACAAGCACAATGATACCCCTCGCCCACCGGAGCACTTGCGAGTGGCGACACTCCCCACCGCCGGGAATCAAAAAGGGTACTCCGGGGAACTGCGTTCCATTATCGCTGAATCAAAGGATGTTTGAACCTGCACTACACATGTTCTATTAAATTTCATCGCGAATATTTCCATCAACAAAGTCCGAAAGAAGGCTAAAATTGAGTGTAACATACAACTTATTTGTACGTGGAAAAAATAGTGAAGTTTGATCAATCATAATATATGTAATCGGGCACTTTCGACCCGATGCCACAATGAAGCTTCAACACAAAAACGTTTCCAGTATAACTACCTAGCCTCTCGAAGTGTTGACTTGACTAATAAGAAATAGTCGACAGTGAAATGAGAGAAAAAATGCATAGGTACATCTTTATAGTCGACTGTAGGTACATATTGACTCGCTGATTAGAATCTCGACCGGTGCCTGTACTAGACGTGTCTTTCCGAAACTCCTCATCTTCCCCAGTAATATTATTAACTAATCTAAAAATAATATTTTGTTCCCAGATTCGGCACACCTTGGCGCAAGATGCAGCCGTTCCAGTCGTCAGCCCGCGAGGGCCGCGAGCCCTCCCCCGACCGCGCCTCCTCCCCCGACACCCCCGCCACCCCAGCCGCGCCTGTGCTGAACTTCTCCATCGCGCGCCTCATGGAGCCAGACCGCAAGAAGTCTGTGTCGCCTGAGCCGCCGCCGCCGCCGTTTCTCTCCTACGGAGCGCAGCTACTTGACTCTGCGTTTAAGCAGTACATCCCCGCAGCGAGGAGGCAGCTGGTCTCGCATTATCCGTTACTGTATTACGGACCTGATTTGGTGTCTCTAACGTATGCGCATCAGCTGCAGCTGCCCCGACCGCCTCCCGCGTCTCCACCTCGGGCGCCGAGCCCACGAGCACCCGCAGCAGACGTGGTCTCTTCCACAACAGGCCCTACTCCATCCCCAGCTAAGAACAAGAGCTTCGCTTGCGGAGACTGCGGCAAAGTGTTCAACGCGCATTACAACCTGACACGCCACATGCCTGTCCATACAGGAGCGAGGCCATTCGTCTGTAAAATCTGCGGGAAAGGATTCCGACAGGCGTCGACGTTGTGTCGGCACAAGATCATACACACGTCAGAGAAGCCCCACAAATGTTTGACCTGTGGCAAGGCTTTTAATCGTTCTTCAACGCTTAACACGCACGCGCGCATCCACGCCGGCTACAAACCTTTCGTCTGTGAATTTTGTGGCAAAGGATTTCACCAGAAAGGGAATTACAAGAACCACCGACTGACGCACAGTGGCGAGAAAGCATACAAATGCAGTATCTGCAATAAAGCGTTCCATCAGGTCTATAACCTGACGTTTCACATGCACACACACAACGAAAGGAAACCGTTCACGTGCAGTATCTGCGCTAAAGGGTTCTGCAGGAACTTTGATTTGAAGAAGCATACGAGAAAGCTGCACTTGGGAGCTAGTTCGTCCAACAACGACTCATCAGTAGATACTCAAGACGAGTCGACGCAGGAGGCAAGTCCGGAGGAGGCCCGTGCCGCCTTCCGGCCTTTCCTCGGCTCCCCGTACCCTCGGCTGCTGGACGCGCGACTGCCTGCACCCAACACGTTCTTCTCTAAGCTCTTGTGACCCGCGGCTTACTTCAACAACTTCGGAGAAAGTAGCGATTGAGTAGTTGAAGTAGCTAAAGTGTAAAGGATGTAAATAAGTTTGTTAGTGAAATGTTAAATGGATCCAGTGATTCTCGTGCTTTCGATGTTACAATAAGGAGTTAGGAGAAAACCAGAGGAGAAATGGCAGAGTTAACCTTTTATGATGAACAAGATAGTCTAGCAATCCATTTATTGGATTGGATTCCGCATTATTTCGTTGGTGTTTGTACCTCGACTACTGAACACCAGCGGGCCTTTGTTGGCGAGTAATTGGACCTTAACTGTGGGAATTGTCAACTGCATCGGGCTCCCTCGACCAGATATTTCATCCCCCCGCTTGGCTTGTTCTGTACGCGAGTCGTGTGGATTTACCTACTGTTATACTTAATACGTGCATGCGAAAACCTGTATGTAGAGAAATGCGTCTACAAGCAGAGATCACCCACGTGAAAGTGTTAAAAGTATGTAGCGACGATCATTTTCGCAGTGGGATAAACCAGTAGCTACCCTTTCTGAACTATTTTAATTTCCCTCTGTGTTAATGCGAGGGATGTATATATATAATGTATCCACAGTAAATTAATAAAATACATATATACGTAAGATACTATCTAAATGGTTTAGTTTAACGTCGGTTAGTACGATTGTGATGTAAGTAGTTGTATATATGTATAGTTATAGTTCAGCTGCAATATTGAATGTAATTAAAGATATTATACGTACTAAGTAAAGCCTTTGATTTATTGTCTTAAATACGGGCACAGAATAAGTAATAGATAATAACGGGCAAGTAAGACGCGGTGTCGATGTTTTAATTACTGTGGCCAGTGAAATAGTTTGGCGATATAGACTTGGATAATGTAAAGTCTCGCTTGCCCCACCGCTCCTCCGACTCCTCTACTCGACACATTCAAGGCAAATGAGTAACGTATGAGTAATGCCAGTACGAGTGATTTCAGCTACAAAGCAGAAAAATACTGCTATGCTCTACGACGTAGCACACGCAGCGGTGCGATCGATAAGGTTCGCCTAGGCCTAAGGCCCTATTCTATTACTACATATATTCTGTAGGTGCAAACGCAGTGTAACGATTAATATTTTTTTTCCCTGAGGTGAAAATAGTCAGGCTCCTATATATCACCAACCGAATACCTACCGATAACAACAGACGAACGGTTGGTATTACGGGACCAAGAGTGGCGTAAGTAAAGAGGCCCTATAGTACTCGACGGTGGGTGGATACGTCGTATGACATGCGGCAAATTGATAGGACTTGATAATTATCAACTTGTTGAAATAGGAGCACTGGGCGAGAAAAGGCTCAATAATTAGAGTAGACCTATTTCGCATTGCTCCATTTTCGGCTGTAAACCCCGCGATGTGGGAACTACACATTAACGTCGCCAAATGGCTTTCAACGCACTATAATTTGCTAACTGCCGGCGAACCGAGCCGACTTGTTAAAACGTCGTATCTCCACACAAGTCGTATACTGAGTTACGCCGCTTCGAAGCGAGCTGGGGGGTGGTCCTCGCGCATGCGTTGTCGCCCGCTGCGGGCTTTGTGCGCAGCGCAGTGAGCGCCGCGCGCGCCGCCTCCGCTGCGATTCCGGTGTTGCTCAAACTTCGAAGTACACTTCCTCGCACGGACTTCACTAATGCAACACACGCGATCATCACTACCATCACATCAGCCGAAATACGTCCACTGCTGGACATAGTCCACCCCCAAAGAGTGCCAGTGACCGGTCCAGTTCCACCCGCATCCAGCGGACTCCCGCGACCTTTAGCAGGTCATCAGTCCACCAATACCTATAACACGTAACAAGCCCAAATCTCTAATAATGCCTCTGTCAGATATTTTGAATAAATTATGCAATTGCTCTTTTAATGATGGGTGGAATATCTCTACACGCTAGTAAGAAAATAGATAATATTATTTACTAAAGACAAACGGCCGTATTCATTAAACGTACTATAAGCCTGATCCTGACACCCTGACACCTGATCCGAAGATTGGGCGTCGTTTTGCGAAAGCGAATGCCATCTAAACTTCCAACCCACGGCCAATCACAGTTTGATCAATTTGACCAGTAATTTGCTCTTTTAACTCTGTATATTCGAAACAACCGTTAACGTCAACAGTTTGAGTGCCGCCGCCGTAACCCGAGAGCCCGCAATCACAATCATCGGCGCTATTTAGTGAAAATAATAGCGACGTAACGCCCGCCCTTCAAAAACGTCACAAGCCCCTATACAGGGTAAACGCGCATACGACGTTGTTCAAATGAAAAAACATGTATGAAAAAATTTGGCAAAATATCGTTGGCGAAGACTTCGCGGGTATACAGGGTGAACAATTATGTTGGTCAATATCGACATATTATGTCCTACCAATGTTGTAGCTGATAAGAGAGCTACACGACATGAATAAAACTTAAATGTCATGAAGAATATCGAGGTCTGAAATGAAAAGGATAGATTTGTTAGACGTTGATTTGAGAGTTACCTACTAATAAATGTGGGGGAGGCCACATAGTGTACATAGGTCCAGCAGTGGACGTCTTTCGGTTGATGATGACGATGAAATATGTGTAAAATGTTCAAACAAACATTCATGCACGATCAGGATTAGTCGGATATTAATGGAACCCGGTAATGGGTCCTGGAACTTCTATAGAAGTTGTTTGCTACGAAAAATAATTGTGTGAGTTTGTAGAGAATAATTATTGCATTTTACTATTGACATCAAGCGTAGATACTATTAGAGCAGCCACAGACAGCAAAGCCTGAAAAGCAGGAAGCTTTCACCGCTCTAAGCGGTCCTTATGCAGAAGATATTTTTTTAATCAATAGGTAGAGGAGAAATTAATAAAATATATTTATAGTAGGTATAGATGAATTATCGCGAACATGGAATTGCATTTGTAGTGGTTGTACCGTTATAGTACGAGAAAATAGAAAATTCAAATATAGAATGCCTGTAAACATACAATACTACTACATATGCAATTCCATGCTCTCGTTAATTTATCTATATTCAAAAAATCTGTTTTAAGGAAATTTCCTTGTTAGGGTTCCGTAGCCAAATGGCAAAAAACGGAACCCTTATGGATTCGTCATGTCTGTCTGTCGGTCCGTCCGTATGTCACAGGCATTTTATTCGAATACTTTAAGGTGTGTTTAAATAAAATTTAAAGGATAGGTGTATTTTGTTAGCCGCTACAGTTCTGTAATTAACTTACTAAAAAAAAAAAATTTTAGGGTACACCATACATAAAACTGAGTCAAAAATTTTTTTTCAAATCAAGCCCACGTGTGGCACATCAATCGATAGGCCTTTCAAGCGATTGGCCTTTTTGATTAAGTGAATAGTCGGAGATAATCGCCCCGAGTCACTAAAATTGTGTCACCGCCCCCTCCACCCCTCTCATTTTTGAACCGTGTATTTTAAAAATATGAAAAAAATCATGGACATAGGGCTTATTAAATTCTTTCAGCGAAAGTTGTTTTAAACAAGATCGGTTCAAAGGTTTTCGAGATATTTCTAAAAAACTGCCTTCCTTAAAGAAAAGGACGTAAGTGCCATAAGATTTCCGTAACGATACGAACTTTTTATTTTTTTTCTCCCTGTTGTGTGAAATGTTTGCTTGGAAGAAACGTACAATTCGTATAGTTTCACATTTCCTTGCATCAAACAGCACATTGGTAAATAATAAGGAGTGCATTGTACAAAAATCGTGCCATAAGGTGTTGTTTGACATTTTATATCATACTTATGAATGTGGAGGGTTGTCAAAAGAAGGGGTAGGCCCAGGAAAAGGTGGACGGGCTGCGTGAGAGACGATCCGACCAGGATGGACGTGAGTGAAGAGGTGACGAGCAAGTAAGTAGAGACAGTAGAGAGTTATGGAAGAAAAAAACATGCTGCGGCGAACCCAAATAAACGGGATAAGGCCAAGCGAATGGTGCTCGTCCCTGGTAGCGAAATTGCTATTGTGACTTCTATCATTTCACTATTATAAATAAATAAATAAACTAAAAAGGTATTCACTTACAACTATAGGTATGGTATGTTAGATGATAATACACTACTTCGCATGCTGACCCACACGGATCGCTCAACCTGTATGTGCCCATATGCCCCGGCGCGAGACTCGCTGCGCTTTTGAGCCGGAAGCAAGCTGCGCGCGCGCTTTGTTTCCTCTCCAATAATAACCTGCACACAATGCTGCCTTTAATTACGTCAACCGTATTTTATAAATAGGTATTGTTGGAGTTGGCTTTTTGATTCTCGCGTTTTGTTTCTGGTGAGAGCTTGGGAACTTTCGGTCTACCTGTGCAGTCCACAACATTAACATGCGGACGAAATAAACGTCGAATATATATCTATACAGTACTCTACGAGGGCTGCTACTTATGTATCCGGAATAGAAAAAATAATCAAACGTACATTACTAAATATAGTTTTATTGTTTTTCAAAATATTCTCCGTGATGATCGATGCACTTTTGCATACGTGTAAACCAATTTTTAAAGCACTTCTGCCACTCTGATTGAGGTATCTCCAAAACGTGTTGTTTGAACGCGTCGACCGCATCTTCACGGGTCGCAAATCGTTGACCACGTAATTTATTCTTTACATTTGGAAATAAATAAAAATAATTGGGTGCCAAATCAGGGCTGTACCCTGCTGCTGGGCTGGGTGGGTGACCCGTTAATTCTATATTTAGACCTTCCAAAAAGCGAGTTGTTTCGCGTGATGTATGACAGCTGGCGTTGTCATGGTGAAGAATGATTCTGCGTCGCTGGTTGTCTTTACGTATTTCTTCAAACACTTCTGGCAAACAAGTGGTCGTGAGTTAATTCGGAGTGGTACAACAGTTAATTCGGAGTGGTAGTTTTACGATTTTCTAGTGGCACTGTAGCCACATGGCCATTCATACCAAAAAAGAAGGCGACCATTTGCTTCAAGGTGCTTTTTGCACGAGTAACTTTCGTAGGGTTCGGCCCATTTTGAAACACCCACACTGTTGATTGCCGTTTAGTTTCGGGATCATACGCATATATCCAAGATTCGTCACCTGTGTAGATATTATAAACAGCTTTTGAGTCACCACGGTTATATTTTTTTCAACATTTTTTTGCATCATTCGACGCGAGCCTCTTTTTGATCCTTAGTTAAATTGTGCGGTATCCAACGCGAACATTTTTTTTTTACAGCTAAATGTTCATGTAATATCTTATTAATGCTCGTCATAGATATCCCCAGAATTGCCTCTATCTCGCGATACGTAACATGACGGTCATGCATTATAAGTTTCCGCACTGCTTCAATATTTTGTGGTACAACGACCGATTTCGGGCGAACTTCCTTAACTTCGTACGTAAGCATACTACGTCCACGATTGAAGTCACTAAACCAGTGATAACACAGTAGTTTTTGATGGAGCTTCATCACCAAAAGTCAAAGTTAATTGATCTATGCATTGTTGTTGCGTTAAGCCACGCCGAAAATCGTAATAAATCATAGCACAAATATTTTCATGAGTAAGTTCCATTCTTGCAACGAGATCATTTCAAACCCGCCAAAAACAAAAGACTAGCGTACTCAAGAAAAAAAATTATAGCGGCCAGTATTAAAAGAAAGTTCAAATTTTACCATGGAGGTCAAAAATTGAGTTTAAGAAAGTTGGAATCCTGGATTCCGGACACATAGTAGTAGCCCTCGTATTACTCCTAACTGATGGGAACGGACAGGTGTTTTTGGCATTTAGGTAATTGTTCAAATATTGTGAGTTTATTCAATGTTTGTCGTTTTGTGTGTCTCACGAATAAATGTTTTTCTTTTCTTTATTCTTTTCAAATATATTTAAATGTACCTACCTACCTAAATGAATATTGTAATTAGGTATCAGTAGCACGCCTTCCTTTAGCGTTGTAAGATGGATCTGGGTGAAAGATTAATGTAGTGTGCAATAAAGATTATCTGTATTGTTAGGGCGATTGTGAAAGCGAGCGCGACCGTTAAATGTAAATTTAATATTGTACCTATACGTCGAGCCTAATTGACCTCTTAGGCTACGAATGCACTCAACGAATCTTGACGCTGATGTCCTGGGGATAGGTATCAAGATATTTATCAGAGCGAGCTTTTTTCATATCATGATGGTGGCAAACAAGTATATGATCTGTTTTATGGTAAGCGGACACCGTAGCCTACGATCGCTTGCGACTGCAGTGGACCCCTTCCCCTTTATTGATTTGAGGGTTCGTCGTATCGTGAGCTAGGAGACAAGTAGGTACGGGTTTTATTTGTCTTTGTTTATACTATTTGTTCGGGAATGGTTTTCTGCAATTAAACTGCACATGTCTATTATCTATTTATTGGCGATTATTATTATTACGGACACTTTGCGCTGGACAAAGTAGTTGACAGAAGAGGGTGTTGCCCGTTTAAGCTTAAATAAACTATCGCAGTAACTAATGGTAATGTTGCCAAAACACTATTATAGACCTTTCTTTTTTACCTGACTGTCCCAGAAGGAGGGTTATGTTTTTCGAGCATACTGTATGTAGGTATGTGGACAAGAAAATTATATTTCACGGGCTACAGTCCACATGACCACATTTTGATTTAGTACTAGCTCAGTACACAGAAAATAATTTAAATATTTCATTACATACATGGACCAATAAGAAGAATGAAGTAAAATTATTTGAGGCAATATTTTTTTTCTCTTGGTTCGAGAGCATCATCTTAGGGCGGGTTGCACCAAACCGTCTGTCATCGTAAGCGGTATTCGTTAAAATCTGAATGTATGGAGCGTTAGACAAGTTTGTATGGCATGGCAGCTGCCGGCGCGCGGCGCCATGTTTAACGTGGATTGCTCTGTAAGTAGGTGCAACTTGGTCATGCACAGATTTAGGTTCGCGTCTTTCCTGTGGACATTATCAAAGTTAAGGGCTACGAAGCCTAATTTTTATTTCGACTTAATCCGCATAAACGGCGTCTCCTCTTCTATATTACTAACTATTCGATAAAAAACATTATTTATATGCACGTGAGCTCTTAATTATTAACCACAGGAGAGACGAATTTTGTTTTATACACTGTGTACGTTTACCCGTACACAGTGTATAAAACAAAATTCGTCTCTCCTGTGGTCAATTATTACGAGCTCGCGTGCATATATATATAACGGCGCAGGATGTAAAACAGGACTAAGTGGGCGAGCGTTTTCTTCTGGGTTAGACATAGTGGGTAACCTCAAGCAGCAATAAAATAGCCAAACTGATTTACTGAACGTCACTATATTAATTCACCACAATATTTAAGCAGCCACAATTAACTTGAGGGTAAGACCGAACAGACACGTCCGCTCGTCACGAGCTCTGGCAGTAGAATGCCCGTGCGCTCCGACGGCCGCATCCAAGCTTGACTGATGACGTCATGCTTGCGTTCAGTGGCGTGTCTGGAACCGGCTTCGATTCTCCGACATATATATATATTGTTTTTATCGAATAGTTATATCTATACAGATGAGGAGACGCTGTTTATGCGGATTAAGAGTCCAAACAAAAATTTGGCTTCAAGAAAGATACGAACCTAAATCTGTGTATGACCCAACTCACCCTTAAAACTTTCACTGCCAGGAACCCGCTTAGCGGGCGCCTACGCCGTAGTCGCTTTCCGCTACATACGAGGAAAACCACGGGATCGGCTACGAGCGTAGCACGTAGCGATTCTTGGTAGTGAATGTGGTAATACAAGATTATTGGTTCTATTCCTAATTTAATACTTATTTCAAAAATATAACACTTTAAACTCTCGCGCTTTGTACACATATTTAAATAATTGTTGTGCACAACAATTATTCTAACGCGATATTTTTTACCAAATATTACTTCTGATGTTTCGACATGGGTTGCACCGGTCATGGTCGCAGATGACTGTCGCCCCAGGAACTTGTCCACGGAGATACGGGTGCATCATATTTCCCTATCGTCCAAAGGTCAATAAAAATACGATAAAGGTAAATAACTATCGCGTTAGACCCGTGAAAAACAATACTTTAAATATTTTAAAAATACCTACATTGATTAACTTAAACTAATGCCAGACATCATAGACATAGATTCGACACATCCTTAGTGATGGTAGTGCGGGTGTACGAGTACGTACAGCCACTAAGATTGAGATAACAGCAGGCGGTCTTATTGCTCGTAGCATTCAGACAACCAAGCATCCTTCGTCTCTTTCTTAAGGGGCGCATCATCTCCCTTATCTATTGTGCATTGACACCTGTCACAATCACACCGTCTAAATTGGCTCCTTCAATTGACATCTCATTGTGACATCGGCGCAAGGTTTCATTTCGCCTGGTAGTTGGGTGCCACCGATTCACGACCGACATGACGTGACACAACGGCAATCACGTCAGGAGCGTCACGACCGTCTGGCACGTGTCGCGTGCTGTGTGTACTGTGTGGTGGACAAGGGTTACGGGAGACACCAATTTAGCTTTGATTGAAGGGTGCAGGTTCGGCGGTTGGTGCTTAGGTTGTTGACTAAATTGAAAATTGATTTTGTGCCGCCGAAAATGAATGAGAACACTTTTAGTAAGTAGATAAAATACGTGGAAAGGTAAACTGTGAAATTGTGAATGACATTGTGTATTGTTCATTTCATTAATTAAATTAAGTAAGTATTTATTCTATGTATCTTGCTCTTCGTATGGCCTACCAGGGCCCATAAATAAATAATTGAATAGTAAATATTTGGGGACAATCTGTGATAACTGACCTCTGACCATGTGACTGTTTTATATTTTTAAGATCTGTAAATACCATGGTTGCAATAAATATAATGATTAGGTATATGAACTCACGTAAACATTTTTATACATTCAGGTTTTAACGAACACCGCATACGTTGGTACAGACGGTTTGGTGCAATGCAACCCATCCATAACCACCCGACGGATTTAGAAGTCGCGAGCATACTTTTTTTTTATTTCGAATCAAGGGCTCGATAAAAAAACGATATAATTAATAAACCGGCTCACAAATGTTTACGAGAATCGGTTGAGAAATGCGACATGTAGAGAACAGTGGGACATAGGTACGCGGACGCCGGCCGGACAGACAAACCATTTTCACCCCAAGCTGAAGCATAGCATTAATACCTATATGAATATTAATATTAGTCTACTATTGTAGTTTTATAAGTGTTTTTGTAAGTAACAACCTATTATACCTTAGATCGTACCTATCTAGAAATAAATAATTTTTATTTTATTTTATTTATCTATAGAACTTCGCTCGCTTCGCTCGCTGGTTCGATAATGGGTCATACAGAGTCGAAAAGACTAAAGTGGTCAGTATAAGCGCTGCGCACTCGCGTGCATATAAGTACCAATAAAATGTGTTTTTCGCATAGAGTCCAACCAAAAATTGGACTCTATAGGCCCTTTGGTAATATTCACATTGTTGCCGACCGACCAACCTTTTTTATGTTTTTTGACTTTTATGTTAATTTTAAAATAGGTTTAGATTGACTTTATAAAATGACCTATGAGGTTGAATTAAATGGATTTTTCCTATATGTTATTAATGCGTTTTCATACGTTTCACACATAAAAGACACGGGCCAAAATCACGCATAAAGTTCTAAGCTCGCTGTAGTCAAGGAATGAAAAGGTTCGTCACTTTTCAACTTTATTTTAATGATGTTATGGTCCAACAGTGTCGAACCTTTTCATTCCGCGACTGTACAGTTGTCGTAATTAATCTATGTTAGTAAAATTACATTGTAAAATTAAATAACATCAAACTAAAGTAAGTCCAATAAAACTACAAAATTACCTACTTACTTCAGTTTCAAAATACTTAAGTATAGGTACTTATTTATTTCATATTCCGTAGTGGCGTTCCCCGCGATATTCGCGTCGGTCCGCATTAGCCCCGCGACGCTGACGATCAGGTGAGCCCTCTCGACGAGCATATTGCCCTCCGAGGGAACAATACTCTTGACGCCCCGCCGGGCGAGAGCGGGGAGGCAGAGGGTGGAAGTTTTGTGCCTACACTGATTAAAACTGCTAAATATTGTTGTCAAACATTAATCATCATCAGATACAGGGTATATTATCCAAACATGCCAAGGAGAGAAAATCTGAAGCAAGAGACGGAAATTAGTTCTTTCTTACCGGTCACCAGGCCGATTTTAGAAAAAAAGATGTAACTGCATTCACAAGTTTACCAAAAACCTGATCAAATGTGTTTTAAAATAGCTGGTAGGTACCTACTAACTACTTATACTACCTACTAGTTGTAATGAAAGGAACAATTGTTACTATGGAACCCTGTATCTACAATAATTTAACTGAAATTGCAGGAGGTATTTGACAATTTGATTATGACACCCACGGTCCCCCAATGACCATAATATACCTATGTGCACAAGACGGCGTTCCAATGAATATTCGTTCATAATGACTTTTGTACATTAGATAGGTACCCACCTCGTGATCTGTATTTTAGGCTACCTGAATAAAATGCATAAAAGCAATTAGTAAAAAATACCTACGTAAGGAACACTCAACTAACACTTTCTATGAAATAAGTTCAGTTTACGGAGATGGACCCCGCGAAGCGAAAAAGTGGTTCGCTATTAACTTCACAGTAGTTTCTGTCACTATTATTTAAGCAACCAGGTAACTGTTTGTTCTAACCTGCTTTCCGACACTAGCCGAATAGGAAACGCTAATTTCGTATTGCAAGTTTTCTTTTATCTTTCCTCCTGGAGGCTAGTTGGCCCACCCGCGGCGGATTGTCGGTTCTACGTCGCCCCTCTTTGCCTCCATCATGAGCCCTGCGCAGTGGAGTGTGGTTAACGTAATGTTTATTGCGACCCTCGCTGTTTACAATGTTAATTGTTTGTTATTAACCGTTTTTATTAACTGTTTATTTATTAACTGAGAGTGCGGGCGCACTATCGCGGCCGGCACGTCGAGGGCACTCGAACTTTATTAAGATTTAAATATTTTAATCGATTAGTTTAGGTTTTGTTATTGTCAGTGTGAGAGCTTGTCATTGAATTTAACTTGCAAGTCAATTTTGAGTTAAATAATTACAGAAACCCGTCTTTCAAGATCCTTTTTGTCAGGAACTGGCGGATGTATCAAGTTGAAATTAAAAATTAAAATCCCTGGTGCTGAGGAAAAATAAAACTTCTAAGGTACGCATATTGCCGCATATTTTGACACTCGCAGGGAATCAAAACCTACAAGTAACTTCCCGTTGACCTGGAATCATGCAGAAAGGACAAATTTTGAATACCGTTATTTTTTTATTTCGCCACAAAAATTAGATCTGTAGGTACGTAGGAACGGTGGGCTCAAACTTGTAAGTGAGAGGCGACTGTATTTAAGTGAGGCGACTGTATTCAGGGCTTCACTGGCACAACACAGACTGATCCTACCTATACTAGTAATATTATAGATGCGAGAGTTTCGATGTTTAGATGATGTTTCGATATTTGGATGTTTGTTACTCAATCACGCATAACGGCTGAACGGATTGAGATGTTTGGCATGGAGATAGATTATAAACTGGATTAAAACATAGGATACATTTTATACAACTGGGGATGGCATCAGGTGGGTCCTCGTGGACTCCCGTATCAACATGCTATAGATTTTTTATATTTTCGATGTATTTTTTTAATTTATCCATTCATATGATGTACTTAAAACTTTTCCAGCGTTTATCTGCACAATTTATAAACCGAAAAATACGGTCGATTGCACATTTACAAGATTTATCTTCAATCGTCTTTTCACTCCACCGTGCACCGGCCTCCTGTCCAACCCAGTTATAGTTCCAATGGACTTTACGTAGTTAGGGCAAAGTTGTACAAATCGTATGAAGGAACAATAGTGGCTATTGTAGTGCGGGGCCAGCGCTGGGCGTGGGAGCGGGCATGTGCGCGGGGTTATTCCGACGCGATGTCAACATCACTTAACGGAGAGCCATGTCATCGCTTTTGAATCATTCAATATTCATCAGTCATAAGACTTAACAACAATGTTCACGTTTATTTGAGGTTTTTTTAATATCTATCTACCTAGCTACTTCACTAATATGACATACATATGTAAAAATGTCACGTTACACGCTCAGGGACATAATACGTCCGGAGACGTTAAGGTAAGGCTGCGGACCAGCTGCCACAAGAGGAACGTTTGGGTTTGTAACAGATGACACATAGATCTATGAAACAGCGAAAGCATAATATTTCACAGGAATGTCGTCTACTTCCATGGCAATGGAAAAAATGTATGAATTATTTCATTTGTGATGTGACATAGAATTTTGAGAATGATTAAAACCTTTTTGCTGAAAATTTTAACTTACTACTATTTAGATAAATAAACAGTTAAAAATTGGTGAGTATGAAATTTGACATGGAGCTTGTTTGAATCTCGGGGAAGGACATAGAATAGTTTTTATCTATGAATATCATCCCTGAGGGGATGAAATGGGGATGAAAGTTTGTATGGAACTACGATATAAACGTGTTCCACGCGGACGGAGTCCCGGGCAGAAGCAGAAGCTATAGTAATTTATATTACTTACTTACTAAGTTATACCTGTCTCATAATTTCATTTGAAATATTCGCAATATGTCGTCGAAGCGGTTACCTATTACGCAACTACATACGAGTAAAAATAATTGCTGGTTATTAGCTAATTCCCTGCTTAATCATATATTCACCCCTGCGTGGTTTACACCCTGTATCACGTAGACAGATTTAATTGATGCCCTTAACATTACCATGTTGCGTCGATGCTTTCTGACGGAAAGCTCCAAACTCGCGGTATAAATTATATATACACTATTTCCACCTTTTCTTAACCGTCTTAGAGCCGAAGCCCAGTTAAAGTATATATCCTACTAATATTATAAATGCGAAAATTTAGATGTTTGGATGTTTGGATGTTTGTTACTCAATCACGCTTAAACGGCTGAACCGATTTGAATGAAATTTTGCACGAAGATAGTTTATATCCTGGATTAAAATATAGGATAGTTTTTATCCCGGGTCCACGCGGACGAAGTTGCGGGCGGAAGCTAGTTACAAATAACTTAAAAAAGGTTTTTTGTATTAATATTAATTTTAATCATCCAGCCGAGTGACCGCAGTGACCGCTAGCCGCCATCTTATGTAGATAGGTAGGTAGGTACGAACTCTAACCGGGTGAATGAACTTCACACCGCGCGCCATACAAGATTTTTCAAACTTAATTACCTTTTTTTTACTAAAAATTTAACCAATTTTTTTTTTTCACATATGGTTAGTACGTTTTGAATACTACGAGTATAAGTGGGATTCGGCTCTAAGACGGTTAAAAAACACGTTATATAGAGGCGAATTTATTAAATTAATCTGATGAGTAGTTTCGGAGATTTCCTCCCACATACAAACTTATATTTCACGCATATAACATCTTTACTGAACGAGCGAGCGAAGCGAACGAAGTTCTTCGTTTCACCATGGGGCAAAAATATATCGTATATCCGGTTGTCCCGCTGTCCGGCTGTTCCCCTCTACGTGTCGCACTTCACCGATACTCGTGACAACTTGTGTACTCGTTATAATATTAGTACCTATAAATGTTGTACGAGTGGGTGATCGTTAGTCAAGCCCTGATGTTTCGAGGCCATCAGAATACTCCCGTTTCCCCTAAACACCCCACGAGGTAAAGGAGGCCAAAACGCGCGATTTTCCCCAAACCGAAGTCCGGCTTAGCGGACAACGCCGGGTAAGCCTATTAGCGTTTCGATCACCCGGGAACAGTTGTCACCGCTACTTAACATGTTCAATGCTTTCCTAGCGCGTAGATTTTGTAACCGACAACATGCGAACAACCGTATGCAGAGTAAAGCGCCTATAGGGTCAGAGCACACCCATTTAGCGGGTTTCTAACACTGAGAGTGTGTGTGTGGGTGATCTCAAGGGACACAGTTAATGTCTTCCAATTTACGTAATAATTACCTACTTATGTATCTTTATTTTGATATTATGCATATAGGTACCTAAACTTGTGTGGCGTTATTTTGACCTCGACACAACAAAGGTAATAATTAGGTAATAGTATTAGGTAATTACCTAATAAATCTTAGCTTTTCCCTTTTCATAAAGACGGTAAGTACCTATTATAATATAGGAGAGGAAGTAAGCTCTTATCTACGTATATCCACTAATACCTATTATAAAGAGTAAAAGTCTCTGATAACGTAGCTTTATAAGTTTATTAGCCGGCAATATTCGGAACTATACTTATTCTATTTCGTTTTTTTTCACATAAGTATAATACGGACCAATACACTTAATCCCGCGGGTTGCCTGCGTTATTTGCAATACGCGGGCAAAGCCACGCGAACAGCTAGCAAGTATATTAAAGTAGGTATGTCGTGACAAAGATTATTAAGAAAATACTTCTCAATATCTTTGGTCGTGAGGAGGTTGCGTAAAGCACACACAACACAGCCGGACATTCCTCATATCGGGATTATCAGACAATCCCTTATTTCCCGTATTTTTTTCGCTGCTGCTGTCACAATAGCGAATTCTACTCGTGTATCGATTGAACTCGAATTTACAACATATTGTGACAAGGCTTGGCCGAGCGGCACCTCGCATTATTTCATTACGTGCGAGCCGTTTTTTGCCGTCGCGTCGTTACGCCACAATCGGCGGCTACACCGTTGCACAATGGCGCGCCGCCCCCGAATTACACGGAATCACAATATTGTCATCTACCCGGCTTTTAGGGTTCTGTATCTTGACAGCATAATTTAAATGCCTAAGGGTCAACTCTATTACACAAGAATATATTATACTAATATACTATACTATACTACTATACTATATAGGTACTTAGAGTTCATCTTTGGAATAATTTGACATATCACGGACAGCAGTATGTGTACTAATTGGCACAGCGTATCGCAGCTACTTGATTAATTAATAATTATTATCATCATCAGCCGAGAGAGGACTGCTGGAGTGGAGGTGGATAGGCCTCCGCCAAAGAGGGCCACAATTTTTTATTTTATTTTTTAATCTTATATTGTAAAGAGGATGAACGCTGCGCCATCCACATCCAGACTACCGCGAACTTTCCCAGGACATCAGTTTGCGCCTTCCGGTATCTAATCGAGAACCTTTCCGCCCCAACGGCCATCGGTTTTACGACCAATGTGCCCCTCCTACTGCCACTTGATTAATGGTACGGTTGAACGAAACTTGCACTTACTCACATATAAATCATACCTCCACGAGCGATTTCCGCTACAAAGTGGAAAAATGCTGCTACGGGCTACGACGTAGCACAGGTGGCGTTGCGTAAACTCGAATCGAAGGGGTTTATATTGTTTTTTTTCGAAGAAAACTTGTCACGCTAGATTGCGTTTGTTTCCCAGCGTAACAAAACTGACAGAACCCTATATACTACAACAAACCGCTCAGTTCTTGACCACAGCGCCTTAAGCCGCCTAATCCAAGCCCTTTAAGGTTCCGGCAGACTGTTCCGACCCGGAACTCTCTTTGTGGCCATCTCTACACGACGGAACCAACAGAAATCTCGATATTCACGCAAAAATGACACTAATCGTCACATACTTAAGTCGAGAAATCAAATCAAATCAAATCAAATATTTATTCTGCAAATAGGCCACAAGGGCACTTTTACATGTCAAACCGTAATTTACAATAAAATAATAATAATAATCTTACACAATAATAATTTAAAATTATATATAAAAGGTTAACAAACTAAATGTCCCTAAGTTAATGTAAACAAAACAAAATTGCAAAATATGACCATTACATTCGATATAAGATCTATCAGCATTAACAAGAAGTTAATCATAATAATTCAGTATTTCAGAGATCTATAAGGTCTCTGAGCTTCCAAATACAATTAATAATTATTCTAATATTCTAAGAGATGTATACGGTCTCTAAGCGTCAAAACAAAAAAGGAACAATGATGTAATATTGTCAGCGATGTACATGGTCAATAACAATAAAACGTGTCAAGATCAGAATGATGTCTCTCGTCAATACGATAATAATAATAATAACACTAGTATGTAATTAGTTAACTATGTACTATGCCCTTGCAAGCATGAACAGTCCGGACTCCACAAACAGCACCCGATCACGAGTATGACGCATATCTCAGCCATCGCCTCCCTCAACCATATTTTAGGGAAGGTGGCGACCCGATCAACGACGCCACCGTAAGCAAAGCCCTTTAAGCGAGCATGACATATTCAAGCCACCGGACATTGATAATAACAAAGATTAAGCGACTTGTTCGGCGAGAAACAACATTACGTGCTCTCTTCTTACATAAAACGGAACAGTTATTTCAGGTAGGTACTTATAATGATTACGTATATTTAGGTATATTCCTAATAGAATTAGACTACTACTGGCTTAAAGGCATTTTTGTCGTTTAAGAAATCGTTGACAGTATAATACGCCTTGCTCAGCAAATTACTTTTAACATGAGACTTAAATTTACTGAACGGTAAATTAACAATTTCGGTGGGTATTTTATTGTAAAAACGTATGCAGTTCCCCGCGAACGACGTGCTAACCTTGCGGAGACGACTAGCCTTCACTGCGATCTTGTTTTTACTTCTGGTGTTGTAGTCGTGGATATCACTGTTGAGTTTGAACTCATGAAGGTTTTTCCGCACATACATGATATTCTCAAGAATGTATTGGTATGCTACAGTAAGAATGTTTGCCTCCTTAAATTTGTCCCTGAGAGAATCTCGAGCTTTAAGTTCGTATATGGAGCGTACAGCTCGTTTCTGTAGCACGAATATGTTCTGGATATCAGCCGCTTGAAAGCTTGAATACTCACTGGTATGGATTTTGTATTGGTTTTTAAGTAATAACGTGTGTTGTCAGCTGATCTGTTGGCTGTCATTGTAGACGGCTTGTCTGAGAGGTGTTACAACTTTACAACGGATTAAGTAGTACGTTTTTTTATATAAAAGAGCGCGCCGCCTTAATAAAGATTTATAAATCTTTATTAAGGCGGCGCGCTCCCCGATAATATTTTAATAGTAAAGGTAGGTTCAGCACAGCTGCACGGAAAAGAATAGACAGAGTACATATTAAAAAGAAGGCAGGCAGACCTGTAGGTATGTACTGTGAAGGTATACTCAGTCTAGTGTAAGTCACGTCAAAACGCTGATAATTTTAGTCAAATAAATTTCCACTCGGAAGGAGTTATATAGACTTTTAATGAAACATGCATGCTGACTGCACTATGATTTATATTTTAATATTGTAGAGAAAATGTAAACGAACCAAAAAAAGAGAAAACATGTATTAATAATAATATTTGTTCTGACTTTTCAGAAGCTAATAGTTAAGTTCTGTGAAATATGCCTTCTTTGCCACCATGCAAAACTTTACCCAAAAAGCTAATTTAAAACAAAATCTGGTAATGAACGAAAACACAACATATTTATGGCAACCTTACTATTTTTAGTAGAAACTAGATTATATATTTATGACTTTACTTTGAGTCATACATGTCTTCAACTTCAGCCAGGAGCTTGCAGCAAATTGTGGAACCTTATGGATTTGTGGCAAAGTTGAAAATACCTAACTACGAAAAGTTTAACACAGTACAGATGGGCAATGTTACGCCCATCTTTACTGTGTTAAACTTTTCGTAGTTAAGACCAAGATGTTAAAATGGAACGCCATGTTTGCCCAAAATTTAGTAGCTGCGTCAATAATTCGACAAGGTCAATGTTGGCAAAAGTCCAGATAACTTTACGCGCGATCAAAATCGATAAAAAATTGTATTATGTGTTGATTAAAAAATATTTATCCTCATGAGTTACGAAGCGTACGACTACGAAGGATTCGTTAAGCCAAAAAAAATATCATCCTACCATATAAAAAATATGAGATAAGTACTTATGCTTGTTTTTTCGGAAAAAAGCGGGCAAAGTAGGCATGTTTCACGGTTATCATTTATTTGATGTCTAATTTTTTATTTTATTTTGTCACTAGCTAACTACTTAATAGATAAAATAGTATTCTGCCTATATCCATTACATAGACCATACGCTTATTATTAAGAAGTCAGACCATTACGGCATCCGGGGGACTTTCCTCAAAGTATTTGAATCCTTTCTAAAGAATAGGCAACAATTATGTGAAGTAGATGTCAATGGCTATAAGGGAAGATCCAACTATCAATCGCTTGATTCCATTTCTGTTCCTCAAGGTTCAGTAATAGGTAACTATTTATTTATTGCATTAGTTAATGACTTGTCAGCGTGTACGTCGCATGGTCAACTGATCGCATACGCGCTTTTGTTGTTTGGGGCACTAGTTTCACAGAACTGCAATCTAAAGTAATTTACCTGCTACGGGATGTAAAGCACTGGTTCACTAACAATTGTATGAAACTTAACCTGGAAAAAACGAATGTGATCCAGATAAACCTTAGGGGTTTGCCACCCCAGAAGCTGAATAGTGTGCTGGATAACATCGAAGTACCCTTAGTAAACAAGGCAAAATATCTAGGCTTCACCTTAGACTCTGTATTGCAGTGGGATACCCATATAGATGAGCTTTGTAAGAGGTTAGGCAAAGCGTGTTTTGCAATTTCGAGATTAACAAAAATGCTTGATGAGCAATGTGTCACAAATGCATACTATGCTTACTTCCAGTCAATTGTAACGTACGGCATTGATATGTGGGGACAAGCGGTGGACAGACAAAGGGTGCTTATATTGCAAAAAAGGGTAATTAGGATTATGGCTGGGGTGCCCTGGGACACACCTGCCCGCAGCCTGTTCCGGAAGTTAAGGATCATGACTGTTCCAGGTCTGTACGTATTTGAAGTAGCAAAAGTAGTTCGTAAACATCTTAATGAATTTAAAATGCGTGGTCCTAACTACCGAAATGGAAATAATCTCCTTCCCAACCCGCACAGACTAAAGAAGTCCGAACAATGTGTGTGGTATATATAGGACCTAGAATCTATAAAAAAAAATAAAAAAAAACATTTATTTCGGACCAGGGATCCATAGGATATTAGTAACAATTTAGACTTATTAACTATGTTAGTATCTATTTTTAAATACAAGAAAAGAAAAACCAAAATTAATAGAGGTCCAATCTCTTATCCTATCTGGCCCTGCCAATGACCACTTCCGCCCAGTACTTTATTATGGGACAGTCAAGTCGCTCTGACAATGCCCTAAGGAGGCCATTGCCGCCGCCCCGCACTCTCCTCAGTAGTGAGCCCACACGCTTGCGCCTGATTGCGAAGAAGTCGTCGGTTCGCGCTTCAGCAAACATGTTGGACGCACTACAGTGGTTCGGCAGCCGCAACAGCATCCTCAACATATTGTTATATTGGACTCGTATAGCGTTGTAGGCTCTCTGTGTAAAGCCTACAGCCTACCCACAGACTGCAGGTGTAGAACGTCTGACAGTAGGCTTTGAAAAGCGTCAGTTTGACTTGTTCATTACACCTTGCAAATCTGCGGGCAAGCATATTGCCACGTACCGCCATTGCCCTCCTCTCCCTCTCTAGGTCCAGGTCATCCTTTAGGTCCTCTGTAAGGATATGCCCCAGATATTTAAACCTCTCAACTCGCTTAAGGGGCACGCCGCACAGCATGATCGTAGGCACTGTTTTCTATAATCATTTGCCAAATAATTTAAAGTCAGCCGAATTATCAGATAATATGTTTATAAGTAAGCTTAAATAATATTTAATAGAAAAGGCATTCTACTCATTAGATGAATTTATGAATAAAAACAATATTATGTGATTATTAAAATGAGATACTTATTGTTGTTAATATAATATAGACATAGGATGTAAATAAATAAATATGTATAATAAAATTGACATGTAACTCGTTATAAATACTGAAACTGAAACTGATAGAACAAATCAGCTATAAATTATTTCCAAAATTGTTTTTTTTCAAAACGCCTCCCCTTAACCCCGCGTCATCCGGATCCGACATTGTGCAACATTGTGAGGCTAATCTTCGGAGCACGCCGGCTTTCGACACGTCCACAATCGACTGCGTCCCTATCGCCCTCCAGTCGGGCAACACTTGGGGGACAAGGACAGATGTAGAGTTAAATGGATAAGGTGAGTTCTTGGAATACAGATGATGTAACGATTCATTGATTCATGATTCAATTTCAATACTCAAATATACGTAGTTTTTATCGGAAATAGAAAGCTTTGTGCATCTGCTTGCAGGTACCTATGTAGGTAATAATTTTGTAGTTTAGCTAGTCAAAGTTCCATCTAGCAGACGTACTTACAGGCGCAGGCTGTTATATGTACTTACATAGATAAATTCGGCAAATGTTCATTGCTGAGCCAAACGTCTCAATGTTTGACACCTGCATTCTAATAGTTGACACCCTGGTTGTTTTTAATTAAGTACCTACTATAAATTAAGATTTGAAGTTTTCGAGTGTTAAGCTGGAGTCGGGTCCTACTGAGTATTTTACCTTAGGTACTTTCAGTCTACTCTATGCAAGTAAAACTGTACCTACTCAGGAGGAATGACAACGGGTACAACTTGTGTATACTTATACCTACTCATTTTCATTACCCTGGGTGCCTGTTACAAATGCAATTCGTCCCTTCCTCCGACCCGGTTCCCGTAATAGAAAACTAGATCACAATAGATGTTGCCAACTGGAAGCATCTGTTTAGGGCGAAGTTACAGGTCCAATTATGGAGTGTCAACATGAACATGGCCGCCGGGCGACGCGGGCCATCGCCGCCGGGCGCCGCGGGCGAGCAATGCGAGGGCTCTTTAACATACGGCAGTCAGTTTTTTACCACAAGGCCGAAGGGAGACGTATGTGACGGATCGCAATTTGATATTGATTTAATTTTAATGTTGCGCGCGCTCGTTTTGGTACATTAGCTTAGCCTGAGGTGCTCGAGAAATAACCTCGTAAAACACATAAATCACACCTGGACATGAAATGGAAATTACCGGCCCCTATTCGTGCGGAAAATCTCACTACCTGGCCGGGGATAGACGTAAAATTTAGTACACTACAGGCAGTAATAAAGATAACCTCAACATCATACCTATTACCCTTTCGCTTCGCCATCAAATATCTGCCATCTGAGACATTGTTCGTTTTACCGTCATAGGTAAGCAAGTAATTGGTATGTTGCACGATAATCTTGTTAACATTTAACTTAAACATATAGTACCAACGCACGGTACCTAAATAGCCTCTGTTCTAATCACTCCGCGTCGCGCTCTCGGTACCAGGCCTCGCGCGTGCCGCAAAACTTCTCATTACGGCCCACAACTTACCCACCCTCGTATCACACCATCCCAGCGCTAGAATTACAACCTGTAACCCCTTTGAAACAGGGATGGAATTCCTGTAACATACTCGACTGGGTGAAGCTTGTGCAAGGTAAACTGTTCGTATTACTTCCGCAGGGCGCGTCGGCACGCGGCATTGTTTTAACCACGTTTTACCGTGGGACTGCGAGGGCTATTATTCTCAACGCTTCGCACACATTGCAACACGAACCAGTAAAACTTAGACCTTCCATTACGCATAGTTGTTACGAGTATAAGGGTCATATTGGACTGGGGATGTATAGTCGAATATAAAATGTTTTATGTTTGAGGATAATGTTCGCAATCTAAAACAATGGGAACGTGGAAATCCCATTTTGGAGGCAACCCTCCGCTTTTAGATTGTTTCGTATCTAATGAACAAACTTTTACTCGAAAAAGTTATAAAATAGAAAAATGTAGGTAGGTACCTTAGGAATGAAAATACTAGACACTCGAGCGGGCATTGTTTATGATTGCAAAATTCTCTCTTTGGTTTGCAATACCTCATCCAGGAAGCTACGTTTGTGGTAGAGTGTAGGTAAATATCACTCTATCTAATAGGTATCCGCAATGTAAACCATCGTGTAATGTAGATAAACTCACCCTATTACTTTGGTTTTGTCTATTATTTTTTATTCACGTAACGCATAGATCTAAATGTAAATTTTTACATGGAAAAATGACGGTTGGACTGTCCTATCGCGCGTTAGAAACGTCACGTGATTCTGATTAGGTACCCCTCAGGAAAGACTTTAGGGCCGGTAACTATTCCATCCATTATAATTGACAGGTGACGTGCGTTTTAATTTTCGGATCTAAATGGAGTTTATAAATCTGTAGGTACATCTTTGACATTAATTATTGACATAAGTGGAATGTTCCGAATAAAGTCATTAATTAGTGAGCATTATCGTGAAGCGGAATAGTCGGCGCGTGCCGCGTTATTGCCGGCGCGCGCGCAGTCGAGTGGAACGGCATGCGCTACTCACACAACATCAGACCCTGTAGCATGGACGGCATTATCACACGATAAGTGACAAGATAGAGCGTCCGTCCAGTGACGGACGCTCTATCTTGCCAGCCAGTGCTGACACCGTTCAATAGAACGAGACGGACGCTCTATTTTGTCACATTATCGCGTGATAAGGCCGACCATGATACGGGGTTACAGGACTCTATTACTCGGCTACGAGCTGGCTAGTATAATTTAAATGATCCAACCAACGTAATGTTTTTTTTTAATTGGAACATCATCATCCTCCTAGCGTTATCAGCTTTGACACCTATAACTCCAAGATTTGGCTAAGGCACTAGTTTTACTAAAGCGACTGCCATCTGATTTTCCAACCCTGAGAGAAAACTAGACCTTATTGGGTATAAGACCGTATCTTCTGGCTAAAACGAAAGTTATATATGTCACTGTTGATCTATTGTGGTTTGGATCCTTTTCCCTTAACTAAGTACTTACTTGCACCCTATTTTAACAGTAGCTGTTCAGTGGAGGAAAACAGCCAGTCTAGTTTTTCTCTCTTGGTTGGAAGGTTAGACGGTCGCTTTCGTAAAACTAGTGCCTACGCCAAGCCCAAATCTGGGCCCCGGCGGGCTCGTTTATTAGGGTACAACCGGGAACACGATTTTCGTAACATGTAGGTAAAAGCAAGTCAGAATTGCGCCAACAGCACCGGTTCGGTACCTTTGGGAACGCCCCGCCCGGCGGTTGTTATTCGCATCGCAAGGCTAACGAAGCGTAGGTGTAAGTAGGTAAGGTCAGTCGGGGCAAGCGCGCCAACGGGGTAAATGCGCCTATGATATAGGACCGGTCATTGTGGCACTCTTTGGGGGAGGCCTATGACTGGCACTGGGCGTATTCTGGCTGATATGGTGATAATGATGATCATCTTCTTAGATGATCATCATTTTAGTAATATAGATATCTTTATCTATATTACT
The DNA here is from genome assembly GCA_947049275.1 of Epinotia bilunana. Classification (NCBI taxonomy): domain Eukaryota; kingdom Metazoa; phylum Arthropoda; class Insecta; order Lepidoptera; family Tortricidae; genus Epinotia; species Epinotia bilunana. The sequence goes on along the minus strand of OX346275.1, from coordinate 14,777,154 downwards.
AAAATATCAGTAGATTTCAATAGTTTGATGATTTAGGGCTCCGTCAGATTTACACGGAAGACCTGGCCTAACATGGAGACCATTGTATGTGTAGTGTGTAGGTAAGGTATAACACATGTTTGCTGCGCCCTTACGGGGTCCATTTTATTACTTGTACTTATTAGGTATCTACTTGTAATAATATCTGTGCAATAAGTAGTTTAAGTTACAGGTACACAGAAAAAAAAACATTAGAAAGACTTGAATGTTGCTACGCCCTAGTAGGGTCCATGATTGTACTCACCTTAATTTAAGAACACCTGTAATACCATGGTTGCAACTAATAAATGAATGAATAAATGAATGAATTAATTAAGATGATACGCTCGAACCAAGAGAATAAAAATCTGGACATATTTGCTTCTTCCTAATGTATTTCTTGGTACTTAGGTACTTAATTTGTTGGTAGAGGTAGGTATGTTTACTTACCTCTACCAACAAATGTATGTTTACTTAATTATTGTAACCTACTATGTATAGGTATGGAGCCAAGCCAGAGCGTTTGTGTACGCTTAGATTTTTAAATTGTTTTATTTATTGCAGTAAATAAAACAATTTAAAAACCTAGGTAGAGGAGGGTACAGAGCTGCGTGACCCGGAAGCCAAAGGACGTTTCCAACTTCTTGTATTTAAAGACGGCTCAGCAACTATTTAAATCGTGTATGAAACCTCTACGGCCCCAGGCCGAACAGATTAGCTATACGTAGCTAATCTGTTCGGCCTGGGGCCGTCGGAGTCAGAGCACTCAATTGGTCGGCCATCACATCCGGTGCGGGAGGACGTGTCTGTCTATTTGCTTTCAAGTTTACATTTACATAATTTAACTCTGACCTCCGTTTGATTATTTCACACTAGAAACAGCATAACAAAAGAATTAGGAGATATTGTTTCAGTTGATGCTGATGCATTGACGGCATACCACGGATATGTTTCATCTGTCCTCGGCTATGGGTTGTGGGGTATAGTGCTGTTGAGGTGGACAGGGTTTTCAAAATCCAATAAAAGTGTGTCAGGGTCATTTAATTTCAATATAGCCAAAGCGCATCGTGAAACCCGATGGCTAAAAGTTACTACTGAGTATGGCCTATAAATTGGGATCAGACAGTGTATCTCGGGCTTTAGCCGTCAAAGACTAAGGGATCCTCTTTGACGAAAGCTTTTCTTTTCATAACCACATTAAGGAACTAGCTGCCGACTGCTTCAAACGGCTTGGTTTCGTAATCAGGTATGCTTGTGATTTCCAAAATCTGGGGTTCATCCGACTGCTGTCCACATCCCTGGTTCGTCGAGCTTCGACATTACCACCACCACAACCTCTATACCATAGGGAAGTGTAATCGGCTGTCTTCTTTTTCTCATATACTTACATCAATGATCTCCCTAAAATTATTCAAGAACCTTCAATCCTTTTCGCTGACGATATCTCTATACTAACATCCTGTCAAAATACATCACATGTAAATAATAAAATTGGATGCACGACCTAGTGGTGGTGGTAGGTACCTGGGAATCAACTACACTAAGACAAAATTAATGACATTTCACCCATATCATCAACCAAGTCAACTGTAACCACAATTCCATAAGGTTAGAGGTGGCCGACACATTTACGCTGTTATTTAGGAATCGTAATAGACAAACAACTATCGTGGAAACCACACTTAAAAAGTATTAAAACAAAACTTTCCAGATTTGCGTACGCGCTACGGGAATTAAAGAAAACCACCGACTTTGAGACTGCGCTAGCAACATATTACGCGTACAGTTATGCCTGGCCCAGCTATGGAATTATCCTCTGGGGAAATAGCACCGATGCTCCCACCATCTTCACCCTGCAGAAAAAAACTTATCAGAATACCTACTAGTAAACCTAAAACAAATAGACAGTTGTAAGCCGCACTTTATCACACAGAATACTCACTCTACCATCCTTATAGGAAGGTACATCTTAGAAATATGTAAATTTGTCCGCATATACTCAGAATTTTATACCAAAAGAGAAGACACACCTGTACCATATGTGCCTTAAGAAATAAAACCAGATTAATAGCACCGCCATCCCGATTGAAACTCCATTCATCCGGCCCTTTAATAATGTCCATAAAAATATATACTAAATTTCCTGGTAAAATTAAAAAAACCCGCACACAAAGGGTTCCGTACTATCTATAAAAACGGCAAAAAAATCATGTCTGTTATATGGGAGCCCCACTCCGCCTCGCACTTGGCCGGTTTTTAGTAGGTATTTGTTGTTATAGCGGCAACAGAAATACATTATCTGTGAAAATTTCAACTGTCTAACTATCACGGTTCATGAGATATAGCCTGGTGACAAACGGACAGACAGACCAACAGACAGACAGACAGCGGAGTCTTAGTAATAGGGTCCCGTTTTTTTTACCCTTTGGGTACGGAACCCTAAAATCCGCTAACACTACCCGATCCCACCCCGTTCCCGTTGCGGGCGGGAATGGGAACGTCCCACCAATAAACGGGATATTAAAACTAAACGCCGGTACCGCAGGATACAGTTGGACCGACTGCGGAGGGGACGTTATGTCCCCAATTTTCATCTGAGCTTAGAGGGTAAGTGACATAGTAATAGAGAAACAAATTACGCAAGATTTGGATAAAGCTCACTAGAAAACGTAGGTGATTCAGCCTCAGGGTAGTTTCGCCGTTTAGCGACCACCTTCTTAAGAGGAAACACAACGGCCGTTTTTCCATAGAAACGTAGTCCCCTGTTTTCTCCCTGGATAATAGCAGTAGAGCAATAAATTTTTTCCCGTAAATCTATGGCTACTATTGACATGTTCCTATATTTTCCTTTTTTTCATAAATTTATTCTTAAAAGAGATATTAGCCTTCTAAACTGAAAATATGCCAGATTTTCCGCTGTGTTCAAACATTCAGAAAACTATTATGACTAGGTTATTAAAAATAGGAAAACATAGGAACACGGCCAAAGCCTTTCTTTGATTTTTAATAAAAAGAATAGTTAAATAGGTCAAGTTTTGGAGAAGAAATCAGGGGACTACGAAACGTTGATTTTGTGTACTTTTAATAGGTATTTTCGGTCCAAGCTGCAGTTGTCTCTATCGCGCTCTGCGGGGGGAGGCTTAAGGTTGGTGCGACAGCAATACATTTTACAAATACCTATTATGATCTCGAGCTTAATGTTTCCTCTTAATTAAGTGTACCGGCTGGCGACTCAGATGTGTTGGTGAACTGAAAGGTTTTTTTTTTTTATTACGTGTTGCATATGGCTCACGGTTTGTTTAGTCTTTTGAATTGTTTATCCTAAATTGAAGAACCCTTGTCCTTCAGGTGGTCGCCAAATACCTGCAATCTTTGTTTTACGCCCTTGGTGAGTAATGTAGTGCTTAGGGTATTATACGCGTAATTTACTTAATTTTATAAAAATTGGTGGGTAGTTTTTTTTTTGTAGTTATCACCCTATTCACGACGTACCTACGTACTACCTCTAAAACCAAATGATCTCTCACTCGAATAATACGTTTTATTTGTTTCGCCAGCTTTGGAGACTTGCCAGGAAATAATCACAACATACAAACATATCTAATCCCCTCTTTATTCATAGCCTTGCAAACGGATTTATTACGGCAAGCGATCGAAAATTAATGGAGTATTTACCAATGTGGCAAACACGACGCGGGGGCAATCTACCATCCACACACCCTTACATCTGTCCCTGCACCTGCCTTCCAACATAAACTTTATAAGGCTCAAACTAAGGTTGCTTTTACAAGTGTACTGTAGTGGGCATTACGAGGTTGCGTAAGTAGCGAGACGTACAGTCGACGGCAAATATTTGCGGGCTGTAATCGGGTGGGGAATTGGGATCGAACATGTGCGGGATATTAATAAGTTCGTGGATGGAAATATTAGTTGTTTTGAGGGTACTTGACAATGCCTGGTTAATTGGTTGATCTGTTAGATTGACTGATGATCTATGCGGCAAACAAGCATAGGTTATTTCAAATTATATTGAAAAACGTATCGCTGCGAGCAGGTTTCGCAAATGCGACATTCAAGGAGCTCTAGCCAACTGAGCTATTGGAACAATCCCCTTGGTCGAAAAGTCTTTCGACCAGATCCCTCTTCCAACGCTTTAGGAAGACGTGAAGCGACCCAGGAAGGTACGTACTGTCGGGCTAATGGTTGAGTTTAATCTGTGCACGACACATACTCGTACATATAATCACGCCTATTTCCCGGAGGCGTAGGCAGAGATCGCGGATTTCCACTTGCTACGATCTTCCAACCTTCCTTGCTTCATTCACTTTCATGACATTCTTCATATCCTCTCTCTTCTCTTACTTCTTCTTTAGATCCTTGTGAACTTATTCTGGCAAATACACTATTCTTATTCTATTCTTATTCTTACATGCTCGTCGGTTAAGGTAGGTATGTATAGGTAGTACTATTACTTATTGTGTGGTTTTGGGTACCTACTCTTGACCTGACCTTCCTTCAGGATTTCTCAGATTTGGCCGGAAAAAGTTCGACGAGGTCGTCCCCTTCCAACATTTTTTTAAGTATCTGTTATGTACAAATACAAAATTCTTTGTCCTAATAACTATATAATAGGTATTAAAATGCGAAAGTTTGCATGTTTAGATTTTTAGATGTTTGGATGTTTGTTACTCAATCACGCTTAGGTAAACGGAACTGGATGAAATTTTGAACGAAGATAGCTATAGCCTGGACTAAAATATAGGTAGGTATGTTTTTATACCGGGTCCACGCAGACGAAGTCGCGGGCGGAAGCTATAGTTTACAATAACAACGTTGTGGTTTTAACTTGAGTCTCTCGGTACGTCTAAACGTTGCTCAGTAACGGATATCGATCTCGGTGGGAACTGGGAACGCGGCCGCGCCGCGCTCCGTAGGCAAGTGTACCTATGCTTATGTATTTACAGGTAAGTAAATAGCTTACTACGTTTCAGAGATATACAGTGTAGGTACTAAGATATTATGAAATATTAGTAGTATTAGTAGTAGGTACTTAATGGTAGTAGTAAGGTGGACTGATGACCTGGCAAAGGTCGCGGGAGTCCGCGGGATGCGGGTGGCGCAGGGCCGGTCACTTTGGCACTCTTTGGGGGAAGCCCATGTCCAGCAGTGGACGTCTTTCGGCTGAAGAATGATGATGATAATGATTAGTTTGCGTACTTAATGCCTAATGGTTGTCGGCAGATAAGAAGGCTATCCTGAAACCTGTTACTGAACGATCGAGCGAAGTGAACGAACTTCTTCGTTTCAGCTAGGGTAAACATTCTTTCGCAGCTATTTCCCGCTGTCCCGCTGTCCGGCGGTTTTCACTACAGGTCGCATTTATCAACCGATTCTTGTGTAATTTCGTGGGCAGGTTCGATAATTAGGTAGGTATATCTACACATTTTTTCAATCCAGTTTTTTTTACATTATTTTTAAAAACAGAATTGCGAGTAAGTAGGTATAACGTATAATATAAGGAGTTTAAGCACGATAGATGTGAAGGGGAGACCAGGGCTGAACATATATTTCAGTTTGTATTTTTAACATCTATTTTTGTTCTATTATTCCATCGGTTTTTTACGAAAATTGGTTTCAGTGAGAGATGGAACTGTTACAATCACCACCAGGGTTCACCGCCCAAATGGTCGACGTCCACGTCCAGTCGGCCGGCCAAAGCATCTCTGGATAGACGAAGTCCAGAAAGACCTGGGCTGTTATTCGCTACGCGCTAATGCGGCTCACCCCACCGGTCACCCGTCACGAAACTAGACCTCTACCTACGCTTAGGTATTTACTACGCATCGCGGTGTCAAGATATATTTAAGGGTGAGCGTTGAGGTAAGAGAAATCAAGTTACAGAATAGGTGGGCTGTGCCAGCTTCAAGCAGCCGGTCATGATCAGGTATCGACAAGCTACCCAGCACGGCTATCACGCGACGGCGCGCGAGCTCTCTCGATTTTTCTCGCACTATCCTCTCTCTTATTAGAACACTTAGAAGAAGAGGTATAGTGCGATAAAAATCGAGAGTATGTCGCGGCCGTCGTGTGCTAGACGTGCAGGAGAGAGCACAGCGGCGTGTCTTAGTGTCGGAGGCCAAGATCCACTTCGGGTCGCTTAGCCAGCGTGTCTAAGCGTCGGAGGCCAAAATCCACTTCGGGTCGTTGGGCCAGCGTGTCTAAGTGTCGGAGGCCAAGATCCACTTCGGGTCGCTGAGCCAGCGTGTCTGTGTCGGAGGCCAAGATCCACTTCGGGTCGTTGAGCCAGCGTGTCTAAGCGTCGGAGGCCAAGATCCACTTCGGGTCGCTGAGCCAGCGTGTCTAAGTGTCGGAGGTCAAAATCCACTTCGGGTCGCTGAGCCAGCGTGTCTAAGTGTCGGAGGTCAAAATCCACTTCGGGTCGTTGAGCCAGCGTGTCTAAGCGTCGGAGGCCAAGATCCACTTCGGGTCGCTGAGCCAGCGTGTCTAAGTGTCGGAGGTCAAAATCCACTTCGGGTCGCTGAGCCAGCGTGTCTAAGCGTCGGAGGCCAAGATCCACTTCGGGTCGCTGAGCCAGCGTGTCTAAGTGTCGGAGGTCAAAATCCACTTCGGGTCGCTGAGCCAGCGTGTCTAAGTGTCGGAGGTCAAAATCCACTTCGGGTCGTTGAGCCAGCGTGTCTAAGCGTCGGAGGCCAAGATCCACTTCGGGTCGCTGAGCCAGCGTGTCTAAGTGTCGGAGGTCAAAATCCACTTCGGGTCGCTGAGCCAGCGTGTCTAAGTGTCGGAGGTCAAAATCCACTTCGGGTCGCTGAGCCAGCGTGTCTAAGTGTCGGAGGTCAAAATCCACTTCGGGTCGCTGAGCCAGCGTGTCTAAGTGTCGGAGGTCAAAATCCACTTCGGGTCGCTGAGCCAGCGTGTCTAAGTGTCGGAGGTCAAAATCCACTTCGGGTCGCTGAGCCAGCGTGTCTAAGTGTCGGAGGTCAAAATCCACTGCGAGTCGTTGAGCCAGCGTGTCTAAGCGTCGGAGGCCAAGATCCACTTCGGGTCGCTGAGCCAGCGTGTCTAAGTGTCGGAGGTCAAAATCCACTTCGGGTCGCTGAGCCAGCGTGTCTAAGTGTCGGAGGTCAAAATCCACTTCGGGTCGCTGAGCCAGCGTGTCTAAGTGTCGGAGGTCAAAATCCACTTCGAGTCGTTGAGCCAGCGTGTCTAAGCGTCGGAGGCCAAGATCCACTTCGGGTCGCTGAGCCAGCGTGTCTAAGTGTCGGAGGTCAAAATCCACTTCGAGTCGTTGAGCCAGCGTGTCTAAGTGTCGGAGGTCAAAATCCACTTCGGGTCGCTGAGCCAGCGTGTCTAAGTGTCGGAGGTCAAAATCCACTTCGAGTCGTTGAGCCAGCGTGTCTAAGCGTCGGAGGCCAAGATCCACTTCGGGTCGCTGAGCCAGCGTGTCTAAGTGTCGGAGGTCAAAATCCACTTCGAGTCGTTGAGCCAGCGTGTCTAAGTGTCGGAGGCCAAAATCCACTTCGGGTCGCTGAGCCAGCGTGTCTAAGTGTCGGAGGCCAAGATCCACTTCGGGTCGCTGAGCCAGCGAAGTAAGTGGGTAAGTATCACCAAGGGTTGGGGGTAGGGGGATGGTGATTGTAAAGGCCTCTTTATTAACCAGTGTAATGTTAAGCTAACTAACCAACAGCCACATTTGCAGATGCGTTTTATTGCGGAGATTAATAAAAAGAAGATACATTATTAAGTATAATTGGACAAGAATCGGTTGATAAATGCGACCTGTAGTAGATTAAGGCTCCACATTCGAAATTTTCGTGAAAATGAGTTGTTTTGTAACCATTTTATACATTATAACGTAACATTTTTGCTGTCGGAAAAAATATATCATAATCTGCAAGATATGCGACGGGTCATAGTTTTCGTAGAAATCCATTTTAACAATAAAAATTAGAGAAAAAGAAATCTAAAGTCACCCCTATTTTTTCACTTGTAACCATTTTACTGCTCCATTTTTTATCAGAATAATATGAAATTTTATAACTTTCTTCATACAATAATGAACAAGAGCATCATTTTCTTACTTTCCTAATTTTCTTAAAAATGTATCTCGTTTTCTGAAATATTCCGCCAAAGTTCCTACGCCTCCCCGTTTTCGTCCATACGGTCAGTGCGGGACGAGACACGTTGCATGACGGACCTGTGTCAATTTTCGCTGCGCCGAAATTTTTAAATATTTGTCGAAATTGTGGACTATATTTGTTGCATAGAGTGGACAATCCGTTTTGTGATTCGTATAGTAGGTAACTAATAAATATTTGCGTATAGTTTAGTTTTTAGTGACAGATCATTTTGTTGCATAGAGTGGACAATCTATTTCGTGGTTTGTAAAGTAGTAGGTACTATAGACAAGACAGCTGACTGACCATCCGTGCACTTTATGTGCATTGTAATAAGGTTCTTGTATAAATACAGGATGGTCAGTTAACTGTGTTGGCATTTGTACCTAATTAACATTTACGTAGGTATAGGTAAGATTTTGTTTTTAGTTCAAGATGGGAAATAATAATAATAACATTAATACATACATACATACACGCCTTTATCCCTGAAAGGGGTAGACAGAGCACATGAAACCTGTGTCCAGTGCCACTGTTAGCATAAATGTGGGTATAAAAGATCGACAAAATGTGATATAGCAGTGACAGGTTGCTAGCCCATCGCCCACAACACACTTCAACCCCGTTCCCTTAGTCGACTCTTACAACCCCCACGGGAAGAAAGGGGGTGGTGCTATTCTAACCCACCACACGGGTAATAATAATAATAATATATTATTATATTCGCGGAAGTGAGGAGGTCGCGGCTTTTTAAATGCCAAGGACCTTCACAACCGTGAGGTGTGCAATCTCAGGGATTATTTCCTAAACAACGAGTGTGGGATGCATCGCGACGTAGTGGCAGTAGACGGAAACTTCACCCCGCTCTCCTTGGCAAACGAGAACTGGCGCAGACTTAAAGTAATGAGCGTCGAGGACCGCAGGGCGGTATGGAGGAGCAAGGAGCTACACGGGCGGTTCTACAAGGCCCTCACAGGACCCGATGTAGATCTGCTCGCGTCGGTGAACTGGCTACGCTTCGGGGATCTCTTCGGGGAAACCGAAGGTTTTGTCTGTGCAATTGCGGACGAAGTTATCATGACGAACAATTACCGGAGGTATATCCTGAAGGACGGTACGGTCGACATTTGTCGGGCATGCCACCTTCCCGGGGAGTCACTCAGGCATATTATCTCCGGTTGTGGTCATCTTGCTAACGGCGAGTACTTGCACAGACATAACCTTGTAGCCAGAATTATTCACCAGCAACTTGCTCTGCTATACGGTCTTGTGGCCTCCGAAGTGCCTTACTATAAGTACACACCTGCGCCAGTTCTCGAAAATGGTCGTGCCACGCTCTATTGGGATCGAACTGTCATCACGGACAGGACTATTCTTGCCAATAGGCCTGATATCGTGCTGACAGATCGATGGAAACGCCAGGCAGTGCTCGTCGACATCACCATCCCCCATGACGAGAACCTCGTGAAGGCCGAGAAGGACAAAGCCAGCAAGTACCTAGAACTGGCTCACGAGGTAACCGCCATGTGGGATGTTGATTCGACGATCATCGTCCCGATAGTCGTTTCAGCGAACGGTTTAATAGCGAAGAGTCTCGACCATCACCTCAAGAGACTCTCGCTAGATGGCTGGATCAAGGGTCAGATACAGAAGGCGGTACTCCTGGATACTGCGCGGATAGTCAGGAGATTCCTGTCTCTGGCGCCCTGACCACCGGCAGCTTAGGCCCCGCCTCGCTGCCGGCGGTACCCTAGGTTAGGTTTTTATAATGATTTTATGTTTTGTATGTATAGTTTTATATTTTACTTTTTATATAGTTATTGTAAAAACCTAGCTTAAGATAAAAGATGAATAAAGAGAATAATAATATAATAATAATATAATATTATTAATATAATAATAATAAATTCTTTATTTCAGGCCAGTTTGCCCATAGATTGTTAGTAACATACAAACTTACGATACTAGAGTTACTACTAACTCTAGTATCGTAAGTTTGTATGTTACTACAACCTACGTCTTAGCTTAGGTCTCACAAATTTTTCAATAATTATTTTGGGTCTTTGGGGTTAAATAAGCGCAGGAGGAAAATACGTAATATCAAGAAATTTTACAAGAGAAGAGGAAAAAGAATACACAAGTAAATACCTATTCTATCAAAGTATCAAATATCTAAACAGTATCAAAATTGGGAAATCGCTAAAACCAGACATTTTATTAGTAAATATATTTACAATATCTATTGCCTACTAACAATATTGTTTTATCTGCTCGTATTAATGACTGTCAAGTGTTAATAGAATAAGTTCTAATAAAAATAGTGGGCAAATATTGTAAGTACCTACCTATGGGTTGCATGCCAACTCCAAGTTCGATACAGAGTTATTATTTGATATGAAACAAAGTATGGTTAACGTACAACTAATCTATAAGTATATATTGACCCGAGGCCGATTTCTGTAGTCAGCATAATATAGTTAGTAGCAGCCAAGTTAGCCAAATATATCGGAACGTACATTCATCGAAATAGTCTTTGTTACTATAAGTAGGAGTAAGGAATGTGTTACGATATATTTGGCTACTTTGGATGCTACTAACTATCTGATGCTGACTGTACACGCCATCATCATCAAATCAAGGAAGTAGAACGTAATAAATATACCGAAAATTCGTTTAAAACTTAACAACCTTACACGGACAGACAGACACACTTTCGCATTTATAATATTATTATGGAGTATCGATATGGAAGTATGGATAGTATCGATTATACCTATGTCTTTCTCGCTCACGGGACAATGATGTCCCGGACCTTTGGGAGGCGTGCGTGGAGCTCTGAGCCAACACGTAGAGGCCCTTTTGACAATTTAATGAAATGCAAGGAGTACACCAAGCGGATGCTGTCTCTGCCCGTGTCATGGGACGCACACAGAAACAGCACCCGCTGGGGTGTAAGAGTCTATTGCTAGTTGATGGAATCTAAATAAAACGGGTTATTGGGTGAAAATGATGGACTAGTAGCTGGGCTATTGGATGAAACATCGGACGCCTGCCCAATAAAACTGTTTCACATTTTATCTCTGGTAGACGGTGACTCGCTAACTGCTAGATGGGCCCCTATTAATAGCGACATTAAATATGGCCTAAGGGCAACAGTAGGTATGGATTATTATTATTACCTTTATATTTTTTTCGCACTATCCGTCTCTCTCTTATTAGAATATTTAGTAACAGAGGTATAGTGCGAGAAAAATCGAAAGTATGTCGCGGCCGTCTAGTGCTAGGCGTGCTGAGGGCCTACCGCGAAACGAAACCGAACTTCGTTCGTGTATCTCCCTCTCTGTCGCGCTTGCTAGTTCGAGCGACAATGAGAGTTATTCGAACGAATTTCGTTTTCATTAGCACGGCTAGCACGAGACGGCCGCGACATACTCTCGATTTATCTCACACTGTACCTCTCTTTCCTAATGTTCTAATAAGAGAGAGACCGATAGTGCGAGAAAAATCGAGAGTATGTCGCAGCCGTCTCGTGCTAGCCGTGCTGACGGAACTACACTAATCGTAACTAAATAGTATTATAATAGTAGGAATATAATTTTTGAACTTAATCAATTATGTAATTTATGTATGACAAATATCATGTTTCAATTAAGCATGACGAATGTCACCCACCCACGTCCACCCTTGCATTGGTAACGATGCGCGATTACGCGTCTGTAATCTTACCTAACTTAATCTTTGTAACGCTTAATAAACGACAGCGACTTGTGCGACTTGCGCGGGGAGAGGGTCGAGGCTCCGCCCATACGCTCAAGGACTTTAGCGGGTATACAAGCCTTAAGGTCCTAATTTCAATAAAAATACTGACAAAATATGCTTTATTGTAAAGGTTGGAAAATAATAAAACGTGCAATATTTCAACACGATACAGCAAAGTGTTTTTTTAGTAAAAACTGAAATGCACATTTGTTTGTGACCGACCATTAACGCATGTACTCACGAAATTTGAAGTACCTACCTAGTTAAGAAAACCATAACTGCGCATTTTTTAAGGTAAAATCTTAGGAGTCGGGCCTTCCTTGGTGCACCTAGCTTAGTTAATATTTACCTACTCTCAAAAGTACCTAATTACTAAAAACCATGACATTTTGTCTGAAATAAAATTATACCCTCTTAATTTTTAATGCTTTCAATTGTACCTACCTACTTAGCTACTCACTATATTTTTTTAATTGAAGATGCCATTACCATTTTCATTTTGAGTTATAGAGGGTGTTTATTCAAGAACTAACGAGATGTTATCGCAATATTTTTTTCGATATAGGTAGGGTACTACGAGGGGTCACATATATTTTTGAGTTACTTAAATTTACTTGAAAAACATTGTACGAAATCGCCTTATCAACTTGTACCTACTTTGCCTTATCGGGGTAAAATATTTCGGCTTGTGGTTTTGGGGCTTGAAGGGAAATGAATGTCATTTTATTTCGTGTTATAGGTACCTCCTTACATAGAGGATTTCGTCTTATCGAGGTTACCTACGTGTTAGATGTTCCACGTATTAAATTAATTTGAATTAAAGTGTTCCTTATTTTAGGTAATGTAGGCTGCCTATCTACTTCAAAAAGCAGGCCTACGGCTTATTGCTTGTTTATAGGGTCTGTAAAAAAATGCATTTCTGCGAATGCAGGAAAACTGTGTACATACATAGGTGCCTATTTCCCATTAATTGGAAATAAATCCTTATTTAATTGTTTATGTAGCCCATTGCTACTTACTACTATCACGGGATTACTTCAAAACAATTAAAAGTCAGGTTATGTGAAGTAAGTAATTGTCTCTACACATAGACCAAATAACTTCGTCCAAAAACATATTCCACAACCAATACACTTCGCCCACAAAGGCCCGGCGAAAGGGCGGTCGCCTAAATTATTCACCAAACCGTCGACACTGAGACCCTATACCTGCCTCCCTCTAAATCAGCGAAATTCCTATACAGCCGTCTCGCGTCTGTGATGCGCTTTCGGCCGCCACATACGGTCGTCTCGCTCTGTGCTACGGGGAGTGTGTAAGTGTGTCCCGCTCTCTTTCATTAGGTTAGTCTGGGATTCGTGTTTGCTTGACGTTTGGCAGTTACGTTTAGTATGCAAACAGAGTAGTGTGTAGTTCTAGAGATATCACACTTTAATAAGTTATAGCACGACAAGTCCCTATTGGACCCTGCGGTAGTGTCGCTGTAAAACGCATAGGTAATATATGGCAATAATTTATTTATTCATTTAATTAAACTATTGCACAAAAGAAAACTTAAACCTTAAGGCAAAGCGGAAACAATTGAGGGCAGTGCAAAAAACAACAATAATGTGCATAGGTAAATGAAATAAATAAATGAATGAAATTAATGATTTTTTAATCTGCAAGTAGGCCGTAATGGCACTTTTACAATTATATCAGCGTTTCTAAAAAAGAAGACCACTGTTAACAAGAAACGCCGAAACAAACTCAATAGTCGGTCATTATTTGGCAAAAAAAGGTTATTACAATGATAGTTAATCTTAACCTACTTAAAATAAGTCAAACTGAATATAATACCTCCAAACAAAAACAAAAACATAATGCGTTGTTCTACAAGAAAGCATGTCCGAAACTGTGTTACATAATATACCTAAGGCAGATTAAAAAAAAACGAGAACAAAGGAAATGCGACTACCACAATGTAAGTATAAACCGCACGACATTTGATATCGAATGATAGGAGAAAAGGAACTTCATTCGTTTTTGTGTATGCTTTAAAAAAACTGGCGTCTTGACGAGGACCGAATTGCTGCCATTACTGTTGTCATTGTGACTACAGGACTTACAGATTAGAATGGCTCTGAAACAGCTTAAGAATAGCAGGGCACCCGGTGAAGACGGAATTACAGCCGAACTCCTGAAGGCGGGTGGAAAACCGATCCTTACGGCCCTTCAGAAGTTATTCAACACCGTCCTACTGGAAGGGAGAACGCCAAAGGCGTGTAACAGAGGTGAGGTGGTGCTGTTCTTCAAAAAGGGTGACAACACTCTGCTGAAGAACTACCGACCCATTTCACTTCTGAGCCATGTCTATATGCTGTTTTCAAGGGTCATTACGAATCGTCAAGCACGCAGGCTTGATGACTTCCAGCCTCCCGAAAAAGCCGGTTTCCGAAGAGGTTTTAGTACCGTAGACCACATTCATACGCTCCGCCAGGTTATACAGAAGACTGAGGAGTATAACCTGCCTCTCTGCTTAGCGTTCGTGGACTACGAGAAAGCCTTCGATTCGATCGAAACCTGGGCTGTACTACAGTCTCTCCAACGGTGCCAAGTAGACTGCCGCTACATCGAAGTGCTGAAGTGTTTGTACGAGAATGCCACTATGTCAGTCCGACTCCAGGATCAGAGTTCGAAGCCTATTCCGCTGCAGCGCGGTGTCAGACAAGGGGATGTTATTTCCCCAAAACTGTTCACCGCTGCACTGGAGATGTGTTCAAGACTCTAGACTGGAGAAGGCTAGGCATCAACATCAACGGCGAGTACATCACTCACCTTCGGTTTGCTGACGATATAGTAGTCTTGGCTGAGACCATGGAGGACTTAAGCACGATGCTCGATGACCTCAGTAAAGCCTCCGAGCGAGTTGGTCTAAGGATGAACATAGATAAGACAAAGATCATGTCAAACCTCCATGTAGTACGAACCCCCTATTTCAATCGGACACTTTACGCTCGAAGTTGTAGACGATTATATATACCTAGGACAGAATGTTCAGTTAGGTAGGTCCAACTTTGAGAGAGGTCAATCGTCGAATCCGACTCGGCTGGGCAGCATTCGGGAGGCTCTATCTTTTCGTCCAATATTCCGCAGTGTCTCAAGACGATAGTCTTTGACCAGTGTGTTGCCAGTGATGACGTATGGCACGGAAACGTGGTCGCTTACTGTGGGCCTCATAAGAAGGCTCAAAGTCACCCAAAGGGCAATGGAGAGGGCTATGTTGGGAGTTTCTCTGCGCGATCGCATCAGAAATGAGGCTATCCGCAGCAGAACTAAGGTAACCGATATAGCCCTCCGAATCGCTAAACTTAAGTGGCAGTGGGCGGGGCACATTGCACGTAGAACCGATGGCCATTGGGGCGGAAAGGTTCTTGAGTGGCAACCACGTACCGGAAGGCGCAGCGTGGCGTGGGTAGGCCCCCCACAAGGTGGACTGATGACCTGGTAAAGGTTGCGGGAGTCCGCTGGATGCGGGTGGCGCAGGACCGGTCATTGTGGCACTCTTTGGGGGAGGCCTATGTCCAGCAGTGGACGTCTTTCGGCTGATATGATGATGATGATGACTGTTGTCATTTGTTTGTTGGTTTTTTCTGTTACGAAAGTAGAATTGTGAACCCGTCTTAGAGTAGGTACTTAGGTATGATATGTGTGTAGATAAAGTAGGGTATGCAACTGTGTGGCTTTAAAACACTCGTGTGATCCTATTATGAAACTCGCGTCACTCGTATTTTAATGTCTCTCATTAATCATTATGTATCTATCAGTTGCATAAACTAGATAGGTACCTACTATAATTTACTCATTATGTCCTATAGTAGGTCGACTCGTATGTATTACCTAACTATGTAATGGAATCTAAGGTAACTAATTTAACCATCTTCCAAGGATCGTAGCGTGATGAAAATTGGCAGCTGTATGTAGTTGTGATGACATGACAATACAATAATATGGTACTGTCGAACTGCACGTCTAGCATGCAACGGCTGCGACATACCTACTCTTGATTTTTATCGCACTATATCTCTTGAGTGTTCTAATAAGAAAGAGACGGATAGTGCAAGAAAAATCGAGAGAGCTCGCGCACCGTCGCATGCTAGCCGTGCAGATCTGATGATGGAGCCGGAAGATACGAACTGGAACTTCATGATGGAACATCGTATCATAGCTGTTTGGATTTATTAGAAAAGTCTTTGTAATGAACTTTGACCACGATTAGGTTTCAAGGTTATAACAAACCTATTATATATTGACTAGACTAAAAAGTATAAAATTAATTAATAGTTTAAAAAACACTAGATAAACACGCTTTTAATGCACGTAAAAACCAAAAACTCGTCTCCTTCGAGGTCCTCACCTGGCGGCTCGGACCTCGAATCCACTCGTCCATCTATTGCCTACTTTCTAGCCTTTACAACAATGTACTATTGTTTACAAGAAAGTATTTCCTGTTCCAGCGCCCCACGCTTTTAAAATCAAATATTATAATTAAGGAACATACCTAGTTTACATTTCAACCCATAAATAGAGACAACTTGAACGATCCATCATTTATTTTTGGTTTTACGTGCATTTATAAAAGCGTGTTTTCAAACTATTTTTTTTGTTGTTGCTGTGTTAGTTAATGTGGTCGTAGCGACGCCACCTGTTCCTGGTTAAAAGGACTATTCAAACAAAGAATTTAATTGTTATTTACAGCCCACACCTTTCAACGCTCTCTATCGAGCCTGTGCGCAACTCCGTAGGTGTAGCGCGACGCCTTAGTCCCCATTCCCTCACCAGTGTAGACTCTAGTGCCACTAGCAGTCGCCAGATGGCGCTACCCGCATACGTTTTACATGTCGCTATCGGTGGTTCACACTGGAAACCTTTAGTGCTAAAATGAAGAACAGTTTCTTCACGTTCCTGGCAGTTCTACAACTAGCTCCCTCTGAATGTTTGTGAGGCCTAATCTTGTTTAGGCTTGATAAATTATTGAAATGTAGGTACTTTGGAATAGACTAATGTTAAAATTAATAATGTAGTGTTGCTAAATGGATAGTATCTAAACCATGAAATTATATCATGTATAATTCATATCATAAAAAGTAATAGACCTCGAAAGTTTAAAATAATACATTTAACGTTACCAAACCAATATAATCCTTACACGTTTATAGAAACAAAAAATGTATGACAACTTATGGACCTAAACGCCGTATTTCGCGACCGAAACAGCAATTTACTTAATTTTTCATACGACGATTAGTGCAAATGGCAGATTGTGACGTCATACTTTTATTTATGTGGATTAGTATGGAGCGTTTCAGCTGCCGCCAGCGTGGTCAATTATTGACTTAAATCTTTGGGTTATTGTGTTCTTTTATTATAGTTGCTCCCATACAAACCTTTGTTCCTCTCCAAAAACTTAGGTCACACCCGTATTTGGAGCAAAACATAGTTTAGGTACTGTAAAATGGGGTGAGTAGGGTTCGCGGGGAGAGTTGGGTTATGAATGGGGAGAGAAGGTATGAAAGGGGGGTGAGATGGTTTTTTAAGGCTACTGCTACAAAAATAATGTATTCCAATTTAAAATGGAGCTATAGTAATACTCATAATAAAAAAATCGATCCAACAATCTTCCAAAATCACCTTTGTATGAAAACCCATCTCACCCCAATTACGAGGGACTACGGGGTGAGGTGGGTTTTCCTGTTTATCGTCAAAGTTATGAAATGGAACTACCCAAAATAAAATAAAAACTAAAATACAAACATACACTTAATATATACACCATTCAGTTTGTATAATAAGTAAAAATAAAAGCAGTGTGCGGGTGACATGTAGCTGCTGTCTGATTTTGCAAGTTCGAGCGTCGTCGCCTTTTTTACGACGTCTGTGAAACTTGTTATCTGGGTTTCTTGGTGTTTTGTGCGTATATCATATTCACGTAGCCCTCTTATAAATTGTAGGGTTAAAAAGTTGTCACTGATTGACTTCTTACAGTGACTACATGAAAACTCGCAATCTTGACACAATCGTTTCAATTCTGAGGTATATGCTATGACTGTTTCATGTGCCTCTTGAGTCCGTGTGATGAATTTGTGTTGGCAAGCCCAAACGCTTGGTTTCGGGTCTATATATTCTTTCAATATTTTGACAACGTCGTTAAAATCTAATTTGCAGGGATCGTCCGGTGCACATAAATCGTACCTAAGCTTTCTGATGTAGGTCTCACAAATTTTTCAATAGTTATTTTGGGTATTTAGGGTTAAATAAGCGCAGGAGGAAAATACGTAATATCAAGAAATTTTACAAGAGAAGAGGAAAAAGAATACACAAGTAAATACCTATTCTATCAAAGTATCAAATATCTAAACAGTATCAAAATTGGGAAATCGCTAAAACCAGACATTTTATTAGTAAATATATTTACAATATCTATTGCTTAGGAGCATGAACAATTATAGAAACAATATTGTTTTATCTGCTCGTATTAATGACTGTCAAGTGTTAATAGAATAAGTTCTAATAAAAATAGTGGGCTTGGCAAATATTGTAAGTACCTATGGGTTGCATGCCAACTCCAAGTTCGATACAGAGTTATTATTTGATATGAAACAAAGTATGGTTAACGTACACCTAATCTATAAGTATATATTTACCCGAGGCCGATTTCTGTACAGTCAGCATAATATAGTTAGTAGCAGCCAAGTTAGCCAAATATATCGGAACGTACTTTCATCAAAATAGTCTTTGTTACTATAAGTAGGAGTAAGGAATGTGTTACGATATATTTGGCTACTTTGGATGCTACTAACTATCTGATGCTGACTGTACACGCCATCATCATCAAATCAAGGAAGTAGAACGTAATAAATATACCGAAAATAAGTTTAAAACTTAACAACCTTACACTTACACAAAAGGTAACGGACAGACAGACACACTTTCGCATTTATAATATTAGTATGGAGTATGGAGTAAAGACATATAAATGTCTTTCCCGCTCACGGGACAATGATGTCCAGGACCTTTGGGAGGCGTGCGTGGAGCTCTGAGCCAACACGTAGAGGCCCTTTTGACAATTTAATGAAATGCAAGGAGTACACCAAGCGGATGCTGTCTCTGCCCGTGTCATGGGAATGGGACGCACTCAGAAACAGCATCCACTGGGGTGTAAGAGTCTATTGCTAGTTCATGGAATCTAAATAAAACGGGTTATTGGGTGAAAATGATGGACTAGTAGCTGGGCTATTGGATGAAACATCGGACGCCTGCCCAATAAAACTGTTTCACATTTTATCTCTGGCAGACGGTGACTCGCTAACTGCTAGATGGGCCCCTATTAATAGCGACATTAAAAAATGGCCTAAGGGCAACAGTAGGTATGGATTATTATTATTACCTTTATATTTTTTTCGCACTATCCGTCACTCTCTTATTAGAATATTTAGGAACAGAGGTATAGTGCGAGAAAAATCGAAAGTATGTCGCGGCCGTCTAGTGCTAGGCGTGCTGAGGGCATACCGCGAAACGAAACCGAACTTCGTTTGTGTATCTCCCTCTCTGTCGCGCTTGCTAGTTCGAGCGACAATGAGAGTTATTCGAACGAATTTCGTTTTCACTAGTACGGCTAGCACGAGACGGCCGCGACATACTCTCGATTTTTCTCACACTATACCTCTCTTTCCTAATGATCTAATAAGAGAGAGACCGATAGTGCGAGAAAAATCGAGTGTATGTCGCGGCCGTCTCGTGCTAGCCGTGCTGACGGAACTACACTAATCGTAAGTAAATAGTATTATAATAGTAGGGACATAATTTTTGAACTTAATCAATTATGTAATTTATGTATGACAAATATCACGTTTCAATTAAGCATGACGAATGTCACCCACCCACGTCCACCCTTGCATTGGTAACGATGCGCGATGACGGGTCTGTAATCTTGCCTAACTTAATCTATGTAACGCTTAATAAACGACGGCGGGTTGTGCGACTTGCGCGGGGAGAGGGTCGAGGCTCCGCCCATACGCTCAAGGACTTTAGCGGGTATACAAGCCTTAAAATCGGGTCTGTCAGTAGGGTAATGGCAGAAAATATAGACAGCTTTTTTAGGCGCTCCTTGTTACAT
Organism: Epinotia bilunana; assembly: GCA_947049275.1. Taxonomy (NCBI): domain Eukaryota; kingdom Metazoa; phylum Arthropoda; class Insecta; order Lepidoptera; family Tortricidae; genus Epinotia; species Epinotia bilunana. The sequence continues at coordinate 14,757,090 of OX346275.1, read as the reverse complement.
AAGGAATTACACGAGCAAGCAGTTAAATATTTTTGATGCGTTAAACAAATGTATTACAGTTACGTAAATGAATAAGAAATAATAATATTAATATTCGTTAGATATTTTTTCAACATTTTCTTCAACAGTTCATTTCAATTCTGAAAGTGGCTCATGTCTAACAAAAGTTTAGGAACCACTGGTCTATATGATGCCCCAGAATATAAATTGATATTTTGCCGTCCTCGACATTATGATGAGTTTTTCAATAGACATTACGTCAGTAGAGATCATCTCTATAAGTCATCACCTCGATCGGCCCCAGAATTGCCCTCCTGGACCGTAAGCTGTATTACTATACTCGTATGCAGGTCGAGCTGTGAAGACCCGCCCTTATAGCCTTATATTTAGCAAAATAAAACAAAATAAAACATGTATTTAGATTTGGATGTCGTGTATTTGAAACTTCTTATCCTATTAGACTTATTATATTTAACAATCTTAAAATCGAATTAGTCGCCTTACATTTTTTTATAATATAACAAAGTACACAAGTACCTACATAGCCCAAATAGAGTTATTATATTGCAATTCACATTTCTATTTTGGTTTCATGCTAGCTATCGTTTTCCTTCGGTATATATCTCTCACGGTCGACCCATGGCTTCATTGTCACGTGTTGTGCTGTTTGACCCGCTTTGCCGTCGGCGACGGGAGCTCAGAACCCTTTTCTGATTCATCACCCTCATCGTTATCATCGTCATCATTATCATTATCATCATTATAAACATTAAGTTGGTCCACGGGGTTCCCATACGGGTCGCACCTTAAGAGAGTATTATAGCCTACTTCAAATGAGTCTTCATCCATATCCACGCCATGGCAAGATTTCCCGTTACAGTTTACACAAAGAACACAACACTTCAAGCCGGCACGCTTGCAAACACACAGTCTAGAACACACACCATCACATTTACAAGAAATCATATCCAATAGCTCCGTAGGTGCAATATCTTCTAAGGTCGGTATAGGTTCTAAACGACCCTCAACTAGCTTCCATCCCCATTCCGTCGGCGGCAACTTAGTCCCCAACCATTTCTGCACCTGATGGTATGCCCTGTACATATGCTGTCTGATAGCACCTTTAGAAGGCGGCACCCTTGCCAGATCATATCTGCTTCTAGTCTCGCTGTCAGCGAACGCGGAGCATCTGACATCTCTTAAATCGTTAAAAGGGTCGCCGTAAAGATGTTTGATGAAATACTCTCCCAATTCAGCTATGTCGTCTTTGTCAGAACCGGGTTTTGAAAAGATGGACATGATACGCCTGACACCTGAGTCGGTGATTGTTCGGTTTATAATTTTGTTGGCGCTTACTTTGCCTTGTCGAAATATTCCTGAAGTCGTATCGCAGCCCAAAACAGCATGTATAAAGAGAATGATGTCTTTTGTTTTTCTGCTCTTGAACTTGTCTACGTGGTAATACGTTGGCGGTTCCTTTCCTCGGCCAGGTTTCATGAAACACATGTTTTCCCCGTCCAAAATGATGCACATTTTAATAAGTAGATCGACATTGTCGCTGACGACACATGCTTTGTCGTATGTGCAGGCGTTGTCCATGGCAGTATGCACAACTTCGGTGTGCACGTCTTTAGAGCTGAACTTGATCTTAATACCAGAACGAGCGAAATCTATAATCAAAAATTGTATAAACCTGTCCTTATTCCTTTCATTCGATAAGAACTTTTCTCGGCCAATCGTTATGACTGTATCTTTCTGGAATTCCACAACCGGGCTTTCAGTTTTAGCTTTGCTACGAGTTGTGTCTGATCCTTTATTTGCTCCAAAAACAACGATCGCATTTGAAAAATGCGTCTTCACATAATCGACGTAAGAATAAGCAATGGCCGATACAGTCGCAGCCTCTCTCCAACTGAGTCTATGCAAGAGGAATTCTCCATCGACAATATGCAAGTGAGTCCCTTCTCCGACTTCCACAGGCAAGAACAACTCGAAGAGGCTGGACCTGTTCGCCTCCAACATCCCATGGTCGTTGAACAACGACATAGGGTAAGGCGCTAGCTCGTATTCAAAGAAAGACTGGAACTTTTCGTCATTCTCATCCGTAATACGAATGCGCTTTAGAATAGTGTCTGGCTCTACTGGCACCACACAGTTCTCAATTTGAATGACACTAGAAGACAAAGGAAGAACGCATTTATCTCTTTTATAGATAACCTCTTGAAAGCTCTGGCCAATTGTCTCGGCCATCATTAGGTTCCCAACCTCCTCAGCTTTGTGGCATGTTGCGTCTTCTCTCCCTAGCCCTGTGAGTGAAGTGAGCTTCCAAGTTTCAGGGAAAGGATTATGTTTTTCGAACCAGCTTTTCAATTTGGCTGCGTCTTCGTTGTCATTGTTTTTAGTAGCCTCTTCCGATGGTCTGCAAAAATCTTCGACCAGGTTTGAACATTTACTAAGCAGAGGGCATGCTGCAAGCCACATCGGTAAAGCACAATCGGCGACTTTTCTCCCATTGGTAATCCCTCCTGGTCTTTTCATTATCGCCATCGTCTTGGCTACCACTTGGTCCGACCAGCTGTTCGCCCAAAGCTCCGTCCATCTAACAGCAAAATAACCCTTTTTAGTAAAACCCTCATACTCTTCTACACTCATCTTTGACTGAAGGGCTTGCATGTCTTGTAAATACAAGCTGCATGATTTGGCGTATTCTAAATAGCCACCAGCGTGAAAATGTGGCAACATTTTCTTGAGGCTCGAAAGGTGGAGGTCCCAGTTTGCAGTTCTTTCAGCTTCTATAAACTGGGCAATTATTGTCGTCATACGGAAGTATTGAACCCACAACTGGGCGACCGGCCCACGCTTTAGCAGCAATTCTAAAGTTATTATTAACGGTTCTTGATACCTGGCCTGGCTTTCGCTTTGAGGGATACAGTCTCCCTCTAAAATTCCTTCGATTTCTAATCTTTCTTCTGAAGTTAGGTCGAAATCTTTGGTTATTATGTTGAAGAGCGCAGAACGTGTCAGAAAATGTGCTCTTATAGCCTTAGCATAAGCATGGCCCGTCATCATCATCTCAATGTGTTCTGCAGCATAAATGCTACACCATAATTCTTTCAATCCAGTTCCCGACATGATATACCCGATAACCCCAAGAAACGATTTTAAAACATCAAAACCACCCAATCTTAAGACGACATTGGACATTTCACTATCAGAATTGACGATTTCTTGGGCTTTATGATACATGGGCTGATCAAACGTCACTACGCATATCCCTTCCGTATTCAACTGAGCGTTTTTAAGAGCCGTATAGATGGAATCATATGCCGGCGGGGCGTCTATGATCGGTAGAGGGCGAATTTCAGACATAGGATGTTCTTCTCTTGGCATTTTGCTCATGAAAGCATCCCAACCAGGTATGTTAATGGATGGATCAGTGTTTCCAAACAGCCATAGAGCATCACCTCTAGTTGGGAGTATAGCTATGTCGTCTCTATGGTCTTCTATAATTATATCCTGGACAGATGTGCCGCGTGAATATTGCCGCAAAAACGTCTTATATTCGCCATCAGCAACATCAGCAGGCGGTTTTACCAGTCTTGTTATCGGAGTGTCTACAGCGCCTGGTGTGTCACACTGTACTCCGACAATTATATCTCCGTTAGAACTTTCTACACTATCAAACACAAATTGCGTGAACTCAGGCTGCGTTTTCGGCCGATTATGGAAGACAGCAGACACTTCAAACTTCGTCACTTCTTTATACGGAGCACAAAACCCTATAGACGACAACAAGTCTATCAAACTTTTTGACGCATACTTTTGATGAATAAAACTGCCGATGCCTAAAAGTAAAGGACTTTTGAAGGTCCTCGGTCTCGCAGCCGTCATCACGGAGTGACTCAAAGCAGCCACAGTACTATCTAAAGCTTCTGGATTTTTTTTATATTTCGTGACGACAGTTTCCATGAAAGTCCTCAACGTCTCTGGAACCACAGAGTTAACTTCATTTGAAAACGAAGACGGAGACGTATAGTGTTCGGTATCGAAAGCGATTGCTCTAATGTCTTCTAGGATAATGTTGGCTGCGGTCCGTATAATCCTTAGTTTTTCACTTCTCTCATCTTCCAACTTCTGTTCATGCCACTTCTCTTCCAAAAGCTTCATAGGAGGCGGAGTGATTACTATACTGGTTCCGAGACGCAATATGCCGTAGCGCTCTTCAATATTGCGTACCAAAGTCCGTTGCGAATCACTGATTGATGTAGCGTTGATTATATCCTCGAGGGCGAACTGGGAATCGTCCAAGTGGTTCTCTATGTAGTCGTACACAAGTTCCATTTTGGCTTGCAGGTCGGGGCAGGGCTGGCGGCCGCGCTTGAGCGCGCCTCGTGGCTGGTACGGGAGCACGAATGTTCGGTGGCACGGCACGTGGTAGCGAGCGCAGAGCGCAACCAAGTCTTTGTCCTTTACTCTTTTTCGGAACTGAAAAAGAACGGGATTCTTGAGTTGATTTATACCATACACCTCAGTTATTTTTATTGAATGTTATTGACGATCACAATAGGGATTCTTGTAAATTGTCATGCAATTTATAATTTATAATGTAATCTTATATTGCGAAAAAAAGTATCTGAATAGGATTTATTACAGCAATCATCTATAATACAGAATTTGGCAAAGAAAAATAATTAATTCTATGGCTAGAAAGAAAAGGCAAAATAGAATTGGGAACGATGTTAACTAAGTCGTGTAAGGGAATAATTTTTATAATACTTAGTTAAAAACTGCCAAATGTGTCAGACGGATCAAATGGAGGCCGATCACTCTTACCATTTAGTGTCTGTTAACAAAACTTTAATAAATAAATACGGCCGTATTCATAAACGTTCTACAGCCCCATTTTAACTAAAATGGCGTTAAAATTCGTTTGTAGGTATTTGATATATATTCGACAGAAAGGGACAAAGCACATTTTATTTAGCAGAGGCATTTTAAGTGTTATGAATTAAGGGGTTATTAATTAACTGGTAGCCAGCCACTCAAGCAAAATCCTTCCAGCTTACAGAAGACCTCAACCGTCACCACTACTTGCTCTGTAGGCATTTTGTGTTCCTGGTGGTGAGTAAGGTCGCTCGAGATGTCGAGGATGCACTGCGTTGAGGATGGGGGACCTGCTTTTGTCTCTAGCTACCAACACAACAAATCCTCGAATCAGTTTTCTTCTTCTTCAGCATAACAGCGTCCTACACAGCGGACATATGCCCCGTCCTCTCCTCAAATCAATAAAGGGCCAACTCGCTGGTGATTCTTCCGCAAAGGGTACATAGGCTACGTTCTCTACTCTAACTTCCCGCCACGCAGGCCTTCTTACCGCCACGCAGGCCTTCTTACCGCCACGCAGGCCTTCTTACCGCCACGCAGGCCTTCTTACCGCCACGCAGGCCTTCTTACCGCCACGCTGGCCTTCTTACCGCCACACATGCCTTCTTACCGCCACGCAGGCCTTCTTACCGCCACGCAGGCCTTCTTACCGCCACGCAGACTTTCTTACCGCCACGCAGGCCTTACTTATAAAGCTATGATCAGACTTTACGCCAAATGAAACCGACCTCCTTAGTATCTTTGGTGGGGTAGTCGAGCGACGTCCGGTAGATTCGGGGCCCGAATCCGCGGTCCCGGACCCGACACATCCGGCCCCGCGGGCCCGACAGGCCCGACAGGCCCGGCAGGCCTGACAGGCCCGATAGGCTCGGAGCCTGTCCACCGCAGAACAGGCACTGTGTCAGGTAGTCGAATTGCTGGAGTAACAAATTGTAGGCGTTCAAATATTTTGGCAGGGCACTTTGACAATTACGTGAATGCTTGTGGTTCTGCGAGGCGATGGATGACCGTCGCTCTTCGATAGTATATTAAATATTCAGGTAACGTTCATTCTAAAATTCACAGTGCATTAGTTTTGTTACTGTAATACTGTGAAATAATTGTTTAAATAAATAAATAAAATAAAATAGATATTATGAGGAAATAAGTTGGTACTAAGTATATGAAAATTACACGAGTAAATTGTATTTCTTCCATAGAGAAAGGATATAAAGAGGGACTCAGACACACATACGCACATGAGTGACAAAGATAAAGGCGACACACGTGGGGACAAGATATGATGTTATCCGATCACGCTCTGACAAGTATGCGAGTGCGAGAGTGACGGATGCCTTATCCACAACGATAAGTGATAAAATGGCAACCGTGCTACGCCCGCTGTTGTATTTTATTTATCCAATCTATTGACGACCGACCACAATAGGGATTCTTATAAATTTACATGAATGTAACTTATAATGAAATCTGTATCGTGTACCTAATCAATAAATCTAAATCCAGTTTGGTCTACCCACACTGTGTGTTCCGGTACATTCTTATGATTCATTAAGAATGAATATTTGTATAAAAAGTATTTATATCATAATAAGTATTAAGGGTATAATTATTCACCTGCTCTTGCAAGGTTATACTTGTCCCTGGTTCACGATATAAAGCTTCTTCTAATCTCAACGGATCTGAAACATGAATTGCAGAGAAATAGGGTAAGGATTACAGATGTATTGCAAAATTATTTTCCTTCGGGAAAACTCGGATCTTTATCGGAATACGATGACACCCGAACTGTCAATGAATTATCGTATTAAATCAGTGACATTCTCATACCCATTAATATGGAACTTTATTGTTAAGTGTCAAATGTCAAAATGAATAATGTTGTTGTATAATATAGAGATGTTACAACCGCAACAATTATTAGGTACTGAAAATGGGATTTTTTGTTTGTGTTGGGATTTTCATTACTTCTGTATTGTTCTTCCTGGTTCAAATATTTTCTAATTGTTGGTCTAGATATTCCTGTTGCGTCCGCAATTCGCTGTTGAACTTTCCTAAAATACTCTTGAGTCGTTTCTATTTTTGAATTTGCTATTTTCCGATATGAAGTACAGGTAAATATTAAATATAATACCTTGAATTGGATTTTTTAACCGTTTTCGAGATTTCGGCATGGCTATACAACCTTATTATAAGTAATCTGAAAATATGATTAAAATTACAGCGAATTTTTAAATTGCGGATTATCCACTCTATATAAGAAGCAATTTGAGAGAGCACGATAAATACGAACTTTTCCGAAAAATTACGAAGGAAAATAATTTCGCACTACATCTGTATACAAATTCTAGCCCAAAAACAATTATGGGGATTACACCTAATTATCAATTCAAATAAATGTATATCTCAGACACTAAACTTATTTTTTATTATCATGTTCATTATTTAACAATGTCAGTGCTAGGATCCTGTTAGGTCGATGTCAGGGCCTGGTTTGGAGGTCTGCAGGCCCTGGGGCAACATAGGAGTGGAATCCCCAGGGCAGCAGCCCCGCCTGCCCTCTCCCTGTCGCATGTTATTGGCTACATGTAGGTACAAAACCATTGGCAGTGAAAGTTTTAAAGTTAACAAGTGCAATATTTTGTTCTTTTTTGGCAGGGTGCATATTGTAAGCCAAAGTACTAAACTGAAGCCAATATAATGGAAAAATAAACAATCATCATCTGAAGCACAAGACAGGACTCGAACCTGTGCCCTCAGTATTGCCAGTACAGTTCCTTCAGTTTTTTCTTGTTCTAAATTATACATATGTAGGCTCTATTTTTCTGGTCCAAAAGGCTCATGTCCAACATACCATTAAGTGTATCAGATTCTAGTTCATTCTCCAGGTCGGGCTCCAGCTTCACCGCATACTCTGGATCTGGGGCTGCCGGCTCCTCCTCAATTGCATTGTGGAGCTCCGACTTCACCAAGGGGTCTACGGACTCTGACATGTCTGACCCTGTAAAAGTTATTATGGACTTAATAGCATAATTATTAATTTGTACAGATTTACTCAAGTGTTAACTAATTCCAAACAACTAAATATTACGCTAGAAAATTAATAAGTATCCATGTAATCATTGGAAAAAGAGTACAAATGTTGTTTTGACTTAGATTTTTTATTTGAAAGCTTTTATCATTTTGAACTTTCTTGAGCAATGCCAATTTACATTGGCTTGTGTGTCAAAAAGTCATAAACGCTTAGATTCTTAAATTTTTGATTTTTTTGACATCTATCTAATCGTAGTTAAATGTCAATAGGCTTTTAGAACTACATAATCTATCTAAGAACTAAGTTTCTCTGAATCTAACTACCTATCTCAAGGCTGGCTGCCTTTCCACTGAAGCGGAGCGGCGCGGAGATGTGCGGAATTGACCAATAAAATTTCAGTGACCTTAAATTCTATTGGTCAATTCCGCACATCTGCTCCGCTCCGCTTCAGTGGAAAGGCAGCCTAAGGGTGGTTTTAGGATACAATTTATGCCATGTCTGTGTAGGTTCTGGAATTCAGGCGAACGGTGTGGGTTTCAAGTTACACCTGGCTACTTAACGTTTATGTCTCAATTTATTAAATCCAAAGCTTTTGAACAAATGTCAAGATCTTGGAAAACTTGCTGAGAATTCAATAGTTTTCTCTTAACTTCACCATTATCTCCCGATAGTAAGTGTACTATCATGGTCATAAACAGTGGTTTATGACCATATTTTAGAATTTTTAGGCCTTTTATAGTTTTTTAAACAATATACGTACTACACAATATATCGTTGACTTTTCAACACTGATATGTAACATTATGCAACTTTTAACAATATTTACATCACATTCGGCCTTCGCGAGCTTTTTCAAGCCAATAGCCGTGTCTACACCGGACGAGCGGCTCGCCCGAACACCGTTCGCCCAAACGTGCTCGCCCGGTGTGGACGTGATTCGGGCAAACGGTGGCTCGCCCGAGCCGTTCGGGCGAGCCCCCGAATGCTTGCCCGAACGGTTTGCCCGAGCCGCGAGCGGTTCAGCCTATGTGGACGGTGGTTTTGTTCGGCCGAACGACAGAAGGCGAGGGCGATTTTTGCCCTACGTATTATTATTATTCTAATTTGTACTTTATTGATAACAGTATAAGGTCGTAACACATTTTTCGTAAATGCAAATTCCATTTTGTTTTATCACACTTTTATATTTTGCTGTTAGCGGATTCGACTTCATTCAAAACTAAACGGTATTCGTAAGAGTATAAAGCCGTTAAACACTTTTTGCAATTGCATATTCTGCAAATAAAGTAATTTTGTCCACGCGTCCTTTACCGTTTTGATATTGAGCAAATTCGAATAGTTCGAATTTGGACGTTATTCCTAAAGAGATAAAGCTTTGAAAAATATTTGGCAATGGCAAAAACAAATTGGTATTTTATTTCTTCGTCTCCTTCATCAATTTTGCTGAGTTAGGTTGAACTATAGCGTACTACTAATAAGGTTGTTATTAGATATATTGGCACGCAGGGGGAGAGAGGGGGGAGGAAGGGATTTTTTTTTTGCAAAATTAAAATTAATCAAGTTTTCACTTCTGCGGGCACTCCCGGAGTGCAACCCGGTCTTTTTTTATCAAGGTAACTTATTAAAGTTCATTCGAAGTCGCTGCGTTGGAAAAGGTCAAAACTAGCTTGACCCCTGGATACCTGCATATATATTGGGAAATTAGGGATCAAGTTATACCTACTGGCGGTTGGTAACTTGGTAGTGAGACGAGTTGAGGCGGATTTGGAAATTGCGTAACTGAGTTCGACACGCATGGGTTTGTTTGTCAGCTGGAAGGATTGGTAGATTGAGTAGTACCTACCTAGTAGGAATTTCAATAGGTAGGCGTCTTCGCTCTGATCATAACACAATTGATCAATTAATTTTATCCCGGCCTATTTTCGGTTCTCAAAAATTTTGCGCATCCACATTTTGTGGCTTTTTTAAAAATACATTTCTTCCGATTTCGAATTCGAACAAGCAAAAGCAAAATTAACGTTGTCGCAGCGACAGCTGTGCGCACGTGCGGCTTCATCGCGATCGTGAGCTCAACTATCGGTAGGTAAATTCGCCCGAGCCGATCTGGCTCGGGCGAGCCGCGCGCGTTTGCCCGAACGCCCGTCCACACCGACCGAGCGCTTGCGGCCGACCCTTTTGACGGCTCGCCCGAACCGTTCGGGCGAGCGTTTTTGATGGCTCGGGCGAGCCGATCGGGCGATCCGCTCGGCCGGCGGTGTGGACACGGCTAATTTAAAAATACATATTTCTGCGACATCAACACTAAAAAATAACACGTTTCTGTCGGGTATTACCATGTATACTTTCTTCGTCACTTTCGTCTGAATCGGATTCCAATAATTCTAAAAGAGCTAAAGTTCTGCTTGGACTGTACCACCACCACATTATGTTTAACGCAATTTACAAGAATTTACACAAATGTGTAGGTTCAAAATATTTGCGACTTCGTTTGTTTACATCGGTGATCGAATGTCTTAGTTGTCAGTGGTTGTCCAAGTCAAAGAGTACTCCTTGCCAGTAAAAGAAATTAGTTCCATATTTTTTTAGTTTCATATTTATATTTTTTAATGACTATTTTTTTTTGTTCTCCGTTTTGTGTTTTTATTTTTCAGTCTATAAATGACTTTTCTATCATAATTCCTCTTCTGTTTTAAAATTTGTGCATGTATTTCTGAAGGCATTACTTCAGTAAGGTGCGTTAGGGTAAGATCAAACGAGTTTTAGGCGAGATAACCAATGTTCTTTTAAAAGCTTCAATGTTTAAATGATATCAGGAACGAGTTCAAGGAACTATGCTTTTCGAAAAGTAGAGATATGTAATTTTATGCTTAAATAAAAATAATGCAGTTAAAATTGCTATTAGTATTGAAAAAGTTGTAATAAAAATACACATATAACAAAAAAAAACATGGGGCAAGATGAAAGGGTAACGGGATAAGATGGATATAGTTTTTAAAATTATGTACAGGCGTCGTAGGTATATTTGACACATAATATTGAACGGTATAGCAACACCAGTAGTTTAAAACTTTACTTCACATTTAAATAAAACCGTTATTATCGCCAAAAATGTTACCTGTTGTAGAATAATCTTTCAATCTTACCCCACTTTGAGACCTAGTAGACAAGGGTTCTCAAACTCTCTTTATAAAAACGACTATAGCTGCGGATAAAATTCAAGATAAATTAAATATGGCTTTTTTATAGTTCAATAGAAACACATGGAGCCTTTATCGAATATATTTATTTATTCAAATACAATGTACCCGGGTCGTCTGAAAAGTTTCTGGCCTCACTGTCAAATAAGAACTTTTTAAATAAAAACTCTTTGGCATTACGATTATACCTTTTTCAGAAGTTAAATTTCAAAATTGCCGCCATTATTGTCAGCACCTTTTTTTAAAAACCAATTTAAATTTTGTAAACTAACCTGTGTTCTTAAAAAAATGGATAAAATTGAGTGCCGAGCTGTGATTAAATTCTTAAATTTGAAAAAAATACGCCAACCCTAATTAAAACTGAGATAGATTCTGTTTACGGCAAGTCTGCTCTGTCATTTTCCACCGTGAAATTTTGGGTAGCTGAATTTAAACGTGGTCGTACCACCTTAAATGATGAGGGACGCCTTGGACGGCCAAAAACTGCGAACAATCAAGATGTTATCGAAAAAGTACACCGAATAGTGCTCGAAGACCGACGAATCAAGGTCAGAGAAATAGCAGAAGGCATAGGCATATCAAAAGAACGAGTCTGTCATATATTGACTGAAGAATTGAATATGCAAAAGCTAGCCGCCCGTTGGGTGCCGCGTCTGCTAAATTCGGACCAAAAACAAGTGAGAATGAACCTTTCCGAAACTCTCTTGAAGCGATTTAAGCGAAATAAATCGGATTTTTTGCGTCGCCTGATAACTGTCGATGAAACATGGATTCATCACTTTACACCTGAGACGAAATCACAATCCAAACAGTGGACTGCGAAAAATGAGCCTGCCCCAAAGAAGGCGAAGACGGTTTCGTCAGCCGGAAAAGTGATGGCCACCGTGTTCTGGGATAGTCGCGGGGTTATATTCGTTGACTATCTAGAAAAAGGAAAAACGATAACGGGAGCTTATTATGCATTGTTACTTGATAAGCTGAAGGTTGAAATTGCGAAAAAACGACCGCATTGGCAAAAAAAGAAAGTGTTGTTTCATCAAGATAACGCACCGTCTCACAAGTCAAAAATTCGCCATAGCAAAAATTCAGGAGCTACGATTCTAATTAATTGACCACCCACCATATTCTCCAGATCTTTGTGACTTTTTTCTCTTTCCTAGACTCAAAACTTGGCTCTGTAGACAGAGATTTTCGAATAACGAAGAGGTCATTGCCGTCTTGAACACCTATTTTGCAGAGCAAGATGTCAACTACTACTTGGACGGGTTGAAAACATGGGAGCATCGATGGGAGAAGTGTATAGACTTACAAGGAGACTATGTTGAAAAATAGAAAAGAATGAGATCGAAAACTACTTCTTTCCTTGTCAGGCCAGAAACTTTTCAGACGACCCTCGTAAGTTTACAGTTAAAACCAAAGCACTTACTTACATGATGATTATTATACACTATTATTACATTCAATCACGTAATATATTAGTACAAATTTAGACACACGTCAATAAGAATAGGTGTCAAATTTTAAAAATTAAGTTTGTTATCCCGTATTTTATACGAAGATACGAATACATTATTGGCTTGTACTGTATTTTACTATGACGATAAATTATTATTCATTGATTTAGTTATTTCACTATCAATTTCCCCCAAGGATCTGAATTGCAACAATCCAACGAAGTTGGTATAAAAGTCTGTTTATTAGTTAAAAAAAAAAACTTGTAAACGCGGTGACCTATACCAAAAAATAATCTTAATAAGCACCATTAGCTACAACTACGTCACAACCGCTTATATAACAATTATTTCCCCTAATTTCCCTTTCGTTTGGCGAGTTAATAGCATTACAGTAGTTACGAGTATACCTCTACATTTTGAGAACCACTTTCTGTTACTATGAATTTTAAAAGTGGTCTTAGATGAAAACAAAAATATTACCGTCTTACCCCAGTAAAATCAGTCGGTGCTAGATTGAAAGAAATAAAAACTCGAAAAGTAAGAAAGATATTGGATGTCCACGTTAAATGGTTATCAAAATAACAATAACAAGCATATGTAACTACACAAAATGTTTCTAGCTTAATTGTTAAAGAAGTTACAATGCATGGGGTAAGATTAAAAATGTAGATTTAAAATCGAAAAACTCACCTTGTCAAAAAGTGCCAACCACACACGTGCACACTCACGAAGCAAACGGCGCTGACTGAGGGGCGGGGGACAATACAATGGCGTTTTCGTGAAAGTTGCCAGGATAAAAAAATATGCACAGGATGTCACGGACGGTTTTTTTATCTTACACCGTTTTTCAACTTACCCCAACGCACCTTATTAGGTTTTTCCTTACTTTTCTTCTTCATCTCTCTCCACTGCTTTCTTATAATTTCTTGATCAGATGAAGGATATTCTGTTATTCTTTTTCTATTTCTTTTTGTTCTTTCTGCATTTTTTCTTTGCAGCGATTCAAATTTTTCAGGATTTTCTTCTTTCAGTCGTTCTCGATAGCGTTTCTGCCTTTCGGCAGGTGTTAGTGGCATCTGTCGAATGAACAAAATAAAAACCATGAATGCAGTAAGTAACTCTTTAGTTCTCTTTTCTCTTTGTTCTATAATAACCTTTTTCGGGTTTAAAAACCCAACAATAATAACTAACATACATACACACATACATACATTCACGCCTTTATCCCTAAAAGGGGTAGGCAAAGCACATGATACTTGTGTTCCAGTACCACTTTCAGTATATAAATGTTGGTATAAAAGATCGAAAAAATATGACATCGTAGTGACAGGTTGCCAGCCCATCGCCCACAACACACTTCAACCGCAGGGTGTCGTAAGAGTCGACTAAGGGAACAGTCCCTTAGTCGACTCTTACGACACCCACAGGAAGAAAAGGGATGGTGCTATTCTAACCCGACACTACACGGGCAATAACTGACTTCAAACCATAATATGACATCACCCTAAACGCATGAAGGCATTCCCTTTCCACCAAAAAAATATTTTTGAAATCGGTCGACAGAATATGGAGAAATCGCGTAACAGTTGATTTGAGAACGTCCTCATTTTTTTCCAGAGAGGGCCATAAAATTAACATGCATATGTTAACTAAAATGGCGTTTCTCTTTTTCAAAAATACGAATGTCAAAGTGACAGATAGTGACAAACTAAGCCTATTTTAAACTAAAAGGTTTCGCAGACGTTTATGAACAACGACATTATTAGGCTGTTAATAAATAAAATAATCTCTCTTTAAAAATTGCGGTTTTGAATATTTATGGTATTTTATTTTAAAATCATCTTTTTTTCTATACATATTGGACCCGATTCTACAGTGGCCTCTAAACTTCCTAATTTTATTTAGGTGTCGCTAAAACACTGCTATTCTATGAGCAGCTGTCATAATCAAATGACAGCGCTAATTTCAATCTGACATTTCTTATTTTAGGCGGTCTATACTTCGCTGCCTAAATGCTATTCTAAATATGTCGTTTTAATATGCCGCCTAAATTATGTCTAAAAATTAGACAATTTAGTTTTAGGCTAGTTAAGCCATGTGCACGTAGAATTGGGTCCTCTGAATGTGAACTAAGCTTTATACTTTTCACGTGTGGTACGTCACACAACTCCATAACACACGCAACACACACTCGTGAATAACATAACCTAACATTCATATAGCATCTTTAGTTGCACAGCAAGTCAGTGATAAACTCCATCATTTAAGAATATTCAATGTCTCTTTCAACTATCTTTATACGAAACAACGAATATATTATTACTTACCTTGCAAAATTGCTTCAGTCTCTAAAATCCAACTGACGAACAATAATACACACAGAGTAATGCCCATTGCTTGTAAACCAAGATGTCTGATTAGACACTGACGTTTCATATTGAAATTTATAATGTTGCCATTGTGAAAAATTTATTTTTTGTGTTGCTATTGCTTCTACCAAAAAAGCTACTACCTAACACGGTTTTTGTAACACATGTGAATTATATAGAACACATTTTGTTTATCAATATTTTTTTTTTGTTCTGTTTTTTTACACTTTATTATTGGGATAGTAGTTTTATGCAATTACATTTGTCATAACATTAAGAAATCACCATAAATTACATACACGATGAAGTAATAAAAAAAAACCTACTAGGCGTGGACACATTTTATTTTTGTATGAAACTACAATTCACCAATTTTTTGTACCAGTTTATTTTTGCTTAAATTTAAAAGTATTCACAATTGAAATGGACTAATATTAACAAGTAAATAATAGTCAACACGGAAAATAAATCAGATTATTTATAATATAAAGGACTACCGATAAAAAAACCTCTTGAAATTTGGCACGTGAAAAACAGAGACGAAGTACATTTTTGTGAGCCTTAGCCATATATTAACTTACCATGTGCTAGCTATTTATGATTTTCTTATAGTTTTAATGTAATATATGGAATGCATACATACATACATACATTCACGCCTTTATTCCCAAAAGGAGAGCACATGAAACGTATGATATATATAAATGTGGGTATAAAAGATCGAAAAAATGTGCTATTGCAGTGATAGGTTGCTAGCACATCGCCCACAACACACTTCAACCCTGGTCCCTTAGTCGACTTTTACGACACCCACGGGAAGAATGATAATATAGGTATTACATAAAAGAGAACATTTATTTATTTATTTATATAATTTTACTTGTTATAACTAAGTAGTATAACAATTTTGTTTTTACATCTACAAACGGACGTGAGACTAGCGATTACCGGATGCACAGAGCCCTTCGTTACATTTGTTGTATTGCAGTCTTGTCTCACTCTTCCATACCTCCAAAGCACATTTTCTCAAACATGCAATGAAATATAGACGTTGTGTTCTTCATAATGGGCTTCGAAGTGTCACGTTTTGAGCGCAGCGAGACGAGAGATTCGTAATGGCATTTCATACAAAATTGGAGGCAAAGATGGTTTTAATTTCCGTTCCACAATTTGTGGCACAGCATCACGGCGTTCAGGCATGCAAATTAAAGTTTGATTTCTGTGGTGTGGTGTATTGTCTATGGGTAAGCCCGTAGTTTTGCCACTTAGTATCAGATAGTAACAGACACTTCTATGTTACGGTAACACAGAAGTATCGCGAAAGTAACGAGAAAAGTATGTAAGGCCGATTTCATAAGTTTCATAACGCACCTTTTTGGTAAAAATAAAGCTTTATGCCGTATGATGTGCATGGGTAACAAACAGTGTTGTAAAATAGTGATAGTGTTAGCAGCAACTAAAACACAAACAAAATAAAATCAATCTCTTTCTAATGTCATTTAGTAATAAAACGCACACAAAAACAATCAAAAGTTGTTGCTTACTCGAAGCGTGTGATGATGATGGCTCATTTTGGGGTGCATTATTTTCACCTTTTGCCTTTTTTCTGTCTTCTTTCCATTTTTGACGTAATTTTTCTCTGTCCTCTTCAGTATAGGTGCTCTTTTTTTTTTGATAGTGTCGTGCAGATCTTTCTTTGGCCTTCTTTTTTATTTCTTCATACTTCTCGGGGTTTTCTATTTTTAACTTTTCCCGATATTTTTTTTGCTTCTCAGCTGTAGTCATCGGCATCTGTGACATTGATTACGCGATAAAAACACATCACAAGTTATGAAGTTGAGTTTTAACCGACTATAAAAAAGAGGTTATTATTTCGCAGGGGTTTTTGTGTTTTATGTGTAATTAATGAATGTCTTGATGTGTGCGTACGTATATGTAATGAATGAATGGCTTGTTTTTTTGTTGGATTAGGGATCTGTTAACTTAGGACTTTTTATGAATGTTTAGTGTAATCACTATAAAGTTATTTATGATATATATAACTTTACATTGATGGATACTTCAAGGTCATAAACACCTTATGTATACTGCGAATGTGTGTGCATTCCAATTGCTTAAGTATAAATATTAACAAAAGATTAAGATATTGGTTTTGTTTACAAATACTCTATCATGGATATGTCACCGTATGATTGTGAACACAGCCAGTTAATAGTCTCACTCGCAATATTATAATCTGTCGAAAAATTGTGAACTCCTAAAACTGTTTATAATTTAACGCATTAGTTTTCGTTATTTTATAATCTGTCAATGCCAAATCGTCA
This sequence comes from Epinotia bilunana, assembly GCA_947049275.1. Classification (NCBI taxonomy): domain Eukaryota; kingdom Metazoa; phylum Arthropoda; class Insecta; order Lepidoptera; family Tortricidae; genus Epinotia; species Epinotia bilunana. Next base: position 14,739,831 of record OX346275.1, on the reverse strand, counting down.
AATGGTGAACTGAGATAAAATGAGTATGCTACGGAATGCATATTAAATACTAGGTAGGTTAGGTTAGTTAGGTAGCTTCAGTTTTAATAAGAAAATCTTTACACATATACAAAAAAAGAAAGATTGTAATGTTCATCAAACAGGGCCCTGACTGATGGGAGCTGACGTAAGTTGAATAATTAGTTCAACCAATTAGCGCGTAGGTTGCGTTCTGTGGCATGCGAATTTTATCTCAGTTCAAAATTTGCCGATTTGACATTGATAGATTATAAACTAACGAAAAATAAATGCGTTAACCGATCCTATCCCGCAAGTGCGGGCAACTGGTCCGTTGGCTCCCGCTGACGCGAGTCTCCCAGTCGTTTACTTTTTTCAGTTCACATTTAGCGCGGAATTGGACCCGAACGGCGGAATTGAAAGTTTAATAAATAATATAATTGGGTTTAAATGAAGTAATAAAAAGTGACACATATGTGCGTCAGCGGGAGACAAACACCACCAAACACCCTGATGCACATGTGCGTCAGCGGGAGGCAGCAGATACAATAAATGGAAAAGTCCGGTTTTTATACCCTGACCCATATGTGGGTCGATGGGAGAGGAAGGGATGGTGAACGGTTTTGATAGTACAATAATGCAATTTTTCGACTATTTTTAATATAGCGAGTAAGAATATACGGCGTTCATAATTTAACGGTAACAGATCTCTCGCGCTTTGTAATTATACACGTATTTAAAATTACTGTATTTTATTAATTACTTTTAATTATTCGCCTTAGACCCGTGTAAAACAGTAATTTTAAATACTCTAGGGATACTTTGTATATGTCCGAAATAAATAATTTTAATTAGCACTTTAAAAGATATCGCTCAAATGTGGTTTGTATTTCTTTTTTAAAAAGTAGTACCTACCTTATTGTCGCTGGCGTGCCTTGCACACAGTTGGAACAGTTTATTGACCAAGATTTTATTAACACGACAAAAAACCATCGAAGTGTCAAACCACTAAATTGCACGATATGTACGGATCCATACAACACCTCAACATTATCTTAAATTAAAAACCAACGTTACCGGTTACGTAGAACTAGCGTAGCAGTACCGTAGAAGCGAGATTTTTTAGGTTATAATTCACCATAAATCGATAATTTGAGCTAAATTTGAAACAAATACACACATCACCCATGCGTTATGCACTTATGGATATTTTTATATGGAATAGGTGTAATAAAAACTATTATTTACCTTTCAAATCGTCCAAATCCACTACACAAGTTTTCGAACCACACACCACCGCACTATCAATTGCAACCACAGACAACAAAATGGAGTCTTTTTTTTTTTAATTGGTGCGCCTGGATGCTTGTTGTTGCCCGTGTCAATACAAAATAGTACGGAAGAGCTTAATGTTATTTACAGGTGGAATTGCGGTAACGTACAAAATTGTAACGTAGAGGCAAAAATACGGAGACAACATTTCAAACTGCGATAAAGTCATGAAATCAGCTTATTTAAAGATCAAAAATACTATTTAGTTGCTTAAATTTATGTTATGTAGGTATGTTGGTTCTAGTAAATTTGACTTTCCACAGAAAAAACTACTAATTTTGTAGTTGCGAGTGTTTGGATGCATCAAAAAGACACGCAGTTTTTTGCTAAATTTGGAGGACTGGACGAAGTGATTCCACTCTTGTTATTAAACTATGTGGAGTTTTTTTTAACTTTGAGATAAAATTGAACCACGTAGAAAGCTACAAAACATAATAAGATTTTATTACAAAATACTAGTTGTTTTTTTTTTTAATATGCAGTCAAACTTTGAGACACTTTTTAATTTCAAAAAGTGGCAAAAGCTATGGCCTTGCCCCTATATGTACTTACTCGGCTGAGAACCCCTTGCTTCCCGGCCTCTTTAGTAATGTACTCGTGATGACTCGTGAACAAGGAACAGCCTCGTGAGGCGCGCGAACCGCTTGACGGCGTACGAGATGGTCCGGCCAGAGGCTGCACACACTAGACAAGACAGTACACAGTAGTGTTGTCGGACCAAACCTATAACCGTGTGCCATTTATAAATGGCCATTCGACGTTAAAAGCTCGACAAGCGATACTATTTTTCTAAAAAGACTCAAGTTATGCTACAATATAAATGAATTTCTACGTGATCCTTGTACTGTGGTTGTTTGACAATTAAGTGTAATTCATTACTGTAATGATATAAATATATAAATTGTATTATGCTAATTGATGTTATGACTTGTTAATATATTACATTTTACCAATAAATAATCTGAATCTGAGTACCCAAATTCAAAAACGCAAAAAATAAAGTCTACAAACATTGTTTGGTTAAAATAACCGTTTAGGATTTATAACGATTAAACCGTCGCTTAACAACAATTGTCACTTAAATATCCAAAACCTTACTTACAGTCCAAACCGTTAAATGGATTTTGCCAATTATGTAAGCTTAATATTTGGCGAAAGCAGTTGGGTTTTTGAAAAATCTTATGATTTCACTTAGATGTTAATAAATAACAAAGCGTTAAAAGAAAACACCATCATATAAATATAATTTAATGTCATTTCACAATTAGATAAAAAGCTACAAAATACTGAAGTTCTCATAACTGTAGTAGCGTCATTACAAAATCTTAGTTCACTTTATGCCTCATTTACACTAGCTTCCACTTCACATCGCCCTAAAGCTACGTATTTGGACCTGCAGATTCATAAAAAAGATAAGTCTGATTTTTGAGAATTATCTTTACCTAATGAAAGTCCAATGTTATCTATCCTCGTAAGGCCCACGCTATTTTTAGGACTAAACGACCCAGTGTCCTAAAATAAGGTCTTTTGCTACTATTTTGAAATGTAGAGCCCCTAAATAGAGTTAAAATGTTATTTCAAAAATCTAATGCGTTGGGCTGTTAAGCCTGTCATTTTGTCCTAAAATTAGGCTGATGGGCCTTACGAGGCTATAGGTACGGTAAAAGGATAAGTCTTTGTAAGTTTGTATGTAGGGACTAATCTGCGGAACTACTCTGCCAATAATAATAAAAACTTCGGGATGGACATAAGCATGTTTAATCCCGCGTATTGCAAAGAACGCAAGCAAACCCGGACACTTTTCTCTTAAGGTATAATATTAGTATAGGCCCCTGAAATATATGTAAAACTAATGCATCACTATAGTTAACCCTGCCTTTACAGAAGAGCACATTTCAGGAAGCTACAAGTTACAATACGGGTTACTCAAAATATATTATTGCTCCGAAGAAAGAAGGCAAAAAATATGCCTAGTGACGAAAAATTACGAAATTTGTAGAAACCGTTTTAACATTGCTTGTTAGAGAGAGAAAACGCTCGGGGATCGTGACTTTCCGGAACTCGAGCGTCATAGTGAATATAAATGACAATCGTTTCATATGAAGGCGCGTTTTGCGGAAAAGGGACAGAATATACCCCCTCTTAAAACTTTAGACACATAACTTTGTGATTATTTAATCCCCCGCTTTACTTTTATCTCTATTTGACAATATTTTTAATCCACACCCCTACTGGCGAGCTGGCAACACTCGGACGCTAGCCCAATAACAACTGATTTTTCAGTGTTGCGTTTAAACTGGTAACTGCCAATAACGACTAATCCGGATTCGAATTGTTGAATTGTGACTTGTATCTCGTAAAATGGGCCCCGGTTTTACTTACGCCAGTAAGGAGAGGGCTATCAGGTAGTCAATATGAATGTACAAATAGCATGCGTAAGTTCAACTTCAGTATAAAGGGCCCTAAGGCACAGTAACAGTAGAGTGAGGCTTTGCATCGTGCAATACATGTCGGCGGGGATTATTTTGTCCCCTTCTACCGTGTAAAAAAATGTATCTGATCTCACTCGTCGGAGCCTTACAATATAATTTTATTCAATATATGTAAATAACATTTGATATAATTTCAAAACATATAATCACTCATTTTGTGAAAATAATTGAGTTTTCATATTTACCCTGCCTCAGAAGGAGGGTTATGTTTTTCGAGTGTATTTGTGTATATGTATGTGAACATTTTTGACAAATCCGTTGATTCCACTTGTTAATTAGTAACCTTAATATTATAATTGGACTTGTGGTCAACTAATGTTTATATAATATAAGTATATGTACTAATGAGCATAAGAAGGAAATAAACATTACATGTATGTACAGTCGGCGTCACAGTATGTGTAAATTTTTCGCCTTTATTGCATTGGAATAAGGTTCAGTGTAAACATATCTTTGATGTAAACTGTTCAAACATTACTTACTAAACAAATATTTAAATATAGGCTAGTAATATTTAATTTAATAATTTTATATAATTTATTTAGTCTGGCCACCAAGTGTCATCATATTAGAAAAGCTGAAAACATTTAACCATCCCTTTCTTGTGAGTAAGAAATAAAATTACCTAAACTACTCGACAGTGATGTGGTCGGACCAACTATATACATACAGTATTTTTTCTCTATTCTTAGCAGATGACCCTAGGATTGGACGTTTTTTGGATGGTTTTTTGGATTACTACACAGAATTCTAACTGAAATGTCTAGGATTGAATTGAATCAAATCTGTTATTCAGAAAAGAATCATTGCTGCCGTCAAATGAAAACTAACAAATATTAACCTTTTGGTGAAGAAAAATACCATAACTTAAGTTTGATCAATATAAAATAAAAATATTGCAGTAAGTGTACAATATTAACTTACTCATAACAATATGATATGTACATTGGCTTTAGAATTTTGTTTTACAAACTAAGTTAGGCGCTTACACAGAGTAACTGTGACTACTCGTCAACACTGCACGATTCTCACACATTCTTGTCACCACCAGTTTGAGGTACAGTGTTCTCCAATATCTATACCGACAATCTTTCAAAAATATCTAAATGCGTCTTGTCAGTAACAAATAAAGGCCCGAAAGCTCCATCTATTATATAGATGGACATTTCAGTTTGGCCATATAGGGGCAAACCGAAATTTCGTTACTCACAGCTCACAAGTTACGTTCGTGTGGCTTCACCCTAAACACCGTGTATAGATATTTTATTTCTGACAGGCTGTTTGTACAGTTATTGGAGAACTCGATTGTGTTGATAACCGTTGGGAATATTATTTCGTGTTGAGAACTAAAAATCCCAGTTGTTGCCACCGGCATATTTGGGGAAGAGAGTGAAAATATAATGCTAACACCTGGGAAATATATATTACAAATCATTTAATAACTATATTTTTATGTCAAAGGGATACAAAAACTTATGTCAAATTAAAACTCAGTTCGGTCATAAGATTGTCATCATAATGCAGTCATAAAATAACACATGATTTAAATATGATATGTCAATAATATAAAATATATCTCAAATTGTCATAAGTTAAAAACCGGCCTAGAACTCGTCCAATTTCAATTACATCACAATTGAATGCCAGGAACCCGCCTAGCGAGGCTGTTCGTAGACGCTTTCCTCCACTTAGCGGGAAAACCGCTTCGAGCGTAACGCTACGAAATTGTTATCCGTATCAAACTGAATACATCAACGCGTCATTACTCTAAACTGTTTCGTGTGTACCACTAAAACATCAGCTTTATACTAATATGTCTAGAATTTTACTAAAATATTCAGCGTCAATTATGGGTATGTAAACCGTTAACCTTTAATTTGACGAAAAAGAAATAAAGTAACTACCTAATTTAGTTTATTTTGAGTTTCATGGTTCAAGCATCGGTGACGCAGAAATACCAACGATTCTGGTCAGGAGAAAAAACTAAACGATGGTCAAAGAGTTTTTCCCACCAGTCGCGCGCTGTCAAATTAATGGTTAACCTTTTACTGGTTACATTAGTGAAAATACCTAATCGCGCCGGGTCCCTTTCTTGTCGTGACTTGCTCTACATCCGCATCCGCAAAAGCACCGCATCATTTCTTGCGGATGCCGAAAAAGCTCGGTAGTTCCGCGGTTGCGGGTGAGGATGCGAATAACTGCAACATCCCTGCCCCTGCTATGCATTACATCACTTATAGAGCAGTGGAGGTGACAGATTTCAGGCCTCGGACCAGTATCGTGGGGGACAGCTCGTTCGTGAATTCGTCGAGCACCTGCAAAAAAAAAAACTGTTGTAGGCAAGTGTTTGTTTTTGTTCGTATGTGAGTATGTTATTTTTCAACATTTGTAACCCATTTTTCAGTCAGTTACCGGTATCCGATTGAGCTGAAATTGCATATTAATGTAAGTTCCGCAGCCAATAGGGGTGTAGACACCAAATCAAATAACCAATAATGTAGATTTTTTCCCGAAAAAGGGTTAAGAATACTGTCAAATGGAGAAAAAAGTAAAGCAGGGGATTAAATAGTCACAATGTTATGTGTCCAAACTGTCAAGAGAAAATCCTGTCCCAAAAGGGACAGGGACAAGGGGGGGGGAGATAGATATTTGAATGGGATTTTCGTCACTGGGCATATTTTTTGCCTTCTATCTTTTGGAGTCTACACCGGTATTACGGCAGCGCCGAGTTGATACATGATGGAGATAAACTACACATGATATACCCGTCGTGTTTTGTTTCATTGAAGCCCTCTCAACAAGTCGTTGTTGAGGCGTGCTAAAAAAGTACAGTCGACAACAAAACGTAACAATTTTTTTTTTAATTTCTGTTACCTGTAAGTATTGTTCACAGAGGGCCTTGTCTGCCTCGCCGAGCTCGGCCGGCAGCCGCGGCGGCTCCGGCAGCTGCAGGAAGGTGACCGCCGTCTCGCTGCCGCTCCGACTCCTGATGATGCTGTTCACTCTGGAAACAAACGTATAGATCAGGGGTCGCCAAACTACCCTTCTAATCCGGCCCGCGGAAAAAAAGCGGAGTCCGGCCCGCGATAGCGATCGGGTATTGCTGGTCAAACCAGTCTTGGCCGGCACGAATTTATATTAAGTGCATTGTGGCCCTCGAGTCAAAAAGTTCGAAGACCCCCGGTATACATAAACATCTACAGATTAAAATCCCTTTATACATAAAACCAGGGTTCGAAAGGATAATGATAATGTACAATTATCGATTTATAATAGCAAAAAAATGCGCTTGTGAAAGTGAACTGTATTCGAAGTATTCAAACGTGTATTTCCGCACTTGCGTCTATCCGAACGCACGAAGTGTCAACGTGACGTGCCGCGCCGTGGGGATTCCCGTTAGAAGTAAAATTCAGTTCGGATTATGCGAGCGAACTCTAGTGTCATTGGTTCTTATACTGGTGATCATTATCAAGTAATTATCTTGATAATTTCGAACCCTGCATAAAACATAACCTCTCTTGCTGGATACGGGTGATGACGAACGGGCTATTTACGAATTCGTTTGACGACCGTTTAAGTCTAGTGGGTAGTGAGCCCGCCTACGAAGCTGACAGTCCCGGGTTCGAATCCCAGTATAAGGACAGTATTTGTGTGATGAGCGTGAATATTTGTTCCTGAGTCTTTAATGTTTTCGTCGTCTAGTGCCCGTAACGTAACACAAGCCTTATTGAGCTTACTACGGGACTAGTTCGTTTTGTGTAAGATTGTCCCCTAATATTGATTGCCCGACTAGGACTTTAATGAGCACATGCAGAGATGCCCTGACGAAGGTACAGAGATCGGCATGCATGGCTATAACAGGGGCGTTTCGAACCACGCCTACAGCGGCGCTAGAAGTCCTACTGGACCTACCGCCACTTTACATGGTGATTAAGTCAGAGGCGCGCAAATCGCTCTACAGACTAAGAACTCTTGGACTGTGGAGCGACAGCAAGCCTAAGCACACAAACATGGAGACTGACAGTCTTTTAGACAGAATAACAAACATGGGATGTGACAAAATGCTACCCAAGTATGTATTCCATAGGAACTACACAACAAAAGTTCCATCCAGGGCCGAATGGGCCGAAGGTCTAGAACCACCGAGGTCTGGTGTCGAAGACAGTATATGGTACACGGACGGATCTAAAATGGGATCCGGTACGGGAGCAGGCATTTATGCGATTGACTACAGTAGTAGTGTAAGCATGGGTAGTTTGGCAACCGTCTTCCAGGCGGAGACATACGCCATAATTGCCTGTGCACAGGAGAATATAGACAGGCAAACCAGAGGGCAGACCATCTATATCCTCAGCGACAGTCAAGCGGCCCTTAAAGCGCTTACGGCGCCGAAAGTGGATTCTAGACTAGTCTATAATGGCGTCCAGGCACTGAACAAGCTTGGGAAGCACAATAAGGTGCAACTAGTTTGGATACCGGGGCACGAGGGCTACATCGGCAACGAAAGAGCGGATGAGCTTGCAAGAGGGCGGTCTACAAATCACCTTGTAGGTCCAGAACCATTTGTGGGACTCTCGCAGAGAACCATAACTTCGGCCTTTAAAGCCTACGGCAAAACCAAACACCAACACGAGTGGAGGAATGAGGCGGGCTTAAGGCACTCTAAGCTCTTCATAGAAGGAGTGGACTCGGGCTGGACTAACAAGCTCTGGAAATCCAGCAGGAAGCAACTCAGAATCATATCTGGGGTGTTAACAGGTCACTTCGGGGTCAAGGATCTCTTGGCCAAGATGGGACTGTCGGACAGTTTAGACTGTAGAATGTGTGGCGAGGAGGATGAGACCATGGAACACTTACTGTGTGAATGTCATGCCCTTGCCAGACAAAGAATGAATTACTTTGGTAGCGTCTATCTGCAACCAAGGGAGTTCAAGGTGCTCCCGCTGAGCTGCATCATCCGCTTTGTGGAAACGATGGAGCGAGCTTGAAAATAATAAGGAGAAGGAAATCCCATAAAGACGAGGGCAAATGCACAAAAGATCCCGCTGGGTCGAAGTGCATCCGAAAGGGCCCTCATCTAGATAAGATAAGATAAGATAAGGGCAGAGCTGAAAGGGTGGAGATGTTTTTAGCTGTCTATGTTTGTATTTACATGTGTTCAACCGTAGCATTTATGATAAATAAATAAATAAATATTAAATACTAGCTTCTGCCCGCGACTCCGTCCGCGAGGAACTCTTTTATATCGTAGCTCCATACAAACTTTCATCCCCCATTTCACCCCCTCAGGGGATGATTTCCGGGATAAAAACTATCCTATGTCCTTCCCCGGGATTCAAACTATCTCCATACCAAATTTAATCTCAATCGGTTCAGTGGTTTAAGCGTGAAGAGGTAACAGACAGACAGACAGACAGACAGACAGACACACTTTCGCATCTATAATATTAGTATGGATTAGGGGACAATTTTACACAAATCGACCTAGTCCCAAACTAAGCAAAGCTTAAGACGACGACGAAGATACCGAACCGATTTTGATAAATGAGGTTTCAATCGATTCCAAATTACGCTCCGGGTGACAGACTACCGGAATGGTCAATGGACAGCTGTTATTATATTATAGTGTAAAGGGGGTCGTTGATATCAATACGATATTTTGATTATTATTATTTTGACATTGTTTTATTATTGTGTTGTGTAATTACGACTTCTTGTAATTGATTATTTATGAACCTATGTAATGTGTAATTAAACTCAAGACATTTGCATTCTGGCAAATAAATGATATAGATTGATTGATTACCTATTCTATATTTAAAAAAAAAAAGTTTCTTCACATTCTTTCCCGCTGTCGGGTAACAGTTTTTTGAAGTTATTAACTTACTTGTGCATGTATCTAGAAGGCACCCTCTGGTACACGGAGCTGTCGGACCCGTCGGACATCCACCGGCCCGTCTCCTCCAGCGCCGGCCACTCCGATACCTGGAAATCAAATTATACCATGGAATGTCTGGAAATAGGCAGATACGTGGCAGGGGAACCTCAAGGAGGTAAATAATAGGTCAATTATAGACAGTCAATTATACACGATTATGGGCGGGTTGCACCAACTTACGATAACAGACCGACCAACGTTAGGTATGGCGCCGGCAACTGTCATCCCTTAAGGGTCCACACGGCACAGACTTTAGTCTGCGCAGCATGTCTGTACAGACTTAAGTCGGTGCAAATGGGACGTGTGGACGTGAAGTCTCAAGTCTGTAACGACATCTGTGCATTTTTGTATCTGGCATCAAAAAATCGGCGCAGACATGCGTGTTTGCGCCGACTACTGCACTGTGTGGACGCATGTTCAGACTTGTTTGGGTTAACTAACGACAACTTTGGTTAATTAATTCACAGTTTGCTTTGTTTTTATTGTAAAAATGAACGATTTAAGAAAATATTCGAGAGAATTCTTAGTTGAATTTATAGATCTATATAAGTCCCTTCCAGTTGTATGGAAAATTAAGTCCAATGGAATATGAAGACCCAGGCTTATGAGATATTAGTGAGAAAACGGAAAGAAGTGGAACCAAGCGCAGACCGAGATTTCGTAACGGAAAAAAAAAACATCCGCCATTGCAAACGTCCGCACACCACGAGGTTTAAAGAACAACTACTTACATTCTTTCATACTACATGTCTGTATCATGTGGACGATGTGAGTCACACATACTTTTGTCCGTGCAACAGTCTGCACAGCGCAAGTCTGCACCGTCTGGACCCAGCTTTAGACACTTGTCAAAATTCTCTATACATTCAGATTTTAACGAACACCGCTTTACGATTACGGATGGTTTGGTGCAAGCCACCTTAAGTCCCGTTTAGTAATATAATGATCGAGAATCGTGGAAGTTTAAATAAATGTTATAGGTAGGTAATAATAATAATGAAGGAGAATCGTGCAAGTTTAATTAAATATTATAGGTAGGTAATAATGAGCGAGAATCGTGAAAGTTTATATAAATATTACAGGTAGGTAATAATGAAGGAGAATCGTGCAAGTTTAAGTAAATATTATAGGGAGGTAATAATGAGCGAGAATCGTGACAGTTTAAATAAATATTACAGGTAGGTAATAATGAAGGAGAATCGTGCAAGTTCAAGTAAATATTATAGGTAGGTAATAATGAGCGAGAATCGTGAAAGTATAAATAAATATTACAGGTAGGTAATAATGAAGGAGAATCGTGCACGTTTAGGTAAATATTATAGGTAGGTAATAATGAGCGAGAATCGTGAAAGTTTAAATAAATATTACGGGTAGGTAATAATGAAGGAGAATCGTGCAAGTTTAGGTAAATATTATTGGTAGGTAATAATGAGCGAGAATCGTGAAAGTTTAAATAAATATTACGGGTAGGTAATAATGAAGGAGAATCGTGCAAGTTTAGGTAAATATTATTGGTAGGTAATAATGAGCGAGAATCGTGAAAGTTTGAATAAATATTACAATGAAGGAGAATCGTGCCAGTTCAAGTTAATATTATAGGTAGGTAATAATGAGCGAGAATCGTGAAAGTATAAATAAATATTACAGGTAGGTAATAATGAAGGAGAATCGTGCAAGTTTAGGTAAATATTATAGGTAGGTAATAATGAGCGAGAATCGTCAAAGTTTAAATAAATATTACAGGTAGGCAATAATGAAGGAGAATCGTGCAAGTTCAAGTTAATATTATAGGTAGGTAATAATGAGCGAGAATCGTGAAAGTTTAAATAAATATTACAGGTAGGTAATAATGAAGAAGAATCGTGCAAGTTCAATTTAATATTATAGGTAGGTAATAATGAGCAAGAATCGTGAAAGTATAAATAAATATTACAGGTAGGTAATAATGAAGGAGAATCGTGAAAGTTTAGGTAAATATTATAGGTAGGTAATAATGAGCGAGAATCGTGAAAGTTTAAATAAATATTACAGGTAAGTAATAATGAAGGAGAATCGTGCAAGTTTAAGTAAATATTATAGGTAGGTAATAATGAGCGAGAATCGTGAAAGTTTAAATAAATATTACAGGTAGGTAATAATAAAGGAGAATCGTGCAAGTTCAAGTAAATATTATAGGTAGGTAATAATGAATAAGAATCACGAAAGTTTAAATAAATATTACAGGTAGGTAGTAGTGAATGTGAATCGTGTATGTTTAAATAAATATTATAGTCTATAGTATATAATAAGTAGTATAGTCGGCCCGGGGCCAGGTTGGCTCTGCTCGGGTCTAGCGACGAGTCGTCCACTGGTAGTGTTCAACCGGCTCCTGTGACGCAACAGAGGGTGCACTAACCACGTGCGCCGTCGCGTTGATGCGCAGCAGCCTCAGCAGATGCTGCAGCCGCTCCTGCACAGGTCGACCCGGGGCCAGGTTGGCTATGCTCGGGTCTAGTGATGAGTCGTCGCCCACTGGTATTGTTCTACCAGCCTCTAGAAAACCAGGATGATTTAAATTATTGAAGGATGATTAAATTAATTGTAAGCTTTATTACTGAACTAGACAGATGTCATGGTTCTCGCAAAAAGTTTTTTTGTAATGTCGCTATAAGGTATCAGGATCGTATATAGCAAAGGGAGGTAGAGTGAGAGATAGTTAGATTGAAATAGGGACAAGAACATAGATTGAAAAAGGAGAAATAGAAAGGTGGAGGAAAGAGCCTGCTTGTTGTTTTTGTATTATAAAGTCAGTAAAACGAATGTATACAGAGAGTCTCTTTGTTATTACAAGCTTTTATTTAATTTCACCTGTTTGTCATCAAATCTTGCAAGATAAATTTGACCCACTTCCCGGTGACCGGTTGAGCTGAAATGTTGGGTATAAGTATAGTTTGGATGACCATTTAATATTATGGTACCATCGAGCTGATCTGATGATGGAGACAGAAGGTGGTCATGCCATCCCGTTGGGTTTGGGCTCGTTAGAATCGTCTCAATGAGAAGTTGATGACGGTATACAAAAAAGTACAGTCGGCAATAACAGCTTGTACCAAAAATTTCATTTTTGACAGTTTTTTTCTCTTTCAAGTTGTGAATACTCACTATGCTCCAATGGGCACATCTGATATTTTGAGGTTATTAACTTATCAGCGCTTCCTACCTACCGAGTGTACCGCGGAGCGCACGACGGCGTTGAGCTGTAGAGCGAACAGCGCCCGGACTGTGAAGCAGCCGTGCTCTACTAGCCACACGTCGATGTATTTACTACTCACCGAGTACGCCCTGCACTGGCTCCGGCTTGCTAAACACTCGCAGCTGTAGATGCCGCCAGCCTCGCGCGGAGCGCACGACGGCGCTGAGCTGTAGAGCGAACAGCGCCCGGACTGTGAAGCAGCCGTGCGCCGCTAAAGGCTCGACTAGCCACACGTCTATGTATTTCAGCGACGCTGATTTCCTGTGGGAGAAGATAACATTTAACGAAATTAACTGCGGTCAGGGGCGGCTCACTGTGATTTCGCGATTTTGCGCCGCTACAAGCCCACTGAGTCGGTATGCTAGTGTTTGCCACACGCTGCTATGGAACGGACGCGTTCGCGCTGTACGTCATTCGCTTATCAATTAGCTTCGTCAATGCAACTTTAAACATTTTCTGTCGACAAGGACTTAATGAATTCTAGCAAAGAAACGCGAACATTCGCTTGCTGCTTTTAGACCGTTATGGGTTTAGTGACGATTAGTACCTATTTAATTTCCTTATTGGTACAGTCGACTACAAGGAGATCGATACGGCCAAATTTAGAAAAAATTGTATACACGACCTTAATGTTAAGGCAGTAAAGTCGGTATACATATCTTTGTAACTCTGGCCGCATCGATCTCTTTGTAGTCGACTGTACCATGGGCACAGTAAAAATATGAACCACCGGCGCCGCGTCCTCTAGTTAAATAGTATAGCTGGTTCCCAAACATGTCATAGCCCAATGAATGAGATTTATGATAGCATAACCTAATGGTAAATTACAAAGTTTTTGTGTAGTGTGTTGAGTAATTTAAAAAAGACTATTCGTAATTTCTGTTATGTTATGAAACGCTACATTTAAAAATAAATAAATTTACTGTATTATAAAAACACAACCTCCAATAAAGCTCTATATTAGGTATGTTGAAAATTAAAATTCGTAATACTGTAAATAACATTATAACAATTAATACGAATTTATAATTGAATAGCTTCCCGCTTCAGCTTTTTTATTTGAAACGAGTTGACTCTGCGAGTTAGTTTCGTCAACTCACTGACGCGTTTCAGGGATTTTATCAAATCACTAAACAAATCTGGTGAAATAAAAAAGGGTTGCGTTTTTTGGCCGATTTCGTGATTTCACTAAACAGATTCAGGGATTTATCAAATCACTGAAAAATTCTGGTGAAATGAAAAAAACGAGTTGCCTTTTTTGGCTGATTTCGTCATTTCACTAAATAGATTCAGGGATTTGATCTAATAACTGATTTTTTCTAGGCAAATGATGAAATGGAATGGCCATTTCACATCCTGCGTGATTTGGTCATACTCGTATCTCTTAGACATTTGTTGAAATCTCTGACATGATTTAGTGAAATGGTAAAATAAAATGTCGAATGTAGGTAATAAAATTGTTTGTTAAATCAGCTTTTTTTAATCGAGTGCAAGAATAGGTGGTTGTAAACCGGATTACAATAATTTTAAGGTGGTTCGCTTTCCGTTCAAAACGTTCTTTGACATTCGCAGGGTAACGGCGTAATATTTTAACACGCAAGGGCGAGAGCGGGGAGCGGTAAGGTGCAGGGGGGAGGTAACACGACCGCACGAGCGACTTAATCTGATGATTTTTATCATCTCACTAAACGTGTCTAGTGAAATGATAAAACGAGTTGACTCTGCGAGTTAGTTTCTTCAACTCACTACCGCGTTTCAGGGATTTTATCAAATCACTAAGCTCATTTGGTGAAATAAAAAAACGAGTTGCCTTTTTTGGCCGATTTCGTCATTTTACTGAACATATTCAGAGATTTGATAAAATGACTGTTTTTTTCTAGGCAAATGATAAAATGGATTCGCCATTTTAACATCCTGCGTGATGTGATCATATTCTTTAGAGATTTGTTCAAAAATCGGTTTAGGCTATTTCCCTGCGACATAGACACTAAATAGCTTGAGTGCAACATTAGTTTCCATCACAGAACACCTCCACTAGAAGCCTAATGTTTCTCAGTTTGTTCGCGACTCGAGTCACCAAGCGTTGGTGTTGTTGCGCTTATTTAATCCGCGGTCGCCCGCCTTTCCGTTCAGTTGCGTCCATGTTAACGACCTGTGCGGAGTGTGCATGACTCTCACAAAAAAAAACAAAATAATAGGATTTTCGCGGCTAATTGTGGGCTTTTGTAGTGTGAGGTGGTGCGGAAAGTCGTCAAAGACTTCTAATTACAAAAAAGATGGAATTTCATTCCACAGTTGAGTCAAATTCAATATTTCATTGAAAATATTTATAGCCAGCGGAGGCCATTTTATACTGGCCGGTGCGAATACTGAGGTACAGACACACTATGTCTGTCACTTTTCATCACTTTGAAAATGCAATATGCTATTCCTTTCTTACGAAAACACGTCACGACTAGTGATGTCCCGATGATGCTATGATGGTCAATCGACAAACCACGTGCTTTCGTTCCAACCGGTTTGAAGAAATGTAACATAAATACAGATTTCTCGTTTATTTTGGTTTGAGTAGTTATTCTGTAGATTAGAACTTAAATTTAGTTTTATTTATTGTTCGTTATTTAAAGTAAATAGTGTAGTATATAATAAGTATTAGTAGTACTAGTAGTCGTAGTTACTTTACTGTTTTAGTAACTTCTTAGAATCCTCTCGGTGAGCAGTTGGGCCTGATGATGAGCCTGATGATGAACTTCGAGAAAGTGCAAGGGAACTCGGAGTTGGTGTGAGATAGATATACGTTGTGCGGGCTTCTAAGAATCCTCTCAGTGAGCAGTTGGGCCCAGTGTCACAAAATGGGCCTGATGATGAATTTCGAGAAAGTGTGAGGGAACTCGGAGTTGGTGTGAGTATACGTTGTGCGGGCTTCTAAGAATCCTCTCAGTGAGCAGTTGGGCCCAGTGTCACAAGACGGGCCTGATGACCTACCATGATTTATCAGCAAAAAATTACGGTACCAGTTAGGATTCCTAACTTACTGTGTATTAAAATGGTAACAAAACTATCTATACTTTACCTTAACTTAAAGATAAAAGTATAGTAAGTAGTTACTTACTTTACTTTAAAATGTACCTAAAAAATTAGGATGCTTGTACGTGAACATGTCCCATCACTACGCATTCCGCGCGCGAGCGCATCGCCCAATCGCAACGCTGTTAGCACCCGCCCTTCCCCTCACCTCTTCCTCATGCTTTGGTGACTCGCGTCGGGAACAAAATTACAAACATTAGGCTTCTAGTGGAGGTGTTCTGTGGTTTCCATCGTGTTTATCGTAAAAGTTCGTATTTATCGTGCTTTCTCAATTAGCTTCAGTACCCATCATACCACCGTAGGGGTAGGGGTAGGTCGCATTCAGCAGCCAATGTATACATTATAAGAGATGGTGAACATCGCGTCGCTTGTGAATACGCGTGAGTGTGCCCCCTCCCCGCACTGAACTAAAACGCAGAGGCGGCTCGCCCTAAGTAGCGCTGGTGCAGTGAACTCCCATAAATAATTATAACAAAATTATACTCATTAATCTCATTATTAATATTACTACTTATTTAGAATCTATCTTAAAAAACGACTGTACCAATAAAATAATTACCTTTACACATTACCAGACCATACCATATAATATACCCATCATCCCATACACCTGTACTGTATCATTTCATAGGTAACGCGCGAGGCGGAGCGCTCACGATTGCGCTCCTATGAAACAAGATTCAGTACATTGCCTAATACGAAATCAAAGAAGAGTGAAAGAGAAATTTCGCCACAGTCCTGCGCGTGAAACAGAAGATTTTCTATGAAAAAATAGCCAAATTCGGAGCGCCACTCACGCGACGTTGCCGGTTAATTTTACCGCCCGAACGCGCGACAGCGATTGCGTGCGACGTTGCCACTCCTATATAAACAAACACCAGTCAACTTAAATGCATGCGCGCCAATGCAAATTCGGGTATTTTCTAATTAATAATCATTTAATACGTGTTGAAATAGCCTGTACTTATCAAGTTATCAGTTATTACTTGTGAGTGTTAAAATGGACAATTGTAATGTGGCGTTCATAACAAAATGTGAAAAAACGTTACAAATTCGGCTTGAATTGAAGGCAAAGGGACCGCGACGGCCTGAACTTGACCTTACGCAAACATGTACGACGAAAATCAAAACATATACGCGTGTGTTTAAATCCGAATAATATGTGAAAAGTGTGAAAACACCGTAGTTCTGTGGTGGTGATGAGAGTAACAAACTATTTTGTTTTCCGTGTCTTTCTGCTTGGGCTGAAACGGGCGTTAACGACCTAGCTCATCTTTCAATCAAGATGAAAATAACATTCACAATTTCGGTAGGTACCACTTATGTGTTACATGAACTGCAGTTATTATAGCGTCTATCGGACGACAAGATATTCGCAAGGCACTAGATTCCGCGTAAGTACCGAAAGTCTATAATCGTGACCGTGATTCAATGACCGTGGTGACGAAAACAGGCATATCTTACGAAGGTTAATAGATTGTGCACGATGAGTCTTCGGAATCCTTGAATCTGCTAACGCTATGTATTTTCATTGTTTTATTTCAAGTGAACACCCATACAATTTAGTCACGAGCCGCCTGTGCTAAAAAGAGGGTGTGTTGCGAAATATTTGGCTACTCCGGCTGCTAGTAATTACATTAGTCGTTGTGTAGTATAAGGGGCTCACCGCTCGACGGCGGCCATGTCCAGCGCGTGGAAGTGCCGGCACAGGCCCACGTTCTTGCGCACGCCGAGCGCGTC
Source organism: Epinotia bilunana (assembly GCA_947049275.1). Lineage (NCBI taxonomy): Eukaryota > Metazoa > Arthropoda > Insecta > Lepidoptera > Tortricidae > Epinotia > Epinotia bilunana. The sequence continues at coordinate 14,722,013 of OX346275.1, read as the reverse complement.
GGCCACCACGCGCACGTACTCGGCCGCGCCCAGCCTGTCGGCCGCGCCTCGGAGGGGAAACACGTCGCCGGTCTCCATGTCGAATTGCTCCGTTTTGTATGGGGAGTTTGGACTGGAAATACATTTTTTATTACTTAACTTGTCACGCTCGACGTTATAAATATGTAAGAAAGAATTTAAATTTGTTGCTTGGAGACCAGAAAAAACTCTAAGAATGATTGTTTTATGAAATGTAAAACATTGATAATGTATCTATTTTTGCAGAATGAATGTTTTCTTTAGATCATGGTTGTAATAAGGTCGATCATGTTCTTATACTATATCGGTAAGCCAGGAGACCATATTGACAGTTTCTTAAAAAAAGGATTATAACATGGACTCCTAGCAAGCTTAGACGGCGCCAAACACAACATACTCGTATATGTGTTTTATAGAAACTTTCAGGTGAACCAAACATGGAACTCTCTAAAAAGTTCCTGATTGGCGTCTAATATGAATAATAAAAGCATAGTATTTAGATGTAAATAGTGTGAGCAAATAGAACTGACTCTCTAAAGAAGTCCGTGGGCGGCGCCTGGTCGCGGAAGCCCAGCAGCACGGTGTCGGGCTTCATGGCGCCGAGCCCGGCCAGGCGCGCCAGCTGCGCCGCGCCGCTGCGCACGGACGCCGCCAGGCACAGCTCCACGAAGGCTTTCACCTGCCAACACACCGACCAGCCACACCTACACTTCCGCTTCTTCACACAACATGGCCCGATATCCAAACTGAGGCCTACAGGACTGTGTGCAAAGTTTATTTACATCACCCTGAAACTGTAACTTATACTACTGATGGCAAATGAAGATTATGGCAAATAAAAATATAGAAAACGTATCAGAAATTGCTACCAATTTAAGTTAATTAAAAATTACTTTTACAATCATGTGCCAAATAGAATAAATATAATAGTACATTACTGCAGAGGCCGTGAAGTAAGGGATTGCTGGACGAGTTTGGAGTAGACGGCCGAGTCGTAGACGAGGCCGGATACAACGAGTCCAGCAATCCCTGTTCCGGCCGAGGATTGTATAGTGCTTTTCTCAAACGATGTGAGGAAATATTAAAATTAAAATAAATACAAGGTAATCAATTAAATAATAGGTAAATTGCCGCCTTTTTTATTTTTTAAACATGCCATTTGAACAAGCCGTTCGAGCACCATGTTTAATGGCACATAAGTATAGTACCATAGATATTTTTTTTTTATGTCGCAAGTATGCTTACAGAGTCTAGTGATGGTTGGCAGTATGTAATTTTTCCTTTGTCAGTTTAATATTAGTAAGCAAATTTAAAAAGTTAGAGTAGCGGACAATAATGGTTTTACTTAGGGCGGGTTGCACCAGCTTACATTTACAGACCGATCAACGTTAAATATGGCGGCCCGGCCGTGTTTCCGTTGCACCATCCATTCGTACCCTCGGTATTCGTAACATTTTTACGAACACTTTAACCAGTGGTCTCAGCACCGGTTAACGTCAAATCCATTCGTCAAAAATGGCGGCATAGTTTCAGTTTTATCAGCAAAAGATGATTTTATGATTAATTTACACTTAAATTAGTATAAGAAACAATATGAAAGGAAAGAAATATAGTTTATTGCATTAATGTGGGAAGTTTCGGAACGCAAAACGTATCTACTCTGTCGTTTATTGACATTTTACTCACTTTGATGTCAGTGTCACTCAGTTACGAAATTCTTACATCGTCAAAGTTGAATTACTTACCTATTTTGTATTACTTGTATTGTTTCACATATATAAGCTAACCAATGTCGACTGTATGTTGATACCCTAGCCGAGAAACTTGGGAATCCAAGCGTTTCATATGCAAGAAAAGATATGGAGATGAGATGGTGCTAAAGACATGACTTCGCTTCGACAATTCATTCCTGCGTTGACACAGGATCTTCATGTGCCTAGGAATTCTTCAACAGGACCAAACAAATTGAACGTTATGTGCCACAATTTCTCAAGTGATTACCTATCCAGTGGGCATTATAGTATATAAAAACTGTATCATGAAGGTTACAATTACGAACATGATGGTTAATCATAATCAGTGTTGAACTAAAATAAGCATTGGAAAAAGTGTTCCGTTTTGTTTAACCTCGATAATTTTGATTGTCAGTAAACTGGCTATATAGTATTATTATAAAGTTGAATGATTGACTTGATTTCTTATTTAAATCACCTAAATAATCCTAGCTAAAGTGAAAAAATAATATAGTAATATCCCTAGTATATAGTTATTGAGTGGCTTTGATACTTACCGGGTAGCTCAGCTCTTACTATTTCACTGCGACACATACATGTCATTCGAGTTCAGCAGGAGTGTCACTGCCAGTGATAGAGGGACCAATAATCTAGTTTATATGAGAATTTAACTATTTAATGACTTGGGTCAGAATTCTTTTGTATGTTTAGCTGTCCAACTGTTCTCATCTACAAGGTGCATTTCTCAACCGATTAATGTTAAACTTTGAGAGCACACTCACACAGAGCCAGAGTGAGGAAAGTGCACTTCATTTCCTTGACTGAATATGTATATATATAGGATCTATGTAAAATGTACCCTGTATTGGTGTTGAAATTAGAAGTGGACCTTTAAATTCTGCAACCAATCATATATATTTTATACCTACATTTGCACATAACTGCATAAATTGAAAAGTATATCTCCCCAACACAACAAACTTAGCTTAGAATATTTAAGAACCATCTTAATAGACAAGACATGATTATCCGATTGCCGGGTCAGTTTGGTAGCTTCACTGTCACAGACTGATACACGGGTACATATATGTCAATATTATTTAAAATACATGGCTTTTTAGGCAGGTGTTATAAATAAAAAAAACAAAACTAGGTATCTATAATCTGCTTCGGTGGTGGTGCAGGGTAGGTTATTGTGGCACTCTTTCGAGGAGGCCCAAGTCCAGCAGTGGATGTGTTTTGGCTGATATGATGATGATGATGTAATGATCTGAATAATTGAAATAAGAATTGAAGTAAATCTATTAAATTTATTTAAAAAATCTTTATTCGGCTTAATAGCCGTGTCTACACCGAACGAGCGGCTCGCCCGAACACCGTTCGCCCAAACGTGCTCGCCCGGTGTGGACGTGATTCGGGCAAACGATGGCTCGCCCGAGCCGTTCGGGCGAGCCCCCGAATGCTTGCCCGAACGGTTTGCCCGAGCCGCGAGCGGCTCAGCCTATGTGGACGGTGGTTTTGTTCGGCCGAACGACAGAAGGCGAGGGCGATTTTTGCCCTACGTATTATTATTCTAATTTGTACTTTATTGTTAACACTATAAAATTTTCGTAAATGCAAATTCCATTTTGTTTTATCACACTTTTATATTTTGCTGTTAGCCGATTCGACTTCATTCAAAACTGAACGCTATTCGTAAGAGTATAAAGCCGTTAAACACTTTTTGCAATTGCATATTCTGCAAATAAAGTAATTTTGTCCACGCGTCCTTTACCGTTTTGCTATTGAGCAAATTCGAATTTGGACGTTATTCCTAAAGAGATAAAGCTTTGAAAAATATTTGGCAATGGCAAAAACAAATTGGTATTTTATTTCTTCGTCTCCTTCATCAATTTTGCTGAGTTAAGTTTAACTATAGCGTACTACTAATAAGGTTGTTATTAGATATATTGGCACGCAGGGGGAGAGAGGTTGCAAAATTAAAATTATTCATGTTTTCAATTCTGCCGGCACTCCCGGAGTGCAACCCCGTCTTTTTTTTATCAAGGTAACTTATTAAAGTTCATTCGAAGTCGCTGCGTTGGAAAAGGTCAAAACTAGCTTGACCCCTGAATACCTACATTACATATTGATATTGGGAAATTAGGGATCAAGTTATACTACTGGCGGTTGGTAACTTGGTAGTGAGACGAGTTGAGGCGGATTTGGGAACTGCGTAACTGAGTTCGACACGCATGGGTTTGTTTGTCAGCTGGAAGGATTGGTAGATTGAGTAGTACCTACCTAGTAGGAATTTCAATAGGTAGGTGTCTTCGCTCTGATCATAACACAATTGATCAAATAATTTTACCCCGGCCTCTTTTCGGTTCTCAAAAATTTTGCGCATCCACATTTTGCGCCTTTTCTTTTTAATACATGTCTTCCGATTTCGAATTCGAACAAGCAAAAGCAAAATTAACATTCGAGCGAGCGTTTTTGATGGCTCGGGCAAGCCGTTCGGGCGAGCTGCTCGGCCGGTGTGGACACGGCTATTTCCTAAGCTGGAAAATAATCTTCCTTCTTTCAATCTAAATGTATTGAACTGCATCTTCCCCTGTTGACATCTCAAATTTTATTTTTATCTCTCCCCATCATTGTTAGGTTGATCAAATCCATTCTGAAAGCCTGAAATTAATTAAAAAATTATTTCAATAGTCATATGTATGTATAATGTCAATATGCAAGGACCTTCACGAAGAAGATTGACAACATAAGTCACATTGTGCCGACTGCTGAAATACATCAGTTGAATATCATATTTTAAATTCCGACACGGGTTTCACGGGCCGCATGTGGGCAATATAAAGGCACTAAATGCCTCTGCCTGAGAAAGGGTTAGCTAGAATCAGATTGTAATGTCAATGTGCATTATCATTAACTAGGAAAATGCCTAAGGCAGGCTTAGGGACTAGCCTAGAGGGACCTAGGGCATAAAGGCATCTGGTTTTTCATAAAATAGAACCCTATCACATAGAAATGAGGTTCATTCATGTTGGGAATATAGTTCTCTCTGCTTTATAAAGGGTTAGATGAAGTTTTAAGTTTAATCGGATGCGGATTGGTGCGGAGAGAAACATTGTTGTTGGTCTCATTGCAATTATTGCCAGAAAAATTCAAAAATACGGCCAATATTACAGTCAAATACGTAAATACTTCGCGTGTTGACCTTGTGTGCGAACTGTGAGAGTATCATTGAAGTGTATTCAAGAAAGTTATGACAAATTTCAATCGGCATCGGCACAAAACCATCAAAAATATTCGACACTCCAGTGGATACAGTGGAGTGGATGTGATGTCTCACAATGAACGGGGTGATGAGGAGGCCTTCATTGAGGTGAGTTACTCATGTACCTTAATCTAACCTCTAACATTATTGGCAATAATTGCAATGAGACCAACAACAATGTTTCTCTCAACCGCATCCAATTCAACTTAAAACTTCATCTAACCCTTTATAAAGCAGAGAGAACTATATTCCCAACATGAATGAACCTCATTAGTATGTGATAGGGTTCAATTTTATGAAAAACCAGATGCCTTTGTGCCCTAGGTCCCTCTAGGCTAGTCCCTAAGCCTGCATTAGGCATTTTTCTAGTAAATTATAATGCACATTGACATTACAATCTGATTCTAGCCAAGTCGGCACAATGTGACTTATGTTGTGAATCTTCTTCGTGAAGGTCCTCGCATATTGACATTATACATACATATGACTATTGAAATAATGTTTTTATTAATTTCAGGCTTTCAGAATGGATTAGATCAACCTAACAATGATGGGGAGAGATAAAAATAAAATTTGAGATGTCAACAGTGGAAGATGCAGTTCAATACATTTAGATTGAAAAAAGGAAGATTATTTTCCCGCTTAGGAAATAAGCCAAATAAAGATTTTTTAAATAAATTTAATAGATTTACTTCAATTCTTATTTCAATTATTCAGATCATTACATCATCATCATCATCATCATCATATCAGCCAAAACACATCCACTGCTGGATTAAGCCTCCCCGAAAGAGTGCCACAATAACCGGCCCTGCACCACCACCAAAGCAGATTATAGATACCTAGTTTTGTTTATTTTCTTTATAACACCTGCCTAAAAAGCAGTGTGTTTTAAATAAGATTGACATATATGTACCCGTGTATCAGTCTGTGACAGTGAAGCTACCAAACTGACCCGGCAATCAGCTAAGTTTGTTGTGTTGGGGAGATATGCTTTTCAATTTATGCAGTTATGTGCAAATGTAGGTATAAAATATATATGATTGGTTGCAGAATTTAAAGGTCCACTTCTAATTTTAACATCCATTTCTTTTAGATCAGGGGTTGTGTATTGACATAACATGATACAGGGTACATTTTACATAGATCCTATATATATATATACATATTCAGTCAAGGAAATGAAGTGCACTTTCCTCACTCTCAATCACAAATAGTGGCTCTGTGTGAGTGTGCTCACAAAGTTTAACATGAATCGGTTGAGAAATGCGCCTTGTAGATGAGAAGGTCAGTTGGACAGCCAAACATACAAAAGAATTCAGACCCAATTATTGGTGCCTCTATCACTGGCAGTGACACTCCTGCTGAACTCGAATGACATGTATGTGTCGCAGTGAAATAGTAAGAGTTGAGCTACCCGGTAAGTATCAAAGCCACTCAATATACACTAGGGATATAACTATATTATTTTGTCACTTTAGCTAGGATTATTTAGGTGATGTAAATAAGAAATCAAGTCATTCATTCAACTTTATAATAATACTACATAGCCAGTTTACTGACAATCAAAATTATCGAGGTACACTTTTTTCAATGCTTATTTTAGTTCAACACTGATTCACCATCATGTTCGTAATTGTAACCTTCATGATACACTTGTTATAATATACTATAATTCCCACTGGATAGGTAATTACTTGAGAAATTGTGGCACATAACGTTCGATTTGTTTGGTTCCTGTTGAAGAATTCCTAGGCACATGAAGATCCTGTGTCAACGCAGGAATGAATTGCCGACGCGAAGTCAAGCCTTTAGCACCATCTCATCTCCATATCTTTTCTTGCATATGAAACGCTTGAATTCCCAAGTTTCTCGACTAGGGTATCAACATACAGTCGACATTGGTCAGCTTATATACACCGTGTCCAATAAGTTCGAATACAAACTTTTAGCACTTGCTGTATAGACATACGGATTGCTGGCTATACAATTCTTATTTTAATTTAAAAAGTATATTGACATACACATAATACAATAATTTCATAAGTCACGTATTTTTAGTTTGGTTTCAATACACGATGAAGCACTTTCGTGAAGAAATTATTAGAAAATTCCTTAATGGCGACAGGCCATGTGCTATCTTCAAGGCGTTACAACCCCATGGAGTTAAACGGAATCTGGTTTATACTACTATAAAAAGGTATAAAGAGATCTCTTCTACAGAGGACAGGAAAAGATCCGGTCGGTCCCGCTCAGCTAGAACCAAAAAAGTGGTGAAGGCTATAAGAGAGCGAATTCGGCGGAAAAAACACCGTTCTATTAGAAAATTAGCTGCTGATCTGAAAATTTCCAGGGGATCTGTACATAATATATTGAAAAAAGAGCTTGGATGTCATGCCTACAAAAAACGAAAAGTACATGGCATTTCAGATGCGACCAAGAAAAAGAGAGTAGAAAGATGTAGCACCATACTTTCTTGGCACGCAGGGGACGAATTTGTTTTCTCAGACGAGAAACTCTTTGTGTTAGAGCAGCCTCATAACGCCCAGAACGACCGGTTGTGGTCAGCAAGGGTAGAAGACATTCCAGACTATGAAAGGAATGTGCCTAGGTTCCAGAGCTCACCATCAGTGATGGTTTGGGGTGCTCTTTGTAAGAGAGGCAAACTGTCTTTAGTATTTATTGATAAAGGCGTTAAAATCAATGCGGAATATTATAAATCGGAGGTTTTGGAGAAAAATGTTGCCCCAAATTTAAAAAATATGTTTGGAGATGATTATTATGTCTTCCAACAAGACGGAGCTCCGTCGCATACGGCAAACGCTGTTCAAGCTTGGTGCAAGGCTAATTTGACCGATTTTTTGCCGAAAAATGAATGGCCACCAAGTTCTCCAGATTTAAACGTACTAGATTATTTCGTATGGTCATACATGCTCTCGAAACTAAATAATTATAAAGTCGCAAACCTGAACCATTTTAAAAAGGTTATCGTGCAAATTTGGGACGATAGGCCGATGGAAGCGGTGCGTGCAGCGTGTGACTCTTTTGAGAAACGTTTGAAGCTTGTAAAAAAAGTTAAAGGTGGAGTAATTCCAAAACATTTATTGTAAATATTGTATATAAGTGTGCCTTTCATATAATATAATTTTCATAACATAAAGTACGCGTACATTTATTTTATTAAGGATCATAACTGTATTCGAACTTATTGGACACGGTGTATGTGAAAGAACACAAGTAATACAAAATAGGTAAGTAATTCAACTTTGACGATGTAAGAATCTCGTAACTGAGTGACACTGACATCAAAGTGAGTAAAATGTCAATAAACGACAGACTAGATACGTTTTGCGTTCCGAAACTTCCCACATTAATGCAATAAACTATATTTCCTTCCTTTTACATTGTTTCTTATACTAATTTAAGTGTAAATTAATCATAAAATCATCTTTTGCTGATAAAACTGAAACTATGCCGCCTGCATGCCGCCATTTTTGACGAATGGATTTGACGTTTACCGGTGCTGAGACCACTGGTTAAAGTGTTCGTCAAAATGTTACGAATACCGATAGAGATGTGTCAACTCGGTTTGCCAACCCGGTCCAAACCGAGTCAAGCTAAAGTCGAACCGACCCGGTTTGTTAGTCCACTAACTCGATTCTATAACGAGCAGCGAACCGCAACATTCGCCCGCTCGCCAACAGCGGCCCGAGCCTACGAAACCGAACCGACGCGCGCGACTCGCGCGAGCGGGCTGGGCCGGAGCGGGCAAACCGAATGAGTAGCCGAATAAACCCGATTTCTCCCGAACAGGTGGGCGGGTGACAACGACGACCATTAGTAGACCTTATCTCGTTGCAACAAGGTTTGTAGTTTTGTTTTGCAATTTAATTTTGAATGAAATATAGTGAGCAATTTATAATTACTTATTACTCTATGGCGCTACCGAGGTAGCGCTCACAAATGTAACAATAACCTATAAACAGTTTAGTTTAGGTTTAAAACCCGAACAAGTAGGTGTTTAAATTCACGGATCGACTCGGACAGGTCAAACCGAATACCTCATTAATATTAATACGTTTAGGACCGTCATAGCAACTCGGTTTGATCAACCCGGGTTGAAACCGGTTTACATAGAAAGTCCAACCGTTCAATTCGGTTTGAGATATTTTCGGGTTGGCACATCTCTAAATACCGAGGGTACGAATGGATGGTGCAACGGAAACACGGCCGGGCCGCCATATTTAGCGTTGATCGGTCTGTAAATGTAAGCTGGTGCAACCCGCCCTTAAACAAGAAACTTCATGTCTTCATTTCGTGATATTAACGCATACATTTCCGAGCACGTTTGAGAAAACAATATTATTCACAGTGACGTGAAAACGGCTAGCGTCCCACATTTGGAACCTTTCAGTGATGCTTTTAAGACTTGTTAACTTTCCTGTGTTAGCTAGGTTTCAAACGCATTACATCTATTAGCAAAGAAAAAACGAACATTGTTCCTCATACGATACAATGATGTTTTTTTAAGATTTCTATTTTATCTACTAAGAAACATCCCACAGTATCTGTATTTTTAGACATGACCAAGGCTTTCGATTTTGTTAATCACCAAATACTACTCAGTAAATTGTACGATTATGGCATTCGCGGGTTGGCTCATAATTGGCTTAAAAGTTATCTCACTGATCGAAACCAGTCAACAGAGATCACACTAATGATTGAAGGGGAAAAAAAAAGTTACGTTTCAGTGCCAAAAACGAATAAACGCGGTGTCCCACAAGGCAGCATACTGGGACCGCTATTATTCCTTCTTTATATAAACGACCTTCCGATCATTACCAAACATAAATGTGTATTATTCGCGGACGATACCACCATACTATTTACTAGTACTGATCAAAATAATATTGAAAAAGACATAAATGCTACTTTGGCAGATGTTGGTCGATGGATGAAAATAAATAATTTAAAATTAAATATCAGTAAAACTAAAGCAATACAATTTAAAACTTATAAAAGTAAACAAATCGATTTAAATATAGGCTATGATAGTAATAAAATAGATATTGTAAACTCAACGGCATTTCTCGGTATATCACTGGATGAAAATTGTAATTGGAAAAGTCATGTAGACTTAGTGTGTAGTAAAGTAAACAAGTTTGTGTTCGCTTTACATAGATTAAGAAAAATTGCCTCTATGCAGACCGCTCTGAGTGCTTACCACGGTTATGTTGGTTCGGTTCTACGCTACGGCCTCATTATGTGGGGACATTCCGTAGACGTCGAGAGAGCGTTCTTAGCCCAAAAAAAATGTATACGAGCGATAAGCAATATAGGCAAAAGAGAGTCGTGTAGACCAATTTTCCAACAATTAAAAATACTTCCTTTACCGTGTATTTATATTGCTGAAATATGTTTATTTGTCAAAAAACATAGTAATTACTTTACTAGGATTTCGCATCATAACCCAAATGCAAGAAGTATGCACAGAAATAAAGTATATGCACCTAGAGCAAATTTAAAGTTTTATAAAAACAATGTTGTTGGGATGGCTGCTCGAGTCTATAATCACCTGCCCACGGCTTTATTAGAATTACCTATTAAGAAATTTAAACCACAACTGTTAAAATGGCTCTCTCAAAAAAATTTTTATTCACTAAAAGATTTCTTTTTACCATTACATAAGTAGTCATAACTTATCCGTAAGTTAGGTTTAGTGTTAAAATATTTGTATACCTACTACTATAAGGTATCAAACATTGTTGAGACCAACTGTATACTGTAAAAACATCTTCATATATGTACACACTGTTTGGCAAATAAATCATTATTTATTTTATTTATTTATTTACTTTTCACAGGTACCAATGGGAACTACTAATTGCACTTCATACTTCAACCGATTAACAATTACAGCCCTTGGTCCTATCGGTTATGAGCGTAGTGCTACGAAATCGCTGGCAGTGAATGTGTTAACCGTCAACGGAATAGGTTTACAATGCAGATAGCTCTTTATTGCACACCTCAATATATGAAAGTTCAATGTAAGAACGGTTTACCTCACAGTGGCCGAGCGTCCATACAAGCCGATTCCCACCTATAGTTATATCACAGATAACCTCCAATAGATAGAGCCTATAGGGCGACGTGCCACGCATATATGCGTCACCACGCATATATGCTCTAGCACTGATAACCCCCCGCTTCCCCGGGCCATATTGTCAATTGCGACCATGTACGCGATCTATACGTACGTAAAACAACCAATAAATTAAAATTGATATTGCGACAAAAATACGTTCTAGCTGTGTGAAGTGATGTTGGAAAAACTCCCGAACGTCTAATTACACGACCCACTGAATAACATTTCACAGGTAAGTTAAATTTATCATATAAATGTAAATTTCAGTCTGTCACGCGGAGTTCATTTTACACTGGTCCATAAGAAGTAGTGAAGTATGCGTGTCCCTTTTCATCAAATGGCAATATACTGTTCCTTTCTCACGAAAGCACGTGACACTATAGTGATGGGCTAGTGATGCTTTCGAATTTTACCGATTCAGATTCATTTAAGGAAACAATACGTTAATTCATCCGTGCTTTCATGTACTATTTTAATACGAAAATTAACCAAAGATTATATTTATATCCTTGTCATTGCATTGTCAAAAATATTTTGTTATAAATCATAGATAATGTGTACGATGTACTAAAGGTTTAAACTGCACCAAGAAGGCAGCGTGGCGGACTGCAACCGTCTTACAAGCTATGACGTAGAGGGAGATGTAGTAAATTACTATCTCACTCTATTTTATAGCTTCCAGAGCTAATGAAGGGAATATATTATTGTAGTACCTACAGCACCTCTATCATGAGACGGCCGCGGCATACTCTCAATTTTTCTCGCACTATACCTCTTGTTCTAAGACGGATAGTGCGAGAAAAATCGAGAGATCGATGAAATAGAATTTAATAATGAATACGTAGGTAGTATATTCTCGGAGGTGGTTAGTGATGGAGCCATGGCATTTGGGTTTTTACAAATCGTCTTCGAGAGCAATTAGGACTAGGTAGTGTCACGAGGTGGACGTCATGCTGGACTTCGACGACGTTTGAGGGATCTCGGAGGTGGTTAGCGATGGAGCCATGGCATTTCTGTTTTTCGAATAATCTTCGAGAGCAATTAGGACTAGTGTCACGAGATGCACCTCATGCTGGACTTCAACGACGTGCAAGGGATCTCGGAGGTGGTTAGTAATGGAACCATCATCAACCACATAATTTTATCACATTGAATAAATATATGTACTTTTATGACATCGTTTTTCTTTGTCTTTCTTGCCTAGCTATACCAATCTTAAAATATCATACATAAGCCTAGCTAGCTAGCACATTCGCGTTAATGTCGACTAACATAGCATTCGTTATTTTCTAGTAAGTATGTAAATACGAACGAGACGAAGTCTTCTTGTCCGACATAAACACGATAATGCAGTAAATGTTGTAAAATGCCTAGAAATAACTATTTTATATGACTACTCGACGTGATTATAACATACTTCTTTATGTTACGTGGTGATCAAAATATTCTATGAACGAAACATGTAAATAATATAACAGTGACAGCCGTTAAAAAATTTAAACTATATTAAAGGTACCTACGCCATGTAAAATATTCTACTAACAATTAATTGCGGCACCGCTAAAAACCGTTAACGACCAACGCGCTCCCCCATCACTATGCTTCTGGCGCCATGATGTGACAAAGCGCGCTACTTTCGAAACAGCCAATCACAGCGCCGTTACCGACCTCCCCGCAACCCGCACCTACCGCCAACTGTGGTGACCTTTGCATCGAACTAAATCGCTTATAGGCTCTATCTATTGGAGTTTATCTGTGAGTTATATATACTCTCAACTCTTTTTTACAAGCTTTATATTAACTTCCCCTGTTAGTATGGGACAAATCTTGCAAGTTAAATTTGACCCACTTCCCGGTGACCGATTGAGCTGAAATGTTGGGTATAAGTATAGTTTGGATGACAATTCAATATTATGGTATCATCGAGCTGATCTGATGATGGAGACAGAAGGTGGCCATGGGAATTCAGTACTCAACCGATGTAACCCCGTTGAGTTTGGGCTCGTTAGAATCGTCTCAACGAGTAGTTGAAGATGGTATACAGAAAAGTACAGTCAGCAATAAAAGCTTGTACGAAAAATGAAATTTTTGACAGATACATAACTTTTTTGTTTGGGTTGCCCATACAAAATTTTCACGCACCGCCACTGTTGCCTCAAGAATCGCACGTTAAAGGCTAGCGAGCGAGCGTAGCGCTACGAAATCCTTGGCACTAAGTGTATTAAGGTTTACCTTCAGATGGTCGATGAGCTTGAGCCAGTACGTGTGTTCCTCGGCGAGCGGGTCCCCGCTGCCGTCCAGCTCGCCCACTCGCACGTGCCCCAGCACGAACAAGCCTCCCTGGAACAATCGTTCATTATGTATGTTATTAGTAGGCCCATGTCTGGACAGTGGACGTCTTTCGGCTGATGTGGTGACGATGAACCATTCGTTCTTCTAGCGTTATTCCCGGTTGTGCCCTAAAGGAGCCCGGGGTCCGTTTTGACACCTAATCCTAAGATTTGGCATAGGCATTAAATTTACGAAAGCGACTCCATATGATAGCGACGTAAATATTCCGTACACACGTTCCGAAGAACTCTTGTACGAGCCGGGATTTGAACGCATTTATTTATTTATTCACAATAATACAATGCAAGCTTACAGTATAAACACCAAATCGCTTACACGCTAAAATAACAAAAAAGATTAACATTCACAGGTAAAAATGTCACAAATCGTAATTATAATGTCATTCCATTAATTAAATGCCAATTCAAAAATATCCTAGCAATATTGCACTTGTACGTGAAACGATCAGCGAACATGTGAGCGTGTTCGTGCTTCGTGCTTCGTGCTGAGTGAGCATTCGATGCAGCCATGTGAGGGCGCGGGCGCGGCTCGCGGACGGCCGCTGCCGCTCTAATGATGAACAACACATGTTAATTGCTCATTTATTTGTTAAATTAGAAGTAGCTTAGTCAACTTAATAGCACACGCTTATTTTAGGTCAAATGTGGAACATCAAATGCTAACTTCAGCCCTTGTGTGTTAATATAGAATTTTCTCAAACATGCAATGAAATATTATATTCTTCATAATGGGCTTCGAAGTGTCACGATTCGGGCGCAGCGAGGCGAAAAATCCGTGATGGCATTTCATACAAAATTGGAGGCCTACAAGGGCCTGCAAGATGGTCTTTTTTAATTTCCATTCCACAACTTATGCCACAGGTTCACGGCATTCAGCCATGAACATTAAAGTTTGAATTCTTTTTTTTATTTATATCATTGCATATTTGAGGAAAGCACTGTACATACCTCGGCGTGAAACGCTTACTTCCAGACCTCTGTAGTAATGAACTATTGTTCGCGCCTCAGTCCGCGTTAACTACCGTATCATTTTGCCGCTTCGATTACAAACATTTCAGGGATGTTTTTACACATACACCTGGACTTGAACCCGGTAGCTATCGCCGGAAGGTTGTAGTGTAGGCTTCAACCCACAAAGTGGCAGGTACGCCAGAACTTCACGTGCTCGCGCCGCAGGTCCAGCAGGAGCAGGTACTTGCGGACCTGGACAAGGACAACTCAAACGAGACGGGTCACCTTCTTCTGGTCGTTAACGAAGTCGATGAGCGGCGCCTGCTGGCGCGGCGAGGCGAGCAGCAGCAGCAGCTGCGGCCGCCAGAACTTCACGTGCTCGCGCCGCGGGTCCAGCAGGAGCAGGTACTTGCGGACCTGGACAAGGACAACTCAAAAAACACATGTAGCCTTACCTATGAAATTGGCGTTTTTGTTTCACAGATATGCTTTGTATGTAATTTATTCATTTGCATTGCAACTTAGAAATTATTTTTTAATTTCAATACTAAACTATGTATAACAAATGTTTTATATATATATATGTCGGAGAATAGCCGTGTCCACACCAGCCGAGCGGCTCGCCCGAGCCATCAAAAACGCTCGCCCGAACGGTTCGGGCAAGCCGTCAGAAGGCTCGGGCGAGCCGTCAAAAGGGTCGGCCGCAAGCGCTCGGTCGGTGTGGACGGGCGTCCGGGCAAACGCGCGCGGCTCGCCCGAGCCAGACCGGCTCGGGCGAATTTACCTACCGACAGTTGAGCTCACGATCGCGATGAAGCCGCACGTGCGCACAGCTGTCGCTGCGACAATGTTAATTTTGCTTTTGCTTGTTCGAATTCGAAATCGGAAGAAATGTATTTAAAAAAAGCCGCAAAATGTGGATGCGCAAAATTTTTGAGAACCGAAAAGAGGCCGGGATAAAATTATTTGATCAATTGTGTTATGATCAGAGCGAAGACGCCTACCTATTGAAATTCCTACTAGGTAGGTACTACTCAATCTACCAATCCTTCCAGCTGACAAACAAACCCATGCGTGTCGAACTCAGTTACGCAATTCCCAAATCCGCCTCAACTCGTCTCACTACCAAGTTACCAACCGCCAGTATGTATAACTTGATCCCTAATTTCCCAATATCAATATGTAATGTAGGTATCCAGGGGTCAAGCTAGTTTTGACCTTTTCCAACACAGCGACTTCGAATGAACTTTAATAAGTTACCTTGAAAAAAAAAAGACCGGGTTGCACTCCGGGAGTGCCGGCAGAATTGAAAACATGAATAATTTTAATTTTGCAACCTCTCTCCCCTGCGTGCCAATATATCTAATAACAACCTTATTAGTAGTACGCTATAGTTCAACTTAACTCAGCAAAATTGATGAAGGAGACGAAGAAATAAAATACCAACTTGTTTTTGCCATTGCCAAATATTTTTCAAAGCTTTATCTCTTTAGGAATATCGTCCATATTCGAACTATTCGAATTAGCTCAATAGCAAAACGGTAAAGGACGCGTGGACAAAATTACTGTATTTGCAGAATATGCAATTGCAAAAAGTGTTTAACGGCTTTATACTCTTACGAATAGCGTTCAGTTTTGAATGAAGTCGAATCGGCTAACAGCAAAATATAAAAGTGTGATAAAACAAAATGGAATTTGCATTTACGAAAAATGTGTTACTACCTTATGGTGTTAACAATAAAGTACAAATTAGAATAATAATA
The DNA here is from genome assembly GCA_947049275.1 of Epinotia bilunana. Classification (NCBI taxonomy): domain Eukaryota; kingdom Metazoa; phylum Arthropoda; class Insecta; order Lepidoptera; family Tortricidae; genus Epinotia; species Epinotia bilunana. Next base: position 14,705,787 of record OX346275.1, on the reverse strand, counting down.
CGTAGGGCAGAAATCGCCCTCGCCTTCTGTCGTTCGGCCGAACAAAACCACCGTCCACATAGGCTGAGCCGCTCGCGGCTCGGGCAAACCGTTCGGGCAAGCATTCGGGGGCTCGCCCGAACGGCTCGGGCGAGCCATCGTTTGCCCGAATCACGTCCACACCGGGCGAGCACGTTTGGGGGAACGGTGTTCGGGCGAGCCGCTCGTTCGGTGTAGACACGGCTAATCGAAGCCGGTTCCAGACACGCCACCGAACGCAAGCATGACGTCATCAGTAGTCAATCTTGGATGCGGCCGTCGGAGCGCACGGGCATTCTACTGCCAGAGCTCGTGACGAGCGGAAGTGTCTGTTCGGTCTTACCCTCAAGTTAATTGTGCCTGCTTAAATATTGTGATGAATTAATATAGTGACGTTCAGTAAATCAGTTTGGCTATTTTATTGCTGCTTGAGGTTACCCACTATGTCTAATCCAGACGAAAACGCTCGCCCACTTAGTCCTGTTTTCCATTCTACGCCGTTATCAGAAGTGGGATTCCCTCGAGCACAGCATCAACAGGCACGTGTTATTGCAGATTTGTGGCGAAAATTATTTGAGCAGCAAAATAGTAACATGGTAGCCTAATTTGTAGCACTTTAGGGTCAGATGAAACTACAGGGATGCCTTACCATAACACTTTTTAAAAGTCGAGTACAACTGCTTGTTGTCACTCCACTTTCATCATACGTTTCACATACTTTACTCAACATGTAGCTAGAGGAAGCAGTCTCACATCTTGGTCAATAGGTTTTGAGTTGGTCCTAGGTTGAAAAGCTGTTATTCTTGCATTAATTTATACTTTTCTGGAGTAAAAGAACCGGGTTCGGCGTTGTTTACCAGTTATGACAGTTTTGACGTTCCGTACGTCAAGAACGTTTATGAAGTTCAGTAGTTAATTAAGTCTGCGTACACGCACGACCCAGTTTCATAAGAAATTCATTTTAAAACATTTTCTTTTTTTAATTCAAATAATTCCTACATTGGTGTTTACCATTAGAAAGTTGATAGCGTGAATAATTCGTTGTACAGGTGTCCTTTTTTTTATTAAATTAATGAGCCGTTCATAAAGCATTCGTCAATGACTGTCTTCGTAAACATATTGTCTATACGGGTACGTTCCGAAAGGCCCCGCTATTGAAATGTTTGTAATTATTCTTCGAACTCCAAAATTTCCTAATATTATAATTTTTTATAGTTTTCAGTTAAATACTGGTATCGACTTTCGGTTTCTGTCGTCTCAGCCATCGGAATTCATTAGCGTTGTTTTGAAGTCTGTAAAAATATCTTTTGGTTTTCTGTCCTCGAGTATGCGAACGCACCTCAATGTTTTTTTTTATCAAAATTCACTCGTCGCGGCACTCGGGAAGATAACTCCAGCCCAGACGCCATGACCGGAAACAAAAGTTTATACTTCCCTGGGTCCTGTCTCGCTTCGGGTAACAATTGGCTGTTGTGAAGTGTTCTTACGTTGTATTCACGTGTGCTTACGTATTGTCTTTATTTGCAGCGTTAATCGCCAAATTTGCGTAATTTAGAGTCTATACCACGCCATCTCCAAAATGGGGTATAAAGCGTCGCTTTTCCATATCTTGTGACTGGTAAGAGTTTTCTTCAACCTACTTCTGGGTGTGTCTGCTACCTTTATTTCAATTGTTAACCAATTGGTGACTTTGTCTTTTCAGCCAAGGCTGTATTCGCAGCATTTTTCTTATTATCGGACGCCATTCCGGGTAGCTTTCAGAACCACATGGCTAGTTAAGCTTCGCTAAAGAAAAACCACATCTGTGGCTTACCACAGATGTGGTTTTTCTTTAGCGAAGCTTAACTAGAAAAGAAATAAAGGAAAGAAGTCTTAACTTCTTTCCTTTATTTCTTATTTTCCTCTAATTTGTTGCAACAGCACAAATACTTACATGCTGTGTACTGCTTGTTCACAGGTTTTTCTTTCTTACCTTAAATTTTAACATGCACGTGGCAATGAGTTAACTGTACATCGGCGACTTAAACAGCTGCGGTTTACCTTACGAAGTGGAGCGCTAACTGAAGGCTGATACTACACTCCGGCTAACAGCTATTAAGAAAGTTCAATGTGTTAAATAACCGGTATGGAAATATTAGGAAACTGTTAGTGCTACGCACCCCTGCATATTGGTAATGTAAACTTTATTTTATTTAAGTCACCCTAGGAGATAAAGATAAGACCCATTAAGCTAAGCCACCTGGCTAGTTTATAACATTATTATAACTTATTACCTGTACAATAATTTAGACTGAATAGGAGTGTTCCTTTAAAGTAATAAAAGGGTGTACGTTAAGTATTCTTTTGTTTTATTTAAGCACATACATCAGTTTGATGAACAGGGAATCTTGGCGCCTTTATAAATAAATATAGATATTCCTGTCACTCCAGCGCGGAAGAACCACTCCCTCTTAAAGAGTTTTATTTCTGTTAGCCGAGGCATACTTTCTTTCATAATTTAAGATTATTTCCAATGACCACCTCTGTGGGATACTCGGGATATTACAAATTGAAGCCATAAAACAACCGGCTAGTACAAGTGACTTCAAACTACCTGAATTTGACCCCGAAAATCTTGAAGCTGATGCGCGTGCTTGATGCGACAGCATGTTTACTATCGTTACGTTGGTGCGTTAACGAGATAAGTCGTTGGTGCGACAACATGTTTTCTATCGTTACGTTGGTGCGTTAACGAGATAAGTCGTTGGTGCGACAACATGTTTTCTATCGTTACGTTGGTGCGTTAACAAGATAAGTCGTTTGTGCGACAACATGTTTTCTATCGTTACGTTGGTGCGTTAAGACTGCGCCGAGCATAATCGGCAAAAACGGCAGTCACCGTTCCGACGGTGGAGTTCACAATTCTTTACAATAAAATATAAATTATATGTAATTATAACCACAAAGAGTGAGTTTACAATAGTATACTATAAATATTCTCAAATCATCTACAGTTTAATAAATACAATTCCGTAAAGTTGCACAAAAAATGAGAAGAACGTGTGTCGGCGTTTAGGTAAAATTGAATTAAAAAAATGATACTTTAGTTTCATAATCCTACTCAAACGAATCTCCAATGTATTAACTACAAAAGAATGCAATCCTAATATTTCAAAGTGCTTTGGATATTTACTTATGATTTTTTTAAAGCGCCATTCAAATCCGCCATATAAAATTACTATGGAACAAAATGATGAAATATAATACGCGAGCAACGCATGACATATTCAGTCACCCCCGAGAGCTCAAAGAGAGAGCACGTCTCAATGCGGCGCGGTGACACTTAAAAATACTTCGATGTCAATTGTGTATGAATACAGCAGTAATACGCAGCAAAACAGGGTAAGTATTATTTTTGATATTATAAGCTTCTAAGCAGGTCGATCACGTAACGCATTGTACACGCGTCAGTTTAGATCTAAATGTCAATTTTTATACGGAAAAATGAGAGTTGGATCTACCTGACGCGCGTTCGAAACGTTACGTGGTTGCCCCTCAGGAGCAACGAGAACTGATGGCGAGGGTCTCATGACGGAACCGGAAGATGGCTGGTGGAACTCTATGATGGAATGGGCTAAGATATTCGAGTTTGGGCTCGTTTGCTTTGTTATCATCAGTACTTACCATTAAACATGATGGCGAGGGTCTCATGACGAAGCCCGAAGATGGCTGGTGGGACTCTATGATGGAAGGGGCTAAGATAATCGACTTTGGGCTCGTTTGCTTTGTTATCGTCAGTCCTTACCATTAAACATGATAGCGAGGGTCTCATGACGAAGCCGGAAGATGGCTGGTGGAACTCTATGATGGAAGGGGCTAAGATAGTCGACTTTGGGCTCGTTTGCTTTGTTATCGTCAGTACTTACCATTAAACATGGTGGCGAGGGTCTCATGACGAAGCCGGAAGATGGCTGGTGGGACTCTACGATGGAAAGGGCTAAGATAGTCGAGTTTGGGCTCGTTTGCTGTGTTATCTTCAGTACTTACCATTAAACATGATGGCGAGGGTCTCATGACGAAGCCGGAAGATGGCTGGTGGGACTCTATGATGGAAGGGGCTAAGATAGTCGAGTTTGGGCTCGTTTGCTTTGTTATCTTGAGTACTTACCAATAAACATGATGGTGAGGGTCTCATGACGAAGCCAGAAGATGGTTAGTGGAACTATATGATGGAAGGGGCTAAGATAGTCGATTTCAAAGTCAAGCTCGTTAGCTTATTCCTGTATAGTCAGTTATAAAAAAAAAATTAGACGTATTTCTTATTTTTTCAATAAAAAAAAAAGTAATGAAGATATAGCCCGTTAAAGTTCCGCGTGACGTCACGCCGTGCGACACTTTTTACCACAACTGACGTCACGAGTCCGCATCTCTGACCTTTGACGTGCTTTTTCTGACATTTTTTTTTCTTTGACAAAAGAAAACATACGTGTCCAACATTTAGTGATAATGTAACCGACGGGATAATTACAATAATATTTTTTTACTCAGGAAACATTTAACCTATTGATGGTGCACCAACTATTTATTGTTTTAGTTAAGGGGTTAAGTACCCGAGGTTTTCATCGATTTTTGGAGAGTTATAATCGTATCTCCTACTTATAGGCTATCGGTTTTAAACATTGTCTAAAAACACTTATTTCCTGAAAGATTACTACTACACTACACTATTGACGTGAAAGATCTAACATAATACGAAATCTACAAATGGGTTCGTCTATGACGTCTCTGAAAACGCTAGACACGTTTTCAGAGACGTCATAGACGACTTTTCAATTTAAACTAATTAACACAAAAGTTATGGCCAGAAAACCAGTTTTTTGGCCTATAATTGTACAACTTTGATGCCAAATATCTCGAAAACAATGAACTTTGAAGTAAATATGGGATACTATATTGCTTAAAGCCATTGTTCTTAATATAATAAGCTACAAAAGACATTAGAAAACTAAGGGATTCAGATTGAAGGTCATTGGCGGATGGGAGCCCCTTAAAATGGGAAGACGCAAGGAAGGATATAATACAAAGTGTAACAAATGGGGTATGAACCGATCAAGGGCTTAACAGGTATCGTGTTCTGATAAGAAAAAACAGAAAAATAAATTTTTGACGCGTTTTTTTTACATTTCTATGGAGCTTGTCGCCCCAGTCGGCCAACGCTCCATACTAAGGTTAAAAAAAAATCGCGTCAGATTTTTTTTTCTGTTTTTTATATCATGTTTGGTACACCCTGTATTAAGCAGATAAGCAGATATTTGGCAGATAATAAAAAATTTCTTATTTTCAATGTACTTCTTACTAATTATGTTTTTAGAAATCATCGAATAATCCGATTGGAGTATTGGGAACAACAAATTAAAATGGAAAAAGTGCAGCGTCCAATGTTACGGCACGCAATGAATCTGTGGTAAAGTTTTGTTTTCAAATAATAAAGAGGTTACAATATATTTAACACTAAAGAAATTAGTTAATATCGACATTATCAACATTACTATGTATTGCACTGTTTTTAGGAATCGTCATGTGAGGAAAAGGTCCAGAACGAACATTTCGTGTCAACTAAAGAATTTACAGTAAGTTTAGTTGATTAAAATTTTTAGAGTTGATTTTTCAATCTGTAGTCGAGTTTGCATTTGCAACTTACAAAAAAAATTATGTGACATACGGACGGATAGACAGACAGACGGACATGACGAATCCATGGCCAAAATGGCAAAAATGGAAACTTACGATTTTAAATGCTCTACTTAAATTTATATGTAGCACTTGATTCGCAAATTCATACTTTTTAATCTTATTACAGGAATCTCTTGAAACGGACTCAATGGCCGAAATCGACAATATTTTCACTCATTGATATTTTTGGTTTTTTGGAGAAACAAGAGCTAGCTTTTCGTGGACTTGGCTAGATTGGCAATTTTTTTTGTCTACCCTGTCTAAAAACTCTGTGCACGCCACTGCTGATTGCGAATTCAATTCCAACACTAGTCCACCGGTAACACTGCGTTATTATTACTTTGCTTATTTTTTTTCTTTTCCTTAGTTAACGGACAAATTTCAATAAAAATAATAATTGCGTTTTGTATTTTATCCACGGTTTTATATGCGGAGTTGAGATTTATTATTAAAGAATGATGAGCTACTAACTTTTAGCTTGTGACCGACCGTACCGATCAAGCGAGCCGGCGGTAGTGTGCGTGATGACGCACACACAGGTGCAAATGCCAAATCGGTGCCCGCGTCAAAAGCTCGGCGCAGTCTTAACGAGATAAGTCGTTGGTGCGACAACATGTTTTCTATCGTTACGTTGGTGCGTTAACGAGATAAGTCGTTGGTGCGACAACATGTTTTCTATCGTTACGTTGGTGCGTTAACGAGATAAGTCGTTGGTGCGACAACATGTTTTCTATCGTTACGTTGGTGCGTTAACGAGATAAGTCGTTGGTGCGACAACATGTTTACTATCGTTACGTTGGTGCGTTAACGAGATAAGTCGTTGGTGCGACAACATGTTTACTATCGTTACGTTGGTGCGTTAACGAGATAAGTCGTTGGTGCGACAACATGTTTACTATCGTTACGTTGGTGCGTTAACGAGATAAGTCGTTGGTGCGACAACATGTTTACTATCGTTACGTTGGTGCGTTAACGAGATAAGTCGTTGGTGCGACAACATGTTTACTATCGTTACGTTGGTGCGTTAACGAGATAAGTCGTTGGTGCGACAACATGTTTACTATCGTTACGTTGGTGCGTTAACGAGATAAGTCGTTGGTGCGACAACATGTTTTCTATCGTTACGTTGGTGCGTTAACGAGATAAGTCGTTGGTGCGACAACATGTTTACTATCGTTACGTTGGTGCGTTAACGAGATAAGTCGTTGGTGCGACAACATGTTTTCTATCGTTACGTTGGTGCGTTAACGAGATAAGTCGTTGGTGCGACAACATTTCCTGATAAACCTTAATTTTTGTTCTTGCTAAAATGGGATGAGCCGTTAATAAGTACACACTATCACAAATCATGACTCAAATTTGTCAGAATAGCCGAACGAAATACTGTGCTGGTCATTTCTCTACAGATAACACACACGAGGACGTGTGAGACATCAGAGATGGCCGTGTCGGAGAATTGAAGCCGGTTCCAAACACGCCACCGAACGCAAGCATGACGTCATCAGTAGTCAAGCTTGGATGCGGCCGTCGGAGCGCACGGGCATTCTACTGCCAGAGCTCGTGACGAGCGGACGTGTCTGCTCGGTCTTACCCTCAAGTTAATTGTGCCTGCTTAAATATTGTGGTGAATTAATATAGTGACGTTCAGTAAATCAGTTTGGCTATTTTATTGCTGCTTGAGGTTACCCACCATGTCTAACCCAGACGAAAACGCTCGCCCACTTAGTCCAGTTTTCCATCTTACGCCGTTATATATATAATAGGTTTTAATTTTTATTTAGTGTTTCAAATTAAAGCTTGAAAACCACCCTTTGCATGTGCTGCCGGTTCAAGTGTTTCAATTACATAGTTTTATGATGCAAACAATTTTTAAGTAATTAAGATATGTGTAACGTAGCTTCAAAGTTTTCTATATTCCTACAAAACATTTGTTTGGTTCGAATTTGACAATGCTGAATAATCCGCAAAATTCAATGTTTCATACATTTCATAAATTTCTCCACACAAAACGCCAATTTCATAGGTAAGAACCTAATATAAAAATAATATTCGATTGACAACTGAAGGCCTTTATCAGGCCAGCAGTTGAAAAATGATAATTGAACAACAGTATTACTTATAAAAATTAACACATTCGCTGCCAGGTATACCGCCCAGCGGGCGCCTACGCCGTAGGCTCTTTCTGCTAATTGCGGGAAGGATAAAAAAATTAGAGCCTGGCTGAGGCTGTAATGTGAGCACTAGCGCCCGTAGGGAGAACATTACGTACCTGGTGGAAGATGAGGGCCTGGCTGAGGCTGCCCCAGGCCGGTGCGGCTGCTGCCGGCGACAGCGCGTGTAGTGTCAGCACTAGCGCCGCGCACGCCAGGGCCGCGCCTAGAGCGTGCGCGGGCCGTAATGAGAACATTACGCCCGCGCAGCCCAGCAGGCCCGTCAGGCACGTGTGCCAGGAGAACAGCTTGAATGATGGCCTGGAGCAACAACATCATCATTAAAACATCACCCGAAAGAAGTTTAATGCTGGACACAGCGCAGAGTCATCCGCATCCAGCGGACTCTTGCGACCTTTACCAGAATCTTGAACACTGGATTTTAATTCAGCGCCAATCATTTCATAGCGCTATGCTCGTACTCATGATTTTCCCGGTAACTAGAGTCAAGCGTTTACGAACCGAGCGCCCGCTAGGCGCAAGAGGGGCGCCAAAGGCAACCCAGTAAAAGAACACATGTGCGCACCAAATGCCTCTGGTTGTTAGAGGAGTATGGGGCGGGCCAAGTAATAAAATTGTGACGAAATGATCTCCTCGCGGTGATGACAGCGGTGACGGCTACATAACGCCCCGCACCAAGGCCGAGGAGCTATAGGCCCACCTCGCTCCTCAGTACCTCTCCAAGATATTCGGAAAGCTGCTGCTGGGAAGGCTCGTCCCTCACATCGAGCCACATAGAGCAGTTTGGCTTCCGCTCAAAACACTAGACAACGCTGCAGCACACTCGCGTTCTATCCTTCATGGCCGAGAAGATGAACAAGACGAAGCATGTCGTCGCGTGCCCCAGGGTTCCTCGGCGGTCCTCGGCGGGCGCCGCGCTCGCTCCAGGTTCCGCTCCCGCTCCCGCGCCCGCCGGCCCGCGTTCGCCTGTGCACGGGCGTGTGCTCCGCGGGGAACGCTCCGCTCTTATAATCGTAGCCAACACATACCGAGGTTGATATTCCACACTATGGGTTTAACGAGAAAAAAAGTTACATCCTCGATTAAGGCGTAGGGGAGGGACCCGATTAAAAAAATAACAAGATTTTATTCTACTGTTTTGTCGGCATGGTTGATATATACCAATGTCGAATTACACTTTTCTAGTAGTAAGGGTTACAGAGCTAAACTGAAAACGGACAGATAGACACACCGACAGACGGACGGACATGGCGAAACCATAAGGGTTCCTTGTTGACTACGAAACCCTAAACCCCCTGCCCCCATTTCGTTCGTGCCAGACCGCCGCTTGTTTACTTGGTCGCGTTATACCTACAGCAAGAAAAACTGACACACAGTGATGGAGCATTGGAACTGACCTGAAGTTCGGTGCGCCAGCCAGTTCCAGCCCCAGGCAGGCCAGGTTGATGGCGAAGTAGCTCGTCAGGAACAGCACGGAGTTGATCTGCGCGATGGTGTTGAGCGAGCCGGTGACGACGGCCAGCTGCACGAGCAGCCAGGACGCGAGCACCGCCAGCACCGGGCTGCCGGACCGGCTCAGCACGGGCCGCAGGAGGAAGCCTGGGCAAGCACCGACAGATGGGACTCGTCTCAGGCACACCATCACAGGTACATCGTGTATGGCGCTCGTGCGCGCGCAACCAGGCGAAGGCTGAGTTGAACGCGAGGGCGAGGACTAGGTATAGCTATCGTTTAAATTATTCTCAAACTATTACAGCTTCAGAGAAAAATACTTTTATGGCCAACGAGCTTCTGCCCGCGACTCCATCCGCGCGGAATTCGTTTATATCGTAGCTCCATACAAACTTTCACCCCCCATTTGACCCCCTTAGGGAGTGATTTCTAGGATAAAAACTATCCTATGTCTTTCCTCGGGACTCAAACTATCTCTAGACCAAATTTCACCCAAATCGGTTTAAGCGTGAAGAGATAACAGACAGACACAGTAGACACACTTTCGCATTTATAATATTAGTATGGATGTAATAAGAATAAGAATAAGAAAAAGTTATTCACTTAAACAACCCTTGTTTTACAGTATTTTCTTCTGCCAAACTGCAGAACAGTTTGTTGGCAGAGAGACTCCCTTACAAAAAATTGATGTGTAGGCTTAGCTATTAGCTAGTTACTTAAGTTACATAATTTTGTTTTCTAATGTAAGGGTACAGCTCACGTGATAACTTTACTTAGACTACATTTCCAGTTTAGATTTTATCTTTTCTAAGAAAAACTCCTTCACTTTAACTTTAAACATTCTAAGTATGTTACATTCCCTTATATCATACGGTATATGATTATATATTTTAGTGGATTAGGGACATGCGGACTTGGATTGGGGGCAGCGGAAGCAGCGTCGGGAGCGAACAGCGCGCGAGTTCTCCCCGAACGGTGGGGTCTAGTCGAGGCGCGGCCGGCGCCGGCCCGTCCCGCCCGAGCGGTCCGCTGGCCAGACGGAATACCACCATTTCCCTTGAAGGATTGTCGTGCCACACTAGCCGAACCTCTGTGTCATATATATAACGTTTGCCTTAGGTCAAGGACATTCTCGGAAAGGTGGAAAGTGACGAGGGTGGTACCGGTACCGAAGGGTAGCGGCGGGCTGAATGCCAGTAACTACAGACCAGGAGCTGTACTAAATGCACCTGACAAGGTTTTCGAATCGGTTTTACATAAGGCGTTACAGTCGCAAGTGAGTGCTCAACTCTCAGATGCGCAGTATGGATGCCGAGCAGAACGCAGCACGACGGGAAACCTCCTGCATCTTATGACGCTATTAGTGCCGGCCTTGGGTGCCGGTAAGCAGGTCGACATAGCGTACTTTGATTTTCGTAAGGCGTTCGATACTGTGGACAACGACATTTTGCTCAACGAAATTTGTCTGTCTACATCATTGTCACATTTTCTTGCCCACGAATAGCACCGTTATAATTATTTACTTCACACCTGGCCATAATGCGAGTTTTACTGCACGCTGCGCGTACGGTAAAACTCGCATTGTGACCAGGTGAAGACGTAAAATTGTGCACTCACCACGAGCGGTAATTCGTAAAGCCCCAGATCGCATATTTATGGCCCTCATCTTCGGTTCGGGCCACAAACACCCGCGATCTGGGCCATTCACGAATTCACCGCCCTAGGTACGTAATGTACTATTAAACGTTTCTTATATAAATATTTACCATAAATGTTGTCTTTGGCCAACGCTTCCAACACTCTGGACGCCCCGATCAAATTGGACAGCCCGGCAGAGAAGGTCGCCATCAACATTCCTGCGAACAAATATGGATTAACTTATTAATCTCATCCGGTACAGTAAGCTACAATACAATACAATCCTTTATTGGCAAAAATATAATTTCACATGTCAAATTAATACTAATATGTAGTATAATTATACGATTATAGTAAATTAAATAGTCATTAGTAGTTCCATGAATTAATTAGTAGTACATTACGTACCTAGGGCGGTGAATTCGTGAATGACCCAGATCGCAGTTATTTGTGGCCTGAACCAAAGGTAAGGGCCATAAATATGCGATCTGGGGCTTTACGAATTATCGCCCGTGGTAAGTACACAATTTTACGTCTTCATCTGGCCACAATGAGAGTTTTACCGTACGCACAGCGTACAGTAAAACTAGCATTATGACCAGGTGTGACGTAAAATTATGTAAGTTTAGCATGAGTAACCATGCTTCCAGCCTACGTTTAAAAGATCGAAGAAATGGTGCATCTCTTATGCTGTCTCGGAGGCGGCTGTATGTTGCAGGGCCTGTGACGTATACCGACTGCTCCGACCTAGCGAGTTTGTGGGAAGGTGTAACCAGGCGTTCCCGATGCGCATTACCACGGAGGCCGTACGACGTAAGTATACCCTTACGTTTAAATTGATTGACGTAATCTCGCGATTTGGAGGATTACTATACTGGGTAGGGTTAAAATACGTAGGTCGGCCCCGGCGGTTCATCGCCACGGCCGCCCACGATGCCTCGCACTGCGCGTGCGCGGCCGGGACGCGCGGCCACACTCCGGCGCTGGCCCGCACAACTCGGCAGCACACGGTAATATCGAGTGGACGGTGGCACAGTAGCACGATGGGGCTGTTTTTCTGCTTGCCGTGGCCGCCGGGCGCCGCCGTGCCCCGTGCCCCGTGCGCCGAGCCCCGTGCCCCGTGCGCCGTGCCCCGTGCGCCGAGCCCCGTGCCCCGTGCGCCGTGTCCCGTGCCCCGTGCGCCATGCCCCGTGCGCCGTGCCCCGTGCGCCGAGCCCCGTGCCCCGTGCGCCGTGTCCCGTGCCCCGTGCGCCATGCCCCGTGCGCCGTGCCCCGTGCCCCGTGCGCCGTGCCCCGTGCGCCGAGCCCCGTGCCCCGTGCGCCGTGTCCCGTGCCCCGTGCGCCATGCCCCGTGCGCCGTGCCCCGTGCGCCGAGCCCCGTGCCCCGTGCGCCGTGCCCCGTGCGCCGAGCCCCGTGCCCCGTGCGCCGTGTCCCGTGCCCCGTGCGCCATGCCCCGTGCGCCGTGCCCCGTGCGCCGAGCCCCGTGCCCCGTGCGCCGTGTCCCGTGCCCCGTGCGCCATGCCCCGTGCGCCGTGCCCCGTGCCCCGTGCGCCGTGCCCCGTGCGCCGAGCCCCGTGCCCCGTGCGCCGTGTCCCGTGCCCCGTGCGCCATGCCCCGTGCGCCGTGCCCCGTGCGCCGAGCCCCGTGCCCCGTGCGCCGTGTCCCGTGCGCCATGCCCCGTGCGCCGTGCCCCGTGCCCCGTGCGCCGTGCCCCGTGCGCCGAGCCCCGTGCCCCGTGCGCCGTGTCCCGTGCCCCGTGCGCCATGCCCCGTGCGCCGAGCCCCGTGCGCCGAGCCCCGTGCCCCGTGCGCCGTGCCCCGTGCGCCGAGCCCCGTGCCCCGTGTCCCGTGCCCCGTGCGCCATGCCCCGTGCGCCGTGCCCCGTGCGCCGAGCCCCGTGCCCCGTGCGCCGTGTCCCGTGCCCCGTGCGCCATGCCCCGTGCGCCGTGCCCCGTGCGCCGAGCCCCGTGCCCCGTGCGCCGTGTCCCGTGCCCCGTGCGCCATGCCCCGTGCGCCGTGCCCCGTGCGCCGAGCCCCGTGCGCCGTGTCCCGTGCCCCGTGCGCCATGCCCCGTGCGCCGTGCCCCGTGTCCCGTGCCCCGTGCGCCATGCCCCGTGCGCCGTGTCCCGTGTGCCGTGCCCCGTGCCCCGTGCGCCGAGCCCCGTGCGCCGAGCCCCGTGTCCCGTGCCCCGTGCGCCGTGCCCCGTGCGCCGTGCCCCGTGCCCCGTGCGCCGAGCCCCGTGCGCCGAGCCCCGTGCCCCGTGCGCCGTGTCCCGTGCCCCGTGCGCCGTGCCCCGTGCGCCGTGCCCCGTGCCCCGTGCGCCGAGCCCCGTGCCCCGTGCGCCGTGTCCCGTGCCCCGTGCGCCGTGCCCCGTGCGCCGTGCCCCGTGCCCCGTGCCCCGTGCGCCGTGTCCCGTGCGCCGTGCCCCGTGCGCCGTGCCCCGTGCCCCGTGCGCCGTGCCCCGTGCGCCGTGTCCCGTGCGCCGTGCCCCGTGCGCCGTGCCCCGTGCGCCGTGCCCCGTGCCCCGTGCGCCGTGCCCCGTGCGCCGTGTCCCGTGCGCCGTGCCCCGTGCGCCGTGCGCAGCACGCTCGGCCGCGGCGCGCGTGCCGGCGACGTGCTCTCTCCAACAAAGTGCGCTGTCGAGCGCAAAACCCAGCAGTTTAGTGGCTGGAACTTGTTGGATATTTGTAGACCCCGCGCGTGCCGAGTTAATAATGGTAGTCACCTGTCGCAATAAAAGGCGGCCACACGTTGACAGGCAGCAGGTAGACGTAGTTGTTCTGCAGCAGTTCGCGGCTGCAGGCGGCGGCCGACAGCGCGGCCAGCGCGGCGTAGCACAGCGCGGTCACCAGCAGCGCGGCCAGCGTGCCCAGAGGGATGCTGCGGGCTGGGTTCTTCAGCTCGCCTGCCCACAAAAATAACTATTACTAATAGTGTTACTGGGGAACAACATATTACAACGGTTTGAACCCTTCGCTATGCTAAGGATTTCACTTCAATCCCTCGCGTGCATATTATAATCAAATCTTTTTCGGGAGTCGTATTCTGCTATTGGCGTGGCGGCGGTACTGCCAGCAGCTTTATAGCGAGAACAACGACTCTTCGTTAGAGAAAAAAGTGGATCTCCTACGCGTAGTCGAAGCAGCAGTTTCGCGTCTTAAGCAAAAAGCTTGTAGCAGGCATGGAATATCAGCCCAAATGATCAAGTGGTTGGGCCCGGAAGATATTAAAATCCTGCACATAATCTGCCAAAAAGTTTGGAGAACTAGCCAATGACCTGACGACTGGATGGAATCGGTGGTAATCCCGCTGCATAAGAAAGAATCTACTAAAAAAGTGTGAGAATTATCGTACTATATCCATAACGTCCCATGCAAGTAAGGTGTTACTGCATATCATAAACAGGAGGCTCGAGAATTTCATCACGGACAAATTGCTACGGAGCAGACAGGGTTTGTCGGAGGGAAGGGTGCACGCGAGCAGGTACTAAACATGAGGCAACTGATAGAGAGAGCTAGAGAGTTCAATGTCCCGATGGCATTGTGCTTCATTGACTACGCTAAGGCTTTCGACTGCATCAGCTGGAGTAAAATGTTTAGTGTCATTGAGAGAGATGGGTATACCGGATCATCTCATTTTCTTCGTACAGAACCTGTATCTGGACGGCAAGCCTCTGCTTAGAATTGAGGATTCCTTGTCGGGGCATTTTCGGCCTACTCGTGGAGTCAGACAAGGATGTATCCTCTCGCTGCAACTGTTCAATCTCGTAGGAGAACAGATTATGAGAAGAGTTTTGGGAGGCTGGAGTGGAGGCATACGAATCGGAGGACCCTTTATCAATAATCTACGCTTTGCAGATGATACCACCATTATAGGCGCTAATGAAGCGGAACTAGCCATCCTTCTGCCAAGAGTTCAAATGGTGAGCGTGGAATACGGCCTTCAAATCAATCGAGCCAAAACCAAACTGATGTTTGTAGACGAGCAGGCTTGCTACAACGAACCGGAGAAGTAACAGACCTAGACATGGTGCATTCATTTGTCTACCTTGGGTCTCTAATAACCACGGATGGCGACTGTGAGAAAGAGGTGGTTAGAAGATCTCGGATAGCAAAATCAGCGGTGAAGCGGTTAGAGAAGATCTGCAGGACAGGGGAGTCAGCAAAAATTCCAAAGTCAAGCTGATGAGAAACGTATGCTTCTCAAACTTGGACCCTGAAAGCACGGATTCGGAGCAGAATAGATGCATTCGAGATGTGGTGCTGGTGGAAAATGTTGGGTATACCTTGGACTGCGCGCCGTACCAATGCGTCAATTCTTTCCGAATTGCAAATGAAGTCCCGCCTATCCACTATATGCATGCAACGATTCCTTCAGTATTTCGGACACGTGGCTTGGCGAGAACCTGATAGCCTGGAAAAACCCATCGTTGTGGGCCACGTGGAAGGAAAAAGGAGCCGTGGAAGATCACCAACCCGTTGGACCGACGCAGTAAAGGAAATCTGTAAAGGAAACTTGCAGATGTCTATCCGGATGGCCGAAAACCGATTGGCCTGGAGAGCATTAGTGCGCAAAGCGACGAGCTCGTGTATTCACGACCCTCAGGCATGAGGATGCGACGAAGAAGAGAAGAAGAAGAGATTTTGCTATTAAACTGCAAATATAGAAAGAAAGAAAGATAGAAAATAATTTTATTGCCACAAAAAAAAACACAATTCAATTTGTTTATTAATAAAATATGGATTTTACACGTCATATAATTAAATATAGTTAAATTTTTTATATTGTTAATTATTTACTATCTATACGGTTTATCGTTTTATGACTGGTCTGTCATTTAGTGCTCTCGGAAGACAAGAAATCGTTCAGCGAGTAGAAGGCCATGGAGACTAAGTGGGTTTTGAGTTTCGATGCAAACAAGCTGTTGCTTTCAGCGGTTTTTATGTCATCTGGGATTTTGTTATAGATCTTAGGGCCGATCCAGTGAAGGCACTTCCTCGACTTCGCCAGGCGAGTGCGTGGTGGTCGGAGCTCGTCGCGTCTGAAATGATACTTTGGCACTTCTGTTGTTGTTTGGTACAGACCTATGTTGTTCCTTACCCGTTTTGCTACTTCTAGGATGTACAGGTTTAGGGTGTACAGGATGTACACTAATTACACTAAAGTAATTTGCATAAGTGTACAATGGTGATTATTACGGTCGGCGCGCGTGTGCGCTAGACAAAGTCGTTGACAGATGAGAACGTTGCCGGTTTAGGCTAAAATAATCTACCACAGTAACTAATGTTAATGTTACCAAAGCATCAGTAGGTATGTGGTGTTCCCGAGGAAGTGGAGTGTTGAGAGGGAGAGGACCTGCATTTCTCTCTAGCTGTCAAGACGACGAATACGCAAATCTGTGAAGTCGGTAACGCGCTTTTGATTATTCTGGAGTGGCCAGCGTCCGTAGGCTAGGTCTGCTTACCAGGCAGGCCGGCGGGTTGTTTCCCACGGTCGTAGTGTAAAAAAAAATGGAAATCTGAAGCATTGGAGATAAAAACATAATTGTATCCTACCGCTCATGTTAGCTCCAGCCATGACGCCAGTGACGCCCGTAAATAAAACTCCGAACACGGACGCGAAGTCGACCAACTCGCCGCCCGTAGTCGAGTAGTCGCGGCCGTAGTCGGGGTACAGGTTGGACGCCAGCGTGGCGCTGGACAGCCCGGTGTACGTGAAGTTAGTGTCGTTGACCAGGGTGTTGGTTTCTGGCCGCGCGATCTGGAAGGAGAGTGCGGTTTAAATTATATGACGGAATTTGAAGTCGCTCAGCTACACTACTAGTGATACGGAGATGGTAGGCCAGTACTATAGTTACCCCAAGAAACACGACATGGTGAGCCCCATGGCCAGGCTATAGTTAGACGAGTCGAGGTACCAGGCGGACCGACATCATAAGGAGCTATCATCATGTTTCAAAAGTCTGCCAATAATTTCACAAGAGAGCTCACCACTGGCGGTGTACGGCGAGATTGGCAGGTCTCTCAGCTACCTTACTTGGGATACGGACGGTTCTTCACAAAATTGTTACCTAGTTACATGAGTCGAGGTACCAGGCGACCAAAAATCATAAAGAGCTCCCACCATGTTTTAAAGGTCGATAAAGTGCTCGACACATTTCAATGGAACAATGAGTCTCGTTTCGTTTTGACCAGGAGATTATAATATCAAAGGAGCTCACCACTCCCGGCGCAGTGATGAAGAAGCTCAGCAGCGCGCTGCCGAGGCACACGACCATGGTGAGCCAGATGGCCAGGCTGGTGCGCGCGAACAGGGACGCGCCCGCCAGGGACACGCACAGCCCGAGCCCGTTCAGGATGGAGCGGTACAGGAACCGGTACCACACGCCGTCGGGCAGGGTTGGCTGCCCCTGGCTGACCAGGTAACCTAGAATGAGAACAAAGCCTCATATACTCAGTGCGTAAGGCGAAGGCGATACCCGAGATTATTTACCGGCTGTAAAGAAGCCCGGGTCCTCTCTGCCACCTAATCCCAAGATTTGGCGTAGGCATTTTAAGGGGCTCCTAGCTCCCAATGACCTTCGATCTGTAACTGTCGGTTTTTTCGTGTTTTTTATACCTTATCGTATTAACAACAACGTGGTTTACCGAAAAAATATCACATATTTACTTCAAAACTCACAGTTTTCGAGATATATAGCACCAAACTTTGGCAATTTCAGGCCAAAAAACCGTTTTTTGGACGTAACTTTTGTGAAAATTAGTTAAAATTAAAAAGGGTTGTTAGAGACGTCAATAAGGAACAGTTATATTTAGATTTCATATATAAAAATGCATAAACAACATACTAATATCGAAAACAGAGCGTTTTGGACCATAAAAAATAAATCATAAAAAATTAAATATTAATTATTTTCAGAAAAACTCTCGTGCATATGTAGATAAAGGATTGAAGAACCGATAAGTGTTTGTGCCATAAATATATCTATAGTTTTGCCGGAAGAATATCAACACAAAACTCGTCAAAACTAGCCAAAAAGCGCGGAGAGCCCCTAAAAAAAGGCTCCCACCTGATCATCCGACGAATGTACGACTTATCTTTTGATATTTAACACTTTCGCAACCGAACTAAAAATGGAATGAGGTCCAAAGTTCTCTGCCAACGCCCAAAACACTTCATACCTCTGGCGAAGCAAGTAGCTTAACATTGCCAAGGTAAACACGACCGTATCTACTCACCATGAGGTCCAAAGTTCTCTACCAACGTCAAAAACACTTCATACCTCTGGCGAAGCAAGTAGCTTAAAATTGCCAAGGTAAACACGACCGTATCTACTAACCATGAGGTCCAAAGTTCTCTACCAACGTCAAAAACACTTCATACCTCTGGCGAAGCAAGTAGCTTAAAATTGCCAAGGTAAACACGACCGTATCTACTCACCATGAGGTCCAAAGTTCTCTACCAACGTCAAAAACACTTCATACCTCTGGCGAAGCAAGTAGCTTAAAATTGCCAAGGTAAACACGACCGTATCTACTCACCATGAGGTCCAAAGTTCACTGCCAACGCCCAAAACACTTCATACCTCTGGCGAAGCAAGTAGCTTAACATTGCCAAGGTAAACACGACCGTATCTACTCACCATGAGGTCCAAAGTTCTCTGCCAACGCCCAAAACACTTCATACCTCTGGCGAAGCAAGTAGCTTAACATTGCCAAGGTAAACACGACCGTATCTACTCACCATGAGGTCCAAAGTTTTCTGCCAACGCCCAAAACACTTCATACCTCTGGCGAAGCAAGTAGCTTAACATTGCCAAGGTAAACACGACCGTATCAACTCACCATGAGGTCCAAAGTTCTCTACCAACGCCTCAGTACACGCCGAAATGCAGAGAGCACTGGACACTACGTTCGCGAAGAAGAATAATGTGCCAATGGCGCCCCCGAACTCCGGGCCGAGGGTCCTGCTTGTCATGACTGTGGGGGGCCGCTCAGGATACTATTGACAGTGTTTTTATTATCTATACAAATCGATATTCACATTATTGGAAAAAAAATTATAACAATAACAATAAATTAAAAGATATTGATATATTTAACTGTACCATAAGTTCCTTAAAAAATGTCTTTAAAATTGCATCTAGATAATTTTGATTTATATTCCTATAACAAAGTTAGGCTACCTAGGTACCTGCAAATGTAATAGTAGTAGTAGTAATTTTCTTGCTTGCTTCTCTTTGTCATTTCTTTACCTTATTGCAAAATTTTCTATTTTTACTTGTAGCAACTAGTAACTGCAACTATGTAATCATTCTTAAATTAAGTTTTTGCTATAATTTAGATACATATTGGAAACTATAGGTCTGATTTGTACTTTAACTAACAAGTAATGATATACTTTTGTATGACCGTAAGATTCATATAAAAAAAAAAAAAAAAAAACAACCAGTCCAGTCAATGAACTGACAGCCTGTATGGAAAAAATGACAATTTTGGAAATAATTTATAATAGCTTATTTTTTATGTGTAACGGATATATTATCAATTAAATAGTTACCCAGCGACAAAATCCGACAAAATTTCAGACATCAATAAAATTATAAATTAACTAGCTTCTGAAAAGTCAGAAATATTTTAATAAATATTTTTGGCTTTACTTTGGTTCATTTACATCTTCTCTATAATATTCAAGATAAATCGTACAAAAAAAGACAATGCATGATTCATTGAAATCTACATAATTACTTCCGGGTGGAAAGTTTGTCGGATTCTTGAATAAATCATCTTAGAATAACATTTTAAAAGGAAATCAACAAAAAAAAACGCTATTATAAATTAATGTTTTTCAAAACCGTATTTTGCCTGGAGTATATCTAAATCTATATCTATACTAATATAAGTTTCTGTCAAAAAAATCATTTTAGGTACAAGCTTTTATTGCAACAGTACCTTTCTGAATCCATCATCAACTACTCACTGATACGATTCTAACGAGCCCAAACTCATCGGGGTTACGTCGGTTAAGTACTGAATTCCCATGGCCACCTTCTGTCTCCATCATCAGATCATCACATTAAATTGTCATCCAAACTATAGTTAAACCCATAATTTCAGCTCAATCGTTTGAGGTCCACAATTCAGTTCCAAGATTTGACCCGCACTAACAAACAAACGAACGGGTCAAGTTAAGTAAAACCTTGTAAAAATATTGCGTTGTAAGTAGGGGGTAATCTAAAAAAACATTCATCCGTGCATGCTGCGTATTTTATCTTATCTGAAAATACACGAGTAAACTAGTCTCATCAACTCATCATCACTATCATCAGTATCACTACTAATCTGTCAAACGCTACCTAAATGCCACGAGTCACCGATGTGTAATGACATGAATTATCCTACTATCCTTCTAATCCTACCAATATTATAAATGCGAAAGTTTGGATGTTTGTTACTCAATCACGGCATGGCTCAACCGATACCGATGAAGTTTTGCACGAATATAGTTCATAGCCTGGATTCAAATATAGGATAGTTTTGTTCACGCAGACGGTGTCGCGGGCGGAAGCTACTATTTTAATATGATATGAATAATAATGCTTTGTTCCAGATTCCTACGTTCTTAACAATAGTTTATTAAGCCTAATTAAAGTAAGGCCTTACGAAAATACGTATGTCTAGTCTAGTCCTGAAGAAACTGCTGCTCGTTGTAGCACTAAAGGTTTTTAGGGTGAACTAGCGATAGCGAGATGTAACACGTACGCGGGTAGGTTAATAAAGGGGTCGGCAACGCGCTTGTGCGTCTTCTAGAATCGCAATCCATATAGGCGCGGTATACGGTTTACGTTTACCATCAGGCAGACCGTATGCCTGTTTGCCACCGTCGTAATAATATTATAAATAAACCAGCAGTGGAAAATTCGGCAACAATGTTTTGCTCCATATTCCAACGTTCGTTCCAATTGTTTATCAGGCCTAAAACTTAGGCCTTAATTTTTTTTTTATCCTGGACGTAAAGCTGGCGAAGACGAAGCAAACTGTTGATGTGGAATCGTTGAAGCAATATATACATGTTTCCAGTGTGAACCACCGATAGCGACATGTAAAACGTATGCGGGTAGCGCCATCTGGCGACTGCTAGTGCACTAGAGTCTACACTGGTGAGGGAATGGGGACTAAGGCGTCGCGCTACACCTACGGAGTTGCGCACAGGCTCGATAGAGGGCGTTGAAAGGTGGGTGGTGCTAAAACAATTATTTGTTGGAATGGTCCTTTTAACTGGATACTGGGCACAGATGTCAACATGACATGGCTACGACCACATCTAATGAAAATTGTTTTAAACAAGATTTTGGTAAAATATTTCGAGTTATCGCCCGGAAACCACGCTCCTACATTTTAATACGAGACCCTTGCCGCCATTTTTTTCTAGGTGTTGATAGTATAGACAGCTTCATATAGTTAGTAGCAGCCAAGGTAGCCAAATATTTCGGTACACGTCTTTATTACTGTAAGAATAAGGGTGTGTTACGAAATATTTGGCTACCTTGCCTGCTACTAACTATATGACGCTGACTGTACGTATTGTGGCCCGCCGCTATGAAGTCAGTCCTGACAGATTGCACAAATATGAAGTTAAAAATAATGCCAAATGTGAACCATAAGAAAAAAAAAGACATATTTACTTGTTGCGCGTGACAGAATAGTGAGTGGCAACAATACCAGAGACAAAAATCTTGTATGGCGCGCGGTGCGAAGTCCATTCACCCGGTTAGAGTTCGTACCTATCTACATAAGATAGCGGCTAGCGGTCACTGCGGTCACTCAATGGATGATCAAAATGAATATTTATACAAAAAAATAGAATATCAGTACATTAAAAAAATACTTTTTTTAAGTTCTTTGTAATATATGAAAAAGCACCGTGTATACATATTTTATTGTAGTAAATTACTATTTATATGATTGTGATATTCTAATGTGTAAATGTTAATTTGAAATGCAATGTATGTTGCTCATGAATAAATAAATGAAATGAAATGCCACTTTCCTAGTATAAAAAAGTACTGTTATTTACACGGAAAAAAGAATCCATTGAAAGTGGTGAGTGGGCGTTCCCGTGTCGCGGAACATGAGCAATAATAAGCATACTTCTTGCACAGATTATTGTCAGTCACCTAGCGGCCGCACGCGGCGTATGACATGAGTGAATATTTGTTTATCTTAGGAAAATGCCGTATTGCGTTATTGAAAGCTGCTCCAATAACAGCACATAAAAAACTTGTCTTGTGGAGGTATTTCCTATCGTCGTTAAGTAATATTTTAGAATACGTATAAAAAATATTTCATTTTCAATTTCTTACACAATTTGCGTCTGTAGTCAATGAAATATCAATTCTATTTCTCTAATAATAAAGTTCATAATCCTGTGTATTATTTCGCTACTCAGAACGTGAATGCACGGCAAATTTCCCGAAGGTTCGCTACTCAAATGCTGTGGTTAAGGTCGATACTTGTTATAAACTTAAATGAAAAAGATAGAATAGATTAAATAATGTTTTAAATAATTCAATGCATTTTTCTAATTTGGGCCAAATTTATTGCCGGTGAGTATATGTATAATCGGAAGTCGATAAACGAGAAGTCCCTATGACAGCTCAAAAGTGCTACGAGAATTCCGGGCTCTGGTAATATGTATGTGAATATTATGTCATACACAAAAAAATAACGATTATAATCTTATAGTTTTCCTAAAGACAAAAATACAAAGGAAAAATGGATTGATGCCACGGGGAGAAAGGATTGGTTTCCGCAACGATTCAACACCATTTGTTCGAAACATTTTTATGCAACTGATATTTGAGTTTCGCCAAAAGGAAATCGCTTCATTCAGATTCAATTCCCACGCAGAGTTTTGTATGTAGCGTAAGTACGAACAATTGATTAAATTCGCAATACGCACGGCGAACTACTGACATTTATTTTCCTGTTATCCCGCATAATTAACAAATTTGACGGTAAATTCTCACTAGACCGCACTCGCACTGCGTCGGCAGTGTAGATTGCTGGTAAAATAATTCTAAATATATTAAATTAAACAAATTATATTCTTTGTTTATTAGAAATCTGTGTTTAATTGCTACTACATTTATAACAAAAGTAATTTACTATAAATGTTGCCTACTAGGTACTAATTATATAATAAACAAGATTTTTTTGGAAACAATTTGTAAGTAAGTCATCTTAATGTTTACCGTATGAATATCATAAAAATATCGATACTCAAACTCATACCATATCTACATCCCTATTCCGTTATAGTCAAATAGTCGTATCATCATACACATTTTGCAGTACATGCGACTTTTTGGTTTCAAGCGGTCGCATCTCCTTTTTGAAAACACCGCCATCTTGCGTCTAGTAGCCGAACGACCACGTCTCATGCAAGTCTTGCAACGCATATGGTAAAAGACGTAAGAAATATTTACTTGACACTCTAAATGAGACCGTATAGTTAGAGTAGATTTTGCATATAAAATTTGCTACCGTTAACAACATATCGTCACAGTACGTTTTAACAAATCGAAAGCGTATTGCACTTGTATGTTCGTGTATTATTGAAGTGTGGTTGTGTGCGTGCGGCGACAGTGGTTCTCTATGAAAATCGGTTGAATGCCACTTCCAATGGATTCTTTATTCCGTGGTTATTTATTATATGGTAAAGGATACAGTAAACGCCGCCGCCCTCGACCGCCCCGTTAGTGGAGATGGCGCAGATGGAGGTGACGGTGAACACCACGATCAGGTAAGCGAGCAGGAACTGCGCCAGGGTCACCAGGAGACCAGCGTTGCCCACCAGGTACCCTGCGGAAAACAAACTCAAAACGTTTATTCTGCAAAAAGGGCACAAGGGTTATAAAAGTCAACTTTTCACCTTTATTTATTAAATACAACATACTAAATTAATAAGCAGTAACGCTGCTAACGAAAATATAAATTTAAATTTAAGGAAAAAAATTTGCTACGAGCCGGATTCTAACCAGCGACCACAGGCATTGATGGCCCGTCGCCACTAACCAACTGAGCTATCGGAACAATCTGTCTCGGCCACTAAATCTTTCCATCAGTTCCTTTTTACAACGCCTTATTGTGTCCGAGGAGGCTTCGTAACATGGCTAGCTGACACGTGTCATGAATCACTTCAAAATAATTACAAGTAGCTGTATACCATTATGTTTTGTAATTTGAATGTGCAGCGAGGGAGGGAGTCCGTTTGATGCGGGCGCAGGAGCGGTCATTGTGACACTCTTTGGGGGAGGCGTATGTCCAGCAGTGGGCGTCTTTCGGCTGATATGATGATGTAAAGGTGAATATCCACCTCGCAGGCTTGATGTGAAATAAATAACACATCGCGCATCTCAGGTGAAAAGTCGCCCTAATGGCGTGTTATTTTTGCTTTTGATGAGCAATACAGAATATTTGTATAGTTCTTATGTGATAGTCTGATAGTGTTTAGACTACAGTTAAAAACACGATTTCGTTACATAGTTGCATTTATAGAACACCAAATGATAAGCGCCTCAGCTATCGAATACACACATTAACTTGGCATGTGATAATTGTATTGTAAAGGCCACTCACCGACTAATCAACAAACGTTCCCGTAAAAAAGGGGCGGCTGTTGATTTCGAACCTAACGTCATTTATTTATTTAATTATTGACTAATACATTTACGTGACATTACAGTAATAACCAGGTGACTAAGCTTGCTTATCCTAAAACAAAAATGAATTATGATGAACAACTACGAAAAAACGACGTTTTCTTAAATCGACTATTTTTTTAACTTAAACATCCTGTAGCTCCTAAAGTATCGATCGTAGAGTAAAAATAAATATGACCAATTTTGTAGCAAATTTTATGGAGAAACTTTTATCCGAAGTAATTGTAATAGTTATGATGAACAATTACGAAAAAACGACGTTTTCTTAAATCAACTATTTTTTATCTCTTTGTTAACTTTAACACCCTGTAGCTCCCAAAGTATTGATCGTAGAGTAAAAATAATTATGACCAATTTTGTAGGACTGAAGTGATTATAACGCTCGAGATATGTACGAAAATCTGAAAAAAGGTACCGTCAACCCCCCCCCCAAAAAAATCAAACCAACTTGCTTCCAAATGCCTCGGGAACAGCACCACCTAGCGGAAGTTGCAACACTCACCCATTCTGATGAAGATGAGCGCGCTGAACATGGACAGCACGACGGGGCAGAACACGCCGGCGAAGGTGCCCACCTTCTTGATGCCGGGCGCTTCTGAGCGGAACTCCCCGAACTCCACATATCCTGGAAACAGCAGTAGATATTTCAAGCAATTTACTTGAGTCTTTACAGGCACATATTTTTCCTTAGAGTGCCTTTGAACTTCAAGAGTTTCAGGACTCAAACTATTTCTCCACCAAATTATAGTCATCAGTTTAAGCATGAAAAGTTGTTTGTATTTAGTTTTTTCACATGCTCTAAGATATATAATTAGATAACAATCAACCAAGAATGTTACCTAAGCTACATATTGAATTGTACGATGTATTGTCTGTTGGTTATCCGAAATAAATAAATAAATAAATAACATTAGTAGGAATAGTGAATTTTTGACTTGTAAAATGTTTCGTGATTTTACCAATAAAATTATCTGAATCTGAGTATGCATGCATGGATGTTCAATATTCACTCCTTCGTGCCATGATTGATTCTCTCCTTCTCCTTGTCATGATGATATTCTGTTCTAATCTGGTTTATTTTCAGTATATGACAAATAGACTAAACTAACCACGGATTGTAGCCATTTCGACAATAGCACCCAATTAACCTTGGCATCGTTGGGAAACACCGATTTCCAACCAACGACATCCGCTTTTTATTAGTTACGCTTTTTACCGATGAAGGCAGGCACATTGTGATATAAGACATGGTCTAGGGCATTCAAAATCAAGTGCAAAAAATATGTATCAATTTAACCCCCTCAAAAATTTGTACTGAAACCTTAATCCGCCGGCATAAGAGCTATTTATTTATGGATAACTAACGGATAACACTTCTGATAAATACATGCTATGCAATGCAAGCTATTTACATATTTTGAATTTTTCTTCTCAGTAGTTCCATAAAACTCCAACTAAGTAACTAGAGCAACTAGTTCACTAACTAGTTAACTAGTTCAGCAACATCAATAGAACAGATTATAAGAGCTAGTAGGAATAGAAAACTCATTTATCGTGAGTCTCAAAGATTCAGATACACGAACTTCCGAGTTTCGTGGTAGCGCCACTGACCAGATAATTGAACTAGCGAGCGAGAACAGGTGGACAGCCGGACATACGAAAGAATTTCGGCCCAACCTGAAGCAGAGAACTTCGTTCGATTCGCTCGCTCGTTCAATTAAGGCTGGCAGTAAATAATAATTAACAGAAAAATCAAAATCCGTTCAACCACCATTCTGTTATTGTAAATACTCGTTACTCTAATTACCAATACGAACATTGATAAATACCTTCGCTAGACTTTGCGGACATTTCACAGCTCTCTGCCCACTTGAAACACATGTTAGTCATGATGGCACTTAGTAATACCACTTATTCACTCAATATATGATGGTTGATGACATATACAGAACTCCTTCTAAACTAGGTACCTAATTATTAACAGTACAAGGAGTTTTATTACCCGTAATGAACTATTATTCAAACGCAATCAAACGCTTGTCATAGTTGCACTTTTTTATTTGCCACAACTGGTTTACTATGAATCTGTGGCAAATAAACCATTACCCGCCCAAATTAAGTAGGTTATTTATGGTAAGCCATGAGCCATTTTAAGACCAGTTGTAAATTTACCTGCCTTGCCACAATGAGGGACGGAAAGGCTCCTTTCCGTCCCTCATTGTGGCAACACGTATAGCTTGTCCTGAGTATTATAGGTCCATGTTCAACCGCGATACGTTTGGTTTTGGAATAGCTGTCAGTTCATATAAACTGACGTAATTACATATCAATACTGTCACCTCGCGGTTATCAAAATAACACTTAGCAGTTAATGTACGGCCTAATCCGCGACCACTATATCTTTCTCTTGGCATGGGTTAAGAGACAAAGATATAGTTGATGCGGATTATTGGGTCGTATATTAAATTATCCGGGCTCTATAGAAATTAGATGCGAATCGTATTGGTGGATGCGCCCGCGTTCACAGTTGGCTATGCGCTTGCGCAAATGAGAGAGCACAAACCAATACAATTCTTATTTAATCCGAAGGCTAACTGCATTGCACGATTCTTCTTCAACACTAATTTTGTATCCAATTAAAAATTTATTTCATGTTAGTTAAAAGCACCGCGGTCACGTTAGTTATACAAATTAGTATATGTTCTAGGAATTATGCTGTTGGAATAAGTCACATAC
The DNA here is from genome assembly GCA_947049275.1 of Epinotia bilunana. Lineage (NCBI taxonomy): Eukaryota > Metazoa > Arthropoda > Insecta > Lepidoptera > Tortricidae > Epinotia > Epinotia bilunana. The sequence continues at coordinate 14,678,336 of OX346275.1, read as the reverse complement.
GGGTAGACACACGTAAAAAGAGCTCTGGCGGCCATACATTTAATATGGCGCGCAGAGCTCTTTTTACGTGTGTCGTATAGTACACAACTAACATGGGATGTTCTCTGATAGTTATGTTATGAAACGTCAAAAACGCTTTGTTAGTATTAGTATTAAGTTTCTAGGGGAATACGAACAAGTGACGTCACGATTTTCTATGGTCGACACTATGTAATTATTTAAGTAGATCTTTACGTAGGTATTTTCGAAATCTCTAAAATATCAAAATCAGTTAAAGAGTGATGTTCTTTGAGTATTTTGTTCATTTTTTTAATTAGTAACTAGCGTCCGCCCGCGACTTCGTTCTTATATTTAATCCAGGCTACTATCTTCGTGCAAAAATTCATACAAATCGTTTGACCCGTTTAAGCGTGATTGAGTACCAAACCAAACATCCTTTCGCATTTATAATATTAGTAGGATATTATCCTTAAATATTTTTTACTGTTATCAACTGTATGTGCACATATTTAGTTAACCGTATGATCGATTGAACGCTGCGCGTGCTCAAGCGCGCTTCGCGACACACACCGGTGCACTGATAGTGCTATCGGTGTTGATTCGGACAGCCGGACGAGGTACACTGTTGACTCAGGGTCAATCTGAGAATTAAACTTCCTATTCCAATTCGATTTAACGTATGATTTACATTAGCAAGAGTACAAGAGGCTCGAGAAGGGGGTGGTTTTCCTCGATGATTTACATTAGCAAGAGTACAAGATGTTCGAGAAGGGGGTGGTCCTCTTCGATGATTTACATTAGCAAGAGTACAAGATGTTCGAGAAGGGGGTGGTTCTCCTCGATGATTTACATTAGCAGGAGTACAAGATGTTCGAGAAGGGGGTGGTTCTCCTCGATGATTTACATTAGCAAGAGTAAAAGAGGTTCGAGAAGGGGGTGGTTCTCCTCGATGATTTTCATTAGCAAGAGTACAAGATGTTCGAGAAGGGGGTGGTTCTCCTCGATGATTTACATTAGCAGGAGTACAAGAGATTCGAGAAGGGGGTGGTTCTTCTCGTGGATGACGTACAGGTAAGGCCGGATTTTCAGCATATTCATATTAATATTATAAACGCGAAAGTGTGTCTGTCTGCTACCTTTTTACGCTGAAACCGCTGAATCGATTAGGATGAAATTTGGTATAGAAATAGTTTGGGTCCCGGGGAAGGACATAGGATAGTTTTTATCCCGGAAATCATCCCCTAAGGCCACTGCCTTCACTAAATGGCCACTTCACTAAATGGGGGGTGAAAGTTTGACGCAACGATATATATAACGAGTTCTACGCGGACGGAGTAGCGGGCAGAAGCTAGTACAAGATAAAGTACAAATGGCGGAGTTAATGCCATAAGGCATTCAATTTATCTGTGTTAATTCGGACATAACAAGGTAAAGGGGTAACTGTTCGTATTTAAATTTGATCCCTGTGGTATCAATCAGATTAGCACCACCTCCTTTCTTCCCTTAGGAGCACTGATAATGCTTTATCGGTGTTTATTCGGACACTAACAAGTTCAACTGTTGTCTCACGGTCAATTTGACAGTTATGGTTCGTACTCCAATTCAAAGATATTTATTTGTATAGAATAGCAACCTCCTTTCTTACCGTGTGCTTGAAGTGTGTCATGGATGATGGGCTAGCAACATAACATTGCTGATGTCAAAATTGGTTAACCAAAGATGACCTTGCGATTTAAAATTATAGATTTAAAAGCATAACAGATCTATTTAAAAGAATATTTATGGGTTCACATGAAATTGCTGGAAGGCTGGAAGTGTCACTGCATTGAAATCATATTGGAATGCGAAACTCAACTCCCAGATTGCCGGCGGTCAAGGTGATTGTCTTGTATAACGGTTCACTGGTCAGATAAACTTGAGTTGTAGTAAATATTATTTGGGCGTTTCCCGAACAAAGGTAAACGTTATTGCAAACTTCAGGCTGGCCATAGGCTATATTTTATCCCGCGGGATTGCCTGCGTTCCTTGCAATACGCCAGCGAAGCCGCGCTAGCATCTAGTCTGTTATAAAGTGTATCGTTTCGTCAGGTCAAGAGTATCCTAAACCGACGAGAATGTAATGAAAGCGAATGAATTAAAGACAGGTTTCTCAAGATTGTAGCAAGTGAAAATCCGCGTTCTCTGCCTACCCCTCCGGGAAATAGGCGTGATTATATGTATGTGTGGTTCGTACCTTCTCCAACAGGTCTGCTAGCTGGGCCCCGGCCGAGGCGTGCGCGCAGCGAGCCCACGAGCCCCCGTGGCGCGCGGTTCGTGCTCGGAGACAGGGGGCTGAGCGTTTCCGCCATTGGGGCCTTTGTATCTAAAATCAATCAACGTTTTCTTGTTGTTATTCGGTCTAGGTATAAGCCCGGAGACAATATTAGTTTCTGAGCTAATCGCCGCCTCAGAAAAAAATCGAGGAGGCACCCCGGCGCCACACAATCCAAAAAATATTGTTATACCATGAACTTCTAAGATGACTAAAATATGATCCATAAAATATGGAAAAATATATATATATATGATATTATATATACACGGTGATTTTTAATCCGTGATCAGGTGTCGAAAAAGATTGATAAACAGCCAAAACAGTTAGTCAGTTAATTAACTTTAATGATAATGCTAACACTAATGTACACCCTACATTTCCTGAAGTTAAGTAGATACGTCAAACACACATACGTCAAACACACATACGTCAAACACACATACGTCAAATTTTCGCAAACTACCTTTAGCAGGCCACGTGCTGCATGATCAAAAGTAAAAATTGAGCAAACCAGCGAACCACTGGCACCCAATTGATTGCAAGCACAAAAAAGGTCAACAAAAAACAAGATGGGAAGACGACATAAAGAGAACACTAGGACCACGCTGGACCAGGGTGGCCTTGGACAGAAACCAATGGAAGGAGATGGAGGAGGCCTATGCCGACAGGCACTTATCACTAAGGGATATTCTCTGAACATGTTACTATAACAAAGAAAACGAGCTACGAAGAAAACAATCTCTTAGCGAAATAAAGGCTTATTGATTGATTGATTGATTGACCATTAGGGTGACAAATATTTTGAATTATAAAGTAATTCCTTATTCAGTTTGATTCAGAAAAAAACAATGTTTGTTTTAGGTAACTTCGAGTTAATCGTGATTGGTATCAATTACAGAATTAGAAAAAAATACTCCTGATCATGAATTAAAAATCATCGTAATAATCATAATATAAATATATATTAAGTGTTTGATGGACTTAAAACCATAAAATCTTAGTTTTATAAAGCCATGGACAAACAACATTTCTGCAGAAGTTGGCCACAAAAATTACACATTTTTTCTGATTTTGATAAAACAAAGCATATTATACAGACTACCAAAATAAGGCCATTCTTATAATTTAATTGCAATATTAGAACGGTCTTAATAGTAGGTACTGAGATGTATTGTGGCACATTACTTACTTAAATGTATATCTTCCATTGAATTAGCCTTTTTTTACAAATGCAGGCACAAAATATTCTTCAACTTAATTACCCTGTGAAACTAGGTAAATCAAATCAGTTACATGGCACAGGTCTCCTAACGTTATTAGTAAGCAGTAGTTATGTAGCCAATCACTGCCATAACAATACAATCAGTGCCACAGAAACCAGTTCCAACACAAAAAAAGTTTAATCAATGTTATTATCGAGTTAATGCCGTGAGCAAGTTCACTCGCGAATCTAAGTCCCTTTGTGACCTAGTTTGCGAACTTAAAAATGATCTCATCACATCAAAACACTACAATAAAACACTTCACAGCACATGTCAAAAAGGGACATAGTTAAAAGTTTTTGAGTTTTAACAACAGCGTTAAGGCCGCAAACTTATTTTAGCGTTAAATTAGGATCGGCATGAGACAACAGTTATAAATCCGCTTTGTTAGAACGAGAACAACAAAATATCTACTCACCGTTTCCTCAATAATGGGCGTAAAAACTATTGGTTCAGCAGTTGAGCATAGCTGTAACGACAGCTTGTAGTCATTGCTTTGTTTCCGAGTGTAAATATTGTGTTATCTTTTCCAGAACGATGATACACTGCGGAAATAAGGATTGAATTGATGTTTATACAATTACAATAGTCGGAAATTTTGACGTGAAGTAAGTTAGTACTACGTTCAAGTACGGCAAAATTAGTTGCCGAATTATTTTTTTAGGTATATTGGAGATACTGTGACATCATTCCGTCCAATTAAAATATTGCTAAATTTCATTTAAATTATTATTTATTTTAGACGGGTAAAACTAGGTATATAACGAATTATATCCTAATTCAGATAGCGTATAAATGTCTGCTTGAACGTTCTCTTAAGGGTATGCGCGCACGAGCAACTTTTGTCTCCGCGACTATTTTGTCTCTCACATCAAGTCTAGGGGTTAGTATGGAAGTGTGCGGTGTGCGCACTTCCATACTAACCTCTAGACTTGATATGAGAGACAAAATAGTCGCGGAGATAAAAGTTGCTCGTGCGCGCATACCCTAACTGTCAACGTATGTCGTATGGTTTTTTTTTTTTAATGTTTATGGCCTGGATGCATGTCCTTTAAGCCAAGTCTTTTTTTAATTGTTTATAACACTTCACTTTAGTAGGAGTTATATGGCGCAGTGGGCACCAGTATCTTAATTTAACACTTCACTTCACTTCATATTTTTGATACTGTGTTTTTAATATACTTGTATAATGGAACGTAACTTTCAACATTTTTTAGAATGTCATTTAGGCGGCGGGGGACTTCATTTTGAAACACTTCACTTAGTTCACTTGCAAGGATTAGTCTATCAAGTGCAAATGCGTGACAATGAAATATAATATGCTCAATATCTCCAACACTGTCATCCTGACAGTGAAGGCATGTACCATCCGGTATGATTGAAAATCGCGCTAAATGCGCAGGCGCAGAATTGTGTCCGAATCTCAATCTATTGATCGTGGTAATAAATCCACGACTTCCCATCTTTGTCTTCTCGTACCAAGGTTTTCCTGGCATTTGAGGTTGAATACTAGCGTACCATTTCCCTTTACTTTCTCTGTCCTTTAACCATATATCAGTCCAATTCTTCAGAACATCCTCCTTTACTGAAGCTTGACAATCAGTCAGTGGAATTCTAGTACTACACCTTACATCCAATTCATTAATACCTAAAAAAGCAGCTTTATCTACAATTTCATTCCCTGTTATCCCAGTATGGGATGGAATTCACATAAAATTAATATCTACATTTCTATTTTTAAATTGCATTAACATTTCTTTAATTTTATACAAAATGAAATTATTTTTGTAATGAAACTGATTATTCTGCAAACCATATATTAAGCTAAGCGAATCAGTAAAAATAAAGAAATATTTATATTCTAACATCATTTTTATAACTTTTAAAGCTTCATAAACAGCATATGCTTCAGCCGTGAATATGGAACATAAGTCATCTAATCTAAAGCTTTGTACAAATTTAGTCTGAGGATCATATACTGCACTTCGAACATGAGAGTCTGTCTTACTACCATCCGTATATAATTTATAATAATTAGGTATTTGAGACAGAAAATTGAGAAATTCTGTATTATTATTAATTGACTTTGTGCACACTGTAATTTGTATAAATTTACTACTGTAGCCATCTTCATAACATGGCCAGATTAGATTTTGATAAATGTTACAAAATTTTAGTTCTATTTGACTAAATATTTCAGTCAACTGGGGCATTTTAGGATGAGCCTTTACCCTTTTAATTACAATCTCATTTTTTTTGGCATATACTCTAATTAAATATCTATTAGCTAAGAGTTGCCACCTTACAGGCAAAGGCATTATATTAGTTTCTACTTCCATAGCTCTAATTGGTGTAGAACACATCGCACCTGAAATTATTCGCATTGCCTTATTTTGAATAATTTCAAATTGATGTGTATGAGCAGTATTCATATGTACAAGAAAACTGTAGTCAAAGTGACTTCTAACAAGAGTCTTATACAGCAAAGACAATATTTGTGGGTCAGCACCCCAGGATATTCCTGCAAGACATCTCATAATATTTAAGCCTTTCAAAGAATTAGCAATGATTTGTTTAGCATGGTGATCAAATTTTAATTGATTATCTATTATCACACCGAGGAACTTATGTGAAGAACTTTCTCGAATAATGTCATTGTTATATACAATATTTACATTTGAAGTATCCTTGCTCAGTATTAATAGCTTACTTTTTTCAGGATTAATCTTTAACTGTAGATAGTTATTATAGTAAGTATAAAGTTCTTTCAACGCAATATTAATGTGTTGCTTAGCTACATCTAAATTTGCATTAATAGAATATATCACAATATCATCTGCAAATTGCAGTATATTTACATTAGAACTATTTACATACGAGTTTATCTCGCTAGTATATAGATTATATAGTAGCGGAGACAGCGTTGCTCCTTGCATTGTGCCTCTAGATACTAGTTGGGGACCATGTAAAACGTTGTTAAATTTTATATATAACTCTCTTTCATACAAGAACTCAAATATCCATTTGCATAATTTACCAGGGATCTGTATGTTAGATAAAACTTTTATTAATATTGTAGGATCAACATTATCAAATGCTCCTTGCACATCCAAAAATGCGCAAACAGCATTTGACTTGTTGTATTTAGCTAGTTTTAAGTCCGAGATAAGAGATAAGAAGCTGTCAGAACAACTCCTGCCACGTCGAAATCCATTTTGAAAGGATGGTAATATACGTAGTCGGTCCCAAAGTTCTGTCACTGGCATATTATTTTTAAATTTAGAAGATGATTTTAAGAAAATTTTATTGCATTCCATTTTTGAATGTTTGACAATTATTTTAAAACAAAAAACAGGCATTCGTTGCAATTTCTCACGATGGAGTGGACATAGAAAGAAAACCGAATAGCTGTTTTAGCATTGCACCGCTGTGGGTACTCGCCAAGTACGATTTTCAAGTTGCTCAAAAATTTAAAAATAACGCTTAGGTTTGTGTACCGTACTATTGATAGGTACAATGAAGTCTCCAGTGTTGAGGACAAGAAAATAATTGGGCGGCCTCGCTCCGTACGAACACCAGCAGTGATCAAAGCGATCAAGGCGCGCATAGCAAGAAATCCTGTCCGAAAACAGAAATTGATGGCTTTGCAGATGGGTGTCAGTAGAAAAACCGTCAAAAAGGTTTTAAACGAAGATCTTAGTCTACGAGCATACAAAAAAAAGCGTGGGCACTTACTTAATGCCCGTCTAAAAACAATAAGGCTTAAAAGATCCCGGAAGTTGTTAAAGCGGTACGCAAAAAATCGACACCGTGATATCCTCTTTACAGACGAAAAGATTTTCGATATTGAAGAGAAGTACAATAAACAGAATGATAGAGTGTACGCTAGGAGCTCTGAAGAAGCAGGAAAAAGAGTTCCGCGGGTGCAACATGGGCATCATCCATCATCAGTGATGGTCTGGTTGGGTGTATCTTATTACGGGCCAACTGAGGTTCATTTTTGCGAAAAAGGTGTCAAAATCAGTGCGAAAGTATACCAAGAGACAGTTTTGGATAAGGTTGTCAAAGATCTGCCCAACACGCTATTTTCGGGACATAATTTTGTGTTCCAGCAGGATTCTGCGCCAGTACACAAAGCCAAGACCACTCAAGCCTGGTTTGACCGTCAAAAAATCGACTTTATAAGACACGAAGATTGGCCTTCCTCTAGTCCGGACCTTAATCCTTTGGACTATAAAATTTGGCAGGTCTTAGAGGGGAAGGTCTGTGCTAAACCGCATAAAAATTTGGAGAGCCTAAAGTCATCTTTAAGAAAAGCAGTCACTGAGATAGATATGAAAATGCTGCGTGCTGCGATAGACGACTGGCCGCACCGATTAAGGGCCTGTATTAAAAACAAAGGAGGTAATTTTGTATAATTTTGAGTAATTTTAATTCTTTATTAAATGTACTTTAAATCGGTATATAATTTATTAAAAATATATTGCTACTTTTGTTTTTATCATTATTTTCATTTGTGACAGAACTTTGGGACCGACTAGGTATTATTAGTCTCAACATACCAATCAAGCCTAGTCTTTAACATATTTTCAAATATTTTTCCAATACATGAAGACAGAGAAATTGGTCGATATGAATTTGCTTCATTAGGTGGTTTATCGGGTTTTAAAATGGGTATTACGCATTGGGTTTTCCAAGATTGAGGTATTTTTTCCTGTACCCAAAGTAAATTCATAATGGCGAGTAATACTTTTTGTCCGGTGGTATGTAGATTTTTGATCAGTAAATATGGAAAGTCGTCTAAGCCTGGGGTAGTATTTTTCCTAGATTGCAAGCTTACTATGAATTCCTCCCAAGTAAATGGTTCTATAAGATACTTAGTACTGGCATTATTATTGTTTGCGTCAAATATCCATTCTATAGTGCTAGGGTCATTACTGTTACTACCTTGAGTTAATTTGGTCATAAACGGGTCTATGAATTCATCATTTTTATTTATTATTTTGTTAGAGTTTGAACCTTTAAAACGTTTAATATAGTTCCAAATAATACCAATAGGTGTACACCTATTAAAAGATGCACATAAGTTGCGCCAATTGCCGGTCCTCTCTTCTGCTATCGTTCTTTTCTTAAGAGCGTCTAATTTTTTGTAAGTAATATAATTTTCTATAGATGGATTGGCTCTATAAAATTTTAAAGCTTCATAAGATTTAATCACACTGTTCTCACATTTTTGGTTCCACCAAGGAACGGGCGGTCTGCTTATAAACTGCGTTTTTTTGGAAAATTTAGGTATACATTGTATTTTTAATACATTAAGTTTAGAACAATATTGCTCATATGACTCCATAGGGTCATTATCATTGTAAATGAAATCAGTAAAAACTCCTTCTGAAAGCTCTTTAAATTTAATCCAATCGGCTTTTGCATATAAGAATTTATCTACTGGATCATTGATCTGATATTTTTGAAGCGAAATCGTTATATCTATTATAGTAGGGTAGTGATAACTCCCCATCGCATCATCATGAACTTGCCACTCGCATAGAGGTGCTATACTTGTGCTACTGAAACTAACATCTATTGCGGAAGGATTCCTATTCGGATAAGTAACCGTAGTTGGCCTACCATCGTTTAAAATACAAAGATCTAAGTCGTTTACTATATCAAACAAGGTGCTACCACGGGATTTTGTCGTTGCACAACCAAATGCAATATGATGAGCATTGATGTCGCCTGAAACTATGATAGGAGTCGGTAAATTTTCAATTATGTTTTTTAATCTACTTAAACGTATGCGCGCACTTGTTGGAGGACAATACACACATAATACTGACAGAGGCCCTCTATTGGTCATAATTGAAACTGCTACATTTTGAATATCTTCATAAAATATAGTTTGCATGAATTGATGTTTATATATGTTTTTAACAAGTATAGCAACTCCGCCGTGTCCATTTGCAGCATAATGAGAAAAAATATTGTAATTAGGGATTCTAAATACTGATGTTGGTTTTAACCAAGTTTCATTAAGAAGACAAATGTCAATATTATGTAGTCTCAAAAAATTAATTAGCAACGGTTTTTTGTTAGTAACTGACTGAATATTAAATTGAGCAATACGTATGTGTGATGTATCCATTATTTAATGTTTTTAATTAATAAATCTTTAATAAAATTACTATTCATTGGATTATTATCTGTCTTGTTGCCTAAATCAACGAGAGTGCGGACTAAGGCATCCATTAAATCTGAGTTTTGTAAAAGTTCTTGCTTAAGGTCAAATTTGGGGATTGCTACTGGTGCAGGAGTGGGAGCTACCTTATGCGATTGGGGTTTTGTAGTATTTTCCGGTAACTTTAGAGGCGGAAAGTCAACTTTTCGAGTTTCGGCCGCAGTCGCGTATGTGATATTTGTTTTCTTTTCCATTATTTTTTTCAGTTTTATTGGACATGCTTTTGAAATGGCCAAATGGGGTCCACTGCAATTCGCACAACACAACGCTGTCGGATTGTCACATTCTTTGTAAAAATGATCTCCTGAACATATAGAGCAACGCTGTCTACCATTACAAATTTTAGCAGAGTGATTAAACTTGAAGCATTTGAAGCATTGCAACAAGGGCGGTACATATTCGAATACTCGGTACGAGAACAGGTCATACTGGACGCTGTCTGGTAAAGAGTTGGAGAGGAAGGTGATACTCACTGTCTGCAGTGGCACACGTTCCTCTCCCACTTTTTTTGTAAACCGCCTTACAGCGATAATGTCATAATTAGACGATAATTTAGTATATAAGTCCTTGTTCGATATATTAGTAGGGACAAATCGAATTATCCCCGTTTTCTCTATCTCCTTCGCCGGGATGTATGCTTTCAGCTTATAACTGGTCAAAAAGGTTTCATTAGTCAGGAAATTATTAGCAGTGTTGAACTGTTTAAATATCAGCGCTAGTTTATTAGCATTCACTCTGTGTACGGATACTACGCCTTTTACGTCCCTTGATTGAAATATGTGATTCAAGTAAATCGGACTTTTGTTTCCCAATTTTTCATTATCTGCACTTTCTACAAGAGTCTTTTATACCCTGGCTTTAAATAGGGTTGAAACAGATTGTCATTACTCACTGTCCCGCCGCCACCAATCTCAGTCTGTAAATTTCTTTTAGGTGCTTTGACCGGTCGAGAGCCGTCGGAGTTACCTCCGGGGCCGGGATCCACGTCACCGCCCATCTCGAAGTAAATATTTACATATCACGCAGACGTAAATCAATATTCCAAGCTAAATTAAACTATTTACATTCAATTTACACTACTTTTTACGATTAAATTTCAATTTTATAACTTTGGCAAAAAATTCACAACTACTTTTTTCAAGTTCCCGCCAAAGACCACCTGTCGTATGGAGACTATGGGGCGTTTTTCTATATTTAACCCATCTTTTCGCTTATGGTTCAGAGACGTATTTAATTTTCTGTCATTGTTTAACTGCGTTTCTTCATCGTCATATTTTTGTGCATGGACCTATGTATGATACTCAGGACAGGCTATGGTAATAATAATACCACTTGTGAGCGAGCTGGTAGCATACAATCTCGATAAGTGTGAAAGGGAAATGTCATTCGTTATTCTTCTAATTTACACTTTTTTTTATTTGCCACAAATGATTTTGTATGATGAAGTTGTGGTGAGTAGGTTGTTTACATTGTCTTAGTCAGCTTGATTAATTAAATACATGTTTAATATCATAGATCATCCATTTCATAAAATGTGGTACTATGAAATATTGTAATTTTATCAGTATAACGGCTGTGATAGTAGTATAATAGATGTCAGATGCCTATCATCCTATCATCAAGTCAATTTAATATTTGAATGTCTTAAAATAAAAATAATACAAAATTGGCTTGAACTGTTAATTTATTCCATAACCTGGATGTGCCCAGGTAACCATAAATCACACATTGTAGTTATTTAAAACACAATTTACAGACCCAATTGTACCAGACTTAAAAATAGCTTAAATTTAAGATGCAATGTTGACTAAATTCTGTCTAATGACTCCAGCATTATGATGCTATTTCCTCGAATTACCTGAAAAAATAAATAGAAAAAAGTTAAATCCAGGAACAGATAAATAACTAAGATAAGATTCTCTAGTAGGTCCATCAATGCAGTAAAAAAATACTTGCAAATAGCGGACAAATAATCCTACTAATATTATAAATGCGAAAGTATGGATGTGTTCGCGAATTGAATGCCATCTAGTGGACACCTACCGAAGAGGAGGAGCCTCCAACTTGCGCCGCGCGGGGGCGCTAAGGCACGTTACATACGCGATTTGCCTACATTTTTATATAAAGTCACCACAAATTAAACTTTTGTAATTTCATACAATATTTTTAAGTACATAATTGTAAAATCACAAAGAATCCGCTGTTCCTGAATTACTGACGCTCCCATAAACAGATGTTAAATGTTTGTTAACCGATTTGGATGAAATTTTGCACAAAGATAGTTTATAGCCTGGATGAGAATACAATATAGGATAATTTTCATCCCGGGTCCATACAAATGAAGTCACGGGCGGAAGCTAGTGTATTATATATATATATATAGCCTTTATTTAACCAAACTTAAATATTATAGTATGTATTATGCATTTGTGTTTTTCTACTCCATGTCCATTTGGTCTTGCTTTACAGCATAGGCCTCCCCTAGAGACTTCCACAATTTGCGATCGTGCGTTTTTCTCATCCAAGTCGCACCCCCCACTCTAACAATGTCATCCTCCCATCTGCGACGTTGTCTGCCTCTTTTTCTTTTATTTTGTCTTGGGCACCACTCTGTAACATCCTTTGTCCATTTATCTTTTTTATTTCGTATCATATGGCCTGCCCACTTCCATTTAAGCTTCTTGATACAGTATTTTACATCGGTCGTTTTTGTCTGTTTCCTTATTATTTTAAGATTTATTTTGTCTTTCAGTTTGATGTTGAGCATACTATGTTCTATGTTATGTTGGCAGACTTCTAGTTTATGCATATTTTGTTGTGTAAGGCTCCACGTCTGGCACCCGTATGTCATACTGGGCAGGATACATGAATCGAATACTCTTTTTTTCGCATTGATTGGTATGCAGGGGTTCTTCATGATTTCTTTGAGGGACCAGTATCTTTTCCATGCAATGCTGGTTCTATTTTCTACTTCCTTTGTTGTGAGGTCTTTTGGAGAGATTATCTGTCCCAGGTACGTATATTCGTCAACATAATCGATTGTATCGTCTTTCACTTTGATAGGTCGTTTATCATGATTTGTCATTACTTTCGTTTTTGACATGTTCATTCGAAGTCCCACTTTGTCACTTTCGCATACAAGTTCTTCCAGCATATCGGTTAAGCTCTCGGGATTGTCGTTAATCAATATAAGGTCGTCTGCGAATCTTAAGTGATTAAGTGGAAGTCCATTAATGTTCAATCCGTGGGCATTCCACTCTAGATTTCTAAATACATGCTCCAGGACTGCCGAAAACAGTTTTGGGGACAGTGGGACGAACTCCTCTTTTTACAGCGAAGTATGTACCTACTCTTTCCGTCCGTATTTTTGATTTCATGTTCTGGTATATTTTGCTGATTATACGGATGTATTTGCTGTGTACTCCTTGCGCTGTTAAAGCTTCCCAGATTTTTTCGTGTTTTAGGGAGTCAAACGCCTTATTATAGTCGACGAATGCTAAATAGTATGTTAACCCATATTCTTGACATTTCTGAATTGTTTGCTTGATGGTGTGAATGTGGTCTAATGTAGAGAAATCGCTTCGAAACCCTGCCTGCTCTTTTGGCTGGTTTTCATCTAGAATTTTGGTAATGCGGTCTAATATAATTTTTGAAAAAATTTTGTACAAATTTGACATTAAACTAATGGGTCTATAGTTATTAATATCGTCTTTCTTTCCTTTCTTGTGCAGTAGGATAATAGTAGAGGAAGTCCACTGATGTGGAATGTATTCTTTGGTGAGTATTTCGTTGAATAAGTCGGTGATTGTAACTGTGATTAATTCGGATGTTCCCATTAAGAGTTCATTTGATATACCGTCTTTTTGATATACTCTCAGCTAGTGTATTAAAAGATGTTAAATATAAATTTGATCATGGTCAGCCAATAAAATAAAATTAAAGTGACTGGTTAGAATTAAAAAAAAATTAAACAATTTAGCATAGGCCTGTTCAGGATTGCTTTAAGAGTCCGCAGTAAGCTCGGCCGAATTTCACCTTCCCATACAAACATACTAATTACAGACAGATATACTTCATGTCATTGTATATGCAAAGTTTCGTTACAATCCAACACATAGTTTTAAAATGAGAGTGTAACTACGTTTGTATAGAGAATCGAGCTTACTGCGGACTCTTAAGGCTTCCACTGCAAGTGTAGCCCTAAAAATGAAATAAAGATCAGTTGTATTTTCCTTAAAACGGGCCCAATGTATAATCAACAGTTTCAGTGCTAGTAACCCACTATATGGGTGTTCTGCTCATTGGTGCATTCTGCGACAAATGGGTTTTCCCATGCCATTATCCCAGCATCATTATTATCATCATATCAGCAAAAAGACTTCCACTGTTGGACACAGGCCTCCCCCAAAGAGTGACTGGTCCTGCGCCACCCGCTACGAGCGTAGCACTACGAAAACTTTGCCAATGAATGTGTTGATAAATCAGTTGTTTCCTCACCACCATGCCAACATTGTTCCTCTGACCATCCTTGCACTCCTCCACAGACTCATCGAGCACCAGGTTCATGAAGGGATCGAATCCTCGGAGGACCCCAGTGACAGCACGGCCGGCATTCAGCTTGATGGACAGCTTCTTGTCCATGAACCTGCCGATTTACAACCATAAAGTTAATAAACAGTACCCCATATAGTTCAGACAAACAACTGGTTCTCCGGCATGTATGGCAAGTACCCTGCTTTCATCACTTCCAGTGTTGAAAAATTATGGGTTTAATGAAAATCATTTGTTAGTCGGAAAAAAGAATGTTCTGGTTTGAGTAAAACCCATCATTTGCCCAAAAATTAAAGGCACTGTACTGCGATTCCAATGCCAGAGCTTACAAATTGATTTTAAATATGGAACAGTCTCCTCTGAGTGATGTATTGTTTATTGAGTTAAAAGGGAAATTATTTTCAGAGAACAGACGCAATTTTAGCAAGTATGTTTGAAGGGCTTTATTTACATTAATGACCTTCCAAAATCACTCAATGAAAAGTGTGTAATGTTCGCGGACGACTTTTCCTTATTGGTATCATGTAACCGCATCACCAACATAAATGAAAAGTTATCGGAAATTATTACAAGCATCGCTAACTGGACGAGCGATCACAATTTAGAAATTAACTATTCCAAAACCAAAATTATGCAATTTAGACCTTACCAAAAACAAAAGCTAGATATAAATTTCACATTCCAGAATAACAAAATAGAATGCGTGCCTGACTTCCCACTTCTCGGCATAACTATTGACTCCCATTTGAACTGGAAAAACCATGTACAAAAAATTAAAACTAAACTTAGCCAATTTATTTACGCCTTGAGACAGCTAAAAAAAAACACAGACATGCAAACAGCCCTGACAGCATATTATGCTTTTGCACATTCATGGCTTTGCTACGCTATAGTCTTATGGGGTAACAGCACAAACGCACACGACTTGCTGATTTTACAGAAGAAATGCATTCGTATATTAACGCATATTAGACAAACGGATAGTTGTAAGCCACATTTTAAAGACCTTAAAATCCTCACGGTACCCTGCATATACATATTTGAAACCTGTAAATTTGTGAAAACTTACCCGGACTTCTACTCTAAACTTGGAGATATGCCCCGTCGTTTTGAATCCCGGTTCAAAAACAATCTGTTCCAAACAACATCGCAACTAGCTATACATAAAAAGGGCCCCTACTCTATGTCAATAAGAATCTTCAATAAATTACCCAACGAAGTAAAAAACGAGCCTAATAGTAATAGATTTCTCACAAGTTTAAAAGCTTTCCTTGTAAATGAAGCGTTTTACTCAGTTAGTGAATACTTAGCCTACAAATGTAATATTTAATTTAATTTTCCAATCTTCGTATTTTAAACAACCACCTAGGTATAAACCCATAGTTGAACCAATCGTCGACTTCTCTACTGTTGTGTGTTGCTAGAATATAATTTATGTTATTAATATTGAATTTTGCGGATATATAATCTCAAATAATTTATAAAATTTATAAAATTAATTATAATCTTAAATAATTTGTACTGCTTCATTGTATTTTTATTTTTCTTAACATTCTGTAATCTAGCTTAATTTCATTTTAATCCATTTGATTTAATTTATAATTGTTATTTTTCGATTGTTTTTTATTTTTTTATTTAATTTAATTGGGATTATAGATTTTTTATTATTACTAAAAATGGTTACAAAGTGTTATAATTGATAAAAATGTAAATGCATGAAAATATTATTTTTAATTGTTAATTGAACTTAATTTTTATTTTATGTTATTTTCTTATCTATATTTCTTATATTATGTTGCAGTGCCCTCGCGGGGTTGTGTTGAAACATTATTAGCTTTAAGATCTTTTGTACACACAAAGCAATTAATAAATGATTATGATTATGATTATGATTATGGCTTGCTTAGAATGTCTTCAGTTGTCTTAGTGGGACTACTTAAGATGTCAATTATGTGAATAACTAACTGCGATAGTGAGTGATAGTTAATTCGAAATAATGTTGGAATAAGTGGTGATTCAGCTTGATTTTGAAATCAAAATACAGAAAAAAGCGTGTTAGGTTACAATGGCGTGCGGGACGCCTACTTGAAATCAAGAAAAACCCGTATAAAGAGAATTGTCTACTTACTTTTTCAATTCTGGGGGATGCGCCTTCGACATTTTGCAATTTTTTTGGTTTTTAGTCCTAGTTTATGTTAATATCTAATTTTTGCGGCGCAAATAGCATATGTTACTACACAACCCGGGAAATTTAGTGTGACCATGTAAAACTGTGCCATTTCTTCCAACTTCCAAAGCAATTTCGTGATATCTGTTTTTAGTAACTCATCTTTTTAATTTTCAAAAAAATGCGGCTATCTAGATAAACAAGGTTTATATATTATAAACGAATACATAAATTACTCGATAATATTAAAGCAATTACTTTAGCTACCATTTTAGTTGTGTAATTTTGCTGGTCATACTAAAGTTCAAAATGACGTTCAAATACCTTTTTTGAGTCTGCATTTGTAAACGCAACAGTTATTCTTTGCAAAATAAAAGTAAGAGTTTCAAAGGTAATTAGTTTAATTTAAATAATGTACTTTTTCAATCATATTGTAAAGCGAATGTTGAATTTTTTTTTTATTCCATCTGAAACATTAATTTGTAGTAGGAATGCTTTTGAATGTACCCTAGCTCCCGTGCTTTTTGGTGTTGCTACTATTAAAAATTAGAAGGAAAAAATACATTGGAGCTCGGAAGTCCACCAAATAGTTCGAATAAGTTATAAACTTATAAACTTTCGGTTTTAAAAGGTAATAATGATTGAAAATTAATAAATGAGTTGAAAACTATCCGACATTCATATTGCCACTGAGAAAAAGGCATCTTATCTGTTACACAACTCATTTGTAGAGCTCCGTCGCGCATACGATTACGTTACAAATTTGCTACGCTAAAATTGGCAGGATTTTAGTCACACGTCACAACACAAACCTAAAAACAAACCATGTGGTAGCTATACCTACGTAACTGCTATAGTAACATGTAGATACAATAGCAACAAGTCTACAGACAGCTGCTGGGAGGATGCTGATTGTGAGGTATCTCTGTAAACAGCGACTTTCTATTTCTTAAATATGACTTTAAAGTGAATTTATGTAATACCTGTTCATAGTGGAAGTTAGTGTTTGTGTTTTCGCTCAAAATGGATGAATCTGGGATTGATATGGCATTCGATCTCGCCTCTCTTTTGACGAATGATTTCGGTGATCAGAAGATTTTGGAGGAGATGACCGCCGCTCAACAGCACCAGGATTTTATGTTCTACGAACTCAAGTCAAAAGCCGTACCGATCACAGAAAGGTAAGTGTTGGTTCAATAAGATAGTGTACATCAACTAAGTTTGTAAAGTTTGCGCAGGTGAATATTTTTGGCACTGTGAATGAGGAACAATTTCTCTTAAGTCAGCGGCCGCGACCCTGAAACCTGGACTTGGCAAGCCCTCCGTTCCGTGCATTTGTTTATCTTCGCTATACTTTATAGACATTTTGAAAGAGCAGATCGACGCCTCTCGCGGTATCTCCGGGGTATCATTATAATTATCTACCTTTCTTAATTATTCCTTTACATGGTCGTCATTAAATCCGGTCATCATTTATAACTTTGTTAGTGGAGTCGGCGGAGTAGAAATAAATTAAAGTAATGGGGAATGGGACATTTTAGATTTAGGTCGGGTAACATTGTTTGTTTACTTTTTTTGCTTAAGTTTCCCGCCATTTTTCAGTTTAAGTTTTACGGTCGCCCGAAATCGGTCGACGTCGCAATAAAGTTATGATTATTTGTTTAATGTTTTTTATTAATATAATAATACGAGCTTGATTGCATGGCAAGAGGCGCGTCGTGCCGTCTCTTTAGTGAGGTGTTATGACTTTCCGAATTGACCTCCTTTGCCTGCGGATCACGACTTAAAATATTTTGTTGCCATGCAGGGGTCACAGGGTTTTGCTTTTATTATAACAATCATTGTTACCGTCAATACCGTTCTTGTAATTTTAAAATATTACAAGAACTATAATGTGCATCGAAACTATTCAAATGTGAGACCATAAATTACGCTCAAGAGCAAAAGGTAAAAAATAGGCACACTATGATGTAATGGAAATTGATTAGGTACAAAATGTACCCGTTTATGTTGCTGTTGAGTTTGTATAAGGTCAGAAAAAGTATGAATAATTACCATAGTTTTTGTTAAGATTTTTAAACGTAATAGCAGTAATAAAAGTATTAGGAAAATGGGAACATATTGAATGTATTTTTATTGATCTAGATAGTAGATAATATTTTCTTTATAAGAACTATAACTTTAATAATAATGTTAATCAATATGACTATTCTCTTCAATTCAAAAATTCAACCATGTTTATATTTCCCATTGACCCAATCGAAGTAGTTAATATAATAAAAAAACTGAGTAATACTCGTTCGGTTGGCTATGATGATATCCCTACTCATATAGTGAAGTCAACAAGTGACATTATTGCCCCTGTACTTTCGCACTTAATCAACATGACCTTCCAACAGGGAGTGTTTCCTGACAAGTTAAAGATTTCTATTGTAAAGCCAATTTTTAAAGCAGGGGACAAAAAATTTCCCGGAAACTATAGGCCTATCACGCTCGTACCAATATTTGCTAAAATTCTGGAGAAAGCTATGTACACAAGGCTAATGTCTTTTATTAAAGCAAACGAAATAATAAGTGACCACCAGAATGGCTTCCAAAAAGGTAAATCAACCTCATTGGCCACATTTAATTTAATAAGCAAGATAGTTGATAACGTAGATAAAGGTCGTAAAACTGTTGCCATTTTCTTTGACATGAGCAAGGCATTTGACCATGTATCACATAAGTTACTTCTAAAAAAATGCGAGACCTATGGCATGAGAGGACTAGCGTACTCGTGGCTGGAGAGCTATCTCAGCAATCGACGCCAAATAGTTGAAGTAGTAGGCTCAGGCACTGAAAAAACGCAACAGAATTATAGATCAAACGTGTTATATAATAGAGTAGGGGTACCACAAGGGACTATTCTTGGACCAATATTGTTCTTATTATATATTAACGATTTGCCTTTAGTTACAAATCACAGTTGTACCCTATTTGCGGACGACATCTCTATAGTTATCTCTGACATGAAAAAGCAAAATTATGAGAATGTTATTAATAATGCTACTGCTGACATAATTAAATGGTTAAATTATAACAATCTACAAGTTAATGTTGACAAAACTAAGTACATCCAATTTATTAATAGCAGGGGTAAGAAGGAGAAGCTAAATGTAGTACATAATGGACAGACTCTAGTAGAAAGTGATACAACTACGTTTCTAGGATTTGCTCTTGATGATCGATGTACTTGGAAGATGCATGTGGAAAAGTTTGCTCTAAAATTAATAGATTTGTATATGTTTTATGGAGATTGACACGTATAACTGATATGAAAACCGCTTTAATGGCATATCATGCTTTTGTGGTATCTAATTTAAGGTATGGTATTTTGATTTGGGGAAATTCGTCACATGTGAGTCGAACCCTGATAGCACAAAAGCAATGCATTAGAGCAATATGCAACATACCTCGAAGAACATCTTGTAAAAGTTACTTTGTTGAACTGAAGTTATTAACAGTGCACTCAATTTATATTTACGAGGTTTGTGTATTTGTTAAACAGCGCCCCGATATGTTCATCACGAAAAGAGATATAACGTGTTTTAATACTAGATATCCTGACAGGCTAGTACTCCCTAATATGCGTACAGTCATGAGAAGTAAAAGTTGTTACGCAATGTGCATTAAAATATTTAACCGGCTGCCTGATGAGCTTAAAAAACTACCAATCACGACATTTAAAAAAAAACTGTTCTCTTTTCTGGTTGAAAAGTGTTACTACACATTGAATGACTTTTTATGTAATAATTAATAAGAATTTTTCATAATTAAAACGACTTTGTATATTTATTAATTAATGTTCTTAATCTTCATTTTAATTTAATTGAAATTTGCATGGCTTTTTAAAGTCTAAATGTGTACGGCTCTATAATTTATCATTGTAACACCATATGTATACCACATTTAATGGCAAATAAATATTTCTATTTCTATTTCTATTTCTACATCGTAAAGCCGGCAATATACAGTGTTAACCTAAACTAGGCGCCGGAAACTTCAATAACTGCCCGCTCCGTGAGCCAAGTGGAATAATTGGCATAACCTATATATATTTGCGTTGACTTTATGTGAGGTTCATACATATTTGATTCAACTGCAATTCTATTCGACTTGCCTTGCTTTGCCTTGCTTACCGCAAAGCCGGTTAAGGAGTTAGACAATTAGGAAGTGCGTGAGGTGAGAATACTTAGCTTGTTAGCTACGGTCTACGGTTCCTAAACAAACGCGAATCCGTGCACAAAAGTAGGTACCTAATGTTTAATACAATTTGAACTTTATTACAAAAATATTAAAGTTTCAAGTGTCCGTCGGCAATGCGAGTTACCCGGATATCCACCGTCTTGGTTTAACTTAACCCTGAACTTTAACCTCTTATCTTATTAATTGAAGCCCTTATCAGATTTAGTTTAGACACATTGGGATCGAATAGGTATTAGGTAAGGTAGGTATTACAACGCGATGCTGCAGATGTACCTGACTTAATCGACATTTGATTGAGTAAAAAATCAATCAGAGTAGTTAATGTAATAATGTATGCTATATACAGTAGATATTGCCCGACCCGACGATTCGCGAAAGCCTCACGCGATCACATCACAATTGCGTATGTCTCCCGGCAATTGAGGTCATTACCATTTGCCCTATGATATTGTGACGTCATAGATCTAATAGGTGGTATTGGAACAGGGTTCCTAGAGCTAATAGATACTTATTCCAAGGGTTTATACTACAGATAGATGTACGTATACCTGCGGAATCGAAAGATTTAGCCAGTTTTGATTACATCAGTAGGTACTAAACTTTAATAGGGCCTTAGGTCTCAAAGTGACGAAACTGTTGATTGTATGCAACATTGTCTATTGAACGGTGTTAACCACTGATGGTTCATGAACAATGACGTGACGATTATGCTAGCTTGCCAAAGGGTTCCGTAGTCAACAAGGGTATGCACATCTGTCCGTCAGTCCGTGTGCGGTTTAGCTCAGTGATCCTTTCTACTAGAAAGCTGTAATTCGGAATGGGTCTATAAATCAATCAAGCCGGCAAAATGGTATCTTCTAAACATATAATAAAGCTGAAGAGGGTCGAAAGTCTGTACATGGAAGATATTGAAAAAAAGTTGTCTGGGGATACTTAGAATCGATAACAGAACACGTACCAGTATTGGAGGATAATTTTATTGAAAGAGTATTAGTTCCGGTTTATTAGTAGGCGAGGTGTAGTTGAATAAATAACTAACATCTTTTACTAATTTGTATACATACATCATCATTATCATTGGCCTTGTTTGTCTATGATAAGATGATTTAAGCAGAGTCCATAGACTCTGCTTAAATCATCAGTGCCGCACCACCATGACATATCATGGTGGTGCGGCACTTAGGTACGTACAAGACTCGCAAGGCCGATACGGGAGCGACAGCTACGACCGCATATTTGAAAAGTAAATGTTGTGCAAAGTGATGTAAGGCTAGGTTCTCATAGGAACAACAGAAGATCGAACCAAGCTGCATCATGCGCAACCATACCTTCGCCCAGGGTCTTCCTCCAGTGGACTCGATCCTCAGATTCCTGTTCCCATTTGATTGGATCGATCTTAAAGGTCAACATGTCTCGTTTTGCACTATCCTTAATTCGAATCATTGGTCGGCCCTACTGGTCGTTTAGGATGGGCAATTTCGCTAAGGATTGCAAACGAGAGGGATCAATCCTAGCAATCCTTAGCAAAATAGCAATAATGCTTTTCTTCAAAATAGCAACAATGCTGGGGAAACGCGCGAAGCACCCTCTCATTCGTAACACGATCCTTCCATGAGATCTCTAGATACGTCGAAGACATCGCATGTGGAAGTTGTTCAATTTCTGCTCTTGTTTCGTATACGATGTCCAAGTTTCAGCACAGTACAAGAGGCATGTCTGGTACACAATCATCTTCGTATTTACAGTCGTGTTATCCCTCACCCTTGTACTAACCTTGAACTCTTAAAAAGACCCGCTAAATCGATCGCTATAAACCTATGAATACACATACTTACTTAGATATAACTTTTTTACAAGAACCGACATGCATTGATTACGATTTTCACATCCAATACCAAGTATGAGTGTATTAAAGTACCCATTGTATTGTGTATACGTGTCGAGCGTGACATCGTCAATCTTAAATTACTGTTCATATTCATGAAGCCGGAAAACGTATGAAAACAGATTATTCTGCATGTTTTCCATTAACTTCCTCGTTGTTTGTGAACATTCAGACAGGGATACCAACGCCCTGGGTAGGTAGGTATGGATGCCTACATCAAATCTCGCCTAATTATTTCCATTTTCAAGCGGCAAAGCACATGGAAATTATTTTTCAGTGCGACATCTAAAAAACTGCTCAGTACTTAACCGACGTAACCCTGTTGAGTTTGGGCTCTTTAGAATCGTCTTAATGAGTAAGTACCTAGCTGATGACGATACTTGTACGGAAAAACAGTCGGCAATAAAAGGTTGTACCAAAAAATATTTTTATGTCAGAAATTATTATTGCAACATTTGAATTATCTCGCCGAGCGAATGCTCATCGCAATCGCTCACTGAGTCCAATCGATCCTCACTGAACAATCACGTTCGCTCACTCAATATTGTTTTCATTTGAACCGAACTCTTCAGAACACGAGTGGATTGAAGGTTTGAAAGTTTAACACGTTGGCTGCCCACCATACCTCACCTCACCTTAAGGGTTGCTCCCACGCTCAATACCCTATAAAATTTGCTTTTGATCCCACCGGTGATGCTCATGGCCTCACAGAGAAGATTACGTGATCCCACCGGTCATGCTCATGGCAACCAACGTGTTAAAGATGGAGAAAATGTGAAATTGCAGCGATATGTTGATAGCCAGGTCTAGAGTGGCAACGCTACCACGAAATGCGAACAACGATTGTTCTTGTATCACCCTCTGTGTCGCTCGAATGGGCAAGTGCGATAGAGAATAGAAACACAGGGACCGAGCGAAGACGAAGTTCGTTCGAGTACCTCTGTCGCACCTGCTAATTTGAGCGACGAGATACACGAATGACTCGTTTACTCAGGTTCCTAGTCCCAGTTGATTTTCATGTCCGGAAAAAGTTATTGTTGGTCAGTTTTACACGTCGTCAATGTAATGGTTATAATTAGTAACTACCTACGCCTACTGTTCAAATATGTCTTCCAGCACAAAGCGGTTAAAGAACCGATAAATATTTGCTGCGTATTAGTCAAATGAGTCGAAAAATGGCGCAGTAGTTAATTTAATGGATATCATAAAGTGCCTGAAACTTTGCCTGACATTGTTCATTGAGTGTTCGCGGTCTTGGCCTCGGATCTTTAAAATCATAATAACTAAAAGCTAAAAGTTAAGTACGATTATTGATTAAAATAGTTTACTTACATTTAATTCCCCTAGGAATACGTGTAAGTAAAGAGTAAGTGCGCGAAATTCCCCCTTTCCTGGAATAAACTTGTATATAAACTAGAATAATTAGAGAAATTAGTTTGTCACGTGATTCTTTGCGAAAACGATTAGTCTCAAATTATTCTGGTTTATACAAGTTTATTCTAAAAAATGGGGAATTTCGCGCAAATGGAAAGCCAATTTATGAAAGATTGTTACATAAGTTTCTTAAAATATCACGCCGTTAGCCTGCGAATGTCAAAAGACGTTTTGTATGGTGATCGAAACACCTTAAGAAAAAACTCATATACTTACATTTAATTTTGCTTTGCTTTGTTCTAAAGCCACAGTAAAATCAAAATAATAGAAGTTATTTATAGAGTTTAGTGCAGAAGATATATATTATGAATTTTAATGCCGGCTAAGTTAGCGGAAAAAGTAAAATATGCGTATTTGAGTCTCAGTTTACCCGTGAGTACCCAACAATACTTGACTTTTTCAATTAGGTAAGCGTGGAGTTATTTAAAGATGCAAACATGTTTATGTTACATTTTATAATTATAAAATGCTTTGATCTTGATGAGATGGGTGTACCTTTATTGAAAATTAGTAAAAGGACCAAATGACTTTTATTACATCTATAATTTTCCTCGCGGTGGTGAGATGAAAACAAGATGAAAATTTGTGTTTCGCTCGGCAGCAAAGTTGTTTGGCGTCTCGTGCCTTGAAAGCCTCGCTATGCTCAGGATTGTACAATCCTTCGCTAGCTCGGCTTTCAATACAAGCACTTGCGCCAAACAACAACTTTGCAGCCTTTCATAACAAATAACTATTTCGATTGAACTGCGGACCGCACCACTCGTGAAGTATGATATTCTACATCACTACTGGTCGATTCACGAGAGCTGGCGCGGAAAATATATGAAACTGTCATTCAGTAATTTCATAGACATTACGCGCCAGCTCTTGTGGACGTGTACTACTTAACAAGGTTGTTCACGTGGCTTTACCTGCAAGGTAGCACGTACACGTGCGTGTTCGGCTGCTTTGTTAAGTACCTATATTATATGAATTCTCATAAGACATGCCACCGCCTGCGGGGCCGCATATTGTGCCGGACTAAAGACGCGTTTCTACGTTAAGTATATACTTCAAATTGACAAATGGCAGCATATTGCCCATACAACAGATCCAGATAACGATAGTGTCCTAACCGTTACATGGAGAAAACTTTTATAATAATCAACGGTTTCTATACTGACTTACTGTAACCTTCTTCTTCTGAAACATAGGTACTATTATTCGTTCCATAATGATATAGTCACGTGAAAATGGTATTGGTGTCTTTGCGCAAAAAACAACCTGAGATAATTGTGATAAAGGTCAATGAAGGAACGCGCCAATTTATAAAAAAGGCTTCAATGATTTGGTGAGCGGCTCAAGTTGTAATATAAACACAGCCTGAACCTAATACCTACTTAAGGGTGTTTAGGAATAATTAAATAAATATGGAACGATTCCGCGACCTTTTTGTTCCGTGCAATGCTTCAAACCAACTGAGCTATCGTGGGTTTCACTCGTAGTGACGAACTCTTCAGTTACTTCGCTCTTTTAATTACTCCACCCTACGGCGTAATACTAATCATAATACTTGGAAACATGGGACGAAACTTCGCCGGGTTACCTTTGTTTTACCAAAAAAAAATTGACAAATTATCATTTACCAAAAAAAAATCGTATAATTTCATTTGCCAAATAATCGTTAGCCAAATTAACACTTGAAAAATAATTTTTTGGCAAACCTAATGTTTGGCATGTTCATGTTTAAGCAATATCTCGTTTACCAACTAGTACTTTGATCAAATTTCATTCAGTCAAATATGTTAGTTGGCATAATATATTTTAACCAAAACAAAAAAATGACAAATGATTTGTATCGTCAATATTCAATTTACCATTTCTATTCCGTCTGTTAATCAGCAGAGGAACTCTTCAATGACAAATCATTTGCATCTTTATTTCAATGGTGTATAAGATACTTACACAATAAAATAACAACTTTTTTTGTGATGTGGGTAGGGAGTATAAATGAATTTGTGTAGAGGTCGCAATTCTAACCTAACCGCCAGCGTGTCGACTTCACCTCGCTTCGCGGGGTGCCTATTTCCGCTCTAAGGGACACAAGCGAACCCTAACCTAACCTACCAAATGATATAATCGTTACGATCGTATGTTTTTTAGTGCGGGGGGCTTGGCCCCCCGAGCCCCCTCCGTGGGCGGCCCCGCCCCCCGCCCCCCTTCTTTGGCTGCCCTAACCTAATTTACCGCCCTTGCCTACCGACCTACCTAACCGTGCATTTTTTATTTAAGGGACTGTGCCGTTTTATTAATAGTATTTTGGTACAATTTCATAACCCAATTAAATGTGAATTTTTGTATATTTATAGTTTGCCATATCATTAACTTGACTAAATGTTTATTGTCTAATGTTTTTTGCCTTATTAAAGCATTTGCTTAAAGACCAAATGTCATAATGTAATTTTTCGTAGTAATATTTTGCTGAATGAAAATTTGACGTAATGAAAATATTCGTATTAAAATTGTGCCAAAGTTTGCATTGGCAAACAAAATAGTTGCTAAACTTTGTTTGGGAATTGAAATTTGACCAAAATAAAATTGGTAAAACAACAGGATCCCAACTTCGCCACTTCGCTGATCGCTATATTCGCTATCGATCTGTGAACCGCTTGCTGATCGACAAAGAATCATGTGTTTTTGCTATTGATCTTGAAGTTAATTGGGTATTTCTGTCGGAGGCTAGAAAAAACATATTTTGAGGACCGTTAGTTACGGTTCTTTCTAATCGTCAGTAATTATAAGTTATGTCCGTTTAAATCTGATTGTACGGGAAGTTTGACAGGTGTATGAGATAACAGCGCTGTACAGGTTGACACACGTAAAAAGAGCTCTGGCGGCCATACATTTAATATGGCGCGCAGAGCTGTTTTTACGTGTGTCGACCTGTATTGAGGACGGGTGGCACCCACTAACGATTACAGGGCGATCAACGTTAGATATGCGCCGGCTACTGTCATCCCACAGAAATATGTCAAACTTTCCGTACAATCAGCTTTTAACGAGACTGCGATCCGGACATATACCATTAAACAAGTTTGGCCATTTGATGGGAAAAGTGGGATCTCCGAATTGTGATGAATGTGATCTTCCAGAAGATGTATACCATGTTATAATGGAATGTGTCCGAAACGAAGCTGTCAGAAGATGTCTGGCAGTTAACACCAGCTATGATGTCGGGACCTGCAATAGTGCTCTGGCTACCCCGTTGTCAGACGCGGCCACAACACTATTGCAGTTAGCTCGAAAATGTGTTAACAATAGAATAATTCAAAATTAAGAAAAATATGTTATGTTGATTATAACGGAGCGACATGATCACCTGTGTGACAAGCTCCTTAAATAAAGAGAAAAAAAAAAAAGCTTTTAACGAACACCGCTTAAGATTTATACCGTCAAGTATTAAACAGAGTAGGTACTGTTTGTCTTTAGGACTAATGGAGACAGTAGGTAAATAAAGTAGCATTCATTATACAGTATTAGATACCGATAAATGAGGTCACCTTTCGTCGTCATCAGCATGAGAATATATCATTTGTCATGTTACTCTTATACTTAGAGCTATAGTTATAGTCTGTGAGCCGAACATTTTGAATACGTACCTTCATTCAATATTATTATAATCACGTCCGTTTCCCAGAGGGGTAGGCAGAGATTACGGAGTTCCACTTGCTACGATCTTGACAAACTGTCTTGCTTAATTCACTTTAATTTAGAATACGTGATCCACAATCAATGTTATTATTGGAACACTGAAGGAAATCGATCGCGAGTTCGTTGACCAACAAGATGGACCGATCAAGTAAAAAACGTTACCCTCCGAATTCTACACGGTCGTAAGGGACGCGCAGGACAGAAACCGGTGATGCTGACCACGATCCTCAGACATGAGCAGCAGACACAAAGAGAGAGAGAGATTCACTATCTAATCCTCTTAACAACTCAGTGTTAATAAAAAACACTCGAGACATGCATGACAGTTCTTCGGTGTTAACTTAAGCTGATTTTCCACCGGAGGGGCGAGACGAGACGAGGCGAGGCGAGAATTGAAATTCGTATGGCAAATTTTCAATTCTCTCCTCGCGCGCACTCGGTGGAAATAATAAGTGCTATACAAATTTCAATTCTCGCCTCGCCTCTCCGGTGGAAAATCAGCTTTAGCCCTGTGCGTGGTACCACCGGTTGGCTTAGTGGTTTGGCTGTGTTTTCCTGTATTTATCTTCTCCTGTATGTATGTTAGTTGTAGAGCTTCCCCAATTGGTCTGCTTCAAGAAGAAAAAATGGAATCTGCTGTAAGGGCTGAATACACCAGAAAGCTATTCATGATTGTATGAAAACTCAAGGATACGTACCCTGTAGTTTAAGCAATACGCATTCGTCTGCACGACTATAATGTATACATATCTATCAGCTCCAGGCCACAATCGATCGATTGAAACGAATCAGTTGAATTGGCTGACCGACTGGCAATACAGATTAATCGGAGTCACAAGACGCTATCGAACTTTGATTGGTTGTTTTAACGGACTAAGTGGGTGTTTGAGGGTTCCGTAGTTGTGTTTTATTTCATGTAAAGACCGATTAGAAGAGGGATGTTCGCCAGGACGCTCGACTCTACTTTGGTTCTCATTTTATTTTAGAACGTTTTTCATACTAAGTCTCCAATCGCTTCATGTTTTTATCCATTATATTTTATAGGAACAGAAACTAGTTTCCGGCCTAGATATGGCGGATCCAATTGTGTATAAAAAGTTTCATGCTACCAGTATGCCGTTTTAAAATGAGAACCATACTGCGTTTGTTTCGAGAGTCGACTCATGCTGAGGACTTACTTTTTATGAAACGTCAAAAACACTGTTAGGGGCTATTCATTTATTGAAGCGTAAGAAAAATGATATGACGATGATGAACATTCCCCAACCCAAATCGTTTTAATCGTTTTAGGAAGTAAATGAATAGACCCTTACTATAGGGTGTCCATCTAGTCGCATAATGACTATTGTCATAATTTCGATTGTCATACAACTTTACGCATAAAATTGTTGCTCATAAAAGTCTTTTGTCATTAATGATTCTGCGCATAATACTTTCAGTGTCATAATTGTAGTATGTCATATTTATTTAAACCATAATGTTGAATATCATATCATACAAGTTTTAGTCATTATAGTAAAGATCACAATTATTCTTAGTCATAAATAAGAATTGATATGCATAACTTATGACAATAGGCTGTTATTATGATTGATTCGCCGGGAAAAACAAGCTAATATATTAGTTGACCAGCATTTAATTAGGTTAGGGAGCTAGAAAAGGACGGCTCGGGGGGCGAAGGCCCCCCGCAGTAATATAATAAACAGTCGTAACAATTGTATTTTTGGTAGGTTAGGTTAGGTTATGGTTATCTTGTGTCCTTTAGAGCGGAAATAGGCAACCCGCTAAGCGGGGTGACGTCGACGTCGTCGACACGCTGCCGGTTAGATTTAGGTTAGGTTAAAATAATTGCCGGGTGTTTGTTAATAAAAAAGAAAGTTTGATTAGCTTTAGGTTACAGATCCAATATTTTTTTTAAATCCTGTACATTTAAATTAAAAACGTTATGCGCAAACCTATTATGGCGATTGATATTTATGCTTATCTAAAGCTTTTATGTGCAATAAATGTATGATAAATATGATAATTGTTATTTATGCTCTCAAATATTATGGTAAAAAAAATTATGCGAACTAATTTATGACTTTTGTCGGTTATGCTTAAGGATGATTATGACACAAGTAGTTATGTCAATCAAAACTATGGCTTTAAATATTATGCAACCCGATATGGACCCAAATGAATAAACCCTTACTATGATGTTGATGATTGAGGAGCAATAGGTACGGGTGACGTCACGATTCTCTTTCATCAGACAATGTTTTAAGGGTTACAGTAACTTTATGCTTATCGTAGTCAGGTGCACCGCGACGTGTTTGTCCCCACGACATATTACGGCTTCTTTCCTCCGGATTATTTACACATGCTTTCACTGTTTGTGGTTAAAACGTGATAAGATAAAAGATGACAGGACTAACTGGAAAACTGTTTTGACTACGATGACGAATGGAAATTACATTATTATATACTGTGAACACGGTGGTTTTTAAATTCTATTTAACAACATTGGAGTTGTAAAAAAATTCGGCACTTTATGCAAGTATGTCGCTAAGTGCCGGAGGGACCATTGATATACCTCTTCCACATAACACTAGTGGCTCTGTGAGCTGTAGAAATCGCGAGTGAACATTTTTCCCCTCACTGCTTCGGAAAGCCGCCTTTTATCCTTTAAAACCAGTGGGCAAAAACGCATATTTATCCAGTAGTGGGGAAAGTAATTTGACCTTGGAGCGTGTTTAAGTAGCTTTTGAAAGATAACAAAACGTAAAACGTTCATAATACAAAATTTTGGTTTCCAAATGTATGAGAAAACTAAAATCCGACTCGCACTTGACCAAAATTCTACTTGATATTATTTACGTTATAATTACTGTTAAAAAAATAAAAAAATATTATTTAAATTAACTAAAGTTGTTTTCCATATTGCACTTTCCTCGCTACAGTGAGGTGAAAAGTTTTGTGTTAAACACGGGTGCAAATGTATTTTACTTCTCGTACGGTACTACTCGCTACGCTCGGGATTCTAATTTACAACCACTCGCTTCGCTCTTGGTTCAACTATAGTCCTTTCGCTTGCTCTCTTGGTTCAACCATAGTCCTTTCGCTTGCTCGTGTTTCAATTCCACACTCGCGGGTAAAATACAACTTTGCACCCTTGTATAACAAATAACTAGTTAGGAATTTTAAAACAGCGATTGGACAAAAAAAATCTATTAAGTTACCAAACCTGCTCACAAAACTTCACGAGAATCGGTTGAGTAATGCGACCTGTTGAGGAGAACAGCCGGACTGACACGGACAAACGATTTTCGGCCCAAGCTGAAGCATAGAACTTCGTTCGCTTCGCTCGCTCTTTCGATTAGAATTTTCGGACAAATTCGTTTGTTCGTTTATCTAGGAATATCAAAGGGAAATATTGTACTAGTTTTATTTATTTGGACTTTGTACCGTTAAGTGCTTTTCAAACATAACAATACACCTACTTATGTTTATGCGTTTCCAAATGCTTTTCCTAGAAATCGCACGACGTACACACGATTTTTCTAATCTTATTTGGAATATGGTATAGGTAAGTGCGAAAGGGAAGATGCTTTATGTCCGACATAATACTAAAAGCGATCGCTCCTGCCAGCTAGACTGGACGTCTATGATGGCCATGCGATAGGACCATGATAATGGCCGCTCCACACAATGGGCCATCCTGACCCAGGACGCAACTATGCTATATGACGATATATTTATGTCTCGTTCTACCGCATAGCCGCGTCCTGTATGATGGGTCAGGATGGCCAATTGTGTGGAGCGGCCATAAAGGGCGCATTCATTTTCATCAAAGATACAATACAATATTTACATACAATATACAATATGCGGGGAATATACAGCAAGCGCATGCTGCAGCCGCAGGGGCAGCGCTGCCCCTGGCACTATCGACCAGCATAGTTATCACAAGACGGCGCGCGAGCTGTGTCGCCGCGAGATAGACCACCTGTCTCTTTCTAATGAGAACGTTTAGAAGGCGACAAGTCTATCTCGCCGCGACACAGCTCGCGCGCCGTCTTGTGCTAACCGTGCAATGAAAAAATGCGGGGGCTATAAGAAATATTTCAGATTAAATATTCATATAATGTTAATAAATCTTAATCTAAGTTAGTTAGTTTAGTACCTACATCCTACATATGCATATATTATATGCTAGGGCATGCGTTTTAGAATTCCCCCACACCCCGCATGCGGGCCCTATCAACCAATGAACTGCGCCTTACAACGTGCTGGTTGTCACGCAGATATGTTACACGAATAAAGAATCAGTACGATAAGGAGATATACCTATAAATACTTCACTAGAAACGTCTTTTCTCCGGTTTGAATACAATCAGTCAGCCACCTGCGGGTATCCGATTCAGCTGAAATTAGGCATACTTAAGTACTAACGGCCGTATTCATAAACGTCCTATAAGCCTGTTTTAACTAAAATGGCGTTACATTTTTTTGTCCTTATCTGTCACTTTGACATTTGTGTTCGTAAGAAAGGGACAAAGCACATTTTATTTAGTAGAGGCATTTTAAGTTTTATGAATACGGCTTACTGTTTAACCCCCTTATTCATAAAACTTAAAATGCCTTTGCTAAATAAAATGTGCTTTGTCCCTTTCCTACGAACACAAATGTCAAAGTGACAGATAAGGACAAACGAATTTTAACGCCATTTTAGTTAAAACAGGCTTGTAGGACGTTTATGAATACGGCCGTAAATGTATAAGTGAGTACTTAGTTACGGAAACTAGCAACATGACGGTATGTTTGAAAAGTTTGGTTGATCGTTTAGTTGATTCGTCATCCGTTTAGTTTTAGATTTAATTATAATATAGTAGTTTTTTAGCTAGGGCCCTACTGAAAATCAGCGCCACGGCTTGTCGTGGCAATATGCTGAGTGGGGCTCCTTTTAGCGTCGCTTGTTGT
Organism: Epinotia bilunana; assembly: GCA_947049275.1. Taxonomy (NCBI): domain Eukaryota; kingdom Metazoa; phylum Arthropoda; class Insecta; order Lepidoptera; family Tortricidae; genus Epinotia; species Epinotia bilunana. Next base: position 14,645,591 of record OX346275.1, on the reverse strand, counting down.
TGCATTGATATGTTTTGTGTAATCGTTTATTGTGGCGTTAATAAAGAATTATCTTATCTTATCTAGTTATAACTCTTAAACTGCAACACAAGAACACAACCCTTCGTCATTCGCGGTTCATTGGAGCACTCATAACGAGCAGTTTATCAGTATTGGAACTCAACCCTTTGTCATTCACGGTTCATTGGAGCACTCAAAACGAGCAGTTGATGAGTATTGGAGCACTCACAACGAGCAGTTGATGAGTATTGGAGCACTCATAACGAGCAGTTGATGAGTATCGGAGTACTCATAACGAGCAGTTGATGAGTATCGGAGTACTCATAACGAGCAGTTGATGAGTATCGGAGTACTCATAACGAGCAGTTGATGAGTATTGGAGCACTCATAACGAGCAGTTGATGAGTATTGGAGCACTCACAACGAGCAGTTGATGAGTATTGGAGCACTCATAACGAGCAGTTGATGAGTATCGGAGTACTCATAACGAGCAGTTGATGAGTATTGATGACTGCAATAAAAGTGCACAGTAGCAACAAAACTTGATCAAAAATGAATTCAGGTATTATACGACTATATTCCACCGGAGCCACGTCATCATCATATCAACCGAAAGACGTCCACTACTGGACATAGGCCTCCCCTCAAGAGTGCCAAAGTGATCAGTAATGCGCCACCCGCCGCCCGTTGCCGTATAATACAATGAAACTTAATTAATGAATATTTAGAATAAATGAACATACGCGGTTCTTATTCTGTCGCCAAACACGATAAGAAATGACAACTCAAATCCGCGGCATCATGTGATTGTCTGTTTATCAGTTGAAATCTTGTTAATACAGGACCCAGACTAAATAACAAGAAACATACATTACATAATAGATTCATGCCAGTGCTCCCAAGACGGGTAGGTAGAGCCCATGAAACATCATTTTGTGTCACTTCTTTTAGCTGTTGTAAGTTTATAATAAATAATAAAATAAAATTCATTTATGTCGGATAACACAAGATCCATATTTAAAAACACAAACAAGTTTACTTACTACTACTTAAACCTATAATAATAATTAATGGCATGATATATAAGATGTGTAATATTTATTCGACATGTAATAACTATCCCCTAAGCTTATCGACCCATTGCTTTTGGATGCCACATTGACACATTCTTTCAGCAAACATATTCCGAATGCTGTTGTGACTGCCCCTTAGTCTTAGTCGCCTTCTCAGCGATGCATATTTTTTGCGCATGACCACAGATTATATAATATGGCATGACAGTGTGGAAACCATCCACGCGCGCGCTCATAAACATACCTGAAGCGCTGCATCTCCGGGGCAGTCCCATCAGCATTCTGAAGGTATTGTCGTAGAGGACGCGCAGGGCATTGTATGCTCGTTGTGTGTATTTGACCCACAGGCCACCCGTGTAAAATGTCTGACAATAAGCCTTAAATAGAGTTATTTTTACCTCCGACGTACAACGGGCGAACCTACGGGCCAGCATATTGCCTCTGACAGCCAACGCCCTTCGCTCCCTCTCAATAACCGGGTCATCATGTAGGGTTTCAGTGATTACATGTCCCAAGTATTTGAACTGCTTGACCACACTCAGCACGGAGCCGTTCAGTGCAACTCTGTGCATTTCTGTACTCGTTTTAAAAACCATCACCTCGCTCTTTTTACAGCTGTACTGTAGGCCATGAGCGTGAGCGTAGTCTTCACAAACACGCACAAGTTCACGCAGTGCCGTGATCGTCGGGCTCAACAGCATCATCAGCGTAACTCAGATTATTGACACAGGTCCCACCGATGTGGCATCCGCCATACATGCTACTGAGCTCGACGATCAACTCGTTTATATACCCACCCTGTCTAACCACACACTCCAGCTTATATTCACTTGACAGTACGCCTGCCCATTTTACCCGATTTAACTGGTGTCGTACCAATATTCGAACAATCGAACGCACTCCTTGGGCACGCCAGAGCTCCTTAGTTTCTTCCACAACAGTCTGTAGGTACACAACCCGGTCGAACGCTTTAGATAAATCTAAAAAACAAGCGTAAAGGCGTTTTGCGCTGGGTGTAATACGCGACTGTGTGTTTCAGACATAGAATAGCGCTCTCAGTAGATTCGCGTGCTCTAAATCCAACTGGGCGTCGTCGTGGAGATCCTGGTGTGCGTCGAGACGCGCGTTCGTTAGGCCATCTAGCACTTTCGCTAGCACTGTCGCCAACGAGATCGGCCTGTAGTTCGATTTGTCCGATATATCTCCTGTTCTATTTTTGACAATCGGCACTACCAATGTTCTCATTAGTGGTTCAGGCAAATACGAGTGAGATATACATTAATTAAAAAAACATCGCCAGCACACGCGGCAGGTGAACATCGCCAAATTTTAAGTGTTCAATGCTGAGTTATCATGGCCAGGTGATTTTCCCCTTTTTATATTTCGTATAACCTTGTCAACTTCACGCGCCGGAAATCTCGTAGTACAACCCCTCATCCTGGACTCACTAGAGTGGGTGTCCATCTAGTCGCATAATGACTATTGTCATAATTTCGATTGTCATACAACTTTACGCATAAACTTGTTGCTCATAAAAGTCTTTTGTCATTAATGATTCTGCGCATAATACTTTCAGTGTCATAATTGTAGTGTGTCATAAACCATAATATAATGTTGAATATCATATCATACAAGTTTAAGTCATTATAGTAAAGATCATAATTATTTTTAGTCATAAGTACATAAGAATTGATGTACATAACTTATGACAATAGGCTGTTATTATGATTGATTCGCCGGGAAAACCAAGCTATTATATTAGTTGACCAGCATTTAATTAGGTTAGGGAGCTAGAAAAGGACGGCTCGGGGGCAAAGGCCCCCGCAGTAAAAAATAAACAGTCGTAACAATTGTATTTTTGGTAGGTTAGTTTATGGTTATCTTGTGTCCCTTAGAGCGGAAATACTCGTAGGCACCCCGCATCGACACGCTGCTGGTTAGATTTAGGTTCTAGGTTAAAATAATTGCCGGGTTTTTGTTAAAAAAAAAAGAAAGTTGGATTAGGTTTAGGTTACAGAGACAATTTATTTCAAAATAACGACAATTAATAAAAACAAACATAAAACTTAAACTATAGGTAAAAAAATTGGCATAAATCGCCGTCAACGGGCAAGGTGCCCAGAAGGCTGGCCGTATTTCCTCGCTGTGTATCGCGATACTAACACGCTGTGCGAAATAGTGGCCAGCCCCCGGTCGCCCGAGGCTTCTATTAAGCGCGTCGCCAAATCGAGACAATTAATTTTTAAAATGTACAGGATTAAAAATGTTTGTCTTATACCTATGACTTGAAAACGTTATGCGCAAACCTATTATGGCGATTGATATTTATGCTTAAAGCTTTTATGTGCAATAAATTTATGATAATTGTTATTTATGCTCTCAAATATTATGGTTAAAAAATGTATGCGAACTAATTTATGACTTTTGTCTGTTATGCTTAAGGATGATTATGACACAAGTAGTTATGCCAATAAAAACTATGGCTTTAAATATTATGCAATCCGATATGGACCCCACTAGAGTAGATGGAACAAGCAGTGGACTCACCGTGAAAAGATTTTTAAGGATTCCGCTATTAACTTTGGATCCGCTATTCCATCCATCACGCTCACAGGCAGGCCAGACTTAGGACTCAGACTGTTCGTCTTTTTCCAAAACTTACTTTTAGAAGTATGCTCAGCTGCTGGTTTAACCATTTTAATCTGGTCCTCATTGTCTTGGCTTCACTCTAATCTGGATTTAAATACTTTCCTACTTTCATACATGTCAAGATGTGGACCCGAGTGTGGCTTACCCATGTCTGACCAAATCTGAAATCTAAGCCTAGCCTCTCTGTGAGCCCCTGCGACATGCTTGTTCCATCCAGTACATATCCTCCCCTTCGACGCACCGCACGCTTTCTGGTTCTTATGTCTCCACTACACGTCTGCAGATGCGTCCGCGGACGCTGCCAGATGATCACCTCGAGCCGTCCACACGTCTGTAGGTCGATCAATCTATGTTGATTCTCGACAGAATGCAACGTTTAAATATGGATATTCAGACCGTAGCTGCCGCAGCTATTTATTTAATTAGTACTTTTATCTACTATATACTTGAATGTGCATCGCAATAGAGTAATTAAAAATAAATGGAAAAGAAGAAGGTGTTGGATGCGTGCTATACATAGACACAGAACAAAGTAAGCGGAATTTTTATTTAGACTTTCAAATCAAATCACGTATATCAAGAAACTTATTACTTGCCTCGGTAAGTATTGTTACAATGTCCTCACGCATACGGTCTAAATATTGCCTATGCTCCATGATTGTCACAACACTCTCTCAACTCAGACGGAAAATCAACCCCTTTGAGTTTAAAATGGGCAGAATGTGATATTGCATGGATATGGGTTGCTAGCACTTAGTCCACAACGTACTTGAACCTTATTCCTATAGTTGACTCGTGCGTGTAGGGAACAAAGTGAATGATGTTATTTTAACTGTGTTAAGTACTTAGTGGACAGAGAAGTTCAGGTACCCCTATTTTACTCCAGCATTAATGCAAACTTTGTAAAATGAGATACAATTTTACTTGTTGATAAAAAGGTGATCATGCGTTATTTACTTACGCAGTCTCATTTCTACCTTTTGCCTAAATAATGGATAGGGCGATAACTCGGTCGTGAGCGCGTTAAACACCGGCGCACGCGCAGCTCAAGGCTCCGTTTTCGAAACCTTTGTTTACATTGCTCCACTCACTGTACGTTTCGTACTAGTCTGGGTCGCGCAGTAACTTGAGCCAGAGATTCGAGATTGTTTAGGTACAGTCAGCATCATATAAGTAGTTAGTAGCAGCCAAAGTTGGCAATGTATCGCAACACGCCTTTACGTAAGGCGTACGGCTGTGTTACGATATGTTTGGGTACTTTGGCTGCTACTAACTATACGATGCTGATTGTACAGTCAGCATCAAAAGTAGCTACGCAAACGAAGACGTCAAAGTCTTTGTTAAAAGGAAATAAGAACTTTTGACGCCTTCGATTGCGTAAAAAGTAACTCTTTTGATGCTGACTGTACTACCTACGCCTTAAGGCGACTCTAGCTCCTAAAATTTGGTCTTGTTCACTCGCTAATGTCAGCTCGATATACCTACATATGCTCAATGCTTGTGTTTGAATTTGAATGCAAATGCCAACTTGGGTTGGAATAAAAAAAACATAATATTGTCAAAACGAAACATTATTTCGGAATACCAAATGTTGAATTTTTGAAATGAACGTAGGTAGTAATTTTGTTGTTGTTGAAAACAGCCACATTTCGAGTTTTGTTTTGACATTGTTTGAATTTTCTACCAGAAATTGAAACGTTTTAATAATTAAGTATTCATTTAACGTATTAATTTAATTGCTGTAATTTAATTAGTGAGTTAAATAATACTTAATTATTAGAACGTTTGACGTGGCAGTTTGTTATAGTAGCTACGGGCCATGAATGCCTGCGGTCGCCGGCTCGAATCCGGCTCGCAGCATTACATTTTTAAATGTTTCCTTTAATTTAAATTCATAATTTCGTTAGCAGCGTTACTGCTTGATACAAAATTAATTTAAATTAATATTAGAAATCATTATTTGCCAATTACCTCTCATATTAGAAATCTTTAAAGACCGCGTACCGGAAGGCGCGGCGTGGGTAGGCCCCCCACAAGGTGGACTGATGACCTGGTAAAGGTTGCTGGAGTCCGCTGGACGCGGGTGGCGCAGGACCGGTCACTTTGGCGCTCTTTCGGGGGGGGGGGGGGGGGGGGCTATGTCCAGTAGTGGACGTCTTTCAGCTGATATGTATGTATGTATGTATGTATTCGCCAAGTTGATGGATCTGAGAGAGCTATGGATAAACGCGCATTTAATTTACACTCAATGAAACGTGTGTATTTAGGTATATTACTCTTAATGCAGAAGAAAAAGTCGTTCACGACTGCTACAATATAACGCCGGACAGTTTTATATTACGATGTGTTAAACTAAACGTAAATATGAAAATACGCATAAGATTATTGGCAGAACGCCCGACTCCGGTTTAAATGCTCGTTTCGGTGAAATTCTCGAACCTCAGCCTAAAATAGTAAACGATTTTGACCACCTTTGGTCCGTTTCCACCACCTTTTAATTTCTAACTTGGGGGTGTGCGTATGTGCGTTTAAAGGCCTGCGCAAACCGGCGGAGCGCAGCGTAGATCACTTTAAAAATCTATAAATGTATATTCTTTTTATTTTAATTACATTAAGGTATAAATTTAAATGCTCTGAGAAATCCCCCGTGATGCTCCGAGGTCGGTCTCAGAGCATTCAATTTTATACCTTAATGTAATTAATATAGAAAATAATATACATTGATAAATTTAAAGTGATCTGCGCTGCGCTCCACCGGTTTGCGCAGGCCTTAAGACCTTTATAAAGCGACTAGCTGCCTGCGCGGCTTCGCCCGTGTATTGTAAAGAACGCAGGCAAACCCGCGGGATAAAATATAGCCTATAACCATCTCACAGACTTTTCGTCCTTATAATATTAGTAATAGACTTCCTGCCCACGCGGGTACGCCTCAGAACGCCATCTATACTTACTTGGTGAAAAAACTTATTGAAATCGGATGAGCACTTCTAGAGATTATATGGGAGGGGGAGGGGGCCATACAAAGTTACACCCTCACAACTACACAAATTGGACAATGAGACTGTTGGGGATTCGAGTCACGTGAAGGCGAAGAAGTAACTTCTGTCGTTATACTGATATCTATAGTAAACGCTTCGCAACAATAGCAATGTACTTATGCCGCTTAGGGCCTTAATGTAAATACAAAAAAGTACTAATGTCCAAATCTACAAAAAACTTAAATGTAACTAGTGGTTCGACCCGAATACTGAACTCGCGACGTACCCCTTATACATACAACCCCGAACTCGTCAACCTCATTACCGATTTGCCTCATGCTCGAACTAAAAAAAACTATTTGTCTTATTCCGACTCGACGTTCCGATCAACGGTTCTATCGTGGTTCTATCAGACGCCGCGCCGCATGCCACCCGCCAAAGAAACGCAAAGCTCTACGCGTTTCAGATTGAGCGTATCGACAACGACATAGACTCATCACAGCGGAAGGCATGGAATGTGACAGTCTGTCGGGCGTGCGGCCAACTGTCGCATCGCACCCACTGTCTGGGTGCGTGCTCATATACACATAAATAATACGTTTCAGCGTGTTTCAGCGAACAACCAGCCTGGCTGGTAAACACTTACCTACCAACTCGCCTCAGGCAAACCCGTAGGTATAACCAAAATGTTCTAAAAAATATAACAAATAAAGTGAAATTGTATGATTAAATATGACAATACAATACAATACAATACAATACAATACAAATACTCTGTATTGCAAATGCACACCTTAATAGTAATACGGAACAGAGGGCCTACCGCGAAATGAAAAAGAACTTCGTTCGTGTATCTCACTCTCTCCCGCACTTGCTAGTTCAAGTGACAGAGAGGGAGATAAACGAACGAAGTTCGTTTTCATTTGGCGGTATCCCCTCAGTCGTACAGAAAACAGCGAATAAGTGTAAGAGCAGAGGCAAACAACAGGCGGTTTTATCGCTAAAGAGGGGATATTTTCTCTCTGCTACCCAAAGGTTATTATACCCTTCGGGTAGCGGAGAGAAAATAAACGGTCATAACTAATTCTTGGTGCAACAAAAGTACTATATAGGATGCCAAATTCATAAGAATCAAATCAATAACTTAGTGTTAGCCAACAATAATGTCAGTATTACTTACAGACGCTGGTCTGGGTATTATGGGACCAGAACAGAGTATTATGGGAGAGACAAATAATATTGTTTAAGATTAGATTTGAATGACGCAGCCGGTCCTAAATTTAGAGGACGAGACTCCCTTAGTCTGTCAGCTTGTAAGGCTCCGATGGCCAGTAAAAAGCTAACGTATCAGAATTGAAAAAAGTCGTCATCCCCCTAGCGTTTTTCTCGGTAGTAGGTACCCAAAGGAACCCGGGGTCCGCTTTGGCACCTTATCCCACCATTTCCCGTAGGAACTTTTACCAAAGCTACTGCCATCTGACCTTCCAATCCAGAGGGAAAAACTAGACCTTACTGGGAGGAGACCGTTGTCCTCACGATGTTTTCCTTCACCGAAAAGCTACTGTTAAATACATATGAAATGATATTTCGTACATGCAAGTTTTTATTGAATAACCCATTAGTACGAGCAGGCGTTCGAACGCACATCCTGCATATACGAATACTCAGGTATAACGGGAAAAACGATCCATACAAACATATATAATCGAGAAAATTCGGAGTAATGGTAATAGGTTGCTATTGTTTCCAAGCATTAGATCATGGATTTATTTAAACGTGACGCAAAGAAAACATACATATCCGGCGGACCGACAGAACATTATAAAACATTTGTACTATATATCGAATGGGTTTCATCCAAAACTAATAGATTTGGTGTTCCTCCAAAGATACAGACTCGGACCCAGATATTGACTTGTTGTACTCGACTCGCACTAAAAATGTGTAATAACTATATTTATGCGGTACAGTCGTACAATGTGTGTAAAATGTTTTTATCGCATTAAATTATATGTTTAATAACTGCTTTTAGGGTTCCGTACCTCAAAGTGAAAAAAAAGGAACCCTTATAGGATCTCTTCGTTGTCAGTCTGTCTGTCAAGACCCTTTATCTCGGGAACGCGTGGAGTTGAAATCAAAACCAGACATATTTCACAGCTTGAAAAAGAAGCTGAAAATGTTTGAAGCTGTGAAAAATCAACCTTCTGAGTAAACGTAAAAAAAGATACGGCCGTTTATGCCGCAAGAATTTCGAAAATCTCAAGGGAATCAAAATTTAAAGGGTACTTTCCGCGTTGACCTAGAGCTATGAAATTTGGCAATTACTTAATATTGTCTTATACTACAAGTACCTACAGGGAAAAATCTGAAATCTATACATTTGTAATTTTTACGGAACCCTCTTTTGTACTTTTAAGTACATAATTGAGGAATTCCATAAGTCATCTGTGGTCTTCATCATCAATTCCACTCCACCAAATTTATGATTTCCGGGTGTAAATACATACACGAGTTATCATAGAAAATACCAAAATCACTACACGCGTGCCTAATATAATTGAAATTGAGGAGTCCCCTCAATTCCTCATGGATCCCATCATCCAACGGAATTTTTGAAAAAAATGGGACCCACCTGGAAGCATATACTTACAAACAAAAAAAATCATTTACAGGACTGAGGGCCGTGACCAATCAGGATGCCCTTCCATCCCTCGCAACGCGGCCAAGGGCCTTTTTGTGATCTGCTTTATGCATGGAACCACAAGCCTTCATGATAGTGCCAGACCACCTTGTTGGAATCCGACTTCCTATGATGAGGCCCCAGTATGATTCCTCTTTCAAAGTGGTAGTGGTTCGAGCTGGTAGCTAAATCCAGTCACATTTAACAACCAGGTGACAGCACAGTTACACATTCAACTCGAGCGGATAGCCATCATGTCGGAGTGTTAATGAGTAAGAGTTAATTGCTCTTTAATTGTGTACACTTTGTTGCAGACTCCATTCATATAGAACAACATACGAAATGCACATCGCGTCTCTTGGAATGACATTGTTGCATTTCATTCAATTGGTATTTAGAACTGTGTAAAATAAAGTCCAGTCCAAGTCGTGTCGAGTCTTCAATGGCCCTTTCTCTAAGCCTTTACAACATAAACTGTTTTTATGAGGCTCTAATATTTACTTTGTGTAAAAACCTAGGTATGAATTATATATTAAATACGTACGTATTATAAATATAGGTTTTCCTTATCCAGCCGCTGCCAGTAATCCTCCTTAACCACTCACTTGCTTTCGGATTTTAAAAAAGGTAGCCTAAATTGCTTTAAATTTTTCTTTATCAAAGAAGTGCATACTTCACTTGGCAACCACAGTTGCCACCATCAGTTTAGGGGCACGCGAAATTGGCAACTGTGGTTGCCACAAGCAAGTGAGTGGTTAAGGTCATCAGTCATCATGTTTTTGAAGACCTCCATTATAAGCACACGAACGATGCGGTGTTCCTGAATAAAATATTTTACGTCACACCTGGCCATAATGCGAGTTTTACTGCACGCTGCGCGTACGGTAAAACTCGCATTGTGGCCAGGTGAAGACGTAAAATTGTGTACTCACCACGGGCGGTAATTCGTAAAGCCCCAGATCGCATATTTATGGCCCTCACCTTCGGTTCGGGCCACAAACACCTGCGATCTGGGCCATTCACGAATTGACCGCCCTAGGTACGTAATGTACTATTACGTCACACCTGGCCATAATGTGAGTTTTGCCTGCGGCTCGGGTCACAAATACCTGCGATTTCGGGCTTTCTTTCTTTTACAGCCCTTGGTAAGTAATGTACTATTACCAGACCTCATAACTATAGACAGTGAAAATGATCTCGAGCAGACTGTACTGTCCATACATTAATTAAACATAAACATAATTTATTGATAAAACATAAAGTACATCAGTTTTACTATAGACTAGGAGCTTACTATTAGAGATAAATAACACATGTGCCTGAGCTAGGATACCCTGTGTTTCAGGAATTGGTGCTGTACAGTCTTAAGTGGAGTTGTTCAGCAGTGATCCATGACTGGACAATAATGTACTCAATTTTATAAACCTACTAACCTTAGTTATAAGTAAAACATAAAATGTGTAACTAACATGATATATATGGATATGACGAAGGCCTTTGACTTCGTCGACCATGAAAGACTATTACAAAAACTAGAACAGTATGGAATTAGAGGCGTCGCTTTGAATGTATTTAAGTCATATCTGACAAATAGAATGCAACGTACAGAAATCACGAAGATTTGTAGTAAAACAAAACGAGAATTGGTTTACTCTTCTTCGTTGAAAGCAATATTGTGTGGAGTTCCACAGGGAAGCATTTTAGGGCCTTTGTTATTCCTTGTATATATCAACGACCTTCCCGAACATGTTAAATATCCAATGGTCCTATTTGCAGATGATAGCACAGTCTTGATCGAAATGACGGACAGTAATACATATGAGACTGAAATTAATAAAGCACTAGCCTCCGTAGCATATTGGCTAAAAATAAACAAATTAAAAATCAATATCGAAAAAACAAAATTAATGCAGTTTCATCAGTCAAAATCGAACACCATAAGTTTTAACATTAATTATAATAATAAAAGCGTTGAAGATATAAGCGTAACCAAATTTTTAGGTTTAAACATAGATATACATACAAACTGGAAACCACACACTGAGTCATTATGTAAGCGCGTAAACAGTTTCGTATTTGTTCTCAATAAAATCTCGAAAATATCAGACCTTAAAACAGCTTTACTTGCATACCATGGTTACATCGATTCGATCTTAAGATACGGAATTATATTTTGGGGTAATTCCACCAATAAGTTGCAGGTGTTTAGGTCACAGAAAAAATGCATTCGAGCCATATGTGGCATCAAACGAACAGAAAGCTGCAAACCTCATTTTAAAGAACTCAAGGTCCTCACACTAACCTGCCTATATATTTACGAGATCGTAGTCTTTGTCAAATCAAACTCCTCACTGTTTCCCTTAAGGCAAAACATGAATTCGAGAAGCGTCCGTTACAAACATGCTATACAAACCGTGAGTGGCAAAACAGCTTTGCTGAGAAGGAGTATACTAGGCATGGCTTCCAAAATATATAATTTCTTACCGGAAAGCCTAAAGAAATTAAATTTGTCAATTTTTAAAAACAAATTAAAATTAAAACTTTTAGAGAGAGCATATTACAATGTTGATGAGTTTTTTTTAGATAGAAGTTTTCTAAATATGTGAAATATGTAATAAAAATATTAGTTTAAGTAAATCTCATAAAAAAAAATCAAAATTAGAATTAGTTTTAGGTTTTAGTTCTTGTAAGGCTTAACATTTGTACACCTTTTAGGTAGGTCACAGCGTACTGTATATTTTTTATTCTATTGTCACCTATTATGTCACCTGTGTATCACAAATAAATATTTACTTTACTTTACTTTACTTTACTTTACTTTAACAATATGTGGATCCTGGTTATCTAAATAAAGAACTTTATTATTATTATTATTATAAACCTCGCGATTAAGCGATATAGTTTTGACGGTTGGAGGGCTCACTGCCATCTAGCGTCAAATTGATATAACATATCTGCTCAAGCTGAAGGCTTCAAATCTGAAGGTCACCGTGAACATCATACAGGATGCAACTATTCGTTAAAGGAAGAAAGACATATTTCCATCCCATTCCACCGCATAACTGCGTCCTGTTCTGCGGCTCTGATGGCCCACTGTGTAGAGGAGCCTTTATATCATTTCCTAGCGGTTTAAAAAAGATACATTCCCAGTCACGATCAATATTCCCTTTTTACACAGCCACAGCATAACTAAAGGATATATAAAGAAGCGAGGAAGTGGAAGACCTAGGAATCCTAGGATAAACTACATAGAGCAACTCACAAAGAGAGTTAATGTTAGGCACAGACCATATTGTTAGGTCGTAGGTACCAAGATGTCAAAAAGGTTGCGTGGGATCGGAGTAGAAGGAGGGGCCTACTTTGAGCTACACCGACAAAAGCTTAAGCTCTTAAATAAGACAAGCAAGAGACCCCACTGCTGCCGTAGAAAGCGTAACATTTTGCCCATGTAAATGCTACGAAACTCCACCGGCCGACGGAACTCCTACAAGAATTTTCCTTCTATTCCCTTGAACTTGCGCGCCGCAAAAATAGCCGCGCAATAATAAACATGGCGGCGGCTGCCAAACCGTACAGCGCCCTCTGTTCCAAAGGGGCGTAACTACAGAGATGTTTTACACACTTACAACGTTTCGCGTTTGCATGTTCGGCAAGCGCTTGTACAGTCAGCATCAAAAGTAACTGCGCAAACGAAGACGTCAAAAGTCTTTATTAGAAGGGAATAAGAGCTTTCGATATCTTCGATTGCGCAGTTACTTTTGATGCTGACTGTACCACGTTGACTTCAAACGAACAGACTGCGAAGTTGTGAACTAATGTTAGTTTGTTTATTTACTTAAATGATTATGTATTTATTACTGAAATGTTGGTAATAGTGGTATAGATAATGATCTACTTAAAATAAACCAACTAGAAATTTCCATAATTCTCTCGTTTCATGCTAGTTTTTGTGGCGGCGGCGGCAGGCACGTATCTAACAGTCAAGAAAATTGTCTACCACTTATTTTTCGACTCTACCATAGAGAAAGAATATAATAGAGGGACTCACGCACACATACATATGTGTGAAAAATATGTAATCATAAACAACACCACAATTCATCATAATATCAGCCGAAAGACGTCCACTATTGGACATAGGTCTCCCCCAAAGAGTGCCAATGTGACCGATTCTGCGCCACCCGCATCCAGCGGACTCCCGCGACCTTTACCAGGTCATCAGTCCACCTTGTGGGGGGCCCCCCACGCTGCGCCTTCCGGTACGTGGTCGCCACTCGAGAACCTTTCCGCCCCAACGGCCATCGGTTCTAGGTGCAATGTGCCCCGCCTACTGCCAATTAAGTTTAGCGATTCTGGTTTAAGGTTCTGCTGCGTTTAGCCTCATTTCTGATGCGATCACGCAGAGAAACTCCCCACATAGCCCTCTTCATTGCCCTTTGGGTGACTTTGAGCCTTCTTATGAGGCCCATAGTAAGCGACCACGTTTCAGTGCCATACGTCATCACTGGCAACACACACTGGTCAAAGACTCTCGTCTTGAGACACTGCGGAATATTGGACGAAAAGATATACTGTGCCCTAGCTTCCCGAAAGCTGCCCAGCCGAGTCGTATTCAACGATTGACCTCTTTCTCACACTGAAAAAAAAGTATTGTTAGCAGTAGCTCAAGTTTTAGCTACCAGTAACATAAATCGGGGGACTGGCAAACGTTGAGTGCTACTAGTTGCCAAAATTGTGCTACTAGTTGCCAAAATCCGTTTTGTAAATTTAGCATAACTTTGGTTACTACTAAGCACAGTTTGGCTACTACTAAGCACGGTTTGGCTATTCCTCAAGTAGTTAAACTAGTTTAGCTATTCGTTTTTTTAAGTGCAAAGTTGGACCTATTTAACTGGACAGTCAGCTACGCGTTGCTGGAACAATATCCCACCCCCTATCAGAAAATCTGACTTGCTATTTACGTTTAAACGGAAATTAAAACGTCACTAACTTAATAATCCAAATTCTATTGCCTATAGCAACCTGCGTCGGTAACAGGTGTAAGTATTCTTTATACAAATAATGCATACGTGTAAACACGCGAATCCTTCATAACATAAGTCTTTCAGCCTATCTATTAATTGTTTATCTTCTGGTTTGGTTATCGCTAAGGTAAATAACCTGAAATGTACAATCTTAGCAATTAAATATAGATGTAAGCCTGTTCATTAAACGCGATTCCTTAATTTTAGTTTTAGGTTAGGTACTCATTTCAGGACCCACTGAAAATAAGCGTCGGGGCCCCCTCTGCCTCGACTCATGCTGAGTGGGTTCCTTTTTTGAGACAACTAAATAATACTTTTAGATATAAGAATTCTGTACACTGTTAATTTTTGTTGTTTCAAAATAAATCTCATTCATTCATTCATTCATTCAGTCAATATGTAGTAAGTATAATACAAGTAATTGTAGTCTTTTGTAATAAAACCGTTTGGTAGTAAACTAAATATATTATATTATTATTATGTTTTAGTGGGAACTGTTGAGGAGCTAAATGCATGTTAATTTGTAATCTAGATTGTACTCTGTTTGTTTTGTTCAAATCAAAATAAATAAATAAGTCTGTACAGTCAAGGGCACCAATATGTATTCACTCAAAGTTTCATAAATATGTATACTACAACCTTATTGTTGCAGAAATGAGGTCTGTGTACATATTTTCGAGACTTTGTGGTGTATACATATTGGTACCCTCGACTGTACTAGGTATGCATAATCGTCTAGAACTGCGAGCGTAGTGTCCGATTGTAATGGGAGTTGGTACTACATGGGCACTTGACATGATCTTCGTCTTATCCATGTTCATTCAAGCTTTACTGAGGGGACCACATTGGGGACGAGATACATTATCAAATCTCCTGTCCCACAGCGCGTATAGGTTTTTTGTTCGTAACCGTTTTTTTTTAATGACTTCGTCACCACCCTTTAAAAAATCGTACTGACGTCACGGATATAGGACGACGAAATGTCGAGGGTTCTCAATCTTCTGATATTTTTCAATTTAGGCAGGTTAATTTACCTCTGTCCCTTTTGGGCATTCGCCAGGACTACATGTATTAAAGCCTCTATTTATGGACTCTACATATATTTGTACATCGAGGTTCAAAAGTGATAGACCTATTTATTTTATTGGCTTGATGTCACTGTACAATCCACTGAAAAGTTCAAACTTCAGTGTACATTTTTCGCTTTAGGAATAAGCTACGGTAGCCTAGTGGTTCAGGCATGCGGGTCAAGCGGCGGTCGTGGGTTCGAATCCCGGCTCGTGCCAATGAGTTTTTCAGCACTTTTTTGACGACCGGTTAGCCTAGTGGGTAGTGACGCTGTCTACGAAGCTGAAGGTCCTTGGTTCGAATCCCGGTAAGGACAAATATTTGTGTGATGAGCATGAATATTTGTTTGAGTCTTGGATGTTTTCTATGTATTTAAGTATTTATATCTATTAAATATATCGTCGTCTAGTACCCGTAACACAAGCCTTATTGAGCTTACTATGGGGCTAGTGCGATTTGTGTAAGATTGTCCCCTTATATTTATTATTTATTATGTACGCAATATTTACCGCTAGTTTTTCGGTAAAGGAAAATGTCGCAAAGAAACCGGTCTAATCCCAATAAGGTTTAGTTGTCCCTCTGGGTTGGAAGGTCAGATGGCAGTCGCTTTCGCAAAACTAGTGTAGCTTTGCCAAATCTAGGGATAAGGGGTCTAAGCGGACCCTGGTCTCCTTTAGGGCACAACCGGGAATGACGCTAGGAGGATGATGACTAAGGTAAGGTGCAATGGTGTAAAAACAGTGCCGCCGACTATAGTTGCCAAGAAATGAAAGAGAACTCTCGCAGGTGTAGCGGATGTTTGCGCATGTGCGGCACGATAGCGAATGGGTGAAAGTAAACATTAAACTTGCACATTATTTTATATATAAACGACCTCTTACATTTTATGGTTACGTTTACGTTACGACCATGCAATATTTTGTTACCTTTAATAGAGGTGCTCGTACTCTTGGTATGTTTTAAGACTATTTTATACCATCTGTGCTATCCACGAGTATAGTCTATAGACGTACTTATCCTACGCTGTTTGGATGTTTGTAACTCAATCACGCTTAAACGGCTCAACCGATTTGGATGAAATTTTGCACGAAGATAATTTATAGCCTGGATTAAAATATAAGATAATTTTTATCCCGGGTCCACGCAGACGAAATCGCGAGCGGAAGCTAGTATTAAATATAGAGGCGTAATTTTTGGACGGTTGTAGCATTATCATGGTTATAGGGGATTATCTCTGGAACCTCTTATCCGCTTTCAAAAAGTCTTTCACCTGTGTATAGAATCGACTTTGGGAATAGACATAGGCTTTATAATTTATTTTATTTTGCTAAGCCGAGCGGACAGCTAGTCGTAGGTATCTATAATTCTACATAAATAAGATGTTTTAATGTTATTATCATTTATCACACACTTTATTAAAGAAATAAGGATAATATTTATTCGTAACAAGAAACATCACAACAAATTGTAGACACAAACAGCATAATTTAATGCGTTTATTACCTACTAAGTATTATACCTCAAAACTAAAAAATCTTATAGTAGCTACAACCTTGAGAGACCACAAAAGTTTGACGATTGACAATATTGAGACACGAAGAGATACAATTCCATGTACGACTATCATTATTAACGACCAAAAAAATTAACGATAGAGATACACAGCGAAAATTCACAGTACCTACAATCGAGGTGAAATGCGAGATTGGGAGAAACTCTACAAGGGCGTCCAAGGCAGAAGATTCCAATTCCAATGATAAGTTTTATAAAAGGTTGGCCACATTCAATAATCTCATGAAATACTAACAAACGACTTTATTAGACCCTGTTGATTTCTAAACAACCACGTGATCCGATGTGAAGGAATTTAGATCTTTTGCCGCTGTGTTTAGAGGCCATAGTCGTATGACGTATGAGTATCATAGACGATTTAGTTAATAGACGCTGTGACAGTTAATACTTTCATCATTATGAGCAGTCTATTGACTTCACATCATTCCAAATGGAACTAGTTCCATAGTAAGCTCGATACAGCCATGTGTTATGACTTATGAACAGGTAACGACAAGATTTTGGTAAGGACTAACATGCTGTTGCATCCGCTAGTGAGACAACAATTATACTTAAATACATGTGGGATGGAAGATTGATGTATGCTTGGAACGGAACGGTAAGAAAGGACAGAGTGCTACGTGTGAGCGAGAAAGGGATAGAATGAAGTTGGGTTTAGGAACATGCTTCCGTTATGTTACTTTTTGAGCAATGGCCGACTGTGTAACGAGTAATTTTGCAACTCTCATTAAATTAAGTGTTTAAAACGTTCTCGCTTGTCTTATTCATCTCCCGCAGTCCCACATTTTGGGGGCTCGTCCGGGATGCGAGTAGAGGAATAAGTAAGTGGATGTAAGATTTTCGCGACCGTGCGTGAACGAGGTTACCGCGCCGGTCCACGTGAATCGAAGACGATTGTACGACGATACGACGACAACGATGACAGGTCAAGACACTGAAGAAATAATGGCACGCGGCATGCTGCAGTATACCGAAGCCCTCGTGCCGAGGTTCAGCGGCCAAGATAGATCTTACACGGTGTCCACATGGATAAAAGACATTGACGAGAATGGTGAAATATTCGGTTGGACTCCAACGCAACGGCTTCTAATTGCACGAAGGTCTCTAATCGGTACTGCTGCGCTGTGGTTACGGTCGGAGAAATTGCATTCTGAATGGGATGATTTGAAAGAGGCCATCGGAAAAGAATTCCCAGACTCTATAGACAGCAAAACTATCCACGAGCTGATGAGTGCTAGACACAAGGAGGAAAGTGAGTCATGTTTAGATTACATGTTTGCCATGAAAGCGCTAGGAAAACAAGGCAAAATGGCAGACTATGTGGCTGTTAAATACATAGTAGACGGTATTCAAGATGCTGAAGTGAACAAAATGATGCTTTATGGTGTTAAAACATACGCAGGGTTGAAAGAAAAGCTCGCAATTTATGAAGAAATGAAGATGAAGTCGAAACAGAACGAACGGCGAATTATTAAATCTCAACCCAGTACATCTAAACCAACAAGATCGCCCGCAGTACGGTGTTATTCCTGCGGAGAGAAAAATCATATCTCATCGGAATGTCCTCATAAATCACAAGGTCGTAAGTGCTTTAACTGCAACGCATATGGCCATTTGTCAGCTGATTGCAACCTGCGCAAGATGGCGGATTCTAACCAGCAACCGACGGCTACAGGGCAATCGACTCGGCGTGCAAGTTTCGGCGGCGGCGGAAGTAGAAGCGAACTTCACTCCAAGAAAGTTTACTTCAATTCGGTGGGAGAGGGCAGCACTTCATATGGAAATGCAGAAATCCAACGGGACATCACTAGCTCGAACGACGTGTGTCACATCACTACCGCGGCTGCTATTGGCTACCCCGACGAGACGCGCAAGATGGCGTACACGCAGCGAAGTCGGGAACGAGAGGTCATGATCACACAGAATGTAAACAAACCATTTATATGTAATGGAAATGAAAGTAAACCAGTGAAAAACGTACGAATATCTGACGAGGTAATACCATCATTGATCGATAGCGGCAGCGAAGTGAACCTTTTATCAATTGAGTGCTACCATGAGCTGCAATTACCGGCTTACGATGACAGTTCGGTGATTACGATGACCGGTTTTGGACTTGCAAAGGTTAAATCTCTTGGCAAAATATCGACGCGTATCGAAATCGACGGCAATATTTACGACGGGACGGTGTTTTATCTAGTGCCTAAAGACTTTATGACATTTAAAATCATTTTAGGCAATGAGTTTTTACGAAATGTTGTTACGATTATGAAAGGAGGTTCTGTATGGATGAATCCGAATGTTGAGTGGTTGCGTGATGTTATATGTTTTTCTTGTTCTGCCGATTGTCTAGGTCACGTGCGCGACGCCGCAGTTAAAGAAGAGGTAACGAGGTTGGTCGAAAACTATTCACCCTGCCAGGCGAAGGAGGCGCCGATTGACCTGAAGATTGTGTTGAAGGACGAGGCACCTGTAGCTCTGCGTCCACGACGTGTGTCACTGAAGGAGCAAGAGGAGGTAGACAGACAAATACAGGAGTGGCTTGATGACGGGATCATCCGGGTGAGTTTCTCCGAGTACTCTAGTCCTATAGTGCTAGTTCGAAAGAAGGATGGTAGTCTTAGGGTCTGTGTTGACTACAGGAAAATAAATAGCAAGGTAGCGAAAGATGCATACCCTCTTCCTCTTATAGAAGACCACATCGACAAGCTTGCTGGTGCCAAGGTATTTAGCGCACTTGATCTCAAGAATGGTTTTTTCCACCTAAAGGTACACGAAGACTCTGTAAAGTACACTAGTTTCGTCACGATGAAGGGGCAATACGAGTTCCTAAGGGCCCCGTTCGGTCTTAGTCCCTGTCCGAAGGTCTTCACCAGGTTCATCACAATCATATTTCGGGAACTTATCACCCGAGGAGTTGTCCTTGTATTTATAGACGATGTTTTAATTCCAGCAGAGAATGAGCAGCAGGCAGCGGAACGCCTAGCTGAAGTATTGAAGATTGCGTCCGAGTATGGCTTGCAGATCAACTGGAGAAAGTGCCAATTGCTTACGAGGAGAGTGGAATACCTAGGCCACGTGATAGAAGACGGTGCAGTCCTGCCATCACCAGGAAAGACAGATGCTGTCACTAAATTTCCTGAGCCACGGAATATGAAGCAACTGCGCAGCTTCCTAGGGCTTTGCTCATACTTCAGGAAGTTCATTCCCAATTATGCACTGATTGCCAGTCCGCTTACGGATATGCTACAGCTGGATAGCAACAAGATTAACAAGGTAATTTTTAACGAGGAGCACAGAAGAGTTTTTAATGAGCTGAAGATGAAGTTAGCTACAACACCAGTGTTGCGAATTTATAACCCAAGAGCTGAGACAGAGCTACACACCGACGCATCGGCTGTAGCTTATTCAGCAATTCTGATGCAGAAGCAAGATGATGGCGAGCTTCACCCAATACATTACATGAGCAAACGGACTACACTACCTGAAAGTCAGTACACCAGCTATGAACTGGAAGCGCTCGCTGTAATAGAAGGTGTGACGAAGTTCCGACACTATTTGTTTGGCAGATTTTTCTATATTGTGACTGATTGCAAAGCATTTGAGTTGACGCTAGAGAAGAAGGACCTGGTTCAGTCTACACGAGTGGCACGATGGGTAATATTGTTACAGGATTACACGTATAAAGTTATACACCGTAGCGGTACAAGGATGAGACACGCAGATGCATTAAGCAGGAATCCGTATGTAGCAATTATCAGATCTGACTTGCACAGCGATATTCTTCGAGCACAGGAGAGTGACGAAGGCCTTAATGCAATAATGAAGATTTTAAATCAAGGAATGCCCTACAAGGACTACAACTTGCACAACGGCTTACTCTACAAAGGAACAGAGCAACGACTTGTCATTCCAATGAAGATGGAGAACGAGATCATTAAGAGAGCTCATGACCACGGACATTTCTCGAAGAAAAAGACATTAGAATTGGTAAACAAAGACTACTACATTGACAAGATGGAGAAGAAAGTAGTTGACTACATAAACACGTGCATCCCATGCCTTCTGGCTGGCAGAAAAGAAGGAAAGAAGGAAGGATATTTGAATCCCATAGAAAAAGGAGATGTTCCGCTGAGCACATTACATTTGGATCACGTGGGTCCCATGACGGAGACAAAGAAGCAATACAATCATATTTTGACCATGATCGATGCTTTCACAAAGTTTGTATGGCTTTTCCCTTGCAAGAGTACATCAACGGCTGAAGTGCTAAACAAACTCAGGGTACACCAACAAATATTTGGGAATCCTGACAGGATTATTACAGATCGGGGTACAGCATTTACGAGCCATGACTTCCGCCAGTATTGTGAAGAGGAGAACATTGAATGTGTACATATAACCACTGGAGTACCGCGCAGCAACGGTCAGGTGGAAAGAACACAGAAGATTATTGCCTCTGTGCTTACCAAGCTATGTATTGAAAATCCAGGACTATGGTATAGACACGTAGGTAAAGTACAGATGGTAATAAACAGCACCTACCAAAGAAGTGTAGGCACTACTCCATTCGAAATGTTAATCGGACGTAAGATGAGAGGGCGCGACGAGATAGAGATCTATAGCTTACTACAACAAGAAGAAAAGGAGCAGTACGCACACGACAGAGAAGAGCTGAGAATAATAGCTAAACAACAGATACAGAAAGTACAAGAAGAAAACAAAAGAAACTATGACAAAAACAGGAAGGACAGTCCGAAGTACCGTGAAGGTGAAATGGTTGCTATAAAACGTACCCAATTTGGACCAGGGTTGAAATTAAAACCTAAATACCTAGGACCATATCGCGTCACAAAAGTGAAGAGGCGTGACCGATATGATGTGGAGAAAGCAGACCCACAAGCTGAGGGGCCTCAGAAGACCTCCACCTCTGCAGACCATATGAAGAGATGGCCAGACATTGCTGGAGACAGTGACTAGTCTCGGTAAGTTTTTTTTAAAGTGTATGTGAATGAATAGAAGTGATGAATGTGTATGTATGTGTGTGACAGTACAAACTCATTGCATTAAAATGTTATATTAGATAAGTTGAATTTCCTGTAGAAGAATAGGTCATTATGTTGTTATTGTTACGTTATATACCTACATGCAGTGTTTACAAACCTGTTACATTTTTTAATATATTGTCCTACAACTGGAACAGAACGTGTATTATTATAGTATTAATGATGTTTTTGTTCAATGGATACATTTTCCACTATATATAGCGTAGCATGATGTTACTAGTAGTTGTCATGTCACTTTTATCAATAGGTATAGAATATTATGTAGCATGTTATCAGGGTTTGCACTGAAGAGTGGAAATCTGAATGTGTTGTCTGAGGGCAGACAAATAGTGTAGGATGGCCGAATGTGGGATGGAAGATTGATGTATGCTTGGAACGGAACGGTAAGAAAGGACAGAGTGCTACGTGTGAGCGAGAAAGGGATAGAATGAAGTTGGGTTTAGGAACATGCTTCCGTTATGTTACTTTTTGAGCAATGGCCGACTGTGTAACGAGTAATTTTGCAACTCTCATTAAATTAAGTGTTTAAAACGTTCTCGCTTGTCTTATTCATCTCCCGCAGTCCCACATACATATAAAACATCCAAGATTTCGTAACAAATATCTATGATCACACAAATATTTTCCCTTTTTAGTGGGATTTGAACCCAGCGTTACCTGTAGGTAATGTACGAGAAATAATAATTGATTAAAATGATCATGCGGTTAAGAAGTCCGCAGGAGCGTCAAATGTAGTATTATTTTTAATTGGCCTGCTTCATTCGGATAAACAATTTGAAAGCGACAGGTATTTATCATCATAGGTTAGGGCGTTACCGAATTACAAAGTTGCCCCTACATTTCAAAGCCATTAATTACGTAAGTATTTGTAATTTTGTCACTAATAAATACCTAATTATTGATGCGTCACGGAGCGCGTCTTGTGGCTCGCTCCGTGACACCAAGAACAATGGTTCTTGGTGTCACGCTAAACGTACCGTAATAGATATTATGCTGTATAAGCCCACTGTTCTTCCCTTTCTGTTTAGATTTTACAGTAGTTCATTTTGCTAATATCTGTACCTAATTTGCTTTGCTCTAATAAATTATATTCTTTCTTTCTTTCTAATATCAGTAAGTTTTGCGAATGCTTGAAGCATGTTGAAGTCAATATACTGCTTTGTAGCATAACTAGCTCCTCACGTTTTGGTCTCGCGTTGGCCAAGGGGTTCGCCGGGTTCATCCTCGCGCAAAAGGAGGGAGTTGGTACAGGTTTAACCCCTCACCTAAACGTGTAGGGCCTAGTGGTTTTCCCCCAGCCCACGGCCCTACCGGATCAGCGGTTTATCGAACGAGCGAGCGAAGCGAAAGAAGTTCTATGCTTCAGCTTGGGCCGAAAATCGTTTGTCTGCTCTCAGATCGCTTCCTGTGTCCTGTGTCTGTCCCGCTGTTTTCCTCTACAGGTCGCCTTCCTCAACCAATTCTCGTAAAAATATGTTGGATGTTTTTTTTTGCTTTTTTCGAAATTAAAAACAAATGTCAGGCTCGCGAGTTCTACAGCTCACAGAGGCACTAGTAGTTCGACTCCCTTTGGATTCTTAACGACTATGCGTAATCGGGGTTTAGACTTTATGGTTCTCCGTATTTCAACGCTAATTGACAATTAGCGACGACCATTACTGTTAACCAGTTGATTGGATCGACGTCAGATACATGCTTTCGCCTTATTGCTATGGTATAAGGTGCAAAATCGTAACGTCTACGTCGACGATTCATACATAAAAACAATACATTGTTGATCACTGATCAGGCTCAGAGCATGAGACGTTGTAATGTAAGCCATTTCATTTCAATACTTACTATAGTTAAGTGTCAATTCTTAGGGAAGTCTTACGATGAAGACTTTTTACAGCGATTCAGTCGCGCCACATAAGCGATACAAACGCGCGCCTGTCACGACCTCGACGCAGTCGCGCTCGCCTCAGCGCGACTGTATTGATTCAGTATTGCTACTAACACGCGTCAGTTTCGCGCGACAACGGGTATAGGAAGATTGGGGGGAGGAGGCCACGATTGCGCCGATGCTACACACATGCTACATCGCGTCTGAATTAATTCTGCATCGCAACTGTATCGATACTGTATCTCGACTGTAGCGATGCTGTATTGCGACTGTAGCGATGCAGAATCGTGTTTAAGCTACCTTCCGAGACAAATCTTACATTCCGCTTAAATCTAATTTAAGTTAAAGTTAAATTAAAACAAAAGTCCTGGATCCGTCACTTAGGGCGAGTGCCCACCAGAGCTATGCGAGCGGAGTAGAGAGGTGGAAAAAGGAAATCCCATCACACCAATAGAAAGAGATGCGTGAGCGAAGCTAGCAATGCCATTACTGGCGCCGCGCCGCCGGCCGGGCCTGCTGCAGCGGCCGTCCGCTCGCACGCGATACGCGAGCCACGCGCCTACCGCCCGTGCCATGACGTGGCTGCATCGAATGCTCACTCAGCACGAACACGCTGACATGTTCGCTGATCGGTTGACATACTTGTGCAATATTGCTAGGATATTTTTGAATTGGCATTTAAGGAATGGAATGACATTATAATTACGATTGACATTACAATTACGATTTGTGACATTTTTACCAGTGAATGTTTATCTTTTTTTTTGTTATTTTAGCATGTAAGCGATTTGGTGTTTACACTGTAAGCTTTCAATGTATTATTGTGAATAAATAAATAAATACTGTTTTTTTCCTCGCACACCGCTTTGCTACCTCACACAGCTCTGCAGTCTATCATGCGACGGCCGCGACATACTCTCGATTTTTCTCGCATTATATCTCTTGTTCTAAGTGCTCTAATAAGAAAGAGACGGATAGCGCGAGAAAAATCGAGAGAGCCCGCGCGCCGTCGCATATAAGATAGCCGTGCAGGTAGCGCTCTCTCTTCAGTCGTTCCCTCATTCCTGAGGATCGTTATCACTGTTGGATTTTGCAGCCCTGATGATTTGTGTCCATCGGTCTAGGTCCATGGTTGCCCTGCAGCTTGCTGGAATTTGCTTGAGGGCGCTTTCTTGCTCTGGTCTGACCATCTAGTTGGCGAGCATCCGCGGGCTCTTTTGCCTTCTACTTCGCCAAACACACCCAGTTCTTAGACCTTAGGCTTAGAACTTAGGCTCTGGTAGATACCCACCTTATCCTGAGATGATGGAGAGTTATATTTCAACTAGTTGCCCGCGCGGCTTCAGCTATATGGCGGCAGAAAGTATGGATTCCGGTCTACATGGAAAAACGAATAAATTGACCGTCGATCTGCGGTGCCAGATAAAAAGGCGTGCTCGGACAAATGTCAAAGAATATTGCCGAGAGTAAGTGGGAATATTGGCAATGGCACTGCAGTAGCCGCAACTTAAAGAATACAGTTGTATTGTTCATTTCAATTGTCCAAAAGTTCACCTCAGAGAATTCCGAGGATTATTCACCAGCCTACCTTAAGTAATCGTCACATTAGTGTGACTTCTTCGGCACAAGGAAAACATTTAAAATTAGCATATTGTAGGTAAGTAAGTACCTCACATTACGTTAGTTTCTCGTAACCGCAAGCTGTCTCTAGATCTGACTTTCAATAGTTTTCCTAATAGCACGGGAAATCCACCATGTTACATCTTTCTTCCAAGCTGACAATCCTGGGTTCAATTTTCATACCCCCAGCGACGAAATTCGGATTGAGGACCTCGATGAGAATTCACTCGCTGGTGGAAAAATACCGTTAGTGATAACAACGTACAACAACTGCTGACGCCGATTTGGAGGTGTGACATTACGTATTGCGTCACGGCTGGGTCATACACTAAAACATTTAGGCTCTATTTGTATTTCCTGCTGCTGAGTTGAGGACGTCGGCCACGTTGGGCTATTAGAGCGGTTGGACAGGGACAGGGCGACTTTTCACAAACGCGCGACTGAATAGCGACACTAAGTATACCCATTGATACACAAGCTGCATCGATAGGTACTGTATCGCTCTCAGATCATATAAATGAACTTTCTGTACATCGTTATCAATCTCGTTTTGGAGAAAATGTTATAAATGATATTAAGGTTGCTAGTCCATCGACTCACAACTTACTTTAACCCGGTTCCCATAGTCAACTCTACTACTGGACGCCCCGCTGCCCGCTGGTGTCCAGTCCGCGGCCTTTTTTTTTGACGCTGGAGAAATGTGTTACACATACCCCCCGGCCCGGGGAAGGCCATAGTGGGGGATTATGTGGGGATCTCTCCTCCCGTAACCCCCTCCGCACAAGGCGGAGGGAGGGGAGGAGCCTACCCACTAAAACTCCAGCGGCGTCACCCTCACCTGCCGTTAAGGGGGCGTCGTGGGATGCAGCATTACTTACCACGACGCCCCTCGGCGGCCCTGGCTGCCAAGCCAGGGCACCCGCGCCAAGGGAGGGGAAGGTCAAGAGTGAGCGGGGAGATGGTCCAGGTGAGGCCCCACATCAAATATCTGGGCCTCATCCTGGACCGGAGGTGGAATTTCGGGGAGCATTTCCGCCAACTTGCTCCCCGCATAGTGGGCGCGGCTTCGGCACTGGGGCAGCTGCTGCCCAACGTAGGGGGGCCATCTGTCACGTGCCGCCGCCTCTATGCAGGTGTTGCCCGAAGCATGGCCCTGTACGGGGCCCCAATTTGGGCGGATCGGCTCAGCGCGGCAAACAGGGCCCTGCTTCGTAGGCCACAGAGGGTGGTAACCTAACCTAATCTAACTTGACACCGCAATAAAGGGGCATTAAATACAATTATTAAAGTTTCCTATTGTATGAAAAGCACATAAGCCGAGTTGGCTTATATATTACATAGGGTGTCGATGTCTCACGACTGTCCATTGTGTAAGACAATGGCATCTTGCTACTTATTTTGACATCGCTCTGAAAAATTATGCAAATAATTGAACTCTCTATCATTTAAATAGAATAAGCAGGATGCCTTTTTGAAAGCCACGGCGGAGGCAAACAGTCCTATGGCCTTCTGACGGCAAGCGGTTACCATAACCTATGGATGCCTGCACTCGCATGCGGGTTGCCGCTTCGCGTATTTCCTGTGCGTAAAGCCAAAGTTAAGGGCTGCTAGGCTAGGGTATACACTTTGCACTTGTGAAGTTTACGAGCGAAATAAAGAGATTATTCAAAAAAACCGTACTGCTCTCTTTCAGAGCCTAATCACTCCTACGATTGTGAGGAATCCAATGACACCTCACTTGTCAAAATCGACCAAGCCGTTTGGACTGCAGCCCGTGAAATATAATTATTCTTCTCCACATACGGGTAACCCGGGTAAGTGATAGTGGTCCCTGACCCCTGATGGAACGAAAATCTGCAGGGAATTCGTCAACAAATTATATATGGAGGGAAGGGCGGTTGAAATTACCCATACGTACATACGCTACGCTCGAAAAACATTACCCTCCTTTTGAGGCAGTCGGGAAACTGTGAGCATTTAACGTGGACTGTACATGCACATACTCGTAGGTGGCCAGTACCGTGTGTACTGTACACACACGTGTTGTTTGAACCGTTCTGCATAGCGCCGTCCACTTGTTGTTGGTCGCTCTAATTTGCGGTCACGGCCGGCGTCTCTGAGTTAGTGACGCGCTCGATCGATGTTTCGATCTTATCGATACGATACAATACAATGTTGATGTTGGAAAGGGACACGTGGCCGGAAACAGGCGGCCTGTCGATCGTTTGTTGCGTTCATTCAGCTGTTTCAACCTCTTTCCCTAAGGACATATAATGATATCGAATTATATTAAACTCAAGCATTTATTCATGACACATATACACTCAGAAATAAAAAAATATAGGTCTTGTAACGAAATGGACTCAGCTGACACAGCTTTACAGCCAGCGCTGGTCTTCCACAGGACAGAGAGAGAGAGAGATTCTATTCTTTATTGGCATGTCTCTTCTCATATCTCACGTTTCTTATCTTCCTTCTCGACTTCGATCTGTTCTCGATATCGGCTTCGAACACCGGAACTCTATCATGCCAATTATCGTATCGATAAGATCCCTAATGGACCCGAAGATACCCAATTAACCCCCTGATGATAATTAATTTGGGGGTATATCAGGCAAGCTCCACGTCTGTTGGTCGCTCTCTTGGTATAAAAAATGTCGCACAGCTGTAAAGTATATGAAATTGAACGAGGAACGCATTCGCAACAAAAGAGCATTTCAAATTCCTTCGGTAATGACAATTGTGACAGCCGTCATCCAAGTAAAGTTTGGCACTTGTTTACGTTTCAACCCCCTAAGACCCCGCGTACAAAATATTGTACAAATATTAAAATTGACAGAACTTTCGCTGAATGTCAAAAAGTTCCTAATTCAAAAGCATTAAAGCGCACCCTGTGTCTCGGGAGGAGGTTATAATTAGTAATTATGTGAATGACAGTTAAATGACAGGTGAAAAGAAGGCTCGCTAGTGCTCCCGGCGAGGTTGCGATGTGAGAATGAGGGATTTGCCTTAACACAACATCATCCTCCTATCGTTATTTCCGGTTGTGCCCCTACTCCCAAGATTTGGCATAGGTACTAGTTTTACGAATTCGAATGCCATCTGCCCTTCCAACCCAGATGGAAAACTAGGCTTTATTGAGATTAGAACTTCTTCACGGTGTTTTCCTTCACCGAAAAGCTAACGGTAAATATTCCTTACATAAGTTACGAAAAACTCATTGGTACGAGCCGAGATTCGAACCCACGACCACCGCTAGTCATCAGCCCGACATATTATGAGCGACTACCCCCAGAACAAAAAAAAAAAAAGTAATTACGTAAAACTCATACATTACATACCACACATTATACATTATAAAATTATAATGAAAGATATATGTAGTTCTAAGTTACCTGATATTTTATTTAAATACATATACATATAAATATTAAGAAACGAAAAAATCTGATTAAGGTAAACGCAGATATTAACGACCCATCGAAAATCGGAAGGTATTACCGACCTATTATAGTTATTCGTTATTTTTACGTTTCCAGAACTGTTCTAGCTATAAGTAGGGAAAGCTATACACGCGCTTGTTCCTTGAGCATCGTATACTTTTACTTTAGTGTGTGTAGCAGTGGGCAAAAGAGAGAATACTCGTCAGTTAGTTCTGCGGGGAAGCGCGGACGCAGGTCGCGCCATACTGGCTCTTGTTCCTCCAAGTAAGTACGTGACTTTTCTGCTTAAGACATTTATACGAATTTGTGAACCCTATACTTTATCGTGTATTATTAATTATATCCGTTTAAGTGTCAGCTTTTGATTTCTTACAACATTTTATTAAAAAATAACCATTTTCGCCGCTAAAACTATGAATTAAAAAAGGACAGTTGTGGCAGCTATCAACGACCCCTGAGTCGGTAATAGCCGCAAAGTAATGTCTAGTTTTTCTCTCTTTTATGTTATTATATTGCATTATAACACAAGTTTGTTTTTACCAGTTTGTAGCTAAACAATTAGTCTTTGTAAAAATCTATTAGCGACACATAAATTGTTGTCCAGTTTTCTTATTTTAGCGTTGTCAGTTTAACCAAAATTATGATAATTTCGGTAGATCGATATTTTATAGTAATCTTCGTAAATGATTGTTTCTCGTTTAAAGCCGTACCCATTGCCATTGCCGTTGCCATTACCGACTCCTATGGGTCGGTAATAAAATATGTAAGGACAATGTATTACCGACTCATAAAATGTGGGCAATTTATAGTCGTAGTTTTAGGACATACCCGGGTAACGATCGGTAATAGCTGCATAAAAATCGTTAATAGATTCACAGCCGTTATTTTAGGACGGTAATAACAACAATCGACTTCGTCACTTCTTATATTTTTTTAATACGATAATCCTTTATTTATAGGCCCATTGACCGAGCAAATATAATCTGTATACTTAACACTAACATATAAAATTAAAAAACTAAATGTGATGGCAACCAGTACTTAAAAAGTAAGGTCGATTTTAAAATTGCCTAAAGAGGGTCGTTAATACCTGCGTTTACCCTAAACGGTTAAAGTATCAAAACTACTCTACGCCGACCTAGCCGCCTCGCTCGACCCCCACTACAACACCTGCGCTGGCGCGCTCGGAGACGGGTAATAATACCTAGAATCTAACTTTTTCCGAGCCGATACGGACTCAACGTGCTAAAAAGATACGGTCGTTTATATCGCAAATAACGTATAGTTCGACATTCTCAAGGGAATCAAAATGTATAGGGTAGGTACTTTCCTTTGACCTAGAACTATGAAATATGGCAAGTAATATCGTCTTATACTACAATGATAAAAACACAAACAATATATATTCAACTCTTTAATCATATCATTATATATGCAGCCTTAGACTAGTATCTACAGTAATATGGAAACACACGAAGCAAACGATATATTTTAACCAGAATGCAATATATTATTTAAATGGCAAACTATTGACTAATTATTGATACAGAATAGATACAGCCATATGTATAGAAGGGGATCTACTTTAAGCTTTATTTTAAATCAAGTAACCAAGCTTAGAACGTGATACAATATTTGAATTATGTTAACGTTAATCAAAAGAATAAGTTAATCACACCAATAAAACGGAACGATACCAATGTGACCGTCTTCGACGCTGGTGAAGGCAAAAGTGGCGGGCTGGATCTCCTTCCTCAGCACCATGACTCGGTTCTGCTGCGGAGGGCGCCATCGTCAACTTCAGGTTGGTGAACCGCCACCAACTTCAGGATGGTCTGCGTTTCTGCTACGACTCCAAAGATGGCGTTGTTTTCGGTTTAGCCGGCATGAAAATACCGTGGCGACAACAACAAGTACAGGGAAGAATCTGAAACAATACATTTTTAATTAAGGCGAGCGAGTCCGACTCGCGCTTGTCCGGTTTTTAGCTCGGCCTGAGTAGGTACCACAACGGGCGTGAGTTTATATGTAAGTACGAATGCAATTAATCAAGATTGTAGGTTTTCTTTACGTAAACTTTTTACTTATCGTCAATTTTCATCGATAGCGGCGCTCCACTATCATCCTCGTCCTACGGTACCTACGTACTCCTTGACATTGTCCGTTAACGGATGAATTACAATAGATAATGTCTGTTGTGTGTCCTTAACACAGAACCTTGTTCTTACAATTCGGTTAAAGGCACACACCTTGCAATTTGTCACAACAACCGTCAGAGACACAGCTATAAGTATGTACTGCTGTCCCATTCCAAATATACCTGGGTTTGGGTCTGTTGTTGTGACTACTTCCATCGTGTAGTGTGCTTTTATACGATGCGACTCATTAAGGATCCCATCCGTACACAAAGTAATTCATTGCGAGATCTCTCTAGCTAATCTCGCTCGACTAATATAAATAATAGGATTAAGTACCTCTTTAAGCAGGCAGTACCTAGCCTATGGACGCGTGCGACTCCAGAAGTATCACTAACGCGTTACCGATCCTTTATTGATTGCTAGAGACAACTGCCGGTCCGTATTTCACCATGTTGACGATTGTCACCGGACAATGACAATTCCACGTAAATTGTTCGGTCAATTAGCTGCCCAGCAACCAACCTAACCTGTCGACGCAGCCATGTAAGTCGAATTTTCATTGTCAGGCGACAATTGTCGATTTAGTGAAACAGGGGCCAGGTCCCTTTTAAATTCTCACTCAACACACCGCATTCTCGGAAGCTGGCGACCTCTCTGGTTCTGGTAGTACTTTTTAGGGTTCCATAGTCAACAAGGAACCCTTATAGTTTGTCGCCATGTCCGTCTGTCCGTCTGCCCGTCTGCCCGTCCGTCCGTTTTCGGCTTA
The DNA here is from genome assembly GCA_947049275.1 of Epinotia bilunana. NCBI lineage: Eukaryota > Metazoa > Arthropoda > Insecta > Lepidoptera > Tortricidae > Epinotia > Epinotia bilunana. Next base: position 14,613,632 of record OX346275.1, on the reverse strand, counting down.
GCTCAGTAACCATTACTACTAGAAAACTGTGATTCAGCATGGGTATATAAATCAATCACGCCGACAAAACAGTACAATAAAATCTTGAAAAATATTTTTTTTTAGTGTTGTACCTCCCTCACACCTAAAGCGGGGATGTAATTGTTTTTTCTCGTTAAACTCATGGTGTGGGGTATCGTTGGATAGCTCGTCTCGATCGCTCAAAAATATTATGGGTTTCCTAAAACCATTTTTCAAATCAGTAATTCGTTTGCTAGATAATGGCTTAAAAGCCCTATTTTTTGTTCGAGTCATGTGTCGTCCCCCCCCCCCCCTGCCGGCTAAATAGTACGAGTACATATAATGAATTTAAGAGGAAGACTATCACGGACGAGTAGGCTAAGTAGTTACCGAACAATAGTCGACCAACTTAATGTGTACTGTGAAAAGGCAAATTATCGTACACGTCGATGTAACTATAAGACAGATAGGCAACTACGGAACCCTACACTGCGCGTGGCCCGACCCGACACGCACTTGGCCAGTTTTTATTGAAAGTATTATTATTGTCATACCCTATGAGGTCGCTACATAATCGATCGAGCGAGCGATCTCCGTTTCATCTTGGCATTCTTTCGTATGTCCGTCCGTCTGTCCGGCTGTCCTCCTCTACAGGTCGCATTTCTCAACCGCTGCCGCTGACGTCTTGTGAGCAGGTTCAAAAATAGGGATGATGACTAAAAATTTTTTATGATGTCATTCGAACCAGTTTTAGGAGAGGAACAAATGTTTGTATGGGAGCAACTACAATTGAAGAACATAAATACCCAAAAAATGGAGACAAAGATTAACCTCGCTGGCGGCAGCGCAAAACGTTTCATACTGATAGACAGACAGGTATGACGTCACAGTCGACATTTGTTAGTACAAAGTACATGTATCGTTGTATGGAAAATCTGGTAAATTGTTGTTTCGGTCGTGAAATACTACCTTTAAGTAGATGTAGATAGTTGTCATGCAATTTTGTTTCTATAAAAGCGTAAGGATTCTATTGGGAACTTTAAGATTACTCTTGGACAATAAAAACTGCATATTTTTTCTAAACTTCCAAGGTTCATATCTTTTTATTTTATAATTTATACTTTATTACGATAATTTGATGGTTTACTATCCATTTAGCATCACTACGTTATCAATTTGAACATGAGGCATCATGCCTGTGATACAGAATTTTATTGTAAATTCAGTTTTGAATGAATGAATGAATGAATAGTTTATTCATAATGAATATGTGGTACATAAGGTCTTATATATCTATACATGTTTCTTCCCATAATATATTCAGCCAGGTCAGGCATATGAAAACTTAGGTCAGTGATTTGATCACTCAGTCTATAGACCGGGATAAAATTACATTTAAATTAAGTACATCACATAATTATAGCATACTAGTCTAATATAGATCTAATAGTAAATATTAAACATTATTTTATCGCATGCTTCATTATTAGCTACACTAAATTAGATTGATTTTTATAAATAACATTGATAAAAATCTAATTAAATTAAATATTAATAACTAATAATTTTTCGATATAAAAGAACGATAAAATAAACCGGCTTGCGAATTCTACAGCTCACAGAGCCACTAGACACTAGTAAGGGTAAATCGCCAGTAACTGGCCACCCTTCAATAACTGGCCCCGTCATATTAAAAATGAACTCCGTTTCCCTACAAACAGAATTCAATTTAGTATTAGGTGGCCAGTTGCTGGCGATTTACCCCATATAATTTTTACGTATTTTTACCCGACTGTCTCAGAAGTTGTTTTCATTTTATACCGGGCAATGATATGATATGACACACTTTGCGAGGACCAAAGCAGTTTTCTTGGCATTATAATAGTAAACTATAACGAGAATTGCGTTGTGCGTCTGTAACGTGTGTTGTAGGAACATTTTGACCAACAATGAATTGTCCTTAAAACATCTACAGCAATTAAAACCAATTAATTTCAAGTTTCGTAACATCATAAGTTCAACACCAACCAATTCAATAGCGTCGGTAGGAGACAAGATGCAAACAGGCTCGTCAATGTCAACACATTGACGAGCCTGTTTGCACCAACGGGCAATAGCGTGCGAAAGAGACGAGGATCTAAACTTTTCGTTGATACGAATGTTTAAGATTAGGTTCACATCTCTGATTTAATACTTAATGGAGACTACACTATAGCACTCACACGTGCTCACATTATACTATACTTAGGGTATCTATACTTTTATCAAAGAATTAGGGGACACCTTTCATTTATTTTGCTTGCTGCCCTAATTGACAGAAAGCGTACTTAGAAGGATTTTCATTCGTAACCGTGGCTCCACCTGCCGGCGAATAGCAGATAACGCAACGCAACGTTCAAGTCATAGAGTTTAGTTACCCTGTCACGAAGTTCGTTACCTTTACGGCAGATGGCGTTGATTGTTTGAAATAAAGATGGCGGGAAAACTATTAAATATTGCATATCATAATTATTATCTGTGTGAATGTGACTTGCATCTAAATTCGATAAACCACCAGGAAAATTTAACTTATTCGTTGTGAAGTTTGCCTTGTAAACAAGCTTTTGATATTGTTGTTATAAGGAAAATTGCCAAGCATTTTCCGGGCATCCTATACCTTTAAAACGAGTAACATTTACTGTATAAAATTATTTTTTCATCTCTTTTGTTCTGAAAATTGACTATTCACGGGTATATAGCCGGGTGGAAAATTGCGTTTTCTCCCCTAAGGTGGAAAGTAGTTTTTTTTAATTGTTGAGATCAGCCACGGAGTCGAAGATAATTGAATTAAGTACGTCATATTATTAAAAATAAAAGCTTTCCTACATATACGTATCTAAACTCAGCTATGCATTCATCGACGGGTTTATTACAATGTACAAGTAAATATTAAAATACTTTTACCTCCTAGTCCTCATAGTCGTAATGAAAAGTAGTGTTTAACTCCGGTGAAATTACCCATTTCAACCTCGAAATTAAAAAAAAATCATCTAACTAGGTTTCCTTCCTAGGAAAATTAGATTTGTCGGAGTTTTCACTACTGCGCCGAGCAAAGCTCGGTCTCCGTGTACTACATATTATATTTATTTATTGATTTTTATCTGAAGCTATTTGAGCAAGGTACTATCGACAAAATTAAATCCTGACCCACCATGGAACCTTGTTACAATTAACTGACATATTAACGTCATATGATCGTACGTATAATCGTTAATTGTAACAAGGTTCTATGGTGGGTCATGATTCAGTTGGTTCGATAGTACCTTACCTTTTCGGAATCTTGTGCATGCATATTATATAATTCACAGAGTAATTGCGCTGGGTCGAAGTGCATCCGAAAGGGCCCTCATCTAGATAAGATAATTGCGTAACACATCAAATCTAAATTGACATTAATTGAAGGTGAAAACGACGGTTAATATAACGCTTCTTCGATATGTTACGCAAGTACCCCGCTGTGCTACGACGCCTCGTAGAAGGTTTATCTCCATCTTCTCTTCTTCTTATTTAAGAGCTCTCTTGTCGGTGTAGCTCAAAGTAGGCTCCGATCCCACGCAACCTCTTTAACCTCTCGATACGACCTTAGCATCTACTCTCTTTTTGAGTTGTCTATGTAGTTTATTCTAGGTCTTCCTCTTCCACGCTTCCCCTCTATCTTTCTTTCAATTATATCGATTATGAAGTTGTCATGTCGTATGATATGAGGTGCCCTATCATCTTGCCTCTTCTGTTTTCTAAGTTTCTCACTAACTGCCTGGTTTGCCTCACTCTATTCAGTATACTTCTTCATTGGTTACTCTCTCTCTCTCCAGCTATTTTTCTCCATTCGCTTCCACAGCACATCGCGAACGCTTCTAATACTCCGCATCTTTCTGGGTCTTGGTCCATGTTTCACTTCCATATAATGCTATGCTCCAAATGTATGATTTAATCAATTTTATTTTGGGTTCTTTCGATATTTTAAACGTTAATTTTGGAAAGCTAGTTTTGCCATTGCTATTCTGGACTTTATATCTGGCGTGCATCTGGAGTCTGCGGTGATAAGGCTTCCTAAATATCTGAATGATTTTACTTTTTCGCCTGTGGATTCGTTTTCAGGAGACTGGTGTGAATGGTGGATTTTCTGTTTTAGATGCTATTACAATTTTGGTTTTACTGACATTAATTTTAAAGTTCAAAGTTTTAGATTTGTGAGTATATGTCCATCTGATTAAAGTGGTGGTAAATAATTAATTATATGTAGCACTATACCCTGCCTGACGGCGTACAAATTCTTGATTATATAGCAAAGTTTCTAAATACTAACATGCAAAATAAATTTAAATATCTCTGTCTGAAATCATGTTAAGCGAAAATCCTACTGTATCCATTGTTTCTAGTAGTGTTTTTAAATCTTTGCCTGATTCTGCTATTGCGGCTTTATCGTCTGGTCCTTACACAATTCGAATATGATCCTTCCATCCCTATAATCTAATCCTATTTCTTTAAGCCTTTTTAACATGTTCTTCCAATAAACACTACCAAAAGCTTTTTCCAGATCAGATATACGTGTTTAATCCTAGGTCCTATCTCCTGTCAATAGTTTGCCTGAGTGCTTAGTTAATCTCCATACGTAGCGAAAAATCAGCGTAGCACCTTGACGTGTTTAATGGTTAATGAGCGCTGGGTGGGTAAATTTTTTGGTATAAGTGTTTTTTTTGTATACAGTTGCAATCTAATTCTATCCCGATTATTATGTTGCGCTGTTAAAATTTTCTTTCATATTAACCGGCAGCTTAACTCTTTTATAAACTCATCACAGCACGATTAATGTTAGCAATATGTAGAAAATCGCAAGCAAATCCACGTGAATCCATTAGTATGTAGGCCCAGTTCTCTTCTTGACCCGAATATATGTCCTTAGGACTTTTCCATATGCGCACTATAATCTAGCTAAGCCGTGTGAGCGGGACGCGTTGCTACAGCCTGTATAGCGGCGTCCCGCTGTCGCACCTAGATGGCCGGTCCCCTAGTAATTGTGGAATGTGTGACGGATTGTATGTGTTATGTGTGATATTGAACTAGTTGGAGCAATTATTAGTTACTGAGGAGATTCTTTACATGTTTACGATTGTTAGTAGATTCATAATGTTTTCGTAATTTCATTTGCCATAATCCGTAACGTATGCTATAACTATAATTTGCCCTGAAGATGATTTTCTCGGAATCTATAGAGTCCAGCACTGCTAGCACGCGACGGCGCGCGAGCTTTCTCGATTTTTCTCGCACTATCAGTCTCTCTCTCTTATTAGAACACTTAGAAGAAGAGGTATAGTGCGATAAAAATCGAGAGTATGTCGCGGCCGTCGTGTGCTAGACGTGCTGTGGGTTAGGATTGGCGCAGTCGCGGAAGTGTGCGCAAGCGCTCCCGTGGCTCCGGCGAAGGGCAGCGCGTAGAGCACTGTAGGGTTTTGGCGCACTCCCGGGAACCGCCCGGACTACGGACTCCGGGGGGAGTGCGCCAGGGGTGCCAATTTGCCAAAAGACCGTGAGTTTCTTGTGTATTTACTAGTAGTCTAACTAGGCTGGTTGCAATGTGAAAATCAAATTAATGATACCTTAACGATATCTAAAATCGAAATCTAAGTATTTGCGTTTTAGATAATATTATGAGATTTATGAGCATGGAAGATTGTGTGACATTTTAATAAATTGCTTTCATATTAACATGGCACTATTTTATTTTAATGTCTACAGAGAAAGCTAAATTAATATTATAATCCATACTATCCATACTAATATTATAAATGCGACAGTGTGTCTGTCTGTCTGTCTGTCTGTTACCTCTTCACGCTTAAACCGCTTAACCGATTGAGATGAAATTTGGTATGGAGATAGTTTGAATCCCGGGGAAGAACATAGGATAGTTTTTATCCCGGAAATCATCCCCTGAGGGGGTGAAATGGGGGATGAAAGTTTGTATCGAGCTACGATATAATTGAGTTCCACGCGGACGGAGTCGCGGGCAGAAGCTAGTATACTATAATCCGTACTAATATTATAAATGCGAAAGTGTGTCTGTCTGTTACCTCTTCACGCTTAAACCGCTGAACCGATTTGGATGAAATTTGGTATAGAGATAGTTTGGGTCCTGGGAAGGATCTCGGAAATCATCCCCCAAGGGGATACAGTGGGGGGTGAAAGTTTGTATGGAGCTCCGATATAAACGAGTTCCACGCGGACGGAGTCGGGGGCAGAAGCTAGTATTATAAATGTGAAAGTGTGTCTGTCTGTCTGTCTGTCTCTCTGTCTGTCTGTCTGTTACCTCTTCACGCTTAAACCGCTGAACAGATTGAAATGAAATTTGGTATGAAGATAGTTTGGATCCCGAGGAAGGACATAGGATAGATTTCATCCCGGAAACCATCCCCGGAGGGGGTGAAATTGGGGATGAAAGTTTGCATGGTGCTAATCGTAGCACCATATACGAGTTCTACACGGACGGAGTCGCGGGCAGAAGCTAGCATATTATAATTTTAAAGAACTGTTCCGCTACCGGTAACAGCAACATCTTCATGAATTTGGAGCACATTAGACACATTCTATATCTCTATATCACGCAATGCTTAATGGGCACCCTGACCCATCGTACAGGACGCAACTATGCGTTAAGGCTCCGTTTTCGTGAAAATGAGTTGTTTTGTAACCGTTTTATACATTATAACGTAACATTTTTGCTGTCGGAAAAAATATATCATAATCTGCAAGATATGCGACGGGTCATAGTTTTCGTAGAAATCCATTTTAACGATAAAAATTAGAGAAAAAGAAATCTAAAGTCACCCCTATTTTTTCACTTGTAACCATTTTACTGCTCCATTTTTTATCAGAATAATATGAAATTTTATAACTTTCTTCATACAATAATGAACAAGAGCATCATTTTCTTACTTTCTTAATTTTCTTAAAAATTTATCTCGTTTTCTGAAATATTACGCCAAAGTTCCTACGCCTCCCCGTTTTCGTCCATACGGTCAGTGCGGGACGAGACACGTTGCATGACGGACCTGTGTCAATTTGCGCTGCGCCGGAATTTTTAAATATTTGTCGAAATTGTGGACCATATCTGTTGCATAGAGTGGACAATCCGTTTTGTGATTCGTATAGTAGGTAACTAATAAATATTTGCGTATAGTTTAGTTTAGTTTAGTTTAATTTTGTTGCATAGAGTGGACAATCTATTTCGTGGTTTGTAAAGTAGTAGGTACTATAGACAAGACAGCTGACTGACCATGCGTGCACTTTATGTGCATTGTAATAAGGTTCTTGTATAAATACAGGATGGTCAATTAACTGTGTTGGCATTTGTACCTAATTAACATTTACGTAGGTATACTTTAGATTTTGTTTTTAGTTCAAGATGGGAAATAATAATAATAACAATAATACATACATACATACACGCCTTTATCCCTAAAAGGGGTAGGCAGAGCACATGAAACCTGTGTCCAGTGCCACTGTTAGCATAAATGTGGGTATAAAAGATCGACAAAATGTGATATAGCAGTGACAGGTTGCTAGCCCATCGCCCACAACACACTTCAACCCCGTTCCCTTAGTCGACTCTTACAACCCCCACGGGAAGAAAGGGGGTGGTGCTATTCTAACCCGACACCACACGGGTAATAATAATAATAATAATAATATATAAAGGCGTAGGGATGTGACGGCCCCATCGCCCACCAGATTTCTGGTGCAATCAGTCAACGTAAGGCAGCTTGTGGCGGGCTGTTAGGGCGTAGCGACCCTACGTACCTGAGTACTCCTGGGGGTGCCTGTGGTCAGGTTGAGCCGACCGGGTGGATGGTTGGACAGGCCCCCTGTCTCTGGCTTGCCTTTACTGGCCGTTCAGAGTGGAGTCGCAAGAGCTGTTGCTCGAGGGTTGATGTGGACACCTAAGTGGCGAGTTGGCTATATGTTTAAAGTCCAGTGCCACCTCTCTTCCCCCCAGCTTTCTGACCGGTGTTGCCCTTAGGCCATTTTTTAATGTCGCTATTAATAGGGGCCCATCTAGCAGTTGGCGAGTCACCGTCTGCCAGAGATAAAAAGTGAGACAGTTTTATTAGGCAGGCGTCCGATGTTTCACCCAATAGCCCAGCCACTAGTCCATCATTTTCACCCAATAACCCGTTTCATTTAGATTCCATCAACCATCAATAGGCCCTATACTCCTCAGCGGGTGCTGTCCCTGTGTGCGTCCCATGACACGGGCAGGGACAGCATCCGCTCGGTGTACTCCTTGCATTTTATTAAATTGTCAAAAGGGCCTCTACGTGTTGGCTCAGTTGGTACTTTGTAGGTACCTAGCTCCACGCACGCCTCCCAAAGGTCCGGGAAGTCATTGTCCCGTGAGCGGGAAAGACATACATAATAATATAATAATAATAATAAATTCTTTATTTCAGGCCAGTTTGCCCATAGATTGTTAGTAACATACAAACTTACGATACTAGAGTTAGTAGGTCTTAGCTTAGGTCTCACAAATTTTTCAATAATTATTTTGGGTCTTTGGGGTTAAATAAGCGCAGGAGGAAAATACGTAATATCAAGAAATTTTACAAGAGAAGAGGAAAAAGAATACAAGTATCAAATATCTAAAAAGTATCAAAATTGGGAAATCGCTAAAACCAGACATTTTATTAGTAAATATATTTACAATATCTATTGCCTACTAACAATATTGTTTTATCTGCTCGTATTAATGACTGTCAAGTGTTAATAGAATAAGTTGTAATAAAAATAGTGGGCTTGGCAAATATTGTAAGTACCTACCTATGGGTTGCATGCCAACTCCAAGTTCGATCCAGAGTTATTATTTGATATGAAATAAAGTATGGTTAACGTACAACTAATCTAATAAGTATATATTTACCCGAGGCCGATTTCTGTACAGTCAGTATAATATAGTTAGTAGCAGCCAAGTTAGCCAAATATATCTGAACGTACATTCATCGAAATAGTCTTTGTTACTATAAGTAGGAATAAGGAATGTGTTACGATATATTTGGCTACTTTGGATGCTACTAACTATCTGATGCTGACTGTACACGCCATCATCATCAAATCAAGGAAGTAGAACGTAATAAATATACCGAAAATTAGTTTAAAACTTAACAACCTTACACTTACACAAAAGGTAACGGACAGACAGACACACTTTCGCATTTATAATATTAGTATGGAGTATGGATATGGAAGTATGGATAGTATGGATTATATGTCTTTCCCGCTCACGGGACAATGATGTCCGTGCGTGGAGCTCTGAGCCAACACGTAGAGGCCCTTTTGACAATTTAATGAAATGCAAGGAGTACACCAAGCGGATGTTGTCTCTGCCCGTGTCATGGGACGCACACAGAAACAGCACCCGCTGGGGTGTAAGAGTCTATTGCTAGTTGATGGAATCTAAATAAAACGGGTTATTGGGTGAAAATGATGGACTAGTAGCTGGGCTATTGGATGAAACATCGGACGCCTGCCCATTAAAACTGTTTCACATTTTATCTCTGGCAGACGGTAACTCGCTAACTGCTAGATGGGCCCCTATTAATAGCGACATTAAAAAATGGCCTAAGGGCAACAGTAGGTATGGATTATTATTATTACCTTTATATTTTTTTCGCACTATCCGTCTCTCTCTTATTAGAATATTTAGTAACAGAGGTATAGTGCGAGAAAAATCGAAAGTATATCGCGGCCGTCTAGTGCTAGGCGTGCTGAGGGCCTACCGCGAAACGAAACCGAACTTCGTTCGTGTATCTCCCTCTCTGTCGCGCTTGCTAGTTCGAGCGACAGAGTTATTCGAACGAATTTCGTTTTCACTAGCACGCCTAGCACGAGACGGCCGCGACATACTCTCGATTTTTCACTCACACTATACACACTACACCTCACTCACACTATACCTCTCTTTCCTAATGTTCTAATAAGAGAGAGACCGATAGTGCGAGAAAAATCGAGTGTATGTCGCGGCCGTCTCGTGCTAGCCGTGCTGACGGAACTACACTAATCGTAAGTAAATAGTATTATAATAGTAGAGACATAATTTTTTAACTTAATCAATTATGTAATTTATGTATGACAAATATCACGTTTCAATTAAGCATGACGAATGTCACCCACCCACGTCCACCCTTGCATTGGTAACGATGCGCGATGACGCGTCTGTAACTTAATCTATGTAACGCTTAATAAACGACGGCGGGATGTGCGACTTGCGCGGGGAGAGGGTCGAGGCTCCGCCCATACGCTCAAGGACTTTAGCGGGTATACAAGCCTTAAAGGGAGTAAGACATATTTATGTCTCGTTCTATCGCATAGCCGCGTCCTGTATGATATGGGTCAGGATGTCATTGTGTGGTGCGGCCATAATATTATGTACATGTCTTAGAATTATAAAATAACTAAACACCAATTAAACGATTTAACAAGACATGCAATAGCATGAATCAATCATAAAATCACATTTATCAGACTTGCGGAAACACGTCCAGGGCTGTTATTCGCTAAGCGTTAATGCGGCTCACCCCGCCGTTCACCCGTCACGAAACTAGATCTCTACCGACGCTTAGTTACTACGCATCGCGGTGTCAAGATATATTTGTGGGTGAGCGTTGGGGTGAGCTAAAAACAAGTTACAGAATAGGGGGGCTGGTTCCCCAGCCAGGCGGGATGCGTAAAAGCATTTCTCCACGACAAAAACGCTGCGATGACGAGCCGACCTCGCTGGAGACACAGCTAGTCATCTTATATATATCTTACGTATACTCTTTATTATACTATGGTTGGACTGCAATCGTAAAAAACTGGCCAAGTGCGAGTCGGACTCGCGCACGGAGGGTTACGTACCATTATCTATATAAAAGGGCAAAAAAAACACGTTTTTTGTATGGGAGCCCCGCTTAAATAGTTATTTTATTTTGTTTTTAGTATTTGTTCTTATAGCGGCAACAGAAATACATCATCTGTTAAAATTTCAACTGTCTAGCTATCGCGGTTCTTGAGATACATCCTGGTGACAGACAGACAAACGGACAGCGAAGTCTTTGTAATAGGGTCCCGTTTTTACCCTTTGGGTACGGAACCCTAAAAAGGGGAGGACTCACAGAGGCATGACGCTAGGGCGGCGCTGCACTGGTGCGCTCCATAGGAGATCCCAGAGCCGTCCGACATGCGTCGCGAAGGACCATTAGGGGTGTGTTAGTCGGTGCGAGTCCGACATAACCTCCATCACCGTGGTGCTGAGGTATCCATTACGGATTTTCCTTCTATTAAAAAAGGTTTAATGACCTAACCTATACAAGATTCTAGGTACACAACCTGCTCTATGTCAGTATATCAGAGGCGGGGCGGCCATACAAAGCCGGTTCCCATCGGCTTGCCTAAAATTTATTTCTATATATAGTTATTATACTCTTTCATAGCTTTTTTGCTCCGGATTGCCCATTGAAAATGTTCACGCGCCGCCACTGCTGTATATATACCGTTTCCATGTGCCTATTTCAAAATATTTTTAAATGTTTTATTTTTGTTCCAGGTAAGGTTATGCCCATATTCACAGAAAGTACCCGTGGACGGTCGTAGTCAAAAATAACTTGTATATTTATATTACTTATGATGTACTTAATGTGACTTCAACTTCTGCAATACAAGGTAAGTGTCATTATAAGTTTTACCTCCCAAAACAAAAAAAACCAGGTACTTGTATGTATGTATGTATGTAAGCACTTTATTGTACACAATAACAGGTTAAAGAATATACATGTCACACAATAGATCAAAGTACAAAGGCGAACTTATCCCTATAAGGGATCTCTTCCAGCTAACCTTTGAGCAATTGAGAGGAAGGTAGGTAGACCGAGATAGGCAAACTTATACCGTGTACAAAAACACAGAGAAAATGAAAACAAAACCTAATAGGTATTAATTCTAGACAAATAAAAACATGCCAATACATATATAAATATACAGTATAAAATATAATACACACTATATATATCGCAAATATACAATAAATAAATAAATACTATATTCAACCAATTCACAAGTCATTGGAAAGCCACAACTTCTTCAAATTCATCTTAAGTGACGCAACAGACCGCGACTGTCTCAGCGACAAAGGCAACTCATTCCACAACTTAACAGCGTGCGCGGTAAAAGATCTGGAGTATGTTCGCGTCTTTCTAGACGGTACAGCAAGAGTAAGGTTAGCACCCGACCGCAAGCGGTGGCCACTGCCGTCTGCCATATAGTTAAACCGCTCAGAAAGATAAGGAGGGGAAGTAGGGCTGAACAGTGTGTTGAAAAGGAATGACAGGATATGCACGTCCCTGCGCCGGCGAATCGGTAACCATCGAAGCTTAGAGCGGAATTCAGAGATATGATCATACTTGCGTAGACCAAAAATACTCTGATACATACATTTTGCAGGCGCTCCAGCCTATCAAGCAGCTCCTCGTTGAGGTCCAGAAACGCAATATCACCATAGTCCAGAAGAGGAAGCAAAAGAGATTGAGTAAGGGTCAACTTGGTACGAAGTGGAAGGAAATTCTGGAGACGCCTTAGGGAGTGAAGGGATCTAAAGACTTGTATTTACTAAACTTAATCCATTCACTGCCACGCTACGCTCGTAGCGCTACGCCGTAGTCCGTAGCAGCTTGATGTCCATATGTACCGCAAAGCGCTCGTAGCGTTCTGACGCATGGATGTCGTGATTGGCCCCGAATGGGATATTTATATGTGAGAATTCTCAGGGCTAATCTCTGAAACTACTCATTCGATTTCACACCGGTACCTACACTCCAAAAATATGGGTGCATACAACTTACTCATAGATATGTCCCATCGCTCTTTAATCAGCGGATTAAGGTTTCAGTATATATTTATGAAAGGATTAAATCAATAAGTATTTTTGCACTTGACTCTACATATGATACTAGCCGAGCCCGCGTCTCCACTCGCGGGATTCTCTCTGTGCTAGTTCAACCTCCTCCCCACAGGGGATGGATTTCAAAAATTATAGTATTGTAATAAAATCAGAAGCCAAAGACCAATTTTCAAAAGTTATTTAATACAAGAAAACTAGTACGATTACAAAGTAACACAATGTAACTACCCGAACTATACCACTAGCTACCACCACGTCCTAATCACCGAACCCGAATGATCAATGGATGGAGTCTTCGCGACCTCTGCCCCCGCGCAGCTGCCCTCGCGCGGGTCCCGTGCCGTGACACCTCGGCCCAGGATTGCTGACTTGGCTGTTACACTGTTACAGTATCCTATATGCATCTTCAGGGCTTATACGCTTCCTACGCACCATTTCGTCACATTTGGTTCAGTAGAATAGGGTTGAAAACGACTAGGTACTAATAATATTATTATTAAATACTACGAACCTTCCCATTCATACCCATTCGTTCTGAACGAAACCGGTTGCGACCGGCGCGAACGAATGGCTAATGAGTCGAATTTAAAACTGGGCTGTCACTCACGATCCTTACTCACCCATTACATCCAGTATTGTTTGACCTGTGACCACGTACAGCCGTAAAGTCTCGGGGTTCAATTATACTGGTGGTTAATACTGCTTTGTTGATAGGCTGGAATTATTAAGATTCATAAGATTAAGACCCTTGGTTCGTGGGAGAGTAATCTATTCTTAATCTACTGAGATGAGACACGAGACAGTTTGATTAAAGTTACTTGAACATTGACAAGTGTTCAACTGACTTCTGTGACGTAGTTGTTCAAGAAATCGCAAGATCTCATCATCATTAATTTTACTTAGACGTTTCCACGCGGACGGAGTCGCTGGCAGAAGCTAGTAAATAATAAATATTAGGGGAATTCACAAATCGAACTAGCCCCATAGTAAACTCAATAAAACTTGTGTTATGTGTACTAGTCGACGATATATTTAATAGATATGAATACTCGTACATAGAAAACACCCAAAACCTGGAATCAAATATTCATGCTCATCAAACAAATATTTGCCCTTACCGGGATTCCAACCCAGGACCTTCAGCTTTGTAGGCAGTGTCACTACCCAGTATTCTAACCGGTCGCCTAAAACTTTGGGCTGCATCTTGATGCCTGGATGGGAGTGAAAGATTGAAATCGGATGAGGAGTTTCGGAGATAACCTCCAACACACAAAATTATTAAGCTAATAACTAATAAACAATACCTCTTTATTATGCGACCACACCGCTGCTCAAAATACGCTACCGCACCGTAAAACGCAGCAAAATGTATGAAACATATGTGACGCATACGACACGTCAACGCGTACACGCAGCGTTAAGCACCGGTGTGTTCGCTCCCTAAATCTACCAGCACGGCACTACAAATTCTACATTCTACTTCTGCTGAAAAAAAGAGTCAGTTACTGAAATACTCGATCATGACAACTTGTTCGTTTACAACAGTGTTTTTCGACCTTTCGCGACCCCCCACCCTACACTCTTCTTAGCTTATATTTTATTTTACCGATTTTACCACTTTCATTTAATAAATACAAATAGCTATGACCCCCCCAGGGGGTCGCGATCTAATGTTTGTAAAAACACTGGTTTACTAAATATCACCAAGTATCGTCGCTTCCCAAGCGAGCACTAGGAATGTAAATACAGGCAAAAAGTAAAATACAACTTCAGTCTCTGGGATACCAAATACACAAACTTACTATTACGCCACCTCAATAAATATGACCGGTATATTAACTGTGAATTCATGTTGTGAAACATCTTTACAAGTTTCACACCACGTCTGGATACAAGGCACTTTGCCAGGTGTCCTGTTCACAAACTTACACTGCGTTGTTACTCAACCAGTATATCTGAACTCTAATATCGAACAGTTTGAAAGATCATAGAGATCAAATTACAATTGATATTTAGCTGTTGGCCTGCCAACCATTGTTGTATAGCTAATTAGCTAAGCTGTCACAACGCTTTCTGTCTATGCACCAGACCCCGTATCATGGGCGGCCTTATCACACGATAAGTGACAAGATAGAGCGTCCGTCACTGGCTGTCACTATTCGATAGAACGAGACGACGCTCCTATCTTGTCACTTATCGCGTAATAAGGCCGACCATGATACGGGGTCTGGTGTGAACCAGTTTAATTTTGTAACCATTAACGACACTTGTCAATACATAAATTCACGCCTCTTTTAACAAAAAGCATATGAAATGGCACTTTTTAAGTTATTTAGGCTACTAGGTCACTGATGGGTTGCTAATGGGACGGCCCGCGAGCAGCATAGACTATCTGTCTCTTTCTAAGCGTTCTAATTAGAAAGAGATGGACAGTCTATCTCGCCGCGAAGCTGCCGCGGGCCGTGATATGGTAGACGCGCGTGCCTCAGGGTCAAGATAGACTAGGTAAGTATATGTGCGACGAATCCAATCGTTGTGAATTGCCCATCTGGAGCGACTGCACCAGACGTGACGTATAAAGACGTCACGTCGCTCGCTAAAATTATGCGTGTACGCAGCCCGCCGTCAATGGCGGCTAAATGCGTGCGGGTTATTCACGGGGGCTTTATAGACTTAGCAAAAATACCGTGTGTGCATGTAATAGTCTATCCTTTATATAGCTATACCTACTAGCACTAATCACTTTTCTAGAACGGATCCTATTTTAAGACCCATCAGTACGACTAAACCGTAGTTTAGCCACGTGCCACAAACGCTTGGAAATAAAAGGCCATGTTTGATAAATACTTTATTCGAATAGTGGCTGTATTATTGAATTTGCGAGGTTCAAAAAAAAGTGGTCGAATTTTTTTTTCTAAAAAGAAATAAGAATAGAAAACTGTCATCTGTCACTTTGACAGTTCGAAAGCGGGAAATATAAGTATTCTCTTGGGACTACTTGCAATTCTTAAATTCATAACTATAGTTAAATGACCTCCGACAAACTGGACAAGCGTAAAAAAATCGTGTACAATTACAATCAAAATCCTGGAATATCACAAGTTAAGTTAGCGAAATTATTGAATATTCCTAAATCAACTGTTCAAAAGGTATTGGCTAATTATCAGTCGAGGTTGACGGTTGAAAGAAAGAAAGGTTCGGGTAGAAAACGCGGTCCTATTGACAGTAAGGCAACGAAAGTCATCGAGCACTTTAAGAAAAACCCAACACTTTCAGTCCGGGATGTCGCCAGAAAATGTAAGGTATCGAAGTCGTACGTGCAAAAAATTAAACAGAGTGCAGGCTTACGATCTTACAAGGCGTCTACGGTTCCTAATCAGGATGCTACCAAAGGTAAAAAAAGGCTCGGGCGCGAAAATTGTATACAAAGTTATACGAAGTTTGATTGTATTTTAATGGACGATGAGACCTACGTGAAGGCGGATTTTTAACAATTGCCAGGTTTACAGTTTTACGTCGCAAGTCAACGAGGGAATATCGATGAAAATTGTACTACAAAAAAACTAGATAAAGCAAAGAAATTTCTTGTGTGGCAAGCCGTCTGTTCGTGTGGTCAGAGAAGCAAATCACTTGTTACAACTGGCACCAACAACCAAGTCGTTTACACCAAGGAATGTTTGAAAAAACGTTTATTGCCGTTTATAAGAAACCACACGCAGTCCGTCATATTCTGGCCTGATTTAGCTAGTTCGCATGATGCATAGTCGGTAATGGATTGGTATAATGAAAATAATGTGTCTGTCGTACCGAAATTAGCAAATCCTCCAAACTGCCCAGAACTACGGCCTGTCGAGCGTTTCTGGACAATAAGAATAACCTAGAATAAGAATAACTTTATTTTACCAACGACACTGTTACATAATAGTAAAGCGATATCCTGTGAGTCCCAAACTAGGCTGAGCCTGTATCTTGGAACTCTATGGAGTTATCAGTTACACCTGTTATCTATAATTAGGTATAACTAGCTACGTGACAGAAGTTGTGTTAAAAATCAAGACAGTCATTAATTTATTACTTTAAAACATTAAACCGCTAAGCTTATATAATATATTAATTTATTAATAAACAAGCAGGTAAGCGAGTGTGTGTGTGTATGTGTTTGTCCTGTAAGTATATTGATGTGAGAGAATAATTAAAAGAAAACGAAAGAAAAGTGGTAAAATAGCTACAAACGAGCAAAAGTAAAAAAAAATGTGGGATACAACTTGTAAAAAGGTCACCGAAATAGATGTACAGAAATTGATGGAAGGTGTGAGAAGAAATGTCAGGGCATTTTATCAATTTTAATGTGTTGAGCAGATCGGTGTTTACATGTTTCAGAAAACTAATAAAACTGTGATGTAAATATATAATTAAGTTGTTTTCATTACTTTTTAAACCTAATTTGTCGTTAGAACGCCGACCACTTTTTTTCGTGGACAGACTTATATCGGCATTAACAACTTTTTATTAGTAGTTATCTACAGCATACTTGGTACGACGTAAACAATTAGCGATTACACTTAACCATGAAAGACAATTGATTTGTCTAATTTTTGTGGCTAGTGCAAAGATAGATATGTGTGTTCGTTTTAGAAAGGCGATTCGGACTTTATAGTGATGAGTGTGTTAGTAGATGTTATCATCTTCACCGTGATATCATTATCCCACCACACGTCATATCCTTCTTGTTCGTCGTTTCACTCTTGACAGAGTGGTCGTGGTCATCATTTCAGGCCCCGTCGACAAGGTTACAATCGACAAGCGCTTACGCCAATAGAAAATAATAAAATGTAGGGGAATGACAGATGTCGACGAAACACTTTTCGTTAACATCTGTCATTCCCATACATTTTATTAGTTTTCTATTGGCGTTAGCGCTTGTCGATTGTAACCTTGTCTAGGCCCCCAGGTGTTGGCAGCAAGCTTCGCAACACGCCGCCATTCCTCTCCGACAGTCGCCTTCCTTATGCTTGCGTGTAGTGATGCATCTACTGCAGCTTGGATCTTTCTGTTCATTTCATTGGTGACCTGCCTCGCGGTCTGCTGCCCTCGACCTTTCCCTGGATCACGAGTCGCTCAATAGCTACGTCACACGTCACACACACGCCTCCTAACGTAGATGACAGTCGTTGGGTTATAGTCACCACTCATCATCACGCAAACTCAGTGAGCTTTCGTTGGAGCCCCATACATACAAGCAGGCAGTACTCTCCTTCAAACTTTCAAGAGCAGATATCACGAAAACTATTCAAGATATCGAAAAACTTGCCCGAGTAAGACTTGTAGTAAATTTAATCAGCTTTCATTCATGTCGCTAGGACGCATAGGTAGTTTCCGAGATATAAGCGAAAAACCGAAAATTGGTACCGGCGCAAAGCGTGGACTTTTGATATGTTCACCTGAAAAAAATGACAGACCTAGGTCGATCCATACTTTGATCATCGAATTTCAAAGTAGACCCCCAAAAAAGCGCAAACAAGTAACACGTTCGAATACTATCAATAAGGTTAAATTACTTACCAAAAAATGGACGCGTCATTTTTCTGAATATCTTATTTTTACAAACGTATACGAGTACATATTTTGCTTTTGAACCAAAGAACATATTTTATTTAGAACATAGTGCATAATAGGTGGTGGATGAAAAAAACGCATATAAACATAAAATCCATAAACAATCAACTTTATTATGTAATCTAGAATTTACATAAACAATCAAGTAATTTCAGTGAAAAACGCTAACATTATTGAACAGAACAAAACGTCGTAAAGACGTCATTGCAACTATGTAACTTTATAACAGTCGCATAGTAACAAGTACCTAAGTACCTACCCTCTTCTCTAAGCGTTTTCCTAGGGCCAATTCATGAAGGTATAAGTTACTATTTTACAAGTTTAAAGGCCTCCACACATCGAACGCAGCGCGAGGCGGTAGCAGCACGGTTGACGCGGTTTTCATTCACACCACAGGCAGGCGGCATTTCGTGTGCGTGTGAGGTCGTACCGCGGTAGCAACGCTATAACCTACCGCGCTGGACACGGCTTGGTCCCGCGTTCAAGGGGTCGTACAAACATTTGTGTTTTCTAACCAATTCAATAACTTTTTCATTGATATCATTAACCGCACAAAGGTGTCCCTCGTCTAAAAACCACAAGGCTATCGCCGGAAGGCCCGCAAGCTGTGTCGCGGCGAGATAGACCAGCCGTTTCTTTCTAATTAGAATGATTAGAAAGAGACGGATACTATGTTGCCGCGGGTCGCCCACAGGTCGCGGGCCGTCCCGTGTTAGCCAAGCCGGGCAACGTGCGCAACCCGCACGATCATCGCCGATCGGCAAGCGCCACTAGCACCAATTCGCACAGTAATCAACGAGCACGTAATCTTCACATCCCAAACGCATATCCTTCTCTCACTTAATGCGCCATCTCCGTTTCGCGATGATCTAGGCCACGGGAGGGTCATTCGGCGCACGCGCAGCTCCCACGTGGCGAGTTATAACCAAGCATGTGCTGTGTCTAGGTTCTATTCAGCATTTTGAAGAGTATAGCTTGCAGTGGCGGCGCGTGAAAGTTTTCGATGGGCAACACGGAACATAAGAGTTATGAAAGAGTTAGTCTTTCAGCTTTCAGTACAACGTTTCGATGATTTGTCTGGAAGCAACATATCACGATGTGTTCTATGTGTAAGGTAAACGTCCCAATGCTCGACACCTTGTTCGTACCTCTATTGTTTTGGCATAAGATTAAAGGTGTCAAGTATTGGACCAATGTCGGGCTCAAGGATACATTATATTTATGTACCACCACCACCACCACCAGAAGGTGAGTGAGGTCGCCAGAGCTCCCGAGGTCGGGCTGTGTTGAGAATAAGGGTCAGTGTATTTGCCTTAACCTATCAACACATCCTCGGGAGCTCTCACGACCTTCCTTACCACCAGGAACACCTACAACTATCTACTGAGCAAGTAGCTATTATGATTGCGGTCTTCTATAAGGTGGAGTACTTCCCCAGTTGGGCTGATGCAAATATGAGGAGATCTCTTTACTTACTGCTAAGAAATTCACGTTTATTCAAGAATTTTATGGGGGAGTCGTTAAATGTTGTACCTAATACATTGGCAGGCTCAGGCGTCAAATAGGTATACCAACTCGCGATCTGAGAAACTGTTTGTTTTACCGCCCTATATATGAGCTATTACACAACGTTTACAGTACCTACCACGCTGCCATCTATGCAGTAACACTAACAATGCTGCACACGTCACGTTCCCACGTGTCGCCGTTACGGCAAATCTTGCGCACGTGCGGGTTGTCTATCTTTAGCGCCGTATACTCGGTGTTTGTAATTAGATCGAGCAAAAACAAGCAAAGCGAACCAGAGACCAGAACCACCGTGAAGTTCGTGTATGTCTCTATCGCACTCGCAAATCCGAGCGACAGCGATAAAGTTTACAAAAACGAAGTCGGCGTTTTGCGGTTGCTGCTTATTGAGAGTCCGCGGTACTACTTGGATTTTTTGGTGTTGAACTATAGTAACGTGACAGTGTTGTCAACATAACACTGTGAGCTGTGGAACTCACGAGACGGTATTTTTTTATTTCGAAAATCTTAAATAGACAACAAAAACTAATACTTAAGTATATGAGCTTGCTCAGAAAATTTCTCGAGTATCTGTTGAGAAATGCGACCTGTAGAGGAGAACAGCCGGACAGCCGGACAGACGTACCTACATATGAACGCATTTCCACCCAAGCTGAAACGTAAAATTTCGTTCGCTTCGCTCGCTCGTACCAAAACCATAAATTGGCAATTATTTCCTTGAATCCTACGGATTGTCTTTTTGCACAGACTATTGGACACATGCGCCTCTGTCTATGCGCGCATACGCATAGTCAATATAGAACAAACACACGATGCATAGAGCCGGCTAAAACAGTAAGTAAACATATAATCGGTGCCAAAAGCCGGTAAAACGGGTCTCCAATCTCCATTGAGCAGGGCAAAGAATCATTTTCGTATGATTATTTCCCTTGCTATGATTGTAACAAGTAACAAGTTCCTGGCAAAAATTTAATTTTTGGTACAAGCTTTTATTGCCGACTGTACTTTTCTGTATACCATCATCAACTACTCATTGAGACGATTCTAAAGAGCCCTAGCTCGATGGGGTTATGTGGTTTTATTACAGAGTTCCTATGCCCACCATCCAGCTCCATCATCAGATCAGCTCCAAATCATCATAATATTGCATTGTCACGCGATTTGCATATTCGTGCAAAATTTCAACTCAATCAAAACTGGGAAGTGGATGAAATTTAACTTGCAAGATTTGATTACGGACAGAGAGACAGACAACGGGACAGGTGAAAGTAAATAAAAGCTTGTAAAAATACAATATCTGCGAGGGTCATAGTTAATGACAATCGTTTCGTTTCATATGAAAGTGCGTTTTGCGGAAAAAGGACAGAATATACCCCCTTTTAAAACATTGGACACATCGTTTATGTTTATTATTTAGTATATTAATATTATTTATGATTATTTAATCCCTTGCTTTACTTTTTTCTCCATTTGTCAATATTTTTAATCCTTTTTCGGGAAAATTCAACATTATTGGTTATTTTATTTGGTGTACCCCTATTGTTTAGCCCCCTGTTAAGAGTCCCCAGCACACTCGATTTTTAATTTTTAGCAACTGAAACTACACTCGCGGTCAAATATTTCGGGTCACCCTAAATTAAATAACTGCAATAGGTTTTTAAAATATTTAATACTTGTTTTATTTACATAATATGCTATTCTTTACAATACCCAACTGTATTAGCAATTTCCTGGATCCTATCATAAAAATATCAATATCCAAAAATCACGATTTTTGCGATATTTCGCTCCGTTAACGTTGTTTTTTTTCATGGGTTTTTCCGATTTAAACCTGGTAACGTTATATTTGTTACTGTTATTAGCAGTTTATATGTAAAATTAAATAAAGATCATGACAGGATTAACTGTACAACCTCTTACGCACAATTTTAGGAAATATGACGGTGTTTTACCAACCCGTATTCTTTGTCCGCGAGTGTAGTTTCTGACTTGGATATGGCGGAGCTCATTGTGTATAAGTACAAAGTTTTATGTTATTCTAGCATGTCGTTTTAAAATGACCTAATACTTTTGTATGGAGAGTCGAGCGTCCTGGCAACTCCTTAAAAAACACACTTCTTGCTGTATTCTGCACGGGTTGCCTAATGTTATGTCTAGTTATTGTAATACAAGCGGAAAACTCCCTTCAACTTTAGTAGGAATAGAAGGAGACTTCGGGTTTTATTGGGTAACTACATAAGATAAAAGTACTTCTCCGATATGCACTCTTACATACAAGTTTGTATGCGGTGGTTATTATCCTCACCCGCACTGACTCACTGTACATTAAACGTTGTGTACCGAAATTGTGATGAGCGCTGTCATATCTGTTTGCTTTTACTATGACTTGTCATTTAATTCTTTATTTTTTATCTCATTCTTACGTAGCGTCAAGGTTTAGCGACATCTCAATAAATACGTCCAGATCACCTGTCTGTGACTTAACCTTGCAGATGCTTTGCCACTGACGGTGTGGGAGTATTAAAAAAAAATCGATACTGTCACAGTCACTTTTCGATAGCACTGATCAGAAAAAAATAGATCGCTGTAGCACTACTTAGTTTTCTAAGTTAGCTATATGGTCACCAAGACCCGAGTTCGTGTTGAATAGATACCCTTCAGAGCAAGTAAACAGATGTCCCCAAAACACCGATCTGAAATTTGTTTGTTTTGAAACAAACGCGCAGCTGCCAGAAATATGGAACTCTAAACTGTCCCGCATATATTTATAGTCCTGCTGCTTACCTTGAGTACCCGTTTAGACGTAAATCTTCACGTATCTAAGCTGTAATTTTAGACCAAACCTAACTGTCTGGCGTCTCGAAATCGCAGTCTATTTTAGACCACGGGCCGGCTAGCGGCTGCACGAACGCTCGCGCTTGTTTTAAAAAGAATAAAAACATAAACAAAGGAAAAACAAATATGGCGGTTCGAAATTTGATTTTTCCCGCGTGCTGAAGTGTTTTGTTTTGTTTTCTCAGACGTGGGGGCCTATAGCCATTACAAGTGAATTTGAAATGATTTGGTGTATATTGTGATATTTGTGATTGTGGTTTGTTATGTATGATGCGGTGGTCTATGGTCGTTCGGAAAGCAGTTTGTGTGGTCGTATGTATTGTTTTCGCGTGTGCAACAGCGACTTGTGCCCTCGTTTTTACACAGTTAAATATCGCTGATAAGATTGGTGTTTAGCTATACCGTTTTTTTAGCTCTGAATGCACCTTTAAGTACTTATTATACCTAGTTTGGTACGAGTATACAAAAGGATGATTCGATACGAGTGTGTTGCAAGAATAACTGCCATTTATTTTAGTGTTTATCATCAAAGTACGAGCGGATATAGTACCTACTTGAGATTAGGTAAAATCCAAACATGTCATCCGTAAATAAAGAAATAGTCAATGATCGTAGATGGCTGATTTTGATATTGATTTTATCTTTCACCATAGTCTTTATAATTTTAGCCGAATGCCTTCAGTTTTTCGTTGTGATGTAGCCGGCATCACTTGCCACCATTTCCTTCAGTTCAGGGTCTAAAATATATTTAGTATCAAAAGGATCTTGTGATATTACACGACATTTTAAAAAGCACGCCAGTTTTTCTTTAGCTGAATACAGGGTTTTCGGAAGACGAATGATTTTTCGGCAAAAATATTGATATTGAACAATAAAAATTCTGTTATCAACGCTACGTCCCATTTGGAGCTTACTAATGATCACTCTGATTTAAGGCTTAAAATGGGTTATCCCCATGAACCCCATGGGTACCATTAATTTGTTACCTGGCAACAGCTGGGATTTTTACCCACCACTAATAGTAAAAAAGTGATTCAGGCATGCGGCTGTCAAACGGCGGTTATGGGTTCGAATCCCGGCTCGTATCAATGAGTTTTTCGGAACTTATGCACGGAATGCCACTTGATATTTACCGTTAGCTTTTCGGTGAAGGGAAAACATCGTGAGGAAACCTGCATACATCCGCGAAGAAATGAAAATGCGTATGTGAAGTCCCCAACCCGCACTGGGCCAGCGTGGGGACTACTGCCCGTTCCTTCTCATCCATGAGAGGAGGCCTGTGCCCAGCAGCGGGACGTTTATAGTTTGATTTATTATTATAGTAGTAACTTACAGTGGGAACAGGTGGAAATTAATAACCTGATTTCGCTACATGCCATTCTGTCGAAAAAAAAAACACGCCAGACACCTAGGTATTTTAAAACTGTGCACCTAAATAATCTTTACACATAATCCCGCCCACATACGAGCACCTATGTCATCGTTATCAGTGTAGTAGTTATCAGCAGGGATTAGCGGACACGGACCGAACAGCTGACGGATGATAAAAATATCACGAATCTGTCTCGTTTTTATCTATTTTTAAACTAGAATCTTTTTTCATCATCACCCCCCGAGCGTTATTCCCGGTTGTGCCCTAAAGGCGCCCGGGGTCCGCTTTGACACCTAATCCCAAGATTCGGCATAGGCAGTATTAGTTTTACGAAAGCGACTACCATCTGACCGTCCAACCCAGAGGGACAACTAGAGCTTATCTATACTAATATTATAAATGCGAAAGTGTGTCTGTCTGTCTGTCTCTCTGTCTGTCTGTTACCTCTTGACGCTTAAACCGCTGAACCGATGGACATGAAATTTGGTATGGAGATAGTTTGAGTTAGAGTTTGATAGAGGAGTTTTTAGTTTTGTCCGGGGAAGGACATAGGATAGTTTTTATCCCGGAAATCATCCCCTGAGGGGGTGAAATGGGGGATGAAAGTTTGTATCGAGCTACGATATAAACGAGTTCCACGCGGATGGAGTCGCGGGCAGAAGCTAGTAAAATTTATAAATACGAAAGTGTGTCTCTCTGTCTGTGACCTCTTCACGCTTAAACCGCTAAACCGATTTAGATAAAATTTGGTACCGATATATATAGTTTCAGTCCGTGGAAGGACATAGGATATTTTTATCCCCGAAATCATCCCCTAAGCGGGCGAAATATGGGGTGAAAGTTTGTATGCAGATATAAATATAAACGAGTTCCATGCGGACGGAGTCGCGGGCAAAAGCTGTATCTAAAAATTATAGTAAACATATGTTTAGAGTCAGCGTCAGGGTATAATTAAGCCCATTCTCTGTCGACTATTGCAGGCATTCCCAGCAGTGCGACGTATATCAGGTGAAGATCATGATTGTATGCAGTACACGATAGGTTTTACGGCGAAAATGTACTGAAACGTCTCGTAAAACTTATGTTGAAAACGACGATAAAATCTGTCATGCTACTAGGCTAGGCCAGATGAACAGATATATGTGTAGAAAAAACATGAAACAAAACATCTTAGATACTTTTTTGAACGAAAGACTACAGCTCACAGGGCCACTATTTACTAGTTTTGATGTATAAATGTTGGTTTATAAGAACTCCTCTACCCTAACTCAGAATCAGTCTTTACTTAGTTACCTCTCAAGAAAACTTGTCTGTTTACACTCATGCGCATTGGTTCCGAAGCAGACTAAACATGACAGGTTACATCAACATACACGTTAAACATACTAGTTTTGCCAGCTCCCTCTTTCGCCTCTTATACCCACTTCCACCCACATTGTGTGCCAGCTCCCTCTTTCGCCTCTTATACCCACTTCCACCCACATTGTGTGTACTGCGACGGTGGGGTACAAGCATACGGTCTGCCTGATAAGCAGACAACGCCTATGAAGTTTTCATATGCTTTGTATAATCTTAGAAAAGTAGTTAACACATCAACAGTATTTACGGCATATCACGCATATGTCACGTCAACATTGAAATATGGAATTATGTTTTGGGGAAACTCAAGGGAAAGAGAACTGGTATTTAGAGGACAAAAAAAATGTCTAAGAGCTGTTTGTGGTATTCAACCAACAGACTCATGTAAACCACTGTATAAAAAGTTTCACATACTGACATTTCCGTGCCTATATATTTTTGAAGTAGCCTTATATGTAAAAACAAATGGTAACCAATTCCGTAGTTTCAATAGTGCACGGCAACGAGGTAAAATAGACACCAGACCGATGAAAACCGCCTTACTCAGGAAAAGTGAATTTGGTATGGCACCCAGAATTTATAATAATTTTCCCAAAGCCATACGACATATAGAGGATCTAATTAAATTCAAAACAGAGCTATACAGTTATTTGACAAAAAAAGCGTACTATTCGATAAAAGAGTATTTAGTTGACGTTGCATGATAATAATTAGACATAGGAATGGATGCTTCTATTTCTTATTTTGTTTTTTACTTATTTACCAACTAATCACGACATTTTCTACTTTTAACGTATACAATTTGAAATTATGATTTATTACAATGAATATTATTTACTTTCTAGATATTTGACAATTCTATTTTAATTTTAATGTATAATGATCGTACTGAAAACGTAATTTTAAATTTGGTGAATTTTGTATGCCTTGTGGCAAAACACAGTGAGACATGTTTTTTAATACCCTAACTAGACCTTTATATACCTGTGTTTTACAAATAAATTATTTGAATTTAATTTAATTGAATGAAGGCTTGTGTGACTCGATAACAATCATAAGCGCGTTGCCGTGCCGACATTTGATTTGGGGATTCGTTGTTGACAGCTAGACTCTCAACACAGCGCAGCCTCGGGAGCTCTGACGACCACACTTACCAGGAATACAACACATTCCTGTCGTCCTCACTCACTAGGAACACAATACATTCCTGACGACCTCACTCACCAGGAACACAATACATTCCTGACGACCTCACTCACCAGGAACACAATACATTCCTGACGACCTCAGTCACCAAGAACACAATCAGGGTTGGGCAGTATTTCAATTACATGTATGTGAAATACAAATACGTATTTTGTATTTGTATTTCAAATACTAATTGGCGAAGTATTTTGTAATTGGTATTTCAAATACCGCACTCACATGTATTTAGTATTTAGTATTTCAAATACTTTACTTTTTAAAATACATTTACACTAAAATACATTTTATTTAATTCTATACCCGTATAATGGAACGTTTTTTAATATAGTTATACTACGTAAAATATAGCTTGAGCCCTGCGACAGCTGTCATCTCAGTACAATTTATAACCTTAAAACGTAAAATTGTACTGAGATGACAGCTGTCTTAGGGATCAAGCTATATTTTACGTAGTTTAGGGGCTTAGGGCACTGTGGCAACACTTTACTGTAAGTGTCAAAGTAAACGTCAAGTTCCAACTGCCAATTTAGTTCAGGAGTTTTTTCTGTGTGGCTGCCAACTTTATCAACAGAGCTCTGAACTCTCTAGGTCTTTGGCTAGATTCCTATGGATTAGACCTGTCACCCTCTAAAAGCACGGCAATGGTTTTCTCAAAAAATCGTTCACGCCCTTATATCGACATCAAGTTCAAATCGCAGCCTATCCCTGTACAGGATAAAACGAAATTCTTGGGGGTTATATTTGACTCCAAACTATCACCGACTGAACATATAAATTGTTTTGTTGCAAAATGCGAAAAGAACCTAAACGTCATCCGCGCCCTATCTGGTGCATGGTGGGGAGCCCATCCTTATTCGCAAAAATTGGTTTATAATGCCCTAATTAGGTCTCACTTGGATTTTGGCTCTATATTGATTGAACCATGCTGTAATAAATCAGATCTTAAAAAACTATACAAAGCAAGGCACTCAGAATAGTTACGGGATCCATGAAATCTTCTACTATTAGGACTCTCCAAGTGGAATGCGTCGATCCCCCCCTCAAGGCACGACGACAATACCTGGCAGACAGGTACTTAATCAGGAGCGCTCAACTAGAGCACCACCCCATTTTTCCCAAGTTGGATATGTTAAGAGACCACGTGGAGTCCAGCCGGACCGCGCCGAGAAAACCGATCCCAAATTTGTTGACTAACCTAATCAGATTGAATAGCATTGAGTCTCCCTTAACAAAACTCCCTAATATGCCTATATACACAATTCCTTTTGCTGCAATCACGTTCCAACCGAAAACAGCGAGCATTGGAGTCGATAGGTCCTCTTCTTCGGCTAACGAAATATTCCTCGAATCGGTTAGAGAAAGATGGCAAGATTGGGACCGTATCTATACGGATGCCTCCTAAGTACAGGAATGGGTCCATAGGATGTGCCTTCATTCACGACAATCTTAACTCGGTACATAAATTCCAACTGCCCAATATCTGCACTATATTCACTGGGGAGTGTTTAGCCATTTTGAAGGCTGTCAGGTATGTCAAAGAACACAGGCTGGTAAATTCAGTAATTTTTTCGGACAGTCTTAGCTCTATCCAAGCCATTTCAAGCAATGCAATTAAAAACTGGGCTAAATCACCGTTGGTTTGCCTCATCAAGGAGGTTCTCCTATCTTGCCGACTCCTTGAGCTAAAAGAAACCCTATGCTGGATCCCCAGCCACAAGGGTATTCATGGGAACGAACTGGCTGATTCAGCTGCCAAGGAAGCAGCAGTAAACGGTAATAGAGCTTTCTTCCAATGTTTTAGCAAGGACTTAGACGCGATCTCCTCGTTAAAACTATGCTCAGCATGGTCGGCTTTGTGGGCCGCTGATAATAAGCTACAGTACTATCTTTTGCAAAATAATATTCCGGCCACTCCCTGGTTTTTTAAATTTAAATTCAAGAAAAGTATTACCAGTTGCATCATTCGTCTTAGGCTGGGCCCTGTCTGTTCCCCTGAATTTCTATATAAGATTAAAGTTAAAAATTGCGCGGAATGTCTGTGCGGGCATGGTATTGGTTCAATTGAACATATTTTTTTCGAGTGTCCTACAACTCAATTCTCCCTCTATGACCTGCTAACAAAACTCAAAGTTCAACTCCCCACCAACGTTAAAACCCTCTTGGCCAGTTTTGAACCCAAAGTAGCCAAGGCTTTGGCGTATTTTATAGATAAAAATAAAATAAAATAATAACTAATCATTAATAATAAGTATCTTTTTATTCACTATTATTATTGCTATTCATATATAGTATTTCTGTATGATTATTTATGTGTATATTTAGTCCCCAGGGCAAAATTTTTAGGTGCACTCCACAGTTCCGTAAATACAAATCTCCCCCCACTTGACATTGGCAAAGTGCCTAAGTAGCAAAAAACCACAAACTACGGAAAAAAAATAGTTCAGGAGGGGAGGAGAGGAATTCAGTTCGGAGGATTTGAACCGGATAGATCTGAATCTGAAGATAATGGATTTAAATTCACGTCCATCTACATCCACGTTGATAATGACGATGGCGATGGTTACAGTGAAAGTTCAGCAACTTACCCACTTATTCTAACCGGCAAATACAACAAAGTGACGACGGGCTCGAGTGTCCCCCTCCCCGGGGGTAGAAGCCAAAATCCAGTAAAAGTTGAAGCATCTTGTTGTGCTCTTCCAGTCCATTTCATTGGCTGGATACATTCATTCACCTATTAGACGGAACTTATCTGACAATACTTTTAGGAATTTAGTTTTTATGAAAGGAAATCCCTTCTTCACTTTATAAAAACGTGTAAAAATTGTTGTGAGATAAGTTTCAAAGAAGTTCATTAATGTATTTTGTATTTTATATTTCAAATACATTATTTTGAATACTGTATTTTGTATTTTGTATTTCAAATACCTGTCACCAAAGTAGTTTGTAGTTTGTATTTCAAATACTTTTTTACATGTATTTTGTAATTTCTATTTCAAATACAATGAAGCCAGTATTTTGCCCAACCCTGAACACAATACATTCCTGACGACCTCACTCACAAGGAACACAATACATTCCTGTCGACCACACTCACCAGGAACACAATAGGTACATTCCTGACGACCTCACTCACCAGGAACACAATACATTCTTGACGACTTCACTCACCAGGAACACAATACATTCCGGACGACCTCACTCACCAGGAACACAATACATTTCTGACGACCTCACTCAACAGGAACACAATATATTCCTGACGACCTCACTCACCAGGAACACAATACATTTCAAGCTTACAACGTGTTAGGGGAATGATTTTGGGACTTAAAACATCCAATGTAGGTACTTTAACTTTATATCACAAACTGTCTATGCCAATTTTATTACAAGTTACAAGCTTTTATTTAACTTGCAATGTATTCCGGTTGGAATATTGCAACTGAATTTGGAAGCAGATATGATGCAACCGATTGAACTGAAATTTTGGGTAAAGGTATAGTTTGGATGACAATTCTATACATCATGGTACCATCGACCAGATCTGATGATGGAGACAAAAGGTGGCCATGGTAATTCAGTACTTAACCGACGTAACCCCGTTGAGTTTGGGATCGTTAAAATCGTCTCAATGAGTCGTTGATGACGGTATACAGTAAAATACAGTCGGCTATAAAAGCTTGTATCAAAAATGATATTTCGACAGAAACTTATACACCGGTGGTCACAATTAGTGGAGTATTTTAAGCATGAAAAGGTTCCAGGCAGGGCTCGTTAGAATCGTCTCGATGAGTAGTTTGATGACTGCGCAAACCAATTATCATGTCATTCAAAAGCCACTGCTGGACATAGGCCTCCCCCAAAGAGTGCCAAAGTGGCCGGCCCTGCGCCCGCATCCAGCGGACTCCCACGACCTTTACCAGGTCAATAGTTCACCTCGGCGGGGCTACGCTGCGTCTTCCAGCACGTATGGTGCAAACCATACGGTCAAAAGCAATGGTTGCGATTTATTCGCAATTTACAACTTTAACGAAGGCGCGTGATCTTATTTCGAATAAAACGACCAAAAATGCTTGAGCATGACTTAAATTTACCCTCTACGCATATGACTTGACAAAACATTGTTCTGATATCCCGCAGCGGATATGATTTATTTTCTGTGTGGCCTTATTGGGGTTGACTGGTCATTCTCTACCAGGCAATAAGTTCGCCTTTTGTATTTTTAACTTGTTACTGTTCAATAAAGTTTAAATAAATAAATAAAACATAACCAATTCAATGTATAGTTTTATGGTATCTTGCGTACTTTTAATGATAATTTAATTAGAGTCACTTACCGTGAGCTCGTCCATTGTAACTTGAAACTTACATTTGAGACATCCGTGTCTACAGGGAGGTTTTGGGTTGTCTGTAATGCTCTTTATTAATACCCTGACCCGTGTAATATGGCTTAGCACTTAGCAACGCCATACACGCAACCCTATCGTCCTATCACAGTCACATTAGCAACTTTATATCTTTGTGAATAAGGTTGAAATTGGCTGTGGGATGGCATTGGTGTAAAGTTTCATGTCATCTTGGTATTGTCACGCAATTACTGATTTTATTTTATTTTATTTATTAGGCTCACGGTCGCGGGAGTCCGCTGGATGCGGGTGGCGCAGGACCGGTCAATGTGGCACTCTTTGGGGGAGGCATATGTCCAGCAGTGGACGTCTTTCGGCTGATATGATGATGATGATGATGATTAGGCTCACACAACAAATTACAGTCATACATTGAGTATATTAAAAGCTTAGTGTCTAGATCTGGACTACAATTCTAAACAGTGTGTGCACAGAAAGATTAATAACTTAGACAAACTGTATACGATTTTGAGTTGTATTCCCTCGATATAAAGTTAAGAGATGCATAGATATTAACAGACGCGATTATATGTTGGATATTAATGTTAAAAGATAAAATTAAATTAATGATGGCCCGAATTGATGACTTAAGAGTTACATATGATGATTTTCTTGCCACATGTCAAAGATATAGGAAATTATCCATTTATGCCCACTCCTGGGCTGTTATTCGCTAAGCGTTAATGCGGCTCACCCCGCCGTGCACCCGTCACGAAACTAGACTACCTACGCTTGGTTACTACGCATCGCGGAGTCAAGATATATTTGTGGGTGAGCGTTGAGGTGAGCTTAAAACAAGTTACAGAATAGGGGGGCAGGTAGCGGTTATCCATGCATTCAGCGAGAGTCAATTTATTTAAATTTTATACAGAATAAATGTTTTTTAGAATGTTTCAACTACTTACATAAAAAAAATTAAACAACATTCATAGTTGATCACTTATTGGCAATCACAGCACGCATTAAAGAACATATGTATGTATGTATGTAAGCACTTTATTGTACATAATAACAGGTTAAAGAATATACATGCTGTCACACAATAGATCAAAGTACAAAGGCGAACTTATCCCTATAAGGGATCTCTTCCAGCTAACCTTTGAGCAATTGAGAGGAAGGTAGGTAGACCGAGAAATGAAAACAAAACCTAATAGGTATTAATTCTAGACAAATAAAAACATGGCAATACATATAACCTCCTTCCACTGATGGCGGGTGTGTGACCGTTTCAGAAGACGCTGTACTTTCAGCATTAATGTTTTTCCCCAATGGTTCTGCGGGAGGGTTAGATGGTTTGTCCCCGCAACACCTGAAGGATTTGACCACCTCACCTTCTGGGGATACAGGTTCGGCGTTACTTCAAGAGTTAACATCTTTGGTCAACCTAATGCTAACTGGTCGTGTAAACGCTGAAATCATCCCGATCCTCTACGGTGCCAATCTAGTAGCCTTAGCTAAAAAGGATGGTGGCATTCGGCCGATCGCCGTCGGTTGCACTTTTAGACGTCTGTCTTCAAAACTCTGCTGTAGGAAATTCAATCAGAGTCTCACCAAAATGTTCAAGCCTCGACAGCTGGTTTTTGGCGTCAAGGGCGGGTGTGAGGCTGCAGTGCACGCTGCGCGCACGTTTCTGAGCCGCACGGACTATGAAGTTTTTGTCAAAGTTGATGGGAGAAACGCTTTCAATTCGGTTGATCGTGGTGCCCTCTTAGCAGAAGTCAAAAAACATCTCCCCGATGCCTATGGTTATCTATGGCAATGTTATGGGGCACCATCAAAATTACTTTTTGGTGACAAAATTATCGATTCAAACACTGGTTGCCAGCAGGGAGACCCGCTTGGTCCTGCTATATTCAGTTTGGCTATCAATCCAATCATAAACAATCTAAATTCAAAATTTAATCTTTGGTATCTGGACGACGGTTCCCTTGGTGGGGACGCTGAAACAGTCTTGCAGGACTTGCAATTAATAATGGTCAAATTTGCAGAAATAGGGCTTTCCCTTAATTTCACGAAATGTGAAATTTTTCTGCCTGACCGCCTTCCCCCGGATAGAAAGATTGATATACTGACTAACTTTAACGCGATATTACCCAACATCTCCGTCCATTCAACTTCATCACTCACACTTTTAGGATCTCCAATTTTTGATGAAGCGATCAGTCTAGTTATTAATTGCAAGTTAAATTTGTTTAACTGTACATCTGACTTACTTTTTGATATTAACCCCCATATGGCACTTTTTACTATCCGTTTTTGTCTCTTTACACCTAAATTCATGCACTTACCCCTCAGAAATACCACTCTATACTTTTGTCAATTGATAATACTCTACAACCTACTGTATCCAAAATTCTAAACGTTACTTTCGATTCCATTTCATGGTCCCAAGCAGTTCTACCTGTAAGATTCGGTGGTCTGGGTGTTCGCGCAACTTCCGGTGTGGCACTACCAGCTTTCCTGTCTTCTGCGTACAGTTCGTTGTCCCTCGTCGGTATTATTTTAAACATTCAACAGATACCGGTCGCAGAGATCGCGAACTTGGCGGAGGCCGAGAGAGCCTGGTGCGACTGTGCCCGGAAGCGGACGTCCCTGACATGAAACACGTCCAGAAAGTATGGGACACTCCTCTGCTCAAATCCATTCACCATTCTTTAGTCGAAAATAGTCTAAACGACTTAGAACGCGCCCGGCTCTTGGCTGTCTCCGCACATGAGTCAGGCCACTGGCTTAACGCTCTTCCCTCACGCAACATAGGCACAGTTCTCGACCCAGGTACGCTAAGAATAGCTATCTGTTTAAGGCTGGGATCCCAAATATGTGTTCCCCATACTTGTGTCTGCGGCAAAGGTGTGGACCAGCTAGGTAGACATGGCCTATAATGTAACAGAAGCGCCGGCCGCATGTACCGCCATGGTACCATAAACGACCTGCTGCGTCGGGCGCTCGCCACTGCCTCCATACCTTCGTCACTAGAACCTCCTGGTATGACGAGAGACGATGGCAAGTGCCCGGACGGAGTAACTTTGGTAACGTGGAAACTCGGTAGGGCCCTGGTGTGGGACGCAACATGCGTCGATACGTTCGCACTGTCCCACATACAGGCAACACGGTCTCAGGCCGGCGCTGCGGCTGATCAGGCTCAATTACTTAAGCGCCGCAAATACTATTCTCTAGTTCAGAACTACGAGTTTGCGGCGCTTGCAGTTGAAACGATGGGACAGCCGACATGAAGGCCTTCATGAGGACCCTGTCGTCGCGGCTGGTCCACGCCTCAGGGGACCCCAGAGCTGGCGCGTACCTTTCACAAAGGATCGCCCTTGCGGTCCAAAGGGGAAATGCCGCAAGCGTC
This sequence comes from Epinotia bilunana, assembly GCA_947049275.1. NCBI lineage: Eukaryota > Metazoa > Arthropoda > Insecta > Lepidoptera > Tortricidae > Epinotia > Epinotia bilunana. Next base: position 14,578,995 of record OX346275.1, on the reverse strand, counting down.
ATGGGGTCAATGCCGCAGACAGAACTTTTGGACGGACTATTTTTTTGTAATTAGTTTTAATTTTTTCGTTTTATCATTTTTTATTTAGTATCAAAAAGAAATATACATATATAAATATACAGTATAAAATATAGTACACACTATCATAAGTAATATATATCGCAAATATACAATAAATAAATAAATACTATATTCAACCAATTCACAAGTCATTGGAAAGCCACAACTTCTTCAAATTCATCTTAAGTGACGCAACAGACCGCGACTGTCTCAGCGACAAAGGCAACTCATTCCACAACTTAACAGCGTGCGCGGTAAAAGATCTGGAGTATGTTCGCGTCTTTCTAGACGGTACAGCAAGAGTAAGGTTAGCACTCGACCGCAAGCGGTGGCCACTGCCGTCTGCCATATAGTTAAACCGCTCAGAAAGATAAGGAGGGGAAGTAGGGCTGAACAGTGTGTTGAAAAGTAATGACAGGATATGCACGTCCCTGCGCCGGCGAATCGGTAACCATCGAAGCTTAGAACGGAATTCAGAGATATGATCATACTTGCGTAGACCAAAAATATATCTGATACATACATTTTGCAGGCGCTCCAGCCTATCAAGCAGCTCCTCGTTGAGGTCCAGAAACGCAATATCGCCATAGTCCAGAAGAGGAAGCAAAAGAGATTGAGTAAGGGTCAACTTGGTACGGAGAGGAAGGAAATTCTGGAGACGCCTTAGGGAGTGAAGGGATCTAAAGATCCTCTGACTCACCTCAGCTATATGGGGTGACCAAGAAAGCGTCTGATCCATGGTGATACCCAAATTCCTGACAGTAGAGGAAAAAGGAATAGAAATTCCATCAAAAAGAATGTCAGGCACCACCACCTCTGAGAGCTTATTTACATAGTAAGGACCACCAATAACAATCGCTTGCGATTTCTTTGCATTAATTTGTAAACCAAACTTACACGCCCAGCAGCGTATTGACTCAAGGTTTCGATTGACTTCCGAGATTAAAGAGGAGATCTCATTCACAGTAGCCGCTGCATAAATCTGTAGGTCATCTGCGTAAAGGTGATATGATGTAGTTAGGGATTCGGTGATACTATTTATAAAAACAGAGAACAATAATGGAGAAAGCACACCTCCCTGAGGAACGCCAGCGGAGAGTCCGCACCACTCGGACATCTTGTCATCGAACATAACGCGCTGGCGTTAACATTGAGAACTTATTAAGTTTTGGGGCGCTTATAATAACCTATCTACCTCTTTTTTGTATTAAGTACATCATTGTGGTGTCGGGGGTGTTTATTTCTTCAATCTATTGTCGTTATATAATTTTTGTTCTGCTTCGTATCTAATGAAGGAAGGGCAATGAACGTAGACAGCTTTTATGGGTCTGGTGTCCCTCGTAGCTCTTTAACTGGGAGGATTTTATTAGAAAATGAGCCGACTCGACTGTTACACAAAACCTAGTCGTGGACGTAAGATATATATGACGCGACGTTGCGTGTGTGTACTATAAAATATGTTTTATACTCGTCGACTTTAATGTTTGAGTTAAGACTACGTACACCAAACTAAAATCAGATACCTACTTTTTACTATGGAGGTCCGAACTCAACATTTTACAACTGTTTAGACAACTTAAATAAATTCGACCAGTCACGTGGCGCCTTTACTGAACTAAAATGTATTTGACCAATAGGACGTCGTCTTGACTACAGTAGAAAAGTAAAAGACATCAACGACCAAAAACGAAAAAGCCGTTGGCTGATGCACTTCGTTTCAGCAGGGCTTAGATTTTCAATAGATACCAAGTTTGTTTAATTAGTTCAGTTGACTCGTAGAAAAAGTATGGTATACAATAGTTATATAATTAGCGTTTTAAGTCTCGTACCTTAATTTAAACGTGGTACTCGACTGAAAAAGCATACATAATATAACGATTGCATAAAATATTATTTTTTACGTTTTTTATAGCGTCCATCAGTGAGTGGTGCTTGAATCGACTGACCAGGATATAAATGTTAGTTGATATGTTTTACAAATACCTACTTAACTATAAATACATGGGGGGATTTTACAGGAACCGAAATTCCCAAACTGAAGATTCCCAAGCTTGTATACTAGACGACGATATTAATTTAATTGAAGAATTATGACATGTAATATTTAGAATATTATTAATAAATGGCTTATGACTTATTATATTTAATACATAACTGCATCAGATCGGGAAAATAGGGATTGCCGATCAAGTAAATAAAGACAGGCCTATAGGCCTCCAATTTTTGTATGAAATACTATTATGGATGTCTCGTCTCGGCGCGCCGACAGGTGTTACTTCGAAGCCTACGAGTATTATAAAGAACACATCAATCAAGCCGACAAAACAGTACAATAAAATCTGTTTTTTTTTTTTAGGGTACGTCTAAAGGTACACCTAAAGCGAGAATATAATTTTTTTTCTCGATAAACGCATGGTGTGGTACTCCACACCATGCGTGCATGGTTGGATAGCTCGTTCAAAAATATTATGGGTTTCTAAAACCATTTTTCAAATTAGTGATTCGTTTGCGAGATATTGGGCTTTAAAGCCCTGATTTTTGTTCGAGTCATGTGTGTCGTCGTCGTCGTCGTCCCCCCGTGCCGGCTAAATGGCTACTACTAGGGATGTGAATTAATTCGTGGTAGTAGAACATATAATGAATTTAAAAGGAAAATTATCACGGACAAGTAGGCATAAGTGGTTACCGAGTAATAGTCGACCAACTTAATGTGTACTTGGAAAGGCCAATTTTCGTACAAATTCGGCCGACACAACCGCACCGCACGGCGATGTAACTAAGACAAACAGGCAACTACGGAACCCTACACTGCGCGTGGCCCGACACGCACTTGGCCGGTTTTTAGATTTAACTTAGTTTTAATTTAATTTTGTTAATGTTAGTTAATATCTTGTTTATACTTTAGAAAGTAAATAGTTTTATAACGAATAATATCACAATGCAGACTAACCTAATAAGAGGTTTATAAAGTGCAAAACCAAATACAGAATACTCTTACACCTCAAATGAAAGGAAGCTAGTTGATTGAGGAAAACCGCAGTTTGCAAATAATATGTGTTTTATGCCTACTGATGAAGTAAGAGCTTAGCTTCTTAAGAGCAAGGCTTGATTTGACCCAATTTGAATGAGGTCTTAACAATACAACTTGAGATATAAACTGTTTGGACTAGGTTGATCTTGTAATAAACCCTGGTTGAAAATAAAGATTACAAGATTAATTCGATATAATACCGTAAATACCTGCATTTATAAGTATTTCTTTTATAAAGTATATAATTAACTTTAACTAAATTAAATGAAAACTAAGTTAAATCAAAAAAGGCCCTCGAGGCATTGTACTAAGGATTTTAGCGGAATATCCTGAATCTCGCTGAATTGCAATGCTGATGTGTTGCGTGAGAAAGCCGCCAGCTCTTCGGTGATCAGTTACGTCAAGCAGACATACATAAATAGTAACTTGACGGTTTAAATACATCTGAACGTCAGAAATGGGCCAAAAACTGGCAAATTTCACTTTCCTATCAGTATGTTAAGGACGCGGTCCTTAACCAGGCCGCATGCACTCAATGCCAGCCAGTGTCACAAACCGCGCGCCCGCGCACAGACGTCGCGCATGCGTAGTGCAGTGTCCAGTGACATACACAGTGTAAACAGACTTGTGTTGTGTTGTGTCTGACGGATTGACGAGTTTTATCAATTAACATTGATTGTAAGTTATGAGTGCATGCTTGACGCTATAGGCAGGATATACAATTTACACTATTATCATTGCGAGAGTAATTTCAAGTCATGATGAGAGGATGATGCTTTTTAATGACTGTGGTTCGGATTATGTTATCATTCGAGGTCCGTCACGATTTTTTTAAATGTACTCCTTCGGTTACACCAACTGGGTGTTGTTATAATGCGAAGTTTTAGTCATTTTCACTACGCATATAGAAGTAAACTGTAGGTAATTGATTTCCAATGTGTCACATTACAGTCTGAGTTGTGTGACGGTTTTTCTAGTACACATCGTGTTTATATTACGGAAAGTCACGTTTGATTAGTAAACATTTACTATTTTATAACTGCGACTATTGAGAAGTATCACTAATTACCTATAGTCCTATGGAGATAGAGGCATTGCTCTGTTTGGGTGATGGTTGATGAATCATTATCGAACGAACGAGCGTAGCGAGTGAATTTCTCCGTTTCAGCTTGTCGTTCTTTCGCATGTCCGGATGTCCGGCGCTCCCGGTGTTCCGCTGTCCGGCTGTTTTCCTCTCAGGTCGCATCTCTAAACCGATTCTCGTGAAAATTTGTGAGCGGTTTCAATAAAAAATATACAATCAGAATTAAAAACAAAAAATAGGTATATAGTTAATGAGTTAATGCTAAAAGTAGAGTGCGATAATTATTAGCTCACAAATTTTCACGAGTATCACTTGAGAAACGCGACCTGTAGAGGAGGACAAACATACGATATTTTTTAGCGGAGGCTGAGGCTGAAACCGAGAACTTCGTTCGCTTCGCTCGCTCGTTCAAAAAGAAGGCAATTAACACATCAGTAACTACAGAAAAGTTCAAAAAGTGGGTTGTTTGAACACGTGTCTTTTATAATAATACTAGCTTCCGCCCGCGACTTCGTCTACGTAGACCTGGGATAAAACTATCCTATTTAATCCAGGCTATACACTATCTTCGTGCAAAATTTCATCCAAATCGGTTGAGCCGTTTAAGCGAGTTTAGATAACAAACATCCAAACATCTAAACATACATACACATAACAGGATACATTATACATTTAGTTTTGAAATGAAAACATTTATTTCAGAACAAGTTCCACATCGGTAACATTTTAACTTAACCTATTGTTAATACACATTTTTTTCTTTTTCAACACTGTTTAGTACTAATTACCAATAAATTATTAAGTGATTATTTGATACAACGATAGTTATAGAGCATTTTGTGCCGGTCTGCTTGCTAACCCTGCGGCGTTGCTATGGAAACGATGTTTTGGAGTCGAGACATGTTTATTATTTTTATGACATGCCTTTACAGTTTTCGTAAATCGTTTAACAGGTCAGCTAAATAAATAAGTACCTACGTAACTGTAAAAAAATATATGGTACAAGGTATTATTGCCAACCGTAGTTTTCTTATGGCTGCTAGGACGACGAAACATAATATTAGATAAATAAGAGTACATACTTAAATACGTAGGAAACATCCATAACTCAGGACCAAATGTTTGTGGTCATCGCACTAATAAATGCTCTAAGCTTACCGGGAACCCGCGCGGTGCCATCAGCTTCGTAGGTAGAGTCATTCATTCATTCATTCATTCGTGGAGATGCTTATAAAGCTATGTTTGTTGTGTCAAGGGTATCTTACTTAAAATTTAATTTATGATCTTATTACGTATTCCATATAAGTATTTTTAGCCCGTCATCATCTCACCCACATCCTTCCCATTCACCTGATTTTTTGACTAAAACAGTCGGTTCATGGTGTGAATGTATTTTTGACTACGTTTTAGCCTATTTTTCTGTCAGTGCAATCAAACGAATCCTACAAACACTAAGCCACAATATTTATTTTGTTTGTAATATTTTAATCATACAATTTTACGTAAGTTTTATCAAAATGCACTCAGTCATAACCTATTGTATAGCCTACATACCATATTCAGCAGGATGGGACTATAAACTTTATTGTATAACATTAAGAGGCATTTTGCAATGCGTTAATAATCTGTGCTATGTCGCGCCATTGATATACCTACCAAGAGGTAGGGATTCAGTCATGGTTCTTACAACTGTAGCCGATGCAGTTTTTTTCTTGTTTTTAAAGTTGTTGCTATGGAATTGTTATTTAGAAAGAATTGGCGAGCAACACGTTATACAACATACATGATAGTTAACGTGTTTTTTTTTTGTTTGTAGTGCCTCTATAGATATGCAAAACACAACGATGTTATTCGATTTTTAAAGCCTTGTTAAATAAGTATATATTACTTAGCAGACTTTGTCCGTCAAAACACCGGCATCAACTCCCACCCCCGAATTCATCCATTTGAGGGATGATTTTCGGGATAAAACTACAGACGTTTTATGTTTTATGTTTAAGTTAGGTTATAATTGGGAGGATCCATTTTGTGTGTCGCCATGCTTACCATGATTCCGCCTGCTGGATCACTTTTATAAACTGAATTTCTAGGTTTAAATACTTTATGTCTATCAAATATGGGATTGTGTTTAAAACTTTTAAGTTTAATTAAGCACAGTTACCTCTAAAGGTACAGAAGGTCCACTGTCTCAGTGATGACGTTAGCTGTATTTTTTTCGCAATAGACATTCGTATATCGTATAAGTGAGATACTCGTAGGGTTGTGAACGTACCAGATTACTAAAACATCCAAAATGATAACTATTTTAGTTCCTATGTTTGTCATCGAAATGATCATCAAATTTTAGAAACAATAATATAATTTTATGATAATAAAAAATACAATAGCCGGGAAGTCAGGATTAAGTAAAACAATAATTGAATACTTACAGGTTGTTTTTTACAAAACAGTTCATATTTTGCAATGGGATTACTTACTTCTTTCGTCATGTTAGCAAGATGTTGTAAAATTGAAATTCGTATAACGGTGTGCGATCAATAAACTTGTTACTATTACCTACTATGTAAAACGGAACGTAAGGTGCATTGGGGTAACCTCGAAAATGGGGCACAAATACCTATCTACTAAAACTAAAAGCAATTTAAACTCTGGCAGCACTTGCCAAGACGCCTTGTTTATCTGTCCCCCCGCTTCTGTTCGCTCCGGTCAGTAGCTGTGGAAATACGTGTGCTTCGAACAAATTTCCGAGTTCATTTCACTTTGTTTCTTGAGGACTTTTGAAATTACCCCGTGTCATTTAACTCAGGAACTTGATAAGTTCAATATTTGCCTGATTGTTTTAACATTCGTTTGTAATTGATTGAGAAGAATATAGCGGTCTAACTGACGTTTAAAAGAAGCATTCGGGTTTACCCCACGGGTAAAATTCGAAAATATGTACTTTTCGAAAGTCATCAGTTAAACACTTCACTTAGACCGGACCTGACTTACTCAACAATGCGTTAATAATGTCAATCTAACGTTAAAGCAATCCCTGGTTCCTGAATTACACGACATGGGGTAATTTCTAAATCTTCTTTCTCTTCTAAACTAAATGAAAAATATAAAGACATCATGAGATATTTAAATTAAATATTTTAAATTAGAACAAAAAAGGAATTGGTACCCTAGACTGATAGTGATACTGATAATGTATAAGAACCATTTTAACACTATTCCTAAATTACCCCAAGTTTTTACAAAATTACCCGCTATTTAAAAAAAAAAATTCTAAATTCAGCAATATTTTCAAGCCATGTTTTCACCAAGCGTTGATCAATAAGTATATCCAATTACACAAAAATGCCATCTCTCGTAAGAAATAATTCTTAGATTGTGACTTATATACCCCAAAGCACCTTAGCTATACAACGTGTTAAAAAAATAGCGCCGTTTAAGGGTATAACAGGCATCGTGTTCTGATAAGAAAAAAGTAAGATAATTTTTTTTTGGCACGTTTTTTTTGACCTGCTTAAAAAATTATCTTACTTTTTTCTTATCAGTGGGCGTAGCATGTTTGCCATTTTATCACTTATCGTTGTGGTAAAGACGCCCATCACGCTCTGACAAGTATGCGAGTGCGAGAGTGACGGATGCCTTATCCACAAAGATAGTGATAAAATGGCAACCGTGCTACGCCCGCTGAACACGATGCCGTTTGGCGTTATTTTTTAACACGTTGTATATGAAACGTCATCGTGTGCGATACGCTGTACAGCCCTAGCTAGACCTGCACAGGAGGTTACCATAGACACATTTCGTTTCGCGCCAAATTGACAGTGGGATAGGCCTGGTTTAAGGCCATTTTAGTCCACTTTGTAACATTTTTTCAAAGAAACTGTCACGCTGTCTCCGAGCTAACGAAATAGAATGACAAAAAAATAATAATTGATTGACTCAATTGTACATAGAGGTCCTTAGGATTAGTTAGTCGACTATGTACTTACGTATTTTACACTAACACAATATATATCGTAATTATGTTCATATGTTACGTTTTATCTAGGTTATATTAGACATAATTACAAGTATTAACTTAGGCCATGGACAACATATACCCAAGGGGAAAAAGAGATGTATTTTCCTGAGGTTTATGAGTAATTATCAGTATATGATGTTAAATACGAGTAGGTACGTGGGGTTCTCACAAGTTGAATACATTTGCATGTAAGATAGCCTAGGTTACACCATAACTATGTTGTAAAAAATGTAAGCGTACAAGAGCTAATCTGATCTGAGCTTTCCATTAGCTTAGACCATATGAAGCAAATTTTCCCGGAAGAATGCCTATCCACAGAACTATAAAACAATTTAACATACTTTGCATTTTCAATATTAAGGAATATTTTACAAAAGCATTATGAATGATTAATTATCGCTATAGCCGACGGAAACCAGTAAATTCCCGACTCCGCCGTATTATGAGTCAAACATACAAGTGATAGTCGTGGATGTCACTTGAGTGGCAATTTTTAAACTATATAAAATACTAGCATCTGCCCGCGAGTTCGTCCGCGTGAAACTCGGACCTAAGGGATCATAGAAACTTTCACCTCCCATTTGACCCCATGGGGGATGATTTCCGGAATAAAAACTATCCTTTGTTTTTATCCTTCAAAAACTATCCTTGATTTTATGAGCCATGGCGCTCAATAACCAACATTTATTTATTTATTTAAACTTTATTGCACAAATATAAAAATAAAGGTACAATTGGCGGGCTTAATGCCTTGAGGCATTCTCTACCAGTCAACCATTGGGCTAAACAGAAACTTAAGTGGTGCAGGATCCATATACATTCCGCATAATCAACTCGCCTTGATTGATATCGATCGATAGGTCCAGCATCCAAAGTTTAGAGGGAATCGCCTGATTGTATATAATAACAACACCGAAGTGTCATCAATTCGGCGAATACGGGTACTTGGGTAAACCCGGCGAGACAAGCGGATCACAAGTACTATAATATGTAGTATGTGTATGGGTGAGATTGTTTAACATGGCCGACCTTTTATAAAACTGTTATTGGAATTGGAATCTTCTGCCTCGGATGGGAGAGTTGCTTTTTGAACGGACTACTTTGATGCAATTCGGCCAAGTCAAATAATGTCAAGAATATACTACGTGGATTATGCAATGCTATATGGAACCAAATGGTGTAGATTGTATTTTAAACGGAACCAAGAGTAATAAGAGTATACCATGTAAGAGTGCGAGTTGTAACAAGCCGCTTTACATAACAGTATCTACTCGGATATTAATCTAATGGACTAAGTAGGGAGAAACAGTGTGCCAATTATTATTATTTTATTTTTTTAATTGCTAAAGCCCCACAATACCAATTTAAAACTTCAAGTGTTGTCACAGACGATTGAGGCAGCTCAGCCTGAAAAATTTAGTTTTTAACAAGCTTTTATTTACTTTCTCCTGTCCCGTTGTCTGTCTGTCTGTCTGTAATCAAATCTTGCAAGTTAAATTTGACCCACTTCCCGGTGACCGATTGAGCTGAAATTTTGGGTAAAATTATAGTTTGGATGACAATTTAATATTATGGTACCATCGAGCTGATCTGATGCTGGAGACAGAAGGTGGCCATGGGAATTCAGTACTTAATCGACGTAGCCCCGTTGAGTTTGGGCTCGTTAGAATCGTCTCAATGAGTAGTTGATGATGGTATACAGAAAAGAACAGTCGGCTAAAAGCTTGTACCAAAAATGAAATTTTTGACAGAACTTGTTTTTCAATAGACGGTAAGGGGAATACGCGACTATCGTTTCGAAGGTCATAAAATCATGGCACTTATTTGAATTATTGAAAGATCAATTAGTGACAGGGATCCATTACCTACCAAAAAGCTTAGATCAATCAATACGCTCATCTAGATCAATATCAATACCATATATCCGTTAATCACAGAACTATTAAATGAAACAATACAACATTGCTCTTGAGTGAGCGAAACGTCTACTGTGCTTCACATCCTGTCTCTGCTTACATGACCCCTCTTAATAGACCCCGAGATCCCTATCAATTGAACGTAGTAAGAGGTCGGGGTATCCTGCATCGTCTGAGGCGATTTGTGAGCTTCATGAACACAGCCTGCGCGCGCGCTGATGATTGCTCTAAATTGCTCATTCAGGTCGTTATACGCCCATCAGCGCTAATTCCATATTGTTGTCCACTAGATTAAATTAAAACTAAACATAACGTTTTAAAGTAATGATGTTTTAATGTAATTGCTGGATGAATTCTTTTGGCAAACGTAGCTACAGTCAAGGGCACCAATATGTATTCACTCAAAGTTTCATAAATATGTATACTACAAACTTATGGTTGCAGAAATAAGGTGTATACATATTGGTTCACTTGATTGTACGTGCTACAATTCTCCTAAGTATAGGGCTTGAGGTCCGGTTCATATTTCGTAACGATCCGTTTACCAATATGTTAGAACAAATATAGTAACTCAGTATTTTTCTGCTATTGCTTACTGACATATATAATGCTCAAAACAAAATAAGGGCCATTGTAATTATTGGACATAAACGAATTGATAAGTGGCTAATTAATGAACTCCCGTGTAAGGATACGAATGTATTCTGAAGTCAGAATCTAACCTGTTTCATGCTGGAGTTTGTCTAAAAGCTAGAAAAAAAATATTACTGTTTAATATAATTTTCACGTAACGATCACCATACTTGTGGCCCCTATTGTCTTTTGAGTAGTATAGTAGGGCAGTTTCAGGTGATAATGTGGACACGCTGGACAAAAGCACCAAATTTTTGTCAGGTACTTGTTAGGTCCATAGTTTTAAGTTTCTGATAGGAACCAACTCCTCCGTCAGCCATCTTTAATTTTATGGCGGTCATTTTGAATTATACGTATATCATTAATATCTCGAGTTCTAAATAACGTCGAATCTCAAACTTAGTGTCTAAATATACATATTTGGGGTCAAGGAATTCAACAGTATGTTCTTTGTATAATTACATTAATTGTTCATATTTACACTAAAATAAACAGAACAAAAACTATTAGAAATAAAATTGCCCGCCCCCGACACACCCCAATGTTGCCCCGGGCATCGTGCCCAAGACGCTCGCCGCGTTTCCCAGTTGGATGGCCCGCCCTGAGATCGCCTGTGACCCCGATGGTGTCGGGAGACCAAGGTCCAAGGGTCTCTACTGTAAGTGCCGCAAATTCGTAATTATCCTTTAAGAAAGCGTATTTGCGGCCTGCAATTCCTGAACTCAACTAGATATTTTTTAGAGTCGAGTTCCCAAACGATATCAAACGGAAACCTGTTCCTAAGCTTCCACTGCCCATCCGGCTGTCTGCGCATCAGCAATAGCTAGACTGTTAAAATTTTCACAGAAGTTGTTTTTCTGTTGCTGCTTTAACATACATTCATAGAAATAAAATAAAATTAAACAGTGCTCTCATTCATAAAACGTAATTTTATGGCGTTTTTTGCCCGCCGGTATATCTTTGGGGCCGTAATATGTAGACACTTGAAATTTACGCAGATTATGTCTTACTGTAGCCTCTATAATATCAAGTTATAAAAATATAATAACGTAAATGCAGTGTTAAATCGGTAAAATACTTATCTAGTTGAATTCCCTGACCCCCAATATGTATATTTAGACACCAAGTTTGTGATTCTAAGTGTCTTAGAACTCGAGATATGAATAAATATGGCCGACGGAGGAGTTGGTTCCTATCAAAAACTTAAAGCTATGGACCTAACAAGTGTCTGAAAAACAATTTGTTCGAGCACTCTGCCCCACTAATAAGATATAACGGATCATTAAATAAATAATTACATCCCCACCTTAAAAGTAAACAATTGTTTACTTTAATTAAAGTTATAAAGGTTAATAATGTATTAAACGATTTTCCTATCAACCTTACGACCATAACAATGACTATACACAATCAATAAAACTGCAGGATTTGTTCTCAAAATAAATATCAAAGTTGAACACATCCACCATGAACATGACCTCCAAACCCGTAACAACTATGAACAATCCCAGACCAGCCTACACTGGACGCCTCTAGAGATGCGCAGACGCATTATGACTATTATGAGTAACAACCGATGATACACATTTCAATAACCACTTAACATCAATTCAATCGGCGTTATGCGAAAGCGAACCAGTTTAACTAGAATGGTAGTTGAAATAATTTTAAATGCCCCACATTTTATAAAACTACCATTGGGTTTTGAAACGTATAGCTTGGAAGGTAAAGTTGCTTTTTGAAAGGACTACTTTGATACAAGTCGGCTAACTGCTATCATGACGAAATTGTCATTGAATGTGTGCAGAAAAAATGTATGGACTAGAAGAAAAGTTGACACGAGGTCGTTCACCAATGTGAGGACTAAGGTTTGGCTGTCTGAAACCATCGGCGACCGTATAGCTGAGACTATTTAATGTGGCCGACTTTTTATAAAACCGTTTTTATTGGAATTTGAATCTTTTACCTTGGACTCTAGTTACTTTTTAAATGGAATACTTTGATACGATTCTGCCAACTTATATACACCCCCTTAGTCATAAAACTTAAAATGCCTCTGCTAAATAAAATGTGCGTTGTCCCTTTCTTACGAACACAAATGTCAAAGTGACAGATAAGGACAAACGTATTTTAACGCCATTTTAGTTAAAACAGGCTTGGAGTACGTTTTTGAATACGGCCGTTAATCTCAAGTTACGTATGACATATTCATCGATAGTAGATTGTGTACTTTCGCATGCTGAGTGAAGCGAAAAATTCTATAATACAATAGAATTTTGAGCGTAACGAGGGATTCAAGTGTTTACGACCAAGACGAAAACAATTTTGTTATGTTATGTGGCACATACCTGTCTGCTGCTTTTCACAGCTTCTATGAGAATCATTGAAATTACACAGAGAATATTAGGGTTGAAAAGTACAACTTTGATCCCAAATTTGATGGCAATAATTACTCTTTTCTGAATAACAGGAGTGAAAATGTTTTACAGGTGTATTTGACAGTTCTCTATGGAATGAGAGCTGCCAGCGCCACCGGTCTGTAGTGTGTTCGACGCTGCTTGTGCTTGTGCTAAGGAATCAATCTAACACTTCAACTTCACATTCCAAATTCAATGAGTGTCGTGCGCTCGCTTCCTCCCGCGACGAGCTCACGTGATAGAGCGAGTACGTGCATCGCGTTGATAGCTAATTTGAATGCGAAATGTCTTCACATTTGTGTGTCCATGTCACGGCGTGCGGCGCTGACGTATTTTGATGATGTAGTAACTACTCGTAGTATTATTCTGTTATCTATATTATTACCATTATATAACGAATATTTAATTCCTTAGTTTAATTCCTTGACAATTCAACACCCCACCTACTTAAATAAAACTACCTACCTACACTGAAGAAGTAGCTAGTGCCAATGCAGTAGCTACTTCTTCAGTGTAGGTAGGAAGTTTTATTTAAGTAGGTGGGTGCAAATGAACTCATCGATCTAAAAATCACTTGAGCGGTATCGCTTCAACAAAGTAACACGTGTTATTGTTTCGACTAAGTATCATCATTATAGCGTAAATGAAATAGGTAAGCAATATCCCACCAATTGTAATGTAATGTACATGTAAAGTGATGCCAAGACTCCATAGCTCATACAGCTTTCAGCGTGAAAAAGATATCAGATCGCAATTAGCGCCAAGCTTCCTACTCCACACGGCGTAACTACCACTACCAGCCACGCTCTACAAATTCTACATCTAGTACAGCAAAAACTTGAAAATCGATTCACAATCAGTAATAAGTTGAAATAACGCACAAACGATCCTTTTTCGATGTCGTTGATTTACAGTCAAGTTGTCAATGTCGGCGAATTAAGGTACTATGGTACATATTTATGAGGATTATTCGATATATATATATTTGCACTTGACTTAACCGTGAAAAATTATACCATTCCATTAGTTGTAATCTAAATTTTTATAAAAAAAAAAGTTTTAATAATCACTTTTCATAGTGAAAACTAACAGTATTTTCTTGGTAGTGACTGAGCATTGGGCACTATGAGCATCACGGGCCGTTCTAATATCGGATGGGGTTCACCCTTCTTGTCATACGTATGTCTATTCAAAATGTGGTAAGTAACAGTGATAACATAGCCATTCAACGTAATGGCCATATCACGAGCTTTCATTGAAGCAAGTCGAATTTCAGTCCAGTTACGCTTAATTTGAAACCTCTTAAAATGAGCCGACGTGTCAAATAAGCAGCCATTCACGACATATTGGTTACACAAACATATTGCTATAGTAATGGTTTAATAATTAATTGGTCCATTACACAAACAGCCTCGCGCATGCGCTGTCGCGAAAGCGCAAGGTCGAGACTCTACTTTTAGAACACTTTCCTTATTATTTTCAATATGTGGGAATTGAAACCAAATATGAAGTGTATCAACTTACTCTACAAATATGCGACGGCGGCACTTTTACACGTCACACGGTGATTAACAATAAACGCAGATTATCAAAACTAAATAAACAAAAAAAATTAAATAAAGTCTATCAGCATTAACGAGAAATTCGAAACTTAAATAAAGGGCGTATGACTTTCTCATGTATTCTTATGTCGATAGTTTTCGGCTCTCTTTAGGGCTGGTTGTTTCAAATAGTCGGTAATCGTAAGTTACGTCCGTTAAAATCTCCTATGGAAAGTTTGACAGTTTGCTATGAGATGACAACTGTCAGCGTCATATATAACGTTTACCCACCTTAAGGCGGGTTGCACCAACTTACCATTACAGACCGATCAATGTTAAGTATGGCGCCAGCAGCTGTCATCCCATACAAACTGTCAAACTTCCCATACAATCAGATTTTAACGAACACCGCTTACGATTTCAGGCGGATTGGTAAGTTTACAATGCGTACAATTTCTCGTAGCTACACCAAGCATAGAAATAATTAGCTTGAATCTCCCAAACATTATTAAACTGTTCTTAACCATAACTCTGTGGTCATGCTCCCAATATGATGCCGTTTGGTGCTTGACAATGATACCTAAGTAATCATTACCTGCTAGTTCACGACTAATTTTCTAACAAACAACTGATTGACCAACATTTTTCTCTTTCCTACCTGGAACCTTAATTATATCCTAGTTTTTACGACTTTTGTCCTTATGCCATGGAAATAAAGTTCACCTATGTACTCTGCCTCTATTTCGTGTGTTTATGTGTTTTCATCTGTATCCATAACCCAAGTGAACAAAAGCTGTCAGATTTTGATTCGTACAATTTGCGATTCAATGGCCGTCCCTTATCTAGGTCACTGCATGTATCTATCTACGTATGTATATACTTATTGTTTGAAGTTCCATGAATGTAAACACGTTTGTGAAGAGGAAAACGGCTTTTATGTAATTAGTTTCCCCGTGGCTTAGCACCAGGTACTGGTCTGTTTGAGTTCCAACAAAAAATATGAGAATGAGTTTCATTTATTTGTATAATATTAAGATGCTGGACCAACATCTCATCTAAAATTTGACAGAATATAAGATGGTAAATTAGGATAAAGTTTGTACAGAAGTCACAGGCAAAGTTAACGTAATACCTATATTCAGATTTCCTCGTATTTTAGAGTAAACAGATGCGAAAGGCCCGTGGGGGCTCCCCAGAGTTCATTCATTGTAGGCTTTCCTGTGGGGAACCGGTTGTGCGTGGCCACTTGTTTTGTTGACTGCACAGAAAATCCTGAATTAATTAAGTTTTGCAGGAAAAAAGCTAAAGGTTTATACCATTCTTATGTTGTCGTTTGCAGGAGAGGCCTGGATCCCCGCTCTGGGTCATTTCTGGTGCAAAGGTTAGCCATAGCTGCGCAGCGCGGCAATGCGGCTAGCGTGATGGGAACCTTTGCACCTGGAGTGGCGCGGGGCGGGTTATTCGATACTTAGTTTTTAGTTTAGATTAGTAGGCTTAGGTTTCTAATTGTAATGTATTGTTTTGTTTCGATCTATTGTGTGACATGTATATTATTTGATTTTGGACATTAAATGTTTTTTTTTTCTTATGTTACACACATATCACACAAGTAAAATACATATTAAAAAAATCGTTTATTTCAGACATTTGGAGTCCATAGTGTTAGTGTTAGAGATTTTAGTATCTATAAGCTTAAATGTTGAGTGGTCCAGTGCCTGATTAGGGCAATGTCCCATCCTTCCGCCACCACGGCCAGGAGACTGTGCGGCCAGGGGGCTGTGTATATTTGCATACGTGTATTTAATTATTGCTTTTGCTTGTTGTTTTTTACTTTAAGCGTGTCGCCATGGTAGCTAGTTGGTCTCCTTTCTACTAGTGACATTAAAAACAAGCCAGTCAAGCATAAATGATGCAACATACACATAGCTTAGCATAATGTATCTATAGTTTTAAAAGTTCAGTTAGTAAGAACATACTGATATGCTTATTTGCATGCTTTGTAACAGGGAACCGATGACTGTTCGTTGGTATTATTTGCAAAAATAATTGTATAAAGGGGATTAAAAGTATGTTTGTCTTGTTATGTTTGTTTATGTTACGTTTATCGTATTCGTACTTGTTCGTGGTTTGGGAAATCTGTCATGCATTCATTATAGAGGTAACTATATTACATACTAGCTTTTTAAATTATTATTATTACTAAACAATGGGATAGAAAACTTAATCTATTACATTTCCCTGCAAACTGATTTAACAGTTTGTCTGGAGGTATGAGTCTATAGAAAATTATTTATCTATCACGATATTTAGTATTTTGCCTAGTCCAACTTCCAACCCCAATTAAAAGTATACTATGTTTTAATCCTGGTTATAAACGACCTGTAGGTATGCCAAAGTTCAGTTTTTCGAGCATCCAAACTTTCACAATTAATTAGTAGGTTTTTTTCTGTTATTGCTATAATATGCAATCATTTACATCAACCATTTACTTATTACTTATGTACACTGCAATAATTAATAAACCCCACTTTCTGAAATAACATGAGTAAATGTAGTTGTTATGAATATGACAAGTATAACAACTCAATATCGGACCACCCGGCTCCAGTGTAGAATAGCGTGCTAAATTCTACGTAATATATGTATCTAATTACTGTACATCCAGTGTGGAATGAGTCATTAGATTCGTGGTCATAGTAACACGAGATATATTATGAAACTTATGACTGTTAGGTAACGTAGTAAATTATATATCTAAACCAGCGAATGAACATAGAAGTCTATGTAGCGCCGCAAATGGCTCCACAAAATGGGTTCAATTTCCATTGTCAAAACGATGCCAGGCAGCCGTTTAGTTCGAATATGCGCATACCGGGTTTTATAGGCACGTGTTTGGGTAATGTAACGAATGGGACAATTGCAGGAATTGTACGCTTTACAAAGGCAAGTTATAGTTAAATATTACCCAACGCCAGCTACGCGAGCGGAAACACCCACTTCCTGGCCAGGGGGAGAGGTAAAATTGTGTACTTACCACAGGCGGAAATAAAGAAAGCCCCAGATCGCATATTTATGGAATAACAGCGATCTGAGATATATATTGACTGTTCCTACTATGTATGAGTAGTGGCTCTGTGAGCTGTAGAACCCGAGAATCTGTTTTTTTTCTTAATATTATTTTTATTTTCCAAAAACTGAATCGACAGAAAAAGTCTATATATAATTATCGAACTTCCTCACAAAACAAAATCTTGTGAGAATCGGTGAGAAATGCGACATGTAGAGGAGATCAGCCGGACATCTGGACAGCGGGACATCGGGACATCCGGACATACGAAAGAATTTCGGTCCAAGCAGAAACGGAGCAGAACTTCGTTTCGCTCGCTCGAAAACATTTGAAAACTCAAACTGCAAGCTCCAATTTCAACAACGGCACAGGATTTGCGCTTACGCATGTATCTACTTCACGTCATTAAATGTCTTTGTTTACAAACAATGTCCAGGGTTCAACGACCCTCTTAATTACATGCCTTCTGTAGTGTAATGATTTGCATTCATCTATTTGTAGGGGTTTTACAGCGCAATATACATACATACATACATTTACACCTTTATTCCCAAAAAGGGTAGGCAGAGCATATGAAACTTAATGTTCCAGCGCCACTTTTAGCATAAATGTGCATGGGTATAAAAGATCGACAAAATGTGTTATTGTAGTGATAGGTTGCTAGCCCATAGCCCACAACAGACTCCAACCCTGCTCCCTTAGTCGACTTTTACGACACCCACGGGAAGAAAGGGGGTGATGAAATTCTAACCCGACACCACACGGGCGCAATATAGTAATTAATTAATACTTACTCGTACAAACTCGACACTAATAATATTTAAATAATGAAATAACTATTAATGCAGTTCATTTATTTGGAAAAGAAGGCTTATTTATTGAAAGCCTCTTCGATCGCCTTTTAAGAACAGAAGGATTTTTAAACACTTATCCTTTGTTAGAATCGATAACTCACCCATGATTCTGTTCCTGAGGGAGTTATCGATTATCGACGAAAAAAGTTAAAACTGAATTTGAAACAACCTCTTATTTTTCTTTTTCTTTCATTAATTATTTGATCGATGAGAGTGTATGTTCAACTCGTTATATTATGAATAGATGACATGTTACCGGTTAGGGTTACCCCACACCGAGGCTGGCTAGCTGCGCCGGCGGCGTTGTCTGTGGGAAGCGAAGCGGTTAACCTACACGGAGAATGAACAATTACGATTGGTTTCTGAAACAGTCTGTGTTTACCAATAACAGTGACCTTCAATTATCGATTATGACACCTTAGGGTTCTAAGGTGCTCAACCCCCTAAGCATCTGACTCCTAAGGGCCTAACCTAAATCTAACCTCAACTGGGTCAAGCCCCAAACTAAAGACAAGCCTTCCTTAAACTAAAATCTTAGATCCACCACTGATCAGCCTGTAGGTCCCACTGCTGAGCACAGGCCTCCTGTCCTCTGTCCTCTCATGGATGAAAAGAAATGGGCAGTAATCGCCATGCTGGGTTGGGGACTTGTAAATCCTATATTGCACACAAGGCAGAGGTAAAAATAAATAGAACAGACAGAACAGGTTATGTGTATACAGGTACAAAGGCCTACGCATACTCCTTCGAATTTCTTCCCAGGCGCTCAAAAAGATCTGACAGACTTGTTTATCTAACAGTTCGGCCAGGACTTTGAGCGGCAGAGGCAGCGGCAAACTTTTGCCTTATTTCCCACAAACAAAAGAAAAGAGATGACAAACGGCACCTTGACAGCCTTACGCAACGACTCTTGACTTTCTTGACAGATCTAGTGCACCGGTCAAGGGCGCGAGAGGTCTGCACACCGACTGGACGGTTACAACCTCTAACCGGGTCAAGTTACGGTTCAAATTAGGTTGTTTTGACTGACAACTTCACTTGTTTTTGTTATATAATCCTAAGGCTCAAAATCGCCCTGGTAAATATCAGTTAGACATTCATTTTGGTTCTTTATTTGTATGGGCACAAGTGTCAAGTTTAAACACTTTTGCGGTGACCGGTGATTTGGCAAATTGCTTCTGAACAGGTTGTGTTATGGGCTTGTTTTCACGATTGTGATCTGAAACGGGCTGGTTAATGTGTAGGGGTTTTCACACACAGCATTTGCGAAAGTTTAACATAATTGTTACTGACCTAGAGGAAGCACATCTACCATGTAATAAAATACCAAACAACTTGTTCTTCTTATTGTACTTAAATATTTCATTCAACATCGCTTAACCTAGTCTGTCACTTTTTTCTTAAAGACCGTCAACTGTCTTGCGCTCCAACCATAATGCCACTCGCAGCGCAGCGCTCTCTAGTCCGACGTTATTTTTGACGTTTCAGTGTATATTAAGGTTATAACACATGTCATATGTAAAACTAACAACAAACTAGTATAGTGTAGGTATTAAAGTATTTTAGTAGTACACTTTAAAACATTTTTAAGTACATAATTATATACTGTCCCGATATTTCTGACTCAGTTTCTGCTTAGATGTAAACGTTGTTGACTGTAAGTACGTTCATACTTTAGATCCCCGTATTCACTCTACGATGACGTCTTTCGATAACTTTTGGAAATGGCGCAAATTCACAGTTGAACTGTATTTCAATATTTCTTGGTTAAAGGGTTTAAAACAGGTTTTAAATGTGTCTAAAGAGATTAATTGTTATTCTTGTCTCGTTCCAAATCCGCCGCCATCTTGACTCGAACCAGTTCGTTAAGTACAAGCACTACGGCTTACCAAATAAGTACACCGATATAGCATTTGAACACCTCACATTAACTAAGAAAAGGTCGGGTCAGAGACATAATAAATAACGAATAAGTGGAAGGGTTACCGGTCACTTTGGCACTCGGGGGAGGCCTTTGTTCGGCTGATATGACAATGATAGTGTACTATAGAATGCCATACAACCAGCAAAAACGCAAGAAAGATGATTATGAAGATGGAAATATAAACGTAAATATTCTAGTGTTCTATATTTCCCAACAACTGGTCTTACGGTGAAATGGGGTTACTTTGACTCGGGGGGCGACTATGATCAAATATGTTTTTCTCCGAAATCATTGTGTTTACTTGTGGGTGAATTGTGGCAGTGAATATATTCGTATTTTATCATGCTGTTTACTTGATTAAATCTTCTTAATTTCAAATAGTTCTGCTTTCATACTACATTCAAAATTATCAAAGTAGCCCCATTTTTTCCCAAAGTAACCCCATTCTACGGTACCTTCCTGCTCTATAATACGGTTGTACCACCGTAGAGGGGGCACATTACGTGCTTATCTATACTGTACAGGTCCCTTACACCCAGAACAAAAATTATCACGCACATTGTTGCGAACAACGTTTTGACCACAGCTCGTAGTTTGGACGTGGGATTGGGTTCCGTCGTACACCCTCCGAGACAACCTCGAACTCTCTCGGGGGTTCTCGTCGAACAGAGGGTCTCGTTGAATTGACAATCAGAAGACCTCTGATTCGGTATGTCATGGCCGAGGATTCCTCCCCTGCTTTAAGCATTAAGCGAGAGATCTTCCAAGGGGCGGGAACCGCGCTCGAGGGCTTTCTGGAATATAATATATACCTAACTGTGTTGCCAAACGTTCGTGTGGCCAACGATATCACTCCAGCCAGAATCTTTTATACCACTTCCGTGGCAAACAAGCGTACAGTCTAAGTAAGCGGTTACTGAATCCTATGGACGCTAGCAACTCCAGGGGACTCGCATTCGCGTTGTCGTTCCTTTGCAGAGTATATTCACAGAAACAAATTAGCATAATTATTTTTTGTAAAAGAAAAAAAAAAATTTTTTCCTTTTTATATACTTACAAAATAATTTTATGTAGCATTAACGGTTATTGTCTTATTGTACAATTCTTGAAACAAACGAAATAAAAAATATGTACCACCGAGTCAGCTCGTGCCTAATATGTACCACCGGGTCAGCTCGTGCCTAATATGTACCACCGAGTCAGCTCGTGCCTAATATCGAACGAACTCACTTTGTAAACCTCCTTATAGTGTAAAGGAATCTTACAAAGTTTAAAAAGCTGTTATGACGTCACATTTAAGAGCCATTTACACTGGTTAAGTCTGCGAAACTGATTAAATTAAAATATTGAATATCTTGATAACAGGAAGAGTTAAGATACTACTGTCTTGGAGAAATTAACTTTATTTGTGCTAAACTATCCCCCCTTGCAATTAACGGAAATTGTCAAAAACACGTAGTTATAGTCCCCCAGGAAAACTACGGCAGGATCCGTTTCACAACATAATGTACCCGTGTTTTTGTTCTTGAGTGTTGGTGGCAATGTTGGTTCCAATCGTGATGTGACGCATAAACGAATGGACATATCGGACGTGTTCGTTCATCCGGATTAATACTAATTTAATTTAACAAGCAATTAACGGTAATAACCCGTCATAAGAAATAAACATTGAAGATCAAATTCTGTTCAGACGTATTAAAACTGATATTTGGATCTAACTCTTTGTAATTAGTGCTTTAGTTGTGATTGGTGTTTACTTATAAAAACTTGTGACTGGATTAGTTCAAACTTTTAAATAATACATACTGATAAAATTAAAATTAATCTTTATTGATAAGAAAATTCGCTGTCAGTTATAGTTATAGCGTCGGTATAAATGTCAGTAACTTTTTTCTAGTTTTATTTTTCTAGTTTCTGACATTTTATTATATATTTTTTGACATTACTACGATCAATATTGTTTTAAATTGGTATTTCTGTCTGTCCTTGTTAATTATTATTGTTAGAAATTATTGTCATAAATTTATTGTATGTACCTGACGAGCTTTCTGTTAATGAATTTTATTTATATGTATACAAAGAAAATTTGTAAAATATAATGTAAATTTTCAATTAGCAATAAATGAATCTGAATCTGAATCATAGTAACTCCCTAAAATTTACAGAAACTCGGGGAAGTAAGTAACCACTAATAAAGACGACTGCAGCCAAATAACATAACCCATTCTGTATGTAGTTAGTAGGTATATATTGTATTCCTCGCGGAGAATACGTTCGGCAGAGAACCCGGAAATGGACTTAACGTAGGTAAGTCAGCGTCATATTGAACGTTGACCGTAAATTGGTGCAACCCGCTCGAAGGAGCCATAGCCTGTTTGCCAGAATTGTTTCCTTACCGAAATTAACCTCAGCCACTCCCAATAAAGAAGATTCGAAGAGGGGAACTAAATAATGCAAACATCGCCTTTGAGGGAAGCCGGACAGAAGGCGAATTCGTGGACGTCCTGGGCTGTTATTCGCTACGTACAAATGTGGCTCACCCCGCCGGTCACCCGTCACGAAACTAGACCTCTACCTACGCTTAGTTACTGCGCATCGCGGTTTCACGATATATTTGTGGGTGAGCGTTGAGGTGAGCTTAAAACAAGTTACAGAATAGGGGAGCTGGAGCGAGGCCAGGAACGTCGCCCAGGACAGGAAGGCGTGGCGCGAGCTTATGAAGTCCTCTGGGGTACTATTGGAAAACCACGACAACAAAAACTCCCAATTTACATCCTAGGGACCACAAAAAATATGTTTGTCAATCACATATACCTAAACAGAAACGTCACAATTGTGTTTGGATGTCGTAATCGTAATGCACAGTTAATTAGTCGGTACATTATCACAATAGCCATAATATCACAAGTATCCAACTAGGCAATAAAAAGCAACTGGTAATGTTAATAAAGTGCGATAATTGTGGACCAAGGCGAGGCGATCCACCAGTCACGACTTTCTTAGGGCCGTGACGCGTGTTTGTAGGAGTTATATAATATGCGCACGACCTTATTTTGGTGTGTAGGTATTATGATTTATGACGCTCCTGTGAGGCGCGGTATACTATACTAAAATACTAATAAATATTTTTTCAGTTTTAAGTATAGTTAAAACTGAAAAATTATTTATTAGTATTTTTAGTGCAGTCGAACGAGGGAGCGAAGCTAACGAAGTTCTATGCTTCAGTTCTAACGCTTTCCCCCTGTTCCAATACCTACAGGTCGCATTTCTCAGCCGACTCTCGTGAAAATTTGGGAGCAGGTTCGTTAATTACGTAATTTTTTGTAGTCACTTTACCGAAATTTAAAGCTTTTTTTTAAATGTAGGCTCGCGCGTTCTAAAGCTCACAGAGCCACTAGTTAGTTAGGTACTAGAACAATATTCTTTTGCTATACCGCTAAAGAACGTGCAGGCCGGTCTGTTGGCGATTAAGACATACCTTACCTACTTCCGTAGTCTTGCATGCAGTTCATGTTCTTTATTACCCTCCCTCCGCACGTATTAGGTACCGCAAATAAATACAACAAATCCAAAACCTCGACACGTGTCTCGCCTCTACGAAGCATCAGGGCTGTTATTCTGCCCCCCTATTCTGTAACTTGGTTTAAGCTCAACCCAACGCTCACCTACAAATATATCTTGACCCCGCAATGCGTAGTCACTAAGCTAAGGTAGAGGTCTAGTTTCGTGACGGGTCACTGGCGGGGTGAGCCGCATTAGCGCGTAGCGAATAACAGCCCCCCTATTCTGTAACTTGTTTTAAGCTCACCCCAACGCTCACCTACAGATATATCTTGACCCCGCAATGCGTAGTAACTAACCGTAGACAGGTGGCCGGCGGGGTGAGCCGCATTACCGCGTAGCGAATAACAGCCCAGCTCCGGGCTGCTATATTTGTGGGTGAGCGTTGGGGTGAGCTTAAACAAGTTACAGAATGTACGTCACTCACCCGTCACGCCTGACGAAACTAGACCTCTGATTACGCTTAGTTACTACGAATCACGGCGTCCAGATATATTTGTTGGTGACAGGTGAGGTGAGGTTAAAACAAGTTACAGAATAGTCGGGCAGGAGAGGTTGCTTGCCTCGAGTCCGCCGCAGAAAAAGAATAAAGCCCCTATTTCTTTTATTATTTTTCGGTATTATTTTATCTAAATCATTTTATTTTGACCTTGCTTGTTTTAGCGCAATATGGCGGCGGGCCAAACTACCAACCAAAAAAAAAAAACTTAGTTTAAGAATGCAATAAAATAAAACACTTTGCCCCTGACCACCTTCCACGTAACGTAATCGCAATTCGCAACAAGGCAAAGCGCAAAGTTCGCGAGATCCACCAATTTGTTTAAGTGTGATGATGGAAAAAAACGATTTATAGCTTATAATGTGAATTAGTAGAATATTGATTGTATTCGATGGAATTGTGTTCTTTATTCTTTATTAATTTGTATTCTTTATTTTGTTGAACGAGCGAGAGAAACGAACGAAGTTTCCTGCTTCTGTCTGTCCGGCCGTTTTGTGAAAGGAAGGTGAATTGTTTTTTTTTGTCATGACGCACCATGATTTTTCAAAATGTTTTTAAATGGATACGTAGTTAACAATTGTGGCTTATCAAGTATTTTTTTGATAGTTGTGTCTCCTCGAGAAGTGGCAAAAAAATGGAGCAGAAAAAAAAATCTTTATTTTTTATTCAAGTTCTAGGAAATGAATGTCTGTGAAAATATGCATTATGAACCCCATTTTATGCTCCTTAATTCTGAATTTATTTGGTTGCTCTCGCATGGTTGGTTTAGCTACAATAACAGTTTAAAAATTACCTTGATTTTTTGACATTTTCGTGGATAAGTCTGAAACAAAAGAAGATCAAAGGCTTATATTACGCATACAGTGTTCTTAGGACCTGCCACTACTGCACCTCAAATTACAACCAAATCCCTTGCGGGGGCCAATCTTCTTAGCTTAGCTTGCTAGACCCTTTTGTAAGCAGGTTCAATAGTCATGTAGTTTTTTGCCAGACATTTTTTTCGAAATGATACTATTTTTTTTATACAGGCTCGCGAGTTATACAGCTCTCAGAGCCAATAGTTTAATTATACGCGCATTTCTAAAAAAGTTGGTACCTACACTCGAACTCAGAATAGTAGGCAACTGTTTACAACTTCGACTGCTTACACTGCGTGCGCGGCCGGGAGTCTGCGCAGTGTCATGACAGGTAATTTGGTTAACTGATCTAATTTATAGATAGGTTGAACATAAGCTTTCATTAATAGCAGGCACCTATATTATACTCACCTGGGGCGGTAAACGAAAGAATGTCTCAGATCACAGGTGATGCCCGAGCCGAAGGCAAAGGGCGATAAATAAAAAAAATAAAAATAAATAAATATGATATCCGACTTTTTTTACGTCGTAGGTTTTTTTTTCACTCGTAGCGGGCTGTAACCGATACTTTATAAATTGGTAAACATATTTAAAGAGCAGAGTCAATAAAAGTGTGGTATTTATTTCGGCTACATTCCAATGTGATTTGAATGTTGCATAATGTAGCACATGGGCTGCATTATATAACATTATAGCATAAAAGTTATATTAAACTTTATGTAGAAAACTCCCCGTGAGTCTCAGACAGGTCTAATATCGCTCGACATGTTTCGAACCACGTTTTGGAAAACACGGGCGCAAAAAAATACGCCAAAAAATGTGCTGAGCGCGCCGGCATCGCGAGTGCTCACGAATATGGGCCGCGTAATGTTCGAAACATGTTGAGCGATTTTAGACCTCAAAGACGTGAGTGATCTGTTTCGTATTAAACTATTTACCGCCAGTGTACAAACCGGTGGTTTAACCATAGCATAAGAGTGGCTATTCATCAGCTGCTGTATAAGGTAGCGAGCGGACTTCACCAATAGTGTTTTTTTCCTCGCACACCGCTCCGCTGCCTCGCACAGCTCTGGTGGATCACCCTACGAGTGGTATAACTGTTGGCTGGAAGCGTATAGCCAGCATAACACATATGGGTTGCATTAAGAGGGGCGTACGCGGAAAATTTTTCCTCGCACACCGCTACAATGCCTCGCATAGTCTGGTAGATCACCCTACGAGTCGTATAACTGTTGGCCGGCAGTGTATAGCCAGCATAACACATATGGGTTGCATTAAAAGGGCCGCACGCGCGGCCTGGTTACGGAAAGGTGAAGGTCTCAGATAAATACCGATCGCCTTCGTTACGTCACTTTTTGCAACTATGGCTTTGCAAGTAAATAGAGTACGGTTTTGACCTCTGAAAGCGTTGTCGGTATGGTGGTTTTGTTCAATTGATCCTGTGTTGTATTGTTTTTTTTAAAATCTTGGTTTTTGAGTGTGCCTCTCGCCACAGCAATGCCAGCTTCAGGCTATAACGGGCTGGCCCGCGAGCTAGTGCGAGGTGGCGAGATAGACTATCCGTCTCCTTCCGCGAGCTTCGTCCGGATAAACTACCCAGTGCATCTACCCCTGATTTCATTTCTTGAGGGATGCTAGCTGGGATACAAGTATTGTAGGGAAATACAGACCAGTAACGTCACAGGTTTCTATAGTCAAAAAGCGTCCCTTTCTGTTTTTGATGTCTTTAAAAACCTTTAGCTTAGGTTGTAGCTTGATAATTTCCGCGTATTTAAGTTTTGTTCGTTGATAGGTAGATATCTCATGGTTTTTTTACACTGTTGCTGAATACCGTTTAACTAAGTACTAAGTAGTTATGCGTCAACAAAACATACTTTTCTCCTAATGAAGATAATACTAATCCCGATTGATAACACCATAGCAAATGTTAATTAAGTAATGTTACCGTAGTGAGATATCAAATCACGTAAGTTATTATCTTGGAGATAATGACGCTTTAGATAATCTGTGTTTTAGAAAATGGACATTTATGATACAGTGAATAAGGATCTTTTTATTGATAACGACTATTCTTTTGTACTAGGAGATGAGATTTGAAGGTGTTTGAAGGCAACTGACAGAATTATTCAGTCAAAATAAAAGAAAATGTATTACAGTAAAAATAAACCCTTAATTTTTGGAAATCGATGAAAATAAAGGACATTTTCTTATATATAAAAATATTAATCTTAATGATAATTAAAGGTATCTCTATGATATTTATAATTGGAATAGGTAATGCAAGTCTAATGTTTCCTTTTTCATTACACTACGACGGTGGTAAACAAGGATACAGGCTGGTGGTAAGCAGATACGTAGCCTTGCTTAGCTTACTTCCCCGGTTGGGCTGCTCCTAGAGCATATTTGGATATGGTTTCACAACCCACAGCTGCGTCACCCGGTTTGTGGAAATGATGCTGCACCATGCATCACCCGCTAGGGAGTAGTCATTAAGGAGAGGGCAAATGCATAAAAGATCCCACTGGGCCGAGGTGTATCTGAAAGGGCCGTCTTCTAGGTAAGGTAATATAAGCTTAAGACTGCATTTTTTTGGCTTGGTGTCCAATGACTTTTGTGGCTCATTGTATTAAATTTAGATGCGTAATTGCGTATTAAAGATGACTACATGACAGCATTGCGTGACAATTTGTCAATCTTATCTCGCGTGAGTAGTTTATGTGAAATGGTGCTACATATATGTTTTATTGACGTAAAAGTGTAAAAGTAATGCTATCAAAAGGATGTTAATCTTAAGATGATGTGCGTGATGTCATGCAAAAAATAGAATTACTACAATATCATTTAAAATAAAAAAAAGTTTTAACCGACTTCAATTTCGAAGAGTTACTTCGATTTCTCCAGAATCTCATCTTCCGATCCTGAGTTGATGACCATGGAACCACCTGGGAAGAATGGAGTTTCAAACAAAAAAGGGTTTTCGAAATCGGCCCAGGCATCTTCGAGTAATCGGGGAACACACATAACAAATAAAATAAAATGACGAATTAAGAGCCTCCTTTTTTTGGAATTGGTTACTATCAGGGTCAGGGACCCTTGCTTTAAATCAGGGCAGTACAGTAGGTGAGGGATCGCCCAAATCTGTACTAACATTAAAAAGAACTTTGTGAAGTTTAAACTTTTTAAGTAAGTGCCAATCTCCGGAACCACTTCCATCCGATAATAAAAATTATTTCATCTGTGTATAGACTGAACCTTGTGGGTCCTTTGCAATATGCGGACGCATCAGCTCTGGAGCCACAAGTGTCTATATAAGCTTCGATGTCTTGTTACCATTAGATTGTATACTTGTTTGCCACCACCGTGGTATAGCAACGGTGAAGTTGCATTCACAGCTAATAGGTTGCCGGTTGACTGCTATTTTTCAATTTGTTCATACGTAAAATTTCAATTGACTATACAAATCATACAATCGACTTTCTATAGCCTTGGCAGCTATGTCGATCTATTCAACATATATACATAAATAACACATTACGACATCGAATGTCAATAATGTTTGAATTAACGGTGCACTTGCTCGTAATAGCGCACGCTTCTTCATAGCGTGGAAGACATAAACGTGTATCTAACACGTGGGCGAGGTTAACAAGAGTCGTGGCATATGGTCTAAGAGCTAGCGACCAAATCGTTTATGTAGTTTCTGCACGTCTAGCACACGACGGCCGCGACATACTCTCGGTTTTTATCGCACTACACCTCTTCTTCTAAGTGTTCCAATAAGAGAGAGACGGATAGTGCGAGAAAAATCGAGAGAGCTCGCGCGCCGTCGCGTGCTAGCCGTGCAGCTGTATTGAAACTCCGTTAGCTACTTCACTGAACAACCTTTTCCGATAATCTTCGTGCTGGCAGCCCGCGGGCGGTGGGTGCGGGTGTAGTGGGGTGGGGAAAAAAGAAATGTGGGCTCAGCGACTTTAATTTTTTTTTCAAACAGTTGCTCTGTACTCCCTGTGCACCCAAAAAAAAATTAAATCGATCTGGTGGTGGGAAGGGGTTGCCAGCGTTAATTAAAAATACTAAAATAATAATAATTTTCATGTGGGCTCAGCTGAATTGGCTTTTTTCTGACGCGAGATTAATTAATATGTATGCCCCAAAAAATTGCCATGCAAAAATATCGGTGGAAAGGTATCGAAAAACCGACATTTTTGTACAGTACAGAGCAACTGTTTGAAAAAAAAAAAAAGTCGCTGAGCCCACTTTTTTTTTCCCCACCCCACTACACCCGCACCCACCGGCCAGCACGAAGATTATCGGAAAAGGTTGTTCAGGGAAGTAGCTAACGGAGTTTCAATACAGCTGAAGCTACATGACCGATTTGGTCGCTAGCAATCCCTCCTCTGCCGGGCTAAAATTTTATTTGTTCGCAAATCCATACTAAATGCATATGGGTCAGCGGGAGAGGAGCGGTCCGTTACGTTGTCTCCAGTTTAAGATTAACTGGCTCTTGTCCGCGGCTACGTCCGCGTAGTCTCGTTTATCTTTTTAATTAACAAAATTAAATAAAACAAATAATTACGTTTTTTAATCGCCTTAAAGGACATTGGTCCGTAGAAACGTCCACCTCCATTTCACACACCGGATAAAACGTATTCTATGTCCATTCCCGGATCTTTGACTATCTGCATACCAAAATTTATCACAATCGGTGCAGCGGTTTAAGCATGAAAAGATAATTTATCAATTATCATTATTGACGAAGTGTCGAATGTCCGGCGTCTGCCCGGAGGTTCTCCCGTACATATAACATTTCTGAACCGATTCTCGTGAAAATTTGTGACTATAGGTTCAATAATTTTTATAGTTTTCGTCGATTTAGTTTTTCGAAATTTAAAAATGAAAATATATTGGAATAATGGCTGGCTCGCGAGTTCTACAGTTCACTAAATTTATTATTGGCTCAAAATACGATTAGCCCGAGAGCGCACTGTACACGTATGTATTTGAAAGACTACACGGGTCTAACGCGATATTTTATGTACCACCTTTATGTCATCTGAAACCACGACCAATGTCGCAACCAATGTCGAAACTTCAGAAATAAATTCAAAAGGTTATATTTTATTCTCAATTTTAAGTACAACCTGATACTAAAATACATAATCAAAAGAATACAAAATATAATCAAATATATTATTTCGAAAAAAGGCCATAACGTGTTACTTAGTAAGATTTTACTTAAATCTAGGGTTAGTATTGTATTAATATAGGTTAAAACAACACAGCTGCACCCATGCTTCGGCCACGGCCACGGTGAGTCCCACCGACCGGTGCACAGGATGGTGCTCGAGCTGGCGCGCCTCCGTCTCAGTAGCCAGCGATAAAGGTAAATAAATATCGCATTAAACCCGTGTAAAGTAATATTTAAAATACCGTAGCCCGTATTGTTTTTGTTAAAAAACCGTGTGATTAATTTTCCTTCTTGGGTAACGAACAGACGGTCACATTTCGAGCGAAGGCCGCAATGCGCACTAAATCTGCGCAGGCGTGGCTTTCACATCTTAACCAGAGTATGGTTGACTGGAAGAGAGTCTGTCAGTAACCATTTAGATAGTTTATGATTTCCGAGGATTTGCTTTTACGACCGATCTAAGATTATTTAAGGATGATGTAGATTTAGTACTAAAGTTGCTTCAAACGTATGTTAGCACTCTTCTATAAATATTAACTTTATACTAAGAAATATTATGTAGGTACTAGCTCCTGCCCGTGACTCCGTCCGCGTGGAACTCGTTTATGTCGCTAGCTCCATACAAACATTCAATCCACATCTCACCCCATCAGGGAATGATTTCCAGGATAAAAATTAATATATGTCCTCACCCGGGACTCAACTATTATACAAACTTTCATCTCAATCGGTTCAGCGGGAAGAGGTAACAGACAGACAGATAGCCAGACACATTTTCGTACTTAAAATATTAGTATGGATACTTCGGATCAATAAAAACTGGTAGTTAGTACAGGATTATGAGAAATACCTATGTACATGGCTCTTGCGTTCATATTCATCATTATTAGTCGTTCCCTCAATGCTGACGATCGTGACGTCATGTTAGATTCTTGATGACCAGACTTCTCCATATGCTCCTATTACCCGTTTTATGTATGGTCTTGTGCAGATGTAGTTGCAAGCGTGGAGTACTCAATACTCAATACTCAATCATTTATTGCTTTCCACAATGTTTGTTTACAGGGTGTTGGTAAACATAAGTTTTAGTTACTAACTAATAAAAAACTTAATTGTGGACCCTGTTGGGCACCGCAACATGTTGTGAAGAGAAGACGGCCTACATGCTTATGCAAAGTTCTTCTTTTTATAATTTGCATATTCTGTGCAATGTGCAAACTATAAAGAGACACACATATACTTTAATATGACTATGATAGCACATTTATATGGATATATAAATAAATAACTTAATTTGTTTGTTTATTGCACATTTAATTTATTTATTTCTTTAATTAATTTATTTTTAAAAGAACTTGGTTTTATATTTTATTTTTGAGTAAAAGATGAGTTTATAGTTATATTTTTATTTTATGTTACAGTTTTTCTTCTAGGTATTCTCTTAGCGCATAATAACTCTTATTAATAAGGAATTCTTTTAATATATTTATGAATGTATTATGTTTTTTCTCAGATTTTATTCTATCGGGTAATTTATTATATAATTTAACAGACATGGTATAGGTTGCAGCAGAATGCATTTTTAGGTTAGATGAGGGTAACATTAGTTTTTCTCTATACCGGAAGTTATAAGTTGTCGGTATATCTTCGCGTTTCTTAAAATATTGGGGATAGTTACGAACGAACTTACAAACTTCTAAAATATAGAGACCTGTTAACGTTTGTATTTTCAGATTCTTGAAATGGGGTTTGCAACTGTCTCTGTTGTCGATATTTACTAATATGCGAATAAGTTTTTTTTGTAAAGTAATTAATGATGGTACGTCTGTGCTATTGCCCCAAAGGATTATACCGTAGCTGAACCATGCGTTAGCATAGGCATAGTAGGTAGCAAGTGCAGTCTTGAAATCAGTCGACTTTTTATTTCCCTGAGTGCATATACAAAAGAGGATATTTTTGCTCTTATCTTTTTAGTATGAGATTTCCAATTGACATGTGTATCTATCGTCAAACCAAGCAGTGAAAATTCGTTGGCTACCTCTAACTTTCTATCTCTGTAGCAAAAGTCTATTTCTAAGGATGTTTGTCGATGTGGGTGGAATACCATTAATTTTGTTTTATTTAAGTTAATTTCTAGGTTCTGATTGCTAAGCCAGTTGTTAGTTTTATCAAGTATTGATTCTAGTCTGCTATTTAAGTTTAAATTATTTTCACATGTTGTTAATATGGATATATCGTCCGCGAACAAGACGCACGGGACATTCATGATTTTGGGTAGATCATTTATATATAAAATGAACAAAAGACATCCAATCACACTCCCCTGTGGTATTGAGGCAACAGTCGTCTTGGTCTCTGAGCGGATTTTATTTATTTGACCAGTAATATGGTCAAAGTATTCGATTTCTAAGAACTGCTGCCGATCCTTAAGGTATGATGTAAACCATTTATGCGCTGAGCCGCGGATTCCTAACTTGTATAGTTTGTTTAGTAGGATGTCGTATTGGACTTTGCCGTAAGCTTTAGACATATCTAATAGTATTCCGACGGCGTACTTTTTTTTATCGAGAGTGTTTAAAATTTCTTGGATGTATTTGTAGACCGCTAGAGTCGTGGACCTTTTTTTTCGAAAGCCATGCTGGCTGTCGTCTAAGATCTTAAATTTCTCACAGAACGAATAAACGCGGTTGCACATGGCCTTTTCGAATATTTTTGAAGCAGTAGGCAACAGAGCTATTGGGCGGTAATTATTAGGGTCCGTTTTAGGGCCTTTTTTATGTATAGGTTTTACTATTGCTGTTTTCAATAGGTCTGGGAACACACCTTCATTAATAAAATAATAAGTAATTTGTGTGCTCCATCTTGTGGGTGGTCTGCCTCGGGCGGGACCTTCGGCCCTCAACTCTTCAAGGCTTTACGAAGAACGTCGTGAGAAGTGTCTAAAGCATGTGAGAATACGTTATTGGCATCTTGCGTTTATTATCGATCAATTTCTCAGAGATTGTATCACCCAACCGGGAAAAATCGAAGCATCCTCACAATGAATTTACCTCGAAGAAAATAATAGGAAAATCTAATTTAGTTGAGAACAATAACAAATAACAATAAAATACAAATGGAGCGAGGAACGTCGAGGCCGCGGCCTCAGCGCTCGTGTTTTTAGCCTGCAATCAATTTCTATTGCCTATGATTTTTTACTTATTTAAAAACCAAATGCCATTTTTCCTACGTCATCTTCCATATTTGTGTTTTGCTCAAAGGTTAGCTAACCTAAGACATCGCGTTTTCTCATGTTTTATGTACAATAATGCAATGCATGCTCAGTTAATAAGACACGTGACCCCTCCTAATAGCCTTTTAAAAACTACTTACTTGTTGTAAAAATTCATAACTAAGTAATTTTTGATAATTAAGTATTGTTGGGCCTACAGACCTAGCGGTTCTATGTTCGAATGTTATTTAAGACAACTTGTTCAATGTGCACGAATATTCTTAGGTTGGGCAAAAAATATTCCACTATTACACATCCTACGTTTCTAGAATTCATACTATAAGCTTAGTTATGGTGATGGGTCTGCCCCGGAGATGCAGCGCTTCAGCCCCCCTATTCTCTAACTTGTTTTAAGCTCACCTCAACGCTCACCCACAAATATATCTTGATACCGCGATGCGTAGTAACCAAGCGTAGGCAGAGGTCGAGTTTCGTGACGGGTGAACGGCGGGGTGAGCCGCATTAACGCTTAGCGAATAACAGCCCAGGTAGGTATGTTTGAGATGGCGCGCGTGGATGGTTTCCACGCCGTCATGCGCAAAAAATATGCATCGCTGAGAAGGCGACTAAGGGGCAGTCACAACAGCATTCGGAATATGATTGCTGAAAGAATGTGTCAATGTGGCATCCAAAAGCAATGGATCGATAAGCTCAGGGGATGTGTAATGTACGACATAATAAATAAATAAATAATAAATAAATATTAGGGGAAAATCTTACACAAATCGACCTAGTCCCATAGTAAGCTCAATAAGGCTTGTGTTATGGGTACTAGACGACGATATATATAATAGTTATAAATACTTAAATACATAGAACACTTCCATCACTCAGAAACAAATAAATATTCATGCTCATCACACAAATATTTGCCCTTACCGGGATTCGAACCCAGGACCTTCAGCTTCGCAGGCAGCGTCACTACCCACTAGGCTAAGCGGTTGTCAAACGACATGTAAGTAATCATTAATTATTATTTAAAGGTTTTAATAGTAATAAGTAAACTTGTTTGTGTTTCTAAATATGGATCCGGTGTTTTTTTTATTAGCCTCTATTGTGTCCCACTGCTGGGCAAAAGCCTCCCCTTTTTTCCGCCACTCGTCTCGGTCCTCCTGTCCTATCCTGTGTTATGTGTTGTGACCCTGTGTTATCCGAAATAAATGAATTTTAATTTAATTTAATTTAGTTTGTAATTAGGATGATTTGTGTGTGAGTCTTATCCACCCAATATTTAATATTTACTTTTATAAGCAACGGTGATGGCAGATAACCTGGACGCATTTGCTAATGATTGGCCAGATATTGTGGAGATTCTGGATACCCTTTTCTTTCTGATAGCAGTGGGACATACCAACAGAGTAGTAGGTAACACATTAAAGAAAAGCTTGTAAACATCAACAATATTTGATGTTTTATCAAAAAGTTTCCACCCATTCATTAAGACCGTTTATCAAGATTCTTAGACAGAATTTACTAGAAAAACTCATAGTGGAAACGTTACTCCTCGTAGAGTTAGGTTAAAATTACAATTCTCGGTAGAATCTCCGTTAGTAACGAAGTAATACTGCCACTGAAACCTAAAATGAAACAAGTGACTAGGCAAATCTGTGTCTCATACTTCTGTTTAGAATGTTTTAAAATGTCCGCTCATTTTCACGCCCAATCGACGCAAAAAGCGACGCAAAAACTGTCCATTCTGCGATTAGATGCAGTGGATACCCACAAGAAGGTCGTCTAATTGTTTATAGGACCTTCGGACTGTGCAGAATATTATAGTTTACGTCTTAAACTCGATCAAAGTTTGTTAGCTGTTTTTTTAACGTGTTGTTGGTAAATAAGAATAGCTTGTGAAACAGTCTATTGACGCCCGTAATATAAAAGGTGTCAAATGCGATATAAATAGAAAGAGAAAGATTTTTAATCATTTGTATTCCATTATACACCCAAAGAACTAACAAATAGGGATGTGCTACCGATAAGGTCACTACTTACCAATGCAGTTGATGCGTGCCAGCGGCGCTGGTTTTCTGTGGATCCAGTGAGTGAGTTTACGCGTATCTGGTTACTCTCTTAAATAATACTCAGGGTCGGCAACGTGCATGTAACACCCCTGGAGTTGCAGGCGTCCATAGGCTACGGTAACTACTTACCATCAGGTGGGCTGTAAGCTTGTTTGCCACCGAAATGGTATAAAAAAAAAAACTCATTAGGATCCAAATTATAGGCCAACCGCTTTACTAAGTCGGTTGCTGTGCTACCCGCGCGGTGCGGGAGGGCTGTGTTTTTGTTACAGCATTGTCATGTTAGAGCTCAATTTAGTGCGTGCTTCGCTGGTGCTGCGCTGTCACATCCCTTGCACCGCGCCAATACCGTAGTAAAGGCTTCAGTTAATGTACATGTAATTTTAGACCTATCTATATCACATTTAATGCACCGTGTCACTCGTTTGACATATATCCTGTAGCTAGGCTGACAGAATGATAAATTGAGCTACAATCTGACTGATAACGTACCTAAATGTCTATGTATACACCGTTTGAAATATTTGAGTTTTCACGAATGGCGTTTGGTGCTAAGAACGCAGGGAAATTAAATGAGTGTTTTGATATCTGCGCCTAAATTTTGCAAGTTTATCATCTAAATTCAATCTCAATCACATCTTAGTATAATTTTGTGACACTAATGGACGATTAATACGCACTACAAGTAATTTAACAGACGTATGTTGTTATCTTGGCGTGTGCCCACGTGTGGACACACGCCAAGAAAGGGGGTGGTGATATTCTAACTCGACAGAGTTAGAATATCAACCCCCTTTCTTCCCGTGGGTGTCGTAAAAGTCGACTAAAGGGACAGGGTTAAAGTGTGTTGTGGGTGATGGCTGATGGCCTAGCAACCTATAACTGCGATATCATATTTTGTCGACCATTTATACCCACATTTATGCTAAAAGTGGCACTGCCTACCACTTTTGGGAATAGAGGCGTGAACCTACGTATGTATGTATGTTATACTGTAGTTATTATTGTGATATAAAGGCGTCTGAATCTGAATACGACTTTGGACGGTCGGAATATAGGAGGAGGATGTAGTATAGGAGAACAAATGAAATGGCGCTTGTCAAAACGCTTAAGTAGTTGTCTAAGAGGTCATTATTGCTTAGCCCGCGCGCCTTGCGCCGTCTGGCTGACTCTGACTGAAAAGAAAAACGCGTAGAAACTATAAGAATGGTTTATTATTACTTTTATCTACATACACAACACCATTTTATAATTAAGAATCAGATGTGACATCTAATCAGCGACCTTGACTGAGTATTAGAGTTAAATTGATGTTCTTATGTACTGAACAGTAAATGATGTACTGACGCCGGCGCCGCGCCGTGACGTCACACATTCGTCGTCAACCGGTACATACCTATACCTACACTTTTGTATTTTTATATACTATCTTTTGCCTGAGACTTTGTCTGTTCGAATTCCCGTATCAACTTCCACTCCCCATTTCCAATTCCTCGGGAAACGATACTTGGGATAAAAAGTATCATAATATGTTTTAATCCAGGTTATGAGCTATCTGTTTGTTTGTCAAATTTAAGTGGACTGCGGTCAGCTGTTTATGATTTGATAGTGATTGACTAACAGACAAACTTTCACATTTATAGTATGAAGTATTACGGTTTCATGAGCACTAGTTCTGTGTGTCTATCATATTACAAGACAGCGTCCTTTCGAACAGCAATTTTCATCATCTTTTACCCCTTGGTTGCATTGCATTGCACCGGCTATCCTTTCCCGAGGATCAACGTAGGAACTGATTTATGTAGAAGTGCTGTTTCACCAACTCGGAGCGAAATCTAGTTAAGTATTAGGAGCTGTATCGTCAAGTGAACCAGTAATACGACTGTTAGTTCTCATGCCGCTGCCGCCTAACAGCTTCTACTGCTTGTTATTGTCCGCTATGCGCGGAAAATACCACTTCGTTGTACACACCATGGGCGGCAATGCAGAAAGCCTCAAACCACATCTTTATCGCCCTTGTCTTCGGCTCTGGCGTCAAATAACTTCGATCTGAGACATTCTTTCTTTTACTGCCCTGGTAATCCTACTTCCTTCCTTCTAATATTATAAATGCTATAAGTTTGGATGATACTAAATCTCACAACAGCGGCTGAACGGATTAAGATGAGTTTTCCTATACAAATAGAGAATAGCCTGGATTAACTTATAGCATACTTTTTATCCCAGTAAAAGTCTAACAAAAGGAAGTCAACGCGAAAGAACTCGCGGGCTAGTATAGTAGTATATACTATTAAATCAAAGCTAGTTAACCTTACTGCCTATCAAAGGTTGCGCACACCTGCCCGTTATCAACATATCTACACTTGACACATATATGTGTGCTTGTTACATTATATAAGCCAACAAGCATGTATCGTGACGTGTTCGTTTGCACGATCGTGAGTGTGGCGAATCGGGGTGTTTCATTGTTGGCTTGTTATGTCATTATATTGTGCAAGGATTTCAGTTTTATGAAGCCGGTGAATCTTAAGATCTTAACACATTCAGCGTCACAGATCTCGTAGCGCTCGATACTAACATGGGAACATAGTATGTGGAAGAAAGCGCCGAGCACAGCCACCTGGCCGGTTATTGGCGCTGAAAGTGAAACTCGTCTCACAACAAAGAGTCTTCAAACACTCTCCTTTTCCGGACTGTGATCCAGCTGGTCGATTACGCAACGCATTGTACGCGCGTCAGGTAGACATCTAATGTCACATTTTGTATGGGAAATGACCGTTAAGTTGTCCTAACGTGCGTTCTAAATGTTACTTGATCACTTCTCTGATCTGAACATTCTGGGTAATTTAGGCTGCTTGTTTTCGCGGCTCATGCCTAAGCCTGTTATTTGTTTGCCATCTCTTTTACTTCTTTTATCTGCGGAGTCTGCCATCTTGGCTTGCCTGTCAAGTTGGACTGTCTGCAGCATCGTTGAGGGTATCGTAGGCTTGTCTGCAGCCTGGAAGAGGCCCGGGGGCAGGACTGGGGCTCACTGTGGGTGGTACACTCATCTCACTGCTCTTAGGAGCAGTAGGACTGAGACCATAATAACACAACTAATTCTGTAGGTAGGTATGATCTGTGGTGAGAGTGAGGGACTTGTCTCTAGTGAGGGACTTGTCCCTAGCTGGGAGCTGTCAACACAACGAATCCTGAAATCAATAAAAGGAGCAATTCGCTTGTGATTCTTTTGGAAACTTATTAACTTGATTCGTCATCCTCCTATCGTTAGTCCGTTTTGACACCTAATCCCAAGATTTGGCATAGGCACTAGTTTTACGAAAGCGAGTGCCATCTGACCTTCCAACCCAGAGGGAAAACTAGACCTTATTGGGATTAGACCAGTTTCCTCACGATGTTTTCCTCCACCGAAAAGCTAACGGTAGGTAAATATCCCGTACATAAGTTGCGAAAAACTCATGGTACGAGCCGGGATTGGAACCCACGACTGCAACTTAACAGCCGCATGCCTGGACCACTAGGCTACCGTAGCTTCTGAAACTTATTTAATTGATTGAAATTACGCGTGACCGGAGGGCTGGCTCATACCTCGCACAGAGGATAAGCATAGCCATCCAACGTGGCAATGCTGCCAGCCTTCTGGGCACGTTGCCCAGCGACGGCGAACTGGGGCAAATATTTTATTTGTAAGTTATTTTATTTTATAAGTAGTTTCGTTTTAGATATAGTTATAATAAGTTTATTTTTGTTAATTTAACATGTTCCTTTGTTTTTCATTAAATATAGTTATTGATTGAATCTATAAATTAATACTTGGATTGGGGTTGTTGGTCATGTATTCAGTTTCTCTTATAAAATGTGTGCTAATGTTGAAGCGCTCATAGCCTAGCGGCGCCTGCGAGTCGGAAACGATCACGCAGGTTAAGCAAAGATGGCAGCGGTCAGTCTTTGGATGGGTCACCGCCTGATATTTGAGTGGTTAATATAAATGAGCGCTTCCGTGCTTTGGAAGGCACGCTAAGCAGTTGATCCCGGCCGCTGTCTATGGCCGCGTAGTCGTTAAGCCGAGTAAGAGGCAATCGGGCGCTTTAAGAACTTCTAACAGTCGAGTTGCCCACTCACTTGACAAAGGGGGGACAACTGTTACTCGCGTCCGCAGGAGCTACCTACCATAACCCTGGACGTGGCCCCTGTGGTGCTAAAGAGTGACAAAACTTTAAAGGCTAAAATAATTTGCAGTAAGGGTTTTTCAATATTTTTACTTACAGGTGGAAAAAAGACTTCTGTAAAATAACGGTTACTTGTTTCCTTTTCGGTTCACTTTTTTTAATGCGCTTTATTTCCACCGCTACGCTGCTGCGTTGCTAAAAAAAATTACTCTATACAAACTCTTCTTTCCATATACTCGTTTGACATCATCGTGCAAATTTGAATAAACATATTATTATATGCCGGCCAAGCCGACATGACTGAACTGATTTACATCTAAATAAAAAAAATAGTAGCCGATGGTCTGGTCTAGACAAGAAACAATCCATTTCGACCGCAGTGAATGTTCCTTAATAACTGCGATTGTTCATTTTTGACGTTTATTCTGTATTCATAATAACCAAGCTAATAGCATAGCTACCAACCAGGTTATAACTGACCCCAGTTCACGCACGATTTACTACGAATGGTGAGATCAAATTAAGTATATTAAAAACCGCGCGGACGAGTGCTAAACGTTTGAAGTTATATTTTGCTATGTGGAAAACGTACCATTCATAAAAGTCATTTATTATACAATCCCGTAGAGGCACGTACTAACTAATTAGTGGTAGTAATGGATTCCACGTGGATGTTATTTAATAAGTATTAACACGCATGGTTAGTCCAAGATACACTCATTACACGCGTGAGTGTAGATAACGTTTTCGTCTGAAAAAGAATCTGTCGCTGTGTCCACGTTTTTATCAACATTATTTTTATATGATATGTGTTGGGGATGACAGATGTTTTGTTCAGGGGATGACGTACAACTTTGTACTCGCCAAGCCACCACGGGTGGTACCATTGGAAGCCTCTAATCGCAATGTTGTCACCATTGCCTCCGGCTCGGGCTTCACATTCCTGCCATCTGAGACATTCTTTGTTTTACCGCCCTAGGTAAGCAATGTACCCTTACTACTATAGGTATGCTCAAGTATGACTGGGCCGGTTAGGTTATGTCTGTATAGCATGCATCCGAAATCCGAATAGGTGGATTCAGTTCTGCAACGGCGATGCAGACGGGACATGCCTAGAGACTGCGGGACGATTGAACACCGTCATTTTAATGTAAGTAGTGCATTTTGTTTGGAAACACAGTACATCTCTTGTAGATACTCAACCCAACTGCCCTATACCCACCACTCATGATGATTCATTAATGTCCGTAGTATTTATGGTGGCCTTTTTATCACTTATCGCCGTGGATAAGACATCTGTCACGTTCTGATATGTATGCGAGTGCAAGAGTGGTCAAATATCTTCGAAGCTGTAAGTCTGACAAAGGTAACGAATGGCGAACCTACTTGACGTTAGGTTAAGTCACTAATGCCCGACTAATAAATAACGGTTTACTACAATTAAACACTAGGAAGTGTGTCAAATCAGAGAAAAATATCGGAAAATGTCAAATTGCGCCACTCTGCCCAAATCCCGGTGTCGCCTTGGAGGCTTCACGACGCACAAATTGGGCGCGCACGCGCACGGCGGCCATCTTGCGACACGCGTCAAAATGTACAAATTGACTTTTCAGTTTTGCGCACTTTGTATTCATTAGGTAGATGTTGCGTTGCACATTGACGTATTTCACCTGTAAAATTGGATTTATTTTAGTAAGAAGACAGGTAAATATAGTACTTAAAAAAAGTTTATATACAACACGTGATTAAATTATTGATGATTGATCATTTACAATAACAGTTATTGTAAATGATCAATCAGTTTACGTAATTTTTTATAATTTTAATCGTCTTTCAAAGTTTTCAATAATTTGAAATCAATTTTTTAAACCGTTTTTTACGCTTCCTGTAAATTTTTTTTTTTACTTAGACGGTATTTATTCTTAAGCGTCGAACTGTAACACTAGAATATTGCGTCACCGGGACCAAAAGTACGATTAATGAGATGACAGGTGGCATCGCAAATCGTGTGACATTACCGCCAATTTTTTTTGCTCTAATCTTTCACAGGCGATAAAAAAACATAAATATAAATCAAATTTGATTACAGCAGGTTGTGATCACGTAATTTTATATGAAAAAATTACAGTTTTAAATTGTCCTAACGCACGTTCGAAACGTTACGCGTTTACCCCTCTAGACTACAAAAAAAAATTCAATTTTTGTATGCTGTCGGAATATTCAACTGTCCATAAGTTAATTGAGTTGTATTTAAGATTATTATATTAATAATAGCTAAAAAGATTTGCTAAATATAACAAAATTAAAATTGAAAGTTGTAACAAAAATGTTTGTGTAAACCAGAAGTAAGATGGTACGAATTAGATCAAATTACCTACTTATTTAAGTATCATGTTGTTAAAAGAGTATACACTTTAAGGCTTGTATACCCGCTAAAGTCCTTGAGCGTATGGGCGGAGCCTCGACCCTCTCCCCGCGCAAGTCGCACAACCCGCCGTCGTTTATTAAGCGTTACATAGATTAAGTTACAGACGCGTCATCGCGCATCGTTACCAATGCAAGGGTGGACGTGGGTGGGTGACATTCGTCATGCTTAATTGAAACGTGATATTTGTCATACATAAATTACATAATTGATTAAGTTCAAAAATTATGTCTCTACTATTATAATACTATTTACTTACGATTAGTGTAGTTCCGTCAGCACGGCTAGCACGAGACGGCCGCGACATACACTCGATTTTTCTCGCACTATCGGTCTCTCTCTTATTAGGACATTAGGAAACAGGTATAGTGTGAGAAAAATCGAGAGTATGTCGCGGCCGTCTCGTGCTAGCCGTGCTAGTGAAAACGAAATTCGTTCGAATAACTCTGTCGCTCGAACTAGCAAGCGCGACAGAGAGGGAGATACACGAACGAAGTTCGGTTTCGTTTCGCGGTAGGCCCTCAGCACGCCTAGCACTAGACGGCCGCGATATACTTTCGATTTTTCTCGCACTATACCTCTGTTACTAAATATTCTAATAAGAGAGAGTTGTTAAGTTTTAAACTAATTTTCGGTATATTTATTACGTTCTACTTCCTTGATTTGATGATGATGGCGTGTACAGTCAGCATCAGATAGTTAGTAGCATCCAAAGTAGCCAAATATATCGTAACACATTCCTTACTCCTACTTATAGTAACAAAGACTATTTCGATGAATGTACGTTCCGATATATTTGGCTAACTTGGCTGCTACTAACTATATTATACTGACTGTACAGAAATCGGCCTCGGGTAAATATATACTTATAGATTAGTTGTACGTTAACCATACTTTGTTTCACATCAAATAATAACTCTGTATCGAACTTGGAGTTGGCATGCAACCCATAGGTAGGTACTTACAATATTTGCCAAGCCCACTATTTTTATTAGAACTTATTCTATTAACACTTGACAGTCATTAATACGAGCAGATAAAACAATATTGTTAGTAGGCAATAGATATTGTAAATATATTTACTAATAAAATGTCTGGTTTTAGCGATTTCCCAATTTTGATACTGTTTAGATATTTGATACTTTGATAGAATAGGTATTTACTTGTGTATTCTTTTTCCTCTTCTCTTGTAAAATTTCTTGATATTACGTATTTTCCTCCTGCGCTTATTTAACCCCAAAGACCCAAAATAATTATTGAAAAATTTGTGAGACCTAAGCTAAGACCTACTAACTCTAGTATCGTAAGTTTGTATGTTACTAACAATCTATGGGCAAACTGGCCTGAAATAAAGAATTTATTATTATTATTATATTAATAATATTATATTATTATTATATAATTATTATTATTATCCGTGTGGTGTCGGGTTAGAATAGCACCACCCCCTTTCTTCCCGTAGGGGTTGTAAGAGTCGACTAAGGGAACGGGGTTGAAGTGTGTTATGGGCGATGGGCTAGCAACCTGTCACTGCTATATCACATTTTGTCGATCTTTTATACCCACATTTATGCTAACAGTGGCACTGGACACAGGTTTCATGTGCTCTGAAAGGGGTAGCCTTTTAGGGATAAAGGCGTGTATGTATGTATGTATGTATTATTGTTATTATTATTATTTCCCATCTTGAACTAAAAACAAAATCGAAACTATACCTACGTAAATGTTAATTAGGTACAAATGCCAACACAGTTAACTGACCATCCTGTATTTATACAAGAACCTTATTACAATGCACATAAAGTGCACGGATGGTCAGTCAGCTGTCTTGTCTATAGTATCTACTACTTTACAAACCACGAAATAGATTGTCCACTCTATGCAACAAAATTATCTGTCACTAAAAACTAAACTATACGCAAATATTTATTAGTTACCTACTATACGAATTACAAAACGGATTGTCCACTCTATGCAACAAATATAGTCCACAATTTCGACAAATATTTAAAAATTTCGGCGCAGCGCAAATTGACACAGGTCCGTCATGCAACGTGTCTCGTCCCGCACTGACCGTATGGACGAAAACGGGGAGGCGTAGGAACTTTGGCGGAATA
Organism: Epinotia bilunana; assembly: GCA_947049275.1. Classification (NCBI taxonomy): domain Eukaryota; kingdom Metazoa; phylum Arthropoda; class Insecta; order Lepidoptera; family Tortricidae; genus Epinotia; species Epinotia bilunana. The sequence continues at coordinate 14,534,342 of OX346275.1, read as the reverse complement.
TTTCAGAAAACGAGATAAACTTTTAAGAAAATTAAGAAAGTAAGAAAATGATGCTCTTGTGCATTATTGTATGAAGAAAGTTATAAAATTTCATATTATTCTGATAAAAAATGGAGCAGTAAAATGGTTACAAGTGAAAAAATAGGGGTGACTTTAGATTTCTTTTTCTCTAATTTTTATTGTTAAAATGGATTTCTACGAAAACTATGACCCGTCGCATATCTTGCAGATTATGATATATTTTTTCCTACAGCAAAAATGTTACGTTATAATGTATAAAACGGTTACAAAACAACTCATTTTCACGAAAATTTCGAATGTGGAGCCTTAAAGAGGTTTCCATAATTCACACTTATTATGAAAATGTCATGTAAAAATATTTCAGACACATCGTGCCATAGGTATCATTTACTTCACTTAGTAAGATTTCTCTCACGATGGGTCAATTTGCAAAAGCTTTACTGTGAAAATATATTTTTAACTCAAGTTAACTACTTATAAACTGATTTAGAAATTCCAGACACTTACCTACATATTATATTATCAAAGACCGTTGCTAGATTAAACCTTCGATCTTTGCATATTATACGTATATTAAGCTTATATATGGTAGCAGAAACTACTGGCAGAATATCAGCGAAGTGGCTAACATGGTACCTAATCTATGGTAATTGTGAAACACAGATACCTATACCTTAATGTAGTCTTAAGTAACATAACAATAACCTTTTTTGATTTTTTTTTACTGATTTTAATGCCATGCCATGTATGCTGCGTATATGAACAGTGTTTATTTACATAAGTTATGTTCTTATGTTTCACTCTAAAATTTAATTTTTGGTACAAGTCAATTACATATTGAGAGGACATAATAAACCTAAATGCGAAGGGTTTATCTTGTGTAATTGAGGAGTTCCTATGGCGACCTTCCGTCCCCATCATCAGAGCAGCTTTACGGGACTGTAATGAGATTATTTGACTATGTAAAGAAGCGGTAATAAAAGTGAAAGTGGAAGGGATCTTGCGTCGTACAGTCAGCGCCATATAGTTAGTAGCAGCCAGAGTAGCCAAATGTTCTAAATATTTTAAGACGTGTATAGAAATATTTGGCTACCTTGGCTGCTCCTAACTATATGACGCTTACTGTATTCCAGAAATTATTCAACGAGCGAGCAACGCCAATGAAGTTCTCCGTTTCAGGAAAAAAATATTTCGTAAGTCCGGGACGTCCCGTTCTCCCGCTGTCCCGCTGTCCGGCTGTTCACCTCTACAGGTCGCATTTCTCAACTGATTCTCGTGTTTTTTTTGAGCAGGTTCGATAATTATATAGAATTTGCTGAGTTACTTTTTTGTTATTTTTTTTAAACAGACTCGCTAGTTCTACTTCTCCCAGAGCCAGTAGGTTTAGTATAGATCAAGTGTAAACTTTATTCATAAATACTGTAAAGTCACATAACATCCGCAGATCGTGTAATAAATATTATAAAAATGTTACTTCGTCTCGTTAAATAACCTACCTCTGCAAATACAACACGTATCGTTGCAAAATCAGAATCCTGACAAGAATGCCGTATCTTATATTATCTCTATACTAAAAGATAAGTAAGACAAATTATAGATGTTAACCTACATTGAGGCCATGGTACTCTTTTTGTTCTTTTATGATACGAGTATATCTTTATTTTATTTGTTATATTACGTACGGTACCTATTACGTATGGGGAAATTATAGTAGGTATAACAGAAGCATTCAGTCTTCTACGTAATTACTTACTAAAGAGCTAAGAAAATATTTATGTTTTTTTAACCCGACTGCCTCAGGAGAATTATGTTTTTCGAGCGTATGTATGTATGTAAGTATGTATGTATGTGCAGATGCAAACTATTTTTCACGGGCTAACAGCTTGATGGATGTTGATATATGAGGTATTGTTGCGCTCCTCATCATTGTGTGAGTGACATAGGCTGTAATATTTGAAAAAAAAAAGAAACTGTTGGGTCTGAGAAAAATCTTTTGATTTCACTTGTTACAACTGCAAGGAATGATTTCAACTTCCGTATGTTGGGCCTTGTTCCTATGCTTTGATATTTCGAGCGTTCTAGCAAACCAAATGATTTGATCTCACAATGCAATTCTTCATATTCTTTCAGACAAAAACGAGTTTGACTTTGGCATATTTTAAAAGTTACAGCCCGAATAATAGAGCTCTTAGCTAATAAATAATACACTACACTAACGCTTCGCCACGCCGGTTTACTAACTAAATAATTAAAACCACGCAAGTGCCAAGTATCTCGTATGAAGTTTAAGCCTTTTGTTCCGCGGTCCTGCCATTCTCAACCTAATCATGAATATTGAACAAGTGATTGTTCAGTGGCGTGCGCCGGCGGCGGCATTGGGTCGGCTTAATGACTGTATTTATTACTAATAATATTTACTATTATACGGGCATAAAATTATGATGCATCTCGTGGCTTCAATAACTAATTTAATCGGTTGGCTATAGCCAATATCTGATTATTTGCTGGATAATATATTATCCAGCAAATAATCAGATATTTTAAGTCGCAGAAATCAGGTTTTGCAAGCAAATACCTAACAATCTTTTGGTTGCGCTGCTATAACGATGCCAAAATGAATTTTAAATATACAATTTTTTGATAGTAGATTTTGATAGTATTTGACGCAGTTTAATTAACCATTGAATACTTGTAAAATGTGTATTTCGTGTGATGGTTTTCCTTAGGAAAATGGACCTTCCTTACAAAGATTTGATACCAAAATTGCAATATATTAAGAGCTTTCGTTAGCTCGGTACACGTGAAACACATTGAAAATTAAAAACAATATACCTACATTCAATACACAGTTAGCTGTCCCAGCCGTACCTATAACAAGATAACATTTGGACGGTGACATCAATATAATATTACGGTAGTTCGCGTTATATGAGGTGCAATCTACACAAATCACGAGCAGCATAAAAAGATAACACCAAAAACGCACTATGTTGAGGGAAAACAGAAACTTAATTAAAATTAATATATATACAAGGTATTCTCATCCTTTTCTACCTCACCGGAATATAAGAAAAAATGTTAGAGATACTGGCCAAATCCAATAGAAGTTTGCGTAGACAAGCAAATTGAAATAAGAGTGTGGAAGATCATGTCGGTCTCGTATTCACACAGTCACCAAAAACGATGTCTTCATAGCAATGTTTAAATCATCTGAAATAGACGCAAGGCATGATAAAATTTCGTCTTAACCAGTCTTCCATAATGTTATGTTGATGTGACGCCACATCAAAGGTAAGTAATTCATAGAGTAGTTTAATCCTATAGCGTGCGGCGGAACATGCCCGCCTGTCAAGGCTGTCATTTCCAGCGCAATTAAATGTCAACTACTGGCGTCCTAATGATCTCTTGGAAAGGGACGCAAACATGTGTCATTCATAAAATTATTCCTATTACGGAATTATATGTTCTATGTCAATGGCCTAGAGTAATATTAGTCACTGCTCGGTGGTTACACTGGTTACAAATGGGAATGGACCCAATCATAGCTTACGTCTATTGCGATTGAGTGAAGCGTAACTCGTGGCAAGCTATCTCGTATGTATCGAACATTCGGTGTAAAAGCTTGCTTTGTCCGTTAAGCTCTGATGAGAATCAACATCTTATTGTATTACACTTAATCAGTGTCTTTTAGTGTCGTTAAGCAATTTACGAGACTAAATTGTTATATTATAAAATTCCTTGATCGTTCTTTTTTGAGAAAATCGTTTTTTCCACAAATTATCAATTTTTACAACTGGATCACTCTTAACGCCTTTCGGGACATAAGCAGAATAAACAAATAAACAGCATAATAATACGTTAATACTTGTTCGAATAAGAATTTATCATATGTCACTCTAAAAATATATCACGCTCGTTTAGACTTACTACTTAGCTTAATATTTGTCATAAACAGAGGTCGGACTTTTGGCGTCATTGTTAGAAATAACGCACAGTTTCTCCGCTACCCTAAGTTTGTCTGCAAAAGATCGCCCTTTAGCTATAAGAACGCCTGTTGTTTACCTCTACTTGTTATTTGTTGTTGTTCATGATTAGGAGTCCGACTTCTGGTCATAAAATATCAATGTTCCGGCTAAACTTAAACAAACGCAAACTTAAAGCATACGTCCGTCCACTCAGTACGGCGACCGCTATCTGTCGCTATCAGCGATGGAGATTATCGTAGCCTCAGTACCGCGCGGTTGTCCGTCGCAGCCTGACGCATTATTACCTCACATTATAGCGCGTAACCAAACTTTAACCTCACGCTACCCAGGGTTGAAAGTTGAACGCAAGTTTCATGGAACCGTAGTGTTTGTAAGTTTACGTGATTGATGCTGGGTGAGGTTTTAAGTGATGTGACGTTCAGGTTTTTTGCTTGTGTTTTTTGAGGTTTTGTTAATGACGGTTTGGTTTTTAGTGTTTTTTTAGATTGCCTGACGTATGTTTACTGTTTTATACAATTCAATTTCCGAATTGAAGCAAAAGTATTGTTCCTTACGTTATCAAGACCCGTTAAAGAAAACAAAATAACAAACTGCGCCAAGTATATACATATAATTCCTATCTATGAAAACTGTGTTACCCAAAGTACATACGAAGACATTAAGTATTACTTTATCTCACGGCATTATAGTTTATAAGTTATCACTTTTTCCGTTGATACTCAGACTCATTGTCATGAGGTATTTTTCTAGTATTCAGCTAGGTATTTGATAAAGTTATATCTACTAATAAAATAAAACTATAGAAACAGGCTTTAATGGGAATATTATTTATTAAATACATGTCGACGTTTTGAGCCCTTTCAAGGTGCTTGTGGTGAAGTATCATCATCAATATATCATCCAAAAGACGTACACTGCTGGACATAGGCCTCCCCTAAAGAGTGCCAAGTGGATGCGGGTGGCGCAGGACCGGTCAACGTCGGGATGTATTTAACAAATACATAACAGGCGACGATGTCCAGTTTAAATAGTTTTGTTAAATGAGTAATAGTCGCAATTAGAAAACAATTTTAAACTTGTACTGACAATGGTTATAAGCAGAGGGTGTGATTCTCAAATCTGGCAAATACGTACCGGTATTACCGGTGTTATACTAAATAGCATGGCTATTTACTGTTCAAACTTTCATTTGCATTTGAATTTGAGGCAGCAATGGATGACCTTCACAGTTGTCATATACAAAACGCCAATAAAGGGGACATGCCTAAACCAAATGGCAATCTATGAGATTGGTAATGAGCATGTGGTTAGGTAAATGCAGTGTTTTTATGGCACGCGGTGTAACAAGTGTCGGATGTTTCTTCCTCGAAAAGGTGAGTTCTCAGTATACTAAAAAATACTTGAGTTGACCGAATTGCGTCATAGTAATCCGCTGAGAAAGCGACTCTACCATCCAAGCTATTAGATTCAAATTCCAGTTTTATAAAATGACGGTCATTTTAAATTATTTCAACCCTAAGTTTAAAGTCAGGTTGTAATTCCGACTGACAACTGACATGCAGACCTAGAGGAGTAATTTGTTTAGATTTGGCTAGGCTTATTCAGTACTTACAAAAACAATATAGCACAAGGAAAATGACGTTTAAACGAAGATCAGTTCAATGTCATACAGAAAGATACTTTTTACACTCTTGACATTAAGAAATATTGGAACTAAATACTGACACATGTAAAATGCACATGTATTATTCTTGGTCGGTACAATATTGAGTTTATTTCCGCTATCCACGCTATCATTGAACAAAAACTTCTCTCCATCATTTGTTTATTTTGAAACGGTTTGCATAATCAGTCTAGACGCTTTTTTCAACGTTGCTACCATTTGCAACTCAAATTAGTACTACGAGGATAACATAAGCTTTACAATTACAAATCATACTATTTAAGTCAACGTTCATTTTCAATTCGTTCTTAACTTTATAGATATTGTCATTATTTGCTTACCCAACTATCAATCAAATGCTTTATTGCAAAGGTACTGCCTTATAACATATTTCTTACAATGAAAACTTAATTAATATAAAGCTTATGTTGAGCGGCAACTGAAAGTAATTTACCTTTAAATAGCATTAACGTGAGGAGTAAACTTGCAACACTGTAAAAAGGAGTCAATTAGAGACTTGGGTTTTTCTCGCCAACTTAATGGGAATGCTCTTATTGTTATTTATTTAAGAAGGTATTTATCGATACATATAAGTACGTGTATCGTCGTGTTACCCATTTGATAGTACAAGGCTACACACTTTGCTGTTTGGGACTTGATCGATTTATGTATATAAGATTATCCCAAAAACATTTGTTTATTTTAATGCGCCCGCTTTAACACGATAACCCGCGAAAAAGAGCGCGAGAAACATCAGTATGTTTCAGTATATCAATTGAAATGTGGAACGCAAAGTCTGATCGACCGCAAGTGCAGGTCCACTGAAGTTTACGCTACTAATCAAGAGATGTTGTGCGTCATGCCTTGGGATTGGCCGACTATACACGACGCTGATTGGCTGAATAAGCTTACATGCGTTGCGTCATTTAAGTTTACTACAATTCTACTACAGTCCAATCATACACAGTATTTTTATCAGATTCTTTTTGGAGAATTGAATACGAGAACTTGTACTTAGTACAATTCCAGTGACCCTAAGCCATGTGTAATATGAGTATGACCCAGTAACGTTATTAAAATTTTATTTAGTTGAAAATATCTTATGAGTTTTTGTAGGATTCCGTTTTTAGCGAAATGTCTAAGGGGCGAGACAAAACAATACAACTAGGTATATTCTACTTCACCTGAAGATGATGCATCTTTATGAAATACATTTATTATCAAACGAAACACAAATCTAAAGAAAACAAATAAATTAAAAATATGGGAAGTGTTCTACAAATAATAGGCAGGCTTCAACAAATTAGTTTAAGCATAACTATTTATTATATAAGAATGCACCACAATGTACGAGACATAAACACTTCCTTAATGTAATGATGTATGATTTGATGCCCATATGAATTGTCACGATTATTAAAAAACCATCAGCCGATCCAACGAAGCATATTAGGAAAGATTTTTTATAGGTACTTATTTTTTAATAGACTTTTTCAGATTCATTGGATTAATTTAGCTTTGTCGAGTTTTAACGCCAATGTTTTCCATTTCTAGAATATATTTTACTTTGGATCAACACAATATTTCATTTAAATTGCAATATTTTTCTTACCCCTTTATATTTTGAACTAAAAACCAGAGGCAGATAGACCAGAACGTCAGTCGACGATTACTTTCTACTGAATTATGACTGCAGATTCTTTCATAAGTTTGCAAATTACGGAAGATTTGAAATTAAGTAATAAAATTAAACCTTCCTATTTACAATAAGAAATTAGAGTAGGTAAAAAATCACTAACGTTAAATAGCTGTTAATACATCTAATGTAGTAAGTATTCATTTTTATTTGCTGTAATATGGGTTCGAATGCATTAAACGTCTGTAAGACGGTCGCCAACAAGCCCCTCCGACAGAGCGACCTTGGTCCGGCCGACCGTGTAGAAGGTCGCTCGGTCGGAGGGGCATATTGGTGACCGTCTAGCAGACTTTTCAGCTCTAATCTTAAAGTCTTCTACCAAAACCCAAACTATTGAGGTCGAACTTAAAAAAATGTAAAACTCGCAAACTCTACATCCTAAATTAAAAGACTGAACACCTTGTACCCACTAATTAGGGGCTATTTTCGCATAGCCAGCGAACTGTGTAACGTTGTTCAGGGATGTGTTCACTAATTACCGACATACCTAAATTTTTGTTCACAAATCACACCAATTTCGGGACAATTGGTGATGCGAGGCCGACTGTGATGTAACTCGGCACGATAATACCGGACAGTTAGAATTGTGCTAGGTTATGTCCTTGAACCGGTTTTAAAGCTAAATTTAACGCTTTTTAGGTGTTAGCCATGATTATCCATCATTGGCTATTGTACACTAAAACTCTCTATTAAAACTTTACGTATACAATCGGTATATAGAGTATACGACGTATACGGTAAGTAATAGGCGTGCAAAAAGTTTCCCATAGCCTCATAGGTCTTTTTAGTTTTATATGTACCATATATGTTAGATTCGTAGTAAAAGTTTACCTCCGGAAAGTGAGCGTAAGTATATACAACTCATTTTCTGGAGACAAAACATCTGTCATTCATGAAATGCCAAAAAGAGTAGCCCCAGTTTCATCAGACCCGAATTGTCGTTTAGATACAAATTATCATATCCTTACAAAAGAGTATATATTTACTTTAATCGGGTACAAGGGAACAAAGGCACTATTGAACACGAAACAAGTCGTTCAGTTTCGGGCGAGTAAGGTAACGAAGAGAATAAAATTAAAGTAAGTCCCCCAGGGTTCTAAGTATATTGTTTTTATCGCGTTCACAAGTTCGTAATCGCAAATCAAGGCCAAAATAAACCTTACATATTCTGGGTTAACTAAACTGAATTCGATCAATCATCCTTATCGTCCGCGGAGACCGCGCTATGGAAAACTTGATAGTCTTCAAGAGTGGAACGAAAAGAAGTTATTAAAGTTTAATACTCGCTGATAATATTTTGTAGAATTACACTGAACATTTGAAAATCGTTTAGCAAGTAGAAAAATAATTATAACATTATACTAATACTCTTTTTGTGCATTAGAATATAACACTTAAAAGTAAAGAGAAATAGACGATGTAATCTAATCGATGAAGCTCTTTCAGGCAACTCAAATAGAAAAACTCAAATCATACAAATAAAAAATTAAATAAATAAATAATAAACAATATTAGGGGACAATCTTACACAAATCGAACTAATCCCAAACTAAGCAAAGCTTGTACTATGATGACGACGATAAACATACTTATATATAGATAAATAATACTTAAATACATAGAAAACATCCATGACTCAGAAACAAATATTCGTGCTCATCTCATCACACAAATCAATTCCCTTACCGGGATTCGAACCCATGATCTCTTGCTTCGTAGGCAGGGTCACTACCAACTAGGCTGAAGCGGTCGTCATCGTCAAATTAACATCTCATTTGATCGTTGAACTTTTGATATGAAAGATACATTATACAGTCAACGTTTATGGGTTATATCGTTGTATTTGACCAAGTCGACGAGGTTGAAACATTATAAATGTTGGATATCACCTGTTCAGTTGTTATTTTCCATTTACTATCCAAATAATCCAACATTTCACGATAATTATTAGGTAAGATTTCCGCGATTCTCTATTCTTGACTTATCTTTATTGTGGGGGTTTTTCATATAGATATCTTTAAATAATATTCTATTATCAAAACTGTTTGTTGTAGGTTATTTGAAAAACAACGATCTAAGGACTTGTGCTGGAAATAATCAAAATATGGTTTGTTGTTTACGCAGTTTGATTTTACGGAGGAAACACATTTTCTCTGTATTATATTTTCATCACGGACGCTCCAAAAGGTCTGAAAGGGTCGAGATGTATTTTTGTTTATCTGTTGAAATAATTTTATTTATTGAGAAAGAATAATTATGAATGTTTCGCTAATGCGTGTACAGTAAAAATGTCTATTATGCAATGTCCTAGGTGTCCTCTAAGATAACAAAAACTTCTGGTTGAAAGATTACAAAGCTTAGCTCGCTTTATCGCAACGATAAGTTGAAATCTGATGCGATAATTTCAGTGATTGTTGGAGATATGAGACGAGTACATGGTGACCTCGAGCTATCGACTCAATCTTCAAGTTTTGTAAGAACAAGATTTTTTACGGGATGAAATGAATTGTAGTTTAATATCTAATCGTCCTTGACAAATACTACTAACGTGGATCTTTTCAAGACGAGACCACTCTCGTGTGTGCGGGTGTTAAAATGAATACTCATACCCACGTATGAGTATGCATTTTAACACCCTCGACCTCAACATCCTTAGTGCTCGAATGCGTACCTATAGGTATATAAAACGAAATTTGTTCCAACGTAAAAAAAAGATTGAAATTTATTTCGCACAACGGCGTATACATTTTTAAGTTCATGCAATGCCAGTGGTTAGTTAGACTACTAATAGTTTATTTCATATAGAAAAGAACCGTATATCAGGACCAGTATAAAATATTGACCAAATCAGCAACAGACTTCGTCAACATGAGATATTACTGCAAGTTATTTATTTTGTTAGACTGATATGTACCCATCATCCTCCTAGTATTTTCCCGGTTGTTCCCTAAATGAGCCCGGGGTCCGCTTTGAAAAACCCAAGATTTGGCATAGGCACTAGTCTTTACGAAAGCGACTGCCAGCTGACCTCCCAACCGAGAGAGAAAACTAGACCTTCTTGGGATTAGACCGGTTTCCTCACGATGTTTTCCTTCACCGAAAAGTCACTGTTAAAATATCTGATATTGCGTACATTGGCTAGACTGATATGTAGAGATACTGTAGATACTGTACTGTATCTACCTGCGATAGTTTAATAAGTACGTATGTAGACGTACGATATTTTGTTGCAAGTTTCATAATTATCGTATTCACCGGCGAGGTTTGAAGTGCCAAAACATGACTTCGGTCCAATTGCGACTATTACCTACAACTAATTCCTCCTTAAGAGTCCGCAGTAAGCTCGGCCGAATTTCACCTTCCCATACAAACGGAGTTTCGTTCTCATTTTAAAACTACGTGTTGGGTTGTGACGAAACTGCATATACAATGACATGAGGATTATCTATCTATATCAAAATCAAGTTTTGTATGAAAAACTTATATACGCTGTATTTTTTTTACTATTGTATCTGAAGCTACATATAAATACACTAATTACAGACATATATACCTCATGTCATGTACATGCAAAGTTTCGTTACAATCCAACACGTAGTTTCAAAATGAGAGCGTAACTACGTTTGTATGGAGAATCGAGCTTACTGCGGACTCTTAAATGCGCTGTGAAATATCAGATTTGAGAGCTTCTCAGATTCCTATAAAATTATAGTCATCAATGCAGCAAACATACTCGATGACATTTGAGGGAATATTTTCAAAAGCTGCAAACTTTTGTCATAATACGTGTCAGTTAATACAGACAATTGTGTGTAGTGTTTTCAATTCAGCGGGGCTAAGATGGTTACCATTTGATTACTTATCTTTGTGGATAAGACATTCGTCGCTCTCGCACTCGCATACTTGTCAGAACGAGACGGACCTCTTATCGACAGCGATGAGTGATTGATAACCATCTTAGGCTCGCACAAGTAACAGAATGGACATGTTCATGACTGAATAAAATTAGGGAAATTAATACTTAGCGTAGTTGTATAGTAGAGGTTTAGCTCTTAAAAGGCTGACAAGACCTAATTTTGTTGAAATTGATGTTATTTAAGCAGTTCTTTGAAGAAAAGATATTTGTTTTAGCAAATCAAAAAAATCTTTATATTCATCATATTTCAAAGACCGTGGGTGAACTCAATACATAATTGGACGAAATCGGCTCGATAGAAAATAATTGCAAAGATAGGTCTTAAAATCATCATTAAAATGTCTTTATTTTTAAAAACATAAGGTCAACATATTCATACCTAAACCGCTAACTAGTTATATTTCACAAATAATCCACACAATTTTTTATTTCAATAGTTATTTATTTATTACCTTTTAAGACCTGGCCGCCCAGTAACACTCGCTCTCATTTACTCCGATACAAATAGACAGTGTGCGCCGTATCCCGAATCCTCAAGAGCATTTTTGTGTTGACAGCGTCTTAACGTACACGACAGGGTACTAAGCGTCTAGTTTAGCAGTCCTTTTAAATATTTGTTTTTAAGCATCTCAAATGCAGCTCTTTATTGGCTGAATCACTGTGTTTGGCTTCTATCCCTATCTCATTTGCTTATTGCAATACATCTATTCGTGCTACTGTTACCAGCTCGGAACAAGAAGGGAGTAGGTCAAGTGACATTTGCTTGCTCCCATGTTTGCTGTCACCGCTATCTGACAGGTGATGTATGTTTGTTCGTTATCGTGTTTGAGGCATTACGAAGGCGCCGCAACTGCGGCACCTATTGAAAGTATTTTCTGTATTGTCTATCTTTGAGACCAAAATAGTGTGTATTTTTATAACACGATAATTTGTCTGAGTACGGTGCGAGAAGGTTGGGATTTTATCATTTATATTAATGAGGATAAGCCATCCGTCACGTCCTGACTGGCATGCGAGAGCGAGAGCGATGGATGTCGTATCCACAACGATAAGTGATAAAATGCCAACCATTTTACGCCCGCTAGGGTGTCAACAGCAAAAGATCATACATATACTTTGGAAGGGACAGTATTTAGTATATCCACTCACTTGCTTTCGGATTTTAAAAAAGATAGCCTAAATTGCTTTAAATTTTTCTTTATAAAAGAAGTCCATACTTCACTTGGCAACCACAGTTGCCACCATCAGTTTAGGGGTGCGCGAAATTGGCAACTGTGGTTGCCACAAGCAAGTGAGTGGTTATGTATGAGTATTTGCTGTTTGGTGAATAGGACCGCTGCATTAAGGTTGTGTAGGAGACAAAAGCTGGTTGCTGATATAGCTTAACTAATTCAATACAGGTACAGAAATTAGAGAAATACTTAGGTTAATTAAATAACGGATGTCTTCCTCTCAAAAACCCATGACAACATAGTATTTTCTCTTTTTTATTTTGTAATACTGTAATTCCAATGTAATGAGATAATTGTTTAACTATTTAGGTGTTTTGTCACCTTCAATATGGGTCACTAGTATAGTCACCAATTTACATGTTTACTTTGTGGTTAAAGGTAGAAAATACAAAGAAAGACTACTTAATGAGGAAATTCCGTACCTATATAAAAGTTCTTTAGGATCCCACTGTGATCCACTGAACTGATGACCATGCGACCTCCTCGGAAGAATACCCTTTCAAACCAAAAAAAAACCGTCCTGACGTCTTAGAGTAATCGGTGAACATACATACAAAATAAAAGATTACGACGCATTGAGAACCTCCTTTTTTGAAATTTGACGTCGGTTAACATGCGCGTATAATATACCTGACATACACGTGCATGTGCCAATTCCCAACAATTTTCTAACCTATTCTCAATACCATATCCATTGTCACAAATGGACTAAACTATGCCCACAAAAGCGTTGGTATAAATCTTCTAAGGAACAATGAAGTCAAGAAAAACATGGCCGAAGATAATGAAGTAAACAATGTTTCTAATGATGCTTCTCGCTCTGTCGGTAATGTGGCCGTAATATACATAATGCCTAGTGACAAGGAGACGTATTGTACAAGTATGAGGATGTGCTAAAAATAATGTCTCAGATACTGAATGAGGTAAATTTTGCGCTTCTGTTTGTACAAAGAGCTGGCATTAGTTTCCATTTTCAAGGAATTGATTTGAGGTTTGCTTAATAGTTTTTGATGATGAAGGTATAGCTTATAAAGCAGGCTCAAATAATATAAAGAGAATAAGACCTTCAAACACGAAATGATTGCACGTTAATTAGATTGCAATTCAACATATTTATTACTCTGGCAAGAAGTATGGTAAACATGGAATGCCGTATTTTTGCGTAAAATATGAGATAATGGAATATATCTAACGTAAGCATATATTATTTCATGTCCCCTTTGTCTAAAAACATGTAAAAGGCCATAGATCACAAACTAAAAAATTAAAGATCTTAGGTTCTTGCCTAAATAAATAGAACTTTTTTACTAACTTTGCAAACAACTAAATAAGTCTATGTTGTAAAAATTACGTTCGATGACTGACTACACAACATAAGCAGACGTATTTTGATTTGACGGACAGCGGGAATCAGGCATGTACATATACAGCGTTAATATGACTAAGGATCCAGTAGACGTAGCTGTTTGCTTACCATGTGTACTCTGCCTTGTTTGGGGCTTCGGAGAATTAGCTACGACAACTTAGTAAGCAACTACTCAGCTGGTCATTTCGATGGATGAATGATTATTTTTGATGATCATATTACTTATTTGAAAAGTTTATTAACTTAAGAAGCCCTCTATAGGTTCATATCTTGGAAGGTAGGTCACGATATGAAAGATTAGTTCACTGTGATTGATATACTTATATCATTATTATCGAATGGGCTCATGGAGATTATGATATAGGTAATAGAAACTACGCATTTCGAAATTTATATAGTTCATGTTAAAACGTCATTAATTGTAAAGTCATTCATATATTTTAATCCTTGTTCATCTCGCTCATATTTGGAGCAGAGCAGCCCTGGGGCAGCAGCTCCACATTACCGAAGACCGCAGCCATAATCACGCCACTGCTTGCTCTGTAGGTATGTGGTGTTGTGTTCCTGGTGGTGAGTGAAGTCGCCAGAGCACCCGAGGATGGCTGTTTTTTTAACAAGTTACACATGTTACTGTAATTACTAAACGACTGTGAAACTAGAGGACAAGATTAAATTTCCAACATAATTCAATAAGCAGTTTAAAAAAAAAACAATTATTTATTCTGCAAATAGGCCACAAGGGCACTTTTACATCTGCAAATAAACCACAAGGGGACAGTATTGCACAACAACAATATTAACATTAACTGTTCTATTAATTAACAGTGATGAGAGTGAGAGACTTGCGTTTTTTTAATGGCAATCGTCTTTTGACATTTCTGCCAGCTTCACGTCAATTTTTAATATTTCAAAACGCTATGCGGATAAATCAATTTCAGTGCACATACAGCCAACACCACACACAAACCCTGATCTCGTCAAAAATCAAAAAGATCGGAGAAAAACCAATCTAACCACTATCAACACGTCTTATCGCGATTGACGCTCGGCCGGAAATCAGACGTACGTTAATCTCTAGCTGTCAACATGACACATCTTCCAGCGCGGCTATCACAAGACGGCGCGCGAGCTCTCTCGATTATTCTCGCACTCCAATAAGAGAGACGGATAGTGCGAGAAAAAATGAGAGAGCTCGCACGCCGTCTTGTGATAGCCGTGCAGGGATGGAGTGCTACCAATCATATCATCATAATTTAAGAGTTTGGCTCCTGTCAGTGGCGTAGTCGCCAGTTCTTCATTCAGATTCAGTTCAGATACTTATATCACAACATACAGGTGCGCACTTAAAATTACACACAAGTAAATTTTTCGGTCGGTTTTTAAACCAGATAAAATAAGTAACACTTAAATTATCATACTATTAAGGAAATATTTACAGGTATATAATATCAACAAGTTACAAAATGAACATGACAATAAATATAAACATAAAGGTCGGCTTTATATGGGTTGTCAATAATCTGAGAATTACATAATCCAAACCGTTTAAAAAATATTAGGCTCAATACAGATGTCAAATTGTCAATAGAAAATACAGGTTAATAAATAAATCTAACTGGTAACGTCATTATAGTACTTTATTATGGAATATAGCGGAGATTCCAATAAAAAGCTTCTCAGTCAACTTTTAAATTTTATGTTAGATGTTTAGCTTTTAGTTCTATGGGTAGTCGCTCATAATATGTCGGGCCGATACTAAGACATACTCCTTTATATATTATACATTTGTGTTACACCGCGTATCGGTGTGTCTGTAACGTGGACCATTAACACCGTCCTACCAAGTGTAACCACAAACAAAGGGTACTTTGATGTATGGTCACGTCGCGATACACACTCCTTCCTTGGTTACTTTAGTAATCGAAGGTCTTGAGGTGACCTAATTATTGTTTGGGTTCTACTAGTTCGTTATCAGCATCAAGATATATAGAAAGACTAGAAATATATAAGAATATCTAAAAATCTGGCGTAAAAGTCAGTACAGAAGACGGACATGTTAATTGCAGTATACTCACTAGGCATATTTCACCACAAAATACTTTGAAAAGGTACAATCAACCAACTCTCGCATTAATTTATTTGCAGAGTAAAATGGGGATTTAGAATTGAAACTGAATTGGTTTGGAAAATATATTTTTCCGAAATAACATGATCACAAATCAATGACGACAAATGCCAATATATCCACATACATAGTTACTGATCAATCATTATTAGCTAGCAGTTCAAGTAAAATACTTATTGGTCTTTACTTCTTTTATAAGTTTACTCGTAACTACATTCTTTATCCTACACTATTATTGTTAAAGAATCAGTTTAATTATTTATTTGTTTCTAAATACTTTCTCGAATAAAGCTTTAATGATATCAACCAGATGTACGGTCGAGGTCAAAAATATGTTTACACTTTTGCACCTTATTACAAGGCAATAAGGTGCAAAAGTGTGAACATATCTTTGACCTCGACTGTACAACACAGGGGATTGTGGAGACAAAAAAACGATTTGGCTAGGTCTCATTCCCGGGAAAAAATAATTTAAGTTTTCACCCAGGATACCGAACAACCCTGGGTTTCCGCTGTACATTGTATATACAGTTTTCTTTATCGGTACAATCCGGTTCAAATCAATTCCCCTTTATTTGTTCTTACGTCTTCAAGTAAAGGCATCCTTGATCAAGTCGCACTTCATCTCTAACAAGTATTTCGAGAGTAACTAATCTATTTCCTTATTTACTTCTCTATTTATCGCGTTGAAATCGAAATGCGCACCGTCTGGGGTTTCATTGGATATGCTTATGTTGGCCTCGGGAAATAAGTACTTTTCTGACTTCGTTTTGGTTTGAGTAAATATAAAATTTGTTAGCTTTAGTTACATCTTCAATTGTAGGATTGAGATTATTTCCTTATTTTTTAATTATATTATTCATAATTTATTAACTGAAGGATACCGATGTCTTTGTTAAAGAGAATATCTATATTTTAAAAAGATTAAATTGTGTAAATAACTAACAAAAATATAAATCATAACAACTGTGTATAACAAAGTTCCTGGTTGCCACGTGTTTTTTTTTATTTTTATTGATTGTGTAAATTTCAGTGATAATTTTATTTTTATTTAATTTTAGTATAAGAATTAGAAGTACCTTTTTATCGACATAAATAAAACAGCTACGATTTTTTTCGAAAACAAACGATGTTTATTCATTGAATGACTAAGCAGACGACAAACATAATCATCTTAAAGCCACGGACACACAAGTGACGCGTGTAAAATAAAAAATACAATACTAACAGTAGAAAATTAAACACCCAAAATCCCAAAGCGACTGACGCTACCTAAATATTTGATACTGTTGATACTGTTATCATCATGCCGGCAATCGGTGTCGCCATGCATCATCATTCATCATCCGAACTCTCGACGTGATTCTTAGCTTAGACATGTGCGATTCTGATAACATTCGTTACTACGTCGTCTTCGGTACCGTATTTTTACGTAACCGCTTATGTAATTCCTTTAGTATTGCCATTCTTATTTAGATCCTTGCCATCACTAGTCCTAACTGCTACGTCACAAATCAGATCGGATTCACGTGCAACATCAATTACTACTATCACCTAATTACGAGCTTAAAACGTCATCACTGCATCAATCACCGTATCGTAATCCTCTATTATGTTTTGAAATTACTTAACACCAACTTTATCATTATCAATTTTATTATTCTTCAGCGTGGCGCCGGAATCAAACAGTATTTGTGCAGCAGTGATTTGTGAGTGATCAATATTATGGATTGGAACATGTGTGTGAGAAGTGGACCGAATTAGTGAAGATGATAGTGAGGTGACGAAGGACGCCGTCCGGCGGAGTGGATCTCGGCAGAAACATTCCACTTTTAAAAATAGTAACCCAGGGCCCAACGGAGCAGCGGAGAGAGATCTGCAAAATGACCAAGGGCCCTAGGAAAGTCAAGCTAGTCATTGTAGTCAACAATAAGAAAGAGTGAGTATACGTTTCATTAAGCTTATACGTATAGGTACTACTAAGAGAAAACTCCGAATTCAAAATTTGATAAACATCGCACACATCTTTAATTTCGGAACATTTCTTAACATTGTAAGGACTATGTTTTACGTGTATCATTTCATTTGTAAAATTTAAAGAATATCCTATTTTTACGATTAAAATAATTTGTTTCATCCGGTATAATTTATCTTTCGCGACATTTGCTACAAACTTGTTTTTTTTGCAATTGACAAACGCTTTCCGATTTTGTTACGTTTTTCTATGACCTTTTTATTTTTTATTTTTTTGCAATTATTACATTAAGGAGTTACAGTGTCCTTAAAACCGTTACTTTGCTAAGCCGATGACTTAAAGCCACAGAGAACGGGAAATATACTGTAGAACTGTAACCAAGGTTGGAGTACCTGACGCACCGTAAAATTACGAGAAAAACGGAAGATTTAAATCAAGCGGACCTAGTCAATCAACCAAGGAAGGAACCTACTAAATTAATTAATCCGAATTATACCGTATTATTACGCTTTTAACACTCATCATCCCCGGTTGTGCCCTAAAGGGCCGGGATCCGCTTTGGTACCTAATCCTAAGATTAGGCAGAGTTACTTAGGCACTAGTTTTATGGAAGCGACTGCCATCTGACCTTGCAACCCGGAGGGAAAACAAGACCTTATTCGGATGAGACCGGTGTCCTCACGACGTTTTCCTTCACCGAAAGGCCACTGTTAAATATAAATTATATTTCGTAGGTACTTACATAAGTTTCTGAAAAAACCTAGTGCTACGAGCCGGGGTTCGAACCCGCGACTTCCAGCTTGAAAGTGCTTTAACACTATAGTTGTTAAAATACAGGAAGGCTCGCGTGGCATTGCTTGGTGGATTTTAATTGGAACTACTATCTATCTGTCATAACTCTTTTATCAGCTACAATAGATTAGGATGATTGTAGTAGGTTCCCATTACTTTCCGCAGTTTGAGAGAGGCGTGCTCCTCAATGTCTAGAACTAATCTATCTATTTGTCTGCTTTGCCTTAAGGTTACCTGGTAGAGAATGCTTCATAGCATTAAGATCGCCTTTTGTACTATATATAGTTTTTTCTTGTGCAATAAATATTAAATAAATAAATAAATCTATATAAAAAGGAAGTGTCCGTGTGATTTGAGATTTTGAGAGTTTTGTAAGTAGGTTTTGAGGGTTTGTAATGTAAGTATGTATATTTGGGTAATCTCCGGAACCACTTATCCGATTTCGAAAATTCTTTCACCTGCGTGTGTAAGGCGGACTTTCCTAATGGCTATAGAATATATTTTATCCTGCGGTTTTTCCTGCGTTAATTCATTAACATTTTCGGTGTGTGCACAATGACTGTAATCTTATCTTCAGTATGTAATCGTGCACAATGCTGATTAACGTCGACGTTTTGTTATACTTGTTGCTACAGCAATGGTATTAAGAAGGCTCTTTATAAACTAGTGGCTCTTTGAGCTGTAGACCTCGTGAGCCTATAGGTTAAAAAAAATGAAACGATACAAAAAACTACTTACAATTATCGAACCAGCTTACAAAAGTTCACGAGCATCTGTTGAGAAACGCGACCTGTACAGGAGACAACTGGACAGCCGAACATACGAAAGAATTTTGGCCCAAGCTGAAAACTTCGTTCGTTTCGCTCGCTCGTCCAATAAGTAATAGTAATATTTATAATTTAGTTATTATTTCCATTGCCATAAGAACCATCGGAATTTCCAAAATGGCGGATGAAGCTCAATCGAATAATATACACCGATAATTAAGTAAGCTATTAATTGGTTAGGAAATTTAAGTCATTGATCACTTTAAAATTGTTTCTGCGAATGGACAGGTGAATTTCCGTACGACAAACAAAAGAATGGATGCTCATTCATTAATACTTTTTTACAGTAATCTAATATAATTGTGTTAATCGGAATATATCAGGGAAATTCATCAAAAATCGTGAGTGAGAGATGATCATAAAAATCATATTGAATATTTTGCCATAATAATATAATATAATAATAATAGGTAATTTTAACATGTCCCCCGACATTTTCATTTCAAAGTCCAATATCTCAAAAACGGCTCAACAGATTTCCATGAAACATGGCTAAGAACACTTGGGATAAAATTATCTGTGACACAAAACCGCATTCCATTCGGTCCATCCGTTTGGGAGCTACGATACCACAGACAGATACACAGATACACAGACAGACACGTTAAACTTATAATACCCTTCTGTTTGCGTCGGGGCCTAAAAATAATGGTAATTTTAAAATGCCAAGAATATAAGAAATTTCAAGAAAAATGTGACTATATAAGTACTGCAAAAAATGTTTTTGTATGTTTTAATACCCTTTTCCATGTGGAAAAGGGTATTAAATAAGTAAGAATCCTAGCTGCCAGATGGAGCCACGGGGAGAAATAGTCCGAAAGAGTCCAATGTTTATGTTAGTGAAAGGATTTTATATGAGAAATTTCGAACATACAAAGCTGCAATTTTACATTTTACAGACATTACTTCTGTATCATCAGGGTACTGCAAAACTTTCTTTTTTGGTACAAGCTTTTATTGCCACCTGTACTATCCTGTATACCGTTATTACTACTCGTTGAGACGGTTCTAACGAGTCCAAACACAACAGGGTTAAGTTGGTTAAGTACTGAATTCCCACGGCCACCCTCTGTCTCCATCATCAGATCAGTTCGATGGTACCATAATATTGAAATGTTTCATTTGACCTAATGCACTTTTTTCTTAAATCGAAGCTTTCTAGGATTATTGCAAAACAAACCTAAGCTACCCTTATGACTTCTATTTGATGATATTCAAAGAATACCCGAAAATACCACTGTTTTGACGAAAAATGCATTAGGTCAAATGAAACATTTGTCAAACGACACATTTGGCTAAAAGTTGTTTGGTCAAGAGACAGGACCCCCAAAATTACAGCTCAACCCAAAATGAGAGTTGCATGATTCCATCCGAACAAAGTTACATAAGTACATACTGTAGTTAAATAAAAGCTTACAAAAAGGGATAACGTTTAATGAGCCCGTAATGACTGCATGATTAGCAATACGTCATCATGTCGGTCTTGAGTCCATCCGGCCGGCGAGGCTGCGGTGATTACCGTCATCGTCTGGATCGGATTGGCACGCGATTACCATATGGCTACCATATGAGTATTGCAAGTACCGTACCTGCCCAGCCGAGCGATTCAGGCGTGTGACTTAAGAAACAGAGATTGGCGAGTTCCCTTGCTTTGAACCACTGTAATCGACGGTAAGGCCCGCCACTTTAAATCGGGGGTCTTTCGAATCCCGGCTCGCACTCCTGAGTAGGTTTTACAAAAAATCATGTACGCAATATCATTCGAATTTAAACAGTGGCTTTTCAGTAAAGAAAATATCATGGGGAAACCGGTCTCGTCCCAAGGTCTAGTTGTCCCTTTAGGTTGGAATGCCAGATGGCAGTCGCTTTCGTAAAACTAGTGCCTGTGACAAATCTTGGGATTAGGTGCCAAAGCGGACCCCGGGCTCCTTTAGGGCACAACCGGCAACAACGGTAGAAGGATGATGAAGAGTTGGGGCTCCCAATCCCTAGTATGTTGTAGGCACTAGTTTGACCTTCCCGAGGGCAAAAAATGGACCTTGGTTTTATTGGCTGTAGGAAAAGTGAAAATATTTTTTGAATCTCTCATTTTAAATAGAAGTCTAGCTTATCTTTTAAAATAACGTTGTGTTACGGCGCTATTTCAGTCGACAGCCAAATTGGGAACAAACCATTGATTAGCTCTCAAGGAGATATTATAGATAGATAGGTCCGACGGTTTAAATTGGGCAGAGCACAGTCTAGGTATATGAAATATGAAATCAATTCTTAGGGGAGGCCTATGTCCACCAGTGGACCCCTTTCGGCTTATCATGATATTGATTTGAGCATATCATAATTCTTAATTTACAGCCATATTAAATAATTAAAAGTATTAATAATTAAATTAATGCAATAAATCGCGTTATTTTTAATTGTAGGCACCAGCCTACAATTAAAAATAACGCGATTCCACTAGGAAGTACCTTTTTAAGTCAGGTTACTTAAAAACCTTAAGCCCCAAAAAAGTACCTTTACGTCACACCTGGCCATAATGCGAGTTTTACTGCACGTTGCGCGTACGGTAAAACTCGCATTGTGGCCAGATGAAGACGCAAAATTGTGTACTTACCACGGGCGGTAATTCGTAAAGCCCCAGATCGCATATTTCCTCACCTTCGGTTCGGGCCACAAACAACTGCGATCTGGGCCATTCACGAATTCACCGCCCTAGGTACGTAATGTACTATTACGTTATACCTGGCCATAAAGTAGCAATTACCGCACGCGGAGAATCTCGCCTAAGGACAGGGGGAGACGTAAAATGTTGTCACTACGGGCGCTAGTAAAGAAAGCCTCATCTCGCATATTTATTGCCCTTGCCTTTGGCTGTGGCATTAAATACCTGCGATCTGATATTTACCGCCCTAGGTAAGTAATGCACATACTATTACTACTACGGCGCTTGGTGATAAAATGTAGACCATTCGCTACTCTGCATGGCATTACCAATCTTAACATAATATTAATAATGCTATCAATAAATTACCATGACTATAATCACCTTGTACACCCGTACAAAATATTACACAACGAAATACTACAACCTCCATCAATGGCCAGCCCCATGAATGGACGCATTATATGCAAATCTGTTATCGCATAATAGACTTAATTACCTTCAGTAATAGGCCGAAGATCGCTCGCATCCGCCCGCGAGGCGTCTTAGATTGTCCTTTAATTAACTTATAGTGTAAATATTGTAAAAACTAGCTTTGCAGATTGCTATTTGACTTTGAACCTTGTCTTCAACCAAATTAAGTAGATTTTAACTAAACCAAGATCGTTATCGGTAAATCTTAGACCGCCGAGATGTCGTTTTTGTACAATTATCGACTTTAATACAATCCAGTACGTGTTGAAACTGAAAACAGAAAAAATCTGTCGTTGGAAGGTTTTTATGTACCTAAACATATAATTTATGACTAGTAGAGAAAGCCTTGAAAATTGAAATCATTTATTGCATATCACATAGTAAGTACAGGTGTTCTTAAAAATAAATTGTACATATTATTTACAAATATGCCTAATAATTAATTGATTATTTTAGATTTTAATAATGTCTGCCATGCACAATACTAATTAATGATTTACATACGTATCACAAAAGAGATTTTATGCATTATCTTTAAAAAAAACTGATATTATAGTAGCATTTATTTAACAGAAATGATTTTAGTTTCTTGGTAAACAGGCTTAGTTTATTCTCGTTGTTTATGTTATTTGTGAAGTGATTATATATTTTTATTGACATAAGTATAGTTTCAGTTTAGAAAAAGGAAGTTTTAGTTTGTTTAAATTTCGGTCATTTCTTTTGTTTTGTGCAATACAGTTTAAATTAATAAAATAATTGATGAAGCGCATACCTACAGCTATGTTTTTGAACTGAAAATTTAATCTATTTGGAATTAGGTACTTGACTAATTCTGCTACCAAAATATATTCTAAATAGGCTTTAGGTTTGGTGTAAATCTATTTGGATTGTAAAATACACAGTTGCAAGGTCAACATTTAAATACCTAATTACCGTCTTGTAATGAAATAAACTACAATAATAAATAGATAATAAGTACTATAATGATAAGTAATTGTTTGATGACAATTGAAGAATTATAAACACATCTGTATTAAAGTTTTTTTCTTAATCATAGCAAAAACTAAAAAATTTAAAGCCTGATTTCGCTTGACTAGCAATCGTAGGACGCTTGTACAATGAGTTCATCCTTGAATACACAATGCCACTTAAATTTTTTATTGTGAGATAATCTTATAATTACGGTCGTCAAATTCGACTCGGGCCGATAATAGTTCTGCAAATACGACTGAGAATTCGATCGATCTTCGGTCCCATTGGAAACCATCACCTGTTTCATTATTTCAAGTAGTGTCAGAGAAAAATGAATGCCAGCTATATTATATATTTCACAATTTACAAACGGAACCATCATAACAAGTGATCATCATTATATCCAATCCTTGAAGACGCTCCCCAGTCCCCACCCTAGGACTAAACACTAACCCCCTTATTCATAAAAAACTTAATGCCTCTGCTAAATATAATGTGCTTTGTCCCTTTCTTACGAACACAAATGTCAAAGTGACAGATAAGGACAAACGAATTTCAACGCCATTTTAGTTAAAATACGCTTGTAGAACGTTTATGAATACGGCCCTAAGTATACTTAGCACAATTTTGATGGGTCATTGGGGTCTGCCTAGGATACTCTGCAAAGGCGCTGATAGACTCGTAACAGATCATTCTAATGCTCGCCAAAAAATGTATTCTTCCGGAGAATGTCACACTTGACGGTCGCGTTAATCGCAAGCGTCCACAGGCTATGGTGTCTGGTTACCATCAGGCCCATCGTATGCTTATCAGCCACCGTCGTAGTATAAAACTTTGGAGTATTGTGGTGTTAAGACTTCAACAGTGGGTGCCCATCATAAACTGCGGCGCTACCACTTAAATCGAAACTCAAAGTTCGAAATCCCTGTCACTCGAGTAATGTGTACCCGAACATCGAATTTCGAAGTTCGTGGTTATAGCTCAGCTCTGTCCCAGTTGTAGTGAACGCGCTGTCTGCCCTAACACCGGCGATATGCGGAAACGTTTACGTCGATAACGAGCTCTCACGCCGATCTGCCGGCCTTGCTGACGCCATTGATGCGATTTGACGCGCTGCGGAAGGCCGGTCAGATCTGTAACATCATGGGAATATTTACTAGCTTTTTCCGAGCGTAGAATCATCGGTTCAACGTGTCAATCCGTCGGTTCTACGTGCGTGGTTTTCATAACTATTGTAACATAACGGTCGCCACGTGAATAAGTGAGTGGGGATAGGCCTCCAAAAGTTATTGCACTGATCTTTTAAAAACACGTGTTGCATGGTGTATTGCTGTAGGATTCGGATCTTTATGACAAAATGATGTCATTCTCCATTGATAAGTCTTCGTTACACTTGGTTGCGTATCAAGACACCATGCATGGCGAATTCATCACAATGTTATTTTAAAACGTATTCATGTACATACGGAATAAATATGATGTAAAAACATTGCATTTCCCGAATAACATAAAACGACTGGCTCTGTGAACTGTAGAACAAGCAACTGTTATAAAAAAAAGTTTTTCTCTCTAGATCAAGAAATTTGTCCTGAAGCTCAAACTATACTGACGGCGAACTCCCAGTTGGCTTGAAACCTACAAATGGCTAGAGGGTGATAACAACGTCGTCATTTATTTATTTATGTCAGTCATCCCAATCAATTACGTCCTTGGCAGACATGGAATGGTGATTCTGTCGCGTGTCTCCATTCATATCGCTAATTTACGAAAGCCCAAATAAAGAGACCCCTAAATAAAAACACGGCTTTAAGGATTTAGAGTCCACTATATTTTTGCTGGTGCAAATACGAAACAGCATTGTTAAGTACAGTTTTATAACCGCGATTACCGCGAAAGATATCTAATCAGCCCGGTTCACACAAGACGGCGCGCGAGCTGTCTCGCAGCGAGATAGACTATCCATCTCTGTCTAATTAGAACACTAAGAAAGAAACGGATAGTCCAATATAACAGAGTTGGCAGCCAGAAAAAAAATCTGACGACTGACGGATCGATAACCGACCGGCCGGGGCGGGTGGCAATTTGTTTCCAGTGTCTATATGTGATGAAAAACAAGCATGCCAATTTTCAAGAGGCTGCCTGACAACTTTTTTTCTTCGCTCGCGTACAGGAGGTCGTACCAGGAGGCATCATGTCATTAAAGTTTCATTATATAAACAGCGTACAGTCAGGGGTATTATTAATATACGTACATAAATAAGGGCATAAATCTCTGTACACCCCTTTATGACATTGCCAATAATAGACTTCTGTACAGATATTTATGTACGTATACTCGTATTCATACCCTCGATCATACACACTTTCTGGCAACCGCTGATTCAATCGGCAGCCTCGCGTCAAAAATTGTTTTCGCGCAAGTTCGAGTAAAATGGAGAACTCTTGTGCGAGCCCTATGTCCCTAATTAGGGATATCAGGAATTCATCATTATCATCAGTAATAACGCATGCTTCAATTTGGACGTTTCTTCAACTTAAAATACTGTCCACAACATAACTGACGCAAAACCATATGCAACCAAAATAAAAGAACCCTGAGACACTCGAAGCGTCCTACTATCCGTAGCTCGATTATTCTGGTGTGTGATACTCATTGTAGTTTAGTTAATTAACAGTGTTCGTGGGAATTGGATCAAACAGTGCCCGCATGGTGAATTACAGTGATATTCAGGGTTATGACTATGATACTTATGATAATGTCATGACATTGTGGAGCATAAACACAACTTGGGCTGCGTGCTGTTTCTTGATCAATGAATATCGGGACAGTACGATTTCGTTTGTTTTTATTCAAATCGCTGGTATTACTTGAAAACATTTTATAAAATAGTTTATTACAATTAAGGACGTTAATTAAGAGGGAAGAATACCTTTGGAATACGTACCTAACGTACTCGTCCATACAAAAAGAGAAAATGTTTTACCACTTCTAAATATTTTTCAATCTCAATAGTACGTTAATGGCACAATGAAAGACTAGGTTTATAGGTTTTCCTTTTTTCAAAATTTTTCAATGAATTCAAACTTACAGGCACCTCAAAAACTTTTTATTTTTAAAGCGAAACCTATACAAACCCATAATAAACGAGTATTATGCTGAAGCGACCGACATCAAAATCACAAACCATTTTCTCCCAAAATGGATATTTCTTCAAAAAAGTGTCAGTCGCGAGCTGCTCTATAGCTGCTATTTCATACCATATTTTTAATATTTCTAATAAGTACTTCTAATATTTATAATATTCTTTAGAATTATAATGGACTAAGAGCTAGCGACCAAATCGGTCATGTGGCTTCAGCTGTATTGAAACTCCGGTAGCTACTTCCCTGAACAACCTTTTCCGATAATCTTCGTGCTGGCAGGCCGCGGGCGGTGAGTGCGGGTGTAGTGGGGAGGGAGAAAAAAATGTGGGCTCAGCGACTTTTTTTTTTTCAAACTGTTGTTATGAACACCCAAAAAAAATTAAATCGATCGGGTGGTGGGAAGGGGTGGCCAGCGTTAATTAAAAATACCAAAATAATAATAACTTTTTCTTGTGGGCTCAGCTGTATTGACTTTTTTTTTTGATGCGAGATTATTTAATATGTAAGAGCTGCTCGTTTGGAAACGTTCGGGTTTTCCAGGTCAACGGGTGCGAGAAGGACAGCGGCTACTCTCTGTTAGCCGAACACAATTGACGCGCCGTGAGCGCGCTGACGCGTTCGCCGGCTGATATCCCCTCCACGTCCGCTTTTGCCTTCCCCTTAGCACATTTTCGAACGAAATCCAACGCTTTCAAATTTCTTTTTCGATACCTTTCCACCGATATTTTTGCGTGTCAATTTTTTGGGGCTTACATATTAATTAATCTCGCGTCAGAAAAAAAGCCACCCCACTACACCCGCACCCACCGCCCGCGGCCTGCCAGCACGAAGATTATCGGAAAGGGTTGTTCAGGGAAGTAGCTAACGGAGTTTCAATACAGCTGAAGCCACATGACCGATTTGGTCGCTAGCTCTCCGTCCATAAATGCAATGTGTGCCTAACGTCATGTGAGATTTGAGTAAAAAATAATCATCTTTCTTTTTGTTATTAAATCGTAACGTACTCGTATACACGGGGAAAGTGGCCTCCATGGCTTTTCTGAGACGTAGCTACGGACTCTTGTCGAATTTTCCCAACACCATTTTGCATTCAAGTTTCTGAAATTCGTTAAGGGGTTGACGCAGCGTTGAATCCTCCTTAAAAACACGAGCGGCGTTAGACCCCACCGGAATTACGGGGTTATTTAAAGTCACAGGCACCATATATGTGCTGTACTATTCTTTGAATAGTACAGCACACAACTTACATACATATGCAGATTGTTTAATTATTGTACATCGAAGATGCGTCCGCTCGGTAAGAAATATGTGACAAGAGAGAGTGACTATTGAGCCTGCAACATACTGGCGCGGCCTGCGGTGGCGGACAATCGTAAATTTGACAGCTAATTACAAGTTTACTATTGTCCGCCGCGGCCCAGGCCGCGCCAGTCTGTGACAGCCCCACACAGACAAGACAACAGAGTAAAGCTAGGGTGCACATGCACAGCGCATACATCATTCTTAACATAAGCCCACAGCCACCATATTGAAAGAGGACGCTTGTCAGGAGGATATGGGTACACCGGTGAGTACTGCCTTAAAAGAACCAGTCTAACTATGATCTCCAACTAAACCTAGTTGTTATGAGACCCTCTGTCAGCTAGATGAGGCGAGGTTTTCTAGTTGACAATATGATCCAAAGACGAACTAAATAGCCCGGTATAAGTTGGTCTCCGATCGCACATAGTTATTACGAAATTGCAGGTCAAATTACCTATACTCCGGGTTGGTGAGAAGAGGTTGTCCACTTGACATGATAGACCTCAAGTTGAACCAAAAAGCCCAGTGTAAGCCTGATCTCCATTCACACACAGTTATTATGAAACTGCCGGTCAGCTTATAATGGGGATCGTGATGCGAGGTAGTCAGTTGACATGACCAAAGGCATGATTACGGTAATGACGGGAAGTGATATTTCCGCGTGGCGATGACCATCATTACCATCGGTGCATGAGAACTTACATCACTCAAGGTCGAGCACGCCTAGTGTCCTTGTGAGGTTTTAGAAATTAGAAATTAAGCGGTATTTAACTTGAAATTTTATCAAGATTCGGTTCGAATCCTGGCTCGCCCCATTCAGTTTCTCAGTTTTGGTAATTTACCCATTTAAGTATACTAACTCCGGTGAAGAAAAGTATCATGAGGTCGGAACTCATAGATCAGTGAAAGTTTATCAATGGATAGAATCTGGGCTGGTGACGATATAACAGGAGTTCAAAGAAAGTGACTATTCTCCTTGTGTATTTATGATCCAAAGATATTTCCATCAGGCATGTTTCATAATGCCCACTGCGGTTTATTGTGTTCCATCTTTCATGCGCCTCTTTAATCGGCATCAAAATGGCCCTGGCGATATTAGAGGAATTTCCTCCCGCGTACACTTCTACTGTGGAAGTTAGGGTTCTTATAAAAAAATTAAGCAGGTTTTTATAATGTCTGCAATGCTCTACTTACCTTTTTTTTTTTTTTTTTTTTTTTTTTTTAACCTGACTGTTTCTATAATAGGACGAACCCAATATAGCGGTCGAATTGCGTGGTTGGAGAGTAGCCTGGGGAAAATCCAGGGGAGCCTCCGGCACGACCACGCGGGAAAATTTATACACTGGAATACTCTACGAGTTTGCGCTCCAGTGAGACTGGTTGAACGGTATCAACCGAATCTGGGGTGTGAGTGGTGTCGAACTACTGGGAGTTTTATCGCTGGTTCGCTAAAACCTAGCCTAGCTGAGAAGAGTCCAGCAAGAAACTCAGCTAGGCCCGACTTGGGTCGGACTGACGTCTACTTACCGTTTACAGGCCACGGTATCAGCTGGCCGTAACCTTGTTTTTTCCTGAACTTGGCAGAAAGGAGCTGTGATTGTCAAACGTTGTAAATTCTCCTGAATGACGGACTTTGATTTTAGTAATAGTGCTATTATAATTTCCTACTCGTTGCTGCCACAGATGTCATATTATTATGTATCCTGTTGGGTACGTCATTAACACTTGAAATTGTTTACCTTCATCTTCCACAATAGATGTCGTTGTCGTGTGCGACGTCAGTAGTACTGCATGGAGCTTTATGTATCTACTGAAAACGTAGGTATGCTTGTGAAAACACATACACAACCATCTGTCAACCTTGCCACCAAGTATTAAGGTTTTATATTGTTCGGCGTATCCTGTTTCAAACTTCCATGGTGTCACGCTTTCTAGAAAGACTTATGTGTAGCTGAAGACTCGTAACCAATTCCGAACCTTTCTATAAAGACGTAAGGTATATTATTGGTCAGCGGATTATATAGTAGTAGTTTTTCTCAGAACGGTACTTATGTTGACGCACGGAAATTATAGTTTCTTTGGAAACTTGACGGCGGTAATTACATTAATACGGCGATTAGACGAGTCGAGGCGATGAGACGTCAGTAGGCGTATTATGTTAATTACTGTCGCTCTGTCAAACAGTGCAGTCATTTTGTCATAAGTCATTATACTTGACAATTACTTGCATAATGAATATATTTCTTTCCCGTGTGGTGTCGGGTTAGTATTTCACCACCCCCTTTCTTCCCGTGGGTGTCGTAAAAATCGACTAAGGGACCAGGGTTGAAGTGTGTTATGGGCGATGGGCTAGCAACCTGCAACCATCATTGCAATATCACATTTGGCGATCTTTTATACCCACATTTATGCTAAAAGTGGCGCTGGAACATACGTTTCATGTGCTCTGCCTACCCCTTTTGGGAATAAAGGCGTGAATGTATGTATGTATGAATATATTTCTATACCAATTAGTTGATTAAATAAGTCATTTGTCTTGATAATTGACAGTATAAATGTGTTGAAGTTTTCTCGGATATGGTGTAAAAACTATGAAAGCGTCATTAAATAGGTTATTGGATACGATATAGATAACACCCTGACATTGCTTGTACATAATCTTACATACAATTATAGTCTTACATGCAGTATTCCTTTCTCCACTTGTTTAGAACAAGCGCAAACATTTCAGGTAACCTTCCATACAAGCCTCATACATGCGATTCACAACCTGTTAACAATAAAGTTCCATATTAACGGGTATGAGAATGTCACTGATTTAATACGATAATTCATTGACAGTTCGGGTGTCATCGTATTCCGATAAAGATCCGAGTTTTCCCGAAAATAATTTTGCAATACATCTGTACTTCACGGCCTCTGCAGTAATGTACTATTGCGTCGGGCGACGAAAAAAATAAAAATAAAAATAAAAGTAAAAAGCACTAGTACGAAAAAGTGTCACTTTCCGCACGATTTGGGTGTTTGGAAAACGCTCTTTCCGAGCACATGCATTGTAATAGTTATTTAAGATACAAGTGCGGAAAGTGGGTAATTCCCAAAGAGTGACGATGACCAAAAACACGACCGTAAGAGAGTTTTTGATCGATACGAGTTGGAAATTACCTATCCATCCGCACGAGTATCATACAGCATTTTACAATGCATCATGCGAGGAAATTAAAAATTGTACGTGAAATTTTAATTTTCATGAAATCTCATTCCCGCAGGTGTGTGGGAATATTGGCCCGAAGCCATTCCTGCACGGCCCCCCGACTCGCTCCGCCGTGCGGGCATGGAGGGCTTCTCGTGTTTATGTTGACCCATATAAAGGCGCACTTTCAGAGCAAGTGCATTGTAATAGTACATTACGTACCTACGGCGGTGCGAGAAGCCCGCCGATGTATAATGTACCTGGAGCCGAGACTCATCTCCACGTATCCGTCCGGCGTGGTGGCGACGCGCGGCGGCTCGAGCCCCAGCGCTCCGGGCGTCATCTCCACGTAGCCCGCGCTGTCCGCGTCGCGCGCGCCGCCGGCCCGAGGGCGGACGGCGCAAGGGTGCGAGAAGCCCGCCGATGTATAATGTACCTGGAGCCGAGACTCATCTCCACGTATCCGTCCGGCGTGGTGGCGACGCGCGGCGGCTCGAGCCCCAGCGCTCCGGGCGCAATAGCGCGGCGTAATAGTTTTATCGCTGGTTCGCTAAAACCTAGCCTAGCTGAGAAGAGTCCAGCAAGAAACTCAGCTAGGCCCGACTTGGGTCGGACTGACGTCTACTTACCGTTTACAGGCCACGGTATCAGCTGGCCGTAACCTTGTTTTTTCCTGAACTTGGCAGAAAGGAGCTGTGATTGTCAAACGTTGTAAATTCTCCTGAATGACGGACTTTGATTTTAGTAATAGTGCTATTATAATTTCCTACTCGTTGCTGCCACAGATGTCATATTATTATGTATCCTGTTGGGTACGTCATTAACACTTGAAATTGTTTACCTTCATCTTCCACAATAGATGTCGTTGTCGTGTGCGACGTCAGTAGTACTGCATGGAGCTTTATGTATCTACTGAAAACGTAGGTATGCTTGTGAAAACACATACACAACCATCTGTCAACCTTGCCACCAAGTATTAAGGTTTTATATTGTTCGGCGTATCCTGTTTCAAACTTCCATGGTGTCACGCTTTCTAGAAAGACTTATGTGTAGCTGAAGACTCGTAACCAATTCCGAACCTTTCTATAAAGACGTAAGGTATATTATTGGTCAGCGGATTATATAGTAGTAGTTTTTCTCAGAACGGTACTTATGTTGACGCACGGAAATTATAGTTTCTTTGGAAACTTGACGGCGGTAATTACATTAATACGGCGATTAGACGAGTCGAGGCGATGAGACGTCAGTAGGCGTATTATGTTAATTACTGTCGCTCTGTCAAACAGTGCAGTCATTTTGTCATAAGTCATTATACTTGACAATTACTTGCATAATGAATATATTTCTTTCCCGTGTGGTGTCGGGTTAGTATTTCACCACCCCCTTTCTTCCCGTGGGTGTCGTAAAAATCGACTAAGGGACCAGGGTTGAAGTGTGTTATGGGCGATGGGCTAGCAACCTGCAACCATCATTGCAATATCACATTTGGCGATCTTTTATACCCACATTTATGCTAAAAGTGGCGCTGGAACATACGTTTCATGTGCTCTGCCTACCCCTTTTGGGAATAAAGGCGTGAATGTATGTATGTATGAATATATTTCTATACCAATTAGTTGATTAAATAAGTCATTTGTCTTGATAATTGACAGTATAAATGTGTTGAAGTTTTCTCGGATATGGTGTAAAAACTATGAAAGCGTCATTAAATAGGTTATTGGATACGATATAGATAACACCCTGACATTGCTTGTACATAATCTTACATACAATTATAGTCTTACATGCAGTATTCCTTTCTCCACTTGTTTAGAACAAGCGCAAACATTTCAGGTAACCTTCCATACAAGCCTCATACATGCGATTCACAACCTGTTTCAACTCACACACCCACCATAGCTGGACATACACGTCCATAACAATTGTTTGTAATCAGGGATCAACTTATTCTGGTTAGCCTGGAGCAAGTTATGGGTAAATGTGCGCGGGTAAGGAGCGAGCGACAACGTGTTGGCCCTGACCGCTAATTCAGAGCGATATCAACACATACAGACGTACGTACAGTTATTATGATGTATGCGTAATCGAAGCGCTGTAACGAGTGTGTTGTAAGTGTTCATATATAAATGGAGAAGCCAGTTCACGTTGACCGTACACCAGCATTAATATTTATCATAGATAACATAGTGGACAAAAATATGTGATACTGACACCAGCAAAATATCTGACGTCCACATTGTAGTAGAGCCGATAGTGTTAGAGCCTTACTTATTACTCTTCTGGTGTTACAAACGTTCATAGGCCCTGTCTACTTACCATCAGGCAGGCCGTATGCTTTAGTACAATTTATTTAGTTGCCTACCTTACATAAACTTGTACTCACACGCCCATTCAAAGAAGTTCAATTTCAAGTACCAACACAAGAAATGGTCGACTTAGGGTGTTATGTTATGATGTATGAATAACATACTAGCATCAGGCGGGCTTGCTTTAGTACAATTTATTTAGTTACCTGCATTACAAAGTTTGGCCATTTAAGGAAATTCAATTTCAAGAACACAAAAATGGTCGTACTCGTCGACTTTGGGTTCCTGTTATGAGAGAAAGCGAATTCTTGCACGATTTACTTTGCTAAGATAACGTGACAAATGGCCCCATGCTTGTTCATTTGCTCCGTCACAAATGATCGGCAGTGCGACCCACTAAGTACATTGTATGTAAAATGTAACTGTCACGGCTGGCGCATGGTCAAACAGGCCGGGTGCGCGCCGACCACATGGGTGCGCACGCGTAAAGGTTACCAAGGTAGTCCGCCTGGCGAATGACGGGCTCAGGCTTGGTTATTTCAAAGCGTTAGTAATCATACGTTACTGTTAACATGTGTTTAAATGGAAAGTGAACAGTAGTGATCATAAACCCACCAAAAACATGTATATTTCGATAATCTGAATCGACAAGAAAAAAACGATGTTATAGTTGTTGAACCTACTCACAAACTTTCACGAGAATCGGTTGAGAAATGCGACCTTTTGAGGAGAACAGCCAGTCAGCGGGAGACAGCGGGACATCCGGATATACGAAAGAGTTTAGGTCCAAGCTTAAACGGAGAACTTCGTTAGCTTCGCTCGCTCGTTCAATTAACAGTGCAGGTAGCGTTTCGTTTCGCAAAAGAAAATTTCCAGAGTAGGTACCTATTCATTAATTTCCCAATATCAAATGTGGTCTCAGGCAAAGTTTTGGCAAATGAATAAAATGGTAAAAAGTTTTTACCGTGACTGACACGTGTGGTTGGTAGTCGCCCGTTTTTTTTTTGATTGACAGTATACGAACTAGGGTTGCGACACTTGGTACGATTTCGATCTGTGCATAGATGAATTGGTGCAGATTACTACAGAAGAATGATGCTAAACATGCTAATTGATTGATTGTACCATTCATTAAAATACACTATAATACGGGTGTAGACTCGAAAATTATTATTACTCCAAAAGAAAAAAGGCAAAAAAATATGCCTAGTGACGAAAATCCCATTCAGATATCTCAAAGAATTACGAAGCGGTTGTACCGTTTTAATATTGCTTGTTAGAGAGAGAAAACGCAAACAGTTTGTGACGTCACAATATGCGAGTAAGGACTAAGGTGTAAAAGAAGTGTCACCACAGTAAACTTTTTGACATGAAAACTTAAAATGTACTGAGGTGATTATTGATATTCAACTATCTATTCTAATAATAAAGAGGTAATCCCCGAAACTACACATGTCAATAATTGACAAGGGCGTCATACGTACTCATACAAAACAAAATATGAAAACAATAACACGACTTCAAATAAAACGTAAACGTTAATAATTCTATGTCTATACATCAATTCTTTGAAGGCTAATGTGAGCTTGTAAAAAACTTATTAACATACACAGTTTAATAAACGTTGTACGATATGTAAAACGTAACCATTATAATAGGTAGTCAGTTACAAACGAAGATCAGTAAAATAACACTATTTTACTCTGTGTATAAGTATGTGGACTGATGACCTGGTAAAGGTCGCGGGAGTCCGCTGTAGGCGGGTGGCGCAGGACCGGTCATTGTGGCACTTTAGGGGGAGGCCTATGTCCAGCAGTGGACGTCTTTCTGTTGATGATTGATGAGAGAATGGTCTCAAGAGCTGGGGACGCTCTGTGTTGGCTACACTCACCTATGCCTATAATTTGCACAATTATCGGTAGAGGGTTTGGCACACTTTGGAAACATTGTCTGTTGACATGACAGTCACGCTATGGCGGGCCGTTTACTTGTTACCCACCTAGATCCCAGACCCAGATACTAGTGGCTCTGTGAGCTGTAGAACTCACAAGCCTTTATTTCTAGTTGTTTATTTTTTCAAAAACTGAATCGACACAATCTATATATGATATAGTGAACCAGCTCACAAAATTTCGAGAATCAGTTGAGAAATGCGACCTGTAGAGGAGAACAGCGGGACAGCGGGACACGTGGACATACGTAAGAATGCTGACTCAAGTTGAAGCAGAGAACTTGATCAATTACAAAAAAATACACTGATGTTTAAAATCATTTAAATGTCTACGTCTAAGTTAGCTTGTTAGTAATCAGTCGAGTAAGTACTGATAACGGCGTTAGCTAGATCTCCCTTATCTTCCACTATCTGGGATCTAGCCGTCAGTCGGCTGACATTGGATTTGTGGAACATCTATTTTACTTGCTGATAATATTGATTGTCGATTTCGGAATGTTTGATGATGGTAGCTGTGAGTTTTTCATATCTTATTGATAACTATAATGGGAATACCCAGAAATAACGCAGTTATTTTACAGAAAACACCGATCGCTGCAGGGCACTTTTGACCCTACTTCTTCGTTTTTACTCTAGACAGAGCGGTCGTGGTCATTATTTCAGGTTTTCGTAGCAAGCTTCAGAACAGGCCGCCTTTCCTCTGACAGCCGCCTCCCTTGTGCTTGCGTGTAGTGATGCATCTACTGCAGCTTGGATCTGGTCTGTCGATCTCATTGGTGACCTGCCTCGCGGTCTGCTGCCCTCGGCCTTTCCCTGGACCACAAGTCGCTCGATAGCTACGCCTCCCCGACGACAACAATATCCTCTTATCTAAAGATCTTTTCAAATAATATTTTTTTCTAGCTGCCCGCGCGGCTCCGCTCGCTCTTTACAAAAACCCCTGGCCACGGGATAAAATATAGGCTATGTCTATCCCGAAGATCCAGTCTATGTGGAAGAATTTTTAATAACGGATGATAGGGTCCGAAGATTACCCCCTACATACAAACTTACAAGTCTTACAACCTAACGACCTCACAGACTTTTATAATATTTAATAGGTATATACTGTAAACACGTACCTACACTTGAACTAAATGTTTGAAGTACGAGTACCTATGTTTTTGAGGAAGATCATATTATTTTGTACTTTAACGCTACCCACACATATTATAAAAAGGGTAGTATTTAACCCGCGAGTGACTGTAAATTAAAGTTTTAAGTGTCAAAAATAATTAATTTACGTTATAGTATTACTAAGTGAGCGACTGACTGCGAGTGACGAGAAATCAACAAAACAGCAACTTACAAACATTAATTTGAGTTACTTAAAATACAAAATGAGAAGCTTCATAATATTTGAGCGACCTTATATTAGTTTGTGTCAACACGTTACGTCCTGCATTTTTTTCAATATTTGGCAAATGTTTTTCTACGGAGCGGCATTTTATCTTAAATTAAGTGTTTCGAAAACAAAAACCACTTTGAAAAATACTATGATGAGCAGAGGTTTTTCCGCTTTTATATATAAAAAAATAACCTTCTAACCTATCCGCGAGCTATTTCTAGTCGCTCACTTCGTAATGTTACCTTATATTCTTACCTATAGGCTATAAGGGATTGAATTTGAATATCTGAAATGCATTAACCACCACCCACTTTTCGTAAGCTCGTTCTGGATTTTATTATTAATCAATATTCGTCGTTAGTTTAGTTAATTTTTCGCTTCCTCAAATTCATACCGCTCAAGTTATTAAAACAGTGTGTCCATCATCAGTCACTAAGTTATTTTTATTCGATCGTTTTATAATTCCCCAAATAAAAAGAACACATTCGCTCTCCTATAACTTACCTGCCCGCCTGCCGTCATATACTCCTACTATCGACAACACAGCTAACTGACCATCGGTGCACCTTAAGTGCATTGTAATAAGGTTCTATATAAACACAGGATGGTCAGTTAACAGTGTTGTCGTTTGTACGCGTATACTTTTTTCCTTATTACAAAGGATTAAGGTTCAATTTAAACATATTTTGATGCGTAAAGCGAAATTTGTGTGTTAAAATAAAAAAAACATACTCTCCTTGTCCCGTTTAACAAATAACGCGATTTGCATGCCAAAAACGTTATCACTAACTGTACAATGAAGTACAACAGGTTATTTGGCAAAAGGTCGTTTTGCTTTAGTTTTGCGATTCAATCTTTATTAACAGTGTTTTAAAAAGCCACTCATTTCTTTGTTTTAGGGTCCCGTAGCCAAAGTAAGTAACAAAGACGGAACCCTTAGTAGTAGTTTCGTCATAACTGTCAGTCTGTATGTCTCAGACATTTTACTCAAATCCTACATTGGGAATATGGGTGTATTTTGTAAGCCACTATTATTTTTTAGAACCGTCAATAACGCTCTATTGGTATGATGTTTGTACGGAAATAGGAACAAGTGACGTCAACATTTTCCATGATCAACAAGCAATTTTATTATATAAATATATATTTTCTTTATATTTTTAGTCGATCCATCATTACTGAGGATCGTGAGCGCATGCGCTAGCTCTCCATGCAGTTCGGTTCCTCGTCAAGTCAAGTGGCGCCCCTGTGCGTCGTATCGTTCAAATCACATCCATGGACTGCCTGTGTCGTCACAGCGCGTTAACATTTCGGATGCGTACGCGCACCGCGAGGAATTATAAGCGGCGCGGACAATGCGTGGATTGTGAAATGCCTCATTGTTACAGATTATCGGACACTTTCTAAACAAATACGTTTAAACGCCAGGAGCAGTGGCCCAAATATGTACATACGTAATGCTGGCACTTGACTTGGCGTTGCTTGTATGGTTGCCTCTCCTCTATTTGCCCTAGGAAGGAAAAAGATAAGTAAATATTAGGCGACAGTCTTACGCAAATTGACCTAGTCCCAAACTAAGCAAAGCTTGTTCTAGACGACGATAAACATACTTATATAGATAAATAAATACTTAAATAAATAGAACACATCCATGACTCAGGAACAAATATTCGTGCTGATCACACAAATAAATGCCCTTACCAGGATTCGAACCCAGGACCTCTTGCTTCGTAGGCAGGGGTGACCAACTAGGCTAAAGCAAGCGGTACGTCGCGGAGATGCAACACGAATATTAGGCAAATACCGCCAAGTGAAGTGACAGCAAATAACGCTGACTTTTTGCGGCGATATAAACGCGCGCAATAGATCATCTGTCAACATTGACAAAATCATCTGCACGGCTAGCACGCGACGGCGCGCGAGCTCTCTCGATTTTTATCGCACTATCCGTCTCTCTCTTATTAGAACACTTAGAAGAAGAGGTATAGTGCGATAAAAATCGAGAGTATGTCGCGGCCGTCGTGTGCTAGACGTGCTGTATCTATACTGTATCGCGTTTACAATGTGTAACCACCCTAAGGTGTACTTACGAGTATAATCGATTAAGGGCTGCGGTACCCGATCGAGCGGCCAAGCACGCGCCTTTCAGTCAGGTCCTGGGTTAGAGAAGCGGCTCGCCCCGCTGGGTTTAAAAAAAATGTACGAAATATCATTTGACATTTGAGAAGAACTTTTCGGTGAAGGATACCATCGTGAGGAAACCGGTGTAATCACAACAAGGTCTAGTTTTGCCTTTGGGTTAGAAGGGCAAACGGCAATCGCATTGGTAGAACGCCAAATCTTGGAATTGGGACTAGGTGCCAAAGCGGACCCCGAGGCCCGGGCTCTTCTAGGATACAACCGGGAATACGCTAGGAGAATGATACCTACTTTGGAAGAACGACGGAATTTCCATCGGCCATGCAAAATCAGCATAGAGGCCGCACACCTGACACGACGCATTGATGAGTAACTGTCATTCGCAAACAAACAGAATCACAATCACTCTCAAGGCTACCTTTTTATTTAACATCACTTGCACCCTTTTTCAACTGTACCGTGTACTAATAACAATATTAACTGATCATTGATGAACCTTAATGCAACGGGATAAGGTGTATTTATGAATACTGTCGCTTGTACACACATTTCTCAAGCACGCAGAACTAATTTCATATAAACCTGTCTCGGATCTAAAGGACCTAAGTCGCGGTACCGCTTGCGTGTTCCGACGTTT
The DNA here is from genome assembly GCA_947049275.1 of Epinotia bilunana. Lineage (NCBI taxonomy): Eukaryota > Metazoa > Arthropoda > Insecta > Lepidoptera > Tortricidae > Epinotia > Epinotia bilunana. The sequence goes on along the minus strand of OX346275.1, from coordinate 14,494,579 downwards.
TACTATAAGTTTAGATAAATGGAGTATTTTTCCTTGTGCCTTCCGTTGAGTAATGTATGATGATAATGATAAGATAGTGTATTTTTATTTTTACTCTAATCCGACGCTGCTGTGTACTTGTTAAACTTAACTTTGATAAAACGTGAGACAAAATCAACACCGGGTGGGTCATATTTTATGTCAAATTAATGTCTTATTTGTTGAGCACCGGTGTAGTAAAGAAACTTTGTTCATAGTTCAGGTGAAATTTAACCTTATGACAGTTATGACAAAAGGTTTTTTTTACCTACATTGTAGTTACTTATAGCGCAATTGACACAGGCAAGATTGCGTGCAAGTTTAACTACATTGCGGGGTTTGATAAATCTATTGAACTCCTTTACCTGAGTAACCCACAATGTAATGAAACATGCATGCACTTTAGAGACGTAAAAACATACAAAGGAAGTATATGTAACTAAAATGGGCGTACAATACGAAAGGGAAGGCGTACATTTGTTAAATTGATTTTGTATAAAACTGACGTTGGAATCGGACTCTTCTACTGCTTTTACTTTGGACGGTTTCCAACCTAAAAATAAGCGTCCTCCTCCTTGCGCCGTGTTCCTCACTGCTGAGGGCCGTGAACTCCCCGATGTGAAGTTCCTCACTGCTGAGGGTCGTGAACTCCCCGATGTGAAGTTCCTCACTGCTGAGGGTCGGGAACTCCCCGATGTGAAGTTCCTCACTGCTGAGGGTCGTGAACTCCCCGATGTGAAGTTCCTCACTGCTGAGGGTCGTGAACTCCCCGATGTGAAGTTCCTCACTGCTGAGGGTCGGGAACTCCCCGATGTAAAGTTCCTCACTGCTGAGGGTCGGGAACTCCCCGATGTGAAGTTCCTCACTGCTGAGGGTCGTGAACTCCCCGATGTAAAGTTCCTCACTGCTGAGGGTCGTGAACTCCCCGATGTGAAGTTCCTCACTGCTGAGGGTCGGGAACTCCCCGATGTGAAGTTCCTCACTGCTGAGGGTCGGGAACTCCCCGATGTGAAGTTCCTCACTGCTGAGGGTCGTGAACTCCCCGATGTGAAGTTCCTCACTGCTGAGGGTCGTGAACTCCCCGATGTGAAGTTCCTCACTGCTGAGGGTCGTGAACTCCCCGATGTGAAGTTCCTCACTGCTGAGGGTCGGGAACTCCCCGATGTGAAGTTCCTCACTGCTGAGGGTCGGGAACTCCCCGATGTGAAGTTCCTCACTGCTGAGGGTCGTGAACTCCCCGATGTGAAGTTCCTCACTGCTGAGGGTCGTGAACTCCCCGATGTGAAGTTCCTCACTGCTGAGGGTCGGGAACTCCCCGATGTAAAGTTCCTCACTGCTGAGGGTCGGGAACTCCCCGATGTGAAGTTCCTCACTGCTGAGGGTCGTGAACTCCCCGATGTAAAGTTCCTCACTGCTGAGGGTCGTGAACTCCCCGATGTGAAGTTCGTCACTGCTGAGGGTCGGGAACTCCCCGATGTGAAGTTCCTCACTGCTGAGGGTCGGGAACTCCCCGATGTGAAGTTCCTCACTGCTGAGGGTCGTGAACTCCCCGATGTGAAGTTCCTCACTGCTGAGGGTCGGGAACTCCCCGATGTGAAGTTCCTCACTGCTGAGGGTCGGGAACTCCCCGATGTGAAGTTCCTCACTGCTGAGGGTCGGGAACTCCCCGATGTGAAGTTAGTTTTTTCCGCACTATGTCTCTTCATCTGTTCCGGTCCTTAGCAGCGTGGAGTGTTTCATGCAAGTTAGGTAGCGAGTGCCAAGTATTTGATCGGCCCATCTCGTTGGACTCCTCCCTCTTGGTCGTTTGCCACCCACTTTGCCGGTAACCATTAGCTGCTCCAGGTTGGTTCCCTCTGGCCGCTTTCCGTTTACATTCGTAACATTCGTTTGAAACGGTCACTGGTAAGCAAGACGAGGAAAACACGAACTATTTCATGAATGAAAATAAATAATAAAAGGAGAGACTTACTATAATAGATGTAGAAATCGTTGAAATAAAGTAATAAATTACACAGAACAGATTGCTCAATGAATAAGTTGGTAGTTTTGTCAATCTCCGACCGTAATGATGTAATTGTTGATATAGTTTGATGGATTTTCCTGTGTACCGATTTACTATTAAGATAAAGATGAAAACACGCGTGACTACTGCTTACTTAGTCACTTCCAATGTCCTCAGTTTCTAGTAGTAGTAGTAGTAGTAGTAGTAGTAGTAGTAGTAGTAGTAGTAGTAGTAGTAGTAGTAGTAGTAGTAGTAGTAGTAATAATAGTAGTAATAGTAGTAGTAGTAGTCGTAATAATAGTAGTAGTAGTAGTAGTAGTAGTAGTAGTAGTAATAGTAGTAGTAGTAGTAGTAGTAATAGTAGTAGTAGTACAGTATATTCTTTATCTCAGATCATAGAAAGAACGAGATATGGCATGCGGGCGGTGCGTGTCGCCTCGATATCATTAAATTGATCACACTCGTATAGGCGCACACCGCTCCTAGCCGACTCATTTACGAAATGCCGGTCTATGGCGTGTTTATTTGTAAAAATCGGAGTAATAAACAAATCTACAAGACATGTGGAATAATATACCACTGGTAAATGCAATTTTAAAGTAGTGATTCTATTATAATGTATTTTTAATGTTTTGTAATTCACCTTGTGACATTTGTCACCCTAAAAGCTTCGACCTGTTATGTTAGTGCAAACCCTACCCAGCTTCGAGTGCGCGGCGTAGGGCAGTAGGAGTGTATCAGTGTGCAATTGTGCATGCAATATTATCGATAAATTATCGATGTTATTTACTACAGACGGTTATAATCAAATTTTATTTTTAAATATAGTATTTTGACTAACTTGATATTCATAGAAGTTTACAGATATTGCATTATTGCAATAAATTAATAACTATCTATAAGAATTCTTCAAAATAAATTGATTAACGGTCACTGAACTATTAATTTAGGATGTTTCTCTATAAGTCATTTATTCATTAAACAATGTACATTGTGTTTGAATGACTAGGTAGCTACCAATCGCATGATTTTATCGATAACTGCTTTTGATGCAAGTGGAAACCTTCAATATTTTTTCGTAGTGTGCGTACTGGTGCGTACCAATTCGAGGATTAGAACGCTAGAAGACAACTTCACGGATGTGTGCGTGGACCTAAATATTTACAATATTGCGCAAGTAGTGGAAACGCACACATCTGCGACAGCAGTACCTACCGGACTCATTTTGCGGTTAAGGTATCTCTTTCTCCCTATGATCATACAATCCTACTATCCTACTAATATTATAAATGCGAAAGTTTGGATGTTTAAATGTTTGGATGTTTGTTAGTCAATCACGCTTTTTAAGCGGCTTAACCGATTTGCATGAAATTTTGCACGAAGATAGTTTATAGCCTGACTTAACATATAGGATAGTTATTATCCGGGGTCCACGCAGACGAAGTCGCGGGCGGAAGCTAGTACCTAATAAGAGTAAATTAAATTTTCAGGAGGAAAATGCAAGTACAAAGGAGAAATTATCCCTTTAAGGGATCTATTCCAGTTGACCTGAGTAAATAAGAGCACGGAGTGAATGATGAGTCATTATACAATTTTTTCCCAGATCGTTAACTTTTTAGGTTAACACATTCAAGAATCGCTACGCGCTACGCTCGTAGCTGATTTCGTGGTTTACGGCGTAGGCTCCCGCTAGGCGGGTTCCTGGCAGTGGCAGTGTGTGCGGAACCCATTAGGTTTGTTTTATAACAATCGTGAAATCAGCCTGGGATAACTAGGTATCATGTCATGTGTCATGATATGGAGATATGTATATACGGACAAGAGAAAGTAAATAATGAATACTTAAGCAAATAAGAAATGCTGTCATGTTAAGCATAAACAATTGTATTTAAGGAATGATAGGGAGTTAATTAATTTAGGACGATGCGTCGTACCTACTCCGAGCTTTTATTCTACTTATCGCTAAAATAACGGCATTCAAGCCAAACAACACTATAACATGGCGGCCTTTTGGGTGTTTTGCGGTTACCGCAACATACAATTGTCATTGAATAATGAACTCTATATGTAGACTTTTTCTGTTTGTATTACAATTATTTATCGTATGGCAAATCAGCGTGAGATCTTCGAAGACAACTCCTACAGTTACCAGGCTGTTGCACTTTTAGCACCGGCCGGCCCCGTATCATGGTCGGCCTTATCACGCGATAAGTGACAAGATAGAGCGTCCGTCTCGTTCTATCGAACGATGTCAGCCAGTGACGGACGCTCTGTCTTGTAAGATAAGGCCGACCATAATACGGGGGCAAGGGTCACGTGTAGGGTAGCGGTGGGCCATTCCTACATGTAGTGGTGCAACTTTCGACCCCCAACTCCAATAAAATAAAAACTATCTGTGTGTGTGTGTGTGTGTGTGTGTGTGTACGTGACACTAACGTGTGTGTTTGTTTGTTGCAGTCCGCCCACATTCAAGACGCTCACGCCCACGTCGCGCACGCAGCTGAAGCAACAGTTGATGCGCGAGCATGCGCACGAGCAGCGTCGCAGAGAATCTTTACAGGTGAGACATTTTAGTGTGGACATTCTGATGTCCACACTAAAAAAACGTAGTAAACGCTAGGAGAATAGACTACAAAGACTTCTGAGTCTTTGTAGTCTATCCTCCTAGCGTTATTCCCGGTTGTGTTCTGAAGAAGCCCAGGGGTCGCTTTGACACCTAATCCCAAGATTTACATAGGCACTAATTAACTGTCGGAACCCATAACATGCATCTGTATTCCAACCTTAGTACGTCAACATGGTTTTATACAATATTTTTTTATGTTTCTATTTCCACGAAAGCGACTGCTATCTGACCTTCCAACCCAAAGGGAAAACGAGACCTTATCGGGTTTTGACCGGTTTCGTTCACCGAAAAGCTAACGGTAAATATTCCGTACATAAGTTCCGAAAAACCCATTGGTGTGAGCGGGGATTCGAACCCACGACCGCCGCTTGACAGCCGCATGCCTGAACCACTAGGCTACCGTAGCTCAGAGAGGCACGGAATTCTAATAATGTCATTTTAAGTGACACATGTGGTATCCATCAAAACGGTTGAGGACCTGTTTCACCGATAAATCAATTAGATAGGTGCAGGTGCAGGACATCATAATAATGCTAAATTTCGTGTCATTCTAGGCACAGCAAGCGGGCCAGTCCAAGGACAATGTGGACGAGAAGAAGAAGTCAGTACCGGCGGACGTGCCGCGGGTCGTGCCTCACGTTGACCTGCCGCCACAGGTTCTGCAGGTGAGCTGGATCAACGAACACCCAACTTAAGGATGTTAACGAACACCCAACCTGATTAACTGTGACAACGATTATCCAACCTAACGGCGTCATCTAAAACCCCATTAAAGATGGCAACGAATCAAAAATAATGAGAAGTTTGTCACATTACATATAACTAAGCCTTTCGCCGTTTTATTTTCATTCTTTGCCAATATAACAATATTTCCATTGTTCTCCTGCATAGGCAACGCATTCATGATCTAAAGTCAGCTCTTTTCGTTCAGCCAAGGGCGGTTCACTCCGTGATTTCGTCGCGCCGCTACTAGTAAATGGCCCTACGGGTCGGGCCGGTTTGTTAGCGCTGCCCGGCACGCACGCGTTCTATCGCAGCGCGTTGCATGCAATAGGAAGGGATGTCACGTTGAAGCACGTTCGGCATACCTATATATAGGGATTTTTATAACAGAGAACCTTCTGTACGTAATAGTACTATTATTTATTCTGTGGTTTAGCTCTAATACCATTTTGACTAGCAATTTCGTAAATCATCGCGATTTGTGTTAAACTAGTTTAACTTATTCAAAAGAATGAAGATGACTGTTATGGGGATGATTATGAATATTATGATAATCATGATGATTAGAATAATGTTGATGACGTTGCAGGTGCGGACAGTTCTGGAGAACCCCACCCGGTATCACGTGATACAGAAACAGAAGAGCCAGGTGCGACAGTATCTCAGTGAATCCTTCCAGCCTAACACACAGGTCAGTAACAAACCGTCACAGTCATTACGAATCCTACTATAATATTATAAATGCGAAAGTTTAGATGTTTGGATGTTTGTTACTCAATCACGCTTAAACGGCTGAACCGATTTGAATGAAATTTTGCACGAGGATAGTTTATAGCCTGGATTAAAATATAGGATAGTTTTTATCCCGAGTCCACGCAGACGAAGTCGCGGGCGGAAGCCAGTTTTCAATAAATAAAAGGGTGATAGTAGAAAGATGCAGCGTAGCAAAGCCTCCATATACGTGGACAGATCTAGACCACGGAAGCGTTGGTCGAGCAAGTACCGCACAAGCGGTCGTTACTGACTTTAGTCCAGCTGTAGATGGTGTACATTAACGGCACCAACAAGCAGTTGTGTGTGTTTCCCTCGTGGTGTGTTTTAATCCTCAGACTTAGAATGTTAACAACACGTATTCATAGGCCTCAGAGCCTTCGTAATATTATTTAACCTCTAACCCCCCTATTTGAAGTTCGAACCAGTGGGATCTTTTGCAAATCTCGTGCGATAACTCCAGCTTACATTTACTCAAAGACTTGTTTAACGTAGCATTAAGTAGTAGCCTGCTATTTTATATTGCATGCTAAATTCGAAAATTCCATGACGAAAAGTCGAAGCGCTCAAAACTCCAGACTTCCTCGCTGTTCCATTCCAGGTGTCAGTCTCCCCCCGCGGTGCGCCGACGCTGTCCGCGCCGGAGCTCGGTGCCAAGCCGCCGCCGTCGCCCGACCGAGGTTCCTCCTCCAGCCTACTCAGCCCCGGACTGTGCTCCGGAGGCACTACCAACTCTGAAGTAAGTTTAGTCCTTAAGCATCCCAATGCCAAAGAATGGCTCATCAGACAACGCCAAGCTTCTTAATCTCAGCATCATTAGCCGACTCCGGCTCACCTGAACAGCTGCTCTTTATTAATCAAGATCAATGGCGGTGAGAGCGCCTCGCCATCTGCCCCGTAAGGACACAGGACATTAAGTGAAAACCGTCCAGCGGATCGTTGGGACTAATGGGTAGCGATTTTGGTTGGAGTTACCTAACATTGCTGATAAGATGATTTAAGATTCCTATCAGGCAAGGAATTTATTGACAGTTGTTTTAGGCTTCTGACGATCCATTCGACCGCCTATTGGAAAAACACCAATTGAACATTACAAGAAGAAGCAGCCCACACAGTTCCATAGACCAACTTAGTCTTATCTATGTACAGTCAGCGTCATATAGTTAGTAGCAGCCAAGGTAGCCAAATATGTCGGTATACCTACGTCTTTATTACTGTAAAAAAATTATATTAGAAAATTCGCTACTCTGGCCGCTAATAACTATATGACGCTGACTGTACGTCTGTCAGATATTGATTATCAACATATTCTGTTCTAGGCTGATGAGTTCCTCGAAGACATCCTCTCCCTCGACAGCGGCGCCGGCCCGCTGTCGTCATCAGGGCCGCCGTCGGCCGCCAGCTCCGTCGCCGGCGACTGCGGGCTGCTGTCTGATGCTGACATGCACGCGCTGGCTAAGGACCGGCAGAAGAAAGACAACCATAATATGAGTGAGTAGAGTTCTGATTCGGTTGAAAATCGTTTTATCAAAAAATAAGAAAAGAACGACAATTAAGAATTAGCAGATGAAAGACAACTATAACACGATTAAGCAGGGTTCAGATTCTGATGTCCGTTTCAAAGAACTATGTGGATACATCATATTTCATCCATGCGTTCATCGAGGATCGACTGAAGAAAGACAATCTTACCGTGAGCGTACATATTAAACTGGAAATCACCTTGATCGCGTTTAGTGGTGGCACATATTTCATTCGTAATTTTCCTTTTCCAGTCGAACGTCGCCGTCGCTTCAACATCAACGACCGCATCAAAGAGCTCGGGACCTTGCTCCCGAAGACCAACGACCCCTTTTACGAGGTCATCCGAGACGTCCGCCCCAACAAGGGCACGATACTGAAGAGCAGCGTCGACTACATCAAGGTTCTGCGGGACGAGGTCAACAGGCTCAAGCATAGCGAGCAGCGGAGGAAGCAGATTGAGCTGCATAATAGGAAATTGACACTTAGGATACAGGTAAGGGAAATAAAACTCACCAAGACTGCCTGCGTAATGACTGTATTTCAGAATATTACTAACACTCACAAGGTCGACTGGACTGGTAAACAAGTACTGACACGTCATCATCTGGTAAAGGTCGCGGAAGTCCGCTAGATACGGGTGGCGCATGACCGGTAATGCATGTCTTACGACGGATATAATGATGATAATTCTAGTTCTTTTTTTTTTTTTTTTTTATTACTAAAACAGGTTACATAATATAAATTTAACCTTATCTGCCAAACTGCATAACAGTTTGTTGGCAGAAAACATGAACCCTCATTTATTACACTACGAAGGTGTTTATATATGTACCTTATAATATAAATCGTATAAACTAATTAGGTATATTGAGATAATATCTACTTAATGCATACTCGGTCGACACGGAAAGGTAGCTGCCGCCGCACGCCCGGCTTGGTCCAGTCGTAGGTACTTATTTATACCCTATTCCATACAAGATCAGTAAGTAAGTAGTAATAAGTAAATCTAGGACAGAATTTCCTTTTGATATCCTAAATAAACGAAGAAAAGTAGATGATTTCGTCCGTTTAAATTCTGGTGTTATATGGAACGAGATATTGTATTTAATTGTGATAGGTTGGTACCTGCTCGAGTTGTGCGGCGACCCCGCCATCCGCGCCCGACCCAGTACCGCTAATTCAATGCGTATACACCAAAACATTCTCCAATAATCTTGTCGATTCTCTTATGGGCACAAATAAGCAGTTTTAAACTACTTATACTTTACTAACTTACAAGTAAACTAAAACAACTAAACTATTACTAACTAACAAGTTTAGGTCTTGTCGGTTGCAGTATATGGACTATTTTTAACTGACTGCCTCAGAAGGAGGGATATGTTTTTGTTATGTTGTTGTTCTAATTGGCTATGCCGTCTCGTCCTACAGACTTTTGAATGCTTCTCTTTCATCGTACTTATACGAGTACGTTGAGTAGTATTCTAAGGACTTTTTTATGTTTTAACCTAAAACTAACTGTGAATGTTGGTGTTTCAGGAATTAGAGCGCATAGCTCGATTGCACGGTCTACCGCTATCTGCAGCAGAGAGCGGGGCGTCTCCGCAGACCGAAGAAACCCCGCCACCGCCAGCACCGGTACGTTCCTGATATCCTCTACATACATATAGCTATATTAGTTCAATCCATGAGAAAACGCTCCACTCCTTCTTTTGCTCTGTACGTATGTATGTTGTGTGGCGTTTCTGGTGGTGAGTAAGCTCAATTCATTCAAAAAGATTTAAGCTCGTGTGTTTTGAGTGAGATATCTAAATTTATCTCTAGCTGTCAACACAACGAATGCACAATGATGGGCTGCAACATGTAGAATTCGTCTAGTTATAGTTACCCAAGAATCCCAAGATTAACAAAGAAGATTGTTAACAACTCCTGAAGAAAATAAAGCAATGTTTATTTTAAACCGTTTGGCTTATGTGTGCATCCATGTTTCAGGAGGTGGTGCTCCCCAAGACAGAGCCCGCGCCGCTGATGGAGCTGGGCGAGCAGCCTCCGGACTTGCTGCGGGACATGCCGTCCACCGACTGCCTCTCAGTGCCAGATGCTTTAGGTAATATTCGGCTTTTTCCGTTGCCAAGTTTAATTATTTTTCTAGCTTTAACTTGCCTAGCGGATGAAATCTTGCAACTGGATTTTAAACCAATAAACTCCATTCAGCTGAGATTTGGTGTACCTATGTATGTTCGGTGACGATGGAGACAGGTGGTCATAGCAACTCCTAAATTACAAAAGATAACCGTCGTGTATCATCATCATCATCATATCAGCCGAAAGACGTCCACTGCTGGACATTGGCCTCCCCCAAAGAGAGCCAATGTGACCGGACCTGCATCCAGCGGACTCATATTCATATTCATATTCATTTATTCGCAATATTGATAAGATCACATGTCATTATAGTGCATAAGAAAAGAATAATAATCTAATGTAAAAATATGATGTAAAAATAAAGTCAATTCAATTACAACATTAAGGTCAATAAGAAAGTCAATAAGAAATGTAAAAATACTTTTATAAATGTCAAACTACAAGCTACGGTTTGACACTCAAGAATTCCTCGAAGCTATAAAATGTGTGCTCGAGAAGCCAGTTTTTCAGCCTTGTTTTAAAGCAGTCTACCGAAGGGGCTGATGCGACTAGCTCCGGCAGCTTGTTGTATCCCGTAGGGCCCATCGCGCGTGTCAGCTTATTAGATTTCGCTAGTCTCCGCTTCACCGGTAGAAGCAAATTAGGGTTCCGTAGTGGGCGCGCTAAGTCTGCGCGTTTTGTGTTTCCGCTCCTATGCCCACTCCCGCGACCTTTACGTTATTTACCTTCCCTTCGTGTATAATAAATAATTAATTATAAAAACTTATTACATACGTTATTACACAGTTGGATGAATTTAAGTATATTTCAAAAGGGTTTAGGCATGTTTCTATACAGGTTTAAAAACCTTTGGCACCTTACGAAGAAAGATAGGACCTTTTGGATTTTGCAATGTTTCTCGTTGGTACCGATTCATGGTAGCCCCTGAATCTATTGATTGCCGACTACTCTTCTTATTGATGGTGATACAGTTTTACACTAATTTCCCGTTGGATCGACCAACTAAGGGCTAATTTAACGAGCACTATTTATTCCAGATGGCCTAAAGTTGGATTCGTGTTCGCCGCTGAGGGGCGAGGAGGGCCTGTCGCTGAGCTGCCTGGAGCCCGACCTGTGTCTGGAGCCCGAGCCGGACCACTTCCTCAACCACAAACACATAAAGGTACGGTTTTCATCAGCCTATCGTACCAGCCTACGTCCCACTGCTGGCCGTTCTCCCAAGGTTTTTTTAACCTGACTGTTGCTTGATACATGGCCATATAATGGAAAGGTGTGGCGAAAGTTTGGAACGGTTTATTGTTGTGGGAAACACTGAAGGACAATTAATATCACGTGGCCGACGTGAGCGATGGAGCACCTGATCGAATTTAAATACATAGATCCGTCTTAAAAAAAATCTTTTGTGAGAACGCGCTTGCTTCGGTCTCCATCCCCATTCGGTCCATTTGTGCTCGAACGGAAATTATCAACCACGATCACCAGTCATGATGGATACGACTAAGAAGAAGAGTTGCTTTCATAGGACGAACCCAATAAAGCGATCGGAAGGCGTGTGTCAGTAGCCTGCGGAAATCCAGATAGAAGGGAAGTTTCCAATATATAGACTGATTGATGATCTTGTTGGTAGTTGTGATGATAATGAGAAAAACCTGTCAGGAAATGTGATGATGATGAATGATTGAGAGCTAAGCCCAATCTTCTTGTTGGAACCTACACATATATGCATCAGCCTATTGCAGGACGTAGGCCTCGCCTAAGGTACGCCACAAGATCCGCTCTCCCGTTTTCGGCATCCAGTCACTCCTAGCTACCCTCCTCAAGTCATCGGTCCATCTGACCGGAGGATGTCCAACACTACGTTTGGAACCTATGGTTTTCTTTTAAATATTCTATTTTATTTTCTTCTCTCACAGTGCGTGTTTATGATAGTCCAGTAAATGAACTGACAACTCGTATGGAAAAATGACAATTTTGGAAATAATTTATAATAGCTTATTTTTTATGTGTAACGGATATATTATCAATTAAATAGTTACCCTGCGACAAAATCCGACAAAATTTCAGACATCAAAAAAATTATAAGTTAACTAACTTCTGAAGTCAGAAAAAATATGAATAAATATTTTTGTCTTTATTTTGGTTCATTTACATTTGCTCTATAATATTCAAGATAAATCGTATAAAAAAAGACAATGCATGCTTCATTGAAATCTACATAATTACTTCCGGGTGGAAAGTTTGTCGGATTCTTGAATATATCATCTTAGAATAACATTTTCAAATGAAATCAACAAAATAAACGCTATTATAAATTAATGTTTTTCAAAACCGTATTTTGCCTGGAGTATGAAGCTTTGTACGCCATCGCTAATGGATGACTATTATTTTGATTAAGTTTAAAAATCAAACATCATTAGAATCCATGTTTCTTGGTTACAGATGAGAATGTCACCGTCGCCTGGGTTACTAGGCAGCGGGGATGACGCAGTGCTCAATCTTGCGCAGATAGAAGACCTCATGGATGATGACTCACATAACCCCGTTACCACAGGTAGATTTTTCACCAGCATCAGCAGTAGGGTCTGATAACGAAATTATAAACTGAAATTTAAGAAAAAAAAACTGCCTAGTGGATTTCTTACATATGACATGCAGTTTTTGGGTTTCATTAGTGCCAAACACCAAAAATTATGAATAGGAATATTAAGTACCTACCCTAGTAAACGATCATTATTCTCCAACGCCACAGTTACATTCACTGTATCCTAAGTTATGCGGTTCGCATAAGGGATAGGCTTTTTTCAAGTGTGGCAACTTGATAAGTAGAAGCCATCAAGCCATCACTAGCTCGCGCTAAACAACTGCTACCTATCTCTCTAAAACCGAAGCTCCCGAGGATGCACTGTGTTGAGAGTATGGGACGTGCATTTGTCTCTAGCTGTCAAGCCATCATCATCAGACTGTAATTGCCCACTGCTGAGCATAAACCCCTCGAGTACGCCAACTATCAACCCAATGGATCCTCAAGTAACTAAAGAGTATGCATCGCGCATGGATTGTTCTAGTGTCGCACGTTAACGGGCGACGGCGTCTGCTTATCATCAGGCAGGCCGATTGTTTACCGCTCGCAGCTTAAAATACATCGTATTCAATTTGTTACACCAGGAGACCCGATGCTGTGCTCGTCGCCGACCCTGCAGCTGTGCAGCCTGGCGGACGCGGTGCTCGCCACGGAGCGCAGCGTCGCCAGCATGCTGCACGACGCGGCGCAGTACTCGCCGCACAGCGCAGGTAACCTTCCTTTTACAATTAGGGCTTGCATCAAACACGGTTTTCCTCGTTACCTCCTTGCATCGGTTTTCACATTACTGAGGCGGTTGCGGTCTTGCGCCGAGGGCAGAGCATCGTTAACTGTCGTAACAAAAGCTGTACGAATTCGGTCTTTCCAGCGTATCAGGCCTCTGTCCCCACATTTAACAGACCGGTTAACGTTATATCGCTGGAAGCTACTCGTATAATTCCATAGACAACTGTCAAATATCCCGTAAAATCAGATTTTAATGACGATAATTTACGATTGTAGATCGTATATATGTCGTAGGCATATTGTATAATCCGCCGTTTTATATAACAGCTAGCTGTTTCACAAAACAGCGCTGTTTTGTAATAAGGTTGGCGATCAGGCGGATTGAATACCGCTGAATGAAAATCCGCTGGAATGTGTTCGGCGTTAGCCGTTTTCGAGAACGTGATTACAAATATATATATATACATATATATATTTATTTATTTATTTATTAATACATACTAGCTTCTGCCCGCGACTTCGTCCGCGTGGAACTCGTTAATATAGTAGCTCCTTACAAACGTTCGCCCCTTATTTCGCCCCCTTAAGACGATGGTTCCCCGAAAAGTATTATATATGTTGATCCAGGTTATACACTATGTATACCAAAATTCATTTAAATCCGTTTAGCCGTTTTTGCGTCTTTGAGGTCCAAACTTTCGCATTCATTTAGTAGTATCTGCAAAAAAAACCAGGGACAACTCGCTCGACAGACTAGCAGGCATTTTGAGTTTAATGAATAAGGTTTATTCACAATTTTTGCTACGGTGGTAGAATTGTGCTGAAGTTTACCAACAAAGCTCAAAGTGAAAATTTAATTGATTAAATATAAAGTAAAGGATAATCCTACTAATATTATTAATGCGAAAGTTTGTATGTTTAGATGTCTGGATGTTTGTTACTCAATGACGCTTAAACGGCTGAACCGATTCGGATGAAATTTTGCACGAAGATAGTTTATAGCCTGGATTAAAATATAGGATAGCTTTATCTCAGGTCCACGGAAACGAAGTCACGGGCGGAAGCTAGTTATTAAATAAGGAATAAAACTGGCCCAGATCGAGTCGGACTTACGCAGCGGTTTTCACCGCCGATTGCGCTGCGGCCCCATGGCCCCCGCTAAAAGATTTTCGTATTTCTTTCTATTGGGGCCTCGGAGACACAATTGGATCCCAGACGTTTTAAATAGGAGTTCTTTCTCGTTTAGTAGGCTGCCGGGCCGCGTGCCTTTGAACGTGTTAATACTTACGCAATTTTAGATCTGTTTTTACAACGGATATTAACAATAATTGAATATTCATGATTATTACTCACAAATTCTATGTTTTTTTTTTATTAATGCTTGAATTATATAATGATAGCCAACCATCTAGCGACCATCATTTTGGTACAGTTTGATAGAGATCGCTGATGTTAGTTGTCGATTTGCGCCATCTAGCTAGCTTAATTTTAGTCCAATTTCAGCTCGAAAGATGCCGCTTATATTAAGTTTTTGATTTGTTCCTGATTCGTCATATTCCTGATCGGTCATATTAGCTTCACATACAGAACATTTTATCAGTCCATATTGTAATTAAATTTGGCCCAGGTTGGGGTCGTGTTGGACTAAAACCGGCATACATTAATAAAGATAAGACTGCATGAATGCATTCAAATCCACAACCGTCGATGTTGTTCTTAATGATTATAAGCTTTTTTTTTACCCGGGATCGAGTTTTTGTCGGCGTTAATACCACGAAAAATCGATTTCTATACTAAATGTAACAAAACACCTATAACAGATCTTTTCTAAAAAAAAATACAAAATTAACTGATAAAAAGAAAACAAATAACCTTCTCATCGTGGGGTTCGAACTCGTAGCCATCAACAACGAATATTAACCATTGGTCGTCGTCGAAGAGTAAGCCAGCCTTTTGGGAGAAAATACGGCAAACGATTTTTTTCGAAAACAAGACCAAGCTAGATCGGTTTCTCTGCATTGAAAAAAAAAGTTATGTAGAATAATTAAATGTAGGTTATTAATATTATGTAACGGTTATTGTTTTATTATACAAGGGTCTTCAAACACATGAAATAAAAGATAATATGTACCTCCGAGTCAGTTCGTGCCTAATAAGTTAATAACGAACGAACTCACTTTGTAAACCTTCTTGTAGTGTATAGGAATAGGAACCTTACAAAATTTAAAAAGCGGTTATGAAGTCACGTTAAGAGCCATTTACACTGGTTAAATCTGCAAAATTGATTAAATAAAATATTGAATATCTTGACAGTAAGAGTGAAGATACTACTGTCTTGGAGAAATTAACTTTAAATTTGATCTAAACTATGCCCCCTTGCAATTAACGGAAATGGACAAAAACACGTAGTATACAAATATACATAAGAATTGTAACTCGGTCACTGGTAGCACGGCTTAAACGTAAATAACAATTTTATTAATAAAATTAATACGTGACGGACATGGTTACAAATATAATAATACGTACGTTACGTATGCCCATAAAACCAAACGGCAAGTTACTCCTACCTTACTGCATATTTTAATTTTTAAAGGTTTAACTGTGTGAATTGCTACATTGCTGATTGTATTATAGTTACCCTTACTTCGATACACCCTGTAATGCAGTGAACGTGGTAAAATTTAAGGCAATACGTATAAAGAACTAATTAGGAAGTACATCTAGCGCCATCTAGTGACAAATAGATATATTACACTTGACAATGCTCATTTCACGCTGTTTGTTGGTCTCCATACAAAGTTTTATCCCCTTTTTCGTCCCTAAAAGGTATGAAATTTGACATAAATTATAGCCTATGTCCTATTCTGATATATAAGGTACATAACTGGAAAGTTTCATTAAAAAATAGTCCAGTAGTTTTTGAGATTAATTGGAACGTACATCCATCCATCCATACATCCAAACTTTCGCATTTATAATATTAGTAGGATTAGTAGGATATATACGAGATACATATATCGCTCGTTTAATACTATAGGATAGGATATTAATAGGATAGGAATAGGATGGGATATTTGAATCTGAATCGGAGTGTAACTGTGTCTCTGGCCGCAGGCACGTCGGCGCTGCTGGAGGGCGGCATGGGGCTGGGCGACGCGCTGCCGGCGCTGCTGCTGGGTGCGCCGCCGCTGCACCACCACGCGCCGCACTCACCGCACTCGCACCCGCGCCAGCACTGCTTCGACATGGACCTGGGCGCTTAGCAGACGTTTCCCAGCATTGGTTTGATCAAAACATCCGGCTCGAAGGACCATTCGCCATCGACGTGGACCGGGGCGGCTAGCTCGAGAATAACATTCGTCGTATCAGCTGAAGACGTTCACCGCTGTGCACTCCTCGCTCAGAGAATGCCGCGATGACCGAGCCTGCGCCACCCGCATCCAGCGAACTCCCGCGACCTTTAACAGGTCATCAGTCCATCTTGTGGGGGGTCTGTCTACCCACGCTGCGCCTTCCGGTATCTGGTCCCCACTCGAGAACCGCACCGCTCCACCGGCGATCTGTTCAACGTGCAATGTGTCATATACCATTGCTTCGTTTCAAAGCATCATTCATTCAGCTCGAAGGACCGTGGACCCGATCGAACCATTTTACCCGTTTAGAGGACCATGTGCCGGTATTAACGCTTTCAGGACCGACGATTTCGTAGCGCTACGCTCGTAGCCGATAACATAGGAAAACCCGCATGTAGAGGAAAGCGCCTACGAGCAGAGCGAACCAGGAACCCGTCCTAGTATTAAAGTGACATCACTCATCCGGCTCACAGGACCATTGGTCCGAAATGAACTATTGTGGTTGAAAAGTCCGGGTCTCAAAGAGGTAGGATAATGTGTTAATAAAAATAATGAGGACTTTAAGATAGTATGAAACATTTGACATGAGATTATGTCGCTACAGTGATTGGCTTTGATAATAAAACATCACATCTTGCTTTCGATGCCTGTATCGTAAAACTACCCCCTTATTCGTAAAACTATAAAATGTCTGTTTTAGTTAAATAACTTTGGTCTTTGTTGCTAACATAATTGTTTAGATGATAAAAACAAAATGTCAATGTCATTTAACTAAAACAGGTTCTATATACGTTTTTAGATAAGGGTAAGGCCAGGTGGGGTAAGGCGAACAGGTTGTTTTCACTCGGGGTAAGGAGGATAACTACTGGAATACGCTATTTGACTAACAATCAAATATTTTTTTTTATGGAATGTCAAAACCCTACATTTTTTATGAAAATACTTGCTAATAACGAACGTCTTGATTTCTATAGTAAAACAAGTTACTTATATAGTATTTTCGTGAGTTATATAAATTGGTAATGTAAGAATATTTAAATTTACTGTTGACAGATACTATATCATTAACATCCTCTTTTTCTCAACCCGAGTAAAATAACCAGTTCATCGCTCATCCAACCCTAAATTAGTTTATAATTATCATACCAGTATTTTTGGAGATTTTTTACTCTACCACAATTTAGATGGCGTTGGTACAATCTTTAAATTGATTTCAGGTAAATAGTGTTCAAATAATGTTCTTAAAATAATCTAGTTATAATGTGTTCATTACTGGACTATCGGCACAATCCGTTAAATTAAACTACTTTTTGATGGTTTTTAATATACGCCATTTATGGATTTTGCTAAATTACATTAATTGTTGTAGAAGATTTGAGTCCCAGTTAATTTTAGAAAAACCAAAGAGATCATTAACATTTGGGTAGTAAAGAATACATTTTTTATAAAAAATGTCACTCCACTAAAATAGTTATTTTTATATTAGTAAAATCCTTCCTAAGTAGCTTAGATATTTTAAGCGTTTTAGTAATCGTGATAATAAGTTACCAGCTCATTTCTGATGTGGTTTTAAAAGCGATATCTTTTAGAATATTTTGTTTGGCTGGATACCGTTGTCATCTAATTACTTAAATAGACTAGAAACTGCTTGTTTTGTTTTAAATATTGCTTATACTAGCAAATTCTGTTTTTACGAGGGATTATAAATTTTGACAATATTATATATTTTTGAAACATGCAGTATGGTGCTCTTTTTGAGATATTATTAATTATTTTATAATTGAATTATAACAATAAACTGGGATATTATAACTGACGGACCACAATAATATATACAGAAAAAATGTGATACAATATATGTTTAGATAATTAATCAATAAATAATAAAAAAAAATTTTTTGTACATAGCCTATTTCAATATCTTTAACTTGTATGAAACAAAGTGCCTTGATAGTAGAGATATTTAGAAGTTTTTTTTAACTTCGTGTAAATAAAATTACTAGAATTGTTGGAAACACACTGGTTTTGTAGATCACATGTTATTTATTAAGTTTTATTTTGTGATGAATTTATTGTTAATTGTTACTGTTTGAGACCTAAGCAGTGTAACGATGTTTGCCGAACAAATATTTAACTTTATAAGGAAAGGATACTATTAAAAAAATATTTTGAGCCATTTCATATTTATCGTGAAATAATTAAAAATAATATTGTCAAAAAGGCCATAAAGTTATAAATTCGTCATATAGCCCAATGGAGTACTAGTAAAATAAAACTTTCATTCCTCATAGGAGGAAACAAATATGTATACCTTACTTAATAGGAAGCGCATATATAGTTTTATATATAAATATAATATGAACTTCGAGCAAGGCTCGTTAGTTAATCTATGCGGTCAAGTGTTTGGTGTGTTTGTATTCGCTCGGAACTAATTTAATAAAATAAATATGTCATTAGACTATAACACAGACACTGCGATATACGAAGTTAGTCAAAATATGCAAACAAAATGTGCTAATTTACCTACTTGAAAATTTCTCTTCAGAAATGTTATATATTTGATTCCACAGGAGATTGTTAAGTACTAACGTGTATAGTTTGTTTCACGTAAAATGATAAAAAAGCACTTAACTTAGGATATTACAACTTTATTTGTTGCTAAATATAAAAGGAAAAGATAACAAAGAGACGTCTTAAAAATTACTTAAGCGTGGCACCCGTACTGGAGTAGTTACTGTTTATTCTACTCATCATATCAGCCGAAAGACGTCCACTGCTGGACATAGGCCACCCCCAAAGAGTGCCAGGTCCTGCGCCACCCGCATCCAGCGGACTCCAGCAACCTTTACCAGGTCATCAGTCCACCTTGCGGGGGGCCTACCCACGCCGCGTCTTCCGGTTCGTGGTCGCCACTCCTTTCTGCCCGCCCCAACGGCCATCGGTTCTACGTGCTATGTGCCCCGCCTACTGCCACTTAAGTTTAGCGATTCGGAGGGCTATATCGGTTACCTTGGTCCTGCTGCGGATAGCCTCATTTCTGATGCGATCACGCAGGCACGTTATTCTATTGTTTATACGTAATTGTTCTAAAACCCTACTTGAATTATTTAAGTACTTCTCGTAATTTTAACTGAAACAAACTATACTTAAGCCTAAGTTACAACAAAAATATCCTATATTTGAATAAACCTAAATCTGTTTAATGATACGTATAGTGTTGTCAGGGGTTTAAACGTAACATACTAGGCTTCTAATGACTTACGAAGTCTTGCAATTTGGAAGCAAACATTTTTATTTGTGTCGTGCAATTTGAAACTATGGTGCCTAATTGCCTATTCGAGCTCAAAATAATGTTAGTAATATAATTGTTCATTTTAAGTGCCTGATGTTTTGGTAAATTATGTAATACATAGTTTAGTAAAAATATTGATCAGTATACGTCTGTGACTTAAAGTTGAAGTAGTTATGACTTTATTTGTCAAAACTAATTGATACTTAAGTATTTTTTAAATATTCTTTAAAGCAGATTGTAATTTTATAATCTATTATTGTGTTTTGCAATTACGATTGAATTGGCTTAATTTATTCAATGAAATACTGTACGAAATGTACTGGCAGCTATATGATATATTATAAGTGGATAATTTCAAATTCTTAAATATCATTGTATTGACTGGACTTGGTAGGCATTTATTACACAAATTATTTTTGGAAAATCCATATACCTACTACCTTGGTACGATGATACTTTATTAGATGTAGCTAAAAGGTGATATTAAAACAATTGTGTGCCTTATTACGTATTTGAAGACATTATTATAGCTAAATATTTTTATTTATATTATTATATTTAAGTTATTCGGGCGAAACACAAACAGAAATGTATGAATTGTATGTTATTTAATATTGTATGAGATTAAAATTGTTGAAGTACAAAACGTAAATAAAACACAATTTACTAGAGCATTCGTCTTTTAATTTGAATAGGAAAGCCACATTTACTACATTTACCTAGCTACAGTTCCACCTAAAGCTAAATATCGTTTCTTATGAAATTCAGTTTAGAAATTACGTAAAAAGCAAAACATTCCTTTTGAAAATTACTTTAAAATACACACAGATTTTAACGCCATCTACATTTCAGTCTTTCAATTTTTCAACTTTTTCTCATTCGCTATTTTATCATGTGTGGCGGCCGGCACACGAATCGCTCGCACTAGTCGCCGATGTACCCAGTTGCGAGTGCCAAAACTAGATGGCGTGATTAACAAAATCATAGTATACTTCCAATGTTGAGAGTTGAGATTATTTGAGTTGGCCGAATTGCATCAAAGTTGTCCATTCAAAAAGCAACTCTACGAGCCAGAGTAAAAGATTGCGAATTGCAGTGACAGTTTTATAAAAGTCAGCCACATAAAATCTCAACTTTCGTAAGGGTAGATAACAGTGGCAAGGCCTCCAAAGAACTTCGATTCCTAATGGTTTGCTTATTTAAAAAATCAAATGAACATTTGTTATATTTTTGCAGCGTAGATAGCTACGTGTGGTACACCATAGCGGGTGGCAGGATTTTACCGCTTTGTGGCGGAAATCGCTCGTTGAGGCGTGATGTTCATTTGATGAAAGGCCTTTGGTTAAGTCTGACGCCACTACCCTGCTAGAGTATAGCAATAGAACATTACTACAGAGGAGAGGAGAGGAGAGGAAGTAAGGGGTTGCCGGCCGAGTACATATAGAAGGCCGAGCGTAGCGAGGTCGGATAGTTGAGACCGGCAACCCATTTTCACGCCGAGGTATGTATAGTGCTTTTCTCAAACATGCAATGAAATAAATAAAAAAAATCCAAGAAATCAAACTTTAATTTTCATGGCTGAACGCCGTGATCCTGTGCCACAAATAGTGGAATGGAAATTAAAAAAGACCATCTTGCCGGCCTAGGCCTCCAATTTTGTATGAAATGCCATTACGGGTCTCTCGTCCCGCTGCGCCCGAAACGTGACACTTCGAAGCCCATTATGAAGAACACAACGTCAGTATTACATTGCATGTTTGAGAAAAGTTATTTATTATTATTTTATTTCTACGACTAGTTTGATAGTAAGCAGACACCGACGTAGCCTATGGATGTTTGCGACTCCAGAAAAGTACCTAACAAACGCGTAACTGACTCTTCATTGATTTGAGGATTCCTTGGGTCGACACCTAAAGACAAATGCGACCTGCATCATTAGAAACGGACAGAGTCGCACCGTAAGGGTTCCTTTTTAATATTTTGGTAAAGGACCCTAAAACTAGGAAAATTGTCAATTGTAAGAAATGGAGTGTCGGTAAGTAGGTATACCTACTTAGTTATGGTATCGATGCGATACTTAAAACGGGGACGGAAATACGTACAATACTAAAACTGAAAGATTAACTAAGTATTTAATACTTCTATGTGTAAGATACCTATTAGTTTGTCTTTCGCAAGCTCAGGTTTCAAAGGAATTAATCTAAAATACATGGGCATTATCATATATAGTATTACATATGATAGCGTTTATCTTTTTATTTATTTATTACAATATGTTATGTTTCTTATTTATATTATAAAAAACGTGCTTGTCTATTACTTATAAGACTTGCGTATTATTGCATGCAGTCAGTGTAAACCCTCCCTCCACACACACCCTGCATTGACTGCACGCGCGCAAATTTATCACTAATGACCGTCAATTAAACCTGCCACCTTATTACGAGATGCTTGAAGCCCATCAAATGCGATAACCTGTACCAAATTAGTGGAATTGCGCCGCCGCTCATGCGCAGAGATGTAGCTGCGGCGCTACCACGAACTTCGAAAGCTCCCTCCACAGCCACTTCAAGCAAGCTTCGAAAGTGGTAGCGCCGCGGCTACTCGTAACCGTGCCGCTGCTGCCGTGGAACGCAACAAACAACATTACGACCCCCGACACCCAATTCGCACGTTCCTGTACCAAGTAGACTAAAGTCCCGAAGAGTTTCGCTACTAACGTAACCATCCAACACCAAACGCCCCAAGAGGCGAGGAGGTCCCAACTCAGCGAAGCTTTACTACGAATCACACCAGCAGAACGCCTATCCCCTGGTGCAACAAGGAGTATCATATTTCTGGGCTAAACAGGGTTACTAGGGTTACTATCATAATGTGAGAAGTTTGAAAATGACTGACGAGGTTGTTCTATTAAAAAAAAAAACCACGCACATACACACGCACACACGCTCTTATTTTAACTTTTTTTTTCTTGTAATTTGTACGCATTTGAAAGCACAGCGTCCAACTCCGACGCTTAGGTTCTGCTACCGACCGAGCCCTAATAAGGCCCAGGCTGAAAACCAGCGCTGGACTCTTGTCGTTCAGCACATGCTGAGTCTGGGACCTATTGCCCCAAAATAATTGAACTGTACTTTTTATTTTTTAGCATATTATTATTCTGTATTTGTCACTGTTTGTGTATGTCTGTACTTGTTTTTGGCAATACATTATTATTCTATTCTATTCTATTCTATTCTTAAGTATTGCTGCGCAGATATTTGTGTTTTACGCTGTGGTTCTTACGTCAACTATGGGTTTCTTACTGTACCAGCTATCTCTCAATTAATCCAGAGATCCAAGACAGAGTTGTGGCACAAATATAAGAAGTTCTCATGATCATGAAGCAGGATGGCGAGATGACTCTTCAGGCTTCTTTGGATTTATCCAGTGTTCGCAATTCGGTGTGCTAAAACACCTATTCTTCGCAAGAGGACATAATATAAAGTGGTTGAAACCGGGTAGAAAAATAGTTTTTTTTTAATACCGGGTATTCGATATTTTTCCGGGTACTAGTCGTAATGTTCAACATACATGTTTTTACTTACAGAACGGGATTTTTAATGTTAATATTAAAGTTAACTATTTCACACTTTTTCCTTCCTTCCTTGTAGCCCTTTTTACTACAAACTAGCATAAAATATACCGTACTGTAAGTAAAAATATGTAGTTTAACATTATGACTAGTACCCGAATAGAAATTGAATACCCCGTATTCAAGAAAAAATGTATTTTTCTACCCGGTTGTAACCACTCTACCTATATTATGTCTATTGCGAAGAATAGGTATTTTGGCTCACCTAATTCCGATCTCTGATTTATCCTATTTGGGACGAGTCTTCGATGAAACTCGGAGAATGTATCAATTTTAACCTAACCCTTAATCCTAACCTTTTTTTTTAACGATGTGAAAATGCTTTACGCATACCCCCGGCCCGAAGATAAGATATACCTGCGACTGATGTGACCGTGGAAAAGGACCAGTTGATTAGAATTCCGGTGCTCGGCATTCCGTACAACGAGAATATCTACCTACTCGTACCCCAACCCTGAGGTGTTTGAAGTCGAGAGGAACTCCCCGGAAAACATGGCGGCGAGGCACTCGTGCGCACACCTGTCTGTGGGCCTTGGACCTAGACCTAGACAATGCGTTGGTAAGTGACAACTCATGTTTCTAGTTAAACACGCAAGTAATAATTTATATATATATATATATATTATTTTTTTCAATTTATCTGCTTTGCCCAAAGGTTGACTGGTAGAGAATGCTTTCGGCAATAAGTCCGCCTTTTGTACGATAAGTTGTTCTTTTGTGCAATAAAGATTAAATAAATAATACTGATGACCTGGTAAAGGTTGCTGGAGTCCGCTGGATGCGGGTGGCGCAGGACCGGTCACTCTTTGGGGGAGGCCTATGTCCAGCAGTGGACGTCTTTCGGCTGATATGATGAAATAATATTGGCAACCCAAAAATATTTTAGTGCAAGGGAAAATTCCCTCCGGCAGCGTGGTTCGACAACGTTGCCCCACATGTCGGACGACTACAGCCAGGAACCGCCACGACTACAATCAGTAACCGCCACGACTACAACCCAACGACCCATCATAAAGTGGTTGAAGTATCCACCGTCGAATTTTAAACTTGATATAACTACGTAGGTACCTACATACCTACTAAACACGTTCCGTATATAACGCTTATTATGTGCCCTATTTGGCAAATAAATGGGATTTTTCTTCGCATGATGTTCAGTTGTAACTTTAGACAAATTGTCTTTGACAAAACACATCTGTTAGTTTCCTTACATCTTAATATGAACTCTATTGTTGGTATGTGAGGTTGCATTTGCAACAACGTTGAAGGTGATATAAGAGGGTGCCAAAGGATGTTAGCTCGGGGCAGGTGAACGCCCTCGGCCTACAATTTATTGAATATAAAAATGCGTAAACACCTCCAAGTACGTTATTACTTTTATTTCAGTCGGAACCCGTCTGGAGTTGAAGGGGACAGACAGATAAACACTGGATTTTTTACGCTATAATACTGGATTTATTTACGATAAATATGTCTTAGGTTCCTTTAGCCGAGCGAAGAGGCACACTTTTAATCTTAAGCGTTCTGTAATCGTATAAATTTATCAAAACAATCCGCCTTCAAAGCGAATGAGATGAATGTTTGTTGTCTCTTTCTATCTTATAGCTGCGTCATAATGCTAGGTATACATTGGCTTTTATCTAGAGGTCGTGGGCTCGAGCTCGTACCACTGGGTTTTTCAAAATTACTTACTTACGGACAAAATATCATTTGAAATTTAACAGGACCTTTGCGGTGAAGGAAAAACTTGAGGAAACTGATCTAAACTAAACGATGGTTTGGAATGTCAGATGGACGTTGTTTTCGTAAAACTAGTGTTTACGCCAAATCTTGGGATTATGCCAAAGCTACAAACGGACCCCTACGGTTCCTTAAGATCTTTATCTTAACTTATCTAAGAGTAAAACCGGGAAAACGCATGATATCCATGGACCTTTTAAGTTCAGAAAAACTATGATTCCCAACATCTCTATATCCTTAATAAGCTTGGGATCCAAAGAAGACGGTCCATTGCCTGCTACCAAATAGTTCGTAGTTACTTTGATCACATAGCTCGCAGAAAATCGGACAACCTGGTAGTGGTAGTGGTTGGGAAGATGGATGACAAACGATCGCGTGGCTCTGGTCTCCTAGTCAATTGACAGATCAGGCCCCGTATCATGGTCGGCCTTATCACGCGATAAGTGACAAGATAGAGCGTCCGTCTCGTTCCAACGGTGTCAGCCAGCGACGGACGCTCTGTCACTTATCGCGTGATAAGGCCGACCATGATACGGGGTCTGATCGCGGCTCGGAGACAAAGAGGGAGGGTGGGTTGAAAGCTGTACAGTAAAGGAGTCACCAAAAAGGTTCAAAATGGCAACGACATTCTGGAGTGAAGAACAAGACCATTGATGATAGTGGCTCCCAAAACCTACAGGTTATCATCTACTTTCCGAATGTTACATATCCCGACTCGTTTTAATTTCTGAAAAAGTTTGCGATATGTACGTGGATTTCGGGGTTTGATCATGCCAAGAAACGCTAAAGGGCACTGCCTCCTTTTCCTCGAAGCGTTTCGTCGTATTTTCAAACCCTCATAACATCCGTTTTCTGAATCATACGTTCGTCAGAACTAGTCTATAAATTAAGTTTAGTTTAGTTAGAGTTTAGATGCGGAATTGGAGTCCACTCAGCATAATTTAATGTCGACCCACAGAAGGCAAGAAGGAAACGACGCTGGTACTACAGAACTGCACGACTACTTCAAAGGTTTTATTTATACCTACACGCTAATATGCTTAATAAATTAATTTTATCCATAATTAAAAAACATGCCTATAGAACTTACATTTGAACGAATAAATTGCCAACTCGGTACGATAAGAAATATAAATATAAACATAAAGACACTGGAAGGCTATGTTGGATTCATTTGTTGATCTAGTAATTAGATCACCAAATGAATTAGATTAGTTTTTATTAATAGAATTCAATGTGGAAGTGTTTTTGATGGGGGGTGGGATTATTCCACCATTTCGTGGCAGAATAGGTAATAAAGCTGTTACGAAAAGATGCACTTTCCGTATCGAGGACAGATAACTCGAAGGATCCGTCTAGAACGAGGATTCGCAAATCGAAGCTTCTGGAAAAGGTACGAAGGTTCCTTAGTTTTAATAATATCTACCAAAGAGGTGGGTGCACAGTTCGACGAGCCTCCATCTTCAATAGTTTGCCCTGGTTTAGAAAGGAAGTGACATGGGCTCGACGAAGAACGTTGAAACAAAACCGCACAGAAGCGTTCTGTATATAGGTCGATCATGTAACGCATTGTTTGTACGTACGCTAGGTAGATCTAAATGTCAAATTTTATATAGAAAAATGACAGTTGAACGGTCCTGACGCGCATTGGAATGGAACGTGATTACCCCTCTGTAAGCATGTACATGTGTCATGTGCCCATGCTGTCCATAGGCTACGATGCTCTCTTTCCACGGCAATCTGCTTCAAATTAGGTACTCTGTAGGTTCGCTAATGGGCATTGTTGCCAAACTTTCATTAAGTATAATGCTCATGTACACACATAGCGTGCAGTCTCTCACTATCTCTGCGTTTTAGAAAGAGCCCTCAAGCATTTTTATTCATACACGGATTGTATTCACGTTTCAAAGTACCGTTAAACTTTCCAACCCCAACAAAAGAATATCCATGCTCCAAAAATAAACTAATTTTTTCCTATCGATTCGACTTCTTATGAATATTTTTGGCATTTTTATTAAACAATGGTGTAATAATATGCAGTTTTAACAGTTCATCCATAATATTCACACGTAAACTAGTAGTAGGTATTAGAGTTATTTGAACTAAGGTTGGGATAGTTCAACGTACTTCCTTCCATGATTTAAGAAGGTTGTCATTCAGCACAAATGGAAATTTTACAACTCGAAATTATTTGTCGTTTATGAATATTTGTTCGTTTATGAATAATATTCAGTCTGAAAAATGCTAAAATTTTAATATTTACATAGGATGTATAAAACTTTATTTACTAAAGTATACATATACAAAATGATATTAAACTAATTATAATAAATTACAATTAGAAAAATGTATCAAAATTTTGCCCTTTAGGCAGGGTGCCCATCACACAGGCAGCATTCCCGCGCTGAATAGCAATCGCTATTCTTTGGGCGAGAAAGCTGCCTGCCCGAGGGTCACCCGTAGCCTCCCTTAACCGCTTACTGATCTCCTTGTGGAGCTTACGCGCGTTTCTTCCCCAAGGGCCGAGTGTCTCGACGCCAAATGCGACAAAATCGTATTGGGCGCCGAGACAGCTATACTTCCCGACCTTGGATCTCTCTCGGGCATCCGCCGCTGCCCCGGCTTGCTTGGACGTGCCCGGCAAGTAGGACGCTGCCAGCGTATCAGCACAGGTAGCGTCCCACACCAGTGCACGGCCCATCCGCCAGGGGATTAAAGACATCCCGTCCGGACGCTTGCCATCATCTCGTACAATGCGAGGCTCAAGAGCGCAGGGGACGCAGGTGCTGGCAAGCGCCCTTCTCAGGATGTCATTGAGCGCAGCGTGACGGGACAAGCGGCCGGCGCCCGAGGAGCAGGCGAGTCCATGGTGACCGAAGCGATCTACCGCGGCTCCACAGGAGATGCAGTTGTGGTCCACGCACACATCAACTCCGACGCGGAGAGCAACTGCAATTCGGAGTGTGCCTGGATCAATGAAGCTACCTAAGTTAGGTGAGGGGTAGGCGTGAAGCCATTGCCCCGACTCTGGTCTGGCTGCTACCAACAGCCTGGCTCGGTCCCGGCCAGACGAAGAGTCGATCAACGACTTTATGGTAGCGGCGGAAGCTAACGAGTCCCAAGCCCTTTGTAATTTTGGTCTTGATGGCAAAGTTGGGTTCGGTCCTGCTAGCCAGGCGTTCCTAGCATCAACCAAGCACGCGATCTCGCAGTTTGCAGTCGTTGAGACTAAGGATTTTACCTGCGAGATCTTGCGTGCTGTGAGTTGATGATAAGAAAGCCGGCAAAGCTACGCTCGAGATTTTTCGAGTTCCCAAACCGCCATATCTTATGGGTAGACATGCCTGAGACCAAGCCTGTTCGCTGAATTTAACATTAAGAATTGATTCTAGTATGGACTTCAATAGGGTATCAGTAGAAAGGACTAGATTGGGAAATTTCCAAATAGGGCAACAACGGAGAAGGTACGTAAATTTAGGAACGAGTAGGCAAAATTTTAGAATGAATAAGGCTGAGTGAGAGCTTATTTTGACTAAACGTTCAGAGTTATTTTGGAATTTTGAGATTGATTTATCTAAAACAGACGGAATAGCCTCGTCAAAAATGGGTGATCCAAGGAGGTACAGGCTGTCTTTACATAGGTATTTACTTGATATATCTATATTAGAATCTGCCAATCAAAGTGAAAAATTGAAAAATGAATTGCCACGTGCGGGATAATGCGGTTGATTATTTTTCAACTTTTCACTTTGATTGGAATTTGAAATTTCGGTAGCAGACGTTTCTGCTTAGTAAAAATATACATATACTTGATAAAGGTCGAGCGAAACACATACGTCCATATGGAATTACGTACACTCCAATAATAGCAACAGCATTCTATATGTTGTAACCAATAAGGCAGATTGTCCCCTGAAGATTGACTTAGAACAAGAAAAAGATGATGGTATTTCCATTTTCATAAACCGGCCAAGTGCGTGTCGGGCCACGCGCAGTGTAGGGTTCCGTAGTTGCCTGTCTGTCTTAGTTACATCGACGTGCGGTGCGGTTGCGTCGGCCGAATTTGTACGAAAATTGGCCTTTTCAATTACCTACACATTAAGTTGATCGACTATTACTCGGTTACTACTTATGCCTACTTGTTCGTGATAGTTCCTTTTAAATTCATTAAGTATATGTACTACTACCACGAATTTTTTCACATTTCCAGTAGTAGCCATTTTAGCCGGCAGGGGGGAGGGGAGATGACTCGAACTAAAATTAGGGCTTTAAAGCCCAATATCTCGCAAACGAATTACTGATTCGAAAAATGGTTTTCGAAAACCCATAATATTTTTGAACGAGCTATCCAACGTTACCCCACACCATGGTTAGGTGTAGGGGAGGTACCCTAAAAAAATATTTTTTCCAAATTGTATTGTACTGTTTTGTCGGCGTGATTGATTCATATATTCATGCCGAATCACAGTTTTCTAGTAGTAATGGTTACTGAGCTAAGCCGAAGACGGCCAGACAGACTGACGGACGGACATGGCGAAACTATAAGGGTTCCTTGTTGACTACGGAACCCTAAAAATGGACATTTGGTGTTCACGAATTTCCATTTGTGCCGAATGACAGGTAAATCGATGAGTGTCATTTTCAACAGTATCATCGCGCTTTAAGAGGCGAGCGAAGGTAGGGGCGGACAGCCCGGGCCGGTATGTTAGCGCTGCCACGGAACGCACGCGTTCTACCGCAACGTTTAGGCTCGTTCGCATACCCAGAGAGACAACCTTCTGTACGTAGTACTATTATTTATTCTATGTCGAAAGCCGATTTTAGCCGAAGCGGCAAGAAGGACAGACCTGACGAAACACAAGGCACAAGATGGTATATGGCGTCTAGAGCTTTCTAGTGCCTATCGATGTCCTAAAACGCCGATATAGCTTCCGCTTCCGCCCATTGCGTGAGCAGTAAAAGGTTTTCGCTTTTGGTTAGATTCTGATTGGTCAGCTTTCTTCTGGGAAAGCGCTTGTCACGGCCGGTCGACCTGTGACCAGTTTCCGTCATAATCCCGTATGACGCTGTCGGTTCCGAACCTGGTGGTAATAACCCCCGTATGTACCAAAACAGGGTCGACGAAGTTAGTATAGTTATTTCCACTTTAGATGACGAGAAGTCCTTGTAGGAGTTATTTAACTCATACAAGGTCAATGACTCCCATATGAGTCATCTACGACCGATTTCCGCAACGCAGCGGAATCAGGCGTACCGTATTTGCCTTTTTGTAGTTAAATTGCTTCTCATAGAGTTCATGCAAAAGATTCGACTTCATTTGGACCATAGTTAGGTGATTTCGACTACAGTTAGGAGGTAGCGTTACTTGGCATCGAATGGGTAAAATAAGCGGGGAAAATCAGTTTCCCATATTAATCACAGGGATAACAACCTTGAAAAGGTTGGTTAGTTTCTATTGAGTCGAATCGTCCCTGATTTGAGCCGAGACCCCATAATCCATTCTACTTTCGCGTAGCCAAAAGAAAAATAATACATCCTCATCTTATTACGGAAAAATCTTTAATTGACCTGCCTCCCCACACACACACGCCGCACAGAGACAAACACGGGACGTATGAATAGTTGTACGGATATATAGCAATAAAGTATAAATGATGGAACTAGCATATAGGAAAATATAATATATTTGTTCGCATAGCTACGGCGCTGCTATATATATTGTTGGTGATGGACGAGGGGAGCCGTGGATGCGACTTGGATTTTTAAAGTTTAGTTTTGTTGTTTTTATTTTTATTGGTTTGGTTCTGCCCGTTCCCCCTCGTCCATGAGCGGCCTGTGTCCAGCAGTGGGTCGTATATAGGCTGATTTATTATGATTTTGATTTTTTTTTATCATGTTGGTGGCACGCCACACAAATGTGTACCTACCTTATTCCATATAACATTAGAATTTGCGAAATTTGTGTACTTACGATTCTTCGTTTATCTAGGATATCATAGGGGAATATCGTACTACTTAGTATGACTTATTTAGATCATAAAGAGCTTTTCAAACAAAAATATAAATGTTATTGCGGTTTTCCTTGAAAGGCTTGATAACGGGATCAACACGAGTTTTTTAGTGACACTGACTGTTCATTATACTTAATTTAAGTAAGTATTAAGAAGTGCTTCTGCTGCAACAAGTTATACCTTGACACTGACTTTCTTGACATTGAATTGATATCAAAATATATTTCAGTGTTATTTTCTATGGAGCTGGCTTTACTATAACTTACATTACACAGTTTCTTATGTTCGCAATACTTTCCGAGATTTAACAGCAACGTAACCTGTCTGTCTGACGTCGTTATAATACTTACTGTAATCTCCCAAAGTCTAACGAATCACGACCACGACACAAATTGAACAAGTAGTAACGTAAATATTAACTTAGCAAATAGATGAAATGGAGGCCCCGGAAGCTCTCTATAAAACAACACTTCAGTCTTGATCTAACTTTATTAAAACCACTACATTTAGTCATCTTGGGCAGTAAAATAATGCCTCAGATTGCAGGTATTTGGCGCCCGTACCAAGGCCTGGGCGATAGATATGAGAACTGCACGGTATCTCAAGCTCTCTCGCACTATCCGTCTCTTTCCAAGTTTTATAACAAGAGAGAGACAGTGCTCGAGAGCTCGAGAGAGCTCGCGCGGCGTCTTGTGCTAACAGTGCTGAGGTTTTCTTTAAAGCAGTGAGTACAAAATGTTTCGTCTCCTCCTGTCCCGGAAGTGGGATTTGCCGCACCGTGTAGCGGGCGGTAATTACCAGTTTATGGCAAGATGTTGCGTAAAATAAGTTTATCGTGGAAGGTAGTAATTGAGAATTCGCAGATCCCAGGAGTGGTCATTTAAAAAGCAATTAGTTCCAAAAAGAAAACTTATGCGCTGTAGTCGCGAACCATGTGTATCCACTCAATGTTCATATAAAGGATTTGCCCCACCGTTTGGCACAAAAGCTCTCAAATAACACCAATGCATAGGTAGACTGATCATCATCATCATTTCAGCCGAAAGGCGTCCACTACTGGACTTAGGCCTCCCCCAAAGAGTGCCACAATGACCGGTCCTGCGCCACCCGCATCCGCAGCGAACTCCCGCGACCTTTACCAGGTCACCAGTCAGTAACTTCATAGTACTATTTTATCAATGTTATTCAAAAAATATATAATAACGCGACTCCATCGTCACTATGTCCCGAACACACATACGAAGCGCGGCGCGCTCCGTCTTAAGGACGACATATGAAGTAATTTTTTTCCAACCCTCACCCACTCAAAATAAGACCTTATCTCATACACCATAAAGCGCAAACTCGCCAAACTCGCGAAATATTTTTTCCATTTCATATTTACGAATATGCCCCAAATTCCCCAAAAATTAGAACCGTGAAAGCGGAGTGTGCGTGAGTGTGTGAGCGTACGGGCACGCACACACGTGCAAGGGGGTGGGTGGGGGGAGTGAGATAGTAGATAGTTTTAGAGTAAGAGAAATATATGTGGCGTTCAGCGGAGATCCGTCAGCATGTTTTTAATTTTGAAGACGTTTTAGTGACGTCATACTTTTCTAGCGAAATAATTTTCTCCCGCGAGAAACAGATTTAAGAAGGTAGGTTCAGTAAAAACAACTTAAATAACGAAGCCGTGATATAAATCTAAAAGATCAAATATGTCGTAACTTGACCCACTGAGGATGGGAGGCTTCTTGCTCGGCTGTCGCATAAACGAGGGTAATGTTTGTACCAGCTTTATAATAACTTGGACTTTTATGTTCGTATCATGGTCATCATATCAGCCGAAAGACGTCCACTGCTAGACATAGGCCTCCCCCAAAGAGTGCCAAAGTGACCGGTCCTGCGCCATCCGCATCCAGCGGACTCCCACGACCGTTACCAGGTCACCAGCAGCAGGGATCGGAAACCAGTATTTTTTGTATGGGAACGAAACGTTATTTCTTCGTTCTTTGTTAATTATTTTATTTCTAATTAGGCAATCTAATACCTAATACGCAGTCGTTACCTCAATACACAATTGAGTCCTACATATGAAGTAGTTTTTGCAAAAAACCGATTCCGATCCCTGGTCGCCAGTCCACCTTGTGGGGGCATACCCGCGCTGCGCCTTCTGGTACGTGGTCGACACTCGAGAACCTTTCCGCCCCAACGGCCATCGGTTCTACGTGCTATGTGCCCCGCCCACTGCCACACTTAAGTTTAGCGAAGATCCACACTATCGCATCCATACTATTATTATAAATGCGAAAGTGTCTGTCTGTCTGTTACCTCTTCACGCTTAAACCGCTGAACCGATTGAGATGAAAGGTATGGAGAATAGAACTCGCGAGCCTGTCCTTTTTTTAATTTCCAATATCTGAATTCACAAAAGTTTATATAATTATTGTACCTGCTCACAAAAAAACACGAGAATCGGTTGAGAAATGAGACAGCCGGACAAACGGGCATACGGAAGAATTTTGGCTGAAGCTGAAGCGAAGAACTTCAATTAGAGATGCCATTTTGTTCCCTACTTCAATCCAATAAACAAACAATACGTATACATATTTATAAACAACGTTGTATAGTGAGTGCCTTGAAAATAGTATAAAATTATGAAAAATCAAAAGCCCCTATAATGGTACATATGTCCAAGTAAATACTAACCCTATATCATCAGAAATTAGGTCCAAAATCGAAAGGAGACTCAAACAAGGGGGAACTCGATCTATTGCGACAGCTATAGCAGCGTAATAAATTGGGAACATTTGATGTTTGTTTTATAAGAAATACGAATTCTCTAAATATTTGCTTGCAAGTCAATTTAGCCCCAAACTAAGACTTCATGGAGGCAAACAAGGGCACGGCCGATGTAAACGGAAGCCATAGCCTATGGATGTTTGCTACTCGAGTTACCGACAACGACTTTTTGCACTGTCGCGCGACACTAGCCTTCCTAGACCCACCCGGCACACGCACCGCACCGCCTCGCCACGTTACGTTAGCGACTCCACACTACGTTACGTTATTAGCGTCTAGAGTCGCTATCGTAACGTAGTATGGCGAGGCGGTGCGGTGCGTGTGCCGGGTGGGTCTAGTGAGCTGTGACCCTTACAGTAGGGATTTCTGGACAGGAGCTATACCTACAGTGTTTGCACAATAAGGAACGCTAGGCTTTCTATGCAGCTAAACTGTACTGGGTCATTTCAGGGTCATGATCCGGAATGACCAATAGCGAATAAGATGGTCGTCATACTGAATATTTTTTCCCATGGGATTAACCACGGAATCGCAAAAAACAAAAAAACAACAGCTGTTCCATACATTATCAGTGAATTAATTGAGAATCAATGCAGGGATGTTGCAGACATTCGCAAAATTCAACATCAATGCGGAGTATTTGGGATGCGGATGTAGTTTAATTCACGACAAGATAGGAGCTAAC
Organism: Epinotia bilunana; assembly: GCA_947049275.1. NCBI lineage: Eukaryota > Metazoa > Arthropoda > Insecta > Lepidoptera > Tortricidae > Epinotia > Epinotia bilunana. The sequence continues at coordinate 14,459,964 of OX346275.1, read as the reverse complement.
GCGGCGCTTGCCGCGCGAGTTTCAGATATTGTCGCCATTACGAAAAAAAATCTTCTTGTCGTTTCTGTGACCAAGAGCAGACGCGTTTTTGATTTGTTCGCTACAATTGTAATTTAGTCTCAACGTGTTCGATGATTGCGTGATATCATAAAATGGGTTTAAAGAGAAAAAAAATACATCCCCACTTTAGGAGTAGGGAAGGTACCCGAACAAAAACATTTTTTCAAGATTTTATGCTTCTGTTTTGTCGGCGTGATTGATTTATATACCCATGCCGAATTACAGTTTTCTAGTAGTAAACCATTACTACTAGAAAACGACTGAGCTAAGCCGAAGACGGGCGGACAGACGGACGGCCAGACGGACATGGCGAAACTATAACGTTTCCTTGTTGACTACGGCACCCTAAAAAGTAGAGCGAGTAGAACGTTGTGCCGACACAGTCTCTAATGCCCTCATATTTTCATATCATATTTCTATTATAATTTATAGCAACAGATAGTATAGTTTATGCAACTGATACATAATGAGAGGCCTTAAAACAGGAGTGTGGTTTTATGAAACGAGCGTAAACGAGTTTCATAATAGATCACACGAGTGTTCGCCAACTTTCGACTTTATTTCAAGCAGTTAAGGTCTAAAAGTGACGAAATTTTTCACCACGCGACTGTACCTTTAGTTCTGATTGAATAAAAGACTCGCATATAAAATCTGAACCCACAAATGTGCGGAAATATCGCCCATTTTTATCCGACTGCTTCAGAAGGAGGGTTATGTTTTCGAGCGTATGTATGTATGTTTTAAAATTAACCGTCCAAAGCGCTTGATGGATGAGACATATCTCACCACACATATCGCACCTCATAAGGTGCCGTTGGATTCATCATAATCGTGTGTTACATAGATTTTTATTTAGGTAATTACTCACCTAGGGCGGTAAAACTAAGAGTGTCTCAGTTGGCATTTTTTTGACGCCCGAGCCGAAAGCAAGGGTAAAAAAGCGCGATCTGAGACTTGTTTTACGCCCGTGGCGAGTACAAAATTGTACGTCTCCCTCTCAGAAGGAAGTGGGATTTGCCGCACCCGTAACATGTACGTGTGCCGTAACCGTACGGGCGGTAATGTTCGATTCCTGGCCAGGTGTGACGTAAAATAGCAGTACCTAAGTACTTGTTGAAAGAGCTAGCGAAGCGAACGATGTTATCGGTTTCAGCTTAAATACTTTCATATGTCGCATTTCTCAACCGATTGTCGTGAAATTTTATGAACAGGTTCAATAATCATTATTGCTTATTTCGTCGATTCAGTTTTTAGGGTTCCGTAGTCAACAAGGAACCCTTATAGTTTCGCCATGTCCGTCCGTCCGTCTGTCTGTCCGCCTTCGGCTAAGCTCAGTAACCATTACTATATGAATCAATCACGCCGACAAAACAGTACAATACAATTTGGAAAAAGATTTTTTTTTGGGTTATACCTAAAGCTGGGATGTATTTTTTTTTCTCGTCAAACCCATGGTGTGTTGTATCGTTAGATAGCTCGTTCAAAAATATTATGGGTTTTCGATAACCATTTTTCAAATCAGTAATTCGTTTGCGAGATATTGGGCTTTAAAGCCCTAATTTTAGTTCGAGTCATTTGTCCCCCCCTGCCGGCTAAATGGCTACTACTGGGGATGTGAAAAAATTCGTGGTAGTAGTACATATAATGAATTTAAAAGAAAAACTATCACGAACAAGTAGGCATTAGTAGTTACCGAGTAATAGTCGACCAACTTAATGTGTAATTGAAAAGGCCGCAACCGCACCGCACGTCGATGTAACTAAGACAGACAGGCAACCACGGAACCGTACACTGCGCGTGGCCCGACACGCACTTGGCCGGTTTTAAGATTAAGAAAAGACTCTCCACTGATTAACCCTAGTCTCACCTGTTGGTAAGCGACGTCAGAGCCTAAGATGAAGCTCACTGGTTCAATAATCAGCCTCTACAGCTCACTATGTAGGCGCATCAAGTCGAGGGTGGCATCAATGATTATTGATTTAAAAGCCAATTGCGGTGAGTATCGATCGAGTTAAAGGTCACTGAGAGGGCCGAGTTTGGTTCCCATCGAAAACTATATTGATAAGATACCTATGCCCGTATCAATGAAATATGCGGTTACTCAGGTTCAGATCTGGATAATACTAAAGTTGTGGTTTGTATCTGAATATTTTAAACCGTAACATACCGACTTCAAAAAAGGAGGATGTCTTCAATTCGTCGGAATATATTATTTTTTATGTATACTACGATTATTCGAAGACGCCAGGACCGATTCGGAAAACTGTTTTTTTTTATCCTTCCCAGGTGGTCATAGGACTGTCATAGGGTCTGACCTGATGATATATGGATATCATCAGGTCAGAATGCGATGATGAGATACTGGAGAAACCGAGGGACCTCTTCAAAATTTTTGGGCACACCTGTGGCTCTAGTATAAGTTTTAGCGAAACAAAACGTTACGATCGCGTTTGCGTTTTACCCTCAATTTGTATGGGATTTGACAGCTAAACGCAAACGCGGTCGTAACGTTTTGTTTCGCTAAAACTTATACTAGAGCCTCTGAAACGAGTTTTTTTTTAGGTAATGTGGAAATGCTTTTGTATGTTGCTTGGCGTTGGCGATTCGTACTATACCAATTTCAGCACCACATTTCATGTCCTTTGGAGATGATTTTCGGGATAAAAATTATCATATTTGCAGTCTACGTAGAGCATAGAGATATTCTATATCTGGTTTTCCTTGCTATTCTACCAAAAACGAGTAACTATAATTTAAGATCATCCCATTTACATATTTAACAAGACGCTTCTTAAACTAACCCCTACACCCTGTCATTGCAATTTGAACCTTTCCCCCTTAAAACAGAGTCCTATCAAAAAAATAACTCTCGTAATTTACATACGGTCAACCGTGCTGCAATCTGTTTTATGTCTTACATGTATGAGGGTAGGGTATAAAGTGGTTTGAGGTAGTTGCTTCTATTTATAGAAATCGGAGGCCTGAATGGTTCATTTGTGTGGAGGTCAGTCACTGCTGTACAACATAGTATTGCTAGTTTTAGCCTGCGACTTCGTCCATGTAGAACTCGTTTATCACGTTAGAGGATGGCTAACTTCGTCTGCGTGGAATCGGGATAAAAACTATCCTATACGTATTTTAATCCAGGCTATAAATTATCTTCGTGCAAAATTTCATTCAAATCGGTTCAGCCGTTTAAGCGTGATTGAGTAACAAACATCCAAACATCTAAACTTTCGCATTTATAATATTAGTAGGATTTCTAACTCCCGTTTCCCTGCCTTACTTACTTATTTTAAGAAACTTAGAATAAACTTAAAATTCCCCATTTTCTAGAAGGTAAACCTGTAAGTATAAACTAGAATCATTTGAGAAAATAGTTTGTCAGTTAGAAAAACTATTATTCTCAAATTATTCTGGTACATTCAAGTTTATTCTATGAAATGGGGAATTTCGCGCAAACGGAAAGCCATTTTATGAAAGTATATTACACTGTCACGCAGTTAGCCTGCGAATATCAAAAGACGTTTTGTATGGTCTTCGAACCACCTTAAGCTTGAGAAAGTAACTGGGGCCGTAGACCAGGTTACAATCGACAAGCGCTAACGCCAATAGAAAATAATAAAATGTAGGGGAATGACAGATGCCGACAAAACACTTTTCGTTAACATCTGTCATTCCCGTACATTTTATTAGTTTTCTATTGGCGTTAGCGCTTGTCGATTGTAACCTTGTCTAGGCCCCCATATATAGTTACTTTCGTATCAATAATATGAATAAGAAGTGAAAGTACTATTAATTTCTGCCCGCGACTCCGTCCGCGTGGAGCTCGTTCATATCGGAGCTCCATACAAATTTTCACCCCCTTAGGGGATGATTTCCGGGATAAAAACTATCCTATATTATGACAGGCCCCGGGACTCAAACTTTCTCTATATAGCAAATTTTTATCTAAATCGGTTCGGCAGTTTAAGCGTGCAGAAGAGACTGAAAGACAGACACTTTCATATTTATAATATTAGTATGGATCGATGGACAGTAATTGACAGTAGGTATCTATATATACTATGACGACCGCTTTAGCCAGTTGTTAGTGACCCTGCCTGCGAAGCAAGAGGTCCTGGGTTCAAATCCCGGTAAGGGCATTTATTTGTGTGATGAGCACAAATATTTGTTCCTGAGTCATGGGTGTTTTCTATGTATTTAAGTATTTATTTTTCTATAAAAGTAAGTATGTTTATCGTCGTCTAGTACCCATAGTATAAGCTTTGTTTAGTTTGGGATTAGGTCGATTTGTGTAAGATTGTCCACTAATATTATATTATTGTTATTATAGTCACAATATTGTAAACTGTATGGTAATATATTATGATTAGTTATCCTCATAAATAACATCGCTTGCTAAATCAGAACTTAATGAAGATGTTTTCTTTTCCTTATCTCATAACATTATGCCTGAAAAGAGTTGGCCGCATTGCATCATAGTTGACCATTCAAAAAGCAGCTCCACCGTCCAAGGTATAGGATTCCAATTCCAGTGACCGTTTTATAAAAAGTCGGCCTCATTAAATAATGTCGACGATATACTAAACCAGCTTTCCGCGTCCGCTTCATCTCTGCTGTAAGGTTATTTTAGAACTCTTGACAACCATGTATTACATGTTAGAAATATGCATATGCATATGTGATTTTTATATTTGATTATTACGAATAAATAATAATAATTTTCATTTTTCATTTTCATAAGTCTATCTTATTGAACGGAAGTAAGGACTGATATCTGAATCTATGAAAATCATGTCTTGCCTTTTCTGTTTTACACGGCATCTACTTACTTCGTTTTATTACGTACATTGAAATATTTACCTCCAGCTTCTGCCCGTGACTCCGGCTCCGTCCGCGTGGAACTGTCATCACCCCCTCAGAAGACAATTTCCGAGATAAAAATCCTATGTCCTTCCCCGAGATTCAAAATCTCCATACTAAATTTCATTTCAATCAGTTCAGCGGTTTAAGTGTGAAGAGGTAACAGGCAGACTGACAGACAGACCGACAGAGAGACAGACACACTTTCGCATTTATAATATTAGTATGGAATAGTACGGATTTTTGTATAATCTGTTCAAAAACAGTAAAAGCTTGAATACATTGGTTGACATCAAACAACATACAACGGCCCTTCATCGTACAGCACTGCTGTCATGAGACGGCGCGCGAGCTCTCTCGATTTTACTCGCACTATCCGTCTCTCTCTTATTAGAACAATTAGAACAATTAGAACAAGATGTATAGTGCGAGAAAAATCGAGAGTATGTCGCGGCCGTCTCATGAGACGTGCAGGTCTCATCATGTCTCAATCGATTTTCGTGTAATTATGTGAGCAGGTTCAATAAATAGATTTTAGTATTTATTAAATACTCATACATTTCGTCTCGTAGACGCTCTACGCCATCGTAGTGGCGCGTAGCACCTCTACAGTCTACATCTCTCACCTGATCCCACACCACACACCGTACGCGTGGATATTTACAAATATCGTAGGTATACAGGGTGTACTAAAAATGGGGTGTGAACCGATCAAGGGCTCAACAGGTATCGTGTTCTGATAAGAAAAACAGAAAAAAAAATTTAAACGCGATTTTTTTTTTTACCTTAGTAAAGTTTTGTTACCGTAGTAGTAGTTGGCCGACTACTGGGGCGACAAGCTCCATAGACATGTAAAAAAAAAATTGCGTCAATTTTTTTTTTCTGTTTTTTCTTATCAGAACACGATACCTGTTAAGCCCTTGATCGGTTCACACCCCATTTTTGTCACACTTTGTAGAAAATACCTACGGTAGGTACTCGTAATATTATTCAAAAACCTGTACCCTTTTTTCTTAAGTATACCCTACCCATCGGTTAGTCTCAAACACATCATTTATATTATAAGTAGATATTATATCAGCCGAAAGACTGCTATGATGAGGATAGGCCTCCCCTAACGAGTGCCACAATGTCCGGTCCTGCGCCGACAGCATCTAGTAGACTCGCGGACTGTCAAAATATAACACCTTCACTGCCTCGCGGGCGCCTACGCCGTAGCCGCTTTCCACTACATACGAGAAAACCACGGAACGAGCGCGTAGCGATTCCTGGCAATGAATGTGATAAACCTCAATAATATCAATCTTTACTACAGGAAAAAAACAATCTAAGCTATTTCAATAGACACCCTACACTAATCGCTAAAAAAAAATTTCTTCCGACCTCCATTCACAAATTAAATTTTACATCACTTTTTAGGGCGGCTCCCCAAAGTCTTGTCAATTTTCTTGAAAGTTATTTCAAATCCGGCCCCCACTGGCGCCGCTTCTCTTAAAAAGGGCGCGTATGTAGGGTACTGGAGTGTTGGGTAGGGTGGCGGGAATAGTTGCAATGGGTCACGGGTTCGCTGCCGGCTTAGGATTAAAGAGGATGTGGCATTGTGAAGAATGCAAAAGGCATTTGTGACACTCATACTGCACATAAAAATGCGTAGGTAATGATAAAATTACATTTCGACTCCATCGGTGACTCTATGCTTCAATAGCTTCCACAAATAGTATTTTACAAGCTTTTACTTTAACGCCACTGTTTGTATAGAATAGAATAGAATAGAAAAACTTTATTCAACATCAAATGACAATTCTAGTTACATGGGAACCTTAAAAGTAGACTTAACATATAAAATTTAAAATTAATCCTACAGTTATCATTATGTGATGTTAAAAAGGGGCTTGCCTCAGCATAATTTTACAGTAGTAAGGCCACTGCAACGCTGGTTTTCAGGCAGACCCTGGTAACTATGTAACATAACTGTTCTACATGCTACGCGTATTTTTTTTTATTGAAAATGTATATTATTTACAACCTTAATTCTACCTTAATCCTAATACCTAAACTTAATAAATAAACGTTTTACATTTCTACAAAGAGTTTAAGAGCCTGGCGTTATTTAACTAACCGACGATCCTGGTGAGATTCTGGCTATGACAAAAACCGCAGGCGCTTTCCGCGCATCAACGAATAAACAAGTCATATGTAGACGTCACATACCTACTCGCGGATCGGGGCGCGGTCATCGCGCACTTTGTTCGGAGCTACCGTACCTAACATTCGCCGCCACTACTATGGGGCGCTAATTTATTTTATATTTTAAATTAATTTAATTTATTTTAATTCTCTTGTGCTGTGCATCAACACAGTATTCAATGATGAATATTTAATTACCTATCAATTTTAATAAGTGTGTGTGTGTTCCCCAGTCGGGTGTGTTGCAAAAAATTATACTTATTGTTTTAACAGTTACTAATGTGAATCAGTAGATTTATATTACATGCCTAATGTTACTTAAAACGCTTATTTTGTAACTAGAATCCTTCCATTAATGTTTTACCGTTATTCGTGGCACAACTAGGATGATGAATTCCTTTGTCTGCTAAGCTGAGACTATACCTACCCGCTTGCTATTAATATGATGTTAAATTAGTTTTAAAGCGAAATCTCATATGAATTGAATACTTAATATTATTCCCCAGCTTCTTTTATAGCTTTTGCACGTTATTTCGCATAAATTGTTATTTTATTAAACGATGTAATTTGGTGCTTCCACTTTCCATACTTAAACTGATTTGTATATACTACTGCAACATCATTGATCACTATTTAATGCTTTTGGTAGCCTCCCTGTTAGTTTAGTAACGCTTCGATCACCGCTTTCCGTCCGATGTTGCAGACAGTAACGTGGAATTAGACTTTTGCAAAGTGTCCAATCCCTCCATCGGTGATTCCAGGGTTTTTACTACCGGGCCAAACTACATTGGGACCTGATGGCCACTTCCTGCTGCTGAACTGCCTTGCCGGACTCCGGACTACATCGGTGACGTCACCAGACGCGCGCCTCGACCTGCCACGCAGCTACAGGGAAGTGTTGCCTAATAAGACAGTGTGAAGTGGACACGGCTTACCTAAATTTGTGAATTCTAGTCTAGAACTCATCCCTGGGATCTAAATTTACGCATATCTACTTGTTGCGCATTCTAGTGCACATCTAATTGTTGAACATTCTGGAGCACCGAATTTTTAATTAAATATTGTAGAACTATTCAATATTGTTTTGTTTGACCATCCCAACAACAAGCGTTACAACTATATTAATCCATTCTACTTGCTCGCTGTTTATGCAGATACTAGCTTCCGCCCGCGACTTCGTCCGCGTGGACCCGGGATAAAAACTAAAAACTATAAACTATCTTCGTGCTAAATTTCATTCAAATCGGTTCAGCCGTTTAAGCGTGATTGAGTAACAAACATCCAAACATCTAAACTTTCGCATTTATAATATTATTAGGATTACGTATGTAAGTATTTAGGTAAGTTGTCGACAAAATTTGCAAGGCATTATTCGGCAACCGGCCGTTACTCCATTGACCTGAAGGCATCCTACTAATATTATAAATGCGAAAGTTTAGATGTTTGGATGTTTGGATGTTTGTTACTCAATCACGCTTAAACGGCTGAACCGATTTGAATGAAATTTTGTACGAAGATAGTTTATAGCCTGGATTAAAATATAGAATAGTTTTTATCCCGGGTCCACGCGGACGAAGTCGCGGGCGGAAGCTAGTACTTATATAAATTCGGCGACAACGCAATATAGCACCATCGAGCTGAGCTCATGAAGACAGGAGGTAGGTGGCTATAGCAACTCCTGAACTGCACGAAATAAACCCCTCTTGTTTGGGCTCATTGGAACCCTGTCAACGAGTAGTTCAGGGGGCCTAGACAAGTTTACAATCGACAAGCGCAGGTAGATGAGGCAGATGTTGACGAAAAGTGTTTCGTCGGCATCTGTCATTCCCCTACATTTTATTATTTTCTATTGGCGTTAGCGCTTGTCGATTGTAACCTTGTCTACGGCCCCTGAGAGTTCCAAAATTGGCAATAAAAGCGTGTACCAAAATTCATCATTGATAGCAGCGAACGAACAACCATAGAATCCGAGCTCCTTCTAAACTACCCAAACACGCGCCTAAAACCCGGTATGCGCATGTTCGAACTAAACGGCTGCCTGGCATCGTTTTGACACCCCGCCCCATCCCCGCATAATGGCGATGGCACCCATTCTGTGGGGCCATTTTGCGGCGCTACTTTAGACTTCTGTGGTTTTTTCGTTCGCTGATTGTCAGTAACTGATTTTCAGACTGACATCTTACTGAGTCTGCAGTTACACGCCGAGAGGCAACTGGTTGGCTCGCGGTATTTGAGCTCCCGAAGCGTTGTGGAACCGCGCTGTGCAACCCATACCGAGCCAACTTGGACTGGAGCGGAAATTGAAGGGAGGGGGTGAAAAAAAATATGTCGCCAGGTACAGTACGATTACTGTTAGTTAAGACCTGACAGATGGATTGCCTTCATTTAATTTTCAACTTTAATCTTATACAAATAAAACGGTGGGTAACAGTATTCTGAAAAATGCTTTATCTATATGAAATTAAAGTTGAAAATGAAATGAAGGCAATCCATCTGTCAGGTCTTAACTAACAGTAATCGTACTGTATTCGATTTAGACCAGCATTTCATTATAACTGCGTACATACTTTCGGCTGCCTCGCAACAAAAAACATTTTTTCCTATTTTTTTTCTATTTCCGCCCCAGTCATAATTGGCTCGATTTGGGTTGCGCAGGGCGGTTCCACAACACTTCGGGAGCTCAAACACCGCGAGCCGTCCGCGGGCCTCTAAGACACTCAACTACGCGTCATTGCTCTGAATAGTGGTGAAACGTCGGAAATAAAGGGTAAGTAAATATCGCGTTAGAACTTAAACATCGTATTACAAGGTGTAACAAAAATGGGGTATGAACCGATCAAGGGCTTAACAGGTATCGTGTTCTGATAAGAAAAAACAGAAAAAAAAAATTTTTGACGCGACTTGTTTTTTACATTTCTATGGAGCTTGCCGCCCCAGTCGGCCAACGCTCCACACTAAGGTTTTTTTATGTTTTTTCTCATGAGAACACGGTACCTGTTAAGCCCTTGATCGGTTCATACCCCATTTTTGTTACACCCTTTATATCGCCACTTTCGCCAATACCCTCTTCCATAGAAGGTTAGAAAAATAGTGCGTTAATCGTCATGCGATTTTAAGGACAACCATTGTATAACATATTATTTTTTGTTGTTATGTTTCAAAACCACTAAAAGACCAGCAGTTGTAAAGGAAGAAACGCAGCCGAATATGTCCGTTAAAAATGTAATGTTGTCTGGAATGAGGTATAGTTGGTCCTAGGCTATGAAGCTGGAGGCCCTGGGTTTGAATCCCAGTAAGGGCATTTATTTGTGTGCGCGAATATTTGCGACGCAACTTGGCAGGAAGTTGTCTTAGACTTAGAGCGGGTCTAAACACATATCTAACACAACGTGACACGAGATGAGGAAATCTTACTTCTGTTTAATAGGCACGCCAGCGAGATAGTAAAGCGATTCTCCCACTGCACCGCGTCCCGCCGCGGTGCGCGGAGCGGCAGATTTTACCATCGTATGCAAAAATCTCAATTTATAAAAAAAACACGCCTAGTACTTTACACTGCCGATGCGGCAATGCGCTTGAATGCGTGTGTAAAAAATCTGCCGCTCCGCGCACCACGGCGGGACGCGGTCACAGTATATGAACAGTAGATAAACTTCGAACAAAGGTACATCGCACGGCTGCACACATGCGCGCGTGTTCGGTACGCACACACACATAGCCTTCGGTAATGATGGAGAATGCTTCAATCGGGGCCGCGCCGTTGCGGTGTTCGCTCGTTCTCACTCGCTACGTCAAAGGAAGCCGCCTCGTAGGTATGAAGACAGCGAGCCGCCAGTGCCACGATATCAAAAGGAGCCGAATAGGCTTGTAACTAAGACCTACCAACCTAGTGCAGTTGAGCAACTATTATACTTACTAGGAAATATTTTAGGCATAGTATAGTGGTATTAAAATATTCCTTGAAGTGGGAAACTAAAAACACATACCCAACTATCTATAATATTATTACTTTGTGTATACAATATTGTCTATTAAACTGTAACAGAAATACTTTGCATACTTAAAAGCAAAATTAGTATTATAGGTATGCCAAGCCACAAACTTGACACAGCCCTGCGCATCGAGCGAAAGTAGGTAACGAACGCTCCTAAACGGCCTCAGATTACCTACTGTATTATTCTTCTATACTGTGACGCGGTGCAGTGGGAGAATCGCCTAAACGCTAAATCGCGCGCGACGCGACTCGGCGGCAAGTTGTGGTAGACCTCATGGGCTGTTATTCTTTTCGCGCCCATGCGTGAGACACGCGCCCTCAGCACGGCTAGCACGCAACGGCACGCGAGCTCTCTCGTTTTTTCTCGCACCATCCGTCTCTCTCTTATTAGAACACTTAGAAGAAGAGGTATAGTGCGATAAAAATCGAGAGAATGTCGCGGCCGTCGTGTGCTAGACGTGCTGGTGTGACGAAACTAGATCTCTACCTACACTCTAATCATCCTTACGTGTCTTATATCATGGAAACAAACACTTCTCGAAGACATTATCTTACTTTTCTCAGGGATTACACACTGAGCGTTTCTCAAAAAAAATGCCACTACATTTTTTCGGAGATTTTCTGCAACTTTTATGTTATTTCTACTCAAAATCACGATGTCTTTCCATCCCAATAGGAGAAAAAAAGTGTCCCCAAATGTTCATACATTTTTTAACTTTCCTATTGTGTTACCACCATACAAAGTGTATGGTAAATGGTAACACAATAGGAAAAATATCTTTAGGACAGTTTTTTGTCCTACCAGGGTCGAAAGAGCTCCTGATTCTTAGTGGAAATAGTTAACATAAAATTCCTAGAAGTACAATTAATAATAGTGGCATTTTTTTTAGAAACGCTCCACTAATCATCACTTAAAAAGTTGTTGTACACTTAAAGAAACTCACAAAGATCAACCAAGTAACCACTGGAAAATACAATTTAATACAAAGATTTTCTTAAGTAACCGAAGTTACGAACAATTTTTTTTTTTTTACAAATACAAAATACAAATAGTTTATTTCTCAAAACATACTTAATCTATTACAATAATACTGACCCCCACACTAGGCATTGCCTGTCCCGTGTGGGAGATATGTACTTGTTGACAAACTACATTTAACGGCTACTGGCACCAGTATAAATTAATTTAAACTAATAATTTTAAGTAAATGTATATAAGCTGTGGGCTTATTTTAAAAACAAACAGATATCTGTAATCTTAATAGGTAATAACAAAAACATATGACTCTAAACAAACAAACAGTATGTTATTTAATTCAAATTAAACCTATCCTAAGAAAAGGGTATGTGTGTGTGTGTGAGAGAGAGAGACAGAGAGAGAGAAAGTGTGTGTATGTATGTATGTCAGTACTGTATCTTTACAAAGTTTTCTGTGTCTATAAAAGAAACATGCATCATGTGCTTTGTCAGCAGCTTCTTCACCTCGATGACAGAGTGTTCTTGAAATGTGTATAGTCTGACGAGGCGGTTGTAAATCCTTGGGTATATAAAAACAGCGAAGCGACGAGCAAATGAAGTTTTAACAGCGGTGACAGGAATTTTGAATGTACGGCTTTTTAGTAAGGTTTTGTAGTCGGGAGAGTTTAGAACTGTTTTGTGTACATGTGTTGCCACCCTAATTATGTATATTTCCGAACGCTGAGCACCATTGCGTCACGGTACAAATCATCAGTAGGGTATCTAAATGGTTTCCGAAGAGCTACCTTCAGGACCGCTCTTTGTGCTCTTTCTAATTTCAAAAGGGTGGCGGTGACTATTCCTCCCCAGGCAAGAATACGATAGTTTATTATCGATTGCCCAAGGGCTAAATAAATAGTTTTTAATGTACTATGATGGGCTGACTCACGAAGCATTTTCATAGTGTGTATCAGTTTTCGTACGCGACCGGAAACAGCAGCCACGTGCTGTCTGAAACTTAACTTTTCATCCATGACAAAATGACCTCAATAATACCTGACATAACGATGTCTACTTAGATTGTCTATGAATCACACTTCATATAAACTTTATCGTTATTTCCATGTCTACAATCATATTTGACTTCATGTTTGTTTACATGATTAGGACAGGTAAGAATGAATAGACTACGCTTAGTTACTACGAATCAAGATATGTTTGTGGGTGAGCATTGAGGTGAGCTTAAAACAAGTTACAGAATAGCGGGGCTGGAGTCGTAAGCGACCATAGCGATATGTTTTGCACATCACGGGAAAAACTTCACTATAAACTTTCCTTTAAAAACGGGCCGGGTATGAAACTCCCCCCGTGACCCGGTTTCGAGGATGGGATTTCTTATTTTTTATTGCTGAGGGAGGTTTTTGGCTACTGCAGCTCACTTTGACGAGTATCGTGTAGACTTGTTTATGATGCGGCTATTATATTTACGGTTTAAGACGTAAAGAGTTCATTCAATAGGGATGATGTCAAAAAAAATGTATGATGTCATTCGAACCAGTTTTTGGACAGCAACAAATGTTTGTATGGTAGCAACTACAATTAAAGAACATAAATACCCAAAAATTTGAGACAAACATTGACCTCGCTGGCGGCAGCGCAAAACGCTTCATACTGATAGACAGACAGGTGTGACGTCACAACCGACATTTGTTAGTACAAAGTACATGTATCGTTCTATGGAAAATCAGGTAAATTGTTGTTTCGGTCGTGAAATACTGCGTTTTAAGTACATAGTTGTCATACAATTTTGTGTCTATAAAAGCATAAGGATTCTATTAGTAACTTTAAATTTACTCTTGGACAATAAAATAATTTACTTTAAAAACAAAGTCTACGACTTCAATTTAGTACTCCGCCAAGCCACGAGAACATTTCTACATTTCTTTTCCAATTTAATTTACCACATGAACTGATTTCCGAGAGCAAATGCGTTGATTATTAGAAATAAAACTCAATCGCTGTATGTGACCCGATAATATTTGAGGACTTCCGTCGATTCCACAAGGATCACCTTTGGCACTTCATTAGTTGCTATTTCAACGGAATCTTATCAGAATCTGTGATATAATTTTGTACTTTAAGTACATAATTGAGGAATTCCATAAGTCATCTGTGGTCTTCATCGTCAATTCCACTCCACCAAATTTATGATTTCCGGGTGTAAATACACGAGTTATAATAGAAAATACCAAAATCACTACACGCGTGCCTAATATAATTGAGGAGTTCCCTCAATTCCTCATGGATCCCATCATCCAATTGAATTTTTGAAAAAAATGGGACCCATGTAACTTACAAAGGACACAACTGGAAGCATATACTTACAAACAAAAAAAATACGAATCGGCTCATCAATGACGGAGTTCTGAGGTATTGAGAACCTCCTCCTTTTTTGAAGTCGGTTAAAAAGGCATATTTTTTCTAAACTTTCAAGGTTCATATCTTTTTACGATTTTAATTATATTTTGTAATTTCTGTGTGTAATATTGGCAGATAAGGTTTCTAAGTCAATGTTAGCAATTGTTCTTTGAAACGCTCTAAAGTTCGCCTCCTGCCTGCGCAACGCGTCATGCATTCTACTGTATACCCCATGATTCTTATAAACCTCATGATCATACTGTTGCTCCGGTGTATGCCCATCCGCTGTCTTGTTCTGAGCACTGCTCTGTGAATCTAGCAATTGGCTCCTTGAGCCTGATTCCTCCGCTCGCCGAGGTGTATCTCCCTTGCTTTCACTTCTTGTCTGGGCACTCGGATTTCCTTTGACCTTACGAAATTCGTCGTTAATCAATTGCTTTAATAAATTGTATGTCTCCTTCGCTGCTTCGTAATGTTTATCAGTGAAATAGGCATCTTGAGGGCTTATCTCCATCGTCAGCCGGTCGTGGTTAAATTGAAATTCTTTCCATAATTCCTCTAATTTGTTTAACTTTCGTCTAAAATACTCCTCACTGCTTTTCCTTTCTGCTCCATATTTCTTGAAATTGGTCAAACTGGACCTGATTTCTTCAACTATAAGGAACTGATTTCCTACGTTCACCATACTGCCGATGTTGATACATATAGTTTAAATATGGAAAGATCTTACTTGAATGTTTCCTGTCCTTGACGTCACCTCGCTACTGAATGTACTCCGTTGCTGAATGTTTACAGCTGTAGTTCTGCACCAAGCTGTCACTGCTACCTGCACTGCCCAAATGTTCTACTAGTTCATGCACTTCACTCGCGATACGTGTCCCAATGGTCCCAGTACCAACGCGCGAAGTACTTTGTTCGAAGGACCAAATGTTGGGGTGCAAGTAGGCGATTGTTTGGTGGAATGAAAAGATAGAGTTTAAACGTCAATTGTTATATATTGCACTTCTACAATGTTAATAAAATAAGAAAAATGTCAAGGTTAATTAAATGTTATAAAATGTTAGGATGCGATCGCGACGGTGTCATAAAACGCACTAACTTTAGGAAACGACCCCATCGCCAAAGTAGGGCGCGAGCGGCCTGTCACGTGTTCGATGCACATGCACCGAACATACTTTATTACGATAATTTGATGGTTTACTATCCATTTAGCACTACGTTATCATTTTGAATATGAGGCATCATGCCTATTCTCGAGAGATCACCCCATTCCTTTTCTATTTTTATGCCACAGTGCCCAACAAATACTAGTGTGTACCCACACAATTTTGCAGCGATACAAACGCGCGGTTTCACGGAGGCGTGACCTTATAGCGACACTAGCCATAGACACGGTATCTGTATCGCTATTGTATCGCTCCAAAACCGTGTGTCACCGCTGTAAGGCCTCGTCTGGACGGCAGCGGGGCGGCAAGCCGCAGTTCATAGATTTGATCGAGTTCAATACACACCCGCTCGTCGCCCCGCTGCCCGCTGGTGTCCAGACCATGGCCTTACGACTCGGCCACAACTTTCAGTGGCAGCGGCAGCGGTCTACCAATAGTGGGTGCGAGACATTAGAGCGTTACCGTTCGTGTTAGAAAGAGCACGCGAAACACAATGATATAAGTTTGGAATGTCAAATTAAAGTATCAATGACCCCGCCACATA
The DNA here is from genome assembly GCA_947049275.1 of Epinotia bilunana. Classification (NCBI taxonomy): domain Eukaryota; kingdom Metazoa; phylum Arthropoda; class Insecta; order Lepidoptera; family Tortricidae; genus Epinotia; species Epinotia bilunana. The sequence continues at coordinate 14,443,772 of OX346275.1, read as the reverse complement.
AGTGCCTTCATTATCAATCATTAAACAGACGGCAGAAAGCCCTACGAATGCTGCAAATCGACTTATGCTAATGTACGTCAAACATACATATATGTATGCGTTGTCTGCTAATGTCGTCTGTCGTTTAACTCTGATTCCTGAACAATTTTGTACAGTAAAGGCAACGAGGTTTCAGACGATTCTCTTACAGTCTTGTTTCGCAAATTATTCTTACATTACGTTTCATTTAGAGTAACTGTAGCTGAGCCGTAACCAGGAACTTGCTAAGCAGTAGGCGCCCAAGGCGTAGCGATTCTTGGCAGTGAATGTGTAAAAAAAACTCCCGTACGAATATAATTTGATATCCAACGATAGCTTTTCCGTGGAGGAAAACATCGCGAGGACACCGCGCTCGTCTCAACGAGGTCTTATTTTTCTTTTTGGGTTGATTGTTCAGATTTAGATGGTCGCTTTCGTAGAATTTAGTGCCAAATCATGAGATTAAGTTTGATTTGTTGGATTTCGCTTCGCTCAGAATAGCTGAATAACTATTGAAACAGGGAAAAGTGACGAACATAAAAGATGAAAGACATTTCTCACACATTGTGCGATACCTACAAAGAGCCTGAATACTTAGCAAAATAAATAAAATGACATTGTTGGGTTGACATTTAAGGCCCTAAGCACACGAACGTATTTTAAACGCGCAGACGGGGATAGTAGGGGATCGCGCGTCTACGGCGCGTGAAAAAAACGCCGTGTGCTTAGGCCCTTAGCAGTGATAGCAACTCCGCTGGATGCGGGTGGCGGGACCGGTCACTTTGGCACTCTTTGGGGGAGGCTTATGTCCAGCAGTGGTCGTCTTCCGAGTGACATCATGATGATGATAAGTGATAGCAATAAATGTACGGTAGATTTGGCCTTGATTAACAATCGGAGTGTAGTCATTAGCGCCCAGATTTTGCAAGATTGAGGGTACTAATGCCATAAAATAAGGTTCAAATTGCCAACAACGGGTGGGATACCATAATAGGGGAGTTTAACTTACACGTAGAGATCCGTAACGCCTTGGCCAGGACTTTGGTCTTAAGCGACCTGCGGCAGCGGTTTTTCTAATTTATTGAGCGTGTTCCCAACTAACCACAGTGCGTTGCGCGTCTCGACCGCGCAATGAACAGATAAAACGCTGCCGCAGGTCGCTTAAAGACCAAAGTCGTGGCCAAGGCGTAAGATCTCATTGATTGAATGTCGAGCCAGACCAGAGATTGTTTGATAGAGACAGAATTAGACCAGCAGGGTGATTAGGTAACGGTTGAAATTGACGTCGGTATCTTAGCTAGTGTGTAACTTTCGTAATACATATATAATTATCGAATCTATAGGTAGTAATATATGTGTGAGAGCACTGTGTAGTGTACCTGATGTTAGTAGGTATATCAAATATAAAAAAAAATTATTTTGCAAATAGGCCTGCAATAGGCCCCAAAATACTAATAATCTTACACAATTTTTGAATTTGCAGATTAAGGATTGATTAATTGGTTTTAAAAATCTATAAGTATACGAAATATCATTTGATAGTTAACAGCAGGTAGCTTTTTGGTGAAAATTGGTTTAATCTCAACAAGGTCTAGTTTTCCCTCTGGGATGGAGGGTCAGATGGCAGTCGCTTTTGAAAAACTAGTTCCTACGCCATATCTTGGGATTAGGTACCAATGCAGACCCCGAGCTCCTTGAGGATACGGCCGCAGAGATGTGCCAAGATTTTCATAAATCTGACACCTCGCATGCTTAACAACTAGGTTTCAAATATATGAAAAACATGCTTGGCACATCTTTGCTGTATATGCACCCTCAGCCAAGCCTACTATTTCAAAAACGCTCGTAAAAATTGTAAACTGAAACGCGTAATGTAATTTCAAAATGGAACGTGGCTCGCCCAATTCTAAAAACCTTCGGCCGTCTATCTCAAGAATGATTTAAAAATGGAACGCAGCGGGCTGGCAGCTCAATTTAAAAAACCATCGAATTCCAAATTCAAATTTCAACAAACAAGCGTGTGTAAAAAGCGCCCGGGCTTTAAAAATCGAATCAGGGGCCGTCCTTGAGCGGGAAAAAGGAGGCGTTCTTGCCGTCAACACATAAATCATATTTCTGGAGAATTTTTAAAAGTCCTATTGCTTTCGCGTATTTGCCATGTACTCCCCCTCGGGTGGTGTGTACTTACCCCCCCGCTTCCTAGTTCTGGCGTACAGGGTGTGTGTGAACTCGTGGCCTTGGGGGCTGGGCTGTTAGGTAACGGTTTTTTTTTGGGAAGCGTAGTTTTTGGTGAGGCGCTGGGATATAGCTTGATCTATCTATGGTTCTGGATTGTGGTGGTGAGTCTGGGGTATCCTGGACGATTTGATAGTGATATAATTTGACACCATATTGACAGAAATGTACAAGCCTTGGACGCTCTTGACATTGAAATAAAGGGTTAGGTTAGGTTAAACATACAAGTCAAAAAGCCACAAAATGGCCCCACAGAATGGGTGCCATTGCCATTATGCGGGAACGGGGGCGGGACGTCAAAACGATGCCAGGCAGCCGTTTAGTTCGAACATGCGCATACCGGGTTTTAGTAATGTGTTTGGGTAGAAATTTGTAAGGTGCTCGCATTCTATGGTTTTTTCGTTCCGTGGTTATACACCTATAACCTATAACCTTGCATAGTTTTGGCAATTTGACTACATTAAATACGTTTTTTATAAGAATTAGACTTTTCACCAAATGTGATCTATTACCTTCCGCCCGCGACTTAGTCTGCGTGGACCCGGGATGAAAACTAGCCTACATTTTAATCCAGGTTATAAACTATCTTCGTGCTAAATTTTATCCAAATGGGTTGAGCCGTTTAAGCGTGCTTGAGTAACAAACATCTAAACATCTAATCATCTTAACTTTCGCATTTATAATATTAGTAGTACTAAGTCGGATTGTATCACAATTAACGTCACCCAGTTTCAAATTATCAGGACCGGTTACTTTGGCACTCTTTGGGGGAGGCCTATGTCCAGCAGTGGACGTCTTTCGGCTGATATGATGATGATGATGAGTTTCAAATTATGCCACTATCAGGTACTCTGCACGCTGCCTGCGAAGCTGGAGGTTCTGGGTTCAAATCCCGGTAAGGGCATTAATTTTTGTGATGCGATTCTTGGGTCATTTACCTCGTGGATGTTTTCTACGTATTTAAGTATTTATTTAATTTATAAAAGCATTAGCGACCCCCCCGCCCTGGCTTCGCACGGGTACTATATTATACATATAAACCTTCCTCTTGAAAAACCGCATCAAAATCCGTTGCGTAGTTTTAAAGATCTAAGCATGCATAGGGAGAGACAGCGGGAAGCGACTTTGTTTTATACTATGTCGTGATGTCGGTGTATCGTACCATACTACCCATATTACAAGCTTTACGTTAGTGTCAGATTTTCCCCAAAGTATTTATTTCGGCCGATCAATATTTTTGTGTTCCTATAGTCCCATGTACGTCTTCTGGGACTGAGACCCTTTTTAAAACTATCAGTTCATGGTTAAATCCACTATACACGTGTTTTTGTTATTTTGGTTAACCCATTCCACGGAAAGGCTTTTCTTAGCATAAGAGTCAAATTTATAGTATTTTTCTTAAAAACTCTGGCACTCTTGTCTCCTGGCTTACCGTGAGAGAGTAACGGCCAGAAAAAGTTGATTAACCCATTTATTAAGTATAATTTAGTAAGAATATAATATTTAATTTATTAAGTAGGAATAAAAGGTGATAAAACGCATATTTGTAAATATAACCTGAGGCCCATTTCACGAAGCTACACGTTACAATTTTGGCAACAATCGTCGAATGGCCAATTTTAACGGTTTTAGCCGGAAGCCATCGGAAACGAAGAATTTGAGATTTTTTTTTACTCACATTGACGTATACTTCAAAACAATAGATTGTTAATGATATATCTTCGAGCAACACGGCCTTCCTAGCTGAATTTCCGTGTAGCTCGAAGTTATATAAACATTTGTTAAGGTTGAACTTCATGTTGCCAAATTTTGAAGGCAAGCTCCACGAGGTTAATCGTACACATTACACAAACACCGATCCCAACAACACGTATAAGTACCCAGCAGTGGGCATCTAAGACAGAAGAGTGGGCATGAAACTTGGAGCACGCTGTATGCCCCTGAGGCGCCGCGGAGGAGCGAGGGCGGGCGGCGCCGCACGGAGCGCGCAGTATATGCGCAGGTTGCAGAGCAAACGGTTTTTATCTTGAGTCGACAAATACGTGTAGAATTCAAAATAAATGTGCGAGGCAACTTTTGTTGGTTATTAGTAGCCATGCATGGTTACGATTGGGTCACTTTTTAAAACTGCGATTTTATGGGGTTTAAACACTATAATTTTGTCATGGAACGTATCGTACGTTTTTTCATGTTTGATATGAAATACTTACTGACAAGAAAACTTAGTTGACGAATTGAAATAAACGAAAAATAACTAAATATTTAACATTTGTGAAAAAAACAGCAAGCGTACAACAACCGAAAAATGTATTATGATAGCAATATATTCACAATGTGTTTGTGTAAAATTTCTCAATTACATCCAGATGAATAACATGAATCACACTTTTTCTTCTTTGCCTGAAAGCTTGCTGATAGAAAATGCAATAAAGCATCAAAACCTCGTTTTGTACGACGCGACTTTCTTTTGTGCAATAAATTGCAAATATATCAATTATACATGTGTATATAAACAAGAGACATAACATTAATACCTACACAACTTTAGAGAATACCTTCAAAACAATAGAGCATCAACTACAAACACCTAAAACAAAAGCCGCCCCAAACCGGAAACGTTTGCTCTGTTGTTTCCGCATACACTGCGCGGCACACATGTGGTGGGGCACTAGGAAGAAAGCGGGCGAAGAAAAAATGAGGGAGACGAAAAACTAGAGCGGGACGGAAAAGTGGGCGAAAAACGAAAAATTTCACCCGGCGCCCCCACCAGCACGCACACACTCGTAGCGTACGGCGCCATAGCAGTCTTGATACTCGAGAAATATTTGGCTATTGCCGAAAATTTATTTTAACTTAGGAAATTCATTTTAGTAATTACTATGCTCTTAACTTAATTGGTGAAAACGTTGGTGTGGTTTTTAAAACATATTTAGAGTATAATCAATCCTTAGTTTAAAGTTTGGTTCGTATATTTTTTTTCCATTAAACCTGGTTTTATGGTAAGTAAATAATGTTAAAGGCTACGAAGTATACCTAGTTATGATGAGATAAGGATTACTGTAGTAGTGTAATGTTCAAAAAATATATTATTATCACATGCTTTTGTTTAATTAATTAATAAAATAAAACCTAAAATTAAATACACCAACAAAGTCAAATGGTAACTAAGTATCGAAAAGCCCGCCCCGCGTCACTCCAGGCGCAAAGGAGCCCATAACACTAGCCGCATTGCCGCGCTGAAGTGCTATGGCCAACCTCTGCACCATGGCCTCCTCTATTTTTAGTTTAATTGTAATTTTTATTTAACGTATTTGCCTTAATCATAAAGTAAAAAATAAATTGCAAAAAATATATATTAATTATCCAGACAATTTTAGGTTTAATTTATATAGGTACAAACGCTGACTAGATTTGGTTTACTTTGCGTGCTTTGTATTTATTTATTGTAATTAAATATTGCTGCATTTTTCGAGATACCTTTATAGTTTTCGAAGCTTATACTTTTTTAGTAAAATAATGAACTACACAGATTTTGAGCGTTTCTATTCCTCGCCTACCACCGAAGGGTAATAAAAGGCCAGTTGTTGAACTATTTCAAGAATTAGTTAAATTAGTGTAACTACTGATGTATTTTAAGAGATCAGTACAATGAAAAATTAAAACCCTTTACATAATAATATTTCTATATCCAGGCTATGTGGAAAGGACGCCAAATATTTTTTTTATTGATTAGACACCAGGAACTTTGAAACTTCTATGTCAATCACGGTAGCATATTTGTAACATTGTTTAAAATACATTATCGGACTGAAACTAGTACTTCGAATATTGGGGTAAATTATATTTGTGGCGTATTATGTTTTTTACCTAATATGTTTACATTCAAAACATGAAATACAATATTAAAAACATATATACATTATTAGATCTCCAAAGAACCCTGTTGTGTTTTCAAGAATGGTTTTGTTAACATACTATATATGTTATCATCGTTTTAATATTCTCTCAATTCAAGGTTACGGAGGAAACACTTACTTATTTCGAATTTTGTTATATTAGCTTCCCGACATTATTCCCATATATTTTCTCAACGTGCGTAACTGCGCACGGTACAATTGATAAAGAAAGTTTTAGTAAGGAATCGTCTAGCAGATCTAAAGAAAATATACCGTAGGTTTTTTAAAGCAGTTCCTGTAATTTCCAACTAGAATTGTTATTGTGGATCATGAATTGAAGTGAAAAGCCGAATTTGTTCCAATTTAAATTGGACTTTGTTGCGGCAGTGTTACGGATGGTTTTGGCTCGCAGGGACCCCGGAAAGGCCTCGCTCGGAGTTTCCCGCGCAAGTACCAAGGAGGTTCGCTCCAGAGGGAGGCCATTGTAGCATGTTTTTATACCCAAAAATTTTAAGTCAGTAGGCGCTCGAACTCTGAGCGGCAAGAACGTTTTTATTATTATTAATATATATTTATATTTCGTTTTCATTTACAAGTTTTTCCATGGTTCATAATTTTAATATTTTTATACCGTTTTTTACACAGTGTTTATAGCTAGGCGTAATACAACAAACTTTTGGTATATAACAACGAGTAAAAGTTTCCTAAGTTGGAAGTTTGACAGTTGGATTTTGGAATTTGAAAATTGACGTTTCAACGGAAAAATGGCGCGTGTGTCTGCCTGCGAGCGCGGGGTCGCTGAACCCGGCCAGTAACATGCTGAATTACCAGAACATTTGACGGCTGCTCTACCCGTAAGTACAATTTCAAATTTGGAATCAATCGCGTTCTAGAATTATTGATGCTTACATAAGGTCGCGTTCGCAGATACTAGTATTGTGTGATATGAGCGTGCACCCACACAGCGGTTGTTTTTATCGTTCGCACTAAATTAGAGGGGCGATAGTGGATAGTAGTGTTGGTATTGATTTTTTTCCCTCATTCTGTGAAATTTTATTTATTGTGGGGAGCCGGACAGGCCGATGACGTGCGTGCCTCGGCCGTTGGCGATAAGTAAAGAAATTGGACGGCCAGCCTTGTTCTAATTTCAAAATCACCGCTGATTCTGTTTTCAAACTTATACGGTTGACGCTTTTCGAACGTCGATCGTTTCGCATTTGTTTCTAGATTTGAACTAAAAAAGGATTTTAAAGGGTTCTTTAATGGTACTTCGAAAGTAATAACAGGTACTTCTGCATTCATATTATTAAAGGTATACTTTGTACGGATTTGTCCATTTCTTTGCTTTTTTAAATTAAACTGCTGATTTCTACTAGTTTGTTAACAACGATGCAAAAGTTCTCTCTAACATTCTAGAGCGCAATTCCATATTGTTGTTGAGCTTATGACATCAACAATGGTCATATTTGTCAGTTGGCTGGTAACATCACATAACTTACTGGGTAAGTATGTGGGCTTGTGTTCCTGGTGGTGACTGTTGGGGAAGGTCGCCAGAACTCCCGAGGGTGTGCTGTGTTGAGAGGGACCTGCATTCGTATGTAGTAAATGGAGTAGCAAGCGTCCATAGGCTGGAGTGTCTGCTTACTGTCTGGCAGGCTCTATGCTTGTTAGTCATGACCGTGGTATTTAAAAATTGGCATTAAATTAGTCTCCACGTCATGAGCTGTCTTTATCAAAGTTACATTGTAGTTTATTTTACCTACAATGAAGTGTCATTGTATAGTACTTTCTAGCTAGCAGTCAACATTGGATTTTACTTTCATAAATAATTAACGTTTTTTCATCAAGTTGTTTTAGCAAAAAGGGCAAAATTCGACTTTGTTTTTGATGGCTTGTAACATCACTACATCGTCTAGGTACTTCAACTTGTTATTTCATGAATGACGTGGTAAATATACTGTTTAAGAGTCCGCAGTAAGCTCGGCCGAATTTCGCCTTCCCATACAAACGAAGTTTAGTTCTCATTTTAAAAATATTACGTGTTGGATTGTGACGAAGCTTTGCATACAATGACATGAGGTATATCTATGTCTGTAATAAGTTTATATTGTTCCAGTTTATAAAACAAACGAAATACAGCAAAAACAAGTTTTTGTATGAAAAACTTAAATTCGCTGTATTTTTTTACTATGGTATCTGAAGCTACATAAACTAATTACAGACCTGGATATACCTCATGTCATTGTATATGCAAAGTTTCGTTACAATCCAACACGTAGTTTTAAAATTAGCGTGACTACGTTTGTATGGAGAATCGAGCTTACTGCGGACTCTTTAAGTTTTGTCATATATCCACGTCTACGGTAGACCGTAGACGTGGATATATGACAAAACTGTAGACACTACATATTACATAGAACCAAAAATAATTAAATGGCAACATTTAACAGTATCACCGTTGCTATGGTTATACAGTGTGACGATCATCTACTTTATTCTGTCTCGTCAGCTAGGAGACAACATGACAGAATTTCTTAGGCAAAATGTTAAGGACTTCTAACCTGCTTGGAAGATGGCCCATAGAAAAGGAGGCTTAATGTTTTAATTAGAAAAGTTGAAAAACCCCTGACATTTTCATTTCAAAGTCCAATATCTCAAAAACGGCTGAACAGATTTTCATGAAACATGGCTAAGATCAATCGGGATAGAGTTATCTATGACACAAAAAAACTAAACGAAAATTGGTTCATCTGTTTGGGAACTACGATACCGCAGACAGATACACAGAGACACGTTAAACACCCCTCTCTTTGCGTCGGGGGTTAAAAATTCTCCCAGGAGATGTGACCATGGCAAATACCGACAGAAGAAAAAGTTTATACACTTACTTAATGACATGTCAAAACGGATTGGTCACGGTACAAAACAATTAAGCCTAACTCACAGACTGACGCGGCTTGCGGTGGCGGTCAATAGTAAATTTAACAATAACCATCAAGTTTACTTTTGCCCGCCACCACAGGCCGTGTTAAGCCTCCCACAGACTGGCGCGACCTGGCCTCGGCGGTCAAAAGTGAACTTGTCATTAGCTGTCAAATTTACTATTGATTGACCGCCACCGCAGGCCGCGTCAGAGTGATTCAGAACTTACAATGAACGCTGTCAAATTGACAGGAATATTAAATTTAATAATGCTCCTTCATTACATCGTTAGTTTATAAATTTGGGTGATTGTCCATCGAGCTGTGCGAGGCAGCGGAGCGGTATGCGAGGAAAACCCACCAATAGCATTGCAAGCCTCGCTCACGCATCTCTTCCTATTGGTTGTTAGGGTTCCGTACCTCAAAAACAACACAAACACGGAACCCTTATAGGATCACTTTGTTGTCCGTATCTTTGGACGTATCGAGTTGAAATTAAAATCATATAGTACTCAGGTCTACAGTCCCTTGAAGCTGTGAAAAAAATAAATTAATAATATATAATTAATAATATATAATAATATATAATTTCTAAGTTGATGTAAAAAACGATACAGCCGTTTCTGCCGCAATGTACTTATATTTCGACACTCTCAAAGGAATAGACATTTATAGGGTACTTTACTTGACCTGAATCTCGAAATCTGAAAACTATAGGTACATTTGTAATTTGTTACGGAACCCTCGGTGGGCGAGTCCGCCTCGCACTTGTCCGGGTTTTTCCTCGCGCACCGCTCGCTCCAAAACCACGACTTAATCTTAAAGGTGGTTTTCACCGGCGGCGAGGCGAGGCGGGGCGTGGAGGGGCGAGAATTGAAATTAGTATGGGACTTATTACCTATTTCCACCGCACGCGCGCGCGCTCAGTGCAAATAGGTAGTCCCATACGAATTTCAATTCTCGTCTCGCCTCGTCTCGTCTCGCCCCTCTCGTGGAAAACCAGCTTAAAGCCCTTTATTTTGTAACGCGGCCAAACAATAGAAAAATGGCGAAGGATTCACAGATACTCGTATCTGTAAAACGCATCGTTCTTTCTGTGTTTAGGATAATAATCATACCTATTTATAGTCGAGGTGTGATATTTTATCCAGAGCGAAGTGAGGGGTTCCAAAATACGCTGGCAGGACACAAATATATATATATTCAACAATACAGATTGTACAAAGTTAAATGTCATGATAATGTGATAATCATTATTATTATTGTAAACTGACGGTTCGCTGCTTCTGGGAAAATATACTTTTTTGTTATATTCAATCCAATTTCCTTCTACCGAACCCACTTTAACTTTTTAGCCCCACACTTACGTGAAATAGACAAACTTCACCTAAGTGTCAAGTGTCGCCTATTAATTGAGAAAATTGTCAGAAGATAACATATCACTTCCTCTGTCATTCTGATTTTGAACGGTATTCACGGACGGCCCGCGAGCAGGGTCGCGGCGACATGTGCTAATTAAAAAGAGACGGATAGTCTATCTCGGCGCGACACAACTCGCGGGCCGTCCTTTGATTGCCGTGCTGATGTAAAAGTGAGGATTTGTCACAGTTCGGTCAAATACAGCGGATCAACCGACTGAGCGGAAACCGCGAAAATCCTCTTCCATCTCTATCGCACTTGCCACATTCGTGTGATAGGGATAGATATACAAACTGTCATCTTTAGGTATGTGTTCGCGGTAGCAGCTCTATGGTATAAAGTAACGAAATGAGTCACACAATTTCAGTAATTCAGTCAAAACTTAATCAAACTCCAATTTAAATGTTTCGCAGAAACATGAATCAGTGATTCAATAAGTACACACAATTGTCTTAAAATGTGACATGTATGTGTAATTCCGATGAGACAGGAATTTAGTGATGAAACACGAGTACGAATGTAATGGCATAGACAATTATATTTTAAGGGACACTTGGTGTGGAACAATATTTCGTGTGATTTTTATTGATTTTTCAAAAATTAAAAAACAAAATATGACACGTATTGTCAACTACAGTATTTAATCATTTACCATTACATAAAATATTTAAACAGACATTATATAATTGGCTATTAGATAATATTTTTTACAATATTAAAGAACATTTTGATTTTCACACTTGCTAATGAAAATAATACTTTTTATTTTTTATTATTTTATCATTCGTTCTCGTTTATATCCCTTTCTATCTTGTTGTTGACTAATTGAAAGGTTGTTTAGAATGTTCTTAGACTAAATGAGTGATACTTGTAATTATCATAAGGCTAAGCTAACTACATTTAATGCAAATAACAATAACTGCGCCATACTTCGAGGGTTAGTTAACTGTTGCATAATGTTTATCTTTTCTTGCGTTTGTAATTTTTTTAACTAAATTTTCTAATTGATGCTATGGTTAGATATATCTGCTTGTCCTATCTGCTTGTCCATTGTTTATCAGCAGAGCAGAACCGCTATTACTTCTTTCGTATCACCCAAGATATCCTGAAAGATCAAAAAAAAAACAGTGGTACATGGTTTTCGGAATTATGAAATTCGGAACAAATATGCTTTCGGACAAATGACTTCGGAGTTATGTAGTGTACCCATAATGTATGTGTGTCAGTAAGTACGTTCTTTCAAATAATCCACTTTATCCTGCAACCATAATGACATTCACATAAAGTTCCGCATCACTTTCAAATGTCAATATAACGTAAAAGTTGCGCATAATTTTATCTATCAAACATACATTTTAAAATACACCCTCGCGCCCTTCAATAAAGTATAAAATTTCTTGTTACCCCGGTAAAGGACTTCCAAGCCATTTGGCGGGATGCATTCGGCCGAAGCGGGTGGAATAAGGACGGTCGCCATTGTCGCACAGATATCGGTAAATACAATAAGAAACGTGTTAGTAATTTTTCGGCCAAGTTTTATTGCCAACTGTACTTTTCTGTAACTACTCATTGAGACTATTCTTAAGAGCCCAAACTCAACGGGGCTACGTCGGTTAAGTACTGCATTCCTATGGCAACCTTCTCTCTCCATCATCAGATCAGCTCGACGGTACCATAATATTGAATTGTCATCCAAATTATACCTCTACCCAAAATTGGAGCTCAATTGGTCACTGGAAAGTGGGTAAAAGATGCAAGATTTGTCCTTCACTAGAAAGTAAACAAACTAACAAACGAATGAACAGGTCAAAGTAAATAAAAGCTACGAACTAGTCTTAAAAATAATTATAGAAAAATAAAATTGCCCCTAAAAAGGAGAACATAAATCTAGAGGCACGACAGTGCTACCGCAGACTCAGGTAGGCACGATCGTGACATCTTTTTCCAAAAGCAACTCTGGCCCCCTCCCGAAACTGAGTGTATAAGATACTACGCCACATAAAAGTATTTTTTATATATTTAGCAGGTTTTGCTCAAGAGACTTTATTACGGTTCAAATAATTATTTTTTGGCAATTGTTGTGGCACTCTTTGGGGGAGGCCTATGTCCAGCAGTGGACGTCTTTCGGCTGATATGATGGTGATGATGATGAATTGTAGTTTATGTCAAACAATTTTGTAAAGGAGGTAATATTGGCCGAGTTTAAGGTAGGTAATATTGGCTGTTTAAGGTAGGTAATATTGGCTGAGTTTAAGGTAGGTAATATTGGCTGAGTTTAAGGTAGGTAATATTGGCTGAGTTTAAGGTAGGTAATATTGGCTGAGTTTAAGGTAGGTAATATTGGCTGAGTTTAAGGTAGGTAATATTGGCTGAGTTTAAGGTAGGTAATATCGGCTGAGTTTAGCGTAGGTAATATCGGCTGAGTTTAAGGTAGGTAATATTGGCTGAGTTTAAGGTAGGTAATATCGGCTGAGTTTAGCGTAGGTAATATCGGCTGAGTTTAAGGTAGGTAATAGCGGCTGAGTTTATGGTAGTATTTTAGGACCGACCTTTTCTTACTAGACATGTCTTAGTGGGATTAGATTTTTAATTCCTAAAATAATTATATATCTTAAATAATCCTTTAAATATGATGTATGCAGAACATATAGTTCAGAATTATAATAATAACAAGTCCAGGGGGTGGTCCCGAGATAGGGAAAAAACATACAAATAATAATATTCTCTTTTTTTACAGGCTTATAGGTTTATTGGCAGACAATTCTCCTAATAAATTTTACAACTTATTAGCTAAAAGCTGATAAATCTGATAATGTTTGAGGGTGAATGTAATCGATTCCTTTGCACGACTTGTCGCTTATCATAATGTACACGAATCTTAATGTTATTCGGCGGAAATAGCTTGCGCATGCGTCGAAACAGCTCGCTGCAGCCTCCTTGCATTCTCGTGACGTCACATCCGGAGTATGCCCTTAGAAAGGAGTTTAATTTGGCCGATGCTTTCATATCCAGTAGTTTAATGTAGTTTGAAGAAACAATTTCACTACCTATTTACCGCATAACAAAGCAGTATAAAACAAAGTCGCTTCCCGCTGTCTGTCCCTATGTATGCTTAGATCTTTAAAAGTGCGCAACGGGTTTTGATGCGGTTTTCTTTAATAGATAGAGTGATTCCAGATGAAGGTTTATTTACTACAAAATAAGGGCCACTTAATTTTTTTCTATTTTATTGTTAATTATTGGACATAAACTAATTGATAAATGGCTAATTAATGATGTCCCGTATCCTTCAGAATACAACCTATATATTAATGTTTAATAAAATTTCACGTAACGATCACCATACCTGTGGCCCCTAGTTTCTTTTGAGTAGTATATGTATAATGTAGTACCCGTGCGAAGCCGGGGCGGGTCGTTGGTTACAAATATAATGTAAATTGATAATTATGAATATTAACAACTAATTACAAACATAGATATACCCCATGTCATTGTATATGCAAAGTTTCGTCACAATCCAACACGTAGTTTTAAAATGAGAACGGAACTCCGTTTGTATGGGAAGGTGAAATTCGGCCGAGCTTACTGCGGATTCTTAACGTGTACTGGCAGGTCGTGGGTTCGAACACAGTTCGAATCCCGCGGGCCGGTGACACACGGGGCCCGGAAGCACGCATTGATGTCAGATAAGCGCTCGTTGCGCATTCTAATTAGACATGACGAATCCTAGCTTTACTCAGGTATGAGAATAATAGCATAATAATGCTTGCGGGAATTGCAATGTCGCAAATACAAAGTGTAACAAAAATGGGGTATGAACCGATCAAGGGCTTACCAGGTATCGTGTTCTGATAAGAAAAACAGAAAAACAAAATTGTCGCATTTTTTTTTTCATTTCTATGGAGCTTGTCGCCCCAGTCGGCCAACGCTCCATACTGAGGTAAAAAAAACGCGTCATATTTTTTTTAGTTTTTCTTATCAGAACACGATACCTGTTGAGCCCTTGATCTGTTCACACCCCATTTTTGGTACACCCTGTATAATGAAAATATTCTGGTACTTAAAGGTCGCGGGAGTCCGCTGGATGCGGGTGGCGCGGTCGACAATAAAAGCTTGTAACTACCTACCTACCAAAAAAGCTTTGTTTATAACGAAACTATACATAATACATACAATGAAGCGATTTGACTTTTACAGATAATGGTGTTTTTTTTATTACAACGGCTTATATTGGTTCGCGGGACACGTTACTTTGGCACTCTTTGGGGGAGGCCTATTTCCAGCAGTGGACGTTGTTCGGTTGATATGATGATAAGAACTAAGCTGTGGGCCCATTTTTGGAAGCTTCAAGTTACAATGATCAAGTCTAAATTGGCCACAATACGGCACTCGACCAATCGCGACACGCCAGACACGTTCACATTTATGCACCTTATTCCGTTGTGATAAGGCGAAAATTGTATACATTTTTTGACGTCGGTTGTAGCTGCAGGCTGCAATCCACTTCGCCAGAGCTCCCGAGGGTGGACTATGTTGTGGGACCGGCATTTACCTTTGACGATCGCTACAGCCTAGTTGGTAGTGACCGTGCCTACGAAGCAAGAGGCCCTGGGTTCGAATCCCGGTAAGGGCATTTATTTGTGTGATGAGCACGAATATTTGTTCCTGGGTCATGGATGTTTTCTATGTATGTAAGTATTTATTTATCTGTATAAGTATGTTTATCGTCGTCTAGTACCCATAGAACAAGCTTTGCTTAGTTTGGGACTAGGTCGATTTGTGTTAATATTGTCTCCTAATAGCTGCCTCTAGCTGTCAAAACAATGAATGTCCAAATCAATAAAGGGTCGGCAACGCGCTTGTGAGTCGCAGGCGTCCATAGACTACAGTAGCATACAACTTTCTCAAAAAAAATCTTTTTTTTATACCACGTCGGTGGCAAACAAGCTTATGGCCAGGTGGATGCCCACCTACCACGCCGCGAGTGGTTACCGTAGTCTGTGGACGCTTGCAACTCCAGCGGTGTAACAAGCGCATTACGACCCTTTAACAATTAATTCACACCTTTTTTGAAAAACCCCATACCTTACATACCCATTATTTATTTATTTATATACTTAAGGTGTACCAACCAACAGCTGCCAAAACATGATATAAGTCTTACACAGTAATATAAAGCCAACAACAGGAACTCACAGACAGAAATGAGATAAAAAAATGTTTAACAAAAGTAACACACATTATCGAACTATGTGTGTGCTAATACAGAATAGTGCACCAGAAAGGAATAAGCAATAAAACAACAGACAACATATATCCCATGACTCATGTCGACGAAGTAAGTTTTCGGAAAATATTTATGAGACGATTAATTCGATACATATTTTTGCACTTCACTGTACCATGCATCACAAGTTGGGGCATGGTAAAGTACAGCCAAGTTCAGGAACATGCATGTTATCACCGTGTCTCCGGAAATTACGCAGAAGTGGTTTATAATTAAACCTGCTCACTGGTTTACCCCATATTATCAGTGCACTATGACGTAGTAATGCTTCCTATGCGTAAAGGGCTTAGCAGGTATCGTGTTCTGATAAGAAAAAACAGAAAAAAAAAATTCTGACGCGATTTTTTTTACCTTTGTATGGAGCGTTGGCCGACTGGGGCGACGAGCTCCATAAAATTGTAAAAAAAAATCGCATCAAATTTTTTTTTTCTCTTTTTCCTTGTCAGAACACGATGACAGATACCTGTCAAGCCCTTGATCGGTTCATACCTCATTTTTGTTACACTGTATATTATATTTTCTATCGATATCAATACCCACCTATATAAATTCTAAGCACTTCTAGATACTTAGTCAGTTTTTTTAATGAAAGATAATATGTAAGCGACATAACTGAGGTATAAGCCGATAAAAGTTATTCGTCTGTAGTCTTTTTTTCGGGTCGATGCAGTGTTTGGTCGTTTTTATTGTGTACTCCAAAAGTAACAGTGTCTTAGATTTTCTTTTATATAAAACTACAAGTATAATGAAATAAAAAATACTCGTACTCGTACGTACGTTTGTCTATCTCCTTCTACCTAACTGCCTCTCAATTGCTCAAAGGTTAGCTGGAAAAGATCCATTGGCTTAGTTCGCCTTTGTACTTTGATCTTGTGTAATATATATTTGCTAAAACCTTGTATTGTACAATAAAGTGATTACTATACATACCAGAAAAAAATGTTTCTTGTTTATTACTTCCCAAAATAATATGTAAAATGAATATTATTATTGAAAGTAAATAAATCGAACAACGTGTAAGGATCATAGCCATAAATGATGTCTTTTGATTAAATCTGAACTCGTTCGCAAGAAGCGGGGTTTTCGCGGGATTTCTGTAATCGCTGGGTTATGCGGGTGCGCGTGCGCCGCGTCGTGGTTTCCCCGCGTCGCAGGCTTGCGATTTGACACACTAAATCGTTTTAAGCAACTGCTGTTACCTGAGGTCGTTGTACCTATCGATAGTATAGGTGGTGGGCCAAGTTCGCAAAGAAAATATAGCTGCATATGCCTCCGTTACATTGTTCCAGTCATCCATTTTTCAGTTAAAGACAATCTATTTTTAAAACCTTTATAAAATATAAGTTTAGATAAAAAATAAATAAAATATTTATTTTCACAAAGGAAAGGCAAACTGTATATAAATTTTAATCGATTTTTTATATAAAATCGAATTCATTTCAGCACACATTAAGCAGTAACGCTGCTAACGAAATTATAAATTTAAAGTAAAGGAAAATTTATATATAGGGTGGCGCATCGTTACTGACAATTTCTCAATATAATTTGAGACGTTGGTGCTGTAAAGAACCCTAAGTCTTCTGGTAGATGTCGCTACACGCCTCCCCAAGGCGTTGTAAGAAGGAACTGATTGAAAGATTTAGTGGCCGAGACAGATTGTTCCGATAGCTCAGTTGGTTAGTAGCGACGGGCCATGAATGCCTGTGGTCACCGGTTCGAATCCGGCTTGGAGCATTAAATATTGAATTTTATTCCTTTAATTTAAATTTAGGATTTCTAATATGAACATTTTGATATTTCATGTATTTGTGCATTTAAATAAATGAGTATGAGTATTCGTATTTCAAGTAGACAAAGACATTAAACAGATTGAATTGATTAAACGATATATTTTACAATAAAAAACAATTAAATATTATAATAAAAGACTAACGGCCATATTCATAAATGTCCTATAAGCCTGTTTTAAATAAAATGGCGTTAAAAGTCGTTTGTCCCTATCTATCAATTTGACATTTGTGTTCGTAAGACAGGGACAAAGCACATTTTTACTTAGCAGAGGCATTTTAAGTTTTATGAATAAGGGGGTAAGTAACTAAACGGTTAACAAAGCTACTACCTAACTAATGATTACATCACTTTTGCATTAGCAAAAGTGAGTCTGCGGCTCAAAATGATTGAAAAAATATAATAATCATCCGCAGCCGAATTTATTTATCTACGCCTACAATACCTCACGTGTTGACAGTCATGTAATTTCAGCCATATTCAGCCTTGATTCGATCTCAAAAAATAAAGGAAAGCCTAACTATAAAGGTCACGAAATGACATTTCGTAATAGTTCAGTGGGTAAGGCCGTTCCAAGGACGCCGATTCAATCCATACACCCCCTGTCATAACACGCTGAAAAACGCACACGATATTCGGTAACATAGACCTTTTTTTCGTGGAGAAAACCTGCGAAGGTTATTAAAGAATATAATAGAATAGAATTATTTATTTCTGGTCAAAGACCCATATAATTGTTAGTTACATTTGTGCTATGTTAGTTTTATGTGTAGGCAGTTATTTAATATATTTGACACACGACCTTACTTGCCCTACCCAGTGCATCAAAATAGGGCAATCAAACCTGCCAGCTACCTTCAGGATACTATTTTGGCTACTTCCGAGTCGTGCCATGCAATTTTCCGTGTGGGCCTCAGCGAACATATCTATCTCTCACCTGCCATCTCGGAGCCATCCGGTCTTGCCTGAGATGATATATGGCAAGAGGCCCGACGGTATGACCCTCGTGCCATGGAAGATGGGACGGCCTTTACCCTAGCGCTCTCCCATCTCCGTGGCACCTCCATGAAGGCTGCTCGGCCGAGCTCTTTAAGCGGCGCAAGAATGCAAACATTAACAGTGGCTGCATATTTGAGCCGTTTGGGGTTGAGACCCTAGGACCCTGGGGGGAAAGTGCCCACAGGGTCTTTAAAGCTTGCACTGCGCGCGCGCGCGCTCGGTGGAAATAGGTAGTAAGTCCCATACGATTTCAATCCTCGCATCGTCTCGTCTCGTCTCGCCCCTCCGGTGGAAAACCAGCTTAAGAAGTGCTCGAAGCAACTCGCCAAAATAACGCGTGACCGGAGGGCTGGCTCGTACCTCGCACAGAGGATAAGCATAGCCATCCAACGTGGCAATGCTGCCAGCCTACTGGGCACGTTGCCCAGCGACGGCGAACTGGGGCAAATATTTTATTTGTAAGTTATTTTATTTTATAAGTAGTTTAGTTTAAGATATAGTTGTAATAAGTTTAGTGTATTTTTGTTAATAACACACCCCCAATAACATTTAAATTTCTTATATATTCAGCAAGATCCACTGTTTCTTAGTTTTTCCCTTATTTCTGTGTTAGTAAATTATTATGTAGCTAAAGATATAGTATTTTTAATTAAGTGTTGCATTATCGAGCACTCACTTCGGGTGACTACAGTGCTCAGGACACTGTTCGTACTGCCACGTATTCTGGCTAAAAGCGTATGGCATATTATGTAATAATATATGTGGATATAGATATAGACGTCATATGGAAATGAAATTAAGGAGTAACTACACTATAAGAAAGAGTGGGGCACTTCGTCGTAGATTGAAAGATCTATTTGGTGTGTTATAAATTGTTTTTGGATGTTAACTATATCGAGAAAAATGACGCGTTCTTTGATACCTACCTATCATAAATATTTCTTTGCTGGACGTATAATTGGCAAAAAAACATTTGGTGAGGTTATTTATCCTGGTAACAAATAACCGGTAATTTTCCTACATCTTTGTTAAGAGTCCGCAGTAAGCTCGGCCGAATTTCACCTTCCCATACAAACGTAGTTACGCTCTCATTTTAAAACTACGTGTTGGATTGTGACGAAACTTTGCATATACATTGACATGAGGTATATCTATGCATGTAATTAGTTTGTATGGTTCCAGTTTATAAAACAAACGAAATACAGAAAAAACAAGTTTTGTATGAAAAACTTAAATAAGCTGTATTTTTTTTACTATGGTATCTGAAGCTACATAAACTAATTACAGACATAGATATACCTCATGACATTGTATATGCAAAGTTTCGTTACAATCCAACACGTAGTTTTAAAATGAGAGCGTAACTACGTTTGTATGGAGAATCGAGCTTACTGCGGAATCTTAAGGAATGCGCATGACATGTTTTTTGAAATGTTTCGCAAAATGTATTATGAAAATATGCGTTCGGTCAAATCAGGCTAAGTAAAGAAAAATGTTTAAATACTCAAAACGCTCCCATTTTAGTGTTCCGTACCAAAATGGGTCCAACGAAACACTTTTATTAACTAATTAATGCTTAGCTGCGGATGCTCTGGGGATTTGAAGTTCAATGGACCTTTTTAAGTGAATTACTGTGACATTTTAATGATGGCATTCGATGTTGACAGGTACCACCAGGCGCCATGGGCACCCAAAAGGTTAAGGCCACTTGTTTCAGTAATTTTGACATTATTAAACAACAACGGGGTTTAAAACAATGCATATTGTTTAATGCTGTCTCGGGGTCTAGGAAGTTATCGAAGCGTAGATTGAAACACGAAAATAACGTTGTGTTTTTGCTTTATAGGAATGAGAGATATTTTTTATTTATTTGGCACTCGCATACTTAACAAATATTTGTAATGTGTGTTTCTGTAGCTGTTGGTTCTCCAAATATAAATTCCAATAAATGGTAAGTAGTCACAAAATACTATGCGCAGCGGTCCCGTTATTCTGTAAGTTGTTTTAAGCTCACCTCGCCTCAACGATCACTCACTAATATATCTTTCAGCCGCGATTATTTATAACTAAGCGTAGGTAGAGGTTTAGTTTCGTTAGGCGTGTCGGGTGAGGTGAGGCGCATTAACGCGTTCTGAATAACAGCCCCGTGGTAGTTTCTACTTCTGATTCCAAATTTAGATGTAGTCCCATACCTACCTATGTATATAATAATGCGGCATTTATATTTTTTTAATAAAGTTTGAGTTATTTAATAAGTTAAGTAACTTAGGCTCTAATTTGCAAAACACGTAATTGAAAATGAAAACAAAGCGCAAATATCAAAAAATACAAAAAAGTGCGAATTGTAAAAACGGTCCAAGCTCGCAAGCCGGTGACGTCACAGCGATACGGGTCGCACTCCGCACAAGTTAATTAAAATATCTTTTACAATGACGCAACGCAAATTGATTTATTTGCGTGCGGGCGCGGCGCGGGCGGTCACACAAATGGGTTCTCTTTGTGTGTACGGTATCAATTAAATTGATTATTAATATGACACAGTATAACTTGTTTGTCACAAACACAAAATTCCAATCACAGACAAATTGAGACTGGCCTAAGCACTGAATATATTAAAGTTAAAATAATAATAAAATACTTCCTCCCTACATACAAAGCTACAATTTCACAGACTTTTCTTCTGTAAGTGTAATAATAGTATAGATAGATTACATAATAAATAATGATTACGTTATTAATGGATGGCGCAGGACTGGTCTTTGTGGCACTATTTGGGTAACTATGTCCAGCAGTGGACATCTTTCGACTGATATGATGATGACACAATAATAAATGGTGATAGATAATTGCGACAATTTTTCTATACATTTATGTATTGGAAATCCAATTATAAGTTCTCACAGATAGCAATCTAATAGAAGTTAACATCACGATAGAAGTATAGATGTTCTTACTTTTTAATACTCTGCATTTACATGCCTTTAAAGGGATTTTGTATGGATGCCGGCTTTATTTCCTAACTTGGTTCCGACTGAGAGGTTTCCTCAACACTATCACCTTCGTATTTACGACTTAGCAGCTTCATCGGTTCACACCCCATTTTTGGTACATCCTGTATACACATAATAGAAAGGTTCAGTAGCATTATCTAGATAATTCATCTGATCATTAGTTACATAATAGATACACATCGAAAATTATGTAATTATTAAGACTTACTTAATAGTGATATTTGTAATCTGATAATGCCATAATTTATACCAGAAGCAAATTATACTCATTAATAAGCAACTTTATCAAGTAATTAGTCAATTAATACTAGAGTAAACTAAACTTTTTACATACATACATACATTCACGCCTTTATTCCCAAAAGGGGTAGGCGGAGCACATGAAACGTATGTTCCAGCGCCACTTTTAGCATAAATGTGGGTATAAAGATCGACAAAATGTGATATTGCAGTGATAGGTTGCTAGCCCATCGCCCACAACACACTTCAACCCTGGTCCCTTAGTCGACTTTTACGACACCCACGGGAAGAAAGGGTGGTGAAATTCTAACCCGACACCACACGGGTGTCGGGTAAAACTTTTTAAAATCATGAAAATGCATTTTCCTATGTTCCTATGTTTTATTTAGTTATTGTGCAGTATAATTTAAACAAATGCAATGAGTAATGACTCAGCGCGGAAAATATGTATATCTATTTCCTGTTGGATTTCTCACCCATTAAGATGGCTGACTAACGATTAAATATGTAACAGTTGTCTTCTGTATACCATAAAAGATATATTTCTGCGTCATAGCAGTACATACAATATTACAAACTTACACATGCATATCGTTGCGGCGCCACCGTCAATGCTGAACATAATCTTTATTCCTAAAATTGTTGTTCGTTAATTTTCCACTTGCAAATACAATTCAATGGAGATTCATTGGGAAAACCGTTCGTATAAATCTTAACGCTCCTTGAAAAATACAATCTAAGTCACGGTGTCAAGGTATAATTTAGAATGCAGTATTGATTGAATTATGGCTTCCCCATTTCATTAATGCATTGTATAATGATGTGGAGTCTGAATTACGTAAAGCGCGTTTTTACGAACTTAGCTGTGACACTACCGTGCGGGCGCAGTTTTAAAAATAATAGTATAAATTTTATTAACCGTATAATTGTGAATTATGGCTAATTGTAGAACCTTTTCAAAGAGACGCATAGATTGGTGAGGGCCTATAACTATATCGCCAGGGAGTCTACCAAACATTTTTTTCGCGTCAAGAATTGATACCAATATGTTTCCCGCGCTTATTATTATAATTAATTACACAAAATTATTTAAAAAAAAAAACTGTACGTATGTCTCAGATTGACATGACCAGGAATTGACAAAGACACTGGTATTTAAAACGACAACTCGCCCATTGCAAATGGCAAAGTGTCTGGTCTGACCTCCAAATACGCATAATTGTGACGAATCGCAGGGTCAAGATACACTTGGGACGAGTGGCGTGATCGAATATCGGGGTTGTCAATTATCCATAATCTATTCTATACTAAGTAATATTATAGAGAGGAAAAGTCTGTAATATTGTACCTTTGTAGTATGTAATGGGTAAACTCCGGAACCGCTTATCTGATTTCTAAACATATTTTACCTGTGTGTAGAATGGACATTATAGGCTAGATTTTATCCCGCCGGTTTGCCTGCGTTCTTTGCAATACGCGTGTGAAGCCGCGCGGGAATTACAAAATGAATCGCTACAATAAGTCGAGAGTGCGAAGATGAAATTAGTACTTTTCAGAATCCATTTTATGACTACGTATTATGCTTGTGATTTGTAAACTGGTGCTATTAGCCTACCAGCGGTTATTATGTCGTTAGGCTGTGGAATATATGTTTATTTTGTTTGTTGTTTTTAAACGAGTTCGTGCTATGTTGTTGTTGAAGGTCGATTCAAATCATGTTAAATATGTAGGTGCTGTAGACCTCTGTATTAAAGAATTCTATATATTGTTTAGTAATCACTAAGCACCATGGAAAGCTAACAAATTACATATTTTTTAATTCCATTTTAGAACTCAGGGATAGGTCATTGAAGAAATACAATGTAATACAATAAATAAAGTCATTTTATTAAAAATAATAAATGCATTTCCACTTAGAATTATAATTACCTACTTAGTTAAAGCTTTGGTTCAATTATACATCTAAAATCAATCACAACGGTAATTTGTAGATGTTCAATACTTATCTTTAAAATTTGGTGTTCACAACAGGTTCACAATAAAAACAAACATTATTTGCTCGTTTGTCAAACTAAGCTATAATCTTTAGAAAAAAATGTAGACATTTCTGGTAGTATTCGCAAGTTGGTAAGCACCACTTTAATAACCAGAAAAGAAAGTTCCTATAGTTAACTTGTAATCTCAAAACAACCTCACACACAAATAAAATCACTGGCCGTAAAACACGAAACTTCAGGACTTGTCCGACTTCCATTTTAATCTTCAAGTATTTCAGCGTGCATACACCTCTTGTTAAGCCTTACGTAGCCTGTGGGACAATTTCCTTTGAGGAAGCGTACAGTCTCGGCACTGCTCTCCTTGTCAATGAGAGGAATGTCTTCTTTCGGCATGATTTTCCTCTTCCTCCTTAAGTTCTCGCACTGACATCCCAAGGAGCCAGTGATCACTCCAGTCAGGACCGCTGGATACTTCTCGTCTTCCGTCGGGGCAGTTTTAGATAGGCTGTTCAGAAACTCCACTATATCATTAGTGTCTTGCAGTGATTGTTCTAGCGTGACACCAGAACAATCGCATTTGTTCTCAGCGAGCGCCAGAACTGCGTTGAAGAGGATTAAACAAGCGATTTTGGAATACATGTTTGCGCTTCGAGCGTCGAGGTTTGAATGAATTGTGTGGATTAGGTCGGGTGTTATATACGCTGGTTTGAGTCATGTTGTGAGTCAGTTCGTTAGTAAAGCTTGTTTACTTGTGATTACAATTAATGACTTGTTTAATTACGCATTAATAGTTGGTTGACACTGGTGCATCTTATATATCAGCTAATGTTTATGCTGTTAGGTAATTAAGTGTTGCACTTATTACATGACTCTCAATACGGTAAATACCGAATTTTATGGCAGTCACAGATTTACTTTAATGAAGAAAAAAAACTGTACATAAATTACTTAACTTTTTTTTACACATATTGAAACGTTAGTTTTTTTGAAAGCAGACGTTTATTATTATAATAAAGTTAAAAAAAACCTTCTTCTCATAGTTTGTGATTTCCTCATTCTGACTAGTCAGTCGACTATTTGGATAGGTATTCAAACCAAGGTTAATTCGAGTATTGTGGAAGATTTGACATAGATTAGATACCTATAAAGGGATTATTGAACCCCTCCCTATTTCTTGAACCCCCTCCCCCGAAATTAAAACCTGGCTACGACCACGACAGGAAGCCATTGTATTTATTTACGCGATGATTTTTACGACATGTCGTTTTAAAACTATGTGCAAAAATAATCGGTCACGCCCATGATTTCCAGATGTTGTAAAAACATGTTCCGTAAACTGCAAGCGGAGTGCGTACAAAATGTATTCATGAACGAATTTAAAATAACATAAATAGATTTAAGATTACGATTTCTTCAATTTAAGTTAACTTTAAGCTAATTTACATGAATTTATTTAATTATCGTCAAATAATTAATATTAATTGAATGAAATGTTATAGGTACAATACAATCTATTTATTTATTTATTTTTATTTATTTGGGGCATCAACAGCATTACAGGAAAATAATACAAAGCTTAATAGCTAATAATAATAACAAAGTCATCTTAGATGCCCACAGAAATACAAATATATTACAAAATATTACAAATTATTATGGACGTATATTACAAAACTATTACTAATTAAGTCAAAATAAGGAATATAAATATTGATATCACGTAATGATCGCCAAAATAAAAACTAGAACATTATCAAACTATAAAACAATTTAAATTAAATTAACCATGTTTAAAATTTAACGACTAGCTTTCGAGTTCAAGCAGCACGTTATCCACGTTAATCACCTAACTTCGGTCACCCAGGGGAATTAGCGGCAATTATTTTATATTCAACTAGGAAAAAATTATAATGTTCGGTTATGGCGCTCCGCCGCCGGACGCTACCGCGTCACGCTCGCTCGGCTCGCGCCCAGTAGGGTCGCGGTTCAACTAACAACCTAACCGTTTATTCCCCTGGGGGATCAGGCTAGGGGATTAACGTGGACAACAGCCACAGCAGAGCCACTAATACCAATAATATTATCTCCAATACAGTTTAGTATTTTTTTTTAAGAACTATATCACTTGAGTCTTGACCGGAACCGTATGACCTGAATCGTATGACCGGAACTTTATGACCGGAACCGTATGACCGGGACTTGGTTGCGTGCAATTAATATTTGACTTTACTTATTCGTTAAAACTTGGTCTAAAAAATTATACGGTTGTATAAGGTTCTAATTTATAGGCAGTCTATAAATAAATGTTCAGACCACCTGTTTGTTGGTTAAATACTTTTAAAAGCATGACTACTTTATTGAGAATTCCTCATGCCATCTCAAACCAAATATATTTTCGAAATATCACAAGTACCTAAGAAGCATTAAGAAGAAGATAATGGTCGGTATGGACCGTACTGTTTATGTACATGTTTAGAAAGCTAAATTCGACAGTTGTTCTACCAGACAGCTCATCTACTGATTTATATATATATATTTGTGACCGTTGGTGTTATTATTTCAGGGTTCAAATACCAATTTAGAAAGGAGCTAATTTTATTATACATTTTATTAATAGTGGCTGTGAGCTGAAGAAACCACGAGCCTGTCTTTTTTTAAATCCAAAAGTGCATCGACAAAAAAACCTATATAATTATCGAACCTGCTCAGAAAAATTCTAAAGAATAGGTTGTGAAATGCGACCTGTAGAGGTGAACAACCGGACAGCGGGACATCCGGACATACGAAAGAATTTCTGCCCAAGCTGAAACGGACTACTTCGTTCGCTTTGCTCGCTCGTTCAATTATAGTACAGATTTGTCCAATTACGACAATTTAACTGTAATAACCCAACGCGTACCGATGACCTCCGTCTCCAACTCGAAAAATAAGTAATATATTAGTGTCTGGAAATAAAGCCACATTATAACAGTAGGCGATGTCTTGATTGTAAGTATGTGTGATTGCTCTAAATGGGGGTCAAAGTACGATTATGTCTGACGCTTTTAGTTATTTATGTAGGATCTTATAAAAATATTGGCAGTCTCCGCTGGGGGTAGTTAGCCCCAGCTATAGTTTTGTTGTAGATTATATGTAGCGATGGGGAGCGGTTCATTCGTTATAAAAACTTTTTTATCATGTCAGGTAACATAAGTTCCAACACATAATAAACGATTACCATAAAAACTGAAATCATAATTTTAGTAAGCATAATGCTCAAATAATATAAAACTCATATATCATAAAGCGGAAGTGGGCTGAACATATCCCACGATATACAGATAAAATATGGACCATAGAAAGTACACGATGGAAAGGCCCAAAGGGGAAAAGAAATGTCGGTAGACCAATAAGACGGTGGGCTGATGATATTATACAAGAAGCAAGACTGGGTTAAACTAGGCAAGGACAGGGAATCATGGAAAAAATTGGAAGAAGCCTTTACCCAAAAAGAGGTCCATATTTCAATCAAAGAAAACTAACCATACTTACTAACAACAACATAAAGCAACTAACTCACAACTTACTAATAACGTTTGAAATATAACTTAGAAATGTGGAATAAAATTACTTTATTATTATTATATCATAACAACTTTGCTATAACATTTTTATACCATAAAACCGAACATCATAAATTCATCATACTGACAGTTGTTTCATCTGAATTTTATGTCAACTGATCTTTATGTATTATGAAATTATTTTAATTGTGTTATACCTATATATTGTTTTAATGCAACATAATCACTTAGGTATAATATAAACTTGAAAATGAAATTATAGAAATTATTTTTTTACAAATCATTACATATCTGTGTCGATGCGCCGCTATCAATGTTCCCTTAACGTCTCTGATAAAAAGCAAATTAATTCCCAACCTATACTATATGTCCCTACTGTTAAACGGCCCAAAAGATTTCGATGAATTTTGCAATATACCCGTATTCCTCGTTTTGTCTATCACCCGAGCAGAGCATACAAAACAAATATGTACATCATAATAAATAGGTAACATAGAGCTAACTTAAGATAAAATAAATGCAAGCTGCTTTATAAACGCCTAAGCGGCTTCATCCGAATGGACGAGAATCGGAATCAGACATTATTCAACGAATTGACTGCATGTTCAGAGATATCTTAAATATTAATATGGATTATTGAGACTGCTAAGAGAATTGGTAGAAAAGGAAACCGTCGACCCTTGATTATAGAACTAATTAGAAAACGGATGGAAACAGTGGGTATGCGGTGTCCGAAGTTTTAGGTACCGAGGCTCTTAAAAAGAGAAACACACTTCGAGAACATTTTTTTAAGGCGCGCAGGGATGGCATTCACGCTGTCATCAGAAACAATCGCCTATTTGTAAATGGAGCCGAATTCATTCCAAAACTAGACAACGAGAACCATCTTAGTCACGGGAATACCCTGACAGATACGCAAGTAATTTCAACCCAAGATAACACTGAAGCAAACACAGTGGATCTTTAATTACACGAGTATAAAGAATTATTTGTATTACACCAGAATGTTAATGGTCTATTTAATAAAGCTGACTTGTTAAGTATACATATTCAGGAACTGTTAGAATTCAATAAGGCTATTGATGTTCTGTGCATCACTGAACATAATATGAAAGTAGCCGATGAAATTCAGTTGGATAATCGAAACGGCGGTTCATGCATCTTCGTAAAAAACAGACATAAGTACGTGGTTTTAGATTACATTATTAACTGCTCAATCTCAAATGCGATTGAGTGTTCTGCAATAGAGTTAACTGAACATGAAATTGTAATCATTTGTATTTATATGACACCAAAATATGATACGAGAGCCATTACACAATTTCTAAACAAACTCGAATCTATTTTATACAAAGTTTGTATTAAAAATCGTAAAAAAGGTTATTATTTGCGGTGATTTTAATATTGATGTAGCAAAAAACACAAAACATGCATTGGCATTCAAAAATGTACTGTATAGTTTTAATCTTAAGATAGGGATATTAGAACCAACACGTCTTAGTTCCAAAAAACATATTTAAAGACTTTCCTACTGAAAAAGGCATATTATACAGTTGAAAAGTTTTTAAATGATAAAGATGACTGGCCTTCTATAGGACTACATAAAGACCTTGATAATAATTGAAGCAGACATGCATTGAATTACTTAGAATTAGGTGACATATTAATTATTTTAATTAGGAAATGTGTATATGTTTGTGTAACAGAATAATAAAATATTGCTGATAAAACGGATATATAGATACAATGTATAATCTTTGACGATGCAAAAGTGATTATGAAATCCTACTTGAATAAATGATTTTTATCTTATCTTAATACGTGCATTGATAGTATAATTCATAACATAAGAGGAAGCGCCGCTGAAGTAATTGATCTAGCAGTTTCCGATCACACAGCTCCAGTAATTAAATTTCCAGTAAATAAAACTAGTGTTTTGCCACATTAGTATATGACAAAAAGGGATTTTAGTGCAGATAATATGTCAAAATTTATGGAATGCCTTCAAAACATAACTTTGAGTGACGTTCAACAATTTCTTTGAGGTGTTTAATCTATTTTATAACCTATGTTTCCTCCACCACGACCACGTTTCCTCCTTTCGTTCTCAGCTCAAATGGCGGCTTCCAATTCGTCTCCGCCGTGATCCTCCCATTCTTGCGTTACTCTACAGTATACTTTTTGTCACTCTCATTTCAAAGAGCGTTTTAATCGTCTCACTTCCATCAGATCTTCCCAAAACCATTTTCTCGCCCCACCACCTTCATCTACCAAATTTTATAATAGCTTATTTACCTTTCGGGCTGTTCGATTGTGGAATGCTTTCCCGTTGCATATAAGGTGTGCAAAATTTCTTCCTATTTTAAAAAATCTATTGAAACTATATTACGTGTCTCTCCATTAAGTTGCCTTTTATTGTATGTATGTATGTATGTATGTATGTATGGTTGTATATATGTCTGCGTATTTATTCATTTATTAGGTATGTATTTTAGAGTGTCCTGTTTAGTCATATTTGAAAGATTGATGTGTTAGTATGCTCTTCTTGATGAATTCCTGCACTACCTGGTTAAGATTCTAGTTCGTTTCCTGCTACGCAAAGGTTGTCTGGAAGAGATCGCTTTAAAGCGATAAGACCGCCTGTTGTTACCATTATTTAATAAGCAAATTTTTTGTAAGATGTTTCTCTCTTGTCGTGGTGCAATAAAGAGTATTTATTATTATTATATCCGATTAAAATTCACGGGGCAAACCCCGGTCATTTGGAAGGCGTGCGTGGGGACATAGATCCAACACGTAGAGGCCCTTTGGAGACGAAGTTTAATGTAATGTAATACACCTGCTAGAACCCATTATTATTATTATTATGTTTCCCGACAATCAAGGTAAAATTAACATCTATAAATAAACCAAAGTGGATAACGAATGGAATAAGAACGTGTTGTAAACGAAAACGGGAGCTACTCTGGAAATATAGATTACAACCTAATTCTAGTAATAAAATTCAACTAAAAACCTACACAAGGCGTCTCAATAAAAGTTATTACTCTTACACAAAGAGCACAAAATGATTTCTATATTAAAAACTCATCAAATAAATCAAAAGCGACACGGAACATTATTAAGAATCCTAAGACGAAACATCCCGAGGAAAATGTCCAGCAAATAAAAGTTAATGGTAAAATAATTACAAAACCCTTAGAAATTGCTCAGACATTTAACAACTATTTTGTTGACCTCATAAATACAGACAGTAATAAATCTAATCACAAACTTACTGTTTAGAATGACAATAGTTAGTATCATAATTTAATAAAAAACTCACCCAACTCGATCTTTGTGCGACCGACGAATTTAAGTATTATTAGGCTGATAATAAGTTCACTAAAGAACACAAACAGTACGGGATATGACGGTATAACAACAAAAGTGATTAAGCAAACTTGTAATATTATAATGGAGCCGCTTTGCCACATTGTAAATCTCTGTCATTGTAACTTATTTCGAGCACCTAACCGCCGATATAAGAAACGAACCTTGGGACGAAACATTTGGGCGTAGACTGAGAAATCTTTTGTTGGATAACCCTCTGTACTCTGTTCACGAGTTCATGGAAATAATCTTTTAAGTAATTATTTGATTTATTGATGCCTAATCTGATACTATACTATTTCTTGTGTAACATTTATATTGTATTTCTACTGTGAAATCGTAATACGTAAATTGACATTGTTTATTTTTGTTTAAAATTAATTAAGAATTGTTAAATGACTATCCGTAATCGGAGATACTTTTTCCACTTTCTGGTTTGACATTTAGAATATAATTTAATTATTATTTCTTATTATTGACGATCGTCATAAGGATTCTTATAATTTTGACAGTGTATGCGAATCTATATTGTAATCTTTATATCGTAATAAATCAATCTAAATCTAAATCTGTATAGAGTACGGTATATATCCAGAGAAGTTTATAATAGCTATCGTTAAGCCCATTCATAAAAAAGGGGATAAAGTTAACCCTAACAATTACCGCCCGTTGCATTGCTCTCTATTTTTTCTAAAATGATTGAGAAGGTAATATACAACAACCTCAATCAGTATTTCGAAACAAAAATCCAATTTGCAAATGAACAAAAAGGCTTTACGAAAAACTGATCCATAAACATGGCGATTTTTGATTTACTGAAAACAGTGATGATAAAAGTATATAGTAGGATACCTGTAAGTGCGCTTTATATGGACACGACGAAGGCATTTGATTTCTTAGATCACAAAGTATTATTAGACAAGTTGTTTAAATATGGAATACGTGTAAATGTACATTCCTTAGTCCAGTCGTACTTAAGTGACCGTAAACAAGTTACACAAATCAGTAGATTATGCGTTAAATCCAAAACTGAAATGACATATTCGTCGGAATTTAGAGACATCAAATATGGAGTTCCGCAGGGTAGCATACTAGGCCCTCTGCTATTTATTATTTATGTGAACGACCTGCCTAAGGCTATTGACTTTCCGATGGTACTCTTTGCGGATTACAGCACAATTATTTTTTCAACAGATAATGCAAATGTAGACACTTATCAATATAAGATGAATAGGACTTTAGATATGGTAATAGAATGGCTCAATAACCATTACTTGAAAATTTATCTTGTCAAAACCAAGATAATGAACTTTAAACCTCGGACTAACAAAATACCCAACTTGACTGTAGCATATAATGACCATGTAATAGAGGAAACAAATGTAACTAATTTTTTTGGTTTAAGTGTAGACAATAAGCTGACATGGGAAAACCAAATGAAAAATATTGTAAGAAACTTAACCAATATTCTTATGTTATGTATAACTTAAGAAAAGTAGTAAGTCAATCAGCGGTTCTTGTAGCTAGCATGCATACGTAACCTCGACTTTACGATATGGAATTATGTTGGGGTAATTGCACTGACCGTGAGATAGTTTTCCGAAGTCAGAAAAAATGTATTCGTGCCATATGTGGTATCCCACCAACGGAATCATGTAAGCCACATTTTATTAGACTAAGTATATTGACTCTGCCATGCTTATATATCTACGAAATTGCTTGTTATATGTTAACAGTTCGCGTCAACGGGGTAAGATCTGCAATACCTTTTCATGTAAAACAGCCAGTATTAATTTAAGTTGTAGTTTGAGTCAGGTATTATTGTAGGTTAACCGTACTTATTTAAAACCAATAACAAGTTAGATGGCTCATTGTCGAATGAGGGCAATAGGCTGGAGTGTAGGCTCGGCCGCTAATAAACTAATATAAAGACGATTCGGTTTTATTGCGATAGTAACCATCGTCACTGTGGCAACAAAGCGTTCAGTTTTAACATTATAAAGGACTAGTAAATGCCCGCGTTTTTTTTTCTTTCTTTTAAATTCATTAGAAACTATAAACAGAAATATTTTTTAATTTAGATGATACTGTCTACCCAATAGAAATAAATTCTTGGCTCTAGATTTTCAGTTCATTCAATAATAAGTATTTACCCCGATTCTAGTATTTATTTTTTGTAAACTCATTCTTTTAGGGGTTTAATTTCGGGATAACATGTATCCCATGTCAAATTCCAGGTTGTGAACTATTTCTGTGCCAAATTTCATCTAAATCCGTGCATCCATTTTTGTGTGATTGAGTTGCAAACATCTAAACATCCAAACTTTCACATTTATTATACTACTTCCGCCTGTGACTTCGTCTACGTGGACCCGGAATAAAAAGTATTCTATATTTTAATGCAAGCTATAAACTATCTTCGTGCAAAATCTCATCTAAATCAATTAAACTGGTTAAGCGTTATGGAGAAACAAACATCCAAACTTTCGCATGTATAATATTAGTAGGATAAGTAGGTACATTTATTCCATAACTATAATGACAGATTCGAGACATGAAAGAGGGGATATCTCTTTCTGAGAAACATCACAGATGGAACTTGGCACAAACACGTAAGACAGCTCCTGAACGTCCTTTTAAAAGTAAAGCCCACAAGGAAAATAAAAAATCTGCTCTGGCGCCGCTAAATTAGCAATAACTATGGCAACACTAATTAATTTGCATTGCACATACTATATGAAGTACCCAGCAGCCATGTTGTCAACAAGGACAGTGATTAAGAGGAATAGAGTCTAATCCTCCAGACTTTCTCTCCGACAAATACTTTGTCATATTGTAAATCACTTTTCTTAAGTCGCTTTTAACAGTTTTCGGCATTTAACGCATAAATACACCCAATATCCAAGAAATACACTAAGTACAAACGATGCCTTATTCTGACAGCATATGACAGATGGCATTAATGACGTCTTCAAAGTTACTGTTGCCAGCTGAAGAAATTAGTAGTATTAGTAGTATTAGTTATATAGTTTTCCGCAATATGGTGAAGTTTTTTACTGGTCGGGCTATACCTGGTTCATTTCGTCCGCGACAAAATGCCTAGCATTAAAAGATAGTTATCAAACCTTGGACGGACTAGAACTACTAGAAGCCAAATTAATTTACCTTCATTTCTTTGACCTAGAAAATCAATTTAGGGAAAAACATCATTGAAAGCATTTATTCAGGTAACGTCCATTCTACTGTTGGGTATCTATATCTCGTTTTCACAATGTCCTCGATAAGGCTAGTATTCAACTATTATATGGAGTAAGATATCGCTAGCACGAACGGGATGTACCGTCTCCTTCTTTCATTAAGGACCCTTTCGCAAAAATATTCTTTGTATTCCCTATACAATTTGATAGGTTGTCAAACTTAAGTGGATCCCAAATTACTCGTGACTGTATTCAAATCCTATAGTTCTAGACACAGCTAGAGTTCAAGGTTATGAAAGCATACGGTACAATTCCAGAATGCGGCCCATGTTTGCCATAATTTTAGTTGCTATAATTATAACGATTGCCATAATTGTCATTTGCTCTAGAGTAATGTTTATTTTCAGAAACTTACCTTCAATCAATGATTTATCTGTACCTACATAGAATCCATACTAATATTATAAATGTGAAAGTGTGTCTGTCTGTCTATCTGTCTGTCTGTTACCTCTTCACGCTAAAACCGCTGAACCGATTGAGATGAAATTTGATATGAAGATAGTTTGGATCCCGGGGAAGGACATAGGATAGTTTTTATTCCGGAAATCATCCCCTAAAGGGGTGAAAGTTTGTATGGAGCTGCGATAAAACGAGTTCCACGCGGACGGAATCGCAGGCAGAAGCTAGTATTTGTATAATTCTAAAAATTACGGTTTTAAATAAATCGCCAGCATCGAGGGCCTTTTTTAGATTTAATTTAGTTAATTAATAAACTTTTAGAGAATAAATATTATTATATCAATCGCACTTATAACAAATGATTTTGCCAAATACAGCGCCCCTTTTTGCCCGACTACGGCCGAGCCGAGAGGAAGGACATGTTTGCAGCAGTCTTTGTTTGTATTTACATGTGTTCCAACGTTTAACATACTGATATTTTTTTTATAAATGAGGTCTATTCGAGGATAGATTCCAAATTAAGCTTCGGGTGACATAAAGTTACAATTTGAAAAAAAAACAGTTACTTTTCCATAGTCGGGTTTCAGTTCTGTAAACAGTTTATGCTTGTTATTTTATACCTTACTAGCTTCCGCCCGCGACTTCTTCTGCATAGACCCAGTATATTAGCGTATATTTTAATCCAGGTTATAAACTATCTTCGTGTAAAATTTTAACCAAACCGGTTGAGCCGTTTAAGCGTGATTGAGTAACAAACATCCACACATTTAAACATCTAAACATCCCAACATTATATATTATATTATACTATATTATATCGTAGGATTAGCCGCCTTGGGGGCTCCATGCGCACACAGCCTGTCAAATATATGTCAATCTTCTAGTGCTACCTACTATATCATCATTCCAACCGACAGACGGCCACTGCTGACCCCGTATCATGGTCGGCCTTATCACGCGACAAGTGACAAGATAGGAGCGTCGTCTCGTTCTATCGAACGGTGTCAGCCAGTGACGGACGCTCCATCTTGTCACTTATGATAAGGCCGTCCATGCTACGGGGTCTGGACGTAGGCATTATATACACCTACTAGGTAGAAGAATAATGTTTGAAAACGAATAAGTAGTTCCGGAGAATCTGGCAACATTTGTTCACAAAAGATGTTCAATATTTCAAGCTCGGTTTAAGCTTGGATAATTATATAATCGTGATAGACAATTCTATTTTTCTAAACGCAAAAATACCCCATTGCATTGTGTATTTGTACATTCCTAATTACTCACTCACTTCTCCTTACTCGTATACTAACATGTTGTATAATAACAATAACACCGCACACATATTGATCCATAGCCGAATTAAATAAAGATCTATACCCACATATTATAAAGACACACACAGCCTGTAGAAAAATCTTAGACGCCCCCCTCTTGCAATAATTAGTTTAACAGAGTTGCCACCTTCCCCCTGCCTCCCCGCCCACACACACACACACTCACCCGTGCGTATAGCGGTCCGCATGTGTGCACGCTAACTATCGGCAAAAATTTGGGGAAATAGGGAGAAGTGGGCAATTCGTATTAAGAGTAAGTTTTATACTTGTACTACGTTCGGTTTGATTTGGAAATGATTTTGTCATTTAAATAGCTTGGGGTTAAAAATGTATCTATTAAACGACTGGTATTGTTGGATGTTTCATGCCGCTCTCAAGTAAGCACAATTTGTCAAGCGAAACTCTCGACTCTCAACGAAAAAAGAACGCATGCTGGTAGCACGAAATGTATGGCGGCGTCACAGGTAGGTATATAAGTACATATACCTAAAACTGCTTATTTCATTGTGCTTTGCGACCCAAAAATCCGACATTCTCTTTCTATTAGACAAATCTATTGCTTCTATCGTTACAAATGCGAGACGAGACAATTATCCCCTGTGCCGATTTTCAATTATTTTTTTTAAAGCGAAATGTGAATGAAATAGACAGGTGAATTAGTAAAACTTGTAAAAAATTTTGGAGTCTCAAAGAAGTTTTAAAAAGCACTCTACCAATGCCACTGAAAAATGGAGTCATCGACACAGTATGCCTGATGCTACCATGCCTTAGCTATGGATGTCATATCTGGATGAAAGCGAAACAAAAAATAAGAACTTGCCAAAGGGCACAAGAACGAAGTATACTAAAGATAAAAAGATTAGACAAAGTAAAGGTAAGGATCATGGAACGCTCATTTTGAAACTACAGCATTATTCAATTCAATTCAATTAATTTTATTTCGGACCAAGTCCATAATATGGTCTGTGAAAATGCATTCAGTCTTATTTCTTCATATCTCAGCAATAGGACACAAACAGTTGTTGTAACTGGAACCCAGTCTAGTGGAGCTGCAGTAACGCTAGGAGTGCCTCAGGGCTCTATCTTAGGACCATTTTTATTTTTGGTTTATATAAAAGACTTCGGTACCCGTCTATAGTAAGCAATCTCTGTGATATAGTATTATTTGCCGATGATACATCATTAATCTTTAAGGTTGACCGAAAATCAACAGCAAAGCATAGCAAAGCTATAGCAAAGTTAATGGCACACTGGTCAAAGTACTCGATTGGTTTACCGTTAACAATCTGCTATTAAATGGCAAGAAAACGAAATGTGTTAGTGGAAACTAGTATATTTGTATATGATGAGTGTTTAGAAATAGTCGATAAAACAATATTCTTGGGTATAACATTAGACAAAAAATTACAATGGAGTGCCCATATAGCCATGTTGGCGCGTAAAATAAGTTCAGCCGTATATTATGCTATTAGAAAAATTAGACAACTGACTAATGTTGAAACAGCTCGCCTAGTTTATCATAGTTAATTTCATAATATTATGTCGTACGGTATTCTGGTTTGGGGTAAAGCAGCTGACATACAGAAAATCTTCGTACTTATTACAAAAAAGAGCCATTCATTTTATAATCTGAGAGCAAGAGAACCCGTGAGAGAACTCTTTAAAGAAATTAGCATTTTAACAGTAGCGTCCCAATACATTTATGAAAATATTGTATATGTCATTGTAGATTCAGTCCGTAAAAAATAGCAACCAAAAAGTTTCGTGTTCGTAATGTATAGTTGTTTTTCGGGTCAATTTATCAATTTTTATAATAAATTCATAATCAAATTTTGGCTCTACCCCTTCCAGCTCTTCAAATTACTTGAAAAAAACATTGGTGTCGAAGGCTTTTTACAGGGTTGAGGACTATCTAACTGATAGAAATGCATGGCCCAAACCAGAGCCCAAAATAGCTTAATCATTCATATAGGTAGCTTATTCGGACATGTGTTCTTGTAGGACAACGCATTATAATGATTTTTTTCTTTTTATTCATGTTCAGTTTGACTTATTTTAAGTAGGTTAAGAACTATCATTGAATAAGCTTTTTTAGTAAAAAATGATTGACTATCGAGTTTGTTTCGGCGTTTTTTTTAACAGTGGTCTTCTTCTTCAGAAACGCTGGTAGAATTTTGACTTGTAAATATTAAAAATATAAAATCCTACGTTCGTCTTATCAATTTGTACATAATATAATATAACATCATTAGCGGTGCTAAAAAGAGAAGAGTAATAAATCTAGTTTGATCGGGTATTTAATTCCATTATTCATAAAACTTAACAACCGCCCATTAATTAAAATATGATTCGACCAGGGGGCGTTTTGTGACTTTCCAGCGCTCGACTCTTCCCGTCAAACCGTCAAAAACGATAAAATGCTATTTCAAATAGCGATAGAAAATTTAAAAACGAGTGATAGTTATTGAGATTGACCACTCGTATTCAATTCTATCAATAGAAAGTAAGTGCCTACAATTTTCACACTACAATCGTAGTGTGAAAATTTGTGTGCGTTCGAAAGTCAAAAATCGGTTAAACACAGATGCGAAAGTGGCAAATAACGACATATAAATTTTGGCGTTTTAGCTAATATTGGTTTGTATTTGTAAACGTTTTTGAATGAGGCCATAATAAAGGAGCTTTCCGTTTTTTCCTTACTATTGTTTCATACAATGACCACACTTTTTGCTGTTACTTGGAACTATATCAGTCAAACGCAGTCCAAACCAGAACAACAAATGAAATGAATAACAAATGGCTGAAGTAATAATTAATTTCATGTTATGTGTTCAATTTAACCGCAATTAAAAACTGCTAATGCATTTCAAAATGTATGTACATATACATAAAGTACAGTTTCTTCTTTAAGGTGCAGTGATGGTGAAAACGTCCGTCTGACGTATATCGACCACGTCAGGAGACGACCGATTACAGGACTTCGAAGGACCATGTTGCCGTGTGTCATTTAAGATAATTATCTACATACGTCAATATACCGTCACATCGTGTTGCATAACCGGAAGTATCATCATCATCATAAACTTAAGAGCCGGGCTCTTGTCGGTGGAGCAATCGACATTCTGTCCTTCTGAACATTCTCTTTAGCTTGGTCTTCCCCTGCCTCTCCTTCATTCAATTATAGTTTTTTATGTAATATACAGGAAATATATTTAAGATTATTTGAGTTTTTTGGTAGGTTACTACGACTGTACTTTTTGGTAGGTTACTACTACTGTACTTTTTAGCAGTCATCATCATTGAAAAGGTACAGAATGGACTTTCGGGATGGGCATAGAATCTGACTCTAGTTTAGCCCGTGGCTCCTCCTGGGTTCGCTATTAATTACGCGGGTGGAGCCGCGCAACCTAGTACAGTCGACTATAAAGAGATGTATCCACTTATGGACCCTAATACAATGCAATAAGGGGAAAAGGTGGATACATCTCTTTGTAGTCAACTGTACCCGATAAAAAGCATACTATTTGACGTGTTACATTACATCTTAGTCATTATTATTAATGACTAACTGTAAATATGACGTAAATTGTTTATGGAATTAATTAAAGGTAATAAGTATAAGGAATAACTTAAAGAACAAGTCAAAATGTTTGAATCATCAGAAATGTATCAACATGTATCTATAACTACCATAAGAAGCTATTACTAATAGTTTCTTATGGTTGCTATTACCGACTCATATGGGTCGGTAATAGTTTCTTATGGTTGCTATTATCGACTCATATGGGTCGGTAATAGTTTCTCATGGTTGCTATTACCGACTCCTTTGCTCGGGTTTGGGTCGTTAATAAAATATGTAACGACAAACATAAAATTTATTACCGACTCATAAAAAGTAGGCATTTTTTATTCAATCGACCTTCTGACTACAAAATCCATTATTAGTGATTATCACAAAAAAATATTAACAAAATAATACGGCTTTAAACGAGAAACAATCATTTACGAAGATGACTATAAAATATCGATCTACCGAAATTATCATAATTTCGGTTAAACTGACAACGCTAAAATAAGAAAACTGGACAACAATTTATGTGTCGCTAATAGATTTTTACAAAGACTAATTGTGTAGCTCCAAACTGGTAAAAAAACATGTGTTATAATGCAGTTTAATAACATAAAGAGAGAAAAACTATTCATTACTTTACGACCATTACCGACTCAGGGGTCGTTGATAGCTGCCACAGCAAAAACTGGCGAAGCTATCACCGTCCTTTTTTAATTCATAGTTTTAGCGGTTAAAATGGTTTTTTTTTCAATAAAATGTAAGAAATTAAAAGCTGACACAAACGGATATCCTACTAATATTATAAATGCGAAAGTTTGGATGTTTGGATGTTTGGATGTTTAGATGTTTGGATGTTTGTTACTCAATCACGCCTAAACGGCTTAATTGATTTGGATGAAATTTTGCACGAAGATAGTTTATAGCCTGGATTAAAATATAGGATAGTTTTTATCCCGGGTCCACGCAGACGAAGTCGCGGGCGGAAGCTAGTAATTAATAATTCAAAGAATTTTACAATTTACCACAATAATAATGAATATATTTACCACAATAATACACGATAAAGTATAGGGTTCACAAATTCGTGTAAATGTCTTAAGCAGAAAAGTCACGTACTTACTTGGAGGAACAAGAGCCAGTATGGCGCGGACGCAGCGCGCTTCCCCCGCAGAAACGGACGAGTTTTATCTCTTTTGCCTACTGCTACACACACTAAAGTAGAGATGCGCAAAACGTGTCACTGAAGTGAAAGGAGCGATTCATATCTTCATGTCGTAAAGATATGTATCACTCTTTTCGTTCATTTCGTTCAATTCGCTCAGTTCATCTATAGACTCCTAACAGCTCTCGCTCAGTTGATCTGTGGACTTCTAACAGCTCTAAATCACTCACACACACAAGTATAAATGAGTGACTCACACATTGTCATGTTTTTCTATCAGTAACGTAAGCGTGCACGCGTGAGCGCGAGATAGGTTTATAGCTTCGACTCGTAAGTGCGAAGAGCGCAACCCACTCGTACATCAGTTGCTCGGTTGAGTTGAGAGCGGTAGAGCGGGGGAAGGACGCATACTGAACTGACATAGTGAGTTAGTGAGTTGTTTCATCCTTCAGTGAACGAGTGAGCGAGTGACATAAACGAAAAGATGCAGTTCATTTGAATCTCTCACTCCTGAGTTACACATCTCTACACTAAAGTAAAAGTATACGATGCTCAAGGAACAAGTGCGTTTATAGCTTTCCCTACTTATAGCTAGAACAGTTCTGGAAACTTAAAAATAACGAATAACTATAATAGGTCGGTAATACCTTCCGATTTTCGATGGGTCGTTAATAGCTGCGTTTATCTTACTGCGGTCCAAACGTCGTATTAGCGCGGCAAAGAAAGATAACCCTTATCCATTTTCAACAGCAATTTAGACTGGTGCGCGAATCAAATTCCTTGACTACACGTATAAAAAAAAATGAGTCCCCATCACGATCGATTCAAGTCGACGTTCCATACAAACGTAGTTTGGTTCGCAATTTAAAACGGCATATTAAATTAACATGAAACGTTTTATATATAATAGGATCCGCCATAAGAAAATGTAGGTCGGAAATTATTTTCTGCTGCTATAAATTATATAGAAACAATGTAAAACGGCAAGAGACTTAGTTTACAAAACCTACTCGCTCTCAGCTCAGGGTTCCGTAACCAAAGGATAAAATGGGAACCTATTACTAAGATGACCGCCCGTCTGTCGGTCTGTCCGTAAGTCACCAGGCTGTATCTCATGAACCGTGATAGTTGGACAGTTGACATTTTCACAGATGATGTAT
This sequence comes from Epinotia bilunana, assembly GCA_947049275.1. Classification (NCBI taxonomy): domain Eukaryota; kingdom Metazoa; phylum Arthropoda; class Insecta; order Lepidoptera; family Tortricidae; genus Epinotia; species Epinotia bilunana. The sequence goes on along the minus strand of OX346275.1, from coordinate 14,402,143 downwards.
TTCGATTGCCGCTATAACAACAAATACTAAAAAACAGAATAAAATAAATATTTAAGGGGGCTCCCATACAACAAACGTGATTATTTTGCCGTTTTTATAGATAATAGGTTCCCCTTCGTACGCGAGTCCGACTCGCACTTGGCCGGTTTTTCTATTTAAATTTCTAGCAACAGAAACAAATTTCCAATCTATATATATAAATGGCGGATCCTATTATGTATACAAAGTTTACTGTCATTCTATCACGTTGTTTTTAAATGAGAACCAAATCATGAATCGTTATTAATTTTATCATTAGTGCTCTAAAATGCGTTCAGAAACCGTAGGAAATTACCAGCATCATTACAACCGATTTTACTATGAGAACTTTCTTGTCTGTGGTAGTAGGTAAAATCTGTAGGTAGGTACTTTAATGTTATAACAGTATAGATTTTTGTAACGTTATGAGTTTAAATTTGGAACAGCTATCACAACTCAAGTGGGTATCTATTCTAGTATCCATAGATTAAAACAGTTATCGATACGAAACGTCAATTCAGTATGTTTTTTTAATATAAAACGCACATTTGGTCTCGAGTGACATGAGTATTGGACTTCATTCGTTTGTCTATGATTTGAAAAAACCATTCGTTTTGACGGAGGATCGAATTGCCGCCATTGCTGTTGTAATTTTTTTGTTGGTTTTTTGTTGTTACTTACTAGTAACTTATGATCCTACTAATATTATAAATGCGAAAGTTTGGATGTTTAGATATTTGAATGTTTAGATGTTTGGATGTTTAGATGTTTAGATGTGTGGATGTTTGTTACTCAATCACGCTTAAACGGCTCAACCGATTTAGATGAAATTTTGCACGAAGATAGTTTGTAACCTGGATTCAAATATAGGATAGTTTTTATCCCGGGTCCACGCAGACGAAGTCGCGGGTGGAAGCTAGTATGTAGATCTGTATCTACATACTAGCTTCCACCCGCGACTTCGTGGTGGTCGTAGTGTATGCAACTGTACATAATTAGGCCTTAAAACACTCGTGTGATCCTATTATGAAACGAGCGTTCACTCGTATTTTAAGACCTCTCATTATGGATCAGCTGCATAAACTACTAATTCAATATCAGGAAAACCAAATAAAAAACATGCAAATTGTGGTATACCCACTTGTTGTAATAAGGAAAAATGACAATTCTCCGTTTAGTTATAGCTTTGTCCTCACCCGCTTGGAAATAATATCTACTATCTATCACAATTAGTTATTACTAGCTGATGCCCGCAGCTTCGCCCGCTTGGTTATAGGAAAATATAACATATTGAATTTTCCCGGTGGAAAAAGTAGCCTATGTCACTCTCCAGCCTCTTAACTATCTCCATACAAACAATCACTTTAATACGATGCTCCGTTGCGACGTGAAAGAAGGACAAACAAAGACACACACACACTTTCGCATTTATAATATTAGTAAGGATATTCATTGAAAACTTTATGATTTTGATACATTAACAAACTTTAAAAGAGTATACATTTATTAGTGGTCACTCAACGTTTCGATTGTGTTGCAACATCGGTCGCGAACGCGAGCTAACCAACGCAACTAGGGCTGTTATTCAGAGCGCGCTAATGCGCCTCACCTCACCCGTCACGCCTAACGAACTCTACCCAAGCTTAGTTACTACGAATCGCGGCGTCAAGATATATGTATGGGTTAGCGTCGAGTTGAACTTAGAACAAGACATACGTTCAGAGACAATAATCGATTTTTATGTTAGTTACGTTGAACTGCAGGAATTGTTGGATGAGTTTTGAGAAACTGACTCATTTTTAGGAAAGAGAAGTCATGGGTATCTATGTGTCATGTACCTATATGTAGGTCAGCATAATAATAAACTCCTTTATATATTCAAGGATAATGACGGAACAAGTTACCTAAAACCAACTTTTTAGGAGCTAAGAAAAACAGGTAAGTACTAGATTTTTTTTGTCATGTCAAATCTGACATTGTATTTTAAACTACTATAGCAAAGGAAGTTCAAAATACAGGACCTAGTACCAAAAATACTATTAAATAAAATTAGCTTATTAAGACAAATTCCTAAATTAATTAATTCTGTTATAAAAACTATACTAAAAGAATGTCTTCTCGACTTGTCATGATTGTGTGTGTTGATGGTAGTATAAAGAAAATTACAGTCGGCAATAAAAGCTGGTACAGTCGCCATCAGATATATCGGAGCGGCCAAAGTGCTCACAAATATCTGAACACGTCTCTATTGTCAAGGCATTAGACGCGTGTTCAGATATTTGTGAGCAGTTTGGCCGCTCCGATATATCTGATGGCGACTGTGCATACCAGAAAAACTATTTTTGACAGTAACTTATTTAACTTACGCTATAGGATAGGGATTTTTAATGTGGGTTAACTAGTAAAAGGGCCTTCATTGTGCGTGGTCCGACACGCACTCGGCCGGTTTTTTGTACATGTTTCAGTTCAAAATATTCGGTATCTCATGTTTATAATCCACATTATCTTAAGATCTACCGTTTGCTCGTATTAAATCCATCCCTATTTCAAACTCCTCTGTTACCCCTCCTATAAACTTGGCGAAGTAGATTAATAGCCCCGGATCAGTCGGTACATATTCATGGACAGTAAACCTTGCTAAACATACAGGATATCCGGTTATTCCGGCTAAGAAAGGTTTTATAGCTTGCAGTCAGATAAGGGGTGTATTAGGAATGCAATCTGGATTTCGGGCGAAACCCCGTTTTGAACCGATATGTGTGTATATCTATCTATCTATCTACTTTCTTATAATAGACAGTTAATGCCTGTGAATTTTATAATTGAACGAGCGAGCGAAGCGAAGGAATTCTCCGATTCAATTTGGGAAAAAAAACATCGTCTGTCCGGCTGTTCTCCTCTACAGGACGCATTCCTCAACCGATTCTCGTGAAATTTTGTGCGCAGATTCAGTAATAATATAGATTTTTTGTTGATTAAATTTTTCGGATTTTCTTTAAGTCAGGCTCGCGAGTTTTATACCTCACAGACTGACTAATTTTAAATTGCATTACAAGTTGTGGAAGCTTCACAGACTTTCCCTCTATAGCAGCGAATTACGTAGTAATTTCGATTAGATTTCGATCGTGTTCATATTGCAAATGGAATAATATCCTGTGTTGGTGGTACCCTACACGTATGCACGATTACACCTGACCCCGTATCATGGTCGGCCTTATCACGCGATAAGTGACAAGATAGAGAGTCCGTCTCGTTCTATTGAACGGTGTCAGCCAGTGTCGGACACTCTATCTTGTCACTTATCGTGTGATAAAGCCGTCCATGCTACGGGGTCTGATTCCAAGATCTAGCCCATAATATATATAATAATTGTTGCCGATGATACGGTCCCTCAATTTGCGTGCCCCGAATGTTGAGGCAAAAGCGATGCGTTTTAACGCAAGAGAATCCTACTAATATTATAAGTGCGAAAGTTTAGATGTTTGGATGTTTGGATGTTTGGATGTTTGTTACTCAATCACGCTTAAACCGCTGAACCGATTTGAATGAAATTTTGCACGAAGATAGTTTATAGCCTGGATTAAAATATAGGGTAGTTTTTATCCCGGGTCCACGCGGACGAAGTCGCGGGCGGAAGCTAGTGACTAATAATTTTTTGACACCCTGACGCGCTTGACGCTTTAAGTAAGGGCTGTACTAAAAAAAAGAAAAAAAGCGGCCAAGTGCGTGTCGGACCACACACAACCAAGGGTTCCGTGCCTATTAAAAAGGTCGTATCGTTACTGAAATGAAATCTTATGGCACTTAACACCGTCCTTTTCTTTAAGGAAGGCAGTTTTTTTAGAAATATCTCGAAAACCTTTGAACCGATCTTGTTCAAAACAACTTTCGCTGAAAGAATGTAACAAGCCGGATCCATGATTTTTTCATATTTTTAAAATACACGGTTCAAAAATTAGAGGGGGGGGGGACACAATTTTAGTGACTTTCGGGGCAATTATCTCCGACTCTATTCACTTAATCAAAAAAATTGCTGAGAAACGTTATATTTATTTTGAAAGGCCTATCGATTGATGTGCCACACGTGGGCTTGCAATGTTTTTTTTTTACTCAGTTTTATGTACGGAGTGCACCCCTAAAATATTTTTTTTAGTAATTTAGTTACAAAACTATGTAGCGGCTAACAAATTACACCTATCCTCAAAATTTTATTCAAATACACCTTATAGTTTTCGAATAAAATGCCTGTGACATACGGCCGGCCAAACAAACGGACAGACAGACAGACATGACGAATCCATAATGGGTTCCGTTTTTTGCCATTTGGCTACGGAACCCTAAAAATGTCCATCCCCGATTGGTTTATATCTTCATCAGAGACGCTGTCCCTCGCGGACAGACCTCGCTGTTTAAATCATCTATCTGTCAAGATGTTAAAGGCCTTATGATGATACATAATAATATGTATAATATATAGTATAACGTAACAGCTTACCACTTTGTCCTCAATGACTCGATTGAGTGACTAATATTAAATATTATACATAATTTTATTTACAATAATTTAATGTTTCTCATAACATAATCATTATGAGTCCTAAAGGGTATTCTCTGTAACTGAACACTCAGTCGGTATAATCTGTTTTAGGGGAATGCTTACTGCAATATTAGTGTAAAATTAAATTAAATTGATGACCTCACTAGGTTAAGTAAAATACTAATATTATATGTGTCGGAGAATCGAAGCCGGTTCCAGACACGCCACCGAACGCAAGCATGACGTCATCAGTAGTCAAGCTTGGATGCGGCCGTCGGAGCGCACGGGCATTCTACTGCCAGAGCTCGTGACGAGCGGACGTGTCAATTCGGTCTTACCCTCAAGTTAATTGTGCCTGCTTAAATATTGTGGTGAATTAATATAGTGACGTTCAGTAAATCAGTTTGGCTATTTTATTGCTGCTTGAGGTTACCCACTATGTCTAACCCAGACGAAAACGCTCGCCCACTTAGTCCTGTTTTCCATCCTACGCCGTTATATGGATAATGGTCCGGAATAAAGGGTTTATTATCATTATTACAGAAGTGCATGGCCCAAACCAGAGCCCAAAATAGCTTAATCATTTATTTAACTTATTCAAAGTTCAAAGTTCACATAGGTATAACTGAGAGATACAGAGATGTTAAATAATTATTGCGAATCACTATGTTTTGCCAGTTGGCGTACAAAAACATTATATTATTACATACATACAGTTTAGTATTACGATATCGGAGCGGCCAAAGTGCTCACAAACATCTGAACACGTCTCTATTGTCAAGGCATTAGACACGTGTTCAGATATTTGTGAGCAGTTTGGCCGCTCCGATATATCTGATGGCGACTGTACATACATACATACATTCACGCCTTTATTCCCAAAAGGGGTAGGCAGAGAACATGAAACGTATATTCCAGCGCCACTTTTAGCATAAATGTGGGTATAAAAGATCGTCAAAATGTGACATTATATTATTATTATATTATTATTCGGATGTTTTCCTGTAGAACATCGCATTATCATGGTTTTTTTCTTTGTATTCATATTCAGTTTGACTTATTTTAAATAGGTTTTGAACTATCATTGTAATAAGCTTTTTTGGCAAAAAATGACTGTTGAGTTTGTTTGGCGTTTCTTTTCAACAGTGGTCGTCTTTTTAACGCCCGACGCAAAGAGAGGGGTATTATAAGTGTAACGTGTCTGTTTATCTGTGTATCTGTCTGTGGTAACGTAGCTCCCAAACGGATGGACCGATTTGAATGCGGTTTTTTTTTATCATAGATAATTTTATCCCAAGTGATCTTAGCCATATTTCATGAAAATCTGTTCAGCCGTTTTTGAGATATTGGACTTTGAAATGAAAATGTCGGGGGTTTTTCAACTTTTCTAAGTTGTAGTTATTCGGAAACCGTAAAAGTGCCATTAAGGCCTACTTGCAGTATAAAAATTCATTAGCCTAGTTGGTAGTGACCCTGCCTACGAAGCTAGAGGTCCCAGGTTCGAATCCCGGTAAGGGCATTTATTTGTGTGATGAGCACGAATATTTGTTCCTGTCCCATGGATGCGTCTATTTAAGTATATAAGTATGCTTATCGTCGTCTAGTACCCATAGTATTTGCTTAGTTTGGGACTAGGTTGATTTGTGTAAGATTGTCCGAACATATTTATTTATTTATTTAAATCAGCCTCCTGAAACCGCAAATCAAGATACAAACAAAGGAATTTATCATTATTTGCTGTAATTGCCGCATTACGGCCAGGTCTAACCGTAAACCACACCACATTGATTTTATACCCACATTGATGCTAAAAGTAGCACTGGAACATAAGTTTCATGTGCTCTGCCTACCCCTTTTAGGGATAAAGGCGTGAATGTGTGTATGTATGTGACCGTAAACAACATTGTTTAACAGTACAGTCACAAGCATCAATATCTGCGAACAGAAAGTGGCCATGAATATCTGACACGAGTCTATTTCAAGGGCCGTGCGGACGTGTCAGATATGTTTGCCGGCTTTCTTACTGCAGATATTGCTCATGACTGTACCTACCTACAGGTAAAAACTAGGGTAACTCAGTATCGGTTTTTAAATTATTTTCCTCGTACAATTCTCCTGGGCGACCTTAAGACCTGACGGTCCAGGGTTCGAACCCGATTGGTGCCCGGGGATATTTGCCATTTGTTTACAAATTGAGGATGTAATTGCCTGCGGCGTTGCTTGCGTGGGATCCCAAACGAGGAGAGCGGAGCACATATAGGATTGCCAGTGCCTGTTCTGGCAATTGTAGTTTGGTGTTGTTTAATTTATCATACTCATATACTTAACATATATTATACATTTTGCTTATTGTATAAGCAGGAGCATTCCGTAGGCTACAAATTACGCAACGATAATAATTAGCATTTTTATAAACAACAATCATAATGAAATATAAAAATAAATGAAATATTCGAGTATAATACAAAAAAAAACATTATTAATTAGGTACCTAAGTGAGATTATTAGTTTACTTACATAAAAAATAAGGAACCTCGCTACTTTTGACACCTAATCCCGAGATTTGGCATAGGCACTAGTTTTACGAAAGCGACTGCCAAAACAAACTGCGACTGACCTTCCAACCCAGAGAGAAAACTAGAGCTTATTGGGATTAGACCGGTTTCCTCAAGATGTTTTCCTAAAGTAAATAAAAAAGTCAAATAAAAATGTTTACCAGGCAGTAGGTACTTGCTTATTTATCAATTCAAATGTGTGGGTTTAAAGACGGAGAAAAATTAATATTGAAGTGATAAAAGAAAGAAAGAACAAAAGATAAAAAAAATTGATAAACAAATCATAGTTTTTTTGTAACAAAAGTCAAAGCTAAAAGTAAAAATAAGATTTCAACATTTTGTTTACTTAATTCCGGCGACTGATTACTTCGTCTCGCAAAATAAACTCATTTGCTCGACTCAAAATACCCGGCAAAGCCGTTATTGCGAAAAACGATTCCTTCGATAAATAAGTATTTCCCTAATAGCCCCACGAAGCATATTCCAACCACACATTATTGATTTCCCCTCCCGTTGTCGCGAAATTATCGAAATCTAACAAAAGCATCCCATACGAAACTCGCAAGAAAACTAATAACAGGACTTACGCCGAGCCGTGCACACACACACACGCCCACCAACACTAGCGAACCGCGCACACATACGCGAAAACTCTAATTATATACGTCTACGGCCGAAAGAAAATAAAGATCGGGGAAAAATTTTACAAGAAACAAGTGAGGACGGTGGTGGGGGCGCTGACCGCTCGCCGTCATTAGACCCCCGGGGGCGTGGGGGGTGGGGGCTAGTTCCCCCTTAGATGTTTAATAATATGAAGAATTGGAGATAATTTGCGAGAAACTAAATAAGAAACGCTGCCCGAAAACTAAAAGGTCGGGGAGATTCGCCGTCCCGCTCTAGGAAATGATATCCCTGGGGCGCGGACACTTCAAAAGAAAGTAATAATGGTATGTAACTTGATTACGAATTGTAGTTGAGATATTAATCTTTAGCGAGTTGGCATTGTTAATCATTGTTCATCTTGTAAGTTTTCTTAGCAGTATTAGTAAGTTTAGTAGGTATATCCAAAGCACTCAAATAATTCTAGCCCTTATTATTTAGTGTAAATACCTATTAGGGATTTTACAAAAAGTCGATCTAGTCCCGCAGTCAAAGTACTAAAGGGACGACGACTTAGTTTGGTACTGTTATAAAAACGACATGCAAAAATAACATGAGACTGTATTCACAATGGGACCCGCCACAGCTAGGTCGGAAGCTTTTTTTCTAGCAGCATATCTGCTGCTAGAAATAAAATAAAAATTGTGAGTAGAATGTTTTTCACGCAGTTTCTAATCACTTCTTTTTTCTATTTCTTTGTAGGGTTCCGTATCCAAAGGGTAAAACGGGATCCTATTACTAAGACTCCGCTGTCCGTCCGTCTGTCTGTCCCTCTGTCACCAGGCTGTATCTCATGAACCGTGATAGTTAGACAGTTGAATTTTTCCCAGATGACGTATTTCTGTTGCCGCTATAACAACGAATACTAAAAAACAGAATAAAATAAATATTTAAGGGGGCTCCCATACAAAAAACGTGTTTTTGCCTTGATAATGGTTCGGATTTTTATAGATAATTATTTATTTATTTATTATTTAATCAGTTTACACGGCCTTACAGCGAACCAGTACGCCGAGAAACCAGATTACTTAATTATTTACAGTAAAACAACTTACAACTAACAAATGGTATCACCTTTAGGATAACATTGCACATACAAATACACTGGATATATATATATATATATATATATTATGCGTACACGGAGGATTGCTTGTCATCCATGGCCTCACAAAATCTCAAACATTCCTGGCACAATGCCATCGCATAATGGTACGGAACCCTTCGTGCGCTAGTCTGACTCACACTGGGCCGGTTTTTTATTTTATTTATAGCAGCAGAACCTAGTTTCATGTTATTCCACACTTAAATAATCCTAGTATACTTACTATGTAAAGTCTATATTCATCCTTACGTGTCTTATCATGTAAACAATCACTTCTCGAAGACATCATCACACTTTTCCCTGGGATTACACAATAATCATCACCTGAAATATTGTTGTATACTTAAAGAAACTCGCAAAGTATTGAAATCAACCAAGTAACCACTGAAAAATATAATTTTTAATAAGATTTTCTTCAATAATCGAAGTAACGAACGAATGAACTCAAAAATATCTGACATAACAATGTCTAAGTTTTCTATGAATCACTCTTCATGTAGGTATGTTTTAGCGTCATTTCCAACTAGTCGCAACAAACAAACAAACAAACATGATCATATGATTATATCATGGCCTATGATCATATTTGACGTCATGTTTGTTTACATGATAGGACACGTAAGAATGAATAGACTCTAGTACATATATTAGGGATCATGCACAAATTGAACTAGCCCCACAGTAAACTCAATAAGGCTAACGTTACCGTAACTAGGAGACGATATAAATATAGATAAATACGTACCTGAATACATAGAAAACATAAAAGACTCGGGACCAATTATTAAAATTTGTGCTCAATACAAATATTTGTCTTTTCGGAATTCGAACCCAGGACCACTACAGCTTCGTTGGTGTGCTACGGGAAGGCTAAAAGGGTTGTCAGAAACTGCACATCTTTTAAATAAAGCCAAAAAAATACAGCAGTGAACACATTGTACGTATAAAAAATGTTTGTTATTTTGTATCATCATTGTGCGAAAGAGCGGATACCTCCTAACACACGTTTTTCTAACTTAAAAGGAGGATTCGACACCATGTAAAAAACAACGTTGGTTAAAAATAAATAATTTTAATTTTTTATTAATTTCTGATTTTTTTTTTTTGAAAATATCTCGATATATTATTATGCTGCAAAGTCCCTATTACATTTTTGTCAGGCTCCCGCCACTCTCCAGCAAACGCGCGTGAAATAACAGTACCTACCTATTACTCGTATTATTTCCAGGGTCGCCACGTCTCAATGCCATTGTCATGACTCATGAGACAGCCGACTACAAAGTGAAATATACTTACCTACTACTTAATGTTAAGGCAATAAAGTCATGTATACATATACACCTCTTAACGAAACAAATTATTTTATTAAATACTAGCTTGTGCCCTCCTTCTTTTACTCCGTCCGCGTCGAATACGTTTTTATCGCAGCTCCATACAAAATTTCACCCCATTTTCCCTTAGTCCTTCCCCGGGACTGACACTATCTTTATACCAAATATCATCGTGTACAACTTAATTTAAGAATGATGACATGTAATATTTAAATGACTTATGACATGACTTATCATCTAAATCGGTTCAGCGGTTTTTAAGCGTGAAGAAGTAACAGACAGACACACTTTCGCATTTATAATATTAGTATGGATTATATTTGTTCTTCGTATCATGTCGGTCGTGTACCCACAGATACAGATTTTTGTCACTTTGGCCGTAACGATCTCATCGTAGCCGACTGTATTGAGATGAGTCAAAAGGTTTTAGACTCTCCATGTGTGTAATTAAAGTTCATTTTTACTTGCAAAAGACAAACTCATCATCATCATCATCATATCAGCCGAAAGACGTCCACTGCTGCACATAGGCCTCCCCCAAAGAGTGCCACAATGACCGGTCCTGCGCCACCCGCACCCAGCGGACTCCCGCGACCTTTACCAGGTCATCTTGCACGTAGAACCGATGGCCGTTGGGGCGGAAAGGTTCTCGAGCGGCGACCACGTAACGGAAGGCGCAGCGTGGGTAGGCCCCCCACAAGGTGGAAATACAAAATAGTCGAATAATAAAGAGTCGGCCGCGGCAACGCGCACGACCACTAGAGTTGCAAGCGTCCATAGACTACGGTTTTCAGGCTCTGCTCGTTTGTCATCCTCCTAGCAATTTCCCGGTTGTATCCTAAAGGAACCCAGACTCCGATTTGACATTTAATCCCAAAAATTGGCGTAGGCACTAGTTTGACGAAAGCGACTGCCATCTGGCCTTCCAACCCAAAGGGAAAAGTAGACCTTTCGATATTTTTTAATGTAAAATAATATTTAGTACTTTATTATTATTATATCGAGCCCTCTTTTTCCAAGTAGGTACTCAAGTAAAGTTATATTAAATTTCGATCATTAAAGTGAAAAATATTGTGATGAGTGGCGAATATTTTTTCACTTTTCCACTTTGATCGAAATTTAGAATTTCGTTGCCGGACGTTCCTTATTATATACATTCACTGTACAACTAAGTATTTTTTGAATAACCCCAGTGGCACGAGCCGGGGTTCGAACCCGCGACCCCCAGATTGAACTTACCGCTCGGCTACAGAGGCTGTTGTATCTTGTATGCTTGTTTGTCACCAACGTAGTCAATACTTAATTAATTGTATAAAGATGAAAATTCAGTGAGATTGTAGCTTTGTAAGTTTTTATGTTTTTGGTAGTATCCGGAACCGCTCATTCGCTAAATTCTTTCCCCTGCGTGTAGAATGGACTTTCTGTATGGATTTAGGCTACATAGTATCCCGTGGGTTTGCCTGCATTCTATGCAATACGCGAGCGAAGCCGCGCGCGCATCTGGTTCTAGTATAAAATACACTCGTTCAATGAACCCATTTTTCATTCCATTCATTAAACAAACATCTGCGTCTCTGGGCTTAAAGTCTCTCTCTTTCTACTATCAACGGAGTGAGCAAGACGAATGATCTGCCCTTTTTTCCGGGACAAAAACATTTACTATCTTGTTTTCTAGGAATAAGCCAGGAGCTAGTAGCGTTTTCTTTCAGTTGAGTATTTTTGTAAAGGTATACTTTGTAGTTTTTTTATTTAATAACCGGAAAAATACGTATGTGAATTGTAAAATGCATTATTACTACCGTACTGAAAATTCAATAGGTAGTAGAATCAAATGTCTCTTTAAGCACTAACCTTTAGCCACCTAAATAATAATTAGTGTTTTAATATTATATTGTATGTATGTTAGCCTGTAAGGTATATGTAACTATCGGTCACAATGTTTTATTATTATTATTAAATCTCCATCATTAATTGTTCAAATTATATAACATATAATAAATAAACTTGCATACGATATCAGTGTCATTCGAAATACGAAACAATTCGTTCGAGTAATAATAAAAAAAAACATTGTTTAGCTATTCAACTAAGCATGTTATTAAATAAAAAACCTCAGGACAAAGTTGCTTAGAATCTAGATAGTACTTACTTGTTTATAGTACAATACACTAGTATGTAGGTTGTCTGGAAGAGATTGCTTTTCAATGTGGCCTGTTTCATTTAAGTGTTGTTTTTTCTCTTAGTGTAGTTTTTTGGCGCACAATAAAGAACTTTCGTATTGTACATGTATGTTGTTATTACCAACATGTTTTAAAAGTTTTCGGGGAAAAAACCAACCAGCCATTTTCCCAGTAGAAGAAGTTTCCCAGTACCACAGGATTTCTAGAGACCTGTGCACAATTTTTTATAGATATGTAGTTAGCTCTTTTTACCTTTTTATTGTTTTCTTGCGTTTGTTATATTATACTTTAGACCAGTGCCTTTTTGTTTTGTGCTAAATAACTTGTAAAGACGTTTCGATAAAAAGTTTCCACAAAAAACTGCCTACCTCCTAATCGTAATGTTTACAAGACGAGACGACCCTCTGTCCCTTCCGCAAACTTTTATTGATACCGCTCCGCCCGGGGACAATACATTACCAAATACAATAACCATACATTTGTATGGCTGTTTTTAAGTTTTACCTTGTTGGTTCCTTACTTATAAATTGGCGACAAGGGTCAGAAATGTTAATAGATGGATATTAAAGTAGTTCTTACATGTTTTGTTAAAGATATGGCAATAAAGTTTATTTATTTATTTGTAAAATATTAGTCATGTCATGTTAAAATAAATAAATAAATAAATATTGGGGGATAATCTTACACAAATCGACCTAGTCCCAAACTAAGCAAAGCTTGTACTATGGGTACTAGACGACGATAAACATACTTATATAGATAAATAAATACTTAAATACATAGAAAACATCCATGACTCAGGTACAAATATTCGTGCTCATCACACAAATAAATGCCCTTACCGGGATTCGAACCCAGGACCTCTTGCTTCGTAGGCAGGCTCACTACCAACTAGGCTAAAGCGGTCGTCAAAAGCGGCGGTGTTTATTTATATCTGCGAGGTTTAATCGTAAGATAGAATTATTGGTTGCTATTTGTTGTGCTACATGCTACTTAATTTAATTACTTTTAAAGTACATCACTTTTTTTGGGTTCCGCAGTCAACAAGGAACCCTTATAGTTTTGCCATGTCCGTCTGGCCGTCCGTCCGTCTGTCCGTCCGTCTTCGGCTTAGCTCAGTAACCGTTACTACTAGAAAACTGTAATTCAGCATGGGTGTATAAACCAATCACGCCGACAAAACAGAAGAATAGAATTTTGAAGAAAAAAAATTTTGGGGTGCCTCTCCTACACCAAAAGTGGGTATGTAATTTTTTTCTCGTTAATCCCATAGTGTGGGTTATCGTTGGATTGCTTGTTCAAAAATAGGCAGTATGGGTTTTTAAAAATGATTTTTCAAATTAGTGATTCGTTTGCGAGATATTGGGCTTCAAAGCCCCTGCTACTGCGAATGTGAAGAAAATCGTGGCAGTAGTACATATAATGAATTTAAAAGGAAAACTATCACGGCTAAGTAGGCATAACGCGTAGTAATAACTCGGTAACTAGTTATGCCTACTTACTACTATATATACTTATGTTTACTACTATAGTCGACCAACTTAAAATGTAGTTAGAAAGGCCAGCTTTCGTACAAATTCGGCGATGCAACCATTTAGTTAGCGCGCGCGCATGTCGATGTAATTAAGAAAGACAGGCAACTACGCAACCCTACACTGTGCGTGGCCCGACACGCACTTGGCCGATTTTTTACTTACTGTGGTTAATCGATGATATGTTTCATGCTTTTGAATGAGTTTCCTTTTTTCATGGCGACTTATGTCAAATATAGTATTTAACAAGATTAAAAATATATATTAATTAATATTTTCAAATTCATTTTTTCCTAATGCCATTAGTTTTATGGTTTTGTTTGTATTATACATATAAATATATATATTTTACTAGCTTCCGCCCGCGACTTCGTCGTGACCCGGGATAAAAATTATCCTATATTTTAAACCAGGCTATTAAACTGTCTTCCCTTCTTTATCCAAACATCGAAACTTGCGGAATCATAATATTAGTACGATACTTTTGTATAAACAGAAAACCAGTGCATTTTATGTGTGAGTAAAAAAATATTTTTAAAATATGGCAAAAACGGCGATTTACCTCTTATACGTTTACAAGGCCGCCCTTCCCAGATAATCAAACTTTTACTACACGGGACGGGCCAAATACAATAACTATTATGAACTAAGTGATTTAAATGTTAATGTACTCAAATGTTAAGAGCCATCATCATCATCATCATATCAGCTGAAAGACGTCCACTGCTGGGCGTAGGCGTCTCCCAAAGAGTGCCACAAGACCGGTCCTGCGCCAGCCGCAGCCAACGGACTCCCCCAACCTTTACCAGGCCACAGTACACCTTGTAGGCGGTCTACCCGCGCCGCGCCTGCCGGAACGTGGTCGCCACTCGAGAAACTTTCCGCCCCAACGGCCACCGGTTACCTGGTGGACACTCACCCTAAATGTCAAAACAAGTCCCACTCCGTAAACAGAGTACGAATAGAATTGACCGTTTTTCCATACACTTGGAGAAATGTGTATCAATTGACAGTAATTCCATTCCATTCTGCCGGCCCGATAAATTCCAATAATGTGTTACGCCCATTCTTAAAACCGATGTTATACATCGCTGTCTATTGAATGGATAAACCGATGGTGTACATTTTTTTTCCTTGTTTTTCCATTCCTAGAAGTATGATTGTCGCATTTTATTTTAACCGACTAACGACTTCAAAAAAGGAGGAGGTTCTCAATTCGTCAGAATCTTTTATTTTGTATGTATACAACGATTATTCGAAGACGCCAGGACCGATTAGGAACGATTTTTTTTGTTCGAAAAGGGTACCTGGGTAGGTACCCTTTTCGAACAAAAAAAGGGTAGGTGCAAAGATGGTCCCATGGGCAGCAGGGCAGGATCTGTTTATGGGGTCCTAGAGAAATCGAGAGAACTCTTCAAATCAGGCAAAGTGCTGAATTGAAGTCGGTTAAAACTTCGTTTAATAATGTAACTTATACGTAGAATAATACCCGGGCAAAATTATGGCGTCTAATATATAATTGGTTTTACACTGGCGCTCAAATAGTGTTGTTTCGACGGTAGTAAATACTCACGGCACTCATGGTAAAGTCGCTGTAGCCTGTGGATGTTTTTAATTCTACGTCACATGGGCGTTGACTTTTTAATAGTGTAGGAAGATTCGGTGTAGAATAGAATAGAATAGAATATCATTTATTCATGCAACAACACATACACACACATAGATCACTAATACAAAAGAGAGAACAACATTGCCACGAAATGGTTCCATCTCAGCGTTGTGCTGGCCTGGTGCCGGGTGCCTGGTGGCCAGCGCTGGTCTTCCGATGGAACCATCCGGTGATTCCACGGCGTAACACATATTTTACACTCACACAAAAAAGAAGAGAAATAATTATAATATAAAAATAATATAATTATAATAATTAAAAAGAAATAATTATATATATAGTGTATAGTTCGTAAGAGACAAATTTAACTTCATAGCTCGCTGTCAGCACAGGGCATTGGCAGTAGGCACTCTATAGTGACTTTACTTTCCACCAGGAGCACCACTCTGGCTTTCTGGTTGAGCTGTCGGTATTTAATTTCCCGCCACACACAGTTATTTGATGGGGAAAATGTACCTATGTACGCAGCACAATTGACCTACCTATGTCCAGCGATGATAGCAAATCATGCTGAGTTGGGCCCATTTCGTGACGCGGCACAGATTCACTTCTTTCTTTTGTCTTTGCTTTGTAATACTGTGTTGTGTTGTGTCACGAATAAATGTTTCATTCGTAAATTAATTCATTCATTCATTCTTCACTGAAGTATTTGTCACTTGACATCAGGAAACAGTACCTAGTGTACCGCCTTCTATATTAAGCGGTCTTTAGACCTGCCTTTTTTTTTATACAACGACGGTGGCAAACAAGCGTACGGCCCGCCTGATGGTAAGCGGAGCCTATAGACGCATGCAACTCCAAAGGAGTAACATGGGCGTTGCCGACCCTTGATATGTTTGTGGATTCGCCGTGTTGACAGCTGAAGAAACAAATTACGTCGCTCTCAACACAACGCATCCTCGGGAGCTCTTCCCTTGCTCACCACCAGGAACACAAGTAGTAGCTTAAATGCAGTGCACTAACTGCACTCGCACACATCGTGATTCACCCAACATATCCTAGGAACCGCGAGAACGCTAAAAAGTTACCCACGAGAACAATATCCCTTTGCTATTGCGCTAAAAAACGTGCTGGTCTATTAACGATGATGAGATATACCTATTTGCCTAATTTTCCATGCGGTTAATGCGCCCTCCCTCCGCACGTGCAAACATGCAAATAATTACAGCAAATCACCACCAATAATGACCAAACCTCGACACGTGCTTCGCCTCGCTACGAGGCATCATCAGGAGACGCTGGCAGGAGATGCTGCTCGCGCCACGCCCGCTGAGCAAACACTGAGGTGTTTTGCTTAGTTGACGTGGGGTTGTTCTCGTAGCTTATCATGGACTTCCGCTAAATAACGCCAGATTCAATCAATTATGCTAAAAATACCTAACACCATAAGTACTTGAGGTTTGAAGTTTGAACCCACGACCATTGACGCTGTAGGAATGCTGGCTAATGTATAACAGCAGCTAAACCATACATCCATGACCGGAGCCATCTAGCGTGACTTTCTATCCTTGAGATGTTGGTCGAATCTCTTTGCTATCAGACCATTCGCTGAAACATCTATCGAACCAATGATCGTCGAATGAACATCCCCCATGGAGGCTATCTCATGAGCCAGGTCAAGATACTTCGCGAGATTCTCACCATAGGGTATGGTGATGTCGACGGGCACTGCCTAGTGCTTTATTATTACTTAGCGATCCATAAACCTACGGATCGAAACGCCATACAAAGACAGTCCTCCAGTTAAACTGGCTGTGATTTGAACGTCGAAATGTCGGTACCTTCCGAAAACATCAAAACGAATAAGAATCTTAATCTAGGCCAAATTTCCTCGACGTATGTTTATATACCGACTCAGTTAATATATTATATTACTTTAATGTTTGCCCTGGATTCTTGGGGAGGGATGCAAATATCAATAAAAGTACCGATTCGATTTGGAGGGCTTCAATATGTACGTATTTGTATTCTACATTATGTGCTACATAATGCAAATTAGCACGCGGTTCGGTCGTACGTATATGGAGGCAAAATTTTGCTGTATACAAAAACACATTTACTGCAAAGCTAGTGGCACTACGCCGTAGTAGCAGCTTGATCTTAATTTATGTGTGTCGTGATACTCGGGATTAGCAATGAATAGAAGTTTCTGTCAAAAAAAATTTTTTCATTGAGATACGGTTCTAACGAGCCCAAACTCAACGGGGTTACGTCTGTTAAGTACTGAATTCTCATGGCCACCTTCTGTTTCCGTCATCAGATCAGCTCGATGGTACCATAATATTGAATTGACATCCAAACTATACTTATACCCAATATTTCAGCTCAATTGGTAAATTAAAACAAAAACCATTTTCGAAACATGCCAAGTTTGGGCTCGTCCAGACACGATATGGCTTATTTTTTTAAATATAATATTCCACAAATGATACGTGATATCCTCATATTTAACCTCAAAAAAGCGATTTTGAAAATAATTTCATTTTACTTATAATTCTATCTGTAGTGCAAAAATAGGAGATACGATCCAAAACTTATTAAAAATCGATGAAAACTTTGGGTAGCCCCTTAATTACCAGTTTGCTCGGTGGTGTCTATAATATTGCATTTTCATCGAGCTTACACGAGTAGGTATGTCAAATTTCAGCTCAATCAGATAGGAAGTGGCTGAAAAATTATTTGCATTTAACGGATAACTGAAGTACATATTCGTACATCATCAATCATTATCCTCCTAGCGATATTCCCGGTTGTGCCCTAAACGAGCCCGGGGTCCGCTTTGACACCTAATCCCAAGAATTGGCATAGGCACTAGTTTAACGAAAGCGACTGCCATCTAACCTTCCAAACCAGCGGGAAAACTAGACCTTATTGGGACTAGACCGGTTTCCTCACGATGTTTTCTTTAACCGAAAAGCTAACGGTAAATGTTCCGTACATTTAGTATTTATTTATTTATTTATTAAAAACAAAAATTAGACATGAATAGTAAGATACATTGCTCCACAAAACTACATCAATAGTTTGACTGTGGAGTCAAAATTACAGTCTCTTTTCTCTTTAACATAATATAGGAGTGTCTTAAATATCTACAATGTATAGGTACTCTACATTATATTATATTACTATTAATTTTTTTACATGGCATCAATAAGGTATTTTTGTAATCGATTCTTAAATCTACCTTTTTTGGGTTCATGAACAATGTCCACGGGCAGAGTGTTTAGTATATAAGGTATGCGTTTCTTTAGAGTCCTATCACCATAGTAATTGGACACTCTAGGTACTTCATACTTGCCCGCAGTCATTGTCCTTGTGCTATGTTTGTGTTTAAGGCTTGTATACCCGCTAAAGTCCTTGAGCGTATGGGCGGAGCCTCGACCCTCTCCCCGCGCAAGTCGCACAACCCGCCGTCGTTTATTAAGCGTTACATAGATTAAGTTACAGACGCGTCATCGCGCATCGTTACCAATGCAAGGGTGGACGTGGGTGGGTGACATTCGTCATGCTTAATTGAAACGTGATATTTGTCATACATAAATTACATAATTGATTAAGTTCAAAAATTATGTCCCTACTATTATAATACTATTTGCTTACGATTAGTGTAGTTCCGTCAGCACGGCTAGCACGAGACGGCCGCGACATACACTCGATTTTTCTCGCACTATCGGTCTCTCTCTTATTAGAACATTAGGAAAGAGAGGTATAGTGTGAGAAAAATCGAGAGTATGTCGCGGCCGTCTCGTGCTAGCCGTGCTAGTGAAAACGAAATTCGTTCGAATAACTCTCATTGTCGCTCGAACTAGCAAGCGCGACAGAGAGGGAGATACACGAACGAAGTTCGGTTTCGTTTCGCGGTAGGCCCTCAGCACGCCTAGCACTAGACGGCCGCGACATACTTTCGATTTTTCTCGCACTATACCTCTGTTACTAAATATTCTAATAAGAGAGAGACGGATAGTGCGAAAAAAATATAAAGGTAATAATAATAATCCATACCTACTGTTGCCCTTAGGCCATTTTTTAATGTCGCTATTAATAGGGGCCCATCTAGCAGTTAGCGAGTTACCGTCTGCCAGAGATAAAATGTGAAACAGTTTTATTGGGCAGGCGTCCGATGTTTCATCCAATAGCCCAGCTACTAGTCCATCATTTTCACCCAATAACCCGTTTTATTTAGATTCCATCAACTAGCAATAGACTCTTACACCCCAGCGGGTGCTGTTTCTGTGTGCGTCCCATGACACGGGCAGAGACAGCATCCGCTTGGTGTACTCCTTGCATTTCATTAAATTGTCAAAAGGGCCTCTACGTGTTGGCTTAGAGCTCCACGCACGCCTCCTAAAGGTCCGGGACATCATTGTCCCGTGAGCGGGAAAGACATATAATCCATACTATCTATACTTCCATAGCCATACTCCATACTAATATTATAAATGCGAAAGTGTGTCTGTCTGTCCGTTACCTTTTGTGTAAGTGTAAGGTTGTTAAGTTTTAAACTAATTTTCGGTATATTTATTACGTTCTACTTCCTTGATTTGATGATGATGGCATGTACAGTCAGCATCAGATAGTTAGTAGCATCCAAAGTAGCCAAATATATCGTAACACATTCCTTACTCCTACTTATAGTAACAAAGACTATTTCGATGAATGTACGTTCCGATATATTTGGCTAACTTGGCTGCTACTAACTATATTATGCTGACTGTACAGAAATCGGCCTGGGGTAAATATATACTTATAGATTGATTGTACGTTAACCATACTATGTTTCATATCAAATAATAACTCTGTATCGAACTTGGAGTTGGCATGCAACCCATAGGTAGGTACTTACAATATTTGCCAAGCCCACTATTTTTATTAGAACTTATTCTATTAACACTTGACAGTCATTAGTACGAGCAGATAAAACAATATTGTTAGTAGGCAATAGATATTGTAAATATATCTACTAATATAATGTCTGGTTTTAGCGATTTCCCAATTTTGATACTGTTTAGATATTTGATACTTTGATAGAATAGGTATTTACTTGTGTATTCTTTTTCCTCTTCTCTTGTAAAATTTCTTCATATTACGTATTTTCCTCCTGCGCTTATTTAACCCCAAAGACCCAAAATAATTATTGAAAAATTGGTGAGACCTAAGCTAAGACCTACTAACTATAGTATCGTAAGTTTGTATGTTACTAACAATCTATGAGCAAACTGGCCTGAAATAAAGAATTTATTATTATTATTATATTAATAATATTATTATATTATTATTCTCTTTATTCAACTTCAATCTTAGGCTAGGTTTTTACAATAATTATATAGAAAGTAAAATATAAAAACTATATACAAAACATAAAATCATTATAAAAACCTAACCTAGGGTACCGCCGGCAGCGAGGCGGGGCCTAAGCTGCCGGTGGTCAGGGCGTCAGAGACAGGAACCTCCTGACTATCCGCGCAGTATCCAGGAGTACCGCCTTCTGTATATTATTATTATTATTACCCGTGTGGTGTCGGGTTAGAATAGCACCAACCCCTTTCTTCCCGTGGGGGTTGTAAGAGTCGACTAAGGGAACGGGGTTGAAGTGTGTTGTGGGCGATGGGCTAGCAACCTGTCACTGCTATATCACATTTTGTCGATTTTGTTTTTATACCCACATTTATGCTAACAGTGGCACTGGACACAGGTTTCATGTGCTCTGCCTACCCCTTTTAGAGATAAAGGCGTGTATGTATGTATGGATGTATGTATGTATTATTATTATTTCCCATCTTGAACTAAAAACAAAATCTATCTATACCTACGTAAATGTTAATTAGGTACAAATGCCAACACAGTTAACTGACCATCCTGTATTTATACAAGAACCTTATTACAATGCACATAAAGTGCACGGATGGTCAGTCAGCTGTCTTGTCCATAGTACCTACTACTTTACAAACCACAAAATAGATTGTCCACTCTATGCAACAAAATTATCTGTCACTAAAAACTAAACTATACGCAAATATTTATTAGTTACCTACTATACGAATCACAAAACGGATTGTCCACTCTATGCAACAAATATAGTCCACAATTTCCACAAATATTTAAAAATTTCGGTGCAGCGCAAATTGACACAAGTCCGTCATGCAACGTGTCTCGTCCCGCACTGACCGTATGGACGAAAACGGGGAGGCGTAGGAACTTTGGCGGAATATTTCAGAAAACGAGATAAATTTTTAAGAAAATTAAGAAAGTAAGAAAATGATGCCCTTGTTCATTATTGTATGAAGAAAGTTATAAAATTTCATATTATTCTGATAAAAAATGGAGCAGTAAAATGGTTACAAGTGAAAAAATAGGGGTGACTTTAGATTTCTTTTTCTCTAATTTTTATTGTTAAAATGGATTTCTACGAAAACCATGACTCGTCGCATATCTTGCAGATTATGATATATTTTTTCCTACAACAAAAATGTTACGTTATAATGTATAAAACGGTTACAAAACAACTCATTTTCACGAAAATTTCGAATGTGGAGCCTTAACTAGGTGTAAGGCTATGCGCGCACTGCGGATTTTTGCCGTGCGTTTATTTTCCGCAAAAACTGTGAAGTATGGAACCTCCTTGAAGTGCGCGCACTGCGGAAAATAATCCGTATGCGGATTAAAATCCGTGATTTGCTGCAGGTTGGTTGCGGTGCGGCGCCCGCACGAATTTTCTGCATCCTATGGACTAGTATGGACCATTATGAAACCCCGCGCACTGCGGAATAAAATCCGTGCGGACGCCGGCCGTCTGCCATCCAGTGACGTAGTTGTTCTCACGACACGGTGTTGCTTTCGACGTGCGTTCTGTACTTGAGTTAGGACTAGAATGGCAGAACGTGCGGAAATGTCACCGCTATGCGTGTACTGGACAAGCACGTTTTTTTTTCTTTGCGATTTTAAAAACGCACCGCAATTCGCCGCACCGCAGTGCGCGCTTAGCCTTAGTATTTCAGGTTGACATGGTTATTTACTGCTAACAAGTATTTCAGCTTAGAGCTTACCGGTAAGATTTTACATATTTTAAACAGTTTTTGGTAGTTATTTTTGCAGTTGTCTTTTGTCTTCTTATAAAAAAAATTCTATTCTTATTAAGTAATTTCAGAAATCGGATTTGTAACATTTCTAATTTTCAATATAAGTTTTGAAAGTTAAACCATAGCTATCAAGGGCATAGCATAGGATGGATTCTACTATTGACTTATATAAACATTTTAAGGTACTGGTAGGAATTCTGTAACTTAGATGATAAAATTTGCCTAAGAGTATTCTTAATTTGCAACAAATAAAATCAATGTGATGACCAAGAGAAGTTTTCATCGGTTTTCAAGCCAAGATATGTAACGGAACTAACTTTTTCTATTGGCTTGCATGTACAGTACATAAGTTCCTGAAGTTGATTGGTACGCTCCGGGACTCGAACCCACGGCCGCCGCTTGACAGCCGCATGCCTGAACCACTGGGCTACCGAAGTACATATGCTAGTTAAATAAAAGCTCGTCCAAATGCTCTACCCGAGCGTAGCCGGGACTTGGTTGGGTATTACCTATATGTCCCGAACCCAAGTTTCTGCCCCTACAAGATATTTAAGAAGTTCACACACGACCTCGTTCGGTTATTAAGCTTATTACAAAACCGAACTTGGTCTGTAGTCTCCAAAGTTTGAAGATTATATGATAAGATTATATACTAGCTTCTTCCCGCGACTCCGTCCGCGTGGAAGTCGTTTATATCGTAGCTCCATACAAACCTTCACCCCCCATTTTAGGGAAGTGGGGGGTTAGAAAGAGACAAAAAGTAGCCTATGTCACTCTCCATCCCTTCAACTATCTCCACTTAAAAAAACAGGTCCATTCGTCGCTCCGTTTTGCCGTGAAAGACGGACAAACAAACACACACATACACTTTCCCATTTATAATATTAGTATGGATGGTGTGTAGGTTTCCGTAGCCTTAAAGTGACGTGGATACTCACCCTTAAACGGAAATGTCACTGCCAGACTAATCAAACTATAGAACGGCCTATAGGTAGACCGTTTAACTCAGTCCTTACCAGCGCGGCGCGCGGGTGCGGGTATGACGATAACGGGCCGCCCGCGCCCCGCTAGCGGTCTACCTAAAGCATAGTTACAAGCGCACGCACACATACAATCACGTGTAATGATGAGTTGCGCTAACCTAGCAGGGCCCTATTTCACCATCTTGATAATTGTCACCTGACAATGACGATTTCACGTACATTGCTGGGTCAATAAGCTATCCAGCAACCACCTTTACCTGTGGACGCAGCCATGTAGGTCGAATTGTCGAACTTTAGGTTTCCGCCCAAGTTGGCTCAGTTCGGGTAGCACAGGGCGGTTCCACAACGCTACGGGAGCTCAAGTACCGCGAGCCATCCGGTTGCCTCTTGGACAACTGCTCTCCTGCACTCACTGCACTACGCGTCATTGCTCTGAATATATCACGCACGGCGGGGCGCGGGGCGGGCCGGTAACATGTGGCGGGCGGTAAATGGACTTCGGGACAATATTCCCACTCAATGCGAAAATGAGATTTCATGACAATTGAAATTTCACCATTTTAACCGACTTCAAAAAAGAGGAGGAGGTGTCTACGCGCCCCACCGCACAGTGGGACAAAACGTTCTTAACCATCTCAAAAATGGTTTTAGCGAAAGTCGTAGGTCTGATATAATTTTGATAGTTCTACGTTCTATGATAAAAGACCTAACTGATATTAGCGTGTAAAATAATAATTGTTAAGTTTTACCTACCTAAAATTGCACTGAAACATTGAACTTCGATAATTTCGTATTTAACAGACTAGACCTTCGTGAAGTTTGACTTTAGATATTTTTTAAGTTTCTCTAAGAAATATATAAGTATTACACATATTTAGATTTACTAGGATCTCTAGTTTTTAAATGCGGTACTATTTTACAGAAAAATAAAATACGTATTTTTTAAATAAATTTTGAAATGCCCCATGAAAATTTCCGAATGTTTCAATTTCAATTGGAGGTTTCCTTGTTATCGAAAGCTGCCGATGTCGAGTTATTATCATTTATAGAATCCTTAATTAGTAAATAATCCAAGGAAACAAAAAAACCTGCGTCATTATAGCGCCTTTTTGAGCTAGAACCTAAAATGTCAGCAGAGGACCAAAATCATTATTTTTACTTATACCTATTTATACGTTATTGTAGTTATATTAGTGAGATTTACCGTTGTTTTTATTCATATTTGATAAAATAGGTTTGTTTGGCTATCTTTTACAGTATCTGATTTAACCACAATTTTGATAACAATACCTATCATCAGACTTTTATCTATTGTGGTAATTATAAACAGTATTGGTTAAATATCTCTGTGAGAACTTTCTTTATCAGTTGACACGTTTTGCACAAGTTACTATAAAGTGCTATAAATACTCGAGGTTTCCAACATTTGTATCAAACTGTCGGAATACCTACGCAAAGTAACTATTTATTTGTCAAAAAATGAGTGAATTCGTTTGTGTTCGACGTGATATATGTGCTCAAATAATAGCCGGTAAAAGTACCTCAGATATGGAAAGATATTTATTAGAAAATGTTCAATTATCACCATCAGATGTAAATATTGTCATTCATAATATCCAAGAAAACTTGGTATCGAGTTGCAACTCTAAATGGGTGAAAGCTCAAAGAAAAACTGATCGTTTTGAGAGTCAAAACATAAATTGGTTGAATGGCGAATTTAAGGTATCGTTGAATTCGTGCAATGCCTCAACATCTGAAGAACCATATGAAGCGTGTTCTGAAAATACGAAAAAACGTAAAAACATGGAATTGATGCAAGAGTACGGAATGGGGCGTGTGCATAATGCATACATACAAGGATTACGATCTATAGGTGAAAATGACGAATCCTCGATTGTAAGTATTTTGAGAAATACGGACAGACAAAAGAAGAATGAAGTTCTGCAAAATATAATGAGAGGACCGGATGCTGCAGCTTCTTTTAGCAATGACGAAGCACTGAGTATATATATTGAAACAGATTTAACCAAAACTCAATATAGATACCTGAGGTACATGCTAAATGAAAAGGGACATTCTGTATTTCCGTCATACCAATCTTTGGGTGAAGCAAAGAAGAATTGCTATCCACTTACATCAAGCATAACTGTTACAAACATCAGTGCTAAGGTGAACCTTCAGGATCTTTTGGATCATACTGCCTGCCGTATTATGAAGATAGATACGATACCAGAAAATTTCAACAAACTTAAGCTGTACAGTAAGTGGGGTTGCGATGGATCTTCGGGGCAAAGCGAGTATAAACAAGTGTTACCTGAAGAAAGGGAACAAATATCGGATGCAAATTTGTTTATTGTTTCACTTGTACCACTGAGATTAGTTGACGAAGAAAGTAAAACAGTTATATGGCAAAATCCGACATGCTCTTCTGTTCGTTATTGCAGGCCTATTTCTCTGGAACTTGCAAAAGAAACTAAAGATAAAACCACATCTGTTGTGAATGAACTTGAGACCAAAATCAACGAATTAACTCCAACGCTTGCAGCACTAAAAGGGAATGTTGTGGAAGTAAAACATGAGTTGTTCCTGACAATGATAGACGGGAAAGTTGCTCAGGTTTTAACAGAGACATCATCGAGCGCTAAGTGCACTATTTGTGGAGCAACCCTTAAGCAAACCTGATGAAAGTAACTGCGAGAGTTGAGAATGAAGATGCATTTAAATACGGACTCTCGACCTTACATGCGTGGATAAGATGTATGGAAATGATTCTGCATATTTCTTATAATCCTGCATTTAAAAAATGGGCAGCCTGAGAACAAAAAACTAAAAGAAGAAAAAAAAGATTTGTCCAAGCTCGATTCCGGGAAGACCTTGGTTTACACATTGATAAACCTCGTCAAGGATCAAGAAATAGTAATGATGGAAATACGGCAAGGAGGTTCTTCCAAAACTATGAGTGTTCTGCAGAAATTACGGGTGTCGATGAAGAGTTAAGAGATTATACATAATACTGCAAACAATGTCATCTGGGTTTCCTGTAAATGCGATCAAATTTGGTGAATATGCGCTGGGAACTGCACGGTTATACGTGAACAACTATAACTCAGTTCACAAAATTCTTATACATGGCGCGAAAATAATAGAGCATTTTGAAATTTTGCCCATAGGGCAATTATCTGAAGATGCTCAGGAAGCTCGTAACAAAGACTATAAGAAATATAGATTAAATCACGCCCGGAAGTGTTCGCGGTCAGCTACAATGGAAGACGTTTTTCACACCTTGCTGTATACATCGGATCCCTACATATCCAGTATAAATAGTGCAAATGTCCTATTAACAAAAGAATTGTTGAATGAAGCGAAAGAACTTCTGGTGACAAGTGATACTGCTTGATTTTTTTTGTTACTAGGTGGTTGTAAGTTGCATTATCAATTAAGACACTTAATGTCTGCCTTTTTAACCTAATTACTACACATTTTTTTATTTATTATAATTTTTTAAATATATTTAAGTTATTATAAAAAACATTTGAAAAAAAAAAGAAAATTAAAAATATACCTATATCTACCTACTTACATCAAGTTTATTGTAATTATTAGTTAATACTTATCTTTTAATACTTAGTTATATGACCAAAGAAAATTAATAAAAATATTATTTTAAATTTTTGTATGAAAAATTGTGAAATTTTATTTTCAACTATATTACTCAATAAATATAAGTTTTATAATAAAGGCGTTTTGATTATATAAAGGCATAACTATTCAAGATTACCCAAGCCAAATTTCAGCATAAATCTCAATAAACAAAAAAGTTACAGATTTTTGAGATGGAATTGACCGTTTTGTCCCACTGTGCGACACCAACCACATTTAAACGCCCGCGCCGCGGCATCGGCCTCTTTTTCCGCCGATCTCCACCGCGCTCGCACCTCGCCATTAGGCTATTTAAAATCGTACTTACCTATGTAATTTCTAATTAAACCTATGTATAATACAGTCTAAAGTTTCACTTATTGATTCCCGAAGGCTCCAACAGAGGTTCTCAATTCGGTTGTATTTTTTTTAAATGTTTGTTACCTCAGAACTCCGTCATTAATGAGCCAATTCGTAATTATTATGTTTTGTTTGTAAGTAGGTAGTTCCAGGTGAATCCCATTTTTTTCAAAAATTCAATTGGTTAATGGGATCCATGAGTAATTGAGGGAACTCTTCAATTATATTAGGCACGCGTGTAGTGATTTTGGTATTTTCTATTTTAACTCGTGTATTTACACCCGGTAATCATAAATTTGGTGGAGTGGAATTGATGATGAAGACCACAGATGACTTATGGAATTCCTCACTTATGTACTTAAAAGCCTTTCGACGCATAATGCCAAATACGCAAAATGGCATTTTGTCGTTTCGCGTATTTGAAAAAAAAAACGCATAACGCCAAAACCGCACAATGCCTAAAATGGGTAAGTTAATGTAGTGCTTACAGTTTCCGAGTAAATTGGCTTTGACATACGGACGGACGGACATGACAAAACTATGAGGGTACCGTTTTTCGCACTTTGCTACGGAACCCTATGCCACGTCTTCTCTTGGCCAGGAAGTGAGATTTTCTCCCGTGGGCGGTGAATTTCACTTATGACCTTGGGTGACGTAAAATAATAATGAACCCACAAATGAAATTGATTAACAATGAAATAAGTAATTATATTTTTTTTATCAAATAAGGTAGACAGACTGTTTTGTTAGGTACGTTTCTACGCATGAAATGACTGGTAATAAGGTTTTTCAAACGTTAAATTTAAAAATAAATAAATTAGAATTCCTTTCAAATTGGTCCATCTGTCACTCGTGTCACTCATGCCATAAATTTAATAATTTTGGTTCAAAAGTAACTGCATACATTAAGAGTTCAAAAGTCTTTATTGCAACGGATTAAGAGTTTTTGATCTCTTCATATATGTAGTTACTTTTGATGTTGACTATACCTATTAGAAAAAAACAACATGTCGCGTGCTGTAAGGAAGTTTTGGGTGATAACTTTTTTTTAATGTATGGGAAATATACTGTTTTCACTCTTGGAACTTGGATATTCTAGTTTATGACATGATCTTTCAAATGATATAATAATATATCTTCAAATTATGGCGATATTTTGTCAAAAGGAAATGAAAAATGACAAATAACCTCAAGAATACCTTGAAAAATTTGAGGGTCCATATGCCGAACACCCTGTATGATCCCTGCACGCCATGTGCTAACCGTGCTGTGTGTAAAGTCATTAGCTTTTGACATTATACGTATTTGGCATAAAAAGAATTTGGCATTATACGTATTTGGCATAAAAAGAATTTAGCATTATACATATTTGGCATTTCGCGTATGAATGGCGTTTTGCGTATATGGCATTATGCGTCGAAAGGCTTAAAAGTACAAATGTACGTCACAGATTCTGATAAGATTCCGCTGAAATAGCAACTAATGAAGTGCCAAAGGTGATCCTTGTGGAATCGACGGAAGTCCTCAAATATTATCGGGCCACATACAGCGATTGGGTTTTTTTCCCTAATAATCAACGCATTTGCTCTCGGAAATCAGTTCATGTGGTAAATTGGAAAATAAATGTGGAAATGTTCTCGTGGCTTGGCGGAATACTAAATTGAAGTCGGTTAAAACTTTGTTTTTAAATTAAATTATGTACTGTATATTTTTTTTATTTCCTCGCATGATGCATTGTAAAATGTTGTATGATGGGCGGATAGGTAATTCCCAACTCGTGCCACTACGAAACATTCGCTGATGGTCGTGTTTTCGGTCATAGCACTCGTACCATAAATAACTATTATTGCACAGCTCAATCAATAGTCACTTTGGCAGCTATTGTCAAAATTACTATAGACCGCCACAGCAGGCCGCGCCACGCCAGGGTGATTCAGGCCTTAAGCGTAGAGCGTTTTTGACGTTTCATATAAAGTTGCTTATTTGCCTATCAGTCAAACACCGTATTCTGCATAGCTAGCCTCAGACCAAGAAAAAACATAGAATATTACGACCAACCTAGTGAAGCCGGTTTGCAACCAAGCCAAATAAGTTTAGAACACGCTCACACACACATTTACAAATCAAAACGCACAAAACTCTTCAGCACCTGTTGCCATGTTGTCACGATCATGTATTTCCAATTTTGTGTAATTTAGTTACTAAATGTATGCGTGAGCGAGTGCTAAACTTATTTGGCTTGGTTGAAACCCCTCTTCACTAGGTTTTTCGTAATGCTCTGTCTATCTTTTTTATTGCTCTGAGTAGCTAGCATAAAGAGTAATATAAAACCTCTATAATATCACTTCCCATAGACGTAAGAGTGACGTACACAGTCGTGTCTCCGGCCTCGACTGTTACTCTATCTCGGTTATTTATACCTTTTCCTATAGTATTAAGACACCATAAGGGAACGTAACCATGGTAACCAGACCTCTTAACGGGTATTTCTGCTGAGTGACACGTATTAACGATATTTAACCCATTCAACGTCAATCACGATACATATGCCCACAACCCGCCTAGCGGCGCTTACTGTTCACTGACCATTAGGTTTTTTTTTATTACGTATAGGTTCGCATTTGACCACTATCTCGCCTGATGGAAAGTGATGAGGTCGAGGGTGTTACATGCATACCAAGATAGTGCCTATTCAATCTCGTCTTGTTAATGTTACATGGAACCTTATTACAATGCATATTTAAAGTGCCCTGATGGTCGTTAGCTGTGTTGTCGATAGTACTCGCTTTCAGCAACATACGGGGAAAACCATGGGATCTGTTACTAGCCTCATCATCATCATGTCAGCCGAAAGACGTTCACTGCTGGACATAGGCCTCCCCCAAAGAGTGCCAAAGTAACCGGTCCTGCGCCACCCGCATCCAGCGGACTCCAGCAACCTTTACCAGCGTAGCGCGTAGCGATTCTTGGCAGCGACTACGGCGTAGAGTGAAGAGCGTAGCGTGCCGATGAATGGGTTAAAAACATATAAGTACCTAAATATTATGAAACCGCGATTAGAATACACTTGAGCACATATGCCGTTTTCGAATTAATAGATGAAATGTCATTGTCAATGGTAGAGTGTGCAGATAAATGAAAATAATTATTACAGTACGAAGAAGATCTAAAGCTTATATTCCCTCTGTTCCCGAAGATCTATTCCCTCATAACATAACATCATCGTCTTCAGAGCTGTCTGTATCATCACCTGGTATAAAGAAAGTAAAATAGATAATTAGTGTGCTAAATAGTGTTAAATACACATATTCACATTCGACAGCATATAAATAGTTTACTGCAGCACCTACCTATAACCATAATTAACCCTTTTCTTGGCAAATAACAAAAAAATGTAAGTTCGATCCTCGTTTTGTTGTGTATCATATATTATACAATGTCAAGAAAAGGGTTAACGTACTTTCGTGTGTGAGTGCATTCTAATCGCGGTTTGATAATACCTAGTAAAGCGGGGCTATTCCGACAGACGTGTCATCAATCTGTTAGAACTGGTTTTAATATCTCATCAGTGTATAAAACGGACCTTCGGAATGGATAAAAGTTACGTTAGGTATGCCGCGCCTTCGCTTGCGTTCTTTGCAATACCCGGGCGGAACCGATCGGACAACTAATCTACATAATACTAATTACTAAGTCCCTGGGTGACCGAGCTGAAAATAGAAAAAATACGGAGATATCGAATTTTCCCAGACATGAGACCCGGGTAGATCTATTTTTCGCCCCCGTAATCCTCCGTATTCCAATTTTCATTGAAATCGTTAGAGCCGTTTTCGAGAACGTGATTTCAAATATATGCCTATACCTATATACAAATATTGCTCGTTTAATAGTATAGGATATTATAAAGAAGAAAAATCTGTGAGATTGTACCGTCACAAGTTTTTATGTAATTGTATACCCGGACCCACTTAGGTACCTGAATTCAAAAAATCTTTCACTTGCGTGTAGAATGGACTTTCTAGGTGGTTATAGGCTATATTTTGTCCCGGCTTTCTATATTCATTTTTGGGATTACTTTCGAAATTTCTAGATTTTAATCTTAGATTTTATAATTTTCACGTTTGCGTCATAGAGGTTATTTATTTTTCTTTACTAAAATAGAATATCGACGCTATAATGTTCCGCGAATCTCTGCCCAGACTATTAATTACCGAATGCCGGTCATAAATGCTTTTTAATCATTTTCAATCTGTGCAATCATTTTAGTTTTAAACCTTAACTGGCATTATGTAGGATTACACAACTTTTAAGGAAAAAATATGGATTTTAGATTCTTTCATATAAAAAAGAAGATTTGAACCACCTAGGCCTGGATGACAGTGGTGACTTAGTTTTCGGTGGCTACTTTTTATTGGTGAACAAGCCTTTAACTGCACTCACACTCATTAGAGCGAGATGGTTTATCTCCTGCCCCAGTTAGTGCACTGCATTTAGCCCGGTCTAAAGGCCGCCTTCGTAAGAGATTGCGGCAAATAAGCCATTACCCGTCCAAATTTCAGTTGAAGTTTTTAATTGGTTTGTTAATTAAGTAGGTGGTTTAAGAGTCCGCAGTAAGCTCGGCCGAATTTCACCTTCCCATACAAACGTAGTTGGATAAGGCCGCGGACCGTTTCAACCGCCGCACTTTTATGTAACGATTTGTGGAGGGCCTAGCGTGACCAAATCACCAAGTTTGAATGAAAACAAATAAGCTTGCTTTCCTACTTGCGATATATATTAAAACTAAATGCCACCGTGAGGTTTTATTCGCTAATAAATCGTTACATACAAGTGTGGCGGTTAAAACGCTCCGCGGCCTTACCCAGTTACGCTCTCATTTTAAAACTACGTACTTTTTGGATTGTGACGAAACTTTGCATATACAATGGCATGAGGTATATCTATGTCTGTAATTAGTTTATATGCTTCCGGTTTATAAAACAAACGAAATACAGCAAAAACAAGTTTTGTATGAAAAACTTAATTCGCTGTATTTTTTTTACTAAAATATCTGAAGCTACATAAACTAATTACAGACATAGATATACCTCATGTCATTGTATATGCAAAGTTTCGTTACAATCCAACACGTAGTTTTAAAATGAGCGTAACTACGTTTGTATGAAGAATCGAGCTTACTGCGGACTCTTAACCTACGGTAAGCTGTCAGCCATTTTAAAACCAGTCTTAATTTGGCTGCATAGGAGCCTTCCTCTTATGGTGGCAAGACGTATAAGCTCTGTAGAAAAAATTATATCTACTCTAAGCCGTACCAACATACAAGCCTTAGGCACAAAAGACTTCGTCCCTGAACTCAGTGAAAATAGTACGAATATATAAAATAAAGTAAAATAAAATGAAAAGCCATGCGAGAACACCCCCGTCCAACTCGCACACTCCATCCAATTTATAATATTGTTTTTCCTCAGGATATATTTTTTCACTAGTGTGGGGGCTCCCCCCACCCCCTACCCCGGTTATTATTAAAGACGTAGACTCACACATTCTTGCCGAAACCGGAGTGTGATTAGATTAATAAAGCTCTGTTTGTGCGCACATACGTTTTTCAACTTTATCACGAAGGGATAGGGTCAATAATTGAGTGCATGTGTACTCGCGTGCTTGGAGATCGTTGGTGGGTTCTCTAAATCTTCGTTTCGTTCTATTTTTAAAAGATGGCGGTTGTGACGTGTCGAGTGCTTGGTATTGAAATCGGGGTTTAGGCTGGATAATAAAACCTAGTTTTTAATTTGTAATTTATTACATTGCCTCAAAATTTCGTATAGATATTTTGTGTAGAACGCAATGCTTCGTACACGTACCTACTGTTTTTAGGGTTCCGTATCTCAAAAGGAAAAAACGGAACACTTATAGGATCACTTTGATGTCCGTCCGTCCATCCGTCTTTCAAGACCCTTTTTCTCAGGAACGCGTGAAGGTAACAAGCTGTAATTTATACCCGATACTCAGGTCTACTGTTCCTTGGAGCTGTGAAAAAATCAAACTTCTAAGCCAACGCACTCAAAAGATACAGCCGTTTATGCCGCAAATTTTCGAAACTCGCAAGGGAATCAAAACGTACAGGGTACTTCCCGTGAACTCAGAATCTTGGAATTTGGTACAAAGCAACGTCTTATAGCACAGATAAAGGAAAAATTGCGAAAAGCGTAAATTTTTAGTTACATCATATAATAATAGTTATTTACGATACAAGTGCCAAAAATAGGAAATTCGCAACGAGAGTGGTGATAAATTAAAACACGACCGAAGGGAGTGTTTTAAATCTACACGAGTTGTGAATTACCTATTCGCACGTGTATCGTACAAAGTTTTACTGTACATATGGCTCTTTAAAGTTTCGACATATGCACGAAAAGTGCTCTTTTCCGCGGGAAAGTAGCACCATATGTACTGTAAAAATATTTTTAATAATTTTAAAGTTATTGCTTATATACCTACCCTACAGGTTTGTACGAAACCCTCGGTGCGCGAGTCTGACTCGCACTTGGCCGGTTTATTTATGTATAAGGTCGCGAGCGGTCATTGTGGTACTCTTTGGGGGAGGCCTACATGACCTATATGATGACGATGATGACTGCGCCATTCTACAAGCAAGCATGGTTACGGCTCGCCTCATAGCACGACAATACCGTAGCGTATGGGTGTCACAAGCGAGTTGTGCGACTATTAAGGCCGAAACGCACTGACATCGGTGGCGGCGTGGCGCAGAGGCGGTAAAGGGTCCGCACAGAATACCGCGCCGCGCCGCGCCCCTCTGTGCGGATGCGGACCAATTCGTATTAGTTCGCCGCTCAGCCACCGCTGTCAGTGCGTTTCGGCCTTTATTGATTTGATTTAGACTTCAACACATCCTTATACAACCCGGAAAAATAACCATACTTTTTTATAAAATGCTTTATAAGTACTTAGTTAAGTGTAGGATCTATGTGAGCTGTAGAAATCCCTTGCCTATCTTTTATTTTAAAGAATCGACAGTTAACACAGACAGGCTGAATCGACTTAAAAACTATATGATTGAAACTGCTCACAAAATTTCATGAGACTCGGTTTTGAAATGCGAGCAGCCCCGCTATTCTGTAACTTGTTCACCTGAACGCTCACCAGCAAATATATTATATCTTGACGCTTACTCCGGGCAAAATACGGTTTTGAAAAACATTAATTTATAATAGCGTTTTTTTGTTGATTTCATTTGAAAATGTAATTCTAAAATGATTTATTCAAGAATCCGACAAACTTTCCACCCGTAAGTAATTATGTAGATTTAGATGAAGCATGCATTGTCTTTTTTGTACTATTTGTCTTGAATATCATAGAGTAAATGTAAGTGAACCAAAATAAAGACAAAAATATTTATAAATATTTTTTCTGACTTTTCGGAAGCTAGTTAACTTATCATTTTTTTGATGTCTGAAATTTTGTCGGATTTTGTCGCTGGGTAACTATTTTATTTTATTGATAATAATATTCGTTACACATAAAAAATAAGCTATTATAAATTATTTCCAAAATTGTCATTTTTTCCATACAAGTTGTCAGTTCATTGACTGGATTAGCTTTCTCAGTTTCGTTAGGCGTGAGGGGTGGATCGAGGCATAAGCGCGTAAAGAATAACTGCCCTCTTAGAGGAGAACAGCCGGACAGACGGCGGACATGAGAAATAGTTTTTGTACAGCCAAGGACACCAATATGTAGGGAAGGTGGATGTCACACTGCGACGCATCAACGGACGGAGCTGCGTTTCTCGTTGTATGCAAGCACCTCTGGGCTGTTATTCGCTAAGCGTTAATGCGGCTCACCCCGCCGGTCGCCCGTCACGAAACTAGACCTCTACCTGCGCTTGGTTACTACGCATCGCGGTGTCAAGATATATTTGTGGGTGAGCGTTGAGGTGAACATAAAACAAGTTACAGAATAGGGGGGCTGTTTGTATATAAATTCCGCGTGGTACAGTCAGCGTCATATAGTTAGTAGCAGCCAGGGTAGCCAAATAAGGTACGTAAATACTGTAAGAATAAGGGTGTGTTACGAAATGTTTGGCTACTCTGGCTGCTACTAACTATACAGGGTGTAACAAAAATGGGGTATAAACCGATCAAGGGCTTAAGAGGTATCGTGTTCTGATAAGAAAAAACAAAAAAAAAATTGACGCGATTTTTTTTACATTTGTATGGAGCTCGTCGCCCCATTCGGTCAACGCTCCATACAAAAAAAGAAAAAAAAACGCGTCAATTTTTTTTCTGTTTTCTTATCAGAACACAATACCTGTTAAGCCCTTGATCGGTTCACACCCCATTTTTGGTACACCCTGTATGACGCTGATTGTACGACACACTGCAACGCACCTCCGTCCGGCGAAATTTGTATGCAGCTCCGCACCTCCGTCCGTTGATGCGTCGCAGTGTGACGACCGCCGTATTCACTCAAAGTTTCATAAATATGTATACTACAACCTTATTGTTGCAGGAATAAGGTCTGTGTACCTACATATTTCTGAGACACAATTAGCATGTTTGAAAAGCACTGATTAATAGTACATTACGTACCTAGGGCGGTGAATTCGTGAATGGCCCAGATCGCAGGTGTTTGTGGCCCGAACCGAAGGTGAGGGCCATAAATATGCGATCTGGGGCTTTACGAATTACCGCCCGAGGCTTTAAGAATTACCGTACGCGCAGCGTGCAGTAAAACTCGCATTATGGCCAAGTGTCACGTAAAATAAGTTAAATAAACTAGTTTCATTTTGATATCGATCCGATTTGAATGACTATATTCATTCAAATCGGATCGATATTCCGTTTTTGGAACCATTTTTTTTAAACATAGACTCGCGAATTCAAGAATTAAATAAAACACTGGGACCAATATAGGAGGTAACTACTGATATTTTATGGAGTCATCCTTTAATTTTTTTGCACCCGTTACAAGAAACATCCCATACTCAGGAACAAATATTTTTTATCACACAAACAATTTCCCTAACCGAGATCCAAACCTACTGAAAGCTTTTTTTAAAATCGGTGGAGTATTTCCGGAGATAGCCCCTACACATAAAACAATGCTTCTAACTGCACCTCTTTATAATATAGCCTATGCTCATAGGGAAAGTTCATACACAGATAAAGGCGGTTCCGGAGATTACCCCCTAAATACAGCCTTACGGAGCTACAATCTCACCAACTTTTCCTCTTTATCGGCCAAAATTCTTTCGTATGTCCGGCTATCCGGCCGTTCCCCTCTCCAGGCCGCATTTCTCAACCGGTTCTGGGGAAATTTAGGTAATTATACCTACTTCATTTTATAGTTTTTTGTCGATTCAGTATTTGGAACCATTTTTTTTAAACATACTCAAGAATTAAATAAATCTACTTATAGATTTTTTTGTCCATTCAGTTCCTGGAAATTAGTTTTTGAAGTGAAATCTTCTTTAGCGGCGCTGTGCACTTTTTGCACTTTTTGGGATGGGAAAAATTGTTAAACTCGCCACTGATTTCGATTTTCGATAGGTCACGTGACCGTGAGGGGGGGGGGAGCCGCTAGACTATAGATAATCGCACTGTAGACTATAGATTACAGACATGTATTTCAACAAAACTACGTTCCACGGTTTGAAAACGTCTAACTTTATCTAAGTAGGTATACTAGTTAGCTTTATTTTGAGGCCACCAAAGTTCTGATAACACAAATCGATGGGCCGTTAACAATATTTTTAATTTCGCTTATCACTCCCTACATTATCTTTAAAGTAAGGCAGATAAAATGAAAAAAATGTTTTGACGTAAAATCAATACGCGAGGGAGGATGATGTGTGTGTAGTGATGTGCCGCTGCCGGGAGTAGGGCTGCGCTGCAATCACAGTAAGGCGATATTGTCGGCAATATTTCCTTATTACAAACTTGTGTACTATTTCCTTATTACAATGTGTGACATTACAGACCTTTGAAAAGAGGTCTGTAATGTCACATATCCATACTCACTCATTTATTCATCTATACTACTATCTATATCTATTTTTTTTATTGGTATCTAGGATAACAACAGCCGTAAATATACAGTTCACATATGTTTCCTTACAAAATAAGAGGCCAATAATAGTTAAATCCGTTAATTACATCAAGAAAAAGAAAAACAGAGATGGTTAATTATAACTAAGATAATGAGTGTGGAAGCATGCTAAAGAAAAATTAACAACATGGTATAGTTCAGATTATTTGAGCTGACCGACTTTTTGTGAAGCTGTCATTGTGAAAC
This sequence comes from Epinotia bilunana, assembly GCA_947049275.1. Classification (NCBI taxonomy): domain Eukaryota; kingdom Metazoa; phylum Arthropoda; class Insecta; order Lepidoptera; family Tortricidae; genus Epinotia; species Epinotia bilunana. The sequence goes on along the minus strand of OX346275.1, from coordinate 14,364,187 downwards.
TTTTAATTTCAATAATAAAGTTGCGAGTAGACAAATTTGATACAATTACGGTTTCTCAAACAAAACCAACTATACCTAATGATATATCTATACTATTATTATAAAGTGGAAAGATTTGTATTTTTGTGTGTGTGTGTTTTTAATGAATAAACTCAAAAACTACTGCGCCGATTTCAAAAATTCTTTCTCTATTGGAAAGTTACATTTACCCTGAGTGACATAGGCTACTTTTTACCGCGGGAAAATGCTTCATTCCTACGGGAAACGGGTAGTCCGTGCGAAGCCGGGCCGGGCACCTAGTAATCCATAATAATATTATAAATGCGAAAGTGTGTCTGTCTGTACATACAGCTGTCTGTTACCTCTTCAAGCTTAAACCGCTGAACCGACTTAGATTAATTTTGGTATAGAGATATTTTGAGTCCCGGGGAAGGACATAGGATAGTTTTTATCCCGGAAATCATCCCCTAAGGGGGTGAAATGGGGGGTGAAAGTTTGTATGGTGCTGCGATATAAACTTGTTCCACGCGGACGGAGTCGCGGGCAAAAGCTAGTATTATATAAATATTACAAGTCACTTATTAGTAATCTCAATTGCATATTTATTATCACATGCAATGATATCAAGAATTTTCCCTTTAAAGGGAGTTAGTTACTCTTGAATAAAATGAATATTGTTTTTAATTATAATTGGGATCAATCTTTCACAAATGGAACTAGCAGACCCCGTATCATGGTCGGCCTTATCACACGATAAAAGACAGCATAGAGCGTCCGTCACTGGCTGACACCGTTCGATAGGACGAGACGACGCTCCTATCTTGTCACTTATCGCGTGATAAGGCCGACCATGACACGGGGTCAGGTATGCTCAATAAAGGCTTGTTCCTACAGTTGGTTTCACATTCATAGAGTCATCCGCCTATTAATAATTCTTATTTTGTTTACGAAAAATATTTCTATAGGTTTTATTATTTGTACGGTCAAGTCCAAAAGTATGTACTACTAAAACGACGACCGGTTTAGCCTAGTTGGTAGTGACCTTGCCTTGAAGGTTAGCTGGAAGAGATTCCTTTATAGGGATAAGTTCGCCTTTGTACTTTGATCTATTGTGTGACATGTATATTGTTTAACCTGTTATTGTGTACAATAAAGTAAGCACTTTATGTAAGCACATACATACATACCTTGCCTACGAAGCTAGTGGTCCCGGGTTCGAGTCCTGGTAAGTGTATTTATTTGTGTGATGAGCACGAATATGAGTCTCGGATGTTTTCTATTTATTGAACTAGCTTCCGCCCGCGACTTCATCTGCGTGGACCCGGGATAAAAACTATCCTGTTTTAATCTATCAGGCTATAAACTATCTTCATGCTAAATGTCGTCCAAATCGGTGGAGCCGCATAAGCGTGATTGAGTAACAAACATCTAAACTTTCGCATTTATAATATTACAGTAGGATTCATTTATGTACATAAGTCGGTACTTATGTACATAAATGAATGAATAGTACAAGCTTTGCTTAGTTTGGGACTAGGTCGAAATGTGTAAGATTGTCCAGAAGTATTTATAAAAATATTTATATATTTATTTACCTACCTATACGATTTAAGTACAATCCTACTCCCCAGGCATATGTATATACATAACATGTGTTATTAGAAAGAAAGAAAGACGATTATTATTATTAGACGTGACTGTATAGTCAGCGTCATATAGTAAGTACCTATTAGTTAATCAAGTTTTTAAGAGTAAGTTTGGCCTAGCCGGCCACATCAGAGCTCTCTCAGAAATCGATGAGGAGGACTATATATACTTATATCAATATTTCCGTCCACGTCTTTATTACTGTGTTTATGTATTACGATTATATTATTATTACTACATTGTGCTGACTGTGCGGGTCGCTAAAGCCAGTATAATTATTACATTGTCCTGAATTTAGCATCCTGAATGAGTTAGGAAGCTGATTCAGGAAGGCGTAATCGCATTTAGCATTAGCACCCTTACTAGCCTAATGCATCAGCCTTCCTGAATCAGCCTCCTGGATGCTAAGTTCAGGACAATTTAATACCGGCTAAAGAGTCTCCGCTAATATTGCCAATATTGGCAACGACAGCACATCACTATGTGTGTGTGTTGTTGTGAGACGCGAGCTGAAAAACTGTAATCTTTATTGCCTTGTAGATTTTCCTGTTGCTGTGAGGATTTCTGCTACAATATTTTATAAGTACAGTGCCGTATAGTTGGCGTAAACAGGGTGAACGAACGAAATGGGTCACCGTATTTCATTTTACACTAGCTTCCGCTCGCGACTTCGTCTGCGTAGGCCCGGGATAAAAACTATTCTATTTTTTAATCCAGTCAATATTTTAGTGCACGATTTCATCCAGATCGGTAGAGCCCTTTAAGCGTGATTGAGTAACAAACATCCGAACTTTCGCATTTATAATATTACTAGCTTCCGCCTGCGACTTCGTCTGCGCGTGGTCCCGGGATAAATACTATCCTATATTTTAATCCATGCTATAAACTATCTTCGTGCAAAATTTCATCCAATTCGGTTGAACCATTAAAGCGTGATTGAGTAACAAACATCCAAACATCTAAACATCCAAACGTCTACACCTTCGCATTTATAATATAAGTTAAATTAATTTACAGTAGGATAGAAAACATCTATATATAATTTCTACACACGTTATAACACACATTACTCAATTTTATCGTCAATCAATGTCAATTATAAAATGTAAAATCCGACACCTGTCTACCTATTCACCAAACGAACACACAAGCGATCAGTCCAGTATAATTAAACCCCTACTTACGTAACAACTCCATGTATTAGGAGGTCAGATTACACTGGTCCTACAGTAGGTCGGTTTATTATGTTTAAGATTATTTTAATGTGGCCGACTTGTTAGGGTTTCGTCATGTCCGTCCGTCCGTCTTCGGCTTAGCTCTGTAACCTTAGTAAGGAAACAAGGTAGATAGTAAGGTAGGGTAGTAGTAACTAGAAAACTGTAATTCGGCATGGGTATATAAATCAATCACGCCGTCAAAACAGTGGAATAACATCCTTAAAAATTTTTTAGGGTTCTTCCCCTACACCTAAAGTGGGGCAGTATTTTTTTTCTCGTTTAACCCATAGTGTGGGGTATCGTTGGATAGCTTGTTCAAACATATTAGGGTTTTTAAAACCATTTTTCAACTCGGTGATTCGTTGGCAGCCCTAATTTTTGTTCGAGTCATGTGCTGACAAGACTTGTAAATCGACCTCGATATTGATAGCAACTATACGTACCTGGAGGTCAGCGTTAAACTGGTTAGATTGTGGCGTTTTGTGAATATGGGGCCCAGTGGTTTTAAATCCATATTGAATATGAATAAGCGACAATACGTAAATATGGGGTCGTGGGGCGTAGGCGTGCGTTATCAAATATTGTTCGCATAAAAAATGTCGTAGGAAAGGTTTTATTTATTAACCCTTAAATGCATAGTGTTGCCAAATGTCTACAAAGCATTAGACAGCTCACAGATTTAAAAAAAAGGCTTACGTTCTTGGACGCACCTTTATATCAAACATTTAATTAATTTAATTGCACAAATATAAAAATAAAAGTATAATTGGCGGGCTTAATGCCTTAAAGCATTCTCTACCAGTCTACCATTGGGCTACACAGAAACTTTAGTGGTGCTGGATCCTGAATACTGAGACACGAATGGAAACACAATTAATTACATACACATATAATGCATACAGTATAACTTAATTCTTAAACGCCCTATAGATTAATCTTAAATAAGACAAATAATGAAAAACCTTTGATGACATCCATTCGCGTAAGTAGTGTCGTGTCAGATATTTATGCGCGCTTTGTTATAGCAGATATTAATGCTGGTGACTGCAATCTACACTATTACAAACTATGCACTTCAACACTCATACAAACAAATGAAACCGCCTCGCAAACATGAACCGTTACAGACCATCGACTCAATCAAACAAAAATGCCCTCTGTCAATGTTGTCAATTAAATGTAAAGTCCACCTGGCGGAGGCCGCGATTGAAAATAAATAAAAGACACAGGGGTGGGGTGGAGTCGGTTGGCGGTGCAAATATTTGGGATGACAATAAGGTCAATACTCGTATTTTAGGGGTAAAGCTTGTCTACAATCCCTCTGGTCGGCAACGCTCATGCGAGTCCCCTGGATTTTCGTGTGTCTATAGGCTATGGAAACCGCTTACCAACAGGCGAAACGTGCACTTGTTTTCCACCGATGTGAGTGAAAGTTCTACTTAGATCATTTATTCATAAAACCCAACCAATATATTAACGACGAGTAAAAGATTAATTTAATCTTACATAGCTTATTAAGAAGAAAATTGGATAAAGGGGATATACCTAAATAGTAAAAATGTTTTGTCCCTTCCGAACTAAACAATGTTAATTTGACTGATACATTTTAACGGCTTTTTAACTGAAACAAGGTTTTATTGACTTTTTATGAATAAGGACATTAATGTACCCGTTTTTATTGCGCATGAACGTTTTAGTCGTCATGTCAACTGTAAATGTGTGTATTTCATACTTTTATTATGTACTTCACTTTCTTGCTTGCTCTCCTTTTATATTACAAAACTTACTTTTATATTACTTACTTAACAAAACTTTTAGCACAAACTTTTAGACAGTTTTAAAAATACCGTAAGCTGAGTACTTAAGGTAACCACCTTGTCACGATTGCCATACAAAACGTTATTTGACATTCGCAGACTAACGGCGTGATATTTTAAGAAACTTATGTAACAGACTTTCGTAAATTGGCTTTCCATTTGCGCGGAATACCCCCTTTCCACCCCGGTATAACATAGTATTATTATTGGATTATATTCACAACTGATTACTACAAATATAATACAAATGTTTGCTCTCAGCAATAATGACGATTGTCTAAATGTACCCATTTTATAAACGCTACTTTGCTCCAATGAAGACAATAAGATAATGTGTACCTACGATGTTTGTGAAACTTAATATCATACGTATAAAGTACAACAGAAATTAAAACATGTATCATACTCGTTGAATGCATAAGCTGTTTACAGCGCATCGTAAGGAAACGCTGTTTATTGCTATTCTATACGTTCAATGTTAGGCTAGAATTCCGTTTAACCACGCACCTATACAATAATTTAACAAACATATACCCCAATCTATAGCAACTTGAACACATTTCCTAAACCACTTCAACGTCAATTTAAAAACACCGCTGACATTTCGACTCCACGCCACCCCTGCGCGCCGCGGCGGCGCCCGCATGTCATTTCGACGTCCATTATAAAATGTCGGCCATAATCGGCCTTTATTTTTATTTTATTTGCCAACACCCCTCCCCCCACCGAGGGGGCTGGGGGGTCGACCGATATTTCAAAGTTAACGACTGCTCCATAAAACGGCCTCTTGAAAACTGAATGAGGATTGAGTAGATGGGCGCGACTGTTTGGACCAACATTTGGATTATGGTACACTATTGTGTTTATTTGAAACAGTAGACTGCCAAATGTGACACTCAACTATTTATTGTTGTTTTATACCGTAGCCAGGAGAAAAGATAACAAGACTGTCTTGCAAAAAATGTTACAAAGCAAATTGCGAAAAATAACATGCTTAGAAGATGGCTAATAAAAAATAGATTTAAAAATGACAGTAAAAAATTATAAGCAGACACCATTGCCTGTGGACGCTTGCAACTCCAGATGAACCATTAGCGCGTTACTCTAAAAACTCATTCATAACTTGTTTTGTTCGGGTCGCCCATCGAAATCATTCACACGCCACCAAGATAAGTACTTACTATTTAGTAGGTATGTAATATTAGTCATATACAAACTGTTACTAGCATTAATATCTGCCAAGACAAGGCTCCTATAAATATCTGACGGACTATTACAAGGGCAGTTAAGTTAGATAGTGTCAGATATTTTTGCCAGCTTCGTTAAGGCACATATCAAAGCTACCCGTTTTCATTGCTCTTGACAAAATTAGGTAGGTAAAGTTAGATAACACTGAAATTATAAAATTGTATACTGTTTTGAAAAAATATACCTCGCCGAGATTTTTACGCCGGTCCTACTCGAAGTACTTAGAGCTTTTCTTTCCGAACTAATGTAGTTTATCGACATTCAGGTGTCATGTTATATGCCTGAATCGAAGAATAAATGGGCCAAAATTCTTTTAGTGCCTAAAACAGAGATGAAAACTATATAAACACTTTTACAAAATTTTAGAGGTCTCGAAATATTTCCTAGTAGTGTTACAACGTTAGTTCTCAACCGGGTCTCAATGTTTTATTATGAATTTAACCACCATACTAAGTTTTGTATTACATAAACTTCTCATTTAGTACATAAATTACCACTGCGTTACCAGTCCCCATGACCCCTCCAAAATAATGTCCACTGCGTTACCAAACAATAGTTTTTTTTTTAATTGAGGCCAATCAAGTCATCATTCGGATATGCGTATGCCATTCTGAATTAGAAAATAATGAGTTATGAACGTTATCCAAATAAGTAAAAAATTGTGCGGTAAAATGTACAAGGGACGTTTTTATAGGCACTAAAAAGAATTTTAGCCCAAATAACTTTGACTATGAATGACGGATAAAGACAGCATTTCCGCCCATGTGATCGCGACACCGCGCATAGGTATTTTATTTTTTGACGCTCCATCGGCCCGGCAAAGGTCGAACCTTTGTGACCCCCAAATGGATAGAATGAACCGCAATGTTTACGCAGAAACAGGTGTTTCTCTGCAGACTAGCGTTTCCCCAAAGACTCCAGGAAGCCAAGAAAGCAGTCTACCACTTTTCGAGTCTATTATTTGTATAATATTAAGGTTCAAAAGTGTATTTCCGTTTTTTTTTTGGTTATTTTTAATCAGAATCGTTAATACTAACAATCCGTGTACTCACAAGGAAAAAGTGTCCCAGATCGTCACCTTTCTATGTGGAGTCTTTCTTTTTTTGTGTAGATGCACTGGAAGAAAACAATTACAATTAAACAAGTTTAAACCACAAAGCGTTTAGTTATTAACTGAAATATTGTAGAGATCTTTGAGATGGACCCGAGGTGATCCTGTACAATGCCGCGGCTGCGCCTGCGCCTGCGACCTTTACAATACGGATTTAGCTGATGGGCATTTTTAAAAATTCGTGTACCCAATTAGCGTCAGTTGTTAAATAAAAATTAAGTCAGTGTCAGTTTTTTAACGAAAGTTAAGTATACAGTTTGTATACAAATTAACTTTTTCTTTTTAAATTTAGAAATGCTATGCATATACACGTTATTTACATGTGAAACAAGTTCAATTTCACATAATTGGAATGCTTAATTGTCGTTACAAAACTGACACCGAGTTAATTTTTATTTAACAACTCACGCTAATTGGGTACACGATTTTTTAAAAATGCCCTGATCTACTATGCTAGGGCATGTTCATTTCAATTTTAAATAAGCGTAGGTACTTATTTTAAATTGAGATGAACACAAAACACTTACGGGTGACTATCTATGACAAACGCCTACGTTTCGTCACAAAACTGACATGTTAGATGTGACTTAAAAATGTCTAATACAGCCGGACACATCATTATGTAAAACAAAGAGAAATAGAAGTTATTGTGGCCAAATTACAATTAACTAGGGACATTAATTATTCTTAAATTGAACATCATTAATTTCTTTTGTATATACCTACCTACACAAAAAGTAAGAGTACGAGTAAATAAAACGTAACCTAGAAACAAAAATAATAATTACAATTTAAAAAATAGAGATAAAAATATATTCTTCAACTTTTATTAAGCCGGATTAATTACCATTTTCCTTGTAGCAATATGAATTAGGTCTCCAAGAAAACCTTGGGATAAAATAACAGTAATTAGTTAAACTGTTGTTTTTCTGTAACAATTCTAGAAACCTCAGCAAATGATTCATTCTGATGCACGTGCAACATGTAGGTTACTCTTAAGGTGGTTCGACGACCATACAAAACATCTTTTGACATTCGCAGGCTAATATAATAGGCTAATATTTTAAGAAACTATGTAACAATCTTTCATAAATTGGCTTTCCATTTTATGCAATGCAAATGATTTGCGCGAAAATCCCCATTTCCTAGAATAAACTTGTCTAAACTAGAATGATGTGAGAATCATCGTTTTCCCAAAGTATCACGTGACAATCTACTCTGGCGTTTGGCCATCTTCTTTTTTGGAATCTGATCTGGCGATAAGGCTTTAAAGCAATAAGACGGCTTGTTGTTACCATTATTTATCAAGCAATTTTTTTTTAAGATGTTTCTCTCATCGTCGGACTGTCAAGTGGCTAGGTAGAAGAAGACTAAAATATTTTGAAATTATTTAGAATCAAGAAAGTGTAAGTATAATAGATCCTTAGTTATAAAAAATAGTTATAAAATCCATTTAAAATTCCAAAAAAAATTAAAAGTATGCTATAATTTACGCATACTTACTTACTCAATTGCTATAAACTGGTCTAGAAATACTTATTTATTTTTAACATTATTATCATGGATCGAAAACCTGATACTTAGGTATATCAGGTTTCCTATCCATGATACCTCTTAAGGTAGAACTTTATTATAAGTAGTGTCAAAAAAGGTAGTGAAGCCAAAAAAATGTATTTACATCTCAATAACCCGAGTTAAAAATGTCTGGGACCCGACTCTATTATAAAACACAATGGCATGGTCAAATAGTATGTTTGACCCTGATTTGCTTAGATGTAAATGATTAACATAACCACTATATTTTCCTGTTTCTGCACATAGGTACTAAGCTTTAAAATGACGTATACTTCATTTTAAACCTCTTTAACCTTATATTATAACATTTATAACCGTAGGCTAAATTAATTCTCCCGCATCTCAATATAAAACTTAACTTCGAACATAAAAACAAAATCCCGGTTCTTGCAATACTTGCCCAAACTTTTTAAAAACAAAATTTATGAGTTATGGCGTCCGCGTATTTACTAAGCATTTTATGCTCGATTTACTCGACTATTAACATCTCACCAGTTACAAGTGAGCTCGAAATTCTTAAAAACTCTGCGTAATGTTGTTCGAGTTATACTGGTAGGTCTAAAGTGATACGCTTCGTAATTATTTGTGAATAACAGCCATCGTACGTGAAATATTGTTGTACGATTTATCATAATCATTAGGGTGCGAGCGAGAGCGTGCGAGGGGGACGGGCGTATGACAGCTCCCTTTGATAGTGTTTCCAAAATTTGGGAAAGCACCGCTTGTTTGAGTTAGGGTTGGCTTACATGGCTCCGATTGGGTTTATTGTACAGTTTTTTTTTTCACGTTAAATATATTCTGTTCACTTAATTTATAAGTAATTGAAACTAGCTTGTGTTTCGGTAAAGTAATTTTGGAACTTTTCTTGGTTCGTATAAATATGAATATATTAGTTATAATATGACAAGCCAAATTTTATCAGCTTTTCTAAGTGATGATTGAATTAATATTTTGCACACGTATTTAGTAATTAGTCACATGACAATTGACATTCGGTCTCATAATAGAAACTAAATTTATGGTAGGTATGACAACTGAACTTAATACAATCATGGTATTTAGAATAACTTAAAACACAACAAGCCATGACGTTTAATTAAGAAGTAATCCCGCAGAAAATATGTTTTAACTGAAAACTGCATTTTAGAAGGTTACACCATAATAAAGAAAGACATTACACAATATTATACTCGTAAATGACTAACTGGCGGCCCAGGCGGAGCTGAGAGATACAATATAGCCTTTATCCACCCTGAAGTTCCATTACATATACTGCATGGTCAAGGAAGTTTTGAAATCAGTACGGCCATCACAGGACAGGAATCAGCACGAGCTGTGTCGCCGCGAAACAGACTATCCGTCTCTTTCTAAATAGAACGCTTAGAAAGAGACAGACGAAGGCGACGATGGTCTTTGTCGCCGTGACACAGGTCCTGGGGGGCTAGCACAACTGACACCGCGCCGCGACGCGAGTCGAGAAAGATCTACCCTCAAGTGAGACAGGAGACGCTCAGTCGCGCGCGAAGCGACTTGTCAGCAAGTTGTGCTAGACGTACTGTGATAGCCATGCTACCGAGTGGTTTCGAAGATATACATAGCTACCTATAGATACAAATGTGGGTTACGAGATGAAAGTAAACTTTTTTTTTCATTATATCATACCTATTTGGAGATATACTCTACTATGTACGCACCTGAAAGTAAACTCCACGATAAACTAGCACCTAACCCCTCACAGACATTTTCTTTTTACAATAGACTAAATAGATTATGCTGTATTTAATATTGTCCGCATGTGAGCCCACCGCATGCATAATGCACCGGCCGCCCCTCGTCAACACTGGGGTGCCCGGGTGGGGTACATTTTTGCCATTTTCTACAAAAAAAAAATACGTCGCACGCGTTTTTACTTAAAACACCGAATTTAGTCGCGCGCGCAACACGGCACGCGCCGTTCCTTTTTCAAATCGGGCTCCTTTTTCAAATCACGCAGTTCGATCGTCAAATTCATCAAACTTTTTAAAATAGTAATGTCAACGGTATTGGATGGTTAGATTGAGTTGAACAATTGACTGTTAGTTAGACAAGTGTTGTGACGTGTTGTGATGGTGATTAGGACTTGAGTGTCAGATGAAGGAAGAAATTGAATTTAGGAATGATCGGTGAGTTTCTTATTAGAATCATGTTGGGTTGGGGTTGTAGATAAGTCAGGGTTAAACTAAACCATAAAGGCCGAAGCCAAGACTGAGGGTAGCTTTCTTATAACCGCAAAAGGTTAACCTTAACTTCTTAAGGTTCTGTTAACCCTTACAATACTAGAAAAAGTTTACACTGTGGATTTTGTTAAACATATCGGAAGATAAAAAGGTGAGTCTTACTAACTACTTAGGTTATATTAAGTGATCAACAATTTCTTCCTGTTTTGTTATATGTATTTTTAATTTTTTTTGTAAAACAAGTTTTTTTTTAAGTAACAGGACCTTGATTATCGATTATAGCAGTAAAGTTCATTTAAAATTTGGTCAAAAATTTGGTAACGACTTAGGATAATTAAGCACAGACTTGATTGGTGCACAATCATCGGGCATTCATATCTAAGTATTACCACAACAAAGCACGAATAAACACCTTCTATGACTCTGTTTCTATCGTAGGGCAGTTAGGACGAGCCACGTATTTTTGCCTGCTTGTAATACTTATTAAAATATGTTTGCTTTAGAATAGAATAGAATAGAATAGAATAGAATTAATTATTTCAGGTCAAAGACCCATATAATTGTTAGTTACATTTGTGCTTTTAACTTTGTAGGTTTGGTTTCTATCGTATAACGATGGTGGCAAGTGAATATCATATTTCTTTCTACTCGAGCACTTCTAGACAGCGATATCTAAATCAACTTCATTTGAGTTGGGCTCATAAGACGACTGCTAGCAATCATCTTATGAATATAAGATAACTGTATACAGAACTAAGATGATTTTTGACCAATCACGAGGCTCGATTTCCAGAAGACATCAACGCGCAAAAATAAAAAAAGCGGCTGGCTGCACTTCGTTACAGCAGGTTGATTTGCAATAGATACCAAGTTTGTTTAATAAATTATTATTTCCGTTACCTCGTAGAAAAAAGGATTGTATGCAATAGTTATATAATTAGCTTTTTAACTCTCGTACCTTAATTAGGCCACTCAGCAAGCTTCGTGGCCTAAACGTGGTACTCGACTTAAGAACCTTACATTATTATAACGATTGCATAAACTACTATTGACCAACCTAGCATACATATGACTTATGTCAATTTTATAAGAAAATTTATTTTTATTACTGCTACCTAATTGGATGTGCGGGTTACAAACATTTTTCCCAAATTATTAATTTGGTCGAAGTTTATTTCTCATACCATTTTTTTCTAAAAACGTATGCTCCACGATTGTTATAAATAAACCTGAACTACCCTAATGGACTCTATGCGATGATATTTTGAAAAGGACTGAAAAGTAACGGTTTCACTTCACTTTTTAATTATGTAAAAAGTCATTCGCCCACACAAACGTTGGTATACCTGAGATTTTGAGTTGGAGTTGGCCGGATTACATCAAAGTAGTTCATTTAAAAGCAACTCTGCCGTGCAATGTATAAGACCCAAATTTTATACAATTTAATTTTATAGATATTCTCAACCTAACACATATAATGCATATATATATAATATTGCACATCTTCGGGGAGGTGGAAGATAAACACATTGGAAGAGACAAATTTCGTAACAAGAAGCGTAGCCAAAAATAAAAACGCGACTGACCATTTGCCTATTAACTTCTTTAAGATACCGATTCGTACACCAATTATACTGGGCAACCAAGTACCACGGGCGGTCCACGGTGTGTTCAGTCCCTTATAATCCTTATAAACGTCAAAATCGCAGCGTGTTTGAGGAGACCTATCGTAGGTTTCCGTTATGTAAATCCTGATGGCAGTCCAAAGCGGAAGCGACAGCGGGGCTGACTAAGAATCACATTCAGGCAAATTCCATTTTACGTAATTTGATTATATCTGAGACTACATTTCCACGTTAGTATATTCGTTATACAATTGATTCGGCTAAAAAAAGTACTATTTATATATAATTATTATTAAAACTGAACTTTGAAATTCCGGTTAGAGAATTTTACATGAAATGGAACGTAAGCAATCCAACCTTCCGTCATCGTCAAACTGACACTTTTACTTTGAAAATTGTTTCATATTATGCCTTTAATTATTATTTATCGTTTGTTATCGTGTGTAACGAGTGCTCTAATCGGTTGAAACTGGTGTTTTCTCATCTGGACCTTGATTTGGTTATTTACGATGTCAGTTACGCTCATATTTCGTGTTTGTGACTGTGAAACATCGAATACAAAATGTTGTATTATAATTCTGTTTTTATTATTTTTCGGTTGATAAATTAAACAGTGAGTGTCTTGAATTGGAATTTTGTGTTAAGTAAGCGCAATCAAAGTGCGAGGATTCCAAATTTCCAGTTCAGAACCAATGTTCTGAACTGGAAATTTGGACAATTCCTATGCAGATAAAAAGGATATAAATAATATAAATAAGTATGCATGTATATGTAAAGCGTATACGGCTATAGCTCACGCTTGGGCTGTTGACAAGACGAAAATCGAGATGGCGCTCGGCATTCATTCCCTTGACTGACGTCTCTATATCTCTATCTATTCATAGTACTCTTTGGAACGGTCTATGATTATTTTACAGGTGGCAATCTCATTTCAATATGTGGCATGACATCGATTTGCCTTTTTTAACCGTTAAAGTAGTATGATTTCTCAGTGCAGAAGACAACCTCAGGGCAGATCTTTGATTTTCTTGCAATGCAGCAAAAGCCCTATCAAACCGCCTACGCCTGTAGTTTTCAAATGCGGACATCATAAGTAACTTTAAATCCATCTTCAGAGCTTGAAAAAACTCACAAAACCCTAGGAGTGGAAACTTTAACTGTGACTTACAGTATAACAACCCAATTTTTCTCCACATTCCAGATGCGGCGGTGACGCGATGTCAGTCGCGCCGGCGGTCAAACGAGAGCTGGACCTAGAGACCGGGGGCGGCAGCCCCGGCCGCAAGCGACGCAAGCAGGCCGCCCCCACCCGCGCCCCCCAGCTGCCCCCGCCGCTGGACCTCCACGCGAAGATGCAAGACATCTACAAGTCCGCCTTGGCATTCGGGGAACTCACCCTCCCCACCTTCGATCCACTAGCCGCCTTCAGACTGCTGCCACGGCACGATCCTCCGCGCATCTTCAACCCAGAAGCCTACTGCGATCTCTGTTGTAAAGAATTCTGTAATAAGTACTTCCTGAAGACGCACAGAGCGAACAAGCATGGGATCTACGATGGTGGGGAACACCAGCCGCAGCCGCCGCCGCAGATGTCGCCGCCGCGGCGCGCGTCCGATGAGGAATCAAACGGAACCCCTAGAAGGCTCTCTCCTGATTCAGCAAGGCGAGCGCGCGATGCTGGCTTCCAGCCTGACGCGCTCAGACGTCTGGGCGTCGTCAATCCTGAAGCGTTCTGTGAGATATGTTGCAAAGAGTACTGTAACAAATACTTTCTCCGAACGCATCGGGAGAGACGGCACGGTGTCCCGGTGCATACATCGCCTGGATCCGAGCGGTCTCCGCAATCCATGACTCCGCCTATGATGCATATGGGCACGCCGGTCAGCACGCCGCTCGCGACCCCGTTGGCGACACCACCAGCATCACTAGCGCCGCCGCCGGACACGCCGCCGCGTTCGCACTCGCTCCCGCCACCATTAGACCACGAGGAGATGGCTGAAGTGAAACGCGAATGCGAGGACGAACTGGAAGCGGCACTCAGGGACGGTCAAACCAGCCCGCTGAATCTGATCGTTGAGGAACGCGGGTCAGCGTCGCCGGGCTCCGCTAGCGAGGAGCTGCGGAAACTACAGACGATGATATCGCAGCTGAACGAGCTAGCGGCCGAACGGCTAGCGGAAGAGCCTTCATCCCCCGCCCCCCGTGCCCCCTCCTCCTCACCCCCCGCCCAGGACGAGCGCCGCGCCTCTTCATCAGGCTCCAGCTTCTGCGAGATCTGCAATAAGGAGCTGTGCAATAAGTACTTCATGCGAACACATATGCAGCGGATGCACGGGATCTCCCTCGAGAGTGGCACGCAGTTAGGAGGTGTAACTTGTGATATCTGCCATAAGGAGCTGTGCAGCAAGTATTTTCTGCGTGTCCATAAGCATAATACCCACGGGATCCCTGCGCCGCCCGCGCCCGCGGCCACCGCGCCCGCGGAACCGTGTCCGCTTTGCGCTCGCCGCTTCCGCGGCCCACGAGCCTTACGCGCCCATCTGCTAGCAGAGCACGCGCCACCAGCGCGCCCGCCGCCCCCTCCCCCAAGACCTTTGGATCTTCTAGCTCGAGACAAGCCCTACGCGTGCTCCTACTGCCCGTTCACGACCGACGTGCTCGCGTTCCTGTTCGCGCACGAGCGCGCCCACGTCCAACAGCAGCCGAACGAGCCGCAGGAGAACGCGAACGAGATGGGCGCCGGGCCGCCGACGACAGATGCGGAGAGCGAAGGAATGGGCGAGGGTGAGAGCGAAGGCGACGAGGTGTACTCGTGCTCGCGCTGCGAGTTCCGCGCGGAGGGTTTCGCGGCGCTCGAGGCGCATTTACGAGCGGCTCATTCAGGGGCTGGGGCGTTGCTGGCGGTGCCGCGCGCGCCCCAGGCGCCGCTGACCATGCAGCCGTTCGTGGTGGAGGAGGCGGGAGGCGCGCTGAGCCTCGTGCCGGCGCTGGTGTTCCTGCCCGTGCGCCGCCGCGCCACGCGCCGCGCCACCGTCACCCTCACGCTCACGCCGGCCTAGCCGCCCGCGCGACCGCGCGACCGCGCCGTGACTACACCGCCGCGGTCGCGCCTAGCCCTACGATCGCTGAACTGTACTAACTACATTTAACGCTGTGTGCCTTCAAGCGATTGCTGAAAAATATTATGAGACGTAATTATAATTGGAGAAGCTGCCCGCTGGGCTCCGGCTTGTGTTGAAAGTCTAACTTCATATATTGAGAATTATATTGAACGGGTGATATATGAAACGTTGCTTATAAATTTAATTATTTATTATCTCCTCGATGTTCCTTTGGTGTCCGAGACGAGTTTATGAAACGTTCATTTCGATCGGGAGAAGAAATACAACCTAGGCGTAATTATTATTTAAATGTATTTATCGGTGGGTCCGCCCACGATAGTGTCGTAGTACAGAGTGTGATGTTGATCACTGAGCGGCGCGGTCGAGGTCGGTCGCCCGGTCGCGGTCGCGCGGGCGCCGGGTCGCCCAGTCGCCCAGTCGCGGTCGCGCGGTCGCGCAGTCGCGGTCGCGGCGCGATCGGCCCTCTCTCTCTCCCACGGTACTTAGACGTACTACGACGAACCGCTCTACCTCACTAGGGTTTATATTAGCTGTTGATGTATAAATTATATTTTGGAGTTACAGTACAACTAGTTATACACCCGGACTGAAGCCGGCATGTTAGCTTAAACCTATTTATTGTTGTCTAAGGTGACTTAAAGCACAAAAATACGTACTATTGGGCAGTGATCAACATTAAACGTAATTTTAGTATTAAATTTGATTAGATATGTGTGGACGGGGCCGGTCGTTGGCGCCGCAAGGCATACGGGTTTGTTACTGCGGGGGGCGCAGCCCCTTTCGGCCTCTGTCCGTATTTACACTTATTTCTATTGTAATCGATAACATAATATGTTACTGCAGTTTCAGGTCTTGCGCATCCCTAGCTAGCGTGATTCCCAAAAAATCTAAGCATTTTTGACCTATACGTCAAAATTACAGCGAGATACTTGACATGACATTTTTCGAAAGACCTAAAAAATCACCAGCAGAATCAATACCTATTCAAAGTTAAATACTTAGTCCAATCTTTAACATAACTTGAGAATTTTTCATTTGGACTACACGATAAAATTACACCAAGAGACTTGACATGATGTTTTTGAAGAAACTATGAAACCTTCGGGACAATCATTATGAAGTAAGAAATTAAATAGTTACATTTTTGACACTAATTTGACAAATTATCATGCGTTGAAATACTAGATCATGTTAAATTCTAAACTAAAAATAACCATGACACTTTAACATGACATTCTTAGAAGAAACTGCCAAACCTCCAGCAAATTTATTAAAGTTCAAAGTGAAATAGTTCAATGTTTGACATTAAAGGGCCGGTTGTTCCAGACCGTTACTAATCGTCACTTACATCTTTTTAAATCAGTTTGTATGGGAAGTTAGACCGCTCTCTATGGGACGACATATAATATGTTGGTGAAATATTTAACGGTTACCGTTCTGTAAACTGTGGTTGAAGAGTCGAAATACTAAAAGTAGACAAGGAACCTACTCGCTAATTGTTGACAAAAATATATAGATATATATGAATGGGATTCTGACAGCATGTAGGCCCAAAATAGGGTACGTTAGACTAAAGAAGAAGATCCTTTTACCATTTTTAACAGGTCATTAGGTAATATAGTTCAATAAGAGTGGTGACAGCAACTCATTGCAAATCGTTTTAGTAACCAATCTACCTCCTCTGAAAAATCTACCTCATTTTTAAAGGTCTGAGTCACCTTAAACTGACAAGTAACATATAATACAACTAAAATGGACAACACGACCATTTAAAGAATTTTCTATGGCTAGAATTCCAAGCAGAGCGTGAAGGTCCAAGACGTTATTTCAACTGATTAGTGACATTCCTAACTGAACTTACCTAATTGACATCCTATTTGGAGCTTGCCATTAACTGACAAATGACAATCGCAACTGAACTTTAATAATACGAAGGCCTTTTCGATGCTATTTCGGTATTTCTAACATTCCAATCCGATCTAGAAGACGCGGAGTGGACGCCAGCTGGCATTGTGGCGTCGCGATGCAGTTCATACATTTGATGGAGTTCAATCTATGAAAGCACGCTCCTCGCCCCGCTGTCCGCTGGCGTCCAGACCGAAGCCTTAAGAGTACAGCGGCGCTATCACGAAAAATTAATCTCGAAGTACGTACATACAATATACTTATATCTCTGTTGCTCGACTATTATAAGTGCGATAGAGGCGGAGATAACTGAACTTTGAAGTTCGATTTTCGTGGATATAGCTCAGTCCTTTGACAAACTGATAAGTGCAACTGACAACCTTAATTTCCATAGACACTCACAGAAAATTAAAAACAAACGACAATAACCGCAACTCTAGGGCTGCGCAAGAGTCATCAATGTTACTTGAGATCAAGACTTATTTGAGTAACAGATTCGTTTAATGGTAGGTCAGTGTGAAGGTTAGCTTGTATAAACCATGCAGCTTCTAAACAAAGTTCCTATGTATCTACGTAAGTTGTAATTATAGTAAAACTAGAGGCGGGGGCGGGACGGCTGCGCGCGGGGGCGAGTTTACCTGACTACACGCTAGATGGCAGGGAACTTGCGAACATAACCTAAAATAAACCATAAGTCATTTTGTGACAGTAAAGTAATAAACTTGCAAACAACCTAAACACATCCTATACAAAGAAAACTAACCTAATCTAAAAACATTGTCAAAAAGAATATAAACTCTACATTATCTATGAAATTGTATTACTTTATAATCTAAGCACGCTAGATTTCAGGGTAATTTAAAAACATAACCTAGAAATATGGGTATTTAAAAATTAGAGCCCATTTTACATTTAAAAAAACTTGTAGAATAAGATCAAATAAATCCGCTAGGGCATTTTAGATTTCAGGGTAGTTTGCAAAAAGTAACCTAAAAAACGTCCATGTACGTAATTTTGTAACAGGAACACAGACGGGTTTAGGGTAAAATTTGCAAATATAAGCTAAAAATATATTCTAACGGAAATGCAGCGCGTAAACCTTATAAAAAGCACCGCACACAAAACACAAATCAAACACAGTACACATTTTTGCATTAACTTTGGTAGCCAGGGACAAACAGTTAGTTGTAGAAACCAGGATATAAAATTTGCAAATACAGTGTATGAAAACACCATGCATTTCTTGTGTATTGATTGCTGAACTATTAGAATAACGCTTTAACATAAACGTTTGAATACAAATCTTCTCATTTACATTTGTTTTATGAGTATTAATTATTATATGGTGTACTTAGTAGAAACATGCGTCAGGTAGTATTACATAGCAATATAAAATCGCTTATCTACCTCAGACAATACCTCAATACATAGCAAATTAAAAAGAAACTAATTAAAAAAATAGCTAGTAGCTTAAGTTATTATTGCTTTATTTGTTATTGTGTTTTTATGTGGATTTAAAAAAATCGAGTCACACTGACTATTTAGTAAGTAGTTAACCCTTTATTTGCCAATGTACATTAGGAGCGACAAATGATAGATCCGAATCGTGGACTATTCTCTAACTGGCTTCAAAACTACATCTGAGAAGTAAAAAGAACTGAGTTCCTCATAACCTAACTCCGCTTTTGTCAAAAACAAAGTTCCTCATAATACTAAATAGTTACTTCCGACCAGTCTTCCTTGGAGCCAAAACAACCCCGGGCGCAGCCGAAACGTCAACGCGCGTTACAACAAATTATATTATTAATAAAGTTTTCAATAATAACAAAATTAATAAAAATTGTACGCGTGGCATCGACTTTACAATGTCCATTTATATTCCCAGGTTAAATTTGATGAGCTGGCAGCAATGCTTCGAAGAAGTGATTTTTGGGTAAAATTTTGCAAATAATATACACCTATTTTCATTTATAACTAAGGTTTCAGGGTAAATGTGGCTAAATATGTAGAATTCATGTGCCATGGGTAACGAGTCAATCCGGCTAAACTGATAGTTTTTGAGAAATCAAGTTTTCACGGAATTTATTACTTCAACCGTTTTATTAAAAAAAAATATGTCCCTGTATAGCAGTAGCACTTGGCAGTTGAGCACGCATCTCTGTCTCGCAACATGTGTTCGTCTCTTTCTGTTTATTAAATTGTGAGAAAGGGATGGTCTGTTGCGCGACAAACGTTGCTACTAAGAGCCAATATGAGAGACCGCGTGACTTCATATCACGCGGCAAATATTATCGTCTTTCGTTTTATTACAGTTTGAGAAAGATGGGTAATGATTTATCAAATTACTAACGTAGGTAACGTAACATATTCTTGAATGAATTCTTCCTAATTGAGAAAAGAACGTAAGAAGTACATTTTAACCCTTCAAATAACAATGTACCTCAGGAGTCACATGAAATTTACTTTGCTGCCAGCTCATTTAACTTTGCCACTCGCAGGTTTTTATTACAATGGAATCTTGACGGACATTCCCAGTCGTTGCCATTGGATGTAGTGAAATGTATTGAATTGTGTTCAGAATGATTTTCCATGGCGTTGTACCTTAGTGGAAACAGACCAAGCCTAAACAATAGTACAAAATATACCACGTAACGTATCGGTGTTTTGGTAAATAAATGCAGTACAAATTAATGTTAAGTATAGTTGGAGTTTACACATATAGAAATAGGAAGTACACTCGGGTACAATGCTAATAAACAGGTATGTAAGTACAGTCGCACGCTAGTCGTTGTTGTGATATGTTTTGATCGGTATAGTCACTTTTAATAATTTGTAAAATGTTTACCCTAGTTCCTATGAAATGCCATTGTTTTAATGTAAGCATTAATAAAACACACGGCTGCTTAAAATATACACATAAGGTACAGTATTTTTATAAATCATGCAATGAATTGTAAGAAAATATTATACGTGTCGCTCTCTTTCTATAGGTGTGAAAGAAGCGCAAATGAGACGTCGGCTTCATTGTTGGATTTGTATAAATATCAAGCACCTTAAAACTTGGTACTTGTGGGTTTTTTTTATGGATTTGTTGATAAGATTTATGTTTAGAATGCTTATTGTGTGGAAAGAATTTATACCGACAATGAGTTCAATATTAATCTTTCGCGAAAACTCACCGTCGGTACAAATGCTTTTGAACATATTTATAAAATAATTAACATGGTAGTTATAAGAAAATCAGTTCCTTTAAGTCATTCCAAAACTTTCCAAATATTAGCTTATTATTTCTAGTCATCTGCTTATAGACTAAGGATTATTTTTATTATCCAGTGCGACTGTACTAAACAATACAGGTCATGATTTGTCATGTTAATGTTATTTCTAGTCAAATTATTTTATGTATTCGCCAACGTGGTGGCAGATTGTCATTACAAAGAAAAAATAAAATCCTAGACTTTTGAGAACAGCTTTGGTGTGTTACGCTCTATAAAAGTTATATTTTCATCCTATCTGGATCAAGCTAATGTATTTTGACTTCATTGTGAACGAATTAGCCTGATAGGCACAATACATTTTTATTAAATTACTTATATCTATTTTCCCCTGGCTCATTGGGGGCACAACCGGGGATAACGCTAGCAGGATGATAATAAAGTCGCCGTCAATAGAATTTGCTAACTATGTAAACAAACCGCCATATTAAAATTGTCTTTCACTATGGCGGTTTGTTTACATAGCAAATTCCATTGAAGGCGACTTTATTACTACCTACTATTTTAAAATAAAAGTAAAATTACAGCGCACATTTTAATACATGTCAGACAAAAGTTCAAAAAAGTGCAGCCATTTTTGGATTAAATGACATGTGTCCCACGTTGGTAAAATTGTATCTATTTTAAGTGTAAAAGAGAATTATATTCAGGCTTAAGGAGAAGCCGAATCTTTTGCCGTGAGCAATGATTAGCACTTTTAATAAAAACTTCATACTTTATACCTATAGGCTTAGAATACTTATTGTTATGAATCTGACATTTTAATACTATGAACCGAATGACACGAGTCACATAATTGCAGAAAAAGCACACAATGTAAGCACATGATGGGTTGCTTTGAGATTGTAGGCACAAATGGTTCCACCAATACAAAAGAGCCAAGGTGGGGCATGAACACGGTCGGCGTTAACCCTCAATATCCATGTGCATCTGAAAGGACCAGGTTGTGCATTTTGATCGATTTTACAATTTACCATTTTTAGGGATGTTTTAATTCAATAAATTAAACATAAGTAAACCTTTTATTTAAGGTAAATTAATATTTTTTTCACTTATTGCGCTTACTTATTGGCTGGTAACTATTTGTCATAGATCTTTGCAAAGAATACAAGTACTTTAATGAGAATGATTACAACCTTTTCTTTGCAATTAGTGCAGCCAGTACAAAAGAAAATTGCTAAACAGAAACTTTGTTTAGCACATTGATGGACACTAGCCCCAGGACGTTCTGATGTATCTGGCTCAGTGTCGATCAGTCAATGGCTTAGATTATAATATTTATAATGCTTAACTTGGTCGCTACATGTATTGGCAAAGCTGTATTAACAGTGCTAATTATTGTTCCGGTAGGTATATGTTCCTAGATCCGTCTTGTTATTTGTTTTCCATTAATACTACGAGCATTTCTACCGTATTCAATAAATTAAATATACAAGTAACCGTGTTTTACTTCAAACTATCCTGCAAATCCATTGTCCATTATAAATGACACAGTTTACACAAACTGATTATCATATAAAAATTACAAAAATAATATATGCAACTAGCTGTTGCCCGCGACTTCGTCCGCGTAGAACTTGATTGCTATTAAATTATTGTGGGCGGAACCTCAATGATCGCCAACCCAAACAAAGTTCTAGTATCTTAAGGGATGATTTCTGATATAAAAACTATCCTATATAAGAGGAGGTTGAGTTAAGACCCCCCAAGGGTCTTAACTCATCTGTAAGAAAAATTTCATCTAAATCCGTTCACGGATTAAGCGTAAAAGGTAACAGTGCGATGAGTTCATTAGTTTAAATTGCAAAATTTCAATTGAAAGCTCCGTTTTTATAAATATAATATCTTAAGAATCATCAACAGACGTTTCTGCTTAATTTGTATATTTTTAATAATGTAGGTATACCTAAAGCTACATGACTGGAAGTTTTTGCTTAATTCCGTCCAGTAGTTTTACTCACGTTAGTTCGGGCTACCTGTATAGTTTTGAAAGCAAACTTATCTAATGCTAAAAGACGGAGAACTTTCCATCTCCATCCACCGTCCCCATTTAACGGTGTTAAGAGAATAAATTATTTTGATTACGCCCCTTTACCCCCTTATTTCACCCCTTTAGGGGGGCAAATAGATCTACATATTATAAAATAAACCTGCTGTCCTGCTTTCATCTTTATAGCCACAGTTTAATATTAAAAATCACATATTACTTAGGTATGTGAACTTTCAACCCCTATCTTAACCCCTTCAAGGAATGAATTAGGAAAATATCCCTTATCAATGTTTTTGACTGTACATTAGGAGCTTGTGGCCAAAGTTTTAAACGTGTAACTCTAAAAACGACATGATTCCCATACAAACTTTCAACTCTTTTTTAACCCCCTTAGGGGATGAATGTTTGTAACATCGCTTAATCATTTGCTTTGCTTTTTAGTAAGATACCTTCATACAAAGATTCAAGTCTATAACTTTCCAGAAGAACGATTTCCATACAACGGTTCTATTTCCCCCCCTTATGGGTTGAATTTCAAAAAATCCTTTATTAGTACACGTCCACGTACTGTAAAGTATATATATTACAAATTTCATGCTTATAACTTTAGCGGTTTAGGAAATCACACATTACTTATGTGAACTTTCAACCCCTATCTTAACCCCTTCAAGGGATGAATTAGAAAAAAATCCCTTATCCATGTTTTTGACTGTACATTAGGAGCTTGTGACCGAAGTTTTAAATGGCTAACTTTAAAAACATGTTTCCCATAAAAACTTTCAACTCTTTTTAACCCCCTTAGGGGATGATTTTTTATAGCAAAGTAAAGTAATTTGTTTGGCTTTTTAGTAAGAAACTTTCATACAAAGATACAAGTCTATAACTTTCAAAATGAACGATTTCCATACAACGGTTCGACCCCTATTTCACCCCCTTAATTTCAAGCTTATATCGTTAGTGGTTTAGGCTGTGCGCTGTCTGTCAATAGATTAGTAACGAAGAGTTTTATATATATACGAGTAGATTATATTTTTGCTAGGTGGTGAAAGCTATAATGCATCTACATTTTACTAAATCACGCTTAAACGGCTTAACCGATTTGGATGGAATTTATCGCGAAGATAGTTTAAACCCTGGATTAAAATAAAGGATAATTTTAATCCCGGTGGACGAAGTCGCGGGCGGAAGCTAGTAACCTAAATAATGTTGAATTCAAATAATAAATATCAATGATTCTAGCGCCGCAAAATGGCCCCCTAATGGGTGCCATTGGATGGGAGTGGGGTGAAAAACGATGCCAGGCAGCCGTTTAGTTCGAACATGCGCATACCAGGGTGTAGGCACGTGTTTGGGTAGAAATTAGTAACAGCTCGCATTCTATGGTTTTTTCGTTCTTTTCAATTCAATTCAATGACTGAGATGAGAGACAAGAATATTAGGCGGAGATCCGTTGAAGACGAATCCCTATAACCCTCATCGGTTATTTTTTATAATGACTAATATTACATGTTAGATAATATATAGATTGACTAGCTTCCGCCCGCGACTTCGTCTGCGTGGACCCGGGATAAAAACTATCCTATATTTGAATCCAGATTATAAACTATCTTCGTGCAAAATTTCATCTAAATCGGTTGAGCCGTTTAAGCGTGATTGAGTAACAAACATCCAAACATCTAAACATCTAAACATCCAAACATCTAAACATCCAAACATTCGCATTTATAATATTAGTAGGATAAATCGCACATTGATTGCCCAGAGACATCCTGGACCAAAGCTGTTAAATAAAATATTTTTTTGGAAAACCCGACTTTTAAAGTTAGACAACCTTTTTGTATCCAGGTTTTCCCTAGGCAACCTAACACCGTTTGACAGATTATAAAAAAACCTTTAATTTCATATAACTATTTATTCAATAACAGACGAGGGTATATTTACTCCACTCGGTGACCTCTTCAAACCGGTTGCCTGGTTCATATTTTTTTGCTATTTTTCAATTTCCTTGTCTCATATTCTACCAGCTAATGCTTGCTTGATTGATTTTTATGAATAACACATGCGGGTAGTTTACCCAAAACAGTTACTTAGCATTTATTTAATTTAACAGCTTCAGTCCAGGATTTGGATAGGCAACCCATGTGCGAATTATCAACCTTTTATATTATCTAACGAGTAATATTGGTCATTATGAAGTAACAGATGAAGGTATGCATTTCTTCAAGGGATCTTAGACCATATGGGGAATGATGGCTAACAAACGAAGAATAACTATATATAAGACCATTTCAGCCTACCGTGCCTACGAAGTCAGAGGACCTGCGTTGGAATCCCGGCAAGGGCATTTACTTTTGTGTGTTGCGAATGAATAGTAATCCCTGAATCATGGATGTTTTCCATATATTATATTTTTTCTATATTTTATTTTATTTTTTCGCCCGGTTGGGCGACCCAGGTACCGCTGGGAGGACAGTGTGCAGGCAGATCTGTGACATCTAATCGGCAACTGGCAAGAAGTTGCGCACGATCGGGACAGATGGCGTGCTCTCGTTTCGGAGGCCAAGACCCTCTCTGGGTCCCTTAGCTAAATTAGTTAGTTAGTTTTACAAAATTAGACGGGGTTCTCCGCACTAGGCTTCGCCTGTTTCCCTAGAAACTTGTCCAAGCTTCCATACATTCAGTGTTAACGAACACCGCTTACGATTACAGACCGCTTGGTGCAACCCGCCCTTAGTACACAAGTACTAAGGTACAGAAGGTCCACTCCCTTAGTGTTGACGTTAGCTGGGAAATAGAAAACATCAAAGAGTGAGATGACAAAAGAGAGGAATGTCGACAGAAATCCCATAAACATCCAATGAAATGATTTCAGCTCTTACGTTACATTGAAAATACAGTTCGTGCATAAACAGCCTATATACGTCCCATTGTTGAGCACACGCCTTTCTTCGCAAATATTTTCCTCACGACGTTAAACCTTCAACGAAATTTCTTACACGTAAACCTCGAATGTGACATTTAAAGTTAATATTCTTCACAATTTTGCTCCTGTAGGCTTTGAAATAGTTATTAACTCACTTAGCGATATTCAGTGCGACAGTAGGGAGGTTACCATAGATAAATAACGCGCATAAATGAGAGTAGAGCTGGCCATTCCTGAGTCCATATTCATTGGGTCGTCGGCTCACGTCTTGTTGAACGAGCGAGTGAAGCGAACGAACTTCTCGTAGTCCTGCGCTGCGTCTGCCCGGCTGTTCTCCTCTACAAGTCCCATTCCCCAACAGATTCTCGTGAATTTTTGTGAGTAGGTTCAAAAAATATCGATTCAGTTTTTCGAAATTGGGAAAAAAAGAACGGGCTCGCGAGTTCTATAGCTCACAGAGCCACTATAATACCACTGTTCGACTTTTAATACCGGACCAAGCACCTACTCAGGGCATGCACAACGAACCAGCCCACAGTGAGCCAGACCCTTTAGAATAACACTAAAAAATGCTTATATAACACTCGCTCAAAATCATTTGACATACGCATTAAGGATTGAACCTAAACGAACCGAAAGTATCACAAATAAAACTTAATTAAATGTACACATCCCCTGCCAATCCGTAAAATTATCAATAAATAAATTACACAAAAACTCCCAAAAACTACTCTTTAAAAGATTACGTCCGCGTCAACTGTCGGCTTTGGATTTAAAAAAACTAAAAAAGAAGCTTTTGTTGACGAAAAGCGACATCCATTAAAATCGGGAGGGTTGTAGTATTGTTGTCAGGCACGTTAGGGGAAGGGAAATTGTTGAAAAATGGGTTAAATGTTAAAAAAGAATGGCAAAACATTGGAATAGACACGGAGTGGAACCACATCAGCTGAGCAGTCACCTACGTCCTTAACTCGTCCAGTTAAGGTCTATAATAGCTTGTTTAAGGAGATATTTGTATGCTTTAATATCAAATAACGTCACAGTGTCAACCGAGCTTAACCCGTGATCGACACGCGTTGGAAGAACCCGTTTCGGATCAGTTTTCTAATGTGTGACGTATTTAATTTTTTGGAAATCAATTGGTCAAAGGTCTCATTAGGTCATAAGCCACATTGAAGAGACAAGCGTGGAAACCTCACAGACATAGACATCAATTGTAGGTATAATAAATATATCATTATGTTTTCTACAAACAAGTGTTTAACGTAAGTGAGGTTTCATTATCTCAATAGCTGGTAGTTGCTGTCAATGCGTGTACGCACTATTCTATTCATAGCCTGAAAGAATGAAGCTTTATGCAGAAAGAACTGTATTATCTATCAAATTGGTGTCTACTAGGTACTAGGAGTTCTACTTCTACTGAAGCGCTCTAATGAAGTATTCGACAAGGATCGTGCAGATCACGGTCATTATCTGTGGTCCGTGGTGTCCGTGAAGGATTGTCGACGCTTTTTGGATGCAAGTCGGTCGTAACTCCTCCGATTATGAATGGATGATGTGTAGGGATGTCATTTTGAATATTTCAATAGTGATATTTTTATATGTCAGTTACAAGTCAAAAATCATACACACACATTATTTGTCATGGGTCGTGGATCTGGGTCCTTCAAGAGATGCGATAGTGAATTGATGAGGTCGCTGCCGCATCGATCTGTCGATAATTACCCAATGAATGTGTCCTGGCGATATGACAGTCACGTCATGAGAAGTAAGTATATCTTCTTCTTCAGCATAATTGTGTCCACTGCTGGACATATGCCTCCGTCCAGGTCGGCCCTCCTGCCATTTTAATGGCGGCCTCCCCGAGGTATCCAAAGCAACACTCACTGGCTCCATCGGTCATCGTCCCTGCGACAGATATGATAGGGTTGCCAGATGGGCGGGATTTGGCGGGATTCTCCCGAATTTTTGTATGGCCTCCCGACTCCCGACAAAATCTCCCGAAAAAACAACTTCATTGTATAAATAAAAAATTTGCATTTTGTGAAAAAATATTCAGTTTACTGAATAACCTTTACACAAAAGACAGAAACCGAATTAGTATGGACCTAATAAATAAATAATAAATAATAAATAAATATATCGGGACAATCTTACACAAATCGACCTAGTCCCATAGTAAGCTCAGAGAGGCTTGTGTTATGGGTACTAGACGACGATATATATAATAGATATAAATACTTAAATACATAGAAAAACATCCATGACTCAGAAACAAATATTTATGCTCATCACACAAAAATTTGCCCTTACCGGGATTCGAACCCAGGACCTTCAGCTTCGTAGGCAGCGTCACTACCCACTAGGCTAACCGGTCGTCAAAATAAAAGCTAAATGCGTAATAAAAGCTAATTTAAATAAAAACTGTAAGTTTTAAGTCAAAAATGCTGAAAGCTGTTAAAAGTTATAGTGAATACAAGTGGCGAACCAAAAAAAAAATTGTATACTTAAAACATTGTTGATTTTGTACAAGCTTTTACTTAGTTTCACCTGTCCCGTTGTCTGTCTGTCTGTCTGTCTGTCTGTCTGTAATCAAATCTTGCAAGTTAAATTTGACGCACTTCCCGGTGACCGATTAAGCTGAAATTTTAGGTATAAGTAGAAAAAATAGAAAACGTTTAGAAATAGAAAACGTTTATTCGTGACACATACAAATCAATAACAAAAGTGAACACAGAAACAAAAACAACAGGTATGCCACGAAAAGGCCCCGACTCAGCATGGTGCAGGCCTGTTGGCCAGCGCTGGCCAGTAAGTGTAGTTTGGATGACAATTCAATATTATGGTACCATCAAGCTGATCTGATGATGGAGACGGAAGGTGGCCATGGGAATTCAGTACTTACCCGACGTAACCCCGTTCAGATTAGGTTCGTTAGAATCGTCTCAATGAGTAGTTGATGCTGGTGTACAGAAAAGTACAGTCGGCAATAAAAGCTTGTACCAAAAATAAAATTTTTGACGGAAACTTTTTTATAATATAATACTATGGCTAATGAAAAAACCATTTTATGTTAGTTTTTGTATGTAACAATAATTTTCAATGTTGTTGATTTTAATATTTTTAATACAGTTCCATTAATGATTTTATTTTTATTTCTCCCGACCCCGAGAAGTCCCAAAACCCCGAAAAATATTTTTTTTCTCCCGATATTAGGGTCATTCGATCTGGCAAGTCTAGATATGACCAACCTATTGCCATTTCAATTGCGTCACTCTCGCCGATGTCAGTGACTTCGGTGCGTTGGCGAATGTCCTCGTTTCGCACTTTGTGATGACAAGTCTATACCTATATCACTTGATCTGCACGACCCTTGTCGAATACTTCATTAGAGAGCTTCAGTAGAAGTAGAAATCCTAGTAGTAGACACGTATTTGATGCATAATACAGTACTTTCTGCATAAAGCTTCATTCTTTCAGGGTAATGCTATGAATAGAATAGTGCGTACACGCATTGACGGCAACTAGCTATTTAGACAATGAAACCTCACTTACGTCAAACACTTGTTTGCAGAAAACATATCTGTATCACGAGAAAAAGATAATTCTTTTTGAAATATAGGTAGGTACGATTTAAGTGTGAAAACATTTTTTTTTTAAACAATGGATATGCAAAGTATAGTCAGGGGTGATGATAATATACGTACGTAAATGGACATAAACATCTATACAGGGCTCTATTGTCAATGTCATAAAGGCGTGTACAAGTATGTCCTTCTTTATGTAAGTATATCGTAGCTCGACACAAATATATACCCTTATATACCCCTGACTGTACATTTTATATAGATTCAGGATATGATTCTAACTCGGTATAAAAGTAAAATTACACCATAGTGAACAAACTTTTTGTATATGCCAGGTGAAATTCACGCTTCAAGCTTATGTCAATGTTATTGAGACTTTGCCAGGGGAAAACGGTACAATACTTAGATCAACGTGTGGGCAAAAGGCGAGATTCGACGTAATTTATAAAAACTTATCTGAGAAAAAAAGATTCAACTTTCTAAAACGCATTCGCAGGGCACTAGTAGAATTATAATACAAAAATAATTTTACAAAAATAACACAATACGCAATCAATCATTTTATAATTTCGCGCTCTTGACACCTACCCTTCGGTTTCACTCAAAAAAGTAAATTCCTTTAAAAAAATACTGTTAGTTTCCCCAAAAAGCCAAATCCGTTATGCTATTATAAAAACTCTAAATCATTTCCTAAAAAGGCATTGTTATTTTTTAAACCCTTGCTTTTGCAACACGTGACATACGCGCGCCGACATTTAATAAAAAAGAAAAAAAACTTTTAATTCGGCAGCACCCACTGACCTACATGCTACTAAGCCCCTGCATTTCCAAAAATCTGTAAAAAACGCACCCTTTTATTGGATTTTTTTCGCGCAAATCGCGTAATTTAATTCAATCCTTTAGAAAAGGGTTCAATAAAGTACCTAATACTAACTTTTTTTCTGGCACACGTCATTGGATTGCGACAAAATTACACGTTCTGTCAAAATTTCGCGCCATTTACCGCGGCCATCTGCCGTCGGAGAAAAAAGTTTAAACACAATGCAAATAGGGGTGTGCGGGACATAAATTTTTAGGGAGAAATCGACATTTTTGGGTGTAAAAAAGAATGCATTTAAAGTATAACGAACGATCATTTCCCCTCATTTCAATATTAATGTCCGAGACATTGTACTTCAAGCTAATATGACCAATGTTGCATAAGGCTTTAGACTCAGAATTGTGTGGATGTGAAAGTAATTGTTTTGCATTTTATCGGCGACTTTGAGTTTTATTATTTCTCGACATTTGAGGCCATTATTCAAAAGTATTGTTACATTTTATGTCCGTTCATTATCGACACGCATTTCATATTCATAAATATAATAATTCCAGATTTGGGTATTTTTTTCTAAAATCACGTTTTATTTTTATTGCAATGTTACATTTTGCAGTCATAAAGGTGATTAATTTTGATTGAATGTGTCAAAAATATACTAACTATTCAAATTTCTAATTCAATTGTATTTCTGTGCAAAGAAATCTTTCTTGAACATATGCAAAATGTTAGTATGTATGAACTAAAAAGTACAATGCCAACTATAGGGTTAAAAATATTGAACAAGTTCTATAGTCACCGATTTTTTTATATGGTCAATTGGCCCCATGAGGGTTGGTTGTATCCCGTCTCTTAGGTAAAATTGTGTTGTGCCTATCATAGGTTTAAATTTTTTCTAGATCCATACTAACCCATATTCATACTTAATATTATAATGCGAAAGTGTCTCTGTCTGTCTGTCTGTTACCACTTCACGCTTAAACAGCTGAACCATTGAGATGAAATTTGGTATGGAGATAGATTGAATCCCGGGGAAGGACATAGGATAGTTTATATCCCGGAAATCATCCCCTGAGGGGGTGCAATAGGGGATGAAAGTTTCTGTCGAGCTACGATATAAACGAGTTCCACGCGGACGGAGTCGCGGGCAGAAGCTAGTAATACGATAACTGCGAAAGTGTCTGTCTGTTTCTTACCTCTTCACGCTTAAACCGCTGAACCGATTAAGATGACATTTGGTATAGAGATAGTTTGAGTCCTGGGGAAGGACATAGGATAGCTTTTATCTCGGAAATCATCCGGTTAAGTCAAGTTAATTAACTTTAAAGCTTGTAAAAATAAAGTTATTTCTTACAAGGTGCAGCATGCAACACTGCAATACTTCTTTAAAAGTGTTTTCCTGCAACAAGAACTTTGACCCAATTATATACGCTGACTGCACAAAAAATCTTCACATATCGAGTGACCGTCCCTGCATACAGTAATGCCCTGCGACTTCCCCCGCCTTTGTTCAGCAACAATAGCCGTTTCAAATTTCTACCAAATTTGCGTTTTTGCATAAAACGACGCGTGCGCGCATTAAAAAGATATTGTGACCACGCTGTAGAAAAACTTAGGACAATTCTTGTATAGAAAAATACGTAATATACGCGATAAAATCCTTTTAAATCGTTTTATTTGATGAGTATAGAAAAATTCGCGGGCACGGATGCCAATATTGGAAAATTAAACTTTATAGTACCTAAATGAAAATTTACTTAGGTAATAGGTATAACATGTTCTCTTAGAAAAATATATTTACTGATCAGGGACTTCAAGATCTAATGAAGTATTAGACATAATGATGTCTAATACTTCATTAGATCTTGAAGTGTCAATGGGAAGTCATGGACACCGTTTAAATCATCCGTCAAGATGAATGCATCTTGACGGATGATTTAAACGGTGTCCACTTACATTACCATAGCACTCGTCTCGTGAATTGACATGAACAGTCTGGGATCAGCAGTAACAAGTGTTAATGATTTGCATGAGACGATACCAGCATGATCATGCTTGATGTACTGTACTATTTAACTTTCCCTGCAGCCTTGTTTTTTTTTAGTTATTGAAAATCCAAAATATATATGGCATTTCTATATTTTTACCCAACAGCAACAAGGTCAAAAGGAAGGGTTATGTTATGATTTTAGCAGTCTATATGTATGAATGTATGTAAATTCTTTATTGCACATGGAACGGAACACAACAACAAAAAAATTATTACAGGAACAGATGATACATATACAAAGGCGAGCTTATCCCTGAGAGGGATTTCTTCCAGCTAACCTTTGAGCAAATGAGTGGAAATTAGATATAGGCCAACCGAGACACATGTAGAAATTATATAAATAATATATATTAAAACCAGTAAATCATTTATTCAACAGATACAATTTACAACATTATAACATTAAAATCACTACAATAATTTATTTTACCCCAAATTACCTAATTATAACTCTAATCACCCCCAGCCGTTCCTGGTGCAAAAGTCCCCATAATACTGGCGGCATTCCCCGCTGGATAGCCATGGAAAGCCTTTGCACCAGAAACGACTCAGAGCGGGGGTCCTCCCCTTTTTGTCTGAGTCGACGGCCTATTAAATATATACCGAACGATAAACTTAAATATATAAGTTTTAAAATGAGAATAATATACAGTCAAGGAGCATTCGACAACCACAATTTCTTCAACTGCCCCTTCAGCGAGGCTACAGACTGACACTGCCTGAAAGATGGAGGCAACGAGTTCCATAATTTGACCGAGTGTACCGTGAAGGATTTATCGAAGGAACGGGATTTTTAACAGGAGGTATGGCTAAAGTAAGATTACTACTAGATCGGAGCCGATATGTATGTCATTATCGTCGAATCCGACTCGGCTGGGCAGCGTTCGGGAAGCTACAACACATCTTTTCGTCCAATATTCCACAGTGTCTCAAGAGATAGGTCTGTTACTATGCGCTATATTATCATAAGAAAGCTCAGTCGCCCAAAGGGCAATGGCATCGCATCAGAAATGAGGCTATCCGCAGCAGAACCAACACATAGCACGTAGAAGCGATGGCCGTTGCGGCGGAAAGGTTCTCTAGTGGCGGCCACGTACCAGAAGGCGCGGCGTGGGTAGGCCACACACAAGGTGTACTGATGACCTGGTAAAGGTCGCGGGAGACCGCTGGATGCGGGTGGCGCAGAACCGGTCACTGTGGCACCCTTTGGGGAGGCCTATTTCCAGTAGTGGACGTCTTTCTGGCTGATATGACAATGATGATGATGATGACCCTCCTAGCGTTCTTTGCGATTGGACACCATAAAGAAAGCCCAGAGTCCGACGATTAGACGTAAGCACTCGACTAGTTCTACGAATACGTCTGCCAAGTGACCTTCCCACTAGGGAATGCAATCTCGAACCGAGTAATTCGAGATTACGCGGTATCATTTTTATGTCGAGATTAGGGAATCGAGATCTCGTCAGCCAATAGCGAGATTCCACTTTTTGTTTAAACATAGCATTGATCAAAATTGCCCGAATGTGACTAAAACAATACCTACCTACTGGTAAGTATTGCTATTATATTTTGAGCATGAAATACATGAATGGAATAATTTATTTTGAAGCACTTAGTATTTGCCAAGGACCGTCCGACACGAGTTATTGACATGCTTTGCGTACTGAAATCTAGTTCGAGATCTCGATTATTTCAGTCGACATCTCGACCGAGATTTCAACAGATTTCCTGCCACGAGATTGAGTGTTGTAAATTCGCTCGAGATCTCTTGATTTCGATATCTCGATTATTTCAGTCGAGATCTCAACCGAGATTTCAACACACGAGATTTCCTGCCACAGAGATTGAATCTCGTAAATTCGCTCGAGATCTCGTGATTTCGAGATCTCGCGAGATCGAGATTGCCATTTCCTTCTGCCCGCCTAGAGAGAAAGCTAAACTTTCTTGGGATTAGGCCTCAGCAGCAGCCTATATATGAATGTTAGTATTTTATTTGTCGTTGATAACACCGATCCTTTATAACAGTAATCCTGTAATCCTAATCCATACTAATATTATAAATGGGAAAGTGTATGTGTGTGTTCGTTTGTCCGTATTTCACGGCAAAACGGAGCGACGAATTGACGTGTTTTTAAGTGGAGATGGTTGAAGGGATGGAGAGTGAAATAGGCTACTTTTTGTATCTTTCTAACCCCCCACTTCCCTAAAATGGGGGGTGAACGTTTGTATGGAGCTACGATATAAACGACTTCCACGCGGATGGAGTCGCGGGCAGAAGCTAGTAATATCATAAATGCGAAAATGTGTAGATGTTTGGATGTTTGTTACTCAAACACGCTGAAACGGCTGAACCGATTTGGATGAAATTTTGCACGAAGATAGCCGGGGTTGAAATATATGATAGTTTTTGTCCCGGGTCCATGCAGAGGAAGTCGCGGGCGGAAGCTAGTCCTGTATAACGGTCAACTCATGGTCACCCCAGCTCGATTGTATGTGGAGCGCATTGTTGCACAGATTAATAAAAGCGATACAGTTTCTTTCGACAAATTTAAATGATCCCCCTTAGTAATAATACCGTATTTGCATGAACATTGATTATCGATTATTTCGGCCATGGGGACATGGAGACAAAAAAACGGTCAAGAGTGAGTCGCTCTTTAGATATACTATTTAAAACCTCCAAAAACACCCGTCGTTAGGTATATTATCAGGGTGTCCTAGAAGTCAACGTCAAGCCGCAAACCGGTTATAGCCCAAGTCATATCAGTTATAAAAATAGGTTGTTTTTTTTTTAAGTTTGTTGAAATGTTTTTCCTTACTCGATGGAAGTTGAATTTTTCATTTCCTATGCAGTATTACACAATCAACAACATGCATTTCACACTCCTTAATAAAAACAAGATATTCAAGCAAGTGTAATATATATACCATTCTGAAATTCGGACTAAATAGGCCATCTTTTGATGCCGCTTGCCAAATAAGCGTTGTACATTTTTTTCAGTACAGTTAAATAAAATTACACTTTTTTCTAAAACAGGCACCTGTGCTTTATTTTTAGTATTTACTTTACAGAAGGGTTATTCACGGTTACATACCAAAAAACATATTGAAGAAAAGTAAAGATTTGTAGCCGTAGTACTTAATACAACATCATTACAGGGTGTCCAATTTTTGAGAGCCTGTAATTATTTTTTTCATGACGGTTTTTTTTCGTTTTTTCTTATAACTGAGATGACCTATCATCCGTTTACGGCTTAATGTTGAATTTTGGGACACATATGTATAATATGTGTCTATGTGTGTGTGTGTGTGTGAGTGAGTGTGTGTGTGTGTATGCGGCATCGTAGCTCCCAAATGGACGAATCGATTTGTGTGCGGGTTTTCTAAATCGAAATTCTTGTCTAGCGAGATGACATTAAGTGGTCGGAGGTGTTTTAGTGTAGGCAGTTTATGCTTAAGTATTATTTTCTTAGACAACAACACTCTTCAATAAACGTTTTCTCTCCTCGCAACCAACGCTGCATGCAACACGGCCAAAAGTCGAAGTAAATATTCGTAATTATTTTCTATTTTAGTCTAATACCTACTATTATCTGTATGTTGCAGTATATATGTAAAGGCGGAATTCTTTATGGTACTCGATGATGGAAGGGTAGTCCTGGATGGGGACCTATGCGTAGTCTGCACATAGAAAATGCACTAACTCTGGATTTTAGAGTGAGTCACCACCGTTGCGAGGTAGCGGAGCGGCGTGCGAGTAAACTCTAAAGGTGTTTCTCAACCGGTGAGGCGGACCATTTTTTCATACTATCGTAAAATTTCACGACGATAGCCAACCTTCCAGTGGAAATACACCGTACCTTATTTATATTACCTCACCAAATTATAACTGGGCTCAGTTGCCGGTTACTATGAACTGATGCTTTCTCGAGAATAAAATAGAGATATACCTACCGTTTTTTTTTCTTTGCTAAGGAACCCTAACCATTTGACTATCGATTAGTAACACTTACGCACGTGGCGGCTCGGTGGCAGATAAAGTTCTGCCCTTGGGAATGGCCTTATCAGTTACTATCATTCTATATAGTATATACAAATGTTCACTAGGCACTTATTAATTACAGAATGAAAATAATCGGCCCTACTGGACTTACCTCGAACACGAATCGAGCGAACTAATGTGACAGGACATAATGTCAATTTTCAAAATGTAATATTATACTCACCGATCACTTACTATTAAACGACGCACAGTTTGGGTTTCCGAGAGATATGGCTACATTTTGTCTCAAAAACACTGTAAACCGCTTCTTAATTAGGCAAAAAAATTGTGAAGGTCCAGTTTTAAGTCTTGTTCAAGCCTCTCACATGCCTCTCACAGAGTTCACAGACCAGCGCGCGGCCGTCAATCAATAGTAAAATTGTCATTATCTGTCAAATTTACTATTGACCGCCACCGCAGAGCCGAACTTTCGGCATCGGCCAACGACTTCTGGCGGACTTTTGAATGATCCTTGGAACATGGCGAATCATAGAGATTTCTCTATGTATGTGTGTATGATATATATACTGAGACTGTGGCGGATCGTGCTCCAGTCATTTTTTCCCAGCTATATCACCCAGTGCATCGTGAAGACCTTCCACCGTACATCATGCTAATTTGATGCTAATAATACTGTGTATTGTGAAATGTTTTTCTTACTCTGTACTTGTCTTTGGCAAAGGCCCTAGAGGCTGCCATTTCTCTAATAAATAATAATAATAACGACTTCTGGCTCTAAGCTTATGTCGCATTCGAAAACCGTATATACCTAGCGCTCGAATGCGAGAATATCGACATGCTAAAACCCAAAAATAATTTCATAGATCCTGATCCGGAAACCAAATATGAAACACCTGATATGTATTACGGGCTTTACCGTCTTCTAATCTTAGAAGTCGTTGACAACCTCTTTCTACCTATTCACTTTCTTAAAAACATCACTCAGCAATGACACACATCCCGTGTCAAATCGCCGACCAATTTAAAACTGTTCAAATTCTAAAGATAAAACCGTTGTTTTCGTAATCAAGATGTTGGTGGCGCCGGCTCCGATTTGCGAGCAGTTCGGTTCGGTGGGGGACGTGTCTTCAGAGGAAAAACCGAAGGAACATGAGTCTGACGTGCGGCTGGAGCAGTTCCAGCCTTTTGAAGAGGTCGCAGTATGTATCATCAGCTTAGCGTTTCCTTAGTATATCCTAAAGGAGCCCGGGGCCTCTTAATCCCAAGATTCGGCGTAGGAACCACTTTTTACGAAACCTGTGTAGGTAGGTTTCATGATTTTCGGATCCCACAGCGCGTAAATCAACTAATAGGTAGATGGTATGGCCAACAGAGTAAGCTGTATGATATCATTGGCTGTATGAGTAACCGTGATAAGTAGGTTCATCGCGTTATTATCATATTCAGCCGAAAGACACCCACTGGTGGACATAGGCCTCCTAGCGGGGCAGAGTGCTCGAACAAATTGTCGTAAATGTGGACACGCTGGACAAAAGCACCAATTTTCTTTTTAAAAGTACTTATGTAGTTGAATTGAATATTTATATTTAGACACCAAGTTTGTGATCCTAAGTGCCCTATAACTCGAGATATTAATAATTAACTATAATTAAATATGGCCGGCATAAAATAAATATGGCCGACGGAGGAGTTGGTTCCTATCAAAAACTTAAAGCTATGGACCTAACAAGTACCTGAAAAAAAATTGGTGCTTCTGTCCAGCGTGTCCACTGAACTGCCCTACTATACCCCAAGAGCGCCACAATGACCGGCCCTGCGCCACCCGCATCCAGCGGACTCCCGCGACCTTTACCAGGTCATCAGGACAAACCCGTGGTAGGTTATGTAACTAAAAGTCTGCTCTGAGTTAACAGGGTCCAAGCTGTACTCTAAACCCTTACCTTTTATAATATACCTATGGTTAGTGATAAATATATAATTATCATTATGTAAGTTTGGAGTTTACTACCAGGGTGTAAATAAAAGATTGTCCTTTACGGTTTAGTTAAAATAACACGCTTTATGTGCCTACACTAAGACACCCAAGAAGTAGCAACTAACACACGTAAGCTGGATTCAACCTATCAATTGAAATGCGAGCTTGCTTGTTCGGGAATTGAATAAGAAATACTTTCTCACCTCTTTCTATTACCTTAAGGTCCATTATACGGTGGTTGTAATGACTTGCGTACAGAATCATCTCTAATAAAAACAAAATCGCATGTGCTCAAATCCTTGTGTACAAAAATCGTACGCGTTTCGCGAGCACTTTTTGCTACCGGTTTAAGCTTATTTATCTTATCACGAATAGTATTTACCAGTCACCAGGCTCTATATTTTGAGAAGTGAAAAAATCACCCGGTAAGCGTAACGTACGACTCTCTCGATCTCAACGGCGGCGCTAATTCCGTTGTCATTTCGACTAGCGGCACGCAACCCTAGCATGACGGTCGATAGTTCGTCTTCCCATGAGCTGTCACAAATCCTGGCCATAAGGGCTGCCTTTAACGAGCGATGAAAACGCTCGACTCCACCACCACCATTACCATTACTCATACCATTACTCTGAGCAAGGTACGCTGTATCATTAGCTCCCTTAAAGGGCTACTTTTAAATTGACGACCCTGATCGCTCGTGAGTCTGATCGGGCAACCGTAACGCGTGATCCACCCGTCGTATATGGTTTTGGCAACAACTTCGGCTGTCATTTCTTCTATTGGAAAAGCCTCAGGCCAGCTAGTACACCTATCTATAATAGTCAGAAGGTAAAACGGTTCGACGCGACCAATACTGCGTGCACTGTACGCCTAGTGTCTGCAATACGGCCACATCTCAAATGTATTTTACTTTCGAGATGTGACCGCATTGCACTGTGCAATAGAGCCACATCTCAAATGTATTTTACTTTCGAGATGTGACCGCATTGCACTGTGCAATAGAGCCACATCTCAAATGTATTTTACTTTCGAGATGTGACCGCATTGCACTGTGCAATAGAGCCACATCTCAAATGTATTTTACTTTCGAGATGTGACCGTATTGCACTGTGCAATAGAGCCACATCTCAAATGTATTTTACTTTCGAGATGTGACCGCATTGCACTGTGCAATAGAGCCACATCTCAAATGTATTTTACTTTCGAGATGTGACCGCATTGCACTGTGCAATAGAGCCACATCTCAAATGTATTTTACTTTCGAGATGTGACCGCATTGCACTGTGCAATAGAGCCACATCTCAAATGTATTTTACTTTCGAGATGTGACCGTATTGCACTGTGCAATAGAGCCACATCTCAAATGTATTTTATTCTTGAGATGTGGCCGTATTGCAGACACTAGGCGTGTAGTCGGCAGATGATTCTGCCACATAATGCGAATCGTCCCGTCTGGAAAACTATCCTTCGCTTTTTTATGCTGAGTGGACTCCGTTTTCGCATCTAATCTTAGTTTTAACATAGCATCTAAGTGTAAATCTAAAATGTACTTACTGTTATTTGCGAAATAAAGTTTTTCTATTCTATTCTATCCTTCGCCGTGTTCCTCATGCGGTGCAGCAGTTGAGATGGCTTCATGCCACCCAAGTCCATCTCCCCTAAAACTTTCTCTACCTGGCGAGTCCTCGAATCTTCTAGCATTGACAGAAGCTTCGTTTTTAATGTGTTGTATCTATTGGTTGTCGGCGGGCTGGTGAGGAACTCAGTTAGCCTCAAAATTACCTCCTTCGGCAGTTTCGACACAACCATGTCGAATTCTGCCTCATCCCCCGTTCGCTGTTTGGTTCAGCACCGCTTCGGCACGGATAAACCATACACGTGGCTGGTCTACCCAAAACTCCGGAATCCGGCTGAAGACTGCGACTGCCATGACCTCGGGCGCTTCCGGAATTTGCACTATGTCCCTATACGTCTGTGTTGTGTCTTGATCGTTTTCGACCGGCGCTCCGGTCATATTACTAAGTCACAAATCACAATATTAATGTCCGAAACTAAACCATACCTAATATACTATTAATTTTTATATTAATTTCTCAAACTCATATTAATTTGACGACCGCTTTAGCCTAGTTGGTAGTGACCCTGCCTACGAAGCAAGAGGTCCCGGGTTCGAATCCTGGTAAGGGCATTTATTTGTGTGATGAGCACGAATATTGGTTCCTGAGTCATGGATGTTTTCTATGTATTTTATTTATTTATTTGTCTATATAAGTATGTTTATCGTCGTCTAGTACCCATAGTACAAGCTTTGCTTAGTTTGGGACTAGTTCGATTTGTGTAAGATTGTCCCCTAATATTTATTATATTTATAACTTTTATCGGGGTCACCACTGGAGTTTACTACCAAGATAAATAAAATCGATTTAAGGTTTTATGTAGGTAGATCAAGGAACCCTAATGAATTCAACATGGCCATGCCATTAGTATCCAGAATTCTAATGTGAGTTTAAACGATCTTACAGTAGTCTAACAGTGTGCACGTGAAATGCAGCTATATCAATGGCGACACTGTTAATACAAATAAAGAAATAAAATAATTAATAGAGGATACGAAATACACAGTTGATTAGGCGCATAAATTTTAAAGCGTAAAACAGGGTCTACTTTACAGTAAACAAAATATACCCATGCAAATTACTTACCGTAAAACAAACACACAATACACCAGATGAAAACAAACACGTTATTATATTACAATATTAATTATACTTAATAAACAGTCTTGTTATAAACGTTTTATTTTTACTGTCAAGTTGCAATTTAACACACTAACCGACTCGATTCTCAGACTGTTTCAAATATCGAGTGATCCTACAATAATTAAGTACCTACTTAATCATAATAAGCTTGTTTAGGCTCACAATATTCTAACGTTAGACCAATATAAGCGCATGCAGGCTTAAAAGATACTTACGTTAATGCGATATTAGCCTAATTCACTTAAATTCGTTATGTCAAGATTACTGTAAAAGAGAAATAAGACTGATATTAGAACGATATTAAAATAAATACGCTTATAATTGGTGCCCAAATCCAGGCTCATAAGATGATATAGAATCAAAGTAAGAGCGAAAAAATTGTAGTCTTGAGACTGTTGTAGGCCTGGTTTTTGCTAGTTGGGTTATCTCTCAATGAGCCTGCACCGACACTTCGGAGATCACTGCTGGTGTGGCGAGGGAACAATTTTCTTGCCATCTTCCTCGGGGATGTTCATTCCCAAGCCGAGTTATTTGAGCTTCGCTGGACATTAATATCCAAAGGTCACGTGGCCGTAAGATTCGAGAGATTGAAAATTCATAAGACGGACACGTCACCTGATCGAAAAACTGTTACAATGTCATTGAGTTTTCACTTCTGCCGGCACTTCCGGAGTGCAACCCGGTCTTTTTTTTTTATAGAATACATAGTGTATCAAAAATGGGGTGTGAACCGATCAAAGGCATAACAGGTATCTTGTTCTGCTAAGAAAAAACTAAAATATTTTTTATTTTGACGCGTTTTATTTTACATTTGTATGGAGGGGTCGCCCCAGTCGGCCAACGCTCCATACAAATGTAAAAAAAATCGCGTTTTTTTTTCTCTTAGTCTTGTCTCATCAGAACACGATGCCTGTTATGCCCTTGATCGGTTCACACCCCATTTTTGGTACACTGCAGTAAGTATATGAACGTCGCGCGCTTATGTAGTCTCAGCCGACATTTTTATTTAAGAAATGGTTAGAGTTTAAGAAATTATTATTTTAGTAAGTTATAATTTTTTGAAGAAATACTAATAGTTACGTAGTTATCTAGTAAAATACGCTCGTCTGTAGGAGTAAGGACTCTTAATATCAATTTATATTAAGTTTATACGCTCCCCTGTAGCAATGCTACTGTCGTGTCGTTCGTTTGTGAATGTGAAGAATGGCAGTGAACAGGTGTGTTGTTTTGTGGACAGCTATCAAAAGAAGCAATAGAACTAGCAAAAGTGCCACCCGAATCCGGCCTCCAAGCCCTGGTCTCCGTGGAGAAGCTGATAATCACCAAGAAGGTGGCGATGAAGCAACTGCTGTCCCTCCAGAGCCAGCGGAGCCGGTACCTCATCACGGCGCCCGACAACGCTCTCATGTACTCCGTGGTGGAGGAAAACACGTAATTTCTTTAACTATTTACGGGGGTTTCTCGTTGGTCTCGAGTTGGTCGGCTCCTGTCAAATCACCTCTCGCCGTACCTACTACCAGTGGATGACATAATGCATTCTGAAAAACGCTCATTATTACAGTTGTGATGCTTCATCCATGCTTTCGATCTTATGCCGTACGAGGTCTCATATGAATTTAGTCGTTACTTGGAGACCCAGCATCAGGTCTGACGGAGCCTGCCATTTGGCCTTACAATAAGCCTTATATTCCGCTTCGCAGTAAACGACGTTAGATTGGTAAGCATAAAGTCAATGCATGTGGTTTATATATCATACTATATATATTATTATACGTTATATCCTACTTCCTACTTATATTATAAAAGCGAAAGTTTCGATGTTTAGATGTTTGGCCCAGCAAACAAACTAGCCTTATAAAATTAAATCTATATGAACTAAACTCTCATAGTGGTTTTCAAATGGCATTCATTATGTCAATGTACTCTTTTAACGGCTCATTATAAGAAGATTTGGCTAATAAAAAAAAGTCAAAAAAAAAAAATTGGATGTTTGAATGTTTGGATGTTTGTTAGGTACAGTCAGCGTCATATAGTTAGTAGCAGCTAAGGTCGCCAAATATTTCGGTACACGCCTTTGTTACTGTAAGATTAAGGATGTGTTAAGAAATATTTGGCTACTCTGGCTGCTACTAACTATATGACGCTGACTGTACTCAATGACGCTTAAAGGGCTCAACCGATTTGGATGAAATTTTGCACAAAGATAGTTTATAGCCTGAATTAAAATATAAGATTTTATCCCGGGTCCACGCAGACGACCTCGCGGGCGAAAGCTAATATAAAACATGTAAGTCATTCCCTGTGGAGCTCCGGTTCCTCTGGAACCTGATCGCCGTTGAGCTGATGATCAAGGAGGCGACGATGAAGCAGCTGCTGTTCCTCCAGAGCCAGAGGAGCTGGTACCTCACCAAGACGCCCGACAAGGCTCTCATGTACTCCGTGGTCGAAGAAAACACGTGTGTTGTCTTTTTTTCAGTCGGTTCCTTGAGGCTGAGTGTCGCGCCCACTAGTGCTCCTTTTTACGAAGCTACAAATTACATTTTCCTCTGTCAAATGAAGTGCCTCTGCGCGATGCTACGGTAGCCTAGTGGTTCAGGCATGCGGCTGTCAAGCGGCGGTCGTGGGTTCGAATCCCGTCTTGTACCAATGAGTTTTTCGGAACTTATGCACGGAATATTTACCGTTAGCTTTTCGGTGAAGGAAAACTACGTGAGGAAACCTGCCTAATCTCCATAACGTCTAGTTTTCCCTCTAAGTTGGAAGGTCAGATCAGATGGCAGTCGCTTTTGTAAAACATATGCCAAATCTTGGGATTAGTTGTCAAAGCTGCCCGGGCTCCTTTAGGGCACAACCGGGAATAGCATTGACGTGCATTTGTGGTGCCCGCTTAGACTTCTAAAATGG
Organism: Epinotia bilunana; assembly: GCA_947049275.1. NCBI lineage: Eukaryota > Metazoa > Arthropoda > Insecta > Lepidoptera > Tortricidae > Epinotia > Epinotia bilunana. The sequence goes on along the minus strand of OX346275.1, from coordinate 14,320,420 downwards.
TCTTTTGGAGTAGTTTCGTGAAATAGGCCACAGTACAGTTCTTCACCACCACTCTCCAAACATCTCCGTTTCAGGGCTTGTAGATTTGCACCATGGATGTTGACGCTAGTGGCACCAAGAATGGCATTTGTCCGTTGCGTAAGTTGAATCCGGCGTAAGAAACTAGCATGTATGTAGGATACTACCTAATTATTAAATCATCATCTTCAGCATCATCATTTTCAGCCCATAATCGCCCACTGCTGAGCATAGGCCTCTCGAGTACGCCCCCCGTCCTTATCCTGCGCTAATCTTATCCAGGAGTGACCCGTGATCTTCCTAATATCGTTCACCCATCGAGCCGGTGGATAGCCGACGCTCCAAGAAAGTCGACAATGGACCTCGCTGGAAGAAAAGAAGTATTAAATAGTTGTAAACAAATGACGATCTTAGTAAATGACGTGACATCACACGGATGGACGCTTTACACGAATTCCGGCTTTCCAGTCTACTTACACACGATACCAAACTTACTAATACGCTTGTTTTTTAGCTGGTGGCTTGGTTTCCTCTGCTACGGCCTGCGTCCATGCCAGCTGAAGATACTGAACAAGGCAGGAGAAGAGGTCATCCGGATTCTCCGCCCCTTCGCCTTCACCACGCGCGTGACGCCGTGCCAGCTGCAGCGGATGGAGGTGACGTCATCATTCTTTTATAAGTACTACGACGGTGACGGTGGCAAACCAGAGTACGGTCTACCTGATTGTAGGCAGAGATCGTAGGCTATGTACGCTTTGCGACTGCAGAAGAATCACAAGCGTGATGCCGACCCTTTATTGATTTGAGGATTCGTTGTGTTCACAGCTAGTGACTCAGAGAGGCAGGTCCCTCACCCTCAACACAGCGTAACCTTGGGAGCTCTGGCGACCTCACTCACCAACCTCATTTAGCATCAACCCCAGCATTAGCAATAGGCGCATCCCCACAGGTGATCACGACAGTGCGTGATTTCGACCCGTGTGGTCTGGACAGTTGCACGGCGTCCGGTTCAAGTACTGGATCCCCTTTAACCTTCGTCGGCAGGACCGCCGTGCTGCTCTCGTGGGGATGTCTATAATTGGATTAACGATATACTTGACAGACATAAGTATATAAACAAATAGAAAACATCCAAGACTCACAAACAAATTTCGTGCTTATCACACAAATAAATACTTGCCCTTACCTTACCGGGATTCGAACCCAGGACTTTCCGCTTCGTAGGCAGGGTCACTACCCGCTAGACTGAACCGGTCGTCCAAATATTACAGACGAGGTATTATGACACAGACTAGTGTTTCTGGTTCAGGCATGCGGCTGTCAAGCGGCGTTCGTTGGTTCGAATCCCGGCTCGTACCAATTAGTTTTTCGGAAATTATGTACGGAATATTTTCCGTCAGATTTTCTGTGAATGGAAACCATCGTGAGGAAACCGGTGTAATCCCAAAAAGGTCTAGATTTTTCTGGGATGGAGGAAACCGGTGTAATTCCAAAAAGGTCTAGATTTTTCTGGGATGGAAGGTCATTTGCTTTCGTAATACTAGTGACTATGCCAATTCTTTGGATTAGGTGTCAATGCGGACCCCGGGCTTCTTAAGGGCACAACCGGGAATAATGCTAAGGAGAATGACGATATATTATTAACATTGCAGGTGTACGCTCCTCCCGACACTCTGATCGGCACGGTCGAGCAGCAGTGGACTCCTATGAAGCCATGCTACTCCATCAAGGGACAGGAGGGAGAGGATCTCTTCTCTGTACTAGGTATACTTTACACAAACTTTTGAGAAGAGATATACGTGTCAAGATCTGACCGAATCACGAGGGTTTATGTAGTTATGAAGAAACAAAGACACTCCTTAAATGGTACAGGACATTTAATATGGCGAATTCGATTATTTTATACATTTGGTTAAGTACCACTTAACTTAACTGATGCATATCTCCTCTCTGAAAGCATCATTTCGATTGAATGAAACTGATGAAATTGCCTATTATTGAAAGAAAGAATAGAAAGAAACATTTATTAGAGACAAAGCAAACAAACAATTGAATCTTTAGTGTCAGACATAGCGTTTGCCACTAATCGGTTCTATCTCAGCATAATGCTCGCATTACTGCCAGCGCTGATCTTCCGATGGAACCATCCGTATTGAGTGTGTTACCTTTTACATTTACATGGATCAAAGGTTTAGTGGCTGGTTTACAACATCAACCTATCTTATTAAAAAAAACTAACACTTTATGGACTCCAAATGTCTGAAATAAACGATTTTTATTATTTTTATTATAAGGTTGATTTTACTCTACCTGGTTATTGTCACGATTTGTTAGCCAGAGCGCCTTCTAGAATTGGCGTGTATTCTGTTGTTTTGGTTTTTATTTATACAGCACAGCGTAGGTAGACCCCCCCACAAGGTGGACTAGTGACCTGGTAAAGGTCGCGGGAGTCCGCTGAGCGTCCAGTGTGCGCTATCCCAATTCCTCAAGGGCATTTTGGTGTTGACAGCGTCTTAAGATGGCGCCGCGCGGCGCATGTACTCGGTGTCAAATGACCGGCCTCAATGTCGCTGGAAAACTACACCCTCAACGCAATGCAATACTTGGATGCGGGTGGCGCAGGAGCAGTAATTGTGACTCTTGGGGGAGGCCCATGTCCAGCAGTGGACTTCTTTCGGCTGATATGATGATGACGATGATTATATGATACACAGGTCCAGCCAACACCTTGGGCATGTACCGAGATCTGCATTTCGAGATCAGTCGGCCGGGCGGAGCACCCGTCGGCAGCACTTGGAAGCGATGGCGCGGGCTCGTGCATGCGCTCTTCCGCTCACCCATACTGGACAGGTGAGGAGTTAGAGTATAAAGTATAAACTTGGTATAAAGCGGCCGAGGCATGCGCTGTTCCGGTCACCCGTACTGGACACTTGCGGAGTATGGGTGGCCGGAAGAAAGAAAAGATATTAGATGTCACTATTTAGGGCGGGTTGCACCCACTTAGATACGATTACAGGCCGATTAACGTTAAATTAATGTATGTTACTGTAATGATAATTGTATGTGTGGAAATAAATAAATAAATAAATAAATAAATATGGCGCCCGCAGCTGTCACTCCATAGAAACTTGTCAAACTTTCCATACCTTCAGACTTTAATGAACACCGCTTACCATCACAGACGGTTTGAGGCAACCCAGCCTTACGCCTTGGCCACGACTTTGGTCTTAAGCGACCTGCGGCAGCGGTTTTTCTAATTCATTGCGCGTGATCCCAACTAACCACAGTGCGTTGCGCGTCTCGACCGCGCAATGAACAGATAAAACGCTGCCGCAGGTCGCTTAAGACCAAAGTCGTGGCCAAGGCGTTAATGTTTAAAGTGGGTGCATACAACTTACTCATAAATATATCCCTGCCGCAACCCCATACTAACTCAGTTGCGCCAAATAAAAAAAAGCGGAACTACGACAAAGACAACGAATGATATTTTCCTTTCTGTCACACTTATTGAGCTTTGTATAGTGCCATCTCGCTCGGTCTTGGTATTATTATTATCATAGCTCCGCAGTAGAAATCTATGCTCTAAGCAAAATCATTCCAACTATAGCGAGTTGTTGTGACAAATTGCTATCTATGCAACTGCCTTTTTGTCGGCAGATTCGGCCTGGCTTTCCAAAGGGACCTGACGGTGGAGGAGAAAGCCCTCCTCCTGGCAACTTCTCTTCTCGTCGACTACATGTACTACGACACATAGACACGCCACTCGTCACGCAGGGTTGCCAACCTTTCTCACCGATTTCATATTTTGTCACTAATTCTGTGTAGATATTTCCGGTTTTTACTACAGCTGCATGTTTCTAATGTGTATACGCTAAAGAGGCTTCAGGATGCCCGACTCTATATACAAAAGCATTTTGGTTGTCGTTTTAAACGGCATGCTGGCCGCGTATCACGATCGGGCTTATCACGCGATAAGTGACAAGATAGAGCGTGCGTGGCTGACACCATTCGGCGTTCGATAGAACGAGACTGACGCTCTATCTTGTCACTTATCGCGTGATAGGTTGACCATGATACGGGGCCTGGAATAACATGAAACTGTATTATAAAACCGCCATAATAATGGGATTGGAGATGACAGATTTACCATATGGTAAATCTGTCATCTCCAAGTTGATATAAACTTTGACGTATTTATATAAATATAACTGACAGCTGTTACAATCCCAAACTCATAGCGGAGCAATATATACAGTTATACACCACGGGATGTTACGTATTCTACACCGCCGTTTTAAAATGAGAGCCAAACTATATTAGTTTGTATGGGAGCCGACTTGTGTCGAGCTTTCTGGGGACTCTAAAACTAAAAAAGGTTCTTATCGTGCTAATTAACTACGATAAATAGCAAAAAATCGAATGTAGTATGCGAGTAATTCGCGTAGAAAGAGTAGATTTGTCTTGGTTGGTTTGTCTGTCGGTGTTTTCCTGTAAAGTTCTGTGGCGTTCTCGCTTTAACCTTTATTGCAGAAATAAATCATGGTTTTAAGTAATATATCGTATTCTTTCTGCCCTGTTGGATTGTAAATAAGTTTCTGTCGACGGCAGAACCGAAAGGAAGGGATAATAATAATGGTTTTAGCAGTCTGTTCATATTTCTCGCCGCATGCCTGAACCACTAGGCTATCGTCGCTTTTTAACGGCATCCTTGTGTCACCGAACTTACATAAGGATGCCAAATTTCAGCTGCAAGGCAAGTGGCTGAAAAATGTTTTGTTAATTTGGAAGGCAATGCCTTTATATTTAGGTACTACCTATGCATAGTGGAATTCAATAATGTCCTACTTTGTAATTAAAACCCTTTGAACTACAATAGGTAAATAGCAGGTAAGTGCTCTTTTTACTGTGTAATAATAGGTTATTAACACACTTAGCTCATGTGACTGAGGCATTTGCCCAAACTTCACAGCAGTCTATTGCATCGCAGTGCGAGTCCCTATTTTATTTGAATATTTATAATTTATAATATTTGTTTATAATGCTGAGCGCCTGATGAAAAAGAATATCAAAATATGGACTAAGTACATTGTTTTCCGTATTGCCGTATCACGCAGGCGCTCGATTTCTAGCGCGAATTTTGTAATTTAACTAACCGTGCTATTGCATTCATTCTACAGTAAAAACGACTCCTTTTACCCCAAAAGTAAGATTATACGCGTAATTCCTTATTTTGAATTTGGGATTGTTGGGAACGTTACCCAAATTAAAATAATGGTGCTGCTCTCAAATCTGTTGTTGTACAATCTTATTCAAGTAAGTACATATACATACTAAACTAATTCAGTACATATTTGGTACAATTTTTTCACGTATTCTGAAATACCAAAACAGAGAGTGGGGATGCCATGGAGCATGAAATCTTTGCTCTTAGTTGGGATTGGGAGTGAGGGACTTTGACAACTATAGCAGCCAGTGGCGTTATGGGCATGAGGCCCTGTGACTGGAGGGTGCGCCCGTGGTTGTAAAAATCACATTTTTAAAAACAGCTCCACCTATTGTAAACTTTGATTAACTACGTTGATTAGGGCGCGGCTTAAACACGTCAACTACACTAGCTCCAGATAAGTACAAAAGAGTTCAGGTTATAACGCACAGATAGCGCTGTGGTAAATATAGTGTTGTGGAGAAATTAAAAGGGGACAAAATGTCCATTGCGTACGTATTTTAATATTAAGGAAAATGTGCAAAGTTACTGTGAATTTATATTATATGCTTTAAGTAAGTATTGTTTTTTTCACCCATTCATTAACATTTTTCTTTAAATGAACCTAAACTCATTACTCTTATCAACATCAATCAACTTAAACTTCTTTACCTACATAGTACCTACCACACAAGTCAATCAAGAATGTCTTAATCCGTCAATCAATCATTGACAAGACTCCTCTCTGTAGTCAAACTGTCAATCACATCAAAACAGGCAAAAGCAGAACCACCTACATTGAATTTATAATAACATATATACATACTACCAAGCAACCTCCAAAATGCCGCAAACCAAATATAAATGATACGTTTTAACAGCCCGGACGAGAAATCGTCAGAAAAATGGATGCCTTGCCCAAAAGACATGGTTGAATTTCCCGGTCTAGCCTACATTTATAGCTTAAACCAGCTGATCGTAGCTAAAAAACTGGACAAGCGACACGACCTAACAGGCGACTGCGACATCGGATACACCATCTACAACAACTTAGGGGAAAAAGTGTTCATAGCGGCCCAGAAAAACCACTTGGAACAGTTCCAAATCAAGCTTTATAATGTATACGGAAACGAAGTGATACAAATAAAGACAAATGACAGCTGTTTCTTTAACAAACTTTTAATTTGGGCGCCTCCAGACAACTTTGCCGGTTCTGTGAAACACTTATGTGTGTTCGACAAGTACGAATTGAAGAACAGCGAGGGTACTGTGGTGTTACTGATAGTCAAGAGCACTGATGCGGTGTATAGTGTGCTGGTAAAGGGGGAGATAGTCGGGGAGGTGATGAAGGGATGGGAAGGGGTTCCCTATGAGAACTTTGGCGTCCGTTTCCCCGAGGACTTGAGCGCTGGGATGAAGGCGGTTGTACTCGGGGCGTGCTTTCTGATTGGTTGCCTGGAGTATTGAATAAACGTTGGAAATCATTTTGGTTTTTGATTTTTGTGCCAGTAAATAACCCGACTTCGTAATGCTGTCTGGCCGCGTCAGGATCAGCAGTACCCTGGTATGTACAAATAGTCACCAGCATAACAACAAACAAATACAAATACACGACTTGCACGAGTGAAAATATCGAAGTCACTAGGGCACAATGCTTTGAAAGAATAATAATATTTTTAAATGATTTATATATTTTTGAAAAATCTATCTAACGATACCCCACACTATAGGTTTAACGAGAAAAAAATATTACATCCCCACATTAGGTGTAGCGGAGGTACTCCAAAAAAAATTTTTTCAAGATTTTATTCTTCGGTTTTGTCGGCGTAATTGATATATTGATACTCATGCCGAATTACAGTTTTCTAGTAGTAATGGTTACTGACTTACGCCGAAGACGGGCGGACGGACGGACGGCCAGACGGACATGGCGAAACTATAAGGGTTCCTTGTTGACTACGGAACCCTAAAAATGCGAACATCCTGGAAGCATATATTACAAACAAAAAAATGTTAGAATCGGCTCATAAACTCACACACATAATGACGGAGTTCTGAGGTCCTTAACAAACATTTGAAAAAAAACTTAACAACCTAAAACTTCATTTTGAGATTATTTGAGTTGGCCGAATCGCATCAAAGTAGTCCATTCAAAAAGCAACCCTACTGCCCAAGGAAGAAGATTCCAGTTCCAATGATAGTTTTATAAAAAGTCGGCCACATTTAATAATCACAAGAATACATCGTACTCATACCTACCTCTTGTACTATTGTGCATTGTCTATTCGATTTTACACAAAAAGAAGATTGAATGATGAATATCCAGCCGCCATGCCGATCTTACGCTGACGGAAGATCGCTGCGCGGACGACCGAGCAGACGCGAACGAGTGAGCGGTCCGCTTCCGCTATCGTCCGCGACGGAACGACCGATCTTCCGCGTAGTGTGCCCGATATTTGTATTTTATATGCAATAACATGTATTGGCGTTCCGCCGCGGAAGTTCGGCGACGGAATTTCCGTCTACTGTGGCCAAGGCCTTAATCTGCCACTGGATATTCAAGTGTGGCTGCAACGTATGGTAACGGATTGACCGCCGCGGAAGTTCGGCGACGGAATTTCCGTCTAGTCTGGCCAAGGCCTTAAGCTCAACTCAATGCTCACCCACAAATACTTGACACCGCGATGTATAGTAACCAAGCGTACGTAGAGGTCTAGTTCCGGCGGGGTGAGGGGTGAGCCGCATTGGCGCGTAGCGAATAACAGCCCTGAGGCCACAGAAATGAGGCCCTACCGCGAAACGAAAACGAATTTCGTTCTTGTATCTCCCTCTCTGTTGCACTTGCTAGTTCGAGCGACAGAGATGGAGATACTCGAACGAAGTTCGTTTTCACTTCGCGGTAGCCCCTCTGGCCCTCGACCTTTTTAGTTGCGGTGCTTAGGCGGTGCCAATAAGGTGCTATTTCCATAACTAATCGTTTAGAAATGGTCCTTATTGACATCGAACCTAATGGGCTGTTGACACCGATTCAACTACTTATAGTAGGTGTTTATACATTTGCAGTTTGCTGCAAGTGCGAGTAACTTTTGACTTTTGTATGGACTCTGCAATCACTAATCATTCTAATCAGTGTTAATAGAAAACAGGAGAACGCAGGTTGGCATTTTATGCAAATGTAATGGGGTAGGTAACTAGGTAATTAGATCAATGAATTGAAACAAAGGTCGTAATTAGAACTTAAAATCTATTAAAGAAATATAGAAATCAGTCTTGACAAATGCTGCTTAAATTAGACTTAAACTAACGACGTCTCTTCTTCTGGGGCGACTTTTCTTCTTCAACTGCACCATTCTCTTTTTCCTGTACTCCATCGTCGTCATGCTGCTTCCTTCTCACAGGCCCAGTGTGGGAGATAGGGACCGCTCTTTCCCCCTTATTCTCCGATGCTCGAGGAGCCAAGACTGTTAGGACTCCGTCAGAGGACAGTCGGGATTCTACGGTGTCTGGGTTGCAGTCCTCAGGCAAGGTGTATCGCCGCTTGAACTGCCTGGAAATGTAGCCATGCTTATCCTTCCTCTCTTCGTGTTTTCCTTCAATTATGACGCAGCCGTCAGCAGCTCTCACCGATATTTCCTCTGGAGCGAAATGCTGGACGTCCATATTTACTTGGAATTTATCTTTGTCGGTTTTGATGGTGGAACCGGTGTCCCGCGCCGCCAAAGCTAGGTTTCGCCATGGATGGGAACGCCGCTGGAATGATGGCCGATCGAAGATGTCCGTTAGGAAATCGCTGGGAGACAAATCGAGCCCAAAAAGTTGGTCCCGGAGACGGCGAGAACGGTGGTCGTCGAACAATAATAACGCCATTGTATGATCGCTTGATACGTAGTTGTTCCGCTTCAAATCGCAGTGGATCGCTTGTTTCGCTTACTTCGCTTGCTTGCAATCGATCGTATGACGCAGAACACAGCGGCCGTCGTCTTTATATGGATCGGAAATGCATTCGAGAAAAAGCTCGAATGTTCTTTATAAATGTGGCATCTAGTGGGGAATAGCGGAACTGTTGCGAAGATTCGGGAAACTGAATATAACAACACACTACGCGTTGTAGCTATTTGCCGGTAGATGGCAGCAAAAATCAATCCAGTATAAATGGGTATGTTATTTAATTAATTCGGAATAATTATCGTATATAATTCCTAGAAATGAACTCATTTAGCTGTAAGGTACACACTGTATTGAATAGGAGACAAAGTTGAAGCGAAAAAGATTATATTTCAGAGCCATTTTTTCTGTAGTGTTCCTGTTCGCCACTAGATGTCACTACAACACGAGCCGACCCGGTTTTATATCTGAATGGGTACAACTACACCTTTCGCGAATGTTCTCACGCTATTTATTTGTTTAGGTTGAGGGGTTGGTTGGAAACAGAAAGGCGCATGATGGTAGAAGAATCTAGAGACTTCCTGTTATTGTTCTAAACATTTATGCACGTGCATGGACAGTTTTAATTTTGATGCCACGTGTCAACCAAAGTCTTACAAAACGTGTACAAAATGAATGACCGGCCGGCATAATTTTTAGAAATAATTATTAAAGTATATTGTAGTATATTGTAGTATATTGGAATTAGACCACAACTGAAATATTTTTCTGGAGACACTAGTCTGTCTAGGCATAGGTATATATATTAATTTGATGTTTTCAATGAATCTAAAATTAGGATAACCTAGTTTCTAAATGCGTGGCGCTTGAAACAAAGAAGCGGCATACAAATTACCTATACCTACTAGGTAGGTAGAGGTACTTGGTTGACCTTGAACATAGGTACCTAGAAAAGTCAATGTCTAACTTTCCTCTTTTGTTTCCATTACAATATAGGTACCATTATTGTTTAATTTCTTTTATCACATCATTATAGTTTAAACTTAGAATTAAGAAAGTACTACTTATATGTATAAAATAACAAGAACACGGAACCTGAGGTATTTCTGTACACCTATAAAACGGCCTACCTACCTATAAAAACGGCAAAAATCATGTCTGTTGTATGGGAGCCCCACTCCGACTCGCACTTGGCTGGTTTTTTAGTATTTGTTATTGTAGTGGCAACAAAAATACATCATCTGTGAAAATTTCAACTGTCTAACTATCACGGTTCATGAGATACAGCCTGGTGACAGACGGACAGACAGAAAGACAGAGACCGACCCCAGTTTTTACCCTTTGGGTACGGAAACCTAAAAAAAAATGATAACAAAGATAAGTGTAATTTCATTGACAGCGGGTGATTTGCCCTTCCGCCCGATTCGCACTTGACCGTTAACCCCTGTTGCTAGGCGCGCCATCCAGTTCCCATAATATAGATATGGTAGTACCTACCTACATTGGTAATCTAACAACTAACACGTTTTATTTTAGGTTATTTATAATACCATACGTAGTTAGCGTTTGTATGAATGAACCCATTAAAATACCTTGGTCCCAAGACAAATCATTTTATTTCTTAGTTTATTGTCATGTAGGCAGAGTAATATTTCATAGAAATAGTATTATTACATTTACTCATGTACATGAATAGTAGGTAATCAATCATTTTCACTTTTTAACCTTCATTTGTTATATACCTAACTATACTATTGAAACGTTCCTACATGATTCATAAAAATCATAAACAAACACTTGCTAGTTTCCAGGCTACCTAAAAATCCCAAGTCTTAGCAAAAGGAGTGGTCATTTACCTATGACTTGTTCTATTATTGAGGAAATCCATCCCATTTACTACACATTGAAGTAATTTTGAAATTTCAAAATTTGCATTAATCGATACCGAACGGAATCTCAAGGAATGCACCAGAAGTTACTAACCCGGATACCACTAGCGCCTGCAGCGGTGAGAAGTATAACCATACACCGGATACGGCTGGAACACTCTAGACGAATATAATGTTAACTCAAAATCATAAAATTTTGAATGGAAGTTGATTGAAATCTTTTAGAAATAACCGTTTTAAATTATTTCTGATTTTATACATTATTCGTTTCATAAGTTTCATTCATAAATCTGCACTTTGAACCATTTTTCCAGAAGGCTCTGGAATGTTCTAGAAAATATCATGTAAAGGTTAGCGAGCGCTAGTACTGCCACCTCTCGGCGAATAGAAGTACTGTTGGAATAGCTGCGGTATCGTCAACCTTTTTTATGCGTATGTTACAAGATATCATTGTTTCTTTGTGTAAAGTGTTATAAAATGTTATATGCACTACATTTTTTTGTCGCTTACCAAAGATTAAGATTTTATTGTATATTATTAAAGGGCTATTTACACGGGGCAACAACTCGCATGCGAGTTTTATTACATTGCAGGGTCTGATTCAATTCGTCGTATTCAGCTAGCCCGCAGCCCGCAATGTAATGAAAATCGCATACGAGTTGATGCACCATGTAAATGACCCTTAAAACTTATGGATGCAAGCCTGAAATAAATTATTTGAATTCAATTGAATTGAATACCTATACTGCATGGGACGTTTTTAGAATAGTCATCATCATCATCATCATATTTGCCGAAAGACGTCCACTGCTGGACATAGGCCTCCCCCAAAGAGTGCCAAAGTGACCGGTCCTGCGCCACCCGCATCCAGCGGACTCCAGCAACCTTTACCAGGTCATCAGTCCACCTTGCGGGGGGCCTACCCACGCCGCGCCTTCCGGTTCGTGGTCGCCACTCGAGAACCTTTCCGCCCCAACGGCCATCGGTTCTACGTGCTATGTAATTTTCCCGTTTTGTTTATAAAATTGGTATGTATTAAGTTGTGCTTCATAAAAATTATGCATTAACCAGAATACAATTTCTTATCTACGACAGCAATCCAAAATTAATTGGTCAATTAGGAGGAATCCAGCACTAAAAGAATAATTATAATATGGCTTATGGTTCCATCATACGGTTGAATTTAAAGACATAAATACATTCTTTGTACTTAAATAATCTTTTTTTATGCCGCGACGGAGGCAAATAGTCATAGGTACTAGGTACGACCCACCTGATAGAAAGAGGGCAACGAAGCCCATGAACGCTGGCTACAGAGGAGTCATAAGCTCATTGCCGGCCATGCCTGTTATTGAATGGAGGAACTTTGCGTGTGCGTCACTTAAACTATAATATGATTTTTGGACCAGAGAGTAACACAAATTACTGTTTTGATTATCTTATCAAGCAAGAATTAAAATGAAAACATATTTGAAACGAGCTGAATCCTCTGGCCACTGTATTCTTATACTAATCAGAAATGACCGCTTGCGAAATTACATTTTTTAATAAGTAAAATTTAAGAAAGATACCTATCCCTTTTTCGAAACATACTGAATCTTTCCGGCGTTTTAAGGCCTCTAAATTTATTGTGGGCTTAAAAAACCTAATGGCTATTTATAATTTAATCGATATTACTTTATTTCTAATCATACGACCACAGAATTTTAAGCATAGGATTTCGAATCAAATCATTCATCACCACGTGTTCGATTGCATCATCTTTATAAACACGAACCAACGGTTGCGAATCCCCAGCGAATTCTCTAGAATTTTCTACTCCCGCACAGATGGCGCTTGTGAGCGACGTCTATATAAGCCGGTTGACGTTTCCCGCGCCGTCATTAAATAAAATACAAGCGAGACTGAAACTACGTTTAACCGCGCGATCTAACACGTGTTCTAAGTGAAAACCGGGCGCAACTACTGCATAAGTTTCCTGAATATATTTTTTGAATAAAGTGTGAAACGAAAATGCCTGAAGAAATGCAGACAACGGGGGAGGTGGAGACCTTCGCCTTCCAGGCGGAGATCGCCCAGCTCATGTCGCTGATCATCAACACATTCTACTCCAACAAAGAGATCTTCCTTCGTGAGTTAATTTCAAATTCCTCCGACGCCTTGGACAAAATCCGCTATGAGTCTCTCACGGATCCCTCGAAGCTGGACAGCGGGAAGGAGCTGTACATTAAGATCATTCCGAACAAGAGCGAGGGCACGCTGACGCTCATTGATACCGGTATTGGTATGACTAAGGCGGATTTGGTGAACAACTTGGGTACGATTGCGAAGTCTGGCACCAAGGCGTTCATGGAGGCTTTACAAGCGGGAGCGGACATTAGCATGATTGGTCAGTTCGGTGTCGGTTTCTACTCGTGCTACCTGGTGGCCGACCGCGTCACTGTGCACTCCAAGCACAACGACGACGAGCAGTACATATGGGAGTCCGCCGCTGGGGGCTCCTTCACCGTCCGCTCCGACCACGGCGAGCCTCTTGGCCGCGGTACTAAAATCATCCTCCACATCAAGGAAGACCTGTCGGAGTACTTGGAAGAGTCCAAGATCAAGGAGATCGTGAAGAAGCACTCGCAGTTCATCGGCTACCCCATCAAGCTTATGGTCGAGAAGGAGCGAGAGAAGGAGCTTTCTGACGACGAGGCTGAGGAGGAGAAGCAAGAAGAGAAGGAAGATGACAAGCCCAAGATCGAGGATGTCGGTGAGGATGAGGATGAGGATGGCAAGGACAAGAAGAAGAAAAAGAAGACCATCAAGGAAAAGTACACTGAAGACGAGGAGCTTAACAAGACCAAGCCCATCTGGACCCGCAACGCTGATGACATCACCCAGGAAGAGTATGGCGACTTCTACAAATCTCTCACCAACGACTGGGAAGATCATCTAGCCGTCAAACACTTCTCCGTAGAAGGTCAGCTGGAGTTTAGAGCGCTCTTGTTCATCCCCCGCAGAGCCCCATTCGATCTCTTTGAGAACAAGAAGCGCAAAAACAACATCAAACTGTACGTCCGCAGAGTGTTCATTATGGACAACTGCGAAGACCTCATCCCAGAATACCTGAACTTCGTCAAGGGTGTAGTTGACAGCGAGGACTTGCCCCTGAACATCTCCCGAGAGATGCTCCAACAGAACAAGATTCTTAAAGTAATTAGGAAGAACTTGGTTAAGAAGTGCTTGGAGCTTTTCGAGGAGCTTGCTGAAGACAATGAGAACTACAAGAAGTATTACGAGCAGTTCAGCAAGAACTTGAAGCTGGGTATCCACGAGGACACACAGAACCGCTCCAAACTGGCTGACTTACTCCGCTACCACACATCTGCTTCCGGCGATGAGGTGTGCTCTCTCAAAGATTACGTCTCCCGCATGAAGGAGAACCAGAAACACATCTACTACATCACCGGTGAGAACCGCGACCAGGTAGCCAACTCGTCCTTCGTCGAGAGGGTCAAGAAGCGCGGCTACGAGGTTATCTACATGACCGAGCCCATTGATGAGTACGTAGTCCAGCAAATGAGGGAATACGATGGAAAATCACTGGTCTCAGTCACCAAGGAAGGCTTGGAGTTGCCCGAGGATGAGGAGGAGAAGAAGAAGCGTGAGGAAGACAAGGTTAAGTTCGAGGGTCTCTGCAAAGTCATGAAGAACATCCTGGACAACAAAGTCGAGAAGGTTGTCGTCTCAAACAGGCTGGTTGAGTCTCCTTGCTGCATTGTCACCGCTCAGTACGGCTGGTCGGCTAACATGGAGCGTATCATGAAGGCCCAGGCTCTCAGAGACACATCGACCATGGGCTACATGGCTGCTAAGAAGCACTTGGAAATCAACCCTGAGCACTCCATCGTAGAGACCCTCCGACAGAAGGCTGATGCTGACAAGAACGACAAAGCTGTCAAGGATCTGGTTATCCTGCTGTACGAGACCGCTCTGCTGTCATCTGGCTTTGCTTTGGACGAGCCTCAGGTCCATGCTTCTCGCATCTACCGTATGATCAAGCTCGGACTTGGAATCGATGAGGATGAGCCTATCCAGGTGGAGGAAGCCAGCGCTGGAGACGTGCCGCCTCTGGAGGGTGACGCTGATGACGCGTCCCGCATGGAGGAGGTCGACTAAACCCTGGTTTAGTTCTGTGTTACAGCCAAAGACTGATTTAGTTCAAACAATTCCATTAAAATAAATGGTTAACCTTTTTATTTCACTGTTTTAAGTGCTCATTTCGCTGTCGAATAAATAATATTAACTATTTTGATTGTTTTATTCCACATTATAATGTACAGTCAATCTCAAGATTAGCTGAATAACTAACTTCATCATATTAAAATGATCAGCTAATTTAGAGTTTGGTTCTACATTTACATAACTACCAGGTACAGTCTGGTTCAATAACTATCTACACTGCACTACAATTTACTAAGTTAGAATTGTCAATTGACATAATAGTGTAACAGATATTTTGTAGCGGACTATGCCTGTATTCACTGATTAGTGTGGGTTCATACATTTGCTGCGAGTGCGAGTAGCTTTTGTATGGCCTGTATTCACTTTGATTAGTGATTAGTGCGAGTTCATACAAAAGCTACTCGCACTCGCAGCAAATGTATGAACTCTCACTAATCAATGTGAATACAGGCCATTAGGCCCGTTATAGACTGACTGCATTCTGTCTGGCTGACAATGTGCAGTTGACGAAACTGCAAACTGCGCAGTCCGCTTGCATTCGGCGTGTAGTTCTGACGAGTGCAAACAGCCAAGCCAGCCAGCACAGTCGGTTTGCCGTTGTCACCTACACATTTGCAGCCAGAATGTAGTTCGTCCAAAATGCAGGTGCAGTCGCCCGCAAATAGAGGTGTGTAACTCAGGAGTGAGAGATTCAAATGAACTGCATCTTTTCGTTTATGTCACTCGCTCACTCGTTCACTGAAGGATGAAACAACTCACTAACTCACTATGTCAGTTCAGTATGCGTCCTTCCCCCGCTCTTCCGCTCTCAACTCAACCGAGCAACTGATGTACGAGTGGGTTGCGCTCTTCGCACTTACGAGTCGAAGCTATAAACCTATCTCGCGCTCACGCGTGCACGCTTACGTTACTTACTGATAGAAAAACATGTCAATGTGTGAGTCACTCATTTATACTTGTGTGTGTGAGTGATTTAGAGCTGTTATGTTAGGAGTCCACAGATCAACTGAGCGAGAGCTGTTAGGAGTCTATAGATGAACTGAGCGAATTGAACGAAATGAACGAAAAGAGTGATACATATCTTTACGACATGAAGATATGAATCGCTCCTTTCACTTCAGTGACACGTTTTGCGCATCTCTACCCGCAAATATCTGATACAAAAGGTGTCAAGACAAGAGGTCTGATATTTTTGAGTGCCTGGGCTTATGCTGCAGCAACAGGTAGCATGCTCGCGTGTACGTCCAACGAAAAGCATTCGTCCCTTCTAGCAAGTGCGAGTGACGAATGCTGTCTCAGAAACGCGATCATACTAGCTGAGGCAGGGTACAGTCGGCAGCATATAGCCTACGTACGCAAGAATATATTGTAATGGCAAGTCGTGTCCAGATATTTTTTGGGTGAGTAGAGGTATTGTCCATGCTGACTTTAGGCACTGCACGGCTAGCACGCGACGGCGCGCGAGCTCTCGATTTTTCTCGCACTATCCGTCTCTTATTAGAACACTTAGAAGAAGAGGTATAGAGCGATAAAAATCGAGAGTATGTCGCGGCCGTCGTGTGCTAGACGTGCTGGTCCCACCGCCGGCGACGAGCGATAAACGAGTAGAACTAGAAACGAGTGGGCGAGCGGCGAGAAGCGAGTGTGTAGTTTCGATAGTTTTGTGTTCGAGTGCGACGGGCGATTCGCACTACTCCGCTCCATTAGCCCAGTTGTACGGTAGAATGTTCGCTCTTATCGCCAAGCGTTCATCGCCGAGTACCGCTGGGGCAATTTATAGAAATTGCGGCAATATTTCGGAAATTATTTCTCGAATTGCTCCATTCATTTCCGTATTGCTCCATATCGCCGACTACACTTATATCCAGCCGATTCGAAAATTCAAGGCAATTTTTATTTCTATCCCGTACGCACATATCTTTTTCTAGTAGGGCGAGCGCAGTCTGGGCGTAGGGGGAGGGGAAAGGGGAAATAATGGGATAGTAGAGTCGGAGAATAAATAAATACATTTAACTTTTGTGTGAATCGCCAGTAGCCAGAAATCGAAGGGTTATGTATGTAATGGCCAGTTTCATGGGTGCAGATATTCGTCGTCTGTTTTGTAATTAGTGGCCCCAATTTATTTAAAAGTAATTCAGAATCACTTCAGGACATCCTTGTGATTTTTTTTAATAAGACGTTCGTCTAATTCCTTAATTGGTTTTCTTCTTCCAAGATATGGACGCATCCATACTCGTCTATTTCTCTTTTTCTTTTTTAAAGCCGATATTATAAATGCACTGCAAGCTGCCGCAGCTAGAATTACCTTGTCCGTAGTTCAGAGTCAGAGAGATTTTGGGGCGAGTGCGGTGCGGTCCGGGCGTAGGGGGAGGGAAAACGGCGCGATCGCAGTCAGAGTTGTTGCTCCACTGAATTTCGCGTGTATGAACGTATTGCCTAGTTTCCCGAGTTGCTGCATATGGGGCAATTTGAATGGGGCCAGAATGGCGCCATACTGGAGCAATGATTGTTCCATTTTGAGCAATATTCGAATTGCTTGAAATGGCCGTGACGTCAAAATTGCCCCGAATATCCGGCAATTCTGCAATTTTTATCGCCCGTGTAAGAGCACCTTTACTCGCCGGCGGTGGGACCAGTGCCTGGGGCTGGGGTCCACTAGGCTCGCCGTCGAATCGAATCGAAATAATTCGCCTTCAAACATTTATATTAGGGCCTATTCAGACCGGAATGGCAGCGGCCGGCAGCTGCGGCTGGTTAGTATGTAGATAAAGTTTAAAATTATTTGACACTGAAAGTGCTCGCCGCGCCTTGACGCAGAGCCGCGGCGCGCCGAATCGAATCGACCGGCCGCATCGCTCGTCAGGCGAATTTCTGTCCCCCTATTCTCTAACTTGTTTTAAGCTCACGTCAACACTGACCCGCAAATATATCTTGACACCGCGATGCGTAGTAACTAAGCGTAGGTAGAGGTCTAGTTTCGTGACGGGTGACCGGCGGCGGGGTGAGCCGCTTTAGCGCGTAGCGAATAACAGCCCAGCACCGATTTATACCTCTTGTTCTAATCTAAGACCTAAGTGTTCTAATAAGAGAGGCGGATAATGCGTGATAACCGTGCAGAATGAATGTGTGGGAAGAAATATCGGGAATAATGGAACAAACGCGTAAGGGGTTGTCCATAAATTACGTCATCGTTTTTTGTCGATGTTTGAGCCCCCCTGTCACCATCCTGTTATTCCTTGAAATGGACCCTCCCCGCCTAATAAAATGACTATCGTCATCCAATGGCCAGACCCCCCCCCCATTTTGAAATGACGTAATTTATGAATACTACGTAACATACGAACAATTTTATAACAATCTATAATCCACAAGCACAACCTCATCAGAACCTTGCGCCTGACTTCGATTCGCTTCGATTCCTCTGTAATGCCCGTTTCACACGAGGGCAGAACAGTGAGGCAAAACAGTGGGATCTAAGTAAGTCCAATAAAAGTGACTATTTTTAAACATGAAACATCATAACTATTTAGTCTACTGTCGACATACAACATTTCAGTTTTAGTCTTTTGACAAATTTAAGATGCTTTTGTGAACAATGGTTTTGTTAAGTTATATGTTTCATTTTTCAATGGGAATATTCTTTGACTAATAACAATTTCTGTGCATTCTGAGTATCATTCAATACAATGACATTGCATTTTTTATCAATTATTTCCGACAAGAAATTCTTGATAAAGCAAATGTCCTTGCATAGGTACTTCACATACAAAGAAATTCACTTTCGGTCGAAGAAAGCGCCACACGCCACAGAACAGTACAAGACAGTACTGTTCTGTGCGTTCAAACAGTAGCAGTACTGTGCTACCCACTGTTCTGCGACTCGATTCAACGCGGCTCGAGTCGACGCGATTCGCCTGTAGTCGACGCCAGCCTTTTTCTCCTATGTAAGTTGTTTGAGCTGGAGGTGCCCCGGTACAGTGGAAGAGCGTAAGAGAATGTGAGACCAAGTGAAAATGCACTGCTCGTATATATAATCGTGTATATTTCAGTATAAATAGTAGCGACGATTACAAACACTGATATTTAATATACCAGGCAATCGATTTAATATGATTAAGTGTGTATAAAATAAAATAATTGCACGGCTATCACGCGACGGCGCTCTCTCGATTTTTCTCGCACTACCCTCTTTCTATGTCTTCTAATAAGAGGGAGACGTATAGTGCGTGAAAAATCGAGAGCGCTCGCGCGCCGTCTTGTGATAGCCATGCAGGTGACAAAAGAGAATGTTGCCAACATGCGATATAATAATTTGATCTAATGTTAAGGCATACTCACACGCATTACAGCACAATTCCAACACCCCTACTTATGCTGTACAGTTGAGTTCTCCAATATCTATACAGACAACCTTTCAAAAATATCTATACAGAGACTTTATTGTTACCGACATAAGACACATGTGTAGACATTTTTAAAAGGTCTGTATAGATATTGGAGAACTCGACTGTACATTAGATAAACTTACAACATGACACCACAATGGAATCTGGAACAAAACACTATTGCCCAAGTACTGAAAACAAATCTAAGTAAGTCCAATAAAAGTGACTATTTTTAAACATGAAACATCATAACTATTTAGTCTACTGTCGACATACAACATTTCAGTTTTAGTCTTTTGACAAATTTAAGATGCTTTTGTGAACAATGGTTTTGTTAAGTTATATGTTTCATTTTTCTATGGGAATATTCTTTGACTAATAACAATTTCTGTGCATTCTGAGTATCATTCAATACAATGACATTGAATTTTTTATCAATTATTTCCGACAAGAAATTCTTGATAAAGCAAATGTCCTTGCATAGGTACTTCACTTATACAAAGAAATTCACTTTCGGTCGAAGAAAGCGCCACACATCGTTGCTTTCTCGCTTCCCAGTTGATGACATTATTACCTAGTTTAACTACAAAGCCAGTATATGACTTGCGATCAGTTACGTCATTAGCCCAGTCTGCATCTGAAAAAGCATTTATTTCGAAGTACTAATCCTTTTCGAAATAAAGGCCATAATTGATAACATTTCAAAATATTTTATGATTCCTAAATCGAAAACCATTTGAGTAAATATGTTATATGAACGTAATAAACTAGTTTTCCGATTTTTGTTCCCACTCGTTTTGAAGAAAATCGCTAAAATGTATAAACCTGAAGTGTGACGTCATTCTTATGGCTGTAAACGGACAGTACTTTTTAGTCCTCTAAAATCAGTAAGAAAATTCAAATCACTTCCGGCTGTCACAAATTTCAAATTAAGGTGTCAACTGTCAGTGTGATTGTGTCATTTCTGCGTTTGTCAACCGTCAAAACATTTTTTTTTAAAGAAATTGGCAAAAGTAATACAGTCTAACAGCCATAATGAAGACGTCATAATTCACTTACGACCTTAAGAAATTAGCTATTTTGAGATTTAAAATTTTCGAAAGAAAATTTGGATTTAAGAGAACTGAAAAAAGACGTATACGTTAAAATCTCGTTTTCTATCGATTTAGAACATAAAAAACCCACTTGAATATATGAAATGTTGTCAATACTCGCTTTGCAGTGCGCCAATGACTCATCAAAACGGGTACTGTACTGACTTAAGCCGGGGTTAGGTTAGGGATTGCCAATCGGTTACATACGTTTAGTATGAACGTGGTTACATTAGCTCAGTCTCGCGTGTCGCCGAGCCTGATACAAAATACGCGTCGCGACACGCAGCGTGGCTCTAATATAACCCCGGCTTAAATTGACTACAGGCATAGGCAATATCTGGGCGCGTACATACCTACACAAATAATAATAATAAGAATTCATTGATAAAACATAACGTACATCAGTTTTACTATAGACTAGGAGCTTACTAATAGAGGCAAATAACACGTGCCTGAGGATAGTGTTTCTTTGTGTCAACACTCGGTAGTGTTGACACACAGACACACTAAGAAATGACAATGAGCCCAGTAGCTGCCTATATTGGTAAGTATTGTCATCTGAAGGCTTGCTAGACTTTTCTAGTTTGCAATTTAAAGGTAATGGGGTTGAAACTGGCTTACAATCTGTCATGTTATATTTTTCTAACAGGCCCCCAATACATATAATCATGATGGTCTAGAACAATTACAACAAGTACATTATTGTTTTTAATCACATTCACGCCTAGGCAGTTCTTTAAGAGTCAGCACCAGCAGTAAGCTCGATTCTCCATACAAACGTAGTTACGCTCTCGTTTTAAAACTACGTGTTGGATTGTAACGAAACTTTGCATGTACAATAACATGAGGTATATCCAGGTCTGTAATTAGTTTATGTAGCTTCAGATAGCATAGCAAAAAAATACAGCGAATTTAAGTTTTTCATACAAAATTTGTTTTTGCTGTATTTCGTTTGTTTTATAAACTGGAACCATATATACTAATTACAGACAGATATACCTCATGTCATTGTATATACAAAGTTTCGTTACAATCCAACACGTAGTTTTAAAATGAGAACGAAACTCCGTTTGTATGGGAAGGTGAAATTCGTCCGAGCTTACTGCGGACTCTTAAAGTACCGAGATGACGTATATCAAGTGCCGTTTTAGAAAGGATGGAACTGGACCCGATCCTCCGTGCACATGGCTTAACTAGCTTTAAACTAAATTGTCTAATTTTTAGACATAATTTAGGCGGCAGATTAAAAACGACATATTTAGAATAGCATTTAGGCAGCTAAGTAAGTTGTACCGCCTTAAATAAGAAACGTCAGATTCAAATTAGTGCTGTCATTTGATTATAACAGCTGCTCATGGAATAGCAGTGTTTTAGCGACATCTAGACTGTAGAATCGGGTCCACTGTTTCAATACAATGACTATGAAACACGTAAAAATCGTCAACAAATAAGGCAATAATTACATACTTATTTTGATTTTTCTTACACACATGGCTCACATTTTCTTTGTTTATTTATACCCGTTTTGAGCACACATCGTCATCACCAGCCTCAATGTCATCAACATCAGCGTCTTCAGTAGAGCAGTGACAGCACCGGTGAACTGATCGCCTCCTCTGAAACCGTTGAAGAGTTCTGATTAGGATTTATATAATTTATATTGTCATCATATTGGCATGGCTTTCATAAGTAATAGAAGTTTTATCACATTCAGTATTATTACTATTAATATCACAGTTATTATAATTTAAAATATTATTGCAGTTATTAAAGTCGTCACAGTTATTTATAGAATTATATTCACATATAAATCATTAATAAAGCCATCAATAATAATAATATTTGCTCTTTGCCCCTTAATCCTAAGATTTCTTATAAACTTGTCCTCAAGGAAAGCAACGCTTCTCAAATAAATTACAACCCTGTTAGGATTATTTGGATCTATCTAGCAGTATCCCTTGCATGTTTCACCATATCCTAACAAATACGAGTATGTACTGGTTTACCTCAGCATCCAGTTTCCGCCTTTTCTGCTTAGGTACATGTGAGTATGCTAGACAGCCAAAACAAACTTTAATATACAAACCAGTTTGCTTTGCGACTAAATTTCTAAAATGAAAAAAATGGGAACTCACCTCCGACATATTCTTGAGCAGATATCCAAAGGTCTTCCTAGTTTGGTCATCAGTAAACGTCAGCAAATAACGAGCACCATCCCGGCTGGGTGATGTCACTGTGTACCAGGTCCAGAGGATGAGCTGCACGCCCCGCACTTTACCGATGAAACAATGCTTCTGATTTGACAAGAACTATAAACATTACCTTTGTCATCGGAAAACACAACAGTATAACCTTACTGGTTCACTTACAGACATTAAGTTCTTTGATAATATTTTTTTGCAATGTCTGTCTTACACCCTTTCCTACAGAGTATACAACATATTTCACATCCCCTGCTTAAGAAATAAAGTTATTATAATATATATAGCTTAAAATTTGATAAATTGGGCACATAAACCTTGTCCTTTAGTTTTATACTGAGAATGCTCCTTTCCATTGCTCTTTGGCATGTTCTTATCTATGATTTGTGCTTCTTTGTGTGCACCCAAGTTTGAGAGCCGTAAGAAAATGGTAATGCACACATGCACCTTTTTTTTTTTTTTCTACTGCTGCTACTGATGTCACACATTTCTCCTGCGCAGCTTCATGGATAAGATAAATGTCCCCAGACATGTGGGAAGAAGTGCCGCTGTCGATTATGAATTCTTTAGACTTCGCTGAGTAAGCCGACGCGACACATGGTACGTTCCTCTTCATTCTTCTTCGCATCCATGTTTCTTTTTAAAACAATTGTTTACCAGTATGTTTGTTTCTCTTGCAGTAAGTACATAGAAGCTTGGTCTTCTTTCTTCTACCATTAGCTATAATAGCTACATTGTCTGTAGTGGCACTTGAATTACTTTGCCAATGGTCCTCCTGGAGTAGTCAAGTGCGAACAATTTCACTCTATAGGCTCCCACTGATGTTGGCTGTCTCGAGACTGGACACTAGCAAATTCCTCCAATTTCAGCAATTTCCTCATCATTCTTACCAATATCCGACAACTGGTCACTAGCTTTAGGACTCCTCTATACAGTCCCTTGTTTTCAAATGTATCCGTCAATTGCTTCCAAGCTTCTTTAGCAGTTGTGGATTCTCTAACAATTTGGTATAAGTTAGGCTGAATAGACAAGCAAATTTTTGCTAAGGCGCGTGTCATCCGTGTCCTCGCCTACGACACAATTCCACAATCCTTCCAATGTAAGATCCATTCTAATTGCAATTTCCAATTAATCAAGTTATCTATTCCAGCAAATTTTTCAATATTTGTTAAGGTTATGTTGCACACCGTGTTGGTTGCAGTCGGTCCCCGTGCTTTACTTGGCAGTTGGCCGACTCTTATTTGATACATAATTATTCTACTCACGCTGTCGCTTCTTAATGATTCTTTCGTGATTTTCCTTTCGTTGTCGGCCCTGCCTGAACCTGTTCGAGCTGGAGGTGCCTCGGCACTGCTCGGCACAGTGGAAGCATAGTGGAAGAGCGTGAGTATTCTCAGTATATTACACTCTTATTTATGGTGAGTATTATTGAGATGAGAGAGAGAGACTGTCAGTGTTAATGCAATGTCAATGTCAGCACAGCAGACCAAGTGAAAATAAATGCACTATTGCACTGCACTCAGTGTTTCCAGGTTACTTCACCTAAGTTTCGTCGCTATTCCTGAAGTGCCATTTTAGGTTGAAAAGTTCCGTTTATAATGCAATTTAAATAGATATACCTACATACCGTTTATCGAATATTTTTATAAAAAAGTGTGCCATAGTAGAATCTACTATGGTGTCGCTGCACTGGTTGTATATATTATAATCGTGTATATTTCTGTATGTATAAATAAATACTATACTACGTAAAATATAGCTTGATCCCTATGACAGCTGTCATCTCCGTACAATTTTACGTTTCAAGGTTATAAATTGTACTGAGATGACAGCTGTCATAGGGATGAAGCTATATTTTACGTAGTATATAAATAGTAGCGACGCCGATTACAAACACTGATAATGGGGTATCCACATTATGTGATTTTAACCCAATTTGTCAGTACAACTTGTCGAAGTCAGAATTGGATGTAGCATGTAGCGTACTGAGGGGCTACCGCGAAACGACTTGCATTCCACAAATGAATAAACCAATTAATCAATCGGGACTATCATTAATAAAGGGTTCAGTAATTTATCTAGGCTGTTGATTAATATAATAGCATTTTCTGTATTTAAATGCTGACTGGTTTATGTGAAAAGCAAAATATTTGTCATCGAAAGTGGGACACTCACCTTACCCTTCAATCTTTATGTATGAATAAAAGTATGAATATTAAACTTGGTTTAATATTATTTTCTATACCTACTCAAGACATTTAGTACCTATACCTACTCCAAATCTTGGGATTATGTGCCAAAGCGGACCCTGGGCTCTTCAGGGAACAACTAGGAAAACGCTAGGAGGAGGTAGGTAGTGTCATAAAGCGCCATCTGCCGCCTGCCACTCGGTGAAAATTCGTATTTTTTGCCAGAGGAAGATTCGACATGTTATTTGCACACCACGGTTCATATCATCCTCATCATATCAGCCAAAAGACGTCTGCTGGACATAGGCCCCCCAAAGAGTGCCACAATGACCGGTCCTGTGCCACCCGCATCCGCATCTTCGCGGTTCATATAACGAAGGTAAATTCCATAAAAAAAGAACATCAATATTTATAAATATATTTTATTGTCGAATAGTCCTTTACATTTACAAATTAAAATTATATTGTGCAGTAGTCTACAAAATATCCAAGCAGGTAAAAAGGCAAAATTGGGTAATGTTATTGACACTTTATTGAATTAAGTAAGTAATTAAGTAATAAAGGTTTATTTGGCACAATTTCGATATCAATAATTACCAGAGGTCTCCGCACTAGGCTTCGCCTGTAGCGCGGGGAACCAAATACAAGTTACATTTTAGAATTGTTACATTGTTACAAATTACACGAGAAAGAACAAAACAAAAGGAACTTAAAAATTAACATTGCAATTTTACATTATAAAATACACTAAATTGCATTATCTAAAATAGCTTCTGTCTCGGCGTAGTTTGACGATATACTCCAGGCAAAATACGGTTTTGAAAAACATTAATTTATAATAGCGTTTTTTTTGTTGATTTCATTTGAAAATGTTATTCTAAGATGATATATTCAAGAATCCGACAAACTTTCCACCCGGAAGTAATTATGTAGATTTCAATGAAGCATGCATTGTCTTTTTTTATACGATTTATCTTGAATATTATAGAGCAAATGTAAATAACCCAAAATAAAGACAAAAATATTTATTAATATTTTTTCTGACTTTTCAGAAGTTAGTTAATTTATCATTTTTTTGATGTCTGAAATTTTGTCGGATTTTGTCGCTGGGTAACTATTTAATTGATAATATATCCGTTACACATAAAAAGTAAGCTATTATAAATTATTTCCAAAATTGACATTTTTTCCATACGAGTTGTCAGTTCATTTACTGGACTAATAGGAGAAGATTAGTAATGATTTTTTTTGCCTCATTTATAGTGCAACCCTTAAGGTTAGTGTTTTAGTATTGCATTATAAGTGGATATCCTAATGTAATCTCCGACACGCTTACCAAATGTGGAAAGTACTCTAGGAACTGGTAGGGCAAATACGCGTTTTTTAGGTAAGTATATAGATTACTGTAGCATGACAAAGTTTTGGATGATTTATGAGTAACTAAAGAAATTTTGAGTAAGAACAATTGACGGACGGTAAGAACATGTACTTGGGCATAGAGAGCTGTAGTTGGATGACGGAAGGTTTTTTTAAACATTACTTTGAGCACAGACCGTTGAGCCCTTTCAATTTCTAACATAGAGGTCTTTGCTGCACTGCCCCACACTGTAATGCAGTAGCTGATTACGGATTGGCACAGCGCGACGTAGACCATAATTAACAAGGATTTCTCTGCAGTGACGAAGTTTTTTGAATATTAATATTGATTTTCTGATTCTAGCTGAAAGTTTATGAATATGGAATTTGAAGTTAAGTTTTTCATCTATATGTAGACCAAGGTACTTGATGACAATTAGTGCGTTGAATTGAATCACAGTTACAATTAGTGTCGTTTGAAAATAATTTGCATTGCATAAATTGCATTGAAAATAATTGACAGATAAATATTTTACATGAAATACATTTTTATAACAACACAAACATTAGCTAGCTAATGATTTACAAATAGTTCAAAGGTTCTTGCAAAGGCCTAAAAACAAGAGATACCGACATTCCGTCCATAACCTAAAAAAAATTGTGTACGTCACGCGTCACGCAACATAATTCCGATACGTAAAATAGTGACGATCGATCACTCGAATATGCAAGTGCGACAGAGGGAGATACACGAACGAAGTTCGTTTTCGTTTCGCGGTAGCACTCCAGCACGGCTAGCACGCGACGGCGCGCGAGCTCTCTCGATTTTTCTCGCACTATCCGTCTCTCTCTTATTAGAACACTTAGAATAAGAGGTGTAGTGCGATAAAAATCGTGTGCTAGACGTGCTGGCAACATTTGAAATGAGCGAGGGTGGACTTGGGTCTAAGGAACCGATTTCGCGATTGTAGCTTCGAGAATGACACGGGCCACTGCTCATGAAACTTATTTGTCAATTCTACATTCACTTACAATATTAAAACAGTCCAGTCTCAATCCTACTTAATATTATAAATGTGAAAGTTTAGATGTTTGGATGTTTGTTACTCAATCACGCTTAAACGGCTGAACCGACTTGAATGAAATTTTGCACGAAGATAGTTGATAGCCTGGATTAAAATATAGGATAGTTTTTATCCCGGGTCCACGCGGACGAAGTCGCGGGCGGAAGCTAGTGTAAAATAATTTGCGAGCTAAACCGACGCATCAAGGCTTTCTCGTTCAAGGGTTGTGACTCTCTTCTATCTCCATGCACCGGCTTGCCTCTCAACTCATCTTCTATCTCTTGCAGAGTCCTGTCTTTCGTCTCTGGCAATATAAACCAGAGAACAGACAGACAATAGAAAACCACAGCACCATATACGAAATACGTGAACGGAAGACCGATAGCCCCATTCAGAACTGGGAAACACTTCACGGCTATGAAGAAGTTCAAAGACAACGGCAGTGTACCAATGCCACCTCCCAAGCCTCTGTATTCGAGTGGGAATATTTCCCCAGAAACCGCAAAAGGAATGGAAGATATACCAACAGTGAGAGAAAACATGTACAGGCCGATTAAGAATATAGGAATAAATTGACCTTCCAAAAACGAAGGCAGCCAGTTATTCTCCTTGGCAAGCACGTATGTTCCTTTACTGAAGTATACACCAACGCATATTGCTCCCGTAAAGAACAGCAAGGTCCTTCTTTTACATTTCTGCATCACAAACACAGCTAAGACATTGCAGATCAGTCTCTGGATATCTAAAAGAACCATAAGCAGCGGGGCGTTCGCATCAGGACCCACGACTTTTTTCATGATGTCCATGGCGTATGAACTGATGACGTTGATGCCAGCGAATTGGAATAGTGTATACAAGTGGAACATAATCCCTATAGGCTTATAAAATTCGGGTTTTTTAAAAGTAGATCCGAGATACCTGAAGAATCTTCGCGTTTTTGTGCAGAATGAAAGATGGGTGGTGACGCTCGCTTTCCGAATCATCTTCTGAGCTGTAATCATGTGTTCTAGCTCGTCCTCCTGTTCGGCGCCCTCGCCTCGGAGCCAGAAGAAAACTTCCTTACTCTCCTCGTATCTTCCTTTCGCTATCAGCCATGGCGGTGTTTCAGGAGTGAATATAATCATATTTAAACTCGAAAACGTCACAAACGTGCACACCAAAGCTGTTTTTTGCCAGCTCAAGATAGTACCGATGGTATGCGTGCATAAGACTCCAATTGTCAATGATAAGGACACGCAAGTCAAAAAGGCTCCCCTGTTCTTTGGGTCAGTCATTTCGCTTATGATAATCGAGCCTAAAGGCCCTAAAAGACCCATGGATATGCCCTGTAAGAATCTGGCTAAAATTATAGCTTGAACGCTTTCTGCCATAAGAAGTAGGAACCATCCAGTTAAAATGGGCAGAGTGGAGATAAGATGACACTTCTTTCTGCCAAGCATATCCATAAGAGGAGTAATGATGAAGTTACCCAGGATCAGAGCGACGCCGATGATGGAAGCTGGAAAGAGAAAACAGGAATTATTTAAGTGTATTCTGTATTATCAAAGTTATGGCAGCCTAGTGGTTCAATCATGTGGCTGTTAAACGGCGGCCGTGAGTTCTAAGCCCGGCTCATACTCATAAAGTCAGCATTATAGACGAATAAGGTTGAAATGGGTGTACCTACAGGTTTGCGATGCTGGCTGTACCTTATACCTACCAATGAGTTTTCCGCAAGTTGAGTACGGTAATATCATTTGATATTTACAAACAATGATGTAATATAAAAGAGGTATATATGAAATTCCGTGTTTAAAAACGGCCACCAAATCTGACAGCATACGTTTCGATTGACTCAGTTTTAGGCTTCGTTCACACGGCATTGTCCTGTACGTTTTTTGCAATATACAGTTTTTTTGCAGTATACCTACGCCACGAGCGTCATGAAAATTGGCAGCTGTATGTAGTTCTGATGACAATACAATAATAATGGTAATGGCACTGGCATTCCATGATGGAATATCGTATCATAGTCGTTTTGCACTTGATGCATTGATCAAGATGGCGGGGAAGGTACACCGCCGCACATGGTGATGGGGACCTACCTATCCATGACTCCTGGCTCGGCGTTGCCTGGATGTGTGAGTCGGAACGCCTGAGACTCGGGATCAAGATGGCGGGGAAGCCGATGACGCAGCCGTGCCCGATGATGTTGACTGCCACACTCGCCGTTAGGAAACACTGCAAGTGAACAGAAATCATATTTTTTACAAGATACGAGAGAAAGGCCACTATCATCCTTATTTATAAATCTTAAGAGTCACCAGCACGTTCAACTCAAGTGCACTCTCCGTACAAACGTCAGTTCGGCCTCATTTTAAGAGTCCGCAGTAAGCTCGATTCTCCATACAAACGTAGTTACGCTCTCATTTTAAAACTACCGTGTGGGATTGTAACGAAACTTTGCATGTACAATGACATGAGGTATATCCAGGTCTAAGCTGTAATTAGTTTTTGTAGCTTCAGATACCACAGTAAAAAAAAATACAGCGAATTTAAGTTTTTCATACAAAATTAGTTTTTGCTGTATTTCGTTTGTTTTATAAACTGGAACCATATAAACTAAAATTACAGACATAGATATACCTCATGTCATTGTATATGCAAAGTTTCGTCACAATCTAACACGTAGTTCTAAAATGAGACCGAAACTTCGTTTGTATGAGAAGGTGAAATTCGGCCGAGCTTACTGCGGACTTAAAACGGCATCCTAGAATGAGATGAAACTTTGTCATATATTTACTCAATCCGGGCAGTGGCAGGCGAGTGGCACGGGGCGGAGAGCGGCAGTGCATACATTCGACCGACTTGATGTTTGCTATTCGTCGTTTATCATTCATTATTATCAAGTCGTGGATCAGTGCCACTAGTAGGTACATGTATGACTGTACGAATTCACAATTCGCAACCACTTCACAACACGCTTCATAATCCGCCTCTGCCCACGGGGAGAAAAGGGGTAAGGAGGCCTAGATATATTTGCATTTATGTTTTTGCCGGAACACAGAGCACAAAAAGATACTATCGTACTTGGAACACATAAGTAGTCAATCAAAAGAGCACCATAAAAAGCAGATATGGCCTTGAACAAAATATCAAAGATAAAGCGTAGATTGATTGTAGTCATTGATTGAGTTACTAATCAACTGCTTAAAGTAGCTTATCAACACGTGTGCCACGGGCAAACAGCTTCTTAAACATGCTTGAAGACTAGCTCAGAGGACCACAGACAGAAAAGGGTCGCATTCGTGGACAGTTACCTCTTACTTATTAACTTCAATACATAAAAAGAGTTCTTTTAGGGTGGCATTCCAGTTGTCCAAGATCTTTGTCCAATGTGCATTGCGTCTCACTCACTCTCTAAGCAAATGTGAGACGCAAATACACATTGGACAAAAAACTTGGTCAATTGGAACACCACCCTTAGGAGATGAGGTTATGGAACTTATTAACTAACAATTATCCTCTCCGGCCGTTTGGTTCGACAACGTTGTCCGACTTGTCGGACGACGAGGAAATTTTATGCCTGATATTCCGACAGGAATTTTATATTCCACTTTGTTCGGCCGTCGTGCCAAGAGGATATTTAAAATTCCTCTTGTTCCGGCCATCGAACCACGAAGATTTAAAAAAATCCAATTGGTTCGACCCTTCTGCTGGGCTGTTATTCGCTACGCGCTAACGCGGCTCACCCCGCCGCTCACCCGTCACAAAACTACACCTCTACCTGCGCTTAGTTACTACACATCGCGGTGTCAAGATATATTTGTGGGTGAGCGTTGAGGTGAGCTTAAAACAAGTTACAGTATAGGGGGGCTGGAGAGGAGGCAGGGATGTATTGTGGCAACGTCACTTGTCATGCCGCTCGTCTTGCTCCCCGTCATGCACCGCTCCCTGTGTTGTCGGTTTTTTGGCGCGAGAAGGGAGCGGCAATTAAGGCAAGTAACCTAGTGCGGTGCGTCGGCGTCGCCATTAATCCGTGGGTAGAGGGACGAGTTGTGTCCCGAGTGAATAATACTCAGCTACTCAAGTACCTACTCAGCACTGGTCCTAGGCTTCAATCAGCGTGGAGCGAGGGGGTCTTTTGGGCACCCAGCTTTGGCGCCTGTCCCAGGCTAATCAAAGTTAATTTGGGAAAATCGTATGTTTAGAGTGAAGAAAATTGTCAAAAATAAATTATACAGGTTGTGGCCTTTGGCCAAAATTAAACGGTAGATTATTGAGGTTGTGAAGAATTATTTCCAGGTGGTTTTAATTGGAAAAATCGGCCACGTGCGTGTCGGGCCACGCGCAGAGGGTTGCGTGCGTAGTTGCCTGTCTTTCTTAGTTACCGATGACTAACAAAAATTTGGGCTTTAAAGCCCAATAAACTCGCAAACGAATCGCCAATTTGAAAAACACATCACACTATGGGTTTAATGAGAAAAAAAATGACATCCCCACTTTAGGTGTAGGGAGGTACCCCAAAAAAAAACATTTTTTCAAGATTTTATTCTTCTGTTGTCGGCGTGATTGATTTATATACCCACTAGCGACCTGCCCCGGCTTCGCACGGGTAGTATATTATACATATAAACCACGAAAACAGATCACATTCAGGCACCGATGCCAAGAGCGTATTGAGCAGAGAGCCGTGCGCGCCTCCGGCACCGCCAGCAGCGGGCGCGCGCGCACACGCAGCAGGGCTGTTATTAGCTACGCGCTAAAGCGGTTCACCCCGCCCCGGTCACCCGCCACGAAAGTAGACCTCTACCTACACTTAGTTACTACGCATCGCGGTGTCAAAATATATTTGTGGTTGAGCGTTGAGGTGAGCTTAAAACAAGTTACAGAATAGGGGGGCTGGACGCGGAATTATATCCTAAACAACCAAGTAACAATTATTTGGGATATAAATAAGGATAGTATCCGAACTTTTTCTTATAGAGGTCCCTAAGGAAAGACTTTTGTATTTTCTCTAAGAGATATTAAAAAAGTTAGACACAAGGGGTTACTGCAAATGCTCTAAGGAAGCGTCCTTTTAAATATTTGCTCCTGTTACAGGCCATAAAAAAAATTGCCGTCTGAACTTTTTTTGCCAAGTCATCAACTACTCGTAAGAGGGTTCCGTAAGACTAGTTATGGCCACCTTCTGTCTCCATTCATTAGATCGACTCGGTGGCGCCATACTATTGCGTTCTCATTGTCACCGAACTAACATTACTTAAGCTTAAACCAATCGGATACGCTGCCCTGCTGGACCGTGTTCTGAACACCTATATCCGTGGTAGTTAGTTTCAAAGACCTCTCCCGAAAAGATAATAGAGGAACGAAAGGTGCTAGATGATTTTCCCTCCGCCTAAGAGACGAGGAAGACCCCAACTGACATGAATGGCTACCGCAAGAAGCCCAAATCCCATCAGAGATGACCCAGGATCGATAATCCTGGCGAAGAGTAACTAGTCTCCTAAATAATGGGAACAAGGCAAGGAAAAGGTTGAAAATTCATCTGCAAGATTTCAGCCACGCTTGTACTTAAATATAAAATACCTGTCTCAAAAACGGCTTATAACTCTTCTTAGGACCATCCATTTTATCACTTAAATATATTCGCGAAATTCAATTCTATAATAAAACACAGATTCTACAATTTTATTATCGTCGATAACCGTCACCGATGTACTATTTTAATCATTGTGACGAGCATGTGCCTCAAAAGAACCATTGCAACTGAAGAATTGATTAGATTGAGGTAATCTTTCACCGGCCACCGTTCGGATAAGGGTTGGTATTGATAGGGCCTTGCGGGACTTTGCATGAATCTCGGCATTAGAATCAGAGTCAGAATAAGAAAATATTTATTGTTTAACTCTGTACATATATAGGATGAACAAATTTGAAAAGTATCAACAGTTGCCCGTTACAGGCATAGGTACAATAATGATTAATGATTTTTTACCTCCAAACTAGGTTTTTATAATGAAAAAAATCCTTAAAATTGTAAAACACTTTCAATAAGCCAATTTCGCAAATGTTTTAAATTTATTTCCATGCAAAATTTTAATTTCTACAGGAATTTTGCTGAAAATTCGTATAGCGGAAATGAAAGTACTGTTTTTATACACCGCATTATTCACTCTTGCTTAGTATGTCGTATTTGTATTGGGTTCTTAAGTTTTTTTATTGATCTTTCCATAAAAAAATCTGCATTGTTTTTTTACAAACTGACATAATTCAAAAATGTAGTCAGAAGTAAGTGTCAGAAATTTCTTTTCTCTAAAAACATTACGCAGTGAATGTCGAACATGCAATCGGTATATGGTTCTGATATATCTTTTTTGGAGGATAAAAGTCGACTCAATATCATTTGAATTTCCCCAGTAAGTAAATGATTCTATATGTAAGTAATACTATATTATGCTAAAGGTATGATTTCGCAGGCGACGGCAGATGACAACTGCCTGGATAAGGAAGCTGGCAATTTCGGACTTCGTTGGCGGGAAGCATAAATAATAACATTTACGTAGGTATAGAAGGTATACTGTCTAGCAAAACCGATGTTTGTCAGCTAGGAAACTCTAATGACATCCCGCTCTAATACATAGCGGTGTCGTTTTGTCCTCATAGTCACGATTGTGCGTTGTCGTCGTAGCACATTGTCGGACGACTGTTAGGCCTCTGTAGGGTGTGATACTCATATGTAACACTGGCGATTTGCGAACGTGTTGTGAGCAGATGGAGTTATTAGTGAGTAGAAATACTCAATAACCCCGTCATCCCCCGTGACTGGGTGCTGGCCATCAGGTTTCCTCCATGAGATGCCTGGGTTACTCCCCCGAGATATTATACAATTATAAACAAAGAAAGCCTGCGATAGTTGTATGTAGTTTCCTGCGGAATCGTAGCTTAATGTTTTCCCGGTACCCATTAAGAGTAAGTACCTAATTCCGGCCTATGTCCCAGCTCTATTGGAAATCCATCTCAAGTGATGTTTCGACGGCTCGCCACTCGAACGCGGCGATAGCGCTACTGTCGGTTGTTTTCGAGATTCTAATCGCAAGTCGGTGCAAGGGCGTATCGTGATAAGATCAATGACAACTTTACTGACATTGGGTGGCACTGCGACTAATTTTGAAGCCCTTTGAAATGACAACGAAGTATGACAGTACAAATTTGTAATGCCCAGTTGCCACTAGATTGCTCACCAAAATTAGCTTAGAAAAGAAAACAACTTAAATCAAACCAACGCTTCAAGGTACTTACAGGTTGGAACTCTTGGAACCCGACAGCAGACAGCAGCAGCAGACGACTTGTCGGTCGGGTTTCTAAAATTCAAGCACGGCTATCTCGCGACGGCGCGCGAGCTCTCTCGATTTTTCTCGTACTATTCGTCTCTCTCTTATTTGAATTGAACACTAAAGGCCGCTCCACATTCTTGCGAGATATTCACGCGAGAATCTCAGGAGATTCTCAGCGAGAACTGTAGTGAGAACTTCTTTCGGGTACACACTGTTGTGTTCTCAAATAGTTCTCACTACAGTTCTCACGCTCGATGAAGATGGACGCTGAAGTGACCGCTGCGCTCGCTTATTACTGAGAAACATGCGAGTGTGGAGTCAATACACGTTCTCACCCGTTTTCACGTTCTCACGCTCTTTGTCCCGCGCCAAAAAACCGACAAAAGCTGGAGAACAACGAAGAGAACTGAGAAGAAAAGGCCGCTCGCTTCCATATTCACGTTTCTCAGATGTTTCTAGCGTTCTCGCGAGATTCTCGCGCGAATGTGGAGCGGCACAAGAGGTATAGTGCGAGAAAAATCGAGAGTATGTCGCGGCCGTCTCATGATAGACGTGCAGAGCACAAGCACGCTAAGCACCATGCATTTATTGATTTCATAATTATTTGGAGTAGAGTTAGGGCGGAATGCGGAGGACGGGGACGCCCCTCCACCTTACAGAAGATCGTGTCGTGTTTGAGTTCCTGGACCTTCAGGTATGTAGGTACGTAGCAGTGGCGGAGCGCCCATACAAAGCCGATTCTCATCGGCTTGTCTAATATTTATTTCTAGGCAAGCCTATAGTTTATACTCTAAACTCGCATTACTTTTTTGTTCCGGGTTGCCCATCGAAAATGTTCACGTGCCGCCACTAGTAGGCAGTAAGTAAAGTAGAAAATGCTCCCAAGGATGATGTGTTGAGAGTGAAGGACTTGCATTTGTATCTCACTAACTCAGCAAGCCGGCGAGAATCGACGACGCCTCGGCCACTGGCTGTCGTCTCACTCAACATCTTAATTAGGTAGTGGTAATGCAACAAACGGGAGGGAGACTTTAGTATTTAAAGGATGCTGTTACGCAATAATGTTTCAACCTGACGGACGTGGTGTTCAAACGAGTCCGGGGTCCGCTTTGGCACCTAATCCCTAGATTTGGCGTAGGTAGTTTTATGAAAGCGACTAGCTGCCATCTGACCTTCCAAGTTCCAACCCAGAGGAAAAATTCGGCCTTATTAGGACTAGATGGGTTTCGTCACGATTCTCTTTCTTTTACCTGTCAAATGGGTTTCATAATAGGTTTTTTGAAAAAACCCAGTGGCACGAGTCGGGGTTCGAACCCGCGACCTCCGTATTGAAAGTCGCGCGCCTTTACCGCTCGGCTACAGACAATGGCAGTATCTATCTTAAGTATCGAAACTCAGAACTGTAGTTTGTTTTTGCAAGTTCTTACTTTAATTTGCAGTACAAATTAAATAAAACTTAACATAGAATTATCGAGTAATACATGATCAATGCGAGCATACGATCGAAGTATCGATCTTTATCAGTAACGTCATATCTAACATTTCGGTTTTCCAGTGCCTATTTCGAAGTTTTTATCTCGCATGGTAACTAGTAACTACGTACATACCTGCCCACTAGAATACGTAAAATGCATGTCACCATTTATGTTATTACGTAGTTAGTAATAGTTTACTTATTCTGTGGTACTACAAAACAACTGTAAATAACTATTCTTTTAACCTCCTAGCGTTTTCCTGGTTGTGAAGAGCCCAGGTTCCGCTTTGGCACATAATCACAAGATTTGGAGTACGCATACTAAATGTCTTGAGTAGATATAGAAAATAATATTCAACTAATTTTAAGATTCATACTTTTATTCAGAAGGGTGAAGACAATATTTAGCATTTCACAAAAACCAGTCGGCTTTGAAATACAGAAAATGCTATTAGATTAATCAACATCCTCAAAAAAAAACCCAAGTAAGTACATTTCAATTATCGATCCTGTTGTGGTTCTAAAAGGATACGAACGTGTCTGTAGATCGTTTTAATGTCACCAAACATTTTTTTATGCCTGACTGTGGGTTTAATAGAAAGGATCCGATAAAGCGGTCGAATTACGTGGTTTGAGAGTAGCCTGGGGTAAATCCAGGGGTAACCTCCGGCACGACCACGAGGGGGCGGTTTAAAGGAACACTTTACGAGTCTGCGCTCCAGTAAGATTGGTTGATCGGTTTCAACCGAATCTAAGGTGTAAGTGGTGTCGAGCTAATGGAAGTTTTGGTGCGTTAAACATTCGCCCTAAATCTACAATAATAAGTAATCTTATTGAACCAGCTTAAAGTAGCAGAGCGTTTCCTATGTCATGCCTCAATTCCATCATCCCTCTTCCAAGGTATCCAGTTCCAGCATCTTGTCCTTTTCACTGCTGTCTGGAGCCCTAGAATCGGCCTTGATCCCTTTGAAGTGACATTCTATTTCATACAATGTCTTTCCCCTTGTTTCTGGTAGGAGGAAGTACAGGAAAGCACCGCAAAACGCGATGCAGATGCCGTAAACAAGGAAGGTACCGCTCACGCCGATCTCCCTGAACGAAGTTGGGGCTGTCTTGACGACCACGAAGAACATTATTGAGAGGAACATTCCAGATATCCCGCTGCCTAAACTTCTGTAGGCTAGCGGGAATATCTCGCCAGCTATGGCCCAAGGAATCGCCAGAATCCCTAGTGTCTTCCCGAATATATACGTTAAGGTAGGAATAACGGGTACCCATTTGTATTCCTCCGTTATGTAGCCAAAATCTCTAAGGTAGAGAAGGAGAGCGGTTGTGAACAGTGACACAACGCTGACAATTACTCCGATAAATAGGACTGTACGCCTGTTCAGTTTATTGACAATGACGCACGCCATGATTGAGGTGACGAACCTCACAACATCAACCATCAGCATGCTGGTATTCGCCTCCATCGCCCCGCCAGTCACCACTTTCATCATAGGCACAGTATACGACGGTACAACAGTCATTCCTGAAATCTGGAACAGCACAAACATGAACATCATGATGACAGTCGGCTTGTAAAACTCAGGTTTCCTCGCTATTTCCCAATACACTTGCAGTCTCGTCTTTCCTGCGGTTGTTTCAGTAGTCCCCATTCTTTGGCTGTTGAGCAGAACCTCTAATTCCTTCTCAGAGTCGTGGTAATGTCCTCGGAGCCATCTGAAGCTCTTCCTGCATTGGTTAAACTTGCCCCTTGAGGCTAGATACGGTGGTGTTTCCGGTGACAGGGACACTAGTATCAGAGATACGGCGTAGACGCTTCCACAGGCGATGGCGGCGGATCTCCAGTACAGAAAGGTTCCAAAGACATGGGCGAAAAGCATGCCAGTAGCGAAGGAGAAGGCTATGGTAGCCAGGAAGGCGCCACGGAGTTTAGGGGACGAGTACTCGGCGATGGACACCGGAGCTGATGCAGCTTGGAGTCCCATTGCGAAACCCTGGAAAGATAAGAAGTTTATGGTTAGTCTAATTACAATTTGTCAACTACGCTTGATCATGAAATTCTCGTTTAAAATACCAGAACGGTACATGCGAGAAACAAATGCCGACCTCTTATGGTTTTGAGAATTCTTTGTGTTGTTGTTGTTACGGTGACCGTGTTGTGATGGTTTAAATTTAAAATGTTCACCAGTAAGCACCTCTTTCTGTCCTAGCGTCTTTCTGATGACAGTCAGGTACATATATGCCCGTAAAGTCCTGCTAATGAAAAACGCTATGGGTTGCAACCATCATTTTGATCGATTTGAAAGCAATCGATCAAGTAACAGAAAAGTTCAAAATGGCGGCCTATATTTTGCATATCAGACATCTTTCACATGCGTTTTTCTGATAACTGTAAATATGGTCCTGTTTTAGCCACCATGAGAACCTATAGCCTCTCACGGCTGGGAGGTCCGTACCCCCTTTTCCTCAAGTCTCCCAAGATAGTAGGACTTACCTGTAAAGTCCTGCTGATAAGCAAAGCTGTGGGTCCTGCTGCGGCCACCATGAGCGCCCAGCCGCCCAGCGCCGGGAGAGTGCTGAGCTGGTTGGTGAGCCGTCGGCCCAGCCGCTGCAGACACAGTGGGGCTATCACGATGCCGGAGATCAGCGCCAGCCCGAGGATTGAGGCTGAAACAAAAGTTTGCAGTTAGCATTGTATAGATAGTCTAACGCAATTACATCGGAGAAAATTCGATAAAAAAATTAACAGGACTCTATCTCTCTCTATCGTCTAATCTAAGGCTCAAACGAGTATTCATATACTTCAAATTACGTTTATCCAGGGTTTTGTGCAGAAGGGGCGTCCATTAATTACGTGAGACGTTTAAGGGGGGAAAGGGGTCGACCCGAATCTCATCTAATCTGACTTTGGGGAGAGGGGAAGGTTTCAGTTTTTTTGGCGGTCAGAAAATTTCTAAAAACGCCTTATGTAATTAATGGTTGCCCCCGAAGTAAGTCCCCTGTTCCAATTGATAAAACGTCCCTCCCGGTCATAATGTTTAAAACCTATTATTCTCTTTTTCCCCAAAATATGTTCTCCATACAAAAAATCCCAAAATATAATTCTCCCACAAGAACAATTTCCAAAAATGTTCATGAAGGGGGCGTCATGTAGGTAAGTTTTTATACGTCTCACCTGGCCATAAAGTAGCAATTACCAAATCCCAGTTCCTGGCAGAGACGTAAAATTTCGTACTCACCACGGGCGGTAATAAAGAAACTCGCAGATAGTATATTAACCACCCTAACCTTCGGCTCGGGCGTCAAATACCAGCGATCTGAGATCTCAACCAGCAAATTTACGTGCTATAAAAGTAGCCAGCAACATTAGGGTTACAGTACAAGATTCGTATCTCCAGTAGCCGAAAATAAATGTCTCGAATCAGTGGGTAATTAAATCACTGCGTTTCTGCCCTAATGAAGTAAGTCTGTTCTCTAACGAACCGGCGGCCAATTTGAGAACATATTTTGAACTTACAATCCTACAATCTCGCAGTTTTTCTCTTTATAATATTAAAAGATATTATACAAGTATAGATGTATGTTAGTCTGTAAGGTGTAATATGGGCTTTTGTTGCTTGACTCAAATAAACTAGAGAGCTGTAGAAATAGCGAGCCAGTATTAAAAAAAAAACCTTTTGCATTTTGAAAAAGTGACTCAGACAAAATGCCACCTGTAGAGGAGAGCACCGGGCAAGCGGGACATCCGGACCTCTGGACACAAACGACGGCCCAAGCTCGTTCGCTTTTCGCTCGCTCGTTAGATAAATAGTAACATAATTCCTCACCTATCCACGACTCGTGTTCGTCGGTCAGTTGCAGCGCGGAGCCAGGTTCGCGTAGCTGTTGCAGCAACACGCCAGGGAACGCGATGTTCGCTCCGGTCCCGATCATGTATAGCACCACGCCGCTGACAGCCAGGGACTGAAAAAAGCCGAAGAAGGGCGAGTCAATGAGTTTTTCGGAAATTGGAAAAAAAAAGAAGTTGTCGCCAGGTATTCGATTTAGACCAGCATTTCATTATATAAACAGCGTATACACTTTTAGGCAACCGCTGTTTCAATCGGATGCCTCGCGAAAAAAAGAAAAAACGATTTTTTCTATTTCCGCCCTAGTCTAAGTTGCTCAGTTAGGGTTGCACAGGGCGGTTCCACAACACTTCGGGAGCTCAAATACTGCGAGCCATCCGGTTGCCTCTTGTATAATGCAAACTACGCGTCATTGCTCTGAATAAAAGCTTTTGTTAACTGTCCATTGTTTAGAATCTAAAAAGATACTTACATCTAAACTAGATGTATCTTTAAAAGCCCAGTTTAAAAGTGCATTGAGACCTCTCATTTTCACTATGTTTTTGGTATTTTGTGCCTACTTAATATATTTCTATATATCAATTTAAGCAACCACCAAATGGTTCAACTAAGTAGTTGTCACTTGGGGTGAACTGAAAACGAAAACCAGCGCTGTGTGCCGCAGCAAATGCTGAGCTCACGCCTGTTCTATACAGTGGGCCATCATGACCCATCGTACAGGACGCAACTATGCGTTAGACGGAGAAAGACATCGCCGCGCCATAAGCCATCTGACACCACTACCCTCTCCACACGCTGGCCCATCCTAGTGGGCCATTAGGATGGGCCATCATGTAGAGGAGCCATCACTCCTATTGCCGCACGATAGGTAATACACGTACCTACTAGATTTCGTTTTTATTTTTCTGTTTATTCGTTTTTATGTTGTTTCTATATATTGTGGTATGTTGTGTGGCAATAAATTACTATTCTATCTATCCTCAAATCAATAAAGGGTCAGGCTCACTCTGGAGGCAAGCCATAGTTTACGGTTTCCTCTTGCCATCATACGCTTGTTCGCCACCTCGGTGGTAAAAACGTGTAGTTATACTTAGTTAATACCTGTCTTAAGAAGGGCGGGAGCCGCTGCTTTGGGTAAACCACGTCTTCCGACATGTCTGATGTCTGTATGTTCCGTCGCAGCTCTTAAACCAGCTCACTTTGCAGCTTTCATACTGTAATTAAGGAAAACGAATAATTAAACATTTGGATTGAACTTAAAGAGAAAATGTATATGTATACGGGGTGTAAAGGTCATCGTACCGAAAACTGAATCTTGGTTTCAGACATTCAGACCATTAATTTAGCCGAAAGAATAGATGAACTATTTGTATTTTTATTTCAATATCTGACCTAAATTAACAAATTTTAAGCGGATTCTTCCAATGATTATTTGCGTTTTCTGTAGCTGTCAATGTCAAACATCGGTTGTGTTAGATAGAGGATCTTCTGTTCGCATATACTTTTTTGCGCTAGTAATTTACAATCATAGTCCTAGCATTATTCCCCTATTTTTTTTATACAACGACAATGGCAAACAAGCGTACGGCCCGCCTGATGGTAAGCAGACACCGCAGCCTATAGACGCATGCAACTCCAAAGGAGTAAAATTAAAGCGTTGCCGACCCTCGATATGTTTGAGGATTCGCCGTGATGACAGCTGAAGGAACAAATTCCCTCGCTCTCAACACAACGCATCCTCGGGAGCTCTGGCGACTTTGCTCACATCCAGGAACACAACACTACTACAGAGCAAGTAGTAGTGAGTGTTATTATGTGTGTCCCTATTTCATCAACTTGACAATTGTCACCAGACAATTTTTTTATTTTTTTTCTCTTTATTTTGGTACAAACAGTCATTACGAAGAATTACATTTTATGCATAGCATTACATTTAATGTCGACAAAAAAAGTACCGAAAAATATGGTAGATTACGTTGCAACGGACCTGGGGTATGTAAACAACAAAAAAAGTAGAAACACATTTGGGTGGAACTGTACATCAGGGACGTGATATCTAGCATAATATAATAGATGATGGCAGTATTTAACTGTCGGGAAACAAAAGTACTCCGTGCATGTTGAGCAAGGTCGCCAGAGCTCCCGAGGATGCGTTGTGTTGCGAGCGAGGGAATTTGTTCCTTCAGCTGTCAACACGGCGAATCCTCAAATATATCAAGGGTCGGCAACGCCCATGTTACTCCTTTGGAGTTGCATGCGTCTATAGGCTGCGGTGTCCGCTTATGATCAGGCGCGCCGTATGTACACTTCCATCCGGTTGGGGTTTTAAAGTTAATATTGCTTATTAAGGATTTTTTTTCAGTTTTAGCTACAATATAATTACCTTATAGTTCTCGTGAGGGGGAGTGCCAGTAATATATATATATATATGTATATATATATATATATATATAATAATACACATATATATATATATATAGTAATACATATATATATATACATATACAATATGCTAGCTCATGCGAGATTCAGGAGTTACACGGAGAAATAAAATAATAAAAGTGAATAATCTAAAAACTTAACATTTTGAGCGTTTTAGCACCGTTAACGTAACTTATTTATCGTAGTTAGAGAATTTGATGACAATTTTATTTTTCAATCCCCTAAGAGTGGTGTTAAAGATGTCTATGTCATTAAATTCTCTGTTATATAAATTCATGGTGCGGGGAATGAAACTATTCCTAGTATAGTTTTTTCGGAGGATGACAATTTGCCATACATTGATTGTTCTAGAAGTTAAGGTGGTTGCTAGGTTACTTGTGGAACTAACAATGTACGGACAGGTTACAATTGTCAAGTTGGTGAAATAGGGACCAGTGGGCGTAGCATGGTTGCCATTTTATCACTTATCGTTGTGGTAAAGACGCCCATCACGGTCTGACAAGTATGCGAGTGCGAGAGTGACGGATGCCTTATCCACAACGATCCATACTAATATTATAAATGCGAGTGTGTCTGTCTGTCTGCCTGTCTGTCTGTCTGTTACCTCTTCACGCTTAAACCGCTGAACCGATTGAGATGAAATTTGGTATGGAGATAGTTTGAATCCCGGGGAAGGACATAGGATAGTTTTTATCCCGGAAATCATCCCCTGAGGGGGTGCAATGGGGGATGAAAGTTTGTGTCGAGCTACGATATAAACGAGTTCCACGCGGACGGAGTCGCGGGCCAGAAGCTAGTAATTGATAAAATGGCAACCGTGCTACGCCCGCTGGTTGTACCCTAAAGGAGGCTGAGGTCCGGTTTGAGTCAAACCGGACCTCGGGCTCCTTGACCCAAGTTTGACACCTAATCCCAAGATTTGGCTTAGGCAATAGTTTTACGAAAGCGACTGCTATCTGACCTTCCAACCCAGAGGGAACACTAGACCTTAAGATTAGACCGATTTCCTCACGATGTTTCCTTCACCGAAATGCTATCGGCAAATATTTCGTACATAACTTCCGAAACTGCTCGTACGGGCCGGGATTCGAACCCACGACCGCCGCTTGACAGCCGCATGTAGGCTACCGTACCGTAGCAGTAATTTACAAAACAAGCATCAATATTGTGCATACACGACGTGTCATAACTGTTTTGCCTTACAGCAAGACAATGCTGATTCAAAGATAGTTACTACTTTCACCCATTCGATGACCTTTATTCAGGTCTAGATTAGTGTATGTAACTGAATTGCTATGAATAACTATTGACTAAACTATTAAACAGTCACAATAGTATACTGTACTAGATTCAGTGCGCGGCTTATAATTCGAGATGGTTCTTAGATACGTTTCAACAAAATCGGTTCAGCCGGCTTGGAGATATTTAACTTTGAAATGAAATGTCCGTGTTTAACTTTTCTAAGCTGTT
Organism: Epinotia bilunana; assembly: GCA_947049275.1. Lineage (NCBI taxonomy): Eukaryota > Metazoa > Arthropoda > Insecta > Lepidoptera > Tortricidae > Epinotia > Epinotia bilunana. The sequence goes on along the minus strand of OX346275.1, from coordinate 14,276,350 downwards.
AATTATCTACATCAACAATTAGGCTAGGTGTCATGTATTTGACGTACTTTTATACGAATTATAATAACGACAAACCCATACTGTTTAAGATTCTGTGCCTGAATGCTGCCAACGGTTTTCTATTACTTACTAAGTAGTAGGTATATCTAAGCTGTCTGCTGGCCATCCGGCCGTATGTTCATTATTAATCTATTTCGTTAGAGAACAGCTGTGGTGTGAATTACATGGATAAAGTTGACAAACATTAAGACTTTTACCTGAGACAATTAAACATAAAAAAGTAACTATCCTATGACCTCCAAGGAGACTCAAACTATCTCAACAAAATTTCATCTACATCGGTTAATCGGTTTAAGCGTGAAGAGGTAACACAGACACTTTCGCATTTATAATATTATTATGTATTTAATAAACTTACATGACTATCACGTGAATCGGCCCGAAAGCAGCGTATGCTCACCCGCCTATAACCGTCAACTAAGTCATGTGACTGCCATCTCTTCACTTTCCCCACCGCGCTTAGAACATAGTCAACTTTAAACTGGGTGTGGGTTATGAAATTAAACAGGCATATTCGTCCATAGCCGAGTGTGTTTCTCATTTCAATATGTCCGCGCTCGTTCTGACACTATAGGGCGTCTTTAGGCTACGGCATCGGTTCCGTCCCGAGGGGTCTGACCTAAGATTTTTTTACGATGTCATTCGAACCAGTTTTTGGAGAGGATCAAATGTTTTTATAGGAGCCACTCCAATTAAAGAACATAAATACTGTGGTGGCAGCCGAAACGGTTCATACTAATTGACATAAAAGTATAACGTCACATGTGACGTACAAATTGTATGCAGACTGCAGTCTGCATGCTATTTGTACCTACTAATCGTTGCATGGAAAATAAAGTTGATTACTGTTTCGGTCGCGAAATACTGCGTTTTAGGTCCATCTTATCTTATCTTATCTAGATGAGGGCCCTTTCGGATGCACTCGACCCGTCGCGTCGGGATCTTTTGTGCATTTGCCCTCTCCTTTATGCCTACTCCCAAGCTCGCTCCATAATTTCCACAAAGCGGATGATGCAGCTCAGCGGAAGCACCTTGAATTCCTTTGGTTGAGGATAGTCGCTACCAAAATAACTCATTCTTTGTCTGGCAAGGGCATGACATTCACACAGTAAGTGTTCCATGGTCTCGTCCTCCTCGCCACACATTCTACAGTCTAAACTGTCCGACAGTCCCATCTTGGCCAAGAGATCCTTGACCCCGAAGTGACCTGTGAACACCCTAGATATGATTCTGAGTTGCTTCCTGCTGGATTTCCAGAGCCTGTTAGTCCAGCCCGAGTCCACTCCTTCTATGAAGAGCTTAGAGTGCCTTAAGCCCGCCTCATTCCTCCACTTGTGTTGGTGTTTGGTTTTGGCGTAGGCTTTAAAGGCCGAAGTTATGGTTCTCTGTGAGAGTCCCACAAATGGTTCTGGACCTACAAAGTGATTTGTAGACCCCCCTCTTGCAAGCTCATCCGCTCTTTCGTTGCCGATGTAGCCCTCGTGCCCCGGTATCCAAACTAGTTGCACCTTATTGTGCCTTCCAAGCTTGTTCAGTGCCTGGACGCCATTATAGACTAGTCTAGAATCCACTTTCGGCGCCGTAAGCGCTTTAAGGGCCGCTTGACTGTCGCTGAGGATATAGATGGTCTGCCCTCTGGTTTGCCTGTCTATATTCTCCTGTGCACAGGCAATTATGGCGTATGTCTCCGCCTGGAAGACGGTTGCCAAACTACCCATGCTTACACTACTACTGTAGTCAATCGCATAAATGCCTACTCCCGTACCGGATCCCATTTTAGATCCGTCCGTGTACCATATACTGTCTTCGACACCAGACCTCGGTGGTTCTAGACCTTCGGCCCATTCGGCCCTGGATGGAACTTTTGTTGTGTAGTTCCTGTGGAATACATATTTGGGTAGCATTTTGTCACATCCCATGTTTGTTATTCTGTCTAAGAAACCGTCAGTCTCCATGTTTGTGTGCTTAGTCTTTGGCTTGCTGTCGCTCCACAGTCCAAGAGTTCTTAGTCTGTAGAGCGATTTGCGCGCCTCTGACTTAATCACCATGTGAAGTGGCGGTAGGTCCAGAAGGACTTCTAGCGCCGCTGTAGGCGTGGTACGAAACGCCCCTGTTATAGCCATGCATGCCGATCTCTGTACCTTCGTCAGGGCATCTCTGCATGTGCTCATTAAAGTCCTTGGCCACCATATCAGGCTACCGTACAATAGTATGGGCCTCACCATCATGGTGTAGATCCACTTCAGTACCTTTGGGTTCAGTCCCCATGTTTTGCCATATGCTGATCTACACATTCCAAATACCCTGAGTGCCTTTGTAATGGTGAGATCTGTATGCTTCTTCCAATTCAGTTCCTTATCCAGAGTGACACCTAGATATTTCACATCATTGGACAGTTCTAGTACCCTCCCGTACAGTTTTAACTGCTGTACGCCGCGAAGGGTCCTTTTCCTAGTAAAGGGTATCACTACAGTTTTGCCTGGATTAATGGATAATTGGTGCCGGTCGCACCATCTCTCCACTGTCTGCAGTGCCTTGTTCATGATTTCTGATACCGTGCCTGGGAACTTCCCACTCACCAGTATCACTAAATCATCAGCATATCCTACCGTGTGGGTGGGACCTTTATTGAGTTCCACCAGGAGTGAGTTCACCACCAAACTCCAGAGAGTTGGTGAGAGTACCCCTCCTTGCGGACATCCCTTTGTGGCCGTGGCCATTATCTCATCCCCCAAGAGAGATGACTTTATTAGTCTGCCATTAAGCATGTTGCCTATCCATTTACAAATGGTCGGCTCTACACCATGTTTTGCAGCCGCTTCGCCAAACATAGTTATTTATTCTCTATAGCCAGTTCAGCCTTGGTTGTTACCAGGTGAAGTGCGGTTTCCGTTGACTTCCCTGGTTGGTATGCACAGTGCAGTTCGTGCAGCGGATGTCTCCTTAATGGGCCATCCCTTATGTGTCTATCTACCAATTTCTCCAGTGTTTTGAGGAAAAACGACGATAAACTTATCGGCCTATACGATTTCGCTTCACTGTAATCCGCCTTACCTGGTTTGGGTAGATAGGTTACTTTTACCATCCTCCACACACGCGGCACGTGTGCGAAGGCCAAGCACGCCCTGTACAATCTGCTAAGGTGCGGGATTAGTACATTAGCGCCTTCTTGTAGTATAATGGGGTAGATTCCATCTGGCCCCGGGGCTTTGAAAGGTTGAAATGTTGAAAGTGCCCACTTTATCTTTTTATGATCTACTACCTTTTTAGACGTGTCCCAATTGTGTCTCGTTGTACTTGTGGTTTGTTCCAACGCAGTAATTGCACCGTCGTCTGTTACACTGTCGTGTATTACTGAGCCTGGGAAGTGTTTGTTATACATTACCTTAAGGCTTGTATACCCGCTCCTTGAGCGTATGGGCGGAGCCTCGACCCTCTCCCCGCGCAAGTCGCACAACCCGCCGTCGTTTATTAAGCGTTGCATAGATTAAGTTACAGACGCGTCATCGCGCATCATTACCAATGCAAGGGCGGACGTGGGTGGGTGACATTCGTCATGCTTAATTGAAACGTGATATTTGTCATACATAAATTACATAATTGATTAAGTTCAAAAATTATGTCCCTACTATTATAATACTATTTATTTAAACTTTATTGCACAATACAAGATATAGTACAAATGGCGGACTTAATGCCATAAGGCATTCTCTACCAGTCAACCATTGGGCAAAACATAAACATTTGGTGCAGGCATTTAAGTTTAAATGAAAACTTAATCCAAGATAAACTTCTATCAAATACATGCGAAAAAAAAAACATACACATATACAAAATAATATACACTAATATATATACATATTACTACCTTTTGTACCTAGTGAAAAATACTATGTTGACAACTATCCACATTTATATTTATATTTTGACGACCGGTTAGCCTAGTGGGTAGTGACGCTGCCTACGAAGCTGAAGGTCCTGGGTTCGAATCCCGGTAAGGACAAATATTTGTGTGATGAGCATGAATATTTGTTTCTGAGTCTTGGATGTTTTCTATGTATTTAAGTATTTATATCTATTAAATATATCGTCGTCTAGTACCCGTAACACAAGCCTTATTGAGCTTACTATGGGGCTAGTGCAATTTGTGTAAGATTGTCTCCTTATATTTATTTATTATTTATTTATTTATATTGTATTTCATATATATATTTACTTACGATTAGTGTAGTTCCGTCAGCACGGCTAGCACGAGACGGCCGCGACATATACTCGATTTTTCGCACATTATCGGTCTCTCTCTTATTAGAACATTAGGAAAGAGAGGTATAGTGTGAGAAAAATCGAGAGTATGTCGCGGCCGTCTCGTGCTAGCCGTGCTAGTGAAAACGAAATTCGTTCGAATAACTCTCATTGTCGCTCGAACTAGCAAGCGCGACAGAGAGGGAGATACACGAACGAAGTTCGGTTTCGTTTCGCGGTAGGCCCTCAGCACGCCTAGCACTAGACGGCCGCGACATACTTTCGATTTTTCTCGCACTATACCTCTATTACTAAATATTCTAATAAGAGAGAGACGGATAGTGGGAAAAAATATAAAGGTAATAATAATAATCCATACCTACTGTTGCCCTTAGGCCATTTTTGAATGTCGCTATTAATAGGGGCCCATCTAGCAGTTAGCGAGTCACCGTCTGCCAGAGATAAAATGTGAAACAGTTTTATTGGGCAGGCGTCCGATGTTTCATCCAATAGCCCAGCTACTAGTCCATCATTTTCACCCAATAACCCGTTTTATTTAGATTCCATCAACTAGCAATAGACTCTTACACCCCAGCGGGTGCTGTTTCTGTGTGCGTCCCATGACACGGGCAGAGACAGCATCCGCTTGGTGTACTCCTTGCATTTCATTAAATTGTCAAAAGGGCCTCTACGTGTTGGCTCAGAGCTCCACGCACGCTTCCCAAAGGTCCGGGACATCATTGTCCCGTGAGCGGGAAAGACATATAATCCATACTATCCATACTTCCATATCCATACTCCATACTAATATTATAAATGCGAAAGTGTGTCTGTCTGTCCGTTACCTTTTGTGTAAGTGTAAGGTTGTTAAGTTTTAAACAAATTTTCGGTATATTTATTACGTTCTACTTCCTTGATTTGATGATGATGGCATGTACAGTCAGCATCAGATAGTTAGTAGCATCCAAAGTAGCCAAATATATCGTAACACATTCCTTACTCCTACTTATAGTAACAAAGACTATTTCGATGAATGTACGTTCCGATATATTTGGCTAACTTGGCTGCTACTAACTATATTATGCTGACTGTACAGAAATCGGCCTCGGGTAAATATATACTTATAGATTAGTTGTACGTTAACCATACTTTGTTTCATATCAAATAATAACTCTGTTTCGAACTTGGAGTTGGCATGCAACCCATAGGTAGGTACTTACAATATTTGCCAAGCCCACTATTTTGATTAGAACTTATTCTATTAACACTTGACAGTCATTAATACGAGCAGATAAAACAATATTGTTTCTATAATTGTTCATGCTCCTAAGCAATAGATATTGTAAATATATTTACTAATAAAATGTCTGGTTTTAGCGATTTCCCTATTTTGATACTGTTTAGATATTTGATACTTTGATAGAATAGGTATTTACTTGTGTATTCTTTTTCCTCTTCTCTTGTAAAATTTCTTGATATTACGTATTTTCCTCCTGCGCTTATTTAACCCCAAAGACCCAAAATAATTAAGGAAAAATTTGTGAGACCTAAGCTAAGACGTACTGACTCTAGTATCGTAAGTTTGTATGTTACTAACAATCTATGGGCAAACTGGCCTGAAATAAAGAATTTATTATTATTATTATTTCCCATCTTGAACTAAAAACAAAATCTAAACTATACCTACGTAAATGTTCATTAGGTACAAAGCCAACACAGTTAACTGACCATCCTGTATTTATACAAGAACCTTATTACAATGTACATAAAGTGCACGGATGGTCAGTCAGCTGTCTTGTCTATAGTACCTACTACTTTACAAACCACGAAATAGTTTGTCCACTCTATGCAACAAAATTATCTGTCACTAAAAACTAAACTATACGCAAATGTTTATTAGTTACCTACTATACGAATCACAAAACGGATTGTCCACTCTATGCAACAAATATAGTCCACAATTTCCACAAATATTAAAAAATTTCGGCGCAGCGCAAATTGACACAGGTCCGTCATGCAACGTGTCTTGTCCCGCACTGACCGTATGGACGAAAACGGGGAGGCGTAGGAACTTTGGCGGAATATCTCAGAAAACGAGAATTTTTTTTAAGAAAATAAAGAAAGTAAGAAAATGAGGCCCTTGTTTATTATTTTATGAAGAAAGTTATAAAATTTCATATTATTCTGATAAAAAATGGAGCAGTAAAATCGTTACAAGGGAAAAAATAGGAGTGACTTTAGATTTCTTTTTCTCTCATTTTTATTGTTAAAATGGATTTCTACGAAAACTATGACCCGTCGCATATCTTGCAGATTATGATATATTTTTTCCAACAGCAAAAATGTTACGTTATAATGTATAAAACGGTTACAAAACAACTCATTTTCACGAAAATTTCGAATGTGGAGCCTTAAGGGTCTCCAGCCCCGTTTTCGTCATTCTACCGTCATTGTCCCTGATGGATGTGAGCGGGACCGACTTTGTGGTTGCTAATGCCTTTGTTAGTCTCATTCCTTCCGGTATTGACTCAATCTGATCGCAGTGGTTCCTCCACGCTCTCCTTTTGGCTTTCCTCACAGCCTTGCTGAGTTCCGTGAGTTTTTGTGCATAGTACCCTTTAGGTCCATAATCATCATACAATTTTGTTTCTATAAAGGCGTAACGATTCAATTGGTAGCTTTAAATTTATTCTTGGACAATAAAAAAATGCATATTATTCTAAACTTTCATGTCTTTTTATGATTTAAATTATATTTATTTATTTATACTTTATTACAACAAGTTGATGGTTTACTATACATTTAGCAACGGGTCCATATCGGGTTGCATAATATTTGTAGCCGTAAGGCCGATAGGCATAACTACTTGTGTCATAATCATCATTACGCATAAACGACAATAGTCATAAATTAGTTCGCATACATTTTTTAGCCATAATATTTGAGAGCATAAATAGCAAATGTCATAAATTTATTGTGCATAAAAGCTTTAAGCATAATTATCAGTCGCCATAATAGGTTTGCGCATAACGTTTTCAAGTCATCTAAGACCACCATTTTTAACCGCCAGCGCGTCGACGTCACCTCGCTTCGCGAGGTGCCTATTTCCGTTCTAAGGGACACAAGTGAACCCTAACCTATAACCTAGCAATAGTTAAATTGTAACGAGAGTTTTTTTTGTTTTTGTAGCTGCCCTTGTATCTAATTAAATTTTTGATAAGTAATTTGATAGCTGTTTTTTTGTGAATCAAAAATACAATAAAAACATATAGTGTTTATTTTCTAAGCATCGCTCACCGCGCATAAATGTCTATGGGCATAATTTATGCATCGCAATTCGTATGACTAAAAATAATTATGATCTTCAATATAAAGACTAAAACTTGTATGCTGATCAACATTATGGTTAAACATAATATGTCATAGTACAGTTATGACAATGAAAGTATTATGCGCAGAATTATTAATGACAAAAGACTCTTATGCGCAACAACTTTTTGCGTAAAGTTGTCTGGCTTTCGAAATTATGACGAGAGTCATTATGCGACTAGATGGACACGCCTTAGCAACACTACGAAATCTATTTTAACATGAGTCTACAGCCCTAATTAGTTATCATCCCTTTTATAACAGCTGTTCTTTGGAGTTAACCGAGTTCGGTGTCTAAAATTGATGATCGTCTTCGCCTAACAGGTATTAGGGAATTTTTAAATTAGGGGTAAAAGTTGTCTACTAGGTCACGGGAGTAACGATGGTGAAAGTAGGAACTCCTGGCCTACGGTCTACTCCGCCTCACCTGGGCTGTAGTAACTAAGCGCAGGTAGATGTCTAGTTTCGTTACGTGTGACAGGTGAGGTGAGGCATTAACGCTAACTATCCGTCTCTTTCTAAGCGTTCTAACTAGAAAGAGTCGGATATTCTATCTCGCCGCGACACTGCTCGTGAACTGTCCCGTGATAGAGTAGCGCTACGTAATCCTTTTTCACGCGAAATAGGCGCGTCAAGTGTCGACTTGCCAAAAATGGTCAGTAAAGCTAAACTAACTCTGTCTGAATTTATACTGGTTGGTCTGTACTGTAGCGCAATAGTATGTATGCTTAATGCGCGGCGCCACTCCGCCACTGCCCCCCTATTCCCTTACTTGTTTTAAGCTCACCTCAACGCTCACCCACAAATATATTTTGACACCGCAATGCGAAGTAACTAAGCGTAGGTAGAGGTCTAGTTTCGTGACGGGTGACCGGCGGGGTGAGCCGCTTTAGCGCTTAGCGAATAACAGCCCTGCTGTCAGTGCGTTTTCGGCCCTAAGTAGCGTCGCAAAATGTCCCAACAGAATGGGTGCCATTGCCATTATGCGGGTTTGGGGGGCGGGGTGTCAAAACGATGCCAGGCAGCGTTTAGTTCGAACATGCGCATACCGGGTTTTAGTTTAGGCACGTGTTTGGGTAGAAACTTGTAAGGAGCTCGCATTCTATGGTTTTTAAGTTCGCTGGTCCAGTAACTTTATACATCCAGATCTATCAAAAAGTAGTCCTTTAGGGTTTTCGCGGTATTATCGATTTTTGACAGTTGCGTTCGGCGCCCGAGATCACAAAATTGGATTATTCATCGGGCCGACATCATAAATAAGCCTGCAAAAAATCAGAACTACCGGATTTGACGCAAGTACCCGTCCTTTCAGGCGACAAGGTTACTGTATTATAATAGCAGTTCATCATGAGCGTGTTATGTTACTGTCAAGTGCCAAGTTGAAGGCCTTATGCAACGACATCGCCTTAATAATATTATAAATGCGAAAGTTTAGATGTTTGGATGTTTGGATGTTTGTTACTCAATCACGCTTAAACGGCTGAACCGATTTGAATGAAATTTTGCACGAAGATAGTTTATAGCCTGGATTAAAATATAGGATAGTTTTTATCCCGGGTCCACGCGGACGAAGTCGCGGGCGGAAGCTAGTTAGTAATAATTATATTCTTATTCAGTTGCTCGTGTATTTGTGCATGAATAGGTTCACACTGACACTTTTTTGTATTCCCGTGCTATCTGTGAGATCCTGTGATTGGCTTTTTCGATAATATTTATGTTATTAATAAGTTTTTTAGCTGCTGGTTCTCCTTAAAAAATAAATAACTATAACCAAAGAATAAATAACAGTACTACGTAAGTACGTACAGGAGGTTCTCTGTTAACGAATCCCCTGTTTACATAGGTATGTATGCCGAACGAGCCTAAACGTTGCCATCCCTTTCTATCTCATGCAACGCGCTGCGATAGAAGGCGTGCGTTACAGGGCTGTTATTCGCTAAGCGTTAATGCGGCTCACCCCGCCGTTTACCCGTCACGAAACTAGACCTCTACCTACGCTTGGTTACTACGCATCGCGGTGTCAAGATGTCGTTGTGGGTGAGCGTTGAGGTGAGCTTAAAACAAGTTAGAGAATAGGGGGCAGTACGCACGCGTTCTATCGCAATCGCAGCGCTAACATACCGGCCGGGCCCGGTAGGCTATGTACCTACTAGTAGCGGCGCGACGTAATCACGAAGTGAGCCACCCCTGTCCTGTATGTGATCGTAAACAAACAGAGGAGAAAGATTAACTCGAGTAAAAGTACGTGAATACAGAATACCTACTGGTTATTTGACCTGCGCAGACGTCGTCTACAATCTTGATCTTGAATATTGATTGATTGTTTCTACAGTGAAGGTCAACCGGTGAGTTGCTACCGGCTTCCCTACCTAGGCTAATCTATTCCAAGACTTCCTAGTACTTCCATATACATCATCGTTGATAAGTTCAAATGGTCAGTATCTACAGCTGGGCATTCACCTCGGCGCTGCGCGCGCGCTTAGTTCGGCGACTAATAATATATAGACGTAACGTAATATTTTGACTACATTCACGGAAGCGCTACCGAAATTATACTTATACGCAAAATTTCAGGTCAATCGGAGGTTACTGGTTCAAACATTTCCAAGATTTGTCCCTCACCAGCACGTCTATCATGGGGCGGCCGCGACATACTCTCGATTTTTCTCGCACTATACCTCTTGTTCTAAGTGTTCTAATAAGAGAGAGACGGATAGTGCGAGTAAAATCGAGAGCTCGTGCGCCGTCACGTGATAGCCGTTCTTGTACTATGTATTATCTATTCTATGCCCTCAAGTTAAAAACAAAAAAATCGGCCAAGTGCGTGTCGGGCCACGCGTAGTATAGGGTTGTGTAATTGCCTGTATTTCTTAGTTACATCGACACGCGCGCGCTTTAAAGCCCAATATCTCGCAAACGAATCACCAATTCGAAAAATCGTTTTAGAAAACCCATAATATTTTTTTTCAAGATTTTATTCTTCTGTTTTGTCGGCGTGATTGATTTATTATACCCATGCCGAATTACAGTTTTCTAGCAGTAATGGTTACTGAGCTAAGCCGAAGACGGACGGACGGACAGACGGATCGATAGACGGACATGGGGAAACTATAAGTGAGAACTGGATCGACATGCGCTCGGGAGGAGACGCGCGGGCGGCGGACAGTCGAACACACGCGACGTCACCGTCGCGGAGGGTAGGCAACACGCGAGCGACATTCGGCTTCACGAACCCCACCGGCAACGGACGACTCTCGCATTTAGATTTATTTTTGTTTGGCCGGGTATCCCATTTTATAATGAAGGCGGAATAAACCAGCCTATTTGAATTTACAGTCCATTTCAATTAAGTCCCAGCACGGCTAGCACGCGACGGCACGCGAGCTCTCTCGATTTTTCTCGCACTATACGTCTCTCTCTTATTAGAACACTTAGAAGAAGAGGTATAGAGCGATAAAAATCAAGAGTATGTCGCAGCCGTCGTGTGCTAGACGTGCTGTAGGACCCTAAAAATAAAGGTTCCTTGTTGACTACGGAACCATAAAAAGCTTGTTCAAAGGTACCACAGTCATGGGCGAGCCACTTCGTTTCTTCCATTCCAACGTTGAATTCTGACTCTCACAACTGTGTCAATACTCTATAGCTGTCAACGCAACGAATTCTCAAAGCAATAAAGAATCGGCATCACGCTTTTGGCTCTGCTGGACTAAGCGTCCATAGATTACAGTGACTGCTTACCACTCTTACCAAGCAGGATGTATGTGGCCACCGTCATCGATAAAAAAAAAACAATTGAATTGAATTGAAAAAAAAAACTCTTTCGGTAAAATCATTGAAGAATCCGTACCTATTTAAATACAGTGCCTATTTATGTTTGGTAATCTGAAACTAATTAAAAACGCAAACGAATGTAAAATAAAAGATCCCATTATAATGGTCATGATTTACGACACTAAATTACTAACCCTAGAGCGATAAGAAAAACATAAAATTTTACCCGGATAATAAATCTTGTAGGTATATATATGTACAGTCGCGAAATGAAAAGGTTGACCACTTTTGGACCTTAATAGCTCTGAAATAAGGCCGAAAAGTGGTCAACCTTTTCATTCTTCGACTATACAGTCAAGTGCAAAAATATGTACCGATTTAATCCACTCATAAATATGTACCGAAACCTTAATCGGCTGACACAAGAGCGACATGTTTATGAGTAAGTTGTATGCCCCCATATTTTTACACTTGACAGTACGAGTTGCCATTTTTGCGGTCGCAAACCAGCCTACGAGCTGGGTACCGGGTACCCTAGCCTATGGATGCTAGAGTCAGATCACCCTTTATTTATTTGAAGAGCGCTCGCTTGATTCGCTGTATCGATAGGAACAGACAAACGCAGGCCCTCTCCATTTTCAAGTCTCAACATAGTAGAGTAGCGCACCTTATACTCCCACAGCTGCCCGCGCGTATTATAAAGAACCCATCAGGCGCCGGCGCAGCGCCTGATGGGTTATATCTCTTAACTCTAAATACTGGTGAGGGAAATTTTGAAATCAGATCAGTAGTACCAAGGTACAGACTTTTCCTGATTATACCTAATTGTAGTTTTACGGATGGAGAAAATGCAATATTTGCTAGTCCATCGCCCGCAGCACACTTCAAAGTCTTCAAGCATATTCTCATTAGACTCATACGACACCCATGGAAATAAAGATGTATTCTTATCTGACCTCATATGGGACTCCATAAGGGGCTCTACATTATATAGGGATTTACTTCCAAATTCAACATTTGATTCCATTTAATCTTTCATCATTTTCACCATAACAGCTGAAAGACGTTCACTGCTGGACATAGTCTTCCCCCTAAGAGTCTTCGGACTCTTCAGAGGCCTAGCCTAAACTATAAACAACCGGACAAGTGCGAGTTGGACTCGACGGTTCCGTACATAATTACAAATGTATAGTTTTCAGTTTCTTCCCTGTACTTGTAGTTTATGACTATATTACTTGCCAAATTTCATAGTTCTAGGCCATCAGAAAGTACCCTATAAATTTTGGTTCCCTTGATTTTCGAAATTTACTTTTATAATAATAATAATATTAATTCTTTATTCAGATAACTGAGATCCAAGTTGTTAGTATTACATCCTTATATGTCTATTATTAGTAGGTACACAAATTACATATTTTAAATCTAGACTCTAATTAAACTACGCTGTACAGTGTCCCCTTACCATTAATTGGTTGATGTGAACATATAATGGGGAGTCGGGCTTATCTGCAAACATCTTTAGGATGTTGTTGGCGCTGGCCCGCATTCTGTGCACGAGTGAGGCCGCTCTCTTGCGCAGTATGGCGTGAAAGCCGTCCGTGCGCGCCTCCGCGAACATTTGTGATGCGCTGCAGAAGCGGGGCAGCCCCAGCAACGCCCTATAACCATTATTATACCATTATTATTAATTATGCGGTGTAGACGGTCGTATCTTTTTTTACGTTAATTTAGAAGTTCGTTTTATTCACAGCATCAAGGGACTGTAGACCTGAGCTGAGTATATGGTTTTAATTTCAACTCGATATCTCCACGCGTTCCCGAGATAAAGGTTCTTGACAGACAGTCAGACGGACAACAAGGTGATCCTATGAGGGTTCCGTTTTTCCTTTTGAGGTATCCATACCTCAAAGGAAAAAACCCTAAAAAGTGTTAAGGGAAAAGACCGTCTGTTATATGGTTATGGACATACAGGCCGACACGGGAGCGGCACGCACGACCGCAAGTCATGCAAGTTCTTACTCTTGCTCGCGGGGAACAGTCTTGTCCGTCACATGCCACCTGAGGCAAGAGGCGACAGGCGACAGGTGAGGTGAGAGGTGAGGTGACCAGTGAGTTGAAGGCGTACGACGCGACGTCGTAACAGAATATATGATTGCTTTAGAGAATTGGACTCCTGTTGCTATTTATGCTGATGCCTCTTGGCTCGCTTATTCCCGAGAATTCTAAACCAGGCTTCGTAATGAGTTGTACCTTCCAACGTCAATTTACGCCAAAAAGTACTTACCACAAATGTTTTAGTCTAAGTAGACTAAAATATCTAATTTATGAGTAAGAAACTAAGGTAGCCTAGTGGTCCAGGCATGCGGCTGTCAATCGGCGGTCGTGGGTTCGAATCCCGGCTCGAACCAATGAAATTTCAGGAACTTGTGTACTTACGGAATATTTACCGTTAGCTTTTCGGTAAAAGAAAACATCGTGAGGAAACCGGCCTTATCCCCCAATAAGGTCTAGTTTTCCCTCTGGGTTGGAAGCTCAGATAGCAGTTACTTTCGTAAAAGTAGTGCCTATGCCAAATCTTTGGATTAGGTGTCAAAGCGGACCCCGGGCTTGTTTAGGGCACAACCGGGAACAACGCTAAGAGGACGATGATGTCCAATTTATGAGTATCGCCTTTTCAATATTTATAGTTCAATTTGTTAGTATCAGATTGAGTATTTTGGCACGTTTATGTTAATTCAGTGTCAAGGAAAAGTTACAAGAACCTATACAGGGTGAATCCTAATGTATTATTGAACGAGCGACCGAGGCGAACGAAGTTCTCCGGTTCAACTTGGTCAAACTTCTCCTCTGCAGGGCGCATTTTTCAACCGATTCTCGTGAAATTTTGTGAGCCGGTTTGATAATTATATACTTACTTAGTGTTTTTTAGTGATTCAGTTTTAGGTAGGTACAGTCAGCGTCATATAGTTAGTAGCAGCCAAGGTAGCCAAATGTTTCGGTACACGTCTTTATTACTGTAAGAATAAGGGTGTGTTACGAAATATTTGGCTACTCTGGCTATATGACGCGGCCTGTACCTATATTAATGTATTGCCACGTTTATTGCATTATCAAGTATATAAAAACGTATGACACACGACCCTCGTCGTTAGGTAGGTTCTCATCATTAAAAAAACAATTGATATAAATACAGTCCTACTGAGATTTTTTTATGTAGCTGAAAATATTGTGCAAATACCACACCAAAAAGAGTGAGCTGTTGGTTTTTAACGCGGGAAACAAGGCTCTTACCTCCATCCCCCAGATCCAGCTGTGCGGGGCTCCTCTTAGCCAGTGTCGCGGTTTAAGTACCTCGGGCACTAGGTCACCGACAACCTCCAGGATGATGCGGATGTCGAGAGGGAACGCAGCGCATTGGCAGTTAGATGTAACATGCTGTCACGTAGGTTTGCACGCTGTAATGGGAATGTCAAAAAACCCTTTTCAAGGCTTTTTGTCAGTCCTTTTACACGTGCAGCCTATGGACGAACTACACTAAAAAAATCACTCAATGCCCTGCGTGTCCAGTACAACAACGGCTACAGAGGGTTGATGGGACTGTCACGGTACTGCAGCGCATCTGGGATGTTCGCAGAGGGCCGGATCGATGGTTTCAGTGCCATTATGAGACACAGAACCGCGTCCCTCATGCGTCGTGTGCGTGATAGTTCCAACAGCCTTCTTCAGCTGATTTGGGACAGTCCTGCTTGCGCAGTGTGGAGACACTGGAGCGCCCGTTCGGTGTATAATTTAATGTAACTAACGTAGTTTTATAAGTTTTTATTGTTACTAACACGATATGAACCCGAGTCTGAAATAAATAAATTTGATTTGATTTGATTTGATACGTTTTTTTAATTAATATCTCATAACTAATACAAGAATAACAAAGAAAGTAAAACTAACTAGTCAAACTAAATAACAAAAAAGTTAAAAATTGTAAAAAAGCAAACCGTGTTTCTGCAACTAAAAGTGAAGACTTTACTTGATCGCCAGTATAAAACATAATTTACTTTAAACAAAGTTTAAACCGACTTCAATTCAGTACTTCGCCTTGGTGCCGAATAATACGCGTCCATACTGTACATGGATTATCAGGCTTTACATTATTGGGCCGTGCATTATCACCCTGAGCAAACTTGGTCCGGGACAATCATTGGAAGCCAATTTTGTGCGAACTGATAATGCACGGCCCAATAATCCGAGTCCCCTGTGGCTTCGGATTATCGGGCTGTACATTATCTGGTGCGGACTGATAACGACGCGACTCCGCTGCGCGGATTATCAGGCTGCACATTATTGGGCCGTGCATTATCACCCTGAGCAAACTTGATCCGGGGCAATAATTGGAAGCCACTTTTGTCCGGGCTGATAATGCACGACCCAATAATCCGAGTCCACACAAAATGGAGGCGGATTATCAGGTCGTAAGTACATTATTGGGCCGTGCATTATTGGTTGCCCTTCGCCTTCATCTACCCACGGACCAGAGCCAAATAAGACCCGCAGCTAAAACCCTTCAGGCTGCTGCTTAAGAACAGCTCAAAAAAAGGACATTTCCTTTCCACTTTACCGCATGAACTGCTTTGCGAGAGCAAATGCGTCCATTATTTATTACAGAAAAAACCCAAGTCGCTATATCATCATATCAGCCGAAAGACGTCCACTGCTGGACATAGGCCTCCCCCAAAGAGTGCCAAAGTGACCGGTCCTGTGCCACCCGCATCCAGCGGACTCCAGCAACCTTTACCAGGTCATCAGTCGCTATATGTGGGCCGATAATATTTGAGGAGTTCCCCGAATCCTCAAGGATCTCAGAATGACGTTTGGTACTTCATATCAGAATTTGTGACGTTTCCTACATCATTGAGGAGTTCCATAAGTCATTTGTGGTCTTCATAATCAGTTCCACTTCATCCAATTTGTGGTATTCGAGGTTTGTGGTTTCCATTTAATTACACGAGTTATAATAGAAAATACTGAAATCACCACATGCTTGCCTAATATCATAATAACATTGAAATATCCTACTAATATTATAAATGCGAAAGTTTAGATGTTTGGATGTTTGGATGTTTGTTACTCAATCACGCTTAAACGGCTGAACCGATTTGAATGAAATTTAGCACGAAGATAGTTTATAGCCTGGATTAAAATATAGGATAGTTTTTATCCCGGGTCCACGCGGACGAAGTCGCGGGCGGAAGCTAGTATAATATATATTATCATTGAGGGGTTCCCTAATTTTTAGAAAACAATGGGACCAATGTGGTATCAACTATTTTTATTAGCCTATATTGTGTCCCCCTGCTGGGCAAAAGCCTCCCCTTTTTTCCGCCACTCGTCTCGGTCCTGTGCTAGTGTTCATATATTTACTTACTTTAAAATAAAAATGAAATTGTATGAATCGGTTCATAAATGACGGAGTTCTGAGGTAACAAACATAAAAAAGCAACATTCAACCGATTTGACAACCTCCTTTTTTGAAGCCGGTAAAAAAATGTTAAGCGCACGTGTTTCTACATGACCTTAAAGTTAGCTAAAAGACGAAACCTTACCATAAGTTTGCCAAACGCAAACAAAACTTAATTAATAATATCGACGAACAAAATACTTGGGTCATTGATGTCATAACATAACACACGTTGTGATACTAAAATATATACATACCTTTTACAATTTATCCTCTTGAACATTGAATTGTTGACTTACTATCAAACATGACTTAAGTTTTAAACAACATGCAAACGAAAACAACCACACCTAACATTCAAATGTTTTACTACTTCAAAAGGTACACAATCCACTACAAATACACTAAAATACACCGAATTTTCACGAGAACTATTTTCAAGACTATAACGCCTTTTAGTCCTGATTTAAGTTTGCCGTATCAACCGTTAAACCGAAATAAAACATAACCAAACTTACATACACACTTCACAACACGCACGAATTGGCAATATTTGTTTGATTTCTATACACAATCGACAGTAACGTTCTGTGTCGAGAGTTCACGACGTACTGTTTGCTAGCTGACTTTGATTCTTTAGTAGTCACAACACAACACCACAAATGGCTTTAGAAAACCAATGTAACCCTGATCACTTATCACGTATGCTTGTTACGAATCTCGGCTCAGGTTATGTTGGTGGTCGAAGTTGTGAATAGGTGGCTGCCCAGCAAACTCGAAAATCAGGTTTTGAAGAAAGTTCAATTTGCGAAATGTGAGGATGCTTTTAATATTTGCGCGGATATAAATTGACTAGCTTCCGCCCGCGTCTTCGTCTGCGTGGACTCGGGATAAAAACTATCCTATATTTTAATCCAGGCTATAAACTATCTTCGTGCAAAATTTCATTCAAATCGGTTCAGCCGTTTAAGCGTGATTGAGTAACAAACATCCAAACATCTAAACTTTCGCATTTATAATATTAGTAGAATGAATTTAACCCTTATATGACGTTTTAAGATTAACTTCTTATCTGTCTGTTTGTGGGATCATCGATCGATTGAATGCGGTTTTTATTAAATGTAAAGTCTTATCTGGCGTAACGGTTGTTAGGTTTGTTTTTATTTTGTCGGAGGTGTTGATAAGTAGGTCGAATTAACACGTGAATGTTGTACGTGTAATTATTAATTAAAATTTAAAAACAACTAATTACAACAATTTCAAAAATTGCATGTGGTGATTTTTACTTAATGACTTGCAAAAGTTTTGTGGGTCGTGGATACTGGGTAGTGATGTGAGGTTCCCGGGGATATTCCGAGTTTGTAAATGATTATATCTAACTAGTTAGTGGCTCTGTCTTTTTTAACGCCGTTGTCCACGTTAATCCCCTAGCATGATCCCCCAGGGGAAAGACGGTTAGGGTGTTAGTTGAACTGCGACCCTGCAGCGCGCGAGCCGAGCGAGCGAAGCGAGCGTGACGCGGTAGTACCGCCCATTTCCCTGGGTGATCGGGGTCAGGTGATTAACGTGAATGATGATGATGATGATGATGATGCTGTCATGACCGATTTCGGCCACAGCGAATAACGTGAATAATGTGTTTTCAACCGACTTCAAAAAAAAGGAGGTTCTCAAAGCGGTTTTATATATATAAGTGAGACTAGGATCAATCACTAGACAGTCCATAATATATATACATATATATATATTTTGAATTTCTTTCGTTAAAATGTCGCAAAACATTTCATTGACACGTGGCGAAGTTTGTTAACTCTACATCTGGTGCTGACCGTAATAAAATTAAATGAAATATTGTAATGTTTCGGTGAACTTTGAACTGCTTATAGTTACTTATTGTTCATGCATGGAGTGAATGATAATCGTTGATTCGTTTATATTTAGCTTGCTCGAATTGAATTTCATATCATTATATATTTTTTCTAGGCGTTATATTGGAACGAGGAGCAGAGGAAGCCTAGGAGATGGGCAGACGCAACGCAATCAAAAATGTAATAGTTTATTTTTGTTTATATATAAAAATGCACCATTACGTGGGATTTCACAACTTCTTTTGTAGCTAATTATGAAAGGAAAAGGAAACAAAGAGACGTCATAAAACTAACTAAAACAAACTAGGTATACCGCGTCCACACTACAGGAAAGTATACACAAGACTCAGGATAGAACGGTTTGGAGACCAGCAGTCGTCATCCATAGACGTCACGTCCCTCTGACATGAGGATACGACAAAGAAAAATATTCATTTATTCATGGCCAACCCCGGTATTAGAAAAGGTTACAAGGCAGGAGTACAGCAAAACAAAGTTTTCAGCGATGTTGATTTCCTGGTAGCCTGTGGCAGTGGGCGGGCCACATTGCCCGAAGAAGCGACCGTTGGGGCGAAAAGGTTCTCGACCTTGTACCGGCAGGCGCAGGTAGTCCCTCCACAAGGTGGACTGATGACCTGGTACAGATTGCGGGAGACCGCTGGATGCGGATGGCGCGGACCGGTCATTGTGGCACTCTTTAGAGGAGAGTAATGTCCAGCAATGGACGTCTTTCGACTGATATGATGATGATGACGATGATTTCCTAGTGGGTAAAGTCGCCAGAGCTCCCGAGGATGTGCTGTGTTGACTTCGAAGTATCTTGATTTTCTCGCTATTATTACTAGAGTGATAGATAGTGAAGCCCCCGTGTGGTGTCGGGTTAGAATAGCACCACCCCCTTTCGTCCCGTGGATGTCGTAAAAGTCGAGCACGAACAGGGTTGAAGTGTGTTGTGGGCAATGGGCTAACAATCTGTCACTATGTTTAATGTGCTCTGCCTACCCCTTTTGGAAATGAAGGCGTTAATCTATGTATAGTATAAATGTATGATAGAGAAATTGTCGTAACTGGTAAGCCCTGGGGCTGACAGCACTGCTAGGTACCCAAATAGAAGATATATGGATCGATCTCTCTTCGAGGTGGATGGATTAGAATTTCAGACACAGCGCCTAGATTGGACTAATTATCATATCTCGCTCTTATCCTAGCTAGAGCGATAGAGATGGAGTTGACATCTCATGCACTGCTAGAGCATTTTTTTTTATGGACGATGTGACGCAAATAACTTCAATGAATATAATAATAGATGAGGCATATAGTTTAATTTAAGTGTATTGTAAACAGCGGTTCATAAATACATTGACGTGAGCAGTAGGTATTTGTTGAACATATAAAAGGAAGCTACTAAGCAGTAGACGAACTGGTCTTGAGATCTTGAGGTCTTGGCCTCGAACTCTGGTCTAGTTTGTTCCTGATTCATGGATATTTTTTATGTATTTATTTAAGCTACTTACTTTTCTTGGAATTCGTTCATATCGTCGTAGCTCCATACAAACATTCACCCCCCATATCAACCCCTTAGTCCCCTAAGGTTTCCTAGATAAGATTTCCGGGATAAAAACTGTATCCTGTGTCTAGTTAGTTTAGTCAGATTTATATTTGTGTTTAAGAGTCCGCAGTAAGCTCGATTCTCCATGCAAACGTATTTTAAAACTACTTGTTGGATTGTAACGAAACTGCATATACAATGGCATGAGGTATATCTATGTCTGTAATTAGTTTATGTAGCTTCAGATATAATAGTGAAAAAAATACAGCGAATTTAAGTTTGTCATACAAAATCTGTATTCCGTTTGTTTTATAAACTGTAACCATATAAACGAACTACAGACATAGATGTACCTCATGTCAATGTATATGCAAAGTTTCGTCACAATACAACACGTAGTTTTAAAATGAGAGCGTAACTACGTTTGTATGGGAAGGTGAAATTCGGTCGAGCTTACTGCGGACTCTTAAGTAGTAAGTAACTTATAGTATAGGTGCATTATATACCTGTAAAAAATAAGCGCGGTCTTGCCAACAAACTGTTCTGTCAGTTTGGCGAGTAGAAATTGAATGTGTTAGATACGTTCTAAAAAAAGATTAAGGGTGTGTTTCGATATATGTTTTGTCTCTGTATCTGGTATGTTGTGTGGCAATAAACTACTATTCTATTCTATTCTATTATATTCTATTCTTTAGCAGCTACTAACAATGCTGGCTGTAGTACAAGCCAACGAGAAACTTTTTTCGTTAGCTAAAGGTACCGAATCACATCTTAGGCAAAATGAAAAAAAAAACGCGCTACACGTTTCCAGTAGGTAACATGTGGTACCATTCTGTTTGGGGCTGGATACGCTAATTTGACACTTAGGACGTAGGAAATAGTAACTATTAATGTGTGGTGTGCTGTGTTTTGGCGTTTTTTACGCGCGTCATCTTTTTGTGGTGCTGTTAAACAATGAATCGGGTTGATAGTGAGAACTCCTAGCGATTGACGTCACTCTGCGCTGCAAAAAATATTTTCGTACTTACCTACTTTTTCTTGTATTTTGTTTAAAATAAATACTTTGGAAAAAGGTTACGTTTCGACTTTTTATTATGACAATGACATGATGTATTACATTTTTATAAGAGTATGTAATACTTTTATTCTGGTAACCATTTTACAAAGAAATTTCGAAAATCACTCATCCTTGGGGACCGGATGCAATTAAGCTTTTTAAATAGCTAAGCTATATATGCTCATCCGATTCTCTGGTGACCGTAGGGCTGGCTCGTTCCTCGCACAGCGAGGCAACGCAGCCAGTCTTATAGGCACTCTGCCTGGTAGCATCCATTTGGAGGAAATATGTAAGTACTTATATATAGTTTAGGTTCACATAGTTTAAGTTAGTATGTAAGTTTTTTTTTCCTTTCCGTTTTTTTTTCATGGTTATTCTTGTGAATAATATAGCAAAAAAAATATTTTTCATAGAAATTAATTCGGCACGCAATGTATTGGTAACAAAGCTATCAACTGACAGTAACATTTGGAGTGTCTCACGCTGCATTCATGACGCGTATGTCAGTCTCGGTTCAGTAGTCAAAGTTGACCGTATTTATTCTTCAATTATAAAATAATGTATAATTAAAATCTTCCAGCTTCAACGGTAAAGTTGCTTTTGAACTGATACTTCTATATAACTCGGCCAACGAAAATAATGCACAAGTACAAATAGAGTCCTTGCAGAGACTGATAAACACTCACTCGGGAGACAAGGCCGCTCACAGTTCATATGATAACTGATAAACGCTCACAAGGGAGACAAGGCCGCTCACAGTTCATATGATAACTGATATACGCTCACAAGGGAGACAAGGCCGCTCACAGTTCATATGATAACTGATACACGCTCACTCGGGAGACAAGGCCGCTCACAGTTCATATGATAACTGATAAACGCTCACTCGGGAGACAAGGCCGCTCACAGTTCATATGATAACTGATAAACGCACACAGGGGAGACAAGGCCGCTCATAATTCATATGATAACTGATAAACGCTCACTCGGGGGACAAGGCCGCTCACAGTACTTTTAAGTTATAGTAGTTAAAAGAAAATATAAATGAATAAATAAGGGGACAATCTTACACAAATCGACCTAGTCCCAAACTAAGCAAAGCTATGGGTAGACGACGATATATACGTATATACGAGTAGATAGATATATCGTTAATTAATATTATAAATGCGAAAGCCTGTCTGTCTGTCTTGTGTCTTTCTGTTCACGCTTAACCCGCAGAACCGATTTAGATGGAATTTGGAATATTAGAGATAATTTGAGTTCCGAAGAAGGATAATTTTTAGTTAGACCTGTGCTAGTCCTGACTCAACTAACTAGAAATTGGGACACTAAAATTAAGGTAATTTTTCTAATAAGGTCTGCGTAGGTACTGTATGTTTCGTGTATGTTTGTCATGATGTAGAATTTTCCTTAGGAAAATTTAACTGTTTGTTTGTGTACATCTTAACTGTATGCAAATTATGTGTGTTGTGTACTTACATTTTTCGTATTGTACATTATCAGCCGAAGCGCTAAAAAGTGTACCATAATAATTATGTTCATAGGTTTTTGTTTGATTAATAAAAAAAAATGAAATGTCCAATATTTATTTATAATGTAACTGACGGACTAAATTGATTTATATTTTTTACCCAGGGAAGTACCCAATACGGGTGTAGACGCAACATTTACTTAGTAATACTCCAAAGGAAAGATGACAAAAATATACCAATAGTGACGAAAATCTCCTTCTGATAACGCTATGGCCTTCCCCGGGATTCAAACTATCTCCATACCAAATTTCATCTCAATCGGTTCAGCGGTTTAAGCGTGAAGAGGTAACAGACAGACAGACAGACAGACACACTTTCGCATTTATAATATTAGTATGGATGGTAATATATATGTTCATTCACGGAACTAGTTACAGTGATTTATATGAATAGCGACCTTCAGAGTGGTTGTTAGTGATTAGTGATGTCAGAAGACATGTTTACTCATATTATAAATGCGAAAGTGTGTCTCTGTCTGTCTATCTGTCTGTCTGTCTATTACCTCTTCACGCTTAAACCTCTGAACGGATTTGGATAAAATTTGTTATAGAGATCGTTTGAGTCCCGGGAAAAGATCTAGGATAGTTTTTATCCAGGATTTTATGCCCTAAGTGGGTGAACGTTTGTATGGAGCTGGGATATAAACGAGTTCGACGCGGACGCAGTCGCAGCCAGAAGCTAGCATATAGTATACTAGCTTCCGCCCGCGACTTCGTCCGCGTGGACCCGGGATAAAAACTATCCTATATTTTAATCCAAGCTATAAACTATCTTCGTGCAAAATTTCATTCAAATCGGTTCAGCCGTTTAAGCGTGATTGAGTAACAAACATCCAAACATCTAAACTTTCGCATTTATAATATTAGTAGGATCATAATTTACTTTTCAACACAATTGCTCGTAACGTACCTCTTATTGCGTCGCTTTTAGGCTCATAATCCTGGATATTAAACGCGCGTGTTTTATAACATTACGACACTTGTGTGTTATGGTTATATCCCGATTAAGTCACGTTGGCACCTTACAGCAAGATGTATACATGAACACGGTGCATTCTTAAATTAACCGGGTTGTACACAATGTACAGCTTTTTTTTAATTCTCGGCAAATGGATTCTTACTCGACTAAACAAATTAAATCCTTTTCGTTAATAAATTTCTTTTTGGATATAATATAGAAAAGTTTAATCTAGTAAAACTATTCATTCTTATTGTAAACATTTTACATGAATTAATAAGGATAACATTTAAAACGAAAATATTTATTTTATTTTGTATTGGCTGTTTAAAGATGTCATCTAATGCGCGCGCACTGCGCAAACTTCACGGAAAAAAAACTGTTGCGCGCCATTATAGGTTATTTCACAGATATTTGTAAACATTGTTAATGGGTGTTTGCTGGTTATTAACAAAAATGTTGACTCGTGGTGACTAGAAAAGTGGTAGAAAGAATGGACGCCACTGGAGATTCTTGGCGATGTATACAACATGTGAGTAAAAACCTGTTGCCATAAAGTAAAGAAAATAACTTGGCAGGCCTATAAAATTTTCATCTTATGAAAAGGATTTTTTCCTCGCAAAATGTGTTGAAAAACGTCGTGTGAAACGCGTGAGCTTTGATAATTACATCCTCGGCTCTCTTATCACGCTCACCTGCGGCTTGCGTGATAATTCCGCCTCTGATGTAATTATCAACATACCTCACTTGTATCACAATGTACTATTAAAAACATAGTTTTAACTGACTTGAATTCAGTAAGCCTTATTTGAAGAGGATCCCATCATCAGAACCATGGGACTAACTGAGACGGATACTCTTTCAAACAGACAAATAATTTTCCAAATCAGTCCAGGCGCCTTCGACTAATCGCGGAACATACATAATAGTAATTTAGTGTTTCATTGTGGCCAGGTGAAGACTTAAAATTGTGTACTCACCACGGGCAGTAAAAAGAAAGCCCTCTATAGCATATTTACAATACCTGCGATTTCGGGCTTTCTTTCTTTCACAGCGCTTGTGTAAGTAAAGTAATTTACTAGTATGCAACTGATCCATAATGAGAGGCCTTAAAATACGAATGTAGTTTTATGAAACGAGCATTAGCGAGTTTCATACTAGGATCACACGAGTGTTTTAAGTTTTATGTATAGTTGCATACACTGCTTTATCTACACACATATCATAAGTACCTACTCTAAGATGGGGTCAATTCTACTTTCGTTACAGCAAAAAACCACAAACAAAAAAATGACAACAGCAATGGCGGCAATTCGATCCTTCGTCAAAACGAATGGTTTTTTTAAACCATAGACAAACGAATGAAGTCCCTATACCTACTCATGTCACTCGAGATCAAATGTCGCGCGGTTTATATATTAAAAAAAAACTATACTGTTTTATAACAATAACGTACTGATTTTACCTACTAAGTACCACAGACAAAAATGTTCTCATATAGTAAAATTGGTTGTAATAATGCTGGTCATTTCCTACGGTTTCTGAACGCATTTTAGAGCGCTAATGATATGTGCGTAGATGAAAAATTATAATTGAGCATATGACCTTGCCTGCGCAAAGGCGAATTGTACGTGCGAGCTGCCCCCCACTTCGTCCCGCAAGTTCAAGTTGTTTGCCGGGACCTGTACAGTCAACATCAAAAGTAACTGCGCAATCGAAGCGGTCAAAAGCTCTTATTCTCTTCTAATAAAGACTTTTGACGTCTTCGTTTGCGCAGTTACTTTTGATGCTGACTGTACCAACTTCTCAAACAAAGATATTGAATCAAAAGTTTTTATTTACATTATTTACTGAAATAAAAACAAATGATCATGTATTGTATGTTAATATACACATTTTATCAATTATTGGTATTATTTATAACTATAAACAGATCCGATTCAGTTCGGATCCGGATTCAAACTGATTTTCCACCGGAGGGGTGAGACGAGACGAGACGAGGCGAGGCGAGAATTGAAACTCGTATGGCAAATTTTCAATTCTCTCCTCGCGCGCACTCGGTGGAAATAGCCATGCCATCGTACTAATTTCAATTCTCGCCTCGTCTCGCCCCTCTGGTGGAAAATCAGCTTCAGTTTGGTTCGGATGGCAAGTGCAAGGAAATTAAAAACAAAACAGACCATAAACAAGAGGTGTCCAGATGTCATATTTTTAATTTCCCACCAAAGTTCCAGTTCATAATTAAAAGACGAAATATGATAACTATTAGTTATTTATAAATTATTTAGATTTTGTTCGTGATTGTGAACTGAAGAAAAATGTGAACGTCTCTTTTAAAATGGACGAAGAAGAAAATAACTCCCATCCCAGGGCCCCGCCGCCATAAAACCCACATAAAACCACATACTACAACGCCACATTACCTACATTAGGTGGTTGCTAAACGGCGCAGTGGGCCTGTGTAGGGGGTAATCTCCGGAACGATTTATCCGATTCCAAAAAAATTTTTACCAGTTTATAGAATGGATGGCAACACACACAGGCAGAAATTTCTGTTGTTCTAGATGACAGATTTAAGTATTTGCTCTTGTAATTTTCGTAGGCGCTATAACAAACGAAAAGACCTCCTTGTAACCTAGGTAAGCCACCTTGTTTTGTATGGTATGTTTCCTCTGCTGTCAGATGGACAGTAGAGGGTGACATAAGAAAATACGATATATGTCCTGGATTCATAAGTTATTGTTTGTCGTCCAATATAGTTATTTACTACAGTAATAAAACCAACCAAATATGATCGCATGAGTTTTATATACCGTCGTCGACCGACCACTTCACCTCCAAAAATTTACATATTTAAATTCGTGCCTTTGAAAACTGTCATAATTTCTCAAGCATGTCTTAGAACAATAAAATAACATAAAACATACGAGAAACATAATTCAATTACTTATAATTATATTATCTTTCTAGTCCAGCATACCGGTCTGCATTAAAATGCTAAAGCGAAAGCCACAAATTAACCTTATTTTTCTGAACTTGGGACTGCTGACCTTTACATCTATATATATATATTGGAAATGTGTAAGTTCGTTCGAAAGCATAAGGAATTCTGTAGAAAAAAGAGGGGCCTACCTTCTACACGATCGATCCGTAACAAGAATAGAATAATCCCACCACCTTGTAAACTTAAACTCCCTACTGTCAGCATCAGCAGCCCCCTAGTAATGAATGACCATTAAAATATACAATAAACCCCCGAACTCTATAAAAGAAGAAGAAAATTATAAATATATATAAATACCAGTCCCCGTGTGGTATGGGGTTAGAATTTCACCACCCCCTTTCTTCCCGTAAGTGTTGTAAAAGTCGACTAAGGGAGCAGGGTTGAAGTGTGTTGTGGGCGATGGGCTAGCAACCTATCACTGCAATAACACATTTTGTCGATCTTTTATACCCACATTTATGCTAAAAGTGGCGCTGGAACATAAGTTGCATGTGCTCTGCCTACCTCTTTTGGGAATAAAGGCGTAAATATATGTATGTATGTAAATACAATTAAACAGTTGTTATTAGTTAAGTCATACCATAGCGATTTTTTTAATGACAAATTATAATCCAATAATATCTATGAATTCTTTGTTCTTGTTATCTATAATTTAATGTTTTACTATTATTAATAATAACTGACAAATGCCATTGTATTCGAATTTTTTTGCATATATTTCATTTCATATTTTAAGAATATCATTCACAAACAGTCTGCATTGAAACTATTGAGTATTGAACAAACGGACAGCGACACCGGAAAACGAACATACGAACGATTTTCGGCACAAGCATGTTCTATGCTTCCGCTTGGGCCGAAAATCGTTCGTATGTCCGGTCCGGTGTCCGGTGTCTGTCACTCTGTTCACCTGTTTTCCCTCTATAGGTCACATTTCTCAACCGATTGTCGTCAAATTTTATGAGCTGTTTCGTTTATTAGGTACCGTCTTATACTTATAGAGTTGTTTAGTAGTCACTTTTTTCGATTATTTATTTTTTAGCTCAGTCACAGAGCCACTAGTAATGGGACGAGCGAGCGAAGCGAACGAATTCGTCTTGGGCCGAAAATCGTTTGTCCGGTGTCCGGCTGTTCTCCTCTGCATGACGCATTTCTCAAACGAATCTCGTGAAATTTTGTGAGCAGGTTCGTTAATTATATATTTTTTTTGTTGTCCCTTTTTCAAAACAAGTGAAATTAAAAGATTTAAAAAAAAAACTGTTTTGTTCAAATGTTATAGCCTGTCATTCCCACGATCAAGAGGAATCCAACGACACCTCATATGTCGAAATCCGTCAAACGGTTTAGGCTGCAGGGCGTGCCAAAGAATAAGGTCACATACATACATACATACGCTCGAAAAACATAACCCTCCTCTCCTTCGGCAGTCGGGTAAAAAAAAGACAGGCTCGCGAATTCTACAGCTCACAGAGCCACTAGTGTTTTTGTAGATAAGTATACCTTTAGGGTTCAACAGGAAAAATGCCAGTTTCAACTATTTGCTCGTGTAATTTCCGTAGGCGCACTAATTAAGATATTTAGGACGAGGGGTAACTAAGTAAAATTTCGGTTTTCGAACGAGCCTTAATACAGATCAACGTCTTTATCCCATAAAATAAGACTTTGCTTGCTTAATTTCATGGTTCTTGAACAAAGGGAAGTGCCGCATAGGTTCCTTTCATCATCATCATCATCATCATATCAGTCAGGCCTCAGGCCTCCCCCAAGAGGTAACAGTCAGTCAGACAGACAGACAGACACACTTTCGCATTTATAATATTAGTATGGATAATAATAATAAACCATTTAAATCAGTCATCTAAGGCCCATAGCAACAAATACCTTAAAGCCTAATACATGAAACACATAATACTTAGAACTAATTATTTAGGCGACTCCGTTGCGTCGTCAAGTCCGGTGTAGAATTCGGTAGGTTGCCCCGGAACCGCCGAAACACGACCCCCTTCGGTTGCACTCTAGTGCCGTGGCATCTGAGACGACCCTTGGCATGGGACGTTACCTGCGTGGATACTTTGGCCCCGTCCCATGTCGATGTCGTGCAGTCTGCCAAGAAGCCGGGCTCGGCCGCTAATGACGCCCAATCTGTCGTGCCGCAAATACGCTTTCTTAAAGGATAATTACGTATTTGCGGCACTTGGCAGTAGAGACCCTTGGACCTTGGTCTCCCGACACCAAGGATTTAATCAAAACAGCGTCCCAGGAATTGGTCGGGGTCTTAGGCGATGTCAGGGCGGGCTCGTACTTCGCCCAAAGGCTGAGCCTGGCCACCCAACAAGCAAACGATGCCTCGCCCCGGCCAACAATAGGATGTATTGAGATTGGCTTATAAGTTTGTTATTTTTATAACACTTTAAACTCTCGCGCTTTATACACGTATTTTAATTATTATTTTACGCGCGATATTTATTTACTTTTATTTCTGAGTTTTCGACACGGGTTGCACCGGTCATTGTCGCAGATGAGATGTCAGATGACTGTCGTCCTAGCAATGACTGTCGTCAGGTTTGTAATTTTTGATTTTTAGGGCTCCGTAGCCAAAAAAAAATGTATTTTACCTGTTTATTGTTGAACAGACAGCTAGTGTATGTGCAAACGACAACACTGTTAACTGACCATACTGTGTTTATATAGAACCTTATTACAATGCACCGATGGTCAGTTAGCTGTGTTGTCGATAGTACACTCTGTACAGAACAGGCCGATCCCGGGAACGCGATAGGAATGGATAGGATGGTGGGTATATGCATTGCACGGGGAAAAGGGGAAACACATAGGTAACTGTAAGATACTTTTTAAAAATATTATTCGTATAATTTTTCCCCACTCTTGCTTAGTTACAATCACGCAATTATACCACATATATTCACAACCATGATAATACAAATAGGGCTGTTATTCACAATTATTCACTCTATATCTAAAATTCAACAAAAACAATTCAACGAATACAATGGGACTAATTTTGCAAAACTATAAACCTCTTCTAGAAAGAAAGAAAGAAAACATTTATTCACTACACAAAAGACACACAGAGACAAAGGGAGTAGAAATACAATACAATTAACACAAAATGTGTGTGTCTTCGCGGCAGTGAATCGGTCGCTGTCTCAGCATTATGCCGAGGTGTCAGACAGACACCTACAGCGCTGATTTTCAGACAGCACCGTACGTGACCCATGGAACGCAACACAACATACTGCCGATACAAACGTATCCCACCAAAAACATTACATGTAAAGTGATGCCAAGACTCCATAGCTCATACAGCTTTCAGCGTGAAAAAGATATCAGATCGCAATTAGCGCCAAGCTTCCTACTCCACACGGCGTAACTCTACCACTACCAGCCACGCTCTACAATTTCTACATGGCTGAAAAGTATAGCTTTGTTGGGCACATCACGGTCGCCGCATAGACTTTCACGCAGAATAAATTTATGATGATATTAATAAGTGACGGGTCTATACTTTTTAGGCAAGATATAGAATTTGTAGAGCGTGGCTGGTAGTGGTAGAGTTACGCCCTTACGCCGTGTGGAGTAGGAAGCTTGGCGCTAATTGCGATCTGATATCTTTTTCACGCTGAAAGCTGTATGAGCTATGGAGTCTTGGCATCACTTTACATGTAATGTTTTTGGTGGGATCTCATTACTTTTTGTAAGGTAATTTCTAAACATGTGAATGGGAAAACCCATATTAACTACCATCCCCCAATTTAAAGGATGGGGGGTGATTTACTAAAAATCCTGGAATACGTATTTTATTATTTATAACAAGGAGTCCCTATATCAATTTTCAGACCCCTAGCATCAAAATTTGCGGAAGTCTCATACAAAGCTCCATCCCCTACTTTAAGGGGTTGGGGGGTTGAAGTTCCAATTTTTTGAATTATTTTGTTGATTGTGTACTAATACTAGCTTACATACCAAATTTCAGCTTTCTAGGACTTCAGGAAGTACCCTAGAAGTTTTGATGATCAACATCAGTCAGTGAGTCAGTGAGTCAGTGAGTCAATGAGTCAGTGACGAAATCGGCGTTTTTTAGATATCAATAAAATCTTAAGTATATGAGCTACGTTACTGAAACTTTATATGTTTAATAAGTCCACTATTGACATCATACGAGTATCCCGAGAATTTTGTTTATCTGGTATAATCCAAACCAAAGTTACGAGGGTTCAAAAAAACGACGAACCGCTTCGAGAAAAGGTAGGAAGTGCTCTTGCGTTGCGCTTCGCTTGAATTAAATAGACGTGTAAACTTAATCTGGAACAAACTTTGGAGCTATAAAGAAATCTTAAAATCGAACTTGCCCACTTAGATTCCTGCCTACTACCCTGCCTATCATACGCAAGCCAAACATGGATATATAATAGAAAAACTGAAACAAAAATTCAAACTTGCCAGAGAGCAATGGAGCGCAGCATCCTAAACCTAAAACGTATTGACAAACAAACCAACTTAAGCATAAGGAAACAAACAAAAGTAATAGATGCTCTAACTCACTGCAAAACAAGCAAATGGAAATGGTCAGGCCATGTTGCACGGATGCAAAAAGAAAGATGGACAAAAAGAATAACACATTGGGATGGCCCTCTCGGAAAAAGAAAAAGAGGCAGACCCCCCGAGAGATGGCTAGACGAAATAAAAAAGGTAGCAGGAGAAAACTGGGTATCAAAAGCCCAAGACAGAAAAATGTGGAGTAGAATGGAGGAGGCCTTTACTCGTAGAGGAGGTCCTTAAATAAAATTCGAGTACAAAAGAATTTATATACCTAACTTTGTAACTAACAATATTTTATTTAAGGAAACAAATGGCTTATAATAATAATAGGTATATACATCTGCGAAGAGATTCGTAGGTATGTGAAGTCCTAAACTCGCACTGGGCCAGTGGTCGCTACTGCCTGTTCACTCTCATTCACGAGAGGAGGCCTGTTCCCAGCAGTGGGACCTGTATAGGCAATTTATTATTATTTTGATATAATATTTATTTATTGATACTTACATGGAAAACCAACAGCGCAACATATTTATAGATACAATAATAAAACCATATAGCCAATTACAGGTTCTCACTTATAGAAAAAAACGAACACAAAGACATCTATAGCCAAAGAAATCTATAGAAATCTATATATATCTATATACATATATAGATTACAGATCGATTAAGCCACAAACGGCCCACTCTTACCTACTCTTTGGATGGAACACAAACTATCACTATTGTATCTCTGGAATACTATGCAAAATTTAACAGGGACATGAGATATAGACCGTGTAAGTATACAGATTACAGAGATTTTAGGTTCGCATGTTTCCTGTGGACTAACGGTACCTGTGCGTCGTGACCCCCCGGGTGTTCGCAGAGCCGTTTAAAGGGCGCCCGCTCACAAAGAAGTGTTGAGTCAAGACCCGTAAAAAAAGCTAGCTGATGCTCACAACAGATTCTACATGCGTTGTGTACTTGAAGTCAGACTTAGCTACTATAACGGCCTCCCCGAAAATACTTCAACATTTTCAACGCACTCTCTCGACGTCTTCCTCTCCTTGAACAGCAGGGGCAGGCCTCCAATGACGCCCTGCACGATGTTAGACTTGGGGTCCAGTATTGGGTGCCTTTTTGAGTTGGGGGCCGGTTCCACTGTGAACCGAGACAAAATGGCCGCGAGGCCAGCCAGAGACTGCATAAGACCGAGACGTTCACCTGGAATGAGAATAAGTTTCGGTAATAAAAAGAAATAAAAAGCGGCCAAGTGCGTGTCGGGCCAAGCGCAGGGTAGGGTTCCGTAGTTGCCCGTCTGTCACAGAATGCAGACTTAAAAGGGGCTTTTGGGGTTTTTATTATAGCTTACCCTCATAAATAATCGTAAATATGATTATTTTTATAACACACCAATGTATAGGGTCATTCCGCTGGTTAGCGACCACCTAATTTCATGTACCGGTTAGCGACCACTCAGTTGTTAGGGACCACAACTTCTCAATTGAAATAACGAGGTCAGTAGATACATTAAGTTTTTCAAACGAAATATAGGTAACTAGGTACACAACTTTAAAACTAATCGAACCGCAGATCGCAAACTTTTAGCAGCAACAGGTTATTTACGTAAAATGATTACGAAAATCTCCGAACAGCATCAAGCCGCACATCACAACTAGCCGCGCGCGCAAGAAGCACCGTGCCGTAAGTCCGCCTGTTTTAGCATTGCCACGGGTGGGGGGGCATGTCGCAGAGCAGGTCTTTTGCGGGGGGCACATGACTCGAACAAAAACTAGGGCTTTAAATCCCATTATCTCGCAAACGCATAACTGAGTTGAAAAATAGTTTTAGAAAACCCGTAATAGTTTTGAACAAGCTATCCAACGATACCCCATACTATAGGTTTAACGAGAAAAAAATACATCACCAATTTACATGTAGGGGATGTACACTAAAAAAAAAAATGTTTCAGGATTTTATTCTACTGTTTTGTCGGCGTGATTAGTTTATATACCCACTCCGAATTGCAGTTTTCTAGTTGTAGTTACTGAGCTAAGCCGAAGACGGACAGACAGATAGACAGACAGACAGACGGACGGACATGGCGAAACTGTAAGGGGTAAACTATAAGTCAACAAGGCTACGGGACCCTAAAAAATGGTACAGGTGTTAGGACAGTCATCAATTACTTTTTGTTGTAGATGTCTATATGACCAAAACGTAGAAATAGTGTGCATTTAATTAATTAATTAATTTCTAATACTTGTGCGAAGTCAAAATAAAAGTAGCCGCATTAAAGGGAAAACTAATATGGTCGCAAATAATCTTTTTTTACTGTACAGTTCAGTACCGATGTAATTGCATTTCTTACTATTAAACATTTTTGAAATACCTTGAAATACTTTCAGTGCAAGAAACCCCCTAGGTTCTGCTCGCCGGCACTTTCCTCTATCTCTATAACGATTTTCCATTGTTATCGGTTACGACTGTTACGAGCGTAGTTCTACAAAACCGTTAACACTGAATATGTTAAGAATATGAAATAGTGTCTTCAACTCACCGATACAAGCCCTCGGCCCCGCACCAAATGGTAGATAGGCGTACTTGGTCCTTCCTTCATTATGTTCTTCGGGACTGAAGCGTTCTGGTCGGAACTCTTCCGGCCTGTCCCAATACAAGGGATCGTTGTGCAGCGCCTGAATTGATATCCTTACTCTAATCCCCTTGTCGATCGTCACATTAAGTCCCGGGATAGTATATTTCCGCATGCAAACCCTACCAACATGCCCGACAGGCGGCTGCTTACGCAACCCCTCCTTGTACGTCCATTCCAAATACTGCATCTCCTTAATCGACTCCCAACTCAACTGGTTGCCATGTTTAGCGAGCACTCGGTCAATTTCTTGCTGGGCTTTCTTCTGTTTCTCTGGATTAAAAGCCAGCTCGTGAAGCGTGTAGCTGGTGGAGTTAGAAGAGGTCTCAAAACCTGCCCCGAAAAACATGAACACTTGTGCCGCCATGAGCATATCGTCCACCTCGATGGAGGCGTGCTCTGGCGTTCCGTCTGGCTTTTGTCTCTCCATCGACTCCCCCTCTAACTTCCCCTTACTTTTCATCTCCATCAACACATCAATAAAATCATTCCTTCCCGACGACTTGTGATTCCTCAGCTTCTGAATCTCATTCACCATGTGAAGTAAGTACTCCTCGAATCTGCCGAAGTATTTCAGAAATGGGAATTTTCCGGGGAAGAGTTCTTTTAGTATGTAGATGGCAATTTCTCTGGGGCCTACATGGAATATTTCTATTCCGAGTTTTCGGAATGGAGAGTTGTCGTCGTCGAGGCTGGCGGCGTCGATGCCCAGGCCGCAGGCGCCGATGAAGTCGATGGTGAAGCGGGCCATGAGGTCCCGTGCATCGATGGGTTTTCCGCCCTCCTGCATTGCCAAGGTCAACTCTTGCAGTTTCTCAGCTCGCTCGACAATGAGCGGGAACATCGCCTTCAGCTTCCCCATAGTGAATGCCGGTGAACAGCCCTGTCTCAACAACCGCCACAAATCACCTTCCGCAACCAATATATTCCTTCTTAAAGGTTCAACTTGGTCCCCACTTTCTCTTCCAAGGTGCGATCTGGAGTAGAAACTCGCGAAATCACTCGAGAAAACACTTTTTATCACGTCAGGGTCCCTGATCAACAGCTCGGGATGTGTGAATCTGTAGAAACCCACGATTTTCTCGTCGGTGTATCTCCAGTACAAGTCGGCGGCTACTTCAGACATGCTCTTCATAGAAAATACATTTTGTGCGTTGTTCCCAAGTCCTGGTACGGGCGGGTCATGTTTCACACCTCTGTCCTTCCAGTAGGAGAATGTTCTGGTACTCAACCAGTATACTAATGTAATGATGAGGCAACAGCTTAGTAAAAATATCATGATGCCTATTACTAATTCGTGGCTGTTAATGAGGATTAAAAAGTTGTAGTCTTTTATATAAACACTAACATTTAAGGTAACGGCACCTATTAACGTGGCACTTAAGCACTTTTTTTAATAACAGCCTATATTAAGCATTTCCAATTACCCCAGAAACCAAGATGTATTTTTTAAGACAGTATACACATGTTTTTTTCATACGTTGGCAAGTCAGATGGCAGTCGCTTTTGTAAAACTATTGCCTATGCCAAAACATGGGATTAGATGTCAAAGCGGACCCCGGGCTACTTTAGGGGCACAACCGGGATAACGCTAGGGGGATGGAAAGAACAACCAAAATAAAGGCCTAGCACATAAATAAATGACACAATTATTTATGTGCTACGCACAACTAGCCTTTAATTGAGTGAGCTTAGATTCCAAGTAAGTCAATCCACATGCTTATAATAATAAAATAATAATAATAATAAATCAGCCTCTATACGTCCCACTGCTGGGCCC
The DNA here is from genome assembly GCA_947049275.1 of Epinotia bilunana. Taxonomy (NCBI): domain Eukaryota; kingdom Metazoa; phylum Arthropoda; class Insecta; order Lepidoptera; family Tortricidae; genus Epinotia; species Epinotia bilunana. The sequence continues at coordinate 14,240,511 of OX346275.1, read as the reverse complement.
AGGCCTCCTCTCACGGATGAGAAGGAACGGGTAGTAGTCCCCAATAATATTAAAATAATAGTACATTATGTACCTAGGGCGGTGAATTCGTGAATGGCCCAGATCGCAGGTGTTTGTGGCCCGAACCGAAGGTGAGGGCCATAAATATGCGATCTGGGGCTTTACGAATTACCGCCCGTGGTAAGTACACAATTTTACGTCTTCATCTGGCCACAATGCGAGTTTTACCGTATTACGCGCAGCGTGCAGTAAAACTCGCATTGTGGCCAGGTGTGACGTAAAATAAATTTCGGACGCAAAAAATCAATATATGCATACATATTTGTAAATACCGCGGTTATCGCTGCCGATAATTTATTTATTTATTTATTATTTATTATTATAATATTGATTTACACAGCATTACAGTTGTAACTTAACCAATGCACTGGTAAACATAGGTACATAAAAGAAACTATAAATTATATCGGAACACTGGATTGCCCGCTATCCACCATCTCGCAACACTTTAAACATGCACGACAGACAGGTGCCCATCGCCATGCAAAAAAGTCGCATTCAGGTACTGACATCAGAAGCGCATTGAGAGGCTTCAGCGCCCGAACAAATGGCGAGTTTCTGTGCGACAATGTCCGGGCCACTGGCACTGCCAATAAAGGACGCGCACGAGGTCTTAGGGTTATTCGAGGGACGTCTGGTACAAACAGTCGCACCAGTTTCTCAACCAAGTCCAGAGTATCCACTTCTCCACGTAACACCCTACAAGACACTTCCAACGAATTGTATCCAAGGGTCCCAAGTAAGAACTTGGTTGGATACAAGTAGGGGTAAGTACTGCCCATAGATCTTTTTGTACAGCGTTCTTAAGAAAGTTTTTTGGACCTTCTCGAGAATCAAAGCGTATACAATCGCCGAAGCCTCTAATTTGCTCCTAACCAGAGCGTTATATAGAGTCCTTATAACCGGGTCATGGAAATCCTTAGTGCTACGAATAACAAAACCTAATCTACGATAGCAAGCAGTAGAAAGGTCCTTAATATGATCGTGGAAGGTTAAGCGCAAGTCAAATGTAACCCCTAGATCTTTTACTGTATGGACTCTATTCATTGACTCAGTTCCTAGAAGGTATTGGAAATGTACGGGAACGCAAGCTCGGCTAAAAGTACCTACTGACGCAGCACTTTGCGATATTAACACAGCCTGTTGTCCATGTCCATGTTCCACCGGTAAACCGAATAATAGGTGCCATTACCTTAATTAATCTTTGCTATTGATCTGCACTTCGATAATATATAGACTCATACGTACATACATACATCCTGAACACGTGCAACTTATCAATTGTGATCGGTATCTAAATATTGATCATACATAGATGTATTTTTTCGGTGAATATATATGAATCAACGAATGTACAATATTTGCGAAATCAAACTTATCACGTTAGCAAGACTTCCATATATTGATAGAACTATATAAGGTAAGGGCGCAGAATAATTAATAGCCAGAGATGTACAAAATATTTTAAAATAAGTATTTAAATACAAAATGCATGTACTTTTCTAATTTAATATTTCACATGCAAAATACTTTTTCTTTTTGTATTTAAATACTTAAATGCAAATTAGGAATTTTCAAAATACTTTCAATAAGTAATCGAAACAAAATCGAAGTCAATCTCGTTAAAAAGACAAGCGTACGTCATGTTTCACAGATAAGAACGTTCATTTTGTTTTAACGGTCATTTTGCACATAGAAATTCAAGGCAGCGCCTCTAGTGGCCATTTGCCGAATCGCTGACCAATTCATTTGAAAATTTGAGTGGTTAAAGGTGATACTTTCGAAACTTAGACTAATAAAGTAGGTATTTTTTATTTGACAAATATAAAATACATTTCGAAAAGTATTTCAAATAAATACAAAATACTTAAAAAAAAGTATTTAAGTACAAAATATAAAATACGTATTTTGTATTTGCATTTTAAATACAAATATTTCAAATAAGTCACAACTCTGTTAATAGCACCTAGAGGTAAAGAAGTTCTACTGCCTAAGTGATGACTAAATGCATTCATTTGCATTTAGGCTTTACAAATCATACAATTATCACTTCTGATTTGTCGCATCAAATTTCTGACAAATTGTGGCAATTTAGGAATACCATTTTGTAATAATAATATGCCATACCTAAGCACTGTCTCATGATTGTGATATTATTTATTTTTCCTAAGATATTCACAGCAAACGTGATTTAAAAAAATACAATGACATCAAAGCGTGACTCAGACTATAAAACGTGTTTTTATGGCACTAAAACACCTTTAAAATACAAACTATTTAATAAATGCTTGTTGTGGAAAACCTTATTACAAATTATTATATAATATTTCAATTATTTTACTTCATAATTATCTGACCGAAAACAAGGCTGATCATAAATATATCTATGGCCAAATTGTGTTGATTATGATGTGCACACAATTTGTCAGACAACTCGTTTGACAGTTGGATCAGCAGCGCAACATGCCTCCAGACGATAGAAGTTAGTCAGCTTCTGATAAATTGGGGCTGACAAATCATGACATGTATACACCCCATTAGCTGTGATTTTTTGCAATAGACAATTATAGATTGAGACAGGGTTGTTAACGTACCACATAACTGAACATCCAAAATGATAACTATTTTAGTTCCTATGTTTGTTATCGAAATAATCACCAAGTTAAATCATGGAAATATAGTAATATATTTTTTTCAAACTTGTAATGAAATGTTGACGTGACTTACTTCAATCAAATTAGGTTCGGAAATACTACGTATTCGGTGCGATGAGTGAAGATGAGATGTAAAGGAATTTCATACAGCCTTACACACCTAGGCCTGTAAAGCAACCTTCTTTTGTTTTTAAGCGGGGGGGGGGGGGGGGGCACGTGCCAGCTGGTGGCGCGGCGGCGGCGGTGCAGGCGGTGCAGTTCAGAAACTTACTATTTAGTTGTGTTAACCTTACGAATAAAGCCAATTGACTAGCTGCTTTTTATTGTTATTTCATTGCAAGTTTGAGAAAAGCAATATACAAATCTCGGCGAGAAACGGGGTTGCCGGCCGCGTATCCCTATCCGGCCTCGCTACGCTCGGCCGTCTATATTTACTTAGCCTGCAACCCTTCGTTTCCCGGCCTCTATAGTAATGTATTATTAATAAAATAACACGATGAATAGCCGGGAAGTCAGGATTAAGAGTCCGCAGTAAGCTCGATTCTCCATACAAACGTAGTTATATACGCTCTTATTTTAAAGCTACGTGTCGGATTGTAACGAAACATTGCATATACAATGTCATGAGGTATATCTATGTCTGTAATTAGTTTATGTAGCTTCAGATACCATAGTAAAAAAATACAGCTAATTTAAGTTTTTCATACAAAACTTGTTTTTGCTGTATTTCGTTTGTTTTATAAACTGGAACCATATAAACTAATTACAGACATAGATATACCTCATGTCAATGCATATGCAAAGTCTCGTCACAATCCATCACGTAGTTTTAAAATGAGAGCGTAACTACGTTTGTATGGGAAGGTGAAATTCGGCCGAGCTCACTGCGGACTCGAAGTAAAAAACAGTTGAATACAGGTTAAGTTTTTACAAAACTGTTCATATTTTGCAATAGGATTTACCTACTTCTTCGTGTTAGCAAGATGTTGTAAAATTGAAACTCGTAATCGTAAAACGCTGTGCATTCAATGAAATTATGTTGTTACTATGTAAGTGGGTATAACGGAACGTATATATGTATGTATGTATGTATGTAAGCACTTTATTGTACACAATAACATGTTAAAGAATATACATGTCACACAAAAGATCAAAGTACAAAGGCGAATTATCCCTATAAGTGATCTCTTCCAGGTAACCTTTGAGCAATTGAGAGAAAGGTAGGTAAGGTAGAACGAGATAGGCAAACTTATACCGAGTACAAAAACACAGAGAAAATGAAAACAAAAACCTAATAGGTATTAATCCTAGACAAATAAAAACATGCCAATACATATAAATATACAATATAAAATATAATACACACTATCATATGTACGCAAATATACAATAAATAAATAAATACTATATTCAACCAATTCACAAGTCATTGGAAAGCCAGAACTTCTTCAAATTCGTCTTAAGTGACGCAACAGATCGCGACTGTCTCAGCGACAAAGGCAACTCATTCCACAACTTAACAGCGCTAGCAACTTAAAGATCTAGAGTATGTTCGCGTCTTTTTAGACGGTACAGCAAGAGTAAGGTTAGCACTCGACCGCAAGCGGTTGCCACTGCCGTTTGCCATATAACTAAACCGCTCAGAAAGATAAGGAGGGGAAGTAGGGCTGAAAAGTGTGTTGATAATTTACTTTAAAAACAAAGTTTTAACCGATTTCAATTTAGTACTCCGCCAAGCCACGAGAACATTTCCACATTTCTTTTCCAATTTACCACATGAACTGATTTCCAAGAGCAAATGCGTTGGTTATTAGAAAAAAAAACCCAATCGCAGTATGTGGCCCGATAATATTTGAGGACTTCCGTCGATTCCACAAGGATCACCTTTGCATTAGGGATCTTGGGGAGAGGAATCACGTGAGCACACTTCCACGATGCCGGAAAGGTTCCAGTCGACAAGGAGAAATTTATAATATCCGAAAGGGTAGGAACAATAAAATCCGCCACGAAAATAAGCATATCCACACTGAGGCTATCGTCACCAATGGCATTCGTCTTAAGTAATAGATTTGAGAAGGGCAAGCATCTCTTGCGGTGAAATCAAACCAAATTCAAAGGGAGATAAGTCAGGGTGTGTAATACTGGCAAGAAGTGCAAGAGTGGATTGTTTAATGGACGGGGAAGAATAACCGGCGACGCGCTGAAATGTTTGTTAATAGCGTCAATGTCAAGAGTATTGGAAGAAAATGGCTGAGTTTTGCCGACCCCAAGAGACTTTAAAAATTTCCACAACTTAGAGGGGGGACACTCCTCTAACGATTTGTGAATATGGAGGCGTTTTGCTTCCCTACAGACTTTGTTGCAGCGGTTACGTATGGAAACATATCTCTGGCGATTTTCGTCCGAAGGAACCAGCCGGAACTTAATACGAGCTCGATCGCGCTTTTGACAGTTTGATCTCCAGCGAGAGTCACGGTGCAGGAAAGTGTTTAAAACTCGCGTTGGTTTTAACTTTAACACATTCATAGCCCAGGATCGCTACGCGCTACGCTCGTAGCCGATCCTGTGGTTTTCCTCGTATGTAGCGGAAAGCGACTACGGCGGTCTGACGCATATGTGTCGTCATGGGCCCTGAATGGGTTAAAGGAGCATGCTTATCAAAAATCTCAAGCAATATGCCATTGAAAGCCCCTACACTCAGGCTAGATACACTGTGCGCACCATTTTTGTAAGAACCCTCTGACTGTATCTGAAGCAAATAATTTTTCTGATTTCCGATTCAAAATTCCGAAACGAATTGATTTCTTTCGTTTTTCCGAAGCTTCATTTAATATACATGTATAGTCCGATTTTTGTACCCGGTTGCCATGTTATTTTCCAGTTGATTTCAAATTCGGATGATTATAATTCGGGATTAGAAATGCGTAATATCCAGATATAAAAAAAAAAAACCTGTTTATTTCAATAACAAGCTTACAGAGTTGCCCTTATACTTAGCCTAATCTCCATTGTGATAGATTGTATGCTAAGCTTAATTTTATTTCATCTATATATAAAGACAATGTTTGTTTCATTGCAGTCCATTTGTGTAGCATGATATCAAACCAACTTTGACTCTCGAGTCGACGAAGCTCCCCTTCGCGGGATCTTACTTTCTGATCTCGTCAGATAAGGGATAAACCTAATACCCGGTGAAAACAACTTAATTACTTACTCTTGTGATGCTGTTAATAAATTATGACTCGCCAACGAGACGATGGAGCCATGCGGACGGAGTATATTTTGCGGTAAGTTGTATGTGCAAAAATATGGAAAACGTTTAGGGCCTATACAACTTTTGCGTTTATTATGGGCGCTATCGACGCGCGTTTGTGTCAATTTACTTGTGATTTGAAACAAACGCGCGTCGACGGCGCGTTTAAAAAACGCAGTCTGCGTAAGCCCTTACGCAATTAGGTAGTTCCAAACGCAATAATATTGTTGCATTTTTCTCGTAGATTAAGATCTTAATCCTTGATTAACCAAATTAACGAAATGATTGTTGGCCGTGTATTCGTCGTCAATTTATGTCATACCTACATCACCGTCGCAATCTGATTTTCGGCATGGCATGATTCCTAAGATTTTTGAAGTGAAAACTTCTTTAGCGGCGATGTGCACTTTTTGGGATGGGGAAAAATTGTTAAACTCGCCACAGGTGTCACGTAAATGGTGAAAGATTCGGGGCGAGGCTTGGGGGCGGGGGGACCGATGCCGTAGTACGAGGGACGAAAAAGGGCGCAAACGCCAAGCAATCCGCGGCGCTTACCCGTTCGGCCGACACACAATAACTTCTCACGCGCTAATTTGCAAGTGAAATAGTTTATTTCTGTCGCTACGGTATTCGTCGATTCGAAATGACAAAATATTCAAGTTTTCACTTCTGCCGGCACTGCCGGAGTGCAACCAGGTCTTTTTTTTACGATGAGTTTCGTACCTTTTGGAGAGGATCAAATGTTTGTATTAATCGTTGTATGGATAATTAAGTAAATAATGTTTTGGTCGTGAAATACTGCGTTTAGGAGAATAGTTGTCATAACATTTTGTTTTTATTTAAGTGTAAGGGTTTAAGCAGACTGCGTTTAATTTAAAGGGCGCCGTCGACGTGCGTGTGTCAACTTACTTTTGGTAACCTTAAATTTACTCTTGGAATGAATGCATTATTTTTTAAATTTTCAAGTTCTATAGGTATATATGTCGAGGGATCGGGAAGGCCGAGCAGGCGTGTGTGAAGGCGGGTCCGACATTACGGACCGTGTGTGCGTGTACTTGCAGGGATTCGCGAAATAAAATTCACACAATATAACTCAGTCACTATACTATTTGATTAAATTCGCAAACACCGAAAATATAACAGGATTGCAATAATAAATCTCGATTAAAGAGCCAAGGGGTTCCATCACGGACGGGGCGCTGTCAACGAATCACGTCCCTCGCCGCCATGACACCTAAAACTCCATTCGGGGTTACCCGCTCTTAAAATAAATTAACTTGATGTCAACAATTTTATCAACTACCCGCTTAAAGAAATACATAATAAACTTCTCTCAACATTATTCACGATTACTCGATTAATTGAATTCAAATACAAATCATCGAAATAATAAATACCGCGTTATTGAGTGTCCGCAAGCTCTATATCTTAGTAACCATTTGCAAGATTCATAAACAGGTCCTATTACCTGACGACTACGAAAACATGCTGGAACTGGAAGCTAGAATCTTCGCAATACCAGTGGCAAGAGTGCGCTCGGTCTTTGCTCGTCGGTTTGCAAATTTTGCGCATCCTCGTTTGTATAACGTGGCAGTCAAAGCCTGTGACTTTAAACTTCTAAGCATACGACAGACTAAATTTAAAATCAGAGAATGGTTGAACGGCTTGGAATACAGAGAAACTGAAAACTTACTACGAGTAATCTACTGACACAGACACACACACTCACACATACTCACACTTACACACACACATACTCACACGCACACACACACAAATTCTGAAATATCTTAACTATTAAACTCCAAATATAAATAACTGTGTTAATGCTAATGTTAAATTATCTTTAATGTATTTAATGATGCACTTTCGTGATTTAATAATGTGGTGTCACTGGACAGGCTTAGCCTAGTGTGGGCCACTGCTTTTTGTGTAAGGGCATATGTGAATGTATCTACTCTGAAATAATTTTTTACTTTCCTTTTTACTTTTATTATGATTTAAATTTTCATTTTTATTTATAGGTACTTTGTTGAAATAATTTGATGATTTACAATCCATATATCAACACGACGTTATAAATTTTACCATTTTATCTCTATTTAGCACTAATATAAAGTAGGATCAATATGACGAAAAACTAAAACTTCCAGGAAACGTAACTGAGTTATCTATTGATAAATTCAAGAACTATGTGAAGCCAAACTTATTTCGAAAGCTTATTGTAGCACACAAGACTACATGATAAAACTCCGTGGAATTGATTGTGACGGAATTTTTAATTATTACGTTTGGAAATTAATGACATTGTGTTCAATTTATTATTCTCGTTTTATATATTTTTTTTGACATTAGATTTGGTTTCTAGAAACATTCTAGACTAGTTTTTTTTCTAATTTTTTTATTTAATATAATTTATATTCTTTTCCCCTTATTCATAAAATTTAAAATGCCTCTGCTAAATAAAATGTGCTTTGTCCTTTTCTTACGAACACAAATGTCAAAGTGACAGATATAAGGACAAACGAATTTTAACGCAATTTTAGTTAAATCAGGCTTATAGGACGTTTATGAATACGGATGTTTATGTTTAATAAATTGCTCTAAGAAATTAGCTTAAGATTATCTTTCTAAAAGACGTTTTGAAAGGGCTTTTTGATAGGCCTACTTAAATAAATAATATTTTGAGCTGAGTTTTGGTGCTCGGTAGCGCTGCACCGTCCCGTTTTGCTATGGACGCGCTGCAGGAGTAGATCGCATCAGAAATGAGGACTTAGGTAACCGATATAGCCTTCCGAATCGCTATATTTAAGTAAAAGAACCGATGACCGTGGATACTGCTTGTTGCTGTACCAGCTGTTGTCGCTGTTCAAGTACCGATGGTACTGGAACAGCGTGGGTAGACCCCAAGATGGACTGATGACCTGGTAAACGCCGCGACGTCGCTGGATGCGGGTGGCGCAGGACCGCTACCTTCCCTAAAATATGGTTGAGGGAGGCGATGGCTGAGATATGCGTCATACTCGTGATCGGGTGCTGTTTGTGGAGTCCGGACTGTTCATGCTTGCAAGGGCATAGTACATAGTTAACTAATTACATACTAGTGTTATTATTATTCTCTTTATTCATCTTTTATCTTAAGCTAGGTTTTTACAATAACTATATAAAAAGTAAAATATAAAACTATACATACAAAACATAAAATCATTATAAAAACCTAACCTAGGGTACCGCCGGCAGCGAGGCGGGGCCTAAGCTGCCGGTGGTCAGGGCGCCAGAGACAGGAATCTCCTGACTATCCGCGCAGTATCCAGGAGTACCGCCTTCTGTATCTGACCCTTGATCCAGCCATCTAGCGAGAGTCTCTTGAGGTGATGGTCGAGACTCTTCGCTATTAAACCGTTCGCTGAAACGACTATCGGGACGATGATCGTCGAATCAACATCCCACATGGCGGTTACCTCGTGAGCCAGGTCTAGGTACTTGCTGGCTTTGTCCTTCTCGGCCTTCACGAGGTTCTCGTCATGGGGGATGGTGATGTCGACGAGCACTGCCTGGCGTTTCCATCGATCTGTCAGCACGATATCAGGCCTATTGGCAAGAATAGTCCTGTCCGTGATGACAGTTCGATCCCAATAGAGCGTGGCACGACCATTTTCGAGAACTGGCGCAGGTGTGTACTTATAGTAAGGCACTTCGGAGGCCACAAGACGGTATAGCAGAGCAAGTTGCTGGTGAATAATTCTGGCTACAAGGTTATGTCTGTGCAAGTACTCGCCGTTAGCAAGATGACCACAACCGGAGATAATATGCCTGAGTGACTCCCCGGGACGGTGGCATGCCCGACAAATGTCGACCGTACCGTCCTTCAGGATATACCTCCGGTAATTGTTCGTCATGATAACTTCGTCCGCAATTGCACAGACAAAACCTTCTGTTTCCCCGAAGAGATCCCCGAAGCGTAGCCAGTTCACCGACGCGAGCAGATCTACATCGGGTCCTGTGAGGGCCTTGTAGAACCGCCCGTGTAGCTCCTTGCTCCTCCACACCGCCCTGCGGTCCTCGACGCTCATTACTTTAAGTCTGCGCCAGTTCTCGTTTGCCAAGGAGAGCGGGGTGAAGTTTCCGTCTACTGCCTACGTCGCGATGCATCCCACACTCGTTGTTTAGGAAATAATCCCTGAGATTGCACACCTCACGGTTGTGAAGGTCCTTGGCATTTAAAAAGCCGCGACCTCCACACTTCCGCGAGATGTACAGTCTCATAACATACGAGCATGGGTGTAGCATGCGATGCGCAGTAAGCAGTACTCGGACTCTTCGGTCCAGGGCATCCAGCTCAGTCTGAGTCCACCTTAGTACGCCAAAGGAGTAAGTAAGCAAGGGCATCACCCAGGCGTTGAAGGCGCGCACCTTGTTGCCGCCCGACAAAAGACTATTAAGTACTTTGGTCAGGCGACAAAAGAAGCGCTCCTTCACCGCCCGCTTTACGCCCTCACCCTCAATACCCAATGACTGTGACATACCAAGATACTTATAGGTTTCTGCTTCGGAGATAGATTTGAGGGACATTGTCTCAGAAAGTTGCAAATTTGCTGAATTTACAACTTTCCCCCGCTGTACATGCATGACCGCACACTTATCGACACCAAATTCCATTTTGATGGCGCTACTGAAGACTTCTGTTGTTTTCAGTAGTTCCATCAGGTCATGTCCATTCGGTGCAAATAGCTTAAGGTCGTCCATATAGAGCAGATGAGAAATGACCTCACCCTCTCTCCGAAGTCGGCAACCTAGTCCTGAATCCTTCAGCATGGTGCTAAGCGGATTCAGCGCTAGGCAGAACCACAAAGGACTCAGACTGTCGCCCTGGAAGATCCCACGTTCAATTCTTATAGAGTCCTGCGGACCAGAAGGGCAATCTCCTCCCCCCGGTTGACGAAGGACTGTGGTCCACTGCTCCATGCAAGCGCCTAAGAAGGATCTCAGAACTGCATCAACTTTATACAACTCTAAGATCCTCCTCAGCCATGAATGAGGCACCGAATCATAGGCCTTCTTGTAGTCAATCCAGGCAGTCGAAAGGGCCCCTCTGTTCCGCCGGACTCGTTGGCAAATGGCCATGTCTATGAGGAGGAGCTCTTTAGTACCACGAGACCCAACCCTACATCCATTTTGAGCAGAGGCCAAAACGTTGTTTGCAACTATGTGTGCGTTAATTTTTGCTCTCAAAATGGATGTAATGAGCTTGTACAGCGTAGGCAAGCACGTGATGGGTCTGTAGTTTTTCGCTTCCGTGGTACTACCGGACTTATAGAGCAGGGAGGTGATACCAGTTGTCAAGAAAGAAGGCAGGGAACCGAGCTCAAGGGCTTGCTGGAACTGTGTTGCCAACCGCAGGTGTGAGCATCGAAACCATTTCAGCCAGAAGTTGTGTAATCCATCCGGTCCAGGACTTTTCCAGTTCGGAGCCAAACGGATGGCACAACTGACGTCCTCGGGGCTGATGGTAACAGTCCCCATGGGTTCGATGAACTCACACTCACGTTCAACAACACTTATCCACCCGCCTTCGGTGTGTTCGACTGGCACTGACCAGATACTACGCCAGAAGTCAACCATGGCAGTAGCATCCGGTTGCTGTCCGTCGAACACACGAAGGTCGGTTCCCTCCCACTCTCGGTATACCTTCCTTTGATCGCTCTGGAAAAGGCAATTCTGCTGGTATCGATCCACTCGCTCTCTGTAGCGGCGAATACGGCCTGCCCATGCATAGACTTTCTGCTTCAGAAAGTCAATGCGCTCTGTGACACAGGCCATGTAGTCTCGGGGTCTGATACCAGTTCCCGCGAAGGCCTGGTTCACAAAGCGCATGACTCGGGGGCGGTTGTTGCCCCCCCTGAAGCAGATCAGCTTTGCAATGAGAGTCCTACACGTATTGATACGACGCTCAATCCGTACTTGCCATGCAGGGACACCCCCGGCGGTCCTAGGTGCACGGTCAGCGTCCGGAAACTTGACGCGAGCAACACGGCACGCCGCGATGGCCCCGCAGTACATGATTGAGTGTGTATCAAGTAAGTCTTCACTAGCCCGTATATACGGGTCTAGCAGACCGTTTAGAGCTCCCATTAACGCTAGATTGCGTCTATTTACGGGCAGGCGTGGTAGTCGTGGCCTAGAGTTGTTTGTGGAACGATACCCCGTAATCGCATCTTCCAAAGCCCTCCTCAGTTGCTCATTGGTCTGGGTATTCACGCTCTGATTCGCACGGTCCTCCTCGTCGGCACTGTGATCAACACGCGGTGCCCCCGGTGCCAGGTCGGGAGCAGGCATCGGAGCCGGCAACAAAGCGGGCGGATCCCGCGCCGAGGTAGAGGCCGCACGAACAGAGAGTGCTTCCAGGCGTAGCCGATCAAGCGTAGCGTCATCCAACCGCTTGTGCCGCTGGATGACGCGCACCTGATCCGATAGGCGCTGCGCAGACACAGTGATGGTCGGTTCAAGCGCCTGGAACAGAGGCAGCATCCGGACACGGTACGCAGACATATTAGTTCCTCCCTCTGTCGCCCCATAGTAGGCGCGCATGCAGTTTTCGTTAATGGATTGCGTCCACTGCATGCGGCGCACTATACCTCCGGTAGCGGGAGCCATGGGCGGAGCAGGATGCCCCGCAGGCCCCAAGCGTGCCGGCAGCGGTGGTCGTCCTCGTCGCGCAGGTGGTCGCGGCGGCGGGGACGGCGGCCCGCGCTCGTCGCTCGACTCGCTGGTGTCGGGTGCTGTGGCGAATTCATCGCCCGACGACGATGGTGAGGAGCTGAACGGCGCGGGCGAAGGTGGTGGGCGTGCGCGTTGTGTCTCCGCTCGAAGACGTGATCTCGTGATCATCGAAATTTGATTTGTCTCATCATTTTTAAACGATGTTTATTATTATTATTATCGTATTGACGAGAGACATCATTCTGATCTTGACACGTTTTATTGTTATTGACCCTGTACATCTCTGACAATATTACATCATTGTTCCTTTCTTGTTTTGACGCTTAGAGACCGTATACATCTCTTAGAATATTAGAATAATTATTAATTGTATTTGGACGCTCAGAGACCTTATACATCTCTGGAATACTGAATTAATATGATTAACTTCTTGTTAATGCTGATACAGATCTTATATCGAATGTAATGGTCATATTTTGCAATTTTGTTTTGTTTACATTAACTTAGTGGCATTTAGTTTGTTAACCTTTTATATATAATTTTAAATTATTATTGTGTAAGATTATTATTATTTTATTGTAAATTACGGTTTGACATGTAAAAGTGCCCTTGTGGCCTATTTGCAGAATAAATAATTGAATTGAATTGAATTGAATTGAATTGACCGGTCATTGTGCCACTCTTTGGGGGAGGCCTATGTGCAGCAGTAGACGTCTTTCAGCTGATATGATGATGTAAGAAGGATTATCATCATGCAGCATCATTAGCCTATACGGGGTGGATTTAATATGAGTATCCAAATTGAAGTATGTAAACCTTATACAAAATTATAACAATATTTTTCTTTATTACTAAAATATTGAGTTAGGGCACCTCAAAGTTGGGCGACTAAGTGGGTAACTCATTCTAATCGGGCGGCCAGTCTGATGTAAATGTGAACTACCCTCACTACAACACATTTTGTGTCTAGTTTTTGCTTACATTCGACTCGGTGACCACACTACAGTCATTATTATTTATGAAAAAATAAAAAAAACGATGTTTATTTCATAAATGAAATCTATAAATGACGCCGGATGCCTGGAAAAAAATTGGATACTCATAAAAAATAACACCCTATATACGTCCCACTGTTGGGCATGGGATAGGCCTCCTCTCAAGGATAAGAGGGAATGGGCAGTGGGGCAGTAGAACCCAGAAGAAGTCCGTAAGGAGGATACGTTCAGAAAAGGAGGCGTGCTTCGTAAAGGCGCATCCAGACAGTGCAGGCAGTGGGCCCTGCAATCCGCCGCGTGATGCTAGCAGCTTTAGGATAGAGTGAGGTAGGGAGAATGTCCTTGTTTTCTTGCTGTTTAATAGCTTGCAGCACAGGTGGCACTAGACTAGTTCACCAAGGTCCGAATCAAGGCATGGCCTTAATGAGGGTTTCCAGAATGTATTATGTCACCAGCTGGCAGCACCGTGGCGAGAGGTCTAGGTGTCAAAATCCACCAATCATATTTAATCATCATCAATATGATTGGTGGATTTTGACACCTAGACCTCTCGCCACGGTGCTGCCAGCTGGTGACATAATACATTCTGGAAACCCTCATTAAGGCCATGCCTTGATTCGGGTCGATTCGCGAAAACCGCGCCCCCTTGACAGAGACACGCTTGTGTTCCGCGCACGAGAAAAAGAGATGCAACACTTCAGGAATGGCTTTTTTGGAGAAATTTCGATAAATACCTAACTTAGTGATGTTTTATCCATATATTAGGTAAGTGACATTTTAGATGAGTTAATACAGTAGTATTACCTTTATTGTGTCATAAAATTATGTATTATTTGAGTAGGCTGAGTAAAAAAGGAAAATAAAGACCCAGCTTTGGTTTCTATCGAGAAAAATGGAGGCAATCATGAATCGATTAAATCAGATAAACAATCATATAGTCCAGAATCATATATCTCAAAATAAGACCTTATTGTTTCCTAATCTAGTCAGAACGGCGTTTCATAGCACGCGATCATTTTCAATTCACCCCCTTAAGGCCCGGCTTCGGAGTCGCGCCGCCCGAAGTTTAGATTTTTAGCGCTACTCTCACAACGATCGAGGCTCGCGCACCGCACATACACACATATACGTATGCACAGTGGGTCGTCGGACTTTGACTCGCCAACAAAATTGTAACTTTGGATTTTGATACCAAATATAAAAGTTGTTATGTCAAATCTATTTCATGTTAATAACAATACCTACCAACGTTCGCCCGAACCGAGCGCGCCGCAGCCTATATGGACGGTTGTTTTGTTCGGCCGAACGGCTTAGGTGAGAGCGATTTTTGTCATATATACAATTTCACGAGAATCTGTTTAGAGATGCAACCTATAAAGGGGACAGCCGGACAACCGGACATACGGAAGCACTTTTGCCCTGTAGTTAAATATCGAACTCGCTCACAAAATTTCACGAGAATCTGTTGAGAGATGGGACCTATAGCTATAGAGGGGACAGCCGTAGTGTAATTAGATATAATTGCTAGCTACTACCCAAGCCTTTTTTATGATCAAACCAAATATAAGAAACAGAAATACATGTACAAAACGAGGAAAATATAAGCATGTTGTTTAGTTCTACGTTATTTAAATATGTTAATCAATGAACATAAAATGAACTATATGAAATGAACAATCATTTTCTTTTGAACCACTGTGCACTCATTTTGTGTAAGTACACGGAATATAAACACTACGTTTTAAAAGGCGGAACTTCATACATTGTTTTAAGATTCCCTTGTGTCTACTACCAACGTAAAGAAAATATTGCCAATCTATTATATTCTGTATTAAAGTATACATTAGGTCCATGTATTCTGTTTTTTGCAAAGGCGTTCGACTCTATATCCCACAAAAGTATGTGGAAGGCTCTATACAAGTGCGACGTTCCAACAGAGATTGTAGAGCTTATTAAAAGTGTATCTCGTGTGAGAATGGAAACAAAAGGAAATCGGAAATAAAGATCTGTAGAGGAGTCAGGCAGGGTGACCCACTCTCGCCTAGACTTTTTGACACTGTACTCGAATCCATCATGAAAAATGTAGGCTGGGAAAAGAAAGGAATTAACATAAAAGGCGAATTTCTAAGCAATCTCCGGTTCGCCGATGATATAATTCTTTTTTCAGAATCCGCAGCTCAGCTGCAATCAATGATTTGTGAGCTTAATACAGTTAGCAAAAAAATCGGCTTGGAATTAAACACTCCTAAAACAAAGGTCATGACAAATGCTTCAAAAACTCCCATTTATGTGAACAATACTGAACTAGAACATAACAAGCAAAATACAAACAAGTCAAAGAGCCATGGAACGAAGTATTTTAAATATAAAACGGAGTGACCGGAAACGTAATACCGATATAAGAAAAACAACGAATGTAATAGACGCGGTACAACACTGTAAAAAACTTAAATGGAAATGGGCGGGCCATGTGGCACGTATGAGCAATCAAAAATGGACAAAGAAAGTAACTACGTGGACAGGACCAGTTGGTAAACGAAGTAGGGGAAGACCAAAATAAAGGTGGACAGACGAGTTAGATAGAGCGACTGGAAAGGATTGGTTAGCAAAGGCAAAAGATAGAGACACATGGAAGGATATGGAGGAGGCCTTTACTCGTAGAGGTCCTTAGTAAATAATAAAAAATAAAAAATCGATTGTATGCTTACTATAAATAAATATATAATTTATAATGTGAAATAATAATGCATGCATGAAATGAAACAAAATATAATTGTGAATAGTATTTGTTAAGGAATAAAGAGGCTATAATAAAAAAAAACTGTGTTTTGTTAGGTTGGCTGCAATGGGACTTCGTCCCCGTACATTTTTTCATTATAAGAGAGTTTCCAAAGGCCGGCTGGAGAGGGCGGGAAACTTCGAGGCGGGCGCGCGTCTTTTTCTCGAGTTCTTAAAATTTAATTCTTATAGTGGTCAACGCAGGATAATTTATTTGTAAATATTATTAGTAGTTAGTTTCTATTACTCTGTGTATATAACAACATCCATTAGGTAAGTTTTTTGTACATATTTAATCATGGATCCCCCTGATGACCCAGGGGGAGGCCTACTCCCTGAGGTTTCGCATACGGTCACTGTTTATAGTGACCACAATAATAAATCGGATGGTATGGATACTGACAGTTCCAGGTCTTCTGGATTAAGGAAACGTAAGTCAGTCAATAGAAAAATATGCCGCCACTGCAACAGGAAGAAGCGTAGCAAAAATGCAGAATCTAATAGAGATAGAGATTCACTCCGGGATGATTGCAATTGTCATGATTCTACTTTTAATGCTGATAGCATTAAAGTTCAAACCCTACCCCCTCCTACATCGTCAGCTTCAGATTCAGTACAGGCTCCGGTCCCAGATACAGGCACCCTTTCTCAGCCCGCAGACTTGTTTAGGAAGCAGTTTATTCAGTCAGATTGTTCTCCTTATGTAATTCATGTGCAGAAACAGCAGGAGTCGCCCAATGATGGCACTTCTATTCACTCCATGGCTTTTGGGAACCTACTAAAAAAACTTAACTTTCAAAACATTGTTAATGGTAGTGTCAAACGCATTGGACGGAATAGAGTCACCCTTTCGTTTACAAAATACCAGGATGCAAACAATTTTCTCAATGACAAAAGACTGGCTGACAACAAATACAAATCATTTATTCCATCATTTCATGTAATAAGAATGGGGGTAATAAAGGGCGTACCAGCAGAGTGGTCTTTGGATGAGGTTAAAGAGAACATCAGTGTACCTGTTGGTTGCGGTGATGTTATAAAGCTGCGAAGACTTAATTACAAAGTTATGGTGGAGGGTTCCCCAGTGTGGAAGCCATCTCAATCTGTAGTTCTTACGTTTGATGGACAGGTTCTCCCTAAACGTATTTTTATGTGTTACAATTCTCTCCTTGTAGATTTATATGTCTTTCCCACCATCCAATGTTTCAATTGCTGTCGCTTTGGACACACACAGATGCAATGCAGATCAAAGCCGCGCTGTTACAAATGTGGGCAAGGGCACACTGGCTCCTCATGTAACATTGAGGAGGATTGTGCATCTTGTCTGTTGTGCTCTGGTCTTCATTTTGCGATAAATAAACGATGTCCCGAGTTTGAACGCCAGAAGAATATTAAATTGACGATGGCACAAAGTGCAATATCTTATGCAGAAGCATCAAAATTACATCCTCCAGTTACTAAACCTTATGCCGATGTAGTCATGGCTACTCCTCCATCCTTCCAATCTGCAATAAATTGTCCAACTCAAACACTCAACAACACAGCTTCACAGTCTTATAAGAAGACGGTTTTCCTTAAACCCAGAAATATACCTAAGCCTCAAAAGGGTTATGACTCCCAGTCACATCATAATTTGACAAAAGACTATATGCAATCCCCTTCAGGGAATGGTAGCGCATTATTAAGTCACCCAAAAGAGCAATCTACTAAGGATATTATTCTAGAAATCATTAAATTATTTTCCAATACTAATAGTAATATGAATTCAGAACCGAACATCGCTGCTCAATTAATTAGTTTATTATCTAAAGTGTTCAATCTCAATAATGGCGAACAGATCCAAAGTTCTCCAGTGGAATTGTCATAGTATTAATAATAAGAAATCGGATTTACTTCATTTAATTAGGAAATATGATCCATTTGTTATCACACTTTCCGAAACATGGCTCCGGTCTGAGTCATGTTTCAGAATTCCTGGCTATTCATGTCTCCGTGAAGATAGATCGGATGGTGTAACGGTTGGAATTTAGTGTGTTAATGAAAGACAACCGGTCAAAAGAAAACAGTTCAATTTATTGAAAAGGTCGTGGCCAAGGTCCGATTTAAGGGGAATTTGCCCGTCTGGTTCCACTGGTATAATGCGGTACTCCCCTACGTGGCTGCGAGCTGGTCGAGCAGGTCCAGGGGCGTAATCTGTATCACGGGGAGCGCCGTGGGCAGCTGGTGGTTGGTGGACGAGCGATGCCGGAGGCCTAGGTCCCCAGTATGACGACCGTCAATTTACAGCCGTAAGGTTGCACCCTGGAATCAACGTCGTCCACATTTAGGGCCATGTAATAGAATGCCGCCGATTATGAACCCCTGGTATGTTGCAGGCTAGCCGGAAAAGGAGCAACAGTTTAAGTAGCTGGTGGGTGTTCATAATCAGAACGGAGTTACTAGGCGAGATTGAAGGCAAACGCTATAGCAAAGCGGCCGAGATTAAAAATGCATGAGGTGCTAAACTATAATATTAATTGTTACATGTGGATACTCTATAATTAATATAAACACAAGCTTTGTAATTCAAAAAAGGGTGACGACATGCAAAAATACCGTGGTGCACAATGTATGGGACGCCATCTTATAACGGTACTTTTTGCCAACGCGCGCAGCGGTTACTTACATATGCTTGCGAGCGACATCATTACATCTGCGAAATAAGTAGCTCAAAGCGAAGCGCATACAGCCTGGCATTGCACGATTAAATAACTAACATTCTTAAGACTAGGTAACGTTCAACACTTACCCTTACGGGGTGAAAGACGATATGAGGATGCGACAGGTACACTGTTTCGTGTCGAGGCACAAATTGCTCCGGGGCCTTCACTGCCGGAATACTTTTAAAACGTTTACTTGTTTAAAACAAAGAGTAAAATTTCTGCATGCGCGTAAGAAGACACAGAGTATATGTGAACGCGGCTGCAGTAGGCGATGCGCCTCTCGTGACGCTCGGGCGAGAAATGAATCGTGGCGCGGCTGCAGTGGAATATTCCGTCGGCCGTGCACAAATGCTGACCTCGCGTTACTACGCGCGAAGCGCATAGAGTAACGTTGCGGTCAGAGTGTTTGTTCGAAAATAAACATTAATGTTTTTCTTAATTTATTTTTAATGTTAATTCTTCATGTTTGTTATTTAATTAAATAGGTAAGTTGATTAAGCGTTACTTTGATAGTTTTCAGTTATGAATTAAAATCATTATTATTTTTTAAATATAAATCATCTATGTAAATATGTATATATGTACGTACAACGTTACATTACCCCGCGCGCCACATAAGGATTTTATTACTGATATATTAATAAAATCCGCTCTTATCGTCGCGTATTCGCATTATTCTTACATAAAACTACTTCCATACATCACGCGATTATTTTAGGCGTTAACAGACGTAAATAAATGTGGAATGTTAACGCGTCCTGCCATTTGGTAAGGTGTTCCATCATTGAAAAAACTGGAAGACCCATACGAATACTTAGAACAACCGGTGTAACTAAGGGGCAAGGGTATTTGAGCACATATTTCTGTAGATACGTACAGACATACACACATACGCGCTAGTGTTCCCAGAAGGGGTAGGCAGAACACATGAAATTGAATTTTCATTGCTGCTACTAGTAATGTTGGTTTATAAATAGAGAGGATGTGATATGGCGGTGACAGGTTGCTAGCCTATCGACCACTACACCTTTTAACCTCATCCCGTAGTCGACTCTTACGACACCCACGGGAAGAATGGGGGTGGTGAAATTCTTACCCGACACCACACGGGGAAGAACATGCATATCTAGCTAACTACTTGTTGTGTCCTGTTAATTTTATGTCTTTGATGTGCCAGGTACCAATATTTTTTCCAGACATGTCAGCTAAGACATAAACTAATGGTGATTTTTTATCTATTATGCGACACTTAATAAATTTGGGCGCAAGTTTTTTACTAAAGAACTTATCTTTGTCACTCAAAACATAAGCGCGTTTCATTACAACTTCACCAACGTTAAACTCCATAGGCTTGCGCCGAAGATTATAGTGGGCTGAGTTCTTGACGTGAGCATGCCATAATCTTTCTTGCACAGTACTGAATACCTCTTTAAGACAACCCACATTCTCCGCGTAGACGTCCCGGGGAAGGAACAAGATCTCCGCGCCTAAATCGTTGTCCAAGTAATGCGAGCCACAAGGAACAAGTTCCCTGCCGAACACCAGGAACGATGGAGTGAAACCAGTTGCCTCACTCACCGAATTGTTGATGGCAAACTGCACCTTCGGAATATATGTATCCCAACTGCGATGATCGTTGTCCACGAAAGTTGAGAGACAAGATATAATAACTTTATTCTGGCGTTCAACTAAATTAATTTGCGGCGTGTACTTGGGCGTAAAGAACACATTAGGAACTTTATAACGCTGGAACAGTGATTGAGTGACCCCTGATATGAACTGACTTCCATTGTCCATAAATATGGTCTGAGGGACACCATGGACAAGAAAAACAGACTCCTCAAGTATCTTCGCGACTGCAGTAGAAGTGGCACTTCTAATCGGGAAAATAAGACTATACTTCGAGAAAGCGCACGTGATAACGAAGATGAAAGTGTTCTGTTTCCTAGTGACGGGCAGAGGGCCCATCAAGTCGATTGATATCATTTGAAATGGCCTAGAACATTGTTAAGGGCGACCCATCTCTCCTAACGTTTGGTGGTTTTGTGCCTTGTATGCTAAACACTTATCGCAGGAGGCAACAAGGTTCACCACGTCCTGGTGCATACCAGGTCAAAAATAGCGTAAGGCCAGACGGTGATAGGTTTTAAAAACGCCAAGATGTCCTGCCGTAGGTTCCGCATGATTTTCAGTGATCACCTGCTCACGTAACTCACAAGGTACGACCTCCTTCCATAAAAACTCAGACGAAAGAGAGTGATTATCCTTAGCACGCCTGAATAACCTGCCATCCTTGATAATGAAATTTGGAAAGGTTTGCGGCTTAGACAAGCAAGAGTTATAAATATTCTTATACCATGAATCTGTAGTGACTAGGTTCGAACCGGCAGTACTAATGGCCGAGACAGGAAGAGCTCTAGAGAGGGCATCGGGAACCACGTTGTCCACGCCTTTACGATGCTTAAATTCTAAATTAAAGGTGGACAACCTTACACCCCAACGAGCTAACCTACCTGACGGGTTCTTCAGGGACAGGAACCATTTCAACGCACTGTGATCCGTATAGACAGTGAATGGCTTCCCGTTCTCCACATAGCACCTCCAGTGCTCCAAGGCGATGACCACGGCTAACGTCTCACGCTCCGTGATACTGTAGTTCCTCTCTGCTGCTGACAACGATTTGCTCATGTAAGCAATGGGATGCTCCTTACCATCTATAGTCTGCGTCAGCATAGCTCCCACGCCGTAGTTGCTGGCATCTGTGTGCACCTCAAACTGCTTATCGTAGTCAGGACAGGAGAGAACAGGAGCGGTAACTAAGCATTCCTTAAGTTTATTGAAAGCGGCATCAGCTTCCGCAGACCAGACGAAAGGAGGTCCACCCTTCCTACTCGAAGTCAACTTGTTTAGAGGCCCTGCTATTGTGCTAAAACTTGGAACAAAACGACGGTACCAAGTAGCAGTCCCGAGAAAGCGCTTGACGTCCTTTCGGCAAGAAGGTGTCGGGTAATTGAGGATCGCTTGAACCTTCTCGGGATCAGTACGTAACCCAGAACTATCTACCACATAGCCTAGGTACTTAAGTTGGCTACGGAAGAATTGACATTTTTCCAGGTTAATGGTGAGGTTAGCCTGCTTCAATTTATTAAGGACCCGAAGTAACAGGGAAACATGGGAATTGAAGTCGTTCGAGACGATAATAATGTCGTCTAGGTAAGCGAAGACTTTGAGGTCAAATTCCCTAAAGAGCTGGTCAACTAACCTCTGCTGCGTAGCTGGCGCATTAGTCAAACCAAAGGCGGTACGCTTAAAACGAAAGGTACCACGATTATTGACATAAAACGCCGTCTTATCGCGGTCCTCCTGTGCAATCGGAATCTGCCAAAAGGCTTTGGATAAGTCGATACTAGATAAATAGCGAGCATCGCGAAGGTTATCCAAAATCTCGGAGATGTATGGAAGATTGTAGGCGTCACGCTTCGTGACGGAATTGAGCTTGCGGCTGTCGAGGCAAAATCTAGGCTGACCGTTCTTCTTGGTGACAATGAGAACCGGCGAAGACCAAGCACTCTCGCACTTCTCGATGACGTCCAATGCCAACATCTCGTCGACCTGTTCGGCGAGTATACGCTGCTTCTCCGGGGACAATCGGTAATACCTTTGGCGAACTGGTTCAGCATCTCCGGTATCAATGCGGTGAGTGATCAAACTCGTCTCTCCCAATCCCCGATGCTCGGCAGAAATGTCGCTA
The DNA here is from genome assembly GCA_947049275.1 of Epinotia bilunana. NCBI lineage: Eukaryota > Metazoa > Arthropoda > Insecta > Lepidoptera > Tortricidae > Epinotia > Epinotia bilunana. The sequence continues at coordinate 14,217,598 of OX346275.1, read as the reverse complement.
AATTGTGAAATTATATCATCCGCAACGGCTCTTTCCGAAACAGATAAATTGTCGTACGCCTGGATGAAAGATGGGCAATCTGTACTAAGGCTAGCATTCAATACCGCGGCATTAGCAAACGTAATGCTCGTAAGATGCCCGGGAAAAATCTTAAACTCGCGCCAAAAATCTATCCCTAACACGAGATCTATATTGATGTCTGGCACAACAAAAGCCTTAATAATATGGTACTCTTTCTCGAAATGCATAGGAAGAAACATGTAGCCAATGCTGGTCATAGACTGACCACCCGCAGCAGTGACTGTAATTATGTTATCCCTATGCAATTGTAAACCTCGTTCTTCCATTCTTCTATAAATGTTGTCCCCCAAGATGGAGACAGCTGAGCCTGAATCTAAGAGGCCATATAGCTTAAAATTATTAATTTGGACGCAAGCGTAAGGCCTAGGGTCATGCGATGGTCTGTCCAGCAGAACTGTATCAACCTTGTAAGAATTGAAGAAAAAGTTAATTGTTTCAAGTCATTTCTGCCAATCCTCTTGCTCAAACTTGGATGGCTGGCCTTTGGTACAATTCTGCTGGTCTACTCGTTTTTTGACGTGCTTGGTTTACCCTTACCGCACTTAGGGCAATCTGGCGATTTGACACCTTCATGGCCGCAAACGAAACAAAATACCCTATCCTTATTGGCCTTGCATTGACGAAGATTATGGGTGTTATCACGACACCTAGGACAATATGGAGGCTTCTGCTCCTGATGTTGCACTGCATGTATGTAGCTATTATTTTTAGTGTACGATTTATTCGCCGCGTTGTACGTACCGGTGTGTTCATTGTGTTTGTTCCTATCGTAGAAGTTATTATAAGGCCTTTTATAAAAATTTTGACTACTACTGTAACTAAACTTGTTTGAAGACTGACCAGCGTAAGCAAACTCGGGAGCCAGTGTTCCAGAAGAGACCTTGGGAGGTTCATGAAAACCTACCAGACGAGCCTGAATGCTCTCGTAATTACGGCAGAGCGAACGCAAGGTGTCGAGATCTGAGATCTTCGGAACAGAAGCCAAGGTGCTGGCGTAGCATGGGCGGATGTTGTGCAATAGAATTTCAAGTTTGTCCTCATTCGACAGGCCATTGGACAAACGTGAAAATAGCCCAGTCATAATGGACATGTAAATAGTAATATTTTCTGCCTCGCCCTGGGTTCTGGCCCGAATTTCTGACAACAGCCTATAATCATAATCGGCCTGGTCGAAATCTTCCTTCAGAAGGGTAACTAAGTCTTCCCAACACGAAACCTGGTCCTGCACAGCACGGAACCAATGCAAGGCATCGCCGGTAAAAATTTCTGTACAATAGGACAGCAGCTTTGCCCCAGGCATATTCCTCGACTTACTGAATTCATTAATGCGCTGAATGAAAGCACGGACGCAAGATTTCCCATCAAATCTCAACTTAGTGAGTTCCCCAGCCACGCCACGTTCACAAGTTACATTAACATTAAGAGGTGGTACGCTTGAAACTGGGTCGCTAGCCGTAGAAGACGACTGGAAGTCCGATGCGGTAATGGAATTATAACGTTCCGACAGATTATCCAATTCAGAAACGCAAGTATCAACCGCTTTCTGGGCCGATTTATCACAAACTATGCGATTTAAACGGTGGTGCAGGTGGTTAAGAAGGTTACGAGCACGCAGTAACGTATTTCTATCGCGTGGTGCCTCGATATACGTTCTCAGCTTAGTTAAAGCATCGCCAACTCCCTTCAAGTCGTCACTAACAGAAAAAACACTCTCGAGGATGTCTTCTGAAGGAAAGAGTGGTCCTAATTTTGCTATCTGCTCGCGTAACTTTTGAACTGTGTCTGCAGGAGTGGCACCACGGATAGCAACCTCGTACTCCAATTCCGACTTTTGCAAGGAAAGAAATTTTACTGGGTGCGACATTATTCAAGTTCTCTTTTAAAGAAGGTGAGCGGAATAAACAAAACGCTGTCCCGGGACCGTTAATAGGTGAGTGTTGAACGCTACCGACTTAAACTACTCCGTTCTGTTACAAAGATAAATAGATACTAACAACGTTCTTGCTGGTTAAAACAAATAAAACAGGTGTCAGCTTTGTAAAGAAGCAGCACAAATAACAACTGCCAGCAAAAATTAATAAGGAGCAGCGCAACAAAATCTGCAACTAATGTGTACCGCACAATAAATAAAATCTCAAAAGGAAATACAATATAAATAATCTAGATTTTAAAATAATAATAAAAACGCTTGCGTGACTCAACTGAACTAGAGTTCTGCAGCAACAATAACGATCATTAAAAAAAAAAAAAATTAGTTGCAAACAAACACACAAACGACAAAATGATTCCCTGCGCGGCTCAATCGAACCATAAGTAGTCACTAATAACAACTATGGAACCAAACCTCTAATAATTAAATCAGACTCCGTGACTGCTCTGGATGCTAACTACTCTGCAAGTATGATTGACTGTGGGTAATAACATAGAGTACGTAAAAGTACAGAGTGAGCTGCTAAAAGTTGTTAGAAAAATTAAATCGGAATTAAGATAATAAGTTAACCTATAGCATAAAAAGGACAAACACTTTTAAAATCATTAAAATTCATAAAACAGTTGAAAATCTAAAATTTGTACACATTAGTCGCTGCAACCTAAAACACAAACACAAAGCAAGACGTTTCACATACAGAAAAAGACACAAACACCAACTACTTCTACGCAGTGAAACCAGACCATTTTTACCACGTTTATGGGCGCCAGTGTAACGGTTGGAATTTAGAGTGTTAATGAAAGACAACCGGTCAAAAGAAAACAGTTCAATTTATTGAAAAGGTCGTGGCCAAGGTCCGATTTAAGGGGAATTTGCCCGTCTGGTACCACTGGTATAATGCGGTACTCCCCTACGTGGCTGCGAGCTGGTCGAGCAGGTCCAGGGGCGTAATCTGTATCACGGGGAGCGCCGTGGGCAGCTGGTGGTTGGTGGACGAGCGATGCCGGAGGCCTAGGTCCCCAGTATGACGACCGTCAATTTACAGCCGTAAGGTTGCACCCTGGAATCAACGTCGTCCACATTTAGGGCCATGTAATAGAATGCCGCCGATTATGAACCCCTGGTATGTTGCAGGCTAGCCGGAAAAGGAGCAACAGTTTAAGTAGCTGGTGGGTGTTCATAATCAGAACGGAGTTACTAGGCGAGATTGAAGGCAAACGCTATAGCAAAGCGGCCGAGATTAAAAATGCATGAGGTGCTAAACTATAATATTAATTGTTACATGTGGATACTCTATAATTAATATAAACACAAGCTTAGTAATTCAAAAAAGGGTGACGACATGCAAAAATACCGTGGTGCACAATGTATGGGACGCCATCTTATAACGGTACTTTTTGCCAACGCGCGCAGCGGTTACTTACATATGCTTGCGAGCGACATCATTACATCTGCGAAATAAGTAGCTCAAAGCGAAGCGCATACAGCCTGGCATTGCACGATTAAATAACTAACATTCTTAAGACTAGGTAACGTTCAACACTTACCCTTACGGGGTGAAAGACGATATGAGGATGCGACAGGTACACTGTTTCGTGTCGACGCACAAATTGCTCCGGGGCCTTCACTGCCGGAATACTTTTAAAACGTTTACTTGTTTAAAACAAAGAGTAAAATTTCTGCATGCGCGTAAGAAGACACAGAGTATATGTGAACGCGGCTGCAGTAGGCGATGCGCCTCTCGTGACGCTCGGGCGAGAAATGAATCGTGGCGCGGCTGCAGTGGAATATTCCGTCGGCCGTGCACAAATGCTGACCTCGCGTTACTACGCGCGAAGCGCATAGAGTAACGTTGCGGTCAGAGTGTTTGTTCGAAAATAAACATTAATGTTTTTCTTAATTTATTTTTAATGTTAATTCTTCATGTTTGTTATTTAATTAAATAGGTAAGTTGATTAAGCGTTACTTTGATAGTTTTCAGTTATGAATTAAAATCATTATTATTTTTTAAATATAAATCATCTATGTAAATATGTATATATGTACGTACAACGTTACAATGGATATGGTGGTGTAGCCATTCTTATTAAAAACTCGTTTAATTTTTCATATCATTCATTATCACATAGTAAAGATTATTCCATTATTTCCGCCATTGTAAATAACATCTGCATAGTTTCAGTGTACATTCCTCATCCTTCATTAGTCATTCTTAGTGAAATTAGAAGCATAATATCATCCCTTCCTTCCCCTTTCATTATTTTAGGTGATTTTAATTGCCATCATCCTGCCTGGGGATGCATCAATTCGAGTAATTTAGGAGAAGAAATAATTGATATGGTTCATTGTTTTAATTTGTGTATATTAAACTCTGGAGCCCCGACGCGTCGCTCTGCTCCAAATGAGAATCCTAGTGCCATAGATTTGTCAATTTGTAGTTCATCAATTGCAGTGTCAGTATTATGGGAGGTTCTTCCATTTTCTTTTGGTAGCGATCATTTTCCGATTTTAATTTCTTTCCCTTTCAAAAACAAACCACTGATGAAAAGATCTCCGCTTTTAGGATATAAACTCCAGAATGACAAATGGCAACATTTTAGGGAGCATTTGGATGAGAAGTTGGCCCAATTGCCCGAGGTGTCCCATAACCAAATTTTACAATCATCTGATGCTTTCGCTAAGCTGCTGATTGAAGTAGCAGATGAAGTATTTCCATCCAGAAAAAAGGGTTCTCAGTTTGATATCCTCAGCCCGCCTTGGTGGGATTCCGAATGTACAGATGCTGTTAAAAAGAGAAAACAGAGGGAATTAGTTTATAACGATAATATGAATGAGGAAAATTTTAATAGCTTATTAGCTGTTATGAAGGAGACAAAACAATTTTTAAAGAAAAAGAAGCTTGAGGGTTGGCGCTCCTTCTGTGCATCTATATGCCCTAATACTCACCCATCTGAAGTTTGGAAAAAAATTCGGATGTTTAGGGGGGCCTTTGTTGAAACGAATGGCCAAATTGATCCTTCCATTGCTGGAAAATTCTTAAATAAGTTAGCTCCTCCTTTTGTTCCATTGCCTTTTCCAATTAGTGTTGAATTTTTAAGCTCTTCAAATGTTGATAACAATGATACACAGCGTTTTAATAGTCCGTTCTCAATGCTAGAGTTGAAGAGTGTGCTCACTTATGTCGTAGATTCCGCCCCGGGGTGTGATGGTATACCATACTCTTTTTTGGTTCATGCCAGTGATCATGTGTTAGGTTATTATCTAGACCTTATCAATATTGTCTTTCTGACAGGTAATATTCCTCCCAAATGGAAAATGCAATTAGTGTTGCCACTTCTCAAACCAAATAAATCCCGTTCCGATCCAAATTCTTATCGTCCTATTGCGTTGTCATCGGTTTTAATCAAAGTCATGGAACACTTGGTTAAAAATCGATTGGAGTGGTTTATCGAAAGTATTATTACCAGATATTCAATATGGCTTTCGGAAGTGCAGAAGCACTTTAGACTGTGTTAGTTTGTTAGTTTCTGATGTACTTCTGGCATTCTCCGAAAACAAGTGTGTGGTAGCTTGTTTTGTAGATATCAATTCGGCTTATGACAATGTAAATATTTCAATTTTAGTTAATAAGCTGTTGTTGCTGGGAGTTCCAAGTCGTTTGTGTGTTATGATCTCCGCTATGTTCTCTGAAAGATTTATTAGATTGAATTTAGAATCTGAAATTTTATATAGAACAGTATGGAAAGGGCTTCCGCAAGGTTCTGTTCTTAGTCCTTTACTTTTTAACGTTTATACATACGATTTACTTCCTCATTTGACTGATTCTGTATCCGTTATTCAATATGCGGATGATATAGTATTATATTGTAATAATAAATCTATTCATAATGCTTGTGAGATTATGAACTGTAATTTACAAAATTTAAAAATGTATTTGGATAAGAATGGCCTAGATCTCTCAGTTTCAAAATCTGCAGCAATTTTATTTTCTCCTAGGAAAAGATCCGTAGATGTAAATTTGACTTACAATGGATCTACAATTTCCTTTTGCAAGGAAGTTAAATATTTAGGAATTGTCTTAGACTATAAACTTTCTGCCAAAGACCATTGTAATTACGTGAGGAACAGATGCGAACGTTCATTAAATATATTGAGATGTTTGGCTGGTGTTTGGTGGGGGAGCCACCCATTTTATTTGAAACTCATTTATAATGCTGTTATAAGGAGCGTTTTAGATTATGGCTCTTTCCTTCTAACTCCTGGTACTGTAGATGCCTTTAACATCTTAAATGTTATCCAAAACAAGTCTCTCAGGACAGTCCTTGGTGCGATGAAGACCAGTCCTGCCAATGCAATGCAAGTAGAGTCTGTGGATCCGCCTATTCATTTAAGACGTCAATTTTTAGCTGATAGATTTATTTTTAAAACCATGCAATTCTCAAATCATCCTCTAGTACGTAAATTATCTGTTCTTCTCAATTACATTCAGACATCTTCGTATTGGCGTAATAGAACACCTCCTTGCATAATAAATAGTTATCTTAAGTTCCAGAGTTTAACTTCGCCAACTGTCAGATATCTCTCTCTTCCCATATATGAGAAAGACTTTGATTCACTGACCATTGCTCCACAAGTTTTTCTGGATTCTGGCATCGTTAAAGATAGAACAAGTGCAAAGCCAGTATTTAACAATTTGGTTGGTGAAAATTGGGCTGATTGGCATCACATTTATTCAAATGCATCTAAAAGTTGGGGTTGGCGTATATCACCAACAGTTTGATACTGTAATCAAAATTAAACTCCCTCCAGAGTCTTCAGTATTTTCTGGTGAACTATTTGGCATTTTCAAAGCGGTGGAATATGTTTCCATGTTCAATTTAAAAAACTGTAATTTTTTCGGATTCTAAAAGCAGCCTTCAAGTTTTAATTAAATCACCGTTTAGAATGTCTAATAATTATCCGTTACTGTATGAGATTCGAGCTATTCTGTTACAATGTCAATTAAAGGGGCTCACTGTGAATTTTGTCTGGTTGCCAAGCCATTGTGGTATTTCGGGTAACGAAAGGGCTGATAGTTTGGCTGTGGATGCTGTGGTTTCTGGCGATGTCTCTTCTTATAATTTTTTTTGCCACGATTTACTTTTACTTCCCAAAAGGTATCTACAATTGTCATGGGAGTTCTTTTGGTTTTGGAGTAGCCTGGAGACAGGGGCCTATTACCACAAGATCCAAAGTGATATTCCCTTGAAGCCTTGGTTTTTTGGGAAAAAATCCTTTAGTAGACGTGAAATATCATGTTTAACTCGTATGAGATTGGGCCATACATGTGCTCCTTTTCATCTTGCAAAATTTAATATTATAAGTGAGCCTAAATGTGACTGCGGTGCTGAGGAAGCTGACGTAAACCATATTATCTTATCTTGCCCGTTATTCGATCGTACTGTCTTCTTGGATGCGCTTCAATCTAAAAATGTTCCTTTTCCCACCGAAATTTCCTCTTTGCTTATTAATCCAGATATTTATAATATTCTAGCTAAGTTTATTTGTGAGAATAATATCAAATTATAGTATTATTCATATTTTATAATTTATTTGTATGTATTCCAATTCCGTTTTCCTGCCTTGATTATTTTTTCCAAATTCCGATATATCCTTTCCGTACTTATCCGATTTTATTTCCTTCCCTTTTCATTAACTTGATTATGGCTATGGGCAAACGCCCGCAAGTCCAAGGAAAAAAAAAAAAAAAAAAAAATAGGCCGGCTGCCGCGAGCGGTCGCACTCGTGGTGCACCGGCGGCTCCATACTAGTTTGTATGAAGATTTTGAGCGGAAAAATTACGCAACTTTGTGATTTTTTCACACGAAATAAGTACATATTTATTAGGAAATGAAGATTTCAAGGCCTTTTTTTAAAGTTTTCACTTTATTATTTGATAAAATTCATTTAATACTTCTTGATACTTACGACTCAGTTGTTACAATACGGGAGTGTATACACGTTTATAGTGATTTTCTGACTTTTTTTACACTTTATCCATAAGCATTATCTTAAGTTCGAATACTTCGAATGTTTCAAGAAGAAGTAACATTCATTGGCTAGCTGTGGGATTTTGTTCAAGGTTGTGGAACATCGTTTTCTGTATAATTCTCCTACATTCCCGATCCTCGATTGCCGAAGCTGGCCCTTAAAAGAGACGGATAAGTGTCGAACTAACCTAGGTATTTATAATGTAAAATTACTCTTGCTTTAAAAGTATTCCTGCAGACTTACTGTATAAAACAGTTTTGCAGGGCTTTTGATTTAATTATAACTCTGTTCTTAGATGGATAAATAAGTAAATAAAATAAATAAAGGTAGTCATCATCATCATCATCATCATCATATCAGCCGAAAGACGTCCACTGCTGGGCATAGGCCTCCCCCAAAGAGTGCCAGTGACCGGTCCTGCGCCACCCGTATCCAGCGGACTCCAGCAACCTTTACCAGGTCATCAGTCCACCTTGCGGGGGGCCTACCCACGCCGCGCCTTCCGGTACGTGCTCGCACTCGATAACCTTTCCGCTCCAACGGCCATCGGTTCTACGTGCTATGTACCCCGCCCACTGCCACTTAAGTTTAGCGATTCGGAAGTCTATATCGGTTACCTTGGTTCTGCTGCGGATAGCCTCATTTCTGATGCGATCACGCAGAGAAACTCCCAACATAGCCCTCTCCATAGCCCTTTAGGTGACGAGCCTTTTTATGAGGCCCATAGTAAGCGACCACGTTTTAGTGCCATATGCCATCACTGGCAACACACACTGGTCAAAGACTCCCGTCTTGAGACACTGCGGGATATTGGACGAAAAGATGTGCCGTAGCTTCCCGAACGCTGCCCAGCCGAGTCGGATTCGACGATTGACCAAGAGGTCGAAGAGTCGTCGTCGTTGGAGAAAGATCTCCAAGTTGGACCTACCTAACTGGATAGTCTGTCCTAGGTATACATAATCGTCTAGTACAACTTCAAGCGTAAAGTGTCCGATTATAAAAGGCTGGACTGGAGAAGGCTAGGCATCAACATCAACGGCGAGTACATCACTCATCTTCGGTTTGCTGACGATATAGTAGTCTTGGCTGAGACCATGGAGGACTTAAGTACGATGCTCGATGACCTCAGTAAAGCTTCCGAGCGAGTTGGTTTAAGAATGAACATGGATAGGACGGAGATCATGTTAAATGCCCATGTAGTACCAACTCCCATTACAATAAAGGTCTCTCCAGGAAAAATAATTTGAAAATAAATGAATAGGTAGGTAATAGCTAAATTTATAATAGCTTTTTTTGTAGATTTCATTTTAAAATGTTATTGTAAGATAACATTTTGAGATAATATTGTAAGAAAGATGCTTTATTCAAGAATCCGACAAACTATCCACCCGGAAGTAATTATGTAGATTTAAATTAAGCATGCATTGTCTTTTTTGTATGATTTATCTTGAATATTATAGTGCTAATATAAATGAACCAAAATAAAGATAAAAATATTTTTTTTTCTGGCTTTTCAGAAGCTAGTTAATTTATAACACACACACTATTTAATTGATAATACATCCGTTACACAGAAAAAGTAAGTTATTATACATTATTTCCAAAATTGTCTTTTTTTGCATACCAGTTGTCAGTTAATTGGCTGGACTATAGTCTGTGTCGCCGTGAGACAGCTCGTGCGCCATCTTGTGATAGCTAAAACCATCAGCGGGCTGAAAATGGGACTGTGCATATAAAAAAATAAAATAAAATTTTGAATTGTTTATGTCCATATTTTTTACACAAATATATATTTTATGACTTAACACAATCTTAACTTTTAAAGATTATTAGCTAATTTTAGTTTAATATATATCATAGATTTGACATTATATATGCGGTTTCATAAGGATATCCGTGGACGCCGAAATGATACTACAAAGATCATAGATATAACTATGACTAATAGTAAGTTCTAATTATTCCCTTCTATAAATAATACTGACGATGAAGCTAAGTATGATATGATTTATCGCAGATACAGATCACGGCACGGATTCGTGATAAATCGCCATGGCTAACGCGAAAAGTCGCGTTTGGTTGGAGCCATGCTCTTCAGAAACAAATGAACACGGAGGTAAGTAATCGTAAAAATCTTAGGAGCTGAAACGAATCTGATGATGATCGGTGATGATGAGGCTTGGGGCTTTTGGTAGCGTAACCGTGGTTTTAGAATCTGTGGGTGTTCTGATGTGTGAATGTATGTTAAAATATTTTTTCAAAGTCAAAGACGAAGTCTAATAATTTACTTTAAAAACAAAGTTTTAACCGACTTCAATTTAGTACTCCGCCAAGCCACGGGAACGTTTCCACATTTCCTATCCAATTTACCACATGAACTGATTTCCAAGAGCAAATGCGACAGCACCTGGTGGAGTCGCGGAAGTGTGCGCGACGCTTTAGCTCCGCTATAAAGCAGCGCGCGGAGCACCGTGGGGTTTTAGACGGTAGTCCGGGCGGTTCCCGGGAGCCCGTCATACCCGTCCTGGTTTCCCAGCCTTGCGTGAAAATCATATTTCGGTCTGTCACTAGCCGCAAGTGTCCATGGGCGGCGGTATCTGCTTATACCATTAGACGGGCCGTATGATTGTATGCCGCCGCCGCATGTATAAAAAACTCTGCAATACAAATAGCCCAGTCATATGGTCAGATATAGTCAAATCTCTAAAACAATATATCAGAAAAAAAGTTCGGTTTTTCTTATATATTGTTACGAATATTCAGATACAGAATAATATTTATATATTACTAGCTTTCGCCCGCGACTTCGTCCACGTGGACCCGGGATAAAAACTATCCTATATTTTAATCCAGGCTATAAACTATCTTCGTGCAAAATTTCATTCAAATCGGTTCAGCCGTTTAAGCGTGATTGAGTAACAAACATCCAAACATCCAAATATCCAAACATCTAAACTTTCGCATTTATAATATTAGTAGGATTGTCTGAATTCATGGTGTTAACTTATTATCACCATGATTTTGAGTGTCGAGTAAACTATCAGTGTGTCATCTGTTATTAGTAGCTACGTATCTGTTTGTATATCTACGACATATACGGCACGTAGGGGACATGCTCCTAATGTCAATAAACCGAAAGATGTGACCGTTACTAAGTAACACGATATTTAGCTAACGTATGTCACCCGAATGGGTTTACAATCCTTCACCGAGCTGTGAACGTGGAGTACCAGACCAAACCACCGCTCATAAATAAATAAATAAATATTACGGGACAATCTTACACAAAGCGAACTAGCCCCATAGTGAGCTCAAGCCCAATAAGGCTTGCGTTTGTGCGCCGAGAACACCCAAAAATGACAGTTTGTGTATCTCTGTCACGATAAGGCGAATGCAATAGAGATATTCGGAAGATTTTCGCGAATACACATCCAGTGGCCCCTTTTCAGGAAGTTCCAAGTAGTGATGTGCCGCCGAGAAATTACGCCCTTACGGTAATTCTCATTGCGTAAAATTTCCGTAAATTACCGAGAATTCCCGGTAAAGTCCTCCGCGAGTAATTTTGGTGAGATTAAGTTGACTTTGAAAATGGCTAACAGCGCGTGAGTTTTTAAGATATTTTATTATAATTCGTGTTCATTTCAGGTTTGAGCGTTATTTAGCAAATAGATTGCTTATCAGTTAGGGTCGCATTGTATTCTAGCAGGTAATTAAAGGTACGCATTATGACTAAATGGGCAATATCTAAGTACGCTATGCCAACAAATTGGAACCTGGGTCCCAGGATACCTGAATTGTAATGGTTCCTGATTGGCCTTTACCCTTATCAGTTAGCCGGTGGTAGGGAAAGTATGCCCATAGCACCGGCGACATGCTACAGTTTAGTTTATCTTGAAGTAACCTATTGTGAATCGTGTTATGAATACAAGTGTTACTGACAGTAGAACAATGATACCAAAATGTAAAGTTTTAGAATATTTTAGAGAAACTACCGAAAACGAACGAATCAAATACCATTGCTTGTTTTGTGACATGTATATCGCCAAAAATTTTACTAGTTTAACTCAACATTTGGTTAAGAACTGCCAAAATTGCCCTGCTGATGTTAAAACTGGGTTTACAAAAATCGTCACACAGAACGGCCCGATAATTCGGCTGTCGATGAGGTAAGTGTGTTTTGCTCAACTTAGCATCAGAATCAGAATTATATAACAACATTTTTAAAAAAAGATGTGAAGACAAGCTTTAAACTTGTTTCAGAAAATAATTATATTTCTAGTTATTTCGTTATTTTGCATGTTCAATACATATCTGCAAATTATCATAACATTATTAAATAAAAAATGTTATGATAAATAGCAGCAATCACATAACATTTAATACATTTTAAGATGATTATTGCATTTGTTAATTATATGTATGTTTTAAATTACCTACCTTTATAAATATATATAAAAAAATAAACCTATTTACAAATTTACTTAACTGTGTATTATATTATTCTTGCAGTAAAAATATATTTTAAATCTACCAATTTAAAAGCTTTTTTTTTCATTCAAGCACTTACATCGTAACCGTTTCAATGAAAATATGGAGATTCCTAACGGAAATAATACCAGAGAACGTTCTCCGAGAACATGCTCGGTAATTTACGCCGGTAATTTACGGTAATTTTGGAAATATACGAGTTCCTTTAGTATGACTATTTAGTTTTTTTGTGTGTAGATTTTCATTACTAATTGTAATAGAATCACGATGAAAAAACTTGAAAAAAATAAAAACTTTGAATACTTTCTCGATAATTACCGTTACGGAGAACATTACCGAGAACGTTACCCCAAAATTATCTCCGTTCTTGGTGCCTTAACTGGCATTTCAAGACGCTCCGACACCTGGCTGAGCCAGCGTTTGGGGCTTCGGCCTCTTGGTTTTCTGCCATCTACTGTGCTTAGTTGGGGTTTTGGTATCCCGGCGAGCTATCTGGCCAAATATTGGAGAATACGGTGAAGAGAGAAACGAGAGTCGGTATTCTTTATCCAGGCCAATCTCTTTAAGGATGGCTGCATTTGTAAGAAATGCAGACCGTGGAATATATTTCGTACAAACTCATCCATCTTAAGCAGTAAGCATTAGACGCCAGCACCACATCTCAACAGCATCGATTCTTTGCGGCTTTGATGGTCCAAGTTTCTAAACGAACCACATAGGTAAAATGCCTAATAGCCGTTATCACATTGTTATACATATAAATAATTGAACTTACATAATATGTGACGATAATAATTATAATAGGTTTAAAATATTATTTGTTAGATTTTAGAGTTTATTTTTTTGTCGGGGGGTTTTTAATTTTTTTATAAGTTATGGAGAAATCTTTTTTTACAAGCTTTTTGTTAACTTGCAATAGTTAACATAATTAATATATTTGTATCTAGTTATATAGTTAATATAATTGTATGTAAATATGTTTGTTCGGGTGGAATCTTGCAACTCAATTATGAAGCAGATATCTTCAACCGATTGAGCTGAAATTTTGGGTTTAAGCTGATCAGAAGGTGGCCATGGGAATTCATGACTTAACCGACGTAACCTTGTTGAGTTTGGGCTCGTTAGAATTGTCTCAACGAGTAGTTGAATGACGGTATACAGAAAAGTACAGTTAGCAATAAAAGCTTGTACCAAAAATGTTTTTTTACAGAAACTTATTTATATAATTTCAATATGTTGCGTCCTAATTGTTGTTTATCGTGACCTAAACTATTAAATTATTAAATTTAGGAATTATTGCTTTAGAAAACTATTCTGAATTTATGTTTCCACAAACTATAACGACTGACGGCTTAAGTGGTCTTCGGTAGCGACGACTACTTAGGGCGTCACCGTCCTCAAGATTGAGGTACTGTCACTCCAAACTATTCAATTCTATCGATACAATATGATCTATGGAGTACTATTGACACAGCCATTGCTTAATTGTGGACCTTAGTACCAAGGAATAAGAGCTAATGGTCATTTTATGTTACTGATTGTATGTGACGTGACAGGAATCGCAACTCTGTGAATTGTCTGTAAAAACTTGGTAAGTGGGTCAAGCAAGGGTGCATCTGCCATAGTTATTAATGCTGTCATAGTAGCCATTTGGAATGCTAATTAGTATGAAGCAGACAATAATGGACGTTCTGAATATCATAGGGGCAAGCGCATGTTGCGAATGTAATTACTAATTAGCAGTCGTAACTTTTGTAGCAGTTTCGGTGCAGCGTAGTGTTGTTAACGGAATTGGTATAGACAATATCAAGTGTCAAAGTTACGATCACTGCTAATTAGACACGCTTTAGATCGACATATTTGATGATTTTTAGGGTTCCGTACCAAAGGGTAAAATCGGGACCATATTACTAAGGCTTCGCTGTCTGTCTGTCCGTCTGTCACCAGGCTGTCTCTTGACATGAACCGTGATAGTTAGACAGTTGAAAATTTCACAGATGATGTATTTCTGTTGCCGCTATAACAACAAATACTATAAAACCGGCCAAGTGCGAGTCGGAGTGGGACTCCCATACAACAGAAATATTTTTTTGTCCTTTTTATAGATAATGGTACGGAACCCTTCGTGCGCGAGTCCGACTCGCACTTGGCCGGTTTTTTTCGTTGATTTTGTACGGTGCTGGCTTTTAGGGTCCTGGGACTTAAATTAAAATGGACTGAAGAATTCTATAGGGTGGTTTATTCCGCCTTAACTACAAATTGTGAAACCCGGTCAAACAGAGAGTCAAGGGGAATGCGGTGGGCATTCCCCTTGACTCTCTGGTTGACCGGGCCATACAAGGAAATGTGAAAGACCCCAAATAAAATAGAATAACCACTAAAAATTACATCCCCACTTTAGGTGTAGGGGAGGTACCCTCAATTTTCTTCAAGATTTTATTGTACTTTGTCGGCGTGATTGATTTATATACCCATGCGGAATTACAGTTTTCTAGTAGTAATGGTTACTGAGCTAAGCCGAAGACGGACGGACAGACGGACAGACGGACAGACAGACATGGCGAAACTATAAGGGTTCCTTGTTGACTACGGAACCCTAAAAAATTTTACGAATCGGCTCATAAATGACAGAGTTTTGAGGTAAAAAACATTTAAACGCTATAAAAAAATACAACAGGATTGAGAACCTCCTTTTTTTAAGTCGGTCAAAAAGTTTAATGTCATTCCAGTATGCCGTTTTAAACTACGTTTTGTATGGAAACTCGAGTTGCGTCAACCGTGTTGGGGACTCAACACCATCAACACCATTTTGCAACATCAATGATGCCATGTGACGTCACTCGTCACCTCGCTACCTATTTGATGTCCTTGACCTCGAACATATAACAAAATGCGGCCTTCAAGGAAGCGAGCCTTCTAATAGAGCCAAACACAAGGAAACGTTCGTTATTGGTCGTATACTATTATTTTCCGTACGTGCATTGTTATCGTGACGGCGCTGCGTCATAATAAAGATTATTGGATACTTTGGACAATCTCGTTTCCTAGTTATTCAATTTGCACGCATCGTTTGGTAATGAAACAGAAACAGTAATGAGTGTTTCCAGAATACATTATCTCACCAGCTAAAGCTGGTAGCACTGCAGGTCTCGGTGTCAATGTCCACCAGTAATTTTAATTACATTGGAATAAGTTTCTGTCAAAAATTTCATTTTTGGTACAAGCTTTTATTGCCGACCGTACTTTTCTGTATAACATGATCAACTACTCATTGAGACGTTTCTAACGAGCCCAAACTCGATGGGATTATGTGGTTTTATTACGGAGTTTCTATGGCCACCTTCCAGCTCCATCATCAGATCAGCTCCAAGTCATCATAATATTGCATTGTCACGCGATTTATATATGCATGCAAAATTTCAGCTCAATCGGAAACCTGGAAGTGGATCAAATTTAACTTGGACGAATATTTAGCAGATAAGGATATATGGACAAATGTTAATGCCATTACTTAAGTTACCGCTTGTATTAAAGTATACTGCGTGGAACGGAACGATGGACTTTCCCGCAAGAGGGGGATTATTGAGCGCTAGTACGTCACATTTTCCAGATAAACTATTTTTTTTGACGCGTTTTTTTTTAACATTTATATGGAGCTCGTCGCTCCAGTCGGCCAACGCTCCATACAAAGGTAAAAAAAAAATCGCGTCAAAAAAAATAGTTTATCTGGAAAATGTGACGTACTAGCGCTCAACAATCCCCCTCTTGCGGGAAAGTCCATCGTTCCGTTCCACGCTGTATATGTAAAAACAAAAAGTGTTCGCCATGAATTTATTTTGAATAAAAAATTACTTACTTACTTGCAAGATTTGATTACAGACAGACAGACAGACAAACAGACAACGGGACAGGTGAAACTAAATAAAAGCTTGTAAAAAGCAATGGGATTTGCGAGCACAGTCCTTTAATAACTTCGCGCTATCTGACCTAACGGAGGAACTACCTGGCAGATGAACGGCGTAATATTTGGATTACACTGAAACGGATAAGAACGGGCGTCAGCCGTTGCAACCGCAACCTCCAGAAATGCCAATTCTTTACCGAGTTGCGACTGTGGCTGGAGCTGTGGAGCACCAGACCGCCAACACCAGACAACCGCTTAGATATACTGTGTAAGAGTGACCGAAGAAACGCTTTGCGGGAGCGAATGCCAGGGATTGGCTATCAAACTTGGATATTGTATTGTACCTACGTCTAATATTTTCCCTTGTAACAAGTAATTTGTATTTCTATTGGAGAACACATTCTTATGAAAATAAAGCCATATACGACATAATAATAATAATCTTTAATCATCGGCAATTTAATTGGTGGATTTTATGCGTAACCAGGTCGCTCGTATCTCCATAAAAACGTAGTTAGGTTCTCATTTTAAAACGTCATGCTAATGCAGTGACAATGCTAGACATGCTAGCTGCGACGTTATAATTTCTAGCAACTGTAACTAGTTACCGACCTACATGTACGAGTAGGTATGCTCCTGCAGCACTATTTGTAAAGCAGAGGTAATTCAATACTTAGGCGTTATGGTGAACCACAATCTAATATAAAAAAATGGCTGGCCAGTCTATCTTATCAGGAGACAGAAAAAATTATAGAAATTGGAAATAGTTGAGGTTTTTTACATTAGCATTAGATTTGTTAAAGATTAAATAAAAGAAGGGTAGTTTAAAGAAGAAGAAGGGTTTAATAAATACATTTTCGTTTTATGATGTTTTTAACTGTTGTAGCTGATCATAATCAAACATGTGACATTAGGTACAATAGTCTGTAAACCGGTAAATTTTTGACACACCACCTGTTATTGGTCCCCGCTATAAAGGCACGCGTAGTGCGGGTGGGTACCAACGTTAAGGAGATGCCTTGATTCGAGTCGAACACGCCCCCTTGACAAAGACACGCTTATGCCTTCCGCGCACGAGAAAAAGAGATGGAACACTTCGGGAATGGCTTTTTTGGACAAATTTCGATAAATACCTAACTTAGAGAAGTTTTATTTACATTTCATAACGTGAGATTTTAGACGAGATAAAATACTATAGTATTAACTTGGTTGTGTCGTAAAATAATGTATCGTTTGAGTAGGCTGAGTAAAAAAAGGAAAATACAGACCCAACTTTGGATTTTTTTTCTATCCACGAAATTTTAAGCAATCATGTATCGGTAAAATCAGAAAAACAATCATATAGTCAAGAATCATATATCTGAAAATCAGACCTTACTGTTTTTTAATCTAGTCAGAACGGCGTTTCAAAGCAGGCGATAATTTCCAATTCACCGCCTTAATCCACTGCTATATTTTTAGCCGTAATATGTAATGCATGCTAGAGATAAGTAGGTATTTAAAAATATATATATACTTTAGCTTAAGACACTGTATTAACAATGCTTATCGTTGATAAATAATTTTTCATTTTCATTTTCATTCATAAATACGGCGGATCCCATTGTGTAAAAAAAATCATGTTATTCCAGTATCAGTGCCATATGTCACCCATCACTGGAAACACACTGGTCAAAGACTCTCGTCTTGAGAGCCCCTGCCACTAGTTCTAGAAAGCATTCTGTGTCAAAAATCATGAAAATGCTTACTGATAATTTGTGACAATACAGTTCACGAAACAGTTTTTCTGCAAAACAGGACAGCCCGTTTCCAGACGATTCAAGACGAACAATCATCAAACCAGCGAACATCACGGTCTGTCCACATTTAGACTAAAGACAAACAAAACAATAAAACCGCTGAAAGGAGGTCAAAGTCGCGACAACGCGCTATCATAATTAAATTACTCTCACTGCATCACTTTATTAAGGCGTATGTCCCGTGGTGTTAGGTCGCGGGAATCCGCTGGATGCGGGTGGCGCAGGACCGGACACTTTGGCACTCTTTGGGGGAGTTCTATGTCCAGCAGTGGACTTCTTTCGGCTGATATGATGATGATGTATGTCCCGTGCGCTCAGGTACCGATGTGTTGAACTTGACAGCTTGTCAACCCACCTCATCATCATAATCTGTAATTTGGGCGCGGAAGGACATCTAGCTTATATATGTGGAGCAGCCTGAAAGTAGCACCTATCCATCTATAAATTAAGATCCCATCGCCTGTCGTGGTATGGGTATGTAATGCGGAGCGATGACAGTCATGTGATCAAAAACTATTTAGGTATGAACCTGCAGTGATGGAAGAGTCGAGGACGGCCATGGAAAAGGTGGATGTGTCAGAGACGATATGAAGAGGAAGGAAGAAGGAGATAACGAGTGACAGGGAGGTATGGATTAAAAAGACATGCTGCGCCGACCCCAAGTAAACGGGATAAGGGCAATAAGATGAGAATGACGTACGACAAACATCGTAAGTTAAACATCTTTTGATGTTGCCGAGCCGAAACAACGTATCATTATGTCATGAGCTCATGATGGCTATTTAAAGTTTCGGCACCTCCGTTAATGGTGTACTATAATTGTTATGTAAATCCTATTACAGTACTAAAATAGTTAAGTAAATCGGATATAGATCGTGATAATTGAAGTGTGTTACTACGTCTGACAAGTTTCTCGTAAATATTATTGAAAAGACACAGTCGCGTGGAATATTGATGACCGTTTTGATGACTGCCTACGAAGCAAGAGGTCCCGGGTTCGAATCCTGGTAAGGACATTTATTTGTGTGATGAGCACGAATATTTGTTCCCGAGTCATGGATGTTTTCTGTATATTTAAGTATTTATTTATCTATTTAAGACTGCGCCGAGCTTTTGACGCGGGCACCGATTTGGCATTTGCACCTGTGTGTGCGTCATCACGCACACTACCGCCGGCTTGCTCGATCGGTACGGTCGGTCACAAGCTAAAAGTTAGTAGCTCATCATTCTCTAATAATAAATCTCAACTCCGCGTATAAAACCGTGGATGGTATAAGGAATAAAATACAAAACGCAATTATTATTTTTATTGAAATTTGTCCGTTAACTAAGGAAAAGAAAAAAATAAGCAAAGTAATAATAACGCAGTGTTACCGGTGGACTAGTGTTGCAATTGAATTAGCAATCAGCAGCGACGTGCACAGTCTTTAGACGGGATAGACAAAAAAAATAGCCAATCTAGCCAAGTCCACGAAAAGCTAGCTCTTGTTTCTCCAAAAAAAGCAAAAATATCTTTGAGTGAAAATATTGTCGATTTGGGCCATTGAGTCCGTTTCAAAAGATTCCTGTAATAAGATGCAAGTGCTACATATAAATTTAAGTAGAGCATTTAAAATCGTAAGTTTCAATTTTTGCCATTTTGGCCATGGATTCGTCATGTCCGTCTGTCTGTCTATCCGTCCGTATGTCTACATTAACCTACATACCGTAACATTGGACGCTGCACTTTTTCCATTCTCATTTTTTGTTCCCAATACTCCAATCGGATTATTCGATGATTTCTAAAAACATAATTAGTAATAAGTACATTGAAAATAAGAAATTTCTTATTATCTGCCAAATATCTGCTTATCTGCTTAATACAGGGTGTACCAAAAATGATAAGAAAAAACAAAAAAAAATCTGACGCGATTTTTTTTACCTTACTATGGAGCGTTGGCCGACTGGGGCGACAAGCTCCATAGAAATGTAAAAAAAAAGCGTCAATTTTTTTTTCTGTTTTTCCTTATCAGAACACGATACCTGTTAAGCCCTTGATCGGTTCATACCCCGTTTTTGTTACACTTTGTATAATGCCAAAAGTATTTAAAAAAATATACTTACATTGGAAATTCCTCATTCATTTTGTCTCTTTGTTCGTGCAATAGAAGCAAGAAGCCGTTTGTGGAAATACTTAGGGCCATTTTTACGTGTATTATATCTTTCCTTGCATCTTCCCATTTTAAGGGGCTCCCATACGATACGCCAATGACCTTCGATCTGAATCCCTTAGTTTTCTAATGTCTTTTATAGCTTAAGAACAACGGCTTTAAGCAATATAGTATCCCATATTTACTTCAAAGTTCATTGTTTTCGAGGTATTTGGCATCAAAGTTGAACAATTATAGGCCAAAAAACTGGGTTTCTGGCCATAACTTTTGTGTTAATTAGTTTAAATTGAAAACCCTAGACACGTTTTCAGAGACGTCATAGACGAACCCATTTGTAGATTTCGTATTATGTTAGATCTTTCATGTCAATAGTGTAGTGTAGTAGTAATCTTTCACGAAATAAGTGTTTTAAGACAATGTTTAAAACCGATAGCCGTTAGACTTATAATTCTATTTGTAGTGCAAAAGTAGGAGATACGATTATAACTCGGCAAAAATCGATGAAAACCTCGGGTACTTAACTCCTTAACTAAAACAATAAATAGTTGGTGCACCATCAATAGGTTAAATGTTTCCTCTATTATCATTTATCACTAAATGTTGGACACGTATGTTTTCTTTTGTCAAGGAAAAAAAATTACAGAAAAAGCACGTCAAAGTTCAGAGCTGCGGACTCGTGACGTCAGTTGTGGTAAAAAGTGTGGCACGGCGTGACGTCACGCGGAACTTTAACGGGCTATATCTTCATTACTTTTTTTAATTGAAAAAATAAGAAATACCTGTCTAATATTTTTTTGATTTAATAACTGACTATAGAGACTATACAGGAATAAGCTAACGAGCTTGAGTTTGAAATCGACTATCTTAGCCCCTTCCATCATATAGTTCCACTAGCCATCTTCCGGCTTCATCATGAGACCCTCACCATCATGTTTAATGGTAAGTACTCAAGATAACAAAGCAAACGAGCGCAAACTCGACTATCTTAGCCCCTTCCATCATAGAGTCCCACCAGCCATCTTCCGGCTTCATCATGAGACCCTCGCCATCATGTTTAATGGTAAGTACTAATGATAACAAAGCAAACGAGCCCAAACTCGACTATCTTAGCCCCTTCCATCATAGAGTTCCACCAGCCATCTTCCGGCTTCGTCATGAGACTCTCGCCATCATGTTTAATGGTAAGTACTGAAGATAACAAAGCAAACGAGCCCAAACTCGACTATCTTAGCCCCTTCCATCATAGAGTTCCACCAGCCATCTTCCGGCTTCGTCATGAGACCCTCGCCATCATGTTAAATGGTAAGAACTGACGATAACAAAGCAAACGAGCCCAAACTCGACTATCTTAGCCCCTTCCATCATAGAGTTCCACCAGCCATCTTCCGGCTTCGTCATGAGACCCTCGCCATCATGTTTAATGGTAAGTACTGACGATAACAAAGCAAACGAGCCCAAACTCGACTATCTTAGCCCCTTCCATCATAGAGTTCCACCAGCCATCTTCCGGCTTCGTCATGAGACCCTGGCCATCATGTTTAATGGTAAGTACTGACGATAACAAAGCAAACGAGCCCAAAGTCGACTATCTTAGCCCCTTCCATCATAGAGTTCCACCAGACATCTTCCGGCTTCGTCATGAGACCCTCGCCATCATGTTTAATGGTAAGTACTGACGATAACAAAGCAAAAGAGCCCAAACTCGACTATCTTAGCCCCTTCCATCATAGAGTTCCACCAGCCATCTTCCGGCTCCGTCATGAGACCCTCGCCGTCATGTTTAATGGTAAGTACTGACGATAACAAAGCAAACGAGCCCAAACTCGACTATCTTAGCCCCTTCCATCATAGAGTTCCACCAGCCATCTTCCGGCTTCGTCATGAGACCCTCGCCATCATGTTTAATGGTAAGTACTGACGATAACAAAGCAAACGAGCCCAAACTCGACTATCTTAGCCCCTTCCATCATAGAGTTCCACCAGCCATCTTCCGGCTTCGTCATGAGACCCTCGCCATCATGTTTAATGGTAAGTACTGACGATAACAAAGCAAACGAGCCCAAAGTCGACTATCTTAGCCCCTTCCATCATAGAGTTCCACCAGACATCTTCCGGCTTCGTCATGAGACCCTCGCCATCATGTTTAATGGTAAGTACTGACGATAACAAAGCAAAAGAGCCCAAACTCGACTATCTTAGCCCCTTCCATCATAGAGTTCCACCAGCCATCTTCCGGCTCCGTCATGAGACCCTCGCCGTCATGTTTAATGGTAAGTACTGACGATAACAAAGCAAACGAGCCCAAACTCGACTATCTTAGCCCCTTCCATCATAGAGTTCCACCAGCCATCTTCCGGCTCCGTCATGAGACCCTCGCCATCAGTTCTCGTTGCTCCTGAGGGGCAACCACGTAACGTTTCGAACGCGCGTCAGGTAGATACAAGTCTCATTTTTCCATATAAATATTGACATTTAGATCTAAACTGACGCGCGTACAATGCGTTACGTGATCGACCTGCTTAGAAGCTTATAATATCAAAAATAATACTTACCCTGTTTTGCTGCGTATTACTGCTGTATTCATACACAATTGACATCGAAGTATTTTTAAGTGTCACAGCGCCGCATTTAGACGTGCTCTCTCTCTGAGCTCTCGGGGGTGACTGAATATGTCATGCGTTGCTCGCGTATTATATTTCATCATTTTGTTCCATAGTAATTTTATATGGCGGATTTGAAGGGCGTTTTTAAAAAATCATAAGTAAATAACCAAAGCACTTTGAAGTGTTAGGATTGGATTCTTTTGTAGTTAATACATTGGAGATTCGTTCGAGTAGGATTATGAAACTAAAATATATTTATTTTTATTCAATTTTACCTAAACGCCGACACACGTTCTTCTCATTTTTTGTGCAACTTTACGGAATTGTATTTATTAAACTGTAGATGATTTGAGAATATTTATAGTTTATTATTGTAAACTCACTCTTTGTGATTATAATTACATATAATTTATATTTTATTGTAAAGAATTGTGAACTCCACCGTCGAAACGGTGACTGCCGTTTTTGCCGATTATGCTCGGCGCAGTCTTAAGTATGTTTATTGTCGTCTAGTACCCATAGTACATGCTTTGCTTAGTTTGGGACTAGGTCGATTTGTTTAAGATTGTTACGTAATATTTATTTATTTTAGCCTGGTCTTATCTTATCTTATCTAGATGAGGGCCCTTTCGGATGCACTTCGACCCAGCGGGATCTTTTGTGCATTAGCCCTCTCCTTTATGCCTACTCCCAAGCTCGCTCTATCATTTCCACAAAGCGGATGATGCAGCTCAGCGGGAGTACCTTGAATTCCTTTGGTTGCGGATAGTCGCTACCAAAGTAATTCATTCTTTGTCTGGCAAGGGCATGACATTCAAACAGTAAGTGTTCCATGGTCTCATCCTCCTCGCCACACATTCTACAGTCTAAACTGTCCGACAGTCCCATCTTGGCCAAGAGATCCTTGACCCCGAAGTGACCTGTGAACACCCCAGATATGATTCTGAGTTGCTTCCTACTGAATTTCCAGAGCTTGTTAGTCCAGCCCGAGTCCACTCCTTCTATGAAGAGCTTAGAGTGCCTTAAGCCCGCCTCATTCCTCCATTCGTGTTGGTGTTTGGTTTTGGCGTAGGCTTTAAAGGCCGAAGTTATGGTTCTCTGCGAGAGTCCCACAAATGGTTCTGGACCTACACAGTGATTTGTAGACCCCCCTCTTGCAAGCTCATCCGCTCTTTCGTTGCCGATGTAGCCCTCGTGCCCCGGTATCCAAACTAGTTGCACCTTATTGTGCTTTCCAAGCTTGTTCAGTGCCTGGACGCCATTATAGACTAGTCTAGAATCCACTTTCGGCGCCGTAAGCGCTTTAAGGGCCGCTTGACTGTCGCTGAGGATATAGATGGTCTGCCCTCTGGTTTGCCTGTCTATATTCTCCTGTGCACAGGCAATTATGGCGTATGTCTCCGCCTGGAAGACGGTTGCCAAACTACCCATGCTTACACTACTACTGTAGTCAATCGCATAAATGCCTACTCCCGTACCGGATCCCATTTTAGATCCGTCCGTGTACCATATACTGACTTCGACACCAGACCTCGGTGGTTCTAGACCTTCGGCCCATTCGGCCCTGGATGAAACTTTTGTTGTGTAGTTCCTGTGGAATACATACTTGGGTAGCATTTTGTCACATCCCATGTTTGTTATTCTGTCTAAGAAACCGTCAGTCTCCATGTTTGTGTGCTTAGTCTTTGGCTTGCTGTCGCTCCACATCCAAGAGTTCTTAGTCTGTAGAGCGATTTGCGCGCCTCTGACTTAATCACCATGTGAAGCGGCCGTAGGTCCAGTAGGACTTCTAGCGCCGCTGTAGGCGTGGTTCGAAACGCCCCTGTTATAGCCATGCATGCCGATCTCTGTACCTTTGCCAGGGCATCTCTGCATCTCTCATTAAAGTCCTTGGCCACCATACTAGGCTACCGTACAATAATATGGGCCTCACCATCATGGTGTAGATCCACTTCAGTACCTTTGGGTTCAGTCCCCATGTTTTGTCATACGCTGATCTACACATTCCAAATACCCCGAGTGCCTTTGTAATGGTGAGATCTGTATGCTTCTTCCAATTCAGTTCCTTATCCAGAGTGACACCTAGATATTTCACGTCATTGGACAGTTCTAGTACCCTCCCGTACAGTTTTAACTGCTGCACGCCGCGAAGGGTCCTTTTCCTAGGGAAGGGTATTACTACAGTTTTGCCTGGATTAATGGATAATTGGTGCCGGTCGCACCATCTCTTCACTGTCTGCAGTGCCTTGTTCATAATTACTGATACCGTGCCTGGGGACTTCCCACTCACCAGTATCACTAAATCATCAGCATATCCTACCGTGTGGGTGGGACCTTTATTGAGTTCCACCAGGAGTGAGTTCACCACCAAACTCCAGAGAGTTGGTGAGAGTACCCCACCTCTACTTCCGCCCGCGACTTCGTCCGCGTGGACCCGGGATAAAAACTATCCTATATTTTAATCCAGGCTATAAACTATCTTCGTGCAAAATTTCATTCAAATCGGTTCAGCCGTTTAAGCGTGATTGAGTAACAAACATCCAAACATCTAAACTTTCGCATTTATAATATTAGTAGGATTTTTTAGTTAAAATAACAGTTTAGGGTTTATAACGATTTAGTTGGCTAAGTAAACAACAAACTTTTGGAGAGCTCTGCTTCGGTAAGTATTAAACCTGAAGAGCTGGCTCTGGTCTCAAATTGTAGTTAAAATACCGCATAGTGTACGATTTATACTGTTAATACCAAGAAACGTGCGAAAATTTCGCGGTTTTTCGAGTGCTGCAAAGTTAGCACAGGTCTTTAGAAGCTGCAAACTTGTAGGTATATACGCTACTGGTATAGTGGTCCCAACAACATTTTAAAAAATATGAACTAGCCGTTAGCATGCGATTTTTGCGATTTTTTCTGGTCAAATATGACTGGCTTACTTCCATTAGCTGTTACAAATCTTATAAGATGGAATTCCGCTGTGCCGTTTCTACAATTATTGAAACGCGAGCTGAGCTGCGGGAAATATGAATCGTGATCATCGTGATATCATTTGTCCTCATTGTGTTAATGAATGGCTTCATTCATGAATTTTTAAGAATAAAAATAAGAATAAGAATTTATTTACACAAAACACGGAAAAAAGAAAAATCAATCAAAAAGGTAACCTATGTAAGTACTGTGCTAAACGGGAGCCTCGCTCAGCATGTTGTCACGGGGGCCGTGACGCTGGTTTCCAGTGAGAGCCCCAAAAATAAATAAAACTAGAATTAAACTAAACAAACAATTTTACAATCTTTAGGCACTGTATTTCTAAAAATTACAAAAGTGAACTTAAAACTAGCGGGTAACATCAGAATCGTTGTC
Source organism: Epinotia bilunana (assembly GCA_947049275.1). NCBI lineage: Eukaryota > Metazoa > Arthropoda > Insecta > Lepidoptera > Tortricidae > Epinotia > Epinotia bilunana. The sequence continues at coordinate 14,191,256 of OX346275.1, read as the reverse complement.
GACAGTGATTTATTTGCAGGCAACACTGTAACATGCAATTATCTCAGTACCGTAAACTGGGGTGAGTAGGGTTCGCGGGGAGAGTTGGGTTATGAATGGGGAGAGAAGGTATGAAAGGGGGGTAAGATGGTTTTTTAAGGCTACTGCTACAAAAATAATGAATTCCAATTTAAAATGGAGCTATAGTAATACTCATAATAAAAAAAAATCGATCCAACAATCTTCCAAAATCACCTTTGTATGAAAACCCAGCTCACCCCAATTACGAGGGACTACGGGGTGAGGTGGTTTTTCTGTTTATCGTCAAAGTTATGAAATGGAACTACCCAAAATAAAATAAAAACAATACAAACGTCCGGAACACTTATTATATATATATATATTATATATTCAGTTTGTATAAGGAAAAATAAAATGTTATCGAGGTTTGAATGTCAGTTTTCACCCTTACTCACTCCATTTTACGGTACGTTATAAAAAACACCAAATAAAGTGTGGTAATAACCAAGCGCAAAACTACTATTACAATTAACATAATCTCATACAAATAAAAAAATAATATGTGTTATGTCGCAATAAGACAAGTTTGCCATGGTTGTATGTAAACAAGTCGTATTGAAATTGAAAAATTTCACTCAAAGTGGAAAATTTAAAAATTATTTCGCCACGAGCGGAATATGAACCCGCGACCTATAGAATCGGTCCAATGCCCTTATCTAACCGATAATTTTGAAATTTTAAAATTCTCCACATTGAACGGAATTTAGAATTCGGTTAGCCGACGTTTACTTTAAACATTTACTTTTGTCATTGAAAGTCATAACATAGACAGAATCTGAGTCACAAAGTTCACATAAAATTAGTACGAATTGGTAACAAAGGAGGAAAATTAAAAGTACCTAATGTGCTTTCATTGCACAAATGCAGTATACTTATAATGAGCAGTGTATTAACTTTAGGATCATTCGACTTTTTTTTCAAGAACGATTTATAATAATGCTTGGTTTATAATACCTATAATAAAAATAATAAACCATTTTATTTCAGGCATCTAAGGTCCATAGTTACAAATAAAATTAAAAACAAATTATTATTTAGGCGACGAAACAGTGGACAACAAACGGAGCCAGTTGCGTTGTCACGTCCGGTGTAGAGATATATATGATGCCGCGAATTCACTATGTTTTGCACGTGCTAACACTTCTTAAGGGCGATTGTGCACGCCATTAAATGTATATAGTATAGTTTGTACACTACAATGAATTAAAATTCATATTATAATTCATATTTATTTCATAAATTGTAGTGCAGTAAACCGTCCGACATTTACATACATTTATATCGGACCGTAAAAAATCCCCCGTCCCGTAAGGAACCCGCCTAGCGGGCGCCTACGCCGTAGTCGCTTTCCGCTACATATGAGAAATACCACGGGATCGGATAAGAGCGTAGCGCGTAGCGATTCTTGGCAGTGAATGTGTTAAAATATGGAATCGATTGTTATTATTATTACAGAGGTCGACCGAGGCTTGAACCAACATCAAAAATCAATAATTTATTCTGCAAATAGGCCACAAGGGCACTTTTATATGTCAAACGGTAATTTAAAATAAAATAATAATAATCTTACACAATAACAACACTAGTATTTAAGTAGTTAGGTACTATATGCCCTTTCAAGCATGAACAGTTCGGACTCAAATCAAACAGCACCCGATCACGAGTATGACGCATATCTCAGCGTTATTATCAGTTTTATTATTTGAAGGAGCGACCACACCGCTGCTCAAAATACGCTAACGCACCGTAAACGCAGCAAAATGTATGAAGAATACGTGACGCATTCGACACGTCAACGCGTATACGCAGCGTTACGTACCGGTGTGGTCGCTCCTTGAAATAGTATACTCCTGAGGTGGTCCCATTGTCACCAACCCCAAGTCAGGATATGATGATGGGAGTATCTATAGGCACGCGTGTAGTGTGTGTGTAGTGTTGGTGAAGTGGAACTGATGATAAACACCACAGATAACTTATGGAACTCCTCAAGGATATAAAGTACGTCAAAGGTTCTGATATGATTCCGTTAAAGTAGCAACTAATGAGGTGTCAATTCTGTGATCCTTGAGTAATCGACGGAACTCCTCTAATATCATTAGCCCACATAAGTCCACCTGCGATCATATTTTGTCGATCTTTTATACTCACATTTATGCTAAAAGTGGTACTGGCTGGAACACAACTTTCATGTGCTCTGCCTACCCCTTTTAGGGATAAAGCCGTGAATGTATGTATGTATGTATACCGGTACCTACCACGGCGACTTGGATTTTTTCTGTAATAATCAACGCATTCGTTCTCGGAAAGCAGTTCACGTGGTAAATTGGAAAGGAAATGTGGAAATTTTTATGTAGGTAGGTATACCTAGCTAGGTATGTGGCTTAGCGAAATAAGTACTGAATTGAAATCGGTTTAAACTTTGTTTTTATAGTTATTCATCATCCTCCTAGCCTTATTCCCGGTTGTGCCCCTAAAGGATCCCAAGATTTGGCATAGGCACTAGTTTTACGAAAGCGACTGCCATCTGACCTTCCAACCCGGAGGGAAAACTAGACCTTATTGGGATTAAACCGATTTCCTCACGATGTTTTCATTCACCGAAAAGCTAACGGAAAAACTCATATTGGTACGAGTCGGGATTCGAACCCACGACCGCTTGACAGCGGCATGCCTGAACCACTAGGCTACCGCAGCTCTTTTTTAGTTATTGTATTGTTGTTGTTTAGTTATTATTTTACTTATTTTAGGATTTTTAGGGCATAAGTAACACAGGAAGGTGCTCAGAAGCCATCATAATAAGGTTGACTCCGGTGACCGTAACAAAACTTCAATAGCTTGCTGTTATTGCTACATCCGAATACCAGTCGTCAGTAAACATCACGTAGCCGACACCGGGCTTCCGTAGTTTTTTATCTGTTTACGTACCAAAGTAATCGGACCCATTTTGTAACAATCATTCTAGGCCAAGTAGCTATTACACTACTCGTGGAAGTAGTGGTTGTCGAACAAGCTGTCTGGCAAGCGCCAGGGGCGGTATACCGGTATTCTTTTTAAAGGAGCGAGCGAAGCGAACGAATTTCTCCGTTTAAGCTTGGGCCAAATTTCTTTCGTATGTCCGGATGCCCGGTAGTCCGGCTGTTCTCTTGGTCGCATTTCTCAACCGATTCTCAAGGAATTTGGAGAGTATGTTCATTAATAAGGTTAGTACTTATATAGTTTATTTTTGTGCATTCAGAAACAGGCTCACAAAGCCACTATAACAGTCATAACATAATAATAACACTAAATCTAACCTTGAACCTGAGCGATAACCATTTAAATACCCCCAAGGTCTGCAAGAATAATGAAAGTCAAGTCAAATATAAATATTCCTCGCGTTATTTCCTTGAACTTGGTTACATACTTTAATTAGATTGTTTAAAATTACAATTTCAAGGTGAACTCCTTGTGAAAGCAGACTAAGGAACAAAGTGTATTTAATTTACGTTACGAAACAAGAATGATCAGGTACATAAAAATATCCGCAACACAGGCTTCGTCAATCGCGTAAAAAACAAACTTACGTACGGACTTTAAGGTGGTTTTTGTCGTCAGGGCTGTATCCGTCACGTTCCGAGTCCGACAAGTAGGTATGCGAGTACGAGAGAGACGGATGTCTTATTCACAACGATAAGTAATCAAATGGTTACCATCTTAAGCTCGCTTGACGGTGCATTCCGTGTCTTTAACGTCAGAAATAGAGGTACTCAAATACTGAGAAAGACCCGTGTAAACTAATCCATACTAATATTATAAATGCGAAAGTGTGTGCCTATCTATCTATCTATCTGTCTGTCTGTTACCTCTTCACGCTTAAACCGTTACCGCTAACACAGCTCACGCCGCGCCGTCAAGAAAGATCTACCCTTCCTTTTTTCTAATTTTCACGGTGCGAGCGAGACAGGAGACGCTCAATAGCGCGCGAAGCGACTGAACAGCGAGTTGTGCTAGACCTACTGAATGGGGAGGTGAAAATAGTACCGTCAAATGGTCCAACATTGGCCGCCTTCTTTGGAAAACAATGAATTTTTCATTTTTTTCTATGCTGATGCTAGTGTATTTTTAGTCCATCCACAAGTAAGATCACGGGCGTGTAGTCATTGCGAAAAAAAATTTTTTTCAATGCATTTTAAATCACGATTTTGGCCGATTTTAGAGGCGGGCCAAGTTACCCGGGGTTTGTCCAACATTGCCCACATCGATTTAACAAAGAAGCTCTTCTAATATAACGAAAAAAAAACCCAACGAATTCTGGCAATTTTAGCAATAGCATCAAACATCCTCTTATTATTAGTTTAACTTAAGTCGGCAATCGGGTGGGCAATGTTACATGGCCATTTTAGGTTGTTTCCATACAAAGTGCAAAAAGCAAATTTCAAACTGCTAGGGTGGTCACTTTAGGGCCAAATGGTGAAACGTTTTATATATTCTCAGTACGGATGGTTTTTTTATTGAATGTTTTAGGTTTTATCAATAAAACACAATTTAAGGTAGTTTTTGATTAAAATATTCAGGTGTTTAAATACTAGTAATTGGAATAAGACAAAAAAAATGTAACAAAAAAATCTGGGATACATATTCGATTAATTCGATCATGCACATGAACATTGAAGTAATAAAATGATTGAAATAAAAGAAGTATTAGGTAATTTGTCCATAAAAACATTACACTTATTTCCTTGTGCAGTAGGTTAAAAAACTCGGAATTGACAACCCTAAGTCGTTTTCGAAGGTGGGCAATGTTGGCGTAAGCCAGCTTGAACATTGCAGGGTAACATTGCCCGGTTTCACAATTTCCGATTAAATTAAGATATTACTATTAGAAATAAAATAAAAATAATCTACAGATCATATTTATCTATAGGTGCATGCTCATACTTACATTTGGATTTGCCATTTCATACGATACGTGTTCAATTGTCCGCCGGAATTGGCCCGCAAAAACAGACGCGACGCGCAGTTTGGTCACCTATATAACCTATTTTCTATTAAAAATAGCAGTGTTGCCATAAATCTATAAATGATTACCCCACGAATGAAAATGTTTACGTGTTGCTTTTTGGGCAAAGATACCCTGGAGGGCAATATTGGACCATCTGACGATATAGAGCTATGATATAAACGAGCCCCTCGCGGCCGGAGTCGCGGGCAGAAGCTAGTCTTGCACAACTATCACAAGACGGCGCGCGAGCTCTCGATTTTTCTCGCACTATACCTCTCTTTCTAAGTTTTCTAAAAATCGACAGCTAACGCGCCGTCGCGGGATAGCCGTGCGGAGCACAACACAAGTAAATGTAGGTAGATACCTACTGTGTTATAAGACATTTAATCAGATTATTTATGGGTAGGTACCGATAGTCAAGCATTCCATGACACGGTCGTGTGATAGACTAACTGGTTTTAAACACCTGTACGACAACGGATTTCCCGGCCTGTTGCTAACGGGGCCTTCTTAGAAAAGGTTATGGCACAATTAAATTGTTTGCTTATGCTAACATATAAGTAGGTACATTACCGCAGAGGCCGGGAAAATAGGGATTGCCGGCCAAGAAGATGTGGAATGGAGTACCTATTGAGATTGAGATTGAGATATTTATTGATAAAATGATACATGTTTTTTCATGTAATTTTACATGGGATATCATATTAAACTATAGGTTAGTTACCTACACTTTATATTACAGGTACTAAAGTAAGACTAAATAAGACAGTTTGGCGGCAAATTATGTACATCAATGTAACTTTGTTTATAAATATCATTATCTTGGCCTAAGAAATGAGGATCTGTCGAGTCCTACCAAAGTTTAGGGGTCCTACCCACATGTCACATTTACGTGCTGTTGAAGGTAGGCTGTAGAAAATATTCTTCTTTTAACTCGACCAATTTTGGGTTTAAGCAACAATATAGGTTTGTCAGAATCACTGAGAGGGGTGTGTAATGATGGGTATAAAATAAATAATATAATTTCATTCGCTATAACAACATTTGATATAGTTTCAAGGTACATAATCACTCATTGTATATAATAAATGTTGATTATAATTTCAAAATATATATGTTTATTTTGTATAACTTTTATCGGGTATAACACTTATTTTGTATAATCATTATTTGGTATAATGCTCATGTTATATACAAGTTATATCTCATAACTATCAAGTAGAATAATATTTTATTATAAAAAGAAAATGTAGCAAACACAACGGTTTGGGAATTTTACTATGTAAGTATATATTAGGGAGTAAAAAAGTGTTCGGTTCTGGCGCTTCGCCGGCCGCTGCCGCGGCATGCTCTCTTCGCTCGCTCGGCTCGCGCGCTGCGCTGTAGGGTCGCAGTTCAACCTAACACTCCTCCTCGCTTCGCTCGTCGTCGTACCTACACCGACCTGCCTTAGAGTCTACCAATAAATATTATGCTAACTGTGCATTAGAAGAAATTAGCGTTATATCATTTGTTCATTATAGGAAATATGCATTATATTTAAAGTATGTTATATTCAATGTTACTACATCAAATGATCATTATATAAAATGATAATTATATCGTATGTAAATATATTAAGTGTTGTTATATGACTCAAGAATTATATGAAAAGAGTGTTATTAGGCATAGTTACGCACCCCACTGAGAGCAATCAGGATAACCGTCACATCCACATCTTGAGAAAAAACTCTTTTTTCAACAAAAACCCTTCATATCTCGCAAAATATTGATCCTATAAGTATGGGCATGGTCTCATTGGATTCAGCACAAAAATAACACTTTTTAATTAATAGGGTATATTCATGCATATTTATTTTTTTACTATTCTATTAGGAATTATATAACCGGAAAAAAAATAACACAATATTATTGAATGAGCTAAAAAATAATAATTAAAACTACTATCATTTTCGGACGATTAAAACGCCGCCATTTTGGCGCGCTCATTTTGTGACGTCACCGTGCACTTAGAATAAATAAACAACGAAGTGTTTGATTCACAGTTTTAGTAAAAGTGAGTTATTAAAGCTTGTAAGATCAACTTATTGTAACGGAAGAGCACACAAAAGCTTATTATAAATATTGTATTGCCCCTATTTGTGAAAATAACACTAAAACTGCACCTGACATGATATATTTTCATATGCCCAAAGATGCAAAATATAAGGAAAAAGGGGTGTAAGGCGATGAGGAGATATAATGTATCGTGTTTGAGTAGTTTATATTGTTATGAACTGCATTTCGAAGTGATTATTAAATATGTTTGTACCTAAAATCTTTTTTATTAGGACTCCCGAACAATATAAACAATAACCTAACCTAAAATTTTATATACGTATTCATAAAACTATTCTGATTCCCATTTTTTTAGTTATTACTGTTACAAAATATTATGATTTTTTTGATCAATAGCTGACTACGAGTGTTGATTTTGATCACGAAACGTTTTAGCTAAGTTTCTATGTTTGCACTGTTGATCGAAGTTGAAAGAATTTAATCCTTTCTACTGAGTGTCCTACACTTTGTTTTATTTATAAGCCTTGACGAAAACAACATAATTTGTTATGTTTATAAAGATGTTCTCACCATGTAACATTCCTAATACCAACATATCTTTGATTAGGTATATAATGAACATATGTACTAGTTTTTTATTCCACTTATTTAAGAAAGACACCTACGAGGTACGTACTTAGGTCATCATGTACACATTAATTTCAGGCAGATTATCCGTCTTTGCCTTGACAAAACCGCTACCAGTCATTGTGGCGAGTCTTTTTTCACAAGGAGAGTGACTCCTTGTGAAAAAAGACTGGACTTAATAATTCCCATAAAACACTGATTGTTTATCATAAACAGCGGCAAAACAATGCGAATAACTTTCAATAATCATACAAACGACCTGTTAACCAGTAGACACCGAGTGCACGGTGACGTCACGATTCGCTCGGCGAATAGCATTGCGTTTTGAAAATTTGCGAGGGAATTTGAAAAATACTACGTTTGAAATACTTAAGTTTGTTAATAGAAACATGATCATTTGTAAAAATAATCATGTGAGTATATTTATTAAGCAATAAAGATTACTTTTTTTTGGCCATTTCTGAATCACATGCATATTCCCTATTGCCTAATTCTGCATTTCTTTAAGTTTTCTGCTCATACCCCCCGGGGTAGGACCCCTAAATTTTGGGTAGGACTCGGCAGATCCTGATTTCTAGTGCCAGGATAAAGTTATAAACAAAGTTTCATTGATATGTTGCCTCCGAATATGCCATTTTTCCTGTACTATAAACAAATTACAAAATAAACATAACTTATTGTTTTTTTAATAGCTGTAGGCTGTAGGTACGCCAAGATATTTATAAAAGAAGGCGACTTTGCAATGATGAATTGACGATTACCTATGATTAACATCTATAGGCGAAATCAATTGAGATTATTTAATTACAATTATTCATCTACCGATTTATCATATAATAGATAATAAGGAAGCATTACGGGGAAAAATACTCAAACATCATTTAAGATATTTACCTTATATTTTTCACAATTCAAACTACAACTTTGCACAAATTACGATAGCGACGCAGAGTTACCTTGTTAACTGGTTGAAGTCCGCAACAAAAGTGAGTTTATTTCAGAACAACTGGCTGTATTTATGCGCTCCTGGTCTTACAAAATATATTAAAACGAAGGCAGAATGAAAACTGCCACTTTTAAACTACCCGCATTCATTTTAACGCTTACAGTCGGCCATTCTGAAATAACGCAGTCCTCTCGTTATATAATTATACATCAGCTCTATTTAATAATTTAATAATTAATTATTTTTGTTCTTTTAATAATTTGTATTCATTTTAAACAATAATACAATAATTAATAAAAGTTCTAAAATACGAGTTAATTCACAAAATATAATTATTCTTACATCATTGCAACTCGTGACGTAGATACATACGACTCGATCTTAGATGAGAATACATAAACAAGTAAAAATGGACATAAAAGAAACAAAGGGAGATAATTATACATAATATTTTACCTATTCCGTTCGGCCATCTTAAAATAATTGTTCCATCAATTATGTATATACATGATATTCCAAATCTTACTAATTGCTTAATGTTATGATATATTCAAGAATCTCCAATTTCACACAAGCTTCCTTAGGTTTCGTAATATCACTATTTTCAAATGTTTATTCATGTATTTACCCATTTTAATATGTTTATGTAAAGATTTTCCTTGTGAAAAATTAAAGGTTACCAATCTTAACCTACAGCGCTCCATTCCTTGGCACCTCCGGCCTCCATGCGCAAATTAATATATTATCATCAATCATCATGTTGAATCTAACACACTCCCAATTGTCTTACGACTCATATGTGTGTCAGTTCATCCCTGTATCATAATCAAAACAAGAACAAGTAAGTTCGTACATTGCTCAATCATATCATGGTCATATTATCATCATATTATCATAATTCGTTCCACTTTCTTTATCGTATTCAATATAATCTATGCCTTCAGAACTATACCACAATCATCATCATCATCTTCTTTACCACTTGAGGCCTCACTCTCAGAACAAATAACATCTTGAGTAAATGTCAACCATGGATATATCTTATCTACCGCAATAACCGCTTCGTATTTACGGTTTTGTTTCCGTGTTATTGGTGTATCCTCTATTATGTATCTATCCCTGTCTAATACTTTGGTTATCTTATAAGGCCCTTGTAACTTAGGAAGCAGTTTTTTGGGTTTGCCGTTATTACTATTAATATCCCTCTCTATCCTGACAAGATCTCCTACTTCATACTTTTTTGCTATTTTTCTGAGCTTATCAAATCTATCTTTATTCTTTTGCTGATCTTTTTGAATTTTCATATTAACTTCTTTTCTCACATCATCAATTGAGTGTTGACTCATTTCCTCATGATCAATTAAAGACGCGACTAGCCCATCCCCCTTTGTTTTTAACCTAGTCCCGAAAAGTACTTCTGCGGGGCTTTTACCGATTGCTTTATTAAGTGTGGTATTAAGTCCTAGCTGAATTTCTTCTAAATGCTTGTCCCATTCATTCTCGTTATGATTGTGGTTTCTCGCCGAGAGTGACGCTAGAATGGTTCGGTTGTACCTCTCAACCTGACCATTCGCCCTCGGCGTAGCCACCGCATTCAAAACGTGTCTTATGCCTAATCCAGATACAAACTGCTTGAAACTTTTGCTCGTAAATGACGTTCCCCTGTCACTTACTAAACGGCTGGGAATACCAAAGTAGCTCATATAATTACTGAGTACTTTAATCGTCGTTCTTGTTTTAGTATTTCTTACTGCATATAAACACGTATATTTAGTATATGCATCTACTAAAACCAAAAGATACGCATGCTTCGACTTGCTCTTAACAAATGGACCTAAGTGGTCCATGTGGACGGTATGGAATGGTTGATCTATTTTTGGGATTGGATGGAGCATTCCCTGCCGTTTACCAGCCGGGGTTTTGTAATATGAACACTCTAAGCAGGACTGAACGTACTTTTTGACGAACTTGTTCATTTTAGGAAACCAGTATAGAGATTTTAATTTATCCAAAGTCTTCTCAACTCCAAAATGACCAAGTTCGTCATGATTTTTCTTAAGTAATTGCCACCTTACTCCTTTAGGTACCAACCACTTTAATTGACCATCAACAACTCTATACACTTTTCCATTTTTAATTTTGTAATTATTTTGTATATCAACAACTTTGAGTGAATCGGGGTCTTCTAAAGTACGCTTAATTCGTTGAACCTCCTCGTCAGTTCCTTGTATGGTGGCTAGCCAATCTTCAGTCTCAACCAAAAGTACATCAAATACAGGCTCGGGTTCCGTCGTCATTGGAACAGCGTTTCGGCTTAATGCATCGACATGACCCATGCGAATTCCGGGCCTGTATTCGACGTTGCAGCTATATTCCTGCAACTGTAACCACCATCTGCTTATGCGGGGAATCATATCTCTTTTAGATAGAGTAGTACGTAATGCGCTACAGTCGGTCACTATCGTAAATTCAATACACATAAACCCTAAACCTATTCAGAGATGCTACCACTGCCAAAGTCTCTAACTTGAAAGAATGATACTTCTGTGCCTACTGTAATAGGACACTGCGCGCCATCTACCCTGTTCATCCTGCTGCAACAACATTCCTGCAATACCTGTCTTACAGGCATCAGTGTGAATTTGAGTGTTAGCTAAAGGGTTGTATAATGCAAGAATAGGTCTTTTAATTAATTCGGCTTTTAACGTGCTAAATGCCTGTTCCTGTTCCATACCCCACACCCATTTAATATTCTTCTTTAGCAAACTAGTTAAGGAATTTGCTACTAAGGCAAAGTTCTTTACGAAGCGACGAAAAAAACTTGCCAATCCTAGGAATTGACGAATTTCATGTTGATTTACTGGCCGCTTGAAATTCTCTACCGCATCTGTTTTCCTTGACCCAGGCCGTACTCCCTCTTTATTTATTTCAAATCCTAAATAATCAATGGTCGTTCGGAAAAAAATACACTTTGATAGTTTTAATGTTAGCCCTGCTTCTCGTATCAATTTCAATACCATTTCCAATCGCTCCATCCCTTGCTTAATGCTATGAGCCGGAATAATGATGTCATCCATGAACGCATATGCTTCATTATTTTTGACATCTTTCAACATCTTGTTAATAGTTTTCTGGAAAACTGACGGAGCATTCGCTAGCCCGAAGGGCATGCGTGAAAATTGATACTGTCCGTCTGGAGTCACAAATGAAGTTTTATCTTGCGAGTCTGGGGCGATTGGAATCTGGTAATACCCCGACGCGAGATCAAGAGTAATGAAATATTCAAATCCACCTAGCTGATCTATCTGGTCTTCTATTCTCGGGAGAGGATAGTGTTCCTTAACAGTTTTAGAATTAAGAGCCCTGTAGTCTACACAGAGCCTTTGGTCACCTGTCTTTTTTGTACTAATATTATAGGACTAGCATATGATGAGGTTGATTCTGTAACTATACCACAATCCAACATTTCCTTAATCATTCCTTTAACCTTACATCTTTCCGAATATGCTAACCTATATGGTCTGTAAACGACAGGGGTCTTGTCCTTTAGAGTGATCGTCATTTCGTTTAGATTAGTTAATCCTAGGTCCTTTAGATTAAACGAAAAACAGTCTTTATACTTTTGTAATAATAGTTCTAATTCGTGCTGGTCTTCTACGTTAAGTTCGGTTTTCAAACTTTCCATAAACGTTTCGCCTTCTACAGTTTCTAATTTGTTAACATCTACGCAATTGTTCTCATTAAAGATACAAGCTCTTGTTAATAATTGCCCTTTTCGAAATATGACCGGCAAAGAATTTAAGTTCATTACCATGACATATCCTTTTCCTTTAGTTACAGTATAAAGTCCGGGTAGAACATAATACTTGTTGGTACCAACGTATCTTATAGACTCATTTACATATACTTTACAGGTAGACTCCAATTCAGTTTCAATAGGTACCATCTCCATTTTCTTTATATTGACTTCAGAGCTTACGGTTAATTTTAATTTAATTTTCTCGTCATCTTGTTTAGGCACAGGAGTTTTATGTAAAATCAATTGGTCGATCTCATGTAAAAGCTGAGCATAATTTTGTACAGTCGGAAATGTTTTAGTTAACTTTTCTTTCCATTCTAACCAAGTGTGACTAAGAGAGGGTAAACCTTGGTACCACACTTTTGCAACCCCTCCCAATTTCGGTAAGGCATAATGAATCAATTGGGTTTCTGACCATTTATACAACGTCGAACATTCTTCTACTTTCTTAATCCATGAATCTATAGTTTGCTCTTTATTAGCCGGATCGAATTCCGGAACTGCGTTAGTGTTCATTGAGAAGTGGTTCTGAGATTGAGCCGTCGATGAAGGCAAGGATTTCATTAAATCCATAACATCTTGTAATGTAAACGAGCTGACATTTTTCTTCGAACTATATTTAAAATTACTGCGCCTATTTCGAATCATCCTAGCATCAGTACTACTACATGAACTGGAAACACTCACGGTGGATGGTCACGTCTCCTCGGCCGCTTTCTATCCCTGGGTCGCTCGCTGCTGCTCGTTGAACGCGAACGCTTCCTCGACGGCCGCGAACGCTCGCTCGGCGACCGCTTCCTCGGTGACCGCAACCGCTTCCTCGGTGACCGCGAACGCTTCCTAGATGACCGCGAACGCTTCCTCGATGACCGCGAACGCTTCCTCGATGACCGCGAACGCTTCCTCGATGACCGCGAACGCTTCCTCCGCGAATGCTTCCTCGGTGACCGTGAACGCACCCTTGATGGTCGCGTACCCCGCGGCCGGGACCGGCTACGGCTGCGCCGCTTAAGCTGCTGCCGTGCTGTACTCCGCCCTCGTGGCGGCCACTCGTCACGTTGCCTTATTGGTTGGCCGGTCAGAATGACGGACCCCTCGCGCATGTCTGCATCAGAATGTCCATCCGACATAATGTTTCCTGCACCAAACAACGACAACAATAAGGTAATAGTAACTTAATGACAGTGCTAATAAGTACACGTAAGTTCACAAATGATCAATGATAAGCAAATACAAATTTAAATCGTTAACGTCCACAAACGTCGCAACTTAATGCTTAACTACGATTTAAATTGAGGTACTGCACGTAAACGTTTTATTTACGTGTCAATTTATTTAGGATAGCAAGCATGTGGACATGTTATCGCAATTCTGAACTAATAGATAATAAGGAAGCATTACGGGGAAAAATACTCAAACATCATTAAAGATATTTACCTTATATTTTTCACAATTCAAACTACAACTTTGCACAAATTACGATATCACTTATATTTTTTTCACAATTCAAACTATAACTATGCACGAATTACGATATCAGAGTTACCTTGTTAACTGGTTGAAGTCCGCAACAAAATTGAGTTTATTTCAGAACAACTGGCTGTATTTATGCGCTCCTGGTCTTACAAAATATATTAAAACGAAGGCAGAATGAAAACTGCCACTTTTAAACTACCCGCATTCATTTTAACGCTTACACATATCGATACCATAGTTCACAATCGTACTAATTACGGGGAAAAAAGTGGTGTAATTAGTACGATAGTGCTCAAATCATAAAGTTACAATTTCAGTGACAAAAAATGTAATTAGTACGACTGTGAACTAGGGTATCGATATACGCACTGTGCGTCCAAATATTGGTAATTACAAAAATGATATTGATTGATATTATCACTTTAATTACTTTTATTTTAATCAAATATACAATCAAATACACTCAATCTTACTCAACCTATCGCATACCACATCGCATACTAACGAAACTACTAAAGATCACAGTATGATAAAGGTAGTTGCAGAAGGGCCTGTCCCTTAGTGATGACGTTAGCTGGCAAATTTTATCCATATACATTATGAGAGTACCTACTATGCTTTAAAGGTCGTCGACGGATCAGATCAACATCTAGTGAATTTATTGTAATTTTTAGGGTTCCGTACCTCAAATGGAAAAAACGGAGCCCTTATTATTGACCGCCTGTCTGTTAAGGCCCTTAATTATCTCGGAAACGCGTGGAGTTGAAATTAAAACCATATACTTACTCAAATCTAGTCCCTTGAAGCTTTCTTAAAAAAAATGGCGTGGCCGTTTGTGCCGCAAAAACCGTATATTTCGACACTCTCAATGCAATCATAATTTATATATAGGGTACTTTCCGTTTACCTAGAACTATGAAATTTGGTAAGTTATATTGTCTTACACTACAAGTACAGGGAAAAATCTGAAAACTATATATTTCTAATTAAGTACGGAACCCGGTGGGCGAGTCGGTTTTTTACATATATTAACTCAGTATACCCATTTTAAGCCCCACTACCGGTTTTCTGGAAGAGATCGCGTATTCGTTATTCGTGGCAATATCCCTGACCGCATAGACATTCATAGGCAGATAGAAATATATTACCAGACCAAATAAAAAAGATCCCCCAGCGGAACATGGTTTCTGGAATTATGAAATTCGGGATATATTCGTTCGGCCAAGTTAATACGGCTAAGGAATATTATCCCGAATTCATGAAATGTCAAGGATTTATTGGTGTTCTTAAGTTCTGATCCTTCTCAATTCAGTCTGGTTAATTTACCTCCATCCCTTTTGGGTATTCGCTAGGACTCATTAAATCCTCTATCTACGGCACTTTAGGACATCTCAACTGACACAATTTTCCCATACACAAAGTGTCATTTAGATCTTTGACACCGTCTGTCAAGTCCTTCCAGTCATTTCAGAACTGTCAGAGTTATGTTTACTCTCTCTACGGTGAAAGGGCTAAATGATGCCACGTGTGTCGTATACTGATGTCACATAACGTAAACTCCCTTAATTTTTTTTACCGGAAGTGAAGGATTTTCTCAAACTTCCGGACTCTCTTATAGGTGAGATTTTCTGAACTGGACTGATCTTCTTATCTTCAGAAAAATAGCATTTAAGTCTAACAATATGACTGTGGTCGGACGCGTGCCATTTTTTGCAAGAAAAAGGTTAGCGCCACATAAAATGTTCATTGTATAATGAACTTTATCGTCTTATTCAATAGATTCAAAAATTTCAAAATGGACTAAAAGATAAAACAACCTGCTCCCAGCGAGCCAGGTACAAGGCGCTGTGTGTGGTATTTTATTTCGTAGCTAATTAGCTATTAATTAATTAGCTATCTTCTTACACAATAGATTCCAAATTTTGAATCTATTGTGTAAGAAGATAGTTCATTATTCAAATAATCTAATCTAAATTTAAATCTAAATCAATGAACATTTTACGTGGCGGTAACATTTTTTTGCAAAGGAAAAAAGGCAAACAAAGGCTCAGTTCAAATAATTTAAACTATACAATCTATTATTTTTTTGATCTCTGAACGTATCAGTGGTGCGTAGTCAAAGCATCACATGTGGACTACCTGTCACGGCGTCGGCGCGGTGGCGAAAGTGCGCTTGCGCAAGACGCGAGCCTCTAGTGACGTACTAACTATCGATACTGGGAAAATAAAGGCTAGCAAAATGGTTACAACCGAATTAGCACGATAGGTTTTATGGTCGCATTTTGCGGCCCAAATATAACAAAATGTCACTTGAAATATGACCATAAAATCTATCACGCTAGCTAACCAGAGGGTTAATCACGTAACGTTCCGAACGCGCGTTAGGACAATCCATCTGTCATTTTTCCATATAAAATTTGACATTTAGATCAACCTAACGTGCGTACAATGCGTTATTGATGATGATTAAATATGATAGGTGGATTTTGACACCTAGACCTCTCGCCACGGTGCTGCCAGCTGGTGACATTATACATTCTGGAAACCCTCATTTCAAAAGTGTTTGTACATCATCCTAGTGTTTTTGGAAAAGATGTAGGCAGATATATTGTTATCCATTTGTGGTTACGTTTGGGTTTTCAAGTTGGTGTGTAAAACGTGTAAATGGTGTTAAAGATCAAACCGAATACACTGAATCGTAGTTGTTTACACAGAAAAGTCTACGACGGAATACATAGAAGAGTGGAGACATCTTTCGGGTGTTAGGCGATTCTCCCACTGCACCGCGTCTGGCAGATTTTTATACGCGCATTCACGCGCATTGCCGCGTCGGCAGTGTGAACTACTAGGCGTGTTTTCTATATAAATTGAGATTCTTGTATACAATGGTAAAATCTGCCGCTCCACGCACCGCGGCGGGACGCGCAGTGGGGATAATCGCCTTATGATGTGGTTGGAATACTTACAAGGGCTGGATATATATAGGAAAGAGTTATGTACAATACTATATACAAATATACAATAAGTAGAGACACGTCAGACACAAACTTCGATAGCGCGACGGAGAACAAGTTAGATTTGACAGCTGACAGGAGTTACGCCACAATGTTGATGATGCCTACTTGGTTTGCCTGCGATAATTTTAATAGTAAATTAGTCGTTGAGAAGTAATCGACCCATCCCTAATTGCGCTGAGTGCGACGAAAGGTGAAAGGCGGTCAAGGTATAGGGTTGCAAAGAGACTGCAATTATGAGTACAAGTGTCTTACTTGGAATAGAGGCGTCAAATGAGAGGTGTGTAATCTATACTTCTATTAAGAGTCCGCAGTAAGCTCGATTCTCCATACAAACGTAGTTACGCTCTCATTTTAAAACTACGCTTTGGATTGTAACGAAACTTTGCATATACAATGTCATGAGGTATATATCTATGTCTGTAATTGGTTTATGTAGCTCCAGATACCATAGGCAAGGATTTCATTAAATCCATAACATCTTGTAATGTAAACGAGCTGACATTTTTCTTCGAACTATATTTAAAATTACTGCGCCTATTTCGAATCATCCTAGCATCAGTACTACTACATGAACTGGAAACACTCACGGTGGATGGTCACGTCTCCTCGGCCGCTTTCTATCCCTGGGTCGCTCGCTGCTGCTCGTTGAACGCGAACGCTTCCTCGACGGCCGCGAACGCTCGCTCGGCGACCGCTTCCTCGGTGACCGCAACCGCTTCCTCGGTGACCGCGAACGCTTCCTAGATGACCGCGAACGCTTCCTCGATGACCGCGAACGCTTCCTCGATGACCGCGAACGCTTCCTCGATGACCGCGAACGCTTCCTCCGCGAATGCTTCCTCGGTGACCGTGAACGCGCCCTTGATGGTCGCGTACCCCGCGGCCGGGACCGGCTACGGCTGCGCCGCTTAAGCTGCTGCCGTGCTGTACTCCGCCCTCGTGGCGGCCACTCGTCACGTTGCCTTATTGGTTGGCCGGTCAGAATGACGGACCCCTCGCGCATGTCTGCATCAGAATGTCCATCCGACATAATGTTTCCTGCACCAAACAACGACAACAATAAGGTAATAGTAACTTAATGACAGTGCTAATAAGTACACGTAAGTTCACAAATGATCAATGATAAGCAAATACAAATTTAAATCGTTAACGTCCACAAACGTCGCAACTTAATGCTTAACTACGATTTAAATTGAGGTACTGCACGTAAACGTTTTATTTACGTGTCAATTTATTTAGGATAGCAAGCATGTGGACATGTTATCGCAATTCTGAACTAATAGATAATAAGGAAGCATTACGGGGAAAAATACTCAAACATCATTAAAGATATTTACCTTATATTTTTCACAATTCAAACTACAACTTTGCACAAATTACGATATCACTTATATTTTTTTCACAATTCAAACTATAACTATGCACGAATTACGATATCAGAGTTACCTTGTTAACTGGTTGAAGTCCGCAACAAAATTGAGTTTATTTCAGAACAACTGGCTGTATTTATGCGCTCCTGGTCTTACAAAATATATTAAAACGAAGGCAGAATGAAAACTGCCACTTTTAAACTACCCGCATTCATTTTAACGCTTACACATATCGATACCATAGTTCACAATCGTACTAATTACGGGGAAAAAAGTGGTGTAATTAGTACGATAGTGCTCAAATCATAAAGTTACAATTTCAGTGACAAAAAATGTAATTAGTACGACTGTGAACTAGGGTATCGATATACGCACTGTGCGTCCAAATATTGGTAATTACAAAAATGATATTGATTGATATTATCACTTTAATTACTTTTATTTTAATCAAATATACAATCAAATACACTCAATCTTACTCAACCTATCGCATACCACATCGCATACTAACGAAACTACTAAAGATCACAGTATGATAAAGGTAGTTGCAGAAGGGCCTGTCCCTTAGTGATGACGTTAGCTGGCAAATTTTATCCATATACATTATGAGAGTACCTACTATGCTTTAAAGGTCGTCGACGGATCAGATCAACATCTAGTGAATTTATTGTAATTTTTAGGGTTCCGTACCTCAAATGGAAAAAACGGAGCCCTTATTATTGACCGCCTGTCTGTTAAGGCCCTTAATTATCTCGGAAACGCGTGGAGTTGAAATTAAAACCATATACTTACTCAAATCTAGTCCCTTGAAGCTTTCTTAAAAAAAATGGCGTGGCCGTTTGTGCCGCAAAAACCGTATATTTCGACACTCTCAATGCAATCATAATTTATATATAGGGTACTTTCCGTTTACCTAGAACTATGAAATTTGGTAAGTTATATTGTCTTACACTACAAGTACAGGGAAAAATCTGAAAACTATATATTTCTAATTAAGTACGGAACCCGGTGGGCGAGTCGGTTTTTTACATATATTAACTCAGTATACCCATTTTAAGCCCCACTACCGGTTTTCTGGAAGAGATCGCGTATTCGTTATTCGTGGCAATATCCCTGACCGCATAGACATTCATAGGCAGATAGAAATATATTACCAGACCAAATAAAAAAGATCCCCCAGCGGAACATGGTTTCTGGAATTATGAAATTCGGGATATATTCGTTCGGCCAAGTTAATACGGCTAAGGAATATTATCCCGAATTCATGAAATGTCAAGGATTTATTGGTGTTCTTAAGTTCTGATCCTTCTCAATTCAGTCTGGTTAATTTACCTCCATCCCTTTTGGGTATTCGCTAGGACTCATTAAATCCTCTATCTACGGCACTTTAGGACATCTCAACTGACACAATTTTCCCATACACAAAGTGTCATTTAGATCTTTGACACCGTCTGTCAAGTCCTTCCAGTCATTTCAGAACTGTCAGAGTTATGTTTACTCTCTCTACGGTGAAAGGGCTAAATGATGCCACGTGTGTCGTATACTGATGTCACATAACGTAAACTCCCTTAATTTTTTTTACCGGAAGTGAAGGATTTTCTCAAACTTCCGGACTCTCTTATAGGTGAGATTTTCTGAACTGGACTGATCTTCTTATCTTCAGAAAAATAGCATTTAAGTCTAACAATATGACTGTGGTCGGACGCGTGCCATTTTTTGCAAGAAAAAGGTTAGCGCCACATAAAATGTTCATTGTATAATGAACTTTATCGTCTTATTCAATAGATTCAAAAATTTCAAAATGGACTAAAAGATAAAACAACCTGCTCCCAGCGAGCCAGGTACAAGGCGCTGTGTGTGGTATTTTATTTCGTAGCTAATTAGCTATTAATTAATTAGCTATCTTCTTACACAATAGATTCCAAATTTTGAATCTATTGTGTAAGAAGATAGTTCATTATTCAAATAATCTAATCTAAATTTAAATCTAAATCAATGAACATTTTACGTGGCGGTAACATTTTTTTGCAAAGGAAAAAAGGCAAACAAAGGCTCAGTTCAAATAATTTAAACTATACAATCTATTATTTTTTTGATCTCTGAACGTATCAGTGGTGCGTAGTCAAAGCATCACATGTGGACTACCTGTCACGGCGTCGGCGCGGTGGCGAAAGTGCGCTTGCGCAAGACGCGAGCCTCTAGTGACGTACTAACTATCGATACTGGGAAAATAAAGGCTAGCAAAATGGTTACAACCGAATTAGCACGATAGGTTTTATGGTCGCATTTTGCGGCCCAAATATAACAAAATGTCACTTGAAATATGACCATAAAATCTATCACGCTAGCTAACCAGAGGGTTAATCACGTAACGTTCCGAACGCGCGTTAGGACAATCCATCTGTCATTTTTCCATATAAAATTTGACATTTAGATCAACCTAACGTGCGTACAATGCGTTATTGATGATGATTAAATATGATAGGTGGATTTTGACACCTAGACCTCTCGCCACGGTGCTGCCAGCTGGTGACATTATACATTCTGGAAACCCTCATTTCAAAAGTGTTTGTACATCATCCTAGTGTTTTTGGAAAAGATGTAGGCAGATATATTGTTATCCATTTGTGGTTACGTTTGGGTTTTCAAGTTGGTGTGTAAAACGTGTAAATGGTGTTAAAGATCAAACCGAATACACTGAATCGTAGTTGTTTACACAGAAAAGTCTACGACGGAATACATAGAAGAGTGGAGACATCTTTCGGGTGTTAGGCGATTCTCCCACTGCACCGCGTCTGGCAGATTTTTATACGCGCATTCACGCGCATTGCCGCGTCGGCAGTGTGAACTACTAGGCGTGTTTTCTATATAAATTGAGATTCTTGTATACAATGGTAAAATCTGCCGCTCCACGCACCGCGGCGGGACGCGCAGTGGGGATAATCGCCTTATGATGTGGTTGGAATACTTACAAGGGCTGGATATATATAGGAAAGAGTTATGTACAATACTATATACAAATATACAATAAGTAGAGACACGTCAGACACAAACTTCGATAGCGCGACGGAGAACAAGTTAGATTTGACAGCTGACAGGAGTTACGCCACAATGTTGATGATGCCTACTTGGTTTGCCTGCGATAATTTTAATAGTAAATTAGTCGTTGAGAAGTAATCGACCCATCCCTAATTGCGCTGAGTGCGACGAAAGGTGAAAGGCGGTCAAGGTATAGGGTTGCAAAGAGACTGCAATTATGAGTACAAGTGTCTTACTTGGAATAGAGGCGTCAAATGAGAGGTGTGTAATCTATACTTCTATTAAGAGTCCGCAGTAAGCTCGATTCTCCATACAAACGTAGTTACGCTCTCATTTTAAAACTACGCTTTGGATTGTAACGAAACTTTGCATATACAATGTCATGAGGTATATATCTATGTCTGTAATTGGTTTATGTAGCTCCAGATACCATAGTAAAAAAATACAGCGAATTTAAGTTTTTCATAAAAAACTTGTTTTTGCTGTATTTTGTTTGTTTTATAAACTGGAAGCATATAAACTAATTACAGACATAGATATACCTCATGTCATTGTATATGCAAAGTTTCGTTACAATGCAACACGTAGTTTTAAAATGAAAGCGTAACTATGTTTGTATGGGAAGGTGAAATTCGGCCGAGCTTGCTGCGGACTCTTAATATTACCAAACCCATCTAACTGATTATGCTACTCAAAAATATTTTAGAAAGTAAGGTAAGTACCTAACAATTGTGAAAATAAAGACAAATTTATA
Source organism: Epinotia bilunana (assembly GCA_947049275.1). Classification (NCBI taxonomy): domain Eukaryota; kingdom Metazoa; phylum Arthropoda; class Insecta; order Lepidoptera; family Tortricidae; genus Epinotia; species Epinotia bilunana. The sequence goes on along the minus strand of OX346275.1, from coordinate 14,169,129 downwards.
TCAGGAAGGGTAGTTGGTACTGTACCCTAAAGTAGGTATTTCCCGTACGTAGCATATAAGATAAGGTAATCGTCCGAGTGCTCGACGCTGTACTAGTTTATGACATGAGCATTCTATGTCAAAGTGACATGGTTTAAATTCGAATCCTCTTAATTCGATTTTAACCTATATTGCTTTGACAGAGTGCTCATGCCATAAACTACGAGGGGCACACTGATATAATTGGAAATAGAAAAAACCGATCGAAGATGCAACTTACTTAATTATGTCTTTTTTGGTTTTTAAGTATAAATTATGTTGATATGAGCGCGTTTGCCTAGGTAACATAAAACATTATATTATGTCAATGATTCATGGCTGAAGTTGACATTAAAATGATGGCAAATTTTCGTGCTTTTCTGTCGTATTACAAAGTTCAATTCAACGGATAACGTGACATTTCCTAATTTAAAAACTAAAAAATATATTATTATTGGCTTTTGACGTTTCTCACCGGAACTTTTGTTGAGTAGGTGAGCATAAATTAACATAATTCGCATTTCTTCTTCGTATAAAACACGAGGGAACGCAAAAGGGAACTAGCTTTAAAACACCATTTTTTTTAGATGTTCTTTTTATAGTAAAAAATATTTTTTTATTTTTATTTTTACATTCTGTTAACTACCTTGCAGAATGTAATTTTAGATTATAAAACAGTGTATTTCAATTGTAATTGCCCTACGATAAATAAATAAATAGTCATTCGAATACTTATAGACAACGAAATGTCGTGGTAGGTATATACCACATGTATACATTATGCTATTTTTTTTTACCGGGATGCAATCAGGAGTCATCACTGTTTTTAGTCGAAGATGTAGCTAGGTCTGTAAATACTGTGATGCTAGCGAGATATTATGGTTGGGCTGGATTATATTAAATAGGTTGAAGGAGCATTGAAGTAAAAATCATCAAAAGAATAAGCTTACCCAGGCAATTTTTTTAAATAACCCTTGTAATAGTTTCGAAAAAAATATTGACTTGTTGATTTTTCGTGCAAATTCTCGATCATTGCACTTTAAACACAAACAGATTTTTAGTAAAAATTAAACAGTTTTTCATAATTATTTGAATGCCATTATGGTTTCAAAAGTCCAATGTTAGTCATAAAAGAAGATTTTCAGGTAACTAAGTCCTAAGTTATCATTCCCGATCATTTCGGTGTGCCTTCGTAGTAAGTACATAAGACACATTACCTTCTTTGCTTTTAACTAGATTTCGACTGTCAAAAATATATGAAACAGGCTTGGACCACCTAGAGCTGAATTCCAAGGTCGCGGTCTGTCGGAAGACGTCAAGAAAAATATTCTAGGTCAATCTACGTAGTAATAGTAAGTCAATGAACTGAGTCGGCACAAATTTGCCAACATCAAGTAATCGATATTGTTATCGAGTCAGACATCCCTAGCTACGTGTCTCGCTAGTCGCGAGGACCGCGGCTTGGTGACCAGACCCCACCGTCGCTAAGCTGTCACTTTTTTTTATGGCCTCTGGAAGTGTGGACTCGAGTTCGATAACTTAAGCATTAAAAAGCCGGTTTACTATTTTATAAGAACAGTTTAAATTAAAGGTGTTTTAGATGTTTAATTAGAGGTGTGTATATTTGATGAGGTAAGTTTAGAATTAAAAGTTTTGTGCAAACCCAATTTTCCTTAGTTCTCGCATAGTTGCAACGTCCATATGCTACGGTGGCTGCTTACCATCATGCGGGCCGTTGGCTTGTTTGCTTCCCGGGGTAAAGTAGGAAAATAACGTTTTGAGTGTTTATGTCTATTGGTTTGGCATACTTCGCACAATAAGTAATTTACTGCAAAAGTTATGGTCTTCCGTAGAAAATGTAGGTTAACAATCTGCCGTTTTGCTTGTTATCACTGAATCTTGCGAGGGAATAAATAGTACATAAGTAATTGTGAAAATTAACACGCTGTTTAACTTCTTAACGTACATAGATTTTTTATTTTTATTTGTGTATTTGTATATATGTATGATTGTGTATGTATGTTTATATATAGAGCTATTTATGTACGTGCATTAATATAATTATTTTGATTTTTGGCTTATTATAATCTCTGCACCACCTACTACATAATCTAGTTTTATCTCTTTCTCCGATACCCAAAGGTTGTCTGGAAGAGATCGCTCCTTAGCGATAAGACCGCCTGTTGTCTACCTCTACCTACATGTTATTGTATTGTTTTTCTTTTTAACTGCTTTGTTTGTGTGAGGTGTGCAATAAAGAGTATTTGTATTGTATTGTTGTATTGTATAGATTCACGCCTTCATCCCCAAAAGGGGAAGGTAGACCACATGAAAAAAATGAATGCATAAGAAACAGGATTTTGGTTTTGTTTTGACGCAAGTATGTTGTCAATCAAATAGGGTTACCAGGGAAATATATGAACTACACTATTTTTAGATTTTTACATATATTCACGCCTTTTTCCCAAAAGGGGTAGGCAGAGCACATGAAACTTATGTTCCAGTGCCACTTTTAGCATACATGTGGGTATAAAAGATCTACATGTGACATCGCAGTGACAGGTTGCCAGCCCATCGCCTACAAAACACACTTCAACCCTATTCCCTTACTCGACTCTTACGACACCCACAGGAATACTACACGGGGAAACCGGGTATGTTTAACTTCTATTAATGATAATCTCTATAATTGGTGCATTTAGTGTAATCTTATTATAGAACGTAATTCTTGGTTTTCTTGATCATTATAAATTAATAACTACTTTTTAAAATACCCTTTCATTACAACTCCGAGCAATATTGCCTAATAATATTGACTAAATTGTTTCCAACGCTGGCAATATTCCCGGAAACAACACTGACTGTGTGAACACACTGGTCACACAAGAGGTGTGATTAGTTAGAACTACCTTAACTAATTAGTTGTTACCAATAGGTAGGTTGGACAGTTCACTTTGGCACTCTTTGGGGGAGGTCTATGTCCAGCAGTGGTCTTTCGGCTGATATTTTTATGATGATGAATAAATAGCTCTCGAGCTCCTTACAAATTTCTACCCAAACACGTGCCTAAAACCCGTTCTACGCATGTTCGAACTAAACGGCTGTCTGCCAGTCTAGCACAACTTGCTGACAAGTCGCTTCGCGCGCGACTGAGCGTCTGCTGTCTTCACTCGCACCGTACAAATTCGAAAGAGGTGGGTAGATTATTCTCGACTCGCGTCGCGGCGCGGCGTCAGTTGTGCTAGCCCCCCTGGCATCGTTTTGACACCCCGCCCCCATCCCTGTATAACGACAATGGAACCCATTCTGTGGGGCCATTTTGTGGCGCTACTTAGACTTCTATGGTTGTTTCGTTCGCGGGGTATATATCTCCAAAACACCATGGTTAAGACTATTTGTATAAACATCTTATGAATATTTAAGATATTGGGATTTTTTTAAACCGGTGTCATTAGTAAACTTGATTACCGTTATTATTGGAACCGGTTTGAGAAAACACTTATTATTCAGTTAATCGTAAATGGATCTGTCGATGTCGCGCTCAACGCATATAATGGTCGTGAGAAATCGTGGTCGCAGGCACCAACCACTATAGTTGTCAGTGCTCATATTTCTGAAGCAACCACCCCACAGCGCGTGTGGGAAAAAAGTGTACCTCCGCCAAAATGTTGTCTTGCTCGCTCGTTAATGTTATCTGAACATGCTATGCTCTTCGCTCGCGCGCGGAAACTTGTGAGCATCGGCGAAAAGTATTTTTTGTGAAAACGGTTCATTTATTCAGATAAGTAGGAAAACCAAGTTAGTGTACATAATTTTGAAATTAAGATAACAAAATTAGTAGGTACCTTACTAGGTACCTAAACCATTACTATGGTTTATCATCTTTCTAGCGTTATTCCCGGTTGTGCCACTAAAAGAGCGCGGGGTCCAAGATTTGGCATAGGCTCTAGTTTTACGAAAGCTGCTGCCATCTGACCTTCCAACCCATAGGGAAAACTAGACCTTATTGGGAATACCTAATAGTAAAAAAAGGTTTTATTATTATGGGTTTTAAGTAAAACTTAGTTACCTACTCTTCCTGTCTTGCAGATTATGATATTAAAAATTGTAATAAGTAGTTCGGTTTTGTCAACAACAGCAACCGAACACGGCGTCGCGGTAGAGCGCTTCAGAGACGGCGCGACAAGCTTGAGGTCTTTGACCAAAACTGGTTGGAGAACACGGCGTCGCGGTAGAGCTCTTCAGAGACGGCGAGACAAGCTTGAGGTCTTTGACCAAGACTGGTTGGAGAACACGGCGTCGCGGTAGAGCTCTTCAGAGACGGCGAGACAAGCTTGAGGTCTTTGACCAAGACTGGTTGGAGAACACGGCGTCGCGGTAGAGCTCTTCAGAGACGGCGAGACAAGCTTGAGGTCTTTGACCAAGACTGGTTGGAGAACACGGCGTCGCGGTAGAGCTCTTCAGAGACGGCGAGACAAGCTTAAGGTCTTTGACCAAGACTGGTTGGAGAACACGGCGTCGCGGTAGACCTCGTCGGGGAGACGAGCTGGAGGTCTTTGACCAAGACTGGTGGGAGACTGCCCAGGATAGGGATACGTGAAAGATAAAGAGGGAGGCTTTTGCCCAGCAGTGGGACACTTAAAGCTTATTAATTATTAACTACTTACTAGTTTTAACGATGATTTATGGAGGATAAAAAGGGTCTTAAAGACGGCCTAGTGTCGAAACTTGTCGTTTTGTTTACTCCGACGACAGTAAAGTTGTCATTACATAACTTTTCTTCGCTGCATCGATCAGCGGGAATTAGAGAATCTAGGAAATTGTGTCAAGAACGAATTGAGTTATCTTATTACAGTATGTACCTAAGCGTGCGAATCTATTCTACCTTTATCTCAGACCAACAAAAAAACCTTGTTTCCTTTGTTTGTGATTTTACTACCTAGTTTGATTTGATCCAATACCTATTACATATATTGATTTTAACTTCCCTGTGTGGTGTCGGGTTAAAATAGCACCAACCCCTTTTTTCCTGTGCTGGGTATAGTACGAGTCGACTAAGGGAACAGGGTTGAAGTATGTTGTGGGCGATGGGCTAGCGACCTGTCATTGTGATATCACATTTTGTCGATCTTTTATACCTACCCACATTTATGCTAAAAGTGGTACTGGAACACAAGTTTCATGTGCTCTGCCTACCCCTTTTAGGGATAAAGGCGTGAACGTATGTATGTATGATTCTCACACATATTTTTTACTAATCGGGACTTAATCGCGTTTAACTTATTTATGGTCCATCCATCCGTGTCCATTGGTGTCGCGACACGTCCGAAACGTCCATTCAAAATCCCAAAGAGGTAAATAAATAAGTTGATTATATGCGCACAATTGGAAACGTATACAAATAATTTTTAAGTTCACCAATCGGCCCCGACGGCAGACCAGCGCTGGCCAATTAAGTCGGCACTGTGTTGTGATCGTGTTTTTATGTTTTTTTGTGCTGTGAATAAATAGATAGATATATATAGATTTAATCATATGACAATATGATAATAACTTTATTCAGCCACAACAAACAAGTATAGTGGTACAACTACAAACATTTAAAAATACATATCACAACAAACAGTTGTATAACCTAAGGAATTTAGAAAAGTAAAACTTAGTCTAGGGTTGTCTGTTGTGGTTTAGTTAGAATAGGCGGACTCAACGTGACTGCTGCGGAGTTCTTAGGATCTTCCGCCAATCGAAATCCACACTCGCGGGCAAAGAATACGGGTCACCCTAAATTAAATAACTGCAATAGGTTTTTTTTAAATATTTAATACTTGTTTTATTTACATAATTTTACAATACCCAACTGTCCACAAAGAAGATCACAGTCCACTTTATATTGAAATAATCGTACTATGTGACACAAGAATGCAAGGTGCAGGGTGATGTTAAATAATGTTTTCTGTTGGTGGAATATGTTGCAAACTTGATTTTGTATAGCAACATTAATTTATGTTTTTTTATATGGCAATGATATTGTCAGCTTTTTGTTCTACTTATCAGAAATACATCGCTGCACGTACACGTCAATTCTCTATTTTATTTACTCCACGGGCGTTATATCCTTTAACATGTAAAGTAACACGTATTCAACTAAGAAATATGAATGAGATTAAAAAATATGATTGTTATAATTACTTTTTTTTTTAAATTAAAATTGGACCATTATTGTATTTTATGTGGCCAACTATAAGCCAGATTATTATTTGTACTGAAAACGCGTCGGCGACAGACTAAGTTAAATAGTTGCGCCACCTATTGATCAAGTAGTCCACTAGGCAGTACGGACATCATTAAACGATAATTTACTTTAAAAACAAAGTTTTAACCGACTTCAATTTAGTACTCCGCCAAGTCACGAGAACATTTCCACATTTATTTTCCAATTTACCACATGAACTGATTTCCGAGAGCAAATGCGTTGATTATCAGGGAAATAAACCCAATCGCTGTATGTGGCCCGATAATATTTGAGGACTTCCGTCGATTCCACAAGGATCACCTTTGGCACTTCATTAGTTGCTATTTCAACGGAATCTTATCGGAATCTGTGACGTACATTTGTACTTTTAAGTACATAATTGAGGAATTCCATGAGTCATCCTGTGGTTTTCATCATCAATTCCACTCCACCCAATTTATGATTACCGGGTGTAAATACACGAGTTAAAATAGAAAATACCAAAATCACTACACGCGTGCCTAATATAATTGAAGAGCCCCCTCAATTCCTCATGGATCCCATCATCCAATTGAATTTTTGAAAAAAATGGTACCCACCTGGAACTACCTACTTACAAACAAAAAAAATATTTTACGAATCGGCTCATCAGTGACGGAGTTCTGAGGTAACAAACATTAAAAATAATGATAAGAAAAAAAAACAACCGAATTGAGAACCTCCTTTTTTTTTGAAGTCGGTTAAAAATATATTCAAATAATGATCTGGATGTCGCTACTAGTCGTGATCGGGTTGGTTTTGTTTGACATGTCAGCTGGACCAAAGTTGGGGCCCTGCACTATAGTTTGTAATGCCTCCTGTCGTACGGTACCTAGATACTATATTAGGTTATAAGTCTAAGGGGTGCATTGGAAATTATCGCATGCTTTGCAACGCCGTTCTGATTTACGGTATGCTGTCAGACTAATTTATCTTCTAATTTATCTGCAGGAGCATTTTACCTTTGTCTGTCGTCTAGAGGCGCCTGGCGGTAGTCGCAGGGTTATTTCTTATCCGTCATATTGCTTATATTCAGCAGAAGTGCATAATAGGTGCTTTAGCGCGAATATTAACTAATTTCCGACACGACTTGGAATATTAATTTCCGACGGTGTATTTTAAGATTTTAACGTTCATGTCTCATCATCATCATCATCATCATATCAGCCAAAAGACGTCTACTGCTGGACATAGGCCTCCCCCAAAGAGTGCCACAAAAAACAACACAATACTATTAAATTAATTTACGATGAGTTGTGGCCATTTCGTGGCAAATATGAAGATCTGTATGTGACCACAATTTAATGTTTTTGCTGTCACGAATAAATACTTTCTTTCTAATTTAATAAGTTGTGGAGTGTGCTTTGAAAATGAGTAATTTTGAATGCATTCAACCGGTTAAATTACAGAGCAGTCCCTTTAGCGACCTTCTGGCCCAACCGCGATGATATTGGTTTCGATTTGTCCTTGGTTATACTGCGACTTCTTTTGTGTTTTTATATTTTTAATAGTATACTTGAAAAATATTGTTTTGTTGACTCAGTTCTATGTTGTATCTGGGGGCACGGCAGTGCCTCCGCCAAGTCGAGCAAAACAGCGGCACGGCCGTACCTATCCTTTTCTCGAAGCAGTTCTGGCCATCTTCGACCCCCCCTATAACTTCTTTGTGGATAAAACTAGAAGCCTGAATTTTCAGTAACAAGCACGCATTGTACGTAGTCGGTCCCAAAGTTCTGTCACTGGCATATTATTTTTAAATTTAGAAGATGATTTTAAGAAAATTTTATTGCATTCCATTTTTGAATGTTTGACAATTATTTTAAAACAAAAAACAGTCATTCGTTGCAATTTCTCACGATGGAGTGGACATTGAAAGAAAACCGAATAGCTGTTTTAGCATTGCACCGCTGTGGGCACTCGCCAAGTACGATTTTCAAGTTGCTCAAAAATTGAAAAATAACGCTTAGGTTTATGTACCGTACTATTGATAGGTACAATGAAGTCTCAAGTGTTGAGGACAAGAAAATAATTGGCCGGCCTCGCTCCGTACGAACACCAGCAGTGATCAAAGCGATCAAGGCGCGCATAGCAAGAAATCCTGTCCGAAAACAGAAATTGATGGCTTTGCAGATGGGTGTCAGTAGAAAAACCGTCAAAAAGGTTTTAAACGAAGATCTTAGTCTACGAGCATACAAAAAAAAGCGTGGGCACTTACTTAATGCCCGTCTAAAAACAATAAGGCTTAAAAGATCCCGGAAGTTGTTAAAGCGGTACGCGAAAAATCGACACCGTGATATCCTCTTTACAGACGAAAAGATTTTCGATATTGAAGAGAAGTACAATAAACAGAATAATAGAGTGTACGCTAGGAGCTCTGAAGAAGCAGGAAAAAGAGTTCCGCGGGTGCAACATGGGCATCATCCATCATCAGTGATGGTCTGGTTGGGTGTATCTTATTACGGGCCAACTGAGGTTCATTTTTGCGAAAAAGGTGTCAAAATCAGTGCGAAAGTATACCAAGAGACAGTTTTGGATAAGGTTGTCAAAGATCTGCCCAACACGCTATTTTCGGGACATAATTTTGTGTTCCAGCAGGATTCTGCGCCAGCACACAAAGCCAAGACCACTCAAGCCTGGTTTGACCGTCAAAAAATCGACTTTATAAGACACGAAGATTGGCCTTCCTCTAGTCCGGACCTTAATCCTTTGGACTATAAAATTTGGCAGGTCTTAGAGGGGAATGTCTGTGCTAAACCACATAAAAATTTGGAGAGCCTAAAGTCATCTTTAAGAAAAGCAGTCACTGAGATAGATATGAAAATGGTGCGTGCTGCGATAGACGACTGGCCGCACCGATTAAGGGCCTGTATTAAAAACAAAGGAGGTAATTTTGAATAATTTTGAGTAATTTTAATTCTTTATTAAATGTACTTTAAATCGGTATATAATTTATTAAAAATTGATTGCTACTTTTGTTTTTATCATTATTTTCATTTGTGACAGAACTTTGGGACCGACTAGGTATAAACACGATAAGCATAAAGCGCCTCAGTATCTTTCTGAGAAGTTAACATGGTCATCTAGTTCGTCAGAGCGTAGGGTGCGCCGGTGTGGGTTGGAGCTCTTGGTCCCTCGGCACACATCAGCCGCCTTCCGCGGTAGCTTCCGGTATGCTGCCACAAAGTGCTGGAATAACATACCGCCCCCAGTGAGGAGCCTGAAACATTATTCACATATAAAAAAATCCTTTTCAGCCATCAAAAAGGGCAGGAAACGTTAAGGTTAGAGACAAGCTGCCTCTAACGTAATAGTATTATTTATTATATACTTACCATAAATATGCTTTGTTGGCTTGGCAGTGTGTGATATCTTTTCACTTGTCCATTTTTCTTATACTGTTCTCTTCATACTATTGTGTTTGTAATTGTTATTTAGTAAAACTGTACAAACTAATTCAGTACCGCCATGTTGTTTTTACATCTATTTGTCATTTGTCATGTCGTAATGTACGGCTCGTAATGCCCGGCCCGACACGACACTCCGCGCCCACCGTTTGGACGCGGATTGCTGGGCTGTTATTCACTAAGCGTTAATGCGGCTCACCCCGCCGTTCACCCGTCACGAAACTAGACCTCTGCCTACGCTTGGCTACTACGCATCGCGGTGTCAAGATATATTTGTGGGTGAGCGTTGAGGTGAGCTTAAAACAAGTTACCTGGATTGCTGGACGGTCGGACGAGTGTTGTCGGGCTGGACATTGCTCGCCTGAAGTTAGAGTAATTTTCTTGCTGATGGAATGTCTTCTTTTTTTCTTTTATGATAGTTCGTAATTTTTATTACTGTTTTATTTTTCATTGTTTTATTATTATTTTCTCTTTCTCTCTTTTGTTTTATTATGTGTTACCGGCTGGGAAATCACTTGATGGTTCCATCGGAAGATCAGCGCTGGCAATCGCGCCAGCACCACGAGATGGAACCATTTCGTGCAACACCCTTTTTTTTCCATACCCGCTTTTACTGTTTTTATTTCTATTGTGTTGTGTTGTCACGAATAATTGTTTTCTATTCTATTCTATTCTATTGTAAATATTTCAAATTTCTTTCAATTTGAACCAGTAGTTTAAGAATGATAACTAGTCAATGTTTCTTAATTTTGTCACTCAACTCACTGACTCACCAATCATCCAAAGTCTAAGGCACTTCTAGCAGACATTATAAGCTTCATAGAATACAATTAGTGTTTAGTGTATAAATCAAGGGAAAACTAAAAAAAGGCAATTTCAGTCCAGTTTTCTGGATATACCAACTGCACCAATCCCATATAAACATATAGGATTACAAAGTTATATTTGCAGTGAATGGGACAAAACATTAAAACGCAAGAACGCTGGGGCTGCATTATTTGTATAATTTGCATGTATTGATAACACAATAACCTACAAAAAGAAGTGAGATCCCATAAAAAACATTCCATGTAAAAAAGACGCCAATTTTTGCATACCTAAAACGATGTAGTATTGTGTGATTGCCAAGTCACAAAATGTTATTATCTAGCAAACAAAGATTAATAAGAATGCCTGAGATTTGGCTCTACGAAATATCTCACAACTTTTTACGGTGGAACAGTTTCGAAACTTGACGTCTTTTTTACATGGAATGTTTTTATGGGTTTGTATTACTGAAACTGTAATGTTTGAAGCTGATTGTCCAAGTAGCCAAAACTCTAATAAATTAAAAAAATAACCGGGTTGCACTCCGGGAGTGCCGGCAGAAGTGAAAACTCAATAACATTGTAACAGTTTTTCGATCAGGTCACGTGTCCGTCTTACGGTCACGTGACCTGTGACGAGTTTAACAATTTTTCCCCATCACAAAAAGTGCACAGCGCCGCTAAAGAAGTTTTCACTTCATAAAAACTTTTTAACAAAAAAATTAAACCGCCGAAAAAAAAAAACCGAAAAGAAAAGAATAATAAACCTCTTTTATTTAGTTTAATAACTAAGTTCTTTAACTATTGTAAGTATACCTAAGTATATATTTTTGTAATTATTTTGAGTTTTTAATTAACCTTAATAACTAAGTTTTTAAATTAATCTAAGTGTACACTAATTAATTTTGAGTCGGCGCCAAACAATCAATGAAAAAGATTTGATTTGGTGTAACTTGTACTTGTTTGGAGTAATCTTCAGATACCATAGTAAAAAAATACAGCGAATTTAAGTTTTTCACACAAAACTTGTTTTTGCTGTAATTCGTTTGTTTTATAAACTGGAACCATATAAACTAATTACAGACATAGATATCCCTCTTGTCTTGTATATGCAAAGTTTCGTCACAATCCAACACGTACTTTTAAAATGAGAGCGTAACTACGTTTGTACGGGAAGGTGAAATTAGGCCGAGCTTACTGCGGACTCTTAATAAAAAAAAAGTGGATCGGCAAGCTGTAGAACAAATCTAAAACTGTCTCAAAAAAAATGAAAAAAAAATATCGGCAAAAAAATCGATATATTGTACACTGTATACTAATTATTGAACCTGCTCACCAAATTTCACGGGAATCGGCTGAAAAATGCAATCTGTAGAGGAGAACAGCTGGACAGCTCGAACATACTGAAATTTGCCCACACAGAAACGGGGAGCATCGCTTCGCTCGCTCGTTCGTCCAATAAAATTTATGAATATTTCTTAAAAATATCTGCACTGTTACAATTGTTCATCAAGCCTAGGAATCCCGTAGTTCACTACATAGTCAATCGCTGACACGTCCCACCTTGACGGCGTGCCAAGATCGTGCGCCCGCGCAGACGGTTCCGGGCCGAACGCGCAAGGGCTACAAAACCAAACAATTATTTGGAGATTAAAGTATTGAATTTAAAGAGCAAACATGAAGAACTGAGGGATCTTTCCTAGAAGTCGGTTTAAAACAGCATTTGTAGAACTCATGTAAGTAACGTTGTCTAGTATTTGAAATTATTGTTATATTAATGACTAGCTTCTGCCCGCTACTCCGTCCGCGTGGAACTTGTTTAAATCCTAGCTCCATACAAACTTTTACCTCCCCGCTTTAGGAGTAGGGGAAGTACCCTAAAAAAATATTTCATGATGTTATTACTGTTTTGTCGACGTGATTGATTTATATATCCATGCGGAATCATAGTTTTCTAGTAGTGATGGTTACTGAGCTAAGCTGAAGGCGGACGGACAGACAGACGGGCATGGCGAAACTATAAGGATTCCTTGTTGACTACGGAACCCTAAAAAACAGGAACTGACACCTATTGTACTATTGTAAGGAAATGTTATTGTTATTTTATACTTGTACGTTGATATTATTATGAGCATTGGGATATTTTTTACAACGCATTATATGACGAAGGTCCAAGCCCTTTCAAAGCCTCGCAAGAAAAAAGTGCACTTTGTGCATTGTGCATTTTAAAATTATTCTATGCTTTAAGCCTTAAATCCACAACAGAACCTTTTAGAAATTATTGTCTATCAGTTTGTCTGTTTATATCTTTAGCGTAGTCTTTCACAAACCGCGCATGAATATAGGACACGACTACTTCTTGATAAATTTTTACCCCTTTTATATTAACACAAATCTTGAAAGCTTTTTAAAATACGTATAGGTACATTCGTAGTGGTTTTATGAATCATTCCCCAATTAAATACTCGTAAATTTCGTATTAGATTGTACCAATTGAAGAATGTTTGTTAATTCAGAAGCATGTTAAACAATCATTGTTTCGTTCTCATCGTGAAGCCACTCATTGTTTCGTCTTTTTAAAGTGATGGACAATGATATAATTGATATTGTCATAAAATATTTTTATTTGGTGTTGATCGCACACAAAAGTTTGATTTGACGCTGTGAAAGAAATAACACAACAGTGTAAAAGTCATGTATGATGTTGATAATATAATTTTACTAGCTTCTGCCCGCGACTCCGTCCGCGTGGAACTCGTTTTATATCGCAGCACCATACAAACTTTCACCCCCTACTTCATCCCCTTGGGGGATGATTTCCGGGATAAAAACTATGCTATGTCCTTCTCCAGGACTCAAACTATCTCTATACCAAATTTCATCCAAATCGGTTAAGCGGTTTAAGCGTGAAGCGGTAACAGACAGACACACTTTCGCATTTATAATATTAAGTATGCCGAATACATATTTGTTCGCATAATTCATGTCAAAATTGAAAGCGTCATTTTTGACGGGTCATTTGATTGGTTTTTGTTATACCTCAGCCATACTAATGCTCCTCGCGCTGCCGCGATGTCTCCCTCTCTGGCCACGCACTGCTCTACGAGTACTGGCGGGGCGTTGCGATTAATCGGGGGGATTAATCGCAACGCCCCGCCAGTACTCTTTATTATACTCTGGCCCCGCACTAGGTCACTTGTCTTCATTGCCGCTCCTTTGACTCGTGCCTAACAACCGGCAACACAGGGAGCGGTGAATGTGAGCAAGATGGTACGGTATGACGAGTAACGTTGCCACACCATGTCTCTGCCTCCTTTCCTCGCTATTACCCACGTCATTCGACGAGTGTGGGGCAGGGGTATTAGATTAGCAGGTATTACATTTATAAAATCCGAGAGCCTTTATATCTGAGAAAATAAAGAAGAGTAGTAGACAAAATACATGCTAGTTCATGTTCATGGACGGCCTCATCACACGATAAGTGACAAGATGAGCGTTCGTCACTGGCTGACACCGTTCAATAGAACGAGACGGACGCTCTATCTTGTCACCGCGTGATAAGGCCGTCCATGATACGGGGTCTGTTCTGATTATATATTAGAGTTAGTTGTAACAGGTGCAGTGGAGCAGGGCTCTACCTAGCCTACATTCACTTTTGACTGAATAAAAGCAATCATGTTTGCCAATCGTGTAGCTGATTATTTCCTGACACTTTTAACTTTGTTTAAATAAATACTTAACGCAGGTCTAGTGTGTACCGTAAATTAATGTATATTTAGACCGATAAATAGTTACCTAGCTGCCCATGGGGCTCCGTCCACGTATTACACAGAACCAAGGCAGAGCCACGGGTTATAATGTAGCATTTGCCTGTTCTGAAGATTGTGATAAAGAATTTTAAAAATAAGATAAGGAGTTCGGATTACCCCCTATATACAAGCATATCAGATATGATTAGATTAGATTCGATTATTTTATTTCATTCTGTCACTTCATAAAATTAAAATAGCGTCGATTCACAAAAAGATAGTCAGAGTGTATAAGAATAAAAACAATAATAAATAATAGTCAATAAAATCCAATTTTAAATTAAAACAAACATGAGAAACAAAAATACGAATAATAAGGCAATAGGAACAATTGAAATACTTAATGATAAATAATACAATGTCTATGTCAGAATATTAATAATAGCTAGGCCAGGCCTATCTTCAGCTATACCGCGACCTTATTGACATCCTGATTTAATTAATTAACAATACTACTTATTATGTACCTATTGACTGACTTTTAAAACATTGACTTTTATGAATAAATATTTTGTATCTTGCAAACTTAACTCTTTATAATATTCATCATATCTTGAACCTTTCCTTGGGGTTTCTCTGAGTTGGTCGGACACAAGTAAACGAGATCGTGAAGGTCGTCCCCTTCCAACTGTACCATCCACTTTTCCCGCATACACTCTATAATACATGCCCAAACCATCATACACTCTATAATACATGCCCAAACCATCATACACTCTATAATACATGCCCAAACCATCATACACTCTATAAAACATGCCCATAACATCATAGCATTCCCTTCTCAATTCGAACCCACGGGCACGTATGAAAAATGTAAATGAATAAAGAAAGGTTTTACAAGTTACAAGGTTGCCCCCATCGCCTACAAGGTTAAAGAATCTCTCATGAGATATGAGGTGGTACGGGCATGTCATGAGACGCGACGGAGACCATGTCGTAAAGAAAGCCCCTACCGAAGAACGAGAGAGGCAGAGGTCGCCCGCGTGGTGGTATGGTGGTTCACCATATCAAAGGAGTTGAAACAGGCCCAGTTGAATATAACTAGACAACCAAGGAACGACAACCCTGGCCCGGAGGCCCGACCCCGAATAATGGGAAGAGGCACCGAAAGAAGAATTCTCAATTAACAAAAACCTTTACGCGCATACCCAACTGTTGTTATCGGAATTCCACAGATTGCTTCTCGTTACAGGTCGACACACGTAAAAAGAGCTCTGCGCGCCATATTAAATGTATGGCCGCCAGAGCTCTTTTTACGTGTGTCGACCTGTACCGTTGTTACATCACGTCACTTTCGTCTCTGAAAACATGGCCGCCGGCCAAACGGGCAGGCAACAAACTTGACCTTGCCGTATTCACTATGCCCACTTAACTCGCTTCAGTTGAACCAGTGTAAGTCTTTTTACCACGATGGGACAAACATCCAATAATCCACTATATCTCTGTCGGTTTTAACCCATGCATAAAGAGAGGGAGGGCCGTCTAAATTAAAATTGGTTTACCCGCAATACAAAATCTTACATAGAGGCAGATATCGGTTAAAAAACATCTTAATTTTGACCGTATTACCCAGATACGTGGACGTGGATTATTGGGCCGTTCATTAGAAGGACCTGTCCGATGGTAAGCAGACAACGTGACCCGTTGACCCTTCTGACACCAGAGAAGTCCTTGACCCTTAATCTGAGGATTAGTTGGGTTGTCAGCAAGAAACAAATGCAGGTGCCTCGCTTAACATAGACCTCTTGGCCTTTTGTCATGGTTGCTCACAGGAAAACAACACCACACACCTACAAAGGAAGTGCCTAGTGATGTTATGCCTGCGGTCTTGTTGGCCGAGTCCCCAGATGGGCTGCTCGGAATATTTAAATAGTATCAGTGAGGTCTCTGTAGACTGAGGGTCAAGTTATATTGGGGACGTGGTGGTGAGGCGAGTCGCGATAGGTTATGAATGGCATAACTCCGACCGCGATAACAATGGTAGCTTTTACTAGAAGTAAAAGTACAATTAATGATATGCTACAAACAGTTTCATTTCTATTCAAATCATTCATAGACCCTTATATATTTGTATGTTCTAACTGAAATCTAGCCTCAGCGAGGTCAAACACAGTTCCAATCATAGTTTAGGCTCTTGTATATTACCTAAATTGAATTGTAGCATATAGTCATATGACTGTAAGAAGCTACGGCAGCTTGGTCAAGCGGTGGTCGTGGGTCGTACCAATGAATTTTTGGAACTAATGTACGAAATATTTACGGTTAGCTTTTCGGTGAAGGAAAACATCGTGAGGAAACCGGTCTAATCCCGATAAGGTCTAGTTTTCCCTCTGGGTTGGAAGTTAAAATGGCAGTCGCTTTCGTAAAACCAGTGCCTTTGCCAAATCTTGAGATTAGGTCACAGAATAGATACAAATTAGGTGTCAAAGCGGAGCCCGGGCCGGAGTCATATGTCAGTAAAATACGTTTCTAATATATTCTTCTATTATATTCTAAATTAGGGGAGATTTGATCAGACGTACCTATAGAGTTGATCCTCCTTCAGTCGCTGGGTTAAAACACAGATTATATAATAGTTCTACCAAGATTAGAAACATTATGAGCATGTTACATGAGATATATAACAACAATCCGTCCATAATTATACGACTAATACGTATATATTTGTTTACGTCAATACTTCCTATCTGGTCACATGACGGCCTGGTTTCGCTCTGTTATCATGTCATTCACTCTATTCGGTACAGTGATCAAACGTGCGTAATGTAAACAAATAAATACATATAAACTCAATTATATAACCAATGTACCTATAGATAACTGTAGCACGTTCTCCGGCTCAGGCCCCGTATCATGGTCGATAGAGCGTCAGTGTCGTTCTATCGAACGGTGTCAGCCAGTGACGGACGCTCTATCTTGTCACTTATCGCGTGATAAGGCCGACCATGATACGGGGCATGGTTTCCTCACGATGTTTTCCTTCACCGATAAATATTCCGAAGTACATAAGTTCCGAAAAACTTCGCAAAACTTTTTAATTAATTGAAATCAATATATTTCCTCTATGATCGTACTAACTTCGGCCATTCATAAATTATGTCATTTCAAAATGGGGTGGGGGGGGGGGGGGGGTCTGGCCATTGGATGACGATAGTCATTTTATTAGGCGGGGAGGGTCCATTTCAAGGAATAACAAGATGATGATAGGGGGGGTCAAAAATCGTCAAAAAACGATGACGTAATGTATGAATGGTCCCTTCTGCCCGCGACTCCGTCCGCGTGGAACTCAATACAAACTTTCATCCCCTATTTTACACCCTTAGGGGATCATTTCCGAGATAAAAACTATCCTGTGTCCTTCCCAGGGACTCAAACTATCTCAGCTCCAGCGGTTTAAGCTCAAAATACAGAGACAGAGAGGCAGACAGGCACACTATCGCATTTATAATAGTAGTATGGATAGATTATGCGACTTAGCCGCTTATTTCAAGTATGTCATGACATTACTTAAAATAGCTTATACTCGAGACAATGTTTAACTTAAATACATTCAAAAATAACCGTATTTGATATACTGAACTCTATCCAGATATAATAAGGTCAACTATAATTTGCTGCGGTGAAAAGTTATTTCGCGGTGTTCACAGACGAACCAGTGTAGACTGATCTCTGGTTACTCATATTTCCTTCGAATCTCGCGACCAATTATATAACAAACAAGTGCGTACAAATATTGGTGAAGGCTGATTGAATATGAATCTGCAGTTTTTTAACAAGGAAGCATTGCGTGTGTTTTGCTATGCGTTTTTTTAACAATAACTACCTACGTTATAAGCCATTTAATTGATTAATAAAACGTTATTTGTTTGTTGCATAAGGAACAGGTTTTTGGTTTTGTTTTGACGCAAGCATGTTGTCAATAAATAGGGTTACTAGGGAAATATATGTACTACACTATTGATAGATTTTTACATATATTCACGCCTTTTTCCCAAAAGGGATAGGCAGAGTACATGAAACTTATGTTCCAGTCCACTTTTAGCATAAATGTGGGTATGAAAAATCCACAAAATGTGATAACGCAGTGACAGGATCGCCCACAACACACTTCAACTGGAAATAAAGGGGGTGGTGAAATTCGAACCCGACACGGAATGTTACACTTTTGTAATAATCTTACGTTTTATTTTAGCCGTGAACATTATTAATTAGTAAAGTACCGCAATGGTAATCCATCACTTTACCGAAAATCGTTTCAGCGATTATCGTTTCCTATAACACTATTCACAGAATTTTATTATCACTTAAGATTCATTCATCGAACTCCGTTAAATCGCTCATACACTTGCTCGAATTATCGTTCACGAAAAAATCAATTTATCGAATTTTATTTCATTATTTTATTTGTTCATCGACGTAATCGTTCATCGAATCGCTTTTACTATAATCTTGGTCTAACTTAAGTTTCAGTACCCAAAATTCTTATTACATAGAAAATCATTTCACCTCTGTTACTTATACCTCAGTAACTATTTCATAATACGTTTCAACAACAGACATTTTAACGGAAACACTCAAATATTCCGAAAAATTTTATTCCGATTTTTAAAACTCCGAATTTCATAATTCCTAAGAAATAAAATTCCGATTAAGTACTAAAAAACACTAAATTTATTTAACCGAATTCCAAAATTCCAGAAATTCTCGACTTCTACATATTCCATTTTAAGGCAGAGCTCAGGCAGGTACGACAACGAGCGAAGCGAGGAGGAGTGTTATGTAGAACCGCGACCCTACAGCGCGCGAGCCGAGCGAGCGAAGCGAGCGTGCCGCGGTAGCGGCCGGCACAGCGCCAGAACCAACTTATTTTATAAAAATTCTTGACTTCTACATGTTTAATTTTAAGGCAGAGCTCAGGTAGGTCGACGACGAGCGAAGCGAGGAGGAGTGTTAGGTAGAACTGCGACCTTACAGCGCGCGAGCCGAGCGAGCGAAGCGAGCGTGCCGCGGAAGCGGCCGGCGAAGCGCCAGAACCGACCTATTTTATAAGAATTGCATCGATCGGTTTGGTTAGAGTAGGTTTAGGTTAGGTTTGAACTGCGACCCCAAACAAACCGCGTCAGCGGGGGTCGTCGACACGCTGGCGGGTCATCAAATAGTTAGGTATAAAAATAAAAATAAATACATTACAGATTACATATTTTATTACAAAAAACAAGCAGCAAACACCTCACACAGAATGTCAGTGATAAACAATAAAATATATTGGAGGTAAACGTGTTATTTACCGCACCTGACTCACCGCAATATTTTTTCCTAACTCGCTGCAATAACAAATGCATCGTTCGATGAAACGTTACTGCGATGAATCTTGTTTTGATAAATGAATACAACGACGAACTAATTATTCTATGACAGGTAAATTCGATGAATAGTTAAGCTATGATTTGAGACAAATTCTAAACGATTTACGATGAATAGGTAGTTGATCGATTATTCGAAAAGCAATGAATTGACGATTATGTGAATAGACAAAAAAAAGTAATGACATTCGTGGAATAGTTTTCGGTGATATGAAATTCGACGATGGGAATTTAGATAAAGTGATAGACACCCCTAACTTAACAATCCATAGTTTTTTAGTAACAACCTGTCTTGCGAACAGATGCTTGAGACATAATATTATGGTAGTAGAAATATACAAAAATAAATTCGATGACATTAAAATGACCCCAACAGCCATTGCAAAATGACTCTACCAAAATAAATAAGCATTAATTTTAATAAAGTTCAATGCAAATGTCAATTTCAAGAATTATAACACCTTTTTAACACAACAGTATATTTATTCTGGCACTTACACTGTTTAAAGTCCACTGAGTCCACGCGTAGTAACA
This sequence comes from Epinotia bilunana, assembly GCA_947049275.1. Lineage (NCBI taxonomy): Eukaryota > Metazoa > Arthropoda > Insecta > Lepidoptera > Tortricidae > Epinotia > Epinotia bilunana. Next base: position 14,148,921 of record OX346275.1, on the reverse strand, counting down.
CCGACTCGACTAACACTCACAAGTTGCAATATTTTGACGAAGTGTTATCACCAAGGTAACGAAACTGTGATAACCCCGCCGTCACACTATTTATAAACGCGGGGGGATGAGTGTCGATAGAAGCTGCCCCAGTACCTTCCTAAAGGCAGTCTAGCCTTCTGGCAATCTCACGGAGATTGTTTTGGGCCTGTTGATGCCATGCTGTCCCCGCGTGGTGCATGATGGAGGTGACCTGTTTCCGAATAAGAATAGAATATAATAATTTATTGAGCATAACTTAAAATAACAATTTTCTTTAGATACAGTGACTTCCACCCTAGGCACAGCCTGTATCGTGGTAGTCAGATCAAACATGTGAGTTACACATATCATGCGGATTAAAAGAAATGAAAAAGTTTTTTTTTTACACAAATCGGGCAAAAACGTGCAATAAAAGCGAACGAATTTTACAGATCACAGAGAAACTAACATCTATTTCAGATTAGAACAGTGCTGGTATCAGTACAGTTTAAGTCAGCTTAGATGACATAAACCGTAACTGAGATGACAGCTGTCACCGGACTCTTCCAATCTGAAACAGATTATAGTTATACTGAGTCGCTTTAGAAATTCTTGATTTTTAGCAACTGGGTCATACAGAATAATAGTATAACTTACTTTCTATAAACATTATTGTAAGTGTTACAAAACTACATTTTTTCACACGTTTTAGGCACTGGTCCCACCGCCGGCTAGTAAGCTAGAAAAGTTGGGCGAGTAGCATTACATTGCGGATCTGTAAAGGTCGATTGATCACACTGTGCCTGGTCAGCACGCAATGAACCGTTATTCGCCCAACTTTTCTAGCTTACTAGCCGGCGGTGGGACCAGTGCCTTAAGTACAGTAAACATTGATTACAAAGTAAAGTTTAACCAGTTTCTTAGATACTTTACATATTTATAGATATTCGCGCTTTAGATCCATTAAAAAACTAGTTGGAGACTAAGAGTTAGTGCTTTGCTTACTTTTCGAACGAGCGAGCGAAGCGAACGAAGTTATTTGCTTCAGCATGGGCCGAAAATCGTTTGTCCAGAGTCCAGTGTCTGTCCGGCTGTTTTCCGCTACATGTCACATTCCTCAACCGATTCTGGTGAAATTTTGTGAGCAGAGGGGCTACCGCGAAAGGAAAACGATCTTCGTCTTTGTATCTCCCTCTCTGTATGTCGCTCGAACTGGCAAGTGTGACTTAGAGGGAGATTCGCGGATGAAGTTCGGTTTTCGTTACGCGGTATAGGCCCTCAGGTTCATTAATTAAATAGATTTTTCATTAAATATAAAAAATAAAAATTATATGAAGCTAAATTGAATAAAAAGTACTAGTCTCGAATGTTTCTAGAAAAACAATCTAATGTCAAAAAATATATATAACGAGAATAATAAATGAAAAACACAATATCATTAATTTCCAAACATCCTACTAATATTATAAATGCGAAAGTTTAGATGTTTGGATGTTTGTTACTCAATCACGCTTAAACGGCTGAACCGATTTGAATGAAATTTTGCACGAAGATAGTTTATAACCTGGATTAAAATATAGGATAGTTTTTATCCCGAGTCCACGCGGACGAAGTCGCGGGCGGAAGCTAGTAATAAATAAATAAAAAAATCAGTCACAATTAGTTCCATGGGGTTTTATCATTCACGTAGTCTTGTGTGCTATAATAAGCTTTCGAAATAAGTTTACGCTTCACATAGTTCTTGAATTTATTAATAGATAACTCAGTTACGTTTCCTGGAAGTTTGTTATAAAACCTTACACAATTACCCATGAATGATTTTTTTTATTTGTTGGAGTTGTGTGGTGGGCACTGCGAGCTTATTATTATTATGATTTGTATGTTTTTTCCTATCTCGGGACCATGGGGTCCCGGACTTTTGGGAGGCATGCGTGGGGCCGAAGCCAACAACGCAGAGGCCCTTTAAAAGAAATATAATATAAAGCGAATATATTATATTATTGTTATTTATTTCTTTGAAGACAACAAAGGTCCAAAACATTATGCTTGTTTCTAGTATTAATATCATGTTTGACACAGTTTCTCCTAAAATTGACAATGTTTTTATGTACATACATACACAATACTGTCATAGATGTATTGACAATGTACAAAAAAAGTTAATTCATTAACTTATAAGATACTTAACGAAACACAGGTTGGTCTATCGAGATACCTATGTGTCAAGGGACACCGCTCTTCCACAGAGTCAACAGGGAGTAATATCTTTAAACTTATCTCTAACGGCCATTCCCAATAATCAATCCACGGATAGTTTTCTTGACCAGCAGTTACATTTTGACAAATTACCCGTCGAAAATGTGTCAAAATGTAACTGCTGGTAAGGAAAATCGTATGAATCTCCGAAGAACTGACCCACAATAAAATACCATATGACATAATGCTATGGAAGTAGCTACAGGGCCGCTAGTTATTACATATAATAAAATATTACTATTGATTTAATTAACTAATACCGAAACCGGTCTCATCTCAATAAGGTTTAGTTTTCCCTCTGGGTTGGAAGGTCAGATGGCAGTAGCTTGCGTAAAACTAGTGCCTATGCCAAATCTTGGGATTAGGTGTCAAAACGGACCCCGGGCTCCTTTAGGGCACAACCGGGAATAACGCTAGGAGGATGATGATTTAATTAATTAATGCAATATTAGGTATAACAATTACCTTACCTACCCCTAATATCGATGCTATGGTTCCCCAAGTATCTTATCGTTTGTTTCTTTCCCCTCCACTGTTCTATTATTGACCCTGTATATTCCAGGAACTAAGATGACCTATTAACATGAAGAATAACACAACTCAGAAGAAGAACTTTGACATAATTACTTTACTTTTATATTGCACAGTTTTCGCTCTTATAAGAAAACTGAATTCTAGTTGAATAGTATCGTGTAATTTACGAAATACACGCTCAATGATTATTAACCCTGAGCAAATAGAAAAACATTAAATACAATACTTTAATATCCTATTTCAGTCATTTGCTTTTTTCTCAGACAAGCAATGAAATAATAAAATACCTACCTTTCAATAGTCTGCGAAGTATCACGTTTCAGGTGCGGCGGGGGAAGAAAAACAAAAAAGAAGAGACGCAAATAATAAAATTTCATATAAAATTGGAAGCGATGTCTGCAAAGTGATTTTGTTTCATCTTCAATTGGTGACACAACAGCGTTAAACCATAAAAAAATCTTAAGGTCTTTTACATTGCATGTTTGAGAAAAGCACTATGTATAGTATGTTATGTATACATAGGAACTGTCAGCATCATATAGTTAGAAGCAGCCAAAGTAGCCAAATATTTCCGTACACGTCTTTATTATTGTAAGAATAAAGATGTGTTACGATTGTGCATCGATTTTCATTAAAATAAAATGAACGTCGCAAAGTTTGACACCTTGATGCCCAACAGTTGACACCACCTCAATTGTTAGGCGGGAATATCGAATGGGCCAAGTTTTGGGCCAGTGTCAAGGAAGAACGTTGTTCTAAAGTAAACAACGTCTTCCTTGACATTGGTCGTCATATTTTAGCGCAATTAAAATCATCATAACAGCCGAAAGACGTCCACAGCTGGACATAGGCATCCCCCAAAGAGTGCCACAATAACCGGTCCTGTGCCAGCGGACACGCGCGGCACTCACGCTGCACCTTCCGGTATGTGGTCACCACTCGAGAACCTTTCCGCCCAACGGCCATCTGTTCTACGTGTAATGTGCGCCGCCCACTGCCATTTAAGTTAAGCGATTCAGAGGGCTATATCGGTTATCTTGGTTCTGCTACGGTTAAAATTAATCAATTTTTATTCAAAATCAAGAACTTCAGTATAAAACAAACATCGATTTTAATTTACCAGGTCATCAGTCCACTCACGCTGCACCTTCCGGTATGTGGTCACCACTCGAGAACCTTTCCGCCCCAACGGCCATCTGTTTTACGTGTAATGTGCGCCGCCCACTGCCATTTAAGTTAAGCGATTCAGAGAGCTATATCGGTTACCTTGGTTCTGCTACGGTTAAAATCAATCAATCTTTATTCAAAATCAAGAACTTCAGTAAAACAAACATCGATTTTAATTCAAAGCTTCACACAGCGCTTCTCGAGACTGTTTTAATTACCCAATGATTACTCATTTATGCGACGCGCACACTTCTCGCTATTATTTTATTGCTATCAATGATCTATAGGCGTCGATCTATAGATCCTATGGCAGTCGCTTCCCGGACGCCGCTTGTGCTCGCCGTGCCACAATACAAGTGTTAAACTTAACAGTGTTTGTGTGTAAACGAATTAATAAGGTTAGATCATTTCCTTTTATTATGCGGCTTACTTAATAGTTCAATTAAGGAGTGAAAGCAGTTTTTATTTTAATTACTTATGTCAAGATTGTCACGTTTTGTCGACGAATTAATCTAATATAGTTTTCGTATGCTTTTACGTATCGTGTATTATTGATCGTGTATCATTGAAAAAGAAATCTAAACCGAGTTCAACTTACAAGCGTTTCTGGTAAAATAACAATTACTTAAATAGTTTAATATAATAATTACCTATATTAATATCAGTAAAAAAATGGATTAGGAAAGTGTTAAAAATTCTTAAATAGAGTCCTTGCGAAACACCGGTCTTTTAGCAGAAATTAAACATTCGACGGAAGTGATTATAATTATTAACCGACTTCAAAAAAAAGGAGGTTCTCAATTCGGTTCGGTTGTTTTATTTTTTATTTTTTTATTATGTCGTCAGTAATTTTACCCCTCCGTGTGGGTGGGTTAGGATATCACCACCCCATTCCTTCCTGTGGGTGTCGTAAGAGTCGCACTAAGGGCACAGACCAAGGGAACAGGGTTAAAGTGTGTTGTGGGCGATGAGCTAGCAACCCGTCACTGCGATATCACATTTTTTCGATCTTTTATACCTACATTTACTGGAACAAAGGTTCCATGTGCTCTCCCTACACCTGTTTAAAGCTTTTTAGGGTTCCGTAGCCAAAGGTTAAAAACCCTATTACTAAGACTTCGCTGTCCGTCCGTCTGTCTGTCACCAGGCTGTATCTCAAGAACCGCGATAGCTAGACAGTTGAAATTTTCACAAATTATGTATTTCTGTTGCCGCTGTAACAAGAAATACTAAAAACAAAATAAAATAAATATCTAAGGGGGCCTCCCATACAATAAACTTTTTTTTTAACTGTTTTTATAGATAATTGTACGGAACCTTTCGTGCGCGAGTCCGACTCGCACTTGGCCGGTTTTTTTAGAAATTTAGGTGCCTATCTACTGGGTTCCCACGAGGCAGCTTGACCCGCAATAATGATGCTATTAATGATGCCTAGGTATTAATGTGCCGTACGCAATATTTTTTGTAAAAATAACGTATGTTTTTCATTTTTATTTTTGGATAAGATTTAGGGGTCGCGATCGAAATTTTTCTCGTATTAGAATAATATAAGAGGGTGCCTCAACGTTTCAACTTTTGGATTTTAAGGACCACCCTACTATACATAGATACATAAACTGTAAATGTCCTATTTTCTTGAATTTACATACATACATTCACGCCTTTATTCCCAAAAGGGGTAGGCAGAGCACATGAATCTTATGTTCCAGCGCCACTCTTAGCATAAACGTGGGTATAAAAGATCGACAAAATGTGATATTGGCAGTGACAGGTTGCTAGCCCATCGCCCACAACGCACTCCAACCCTGTTCCCTTAGTCGTCCTTTACGACACCCACGGGAAGAAAGGGGGGTGATGAGATTCTTTTCGATCCAAACGGGATCGGGGACGGATTCTTGATTTTCATCAATAAATATTGCATGGAAGAGCATGTGCGTTAGGTTACCGTTTTAAACAGTAAAAGGTGTATGTATGTATCCATATGCTACGAGAACCACTAACCACTATTTAAAAAAAATCCGGTCTCAGTACACAAGCAGCCATGAGTCAAAGTTCCCCGCAGCGCAGGTCGGTTTTGTTACTGGCAACATAGCCGGCCGCTGCGGGCAACACATCACTAAAAGCATTAATGTGACTTAGGTCTTAGGTAGGTGAATTGGAAACTATTGCGTGCTTTGAAACGCTGTTCTGACTAGATTAAGAAACAATAAGGTCTGATTTTCAGATATACCTATGATTCTTGACTATTTGATTGTTGATTGCGTAAAATTTCCTCGATACAAAAAATCCAAAGTTGGGTCTTTATTTTCCTTTTTTTTACTCAGCCTACTCAAACAAATCAAGTTAATACTATAGTATTTTATCTCATCTAAAATCTCACTTAATGAAATATAAATAAAACTTCACTAAGTTAGGTATTTTTTATCGAAATTTGTCCAAAAAAGCCATTCCCGAAGAGTGTTGCAACTCTTTTTCTCGTGCGTGGAAGGCATAAGCGCGTGGTCGACTCGAATCAAGGCATCGCCACATAAAGATCAGCCCAGATATTCGTATTCGTTTTAACCTCACCTCACGCGTCTACCACTAATATATCTTGACGCCGCGATTCGTAGTAACTAACTGTAAGGTAGAGGTGTATTTTCGTTAGGCGTGACGGGTGGTATATGAGGCGCTCATGCGCGTTCATAATAACAGTCTAATATAATAATAATTTTTCGTTAAACAGGTTTGTAACTTTTCGAAGGCGCGTAGGACTTAGGACTTCTTATCAACAAATTTTTGGAAGGTAAAAATGTAAAAATAACAGTCGGTATTGATGGCCTAAAGCTCTTTCGAAAGATTACGCGGTGGCCCTGCTACTCTATTTTTTTTTTGTAAGCCTATATTGTGTTCCACTGTTGGGCAAAAGCCTAGACTTCCAACTATCCCGACTCATTGCCAATTTGCCAATTCTATCAATCTCAATCTATTTATTTATTTAATCTTAACTCCACGAAAAAACAACTTATTGTACAAAAGGCAGTCAACCTTTGGGCAAAGTAGACAAATTGTGGGCTTCACTCATAATCACACAGTGGGTATACAACTGTATATATACATAATAAATAACAAAATAGACATATCAATACAAATACAAATAAAATATATACAAGTATATATACCTACATATATACAGGCGAAAATAGGGAATAGAAACACTGAATCTATGGCTCTGCTAGCAAACAACTTGCTTAAAATACTTTTTAAACACGAATCTGGTCGGAAACTTTATAATATTAGTATAGGTTATGCGCTACTATTAATTTAAATGGACTCGCATGCCTATAAACTGGATTCCAGGCAAGTAGGTACAAAGCATTTAGATGTAAGTACCTACCTTATTAATCAATTCATGAAACAGGATATGAAACACATGTTCCATTTAACAATGATGTTTGAACTTACTTCGCTTACCATCAGGTGATCCGTCTGCTCGTTTGCCTCCTATAACATTAAAAAAACACTTTTGAATCTAAGACTAAGATTTAATTATTTAAGAAGAAGCTAGGTACATTTGAAGGGTCCACGGAAATAAATTGTTCAAGTATACCTTATCCTTAGAAGAGTAAAAAAATAGTGCGTGAATCGTCATGCGATTCCAAAGAAAACGCAAAAAAATGTATTGATTGCTGTTTGAAAAGCACTTAATGATCGAAATAAGTAAAACTAGTAAAATATTTCCCTTTGATATCCTGGATAACCGAAGAATCGAAGATGAATTTGTCCATTAAAATTCTAATGTTATCTGGAATGTATCTGGTCACTTTTTTTTGGAAATGAGGGTTTATATCAAAATTTGGAGATCGTTATGAACTTTACGTGATATTAAAATCTCATTTAAGTACAATTTTTTTTATCTATGGTTTAAGTTTTATGTTTGTTTTTATTAATTGTCGTTAGTTTGAATTAAATTTAGTACAAATAAATGCGAATAGAAGTGCTCCCTCGGAGGACCCTTCATTTCATGTTTTTTTTTATAACATTTTTAATATCGTTGTTATTGGTATTCAAGCAACAAGAGAGAGCGTATAGTTAACTCATTTATTTCAAGAGTTAAGCCGCGTTCACATTTGTCTGTCGTGTTGTGTTGTGATTCTCTCTGTCGTGATGGCTGCTGTTCACATTTATCTGACGTGTTATGACGCATTATAACGCATTTTATATCAGTTCGGTCTTGGCTCTCGGAGGAGGATGTTCGTCGTACTTCACGTGTGGCTATGACGCATCACAACACAACACTGGCGCGTGCGTGCGCACACTAGTCTGATGCGCTGTGTCGTGTCGCTGCACCGAACCCCCGCACCTCACCCGTTCTGACGCGGTCTGGGATCGCTTGTGATGCGACACAGCATAAGCCGTCACAACACACGGCATCCGATAAATGTGAACGAACCATATTAAATGTATGAAACCGATACCGTTCTGATGCATCACAACACAACACGACAGACAAATGTGAACGCGGCTTTAAATAATAGCTAGCGACACGTTGCCGGGCGTCGCCTTCATAGACATCCATAGCACCCAGTCAATTCACCGCGACACGTCTGCTGCCCCTGTAACTTGTTTTAAGCTCACCTCAACGCTCACCCACAAATATATCTTGACACCGCAATGCGTAGTAACTAAGCGTAGGTAGAGGTCTAGTTTCATGATGGGTGACCGGCGGGGTGACCCGCTTTAGCGCGTAGCGAATAACAGCCCTGCTCCTGTCTGCGGTCGGGTTCCAACTTGTACCTTTAGAAGGGCTGTGCATCTATTTCTGTCCTGAGCGGAAATAGCAATCTCCTCCTAATCAAGGTCCGTAGAGGAAGCCTCTTTGTCGACTGTGCGTCTCCAAGTGGTGCGAGGGCGACCTGGTTTCTATTTCTCGGAAGCTTGTCATCCTAAACTTTGCCTGGACAGGTGGTTGTCTGGTAGCGCTACTTCCTCGGGCTTATATCCTTATTGGCGAAAGGATTTCGGCCGGTCAACACCCATAGCATGGCATGGGAGATGGTCCGGCGCCAGTGAATTCCCAGAATTCAACGCAAACATTTATTTACGAAGACCTGAATTATACTGGTGATATTTTTCACGGTCCATGTCTCATAACATAAGAGGCGACTTGGTGTTAGAGTTAAAAAACTTAATTTTCGTTTGGCGGGCGACTGGGGATGATGAGTAACTGACCGAGAAAGCGAAGCGAACGAAATTCTATGCTTCAGCGTGCGCCGAAAATCGTTTGTCTGTCCGGCGTCCAGTGTCCGGTGACCGGTGTCTGTCCCGCTGTTCTTCTTTACGGGTCGCATTTCTCAACCGATTCTTGTTTGTAAGTAGGTCCGTTCAAAACTTTTTCGTAATAAAAAAATAAAAAAATTACCAGGCCTGGATATTATCAAACCACAATGACAGACGGTTTTGCCAAATACATAAATATGTCAAAGATCATATACTTAAACTGAAAGCTATTCCAATCCCACTTCGTCGCGGATGATTACATTATCCATATATTTTTATAAGGCAAGAATGCACTTTGACATATGTGATTGATTATGTTATGGCATTGGCGAGAGCGAGTGCGACTTTCACCTGTCACTTTCACGATATTACAACTTGCAATAATATAGGTACCATAAACATAGCACTGCAATACGTAGGTACCTAATGCTACTAAGTGCATAATATAACATGCTATTCAGCACCCATACTTAATTTTGTAATTGCGAAAGCAACTCTATCCTCTAGTCGCCTGAAGGCCCATTGAAAGACATTAACCCTCTGCAGTAGAATCTATACCATTCCAATACGGAACCGAGTTCAATTTGTTGTTTCATTCGATTTTTTTTCTCGTAATAAAATGTGCAATAAGCGAAAAACTGAAAAAGTTAGACAATTTCATTTAGCTACATTAACTGGATAATCAAAGGGCGAAATGTGCCCTTCCTTCCAACCTAGAGGGAAAACTAGACCTTTTGGGATTAGACCCGGTTTCCTTACGATGACGTATCTCTTCATATTGATAGTTGTATTATCGCACAGCCATGGTGGGACCTTCAATGCGTGTATTCCGTTATCGAATATTTACTGGACACATTTTGAATTTAAGTTGTTTTAGTTTTAAGTACCCTATTATTTTGGTTGACATTTAACAAATTATTATTATTGTGTGACGTAATGTTATAATTAGTGCATGCTCCATCTCTTCTTGAATATATTTGTATGCCAAATGGCAAAACATAGTGAAACAAATTATTGTATAAGATCTATATTTAAGCTATGTTTACAAATAAATAAATTTTGAATTTTGAATTTTTGAAGTATCCAAGAGTACGGTGATAGTTTACCAGTGTGTATCTAACGCTTGTTTACTACCATTCTGGTATGTCCACTTGTAATTGGCAAACAATAATTGCACTAAAGCAGATTCTGTTTGTCAAAATGATGTAATCGCGTTCTTTTATCATTCCGATGACGCAGTTAAGATAAATATCAATAACACGCCTCAAACTATTCGATGGGGCAAATACAATATTTAAGTGTTTTTAATCTTTTACACGCCAATGTTCACGTACATACTTAAGCCGCGTTCACATTTCTCTGTCGTGTTGTGTTGTGATGCAGCAGACCCCGTAGGATGGACGGCCTTATTACACGATAAGTGACAGGATAGAGCGTCCGTCACTGGCTGACACCGTTCAGTAGAACGAGACGGACGCTCTATCTAGTCACTTATCGCGTGATAAGGCCGACCATGATACGGGGTCAGAACGGTATCGGTTTCATACATTTAATATGGTTGCGTTTAGATTTATCTGATGCCGTGTGTTCTGACGGCTTATGTTGTGTCGCATCACAAGCGATCCCAGACCGCGTCAGAACGGGTGAGGTGCGGTAGGCGGTGCAGCGACACGACACAGCGCATCAGACTAGTGTGCACCCGCCAGTGTTGTGTTGTGACGCGTCATGGCCACACGTGAAGTATGGACGACGAACATCCTCCTCCGAGAGCCAAGACCGACCTGTAACACGAATAACACTTCAGATAAATGTGAACAGCAGCCATCACGACAGACAAATGTGAACGCGGCTTTAAGCGCCGCAATTGACGATTTTTTACTACAAACTCAAGCACGGATGCGGGTGGCGCTGGACCGGTCATTGTGGCACTCTTTGGGGGAGGCCTAGGTTCAGCAGTGGACGTCTTTCGGCTGATATGGTGGTGATGATGAAACATTGTTGACGCATTCTCAGTGTTATTATTTTTCATGTAATACGCGTATCAGTACAGTAGGTAAGTTAAAGCGTGTTTAAAATAGTAATACCGGTCTGTTAACCTTTGCATCATTTTTCTGTAGCCACCCACCATTTTTTATTTTAGTTAGGTACTGAAAAGTCTGTGAAATTGTAGCTTTGTAAGTGTGTCAGTTTTTAAGTTTGTATGTTTTGGGTAATCTTCGGAACCGCTTATTTCATCTCAGGATGCTTCTTTTTTGTCCTGTGGGTTTGTCTTCTTTGCATGGGCATCTAGTGGGAAATATAGTATACTTTGTTTCTTTTTTAGTCGAATTAAACAAAACAAATGCAACACTGTTGCAATTTCAGATTGGTATCAATTCAATTAAAGAAGATTACTTAGAGTTAAAGCAATGACGCGGAGTACCAGTGTTCAAGAGATAACATGGAAGCTCCCGAAGTGTTGTGGGTGCCCTGTGGTGGTGTAGGGTTAAAATAGCACCACCCTCTTTCTTCCTGTGGGAAGTAAGTCGTACTAAAGGAACCTGCAGGGTTGAAGTGTGTTGTGGTATGGGCTAGCATACCTATCACTGCTATATTACATTTAGCCGTTATTTTATAACCACATTTATGCTAAAAGCGGCACTGGAAGTTTCATGTGCTCTGCCTACCCCTATCGGGAATAAAGGCGTGGGTTTATGTATGTATACTAATTTATTAAAAAGGCGTTTTCAAGTACCCATAACACGAGCCTTATTGATTATTGTAAGATTTTTGATTAATTAAATAAAGGACTTTCTAGATAAACATAATATTTGATATATTATATTTCGATTATTATCCGCAGGGGATTGCTTCGTCTTTCGAGCGGAAACGCGCGGGCAGCAAGTGTTTTTAGATTTCTGTAGACTATGCCATGTTAAGTGATACTTCTGAAAATCTGTCTATTCAACATTGAGTTTTATCTGTAGGTTATCTTGTTTTTTATTTACCGATAAGACGCCAAAGATACATAATCATACTAGCTTCTGCCCGCGACACTGTCCGCGTGGAACTCGTTTATATCGGAGCTCCATACAACCTTCCACCCCCTATTTCACCCCCGTAAGGCATGATATCCGAAATAAAAACTATTCTATGTCCTTCCCCTGGATTCAACCTATCTCCATACCAAATTTCATCTTAATCTGTTCAGTGGTTTAAGCGTGAGGAGGTAACAAACAGACAGACAGACTTTTGCATTTATAATACTACCTTCTGCCTGCGACTCCATCCGTGTGGAACTCGTTTAAATATCGTAGCTCCATACAAACTTTCATCCCCCACTTCACCCCCGCAGGGATTTCCGGGATAAAAACTATTATATGTCCTTCCCGGGACTCAAACTATCTTTATACCAAATCTCAATCGGTTCAGCGGTAGACACATTTTCGCATTTATAATATTAGTGTTATCCCGAGGGCTTGCGTGTGTTCTTTTCAAAGCGCGGGCGGAGCCGCGCGCTAGCTAGTGTTATTAGATTTCTGTAAACTGTGGCCTACATAAAAAAATTAAAGATGCCTGAAAATCTGGCTATTATTCATGCATTGAGCTTTGTGTAGGTTATCTTGTCTCTCATTTACCAATAAGAAACCAAAGTTACATAATCATATCGCGCTTAAGTGTTTTGAGAGTGCATATTTTTACCCGACTGCCTCAACAGGGGGGCTATGGTCTTCGAGGTTATGTATAAAGGTATGTATGTATGTGAACAAGTAGTAAATTCTACGGGCTGTACCTAGTCAAAACGGTTTGATGGATTTTGATGCCCCAGGTGTTTGTTAATAGGTATGCGATCTGGGACTTTACGAATTACCGCCTGTGGTGGTACACAATTTTGTACATATTCTCTTGGGTGTGAAGTGAAATTTGGCGCTGCGCCCGTGGGCGGTAAATCTCACTTACCGCTCAGAGTGACGTAAAATAAATACTGTAACAAATTATTATTGTTATTTAACTTGTTTATTGTCAATATTTCACTTTGATAATGGACAATATTTTCACCATTGAATTAGTCTGTTTTAGAACCACGGATGAAGGCATAACGTTGAACCGAATAATTCCCGAATATTCTATTCGACAACAGCTGGATCGAATATTCGGCCGAATGTTCGTATTCTGTGAAACACATATGTGGCGCATCTCTAGTCTGCTAACAGGCAAGCCGTATAGGTACTTGTTTCTGCTTATTTGTGTTGTGAAAAGTGACGTAACCTATATTGGTTTGTTTAACTACTCCATTAAATAAACAAAGACGCATTGCTAATTGTATAAAAACTGACGTCAAAGTCAACACACGTCACGTCAACACACTTGCACATAAACTTACATTAATTATTAACCCCGTGTGCACGAAACGGCACTTTGTTGTGTGAAATCTGGTCTCTTCCGACCTATGGCGTAAGAATTAAACAAATGAATAAGGGCCAAGTGCACTAAGGCAACAGGGAGACAATAGGTGCGTGTATATAATTGGTGTTTTCGCGTCTAGTTTAATAAGCCAATTACATTGGCTGGGTGGAAATTTCCCGAACATTACTATTGCGTTACCCAAGACGTTATAGTCAGGACACTGAATACAGGACCACAATTTAGAAGATTTTTTTATTTGTAGCAATTGGAGCGCATTAACCATTCTCATATTATAAATGCGAAAGTGTGTCAGCCTGTTACCTCTTCACGGTTAAACCGCTGAACCGATATAGATGAAATGTGGTATAGAGATAGTTTGATTTTTTAATCGACTTCCAAAAAGGAGGAGGTTTCTCAATTCGACTGTATATACATATATATATATATATTTTTATGTATGTCCGCGGATAACTTTTTACAGAGTAGTCCGATTTCGATAATTCTTTTTTTAATGGAAAGAGTATACCTACTTCAAAGTTGGTTCCATATAAATTTGAAAAAAAAAACAACCCTAAGGGTAGGAAAACAGGCGATGATTGATTGTTCACTCGCTGATTGTAATGTATGACCACGCATAACTTTTTACAGAGTTGTCCGATTTTGATAATTATTTTTTTATTGGATAGGGTATATCTCGAAGTAAAATAACTAAAGTACTTTCACTAAAAAGTAGGAAATAAAACTTGTTTTAAAAGGTAGCATTTTTGTTGGTTTGGCACCGACTTCAAAAACTAAGTAAATATCCAGATAATAGAGAGAGGATAGGGACTGGATAAGGATAGGGATAGGGTATATAAAAATTATTTTGTGCTTTTCAGTGGGTTGGTTTCGTGAAGTCGGTTCCCTTTTTTAAAAAAAGTTTTTCACGAAAATCATCCCCTAAGGAGATAAAATAGGGGGTGAAAATTTGTATGGAGCTACGATATAAACAAGTTCCACGCGGACGGAGTCGCGGGCAGAAGCTAGTAAATAATAGTACTTAGCACTGAAGGGCCTATGTCTTAAGGCTACACAAGCCTTCATGGTCCATCATACATAGGACGCAACTATGCGTTAAAGGGAGAAATACCTACCTTCATCCTACCTTTCGTAGCAGTCTATCGTATAGTCCGTCTTTATTTAAGGTGTAATTCCGAGCACCGCGGCCGATCGCAGCCGGTAAATGAAAATGTATGGTGCGTTTCCGAAGTCTGCGACAGACGCGTGCGGCATTTTCATACACTGACTAGTGTTGCATGCCGCGCGCGTGCAACACTACGCGCGCACGCGAATGATCGCGCGCGGCTGCGGTCGACTGGACCATTGATTCAGCCGGTCGATTGCGTAATGTTTTTTACGTCACACCTGGCCATAATGTGACTTTTACCGCAGTAAAACTTAAATTGTGGCCAGGTAACGACGTAACATTGTGTACTCACCACGGGCAGTAAAAAAGAAAGCCCTCTATCGCATATTTACAACCCTCGCCTGCGGGTAGGGTAACGAATTCCTGCGATTTCGGGCTTTCTTTCTTTTACAGCGCTTGCTGGTAAGTAATGTACTATTACGTATGTTATGTTAGATAGCTCTACATTTACTATGGGAAAATGACAGTTGAGTTGCACTAACGCCCGTTCGAAACGTTACGCCATTTCCTCTCAGGCCCACACGTAAGTATTTTTAACCCCCGCCGTAAAAAGGGGGGTGTTATAAGTTTGACGTGTCTGTGTATATGTGTCTTTCTGTGTGTCTGTATGTGGCATCGTAGCTCCTAAACGAATGGATCCATTTAAATGCGGTTTTGTCCGAAAGCTGTCGTGATCGAGATAGGTCTTAGCGACGTTTCAACAAAATCGGTTGAGCCGGTTTTGAGATAGAAAGAACTTTGAAATTAAAATGTCGAGGGTTTTTCAACTTTGTTGTTCAATATTTTAATAACAGTTAACACGGCAGGTAAATAAATAACAGCAATTACCTGTAGAAGGCCCTCTGTCTAACATAACCGATGTTTGGCAGCTAGAAAACTGAAAGCATGCCGTCCCACTCTACCACACAGACCCGTGGCAGGGTTGATTGATATATTTGATACAGGGTTTTATTGCAACAATTGTTCCTTACAACCATCGCTATTTATTTCCGTAATGAAACGAACCATCCAATTTTTAGACAGATTTGATCGGATTCTACCCGGCTATTTACGAGGCTTTTAAAAATCTTTGAATGCAGGTTACATACATACTACTTTCACGCCTTAATTCCCAAAAGGGATAGGTAGAGCACATGAAACATGTTACAGTGCCACTTTTAGCATAAATCTGGGTATAAGAGATTGATAAAATGTTATATCGCAGTGATAGGTTGCTAGCCCATCGCCGACAACTACGACCCTGTTCCCTTAGTACAACTTACGACACCCAGGAAGAAAGGGGGCGGTGCTTTTCTAACCCGGCGACACCACACGGGGGAATTAATATTGTTTATTTTTTCTATAATCGGCCTCGTGACTCATACCAACAATTTCCATATTTCTCTTTCAGTTTCAGATTTTTTATCAATATATATGATATGTATTAAAATGAGGCGTTATAAAACCCCGTATACTTATAAAAAAAAGGTTCAAACTATTATTTTTTACCTGCGCGGTATTTTCCGATAAGACCCCTGTATTGTTGTAACCACCAGTTATTCTAATGAGTGCAAGTGCGTTATTACTAATGATAATGAGTTCTCGTTAGCATTTCTATATTTACATTTTGACTAATTAAAAGTAATTAATATAAGATAGGGGAACCAATGACCTCTCAACCTCTAATCCCACCTTTAAAAATTCGCAGTTATGATCGTCCAAACCACTTCCAATTACTCGAGAGTATGCGAATACACAAGTCAATTTGTGTGTGTGTGTTTGCGTTTCAGCGGGCCTGAGATGCTTGCTATTTTGTGTGTGTGTGTGTGTGTGTGCGTTTCAGCAGGCCTGAGATAGTTGCCATTTCGTGTGTACGTGTGCGTTTCAGTGGGCCTAAGATAGTGCCCATTGTGTGTGTGTGTGTGCGTTTCAGCGGGCCTGAGATAATTGCCACTTTATCCCTTGCGCACTCGCATAGATACTTGTCAGAACGAGACGTGTGCGAATAGATAAAATGTCAACTATGCTACGCCCGCAGAGTTAAATCAAGCGAGCCGCCATTTTGAAAAAAGAAACGGTTTGCTATATCGTGTTAAAACGTTGCACATTTCATTCATTTCCAACCTTTAAATATCATTGAGAATTCAGTTAAATAAAACAAACTTCGTCAGCAGTAGGTTGCTCTGTGGTATGTTTCTGGTGGTGTTCGTCGTTTAGGACAATGACCCAGTTAGACAGACAATGAGCACAAAGTAATTATACCCACTGGAGGAAGATAAGATAGGTCTGGCAATCTCAGTGGGGCTTGATTGCGAATCGTTTTACAATAAATATTAAGTATACTCACATTCCAGTGTTATATTAAATTTAGAATTGTATGTATTATTTATTAATCCTGTTTGTTAATTTACCCTATATTTTACGAACTGCACTAGCAGCAAAACATATGAGACTTGGCTTTTATTGTAGGTAAGTAACCTTTTTGTACACTTTGTTTTTATGTAAAATAAATGATTGATTGATTGATTGACTAAACGAGTGAAATCAAAAGATTTTACGAAAAACCCAACAGCTTTTGTAAAAATTACATACAAATATTATAGCGTCGCTTCTATGATTAAGAGGAATCCAACGACACCTCATATTATTTCGAAATCCGTGACACGTCCAAAGAGTAAGACATACGCACATACATCCTACATACATACATACATACGCTCGAAAAACATAACCCTCCTCTCAAAAATATGACAACATTGGAGAAAGATTACGTTTTTGTCTACAGTTATAATTGTCAAGTCAATTCTTAACATATTTTTTCAGTCTGATTTTACAGACCTAACGGGGTCCCTAAATTTGTTTAATACTCGTACACTCGGAATCAGTTAGGAGCAGTCAAAGTAGTTAAATATATCGCGACACGTCTTTATGACAGTGGGAGTAAGGATGTGTCACTATATATTCGGATACTTTGACTGCTACTATCTATACGAGGCTGACTGTACATTCGTTCCATGTGAAGTTACTAGCCTCCGCCCGCGACTTCATCTGCGTCGAACCCGGATTAAGACTATACTATATTTTAATCCGGGTTATTAACTATCTTCGTGCAAAATTTCATCCAAATCGGTTGCGCCTTTTAAGCATGATGGAGTAACAAACATCTAAACATCCAAACTTTCGCATTTTATGTATTTTTACAGTAGATACATATGGTGCTACTTTCCCGCACTAGTGCGGAAAAGAGCACTTTTCGTGCATATGTCGAAACTTTAAAGAGCCATATATACAGTAAAACGTTGTACGATACACGTGCGAATAGGTAATTCGCAACTCGTGTCGATTTAAAACACTCCCTTCGGTCGTGTTTTAATTTATCACCACTCGTTGCGAATTTCCTATTTTTGGCACTTGTATCGTAAATAACTATAGTAGGAATGGGATGTACACAGAAGTATACCAATTGTGCGGAAAAGACACAGAAAAAAAGTCTTATGACTTTGGACACTTCTAACAGTTCCATGCGAATATATTTCAATCTCTTTTTCTTCGCCTTACAATTTTTTTATATCATTTGATATTTACCGTTTGATTTTCGATGAAGGAAAAACATCGTGAGGAAACCTGGATACGAGTAAGTACTCGTATCCAGGTTTCCTCACGATGTTTTTCGCATATTATGTAAGTACATAATATGCGAAGAAATTCAAACCCCCCCAACCCGCCAGCGTGGGGACTCCTTACCGTTCCCTCTAATGCATGAGAGGAGGCCTGTGGCCAGCAGTGGGACGTATTTGGCTGATTTATTTATTACTTGTCTATTTAATTTTTACTTAGTAAATCTCGGAATACTAAATCGGGAAGCACCCCCGCCAAGTGGAGCAAAACAGCGGCACGGCCACACGGCACCATCCTTTTCTCGAAGCAGTTCAGGCCATTTTCGACCCCCCTATAACTTGAATTTTCAATAACCAAGCAGGCATTATATAAACACTGTATATTTCAAGTTGCATTCAATTTGAACCATTTGTATAAATCAAGGGAATACTAGAAAAAGATGCAATTTAAACATATAGGATTACAAAGTTATATTTGCAGTGAATGGGACAAAAAATGAAAAAGCAAGAATGGGACTGCATTCATAATTCGTATGTATTGATAGCACAATAACGTACAAAAAGAAGTGAGATCCCATAAAAAACATTCCATGCAAAAAAGAGGCCAAGTCTCGAAACTCTTCCACCGTAAAAAGTTGTGAGATATTTCGTAGAGCCAAGTTGTGATAAAGTAAACTTTAGATAAAATAACGTTCAGTTTTAAATACTAAAGTAAATAAGTCTAGACGATAAGAAAATATTGAGAATGCTTTAATTTTAACAAGTGTCTGAAGATAGGCATGTCGACGATAATTATAATGTTAATTTATTTTTATTGGTCTAAAAAGATAAGTCGTAAAGTAAGACTCCAACTGTTTTATAAGTAATGACATAGTTTGAACAGTGCACATTATTAAGATAAGCAGTGTATGTTTTCGCAAAACTTACTTCTATGGAGAAGGAATGCCAGTTAATAACTCACTTTGATGGAATAATACAATTGTGAAAACCTACAAAAAAGCTTTTGTTTTAAGCCTAGGTATACTTTCCTTTACCAGGTCATCAGTCCACCTTGCGGGGGGCCTACCCACGCCGCGCCTTCCGGTACGTGGTCGCCACCCGAGAACCTTTCCGCCCCAACGGCCATCGGTTCTACGTGCAATGTGCCCCGCCCACTGCCACTTAAGTTTAGCGATCGCGGGAGTCCGCTGGATGCGGGTGGCGCCGGACCGGTCATAGTGGCACTCTTTGGGGGAGGCCTATGTCCAGCAGTGGACGTCTTTCGGCTGATATGATGATGATACTTTCCTTTGACGTGACATTCCATCCCAGTAGAGCATCAGAACAATAACAAACATGAAATTCGTTTGATTCAATCAATCCCAATTGATGCCTACTAACACTAAGTAAAGCACTAGTTAAATAAAATGGCAAAACAATAATCAGATTGTTCTTTACAGAAAAAGTTATGGCTTCACCAAAGAAAACGGACGTTGCCGAGAAACAAGAACCAGCGAACGACGAGGCCGAGCCAACAGACAAAGAAACGGATACAGCAGCAGACAAAGAAACTAAAACAGGGGACAATATAGCTGAAACGGAAGATAAAGAAATAGAATCATCAGACAAAGAACTTAACATAGAAGACATAGAAGCAAAATCAACGGACAACGCTAACGCACAAAACAGAGTAGAATCAGATGACACAGACAAAACAGACATTAATGATAAAGCTACCGACACAGATATGGTTGGGCGACTGTCCAACTATTATCAGAATTTGAAGAACGACTCCGCTGCTGGGTTGGCGTTAGATAATAATAAGAATGTAACTAATAAGGAAGAAGCACTTCTGTCTGACTCTCCAACAATCGTCAGGTTTTCACCAGTATGGAAACAGGTAATAAAACAAAGCTAATTATTACACGGTTAAACTTACGCATTTAATGTCACTATGTGCGACATGTTTCGAACTCTTCGGGAGTTCGTAAGGAGTAGTAGTACTGAACTTACTTACGCGCAGTAATATTTACGCACGACATTTGATCTCGAGTGACATGAATATAGGGACCTCATTCGTTTGTCTGAATTAAAAAAATAACATTCGTCTTGACGGAGGTTCGAATTGCCGCCATTGCTGTTGTAATTTTTTGTTGGTTTTTTGCTGTTACGAAAGTAGAATTGTGAACCCATCTAAGAGTACTTATGATATGTGTGTAGATAAAGTAATGTATGCAACTGTACGTAATTAGGCCTTAAAACACTCGTTCGTCATTATAAAACGAGAGTCAGCGAACCACACTCATATTTCCTCTCATTATGGATCAGTTGCATAGACTACTATTACCAGACGATGATAATTGTAACGATGCGTGTATCGTAACGTTACACATCAACCTACTGGCTACTTTTATAATTAATAATATTCAAATTTTCAAATTTAAAATCCGTATTCGAAATTTCACAGTCATTGCGCAGGTTTTCTTGACAAGACACTTGGATCCAAAATATTGATCTAGACACATCTCCTCACAGGACAGTTTAAAAGTTATAAAATAAGATTAATATCTTATAGATTTTACTACAACAGTTATCCAGTATCTAATAGTGTTTGTTTTAATCCAGTGTACAAAAGTTAAATAAATGCCATCCTGTTCATCAGTTCCCGTTTAAAGGCACAATAGATTGTTATTGTAAGTTATAGTGTTTTAAGTTACTTACCTAATCTAAATTCATTGTAAATCATAGCCTAAGCATTACCTGTTTGTTACAGGTGCCTTTTCCTTTTTATTTGAAAATATATACTTACTGCCCTGGTCTCACCCGTTTTCCTGATCCCGGTCACCTCTCCATCATCGAGCCCCTACTGGCTAACGACGACTGTCACAATAATATCTTTCAGATACGTAAACGCTTAAGTACATAAAACATTAATGTAGGAATAAAATGCAATGATCCGTACGCAAATATTTAGGACGGTTTGCACCAACTGACGATTACAGGCCGATCTACGTTAAAATAAATATGGATATTTAATTCCATAGAAAACTGACAAATTTTCCATACATTCTGATTTCATCGAACGCTGCTTAAGATTACGGACGGTTTGGTGCAACCCGCCCTTAAAGTGGCCGTCAATAGAATTTGCTAACTATGTCAACAAACCGCCATAGTGAAAGACAATTTCAATATGGCGGGTTGTTTACATAGTTAGCAAATTCTATTGACGGCCACTTTACTCTTGCTGTGTTTTGATAATAGCTTTGTAGATAGTCCCCATTAAAATTAAATTGATTTTGCAGATCCGCATTTAAAAGAAATTAATTTTGAAACTTGAATCTAGATGTCCTAGACCTAATGAACATGAGGGTACAACGATGTTGAATATTATAATTTGACCTAATAAATTATTTGCTATGCGGGCATTGTATGACAGCTCAATGAGTCAGGTAACTTGAAATTGACTTAGAAAAAGTCCAAGTATTAGTCAGTGTGAGATGGTCCAACTGTCAATATGTCAAATGATTATTTAGAAATATGACACGTTCTTATTTTAGTTAAATGAAATTATAACAGCCTCATTTCAAGGTTTTTAAATGTTTGACAAGGAATTCAAACTGTCAGATTATCAATTTAATTACCCAAGGATAACATTTCAAAAACCGGCTAAGAGCAGATTTCTCAGTCTACGCCAAGGGTCTAATAGGGTCCCGTTTTTACCCTTTGGGTACGGAACCCTAAAAACGATAATCTGGCATAAACTCCCCTTAACGCCTAATTTTCTACCTTTGTACATACCTAGTAGGGTAGAAAAAAGAGTTCAATTTTTCATTGGCATACTCTGTTTCAGACGACAGCAGCATCAGCTTCTATCCTCATAACATTCATCTCCGGTCTGACATCTGGGTACTCCGCCATTTTACTACCGCAGCTGAAGGCCGAGAATGGAGTCATCCCAGGGGACCCAACCACACAGTCTTGGATAGGTCAGTATCGACATAGGCATTTCAGCATAATTATCATCCGAAAGACGTACACTGCTGGATATAGGCCTCCCTCAGAGTGCCACAATGACCGGTCCTGCGCCACCCACATCCAGCGGACTCCCGCGACCCTTACCAGGTCATCAGCTGCGCCTGCCGATACGTGGTCGCCCCTCGAGAACTTTTCCGCTCCAACGGCCGTAGGCTTTTACAAATGCCAAAACAAAGGGAAAAATAGAAAATGCTGCCCTCAGCCGGAATTGAACCTGCGACCGCACACACGGGCAATCACTGCTACCGCTTTCGGAACTATTTGCTTGAGTAAAGAATCTTTCAACCAAATCCCTCGCTGGTTCTAATCCGGATCGGTCCGAGCGAGAAGAACCGAAGACCGAGACAGAAAAACAAATTAAAGGGAAATTTTAAATGCTCCGAGCCGAGCGCAAATGTCCCTTTCAATTGTTTTTTTTTTTTTGACAAGGCTTAAAATATACCCAAGCTACCTCAAGTCTTTGTGCCAAGATCGAGGCTTCATCCTTGTTTTTTCCTGATACACAGGACACCTAGACATTAAGTGTCATTGGCATTGAAATGTCAAGGTCCACGCAAATGGCCGTAGAAAATCCACTTAGCTGCAAGTTGAGTTTGTTTTTTGCTCTAGATACTTATAGGCCTTATGGTGGCTTTTAAAAGCAAACAGAACTAATTTCTGCAGTATCTTTAGGTCTTATATTATCAACCGAGTTGTTATTCCTGGTATTTTACTTAATAAATATAATGTGAACGCTCAGGAAAAATCTTTTTTGTTTTATATTGTAAGGTTACTCATTAATTGAAATGTATATATATTTTTTGAGCAAAATAAATGTCTTTAACCAGAATACAAATAAGGTAAAGGTTTATTGCAAACGTAAGTATTTCATTACAGTTTAACAAAACACCCACGCTCCAAGAGATGAAATATGGCCTACGTACATCCCGAAAGGCCTGTATAATTTCTTAATATTGGATAAGTAGTTCCGAGATAACTTCCTATATTCAAACTTACAAACATACATTTTACCAATTTTATACCACCGTCATCATCAATGACTACTAGGTACTAGGTAGGTGCATCTCTGTCGGTTAATTGTCCGAATTGTCGGTCAATCAGAATTATAGTAATACCGAATTACTTAAATAAGATATTAATTCTTAGAATTTATTTCACGGAATCTGCAAATAACGGACTAATAACTGTAATAAGTTTAATAATTAATCATGAGTTCAAAAAAACTGGAAATGGGTAGGTTTTTACGGATATCATTTGACGGGGACCGTGCCAAGCCGTGCACAAAGCGCGCATACAAATACAGAACCGATTTCTAAGTAGTACGTTTACCCCTGTTTATAAATCCCTGGGTAATTTTGATTTTACACTTGCGAGTTAACTAAATAGTATAGACTCTAGACGCACATTTTGTTTTTCTTTTAATTCCTGTCACCAATGACCGTCTGTGCCCAGCATAATAATACGCTGATGATGGCTGATGATGATGACGATGATTTTCTCTTTTTCAGCTGCAATGGCGGCGTTACCAATGGCGCCCGGCTGCCTGATCTCCGGCTGGCTGATGGAGAGATACGGCCGCCGGACCTCGCAGTACATCATCTGTGCCCCCCTATTTCTGGGCTGGATCCTCATCGCATCAGCGACCAGCCTCCCTCTGTTACTAGCCGGAAGATTCCTCACAGGCATCTGCGTCGGACTCTGCGGACCTCTCAGCCCTGTCTACATCGGCGAAACCACCGAACCTAGATACAGAGGTTTCTTCCTAGCTGGAGTCTCCTTAGCTATAGCATTAGGTCTCCTCGCCGCTCATGTCTTAGGGACGTTCCTGACTTGGCAATGGACCGCTAATATTTGCTGCATCTTCCCTATTCTGGCTGTGCTGCTGTTAACCTTTATCCCTGAAAGCCCTACGTGGCTTATTTCAAAGGGGAGAATAGAGGAGGGAGTGAAAGCATACGGCTGGTTGAGAGGTTACAGCGATGAAGCCAATGCTGAGTTGAGAGGGATCTTAGATAAGCAGAAAGCAGCCGATTCAGAGGCAGCTATGAACTGGAAAGAGAAGCTAACGGCACTGAAAAGCCCAGAGCTGTTGAAACCGTTGTTTATAATGGTATTCTTCTTCATCGTCTGTCAATTGTCCGGAGTGAACGCCGTTGCTTTTTACTCTATAGATATAATGGAGAAGGCTGTAGGTTCGGGCATGGACCATTACGTAGCTATGCTAGTGATAGATGTAGTTAGAGTAATCATGTCTGTGTTTGCTTGTGTTGCTTGCCGCCGGTTCGGCAGACGACCTTTATGTTTCATTAGTGGAGTATTCACCGCTTTGTCGATGATCGGGCTCTCTATGTTCTTATACTGGAGCGACGGTAAACAGACTAATATGTCTTGGTTACCTTTGTCCTGTCTGATGCTATATATCTGCGCGATCTCTGTAGGGTTAGTGCCACTGCCTTGGATCATGTGTGGGGAGGTATTCCCTACAAAAGTCCGAGGTTTAGGATCCGGCATTAGCTCCGCTACCACATTCGCGGCATTCTTCGCCGTTGTCAAAACCGCCCCTGGAATGATGGAGTATCTAGGTGACCAGGTGACCTTCCTCATCTATGGCACGGTAGCTTTAGTTGGGACGGGAGTTCTGTACTTCATACTGCCAGAAACTAAGGGGAAGAGTTTGCAAGAGATTGAAGAGGAGTTCAAACATGGTAAGAAGACGGTACATAAAGTATGATTTAGAGGTATTTTTACTGTAAGACCCTTGATAATACTTTTACGCTCAAAGCGCCACTGTTTATCTGTGATACTTAAGTAGTCAATATTAAAATTATATTTTTAATTGTGTTTTCTTATTAATTTGGCCGCGATCAAGATTGTATTTAAACCTTCTTAGCCCTGCATTCCTTCTCATCCATAAGAGGTCGGCCCAGTCCAGCAGCGAGGCTGATGGTGATTTGATGATGATTCGATGTTGTCATTCACTTTCAGAAATCTTAGTAAGTATGCTTTGTGAAGGAACCCTGTAATGGTTCACTAATGTTAGAACTTGGCCAAAAAGTTTCATTTGACCTAATGCATTTTTTTCTTAAATAGAAAGCTTTATAGGATTATTATAAAACAAACCTAACCTAACCTAATGACTTCTATTTGATGGTATTCAAAGAATACCCGAAAATAACACTGTTTTGACGAAAAATGCATTAGGTCAAATGAAACATTTGTCAAATGATACATTTGAATAAAAGTTGTTTGATCAAGAGACAGGACCCCACCCTGTAATATCGGTTCAAACATTTTGGCTCGCATTTGAGTCATGCCTCTATAAGCAAAAACGGCTACAAAGTCGAAAAATTCTGCTACACGCTACGGCTGCACGTAGCGTTGTTTGACCTCGAATGGGTTTTTGTGCACTAAATATGGCGTCTCGTCTTGAGCCATACCAAATCACAACATGCCTGAGGGTAAAATGAAAACGATAGTTTGTTATAAAATTTATTAACAAAACAATAGATATTAAGTATAACGTGAATGGCACATTAGTGAGTATTATAACTATAAGTACATAAACCATAAATGCAGTTCGGTATGACCTGTCCAAAGCTATATCTAAAAGATCAATTTAGTCAAAAGTTATTAAGTACATTAATTGTTGCATTGGAAGCATCTCAAGTATTTCAAATAGGAATACTGTGTTTGTTATCTGAAATTGGAATCCGTTCGATAAAGGCGCCTGCAGAATCTTTAATAGTGAAAACGCAAAGTTCTTTATAGTTGCTTGATCGTCTTTTGTTATTTTTGAGTGTCCAATAAAGAGTATTTGTATTTCAAGAGTTGAATGTTATTGAATATTTGTGTATTCGTATTGTATTTACAATTAGTGCCGTTATGTTTTAGTCGTTACTTTCGTTCGTGGAGTCCCAGTTCTTCATAAGCTGTAAACATATCTTCTTTTAGTATAACTTCTGATGAATGATTTCGGATGATTCCAGGTGATAGTGATTGTCTTTTAAGCGCTTTACTAAGGTATTCAAACGTAGTCTGATCGAATGACATATTATATCTTAAAAGCAGCTGAATTAAACTCGGTTCCGTTGAGTATATCTCAATCCCGCCCGGCCCTGATGAGACGATTAAAAATGTTCAGATGAAAAATGTATCGATGAATAGTGTCTTCATGAAAGATGTCCAGATGGAATGCGTCGATGAAAAATGTCCTGATGAAAGACGTCCTCGTAACAGAAGCGGGGCAAGACGCTACCAAAAGCCTCCTCTATCCAGTTTTCTCCAGACAAATCCAGAGCTGTCAGAAAGTAAGGTTTGTCGTCTCGGCCTGTCTCTGGCAGATGTTTTCTGAAGTTGTTAGGAAAATGAGTTGTCTTGCCCTGCCCCTGGATGATGTTTACTTGGACCTTGGTTTGACGAGGCGCGAGGCGGGTGGGTTGAACTTGGTGAAGCCGGCCTGGTCGAAAACGGGGAGGAGGTCTCGGACGCGCGCGGACACTGTGCCTCCCGTTACCCTGAAATACGTGAATTACATAAGCAGGGAAACAAACCCGACTAAACGTCATAAAAAATCCGCCATGTTCTTGTGGTACATTTCCTGGGACGTTGGCGACGTTTCCCGTGTAATGCCAGACTTAGTCTTTGGGAAAATAAGGAGCCACCCTGTTTATTTTCGACTGGTTACTAACAGAGCGCGTCCGTGCTTTTAAAGGCAAGTTAAACCGTTGATTAAGTTTGTTGTCTGTGCAGAACTTCTAACTGTCAAATTTCTCAATTGCCAGACAAGTCCTAATCCCAATACTGTGGCTAGTTTTTGGGTTGGAAGGTTGTATTATAGGTCGCTGTCGCAAAAAAGCTTTCCTAAACTTGTGCAACTAGGATAACGCCAAAGCGAAATTTACACATGCAAGATACTGCATGCAAGTTTCATTACATTGCGGGTCACCGAGGTATTTATACTGAATGTTATCTATCAAACCCCGTAATGTAGTTAAACTTGCATGCAATTAATTGCATGTGTAATTATCGCTTAAAGCGCGTATTTATAAAGGAAGAAATTGCATGCAAGTTTAACTATATTGCCTGGTTTGATAGACCTAGTAGAAGTACCTCTGTAACCCGCAATGTAATGAACCTTGCTTGCAATTTCTTGCATGTGTAAATAGAGCTTAAGATAAGGGTGACGAGGAGTTACCTGCTGGGTTTGATGAGCTTGGCGGCCTGCGCCGGCGTTGCCAGCTCGGTTGGGAAGTAAGTCGCGCCGTAGAAGTCCAGGCCGTTCTGCAGGAGGATATTCGCCTCCTCGATGTTGGCCAGCGTCACGCGGAGGACGCTTGTCGCCTCCTGGAAGAAAAGACAAAGGAAATGCGTTTCAAAATGAGATCTGCATCTTTTTTGTAACGTTGCTTGGTGTGGTATTCTAATGTTCCAACAGTGTATGTTACGAATAAGAACCTTAATGATCGAAAACCGTCCGACTGAAAATCAGTCCAAACCATACTAGATCCATAGTTAAATCAGCATTACCAGAAAAGATCAACCTAATTAAGTACTAAGCATACTTTTTTTGTAATTGTATGAGGCATTGTTCCAGCAGTGGGATGTCGATATAGGCTGGGTTTCTTTCTTCTTTCTTCCAGATGCCATCAACCTCTATAATATATTGTTATCTATAGTATCTTAGCTATATAATCCATTCCGTCTCCAACCTCCAACCGTACCTTGGGCACCATGCTGCTCACCAGCTCGCCGTCGATGGTGGTGAGGGCGCGCGACGTCTTGTCGTGCGGTTTGGGGGTCGAAGTGCCTGTAAACAGTCGCATAGCAAACTTCAGTCTTGCCGTAAGGGGCTATTCATAAATTACGTCATTTCAAAATCTCTGGGTCTGGCCATTGGATGACGATAGTCATTTTAAGGGGGTCAAAAATCGTCAAAAAACGGACATAATTTATGAACAGCCCCTAAGGTAAATACTCTGAATAAACAAATGAAATCATAAGATTTATTTATAAACACAACAACGTTTTTTTTAATATTAGGCCTATGTCATTCACACGAAGCTGTTGTAATACAAATTAAGTACAGTCATCACATGGTTTGTAGCAGCCAAAGTAGCCAAATGTATCGTAACATATCCTTACGCCTATAGTAATAAAGACGTGTTCCGATATATTTGGCTACTTTGGCTGCTACTAACTATATGATGCAGACTGTACACGCTTAATTACTCCCGCATTAACTGGTTGTACCCTTACGCGGTTTATGGAAGAGCGGTCTCCTGACACAAGTATCTTTATTACTTAAAAGAAGATTCCAACCCTACTGTTGTTAATCTTTTTGATTACCAATAAATCATTAGGGTAAACGCAGGTATTAACGACCCTCTTAAGGCAATTTTAAAATAGACCTTACTTTTTAAGTATGCTGGTTGCCATCACATTTAGTTTATTAATTTTATATGTTAGTGTTAAGTATAAATAAATGCCTATAAATAAAGGATTATCGTATTTAAAAAAATATAAGTAGTGACGAATTCGATTGTTGCTATTACCGTCCTAAAATAACGGCTGTGAATCTATTAACGATTTTTATGCAGCTATTACCGATCGTTACCCGGGTATGTCCTAATACTACGACTATAAATTGCCCACATTTTAATTCGGTAATACATTGTCCTTACATATTTTATTACCGACCCATAGGAGTCGGTAATGGCAACCATAAGAAACCATTACCGACCCATAGAAGTCGGTAATAACTACCATAAGAAGCTATTACTTATAGTTTCTTATGGTTGCTATTACCGACTCATATGGGTCGGTAATAGTTTCTTATGGTTGCTATTATCGACTCATAGGGGTCGGTAATAGTTTCTCATGGTTGCTATTACCGACTCCTTTGCTCGGGTTTGGGTCGTTAATAAAATATATTACGACAAACATAAAATTTATTACCGAATCATAAAAAGTAGGCATTTTTTATTCAATCGACCTTCTGACTACAAAATCGATTGTTAGTGATTTCATATCACAAAAAATATGAACAAAATAATACGGCTTTAAACGAGAAACAATCATTTACGAAGATTACTATAAAATATCTATCTACCGAAATTATCATAATTTTGGTTAAAGTGACAACGCTAAAATAAGAAAACTGGACAACAATTTATGTGTCGCTAATAGATTTTTACAAAGACTAATTGTTTAGCTTCAAACTGATAAAAAAACCCTTGTGTTATAATGCAATATAATAACATAAAAGAGAGAAAAACTAAACATTACTTTGCGGCCATTACTGACTCAGGGGTCGTTGATTGCTGCCACAACAAAAACTGGCGAAGCTATCACTGTCCTTTTTTAATTCATAGTTTTAGCGGTTAAAATGGTTTTTTTTTCAATAAAATGTTGTAAGAAATCAAAAGCTGACACTTAAACGGATATAATTAATAATACACGATAAAGTATAGGGTTCACAAATTCGTATAAATGTCTTAAGCAGAAAAGTCACGTACTTACTTGGAGGAACAAGAGCCAGTATGGCGCGACCTGCGTCCGCGCTTCCCCCGCAGAAACTGACGAGTTTTATCTCTTTTGCCCACTGCTACACACACTAAAGTAAAAGTATACGATGCTCGAGGAACAAGCGTGTGTATAGCTTTCCCTACTTATAGCTAGAACAGTTCTGGAAACGTAAAAATAACGAATAACTATAATAGGTCGGTAATACCTTCCGATTTTCGATGGGTCGTTAATAGCTGCGTTTACCTTATTCATTTTATTTTTTTAATGTCACCCACGATTATGAGGAATCCAACGACACCTCATATTTATTTATTTATTTATCCTATTTAATTCTATTAAAAACAATTAATAAAAACAAATATTTAACAAAACTTAACCTATCCCTTCAATTGGCAATCCGGCGGTTGTCATTATCTGTCTAGTGGCGCGGCCATTTTTGGCGAACTAACGTCAAGTGGCAGGGGCCATACGGGTGGTTATCGCGAATTCGGTGGACGTTAGAAAAATGACCATTATTCAAAAAACATTATGGATGGTTTATTAGATTCAGCATAAAATGGCCTATAACCTTTAAGTATATAATAACGGAGGCCGTTCCATGTATGTGAATTTGATCAATTTTTGGATATCCAAATTTTTCCATTTTCTTGTATAAAATAACTATAACTATGGAATAAAACAGTTAATTGTAGAAGGGCTATAGCTATAGGTATTCTTTAATCTGTGCCCATAGGTAAAATTTTTAGCATAAATCGCCGTCAACGGGCCCAGAAGGCTGGCCGTATTTCCTCGCTGTATAGCGATACTAATACGCTGTGCGAAATAGCCACTATTGTCGCCCAAATCTTTATAAAGCCGATGCGCACTTGGCCCCCATGGCCCCAAGGTTTCAACGCCAAACGCCGCAAACATGTAGCTGTTTCCTAGGCATATTTGCGGCGCTTGAGGATTTCGGCCGAGGATGCCGCAGCGCCAGCGGTGGCGCTGGTGCTTGGAACATGGGACGGTGCCAGGGAATCAACGCAAGTAGCATCCCAAACTAGCGGCTGACCCTTGCTCCAAGGCACCGTAGAAGTGAATCCAATAACCTAACAAGCGTAAACCATTCAAGCGTTAAGCAATTTATCTACCATTGGCGGCAGGCCAGGCATTACTCGTCAATCTATCAACAATGTCATTCAGATGACGATTTGATGTTGTGATGACGGTAGTGGAAGTTACCGGAATCATCAAAATTCTTTGTAAACATAAATGCCAATGCTTCCAGCGGAGTTTCATCGCTTGAAAATGTAAGCGAACATTTTAAATTCGTAGGTGTATTATTGAATTTATCATGTAATACGGAAAAAATATAACATGATTAACATGTTTCCCATCTTGCGATAGATTTCTCTACCGATCAGCAAACTTAGACATCGGAGAAATCCTGAAGAAAGGTCAAGTCAAGTGTAGATACCTGAAACCGACCAGCATGTATGAAGAATGTAATGAAGGTGAATGAAGCAAGAAAGGTTTGTCAAGATCATAGCAAGTATAAATCCGTGATTTCTGCCTACCTCTCTGGGAAATAGGCGTGATTAAATGTATGTACGTATTAACATAGCACATTTTTTTTACGGTCCTTTTTTGGCGATGGACACTTAAAACATTTCTGCTAATCCAAAATATAAGATTACTTCAAATAAATATGCATCAGGATACAGCATTTATGCTTTATAGAATTTGCACTGGGCCAACGATTTTAGTACATTTTCATTTTTCCTTTACAGCATTTAAGCGTTATGAAAAAAGTGCTATTGCTGTAAGCGCCACTAAAATGGAAACGACGCACTTTCATTAAATTTTAAGAATGTCAATTGAAAGCAATCTATGAAGTATGTAGTTGATCTAATTTTCAAGTATTTCTGTTTAAAAACGATGAATTTATGATTTTATTTTTTAAAAACAAAAAGTTTTTTGGCTATGGTGTAAAGTTTGCATTTTGGCGGTTACAGCAGTTTCGCTTTTTGCCATCGATTTGCTTTACACTGACTATGACTGTACTATTATCTATTCTGTACACAAATGCAGCAGATGAATGCAGAATATCGCAGCCATTATAATACCACTACTTGTTCCGTAGAGTAAGTCTGTTGTGTTGTGGTGAGTAAGGTCACGACAGCTCCCGATGATGCACTGTGTTTAGGGTAAAGGATCGGCCTTACTCTAGCTGACAACGAATCAAATCCATAACGGGTCGGCATTGGCCAGTCTCCCTCGTTAAGGTACAATAAGTTGGAACCCGACCGCAGACCGCAGCAGCAGACGACCTGTCGCGGCAACACGACTGGTTTCTATGTATTTCTATGACGGCGACGTGTCTCTAAGCTACGAAATGTATTTCATAGTAATACATAACCAGTCGTGTCGCCGTGACACGTCGTCTGCTGCTGCTGTCAGCGGTCAGGTTTCAACTTGTAAGCGTAAACAAGCGTAAATACCCTTGGTACTCGGGGCTACGGTGTCGGCTTACCATCAGGCAGGCCGTATGCTTGTTTGCCACCGCAGTATAAAAAAGAAGAGCCTACCTTCCCGTGGTGACCCAGAGAAGTGCAGGCGCAGTACCTCGACGACCGACGTGAACTTGTAGAGGGCGTGGCGAACGTCCTCCTCCGGGACCTCGTCGGGGATGTCGTACACATAGATCGTGAAGGTCTTCTGCGGGCGGCAAGGGATCGCTATCTGAAAAACAAGGTACAGACAGACTCGGTCATCAGCCGAAAGACGTCAACTGCTGCACGTAGGCCTCCCAAGAGTGCCACAATATGACCGGTCCTGCGCGGAGATTCTTAGCACCCCTGACCCCGCCAGTACCCTGGCCACTAACATAACCAGTGCTTGGCATGGGGGTTGGCGATCGCAGTATTCCAAACTCCAGGGAAACTGCTGCCCATCTCCCGGTGGTTATTGGTCATCAAAATCAAACCCTAAAAACATTTCATGTAAAAAAGAGGCCAAGTCTTGAAACTCTTCCACTGCAAAAAGTTGTGAGATACATCGTAGTACCAAGTCTCAGGCATTCTTATTAATCTTTATTTGCTAGGTAAATAAAATTCTGCAATTTGGCAATCAAACAACTTTACTGCATTTATGGATTTTTGCATAAAACTACTTATGTAGTAATACCTACTCATGAAATTTGAAATATACCGTGTTTATTTACACAATGCCTTGCTTGGTTACTAAAAAGGCAGGCTTCTAGTTCTGTCGAAAATGGCCTGAACTGCTTCTAGAAAAGGATGGGACAGCATCAAGATTTATTTTATTTTATTGGAACAACCAACCAACCAAACTAAGCAAAGCTTGTACTATGGGTACTAGACGACGATATACATATAACACTTATACATAGATAAACGTGGAGCGTATATATAAATTGCATTTTTTGTTTAATATGGACGCTGCACGCCCCGCTCACTGCAGCGGCGCGGGCACTCACGCCGAACACCTGAGGGCCCGGCCACAACTTCGAGCGGCGGCGGCAGCGGTTTTTCTAATTTATTGCGTTTACTCCCAACTAACACCAGTGCGTTGCGCGTCTCGAACGCGCAATTAATAGATATAACGATTGCCGCGCCACAATTCGCGCAATGCAGGTGGCCGGGCCGTTAAACGCTACAGTTTTGTCATTCATGGACAGATTTTCGCCCGGCTTTGCTCCATTCGGCTTGTCGGAGCGCTCGTGAATGGCGTTAATAAAAGGTAATAGCTTTAGAATTACAAGGAATACCATATAATTAGTATTTAACTGAAGGGCGAAGAGATTGAAGTACCTAAATATTCGAATTTTGTACAACAATGGCACACAGGCACAATTTCTTGTAGGTATCTTTACTCTAATCGAATTTAAACTTTCGTAAGTCATGTCTTAAATACTACTTACTTATAAATTCAGGATTAAATGTCACGACAGGCGACATGTTTCGAACTCTTCGGGAGTTCTTCTTCACGTACGTTAGTTTAACCGTGAATTTATTATTAGTATCTTTACTCTACTTTAAATCTTTTCTTCCAATTTGTTTATAATTAAGAAATCGTGCCAAGAGTCGCCCTGTATAGCCAATTACCTTCCTATAAAACCTGGAGCCCGTGACCTTATGGAATCCCTTCTTGAACACCATCTGGTAATCGTCCACATGCGAGAACTTAAACAGTATCCCCGTCGCGGTCTTCGTGAGGGAGAAGCAGCCTTTGAACTCCATCTTCTCGCAGATCGTCGAAGCCTTCTCCATGCTGAGGCCGTGGGAGGGGGTGAGGAGGAAGGCCCCCTTGGTGAGGAAGTTCTCGGAGTCCGATATGTCGGACTCACTCTCTCCGCCCTTCATTAAGGTGTGAATCTGCTCTTTCCACATGAAAGAGTCTGACATCTGGGGACAGTAAAAGGGGTTGTTAAAAATGATGACTTTTAGTAACAGACTTACTCAATAAGGTTAGAATATCCTGTGACATTTCTGGAAACTTTCACAAGGTTTTAGGCTAGCATTCGTTTAGGAATGTAGCCTAAAGGCAATATTTAATTTTGTAAGGATAATGTTATAAAATTACCGACAATTTTCCACCTAGAAAGTTTCGCAACGTTGAAAATTTCTCGTCAGTGCATTGACAGTTAAGATCCGTAACTCATCCCGTCTGGGATATTTCGCGAGATTTAATACAGACAGCGAGACGACACAGAAGACGAATATTGTATAGACCGTACAAACCCTAATAAAAAAATATATGAATTATTAGTGCATGAAAGTAACCTTTCATGCACTAATAATTCATATATTATGAAAATTCACGTTAATAATCTTGCGACATAGTTTTAACCCTGTATTGCATTGGTTTCTAGCATATCCATTTATCACATTAATTGGTTAAAATTAACCAGACAATTTGTCAGCCACGATCTTACAAATGAGGTTTTTTCAGAATGACAAATTCAACCAATCAACGTCAAGAATGTGGATGGTTTGTTAATGAAGACGAGTAGGGCATATCATCATCATCATGTCAGCCAAAAGACGTCCACTGAGGCCTATGCCTCCCCCAAAGAGTGCCATAATGACCGGTACTGCGCCACCCGCATCCAGCGGACTCCCGCGACCTTTACCAGGGCATCTCTACATAGACAAATTACTCTAAATTATAATTTTAGGTAGATGTTATTGGGGTCATCAATCTAATGAAACTTTAATTAGTATTGTTTCCTAATTCGTTTACCGACGAAGTGAACGTAGCAGTTTACGAGAGCGAGATGGATTCAACTCATCTATTCATCACTGTGGTAATAGATAATTGATAATATTTACGTACGAAATATGAGAAAGATGTTAGGTACTTGCATTGCCTAAAGAAATAACGGTAACAAGATAATCTAGGACATCTCTAAAATAAACCTGATCAAGATCCAAATCAGTCATCTTTATAATCCACAACGTAAATCTCGAGGGTTCTTTCAAAGGATCTATAAACAAATCAATAATCAATGATCTGAAAGTGGAATACAATGGCGGGCGCAGCGACGCGCGCCGCTGCCTGCGCTTACGCATCACGCAGTGTAAGTATTCTGGGCACTCGGGCAGTATGTTGACTTTATTCACTACACTAGAATGCATATACTGAGTGCCAGAATTAATGCATCACTGTCACGACTATCATTCCCACCGTCCCAACGTCGTACAATGCGTGCGTAGTGTTTATAAATACTATGGGTACTTTTAAAGATCTTTTTTCAAAACACTAATTTGACTGGTGTTGCTATGAATGAATGAATGGATGAATGAATAATTTATTTCAGACGTAAGTCCATATGGTTTAGTATACATTGTGAACTTAAGCTATTAGTATTAGTACATTCAAATGTCACAATTTAATAAAACATAAAATAAAATAAAATAAAATAATACATCAAATTCAAATTAGCGAGACCCACGCTCCCATATCTATTTAGGGCTGGGATCTCGCATGCAGTCTGATGCATAGCCTGGTAAGTGGACAGTCTGGCCGGTTTGTCAATGCGTTAAGGACGCCATTCGAACTGCCTCTTGCCCTGCGCACCAGCGAGGCAACGCGCTTACGCACGATGGCGTGAAAGCCATCCGTACGCGCCTCCGCAACCATGGCCGATGCGCTGCAGTAACGTGGCAAACCCAATAGCATCCTGAACGCATTGTTGTACTGGACTCGCAGGGCGTTGAGGGTCCGCCGCGAGTAGCTGACCCACAGGTTGCACGTGTAGAAAGATTGACAGAAGGCTTTAAACAAAGTAATCTTCACTTCTGTAGTACACCGTGCAAACCTACGTGCCAGCATGTTACACCGTACCGCCAACGCCCTACGCTCCCTTTCCACGTCAACGTTATCCGACAACTCTTCCGTAACCCAGTGGCCCAGGTACTTAAACTTTGATACGCGGGTTAAGTTCGTACCACCCAGTGCGACGGGCGGCACTGTATCAAGTTTGCTACCATGCGGGTTGAACACAAGCATACCAGACTGCTTCAGACCAAGCATAAAATTACTTAACCATTAAGCTTCAGAGGGATCCAAACAAAGTTAAAAAAAATACCAGCATCGGCTATAACTAGAAAGTTTACAAAGAGACTGATAGTATGTCGCCGCGACACAGCTCGCGGGCCGCCCTGAGATATCCGTGCACACAGCAATTGTACCATAACGAAAAAGAAAACAACAACAAGTATATTTCATTCGAGCAATCAGTGGTCCTCACACTAGGCTCAGCCTGATGTGATGTGAAATATAGTTACGTTTTAATTTCTATTGTAACTTCTCATACATGGAAAAAGTGCTCTGATTAGGGTGTTTAAATGAAGTCAATGTACTGTTACATTACATATTTGTATTGTTGTAAACAGTATTGTTATCCACGCACATCTACTGAGTAGCCAGTTGCTTCCGGTTCTTGGATGTCATAGTAGATATGGCACACATCTTCTTCCTAATAAAACTCTACCATCTCCAAAATATAGGTAGGTATACTTCTCAACTTTTTTCTGACACTGGATGAATTGGTTACGTCTCGGGTAACTTTTTTAAAACTTGATTATTTATAGGGTGTGTCACTCAAGTATGAAGAAAAAAAATCCCCTTTTTTCGACTTCCAATAGTTATCAAAAGTTGCATTAAGGTCTAAAATGAACAAATATGTTAAAAAATATCCGATTGTTATATACTTTTGGCTCGCTCAAACGACCTAAAGTTCAAGAAAAAGTGCCAATTTTGTAATTAGTTTAGGACCCGCTTAAGTCATTAATGATAGTTTTATATGTTAACAAATCATATTATGTTACACAAAATATTACAAACTATGAATTAAAACACAAGAAAGGAGTGATATTATAAACTTATTTATTTAATCATCTATAGCAAAAACAGGTTATCGTTAATCTTTCTTATACAATGGACTTACGTGAAATCTTTTTAGAATTAAATTTAGGCATGAGTTTCCTGGAATGTATTTTAGATAAAATAAAGCCTTCCCTAGCTTTATTTCCAGCCACACTCCCAGCAGCCTCAGTAGTCAATTTGACGCACATCTCCACAGATTGTGTGTGACATGGAAACTTTGGGAAATCAATTAATTTCGAATTTCCCAAGTTAACTATTTCTTCGAGTTGGCTGGTATCTACCTGATGCAATAACGGCGGTTGAGTTACCACTAGTTTTTTGTCCTGCCAGTCAATCATGTCATAATACTCTCTGGCATCAAAGTTGATCTTTGGTATGTTAAAAGATCTCACAGTCTTTGTTTTTTTTGCAGCACGAGCTTTAAGTATTCTCCGACAAGCAAGTTCCCTAATGTGGGTTTTTTTATTTGTTAGCATTGATAAAAGTATGTTTTCGGGGTGTGCAAAATATGCGTTACGTTGTATCACTGGATAAATTACAGCCTTAATGTCCTCTGGAAGATATCTTGTGCTTTCAATCAAAAACCATAAATTTCTAGCACCGTCTTTACACGAGCTGTTTACTTTTATTTGAAACCAGGAAGGACTGTAAGTTTGACAAATATATTTTGCCAGTAACGTTAATTCAGCAGTTGGACGTTTTGTTGCGACATAAAGACGCAATATTCTGTTAGCAGTCGTGAGTCATCGGGCGTGCGACATTTTCCCCGGGTTACGTTTAGCTAAATCGCCACTTATAATTCCAGTTGACACAGCGACACATATGTCATATAAATACTGTTGGTCTGTACTTAATTTCACATTTGATAGCATTGGTAGTTCAACAGCCATAGGTTCGAATTCCGTTACCGGCTTATTTTCACAGTTCGACAACTTTGTTCCAATTGGCCCTGAAAAAGTTTTCGGGCCAGTAGTTTTCCCATCTAAATGTCCAATTAAGTGACGCAAAGGCAATTCATCAGCATGCAATTGACATACAAGCCATTGAACAGGATGAGAAAGACGTTTTTCTAATGCAACTATAACACCGTTCTTCCTTCCAGTATTAACGTTCGTTCCATCACATCCCACCGCCATCAACGAAGTCATATCTATTTTCTTTTCAGTCAAATACAAATACATAGACTTCTCAATATCTTTAGATGTTCCGGATGGTGGGGTCACATGTCCGATATATTCCGATCCAGGTTCTTTTACTATAGTTATGTGTTCTTCAGCTCGCACACGACGATATAACTTATTTCCATCTTTGACGTAATACAATGTTTGATCTTTTCGCCCATCAAAATATAGAGCCTCTAAAGAAGATATTTCTTGTTTTTGTAACAGAGTTTGTCTTCGCTGAATCCTTTTTCGCCTCAATTTACTGTGATCAGTTACTGTAGAACGTGTATCATTCCCTTGGATATCACTGAGAGTAGCCGATGCGATAGCAGCACCCGCTCTATACGATATTCCGTAACGGTCACATACTTCAGCAAGCTTTTCTAAATTATTGTGATGAATCTTTCCCTCATTAGATTCTTGTACCGAAGTCGTTTGAAGCTTATCACTGTACTCTCTATCTGCAGACGTCTTTTCGGATTCTGATTCGGAATCTGTTAGGGAGAGATTGGCGGAAGGTGAAGGTAGTGAATCTGTAGATCTTGGTTTGTTTTGTTTTTCGAGCCTTACATTTTTTTGCCTAAGTTTCTTTGTTGTTTTTATGTCGACTGATCCAATGGCCATGCATCTTACCGTCCTTTGATCTTCAAGAAAAATGCGTTCTTTGATCGGAATCGCTTTCAACTTGCCACATTTGCAGGTAGAATAGTCGGTACATTTGCAGGCGGCTATATCAAAAATTTGGGATGACTTTATTGTGAAATCGTGTATTTTATCTAAGTAAGATTTCCCCTTTGGATTCCTATTGAAATTTTTGGACAACTGTTTATACTGATCTCGATAAGCCGTCAGTAATTGTTGAACTCTTTCCTCTGTAACAGTTGGTATTGAGGCAGTTTTCCACACTTCCATAACGGCTTGTGCTACTTCGCGGATCATATTTTTTGCTGGAGGTTCCTGTTGATTTAATTGTTTTTTTTTCGTGATGCAACCACTCATAATGTCGCAATACATCTTCAAATGTCGGGAGCGTATATTTTTTTATTTTATCAGGATGTTTGTCTAAAATAAGCATTTTAGTCTGAACCCTAGTTCCTACACTATTGTTTGCCGTCATTTTAAGAAATCACTGAATAAAATTTAACTGTGTCGTTTCTATTTAATAAAAGGTTTGAATCAAATCCAAATGTAATACAAGAATACACGAAATTAACCAGAAACTATTAATATAATTGCTGTACAAGTGTACCGTACGACATGCAAGTATTGCAAGTAAGTACGAGCGCGAAAATGCCGTGCGAAGGTGTCTTAGAGGGGTAGGTACACTAGGTATGAAATTAAATGTGGAGTCAAAATATATAAATCTTATGATTGTTTTAGCTTTATTGAGCTATTTTTATTATTTTATGAGAGTTTAGATGTATTTAAAGACGGCAGATTAAATAGAATACGGACATAAAAATTTACAAAAAAATTGTTTTTTCAAAACTTCAACGTCAATGAGCAAGCCAAAAACGATATCCCAGGTAGATTATGTTAATACAAATCGTAGTTTTACTTAATAAGGCAACTTTTGAGAGGTATTGCGTTTGGAATTTCAAAATTAAAAAAAAATGACACACCCAATATTTAACCCCATTGTAAGAGCCATATTATAACATAAGTCCATGTCACAGTATAGAAGAATAATACAGTAGGTAATCTGAGGCCGTTTAGGAGCGTTCGTTACCTACTTTCGCTCGATGCGCAGGGCTGTGTCAAGTTTGTGGCTTGGCATACCTATAATACTAATTTTGCTTTTAAGTATGCAAAGTATTTCTGTTACAGTTTAATAGACAATATTGTATACACAAAGTAATAATATTACAGATAGTTGGGTATGTGTTTTTAGTTTCCCACTTCATGGAATATTTCAATACCACTATATTATGCCTAAAATATTTCTGTTACAGTTTAATAGACAATATTGCATACACAAAGTAAGAATATTATAGATAGTTGGGTATGTGTTTTTAGTTTCCCATTTCATGGAATATTTTAATACCACTATACTATGCCTACAATATTTCCTAGTAAGTATAATAGTTGCTAAACTGCACTAGGTTGGTAGGTGCTTAGTTACAAGCCTATTCGGCTCCTTTTGATATCGTGGCACTGGCGGCTCGCTGTCTTCATACCTACGAGGCGGCTTCCTTTGACGTAGCGAGTGAGAACGAGCGAACACCGCAACGGCACGGCCCCAATTGAAGCATTCTCCATCATTCCCGAAGGCTATGTGTGTGTGCGTACCGAACACGCGCGCATGTGTGCAGCCGTGCGATGTACCTTTGTTCGAAGTTTATCTACTGTTCATATACTGTGTCCATGTTGTATTTTTTTAACTCTGTCCTATTGTTTTTTGGCTAAAGGAGCAGAACAAAAACGAGTAATAGCTGCTGAGAAAAAATCGTTATTGCAGTAAATACATACACTAATTACTACCTACATATTTTTCTATTCAACTGTACCGAACCACTCACCAATTAAGACTACCAAAACATTAATTGCCAGTATAATACAATCACAACTATAACAACTAGAAGATTTCCCACCATACTTACCATTGACCATAATTGCCATGTAGGCGGACAATATAATCGCCATCGCTATTTCAATCAATTGCCATCATTAACCGTATAAGCGTCGCTACATCGTCTATACGACCGTCTCAGTTATACCATAAATGGTTGTCTATAAATTGTCCTAATTGGATAATCGGTTACAACAAGGAAGTTTTAGTTTTTGGTTAAAAGTTTATTCGGAGCGCTTTTTTGGTTGTATTATGGTCGCGAATTGATTGTGTGGGGGGTCAATTAAATAATGGAATAGGTAATAGGAATTCAATTGACAACATGTTATAAATTGTTACCTGAACTTATTAATACAGATAGGGAGAAATGCTGTAAGGTATGTTTGTAATGTTTTATCGTCTTCGATAAAACCTAACCTACTGGCTCCTACATAATATTCTGAAAATCAGGAACAATTTATGCTTTCAAAAACATTACTAATAGTATCGAAATGAATAATTTTTAGGTGGAAACTAAATGTTAGTTTTCAACACAAACTGGCAGTAATACAAGAATAAAATAAAATTTGGATTATTAAAATCTGTTTAAAAACTACAATAATGTTGTATGTAGGTTTTTAGATAAATTTTACACCGATTAATCGCAATTTATGTTTATATGAGGATTAACAACGTCAATGAATCAATCGTCATTAAACAATTACCAAAAGTAAAAAATATTTTATTTCCACATAAAAATTATGTTTTAAGAAAACTCAGTCGCACCCTTAATTGGCTTTACAGGCATACATCCAGGTTCTAAATGTAAACATTCACACTTACTGTTCATTAAAATGTTATGTTTTTTCCCTTTGAGGTAGCTACCGAACCTTAAAATAAGAAATATCGCGATGGAGATAGTGCTTATTCAATTAAATATATAGTTTTGAACAAGATAGTTAAAGCAATGTCCGAGAGGCCCCCCGATGGCTCGCCGCAGTATTTGAGCTCTCGAAGCATTGCGGAGCCGCCCTGTGCAACCCAAACAGCCGACTTGGACTGGGCAAGAAATTAGAGGGGGGGTGAAAAATAAAATTATGGCCAGTTATTCGATTGAAACAGCATTTCCTTATTTTCGGATTCAATCGGCTGTCTCGCGACAAAAAAAAAACATATTTTTTTCTATTTCCTTCCCAGTCCAAGTTGGCTCAGTTCGGGTTGCACAGGACGGTTCCACAACACTTCGGGAGCTCGAATACAGCGAGCCATCCGGTTGAATCTTGGACACTGCAACTACGCGTCATTGCTGAAGGTTCCAAAGGTTTTTTAATTATTGGTGAAAAACTGTCTATCCTAAACAATAGGACGTAAGTATATTTTGTTATGAAATGTTTGAACAAGATACCTAGTTAAAGCAATGACGCGTACTTTCAGTGTCCGAGAGGCAACCGGACGGCTCGCGGTATTTGAGCTCCCGAAGCGTTGTGGAACCGCCCTGTGCAACCCAAACTGAGCCAACCTGGACTGGGGTGGAAATTGAGATGGAGTTTCCTAATTAGATAAAGTGCACTCCCTATTTCCACACGTTCAAGTTGAACGTCATAGGGTGTTGCCAGAGCAAATAATATAGACGCGTTTAGTAGATATTAGAAATTTTCGGAATTACCCGATTTTCGGAATTACCCGAGTGCACCTTACGATATTTTGTTATGAAACCCTTCATTATGCGCCCGTCAAACACTTTCCTCTAAACAACTGCAAAGGCTCTTTTCGTTAATTAACCCTATTTTAGCTACATGGCCGTTCAAATTCGATTGTCTTTATCTGTCAGTCACACACACATTTCGAAATCAATCCTACTAATATTATAAATGCGAAATTTTGTATGTTTGGATGTTTAGATGTTTGGATGTTTGTTACTGAATGACGCTTAAACGGCTTAACCGATTTGAATGAAATTTTGCTCGAAAATAGTGTATACCCTGGATTAAAATATAAAATAGTTTTTATCCCGGGTCCACGCAGACGAAGTAACGGGCGGAAGCTAGTATTTTATAAATCATCAATCAGGAAATCATTATTTTATTGAACATATCCGACAAAAATAAGAAAAAATCATATAAAAAACGTGTTAGCATTCGTTTAAAAAAAACATATCATCTTATAAAACAACGCAGCCATGTCCCTCAAGATCTCTTCTCGCACTTTACCCATAACTACGCCGATTCTTTGCCACAGTAAAGAAGACCGATTGCTCTCCAAAATTGTACACTAACGCCTCCACACTAATCAAAAACAGCCGTCGATACTGAATTTTAAAAAATCTGCCTGAAATCTTTCTTGTTCCAATTTTAAAACGCTCACCTGTCCTCTTCTGACCTCCTTCTTCTTGCCCTTGTCTTCCTGCCGCTCCTGTCGTTCCTGTCGTTCCTGTCGTTCCTGTCGCTCCTCGCTCCGGTGGTCGGTGTCAGAAACGCCTTCCGCTAGGGACATGGTCTTGCGACTGCGGGGCACGGTGCGCGCCGCCGGGTTTTGGTTGGAGACTGAGCAAGTCACCCGTGGCGGGCGCTCCTTGGTTATAGTCGGAAGATGTGGAGAGGTCGTGGTAAAGTTTTTACTCTACTTACTTATATAGTTTTTGCAAAGCATTGGGTCAATCAGCACGTAGAACCGATTGCCGTTGGGGCGGAAAGGTTCTCGAGTGGCGACCACGTACCGGAAGACGCGGCGTGGGTAGGCCCCCCTCAATGTGGACTGATGACCTGGTAAAGGTTGCTGGAGTCCGCTCGATGCGGGTGGCGCAGGACCGGTCAATTTGGCACTCACAATTTGCCTATGTCCAGCAGAGGACGTCTTTCGGCTGATATGATGATGATGATGATGATTGAGTCAATCAACTATTTCTTGTTGTTATTCTATGTATTTAAGTGTGTATATTTGTTTTATGACCCGGGTATGTTTTAAAATACTACCAAGACTACCTGGGGATGGGCAGCAGCATTCCCGGAGCACAGTGGAAATACTGCGATCGCCAACCCGCATGCCAAATGTGGCGATTATGGCATATACCCCCCATGGAAGGTACAAAAAAACCTTGGTCCCGAGGTTCCGACCGGTCACTTTGACTTGACACTCTTTATTCACAATTATTGGGAATATTCCCCCAGCCGAAAAAAAACAATTTTACAAAAGTACTTCTGCAAGTAACAGATACGATACAAAGTTAATGAAATAATCACAATAAAATATTGTGTATTAAATGGTATTTGGTCTCAATTATATAATCATATAAAAAGTCAGAATTAGTACAATAATGCAGTTTTTAGCGAATGGCACTTTATTTGTCGGGGCGCTAATCATTTTAATCACTTTTAATTACCACTGATTTCCCTAATTTGTATTTCAATATTCCCCTGTTAGGGGAATATTCCCGGAAACAAGGGAATCTAAGCGTGATTTTTACTTC
The DNA here is from genome assembly GCA_947049275.1 of Epinotia bilunana. NCBI lineage: Eukaryota > Metazoa > Arthropoda > Insecta > Lepidoptera > Tortricidae > Epinotia > Epinotia bilunana. The sequence goes on along the minus strand of OX346275.1, from coordinate 14,104,430 downwards.
GTCTGTACATCGGGCAAATCTGCGAGCCAGCATGTTCGCTCGAATTGACGATGCCACTGCGCTCCCTCTCTATATCAACATTGTCTTTTAGGTCGTCTGTTAGAAAATGCCCTAAGTAGTTAAACTGACTCACTCTCATAATGTTATTAGTCAAGAGCCTCAGTGTTGCCAGGTTCGACTTATAAAATTCTATCTTCGTGAAACGGGTCACTAGAGGCCCTGTTTTCGTCACACAAAAACACCAGTATACAACGGCCGCCATCTTGGAAAATGCACTCACAAAAAAAAACTTAATATAGAATTACTAATTTGAAAAACAACATGATAGTTAAATTATAAACCATAGGTTTGTTTGTCTTAACAAGCTACTTAGAATGAGTTACTTTACTGCCCGATCTGCTGGAGATAGATATAGATGTCGATATGTTATCGCTATGGGAGCGTTAGGACAAAACAGCTTGCTTAGCTTCCAAAAATGTCAGTTAAAATGTTAGGGCTTCTCCCGTTTGAAAAGTTACCTACGCAGAGGGGTAGTCACGTAACGTTTCGAACGCGCGTCAGGACAATTTAACCGTAATTTTTTCATATAAAAATGTGACACCTGACGCGCGTACAATGCGTACGTGATCAACCTGCAGGTCATGTAATCTGTTTCTGACTAAATTGACTTTGACAGATCATTATCTCAGCAAAATCCATCCAAAAATCTAAATTGGACAGATGGCTAACACGTGCATATATTATTTTCCCTTAACTTTTCTCCACAGAAACAGTCATTCAAGCACTGATCACAATATTCTGCGCTCTCTCGATGTTTACGAAACAACATCTACTTACCACAAATCCAATTAAAATTTCACCACAAAGCACTATTTACACTGTCTTGACTAACCTCACCAAATTCCGCTCCACTTTTCCGCCGGGAAACCTCTTCACTGTCCCGTCTTGGTATTATAACGGTCACCGACATCTTGACTCCTCCTAAGTCGGTCCCTCACTGCTGAGGATCTTGACCCTTCACTAGGAACCAAAAACAGAACCAGCCCGAACCATGAACCTCAAAATACTACGTTTTAATAGTTGCAGACAACCAAAGATTTATATAATTTGCTGTTTTTGAGTCGATGGCAAAGCTAAGAGATGTTAAAACCACGCACATTTGTCGGAAAGATTAACAACGACTACAACCAAATTAAAAGCAATAATCCACACGTTTATCTTCATGGTTTCGACAACAAAAGGAAATTCTATGAAGTATATAGTCACTACATAGTCGAGGCACAACTTGTTCAATGAAGTTACAAAAAATACGCGACCAGACAAAAATGAGATTTGAAAACTAAATACAAATGTGTTCAGAATAAACTATCTATCGTGGCCACTTACAGAATTTTTACATATTTGACTTTTGAGAGGGGTAATCTAGTAACGTTACGAACGCGCGTTAGGACAGTCCAATTGTCATTTTCCCATACAATAATTGACATTTAAATCTACATAACATACGTACTTACAATGCGTTACGTGATCGACCGACAGTTAATGTGTCTAGTCAATACGACGTCAGCCACACCATATCCAGGTAAAATCACTGTTAAATCTCTTGAAGTATATTAGACCCACGGCCTATCATGAATCGACCAAGCACTGCATATTTGTCTTGAAAAAAAAAACGTATAAATCCACAGTTTCGCCGAAAACCCCTACACCGCCGCACATCCCGCACCCCGCCTAGAACTCCACTGGTACTCTGACGAAAATAACAGAATTCTGAATAGCTCTTGGCAATGAAAAAAGAAAAAACTGTTGACAGATTAAGGATGGTTGTAAACTAATATTACGAGCTCCAGTAGGAAATGATTAAAAAAAATGTTTAACAACACTACTCTAAAGTTTTTTAGTTTTTATTGCAGGAACTTTGAGACGACCTTTTAATCAACAGTAGTACATATAAAAATTGTAGTTCAAACTAAGGTCTTGTTCACACTGTTCTTGCTTCTCAAGGTTGGAGATAATTGACGTTAATATCGGAGAAAATGTCTTGTGGTTGAAATTTATAGGATTATAGTAAAGTATTTATTATTTTTAGATTTGCTCTTCGACTTAACACTATAGGTAAGTACCTACAATACTACAATATCAAGTAAATTAATAATTGAAATACCTGCTTAAGTAAAGGTTGTTTTTACATTTTCCTGGGTATTTCCAGGTTGTGCGTCATTTTATTATGTCTATTTAAATGTGACCACTGCATGTTAGTTCATAGAACTAACATTCTTAGTTACATTACAGTACATTTTCTAGCGATATTTGGTTAACGTAATGTAAATTAATGTATCAAAATAATCGTCATTAACATTCAAGTCTAATGAATATGACGACCTACGATAGTCTATAGATTAAACTCAAGCTGTCGGAGTCAACTGCAAATAAAAGTTTTATTGGCCGAGTGCCGAAAACAACGATAATTAGGGACTTGACAGATTTAGTCAAATCAAGACCATAATGCACACATAAATTGCAGATATATAAAGTAAAGTATGACATTTTAGCGGCGGGGTCGTGGCATATTCATATTTTATTGCATTATTTTTTAAACGTGTTAAAATTACGAAATACTCGTATATTTATAATGCTGGATTAGTTGTCAGTTCGTATAAACAAGGACGTATTTATATGGCCAAAGTGTTTTCTCCAATCTCATTCTAATCCCGGTTTGATAATACCTATTGGTCCAGCGTTTACACAAAAAATGCAAACCTAGGTAACGGCAGTAGGTAGGTATGTAGAACACGTCAAAAAGCTACGGTGCCTAGTGGTTCAGGCATGCGGCTGTCAAGCGGCGGTCGTGGGTTCAAATCCTGGCTCGTACCATCGACAACACAGCTAACTGACCATCCGTCCACTTTATGCATTGTAATAAGCTTCTATATAAATACAGGATGGTCAGTTAACGCGTTCGCGTGTGTTCGCGTTTGTACTAATGAGTTTTTCGGAACTTATGTACCTACGGAATATTTACCGTTAGCTTTTCGGTGAAGGAAAACATCGTTAGGAAACCGGTCTAATCCCCATAAGGTCTAGTTTTCCCTCTGGGTTGGAAGGTCAGATGGTAGTCGCTTTCGTAGAACTAGTGCCTATGCCATATTTTGGGATTTAAGGTGTCAAAGCGGACCCTTGGGTTCCATTAGGGCACAACCGGGAGTTAACGCTAGGAGGCTGATGATTACTTATATAGAACACGTTAGATTTTGACAGTTGACAGGAGTGACGCCACACATTGTTAAAATGAACAGTACTTATAGTCATTCGTGTCAAGTCGCGTCGCGCGCGACTCTGTAACTCCTGTCTCACTCGCATTGTGCAAATTAGATATAGGATTAGGATGGCAGCATTTCTATAGTCTAAATCGCGTTCAGGGGCCCGATTCGGGATTCAACACGCGATGTCCCAATCGTATTATGGGGATATCGCCACTTGCATGTCCCCATAGTCCAAGTGCCGTGTCGTTTTTTTTTATTTTTTTATTTAGTTGCCTAGTGTTGTGTCTACGATCTTTCCGTCTCCTCAAAAACTGGCGCGGCCTGGCCGCGGCGGTCAATAGTAAACTTGTCATTAGCTGTCCAAGCGCCCGCGAGTCAGAAACGATAACGCAGGTTAAGCAAAGATGGCAGCGGTCAGTCTCTGGATGGGTGACCGCCTGATGTTTGAATGGTTTAATATAAATGAGCGCTTCCGTGCTTTGGAAGGCACGCTAAGCAGTTAATCCCGGCTGCTGTCTGCGACAGTAGTCGTTATGCCGAGTTAGAGGCCTTCGGGCGGCTTAAGAACTTCTAACAGTCGAGTTGCCCACTCACTTGACAAAGGGGGGACAACTGTCACTCGCGTCCGCAGGAGCTACCTACCACAACCCTGCACGTGTCCCCTGGGTGGCACTAAAGAGTGACAAACATTAAAAAGGCTAAAATAATGTATGCCATACAATTAAATAAGTTAGCTGTCCAATTTACTATATTGACCGCCACCGCAGGCCGCACCAGTGTGTTGCAGGCTTAAAGGCCTCTCACAGACTGGCGCGGCCAGTTATCCTACTAATATTATAAATGCGAAAGTTTAGATGTTTGGATGGTTGGATGTTTGGGTCCACGTGGACGAAGTCGCGGGCGGAAGCTAGTTTATAATATTAGTTCCATACTAATACTACTAACTTTTTCGCAATTCCACAGCACTAAGATACTGCATATTCTAGCAATCCTTAGCCACGCCATGGACGCGTCCTTACTTCTTAACTTGGGCCGTTCAGAAGCAATAAGCCATGACTGCTGTCGCTCCCCGAGGCTGAACCTCTGTTGCTAACCATCTGCCGCAAATGTAGACGTCGTCAGGTGCCTATATTTCCAAAAAAAAGCCGACTATATTTTTTTTTTGTAATTTAATGTATTTATATGGAATATTTTACCAATTAAGGTACATACTTTTATCTTTCTATACCAATATTGTACCTACGTTAAAAACCGGAAATTCGCCACCTATACTTTTTTCGGACCAGCCATCTTTTTATCTATTACCTACCTGATGTAAGAGTTTTAATAACGTTTGGCTATGTATGTAGCGTGGGCGAGGCACATTGCACGTAGAACTCATGGCCGTTGGGGCGGAAAGGTTCTCGAGTGGCGACCACGTACCGGAAGGCGCAGCGTGGGTAGGCCCCCCACAAGGTGGACTGATGACCTGGTAAAGGTCGCGGGAGTCCGCTGGATGCGGGTGGCGCAGGACCGGTCATTGTGGCACTATGTCCAGCAGTGGACGTCTTTCGGCTGATATGATGTATGTAGCTATTGCATTGTTTGAAGTACCTATGTTGTTTGTTCTTTTTAGGGTTCCGTACCTCAAAAGAAAAAAACAAAACCCTTAAAGATCGCTTTGTTGTACGTCTGTCAAGATCTTCGAGAACGCGTGGAGTAATCGAGTTGGAATTAAAACCATATGCTCAGCCCTACTGTCCCTTGAAGCTGTAAAAAATTGAACTTCTAAGTTAACGTAAAAAATATAACGGCCGTTTATGCCAAAAAAACGTATATTTCGACACACTCAAGGGAATCAAAATTTATAGGGTAATTTCCGTTGACCTAGAACTATGCAATTTGGCAAGTAATATCGTCTAAGGGAGCGACCACACCGGTGCTTAACGCTGCGTATACGCGTTGACGTGTCGTATGCGTCACGTATTCTTCATACATTTTGCTGCGTTTTACGGTGCGCTAGCGTATTTTGAGCAGCGGTGTGGTTGCACCTTTATAATACAAGTAAAGGGAAAATCTGAAAACTATACATTTGTACGGGACCCTCGGCGGGCGAGTCTGACTCGCACTTGTCCGGTTTTTATTGCATCATCTACCAGCTCATATTTGTATGACAAGATAAATAATCCAACTTCTTAAGTATCCGAGGTATAAGACTGATCCGGTTGAACCAATGGGCATGACACTTTGCATAATAGTCATGCAGATATTTAAACACAGGATTATGTTAATGCAAGATGACCGTATAGGTACTTACTATCAAACGAGTAATATTGTAAATTGCATAATATAACAAAATAACAGCACACATTAGGTAGAGTATACAGTCAACAGAAAATATAAATGATAATTTTAGTACTTTGTACTTTGTGTTTGTGTTTTTAGTACTTAACATAACAATACTGCGACAGTTGGGATGCGGCAAAGTAGTGAAAGTGACAAGGTACTAAAATTATCGTCTACTTTTTGCTGTTGACTATACCGAAAATTATAAAATATGATTTACGTCCCTGTCGTACAGTGACAAGGGAGCTGTCCTTCATCCCTGCTAGTGACAGAAACAGACAGACCAACACATAGTCTGAATTGCCGATAATTACAGGCGCGACGTGGGTTGACACGTGCTGCATCTTCCGGTACGGGGAAGCGAGTGCGACTATAACTCATTGACATCCTTACTTAATCCTTACTACTTAATATTATAAATGCGAAAGTGTGTGTGTTTGTCCTTCTTCCACGTCGCAACGGAGCGTCGTATTAATGTGATTTTTTGTACGGAGATAGTTTAGAGGCTGGAGAGTGACATAGGCTACTTTTTCCAGCGGGAAAACATCTAATTCCCACGGGAAAATTCAATCAGTTCCATTTTCCTATAACCACGCGGGCGAAGCCGCGGGCATCAGCTAGTCTATCATATTTGTTCGTATGCGATAAGTTGAGTCAGCACTATGCATACGTACTGCGATCAATTTGCAAACAACTACTTTAATTTAATCTTAGAACATCTTCCTGATAAAACATACGAACTGATTAGATATCGTCAAGATGGCGTTTGTAGAAAAATAACACAGTATTTATATCGATAACTGTGCAGGTAGGCGCCTTACCAGTTGAGCGATGTATTGAGAGAAACAACATATTCAAAATGACCGGAAAGCAGAGTGGATTTTCACCGTTTGCGAAACAAGTGAGTTTTTTTAAAGGACTTCATTTCATGACTGTACCCGACCGTTAGTCGGCAGGTCGATCACGTAACGCATTGTACAGTCAGACGGGAACATTGAAATTGTGTATGTTTTGTCAAGACATTCACCAGTATAATTTATCCACAAAAATATCCCCATAGTTATTGTGAATATTCCCCCAGCTGAAAAAAGCACATTTTACAAAAGTTATCTACAAGTAACAAAACGATACAATATTAAAAAGTTAATTTAAAAAATCACAAATAAATATTGACGAATACAAAATACCTAAGAAAATATTTACATACTAAATGGTAATTGAGATTAGTCAGACAAAAAATAAATAAACAAACAAACAAAATTTATTTGCAGAAAAAGGGTAAGTTTACATGTCAGAGTAAATACATTATTGTTTCACCTTTTCCAGCTGTTACTAACAGCATGCATTTTTTTTTTATTATTATTAAGAAAGAAACAATAATACAACATAAACAAGTGCAGGGTCCCGTAAAACCGTTTGCACAGTTTGACTGTGGGATCGAGCAGTCTCTACTCTCTTCTATTTATAATATTTATCTATAAGTACTATTTATCTACGTCCACAGGTACAATAATTATTTTATACGTTTGACAAGGTAACTACGCAGCTTTTTACCAAGATTAGCTTAATTGGCTTCCTGCCTGATGTCAGAGGGCAGGCTGTTGAGTATATAGGGTAGGCGTTTCCGGAGACACCTATCGCCGTAGTAATTAGTGACCCTCGGCACAACCAACTTGCCCGCCGACATCGACCTGGTTTCACAAACATCATTACGGTGTAATTGTAATTGGGTGTGCTCGTGACTGCTAAGACTATTTAATACTAATAAATATTTATGCTTAAAGCTCACCGTAGAATATTACAAATTTTAAACTTTGTCATTTGCAGTGTTTCGTGACCGGAGCTGTATGCTGCAACATAGTCGGCCACGGCTGCCTCCTGGGGTTCCCAGGGGTTCTGCTGCCACAGCTGCATGATCCTGGCTCATTCATCACACTTACCAAGGAAATGGAGTCGTGGATAGGTGAGGACCTGGTGCCACAGCTGTATCGGCTTCGCTATTAGACTAAGCTAGTATTTTAGGAACCTCCTTTCCTATCAATATTACTTACGATAGTCCGACCCCTTCTCTCAGTCCACAGGAGGCGAAGCCCGGCGCCCGTACGCCGCGCGCTCCCCCGTTATAGGTACCCCCCGCGCGCCGCGCAAGCGAGGAATGAGTGAAGCGGTCGGACTAAAGTAAGTTTAATTGGCTTTGTATTACTATGTAAGACTTATATCATGTTTTTGCAGCTGTTGGTACCTACTCCTTAAGGCTTGTACACCTGCTAAAGTCCTTGAGCGTATGGGCAGAGCCTCGACCCTCTCCCCGCGCAAGTAGCACAACCCGCCGTCGTTTATTAAGCGTTACATAGATTAAGTTAGGTAAGATTACAGACGCGTCATCGCGCATCGTTACCAATGCAAGGGTGGACGTGGGTGGGTGACATTCGTCATGCTTAATTGAAACGTGATATTTGTCATACATAAATTACGTAATTGATTAAGTTCAAAAATGATGTCCCTCCTATTATAATACTATTTACTTACGATTAGTGTAGTTCCGTCAGCACGGCTAGCACGAGACGGCCGCGACATACTCTCGATTTTTCTCGCACTATCGGTCTCTCTCTTATTAGAACATTAGGAAAGAGAGGTATAGTGTAAGAAAAATCGAGAGTATGTCGCGGCCGTCTCGTGCTAGCCGTGCTAGTTAAAACAAAATTCGTTCGAATAACTCTCATTGTCGCTCGAACTAGCAAGCGCGACAGAGAGGGAGATACACGAACGAAGTTCGGTTTCGTTTCGCGGTAGGCCCTCAGCACGCCTAGCACTAGACGGCCGCGACATACTTTCGATTTTTCTCGCACTGTAACTCTGTTACTAAATATTCTAATAAGAGAGAGATAAAATGTGAAACAGTTTTATTGGGCAGGCGTCCGATGTTTCATCCAATAGCCCAGCTACTAGTCCATCATTTGCACCAAATAACCCGTTTTATTTAGATTCCATCAACTAGCAATAGACTCTTACACCCCAGCGGGTGCTGTGTGCGTCCCATGACACGGGCAGAGACAGCATCCGCTTGGTGTACTCCTTGCATTTCATTAAATTGTCAAAAAGGCCTCTACGTGTTGGCTCAGAGCTCCACGCACGCCTCCCAAAGGTCCGGGACATCATTGTCTCGTGAGCGGGAAAGACATGTAATCCATACTATCCATATTTCCATATCCATACTCCATACTAATATTATAAATGCGAAAGTGTGTCTGTCTGTCCGTTACATTTTGTGTAAGTGTAAGGTTGTTAAGTTTTAAACAAATTTTCGGTATATTTATTACGTTCTACTTCCTTGATTTGATGATGATGGCGTGTACAGTCAGCATCAGATAGTTAGTAGCATCTAAAGTAGCCAAATATATCGTAACACATTCCTTACTCCTACTTATAGTAACAAAGGCTATTTCGATGAATGTACGTGCCGATATATTTGACTAACTTGGCTGCTACTCACTATATTATGCTGACTGTACAGAAATCGGCCTCGGGTAAATATATACTTATAGATTAGTTGTACGTTAACCATACTTTGTTTCATATCAAATAATAATTCTGTATCTAACTTGGAGTTGGCATGCAACCCATAGGTAGGTACTTGCAATATTTGCCAAGCCCACTATTTATATTAGATCTTATTCTATTAATACTTGACAGTCATTAATACGAGCACATCAAACAATATTGTTTCTATAATTGTTCATGATCCTAAGCAATAGATATTGTAAATATATTTACTTATAAAATGACTGGTTTTAGCGATTTCGCAATTATGATACTGTTTAGATATGGTGATACTTTGATAGAATAGGTATTTACTTGTGTATTCTTTTTCCTCTTCTCTTGTAAAATTTCTTGATATTAAGTATTTTCCTCCTGCGCTTATTTCCCATCTTGAACTAAAAAACTAAATCTAAACTATACCTACGTAAATGTTAATTAGGTACAAACAAACGCCAACACAGTTAACGGACCATCCTGTATTTATACAAGAACCTTATTACAATGCACATAAAGTGCACGGATGGTCAGTCAGCTGTCTTGTCAATAGTACTATCGACAACACAGCTAGTGACCATCGGTGCACCTTAAGTGCATTGTAATAAGGTTCTATATAAACACGGGATGGTCAGTTAACATTGTTGTCGTTTGTACCTACTACCTACTTTACAAACCACGAAATAGATAGTCCACTCTATGCAACAAAATTATCTGTCACTAAAAACTAAACTATACGCAAATGTTTATTAGTTACCTACTATACAAATCACAAAACGGATTGTCCACTCTATGCAACAAATATAGTCCACAATTTCCACAAATATTTAAAAATTTCGGCGCAGCGCAAATTGACACAGGTCCGTCATGCAACGTGTCTCGTCCCGCACTGACCGTATGGACGAAAACGGGGAGGCGTAGGAACTTTGGTGGAATATTTCAGAAAACGAGATATTTTTTAAAGAAAATTAAGAAAGTAAGAAAATGATGCCCTTGTTCATTATTGTATGAAGAAAGTTATAAAATTTCATGTTATTCTGATAAAAAATGGAGCAGTAAAATGGTTACAATTGAAAAAATAGGGGTGACTTTAGATTTCTTTTTCTCTAATTTTTAATGTTAAAATGGATTTCTACGAAAACTATGACCCGTCGCATATCTTGCAGATTATGATATATTTTTTCCAACAGCAAAAACGTTACGTTATAATGTATAAAACGGTTAAAAACAACTCATTTTCACGAAAATTTCGAATGTGCAGCCTTAAGTATAAATATAATGAAATAAATAAATAAGAATAAGAATAAGAATAAGAAAAAGTTTATTGCCACATATCCATTACATACGAAAACAAAATAAAATTACAAAGAAGAAAAAGAAAAAAACTAATATTAGTTTACAAGTACAGTGAAACAAACAAACAGAATATATTGGGCAAAGGGTTTCCAGGCTCAGCGTGTGCCGGGCCGAGGTGCCCAGCGCTGGTTTTCAGACCGGTCCCAGACTACTAAAGAAATAAGTACTATCACGTGTTCTGTGTCACTGGGTACATATAATTGTACTCACATATATTGATAATGGCCGCGTGCTAGGCAAGTAGTAATGGCACTTATTGAATTGAATGTAATCAAAATGTGTAATTCCTAGATTAATTGTAAGGTGGGCAATGGGCAAAGAAAATAATCTGCAAACGGACGCAAGACGGAATTCTTCAAAACAGGTGCCACCATATTATTATGCAGTCTCTTTATACATAAAAACATTCTTCCTATTTATAATTCTTGACAAACGAGATTTTTTCCTAGTTAGTTTCAGTGCCAGTAAGCCGCTAGGTGGGTGTTTTCCTCTACTTAGTGGGAATACCACGGAATCGGCTACGAACGTAGCGCTACGGAATCCTTGGTACTGAATATGTCAATGCCTAATAATAGAATAATCCAAAACGAATGACCCGCAGAACATGATTTGCCCAACCCCCAACCACGCAAGACATTAATAATAATAATAAGCCCATGACCTTAAAATCCTTACATTCCATCGCAGCACAGAGTTAGTTGCACAGGCCGGTTCTATCATGTTGTGCACTCGGAGATGATATCCGCCATGTGTATCCCTCACTTATTTTTGTTTTAAAGGGCCTCTGCGCGGTTAGCTTCGGCCACACGCATGCCTTCCAAAGGTCCGGGACCCCATGGTCCCGAGGTATGGAAAAAACATAAACTAATAATAATAATATTCCTTATTGCACCAAAACAAACCAATGCAGAACAAAATAAGATAAAAACGGTAGAAACTGGCGGTCTCATCGCTATAGACCAATCTCTTTCAGACCACATTTGGGTAGCAGGAAATGACGAACAAGAATTAGGTAACATTAGTAGGTAGTAGGTAGTATGACGGCGTACCGTGTGACGACGTACCGGAAGGCGCCGCGTGGGTAGGCCCCCCACAAGGTGGACTGATGACCTGGTAAAGATCACGGGGGTACGCTGGATGCGGGTGGCGCAGGACCGGTCATTGTGGCACTCTTAGGGGGAAGCCTATGTCTAGCAGTGGATGTCTTTCGGCTGATATGATGATGATGATGATGATGACGTAGTATGACATTGTGACCATAAAGTCTTCACACCTTCAGGTCACCGGTGCTTAACGCTGCGTATACGCTGAGTCGCGGCGGTGTGATCGGTCCCACAATGCCTTTTATTTCGATTGCAGCATCAGTGATAGCGATATCAATGTTCTTTGGCAACTTCCTAACACCGCCGGTGATGGAGCAACTGGGCCGCAAGGCGGCGCATTACGCTGTCACCCTCCCTGTCATGGTCGGCTGGATCGTCATCATCTTGGCTACAACTGCAGAGGTACTTCTAAACCAAGTCACTTAAATACCATACATTCTATTGGCGCTTCTTCAATTGGGGTTGGCTACTAAATCCAAGTTTTCTTTGAACAAGCTTGGAAGACACAATAAGGTGAAACTAGTATGGATACCTGGACCAGCACGGCTATCACGAGACGGCGCGCGAGATCCGTCTCTCTCTTATTAGAACACTTAGAACAAGAGGTATAGCGCGAGAAAAATCGAGAGTATGTCGCGGCCGTCTCATGATAGACGTGCAGGGCCAAAACCATTTGTGGGCCTCTCGCAGGGAACAATAACATCGACCTTTAAGGTCGAACTTACACCAGAACCAAATACCAGCACCTGTGGAGGAATGAAACTCGAAACCACTAGAGTCTTATTAACCAGCAATGTGTTACCTTTTGCATGACAATGATATTGTATTTCTAATTTCTAGGAGCTGCTAGTAGGAAGGGTGCTCCACGGCATCTCTTTTGGCATGATGATGCCTCTCCGCTCCGTCCTGATCGGCGAATACACCAGCCCCCGCAACCGAGGAGGTTTCCTCACCACCATCGCTCTCGCGCAGTGCTTCGGAATCCTCTTCGTTCACCTCATCGGCTCCATCGCCAGCTTTCAAATGGCAGCTCTCATCTCACTCTTCTTCTCTTTCATCTCTCTAATCATGACGATCTACTCCCCTGAGTCCCCTAGCTGGCTCGCGACGAGGCACCAGTACGATAAGTGCAGACGAGTCTTCATATGGTTGAGAGGAGAGGAAGAGATACCTGAACTCGAGAGGATGATAGAAGCAAGCAAGCAGTTAGATGAACAGAAGCCTGTCAAACAGAACAGGTTTAAAGAGATGGCAGTAGTAGCGAAGAAGAAAGAGTTTTACAAACCTGTTATTCTCATGTTTGCAGTGTATATCATGTTGAATTTCGCAGGAGGTACTCTCATGGCTGCTTATTCAACGGCGATTCTGCATTTGCTCATGGGACCTGACATTGACGCTCACTTCTGGATGGTGGCGTTGGATACCCAGAGGCTGTTCTTCAATATTGTCGCTGTGTACGTGATTAATAAGACTGGGAGAAGAACGATGTTGTTCGCGACTGGAGCGCTCTGCGCTGGCAGTCATTTAGCTATGGCGGCTTACGTCTTCGCCAGAACTTACAACTTTGTTCCATTCGATTCTCTATGGATCCCAGGAATTCTAGTCAATCTGCAAGTACTTTCTGTAGCTGTGGGAATGGTGCCACTGCCTAGCGTAATCGCTGGTGAAGTATTTCCTTTACAATACAGAAGCCAAGCTGGAAGCATAAGCCTAATAGCCGTTTCCGGGACGATATTTGTGGTTCTCAAGACCTTTCCTGGTCTGATAGCTGCTATGGGCTTGCAGGGGACTTATGCTCTGTACTCTGTGATAATTACAGCAGGTCTGGTGATTGCTTGGTTCCTGCTGCCGGAGACGAGAGGCAAGACGCTTCAGCAGATCGAGGAATACTTCAAAGGTGAACCCCTCGTCCCGGTATATGACAAAGAATTAGAAACGCTTGGATCTGAAAAGAAGAAGATGCTTGTTTAAATAATTGCTTAGTAGGTAGGAATCCCACGGGAAATAAGGAATGAAACATGACTAAATGAGGAAATAAAAATCCAGGAGTGGTCAGAAGGGGGTAAAAGTCGAAAACAGGAGGTTTATATGAGTTAAATGAGAGATTAAAGCCTGACTAGAAATATGCTAGTGTCGCCATTGCGCGATTTCGATGGAACTACAAATTGTTACAGCTACTTGATAGTTACTAATATATCTATGTTTACATAGTTGCTTATCTCAACCTCACATTATTATGGCTAATCATGAATTGATTAGTATACAGATTCCGTAAGTAGGTATGTATTACGGATAAAAAGAGCTGAGTGGTGCAGTCGGACTATAGTTACTATGTTTGGCAATGACATACTTTTAAATAAACAACGAAGCAAGTGTAACAATCGTGTGGAAAGTAATTGTCTTATCACTTATGATAACTTACCAGTTTCTCTCCATTATCTAATCGTTATATACAGGTTATATTCACCGTTCAAATCTTGGGAGGTGATTCGGTGGATCATCTCGATTAAAATTTATCAAATAAGTTGTACGGTAACGGTACGGTGTGAGCTCAGCCGCCAAAATGTATGGAACAGCTAGTTTCTTTTCGCAATTTGGATATAACTTATATGATCAACTAGCTTCCGCCCGCGACTTCGTCTGCGTGGGCTCGGGATAAAAACTAGCCTATATTTTAATCCAGGCTATAAACTATCTTCGTGCAAAATTTCATTCAAATCGGTTCAGCCGTTTAAGCGTGATTGAGTAACAAACATCCAAACTTTCACATTTATAATATTAGTAGGATTATAATCGAGATGACCCACCGAATCACCTCCCAAAATTTGAACGGTGAATAATATTTCACCCTGTATAAACTAGGTATTATGGAACTGAACGGGGTTTCCTGAACTACCTATGTGACCACACGACGACGACAGAACAGAAGGATATTTGAGGCTGCTTTGGCGTTAAGTGCACATAAAGCATTGGCTATCATAAGGCTGCCCGCGAGCTGTGATGAAACTAGTTTTTTAGCTAAAATATGTTTGTTAAACTTTTATTAATCGGGCCATCAGCGTACAATCCCGTCTTGCACTAGGCCGTAATTTTCACGTGTGGTAATGATAACTTGGTACGATACGAGAGTGAAACTAAAACCTTGTTTAGACGGGTACAAGAACTAAACACTAGAGATGTACCGACTAGACCCCGATTAGTCGGGATTGGGAAAGCCAACCACTAATATAATACTCAAGCCGACTATCCGGCCTCATTCTAGTCGATAGTTTCATCACTTTTTGTTTTATTTTGCTCACGAAATGAAAAACGCCGGTAAAATGTAAAAAAAAAACTTGTCACGACGCGAACGCATACAGACAGTGCGAAGGCAAAGCGAAACGATTGCACCCGAACTTTGCCGAAGTCCTAAATCGGCCTAGCCGACAAGTCTAGTCGGCCTAACCCATAGTCGGCCCATCTGTACTAAACACATTATGAAACGCTTCCTATGAAATTGTAACGGCCCGGCCACGACATTGCGCGAATTGCTGCGCGGCAAGCTTTTTACCACTGTGGTTAAGGCCTCCACCCACCGAACGCGTGTCGTGCGCGGCGCGTGTCGTGCGCGGTGCCTGGTCGGGCGCGGTTGAAGCGGTATATTCACACCGCAAGCGGGCGGCGTGCCCGCCGCGTCAGCGACGCGTTAGCAACGCGTGTGCAACGCGTGTGCAACGCGTGTGCTGCGCATGTGCTGCGCGTGTGCAGCGCGGGCCCGCCGCGTCATGCCTCTCTCACTACCAACACATTTAATATGTATCTCACTGTCTCTATCACACTTAGCACCGCGGTAGCAGCGCGGGCCCGCGCGTCTTCTCTTCGTTCGGTGGGTGGGGGCCTTTAGTTAGGATCACGCGCAATGAATTAGAAAAACTGCTGCCGCTGCCGCGCAATGTCGTGGCCGCGCCGTAACCGACGCTGCAGCACTCAGCAGCGTTACGTCACGTCACACGTGATGTAACGCTGAAACCGCGCTCCGCAGTTGGTGCCAAAACGGGCCCCGGGATCCTTTAGGGTGCAACCGGGAAAATCGCTAGGAAGACGATGAAAAGATTTGTCGTTAAATATTTAGACTAACTTAGGGACTCCCGGCACATCAGTGAGTACGCCTAATTGTGAATGGACACTTGGAATTTCAGTTTTACTTGCACGCGGTCGACGCTATAATTACAGTAGAACTACGAATATAAGTTACCATAGGTAGCTAACGCCAACTGAAAAATCGCTAGTGCCACTTCAAACGGATATTGTCGATGCAACATATGTTATATTTGGGGTTCTACTGTAATTAATTTAAACTACATATTGTACATTGCACAAAACCTTAGAACCAACAGAGAACTAGAAGTACTTTTTAAAAGGTCTCGCTTATTTATTGTATTATTCATTATATGAATGATTTTTAATGATTGGTTTATATCTAGTTATTTATTGTAAAATCAACTTATATCTTCTGAAATTAATAGCATTGACGAATTATGTCAAATAAGTCATTATGATAAACACGTTTTATACCAAATCATAAATATAGTAAATGTATTTTATACTAATTGTAATTATAGCCTTAAATCATTATATCACTTTTCCATTAGATCATTTGAAAATTATCTGAAACAATATTATACCATCCGTTACATTATAATAAGCAATGGTATATCAAACCAAAAAAGATTAAGTGAAATTATATAAAACGTCGTGCACCCAATGTATTCACTACACGTCATGTCTTTTGTCTAGTGACATCCATAAAAGGCCCAACAGAGACACTTTAAACAGACTTATTAAAATATAATCCTATATCAATATTCGCGGTCTAGGCGCGGCGTGGGTAGACCCCCCGCAAGGTAGACTGATGACCTGGTAAAGGTCGCAGGAGTCCGCTGGATGCGGGTGGCGCTGGACCGGTCATTGTGGCACTCTTTGGGTCAGGCCTATGTCCAGCAGTGGCTTTCGGCTGATATGATGATTCGCGTACTTAACCACTTAAGGGACAACTGAAGATCTAGTTACCTTGATCCAGTAAATAGTGCAGTAGACACTACTATTCACTAAACCAGTGTAAACAAAGCATAGGGCCTGGTTTCATATTGATTAGTAATTAGTGCGAGTCCATACAAAAGCTATACTCGCACTCGCAGCAAATGTATGAACTCGCGCTAAATAATCACTAATCAAAGTGTGAATCGGCCCTTATGCTTAGAGATAAAACGTTTCATTGTCGAAATAGTTACTTTACTTATTTATTTAAACTTAATTGCACAAATAAAATAAGTACAAAGGGCGGACTTAATGCCACAAGGCATTCTCTAGTCAACCATAGGGCAAAACAGAAACTGGCTTAGGTGAGTGCAGTCAGTTTTTTTTATGGCGGGCATAATCATCTACTATATCAGCAGAGTAATAAAATGAAAATAAAAATGTCCATAAACTAAACAAATATACAACGTGTTTTTTTAACCGTCTTTGAGCCGAAGCCCACTTAAATTATCCAAAACGTAGGTACTAATCATTCGTGAAAAAAGAACGTTTTTATTTGAATAAAAGGTAGATAATTAAGTTGGAAATATGTAAGTATTGCACGCGGTGCGAAGTTCATTCACCCGGTTAGAGTTCGTTTCGTACCTATCTAAATAAGATGGCGGCTAGCTATCACTGCGGTCACTCGGCTGGATGATTAAAATTAATATTAATATAAAAAACAATATTAATTTTAAAGTTTTTTGTAATGTATAGATGTATATATACACCGTGTATATATGTATGTATGTTCTAACAAGAATACATCTATATAGGTACCATTATTTATTCATCCGGGTCAGCCCATATCTCAGTTGGAGGTCTATTTAACTCTACATCAGATTGATATTATCTTGGTATGACATTTATATATCGAAATAGGCTGAAAAATTATAGTACGCAGAAGTGGTAGTAGGCAGGTACCTAGTATGTGCCGTAAAAACGAAGATGACGAGTTCATCGATCCCATCACAATCGAGGGTTCAGGTATCTTATTTTATTATTACTCCAAAATAAAGATGGCAAAAATATGCCTAAGGGGCTGTCCATATATTACGTCATTTAAAATAATACGAAGCCTAGGGCGCTCTCGACTCGACATTGAATCCGCCGCTGCCATTCATACGCGGGAGCTGTCATGAGTACTACCTCAGCAGGCGCAGCATGGTCGCCCGACAAGGGAACGACAAACGATAAATCACGTTATTGACCCGTGATTCGTCTACTTACTCACTCAAATTACAGACTCAACGTTTCGCACTTGTCAAATCGAAGTTATCCAACTTAAAAAGAGATCAACGAATGAAAGTTACCGTTTTGCATAACATTGTCGTCTAATGACAAATTATCGGAATCCCATGTGTCAACTCTCCGCGATTTCAAGCAGCGACATCGGTGCACTTTTCGTGGGTTTGAGAGGCCACGCTCCGATCTCTTGCTCGAACTTCCAGGAACTTCCGGGTGGAGGGTAACCTGCTCTGGTACGATGTCGGGTAGCAGCTGTGGTGCATACGAGGGAGCGAGAAATCGGAGCAGGGCCTCGCGCTCCCACACAAAGTGCACCAATAGAACAACCCTACACGCCTACTGAGTAGTATTGTTATTATGACTGCGATCTTCTGTAAGGACGATTTATGAACACATTCGATCTCAGAAAAATCAAAGACGTGGTGTGTATGCGCGGCCTTGGCTCTGAAAGCGAGCGCGGGCGATAAACGTATTATCAAAACAAGACGACTAGTCAGATAGGCTCCCAGTTACGATACACTTACAAATTGTTTCACGGAGATAATAATTGTAAGACAATATTATTCTAAGTTTAGTAGAAAACTTGCAGCCATGGAATCAACTCGAAAATAAAATTAATACTTAATTGTAAATATACTTCAGTGTTAAAAACGCCTAAACATGCTGTGTGTGTAAAAATAACCAAACTTGAACCAATTTTGATAGCCTATTATTTTGACACCTATAAAGTCTGAAGTTTATTATTTGATTAGCGAAGTTTGACTACATTTCAAGATTAAGCCAGAACAGAATTAAAGAAGAAGAAATGGCGGAGAAAAGGAGGTGTTCTCCATTTATGATACAAGTGAGTTCCTAACATGAAGGTGTTGTCTTCCTTGTGGTGGCAAACCAGGACTTTAAGGTTTCAAAGAGAAAAACGTTAAATTCTATTGAGATGACAGAGATCTTAAACTATTAAACGAACGAGAAAACGGCTCTAATGTCTAAACTTCACCCTGGTCCATGATGGTCGATTACAAACACGCACGATTGTCTGGTGAATATAATCGTCAATTATTGTATGTAGTTTTGCGCGTAATGCAATAGTATTTGCACCTGGCGGGGACCATCACCGGGTCGGGTGTATTCAATATTTAAATGTTGTGCGCTCAGAGATGGTATCCGCGGTGTGTGTACCCCTCGCTTTAGTTACATTATTGTTGTCTTAAAGGGCCTCTGCGCTGTTGGCTTCGGCCCCACGCATGCCTTCCAAAGGTCCGGGGCTCGATGGTCCCGAGATATGGCAAAGACATACATAATAATAATTATAAAATATTTTTCCTTTATTTCAGACAACCTTGGTCCACAAGTACACATTTCAGGACATTAAATATGTAGGGTGTAATTAGGTTCACTTTTGCAAATTTTATGTATTTTGGATTTAAATAAGTCAATAGACGTGTGGTCTTGTAGGAGTTTATTAGGCTACTAAAAAAGGACAGATAGCTATGAGACTAAGGATGTGGGAGTGTACAGTAGCATGCATTAAGCTACATATTACTCACAACATACCGCCCACCAAAAGGACCATTATGTCCTTTTCAAAACTTCACAATGATTGGTACAATTTAATCAAAAAATTGACAACATTATAAAGTTTGAGTATCAACCGGCAACGCGCATGATTTAGTCACCGATCGGTTTACCATAGCACTTCCAGACTTCACACAATACACTCTTGTGAAACCGTCAACACCAGGATGTTTCCCAACGATGCGTCCCAGCGACCACTTTCCAGGAGGTAAGTTTTCAGTCTTAATAAGTACTGTCTCCTATTTTAAATTCCTCTTCTTTTTTCAGCCATTTCGGTCGTTGTTGCAGCCTAGAAAGATACTCGTCTTGCCATCGCCTCCAAAAATCTGCTAACAGTTTCTGTGTATATTGCCAGCGTGACAAGAGATGAATATTGGATTCTTTATATTCTGGTGCTGGAACAACGATTGGGGGCTCTCCCAGTAAAAAATGACCAGGAGTAAGAGGGTCAACATTTTCTGGATCTGTGTCATCGAATAGACATAAAGGTCGGGAATTTAAGCAGGCTTCAATCTGGTATAGTACAGTTGTCATTTCTTCAAATGTCAGATTAGTTGTCAAAACTCTCTTTAGATGATATTTTATGGATTTGACGCCCGCTTCCCACAATCCACCAAAATTAGGGCTATATGCAGGAATGAAATGCCGTTGGGTGCCTTCAGTTGCAAGCTTCTCTGCTATTGGCCCAGTAAATTTCAATTTGGCTTCATTCCAAGTTTCTACAAGTTCTTTGTTGGCACCCACGAAGTTTCTACCCTGATCGCTCCATAAGTGAGTGCATTTTCCTCTTCTTGCGACGAAACGTTTAAAGGCTGCTATAAATGTATCTGAAGTAAGGTCTCCAACCAGTTCGATGTGAATAGCCTTGACAGCCATGCAGATGAAAATAGCGATATAAGCCTTCACCGTTTTTGATCCTCTGCCTATAGAAGTCAAAATTAGATATGGGCCTGCAAAATCTACTCCACTGTGCAGGAACGGTCTTGATACTAACTCTAGTTTCTGGCAGATCTGCCAGAAACTAGAGTTAGTATCAAGACCAAAAGAGCTAAAACTCAAATTATGGGCGATCGCCCATAATTTGAGTTTTAGCTGTCGCATTATGTTTTGCACATGTTAGGCATTTTTTAATGTGCCCTTTTACCAAGGACTTCACCCGGAGTATCCAGAATTTTGAACGTAGGTAGCATAGCATTTCAGCCATAGTGCCATGAAGTGTTTTTGCATGTGCAGCAATTATTAGTGGCACCAAAGGGTTCTTGTTTCCCAAAATTATTGGATGCTACCGGTCTACGTCTATATTTAAGTATCTAAGTCGACCGCCCACCCTGAGGAATTTGTTCTTATCCAAGAATGGGGTGGGATTTCGTAAACAGCTTTTCTTTTTCACCTGTTTATTTTGTGTTAATCTGTCGATCTCTTCTTGATACTCATCTTGTTGTACCTTTTTTACACAAATGTTAAATGCGTCTTGTAATTCCATAGCTATTATATCTTTATCAGTATCACAGGGATATTTCTTGTATTGTAAGAATCTTCGGCAATAGACAATAGTTATCAGCAGCTCAGTTAAATTATCAAACTTATCAAATTGTGAGGTTAAACTATTTTCCTGTGGGTCGACATCATCAGTATTAAGGTAAGTTTGCAGTTTCTGTACTTTCATTTCTTCATCCGTTGTTAATGCTTCTAATTTACTAATTTTTATTTCTTTTTCAGATAACCAGCTGGGTCCGTTCCACCATAGATTGCAGTTCTTCAGTGCGGACAACATCATACCTCTCGAAGCTACGTCTGCAGGGTTATCCTTTGATTGGACGTGGTGCCAGTGTTTATTGTTTAGATTCTCGACGATCTCTACGACACGGTTGGCTACAAATGGCTTCCATCTGTTGGGTTCTCCACACAGCCAAGCAATGACTATCGAAGGGTCAGTCCATGCAAACATCTTTGATGTGGGTATTCTCATCGCCTGTCCAACCTGCTTCATCAATTTTGAAACAAGTAAGGCTCCACATAACTCTAGACGTGGCAGGGAAATCGTTTCCAGTGGGGCGACCCTGGTTCGCGCAGCAATTAATTTGGTTGTTATATTGCCTTGGTTTTCTCTTCTTATATATACGACTGCACCGTATGCACGCATTGAGGCGTCGCTAAATCCGTGTATCTGTATATTTTCTCCCTCAGCGCTTGTTGTGCAAAGCCATCTGTCAATCCGAATATCTTTAACGTTTACAAAGTCGGCACGAATTTGTCTCCATTCTTCTTCTAACTCTGAGCTGACACACTCGTCCCAACTTGTTCTTTCAAGCCAAAGCTTTTGCATTAGGATTTTCGCCATGACAGTGCTAGGTGCAATCCAACCTAGTGGGTCAAATAGCTTTTGCACATCTGATAATATTCCACGCTTCGTTATAGTGTTTGCAATAGGAGGGAGTGCCAAGTTATATTGAAATGAATCAGTTCCCAGATTCCATACAATACCAAGTGCCTTTACAGTTCCGTCGAGGTTCAATTCTACTTGTGCATTTGCTGATCTTTTATCTTCATCAATGGACTTCATAAATTCGATACTGTTTGAGGACCATTTCATTAGTTGAAAACCACCTTGATTTAAAATGCGTGTTACTTCTTGGGCAATCGCTATAGATTCGTCAGCGGTTGCTGCTCCTGACAGTAAGTCGTCCATATAAAAGTCTTCCTTTATTGTTTTAATTGCTACTTCTTTATACTTGCTTGTTACTTGCGTATCGTCTTGTTTTTAGTCTTCATCAATAGCAATCTTCTGAAGCATCTTCACAGCCAAGTACGGAGCAGGAGCGGTGCCAAAGGTAACTCTAAGCATGCGATATTCTTTCAGCTCCTCGTACTCGTCTTGCCGCCAAAGAATACGTTGGTGATTGGCGTCTTCTTTGGTTACTAAGATTTGACGATACATCTTTTGTACATCTGCCACGAAACAAACGCGTTTCATCCGCCATCTCATCAGAAGATTTCTCAAGTCATCTTGTAGTTGAGGGCCTATCATGAGCTCGTCATTTAAGGATATATTGTTTGATCCCTTACAGCAGGCGTCGAAGACGACGCGCGTTCGTGTGGTCTCTTTATCTTCGCGAATGATTGCATGATGAGGCAAATATGCTGATTTATCTTCTCTTTCCTTTTCAGGTACAACTTCTGAGTGTCCTTCTTCAAGGTAGTCGTTCACTACTTTTGTATATTCTGTTTTCAGGTTCGGTGCTTTTTAAACCTTCTCTCCAATTGCATGAATCTCTTTGTAGCTATATCCTTTGTATTTCCATCGACCACTCGTAGATTCTCTGTTTTGAATGGTAGCTTTACAATATATCTTCCTTCGTGATTTCGTGTGACTGTTTTTCCATAGATTTCTTCGCATAGCTGCTCTTCTTTTGTTAACTTCCTCGTAGTATCTGTCTCGATTTCCCATATAAATTTCAGGATATCATCCATGTCAACGTGATGGTGCATGACGAGGTAAGTATCTTCTTGTGGGTTTCTATCAATTTCTCCAAAAAGAATCCAACCCAGGTTGGTTCTTTGTGCGCATGGTGTACCCGGTGGACCTTTGATCAATTCTTGTTGCAGTATACTGGCGTATTCTCTGACCCCTAGCAAGAGGTCTATGGTTCCAGACATGTGGTAAGTGGGATCTGCTAGTTGTAACCCTTGTATGTGAGGCCATGGTTGTTTAACAATATGCTTTGTGGGTATCTTCGTGGTCAGCTGTTTCGACATAACATACGCTTGAATTGGTAGGACGAATGTTGTGTCCCACTGTGATTTGATTTGTAGCTGAACCGCGTGCTTGATTTCTGTTCTCGTAGAACCCACACCCATGACGTTTCCTTTAGCGTGTTGTCTTTCGAGCTTGAGCAGTTGAGTCGCCTTTTTGCTTATAAATGATGCTTGAGAACCTTGGTCTATTAGCGCTCGCAGGGGGATGATGTGACCTTCTTTGCTTCTTGCTTCCACCACGGCAGTCGCTAGTAGTGCTAATCCTTGTCTAGTAGTGAGATGCGACACGTCACTCTGTTAGCTTGCACTTCTTCTATATCATCTACAACATGTTGTGTCGAGGCTAGTGGTTGTAAGGGGCTCATGGAGTCCACAGGCTCAGACTGCTTTTGTTGGTGCAGAAGAGAATGATGACGTCGGTGACATATTCTACAGGACACAGGTACTCGACAGTTTGATGCTGAATGCCCTGGTACTAGACAGTTGAAACATAAATATTTGGTCTTGGCATACTCGACTCTATCCGAGGGTTCCATCTTGGTAAACTCTTTGCAGTGACACAATGTATGGCTTCATTACACATCACACAAATCCTATCGACAGTAGGTGTGGCAACATGACATGTACTACGCTCCTTGATTGACTTTACTTCTCTGGTATACGTAGTAGTACCTGTGAATAGCTCCAGCGTATGAAACTTTGCCTCTAAAAACTCTTTGAAATCGCTCCACTTTGGTAAGGGTTCGGAGTCACTCTTCTCAGCTCTTATGCGTTTCTGGATCCAATTTCTGTACCAGCAAAAATATTATCAATGGGTCCCTCTGGTCAATAGGAATCTTCAAGTTCTTAATGCTGTGTAGACACTCCGACGTTGTATCTAAGAGCGATTTAAGTTGAGCAGCTGATTGAGTAGGCATTTTGCGCTGATTAACTAATTTCTTCAAATTATTGTTTAAAATCAATCGTTTGTTGCCATACCTTGTTTTCAGGATCAGCCATGCTTGTTCATAGTTTTCCGATGTAACTTGGATGTGCTTCAGTAAGGACTCGGCTTCGGCAGTAACACTCGTCTTTAAATAGTGTAGCTTCTGTACGTCACTTAATGCTTTATTGTTATGGACCAGTGATATGAATAAATCCTTAAACGCAGGCCACTCTTCGTAACTTCCACTGAATGTGCATAACTGTATGCGTGGTAAATGCACAAAGCTGTTTTGTGAGGCTGCCAGAAAACTTGAATTCGTAGCGGATGTCTCCATCGCCGCTTCATGTACACCGGTTAACATATCCAGCAAATCTCCCCGAATTATACAATACAATATAAATCTTCGTATATAAAAAACTCTTCATTTAAAAAATACGGTAAGACACCCTTTTGTTTCATAGGTGTAACCTTTACTAACTGTTGATGCGCATTATTGAAGGACGCCCAGTATTCATCGATTATTTTAATACGAGACTCGATGTATCCTTTAGTTAATCTTGCTTTAGGGCACTTCTTCAGGTTAGTTTGCGTTTTTTGAAACACTAGCACAATCTTCAAGCGCGGCGAGTAATTGTTTTTGGGTTTCAGCCATTGTTTACTTTAAAAACACTGCAATGTCACGTACAAGTCAATAAATCGTCGTTATAACTTTGCGTAATAAAATGTTTTGCTTTAACTTAAACTCATTAGTTAGTTTGCAATTGAATAGATGCGCTCGGCTTCTTATCTCTCTGGAATGCGGCTCGCTATTGTTCTCGTCGCCGGGCGGACAGTGTTCGATGCACAGATAATCCGGTTCGATTGCGACCATATGTAGGGTGTAATTAGGTTCACTTTTGCAAATTTTATGTATTTTGGATTTAAATAAGTCAATAGACGTGTGTTCTTGTACGAGTTTATTAGGCTACTAAAAAAGGACAGATAGCTATGAGACTAAGGATGTGGGAGTGTACAGTAGCATGCATTAAGGTACATATTACTCACAACAAAATAAATTATCTTTTTCAAAATTTTATATTATTATCATTAGCAATTCATTATATACCTATCGCAATTTTTCATAGTTTTTGAGTTGCCTATGACATACGAACAGACGAGCCTGACGAAACTATAAGTTTTTGCCATTTTGGGTACTGAACCCAAAAAACGACAATCAGTAAATGAACATTGAAGATTGCGTAGACAGCAATCTCTCATCGACGTCATCGTGTAGTGGAGTCATTATCAGTAGGTAGCTATCACCTACATTTAATATTATTGTGTACTATAGCTTCTGCCTGCAACTCCGTCCGCCGCGTGGAACTCGTTCATTTCGTACGTAGTTTCATACAAACTTTCACACCCCATTTCACCACTCAGGGGATGATTTCTGGGATAAAAGCTATTCTATGTCCTTCCCGGACTCAAACTATCTCTACCAAATTTCATTCTAATCGGTTCAGCGGTTTAACCGTGAAGAGGTAACAGACAGACAGACATACAGACACACTTTCGCATTTATAACATTAGTAATACATATTGGTATAGATAAAAAATAAAACAATTTTGATACTTAAGTATTCATAATAATATCTCAACGACATAGCCATACCCAATACCCACAACCTAACATCTACCCTACCCACACCGAAAGATTAGTAAATACACAGACTTATCGATAGAAATAAAATCCCAATGGAGAGTGAATACCGTAGACTATCCCAATCATAATTTCATCCACAGGAGTTGTACCCCGCACTCTGCACACCAGTCTGAAAACCCTTAATATTCATCCGCTTACTTATATTCTCCTGCAAAAGGCCGTTATTATTATGAATACATGCAGAATAGTTTGCAAATTCCTAGCTCTAGATCCGTAGGCTCTATCTATTAAACAATGCCTTCCATATTCGTTTGGACAAAAGCGCGCGAATATAGAAGTAAAATTACCTCCACTAGGAGAGAAAAGCAAAGCGAACCAATAATAATAATGATAATAATAGACATTTAACCCATTTAACCTGTAAAAATTGTTGCTATATTGAAATAAATAAATAAACAAATTTATTCAACAAGTTTGCATACACTATAATCGTTTAACAGAATAATTTAGATTAAACTTTAACAGTAAAATATATATTTCTTGTGAAACGCCTTATATCTATTTAATTTACACAGTTTAGAAGGCTTTTTCTAACTTCATGCTCTAACTATTACTACGAAGCCATTTTAATCGACTTCAAAAAAAAGGAGGAGGTTCTCAATTCGGTTGTATTTTTTTTTTCAATGTTTGTTACCTCAGAACTCCGTCATTGATGAGCCGAATCGTAATTTTTATTTGTTTGTTAGTATATGCTTCCAGGTGGGTCACATTTTTTTTAATTCAGTTGGATGATGGGATCCATGAGGAATTGAGGGAACTCCTCAATTATACTAGGCACGCATGTAGTGATTTAGGTATTTTCTATTACATCTCGTGTATTTACACCCGGAAATCACAAATTTGGTGGAGTGGAATTGATGATGGAGACCACAGATGACTTATGGAATTCCTCAATTATGTACTTAAAACTTAAAAGTACAAAAGTACGTCACAGATTCTGATAATAACTCCGTTGAAATAGAAACTAATCAAGTGCCAAAGGTGATCCTTGTGGAATCGACGGAAGTTCTCAAATATTATCGGGCCACATACAGCGATTGGGTTTTTTTCTCTAATAATCAACGCATTTGCTCTCGGAAATCAGTTCGTATGGTAAATTGGAAAATACTTAAATGTATAAATGTTCTCGTGGCTTGGCGGAGTACTAAATTGAAGTCGGTTAAAGTAAATTTGTTTTTAAAGTAAATTATGTAATATTTGTTCTCTTATCACCAAGGCTACTGCTAGTCTTTGTCTATCTATTCCATTTCTCTTAATTTCAGTCAAAGTACAAATTAAAGTCAAATATTTATATTGTGATATGAAACTCGTTTTTCGTTCTTTGAAAATACTATCTGTAGTGCGCTTCTGGCAAAAATATGTTTTAGGAACAAGCTTTTTTTAATTTCCGACTGTACTGAATGTAACATTTCACCTCAATCGGCTAACGGCCCTTTAGATTTAATAGTAGTGCAAAAAAATATAGTTGGCAATAAATATGGTATAGTTTACCAGTTTAGAGGACGAAAAGTACATAACATGGGATTTTATAACTAATTTTGTTGCTAAATATGAGAAAAAGATAACAACGTATCGTAGCACGTGTACTGGGTAGCTTCTGTTTGTTCTGTTGCTTAATTGTTTTAGGGATATTTTTAAACGTACAATCTGTATAATTTTTCAGCACACTAGGTAACTCCACTAATTAACTGTAGGTATGAATACCAGAAAAATTAATGCTGTGCAAAAAAAACAATTAATTAACTAAACATGTCCTACAAAAAAACTAAAAATCACACAAAACGAGATGACCGTTTTTAGATAAGATAAGATAAGATAATATAATCTTTATTGGTAGCATACTGATTCACGTCAAATACAATTTGAACAATACGCAAACAAATTCCACATTACAGAGTAGGTACTTATTTCATTCGAAATATACACAGCATAGTAATAATGTCAGTTAATTATACTAGATTTAAAGTAAGTACTTTTCGTTGACTTGGCTGATCATTACTTTCATGAAGAAAGCTGCTGACGCTTGGTCAGGTCAGGTCACGTTCACGAATGCTGTTGTTTAATCAGCTAAAGTAGTTTGAGCATTCATCATCAGCCTATTGACGTCCTGCTTGACTGCTGGTCCCGCAGGCCTCTTCTCTGGATGACAGGGAACGCGTAGTAGCCCTCACGCTGGCCCAGTGCAGCTCGGCGACTTCACATACGCCTTTGAATTTATTGGCAGATGTATGCAGGTTTCCTCACAAATAAGTATTCTAAATATCAGATAACATTGCAAATACAAATAATTTTATTTACCAAATCTACATTACAAGCATGAGTTTTACAAATTAGTGTGGCAAATTATGATTGCTCTTAGAGTATCAGTGGTCCTCACACTAGGTCCGTAGATAAAATCTAAAAAACGAATTGCCACAAGCCGGGATTTGACCCCAGGACCACCTTCTGACCCCCACACGTTTGAAACACTAGGCTACCATAGCTTCTAAGGAACTAGTCTGAAAGTTAGAACGTATCGACGCATGCGAACAGTGTGCTCAAACACACATTCAAAAGTGGCGGTAGTGTTACAAGAACGAAATGGCGATGACAATATACACTTTCTATTGGCAGTGTTTAGTCACAGCGGCGGTGAGCACCAGCGTGATTGGCTATGGCTGCTCATTCGGACTGCCCGGGATCATGCTGCCGCAGTTGCAGGCTCCGGGGTCACGCATCAGTATCGCCAAGGACGAGGCATCATGGCTAGGTGAGTGAGTATCATCGGCAGAACGCCTTGACTTTTCCCCTAAGTGGTTCCAAATAACATCATGGCATGGCTAGATCATTGGTATCGACTATTTACTTGACTTCGGTCTCCTAAGCGAGTAGACAGTTAAGAGGCTGGCAAGACCAAATTTTGTTGAAATTGATGTTATTTAAGCAGTTTTTTAAGAAAAACTATTTATTCTAGCTCATCATTCATCAAGTAAAAATGTTAATATTCACCATATTTCAATGACCGTGGACGGACTCGATACACAATTGAACGAAATCGGCTCGATAGAAAATAATTGTAAAGATTGGTCTTAAAATCTTCGTTAACCGGTTCTTTGTCTTTATTTTTTTGATGCAATTAAGAACATGAAGTCAACATATAGTCGAGTCACATTTCACAAATAATCCACACTTTTTTATTTCAATATTTATTCATTATTATCTTCTAAAACCGGGCCGCCCTGTCACACTCACTCTCGTTTACTCCGATACAAATAGACAGTGTGCTCGCTATCCCAAATCCTCAAGGGCATTTTGGTGTTGACAGCGTCTTAATAATATTGGCAAGGGACTAAGAAGAACTTAGTAGTGTATAGATTCGGACTGAATACATCGATTAAATATACCTTTTACACCATTATGACAAAGCGTATCTCATCCCCACCTGAGTATGTCAGTTGTTCAGCTGGTGAGTATCTCCTGATACTAGTGGCATAAGGCCTTTACGCCATCACTATGGCCTTACTGCCGCGACTGCTGGCTCCAGGTTTGCTCGTTGGTGTCTCCAAAAAGCAGGCATCTTGTCTAAGTCAGTGTCATCAGCCGAACTGTCAACCCCCCGGTCGCATTGAGTTGCGATTACTGACGGATCTACTCCTGGAACGCCGCGCTGAGTCACCTCGAATCATCTAGACTTGGGATGACTTTGCATCCATGCGTCGATTTATTGCTTGTCGGTTTTAATCACGAGTCAAAGACGTTCAAGGCTTTCATAAGATAAAACGCCTCTTTGAACGTTCTCTCCAAAATAGGCATTAAGTTTATCAATTCTCCTATGCCGACTCTCAATCTTAGGGATCGGCTACCAAACCCCTCCCCAGTCAGTGGAAGAGGTGACACCAGAGGGCAAACTAATTAGACTTGCTGACAGGTTTCTCCTAATCGACTTTGAGACTTTTCGAACCACTCAAAGGCGAATCAATACAAAAACGCTATCAGATTCTTCGGTGAAACGTTGCTTATACCTTTTCAGCCTCAGTGGGATCAATCTCGATGATGTTTGGTAACTTCCTGATCCCCGCAGTGATGACGCACGAGGGACGGAAGGTGGCTATGTACTCCGTGATCCTGGTGCTGATGCTGGGTTGGTTCGCAGTCATCCTGGCTACTAGCTATGAGGTATGCTTATATAAATTATGGTAGGCTGTACACAAGACCGTTGCTGATTTGACTATCATTATATTAGTCAACATCCTTATTCTTCATGTCAGTGATACAGCACTACAGCACATTCGTGATTCGTTCGAATTTTGACCCACTTATTAAAAGTTGTACTTCCCAGATCCTATCAGCCTGATTACAATGGATGGCTAGTCAAATTTGATCGCTACAGCTGTGCTGATGCATCACTGCTCGGTGCTCACTGAAAAAAGGGTCACTAATGTTGTTTATGCTGTCAATCTTTCCAGGTGCTGCTGATAGGCAGGATGCTCCAAGGCCTGTCGTTCGGCATGTTCATGCCGCTCCGGTCCATCTTCATCGGCGAGTGCACCAGCCCTCGCTACCGCGGTGGTTTCCTGTCAAGTTCTGCGCTAGCCCAAAGTTTCGGTGTCTTACTGGTCCATCTTACCGGATCACTAATCAGCTACCAGTTAACTGCTCTCGGCGCGGTATCATTCGCTTTCATCAGCCTCATCCTGACGATATACTCTCCAGAGTCCCCAAGCTGGCTAGCGACTCAAGGACAATACGATAAATGCAGAAAAAACTTCATATGGTTGAGAGGAGACGAGGAAATACCAGAGCTGGAGAAGATGATACAGGCCGTAAATCATGTAGAGGCACAACAAAATCATGACCAAAGCAAACTTACGGAAATGAGACTGATTGCAGCAAAAAAAGAATTCTACAAACCCATTCTCCTTATGTCTGCGTTGTATATTATGCTGACTCACGCAGGGGGACCAGTGATGGGGGCATATTCAGTGCCGGTTTTGAACTTGCTGATGGGTCCCAAAGTTAACGCTCATTTCTGGATGGTGGCTTTAGACGTGCAGAGATTGGTTTCCAGTGTAGTCGCTATATACGTGATACACAAAGTTAAAAGAAGGACAATGTTGTTCAGCTTGGGTGCCCTATGTGCTGGTAGTCAGCTATGTATGGGAGTTTACGTGTTCGCTAGAACCAAGAGTTTTCTGTCCTTTGATTCTCTGTGGATACCCGCTGTACTCATTAATCTGCAAATGATGTCTATTTCCATGGGAATGCAGCCGCTGCCGGCCGTGATAGCTGGCGAAGTATACCCTTTACGATACAGAAGTTCTGCTGGAAGTATAGGTTTAATAGCTCAGTGTGGGACTGTATTCCTTGTGCTTAAAACTTTTCCCAGTATCGTGACCCTTGTGGGCTTACACGGAGCGTACGCTTGGTACTCTGGGGTGATAGCATCATGCCTGTTGGTGGCGTGGTTCTTGCTGCCGGAGACGAGCGGCCGCACGCTGCAGCAGATAGAGGAACACTTCAGGGGGGCGCCGCTCCTCGACCCTGAAAACCCAGGAGCTGACTGAAAGGAATCTGAACCGTTGAATGAAGTCAAAGGAAAACAGATGAATAAAATATCTGCCCATTAATTAACACTCAGTTAAAGAATTGGTGAAAAGCTGATGACAATACTCAAGCAATGTGGAAACGTTACAGTCAGGAGGATAGTCACCTTCAGTTCTAACTCAAAGGAGCGAATTAACGCGAATTAAAATGATAACCCAAAGGATATGGTTTCCCAATTGTGCTAGCCTATCGTTATGGATACCGTTTTGAACAGGGTTAACCGTTTCCAATGTGGTTTCCAAGTCGAATAGGGTGAATATTTACCGCTTACCATTAAATAGTGTTACCCTTTCCTGTCTCTTTTTCGCGCATTAAAGCAAGCGATTGCCTTTTCAGCTTGCTCTGACTAGGGCATGTTCATCATCATCATCATCATCATCATATCAGCCGAAAGACGTCCAATGCTGGACATATGCCTCCCCCAAAGAGTGCCAAAGTGACCGGTCCTGCGGACTCCAGCAACCTTTACCAGGTAATCAGTCCACCTTGTATGAGGGGCCTTCCGGTACGTGGTCGCTACTCGAGAACCCTTCCGGCTATCGGTTCTACGCATGCATAGGGCGTGTTACTTACTATTTTATGAATTGATTCGATGGTTGGTTGTCACTGTTATAGTGAACAGTCACAGAGTCAGTTCTCTCTTCGTTGATTATTCACGTACATACGTTTAAAAGTGTAAGTTTTATAACTGGAAACGTATGACAGTGAATTAGACGTAGAAGAACTAAAAAAAATCCCTTAGGCGGATGTCACACTGCGCCGCATCTCCGGACGGAGGTATGGAGCTGCATACAAATTTCGCCGGACGGAGGTGCGGTGCAGTGTGTCGTACCACACGGAATTTATATACAAACTATATATAACTATACGCCTTACGATCAATATAAATAATAATAATCCTATCAATACAATACAGGTTACAGTGGATTAGACCATTGATACAAAGATCAAAGCGTGTGCTTACACCTGCCCCCTGCCTGCCTGCTGTGCCTGTGTTTACAGGTCAGTAAAAGTAAGGCGTGATGTAATTTCTGAACGTCGATAAGAAAACCCTGGTTGGTGTCGGGTTAGGATAGTATCGGCTAGAGCCTGGCCAGGGAAAATGCGCCTAGAGAAGAGTGGCAAATTTAAAAAAACATCGTTGCAAAAGAAAAAATACTTACTTAAGTACTTTAACAATTATTATGCAACTGATCAAGCTGAAGGAAGTAAAGTTATATGAAATAAGACTCTTTAACTTCATTCTACTTTATATTTGAGAAGAACAATCAAAACCACTCTTCAAAATTTAAATTTAGACGAGACATAATAAGCTATTATGCTATTCTTTAGCAGTAAGCCTCCCTTTAATTCTAATATAAAGCAAAAACAGTCCCATTTATTATGGAACAGTGACTTTCTTAGTTACCATATCAACTATCAAGATTAGGATATCATACTAATTTAAGACGTTTGACACATTTGACAATGATATTAGGACTGTTGCTGCTCGTAGCCGTATAAAAAGTTTGCCATATACTTCTCAGGCTCATCTTTCCCTGGCCAGAATTCCGTGTGTCAGAAGAAAGTAAAGGTATTGTGGGTGATGGATTAATAATAATAATAAAAAACTATCTGTGAGTCGGTCCGGTGTCGGTACGCTGTCAGCTCTCGGTCAAGCCAGGAAAGATGCTTTCTGATTGGCGGCGAAAGCGGAGCGGTATAAGGGTCACAGTCACAGCTCACTAGACCCACCCGGCACACGCACCGCACCGCCTCGCCATACTGAAGGTGGTTTTCCACCGGCGAGGCGAGGCGGGGCGTGGATGGGCGAGAATTGAAATTAGTATGGGACTTACTACCTATTTGCACTGAGCGCGCGCGCAATCGAACAATGTATATGGCAAAAGAACTTGTAGGTGTATTCTCCCAGAAATATTAAATAAACTACCCAAGGAACTTGTAAAATTATTGGAAACAAAAAATAATTCACAAATTAAGAAAATCTTAAAAGAATACTTTACCAAGGGGAAGTAATATGCTAGGGAATATACTTGCAAACTAACTAAATAAAAACTACGCATAATACCTGATACCATTTTTAATGATAGCAAATATAAGATGTACAAAGCGAGTCGAGTGACCGCGCACATAATCTCGCACAGA
The DNA here is from genome assembly GCA_947049275.1 of Epinotia bilunana. Taxonomy (NCBI): domain Eukaryota; kingdom Metazoa; phylum Arthropoda; class Insecta; order Lepidoptera; family Tortricidae; genus Epinotia; species Epinotia bilunana. The sequence continues at coordinate 14,070,863 of OX346275.1, read as the reverse complement.
GATTCGCAAAATGTGTCATTAAGTAAGTATTTTTTACCTGAAATAAATAGATTTAAATTATTATTATTATTATTATTTTTATTCATAATCTAGCCTCAAAAAGGTTTTGAGGGATAGTCTCGTAACGATTCGAACGCGCGTTTAGGACTGTCATTTTTCCATATATAATTTGACATTTAGATCTACCAGGGGACCAATTTTTTATTTTCGAATACTCGACTCTTTCACTCAAAAACTGTCAAAAATTATGAATTGCTATTTTGAAATAGCGATAGAAAATTGAAAAACGACTGATATTGACCACTCATTCAATTATATAGGTTAAAAAGTAAGCGAAACGTTTTATACAGGCTTTGGGGAAAAGTTTGCGAGATAGGGGTTGTGGTCCAAGATCTGGTGCGTATACCTGGTGCAACGTATTTCTTTAGCCATCCAACGTGGCAATGCGGCGAGTATTTTTGGGACGTTTGTGCCGGGTACGTATCTTGCAGGACGATAAGGTTGGATCTAAGTTATGTAAGTATTATAGTTTTAGTTGACGATTCGTGTTGCGGGTTGTGTGTTGTATCTGTATTTTACTGACGAAACCTGTGGTGGATGCTTTATCTGTGGAATGACGAAACCTGCGCTGTGGATCTTGATGGTATGTAGTGGTTCAGTTTTATTCTTTAGTTTTTTACTGAATAAAATTTTTTTTTACGAAAAAAGTTAGTGCCTGCCATTTTGACACTACAAACGTATTTACTTATATTTCATTTACGAGCGCTCGAAAGTCAAAAATCGGTCCCCTGACGTGAGTACAATGTGTCACGTGATCGAACAGCTGGTGCCCATGAAACGAATTTAAGAAGATTTAAAAACCTATTCAATGACCTAACTCTGACCGCTGTTGGTTAGGCCATTCTGACGCATGGTCCTTTTGTCACAACAACTTCCTGTAGATGGAATGAGACAGCAATAGCGACATACGTTTAATTCCAACTGTAGTAGGTTGTTATGACAATTATTTTAAAGAGCACTTGTTAGGAAAATGACTGAAGTCAGTGGTGTATTAATTAGTGAACAGTGGATTAAGGTTTCGGAACATATTTATGAGAGGATTAAATTGGATCATATATTTGCACTTGACTGTACTAACTTACTTCATCATCATTGTCCCTTATCAGCCGAAAGACATAGGCCTCCCCCAAAGAGTCCTACTTCATAAATATTTAGAAATCAAACTAAAGTAGAATATAAATAATAAAAGTTGGTTGTTTAAATATTTATTTTGACGAACAAAGTATCACAATCACAACAAATCCAATACAACGACAGTATAATTTTTTTTTAGACTTTTGAGTTATTCATATAAATATAAAATATTATTATTACCTACCGGTATTTATATTAACAACTACTTATTTTAATGAAAACTTGACCCCTGCTTGAAATAAATAGAACATACAAAAAACCGGCCAAGTGCGAGTCGGACTCGCGCACAAAGGGTTCCGTACCATTATCCGTTGAATAAAAGGTAAATTGCGGTTTACGATTTATGACGTATTAAAAAAAACTACTTACTAGATCTCGTTCAAACCAATCTTCGGTGGAAGTTTGCATGGTAATGTACATCATATATTTTTTTTAGTTTTATCATTCTCTTATTTTAGAAGTTAGACACACACATGTTACCACTTTGGAAGTGTCTCTCGCGCAAACTATTCAGTTTACAAAAAAAAAATTTAGAAACCTCAATATCATTTTTGAAGACCTATCCATAGATACCACACGTATGGGTTTGATGAAAAAAAAATGGGGAACCACCAAAATTTATTGTTATTTTCTTATTTTTGTGTGAAAATCTTAATGCGGTTCACAGAATACATCTACTTACCAAGTTTCTACAGTATAGTTCTTATAGTTTCGGAAAAAAGTGGCTGTGACATACGGACGGACAGAAAGACAGACAGAATCCATAAGGGTTCTGTTTTTTGCCATTTGGCTACGGAACGCTCAAAACATCTTACTACAACAACATTAAGCAAAATAAAGTTAAACGTAATAAAATAGGTAGATAACAGAATAAGTTCAAATGTACGTTAAATAAACCTATAGCCTATAAAACGTATATATCCTGCATGTTCATCACATTATGTATTTTTAAATATCTACCTTAGAACAAAAAATACAGGACAAAAAAAAACACCTAACGTTAAATGCGAATATGCTTTTTTTTTTCTTTTTTTAGGGGGAAAATATTAATAAATAACGAGAGATATTTCGTAAAAAATACATGTGTTAAACATAAATAAACCGTATATTGCATACTTTCGGCTCAGTTTTTTATCACTTATTTTATTAGTATATACGTAATATGACTAGTATTTGTATTGACTCTGGACATTTATGGCCTGGAAAAAAACTGGTGTCCATTAGAACAGTAAAAAGTCATACCTACTAAATCTTATTTTTATTTTACTTAATCAGGCCGCATCGTCCTTAAATATGGCACTTTCATACAACCACATGTATTTAGTTTAAAAATAACTTACACATTAAGAAACGTACTTACTAGCAAATTCTCCCCGAAAGTATGCATGTATCATTAGGTATTTTTACATGTTTTTTTCGTATGATATGTATTCATTTGTTTCATTCATAAAAATAATAGTTTTCGTATAAGTATATTGATAGTACAATTATGTCAATTGAATATAATATTTTTTAGCGTTTTTACTAGTTTTTTTTTTGTTTAACCGTCTATCAACTTAACAAATCAGTTGGATTTCAGTAACACGCAATTTGCTGCGTTCCACTTTGGTTCGCCACATAGGTGCATACACCTGACACCGAATTCCACTAGGCTGATACCATAGACAGCCGCGGAATTCCTCTGGTATTTTCCGCCTGTCTGTAAAGGCCGTAGCTTTTGTATGAAATAGCTGCGGTCGCCATCAGCTCAGCGGAAATCGCTCTATATCCGATTATGTGGCGAACCGCAAAGTATGTACTATTTTTGTTTCACACCACCATTTTAGTAAAATCTAGCTTATAATATAGTCCAGTAAATGAACTGACAACTCGTATGGAAAAAATGTCAATTTTGGAAATAATTTATAATAGCTTATTTTTTATGTGTAATAATATATCCGTATTATCAATTAAATAGTTACCCAGCGACAAAATCCGAGAAAATTTCAGATATCAAAAAAATGATAAGTTAACTTCTGAAAAGTCAGAAAAATATTAATAAATATTTTTGTCTTTATTTTGTTTCATTTACATTTGCTCTATAAAATTCAAGATAAATCATATAAAAAAAGACAATGCATGCTTCATTGAAATCTACATAATTACTTCCGGGTGGAAAGTTTGTCGGATTCTTGAATAAATCATATTAGAATAACATTTTCAAATGTAATCAACAACAAAAAAACGCTATTATAAATTAATGTATTTCAAAACCGTATTTTGCCTGGAGTAATACATGAAAAATCAATTACCAACTAAAAATCCGAGTAACGCGGGGGCGCCCCAGCGACATCTAATGCCACGGGTCGGTAGTAGTCCTTCATCTCGCCCCAGCCGCGCGGCGCCACATTGAAGTTGGGGCCAGAGACCAGCGGCATGCGCGGGCTCACGGGCGCGGCATACACGTCGTTCAGCTTCGTGGGCGCGAGCGAGACGGGCTCATGGTGCTGTAGGTGGATGGAGGGGGACACAGGGAACGGCTCCATCTTGGGCAGAGAGTGCTTCAACGCGGACTTGGGGTAGGTCTTCTGGTTGCGCAGGCTGGACGGCGGGCGGTACGCGGTGTCGTGGGTCGGGACCGGCGTTGGGGTCGTGGACAGATTCGTTGTGTTGCGACCTGGAATGAGAGACGACGGTTATGAATATACGGTGAAATTGAGTTGATGTCTCTTTAGAAGTGTTTTTCAGCCTTTTTCACGGCGCGATCAATTTACTCTATTTTTAACCCCCGATGTAAAAAGAGGGGTGTTATAAATTTGTCGTGTCTGTGTGTCTGTCTGTGATATCGTAGCTCCTAAACAAATGGACTGATTTTATTGCGGGTTTTTTCTTCCGTAAGCTGACGTGGTCGAGGTGGTTCTTAACTATACGTTTCAACAAAATCGGTTCAACCGGTTTTAACATATTGAACGTTGTAATGAAAAAGTCGGGGGTTTTCAACTTTTCCAAGTAGTTATTATTCTGGCGAGTAACTAGTGCCACCTTCTACTTTTTAACCCCCGGCGCAAAGAGAGGGGTGTTATAAGTTTAACGTGTCTGTGTGTCTGTGTATCTGTGTATCTGTGTAGATACACAGATTGTGTATCTGTGTATCTGTCTGTGGTATCGTAGCTCCCAAACGGATGGACCGATTTGAATGCGGTTTTTTTTTTCGAAAGCTGATGTGATCCCGAATGTTATTAGCCATGTTTCATGAAAATCTGTTTATCCGTTTTTGAGATATTGGACTTTGAAATGAAAATGTCGGGGGTTTTTCAACTTTTCTAAGTTGTAGTTATTAACTTATCGAAGGCAAGGCGTTTTTATTACCTCTGCCCTCGTGCACCCATTTCACCGAGCGCTTCTTCCGGTTGACGTACATACTCTGCCCCCTGCTCATGTGGTTGCTCTGGTCGCTCAGACTCTTGGAGATGGCACGTGCTAGGTCCATCTGCTCCTTCACTGTGGGGTGGACTCCGGGCACGTAGAACGCCGATGAGGCGAAGGTTTTCTCTGTAGAAAAGAAATTCTATGTTAACACCAAGAGTATGAACATTTTAGAGACGTAGGGCTGTGCCCTACGTCTCTAAAAATGCACAGCAGAATATCGTCTCATATTTGGAACAGCCAAAGTGGGGAAGTGTCTACGTTACAGATAGCCACAACTATAGTAACATCACTACTGGAGGTATGTGGTGTTGTATTCCTGGTGTTGAGTAAGGTCGCCAGCACGTCTATCATGGGACGGCCGCGACATACTCTCGATTTTTCTCGCACTATACCTCTTGTTCTAAGTGTTCTAATAAGAAAAAGACGGATAGTGCGAGAAAAATCGAGAGAGCTCGCGCGCCGTCGCGTGATAGCCGTGCTGAACCCCCGAGGGTGTGGTGTGTTGAGAGTGAAGGGACCCCGCGTTTGTCTCTAGCTATCAAAACAACGTATCCTCAACGGCGACGAACACGTGGGTCCTCAATCTGAATACAACAATTCCTCGGGAGCTCTTTTGTATATTATGCAAATAAATAAATAAAGATTAAAAGTATTATGACATGCCTAGTAACTGGGAAATACTCTGAACCGGTAGTTTTGAGGACGGGCCTTGATAAATGAGCATTCCATATTTAAGCGCTGTCCGTGAGATCCTGTATTTGTCTCTTTTATTATCTAGTTTAATAGCTGTTCGATCTCCTAATAATAAATAAATAAAGAAATTAATGATTTGGGTACCGAACGTTACACATAAACTCCTTGTCTGAAGGCAGCCAGTCCCTCAGGGCTCCTATTCACTGATCGTGTTTTCCTGTTTCCACCTTTAAGGGCGGCTCACACCGTGGTTTCGTCGTGTCGCTAGAAGTACATGCCGGCTACTAACTTAGTTGGTAGGTATCTTAGTGCGTGCCACGTGCTGCTACGTCGCACGCACGTGTTCGCACTTTACGCCATTCGCTTATCAGCTCGCTTCGTCAATGCAACGCTTGACAAGGGATTTGTTAACAGTGAACCTTGGCTCGATGCCACAAAGCGTGGTTACACAAGTCCAAAGACTAAAGCCGATTATTTGCTTCCTCAACACCCCGCCGCTACCACCAATAGTCTACGAGTTAATAAGCTAATTTCAAATGACCCGCGTTCCAATTGACCCCAGTTTGTACTGACCAAACTTGCGGTCCTTCTTGATGAGATGCTGCTCCGCATCAGGCGCTGGCGTGAAGATCTTGTTCAGGTCCACCTCCTTGCGCAGCATCGGGGCGGCCTCCAGGTTCTCCTGAACACACCAAGAGACCAGGTTAATGGGAAGTTTTGGTCAGCTGGCTGTTACAATAATAAGAACCAAGACAAGCACCACACACCATAATTTACAGTAAAATTTACGCCAAACTGCCTAAAAGTTTGTTGGCGAATAGTTGAGTGCTATTCGCCAACAAACTTTTATGCAGTTTGGTGTAAATTTTACTGTAAATTATGCTGTGTTACGTTTCCTTATCTACTATGAAAATACTTATCCATTAATTATCACTAAGTAGGTACAATATCTATTGATAAGTTAGCGCCAAAACGCTCAACAACAATAACGTGCAAGGCAAGATTTTACGATGAATTTGAGGGGAGAATTACAAAATTTATTATGAAATTTAGTCCTTCAGTATAAAGTTGAAGATCGTCTGAACGCATATTGAAAACCTACCGTAAATAGGAATTATGAATTATTAATAACTAGCTTCTGTCCGCGACTCGGTCCGCGTGGAACTCGTTTATATCGTAGCTACATACAAACTTTCACCCCCCCATTTCACCCCCTTAGGGGATTATTTCCGGGATAAAAACGATCCTATGTTCTTCCCCGGGGCTCAAACTATCTCTATACCAAAATTCATCTAAATCGGTTCAGCGGTAGCGGCAGACGGACACACTTTCGCATTTATAATATTAGTATGGATAGTATGGAAGTATGGATATAACCCCTTATCCCTGTGTGAGGATGATGCTTTTATAATTTATTTGTTTACTCCCGCCCGCGACTTCGCCTGCGTGGACCCGCGATAAACACAATCCTTTATTTTAATCCAGGCTATAAACTATCTACGTGCAAAATTTCATCCAATTCGGTTGAACCGTTAAAGGGTGATTGAGTAAAAAACATCCAACCAAAGTATCCAAACATCTAAACATCCAAACTTTCACATTTATAATATAAGTAAGATAGTAAGAATAGTAGGATTTATTTGTTTATTATAAAATAAATAAGATTAAATTCTGTTGTTGACTTCACCTCAGTGATAATATAAGCCAACATTTATATCAAGCAATGACATGCAAAATTGTAATCCATTACAACTACAAACATTACGAGTAGGACATCGGCATGCAACACGTGCGATTTGTCGATGAAACATGACAACATATTATTTGTCGATGAAACATGACTCGACATATTATTTGGTTACGGATGCGGTTTGGTCACGGTACAAGATAGGTATTTATTTAGAGCTAGGGTTCGGACTACCCATTTGCTATGTATCTACCTACGTACATTACATTCATATACTGAACTTTGTTATTGGAACGCAATTATTATGATTGATTGGTCGCACATTTTTAACTAATTTACAACACACACACACACACACACAACACCGCCAAAGTAAACAAGAAAGGCGGGCTTTTTTGTTTTAAAATCATGCGCGCTCAACATAGTAACTATACTACTGCGCATGCGCAGTAGTATAGTAGCTATGAGAGCGCGTTGGCGGCTATTTGCACATGCCTGTGTAAATAGCCGCCATGCCAAACATATTAAGTGAAAAATTTTAATTAACTTACCAAATCAATTAATTCATCAAATTGAAAATATAAATAATTAAAACGGTTTATATATTATTAGTATTTACGTACCTTTTATATGAAAGAAAAACTGTAATTGAAATATATATGTAGAAAATGACAAATAAAAATTGAAAAACTTTTCTCAAGTAGGTTCCTAATAAAAACTCTTTGCGTCATTGAGCTGACGACAGAGTAAAAAAAAATGTTATTTGTTATAGAAGGGTGCAAAGTTGTATTTTGCCCGCGAGTGTGGAATTGAAACACGGGCAAGCGACAGGATGCTATAGTTGAACCACGAGCGAAGCGAGTGGTTCTAAAATAGAATCCTGAGCGTAGCTAGTGTTTCAACACACGAGTGAAATACTTACACAAAACCACTTTATTTAATTTAAATAATTATTATTTTTTATTTTTTTAACAGTAATAATAACGTTATATAATATCAAGTAGAATTTTGGTCAAGTGCGAGTCGGATTTTAGTCTTCCCATACGCTGGGTATCAAAATGTGATACCCAGCGCCTGATGAAGGCAACAAGCAATTTTTCAAAAGTTCATAAATATTTATTTTATTCTGGTTTTAGTATTTGTTGCTATAGCGGTAACATAATCTGTTAAATTTTTGTAAATTATTATGAGCGTTTTACGTTTTGTTATCTGTCAAAAGCTACCTACTTAAACACGCTCCAAGGTCAAATTACTCTCCCCACTAGTGGATAAAATGCATGTTTGCCCACTGATTTTAAAGGAAAAAAGACCGCTTTCCGAGACAGGGAGGGGAAAAATATAATACTTACCTGAAAAGTAAAAAGCACTAGTGCGGAAAACTGGCATAGCACTTTCCGCAGGATTTGGCTGCTTATTAAAAATCGCTCTTTTCGAGCACATGCACCATGCAAAAAAACACATTGTTAAACAACTTAATCAAGTTAAAATGACGTTATTTAACTTTATTTTATAAAGGTTCATGAAGATGTAAACAAATACAAAAAATATCAAAATTCGTAAAATTTATTCATATTTGTCCAAAAAGCTATTTTCGAAGTGTTGCTTCTCTGCCTCTCGTACACGGAAGACATAAACGTGTCTCTTACACGGGGGAGTGATTTATGAGAATCAAGGCGTCGTCGCCGGCGCCGTTCCATGAATACTTTTAATAACATTAGAACCTTAAACTTAGTAAGCTTCATCATAGTAGCAGTCTCATAAATACAACAGGTGAGACTAAGGATCAATCAAATCAAGGCAATCACTAGTCCAATGAATCAAATATCACAGAAAACCATGAAAATAGGTACTGAGGTCGGTAAAATTAAAAAAACAAAACCAAAATGTTTCAAAACCATGAAAAACACCTGAGTGTTCTAGATGTCATATTTACACATGTGTAAAGCTGTATGCCTTGCGGCTCAGCCACGACTACGAGCGGCAGCGGAAGCGGTGCGCTATGCGTGGGAGGGATCGGAGCGCGTATGTCGCCCGCTGTCGCTTCCGCTAAAAGTCGTGGCCGTGCCATAAGGGTGCGCATCCACCAGTGTTGTGCGAGGCAGCGGAGCGTTTACTGGTGGATATTTCACCCTTAGGCTAGCTAAGGCTACAGCTTCACTGAGTCTAGGTCTAGACCTTGTTATTCTTACTATGGCATCATCCAGAGGCGTTAGCGGGGGCAAAATGTTGCTCCGCCCTAGCTCTCCATCGTTCTGTATAAATACATAGTTTGTTTATTAATTATGTGGTCAACCATCGCACAAAATATGTGATCTGCTGCAATACAGTCAATAAGGTAGTCGTCTCAATTCTCGACACAAGTACCTAGACATAAGACATCTATTTAGCAAATCGCTTACGCTTGAAATATGCATGCCGCCTTACAATAGTAACCTAAACCAGTTCAACGCATACGCATCATTTGTTATCAGCTGCACTCTTGGCTCCAAACATTTATGCAAACGTTTAAGAGGAAACACAACCCATTGTGTTTTTCCATTGAAACGTAGTCCCCTGTTTTCTCCCTGGATAATGGCAGTAGAGCAATATTTTTATTTCCATAAATCTATGGCTACTATTGACATGTTCCTATGTTATCCTTTTTTTCATAAATTTATTCTTAAAAGAGATATTGGACCCGATTCTACAGTGGCCTCTAAACTTCCTAATTTTATTTAGGTGTCGCTAAAACACTTTGCTATTCTATGAGCAGCTGACATAATCAAATGACAGCGCTAATTTGAATCTGACGCTTCTTATTTTAGGCGGTCTATACAACTTACTTAGCTGGCTAAATGCTATTCTAAATATGTCGTTTCTAATCTGCCGCTAAAAATTATGTCTAAAAATTTGACAGTTTAGTTTTAGGCTAGTTAAGCCATGTGCACATAGAATCGGGTCCAAAAACCTTCAAAAACCTAAAAAAAAATGCCAGATTTTCCGCTGTGTTCAAACATCCAGAAAACAATTTTGACTACATTATTAAAATAAAGGAAAACATAGGAACACGGCCAAAGCTTTTCTTTGATTTTTAATAAAAAGAATGGTAAAATAGGTCAAATTTTGAAGAAGAAATCAGGGGACTACGAAACGTTGATTTTATGTACTTTTAATAGGTATTTTCGGTCCAAGCTGCAGTTGTCTCTATCGCGCTCTGCGGGGGGAGGCTTGAGGTTGGCGGGACAGCAATACATTTTACAAATACCTATTTCTCAATTATCTCGACCTTAGTGTTACCTAGTTTCCGAGTTGTTACAAATGTAGAGTGGAAGGCAGGGTACCGTCAAGAACTATAAGTATAAAATCTTATTTACTAACATAAAAATATAAAATACACTTTTTGATCAGTGCACAGCAGCGCGGCTAGCACGCGACGGCGCGCGAGCTCGTCGTGTGCTAGACGTGTAGGAGCCCGCTGAGCGACGCGATCCAGTGCCGTCAGGTGGCCGTCAGACAGCTTACGTACGCGCGCCGACATGACTTAAGGTGCGACCACACCGCTGCTCAAAATACGCTAACGCACCGTAAAACGCAGCAAATTGTATGAAGAATACGTGACGCATACGACACGTCAACGCGTATACGCAGCGTTAAGCACCGGTGTGGTCGCTCCCTTATTTAGGGGCACGACAACGCATTAAAGCCTCCACACACCGAATGCGGGCCGTGCGCGACGCGGGTCAGGCGGTATCTCTATCTCTTCCCGCGCTACTGTGGGGCTATTTTGCGGCGCTACTTAGACGTCTATAGTTTTTTCGTTCGCTGGTCATTTGCCCCTGCGAGGATTGAGTTTGGCGGTCTACCTATAGACCTTATACAGGCCAAATTGAGTGACCTTACAATATCGTACTCGACGGGTGGCCACTCTGGTAATATCAGGAACCCGTAGCTGTCCGTTGCGTAATCGGCGCCGATCTATATAATCCAAACAAACTTAAGTATCGTCGGTGCAATTACTTAATTAATATGTTGCGGGTATAGCGTTAAGTTTAGTCAGAATTCCTACGTTCGAAATTCCTAAACTACACTTCGCAAGATGGAAAAAACTTACATAATTTTTTGCATTTAAAATTAATATGTTTGAAAATATGCGCGTTTCACAAAGCAATCGTTAGTCCCTAGCACGGTCGACTCTAGTCACCTCTCCATACAAACATAGTTTGGTTCTCATTTTAAAACGGCATATACCTACACTGGAATAATTATACACAATGAGATCCGCCATATCTAGGTTGGAAACTAGTTTCTGATGCTACCTACCTGCGATTAGAGACTTTGTGTGAAAAACCCTATTCATTTTAATCTGCACAGATAGGTACTAGTTTCCGAGCTAAATAAATGGCGGATCCCATTGTGAACACAAAGTTTCATATTATTCTAGTATTTCGTTTGAAAATGAGAACCGTTTGTATAGTTAGTCGATACCTAGATAATATTTCATAAAATTTAGGAATTATTGTCGTAGGAATTTCGTACGTAGGTCGGTAATTGGATATTCAAAATTATGCTACGGAGTCGACCTCATTATTGCAATATAATTATAATTTACTTCATTCGCGTTGACGCGCCTGTGCGACGATGTCATACAAAAAAACTCACACGGAAATCTATTTTCACACCTGCTTATTCAGGAAAGTAAGTATATAGTATCATAGCTGCCATAAAATGAGGGATACAAGTTGTATTATCCTTCCTGCTATACACAAGAATAATTATTGTCATCGAATGAGGGATTTCAATTTTCCTCATAGAAAGTGTGAAAAGCAGAATGTGTCACTCGGTTGCAAAATTATTTCTGTCTTGGGCGCAAAGACCTGGGGACCGATTTTTGACTTTCGAGCCGACTCTTTCAGTCGAAAACTGACAAAAATTATGAAATGCTATTTTGAAATGACGATAGAAAATTTAAAAAAGAGCGGTATTGACCACTCGTATTCAATTCTATCGGTAGAAAGTAAGTGCCTGTAATTTTGACACTACAATAGCATTTACTTTTATTTAATTTTCGAGCGCTCGAAAGTCAAAAATCGGCCCCCTGGGGCCGTAGACAAGGTAACAAGCGACCAGCGCTAATAGAAAATAATAAAATGTAGGGGAATTACAGATGCCGACGAAACACTTGTCGTTAACATCTGTCATTCCCATACATTTTATTAGTTTTCTAATGGCGTTAGCGCTTGTCGATTGTAACCTTGTCTAGGCCCCCTGAATCCCTCGTTACTCAAGATTCTACTTCGGAATCCTGCTCGCTACTTATCGGATTCTATCGTTTTTTGTTTCCTTACTTTATTTTTATTTCCAATACTAACATACTTATTACGTAAGATTTGAATACCAAAAATATGCATCAAATGGTCTAAATAAAATGTTTTTATTTTTTATTTGTTTGATTGTAGAATCTTTTGCTTCACTGGACAGTTTCACAGAATTCAATATACTGCCCTCGTCGTAAATATATAATTTTGCTCCCTTGAGACACGCTCTTCTATTTCCTTTCCTCAGGCCAAAAGAAAATGTCAATGTCATAAAAACTGACATGAAAAATCTTTTTTAACTTTATCAGTATACACACGCTCGCAAAACGCGAATATATCCACTGCAAAAATTGTGCGCAAAAATATATTTTATATGACGTAGAATGAAGGTCGAGAGCTGACGATGGACTACCGCCCCTCAATTTTTTCCATCCTAACGAATATCTCTTGAAGTACCTAATCGGACTGAAAAAAGAACCACCATATTTTTTGCGTTAACTCATGTAACAATTCGGACGTAGTTTTAGTGTGAATCAAAATTGGTACCTATATCAATACGACGAGGTTTTTAATCAAACTCTAAACAGAATTATATGAGTATGTAATCCTACTAATTAATATTATAAATGAGAAAGTTTAGATGTTTGGATGTTTGTTACTCAATCACGCTTAAACGGCTGAACCGATTTGAATGAAATTTTGCACGAAGAGAGTGTATAGCCTGGATTAAAATATAGGATAGTTTTTATCCCGAGTCCACGCAGACGAAGTCGCGGGCGGAAGCTAGTTCGAAATAATTATCAGGTGGTGTACCTACTCACTTCCTTTTAATAGTGAAATATTGCTATCATACCTTTGAATGAAAACGTAGATAGGTAGGTACTACTTATAAAATAGGAAAATGTATTACATTGTATCTTTAATGAGTTTATTTCCAATAAAATAACGTCTACCTTTTATTTTTAATGCTCAATATCCAGATTTATGCCAAATTTCCTACATCGCATAAATTCCCTCGCATATAATGACATCCGACACTTGACTAACCACTTTGGTTATTAATTAACAGAGTTCAAAATCCATTATTGCATTTATGACGCTACGTTTGACAGCGATATTGGCGCAACTCCAAAACACGCTGCCAAGTCGCCATGCTGATTTACTAGCAACAACAACATTTTATTCGCAGAACCAGGGCAACATCGCTTTACCAACGGCGCCTTGAGAGCGCAGTTATTGAACATGGTTGGATATGGGTGGCGCAGGCAGGACCGGTCACTCCAGCAGTGGACGGCTTTCGGCTGAAATGGTGATGTTTAAACAATTGTATGTCGATATGGGACTTTCGGAACATTTCCGTTTCCCAAAAAGCCATGTTCCCGACACGTCATTTCCAAATTATACATAACAGATAGGTAATTCGAATGACAATAGACCCGTTTCCCATATATCTGTAGCTTTACCAGACTTCCACGTTTTTCAATGCGGTCCCTTTTTTCATTCCCGTTCCTGAAGCATCCCTATGCCAAAGCACGGACCCCATTACATTCGGAACTTGGTAGTTAATGAATGTTCCTTCGGTTTCGTTACAAGTCTGAAGAATAACTGCCAAGTAGTGCGACAAATCGACCTGTGCAGTGGGCCTATCGGGAAACGAAAGCAAACTTCGTTCGTGTATCTCCATCTCTATCGCATTGTCAATGTGAGCGACAGAGATGGACATTCACGAACGAAGTTCGTTTTCGTTTCGCGGAAGCCCCCCTCCTGAGCTATTCGGAACGAATGCCCCTCGCCTCACCCCAACGACCTAACCGAAGCCTAAGCTTTACCTCTATATATTTGTGGGTGAACGGTGAGGGAGCTTAAAACGGGTCACAGAACAGCGGGGCTGTTTTATGGACCCAGGTCCACCTGCTATCCAACTGCAGGTATCCTTGTGCGTGTTCTATCGCTCGTATAACGGGTTGTGCTCCGAAGAACTCTTCGACATGATGCCTACGGCTGCTTTTTACCACCGCACCGCTCGCCGTCGGCAGGGCATTCATCCTCACACCCTGGAACCTAAATAGTCGCGTACCGTACGGTTTCAGAGAAATTTTCTCCCTCGGACGCTCCGGTTGTGGAATGAGCTCCCTGCCGAGGTTTTCCCAAGGAACTACAATATGGGGTACTTCAAAAAAGGTGTGTATAAATTCTTAAAGGGTCGGCAACGCGCATGTAACACCCCTGGAGTTGCAAGCGTCCATGCTACGGTAACCATCTACCATCAGGTCCGTAAGCTTGTTTGCCACCGACGTGGTATAAAAAAAGGCAACCAACAGAACGACGCCCTGCCCCGTTTTAAAAGAATACGAATCATGGTAAAGTAACAAACAATAATGACACAAAACTGCGATACTAACTACTTTTGATTTCGATAGGATAGGTACTGTTTGTAATTGTGTAAAGATATTTATTTATATATTTATTTTATTTTATTTGAAGGCCATGGTAAGAGACCATTGCAGGAATTAAAAAAATATAGGTACTCTGGGGAAGATCACAAAAGTAATCATACCCGGGGTGACCTACGAGGTTGAGGTGGATGACCTGAGGTGGAAACGGCACACCAATAGTTACTAAACTAAAGTGTAGTCAACTGTTAGATTAGTTTTGTTTTAGTATTAAGGCTTGTATACCCGCTAAAGTCCTTGAGCGTATGGGCGGAGCCTCGACCCTCTCCCCGCGCAAGCCGCACAACCCGCCGTCGTTTATTAAGCGTTACATAGATTAAGTTACAGACGCGTCATCTCGCATCGTTACCAATGCAAGGGTGGACGTGGGTGGGTGACATTCGTCATGCTTAATTGAAACGTGATATTTGTCATACATAAATTACATAATTGATTAAGTTCAAAAATTATGTCCCTACTATTATAATACTATTTACTTACGATTAGTGTAGTTCCGTCAGCACGGCTAGCACGAGACGGCCGCGACATACTCTCGATTTTTCTCGCACTATCGGTCTCTCTCTTATTAGAACAGTAAGAAAGAGAGGTATAGTGTGAGAAAAATCGAGAGTATGTCGCGGCCGTCTCGTGCTAGCCGTGCTAGTGAAAACGAAATTCGTTCGAATAACTCTGATTGTCGCTCGAACTAGCAAGCGCGACAGAGAGGGAGATACACGAACGAAGTTCGGTTTCGTTTCGCGGTAGGCCCTCAGCACGCCTAGCACTAGACGGCCGCGACATACTTTCGATTTTTCTCGCACTGTACCTCTGTTACTAAATATTCTAATAAGAGTGCGAAAAAAATATAAAGGTAATAATAATAAACCATACCTACTGTTGCCCTTAGGCCATTTTTAACGTCGCTATTAATAGGGGCCCATTTAGCAGTTAGCGAGTCACCGACTGCCAGAGATAAAATGTGAAACAGTTTTATTGGGCAGGCGTCCGATGTTTCATCCAATAGCCCAGCTACTAGTCCATCATTTTCACCCAATAACCCGTTTTATTTAGATTCCATCAACAAGCAATAGACTCTTACACCCCAGCAGGTGCTGTTTCTGTGTGCGTCCCATGATACGGGCAGAGAAAGCATCCGCTTGGTGTACTCCTTGCATTTCATTAAATTGTCAAAAGGGCCTCTACGTGTTGGCTCAGAGCTCCACGCACGCCTCCCAAAGGTCCGGGACATCATTGTCCCGTGAGCGGGAAAGATATATAATCCATACTATCCATACTTCCATATCCATACACCATACTAATATTATAAATGCGAAAGTGTGTCTGTCTGTCCGTTACCTTTTGTGTAAGTGTAAGGTTGTTGTTTTAAACTAATTTTCGGTATATTTATTACGTTCTACTTCTTTGATTTGATGATGATGGCGTGTACAGTCAGCATCAGATAGTTAGTAGCATCCAAAGTAGCCAAATATATCGTAACACATTCCTTACTCCTACTTATAGCAACAAAGACTATTTCGATGAATGTACGTTCCGATATATTTGGCTAACTTGGCTGCTACTAACTATATTATGCTGACTGTACAGAAATCGGCCTCGGGTAAATATATACTTATAGATTAGTTGTACGTTAACCATACTTTGTTTCATATCAAATAATAACTCTCTATCGAACTTGGAGTTGGCTTGCAACCCATAGGTAGGTACTTACAATATTTGCCAAGCCCACTATTTTTATTAGAACTTATTCTATTAACACTTGACAGCCATTAATACGAGCAGATAAAACAATATTGTTTCTATAATTATTCATGCTCCCAAGCAATAGATATTGTAAATATATTTACTAATAAAATGTCTGGTTTTAACGATTTCCCAATTTTGATACTGTTTAGATATTTGATACTTTGATAGAATAATTTACTTGTGTATTCTTTTTCCTCTTCTTTTGTAAAATTTCTTGATATTACGTATTTTCCTCCTGCGCTTATTCAACCCCAAATACCCAAAATAATCATTAAAAAAATTGTGAGACCTAAGCTAAGACGTACTAACTCTAGTATCGTAAGTTTGTATGTTACCAACAATCTATGAACAAACTGGCCTGAAATAAAGAATTTATTATTATTATCATTATTATTTCCCATCTTGAACTAAAAACAAAATCTATACTATACCTACGTAAATGTTAATTAGGTACAAACGCTAACACAGTTAACTGACCATCGTGTATTTATACAAGAACCTTATTACAATGCACATAAAGTGCACGGATGGTCAGTCAGCTGTCTTGTCTATTGTACCTACTACTTTACAAACCACGAAATAGATTGTCCACTCTATGCAACAAAATTATCTGTCACTAAAAACTAAACTATACGCAAATGTTTATTAGTTACCTACTATACGAATCACAAAACGGATTGTCCACTCTATGCAACAAATATAGCATTTCCACAAATATTTAAAAATTTCGGCGCAGCGCAAAGCGCAGGTACAACTAATCTATAAGTATATATTTACCCGAGGCCGATTTCTGTACAGTCAGCATAATATAGTTAGTAGCATCCAAAGTAGCCAAATATATCGTAACACATTCCTTACTCCTACTTATAGCAACAAAGACTATTTCGATGAATGTACGTTCCGATATATTTGGCTAACTTGGCTGCTACTAACTATATTATGCTGACTGTACAGAAATCGGCCTCGGGTAAATATATACTTATAGATTAGTTGTACGTTAACCATACTTTGTTTCATATCAAATAATAACTCTCTATCGAACTTGGAGTTGGCTTGCAACCCATAGGTAGGTACTTACAATATTTGCCAAGCCCACTATTTTTATTAGAACTTATTCTATTAACACTTGACAGCCATTAATACGAGCAGATAAAACAATATTGTTTCTATAATTATTCATGCTCCCAAGCAATAGATATTGTAAATATATTTACTAATAAAATGTCTGGTTTTAACGATTTCCCAATTTTGATACTGTTTAGATATTTGATACTTTGATAGAATAATTTACTTGTGTATTCTTTTTCCTCTTCTTTTGTAAAATTTCTTGATATTACGTATTTTCCTCCTGCGCTTATTCAACCCCAAATACCCAAAATAATCATTAAAAAAATTGTGAGACCTAAGCTAAGACGTACTAACTCTAGTATCGTAAGTTTGTATGTTACCAACAATCTATGAACAAACTGGCCTGAAATAAAGAATTTATTATTATTATCATTATTATTTCCCATCTTGAACTAAAAACAAAATCTGTACTATACCTACGTAAATGTTAATTAGGTACAAACGCTAACACAGTTAACTGACCATCGTGTATTTATACAAGAACCTTATTACAATGCACATAAAGTGCACGGATGGTCAGTCAGCTGTCTTGTCTATTGTACCTACTACTTTACAAACCACGAAATAGATTGTCCACTCTATGCAACAAAATTATCTGTCACTAAAAACTAAACTATACGCAAATGTTTATTAGTTACCTACTATACGAATCACAAAACGGATTGTCCACTCTATGCAACAAATATAGCATTTCCACAAATATTTAAAAATTTCGGCGCAGCGGAAATTGACACAGGTCCGTCATGCAACGTGTCTCGTCCCGCACTGACCGTATGGACGAAAACTGGGAGGCGTAGGAACTTTGGCGGAATATTTCAGAAAACGAGATAAATTTTTAAGAAAATTATGAAAGTAAGAAAATGATGCCCTTGTTCATTATTGTATGAAGAAAGTTATAAATAATAATAATTATTATAAATAATAATGCTCCATTGCTTGATCATAACTCCGCGATATCCAGCGATAGCTCTCGTTCAGCAAACTATGTGCATGTCGAGTCTATAGCCCCGACTGACGTGGAGGCAGCTATTCGGCGACTAAAGCCTCGAAGTTCAGCAGGGCCAGATAATTTTCCTGCCTTTATACTGAAAGGTTGTAAAGATCACTTCCTCGTGCCCATGCTTTATATTTTTAATTTGTCTATTTCATCGGGTGTGTATCCTAAACGTTGGAAGCTCATGCGAGTTACTCCTATACCTAAGTCTAGTGACACATCTCGCGTTGACAACTACCGTCCCATAGCTATACTCTCTTCATTGGCAAAAGTTTTTGAATCTGTCCTCCAGAAATTAATTTCTCCCCAGTTAAAGCCATTTTTAAGCGATTCACAACACGGCTTCCGATCAGGACGATCTATTAACACTAACCTTCTGACTGCTACAAATATAATATCTGAGCACTTAGATAAGGGGTGTCAAGTTGATGTGCTCTACTTCGACTTCAAGAAGACCTTTGACCAAGTCGATAACGATATTTTGCTCAGAAAACTATGCCATATCGGCTTCTCACCAAGACTGTTAAAACTGTTTGCCAATTACCTGAGTGGTAGGCAGCAGTTTGTAAGGCATGGGTGCTTTGTGTCGTCACCCTATTCCACTAAATCCGGTGTTAGTCAAGGATCTATCCTTGGACCACTCTTATTTGGCGTTATGGTCAATGACCTTGACTCAGTACTCAAACACACCAAGTGTCTTCTTTACGCAGATGACCTTAAACTTATGCATGGTGTCCAGCAAATGGCAGATTGCACAGCAATACAGGAGGATATAAATTCAGTCCTACAATGGAGTACATCGAATAAGCTGCATTTCAATGTTCCCAAATGCTGCGTTATGTCCTTCACTCGTTCGGTGAAGCCTATTACTGCCCAATATATGCTGAGATCGGAAGTCATAACTCGCGTAACAACTGTTCGAGACCTCGGCGTTATTTTTGATATGTCTCTTACATTTCATGACCATATCAAGCGGCTAGCTACTGATTGTTACAAGCGACTGGGATTTGTTATTAGAAATGCGTGTGATTTTAATGATCCCAGAGCAATCACGCTGCTCTACACGGCCCTTGTCCGGAGTAAGCTTGAGGTGGCAAGCATCGTATGGAACCCAGCTGAAAGTACTTACGCCTTGTTATTGGAGAAAGTACAGAAAACCTTCCTGAGGTTTATATAACTGTACTCCCTCTACCCTTTCTTGTACCCTACCAAGTTCCTGCTAGGTTCTCTGGGCTTTAATTCTCTTGAAGTAAGGCGTAACTACAATCTTCTGGTGACCACGTGCAGTGTCTTACGTGGCGATACCGACTGCCCGGATCTAGTGGCACGAGCCGTAAAACTCACTATACCTTTTGTGCCCAAAGCAGTCCTGCGACCGAGACGTCACAATCTCCTGGCAGTCCCATCAACTCGTGCTACAGCACACAGAAACTCCCCTGCTATTCGGGCACTAAAACTGTTGAACTCGCTTCTGTCACAAGCACCTGAATGTGATGTATTTGCTAGTCGATGGGCGAATGTATGTCACATGTGTCTGAGATACTGCGAGACGATGGATGTTTAAATATTATGGTTTTTTCTTTTTCTTTTTCTGTTTTTATATGTTAATAATTATAAATTGTACAGTGCTTTGGTTTCTTACTGTCAACTGTATAAATTTTGTATTACATAAATAAATAAAAAAATAAATAAAACATATTATTCTGATAAAAAAAGAGCAGTAAAATGGTTACAAGTGAAAAAATAGGGGTGACTTTAGATTTCTTTTTCTCTAATTTTTATTGTTAAAATGGATTTCTACGAAAACTATGACCCGTCGCATATCTTGCAAATTATGATATATTTTTTCTGACAGCAAAAATGTTAAGTTATAATGTATAAAACGGTTACAAAACAACTCTTTTTCACGAAAATTTCGAATGTGCAGCCTTAAGTAGTTATGTAAGCAGCGAAGGATGTGGTAACGAAACGCAAACCTGTTTGTTGTTTATGGTTTTCTTGCTGACGTGTATTTGGAAGTTAGCAAAAAGGGATTTTTGGAATAGTGTCGTGTGAAAAATATTGTGTCGTATTAATTAATTAAGAAGCAACTACCACGATATGTAACTGTAGTATAATATGTATTGAGAATAATTTACTGTAGCGTAAAGGTAAATACCATGAGAGGAGGCCTGTGCCTAGCACTGGGACGTATATAGACTGATTTATTATTATTATTATGGTATATACGTCTTTGTATGTACCTGTGTTAGTTTGCAGAGATGTAGAAAATACTTTAAAAAAAGTATACAAAATGCAAATACTTTCTGATTTAATATTTCAAATGCAAAATACTTTTACTTTTTGTATTTAAATACTAAATACAAAATAGAGTATTTTCAAAATACTTTATTCAAATAAAATACTTTCAAAATGTAATTGAAACAAAATCGAAGTCAATCTCGTTAAAAAGCGCAGCGTAACGTCATGTTTCACAGATAATAACCTTCATTTTGTTTTAACTGTCATTTTGCACATAAACTTTCAAAGTTACAGCGCCTCTAGTGGCCATTTGCCGAATCGCTGACCCATTCAGTGGAAAATTTGGGTTCCCTTTATCTGGCATAATATTGATTGTCCGAAATACACTCCGCATAACAGTTATCGCAGAAACATTTTTAGCCGAATGATACTTTAGCATAATCATATACTTAGCATAACTATCATGTCGCATAACACTCATTTGGCAGAATTTTGAATTACAGAATAGTAATATGTCCGAATTTACGTTCGCAGAATTTTACGTAGCAGAACGTATATTCCGCCGAATTTCTTGAAGCATACAACTAATATCACCGACTTTATTTTTTCATAATTTTATGGGCCAGAATATACGTTTCGCCGAAGCCGTGCAAATAATGAACCGTGCTGCTCTAGGCGACAACTAGCGCGGAAAGCGTTCTAAGGCAGGTCGGTGTAGGTACGACGAGCGAAGCGACGACCCTAAAACGCGCGAGCCAAGCGAGAACGTTACGAATTGTTTATCAAATATACTAACTTGCACTCTAAATTGTACAATACCTCGGATTTCACAAATCACGTAGGCAGTAGGGAACAGGGACTTAGTGGCAAAACCGACTCGGATCGCGGATAGGTTAGAAGACGAAAGCGGGAGCTTTGCTCCCGCTTCCGTCTTCGAGGATTTTTTTATAAAAGAGCAGAAAATTTGTTTTAATATCAACAAACATATTAAAACAAGTTTTCTGCTCTTTTATAAAAAAAACAAGGAATTATCATTATTTTTGTTTTAACTTTTAAATATTTTATACAGGATATAAATATATCAGTTTAAATTAATTAATAAGCTAATCTATGCATGCTGGATTCACGAATCACGTAGGCAGTAGGGAACAGGGACTTAGTGGCAAAACCGACTCGGATCGCGGATAGGTTAGAAGACGAAAGCGGGAGCTTCCGTCTTCGAGGTTTTTTTTATAAAAGACCAGAAAACTTATTTTAATATCAACAAACATATTAAAACAAACAAATTTTGGCGATACAATTATTTGGTCATTATGACTATTATTCTTAACAAGGAGCTTCCGTCTTCGAGGTTTTTTTTATAAAAGACCAGAAAACTTATTTTAATATCAACAAACATATTAAAACAAACAAATTTTGGCGATACAATTATTTGGTCATTATGACTATTATTCTTAACAACATTATGCCATTGTACGAAATTTCGGTGACACGATTATTCGATCATAGAACTATTTTTACAATCGTCATTATGCCAATGTACTATTCTACCAAAGGAAGTTATGCGAAATGACTGTATGCAATGAAATTTATGCGAAAAGTAATACTGCGAAATGATGATTCTGCCAAGGGCTGTTATGCAAAATAAAATTATGACAATTAATTTTATGCAACACATTAGTAACCCGGAAAATTTGAGTCGTAAAGGTAATACTTTCGAAACTTAGCATTAAAAAGTATTTTATATTTGGCAAATATAAAATAAATTTCGAAAAGTATTTCAAATAAAATACAAAATACTTTTTAGAAAAAGTATTTAAGCACAAAATATAAAATACGTATTTTGTATTTGCATTTTAAATAGAAGTATTTCAAATAAGCCACAACTCTGTTAGTTTGTCAATCTTTTAGTTTCTGATCTCCACTCAATTGGTCAAAGGTTAACTGGAAGAGATCCCTTACAGGGCTAAGAACGCCTTTGTACCAATTTAAAACACATATATAGTACCATCGCCAACACAGTTAACTGACCATCCGTGCACTTTATTTGCATTGTAGTAAGGTTCAATATAAATACAGAATGGTCAGTTAACTGTGTTTTCGTTTGTACTATCGACAAAATTGAATCCTGACCCACTATGGAACCTTGTTACAATTAACTGACATATTAACGTCATATGATCTTACGTATGTTCGTTCATTGTAACAAGGTTCTATGGTGGGTCATGATTCAGTTGGTTCGATAGTACATACAGACATACAACTATTATAACATAGGTTTAGTTAGATACGTGCCGGTGGAGGATTGTCACTCCGTCCAACACTTTCTTTAGCACATCTTTCTTCCATCTTCTGCCGTAGAATCACCAATAGCTCAGCGACAATGGCTTTCTCCCGTTCTGATATCGAATCCATATCGATCTCACTTTTGCTGTCTTTAAAAGTCTTGAAGAGAGAATCTGACCACGAATTTATTCAATTTCTACTTCTCTATACGTCTATATCACAACTCTTATTATTGACAACTGTGCATATTTAATACAAATTTAAAATACGACCCACACATAGCGTTGGCACAAAGCTAGCTATAAATTCACAATCTACGATTATAGAATGGCGCCAAAAGCCAATGTCAAAATCAGGCATTCCGCAGATGGCCAAGTCTTGGCAGTGTCTGAGAAACCATGTTACCTACTCGCAATCGGACACGAATGTACACCACTCACTTCTATTCTGTTATAACGTGACCCAAAAATCCATAAAAACTGTGCGTCATAGGAGGTCAGACTTATGCTGGTTTGAGTGGAGAGTTGTTGGTAAGCAGTTCAAGGGTCGCTGGTAGATGGTCAGAGTTCGATGCCCGCCGCCGTCGGGTTATTTCTAGCTAGGTCCGCTCTTGAGGTACGCACGGAGGAAGATTTTTAAACTTTGCAGTCTACTTTAATTGAAAGCTATCATGGATCACGGAGAACGAAGCTGCTGTGCTTAGTTAAAAATCGACGCTACACCGTACATTATGCTGTTCTGTGATCGTACCGTTCCCGAGCGTTCCGTAATATCATCATATCAGCCGAAACACGTCCACTGCTGGACATAGACACCCCCGCATGTAACCACAATCACTAGTTCCTGCGCCACCCGCATCCAGCGGACTCCGGCTACCTTTCCCAGGTTACGTCATCAGTCTACCTTTCGTAATCCGTATCTTATCGTATCTTATCTAGACGAGGGCCCTTTCGGATGCACTTCGACCCAGCGGGATCTTTTGTGCATTTGCCCTCTCCTTTATGCCTACTCCCAAGCTCGCTCCATCATTTCCACAAAGCGGATGATGCAGCTCAGCGGGAGCACCTTGAATTCCTTTGGTTGCGGATAGCCGTTAAATACCAAAGTAATTCATTCTTTGTCTGGCAACATTATAACACGGAACCAAGTTCCTGATGTGGTTCTCTGGGTTTTAACTCTCTGGAAGTGGCGTAACTATTTTTCTAGTGTGGCGTGGCGACACCGACTGTCCGGATCTAGTGGCACGAGTTGTAAAGCTCACTATACCTTTTGTGCCCAAAACTGTCCTTTAGGCCGAGACATGACAATATTCACAATCTCCTGGCAGTCCCATTAACTCGCATTGTGGCACACAGAAACTGCTGTTCTGGCACTAAAACTGCTACACTCGCTTCTGTCACAGGCGATATATATTAGCTAGTCGATTGTATGCCATATTTGTTTGACTACTGCGAGACTACTTTTCTCTACCGATTCTCGTGAAATTTTGTGAGCACCTGGGGGGCGATTTTTGACTTGCGAGCGCTCGAAAATTAAATAACATTAAATGCTATTGTAGTGTCATAATCTCAGGCACTTACTTTCTACCGATAGAATTGAATACGAGTGGTCATTACCGCACGTTTTTAAATTTTCTATCGTCATTTCAAAACAGCATTTCATAATTTTTGTCAGTTTTCGAGTGAAAGAGTCGAGCGCTCGAAAGTCAAAAATCGGTCCCCTGTATTGCTCTCAGCTCAGCGTCCCGGACGTCCCCCGCGTCTAACAGCGTGTGCGCGCGAGCAGGGTATGTTGTAAGGGTGACCTTGTACTTGTTGTAGAGGTCGCCGAGTATTGCGAACATGACCCTGTCACTGACTCCTGTCTCCTCCTGTCTGATGACTGAAGGAAATCCCAGAAAATTCCAAGAAGTTTGTTTTTTATCGTAGAAGGCAACTCCGCGTTTTCTTCAAATAGGTTTCATTGTGTCTTCCTCGTAAGTAGGCGGATGTCAGGGCGAAGACGACGAGTAGTAGTATTATAGAGTTCATTTTGATTGACTTCACGTTTGTTTATTAAATCACTAGCTTCCGCCCGCGACTTCGTCCGCGTGGACCCGGGATAAAAACTATTCTATATTTTAATCCAGGCTATAAACTATCTTCGTGCAAAATTTCATTCAAATCGGTTCAGCCGTTTAAGCGTGATTGAGTAACAAACATCCAAACATCTAAACTTTCGCATTTATAATATTAGTAGGATGTGGACACTGCACGAGTCCAACATCCACTAATATCTTGTTTAGATTGCTCGGTATTTATATTTGTTTGCGTTATCATTCAGCTCATTATGCGTAAAGATTACCTACTTACTCGTAAAATGTGTAATTACTGTGCCAGGCGGTGGTTAGTGGTTGAAGATAGTGTCCCATTGCCTGGCAATAATTTACAATGTTGATGTGGGAGTAGTGAGTGTGGACTTCACCCCAGGGAGGCTAGCACAACTGACCCCGCGCTGCGACGCGAGTCGAGAAAGATCTACCCTCCTCTTTCGAATTTGCACGGTGCGAGTGAGACAGGAGTAGCTCAGTCGCGCGCGAAGCGACTTGTCAGCAAGTTGTGCTAGACGTGCAGAGGGGTTTATGGCAGTCCACACTCGGAGAGAGACTCTGAAGTACTATCTATACAATGGTTATTTATTCATCATGTCACACGGTATTCATACTAGTAGCTATATGTATAACTATTCATACGTCTCGCACCGCACGCTTATCTTATACTCGTACTCGTTTAAGGCTGCACATTCGAAATTTTCGTGAAAATGAGTTGTTTTGTAACCGTTTTATACATTATAACGTAACATTTTTTCTGTCGGAAAAAATATATCATAATCTGCAAAATATGCGACGGGTCATAGTTTACGTAGAAATCCAATAAAAATTAGAGAAAACCATGCTTTGTCCTGGGACTCTAATTATCTCTATACCATTTCATCCAAATCAGTGCAGCGGTTTAAGTAGCTCCAAATCAATTTTCACCCCCCATTTCACCCCCTTAAGAGATGATTTACGGGATAAAAACTACCCTATGTCCTTTCCCGGGACC
Source organism: Epinotia bilunana (assembly GCA_947049275.1). Classification (NCBI taxonomy): domain Eukaryota; kingdom Metazoa; phylum Arthropoda; class Insecta; order Lepidoptera; family Tortricidae; genus Epinotia; species Epinotia bilunana. Next base: position 14,044,659 of record OX346275.1, on the reverse strand, counting down.
CAATCTATCTCTATACCAAATTTCATCTAAATCAGTTCAGCGGTTTAGGCGTGAAGAGGTAACGGACAGACAGACACACTTTCGCATTTATAATATTAGTATGGAGTATGGATATGGAAGTATGGATAGTATGGATTATATGTCTTTCCCGCTCACGGGACAATGATGTCCCGGACCTTTGGGAGGCGTGCGTGGAGCTCTGAGCCAACACTTAGAGGCCCTTTTGACAATTTAATGAAATGCAAGGAGTACACCAAGCGGATGCTGTCTCTGCCCGTATCATGGGACGCACACAGAAACAGCACCCGCTGGGGTGTAAGAGTCTATTGCTAGTTGATGGAATCTAAATAAAACGGGTTATTGGGTGAAAATGATGGACTAGTAGCTGGGCTATTGGATGAAACATCGGACGCCTGCCCATTAAAATTGTTTCACATTTTATCTCTGGCAGACGGTGACTCGCTAACTGCTAGATGGGCCCCTATTAATAGCGAAATTAAAAAATGACCTAAGGGCAACAGTAGGTATGGATTATTATTATTACCTTTATATTTTTTTCGCACTATCCGTCTCTCTTATTAGAATATTTAGTAACAGAGGTATAGTGCGAGAAAAATCGAAAGTATGTCGCGGCCGTCTAGTGCTAGGCGTGCTGAGGGCCTACCGCGAAACGAAACCGAACTTCGTTCGTGTATCTCTCTCTCTGTCGCGCTTGCTAGTTCGAGCGACAATGAGAGTTATTCGAAAGAATTTCGTTTTCACTAGCACGGCTAGCACGAGACGGCCGCGACATACTCTCGATTTTTCTCACACTATACCTTTCTTTCCTAATGTTCTAATAAGAGAGAGACCGATAGTGCGAGAAAAATCGAGAGTATGTCGCGGCCGTCTTGTGCTAGCCGTGCTGACGGAACTACACTAATCGTAAGTTAATAGTATTATAATAGTAGGGACATAATTTTTGAACTTTTTTTTTTTATGAACTTAATCAATTATGTAATTTATGTATGACAAATATCACGTTTCAATTAAGCATGACGAATGTCACCCACCCACGTCCACCCTTGCATTGGTAACGATGCGCGATGACGCGTCTGTAACTTAATCTATGTAACGCTTAATAAACGACGGCGGGTTGTGCGACTTGCGCGGGGAGAGGGTCGAGGCTCCGCCCATACGCTCAAGGACTTTAGCGGGTATACAAGCCTTAATACAATATCTTATCGCTATTAATATAGAATGTGCCTTGTCGGCACATATCTTGTTGTAAGGGGGGGTTACAACAAAAATGGGATGTAATCTCATTTCCTACTGAATAAATTATAAATACAAGTCAACAACACACATTTAGCTGCCGGCGGTACCCTAGGTTAGGTTTTTATACTTAATGATTTTATGTTTTGTATGTATACTTTTTATATTTTACTTTTTATGTCATTATTGTAAAAACCTAGCCTAAGATTGAAATTGAATAAAGAGATAATAATAAATGAACACTAACATGTTATATTAAGTAAATAAAATCATTAACATATTTTATCAATGAGTCGTGTGTTACTGATAAATTATTTCTATTCTATTCTATTCTATGTCCCCGGGCCGTGACGCGGCCCGCGTCGCACCATGGACGCTGTGCGATAAACGGCGTAATGTCGGCCACGATTAGTGTGGCACAGAGGCGCGTGACAAAATGCTCTATTTGCTTTATCGGCTTGTTGGCTTATCGTGTGCACTATAATATGAATTAGCATATTGACGCTGCTTCTCAGTTAGTCCATTGTCGGAATATCATTCTTGAAGAGAAGGCGCTTTACTGGGTTCCTGGAGAGAAGGTTGGGGCGTTTTCAATGAGCTCACTCCAACCATGAGGGGAGTGCGTTGCTGGGCTGTTATTCGCTAAGCGTTAATGCGGCTCACCCCGCCGTTCACCCGTCACGAAACTAGACCTCTACCTACGCTTGGTTAATACGCATCGCGGTGTCAAGATATATTTTTGGGTGAGCGTTGAGGTGAGCTTAAAACAAGTTACAGAATAGGGGGGCTGCAGTCGGAAGCGGGTTCTCCCGGTCGCGGGAGCGTTGTCCGATTGTTGTACTTAATGTATCGCTAATCACTACACGTTTAGGTAATATTAATCTTATCGCTATTACAGAATGTGCCTTGTCGGCTCCTCGTCCCTTGCAGTATTTAATGATCTACTCGATTACAATGTATTCCTCTCATTGTCTTAGGTACTTACTTAGTTAAAAAGGTATTTATCTAGTACTTAATCTTAAGAACCTACTTAGTTAACGAGTTGTCTAAAACAATTACTGAATGCATTACAAGAATTGAATCGTATGTTATTAATCTAATGGTTTTTACACAAATTATGTATTAGGGCTCACATGTGACGAATAGTGAACGCCCATGATATATGGTGGTTAACTGTGCAATATAATTAGGATTAAATCGAATAACCTCTGCGGGCGTAGCACGGTTGCCATTTTATCACTTATCCGTTTTGGATATAAGGCACCCGTCACTCTCGCACTCGCATACTTGTCAGAGCGTGATGGGCGTCTTTACCACAACGATAACGATAAGTGATAAAATAGAAACCGTGGTACGCCCACTGATTTGGAACGTGGGACAGGCTTCCCATTAAGACCTACATTAACCTTACGACGCATTTGTGATATGGTGACTAAATGCGCATTCCCCTGATACGGAGCAGTAGCTGTATCCCAGTGACCGGAATTAGGTGAGCCAAAATACCTATTATTCGCAACAGGACATAATGTAGAGTGGATACAACCGGGTAGAAAAATATTTTTTTTCTTTAATACCGGGTAATCGATATTTGTCCGGGTACTATAAGTAGTCGTAATGTTAAACATACATATTTTTACTAATAGTACGGGATTGTTTATATTAGTTTGTAGTAAAAAGGGAAGGAAAAAGTATGAAATGGTTATAACTTTTAGATTAACATTAAACATCCCGTTCTTTAAGTAAAAACATATATGTTGAACATTACGACTGGTACCCGGAAAAATAACGAATACCCGGTATTTAAGAGAAAATTCTGTTTTCCTACCCGGTTGCAACCACTTTATATTATGTCCTCTTGCGAAGAATAGGTATTTTGGCTCACCTAATTCCGATCACTGTGTATCACTAATATCACTATTGGCAGAAGTCATAGGAACGTGTAGCGATAGGAATTTTGACCACACAAGCACAGTGTCTAGTCAAACCGGCTATAACTTCTAGAGCGATGTGGAAGGCAAGTGGGGACAAGCACATTACCAGTCTACTAAAAAGTCAACCCATTTTGTTTACCTACATCTTTCTACGTATAAGATCTAACGAATTATGTATAACTAGCGACCCGCCCGGCTTCGCACATATACTATATTATACATATAAACCTTCCTCTTAGAATCACTATCTATTAAAAAAACCGCATCAAAATCCGTTGCGTAGTTTTAAAGATCTAAGCATACATAGGGACAGACATACAGCGCGAAGCGACTTTGTTTTATACTATGTAATAATGCGTACTTCCGAACCCACCAAACTGGTTTGCTTATATATTGACCAAAGTGTATTTATCGTTGTATCAATGCAAATATCGTTGATCCAAGACAATATTGTCTTCCATATAAGGAACACAAATTGTTACAAATGTAAAATAATATATTGTTAAGATTGTTGTATTCATCTGAAAGAATATATTGTTAATAGAAGATTCAGAGTATGTTTTTGTTTAAGATGTGTTGTATTTTTGACTGAAGCATTATTATTTTGTTCATCTGACATACTTAATTCTTAAATTAATTATATGCCACTCTTGTTATGACTATATATCGTTTTGATTAGAGTTGTAAGTTTTCTCGTAATGCAAATTCCTTTATTCTTAATATGTATACGAAAGTTATGAAACTGACACTTAATTTAACAATCTGGCTCAGTTGTATCGACTATCTAATGTTCTCAAATTGACTATTCGGTATTTTCGAATTAATGATTCGAGTCGGTTGTATTAACGAGTGTGTATTCTCAAAATAACAATCCCATATATTCAGATTAATAATTAGGATCTGTTATATTGATAAAAGCGGATTATCAATATGACAACTTAATATTTTAGTTTAATTATTTCGTTCTGTTGTATTAGTAATACGTGTTATTAAATTGTCAATTCAGTATTCTATGACTAACAATTCGGTTGCGTTTCATTGATTATTTTGCTATCTCATATTGTCAATTCAATATTGTAAAGTGTAAGAAGCCGTAGGAGCGGGGGAGACGTAAGTGAAACCGCAGTGTAAGGTAGATACCTTTTATTGGATTCTAACAACGTACCTACACTTGGTCTGTAGTATAAGTACCGCTTACTGGATATACCCACCAGTAATGCACCAACAGAAAGCGATGCGCGAGCTAGCCCAGCACTCAGCAGCAATCCTATTGGTGGTTTGTTCCTCGCTCACCGCCTCGCAAACTCCCCCTTATCATAACGCAGGTAAACCGACAAAATTGCAGACGACTGCATCTTAATAAGATACTTAATTGGTCGCACGACAATGGCATAATTCTAAATGTTTCAAAGACCAAGTGTATGTTGATGAGGTCCCCGTACCTGAAAACCTCCTATGAAAAAAAAAACAGACTCATTTTTTGCCAACAAGGCGTATGTGACTACAAGTTTCGCTTATGTAACGTTTTATAAGATAAATAATTATGGAACAAAATGAGACCAATTTGGTCTTAGTAAACCAGATAGTAGGTATGTAAGTTACAATTGTTCAAAGTATTGTATCAAGATATTGTACTATCGACAAAATTGAATCCTGACCCACCATGGAACCTTGTTACAATTATAACTGACATATTAACGTCATATGATCTTACGTATGTTCGTTAATTGTAACAAGGTTCTATGGTGGGTCATGATTCAGTTGGTTCGATAGTACCTAAGGGTTTGTAAAGTTAGTGATATTTTCCCATATACAAATTGACATTTAGAGCTACACTAGCGACCCGCTCCGGCTTCGCACGGGTACTGTATTATAGATATAAACCTTCCTCAAAAACCGCATCGAAACCCGTTGCGTAGTTTTAAACATCTAAGCATACATAGGGACAGACAGCGGGAAGCGACATTGTTTTATACTATGTAGTCATAACGCATTGTGCGCGCGACAGGCAGATCTAAACGTCACTTTTAGTAGGTACGGAAAAATTACAGTTGAGTTAAATTCTAACGCGCGTTAGGCCAGTCCAACTGTCATTTTCCCATATAAAAATGGACATTTAGAGCTACATAACGCATTGTACGCGCGACAGGCAGATCTAAACGTATAGAAAAATGACAGTTGAGTTATCCTAACGCGCGTTCATTACTCCTCAGCACTAATAATACGAATTCAAAAATTCTTACACCAGCATAATAGAATGGATTTTCAAAATGGACGAATCCCGCGGCATTGATTGCATTTTTTAATATTCGTGCGATCGTGCGGCGCCGTGCTAACAGTAAATTTTCTCATGCAAATGCTTACAAGTATTATGGTTCAGGCAGAAAAACCCTGTTTTCTGTGATACAGAACTTAAAACAATTAAAAAGGACACGTGTTACAAGCTAGATTTTGAACCTTAATGCAGCTCAAAAGACTCGTTTTACAAACAAAACACACCTACAGTAGAAAAAATGTTTACCAGAAATCTTTTGACTCTAAGCTTACCTATTTGAAAAAAAAGGCAAATCTTTGAATAGATGTATTTTAAAAACTATAAGGCCCACCAATATGCAATTAGTATCATTTGGTCATAAATTTAGTCTTCTTAAAAAGTTATAATTAGAACCTTTACTGTAACACAAGTCCTGAAGGTAAAAAATGACACCTGAAAAAAGGTCCAGTTTTTTCCGGATTTTCCAGTTTTTACAAATTATTCAGAGGGCTTTCGAGGTCGCAAACTTAGCTTTTGCATTTACTATTTAATAACTCAACATATAAAGAAACCAGAACTAATACCTCACTCATGTGTGAACTTGTGTCCAGTGCCACTTTTAGCATAAATGTGGGTATAAAAGATCGACAAAATGCGATATCGCAGTGATAGGTTGCTAGCCCATCGCCCACAACACACTTCAACCCTGTTCCCTTAGTCGACTCTTACGACACCCACGGAACGAAATGGGGTGGTGTTATTCTAACACGACACCACACGGGGACACACATATTAAACAACAAAATTAAAAAAAAAAAACAGATAAAAGATCAAACAAGTGTGCCTCTGCGGAAATGAATCGGACACCGGCACAGCATTATGCTAAGGTGATGACACCTACAGCGCTGATTTTCAGCCGGCACCGTTGGAACCTCACGGAAACGTCATACAAATGTAATATATAAACTACCTAAATGATTGGGACAGGCGAAAGACAAAAGAACATAAATATAACAAAGTGAGATAATACATTTACACACTACCTAGATGCAGCTTCAATAAAATCTAGCCACGCGGCAGCGTGTCAAGCCAAGTTCAAGCTAACAGAACTGGCGAGCAGCACCGTGTGTAATATTACACGAACCATTTGGAGCCACTTTTGACCCTCTCATAAATCACAAACTGTTTCACATAAACATGTCAGATTTGGCCCATATATTAAGACTTGCGAGATACATATGTGCTCCAAATTTCATGAACACACCTGAAATGGTTATTTAGATATTAACGTCCTAAAATCGTCATTTCATGGTCTGTGCCGTCGGCTTGACCTGTGAGATTACGCTATTCAAACCGCCATCGAGAACACGGAGATCTTATGTCCCCGCGCCGTCCAGCCGCGCGCGCGCTCCTCCCCCCGCCGCCCGCGCCCCGCGGGGCGGGCCGAGCGGTGGCGCGCGAGCGCGGTTCCTACAGTGTTGCCGTTTGGTTCCGTTTGTTCCGTTTTTCGGAACTTTGGACAACCCCGCGGAACTTGGAAGGAACTTTCGATTTTAGGGCAATTTTCGAAACTTTTAAGGTCCCGGCATTAATTTTTTAAATAACACACTAAAAATATTGTTCAAAAATTAAACTCATTTTTCTGTTAAAACTAAATAATCATGTTTCATGTTCCTATCACAAAAATACAGCTGATCCAAACCGGCTAATCACGCGAGCATACACACGAAGGCTTGAGCCGTGGTCGTGGCCGCTGATTGGTCGAACGTCGAACGGGTCAGAGCTGCTATAGGTGCTGTCGCTGTCACAACTCACATCACATCAAATCAAATGCGTTTATGTTTATGTTTGTCTTTGTTTTGTTTATGAAGATAATGTATTAGGTCGCACTAAAGCTACTTACATGATTTAATTTAAATAAGTTTTGTTTGTTATGCAAGAAACTCTTCAAGTGTAACTTAAGTGTGTGAAAGTACTTTCTTCAAGGCGATGGTAAGTAAATTCAACATTTTTGTCATTGAAATCCAGAAACGAACTTTCTTTTTTATAGTTTAACGTTGAAATGATAAAGTTTTGATTTATCGAAATCGAACACTTGCTTTTTTCAGATTAAAATCAAATCTGTATTTTATGAGACGAAAATAAAACAAGTTTTTTTTTACTCTCTTCCAATTTATAATTATATAAATTCCATTGAAGAGAAGGATGCCGTTTATTAGACCTTTGGGCGGCTAGAGGTTTAAAATATTCGATAAACGGTATGTATATCTATTTCAATTGCATTATTTATAAGTATTTCACCATTTAAAAAAAACGGAATTTTTCAACCTAAAACGGAACTTTTCAGGAATGGCAACGAAACTTTTAGGTGAAGTAACCTGGCAACACTGGGTTCCTATCAGTACGCTTTCATTACGCTACGCGATTGCACGGTGTCTATAGTTAACAACGGCGAAGTTCGTTCGAGATCATTTAGATCGACAATATTGTGTTATAGGATTGTTTACACCAATATCGATGGTAAGTGAACTTGTTTTCTTAATTTGTAAGTGCTTGTGACTTTTATTTCAGTTATTTATAATAACCCTTTAGGGTTAAATACCTACTTGTACTGTGCTGACATACAAGTAACTTTCAAAATCAAGGCTCGATTTACTGTACACCTGTACAGGCGCAAATCTGTGAATCGCGCTTCCTGTTCAGGACCGATTCGATCTATGATTTAATTTGCTGTCTCTGCGGTCTTTCCAAACCAGAGCGGTAAAATTATTATTGCACCTCGAGTTCTAAGCATTGCCGTACCTTGGTGGCTTTATAACGATCCGACCGTTGTGGCGAACCGCGTGGCTATTTTATTTTAAGTCACCTAGACCACTTAGAGTACGGCCCGTATTTAGGAGCCGTACGGGTCAGAATGGTCAGCCGTACGGGTCAATCTGGTGAGCCGTACAGGCCAGCTTAGTGACCCGTACGGACCAGTTTTGTGAGCCGATCGGGCCGGATTGATGAGCCGCACGGGTCAGTATGAGCCGTCCGGCTCAGACGATGACCCCCTACGGCTCATTTTTTGAGCCGTACGGGTGACTTTGGCGAGCTGAGCGGCTCACTTTGACACGTCTTACGGGCCAATTTTGTTCCGTAATTTTACGTGTAGATCATTAGATGAGCCGTATTAGTCAATGGTCACAGAATTCCTTGTTTTATAGGCAACGGGATCACGAGATATGTGTTCCCTTGGATCACTACTCGACTGGGAGGCGGATGACCCTGGAGACAACGCGATCCTCAGCAGGCTGACACGTCTCATCACAGCGCATCTCCCGGATGGCTGGCAAGAATGGAAAGTACATACCTACTCCAAAGAAGACTTGCTGGGAAGTGAACTAGACCCTCAAATTCTGAACAAGATCAGGTTCGCGATCCCGACGGTAGGTTTGGCACGCGCTTTTTCGCCGAGCTGTTCCTCTCTCTCTGAGAGAGCTTATAGAGATATTAAACTCAAGTTACTAGAGTGGCCTTTGTGTGTCGGTTTAATTACCGGCCCTGCCTCTCTAGCAGCGCGAATACGGGGTTCCGCAGTACAGAATGAACTGGTTGTCGCTGCTCTGGCAGACATGAAACCCCTATTGATCGGCAGAGAGGAGGCAAACCACGAGTTATCCAGCGACCTTGAAGACAACGGCTCTGTCTCGCATGTTTCTCGGCGCAGCAACAGCTCTGCTCGTACAACTAAACGTCAAGACAGATTGAGTAAGTTAGAGGAAAATCAGGTGGCGCTAAAGGAGATGCTGGAGTCCTTCATGAAAAAATTTGAAACACCACTTGACTCTCAGGAGAACTCTGCTTACGAAACCTCCGATGACGACTGCGTTTCAGCTCACTGCTCAGATATCGATGACCCAATCGCTCCTGAACAGCCTCCGAACGAAGCTACCCCTACGTGGGAGCCCCTTGAGGCTCCATTAGGCTCCGAAGAAGATCTTGACTGGCTGCCCTGCACTAAGCCACAGGACCCTGTTATACCCAACCCAAAGCCACATATTGCAGATCAGGGGGTTAGAGTACTAAGACTAGGCGACACCACGTATAACCAGATCAGGTATGTCGAAGTACAGAAGAAATTACACGCCGCGCCAGTTTTTGGTGCTTTAAAGGCCAACCCAGTCCTAGTCAAGCATATGACACCTAACCCTGTGCAGGAACAGCTAAGTAAAATGGACTATGTTCTTGGTACCGTTGTCCACGGGCTTTTGATGCAAAGAGATGCACTGCATGGAGCTCTCAAAGAGCTTTCAAATAAGCATCCTGCCCTCAAAGAAGATCTCAAGAGCCACCTATCTGCTGGATCTGCCACGAAGACCATATCAGACGATCTTCTTCAATTTGCATGCGGGCGTAGGAACGAGGCTATAGAGCAAAGAAGGAACTTTCTTATCCCCAAGGATGAATATCAGGCGTCACTTTTAAATTCTGTCCCTCCATCAACAACTCATCTTTTCTGTGAATCAAAGCTGACAGAGGTTCTTAAGCAACCACCAACCACTTTCTTTCGCAGCCACTATAAAAAACCGGCACAACCGAAACGCTACAATAACCCATCCGGCTTTTCCCAGGGAAAGATCCCCACAAAGAAGACGTTTGTCAAGCCCAGAAGTCGCCCGTCCGAGAAAACGGGTTCAAATTCTAGACGTGCTGACAAAAGAAATCACTCCAATCCCTCCTCAGCCCGAGGACGCTCATCCAAGGGACACTCTTCGAAGAAACATAGAAGTGCCTGAAATACGGCTCTTCAGAGGAGGCAGGCTTCGTTCATACCTAGAAGTCTGGAAAAAGGAGGGAGCCCCCAAAAGCATCCTAAACATCGTAAAGGGGTACACAATCCCGTTTGTAACAAAACCTCCTCTGATTCCATTTCATGCTCAAATGTTAAAAAATTTCGAAGCCAAAGAAATGACGCAAGAGATAAACTCCCTCATAAATCAAGACATTCTGGAACACACATCAGCTCATTCAGGTTTTCTTTCAACAATGTTCCCGGTCCCAAAATCCGACGGCAAGAATCGACCCATAATCAACCTACGAGGTCTAAACAGATTCCTTCTGCCAAAGAAATTTCGCCTGTTAAACCATTTCAAAGTACCTCATTTTCTGCAACCAGGAGATTTCCTTGTAAAAATCGACATCTCCCAGGCATACTTTCACGTGCCCATAAAAAATCAGCACAGAAGATTTTTAGCAATTGTCAATCAGGGTCAGATCCTACAATTCACGTGCCTACCGTTCGGCCTTTCTACAGCTCCCCTCACATTTGCAAGGCTGTCAAACTGGGTGGCATCACGACTCCAGGATATGAACATAAGGCTGATAGTTTATCTCGACGACTTCCTCCTGGCCTGCCAGGATCCAGTAAAACTACGAGAGGATGCCATCAAGGCAGCAAACTTTTTGACAAGACTAGGTTGGATCATAAACAAAGAAAAATCCCTAAACGAACCTTCGCAACAAATCGAGTATTTGGGAATTATGTGGGATACTTTGCAAAACGTAACTTCACTGCCTCAAAAGAAATTCCAATCGATAGAAAAAGACTTAAACAAAATCTTAAGGGATCGAAAGTGGAGCTGGGGGCTCGCCAAGAGCTTGCTGGGCAAATTAAATTTTGCCAGTTTCGTAATCCCGCTAGGAAGGTTACACTCCAGAGATCTACAAAGAGCAGCCAACCGCTTACCAGAACATCAGAAAAAGAAATTGTTCCCTATAACATCACAGACTCTTCAAGAATGTGTCTGGTGGCTAGAGAACTTGAAACAAAACGGAACTCTCGTAAAGTATCGAAAGACAACTTTTATAACATCAGACGCATCAGACAAAGGTTGGGGAGCTCAGATAGACGACAAAATGGTCAGCGGTCTATGGACCCCAGCTCAAAAACGATGGCATATAAACAGGAAGGAACTATATGCGGTAGTACAAGCTTTTCGATTGGAAATGACCTATCTAAGGGAGAAAAGGGTCATAGTCCAGTCGGACAATCGGACAGTTGTGGCGTACATCAGGAAGCAAGGAGGAACTCGTTCTCGTCAGCTAACAATGCTTGTGTCACAACTACTCCACACAGCACATGCCCTGAGGACGGAACTATGCCCTCAATATATCCCGGGCATCTACAACGACATAGCAGACAGTCTATCTCGTCAGAAACCCCTGGCGGACTGGCATCTTTCCCAGCAGGTGACGAACCTGATATTTTGCAAATGGGGAACACCCGAAATAGATTTATTTGCAACGAAAGAATCCAGGGTAGTTCCAGCCTATGTCTCTCGAGACGCAAAGGACAAAGAATCCCAGTTCGTCGATGCTTTCAGCAGGGTATGGCAGTTCAATCTGGCCTGGATTTTCCCCCCTCCGTCAATAATTCCTCGAGTATTAGCCCACCTAAATCATGCGAAAGGTACATATATCATGATAGTGCCAAGGTGGGAAAAAGTATTTTGGAGGTCGGATCTGAAAATGAGAGCAGTGGATCCCCCGTTCCAAATTCGCAACCTCAATCATCACTTGATAGACTTGACATCCCAAGCGGGTCTTCCGAACGCCCAAAACTTACGCTTGGAGGCTTGGAGGATACGGGGTGGTCGACCATAACTGCAGACTGGCATGATGAGGATTTGGAACTCCTCAGAAAGTCTTGGAGATCGTCTACGCTAAAAACTTACTCAGCTCCTTGGAGAACGTGGTTAGACCGGTGCAGAGCTCTGGGTCTTGACCCATACAACCCCGATGGCAACTCTGTAGCTCGACATCTAGGCTACTTATTTAGAATAAAGAAGCTGTCTGCCAGTACCGTGAAATTACACAAGTCAGTCATCGCAAATTTCGCTAACCCAACCAAGAGGGACTCCATCTCTAACAATATTTTAGTAAAACAGATGGTTAAAGCTATCGACTCAGCAGAACCCACTTCGGTTAAAAAACGTATTTGGGATATAAAGCAACTAATTGATTGGATGGAGAAAAGTCCCGTACAAGAAGACAGCATCTTTCAGGTCTCTCGTCATCTTGCACTATTACTGTTAGTGGCATCTGGTAGACGAGTTCATGATCTTACACTACTAAACATAAACGAGACAAGCATGCTACTTACTGATGCAGCTGTTACATTCTGGCCGGATTATGGCTCCAAAACTGATAGTACAACCCATAGACAGTCTGCCTGGCAGCTTTCTATGATACCTAATGAGAAATTGGATCCGGTTCGGTGGACAAAACTACACCTGTCACTCTCAGAGACCAGAAGATCAACAGGAAATACTCAGATTGATTCTCTTTTTGTCACCTCAAGGGGGCCGGTTAAGGCAGCTTCAAGAGCAATTATTGCAGGCTGGATCAAGACAGCCTTTGTGGAGCTAAGCCTTCCTTTTCCCCCTGGAAGTATTCGCTCGGCAGTCGCCTCTTCCAGAAGGGATAACAACATGCCTATAGATAACATCCTTAGAAATGGAAATTGGCGAAGCGAACGCAATGTGCTTAAGCATTACTTTAAGGAAGTTATAAGAGCATCTGACTTAGTACGTAATTCTAACGTCAATTTAATTGATTCTAGTTTTAATACGTTGTGATCGACTTCAAAAGTCCAGTTCTATTAACCTAATAACTAGCAATTTGTTTATAAGTAGATTGCCTATTTTCTATTGATCTCAATCAGAAATGCTTAGACTGAAATTTCATTATTTTTAGTTATAAAATAAACAACCAGTTATCGTGTTGTTAATCTTAGATCTCAGTTATATACTGTATTTTTATTTAATCTTACAATTCCTCGTATACTGTACGGGAGTTACTTTTCATCCGAGTTGGATGCATGATTGTTTAAGTTTGTTTTGTTTTCTTTTAACAAAAATGTTGGTTATTTTTATTACAATTCTTAATGTGCATTACATTAAGTCATCAATACGACATACCCTTTTATTGTTTTTAAACTTGTATTATATGATTATTGCTTTAATAATTCTTAGTGTATCACATGCGCTAACTATTCATTGAAAATATTGAAATCTGTTAATTACAAACATGTTGATTTCTCATTCTTTTGTTTAATTACAAGCACTTACTTAACTTACCTACCCTTCAATCCTTATTCTCCTACTTCATGTATTACATGTAGGAATAATATAACACATGTATATTCACAGTACGCTTCCCCGCGTCGTCAGAACCTAAATATATCTCACAGGTCAAGCCGACGGCACAGACCATGAAATAGCAAACGTTTTTCCCCCGAAGGGATAAAAACGATATATTTCATGTCTTGCCTAGGCTTGACCAAGTAATGCCTTGACGACTTTACAATCTCAAGGTACTGATAGGAACCGCGCTCGCGCGCCACCGCTCGGCCCGCCCCGCGGGGCGCGGGCGGCGGGGGGAGGAGCGCGCGCGCGGCTGGACGGCGCGGGGACATAAGATCTCCGTGTTCTCGATGGCGGTTTGAATAGCGTAATCTCACAGGTCAAGCCTAGGCAAGACATGAAATATATCGTTTTTATCCCTTCGGGGGAAAAACGTTTGCTATTTTTATCACTGACCTACCTTATAGATCAAAACTGGGATAGATCAAAACTCTAACCCAGTTCCAGATGACCTAGAAAGTTCAAATTTGGCAGCCAGATAGGTAGTTGGGTGAATACAAAGTACAAAATCAGAAACTAGTAAGTTTTAATCATTTTATTATAATTTTTCAATCAATTGATTCTATTAGGAAGACTTACTCGTAACTTACTTAATATTTGTTAATAAAAAATGGATGCTACGATGACGTTACGTCAACACGGCGAATTTTGAAATACCTTGTCGGCGTGTCACTATAGCAACGAGACTGTTAATACCCCGCCGTCATAACACTATATTACAAGCTTTTATTTACTTTCACCGGTCCCGTTGTCTGTCTGTCTGTCTTTAATCAAATCTTGCAAGTTAAATTTGACCGACTTCCCGGTGACCGATTGAGCTGAAATTTTCTGTAGTATAGTTTGGATAACAATTCAATATTATGGTACCATCGAGCTGATCTGATGATGGAGACAGAAGGTGGCCATGGGAATTCAGTACTTAACCGACGTAACCCCGTTGAGTTTGGGCTCGTTAGAATCGTCTCAATGAGTAGTTGATGATGGTATACAAAAAAGTACAGTCGGCAATAAAAGCTTGTACCAAAAATGTAATTTTTGACAGAAGCTTTTTTTCTTGGGAATTCACTATAGATAATAGGTAATTCGTTACATAATCGTCTTAAATATATCTTATTACTTCTTATATTGTACAATGAGTCGTACAATAGAATTACTGGTGGGTGGCGTTAGTGCTGCAGGCGGCACGGGAAAAAGTTATTTAATCAATACAATTAAAAATGGATTAAGAAGCGAATATTTAAATAAGTTAGTTGCAGTAGCTGCACCCACTGGTATTGCCGCTTTTAATGTAAACGGTCTAACAATGCATAGGCTCCTACGGCTGCCTGTACAGCACGGAAATTGTCCCAAGTACACTTCCTTATCAGACCAAGTACTAAAAGTTTTAAGATGTGACTTAAAAGATGTAGTAATTTTAATAATTGATGAAGTGTCTATGATTTCCAATATAACATTAATGTACATCCATCTTCGCTTAACAGAAATATATGATATCGGTGACGCTGACGACGGATGGCTCGGCAAGATTCATATAGTGTTGTTTGGCGATCTGCTCCAACTGCCTCCAGTGAGACAACTGTCGCCGTTCGAAAACTTGACGTCGTCTGATGTCCTTAAATGTTTAGGATCCCTTAGTGCTCCAAATTTATGGAAATATCTATTTTGTTATGAGGAATTAACTGTAAATATGAGGCAAAAAAAACGACCAACTTTTAGAATGGGTGTAGTAACAAGCCAAGAGAGTTGCACGGGTTCTCTTATTTATCGCCCAAAATTTTATGGCCGAGTATCACTTCCCAACTCACGTTTCGCGTAATTTTATTTCGCCGAACGTATGAACGTAAATGAAATACGGAAATGATTCCCAACTTAACAAATTTATTTGTTTTATTTGCCAACTTAACAGTTACCAACTCAACATGTGGTCTGTGTTTTATAATGTCATTTATCAAAACGCCTACTTTCATGTTGTATAATGTTTTAGTTGGCATAACATACATTTGGTTGTTTATTGTTTTAGGTATTTAGATCGTCGTAGGATAAAAATTACAATATTTGTGTTGCGAACAAGTATTTCCGCTCTTTTATAAAAAAAAAGCCTGATACTAAATGAACATTTCAAAGGTACAAGAAAATATTGAAAATAACACAAAAAAGTCAATTATACCACGTAAGCGTAGTAATATACGGTACTTAGTTTAACAAAAACCAATTCGTATTAATTTTATTATGAATAAGTACCGACTTATAATTTCTGTACAAAAAGTAATGATATCCAAACAAAAACAGACTAAAAGTAACCTAAAATTAATAAAATAAAATTAATTTAAAGAAGGTCCCCAAGGTCGGACCCCTGCGAAAGGGCTCCCATAAGACTGGCTGTGTTCCCCCTTTGGATAGCTATGCCGATCCGTTAGGCAAGAAACGAGCCAAGTAAGACCTTAGGCTTAAATATATTATCCCAAGTTATAAGAAGAAATTATATCGTAAGTTGTTATAAAATATTTTATGTTGGTATAAATAGATTTCAGGACTGATCGTTGAACTTGGCACCCATTTAGATCTCACTTCTTTTGTCGTTGAAGTCAGCAACCAAGGCATATTATATCATAATATTGGACTTGGCTCTCATTTCACAATTATGTTTTTGTTTGGATAATATTTACATTACAGATTAAAAACAACAACTAGATGAAAAATTAGCAATTGGCATATTTCTATTTGTCACAGTGCTGGGATCATTTGATGCAGGGCAACACCCCTTTTAATGTCCCATTTCCATGTAATGTTGCCACCACGCAGAGTTCTGGTGGACCTTGATATGATAATCAGGTTTAAATAAATACACTGGTCAATAAAATCTGTACCAATAGTTTACGGATCTAATTATCCACTCGATTGCAATGCATTTGAGTATTAATGAGCTGAATGATAACGCTAAACAAGTATAAATACCGAGCTGTCTAAACTAGCTGTTAGTGGATGTTGGACTCGAGCAGTGTCCACATGATTTAATAAACACGTGAAATCAATCAAAATGTACTCTATAATACTACTATTCGTCGTCTTCGCCCTCACGTTCACCTACTTACGAGGAAGTCACAATGAAACCTATTGGAGAAAACGCGGAGTTGCCTTCTACGATAAAAACAAACTCCTTGGAATTTTCTGGGACTTCCTTATCAGTGATAGAGCCGTGTTCGAGATACTCGGCGACCTCTACGAGAAGTACAAGGGCGAGCCAGCAGTGGGCATAGGATCGATAATGACGCCCACTATCTACGTATTGGACCCGCAAAACATCCAGCATGTTCTCCAGACGGACTTCCCATCCTTCAGCCACAGAGCAGTTAATATCAATGAAGGTGACCTGTTAGCCGATAACGTGCTTTTCATGAATGGTCCGCGATGGAAGCTGATGCGACAGAAAATGACGCCTCTCTTCACTGCAGCCAAGCTGAGAAACATGTACTACATTATGGATAAAAGTGCGCAAGACTTTGTGGAACATTTAAAGGACAATCCGGAGAAGTTGAAGGGAAATGGGTATGGGACGATGACGGAGTTCTGCAGCGCGGCCATCGCAGCCGCCGTGTTCGGGATCGGGACGGAGTCTACCTTCAAGTCGCCGTTCCTGCAGATGGCGAGAGATGCGTTTAAAGTCAACTGGAGGACAAATATCCGGTTTGCAATCAGCAGCCTCAGCGATTCACTAAGCAAAGCTTTAGGTCTGAAGTTGTTTAAAGAGCAGGAACCTTTATTTATCGGAGCAGTAAAAAAGGTGTTAAGAGCCAGAGAGCAGGAAAACACGAAGAAGCATGACTTCGCCGATATTTGTGTGAGTCTGCAGAAGACAGGGACGATGAAGGACCAGGAGACGGGGCAGAAGCTGGAGCCCACAGACGAGCTGCTGGCTGCCCAAGGCTTTTTCTTCTTCATCGCTGGCGTCGAGCCTGCAGCCACTGCCATGTTCGGAGCGCTCACAGAACTTGGCAAAAGACCGGAACTCCAGAAAAAACTGCAGGAGGAAATCGACGAAACCTTCGACAAATACTGTGGGAACATCACATATGAGATCATCTCTGAGATGAAATACTTAGACCAAGTTTTGAGTGAAGCGCTCCGAATGCATACGCCTATAGGCTTCGTAAATAGAATGTGCATCTCAGATTCTGTGCTCCCAGTAGGTAACATTAAAGTGTCAAAAGGAACGAAGATGTACATACCTATTTTCGATATGCATTTCGATCCAAAATACTTTCCTGAGCCTGAGGAATTTGATCCTGAGAGGTTTGCTCCCGAGAAGAGAGCGACCAGTGAGATAGCCTACCTGCCTTTTGGGAAGGGAGGTAGGATATGTATAGGGATGCGCTACGCGAGGCTGCAAGTGATGGCAGGGCTACTGCACGTGCTAAGGCACTATACCGTGGTTTCTCATGTTGACAAGAGCAAAAAGAAGTACGCGAAGGGACAGTTCCAAGTGAGAAGAATTGATACTGATATTGAGATGTTTCCTAGACACCAGTAGAATGGCATTAGCAAGGATTCTGTGAGTGATTCTGTACTCTGCAGGGTTTTTTTGACTGAAACACTAACGCGTGTTATGTGTCTTAGAGACTTCACCTCATGCCGTTCTGTAGTTGTATATAATATGTAGGAATAAAATACATATTGGTTGTAATTTGACATTGTTGTATTCTTTCTGTATGGTAAATAAAGTTGGGCAATGAATTTGTATGTCAAAATACGTTTTATGACAGTACATTTTCCTCATCACTCAGGTCTTGACCTCAAGTGCTAATTGAAACTGAAAGAGATGATACCTCAATGGGATACCTATATTTTCATTTACACAACAAAGTTTAACTATTATGTTTATCTCATAAGTAATTAGAGCCAAACCAATCATGAAGTGAATGAACGTTTTGCTCTCATCAGCATGGCAAGAACAGGTTAATTGTATCTCAAAGGAGCGAAATGGCATACGGCGAGGGCGGTATATTTAATTTGTAAGTGAAGCGAAAGATTCTACATTAGCAATCTAAAGTAGAATCCGGACCGTAACCACAGGCGTAACGGATTGAAAAGCTCACGCCCGAGACGGAAATAATTGCTACCGCTGCTTTTCAACTTAGACCTTCTATGAAACAAATTGAAATCCAAAAAATGACTCTTTTATGAATAGGGACTAGTAAACTTTCGGTAAAGACCGATCGGACCTTTTTCGTTTTTTAGGGTTCCGTGCCACAATAGGAAAAAACGGATCACTTTGTTGTCCTTCGTTTTGTCACTCAAAACAATGCATTTATCTCGAGAACGCGTTGAATTTAAAACCCTATAAGTAGGTACTATCGACAACACAGCTAACTGACCATCGGTGCACCTTAAGCGCATTGTAATAAGGTTCTATATAAACTCAGGATAGTCAGTTAACAGTGTTGTCGTTTGTACTCAAGTCTATACTGTCTTGAAACTGTGAAAAAATCACTTCAAAGTTGACGTAAAAAAAAAGATACGGGCGTTTGTGCCGCAAATAACACACTCTCAAGGGAATCATTTATAGGGTACTTTCCATTGACGTAGAACTATGAAATTTGGCAAGTAATTTCGTCGTATAGGTACTACAAATACAGGGAACAATCTGGAAACTATACATTTGTATTAAAGTCCGGAACCCTCGGTGGGCGAGTCCGACTCGCACTTGTCCGGTTTTTTAATACTGTAACCCAATCCAGTCATATGAATAGCTTTACATACGTAACGCCACAGATTATCTGTGAATTTTGATTAAGAAACTAAGGATTTTCTAACAAATAAAGTTTTCAGCGCATTAAGAAAGTAGGTTAATCTGTCGGTTCCCAAATAGAACCGAAGTGTGGTGCCAGTTGATCCAGATCTTTCTGGTCTTTCATGACAGAGTATAAGGTTTCTTTTTGCGTTTTCGTGGTGTTATCATTTATGTTGCAAGGCATGTAGTTAATAGTTATTAGTTACTTAATGCCAAACTACTTATTATCAGCGGTAGCGTAGGTATGTTGGAGTATCGTTTGTAAAAAAAATACCTTTCTTTTGAAATGATTACAGTGTGCTTTCAATCGGTAGAGTAACATCGCATGTATTGTTTATAAGAGTAGCTTTATTTTAAAATAGATACGGTATGGTTTGATTCGGTAGGTAACGTTGCAAACAGTATCGTTTTGATTTAGTATACCTTTAATGGGTACCTACTGATCTTCAAGGTTGTGAGTAAAGGTAATTTAAAACGATATAGCTTGCAATACCTTTATTAAGTACCTATAAACCCCGAATTTCGATAGGTAGGTACCACATTCATTCAGTCCCTGAGTTAAACATAAATGTTACAAGTAATCAATACTAATCATATAAACTACAACTTAGAAAAGTTGAAAAACCCCCGACTTTTTCATTTTAAAGTCCAATATCTCAAAAACGGCTGAACAGATTTTCATGAAACATTGCTAAGAACACTCGGGATAAAAGTATCTATGACATAAAAACATAAAAAAAATTAAACGAAAATCGGTTCATCCGTTTGGGAGCTACGACACCACAGACA
This sequence comes from Epinotia bilunana, assembly GCA_947049275.1. Classification (NCBI taxonomy): domain Eukaryota; kingdom Metazoa; phylum Arthropoda; class Insecta; order Lepidoptera; family Tortricidae; genus Epinotia; species Epinotia bilunana. The sequence continues at coordinate 14,024,457 of OX346275.1, read as the reverse complement.
GATACACAGATACACATGTATCTATGCAGATACACAGACAGACACGTTAAAATTATAACAGCCCTCTCTTTGCGTCGGTGGTTAAAAAGGTAAAGTTTGTTCCAATAGCAATGCAAGTGGAGACTGAGGACGGTATATACGTAGGTACTTTAGTGTACAAGGAATGTGACCGGTTGAACATATAAAAATAGGTAAGTATATTTTTTAATTTTGATGTACTTCGATTAAAGAACGTAAATTTTCATGTTGAAATAAATAATTTTATTATTTTCATTTAGTTTCTTCGTGTGCGATCTAAAATACACAAAGGCACATGTAACGCAGGCGTAGTTTTGATATAGGTGTACCAAATTGCTAGTTTATTTTTTTATATGGGTAGACAAAATAAGTTGGATACAAACGGTGTTTTAAGAGACGCCAGCACGGTTCGACTCAAGTCACTCTCAATACAAACGTAGGTTGGTACTCATTTTAAAACGGCATAGAGTACTGGAATAACATAAAACTTCATTTAATCATAATCAAATTATCATTTATTGCATCCCTGGTACCTACAAGTTCATACACAGGCTTTATATACAGTTTTTGGATTAACATGGACCCTGATAGGGCACATCAATAGGTAGTCTTAAATCTGAATTGAATGAAGAAAAATAGAAGTTAGTGCGGGTTACCAGTACAATAAATAAATGAATAGAGATTCGTTTGTATGTTTGATAGTCGTTTTAGAATGAGAACCAGGCTACGTTTGTATGGAGAACCGAGCATCCTGGCGACTCTTAAACCAATCTCAGTTCATGACCGCGTCATTAACTATTGGGAACATTATACAAATTGGCACTTAACCCCGCCCGCCTATTTTGTAACTTGTTTTAAGCTGACCTCAACGCTCACCCACAAATATATCTTAACACCGCGATGCGTAGTAACTAAGCGTAGGTAGAGGTCTAGTTGCGTGACGGGCGACCGGCGGGGTGAGCCGCATTTGCGCGTAGCGAATAACAGCCCCTGCGCATGACCTGCAAATCGGTTCGCGCCGTCTTTCGTGGCGTGGTTGGCTCCGTGCCAAGCGATTCCACAGGATAAATAATACGTACGTACAGAAGGTTCTCCGTTAACAAATCCCCTGTTTAGGTATTCCGAACGAGCCTAAATATGGCCATCCCTTTCGATCGCACGCAAAGCGCTGCGATAGAACGAGTGCGTGCTGTAGCATCGCTAACATACCGGCCGGGGGCGGTGACATGTGGAATTGTAGATAGATAGATAAAACGTTTATTTGTTTGCTACAATCACACAGAAACAGAAACAACATCGTACAAAAACTAAATTATAACAAATATTCGAAACACAATATGGAACAGAATAGATGTAATAGTAACATAGCAAAAAAAATAAAAATACAATTGCTGTGTGCGTGCAAAACAAAAGGATTCATGGCTCAGTTATACGCTTCGCTCTTTCGATAGAAGCACTGATATTCTGCCTGAGCCCTAAACACGTAAGTTCAGTATCACAATATATGTAACAAAAATACAACTGAATCAAAACTGTACTGAAAAAAAAATATAAAAAAATATTTACAGTATTCTTCCATTCATGCTAAGCGAAATTCGATCTAATGACGGTACGTCGTGCCATCTTGTAGCGGTGCGACGAAATTACGGAGTGATTTGCCCCTGGCGATTCACAACGTTTCCACTCACCTCGTCGTCCGTTAATATTAGGTACTTGATCCCGAAACTTATAATAACTATGCGGCCCTCCGCTCACCGAAAACTTCTCCGATCCACCAATAACTGACCTACCCCTGTAGGTCAGTTATTGGTGGATCGGAGAAGTTTTCGGTGAGTTGTGATTGTGAATAACAAACAGAGCTCAGCAGTGTCAAGTAAACCCACGAACAGCAAGTATCTACTTATAATGCATTATCTTATGATAATGAATGTGTGCCCACGCCTACCCACGCCGCGCCTTCCGATACGTGGTCACCACTCGAGAACCTTTCCGCCCCAACGGCCATCGGTTCTACGTGCTATGTGCCCCACCCACTGCCACTTAAGGCGATGCCTTGATTTGAGTCGAACACGCCCCCTAGACAGAGACGCTGATGCCTTCCGCGCACGAGGAAAAGAGATGTAGCACTATTCGGGAATGGCTTTTTGGACCAATTTCAATAAATATCTAACTTAGAGACGTTTTATATAAATTTCATAGTGAGGTTTTAGATGAGATAAAATACTATAGTATTAACTTGATTGTGTCGTAAAATAATGTATCGTTTGAGTAGGCTGAGTAAAAAAAGGAAAATACAGACCCAATTTTGGATTTTTTTTCTATCGAGGAAATTTTAAGCAATCATGTATCGATAAAATCAGATAAACAATCATATAGTCAAGCATCATATATCTGAAAATCACACCTTATTGTTCCTTAATCTAGTCAGAACGGCGTTTCAAAGCACGCGATAATTTCCAATGCACAGCCTTAAGTTTAGCGATTCGGAAGGCTATATCGGTTATTATCTTGGTTCTGCTGCGGATAGCCTCATTTCTGATGCGATAACGCAGAGAAACTCCCAACATGGCCCTTTGGGAGACTGAGCCTTCTTATGAGGCCCATAAGTAAGCGACCACGTTTCAGTGCCATATGTCATCACTGGCAACACACACTGGTCAAAGACTCTCGTCTTGAAATGAGACACTGCGCAATATTGGACGAAAATATGTGCCGTAGCTTCCCGAACGCTGCCCAGCCGAGGCGGCTTCGACGATTGACCTCTTTCTCGAAGTTGGACCTACCTAACTGGATAGTCTGTCCTAGGTATATATATAATCGTCTACAACTTCGAGCGTAAAGTGTGTGTGCAGGAGTCCGCTGGATGCGGGTGGCGCAGGACCGGTCACTTTGGCACTCTTTGGGGGAGGCCTATGTCCAGCAGTGGACGTCTTTCGGCAGATATGATGATGATGATGATGAATGAATTTGTAATACTAGTTGAAATGCCTAAGATTATTTCGATTCTTTTTGTGACACGAATGAATAGATACAGTACGAAGAATACCTACCTTGAAATAATATCTAATCAAAAATTACATTTTACAGAAATTTTTTGCACAGTTATCTACTTCAACTACTCTATGAGAAGGTTCCAATTCATGAAGGTTTCATCTTGAGTAATCAACTCAATGGTGCCCTAGCCTATCCATAATTATAACGAAGGTTGTTTACTGATTTAAAGCACCATCGGCTCAAGGGGCTCCCATACGCCAATGACCTTCAATCTGAATCCTTTAGTTTTCTAATGTGTTTTGTAGCTTATTATATTAACAACAACGGCTTTAAGCAATATAGTATCCCATATTTTCTTCAAAATTCATTGTTTTCGAGATATTTGGCATCAACGTTGAACAATTTTAGGCCAAAAAACTGGTTTTCTGGCCATAACTTTTGTGTTAATTGGTTTAAAGTGAAAACCTTAGACCAGTTTTTGGAGACGTCATAGACGAACCCAAATATGTAGATTTCATAATCATAATCATAATCATATTTTATTCATAATAATTTAGTATTACATCTCAAACTTGTTAATAATCGTAATGAATCGTTTCGTATATGAATCACGTCAATAGAGATACGAAATAAGTGTTTTTTTAGACAATGTTTAAAAAAATCATACAAAATTAAGTATTCATTTGTTTCAAAATCCAGTAGACGAAAACGGAGATAAAAGATTGAAAAACCGATAGCCGTTTGATTTATAAATAAATTGGAAAGCACATGTCATAAAAATATCAGGAAAGCTGTCTCAATTCACATATGCTCTGTATGAATTGAAAAAATGTACTGATTTAAAAACTGCAACTATTGCATATTATGCCTATGCGCACGCTTGGCTAAGCTATGGGATTGTACTGTGGGGGAACAGTCCACATGCCAGTAATTTGTTTATCCTTCAAAAAAAGTGCGTTAGAATTTTATTAAATGTACCACAATTAGAAAACTGTAGACTACACTTTGTTAACCTAAAAATTCTAACGTTAACTTCTTTATATATATTCGAATTATGTAAATTTGTAAGGAACAATAAAGCGTTATTTGAGCAGGCACAAGAAAACAGCACACCACTTCGCCATAACCTCAGAAACAGAAACAGAAATAAATTAACTAGTACATTAACGAAACTCCAAATAGTACGATCAGGCACACACCATATGGCGGTAAAAGTGTACAATAGTGTTCCTATAAGCATAAAACAGATTGTAAAAGATAAGGTGTTCTATAAGAAGTTAAAAGATTTTTTGGTCAAGAAAAACTTTTATACATTGGGGGAGTATTTTGTTAGTTCATAGATGCATGTTACTAGTTTATTATATTATAAATAGTGTTGTTATTAGTTTATTACTATTGCAGTGCCCTTACAGGGTTTATATTGGGACATATATTATAATATTGTAAGACCATTTTGTAACCATATAAAGCAATAAACGATATGATTATGATTATGATTATAATTCTATCTCTAGTGCAAAAGTAGGAGATACGATTCAAAACTTGTCAAAAATCGATGAAAGCCTCGGGTAGCCCCTTAATAACAACCTTGGTATCTAATTACTTAATTACTAAAAATTTTAGCTTATTTAGTTGAAGTTGAACTTTGCAAATATGTCGTTTTCAATGCCATAAAAGTATTTGATTAGTAACTCTATTTTACCTGAGTAAGCCATTTTGACGGGGTGTAGGTCTTTGGTCTGGTATTTAAGTCCTTTGTTCGGTTAAGGACAGATTCAGGTTACGGCAGATTCATAATATGCCAGATTCGTGTTAGGGCAGAAGGACTATGGTATTTTATAAGGGTTATTTATTTATTAACTTATAAGTGGCACTTATGTCCAGTGTGAAGGTTGGTCGGCTGTAACAGTTTTGACGGAGCCCCGCCGAGCGGGCTCCTATTTCGGGGCGTTTTGCCTTTCGGGCATCTGAAGCTACCTAATGAAGCTATTTACCGTTGTAGCAGACTGCACAACATCTGCTGTTTTAAGAATCCGCCATTGCCAGAATCTGCCATTCACCGAAAAAGTATATAAATTAAGTACGTACTTAGATCTGTACCTAATGTGTCGTAATATGAAATGTGTAGTGAATGTTTGATTCAGTTCACAAAAATACAAATCGTACAATATTTTTCGTCACTGGCATTGAACATATACATCTTTGGCTGATTTTGTCTACCTTAAGTAAATAGGTGATATTTATTTATTATGTACGAGTACCTGTGTTGTAAATTGTAATGCTACATTTGTTGTCTTACGATTATCACAGAGAGATTTAAAGATTCGGTAGTATATGCTGGTTAAATACACTACATGCATACAAAGCAGCTCTCATAGTTATGCGACTCATATTACTGTGAGTTAGTAAAATACCTACGTAAATATACTTATTAATAAGAACGTGGGGCCAAGTGTAGCTCCTTGTGGCACACCTACTGTTAGAAGCTTCGTATTGTGGACACATACGGTGATATAGTTACTAATTACATTGTACGATTTTAAATATAAATATTTAAAATTTACTTCAGTATTTAATATTTTTCAAGATAATGACAGACGAACTCTACTGGTTGCTGCTCAAAGATCCTAATAATCTTGATGAAAACTTTGCCGCACTATAAGGGCTTATTTGAGGCATGTTTTAGGTAAATACATTGTTAGATCCAACAAAATATTGAGATTAAATGTTCATTAAACCTCCTTACACAGTGTACCTACTTACTGTTTGTGTGTTTAGCCACAAGGCATAAAAAAATCACCTAAAAATTCGACTTCAGTACGTTCAGTAAGTACTTACAGTTTATAAGGTAACATTTTTCCTCTTCTAAATCCCGTTTCCAATGTGATTTCATACCAAGACGCTTCTAAAGGCGTTCATAAATAAGTAGAATACAATCCATACATTTCTTAAATACGGGTCAATCTCCGTTAGCAAGCTTCTAACTAATAAAATTGTAACTAACCAAACTTACAGGGAATAACTTATGACTGAGGTTGGTGAGGAACTCTCGCTTCTGAGGGTCGTACATGTCAGAGGGCTTGAAGCCCCTCTTGGTGACAAGGGCGCTGTTGACGCTCGCGGAACTGTTGACGTCGTTGTAGCTGTCCCTGTGAACCACTCTGTCGTTGATGGAGTAGAAACTCGACATCTTGTTGGATGAGTACTGATTCTCGCTGATCGTCATCATTTTGTACCACTTTCACTGACACTGTTCGTTGTAAGTCTGGAGGCGACTGGGCTAGTTCTAAAAAGAGATGATTTGTGTGAGTGTGTTGTGTTTGATGTGTGTGTGGATGCGGAACTGTAAAATGTGCCAGTGTATGTTTTGCAGTGTTTTTTGTTGCTATGGAGATTGCTATTTATAGAGAAATGTAACTTCTAGAAAACTTGATTGGATCCGGATGGAAATTAAAAAAACTGTCAAATTCAAGATCTAACAGTAAAATCTAAAAACAGCTATGAGTAATGACTGGCTTTGTATAGTAGGTAGAAAAGTAAGTATTGTTTCTGTGGGTTCTGGAGCGTTGGCGTTCTGTAAATGATGTTTTTCGTGCGTGTTTCGTTCCCTATACTATAATCTAAAGGTACTTGTACTTTTTACGTATGACAAAGTAATGCAACACCGGGTAACCACTTTGTTTTATACAATAAACAACATTACACATTCTATGACTACCTTTAAAAGTCGTCAGTGGCAATTTCATCTTAACTAGATGGGTATAGTGATGTAATGTAGTTTTTATTGCTTGAATATGACATTGAAATATCGGAACCTAACTCTTATAAAACATTTAGAGACCATGTGCACGAAGCTTACAATCGTATTAAAAGAAAAAAAAGAAAAACTAAGGCTCCCAATTTGAGCTAATTAACTAATTAACATTCTAAATTTAACCATTGAATCATTGCACTAGTTACGCATTTAACATTCACACAAACAAACAAACAAAAAAACAAGATGGCCACCCGTCGTCACTTGTCAAACTAGTAGCGATTAAAAACACTTCCTAACTATTAGGTTATTGAAATCACTGTTAGTTACAATTTTGAATCTAATTACGTTGAGTTTAAGACCGTTTTTCGCTTGTTTCCGGCGGACGTGTGCGCGCGACTTGAAAATTACTGACTGACTAAAATAAGTCCTGAAACTGAGTTGCATAATACGTAGAAAAGCTCAGTCGATGTGCATTGACCACGCTTTGGTTCTGTCCAGGATAGTTTAATTTTACTTTGGGTACTTAAGTAGGTATTACATTTACAAAAAATTTACGAGTGGGTGCAATCCGCACCTTAATATGAATATATCGTAAAGCATATCGAGTGCCGATGTTAGAAAATACGTCGAAGACAGTCAGTCATGCAGTGTTGGTTTTTGACATAACTTAATGTATTAAATATTAATTAGGTAAATATAAACTACCTATAATAAGATTAAAAAGTCTGTTATTGTTACTGTACTTTGTATTGACATAGGAACTTTTATTATCACGGAAGCGACTGCTCTCTGACGCCCGACGTGGAAACTATTAGACCTTTTTGGCATTATGCGTCGACAAGTGAGGCGGCTTTACCTATGGTCAGTTAGAACGCAAAGTTGCACCGTGGGAAGTTAGAATTATACCTATACTTTGCACGCCAGCGGGGTTTCGGCCAGTCGGTTGGCACACACGCTCACGGCCGGACGCTGCTTACGCGCACAATAAAAGTTGTGACCAATTAGTAAAAAAATTACTTCGTCGTGAATTATGAAATTCATCAGATTCTGAATTTTCACCACTCTCAAATTCAATAACCGAACATTAGAAGAAGGAAAAAAAAAATTCAACAATTCTAGACATCATAGTAAAAAATATTGATTAAGATTATTTCCAAAAATAAACCGTTTTTATTTCACTCAACTATTAATTATAAAATCATTTCTAAGCGGTGTCAACCCTAGCGTCGATTGGCCGGCACGAGCAGGCAACGAGCCCCGCGTTCAAGGTCGCTCCATTGTTCAATTTTGTAGCCATGCAAAACGGTAGCTGTGTACCCTTTTTTATTCAGACTTGAGTACCTATCTGTTCGTAGAACTATTATATATATATATAACTGTGCCATGGTGCAGGGTGTGCGTTGCACACGGGCGCATCGGTCCTAGGGGGCGCCGAGCGCCACTCGCCGGTCTACTACGGGGGGTGCTAGTTGTTAGAAGTATGTATGTTAGTAGAAGTTGTTTGAAGGCTTCCAACTCGGCTTAACGACTATAATCATAACAACAAATGGGATGACGTGCTTTCCAAAGCACGGAAGCGCTCACTTAGCAACCACTTAGGGCCTAAGCACCCTGCGTGTTTGTGTCAAATGAGTCAAATCACGTGTAAATGATAGGACCTTAAAGCGGCTATCGGTGCTTGCTTAACCCGTGCAAAAGGTGTGATCGTGCAGCTCCCGCTAGGCCCTTGCTCGTCCCAATGCTTGTTCGCCACCATGAGGGCTGTCCCTCCAGTGTGATGCATGTGGCCACCCGCGCGCCGCAACACACTGCCAGAGTCTAATTCGGTCCGCGCGTTTCGCCACCGATGCGCACGCACTTATAATATTCGACTCGCTCTATCCTTGCTTTATCCTTCAACAAAAAACAGCTGTGTGTGGTTGTTTGTTTACCCTATTGATAACAGGCAGCCCTGCTATATAAGGACCAATAAATCATAAAACTATTTGGATATTTACTCATAGAAGCATGTGGAATATAATTCAAATGTTTATTCAGCAAGTGCGTAGGTACTCAAGGGCTCTTTTACATGCCAGAGCTTACAAATACCTACAATTAAGTACCTAGGTACAATGGTATGGTATAGTTATCATTAAATTCAAACTCTTTATTGTTGGTTATATTATATGTCTACACTAATATTATAAAGAGGAAAGATTTGATTGTTTGTTTGTATTGAATAGGCTCCAAAACTACTGGACCGATTTGAAAAATTCTTTTTCCTTTAGAAGCCGACATTATCCCTGATGAACATAGGCTACTTTTTACCGCGGGAAAATGTTTCATTCCTACGGGAAAATGGATAATCCATGCGAAGCCGGGGCGGGCAGCTAGTTAGTAATAAAGATGTTATAGGATGTATAGTGCAGTATAACCTGCCTAAAAGGCGTACAATGTGACACAGAGTCACAAACACTAACACCGAGGTGACGTCCAGAGATTTTATGACCAGAGGGGTAAGGTCGGCGGTAAGGTCAACAGTCCCAACTGTAATTTTTCCATATAAAAATTGACATTTAGATCTACCCAACGTACGTACAATGCGTTACGTAATCGACCAGCAGAGGGGTAATAACGTAACGTTCCGCACGCGCCTTAGGACAATTTAACTGACATTTTCCATATAAACGTGACATTTAGATCTATCTACCTGACACGCGTATATACAATGCGTTACGTGACCAACCTGCACATTTTTATACATAAACGCCGTGGTGACGTCTGTGAGACGTCGATCGCTCCGTAACTGACTCGTGCGCCCGTAGAAAACCTACCAAGAAAGAAGCTAGCAGAAAGGTTGCGTCAAACGCCACGCGTCCGTTAAAATATTTTCGAGGTAAATGTGAGACGTATACCATGCCAGTTAAGTTTCAGTAGAATACGAGTAAGTAGCTCTAGATCTCATCTCTCTCAAATCTCCGTAATTACCTGTAGTGTATAAACTCAGAAGAACTTCACAGTATACCTTTCTCCTCTTCTCGTCGTTTTGGAAATATCAGCATTGCATACTTAGTTCCAATTCGCACGCATGATCTCAAGCCTAAAATTCACTGGACCGATTCCAGTCACTCCCCGGATTTGGTTAAAGTGTAAACTCTTAAGAGTCCGCAGTAAGCTCGGCCGAATTTCACCTTCCCATACAAACGTAGTTACGCTCTCATTTTAAAACTACGTGTTAGATTGTGACGAAACTTTGCATATACAAACGACAACATTGTTAACTGACCATCCTGTGTTTATATAGAACCTTATTACAATACACTTAAGGTGCACCCATGGTCAGTTAGCTGTGTTGTCGATAGTACAATGACATGAGGTATATCTATGTCTGTAATTAGTTTATATGGTTCCCGTTTATAAAACAAACGAAATACAGCAAAAACAAGTATTGTATGAAAAACTTAAATTCGCTGTATTTTTTACTATGATATCTGAAGGTACATAAACTAATTACAGACAGATATACCTCATGTCATTGTACATGCAAAGTTTCGTAACAATCCGAGACGTAGTTTTAAAATGAGAGCGTAACTACGTTTGTATGGAGAATCGAGCTTACTGCGGAGTCTTAAGGACGGGGCGGTTGTTTTAAACCGTTGATAATCGTAAGTGACTTCCGTTAAAATGTAGGTAATTGTATGGGAAGTGTGATAGCTTCATATTAACCGAATTCAACTCAAGTAGGAGATTTACATCGGACTTTCTCCAGGTTACATTTCCATCAACCGGCAGAAAAAGCACAAAAGGGCATCCTAAGTAGCCCTAGTAAATTCTCAAATTCCGAAAATATCAAGACTTCAAAATATATTCAATACGGTGCATATCGCCTGAAAAAAAAATCCCGTGTGTGCGTGTCCCGCACGGCTGTTATTCGCTACGCGCTCAAGCGGCTCACCCCGCCGGTCACCTGTCACGAAACTAGACCTCTACCTAAGCTTGGTTACTACGCATCGCGGTGTCAAGATATATTTGTGGGTGAGCGTTGAGGTGAGCTTAAAACAAGTTACAGAATCGGGGGGCTACTCGCTATTTACTTTGCTTACTTTTTCTTTTTTGTATTCGTGGTATTACATGCCTGCAACTGTGCACAAAATTCTAGTGCATGGTGCCGAGGTTATACAATCGGCTCTCCTGCCAATCGGACAGCTCTCTGAAGAAGCCCAGGAAGCTCGTAACAAAGACTGCAGGAGATTTCGAGAGAATAACACTCGAAAGCGATCACGTACTGCCACGAATAGAGACTTGCTTAATATGTTGCTGATCACATCCGATCCTGTAATTAACAGCTTCAGGGATATTCCTAGAAAAATGACGGGAATCTCCCTTCCGAAGTACTAGATGTATTACTGCCATCTTACGCAAATACCTGTGAAAATACTGGGTCTTTAGAGACTATAGACAGCAATGACTATGTTGTAGATGATTCATCAAATGACGAATTTAGCGATAATGACTAGGTGATTAGATAATTTAGGTATTAAGTTGTTTTAAGACCTTTACACAATTCCAATTAGGCTAGTGGATTATTTTAAATGAACGTGGTATATTTAATTACTTGTTAGATTAAATAGTTAAGGTTTACTGTATAATATAGGCGATTTAATTATAAATGATGTGTAAAAAAATTTTTTTTCTGTTTTTACATTTGATTTTTGTGTTTTTATATTAGCTATTTACATATTTTTTGTATTTATTTAAGAAAATAAATATTGTTTTATCAACAGAAACCATTTTATTTCAAATATACCATTATATTATAAAATAACAGGCTTCAATTATATTTTTCCTTCAAGATATAATCATAAAGTGAGTAAATATAAGCACTAGATATGAAAAAAACAATAAAATATTTTTGTCCAGCTAGCTTGTTCTAGACGAATCACTGTGAGCTGCGGCAGCGTTTTATCTGTTCATTGCGCGGTCGAGACGCGCATCGCAGTGTGGTTAGTTGGGATCACGCGCAATGAATTAGAAAAACCGCTGCCGCAGGTCGCTTAAGACCAAAGTCGTGGCCAAGGCGTTAGAGTCACAAAGTGCATGTGACATAACGAAACAAATACTTCATTCATTGAAATATCCGCGAAATAATTTGCATTGTCGATGCCAAAACACAGTTCAAGGAAACACAGCTGGTCGTGACAGTGATTCGAAGCAAGGTTTCAGCGAGGGAAAAGATACCTTCGATGACATTTGTCAGGGTTTTAAAAGTGTTTTGTTGTGTTTATAAAAAATCCTGTTGGCTTGTTTGGAAACGATGAGATCGTTTTCTTAGGCGCACTGACCGCCCCTTTTTAAAGCGTTACAAACGCGATATACTTAGTATTGCTACAGCTGATTTGATTTGTCAGTCACGCGTTTTAAACGCGCGTTTGTGTCGCTGCAAACAGTTGCCATGTGTAACCGCTCTTGGGCAAATTCATCCAAACACGAATTGAGTTGTATTAGGTATCTTAATCCAGTCACAACTAACGAGACTAGCAAATCTGACCTCTTCCTCAATTTCAGACAGGCAGCCAAGTCGCGCGCGTGACTTCAGCGAGCCCGTCTCTGTCGCACTGTGCTAATTAGAAAGAGGAGGGTAGATTTTTTCGCGTAGCGGGTCGCGGCGTTAGCATAACTGCTAACCACTAGCCCAGTAGATTAGACCAACTTATCGTGCTTCGGTAGTCCGATTTTCGCAAACAACGCGTCTGCTACATAAGTAAGTACTGCTATGTCTGTTATGTTTCATTGCTTCATTCACAGATTCAAGATGGCGGACATGAGTCAGCTGAGCGTTTCTCAGAAAAAATGCCACTACATTTTTTCGGAGATTTTCTGCAACTTTTATGTTATTTCTACTCAAAATCACGATGTCTTTCCATCCCAATAGGAGAAAAAAAGTGTCCCAAAATTTTCATACATTTTTGAACTTTCCTATTGTGTTACCACCATACAAAGTGTATGGTAAATGGTAACACAATAGGAAAAATATCTTTGGGACAGTTTTTTGTCCTACCAGGGTCGAAAGAGCTCCTGATTCTGAGTGGAAGGAAATAGTTTAAAAAAATCCTATATAGAAGTACAATTAATAATAGTGGCATTTTTTTTGAGAAACGCTCAGCTGGCCTTTTTGCCTCCGTCCGCGTCCAAAATTCGAGCGTAGATTCATAATCAGAATTAAACATCAACTAATGGGCGATGAAAATCGAAGTTCGTTACATCTTCTCCAGCAATAAAAATGGAATTAGGATTACTAAATTGATGAATTCTGAATTTGTGACTGCATCGTAATGGCATGGTACGGCCCCACAGATTTAATTAAGCTTTTCGGTATCATATTATTATGCATGCTTAACTAATGACATCAAGATAGAGAGCGAAACAAATTTGTGTCAGTATGCAGTATACACACCGACAACTTTAGTCGTCGGAGGTGATACGAGCACCGAGTACCTAAAGCTTGTTTACTTTTATTTAGGTAGTGGTATTTCTGTTCCTAGTGAGATACGTTTAAGGAAGAATCTGTAATTTAAGATCTTTAATGTTATATTCTTCTTTGTTCATCTGATGTATGTTTTATCCGTGTTAACCTGCATAAAAATAAGTTTCTGTCAAAAATTTCATTTTTGGTACAAGCTTTTATTGCCGACTGTACTTTTCTGTATACCGTCATCAACTACTCATTGAGACAATTCTAACGAGCCCAAACTCGATGGGGTAATGTGGTTTTATTACGGAGTTCCTATGGCCACCTTCCAGATCCATCAGCAGATCAGCTCCACGTCATCATAATAATGCATTGTCACGCGATTTGCATATTCGTGCAAAATTTCAACTCTATCGGAAATCGGGAAGTGGATCAAATTTAACTTGCAAGGTTTGATTACAGACAGACAGACAGACAACAGGACAGGTGAAACTAAATAAAAGCTTGTAAAATTAAAAAATATTAATGCGAGCTAGTCTTTGATTTCTTGTATCTAACTGAATATGTCAGGTTGAATGGCGTCAACTAACATTTTCGGAAGAAATAAACTGAAACTAGGGGTTCTTTTAAAAACCAATCTAAGAATGCTAGGTAACTATTAGGTACGTGACTATCACTTCTTGCAAACAAAAAAAAATACTGTTCAAAGCGTCCTACTTAAGCTCAAGAAATCACAAGTCTAGAGCTAAGTGGGAAAGCTTCGTTTGTATCTTGTATGTGGTCAACTGTGTCCTTGTGTACCACTAACGATTTTCCCACTCTTGAGTCCTTTCTACTTGTAAGGCTGTCGACCGAGACGTCGAGGTAAATAAAATAATGTACTAATTAAAATACTGTATATAATGAATAAATAAAATAAATATATGGTACATTCATCTGATGAGCTTTGTCTGACACGAAGGCGTCGCCATCAGGTCAAATGTAAGAATCCGGCATTAGGTAGACTTAGAACTAGTCGTAATTAATATTATATTATTTCCAGTCTGAGTTCTTAATTTGTTTTAAATTTCTGTAGGGTTTTCCAAGTGAGCTTTCGACCTTCATACGTAAAACATTACGCACTAAAGCGCGTCATGGCACAATTAATAGCATTCACGACCGCTTGCCAAATGCCAGATGTACAAATTACTGGGATACATCGGTTTCAAACAACAACAATTAGCTTTGAGTCTAGAGAATTCGACTTTTGTGTCTGGAGTGCAGTTACATTTAACCAAGGTTCTTCATTTAAACTGACAGAAGAAGGATTATAGGTAGGTAGGTAGGTACTTAATGCTTGGAATATCATAGAATGTTTTTTCTCATAAAAAAATCGAGTTTCCTATTCGCAGCAACGGAACTGGACCTACTGAATTTATTTATTTGTAAAAAATCCTAATACTTACTTTAATAAATCGGGCTAGTTACATGGATGGAAACCAAAAAAAGTCGGTAATTTTCACGTGAAAATATGTTTTCCGTTGTACGTATTAAATTACGTAAACCATATAGCTAACGATGGTTCAACTTTTTGAACTCCATCCAAATAACGAAGCCACCACATCAAACGTTAATTGTTGTTTTTGTTCGGGGATCTTTCTTTTGGCTGAATTGTACAACATTGCTCGTAAAAAAATCTCAAAACGAAACCCTTTCTAAGTAGGTATTTCATTTTTAAACGCTACAATTAAGCCAAATGGAGTTTATGTTCCACCTGTTGAATTAGAATTAATTTTTTAACAATGATTACATTATTAAACTCACCATTTTTCCTGCAATGTACGAAGTCACTAGTTTCGCTGTAGGTATACCGTCTACTGGCGGGGCTGAACAATCAGGCCAATATACTTTTTTTTAGATCAAAGTTGTTCATACATTTGTGTTCGCTTCCGACATGCCACACACGAGTAATTTATGCTTTTGCTATAGATATTCAAGCGATTATAGTCTTTAACTTGGTAGCGTAGTGTTACTTTTTGTAATTGGATTGTCGAGTAAGATAAGAGCTATCGAATGTAAGGATATTTTGCAATGATTACATGGCAATACTATGGGGCTGGATTCCGGAACACGAATCAGACGTAGGTAAGTATTAGAATTGGATTAGAATGATGCGTTCGAATAAGTTTATTAAGTTTGATACCTACAAAGTTATCTGCCCGTAATATAAATAGGATAAGAGTTATGAATAGTTAGGATATTTCGATATTTAATTGCTATGATTACATGGCAATACAATATGGAGCTTTATTTTGGAATGTGAAATTGACGTATTGGAATTGGATGAGAATCGTATTGGTGCGCTCGGATTAGGTAGGGTTAAAAGTAAACAGTAAGATTTAAAAACATACGTACCTAATATGTAGGTACTTATATATATTCTACTTTTCCTCCTGCCCAATTGAGCAGCGAGTCTTGGCATCCAGGAAATTGGACAGTGCAAGAATGAGCTTTGGGAATTTAGTATGAAAGGGGTAGACTGTAGACCAATCGGGTCGTATAAACAACAACACTGTTAACGGACCATCCTGTGTTTATATAGAACCTTATTACAATGCACTTAAGTAGCACCGATGGTCATTTAGCTGTGTTGTCGATAGTACTTAGGCCCAAAAACTTCTTCCTAGGCTCAAAGCACACCTCAGGTGTTCGGGGCCCAAACCAAAAATGTTAAATAGTTGACTGTAGATTTTTGGACAACGAAAATAAATGTATAAATCCAACGAAACAGAGCCTTGATGTTAATTAATGGACTCACCGTTGCAAGGAGCTGCTGCAATGCTCCTTCATCAGGACCCTGTGACCTGGCTCGTACTTTACTGACTTACCCGATTCCAAGTTTACCTGGCACCTGAGTATACGCGGCTGATGAGATGTCCTTTTGCTTCCTCAAGGCACTTAGTGGATTGAAACAGCTCTAAATTATAGCTCCCAATAACTAGCGAGACTATTCGCGCGAAGCTCGATTTTCTTGAACCGTATTTCAAAACGACAACAAAACTCCCTACGATTGAACTTATAATATACGCCACGGACACTTACTGTCCCAACTCGAGAGTACAAAATAATTAATAGTACCTACCTACACAGTATAGGAAAGAAAGAAAGAAAGAAATATATTTATTTGGTGTGATATCATGTTACATGTGTGTCTTACAATTGGAATTCACCAAAATGGATACCACTCAGCATAGGCCACCAGCAAATACATGCTAAAGGCACTGGTTTTCAGGGCACCCAGAGAGATATACAGATAAAGCGTGCATCATCTTCGCGAGCAGCCAAGATGTCATCTACTACGTCTAGTAATGCTGTCGTTGTGCTACGAGCTTTTCTAAAACCAGACTGTTTCTTAGGCAGGATCTCATTCGCCTCTAAATAATCTGTTAGCTGTAAGCACACAACTCTCTCTAAATTTTTTGATAGGAATGGCAGGATACTAATCGGACGGAAATCTTTCAAACAAGTTGGGTTAGGTATTTTAGGGATTGGTTTAATTGTAGCATATTTTCACGAGTCAGGAAATACACCCGATTCAATAGATTTGTTGATAATAGAGGTAATTATTGAAAGCGTATAAGGTAGCGTCAACAAAATCATATTTAACGTAAGGCCATCGTTACCTTGTGCATTAGTGGTAATCGACTTTATTGTGTTGAGTACATGTGTTTCGCTGACTGGTCTGAGAGAGAAAACTGAGGTAGCAAACCTGTCGAACTCGTATTTGGTTAAGAGAGAGATGTCTACGCTGCTATCTCCCGGTAGAGTAAGAAAATGCTCATTTAATTTGTCCGGGTTACTTAAATGTACTGGAAGTTCAAGTCCTTTACGTTTGAAATTGGCACCATCGTTTTTTATGTTTTTCCACAAAACGCGCGGTTTTGTTAGGTTTTTGTTGATTTCTTGGTTGAAATATGCAGTTTTCTCGCTGTAGATGGCTGAAGTCACTGATGTTTTTTAAATCTTTGTAATATTTAGTGTGTCTGAGTCTAACTTGGTTAGTTTGCTCCGAGCATGCGCATCGTCGCGAAGCTTCATCATGCTTTTAACTGTAAAAGTTATCCACGGGTATTATTTGTTTTGAATGCGAACTGATTTGACTGGCGCGAATTCATCAAAAAGTTGTAACATATAGGTATTAAACTTGTTAACCATATAGTTAACATCATTTGTTGCTATATATAGGAACAGTAGATAAACTTCGAACAAAGGTACATCGCACGGCTGCACACATGCGCGCCTGTTCGGTACGCACACACACATAGCCTTCGGGAATGATGGAGAATGCTTCAATCGGGGCCGCGCCGTTGCGGTGTTCGCTCGTTCTCACTCGCTACGTCAAAGGAAGCCGCCTCGTAGGTATGAAGACAGCGAGCCGCCAGTGCCACGATATCAAAAGGAGCCGAATAGGCTTGTAACTAAGCACCTACCAACCTAGTGCAGTTTAGCAACTATTATACTTACTAGGAAATATTTTAGGCATAGTATAGTGGTATTAAAATATTCCATGAAGTGGGAAACTAAAAACACATACCCAACTATCTATAATATTATTAATTTGTGTATACATTATTGTCTATTAAACTGTAACAGAAATACTTTGCATACTTAAAAGCAAAATTAGTATTATAGGTATGCCAGGCCACAAACTTGACACAGCCCTGCGCATCGAGCGAAAGTAGGTAACGAACGCTCCTAAACGGCCTCAGATTACCTACTGTATTATTCTTCTATACTGTGCTACCTACCTACCTAATCCGTACAGAAGGTTATCTTTTAACAAATCCCCTGTTTATGTATGCCCAACGAGCCTAAACGTGGCCATCCCTTTCCATCGCATGCAACACGCTGCGATCGAACGCGTGCGTGCCGTAGCAGCACTCTAACATAGGTGTGGCAAATGTTGCCAATAAGGTGAACGAAACGCTCTCGCTCTAGTGCAGTATCAAAGCGCACACAGAGAGCGAGAGCGAGTAGTGAGAGAGAAAATAAACATGGCGTTTAACTTCTAGACGCTTACGACGACGCACACTGCATAATTGTGTCCAGCGGGCGTAGCACGGTTGCCGTTTTATCACTTATCATGGCGTGACAAATGACAAGTCACGTGATTTGTCTACTTAATCACTCAAATTACCGATTCAAAACATTTTTTTTTTGCACGTGTCAAAATGGAGTTATCCAACTACGTATGACATATGACAGCGATATAATGACAAATGAGAGCCGTTACCGTTTTGCATAACACGGTACGTGGTTAATGTGGTAATTTGACGTCTCAACTTCTAGAAAAAGTCGTTTGCCAACAGGTGTCTGATTACCTAGAGCTCAATAATATTCTACCCGCCCTGCAATCAGGTTTCCGCAAGCACCGAAGCACGACAAGCGCATTACTAGACGTAACAGACAATATCTTGGCCGCTCAAGATAAAGGAGAGGGCACTATACTTACATTGTTAGATTTCTCGAGGGCATTCGACACTATAAATATCTCCTTACTATTGTCAAAGTTATCTTACTTTGGATTTGATAATAGCACGACGAAATGGTTTACAAGCTACCTAACTCACCGAAGCCAGCGTGTCGAGCTGCAGGGATCCGACGGCAAGATCGTGGCCTCGGAGACTCTTCCAGTACTAAGAGGAGTCCCGCAAGGGTCAATTTTGGGCCCTGTTTTGTTTGTCCTTTACAGTAGCGACATTACACAGGTAATTAAGCATTGTCGCTATCACATATACGCTGACGACCTACAGCTGTACACGTCGTGTAATGTAGATAACGTAAACACACAGGTTAGCAATCTCAATGAGGATTTGGAACGTATTTCTAGATGGTCGCTCAGTAATTCACTTTCCCTAAACCCTACAAAATCAAAATATTTAATTTTAGGTACAAAACAACAAATTATAAAATTATCTAATAGCAATCTTAAAGTGCACATTAACAACGCAGCTCTGGAACGCATAGAAGAGGGCAAAAACCTAGGACTTCTTATGGATGGGGAACTGCGTTTTGAAAACCATATATCCAACACGGTTCGTAACTGTTTCTATCGCCTTAAACTACTATACAAAATTCGTGATTTCCTTGACATAGAACTTAGAATACGGTTGTGCGATTCCCTTGTCCTCTCTAGATTTAATTACTGTGACATTGTGTACGGGCCGCGTCTTCTTGCACGAACACAGCGACTAATTCAACGAGTTCAAAACGCCTGCGCGCGCTTCTGCTTTTACATTCCCCCTCGTACACATGTCACACCATATCTCAATCAGCACAAAATTTTAAAAATGTCCTCGCGCCGAAGACTGCATCTAGCCACTCTTATGTTTGGTGTTGTGAATCGACAACTGCCTTCGTACTTGTATGACAAGCTAACCTGGCCACGTAACTCCAGATCTCTGGGAGTTAGGTCTTGCAGGTTTCTGCAGCTGGTCTGCCCTCGTCACCATTCCGCCGCATTTCAGGGCAGCTTCCGATATGCTGCCACCAAGTTCTGGAACAACCTGCCTCCGCCACTCCGTGGGTTTAAAACAATGAACGGGTTTAAATTCAAGTGTAGACTTCATTTTTTAAATATTCAATTAGGCGAAGCTAAATAAATATCTTTGCATATGTGTAAATATATATCAATTACGCTCTCACTTTCAATGTTTTAGGACTGGCATTAAATTCTTACCTGTAGATCATTATTCAATACCTACATGTAATCTGCTTTTCCTTTGTACTTTTTGATCCTTTTCTTCCCGTGTAATTATTTGGGTAGCGGTCGGAAACTAGCAACATGACGGTATGTTTGAAAAGTTTGGTTAATCGTTTAGTTGATTCGTCATCCGTCTAGTTTTAGATTTAATAATAGTATAGTAGTTTTTAGCTAGGGCCCTACTGAAAATCAGCGCCACGGCTTGTCGTGGCAATATGCTGAGTGGGGCGGGGCTCCTTTTAGCGTCGCTTGTTGTTGCATTGATATGTTTTGTGTAAGTAATCGTTTATTGTGGCGTTAATAAAGAATTATCTTATCTTATTTTATCTAACTTAGTTTATTTTATCTAAGTGCGTCCGAGGTTTTAACGACAAGCTATTTTAAACTTGGTTTTCACCAAAACTACGAGTGAATATTCGCTTTTCTAGTGACTATAATCAATCATAGAACTATCTGTTGAACTCACACCTATTATTGAAAAACTAGTAATATTAATAATCTGTAGAAAGTTTAAATTGTGAAGTCACGAATATATCTACTCTCAAGATTCCTGCGCTCTTTCATTCTATGGGACCAGAAGGGCCCCGTAACACCTTCCAAATAGGTACCCCTGGGGGCCGTAGGCTGAAGATATAGGTACGAACTTCGAGATTAGTATAATATGGCACTGGCACTCTATATCATAGCAATATGGGTTAAATTCGAACTAAGAGGATTTTCCCCCTTGTGTATATAGTAGGTACCATTGATTTGTACCATCAATTCTGTGGTACAAGTGATGTACTACTATGTGTCCTTAGTACCATCAATGGTGTCGCTAGTACCATTGCATCGAAAACATACAAAAAATATATAGACGAGCGAAGCGAGGAGGAGTGTTAGGTGCATTGCGACCCTACAGCGCGCGAGCCGAGCGAGCGTGCCGCGGCAGCGGCCGGCGAAGCGCCAGACCCGACTATTCGAAAAAATGTATCCGTAAAGTCGGTTCTGGCGCTTCACCGGCCGCTGCCGCGGCACGTTCGGCTCGCGCGCTGTAGGGTCATAATGAACCTAACACTCCTCCTTTTTGTATGTTTTAGATGCAATGATACTAGCGACACGTGCTAGTATCGGTAGTACCATTGATGGTACTAAGGACAAATAGTAGTATCACTTGTACCATTGATGGTACAAATCAATGGCGCTTGCGATTTTGCAAAATATCACATTCTTGATTTATCACATTACCAATATACCACATTTTCTGTATAGGACATTCTAAAAAACGATTTAGTTACATGATTACGATTTTATAAACTGGTGTAACAGGAATGTGGTAAGCTAAAAGTGTGATATATTGATAATCCGATATTTTGCAAAATCTGGTATTTCGGAAATGCGGTATATTAGCAACGAGCGATCAATGGTACCTACTATAGACACAAGGGGGATATTTCTTCATTCGAATGCCATGTCACTTTGACATAAGAGTGCCCATGCCATATACTACCTCGTATGTTCATAAATTTTGAGACGAGTTTTGTCAACCAATTTGGAAAAAAAAAACTGGGAGGATAAAAAAAAAACTACACAAATTTTAAATTTAGAATGTCATCTATTAGAAAAAATAAATTCAATTGTTATTATTCATTCGTTGTTCAAATGGCGAGAACTAAAGATTTGCGTTCAACGGTGATTTCTCTAAAGAAAGCTGGAAAAAAACCTATGGAGATTTTCAGGCAAATAAAATGTCTTGGAGCCAGCCGTAATTTTGTTTACTACACATTAAAACGGTACAAGGACACGTGTTCTCTTGATGACCGCCCGAGAAGTGGCCGCCCTCGTTCGGTTAGAACCGCGGCTAACATCAAGTTGATCAGGGAACGGCTTCGTCGAAATCCTTGTCGGACTCAAAAGAAGATGACTCTACAGACCAATATTTCCAGAATATCGGTAAACCGGATATTAAAATACGATCTAAAGGTAAGGGCCTACAGTCGAAGAAAAGTCCACTATTTAAACGATCGTTTAAAAACTTTGAGACTGAATCGATGTCGGCAGTTGCTAAGGAGACACGACCACAAAAAGATTTTGTTTACTGACGAAAAAATCTTCACCGTCGAAGAAAAATTTAATCGCCAAAACGACAAAGTGTATGCCAAAAGCTTGAAAGAGGTCCCGCCTTTTAAGCGAAATGTTCAGCGAACACATCACCCAGCTAGTGTGATGGTATGGTGGGGTGTTTCGTACGAAGGTGCTACAGAATTGCATTTTGTCCAACAAGGTGTTAAAGTGAGGGCACAAAATTACCAGACTGACGTATTGGAAGGCGTAGTAAAACCACTATCGAAAACCCTTTTTAAAAATAAAGACTGGATTTTTCAACAAGATTCTGCTCCGTCACACAAGGCGAAGACTACACAGAAGTGGCTTAAGGACAATTTACCAGGCTTCATCAGTACTGAAGAATGGCCATCATCAAGTCCAGACCTGAATCCGCTAGACTATTCACTGTGGACTGAATTGGAGCTGAGGGCCTGTCGTAAGTCTCACCCAAATTTGGAGTCGCTCAAGCGAGCCTTGTGTAGGGAGGCACAGCGAATTCCGCTGGAAAAAATTCGTGCCGCTATTGACGAATGGCCTGCACGATTAAAGGCCTGTATTCAGCAAAAAGGCGGGCATTTTGAATAATTTTTTTAAAATATATACGTAATATAATAGTTATTAATATCCTAAAAAATTGTTTAAATACATTAAATAGTTTTCGAGAAAAATGTGTTTCTGTTCGTCTCAAAACTTATGAACATACGAGGTATTACAGCGTCGAGCACTCGAACGTTCACCTTGTATAATACCTTTGTAACACTTCCCTGAAGAACAGCAGTTTGACACTTTTGTAATTCGCAAAATATGTGCTATGCATCTACAGAGCTTCCGCTAGTGAAGGGTTAAAGGAAACAGGAAAATGGTGAGGAGATCCAATAAAACAAACATAAAATAAACAAATTTTAATTTATTGATATAATAACTAAAAAAAATATTTTACACAATACATTATAATTAGTATTACACCACTAAGAATAATTATTTTAAACATATCGAAGATGTGGACTAGCAAATAAAAATAACTTATACAAATCCTTCGCCTACGTGTCAAAGGAGTTAACAGTTTAAGGTTCATCTATCATTAAAATCGATAATAATCCGATTTTTATCGAGAAAATCACTTACCCAACTTGCACATTTTTAACATATAAACTATGCGCGTAATTTTGAACCGTAAGTGTGGCTAGACAAGGTTCAGTTTTGGACAGGGCCAAGTATTCCTGTAGACTCGTGGTAGCGTGCTTCTTATACTACTTTTCTTTGAATTGTAGATGTTGGAAGCATGCTTTTTTTACAAAAGTTTAGGTAATGATCTTAAAGTTGAACCTATTTTGACAGCCCAGTCCTGCTAAACGCATGTCAGATTTTATGCATGTCAGGAAGGCGACTGCGCGTAACCTATTATTATGACGTTAAAGTCCAATTTCGTCAAGCCCACTCGCCTTCGCGACGCAAGTTGTAAACTATATATTATCATAGTAAGATTAAATATGGCAGTCCATTCCAATAACAATGTAAAAGTGAGAAAAATTGGTCTGAATAGAAAAAAAACGGGAGCCATCAAACTATCGTTATATAGTAAATATAGGTACATATATTTATACTATGATACTCTTAAGTTGTCGTACATCGATCGGAAAGAAGCGGATACCGTAGAAAACAACGTTTACTTTAAAAAAAAAGTCTTAAACTAGGCATATCTCTAGCGTACCAGCTTACTCCTGGGCCGACCAACTCATCTACGACGGATCAGGGGACTTTGAACCTTCAATCTACACGTAAAGATCTAAATCCCAGTTAAGTTGGTCGGTTGAATGTCCGACCAACGCGTCGTGCATACCTCGCTCTGCTAGGCTGAAAACGTTGGTCAAACATCAGACATCAAGATGAATGCGTTTGTTAAGATTAATCAATTTGCTCGAAGATACGAATATAAAAAAGGAATTGTGCATTGTATAAATCAGTATGCGTATAAAAAGGGAGCAAATTGCTTGATATGCTGTAACCTAGCAGTCATCTTTAGTCTGTGCAGGTCATAGGCCTCTCTGGATATATCAATAACTTTGTGCAGTGAACTTAGGACCCTATTGTGAGCTCTCAATACATCAAATATGGCGACCAGTTTCATTACGATTCAAACACAAAATAAGGTTGTAGTCTATTCCAGATAAAATGACGAAAAGTACTCAAAACCAACCCTTGCCGAGATCTATTGTCGCATTGTTATCTTCAAGTAGGGTTGTAAAACAATTACGTATAATAGAACAAAACTCCAGTATGCGCGCCACGCTTCGGTCAGTTTTATGACGTCTCTGCTATCTTTTCC
This sequence comes from Epinotia bilunana, assembly GCA_947049275.1. Taxonomy (NCBI): domain Eukaryota; kingdom Metazoa; phylum Arthropoda; class Insecta; order Lepidoptera; family Tortricidae; genus Epinotia; species Epinotia bilunana. Next base: position 14,000,087 of record OX346275.1, on the reverse strand, counting down.
TTTCATATTTAGCAACAGAGAAGTTGTAACATCCCACGTTAAATACTTTTAGTAATTTTAACAGGAACAAACTATATCATCAATCATCATAACCCATCCCTTTCGCATTGTATTAAACGGAAAGGGACCATGTAACAAGTCATTGACACCGGAATAATGGCTGTAGACTTGTTTATATTGGCTTCCATTGCATTATTTACTTTCACATTGCGTGGGTAGGCCCCCCACAAGGACTGATGACCTGGTAACGGTCGCGTGAGTCCGCTGGATGCGGGGCGCAGGACCGGCCATTATGGCACTCTTTGGGGGAAGCCTATTTCCAATAGTGGACGTCTTTCGGCTGATATGATGATGTTAATGATAATAGAAATTGCGGGTTATATTGATATATCCACTCCCTATCATGTGTCCCGGTACTCCCGGTAGCTGTCGCCTTACAAATATCTAAGTATATATATATATATATATATATATATATATATATATATATATATATATTATTACCTATCTAGATAAAAAAAGGCTTATCCTTTGCCATGTGTTAGTCAGAATCTGCGCAACGTGCTCAAAATGATCTACACCCATTTTTGATAATTTGGATGTTCACAACGCTTACTGAAGTCTCCTTTGATGTTCGAGTCTGACCTCCTATTGCAATAAGTTGCTACGTATCTGGGGATCAAGTTATAATATCAGATCGCTTTAGATCATTTTGAGCGATTCGCGTTCGGACGTATGACTTCAGTTAAATAATTCAACTCTATTCTCAACGCAGCTAGATTCAAATTCCACTTTTGCATGGTCGAAGGATATAAAGGAGCGACAACCAACCAGTTACTTAAACCTACATTTTTGTGCTAACAAATTAATAATACACATTAAAAATGATACGGAATAAATTAAAATTTCATTGCGACCTCTGATCACGCCTCCCTAAGGCGTTATAAGAGGGTTGGCCGTTATAAGGCGTTATAACCGAGTAACGGTTTCGATAGCTCAATTAGGCTTAGTAGTTGGTTGGAGCGATCGGCCCGGTACCCCCAAAGGTCGCTGGTTCGAAACTACAATGAATTATTATTTTGTTCCCATTACTTTAAAATATATATAATCTTCAATACAAAATACCAAATGAATACTGCAAAGTAACCGCTTGATTTTAGCAACAGAGTGTTTCTAGTTACAACATGCTTGGATCTTAACTTTAACCCTAAAGCTAGCTTATTCTAGAAAATGAACCGACGGGACCCGAGTAGGAAGTTACTGTGTAACCGGAGTTAGAAAAACATGGTTTTTGAGCTTACATTAGGTTGTTTAAACCGTCGTATGCTCAGGCACGGATCTCTATTAAATTCACATCATGTATTTTCATAATTGAATTTTATAATCTCTTTATGACGTTTTATCTCATTATAATTAAATTCTCAATCTCAATTTCACATTAGCATACGAGGGTTAAAAAAGCCAACTGACTTCAAAAGATTGATTTAAGAGTTTGCAGAACTGTGTTAGAAATTAGAATCCTCCAAGGTTTAAGTTTGGTGGATTGTCTCAGCTGTTACGCGTTTCACGGGGCTACAAGTGTCATTTTTCCAAGTCAGTCAACACTGAGCTTGGCCAACAACAGGGACCCTTTTCTCAAAATCTAACTTTTACAGTCAGGGGTATTAATACAGGTACATAAAGATCTGCACAGGACTCTATTGTCAATGTCATAAAGGCGTGTACATTTTATATCCTTATTTATGTACGTATATTAATACTGAATGTAGTACAAGCGGGAGCCTCTTTTTAAATCCTTTAATAGGAAAGAGACACCTGCTGGTAGCTTCTAACCTGAAAGCTTTTGAGAAAGGGCCCCTGGCCATTAGACCGCTATTGCCAGTTTAGGGCGAGTTGCACCAACTTACGATTACCGACCGATCAACGTTAAATATGGCGCCGGCAGCTGTCATCCCTTAGACACTCGTCAAACTTCCCATACATGCAGACTTTAACGAACACCGCTTACGATTACAGGCGATTTGGTGCAACACACCCTTAGACTTACACATTCTGAAAGCCCATTTGACAGTCCATATCGCATGTCGACTGTTGAATCCGCACCCATTGCAACAACCCCTAAAACGCAAGCATCCGTTTACAGCAGACGATTTTGTCGGCTAGTGTAAACGCGCCCTTAGCCATGCATACCCCCATTGCAGTGCAATATTGTTTAAGTGCTTCTTTTGTACGAAAAACTGTAATATAAAGTCATTTTTATTTGTAATTAAGTCATTTGAATTGATTAGTGTTACGGCCGCGATTCTCAATTGTTTTTTACCCAATGTTACGACCCCCGAACGCTACAGGAATGCTTTTAAAATTTATTCTCGAGCGTAAGTAGTAAGGTTTAGGCAGTCAGTATTTTATTTTATGGGATCATTTTGGAGCCCAATTAGGAGTTTTAGAGGTGCTTCAAAACAACACTTTTACTAGTAGTGTAGTTTTCCCGTATTGGGTGATGCGATAAAAAATAACAGGATGTGACATTGATAAATTAATATATTGCGTTATGTCAAAGAGTAAATTACAATTTTAAGTCTAGCTTTTGGAAATATAAAATAATATCTTATTGTTTTCAAACGATATAGCTTCCACATCGCTAAGATTCAGTAGAAAAGTACAGAATCACAGTGGATGTTATATAGCTTGAAAACCGACGATGAATAATGAAATTATCATAATTTTGATCCGTGAGAGATCTTTACAGGGGATCTCCGTATCTACACATTAAAACGGATGACATCTTATTTATACATTATATATTAAAATTATAACTTATCCACAGTGAAATAATTCTCATTCATTAAATTACACATTATGGTAGGTGTGAGCGAGTCGACTGTCCGTGACGCTAAATGTAGGGCCAAATCGCAAAAGAGGGACCTCTGTCTCCCTCTCTAGGGACACGCGTTAAGTGCGAGCAGGAGAGTGATTTATGGCCCTTGAGTGAAAGAGACCCAATAGAGCCGATAGGGACAGTAAACTCGAGCACGAATATTTGGTTCTTTAAATATTTTAGAACTTGTACGAAATCGGTTGTGCGAAACTATAAAAGAATAGATATAAATAATATTAACAACTAGTTAAACCGTCTAAGTCTAGATAGATATTGAAGAAATGCATTCTGTTGACAATTCTTGCAAAATAACACACGAACATAGAATGTAAACTATTTTCCCACTTAGCGTGTCCGTCTCTTTCCAACATTCAAGTCCGAGTGAGACGAAGAAACAGAGCGTAGACTGGTAAATTATAAAGACTATTACTTTAAAAGATGGCGTTGTAGTCACATTACCATATACTTAGTGAATGTATTGGAAAATTGTCTTAATAATTTACTTGTCTGCTAAGGGTTTGGAGAACATAAACTGTAAGGCTAATAAGTTTTTAAATACAAATGTTAATACAACGACAATTTTCACAATAACTTGCCAGCTTTAAGCTCTATGCCACTTGGTAAAGCTATAGGATCAGGGTGAAATTAACGTGAGGCCGACGGAGAAAACAGTCAAGTATTGAGCTTTAGCAAATTCTATTTATTTAGACATCTTATTTCAATTCGGATACAACTTACGAATACAGTTCAAAAATTGTATAAGATTAACTGTTCAATGACCTCACTAGTAATGGGCCTAACAAACGTAGCAGTTTATCGCTGCGATACGCAGCTATAGTCAGAATGAGACAGTAACTATACATATCCCTCACTCTAACAGCAGCGTTCCTCGGTACACATACGATAAATCGTTGGTGAAATCGTTACATCTGCAGACCCCTTAACTGTCACCAGCCCCAATATTTATGTAATTCCACTCGAATACTCACCTCGTCGAAAACATTCAGCAGCGGTGTCCTCGAGGCTTCTACGCTATATAATCATATAATTACATCAATATAAATGTATACCGAGTTAAACCATAGAGACACACACAGCCACTCACAAACTACCCCTATCGTAGTTTAAATGCTTTGTTAGGTCTACTAAATAAATAAAGCGAACGGCGTAGCCGTATTGATGAATATAAAATTATAAAAGCCACGTTACACTGCACGATATCGAGGGCCCGATATCTGGGGCGCCATTGCTTTTTGCAAAGTTAACCCCCCTCTTACACCACCCTTATTTGGACGTAGTTTTGCAAAAAAGGACCAACCCACCAAGAGATCACCTTTGCCATTAGTAACTAACATAAAAGTCACAACGTTCCAATTTCAGACTTGACAACGCGCAGGGTATCTTCTTCTTTTAGAAAAATGACTTCCATCTAAGTTATGATTTCGCCAATGTCAAGTTTGCTTATAAAGCGACGTTGTTCGGTAGTTTGGTCAGTCGTCAATAATGCAATCAGCGTCAGAAGCTCCGCTTGAAAAGCATATCCTTAGTATCATTACTCATAGACATATGAACGTCTGTCAACCTCGTAGATAGTATGTCCGAGGGACGATGGTAAATTAACCTTACTAAATTAAGAGGTATCAGAAGACTAATACATTCTTGGCGTCTAATGTAATTTATAATTTAGTCGTGTTATATCGGTGACGACAGTTTCAGTACAAATATTTTGTCAGGTGGTGAGAAACAAAAAGCCTGAGCCTGATACACGCTGAGTTCACACTTGTGGTATTGTCCATGCTTAGATCCTTGTCACTCATGTGTGTATGTATTCTTCCTCTATGGTCAAAGCAGATCAGCTCGTAGCTGTCTTCCATGAGGCGGCTTGACCCAACGCGTAGTTTATACAACCTACACGTCGGGTCAAGCTGCCTCAAGCAATGAGGATACCATCTTCGCCGTAAGGGTCCCTAGATATCGTATTCTATTCTTCCTCTACGGTCAAAGCAGACCAGCTCGTAGCTGGCTTCCCGTGAGGCAGCTCGACCCTAACGGTTGGGTTGCATCCTTTGCCAGCGTCCATAAGGGTCCCTAGATATCGAGCAGTGAGTGCCTGAGCGGTGCTGGGTGTTGGGTGACAGAGCGGGGGCGGTTGGACGCTTAGTTCCAGATGCGGAGGAAAGAGTCCCAGGAACCGGTGGCGACCGCCATGCCGTTCTCGGTGACCCCGAGGCAGGACACGCGGTTGTCATGGCCGGCGAGGATGCCTGCAACAATGGTTGGTGTTAGTGTCATGGGTCAATGGTCGTTGGCCTTGGAGATGGCCTGACGGGCTTGACGTATCTGAACCGCACTGGTGGGAGACTGCCCAGGACAGGGATACGAGGAAGATGAGATAAAGATAAGATAAAAAATCATTTATTCAAGTAGGATTTTAGAATCACTTTTGCATCATCTAAAATTACATTGTATATATTTATTCGTTTTATCACCTATATTACCATTCTGTTACACAAACGCACATACACATTTCCTAATTAAAATAATTAATGTGTCACCTAATTCTAAGTAATTCAATGTATGTCTGTTTCAATTATTATCAAGGTTTTTATGTAGTCCTTTAAGAGGCCAGTCATCTTTATAAGGGGACAATCTTACACTAATCAACCTAGTCCCAAACTAAGCAAAGCTTGTACTATGGGTACTAGGCGACGATAAACATACTTATAGAGATAAATTAATTACATAGAAAACATCCATGATTCAGTAACAAATATTCATGCTCATCGCACAAATAAATGCCCTTACCGGGATTCGAACCCAGGACCTTTTCGTAGGCAACGTCACTACCCACTAGGCTAACCGGTCGTCAAGAAAAATACCCCTTTTGATAAAACGGTAACGTTTATTTTTCAAAGAAAGGAAAAAAAGGATCATTTTGTGAGTGGTAGCTGGCACTTTTATATCTGTCAATAGCGACGCGAAACTGTCCAACATCGGTAGCAACGTCACAATCAAAAGAGCTAAATGCATTTTAGTAATCACAATGAACAGTTTACACGAAAAATGATAATATCTTCAAAACTAAGCCGGATTTGACTGGGGTTCATACAGCATTTTTTGCTCCAAATGAACTAGGGAATGCGTGGTTAAAATCTTACGGATTACTCGTTCCCACGGTGTGTATAATCTACTAGCTTCTGCCCGCGACTCCGTCCGCGTGGAACTCGTTTATATCGTAGCTAGATACAAACTTTCATCCCCCATTTCACCCCCTCAGGGGAGGAGTTCCGGGATAACAACTATCCTATGTCCTTCCCCGGGATTCAAACTATCTCCATACGAAATTTCATCTCAATCGGTTCAGCGGTTTAAGCGTGAAGAGGTAACAGACAGACAGACAGACACACTTTCGCATTTATAATATTAGTATGGAAGTATGGATTGGTGTACGTGCGGTGTACTCACCGGCGCGCTCGCTCTTCATGGAGTCCCACACGTTGCAGTTGAAGTCGTCGTAGCCGGCCAGCAGCAGCCGGCCGGACTTGGAGAAGGCGACCGACGTGATGCCGCAGATGATGTTGTCGTGCGAGTACATCGCGAGCTCCTGGTCCGCGCGGATGTCGAACATGCGACAGGTCGCGTCGTCAGAGCCGGTGGCGAACGCGAAGCCGGACGGGAAGAACTGGAATACAAGTTGAATATATACAGGGTGTACCAAAAATGGGGTGTGACCCGATCAAGGGCATAACAGGTATCGTGTTCTGATAAGAAAAAAAGAAAGAGATTTCTTTTTACTTTACCCTTTGGGTACGGAATTGAGAGGAAAACATAGATTTTTCCTCTCAATAATGTTAGAATTGCACGTACAAACGATAGCTGCTGGGGCGGCGCGGTTCCCGAGTGGCGACCACGCACTGGAAGGCGCAGCTTAGGTAGACCCACAAGGTGGACTGATGACCTGGTAAAGGTCGCGGGAGTCCGCTGGCGCAGCACCGGTCATTGTGGCACACTTTGGGGGACGCATCGTCCAGCAATGGACGTCTTTCGACGATATGACGATGATGAATATGAGAATGGAAGTGTTGATGGGTGGATCAACTATTTTCCGTCACTAGTTGCCATGGTCACGACACCTGAGTCACTTATTAAAACTGCGATTTGTGGGTTTTTAATCACCAAATTTGTGGTTTCCTTGTCAAGATCGACCCCTTTTTGTACGCACCATCTTCTAGGCATGCTAGAAGTCCGCAGCCCTTTCGGACCCGGTCAATACAATTGTGCGGGTTGATAAACATTTGATTGTCAAATAAAAACATATGTTAATGTACTTCATTTTACATTAGCAGGGCCTTGTTTTTCCGGTCTGAAAGGGATTGTAACATTTTTTTTAACAAACTCCGTAATTTTGTCTCCCGGCTTACGGGACGGAACAACCAACAAGAAATTTTTAATTGACCCCGACGCGCTTCTCCGGCACACTGATCTGGACTGCGTACTGGCCAGGGATGCCGTGGATGCGGATTTTGGGGTCAAACACTAAAAAACGTAAATAAACAACGTCCATTTTATGATATCACGCGATCATCAAACACGTTGAGACTAAATTACAATCGTAGCGAACAAATCAAAAACGCGTTTGCTGGTCACAGAAACGAAAAGATTTTTTTTTACTAATGGCGAAAATAACTGAAACGCGCGCGGTAAGCGCCGCGTGGGCTTCTGTTTGTCGTGAATTGCACTACATTTGCATCGGCAAAAACTCTGGATCGATTTTGGCGGAAGCGGATGCTGATGTTAAAATGTGTGCGGAACTTCCGCGGTTGCGGATGCGGATGCGAATGTCAGCAACACCCCTGGTACTGACCGTGACCGCGTTGATGTCGCTCTCGTGCCCCGGGAAGGTCTGCTTGCACTGGCAGTCGCGGATATCCCACAGCTTGGCGGACGCGTCGCAGGCGCCGGACACGAACGTGCGCTGGTCGGGCGCGAGCGACAGCGACATCACGTCGCCCGTGTGCCCGGTGAACTGGCCGCACTGCTGGCCGGTCTCGATGTCCCACAGGGCGCTGGACAACAAAAGGTGCCGTTCATCTTTGAACACAGTCAATTAACCTTTTCACCGCCAAAGAAAGCCGTTCACCACGTCATCGGAAAATCGTGTTTTCGTGCCATAAACATACCAAACATTATAAGGGTTCTAGAAGTGATCTTTATTGGTTTTCGGACGGTCGTCATTTGACGTCGGTGGCCATAAAATACAGACAAGTTTCTGTCAAAAAAATCATTTTTGGTACAAGCTTTTATTGTAGACCATCATCAACTACTCATTGAGACGATTCTAACGAGCCCAAACTCAACGGGGTTACGTCGGTTAAGTACTGAATTCCCATGGCCACCTTCTGTCTCCATCATCAGATCAGCTCGATGGTACCATAATATTGAATTGTCATCAAACTATACTTATACCCAAAACTTCAGCTCAATCGGTCATCGGGAAGTGGGTCAAATTTATCTTGCAAGATTTGATGACAAACACCGGGACAGGTGAAACTAAATAAGAGCTTGTAATACTAATACCAAACATTATTAAAGAGTTCTAGAAGTGGTTTTTATTGGTATTGGACGGTCGTCATTTGATCGTATAATCACACGCCACAAATATCTAGTTTCGCTGTGATGAAAGGTATCTCTCTAAATGTTATCGGAATCACACTACCATACTTTTAAGTTTTAACATATGCCATCTAGTGGCGAGATTTGAAAACTCTTCTCCAGGCTTGACAAAAGAGAATAGAAAAACATATTTTATAGTTCTATCTCGCGGAGAGCAATATCCTGATATTTTAGTCTGTCTGCTCTTCTGTACGTAACTTACAGCAACACTTGCTGGTCAGTCGCGTCGCATGCGACTTAACGACTCCTGTCCCGCTCCACCACTCTACAAATTAGAAAGAGGAGGGAAGGCATTTTCGTCTCAGGTACATACATTTGTATTTAATTTTCGAGCGCTCGAAAGTCAAAAATTGGCGCCCTGTGCTCTGAACAGGCACCTGCAGTGTCGCCATCAGTAATGAGCTTCTATTGAATGTAGCACACATACCAGCTCATATCGCCCGAGCTGGTGAGGATCTGGTTGTCGTCGAGGAACCGGCAGCAGGACAGGTAGCCGGAGTGGCCGGGCAGCTCGCGGGACACGCGCACGTTGCCCTCGCGGGTCTTCAGGCTACAACAGAAACAGCAGTTAGGACGGGTTGCAACAAACACATTTCAAGAACAACAATATATTTCATTTAATGCATCAATGGTATGTTTCTAATGACTAATGACCATTAGAAACAAAACAAAAACTGAAACGATGTAACAATAAAAATCAAATGGCGATGGGCTGGCCACGTAATAAGAGGACACGACAAATGGAGCAAAAGAGTGACACAATGGTACCCCGGAGAAGGCAAAAGGAAGAGAGGCAGACCGCATGAAAGGTGGGATGAGGATATCAGACAAGTGGCAGGAGTCATGTGGAACAGAGTAGCACAAGAAATGAAAGAATGGAAAAGATTGGAGGAGGCCTTTGCCGACTGGCAAACAGATTCTAGGAAAGATAACAAAACAAAAGATATTAGTATAAAAGTTTAAATTATTGTAAAGAGATCTGAATAAAAGGCTATATTATTAATATTATATGTATATAGGAGTTAAAAATAGTTTTTGGATTCAATGTTTTATGTCACACATGTAAGCGAGTAGCTTGTAAGTAAAATCAATAAAATAATGAAGCACGTCGATAATTGTATCATGTCAATACAAATAATATTTACTAATTCGTTTACATTGTATTGTCAAAGTATCTTTCAAGCTATATTAACACTTATTAACTAAGATGTCCTTTAACCGTCGATTGAACAGTTTTCAGTAACTTCTTGTTTTGCACCGTCACTTATTTTATTAAATATACTTATATTATAAGTAGTCGTTTTAGAATTTCACCACCGCCTTTCATCCTGTGGGTGTCGCAAAAGTCGACTAAGGGAGCAAGGTTGAAGTGTGTTGTGGGCGATGGGCTAGTAACCTATCACTGCAATATAACATTTTGTCGATCTTTTATACGCACATTTAGGCTAAAAGTGGCACTGGAACATAAGTTTCATCTGCTCTACCTACCCCGTTTTGGGAATAAAGGAGTCAATCTATGTGTATATGTAATATATTTATTGCCACAGAAACAGATACAGAAACCAGTGAATCGAAAGAAAAATCGATCAAGCTGTTCAGACTGTAAGTAAGGTTATGGATATTTAAGCGAATGCTGTTGTTAAGCCAACTTTATATCGTTACAAATCCTAAATGATAATTTAAACTAAAACATGATTAAATAAACCTAATAATGATATTAAAATACCTATTTAACGATACCCCACATGACATAGTTTATTGACTTAATTTTTTTTCTTCAAAACTATATGGCGTCTGGTGGCCGCTATTTTGAATTGTGATTACTTTCTTGTCACCAGTGACACCCGCAACATAAAAACAAATCGATTGACGTATGAGTCATTAAAATCGACCCCCGCCTTTGATCTCTAGAGTGCCACAAATGAACAAATTAGCAACAGGAACTGTGTAAAGTATGATCAGCTATGTAAAATTAGAAATTGGAAGTTTCTGACTAAATCAAGTCGTACATTTATTTATTTAATCATACGGCATACATTTTTTCGCCTTTAAAGTTTGTCACTCTTTAGCACCACCCAGGGGACACGTGCAGGGTTGTGGCGGTGTATTGTATTAATTGACATATTCTTATTCATTACATTTTTAATCGGAATGTATAGTTTGACATGTAAAAGTGAAGTGTGGTTCGTTACGGAGTTAAATAACAAGACGATAGTCGGGAACAGGAGATAGTAGCCTATTTGCAGTACAAATGTTTGATTTTGATTTTGATTTGAGATTTTCCTATGTTTTTATTGAGCGACTACCTTACTTTAGTGTTGATTTGAATTCCCAGCGAGTTCCCAAAGCCGTTCAGTAAAAGAATAATGACGCACCTAACTCAAAACATCAACACAAGTCACGCGCCACTGACTCACTATCGGTGGGTTTAACAGGAATTTTACTTCTTTCCTGTTCTAGAACCATATACATAAATCAAATAGCTATACAATTATGGTACTTATTCTGAGAGATTAAGTGTCAAAATGGATAAACGTTGAAGGGTGTGACGCGCACATCAATGCCGTTAGTCGTTATATCGTAATATGGGGAATGGGGTAGGGTTTCATAGGTGAACAAATATATTGTACCATCTTGTATTTACCTATGAAAGCAATAAAGATACGGATACTGATATGGTTGAAAAGGCCGGATATACATCAATATAATTATATCATCGTCTGCACTACACTAATCTATTTGATAGATAATATTGTATGTATTTTCATTACGATATCGATAATTGGTAAACTAATGACTTCCAAATGTCTAAAATATGTGTAGGACCTGGAATTTTGATTAAACCTTAGGGGCCACTTTAGTTTGCCTATACTTTAAAAACAACTGCGTGACAGAGTGACAGTGACAGAAGTTTAATTTAAACTGTATTTTTTTCACCAACGTGAAAAAAATACAGTTTATTTAAATTGGAGATTATTTGTAAAGGCTACCAAAAAAGTGGCAGTGAAATAAACTGATACAAAAACTTTTATTCTTTAATTCACTCGCGATCAAACTAAAGGTATGTTAATCGTTGAACTGGTATATATCCACCATACAGCGGGTGTAACATGGTCGCAAATTTATCCTTTAGTGCAGTGGATCTTCCGTCACGTTCTAACCAATATGCGAGTCCGAGAGGTCAGATTCGCAGGCAGTTTCAGAAACATTTTGTTTGGTGGTATGGCTGTCCCACACTATCAGCTCGCCGTCCTGCTCGGACACTAGGTCACCATGGTTACCTGTAGATGGAGCAGATGTTGTCGAGCCCGCCGCACGCCACGTACGAGCCAGAGGGCGCGTACGCGCAGGTCATGACCCACGAGGAGCGCAGCGGGATGGCGTGCACCTTGTTGGTGGTGTGGCTGTCCCACACTATCAGCTTGCCGTCCTGCGAGGCGGACACTAGGTTCCTGGGGACAAGAGGACTTATATTAGAACACCGAGATTAAAAATATATGAAATCTGATTGGGTTTTGGAACGGTTCAACATCACAAAGGGTGTAGCAGGATAAGCCTTCAAAAATTGCCCCCAAAGCTTTGAGTTCAAAACTACTACCAGTTAGTGCCCCGTCAAATGAAAATAATCCACACCAATTTTTAACCCTCTACTGCCACCTGGAACCCCACGACATTCATTTAACCCTAAAACGTTTTTTTTTTTTTTCAAAAAGTGTAAATAGGAAAATTATCAAATTTTTCAGAAATGTTGACGTGATCAATATATACTATTAAAAAAATGAGCTCTCTACTTACCTATTTTCCTAGAAAAAAACCTAAATTAAAAAATAAAACATCCTGTATAACAATTCAGGCTCGTCATACTATCACCATTTTTGTACTAAATATTAACCAACTACCTATCTACATAATATGTAAGTTTCATGTAATTAACAAAGGTGGAACAGTGTGAAAATATAGGTATTGTTCAGTACGTACCATGTATGTAACAGCTTGGTGACGACATTAGTAAAAAATATCGGCCCGCCAACCGGGAAGCCATCTGTAATCGATTTTTTTTTATTTTGCTAAGGAGGATTAATGAAACTCATTTATACTTATTCGAGCAAGTGCTTTTGTTTATTAATTTTTAGTAACAAGACATAAATTCTTGTTTATGACAACAAACTAACTATACGTTGCTAACTACTAACTATAACATAAAATACATCCTGTATTTAGTCTTCATCGCTGTTTTCATTTATTACAGTCAAATTATCTACATAACAATCAAATATATTTGTGAGAATTTCTGCTGGTTTTATAATTCTCGATATATATCTAGCATTCGATAGATAGTAAATCACTGCAGCAATATGTGAGCAACAACCTGCAGTACGGTTTTCATTCGGGCCATTTTTTTTAAATTTGTTTCGCTTACAGGACTTAAGAACTTACGTAAAATGCTGAGTACCTAAGTAACCTAAGTAATACCTTTTTACTAAACAGTAAAGTAAAATAAACAAAAACACTAGTTCGAATAAGTATTCATGAGTTTCATTAATCCTCCTTAGCAAAATAAAAAAAAATCGATTACAGATGGCTTCCCGGTTGGCGGGCCGATATTTTTTACTAATGTCGTCACCAAGCTGTTACATACATGGTACGTACTGAACAATACCTATATTTTCACACTGTTCCACCTTTGTTAATTACATGAAACTTACATATTATGTAGATAGGTAGTTGGTTAATATTTAGTACAAAAATGGTGATAGTATGACGAGCCTGAATTGTTATACAGGATGTTTTATTTTTTAATTTAGGTTTTTTTCTAGGAAAATAAGTAAGTAGAGAGCTCTTTTTTTTTGATAGTATATATCGATCATGTCAGCATTTATGAAAAATTTGATAATTTTCCTATTTACACTTTTTGAGAAAAAAAAAAGCGTTTTAGGATTAAATGAATGTCGTGGGGTTCCAGGTGGCAGTAGAGGGTTAAAAATTTGTATGGATTATTTTCATTTGACGGGGCACTAACTGGTAGTAGTTTTGAACTCAAAGCTTTGGGGCAATTTTTGAAGGCTTATCCTGCTACACCTTTTATACAGCAATCTGTCCGTTTTGTATGTCATTTGAAGAAGTCACAGCATAATTCAAACATTTTAGGGTCATAATTCGTGGCATATTGTATCAGCTGCAGAGAAACATGCCCCCCCCCCCCCCCCCCCCACTGCATACCAAATTTCTATGCAGGGGGGCATGTTTCTCTGCAGCTGACTGTACCATCGAGCTGATCTGATGATGGAGATAGAAGGTGGCCATAGGAATTCAGTACTATAACTGACGTAACCCCGTTGAGTTTGGGCTCGTTAGAATCGTCTCAATGAGCAGTTGATGACGGCATAGAGGAAAGTGAAGCTTTTACCAAAAATGAAATTTCCGTCAGAAACTTGTTTTTATTCCAACTAGCGTGGAATGATAGAACACTTGAATAGCTAGTAGCTACGGTAGCCTAGTGGTTCAGGCATGCGGATGACAGCGGTAGAGTTCGAATCCCGTCTCGAGCCAATGGGTTTTTCGGAACTTATGTACGGAATATATTTACCGTTAGCTTTTCGGTCTAATCCCAATAAGGTCTAGTTTTACCTTTGGTTTGGGAGATCAGATGGCAGTCGCTTTCGTAAAACTAGTGCCTATGTCAAATCTCGGGATTAGGTGGCAAAGCGGATGCCGGGCTCCTTTGGCCACAACCGGGACTGACGCGAGGAGGATGATGGTGGAACACTTCAACCTTATTAGCTATTTATTTTGAAGTCTGCAAGTAGTTAGAATATGTGTAACATTGGAAAGAGTACGAGTATTTAGGCATTTTTAAGTAGGTATTAGTATGTAGGCAGGGGCGGTCCACTCCGCGATTTGGTCGCGCCGCTACATGCCAGCCTACCGGCCCCAGGGGGTATGTTAGCGCTGCTACGGCACGCAAGCGTTCTATAAAGGGATGGCCCCGTTTAGGCTCGTTCGGCATACCTAAACAGGGGATTTGTTATCAGAGAACCTTCTGTACGTAGTACTAGTGTTTATTCTGTGACGTAGGGTGTAACCTCATTAGTCAATCTCACAAATATAGAATGGACGTAGGCTATATTCTTATGGAACGATTGTCATTTACTATGACGCTGGAGGATCGTTGACTTCACGATCTGCTAGCGTTTTCTCTCTTTAACAAGCAACATTAAAACGGTTGTAGTTTCGTAGTTTTTTGAGATATTTAAATGGGATTTTCGTCACTAGGCATATTTTTTTGCCTTCTTTCTTTTGAACTAATAATAAATTATGAATCTACAAATCTACACCCCTATTGTGATGTACAGTATCTTCAATTAAGCAATTAACTTGTAACAAAAGTATTGATCGGCTCTAGCCCTCCTCAATAACCGTAAGTTAAACTCTAAACAAAGCAGCCATTAAATTCGCCCTTATTACGGTAAGTAATTGCTAGATTTGCCATACGATGACGGCGCGGCATGAACGAATTACTATATTATGCAAGAAGTGAAGAGAGCGAATATAATAAGTTACTTAATTCAAAATGAGGTTCATATCACAAAACTTACAATTACAATTTAAAAATAACAAAGGACACCGCACAGTTTCTTTAAAAAAGTTAATTGAGTTCATGATTTTTAAGCTTTTTTTTAATCTGGTTACTTTTTTTTGCGATGCACAGACATGCATACACATGTTGAACTTATACCCCTCTTGTTTGCGGCATCGGGGGGTAATAACAGTTATGTGGGTCAAACAAGGGTACCTACCTATGACGGAAAAAAACATTCTGCCGCGACTTATAATATGTTTTTTCCTCTAAGAAACTTGAGACGGCTTTGCCTGAGGGGACGCATATATACGCCCGTGTAGCTTCACCTACGTATTACAGTTGAGTTCTCCAATATTTTTTTTAAAAAACTCATATTTCAGATATTTGGAGGGAATCCATAAAGTATTACAAATTAAATGTTGAATGGTCCAGTGCCTGATTAGGAGATGTCCCATCTCTCCGCCACAACGGCCAGGAGACTGTGCTCTTTATACAGAGAACTTTTCCAAAAATAGTTACACATATATTAAATAATGTTTTCTCAAACATGCTCGGAAATGTACGCGTTAATATCACGAAATGAAGACATGAAGTTTCTTGTTTAAGGCTCCCTACATGACTTCTTGGCCTTACGCCAAGAAGTAATGTATGAAAACCCTAAGTAAAACCATTATTGTCCGCTACTCTAACTTTTTAAATTTGCTTACTAATATTAAACTGACAAAGGAAAAATTACATACTGCCAACCATCTCTAGACTCTGTAAGCATACTTGCGACATAAGAAAAAAAAAACAAAATCTATGGTACTATACTTATGTGCGGTTAAACATGGTGCTCGAACGGCTTCTTCAAATGGTATGTTTAAAAAATAAAAAAGGCGGCAAATTACACAATTGTTTTCTGATCTTTCGTTCCGATGGTAATTATTTTTGTTTAAATATTTCCTCATATCGTTTGAGAAAAGCACAATACAATCCTCGGCCGGAATAGGGATTGCTGGGCTCGTTGTATCCCTTACTTCACGGCCTCTGCAGTAATGTACTATATACATATTTTTAATATTATGCAATGTAAATTTTAACCTAAATTATACTGTAGCATAAGAGGTGACTACTATATATCAATAATTAAGTAATTGACATGTAAAATATTATTTTATAAATAAACGATTGAAATGAATTCAGCGTCTTATGTCAGTAACAATAATGACTGTGTATAGATATTTTTGGAAAGATTGTCTGTAAAAATATTGGAGAACTCAACTGTACAAATAACCCCCGCAGTGCCGCGTGTTAAAATATAGCGCACGTCCATCCAGAAGTCTTCTAACCACAGATAAAAGTATTTTAGGAATTGGACAAGTAGTCCGTTGATTACCCCTACATTTACAAAGCTTAAATCTCACATACTCACAGTTTATAATATTAGCCATCATCATCATCATTTAAGAACTTGGCTCTTGTCGGTGGAGTAGGCCCAAGTGCTCTCGGACATCCGCTTATTTTCTTTACGTCTCGGTAAGGCACGGCATTTGCTTAACTTTTAATTACTGTACAAGGCTTATCCGGGGTCGAGCTCTACCCCTTGACCATTCGATCTTAAATCATCATCCCCCTGGCGTTATTCCCGGTTGTGCCCTAAAGGAGCCCGGGGGCCGCTTTGAGACCTAATCCCAAGATTTTGGCATAGGCACTTTCCTTCTAGGGTATTTAAAAAAAATTATCTTCATTTGTAGTAATATCTTTCGGATGCACTTCGACCCAGCGGGATCTTTTGTGCATTTGCCCTCTCCTTTATGCCTACTCCCAAGCTCGCTCCATCGTTTCCACAAAGGGGATGATGCAGCTCAGCGGGAGCACCTTCAATTCCTTTGGTTGCGGATAGCCGTTACCAAAGTAATTCATTCTTTGTCTGGCAAGGGAAGGGCATGACATTCACACAATAGGTGTTCCATGGTCTCATCTTCCTCGCCACACATTAGTAATAAGTTGTAGTAATAAATAATAGTGTAAATGGGAAAAGAGCCGTTACGTTTGCAGTTAGCATGTAATACGAGTACGTGTTGTATGTTTACTATAGCAAGGTTAAACGTGCAAACTTTCTCTTTCACTCACGTTTCGCTTGTAATTGGAGAGAAAGGCACAGGGCTAAGATATAGCACACGACAATAGCAGCTCTTCGTTCTGGCTCCGTATCGTGGTCGGCCTTATCACGCGATAAGTAATAAGATAAAGCGTCCGTCACTGGCTGACACCGTTCCATGGAACGAGACGGACGCTCTATCTTGTCACTTATCGCGTGATAAGGCCGACCATGATACGGGGCCAGATCCGTTCAAAGTCTTCAAAAACGCATGTTATCTACATACCAAATACATTAACTAATTAAACTACAACAGTCACTTATCGGATTTTTCCTTTGAAAACCCCAAATAGTAACAGATACGTCGATTCCGTATAAAAGCATTGTTACATAATATTTCGAGAGATATCAGCGAAGACGTCCTTAATGGCTACAGACCTTGGAACTTCGGAAGTGGTCCATTTGTTTCAGACAGTTACTCCAGTTTCAGTTTTTACTAGTGTCGGGTAGAAAATTTCTTATTGTACTGTCCACTGCAAAAGCTGTATCCATTTCTGCACCTTATTGTAGAATTAAGGTGAAATCCCAATAAATAATAGTACCTACCCAAGTTAAGGGGGTGCATTGTAAATTATCGCGTGCTTTGAAACGCCGTTCTGACTAGATTACAATAAGGTCTGATTTTCAGATATATGATTCTTGACTACATGATTGTTTATCTGATTATGATGATGATTGATGATGATGATGATGATTGACTTTACGATACAATCAAGCTATAGTATTTTTGCTCATCTAAAATCTCACTTAATGAAATATACATAAAACTTGACTAAGTTAGGTATTTATCGAAATTTGTCCAAAAAAGCCATTCCCGAAGAGTGTTGCATCTCTTTTTCTCGTGCGCGGAAGCATAAGCGTGTCTCTATCTAGGGGGTGTGGTCGACTCGTATCAAGGCATCCCCTTAAGGTGTAATTCCGTGCGTCCGTAAGGCCCTGTATCTAATAAAAGCGATGTTTGACAGCTCGGAAACTCAAACCATGCCATCCCGCTCTGTCGCACAGCACGTGCTCTTTCGTCTAGTTAACGCGCTTGCGTTCCGGCAGAGGGAGTATAAGGCGCAGAGACGCTATTTTGGTACAGTACGGCCACCATGAGTTTGACATTGCCATTTTTCGTTAACGAGAATCGAGTTTTATATCTGTGCATCTCTATTGCACTTTGACAGTACGAGCGGGATGCACAGATAGAAAACTCGATACCCGTTAGCGTAAGCCGTCATTGTCAAAGTCATGGTAAGCGTACTGGAGACGATTCTAACGAGCTCAACGGGGTTACGTCGGTTAAGTACTGAATTCCCATGGCCACCCTGTCTCCATCATCAGATCAGCTAGATGACAAGACAAGGAGTATGACGATAGCGGTGTCTACCTAAAGTGTTGTAAGCCTGCGGTTTTTCTCCCCTTAATCTGTTAAGAGTGTACCAGATTAAGGGTAAAAGTTATCGCTATAGCAGAGAGAATGTGTTGGCAGTAAAGTCGAGGCTACGATCTTACCTCGAGTCGCTGCCCCAGTGCATCGCGTAGATCTTGGCGAGGTGTCCGCGCAGCGTGCGTCGCGTGCGCATCTGGATGCGACCGATCGGCTCCAGGTTGGCCGTGGCCTGCGACAGCGACGTGTCGCATGCCGCTTTGCGCGCGTCCTGTAACACATAATAGGGTTGAAAACTAGTCATTTCTCGTACAGTTGAAAAGATCACAGAGTAATGTGTGTAGTAGTTTAGTAAAGCTATATTCGAAAGAAAGAAAATATGTTCATTTCGCAAATACAGACTTATACAATTACATGCATTAGACACTTCGTGAAATGCGAAAAAGGAGTCCACTCAGCACAATGTCGAGCCACAGAAGATGACTCGACACTGATATATGTGGATCCTTGGATTCGTACGTGGGCCCATTTTACAAATCTCTTCTTCTTTCTCCTGGCTATTGTACCAATTTATTTGGGGTCAGCCCTCCTAGTACTTTTTCGCCACATCGTGCGATTGGGGGTTGTCTCTTTGCGTGTGTCAGTAGACCATTTTACAAATCTACGAGCTACTATTTCAATCCGGGAATACAGTAATAGGTAATAGGATCCCAGATCACTTTCTTTCACCACAGCGCATTGTTGGGAGCTCTGGCAACCTTACCACCAGCATCACAACATGTGGTGTTGAGACTTGAGAGAGACCTACAGAGCTAGTAGTGATGTTATTTTGTCTGCAGTCGTCTGTAAGGCAGTTCCTTAGATGGACCGATAAATATAAGGTGGATGTCACACTGCATCGGAGCTCGTTGTATGCAAGTACCTCAGTTTGTATATTAATTCCGTGTGGTATGACACACTGCACCGCACCCCCGTCCGGCAAAATTTGTATGCAGCTCCGCACCTCCGTCCGGAGATGCGGCGCAGTGTGACATCCGCTTAAGCGAGATGCCATTCATCTGTGCTCTACATCTCTAAGGGTAAATAACTACCAGGCTGTGCGAAGCAGCGGAGCGTTGTGCGAGGAGAATCCACCAATAGCATTGCTGTCCTGGCTCACGCATTTCATAAATAGTTCACAGATCGTCGTTAATATCATGTGATACTAAATAGATGTTACATTAGGGTTGATTCACACATGAACCCTGTCAGGGCACAGCAACTGTCTAAATGAAATAATTTAATTCTGCAAGTAGGCCGTAATGGCACATTTACAAGTCAACATTCTACCAGCGTTTCTGAAAAAGAAGTCCACTGTTAAGAAGAAACGCCGAAACAAACTCAACAGTCAGTAATTTTTTCCTCTAACCTTACTTAAAATCCATACTATCCATACTAATATTATAAATGCGAAAGTGTGTCTGTCTGTCTGTCTGTTACCTCTTCACGCTTAAAGCGCTAAGCGATTGAGATGAAATTTGGTATGGAGATACTTTGAATCCGGGGAAGGACATAGGATAGTTTTTATCCCGGAAATCCTCCCCTGATGGGGTGAAATGGGGGGTGAAAGTTTGTATCGAGCCACGATATAAACAAGTTCCACGCGGACGGAGTCGCGGCAGAAGCTAGTAAATAAATAAAACTGAATATGAATACAAAAAAACATACTCTGTCTCTCTATTGCTGTTTTTTCCTCACTCCCTTAATCTGCCATCGCATACATTCAAGGAAAATTTGAACTTTGCAAAGAAACTTGGTCCTCGTAAAAACTTCCCGACGCAAATGTTTTGTTATGACGCCCCGTATCTATCTTATCAGGATTACGCAACTCCGTGGCGAAATGAATTATTTCATATTTTATTTCACTAACATCTGAATTGTTTATCTGAAGGTTCGTAAATAATGTGAGCAGTATGTCATTATAGGGTACGACGTAAAAAAATATACCTACAGTTTTGAACCCAGTCACAGAATGAATAATATTACTAGTACTATTACGTAGTACTATTATTCATTACAACCTTACGTACTGTACGTAGTACGTACAGAAGGCTCTCTGTTAACAAATTCCCTGTTTAGACATGCCGAACGAGCCTTAACGTGACCCTCCTTTTCTGAAGTCTGTTAAAAGGGCGAAAAATGTGTACATATCTATGACGTGGCACAAGGAAAAGGGATTTGCGGTGAAATCTGCGAAGGTTATCGCTTCTCGCAAAGGTCGTGTAGTGAGGAAGGAGGTGAAATGTCGTGGCCTATCAGTAATGAGGTTATGGTGTATTTGTTTATCTTACGAAAACGGGTCAAAGTTGTGTGGAAGATAGTAATAGTGAAAAAAGATTCAATTTGTGACCTCGACAGTTAAAAGCACTTTGTCAGGGAAAAAATTCCTCGTGTTACCTGTAGGTACATAAAATACAGAATCACCATTAATTGTATGTCTGTCTGTGTGTTGTCTTTTTAAACCCCGACGCAAGGAAAGGGGTGTTACATGTTTAACGTGTCTGTGTATCTGTCTGTGGTATCGTAGCTCCCAAACGGATGGACCGATTTGAATGCGGTTTTAACACCCTACACCTAAAGCGGGGATTTCTTTTTTCTCGTTAAACCCATGGTGTGGGGTATCATTGGATAGCTCGTTCCAAAATATTATGGGTTTCTTAAAACCATTTTTCAAATCAGTGATTCGTTTGCGAGATATTGGGCTTTAAAGCCCTAATTTTTGTTCGAGTCATGCGTCAGCGTGCATGTCAGTTTTGAAGGTACAGTAGCCTGGTGGTTCACGCATGCGGTTGTCAAGCGGCGTTCGTGGGTTCGAATCCCGGCTCGTACCAATGAGTTTTTCGGAACTTACGTACGGAATATTAACCGTCAGCTTTTCGGTGAAGGATAAATAACATCGTGAGGAAACCGGTCAGAGGCTCTGGTATAAGTTTTACCGAAACAAAACGTTACGATCGCGTTTGCGTTCAGCTGTCAAATCCCATACAAATTGAGGGTAAAACGCAAACGCGATCGTAACGTTTTGTTTCGGTAGAACTTATACTAGAGCCTCTGATCCCAATAAGGTCTAGTTTCCCCTCTGGGTTGGAACGTCAGATGGCATTCGCTTTCGTAAAAAAACCTATGCCAAATCTTGGGATTAGGATCTATTGACTTGTATAGTAGTACATTACCGCCCGTGGTGAGTACACAATTTTACGTCTTCACCTGGCCACAATGCGAGTTTTACCGTACGCGCAGCGTGCAGTAAAACTCGCATTATGGCCAGGAGTGACGTAAAATTTTTTTTTTACCAATAAAGATCTGTATTCTGTATTAGGTGTCCATGCGGACTCCGGGCTCCTTTATGATGACCAACGAGAGTAAGAGGATAACTCACCCTAATAGCATTCTTGAGGGTCTCCGCCTCCTGGCGTAAGCTGTCGAGCTCATTCATGGCTGTGAATCCGTTGGCTCAGCTCACTGGAACTGCTCCCGTCGCCTAGACCGCACACAGCACCGACCTGTAACAACATATACATTATTATATAACGTCGTACGTATATATTAAATACCTACAAACATTAACTAGGTCTAGATATTGCAATGCCATAGATGAAAATATCTTTAAGCAGATAGCAATGGCAGGCCGTGAAAATTTTCGATGGGCAAACCGAAAAAAAAAAGTTATTAATGAGTTTAGAGTATATAACTATAGGCTTGCGTAAAAAGAAATTTTAGGCATGACGGATACATATTAGGTAATATTAGTTGCTGTCGATACAATTTTGGCCCTGAACCGCTGTCGCCGCTTTTAAGAATGTGTGCGTTCGACATGCACACAATACCGTGACACGATATTATAAGTGCGTCACACACTCGAGAGGCAATTCCTTACTTTCCGATCGCTGCAGTAATGTATATCATAGAGTTGGGATGTTTGGTGGCATTGGGGTGAACAAAGAGCAATGGAGTCGTTGTTATATATTTTTGATTGAATGGATGAATAAATAAATGATGGAAAAACCAATAATGTATAATTAAACTGAACGAAATAAGTAAGAATTTGTATTAAAAAGAAGTCCAGACTTTGAGTGTAGTGAGAGACATGGTTGATTTTGGCAAACAAGCTCCGATTCTGAAGCATGCTACGTTAAAATCGGTGGCTGTAGAGAGATCGTTCTCGACAGATAAATTGATTTTTCACAAGTTGAGAAACCGTATAACGCCAGCTAATATGGAACAAATTGCTATAGTATACGCTTTTCATAATCTTGACAGCTGTTTAACACCAGAAGAAGATAATATGCAAGATTTTGAAACTTTAATTCCAGTTGCTTGCAATTTATTTAAATGTTACATTATAAAAAAAACACTGTCATTTACAGTATTGCATTGTAGTATAAGTAACTAACTAAGTAACTAGTAAAATATGCAATGTATCAAAAAACCTAAATTGTTTACTCTATACACGTTCATACAATAAAACGCAAAGGTGGTATATTATTGGCAGGTACTGTAATATAGATTTATCGCTCAGTTATTCATTTATTCAAATAAAAAAATATACAATGGCGACTCCACTGTATTATTTGTGCTAAACTGTCACCAGAATCCTAACCCTATGTATCATTAAAGGCGGGTCGCACTAACTTATGATTACAGACCGATCAACGTTAAATATGGCGCCGGCAGCTGTCATTCCTTAGAAATTTGTCAAACTTTCCATAAATTCAGATTTTAACGAACACCGCTTACGATTGCAGACGGTTTGGTGCAACACACACTAAGACGTCTCTAACACCAAGTCCGGTCCGCGGGCAAGAACAGACAAACAATAAAAAAAGTCTAGAATCAAATCATACTCCGGTCAGGATTTCGCGATGGCATCCGGCGGCGTTTTGACACGGAGCATCATAGATAACCAGACTATTTTCCAGAGGGGAGGGCAGAGATACAAAACTGATAGTACCGTCTTGTCCATAGAACTACAAAAATAAAATAATACTCGATTTCCGGTATTCCCACCTGTGTGTAAGAATTGAGCACCTTGTCTGTCTTTGCAAAGTGAAAACCCTAGCGAGGCGTTAAGGACATATATTTATTGTCCGATAAAAGTAGATTGTTAACCGAGGGGAAAGCCACCCAGACGGGATATTATAAACACTCTACTATTTTGAATACGAGCAAACGAAATGAAAGCCGAAAATGCTTAATCATTTGCATTGTTTGAAAATGCTTAATCAGCTGCGGTGACTGGCACTCTTTGGGGGAGGCCTATGTCCAGCAGTGGGCGTCTTTCGGCTGATATGATGATGATGGCTGATGAAAGCCGAAAATGCTTAATCATTTTCTAAATCCATCAGATCCGTAAAACCCGTTTTAAAAGCATTTGTGCGTGGACCATTTGGGCGGAAACTATGGACTGATTTAAATAATGTTTGTGTGTGGAGTGGACCTTTTCTTGGAAGTTCAACAAGTTTCAAAAATCCATATAATTTTATGAAAGTATGGCTGTAATGTGTGGCGGGTGGCGCAGGACCGGTCACTTTGGCACTCTTTGGGGGAGGCCTATATCCAGCAGTGGACGTCTTTCCGCTGATATGATGATGATGACAATGTACAGGTTACTGCGGTTGGTAATTTTTTTTAAATTACTTAACAGCCCTAAGGGCGACATGCATCACTTTCATTCAACCCGCTATTTATGTAGATAAACAATGACTTGCCTTCAGAGTACAAGGGATGTTTTTTTGACGACCGCTTTAGCCTAGTTGGTAGTGTCCCTGCCTACGAAGCAAGAGGTTCGAATCCCGGTAATGGGCATTTATTTGTGTGATGAGCACGAGTATTTGTTCCTGAGTCATGGATGTTTTCTATGTATTTAAGTATTTATTTATCTACATAAGTATGTTTATCGTCGTCTGGTACCCATAGTACAAGCTTTGCTTAGTTTGGGACTAGGTCGAGTTGTGTAAGATTGTCCCCTAATATTTCTTTTTATTTTTTTATTCGTGTCAAATATTGACAGTGATTCATCTGTAGGTACTTCAATATTAACTACTATTATTTACTAGTCACACAATACGCCGAACGGGAGGATGAGGGATGATTTATGTCCACGCACTCAATTCGTTCAGCACTTTACGATTCCGTGATTGTTCTGACACAAGGCTGAAAACGTTTACGTAATTCCAGGACATATGTGTACTGGAATTAGTACTACAATCGCGTGTATCAAAGTACTTGGGACGGTCTGGTTCTGAGGATGATAAACGATCGATAAATCTTCTGGATTCCTGGATGTTCAGCGGAAAAAGACGGTAAGAATGTAGTAGATTGTAAGTAGATTTTAAGAGAGCGGGTAGTCTAGCATTATTGTTATTACTTCAGGGAGAATAGCTAGATATTGTTTAACGATTCTAATAAAAATATGAACTCCTCCTCAAATACGTTTACGCATACAAGTGGCACTCTTTGGGGACGCCTATCCAGCAGTAGACATGCAAGTCGGTAATAATAAGCATCTAATGCTGATATGATGATACAAAATTAAGAGTCCGCAGTAAGCTCGGCCGAATTTCACCTTCCCATACAAACGTAGTTACGCTCTCATTTTAAAACTACGTGTTGGATTGTGACGAAACTTTGCATATACAATGACATAAGGTATATCTATGTCTGTAATTAGTTTATATGGTTCCAGTTTATAAAACAAACAAAATACAGCCAAAACAAGTTTTGTATGAAAAACTTAAATTCGCTGTATTTTTTTACTATAGTATCTGAAGCTACATAAACTAATTACAGACATAGATATACCTCATGTGATTGTACATGCAAAGTTTCGTTACACTCCAACACGTAGTTTTAAAATGAGAGCCTAACTACGTTTGCATGGAGAATCGAGCTTACTGCGGACTCAAAGTAGAGTTTAGCCGAAACGTTAAAAGTCGTTGAAAAGCTTGACGTATTTCATTTGTTCCGATTTCCCCATATGACAGTGTCAGCACAACAGGATCGGGTACAAGTTTCTTATACTACGTCACCCAAGCGCAGGACAACCGGACAGCAGGAAAACATCGGCCATTGTTTTGCTTTAATTGGCGTTGCGTCAGTAATCGCGGACCAACGACACAGTTAATGCCATGCACCTTATCGCAACGACATAGGGTTTATTATTAGACTAGATCGTTTGTGCGTATCCGGCCATTGGTAACGGTGAAAACATAGTCGGTAATAATAATAAAAGTAGTTTAAACAATGGTTTAAGATCGTTCGCTGCGCTGCTCGTCATTGCATCACGATGACGATAAGTCAATCGTTCCACCGCTGGGCTCAGGCCTCCTCTCATGGATGGGAGAGAGACGAGGGAATGGGCTGTAGTCGCCATGGTGGCCCAGTGCGAGATGAGAAAGAACATACTCATTGTCCTATCTATAGTACCTAGTAGTATTAATTCGCTGCACCCGGATCCCAACGAAATCTCTGCTGGGCGAGAGTCGGTAATGTTTAAGAGATGTATGTACTCTCCCATTCTAACAGATGAAGCCCTCCGGCTCTTTCTTAAGCGTGTCAAACGTGTAATGTGCGTAGACGACTTTAAAAATGTAAATCGTTCGTTGAAAATGGCCAAAGAAACTATTAAATGTGTCCAATATCTAAGGAACTAGAGAAGAATTGATCATGAAGGAAAATAATTTACTTTAAAAACGAAGTTTTAACCGACTTTAATTTAGTACTCCGCCAAGCCACGAAAACATTTCCACATTTCTTTTCCAATCTACCACTTGAACCGATTTCCGAGAGCAAATGCGTTGATTATTAGAGAAAAAAACCGAATCGCTGTATGTGGACTGATAATATTTGAGGACTTCCGTCGATTCCACAAGGATCACCTTTGGCACTTCTAATAGTTGCTATTTCAACGGAATCCTATCAGAATCTGTGATATACTTTTGTACTTTTAAGTACATAATTGAGGAATTCCATAAGTCATCTGTGGTCTTCATCATCAATTCCATTCCACCAAATTTATGATTTCCGGGTGTAAATACACGAGTTATAATACCAAAATCACTACACGCGTGCTTAATATCATTGAGGAGTTCCCTCAATTCCTCATGGATCCCATCATTCAACTGAATTTTGAAAAAATGGGACCCACCTTGAAGCACATACATACTTACCAACAAAAAAAATTACAAATCTGCTCATCAATGATGGAGTTCTGAGGTAACAAACATTAAAAAAAAAAACAAAAAAATAATACAACCGAATTGAGAACCTCCTCCTTTTTTTAAAGTCGGTTAAAAAACTGAAAACAGGCTCTTCCGTGGTCAATTTAGAATCCTGATTTTTATTTACAGCGTACAGTAAACAAACGAGCACACAGGCCCAAGTTACTGTAACATAAGTAATGAGGCAATTTTAAATGAGACGTTTTTCTCAAATCAGAGCAGCGGACCGTACCGTCGCTTCTGCGTCGGTGGGCCGTCCCAGAGAGGTCTTGTTACTCCGTGGATAACGTTATTTTCGTTTTATCTATTACCGTGTTGTTAGGTAACTTTGCAGCACTTTGTACGTGTCAATTTGGTAAGATAATTTACAACTTATATTCAGAGCAAGGCAACCGGATGGCTCGCGGTATTTGAGCTCCCGAAGTGTTGTGGAACCGTAAAGAGTTTATGGCGAACGCTGTAAAGGCGGGATTCCACCGGTGTGCGGCACTGTGCGGCAACAAGCATTTTTGTACTGAATATGCTTGTGCCGCACACCTTTGGAGTCCCGTCTTAAGAATAGCCAAACACTATGTAACGATAATTCTCATGAAGCAGTACATAAATAATAATGTGGCTACTTTGTATATCTAGGTAGATTTATAATTTTCTACTTTCCCCAACAAATCTGGCTAAGCTTGCCATCAACGGCAATAAAATCATATAGTTTATTAATAAATACCCGACCGTGGTCGCTGGTTTAAGGTACAAGTTGGAAGCCGACCGCAGACAGGAGCAGTGTCGCGGCGACAAGACTGAGGGGCTACCGCGAAACGAAAAAGAACTTCGTTCGTGTATCTCCCTCTCTCTCGCTCGAACTAGCAAGTGCGACAGAGACGAAGATCCACAAACGAAGTTCGTTTTCGTTTCGCGGTAGGCTCTCTGGTTTCTATGTAAGTATTTCTATGAAGGCGACGTGTCGCCGCGACACGTCTTAATTCTTCTCACCACTCGTCTAGTATTATCCCGACTTGAAATCCATACTAATACTAATATTATAAATGCGAAAGTGTGTCTGTCTATCTGTTACCTCTTCACGCTTAATCCGCTGAACCGATTGAGATGAAATTTGGTATGGAGATAGTTTGAGTCCCGGGGAAGGACATAGGACAGTTTTTATCCCGGAAATCACCCCTGAGGGGGTGAAATGGGGGATGAAAGATTGTATCGAGCTACGATATAAACGAGTTCCACGCGGACGGAGTCGCGGGCAGAAGCTAGTATGATATATCATAGCAGAAATGCGATTCACAAATGACCTCAATTCATCTCACCACTCGTCTAGTACCTATATCCTGACTTGAAATCCATACTAATATTATAAATGCGAAAGCGTGTCTGTCTGTCTGTCTGTTACTTCTTCACGCTTAAACAGCTGAACCGATTTGAATGAAATTTGGTATAGAGATAGTTTGAGTCCTGGGGAAGGACATAGGATAGTTTTTTTTATCCCGGAAATCACCTCCCAAGGGGATGAAGAGGGGGGTGAAAGTTTGTATGGAGCTACGATATAAACGAATTCCACGCGGACGGAGTCGCGGGCAGAAGCTAGTTCGTAATAAATTAGCGTCATTTGGCCAGTGCATCTTGCCTTCCGAGGGGCTATTTCCAGTTCGCACTGCGGACTAGTGGGTTTATTTCTCACTTGGCCGCACTTCGAACAGATGGGGAGTAAAATCTGACTAGTGCATCGCGTGCTTAGTGGGATGCATGAGGTGCGTATTACTTATACTTTCATCCTGCCTGTCTGCAGCTCGGACAGCTGATACAAACAATCCCAACAAGTCAAGTTTGTAGTAAAGACGTCCACGGGGAAGACGGAGCGAGGGTACCCCAAAAGGTGGACTGATGACCTGGTAAAGGTCGAGGGAGTCCGCTGGCGCAGCACCGGTCATTTTGGCACTCTTTGGGTGACGCCTACGTCCAGCAATGGGCATCTTTCGGCCGATATGACGATGATGAATATGAGAATGGAAGTGCTGATGGGTGGATCAACTATTTTCCGTCACTAGTCACGACTCCTCTGAGTCACTTATTAAAACTGTGACTCTCTCGGCTGAGATGGCTCTTTCGGGGAGGCCTATGTCAGCAGTGGACGTCTTTCGGCTGATATGATGATGAATTCCGCAGAAGGGTGCGGATAACTGGGAATAGCCCCTTCAGGTATCTACACACCCGATTGCGCTAGGTGCGAACGAGACGTGCTATGCGGAGGCGTGCGAGCGAAATGCCATGATTTGAATTCTGGCTGACAAATATCGGTTTTAAAGAGTACGTAAGTGTAGGTACCATTCTTTATACTGTGCCAAGAGATAAGACTTCGGGCACAGAATAAATAATAGTACCTACTACGTACAGAAGGTTCTCTGTTAATAAATCCCCTATTTAGGTATGCCGAACGAGTCTAAACGTAGCCATCTCTTTCTATCGCAAGCAACGCGCTGCGATAGAACGCGTGCGGGCCGTAGCACCGCTAACCTACCGGCCGGGGCCGGTAGCGGCACGACCAAATCACGAAAAAAGTCAAGAAAGATATGAAACAAGTTTCTGACTAAAAATTCATTTTTGGTACAAGCTTCTATTGCTGACTGTACTTTTCTGTATACCATCATCAACTACTCATTGAGACGATTCTAACGAGCCCAAACTCAACGGGGCTACATCGATTAAGTACTGAATTCTCATGGCCACCTTCGGTCTCCATCATCAGATCAGCTCGATGGTACCATAATATGAAATTGACATCCAAACTATACTTATACCCAAAAATTCAGCTCAATCGGTCACCGAGAAGTGGGTCAAATTTAACTTGCAAGATTTGATTACAGACAGACAGACAACGGGACAGGTGAAACTAAATAAAAGCTTGTAAAAAGAACATCATCGTCTTTGCACATTTCTGTATATGCATCCTTATACCTACTGGTGCTTAAAGAGAGTGGTCCAGGTCGGTAAGGCTTGTAAATAGCCCGGAACCATATTTATCTAGAACAAAGCATATTATTCAGTTTCTGCGTTTTCTAAAGGCGTCAGCTCTAAAATGGGAACTGTGTTATTATGAGTCGAACAATAGTAGTATTCTAATTTTATAAAAACTCGATTAGATTTTGCGTCATGATATTGTAAATTTTTATAAGGGGCTAATAAGTGTACGTGTACGTGTAAGTGTAGTGTAATCGGACCACTGCACTGGTGACAATTCCAGGGTTGATGAACATGCACATTTTCGACTATACCAATCCTCTATCTCCGCCCACCGTAGAAGAAAAATTACCAATTAAAATTGAATCAAGTATAGTCCGACCGCTTCTACGAGCCTTCGTCGGCGCGGCGCGTTTAAAGGACGAGCGCGCGCGGCGTGCGGACGCCGGGGCTTCGCCTCCCGCACGACACCCGCCCCCCGTTATTCCCCCCGCGCGCCGTTCAGGCGAAGACTGAGTGAAGCGGTCAGACTATAAAATAGAGTTTGTTTTAAAATCAAACGAAACAAAAGAAATGCAACTTCCAATTCAGAATGATATAAATTATGTTGAACAGGATGCCTTTCAAAAGGTCTTTGGGCGGTTTCAATTGACCTCATGAACATACCCTTTGTCATCACCATCATATCAGCCAAAAGCACTGCTGGACATAGGCCTCACCCAAAGAGTGCCACAATGACCGGTCCTGCGCCACCCGCATCCAGCGGACTCTCGCGACCTTTACCAGGTCATCAGTCGACCTTGTGGGGGGCCTTCCCATGCTGCGCCTTCCGGTACGTGGTTGCCACTCGAAAACCTTTCCGCTCCAATCGGGACAAAGATAGTAATTGGTGGTTATTTGGCTAAGATGAGATAAGATTGATTGGATAAAATGAGAAGTACTTCATTTAATCCAAAAATACCGGCAGGTCATTCATGCATCAGGTACTTTTCCCCGACATGCTATTTTCCGACCGAGATTCTATGAACTCGTAAAAACGCCTACGCAATCTGGTAATTCATTTCCGTCCATACACTCGCATCCGCATTAATAAGGATTTTAACCCTTTACGCCAGTTAAAGTGGGCATTTAAAGTGGTCAAGGAAAACTGACCTACATAACCTATATAGATAGATGGTATTTAATATTTTACCTGTGACATTTAACCGACTTAAAGCTAAAGTAATGTATTCTAGTTCGTTTCCAGAAAACTGAGCGTTCGTCAGTAGAAGTATGGACAGTACACATTTTTTTAAATACCGATACGGTTGCAAACAATCGTACGGCCCTTGTAACAACTGCCTTGCTACTTTGTACCCTAGGAAATAAAACATTACTACCGGCCGTATTCATAAACGTTCTACAAGGGTATTTTAACTAAAATGCCGTCAAAATTCGTTTGTCCTTATCTGTCACGTTGACATTTGTGTTCGTAAGAAAGGGACAAAGCACATTTTATTTAGCAGAGGGATTTTAAGTTTTATGAAAAGGGGGTAAGTTTATAAAAGGAACTGTAATGCGGTCAAAGCTTAGCAGCGTTCGCAATTCAAAGGCAGTTCGAATACCGTGTTCTTCCGATGTCTGGTTAAGATTATTTAATATGGCCGACTTTTTATAAAGCTTTTATTGGAATTGGAAACCTTGGACGGCAGAGCTGCTTTTTGAATGGCCTACTTTGAAGCAATTCTGTCAACTCGAATCTCAAGTATTCTACTCCTTGCGTGTGTAACAACAATGTAGTTTTCACCAGTCATTGCGCACCTTTACGTCATACTTTTAATCATCGTTGCATGTCTTAAACATCGCGGTTAAAATGAATCAAACGAGATAAACAGTAAACACGGTAACGGGGTAATCCGAAACACGGCAGTCGGAACGTCATACCAATGTACACTAAATAAATAAAAAATAAAAATAAAAAGAAGTTTATTGCCACATTTGAATTTTAAATAAAAAGTATAAAAACTAATAATAATAAGACTTAAACCTAACTTAATAAAAAAAAACAAGGAATACAAAAAAAAACAAACAAAAGGGCAATGGGTACCCGTCTCAGCCATTTGCTGGATATGTAGGTATACTTAATACCCAGCGCTGATTTCCAGACGAGTCCTTTTCCTATTCCTACAGGTCGGTCGCTATAATATTTCGACCGGCGCGGCTGTGTGTGCGTGTGTGTATGTGTGTGTGTATGTGTGTGTGTGTGTGTGTGTGTGTGTGTGTGTTTGCGTGTGCGAGAGTGTGCGTGTGTTTGTGTGCTTGCGTGTGCGTAATAAAGTACATATAAATTATTGCCTGGTTAAATAAACAACAAATAAATAAACAGATACTTAATTTAAAATATACCAAGTAGTATTACGGGATGATTCCTTTTTGTAATTTGAGTAAATGATCTTTCACCAGTTTTTTAAACTTCAGCAAAGGCATAGGATTTCGTAATGGTGGTGGAAGATCATTCCATATCTTCGTTGCTGCATACTTGAATCCTCCCTTAAAGAACTTAGTACTATGTTTCGGGACTATTAAGGTGTATTGTCTATGACTTCTCATTTGCCTATTTGCATCCTTTGCCCACTTTAGTTTTTGATAAAGGTAAGCTGGTTTCTCAAACTCAATAATTTTACGTAGAGTGAAAGACAAATGCAGGTTTCTTCTATTAGTCATATTTAGGGTGCTTCTGCTATTCAGGTATGGTGTTATATGCGCTCTTTTTGGGATATCATAGCAGAAACGAATACAAGCATTCTGTACTCTCTGTATGGCTTGTTTCGTTCTCGCTAGCAGCCTCGGACCATAGACAATATCTGTGTAATTAAATGGTGATAGTATCAGGGCTTCTACAAGGATTTCCCTGACTTTCTCCGATAGTACTGCCTACAACTATAAGGTGTTTTGAGACGGTAGAAAGCATTGCGAATCTTAATGTTAACGTGGTGCTCAAATCTTAATTCGCCATCCACTAGATTATTTGAGTTGGGCGAATTGCTTCAAAGTAGTCCATTCAAAAGGCTGCTCTACGGTGTAAGGTAGAAGATTCAAACAATGGCAGATGTATAAAAAAACTCAGCTACATGCAATAATCTCAGCTGTATATGTGAGAGTAAGTGACCAAAGTCCAGTAAGATTCTCACGCGATTACAACATTAATTGATAATTACTAGATAATTAGATCCTAAAATGACGTGACTGTTACAAGTAGATATGGGTTCAGACCCCGCAGCATGGACGGCCTTATCACACGATAAGTGACCAGATAGAGCGTCCGTCACTGGCTGACACCGTTCAATAGAACGAGACGGACGCTCTATCGTGTCACTTATCGGGTGATAAGGCCGACCATGATACGGGATCAGAAGGTATGTTACCGCTGCTACGGCTCGCACGCGTTCTATCGCAGCGCGTCGCATGCGATAGAAAGGGACAGCCACGTTTACGGCATACCTAAACAGGGGATTTGTTAACGGAGAACCGTAGTTAGTGTTAGCGGTAACATACCCTCTGACCCCGTATCATGGTCGGCCTTATCACGCGATAAGTGACAAGATAGAGCGTCCGTCTCGTTCTATTGAACAGTGTCAGCCAGAGACGGACGCTCTATCTTGTCACTTATCGTGTCGTGTGATAAGGCCGTCCATGCTACGGGGTCTGGGGCCGGTAGGCTTACTTATACTTATAGCGGCACGACCAAATTACGGAGTGAGCCGCCCCTGGCATGATCGCGTTTACATCGGCCACAAAGCATTCGTCCCTCTCACACTCACACTTACTTTTTTGCTAGTAAGGGACGGAACACTATTTTTTGCGGAAGATATTCAGTTCATACGAATGGCCATGAGTTTTTTGCGAGTACACAATCTAACACGTAAATTGTACTTGCATTATACATATTTGCATACTAAATATGAATGCAAACGAACGGAGTAGAAAGGAATTGGTCACGGCATGTTTAAACTAAACACAAAGGTTGCATGTTATTATGGGACTTGCGTGATGATATGACTTTTTGGCTTAATAGCACCTTCCGATAATATATAATTTTCATGTTTTTTTTAAATCTATGTGTAGTGTGAAAGTTCATACACACTAAAAATAGTAAACAAAGAAGACAATTCAAAGTACCTCCCTATGTCTTCATTGGTGTACCTACCTACCACCTACTTGGTTTTATTTTTTCAAGAAATACTCACTCATAAATCACGTCTTTATTATATAATTTTTAAGTATAGACTAACCTCAACCTTGCCTTTTCTGTAAACTACTGTGTTTTAAATCAATAAAATATTTTGTATTTGTATTTTGTATTAGACTAGGCCACATCATCATCATATCAGCCGAAAGACCTCCGCTACTGAACATAGGCCTCCCCCAAAGAGTGCCAAAGTGTCCGGTCCTGCGCCACCCGCATCCAACGGACCCCCGAGACCTTTACCAGGTCAGACTAGGCGACATGAACGTCGGGGGGGCATCGTGGTAGAATGCACTAGCGATCCCATGGTGCCCCCCTAAACGGCAGAGGGTAACACCGCAGAGGTTTTAGTGGGTATTCCCTTCCCTTATGGAGGGGTGAGTCCCACATACCCCTCACAATGGGCTACCCTGGGCCCCGGGGGATGCGTAAATGCATTTCCTCTGCGTCAAAAAAAAAAGAAAAAAAAAGGCGACATGAACGTCATTAGTCCGCCACCGCTGTCAATGCGTTTCGGCCTTAAATCGTATACTTATTTGGGTAGCGTAATTGACAGGCCTAGCAACGAAGTAATCAGTCACTCCAGACAAAAGAGAAGTCTTTGCGTCACAACCCCGAATAAACACATTACATACATACAGTAGATATATACAATGTTTCGGTGTCGCAAATGACGATGGCGTGCAAACGAGTTTTTCTTAACCCATTATTTTATACAACAATAGTGGCGAACAAGCGTAGGTCTCGCTTGATGGGAATCGAATCCTACGGACGCTTGCAATTTCCTACAACACGACGTCTTGTTGAACGAGCGAGCGAAGCGAACGAAGTTCTCCATTTCAGCTTGAGCAAAATTTGTTTCGTATGACCGGTTGTTTTCCTCTACAAGTCGCATTTCTGGACCAATTCTCGTGAAATTTTGTGAGCTGGTTAAATAGTTTATAGATTTTTTGTAATTCAGTTCAGTCAGTTAACCAAAAAAAAATAAAAAAAAATAAAGTGACAGGCTCGCGATTTCTACAGCTCACACAGAGCCACTAGTTTAGTTTCTCAACTAGTGAGCACTTAATTTCTCGACTCGCATCACACCGTACATTTTAGAGGTCGCGCTCGTTGTCATGTCTAGTTAACTCCCCCGTTCACGCACTCATTTTCGGTGTGGAGCAGTGGGGCAAATAAGTTAGGCGCGAGTGGCGAGTCAGGTGCTCGAGGGGCGAGGCTTCGAGGTTTAAGGGATAAATGAAGCGCGAGGTGATGGATGACTGAGCGAGTGAGGAGCGAGTCGGTGTCTGAGGAATGAAGTAGTACATTTTTGCGACAAGCCTCACGAGTGCCCAACACTGCCAACACTATTCTCAAGTTGCAATGACCACCTGTCTATCATCAGATCAGCACGGCGCCACAACATTGCGCATAGTTGATTGTCGAAGAGTAACGCTCTTTAATGATGAGATGACAAATGTGTGTTTATAATGGAACTGACAAGTCCGTATAGAAACCGCCAAAATAAACACGTCTGAGTAGTCACCGAGTCAATGCATCAACATTGACCCAAAGCGTGGAAGCAGGACGCTGACTTCAGTATGATTCCAACTTATTTATTAACAAAATATAGAAGTAGACCGTCAAATCAACCTGAGCGTCACTTCACTTGACTCACCTGGGAGTCGTAAGCGTAATCGGAGGTTAGATTGCGTTAACATCTATCTAACCTCCTAAAGCCCAATTAGGCCTACTGTCCACGGAAGCGTAGCTGCATAGACGCGTATTCGTCATTGTACGCTTGCTGTACGCTTGCTTGCAGCCTACATATAAAACCGCACAACTCTGTCGACGGAGCGGCAACGTCGCATCAGCGACGCTGCATGCAAGCTTCACGCAGCTCGCCGTACTGCATGTTTATACGCCGGGCTACATCGCAAGAGACAGCACGTTGTATTTTTGCAAATAAATGGCGGGACCGGCTGCATTTTTTTTTTAAATAGTGGAAAAATATCCAGTAAATTCTGGAATGTCCTTTTACTCATTCTATAAAATGAATGAAATACGTCATCATCCTCTGATAGTTCTCTTGCAGCTATGAACAGTCTGCAATTTACGTTTCTTTCTATATATGGATGTATCCAATATAAACAGCGTCGTTGGACATCATCACGACTGAAAGAAAATGAAGGCTACGTTACGCTTACGCTACGCTTCGTGGACAACGCCAGTACGCCGGGCTTTATGAAAGCTGCACGCCATGCTTTTGCAGCGTCTATGCAGCTACGCGTCGTGGACAGTAGGCCTAAGGGAATGCAATCTAGCAAGATCTCGTCTAGGGTGTTTTCATTCATTTGCTTTAACTTCGACACAGTGCTTGGTACATTTATATAAGTTATCCTGTATATCGGTTTGACGATATTCGAAAAAAAAAAGTTTTTTTTTCAGGTTTCATACAAAATAATTTAATATTTACTTGCAGACTATTGTACGACTTTTCACGATTTTTTTACATCAAACTACTTTTAAGAATCTTTATAAATCGTAATACTTTTTACGATACGGATGATAACCTGCGGTTTACGTTTATCGGCATCGGTATCGTTGCATCCCTAATTAAAAGGGATCCTCCTGTTTAATGGAATGTTAACTCGAAATGGCTGCACTGCACGCACAAGCGAGGAAACTTCAGTTGAGACAAACGAAACACTGTATAGCACGGCGATCACGCGACGGCGCCCGAGCTCTCTCGATCTTTCTCGCACCATCCGTCCCTCTCTTATTAGAACACTTAGAACAAGAGGTATAGTGCGAGAAAAATCGAGAGTATGTCGCGGCCGTCTCATGATAGACGTGCAGCAAATACTGCAGCGTAAGGACTATCCTCTTTAAACACTCAAAATTGTCGGGTTGTTTGTACTGAGAGGTTACGACCGACTAACTGCATATGTAGCTTCGAGATAAATGCCCGTAAGGGTGAATACCCACCAGAGACGCGCGAAGATGCGTCTTCATAATTTGACACTTCGCATGATTGACAAGCTAGGTATAGTTATGACTTATGGTTATGAGCTGTCCAGTCAATGAACTGACAACTTGTATGGAAAACTTGACAATTTTGGAAATAATCTATAATAGCTTATTTTTTATGTGTCACAGATATATTATTCAAGATAAATCATACAAAAACAGACATTTGACATATCAACATGACGACGTTAGTTATCCTAGTTAGTAGTGACCCTGCATACAACGCTGACAGTTCCAGGTTCGAAGCTCGGTAAAGGTATTGGTAAATAATATACAAAAACGAAAAAAACTAATGCATTTTTGGAATCGAAATACGCTACCAAACATGGCCTATGGGCTATTTAAGTGATTTGTAACAATAGGGCCAGGGGTAACATTATCATAACGGATAAAACCCCTTTACCAAATAATAAAGATTTTAAAAAAAGACCATGATTTTCGTTACAACCTCTATGTGAATGCATAGAGAGTTGTGATAGGTAGATATTACAGACATCTCTTAAAACACAAGAAGTTAATTAAATATAGCAGATGCATCTAGCATACACAGAAATGTCCAATCCAGTAGCTCGACATCATAAAGAGGCGCCACATTATCGCCTACGTACCTGTCACCCGTGTAAAGGGACGCCTACACTTATTAAGGGTAGTTAATAAGTTGTGACAGGTGCATTTAGCCAACATGAGTATAAGTATAAAGTACCTTGACTTGGTAAAAACACGTTCGCTTGGCCTTTATCAAAGTATTTTTTCTTAGTCTGATGAGTACTCCAGCTATTTATCCATGGACGGGTTTTAGTAAGATTCATATGTAAGTAGTGTCGGTTTTGAGTAGTGGAGGACGAGAACTGAGCAGCCGTGTTGTTGTTTAGTATTTAATTAAATCATGTTTTTTTTAACAAGCCTTGCCATGGAAACAAGGTTTTCGGTAGCTAACACATTCTGTTACACCACGATGGTGACAAAAAAGCTTACGGTGAACCTAAAGTTATTAGGCGGAGTCATAAATATTTTCAATGAAAAGCTTAGTTTGGGACTACATCGATTTATCCCCCAATATATATATTTATTTTATTTTCCGTAGGGAATGTTCGCAAGTTTTTCATTAAACATCATTCAAGCAACAAGCATGCCTAACTATTTGTGCCACGACGTACAGTGCGGAGTCAAAGTACTGTTCTAAGTTACTTAAATAATGCAATTTACAAATTGTTTCGTTAGTTTCATCGTTTGTCACAAGTTTCGTTTTCAACCGTTCCGCTGCGCGGCGATGCGGGGCGGGAAATTGAACAAATATTTTTTTCTTCACTGACACTAATATCTCGCCTCGTCTCGCCGGTGGAAAACTACCGTTACCCAAGTTACGTCAACTAGCATTTAAACGTATAATCACGCAGATAAACATCTCAGCACGAAGCGACATTACGACCTCGAACTAGATTCCCTACTTGACATTGAATGGAAGAAAACAGATCCGAATCGCGAGTAAGATCCGCTTACGGCAGAAAGTTATGGCGTCTTTAACCTTTTGGCGTTTTTATGGGTTACCTTACCTATCTGAATCACAAAAAATTGTTTACCAACTGTGTCGTTGTGTATAAGCCGTTTTTCTCTGAAGCCATGATATTCACAGGATTATTATGAAACATACCTTTTTTTTACGTCGGGGGAATGCTTTTACGCACCGTCCGC
This sequence comes from Epinotia bilunana, assembly GCA_947049275.1. NCBI lineage: Eukaryota > Metazoa > Arthropoda > Insecta > Lepidoptera > Tortricidae > Epinotia > Epinotia bilunana. Next base: position 13,961,293 of record OX346275.1, on the reverse strand, counting down.
CCGTCCAGGGGGGACGGCCCAAAGCCCAGACTACCCACTAAACCCCCAACGTGTCTAACCCCTAACGTGTCTGTCTAACCATGCCGCTGCCAAGGAGGGCAAAAGGTTCGCTTGACGCATTCAAATTTGACCCTCGCAACTGGCCCGTTTGCGCAGGCACGACCAGGAGAGCGCCCCGGAACAATTTTGGGGCGCTTAACCTAACCTAATGAGCTCTACGTGATTAGTACCTAATTAAAAAAAAACTTTTGGGTTTTTGTGATAATTAGCTTATTGCCGAAATGAAAATTCGGACAAACGATACAGCTGGGAAATGAAACTTAGTTATTGCGATAGGATACCGTTTTCATGACATGTGTAGCGCCTCCACGGCTATCTTATCACAAGAGGGCGCGCGCGCTGTGTCGCGGCGAGATAGGCTATCCGTCTGTTTCTAATGAAACCGCTTAGAAAGAGACGGACAAACTATATCGTTGCGAGCGAAGCAGCTCGCGCGCTTTTAACCGTGCTGCCCCGCTATTCTGTAACTTCTTTTAATCTTACCTCAACGCTCAGCCACAAGTACAACTTGACGCGTAGGTAGAGGTCTTGTTTCGTTAGGCGTGACGGGTGGGGTGAGGCGCATGAGCGCGTAAAGACTAACAGCCCATGTTATTTTCAGGCCAAAACTTACTTTAATAATTCGCTACGCGCTAATGCGGCTCACCCCGCCGGTCACCCGTCACGAAACTAGACCTCTAGCTACGCTTAGTTACTACGCATCGCGGAGTCAAGATATATTTGTGGGTGAGCGTTGAGGTGAGCTTAAAACAAGTTACAGAATAGGGGGGCTGGTCGGGTAGAATAGCACCGCAAATCATCCCGTTGGGTGTCGAAAGAGTCCATTGGAGGGTTGAAGTGTGTGGCGATTGGCTATTCCACTTGTTTAAAATCCTTGTCCAATAACCATTGCGTCTCACGTTTATTTAAACAAAATGTGAGAGGCAGATACTTTAGACAAAGATCCGTCCACATTTCGCTTAAAAAAATGTGAGACGTAATGATTATTGGACAAATATCTTGGACAAGTGGAATGCCACCCTAACATTCTAAATACTACAATTTCTTCTAAAGCACTACGGTGGCAAACAATAGGGAATATGCATGTGATTCAGAAATGGCCAAAAAAATCATGAGTAATCTTTATTGCTTAATAAATATACTCACATGATTATTTTTACAAATTATCATGTTTCTATTATCAAACTTAATTATTTAAAAGTAGTATTTTTCAAATTCCCTCGCAAATGTTCAAAACGCAACACTATTGGCCGAGCGAATCGTGACGTCACCGTGCATTCGGTCGTTTGTATGATTATTGAAAGTTATTCGCATTGTTTTGCCGCTGTTTATGATAAACAATCAGTGTTTTTTGGGAATTATTAACTGAAAGCAGTGACTCCTTGTGAAAAAAGACTCGCCACAATGACTGGAAGTGGTTTTGTCAAGGCAAAGTCGGATAATATGCCTGAAATTGATGTGTTCATGATGACTAAGTACGTACCTCGTAGGTGTGTTTCTTAAATAAGTGGAATAAAAAACTAGTACATATGTTCATTATATACCTAATCAAAGATATGTTGGTATTAGGAATGTTACAATGGTGAGAACATCTTTATAAACATAACAAATTATGTTGTTTTCGTCAAGGCTTATAAATAAAACAAATTTATGTAGGACACTCAGTAGAAAGGATTAAATTCTTTCAACTTCGATCAACAGTGCAAACAGAAACTTAACTAAGACGTTTCGTGATCAAAATCAACACTCGTAGTCAGCTGTTGATCAACAAAAATCATAATATTTTGTAACATTAATAACTAAAAAAATGGGAATCAGAATAGTTTTATGAATAAGTATATATATTTTTAGGTTAGGTTATTGTTTATATTGTTCGGGAGTCCTAATAAAAAAGATTTTAGGTACAAACATATTTAATAATCACTTCGAAACGCAGTTCATAACAATATAAACTACTCAAACACGATACATTATATCTCCTCATCGCCTTACACCCCTTTTTCCTTATATTTTGCATCTTTGGGCATATGAAAATATATCATGTCAGGTGCTGTTTTAGTGTTATTTTCACAAATAGGGGCAATACAATATTTATAATAAGCTTTTGTGTGCTCTTCCGTTACAATAAGTTGATCTTACAAGCTTTAATAACTCACTTTTACTAAAAGTGAATCAAACACTTCGTTGTTTATTTATTCTAAGTGCACGGTGACGTCACAAAATGAGCGTGCCAAAATGGCGGCGTTTTAATCGTCCGAAAATGATAGTAGTTTTAATTATTATTTTTTAGCTTATTCAATAATATTGTGAGTGTTATATTTTTTTCCGGTTACATAATTACTTATAGAATAGTTTAAAAAAATAAAAAAAATGCATGAATATACCCTATTATACGACCTGTGTGATATTACTTGCACGCTTGCGACACCAGTAGTCTAGCGCATTGCAGACCCCTTTTGGTTTGAGGATTCGTTAGCACTTCGGTGGATGTCACGCTGCGCCGCATATCCGGACGGAGATGCGGAGCTCGTTGTATGCAAATACCTTAGTTTGTATATAAATTCCGTGTAGTACAGTCGCCATCAGATATATCGGAGCGGCCAAGGTGGTCACAAATATCTGAACACGTCTCTATTGTCGAGGCATTAGAGACGTGTTCAGATATTTGTGAGCACCTTAGCCGCTCCGATATATCTGATGGCGACTGTACGACACACTGCACCGCACCTCCATCCGGCGAAATTTGTATGCACCTCCGCACCTCCGTCCGGAGATGCGGCGCAGTGTGACACCCGCCTTCGCTGCTGAGACAAATGCAGGGTCCCTCACGCTAAATTTAACACAGCACATCCTCTGAAGCTTAGTTGACCTTACTCATCCCAAGAAACGCTAGGAACACAACAAATACCCACAACGCAAATAGTAAGCAGCAAGAAGATCGCGGAAAGTCTTGGAGTGAAATAAAGCGAGAAGCTCAAGACCGATCTGCACTGGACATATGATCTTAAGTCAAGTCAAATAAGTAAGTCAAGTAGTCTCGTGTTATTACGGCCGTCTTCTGTATGGTGGAGTGGTATTGTTCTCTTTAAAATAGTTGTGCTCTTTAAATAGTTGTGCTCTTTAAATAGTTGTGCTCTTTAAATAGCTGTGCTCTTTAAATAGTTGCGCTCCTCAAATAGTTGTGCTCTTTAAATAGTTGTGCTCTTTAAAATAGTTGAGCTCTTTAAATAGTTGTGCTCTCTAAACAGTTGTGCTCTCTAAATAGTTGTGCTCTTGAAATAGTTGTGCTCTTTAAAATATGAGCGAGATTACGTTCCGCTGTAGCCTTATTGTTGAGAAATGGTCGTGATATTGCTATCTTGACGTTTGCTCACTTTCTGTGAGATCATCGACCCACTTGGCCGTATATGCGCAAATATTACCCTGTAGATATCTCTTTTTTCCCCCGTCGGTACAGTTAGACCTTAAATAATTCCATGTATTTTGTAAATGCGATGTCCCAACCATTGCGCGACGTATAGCCGATTTTCAACGCTTTTCACATACCGATGCAAACAAGGCTGACAAACACTACAATACACACTCGTGCCGCCTACAAAAACCAGGTCCTTTACACGCGATTGGGATCTTAACTGCCAGACGATTAAATGCTAAAATGCCGTAAACATTGATGAGGACTTGAAGCATTGTTTGTAGTAGTCTAAAAAGTTGTGCCATTGTCGCTATACAAATGGCGGATTTTTGTATTAGAATGTTGTTCATGTGACCTTCTTCGTCCAAAGATGACGTCCTTGTCGCTCTTTAAAAGTTTCTAAACTACATATAAGGATGTGTCTAGTTGTACAGTAGGTACAGTCAGCATCATAAAGTTAGTAGCAGCCAAAGTAGCCAAATATATCGTAACACATCCTTACTCCTATAGTAATATAGACTTGTTCCGATATATTTAACTATATGATGCTGACTATATGAGGGTTGAAGTGCGTTGTGGGCGATGGGCTAGCAACCTATCACTGCTAAATCACATTTTGGCGATCTTTTATACCCACATTTATGCTAAAAGTGGCGCTGGAACATACGTTTCATGTGCTCTGCCTACCCCTTTTTGGGAATAAAGGCGTGAATGTATGTATGTATGTATGATGCTGACTGTAAGTTAGGTGTACGAGGGTTTCATTTAACAGCATAATCCATACTACTATTATAAATGCGAAAGTAATTCTGCCCGTCTGTTACCTTTTCAGTCTCAATCTTAACCCACTGAACCGCTTTAGATGAAATTCGGTATGGAGATAGTTTTATACCCTGGGAACGACATGGGATAGTTTTTATCCGGGAAATCATCCCCTAAAGGATAGAAAAGGGGAAACAAAGTTAAACGAGTATACGACGAAGTCGCCGGCCGCAGCGCAGCCAAAAGCTATCTAGTAAATAATAATAATAAAGATACTTGCATTGCACTTCATCAAGATAAAATATTACAAAAAAGCACAAGGCAACAACAGAGCGGTATCTTCCAGACAACCTTTATTGCATCTTCAAAACCAAGTTGTCATTCTCATGCACTTTAAATGTCTGTTTGGCCCTACAGTTGGCTCATAGAGAATGCCTTGAGGCATTAAGTACAGTCCGCCTTTAGTACTTATTTGTTTTATGCAATAAAGTCTAAATAAAGAAAGTATGGTTATGCGTGTCATAGTAGCGAGTGTTTCATGACTATAATCCTAAATAAGGGCAGTTGACAGAGTAGCTTGAAGCTTGACGAGCGAGCAGGTTGATATGATTATATAATATGCATATACATATACTAGGTTCTGCCCGCAACTCCGTTCGAGTGTAACTTGTTTATAAATTAGCTCCATACAAACTTTCACCCCGCTAGAGGATGATTTCCGGGATAAAAACTATCCTGTCCTTCCCCGGGACTCAAACTATCCTATATCAGATTTCGTCAAACCGGTTCAGTGGTTTAAGCGTAAAGAGGTAACAGACAAGACACACTTTCGCATTTCTAATATTAGTATGGATAGAGATGAGATTAGTATCAACTAAGTGTACATGGTCTCTGGTAATATGTGAAAATGTGACTGACTGCAATAACAATGAGCTTATAATGTGCAATGTGCATGGACTGGTGACATAACGTGAACAAAGATACAATTGTATCTTAGCACTAAGTTGCATGTTTTTTAAACATTCACACATTCTCAAAATGATGTCTGCTTTAAAATAGCAACATGATTCATAATTTTTTGATTACAGATATACCTATCACATTCCTGAAATATAAGAAAAGTAATTTCCTTGCTGTGGCATAGTGAGAGAATTTATTTATTTATTTAGGATTACCAACAGACAACACCTCTTACAATATCTAAGTTCTATTTTTATTCTAACTGGATGCTTATTTAATTAAAGGTAACCACAACATGCATCAATAGCTTTCAGTACGATTACACATTAAGATTAAGGATTATAAATTAGGAAATCATATTTACTTTATACATGCTTTAGACATTTTAGCTTTAGACGTTTAGCTGTTCATGCAAAATTTTATACTTAATAGCTTAATTTTACATTAGATGTGGTAATTTGTAAAATGTGGCATTTAGAGAAAAAGTTTTTAATTGGAACAGCCATCTTTTAAATCCATACCAAACTGTATGCTGGTTCCAACAGAAGACCAGTGCTGGTTATCATCAGCTAAATGCTGTGTTGGGAACATTTCGTGACCATCCTTTGTCTTCTGTTTGCTGTTTTGCATGTCACAAATAAATGTGTTTCTATTTCTATACCATGCACGCTGACTAATTGTAAGTAAGTTTCCTTTTGCGATTAAAAAGAGGATGTGTGTATCATCATCATCAGCCTGTAATCGTCCATTGCTGAGCACAAGCCACTCTGTGAGTACACCGCTTCTCCCGGTCCTGTCCCATGATAGTGTCATGACGGAATGACCCATCTTTTTGTGTGTATCGGAACTGTTTTTTCTCTCTATTGAACAGAAAAACTTTCAATCACAATACCATCCTCAATATATTGACTGTTGAGAGGCCTCTTCATGTTTACACCATTTTGCTAGTGTCATTCTCAGTCACAAAAAAATTAATTCAACATTTTTTTATTGCATTTATACCTATTAGTCCTCACGTATGTTTTCCTTGACCTGTCAGGACTGTTGTGAAATTTATGCTACCCAATACATGTTTTTGCCAGCTAGTTTTATACAATTATAATAAATATGGAAACAAATATATATGACATTCCGGTGTCCGGTATATCTGGAAAGTTTTATCAAAATCCAATTGATAATTTTTGCTTGTAAGTAAAAAAAACATTCAGGAGGTTGTAGAATAATCAATTCCAATAATTATGATAAGCAGTATCAGTCTTCCCTTTGTTTAAATTTCACTGCACAGCACAAGACAACACTGCATCATCGATTTAACTAGTTTTAGCATCCTAAGCCCACCAAAATTGAATTGAAATTTGAATCATTTGATGTAAGAAATAAAGTTTAATTTAGTTTGTTTTAAAAAAAACTGAAGCCAAACAAATGCAACCCTATTCCGATTGAAAACGATTTAAAATCCTTAAAGAGAATAAGTCCTATCAGTAGGCTCAGTCACTTCCAGATGATAACATTGCATGCATGAATAGTTGTTACAGTATATATTTTAGCCTGACTACTGAAAATCTGCAAAAATTCTACACCTCTGACTAGAGACCAGGCCCCTATTTCACCAGCTTGACAATTGTCACCTGACACTGACAATTCGCCATTCATTGCTTGTTCTAGAAGTTAAGGTGGTTGCTAGGTTACTTTGGAATCAGCAATGTACGGAGAATTGTCGTTGTCAGGTGACAATTGTCAAGTTAGTGAAATAGGGGCCAGATTTTACATTAATGTGATATTTTCATATCATATCCTTATTTTCATATCATAAAATACCCAGAAATAGGAAGCACAAGTCAAAGTTATTTCTCTGTGCAAATATTTTAGTAGAAGTATTCAATATTCTTTCCTCTTGTTGCAACAACACTTGTCAAATCTGCTATATGCTCAAATTAAATTAACACATCTCAGAACACAGAACCAGTTGTTGAAACAATTGACACTTCAAACAAGATAAAAAAAAACATGTGCAAAACAATGTCCATGCCACTCCGAAAATAGTTATCAAATTGTATCAGTAGTTATTATTAAACTAGTTACAAAGAGAGACAGTTGTTTTAATTATGCAAAGGGCAGGCAGTAATCATCAATTTCCCCTTACATTAGTGTACAATGGAAAGTGAAATTCCTGTGATTTCTGTGAAACTAAGATTACATATTTGCAGATTTTTGAGTCATGCCATACTGACAAACTTGTTCTCTTAGCCTGATAACAAGACATTTATTAAAAAACCTTTCAGTAGATTAATGTTTTGAAAGAAATAAATTAAAATCTTAACATGGTCCAGATACTATTATTTAATGAGAACTATTTAACAAAGTATTTGGTTTCATGTTGTCTATGTTGATAATGACTTGAATCTTGTTGAATATGTACTTGGTTCAGCTATGTCCAGTATAATAGTCTATTCAGTTTCACCTGGGAGCGAGGCCTGTGACCAGCAATGGGATGAGTACACCGATGTAATTAATGTATTAGCAAGGGGTATTGGTTGTATCGTTATCTATTCACTTTAAATTAACTTGGTATGTATGATAATATAACAAAAATGATAAATAGCTGGAAATATCATACAATAACCCTATTTATGTTGCCCTGGGATCTGATACAGTAATTTAACTAGATTTGTAGATACATAAATAAATTATGGACTGAATAAATTAATATGAGTATGTGTAGTGATGATTAGAAATTATAACTACTATAATTAAACAACAGCACAGGCTAAGTCAACCGCAATATTACTCATAATTGCCTTACGTATTTCCACACTGCAAAATAACATGTAGGTACATTGGATTGGACCACACCGTATTTTACACACCACTAAAATGTCTAAAATAAGCCCCAAACGCCAAAATAATGCGTCTTAACGCTCCATTTACACCAAAAGTACACATTTGAAGTTATTTGTGAACATATTTTGCAGTAATGAGGCGATATGTATAAGAATCGATGGCCCGACTAGCAACAGGGCTGTGCCTCTGTATAACTATGTATCTATAGCATGCGTCCATGCACGCCTAGATTTTCACGAATACGTGACTTCCTAGCACACGGTGTACTAGAAAGCACCCTAACGCACAGCAGACGGAACTAGATTCACTAGATTGGCTCAATGATAGCGTTCGGAACAGAAAGTTAAATGGCTCACCAATTGTAGGTACAGGCCGGCGGTGCCCCACAAAAACTTGTCCGATACACTTATTCGACAGCGTGATCTCAACTCATATTACAAAATATTTAATATAAATAAAACAGAATCACTTATCCATCATTATTGCAAGCTAACAGTTAATGTAATTGGTAAAATGAGGCAAGAACTTTACCCTTCCGTCAGCAATGTATCTTCGATCGTCCCTCCAGCGGTTTCAGGGCGCTTCCTATATCACCATTAAGACTGGATTCTCACTTTATGGCACATTTTGTAAACGTACAAACACACCACACTGAATCTAGAATAAATCACTAGTTTTTATCACGGGCTCTATCTACCACCATTAGCTTTTCATACACCTTATCCCGGGCACGGTCCTCCTCACGGCCATTTGCAAATTGCGTCAAAATTCGTGGAATGTGATTGGTTAATTCTGCGCAAGTCTTGTTTCAGTCCTACTCTGCTACCTGGTGGCAATATCGTGAACTAATAATCAAGCCACAGAAAATCCTTCTGTACTGCAATGAAATAGAGACTTTTAAAATATTCATGTCTACACTTACGACCTTTTTGGTTAAATTCTGTAGGGTGCGGTAAGGTAGTTCGAGAACCCCGTATCGTGACGTCAAACTGGGCGTGAATAATAAAAAGCGGGCTGTTTAAATTTCGATTATACAGTGCTACCGTCAAAATAATCATTATAAATGATTGAAGATTTGAGAAGCAAAAGTTAGGATGTGAGAAAAAACTGGTTAAATACGTGATCTAACATAATTTCTACCAAAATTTCCTGCATAATCTCAATTGTGTACTTAATTACGCTCCGTTCTACGCAATCATCGTGGCCTTACTTACTGCACGGTTGATTCCAGTTCTTTCAAGATTTCTTTTACTAGTATTTAACAAAGTAAGAGAATTTTTAAACATTTATGTAACTTTTTTGTGTACCTTAAAAGTTACGAAAATTTAATTAGTGTTTCTTACTACCAATTTCCAGACGAAAGTTTAGTGTCAAGCATGAAAACCAAATGTCAATCCAATCAGTATCAGTGCCCTTTGTCAATGTTCGCATGATAGACGTATAGTGTGTTGCGTTCTGCTTGTTCCGTGAAGATTTATTTGGAAATAAACAATTAAATTAATTCACGCATGTACCAGCCGTGGACTAGAGTGTCGGAATTTAATCTAGGCTCCCTTTAAATCCTCGTTCGTGTAGGACCTTGTTGGAGATTTTATTGCGAGTTCCACAATAATAACAGGCTGTGTACGTCTATAATATACGTAAGTATTAGTCTTATTTTAGAAATAATTTCCATGACAACGTTCTGGTAGCTATTTTGAGGAGCGCCGTGACTGACTAGTTTATTAGGTTCTAAGATTTTTATCTAGATTATGATTTGCGGATTAAATCCTTGATACCTTCTTTTGTTGCTCTCCTCGTCAGCTAAGCTGGCGCATTGCGCAAACACGTTGCAGTGTAATAAATATCCTTGTCTCAATAACATTGCTACACTGTTTGTGTAGATGCAGATCTGAGAATTGCGCCTTTAATTTGTTTTCGTAAGTATTCGTGTGTATGTTTGCCTTCTTTTCAAGCTTACTAATTTGGATGAGTTTTAGTATGGAGATATTTTGAATAATGGAGACTTGTTCTTAGGGGGGAAATGTGAGGTGGAAAGTATGGAAGTTGCTATTGACGTGCAGAACGCAGGTAAATAGATAAATAGTAAATATTCACAAATTATTCTTCCAGAGCCTATGAAAGTAAAAATATTTTTTAGTTTGGTAATAAATAAATAAATATTAAGTGACTATTTTACATAAAGGTATCTAGTCCCACAGTAAGCTTAATAAAGCTTGCATTATGGGTACAACAATAAACATACAATACAATACAAATATTCTTTATTGCTCACCAGAAATAGTAGAAAAAGTAAAATAGAGGTAAATTAAGCATAAACAATAACTAAATGATAGTGGACAATCTTACACGAATCGACCTAGTCTCAAACTAAGCATACATAGCTTGTACTATAGGTACTAGACGACAATGAACATACTTATATAGATAAATAAATACTTAAATACATAGAAAATATCCATGACTCAGGAACAAATATTCGTGCTCATCACACAAATAAATGCTCTAACCGGGATTCGAACCCAGGACCTCTTGCTTTACAGGCAGGGTCACTACCAACTACGCTAAAGCGGTCGTCACAATGGTAGACAACAGGTGTTGTTATCGCTAAAAATCGATCTCTTCCAGACAACCTTTGGGTGCTGGAGACGATGCAAAGAAAGATATGATTTGAGTAGGTGAAAACAGAATAGGTTGCCAGAGAGAGATGATTTATAGATGTATTTTATATTGTCGGCTAAATTTGTGCATATCTTCTTAACAATTTAAACCGATTTTACAGGTTAGTTGAGAGGTTTTTTTAGTTAGTTATTTAAATGTAAACGGTTTTTTCGTTTCCGCTATTAAGGGTGGGTTGCACCAACTTACGATTACAGACCGATCAACGTTAAATATGGCACCGGCAGCTGTCATCCCTTAGACACTTGTCAAACTGTGAGTGAACTGGATATATTTTACAGCTCTGAATCTCGATTTCTCTCACTCGCCACCCGGGTACTTGGAGTCTATTTCTACTCCAAGTTCCATCAATATATCTTAGAATATATATTTTAGTAGTAACCAAATTTTTTTTTTATTGTATTATTTAAACGTTGTGCTAATATTATGGCTCTCCTGTTAACACGTGTAGCTTGACTGTAAAGTGTTAATTTATGGAATAAATAAATAAATAAAAACTGAAAAGTTGTTCGTAAAAATCTGAATGTATGAAAATACATTCAGATTTTTACGAACACCGCTAACAACAGACGGTTTGGTGCAACCCACCCAAAATGCGTTCAGAATTTGCCATCTAAAGGTGGCAAAACATGCTCTAAAAAAATGGAGTTAAGAGGTTTGCAACTATAGCCGACGATATGCAAAATAGCCTAGACTCGGCAACAAATACTGGTCATCACATAAATATTTCCTCTTTTTTTTTAAATAGAGCCTTTATTACTGAATTATTACATTTCACTTATTCTAATTTGTGATTCTGACATCCGGAATGCTTTCGTTTGTGACAGTCTGCCCTTTGGCAAAGGCCTCCCCTAGAGTTTGCCACAATTTTCTATCTACAGCTTTTCTTCTCCATAATGGGCCAGCCATTTCTCTAATTTCATACCAGGCATGTGTATATTGAGTTGTGCGATTCTGTCTGACACTCCAATAAAATCTTGAATATAATCTTTATAGCATTTTTTCACAAGGAAGCCGACTCCATACATGCCTGGTAGAGTGCCCATATGGTAGAAGATATATTTGTCATATTCTTGTATTTGCTCACCTATTCTTCTTACTTCACTTAACCCAACAATATCCCAATTTATTAGGTCTAAGGAATGCTCTAATTCTACTAATGATTCGTCTGTTCTGAGGGTTCTCGTGTTAAGTGTTGCTATATTAATATAATCTCTTTTCTTTTTGAGTTTCGTGGAGTTCGTTATGTTTGTTATCTTCAGTTCTAGTTTTTGTTTTTCTAGGGGGTGATATTTCCTCTTACCAGGATTCAAACCCATGACCACTCGCTTCGTAGACAGGGGTACAACCAACTATGCTGACGTTGTTGTTATAATCACTATGTTAAGCAGGTTTATTTTACCGGTTGATACAGCTCCTTTAGGCACTGGTCCCACCGCCGGCTAGTAAGCTAGAAAAGTTGGGCGAGTAGCATTACATTGCGGATCTGTAAAGGTCGATTAATCACACTGTGCCTGGTCAGCACGCAATGGACCGTTTCTAGCTCACTAGCCGGCGGCGGTGGGACCAGTGCCTCAGTGTAAAAAAAGATAATAAAGTTTGTAGTTCAAATTAAATTTTATGTAAGAGCTAAACTTTTAAACGGACTCTATTTTGTCTGGGAACACAACAGACTAAATAGACCGTCCCAATACACCTGCGTCACATGACAACATGATAAAATGCACGCCAGCAGGTTGAGAAAATGGACTGAGCAAGAAAAAAAAGGGCGAAAGTTTGAAAATCCGGTCAAAAATTGTATGGGTAGATATTTACGTCATGTGACAACAGTACGACACATGTGACATCATTTAGCCCTTTAATCGTAAAGAGAGTAAACCAGTGTCAGTCCTGAACACGGAATAAAGAATCCATGGATTCTTTATTCCGTGGTCCTGAAATAGCCGGGAGTACTTGGCAGACGGCGTCAAAGTTGTGCCGGTGCAGGTTAAGTTAATGTACGGCCCAATAATCGGCGTCCACTATATCTCTGTTTCTTTTTAACGGTGCCGGTTAATGTACGGCCCGATAATCCGCGTCCATCTATCTTTCTCTCTCTCTTTTTGTATAAGTTAAAAAGAAACAGAGATATAGTGGACGCCGATTAATGGGCCGTATATTAACCGGCACCCTTAAATGCGAGATACTGACGCACTGCTTTGTACGTGACATGTCGTAAAAATACGCGTGTCGTGTTTTTTTTTACTTGTTGCGTCGCGGACTTCGTATTTCCTGATAGCACTCATCCATCATAGATAAATAATTATCACATTTGTTATTTCTACGAAATAAAAAGTATCTGCATTAATTTATTATTATCGTAATTATATCATTATATCGTAATTATCTGTTACAATACCTCCTGGTGCTGATAAACAGATTCACGTGAGTAATAAAAGAAGTCTGTTTTAGCAGGTAATTATGTATTATTATTTAAGACTAGCTTTTGCCAGCGACATCGTCGGCATGGGACTCGTTTATATCGTAGCTCCATACAAACCTTAACCCCCAATTTCACCCCCTTAGGGGATAATGTCAGGGATAAAAACTATCCTATGTGCTTCCCCGAGACTCAAACTATCTCTATACCAAATTTCATCCAAATCAGCTCAACGGTTTAAGCGTGAAGAGGTAACAGACAGACAGACACACTTCATTACAAGCTTTTATTTAGTTTCACCTGTCCCGTTGTCTATCTGTCTGTAATGAAATCTTGCAAGTTAAATTTGACCCACTTCCCGGTGACCGATTGAGCTGAAATTTTGGGTATAAGTATAGTTTGGATGACAATTCAATATTGTGGTACCTACCATCGAGCTGATGATGGACACAGAAGGTGGCCACGGGAATTCAGTACTTAAGCGACGTAACCCCGTTGAGTTTGGGTTCGTTAGAATCGTCTCAATGAGTAGTTGATGATGGTATACAGGAAAATACAGTCGGCAATAAAAGCTAGTAACAAAAATGAAATTTTTGAAAGAAACTTTTTATAATATTAGTATGGATGTTAATTAAATACTTCGTATATCAAGCGTGATAATGCTAATATGGTGAATTATATGCATGATATCAAAAATCTTATATCGTAAAGATGTTATAATGTGGGATCGATAAGATTAAATATTTATCGAGGCTCCTTATTTATCGACTTCAAAAAAAGGACTTGGTTGTAATAATTGATTCAATTTATTTAATTTAGTATTTCACATATTTTTGCCAGCTTTCTTTATTTACATTAAGTATGCGATACGAATATGAACGTCAATATATAAATCTATCTACTCTATTAAATCCTGTTTTGTAATAATGGCATCATTATTGAATTGATATTTGTCAGTATTCATAGTCTAACGTCACATCAATATTTGAGTAGTAATTTGTTAAGTACATTGGTATTCTACGCATTTGGTTATCTGATCACATGATAGTGTATTATATGGAAACCAATTATGTTGATTAAATTAATTCGGTAATAGTTTTACTGCATGCATAAATGGATTTTTAAAATGCTATTTACATAGATTTTGTTGTGTCGCAATGAAAATTCATTCTAACAGAACCAAAGCGCTGTAAATAGCGTGTACTTATATTCACAAATACAACAAAAAATAAATAAGCAAAGAAATTCAAAGTAAGTAGGTAATTAAAATTAAAGCACGCGCGCACACAAATTGAGACATTTTGTTCCCGACAAACAGCGAGCAATGTAAAAATGTATATTTTACATTGCTATGTATATAGGGTCTGCCTGAAAACCAGCGTTGCAGTGGCCTTCCTACTGTAACATTATGCTGAGGCAAGCCCCTTTTTAACATCACATAATGATAACTGTATAGGATTAATTTTAAATTTTATATGTTAAGTCTACTTTTAAGGTTCCCATGTAACTTGAATTGTCATGTGATGTTGAATAAAGTTCTTCTATTCTATTATATTGGAAAACGATGTAAACAAGGTGACGTAAGTGTTTATTCTCTTAATAATTAATCATTTCCATGATGCTTCAGCATCATTATCAACATATGAGCCGAAAGGCGTCCACTGCTGGACATAGGCCTCCCCCAATGAGTGCCACAATGACCGGTCCTGCGCCCGCATCCAGCGAGCGGACTCCCGCGACCTTTACGAGGCCATCATTCCACCTTGTGCGGGGGTCTGTAGGCGCAGCGTGGGGCGCCTGCCGGTACGCGGTCGCCTCTCGAGAACCTTTGCCACCCCAACGGCCATCGGTTCTACGTGAAATGTGCCCCGCGCACTGCCACCAAGTTTAGCGATTCGAAAGATGATATACAGCACGGCTATCATGCGACGCCGCGCGAGCTCTCTCGATTTTTCTCGCACTATCCGCCTCTTTCTTATTAGAACACTTAGAACAAGAGATATAGTGCGAGAAAAATCGAGAGTTTGTCGCGGCCGCCGCATACTAGACGTGCTGGTAGCCACAGGGCCTGTCGCTTGAATAAACAAGTGCGACAGAGAGGGAGGTACACAAACGAACTTCGTTTTCGTATCACGCTAGCCTCAGGTTCCCTGGAAACTTTGCATTTGAATAACAACATTGTTACCTTGATATTTAAATCAATCGCTTAAATTTAAAAATAATATTGGATTTATTTATGTAGTTTCTGCTCGCGACTCCGTCCGCGTGGAACTCGTTTATATCGTAGCTATATACAAACTTTCACCCCCTTAGGGGTAGATTTCCGCGATAAATATCCTATGTCCTTCCCCGGGATATAACCTACCTCCATACCAAATTGTATCTCAATCGCTTCAGCGGTTTAAGAGTGAAGAGGCAACAGATGGACAGACAAACTTTCGCATTATAATATTAAGTAAGCATGGATATCTTAAACCGCTACTTGTCGATTTTGTTCTACACACCATTAATTACCCTCTTTTTTTTAGAAGTACCTACCTTATACTCGTCGGTACTTATCTAGAAACCACATTTGTGTAAAAATGCCTTGAACTTAGGCCACTCTGGTCTTCAACTACAAATTCGCCAACAACAGCTGATTCTTATGTAATTAACTACTCGTCTGCTCCTAATCATAATAGTTTCGTAGCACATTCAATTTTGAAGCCTAATCCATACAATGAGGTCCCATTATGGAATGCACACGGAACAAAGACTGGGGCTTTGTTATGATAAACCGAATCATCTTTTTCCAGCCATTTGGTACAGGGCACCATTGATTTTGAACTTTATGTGGTTGTTGTTAAGGGTCATATTTATGTGTTTAGGCTTACAACAACACATGCATTGTTCGTGGTTTCTCTTTGCGGTGTTATTAAATTATTATGTATGAATATTGATTATATCCGCACTTAAAGGTGATTGGGTGGTATAATGTGCGTATATTCGGTATATTATGCAACTTTGTAAAGATTTGTACCCCGTGTGGTGTCGGGTTAGAATAGCACCACCCCCTTTCTTCCTGTGGGAAGTGAGAGTCATACTAAAGGAACAGGGTTAAAGTGTGTTGTGGGCGATGGGCTAGCAACCTATCACTGCGATATCACATTTAATCTATATTTTATAACCACATATATGCTAAAACTGGCAGTGGAACATAAGTTTCATGAGCTCTGCCTACCCCTATTGGGAATGAAGGCGTGAATCTATGTAAGTATGTATGCATTGTAAAGATAAATATATAAACATTAGGGGACAATCTTACCCACATCTCGAGTTGTTTTTCTCTTAGTGTTGTTTTTTTGGTGAACATTAAAATAATATAATTTTCTCAAACATCCAATGAAATATTAACAACGTTGTGTTCTTCATAATGGGCTTCGAAGTTGTCACGTTTCGGGCGCAGCGAGACGAGAGACCCGTAATGGCATTTGATACAAAATTGGAGGCCTAGGCCGGCAGATGGTCTTTTTTAATTTCCATTCCACAATTTGTAGCACAGGATCACGGCGTTAAGCCATGAAAATTAAAGTTTGACTTCATGGTTTGTTTTTTTTTTCATTGCGTGTTTGTGAAAAGCACTATACATACCTCGGCGTGAAAAGGGGTTGCCAGCATCATAAAACTATCCGACCTCGCTACGCTCGGCCGTCTATATGTACTCTGCCGGCAACCCCTTAGTTCCCGTCCTCTGTAGTAATGTAGGTACTATTGTATTATATACTAGCTTCCGCCCGCGACTTCGTCCGCGTGGACCCGGTATAAAAACTATCCTATATTTTAATCCAGGCTATAAACTATCTTCGTGCAAAATTTCATTCAAATCGGTTCAGCTGTTTAAGCGTGATTGAGTAACAAACATCCAAACATCCAAACATCTAAACTTTCGCATTTATAATATTAGTAGGATTGTATTGTTAGATATTATATTGTTAGCTGTAAGAAATTCAAACACAATCTTATATTGTTTACTGAATAAATATGTCTATGTCTATTGTCTGTAGTCAACATAAGCCCTACTAGCCTATCAGCGCTGCAGGTGTCTGACACCTCAGCATAATGCTGAGCCAGTGTCCGGTTCACTGCCGCAGAGACACACTTGTTTCATGTTTTATCTGTTTCCTGTTTTTTGATTATTTTATTGTTTAACACGTGTGTCCTGTGTGTTTGTGAATAAATGTATCTTTCTTTCTTTCTTTCTTTCTTTCTATTATGTTGTGGCTGGGGCGACTCCGTGATTTCGCGGCGCCGCTACATGTGCATGCCGTCCTGCCGGCCGATGTTAGCGCTGCTACAGAACGCACGCGTGATGGTATCGCAGCGCGTTGCATGCTATAGAAAGGGATGGCCACGTTTTACGTTTGGCATCCCTAAACATGACTTAAAGGCCCGGACAGACAGCAAAATCGCGGGCGCGCAGCGCGATATTTCTATAAAAACCGCTAGCGTGGTCAAACAGGCTGCGCCCCGTCGGCAACGCGCCCCGCTTCTGTCGCGTGCCGCCAGCAGGCCGTCGCGCGCAGGCCGCGCACACCCGCGACGTCACGTCACAGTCAGGCCAGTGTGACGTCAGACAGCGCAGCGTGCGGTGCGTACGTAGCTTGATGGAGAGGCCAGCGCGATGCGCGCGTGCTCTGTGTGATCGGGCGTCCCGCCCGCATCACGCGCTCATCAAGCCCTGCTACCGTCCCGCTGGCAGTCGGTTCGAGCCTTTACTGTTCACAACACGACATTATTATACCATGTCATAACGTCGGTACGGCCGTTAATAATTATTATTAATAATAATAATTTATTTATTCACGAAGTAAACTTATTTATAGGAGGCTCCTCATTTATTTATTTATTCACAATACATTGAAAGCTTACAGTGTAAAAAAAAAGCCTTCGACAACACACCCACAGAAACTATCCTCAAGGGATTGGCATCAAAGGGCGTGGACGAAAGCACCATCAGATGGATCCAGAGCATGCTTTCAAATAGAATAGTCACTCTGACCCTCAATGCAATTGAGCATACATTCTACACCACAAGAGGATGTCCACAAGGAGGCGTACTATCCCCACTACTATGGACCCTAGCAGTGGACCAACTCCTAGCAACTATGAAGGACCTAGACTATGACACACAAGGATATGCCGACGACCTTGTAGTCATAATCAAAGGTCCGTGCCTCCACACAATCTCGAACTTAATGCAAGGAGCGCTTAACACCATAAATAAATGGTGCAAAGAGAATGACCTGTCCATCAATGCGAGCAAAACAGTACTAGTGCCCTTTACAAAAAAAAGGAAACTAGACAAGCTCGCCAAACTAAAACTGAATGGACAGGAAATAACATACTCAAATGAGGTCAAGTACCTAGGGGTTACCTTTGACCAAAGGCTAACTTGGAACGCTCATTTGAATAGCATAATACACAAAGCAAAAATGGCCATGTGGACTTGCTGTCGAATGGCAGGAGCAAGATGGGGTATAAGACCCAAAATTGCTTTGTGGCTTTACACAGCGGTAGTGAGGCCTGTAATCACATACGCCTCTGCAGTATGGTGTAACAAAGCCAACCAAAAGACAGCCATCACAAAGTTAAGCAGTCTACAGCGTACAGCTTGCTTAACAGCAACAGGAGCTTTATGCTCAACACCGGGGGCAGCCTTGGATGCACTGCTCGATCTAACGCCACTCCACCTGCATGTGCAAAAGGAGGCGAAGCAGTGCATCTATAGGATATGCACACTAACAAGGCCAAAATGGCGCTCTCAAGCGCTTACCAAACTAGAGGCCCTTGTCTTTGATAACAAAAAACTAAGCATGCCCACTGACGACACTTACGTGGAATGCAAATTCAACAAACTGTACACAGTGGAAATACCTCCGAGAGACAAATGGCTAAACGACCAAATGGACTTTATGGAGGGAAGCCACGTGTGGTACACGGATGGATCAAAAAAGGGTGATGATGTTGGATGTGGTATCTACGGTGAGAGGCCGAAGCTCAAAGCTAGCGTCAGCATGGGGAAAGAGGCCTCAATTTATCAGGCTGAACTCTTCGCAATAAATAAATGCGTGGAGATCAATCTTGAGAGAAACCTAAGAAACCAATACATCTACATCAACTCAGACAGCCAAGCTGCTCTGCTGGCACTAGAATCCCTAGAGTCCTACTCTAAACTAGTCCAGAACTGTAAAAACAATTTAAACACCCTGGCCAATACCAACAAAGTCATACTTAGATGGGTACCAGGACATTCCGACATAGTTGGGAATGAAAAAGCAGATGAACTTGCAAGGAAGGGCGCGGACACAACCCTGGTCGGCCCAGAACCGTTCTGTGGTATCACAAAACGGAAAGCATATTCTCTGCTACACAACACAGAAAAATCAGAGGCAATAAAGCTGTGGAAGTTCACCAAAGGACAAAACATGCTAAAGCCTTGATTAAAGGATACAATAACAAACTGTCTAAAGAGCTACTGCAACTCAGAAGGCACAAAACCTGCGCAGTAACGAGAATTCTGACAGGACATTGCAAATTAAACAAGCACCTGTTTCAAATGGGTATGAAACAGGACGCAACTTGCAGGTTCTGCCAGGAGACGGAGGAAACAGCAATGCATATTCTCTGCTCCTGCGGACCACTCATGCACAAAAGAAGTATCTACCTAGGGCGGCACGTAGTGCACCCAGAAGAGGTACAACATATCACCGCCCAAAGAATCTGGAACTTCTTAGAGGCAACGGGTCTCAACGGTGAAATATAAACAAAGGGCTGCCACAATAGATCACCTGCTGGTCGAAGCGACATATAAAGGCCCACAATAACACAATAATAAAATAAATACAGTGTAAACACCAAATCGCTTACATGCTAAAATAACAAAAAAAAGAAAAGATAAACATTCACTGGTAAAAATGTCACAAATCGTAATTGTAATGTCAATCGTAATTATAATGTCATTCCATTCATTAAATGCCAATTCAAAAATATCCTAGCAATATTGCACAAGTATGTCAACCGATCAGCGAACATGTCAGCGTCTTCGTGCTGAGTGAGCATTCGATGCAGCCACGTCATGGCACGGGCGGTAGGCGCGTGGCTCGCGTATCGCGTGCGAGCGGACGGCCGCTGCAGCAGGCCCGGCCGGCGGCGCGGCGCCACCGTCCCGTCCGCGTCCGCGGGTATCCGCGTCGGAACCACCAACCCGATCCGAGCCAACACCTCTGCACTATCCACTCGGTGATGGACAACTGACAGATAGTGGACTAGTAGCAATAGCTTTCTTCGCAGCGCCAGCCTGTCTAGCCCGACCATGCCCGAGACAAAGATGGAGGGATAAAGGTACGGGTAGTAACCATAGGCTTTTTTGTACAGCCAGCGAGCAAATTTGCGTTGTACTTTCTCAATCATGAGAGAATATTTGCTCTCGTACGGATCCCAAACAACAGCACCGTATTCTAACTTGCTCCTTACAAATGCGCTAAAGAGAATCTTAGCCACTCCGAAATGAAATTGTTTTGCAATCCTCATCATAAACCCCAAGGTCCTGCTAGCCTGCTTACAAATGCCAGTTACGTGCTTATGGAAGTCAAACTTATCATCTAATATTAAGCCTAGGTCACGAATTTCACTAACTCTTTCCAGAGTGTCGTCAGCTAAATGGTACTCAGTTTGGAGTGGAGAGCGCTTACGTGAAAATGTGATCAACTTACATTTATTGACATTAAAAGGCAGTCGATTTAAAATACTCCACTCGGCTGCCGCGTCAATGTCAGCCTGTAACGCTGCACTATCAGCCGTACTACCGATACCTCGGAACAGCTTCAAGTCATCCGCAAAAAGCAAACTCTCGGCGGTGCGAGTCACATCAGGCAAGTCGTTAATCATCAGGAGAAACAGCGTAGGCCCTAGAGTACTGCCCTGACTTACTCCTGATAGCGTGAAATAACGGTTTGACTCATTGAACTGGTTTAAACCGGATTAAGATATGCTCTATTTACACAATTATTGATTGACATTGACTGTTTGAAGCTACTTTATGCGGATTAACCTTAATTGGTGTTCTACTTATTTTTGACATGTAGGTATTTCGGCCTTAGCATGGTCAGTTTATGTCCGACATAACGAGTCCGTCTCGCATTTTTATACTAGTGGACACAAATACTTTTATGTCCGCCATAAATGCGGTCATGCTCTGCCAAATCTTGGGATTAGGTGTCAAAGGCTCAAAGCGAACCCCGTGCTCCACACAACCGGAAATAACGCCAGGAATATGTGATGACTTAGTTACTAGTGTTGACGAATTTCGGTAATTATCGGCATAAAGCTGCGACCACACCGCTGCTCAAAATACGCTAACGCACCGTAAAACGCAGCAAAATGTATGAAGAATACGTGACGCATACGACACGTCAACGCGTATACGCAGCGTTAAGCACAGGTGTGGTCGCTCCCTAATTCCGGTATTCGGAAATCAAGCTTGGTGGCGTCAATTAAATACTTTATCAAATTAGTTGCAAATAATCTGTCAAATTGTCCAGCTGTCTGCGATACGTCAGTAGACGTCCGTCGTCAACGTCATTGTCGGTAAAAATTGATGTTCATTAAATATCGAGCGGTATTGTTATTTTGGCTTTTATTTTTTGGCCTTTGCTTCGGTGTCTGTCTGGCTGACATCTGTCAGTGTCAGTGTGCGGGTCGTGCACTTGTTCGAGTCGTGGTGTCAGTAAAATTGTTTTTTTTTTGTTTTCACAACAAGTTTTTATTGCCGTGGTACCTACTTTTTTTCATAGTTCATCAATGTTTTTTTTAATGTTGTTTGTATAATCTTTTAGACTAGCTTCTTACGAACTCTACCATAACACGACCGGTATACATTCTTAAATCTGGGAGTTCCTTTGAGGACTTTCTT
The DNA here is from genome assembly GCA_947049275.1 of Epinotia bilunana. Lineage (NCBI taxonomy): Eukaryota > Metazoa > Arthropoda > Insecta > Lepidoptera > Tortricidae > Epinotia > Epinotia bilunana. The sequence continues at coordinate 13,939,210 of OX346275.1, read as the reverse complement.
TATGCATCATCGGACCAGCTTACTGGCATAATCGTCGTCCTCGCAGCGTTATCCCGGTTATGCCCTAAAGGAGCTCGGGGTCCGCTTTGACACCTGATACCAAGATTTGACATAAGCACTAGTTTTACGAAAGCGACTGCCATCTAACCTTCCAACCCAGAGAAACTAGACCGTATTGGGTAATCCCAAACCTAACGACTGATTTCCTAATGATGTTTTCCTTCACCGAAAAGCTAACGGTAAATATTCCGAACGTAAGTTCCGAAAAACTCTTTGGCACGAGCCGGGCTTCGAATCCACGACCGCCGCTTGACAGCCGCATGCCTGAACCACTAGGCTAGGTACCTAATGGCATAATATTGGTACAAAAGCTCATATCAATTGGACTTCGCGAAATCGGTGAATTTTGACTAAAACATACACATACCCTATTGCAGGGGGCGGCAAACTTTTAAGACAAAGAGCCAGATCCCGGTTTTTAGATTTTTCGGAAACTCAGAGCCACAGTACCAAATGTTATGGAAAATAATAATTTCGGGTGTGTCTGCAAAGTGGATGTGTGTGTGTGTGGCTGTGTTTGAGTTCGATAAAAATAATTATATTTGCCTCGCGCTATTTACGATTTTTTTGTCTGATTTTAATAAAATAACTATTTTTTTGGGAACCTAAAGAGCCGCAACAAACCTTTCAAAGAGCCGCATGCGGCTCGCGAGCCGCGGTTTGCCGACCCCTACCCTATTGCATACCATTAAATTGAGAATTTCATACAGCCCGAAACCTGGAACTGACGCCATCGCGTATCGTAAATCCGCCATTATTAAAATGACCTGTAATTCCCAGCCATGGTTGGATTGGACGGTTCGACGCCGGATGGACGTGATTGGCATTTTTCTAACGGCCGTTGGTAATTAGATCTGACTTGGAAATAAAAAGTGGAGTAACTTCCCGTTATGCTGTTAACGTGAGTGGCAAATAGCTGATTGACAGTGCAGGTCGAGCGCGGAAAATGTAGGTGCTATAATTTGGTTTGGTTTACTTAAATAAAAGTGAATGATATCTGGTGACCATTAAGGCCAAATTGTACCAACATTTTGTGTAATCCAAACGTATACATAACAGAAAAGTAAGTTCGGGTGTGGTATATAATCTATGAAACTATAAACCCGATTTCAAAAATTATTTCACCACTAGCTGATGCCCGCGGCTTCGCCCGTGTGGTTATAGGAAAATGTAACATATTGAATTTTCCCGTGAGAATTAGAGGTTTTCCCGGTAAAAAAAGTAGCCTATTGCACTCTCCAGCTTCTAAACTATGTCCATACAAAAAATCACATCAATACGACGCTCCGTTGCGACGTGAAAGATGGACAAACACACACACACACTTTCGCATTTAATATTAGTAAGGATTAGGGAAGTGGGTTAGTTGACGATCGGTTTTGTTCTTTTTTTTCCGTGGAGAAAACCTGCGAACCTGGTACCCAGCTCTCGGGAAAGTGGGTTATGTGAAATCAGAAATATTTATTTGCTCCGATACAGTTCACATTGTATCAGCCCGCGAGCAGGCGTGCAAACAATTAACATAATACATTTTAAAACATCAGGAATAATTTATAATTAATAATAAATAAATCCATGTCACATAATTCAAATTAAAAATCAATAGTTATAATAGCACTGAGTAAGTTATAAAATAATTAAAGAGGCATTTTCGAGGCGGGAGTAAGTAATAATAATTTAAATTCATCTTTCCTTTTCAGTTGTGCTCCAGGTAAGCTTTCACGCTATAAAAACAATTTCTACCCACTAAAACTCCACGGCGCGGCAGTCGCCATCTGCGCTTAGTGATTTGGAGGACTCGATCGCAAGTTGAACGCACTAGAGCCCTAGCGCTTTGCCCCTGCGGGCTCGTTCTGGGCATCTTCGTCGCCAAGTACATACTGTGACCTCTTTAAGTGGGTATTCACCATGCCTGCTTTAATAAATATAAACACATCATTCATAAAATAAGCCCAAAGCTAAGGAGCAAATACACTTGCTCATAAGTCATAACACAAATATTTGCCCTCGCCGGAATTTGAACCCAGCACAGTCAGCTTCGCTCCCTGCCATTCGAGCTAACTGGTCGTCAATATGTCTATGGCTACGATATCAATTGAGCTCCGAGATTAGGTCCAGTTACATATAAATTTAATGATAACTGTCAGTACATAAACACTAACACGCGAGTGATTCGTGGGCGCATTTACTATGCCCTTTGGTCCTTCGATATCTGCCTATCTAAAGCCTGGGCACACTAGACGCGTAAGCGTTGACGCGCGTTCTGCTGCGTTGTAAAGTAAATTATTATAAGATATGACACACCGCTCCGCAAGCTTATGGCCTTCGCCGTTGACAAGGGACCCGAAAAATCAAGTTAAACAAATAGAAAGTTTCGTCCTTACCGTATCGCTTTCCAGTCTCGAACGAAGCGGCCATTATTGCATTGACCTGCTTCGATCGACGATATTTTTCCAGGGAATGTTATCAATTTCATATGAAAGATGCGTCGGCGAAGCGACTCTTTGTATTGACACTATCGAAGTTTCAACATTTTACTAGATATAAATAGTATAGCACGTTTCACTTAGCAAGCCATATCAGAGCTCACAAAATGTCAAAATCAAAATATTTATTCACCAAATAGGCCACAATTGCACTTTTACAAGTCAAAATGTATATCTATAGACTATACGTATGAGCACTTACATCATTCATAATAAAACGAATTAAATCAAAGATTACATATTAAAAAAGGAAGAGAAAAAAATACAAATTATTTCTTAGATAGGTATGTACCGACCCCCAGGGTTCCAAGTGTCAAAATTAAAATAATTTTAATTAAATCTCACATGTATAAGGTCTCGGAGTGTCAAAAAGTAAGTAATAAAATATCCTACTATAATATTATAAATGCGAAAGTTTTATATGTTTGGATGTTTGTTACTCAATCACGCTTAAATGGCTGAACCGATTTGAATGAAACTTTGCACGAAGATAGTTTATAGCCTGGATTAGAATATAGGATAGTTTTATCCCGAGTCCACGCAGACGAAGTCGCGGGCGAAAGCTAGTAATACAATAAAATTAAAACAAAGTGAAATCTCTCATGTCAATTCCGCAGAACACTTCATTCCACAGTTATGTTTGTCTTCCTTGCAAACATGAACTGACTGGTCTCCACAATGTCAAATATCATAGTATTTCAATCAATAACTTTCAACATTATCTCCAACAACTGGTCTATGGCTTCCATAACAAGAGATATACACCGATATGTCTTAAAGAAAATATTATTGTCCAATAAATAAATATTCATCCGGATGTATAAATATTCATACAATTCTAGTAGACTATTATAGTACAAATGACAGCACGTGGCCACTTTAAACATCGCTTTCAAAAGGTAACGGAAAATGTCAGTTGAATAGAACACCTATAAATAATATTAACTTAAAACAAGTCAAAGGTTCTACATATACTATTAATTATTTATTAACCAAATCTGTGATCCTTATTACGTTTCGCTTAGGGTGCAATTTTGGTGTTAAAACTTTCGGGTTTAGTAAACTGGTAATTTGGTAACCGAATAATAACTGGTTCTGCTTCCGTGTCTCAGCTGATGTTTGTCAACGATCAGTGACTCATGAATCTCATGATGGTCTACAATGATATATAATAATCGTTCATATCAGATGTCTCTTTTGTTACCAAGCTTTTATTTAACTATTAATTACTGTATGTAAATATTAATTACTGTCATTAGGCACAAATGGAAAATCGTCAACACGAAATGCCCATTTTGAAATCAGACCAAATGTGAATTTGGTAAAATTCAAGCTGAAAATTTTTCCATGTCAGCGATTTTCAAATTGACACTATTCAGGTTCGATCAATAATTTCGAGTTGACAATTTTCGATTTGTGCTGAACGACAGTAAATCTTAAATACGGTACGTAAGTCGCCGGTATCCGATTGAGCTAATGTACTAACATGAACTAACATACTTATGCATAAAGTTCGGTGGCAACTTAATATGGACGAAGCATTTGCACGGAGATAGTTTATAGCCTGGATATAAAACTGGATAGAAGGATAGTTTTTTCCCGGATCCAAGTATAGGAGCAGTATAGTATAGGCAGGCAATCCCGCCGTAACTGGGGGTCGTTGGGACAACACGGCAGGCTCCGGGATTCAAGGAGAGGTGGTGGAAAACTCCCCCAACAAATCCCTTTCGGAAATTCCCTCTTCGAGGGTCGACAAAACGACCCTCGGCTGCATCTACAGTGTCCTCAAATGAACAGAGGATCACGTGGAGCGGCCTCTCCTCAAACCGAAGTCCCTTGAGCGCGGCTTACATAGGAATTCACCATCACCAATTCACCATTTCAATAAGTAAAGTTCCGCTTGTTATGCGGCGGTCTCCCGCTGCCTACGTTACGTAACCTTTCCATTTTCCCTCTTAGTTAACTTTCTCTCAAGTTTTCTAGTGGGGTACGTTCGGTGTTTTTCCTACTGTTCGTTAATTCATGCTTTCTAATGAAAGCATGTGTAGGCCACTATCGGGAAAACTCTAGGAATGTGACGTGTTACTTTTTTCTCAACTTGACTATATATTTTATCCTACTTAATAGTGACGAAATGAAATGAAAATGAAATGAAATGAAATATTTTATTTGCGGAATACGAGTCACATTATGTTGGTACAAATAAACGTTACCTACAGTCCGCCGTACTCTACTTAAATAAGCATGCAAATTAATAGCCTTTATTTTGCTGTCGGTTAAGAACAGACAAAATATAGGGATCACTTATTAGGTACTAGTTTTTATATTTAGAAATTCAATAACAGAGTCGTCACATAGTTCGGATAGCCATATAAACAGTTCAGTCAGAAATGATAGATTTGGCTAAGGCACTACTTTTACGAAAGCGACTGCCATCTGACCTTCCAACCGAGAGGCTTAGGTGGTTGTCACACTGCCGCCGCGGCTCGTTGAGAGACGCGGAGCTCGTGCAAGTACCTCAGTTTGTATATAAAATTCTGTGTGGACGGCACACTGCAACGCACCTCCGTCCGGCGAAATTTGTATGCAGCTTCGCACCTCCGTCCGGAGATGCGGAGCAGTGTGACCATCCGCCTTATTGGGATTAGACCGGTTTCCCCACGATGTTTTCCTTCACCGAAAAGCTAACGGTAAATATTCCGTACAAAAGTTCCGAAAAACTCATTGGTACGAGCCGGGATTCGAACCCACGACAGCCGCATGCCTAAACCACTAGGCTACCGTAGCTCATGGTACCCTAAATACTAATATCAAACCAAATTTTAGTAACACAATACATTTGTTAATATTCATAATCAACATCACCATCATATCAGCCGGACATCCACTGCTTGTCAAATGCCATCACTATTTTTAAATACCTATCTTGAATACGCAAAATAGTGTTTTCCAAGAACTTTCACTGAGTATGTTTTCCATACTGGGTGCGTCGGTTTCCTTTGAATGAAAGATTCGCCGAGAAAAAATGATACTGTATACCTTCTACGCATTAGCTTAGAACAAAATTCATTCTAAACGATGGTCTAAACATATCTAACTATTGATCTGGATTTGTTGAGTAGGTGAAGTCTCACATTAAGAGGCTATTACCAAGCTATACAATATGTATATGACTAAAACATTCAATATACTATATATATAGGTACATATAACCCGTCTAGCTAGTCTATTCGTGAAAATCACTTTCGAACCGAGGTTTTACTTATAACCTGAATATATATATGCAAGTAGAGTTCGCTTCGGTTTATTCTGGCTGGGCCAGTATGGATTGTTGAAAACTAAAAGCGATGGGTAAAACTGGTTTAGGGAGTTGTATAGTTGATTTGAGAGTTAAGAAAGTGGCTTAATTGTATGATACGGGAATCGAATCCAGTTAAATCAACCTAAATAACTGGAAGCTTAAAGCCTGCTCTATACAGTGGCCCATCACGACCCATCATACAGGACGCAACTATGCGTTAGACGGAGAAAGACATCGCCGCGCCATAAGCCATCTGACACTACCCTCTCTACACGCTGGCCCATCCTAGTGGGCCATTAGGATGGGCCATCATGTAGAGGAGCCATAATGGTATGATACGGGAATCGAATCCAGTTAAATCAACCTAAATAACTGGAAGCTGTTTTATGCCCACGTTTTATTGTATGGTTAATTATGTCTTTTTATTATTAGTTTACCACGTCGGTGGAAAACAAGATGATAAGCGGTCCCTGTAGCCTATGGTCGCTTTTAATGAAAGAAATGTGTATTTCTTTAGCGAATGATTAGGTATTACATACCTTAGGTTCGAATTTTGAGTTCGTATACACACTGCTTTTCTAAACAAATGTGTTTGACTGTACTTCGACCATTTAGCATAGCAGATCTTTCGCTGGCCCCGTTATTAGCTAGACCAACGCTTTTTAGGTTATTATAGGCAGGCAAATTTTGTACTGGTATTTTATTACCTTTCTATTTTCATTTATAGATATTTGACTACTTGATTAGACAGTCTTTGTTTAAACTTTCACGCTGTTTTCACTCGTTAAAACGAAGTTATAGTCTACACGACAGGTTTATTAAAAGTAATATTGTATTGGGATTAGGGTAGGCCCCACAAGGTGGATAGATAACCTGGTAAAGGTCGCGGGAGTCCGCTGGATGCGGGTGGCGCAGGACAGTTCACTTTGGCACTCTTTGGGGGGCCTATGTCCAGCTGTGGACTGTCTTTCGGCTGATATGGTGATGATGAATATTGTACTTCAAGTTTGTCTAAAAATCCCGTAGAGTGTAATGAATGTCAGTTGAAAAGCAATACAAAATTAAGCCTACAGCTAAAAAAAAATCCTGTACTTATATGAGCTTAGTCTACAGGCCCCGTATCATGGCCGGCCTTATCACGCGTTAAGTGACAAAATAGAGCGTCCGTCTCGTTCTATCGAACGGTGTCAGCCAGTGACGGACGCTCTATCTTGTCACTTATCGCGTGATAAGGCCGACCATGATACGGGGCCTGGACGGGTTTCAAATAGTTAAAACCATTGCCTATATTATCTGTTCATAGCGCAGGTGTACCTATTTTCAAAACTGTCAATAGGGTCGTCGACTCAATTTGTATTGTAATGGAAAGAAGGCATTCAAATATCTTAAAAACTTACAAAGCTACAACCGTTTTAATGTTTCTTATTAAAATAAGTTAGGTGAAGTAAATAATTTAGGTATAGTAAATGGCATTCGTTTCTATGAAAGTGCGTTTTGCGGAAAAGGGATAGAATATAACCCCTAATTTTCGCCACATAACTTTGTGATTTTTTTCGCTTAATTTGTTTTCTTGGCTTACTTTTTTACCGGTCTAATCCCGATAAGGTCTAGGTTGCCCTCTAGTAAGTATGGCTATGGCAGTAAAACTATTGCCTACACTAAATCTTGGGGTTAGGTCCCAAAGCGGACCCCGGGCTCGTGTAGGCCACTACCGGGAAAACTATAGGAATATGACGTGTTACTTTTTTCTGAACTTGACTATATTTTTATGCTTTTTCGAGAAAATTCAAAAGTATTGACAGGAAATTTTATTCGGTGTAACATGGCTTTACGATAGAATTCGTGCGTAGATACGCAGTTACGCATTGCATTAGACATCAGCCCCCCTATTCTGTAACTTGTTTTAAGCTCACCTCAACGCTCACCCACAAATATATCTTGACACCGCTATGCATAGTAACCAAGCGTAGGTAGAGGTCTTAGTTTCGTGACGGGCGACCGGCGGGGTGAGCCGCTTTAACGCGTAGCGAATACAGCCCTGTTTAAGACGATTTCGTTTTTGTGGACCAGTGAATGGCGCTGCCACTTTTACAAACTTATAACGGTTGCTCGATTCAAATTCCTTAGGACAGAGCCGTCTTGTCGTATATATTGATTGGTAACCAAGTGAGTGCATAAGTAACGGTGTAAACAAAGTGGTCCTTCGAGCCGGATAGGAAGCTGTTGGCATTGACAGGCTGCGTGTACCTCTGGTCTAATGTAATAAGTATAAGCGTACTAGTAGATATGTACGCTTATACGGCTATCCCAGGACGTCCGTCTCTTTCTAAGCGTTCTAATTTAAAAAAGACGGAGTCTATCTCGCCGCGATACAGGTCGCTGGCCGTCCTGCTGTTGCGATTAGCCTGTGGGGGTGTATGTTGGTCGCTTCCTTGGCCTCAAACCCGGAAACCTGCTGCACTGTAATTACGATCTCGACTAGCGTTTTCCTGTGGTATTTTCTGTTTTGGAAGATAGAAGATAAAGTTGTAGGTACATAAAGGTTGTTTACTTACAGCCAAAATCTCACGGTCAACTTTTGTTCATAACGAGATTGAACTAACGTGTTGAAAGTATTTTTTTAGGTATTTTCGCCAGGTAACCGATATTTTACCACGTACCAGACACAGCGTAGACAACCCACACGGTGGACTGATGACCTATATGACTCACCACCAGAACACAACACCAACTACTTATACATTTCTGATTATTCAGATGGCATCAGAACTTCCTCCCTCGAACGCTCCGCTGGAATGAGGCTGCCGCGCTTTTACCGAGAAACTTCAGTGTGGAGTTCTTCAACAAAGAAGTGTGTAAAGAAAACTCCCGTGAGTCTCAGACATATTAAAATACGAGCTGCTGCCAGCGACTCCGTCCGCGTGGAACTCGTTTATATCGTAGCTCCATATAAACTTTCACCCCCCTATTTCCCCTCCTTAGGGGATGATTTCCGGAATAAAAAGTATCGTATATCCTTCCCCGGGATTCAAACTTAATCCATACCAAATTTAATCTCAACACACGACAGACAGACACACTTTCGCATTTATAATATTCCCCACCATCTTTGACTAGTCAGTGCTAAGCGCTGCATCGCGAGTGCTCACTAATAAGGACCAAGCATTGGTTCGAAACATTTCCAGCGATATTCGACCTCAAAGACGGTATTTTGAGGAGTGGTACTTATATATGTATGTATGTATGTAAGCACTTTATTGTACACAATAACAGGTTAAAGAATATACATGTCACACAATAGATCAAAGTACAAAGGCGAACTTATCCCTATAAGGGATCTCTTCCAGCTAACCTTTGAGCAATTGAGAGGAAGGTAGGTAGACCGAGATAGGCAAACTTATACCGTGTACAAAAACACAGAGAAAATGAAAACAAAACCTAATAGGTATTAATTCTAGACAAATAAAAACATGCCAATACATATATAAATATACAGTATAAAATATAATACACACTATATATATCGCAAATATACAATAAATAAATAAATCCTATATTCAACCAATTCACAAGTCATTGGAAAGCCACAACTTCTTCAAATTCATCTTAAGTGACGCAACAGACCGCGACTGTCTCAGCGACAAAGGCAACTCATTCCACAACTTAACAGCGTGCGCGGTAAAAGATCTGGAGTATGTTCGCGTCTTTCTAGACGGTACAGCAAGAGTAAGGTTAGCACCCGACCGCAAGCGGTGGCCACTGCCGTCTGCCATATAGCTAAACCGCTCAGAAAGATAAGGAGGGGAAGTAGGGCTGAACAGTGTGTTGAAAAGTAATGACAGGATATGCACGTCCCTGCGCCGGCGAATCGGTAACCATCGAAGCTTGGAGCGGAATTCAGAGATATGATCATACTTGCGTAGACCAAAAATATATCTGATACATACATTTTGCAGGCGCTCCAGCCTATCAAGCAGCTCCTCGTTGAGGTCCAGAAACGCAATATCACCATAGTCCAGAAGAGGAAGCAAAAGAGATTGAGTAAGGGTCAACTTGGTACGAAGTGGAAGGAAATTCTGGAGACGCCTTAGGGAGTGAAGGGATCTAAAGATCCTCTGACTCACCTCAGCTATATGGGGTGACCAAGAAAGCGTCTGATCCATGGTGATACCCAAATTCCTGACAGTAGAGGAAAAAGGAATAGAAATTCCATCAAAAAGGATGTCAGGCACCACCACCTCTGAGAGCTTATTTACATAGTAAGGACTACCAATAACAATCGCTTGCGATTTCTTTGCATTAATTTGTAAACCAAACTTACACGCCCAGCAGCGTATCGACTCAAGGTTTCGATTGACTTCCGAGATTAATGAGGAGATCTCATCCACAGTAGCCGCTGCATAAATCTGTAGGTCATCTGCGTAAAGGTGATATGATGTAGTTAGGGATTCGGTGATACTATTTATGAAAACAGAGAACAATAATGGAGAAAGCACACCTCCCTGGGGAAAGCCACTGCCCCTGCGCCTGGGGACTTATATTCTTTTAAAGGATTGCTGTGTCACCCTTGGAGTTGCCGTAGTAACCGCTTACCATCAGGCGGGCTGTACGCTTGTTTTCCACCGGCCGAACCGATTTCACGTCAGCTTTCGAACAAAAACCGCATTAAAATAGGTTCATTCGTTTCGCTACGATGCCACCGACAGACACACCGACACGTCAAACTTATAACACCCCTCTTTGCGGCGGGGGTTCGATAAATGCTACAAATTACAGTGTAAATACCTCCAGTTTATGGGTACCCTGATAACCTTCGTTATCCGATGTTGACACCCAAACTGGCTCGAATTGGGCTCAGGGCCGGTACGAGCTTACCCGCCACTTGCAAGTACTCGTTCAAGTGCCGCTACTTGACTAAACCGGGCGAGAATCACGCAATTATACATCCTTAGATATACGTGATATAACCCTATGCTTTCGATATTACGTCAAAGGCAACTTTGCCTGGTTAGTGACCCTGCGAAGCGGTCCCAGCATGGCTATCCTACATAGACTAGCCGCCTCGTTCTAAGCGTTCTAATTAGAAAGTGACTGATAGTCTATCTCGCCGCGACACAGCTCGCTGCCCGACCTGTGATAGCTGTGCTGGTTTGAAAAAAAAAAGTTCAAATTTGGGTCTGTATTTTCCTTTTTTTACTCAGCCTACTCAAACGATACATTATTTTACGACACAATCAAGTTAATACTATAGTATATTATCTCATCTAAAATCTCACTATATGAAATTTAAATAAAACGTCCAATCAACAAACAAATCGTCCAAAAAAGCCATTCCCGAAGAGTGTTATATTACATCTCTTTTCCTCGTGCGCGGAAGGCATCAGCGTGTCTCTGTCTAGGGGGCGTGTTCGACTCAAATCAAGGCTTCGCCTTAAGGGCTATAATGCCAAATTTTCGTTTACACTCGGGAGAGGGTTGCACAAAACCGTATATGTGTTAGCGGTGTTCGTTTAAAATCGGAATGTATGGTAAGTTTGACAAGTTTGTATGGAATGTCTGCTGCCGGCACCATACTCAACGTTGATCGGTCTGTAATCAAAAGTTGCTGCAACTCGCCTTTATTCGTCATAAATCGGTATGCCCTAACTATAGACGACAGGAACGACGACGACCGTTTTTTTGTCTGTATATGACCCATTTATTTGTGTGATGAGCGCGCCGCTGCCGAGAGGCTCTCGTGTCTCAGTAGAGCTGGGTCGTTTCGACTTTTCCGTGAAACGAAACGTAACCGTTTTTTTATCACAAAAATGTTTTGAAAAACAGTTTCAAAAATAACTGGTTTCTCCGTGCGTCGCCGCCGGCGCCGGTCGCGAAACGAAGTGAAACGAAAAACCGAATGAAACAGTTTACAGTGTTTGAGTTGCGTTTTCACGTTTTGCATTGCAACCGTTGCGTGCGACTGTCGCCTTCTACTCATAGCTCCTTGTCATCGTTTTTATATTATATTCCGTTACTGTACGAGAAACTGTTTTTGAAAACGCTTACGAGAAAAAACGCCCAGGCGGCTCACCCCGCCGGTCACCCGTCACGAAACCAGAGGCCTGGTTTCGTGACGGTTTCGTGACCTACGCTTAGTTACTACGCATCGCGGTGTCAAGATATATTTGTGGTTGAACGTTGAGGTGAGCTTGAAACAAGTTACAGAATAAGGGGGCGGCTCTATGTCTCAGTAGCAAGAAGCAAGACTCTCGTTGTCGTCTCCTTAGGGTGAGTCTCCGCCAGAGTTGCGGCTAGCATGGTTGCCATTTTATCACTTATCGCTGTGGATAAGACATCCGTAACGTTCTCACAAGTATTACGCGATTGCGAGACTGCTGACAAATGTCTTATCCAACGATCCTACTATCCTACTAATATTATAAATGCGAAAGTTTAGATGTTTGGATGTTTGTTACTTAATCACGCTTAAACGGCTCTACCGATTTGGACGAAATTTTGCACGAAGATAGTTTATAGCCTGGATTAAAATATAGGATAGTTTTTATCCCGGCCCCACGCAGACGAAATCGCGGGCGGAAGCTAGTAAGTGATATAAGTTGCTGTGAAAATGTTCATTCTTGGTACAAGCTTTTATTACCAACTGTACTTTTCAGTATACTACATACTGTGGAGGTGAGTCATGTAAAGGTTCCGACGGAAGACCAGCGCTGGCCTCCTTAGGTTAGCACCATGCTGAGTCGGGGCCTTTTCGTGGACCCTGCTACTTTTACGTTACTGTGTTTTGTTTTGTCCACGAATAAATGTTTTCTTTCTTTCTTTTCTTTTCTAACTGCTCATTGAGCGGATTTTAACCAGATTTCGTCGGTTAAGTACTGAATTCCCATGGCCACTTTCTGTCTCCATCAGATCAGCTCGATGGTCAATCAGTCACCGGGAATTGGGTCAAAAACTTGCATCATTTGTCCATCACTAACAAACTGACAATGTTATAAACGAACTGGTTCAAGTTAAATAAAAGCTTGTAAAAATGACGCTGATCGAGGCTAGCAACGCTATTGATAGATTATTTCGTCGCTGTCGCCTCGCACACTCGCACTGCTCTGGGTACTCATCCTTATACGTAAATACAAGATCTTTTAGACGGTTACCTACCTTCGTTATTACGTAGCAAGAAGAAGGTCAGTGGTATGTTTTAAGACATTGAACTTGTACCCTTGACCTGGTTATAACAACAGAATTTCAGATGTATTTTAGCAATCTGATATTAAGTCTTTATTGTGCAACTTGAAATAGTTATATTCGAATGGTTTAATGTTTTTTTTATACAAAGCTTTTGCCCGCGGCTTCGAACGCGTAGAACTTACAAACTACATCCCTCTATTTCAACTTGCAACCCCTGGGAGTATAACTGGAATAAAAAGTAGCCCATATCCTACCCCAAGGATTCAAATTATCTTCGTACCAAATTATATCTGTTCATTGCGCGGTCGAGACGCGCAACGCACTGTGGTTAGTTGGGATCACGCGCAATGAATTAGAAAAACCGGTGCCGCAGGTCGCTTAAGACCAAAGTCGTGGCCAAGGCGTTAGCTTCTCCCGCGACCCCGTCTGCGAGGAACCTGTTTATATCGTAGCTTCATACAAACTTTCACCCCCATTTCACCCCTTATGGGATGATTTCCGGGATAACCACTATCCTTTGTCCTTCCCCGGGACTCAAACTATCTTTATAACACATTTCATCCCAATCGGTTCAGCGGTTTAAGCGTGAAGAGGTAAGAGACAGACAAACAGACTCACTTTCGCTTTTATAATATTAGTAGGGATATGAATTGGTCCAGCGGTTAAAGCGTAACTAACAGATAGACTTAATGTCGCATTGCGCGCAGTCAAACATCAAATATTAATTTATCTAAACTGACATTTTACAATTGAACTAGCTTCTGCCCGCGACTCCGTCCGCGTGGAACTCGTATATATCGTAGCTGGATACAAACATTCATCCCCCATTTCACCCACTCAGGAGATGATTTCCGGGATAAAAACTATCCGATGTCCTTCCCCGGGATTCAAACTATATTCATACCAAACTTCATCTCAATCGGTTCAGCGGTTTAAGCGTGAAGAGGTAACAGACAGACAGACAAACAGACACACTTTCGCATTTTTACTCGTAATATTAGTATGGATAGTACGGATTTTCTAACATTTATCAACTCGACTAGCTTTCTGACTCCAGAACCAGTTTTATAGAAAATTACTTTAATGATTCACAATCACCATATATCATCTATGTTTATGCTGATTCTACATCATTGAAGTTAATCGTGTACATAGTCGTATATACTTACTACAAATATTCTAGTAAATACATTCGCATATTTCAAATGATTTTCCTTAATTTCCGAGAAAATTTTATTTTACTTATTTTCTTTATTGGGGAAAGAACATGAATAGAAATACACAGTTATTTACAAAAGGAAAAAAGTTATACTTAAATATTAAAAATCTATTTTCTAAGGCATTCCCTCTGAGAATGTTCATTTAAGACTGTTTTTGGAGATGTTCGATATTTAGTTATTCCAGAAGCCTTTTATGCGGATTAAGAGTCCAACTAAAAATCTTTACAGCCCTTTGTTGGCAACTCCAACGCAGATAGATCATAGTGACCGGAACGCCTAGCATTCTATCCATTCGTTCCGGTCGCATCTAAACATTCTTTCACTGAATCAATCTTTGTCTCTCTCTGAAACCAGCCATGTAACTTACCGTGTGCTTTTTATAATACAATTCTCATACTGACCTTTTAATCACTTCAATTCCAACGAGAAACAGCGCCCTACAACCACTGCACCCCTTTTGGCACGAATATTTAAATCTCCCTTAAAACAGGCTTTGAGAGTGTTAATATAGAGAGTGTAACTTTAAGGTGGAACTTAGCCTAGATCAGTCTGATATGATATCTCATCATGATTTACGATCGATTGGGCAGGAAAAATAACCTTTGTTTTGTTTTTAACTCCGTGACACACAAAACCCCACACACCCCACAGGATATATAGAGGGGCTGATACATACATATACACATGAGTGATAAAGACGTAAGCATAGACAATACCACAAGTGGAAACGTGATACAATGTCAAATCTCCTGTCCGTCAGCGCGTATAGGTTTTGTTTGTCAGCTGTCAAAAATTCAAATGAAACTGACGTCACGCATGACGTCATCATCATCAATATATCAGTTAAAAGACGTCCACTGCTGGATATAGGCCTCCTCCAAAGAGTGCCAAAGTGCCAGTCACGCGTATAACACAACTAAATTATACCTATAGGTCATGAGATGTCAAGGATGATTAGTTTTCAGATATTTCTCAATTTAGTCAGGTTAATTTACCTTTATTCCTTTCGGGCAGTCGCTAGGACGCCATTAATTAAGTCCGCAGCTCGGCCGAATTTCACCTTCCCATACAAACGTAGTTACGCTCTCATTTTAAAACTACGTATTGGATTGTGCCGAAACTTTGCATTTACAATGACATGAGGTATATCTATATCTGTAATTAATTTATATGGTTCCAGTTTATAAAACAAACAAAATACAGCAAAAACAAGTTTTGTATGAAAAGCTTAAATTCGCTGTATTTTTTTACTATGGTATCTGAAGCTACATAAACTAATTACAGACTTAGATATACCTCATGTCATTGTACATGAAAAGTTTCGTTACACTCCAACACGTAGTTTTACAATGAGAGCGTAACTACATTTGTATGGAGAATCGAGCTTACTGCGGACTCTTAAATCCTCTGTCTACGCTCCTTATTAACAAATTTGCCAGTAATAGTCTGTGGTAAAGTCCCACTATTTCTCTCAACTGTG
Organism: Epinotia bilunana; assembly: GCA_947049275.1. Classification (NCBI taxonomy): domain Eukaryota; kingdom Metazoa; phylum Arthropoda; class Insecta; order Lepidoptera; family Tortricidae; genus Epinotia; species Epinotia bilunana. The sequence goes on along the minus strand of OX346275.1, from coordinate 13,923,481 downwards.
AAGAGACTATTCATGTTACTATAATTAACTTTCGACCTAACATATATATGATCTGACATAAAAACTTTATGGCAGCTCGCAAGTTTCTAACATAGTCGACGCTATCTTGTGGATTGTAGAGAGTTTTATAACCGTGCTACTATTATCTACCTGCGAAATGGGATCGGAGTCAGTTTTACGATAGGTATACTTACGTCGAAGTGTACAATTAATAGCTATCCCATCCCCAAAATTCGATCGGATAATTGAACGAGCGAGCGAAGCGAACGAAGTTCTATGTTTCAGCAAATTCTTGTCTCCACTGTCCCGGTTGGGCCTAAATTCTTTCGTATGTCCGGCTGTCCGGCGTTCTCCTCTACAGGTCGTATTTCTCAACCGATTCTCGTGAAATTTTGTGAGCAGGTTCGTTATTGTAAGACTTGTATGTATAGGATTTTTTATAAAAAAAACCTTTAGCCAAGAAATGAATTAGGAAGCACTTAAATTGTCTCTAATGCAGCGAAATGATCTTAGGGCCTAGATTTTTTCTTTTGATTCGTGATAATCGAATCATCACCTAGAACGGTCCTACCTCGACTGCATTCTGTATGGAGAGTCAAGTTGGGAGTGTCTAATCACTTTTTTTTCTATTATAACTTAGAGCAATTTATTATTTAAAGAAACTGTGTATTGTCTTCTGTTACTAACCTAATTTTGTCTTAAGTCGTTTGTTATTAACATACTATGGTCTGCATCAGAAACTAGTCTGGTACTTAAAATACAGCGGATCCCATCGTGCTTAAAATAGTTTAAGTAATGTTATTCCAGCAACAGTCCGAGTACCAAACTACATTTGTATGGAGAGTTCAGCGTCCCGGCGATCCTTAATTCAAGATGATTTCTGTTTCTTTCAATACATTCAATATAACTACAACATAGAAAATTATAAAAACCCCCGAGATTTTCATGAAACATGGCTAAGAACACTCGGGATAAAATTATCTACCCAAAAAAACGTAAAGAAAATCGGTTCATCTGTTTGGGAGCTACGATACCACAGACAGATACACAGATACACAGACATGTTAAACTTATAAAACCCCTCTCTTTGCGTCGGGGGTTAAAAAAGCTGCCTTTGTGATGAATTTCTCGATTCTAGTATTTTTCTGTCCCAGGTTCATCATATGACTGAACACATTAACTACATGTTTCCGCCATGCATGCTGATTGACCAATTTCGGAATTGAACAATCCAAAGATGTCATATGCGTGTGTACATATGTATATGTGCAATCAAAATCGCATGATGGCGTCAAATTTTTGTGTCGCAACTCGCCATACTGTTTCGTCGTATGGTGCGGTGGCGATTGGCGTAATTGTCGTGAAACTGTTTCTCATAGGCTATGACATAGCTAATGTTGTTTTGGCGCAATAACATAAATCATCATCATCATATCAGCCGAAAGACGTCCACTGCTGGACATAGGCCTGCCCCAAAGAGTGCCACAATGACCGGTCCTACATGACTAAATACTTTTTTGGTTGTCAGAAGCCAAAACACGATTGCTTGAAATGATCTCTATACATATACATTATATGTATAGAGATCATTTCAAGCAATCTCTATACTATACATTGACGGTAGATTCGAACTCAAATTATCAAGTATAACTTGTAAGTAGCGAAATAATGTATATTATTTTTATTCCATATTTTTATCCAAATATTCTCTCTCTCACGTGTACTTCTGTTGGCGACGTGTTTCCGACTCATGGGATTAAGTGTTAAGTGTAAATTTATATGAGATAAAACAAAAATTGATGTATTACCATGATTCAATTGAATCACGATTCACGCGGTTCCTAAAATTTAATAATATTTTTTTTTACTAACTATAATATTATAAGTAATTCGTGTTGGTTGAAAGTAGAAATGAATAATGATTAATGACAAATCTTAAAATATTTTATCCTTTGACCACCATTAAAAAAAAGAACTAGCAACCAGGAGCAAACCCAAGATATTGCGTAGGTAATAATATACCTACTTGCAAACATTATGCACGTGGAACCTCTTATTTTGAAGGCTGTAGAAAATATATTAATGCCGATAGTTTAATTGGATTACTTTATTTCTTGATGTAAATGACAGTACCTAGACAATTGTCTTGTAGTCAAAATGATAAAAAAAAGTTCACCACGAAGTCATAAATCATCATCATATATTTAAGAGCTTGGCTCTTGTCGGTGGAGTAATTTCCATTCTGTTCTATTTTCTGCCTTTTCCTTCAACTCTATACGATTCAACTTCAATATTTTCCTTTAACTGCTCCATGTAAGCTTCGTGGTCTTCCTCTTTTTCTTCTTCCTTCTATCTTTCCCTCTATTATAACTTTAATGAAGTCATCGTGACGAAGTAGATGTCCTATCATTTTTCCTCTTCTGTTTTCAATAACTTTGAATAAACTTCTGTTTTCATTGACTATACAAAAAACCTCTTCATTCGTCTTTTTCTCCGTTCAACTGATCTTTTCTAACCTCCGCCAACACCACATCTCAAAGGCTTGCAATCTTTCCTTGTCCCGTTGCGTCATCACGTCATGGTCCACGTTTCGCAGCCGTAGAGAGCAATGCTCCAGATGTACACCTTAACCAGTTTCAAGTCATAAATAAATAACAATAATTAAATTACAAATAATTACATCGTATTGTATCGGCCCATAAGGATCGTCAGCATACAATATACAAATAAGAAATATTACGATGTGAAAAAATATATGTAAGAAATAGGGACAAGTCAAATGTTCGAAATATTTAATTTCCCAATAAGAATCGTCAAGTAGGGTAGCCAGAATGAGGGATTACATGCATAAATGAATTGGGAATAGTTTAGAATTGGACGATACTTGTAAATTTTCTAATATAGTGGTGCAAATATTGTGAAAAAGACTGTCCCATTTAATATCACGAAGCCTTGTCGTAATGGGACACACTGACATTTGCCCTACTGTACCCCGTGTTTACACTTCCAAGTGTTTACAGATACCTATTGCATTTCATCGCAGACTCGCTAAAATTGACTCTAATGCCATAGGACTAAGCACTCGATTGCTTCTCAAGTACCTACTCGTCTCATCGAAGTCATCGACGCTCAATTGTTTGCTCTCTTGACTTGAATTGTTAGTAAATACGCGCCAATTTTGCAAACTATGCCTTGTAAGGCTGTAAATCGTAGTGACGTAAGTTACCAATGTAAAAGTAGGGTCGGTAGTTTAAAAGAGAGAGAGCAATTTTTTTTGGAAAAACCCATTTACAAAAAAAAATGTTCCTACAAGCTTTTGAACGTTTTCACACCAATCGGTAGCTGTTGTGTCGATTCGTCAGAGTTTGAAGCCGGTTTTTTTTACCTCGCCGGGCAGTTGACAATTCGTTTCCAGTCTGTATGTGACGAAGAACAAGCATGCCAATTTTCAAGCGGCTGCCGTACAACTTGTTTTAACCTCGCTCGCGTACATGGTCGCTCGCGCCGGTTGCACCGGGGTCCCACCTGGCATTCAAATTTCATTATATACCTAAACAGCGGACACAATTTCAGCTGCCACGCGACAAACATTTATTTCACCATAAATTATAAAAAGTGCATTGTCGTATTTTATTGATGCCCCCAAAATGTCAATAACATCATGAAGATGTATTTTCCTTCTATCCATAAATTTTTACACTGTGTTTCTTTTAGTATTGCTGTGAAATGGTTGATGACGTCAACGTTTGGGTGTTAACCTCGAGTTGTTTTCGGAAACGGGGGGTTTAGGTTCTGCCAACGTCAGCATTATGCAAATAAAATGTCATTCGTTTCAGAACTGCAATTGACGACATTTCAAATTAGATATTATGCGAAATAATAAAATAATATGATGATTACTAATTTCTGATTTTATAGGGGTTCCGAGGTCGCAAAAACGATGCTGTACGTAATAGAATTCCTGAGGAATTTCAACGCAAATTGATTGATAAATAAGATAGGTCTGGTCTACAAGTAACTAGAACCAGGCCTATCCCATTGTCAATTTGGCGCGAAACGACGTTTGTCCAAGGTCACCTCCTAGCAAGGGCTGTACAAACGACAATACTGTTAACTGACCATCCTGTGTTTATATAGAACCTTATTACAATGCACTTAAGGTGCACCGATGGTCAGTTAGCTGTGTTTCACATAATGACATTTCATAAATACGTTCTGTTTTACGTAGTAACAACATAATTCCATTGATCGCTCACCGTTATACGAATTTCAATTTTACAACATCTTGCTAACATGACGAAAGAAGTAATCCCAATTTTGTAAAAACTTGACCTGTATTCAAGATTTTTTTTAATGAATCCTACTTCTCGGCTATTGTATTATTCTATTATCATACATCATTTTATTAGTTCCAAAATTTGATGATCGTGGCGATAGCAAACATTAGGAACTAAATAAAATAGTTATCATTTTGGATGTTCAGTAATGTGGTACGTTAACAACCTTCTCATGTTTGTCTATTGCAAAAAAATTACAGCTAACGTCATCACTGAGGCAGTGGACCTTCTGTATTTGTAGGTACTATTAATTGTTATGTGCTAGAACAAACAATATTTTTGCTATCCTGCTAAGTCGCAGCGTGGGTAGACCAGACCCACCAAAAGGTACACTGATAACCTGGCAAAGGTCGCAGGAGTCCGCTGGACACTGGTGGTGAAGGAATTGTCATTGCGGCGCTCTTTGGGGAGGCCTATGTCCAATAATGGACGACTTTTCAAGGTTTTATTCTTCCATTTGGTCGGCGTGATTGATTTATTATAATTATATTCATGCCGAATGACAGCTTTCTAGTAGGTAAGGGTCACAGCTAAGCCGCAAACGGACGGACATGGCGAAAATATAAGGGTTCCTTGTTGACTACGGAAACCTAAACAGCGTTAGGATAGTCATTTAATTGCTGGTTGGATTATCAATTGTAAAATATGTAAATTGACACTCATGTGAAGCGCTGTCCCAAGTAGCGACTACTTTATCTAGTCAATTAAGTGTAAAGTATTTTTAGGGTTCCGTAGTCAACAAGGAACCCTTATAGTTTCGCCATGTCCGTCCGTCTGTCTGTCCGTCTTCGGCTTAGCTCAATAACTATTACTACTAGAAAACTGTGATTCGGCACGGATATATGAATCAATCACGCCGACAAAACAGTACAATACAATTTGGAAAAAGTTTTTTTTTAGGGTACCTCCCCCACACCTAAAGTGGGGATGTAATTTTTTTTCTCGTCAAACCGATTGTGTGGTATCGTTGGACAGCTCGTTCAAAAATATTATGGGTTTTCTAAAACCATTTTTCAAATCAGTAATTTGTTTGCGAGATATTGGGCTTTAAAGCCCGAATTTTAGTTCGAGTCATGTGCCTTTATTTTCTTGATGCGTGCATCGTGGTTGTGAGGACTTGGATAGGTACACTGGGTAGTATGGGTAAGCATGGCTCTATTGACCGAAGTAATCCAATGCAAAGATGTTGCGTCTGGAATTGTCGCTCGCACCCGCATCCGCAACCGCGGTTCAGTTCAGTGGAAGCATCCGCAAAAATCGATGCGGAGTTTTTGCGGATGCGGATGTAGTGCAATTTACGACAAGAAAGGAGCGCGAAGCGGCGCTTACGGCGCGCGTTTAATATTTTTTCATTAGTTAAAAAAAGTTTTTTTCGTTTCTGTGACCAAGAGCAGACGCGTTTGTGATTAGTTCGCTATATTGTAATTTATTCTCAACGTGTTTGATGATTGCGTGATATCATAAAATGAAAGTTGTTTATTTACGTTTTTTAGTGTCTGACAACAAAATCTGCATCCGCAGCCGCGGATGTCAGAGAAATCGCATCCGCGGCATCCCTATGAACACACACACACACACCATAACCTACTCCTGAATGACAAACGTACTCAATTAACATATACTTGATAGGTATATTATGTCTGCTAGTTTTACTACCATTGAATACCAATTTATATGTTCACAACTACGCTAGATTTATAGCATGCCATAAAGAAACAATGGAATTATTTTGGCTGTATTTTTAATTGTTGACAGTCAGTTGAGTATTTACTTAAGGTTGAATTAGGTATTTAGCACACGCTCCCTAGCCCGGGCATTAAATGATTATGATTATTATGATTATTATTATTATTATTTAACCCCTATAGGGGATGAATTTATTAAAAGCTCTGAAATTCGTTTTGTAGTCTAACATACAGGCTAAGGTCGAAGTTACAAATCTCTTACTATATCGTCAACATTTATTTTTTGTCTCTAACTATAGATTAAGATTTTATTGTATATTACTAACACTTATGGGTGCAAACCTGAAATAAATTATTTGATTTGATTTCATTTGATTAAAGCTGGTTTTCCACCAGAGGGGCGAGACGAGATGAGACGAGACGAGAATTGAAAACTGTATGGGACTTTTACTACCTATCTGTACTGAGCGCGCGCGCACGCGGTGGAAATAGGTAGTAAGTCCCATATGATTTCAATTCTCGCATCGTCTGGTCTCGTCTCGCCCCTCCGGTGGCTACGCCTGTCGTACAAGGCAACTAAAAGGGGGCCACGGGCCACGGGGTGGTACACGGTTACAGTTGGGGGACTGCAATTGTTAAAAAAAGTTAGGACCCACAGAGGCATGAAGCTAGGGCGGCACTGGTGCATTTCGTAGGAGATCTCAGAGCCGTCTGCGACGTGAAGTAATATATGGTGCGAGTCCGACATAACCTCCGCTGTCCCCTTGGCGCGGAGGTATCGATAAAGGATTTTCCTCCAAAAAAAAACAAGAGAGTTATTTAACCCTGGTGGAGTCGCGGAAGTGTGCGCGAGCGTTCCCGTGGCTCCGTCATAAAGCAGCGCGCGGAGCACCGTGGGGTTTTAGGCGGTAGTCCGGGCGGTTCCCGTGGCTCCGTCATAAAGCAGCGCGCGGAGCACCGTGGGGTTTTAGACGGTAGTCCGGGCGGTTCCCGGGAGTCAGGATGGATGGATTATGGATGGGATGGATGTGTAAATGCATTTCCCCACGAAAAAAAAGGTATTTAGGTGTGTATTATATAATAATGTTGTACAAGTTTAGTAAGTGCTTGCGAAATCACTTACTAAACTAAATGCAGTAAATAAAAGCAATATCAAAATACTTAGTAGACTGTGAGAAAAGGGTTGTGCTATTAAAATAAAAATGTATTAAAATATATTTTTATACTCGTCGACTTTAATGTTTTGCCGGCGTGTTTACCTATTAGCACGTGAGTGACCCGTTCTCATTATGTGTTTAACCGACTTGAAAAAAAAGGAGGAGGTTCTCAATTCGGTTGTATTTTTTTAAATCTTTTTTGTAATGTTTGTTACCTCAGAACTCTGATGAGCTGATTCCTATTTTTTTTTTGTTTTAAGTAATATGCTTCCAGGTGGGTCCCATTTTTTTCAAAAATTCATTTGGATGATGGGATCCATGAGCAATTGAGGGAACTCCTCAATTATATTAGGCACGCGTGTAGTGATTTTGGTATTTTCTATTATAACTCGTGTATTTACACCCGGAAATCATAAATTTGGTGGAGTGGAATGATGACTTATGGAATTCCTCAATTATGTAGGTACCTACTTAAAAGTACAAAATAACATCACAGATTCTGATAAGATTCCGTTGAAATAGCAACTAATGAAGTGCCAAAGGTGATCCTTGTGGAATCGACGGAAGTCCTCAAATATTATCGGGTCACATACAGCGATTGGGTTATTTTCTCTAATAGTCAACGCATTTGTTCTCGGAAATCAGTTCATGTGGTAAATTGGAAAAGAAATGTGGAAATGTTCTCGTGGCTTGACGGAGTACTAAATTGAAGTCGGTTAAAACTTTGTTTTTAATAGTGCATTACTTACCTGTACTTTATTTTCTTTCTTACTGCCCGTGGTGAGTACACAATTTTAAACGGTAAAACTCGCATTGTGGCCAGGTGTGACGTAATAGTACATTGTGATACAAGTGAGGTATGTTGTTAATTACATCAGAGGCGGAATTATCACGCGAGCCACAGGTGAGCGTGATAAGAGATCCGAGGATGTAATTATCAAAGCTCACGCGTTTCATACGACGTTTTTCAACACATTTTGCGAGAAAAAAATCCTTTTCTTAACATGAAAATTTTATAGGCCTGCCAAGTTATTTTCTTTACTTATTAGGCAACAGCTTTTTACTCACATTTTGTATACATCGCCAAGAATTTCCAGTGGCGTCCATTCTTTTTATCACTTTTCTAGTCGCCACGAGTCAATATTTTTGTGAAACGTGCTGTGAAATACCTAACCTATAATGGCGCGCAACAGTTTTTTTTCGTGAAGTTTGCGCAGTGCACGCGCATGTGTTCAGTTCAGCCAGACTTAGATGAAATCTCTAAACAGCCAATACAAAATAAAATAAATATTTTCGTTTTAAAATGTGATCTTTATTAATTAATGTGAAATGTTATCAAAAGTGAATAGTTTTACTAAATTAAACGTTTCTATATTATATCCAAAAAGAAATAGTCAATTAATTAACAAAAACATCATGTAGATAACTTTTTGATGAACTGAAATTGTTGACCTTACCATCGCTATATATACTTGAAGTAACTAAGTTAGTAAAGTCAAACACTTCTTTATTCCGAATTTTAAAAGATACATGTAAATTTAATACGAGGTACCCCTTAAGATTAGTTGCACCTAAAATGATCACAAAAAATTGCAGTAGTAATAGTTACTGCATGTGTATACGAATATACGGCCAGGTTCCAGGACCATAAAACATTTTCCATATAAAGCTTGTGTATCAACACTGAACAACTGTCTTTTGCAGAAGAAATTCTACTGTGTTAAAGAATTCCTATCGCTGCGAAATTAATGATGCATGACTTTTCTAGCATTAAATTAATTATTAAATATTTTTTGACATTGTACTATAATATTATACTAATCAATTAATAATTTTAATTATTAAATTGATTACTGTGAGATTATAACGTTGTGACATAAATTGTGCTCCTTTGAGATTTGTATGCCTATGAGGCAAAGTAGTTGGATCTAATTGTATACCTAACCTGACATCTTGTTGTACACTATTTTATGCAAATAAACTTACTTACTTACTTACTTACTAAAGGATTTAATTTGTTTAGTCTAGAAAGAATCCATTTGCCGAGAATTAAAAAAAAGCTGTACATTCTGTACAACCCGGTTAATTTAAAAATGCACCGGGTGCATGCATACATCTTGCTGCAAGGTGCCAACTTGACTTAATCGGGATATAACCATAACACACAAGTGTCGTAATGTTGTAAAACACGCGTGTTTAATATCCAGGATTATGAGCCTAAAAGCGACGCAATAAGAGGTACGTTACGAGCAATTGTGTTGAAAAGTAAATTATAATATGTCTGATTCTAACGGGAGTTATCTATACAGGGCACAGGGTGTTCGGGATGACGATGTAGGAACTTTAAGGAGGTGATAGACTGGACTATTAGGAAGAGTTTCAACCTTACGTGTCTTAGTCCAATCTGTGATAGTTTTTTTTTTAATTATTGGTACCAAGAAATGTAGTATTTGCTATTAACTGTGCCTTTGTCATCTTCCAAATTGTACAGTAGTTCGTTCACCTTTAAGGCTATTCGACTGTGGAACTCTCCCTCTTCATATAAGACAAGCTAAATCTATCGGCAAGTTCAAATCTCTTCTTAAAGAACATTATTTGTCTTTCCCCTAACCCTGATTGTCTTACTATTATTATTATTGGCTGACTGTTTATGTATTATATATTTTTATTTGTGTTATTTGTATATATGAATGATTGTGTATGTATGTTTATATATAGAGCTAATTATGTACGTGCATTAATATAATTATTTTGATTTTTGGCTTATTATAATACAATCTCTGCACCACCTACTACATAATCTAGTTTTATCTCTTTCTCCGATACCTAAAGGTTGTCTGGAAGAGATCGCTCTTCAGCGATAAGACCGCCTGTTGTCTACCTCTACCAACATGTTATTGTATTGTTTTTCTTTTTAACTGCTTTGTTTGTGTGAGGTGTGCAATAAAGAGTATTTGTATTGTATTGTATTGTATGTGTTTGAAAATTGGTTGGTTTCCTCAGACAGAATAAGCTTTAAATGTGGCTAAAAGTGAATGTGGCCGTATAAAATATTCGCTAAGGTCTTAACTTGATATACTCGGAGCCTAGACTTGTGCAATCGAAGCCGAAAAGGCTTGAGCAATATCTACATTCTCCAGGAGTGGATGTAGGCATCGATGTACTTTATTGGGCACTGGTGGTTCACTAATGTTTGACCAAAAAATTATTGACAAATGGTAATTTGACAAACAACGTTTCACCAAATGATCATTTGGCAAACGAGACATTTGACAAAAGTATCATCTTACAAAAATTCACTTAGCAAATGATCAATTAGCAAACACTACACTTGGTAAATGGGTTAAATAATAAAATGTCAATTGACCTTTTTTCATTTCAGCAAATAATATGATTCGCAAATTAAGCATTTGTCCAAATGTCATTTGACAAAATGTTATTTCATAAAACTTCTTTAAAAATAGTCGGTTCTGGCGCTTCGCCGGCCGCTGCCGCGGCACGCTCGCTTCGCTCGCTCGGCTCACGCGCTGTAAGTTCGCAGTTCAACCTAACACTCCTCCTCGCTTCGCTCGTCGTCGTACCTAACGGAGACCTAGGTAGACAGACATTCCGCAATATTTTGAAAAACACTTTGTATCCCTGATTGACGAAGATAGCAAACAATTGCGTATTGGTTTCAAGAAACCAAATTTTCCAAATAATGTGTATTAATTTGACCCAGACCATATCTATTATGAGATTTATTAATAAACGAACCACTTGTCAAATAATACATTGTACCAAACGTTTTTAGACCAATAGTAGTTTTGTCTGATAACTCAATTGCTAAATGTTCATTTAGTCAAATAATTATTTATAAAATGTAAATTTAACTGTTGATCATTTGGAAAAGTGAGTCATTTGTAAAATGACTAGTAGTAAAATGATCAATTGGCGAAACATTTTTTTGCAAAACGTTGTTTGTCAAGTGTAAATTTGCCAAACGACTTTTGTTCAAACGGCAGGACACCGGCACTGGTCCCACCTAGTAGCTAGTAAGCTAGAAAAGTTGGGCGAGTAGCATTACATTGCGGATCTGTAAAGGTCGATTGATCACACTGTGCCTGGTCAGCACGCAATGAACCGTTACTCGCCCAACTTTTCTAGCTTACTAGCCGGCGGTGAGACCAGTGCCTTGATGCTAAGCACTAAGGGCCCGATTCGACTTTTAGGGACAGCTTGTGACATCGCGCTAAATACTCTAATTGGCGACTTAAATTCTTTCTTAAAAAGGGTCTTGTTGCCAGTGACGAATTCTAATAAATTAATAAATATTAGGGGACAGTCTTACACAAATCAAACTAGCCGCTCACAGCTTGTGACATCGCGCTAAATACTCTAATTGGCGACTTAAATTCTTTCTTAATTTGAATAAATAAATAACTAACGGTGGATTTTCTACATTTCTTGTGCTATTAGTGCCACGAGAATCATGACCCTAATCATTATATCATTGTACAGTGCAATTGGAATCAAACAAGAATTAATATTGACGTAGTAAGAGAGGGTATTTCGAATGAATATTATATAAATATCCTACTTCAACTTCAGCTTCAACAATATATTATGTTTTTATTGAATTTTTATGAATCAATTTACTTGTATGAAACCAATAAATTTAATTATACATTATTGGCTTATCAATCATTTATTCATTCATTCATTAATTCAATCAAAAAATATATAACAACGACTCCATTGCTCTTTGTTCCCTCCATTTCCACCAAACATCCCAACTCTAATCATAAGTTAAGTAAAATATCACACAGTATACTTCTACTCGTAATTGTTAACTTAACCAAATATAGTATGTGTTCCCTTGCTGAGTAAGATCGTTAGAGCTTTTTAAATTTTAATAACAATTCAAAAAACTGTTTCTAAACCATAGTTGTGTTTTTGTAACAAATCTTCAATATGTAACGTCTATTTAAACAGGTTACAAGAAGGTTTTTTTTAAAGAAATACCTACAGTACATTTATTAATAATGTTAAGTTATAGATAAATATGAAAAATATAACAAGAACAATAAAAACGAAAATGATTTTAACTATAAACGAAAGCATAAAAAGGGAAGTTATAAATAGAGCACCGCCTCTAGGAGGTCAGACTGCGATATGGACCCCATTACGCTGGCAGCATTAGGTACCTCTCTGAATCGCAATGGAAATTCGTTGCGAGAGGTAAGCGCCAGCTCTGGGGTCTCCAGTTGCTCATATTTGACGACCAGGGATCCAAGGTTTCCACAGCAAGCGTCGCAAAATCGTAATCCTTTAAAAGGAGGAGCGCTTGTTCACTTGGGTCTGGTCGGCAGCAGCGCCGGCCTGTGAACGGGTTCCCTGGGTGTGCGACTGGGCGAAGGGCTTTACTTAAGTTTCAATTCAAATCAATTCATTTCAAGTAAAACAGGTATATACAAAGATATAGTAGGGTATTAAAAAGCATGTGTCACTGTGTTTGGCCACAAGGCATACACAAATTCACCAAATTTAAAATTACGATCGGTACGATCTCACTTTAAAATTTAAATAGAAATGTCAAATACCTAAAAACTAAATAATATAATAAATTGTAATTTCAAATTGTATTCGTTAAAAACTAGAAAATGCTGCGATTACATAAGTAAAAACGGTATTAAAAACAAAGCATTCATTCCCGTGTCTAAGTATTAACAATTATACAAAAACAACTCCATGTGTTATTTTATTTCGCGTGAATCTGATGAATACGTGACCTCTGTCTTTTAATCTAAGCAAATTTTATATATTTGTTTAACTTGTCTCCTGTTACTTAAATACGATTTAATAAGGTCGTGAACATTTCCGCGTAATCCATATTTATACAGTTTAGTTGATTATACCTACTACCTATTTTTCTTCGTCGTTTCATTTTTGACAGGTCGTGTCGTGGTTATCATTTCAGGTGTTGGTAGTAAACTTCAGAAACTACTTCGCCGCCATTCCGCCATTCTTACCTATACCGCTGACTAATATATTTATAGATGTCCCCTGACCCACGGAAAACTTTCTAATCGTAAAGATATTTATGTCAGTCAGACCTTATCGCTTGTAGGCCATCTACCCTGTGAAGAGAGCTGTGGCTAAGATTACTTAATGTGGCAGACTTTTTATAAAACTGCCATTGGAATTGGAATCCTATACATTGGACGGTAGAGTTTGATGCAATTCGGCCAGCTTGAATAATCTCAAGTTTAACTAAGACAAACTAGCGTGTACAAATGCCAACACCAGTTAACTGATGACCATCTTGTATTTATATTTGTTCAATCCATGATTGAACATGAATGTTGTATTTTTAAATATAGTAAAATGGTAGGTTTGCCTTCTGGCAACACCAGTTAGAAAATCTTACTCATACTTGCTCTACTATGTGGGCACAAAATGTTCCGTATAATTAAAATAAGTGTTTATTCCATAAATAAACATACATTCACGCCTTTATTCCCAAAAGGGGTAGGCAGAGCACATGAAACGTATGTTCCAGCGCCACTTTTAGCATAAATGTGGGTATAAAAGATCGCCAAAATGTGATATTGCAGTGATGGGTTGCTAGCCCATCGCCCACAACACACTTCAACCCTGGTCCCTTAGGCGACTTTTACGACACCCACGGGAAGAAAGGGGGTGGTGAAATTCTAACCCGACACCACATGGGACAAATAAACATACATATTTAAATATATCCTGTTTGACTTATCCAACAGAGTAAGTGATCCGGCTCGAGGGACCACTTACTCTTTAAGTCAAACTGAGTAGGATATATTTAAATAATATTAAACCTTATTACAATGCACATAAAGTTCACGGATGGTCGGTTAACTGTGTTGGCGATGGTACATACGACGACCTTTGGTGAAACCACCGCAGATCGGATTACTATCTTTGTGAATAGCTTTATTTATATTCACGTCAAAGTTTCACTTGGAATTTTGCATATAATTTCGGGAAAATGGTATGTTCCAAACGTGACTAGCTTTTTAAACTTATTGAAACTCCTTTTCTCCTATATATCATCAGCCATAACAATTACCTTCACTTGAGTGACTTGGGACTACCTCCTTATCTGAATATCTCCTAATCTATTTCTCTATCATGGAATATATAAGTTTCTGTCAAAAAGGACCATGGGTAACTGTTTATGGAGCCTCTTAAAACTTTGGACACTTATAATTAACTTTGTGATTATTTAATCCCCTGCTTTACTTTTTTCTCTATTTGGCAATATTTTTAATACCTTTCCAGGAAATTCAACATCATTGGTTATTTTATTTGGTGTCTACACCCCTATTTGGGACCGGTGCCGGTTAATGTACGGCTCAATAATCGGCGTCCACTATATCTCTGTTTCTTTTTAACTCATGCAAAAAGAGAGAGAGATCAACGCGGATTATCGGGCCTATTAAAGAAAGCGACTCATTTTTAAAGACTACATACCCTACCGCAAATGTAAGTATTTACATTTGCGGTATTCCCACTAGTAGAAAATTTTCTTTTCAGAAAAGAGCCATTGTTTGCCTCAAAAGAGGGAACGAAGTCGTGCTTTTCTTCCCTGGGATTTCAATTTTCCTCTTGGAAAAGTGTATTTATAAAGCATTATCCGTCATTCGGTAGCAAAATTATTTCCGTCGTGGTCGTAATCACTAAAATCCCTCGTTACGGTCAAAGTTACACTATAGAATCTTTCGCTTCATACTTCATATCCATACCTAATATTATGAAAGCGAAAGTGTGTCTGTCTGTTACCTCTTCACGCTTAAACCGCTGAACCGATGTAGATGAAATTTGGTATAGAGATAGTTAAAGTCCATCCACGGGGACGTTTTAATCCCGAAAATCATCCCCGAAGGAGGTGATTTGGTGTGAAAATTTATATGGAGTGGAGCTAAGGTATTTAAAAACGAGTTCCACGCGGACGGAGTCGCGGCCAGAAGCTAATATCTTTGTAACTTGGCTCCCTTGAGTTAGGCATAAGACATAATCTACTATTAGATCCTTTCCAGCCACAGTTAACGCGTAATGGTCAGTGTTATCTGACCGGTGGGCCGGAAGAGTTGCAACGCGTTACGGCTGTTGCAAGTCAGGAACTAGCTAGGCCCAGGTTAGCCAACCGGCGGGGCGATTGCGTAACGTTTTGAGCGAGCGTTGGCATAGCAACTTCCTTTTTGACCTTCGAAAAACTGTTGATATGTCGTACAGGTGTGTTGTACCTACAGTCAGAATCATATGTTAGTAGCAGCCAAAGTAGCCAAATATATCGTAACAGATCCTTACTCCCATAGTAATATGTGTGTGTATGTGTGTTGCGATATATTTGGCTACTGTGTCTGTTAGGTACTAACTATATGATGCAGACTGTACAGCAGACTACAGGTTTTTAAAGGGTTGGCGTCCATAGCCTACGGCAGTGTTTTTTACAAGCTTTTATTTACTTTCACCTGTCTGTCTGTCTGTCTGTAATCAAATCTTGCAAGTTAAATTTGATCCACTTCCCGGTTTCCGATTGAGTTGAAATTTTGCATGAATATGAAAATCGCGTGACAATGCAATATTATGATGACGTGGAGCTGATCTGATGATTGAGCTGGAAGGTGGCCATAGGAACTCCGTAATAAAACCACATAACCCCATCGAGTTTGGGCTCGTTAGAATCGTCTCAATGAGTAGTTTATGACGGTATACAGAAAAGTACAGTCAGCAATAAAAGCTTGTACCAAAAATGAAATTTTTGACAGATACTTATTAAACACTGGGGCGCAATGTTAAACGCGACTACTAGTTTTTTTAAGTATTAAGTAAAATAAATAATATGTTAAAAGGGCGGGTCGCGAACTATGTTTCCATACTAAGGGCTAAACACTGGGCTACAGCAACAGCTTATTAGCAGCATGTATGCTTGTTTGCCACAGTGGTATATAAATAACTAGCTTCCGCCCGCGACTTCGTCTGCGTGGACCCGGGATAAAAAACTATCCCATATTTTAATCCAGGCTATAAACTATCTTCGTGCAAATTTTCATCCAAATCATTTGAGCCGTTTAAGCGTGATTGAGTAACAAACATCCGAACATCCAAGTTATCGCATTTATAATATTATAGTAGGAAGTAGGATTCCAAGTTAGTGTAACATAAAAGATTGACTAACCTAAGTGAGTTCTTTGTAATGCGGAAGCGGTCAATAAGATCTTGTCACAGAAATGAGCACAATTTGTATTGTGTCTGTCACACTAACACACAGCCAAGCATTCAAGAGGTCACAGGCCCTTCCATAGTGCACGCCACAGTTCACATTTAGCAGAACAGTACTCTACTCTCATGATATTTAACCATTAATTTGACCCATAGCCTACTTATGTAACTTGTTCACATGTATCTATGTCAATCATTCACTACGTTTAAAATAAATGTTATTATAATTTTAATTTAATTATTTGTTATTGTTTTTAAAATGTAATGTAATTTGAAATGTAAAATAACTGACAATCACAAAATAAATTCCTAAAATAAGTGTAATAGTTTTTAAGTGAAATTTTATATTGTAAGATAAATAAATCATATCATATCATACCATATCATATCATATACCTAGTTAATAAACCCAAAAAGGTAGAAAAGTGTGCACACATTGATTATCGTTTAAAAAAAATCGTTGAAACCATTTACATTATTACGTTTTTATAAAACTAATTTTTTCCCCTGCCAAGTCGGGTGGAAATAATGTGACATATGAAACGACTCCACAACTTCTTTCAAATCATTATAGAAGGTTTATAAGGAAAAAGAGGCGGGTAATACCATATCGCAGTTATAGGAAAAGCTGGTGTCGCGTCGTATCAAGAAATCGAAAGGCTGGCGTACGAGCTATATAGAAAATAGTCCACCGTCGTGCGTGATGATAAAACAACAGGTAAAATGGAAAGTTTAGGAGGAACTAAAAATTCTGCGGAACATTTTTTACGAAGTGAAATATCGCAAAATGTCCCTACGGATGAATTGGAAGGACTTCCTTAAAATTTTATAGCTCACCTAATTGAAGCTTGAAATACTAGGCTATCACAAGACAGCGCACGAGCTCTCTCGATTTTTCTCGCACTGTCTCTCTCTTATTAGAACACTCAGAAAGAGGTATTACGAGAAAAATCGAGAGACCTCGCGCGCCCTCGCCGTCTTGTGTTAGCCGTGCTGCTAGCTATCAATCTACTGTGACAATGCTTTCGTTCCGTCTTAGCTAGAGATGGGAAAGGGATCGTCATAGCGTCTATCGATATATTAAAGCGACGTTACGCACAATAGTACAATTATTTTAAGAATATCAAAAATATATTTACCATGTAAACAAACACTTGGTTCCTAATTTCATATGACACTAGCTGCCGCGGCTCCGCCTTCCTATTACGAAGACTGCAAGCGACGCCACGGGATAAAAGATCTTTATGTCCATCCTGAAGGTCCATTTGTGTAGGTTACTGTTAATGTTTTTTTTTTATAAAACATTGTACTTACTTTCTTACTTACTCCGCTGGCTCAGCGACCCGAAGTGGATCTTGGCCTCCGATACGAGTTGGCGCCAGCGCGCCCTGTTCTCTGCGATCTCCTCCCATGCAGGGCGTTTTCTCAACCTCGTCCTTCCAACGATATCTAGGCCGACCAACCGGTCTTCGACCGCTCGGCCGTCCTACGTAGGCTCTCTTCACCGCCCTGTCTACTCGCATTCTCTCAAGGTATCCAAGCCAGCGGAGTCTTGCAGATTTGATTTCTCCTATGATGTTGGGCTCGGACACCATATCTTCCAGTTCCTGGTTTTTGCGGATTCTCCAGCTGCCTTCTTCCCTCTGCACTTGGCTCACGATCTTCCGAAATATCTTCCGTTCGGCAACAAGTAGCTTGTTCTCTTCCTTTAGTGTCAGTGTCCACGATTCGCAACCATACATTAGGACCGTTCTAATGACAGTTTTGTAGATGTGAATTTTAGTTTTCCGGCGCATGATCTTGAACACTAACACTTTGTGAAGTCCCGCCGCACACCTTAGAGCACCCTGGATACGAGATTCAATTTCCTCTTCTCTGTCGATGGTATCAGTTATCACGCAGCCCAGGTATTTGAATCTCTCAACTTCTTTATATGAGACACCGTTTACATCAATGTTCTCCATCAATGATCATTTTAGAGCCCAAAGGCTCTAAAATGTTTATAGAAACATTACTATAAGACGGAATATGTACATATGCGTAGGTATAGACCTACGCATATGTACATATTCCGTCTTCTCTTTGTTGATCCTGAGACCCACCGTCGTGGCTTCATCTGCCAGACCCTTTGCCTTCTCTGCTACAGTCGCACTGTTTTATTCCAGCTATGCAAGGTCGTCTGCGTACCCAATGATAAATCATTGTATTTATTTTTATTTTTATTGGATGAGTGAGTAGTTTCTGAGATTGCCCTCATGTCTGGTAATGTCAGAATAAAGTCATAGTTCACAGACTTTACCTCTTTATTATCTGTATCCTGAATTAGTATCCCGTATGACAAGTGATACAGCAAAACCTAGAACCTAGAAGATAAGTTTGTAGTAGATTGCGAATGAAGGTTATCGGTATTGGCCCAAAGTCCCGGGTTTCAAGTATTATTACCTAAGATTATATACAGAAATAATCTTCAATGTGATATGATAATAATAACCTTTGAATAGAGCATATCTTTTGCAAGAGGCGGACTTAGATATGATTGTGATTTTGTGTTATCTCGATGTCCTTTGGCGAAAATGATAGAAATGGTCAGTCAGCGAGCATTAATAGGACCTAACAGTTGAGTCTCATTCTCTTATTTATAAAGGTCCACCAGGCACCAAATCTGTGTAGGTTGGCCATTGCAAATATATGGGTGCAATCAACTTACTTATGACATAAATATGTCCCAGAAAGTAAGTTGATTGCACCCTTATTTTTACACCACTGTACAAAAAACATTTAGTTAACAAACGTCTGTTTAAATTATATGATTACGTTTAGCCCCCACCACAAATGAAAAATGGCAATAGAATAATGAATTGTAATAGGAAATAGAATACTATTATGTTCTACAGCCGAACGAAACAAAACAAATAAAAAACGCTCAATTAAGTTTGATATAAATTCCCTTGAAGATGAGGATACCTTTTGAAGGTTGTTCGGGCGGCTAGAGATTAAAGCGGTACATGTATACGGTACATAATGTTTGCTTCGATTTGTATCGGTATAACTGGCGGCACATCACTAGTGATCCCGAGTTATGAAACGACTGTTACTTTCTGCGTTACCTAATACGACGCGCCGGTCTCGCTCCCCGCCCCGCACAGCTTCGTTTTCGATTGTAGTCCCGTCTATTAAGGCGAATGTTACCCTTGAAGTTTTGTCTCGCTCTCTCTCTAATGTTAGCTCGATATGCTGTGCTCTTCGCTTGCCGACAGAAAACCTGGCGACTTTCGAATGAATAGGCAATCTTTTTTAGAAAGAAACTCAAAATTATTGTCATCAAATCAGCCTCTAATAATTATATTGTCAGGGTTAATTTATTCCCACCTGTTACCACCACCTATTTGTTACCATTGGCAACAGCTGGGATTAGTTTTCCAATCTTTTACCAGTGGGCACTAAGGGGAATGAAAAAGTATGGTAACTACTGGGTTTTTTCCCGGTATCTACTACCAATTACTTTAGTGGTAACAAATGGGAAAACCTGAAGAACCGACCAGGGAGATGAAATTCAAAAGATCAGATTTATAACGAAATATACCTACAAAAGATTACGTACGATCGCAGACTCGCACATCAAACAAGTTTACTTTGCGTTATGTTAATCTGTATTAACTTACTGCGTCTCTACGTGGTGCAGTTTGGCTAAAACCACGTTACTAAACCTAGAAAGAGCCCAGAGAGCAATCCTTAATGTTTTTACTTTCCGCCCCTATCAATTCTTCATAAACCTTCTGTATAAATCATCTGAAGTTTAAAACACACACAGTTCTAAAACAGCACGCTGTAACTCCTTACCACACTGATCATGCCAGTAAAAGGCGTAAAGATTTTGTTTGTCCTAAATACGCAAAAACGACACGCTTTCTCTTCTAAGATTTTGCCTTTTCCTAGGTCCACTTGTTTAAAACAGACAATGCGCGGCTAGGTTTATATCCTCTAAACTACGTGAAATGTAAATCAGCGCTACGAGAAGCCCTACAAAATATGTCCTTACAGAGAAGTTATTTATCGTTTTAAAATCATTTTATTCTATCCTTTATAGGTACCGCCTAGGTTATAACTTCCTAATTATTTGTACTAGTCAATAAGAATGATATTGTATTATATTTTGCATATGAATAACATTTTCAATTATTAGTTCTTTTCTGCCTGAAATACTGGGTATCCTAGCTCAGGCGCGTGTGACTTGCCAATAGTAAGCACCTAGTTTATAGTAAATCTGATGTAGGTACATTATTTTGTATCAATAAATTATTATTATTATTTATTGGTTGGCTTTGCTTTTCTCTCCTAGTGCTCCTAGAATATGGAAGGCATTGTTTAATAGAGCCTACGGATGTAGAGCTAGGAATTTGTGAAGTATTCTGCATTCATAATAACGGCCTTTTATTAATGAAAAATACGTTTTTTTTACCCCCGACGCAAAAAGAGTGGTGTTATATATATATTTACTTATTTTCGTTATATATATAGTCTGTGTGTCTGTCTGTGGCATCGTAGCTCCTAAACGAATGGCCCTATTCTAATGCGGGGGCTTTTTTAGCTGACGTCAGCTTACGGAAAAAATCCGCACAGCGTGGCTAAGAATCATTCTTAGCCACGTTTCAACAAAATCGGTTCAGCGGTTTTGAGATATCGTACTTTGAAAACAATATGTCGGGGGTTTTTATCTTTTCGTAGATGTTATGTTAGATGCTCATTTAAGAGCCTTAAATCTTGAAAAACCAACATCCAACATTATTTTGACGACCTCTGTAGCCTAGTCGGTAGTGACCCTGCCTACGAAGCCGGAGGTCCCGGGTTCGAATCCCGATAAGGGCATTCATTTGTGTGATGAGCATGAATATTTGTTCCTGAGTCATGGATGTTTTCTATGTATTTAAGTATTTATTTATCTAGTAGTAGTCTACGTATGTATATCGTCGTCTAGTACCCATAGTACAAGCTTTGCGTAGTTTGGGACTAGGTGGTTTTGTGTAAGATTGTCCCTAAATATTTATTTATTTATTAATACTCGCCTTAATATCCGAAGTAAGATCCTGATATCGGACCGTTTCGGTTTTCGAATTATTGAAAGGATAATGTGAATCATTATTTGCAAGCCTACAACGACAACAAAAAATTGATAAGCACAATTTTACGGCGAGGTATAAGTACTTATGAGTAATGTTTTTGTTTCAGATCACACGAAATACATACCGTGCAGACTTGCCAAGTGAGTTTTTTTTATTATGACCAATATGATCACGGGGGCGATTTTGAACTTTCGAGCGCTCGACTCTTTCACCCGAAATCGGTCAAAAACGATGAAATGCTGTTATGAAATAGCGATAGGCGATAGGTGATTTAAACCTACAACTTTGATACTGCAACTTTTTACTCGGATTTTTCTAGCGCTCGAAAGTCAAAAATCCGCCCCATGTTAAAAATTGCTATGGATAAGGCTCGATATTAACGGACACATCTTGTCATTAAGGGGGGATAGCACCAAACCGTCTGCAATCGTTAGCTGTGTTCGTTAAAATCGGAATGTATGGAAAGTTTGACAAGGTTCTATGGAATGACAGCTGTCGGCGCCATATTTAACGTTGATCAGTCTGTAATCGTAAGTGCAAGTGGCCCTAAGTGTAGCTCGTCGCTCCAGTCGGCCAACGCTCCATACAAAGGTAAAAAAAAAACGCGTCAAAAAAATAGTTTATCTGGAAAAGGTGACGTACTAGCGCTCAATAATCCCCCTCTTGCGGGAAAGACCATCGTTCCGTTCCACGCAGTATATAAGAAATAAAATAAACAACAAATTACCGACGTAATCATAACAGAATGAATGGGGTATCACAGTAGCCAATAAAAATGATGCGCTCGGTGAGCGGTGAGAATAACAACTCGGTAACTGGTAACAGACGCGATGTAAAAGAACAATAGTTCTCCGATTGAATGAGATTGCGTCAATGAATGCTGCCGATAACTAGTTAACTGTACTCATAATTTGTTCCGTAGTTTAGACCTACGGAAAAATCCGTAGATCCACGGATTTTAGGCCCTGTGCCACGGAAATTATTGGTGGACCTACGGAATTTCAGATATTTCGTTTTCACTAGCATCATTTTACTAGCTTTCAAAATCATTTTAAGCTGCATCCCCACAGTTCGTGAGAGGCCTTAAGACTCCAGTAAAGTGGAATGAAGGAGCGACCACACCGCTGCTCAAAATACGCTAACGCACCGTAAACGCAGCAAAATGTATGAAGAATACGTGACGCATTCGACACGTCAACGCTTATACGCAGCGTAACGTACTGGTGTGGTCGCTCCTTAAAGCATTGAAATAAAAATCTGTAGAACTACAGATTTCTTAAGGGGCAATCTACGGAATTCTACAGATTTTTAAGTCTGGCCCTCCAGATTTTCATATACCTGATCTGGCAACACTTAATGTACTATTAGGGATGGTGACGCCAGCAAAGAAAGCATTTTTGAAAGTTCTCGAAAAATTATTAAAAATACAGGGTGTCCAAAGTCATAACCGTGCTTGGTGATTGTGACCTAAGATTTATTTACGATGCCATTCGAACCATTTTTGACGGAAACTTATTATCGTATTGTTGTTGAAGAGTAAACGCAAACTTCCTGCTTGGCGTACGCCAGTACCTACAGCCTCGAACTCGAATCGTCCTCATGCCTTCAAGCGGTATTTCGGGCCTTGTTCTTATGAACCTCCTAAGGCGCAGCATATAGGTACAGTACAAAATGGCATTGAAATGGAATCGTCTGGTGTCGGAAATAGAGTTGACTTTCGTTTGTTTTAAAAAGTGCTCGAAACGAAACAAATTCAACTCTATTCCAGTTGAATATAATTTAAATTGCTTCAACATAATAAGTCCTATGATTGTACGTCACGTCACCCTTTCTACGTCATAACCTCCGTACTTATACATCAGAATGGCTTTTTTTTAATGGTGACCTTATGTTGTTTTTAACCACCGACGCAAAAAGAGGGGTGTTATAAGTTTGTGTCTGTGTGTCGGTCTGTGGCATCGTAGCTAAAAACGAAAAAAACGAATTGACCTATTTTAATTCAGTTTCTTTGTCTGAAAGCTGACGTGATCAAGATGGTTCTTAGTTACATTTTAACGAACTCGGTTCAGGCGATTTTGAGATATTGAAATTTGAAAGAAAAATGACGTGTTTTTGGTTTGTTGTTAATGACCAGAGGGGTGATAACGTTTTGAACGCGCGTTAGGTAGATCTGACTGTAATTTTTCATCTTTCTTTCCATATTTTATTAAAAAAAATAAGCCATATCGTGTCTGGAGGAGCCCAAACTTGGTATATTTCGAAAATTGTTTTTGTTTTATTTTAACAAAGATTGCTGAAATATAATGATGTGCTATATTTTTAGAATCGGCTAGTAGCCCTTTGATTAAGTACCACACACGATAGGTTTCAGAACAAAATATTTCTTTTTTCCATACAAAAAAAAGATGTTGACGTAACTCCTCTCCTTTTTCGTTTTTTTTTCGGGCTACGGGTCAAATTGATTCGTTTGGCCTAAAGATCAATCGTACCGATTTTCAAAACTTTAACACCATTTGCCGCATATCTTGGCGTACCACTAGCACTATTCATACAGTGGCTACCTGGCAACACAGTGACAGTCAGCTATTTTTAAAATGCTGATGATGTAGGCAAGATACACTGACGTCAGGAGCTGTCACGGGAATGACACCTTGTTTAATTCTACTATGAATGGATGGTTATTTTACCTCTCGGCACAATGCTGCCAGGGGTCAATAACAATGGGGGTTTTACTCAGCACCTAGCTCCGTCCGCTTGGAACTCGTTTATATCGTAGTTACATACAATCTTTAACCCCCGATTAATACCCCTTAGAAGCTGATTTCCGGGATAAAAACTGTCCTATGTCCTTCCCCGGGACTCAAACTATCTCCATACAAAATTTCATCTAAATCGTTTCAGCAGTTTAAGCGTGAAACAAGACAGACAGACAGGCAGACACACAATTATAATATCAGTATGGTTTTTTATCGAGTGTATATTTAAAACATCATTTCCAGTAGCGATGAAAGTGCTAACATCGAGGCCACACGTAAATCAAAGTGCTTGCGATGTCTGTTATTAAATCGTGATGACGCCACAGTGCGCGGGCGCACGCTTCCTATACTTAACTCGAATACGTCCAGTTTTAGTACTGTTTATAGATGTTTAAACAAGCATAAACAGTTTAAACTGTAACCCGACCACTAAAACTTAACTGAAAAAATAACAGTTTTTTTTTTCATATAAAATGTAGCCATGTCATGTCACCCGGCTAATAATTGCGAATCGATTGACTTCGCATTTATCAAAATCGGTTCAGTATCTAAAACGCTACGGGGGAACACCCCTATTAACTACTAGAAAATTGTAATTTGGCATCCATACTAATATTATAAATGCGAAAGTGTGTCTGTCTTTCTGTCTGTTACCTCTTCACGCTTAAACCGCTCAACCGATTGAGATGAAATTGGGTATATATGGTGATAGTTTGAATCCCGGGGAAGGACATAGGATAGTTTTTATCCCGGAAATCTTCCCCTGAGGGCGTGAAATGGGGGATGAAAGTTTGTATCGAGCTACGACAAACGAGTTCCACGCGGACGGAGTCGCGGGCAGAAGCTAGTGAGTATAAAAATCATTCACGACAAAATAACAGTAGAATAAAGTATTGTTTTTTTTTATACTGTAGATTACTTACCTACCTCCCCTAAACCTAAATCGCTTGCGAGATATTGGGATTTAAAGCCCTAAATTTTGTTCCAGTCGTGTGTCCTGACCCCGTATCATGGTCGGCCGTATCACGCGATAAGTGACAAGATAGAGCGTCCGTCACTGGCTGACACCGTTCGATAGAACGAGACGACGCTCTTATCTTGTCACTTATCGCGTGATAACGCCGATCATCATACGGGGCCTGGATAATACATTCATATTATTACTAGCTGCCCGCGACTCCGTCCACGTGGAACTTGTTTATATCGTAGCTCGATACAAACTTTGATCCCCCATTTCACCCCCTCAGGGGATGATTTCCGGGATAAAAATGTCTTTTATCGGGATTCAAACTATTTCCATGCCAAATTTCATCTCAATCGGTTCAGCGGTTTAAGTGTGAAGAGGTGAAGACAGACACACTTTCGCATTTATAAATTATAATATTAGTATGGATAGCCTGCTAAACTAAACACCTATTTAGTGATGTGAAACAACAGGTGGTGAGAACATACACCTGCGGCCCCATTGTCGCGCTTCTGGACAGGATCGATATTAGTATCAACACCCTATGCATACCTATAGGGCGCGGTTCCACTTGTAATAATGCCAGGCGGTGATATAGCGAAATGCGGCATAAGGTTATGTATGTATGTAAATTATACTTTATTGTACACTAGCTGCCCGGCCCGGCTTCGCACGGATTATACTCCAGGCAAAATACGGTTTTGAAAAACATTAATTTATAATAGCGTTTTTTTTGTTGATTTAATTTTAAATTTTAATTTTAAGATGATTTATTCAAGAATCCGGCAAACTTTCCACCCGGAAGTAATTATGTAAATTTAAATGAAGCATGCATTGTCTTTTTTTGTACGATTTATATTGAATATTATAGAGCAAATGTAAATGAACCAAAATAAAGACAAACATGTTTATTAATATTTTTTCTGGCTTTTTAGAAGCTAGTTAATTTATCATTTTTTTGATGTCTGAAATTTTGTCGGATTTTGTCGCTGGGTAACTATTTAATTGATAATATATCCGTTACACGTCAAAAATAAGCTATTATAAATTATTTCCAAAATTGTCATTTTTTCCATACAAGTTGTCAGTTCATTGACTGGACTATTACCCGTTTTCCCGTAGGAATGAAGCATTTTCCCGCGGTAAAAAGTAGCCTATGTTCATCAGGGATAATGTCGGCTTCTAAAGGAAAAAGAATTTTTCAAATCGGTCCAGTAGTTTCGGAGCCTATTCAATACAAACAATCAAATCTTTCCTCTTTATAATATTAGTGTAGATTATTGTAGACAAGACATTAATAAAAATACAGATAAAATAGGTTAAGTAGGTGAAAGATTTTTGCCAATCGGATAACCGGTGTGTAGAATAAATATATAGACTTTCTGGATGGTTATAGGCTATATTTCATCCCGCTGGTTTGCCCGTGTTCTTTGCTATTCGCGGGCGAAGCGATTGTATGATCATATTAAACATGTTGATGACAATGATGTGGTACTCTTTGGGGGAGGCCTATGTTCAGCAGTGGACGTCTTTCGGCTGATATGATGATTATGATGATGTTGTTGTTAATTAGTTTCTTCTGAAAATATATAAATAACAATTTATTTAACCATGTTAAATATATCTTAACTCTGCATTAAAGAAGCGTTTACGGTATTCGCATGATACGGACATTGTTGTTTTTATTACCTAAGTTACCTTACTAGCTTATATACTTAAAACGTGTTAAATGACGACAATAACCTGAACTATGCCCTTCTTATCTATAAGTCTAGAGTCTTCCATTCGCACACAATAACATCTGAGACAACTTCGCGACTTTGAACTTACTTAAATGTATTGTACGAAAAATACTGAAACTATCGCACATGATCATAGTAATCTTAATAATATAGATTCTACTATTTGTTCATTTATTTTCAAATGGAGGTTTATTTATTTATTTCATATTTATTGCACAAAATAAGAACATAGTTCGAGAACGTGTTCTGAAGCACAAGGTTAATTGGTTACATGGTTCACCGCAGGAGGTCAGGCAAAAAATTACATTTAATTAACCGATTATTAATAACTAGTCCGTGTGGCTCTCCTTATGTATTACATAGAACGCGAGCGTAGTCGCGGTATAAAATTTGCGTACATATATGTATGTACGCAAATTTGATTTTTGACATTGATTCACGCCTTTATTCCCAAAAAGGGGTACCTAAGCAGAGCATATGAATGTTATGTTCAAGTGTCACTTTTAGCATAAGCGTAGGATAAAATATAGTCTAAGTATATATATATCCCGGAGATCCAATCAGGTCCATTCTATACATTGGTAAAAGATTTTTTGAAATCGAAAGAGTGGTTTCGGAGATTACCTACCATCTACTTACAAACTTACAACCTCACAAACTTTACTTCTAGGCTCGTTATTATATATGTAGGTATTATACGAGGGTCATGCCAAAAGAAGTTAGATACTCCATGGTCATTTGATTGATACTGGCAATTATACACCATTGTAAAGGCTGGTTATTTGCTTATAAATTCAAAAATGGAACACTCAGAAAATCTTAGTTTTTTTTAAATATTTTTTCTCTGGTCTGCAGAGCAACTCACCGATTTGCAGAAAGACCGTCGGGTGGATTGGTGCAAATTTATGATAAATACATTCGACGCTGGCGAGAAAAAAAAACGTTTATGATATACTGACAGGTGACGTAACATGGCTATATAACTACGATCCTGAAACAAAGCGACAGTCCACAGAATGGTGGTTTGCAGATGAGCCGACTCCAACTAAATGTCGCCGAGCACGAAGTACACAGAAATAAATGGTTGCCTCATTTTTCTGCAAGACGGGACATATTGCTACGATAGTGCTAGAAGATCAAAGTACAGTTACTCAGAATAGTATGTGACAGTTTGTGCCCCAAAGAATTGGCAGCTTGGTGTGACAAGCGGCTGAAGTCAGGAACCCAGCACCTGCTCAGGCACCACGACAACGCTGCCCCGCACCACAGTATAGAAGAATAATACAGTAGATAATCTGAGGCCGTTTAGGAGCGTTCGTTACCTACTTTCGCTCGATGCGCAGGGCTGTGTCAAGTTTGTGGCTTGGCATACATATAATACTAATTTTGCTTTTAGTTAGTTAGTTATACTGGGCTTTTTCCGCAAGTCGACATCCATTGTGCCTATTTTGCGTGAAATGGTGGGGTAGCGCTACTCTAACCAATTTTGCTTTTAAGTATGCAAAGTATTTCTGTTACAGTTTAATAGACAATAATGTATACACAAATTAATAATATTATAGATAGTTCGGTATGTGTTTTTAGTTTCCCACTTCATGGAATATTTTAATACCACTATACTATGCCTAAAATATTTCCTAGTAAGTATAATAGTTGCTAAACTGCACTAGGTTGGTAGGTGCTTAGTTACAAGCCTATTCGGCTCCTTTTGATATCGTGGCACTGGCGGCTCGCTGTCTTCATACCTACGAGGCGGCTTCCTTTGACGTAGCGAGTGAGAACGAGCGAACACCGCAACGGTGCGGCCCCGATTGAAGCATTCTCCATCATTCCCGAAGGCTATGTGTGTGTGCGTACCGAACACGCGCGCATGTGTGCAGCCGTGCGATGCACCTTAGTTCGAAGTTTATCTACTGTTCCTATACTGTGCCCGCACACTTCTGCTAGAACACTTGACTATTTCAGTTCAAAAAACGTTACTATTCTGCCCCACCCGCCATATTCCCCTGATTTAGCACCCTGTGATTTTTACGTTTTTCCAAAAATTAAAGAAAAAATAAAAGGAAAGCGATTTGAGAAGAAAGAAGATGCCCTAGCTTATAATTATGACATTTCTGAGGTGTCTAAAGAAGAGTGGTCATCAGTATTTTCCAAGTGGTTTAGACGGATGGAAAAGTGTATGTATACGTGTTCACGGTGAAATGAGAACGAGAAAATAGATAACTGTAATAAAGAATAAAATCTGTAACTTTTGAGTATATAATTTCTTTGGCATAACCCTCGTGTAGATGACAGAAACCAAGAAAAACCATCGCATGTATAATATTTAAAAATGAACTTTGACGTCTATTGTCTTGGATGACGCTATGACAGACAATGATGACGGATTTGCACGAATATTGTATATTAGCACAAAAAACATGTATGCCTAAATTGACTGACCTTAGTTCATTGGTTTTTCTACAAGGCGTTTTAGAACCATCGCCCTTGCATGGCGCTTTCAGGGAAAAATCCCCGCGTCATCGGTCGGACCTATTACGAATCTATTTATTCAAGTAGCAACTACATAGTAATGTAGTAGGCTACCAGAAGAAAAGAAAAAAAGCCTATGTATGCAGTCAGAAATATGTTGAAAATTGTCAACCGAAAAAGGTCGAACTTTGCACGAAGATAGCCTGGATTAAAATATAGGATAGTTTTTATTCCGGGTCCACGCAGAAGAAGTCGCGGGCAGAAGCTAGTAGGTATGTCTAAGACCTACAGAAGCTAGTAATTACTTACATGTACCACATAACACATCACCCAGTCCGAAGCTATTTTAATCGACCAGTCCATTAGTTCAACAATTTGCGGCTTCATCACATTATATTTAATAACCTTCCCGTATCTAATCTTTTCTTATGGGGAAAATGTAGGACAGAAATGAATATGTGTCTGTTTGAGTTTTGCTTAGACTAGTCAGACTCCTCATCTTACAATTATTCCGATCGCTTCCCTAACCCAATCTATACATCCTTTCTGCTACCTAATCCCAAGAATAGGCTCATCATATCAGCCGAAAGACGTTCACTGCTGGACATAGGTCTCCCCCAAAAAGTGCCACAATGACCGGTCCTGCGCCACCCGCATCATCGAGCACGTGCTGCAGTGCTATCCTTACTATTATTATAAATGCGAAAGTGTGTGTGTTTGTTTGTCCTTCTTTCACGTCGCAACGGAGCATCGTATTAATGTGTTTTTTTTGTATGGAGATAGTTTAGAGGCTGGAGAGTGACATCGGCTACTTTTTCCAGCGGGAAAACATCAAATTCCTACGGGCAAATTCAATATGTTACATTTTCATATAACCACGCGGGCGGAGCCGCGGGCATCAGCTAGTTGGTATATATAATCTCTTCATTGAATTGAAGACGAGACAATGCAATTAAAAAAGAAACAAGTATCTACAATCTAAAGAATCTATTATTCTCCGTCATGTCATTCACCCTAATCTAGTCCAAAGCACCGCAAGCGCACACAAATTATAACTTTGCGGATAAAATTGTAGTAATGACAGCGAAGTGGAACGGTATTACGGGACCAGGCTAGTGTCTACAATGGAAATATAACGGAGACATAAATATATGACGCGTGTTTATCGCGTGACAAAAACTAGACTAGTCGCTCTGTAAAAATGAAAATGAAAAATGTTTTTTATTTCATAAGCTTTGTTCTGTTACAAAGGTCCGTTGGGGCTGCCTAGTAAGTAAAGATATACTTACGTCAGGTAGACCCGCTCTTCCATCGATATATATTCCTGAAATATTTATCTTAAAATTAAGCATTTGTTTTTATTGTATTTCTTTTGTATTGTTCAATTACTTATCTATTTATTTATTACAATTCCAGAAGTAGTCCATACAATTTTTACGGTGAAGCGTCATCCTTATTCCGGTTTTGTCGTATCTTATCTAAGTTCCTAAACGAATGTGTTAAGAATGTTATCTAAACAGTCGTTTTCAGCCATGCACTCACAACTAACTTACATTTGTGCAATTTTATTGCATGAATATTTATCTTCCCATTTACTGCATTACACGTGTGCGGATTGCGCCTTGTATTGCCTTTTAGCAAACAAAGATTTGGTAATTGTAGTGGGGGCAACGTTATTTTTTCGTCGACGTGTTAGTGTTGTGTTGTCGAAGTTTGATAATTGATTGCAGGTTATACAGTTTCCTGTTGACAGCTGGACACTGATCATGTATAACTCATCCGTGGGGAATCTGTATGGTTTGAAAAATAAGACTTTTAGCAAACAACGTTGTCCCCTTTCTACTTCAATGAATTTAGATTTCGTAGCACCACCCCAAGTGATTATGCAGTTAGTCATTACTGTTTGTGCAAGTGTTATGTACATTTGTTTCAGAAGGGGTTCCGAAGCGGTGTGTCTAAGCATTTTAAATATCCAAATAGGTTTCTTTATCCTTGTTAATAAAACATATTCGATGTGCATGTGCCATGAAAGCCGTTGATTAATGATAACGCCTAGGTATTTAGAACTGTATACTTTTTCTATTTCCATGCAGTTACAAGAAACGTCATTACTACCATTACAGTTATGTATTTTTAGTTTTAGGTTTCCATGTAGTTGGGTACGATCATATTTAGTGAAGCGTATGTAATTCGTTTTACTGATGTTGAGGCCAAGTAGGTTATCTTTTAACCAGGAGGATGTAGAGCGAAGACTTTCCTTCCGCCCTTCTGTACACTGACGCCCATGACTCACCCTCAAACAGTACGACAGTGTCGTCTGCATACGATTGTATGGTTCCATTTTTAATTTAGTATAGGGTGGTGGCTGCAACAAGCCCTAACAGTCAGAAAGTCTCGGATGGTTCACCTCCACCAATTAAAATCTACAGAAATACCGCCTGTAGAATTACTAAAATATTTACCTAAGCACAGACACGGTAAATATATCATAATCTAAGAAGTTTATAGACCTGCGCTGCATTTATTTTTATTTTTGTATATATGATTTTTATCCATACTAATATTATATACGAAAGTGTCTGTCTGTCTTAAACCAGTGAACCGATTTAGGTGAAATTTGGTATAGAGATAGTTCGAATCCCGGAAGTCATCCCCTAAGGGGGTGTCATGGGGGGGTGAAAATTTTTATGGAGCTACGATATAAACGAGTTCCACGCGGACGGAGTCGCGGGCAAAAGCTAGTATTTACTAAAATATTGATTGGTTAATGGTTACTATTCCTACGGTGCTCAAATACAATACATACAATACACAACTATTCTAACCTTCTTACCTGTTTTGAAGGCGTTTCGAACACTCTTAAAAAACGCATTTGCATCTGATTGTATTGCATGTTTTCTAAATTCCGTAGTCTCTTCGCCTTGTTTTTTATAGACCCAAACACAGACGTTTAACTCGCACGCGAACAAAAGACAAAAAGCTTTTTTAATCCACTAGATTTGCTTGATCGACTTGCGGGCAAAAGATGTAACCTTGAGGATACAAATCATGATTACTAAACGAAGTATCATTATCTCTGGCAGTCGTTTCCCAACCGTCGAGGTGTGCGCACGCGTTGATTTGACTCGGCAAATGTGACAGTGTTGTGAACTTGTGAACGTGTATATATACCTAGATACTTCAGTGCCTGAGGTTTTTGGTGCTTGGATTCTAGCTGGATCACCTTCGGTCAGTGCCAGCGGTTTTATGCATTTGGTCTTTTTTTTAAGATCGAATGTTAATTCGGCTAGGAATAGGATTTAATAGTCTGTTATTTTCGTTTTGTTCTGGGATATTGAAGTTGGTGGAACTGAAAATTAATTGCGCTTTTTATGGTTTTGATGACTTTGAAACGTTTGTTCTTTTTAATAGCTGATGTTTATGTTCGTCGACGTAAAATGATTCGCTTAATCACAAACTAGGTTAGTATTCGTTATCTGCGTTTGTTGGTTGTTAAAATAATCGTGGGTATTAATGTTAAAACCGACAATTTGTTTAACAACGTCGGTTTTTCTACGGAAAATAGCTGCTTTAGGTATACATATTCAGGAGGGATTTTCTCTTTTCTCAAAAACTTTTCGAAACATATTTTACTAATAGCCAGTGGGTTTCGTTTTTTTATAAAATAAATAAATAAATATTTGGGGATAATTTTACACAAATCGCAAACTAAGCAAAGCTTGTACTACGGGTACTATTTAGGCGACAATACACATACTTAAATACACATCCTTGATTTGGGAACAAATATTCGTGCTCATCAGACAAATGAATACCCTTACCGGGATTCGAACCCGGGACCTCCTGCTTCGTAGGCAGGGTCACTACCGACTAGGCTACAGACGTTTAACGGTAAGTCTCGGTTTTATGTATTTTATTAGTAATTCAAACGCTAATGGATGACTCGCAAGCATCTAGGCTTTCTTTCACTCGGCAAATATTAACTTTAAGTAAACGGTGTTTACACTGAACTGCCCACTTTCGTCAGCTGGTGAAAGTCAGTAGCTTTTTGATGATCGTTCTTTTTATTTTTCCTCATTTACTGCACGGTAATTGACGCCAAGTTGAAAAGAGGCAATCATTAGCTCATCATCATTTTTCATACTTTTTACCAGCTTTTGTTTAACTTGTCCTGTTTCGTTTGTTAGCGAGGGACAAATCTTGGAACTGATTTCTAAACTCCACCGATTGAGCTGATGGAATACACCTTTAGTTCCGACGACAATGCAATAGTATGGTACCATCGAGCTGATCTGATGACGGCGACAGAAGGTGGCCATAGGAATTCAGTATTTAATCGACGTGATCCCGTTGAGTTTGGGCTCGTTCGAATCCTCTCAATGAGTAGTTGATGACGATATACAGAAAAGTACAGTTGGCAATAAAAGCTTGTACCTAAAATGAATATTTAGACTAATTGGCGCCTTGATTGGTTAGTTTTGGCGAAACTAAATTTTAGTAGGCTTTTACCATTTATTATTCGCGTTAAAATGAGGGTACCGTTTATATGTATTCTTTAAAATATGTTTAGCGTAGGTATTTGTTTTGTGTTGCCTTCCAGGAGGTAACTCATGTAAAGGTTCCGACGGAAGACCAGCGCTGGCTTCCTAGGTTAGCACCGTGCTGAGTCGGGGCCTTTTCATGGACCCTGCTACTTTTACGTTACTGTGTTTTGTTTTTTATACCCATTGTTTTGTCCACAAATAAATATTTTCTTTCTTTCTTTCTATAATTGCACGTCAATTTATTCGGCACGGTCAGTTATCTCAATGGACTTCTAACACATATCAACAGGGTTTTATCGTTGACGTAAATTCGTTGTTCTAGCACGTATCGGCGATAAACGATAAATCAGCGATAAACGTATTGTGCTAGCGATGCAGAATATCATTAACATTGGTTTTAGTTTTACGATTTCCATGTTGATGGGGTATTAAATGTGTTTTACCTTGGCGGTGTTTTTCAAAAAAGGTGATTCTCTATTCGTCGGAATCATTTTACGTATGTTCCCCGATTACTCGAAAACGCTTTGACCGATTTGGAAAATTCTTTTTTGTTAGAAAGTGTATCCTTCCCAGGTGGTTCCATGGTCATCGGGTCAGCATCTGATGATGGGATCCTGCAGAAATCGAGGGAACTCTTCAAATTTTATAGGCCTACTTGAAGCGATTTGGGTACAGATTTGAAGTCGGTTAGAACTGGGTTTTTAAAGTAAATTATAGTACAAATATTTCATGAATTTATAACCACTTTAGAATTCTTTTCGGTATTTTATAATCACTCGACGATTTACTGCGTAAAAAGTGAAATACGGTCAAACTCTGTTCCATGGTTCTTTTGAGACAATATTCGAGGGCTCATTAAAATTTCGACCAGCCTTATGCTGTACCAGTAACTTGTGAGGTGTTTTTCCATATATATTTTTTAAATTTGAGAATTGATTCCGATTAAAATTAAAAATAAAACCTGCTTACAAACATGACAATCGGTTGAGAAATGCGACCTGTAGTGACAGACGCGGGACATACGAAAGAATGTTCGCCCGTGAAACAGAGAACTTCGTTCGCTCCGCTCGCTCGTTTAATAAGAACGACTACCAATTCTTATTGATATGATTATTCTTGCAAGGTCTACAAGCCAGCGATCGAAAAAAACCATAGAAAGCGAACTCCTTCCTTACAAATTTCTACCCAAACACGTGCCTAAAACCCGGTATGCGCATGTTCGAGCTAAACGGCTGCCTGGCATCGTTTTGACACCCCGCCCCCATCCCCGCATAATGGCAATGGCACCCATTCTGTGTCATTGTGCGGCTCTACTTAGACTTTTATGGTTTTTACATTCGCTGTCTAGCTAATAGATCCACTATGAATAGCCTAATAATGATGTTTTTGGTCGATTACGGCAGAGCCGAAGGGAAGGGATGTTTTTTGACGACCGCTTTAGCCTTTAATTGTATAGTGACCCTGCCTACGAAGCAAGAGGTCCTGGGTTCGAATCCCGGTAAGGGCATTTATTTGTGTGATGAGCACGTTGAATATTTGTCCCCGAGTCATGGATGTTTTCTATGTATTTAAGTATTTATTTATCTATATAAGTATGTTTATCGTCGTTAGTACCCATAGTACAAGCTCTGCTTAGTTTGGGACTAGGTCGATTTGTGTAAGATTGTCCCCAATTTTTTTTTTTTTTTGCAGTCTTGTTTTATAAGTATTTACGTGTATTCCGCGGTGCCGTTTAAGATATTGAACCGATTTGATAATCTGGGTGACATAGGCATAGGATCACATATAAACCTAAAACAGGTTTCTGTAATGCGTCTTAACCAGCAGGTGAAATACTATGTACTTTTTGTGTAACATGAATAAACAAACCACCGTTGTGAAATTCTCTACGTTTTGGTGAAAATCAGTTCACCCAAACGCGAGATATACGCAGACAAATATACAGGTCAAACTGAGAACCTCCTTTTTGAAGTCGTTTAAAGAACCTCCTTTTTTGAAGTCGTTTAAAGAACCTCCTTTTTTAAGTCGTTTAAAAAATATAGTTCTCCCAAACGCAAGATAATCACGGACAAACTTACATATACAAACATACAGGTCAAACTGAGAACCTCCTTTTTTGAAGTCGTTTAAAAAACGCTACCATTTGTACGATTTTTTTTTCAATACATTTTTCGTAGTCGGGGTACAGTTTTTTGAACTGTTTATGTTCCAGAAAATGCCGCAGAGGTCGAACCAAACAACCTCCGTTGAGGTCGCGACGTAACCTAGTTCCAACCTCTACGGAATTTGTGTGTGTCAAGATCGAGTTTGTTTACACACACATTCTAAAACCTTCATCGGCCAATCGAATGGGTATATTGACATACAGCACAATCAAATAACAAAAAACAACTGTACTTTCTTTCTTTCATCATCACAAATTTGGTATTTTCCGCCTGTTCAAAATTATAACGTAGTTTTTTTTTAATACAACGACGGTGGCAAACAAGCGTACGGCCCGCCTGATGGTAAACGGAAACCGCAGCCTATAGACGCATGCAACTCCATATGTTTGAGGATTGTGCTGACAGCTGAAGGAACAAATTCCCTTGCTCTCGACACGACGCATCCTCGGGAGCTCTGGCGACCTTGCTCACCTCCAGGAACACAACACTACTACAGAGCAAGTAGTAGTGTTATTATGGCTGTGGTCTTCTGCAAGGCGAAGGTACTTCCCCAGTTGGGCTGCTCCACATTCGAGCGGGATGACATTTTGCTGTGCCATACCCCACCAAATTGCTATATTGATGGTAAACCATCAAATCATTACAATAAAGCGTACGTAGATATATTTGAAATCATAAAAGATATATTATGAGAATTGAAAGTTTGTAACAAAGACAGACGGGCAACGGAACCCTATACTGCGCGGGGTCCGACACGCACTTGGCCGGTTTTTTGATTTCTCGATATGACATAACTCCAGCTTTTTCTTATATTTGGTTCTTACAAGCCACCTTGGTCTTCCTCTGGCCTCTCCTTCGTTCCATGATGAAATGAAAAAGAAACTCGTTTTTTTAAAAATATGTAACACAAATATAACCCAAGGATGACTTTACCAAACAGGCAAAAATTATGCAGTACCAATTTTTTTTAATACGTATACTTATACCTATGTCGCGGGCCGTTCTGTGATCGTCGTGCTGTAACTTCCAAGCAATTTAGTTTTTTACCATCTAAAACGATACTATGATAATTTAAACCTTATTATGATGGCATAAGGTATGTTGTACATATGTTTGCAAGTTCTATCAAATATATAATTGACATAATAGCTGACCGTCGCCCGCGCATATATATGTACTTACTTTCATTTATTCAAATTTAACGACCAATTATGAAATATAACTTAATAGATAAATTAAAACAGTTACGAAAACCGTTCAGTCAAGGTTACCTCAAGGTTTAAGGTTTTTAGAATATCATTTTAGATATTGAAGCGAGGTTTTTGGAATAAATTAGTTTGAGTAGCGGTCATTTGCTTAAAATGAGTATTTATAAAAAATATATAAAAAGGCATTTATCAGACTTGTGACTGGGTTCAACCATTCAAACCTACGTAAAAAGAAATGGTCGCACAAAAATATAATTCAAACATAAAACTAAATGTCTCAACGATAGGTATATATCTAAGGAGATTCTGATCTATCTGAGATTAGAGTTTTATGAGGGTACCTAAATGGCTAAGGCCGCGGAGCGTTTTAACCGCCTCACTTTTATGTAACGATCTATTGCCGAATAAAAACTCACGGTGCCATTTAGTTTTAATATATATCGCAAGTGGAAAAGCAAGCTTATTTGTTTTTATTCAAACTTGGTGATTTTGTCACGCTGGCCCTCCACAAATCGTTACATAAAAGTGCGGCGGTTGAAACGCTCCGCGGCCTTACCCAAGTACGAATATGCAATAATATCAATCACGATGTTCAAGTCGAAGTGTGCATACAATAATTATACTGGGTGTTTTTTATGATTATCCAATTATGAAAAAAAATACGACAAAGTATTATTTTTTAATAATAATGTGGTATAATGGTAGTGTGGTCACCGAGTCGAATGTAAACAAACTAGACGCACAATGTATTGTATTAAGGGTAATTCACATTTACATCAGGCTGGCCGCCCGATCAGAATGACCCACTTAGTCGCCTACCAACAACCCAACTTTGAGGTGCCCTAACTCAACATTTTAATTCCAAGGGATACTAAAAGAAAAAACACGCATATTATAATTTTGTATAAGGATTAACATAGATACTTACTTCAATTTGGATACCCATAAAAAATACATCCTGTATAAATCATTATCGTTCCTTTTAAAAAGTTTAAGGACAATACAAAGGGTTAGGGCCGGTTACATTGATTAGTGTCTACTGATTAGCACGAGTCGATACAAACTATTTACTCTACTACTACTCGCACTTGCAGCAAATATATGGTCTACTAGCTTCCGCCTGCGACTTCGTCTGCGTGGACTAGGGATAAAAACTATCCTATATTTTAATCCAGGCGATAAACTATCTTCGTGCAAAATTTCTTTCAAATCGGTTCAGCTGTTTAAGCGTGATTGAGTAACAAGCATCCAAACATCTAAACTTTCGCATTTATAATATATATATATACTAGCTTCCGCCCGCGACTTCGTCCGCGTGGACCCGGGATAAAAACTGTCCTATATTTTAATCCAGGCTATAAACTATCTTCGTGCCAAATTTCATTCAAATCGGTTCAGCCGTTTAAGCGTGATTGAGTAACAAACATCCAAACATCCAAACATCTAAACTTTCGCATTTATAATATTAGTAGGATATAAATATGGTCTATTAGTGATAGTCCAAATCAATGTGTAAACCGGCCCTTAGTGACTGCGTCACTGGTATCTATGCATCATTGCGTCATAAAATGTTTCAGAAATCAGAATGTGCTCCTATTTGGTCAGATCTTTCGGCTAACGAATGCTTTCTTGAAAACTTTTTTTTAACTAGCGTCTGCCTGCGACTCCGTCCGCCTGGAACTAGTTTATATCGGAAACTTTCATCCCCCATTTGACCCCTTTAGAGGGTGATTTCCGGGATAAAAACTATCCTGTCCTTAGGGGATTCAAACTATCTCAATACCAAATTTCATCAGAATCGGTTCAGCGGTTTAAGCGTGATGAGATGACAGGCAGACAGACATGCCTTCGCATATTAGAATAGATGTGTGAAACCAATTTTAAGCTATTTTTTTTTATTTATATTAATTTCTACTCAAAACTCACTATCTATCTCTAACGCTCGCTCATCTATAAGATACTCGTAAACTTCTATAGTATCACAACGCTTACCCACTCGCCTTGGACAAACCAGCATATCTGACCTCCAGTAACGACCTGTTATTACAAAACCGGGGGTTAAGATAAAATAGAGATTACTTGAGATTATGAGTTGGCCGAATTTCATGAAAGTAGCCCATTCAAAAAACGACTCCTACGTCCAAGTTAGAAGATTCAAATTCTAATCGCAGTTTAAAAAAAGTCGGCAAACCATACATCCAGTTGAAAATAACAGCTGATGATGATATGATTATTAATGGGTTTCTAGATTCTCAACAAGTGGGTACAAAGGCAAAGGTCAAGGAATATGCGTTTATGTACAGGTAAATTACTTTCGAGACGTTTTTGCATTTGTAGTTGTGACCTCTGTAGCTAGCCTCACACACACACATACGTGTGTCTGTGTGTGTCAACGTGTACGTGTGTCCCTGTAAATATACAAATACTACTTACTACAAATGCAAAAACGTCTCGAAAATAATTTACCTGTACAGTCCTCAAAGATATGTATAAGATGATAGCCTTATTACAATGTAATACTGTGAAAAATCTCTGAAGAAGATTGTACGATGACTTTTTAGGGTTCCGTAGTCAACAAGAAACCCCTATAGTTTCGCCATGTCCGCCTGTCCGTCTGCGGCTTAGCTCAGTAACCGTTACTACTCGAAAACTGGAATTCGGCATGGTTATATAAATGAATCACGCGGACAACACAGTAGGATATAATCTTGAAAAACTTTTTTTTCGGGTACCTTCCCTACACCGAAAGCGGGATGTCATATTTTTTTTCTCGTTAAACCCATAGTGTGGCCAGGGTGTGTGTCGTTAGATAGCACCTCTTAGTTGGCGAGAGCGTGTCGATGTTACTAAGACAGACAGGCAACTATGGAACCCTACACTGCGCGTGGCGCGACACGCACTTGGCCGATTTTTATAGAGATGCGCCGAATATTCGGTTTTGGCATATTCGTTACGTTTTTCAATGTTCGTTATAACATACCCATTGCCCAGTGAAATTATTTTTCTTAAATTTTTCAGTTTAAAAATCAACAAGATTTGTACCTACCACTGAAAAATGGGTCGGTTTTGGAGCGGCTGACTGAGGAGACATTACTTTGAATCGAATAATTCGCCCGAATATTCGGTTTGGCATAAAGAAAGAAAAAAGTAAACATTATTGTTAACCATGTACAATTAGGTCTTAATAAAAAGTATGTAAGTAACAAGGGCAACCCATTTCGGGCATACAATATTAATAAAGTTACATAAGTTGGACCTGGAGCCGAATATTCGTGTTTGGTAAAACCCATATTCGGCGCATCTCTACTTTTTTATATCTTCATTAATACTAAAGGGACGTAGCAAATTGATAGTCGTCGTTTGACGATTCGATATGCGTGTATAAAAAACAATAACCGATTTCCATCGATTCGGTCCGCACGGAATAAATGGGAAATTAACTAACGAGGCATATGGCAATTGGAACATTATAAATGTGAATAACAAGGTGTCCTGTAACTGATGACCTGGGGGCTAGACAAAGGTAACAATCGACAAGCGCTAACGCCAATAGAAAACTAATAAAATGTATGGGAATGACAGATGATAACGAAAAGTGTTTCGTCGGCATCTGTCAATCCCCTACATTTTATTAGTTTTCTATTGGCGTTAGCGCTTGTCGATTGTACCCTTGTCTACGGCCCCAGCACGGCTAGCACGCGACGGTGCGCGAGCTCTCTCGATTTTTCTCGCACTATCCATCTCTCTCTTATTAGAACACTTAGAAGAAGAGGTATAGTGCGATAAAAATCGAGAGTATGTCGCGGCCGTCGTGTGCTAGACGTGCTGGGCTGTTATTCGCTAAGCGTTAATGCGGCTCACCCCGCCGTTCACCCGTCACGAAACTAAACCTCTACCTACGCTTGGTTACTACGCATCGCGGTGTCAAGATGTATTTGTGGGTGAGCGTTGAGGTGAGCTTAAAACAAGTTACAGAATAGGGGGGTTGGTATAGGTCGCGGCAGTCCGCTGGATGCGGGTGGCGCAGCACCGTTCACTGTGGCACTCTTTGGAGGCCTATGTCCAGCAGTGGACGTGTTTCAGTTGATATGACGTTGATGATTATGATGGTTATAATGGAATGCGAATCAGATTTATAAAAAGAAGTGTACCACCAGCATTCATATCATCTGCCTCAGCAAAGTGACTCTTCAGATGTGTTTGCTTTGTTACGGCAGATTATTTTGTGACTTTTTTTTTTTACAATAACAAGAAATGTGTAGAACAAGAATTGGTTGTAGCTTTGTAAGTTTGTATGTATGGGATAATCTCCGGAACCACTGGACCGATTTAAAAAAATCGTTCATCTGCGTAATAGAATGGACTCCGGATAGGTTATGTTTTTAGGTAATTATTTGATAGGTACCTACTTCTTGGGTACCACATTCTTAGTGTCCATTATTGCTTTGTGACTTGTGATT
This sequence comes from Epinotia bilunana, assembly GCA_947049275.1. Lineage (NCBI taxonomy): Eukaryota > Metazoa > Arthropoda > Insecta > Lepidoptera > Tortricidae > Epinotia > Epinotia bilunana. The sequence continues at coordinate 13,881,628 of OX346275.1, read as the reverse complement.
ATACTATGATTGGCACCTGTACTCATGCATCGAACGAAGAAACCATTTTGGAATGCGAGCTCCTTACTAATTTCTACCCAAACGTGCTTAAAACCCGGTATGCGCATGTTCGAACTCAACGGCTGCCAGCACCGCTATCGCTATCGATTTTTCTCGCACTATCCGTCTCTTTCTTATTAGAAAACTTAGAAAGAGGGGTATAGTGCGAGAAAAATCGAGAGCTCGCGCGGCTTCTTGTGATAGCCGTGCTGGCATCGTTTTGTCACCCCGCCCCCAACCCCGCATAATGGCAATGGCACCCATTCTGTGGGGCCATTTCGCGGCGCTACTTAGACTTCTATGGTTTTTTTCGTTCGCTGCACTCGGGTACAACATTCGATTGGTTTTATTTTGTCGTCCTTTTTAAATCGATGAGACTGTTTAATATAATTTATTACATTATTTGCAGCTGTATATTTTGTATATACACTTGCACATTGTTTATTATTAATAATTATGCATTATTAAATTATTATGATTGTATTTAGGTATTTTAGGTAAAACGATCACTATACAAAGAGTATTATAAGCTAATGTATTGTTATATGAAGTTTATATAATGAGATAAAATAAGCTAAACGCTAAGGTTTGCCTGTGTTGTGTTGTGTAATTGTGTTCTTTGCAATACGCGGGCAAAGCGCCGCCGCCAGCTAGTCTTGAGTAAAAGTACCTACACCTATAGATACCTATACATATATTACTTTGTATTACTTAGTCTAATAGTCAATACAGGTGACATAATAGCGGTTTCTCTCGGCCGATGTGCCACTAACATACTTAATCTTCCGGTTCTATGGGTTATGTTATGTAATACTTGTCATGTTACAGTCTTACTTAGGTACAGCGAGAGCGTTCACATAGCGAAGTCTTTATGACGTGGCCATAAGAATGGATTTCGCTTGGCCTGGGTGAGAATAATCTACATGTATGATTATTTAACACGGGCGATCAATAGGATAGATTTAATAGGTACCTTGGAAGGGGTTACTTTGGTTCAGGGGGCGACGTTGATCAAATTGGTTTTTCTCCGAAATCATTGATTTTACTTATGGGTGCACTGTGGCTGTGAATATATTAATATTCTATCTTGCTGTTCACTCGATGAAATCTCTTAATTTCATATAGTTTTGCTTTTATACTACATTCTAAATGATCAAAGTAGCCCCATTTTTTCCTAAAGTAACCCCACCCCATTCCACGGTACTATATAAGGATATAATAAGTTCATTAAGTTTATAGTAGCTAAAATGTCCTTAAAATTCGTTCGTCTTTATCTGTCTCTTTGACATTTGCGTTTGTAAGAGAGGGACGAAATATATGATTACATAACTAGAGACTTCATCAAACCTATTATAGCTAAAATTCGTTCGTCTTGATCTGTCTCTTGGATATTTACGTTAGTCAGAGACGGACGAGACATATTTTAACATAACAGAGGTTTGTTAAGTTTTATGAATAAGTCTTCCTTTATCATGTTTACCGACAATAACTACAACTTAGAAAAGTTGAAAAACCCCCGACATTTTCATTTCAAAGTCCAATATCTCAAAAACGGCTAAACAGATTTTCATAAAACATAGCTAAGAACATACGGGATCACATCAGCTTTCGAATAAAAAAACCGCATTCAAATCGGTCCATCCGTTTGGAAGCTACGATACCGTCCACAGACAGATACACAGATACACAGATACACAGACAAACAGAAACGTTAAACATACAACATAACACCCCTCTCTTTGCGTCGGGGGTTAAAAATAGTACTTAGGCTAAATTGGGTTCAATTCAATCAATTAAATTAGATATCGAAAATTATATTTTGTAGGATTTTTTAAATACTACGACGGTGGCAAATAAACATCTGCCTGAATCTAAGTAGACACCTTAGCCTATACACGCTTGCCAGTCAAGAAGAATCACCAAGCGCGTTGCCGAGCCTCAATTGATTAGAGGATTCCTTGTGTTGATAGCTAGAGACGAACGCACCCGCGAGAGACTCCCTCACTCTCAACCTCAACTCAACACGACATATCCTCGGGAGGTCTGGCGACCTTACTCACCACCAGCCCCCCTATTCTGAACTTGTTTTAAGCTCACCTCAACGCTCACCCACAAATATATATTGACACCGCGATGCGTAGTAACTCAGCGTAGGTAGAGGTCTATAGTTTCGTGACGGGTGACCGGCGGGGTAAGCCGCGATTTAGCGCGTAGCGAAAGCGAATAACAGCCCAGAGGGGTTACCGCGGAACGAAAACGAACTGCGTTCGTGTATCTCCCTCTCTGTCGCTCGAACTAGCAAGTGCGAGTAGCGGCGTTATTATGACTGCGGTCATATGTAAAGAGTTTCCCAGGTCATCATATCAGCCGAAAGACGCCCACTGCTGGACATAAGCCTCCCCCAAAGAGTGCCATAATGACCAGTCCTGCGCCACCCGCATCCGGCGGACTCCCGCGACCGTTACCAGGTCATCAGTCCACCTTGTGGGGGGTCTACCCACGCTGCGCCTTCCGCTTCGTGGTCGCCACTCGAGAACCTTTCCGCCCCAACGGCCAACGGTTTTACGCGCAATGCCCTTCCCTAGTTGGGCTGCTCCAAATATGAGCGAGAAATGAAATTTCGCATCTCTTTTAAAATTCTTTTGGAATTCATTCTATCTATGGTTACCTACCACAATCACTAAATATTATTTCCCAACTGTATCGTTTGTCCTAATTTTCATTATGGCAAAAAAACGATTTATCTCAGGATTGTTGTAAACCAACGCCAAAGTAAACAAACACTGACCACACAACGGAGATATCGTAAGAGGAACTTGTGCACACGTGAGGCGGTCTCTAACCAGCTCCAAACTTCTGTCAGGACACGTCACGAGACGCGATTAGCGTATAAAGGTGTAATTCCGGGGATCGCGGCCGAACGAAGCCTCGCGCGATCGATCGCGTGCCACTGACGCGCACGGCTTGCGACAATAGTCAGTGTATGAAAACGCCGCACGCGTCAGTCGCAGACTTCGGAAGCGGCGCCGTACATTTTCATACACTAACTATTGTCGCATCAGCCGCGCGCGTCAGTGGCATTCGCACGCGATCAATCGCGCGCGGCTGCGATCGGCCGCGATGCACGGAATTACACACACTTAAGGTCGATAAACAGTGCTGCCAGCTATAAACGGAGATATCGCAAGCGGAACTTGTACTGCACGCGAGGCTGCCTCTCGAAACTTCTGTCAGGACACGTCACGACAGGCGATTAGCGTATTAAAAGGTTCAAAACCAAACCAGCATTGCCAGCTATAAATGGAGATATCGTAAAAGGAACTTGTGTGTTGTGTGTGTGAGACTGTCTCTAGCTAGCTCGGAACTTCTGTCAGGACACGTCACGAGACGCGATTAGCGTTTTAAGGTCAATCTAGTTGCAGATTATCGGTGTTGATAACATTGGAATTTATTGTAATTTAGAGTTTACATTAAATCCAAACTGACTTAATAGACCATCAAAGCCTGTATTTATGTATATCGGTAAGTCTTTTAAACATTTTCGAGAGGAGACATGATTTAATATACACTTTATTTATTACTGTACTTGAATTCGAATTAGTTTTCATGAAAATCCTTTTATTTTGCAGGCATACAGACGGACAGATGTTCCTACTTGTATATATGGGTAAATCTGGGGTCACGGTAGTGCTCCCGCCAAGACGAGCCAAGCGAAGCGCAAGGGCACTACCTACCTTTCCTCGATCAACTTTTTCTTGTTGTTATTCTGTCTCGCTGTAAGCGTGTGTGTGTGTCAGAGTTAGAGAAAAAATACAATAAATTAGACTCCTAAGGAGATGCCCCACCATAAAATGCTGGGTTTACCAATATAAGAAAAGCACGTGTTTAGCGGATTTAAACCCCATAAAATCATAGTTTTGTGACCCAGGCCCAAATCATAGGAAAACCTCAGTTATCATTATTATCGCCCTCGTCTTTGGCTCGTGCGAAAAATACCTTACCACCTGTGACATTGTTTTATTCGTCGCAGTTGCGAAAAATAAACTATGCTGATAATGATGTCCCGTATTGTATTTATTTTGCTGCAATTTAAATATTTATTTCAGTTATCAACAAAGGTTTTTATTGCATTTTGTATGATCATTCAATTATAACCTCACCATCTGTAACGTGTTAATGATGCCATGAAAGGTATGGATTGGTCGTTCGATGAACTTACAATAAGGCCGTAACCTTTTATTGTAAATCAAATATTTGGTTTCCGGACACAAAGAGCAAGGTATTGTTTACATTATCTTTTCCTTAAACCAAAGGTTTTTAACTTGGGGGTTGGAGGACCTTTAAAATGCATAGTGCTAATTGTTTTGTATTCACGCCATGTTCTAAATATAGAAATATTTAGTACCTACCTGATGATAACATGATGAGTAATGGAATGGCTCAATGAGTAAAAAAAAGAGCGTCATATAGATAGGTAGTTCAACTCATTTTGCGCGCTGCTGTATGTGTGCGTGCGCGTGCGCTTATCTTGGGGCTCGATATTGTTTATCCTTGGATTCATTATTACATTAGTACATCTGGTTCATGTCTGTCAATTACGGATGCTACGAATATTCGCATTCGCGTTTGCATATGCGCATGGTTCGCAACATTTTAAGCATTTGCATCGATATTCGCATTCGCACCATACGTATGCGCGCAAAGCGTCACATTTAAAAAAAACTGTTTATTTTAATAGTTTTACACAATATTTGTTTTATGACTCAGCACATCTTAACTTTTAAAGATTATTAGCTAAGTTTAGTTTATATTACCTATGTATCATAGATTTGTAATTTTTATTTTTGTTAGTTATTCGCGTCAGGTAGATCTAAATGTCAATTTTTGTATGGGAAAATGACAGTTGGATTGTCCTAACGCTTGTTCGAAACGTTACCCCTCTGTTTAAAAGGACTGGTATCCCATCCCACGAGGCAGCTTGACCTGTGTCTTGGTGTCGTCTCAACACAAATGTGTGTTATTAATTTCATTCGCTCCGCGTCTAAAAGGCCACAGCATTACCGCAACGGCGTTTTCCTCTGGCAAAGGCCGCGTGGAAGTGCGCCCGGCATAATTGTATCTCGCGGCGTTGCTTGCATTATAATTGGCCTTCGATGGTTGGTTAATGGTCACATTAGTCTGTGTGGTTGTCTTACGTCACTTTACGGGTCAATGTTGTGATATAAATAAATGATATATCGGCAATAAATCTCTACGAAGTAATACAAAAGGTGTTCGTAAACTCCCCAACCCGCGCTAGGCCAGCGCGGAGGACTGCGTTCACTCTCATTCATAAGACTACCTAGCATTGAGACGTGTATAGGTTCTTGATGATAAAATGAATAGTTGAATACATGTAGGGCAGATCAGCGGCGCTGCCGCGAAAATCGAAAGTCGAAGCAATGTCTCCCTCTCTGCCGCTTGAATATGCAAGTGCGGCAGAGATAGATATATATACAAAACGAACGAATCGGTTCATAGTGGCCGCTCTGTTTTTTTATGCGTTGCGCACGCGATCCGCACGTGCGGCGAGCGCATCGATGAGGTAGCGTGAATCACCCGACGCTATATACACAAATATAAACGACGTCCTCTGTAGATATAGTAGAAATGATTTAAACTGTCAAATTAAAAGAATCATGTTATTGAATTTTGAATCTTCTGGCCTGGAAAGAAAAGTCGCTTTTTGGATGATTTACTTTGATACTCGGCCAACTTAATAATTTTAAGTATACATATCATATCACCTATCACCTAAGTAGATAAACTAGAAATCAATCCAAACTTTCTGCTCAAGAATGATGTTGATTTTTTAATCTTCGGGCCTAGACGGTAAGTCGCTTTTTGGATGATTTTACTTTGATACAACTCTGCCAGCTTATATAATTTGAAGTAGGTATTTGCGGACAATCTTACAAAAATCGACCTAGTCCCAAACTAAGCAAAGCTTGTTGTACTATGGGTACCTTACCTACTAGACAACGGTAAACATACTTATATAGATAAATAAATATTTAAATACGTAGAAAACATCCATGACTCAGGAACAAATATTCGTGCTCATCACATAAAAAAAAGCGCTTACCGGGATTCGAACACAGGACCTCTTGCTTTGTAGGCAGGTTCACTAGGTCACTAACTATAGGCTAAAGCGGCAAGTTCTTAATAAATGTATTCATCTAAAATTGTTGATTTGTTAGTATAAGTGAGTGGAATTAATATTTACTAACCATGGTTTAGCCTTGGGAGGTTTCCGATGATTCATGACAATCATTACCATTGTCAATTTTGAACAAAGAAGTTTCTATGCGTTGAGGTTCGGTAATAGGAAGATCTTTACAAAATGACTGTCCGTTTGTTTGATATAGTTTGTTAACTTAACGTGTGTTGGTTCGGAAGCAACAACGCGGGTTTTTACGGTAATATTCAGTGTTGACGTTGTCCTTTATTATACCTTATTTTAACGAAATTATTTGACGACGGCGCTGCTTTATTGTACAGTCAAGTGCAAAATATGTGTCGATTTAATCCTCTCATTAATATGTACAAGTCGCCATCAGATATATTATAGGAGCGGCCAAAGTCATCACAAATATCTGAACACGTCTCTTAATTGAACCAACAGGAAATAAAAAGTTCATGTCGTCCGATCAGTCAGTAGACGCGAAATTACAATTCCTTGTAGTAGTCCGATTGATCGGACCACGAGGACAAATAAAGTTCATGTCGTCCGTTCACTCCGATCAGTAGGACGACGAGGAATTTCAATTCCGCGTAGTCCGATTAATCGGACCACCAGGAAAAAAAGTTTACGTGGTCCTACCAGTCGGACGAAGCAGTAGGACCACGCGGCCGGAGGGCTATTGTCGAGGCATATCTGATGGCGACTGTACCGAAACCTGAATCCGATGTAATAAAGCTAGGTTTAGACGAGGCTGAGTGCTGGCTCACTGGCTTGAAAAATAGGCCGGCGCTCCATTCCCGCCAGTGCTGGCAGCCAGTGCTTTAGCATACAATAACAAGCCAGCACTGGCTTCGTCTAACTAAACCTGGCTTAGGGGCGATAGGACATATTTATTTATGAGTTTATGGTGTACGCACCCATATTTTGACACTTGAATGCACTGGTTTGTGTTATGAGCAAGGGAAGCTACAAGTCTCAGGGAAATAAACACAGAAGTTGCCATATGATACCTTGTCGTTCTAGAAACAGTCTTTAAAACGAAGATAATAAAATATCTGCAGTTTTATTTACAATTATGAATAGATAAGCATGTAAGAATATACTTTACTACATAATGAGGTATATTTCAAATTATGTGTAATCACATGCAATTGGACGCAAATTGTGTACATAACAATAGTGGTTGTTTCCGTTATAATGCAGGTAAATGTTATCCACGTGTGTTTAGGTACCTTATACATCAAAGCAGGTTGATATTTCTAAAACAATATATTCATTTGCTATTCCGCTATAGAGCGTACTATCGGCAACACTGCTAACTGATCGGTACACCTTAAGTGCATTGTAATAAGGTCCTATATAAACACAGGATGGTCAGTTAACAGTGTTGTCGTTTGTACACGGTCTATTATAGGTAGACCAGCGAACGAAAAAACCATAGTAGTCTAAGTAGCGCAAAATGCCCCCACAGAATTGGTGCCATTGCCATTATCTAGGATGGGGGCGGGGGTCAAAACGATGCCAGGTAGCCGTTTAATTCGAACATGCGCATACCTAATTTCTAAGGAGCTTGTTTGATCTTTTGTTCGCTAAGTTAGACTGCTTGATTCAGTCACATGTCACAATCAGTACATGTGGCCTTAATTTTCTACGAGTCGACTAAAATAATTTAAAAAAACTTGCTTTCTATTGAAAATTCATGCCCTGCTGAAACGAAGCCCAGCCCACCGGCTCAGCGTTTCGTTGATGTCTTTTGTCCTATGACTAAGGCTTGGACAAATCATTAAAGTTTTCTATACAGTTGTATAATAATTTTATAGTTGAGTTGGGAGCTCCATTAGAAAAAGTATGTGATTATAGTTTGGTGTACGAAGTTTTCATTCAAACATCGAAGTCGTCGAGTATAAAAAACTACCGTTCTATTTGCTTCATGAGTGATTCAGACAGATTATGATTCAGTGATTGAATTCCTTTTGGTGTGAGGTCGCCCTATGGGAGCAAGCGAAACAATTCAGTTGTCAACTACCGTTTTGTTTTTCTTCTTCGTCGTTTCACTCTTGACAGAGGTAGTCGTGGTTATCTTTTCGGGTGTTGCAAGCTTCACAACACGCCGCCATTCCTCTCCGACAGTCGCCTTCCTTATGCTTGCGTGTAGTGATCCATCTACTGCAGCTTTAATCTGCTCTGTCCTTCTCATTGGTGACCTGCCTCGCGGTCTGGTGCCCTCGACCTTTCCCTGGACCACAAGTCGCTAGATAGCTACGTCTCCTCGACGACATACGCGCCAGAGAAACGTCAGGATGCAAGACTGCCCTATGGAGTCTATGGATGATAGACGTTGCTTGATGCCGAGTTCCTTCAGTATAGTTCTTTAGAAAACGGAAATTACCTACGGAATTTCCCTCAAGCATATTTTAAATGACAATCCACAATAACTAACCTTTCCTGACCACAATAAAGAATGTTTTTTTTTATGATTTGTAATCTCCATTGCCGGGCTTGAGTATAGGTTCTTGTGGGCCATTCAATCATACATACAATAGGTCTGTACCCTTCGCACAATGGGCTTTAGTTTAACAATTGAGTGGGGTTTTTTTATATTATTGTTCCGCACTTGCAAGGTGTCGGTCTTATTATACCTACCACCGTAACGCAAAATTGCAGTTCACAACTTACTCATAAATATGTCCCGACGCTCTTATGCCAGCGGATTAAGGTCAGTACATGTTTATGAGAGATATTACAGTCAAGGGCAAATGATATGAAAAATATGAACGGAAACCACATTGTAGTTGCAAGGAGAGAATTCATTACAATAACATAATAGACCGAAACATATCTCTATAGAAAAAATCTCCAAAACACATCTTATTTTCATCTATAATTTCAATGTATGGTCTTACGCTGCTTTTGCTATGCAATGTCACTTGCGGTTTTCTAAATGGTGTTTTTATTTTTCAGAATGTTTTTTTTTTCTGAAAGCGCAAAATTTTCACGTTTGTTCTTTCGTCAAAAACATTTCGTATAAAAATATCCCTACCTCCCAGAGGCGGATTATCCATATAGGCAAACTTAGGCTCGTGCCTAGGGCCGCGGGGTCGGGGTTCCAAAGGGGCATTTTTTTTTATCTATGGCTGCTAGAGGGGCGCCGATGATGTGTTTGCCTAGGGCGAACTCGACATTTAATCCGCCGGGGCAACCACCTGTTTAGTCCTTCCTATTCTGGAATTGAATGCCAAAGTACTTCTTAAAACTCATAAAAGCGCCTCGTTGGGAATTTGTTTTTCGTTACTTTTCGCGAATATTTTTCGCCGAAACTGTAGCTGCTCCTAAACCAAGACTAACCAATTGCTTTTCTTTGTTACAGAAAGATGGACAAAACATGACAACAAGAACAAGCTAAACTCAACACAACTATCTCTAATGCATATAGAACACTAGCAAAATGCCGGCAATATTAACCAAGATCCGCGAGCAGGCGTCGCGGGTGCAGCCGTCGGTGGCAGTCGGCGTCGGCGTCGGCGTCGCGTTGGCTGCGTGTGCGCTGTACGGCACGAGGGAGAGGAAACACACGCCGTGCCCCAACAACAACAATAATTATAAGGTGAGAATCATCATTGGCCTTACACATCTATATGAAAAGAGTATCATATCGTATAAGAGTATTATATGATGCAAGCAGCGTCTATATAGGTACAGGTCTAATTCCGTGCGTCGCGGCCGATTACAGCCGCGCGCGATTAATTGCGCGCGGCTGATGCGACAATACGAGTAGTCAGCAGTGAATACATGCACGGAATTACACCATTAGTTTAGAGGGTACGTTGCTTAAGGCCGATACGGAAGCGACAGTCGCTATTGACAAGTAAATACCCTGCCCGGAGACGAAAAAGAAAGAGCAGAACGTTGGTATCTTGATTCACGCCTATATAGGATAAGAGATCGAATCTGGCGTTATTGTGTTCCACCACTCCATTGCATGTGAGAATACTGCTGCGACACAGCCATCAGTCGCGGTTGGCGTAGGCGTCGGTGTGGCGTTGGTTTTGCGCGCTTTATGGCACGAGGGAAAAGAAACACGTGTTTTACTATACAAGAAGTCTTTCAAGGCTGTGATAGGTCAATGTGGGATAGGCATAAGTACACGGACGCAAGGCTCATCATCATCAGCCGAAAGACGTCCACTGCTGAACAAAGGCCTCCCCCAAAGAGGAGCAAGTGACCGGTGCTGCGGCACCCGCATCCAGCGGACTCCCGCGACCTTTACCAGGTCATCAGACCACCTTGTCGGGGGTCTTCCTCGTCTTCCGCTATGTGGTCGCCACTCGAGAACCTTTCCGCCCCAATGGCCATCAGTGACCGCATGCCTGGCAGGTGTAATTTGCCCGAGGGCAACCGGTGCCACGTTAATGTCGCTTGGCTCGCGTATTGCGAGGGTCTACCACGCTTCATCTTGGACGTTACTACTTTACACATTGGGCCATTTGTTCCTGTCCTAATCAAGCCAGCCACGCCGTGACGTTCCTACCCACCTACCACCATACACCAGTATTAAGCCATCTTTTTTTCCAGATCGCGAAAAACGGCCAGCTACATTCAGTCCAGAATGGGTCCAACGGCCAAACGTGCGGCGGGCGGTGCGGGGCGGCGCAGTGCGCCCTCTGCCGGGGAGACGTCGACACCGACAACAAACAGAACATCGTATGTATTATTATTTATTAGTTCACCTTATATCGTTTTTATTTATTTATTTATTTAATCATACAAAATGTATACAGTTTGACGGTAAGGAACCAAAACACTGTAAGTACAATTTAAAACTCTTAACACACAAAAATCTAAAAAAATGATAACATCTAAACATCCATCCTCTCGCAGTACCTCAGACAAATTGACATACATCCGCCCATCGACTAGCAAATACATCGCATTCAGAGGCTCTAGTATAAGTTTTACCGAAACAAAATTACGATCGCGTTTGCGTTTTACCCTCAATGTGTATGGGATCGGTCGTAACGTGCTTGTGACAGAAGCGAGTTCGTTTTAGTGCCCGAATAGCAGAAAAGTTTTTGTGTGCTACAGTGCGAGTTAATGGGGCTGCCAGGAGATTGGGATGTCTCGGTCTCACTACGGCTTTGGGCACAAAAGGTGTGAGCTTTACTGCTCGTGCCACTAGATCCGGGCAGTCGGTGTCGCCACGTAAGAGTTTATATACCACGACGATGCGAACAAGCAAACGGTTTGCCGATGGTAAGACACAATAGTTGGCCTCTTCTGGCACGGTGTCGACATTATTGATTTGAGGATCCGTTGTGTTGGCAGCTAGAACAAATGCAGGCCTTCTCTCTCAACACAGCGCATCGTCAGAGGCTGTGGCGACATTACTCACTAGGAACACAACACCATATCCTTCCGTAGGTAGTAGTAGTGTTGAATGGTTTCCTATAAGATGGGTCTTCTTTCGTTGTTGGGCAGCTCCAAATGAGCGAGATGACCGCTGTGCTTTACCTCTTTAAAACAGATCGACTATCATCGTCATCATCAGCCTATATCCAACCACAAAAAGGTTTTTTTATTAAGTGTAAAAAACTTCAAACACCATTTCCCTCGCCTCTTAATGAAACAAATTATTTTTATGAAATATTTTTGTTTCGTGTCAATTTAATGTGGAAGTTACCACGATCAAACCTGTCCTGTCCTGGGCTTCAGACGATGATGGGTTATTTTTTTAATTATATTTGTTCTCTGTATCATATCGTTTACTATATTTCACTCATTCATAAACATTAATCAAAGCTATTTTACTGTCACTTTCTGTTTGTGAGAAAGAAACAAAACACATTTTAGATCACAGCACTTTGTTAAGTCTTATCACTTATGTATGTATGGGTAAGAGGTTATGACGTCACCTCATTGATAATTCCAGGAAGATGCGGAAGAACCAGCGCCCGAAGTAAAACACGTGCCTGGTCTAAACATAGAGTTCCTCCGACAAATGGTCTCGCTGGCCAAGATCATGGTGCCAGGCTTCCGCAGCCACGAGGTGGCGCTGCTGACTGGTCACACGCTGTGCCTGTTCACTAGGACCCTGCTCTCTATATACGTCGCGGCGTTGGAGGGGTCTATAAGTAAGTCAGTGTTTAAGTGATCCTACCGACTGTGCCAGTTATAAGACAGTAATATGTCTTAGAGAAAGGATCATAGAAGCCCTACGCGTGCCGCCAGGGACGGAAATGCTTCTATGCAGCTAAATTTAGGATTAGAAAATGGCTGATGGCTTACCATAAATTACCTAGATACACACCTAGATACACAGTGTTTAAAACAAAATTCGTCTTGCCTGTGGTCAATGGTTAAAAACTTACGTGCATAAAAATATATTTTTATCGCATCATAATACATAACAGGAGACACCGTCTATGCGGATTAAGAGTCCAACTAAAAATTAGGCTTTGTAGCCAATGTTTACAGGAAAGACACAAACCTAAATCTGTGTGTGACCCAGATACTTCATTTGGGCGGGTAATCGATTGTTTGCCACAAAGTCATATGAAATGTATTGTGGCAAACAAAATAAACGGTGAAACTAGGACAAAGCCTATAAATGATATAAGGCAAGCCGCTGGTCGTACACTGTGTAGCAGACAAATGGCGCGAGAAATGTTGCCATTTTAGAATCTTCCTTATTGGCGCGGCTTATACTAATTTATTTATAATGCACAAATACATTAAACGTCGAAAAGTTAATATTAGATTAAGTTTAATTAATTCGGATTTATTTATAATAACAGAGTTAAATTATTTCAAAAATGTATACACATGTGAAATGAAATAAAATTTGTTATAAGGTCATATTTAGAATTCCATAATGAGGAAATATATATGAAATGTTAGTAGTCACACAGTTCCGAAATTTCATAAAAGGCGTTATTAACCAGCCATTTTTTCAGTTCGCTGTAGAACGAACTGCCATGTTTAAGGTTTTTATTGCGATCAGGAATAGCATTATATATTTTAGGACCAATAACATAGGTCGTTTTGGTGGATTTGGTTAATTCGCACCGGGTTGTTACAAGTTATAGGTGGTCTCGTTAGCTGAGTGCCATCACCAATAACCTATCTCCTCTTTTCCAGTGAAACACATAGTCCAAAAGGACCTCAAGAAATTCGCCGCGCTCCTACTCCAGTGGTTCGGAATCGCGATTCCAGCGACCTTCATCAACTCCATGATCAGATACCTGGAGAGCCGGTTAGCGCTGGCCTTCAGGACGAGACTGGTTAACCACGCTTATGACATGTACTTCAAGAACCAGACTTACTATAGGGTGGCTAATTTGGACGCTAGAATCGAGAATGCTGACCATAGGTGAGAAAAAAACCTGTGAATACGGTTTAAAGGCACTACGTCTCTGAAGCTACTACTAGCGCTTTGGAATGACAACTAGTGAAACACACAAACACAAAGAAACACACATGCGCAGTTATACATAACTAGCTTCTGCCCGCAACTCCGGCCGCGTGAAACTCGTTTATATCGTAGCTCCAAACCAACTTTCACCCCCCATTTCACCACTTTAGGGGATTATATCCGGGATGAAGACTATCGTATGTCATTCCCCGGAATTCAAACTATCTCCATACCGACTTTCACCTCCTTCGGTTCGGCGCAAAGGTCATTCATATTTTGATTACGAGTAGTCGCCAATACATACAAAGAAATCAGGTCATACAAAATGTAGTTGTTCAAATTTTTGACGACCGCTTTAGCCTAGTTGGTAGTGACCCTGCCTACGAAGCAAAAGGTCCTGGGTTCGAATCCCTGTAAGGGCATTTATTTGTGTGATGAGCACAAATATTTGTTCCTGAGTCATGGATGTTTTCTATGTATTTAAGTATTTATTTGTCTATATAAGTATGTTTATCGTCGTCTAGTACCCATAGTACAAGCTTTGCTTAGTTTGGGACTAGGTTGATTTGTGTAAGATTGTCCCCTAATTTTTTTTTTTTTTATAATGTCAATTATATACTTAGATCTCAAAGCATGCATGGTTTGATCATATCAATTGGTGTTATAACTACATACCTTAACAACGTAAATGATATATCCGTATTATACTAATATTATAAATGCGAAAGCGTGTCTGTCTCTGTCTGTTACCTCTTCATGCTTAAACCGCTGTACCGATTTAGATGAAATTTGGTATAGACATAGTTCGTGTCGTAAGGGGTCGAAATGGGGAGTAAACTTTTTTATGGAGCCACCATACAAACGATTTACACGCGGACGGTGTCGCGGGCAGCTAGTAATACACTCGAGAGCAAAAGTTTCGGGTCACTAGCATTTACTTCAATATCTTGAAAACGAATAAAGCTATCGTATTGAAATAAATTGAACCTTATAGACAATTTAATAATCCTTCATTACACGTATAAAAACTTATTGGTTGGCGTGAAGTAATGGCATTAAAAAAGTTATAAACATAATGATCCCTTTTTTTCAAATCAGAACTTCTAATTTTCGCAACTATTTTTGCTTTTGTTTTTGTTCTGTCATAAAATGTATTTATAAGAAGTCTTCTAGGTATCCAATAGTCATTATTAAAGTAGTAATTATGTCACTCACACCTGAGGAATGTACGAGAATCCTCACGATCCTGGAAAATGGAAGCAGTCAGCGAGAAACAGCAAGAATAGTCGGTGTATCGTTGTCTACAGTTCAGCGTATTCGCCAGCGGTTTCTAGAAACTGGTTCAAACCTACGCAGACCAATAACAGGCAGACCCAGGTGTACGACGGCACGGGAAGATCGATATCTAGTCAACTCTATGCTGCGAAATCGGTTTCTTACGGGAACATCACTGACTCATAATTTTTTAGGGCTTGGTAGAAGCAACCCTTCTGCTTGGACTGTAAGACGGCGACTTGCTGAAGGTAATTTGAAACCATTTAGACCCGCAAATGGTCAGAAACTCGAGAGGCACCATCGTATAGCAAGACGAATTTATGGACGCGAACACTCGCATTGGACGATTGAAAATTGGTCAAATGTCGGGTTCTCGGACGAATCAAAATTTATGCTGTATACACACGACGGAAGGGCAAAGGTGTACAGAAGACCAGGAGAAAGATTTATGCAAGCCTGTATTGAAGAAAAGGTGGCATACGGTGGTGGTTCGGTACTCGTGTGGGCTGGAATTTCTGCGGAAAGCCGAACAGAGCTTGTACTGATCGAAAACGGTACTCTTAATGGCGTAAGATACGTGGATGAAATCCTCAACGAGCACGTCGGTCCATTTATGGCAAGACTAGGTGAGAATGCCATCTTTATGCACGATAACGCCCCTCCCCACACTGCTCGTGTAGTGCAAGACTACCTTGATGAGGTGAATATTCGTCCCATGGTGTGGCCAGCACGTAGCCCCGACCTCAACCCGATCGAGCACGCCTGGGACGAGCTCGGACGACGTTTAAGACAACGAGATCCTCCTTTAATTACGCTTCGTGACTTGAAACATGCATTGGTAGAGGAATGGGAGAACATTCCCCAACAGTGTTTCAGAAACTTGGTGTACAGCATGCCGAATCGCATTGCAGCAGTCCAGACAGCACGTGGGGGTAATACCAAGTACTAAACTGTGTTAAAACTACTTGTAAATATAAAAAGTTCAATATTTTCAGTTTTGGTTTTGGAAGCAAAATGACGCCATTTTTAATTTGTCGTTTTAAACATAATAAAATAAATGGTCAGTAGTAAATGTAATGCATTTTATTTTAGTAACATTAAATTGTCTATAAGGTTCAATTTATTTCAATACGATAGCTTTATTCGTTTTCAAGATATTGAAGTAAATGCTAGTGACCCGAAACTTTTGCTCTCGAGTGTAGTATAAAAGGATTTTCTGTATGGCCATATTAGAACTGACTCAGTTAATTTTCGGTGTGACGATAATGATCTTGTCCACAGATTAACAGAAGACGTGTCAGTCTTCACACAGTCCGTGGCCCACTTATACGGTTCGCTGACGAAGCCTTGCTTCGACCTGCTCCTCATAGTGCTGACCCTCGCCAGCTACTCCAGTAAAATGAAGGGCAACATATTCCTTGGTGAGTAAACATTAGCCCGTACCTCGGCAAGCTATATTTTCCTCTGCAAATTATTTCCTATTACGGTCAAGCGTGTGGTGTCGGGTTAGAATTTCACCACCCCCTTTCTGCCCGTGGGTGTCGTTAAAATCGACTAGGGGAGCAGAGTTGCAGTGTGTTGTGGACGATGGACTAGCAGCCTATCACTGCGATATCACATTTTGTCGATCTTTTATAACCACATTTATGCTAAAAGTGGCACTGGAATATAAGTTTCATGTGCTCCGCCTGCACCTTTTGGAAATAAAGGCGTAAAAAAATTTTTAAATTTTTTTTTTTAAATTTACACTGTTTATTTCATTAAAAAAAAATACATATTTATAATGCAGAACTTAAACTCTAATCTTAAATTAGAAAGATTGTTTGAGTTAAGGAGTCTTATTAATAATTACATTTTTAACAATCGACACTAAATTATACGGGTGTATTCCTATAATTTAGTAATATGTGTTGTATATATGTGTGCGTGAATCTATGTATAGTCGTTCGGTTTGAGTTGTGTCCTATCGGAGTCCTAATTAATACTTAAAGGAACAATGCCTTTGTTGACAGGAAACCGCAAAACACCAAAATTACCATATTGTAAAAAGTCGTTACAGCCACCTAGAAAGTTCAATTGAATATCGACTCTACGTCCCTAAGTAATAGATTACGATTGCACTAATAGGAAATGCCAGGGATGTATTGAAATATTATAATTCTATTAAAGCAATTTAAACTTTTGGCAAAGGCTCTAGAGTTGAAAATCCAGTAAAAAGTTAATGCATGCAGTTTAATTTTCTACGAAGTGTGCTTATCTTGTATGATGGACTATGATGAGGTAGCAAACCCGCACAATGAGACAATGGATTGGACACAACTGCCGAAGAAGTGCACTTACTTTTACAACTTAGCAGACGTCCTCTTTATAATATACTGCCCCCGCGTCTTCGCCAGCGTATTGCAAAGAGCACAGGCAAACCCGCGGGATAAAATATAGCCTATCAACCCAGAAAGTCCATTCTTACATTTTACGCAGTTACAATTTCACAAACATTTCCTCTTTAGTATAGAAGTAGGTATATTATATATAGAGCCTGATGTGTCCCACTGCTGGGCAAAGGCCCCCCCCTCTTCTTCCACTGCTAGCGGTTTTTAGCTTGATCTGGCCAGTTCTTTAAAAAGGAGTCCAACTCATCCCTCCATCGCCGACGAGATCTGCCGCGGCTCTTTTTCGAGTTCTGAGGTTTCCACTTCGTGGTGCTATTTGCCCATAATTCACGGGGCATGCGGCAGACCTGTCCAGCCTAGTCCCACTTTAACTTGGCCGCTTTTCGAGTTACGTCTACAATACCTGTGAGCGCAGCGTGGTGTTCCGGATACGATCCATTAGTTTCACACAATAGCTCCTCCAGGCGTTTTCAGTCGATGGACTGAGCGAGTCCAGGCGCGACAAGAGACTAATTGGCCCAGGTAAGGGTATTCATGGACATATGCCATTGCATACAACACATTTGTTCCCCGTTTATCTACCCTGCTTTCTGTGCTGTAGAAGTAGGTATAGATTAATGCAGGTGAGAGAAACGAAACTATCATCACTTCGTTATTTGATCTTCTTTGCTCCTGACTTGATCCTAAGTAGCGTCATTTCACCCTCGCTGACCCTTTACCTTCTTCGCAGGGCCGGGTTTCGCAACAGTAGTGATCTGCATGACGGGCCAGGTGCTGCGCATGCTTTCACCTCGCTTCGGCGCGCTGGCCGGCGAAGAGGCGCGCATGAAGGCGAACCTGCGCCAGGTGCACGCGTCCATCATCGCGCATGCGGAGGAGGTCGCCTTCTATGGCGGACACAAGGTATAATCTCCTTTTGACAAGCTTTTATTTACCTGTTCGTTTGTTTGTTAGTGTGGGAAAAATCTTGGACTGAATTTTGAACCAGTTAACCTCAACCAATTGAGCTGAATATTTGGGTATGAGTATAGTTTGGATGACATTTCCGTGTTATGGTTCCATCGAGCTGATCGG
This sequence comes from Epinotia bilunana, assembly GCA_947049275.1. Classification (NCBI taxonomy): domain Eukaryota; kingdom Metazoa; phylum Arthropoda; class Insecta; order Lepidoptera; family Tortricidae; genus Epinotia; species Epinotia bilunana. Next base: position 13,863,219 of record OX346275.1, on the reverse strand, counting down.
GTGATGGAGATGGACATGGGAATTCAGTAATTAACCGACGTAACCCCGTTGAGTTTGGGCTCGTTAGAATCGTCTCAGTGAGTAGTTGATGACGATATACAGAAAAGTACAGTTGGTAATAAAAGCTTGTACCAAAAATGATAATTTTGACAGAAACTTAGTCATAATCTTAACAAAAGTCGGTTAATATGTGTACCTTTCTCACAAAGTCAAGTGACAGATTATATAGATGGACCAACTAACTTTTAAAGCATTTTAGTTAAAATAGCTTTGGATGGACGATTATGAAAAGGCCATTCATACGAAAGAGATGCTGGTATTGGCGGTGTTCTATTGTCGATCTTTCTTGGGGTCTTCACATTATACGCAAGATAGGTAGATAGGAGAGAGTTCTCTAGATATCAGTAAAATTCTTACATATCAGTTTACAACATTACTGCGGAGGCCGGGAAAATAGGGATTGCCAGCCAAAACTGTCTGAGGCCGAACCCTTCAAAAACTCAGTCGTGTGCATTCCATCTACGAAACCGGGACGCCAATAGACAACTTAATGTGTTGTGGAATGGTATTGTCATAGAACACTGTTCATGCCCGAAATACCTGGGCATTACGCTTGATAGGACGCTATCGTTTAAGACCCACTGCGTCAAAACACGCCAAAAGGTCAACTCGCGCAACAGCCTGCTCCGAAGACTTGTCTCAACGCACTGGGGTGCCAGTGCACACACCCTTCGAACCACGGGCCTGGCACTCTGCTATTCAGCGGGTGAATACGCGTGCCCGGTGTGGCACCGCTCCACCCACGCAGGACAAGTAACCGCAGCACTCAATGACACCTGCAGAATAATCACTGGATGCCTCAAACCCACTCCGCTGAACAGGCTATACCCACTAGCAGGAATTGCCCCCCCGGAGACCCGCAGAGAGGTGGCATGCAGTGTCGAGAAACGAAAACAGGAAGACGACACCAGGCATCCCCTCTACGGCCACAAGCTACCACCGTCCCGTCTTAAGAGCCGTAAAAGTTTTATAAGGCATACTACCGCTGCCAAGCTTCCCCCCTCTAGGAACAGACTCGCACACTGGCAGAAGACACGCGCTCCTTCCGACGACTTTGTCCGTCCTGCTGAAGCGCTTCCCGCAGGACACAAACAGCCATGGCCTACCTGGAGATCCTTAAACAGACTACGCTCCCAGGTAGGCCGCAGCAAGGAAAATCTCATAAAATGGGGTATCCTGAGTGGCTCAGACGCCCGGTGTGTGTGCGGGACGAATCCTCAAAGTATGGCGCATATGCTCTCCTGCCCGGCGTGCCCGTACACATGCTCCAGACAAGACCTCCGTGACGCAACAGACAGGGCGTTAGCCATCGCTAATTTCTGGTCCCGCACAATCTAACCACGGCTCAAATAGGAAACCATCGACACGAGAAGAAGAAGCCAGCCAATTAGATAAAGACGGACGATCGTAGCGAGGCCGGATAGGGATACGAGGCTGGCAATCCCTTTTCACGCCCTCACGAGGCATGCTTTTCTCAAACATGCATAGAAAATAAACTCCAAGTTTTTAATGGCTGAACGCCACGATTTTGGGTCACGAATTGACACTGAAACAAAAGACGGTCGCTTTGCAGGCGTAGACATCCAATTTTGTATAAAGTTCCATTACGGATCTCTCTCTCGCCGCACCCGAAACCTGATACTTCGAAGCCTATTATAAATAACACAACGTCAATATTTCATGGTCCATATCTGTACTGGTTAGACTTAAGAACACCATGGTTACAGCGAATAAATGATTATGAATATTGCATGCCTGATAAAAAAATGCACGCATTTACCGAGATTTTTATAGTCGCCTAGAGAGGCCATCTGTAAGACCGAACACGTTAATACCGACGATTTTTTCCGTTCTCCAGGTCGAACTAGGCCAACTGCAATCCGCCTACAAACAGCTAGTAGCCCAGATGACGTCAGTCTTCAACAAGAAGCTCTGGTACGTGATGCTGGAGCAGTTCTGCATGAAGTACGTGTGGAGCGGCACTGGCATGGTCATGCTGGCGCTGCCCATCCTCACGGCGACCAGGGGAGATGGTGAGTGTTGGAGTTAGGGCGCTTAACATATGGTACTGTTGGATTCAGGGGCCAATCAGTCTACAAAAGCTAGAGTTGTCACAGAGCCACAGCAGCTAGCTGTTCTCACAGGGACCAAGGAAAATCTTGAGTGTTATGGATTGTTGTGTGTTTTGGATTCAGGGGCAACGAAAGGCTAGTCCCAGGCTTATCAAAAAAATCTGCGGGTAAACGTACGATTTGCGTGTTAATTGCATTTTTAAACATGACGGTCGCTATTTCAATGATTTTATTCCTTTTGACCTTAAGGCAACGTTTAGGTAAAATTCTGAGTTCTAATACATAATAAACTTATAATGTAGAATATATTTTATTTAATTTCAAACATGGGTTGACTGGGCTGTTTTAATTACGTGTAATCAATAAGAATTACGAGTAATAATGTATTTTTTTCTTCCGGTAAAAGCATAGGCTCACTTATAACACAGTGTAGAAGAATAATACAGTAGGTAATCTGAGGCCGTTTAGGAGCGTTCGTTACCTACTTTCGCTCGATGCGCAGGGCTGTGTCAAGTTTGTGGCTTGGCATAACTATAATACTAATTTTGCTTTTAAGTATGCAAAGTACTTCTGTTACAGTTTAATAGACAATATTGTATACACAAATTAATAATACTATAGATAGTTGGGTATGTGTTTTTAGTTTCCCACTTCATGGAATATTTTAATACCACTATACTATGCCTAAAATATTTCCTAGTAAGTATAATAGTTGCTAAACTGCACTAGGTTGGTAGGTGCTTAGTTACAAGCCTATTCGGCTCCTTTTGATATCGTGGCTCTGGCGGCTCGCTGTCTTCATACCTACGAGGCGGCTTCCTTTGACGTAGCGAGTGAGAACGAGCGAACACCGCAACGGCGCGGCCCCGATTGAAGCATTCTCCATCATTCCCGAAGGCTATGTGTGTGTGCGTAACGAACACGCGCGCATGTGTGCAGCCGTGCGATGTACCTTTGTTCGAAGTTTATCTACTGTTCCTATACTGTGTTTATAATGTATCCAGACAAATTTTTAATCGATTTTGACTTGTATGAATTTCTGAGATTTTTTTTTATTTTTTTTAACTTTAATACCTGTACAGTGTCACCACTGTACATTTTTCCGTTTACGTTGCGACCTACTTTAGGCCGCGCTACAATATGACATTACTAGCTTCCGCCCGGGTCGCCGTTCAAGCGTGATTGAGTAACAAACCTCCAAACATCTAAACTTTCGCATTTATAATATTATAGTAGGATGAAGTAAATTATATTAGTGCAAACATAACTGTTTTGCGATAAGCATCAACTGAGGGAACAGCCAATAAGTCTAACTATTTTGTATCTTAAAAGTAATAAATCAGTTTAATAACCTTAACTTTTCCGTTCTCTCAACGCACTCACAACAACAACAAATGTCTGGGTTAACTGGCTCATACAATACCTTCATAATTATGCATGTACATGACTTTAAAATTAAATAAATGAAATGAAATGACTGTTCAATTTCTGTTTAAGTTTCAGAGCGAAATATTTTTACGTCAGTTGTTGTACCGCTCAGAGACCTTATACATCTCTGGAATACTGAATTAATATCATTAACTTCTTGTTAATGCTGATACAGACCTTATATGGAATGTAATGGTCATATTATGCAATTTGGCTTTGTTTTCATTAACTTAGTGACATTTAGTTTGATAACCGTTTATATCGGTCCTTAGTCTGCAAATTTTAAAGTATATAGAATAAATAATTGATTGATTGATTGATTGATTGATTGATTGATTGATTGATTGATTGCGTGTTTTGTCGCAGGCTCCGCCAGCGAAGGCATCAGCGCTAGAACCGAGTACATGACCACGTCGCGACACCTGCTCAACTCCGCGGCCGACGCGATCGAGAGACTCATGTCCAGCTACAAGGTAAACTTTAACATGTTTTTTTTTTCTTGCAGAATCCACTTACATTTTTTTTGCTGTTACTTTACACGGGTCTAACTAACGCGATAATTAGGGTTAGGTGGATTATTCCCACTTGTTACCACCAATTTGTTACCAGTGGTAACAGCTGGGATTTTTTCCCATCTTTTACCACTATAGAACTCGGTGGTAACTATTGGGAATATTTTTCCCATCTTTTACCACTGAAGTACTCGGTGGTAACTACTGGAAAAAAACTCCAGCTGTTACGATCAATTACTATTCCCATTAGATCCCACTGGTAAAAGATGGGGAAAAAAATCCCAGCTGTTACCACCGGTAACAAATTGGTGGTAACAGATGGTAATAACCCGATATTTATTTACATTATTGTATATAAACGTTTTAAATACAATATTTCACGTTTCCAGCCAAAAGGTACGGGGTTTCCAATTATATTGCGCTAGATGATAATGGCTTTATCTATTTAATTAACATTCTTATGCCCGCAGACAGACAAACAGACGCAGAAGAGAAAACACAATGCTAGACTGCACCTATTGCACTGTATTGGACATCTAATTTGTGTTAAATAAAGTGATTTATAAATTATCAATTGAAAATTCAGGACTTTGTCGGTGCACATATTTTTCGAGTCGACTGTACTATTACGCATTACTAAATGCATTTTTTATTTAAAACACGGTGATTCTCAAACTAAGCGAGCCTATATTTCGAACCCAACAGGCTTAGCCTACTTTGAGAGTCACCGGATACAGCTATTCTATTATGTAACAGTGTCGTTTGTATAATCAAGTATTTCTATGTATTTTACTTTATTATGTTATTTGTTTGACACTTTTTTAACAAATAACTAAATAAATAATAAATAATAGGGACAATGTAACACAAATCGACATAGTCCCAAACTAAGTAAAGCTTCTACCGTAGATGACGATAAATATACTTATATAAATAAATAAATACTTAAATACATAGAAAACATCCATAACTCGGGAACAAATAATCGTTCTCATCACACAAATAAATGCCCTAACCGGGATGCGAACCCGGGACCACTTGCTTCGTAGGCAGGGTCACTACCAACTAGGCTGAAGCGGTCGTCAAACGTCTTTGGTAGGCCTATGTTCAGCAAAGCACGTCTTTCGGCTGACATGTTAATGATGATATTTGTGTTCCAGGAAGTGGTAACGCTCGCCGGCTACGCGGAGCGCGTGTCCGACATGTTGGACGTGTTCGGCGAGGTGGCGCGCGGCGAGTGCGTGCGCAGCGTGCACGTGTCCGCGGCCAGGGACAACCCCGCCGCGTTCCAGGTCACCTTCCGGGACAAGCGGCCTGTGCCGCAAGGCGAGTTACTAACACTGTACTTAATAGAAAGTTGAGGTGAATTGGTGGTCCATGAGGGGAACATAGGATGGGAAGGTATTTGGTGGCCCATGAGGGGAACATAAAACTAGAATTTGCGTTGTGGTCGGCTAAGACAATCCTAACACGGTCTAGATCGTTTTCCGGGACAAATGGTCTGTGCCGCAAGGTCAGTTACAAAGACTATACATAGGTGTTCCATGAGGGGAGAATTGAATAGGAAGGTATTTGGTGGACCATGAAGGGAACATAAAACTAGAATTTGCGTTGCGGCCGGCTAGGACAATCCTAAAAAGTTCTAGAACGTCTTCCGGGACGAACGGCCTGCACCGCAAGGAAGTCCCACAAGGTTTTATGATTGTTGGCCCTTGACGGGAGCATATTAAGAATTGAAGTTATTTGGTGGCACATGAGGACAAAAATAGAAAGTTGAGGTTATTTGGCGGCCCATGAAAAGCTTGTCTCCGACACGACGTACGACATACAACTGCACGCGTTCGGCGAGGTGGGAAAACCAAAATAACTTCAGTTGAAAATGGTTTTTGGTAAAATACTCTGCGTAATGAGGGTTACACAACAAATCTAACTAATAAAGATGCCTTTTCTTCAGGAAAAATAACGTACACCAACGACCTATCCATCCGGCTTCGTAACGTGCCCATCGTGACGCCGGCGTGCGATGTGGTGGCTAGCGGCGTGTCCCTGGACATCGCGCCGGGGACGCATCTGCTCATAGTTGGGCCCAATGGATGCGGGAAATCCAGGTGAGCATACATAAAAGTAACATCTTTATAATTCTAGTCCAGTAATAAAAAAAAAGTGCCATTAATTATTTCCCGTTTTTATGTCTGATTATTTTTTATTAGAAATACAAATATTACTTGGTGTTATTTTGTCCCGTTAGCCAAGACACGAAATTACAATGATTCTTAGAAAAATATACGGACTTCTAACTTGCCTAGAAAATGGTCCTTACAAAAACGGGTCGAACTTGACAAGAAAACCCCACATTTGGTGACTACCCCATAAATCCCAGTTTTATAAAGTGACCCATGAGACATAACCGTGGCAACTAGTGACAGAAAAAAAATATCCACCCATCTACAGCAGAAAATTCTTTACCTAATAACGAAAGTAATTACAATTTGGTTTCAAAAAGCAACGTCGTTTGACAGCTTGTTCCGCATCATCTCCGGTCTGTGGCCGGTCCACGGTGGTTCACTAGCGGTCCCGCGGCCCTGCGCGTGCGCACACTGCGCCGGCGATGAGCCGACCGCCGGACACTGCACCGAGCGGCCCATCATGTTCTACATCCCACAAAGGTAAGGTGCATACTACAGAGCGCCCGCACGTTACAGCCACTAGTGGCCACTAGACGCGATTACTCTGACGCACATAACTGCCACTAGTGGCCACTAGACGCGACCACTCTGAGGTACATAACAGCCACTAGTGGCCACTAGACGCGATTACTCTGACGCACATAACAGCCACTAGTGGCCACTAGACGCGACCACTCTGAGGTACATAACAGCCACTAGTGGCCACTAGACGCGATTACTCTGACGCACATAACTGCCACTAGTGGCCACTAGACGCGACCACTCTGAGGTACATAACAGCCACTAGTGGCCACTAGACGCGATTACTCTGACGCACATAACAGCCACTAGTGGCCACTAGACGCGACCACTCTGAGGTACATAACAGCCACTAGTGGCCACTAGACGCGATTACTCTGACGCACATAACAGCCACTAGTGGCCACTAGACGCGATTACTCTGACGCACATAACAGCCACTAGTGGCCACTAGACGCGATTACTCTGACGCACATAACAGCCACTAGTGGCCACTAGACGCGATTACTCTGACGCACATAACAGCCACTAGTGGCCACTGGACGCGATTACTCTGACGCACATAACAGCCACTAGTGGCCACTGGACGCGATTACTCTGACGCACATAACAGCCACTAGTGGCCACTGGACGCGATTACTCTGACGCACATAACAGCCACTAGTGGCCACTGGACGCGATTACTCTGACGCACATAACAGCCACTAGTGGCCACTGGACGCGATTACTCTGACGCACATAACAGCCACTAGTGGCCACTGGACGCGATTACTCTGACGCACATAACAGCCACTAGTGGCCACTGGACGCGATTACTCTGACGCACATAACAGCCACTAGTGGCCACTGGACGCGATTACTCTGACGCACATAACAGCCACTAGTGGCCACTGGACGCGATTACTCTGACGCACATAACAGCCACTAGTGGCCACTGGACGCGATTACTCTGACGCACATAACAGCCACTAGTGGCCACTGGACGCGATTACTCTGACGCACATAACAGCCACTAGTGGCCACTGGACGCGATTACTCTGACGCACATAACAGCCACTAGTGGCCACTGGACGCGATTACTCTGACTCACATAACAGCCACTAGTGGCCACTAGACGCGATTACTCTGACGCACATAACAGCCACTAGTGGCCACTGGACGCGATTACTCTGACTCACATAACAGCCACTAGTGGCCACTAGACGCGATTACTCTGACGCACATAACAGCCACTAGTGGCCACTAGACGCGATTACTCTGACGCACATTACAGCCACTAGTGGCCACTGGACGCGACCACTCTGAAGCACATTAAACCCACTTGGTCGAAATAAATGTTTTGAATTCGCGAGCGCGAGCCACGCCCGCAGCTTATGGTTTGGACGCGGCCACTAATAGGGTATATGCATGGGACTTCAGTTTAGAATCGATGCGGATAAACCAACGTAAAAATATCATACAACAGTACAATAAAAAAAACTATTGTATTAGTACTATATCACGTAAAATAAATCGTAAATCACGAAAAAAATTTTTTTTTTTTCGATAAACATACATAACATCAGTCATTGATTAAGAAATGTTATTTTGTATGACAAGTAAAGACTTTATCGGAAATTTCAAGGAGATAATGGTAAATTAATTACTATCTCCTTATATGGATTGTGACGCGCCTAAATATGGATTGTGACGTCATAATAGCCTTTGCCCGTTTAATATAAAACGTGCAGATTTCAAATGTCTGTAAAATCAGATTTTTTAGTGCTTCAGTTGCTATTCCTCCTGCATTATAATTTTGATTTATATCTTTGTTTTTATATATTTATATAAAAACAAAGATGTATAACATCCTCCTGCCCGGCGTGCGCCGATGCTATACAACATGAATAAAAGAGCTCGTTTGCAGCTTGTAGTGGCCACTATTGGCACCATGTGTGGCGGCTCTTAAGGCGGTGCATTGGAAATTATCGCGTGCTTTGAAACGCCGTTCTGACTAGATTAAGAAATAACAGGTCTGATTTTCAGATATACGATGCTTGACTATATGATTGTTTTTCTGATTTTACCGATACGTGATTGCTTAAAATTTCCTCGATAGAAAAAAAAACCAAAGTTGCGTCTGTATTTTACTTTTTTTACTCAGGCTACTCAAACGATACATTATTTTACGACACAAGCAAGTTCATACTATAGTATTTTATCTCATCTGAAATCTCACTTTATGAAACCCCCTTTTTCTCGTGGGTCTTTGTCTAGGGGGCGCGTTCGACTCGTATCAAGGCATCCCCTTAATCTCGGATGATTTGACACTGACAGTTCTAACTAACCAACTACCTAAAGCGATTCGTGGCTTTCGACACGATTTGTCGCCACTTGTCCAAAACTTAAAACTTGCGCCATTTCCTGCTAGTTTATGGCTCGAAGAACGCGACGGTCAACGATACCTAGGACATTTACTTTTGCTAAACGGGACTTAGTCATTTCTACAGTAGGAAAATACGTAAAGCCGTTGAAGTCAGAAAATATCGTAAGTTACTACATCGTAACTAAAACAAATATTAAACATCGTTACTTAAAATAATGTGTATTAACATAAGTTTTGTTACACTTTTATTTATGACTGAACAATTATTTTCTTTCTTTCTAATTTCAACCGGGATGGCGGTTTTAAAATTTCATCGTACAAAGCTGCAAGCTTTACCTTTTTAAAAACTAAGACCGCGTTCACATTCGATCTAACGCCGACTAACCGCACGCGACTATGCGGCGTATCTGCCACCGCTAGCTCGGAGCGCGGCTCACGCGCTACTTATATGTAAAATGCGCTACTGCAGCGCGACTTAGAAGCGCTACAGTCGGGCGACTAAAACGCTTATATGTGAAAGCGGTCTAATTCTCCCTAATTTCCAGGCCTTACATGTCCATGGGCACCCTAATGGACCAAGTGACGTATCCGACGCGCGTGGCGGCCACCGACCAGGAGGCGTTCGCGCGCGCGACGCACATCCTCGCGGTCGTGCGGCTGGACGCGTGCGCCGCGCGGCACGGCGGGCTCGCGGCCGTGCGCGACTGGCGCGCCACGCTCAGCGGCGGCGAGAAGCAGAGGATGGCCATGGCCAGGATGTTCTATCACAGGTGAGTCATGTTCGCGCGCGCGACGCACATCCTCGCGGTCGTGCGGCTGGACGCGTGCGCCGCGCGGCACGGCGGGCTCGCGGCCGTGCGCGACTGGCGCGCCACGCTCAGCGGCGGCGAGAAGCAGAGGATGGCCATGGCCAGGATGTTCTATCACAGGTGAGTCATGTTCGCGCGCGCGACGCACATCCTCGCGGTCGTGCGGCTGGACGCGTGCGCCGCGCGGCACGGCGGGCTCGCGGCCGTGCGCGACTGGCGCGCCACGCTCAGCGGCGGCGAGAAGCAGAGGATGGCCATGGCCAGGATGTTCTATCACAGGTGAGTCATGTTCGCGCGCGCGACGCACATCCTCGCGGTCGTGCGGCTGGACGCGTGCGCCGCGCGGCACGGCGGGCTCGCGGCCGTGCGCGACTGGCGCGCCACGCTCAGCGGCGGCGAGAAGCAGAGGATGGCCATGGCCAGGATGTTCTATCACAGGTGAGTCATGTTCGCGCGCGCGACGCACATCCTCGCGGTCGTGCGGCTGGACGCGTGCGCCGCGCGGCACGGCGGGCTCGCGGCCGTGCGCGACTGGCGCGCCACGCTCAGCGGCGGCGAGAAGCAGAGGATGGCCATGGCCAGGATGTTCTATCACAGGTGAGTCATGTTCGCGCGCGCGACGCACATCCTCGCGGTCGTGCGGCTGGACGCGTGCGCCGCGCGGCACGGCGGGCTCGCGGCCGTGCGCGACTGGCGCGCCACGCTCAGCGGCGGCGAGAAGCAGAGGATGGCCATGGCCAGGATGTTCTATCACAGGTGAGTCATGTTCGCGCGCGCGACGCACATCCTCGCGGTCGTGCGGCTGGACGCGTGCGCCGCGCGGCACGGCGGGCTCGCGGCCGTGCGCGACTGGCGCGCCACGCTCAGCGGCGGCGAGAAGCAGAGGATGGCCATGGCCAGGATGTTCTATCACAGGTGAGTCATGTTCGCGCGCGCGACGCACATCCTCGCGGTCGTGCGGCTGGACGCGTGCGCCGCGCGGCACGGCGGGCTCGCGGCCGTGCGCGACTGGCGCGCCACGCTCAGCGGCGGCGAGAAGCAGAGGATGGCCATGGCCAGGATGTTCTATCACAGGTGAGTCATGTTCGCGCGCGCGACGCACATCCTCGCGGTCGTGCGGCTGGACGCGTGCGCCGCGCGGCACGGCGGGCTCGCGGCCGTGCGCGACTGGCGCGCCACGCTCAGCGGCGGCGAGAAGCAGAGGATGGCCATGGCCAGGATGTTCTATCACAGGTGAGTCATGTTCGCGCGCGCGACGCACATCCTCGCGGTCGTGCGGCTGGACGCGTGCGCCGCGCGGCACGGCGGGCTCGCGGCCGTGCGCGACTGGCGCGCCACGCTCAGCGGCGGCGAGAAGCAGAGGATGGCCATGGCCAGGATGTTCTATCACAGGTGAGTCATGTTCGCGCGCGCGACGCACATCCTCGCGGTCGTGCGGCTGGACGCGTGCGCCGCGCGGCACGGCGGGCTCGCGGCCGTGCGCGACTGGCGCGCCACGCTCAGCGGCGGCGAGAAGCAGAGGATGGCCATGGCCAGGATGTTCTATCACAGGTGAGTCATGTTCGCGCGCGCGACGCACATCCTCGCGGTCGTGCGGCTGGACGCGTGCGCCGCGCGGCACGGCGGGCTCGCGGCCGTGCGCGACTGGCGCGCCACGCTCAGCGGCGGCGAGAAGCAGAGGATGGCCATGGCCAGGATGTTCTATCACAGGTGAGTCATGTTCGCGCGCGCGACGCACATCCTCGCGGTCGTGCGGCTGGACGCGTGCGCCGCGCGGCACGGCGGGCTCGCGGCCGTGCGCGACTGGCGCGCCACGCTCAGCGGCGGCGAGAAGCAGAGGATGGCCATGGCCAGGATGTTCTATCACAGGTGAGTCATGTTCGCGCGCGCGACGCACATCCTCGCGGTCGTGCGGCTGGACGCGTGCGCCGCGCGGCACGGCGGGCTCGCGGCCGTGCGCGACTGGCGCGCCACGCTCAGCGGCGGCGAGAAGCAGAGGATGGCCATGGCCAGGATGTTCTATCACAGGTGAGTCATGTTCGCGCGCGCGACGCACATCCTCGCGGTCGTGCGGCTGGACGCGTGCGCCGCGCGGCACGGCGGGCTCGCGGCCGTGCGCGACTGGCGCGCCACGCTCAGCGGCGGCGAGAAGCAGAGGATGGCCATGGCCAGGATGTTCTATCACAGGTGAGTCATGTTCGCGCGCGCGACGCACATCCTCGCGGTCGTGCGGCTGGACGCGTGCGCCGCGCGGCACGGCGGGCTCGCGGCCGTGCGCGACTGGCGCGCCACGCTCAGCGGCGGCGAGAAGCAGAGGATGGCCATGGCCAGGATGTTCTATCACAGGTGAGTCATGTTCGCGCGCGCGACGCACATCCTCGCGGTCGTGCGGCTGGACGCGTGCGCCGCGCGGCACGGCGGGCTCGCGGCCGTGCGCGACTGGCGCGCCACGCTCAGCGGCGGCGAGAAGCAGAGGATGGCCATGGCCAGGATGTTCTATCACAGGTGAGTCATGTTCGCGCGCGCGACGCACATCCTCGCGGTCGTGCGGCTGGACGCGTGCGCCGCGCGGCACGGCGGGCTCGCGGCCGTGCGCGACTGGCGCGCCACGCTCAGCGGCGGCGAGAAGCAGAGGATGGCCATGGCCAGGATGTTCTATCACAGGTGAGTCATGTTCGCGCGCGCGACGCACATCCTCGCGGTCGTGCGGCTGGACGCGTGCGCCGCGCGGCACGGCGGGCTCGCGGCCGTGCGCGACTGGCGCGCCACGCTCAGCGGCGGCGAGAAGCAGAGGATGGCCATGGCCAGGATGTTCTATCACAGGTGAGTCATGTTCGCGCGCGCGACGCACATCCTCGCGGTCGTGCGGCTGGACGCGTGCGCCGCGCGGCACGGCGGGCTCGCGGCCGTGCGCGACTGGCGCGCCACGCTCAGCGGCGGCGAGAAGCAGAGGATGGCCATGGCCAGGATGTTCTATCACAGGTGAGTCATGTTCGCGCGCGCGACGCACATCCTCGCGGTCGTGCGGCTGGACGCGTGCGCCGCGCGGCACGGCGGGCTCGCGGCCGTGCGCGACTGGCGCGCCACGCTCAGCGGCGGCGAGAAGCAGAGGATGGCCATGGCCAGGATGTTCTATCACAGGTGAGTCATGTTCGCGCGCGCGACGCACATCCTCGCGGTCGTGCGGCTGGACGCGTGCGCCGCGCGGCACGGCGGGCTCGCGGCCGTGCGCGACTGGCGCGCCACGCTCAGCGGCGGCGAGAAGCAGAGGATGGCCATGGCCAGGATGTTCTATCACAGGTGAGTCATGTTCGCGCGCGCGACGCACATCCTCGCGGTCGTGCGGCTGGACGCGTGCGCCGCGCGGCACGGCGGGCTCGCGGCCGTGCGCGACTGGCGCGCCACGCTCAGCGGCGGCGAGAAGCAGAGGATGGCCATGGCCAGGATGTTCTATCACAGGTGAGTCATGTTCGCGCGCGCGACGCACATCCTCGCGGTCGTGCGGCTGGACGCGTGCGCCGCGCGGCACGGCGGGCTCGCGGCCGTGCGCGACTGGCGCGCCACGCTCAGCGGCGGCGAGAAGCAGAGGATGGCCATGGCCAGGATGTTCTATCACAGGTGAGTCATGTTCGCGCGCGCGACGCACATCCTCGCGGTCGTGCGGCTGGACGCGTGCGCCGCGCGGCACGGCGGGCTCGCGGCCGTGCGCGACTGGCGCGCCACGCTCAGCGGCGGCGAGAAGCAGAGGATGGCCATGGCCAGGATGTTCTATCACAGGTGAGTCATGTTCGCGCGCGCGACGCACATACTCGCGGTCGTGCGGCTGGACGCGTGCGCCGCGCGGCACGGCGGGCTCGCGGCCGTGCGCGACTGGCGCGCCACGCTCAGCGGCGGCGAGAAGCAGAGGATGGCCATGGCCAGGATGTTCTATCACAGGTGAGTCATGTTCGCGCGCGCGACGCACATCCTCGCGGTCGTGCGGCTGGACGCGTGCGCCGCGCGGCACGGCGGGCTCGCGGCCGTGCGCGACTGGCGCGCCACGCTCAGCGGCGGCGAGAAGCAGAGGATGGCCATGGCCAGGATGTTCTATCACAGGTGAGTCATGTTCGCGCGCGCGACGCACATCCTCGCGGTCGTGCGGCTGGACGCGTGCGCCGCGCGGCACGGCGGGCTCGCGGCCGTGCGCAACTGGCGCGCCACGCTCAGCGGCGGCGAGAAGCAGAGGATGGCCATGGCCAGGATGTTCTATCACAGGTGAGTCATGTTCGCGCGCGCGACGCACATCCTCGCGGTCGTGCGGCTGGACGCGTGCGCCGCGCGGCACGGCGGGCTCGCGGCCGTGCGCGACTGGCGCGCCACGCTCAGCGGCGGCGAGAAGCAGAGGATGGCCATGGCCAGGATGTTCTATCACAGGTGAGTCATGTTCGCGCGCGCGACGCACATACTCGCGGTCGTGCGGCTGGACGCGTGCGCCGCGCGGCACGGCGGGCTCGCGGCCGTGCGCGACTGGCGCGCCACGCTCAGCGGCGGCGAGAAGCAGAGGATGGCCATGGCCAGGATGTTCTATCACAGGTGAGTCATGTTCGCGCGCGCGACGCACATCCTCGCGGTCGTGCGGCTGGACGCGTGCGCCGCGCGGCACGGCGGGCTCGCGGCCGTGCGCGACTGGCGCGCCACGCTCAGCGGCGGCGAGAAGCAGAGGATGGCCATGGCCAGGATGTTCTATCACAGGTGAGTCATGTTCGCGCGCGCGACGCACATCCTCGCGGTCGTGCGGCTGGACGCGTGCGCCGCGCGGCACGGCGGGCTCGCGGCCGTGCGCGACTGGCGCGCCACGCTCAGCGGCGGCGAGAAGCAGAGGATGGCCATGGCCAGGATGTTCTATCACAGGTGAGTCATGTTCGCGCGCGCGACGCACATCCTCGCGGTCGTGCGGCTGGACGCGTGCGCCGCGCGGCACGGCGGGCTCGCGGCCGTGCGCGACTGGCGCGCCACGCTCAGCGGCGGCGAGAAGCAGAGGATGGCCATGGCCAGGATGTTCTATCACAGGTGAGTCTTGAATAAGAATAATAATTACTTTAGTTAGCACACAAAACACGGAAAAGAAGAAACTACAATAATAAGGTTACGCAGGTTTTTAAGATTCCGTATCCAATAGGTAGGGCCAAGAGCGTGTCGGGCCACGCTCAGTGTAGGGTTCCGTAGCCCGTTCCATAAACCGAATGTTGGAGCAAGAGAGTTCAAATTCCCAAATCAAATCGACCATGTATTATAGACAGTCACACACAATACAAGCAATACTTAGCGAACAATTTTATTATTAGACAACGAACGACCAAAGACAACTACGACAATTCGAGCAGGACAAATTTTCGACCTAATGTATGCCCATACCTGCTCCGACCCCATTAAATCAGGAAAAATCTTAACAGCGCCATGTACAATGTGAGCGTTCCGCGTACAGCGACATCTATCGGCAAATTAAGTAAACTATTGCGCGCGAGCTTAAGGTATGGAAGATGATTTTTATGGGATAATTCTTTATTGCGTGAACCGATTTTCACCGTTTTTACACTTCATTTGAAAGCACGTCATTTCATTGTAATTTTGTAGAAATTACAGGTACAATAAACACCTGCTTATACGGTTAAATTACAAACTTAGTTCAGAAATTATTTTTTATTTTTTTTCAAAAACTATTCAACCTATCAAGTTCAAAATAATTTTCCTAGAAAGTTTTTATAAAGTTCTACTTTTGAGATTTTTTTCATATTTTTAAAACTTATGGTTCAAAAGTTAGAGAGGACACATTTTTTTTACGTCTGGAGCGAAAATATTAACATTATCAAAAAATGATTTTAGCAAACCCCTATTCATTTTTAAACACCTATCCAACAATGTATCACACGTTAGGGTTGAAATGAAAAAAACAAAAAACACCCCACGTTACGTATAGGGGAGGTACCCTAATAAAAAAAAACTTTTTATTTTACCACTTTGTCGGCGTGATTGATATACATACTAGTACCAAATTTCAGTTTTCTAGTGCTAACGGTTACTGAGATGAACCGCGGACGGACGGGCAGACAAAGCGAAACTGTAAGGGTTCCTAGTCGACTACGGTACCCTAAAAACGGGACCCTGTTACTAAGGCTCCGCTGTCTGTCCGTCTATCACCAGGCTGTATCTGGCTTAAGAACTTCTAACAGTCGAGTTTCCCACTCATTTGACAAAGGGGGGACATCTGTTACTTGCGTCCGCAGGAGCTACCTACCACAGCCCTGCACGTGGCCCCTGGGTGTTACTACAGTGACAAACTTTAAAGGCCAAAATAATGTATGCCAGACGATTAAATAAACAGGTTGAAATTTTCACAGATGTGTGTTGCTGCTATAACAAGGAATACTAAAAACAGAATAAAATATGTATTTAAGGGGGCTCCCATACAACAAACGTGTTTTTTTTGCCGTTTTTATAGATAATGGTACGGAACCCTTCGTGCGCGAGTCCGACTCGCACTAAAAATCACGTTTGTTGTATGGGAAGCCTTAAATATTTATTTTATTCTGTTTTTTAGAATTTGTCGTTATAGCGGCAACAGAAATACATCATCTGTGAACATTTCCACTGTCTAACTATCACGGTTCACGAGATACATATCGAAGCGAATCATATGCGAAGTTTGCTCGGCACCACGCTCGCAGAATGCTTCGCTCTCTTCGGATCTGCTTCCCCGTGTAGTATACAACATTGCAGTAAGTATAAACATGAATGAGCCTAGCATCTGGTTTACGCTCGGGTAGACACAATCACCATTTAAGTGCATTAACGATAACAATCTAGGATCGTGAAGCTATGTAAGTGCTCACGCACACTACGATACACATACTGTATATAAAGCCCTGTTTCTAAATAAATGGCCATTCATATCCCGACTCGTCTGTATTATTCACACCCTACGGCCTACATCTCATGGCGACATTGCCAGGCCTGGCAGGACATTTTTCATAGTGATCCTGCCAGGGCAGGTCACTTCGTGGCGACCTGCCTTGCGACGATAAATTAAAACCGCGCCGAGTTCAACATAATACTCAATACTCAATTATTTATTGCAATATCACAAAAGTAGGTACAGATGTTAACTTAAAGCTACAGATCATTGTGAACCCTGTTGGGCACTGCAATTTAGGTAGAGGAGGGCTTACTGAACGTTTATAGGTAATTTATCTTCTAAGTATTCATTAAGCGTGTAATAAGATTTAGTTAGTAATAGTTGCTTTATTTCATTTATGTACTTTTTTGAGCGTTTCTCAAAAAAAATGCCACTACATTTTTTCCGAGATTTTCTGCAACTTTTATGTTATTTCTACTCAAAATCACGATGTCTTTCCATCCCAATAAGAGAAAAAAGTGTCCAAAAATGTCCATACATTTTTGAACTTTCCTATTGTGTTATCACCATACAAAGTATAAGGTAAATGGTAACACAATAGGAAAAATATCTTTGGGACAAATTTTCTTCCTACCTGGGTCGAAAGAGCTCCTGATTCTGAGTGGAAATAGTTAACAAAAAAATCCTAGAAGTACAATTAATAATAGTGGCATTTTTTTGAGAAATGCTCTTTTATCGTCTTCTTCCTTTATAGAGTCAGTCAATTATTATAAATCTTAATAGACATTATTAATGGGCCTGAGGATAGTAGTGTCAGTTTGGCGGGCGGTCGAACGAGTCTATTCTTATTACGGATAGGTCGTGAAGAGGGAATGTCACCGCGTTTTACATAGAACTCTTTATGTTTCCGTACAAACTGACATTTTCTCAAATACGTATATACTGGGAAGAGTAAGTAGTTTATGCTTTTTAAAGTAGGGTTTGCAGCTGTCAGTTTGCTTGATATTGACCAATATTCGGATTAGCTTTTTCTGGATGATGAAGACAGAAGGCGCGTCTGTGCTGTTTCCCCAGAGCATAATGCCATACGTGAGCCATGCGTAAGCGTATGCATAATAAGTAGATAGCGCGGTTTCCAGGTTAGTGGATTTTCTTACTTCCCGAAGCGCGTAAACGAATTTCGATAATTTAGCTTTGAGCACAATTTGCGGCCAAAACTATCACCGCTTCAACCGCATTTCCCCGTTGTCTTTGGAGCGACCAACTCCCGTACCAATATGATGTGTGTCCTCTAAACGACCGTTTCTTTCCAGGCCGGTATACGCGTTGCTGGACGAGTGCACGAGCGCCGTCTCCATGGAGACGGAGGTGGTCATGTACGAGGAGGCTGTGAAGGAAGGCATCACGCTGCTCTCCATCACGCACAGGCCCAGCGTTTGGTTAGTATTTATTTATTTATTCCGGACATAGGCCCCAAAGAGTGCCACAATGACCGGTCCTGCGCCACGCGCATCCAGCGGACTCCCGCGACGTTCACCAGGTCGTCAGTCCACCTTCGTGGGTCTATCCACGCTGCGCCTTCCGGTATGTGGTCGCCGCTCGAGAACCTTTCCGCCCCAAAGGCCATCGGTTCTACGTACAATGTGCCCCGCGCACTGCCACTTAAGTTTAGAAAGCGTATAATTAAATTGGTCTTAAACCATATACGAGCACATGCCGTTATCCAAGGTCGTGGGACATCTAAGATCACCGAAGAATGTTATCCCCTTTCAATCTGGAGTGTATAAGATTGACTGCAGTTGTGGAAGTTCCTACATGGGCGAGACAAAGCGAAGGGTCAAGGCACATATCGCGGCTGTCAAAAATCGGCAGGTGAACAAATCTGCGATAGCCGAGCATTTGCTGGAGTCAGGACCAAACCACTGAATTGAGCTCCATAAATCGAGAGTGTCTACGGAACGTCATTTGTCATTTTACAGGATGTACCAAAAATGGGGCAACCGATCCAAGGGCATGTTCGGTAGCGCATTGCGAATCCAAAAATGCATTTGTTGACATTGAAATGTTTGTTTTTGTTTACATTACATACAGTCTTGATTTTTGTAGACATTGCTTGTTTATGACAATAAAAATGTAAAAGCTGTCACCTGCGTGTCAAAGAAACATACATAAAACACTTGTTTTCATAACACAGCTGTGCGCGCAGCGGTTGAAAATGAAATAAACCCTCCCACCCTTCACCCTCGTGAAAACGTTATCATACACAAAAATAAAAAAAACATAAACTAATGTATATTTGGAATCGCAATACGCTACCGAATATGCCCTTGCTCGCTTCACACCCCATTTTGGATACACCCTGTATAGTTGAAAAACACGTAAAGCCGCTAAAATCAGAAACTTCGTAATTTAAACCGGGATGACGGTTTTAAGATTTCATCTTCGTGGAAACCGAGCATAAGTCAAAAACATCGGCCGTTATATCACCGGACATTTTTAGTGTTGTGTGTCGGCCGGGAGACAACCCTAGTTTACAAGTGGTTTATAAACACCAAATGCGGGTAGTTCGAAAAACCCGCGCAACAAGATGTTGATGTACCCGCTCAAGCCAGTTGTCCCGTGACCATGGATGTTGCGACACATCCTCTCACAGACCTCAGTGGGGTAAACAAGTAAGTTAATAGGGGTGTAGATTCGAAAATTATTATTACTACAAAAGAAAGAAGGCAAAAAAATATGCATAGTGACGAAAATCCCATTCAGGTATCTCAAAGAATTACGAAGCTACAACCGTTTTAATATTGCTTGTTAGAGAGAGAAATCGCAAATAGTTTATGACGTCACATTACACGAGGCTGCCGGGGGGCCGCGTCGACGGCGGCGCCGCACACGACGGGGCGCGGCACGTCGCTGTCTATAGTGACGTTGCAGTCTACAGGCGTCACCGTTTCATATGAACTTGCGTTTTGCAAAAAAAGGGACAAAACACACCCCTTCTTAAAACTTTGGATAGTTATATTAACCTTTTGCGCTGTTTTTTTTCCATTTAACTACATTTTTAATTTTTTTTCGAGAAAATATGACATTATTGATAATTTTATTTAGTGTCTACACCCCTATTACCCGCGGTCCGTTTTACGTCGTCAACCCATCGAGCTGGTGGACTTAGTGACTTGCACACGCAGAAACTCACAACCTCGCTTCATAACATTAGTATAGGGATTACTAATTAAATCCATTATGTTGTTTGCCATAAACGTAACATTCGCCCTATTTTTTCTCAGTTCTTATTTATCACTTATGGCAAATGACGATTATGGAAAACATTAGTGTTACTGTTATGGCGAATGAAATTAAGAGTATTGTAGATATGTAAGGGTTGCACGAACTTACGATGACAGACCGATCAACGTTAAATATGGCGTCGGCAGCTGTCATTCCGTAGAAACTTGACAAACTTTCCACACATTGAGATTTTTAAGGATTTTAACTTATGATTACTGACGGTTTGTAGACCTGTATCCTCAGGGTTGGTTGCACCTCACCGTTTGTAATCGTCAGCGGTGTTTGTTGAAAATCTAAATATAAACAAATAAATATATTAGGAGTCAATCTTACAAAAACTAGCCCCATAGTAAACTCAATAAGTCTTATTCCATGGATTTTAAAACATTCAACTCATGTTATGGGTACTAGACGACGATATATTTATTAAATATAACCACTTAAATTTTCGGACACAAAACTTTATCTTTCCACAAACATTATCTATACGTTAATATATATCCATGGGACGTTTCTTCAAAATCGGGGTTATTCGATATCGTTACTTAACATCAAATGTACCTTAGTGCGAATGGAGTCAAGTACCGACATTTCCGCGGTTACCTGACACCACAAAGTTGCGTAACACATCGCAGATAATACTGTTTTTGTTATGTTTTAATTATGTATGTATGTTAGTCATATATCAATAAATGAAATAAATTACTAACATGAACACTTTTGTACAGGAAATACCACACGCACGTCCTAGAATTCGACGGAGCCGGCAACTGGTCCTTCCGACCCCTGGAGAAAGACGCGCCAGCGATCACTCCCGCGCTACCCGCGCCCGCGACTAGCGACAGCGACAGCAACTAAAATTGCCTACAAGATTCCCAAGGATGTGTTGATAGGGCACATTTGTCTCTAGCTGACAACGCGCCTGCAATTCTTCTGCAGCAAAGCGTGCATTGCAGCTTCATTAGGCAGACCGTATGCTTGGTTGCCACCGTCTACTTGGCTACGGTTACAGCTTCAAGCATTTCTCAAAAAAAATGCCACTATTTTTTAAGAGATTTTCTGCATCTTTTATGTTATTTCTACACAGAATCACGATCTCTTTTCATCCCAATCCAAGAAGAAAAAAGGTGTCCTAAAATTCCCTTACATTTGTGGACTTAAAACTCCTAGAATTTTGATAAATTAATAAAAGTGGCATTATTTTAGAAGGCAGGCCGTATGCTCGTTTACCACCGTCGTTGGTATAAAAAGTAGACCACAGTAACCGCACGCAAATGCTAGAGTTGACCACGACATGACTGCAACTAACATTACACCAGCAGGCATAGTATGGTTACCATTTTAACGCTTATCGCTGTGTAAAAGACGTCCGTCACGTTCTGACAAGTACACGAGTGCAAGAGAGACGGATGTCATCCACAAGGATAAGTGATAAAATGGCAACCGTGCTGCGTCCGCTGGAACTTATCGAAAGCATGGAAATCGGTTTAACCGCCTGACCGACCTATAGGTAGTACATAACCATCAAATTAGTACGAAAGTTGAAATTGGTGGAAATCCTTAATAAATAAAGCGAAAAGGATACCCCAATATGAATCTTAGTTGCAAGCATGGAGGGGAGGTCACTAGCTGACAGCGTACGCCACACGAATGCATAATTTCGTTGGACTGGACAAATCGCAACACCTTTGGGTCTTGGCGTCCAAAGGGTAAGTTGTGACTCTTTGTCAATTTGACAAGGATTTTAAATTGGCAGATTTTGGAACCAGGTCGTCAGGAGGTTAAACTGGTGGAAGTTACTTGAAAATGACGTCCGAATTGAATATGGAAAAATTATTATCATATTCGGAATGACAAAGTCTGTAAACCTTCTAGCGGTCTTTTTATATGAAACAGGAATATTTTAAGTAAACTAAGAGTACCAAAATATTTTTATCGTTTTGTAAGATTCATTTGAACTTAGGATTCGCTTATGATGTTGTACTGGCTATGCTAATTCAGAGATGTAGTTTTTGGGTCCAAATAGAGCAATAGTATGTTTTTGGTAATAACTTAAGTTTAAAAGTTTGTTAATTACACACACAGTTATTAGATTACCATAATTTCCAGCAAGTAGAAGATTTATTTTCACAATCTAGCAATATTCTTACCATTACAAGTCGGTGACTTATTGCTTGGAAAACGAATACCACTATTTCTTATCGTTTTGGACACTATAATTGCTACATCATGGATTGCTTTCAACATGTCTCACGAAACTTTAAATTCGACTATAATTGCTCTTTGACAGTACATTCGTGAATTAATATAAATGTACTTAAGTAGGTACGTAATCATCCTATCAAAAACCTATTTTTATTCCAAGTTAAGTTTAAAGTTAATTTTTTAACAGTATATAGTAATACACCTTTTTCCAAGTCCACAAACCTTACTCTTGAATGTTCGATTGACACGAAGTACATTAGGCAAATATTTTGTGTGTTTAAATATGTATAACTATATGTTTGTAACTGAAGACAATACAAGTATGTGATTGGGTATATCGATCAAAAGCTGGTTGGTTTGAAAAAATAACCCAAATCGAAATGCCGTAATGCGTCATAGAGATTACTAGAGATGTTCCCAAAGTCCTCAAAACTGGGCATTTTAAGCCCTTCAATGTATGTGTTACTATAATCCTAATAAACCAGTTATAGTGTTATTTATTTTTTTAAGACTCGTGTGATACGGGTGGTGACGATTTACATATAATTTTGATAAGCCGCTCATTGAGTTGTACCCTCGCCAATTTTGTAACTTTTATTGAAAAATGTTGCCACCCAAAAAAGAAAGATTTATTTTGATAGAGATTATTCGAAATGGCTGTTTAAGATTTTAAGGTGGTTTTTCCTTTTTTATCCTGTGGATTAGGTTTATATAGATAAATATGTACAATATAAATACTTATATGATCTAAAAAGTGTGATGGTCACGTTGTATTTTTAGTCAGAGATTTATTGAAATTACTTAGGGGTATTTTAGTGATTTTCTACAGTTCGGTTTTTACATATTTAATTGTGACATATCGTACCGCGTTATGGACCTATGTATGTATAGTGATATGTATTATTTATTTACATGGAGTTATTCCTGCGATTGTAGAGTGTAAATAATTAGTTGTAAGTGACCAGAGGGATGTTCTTGAGAATAAACGGGGTTTTATAATTAATTATTGTTTTATTCGGAATTGGCCCTTTGTATGTACCTAGTCTAGCCATAAGTTCTGTTACTGGCAGTTAACAATGATTTTAAGAAAAATAATAATTCGAATTTCGAATGTTGTGTTTTGACGTAAGTACTTGGATGTTTTTGCCACCATTTATATACAATATAATATTAAAATAAGTAAATTAATAATGGAGTGGGGTGTCAAAGAAAATAGAATTGCTGTGATTGCTCTGCATAAGGTAGGAATGGAGCCGTCCCACATTTTTGAGACACTAAAAAAGTTAGAGATCAGTCGAATGTTTGTGTATCGTACCATTCAAAGATACACCAAAACGTCCTCTGTCGATGACAGTAAAAGATCTGGCCGACCACGTACTGTTAGAACAAAACAAGCCGTTAATGCTGTAAGGGCCAGAATTCGCCGAAATCCCATAAGAAAACAGAAGATCCTTTCTAAGGAAATGAAAATACCACCTAGGACACTTTCGCGTATAATCAAAGATGACTTGAGTCTTGCAGCTTACCGACGATATACAGGACATATGTTAAATCAGTCACTAAAGGACAAGAGAGTTGAAAGATCAAAAAGCCTTTTATCTCGATACGCACATGGGAAATATAAAAATATTCTTTTCACGGATGAAAAAATTTTTACTATCGAGCAGCACTACAACAAACAAAATGATAAAGTGTACGCACACAACTCTCGAGAAGCTAAAGAGATAGTTGGAAGGATTCAGCGAGGTCATCATCCCGCTTACGTCATGGTTTGGTGGGGTGTGTCGTATCAAGGCGTCTCTGAGATCCATTTTTGCGAAAAAGGAGTGAAAATTTCAGCTAAAGTGTATCAGGACACGATTTTAGAAACAGTAGTTAAACCACTAAACGACACAATGTTCAAAAATGTACACTGGACCTTTCAGCAGGACTCAGCCCCGGGTCATAAAGCTCGCACCACCCAGATTTGGCTGCAAAGGAATGTTCCGGACTTCATCAAGGCAGATGATTGGCCCTCTTCCAGTCCCGACTTAAATCCCCTGGACTATAAATTGTGGTCAGTGTTAGAGGACATGGTCTGCTCTAAACGCCATGCCAATATCGATTCTCTAAAAAAATCTTTGAAGGTAGCAGTGGCAAATTTCCCAATGGATACAGTGCGTGAATCTATAGACGTGTGGCCGGATCGTTTGAGGGCGTGTATTAAAGCTAAAGGCGGGCATTTTGAATAAAAAATATATTGTTTAGAAACCTTATTAACTTACCTATAAATAAACATTTACTTATGGTAAATTAATTACATCCTTTTAAAAATATGTTTCATTTCATTTGTAACAGAACTTATGGCTAGACTAGGTAAACGCTATTGACTTTATTCTAGAGTTCAAATTCGAAAATGCGATCTATTAGCGGCTTATCGCATGGAATAACCTTCGAGCCTACCAGACCTTGTCTTAAATTGTACTCTATTTCGTTTGTCTTTAGGTTGACATTTCAAGAGCGCTATCGTTTATGTTACGATCTAGCGGAAGTTTCCCGTTTTGTTTTTAAGTTTTATACTATACATCTATATTATATTCTGTATTAGAGTATATATTAGGTCCATGTATTCTGTGTTTTGCTAGGTTGGCTGCAATGGGACTTCGTCCCTGTAATTTTTTTCATTATAAGCGAGTTTCCAAAGGCTGGAGGAGGGTAGATCTTTCTCGACTCGCGTCGCGGCGCGGCGTCAGTTGCGCTAGCCCCCCTGTACTTCTAGCACAACTTGCTGACAAGTCGCTTTGCGCGTGACTGAGGGTCTCCTTTCTCACTCGCACCGTGCAAATTCGAAAGAGGAGGGTAGATCTTTCTCGACTCGCGTCGCGGCGCGGCGTCAGTTGCGCTAGCCCCCCTGTACTTCTAGCACAACTTGCTGACAAGTCGCTTTGCGCGTGACTGAGGGTCTCCTTTCTCACTCGCACCGTGCAAATTCGAAAGAGGAGGGTAGATCTTTCTCGACTCGCGTCGCGGCGCGGCGTCAGTTGCGCTAGCCCTCCTGTACTTCTAGCACAACTTGCTGACAAGTCGCTTTGCGCGTGACTGAGGGTCTCCTTTCTCACTCGCACCGTGCAAATTCGAAAGAGGAGGGTAGATCTTTCTCGACTCGCGTCGCGGCGCGGCGTCAGTTGCGCTAGCCCCCCTGTACTTCTAGCACAACTTGCTGACAAGTCGCTTTGCGCGTGACTGAGGGTCTCCTTTCTCACTCGCACCGTGCAAATTCGAAAGAGGAGGGTAGATCTTTCTCGACTCGCGTCGCGGCGCGGCGTCAGTTGCGCTAGCCCCCCCTGTACTTCTAGCACAACTTGCTGACAAGTCGCTTTGCGCGTGACTGAGGGTCTCCTTTCTCACTCGCACCGTGCAAAATCGAAAGAGGAGGGTAGATCTTTCTCGACTCGCGTCGCGGCGCCAGTTGTGCTAACCCCCCCTGGAGAATATATATCAGAATCAGAACTTTATTTGCTCAAAACATGGTACAACATATAGGTAACTTAATTAAAAATATACAGATCTACATGTTTCGTCATACAGACATGCAAATATAACATGTTCTTGTGTATCGCATATATATGTATTCAGACCCCCTAGCACACTAAGTTTTATGTCGGACATAAAGCATTTGTCCCTCTCGCACTCGCATATTTGCCAGAAAGGGACGAATGCTTTATGTCCGACATAAAACTTAGTGTGCTAGGGAATCTGGTGTGTATATATGTATTCTTTTATTATTTTGGCATTTATAGTTCCTCAACCCGCAATCTGCACCCATTTAGCCTAGTTGGCCCGGCCTACGAAGCAAGAGGTCCTGGGTTCGAATCCCGGTAAGGGCATTTTTGTGTGTTGTCCACGAATATATGTTCCTGAGTCATGGATGTTTTCTATGTATTTAAGTATTTATTTATGTATATAATTATTTTATCGTCGTCTAGCACCCATAGTGCAAGCTTTGCTTAGTTTGGGTCGATTTGTGTAAGATTATCCCTTAATATATATATATGTATATTTTCATTATTTATTTATTTATTTATTGCATATAATTAACACTAACAGTCAAGCCTTACGTGCTAATCAGCGTTACAATTATTAAAGTGCATTATTTAATAACAGGTGCAGTGAAATTATTATCATAAGTACATTTTAATCTAAATTTAGGACACATTACGGTAGAATTTACTAGCTATTACATAAGAGAGATCGGAGGAGTAAAATAGTTGATTAATGTCAATTGTCAAATTAATGTCATCATCATAATGGAGTCTTTACCCAACAGTGTCACATAAAGAGGCTGATGGCAGTTGCTTTATGATTTACTAGCTACAGCGTACCTATTACAAAGATCGCAGGTGAAGCTAAGTCAATTTTATAGCCTGGTGAAAAGTTTTTTGAAATCAGACCAGGAGTTCCGGAGATAACCCCTGCCACAAGCTACAAACAAACACACTCTACCTTAATATTAGTATTAGATTACGTTGCAAAACGGCTTAAGTATTTCGTACAATTGAAGAATCGAATTTATTATGAAATACTGATTAAAAATATTCGAAAGTTAACCCCAGACCAATTAAACTGACTGCTTCAGTTAAGTGATCTATAGCTTTGGTCACACTAGGTCCGTATGGTATTTCGACCGGTAATTTCATTCTCTGATTGTCCCATGTAAAACCAACTGCAGATAGCTAGTAGTTCATTTATTCATTTTTTCATTTATTTATTCATTGTTGTCACATATGGCACATATACACAGGTACACAAGTAAAACATGGAGACAGATGGTAGGTCTTAATCTAAGTCGGTTCCACATGGACACCCTGCAAGGGCACCACAATATACTTAAGTCTAGGTATAATAAGATAAAAAATATTATATTACATTAATTAATTATTAGATTCTTTAAATGAAATAAAGGTCAGCACTGTTGGCAGTATAGGGCCTGCAACACACTGGCGCGGCCTGCGGTGGCGGATAATAGTTGACAGCTAATGACAAGTTTACTATGGTCCGCCGCGGCCAGGCCGCGCCAGTGTAATGTGGGCTTAAGGCCTGCAACACACTGGCGCGGCCTGCGGTGGCGGACAATAGTAAATTTGACAGCTAATGACAAATTTACTATGGTCCGCCGCGGCCAGAAGAAAGAAACCAAGAAGCTCATGATACACATAAAAAAGTAGCGAAAGGTAAGTGCGGAAAAGTTTGAATGCTGCGTTTAGTCACAGTATAGGAACAGTAGATAAACTTCGAACAAAGGTACATCGCACGGCTGCACACATGCGCGCGTGTTCGGTACGCACACACACATAGCCTTCGGGAATAATGGAGAATGCATCAATCGGGGCCGCGCCGTTGCGGTGTTCGCTCGTTCTCACTCGCTACGTCAAAGGAAGCCGCCTCGTAGGTATGAAGACAGCGAGCCGCCAGTGCCACGATATCAAAAGGAGCCGAATAGGCTTGTAACTAAGCACCTACCAACCTAGTGCAGTTTAGCAACTATTATACTTACTAGGAAATATTTTAGGCATAGTATAGTGGTATTAAAATATTCCATGAAGTGGGAAACTAATAACACATACCCAACTATCTATAATATTATTAATTTGTGTATACATTATTGTCTATTAAACTGTAACAGAAATACTTTGCATACTTAAAAGCAAAATTAGTATTATAGGTATGCCAAGCCCCAAACTTGAGCCCAAGCCCTGCGCATCGAGCGAAAGTAGGTAACGAATGCTCCTAAACGGCCTCAGATTACCTACTGTATTATTCTTCTATACTGTGGTTTAGTTCATAATATTGGAGGTCGCATATGTGTCTACTGGCCATAAGTAATCGTTATTACGACATGCCTGTCACGATTTAAATATACTTAGAAATTCTTACTTATCTTCATATTTAGTATTGCGTATAAAATACAGTTGGATGGAAGTCAAGTAATAACGAAATAATGGCATTCAGTCAATATTATTAAATTTTTAAGGATTACAATAAAATAAAATTATTATTATTAAATTCGATTACAGTAAGAATGTCCTATTCAGTCTTATCGCCTATATAAGATGTGACATTACAAAAAAGATCAATAATTGTATGGAAGTCAAGTAAAAAAAAAAACTAAATAGCTAAATAAAGGCATTCGGTCAATATTATTATTATTATACATTTATTTGAGGTTATTATCTGTCAAATATTCTTCAATAGTATAATAGGATTTTTGAATTAAGATATCTTTTAGCTTCCAAATAAAACCATCGTCATTTGGCTCATCGTGTAACTGTGAAGGTATTTTGTTGTAAATTTTAATACACTTGCAATAAGGGCTATTTTTTAATATGGCTAGCTTGGATATAGGCTAGATAGTTTGTATGCAGCCGGGGTTATGGTTCTCTGCCGCTGACTGTGCTACCTGTAGGAGTAAACTCCCATCATGTAATTGAGATGGATACCCAACGTCACGTACACGTCTAGTAAACAAGTCAATAGGAATGTTGTTTAACATTTCTCCTAGCTTATCTCATAGAAAAGTTCTATAACTACATCAATTGTTTTTACCTTGAGGTAATTGTGTAATTAATGAAAAAATAAACAATGATTACCGCAGTGCAGTGTCCGGTATAAAGGACGGAGTAAGAACCGTGACCTAAGAAAGTAGTTGTTGTTGGTGCAATGGGGTCTTTACCTAGGTATTATGTTGAATGCTAATACTTATAGGGTAAATTTTGTGAGATGTGTTGCTGGAGCCGGCTTTTACGTACCTCGCTTTGCATTTTCTACCGCATGTACAATGGCTAGTGTTCGGATTAATCCCCGCCGCTTCCTTCCGCCATCGCCCTACGCGACAGTTTTTCCATTCACACCGCGTTGGCAGTCCTCAACTGTGCGTTTCTCCCGAAACTTTCTGCCTCGCACAGCCAAACTCTGGAATGAATTGTCGCCTGCGGTATTTCCGGACCGTTATAACCTTCAAGCCTTCAAGAAAAGAGCGTACTCCAATCTTAAAGGCCGGCAACGCACCTACAACTCCTCTGGTGTTGTAAGTGTCCATGGGCGTCGATTATCGCTTACCATCAGGTGATTCGACTGCTCGTTTGTCTCCTATATAATTTAAAAAAAACCATTGGACCGCCATGAGACCCAATGTGTCCATAATTGTCTAGTTTAATTTTAGTTGTAGTTATTTTTGGGGCTCTCACTGAAAACCAACCCGCGCAGCAGAGGTGCGAACGCCCGCCCTTCACACGCGACGCGCACGACACGCAACCGTGCTGCCGAGTTACTTTAGCGCCGCGGGCCCGCGTCCGGACCGCGTTCGATGTGTGTTTGAACTAGTTTGAAGTGTAGTTTCAATGCTTTACAACTTGCGCGGGCCCGCGCAGCACACGCGCCGCGCACGACCCGCGTTGGGTGGGTGGAGGCCTTGACTACTTATTGTCGCAGCAGCCGCGCGCGTTAAAACACGTGGGGAAGTTCTCGAAAGGTAAACACGGCTAAAAATAATGAACCTTTTGTAAGTATCACCCTTAAAGTCACAAAATGATGTAGGTACAAGAAAAACGTGTACAATATAGGTACCTATGTGCATCGTTATTTACAACCACCTGCCAGAGGAAATAAGGATGTGAGAGGGAAAAGTCTTTAAACGCAAACTAACAAACTGGCTTCTGGAGCGATTTGACACTGTATAGTTATTTTAATTTATGTTTTATTTTTTGATAATTTAATTGACTGGTACGGCTTGTACCTCTTTATTTGCTCGCGTGCATACTAATGATCATAAGTACTATATTTAAACAGCCCTGTACTGTGTCTAATGCAAGTAAATAATTTCAATTTCAGTCGCACGCGATCGATCACGCGCGGCTGGAATTCCACCTTTAATCTCCGGAACTATTCATCCGATACCAATGATTCTTTCACCAGTGAATAGAATTGGTCGCGAGGGACACGGGCTATATTAATCTGTGGCTTAGCTTTGAATATTTGTAATAGGCAGGCATACCCGCGCGGGCAGATAGTTATTTATAAAGGCCGAAACGCATTGTCAGCGGTGGTGACGTGTTTCGTATTAGTTCGAACATTACAACCGGTACCGCCTCCGCGCCGCTCCGCCACCGCTGTCAGTGCGTTTCGGCCATAAAACCTATAGGTAGTGAAAGCCATGACACGTAGTTGCAGTATCCAGTATTCAAGTTGGCTCAGTTCGGGTTGCACAGGGCGGTTGCACAACTCTTCGGTAGCTCAAATACCGCAAGCCATCCGGTCGCCTCTTGGATACTGCAACTATTACGCGTCATTGCTCTAAATAAATACTACGAAGGTAATATTTTAGTGGACATTATATAAGTTGACAATCTTACACAAATCGACCTAGTCCCAAACTAAGCAAAGCTGGTACTATGAGTACAAGACGACCATAATAGTTATTTGTTATACAAGGGTGCAAAGTTGTATTTTACCCGCGAGTGTGGAATTGAAACACGAGCAAGCGAAAGGATGCTATAGTTGAAAAGTTGGTTCTAAAATAGAATCAAAACACACGAGAAGTAAAATACATTTGCACCCATGTGTAACACACAACTCTTCTCCTCACTGTAGCGAGGAAAGTGCAACATGCAAAAAAAAAATTAATTTAAATATTTTTTTGTTTTTTTACAGTAATAATAACGTTAAGTAATATCAAGTAGAATTTTGGTCAAGTGCGAGTCGGATTTTAGTTTTCCTATACATTTTGATACCCAGTGCCTGATGATTTGATGAAGGCAACAAGCAATGTTTTAAAAGTTCTTAAATATTTATTTTATTCTGTTTTTTAGTATTTGTTGTTATAGCGGCAACAGAAATGCATCATCTGTGATTTTTTTGTATTATGAGCGTTTTACGTTTTGTTATACTGTCAAAAGCTACTTGAACACGCTCCAAGCTCAAATTACTTTCCCCACTACTTAGTGGATAAAATGCGTTTTTGCTCACTGGTTTTAAAGGATAAAAGGCGGGTTTGCGAGGCAGTGAGGGGAAAACATATAAATAGATCAATAAATACTTAAATACAGAGAAACATCCATGACTCGGGAACAAATATTCGTGTTCATCACACAAATAAATGCCCTTACCAGTATTCGAACCCAGGACCTCTTGTCACTACCAACTAGGCTAACGCGGGCGTCATTGGGTAAAGGTAAACAAGGCTGTACAATTTTATTTTTAACTCTCTACCTACTTTTAAACGGATTAATAGGATCACTCCGTGGGCTGTGTGGCTGTTACAATCGAGTTCTCCATAGACACTTTTTGTTGGTGTTGTTATTGACATGAAATGAAATGACAATAGATGACATAAGACGGATGTGTAGATATTTTTGAAAGGTTGTCTGTATAGATATTGGAAACTTGATTCGTCTGTACCATCATAGCTGAGAAAAGATATTAAGTACCATTTTGATTACGAAAGCGGCAAATGCAAATGAGCGTTTCTCAAAAAAAATGCCACTATTATTATTTGTACTAGGAATTTTAAGTTAACTATATCCACTCAGAATCAGGAGCTCTTTCAACCCTGGTAGGACAAAAAATGTCCCCAAGATTTTCCTTCTGTGTTACTATTTACCTTATACTTTGTATGGTGGTAACACATTAGGGAAGTTCAAAAATGTAGGTATGGACATTTTGGGACACCTTTTTTTCTCCTATTGGGATGGAAAGACATCGTGATTTTGAGTAGAAATAACATAAAAGTTGCAGAAAATCTCCGAAAAAATGTAGTGGCATGTCTTTTGAGAAACGCTCAAATATGACTGACACAAATGTTAGATTATATACCTACTTGTTAATGAAGTTAAATTAATACTTGCATGTTACCTATTCCTAGTTCTGTAGATGACAAGCGGTAACGTCCTTGTATCTCCTTTGCTATCAGTCACATTATAATAATTATATATGTCCGCTATTAATAATATGAGCACGTGCTTGGCTGGTGGACGTTACGTTATTTTCATGGCACATTATTGCGTGAGTCTCGTACAATCGGCCTAGAACGTGGGCTACCCAGCACTTGAACCGTGATAAACCGTTTTCCTGCACGTCTATCATGAGACGGCCGCGACATACTCTCGATTTTTCTCGCACTATATCTCTTGTACTAAGTCTAATATGAAAGAGACGGATATTGCGAGAAAAATCGAGAGAGCTCGCGCGCCGTCGCATGATAGCCGTGCTGGTTTACTAATAAGAAGTACATAAGTTTCTGACAAAAATAATAATTTTGGTACAAGCTTTTATTGTCGTCTGTGCTTTTCTATCCCGTCATCATCTACTCATTGAGACGATTCTAACGAGCCCAAACTCAACGGGGTTACGTCGGTTCGCTTTCCATACAAAACTTTTTTTGACATTCGCAGGCTAACGGCGTGATATTAGAAACTAACTTTATCCTAAAAGCCTCCATTCAAATGCGATCAAATAATATCAAAATTTGGTTTCACTTTAACCAAATTTGCATGTACGTGATGTTACTGCCTAAGAATCTGCACGGCTATCACAAGACGTATCGCGGCGAGACAGACTATCCATCTCTTTCTAATTAGAACGCTTAGAAAGAGATGGATAGTCTATGTTGCCGCGATACAGCTCGCGGGCAGTCCTGTGATAACAGTGCTGAACTTATCATCCTATTACCAAGTGTAATGATTAATGAACGAATTCTACCTACACGCCACGAGTGCTCACGTATGAGGGTCAAATGCCACTTAAAAACATTTCACTAATTTCACAAATTTTTATATGTTATAATAATAATAATAATAATAATAGGCGTAGGGATGTGACGGCCCCATCGCCCACCAGATTTCTGGTGCAATCAGTCAACGTAAGGCAGCTTGTGGCGGGCTGTTAGGGCGTAGCGACCCTACGTACCTGAGTACTCCTGGGGGTGTCCTGTGGTCAGGTTGAGCCGACCGGGTGGATGGTTGGACAGGCCCCCTGTCTCTGGCTTGCCTTTACTGGCCGTTCAGAGTGGAATCGCAAGAGCTGTTGCTCGAGGGTTGATGTGGACACCTAAGTGGCGAGTTGGCTATATGTTTAAAGTCCAGTGCCACCTCTCTTCCCCCCAGCTTTCTGACCGGTGTTGCCCTTAGGCCATTTTTTAATGTCGCTATTAATAGGGGCCCATCTAGCAGTTGGCGAGTCACCGTCTGCCAGAGATAAAAAGTGAGACAGTTTTATTAGGCAGGCGTCCGATGTTTCACCCAATAGCCCAGCCACTAGTCCATCATTTTCACCCAATAACCCGTTTCATTTAGATTCCATCAACCATCAATAGGCCCTATACTCCTCAGCGGATGCTGTCCCTGTGTGCGTCCCATGACATGGGCAGGGACAGCATCCGCTCGGTGTACTCCTTGCATTTTATTAAATTGTCAAAAGGGCCTCTACGTGTTGGCTCAGGTGGTACTTTGTAGGTACCTAGCTCCACGCACGCCTCCCAAAGGTCCGGGACGTCATTGTCCCGTGAGCGGGAAAGACATACATAATAATAATAATAATAAAGATATTTATTGCCACAAACTAAACATAATACAAAATAATTTAAGTACACCACATATAAACTTAAGAACTACTGCATGAAAAACTAAAAAGTACACTAGGTATATTTAAAATTAAACTTAAACTTTAATATTAATGTTTAGCCGGTACAATGGGTCCCAATCTCAGCAATTGCTGGGCTTAGCTAGTTTAAGAACGTAATTCTGATAACTGGTCAGTGAACTTTATTCTTCTGGCGACAATGGCATGGATTAAGATTTAAGACTTGGAAATATATGTAAAAAGTATAGGTAGGTGTAGTATACCAAGTGAAACACGTAGATGCAAACAACAACTGATTTATTAAATATCAATGTGGGTACATCTCATGCAATTCTTAACTACCCACAACATCTCCCCCAAAAGCAATCGCTAACAATAACAAGTAACATTTCTTATATATATAAAACCTGGAACTATTCTTAAATAGCATGGTTTCGTATTTAATCAATGACATATCCAATACCACACTATTGTATGTTGGTATTATCATTATTTAACAATTTACTATATAATCCTATCCTTCCCCCAAAATACGACTTGATATGATGTTTAAATACGAGTTTTCATTGCAATTCTTAATCATCACAAAGCGAAGGAAGGATACTGCTAGCCAATCATGAAGAGACCTTATTTCAATGCCATAAGGTTCACAGACGGTTAGGTAAATGAAACTTATATGGTAATGTACCTATGATTACTACAACGTATAAGATTTTAAATGTTATTAACCAAATACGCATATTTATTATAATAAAAAAAAATTAGTAGTTTTTAGTAAGTACAGATAAGTATTTAGATTCATCTGCCCCGTTAAGACGTAAACAAAAACAAAACATTTTGATGTTACACTATTTTAAACCTTATGTTTTATTCTTGTTCGTTTTGTTTACTATTAATCTTTTCTGTTAGCAGTTTGGCTCGCCTACGAGTCATGATTTCACGAGTGGTAGGATCAGAGCTATTTTCGACTTTATTCTTGGAATCATTAGGTCGAAGTTTACATTATTTTGCCTGACCTACTTCGTCGCAAGCGTCCTTGAACTCGTCGTCCACATCAGCTGATGCCGGCTCGAGTGAGCCCAGAGATGCTGACGGGGCATTGGTACTAGATTCGCATTTGATTAAATGGCGCCGATTACGCCTAAATTTACCACCTAACTTACTTTCTATTATGTACGAGCGAGGTGTACAGGCATTTCTTATAATGGTTGCTCGAGTCCTCGTTTTTCCATCAACACATACGACTTCGTCGCCCGCTCTTAGCGATGGTAATGTTTTACTATGTTTGTCATAGAACTCTTTTGCTCGCA
Source organism: Epinotia bilunana (assembly GCA_947049275.1). NCBI lineage: Eukaryota > Metazoa > Arthropoda > Insecta > Lepidoptera > Tortricidae > Epinotia > Epinotia bilunana. Next base: position 13,827,966 of record OX346275.1, on the reverse strand, counting down.
TTTGATTGCGTAACATAGTCGCGTGTTCCGATGGATCGACGGGGCGCGGGGACAACAACTCGGGGTGTACAGGTAACTTACATCTGAGCTGACGACCCATAAGTAGCTGCGCAGGAGAGCTCAAGCCGTCCCTAGGAGTATTACGATAGTTTAGCAAAGCTAATTGAAAATCCTCGTTACTGTTTATTGATTTTTTAAGAAGTGATTTAACTGTCTGTACCGCTCGCTCACTTTTGCCGTTTGCCTGGGCATAGTTCGGTGATGATGTCACGTGATTGAATCCCCACTCCCTAGAAAACATTTTAAATTCCCGACTACTGTATTGTGTTCCGTTGTCACTCACAAGTGTTTCTGGGATGCCATGGCGTGAAAATACTTCTTTCATTTTTACTATGACTACGTTAGATGTTATGTTTGGTAAGTTACACACTTCGACAAAGTTGGAATAGTAGTCGACTATTATTAGGAAATATTTCTTTCTCAACTCAAAAATATCTGTACCTACTTTTTGCCATGGCAGCCCAGGAATCTCAATTGGCATTAAAGGTTCTCTGGCGGGTACATTTAAACTCTCCTGGCAGGTGCGGCAACGCCTTACACATGCCTCAATATCCTGCGTGATGCCGGGCCAGAACACAACCTGCCTCGCGCGTCGCTTGCACCGGTCCATGCCCATGTGACCTTCATGTATAATGTTAAGCATCTCTGCTCGTAAGGCTCGCGGAATCAAAACTAAATTGTTTTTGAATATTACATCATCTACTATAAATAGATTTTCTCTAAACGACCAATATAATCTTAAATCACTCACTACTTCAGATTTGTGGTCTGGCCAACCCTGATTTATATACTCGCTTAGTTTTAGGTATTCTGAATCGCGTTTTGATTCTTTTTTGATGAGTGATAGTTTGTCATTTGACATTGGCAAATTGCTCACGACCAATTGTACCTGATACATATTATTTTTATGCACGGCATCGTTGTATAGATCGGGCAGGGACGCACGAGACAAGGCATCTGGTATATACATGTATTTTCCCGGTTTGTAGGTGACATGTAAGTCATAGTGCTGCAAACGCAGCATCATGCGCTGCAAGCGTGCTGGAACGGACATTAAGGGTTTTTTAAAGATACTTTCCAAGGGCTTATGATCCGATTCCACGACGACTTTTTCTTTACCAAATATGTATTGGTGGAAATGCTCACATGCAAAGACAATTGCTAAAAGCTCTTTTTCCACTTGCGCGTACCGGCGCTGCGCGTCGGTGAGCGTGCGCGAGGCAAACTCCACGGGCCGCTCGCCCTGCATGATCACGGCGCCCAGCGCGTCGCGCGACGCGTCAACCGAGAGCAGCACCGGCGCGTCCGCGTCGTACAGAGCCAGTACGCCAGCGCCACACACGACCTGTTTTAACTCATTGAAAGCCTTTTGCTCACTTTGCTCCCACCGCCATTCATTGTCTTTTTTTAAGAGATTTGTCAACGGTGCCGCGCGTTGAGAATGGTTCGGAATGAATTTAGACAGGTAATTAAAAATCTTTCTCTGCTCCTAAAAATCTTTCTAAACTTTTCCTGTCGTGTGGTGCTGGCATCTCTTTTATTGCCCTTACCTTATTATCGTCTGGTCTCATGCCGTTGGCATCAAATATATGTCCTAGATATGTTACCGACTGTACCCCTATTTTACATTTCTCCTTATTAAATTTAATATTAATCTCCCTAGCTCTGTTCAAAAGCGCACCTAGCCTCTCATCATGCTCACTTTTAGTTTTCCCCCATACAATTATGTCGTCCACAAAACTGTCTACCCCTTCTAAATCTTCTAGAAGTTGACGCATTTTACCATGAAATACTTCTGAAGCGCAATTAATGCCAAAAGGCAAACGTAGGAACTGGTACCTACCAAATGGACTCGAAAAGGTACATAAATCAGCACTCTCATCATCGAGCTGTACAACCCAAAAACCCGAGTTTGCATCCAGTACGGAGAAGCAGGTGGCGCCGTGCAAGCGCGTGGCCAGCTCGGTCAGCGAGGGCAGCTGGTAGTGCGCGCGCCGCACCGCCACGTTCAACTCGCGTGGGTCCAGGCAAATGCGGATCCCGCCGTTCTTTTTAGCAACCAATACTAAAGGATGCACCCATTGAGTAGGATGTGACACTTTTCTTATGACTCCCAACTTTTCCATGTTCCTAAGCTCATCCAGCAATCTATCTCTCAAGCCTAACGGAATTTTCCTAGTAGCGCTTATGACTGGCGGCACCGATTTGTCTATAACGATATGATACTTACCCGGAAGACATCCTAAGCCCCTGAACAAGTCTGAATACTGTTCTAATTTTATTATATTAATCCTTTTTATTAACCCTATATCCTCACACGACTGCCGTCCCAACACGCTTTGACATTTTGTGTTAGCTACAGCAAAGTACAGGTTAAAACTTTTGTCTTTATACTGCCACAATAAATTACAAACGCCTTTCACAGGAATTATATCCCCCGTATATGATTCGAGTGTTATTTTTGTCATTTGTAACAAATTTACATCAAAACCCAATGATAAAAATCTCTCAAAAGATATAACATTAATGTCTGCTCCCGTGTCAAGCTTAAATTGTTCTGCTCCACGTTCGCAAAACAAGGTTTCCGTCCACTGACCTCTTTTACTCGAACAAGAAACCATGTCCATATAAAATGGTTCATTTTCATCGGAATTACTGTCAAATAAGCCACTTTTTTCTATTTCATACACTCTTCTCACCTCATTATCATTTTTAACAAACCGGGATTTACACATTCTAGCAAAATGTCCACGATTGCCACAAGAAAAACATGTTACGTACTGTGCCGGACATTCTCGGTTGGCGCAGCGCGTGCCGCCGCAGCCGCCACACTGCCGTTGCGCTGCCGCCGGCGCCGGGCCGGCCTGGCCGGGAGCCGAGCGGGCGCCGTCGCCGCGTCCGCGCCGCGCGCCGCTCGCGCCGCCGCCGCCGCCGCGGTGGCCGACTCGCGCGCCGCCTCGCGCACGGCGCTCCACCGCGTGCACCTGCACACCACTCGAGCACTCACCCGCAACACCCAATTGATGACCACTTTCCTTTGACGCTTCTTCGGCTTGACACATCTTGATCGCTTTGTCAAGGTCAAGGTCGTCGCATCTCAACAGCCTGTCCCGCACGGTGACGTTCCGAACGCCACATACTATGCGATCTTTAAGTAGATCATCGCTTAAATTGCCGAATTTGCAATTGTTACTTAACAACCTCAGCGCTGTTACGTAAGCCTGGATCGATTCGCCTTCTTCCTGATTACGCGTAAAGAATTTATATCTTAATAATGTTGTATTCACTTTTGCACCGAAATAGGCATCAAATTTTTTTAATACTGCGTTGATGTCATCCTTTTCGGTCTCCGCATCGAAGGCAAACGTTTGGTACACGTCAAACCCCTCTGGACCGATGAGGTTAACCAGCAAACTGGCTTGCACTTCTGGTGACTCGCTGCTCACCCCAGATGCCTTCACAAATAACAGGAATTGTTGTTTCCACCGTTTCCACGCGTCGGCCCGAGTAACGGGACCGCCCTCCATGTTTAACTCAGGCGGTGGCCTGGCGTGTTCCATTGCTTCAAAAAAAAACTCACTGCACGAAACTAAGTTACCAATTCTTTTATTCTCGATTCGCACAGGTATGTGTCCTCTGTAATATCACTTATAACGAACTTCCAGCCAATAAAAACTGAGCACCGCTGCCACCATGTAGTATACCAAGTGAAACACGTAGATGCAAACAACAACTGATTTATTAAATATCAATGTGGGTACATCTCATGCAATTCTTAACTACCCACAACAGTAGGTATCAATTTGTGTTGCCAACTAGTGGTTCGTTGAACTTTTACGTAAGATTTAGAAAATAAGGTAGGGGCCTACTTTGGACTTTATTCCGAAATATGTACATCATCATTACTATGATGCCGAAAGACGTCCACTGCTGGACATAGGCCTCCCCCAAAGAGAGCCACAATGACCGGTCCTCTTGCATCTCTGGATCGGTCTTGCGTGACCTAATGTAATATGTACTTACATTTATCCTATATATTTTTCATCCTCACACCCTAGAATCTAAATACGACTGGTTAGCCTAGTGGGTAGTGACGCTGCCTGCGAAGCTGAAGGACCTGGGTTGCCAAAGGAATTTGAAGCTTTAATAGAAACATTACATTTCATATTTTAATGGATTTGCGGCCGGACGGCTCCTTGCGGACGTGGACGGCTGTGCGCGGCTCGGCGGTCGTCGCATCTGACCGGCTCCGTCCGACTTTTGCATACAGCACTATAAAAACGCGGTCGGCTGCCGCCGGGTGCTCGCGCATCTGCTGCGATGCCGGAGCGACGCGACCCTGCCCGGTCCGTTTGGTGGGAATTATACATAACTCGTCAGAGCCACCTGGAACAACTTCTTAACGTGCCTTCGAATGCATGGACCACCCAGTTTAGTGATCAATTTAAACCGCCAGCGGCCACCCATCCTTGGCCCGACTTGCGCTGTTATGGTTTAACCTGCGCAATCGATAAGATTGTAGTAAAACAATGACGCGATTGACGCGTAAGTAGTTTCAGTTTCCGAAAGGCAACCGGATGTCTCGCGGTATTTGAGCTCCTGAAGCATTATGGAACCGCCCTGTGCAACCCAAACCGAGTCAATTTAGACTGGGGTGAAAATTGGAGCAGGTGTGAAAAAAAAATCGCCAGGTGTTCGATTGAAACTGCATTTCATTTTATAAACAGCGTACACACTTTCACGCAACCGCTGTCTCAATCTGTTACCTCGCGACAAATATATTTTTCATACATTTTTTTCGCCCCAGTCCACGTTGGCTCAGATCGGGTTGCACAGGGCGGTTCTACAACACTTCGGGAGCTACCGCGAGCCATCCGGTTGCCTCTTGGACACTGCCACCACGCGTCACTGCTCTGAATGTGCGTGCGCCGCTAGGCGGTGAGCATAAGCACTCATATACAGGCACATTGCTGGTCAAAGACGTAGTGTAAGATTAACACTTTCACTACCAGCACGTCTAGCACACGACGGCCGCGACATTCTCTCGATTTTTATCGCACTATACCTCTTCTTCTAAGTGTTCTAATAAGAGAAGGACGGATGGTGCGAGAAAAATCGAGAGAGCTCGCGCGCCGTTGCGTGCTAGCCGTGCAGGAACCCGCCTAGCGGGTGCCTACGCCGTAGTCGCTTTCCGCTACATACGGGGAAAACCACGGGATTGGCTACGAGCGTAGCGCGTAGCGATTCTTGGTAGTGAATGTGTTTATATTTACCTAAGCTTCGACCCAGTTTCTGACTGTTGCTCGGCAATCCGCCGGTCACTGCCCCCGCGATAACTCGCGAAAACAACCCGCGGCCGCAGATGAATCTGTGGTCGATGATCTAACGTAGCTATGTTATTGTTTCTTGGATTTATTTTGAACAGTATTTTATGGAAATTGCGTTACCAGCGGGCGTAGCACGGTTGCCATTTTATCACTTATCGTTGTGGATAAGGCATCCGTCACTCTCGCACTCGCATACTTGTCAGAGCGTGATGGGCGTCTTTACCACAACGATAAGTGATAAAATGGCAACCATGCTACGCCCACTAGGCCAATCAACTATTTTTTGTTGCCCGTTGCCATGGTGACGTCTCCCAGGTCACTCTTTAAAAACTATGATTTTATGGGGTTTAAGTCCACTAAACACGTGTTTTTGTTATAATGGTAAACCCATTCCATCGTGGGCCATCCTTGGCATGATAGGAATCCATTTTTTTTTAATAAACTCGGTCACTGTAGTCTCCTGGCTACAGGGACAGAACAACAACAAGACAAACTTGATTGACTCGCCTAAATTAAACATTCAAGAATTACGTGTAAGTCTAAGTACTTAATTATGTTGTTAATTGTCAGTACGAATGATAATTATAATATTTTTAAACACTGTTCCTCTCTCCTCGCGTCGTATTCCTCATCGCGGGTCGTGATCATGCGGAAGCATCTTTTCATCAGTTCACCCGTGTCTGTCCTTTTCATCATGGAGTGCATGGTGAGTTCCCTTTGGGCGGCCCGTAAGGCCTCCAAGGAGGTTAGCAGAGCCACACACAAACCATATTTACACATTTTCTTCACTATAAGCACTCAAAAGTTTCAAAACGTAATGACGAAATTGACCGCGATGCGCGACTCGCACACCCTGGCGCTTGAGCACCTGGTGAGCCAGTAGAAACCGGTTTCGCTGCGTACGCGACGAAGACGAGGTGCTTACGTACACACGCGCGTCGCGCTTGTGTACCTATCGCAGCGCGCTTGTATGCAGCTTAGTCTCTGTTCCGTTTCTTTACTCATGAGGGAGAACTAACTGTAAACCGCTTCATCGCAGAGCAGACGGCGACTACCTTGCTGCGGTCGCTTAATGCGGTCGCCGAACTTGTTGCAAGCTACTTCGGTCAACAACTGTCATCTTCACATGAGTCTGTCCGCCAACTGCGGACAGCAGCCGTCGCGTCGGTCGCCGATTGCAGCCGACTACAGTCGTCTCTCGTCGATCGCGGGAAACAGTCACTATATCGATAAAAATACTTGGTAACGACACGTCGCCCTCACAGAAATACATGGAAACAAATATTGTTGCTGCGATACGTCGTCTGCTGCTGATGTCTGCGGTCGGGTTCCAACTTGTACCTTTATTGATAAAGTGACTGTTTCCCAAAGACACTTAGGATAATTCCGGGGTAGATGGCCATAAGGGGGAGATGGCCCATCGAAATATTTCATGGAACCAGTGACTTGATTTTGCGAGTTTTTGTTTATTTCGCTTCGCTTCGTGCGTGGGAGCACGGGTGCAATTAACAATTAGGCGAAAAAAAGAAACAAAGTAAGTAAAATCGTCTTTGATTGTTTGGGCTAGTGTCAATATTTTTGGAGGGTTCATGTTTTACCTGGTTTTGATGTTATTTTCTTCAATAAATGCTGTTTTTTGTATTGGTTGCAAAGTATATGAGTCTCTCATTGTTCTAAGATCAGATTTTGGCAAGTCGTGTCATGAATGTTTTTATGTTAGGTGTGGTCATCTCTCCCGGAAGAAAAGTAGAGATGTCACGTTGCCAGAAAAAATATTTTTGGATATCAAAAAAATACAGCACCGCCATACAGCCTCTGAAAAGTCTCATTACTTTGCAATGTGTCCTTAATGACGGAGTCAGCGTCATTTTAATGATCCTTGCAGATTTGACGCGTATCTTTGCGGTTGGTATTGACGGCAATCCTAATGATGATTATGATTAAAGATGATCTTTCACGAGGCCATTACTGCGTTTAGCCAGGTCAATTCGGCTCGACACATCGCATATCATATTGGTATGAGATCAAGTGTGATGTGTTGTCCGTACTGGTTATTCAGGATTCAGGCATTACTCGACCTCGATAACGTTACCTAATTTCGTCAAAGTGTGTATGAATTGACAGCTATCCCATTCCCAAACTTATCGCGGTCTAATAATCACACTGGCACAGTATAGGAACAGTAGATAAACTTCGAACAAAGGTACATCGCACGGCTGCACACATGCGCGCGTGTTCGGTACGCACACACACATAGCCTTCGGGAATGATGGAGAATGCTACAATCGGGGCCGCACCGTTGCCGTGTTCGCTCGTTCTCACTCGCTACGCCAAAGGAAGCCGCCTCGTAGGTATGAAGACAGCGAGTCGCCAGTGCCACGATATCAAAAGGAGCCGAATAGGCTTGTAACTAAGCACCTACCAACCTAGTACAGTTTAGCAACTATTATACTTACTAGGAAATATTTTAGGCATAGTATAGTGGTATTAAAATATTCCATGAAGTGGGAAATCGACGTATGGCATACCGACTTAAATACCATGCCATACGATGCTGAATGCGTGTCAGAGAAGAGTATAAAAAAGGCGAGCATATAATAAACCAGGAAAGCTAAAAATGAAAAAAATATCCAAAACTGGGCTAACTCGGTGTGTAAACGAAAGAAACTACCGCGGCTGTGAGGAAAATTATTATGAGTTATCTTCTTGCGTGGTTTGGGCTACTTAAGAATTGCACCGAATTCGAGGACATATGCTTAAGAATCAAAAATAAAACGAAAAAAAAACTGAGAGATTTAAGTTATGGCCATCTTTCCTGTAAAGGTATGGTCATCACACCCGGACACCTTGGGAGAGATGGCCAATAAATTTTTTTTTACAGTTTTTTTCGAGGTGATTGATACAGATATTACTTTTTATACTTTTTTTGTTTAATAATCTAAAGTTAACTAACCAAAGTTTAATAAGAAATAAAAAGTATTCGTAATGTGTAAGCTTTTATTTTAACTGTGTTTCAAAAAAACTATGGCCAACTACCCCGGACTTACCCAGAATAAACAATATACATACATATAATCACGCCTTGCTTTGAAAAACATAAAATTTGATATCATTGGCCTAGCTGAAGTGCGATGCAAAGGAAACTATATTGAAGAAGATGAAGACTACATCATGTGCTGCTTGCAGTGCTGCGAAACACAGGGCCACCTTGGGGTAGCATTTAAGAGGAACATAATCAGTTTCTGGGTTGAAGTGTGTTGTGGGCGATGGGCTAGCAACCTAATATCACATTTTGTCGATCTTTTATACCCACGTGTATGCTAAAAGTGGCGCTGGAACATACGTTCCATGTGCTCTGCCTACCCCTTTTGGGAATAAAGGTGTGAATGTATGTATGTAATGTATAATCAGTTTCTCTGGATTGTCAGAAAGAGTGGCAATATTGAACCAGGCATTTAACGATAAAACAATGTCTCTGATCCAAGTACATGCCCCAACAATGGAAGCTAGCGACAGCTAGATAGAATATTTTTATGAAATAATAGAAAAAGCCCAAACTATGGCTAAGAAGACCCAGATCATCATTGGAGACTTCAATGCCAAAATTGGTATACCCAAACCATCAGAGAATCTAGTGGCAGGAATTCATGGAACTGGAAATAGAAATAGAGGCCAAAAAATAATACAATTTGCAATGGAGCAGAAGATGAAAATTATAAATACACTTTTCTACAAAAACCAGAAGGTGGACATGGGTATCTCCAAACCAAAAAAACAAGAAATGAGATGGACTACATACCTACTCACAAACAAACCTAAAAACTTCATAAACAGAGTTTTTAACACCCCTTTTCCGTCTGACTATAAAATGGTACGAGGAATGGTATATGTCCAACACCAGCAACAAAAAAAGTAGAACAACATTTAACACATTGCCAAAAACACCTAATAGCGAGGATGACATAAACATGACTGCCTATATGAAAAGACTAGATCGGAACATATCGCTACTGTCACATGAGCGCCCAAGCACTGTACAAGATTACTACAACCAATTAGAGAAAAGTATATATAACCCATGCAGCGAAGACTGAAATGTCAAGCAACAAACTAGTGAAAAAACAACGCAGTACAATAATACAGGAAGATACAAGACTCCTCATTTCCAGACGAACAGAACTATTCAACAAAAAGAATCGATCAAACAATGAGAAAAGAGAACAAAGTTTAAACTTCAAATAAAGCCATTAAAAAAGACTACAACAATAATAATAATACATTCTCTTTATTGCACCACGACAGGAGAAAAACATCTTACAAAAAAATTGTTTGTAATTAATGGTAATAACAGGCGGTCTTATCGCTTTAAAGCGATCTCTTCCAGACAACCTTTGTATAGCAGGAAACATTTAAATTAGAATTTTAAACAGGTAGTGCAGGAACTCATCAAGAAGAGCGTACTAATACACCAATCTTTCAAATATTACTAAACAAGACTCATTAAAATACATGCCTAATAAATTAATAAATACGCAGACATATAATATACAACCATACATAGATACATATGTACATACAATAGATAAAAGACAACAATCACAACAACACAGAGTACAAAAAATAGAAAAGAATATTAAATCCCACAGAAGTATGAAAAGAGCATTAAAAGAGCTTGACTCAACAAAGACCTGAGATTAAAGAGCTTAAGACTAGAAAATACATTTTGAACTCTGCTACAAAATTTTACGAACAACTATTGTACGCAAACCAGTCATCAAACGAAAATTTAAGCGAAACATCAAACGAGAATACAGATATACAAAGCGAAGACACACTCATCGTCGCAAAGGACAACACCAACATCAACCCCATTGAAGAAACCGAAGTCTTGAAACAAATCAAAAGCTTAAAAAAAGAGAACAGCCCAGGGCCAGATGTCATTCCTAACGAACTACTAAAAATCGGAACAGACCTGCTTATCAAACCACTTACCGAACTATTCAACATGGTACTTAGAAACAGGAAAAACCCCTCGTCAGTGGCAAACCTCAGATATCACAATCTTATATAAAAAGGGAGACCCTACGAATATTGCAAATTACCGAATCAGCCTTTTAGCAAGCACCTACCAGCTCTTCACAGCACTACTTATGAACAGAATTATAAAACAAATAGATGAATGTCAGCCCGTAGAACAAGCTGGATTCAGATCAGGATTTTCAAAGACAGACCATATAGGTACATACAGTAGAACAAGTACTGGAACTCTACCAACAATTCAACAAACCCCTCTATGTGGCATTTATAGAATATACCAAGGCTTTCGATAGATACACTCACAGTGCGATTTGGAATTTTCGAAACCACTGTAAGGTACACCAAAAATACATAAATGTCCTAAAAAATATTTACAACAACAGTACGAGTAGAGTTAAACAAGAGGAGAGAGGAAGATAAATTAAAATTAGCAGAGGAGTCAGACAAGGTGACCCAGTGTCACCAAAACTGTTAATAGCAATACTACAAAACATCTTTACCAACTAAACTGGGATCAATTAGCATTCAAATATTCAGTGGACGCCTAAACCATTTAAAATTCGCTGATGACCTAGTGCTACTATCGGAAAATATACAGCGCTTACAAGACATGCTAAATAGCCTCAACATAGAAAGCCGAAAAGTAGGACTAGAGATGAACTACGCCAAAACAAAAATTATGACCAACAGCGCGAAATTCAAAGTTCTCTTCTCATAGACAACAAAAAGATAGAATATGTAGATCAATATGTATACTTAGGCAAACAAATATAATTTGGTACAGATAGCCACATGGAAGAAATAAATAGAGCGCAGGATCGCTCTCAGCTGGAAAAAGTACTGGAGTTTCAAGGAACTTTTAAAAGGCAACTTCAATCTACGCCTCAAGAAAACAGTGATGGATACATGCATCTTACCAAGCCTTACTTATATGGCTGCTAGAGAGGAGCATACTGAAAGTCAAAAAGAAGGACAAAGTAAACAGCAAAAACGTCAGGTCACAGACAAAACTTACAGACGCACTCGACTTCATACACAAACAAAAATGGAGATGGCCATATAGCAAGAATCACCGACAAGCGATGGACTAACGAAGCCACTAAATGGCCAGGACCATTAGCAAAGACGAGTGAGAAGGCCCAAGGCAAGATGGTCTGATGGCATAATAGCTGTAGCTGGACCGAGCTGGATCAATAACGCTAAAGACAGAGACAAATGAAAGGACTGGAGGGGGCCTATACCCGTCAGGGGACCCTAATCTAACCTGATACACACACTTATATAAATAAGCAATTATTATAATATAATAATAGGGAACTAATAAAGGCTTATGTAAATAAAATAAATGATCACGCCTATTTTCCAGAGGGGTAGGCGGATTTCCACCAGAATATCTATTCAGCAAATACTCATTTCCTAACATATCTCTCAACTCATCAATTTGTTGAAATATTGCTAGCAACTCGCGAATTACAATAGGTAAGTAAGTACTTTTTATTTACTTTCCATTTCGAGAGAAAACGTTTTTCACAAAATAAATCTTCACAATTCACTGATTTTGATATCGATCGCTTCAGCATAATAATATCCAGAATAATTATAGATTTCGCTTTAAAAAAAATAACCGCCAAGTTCGTTCACGTCATCATCAAATTTACATTAATTATAAACGTATTTCCTACCAAATTTATTTACTGAAACTACCTACAAAAAATACTGCAAAAAATCTTGTCTACCCCGGGGAGACCGGGGTAGACAAGACTTCGTCAAAAATATATCTAAGTGTTTGAATATAGTTAAAGATATATTTTGTGCGAAGTATTTTGTTTAATTATTTGGCGTACTGAACAGGATGTATTCTCAGCTTGGTCAATCTTGCGATTTACAGCCTATGACTGATTAATCTTTATTACACAAAAGTTACAGCTATGTTCTTATCGTACAAAAGGCGGACCTAATGCCATAAACATTGTGTATGTTATGTTCTGACATCGAACTCTGTAAATATATAAGCTGCTAATATTTAAACTACAAATATGTATATGTATTTATAGTCAAACAGTATCTCATCTAGTCTGAACACCCGGCCTGCTCTCTATTGGGGTAATGATTGTCTCTGAAGTATTTTGTAAAATTTGAAAGGTTTTTATTTTCAACTACCAACGCATTGCTTTGAATTCTACTTCGTGTTGTTGTGTTGTATGGGGTGGAACTGGTAAAACACACATGCTGAAATTAGAGAGGGCACAACGAACCTTGCTTAAAGTAATTACATTCAGACCATATAGGTTTTCTACGAAACTGTTATATAAAAGTTGTGAATTACTCTCTGTCCGACAACTATACATATTCTTGTTAGTTATCAAGCAGCACAAGCTCACCCCCTACGATAAAGATAAGTTTGCAGATAAGCGTGTTGTGACAAATGTATGCTTACCACTCAAATGCAGACTGGCTTCTGCTAGAAGGCACAACGTTTCATGTCAAGATACTTGTACAATAAAATTAATAGAACTATATATGTATATCCCCTTTCTACTCATGAATGTAAGAAAAAGCTCAAAACTGATGTCACTGGACTATGAGCAGACTGAAGTAATTGTTAGTACTAAATAAATAATATTATGCAATTATACTCACACACACACACACACGCACACACACACACAAACACACCCACAAACTTCCGTAGTTATATAAATATAGTCAAATAAGAATACGTAAATATCTAAGAAACCAAAAATGTTATCCACGATACTCACAAACTGGGAGAGGACACTGACTTCTGTAACACAGGCTCCAGCCTAGCTCAGAAGTCAGATGCTTCACAAATACAGCTGTACCATTTTTTGGAAATAAACGTTTTTATTATTATTATTCTCTTTATTCATCTTTCATCTTAGGCTAGGTTTTTACAATAACTATATAAAAAGTAAAATATAAAACTATACATACAAAACATAAAATCATTATAAAAACCTAACCTAATAGGGTACCGCCGGCAGCGAGGCGGGGCCTAAGCTGCCGGTGGTCAGGGCGCCAGAGACAGGAACCTCCTGACTATCCGCGCAGTATCCAGGAGTACCGCCTTCTGTATTTTACTTATCTCTTCTTTATTATTATTATTATGTATGTCTTTCCCGCTCACGGGACAATGACGTCCCGGACGTTTGGGAGGCGTGCGTGGAGCTAGGTACCTACAAAGTACCAACTGAGCCAACACGTAGAGGCCCTTTTGACAATTTACTAAAATGCAAGGAGTACACCGAGCGGATGCTGTCCCTGCCCGTGTCATGGGACGCACACAGAGACAGCACCCTTATTATTATTATTATTATTATTATTATTTATTATTACTTTAAGATACTCAAATAACATTAATTAGGTACCTACCTAATCTGGTATCAAGCACGTGAATGGGCAATTGGGCAACCCGTAACAAAAAAAGGTATGAAAGAGTTGTATATAGCTATCTAAAGACTGTATCGCTTACAAATACAAATTTACTTAGCCGTTTTTTTTTGGTATCACCTTTTTATTTAAATTTAGGACAAATACTACAAGAAAATGTACGATGTGCAAACAAAACGATATTGCAACCAAAAAAAAACGTACGCTGTGTGAGCCGCAATTACACATGATTCGTAAAGCGAAACATCTGGGCATAGTGTAATCATTTCTTTTAGTTAAAAAAGGCTTGGATCTGTGCATGGTGGCCTTTTAGAGAATATGGTATATTACTTACGACAACTCCGACTTTGACATCCATAATATAACTATCATGGAGCGTTTCTATCGACCTGCTCTAGTGATGGTTGAACGCCATGAATGTCCGTTAGGCTTTAGTTTTTAGCTCATTCTTTTAGCTGTCTCGCTAATTTCGCTTCCATCAGAAATTGAAGGGAATCCAAAACGTGGTGTGAAAAATCGTATTTATGTACAGATAAAAATTCACTACAGTTATTCCGCAGCTGCTCAATTGAGCAATCATGAAGAATAGAATAGAATAGAACAGAATGTTTATTTGTAAAGTCATGTACATGAGGTGTTCAGGTTATACAAAATATATGTATATAGTGAATAATTTGACCTAAGTGCCCAAGTTTTAATTTGAATAGTTTTTAATGTCAAAGGTTAAGTCTAAGTTATATAGTTTACTCAATTACAAGACACTTAGATAACATGTTTAGGCAGCCTACTAACCTTTTGTTTCTTTAAATTGTACCAAGGAGTCAGCGAAAGAGTCTCAAATTAAGCTCGATAGGCTTATCCGAAATGAATTTGCTAGACGTCATAAAGTACCTAAAATAAAAACTAAAAAATAAAACCTTATATCAGATATGGCTTAAAAATACCCTCTGATCAAACCCCTAGAACATACAAAATAATACACATATCAACAGTTAGACCAGGTTTTACCTGTATTTATACTAAACGATACAGTCCTTATTATAGGTTTCCCTAAAAATAAACTTTAGGCATGCCGGTGGGAATTGGATTATATTAGGTATAAGGGCTCTACCGGTGCTAGGTATACACTAATATGCTGTGTCGCACGCGTCGCCCTACGCGCTTCCACGCGCGTGTCCATAAACAAGGCATCCTTTGCCTACGAAAGGCATTCAATGTGTTCAACGAACGTAAAAGCCATTAGAATGCGAATACCTTTTAAATTTCTATCCAAACACGTGCCTAAAACCCGGTATGCGCCTGTTCGAACTAAACGGCTGCCTGGCTTCGTTTTGACACCCCGCCCCAAACCTCGCATTATGGCGATGGCATCAATTCTGCGGGGCCATTTTGCGGCGCTACTTAGGCTTTTATGGTTTTTCGTTAGCTGATTGTGTTAAATTAACCCGGTCTCCCCTACCCGTATCACTATCACTTCAATACTTCACCTATGACTTCAATTCAATACCCATGACCTTTATACATTTGGAAGCCGACGCCATTTTGAGACGGAAATATACCTATCTGCGCCACTATTGTCAGAACATTTAATCTCCTCGTGATATGAAAAAAAAACTAAGTAGGTATCGTATGATTAAAAAAAAATACGTTCTTTTTCACATTTGCTTGTCTACTTTAGATTTTGGTGACTACGATTTAGATTCGCTTTTCGCTTAATCGTTTTGCATTTACGTATAACCTATATCAGTGTGGTTACAAATGTTATAACTTGGTGATTACTGTCTTAAATAATACAGGGAACGTGAAATTGGCTAGTGGCCAAGGTCGTGAGCGTGAGGAGAATTTTGTGACTAGAATTTTGAAAAGGAACGCAGTTTTTCTGGTACAGATCAAATCAAACTAGCTGATGCTTTCAAGGTGGCAATTACCGACTAGTAATTTCCAGAACTGTGAAACTGTCTAGGTGCAAAATGCTCGTTAACTTAACAACATTTCCTTTACAACACGAAATATTCTCGGAAACTTCATAAATGGAAACTTGCCGTGAGTTCTCGTGAATCCAGCAACTTCTGAGAATATTCCTATGTTTTTGAGAATGTCCTGTAACTTGTATCTGGCTCAGCGTGAAGAGGTAACAGACAGACAGAAAGATAGACAGATAAACCCGATCATGCCAGAGTTAGGTAGATTCGCTTCTCCCCGTCATCTTAAGTAGTTTTCCTTATGGAAATCCCTGATTTCTGTGAAATCTGTGTAGTGTTGAGATAGAATACTTATCACACAGATTTCACACGCTTCTGTCTGCATATTTATCTCACCTAACATATCATTCCGCATAATTTCATTTCCTAAACGATGACAAAGTGCTTTGATTAGGTTAATTTAGGTTTGTTTTATGACAAACCGTAAAAGACTAACGGTCGGTAACTAAAAATAATAGTAAAGAGATAATATCTGAAATGTAAGTTTGTTCTGTTTAACTGTAGTCTAACTTATCTAACTACTCTCGGATAAACTTCGACCCAGTGGGACCATCTTTTGTGTATTTGCCCCCTCCTTTATACCTACTCCGTATCTCGCTCTATCATTTCCATAAAGCGGACGATTCAGCTCAGCGGGAGCACCTTGAAAGTCTTTGGTTGTGGATAGTCGACACCGAAGTAATTCATTCTTTGTCTGGCAAAAGCATGACATTCACACAGTCAGTGTAGAGAGGATAACTACGAAACTAGTCAGCCGTTTTTTGTAAAATCCTTTACGCCGTTTAATGTGTCGAAGGGGTAAATGCGTCTAGTAATATCTCTGAAACTGAACATTTTAGAACTATGACAATCGTCTACATTGAAAGTTTTGTAACCATACTTACTTTGAACATCGAGGGTTGTAATAGTTCTAAAATGTTGCGTTTCGAAGATATGTTCAAAAGACGCATTTACCCCATTGACGCATTAAACCCTGGTAGACATTATATAGTTAGGACCTGCAGGGTGGAGATGGCTATCTTTATTTTATCCCGCAGGTTTTCATGCGTTCTCTCACTGACTCTCAACTAGTGTGAAATAAAACTAGGCGTAATTGATCGTTAGGGTTTATTAATGCCTAAAGTTACTAAATCACAGATACCTAATATATCATTATGCTGAGGGGCCTGTTCGTGATATTTGTGTATGTTTAATTTTTTTCAACACAATTGCTCGTAACGTACCTCTTATTGTGTCGCTTTTAGGCTCATAATCCTGGATATTAAACACGCGTGTTTAATAACATTACGATACTTGTGTGTTATGGTTATATCCCGATTAAGTCACGTTGCCTCCTTGCAGCAAGATGTATGCATGCACACGGTGCATTCTTAAACTAACCGGGTTGTACAGAATGTACAGATTTTTTTTTAATTCTCGGCAAATGGATTCTTACTCGACTAAACAAATTAAATACTTTTTGTTAGTTAATTGACTATTTCTTTTTGGATATGATATAGAAACGGTTAATTTAGTAAAACTATTACTACTTTTGATAACATTTTACATGAATTAATAAAGATAACATTTTAAAACGAAATTATTTATTTTATTTTGTATTGGCTGTTTAGAGATTTCATCTAATGCACGCGCACTGCGCCAACTTCACAAAAAAAAATGATGCGCGCCATTATAGGTTATTTCACAGATATTTGTAAACCATTGTTAATGCGTGTTTGGTTATTAACAAAAATGTTGATTCGTGGTGACTAGAAAAGTGATAAAAAGAATGGACGCCACCAGAAATTCTTGACGATGAATTCAACATGTGAGTAAAAACCTGTTGACATCAATAAGTAAGGAAAATAACTTGACAGGCCTATCAAATTTTCATCTTATGAAAAGGATTTTTTCCTCGCAAAATGTGTTGAAAAACGTCGTATGAAACGCGTGAGCTTTGATAATTACATCCTCGGCTCTCTTATCACGCTCACCTGCGGCTTGCGTGATAATTCCGCCTCTGATGTAATTATCAACATACCTCACTTGTATCACAATGTACTATTATTTTATCCTAGTCTTTAAAATTTATTGTTTTTTTTTTCTTACATGTGCTTTTCTTTTTATGTCACGAATAAACGTTTTTTTCTTTCTTTCTTTTCTATATCTGCTCTGCTCACCCCTCTTAGGAGTATAGGCGTGAGTTTATATCGGTCGGTGTGCAATGAAGTGGAATAATCTCCTTACGCTGTTATCGAACAATGGGCCATACGACATGGGATCCGGCGGGGCAAGGTCCAACTCGTATCTGCGGTACCTAAAACTAGGGTTGCCATCGCTTTAATACACATTTCCTTTGTCTCTTCTTTTAAAAGAATAATAAACCATTTATTTAGGTGACGAAACAGCGTAGATCCTTTGCGTCGTCAAGTCCGGTGTACAATCCGATAGGTTCCGGAACCGCCGAAACGCGACACCCTTCGGCCAGAACTCGGCACACGCTTTGATCTCCTGCAGTGCACGTGGTGGCGCGAACGCAGCTGGAACACCCCGCGGCCAGTCTTCTGGTGAATATACTCCACTATGTCAACCGGTTTTCGAATTTAAACTTTCCTGTGACAAATAGTAATAATTACACGGTTAATCTCGCGTATTAAATGTTGCTACGTCTACGAGATCGTTGGAAAAGCAGCGTGAAGACGGATGTTAGGAACTCGGCGGTAACTAGTGGAACATGTGCGATACAGGCCCGTCCCATTTCATTCGGTTTGACAAGGCGAGATTGCTGGTAAAGTAAGGTAAGGTAAGGGATTTGGCAAGATTCGTGAGGCGATTGAAATTGGGCGCCGCCCAAATTTTAATCGTGATCTTGCCGCCAGCATGGAAAGCTATTATTCCTACTTGTTCAATGTGTTGTGACAATCTCGTGGACACACTGAGTTCAGTGTGCGTATCGGAGGAGATGATCTCTACGCTACGCGTACGGTAAAACTCGCATTATGGCCAGGTGAAGACGCAAAATTGTGTACTCACCACGGGCAGTAAAAAAGAAAGCCATCTTTAGTATATTTACAACCCTGCGATTTCGGGCTTTCGTACTTTTATAGCCCTTGGTAAGTAATGTACTATTAATTTCAATTTAAATAATAACATGTCAAATGCAAGACAAATTATTATGTAAGTATGAGCATTAATGTAGCATGCAAATGTATATATGTTAATTACCTACTTCTAAATGTGCTATAAATGTGCCTGAAAGGGTTCCTGTGGAACTGTATTATTTATATATAAGACCTATTGTATGTATACCATGCTTGCAATAAATAAAATGAAATGAAATGAAATTAGGTACCGGGGAGACGAGTCTGCATAGTCTGAGATTTTATTTTACCACGACTGTGCTGCAAACATTCAGGCTGCCTCATGCCTGGTGGTGTGAAGACAACGTAGCCTATAGACTTGCAAAGACGAGTCACAAGCGTTGGCAATCCTTTATGAATTTGAGGATTCGTTGTCTCGCCAGCTAGAGACAAATGCATGTGTCAGAGTGGTCTTGGTTGTTCCGTTGGCGTATATACGCGGTTGAGGGTACGCGTACATTGTTAACACTTTCGCTACCAGGAACGCGCCTAGCCGGCGCCTACGCCGTAGTCGCTTTCCGCTACATACGAGGAAAACCATAGGATCGGCTACGAGCGTAGCGCGTAGCGATTCTTGGTCGCGAAAGTGTTAATCTTCGTAGGTCATTTCGGCTTGAACTGCTGGCAACGTCTCTCCATTTTCGCCTGTTTGCTGCGTCGTGAGAGCTTTCTGCTATGATAGTTTGCGCGATGATTTAATTATGTCTGTCCGTCGGGTGCAGCCTCTAGATCGTTTGCCCTCTACATGGCCTGCACCACCAGTCTTTCAATGGAGTTCTCGCAACATAACTAATCGGTTGAGACATGCAACATGTAGAGAAGAACAGCGGGAAAGCTGGATATCCGGTCATATAACCGATTTATGACCTTTCTGTAGCATAGAACTTCGTTCGCTTCGCTCCTCCGTTCGAAAATACAGTAAATAAAACGCGACAGCCCTAGCAACAGTTGTCTGTAGTAAAATTATCTGCACAACACCATTCAGTCGGTTCTAAAGTTATCACGTTTCGAAAACAATGCCGGAATGGCGTCCGTCCTGTTCGTATTTATAGACACCATGGGGTTAAAGAAAATAACCATTGACATTTTATCGCTTTGTTATAACCGAATAAGTCCGCGCGAAGGGTACGGGCTACTGAATACGCGATAAGGTACTGTTTACTTCATTAGTTAATTAATTAATTGATTTATTTATTATCATACTTACTCTTATGGACTTACAGATACCCAAAACGTCCAAGAGAGTTATTTTACAAGTTTGCTAAGGCGCTAAACTTAAAACTATATACTCGTACTGACTAATTGTAACATTTTACAAAAAAAAAAACACTTTAATAGATAGATAGATAAATCATTTATTTGTTTTGCTAAATACACCCACATTACAGTAAGAGAAAAAAAATACAGAAAACACAAAACTTAAAAGAACATTAAAATAACAAAACAATCAGTTTTTATGCACAGAAATAAACTATGTGCATTACAGCAAGACAAAAAGGCTCCAACTTAGTGCGTAGCTTTGCTCGCAATTGAACAAAAACACTGGTATTCTGTTGGAACCCAGAAAAATATACGAGTAGAAAATATATATGGAGGGACAAATATACATGAACAAATAGTAATTTTACTTATATAACTCAGACAACAAAAAGTGGTACGATAAAAAAGAAGAAAATAAAATAAAAAATATATACCGATCGCGTAAAGAAGGAAAAGAGGAAGAAAGGAGAGTCAACGTCGTTTTGAGTGCACAGTCACACAACGAAATCTGCAACCAAATAGCCGTGCGAAATTCCTACCACTTGCTTCTCTATGAGCATCTTCTTAAATTTGCGAAACGAATAATTTAAAATTTTTGTGATGACCAACTATCCGCAAACACATCGGCATCCTGGATTTGTGCAAGGAACTCATACAGTGATGCAGTGGCTCTGGCAGCAGGTGTTGCAGGCTTGCAAAGGGGGAGTTTTGCTCGTAAAAGCAAAAAGGTTCCGTACTTCGCCTTGCTTTGCGACCCACGATCTTTGTAAAGTTGGCAGGTACAAATAAATTCAACTAGACCAAGACAGACGGGTTATCTACCTTGTGGCGTAGAAGAAGGCAGTAATGTGTGAGCGTCGAAATTTTCCGGCGCAGCTGCAGGGTTTCCAGCAATAGTCTGTAAAAAATAAATAAGTATGTATTTATTTACTGAATTTTTGATATCGTACCTAGAACCGGAGATTATTACTACTACATAAATTCTAACCTCAGATTTTTCCTCTTTAAGTTAATTACGTTTATGAATTCCCTTAGCTCCTACCTACTTAAAGTTTAATTACGACAGTAAACTCAAGTTCGGGAGATCATTCTTTATCAAATGAAAAAGTAATTGGTTATATAATAGTAAGAAAACGGTTAATATAGGTAACTAAATAAAATAGGTATGTTGGTGTCCTCTGAGATAACGAAATAAAAATCATGTAAGACCAAAACAACGTGTAGGGAAACGTTCCAAGTAGGGAATGCAAACCGGTTTCAACCGAAACAGAAGAAACCGGTTATAACCGATTATTTCGTCAGAATTTCATAACCGTGTTTAGGATAGACAGATGAGAACTTGTATTTGGGTTTCCACATGTTGTCAGAATGGTCTAATATGATATTCTGGTGTTTAACCGGCCATTTCGTCGTTTTAAGGATGACTCACGCTAGAACGGGACGTGACGGGCCCGGGCCGTAATCGTGCCGAGCCGTCAACGAGCTTATTTGCTTGTCACATTTTGCCACCGGGCCGTGTCCGAGCCTGCACCGAGCCGAGCCCCGTCCGCTGCTCGGTCACCGGACCGGTACATTATGCAAACGACATGCCACCGAGCTCGCACCGGGCCGACGCCGGGCCGACACCGGGCCGACAACGGGCCGACACCGGGCCGACAACGGGCCGCTTACGAGCGTTGCCTGTCAATCACGACGGGCAGCGACCGGGCCGCTTTCGCAATTTAATGTCATTAAAAAAGACATTGTCATTGTCATTGCAATTTATTTGAGTACTGCAACACAATCCCTTTGCAACATAATTTTATAATAATACAAATCTTATAAATACGTAATCTTCAATACATTTCTATTAAAAATAATAAAATGTCGCGAGTGTCTGATTTTGATGTAATATTGGCTGTTGCAACAATTCAAGACGAAGAAGAAGATTTGGCACCATGTTCTTCAAGACAATTTGGCATGCTTCCGCTTTGGCGTTCCTGAGAAGAAAGAGGAGAATCCGAAATTTTGTGTAAAGATCTTTGGAGCTATGATGACAAAGGAGAATGGGCAAATTAGTATGGGCGGTGTACCATGAGTGTATACAGTTGAGACATATATCATTTGAAAGCTCTTAAGAAGAGCTTTAATTCTGTCTATGACGCCGAAGACCGGTCGCGTGCAGGGAAGCTCCAATAGCTCATTTTATAACTGCACTGTGGTGTTTACTGGAACTAAATATTCTCATACTAATGCGCAACTTGTGCATAGACAGTGGCGCCAGTATTTTAGTGTATGGCTAAAAAGGCTTGAAAATGAACTGGGTTGAGATCGTAGATTTTTCCTTGAACGAATAAATGTTAAAAGTCCATGTTATAACACCTAATTATATCAAAATCCCGCTTCCTTCGCTTGTGCTACTGCACGTGAGATGTCGCTAGTAAATAATGTTGGCTCTACATTGTCGTTTTGACACACTGACAAGATACAGTTGACGTCTGAGTTATTTCATACTGCAAAGTGTTACCATATTTATTTCTAAATGTGTTCAAAATAATCATTATACCTACAAAGCTAAAATTAAATCTATAAACTATATATTTGTTGACTAATTTATATTTAATGCTTACGATGGGCTTTGGGGTATTTGGCCTTAGGCAGGTGGTTATATCGCCTCATGAGAATCGAAGTTCGTATAGCCCTAACTCTATCGGACTTGCCAATCGATATTTATTGCTTACAATGGCCATTGGGCTCTCTGGCCTTAGGGCAGGTATCATGAGAATCGAATACATACCGGCGAATATAGTCTATCTGGATCGATTTCAGTAGAATTGTATATCTTTTGATTTTACCAAGTTTTCAAGTAATACCTACTAACCTGCTTTTTGGTTTCAACCTATTTGACCTACCATGGTGTATTTATTAGACAGCCAGATGCTATCATCTGGGTGTCTAATAAATACACGATGGTATACATATGGTGGGTACATGGTAATACAAAAATAGTGCCATGACTTACTTTCTACAGAGAGGGACGGAAAAGCTCTTATGCAGCTAAATTAAGACCTGCTCCTAAAATGACTGACGACTTACCATAAACAATCTACTTAATTTGGGTGGGTATTTGCCACAACCTCGTGCTAACTAGCGGAAAAGAAAAAATAACTGTGGCAAGAATGGTATTTCCCTTTTTGTCACACTTATTGAGATTTGTATACAACTATCTTGCTCGGTCGTGGAGTTGTTATTACCATACCTTGTCCTGAGTAATCATGTCCATGTGCCATGATTAACTTCTGTCGTACTTAGTGTCTGGCCCCTATTTCACCAACTTGACAATTGTCACCTGACTAAGACAATTCTTCGTACATGGTACTGGTTCCACAATTAACCTAGCGACCACCTTAACTTCTAGAACAAGCAATGGATGGTGAATTGTCATTGTCAGGTGACAATTGTCAAGTTCGTGAAATAGGGGCCTGGTCTGTGTCAATGAAACATAATGAGATGATCCAACTCATGTGGTGGTTGCCAACTCTAATAATGTATATTATGCTAGTCATAATCATAACGTACGACCCAGACAGAAAAATCCTGGCCTGGGTCGATTGCACTACTTTTTTGGCTGTATAGTGATTTCGATGCTCATACAAAAGATTGGCAACTCTGATAATTTGCCAATCTTTCGTATGAGCCCTCTTGGAGTCTATTTCCTGCCATTTTACGTTTTCCTTGCCTATTAACCTTACATTTTCAATAAAACTGCTGTCACTGTGGCAGGAGCACAAGGAATAAGGACTTAAACTGAGATTGAGCGCCTAAATTGCATATAAAGTTATAGACTTCTAACTACCCTTATCCCACGTAATGCAAAGAACGCAGGCAAAGGAGCGGGATAAACTATAGCTTACGACCAATCAAAAAGCATATTCTATACACTGAAAAAAAAAGTTTTATTTTGAAATCGGCTCAATGGTTTCGGAGATAACCCATTACATAAAAACTTACAAACGTACCAAGTTATACTATCTCACAGACTTTTCCTCTTTATAATATACTGCTCAAAAGAAAATAAGGGCCATTGTAATTATTGGACATAAACTAATTGATAAGTGGCTAATTAATGAACTCCCGTATAAGGATACGAATGTATTCTGAAGGCAGAATCTAACCTCTTTCATGCTGGAGTTTAAGTCTAAAAGCTAGAAAAAATATATATTACTGTTTAATATAATTTCACGTAACGATCACCATACTTGTGGCCCCTATTTTCTTTTGAGTAGTATATAAGTATAGATTTATGGATTTGGGCACGCAAAGAAGAAAAAAAAGGATTTGTGTGCGGCTGTGTTCGTTTCCATAGTTGCCGGACTGCACGCGTGTCGAGCCGCAACACGCGCTGCCTGACGATAAACAAGGCCAGCACTATAATACACCATTTAATATACGCATATGACTCCGTTTTGTTCCATTCCGGCGACTCATACAGCGAGCAGTTCTGCTGCAAGGTCGCGGAGGCGTTGGCCATGCCCGGGAAGGTCGAAGAGGCTCATCGAGATTGCTCGAAGGAACGTACTGGCGCTATACAGGCAGACAGTCTCACCCCCTGACTGTGGGAACCTTAACAGTCTCTGTCCAGAGCTACCAGTTGTGACAGTGCCTATTAATAAGTATACGCCTTTATCATACAAAAAATCACTGGAATAAGAGACTCGTCTACTATTTAATCATGCCAATTCTTGATTTTCATGCATGAGACTTTATCCCGCGAAGAAAATTAAGGTCTTGGCGTTTTAAATGACCACCTCGTTCGCAAGTTCATACTTAAGTATCTACTATTTGCAAAACAACGATAATTTTTCGGTGACTGGCATACTATTTAAACGGCAGATTCTGGCAATAGCGAATTCTTAAGGGGCTCCACGCGCTTTTTGGCTAGTTTTGACGAGTTTTGAATTGATATTCCTCCGTCAAAACTATAGATATATTTATGGAACAAACACCTATCGGTTTTTTAGTTCTTTATCTACATTTGCACGAGAGTTTTTTTGAAAATAATTAATATTTATTTTTTTATGAATTATTCAAACATGGTCCAAAAAAGCTCTGTTTTCGATATTATTATGTTGTTCATGCACTTTTATATATGAAATCTACATATAACTGTTCCTTATTGACGTCTCTAACAACCCACGAGAGATTTTTATTTTAAACTCATTTTCACAAAAGTTACGTCCATAAAACTGGTTTTTTGGCCTGAAATTGCCAAAGTTTGGTGCCATATATCCCGAAAACTGTGAGGTTTGAAGTAAATATGGGATACTATTTCGGTAAACCTCGTTGTAGTTAATACGATAAACCATAAAAAACACAAATAAACCGACAGTTATAGATCGAAGGTCATTGGGAGCTAGGAGCCCCTTAAAACGGCAGATATGTTTGTAGTGTCATTAAAGTTGAACCAATCGTTAGCTCTCTAACGCTCTCTAAAGTTATGATTATGACAGAAATTCCTTTTGATAGCCAAAGTTAGGTAGGTTAGGTTCGTTAAGGAGCTTCAGATGCCCGAAGATCGGATTCCATCGAAACTGTTACGGCCGACCAACCTAACACTGATCTTTGAAAATGTGACTGTGTGAAAGCATTATGGCGGTGCTGCCTTTAATGGGACTTTTAGGACAAACATTTAAGTGCCAATTGTAAGTTCGTACTAAAAAAATAAAACATTTGCAGTTTTCTTGATGGTCCTTTCGCCCTAAGAATCTGCCATAATAGGAATCTGCCTTTACCAGCATCAGCTCTTAACCGAATAAAGGAACAGCGGGGTGTGCAATTGTAAACGGTAACTGGTTACTGGTGTAAACGGTAACTAGTTACTGGTGTAAACATAAAGTACCTCCCTAATGAAGACCAAAAATTGGCAGGCCATACCTACCAAAGATTAGAATTGAAGATAATAGGGGTGTAGACTCGAAAATTATTATTAATTCAAAAGAAAGAAGGCAAAAAAATATGCCTAGTGACGAAAATCCCATTCAGATATCTCAAAGAATTACGAAGCTACAACCGTTTTAATATCGCTTGTTAGAGAGAGAAAACGCAAACGGTGCGTGACGTCACATTATCCGAGGCGGCCCGTTGCCGTCTTTAGTGACGTCACAATCTACAAGCGTCATCGATTCATATGAAATTGCGTTTTGCGAAAAAATATTACATTATTGATTATTTTATTTAATGTCTACACACCTATTTATTTTGATATCATCATCATATCAGCCGAAAAAGTCCACTGCTGGACATAGGCCTCCCCTAAACAGTACCACAATGACCGGGCCTGCGCCACTCGCATCCAGTTGGTCGGACTTAGTTTGGTATAGGTCTTCACACACACAGTCCATCCACCTTTTTCTTGGGCTACCTCGTATCTTATATCCAGCCAAATTCATACCTAATACTCTTTTGGTCACATGACTTTCATCCCTCCGCATTACGTGGCCATACATAGTTTAGATGTACCAACTAACCCCTTAGTCCTAGATAAGTATATGTTATAATTATAATATGTGGCCATGGTTACACAAAACAAATATCATTCATTCATTCATACCACACAAGGCGATTGGCTCTCAATTTATCCTCATAAATACAATAGGTGATACTTTCAGGCATCCCCTTACATACAACATTTCTTATTCGGTCCATCCTCGTCACGCCACACATGCTTCTTAACATTCTCATCTCCGTACCATGTAACCATGCATGCATGTTTCTTTTCATCCGTCACCTTTAAGGCCCAAAACCGCGATCCATACTGTATGACGACAGGTCTCACAATGGAGATTCAAACTGGAGAGCCCGCCGTAATCGCAAAACATGTGCTCAGTTTTGGACCTACTGATCCGCAGGCCAACATTCTCTAGTCTTTGTCGCCACTTCTTGTATGGGTCTCCACGGACAAGAACAATATCATCGGCGGAGAACATACATCAGGTACTCGATCGTATGCTTATTCGAGGTAACAAACACTATGCAGATTTTTTCTGTGCACTTCTGTATATTTCGCACAATTGGCGAAGTGAGAAAATGGCGACTGCTACCGATCCCGACCCGTATAAAATATAGTAAAAACCGAATTGGTTTTGCGTTATAACACTTTTTCCAGACACGAGACCCTGCTAGATCGATTTCTCGCCCCCGTATTCCAAATGTCATCCAAATCGTTGGAGCCGTTTCCGAGAACGTGATTGTTAATATATAGGTACATATTCCATTTGGCAGTGACGTCGGAGCATAGAGGAAAAATATTATCTTGTGATCCCAAACAGCAGCAGTTTGGGAGCCAAGAGGAACAATATTTTTCCTGGATCCCATTTGGCAATGACGTGGGAGCAAATAGGAAAAATATCATCCTTGGATCCCAAACAGCAGCGATTTGGGAGTCAAGGGGAAAAGTATTATCCTGAGATCCCAATAAAACTGCTTTGGGACTCAAGAAGAAACATATTATCCCTGGATGCCATTAGGCAGTGAAGTGGGTGCAAAGAGGAAAAATAGAACTTAAGGAAGGCATGAAAAAATATCATTTCATACTATGGGAGCAAAGTGGCATAAATATTGTTGAAATTCTATAGGATTATAGTCTTGGGAGCCAAGTGGAAGGAGGGTTCGTTTTCCGGAATTTCCATTATTACTGTACCAAAATCCTCCCAAAAGTTCTCTTTGACTACGTCATCTCTTCCACTCTAGAGGAACATACACACTTACAAAATGTTGTATTACGTTCTCCAGCATTAATTTCATAGCTATATCTCTCTTTCTACTGACATTCGTTACCTCTTGTTTCAGCCTATTGTCTACCGGATAGTTATATGATTTCCTTAATTTAATCCATTTCTTAGGCAGGGTTGCTTTAACAATATAATAAATAGTAAAATACGAAAACACATATGCTAAATGTCAAAATATTAAACAAAACCTTACCTTACCGGGTTCTGCCCGCAGCGAGGCGAGGCCTAAAGCCACCGGTGCTTAGGGCGACGGAGAGAGGAACTTTCTGGCTATTCGCGCCGTGCCTAGGAGTAGATATAGGTACCGCCTTCTGTATCTGACCCATGAAGCGAGTCTCTTGCGATGTTGGTCGAGACCCATCGCTTAGGGGAACGGTCTGTTCCCCTACACGATTATCGGGAAAAATATCGTCGTAATATCATTACATTACACAGATTAAACAGCTAAGGTAACACTATGGAATGAGGTATATTTAACATGAACTACGTAAGTAGTATATTATTTATTATTAAGAAACAGTAAACTCCAAGTACTCCAACACGTGGTGTTTTCGTGCTTGCATCGGAATTTTGCTTGACTGCAGCACTCTTACGTTCATCTGAAACAGTAATCTAATCTATGAAGTGTTTCTAGGCTTTCACATACAAACTTACAAAGCTACAATCTCACAGACTTTTCCTCTTAATAATATTAACGTAGTGTGTAGACTATTTTCTTTTGTTTATTGATCAGACCCTCAGAAGTTCATGTAGAGAAGCTATTTAGCAATTTGAATCAAAAGAGCCTATGCACGGTCCACTTGCTATGTGAGTTGGCAGGGTATGTCAGGTTCCCAGTTATGTTATTCTGCTCTATCATCAGACCCTCAGTAGTTTATTTACAGAAGCTACTTTGTGAAACCTGTCAATAGAACCCAAACATTACTTGTTCAGCTCCATCATCAGACCCTTAAGCATTTCATATAATACAGAAACTTCTAGGTAAACCCTGTCAATGGCACCGTAACACAGAAACAATATATGGGCTTTCTCAAAGTTCCCTACTACGTAGTTTCGCTCCATTATCAGACCCTCAGCATTTCATAAATATGCAGAAACTACCAGGTAAAACCTGTCAATAGAATCAAATCACAGAAAAAATAATGTGCTGCCTCAGTCTCCTGAGACGTTGTGTTATGTCCATTTCTCTGAAACAGTAATTTTATGTTTAATAAATCTTCCGATGCTTTCTCGCATGAAGTTTTTTTAGGCTACTGAATAGCAAGGTTAGCTTAAGTTTAGTATCCATGTTTTATGTCGCAGAATAGGTAAATGTAGGTAGGTACAACTATTTAAATATTGGTCTCAGCTTCCCGATGTTTTTTCCTTCAAGTCATATATAGTTATACTCGTAATGTATGCGGCCTCTACCCAGCAAACTACTTCGTACGCTGCTTGCTACGCGTATTGACTTGGTCAAAATAAAGGGATTTATCCTAACAGCCGTTTATCTGATCTCCGGTCCCCGTAAACCCAGAACTTCAAAATAGTCAGCACATGAGATATTCCTGGAGTTGTAAGCCTCAATAGACTATTATATTAAGGACTTCCAATCAGAATAAATAGGCCATCCTCCTAGCGTTATTCCCGGTTGTGCCCTAACAGCGCAGGGTTCGCTTTGACATATAATCCCAAGATTTGAAATAGGCACTTGTTTTACGAAAGCGACTGCCATCTGGCCTTCCAATTCAGAGGGAAAACTAGACCTTATTGGAATTAGAATGGTTTCCTCACGATGTTTGCTTCACCGAAAATCTAACGGTAAATATTGCGTACGTTCCTAAAAACTCATTGGTACGAGCCGGGATTCTTACCACGACCGCCGCTTGACAGCCGCATAACTGAACCACTAGGCCTACCGTAGAATTTTCTGAATAAATAGGTATATATATTTATGATATATATCCTTCAATGCACGAAGGCGCGCTGCACTCCATCCTATTAAATACTAAATAAATCAGTATATAGCACCACACGGAATATGGATAGATATGATATGACAGACCTTCAAAATTATAGCGACGAATTATTATTCATCATCTGCCTTTAATATTTGAATGATACACAGAAGAACATGTCAAGTTACTTTCTTTTAAAGTGTGTTTTGAATATCATCCATAACGCGCTTTACATTTTGAGACATATGAAAAAAATGTGACTAGAGAATGTTCCCTCCGAGAACCCGTCCTTTGTAGTTGCTAGATAAAATGGGCTTGCATTTATTCACACTGTATGTGAAACCCAATATTTTTGAACATTAATGCCTACTTTCGTGGTCCGTTTTAAGGGGTTCAGGTGAAAGTTCCTTGTAATTTGGCGTCGCGCAGTATCCTCGGCTCCGTTCGAATGTTAGCAAAACGGGCTTTGCATGGTGTGCATTGTGCATCTTGAAACTGCAATAGTATTACATATAATTAATATTTTATTAAATACGAGTTGTAAGTATAATTATTTCAGGAAATTATCATACAAAATCGCAAAGTCGCGCACTCATTAACTTTACTTCCTTATAATTATTATTATTTGCCCACGCGGCTCCACGCGCGTAGGTATTATATTTATATACAAACTGCTCAGCTAGAGTTGCTGCATAAAACGTAGCCTATGTCCCTAAGGTCCATTATTTTATATTACTTACCAGGGAAATATTTGTTTATCATAACATGATACAAACATACATTAGTTATAAAATATATATTTAAATTACATATATTTAAAAAGTTATTACTATAGAAGATAGGTATTATATTGCTACCCATCGAAAGTAAATATATGCATAGGTACATCTGCGGATAAATTCCAAAAGTGTATGTGAAGCCCCCACTGAGCCAACGTGGGGATTACTCTAGAATTCTTAAAATTGATTGAGAAACCCTGTGCTTCAAAGAAAGAATAACTGTATTCTTACAAGTATTCTTTTGTATTGATGAAATACTAAGGAATTATAATCGACTAACATCTGTCCTGGCATCCACAATTAGAAAACATTAACGTTGGAAATATAAAATGAGTATGGCTATTTAAAATTCTACGAAATAATAAAAATGCAACTCTGTTAAAATAAAACAACGCAATTGTGATTCTTCTGGTGTCGCGAGAATCTAAAGGGGTATACAGCGTGTCTGTTCACTGCTTACCATAAGGCAATCCGTATGCTTGTTTGCCATCGTCGTAATCTGTAGGTAATACATATAACTATACCTACTTACTTTATTACTAATTATGTTATGACGAGGAAAAGTCTGCGAGGTCGCAGTTTTGTTTGTCGGATAGGCAGACAGACAGACGGACAGAAACATAGTCGGAGACACAGACTCACACACATTTAGGTATGTAGCTATACATACATCGTGGCTGACTTGGCGACATTTCAGCAAATCGACGAACGGTTAATCGGTTAGGCAGACAGA
The DNA here is from genome assembly GCA_947049275.1 of Epinotia bilunana. Lineage (NCBI taxonomy): Eukaryota > Metazoa > Arthropoda > Insecta > Lepidoptera > Tortricidae > Epinotia > Epinotia bilunana. The sequence goes on along the minus strand of OX346275.1, from coordinate 13,796,552 downwards.
CTGACGGAAGCCAAGTGCATGTCAGGCCACGCGCAGTGTAGGGTTCCGTAGTTGCCTGTCTGTCTTAGTTAAGGCGGGATTCTACCGGTGTGCGGCACAAGCATTTTTGTACTGAATATGCTTGTGCCGCGGCGTTAGCGGCACACGGACAGACGGACGAACGGACAGACGGACGAACGGACAGACGGACGGACAGACAACAGGAGGACAGACGGACGGACAGACAACAGGAGGTCAGACGGACGGACAGACGGACAGACAACAGTTGGACAGACGGAGGGACAGACGGACGGACAGACAGACAGATGGACAAACGGACAGGCAACAGGCGGACAGACAGACGGACGGACGGACGCACGGACAGACAGACGGAAAGACGGGCGGACAGACGGACGGGCAGCAGGCGGACAGACGGACGGAGGGACGGACAGACAACAGGCAGACGAACGGATGGACAGGCGGACAGACGAATAGACAGTTGGACAGACGGACGGACGGACGGACGGAAAGACGGACAGACAACAGTCGGACAGACGGACGGACGAACGGACGGAAGGGCAGACAACAGGCGGACAGACGGACGGATGGACGGACGGACGGACAGACGGATAGACGGGCGCACAGATGGATATGGCGAAAATATAAGGGTTCCTTGTTGACTACGGAACCCTAAAAATGTAAAGCACCCTCGACACAACAAACATAGCTAAGAACAGTTAACTTTATGCATAGCTTTGAATTCGACTAAACCATCTGGAGAGACAAGACATTCAATTAAACAATTAAATTAAAAGATTTCTCAAAAAACCCAACTGCTTTTTTCAAATTGTACTTATAGCCTATGTCACTCCCACGATTAAGAGGAATCACCTCATATGTCGAAATCCGTCAAACGCTTTAGGCTGCAGGGCGTGCCAAAGAATAAGGTCACATACATACATACATTCGCTCGAAAAACATAACCCTCCTCTCCTTCGGCAGTTAGGGTAAAAACACACTCAAATCAGTCAATCCGTTTGGAAACTATATAAACTACTATATGCATAATATTAATATATACTATGTCAAAATCTATCAACCCGTTTGGACTGTAGCCCGTGAAATTGCATTTTCTTGTCCACATACATACACACACCTATACGCTCGATGTGGGAGTTTATGTCTGATATGGTATTACTACTAGGTGCCTACTATGTTAGACTATAGTGTTTATGAAAAAAGAAACACGACATGAAACCAAATGAGAGTATTTTTCACAATGTGGCCGGGCTATGCGCATGTGACATGGACGAGGTTGCAAGCCTCAGTGGGGTTTGTTGTCCTCTTACCATCAGCCGGGCCATACGGTTACTATTATAAGTATTGAAAATAAGTATCCTTCTTTGTTTGTACCTGGTCCCACGGCTCTGTCCGTGTTTTGCAGAGAATTCCCATTTCACGGGACATAATATAGGTAGGACGTTTTCTGAAAGTTCCACACTAGGTGCAAAAAAAAGTGGAGTGGAACATTTGAGAAATCCCACTATGACTCCCGTTCTGCAACAATTCATATTCGATCTATTTATAAGTGTAGGTACGACGGTAGCTAATGGCCATATAAACGCGACGGCGTTTGGTTTTTATACGGGGACGAGACATAGGTAAGTGTTTATTTTTCAATTAGATCTTAGCGGTACGTAAATGCCCTACGACTTACCGTTTGGGCAAAATAAAATGAAATGGTAGGTATTGTACCAAGATTCAAGTTTCTTTATTTGGCCAAGTAACAAAATAACGTTACATCTACCTACTCGTATGTTACCTACACAGATAAAAAAACTGGTAATATGATAATTCTTCCTCTAGCTCTAGAATGATGGTTACTTAGTACTTACCTACTAAATACACGCAATACAATTGCTCAAAGGTTAGCTGGAAAAAATCCCTCTCAGGGATAAGCTCGCCTTTGTACATGTATCATCTGTTCTTCAGTTATTGTTTAGTTGTTGTGTTCTGTTCCATGTACAATAAGAATTGACATACATACATACAAACATACATACATACAATTCAATATTGTAAAATGAGATTGAATCATCTCAAATATTGATGTCTAGATTGTGTAGGTATACCTGTGTGTATGTAAGTACACGCAGTCAGAGAAGACGCCTCACAGCCGGCACAGCTGAATGTTACGTCACTGGCATTTGGACCTGTCTTACTGGCATAGTATATCCGCCTTACAGAAGATCACAGTCATAACACTACTAACTACTCGATTTATAGGTAGGTGATATATGGTATATTGTATGTAAGGTAACGGCGCCTATTACCGGGGGTATCATATTCGTCTACCATTACCGCGGCATTTCAAAATACGCATTTTAAAAGCAAACCGTTCGATTTACAATAAAACATATTTTACACAAATGAAGCCTAATTTAGTTGACTAACGGTTCTGTTTACGCAAATGTGTGTGGATGAAATAACAAGCTCGCAATTCGTCAGTTTCTGCGACGGCGGCGTAGGAAGAGGTCGCATCATACAAACGCGTGGCGTCACTGGTAAGTATACCTGAATCTTATTTATTATTTCACGTAATAGCTATGACAATTGAACTAATGCTATGGATTTTAAATGATTATTTATAGTTTTCTGCGCGTCTTGTGCGTACTCTTTATATATTTTTTGGCCTGGAAATGCATTTAAAATAGAATATAAAATACAGCGGTGATAGACGCCATTTTTAGTTGGGGTAACTAATACCGTGGCATCCCACGGTAATAGTTAAGTCGGCGATTTGCTTCTTTATACTTTATCTTTTTAATATGTTATCGATTATATAATCTCTTACAGTTATTCGAATCTTGATCTATTGACGCTATTAAAGAACTATTTCCGTGGTATGGAAAGTATTCAACAAACCCTTAATTTTTAACCAAAACTTTAGTACTGAATCTGCAGTTTCTATGGAAACCCTTATTTTGTCATGTCGTTTAAATATTGTAATAATTAACTATATTTACTCACCAGTTATGTGATTTTGGTTTTATACCAAGCTTGTAATATATATGTTTGATTTGTAATGAAAATACAATTATATCCTAAAGTTTGTATGGGTCGGAATTAGTTTTTACAAAATTCCAAATTAAGTCTATTACCGATGGTATGATCCCATACCACTCGGTAATAGTAACTAAAGGAATCTTTTACCGACCCATTCAATATTTGTTTGGGTCGGTAATAGGTTAACAATAAGTATCTATTACCGAGTGATATTTTAGTCTTCTATTAAAATAAATCACATCTAGGGTTCCATTCGTACAATTACAATTGAAAATATCTCTAGAACGCATTATTAAGATATATGGTGAACGGAGATAATAACATATCACAGCAAAATTTTAAAATCAAATAAAGACACCATAATATTACACATACAGAATGTTACGAAACTCCCCTTTAACTATTTAATTAGAGTCTGGCCCAGAATACTAAATTGTTCGAAAAGTATTAGACATAGGCTTGGTTAAATTCGATAAAACTTTTTACATTTTTTTTTCTTTGTATACAAAATACCGAATCCATACTATATGTAATGTAACAGTGATTTAATAAAAGGTAGGCTTTACCTGCTATGTATGTAAGTAGTAGTTATTCTTATAATCAGTTGACATCATTTGTAGATTTATGGTTTTTTTTATATACACATACGCCTACACCCCTGCCAGTTTGGTGTCCCACTGATGGGCAAAGGTCTCTCCTATTTTTATGTTATTACCAAAGTCAGAAATATTATTTTAATCCTCGATATTGGGTACCGAATTGTGTATTAGGTTACTATTACCGATGGTAGAAAATTGCTGCTTTTTGTACCCTCGGTAATAAAAGCTAAATTCGCGGTAATAGAATCACATCCTATCCATTACCTCGGTAATAGAAGAATCTCCTTTCCTGGTTTCAATAATTATTTTATCAAATATAATAAACTAAAATTGGTTCAAAAAGTTACGATTCTGAAAGTTCAATAAACACCCTTAAATAAAAATAAAAAACTAGGATGTTAAGGAGCTTTCATACCCATCATTTTTTATAATCATTTGAAAACGACCTAAATACCACGGTAATAGGCGCCGTTACCTTATATGGTGTTGTGTGGTGGAGCGTAAAGTCACCAGAACTCCCGACGAAGCGCGGCCGCGGTGTTGAGCGGGTGGGACCAGCATTTGTCTCTAGCTATCAACACAACTAATTTCTTAACCGATATAGGGTCAACAACGCGCTTGTGATTCTTCGCGAGGGTCTACAGGGTGTCATTTTCTGCTTACTAAATGGCAAGCCGTATTGTTTGCCTCCGTCGTAAGCTGAACGTATAATATACATGGTCCAGTTTTGCTCCTAGTCTCACCTGTACGTCTAGCACAACTTGCCGACAAGTCGCTTCGCGCGCGACTGAGCGCCCCCTGTCTCACATGCACCGTGCAAATTCGAAAGAGGAGGGTACATCTTTCTAAACTCGCATCGCGGCGCGGCGTCAGTTGTGCTAGCCCCCCTGGTGGTAAGCGCCTGACGACAGAGCCTTAGATACACACACGGTTCAGTAATAACCTATTCACTCTTATTTTGAAGGCACCCATATCATAAATGTCAGTGAAAAACACAAATAACGGGAGCTAATTCCATTATTTAGCAGTTCACATTATACTATTACACATTTATAATATTACTAGCTGCCCGCCAGGTTTCACCCCCGTATTGCACGGAACGCATGTAAATTCGCAGGATACAATATGTCCAACCGGAAAGGAAAGTCAGTCAGTACACAGGTGAAAGAATTTATGAAATCGGACAAGTGCATCCGGAGATTCCCATTACATACAAACTTACAAACTAAAACAAAACAAAGACACAAACCTCGACGACTTTTCCTTTCTATAATATTAGTATAGATAGTACCTAAGTGAAGTACAGATTTGAATAAAAGTGAAAACTAGCTGACCACAAGGCATCAATCGCGTATTGCAAAGAACACAGGCAATCCCGCGGAATAAAATATAGACTATGTGCATCCCAAAAAAAATTTTTTTTTATCGGTCCCGTTGTTCCGGCGATAACTCATACATACAAACTTAAATCCTGACAAGCTTACAAAGCTCCAATCTCACAGACTTTTCCTCTTTATGATATTAGTATAGAATAGCTGTCCACGCTGCTTCACACGCTAGAAGCTAGGGGCTGGTCCATATATTACGTTATCGTTTTTTGTCGATTATTGACCCTCCCCCCCTCATTATACTGTTAATTCTTTGAATGGAACCTCCACGCCTATTAAACGGACTACCGTCATCCAATGGTCAGCCTACGAATGAACTCCCTTCACACAAACTTACATATTCACTAACTTTACCTATTTATGATAAAAATTGTTGTAATACTACGATAATGACAAACAATACTGTCTAGGGAATGCAATCGTGGTCTTGCGAGAACTCGTCCATTTTTTAGGAGACTGAGGCTCGTACAACTTTTGTACGATATTGAGCGAGATTGAGCGAGGCAGCCTAACCTAATCCCTACGATCCTTTTCCGTTGATACAATATAAAATCATAAAATTCGTAGATTAACACGAGATACTCACCAAAATATGTAAATAATCAATTTAGACTTGATTTCACAACATCAGGATAATAAATTATGCTAGAATATTAAAATATTTTATCACTTGACAAATATTGTATTTATTTCCATATGACATGTGGTGACTGACACGACGTGTCAGAATTTTATTTTTAATGAAATCAAACCTCTTTGTGCTAGAGCTAGACTATCGACTTAGCTGCTATAATACATAATATCATATCAACTGAGATATGTACTACTACAGACATCTAGTGTCCAGTAGAAGAAGTTTATACCATCAATTAGCGTAGCGTTAATTGAGCGTTAGCCCCAACAAATCATTATAATCTTACCCCTGCACGCGTTGGAACACAGTTGTTATTAATAAAAAATAACGTATATCCTAGCCTATAATGTAGTATACGTCGCTATTTTATACACGTGGGCATCTTTGCACAGTAGCCGATTTTTCATTCACACATATCTTTGATTACTTAATTCCAGCCCTGTAAATATTTCAGCGTCGGTGTTGGTAGCCTAACATAAGCTAATTGGCATGTTCTTTTATGTTAGATACCGTTTTACTAATTATACCAATTGGATTTCGTTAATTAACAGTTTTTATGTTTTACATACTTTGGTTAATTACTAGACCCCTGCACGCCGTTCAACATTGGTCCCATATAATGAAATAATGCCGTGGTTAAGACCTTTCAAACGAGATATGTCTCAACTGTATACACTCATGGTACAAAATGCCCATTCTCCTTTTATGATTACTTTCACATGACACAAGATTCTTTCCGTGCTATCGATGATAAAGTGAAACACTGTTTGGAAAAGAAAATTACAAGGTTCCAGAAACCTATATCCTCCGAACATCGACTAACTCTTTGTTTAAGGTAAGCAATATCGAATAAATTATCCAATAAAATCTGAGTAGGTATGTGCTATGCGAGTGTGTGTGCATTTTTCTAAAGCCCCGCTAATCTGTTTCTTATTTTAAGCTCACTCACAAATATATCCTGACGCCGCGATTCGACTAAGCATAATCAGAAGTGTCAATGAAGGGTTGAGAACACGCTTGTTATACTACATACGTAATTTAAGTTGCAAGTATCCATAGGCTATGGTGTCTGTGTTTGAGAACGGTCAGTTGGGCAGATCCTATAAAAACAACATAACAAACATAACATTAATTGACCGTTCGCTTATTTTTTCACCATAACCAAAATCATGGCCCGTTCTTGTATTGCCTTCCAATGTCAAACAGCTTTATTCCATAAATTCACATGGTTTAGTTTACCACCTTTGGCTATAACAGTGGTGGTGGCTATACATCCTCACCATCATCATACCAGCCGAAAGACGTAGACATGCAGGCCTCCCCCAAAGAGTGCCAAATTGATCGTTTCGGCGCCACCCACATCCAGCGGACTCCCTGGGCGGGTCTACTCACGCTGCGCCTTCCGGTACGTGGTCGCCACTCGAGAACCTTTTCGCCCCAACGGCCATCGGTTCTGCGTGCAATGTGCCCCGCCCACTACTACAGTTTAGTGATTCGGAGAATATACCTACATCTGGTCTATGGTTACCTCTGAGTTCTACTGCGGATAGCCTCATTTCTGATGCGATCACGCAGATAAACTCCTAGCATAGCCCTCTTCACTGCTTTTTGGGTGGCCTAACATTTTTCCCAAATGATTCATTTCGCCAGTTTTATTTGTCATACGTATACTTTTTTATGAAACCCAATTTTTTCACGATGACTATAAAACAAACCTTAATGCAATGCAATGCGTTTTAAAATGCAATGTTTTTTTTACCCCACTGTCGCAGAAGGAGGGTTATGTTTTTCGAGCATATGTACACCTTCATGTATGATATATAGATTTTTTGTTGAGACACTTCCGAATATTTTTTTACTGCATTAAAAAATCACTCTTAAAAAATCTGCTCACAAATCCACTAAAAACTTGAAAAAAAGTTGTTAAGTTTAAAAAATATATTTTTATTCGAACGAGCGAGCGAAGCGACCCGAAGTCCTCCTGCTTCAGCTTGGACCGAAAATCATTTGCCTGCCCGGCTGCCCTCCTCTACAGGTCGTATTTCTCAACCGATTATCGTGAAATTTTGGGAGCAGTTTCATTAATTAAGTATAATTATAGTTATTTTCAGCGAGGTACTTTTTCAAAATTCAATAACTATTTTTAAAGACAAGCTACAGCTCACAGAGCCACTGTTTTTTTTAAACAGAACGGTTTTGTCATTGTTTGTTTGTCTAACACTTAATTTAATTTAATGTTTTGTAACTCACTAACACATCCATATGCCAACACCTGAAAGAAAATATTGAATTGAATTGAATTGAATGTGTGATAAGACACGCCCTAGTCACGCAGCATGGTGGATCCTCAGAACAATCAAGAAACTAACTAATTCAAAACATAGCTGATAAAGAAGTCCACGAGTCATTTTGGTGGCTTTCGATTTATCTCAGGTTTCGGGTGACGAAATCGATATCTTGTAACTACTCTATGTTTTGTCAATAATGGTCACACATCTGCAACACATGATTTTAATAAATACTTCCCGCCACCCGTGACTTTGCTTAAACTCGGAATCCCATAACTAACTAGTCTGGCACGATAACCCACAAGAGCACGCCACTGCTCGATCCTGCGCAGTATCTTGCCAGCTGGCGCCGGCTCCGAGTCCGCGCAGATCCGCTTCCAGCATTATCCTTCCCGCGATGGCCGCGATATTTGGGATGACAACCAGGTCGTCGACCTGGCCCCTACTTGAAAATTGTCACCTGACAACGACAATTCTCAATACATTGCTGGTTCCACAAGTAACGTAGCAACCACCTTAACTTCTAGAACAAGCAATATGGTGAATTGTCAGTGACAGGTGACAATTGTCAAGTTGGTGAAATAGGGGCCTGACGGTCGGTCCAAGTATGCTCTCTTCACCTGTCGATCTCCTCCTATCCTCTCGAGCAATTCCATATGCGAACTAATTTCAGTATTAACATTAATCTGCTGCAAAAAAGTCAACTATAGGTACTTACTTATTTTTAACCTGCTTCAAGAAAAGACCAACTCTAAGGAATCTAAACTATAATTGTATCCTGATGTTACCTAAGGAAGAGCGGGGTCTCCCAACACAGGCATATCTTTGCTAACAGGGCGGCTAGATCAGTGGGCGCAGCACGGTTGCCATTTTATCACTTATCGTTGTGGTAAAGACGCCCATCACGCTCAGCGGGCGTAACACAGTTGCCATTTTATCACTTATCGTTGTGTATAAGGCATGCGTCACTCTCGCACTCGCATACTTGTCAGAGCGTGATCGGCGTCTTTACCACAACGATAAGTGATAAAATGGCAACCATGCTACTCCCACTGACAAGTATACGAGTGCGAGAGTGACGGATGCCTTATCCTCAACGACAAGTGATAAAATGGCAACCGTACTACGCCCGTAGTGGTTCGTAACCGGTGGTCAGCGGACCACTGCTAGTCCCTGGAATCACTCGAAGTGGTCCGCGAAGCCATCGATCAAAAATATTAAATAACTGCCAACAATTCGACAAAACAAAGAAAAATCAATGTTTTTGTGAAATAATTAACATTATATTAAGTAAATATTTACTAACCAATATGGACCTGGTTCTGAAATAAACGTATTCATTCATTCATTCATAACGACCCCCAAACAGTAAGTGGTCCATGGCAAAACAAAAAAAAAACAATAAAATCTCTCATCACTAAAATGTTGCCTTAAATCATATTTTATGTGTATTTTATGAAATAAAGAATTTAGTATTTTGTATTGTTGTGCCTTCAATTCGGTGGTATTTTACTCTATAAGGTACTAGGTACTCCGTCATTTAAATTGGGGAACGGTTTCTACAATCCTATTTTTATTTGAAAGTAGGTACGTACATGCCTTTGCCGTCGTAAATGTCGATCTCGTTGTCTACGGGATGTGCTAGAGGTATGTTGCGGGCTACAGACTAGCAACCTTTCCGCAATATCAACTTTTTTGTTTTTAGAAGTGGCACTAGTTTTGGGAACACTGGCGTGAAAGTTTGTGGGTACCTACTTACTTATTTATTTGGAGAATCGCATTTAACCATGTTTCATCTAAGAAAACAACTTTGTCCCAGTCGTCAATTGTTTTCACTTTTGATAAGAAGTCAAAGCGAGCAAGCGCTAAGTCCGATCTTTCCAATTCACAATATTTCATCGTTTTTTTCTTAATCGATAACCCTCACCTGCTCTTGCAATCCAAGCGTATTGAAACAACATTGTAATGACATTCACTTAAGAATATAAGTAAATATTTTGTAGTGTTTTTACGGTATCAACATGCTATTATGAAGTGACATCCATCATTCTAATCAAGCTACAAAAAAATGGTATAATCGGCATGTTGACGTCATTCTAATATCCTTCGCCCTGAAAAGCCGACGTCAAGTATAAGTATACATTTTGCACCTTATTACAACGGGATGAGGTGCTAAATTCTATACATTACTTTGCAGTGGCCTGAATAGTACTAAAACAAAGATATTCAAGACCTTTGTACACGATTACAATTAATGGCAAGATGTATTTTAAGAACTAGCTTACATTTCTGAAAATAAACGTGACATTGTTTTAGCGATTATAAGCTCTAAGTTAAAGGGTAAAGTTTGAATGAAGTGCACTTGCATACGATGCTATTGCATGCATAATAAACGAAATCTCATTCCAAAATAAAGAATGTACTTATAACGAAAACATCGGAATTGCGAACTTTGCTGTTGGCTTCACACCAACAAAAACATACCTACTGACAGTACTGATACCACCACATTTACCGTATTTATTCACCATGGTTTAACAAATATAGAATATATACCTAATTATATGAATACATTAACGCCTTTACGTGCTGTTTAATAAAATCAGATTATTTTTACAAAGCAAATAAAAATCGAAAAAAACTGAAAAGCAAAAAATAATAAACCTTTTTTATTCAGTTTAATAACTAAGTTCTCAAACTATTGTAAGTATACCTAAGTATAAAATTACTCCAAACAAGTACAAGTTACACCAAATCAAATCTTTGTTCATTGATTGTTTGGCGCCGACTCAAAATTACTTAGGTACACTTAGATTAATTTAAGAACTTAGTTATTAAGGTTAATCAAAAACTCAAAATAATTACAAAAACAACTTGTCAGTGGGAGTAGCATGGTTGCCATTTTATCACTTATCGTTGTGTATAAGGCATGCGTCACTCTCGCACTCGCATACTTGTCAGAGCGTGATCGGCGTCTTTACCACAACGATAAGTGATAAAATGGCAACCATGCTACTCCCACTGACAAGTATACGAGTGCGAGAGTGACGGATGCCTTATCCTCAACGACAAGTGATAAAATGGCAACCGTACTACGCCCGTAGTGGTTCGTAACCGGTGGTCAGCGGACCACTGCTAGTCCCTGGAATCACTCGAAGTGGTCCGCGAAGCCATCGATCAAAAATATTAAATAACTGCCAACAATTCGACAAAACAAAGAAAAATCAATGTTTTTGTGAAATAATTAACATTATATTAAGTAAATATTTACTAACCAATATGGACCTGGTTCTGAAATAAACGTATTCATTCATTCATTCATAACGACCCCCAAACAGTAAGTGGTCCATGGCAAAACAAAAAAAAAACAATAAAATCTCTCATCACTAAAATGTTGCCTTAAATCATATTTTATGTGTATTTTATGAAATAAAGAATTTAGTATTTTGTATTGTTGTGCCTTCAATTCGGTGGTATTTTACTCTATAAGGTACTAGGTACTCCGTCATTTAAATTGGGGAACGGTTTCTACAATCCTATTTTTATTTGAAAGTAGGTACGTACATGCCTTTGCCGTCGTAAATGTCGATCTCGTTGTCTACGGGATGTGCTAGAGGTATGTTGCGGGCTACAGACTAGCAACCTTTCCGCAATATCAACTTTTTGTTTTTAGAAGTGGCACTAGTTTTGGGAACACTGGCGTGAAAGTTTGTGGGTACCTACTTACTTATTTATTTGGAGAACCAACAGCTATAAAATACAAAATCGGGGGGCACAAGCCAAGCGAAGCGCAACGCAAGGGCACTAACCTACCTTTTTTCGAAGCGGTTCGTCGTTTCTTTGAACCCTCGTACCTTTGGTTTGGACTATACCAGATTAACAAAATTCTCGGGATATGATGTCAATAGTGGACTTATTAAACATAAAAAGTTTCAACAACATAGCTCTTATACTTAAGATTTTATTGATATCTAAAAAACGCCGATTTCGTCACTGACTCACTGACTCACTGACTCACTGACTGATGTTGATCATTAAAACCTCTAGGGTACTTCCTGAAGTCCTAGAAAGCTGAAATTTGGTATGTAAGCCATTAGTACCTACACAATCAACAAAATAATTCAAAATTTTGAACTTCTACCCCCCAACCCCTTAAAGTAGGGGATGGAACTTTGTATGAGACTTCCGCAAATTTTGATGCTAGGGGTCTGAAAATTTATATAGGGACTCCTTGTTATAAATAATAAAATACGTATTTCAGGATTTTTAGTAAATCCCCCCCATCCTTTAAATTAGGGGATGGAAGTTTGTATGGGTTTTCCCATTCACTTCTTTAGAAATTACCTTACCAAAAGGAATGAGATCCCACCAAAAACATTACATGTAAAGTGATGCCAAGACTCCATAGCTCATACAGCTTTTAGCGTGAAAAGATATCAGATCGCAATTAGCGCCAAGCTTCCTACTTTACACGGCGTAACTCTACCACTACCAGCCACGCTCTACAAATTATATATGTTGGCTAAAAACCCGTCACTTATTAATATCATCATAAATTCATTCGGCGTGAAAGTCTATGCGGCGACCGGGATGTGCCGAACAAAGCTATACTTTTTAGCGAAGATGTAGAATTTGTAGAGCGTGGCTGGTAGTGGTAGAGTTACGCCGTGTGGAGTAGGAAGCTTGGCGCTAATTGCGATCTGATATCTTTTTCACGCTGAAAGCTGTATGAGCTATGGAGTCTTGGCATTACTTTACATGTAATGCTTTTGGTGGGATCATATTGATTATATCTATATATATAATAAAAAACGCCAATTACAGGTTCCCACCGATATCATCAAAGTAAGTACCTAATCAGTTGTGAGATCTCTATTAAGTACATGGAAGATAAGTGTTATAAAAACAAAACAGATACTTAGTGCAAATACAACACTGGAACGACTATACAATTTTAATAATTAAAACTAAACCTTAAAATTAGAAAATAAAACAACTGTGTCTAGTTTAGACCTGGGCCTCTTGGCAGGGTGCCCATCACGCAGGCAGCATTCCCGCGCTGAACTGCGATTGCGATTCTTTTCGCTTCCCTGTGGAGCTCCAGCGCACCCTTACCCCAAGGTCCTAGTGTCTCGACGCCGCCGCCGAAAGCAAAGAACTGATATTGGGCGCCAAGACAGCTGTATTTTGAAACCTTGAGGCGTCCCCGGGCGTATTGGTAGTTGCTGGTAGGTAGGACGCCGCCAGGGTGTCAGTAGGTACAGCCCCCCTATTCTGTAACTTGTTTTAAGCTCACCCCCAAACATATCTTGACACCGCGATGCGTAGTAACCAAGCGTAGGTAGAGGTCTAGCGTAGCGAATAACAGCCCAGGTGTCTTCCAGGGTATCAACGACATTATATTGCCTACTTACTGAGATTTTCTAACTAGTGTATACATTATGTGGAAGCTTGTATATTCATTTATATTAACTATATATATACCAACATCATCTTCATCTTATGTATGTATACGTACGAATACTTTATTGTACACAAGACTTTGGTAAAAGTACAGACAAAATAGGTTAAGTAAAATAGGTTAAATAGGTACAGTCGAGGTAAAGATATCTTTCCATTTGAGTGTTACAAAAATATCTTTACATTTAAATAAGTTTACACACTACATGACAAAAACATACAACGCACATGACAGATTCATGCACCAAAGTTCTGTTTACCATCTATCTTCCATATAAACATTTTCACACATTGTGACATAATAGGTTTACATTGCATGTTAAAAAATAAGATTTCCTGTCAATGTGCCGTAAATAAATATGTTTACATTAGCAGTGGCACTTGAAACTACGTTCAAGCGTACTTTCCTTTTGTTTACACCTATTGCTACGTATACGAGTTAGGGAGCGACCACACCGGTGCTTAACGCTGCGTATACGCGTTTACGTGTCGTATGCGTCACGTATTCTTCTTACATTTTGCTGCGTTTTACGGTGCGTTAGCGTAATTTGAGCAGCGGTGTGGTCGCACCTTAAATGTCTTTACAGTTTGACACAAACCACGGTTCTTATTTCAAATGTCAATCACCGAAAACAGTACCTACCATACTGTTACTATCTATCGTATCGTATCTCTTTCATTTTGGGCATGACGTCAACGACGACGTTTTTTCTGTATGGGGCAGGTCATCCAAGTCCTCTTGGCCAATCAACATTGAAGTGAAAAATTACTCGTAAAAAAATATTAATTACTAATGAAGTGCTAATGAAGTACTGGAAGATTCCATGGAACTCCACAAAAGAAGAATTATCGGCCTACAAACCTTATCTTCATTTTCTAACCAACGCATTTGCTCTCGGAGTGCAGTTCACATGGTTGTGTGGAAAGAAAATGTGGATGTAGGGTATGGTATGTCAGGTAAGTGGCATGACGAAATACTTTAGGTTGTAGGTTTACTTACTTAGCTAACATAAATAAAACGCTAAAAACTACGGTAGCCTAATACGGTAGGTTCAGGCATAGGACTGTCAAGCTGCGGTCGTGGGTTCGAATACTTCGAATCTCGGCTCGTACTCAATGAAGTTTTTGGAACTTACGTACGGAATATTTACCATTAGCTTTTAGTTTGTATGTAGGGAGCAATCTTGAAATTCCTCAACCAATTTCCTTAATTCATTCACCCGTACATAGGAGTGAGATAATATACGATTAAAATTGTTAATAACAATTCCGCGCCTGCATTACACCGCCACGGCTGATGATGTGGTGGAGTACGTTCGGCAGAAGACCGGCTTCTCGCTGAGGGTGTTCCAGCTGCGTTCGCGCCACTATGTGCACTTCAGCTCGTTTGTGGTGCGCGTGCCGCGACCGCTGCAGGAGACCATCGCATATGCTGACTTCTGGCCGAAGGGTGTCGTGTTTCGACAGTTCCGGGGCAATCTGCCGAAACCTACACCGGAGATGACGATGCAACGGGGCCACGCCGTTTCGTCGCCTAAATAGTATTATTTGTTGTTTTTAGTTTCGTGACGCATTGGTTATTACTGTAATGTCCCGTAAATGTATTTGTCAATAAATAAATAAATAAATAAATAAATATAATTCAATGAATTATTTTTTAAAATAATTTTAAGATAAACAGTTTTGAAGTCATTTAAGGAAATAGGCGAAAATTGACCATTTCCTCTACCCAAATAAATTATACCTCTTTTTAAAGACGATATTCTATTTTTTACTTTAGTTTTGAGAAAACTAAACTTACAACAAAAAAAACGATAAATTATTAAAAACGTTCGTCTTTAGTGGCTAGTACGCTAAGTTTTATGTCGGACATAAAGCATTCGTCCCATTCTGGCAAATATGCGAGTGCAAGAGGGACTAATGCTTTACGTCGGACATAAAACCTAGTGTGCTAGGGGGCTGATTGCGCTAAAACTATAAGTGATAGCACTTTTGCGTGTAATAAAGATTTATAGTGAATTTATCAGGGATTATTTGGTTCTTAAGCATTTTTTATGTATCGTGTACGGTTTTCTTTTAAAATGGAAAATACCGTGCTCCGGGACACTTTCAAGGGCGCGGGAGAGTGAAGCTCGCCCCGGAGGAGGGGGGAGTACCTAGATAAAATGAAACTTTGCTCTATAACCTACATATCCTCCATATAGATAAAAGTTCTCCATTAATTTTGCCAAATTTTCCATAGGTACATTTTTATCTAGTTTTCTTAAGCTAATAGTTGAGTCGTAA
The DNA here is from genome assembly GCA_947049275.1 of Epinotia bilunana. Lineage (NCBI taxonomy): Eukaryota > Metazoa > Arthropoda > Insecta > Lepidoptera > Tortricidae > Epinotia > Epinotia bilunana. The sequence goes on along the minus strand of OX346275.1, from coordinate 13,780,852 downwards.
TTTAATAAGATATTGCTAATTAGCGTAATTTAATAAGTTACAGATAAAGCTTTAATGAAGAAAGATAACATAAACCTTTTTATAACCTCTTACTCCCTATATACCTAATTAGAATTGACGATTTCTCAAGTCCCAATGTGGGTAACCTTTTAACCCACAATTATGTATCTAGCTATTATCGAGCCAAGAACTATAAACTTAAACTTTACACCGCGTCCAGGAAACTCTGTTATCAGTTCATGGTCAGTATATGACTTCTTGCGTCGTACTATATGACACTTTAATGATGATTTACAGTAGGTAACCTATAGGTAGACCATTTCGGTCTGTGCGTCTACACAACTTACTGCCGTCGACGTGCGACGCCTGTCTCACTCGGACGGTGCTAATTAAAAAGTGGAGGGTAGATTACGAGTATCTCGTCTCACGTCGCGTCGCGGTGGCGCGGCGGCACTCGTTTACCGAGTATGCTATACATTCGTCCATTCGCCCGTGCACCGGCCTGCAAACGGTGACATTATAATAGGCTTTAGCCATATTTCAGAATACATTATTAATGTTATATGCTCCCGTGAGAGTCGGACATATTAAAATACTAGCTTCTGCCTGCGACTTCGTCTGCGTGGACCCGGGATAAAAACTATCCTATATTTGAATCCAGGTTATAAACTATCTTCGTGCAAAATTTCATGTAAATCGGTTGAACCGTTTAAGCGTGATTGAGTAACAAACATCCAAACATCTAAACATCCAAACTTTCGCATTTATAATATTACTAGCTTCCGCCCGCGACTTCGTCCGCGTGGACCCGGGATAAAAACTATCCTATATTTTAATCCAGGCTATAAACTATCTTCGTGCAAAATTCCATTCAAATCGGTTCAGCCGTTTAAGCGTGATTGAGTAACAAACATCCAAACATCTTAACTTTCGCATTTATAATATTAGTAGGATAATGAGAACGGGTCACACGTATTTAAGGTAGATAATCATGTGACATGTTTGCGGTTCCTAATCATTTTAAAATTATCAATGCACGCGTTGCCGGCGCGTACATTGATAATTTTAAAATGTCTTGGAAAAACATACTTACGGGATGTTTATCGAGATCACGTCTTTCCCCCTTGTGAGATTGGGCGAGATTGGGCTCGATCTCCTCCTCGAAAGACCTTACGTCATAAATGGATGCCTCAGTTGAAAGTGGTTCAGGCTCAGACCAGAGGGGCTACCGCGAAGTGAAAACGAACTTCGTTCGAGTATCTCCCTCTCTGTCGCTCGAACAAGCAAGTGCCACAGAGAGGGAGATACACGAACGAAATTCGTTTTCGTTTCGCGGTAGGGCCTCAGGGGCCTATACCACAAAACTTTACAAGCGTAGGTACAATTTGACAAAATTGTCAACTTTTTCTATGGAAAATTGTACAATTTTGTCGAATTGTAGACTTGTAAAGTTTTGTGGTATAGGGGCCAGGTATGTTGTGGATGCGATTTTTTGACATCAGCGGATGCGGATATACGAATTTTAGGGTCAAACCCTAAAAACAACGTCCATAGGATATCACGCAGTCATCAACATGTTGAGACTAAAAATGACGATCGTAGCGAACAAAACAAAAACGCGTCTGTTCTTGTCACAGAAAATGAAATGAAATGAAATGAAATGAAAATTATTTATTCCAGACAGTCCATAGGTGCAAATTAAGTTAAATAACAATATAATTACACAATGTCAAATAATAATAAATAAAAAAATTAAAAAAATTCGAAATCGAAAATATCGAAAACGCGCGCGGCAAGTGCGCGTTGCACCTTTCTTGTCGCGAATTGCAGATGTTGAAATTGAAGAGCGACTTCCGCGGTTGCGGGTGAGGATGTGAATGTCTGCAACATCCTTGACCTGTCCCTGACCTGTTGCTCCGGAGTCGGGGGCAGCAGATGCAGGGCCACGAAATGCCGAATGTATGTAGACGGAGTGTTACCTACATACAAATACATACATAGAACATAGAAACGTACAGCAGTAGGCACCATGGCATCAAGAAATCAGAGGGGCTACCGCGAAACGAAAACGAACTTCGTTCGTGTATCTCCCTCACTGTCACTCGAACGGGCAAGTGCGACAGAGACGGAGAAACACAAACGAAGTTCGTTTTCGTTTCGCGGTAGCCCCTCAGTGATGCCATTTAAAAACTGGCTGTGACAGATGGGACAGGAGAACACGGAGCAAAATTGTCGCGAGGCAGCCTATTGAAACAGCGGTTGACTAAATGTGTTTTTCAGACCGCCCCCTTCTACCGCCCCGTCCAAGTTGGCTAAGTTCGGGTTGCACAGGGCGGTCCCACAGCACTTCAGAGCTCAAATACCGCCATCCGGTTGCCTCTTGGATGCTGCTACTACGCGTCATTGCTCTAAATATATAAGATGTGTCCAATCTAATTTTGAAGGCAGAAACATGAAAGTGGAGATATCTGTATGATATATTTTGCAACACGGATTGGGTCCCTTCTCGCCTTACGCCTAGATGGTAGGTTATTCCTACATTTCCCATAAGGCAAGGAATCTTACCAATATGGAGTACGGGAACCGCTAATGGTTGCTTTATTCACTCGGAACCGGCTTTGCCTTTTCGGTCGTCTGTCGGCCGTCAACATTCCATTCGTTTAAAAAAGTGGGAATTGGCTTCTATGGACAAAACTGCGGCTACTGGATTCTATAGAACTCGATGTGTTTATAATAGAGATGTGCCGACTATGGATTTAGCCGACTAGCCGCCTACTCGACTAATCGGCGCTAAGGTGGCCGACTATTCGCCGACTATAGATGTGGCCGGATAGTCGGCTCTCCCGACTATTTGGTACGTATAAATTTTTTCTATATGATGAAAATATAAGTTCCTATCCTTATATGATGATTAATTGTTGTATTTAATACATGAAAGATAAAACCAAAAGTAAATATGTGTATCTTTTGCCGACTATAGTCGCCGACTATAAGTGTGGCCGGATTGTCGGCTTTCCCGACTAATTGGCACATCTCTAAGTTTACAGGTAATTACAGTACTTAAAAACGATAAAAGATCAAGTAAGTGGAGAGATTTCAAATGCGGCTTTGGGCTAGGCTAGTTTTTTAACGTCAAAGTAAACGTCAGTGCTCGACACTACACTACTAAAGTGATAATTAATGGATCAGTGTCAGGCTTTGGGACGCTCACCTTAATACAAGTGTTTGCCTTCGGTGTAAGCAGGGGTGGTTCACTTCGTGATTTGATCGCGCCCCTACAAGTACAACATAACTACCTAGCGGCCCCAGGGGGTATGTTAGAGCGGCTCCGGCGCGCACGCGTCCTATCTATAGAAAGGGATAGCCACGGTTATAGGCTCGTTCGGCGTACCTAAACAGGGGATTTATTAATAGAGAACATTCTGTACGTAGTACTATTATTTATTCTGTGGTGTAAGTGTAACCATAATCGTGTCGTTGTCTGTCGTGTCGTCCCGCTTGTCCCCTGTAAATACATAAATATTAATAATATACTTTGAAGACTAAGTTTTAACTGACTTCAATGCCTCGCCTTATTTGAAGTTCCCTCGATTTCCCCAGTATCCCATCATCAGAACCTGACCTGCAGGCCGATCACGTAACGCATTGCACGTACCGTTAGGTAGATATAAACGTAAATTTTTATAAGGAAAAATTACAGTTGGACTGTTCTAACGCGCGTTGGAAACATTACGAGATTACCGCTCTGATGGCCATGGGGTTAACTGAGAAGGATATCCTTTCAATTTTTTTTTTTCTAAATCGTTCCCGGCGTCTTCTAGTAATCGTCTTGCTTTATTGTCATTGTTATTCACACAATCTTACGCGGTGCCTTACTGTTAATTTTATGATAATATATTTAGGAATACAGCTTTGAGTTTTAAATAGCATTCAACTTCTGTACCTACTCCATTGTAGTGTATAATCTAAGTTATTTTTGCATGCAGTGTTTGTCTATAATTAGTTGTGTAGGTATTTAGTTGAGCACCAGCCCATGTACAGTCGAGGTCAAAGATACGTTTACACTTTTGCACCTTATTACAAGGCAATAAGGTGCAAAAGTGTAAACATCTGTTTGACCTCGACTGTACCTACATCTTTAAGGATACGATTTAACAGCTGTTGGAGAATATTTTCAAATAAATAAATAAAAATCGGTGAACATACATAAAAACTCAAAGGTTTCCGAGATGTTTCCCCCTTTTTTTCCCTCCGTTAAAAAAGGTAACTTACTGTAATTTGTATTAAGCTGTAACGTGTGCTAACGAAATATTCTAAATCTTAATAATAAAATTATATAAGTATTTCAAATGAAAGTCATGTCTGACATGTCAAACTCTTGAGGTCTACTTGCAGAATAAATATTAGAATTTTGGCTTCTACATGCAGTTTACTAGTATGTACGCTGCTGCTGTTCCTCTTAGGGTGAAATCACATCAATCAGCATCGAATCGCATTTTGTAATACAGAAACGTAATTTTGTATGAAGATGCGTCCGCATGCGAAAGGGTGAATTGGTGCGGACGCATCTTCATACAGAGTTGCGTTTTTGTGTTGCGGAATGCGATTCGACGACGATGGATGTGTGACTTCACGCAAAAGCGCCCATCACCCCAAGGTCGCCACGCACGGCCTCACCAGCCCCCACAGCGTCCTTGAACCCCAAAACATCCGGGTATATAGGCGCCCGCGCAGCCAGCGCGCGCACTCGCGCGCCGCCCGCCGTCGCTAGTGCGCGTCCATAATGCGCGTCGCCGTGCTCGTGTGTTTTCTAGTCAGTGCATTGAACCCCATCGACGCGTTTTGCGCGAATTGCGCGAGCGATGTCGACCTGACGGACGTGCGTTTGGAGTTTGTTAAACGGCAGATCCTGAAGAAGTTGAGGCTGAGCAAGAAGCCGTCGGTGGCTGTGCCGGTGAACAGCCTGCCTATGCCGGTGGCGCAGGGGCAGACCCTGAGCCAGGGTACTGACAAGCCCCCGGAATTTGATGACTATTATGGACGGACGGAGCAGAAGATCATATTCCCAGTTGAAGGTAAGTGTTTATAAATGTTAAAGTCGGGACGGAAACCGGCAATTCGCGTGCTTTCATGAAAAAACTGAATTTCATGTGGTTTGTGTCTGCCAAAAGGTTGCCGACTGCAAGCTTCATCCAATTAATTGGGTTGAAAGCTATTGTGATCAGCAGTCGGATCAATGCTGGTTGCATTTGTTTGCAAGTAAAAAAACATCAGAACGATACCAATTAATTCCCAAACATATATTTCTTCTGCAGTGGTTTCAAACCACATTAACTGTCATTTGGAGTCAAGTGTACGCTGTTTTTACTCCATGAAACAAATGTGTTTATGAGGAATTGTATCTTCTAGTCTTAATATGGACACTGCGTGTTCAAAGTGTATTGTATTATGCTTTTTAATGTACATGTATGTAAATAGAGCCCCTACGGTACCTACATATAGATTTGCACTAAACGAATCATGAGTAATTTTATGTGTACCTATGATCCAGCCCTCAAAAGTATGAGAACCACTGTGTTCTCATGTTTCTCACATCATAATTTAATCATAGACCTGAAAGAGAATGCTAAGCCATTTCTTATTAAGTGCACCATTTGTTTACACATTATTGCGTTACATATATACATATTACATATATAACCTATACCTACTTATAATAGAGTTTTGATAAACTAAAAAGTTATTAAGGAATTCATAGGAATAGTAGAGCTATATAATTCTGCTACTAATCAATTCAATACAAGCTGGCTTATTAGTAGATATATATTAGTAGATATATATTCTGAAGATCTAGTATAAGAATTACCGAAACAAAACTTTACGATCGCGTTTGCGTTTTACCCTCAATTTGTATGGGATTTGACACCTAAACGCGAACGCGGTCGTAACGTTTTGTTTCGGTAAAACTTATACTAGAGCCTCCGGCCTAAACTCATGAAACTCCTTAATATTGGCAAGCGGTAGCTATAACTTTACCACTGAAGTATAAAACAAATGAAGCCCTAAATATCAATGGATATTATAAAAAAAACATTAATTAATCGCTTTTAACTCTGAGGTAAATAAAATAATAAACAACAACTTAATCATTAAGTCAAAGTGAAAGGCATGACATTAATAATGCTCTATGATACGGCATGAATGTCAAAACATTATAACTCTGTTATAGGTAATTTGCGAGATTTAATAGCGATTTATCGTTAGGACATATGTATTAACTGGTTAGGTACCACCCAATATGTTTCCAAATCACCAGCCTTTTTTTCAGAATTTCTTAATTGCGAAAACGGAGATTTTGATTTTTCAGAGGGGCTACCGCGAATCGAAAACCAAATTCGTTAGTATATCTCCCTCTCTGTCGCTCGAACTAGCAAGTGCGACAGAGATGGAGAAGCACAAAGGAAGTTCCTTTTACTTTCGCGGTAGGCCCTCAGGATATAATACGTTCTAAACTCTTTACATTATATATATATAGATATATATATACTATCATTTTCAAGTAAATAATGTGACTGAAACCTCGGCATCAAGAAATGTGGGTTCTCAAGAAATTGTCCTTAAACTAACTCTTTTAAAATTAGTTCTATTAGAATCTTACTGATTCCGAAATAAAATTGTTTTAGCATTGGCTTGGCGTTTAGTTAGTTCACTTGATACCATCAGTTATCAGTAATAAAAAATAAAACCGGCCAAGTGCGGGTCGGGCCACGCGCAGTGTAGGGTCCCGTAGTTGCCTGTCTGCCTGTTGGTTTTAACTATCTACAAATTATGATTCATGATTAAATTTTTGATAGTGTTTTTTATGCGATGAATCCTTAAAACAGCTTTAAATTTTTAAGTTATTCATCTACTAGGGTATAAAATAGTATGCGGATATCTCACGGCGCGTATCCGCGAGGCAGATACTTATATGAATGACTATATTATATTATAGTAAAGTTTGTACGTACGTATAGATAACGGTTCAGGAAAATAGTACGCTATATGATATACATACAGTAGGTAGTTTATAGTGTATATACCTCGTGGAAAGTAACAAAATATTACGTATCAAATAAAAATATAAATGTTATATATTTATTTATCTCTATAAGTATGTATATCGTCGTATATTACCCATAGTACACGCTTAGTACACGCTTAGGGACTAGGTCGATTTGTGTAAGATTGTCCCCTAATAAGTATTTATTTATTAATATGTAGTCTGCGTTCCCTCGTTATATAGTTTTAAGCATGTAGAGGGCTATAGCTAGTTAGAAGAAAAAAATGCCCGAGTCCGATGGTCCGCCTTTTACTTATGGGTATTACGAATATGATTTGAGCTATAAAGTTTAATTAAGTAAATAAATGGTTGGTCGGAAACCAAAGTCAACCCAAAGTGTCGATTTGTAAATTTTGATAATACGGTACTTATAGTAAAAAATAGTATAAGTAGGTATATGAGTGGAAACCTAATTCTCGCAATGAAACTTTCTATACAAGATTTCGATCGAGCGACATAAATTCAAATGGTACATTTATTTCTGTCGCTTTACAAACAAACGGCATTGGCGTCTTTCCTGTAGGTTAGTAAAAAAATCATAATTCCATTCAGGAAAGATGTCTTATTTTTGTTTTAATTCTATTTAATTCTGTCTTAGTCTAATTCTCAAGGTAAGTTCATATAACCGTGAGAATATTAATATTTACCCATATAAACTCACTACTTTATTATGTTCTTCTCTCTCTCTCTCTCTCTCTTCTCTCTTCTCTCTCTCTTTCTCTTTCGCCTGTCCCAATACTGTAGGTAGTTTATTTATTACATTTGTATGACGTTTCCGTGAGTCACTGACGGTGCTGGCTGAAAATCAGCGCTGCAGGTGTCTGACACCTCAGCATAATGCTGAGCCAGTGTCCAGTTCACTGCCGCAGAGACACTTGTTTCATGTTTTATCTGTTTTCTGTTTTTTGATTATTTTATTGTTTAACACGTGTGTCCTGTGTGTTTGTGAGTAAATGTATATTTCTTTCTCTTCTTTCTTTCTTCTTTCTCATGTTTGCTTTTGATCGCGTCAATTAGATGCTAGAAATCAGTTATAGACTCGGTACTAAACAAACACATAAAACTTCATATAGGCGAGTTAAAATAATCCCAATTTATTATATCATGTTCCGAAAGCGTGCTAGAGTGATTTTTAAACTTATCACGGCTTTGGGATCATTGCAATTTGATCCTTAAACGTTTCTGTTTAAAGTCCAATGAGTCACCGCGTAATTTACGTAGTTGTAAGAAGATTATTGACTTTCTCACGGAAAATGGCGGAGGTCACCCGATAGCTGCCCCCCTATTCTGTAACTTGTTTTATGCTCACCTCAACGCTCACCCACAAATATATCTGGACACCGCGATGCGTAGTAACCAAGCGTAGGTAGAGGTCTAGTTTCGTGACGGGCGACCGGCGGGGTGAGCCGCTTTAACGCTTAGCGAATAACAGCCCGAGCCTGATTAATAATAAAAAGAAAATAAACACGTTATCGGTTGTCGCGGAGATTATTCAACTCTGTGTGGGTTGTGGGAATTGATTGTAGAAAGTCGCTATACCTATATCTTCTCCTAATTATGCCACATTACACTGCGCACTGTACCTACTGCTAACTCTATTACCATCACAAACATACACACCCACACACACACCACACTACTATACTCACACTTTAATACAGTCTCCCTCTAGATACTCATGCAATAATTATGCTAATGATGTTATCAACTGCATTAAAAACTAAATGCCTTAAAATAAATATGATTAACGATCATTGTAGGAACTTATATACATAATGTAAACAACTCTAACTCATATCATGTATTACCATCTATAACTAGGCGGTTGATCATGGGGAGAAGGAGGGTACCCTGCCGTAATACAGTATATAAACTAGTACGGAGGGTGGCTTACTTCAACTTAATGTATACCTATACTTATATCGTAAAATAAAAACACATAAATTATTAGTTAACTGATATGTTAACTGATATATTATGTAAAAATGTGTAGTTTAAGTAAGCTAAATAAATAAATAAATCAATAAATAAATAAATAAATAAATCAATAAACTGATAGTACTTATTTACACAGGGGTCACTATGTAACGAAACCGATTATAACCGATGCTTGACAGGTCGAAAGAAAGCTCGAATCATGTACATAATAATTTTAACAAAGTTTTAAATGACTTCAGTTTAGTAGGTACTCCGCCAAGCCACGAGAACATTAGGTACCACATTTTTTTTTTCAATTTACCACATGAACTGATTTCCGATAGCAAAAGCGTTGATTGTTAGATAAAAAAAACCGAATCGCTGTATGTGGGCCGATAATATTTGAGGACTTGATTCGTTCCTATTTGAACGGAATCTTATCAGAATCTGTGACGTACTTTTGCACTTTTAAGTACATAGGTAATTGAGGAATTCCATAAGTCATCTGTGGTCTTCATCATTAATTCCACTCCACCAAATTTACGATTTCCGGGTGTAAATACACGAGTTATAATAGAAAATACCAAAATCACTACACGCGTGCTTAATATAATTGAAGAGTTCCCCCTGAAGTATATACTTACAAACAAACAAAAATATTGTACGAATCGGCTCATAAATGACGGAGTTCTGAGGTAACAAACATTGGAAAAAAAAACAACCGAATTGAGTACCTCCTCCTTTTTTTGAAGGCGGTTAAAAATTACCCTCCGGCCGCGTGGCTTGACAACGTTGTCCGACATTTCGTGCGGATACATACATAATACATATATATGGTAAGTTGACAGCATAAGGATGCATTCGCTCCTCACAGCTCGACTTTTCATCCCTTATTAGGGTTCCGTACCTCAAAAGGAAAAAACGGAACCCTTATAGGATCACTCGTGCGTCTGTCTGTCCGTCCTTCACAGCCTATTTTCTCCGAAACTACTAAACCAATTACGGTGAAATTTGGTACACATATGTAAGTTTGTGACCCAAAGAGGAACATGTAACGCAAACAAATGAATTTTAAATATGGGAGCCACTTTTGGGGGGAAATGAGAAAATTAAAAAATAAAGTTTTGCATATCAAATGAAAGAGCTCATTGTGTGCATCTATTATATATATATTTTTGTATTTTTAAATTAATTAGTTTAGAAATTATTTAAGAAAATAGCCAAAAATGACCATTCCCCCCTTCATCTCCGAAACTACAGTCTATAATTTTGAAAAAAATACACAAAATAGTTCTTTACGTACAGATGACAGGAAAATCTATTAGAAATGTGCAGTCAAGCGTGAGTCGGACTTAATACGGTATTTGACAAAAATCAAATCAGCTTATTTTTTGCCGTTTTTATAGATAATGGTATGGAACCCTCCGTGCGCGAGTCCGACTCGCACTAGGCCGCTTTTTTAGGGTTCCGTACCCAAAGGGTAAAATGTGCATTACTAAGACTCCGCTGTCCGTCCGTCTGTCTTTCCATCTGTCACCAGGCTGTATCGCATGAACCGTGATAGAGTTAAAATTTTGACAAATGATGTATTTCTGTTGTAGCTATAACAACAAATTACTAAATACAGAATAAAATAAATATTTAAGGGGGCTCCCATACAACAAACGTGATTTTTATATAATGGTACGGAACCCTTTGTGCGCGAGTCCGACTCGCACTTGGCCGGTTTTTGTGTATTTCATATTCAGTTTAAGTTCTTATGAAATTGTTATGTTACTAAAATTAATATACTTACAATGTAAATTGGGACTGAATAAATGAAATGACATACTGACACACTTTGGCCTCTACTAAATTAACCCGGATTGGCTTTACCATATCATAACGCTGTATTTTCTTTAGGTAGATAAAAATGATGAAATCTTTAACTTCTTATCGTAAGTGTGTTAATTCGAACCTTGGACCCGGCAATTCCAATTGTCCATGTGTATTCATATAATATTATGCTTCGATGGCAATATTGTCTATTTTTTGCTGGACTTTAGAATGCGTTTTTTTTTACTTTACCTGATAGCAATGTCTGTCTTAGCAGATGCCTGAATTGCCTGATGTTGACATAGTAAATAGTTAAGTCAGCGGTTAGGTAGGTATTCCCAAGTGAGACTAAGTAAAAAATTTAATCAATGCATTTAGGGTTCCGTACTCAACAAGGAACCTTTATAGTTTCGTCATGTCCGTCTGTGGTTAAGAACCAAATTCTTGGCCACCTTAACTCACTCAATTAAACTTTCTATGAAAGTTTTCCTTTGTGACACGAAAATTAACCATACAATTCTATGGTAATTTTTTGTCTCGCATTGGAACTTTGTTCACTTCTTCTGTCTGTATGGCTAACTACTGACTAACCCGGCTTACTACTGGCTAAGAATTTGGTCCTTACCCCTGTCTGTCTGCGGCATTGCTCAGTAACCATTACTACTAGAAAACTGTCATTCGGCATGGGTATATAAATTAATCACGCCGACAAAACAGTAGAAATAAATCATATAAATTTTTTAGGGTACCTCCCTCCCCTTACACCTAAAGTGGGGATCTATTTTTTTCTGGTTAAACCAATAATGTGGAGTATCGTTGTTAGCTTGTTCAAAAATATTACCTGTGGGTGGGTTTCTTAAAACGATTTTCAATTCAGCGATTCGTTTACGAGATATTGGCCTCGCTGAAACCCATAATATTTTTGAACAAGCTACCCAACGATAGTAGTGGCAGTGGGCGGGGCACATTGCACGTAGAACTGATGGCCGTTGGGGCGGAAAGGTTCTCGAGTGGCGACCACGTACCGGAAGGCGCAGCGTGGGTAGGCAGATGGACAAGGTGGACAGATGACCTGGTAAAGGTCGCGGGAGTCCGCTGGATGCGGGTGGCGCAGGACCGGTCATTGTGGCACTCTTTGGGGGAGGCCTATGTCCAGCAGTGGACGTCTTTCGGCTGAGATGATGATGATGATGAGGATGATGATGATGATGATGATGATGACCCAACGATACCTCACGCTTAACGATGAAAAAAAATACATGCCCCACTTTAGGTGTAGCTATGTAAATTTTAAAAAAAACTTCAAGATTTTATTGCACTGTTTTGTCGGCGTGATTAATTTATATTACCCATGCCGAATTACAGTTTTCTAGTAGTAAGGGTTAGGTACTAAGCTAAGCCGGAGACAGATGGACATGGCGTAACTATAAGGGTTCCTTGTTGACTACGGAACCCTAATAAAAAAAAGACAGGCTCGTAAGTTATGCAGCTCACGGAACGACTAGTAATATTCTTTATTGCACCACAACGTAAATAAGAGAAAGAGTTGATAAAATAAATATAATAATGGTAACCACTATCTTGATTACTTTGTGAAAGTTTATGTCTGTCTGTATGTTGCCTCTTCACGCTGAACCGATTAAGATGAAAGGCACAGGTACAGCTTGAGTCTCGGGCAAGGACATAAGATAGAAGAGAAGTTTTAATCCCGGAATTCACCCCCTAAGGGAGCGGAAGTTTGTATGGAACTACGATATTTAAACGAGTTTCACGCGGACGGAGTCGCGGGCAAAAGCTAGTGTTTTGATAAAACAAAAGAGCCACAAGTAGAGTTGATTAATGCGTTTTGTAAACTGACCAACGACAATGAGCTGAAAAGTTTGTTAGCGGTTGTCGTGATACTAAACGCGCTTTTTCTTCAAGTCATATGCGTAAGTATTATGTACTTAATACGGGCGTAGCATTGTTGACATTTTATCACTTATCGCTGGCGAAAAGACATCCGTCTGTCTTATCCTCAACGATAAGTGATAAAATCTCAACCATGTTAGCCCCGCAGGTTGAACCGTTTTTATCACATTTAACCATCGCTTAATTTTGTCTGCCATTAGAATTTGACTACCATGGAAACAGGAGGTACCTACAGTTAATACTATATGTATAGCTCTCAGGTCCATAGTTATATGTATGTATGTATGTATGTATGTAAGCACTTTATTGTAAACAATAACAGGTTAGAGAATATACATGTCACACAATAGATCAAAGTACAAAGGCGAACTTATCTCTATAAGGGACCTCTTCCAGCTAACCTTTGAGCAATTGCAACGTGATTTATATCACAGAGCAGTTAGCTTTTGTTAGGATGTAGTAATATTAATCTTACGAATCATAGCCTTTTCTTTCTTCATGATCGCTCTCATTTTATTGCGTAAGATGGAGATAGCGGCACATGTAACCGATTAACTATAGCTAATTACTTACTAATTAACGACGCATGTACATACCTCTATCAATATTTAACTACAATTTCCCAGAATAAAGGATTATGATACTTATATGTTTAATTTTCTCCGAGATGATAGCAAATAAAATAAGTCTTACTAACTAATAGCCATGAAAGTGTTCTACCTTCTTAATCAATTTTAGAGCATCTGAGCATTGCTCAGAAACGATTTTTCATGGTCATCAACAAAACCTTCGTTATCTTTGTAGGCCCGGTCACTACCACACTAGGCTAAACCGTCAAATATTCTTAATAATTTAGTAGATTATCGTATTGTCATTTATCTATTCTAATATCTAATGGTAAGTGTGCAGCTTTTAAGTTTGTGTGTAAGGGTTGCTTAGACGGAGCCGCGTGGGTAGTTATTATTATACCTATGTGCAAACATTCAAATCGGTACCACTAATTAAAGAAGGTGCTAATAGACATGAAGAGAATCGAGAGAAGAGGATCGAGATTTTTGCACAATTCCTTGAAGATTTCATTAAATATCAACTTCGTTTCATGTCGAGGTTTTAGGTATAAATTAATTAATTATAGTATGTGACAAGTAGGTGTTTATATTCGATTTCACCTACTCAAATCATATGATTATTTTTCATCGTCTCCACCACCCAAAGGTTGTCTGGAAAATAGGACTCTAAAGCGATAAGACCGCCTGTTGTCTACTATTGTTTATGTTTAATTTACATCTGTTTGTATATTATGAAGGTACGAATATTTTTTATTGTATTGTATTGTAGGTGGACCAAAAAGGTCTCAGATTGGTGGCCACTTCTAGGTAAAAGGAGCGTCGGCCGTCCACCAGCTCGATGGGTGGACGATATTAGAAATAAGATCGCGGGTCAATTCTGGATATGTTTAGCTCAGGATAGAGACGGGTGGCGTACTCAAAGAGAGGCCTGTGGTCGGCAGTGGGCGATTACGGGCTGAAAATGATGATGGTGATGTGACAAGTATTTCTCACAGGTTTTACTAGCAAAATATAAAAAGAAATACTTTAAAACGACTCTTAGTCCAGTCAATGAACTGACAACTTGTATGGAAAAAATGACAATTTTGGAAATAATTTATAATAGCTTCTTTTGATGTGTAACGGATATATTATCAATTAAATAGTTACCCAGCGACAAAATCCGACAAAATTTCAGACATCAAAAAAATGATAAATTAACTAGCTTCTAAAAAGTCAGAAAAAATATTAATAAACATGTTTGTCTTTATTTTGGTTCATTTACATTTGCTCTATAATATTCAATATAAATCGTACAAAAAAACACACTGCATGCTTCATTTAAAGCTACATAATTACTTCCGGGTGGAAAGTTTGCCGGATTCTTGAATAAATCATCTTAGAATACAATTTTAAAATGAAATCAACAAAAAAAACGCTATTATAAATTAATGTTTTTCAAAACCGTATTTTGCCTGGAGTATCTTCAATCTTTTCTTTTAGCAACAACTTTAACGTAGCACATAGATAACATATGCATCTTTCGTTTTAATAATAACATAACGTAAACGAAGATAATGTTCGCGTAAAAAATGCAAAGATTAGAAACGTGATAGTAATACGGGTCACCAGCGGTTACATCACAGGTTTATCAGTGTTTTGTTCTGATTAGATAAGCTATCGGCTTCCGCGTGTCATGTGGCAGGTTCGTGCCTCTCTCTAAAAAAGAAGTAATGCCAATAACTAGCATTAATCCCGACTACGGTGAAGCAACACCCACACCCAGTCTTGCATGTACAACAAAATAATGAAAAGGTCAATAGCCAAAAGCTGACAGTGAAACAGCTTCACACTAAATTGAAAATTGGTTGCTCACTAGAATTTGCCACACTATAGTTGGTGAGATCTTACTTCGAACATTTGACAGCTGTCATCCCAATACAATTTATGAATGACGTTTATTGTACCGGGATGACAGCAGTCAAATGTTCGAAGTAAGATCTCACCAACTACGATTATAATTTCAAAATACTGTATTTTTTTCATACAAAATGTAGACTATGTCACCCGGAGTATAATTTCGAATCGATGCATACATCATTCATTTTGACGACCGGTTAGCCTAGTGGGTAGTGACGCTGCCTACGAAGCTGAAGGTCCTGGGTTCGAATCCCGGTAAGGGCAAATATTTGTGTGATGAATATTTGTTTCTGAGTCATGGATGTTTTTCTATGTATTTAAGTATTTATATCTATTATATATATCGTCGTCTAGTACCCATAACACAAGCCTTACTGAGCTTACTATGGGACTAGGTCGATTTGTGTAAGATTGACCCATTATATTTATTTATTTATATTATTATTTATTTATTTATTCATCAAAATCGGTTCAGTATATATTAAACGCTACGGCAGAACACTCGTAAATACAAACATTCGAGTGCTATAAGCATACACATTTCGACTGCCATAGTCAGGTGAAAATAGTATTATACATACAAACTTTGGTACCTACCTACCTACCCTCTTTATTAAGTTTGTCTTTCAATACTTCATCCCAGTGATGTAATATAAAGTTGAAAAAACACCGACATTTTCATTTCAGTCTATTCATCTTCATCATTTTCATTTCATATCTCAAAAACGGCTGAACAGATTTTCATGAAATATGGCTAAGAACACTCGGGATCACATTAAGCTTTCGAATAAAAAAACCGCATTCAAATCGGTCCATCCGTCTGGGAGCTACGATACCACAGACAGATACACAGATACACAGACACGTTAATCTTATAACACCCCTCTCTTTGCGTCGGGGGTTAAAAAGATGGTTTATGAGTGCTCCAAAAGTGGCGCACTAAAACTGAGTCAATTGCACCAACTTGCCTCAGTTTCACGGCGTATATAAACGTGTCTCGGCTATCAGATTTGGTGGCCATTTTTAAACACGGAATTTCGTATAGACAACGTGTCTACCTCTTTTTTATATGACATCATTGCTTCATCCTATCTAGTCAGATCATTAGATCTGACTCCAATCGCATTTTTTAAATACTACGTCGGTGGCAAACAACCTTACGACCTGATGGTAAGTGCCTATGGACGCTGGCAACTCCAGGAGGGTTAAATGCGCGTTGCCGAACCCTTTACCAATTTATACACTCCTTTTTTGAAGAACTCCATACTTCAGTCCCTATGTCACACATGTATCCCATTATACATCTACGTAGGTGTTCCTACATACATCCACATAGGTATTCCTACAATCATCTATATATCTCTCTGCGTAGTTTTATCATGCCACCCCAGGCGTGTGCCTTTTATCGTCAGGGGCCATGTTAGTTTTGAATAAGTCAAGTGACCCGTTACTGATAAGATTGTTATCTGACACGGCCAGCAGATAGAACGGGGGTTTATCTCTGGATATTTCAAATGAGAGTCGTGCAGCCTGATCATATGAATACACATATGTTTCAAACCTTATCTTCCTAATATGGACAGTGCGAGCGACCATACTTGTAGCTACGCGACTTGGCAGCAAGTTGTGCTAGGGGTAGAGTTTTTGTAAAACGCCATTTTTTCTCTTAAAAAAGGCTGATATATTCCTCTGCGTAGTTTTATCATGCCATCCCATGCGGTGCCTTTTATCGTTAGGGGCCATGCTCATTTTGAATAAGTCAAGTGACCCGTCACTGAAAAGATTGTCATCTGACATGGCCAGCAGATAGAACGGGGGTTTATCTCTGGACATTTCAAATGAGAGTCATACAGCCTAGTCATATGAATACACATATGTTTCAAACTTTCTCTTGCTAATTTTGACAGTGCGAGCGACCATACTTGTAGCTACGCGACTTGGCAGCAAGTTGTGCTAATGGTAGAGTTTTTGTAAAACGCCATTTTTTCTCTTAGAAAAGGCTGATACATTCCTCTGCGTAGTTTTATCATGCCATCCCAGGCGGTGCCTTTTATCGTTAGGGGCCCTGCTCATTTTGAATAAGTCAAGTGACCCGTCACTGAAAAGATTGTCATCTGACACGGCCAGCAGATATAACGGGGGTTTATCTCTGGACATTTCAAATGAGAGTCATACAGCCTAATCATATGAATACACATAATATGTTTCAAACCTGCTCTTGCTAATTTGGACAGTGCGAGCACCATACTTGTAGCTACGCGACTTGGCAGCAAGTTGCGCGAGGGGTAGAGTTTGTAAAAGGCCATTTTTTCTCTTAGAAAAGGCTGATTACCTAACGTTTTTTGTGCAGTAGAATTTTGTTAATCCTTAAAAAATATATTTTGGTGAGTTAATTTAAGAGCTTTAAGTGTGCGTTGTTGTTTACTAAGCTTTTGATTCTCAATACAAATAAATAAATAAATTCTTTAACCAGTTATTGTGTACAATAAAGTGCTTACATACATACATCCTACTAATATTATAAATGCGAAAGTTTAGATGTTTGTATGTTTGTTACTCAATCACGCTTAAACAGCTGAACCGATTTGAATGAAATTTTGCACGAAGATAGTTTATAGCCTGACTAACACATAGGATAGTTTTTATCCCGAGTCCACGCAGACGAAGTCGCGGGCGGAAGCTAGTACAATAATAAATAAAATAAAATCGTAATTCGTAGTTTCAAATTGACCTCCTGGGCACGGACGGCAGGGCTGCGCGGGCGCCGATAAGGCACTTAGGGGTCAGCGGGCCGGGCCGTTTTTTATTACCTCGCCGTCCTAATTACGATATGTAGTTAGTTCCGCTCCAATATACCTAATTAGAGAAACGCAGTTTTTAATTACCAAATTATTATTAGTATTACGCTACGCTGGGTACCTACACTACATGGTTCTGAAGAGTAATTTGTCCGAAAGCATATTATTTCCGAATTTCATAATTCGGTAAACCATGTTCCGCTAAAAAAATTTTTTTCTTTTCAGCACATAATACTAACCTAGCCATTTTATGTATTCCTTTGTGTTTTAGTGACTTGAGAACTTCTTACAGTAAAGTTGCCCACTCACTTCTGTATATAAATAAAATACCGTTAGGTACCTACCAAATGAGTATGGTATATTAGCCCAGTCATTATATCCAAAAAACCGACCCTACCCGTGAATAATTAGTTCTTGGATTATTTTTTCGTAGGTCCCTCGGGGGGGTCATTGGGAGTGTAAATTAAAAAAGTAGACTGAATCAGGCTCCTGCGTATATTCGATAAACGGTTTTTCTTGAATAACTCGGCCATTTTTGATTTTACAGTAAAACCGTGAGAACAAAAATTGTAGGAAATTTAATTCTCTATTAGTTTGGTCCTCACAATTTTTCTTCTAGGATCGATATTTTGGAAATTAAACCTGTAAAACGCGACGAATTCAAAATATAATCATTATCTCTTATGTTCCACGTTTTACGACATGAATGAAGAGAAACAAAGTTGTAGAGAATCAAATTCTGATCAATTTTGATTCCCACCTTTTTTTTAGGTTTAATTTCCAAAATATCGATCCTAGAAGAAAAATTGTAAGGACCAAACTTGTAGAGAATCCAATTTCCTACAATTCTTGTTCTCACGGTTTTAATGTAAAGTCAAAAATGACCGAGTTATTTAAGAAAAACCGTTTTTCGAATATACGCAGGAGCCTGATTCAGTCTAATTGATTAATTTACACTCCCAATGACCCCTCCGAGGGACCTACGAAAAATAATCCAAGAACTAATTATTCACGAGTCAAAATCTATAATGACTATACTATATCATATCCTATCTACACTATTAAACGACCAATATACGTATATATATATTTATATAAACAAAAATCGATCTAGCTGGGTCTCATGCCTGGGGAAATTCGTTTTCTCCGTAGGTATTTTTCTTTTTCAACCTAACCTAGTGCTCGGTCGCCCAGGCACTATAATGAAAGCGACAAAAACTTCCTATTTTGCAGAATTTGTGTAGCTTATTTGATTGAAACATATAGTCTCAAGTGGTTTAGGGCGTGGCTTTATATGTGTGACTAACACAAACCACGCCCACCCATTTGTGACGGTTTCCGTGTTCGTTCGTGTTGTGCGGGTGTAGCAGGCCTTGTTTATGGACACTAGCTTCTGCCCGCGACTCCGTACACGTGGAACTCGTTTATATCGTAGCTCCATACAAATTTCACCCCCAATTTCACCCCCTTGGCGGATGATTTCAGGGATAAAAAGGGACTCAAACTATCTCTACATCAAATTCCATCTAAATCGGTTTAGCGGTTTAAGCGTGAAGATGTAACAGACAGACAAACACACCTTCGCATTTATAATATTTTTATGGATGACGCGTGCAGCGGTGCGACACGCGAGCTGTCGGGCGCTTACGGAAACGCTCACGGCAACGTAAAGGCACCAGCAACGCCAGATTTGTTTACGTCACACGTGGCCATAAAGTAGTAATTACCGTTCGCTATACGCGTGCTTCCCCACTTCTCGGTCAGTGGGAGATGTAAAATGTTGTACTCACCAAGAGCGGTAACGAAGCAAGCCTCATATCGCGTCAAATACCTACCTGCGATCTGAGACATTCTAGTAATGTACTATATATGTACTACTAGCTTCTGCCCGCGACTCCGTCCACGTGGAACTCGTTTATATCGTAGCTCGATACAAACTTTCATCCCCCATTTCACCCCCTCAGGGATGATTTCCGGGATAAAAACTATCCTATGTCCTTCCCCGGGATTCAAAGACAGACAGACAGACACACTTTCGCATTTATAATATTAAGTATGGATTTACGTATGTATGACTACCTGGCTTTAAACCCATTCAGGGTCCATGACGACACATATGCGTCAGACCGCCGTAGGCGCTTTCCGCTACATACGGGGAAAACCACGGGATCGGCTACGACCGTGGCGCGTAGCGATTCTGGGCAATGAATGTGTTAAAGTACCAATTGCCGCACGCTACTCGTTCTAAGAATCCCACTTCGGGGTGTAGGTACTCACTACGGATAAAGAACGTCTCCTGCGGTCGGCTCGGCCAGCGATCTGAGACTTTGTTTTACCGGCCTAGCTGAGTAATGTACTTTTTTAGGCGACTTCTATCGCGTCCCGCGCCGCTCGCGTCTGTCCATGAACCCGGCCTTACCCAGTTTGTAAGGTCCGGTCATGAGTGCTCGTTCACGCTTGTGACCCGTGCGCCGGCAAACGATAACAGAAACAATGGCAATGTAAACAATAGGTGTAAGGTCCAGTCATAAGGAGATAGGAGATACTACGCATAGCTGGAGAAACTAACTGTGGCCGAAACTGCGAGCCGAAAGATGTCTTCAGAGAGTCTAGTTGAGATAATATATTTACAGAATAAATAATAGTAATAAGTACAAAAGGTTCTCTGTTAACAAACACCCTGTTTAGCTATGCTGAACGAGCCTAAACGTGGCCATAGATAGCTATCGCATGCAACGCGCTGCGATAGAACCCGTGCGTGCCGCAGCAGCGCTAATATTCAGAGCAATGACGCGTAGTTGCAGTGTCCAAGAGGCAACCGGTTGGTTCGCGATATTTGAGCTCGCGAAGTGTTGTGGAACAGCACTGTGCAACCAGAACTGAGACTTTGACTGGGGCGTAAGAAAAAAAAATTGTCGCGTGGCAGCCGATTGAAACAGCGGTTGCCTGAAAGTGTGTACGCTGTTTAGGGCAAAACTTGGCTAATCGGTGATATGCAGTAATTCTGTGATAGATTATTTATACCCTTATTGCAAAGTTACTATATAATCTACATTTGTATAATATTTAGGACTAGCTTCCGCCCGCGACTTCGTCTGCGTGGACTCGGGATAAAAACCAGGGTATAAACTATCTTCGTGCAAAATTTCATTCAAATCGGTTCAGCTGTTTAAGCGTGATTGAGTAACAAACATCCAAACATCTAAACTTTCGCATTTATAATATTAGTAGGATATGTACGCTACTACCAAAGTTAATAAGTCATTATAAAGTTGCAAAGTTACTCTATAATCTACAGTTACACTCTTTATGTCAATAAAGAGTGTAACTGTAGATTATAGAGTAACTTTGCAATAAAGAGTATAAATAAACTATCACATATATTATAAGCATGTATCACCGATTAGCCAAGTTTTGCCCTACATCATTTCCGCCCCAGTCCAAGTTGGCTCAGTTCGGGTTGCGGCGGGCGGTTCCACAACGCTTCGGGAGCTCGAATACAGCGGGCCATCCGGTTGCCTCTCGGACTCTGAAACTACGCGAATTCCTTTAACTATAACATAACTAACGGCTGGAGCTGGTAGGTATCTCGTACATATAGCGGCGCGACGAACTCACGGATTGAACCGCTGTGATCTAAGGTAGAATAGACGCTGCTGATTTTGGTGCTACGCGCGTAGAAGCGTAGCAAACGTTCTACGCTACGCTCGTAGCCCATAACAGGTGAAAACGAATATGTAGAGGAAAGCGGCTACGAGCGGAAAACCTAGCGGGTTTCTGGCACTTCAAGTAATCGACTATCTTGTGAGTTCAATCATGATTGGACGAGAGTCCGTTAGTTGAGCTTTTTCCCCTTCTTACACACACTTAGTCCCCTAAGCAAAGCTTGTACTATGGGTTCTAGATAAATACTTAAATACATAGAAAACATCCATTGACTCAGGAACTACTATTCGTGCTAATCACACAAAGTGCCTTTACCGGGATTCAAACCCAGGACCTCCGGCTTCGTAGGCAGGATCACTACCAACCAGGGGACATAGATCGTCAGTTGTTGCATCGCTACTGTCCCTAGACGCCGCGATTCTTACTAACTAAGCGTAGTCTAGTTTCGTCAGGCGTGACGGGTGGACGAGCATGTGCGCGTAAAGTATAACAGCCCTGCCCCCCTATTCTGTAACTTGTTTTACGTTTAGGCTCACCTCAACGCTTACCCCAAATATATCTTGACACCTCAATGCCCCTGGGCCGTTATTCGCTACGCGCTAAAGCGGCTCACCCCGCCGGTCGCCCGTCACGAAACTGGACCTCTACCTACGCTTGGTTACTACGCATCGCGGTGTCATGATATATATTTGTGGGTGAGCGTTGAGGTGTGCTTGTGTTTCTTACTGTTTAACTTTAGTTCAAACATGTGGACGTGACACCAGGCAAAAATATGTAAGAGTTGTTTGTGAATTGGTTAGTTAAAAAAAATTATGTTTTACATTTACTGAGTCTCATGGTCACCCTAATTGCTACGTTAAACTGTCACATAAAACTACAGACCAACGGCCGTATTCATAAACGTCCTACAAGCCTTTTTTAACTAAAATGTTGTTCAAATTCGTTTGTCCTTATCTGTCACTTTGACATTTGTGTTCTTAAGAAAGGGACAAAGCACATTTTATTTAGCAGAGGCATTTTAAGTTTTATGACAGAGGGCAAGTCTTGTCAAATAGGGTGACCATACAGGTTGGTGTTTTTGCTATTTAAGTTTATTATCAGTAAAGTTGAATTGTTTGTTTCTAGTCCGCCATCGCCCTACGCGACAGCTTTTCCATTCTCACCACGTGGCGGCGGCGGCGGAGAGGGTTGGCAGTCCTCAACTGTGCATTTCTCCCGAAACTTTCTGCCTCGCACAGCCAAACTCTGGAATGAATTGTCGCCTGCGGTATTTTCGGACCGTTATAACCTTCAAGCCTTCAAGAAAAGAGCGTACTCCCATCTTAAAGGCCGGCAACGCACCTACAACTCCTCTGGTGTTGTAAGTGTCCATGGGCGTCGATTATCGCTTACCATCAGGTGATTCGACTGCTCGTTTGCCTTCTATATAATAAAAAAAAGGGAACACAATGAATTTGCCTCAAAATACTGCGATAGAAACAAAACAGCTACAAAACAAAACAAATTTCTGTTTATGACTTAGGTTTCATCTTTAAGTGTTAAGTTTAGAAAGCCACGCAAAACCATTGTAATCACTCTGTCAACACACGAGGTACAGATAAAGCTATACGTGACAGATAAACTTACAAAAGAACATGAGTGGAGTAACTATAATATAAACATAACCAAACTTATCTCGAAACAATTAATTTTTAACGAGCAACTCAATGTGTAGCCACAAGGTATCGCGTATTTTGAACCCTCTGGCGATGAACTTAAGAGCGATTGGACGTGTGTTAACTGTTTATAGCATGAGATGTCAGCGTTGAATAAATATCTTGATAAACTTCATGGAATGCGGGTGAACTTCGGACCAAAATAAAATAAAACGGCTGTAGGTACATAAAATGGGGTCTTTAACGCCCCACGATACGTGGGTCATATGGAATACCACTTACAACTAAGCTTAAAAATCTAGTGAAATTCAACTTACCGAAGGCACCGGAGATTTCGCTTCAAGTAGGGAACGTCAATCAGTCAAAGTTAAAGTCTGAGTAATGTCGCCTGCTGGGGTCCTCGTGTAGGCCGGCAGAGGCCCGCCGCACGCCACGTGGAGCTTTCTCCTCGCAGACTCCAAGTCGATACAAATTCACCAATCGCGCCTAGCGCTCACAAAAACGAATATATCTGACCCACCAACTGCTGGGTTGCACAACAGATTTAACAATTACTATGTAGAAGTCACGGCAATAGAGAGATCTCTCAGGGACCGAAGTCCCAATGAGAGTGGTTTGGATTTTGTATATGTCGCAGGGAAATGGCCAAAACAGAGATTTGAACAAAACTCTAAGGGATATGATTAAATCACGCAGGATGTTAAAATGGCGTATCCATTTTATCATTTGCATAGAAAAAATCAGTCATTTGATCAAATTTCTGAATCTGTTTAGTGAAATGACGAAATCGGCAAAAAAAGGCAACTCGTTTATTCATTTCACTACGTAGATTTGTTTAGTGATTTGATAAAGCCCTTGAAACGCGTTAGTGAGTTGACGAAACTAACTCGCAGAGTCAACTCGTTTTATCATTTCACTAGACACGTTTAGTGAAATGATGATAATCTCAACTCTAGTACAGATTAAGTCGCTCGTGCGGTCGTGTTACCTCCCTCCTACACCTTACCGCTCCCCGGTTTTGCCCTTGCGTGTTAGGCACCGGCCGGCTTAGACGCAATTTATGAACGTTTGTATGGTAACGGCGTGACATTTTAAGAAACTTATGTATAAGTTTCTTAAAATATCACGCCGGTACCCTGAGAATGTCAAAGAACGTTTTGTATACAAAGCGAACCACCTTAAAATGATTATATTCCGGTTTACAACTACCTATTCTTGTACTCGATTAAAAAATCTGATTTAACAATAGTACATTGTGATACAAGTGAGGTATGTTGATAATTACATCAGAGGCGGAATTATCACGCGAGCCGCAGGTGAGCGTGATAAGAGAGCCGAGGATTGTAATTATCAAAGCTCATGCGTTTCATACGACGTTTTTCAACATTTTGCGAGGAAAAAATCCTTTTCATAAGATGAAAATTTGATAGGCCTGCCAAGTTATTTTCTTTACTTATTGATGTCAACAGGTTTTTACTCACATGTTGTATACATCGTCAAGAATTTCTAGTGGCGTCCATTCTTTTTATCACTTCTAGTCACCACGAATCAACATTTTTGTTAATAACCAAACACGCATTAACAATGTTTACAAATATCTGTGAAATAACCTATAATGGCGCGCATCATTTTTTTGTGAAGTTTGCGCAGTGCGCGCGCATTAGATGAAATCTCTAAACAGCCAATACAAAATAAAATAAATAATTTCGTTTTAAAATGTCATCTTTGTTAATTCATGTAAAATGTTATCAAAAGTGAATAGTTTTACTAAATTAACCGTTTCTATATCAATCATATCCAAAAAGAAATAGTCAATTAATTAACAAAAAGGATTTAATTTGTTTAGTCGAGTAAGAATCCATTTGCCGAGAATTAAAAAAAAAGCTGTACATTCTGTACAACCCGGTTAGTTTAAGAATGCACCGTGTGTATGCATACATCTTGCTGCAAGGTGCCAACGTGACTTAATCGGGATATAACCATAACACACAAGTATCGTAATGTTATTAAACACGCGTGTTTAATATCCAGGATTATGAGCCTAAAAGCGACACAATAAGAGGTACGTTACGAGCAATTGTGTTGAAAACAATTTTATTACCTACTTTTGACATTTTATTTTACCATTTCACTAAATCATGTCAGAGATTTCAACAAATCTCTAAGAGATATGAACAAATCACGCAGGATGTGAAAATGGCCATTCCATTTTATCATTTGCCTACAAAAAATCAGTTATTAGATCCCTAAATCTATTTAGTGAAATGATGAAAACAGCCAAAAAAGGCAACTCGTTTTTTCATTTCACCAGAATTGTTCAGTGATTTGATAAAATCCCTGAAACATCATGTGAGAGATTTGATCAAACTTAATTGTAGAGTAACACTGAACCAGTTCAGAGATTTGATCAAATCACCTACACCATGTTACAGTAGAGACATTATCATTTCACTAAACGTGTCTAGTGAAATGATAAAACGAGTTGACTCAGCGAGTTTGTTTCGTCAACTCACTAACGCGTTTCAGGGGTTTTATCAAATCACTAAACAAATCTAGTGAAATGAAAAAACGAGTTGCCTTCTTTGGCCGATTTCGTCATTTCACTAAACATATTCAGAGATTTGATCAAATGACTGATTTTTTCTAGGCAAATGATAAAATGGATTCGCCATTTTAACATCCTGCGTGATTTGATCATATCCCTTAGAGTTTTGATCAAATATCTGTTTTTGCCATTTCCCTGCGACATATATATGCAGTGATCTATGAAACGTCTATAGCGCGATGCAGAACACGTCAGATTCGACAGCTGACAGGAGGGACGCCACAACTACAACAAATCTCTAACAGCTCCGCGGCTCCCAGCAACGTTAGGTTATATTACAAGAAACCATCATCACGCGAGGCACAAATCCTTCCAGACAAGTGTCACATTGACCAGGTGTCACTCATTTTACTTTTTAATTCTAAGGGGCCGGACCCACTCACGGGTCCGAACCTTTCCTAAATAAATGTTCAGGTCTGGCAACATCCGTGTGAACTATAATAGTAAGCGGCTCCATATCTGCCACTGTAACAAGGGCCTCGATCCCACTTGTCTCCAGAAGGAGATATGCCTAGAATATCGCTTGTTTCATTCAGATTTTGAGAGACGAAAAATTAATGTGGATATTCTACGGGATGCCACAGTTTGGGAACCCCAGTAAGAACAACCAGATATAAGATACCATATAAGACCAGATATAAAGAAGAAGATAGAGTAATAAAGAGCAAGATACAAAGTCTGTTGTGTCGGAGGCCAATATCCAATATAGATCACCTAACCAACGTCAAAGTCTAAAAGGGATTACTGACTTGAGGATTACTTACATTCAAATCGATGCTACTCAAAAAAGTATAGCCTATGTCCAGGTCCACCCCGATGATATTCTAGGTTATCCTGGTGTAAGATCTCTCAAAGTCGGATGCGTATTTCATACATACAAATTTTACCTTTTATTTATATTAGTGTAGATTGGCTAGCACAAAACATGTAGAACTTTATCTAAGACGCGGCAACAACATAATAGGGCTGACTGACTACAGCAAGTGGCGACAGGCGTAGAGGTGACTCCTTTTTCATTGCCAGGTTTGAAGCTTTAAGGGTGACACTCACAGGGCGTTCGGTGACACCTGGGGCAGGCAGACCGCCCTCGCCTCTTTTAGCTCCTTCACTGTCAAGTTTCAGTAGGCTTGGGCCCAACAGCAATGGCCGTCCATGATTTCCGCCAGGCCCAAATTGAGAGTTGTCACTGACAACACAAAATAATGATTGTTGCTGTGTAATCGCTGCTTGTTGACCTAGGACTGACGAATTGTCATCAGATGACATTTGACAAGTTGTTAAAACACGGACAAACCCGTGATTCCTATTAGATACCTAAATATAGAGCCACCACGACCCTAGCCTTCGGTGATAACGATTTGTTTATGCGTGCCACGCTTTAGATAAAACATTCCTGCTCATCTTTACTACTAAATAAACTAGCTGAATGTCCATTCATGTTCCAACACAACAGTTATGTTATAGCACTTAGCACGCGGAGTGCTAAGTCAACGCATCAGTGACAATTTACGAGTTACGAGTTAGGCTCCTGTCTGAGTAGCTGTCTCATCAGATACAAGATTAGGAGGATTGCATTAGGCTCATAACATAATTTCTGCAGTGCTGTTTGAGAGTCTGTAAACTGATACTTAATATAAGCTCTAAGTACTAGAAGTTTCTTCTTCGTCATTTTGCTAATACTGAAACTGCTGCTGCCCAGCGTCTGATAGAATGCCGTCTTCGGATCTAAGTAGCTTTTACAAGAGACGTTTCTCCTGCAATCTACTTCATCCTGGTAACCCCGTTGCTTTGTTGGAGGCTTATATCTACAACATATTCAGAGGTTTTTTTCCCATCATCAGCGGTAACTACTGAGAAAAAATGACTAGCTGTTACCACTAAATTGACGTGAATGGTGGCTACCTTTGTTGACAACTTCTAGGTATAGTTATGCTATGTATTGTACAATGCACAACTCTACTTTGCTACTCTCCGAGTGTAATTATAGATGTGATCGTGTTGAGACAGACTTTGCCCCGCGATAGTGCGATCCTCCAGCTGCTTACTTGTTATCATTTATGCTTAATTGGTGTGAAGGCTTGGTCACACCTGATGTGACAAGGTTTGGCGCGTCGTAGTCACAGACCAGTAAACCTAGAATATATGGTCTGTGGTCGTAGTACGCCGTAGTACGAGTAGGCACATGATCAGTAATGTGACTCCTTCTTCTGTTTCTATTCAAAACAGCGGCTCTGAAGAGAGATGATTTATGTTGCGACCAACTACTGTGTGTCGTGTCCTCGTGCCCTAGACAATTAGTAAAATAATGGGAGGGTAAGTGAACTTTTTCGGATTTACGACCCTGGACATTTTTGTAAACTTTTGTCGGGCAGTTAAATTAAACGGGTTTAGTACCATACTTACCAGCTAAAGACACGTGGAATCTTCTCGGGATAGACTAAGGAATGGATGAATTGTTCCCAATTCTACAGATTTCCACTACAGATACCCTTCTCTACAGATTCCCAATTCCACAGCTTCCCAATTCAACAGATTCCCAATTCTTCAGATTCCCAATTCTACAGATGCCCAATTCTGCAGATTTCCAATTCTACAGATTCTGAATTCTACAGATTTCCATTTCTTCAGATTACCAATTCTACAGATTCCGAATTCTACTTTTTACGTGTTCTTCAGATAATACGCAAGCGCGTGGCCTCCCGGATGCGCTGCCTTTGGGACAGTCCCAATAGCCTTCTTAGAGCCATTGCTGATGATGTGAACAGCCCACTATGGAGGCACTGGAACTCCATCCACATGGAGTTTAGACAAAATGTTTTTCTATTAATTAATTAAATTTTATTGTTTTATTTATTATTAATTTCAATTTCATTCTTATTTGACATGTTTCTATTTTTAATTGAGTTATATTGTATTATGTTATATGTTTTTTGTATTGTGATATGGGCAATGCCTGAAATAAAGAATAATAATAATTTAAAATGAAATATGAATAAAGAGATAATAATAATAATTTCAAATTTAGTACCTACACGTAAATTCCTACGGACAGAGGACATGGCGTAACTATAAGGATTCCTTGTTGACTACGGAACCCTAAAAATCGGTTCTGGCGCTTCGCCGGCCGCTACCGCGGCGCGCTCGTTTCGCTCGCTCGGCTCGCGGGCGTAGGGTCGCAGTACACCTAACACTCCTTCTCGCTTCGCTCGTCGTCGTACCTACACGGACCTGCCTTAGAATTGGGAATCTGTAAACTTGAGAATCTATATGTAGAATTGGGAATCTGTAAACATGAGTCTGTAGAATGGGGAATCTGTAGGTAAACATGATAATCTGTAGAATTGGGAATCTGTACACGTGAGAATCTGTAGAATTGGGAATCTGTAGACGTGGGCCTAAGCCGAATGGACGTCAGGTTATTCATTCGACAAACTGAGAAAACCGTTTGCGGCTCTCAATCACACGGATAAATTATGTGTATATCATGAAGTATGCACGTTATCGGCGCGGCCTTAGGGGCGATTCCTTGGTCCAATTAACATAGGGTCAGCTATATCTGGCTGTATCCGCTGTTATATATGCTGGCGAGTCAGAGAGGTAATAGTTAGATATATTGGTAAATTGCTGGGCTAAAGAAAGAAAGGAAGAAAATAATGTAATAGCACAAAGAAAATTAGGTATACCTAAGCAAAATTAACTTTTAAATAAATATAAACAAAAAGAAAAAAGAACAGTGAGCATATTTAAATACTCGTGCAGCATAAGTAATCTAGAGTGTTGGAACCAAAAGATGAACGTTTAAGCGACTATCCCAACTTTAGGATGTTTTTGCGGGAGTTGTAACCTAGTTTATACATACTATCTTTTTTTATCCGTTTACGTATATAGTCGAGATTAGATTTGAATGAATATCGTTTTTTTTAATGGTTTTATGTTAAAGTATGCCTGTTTGCCCAGAAGTTGAACGGTGTGCCCAATAGGTGAACGTTTTGGCTCCAATAGTTGAACGAAGAGAAGGAATGACCATGCAGCCGTCTAACTTTACCCATGTTGTAAATTTACCTACTAAGTAGGTATATAATTAAGCTTATAAATGCCGGGCAAAGTTGCCAAATGTCATGTATCTTTGTTATTATTGTTATTAAGTGTTATTGTACTAACCCCTGCCTAAAACTTGAACGAATAAATCTTGTTCTTTCATCTAACGGGCATGATAGCAAAGGAATGAACTAACTAAAATCAACAAAGCGTTATAGGTTATAGGTGTACGCAACTCGACGTCATATCTGCGCCTATTTTGCGTGTGGGTATTGGCACTACTATTATTCGTGCCAACCCAGTTCCACCAGGAAGCCTGGCAGACCCTTTGTGTTGCCGACGGCCTCCGGTAGTGTCCCCGGTGTTCCGAGGTGCTTTGCCCGGTATACTGCCACCGCAGAGCACGTCAGGATGACGTGGGCGGCTGTCTCTTCATCTTCCATGCAGGCTCTGCAGAGAGGACTGTCTGTAATACCTAAGGTGAAAAGGTGTTTGTTTAATAGTGCATAACCAGTTATGGCGCCTGTCAAGAGACGGAGTGCCGGCCTCTTTAGCTGTTTTAGCTTCCTTGACAATCCGGGGTTGATTGTCGGGAGGGCCTCCCTGGTTTGCCTGCAGGTGCCTAGGGTATTCCAAATTTTTTGGTGTACTACCTTGGTTGCCGTGGTTTAATCGCAGTGTGCTCCGCAGCCATGCAGGGGGTAGAGGGATCGTAGGTTCCGGTCATATGGCTTCTGATTCTGAGCCTTCTCTAGCCAGTGCATCCGCTGCGTCGTTACCACGTGAATTGCTGTGCCCTTTGATCCATTGCAGGGTTATGTCGTAGTTGGTACATACTTCTGATAGAATTTTGTGGCACTCGTGTATCAGCCCAGACGTTGTTGTGTGACCTTGCAGGGCTTGCAGTACAGATCGACTGTCGGAAAGTATGCGGATGGGATATCCCCTTACCTCTCTGGAGGCGATTGCATGAGCGGCCATTATAATGCCCATACACTCTGCCTGGAAGACTGAGTTATGGATTCCTAATGGTCTCGAGATTCATATGTTTAGGTCCTCCGAGAACACTCCAGATCCGGTGCCTGACATCAACAGAGCGTTCACTCATTGGAATCGAAGCCAAAAGATGAACGAACTAATTTTATTCGTTCATCTTCTGGGCACAGGTTCTTTGTTGAACGATGGTGCTTTTCATAGTAAAACAAACCCCAAAATAACCGTGTTGCGAATGGATAGTCAGGTTCAACTTTTGGTTAAAAAAATACGTAATTTTGAGCTTAAAGTTGAGAGCGCTTATCTTAAGTAAATCTCCATACGAACGGTGATTTTGGCGCGAGACCTTGACGCGACGATCATGTCACAGCCGCGTGTGTGTGGCAACTGCCTGGGAGTTTAAATGCCAGCCTCGGCAAAGGGATGACGCGTTAGGAAAATAAATATCGCGAGTGCGTGTCGTGATTTATTAATTTAAATTTTTCGACAAAACAGTCATTGGGTGGCGTTCATCTCTTGGTTCCACCAAACTATGAGTATTACGCTACTTCCTCACTCAGCTTGGTGTCACGGAGCGAGCTACAATTAAGACGCGCTCCGTGATGCTGATTTTTAACCGACTTCAAAAAAAGGAGGTTCTCAATTTGGTTGTATTATTTTTTTCAATGTTTGTTACCTCAGAACTCCGTCATCGATGAGCCGATTCGTACATTTTTTTTTTGTTTGTTAGTATATGCTCCTAGGCGGGTCCCATTTTTTTTAATTCAGTTGTATACATGAGGAATTGAGGGAACTCCTCAATTATATTAGGCACTACATAGTGATTTTGGTATTTTCTATTACATCTCGTGTATTTACACCCGGAAATCATAATATGATTCCCGGGTGTGACGATGACTTATGGAATTCCTCAATTATGTACTTAAAGTACAAAAGTACGTCACAGATTCTGATAAGATTCCGTTGAAATAGCAGCTAATGATGTGCCAAAGGTGATCCTTGTGGAATCGACGGAAGTCCTCAAATATTATCGGGCCTCATACAGCGATTGGGTTATTTTCTCTAATAATCAATGCATTTGCTCTCGGAAATCAGTTCATATGGTAAATTGGAAAATAAATGTGGAAATGTTCTCGTGGCTTGGCGGAGTACAAAATTGAAGTCGGTTAAAACTTTGTTTTTCAAGTAAATTATTAGTGAGCCAATTTATTAGAGTAACTTGATGAAGATAGAAAACGAAAAGATTGGACAAACGACGACTGGTGAAAATTATTAGGCAACACTAAGGTGATTGTCACACTGCCGCTGGGTCTCGTTACGAGACGCGGAGCTCGTTGTATGCAAGTACCTTAGTTTGTATATCAATTCCGCGTGGTACACTGGTACTGGTACGACACACTGTACCGCACCTCCGTCCGGCGAAATTTATATGCAGCTCCGCACCTCCGTCCGGAGATTCGGCGCAGTGTGACATCCGCCTTACTCGCTTAGGACTGTGAAACAGATATGTCTGAGATCGCAGCCCAGGTTTTATGCATAAAACCTGGGCTGCGACCTCTGCCTTTAGTCGCTCTGTACTAAAACGCAGTCTGCTGATTTCGCATTATGCCTAGACCAATCGATAGGTACCCGCATTAAGACATAGGCCTCTTGCGAATTTGGCAGAGTGAAACTTGAACTTATTACGATTTTGTCAAAGAGCGAATTCAGCAGAGTGGGACTTGAACTTGTAAAAGATAGATAGGTTAGGTTCGTTAGGTAACTTCAGATGTCCGAAGGGCAACCAGACCAGAAATAGGAGCTCCGTCAAAGCTGTCGAAATACCAGGAAACCATATAATGGTTCTGGTTATGAAAATGGAAAAAAAGTCAAGGTTCTATTAATGTCCCCTGGTATTTCGGCAGTTTTGACGAGCCCTGCTCTGCGGGGTTCCTATTTCTGGTCTGCTTGCCCTTCGGGCATCTGAAGATACCTAATGAACCTAACCTACCTACCTAGTATTTGTTTATCGCGAAATGGACAAACAGCAACTTAGGCTTACCTACCGCGTTTGGGTCATATTGCGAAATAGGTAATATGAGTACGATTTAAACGAATAGCGAAATTCAAATGGATTTTTGTCATAACGCGAATTAGTCAGACTGCGTTTTAGGTACAGAGCGACTAAAGGGTAAATATTATTGTATAGGTAAAAAAACGAGATTAAGCGTAAAAATATGTTTACAGGTTGAATTATAAAGAAAAATAAACAAACAATTGATGCATATACTGTGTTGTAATAATGCCCTTGGGTATGTTGTTCCGACTGTGGAGTAGACAGGGAAAAATACATTACATTACCTAAGTACGTAGTTTAAGTCCCAATGCGACAAACTACAATCCGAGGCTTCCTATGATATTATCACCATCACCAGTTCTCTTGCCACATTGCGCTAATTGATAAGATAAGATTTATTTGCAACCAAGTACTTAAAACTAAGATACATGGACCCTGGAAGGGTGTAGCAACAATCAGGTAACTTATAAATTGCGGCGTGGCAAGCGTTTTATCTGCTCATTGCGCGGCCGAGACGTGCAACGCACTGTGGTTAGTTGGGATCAAACCACTGCCGCTGCCGCCGCCGACCAATGTCGTGGCTAACATGATTCCGAGAGGACTTTATATTTAAATGTGTGTTGTGTTGTTTCAGGGGAGTGCCTGACGTCGGGTCGGTACCCGTTCACGTGTCTGCAGTTCGAGTTGCCGCCAGATCTCGAGCCTGAGGAGGTCACAGTCGTCGAGCTCTGGTTTTTTAAGGTAAGTAACTTTATTTATAATAGAGACGATTGTTTTTGGCACTCTTTAGGGGAGGCCTATGTCCAGCAGGGGACGTCTTTCGGCTGATATGATAATGATGATGACGAGCTTTTATTGGCATTATTCCTGTTTGCCACAAGTTTAGTCATTGAGACGACTTTTTACAACATAGTTCTGTACCTATTACTTTCACCAATAACAAACTCATAGTTTTGTCTGCTATCTAATCATTGCACCCGAATATTATCCTTGAAAATTATTTCAAATGACCCAGCCCAATTGCATGTTTTTTTTAATTCCTGCGTAGGTAGATACTTACAATATGTTAGGTACTTTTGTTTCGGTCAAATATTGGTAGTCAAAACTTCGACAGTCCAGTGCAATATTATGTTGGTTACCATAAAGCTGGTACTGGACGTCTCGTCCCGGGGAGAAAATATGAGAATCTTTGATTTTGACTTTAGTCACAGTAACTCCTAAACTCATAATCTGCCAGGTTTGACAGAGATTTATTTATAAACTTTTCCAGGAGCCCGATCCACTGGATGACTACAACCAAACCTTCGTGATCTCCGAGGCAGCGCACTGGGACAGCCAGCAGCAGTTCAAGAAGACGCGGCCCATCGCCATCAAGGAAACGGATACGGGGGAGGGCTGGGTGCGGGTGGAGCTGGCGTGGGCGGTGCGGGT
The DNA here is from genome assembly GCA_947049275.1 of Epinotia bilunana. Classification (NCBI taxonomy): domain Eukaryota; kingdom Metazoa; phylum Arthropoda; class Insecta; order Lepidoptera; family Tortricidae; genus Epinotia; species Epinotia bilunana. The sequence goes on along the minus strand of OX346275.1, from coordinate 13,746,397 downwards.
GTGGCTGGAGGAGCGCGAGCGGCTGCACACGCTGCATGTGGCTTGCAGGACTTGCCAGGTGAGGCTTGATGATGATATATAAGAGCCTATTCTCGTTGGTGTAATCGCCATTCTGTTCGATTTTTAATCTCTATATTGTCTACTACTCACCCATGCCCGTATGAGAGGTGCACTCAGGCCATATTTTAATACACAATTGCACTTCTGGAATTTCTAAGAGTAGCAGCCGAACTCTCTCTGTCTCTCTCTCTCTCTCAGATGTCTATGAGCAGCGATGACCAACTGTTATAAATCAGATGGCATGACTGTTCATTCTCGGTCCCGAATGTAACACTATTCCTTGGATATACCGTTCAATCCACTCTTGGATATTGCGTTCTAGTTTAAGATTTATTCAGCGTCGAGGTGGAACTTCACAATTCTAATCTCTTCTCTCTCCACAGCTCCGCAGCTCTCCGCTCTCGTTCCACGAGAAGAGGCGCCCGTTCCTGGTGCTCTACACCAAGTACGCCGGCAAACGGCGACGAGGGCGCGCCCTCGAGTGCGGCTCGGGCACTAGCGAGTGCTGCAGAGAACCGCTTTACGTCGACTTTAAGACGATAGGTACGTTCAAAATGTATGACTAGCAACTCTCCCTGACTGACCTCACACTCAGGGAGCTAGCCGATTTCAGGAGCTGTTCTTTATCGATATCAAGACGGTTTATTAAGTAAAACGCATAGCAATCAATCGTTAGTAAACTTATTGATTAATTTATAATTTGCGCCCGAGGATTTGATTGCTTTAGACTTTCATATTCACGGAAAACGTGAATACCTACCAATTGTCGGATGTTTTTGGTAGTTCTGACACTGAGATGAATAATTATCACGGGAATCTGACAAAAACAGCCAGTTCGCATCATCGCGGGCATTGTCTAGAGTTGGTTTGGTGGTAGAATCCTAAGGCTCGGGTATAGGTCGGTAAATCATGGTGATTGGAAAGAGCGGTTACGGTCGAAATTCAGTTTTGTCGCTGACCAGCACCATTTTATTGCCTTTCAAATTGTTGGTGTAGAACTAGGTATAATAACGTGACGGTGTGGTCAACGTAACAAAAAAACGTAAATTTAGCTCTAGTAGGTACTTACACCCTCAAATCTCTCCGCACTGAGTCAATCTACTAAAACCAAAGGATATTTCAAAACCTCACGCAATTACATCTTACATTGCATAGGTCCCTTAAAATACACATTATTTATAATTTGGTCATTTTGTTCCAGGTTGGGCCGACTGGATCATCAAACCAGCGGGCTACCACGCGTATTTCTGCAAGGGCAACTGCGCGCCCATCTCAGCCGTCACGCAAACTGGCAGCTACCACAATAATATTATAAGGGTAAGTTTCATTATGCAGTACAATAGGATATGGAAAGAGGGGGTATATCGGATCCCTCACTATTCAGACAAGCATGCGGTACGCGCGTTTATGAATGTACCTAGTACAGTCGACTACAAACACAAATACTGTACCTATCTATCCATTTCTAAACCGTATTACGAGGAATTAAGATGAAAACATATTTGGTGAATACGTACGTTCATCACTTACATTGGTCTCTCAGAGTTGTTAAATAAATGTTATGCATTACAGTGGTCGTTGACAAGACTTTAAAAAATAATCAGGTACGCTCTATTATCAAGCGTTTTTTTAACGTTAAGTAGTTAAAATTGAATTCTAATAAAAAACCAAGATGATTCGCTTTTTAGTCTTCCCTTTTCGATACTAGGTGGCGCTAGTCGTGGTTAAAAGGTTAAATTCACTAAACCATCACACTAACAACACCTTTCTTTCCAGAAATACTTCTACACGGTCGGTAACCCTGAGTTCAAGCCCTGCTGCGCACCGACCACCTTCAGCTCTCTTCAGCTCCTGTATATGGACTCCAACAATACTGTTACACAGAAAACACTGCCTAATATGGTGGTCGAGACTTGCGGCTGTATGTGATGCTGCGTGTTATGTAGAAAATATTGTATAATGTAGATTTTATTCGTTCTGCCAGACTTGTCTGTTCTAGATATCTACAAGAGGTGACTTGGCAAAAATTGTATCCTATGATTTAAATATAACAGGTATTTAACTATTTAATAAACAATTCAGAACTAAAATAAATGAGCAAATCATAGGATACGATTTTTGTTTAGGCTTTAGCTCTTTAAAATCCTTGAAAAGTTCCTATATTTTCTTTTCGAAATCGTTTTTTCTGTCAATCAGTAAATTTGTAGGTGTAATATAAAAACAGTTTCGAAATTGCTCAAGTTTTCCTATATATTCGCGACAATACCTAATATTTTTTAATTCCTTTAATTTAATGTATTTTGTCAATGTTACTTATGTGAGGATAGAATGTGAGGATGAACTTGAATGCAAGATGACTGACGTATGAATGATTACTAAGCATTATGTGATATGTAGAGTTGACTCCATATGTTATTTGACAGGTGAGTGGGATAGGTAGGTAGTAGGCTAGCATTATGTAGCAGGTACATGACCCTAAAGACAGTAAATAAATAATCATCTTTATATTATATTTAACACAAATGCAGTGTTCAGAATAGTGAAAACATTTTGACATTATCACTAAGTATAGGTACATTCAATTTGACACTGCTTTTTTAAATTTTTCAACGGGGCCTCTGTTCTGTTGGATGTTGTTAATATTCTTATTTTGAAGTTATACGAGTGTAATAATTGTATTAATGCACAAAACTTTGCATTGATATTTTAATTTTATAAACATTAAACCGTCGTCAAAAGTCTCTTTAATAGAAGCCGATACACAATATCTAACAATTGTCTTTATTGAAAAATAATGTATTGCTACAGATCATTTAATTTACTTAGGTAGGTATGTTATTTTTGTGATTTAGTTAGTTTAAATTTATGTCCAGTGCATTTATATTTAATGTATGGTTATGTAAGTATGTTTTAATGGTTGCATGTTTGGATAATATTTTAATACGCTGCTTGGAAAATGTAGCAGCGATACAATTTAAATTTGTCAATTTTATGTTTTGTGTTTACTGTAGTACTTTCTTGTCAAGAATTATTTAATGTGCAAAGTTACTATGGTTTCTTTTTAATCTAAAGATGTTATTGAAGGTAGCTGCATTTTTCAAAAAGGCATATTAAAATGTGTGTAAGTAAATATAAAAGTTATTTCGTAACTGTTAGTATGATAAATTATCAAATACTGTTACTTAAGTGTTTAAATTTATTGTAAATATTACATATTATAGTGATAATATATTTTTGTTGGTGGTAGTAACCATACAGAGTAAACTAAGTATAAAAATACGATTGAGCATTCTGATGTAAGTAGCAGCACATATTTTTTTTATTATTTGTTTTAATCTGTATTTGTAAAAAGTATTGTCGTTTATTCAACGATGGCTAAAAAATACAGTACATTGTCAATTTTTCATTAAATCTGATCTTATAAAAAATGATTTCACAAATAGGTAACCTATAGACAAAATATTATTGTTTAAATTACTGGAAATGTTTTACACAATAATACATTATACACAGACGAACATACATGAATATTTATTTAGTATAAAGACACTGTTCTGATTAATTTCGCACTCAACATGTACTTAAGTAGATCTGATTGTAATACAATCATGTTTTTGAAACGGTGTCTAAGTATTATAGATATAAGTCACGTTCCAAAATGAAGAGTAAAGAAATAGGATTTAAAAAAGTTGTTTTATTCGATAGAAACTTAAGAAAAGTTATTAAGTAGTTCACTTAACCTGCCACCTATTTCAACAACGACATTTAACAATGATAATCCACCGTAGACTTTGAGTCCATGTAGAACCAGCAATATTTGACGAATTGTCATAGAACGAAATTATCCCAGTACTATTTGTAACTGGGCGTTTTCCAAAAACGGTGGAAGTACATAACTTTTATTTTCCATTACCATTTTTTTTAATTCTAGATTGATACTCAGAATCGTTAATACCGACGATCTTCATACAAGAGAGAAGGGGTCCCAAATATTTCATATCGGATCGTCACATTTTCGTATGCCGTCTTTTTAACCGATTTCAAAAAAAAGGAGGTTCTCAATTCGGTTGTTTTTTTTTTTTTTTAATTATGTTTAATGATTTTAACCTCAGAACTACGTCATTGATGAGCCGATTCGTAAATTTTTTTTTTGTTTGTAAGTAGGTAGTTCCAGGTGGGTCCCATTTTTTTCAAAAATTCAATTGGATGATGGGATCCATGAGGAATTGAGGGAACTCTTCAATTATATTAGGCACGCGTGTAGTGATTTTGGTATTTTCTATTTTAACTCGTGTATTTACACCCGGTAATCATACATTTGGTGGAGTGGAATTGATGATGAAGACCACAGATGACTTATGGAATTCCTCAATTATGTACTTAAAAGTACAAATGTACTTCACAGATTCTGATAAGATTCCGTTGAAATAGCAACTAATGAAGTGCCAAAGGTGATCCTTGTGGAATCGACGGAAGTCCTCAAATATTATCGGGCCACATACAGCGATTGGGTTTTTTCCCCTAATAATCAACGCATTTGCTCTCGGAAATCAGTTCATGTGGTAAATTGGAAAATAAATGTGGAAATGTTCTCATGGCTTGGCGGAGTACTAAATTGAAGTCGGTTAAAACTTTGTTTTTAAAGTAAATTATTATATACATAGTTACGTGATGCACTGGAAGAAAAAGATACCTAAATACTTAGTAAAATCTAGGACAATCTTTTACTTGTATAAGGGTCGATAGTATCAACGATTCTGAGTAAGAAAAATCGAAAAAAAAATACTAAAATAAGTATGTAAACTTTTTTTGGGAAACGTTCGACTGACACTTTATTTTGAGGTTGAAATGGTAAGTATATTAAAAAAGAATGACAACCAGGTGGATGGACGGTGTCACCGTACTTTTGCATCTGGGAAGTTAAGGGTTTTAAAAATAAAACAGCAATAACGTCACGAAACATCGTCTTATTAAAAAGCAACAGATCACACTGCAAACGAGTCCTGCGGGCAACACTATCCTACAACTTATATAAGCGTTGAGACCTAACAGAGGTCTTCCACAAATGAGGCGGGCCAAGGGGGGATTTTTTTACCTTTTCAACGCTTTGTCAAACGGAAAAGATGTCAAGACGCCATGACGTTTACTGCGGAGTTAAAACTAATGTCAATGCGCGAAGGTTGCTATCGCACTGTACTCCTTGACGGATTAATCCCTCATTGGCGCTGAACCAGTGGCGTTGGCGTTGAAAAAATTGAGTAATGAAACGACATAACAGTCATTAGTTTAAATGTCCTCGCCTTGCCTCACCGGTGGAAAAGCATCTTAAGACGCTCCCAATAGTATATAAATAAGATTAACAGCTATCTGCAACAGTTTCATTTACTTCATCTGATGTTTCGCTTTTACAACATTTTGTTACAGTAGTGTGTTGTTTGTATGTCACTATTGCACAAAAATATGCTAACCACCGTACTTTAAGTCTATTGTAAAATCTTTTGAGCAATGCATAACGAAAGAACAAGGTTCATGTTCACAAGATATCAAATATTTGGGTCAATCTAATGTTTCTTGTTGTCAATCTGTCTCGGTAAGCTCGGGGACAATAGTGAAAGTTTCCTAGAAAAAATACTATAAAGTGTACTCCTATCATGCTAAGGAGGTGCCCCACCATGGAATGGGTTTACCAATATATCAAAAGCGTGTTGGATTTGACATTGTACTAGTGCCATTACAGCTGCACTGAGTGTCATGACATGACATGACATGACATGACAGCAGGCGTGGCTAGCAAAAAACAAGATTTCTATTACCATATTGATACAGACATATGTGTTTAGATATACACAAATATTTAACAGAACACTATTACAACATACACGTTTCAATAATAACGTCCAAATTCATTGCTAAACGTACGGTCTTTTTAATGGACGGACCAAATACTTTGACTACCATTTTTGTGCAAAAATGCTTAACCTTTTAACCACAACTAAACATTATAACCACAATTTCAAAAAACGGATAACAAAAAAAATCGGGGCTTGTTACCGATAAAATATTTAGTTTATTCTTGTAAAGGTTCTCTGCGAAACATAAAAATGTTTTTAAAACGTTAAAAATAAAAGCAAACACCAGCGTCTATTTAAAATTTAAATAAATAAGAATGGCACAATAAATATGTATAAATACAATTTTCCGTCGAGTCCCTCGTCCACTTTGACTAAACCTACAGAATATTTATAATATAAATGCTGCAATATAATTTTTGGAATGATTTTAAATCACAAACCTTATAACTTGGCCATATACAGGGTGTTTCAATTGTCAGAAATATTAAAATACAGTAGTTCAACGAACGAAAAAACATAGAATGCGAGCACCTTACAAATTTCTACCCAAACATGTGCCTAAAACCCGGTATATGCATGTTCGAACTAAACGGCTGCCTGGCATCGTTTGGACACCCCGCCCCCATCCCCGCATAATGGCAATGGCACCCATTCTGCGGGGCCAATTTGCGGCGCTACTTAGACTTCTATGTTTTTTTCGTTCGCTGCGGTATTACTAGTTAAACGAACTACAACGAAATTGAAGCACCGTGTCCTGAGCTATATATCAAAAAGTAAGGCACATTACAGGGAAGGCCCATGGTTGTTAATTTTCACATAAAAATAAGACAATATAATAAATATTCACATCCAACTAAACTAGTGATTGGATACATAGTTATTTAATAAAATTTAACATCACTTTTATACGTATTATACAAATAAATACAGTCCCATATAAATAAGACTGAAAAAAATACATTTAAATTGTAACTACAAACACGTATACGTAGTTCAAAGCACCATTCTAACGTCAAAAATATCTACAGTTCTAATAAACATATTGGTCATAATCATAAACGAGTGTAAAAAAATATTTGCTGGACGTTTATCTTTTGCAGTTTACGCGGTTCATTTTTGCAATATGCATTAGGGATGTTACGAATATTCGCATTCGCATATGCGAATGATTCGCATCATTTTAAATTTTCGCATCAACATTCGCATTCGCATCAAACGATGCGAATTGCGAATATGTGCAAGCCGTGGGCAAGTCAAGCCGAGACGCCGACTCGCGCATGCGCAAAGCGCGCCAACCCGTATCACGTGATTAATTTTGACCAATAGGAAGCACTTTGCGAGTGATAAATGAAATGATTAAAAACTGATTACGTACGTTGACTTTTTAGTGTACTTCCTTAATATTCGCAATCGCACATTCGCATTCTAAATATTCGCATTCGCGAATGTAATAGAACTGACATTCGTGACATCCCTGATATGCATTCATTTTACAAACAGAATCGTACGAAAAAACTGGTCATGTACATTATTCTTTCGATAAAAAGAGTTTTTTTTAACCTTTTTTGCGTGTAAATTGACTAGATCACTTTTTAGCGCAGCTTTGTACATCACAGTATTTTCTCACTGATAATCCTACAATAACAGATAAATGTCCAAGCAGTAATAAAGCGTTAGATTATGCCTAAATATTGTAATACTGAAGGTAGTCAGCGTCAGCTTATTCCTCAACATCATCCCGGGATGTAAAGGGGCGGTTATCGCCCGCTACGCCGCCAGAATATGCCTCTTCCTGGTCAGGTGAAAAAGTAAAATTTTGCACTCACCCCGGGCAATCATAAACATAATCTGCATATTTATCGCTTGTTCGGCTCGGTTAACAAATACCGTCCGTGGCAAGTATGCATTAGTGTCGTGAACATACAAGTAAGCTATCCGAAACAAGACATACGTAAGATTATGTCTATCTACTTAACATGTCGAGCAAAACGAAGTATTAATGTGTTTTTGTATATTTCTATTGCGAAAAAGAAGCTACTTTAGGAGTTCACGAAACCGGAATAAACCACAGCATTCCTATAAATAGAAATAAATACTACCGGCTATTTACAACATTACGTCTCTAATTAAGCTAAACATAGATTAACTCAGCTGCTAGACAATTAAAAATTAATGATAAAAACATTTTCTATGACATAGGACATTTATCAGATTTTAATCCTACGTGTGACTTAATTAAATATTTGAACGATCACATATTTTTGCTAATTTTAATACATAAATAAAATGCCATCCAAGTTTCACTTGTACGTTGACACTGTTTGGGAAGGCTGGCGGGTGAGGCAAGTATTTTCAATACCTACATAATTATGACAATTTAGAGTTTATTTTTAGTCAGCATTAAACACTAAGTAATAATCTCAATATTTCAACTTGAATATAAAGAAATCAATGTTCCATTTCTCCCCACTGATCTGTTTTTTATTAGGAATACACAATTTTTAAACTCGTGTAGTAGTAAATCAAAACACAAACTAGTCAGAGGCTCTTGTATAAGTTTTACCGAAACAAAACTTTACGATCGCGTTTGTGTTTTACCTTCAATTTGTATGGGATTTGACAGCTAAACGCAAACGCGGTCGTAACGTTTTGTTTCGGCAAAACTTCTCCTCTGGGCACGAATCGCGTTTTTAGCAGAGAAGTTGAAAGCATAGTTGGCCCTATTCGGAGTAATAGTGCGTAACAAAAGGGTCTCAGCTAGTCTACTTATGACAGATCATAGTGAGGCGGTTGCGAAACTGTTGTCGTTCTTGTCGTAAAGAGCAATCATCTCGATCGGCCGGATTTTACTTTACAGCCCTAGATAACAAACAATATTTGTCGTATCTGAGTTGTATATTCGTATTTTCTCAAACATGCAATGAAATATTGACGTTACGTTCTATGAAGAACATGACGTCAATATTTCATTTTCCTTATTTTATTTTACCGGTAGGCGCGGCGTGGGTAGGCCCCCCACAAGGTGGACTGATGACCTGGTAAAGGTCGCGGGAGTCCGCTGGATGCGGGTGGCGCAGGACCGGTCACTTTGGCACTCTTTGGGCGAGGCTTATGTCCAGCAGTAGACGTGTTTCGGCTGATATGATGATGATGATTTTATTTTATTGTATTTATTTATTTAAACCAACAGTTGTTACCTCTAAATACATAAGTTTAAAAAAGATTTATATATTGGGGCTGAGTGCCACAACCACATACACTAGATTAAATTACTTTAATCCTTCTTTTGATTCGTGACCCAACATGAAAAAACTTGTATATTTTTTGTTTCATTGCATGTTTAAGAAAAGCACTATACACGTCGGCGTGAAAAGGTATCGCCAGCCTCGTATACGTAGGCCGCGCTACGCCTATCCGTCTATACCTAAGTAGATATCCGGCCGGCAATCCGTAGTTTCCCGGCGTCTGCAGTGATGGAGTATGATATAAAGCTAGTGACGTCACTTGGCCGCGGTGGTGAGGTTGGCGGTCTCGCTGTCGCTGGGCGGCGCGGGCGCGGTCGCGGGCGCGCGGGCGGCGGCGGGCGGCTCCGGCCGGGTCGCCAGGGTCAGCACCCCGGAGTTCACGTCCTCGATGGCTTTGCGGAGCTGGAAGGGTGTGACGTTTTAACATGATGGTAGTTTGTATACACTAAGGGGCGAATCAGACTTGAACGGACTACGCAGAAAAATGTGTTTTTTTTTTTTAAATTATATGCCATATCCATTTTTTACTTGTTTTTATTTGACTTGACGTGACGTCACGATCCCCGAGCGTCATAGTAAATGACAATCGTTTCATATGAAGGTGCGTTTTGCATGCGTGCGGAATACTCTTCAAGGGACAGAATACTCTTAAAACTTTGAACACTTATAAAATGATTATTTGACAATATTTTTAAGCCTTTTTCGAGTAAATTCAACATTTTTGGTTTGAAACTGAACCCCTACTGGTGGTGAAAAGGTTAAAACGTTTAGAACTCACCTCTTGCAATGACACGACGCCTATGAGCCGGCCGATGGCCGTGACGTAGGCCCTGCTGACTCCCAGCGTCGAAAACAGGGAGTGGACCTGTCAACATAGATACAACATTGATGAATAGACAATATTAATTACGTATCAAGGGTCGGCAACGCCCATATAACTCCTTTGGAGCTGCATGCGTCTATAGGCTGCGGTGTCCGCTTACCATCAGGCGGCCGTACAATAGTTTGCCACCGTCGTTGTATAAAAAAAACATGTGTTTTTTTTTTCCCAAGAAACCGTTAATTTTTTAATACGAGGAAAGGAAGCAGAGATACAGTATGGCAACGTCACTCGTCGTGCCGCTTATCTCGCGCCTCGTCATGCACCGCTCCGTGTTGTCGGTTGTTAGGCGCGAGTGAAGGAAGCGGCAATAAAGGCAAGTAACCAAGTGCGGAGCGTCGCCATTTATCGCGTGGGTAGAGCAGTGTGTGAGAGAGAGGGAGACATCGCGGCAGCGAAGAGCATAGAGAGGCCGAGGTATTAGAAATATATTGTCCCATGTCACTTCCACATCATCATCATTTCAGCCTATTGCAGTCCACTGCTGGACGTAAGGCTCCCCCAGGGTTCGCCACATGGCCCGATCTCCCGTTTTCGCCATCCAGTCACCACCAGCCACTTTTTTCAGGTCGTCGGTCCATCTGGCCGGAGGGCGTCCTACACTACGCTTGCCGAGTCGTGCTCTCCACTCGAGAACCCGTCTACTCCACCGATCATCGGTTCTGCGACAGATGTGGCCAGCCCACTGCCACTTCAGTTTGCTACACTTCTGAACTACGTCAGTGACTTTGGTTTTTTGTCGGATAATCTCGTTCCGGACTTTGTCCCTTAACGAGATTCCGAGCATATCCCTTTCCATAGCTCGCTGTGTGACGTGTAGTCGGTGGGCTAGTTTCACTGTCAGGTTCCACGTCTCGGCTCCGTATGTCATGACCGGCCGGACGCACTGATTGAATACCTTGGTCTTCAGGCATTGTGGCAAGGGTGACTCGAAGATGTGACGCAACTTTCCAAATGCTGCCCAGCCAAGCTGCACTCTTCTGGTGATTTCACTCTCAAAGTTGTCTCTACCCAGCTGAAACTTTTGTCCTAGGTAGACGTACTCCTGGACAACTTCAATGGCTACACCTTCGACGGAAACGGGCACAGGGACGATGTGCTCGTTGAACATGACCTTAGTCTTGTCCAAGTTCATCCCTAGCCCAACGCATCTCGAGGCAGCATTAAGACCGGACAGCATTTCCTGCAGGTCTTGCAGCGATTCTGCCATTATAACTATGTCGTCAGCAAAGCGCAGGTGTGTGAGATATTCACCATTGACATTGATGCGCATTCCATTCCACCGCAGGGTCTTGAAGACATCCTCCAGAGCATTGGTGAAGAGTTTCGGGGAAATAACGTCACCCTGTCTTACACCTCTGAGCAACTGGATGGGTCTTGTTTGGTGGTTCTGCACTTGGACGGACATAGTCGCCATTTGGTAGAGACTTCTCAGCACCTCCACGTACCGCCAGTCGACTTGGCATCGCTGCAAAGACTCCAGAACGGCCCAGGTTTCGATGGAGTCGAAGGCCTTCTCGTAGTCCACAAACGCCATACACAGCGGTTGGTTATACTCCTCGGACTTCTGTATAACCTGCCGAACAGTATGGATGTGGTCCACGGTGCTATAGCCTTTACGAAACCCAGCCTGTTCCGGTGGCTGAAAGGCGTCAAATCTTGATGCCAGACGATTCGTGACGACTCTCGAGAACAGCTTATAGACGTGGCTCAGAAGCGTGATCGGCCTATAGTTTTTAAGGAGCGTTTTGTCTCCTTTCTTGAAAAACAATGCCACTACACCTCTGCTCCACGCCTTCGGGGTAGTCCCATTGGTTAATACAGAGTTGAAGAGCCTCTTCAACTCCCCAAGAACAGGTTCACCCCCAGCCTTGAGGAGCTCAGAGGCTACTCCATCTTCACCGGGAGCCTTCCCATTACTAAGCTGTTTGAGAGCCGCCTCGATTTCGTCGACATCTACGTCTGGGAGATCTTCAGTGAAGTGGCGGGTAAGTGGGGCTCTAGGGTCTCTCGCGTCAGGTGTAGGCTTCGGTGCATGCGAAGCATACAGATGTCCGTAGAAGTCCTCAATTTCAGCCAGTATCCCCGGGACTGATGTGACGGTTTCACCATTCGAGGTAGCTAGCTTTGTCAGATGACTCCTCCCCAGTGTCTTGGTAAAGACCTTCGACCCCCGATTTCGTTCGATCGCCTCATGTACTAGGCGATTGTTCCAGCTGCGAAGGTCGCGTCTCACCAAGCTCCTGATTTTCTTGTGGAGTGACTGGGGATCTGACAAAGTTTCCTCTGGTGTCTCACGTCTAAATCGCATCAAATCCAGGGTCTCGCTAGAAAGTTTGGACTTCCTATCTGACCGCCTTCTCCGAAAGTGCCTCGTTCCCACTTCGCGTATCACCCCAACAAAGCCGTCCAGATCCTCGTCAACATTTGCCGGGGTCTCCAGTGCGGCGAATCTATTTCTCAACTCCAGTTGGAATGCATCATGTCCAGCTTGGGGCACATTTGGACGAAGAACAGACCTCACCATGCGACTACGTTCGAGCTTAAAATTGATACTTAGGGTGCCTCGCACAAGCCGGTGATCGCTACCGGTATTAAACCTGCTGATCACTGAGACATCCCTAACTATGTGCTTCTTGTCGGCTATGATGAAGTCAATTTCGTTCTTCGTCACACCGTCGGGGCTCTTCCAGGTCCACTTCCGTTGGGGCTTTTTCTGATAAAAGGTGTTCATACAGAACAGCCCCTGCATGCTAAGGAAGTTGACCAGCATTTGGCCCCTACGGTTTCTGCGCCCATAGCTATGCTGTCCCAAACAAAATTCACCGCATTCTTTTCCCACTTTCGCGTTGAAGTCCCCTATGACAACGGTATAATGGGTTTTGGTTGTACGATTCATGGCCTTTGACACATCGTCGTAAACGGCCTCCACCTCCTCATCTGAGCTGCTCGACGTCGGCGCATATACCTGTATGACCTTGAGAGAGTATCTCTCGGTCAGTTTCAGTACAAGGTACGCTACCCGTGCCGAGACGCTGCAGATCTCCATCACGTTGTCACGGAGGGCTTTGTTGACCAGGAATCCCACGCCACCCTGAGATTGTTGGCTCCCTTCCCTAAAGTAGAATAGATGGCCCGACTCAAGGGTTATCGTGTCCTCCCCCTCTCTACGAACTTCCGATAACCCGAGAACATGCCATCGTATCTTCTCTAATTCTACTTCAAGGATCTGGAGGCTTTCGTCCAGCCGTAGACTGCGTCCGTTGTATGTAGCCAGGGCCAATTGTTGGCAGCCGTCCGTAGCCCGGGGATTCCTAGCACCCCCTACCCTACCGTAACCAAGGCCGCTGCCGTGACCTGGAATAGTAGGGCGGCCGGGAACTGGGGGCCGTTTCTTTTTGTGTGTATCCATAGAGGGTATTGCCCGTAGTCACCACGCTGGGCAGGCGGGTTGGTGACCGCAGTGTATTTATGTGGACTGTGTTGTCTACACAAGAGGCACTGCTGCCCACCTCTCGGATGGTCCCTTAATCGCCTTCTACGATACCCACGGGAAGAAATGGGGTGGTGCTATTCTACTCCGCCGGCACCACAGCGGCAATGTCACTTCCACGATGAAAAGAAATTCAACGACACCTCATATGTTAAAAAACATCAAGTAATTTGAACTGTAACCCGTGAAATTATTCCCCTATGAATTATGATTATTATTCCCCTTACGCGTTGTAAGGCAGATTCGGTATACGGCGGTAACCAGATACGACAGAAACTGGATTAGGCACAATCGTGTTTTGGCAGGAGGGGTACACTCGAACAAAATATAATACTTAGGTTGCCGTTTTTTATTAGAAATCGTTTCGGAAATATCATGATGCCTATTTTTGCAACTGATTGTACAAAAATCACATGAATTTCATTAATTGCATTTATTTACAAGATAGTTTATAGTGGTTACACTATAGGTAGATTAGGTTAGGTTATCCTATTTCTGGTCTGTTTGCCCGTCGGGCATCTGAAGATACCTCTAACGAATCTATCCTGCCTATCTTTTACAACAAAAGTGGAGATATTTGAACAAATATGGAAGATAAACAAATAATAAAATAAACGAATCTGCCTTACGTAAGGGAATTATTCTTACCCCAGAGACATACATATATACACGCTTGAAAAATAACCCTCCTTCCGAGGCAAGCGGGTAGAAATAGACTCGTGTTTAAAATACACCGATGATCGGTGGTGGAAAATTAAGTAAAAATAATTTGATATTTTACTATTATAATGACTTTTTTTGTATGTTACCAAAGACAAAACAAAGTATCATCGGTGTTAGTCATGCCAGAATTATGCTGAGATAGTAACGTTTCGTAACGAAACGCCATGTCTGACACTCTTCTTGTTTAATTATTTGTTTTTGCCTCGAACAAATGTTTATTTCTTTCCTTCTTTTAATATCATACGTTTTAGTATAACATACTAATTATCCTACAGACTCATAGTAATTTACATGTCAAAATTTGGTAAGTCTCCAGGTTTGTTTAGGTACACCCTGTATAAGATAGAATTGGTCACCTTGAGTAGCGAGGTCCTCTCCACCAGCTGGAAGGGCGCGGGGTCGATGTGGCAGGTGTACAGGCTCTCGTCCTCGTAGTCAGTCTCATCCAACTGCTGGAAAAATCAGAATAAGGGTCAAAAGAGTCAAAATTTATTATTACTCCAAAAGAAAGAAGGCCAAAAAATATGCCTAGTGGCGAAAATACCATTCAGATATCTCAAAGAATTACGAAGCTACAACCATCTTAATATTGCTAGTTAGAGAGAGAAAACGCTCGGGGATCAGCATAGTAAATGACAATGGTTACATATAAAGGTGCGTTTTCCGGAAAAGGGACAGAATATACCCCCTCTTAAAACTTTGGACACTTATAACTTTGTAATTATTTTATCCCCTGCTTTACTTTTTTCTGAATTTGACTATATTTTTAATCCTTTTTAGTTTTTTTATATATAAACATTATTGGTTATTTTATTTGGTGTATACTTCTCCCTCCACCCCTATTATTTTATAACGTAGTTCAGGATTACGGCTCTATCACAAGTTTAACTATATATACTAAAATTATAAATGCAAAAGAAGACCTGACTGTAACCTTTTCACGCTTAAGGCGGAACGCGAAAAGAAACGCCGTTCTGACTAGATTAAGAAACAATAAGGTCTGATTTTCAGATATATGATTCTTGACTATATGATTGTTTTTCTGATTTTACCGATACATAATTGCTTAAAGTTTCCTCGATAGAAAAATAATCCAAAGTTGGGTCTGTATTTTCCTTTTTTTACACAGGCTACTCAAACAATACATTATTTTACGACACAATCAAGTTTAATACTATAGTATTTTATCTCATCTAAAATCTCACTATGAAATTTGAATAAAACTTCTCTAAGTTAGGTATTTATCGAAATTTGTCCAAAAAAGCCATTCCCGAAGAGTGTTCCATCTCTTTTTCTCGTGCGCGGAAGGCATAAGCGTGTCTTTGTCTAGGGGGCGTGTTCGACTCGAATCAAGGCATCCCCTTAAGAGGGAATAATAGCTTTGCAGCAGCTAGCAGCTCGCGACTGACAATAGATACTTTTTTGATGAAATTTCCATTTCCGGAGAAAACTGTCTCCACTAACTAAATCTTAACAAATCACTTTGATTTTGAAGTCGATTGGCTTCAGCATGGTGCCTATAAGTTTGAATTTATTACATTTTTTTTTTTAAACCTTAAACCTAGTCTCATTGTGTCATTAACGTACTAAAAAATCATTGACATTGGAAAATATACATCATCATCCATCATGTTAATAGAAATAAGTTTAATTCGTGAATAAATAAATTATTATTAATTATTATCTCTTTATTCAATTTCAATCTTAGGCTAGGTTATTATTATTATTATGTATGTCTTTCCCGCTCACGGGACAATGACGTCCCGGACCTTTGGGAGGCGTGCGTGGAGCTAGGTACCTACAAAGTACCAACTGAGCCAACACGTAGAGGCCCTTTTGACAATTTAATAAAATGCAAGGAGTACACCGAGCGGATGCTGTCCCTGCCCGTGTCATGGGACGCACACAGGGACAGCACCCGCTGAGGAGTATAGGGCCTATTGATGGTTGATGGAATCTAAATGAAACGGGTTATTGGGTGAAAATGATGGACTAGTGGCTGGGCTATTGGGTGAAACATCGGACGCCTGCCTAATAAAACTGTCTCACTTTTTATCTCTGGCAGACGGTGACTCGCCAACTGCTAGATGGGCCCCTATTAATAGCGACATTAAAAAATGGCCTAAGGGCAACACCGGTCAGAAAGCTGGGGGGAAGAGAGGTGGCACTGGACTTTAAACTTATTATTATTATTATCAGCCGAAAGACGTCCACTGCTGGACATAGGCCTCCCCCAAAGAGTGCCAAAGTGACCGGTCCTGCGCCACCCGCATCCAGCAGACTCCAAGGTAGCAACCTTGGAGTCTGCTGGATGCGGGTACGTAAAGCATTACCAGGGAAAATATTTAGAAGTGTAAAAATATTTTCTTTTATTGTATGAACGAGTATACGTAGTATTCTTGCCTCTTAAACCGAGAACCGATTTAAATCAGGTACGAAGACAGTTTGACACCCCGGGAAGCACATAGGATAGATTGTTTTATGTATTCTTATCAAATCAAATCACCTAATTAACGCAATGATTATCCATTGTATATATTTCATTGAATGACATTAATCAAAAAGTGACAAGACACTCGTAAAGAATACGTCTTGCTGCAGCATAGACAATGACACAACACCTCCGCCGTAAATCTTTACGATAGGCTGACTGCCCTGTCCACTCTTGGCACCATGGTACTCAACATCTGATCTACATGTCTCTTCCAAGTCTCTCCTGAATCCGTCTTGAGCTCATAGTGTAACCTGCCCAAAATCCTTGTAACAATTCCAAACTTGTTCCGTCCATTACTATAATCCCGTATCTGAACTCGCTGACCGACGATAAACGTTCGGACTGGGGGGCGCTCTCTGGTGGTCTGTGTCCCTGCTCTCACCACCCCCGTCTTGCTTTGAACTGTACGTGTAAGGCATTCCTTATCGTTCGGTTAAACATAAGTTCATACGGCGTTTTGACAGTGCTGACACTCGGCGTTCTCAGCAAGTGCTCTTTAATTACTAGGAGTTTTTCCTGCAGGTTTCCTGGATCAGAATCCATGCTCTTTAAGGCTTTCTTTACCGTCTGGACATATCTCTCCGCCTGTCCGTTAGTAGCCGGATGATACGGCGCCGACGTTTTATGGACCACTCCACTTTTCTTAAGGTAATTCTCAAATTCTGCCGAAACGAACTGCCGTCCATTGTCAGAGACCAGTGTTAAAGGAAAACCGAACGTCACAAATAGCTCCTGTAATTTACTGATACACCAGTTGCTGGTCGTCGTTGTGCTTGGGATAATTTCGACCCATTTGGTGTAAGCATTCACAATTATGAACAGTGAATGTCCCTTTAGCGGTCCTGCGAAGTCGATGTGAAGCCTCTGCTACGGGCCTGTCGGCGGCTCCGAGTGGTGTAGAGTGACGTGTGGGGGTTCATTCTGGTATAGCCGGCATTCACGACAGCGCTTTACTAACTCTTCTATGTCTATCTATATTTTTCCAATATACGTAGCCTCGTGCTAGTAATTTCATTTTAACTATTCCGAGGTGTCCTGAATGTAATTCGTCTAATACCTTAGCACTTCCGTTCGTGTTCGTTGTCGTCACCGTCATTAATGCTTGTAGCAGATTATTGTACTCGCCATCATTTTGAGTTTCTTCCGCAATTGTCAAACCATCGACGGCGATTGTGTTAATTTGGTTCAGTTGGAATGCAGTGTGCACGTCAATTATGTTACGGGGTATGGTATCCACAAGGAATCTTGACAAATAGTCTGCGTTACTGTTATCTATTGAAGTTTGGTATTCGATCGTGTAGTTAAACCCGGAGAGGTTTTGTGTGGGTGGAAGATTGTGGTTAATGGTTTGTGATCAGTCACCAGTATGAATTTTCTTCCGTAACAATAGTGGAAAAACTTTTTTAAACCCCAGAATAGCGACGTGGCTTCCTTATTTATCTGACTGTACTTTTTCTTGCGTCACATTTCTGTGTCCACTGGTAACGAACGCCTTTTCTGAGTAGGTTGTTTAAGGGGCTCGATATTGAAGCTAAGTTCGGAATAAACTTATTGTAATAGTTTGCCATTCCTAGAAATGTTCTTAGTTCATTATCATTGGTGGGTGGTGGCGTATCCGTAATTGCTTTGATTTTATTCTTATTTTTATGTAACCCATCTTTGTCGATGATATGTCCCAAATATTCGATGTTGTCTTTCATAAAACAGCATTTGTCTTTATTAAGTTTCAAGTTGTTTTCTTGTAGCTTACGTAAAACTTGACGTAGTCTAGTCAAGAGCTGTTCTTCTGATGTTCCTTGGATAATGATGTCGTCAAAGAAGCATTTCACGCCGGCGATTCCTAGTAGCAGTTTATCCATAAACTTTTGCCATAAGTTTGGAGCCACCTTCACGCCAAACATAAGTCTATTAACTTTATATGTACCTTTATGCGTGCTGAGAGTTTGCATCATAGCGCATTCATCGTCCATCATCATGTGTAGATAAGCTTGGCTCAGGTCCAAAGTACAAAACAACTGTCCTCCATTCATTTCCACTAAGATGTCTTCTATGATTGGGATAGGGTACTGTTCATCTCTAATGGCTTTATTCAGGGTGACCTTGTAGTCCGCACATAAGCGTATGCTGCCGTTGGGTTTGACGATTGGTACGACTGGTGTTCCCCACTCTGAATTGTCAACCTTTGTGATGACTCCTTGTTTGCATAAGCGTTCTATTTCGTCGTCGACTTTGTCCTTAAGAGCGTACGGTATACGTCTGGGCTTCACGAAAGTTGGTGTTGTATTATCATCGCATATGGTGAAACGGCCTTTGTAGTTGGGTATGCAACCGAGAGTACCATCAAATACATCGGCAAATTCCGTAAAAAGTTTGTCGAGTTCGGGTTGTGCTTTTGGATTTACTTGGTTTATGTTGGCTAGATCCAAGTTTATTGACCATACGCTGCTCGTCCAAAGATAGCGTCCACGTCTTGTTTAATAATGTATAGTTTTCCATCAAAGGTTTGATTTTTGTATTTGCATGTGACGTCTGTCACGCCGATGGGCGCGAATATCTCTCCCGTGTAGGTTCTCATAGTAACGTTAGTTTTGTATGTTTTACATCCTGTGTTCAGTTTTTGGAACTCTTTATGTGCCATCGTCGAGAGGGCCGCTCCTGTGTCGATTTCCATACGCGTGTTTTTGTTGTTAATCGATACGTGTATCATATACTTGTCTGCTTTATCGGATCGTATTAAATTCATATCCCAGGGAGTGCTTTCATCGACAGTGTCAGAGGCGGTATCGGAATAGTGCTGCTCCCCGTGCTCAGGTTCAATTTGTTTATTAAGCTGAGTGTGTTGAAGGCAAACACGCGCCAAGTGACCTTTCTTTTTGCATTTGTTAGAGGTGTCATGAATGCTTCGACATTTATGCGCTTGGTGTTCGTGACTTCCACAACGAAAGCATTTCCCTTTCAGATCTCTGATCGACAGAGGTTTGTTAACTGCTTTATATTTATTGAAGTCGTTTGAACGGCGTGTTGATCTTGACTGCCGCTGACGCTGACGACTGCAGTGTGCGGGTGACATGTAGCTGCTGTCTGATTTTGCAAGTTCGAGCGTCGTCGCCTTTTTACGACATCTGTGAAACGTGTTATTTGGGTTTCTTGGAGGAGTTTTGTGCGTGTATCATAGTCACGTAGCCCTCTTATAAATTGTAGGGTTAAAAAGTTGTCACTGATTGACTTCTTACAGTGACTAAATGAAAACTCGCAATCTTGACACAATCGTTTCAATTCTGAGGTATATGCTATGACTGTTTCATGTGCCTCTTGAGTCCGTGTGATGAATTTGTGTTGGCAAGCCCAAACGCTTGGTTTCGGGTCTATATATTCTTTCAATATTTTGACAACGTCGTTGAAATCTAATTCGCAGGGATCGTCCGGTGCACATAAATCGTAAGCTTTCTGATGTAGGTGTGGGGGAATAGAACTAAGAAGCATGAGTGTCCGTGTTCTTGGATCTTCACAGTGGCTTAGTTTTAAGTATGTTTCTAATCGTTTTACAAAATACGTGAAGTTTTCACTTTCCTGAAACGGTTGGAAGTTTAGTTTAGGTTGGTGCGTAGTAGTAGGAGTGCACTCGCGCGTCCCTTCGTAGCTCCGTGTGTGTAGGGAAGCTGATACGTAGGTAGAGGGTGCGTCGGCAGCAGAGGCGGCTCGCCCTAAGGAGCGCTGGTGCAGTGAACTCCCATAAATAATTATAACAAAATTAAGTATACTCATTAATCTCATTATTAATATTACTATTTAAGATCTATCTTAAAAACGACTGTACCAATAAAATAATTACCATTACACATTACAAGACCATACCATATACGAGTACCCATCATCCCACACACTTGTACTGTATCATTTCATGGGTAACGCGCGAGGCGGAGCGCTCACCATTGCGCTCCTATGAAACAATATTCAGTACATTGCCTAATACGAAATCCAATAAGAGTGAAAAAGAAATTTCGCCAGTCCTGCGCGTGAAACAGAAGATTTTCTATGAAAAAATAGCCAAATTCGGAGCGCCGCTCACGCGACGTTGCCAGTTAATTTTACCGCCCGAACGCGCGACAGCGATTGCGTGCGACGTTGCCACACCTATATAAACAAACACTAGTCAACTTAAATGCATGCGCGCGAATGCAAATTCGGGTATTTTCTAATTAATAATCATTTAATACATGTTGAAAT
Source organism: Epinotia bilunana (assembly GCA_947049275.1). Lineage (NCBI taxonomy): Eukaryota > Metazoa > Arthropoda > Insecta > Lepidoptera > Tortricidae > Epinotia > Epinotia bilunana. The sequence continues at coordinate 13,725,423 of OX346275.1, read as the reverse complement.
AGACATAATACAATGGACAATTATAATGTGGCGTTCATAAAAAAATGTGAAAAAACGTTACAAATTCGGCTTGAATTGAAGGCAAAGGGACCGCGACGGCCTGAACTTGACCTTACGCAAAAATGTACGACGAAAACCAAAACATAGACGCGTGTGTTTAAATTCGAATAATATGTGAAAAGTGTGAAAACACCGTAGATCTGTGGTGGTGATGAGAGTAACAAACTATTTTGTTTTCCGTGTCTTTGGGCTGAAACGGGCGTTAACGACCTAGCTCATCTTTCAATCAAGATGAAAGTAACATTCACAATCTCGGTAGGTACCATTTATTTGTTATTATAGCGTCTATCGGACGACAAGATATTCGCAAGGCACTAGATTCCGCGTAAGTACCGAAAGTCTATACGCGAGTTCAATTACCGTGTTGACGAAAACAGGCATATTTTACGAAGGTTAATAGATTGTGCACGATGAGTCTTCGGAATCCCTGAATCCCGGAATCTGCTAACGCTATATATTTTCATTGTTTTATTTCAAGTGAACACCCATACAATTTTGTCACGAGCCGCCTCTGGTCGGCAGCGGGCGCAGGCGGGCGTAAGCCGTGTAATTTTAGCTTTATTTGTAAGATAATTTCCTCTGTTGTGTGACGGTCTATAAATTCAGTTTCTACGTTTTCGGCCACTGATTCTATTTCCGTTTGTATATTGTCAAATTTTCTTTCGTAGTTGTCAAGACTTGTAAGCCTTTGACTTATTTCCAAGTCTGAAACATCTTGAATTTGCAGTAGATGGTGTTGCAGTTTGGCAAGCTGTCCGCGTATATATAGATGCGCGAAGGCGTGAAAGGCGTTCAATTTCCTCCATCCTCGTCGCCAGTTTTATGTATTCTTATCAAATCAAATCACATAATTAACGCAATGATTATCCATTGTATATATTTCATTGAATGACATTAATCAAAAAGTGACAAGACACTCGTAAAGAATACGTCTTGCTGCAGCATAGACAATGACACAGCAGATTGTATCCCGGAAATTAAAAGAGTGAAAAGGGAATAACTAATACACCTGGCATTAAAAGCGTCCATACGCTGCGGTGACCGCTTACCATCAGGCGGGCAGTACGCCTGTTTGCGACCGACAAGAAAACACTGAAACGCTATAAGGGACGTGACACTTACCATGTCCCTCTTGCGAGCTATCTGCAGCATCCGGTCGAAGTCTATCTCCTTGCCCATCTCGAGCATTTCCCACGCCTTCTGGTCCTCGGGGGACATGTCGCACACGCGCTCCCGGGGCTGAAAGGGGAACATCGTTAGTATGTATTGTATGTATTTTCCATGGAATCATTACTCGCAGATTACATCTGCATGTCTGTCTATTTGGACCAGCTAGACAGTACTGGCTTACCACGAGGCAGCTGGACCCAAAGTGCTAATCATTAGTAGGTAGTACGGTGGGAAAACGGCTCGCAGGGTAAGGCCGCGGAGCGTTTTAATCGCCTCACTTTTATGTAACGATTTATTGCCAAATAAAACCTCATGATGGCATTTAGTTTTAACATATATCGCAGCTAGAAAAGCAAGCTTATTTGTTTGGGATCCTGTTGTTTTACCAAATTTATTTTGGTCAAATTTCATTTCCCGAAAAAAAGTTTAGCAACTATTTTGTTTGCCAATGCAAACTTTGGCACAATTTTAATACGAATATTTTCATTACGTAAAATTTTCATTCAGCAAAATATTACTACGAAAAAATACATTACGACATTTGGTCTTTTAGCAAATGCTTTAATAAGGCAAAAAAACATTAGACAATAAACATTTAGTCAAGTTAATAATATGGCAAACTATAAATAGACAAAAGTGCACATTTAATTGGTTTATGGAATTTTACCAAAATACTATTAATAAAACGGCACGGTCCCTTAAATAAAAAATACACGGTTAGGTAAGACGGTAGGCAAGGGTGTTAAATTAGGTTAGGGCAGCCAAAGAAGGGGGGACGGGGGGGCGAAGACCCCCACGGAGGGGGCTCGGGGGGGCGAAGCCCCCCGCACTAAAAAGCATACGATCGTAACAATTATATCATTTGGTAGGTTAGGTTAGGGTTAGCTTGTGTCCCTTAGAGCGGAAATAGGCACGTGACGTCGACACGCTGGCAGTTAGGTTAGAATTGCGACCTCTACACAAATTTATTTAAATAGGGGGTAGTACCCACATAACAAAAAAAGTTGTTATTTTATTGTGTATACATCATTGAAATAAAGATGCAAATGATTTGTCATTGAAGAGCTCCTCTTCTGATTAACCGACGGAATAGAAATGGAAAATTAAATATTGACGATACAAATCATTTGTCTTATTTTGTTTTGGTTAAAACATATTTGACTGAATGAAATTTGATCTAAGTACTAGTTGATAAACAAGATATTGCTTAAACATGAACATGCCAAACATTAGGTTTGCCAACGAATTATTTGTCAAGTGTTAATTTGGCAAGCGATTATTTGGCAAATGAAATTCTACGATTTTTTTTTTGGGAAATGATCATTTGTCAATTTTTTTTGGTAAAACAAAGGTAGCCCAAACGCTCCGCGGCCTTACCCAGCAGCGTTCAAGATATTAATGAATTGTTTTTAATTGATTGGGAAACAAACACCTTAAAATTATACATAACAAAATGTTAATTGATTAATAAAAGAGCGAAAACAGTTTTCATTAATGGAATGAAAATCAAAATTACTCGACGGAAACTAGTAAAAAAGCAAAAACGAAAAAGGATTATTATTTAAAGCAACAAACTACAAACAAGAATAATAACTAATGCATTTTTGGAATCGCAACACGCTACCCAACATGGCCTTGAGCGGTTCTCACCCCATTTTCGTTACAAGCTGTAATATGTACCACAGTGCACAGATTATTCTCTCAGAGTGGTCAACACCCACCCATCATGAATTGTGCAGGTTATCGTACAAGTAGCCAACTAGACGTTAGTAATAAAATCATACCAGTTGCACTTTCTTGTTGATGCTCGGACTCCTGGCGAGCCCTGGCGACAGCTGGCTGCCTTCCATGCCTCCCTCTACGTCTTGCAGGAGCGTGGATCTCTTGAATATTGCCTCGAAGGCGGCGCGGATTCTGTGGAACATTCAATAAGTGAGTTAGCAAAGATTTAAAGCCGACACTCCTCTTTAGGGTTCAGTACCCAAAGGGTAAAACAGAACCCTATTAATTACTGAGACTCTGCTGTCCGTCAGTCACCAGGCTGTATCTCGTGATAGTTAGACAGTTGAAATTTTCACAGATGATGTGTTTCTGTTGCCGCTATAACAACAAATACTAAAAAACAGAATAAAATAAATATTAAAACGTGTTTTTTTTTGCCGTTTTTATAGATAATGGTACGGAACCCTTCGTGCGCGAGTCCGACTCGCTTTTGGCCGGTTTTTTTTTCTGTTAGCAACTTGTCAATTGACAACAATTAACAGTAAGCTATCAGTTAAAATCTTAATGAATTTTAGACGGAATGACCGACATGATGCTGTTTATATAGCCCTGGTTTCGACACCAATCTTTAGCTGCTAGAACAAAAATAAACATATGGTTTCGGTGTCAGCGACAGTGCTGTAGACGGACGGTGTTGGCGTGAGCAGCGGTAACAAACCATGTCCTCGGGTCAAAGTGAACGAGTTAGTCTTCTTCAGGATTTCGGGGCATTTGACCCGATGATGTTGTGTGCAGCCCTGGTTTCGGCACCAATAGTCAGAGTTGAACAACTGTTAGGACATTAGTAGACATACCTAGTCTCGGCACCAGTGACGCTGTGTAAATAGAGGGTGTTGGCGTGAGCAGCGGCAGTGAACCAAGAATTAACGTGCTTTGTCTGCAGGATTGATTTGACGTCAATTGACCCGATGATGTTGCATGCCGACTTGGTTTCGGCACCAATCTAAGCCACGAGAACAGCTGTTAAGTGTTAAATTAGCAGACATACCTGGTCTCAGCACCAGTGACGGTGGTGTACACCGAGGGTGTTGGCGTGAGAGGCTGCGGGGAGCCAAGTCCTCGGGTCAGGGTGAACGAGTTCGTCTTCTTCAGGATTGATTTTGGACGGAAGAGCTGACCAGGCGCTGTTAAAAAGAAAGAATAAAACAATGAATAAAAAAAAATCGACATTATTCAATGACAAGGGGAAAATCATACTTTAAGGGTCCTTATTAACCCTCTTAACCCTTTTCTTAGCAAATAACATAAAAAATGTGAGCTTACTGCTACACTTCTCTAAGGTTTCAACACTTACCTGGTATAAGACCTTCCTGATCCTTGGTGGTGAGCGAGGAGCCCCGCGTCATGCCCGGCGGACGGAGGCCCAGCATGTCCGGCGCGGGCGTCACCTGGCGAACAACGATCACGCTGAGACATGCAGTAGTACCGCAAATATAAGTTACATCGGCAATCTTCGTCCACGCCGACGAGTGCTGATAAGTACCGAATGAAATCGAACGTATGACCATTTCAATAAAGACCTTGTTGCATTATACGTAAGGTACAATATGCAATGACAGGTGAACTTGTGTTTTCCCGCTCATGGCGCCAGACAAAATGGCGGGCGCCGGAGCTACCGGCGTCGCGCGCAAAATTTGGGCCAATGGGCGTTGAAGATTTTACCCGCGCAAACGCGCTGCCTTATAATTGGTTGAAATGTTTTCAAAAAATGCTTTCTGCGCAGGTAAATCGTTGTAACTTATATTTGCAATACTACTGTAATCACATACCCTTTCTTTTTACCCAAAATATAAATAATACGAGTACGGGTGTAGGTGTAAAAGAAGAAGGCAAAAATACGCCGAAGACGACGAACGAAAATCCCATTCAGATATCCCAAAAGTTACGAAGTTTTAATATTGCTTGTTAGAGGGAGAAAACGCTCCGGATCGTGACGTCATCTGGATCCTAGAGCGTCATAGTAAATGACAATCGTTTCATGTGAAGTTGCGTTTTGCGGAAAAGGGACAGAACACCCCCTTATAAGTATTCTTAAAACTTTGAACACTTATAACTTTATGATTATGTAACCTATTGCGTTGCTTTTTTTCTCGCCCGAGCGTCCCGAGAGGCGCATCGCCTACTGCAGCCGCGTTCACATATACTCTGTGTCTTCTTACGCGCATGCAGAAATTTTACTCTTTGTTTTAAACAAGTAAACGTTTTAAAAGTATTCCGGCAGTGAAGGCCCCGGACCAATTTGTGCGTCGACACGAAACAGTGTACCTGTCGCATCCTCATATCGTCTTTCACCCCGTAAGGGGTGCAACCTTACGGCTGTAAATGCTGCTGTAAGGCTGTTTCTTTTTTCGAGTAAATACAGCATTAGGTATTGATTATGGCGTTGCAGGTGCTAATTGCCAATTTATGGCCAGATGACACGTAACGTAATCCTACTAAATGTTTGATTGTTTAGATGTTTGGATGTTTGTTCAATCACGCTTAAACGGCTGAACCGATTTGGATGAAATTTTGCACGTAGATAGTTCATAGACTATATAGAATAGTTTTTACCCACGAAGTCGCGGGCGGAAGCTAGTCCTACTAATATTTATTATAAATGCGAAAGTTTGGATGTTTAGATGTTTGGATGTTTGTTCAGTCACGCTTAAACGGCTGAACCGATTTGGATGAAATTTTGCACGTAGATAGTTCATAGCCTGGATTGAAATATAGGATAGTTTTAATCCCGAGTCCAAGCAGACGAAGTCGCGTTTTTTTTTAAATCGGTTCTTACGTATGGGCTGGGTTGTGGGTAGGCGTCACTATACCCGACATCCGAATTGACGAAATCGCGGGCGGAAATGAAATGAAATTTATTTATGCATGTAGGAAATGGGTACCCCCCTACCTTTTTAGATGTACATCTTAGGAAGCTAGTTCATACTAATATTATAAATGCGAAAGTGTGTCTGTCTGTCTGTTTGTCTGTTACCTCTTCACGCTTAAACCGCTGAACCGATTGAGATGAAATTTGGTATGGTGATAGTTTGAATCCCGGGGAAAGTCATAGGATAGTTTTTATCCCGGAAATCATCCCCTGAGGGGGTGAAATGGGGGATGAAAGTTTGTATCGAGCTACGATATACATAAACGAGTTCCACGCGGACGGTGTCGCGGGCAGAAGCTAGTAATACCTATATAAAAGTATTGGATTAGTTACCTCGAACCTCGAAGGCCGGCGCGCGCGCCGCTCCGTCTCCCGCCTCCGCAGCTCCGCCTCGCGGTGCCACAGAGCCGCCACCTGAAAAAATATATATATGAAAAAAAGTACACAAACACTACGATATGGTATATAGGTAGTTGAGATTTTCATGCTTCAAAATTGGCACGCGCTGACCGCAAACAAAGGCTATCCATGAGCTCAGTACATGACCGAATAATCTAAACTATAACTTTTTTTTTGGAATTTGGCAGCAGTAAAAAGTAATATGTTTTATGCTTTTCTAACGCACAAAACTTACGAAAGTTTTAGGAAAACATAATTTTCAAAAAGGAATATCATGGTCTGGCTGGGATGACATTTTTTTTTAATGATAATATGGTTGTGAAATAAAAGAAAGAAACGGTTTTTCAAGGTGAACAAATAAAATGATAAAAAGGTCGTTGTCATCATTTTATTAATTAGTCGAAATCAGTACCCACAGCACGTATGTACATCCGTAATGTGATAAGGAGGTAATAATAAATCCTTACTGTATGGTTACGTCAAGAAATAAATACGTCTTTTTTGCTCAATATGGCTTATGGGACGGCCTATTTCGCCAAAAGTGTTTTCGCTCATTTAGCACCAGGCGCTCCTATACAAATATCACATGGATAATGGTCTATTCGCCATACGATTCAATAAAAATATGGCTTAGATGACACGACACAAATAAAACAATAAAACAAAACAAACTAATGTAAATATACTATTTACATGACGTGTAAAATGTATATTTTATTAATAAGCGAACTGAATTGAATTGAATGTAACTTAGTACTTCTTAAGCATATTTTAATGGAAATGTCACGAACGATTACAAAAGATGAATAATTAATCGCCACGCATTTTTTTCATGTAAGTAATTATTATCAATATCGACATCGATAAAAAAATCTTTCTAAATAAATAACACATGAATATCCATGATACTAATGATCCCGAGGATGCGTTGTGTTGAGAGCGAGGGAATTTGTTCCTTCAGCTGTCAACACGGCGAATCCTCAAAGATATCAAGGGTCGGAAACGCCCATGTTACTCCTTTGGAGTTGCATTCGTCTATAGGCTGCGGTGTCCGCTTACCATGAAACGGGCCGTACGCTAGTTTCCCACCGTCGTTATATTAAAAATATAAATGCGAAAGTTTGGATGTTTAGGTGTTTAGATGTTTGCTTCTGAATCACGCTAAGACGGCTCAACCGACATGGATAAAAAAAAGTATATATTTCGGACAACTTTGATCCACAAATTCACGGTCGGTCCACGCAGGCCAAGTCGCGGGCGGAAGCTAGAAAACATAAGTATACCTGCAATCGCCTCTCCCTGCCGACCTGCTGCTCGATGACCTTGACCAGCTCCCACCGATGTATGGAGCCGAGCAGCACCATGGACGCTGGACTGTCCACCAGTGGGAAGCTCTTTATCGCCTGTTAGGAGCAAGTTTAACCTGATGAGACCACCTCAAAAATACAATTTAATCTGAACCAAGAGGTTTGGAAAAGAGCAATCATGAATACATGAGGGTAGTCGACACAAAAAAGTTACTTAGTATTTATTTTATTTAACAGCTTCAGTCCAGGATTTGGACAGGCAACCCATGTGCGAATTACCAACCTATGTATTATCTAAGATCGGGTGGTCAAGAGAGCGTACTTGGACCGACCGACTGGTCGCCCAGGGCGGCCCAGGTATCGCCGGGGGGATAGCGTGCAGGCGGACCTGGGGCCTACCGGGAAACGAAAACGGACTTCGTTCGTGTATCTCCGTCCCTATCGCACTTGCCAATTATACTATACTATAGCGACAGAGAGGGAGATATACGAACGAAGTTCGTTTTCGTTGCACGGTAGCCCCTCTGCGTCATCTTCAAGTTGAAAGTTGGCAGGAAGTGGGGCAGGATCAGAATAAAGGTCACAGCTCACTAGACCCACCCGGCACACGCACCGCACCGCCTCGCCATACTACGTTACGTTGACGACCATAGTCACTAACGTAACGCAGCATGGAGTCGCTAACGTAACGTAGTATGGCGAGGCGGTGCGGTGCGTGTGCCGGGTGGGTCTAGTGAGCTGTGACCTTAAGTGGCGTGCTCTCGTTTCGGAGGCCAAGATCCTTTTTGGATCACTGAGCCAAAATAGTTAGTTAGTTATATTATCTAACGAGTAATATTGGTCATTATCAACAGATGAGGGTTAAAATTTATTTAAGGGACCATTACTTTTGGGGGTGATATTATAGATATAAACGAGTTCCACGCGGACGGAGTTGCGGGCAGTATCTAGTGTTTTACAATACATAAAATCCGAACGTGCAAAGATTTTTAAACGTTTAAAATAACTCTCTCGCACTCTTATCGCAAAAAAAACCAGTTTCAAGAAAAAAAAACTCAATAAATAAAATGTTCAAGAAAATAGCTACAGTCGAATACAAAAAGGCCAACCCCTTTATTTTTTCCACTTTTAGCCAAATATCATTTGATAAGGTCAACATTTTGATATCTTTGTAATTGACTATACCTCTGTTAATAAAACTCTATAACTAGCTAAGTACCTTATTTTCTTTCAATAAATCTTTTAGCTGTTGGAATGTCATCCTATTCCATATGTACTTGACGTCTCGCACCATGAAGTCTTCAACGCAAATGTCATACATTCCTGTCAAGAGAAAAAAAAACTCAAACACAAAAACATAAATAAATCAAAAAATAAACTCAACAATAAACATTGATTTAATTTTGGTTAATTTAATATTAAGGGTTACTTTAGATTATTTTATAAAAACATTTTTCTTCTTTGTTTTCTTTTAATAAGTTCTTATTGTAAAATATTCTATAGCTAGTGCAATAAAGTATATCTATATTAAAATCGAAGTACTATAAAAAACGAAACAATAAACTAAGTAAAAATAAGTTAAAAGTAAAATAACAAAAATAAAAAAGTTAAAAGATCCCGACGAGGATGGGATTCGAACCCACGCGTGCAGAGCACATTGGATTAGCAGTCCAACGCCTTAACCTCTCGGCCACCTCGTCATGACGAGAGCGCGCGAAATAACGCCCCACTATCTAAACAGGTTTTTTTTATAAACTAACGAAGTGTGGACATGTGTTAAGTGTGTGTGTAGCGAATTGTTAATATGTGTTCATTTATTTCGTGATAAACGACTTTATTACGATGATATAGTAAAGCGTGACCATTTTGATGACTTGAGGAATGCTGATTAGAATGTTTAAATATTATTAACTACTTCGGTTATAATATGATAGTCTAGATACCTACAAATACTCGTATTTAATTAGGTTAATTAGTAATAATTTATCGTCAGATAAATATCGCGATCGCTAGAAGTCGATCAGTAAAAAAATGGGTTTTGACTTCGTAAGAGTTTGTATATTTAACATAATTTATATGAAACTTATAGTTTAATCGGTCCTTCTGTTCAAACTGCCGTGTTTAACCGTAAGGAAAGCATGTTACTTACGGCCGTATTCATAAACTTTAAACGAGCCTATTTAAACTAAAATGCCGTTAAAATTCGTTTGTATTTATCTGTCACTTTGACATTTGTGTGCGTATGAAACGGACAAAGCTAATTTTATTTAGCAGAGGCATGAGAGGGTTAGTATTTTACATTCACAGAGGAATTAGTAAAAAAATAAGCCTGTTTATGTATGTATGTAGGTACACAATACATAGGACTTTGTGTTTTAAAACGAAAAATGTTTTTAAGTTATCATACATTTTCTATGTTTCGCGCATTTTTCTATGTTTATATATCGCAAAATATTCCCAGTCTTAATGAGTATATTATACTTACTACTGTTTTCCACATAGTCATTTAGTGCATACTTACAGTTTTTCAAGCTGAAAATTATACCATCTGCTTTCGAAAACAACTAGAAAGTTGTGTGAACTGCGCAACTCCTCCGCACTGTGCAAATTTAAAAGAGGATCGCCTCGCTTCAGTCGCGCCAGCCCACAGAAGTCGGGGAGTCGCCCTAATCGGTACTTTGCAGTTAGTATTCCCCTGGTAAGTATGACGGCTGGCCGAGGACAGCAGGTTGGGCAGGTAGGGCAGCTTGTTGATCAGGATGATGCTGTCGAAGCAGGACGGCTTCAGCAGCGCGGCCACGGCGTTGGCGGCCAGCACGGCGGCCATGATAGGCAGTATGTGCGTCACCTGACCAAGTATACTTACGGCTGGCCGAGGACAGCAGGTCGGGCAGGTAGGGCAGCTTCTTGATCAGGATGATGCTGTCGAAGAGGACGGCTGCAGCAGCGTGGCCACGGCGTTGGCGGCCAGCACGGCGGGCATGATAGGCAGTATGTGCGTCACCTGACCAAGTATACTCACGGCTGGCCGAGGACAGCAGGTCGGGCAGGTAGGGCAGCTTCTTGATCAGGATGATGCTGTCAATGCAGGACGGCTTCAGCAGCGCGGCCACGGCGTTGGCGGCCAGCACGGCGGCCATGATGGGCAGTATGTGCGTCACCTGACCAAGTATACTCACGGCTGGCCGAGGACAGCAGGTCGGGCAGGTAGGGCAGCTTCTTGATCAGGATGTTGCTGTCGAAGCAGGACGGCTGCAGCAGCGCGGCCACGGCGTTGGCGGCTAGCACGGCGGTCATGATGGGCAGTATGTGCATCACCTGACTAAGTATACTCACGGCTGGCCGAGTACAGCAGGTCGGTTAGGTAGGACAGCTTCTTGATCAGGATGATGCTGTCGAAGCAGGACGGCTGCAGCAGCGCGGCCACGGCGTTGGCGGCCAGCACGGCGGCCATGATGGGCAGTATGTGCGTCACCTGACCAAGTATACTCACGGCTGGCCGAGGACAGCAGGTCGGTTAGGTGGGGCAGCTTCTTGATCAGGATGATGCTGTCGAAGCAGGACGGCTGCAGCAGCGCGGCCACGGCGTTGGCGACAAGCACGGCGGCCATAATGGGCAGTATGTGCGTCACCTGACCAAGTATACTCACGGCTGGCCGAGGACAGCAGGTTGGGCAGGTAGGGCAGCTTCTTGATCAGGATGATGGTGTCGAAGCAGGAAGGCTGCAGCAGCGCGGCCACGGCGTTGGCGGCTAGTACAGCGGTCATGATGGGCAGTATGTGCGTCACCTGACCAAGTATACTCACGGCTGGCCGAGGACAGCAGGTCAGGCAGGTAGGGCAGCTTCTTGATCAAAATGATGCTGTCGAAGCAGGACGGCTGCAGCAGCGCGGCCACGGCGTTGGCGGCAAGCACGGCGGCCATGATGGGCAGTATGTGCGTCACCTGACCAAGTATACTCACGGCTGGCCGAGGACAGCAGGTTGGGCAGGTAGGGCAGCTTCTTGATCAGGATGATGCTGTCGAAGCAGGAAGGCTGCAGCAGCGCGGCCACGGCGTTGGCGGCCAGCACGGCGGCCATGATGGGCAGTATGTGCGTCACCTGACCAAGTATACTCACGGCTGGCCGAGGACAGCAGGTCAGGCAGGTAGGGCAGCTTCTTGATCAGGATGATGCTGTCGAAGCAGGACGGCTGCAGCAGCGCGGCCACGGCGTTGGCGGCCAGCACTGCGGCCATGATGGGCAGTATGTGCGTTACCTGACCAAGAGCATTATTACTTAATCCTCCTAGAAGACCTGATCACCCTTAGCGACAAGGCCATTAAGTGGCTGACGGATCTTAGAATTAATTTATAGTCGTATTTATAATAATGCCATACGATTAAAGAAATAATCTTCCTAGCGTTTCGTATTTTATTTATTTAATCGTATGGCTTTATGGAAAACAAAAACAGGACAAATACTACTAATACATTTTATGATCTTTCAGCCGGTTGAGGGCCTTGCCGCTAAGGGTGATCAGGTCTTCTGGAGGTCCGTCGGCGTAGTGCGTTATGGGGCAATTCTCGATTATATGAAGAATTATTTGTTCTTCCCCCGTGTGGTGTCGGGTTAGAATAGCACCACCCCCTTTCCTCCTGTAGGTGTCGTAAGGGTTGAAGTAAGTTTTGGGCGATGGGCTAGCAACCTGTCACTGTGATATCAAATTTTGTCGATATTTTATACCCATAATAAATGTTATGCTAAAAGTGGTACTGGAACACAATTTTCATGTGCTCTGCTTTCCCCTTTTAGGGATAACGGCGTGAATGTATGTATGTATGTATGTATTTGTTCTTCGGCACCGCTGTAGTGGAGCAAGTTGGGGATTCCGCCAATTCACAACGGTGTTTATACGCACTTTATAGTGAGCGCTGCGTCCGTGGTCAGAGGCTCTAGTATAAGTTTTACCGAAACAAAACGTTACGACCGCGTTTGCGTTTAGTTGTCAAAGCCCATACAAATTGAGGGTAAAACGCAAACGCGATCTTAAAGTTTTGTTTCGGTAAAACTTATACTAGAGCCTCAGTACGGAGTTGGTTAATGTTACACCAGCCCCGTCTTGGGCTGGCGTAATTGTAGAGAACAATTTTCCTACCATCTTGGAGTTCCACGACCTTCGTAATATAGATGTAAGGCTTTTTGAGAAACCCAGTGGTTCGAGCTGGGGTCCGAGCCCACGGAATCCAGATTGCTAGTCGCGTGTCTTACCGCTCGCCTGTCATTCTCCAAGCTCGTGAGCAATAACACAAAAAAATCTACGTTGAAATTGTCGGTATCGTCTTGGGTCGTCAGAATAGTTTTTTGTACAGTTCTTAAATTCGTCCCGTTCTGCTTTCGTCATGCCCAAAGATGATGTTGACGAATACCGAAATGAGCCGGAATAAGATAAAGACAAACACCAAAGATTACCAAAGGTGAAATAGACTACCTAAGAGGTGAGGAAAGCAGAACGGGACCAATTTAAGAACTGGACGAAAAACGATTGAGACCTGCCAAGACGATACCAATGACCAGGTTCAGAAAAAAAAAAACAATATTGGACCACCACGTTAGCCCAGCCTAGTGGTTCAGGCATGCGGCTGTCAAGCGGGGTCGTGGGTAAGCTTTTCAGTGGAGGAAAATATCGTGAGGAAACCGGCCTACTCCCAATAAAGTCTAGTTTTCCCTCCCTGGAAGGTCAGATGGCAGTTGCTTTCGTAAAAAGTGCCTATGCCAAATCTTGGGATTAGGTGTCAAAGCGGACCACAACCGGGAAAAACGCTAGGTGGATAAGATTGGACCACCACGTGGATTTTGGTCCACCTCTTCCTCTCGGGAGGTTGGGAAGGCTTAGTGCAGTGTTCGACGATATGGTCTTTCCCTCTGAGCGTGGCCGAACTATCGCAGATGGGTTTCGAGAAGTTTCCCCTTGATTGGAGCTACTTTAAAACTGCCACGGACGTACAAACGCCAACACAGTTAACTGACCATCCTGTCTTTATATTTAACCTTATTACATTGCACATAAAGTGCACGGATGGTCAGTTAGCTGTGTTGGAGATAGTACTATATAGTTCCTTATCTAAGTCTTGTGACGCCTCCATCCCAACGCAGCATCTTCATCTCATTTCATCATATCAGCCGAAAGACGTCCACTGCTGGACATAGGTCTCCCCCAAAGAGTGCCAAAGTGACCGGTCCTGCGCCACCCGATCCAGCGGACTCCCGCAACCTTTACCAGGTCATCAGTCCACCTTGTGGGGGGCCTACCCACGCCGCGCCTTCCGGTACGTGGTCGCCACTCGAGAACCTTTCCGCCCCAACGGCCATCGGTTCTACGTGCTATGTGCCCCGCCCACTGCCACTGAAGTATGTGGATTCATCCCATTTACGTGCAGGGTTTGTTCATGGTATATCTTTATGGCCCAATTCAGAGCCATACAGAATGGCCTTCTAACCACGACATGACAAATATAAAGGGATATGGTACCTACCTGTCCGGTCATTTCGCTGACGATGACTATGGTAGACACTGTATGCGTTACTGCGCCGGTGAAAGCCGCTGCGCCGACAACCGCGTAACCGCCTGTTGGACATTCATATACATACAGTGCAGTTGCGGGAATCTGAGTGCTGGCACAAAATAATTAATGGTACCTAAAGGTACAGAAGGTCCAGTGCCTAAAAGATTACCACATAACCGATCATCAAGAATTATAACTATTTTAGTTCCTATGTTTGATATCGAAATGGTCATCAGTATTCATTTAAATTTAAATGCCTGCACCAGATGTTTCTGTTTTGCCCAATGGTTGACTGGTAGAGAACGCGTCATGGAATTAAGTCAGCCATTTGTACTTTATCTTGTATTGTGCAATAAAGTTTAAATAAATAAATCATCCATTTTGGAATACAGATTATGTTTTGGCTAAATCCTAGGTACTATTAAAATGCGAAAGTTTGCATGTTTGTTGCTCAATCGCGCTTAAACGGCTCAACAGATTTGGGTGAAATTTTGAACGAAGATAATTTATAGCCTGGATTAAAATATAGGATAGTTTTCATCCCGGGTCCAAGCAGACGAAGTCGCGGGCGGAAGATAGTAGTTAATGTATTGCATTTGGTTTACTTCTTTTGTCATGTTAGAAAATATCGCATCATGACAAAAGAAGTAAACCCATTGCCATATTTAACAACTAATTTCGTATAATTAGTGATTAAACGAACTTACCAAAGTGAAGTTCTATCATAATTATACGAGTGATTCGTCTGAAGAGATTAATAACCTGAAAATAAAATCTGAATAATATACTGATGTAGTAACGCATAGTAGCTACCACTACCTACACTATGTTGTGAAAAAAAAAAAACGTAATACGTAAGATTGCGCTCAAAATTTGAGGGTAATCTGAGTTTTACCTCTGCTCACCCTGAGGTGCCCAGAGGCCGGGCTAGCTTCATATGTTTGGAGTTCTTGATGAAACCCAGGAACCTATATTCGGGTTGAGGGAGGGAGGGGGTTATTAATCTCTTCAGACGAATCACTCGTATAATTATGATAGAACTTCACTTTGGTAAGTTCGTTTAATCACTAATTATACTTCGTGATTCGTCTTTCTAGATTAATAACCTGAAAATAAAATCTGAATAATATACTGATGTAGACTTTGAGAGTGGTTATTGGGTTTCATCAGTAAATATTGTTATGATTAAATAAGCAAACCACTCATCTCTGATCATCATTTATTGAGTAACTAGTAGTATGAACACATATACAGTTACATATGTTGCATATGCTTAAATACACACGAAAAAATCACAAATTCTAATATTTACCAAAAATCATTCACAGTACATATCGTGACATATTCTCTGATCAATGGTTTATAATTGCACTAGCAAAGAATGCCTCATTTGTGTCAAGTATTGTTCTATTGTAGAATTTAGCGAAAGTACTGGAACTTTCGCTCCATCCCGCTGTTTTGCGGATGAGATCGATGTTGACCCCGCATGAGTAGGCGCGCGAGGTGGATGCATGGCGTGTGCTGTGCGCCGAAAAAATTGAAACATCGATACCGCTATCGTTTAGTATACCTTTTATCCAGCGACTTAAGGTTTGTGTGGTCACTGGTTTATAAGGTTTTTTAAAACTAACGAAAAGCGTTTCAGAACTTCTTAAGGTTGCAGTTCTATTGATATAGCTGGTAAGTGTCGTTGAAGGGCAAATTTCTGGCTTTTCACGAAAAAAGGGCAAAACTATAATCGGTTGGTTCGCTCCTAATCGAGAAGTTTTAATCAGGTCGGGTATCTTTATTATAATTTTTGTATCTAATATGTCGATGTTATTAATCTTAATTTTCGATAATGTTTGCATTCTGTGGGCAGTGACCAGGGATAATAATGTGCAACATTTTTTAGTAAGCCTTTCTATTGTTAAGTCTTCATTTGGAAATTGCGTTTTTAGGTGGTCTAGGACGCAACTTGTGTCCCAAGTAATGTCGTATTTTGGTTTAGGAGGTCGAAGGCGAAATACGCCCTTAAAAAATCTGTGTATTTTGTCGTTCGCGATGATGTCGGGTCCTAACAGTAGGGACAGGGCTGCTCTGCAGCTGTTGAGAGATCCATATCCATACTGACTGCCACTTGAATAGTGTTCTGAGAGAAATTCTAGAATGTTTGAGACTGGAGCTTCATAAAGATTGACTGAATTTTGTAAACAGAAGGTGTGCCATTTTTTGAAATATACATTGTATTGTTTCATCGAATTTGGAGAAATAGAAGATAGCATGATTTCTATTGAGGAAGGCGGTGCGCCTCTTCGTAGTAACGCCGCCCCGACAATATCGCGGCCGCCAGGGTAAGGTTTGACTGTATCTTCTGGTTGTCTCTGTAATGAGAAGAGGTCATGTGTTCACTTGCTTTGAAATATATGAGTTTCGACGCCGTCAGGCGAGTGAAAACGGGATACCATGGCTGGGTAGGCCACACTGGCACTACTATAACGCCAGTGGCTCTGTCGTTAACTATCTTTTTCAGGGTTTTTAATATCATTGCGAAAGGTGGGAAAGCGTAAAAGTAATAGTCAGTCCAGTGAATTGTGAAGGCATTAATCACAAAAGCGTCAGGATCTCTATGCCACGAGGCATATTTGGTGCATTTATTATTAATGCGACTAGCAAATAGATCGATATGGGGAGTCCCGAATTTGTCAACTATTTGGTTATAGGCCGAATCCGACAGTTCCCATTCGACATCAGGGTGTATACGTCGAGATTCATTGTCTGCGATTACATTATCGGCAGATTTAATATAGGATGCAAAAATGAATAATTTCCGGCTTTCGCACCATTGCCAGATGTCTTTGGCTAATTGGGTAAGGTGCGGAAATTGGACACCCCCCATACGGTTGATGTAGGATATAGCCGTGGAGTTGTCGATCCTGAGCAAAATTTGACAGTTTGTCAGATCTTTAGCAAATATTTTTAGAGCTATGAAGGCCGCGAGGAGTTCTAAGAAGTTAATGTGACGAGTACGCTCACTGTGTGACCACTGTCCGCTGGCTGTTTCCTCATCACATGACGCTCCCCACCCAGTCGTTGAGGCGTCAGAAAATATAACAGTGGCGTAATCGTCACTTCTTATGTTTTTGGCTGAGTTTTGAATTGCATTAATCCACCATTGTAAGTCAGGTAACAATGAACTTGAGATGTTCATGTGTGTGTCATAATTATTGTCACCATTAAGGTTTATGAACTTGTTACGTTCTAGTTCTTTTGTATAGAGTAGGCCATACTCTATTGCCGGGCATGCTGAGACCAATAACCCAACCACCTGCGCAAATGTTCGTATCTTACAACGCTTCAGTGACATAAAATTTTGAAGCTCAGTTTTTATTTTAAATTTCTTTTCATTTGGTAAGGAAACTTGCATTGTTTCCGAGTCAATGATAAAGCCAAGAAATTTACACTTCGTCGACGGTGTTAGGTTACTTTTTTCTTTGTTTATGACGAACCCTAATGAAAGCAGTAACCGTTTGGTCATATCAATATTTTTGCGGCATTCTTGATATGTGCGTCCTAATAATAACATATCGTCAAGATATATTGTGGATAAACATCCGGCTGATCGTAACAGTTTTACAACTGGTTTCAAGATTTTGGTAAATACGAACGGACTTAAATTGAGTCCGAATGGGAGTGCATTAAACATATATAGTTTGTTATTCCAACTAAATCGTAAGTATTTTCTGCTGCTAGGGTGAATATTTATACAGAAATATGCGTCCTTCAGGTCCAGTGTCGCCATGTAGCAATTTTTTGAGACCAATTTCACGGCTGTTCTTAGGTCTTCTAGTTGGAAATGCTGAGTACTAATGAACTTATTTAATTCTTTTAAATTTAATATGAAGCGCATTTTTCCGTTCGGTTTTGGTCGCAAAAAGAAACTTGATATAAACTGGTTTTCACATGGCAGACATTCGGACACCGCCCCTGAAGATAGCAATTCAGTTATAGCTGTGTCTATGTGAATCGATTCTGAACTACTGAAGTTAGGAGTTCCTGGGATTCGGTGTTGTACAACAGGTAGAGAAAATTCTATTTTGTACCCGCTAATCCAACTGAGGATGGTGCGGTCTGACGTTAGGAGGGCCCACTGCTTATTGAAATGTGAAAGCTGGCCAGCAGTCTTTACCTCGTCTAGCGGCGGCGGGTCGTCCCGAAGCGTCTCGGCGATTGTTTCGATGAGCTCGGCGGCTGCCTGCGCGTCGCAGGCTCGCGGCTCCGTTGTGGTCCCTGTTGCCTGCGAGGTGGGGCCGGAGACTTCCAGTTTAAATTTTTATTTTGATTTTTAGGAGCCGGTGTGAATTTTTTGGAAGTTGATGCCGCACTAACTTTCAAATCTGTTCCAGATTTGCTCACGGCTTTAGCCGTCTTCAGTGCATCTGATAGATTGTCACCAAATAGATATTTATCTACTTTTGTATTGAAAAGATGTTCTTTCAGGTCCTTTTTCAGTGCGTACAGAGAGAAGTTGCGGCGGGTAACTGATTCTGCATGTTGGATGTCACAAAGCAACCGACCCGTGTCCATTAACTTCTTCAGTAAGTCCTGATTTTTGTTAGGGGTGCTAAGCTCGTCCGATATAGCTGAACCTAAGGACGAAATTGCTTTAGCAAGAAGATTTTGCCGGGCCTCAATGGCCTTATCTCTTTTGACAAGGTTCTCGGGCAACGCTGCCTTAATTTCTGCGTTTAATATAGGCGCTCCAATGCGGACGCAGTTTGACGGTACAAGGTACTTCTCGTTGAGCTCCTTACGGGCCTCTTTGGTGAGTCCGTTTGAGGCAAAATAGTCAAAGCGGCTTGCGAGCTGATCATTAATTTCTTTGCCGTATTCGGCTGTCGCAGTCGGATCATCTCCTAAGATGTCCAAAAGCATGCTGTCGAGGACAGAGTCTGAAGCGGAGTTTGTCTCGGGTGTGGAGTCAATCTGAGGATTGTCCACTTTTTCCTCGTCTGTACAATCATTCAGCTCTTGTGTGCTGTCACCTTGGGTATGCTCTGGCGCCGCATTTGTCTCGTTTGGCGACTGAATTTTAGATTCCATGGAACCCGACATATCTCCGTCTGAAAAGCGGAAATAGTACCGTTATAGTAATGTACTCTGTACTCTCACAATATATTGTGTAACTATACTTATATATATATTCCCGATAACGGTTGGTAAGGTCGAGGTCCCAAAGAATAAAACGCAAACCATTTTAATCAAATGCAGCGAGTCAGTCCCACAAACTGCTCAGAGTGCATTCTATAAATTATGTCAGGGCCCACGTGTCACACATTTGCAAAAACTTATTTAATCAATGCGGTGAGACAGTCCCATAGACTGTTTAGGTGCATGTTTATAAGTAGATTAGGGCCCACGTGCAACGCACGTCCAAAGAGGTGCTTTATTTAATGCGGCGAGACAGTCCCATAGACTGCTCAGAGTGCAATTTTATAAATAGGTCAAGGTCCATATTTACTATCTCTTAAAAAAGGCGCACTTTGTCAAATACGGCGAGACAGTCCCATAGACTGCTCAGAGTGCAATTTTATAAATAGGTCAAGGTCCATATTTACTATCTCTTAAAAAAGGTGCACTTTGTCAAATACGGCGAGACAGTCCCATAGACTGCTCAGTGTATTCTAAAAATAGGTCACGTCCTACAGACAAACAACCGGCGTGTTATGTCAGGTGCGGCGAGACAGTCCCATAAACTGCTCAGTAAGCACCTACCAGACTCTCATGGCCCATGTACGAGTATAACACTTATGTATGATTTTTTATAAGACAGCAAACTTTACATATTAGTCAAAAATGTACCTTGTAGGTCCTCCGGAGTTGGTGATGGATCCCGGGATGCTTCCGACGACGAAGATGAATCCTCGATGACACGAATGCGGCGACGCGCACTCTTATTTTTGAGTTTTTCTTCCAGTGATTTTAATTTCTTTTTTAAATATTTTAAATCTTCAATATCGGAATTTTTGCGTTTAGGCATTGTAAAACGCGGCACTGTATTCGACAATGGAAATCGAAATACGAAACTGTAAAAACGGAGTACACGTAGGAATATATCGAATGAATTTCAAATCTTTTATGTAAAACCGTTAACTTTAACTTTTATTTTATGTAAGACGTGTTGAGTGGTGAAGCACTAAAATGCGAATGAAGCTAGCCCGGCCTCTGGGCACCTCAGGGTGAGCAGAGGTAAAACTCAGATTACCCTCAAATTTTGAGCGCAATCTTACGTATTACGTTTTTTTTTTTTCACAACATAGTGTAGGTAGTGGTAGCTACTATGCGTTACTACATCAGTATATTATTCAGATTTTATTTTCAGGTTATTAATCTAGAAAGACGAATCACGAAGTATAATGGTGTGCGATCAATAAAATTATGTTATATTTAGAGAAATTTATGAACTACGTACCAAAATTACAGGGACACGGTGCTGGCACAAATCAGAAAGTCTTACCATAGTAGAAAGAGTGCAAAGTACGTTATCTTCTACAAACGCACAGCGCGCGGCTTGTATGTGTGCGCCATAGTATCTATGCGTCGCCGCACCCACACTCAAACAAAATCTCGACCCGTCAGTCGAGATTTTGTTTGAGTGTGCGTGCGGCGACGCATCTAGATACTATGGCGCACACATACAAGCCGCGCACGGTACGTTTGTATGAAGATAACCTACTTTCCACTCTTTCTACTATGGTCTTACCCTCCGTTCCCACTATGTCGTCTGTCGGGACGATTGTTTATCGTGTGTCGTCGCCTTATACAAATTGGTGTCCGACAAGTGTGAACAGCTTCATATAAAATGTTCTGCCACTACGACACACGATAAAAAATCGTCCCGACAGACGACATAGTGGGAACGAGGGGTTACATTGCATTGTCCTGGATTCACTTTTTACAAGATGCCCCGTTATAAAGCACACATACTCGTGTACTTAGAAGGTACGAAAATTACAGTTTTTGGAGGGGAACAAAAGTTTGTATGGGAGCAATTACAATTAAAGAACATAAATACCCAATAGTACATTACTTACCTAGGGCGGTGAATTCGTGAATGGCCCAGATCGTAGTTGTTTCTCTGTAGTCTAGTTGGTAGTGACCCTGCCTACGAAGCCTGAGGTCCCGGGTTCGAATCCCGGTAAGGGCATTTATTTGTGTGATGAGCACGAAATTTGTTCCTGAGTAATGGATGTTTTCTATGTATTTAAGTATTTATTTATCTATAAAAGTATGTATATCGTCGTCTAGTACCTATAGTACAAGGTTTGCTTAGTTTGGGACTAGGTCGATTTGTGTAAGATGGTCCCCAAAAAAAAAAAAACCAATGCGAGTTTTACCGTACGCGCAGCGTGCAGTAAAACTCGCATTATGGCAAGGTGTGACGTAAAAAATTTAAACAAAGTCGGACCGCGCTGGCGGCAGCCGTAACACTTTATAATAACTGACTTAAATATATTACGTCACAGTTTGCGCTTTGCAGTAATCGTTGTATGGAAAATTAAGTAAATAGCATGTTCGGTTGCGAAAAACTGCTCTTAGGTACTTGTCGTACAATTTTGGTTCTATAAAAGCGTAAAGATTCTATTATTTCTTTGACAATAAAAAATTCTAAACTTTCAAAGTTTATCTTCTCATGATTTTAATTATATTTTGTAATTTATACTTTATTACTATAATTTGATGGTTTACTATCCATTTAGCAACACTGCGTTACCAATTTTAAGATCAAGTTCCACAGCTCCACGCTTGTGCTGCACAGGTAGTAGATACATTACCTGGTAGAATCTTCTGTATGTGTCCTCCGTAAGCAACGCCGAATGGGCAGAGGTAGTGCATGAGCTCCCCCGTCAGTCTGCCGAGAGAGGCTCCCATCTTGAAGGCGGGCACGAAAATACCGGCCGGCACTGGCAGGGTGCAGGACACCATGCTCAAGAAGTACTGGAGAGAAAAACAGAATTGGAATTTTGGTATATATATATGTATGTAGTTATGTAGTGTACACGGGGAAAGGGAACACACAAAAATTCCGGAGATCCATTTGTTCGAAAGCATCATTATTCCGAACGCCAATTACTGCTTAAACTTTGACGCAGATTATTAAATGAAATACATAAATAGGTTAGGTTAGTATTACACTCGTATCCTGAAAGATCAAAAAAAAAACAGCGGAACATGGTTTTCAGAATTATGATTGCATTCAAAGCGCAAAAAAGGTGCATTCGATCTTTGTGTGGTCTACACCATCGTGATTCTTGTAAATCATACTTTATAAAATTAGGAATTTTAACTCTACCTTGCCTGTACATTTACGAAGTCATATTGTTTGTAAAACGTAACTTGCATTTGTTCCCGACCTTTAATAGTACACGTCTAAGGAATAAATTAGTCGCAATGTCCTGTAAAACCGCTCTGTGTCGTAAAAGTGTGCTTGGTACAGCACCTACAATGTACAACAAGGTTCCAAAAGAAATTATTAATATAGAAAGCACAGCTGATTTTAAAAAAGCATTGTTTAAATTTCTTGTTAGTAAAGCCTATTATAAAGTGACAGATTTCTTAACAGACACCATGTAGTTAGTGGAGATGTGTACCACACGGCCTCCACCAAATTACACATAAATTTTGTATGCCTGAGGGCCCAACATAGTGATACTGTATTAAATTTTTAAGACCCTAATGTATTTTAGCACCTACCTATGTTGAACAAATAAACAACAAAAAACAAATAATAAACAAATGAAAATCGGAAAAATATGGTTTCGGACAAATGACTCTTCGGAGTTATGTAGTGTACCCATGGGGAAAGGGTGATTCGTGAATAGAGCTTAGAGCTGTCACATGTGACAGAGCGATACTACCCATAGATCACCTGTCATTCTGTCATGTCACTGTACCGCGTATGTCATCATCCCCCTAGCGATGTTCCCGGTTGTGCCCTAAAGAAGCCCGGGGTCCGCTATGACATCTAATCCCAAGATTTGGCATAGACACTAGGTTTACGAAAGCGACTGCCATCTGGCGGCTTCCTGATCATGCTTTTCCTCCACCGAAAAGGTAACGGTAAATATTTCGTACATAAATTCCGGAAAACTCATTGGTACAGTCAGCTGCAGAGAAAAATGCCCCTCCCCCCTCCCCCTGCATAGCAAATTCCTATGCTATATTTTCTATTTGATCATTTGGCCCGCTTAGCTACTTTTGCTGCTGACGCTGAATGTACGAGCCGGGATTCGAACCCACGACCGCCGCTTGACAGCCGCATGCCTGAACCACTAGGATACCGTAGCTTAATTGGTAACTAATGGGTGATTCATGAATAGAGAGTATTAAGAGGGTTACATATTGCTGCTTCTTGCAGCGATACAAACGCGAACCTATCGCGATTCGCGACACTAGCTATAGATTCCCTGCACGTCTATGATGAGGCGGCCGCGACATACTCTCGAATTTTGTCGCACTATACCTCTTGTTCTTAGTGTTCTAATAAGAGAGAGACGAATAGTGCGAGAAAAATCGAGAGAGCTCGCGCGCCGTCTTGTGATAGCCGTGCTGGCTATTACCCTACTCTATCGGGTTTGTATAAGGTAAACGTCCGAGTGCTCGACGCTGTACTAATATATGGCACGGGCACTCTAAGTCAAAGTGACATGGCTTAAAATCGAATGAAGATAAATCCTCATAGTTCGAATTTAACCTTTATTGCTTTGACATAGAGTGCTCATGCCATATTAGTACTAGTGTACGAGGGCCACACTGAAAGTTTTGCGTAACTTTTAAATAAAACAATTTAAAACAAAACTAATACATTTACTGCTTCTCAAAATATTCTCCCTTGCATTTTATACATTTATTCATCCGCTCGAACCATTTTTCAAAGCATGATACCCAGTCGCTTGACTGCATGTTTTCGACGTGTTGGTTAAATGTCGCCACTGCATCTTCGGGCGTCTTAAATGTTAAACCTCTCATCAAATCCTTGATTTTCGGGAAAAGGTAAAAGTCACAGGGTGCAAGATCTGGACTATAAGGCGGATGAGCCACGGTCTCCACATTTTCGGAACTCAAAAACGCTTTTGTTTTTTTTGCAGTGTGGGGGGACGCATTATCATGATGCAGGAGTATGCGGCTTCGTGGTCGTGTCTCGCGAACTTTTTCAAAGACTGTGGGCAAACAAGTTGTGGTGTACCACTCGGCATTTACAGTTCTTTTATTATTTAGAAGGACTGTGCAGACATGGCCACTTTTTGAAAAAAAACAAGCGATCATTTGTTTGACAACGCTTTTGGCTTGTTGAATTTTTGTTGGCCTACGCGATCATTTGTTTGGCAACGCTTTTGGCTTGTTGAATTTTTGTTGGCCTACTGTCACCTTCAAAGACCCATTCACTAGACTGTTGTTTCTTTTCTGGATCGTAACAATAAATCCATGTTTCATCTCCTGTTACGATGTTATATACACCATTTGAACATCCGTTCTTATATTTCCGCAGCATTTCTTGGCACCAGTCGACACGTGCCCGTTTTTGGCCTGAAGTTTGTTCATGAGGAATCCACCGACAACAAAGTTTCCTGACTTAAATTTTCGTGTAAAATCTTTTGTATTTGACTCATACCAATCCCTAATTGTCCTCGAATTTCGTCGTAAGTGATTCGTCGGTTTTCTTCTATCAGTCGTCTCACAGCAGCAACGTTTTCTTCAGTGACCGCGGTTGACGGTCGACCTTCACGAAACTCGTCATCGAGACTAACACGGCCCCTATTAAATTCAGCGTACCAACGTCTCACCGTGCTCAGATGTGGTGCTTCAACACCAAATGCATTTTGAAGGCGAGTACTACACTCATGCGGAGAAAGAGAACTTTTAAAATCATAAAAAATCATTGCTCTAAAATCTTTACGCGTCAAATCCATTTTGAATGCAATCGGTTTATTTCGAACTGACAAAAAAAACAAATGACTATCGATTTCCCGCCAATATTTAGTACATTCTATAAACAAAGGTCTATATTTTTTTTAAATAATCAATTCGAAATTGGAATGAGTGCGAATAGCCAGGAGTGCAAAACTTTCAGTGTGGCCTATGTACAGCGTCGAGTACTCGGACGTTTACCTTACACGTGGGACGAGTTGTTTCAAAACCATCCGTTGATGAGATGATTTCATTTTATGGAGAGTTCGACTAGGTATACGGTCCGTTTTATACTTTTTAAATTAATAAATAAGAATAAGAATTCCAATAAGAATAACTTTATACCACCGACACTGTTACATAATAGAAAACCGGCCAAGTGCGAGTAGGACTCGCGCACAAAGGGTTCCGTACCATTATCCGTTGAATGAAAGGTAAATTGCGGTTTACGATTTATGACGTATTAAAAAAAAACTACTTACTAGATCTCGTTCAAACCAATTTTCGGTGGAAGTTTGCATGGTAATGTACACCATATATTTTTTTTTAGTTTTATCATTCTCTTATTTTAGAAGTTACAGGGGACGACGACGACGACGACACATTTTAACCACTTTGGAAGTGTCTCTCGCGCATATTCAGTTTAGAAAAAATAATATTAGAAACCTCAATATCATTTTTGAAGACCTATCCGTAGGAAACCCCACACGTATGGGTTTGATGAAAATAATGTTTTTGAGTTTTAGTTCTAAGTATCGGTTCTAAGTTCGGGAACCCTCGAAGTTTATTGTTTTTTTTTTTCTATTATTGTGTGAAAATCATAATGCGGTTCACAGAATACATCTACTTGCCAAGTTTTAACAGTATAGTTCTTATTGTTTCGGAAAAAAGTGGCTGTGACATACGGACGGACAGACAGGCAGACATGACGAATCCATAAGGGTTCCGTTTTTTGCCATTTGACTACGGAACCCTAAAAACGATATCCAGTGAGATTTTAAAATGTAAAAAGTATATAACATTCCTATTTAAAATAAAACAAGGCGTGTTATTTTCTAGAAAATAGTCAAAAATTCCTCGACTATCATTTCGCAAACATATTCGAAGAATTAACGAACTAGTTATTACGGATTTGAACCCACATCATACATAGATCATCATCATATCAGCCGAAAGACGTCCACTGCTGAACATAGGCCTCCCCCAAAGAGTGCCACAATGACCGGTCCTGCGCCACCCGCATCCAGCGGACTCCCGCGACCTTTACCAGGTCATCAGTCCACCTTGTGGGGGGCCTACCCACGCTGCGCCTTCCGGTACGTGGTCGCCACTCAAGAACCTTACCGCCCCAACGGCCATCGGTTCTACGTGCAATGTGCCCCGCCCACTGCCACTTAAGTTTAACGATTCGGAGGGCTATATCGGTTACCTTGGTTCTGCTGCGGATAGCCTCATTTCTGATGCGATCGCGCAGAGAAACTCCCAACATAGCCCTCTCCATTGCCCTTTGGGTGACTTTGAGCCTTCTTATGATACTCAGTTATACATACATAGATACTCAGTTTATTCGTTTTATTATCAATAGTCACTCAACCGAGCTATTTACGAATTACCAAATTCGTAAATGTGTTGGTTTCGGATAGCATAACTCAAGTACCTATTTAATTTGCTTCCAACTTTAAGTATGTATGTAGCAAACCTATCTCTACCTCTTAGTTATTTAGAGCATAAAGTCGTATTTTGCTTGTGTTCGTTTGATTATTCGCTCGTAGTTTCGAATAGAGCATAGTATATATACACAAGTGGGAACACACAATTATGCGCGGCCAGTATCAAGTGATTTTATTCCGTAAAAAATAATATCTTAACATTATAGAAATAAAGCTCATATTAGAACCAGTGAACCGAGGATAGGTTTTGTTGTAGTAATGAGTTTATGAATATTGACCTTATGTCGATAATTTAATGGACGAAAATTGATTCTTATCAGTGTCATCAGTAAATTGTATGTGCACAATTGACTAAAGATTATGCTCTTATTCATAAACGTCCATCAACGTTCCTTTAACTATAATGCTGTTAAAATTGGGCGCTAACCCGTTGGCCGACCAAGACTTTGACGATCACTTTAGCCTAGTTGGTAGTGAAGTGACCCTGCCTATGAAGCAAGAGGTCCTGGGTTTGAATCCCGGTAAGGGCATTTATTTGTCTGATGAGCATGAATATTTGTGCCAGTCATGGATATTTTCTAATGTTAAGTACTTATGTTTATCGTCGTCTAGATCCCATCCAAGCTTTGCTTAGTTTGGGACTAGGTCGATTTGTGTAAGATTGTCCGCAAATATTTATTACTTACTAGCTTCTGCCCGCGACTCCGTCCGCGTGGAACTCGTTTATATCGTAGCTCGATACAAACTTTCATCCCCCATTCCACCCCCTCGGGGGATGATTTCCGGGATAAAAACTATCCTATGTCCTTCCCCGGGATTCAAACTATCTCCATACAATATTTCATCTCAATCGGTTCAGCGGTTTAAGCGTGAAGAGGTAACAGACACACAGACAGACAGACAGACACACTTTCGCATTTATAAAATAAGTACTTATGGATTTCATTTTCCAATTGTCCTTGATTCTCTTAAGGTGGCCAAGCCAAGGGTCCGATGAGCTTTTGTCTCCCTTATGATATTGGACATGGTAAATACACGGTTCACGCCAGTTGGCTGCCCCGAGGGTGGTCAGACCTTTCCACCCCTCATCTTCCTCCTACCGATGTGCCCTAAAGGAGCCCGCGGTCCGCTTTGACACCTAATCCCGAGATTTGACATAAGCACTAGTTCTAAGAAAGCGACTGCCATCTGACCTTCCAACCCAGAGGGAAAACTAGACCTTATTCGAATTAGACCGGTTTCCTTCAACGAAAAGCTAACGGTAAATATTCCGTACATCCGAAAAACTCATTGGTACGATCCGGAATTCGAACCCACGACCGCCATTTGACAGCCGCATGCCTGAACCACTAGGATACCGTAGCGTCCAGACCGTTTCATACCTGCTATTCTGTGCCACTCGATAGCAACCTTATTTCTTTGTGGGGTAAACCCTTGAATCCCTCGTTTCGCTCAAGATTCTTGTTTAGAATCCCTCGCTACGATCAGGATTTTATTGTGGAATAATTCGCCGCAAATATACAATTTTGCTCTCTTGAGACACAATCTGCTATTCAGAACTTCGTCGCTCCAGAGCGGTGTCCGGAACGGCCGCTTAAAGCAAGTGCCAAAAGAGAATTGATCAAAAAGTTATCGACGAGGATGGGATTCGAACCCACGCGTGCAGAGCACATTGGATTAGCAGTCCAACGCCTTAACCTCTCGGCCACCTCGTCATGACAACTTACGGCTAATTAAGGCTTTACTTTTTAAAAGAAAACTTGAAAACATTGTCACAAAATATTTGACTTTACTGGTTAGTGTGTAAGGTGGATATTTGAACAGATATTGTATAAGATATGCAATTTATTGATGAACGTGTAAATTAACAGCTGTGTAAAGTGATGAGTCAATAACAATTAAAAGATAATATACACATTGACATATACAGTACTAGTGGCTGCCCGTTACCGGACTATGTGTATATGTATATTATCTTTTAATTGTTATTGACTCATCACTTTACACAGCTGTTAATTTACACGTTCATCAATAAAGCATATCTTATACAATATCCGTTCAAATATCCACCTTACACACTAACCAGTAAAGTCAAATATTTTGTGACAATGTTTTCAAGTTTTCTTTTAAAAAGTAAAGCCTTAATTAGCCATAAGTTGTCATGACGAGGTGGCCGAGAGGTTAAGGCGTTGGACTGCTAATCCAATGTGCTCTGCACGCGTGGGTTCGAATCCCATCCTCGTCGATAACTTTTTAATTAATTCTCTTTTGGCACTTGCGTTAAGCGGCCGTTCCAGACACCGCTCTGGAGCGACGAAGTTCTCAATAGCAGATTGTGTCTCAAGAGAGCAAAATTGTATATTTGCGGCGAATGATTCCACAATAAAATCCTGAGCGTAGCGAGGGATTCTAAATAAGAATCTTGAGCGAAACGAGGGATTCAAGGGTTGACCCCACAAATAAATAAGGTTGCTTCCGAGTGGCACAGAATAGCAGGTGTGAAAAGATCTGGACGCTACGGTATCCTAGTGGTTCAGGCATGCGGCTGTCAAGTGGCGGTCGTGGGTTCGAATTCCGGATCGTACCAATGAGTTTTTCGGATGTACGGAATATTTACCGTTAGCTTTTCGTTGAAGGAAACCGGTCTAATACGAATAAGGTCTAGTTTTCCCTCTGGGTTGGAAGGTCAGATGGCAGTCGCTTTCTTAGAACTAGTGCTTATGTCAAATCTCGGGATTAGGTGTCAAAGCGGACCGCGGGCTCCTTTAGGGCACATCGGTAGGAGGAAGATGAGGGGTGGAAAGGTCTGACCACCCTCGGAGTAGCCAACTGGCGTGAACCTTGTAGTATTTTTCTTTACAATGTCCAATATCATAAGGGAGACAAAAGCTCATCGGACTCTTGGCTTGGCCACCTTGAGAGAATCAAGGACAATTGGAAAGTGAAGAGAGCTATCTATAAATCCATACTAATATTATAAATGCGAAAGTGTGTCTGTCTGTCTGTCTGTTACCTCTTCACGCTTAAACCACTGATCCGATTGAGATGAAATATGGTATGGAGATACTTTGAATCCCGGGGAAGGACATAGAATAGTTTTTATCTCGGAAATCATCCCCTGAGGGGGTGAAATGGGGGATGAAAGTTTGTATCGAGCTACGATATAAACGATTTCCACGCGGACGGAGTCGCGGGCATAAGCTAGTAAGTAATAAATATTTGCGGACAATCTTACACAAATCGACCTAGTCCCAAACTAAGCAAAGCTTGGATCGGATCTAGACGACGATAAACATACTTATATAGATAAATAAATACTTAAATACATAAAAAATATCCATGACTCTGGCACAAATATTTATGCTCATCAGACAAATAAATGCCCTTACCGGGATTCAAACCCAGGACCTCTTACTAAAACTACCCGTTATGCCCTTGATCGGTTCACACCCCATTTTCGGTACACCCTGTATAGTCAAGAATCATATATCTGAAAATCAGACCTTATTGTTTCTTAATCTAGTCAGAACGGCGTTTCAAAACATGCGATTATTTCCATTGCACCCCCTTAATGTCCTGACCACTCTTAAAAATTCCGACCCAGTTACGCCTGAATATCTAAATTCTTTATTCCCGCCCCAGGCCAAGTTGGCTCAGTTCGGATTGCACAGGGCGGTTCCACAACACTTCGGGAGTGCAAATAACGCGAGCCATCCGGTTGCCTCTTGGACACTGCAACTACGCGTCATTGCTCTGAATACTTAGGGTGGCGTACTCTTAAAACCTATGCTGTCAGTGGAGTATAGCCTGAAATAGTACATTACTACAGAGGCCGTAAGTAAGGGGTTGCCGGCCGAGCACATATAGACGGCCGAGCGTAGCGAGGTCGGATAGTTTAGGCCGGCAACCCCTTTTCACGCCGAGGTATGTATAGTGCTTTTCTCAAACATGCAATGAAATAAATTAAAAAAAAGTCCAAGAAATCAAACTTT
Source organism: Epinotia bilunana (assembly GCA_947049275.1). Lineage (NCBI taxonomy): Eukaryota > Metazoa > Arthropoda > Insecta > Lepidoptera > Tortricidae > Epinotia > Epinotia bilunana. Next base: position 13,694,680 of record OX346275.1, on the reverse strand, counting down.
AATTTTCATGGCTGAACGCCGTGATCCTGTGCCACAAATAGTGGAATGGAAATTAAAAAGGACATTTTGTATGAAATGCCAATACGAAACGTGACACTTCGATGCCCATTATGAAGAACACAACGTCAAAATTTCATTGCATGTTTGAGAAAATTATATTAAATACTTACAATAGACAAGAAGTATATCCATAAACACCCGTAGAGGTTGACCTCCGGGGTCTCCCAGTGGGCGACCATGGAGGCTTGTTCCGCTGTCAGGTTGTCCGACCACGTGAAGTTAGCGAACAAGGACAACACCTGGGAATAATTATTGTAAGTAAAATATTATACACCTTGCCTATCCTTGTTAGTTTCGCAATACTAATACGTAATCCTATCTCGTCGTCTGTCTTTAAGCGTCCGCAGTAAGCTCGGCCGAATTTCACCTTCCCATAGAAACGGAGTCTCGTTCTCATTTTAAAATTACGTGTTGGATTGTGACGAAACTTTGCATATACAATGACATTAGGTATATCTATGTCTGTAATTAGTTTATATGGTTCCAGTTCATAAAACAAACGAAATACAGCAAAAACAAGTTTTGTATGAAAAACTTAAATTCGCTGTATTTTTTTTACTATGGTATCTGAAATTACATAAACTAATTACAGACCTGGATATTACTATTTTTCATTCATTTATTTCGAACCATAAGTCCATATTTAATTACAAAATAAAGTACAATAATTAATTAAAAAGAAAGCTTACATTAAAATACATAAAATAAAACAAAATCATTAAATTAGCAGCATTAAAACAACACAATACAATAACTAGCACCAACATCTAAGGAATAGGCTATTTTCGTCTATCACAATTTAATTATGAAAGTATGTTATTTCTATAGTTTTGACTTTAGGAAATACGAATATAATACTATTTTGTTATAAAAACATAAGAAATATTTTTAATTTCAAAATTAAAATAGTATATTTATTATCTGTATGTCACGTGACCAAAAACGCTGACTGCCATTTTGTCTTCTGTGAGTGACGTTAGAACAGCAAATACAAAAACAAGTTTGCGGTGTAAACAAGAAATATTGTGGACTCAAATCGTATTTGTAAAAGCTGACAAAACAAATCTACCGAAAATAGACGCAGTAATGATTGCAAAGTTCTTTGCGTATAATACAGATTTATTTTCTGCTGAATGCAGAAATATCAAAACAGCTTTGTAAGTATATTCTGTTTCATTTTCTGAAACTATATTAGAACAATATAATATTGTATATTTCCGATGATAAGTTTACATGTTTTGAGGAGTCTTCAACGTTGAACTATTACAAGTTGGCGCAACACACCAACTATAACGAGTTGCTGCCTTTGTTATGGCAGATGCTAATCCTGGTGACTGTACCTATCCGTTTTTTCTGGTTCTAATTTGTTCTTCATAAAATTGCTAAATAAATAACTATGTATGTTGTAAAATTGAAACGTGTGTTAGAATATATTGTTAAATTGTAAATATAGTTACGTTAAGGGTGATTGTAAAAGATGTATAATTAATATTAAGTGTGAAGGTACTTGCATTAATGAATGCAGGCCATTTCAAGCTACTCAATGTGATACCTTATTATTTTGAATACTGAATATTTTTTAATGTTTTAGAGTACGCAAAATGCCTATTAAATAATTATTCTGTAGAACTGGTAATTAGCAGGTATTGTCAATTTAAAAAATTGAAATAATAAATGAATTATATGAAATTATATATTTTGATTTTATTTTCTTTGCGGTCCCAAAAAGGTCTCATAAAAGTTGTATCATCCTTTCTGATAAAAACAAACGTATAGGTACAGTCAAGGATTTTAATTGATGATCCATTTCGAACTGGCTTTATACTGGACACTTACTTCAAAGCTACTATTAAAAACCAAAATTTGTTGACACTTAAGTGGCCCAACAATTAAAGACCTTGCCCGTACATGTCCTTATAAAAGTACACCTTTTATTATTCATCAAATTAATGGTACATTCTCCTTATAATTTTTAAACATAGAACATTGATTATAACTAAGTCAAGCATTGTTAAATATTGATTAACTTTGGTTAATATTTGGTAACTATTTTGTATGATTGAAGTATGTCCAGTTAGGGTCGAAATCAAAAGATTATAAAAAAACACTCATGGTGCGATTCACGGGGTGACATCGGTCTGATAACATAGTTGAACGGGCGAACGGAGCGAACGAAGTTCTCCGTTTCAGCTTAGGCCTTTCTTTCATTTATATAATTAACGAATATGCTCACAAAATTTCACTATATTTGAAATTTGGTAACAATTAAACTCCATGCTCTTATATTATTAAACTTAGCTTATTATTATTAAACTCATGCATTTTCTCGCTGTCATTCTGTCCCGACTAGACTCAATAGTCAATGCGATTCTTATACAAAACGCTGAAAGTCCTTTTTTTGAATTATAATAGGTAATGTTTCCACAAAGTTTCAAGTCTGTAGTTAAAAAAAACAATTTTTCCCCCATACAGACATTGCACCCCTATTTAACCCCCTTAGGGGTGGAATTTTCTAAAACGCAGAAAATACTTCTTTTGTATTGTAATAAGTAATCGTATATGAAAGCCCATTTTTAGTTAGAAAATCCATGAAAAATCAGAACTATCAGAAGACATAGATTAGAAGTAAAAGAAGTACATGCACATTTGACGTGTATCTTCTTAGTAGTCTGTGGTTTGTTATCGCAGTTATGACGTCACGATAATGGCGGCTGCCTTTTTGGCCCGAATATAGAATGTTCAAATTTCAACCATTATTTATTTGCATAAAGCGATATATTATTTTGAGGAATTAAAAATACCAGTTGACTATCGAATCTATGCGAACATTTTAAAATATATTAAAAAAAATCGTAGAATAGCCTATTCCAAGTTGGAATGCCCGATGCTGGAGCACTTTTCAACTATGAACAATGGTGTTCAGGGGGCTGTTGTCACTTTACGAAGTATAGCCTGAAAACTATCTACTCTAGCCTCGACAAACATACCTGATGCGCTGGAAAAGCGAGGCAGCCCCGACAACATCCTGAAACCGTTATTGTACCTACTTACAGGACATGTAAGGCATTGAGAGCTCTCTGCGTGCACTTGGTCCACAAGCTACACGTGTAGAATGTCTGACAAAATGCCTTAAAAAGGGTTATTTTGACATCCTTCCTACAACGTGCGAACCTGCGAACCAACATATATACCTCATGTCATTGTACATGCAAAGTTTCGTTACAATCCAACGCGTAGTTTTAAAATGAGAGCGTAACTGCGTTTGTATGGAGAATCCAGCTTACTAGGGACTCTTAAGTTATAAATCTTTCTGTGCACTGTTAAAAATATAGTCCAGATGAAAAAACTAAGCTTCTTATGCTACTGAATAAATGTCTATTATTTGTTGTGTGAGCCTAATAAATAAATAAAAACGGAAATAGTGTTAAACTGTGTTAAGACATTTATTGGTTGGCAATTTGGAATATTTTTAACATGCTTATATTTATTTACTAGCTTGTATTTTTTTGTATTCAATTAATCAACTAGTTTTTAATGTAAATCTTTTCTTGAAGTAACTATACCACCTAATGGTTATTAACTCTTATCACAAATCATATTTGGACTTCGTAAAAGAAATTGAACCTGTTTCTATATAATTTTATATAAATCTACAAGGACCCCTCACTTAAGTTTTTCATTCAATTCACCGTTTTTTCCTCTATTCCACAACTATCGATATCGATAAAAAATGTTTCTAACACTAGCTAGATAAATAAAATAATAATAATAAATATTTGCGGACAATCTTACACAAATCGACCTAGTCCCAAACTAAGCAAAGCTTGTACTATGGGTACTAGAACTATAAACATACTTATATAGATAAATAAATAAGTACTTAAATACATAGAAAACATCCATGACTCTATTCGTGCTCATCACACAAATAAATGCCCTTACCGGGATTCGAACCCAGGACCTCTAGCTTCGTAGGCAGGGACACTACCAACTAAGCTAAACCGGTCGCCACAGTCAGTCAGTAGTCGATTCCGACAGTCCTTTGTTTTGCCGTGGAAATTCCGAGCTCTGACTATCACCTATTCTCTGCCAATGACAGTGAACCGCAGCTTTAATCTCACCTGTTCCTGGTTGCCCAGGTCTGCAGCCATGTACTTGCCAATGCCCGGCGGGAACAGTATCGACATCACCGCCAGAGTCATGAAGCCCGGGTAGATGAAGCGGCTGACAGACAAACATACATTTAGAGCCGGTTTGCACGAGCGCTTTTTCGAGGGGTGTTAAAAAGAAGCTACCGCAGCCTAGTGGTTAAGAGTCCGCAGTAAGCTCGGCCGAATTTCACCTTCCCATACAAACGTAGTTACGCTATCATTTTAAAACTACGTGTTGGGTTGTGACGAAACTTTGCATATACAATGACATGAAGTATATCTATGTCTGTAATTGGTTTATATGATTCCAGTTCATAAGACAAACGAAATACAGCAAAAACAAGTTTTGTATGAAAAACTTAAATTCACTGTATGTTTTTTATTATGATATCTGAAGCTACATAAACTAATTACAGACATAGATATACCTTATGACATTGTATATGCAAAGTTTCGTTACATTCCAACACGTAGTTTTAAAATGAGAGCGTAACTACGTTTGTATGGAGAATCGAGCTTACTGCGGACTCTTAAGGCTTGCGGCTGTCAAGCGGCAGTCGTCGGTTCCAATTCCGGCTCGTACCAATGAGTTTTGCGGAACTTATGTACGGAATATTTACCGTTAGCTTTTCGGTGAAGGAAAACATCGTGAGGAACCCGGTCTGATCCCAATAAGGTCTAGTTTTCCCTCTGGGTTGGAAGGTCAGATGGCAGTCGCTTTCGTTAAACTAGTGCCTATGCCAAATCTTGGGATTAGCAAAGCGGACCCCGGGCTCCGTTAGGGCACAACCGGGAATAACGCTAGGGGGATGATGTTAAAAAAACGTTTAAATGACACAAATTGCGGTCGCCGTAGCTATGGACACGAAGGCGGTTTTAAAGCGCGGCGCTCCTATCGAGCACTGTTCGATTTTGGACGTTAATTCCAATTGAGCGTACGGAACATCAACGTCGGGTTTACGCTTTTTAGGGTTCCGTACCCAAAGGGTAAAACGGGACCCTATTACTAAGACTCCGCTGTCCGTCTGTCACCAGGCTGTATCTCATGAACCGTCATAGTTAGACAGTTGAAATTTTCACAGATGATGTATTTCTGTTTCCGCTATAACAACAAACACTTACTAGTATTGTGTATTGTTACTGTAAAACAGAATAAAATTAATATTTAAGGGGGCTCCCATACAAATGACACACATGTAACATGATATCACACCAAATAAATATATTTATTTATTTCTTTCTTTACAATAATAATACGGAAATAATAATGGATGATAATGGTACGGAAGCCTTCGAGCACGAGTCCGACTCGCATTTGGCCGGGTTTTTTTTTAAACTCTCGTGCGAACCAGGCCTTACCCGCTTCTTCATAGAAGTGTATATACCTTTGTTAACTACATTGTGTATTACTATAACCCCATTCTCAGAAATACAAATGTCAAAATGACTAACGAATTTTAACGGCATTTTAGCTACAATAGATGTGATGAACGTTTACAGATTTATATAGTATGGATTATGTAAATCTGTAACGACTATCCTATACTACCATACTATTATTATAAATGCTAAAGTGCGTCTGTCTGTCTGTTACCTCTTCACGCTTAAACCACCGAACCGATTTAGTTGAGATATTTTGAGTCCCGGGGAAGGACATAGGATAGCTTTTCGGAAATCATGGGGGTGAAATAGGGGGCGAAAATTTGTATCGAGCTAATAAACGAGTTTTACGTGGACGAAGTCGAGGGCAGAAGCTAGTATAGAATATGAATTGCACGCGGTTTCAGAGATTGCCTCCAGCTAACGCTCCGGTTGCGGAATGAGCTCCCTGCGGAGGGTTTCCCGAGGGCCTACAGTTTGGGGTTGTTCAAGAAAGGAGTGTACACATTTTGAAAGGGTCATCAACCCACCCTGGAGTTGCAAGCGTCCATAGCTACGGCGACCGCTTACCAGGCGGGCCGTAAGCTTTTTGGCCGCCGACGTTGTATAAAAAAATATCCAAACTTATTTTACGCTTAAACCGCTGAACCTTTCCAGCGCTCTTCAGCAACGTCCTATTTCTCTGTTTACTTACGAATGTTATGGTACAGTCAAGTGTAAAAATATGGGTGCATACTACTTACTCATAAATAACTCTTATGTCTGCGGATTAATTCATATTTTTGCATTTGACTGTACCCAGTAATGAATTTATGTTTTTTGAAGTGAAAACTTCTTTAGCGGCGCTGTGCACTTTTTGTTATGAGGAAAAAATGTCAAACTCGCCACAGGTCACGTGACCGTAAGATGTCACGTGACCGTAAGATTCGATATATTGAAAATTCGTAAGCCGGACACGTGACCTGATCGAAAAACTGTTACAATGTCATTGAGTTTTCACTTCTGTCGGCACTCCCGGAGTGAAACCCGGTCATTTTTTATTTATTGGCCATAAAATATTAAAATATCTAATGGTACAACATTTTACAACAGCGGAATGTAATGAAATTTTGTCAAGAAAACACATACGGCCGTATTCATAAACTTCCTACAAGCCTGTTTTAACTAAAATGCCGTTACAATTCGTTTGTCTTTATCTGTCACTTTGACATTTGTGTTCGTCAGAAAGGGACAAAGCACATTTTATTTAGCAGTGGCATTTTAAGTTTTATGAATAAGGGGGTTAGTAGTGAACTCACTTCTTTTGCAGGAAGCTGCTGATGGGCTTTTTCCTCATGAAGAGGACGTACTGTCGGTGCAGCCACACCCACAGCGCCGCCAGCAGGCCACACACGACACTGCAACAACAACAACAACAACGAACCGTTACATTAATAATAATAATAATAAAGAGATAAAGAGATAATAATAATATGATTTATTTGCAACCAAGTACTTAAAGCTAAGATACATGGACCCTGGAAGGTAGTAGCAACAATCAGGTAACTTATACATATAGTTCATTTAAAACCAAGTTAACATGGACGGTGCGTTTCCATTACGTGTAAAATTTACTAATCAAATGATTCCATTAAATGGAAGCGCGCACATGACTAGATTAGATTATTTATTTCAGATTAAAAATTACCGAATTTAAACTTCCGTGAGACATGTTGAAATAATGCTAATAATTACACGGTTCAACTCACGTATTAAATGTCACTACGGGCGAAATGTTTCGAGCGTTCGGAACGGGCGCGGGTAGTGATTCACGCGACACCGCCGCGAAATGAAAAATTACATTAAAAATTTGCATACATGTCAAAAAATAGGATTTTTTATCACGATCGTCAAGGTATACTATCCTCAGTCATATATACTATCCTGGCCGATTTCGACCACGGCGACTGGAAAAATGTCTAACTGGAACGTCGTTCGTGAGCTCGCAGCTGACTGACGTAGCCTATCTTTGCAGAGAATGTGCGACTACATTCCCTGCAGGTCAGCACCCCTCCAAAAAAATTGTAGTGAATGGCCGCAGGCGGTCGAGCCTTTAACTCCTCGCGCTTAGCGTCGAGTTCATTTCGTCTTCGTTCTTCGAAGGCTTTCACATTAACCTTCACTGCATGCCTCCACTTGGACCGATCTTGAGCCAAAATCTCCCAGCGCGATGGTTCAATATCACTTCTCCGCATGTGGCGCTTCAAGACATCCTTATACCGCAGAAGCTGGCCGCCCTGTTTTCGCTTGCCTTCCTGCAGCTCTGAGTAAAAGATGCGCTTAGCCAAACGTTCTTGGGCTATGTGGGAGATATGACCAGACCATCGTAGCTGCCTACGCATTAGATAGGCTTCGATATACAATAACAAGGAGGAACCGTGCGTTCAAACTCTTTAAGCGTGACCGCAGCGACGAGAACTGGAGACTTTTCAAGAGGGCTCGCAACCGTTGTAATCAGATGGTACGTACAGCGAAGCGACGGTTTATCCACCAAAATGTGTCTTCATCTTCCATGGCTGACGTCTGGAAGTTTCTCAAATCACTTGGCCTCGGGAAACCTTCCAGTCCATTTGATGGCACTTCCTTTTCTCTTGAGGACCTTAACTCTCATTTCTCCTCTGCCCGCTGCGTCGACAACAATGTCAGAATCAACACTCTTAATGAGATCTCTTCCCTACCCCTCTCTATCACGGACCCTTTCTCCTTTTCTCTCATTTCTCAAGCAGATGTCAAGGCTGTTATTAAAGCTATCAAATCCAAAGCCATCGGTTGTGATGATATCAGTCGGTATATGATAGTGTCGGTTCTAGACTGTGTGCTCCCTGTATTGACTGATATCATCAACGCGTCGTTTTTCAATGGCGAATTCCCTTCCATATGGCGCAAGGCATTTGTTATTCCTCTTCCAAAAACTAGCAAACCCACTGTGCTTAGCAACTTCCGACCTATTTCAATACTCCCCTTTTTATCGAAAGTTGCTGAAGCGGTGGCTCATAAACAGCTATCTCGTTTCATTTTCTCACATAATCTTCTGAGCCCCTATCAGTCTGGCTTTCGTCCTTGTCATAGCACCAGCACTGCTCTGCTGAAGGTCACGGAAGACATCAGACGTGGCATGGAGAATCACTTGGTCACGGTTCTTATTATTATTGATTTTTCCAACGCATTTAACACTGTTGACCATGAGATTCTTCTTGCTCTGCTAAAACATTTAAATGTGTCGTCTGTTGCCCTTAGGTGGTTTTCTGCTTACCTTCGAGAGCGCCAGCAAGCGGTCCGTGTCGACCAAGCCTTATCCGACTGGTGTGACCTTGCAACTGGCGTCCCTCAGGGAGGCATTCTTTCTCCACTCTTATTTTCCATCTTCATTAACTTCATAACCCCGGAGCTTCGCTGTTCTTACCATCTGTACGCCGACGACCTACAACTTTACGATCACTGTAACGTGAGTGACCTTAGTATTACCATTAACAAGCTGAATCTGGATCTCTTACACATCCAGCGGTGGTCAGAGAAGTTTGGCTTATTTGTTAATCCGTCCAAGTGTCAAGCTATCGTCATTGGTAGCCCGCAGCAGCTTGCGAAACTTAATTTTAATTCTATTGCTGCAGTTGAGTTTAATGGTACTCCTATCCCGTACAGTAAAACTGTCAAAGACCTAGGTGTATATCTCGACAACACTCTCAGTTGGAGGCCACAGATCTCTGAGGTTAGTCGGAAAGTTGTAGGTTCGCTTCATGCACTTAATAGGCTAAAGCATTTCTTACCCATCAAAACCAAGATTTTATTAGTGCAGACATTGATATTGCCCATAATCGACTATGGTGATGTGTGTTATCCTGACTTGAATGGAGAACTTCTTGACAAGTTAGATCGTCTTCTAAATAATTGTATTCGGTTCATTTTCTGTCTTCGTAAATACGATCATGTCTCTTCCTTCCGCTCCCAATTGGGCTGGCTGCCAATCCGCCTACGCCGCAAAATACGTTTGCTCTGCACTCTCTTCTCCATTCTAAACGATCCAAATTCTCCCGAATACCTCAAAACTCTTTTTCAGTATTACTGTGTCTCTCGAGTCCGTCAACTTCGCTCCTCTGGCAACCTTTCCTTATCTATTCCGCCTCACCGTACTGGTTTTATGTCCAATTCCTTCTCCGTCCAAGTAGCTCGCCTATGGAACCATCTCCCTGTCAAAATTCGGCAATCTCCAAACAGGCTTGTCTTCAAAAAGTCCTTACAAAATTTCTTTGCTGGCAGAACTAAAAAATAATCTATCAGTTTTGTAAGTTTCATCTATATTCATATGTATGTTTATGTATGTATTAATAGGTATATATTGTTATATCATATTATATTGTATTGTATCGTATTCTACTATATTATTATTCATCGCATGTTTAGACATGTTATAGAGTTTTTGTTTTAAATTAAGTTACACTGCCCACATTTTATCTGCTTTGCCTTAAGGTTGACTGGTAGAGAATGCTTTATAGCGTTAAGTCCGCCTTTTGTACTATAAGATATTCTTTTGTGCAATAAAGATTAAATAAATAAATAAACAAGGAAATAGAAGGACAAAACAATAACAAAAGAACACAAATATATCAACCACTAGGTATCGTCATTCAATTTCAATTAAAGTGCAACATAAAATACATGACACAATACATTTAATGTCAAATCATATTAATACAAATCTAAATAGGTAATTATAATAATATAAAATGCAGATTGCAACTAATTTGATTGGGCAATTCTGCACGTGTCAGTGGAAACGTTCCCAAAGTGTACCTACCGTAGTAGAGCAATTCGAATTTTTACTCTACGTATCAGACTCAGGCCTGATTAGGTGATGCTTGGTAGCTGAAAATGCTACCCTGAAAATGGTAAGATGAGGGACAAGCCAACTTGTCAGTATTCCTATAATTATAAGCTCTCCCTAGGCAAGAATAAACGATAAAACTTGGCCAAAATGGGGTGCTTCTCATTAGGTTTAACAGTGCAATCGGTCTATCAAACCCAGCAATGTAGTTAAACTTTTAAACGCGAGTTTGCTCCTAAGGATCGAAGGGGAAGTCCCGAGGCAAGTTGGTGGGGAACAGTAGGTTTACTATCGGCAATGCCCCGGCCCGCATCGCCCGTACCAGGCCGAAAATGCGTCCTTAACAAACGTAGTCATAGCTTGGGCTATGCTGGCCCACTCACCCCAAGAGCACGAACACCGCAAACTCTTGAGGGTCGAAGGGGAAGTCCTGGGGCAGGTTGGTGGGGAACAGCGGCTTGACGGTCGGCATTGCCCCGGACCACACGGACAGCAGGCGGAACATCTGGAACGGAACGCTTCTTGAAACAACTGGAGAGTTAAAATGGTCTCAGATTCATTTGTATGGATTCGTTGAATAGTGTAGACTGCACGCGTCCGTCGCAGTCTTCGGAAACGGCGGCATACGAGTACATTTCCATACACTGACTATTGTCGCAAGCCGCGCGCGTCGGTCGCACGCAAACGATCGAATTGCACCTGAAAATGTCTATACTGGACACTTGCACGTTACTGACCTTTTATTGAATTAAGCATTTATTTATTATAGTGTCAACAGCTAGAAAAATACAGGTGCTACTCTCAACACATCGAGAGCTCTGGCGACCTTACTTGCCATCAACACAACATACCTACGGAGCAAATAGTGGTCTTATTATGGCTTCTGTGTCCTGTAAGGTACACCAAATATGAGCTGTGCCCTAAATATATAATAGTACATTGTGCACCGAGTACGTTAAGGCTTTACGAACGAACTTATTAGAAGCCCGAGGCCGAAAGCGGAGGGCATTGATGAGCTCATGAACTCGAGCCGTTTGTGAAATTCTTAGCATTCGTGTCGCACACAATGTTTTTCATCACATTTGCAAGGAAGCAAAAACATAATATTAGTCGCAATAAAAAATACAAAATGTAAATTCAATTTACATCACGTAATTATAGAAAAAATAGCTTTTTATTGCGAGCTGGTAAAAGCCTTAATGAACTAACGAAGGAGCGGGATATTGACATTTTCAATAGCAACATCACCACTATAAGACGGATTTTAACAGACGAGTTCTTTAAGTGAGCGAGTCGCATGCGCGACAGCATATTACTGTAACGGTTGACTCATATCACTTAATAAATAATACATTTTTTTTTTCTTACATAGGTATTCATTGTATGCTTGTGGGTAATACGTTGTAAAATTTAGTGATAACCACCAATTGTATGTTAACCTGTTGCTACTGGTGCTACCTTTAATTGGCTTTCTGTTACTAAAGTTATATAACTAGCTTATATTATTATTTTGAATTGTTAGCTGTTGGTTCTCCGAATAATAAATAAATAAATAATAAATATATAATAAATCGTCCATTTTGTTTCGTTTGACGTAAGGCGCGTTTCGCCTTCGGCATACAGCTACGATTTAAAATAACTTTAAAACGTTTTTTACAAGGACACCAACATCATAATAATTAAGGATATTGTAGCTCTGTACGCCTGCGCATTATGAAGCCCTTTACGAGCAAGTGTGATGAAATAGTACATTACGTACCTAGGGCGGTGAATTCGTGAATGGGCCAGATCGCGGGAGTTTGTGGCCCGAACCGAAGGTGAGGGCCATAAATATGCGATCTGGGGCTTTACGAATTACCGCCCGTGGTAAGTACACAATTTTACGTCTTCATCTGGCCACAATGCGAGTACGCGCAGCGTGCAGTAAAACTCGCATTATGACGTAAAATCGTGACGGTGTGACGTAAATTATATGAAACACATGTTGTTGACTTACAATGGCACTGCAGCAGGCGGCGAAGAATCCTCGCCAATAGTTGCGAACGGCGAAATAGGTGGTCGTTACTTCGATAGAGAATAGGACACCTGGGAGAAAGATAGTCGCTCGTATTATGGGTGGTGTTGGAGCTGAACTGCTCTGGAGCAGTTCAGCTCCAGCACCTAGGTCCTGTCAAGCTGCTACCCTTTTAGGTCCTGACCTAAAAGGGTAGCAAAGGCCCGGCCATTGTACTGTGGTACGGAAGGCAAATGGGGAAACCATCGTACTTTAATCTTCCATTAAAGTAACCGTCAAAGGCCATCCTCATTAATTATGATGATGATGGATGGTAGTCGTGATCAGGGGGAGCATCTGGGTTCGACCCGGTACCGCCAGCTCCGTTGGCAGGTACCAACTAAGCCAACGGAGTGTTCAAAAAGGAACAGTTAAAGGTAGCTAGCTACTCTGAACACTTTAGTTATAAATGCGGCTGAGTAACTGAGCTGGTGTGATTGTAGCAAATGTGTCTAGAGATGGGCCGACTATTTGCCGACTATAAATGTGGCCGGATCGTCGGCTTTCACAACTTTCGGTACATGTCAACTTACCACCAACAGGAGCGGCGAAGCAGGACGCCACACCGACGGCGCACGCTGCAGCCAACATCTCCGTGGTGCGGGATTCGTTGGTGTAGATCCCTTGGAACGTCGTCACCAGTTTTGAGAGGAGCTGGGCCACCATTGAGGCTATGTGGACTGATGGACCCTGGTAAACGAGGAAATGCGTTTGAAACATAACCTTGGTGAAATATCGGAGGGTCCCATAAGATTGCTCCTAAATATTTATTGTTCGATATTTACATTTCTCTTTAAAGTTGAATATCCAGCAGATGTATTATTTCATACCCTGCATGCTTGCCAGTCAGTTTTCCATTATGTGACAACACATCAACGCACAACCCTGGTAGATTCACCCTAAGGACTTAATCAAACTGGACTCGCTCTGAGTATAGACAATAATCATATTGTCTGCACTAATTTGGGGTAAAGTTTGTTCTTGTTTTGTCAAATCGCCACTTAATAAATTATTTATTTATTTTCATACAAAATCACTGGTCCGGCACGAAGGACCAATATTGTAGCTTAACAAAAGTAGGTCCTACCTCCTTTCCCAGTGGAAGTCCGGACCCAAGTGTGGCAGTGAGACCTATGACTTTGGAGATGAGTGCCCGGTACGTGAGGTATTCTTTTAGTTGCACTCCGCGAAGTATTGTCTTCATCTCCGGTATTCCTGAACCTGGAAGTAAATGATGTTGCATTAGAGTTTGAAAACCTAACACGTTCACGGACACAATACCATTATGAAAATTGTGTGATGTGCCACATATAACATTGGACGTAGTGCCACATCACTGTTTTGACAAATATTGTGCCTCCGCTGTTTCGTCTATGTATTTATGTCATTTGTTATATACGTATTTTATCACAGCACGCGTCATTTTGCTCATGTAAAATGGAGGTGACCCCTTAAGCTTTTGCTGCGGCTGTAGGAAAAATTGTAATGTGCACAAAACGGCACAACATGTCCGCCTTCATTATAATCCTATGAGAATGTTTCGTGCGTGGACGGATTGGCAGTTTTATCGCGGAAGATCACCGGCCACAGTCATAGTGTCATATCACGAGGGTCTCGATTTACGCCTGTGACCATACTGTCCGTGAACGTGTTTCTTTATCTTATCCTTTCTCTTTCTGTTTAGTACAGTGTGAAGGGGACATGTGATGAAGTCTCAACAAGCAAAATCGCGGCCAGTTGGCGTCACCTCATGCACGTAAGCACCCGAAAGTGCAACGCAAAGGCGGGTGATGTGTGTGCAGTCTATGTTTGTATGTATGTTTGTTCCTTTGTGGCACTAGAGATCAAACGCGTGAATGAAACAAACAAACATTAATTGAATCATACGTCAATCGATTCGTTTTAATGTTGCGAGTGTCACTGAATCCACGACAGTTATCAAAATTTAAAAATGGCGGCCACTAGACGCCATATTGTAAAAGCGAAATAGATTAGTCGAATAACTATGTCATGTGGGGTATCGTTGAATATGGATTTCAAAATTTCTTTAGCATTTTTTTAGTTAAAATTACACCTCACATACACACATACTGTGTGAGAAAGGTGTAAGCATAGACAATACCACATGTGGGAATGAAATACGATGTCAAATCTCTTGTCCTTCAGCGCCTATAGGCTTTTCGTTTTTCATACAAAAGGGTGCGTGATTGACCTGCTGCTGGCTTGTCACCACCTGTCAAAACATTGTACTGAAACTGACGTCACGACTAAAGTATACAAATAGGAGAATGTCGAGGATGTATTATTCTTCTGATCTCAATTTAGTCAGGTTAATTTATATTATCACTATCACTTTTGGGCATTCGCTAGGATTCCATCTATTAAACCGTCTTTTTTTATACAACTACGGTGGCAACTAAGCGTAGTCTGATGGTAAGCGGACATCGCAGCCTATAGACGCATGCAACTCCAAAGGAGTAACATGGGCGTTGCCGACCCTTGATATGTTTGAGGATTCGCCGTGTCGACAGCTGAAGAAACAAATTCCCTCGCTCTCAACACAACGCATCCTCGGGAGCTCGGGCGACCTTGGTCACCACAAGGAACACAACACTACAACAGAGCAAGTAGTAGTGTTATTATGGCTGTGGTCTTTAGGGTTGCCAACCGCACTATATTATATAGTATTGTACTATATTTTGACTCTTTGTACTATATACTGTTGAAGAAATATATAGTACGCGAAAATACTATATTTTGAGGGACCTTACGAAGTGCTTCAAATTGCCGAGATTTTTTACTAAATAGCAACAATGCCCAGCCAAGTACTATATTTTTGTCGTTTTTTTAAAAAAAAATACTATATCTCCCCCAAAAATAGTTGGCAACCCTAGTAGTATTCTGCAAGGCGGAGGTAGTTCCCCAGTTGGGCTGCTCCAAATTCGAGCGGGATGACATTTCGCTGTGCCCTACCTCACCAGAGATCTATCTACTACGGTCTATCTACGTATTTGAACCATCGTGCCAGCTCAATAAAGTAAGTTCCTCACCTATACTCTGCGCAGCGACTATGTGCACGAATCCCGCAGCGAAGAGTATGAGACACACTGGCAGCGACACCCACGCGACGTACTGGCTGAATGTAGACGTTGCTAGGTCGCTGTACATCCACATGCGTGCTAGAAAAAAACACGATATTATAATAAAGCGCTATAGGTTAGGACTTGGCTGAGCTGGAGCGAGGCCAGGAACGTCGCTCAGAATAGGCGTGGCGCGAGCTCATGAAGGCCCTATGCACTTCTGGGGTGCCCTGCCCTGGGACAACAACATTGGTCAATGTCCTCCTCACGTTTTTCCCGGTTGTATCCTAGGGAACCCGGGGTCCACCATCCACCTCGTCCCAAGATTTGGCATAGACCGTATTTTTCAAAAGCGACTGCCATCTGCCGTTCCAACCAAGAGGGAAAACTGGGCCTTGTAGGGATTAGACCGGTTTCCTTACAATGTTTGCCTTCACCGAAAAGCTACTGTTAAGTAGTACGCTACTGTTGGGTCCCATAACCTATGGTCGACAATAATACGCGTCTACGCATCTTTCTTTCTCTCTTTATCCATGATGGGTTAAAAAGAGACAGAGATATACCCGAGGGTGATGCTTGCCACCGCTAGACTCCTGCACCATTTTAGATAAGCCATCAGCAAATAGACGCCAGATGTCTCCTGTTAGAAGGTAACACCAGGGAAACCCAGGCGAGGTTGATAATCGAGAATATAAAATACTTTCACGAAAAAAGCAGGCCCCGAGCCCAGGCACCGACCCCTCAGCCCTCCGCCATGCAGCAGCATGACATGTCTCAGTTAAGCAGTCGGAGTAAGATGCCAGATGTGATAGACAGAGAGGCTTTTGATGACACCTCTATAAATTGTGTCAAATTCCACATCTTTCTTCTCATATCAAAGAACTATATATTGTTGCTACGTAATTTGCGTACTACGATGACACTGCGTGAGTAGCAGTAATTTTATTTCATTGCGCCCACGCAATATGTTTCAAGAGTGAGGCGGTTCGCAAACATTGTCGTTTTAGAATGATGTTTTGATTAATAGCAATCTTGATTTACCTCCAATCCTTTTGGTGAGCATGTAATAAAATAAATCTCGAGTATTAATATTCTATATTAGGTTAATTAGTCTTAGAGCTAAGGAATGTTGTTTTAACACTGCGGTGGAAAACTAGCATACGGTCTGTCCGATGGAAACCAGCTACCGAAGCCCATGGACGCCTGCTATTCCAAAGGAGCTCTAAGTGCACTACGGACCTTTTATTGATTTTAGGATTCGCCGTGGTGACAACAAATTGCAAATCCTTCGCTACACAGTGTACCCTCAAGAGCTCTGGTAAACTTACTACTACCAGGTTTAAAGAAATGTGATATAATACAATGACAGCAGAATATAATGTGAGTATGATGGCGGATGCTACCCCATCGCCCGCAACACAATTCAACCATGTTCCTATCGATACGAGTTAGGTTACGATTCTCACCGAACGGGCCCGGCCGGAACGCGCCTGATATATTACAAGTTGCCGAAGGAATTTGAAGGTTTAATCCAGACGTTATATTTCATATTTGAATGGATTTGAGACTGGTTAGATCCGCGTGGACGTGGACAGCTGCGCTCGGCTGTCGTCGAATCTGCCTGGCGCCGTCCAGCTTTTGCCAGGTAAACTCTATTAAAAAGCGGTCGACTGCCACCGGGTGCTCGCACATCCGTTGCCTTGCAGCGCCACGCGACCTGGCCCGGCCCGTTCGGTGGAGATCGAACATTACGGTACGAAACGAGAAGTATCTATTCTAATCGGACACCACACGTGGCTTAGAACCGATCAAAAATGTTACAGAAACTGTAGAAATGTTTACCATTGTTGCAAATAGCGATGCCCCTGTCCATCGCGAAGTTGAGGACAGCCATGATGATGCCCAGGGCAGCGAGGAACACCCAATCCTCGCCGAGCCGCGCGAATGTGTGCCGCCATATATAACCTGCCGACAATAGGGTATAAGGGTTTATTAAGACAGGTATGCATCCACCACACTGTACACGTACCTCCTGAGTTGTGTCGGACGACCGGTTAGCCTGGTGCGTAGTGCCGCTGCCTACGAAGCTGAAGGTCCTGGGTTCGAATCCCGGTAAGGGCAAATGTTAGTGTGATGAGCAGGAATATTTGTATGTATTTAAGTAATTATATCTATTCAATATATCGTCGTCGTACCCATAACACAAGCCTTATAGAGCTTACTATGGGGCTAGTTCGATTTGTCTAAGATTGACCCCGAATATTTGTGTTTTATTTTAATACACACACGTCACCACAGCTCGAACATGCTACTATGAAGAATTTGGGCATTATCGTCGAACAGACACTTTCTTGGTCATCTCGTGTTACCGACGTCAGTAAAAGACTCTTCGCATCACTTCACTCGCTTTGGCTACTTCATCATTTTCTATCCTTTCATACAAAGGTCGTGCTTGCTCGCTCTCATTTGCTACCTCTCCTAGATTACGGGGGCATCGCAATTCTAGACCTCAATGAGGAACTTCTTGAAAAAGATAGAACGTCTGCAAAATGTGTGTATGGATTAACATAGGCCGGTGTTTCCCCGTTGCCTCAGATTCCTGTCGCACCATATCGTCTCTCCGCCGTCGCTTGTGGCCTGCTTTAAGCACTAAAGATGCAAGTAATTACCTAACACCTTGACGAACTTGCCCCTCGGCCGGTGTTTCCCCGTGGCCTCTAGCTCCTTCTGTCGCAGCTTGTCATCTTTCCGCCGGCGCTTGCGCAGCCTGCGCAGGCGACGTGCTTCTTCGCGCGCCGCTTCGCTCAGGTCGCGCTGGTAGCGGCCATACATCTGGAAAATATCATTTAAAAGTTAGGTATTTTATTAATAGCCCTATTACGTATCAGATTCTCCTGATACTTAGGGAATGCATCAGTGAAATCCCTTTTGAACTTAACAATTTTTTTCGTGGTTCACGCATACCTTTGTCAATAATATAGGTAGCAAAGAGTACGCCGCAACAGAAATAGTAATTAATTATGTATGTTTCAATTAATCATAATCCTCCTAGCGTAATTCCCGGTTGTCCCCTAAAGGAGACCGGGGTCTGCTTTGACAACTAATCCTATTATTTGGCGTGGGCACTAGAACAACAAACTCAACAAGCTTGCTCCGAAAATTTATAGACGCTATATTAGTCTTTACGATCTCAGCACACACTATAAATTGCTTGGTGTCATGAGCGTAACATATTAGCAATACTAATGGGACAAAATATGGATGCTATTTATAGGCTTAATAACAAATATCTAAATTACCTCGTGTTAGGTTTCAGTATTTTACCAATCAATTGCTTACGTTTTTTGGCAGAAAAAAGTTATAATGTTTAATTTATTAAGATTCATTGATTATGTAAGATTTCATTTTGTAAAGTAGTCGCTCTTAATTCGCAAAAATGGCAACACAGTTGCTGGCTTGATTAGTATTATTTGTGGCGCGAAAATAAAGCGGTTCTCTGATTGGTTCACGACCAGTGTTGCCAGATCGTCCCAAAAAGGACGGTTTTCCGTCCCTTTTAATGGCATACCGTCATGTTGTCGTCCTTTCCAAGGTGCCGTCCCTTTTGGGCCAAAATGGACGGCACCTTGGAAGGGACAACAACAGGACGGTATGGCATTAAAAGAGACGGAAAACCGTCCTTTTTGGAACGATCTGGTAACACTGTTCACGACACTGATATCGCGTGATGTCGGGAGCCAATCAGAGAGCTGGATTTTCCCACCAAAACGGTGAGTTGCTTGGCCAGGGGTGGATGCCTGGAGGGCATTCTGGTGCTGGCCGTCAACGGCGTAATGTTACTGTCTTACCATTCATAATTGCTGGTACAAGTTTGTAAGTGTAACTATAATTAATAAAAGTATATGAATAAAAGAAGTAACGAGATGTTGGAGTTTCCTTCAAATGCTGCAGCCTTACCTGATTGTTACGTTTTATACTCGCAAGGAGTATGCACTAACGTCAGCCAATCATAGCCACTTTAATTGTTTTAAATTTCAATTAACATTTTTGTTAACATTTCGTCAAAAATTTAGGTATCAAAGCGAACCCCGGGCTCTTTTAGGGCACAACCGGGATTAACGCTAGGATGATGGATGTAAACTGACCGAAGCGTGGCGCGTGAACTGGAGTACCTACTGTTTGTTGTACAACCCTACTTGAAGTTAACAATGAAACAACACATGTCCGTATTGGTAGGTTAAAGTACTATTCATAATTTTAAGTGAAACAAACTAGATGTAATGTCAGCAACGAATTGTTAAAGCGCAAATATGGAATGACCCTTGACGGATTAAACCGTCTTTGGCGTTGAAC
This sequence comes from Epinotia bilunana, assembly GCA_947049275.1. Lineage (NCBI taxonomy): Eukaryota > Metazoa > Arthropoda > Insecta > Lepidoptera > Tortricidae > Epinotia > Epinotia bilunana. Next base: position 13,674,742 of record OX346275.1, on the reverse strand, counting down.
CGTCTATCTATCTACATAGTGCGGATTTATCCGTTATTGACGTTAAGAGTGTGATTTGTGTTAAACTCACGTTTTAAATGTCACGACTGGCGACATGTTTCGAGCTCTTCGGGCATGTTTCAAGCGACATTGCCCCGCGAAAACACACGTCCGGAAGAAGAACTCCCGAAGAGTTAGAAATGAGTGGATTTATGAGTAGTATTTTAGACATGTCTCACACATTTGTGTTGTAATTTTAATGTATAAAAGTAACATAATAAAACATACCATCACCCGTCTCCCTCTTTCTACTATTTCATCGCGATCCATTCTATCTAATCACTTTTTGCAAATATCTCTTATAACTACAAATTTGACTCATAGGTAGTGGCTTCGCTGGAAATTGAAATCGTGCTGTTTCTTCGAAAAGAATCGTTTTCCGCAATAGCGATTTCGCTTTGTAACGTCGTGAGTGTTTCTTTCATTTCGCTTGGGACACTTTCAGTAACTAATTCATCTAGTTGTATACTTAGGCCAGGCAATATTCTTGGGTTTAAAGCCTGATCAACAGTGTACGTTGTTCACTATTAAAACTTTTATATCGCGCAACCTTTAAATTTTTCTTCAGTTTTGAGTGTTCAGTATTTCTAACAGAACACTTGTGAATTCACCTGGACGTCTGTCACAGGCATTTTACTTCCCAACACGCCGCTACTACATTTTATAGTTGCAATCTTCCTCTTTCTATTCTTTGCAATATTAACCTCTCTTATAACTAACAAGTTCCTGCAATTTATCATTTAATTTCATAGTGTAGGTTTTCTTTTAATTTCTGTGTCTTCAATACTAGTAATAGTGTGCGTAATACATAAGAATCTCACAAAACACTGAACCTAATTAGAGAGGTAATGACGTGACTTTTCGAACGAGCGTTAAGATAAATCAACAGTCATTTTCCCTTACCGCTTTGCAAGCGAGAAATCGTGATTTGCCAAATCAAAAATTACCCAAAATAACACTTTATTAAAAGTTTACAGTTCAATATAAGTAACATAAGCTCACAATCGTAAAGGGTTACAAAAAATGATATTTAGATCTACCTATCTACGTACGATGCGTTACGCAATCGACCTGCAGGTCTTGGTACTACAATGTAAGAAAGTCTAATTGCTACTGACGCTTAATCTCCTGCAGCCTTGAATCTGTTGTTTGCTATAGTTATCGGATTATCTTCATGTTTGAACAAGATAATCGGAAAATGCCTTAGCAATTATTTATAGCCAAACATTGGTTTACGTTGAAGAATCAGGAAAGTTAAAACTTTTGCCTCAGTGTATTTTAGAAAGAGTTTCAGTATCAAAACGGTCACCAACTCATCGATTACTCCTTCCGTTTTCCTCGTTCTACATACCAGGGGCAACTCACTCCGTGATTTCGTCGCACCGCTATAAGTACATTCCAGCCTACCGGCCCCGGCCGGTATGTTAGCACGGCACGCACGCGTTCTATCGCAGCGCGTTGCATGCGATAGCAAGGGATGGCTACGTTTAGGCTCGCTCGGCATACCTAAACAGGGGATTTGTTAACAGGGAACCTTCTGCACGTTGTACTATTATTTATTCCGCTTTGGCACTAAATCCAAAGATTTTTTGTAGTTTTTTTTTTAATAACTGAACATGCTTTAACGTCTTGACAATTAGTTGATGAATGAACTGATGTTTATTATTATTTATATATTTATATATTTATGATTATTGTTTACATCAATCATAGAGATGAGTAGAAGCGCTGAGGAATATTAGTACCTACTCGGTGTTTATCCGCCTGTATATGGGTGTACTCGTATTTTCCGTATTTACCCACCTTTACCCACATCAACGTAGGTAGAGAGGGCTCTTGCTATGTTGCATGTGATGGTTAATTACAAAATGTAGTATTCATTTATATTTGTATGTTTTAGGTTATTTGACTTGGCTCCAACACCTTACAATTTGACAAGTTTATTCTCATTTGTCAGGCAGAGAATACCCTAATAGGCAATTAGATTTTTACGTTACGGCTATCTAAATTATTTAAATTCAGGCGATCAACGCCTAAAATTTTATTTATTAAAGTATTTAGGTACTTTATATACTACCTAGTTACGAAATAAACTTACCATATAACAGGGTTTACATATCAGTTTCATCTTTAAATACTCCGTATAAAAACAGTTAGTTCACCAACACTACGGCACATTACTTCCTAAACTTGAAATACGGTCATTCATTGAACACAAAATTCCTATGTTAATATCACTAAGACCGAAAGTTCCTTAATTGAGCGAAAAATAGCATTCTGTGGCACCTTAATTATCTATGAATTTTGAATACTTAATCCAGGAAATCACGTTAACTCCGTTCAACACTGTTTGTCGAATTAACAAGTACTATTGTAACACCACATTTAATGCAAACGTAAAAATCACACGACAAAAAGTGCATTACACTACACGGCCTTTAATTGACACTTAAGACGCCGCACATCCTTAACAGATCAACAATCAGGAGTTTTTTGACGCAGTTACAGTTCAGGAAATCACGGTTTCCCGTCCAGCACTGGATATTGACACATTGACAGGCACGCGAATCCAAGCCCGCTCCCGATCCCACATCAGAGTAGAATGTAGCATGTCCACCAATTAGCCAAACGGCCCATCCAATCAAATGAGTTTGCATAAAAAGTATCCGCTTCAAACTACTTGGAACAACAAACAATGATGAGCGTTACGGAAATAGTACTTTCTATGGTAGGTACCTGTGACGTAGACAGAATTCTATAGACCATCAACTGGGTTTTGACTGAATAACCAATCTATCTATTCATCTATTCAGCCCGTATTATGGTACCCTTTGACGTGGACAGAACTCCATAGAACGTCATATGGATTTTGACTAATAAGACCAATCTATATATCTATTCAGCCCGTACCCACTGGACCCGATTCCACAGTGGCCTCTAAACTTCCTAATTTTATTTAGGTGTCGCTAAAACACTATGCTATTCTATGAGCAGCTGTCATAATCAAATGACAGCGCTAATTTGAACCTGACGCTTCTTATTTTAGGCGGTCTATACAACTTACTTAGCTGCCTAAATGCTATTCTAATTATGTCGTTTTTAATCTGCCGCCTAAATGATGTCTAAAAATTAGACAATTTAGTTTTAGGCTAGTTAAGCCATGTGCACGTAGAATCGGGTCCACTGTTGTTCCTCATTACTATGCCATTCTACGCGGGGCTGTGATAACCTCATCCACTGTTTACTTGGCATCCGGTAAATGCGTCGGTCCATCGGGCCGGTGGTCTGCCTGCTGACCGCCTCGATGACCTAGGATACCATTCGGTAACCTGTTTTGTCTATCTCCCATCATTGCCTCCCACCTCCACTTTAATTGTGTGATTCGTACCTTCATTCGGCGCCGGATTACAGTTTTTGGGGCAAGACCAAGGGGAGCTGCCTAAGGGTGTTACCACACCAATCGATCGATGCTAGTCGACGTCGATCGACAGTTTCGACTATCAGCCAAATCGAATAGCCCTATAAGATGGCTTTGATGCAATATTCTTGCACTTGCAGAAGAAAACATGGCGGCTTAATGCCAGTAGAGGATGGATACCTACTGCGTTTATTCACTTGGTTTAAATCGTCCATAATTTGAGCAAGTCTCAAGGGTCCTTTTATCATAGATATTTCAGTTTCATTAATGTCGGTAAGATGAGGTGGATGGTGGATGGAGTGGCAAATCACATTTTTCTCTACCAACCTTTTGACCAACTGCTTTTTTTTCACTTGGTTGAAATAAGGAAGTTTAAGTCTTCCTTCGCGCTTATTCGACCGCAATGAACCATTGCTAGAGGTAATACAAGCTAATAATCTTCAAAACAAAGTATTCGGTTGAACCATTAAAGAATCCTTGATTTTAAGGGCCTTCAAAATTCATGTCTCTTTCATTATAGCCTCGGCATAAAAGTTAGCAAGTCAATATGGAACAATAATATGCCTTTGGTTTTGAGTACATCGCTGGCGATGTTTGGTAAAAGGTTGCAACGAAGAAGCAAAAGGCGCATTGTACGAGGAACGTGCGGTTTATCAATGTCAAGGTAACTTTAGACGCTAATAGGTTGGTTAGTGCTATGATTATGTGCCCTATGTAAGGCGTTTTCAGATTGTTTTGGCAAGACGAGCTTGCCTGATTGTACAAATAGATATACGCACAGACAAGTGTGCTTATATACCTCCTTATGACTTATGTAGGTATACAATATTCGGTATTAACGCATTCACTGCTAGGAGCTCGCCTAGCCAACACTCTCCGCGTAGGCGCTTTCCACTACTTAGCGGGAAAACCACGGGATTGGCTACGAGTGTAAATAGCACGTAGCGATTCTTAGCAGCGAATGTGGTTATCGAGTAACACCATAATTCCATATGTAGCGAAATGCACCCGTAACCCTCTGACGCATGTACCACGACACGGCTGGCGCTGATCCGGTTAAAATTATAATTCCTTTAGAAAAATTATACATCGGATATTTATGAGCGGACTTGTGTTGTCAAATTTTATTGCAGGTAACATTGTCGACAACTTGTGTGACCATAAAGAGGTACTTTTCAATCTCTACAAATATAGAGAGCGGAGTTTCGGTCAGCCAAGGATTACTGTTATCTTTACGGGCCGGTTTCATATAAGGCTACATTCAACAGTTTACGAGAAGATTTACTTAATCCACGAGCCTTGAGAGTCACCAGGTTTGTGCGTCACAACAATGAGAGAAATTCATACATATACATTCACGGGTAGGCGGAGCACATGAAACTTATGTTCCAGTGCCACTTTTAGCATAAATGTGGGTATAAGAGATCGACAAAATGTGATATCGCAACTGCGTTGGAGTGCAGGGCTTGCATGCCACCAAACCCCTTGGGGTTCTTGACTTCTTGTCTTCCTGCCAAGTCTTGACTTGGAGCCGGCAGTACTCGTAGTGTTTGCAGAACCGATTGCCAGTGTCATCTTAACTTCCAACCCTGAGGGGAAACTAGGAACATCTTATTGGGAGGCTTTATCTATGTTTTTTTGTTCTTAATAGAACAAATACGTAATGGTAATTCAAATTTTTCCTCATCAGTTTTCCATCGACGCTAGAACAAGAATCTTCCTCATTCCGGTTAGTCCCCCTTGACCAGTCTAGACTGGGCGCTAATTAGCCTATATTAAGCCCTAGAATGCACCGCTAACAATAGCCCCACCCACGGTTCTGCAGTTCGTCATTAGTCTGATTGTATCACGACACTGTGTAAGTATATGATTTTTAGCATATTGGATTGTACGTTTTTTTGGTGAACAAGTCTGTATCGATGTGAATAGGGGTGTAGACTCGAAAATTATTATTTCTCAAACATGCAATGAAATATTGACGTTGTGTTCTTCATAATGGGCTTCGAAGTGTCACGTTTCGGGCGCAGCGAGAGGAGAGACCCGTAATGGCATCACATACAAAATTGGAGGCCTAGGCCTGCAGATGGTCTTTTTTAATTTCCATTCCAATATTTGTGGCACAGGATCCCGGCGTTCAGCCATGAAAATTAAAGGTTGATTTCTTGGAGTTTTTTTAATTTATTTTATTGCAGGTTTGAGAAAAGGGGTTGCCGGCCTCTGTAGTAATGTACTATTACTCCAAAAAAAAGAAGGCAAAAAATATGCCTAGTGACGAAAATCCCATTCAGATATCTTAAAGAATTACGAAGCTACAACCGTTTTAATATTGCTTGTTAGAGAGCGAGGCTGCCGGGGGGCCGCGCCGACGGCGGCGCCGCACACGATGGGGCGCGGCACGTTGCCGTCTATGGTGACGTCACAATCTACAAGCGTCATCGTTTCATATGAAGTTGCGTTTTGCAAAAAAGGGACAGAACATACCCCTTCTTAAAACTGTGGACACGTATAACTTCGTGATTATTTAAAATTTAACTTTTTCGAGAAAATATGACATTGTTAATCAACAATGTCATATTTTCTCGAAAAAGTTAAATTTTAAATAAAATTTAAATTTTAACACTAAATAAAATAATCATTTTATTTAGTGTCTACACCCCTGTTTTGACATCTCCTGTCTGTAAATGGACTCTCATTATCACCATGATTATGATCGTGTGCGGTGGAGCGGCAACAGTATCCTGCTGACGGCCGCCGATAGGCAATACTCGGGCATCCTGGCGCGATGCATGGACCAGCATTTCAATAGGGACAGATCAAGCCCGGGAGGAGCCCGTGTTAGTTCGTTTTATTATTTTTGTGTTTTATTGACGACCTGTTAGCCTAGTGGGTAGGGCTGCCTACGAAGATGAAGGTCCTGGGTTCGAATCCCGGTAAGGGCCAATATTTGTGTGATGAGCATGAGTATTTGTTTCCGAGTCTTGGATTCTTTCTATGTATTTAAGTATTTATATCTATGAACTATACCGTCGGCTAATGCTCATTAACAAGCCATATTGAGCTTGCTAATTATGGGGCCAGTACGATTTGTTTAATATAATTTATTTCGTGTGTCGTATAGTATTTTAAGGCAATTGTTACTAACAAAATATGGAACGAGTTTTCTGAAATAAAAGGTATTTATATTAATATTGTTTATTTATTATAATTAATTTAATCAATAATTTGTTTATTAGTAAAATACAACAACAGATAATAAAGGCATAAAACTAAATAAAAATAACGTTAATAACTAGTAAGTATACATATGAATTGATTATAGATAAAAAAATACAGCCCCTCTCGTATAATAAGCGCCGGCCTAACTCTTTAAACAATCGGCGGGCCTCCGAGCCCCAGGGTCCCGCGGTTTCTATCGCTACCGGTACAAAGTCGTACACCGGCTCCAAGGCGGAGTATTTAGTGTGCTTCAACTTTTTTATTATTATTTCAGCAACAGAACGTCGAATTATGTACACAGACATGCCCAAAAGCATCTCCTCAATGAGCTTGTCATAGTAAACACTACGTATTCATACAGGATGAATAGATACATTGGTTAATTAGTGTACAAAATGCTGTCCTAATAACTTGTAATAGAGAAGCCCAGAAGACTCGTTCTTTGGCGTAGAGCCATTGTGGTTAGTCAGAGAAGCTCCATTAAACATAACAACACATTAACGTACACATTACTCATGACATAAAACCGATAGCTCAACAATATCAGCTGATAACGAGGCCGTGAAACGCGGTTCAGCGGGAGATATCTGCATGATATTTACATAATATTTACATAATCATTATATAATGTGTGGTGATAATGGACAGTCACGCGGGGTTTGAGGTAGTGTTCTCGGATTTATTCTCTCGACGTCGCGACATGATCATATGAGTGTTTTGCCACATTTGTTTCAAAAAGCATAAATGTAGTTTGGTTCTAAACATCGTATTAAATTATAGCTTTGATAATTACGGAATGTGCCAATATAACATGTTTCATATTCCATCGGCGTTTTAAAAAGGCTCGAGCGGAGCTGTCCATTCCATGCTGAAAATCCATTGACCATTCTAATTATATTTTTTGAAAACGGTTGAGTAATTTCCAATATTAACCGTTATATACCAACTTACAAAGTCCACCATGTGCATACTTTATTACATTTGTGATCAATCAATACTTAGTCTGATGAACCACAACAAAACGACTGCTTTCTCTGCAGTTTAAAAGTGAATCTTTCTGATTTACTGATTTAAAAAATACCATTTCATATATTTTTGTTAGTAATATCTTATGTATTAGTATTGGAAGTAAAAAAAAAAGTAAGAAAGTAAAAAATACAAAATTGAGAAGCTTGACGAAAAAGTTGGCCATTGAGAGAGTGAAGAGAGAACTACAGGCTACTTAGCTCTTTCTCTTATTTCGTAATCGGGCAGTCGACTCTTTCGGCCAACACCCCGAGAAGACCGTTGTTGCTGCCTCGCATTCGCCTTAGCATGGAGGCGACCCTTTTTCGCTTTAATCAGATATCAATTTGTATTAGTTAGGTGATATATTTGTACTAGTTAGGTGATATCGCACATTGCACGCAGAACCGATGGCCGTTGGGGCGGTAGGGTTCTCGAGAGGCGACCACGTACCGGCAATCTTTGGTAGGCCTATGTCTAGCAGTAGACGTCTTTCGGCTGATACGTTGATGATATCATTGCTATCAGATCAAAAAGCCTAATTATTTCAATCGCTCCCTTTCAATACAGCAGTCAACCAAGCAAATGGTGCACACGAGCGCAGCAATAACGTACGTAAGTGAGCGAATAAAACCCATTATGTCCGCAAAACACATAATGATCGTCATTACACGCCCGTGAGTTATGGCGTCTTTTATATTTGACGACTGTTCGTTAGTCTAAACTAACGCATATGCAAATTATGACGAAATGTTGCATTAGAGATTATTGGGTTTAAAGTATGGTGTGCATATTTACATACCGGTAGTCACTGATATTGTTTTATATTTTCTTGCGTTTAGTGCGTTACTTTGTTTTCAGAACACAAAATAACCGTAGTTCTGGGGCGCAATTCGACTTGTTACCTCGGCTTAGGCCTCCCCTAAAGAGTGCCAAGTGACCGGTCCTGCGCCGCCCACATCCAGTGAAAGGCTAGTTTAGTGTGTTAATGGACCCGATTCTACACTGGCTCCTAAACTTCCTAATTTTATTTTGGAGTCGCTAAAACACTTTGCTATTCTATGAGCAGCTGTCATAATCCAATGACAGCGCTAATTTGAAACTGACGTTTCTTATTTTAGGCGGTCTATTCTACTTACTTAGCTGCCTAAATGCTATTCTAAATATGCCGTTTTCAATCTGCCGCCTAAATTATGTCTAAAAATTAGACAATTTAGTTTTAGGCTAGTTAAGCCATGTGCACGTAGAATCGGGTCCATTATCTACCGGCTGCAGCAGTCTTGACTATGTCAAGTGACGTCGCGTTATACGTGACTGTAAACTCCAAATCGTGTCGTCCCGGCCTCGCCAACTGTAATAACATCTCCGATCTGATCGCAATCGGTGTCAGGAAAATCGTTTGCGGTAATTTTCTACATACTAAACGACAGCAATTATCGAAGTGCGAGCATCTCTTTAATAATAGATTGCATCAGTTAATAGATCGATAATTGTTTCCGTGGATTTTATAGTCTTGCAATATGAATAATTTATTAATAAACATGTCTTGCATAATTTATGGCGAAAGTTGAATGGACCACGAAGATCCATTATGACTAAAGAACTGTAGATGTTAATTAAATAATCTGCCTGCCACGTGTCGTACGATTTATATTCCTTTATTAAGACCTCCTTTGTTCCAGTTGATAAAAAAGTTTTTTTTTCTAGCTTGTTTAGGTGTCCAAAGCTGGACAAATGCCTCCCCCCTTTTCCTCCACTCGGTCCTATTGCTGGCCGACCCAAGCAAAAAGATTTAGCAAATTAATCTTGAGCCAAGTAAATATTGTTTTAAAATCGTTATTAATTATAGCACATTGATTCGTCTTGTTAATTCAATTCAATTCATTTATATTCAGAGACCAACATGGATCATTATTGTTAGTAAGACTTAGCTTAATATTAGTAATTACAGTATAAATACACAGTTCATATAGATAGCACACATAAAGTTAATTTAAAGAGTTAATAGTAATCTATAATAATAACGAATTAGGCCAGTTTAAAATTTACATGACAGTCAACTACTTAACAATAAAACATTATAAATATTTAATATTATATCGATAATAATCGAATAAAAAAACTCAAAATTCACAAGATGTAATATATCAATAATGGGTCAAAAGAAAAAAACAAGACTTGAACAATAAGTTTTTTTTGACAGTGTATTACGCAACCACGTGGTGTCAGGTATCTACAGATGGGCCGAATATTCGGTAATTATTCGGTGTTCGGCATATTTTTCAATGTGTCGGTCGAATTATTCGGGTCGAATTCCGAATAATTTTAGGGGTGTTTTTCTGCAAGTTGCAATAATGTCATATAGTCATTGCCTTGTGTAATTGTTATTCTAAAACGGATTCTTATTGTTGCTATCTATCTATTTATTTAATAAACTAATAGTCTACTAAAAGTATACATACATATACTACTATTACTTTACTATTAATATTTTCTATAATCTAAAAATCAAAAACTGTTTTACCATTGAATTACTCTGTTTTGGAACAGCTGATGAAGGTTACGTCGAACCGAATAATTCGGCGGAATATTCGGTTCGGCAAAAGCTCAACCGAACATTCGGCTGAATATTCGTATTCGGCAAAATCGAAATTCAGCGGGTATCATCAGGTAACCAACCGCGAAAACACCGGAACTTGACTTAAGGGATTCAGTCAAAATTCTTCCTTGCTAAGTAGATATCAAGCGTTAACGCCAATTCTTGGGATTAGGTAGCAGAACTTAGGGTCTTAACCAACTGAGGACCCAACCGGGAAAACGCTACAGACTAACTTTGCTATTGACATCGGCCTTTCTGCATAGGAAATCTAACCAAAGCCAATGTCGTAGGTATTGCATCACGTGGATCCACGTGGATCGAATGTATATGCGCGTGAGTGGCTCCAACGTGTTGCTCTCTGTTCGCTGTTTCTAACCAACCTCAAAGTCACGGCGTGAATTTTCTTTGCATACACAGAAACAAGTCACTCAGTGCTATACAGAGTGTTTTTTTTAAATGGGACAGTATGGGTAAATCCGAATCTAAAGGAGATAGAGGAAAAGTGTCCAAGGAGACATTAGGTGTTTTTTTATGTAAACAAATTTGGCTCGTTAAAATTTTTGGTCAAGCGTGAGTTGTTCTTAAAAAATTATAAAGTTGGTCAATTTTTTTTTTGACGCGGGTCGGCTCTGTTTCATGTAAGGATTATTTCATTCTATGGAAAGAAAAAAATCTGAACAGCAGAAGTTGGTCAAATTTAATGAAAACTAATCGTCATACAGTTGGTTTATTACTTGAGTAAATGTTAAATTTGACCAACTTCTGCTGTTCAGATTTTTTTCTTTCCATACAATGAAATAATCCTTACATGAAACAGAGCCGACCCGCGTCAAAAAAAAATTGACCAACTTTATAATTTTTTAAGAACAACTCACGCTTGACCAAAAATTTTAACGAGCCAAATTTGTTTACATAAAAAAACACCTAATGTCTCCTTGGGCACTTTTCCTCTATCTCCTTTAGATTCGGATTTCCCCATACTGTCCCATTTAAAAAAAACAACCTGTATAGGTACGTATTTTTAACTCGGCAACAAATAATTTGACAACACGTGTCTTTAAATTTTATATTTACGTGTATATGGAAATATCACGGTTAAAGAGGTATTACCAAATAATTTTAAGGAAAACTTAGCGTGGATGGACTCTACCGATTTTTTTCTTTGTACGAGTACAAATATATTTTTCTGTGTAGAAGGAACCAATGGTGAAAACTTACTGAATTTAAAAACACATTCCTCTATTTATACTTCATTACATACAACGTTGTACAGTGAAGTGTAAAAATATGGGGGCATACAACTTACTCATAAATATGTCCGATAACTCTTATGTCAGCGGATTAAGGTTTTGGCACTTATTTATGAGAGGATGTTATCGATACATATTTTTGCACTTGACTGTACAAATGAAGGACAATATATTATTATTAGGAAATATCCTAACATTCTACTGATATATCAAAGTATGCAATTATTGCGCCGTTTCCAAAAGTCAAGGTTATATGCTTCTAAATGTTATAAGTTTTAAAATCAAATTCGATGATTTCATTGATCGCTTTAATCTAATTGAATTCTAGAGAATAATTTTGCTTATGTATAGCATGATATACAAGTATGTAGATACCTTTTGTAAATACATTAAATAGTACTAGGTGTGTGGTAAGACATCACTATATGCTTTGTAAAACCACAAAGCAACGAATAAATTAATTGAATGAATCAAGACCATAACCAACTGCAAAATGGTACCCTTTTAAGCGCCTTTAGCATTTTCTTTCATTCAATATGTTACATTTCAATACCTAAAACGTAGCCTCATATAGTGTTATTACTGCGCGGAAAATTATTTTTATAGGTAGGTATTGCGATGTCCCGTATCATTATCCCAGTCAAGATGTCGTGCACCAAATTGGATAATTGAACACCGGAACAAAAACCTACAGAATTTATTTCATGTCGCATGTCATTATCTTGTAGATAGAAAGAATGCGGATAACTGATGAAACTACAGATAGACACAGGTGATTGAATAGTCCGCTTTCTATGATCGGAGGTTAAGCCAGTATCGAAAAGAACACAGGTCATGATTCTCCTAGCGTTATTCCCGGTCGTGGCCTGAACGACCCGGTGTCCGCTTTGACACCTAATCAAAAGATTTAGCATAGGCACGACACTAAGGAAAGCGACTGCCACCTGAACTTCCAAAGCAGTGGGAAAACTAGACCTTATTGAGATTAGACCGGTTTCCTCACGATGTCGAAAAGTACACAGGTATCCGATTAGTTGCAACTCCACCAAATTATCTATGGCTGAATTTCTTCGACTATTGCATAATTCCATCAACAGCACTATTATTTCTAATAAAAAATCATTGAATCCAGCTTTGATGCAGAGAATTATCGCCAATTAAATTCCTCCATCTTTGAAGGCTGGTAAATAATTGTAACGGTACTTTGCATTAAAACGATCACATTCCATTTACAGCGAAGTATTCTTAATGATTGATCTTCATTAATACATTCAATTCAATTCAAAACATTTATTACGACCAACTGGGATCATAAAGTTAGTTACAGTTTCTTAGCCTAAAGTTAGCAAATATTACTAAACTTAACCTAATACATATACAATACAATATATACAATATATATTTCCTATACATTGATGGACAGTAGACGCCTATAGGCGTAATTCTATTGTTATTCCTATTGCGTCTGGAGTAGTGTCCATCAACGTGTTTAAACGTCTAACTAATCCCAAGAAGTTAAGTCTGGAATGCTCGAGCTGAGGCTCTAGTATAAGTTTTACCGAAACAAAACTTTACGATCGCGTTTGCGTTTTACCTTCAATTTGTATGGGATTTGACAGCTAAACGCGAACGCGATCGTAACGTTTTGTTTCGGTAAAACTTATACTAGGGCCTCTGTTCATACACACTTATGACATTGTAATTTTTAAGGATTCAAATAGCATAGGAATAGCATTTGATGATAAAGAACTAGATCAGGTATTTGCTAAAGACATAGTCGCGTTAAGGTTTAAGAATTTCGATCAAAGTGGAAAATTGAAAAACTTGAGACGTTGGTGTCGTTTTAGAAGTTGTAATAACTTCGCGGTAGATGTCGCTACGAGCCTCCCTAAGGTGTATTGAGAGGAGTGGAAGGGATGAAAGATTCGTCACCACTAGCGGGCCCTCTGTAGCTCAGTTGGCAAGAGCGATGGACGCAGAGGTCGCTGGTTCAAATTCCGCTCGTGGCGAATCATTTTTCCATTGTCCACTTAGGTCGAAATTTAGAATTGCGTTAGTGGACGTTTCTGGTTAGTAAACATTTAGGTTTAAGAATTTCCACAGGTTTTGAACAATAACAATGTGCCAGTTGCAGCAACCGCCTTTTACAACACTCACACTTTTGCACTTTAACCCATTGCAGTAAGGAACAAAACTATATCTATACATTGTAACTGTACGCAGCCCTAGTGAATGCCACATTAATCCCGTGCATTCTCGTTGGTCGTTACCCTGGTTCCTTAAGATTATAGCGACTCCATTTCAACTAACCGGGACATTTACCCAATCAGGCAGCTTCCTCAACCCACGTCCACCTGACCATATTCACGATCTACCACACCATCCAGCTTAAACTCTGACGTGGCCACGCATGTTATTAGGGAGCTCCAGGTCTAGTTATGCTGGATCCTAAGTGAGTTCCTGGACAGGTTCTGAGCATTCCTGGCCAATTGTGGGCATTAGCAGGTGTTGAGTTGCAAGGATTGGCGTTTGGCAAATTTTGCCCGTTTAAGGATACGGTGATACCGGTATCGAGTAACCTAAATGGTGCGTTTCCGCGACTGGATGGTAGTAATCGCTGAATTATGTTTCCAAGGATTTCTATGTGTATTGTGTTGCGCATTTTTTCGGATGCTTGTGACACGATTTTAGTAATTCATTTTTGATTGAATACTTGGACGTTACAATCGAAAGTGTAGTTTTTAACCCCCGACACTAAGAGAGGGGTGTTTATAAGTTTAACGTGTCTGTGTATCTGTGTATCTGTGTGTCTGTGTATCTGTCTGTGGTAACGTAGCTCCCAAACGGATGGACCGATTTGAATGCGGTTTTTTTTGTGTCATAGATAATTTTATCCCAAGTGTTCTTAGCCATATTTCATGAAAATCTGTTCAGCCGTTGTTGAGATATAAGACTTTGTTATTACTTACCTATTTTCTCAGAATTGGAAAAGAAGTTAGTAAAATTGTTACTACTAAATATCTAAGGAGGAACTGCCTTTTAGAATAACACGTAAAAAAAAGATATCATGAAAACTACATAAAATAAATTAGTCTCTATTATAGGCAACAACATTAGCATCTAATATAAAGTTTTATTTTTAGACTTTGACTGGAAATATTTTAACATATGACGTCTCCATGGATTCTAGAACCACGCTATGCTACCAAAAATACCCAGCCTAGCATGTTTACTTATGATTCTGATAAAGTATTCAAAATTTTATATCCATTTTTGAGGATTTCGTCAAGGCCATATAATAGAGCAACATTTTTTATTTTTCTCTATCAGTGTCTGGTTCAATTTGACTCTAAAGGACCTAATATGGGACCAACCATTAAATGGCGAAATAAATCAACTACCTACTTAAAACTTCGCCCAGCTCTTCTTCAGTCTTTCTGACACCCTCTCATATCAACAGTAGACGTTCATAATCAAACTCATCTTGACATTAAACATGTGTCAAATCTTCCATGCAAGTTGAGAAGACAAACAGTTTACAATGTCATACTACGTCGAAGTACGACCCTCGAATAATAAGAAAATGGCGAGAAAATAGCATTGACACAGAATCAGGTAATCCTAAGATCGGGATGAGGTCAAAACTAGTTCACATTCAAGGTCGTCGCGTGTGCTTCCGACAGGACAGACCCACGCCTACCTTCCGACCTGTGAATTAGCTAATGTGCATGCAATGTCATGATGAGTCTTTGTTCCAAGAAAGTCTAGCCAAGTTAAGAGGAAATGCAGCCTCATCATCACTATCCTGGCCGATTTCGACCACTGCGGCTGAAAAATGGCTAACTGGAGCGTCGTTCGTGAGCTCTCAGGTGACTGACGTAGCCTATCTTTGCAGAGAATGTGCGACCACATTCCCTACATGTCAGCACCCTCCGAGAAAATTGTAGTGAATGCCCGCAGGTGGGCGAATATTCAGCGTTTTTAAGGCGTTTTTTTTTCGTCATAGTCTACTTTTGATGAAGTTGTTAGCCAATACCAGTACTGAATCTTTTTGATTAAAGGTGCTGCGGTACCTGTTATTTCTGATGAAATAATCTTGAGCCGGCAATGACGTTAAAACCGAGCGGTTCAAACGCTCGGAGATTCGCCCAGGTGGTCGAGCCTTTAAAGCCTTTTTTCTTGAGCCATAATCTTCCAGCACGATGGTTCAATGTCACATCTCCACATGTGGCGCCTCAGCACATCTTTACAGCGCAGAAGCAAATACAGCATAGTTGAACTATGTTAATTTACGTGACAAAGTTTCTTTGAGTGCGTAGGTTTACCTAAATTTGACGGAGAGAGATCCCTTATAGGGATAAGTTCGCCTTTGTACTTTGATCTATTGTGTGACATGTATATTGTTTAACCTGTTATTGTGTACAATAAAGTGCTTACATACATACATACATACATACAAGTGAAACATACATAAGCTCGAAAAACAACCCTACTTAGAAGGAAACACTCACTGTCGTGTCGGAGACAGGCAGAGCGAGGCAGGAGTATATGGCGGATCGCTAGCCTGTATTTCCTCTTAAGATTATTTGTCGCCCACAAATAGATGCACTATCCAAATGGATTGACGTAATATTTTGAGCACAAATTTAATAAAAAAAGTAGTACCTATGCCCATTCTTAGGATCCGGAAGCGGAGCGGACCTCGGGTTTATTTTTTTGCTCGAGACGGGATAAAATATGAGCATTCGTATGAAGATGGGACGAAAAATTAGATGGATGAAAGATAGTTTAGTACGTTCGCGTTAACTCATAATGAAATGTATACGAATGCGACGCAGTAGCACAGTGTTAGACACACTAACATCGTAATTATTTGTATAGTAACAATAATTCAGTTCTTGTTGCTTGCAATCTTACTTGCAGTGCAGTTGAGATTGTATCACGATGACTGATGTGATTTTATCAGCATAACTACCGGATATGAGATGCTTAGAGCTCAGTACGTATATTGTTCCTGGCTTAAACATTTCACTTCACATGGTGTGTGAAGGTTAATCATCTACCCTTAATTTTACACAGTTAATGCGAAGAATTAGGTACCTAACTACTACAACACAAAAAGCATGCAACTGGGTTCGAATACGGGCATTTATTTGTGTGATGAGCACGAATATGAATTAGTTCCTGAGTCATGGATGTTCTCTATGTATTTAAGCATTTATTGCTTTAACCTGCCCGGCGTGCCCGTACACATGCTCCGGACAAGGCCTCCGTGACGCAACAAATGGGCATTTGGGCATCGCTCCCCCCCCAAGCCTCGTCCCGAATCTCTCACCATCCTACGGTCACGTGACCTCCTACGCATTCGGACGTCACAAAAATCTGTGCCGAGTTTAACCATTTTTTCCCATCCCACAAAGTACACAGCGCCGCTAAAGAAGTTTTCACTTCAAAAATCTAATAAATGACAAAGTCGGAATGAAAAAAAACAAAACTAATAAAAGAAAAAACAATATTAATACTAATGCTACAGAGCCTAAAAAAACCTAACATACTACTGACTTGCAGACTTAATAAAAGCTTGTAAAAGACCTAGGAATTATCTATTTACCTATACATCTTCTTCATTTGGCCGGTTCCAATAATCAATCCACCCATAGTTTTCCTTACCGGCAGGTACATTTTGACAGATTGCCCGTAGAAAATGTGTCAAAATGTAACTGTTGGTAAGGAAAACTATCGGTGGATTGATTATTGGAACCGGCCATTTATCTGCCATGCCTTACCGGGCGTCGGTGACCGCCTTTGCAGTCTTCCCTATTCTTGGCCAGTCTTTCGAGCGTGGCCGCGTCCTTGATATCCGTCCATTTTCTGATGTTATCCAGCCAGTTCATCTCCCTTCTTCCCCCTTTTTCCCTCTATTTTTCCTTCTATTACCTACTACTTCTAGTACCTATACATACAGACGTCATTAATAAAAGTAAATTCTTAATCTAATTCCAATTAACCCCACACAAGTCTTGTGACTAACCCATTAAAGTGTAATAACATACATATTTACGAACTATTTACATTTATCGCAGAGTAAACACCGACCAGTCATGTGACTGATAACTGTTGATAGCTACAATAATGTTTGTTTTCTTCTAATTTACATTTATTTTAGTGTCACATGATTGACTACATTACGAGTACAGGGAGCTATTTGGGCGACATTGTTAGCAATTATCTAATAAGTACTCATACGAAATTGTGTATTTAGGTATCATGTATTTCTCTACAAATCGGAGAAAGCCTGAAGAAAGAGAGTACCCTTAACCGACGAGGATGTATGAAAAATGTTAATGAAAGTGAATGAAGCAACAAAGGTTTGTCAACATCGTAACAAGTGGAAATCAATGATCTCTGCCTACCCCTTCGGGAAATAGGCGTGATGATTATAAATATGTTATTAAAAATAATGCGGAGAGCACAGAAACATGGTGATACACAGTAGTGTTTACTGCAACAGTTTCTAGTGTTTCAGAAACACGAACTTATTTATTCCGAAATACGTTGTTGAAAAACTAAGAATGAATGTACGCCGGGCACTAACACCAGAATGTGATCTCACATTCTGGCCCTTCGTACCGGATTTTATTAGCGTAGTGACGAAGAAAATACTGGCGTGACAGGCAAAAGACGCGTTTTCCGGCATTTTTTCCACTCTTAAGTATTTTAACTGGTGAGAATAATAATAAAAATACAAAAGTTACTTATTTTTGAATATGATTTAGTTGTATCAAAATGCACGTTATCTTATTTTTAATGGCCTGTATGATAAGTAATTATTACGAGTTCTTTTTGTTGCAAGTGCGATTAAATATACTCTGAAACAACGTAGAGAATATAGAGATTGTGTTTGAACTACTCTCTACTCTCAGGTTTCTAAATGCCTACTTAAAACTCCCACTTATCACCTATTTGGCGGCCAATTACCCGAGTTCTCTGCTCACGAGGTTCGCTAATTAAATTATGAAGGCTATAGATCTATGAATTCGCTAACTTATGTGCAAACTACCCTCTAATTGGCAATGTTTCGAATCGGTAATCGACGACGTCATTGCAAATCGAGGGATGCATCGGGAACAAGCAGTAGACAAGGCGAGTTTCGGTAATCTATTTAACTTTTGACGACCGGTTAACCAAGTGGGTAGTGACGCTGCCTACGAAGCTGAAGGTCCTGGGTTCAAATCCCGGTAAGGGCAAATATTTGTGTGATGAGCATGAATATTTGTTTCTGAATCGTGGATGTTTTCTATGTATTTAAGTATTTATGTATTAAAATCTCGGTTCGTATTAATGAGTTTTTCGGAACGTATTGTACTCAATATAATTTGATATTTACCGTTAGCATTTCGGTGAAGGAAAAACATCGCGAGGAAACCTGCACACCTCTGCGAAGAAATTCAAAGGTGTACGTAAAGTCCCCAACCCGCACTGGGCCAGCGTAGGGCCCTGCTCCCCCCTGCGCGTTCCCTCTCATCCATTAGAAGAGGCCTGTGCCCAGCAGTGGAACGTATTAGCTGATTTATTATTATTTTATTATATTTGTTAAATATATCCTCGTCTAGTACAATCAGCATCATATAGTTAGTAACAACCAACGGAGCCAAAAATATCGTAACACACCCTTACTCCTATAGTAATAAAGACGTGGTCCGATATATTTGGCTACTTTGGCTGCTACTAACTATATGATGCTGACTGTACTTACGCATAACACAAGCCTTATTAAGCTTACTATGGGACTGGGTCGATTTGTGTAAGATTGTCCCCTAATATTTATTTATTATTATTTATTTAAAATCAAACTTGGCTCATCAATTTCCTTTTTTGCCTTATTTTACAATACCTAATGGAGCGGTGTGCGAGGAACAATCAACCAATAGGAAGAGATCTGTGAGGGTAGCAATGCTATTGGTGGATTTTTTCATCGCACACCACTCCGCTCCCTCGTACAGCGCTGGTCATTCACCCTTAAGTAAGATTCTCATCGAACTGGCCAGGCCGGAGCGCGCCTGAGCGTATTTTACAAGTTGCCAATGGAATTTTATGCTTTAATACAGACGTAACATTCCATATTAAAGTGGATTTGCGGCCGGTCGGCTCCTCGCGGACGTGGACGGCTGCGCTCGGCTGTCATCGCATCTGGTCAGATCCGTTCGGCTTTTACCTACTGCTTTCTATTAAAACGCGGCGGTTGGCGGACACTGCTGGTTGTACGTACGGTTGTTGGAAATAAAACTGAAACGCGATAATAGTAAGCTTTACGTAATAGATATTTTGAATGGATATTTTCGTTTTGGCCTGGCCTTAACTTAAGTCTAAATTCCTGTTGACAATCGATAATACTAAGGATTATCTTTCTTTGCAACGCGAACGCTAACATGACGTTTGCGCCGCAGCGCAGTATGACGTGTTTATTTACCGAGCTTTTCCGAGCTCATATGCCACCGTTTGACATCTTTTGAAAATTTTGCATGGCTTATGACAAAGACAGTAGTAGCATTTTTTTCTTACCACAATCGAATATAAGTGACTTAGTCCGATTAGCTGTTACTACCAGCACCAGACGAACGTTATTGGCTGTTACTATAGGATGATTTGAAAATATTAGCCCTTACCCTAGGTTTGCTTATAATAACGTCAAAAATTTCGGACAACATAGCCTCCGAACTTTCCCGTCATCAATTGTCGTTGTCAACACTTTCGCTTGCTAAAGCGAATATAAACATAAAGATATGTCCATCTTTCAAGCAATAAATCAGAGAAAGGGTAGGTAGGTACGCGAATCAAACTGACTGTGCTTCAGGTAGATCTAAACGTCACATTTTGTGCGTTAATGTGCGTTCGAAAAGTTACGTGATCATGATCACCCTTCAATTTGCTTCACTGGACTTAGTTTAATTTGTGTGGAAACACAAAGAACAGGGAACAAACCAAATAATGTTTGGCTCACAATAGAAGTTATCAAAAATTACCAGCGCAGAAATTACTCGATGATAGCTCCAGGCCAGGCCAAAACGAAAATATCCATTCAACATATCTATTACGTAAAGCTTTATTATCGCGTTTCAGTTTTACTTCCATTAATTATCTTAGGGAAACCAAAGAAAATACAAGCAATATCAATGCAAATATTTTTGTTTGTAATGAGACTTATCTAAATGCTATATTAACTAGTTGTTGACGCAGATAAGTCACTGACCCCTTGTCGGGTTGGTTGTAAGTTGTAACCTTCATACGGGCAAAAAACAAGTGACTTCACTAGTTAGTGGTTCCTTATAAAAAGTAACCTATTTATACACTGAATAGGAGGCACTGCTTTTACATTTCTCGCGGGGCTAGCACAACAATGCTTTCTTGAGCCTATTGGACCCCAGAACTTCCTACAAAATGACTAGGCGCGGGTAGGCCCCAAAAACGTAAATCTAGGTCCTCTACATTAAGAGGACTAAAGGTGGTTTTCCACCGGCGAGGCGAGGCGGGGCGTGGATGGGCGAGAATTCGTATGGGCTTTACTACCTATTTGCACTGAGCGCGCGCGCGCGCGGTGGAAATAGGTAGTAAGTCCCATACTAATTTCAATTCTCGCCCATCCACGCCCCGCCTCGCCTCGCCGGTGGAAAACCACCTTAACAAAGCGTAATTTTTCTTATGAATGTCCGTCCGCGTGGTACTCGTTTACCTATATCGTAACTCCATAAAAATGTACACTCCCCATTTCACCCCTTTAAGAGATGATTTCCGGGATAGAAACTATACTATATCCTTCCCCGGGACTCAAACTACCTCTATACCATATTTGATATAAATCGGTTCAGTGGTTTAAGCGAGAAGAGGTTACAGACAGACAGACAGGCATACTTTCGCATTTATAATATTACGCATTTATAGTTTTTTTTTCATATTTCCAACAATCAATCGAAGGTATGCAATAATAAGGACCTTATTTGACATTAAAGCTTCAAATTCATAATCATAATTGATGTAGAGCTGGGCTCTTGTCATTGCACCTTGATGCAGTTGTCTCCATCTTTGCTGGTCCATGGCCAGCTTAATGTTTTTACCACTAATCGTTGTGGTTAAGACATCCATCACTCTCGCACTCGCACACTTGTCAGTACGAGACGGATCTTATCCACAGCGATAAGTGATAAAACGGCCGCCATGCTACGCCTGCTGGTACGAATAACCTCTACCTTTGTTTACTGACATTCTAAACTATTTATTACCAATTTCTAAATTTATTTATCACAATAGGGGTGAAGACACCAAATAAAATAACCAATAATGTTGAATTTTCCCGAAAAAGGATTAAAAATATTGTCAAATGGAGAAAAAAGCAAAGCAGGGGATTATATAATGAAAATTTTAAGTGTCCAAAATTTTAAGAGGGTGTATATTCTGTCCCTTTTCCGCAAAACGCCCCTTCATAATGAAGCGATTGTCATTGACTATAACGTAGCGTCATGATCTACGAGCGTTATTCCCGGTTGTGCCCCTAAAGGAGCCCGGGGTCCGCTTTGACACCTAATCCCAAGATTTGGCATAGGCACTAGTTTTACGAAAGCGACTGCCATCTGACCTGCCAAACCAGAGGGAAAACTAGACCTTATTGGGATTAGACCTGTTTCCTCACGATGTATTCCTTCACCGAAAAGCTAACGGTAAATATTCCGTACATAAGTTACGAAAAACTCATTGGTACGAGCCGGGATTCGAACCCACGACCGCCGCTCGACAGCCGCATGCCTAAACCACTAGGTACCGTAGCGTTTTCTCTCGCTAACAAGCAATATTAAAACATTTGAAGCTTCGTAATTCTTTGCGATATCTGAATGGGATATTCGTCACTAGCCATATTTTTTTGCCTTCATTCTTTTGGAGTAAAATAAATTTTGAGTCTAAACCCGTATTTTTAATTCTGGCTACCTTACTTGACGATCATTATTGGGAGATGAAATATTTAGCTCGCATTTGACTGGTCCCTATATTTAGCTCGCAGTTGACTGGTCCCTATTTAGCTCGCAGTTGACTGGTCCCTATTTAGCTCGCAGTTGACTGGTCCCTATTTAGCTCGCAGTTGACAGGTCCCTATTTAGCTCGCAGTTGACTGGTCCCTATTTAGCTCGCAGTTGACTGGTCCCTATTTAGCTCGCAGTTGACTGGTCCCTATTTAGCTCGCAGTTGACAGGTCCCTATTTAGCTCGCAGTTGACTGGTCCCTATTTAGCTCGCAGTTGACAGGTCCCTATTTAGCACGCAGTTGACTGGTCCCTATTTAGCTCGCAGTTGACTGGTCCCTATTTAGCTCGCAGTTGACTGGTGCCTATTTAGCTCGCAGTTGACTGGTCCCTATTTAGCTCGCAGTTGACTGGTCCCTATTTAGCTCGCAGTTGACTGGTCCCTATTTAGCTCGCAGTTGACAGGTCCCTATTTAGCTCGCAGTTGACTGGTCCCTATTTAGCTCGCAGTTGACAGGTCCCTATTTAGCTCGCAGTTGACTGGTCCCTATTTAGCTCGCAATTGACTGGTCCCTATTTAGCTCGCAGTTGACTGGTCCCTGTTTAGCTCGCAGTTGACTGGTCCCTATTTAGCTCGCAGTTGACAGGTCCCTATTTAGCTCGCAGTTGACTGGTCCCTATTTAGCTCGCAGTTGACTGGTCCCTATTTAGCTCGCAGTTGACTGGTCCCTATTTAGCTCGCAGTTGACTGGTCCCTATTTAGCTCGCAGTTGACTGGTCCCTATTTAGCTCGCAGTTGACTGGTCCCTATTTAGCTCGCAGTGGACTGGTCCCTATTTAGATTGAATTAGCATTATTTATTTTCATCGTAATATTTCCCATTTGTAATTTGCATGTTGACGATCCTTATTGGGAGACACTAATGCGATGTTATGATTTGTTTCCTATTTAATTATTTTTATCTTGAATATTTT
Source organism: Epinotia bilunana (assembly GCA_947049275.1). NCBI lineage: Eukaryota > Metazoa > Arthropoda > Insecta > Lepidoptera > Tortricidae > Epinotia > Epinotia bilunana. Next base: position 13,651,233 of record OX346275.1, on the reverse strand, counting down.
TATTACGAGCATGACGATCGTGGTGTAAATTCTTATAATTTTGACTATTGAGGCAAATTAGTACTGTAGTAATATGGGTATAAATTATACTTCGTTCATACAACTTTTACCTCAGTGTTCCTCCTCTCTTTCCATTCATATTCTTGGTCGATCAAGTATAGTCAGCAGCAGAAGTAGCTACGGAAAATAACACGCTCAGAATTATCTAGACAGCTTTTATCCTCTTGGCATTGGAGTCGTGTGTAGGTCACTTTGAGCACTTGACCCGCTTAGCTTTTGCTCCCGACTGTACATATATCGTATTACCAATACTGGTTCTGTGAGCTGTAGAGCAAGCAAGATTCTCTTTCAATATTTTTTTCTAAAATCGAAAAACTGTATCGACAGTGTAGTTTGAACCTGCTCACCAAATTTCACGAAAATCGGTTAGGATGCGACCTGTAGAGGAGAACAGCTGAACAGATGTCGGACATACGAAAGATATTTTACTAAAGTGGACATCGGTCACTTCAATCGCTTGTTCAATAATTTCTCCAGACAATTTGAGACGACATTGTTACAAAGCCACATCAAAAAACTCGGATACAAATTGGAATCGATATTTTTATAAACATATCCTGAAAAGATTGGTCTTCTATCACTATCTTTAATGAATAAAGTTGATTGTACCCTGCCTTTAAGCTCTCACGATAAGCTTCGATGATTTAGGTTCCGATAGTTTAAGTTAGGTTTAGTCAGTAAGTGAGTTCTTTTGTTTCCTTTTAACATTTTCGCCTTATTTAAAAAGCTGAAGCTTCTGGGTTCGAATCCCGGTAAGGGCAAATATTTGTGTGATGAGCTTGAATATTTGATTCTGAGTCTGGGATGATTTCTATGTATTTAAGTATCATATCTCATAAATATATCGTCGCCTAGTACCCATAACACAAGCCTTATTGAGCTTACTATGGGACTAGTTCGATTTGTATAAGACTCTCCCGAATATTTATTTAGTTGATTTGTTAATAAAGTATCTGCTTGAATTTAAATGTTTTGGTCACAAATTTCAAGGCTTAAAAGAACCTCCGTTTAAAAATAATACTCACCAAGGTTCCCAGGTAGCTGTGCCCAATTTCATCCTCGCTCGTGTCTTCTGACACCAGGGTCTGTCTCTTAAACCTCATGATACACTTCACAAATCAAAACACTATCTCAATTCTAATAAATAAACCATTTATTACATGAGAATTCTTAAACGCAGCAGCAAGAATTTAATGCGGTCGTAAATATTTAAGGATGATTCAATTGAATGCCCATTATATTATCGTATTTTTGACTAGTTTTTTTTAAATCGGCCTCGGTGTTGGTTAGTCCGCGGCGACCGGGCCAGGTAAACTGCACTAATACAGACTACTCCTGCGCATGAAGCTGAAACTAAGCCTGCGCGCGCGCTTGTGCGGTAGGACAAACAGTCCTAACTACTGTGAACTCTAAATCTCTTGAGAAACACGTTATTTTCGGATGTACTTTTATAGCAATAGAGGCCGTAATCGCGTGTACAGTGAAATAGACTTCTGTCATTTCGGTATTTAGGGAGCAAACATAACTCTTCCAAGTTTTATGATAAAGCATCATATGTGTATGAGTCCTGTTGATACTTGCGACGTTTTGAAATAAACGGTAGGCATATTAGCAGTTGTTATCATGGGTAAATATTTAGTTATGATTCCAAAAGGGCTTAACTGTAATAGCTACCGCATAATAGTGACGTCTTTTTGATAAAAAGTGTATAATATTGGTGCATTTTGGTGAACGTATTGTAAAGTATAAGTAATTAGATATCTTACGTCAAAATGTACTAAATAAATACTCATAATAATACCTACCAAGTATATCGTTTGTAGTAGAACGATTGTAAGTAATAGGGTGTGTTTACACTGGGTCGGTAGTTGATAATAATACCGTAATAAATTCATAGCGCTGTACTGCCAACCCTGTGTAACCTCACCACTAGGTCAGCTGCGGAGATGTGTGACCCCACTGCACAAAGGTCTTGTTTGCGAGACCCTAGCTTCGCTGGCTGTACATAAAGCAAAGTACCTGTACCTATTCGAAAAATGCTATATTTTACCTTAAGAGTGTGGAAAATTTGGTTTGAATATGAAGTACTATTCTGCCCGCAACTCAAGTGAATAAAGCGAAAGAAGCTCGCAAGAATCGTAGCAATTGCACAAATAAAAATATTCGATAAGGAATAATTTAGGAAATTGTTAAATTATCTCGAATGAAGCGATATTATTTTAAGCCACTTTTTGTCTGGAATCATCTTAATTCAAGATATAGTGTTATCTCTTACCAATGCATTTCGACGTCCGCGACATACTATTGTTCTAAGTGTTCTAATAAGAAAGAGACATCCGTGCGAGTGCGAGAAAAATCGAGAGAGCTCGCGCGCCGTCGCATGATAGCCGTGCTGTAATTTTATGTTTCTGTATGGAACACACAAAATAGTGGGCTGCCTGATACGGCACGCCAGCTTCTTAAACATGCTAGAAGGTAAAACTGAAGGCAAGAGAGGCAGAGGAAGGCCTAGGCTAACATATTTAAGCCAAGTAAAGGTTGTCGCGCTGATGTCAAGTCGTATTGAGGAAGTCAAGAGGCTGGCAATGGACAGAGAACAGTGGCGGTTACTCCGCCGACAAGAGCCATCTTAAGTATTGATGATGTATGGAAGTTGGGGATCTCTGTCTACCCCTTCGTTAATCCGGCGTGGTGATATGTATGTAGGTACAATCAAGCGTAAAATATGAGTGCAATATGTACACGTTACTCATAAATATGTGCCGTCGCTCTTATATAAGCGGCTTAAGGTATCGATACATATTTATGAGACGATTTATCAATACATATTTTTCACTTACCTATATTTATGTACTTAGTGGAAATCAGAAAAATCTAGGTGTTAAAAATGGCGGGCACTTGTTCGTTAAAGATAATTAATTGGTTCTAGGTAGGAAAAACCGAATTAGATACCTACACTTGATAATTCAACGATTTGGAAACCATAGGAATAATGAGGAAATTACCTAGCTACTAATAAATGTTTGTTGATTATATTTTTTACCTACTTGTCCAACTAGTAGCCCGCGCGGCTCCACCCGCGTTAAAAAGAACGCAAGCGAAGCGGCGTGATAGGTAGATATAGCCCTCGAGGCGAGCTCCTTACAAAATTTCTACCCCAAACACGTGCCAAAAACCCGGTATGCGCATGTTCGGACTAAACGGCTGCCTGGCATCGTTCTGACACCCCGCCCCCATTCCCGCATAATGGCAACGGCACCCATTCTGTAGGGCCATTTTGCGGCGCTACTTAGACTTCTATGTTTTTTGCGTTCGCTGGTATAGCCTAGCTATTTCTGTCGCGTAGGTAATATGCCGCTCCCGCATTGAAAACACAGCCATGGAAGACGTTGTCTCCCTTCTTGACACTGATGCGTGTATAGTCAGTAAGGCCATTGATGAGAAGGTCCATCCATTTTATATATAAGAAAGAAAGAAAGAAAGAAAATACATTTATTTAACGTCACAACTTAAGTACACAATAAAAAAGGACAAGCAAACGATAAGGCTTAAATACGAGGACGTTAAACAGGATCTCAGCATAAAGCCACGGCAAGACACGGCAAGCAGAGGCGCTGATTGCCAACAACTGGTAATAACTAAGGAAAATTAAAACAAAATAAATAAACCTAAGCACTTAACATAAGTAACCGAATGAAAAATAAAACATTTGATAACACAACAAAACGCAACAAGAAAGTTTAAAAGTTTATTATATATACAGAACAAAGATATTTTTAAACGAGCGAGTGAAGCGAAAGGATCTGCTTTAGCTTGGGTCAAAATTATTTCGCACGCCCGGCTGTCCGGCTAGCTGCTCTCCTCTACAGGTCGCATTTCGTGAAATGTTTGTTTCGTTAATTATATTGTATTGTTATGTCGGTTCTTTTTTAGGTTTCAGATGAGTATTTGTGGTGGTCTCCAGACACCCCCTAATTACAAACTTATACAAAAATACAATCTCATACGGACTTTACCTCTTTATAAATTATAATATTAGTATAGATGAGGGAAAGTTGCTATTGTGACTGAACGAACTATCTATTAAAACAATTATAGCCTTTGTATTTTATTAGTCATAATAACCACATTTAGTGAGATTGATTATCAATTGTTTGATGAAGATTCCCCTGTTAATGCAGACTTATGTAACCAACTCATCAAAGAATAGTGACAAGAGGAAGCTGTCAATCAATTTCAATCACTCAAATGGTTCATCATCATCATATCAACGAAAGACGTCCACTGCTGGACATAGGTCTCCCTCAAAGAGTGCCACAATGACCGGTCCTGTGCCACCCGCATCCAGAGGACTCCCGCGATCTTATCGCTCAAATGTCAATATATATTTCTATAAAAAAAAAACTGTTTATTTCATGAGAAAAAAGTATGTTAGTATATATTACAGACTGGCTAAAATCTTATATTTTTAAGAATTTTGGTAGCCAAACAATGCAACATTTCTCAAACATGCAGTGAAATATTGACGTTACGTTCCTTATAACAGGCTGCGAAGTATCACGTTTCCGGTGCGGCGAGACGAGAGGCCATAATGAAATTGAATAAACTTGGAGCGAGAATCCTAAGACTTCAAAGGAATCTTCTTTTGTTTCATCTTCAATTGGTGACACATCAAAAATTTAAATTCCAGTGCAGCATGTTTGAGAATAGCACTATACATTCCTACCTTGGCCGGAACTAGGGAAAGCCTGCGTCGTACTAAATATTATCATCTCATCTATATGACACTCGGCAGGCAATCCCTTATTTCCTGGCCTTTGTAGTTAATGTACTATTATTTTTCATTTATCGACGTCCCGCACTAATAAGTCGATAATTGCGCGCGCAAATCTCGAATCACGAGTTTATGATATCACGTATTTTTTCACAAACACATTTGGCAAATGCGGTCAATGCCTTATAAATATGAGTAATAAAATAAGGCTTCGGAGACCGAGCTATATACTTGGCGTCGTCAGTGAAAACACGGAGATATGATGGTAACTTACTAAAATTTTGCAATAAAACGAGGGGGGTAACGTTAAATTAAATTAAATTAAATAGTTCAAAAGAGGTATAACAATAAGAAAGAGTGTAGGATATGTCAATATTTATCAAATACATCAGTCAAAAATTCTGTTACCGTATAATATGCTTTTACCGTAAGAAATAACTTCAAACTCCTGTTAAAATCTACATCATTTCCATGGTTGGCAAGGATGTGCTGTGGAAGCTTATAGGCAGCACAATAGGAAAGTTCAAAAATTAATGGATATATTGGGACACTTTTTTTCTCCAATTGTGATGGAAATAGATCGTGATTCTGTGTAGAAATAAGATAAAAGTTGCAGAAAATCTTGTAAAAAATGTAGTGGTATTTTTTTGACTAAAGCTCATTTAATGTTCTAGAAAAAAAGGGTGAAATAAGCAATCACGACCCATGCGTCAGACCGCTACGGGCCCATATTGCTACATACGTTAAGGTGCTACGGACTACGGCGTAGCACTACTAGCGTAGTGAATGAGTGACTGACTGTTAGGAACCCGCTATATTCAGTGTTTTTCAACCTGCGGGTCGCGAGTCTACAACCCTGTCATCGGATTTAAACAGGTTTTTTTTTACATCATGTTTTTTATGCATTTAAACTCATAATTTGGCCGGGCATTTTAAAACGGGTTTTTTGAATGTTTTCGGGTTTTGCTGAGGTCATTCCTATTGTAAAATCCTTAAATAGTTTTATTTCATTGAAGGGCATACAAAATTGAGCTTTTTTGCCGTTTGCTGCCATTTTGTTCAATTACGCCGACAATTTGGGAACAAACATATTTACACCATTGGGTATTACAAAAAATCTTTTATAATTTGTAAACCAAGCCAGAAACTTGACAATCTGCATTTTTTGCATCAATTACCTCTTTTACGTAATGGTGATGTTACCGTAAAAAAATGAATTGATAAACTAACTACCCGTGCGGCTCCGCCCACGATTTACAAATAACCCAGGCAGAGCCACGGTATTTAATCAACAACTAAGAAAAGTTGAAACAGCCCCGACATTTTCGTTTTAATGTTCAATTACAGAACCGGCTGAACCGATTTTGTTGAAACAAAGCTAAGAACCATCTCGATCACGTCAGCTTTCGGAGAAAAACCGCATTAAAATCGGTCCGTTCGTTTAGAAGCTACGATGCCACAGACAGACACACAGACACATACACACGTCAAACTAATAACACCCTCTTTTTGCGTCAGTTAAAATATAACCAAGGATCCTATTTACTGGTTTAAGATTTTTTTAACCCCCGACGCAAAGAGAGAGGTGTTATAAGTTTAACGTGTCTGTCTGTGGTACCGTAGCTCCCAAACTGAAGGACCGATTTGAATGCGGTTTTTTGTGTCATAGATAATTTTATCCCGAGTGTTCTTAGCCATGTTTCATGTAAATCTGTACAGCCGTTTTCGAGATATTGGACTTTTAAATGAAAATGTTGGGGGTTTTTACTTTCCTAAGTTTTTTTTTCAGAGGATAGTTTTGAAGATTACCCCCTACATATTTACGACCTTTCACTTAAGCTTGACCTTCGAATAGAATAGAAGCAGCTAGATTATCTATCACTTTGACGTAGGCAACATTATCTCCTAACGAGATAAGGTGACGTGTTGAACAGCTGAGTTACACAGTGGAAGTATAGACCGTATCGTGACTATATATTCAAAGCAATGACGCGTAGTTGCAGTATCCAAGAGGTATTTGCGCTCGCAAAGTGTCGTGGAACCGCCCGGTGTGACCCAAACTGAGCCAACTTGGCCTGGGGCGGAAAAAAGGGATTTAGCAGCCGATTGAGACAGCGGTTGCCTGAAAGTGTGTTTGCTGTTTATATATGATGAAATTTTTATGCTATACTTCCTAGTGCGACAATTTTTTTTTAATAACAGAAGGAACACCTCAACCTGCTATTACCGATTTTCGATGAACCGATGTTTGACAGCTAGTAAAATCGATTCATGGCATCCCGCTCTACCGCCCAGCATATACTTACTCTTTCTTTAAGTTAGCGTTGTCACGGTTAGCGCGCCATCGCTATATCACAATGCTCGTCCCTGTGCCAGTTTGGATCTTTATCATTCATCCATACTAATATTATAAATGCGAAAGTGTGTCTGTCTGTCCGTCTGTTACCTGTTCACGCTTAAACCGCTGGACCAATTTAGATGAAATTTGGTATTGAGATAGTTTGAGTTCCGGGGATAGTTTTTATCCCGGAAATTATCTCCTAAAGGGGGCGAAAGTTTGTATGGACCTACGATCTAAACGAGTTGCACGCGGACGAAATCGAAGGCAGAAGCTAGTCATTCATATAGCAATAGGTGCGCCATTGAATTAAACCTTAACACATGTGTAGCAATATTCTCGTAATGCAGAAAGAACAATAAGTTTTCAAATAAACTAATTTAGTGTAGAAATACCGCATAACATCAGTGACAATGGATATTATTCATGGCTATGAATAATTTGATTATAAATCTTATTTTGATGTCCGACTATTATTTTACGGAGCATTAGGCGCCCCAATAGTCGTAGTACTGACCGCAAAGTACTGATTGTGACAATTTTGATCGATACAGAGAGAATTGTGCCCATTGTCTCACAGTCTGTGACATCTTAGATAGAACAGTATGTGTTTGGGTGAAATTTTATTTTGGCGTTAAGAGTTCTACCTGCCAGAAACGTACACATACAGTGATATATTTTTTTCCTGTCACAGTCTTTATTAAAGTAATAACTATAAGATTGAATTGAAGGTCAGCGGGCGTAGCATGGTGGCCATTTTATCACATATCGCTGTGGATAAGACGTCCGTCACGTTCTGGCAAGTATGCGAGTGCGAGAGAGACGGAAGTCTTATCCACACCGCGGACATGGCAACCGTGCTATGTCCGCGCTACGAGCTTGACGTAAAGCGAAACGAGCTCAAGGCTCGTCCACCAGCAGCCATCCGTTACCTAAACAGTGTGTAAGCTCGATTCTCCATACAAACGTATATAGTTACGCTCTCATTTTAAAAGTACGTGTTGGATTGTAACGAAACTTTGCATGTATAATGACATGCGGTATATCCAGGTCTGTAATTAGTTTATGCAGCTTCAAATACCATAGTAAAAAAAATACAGCGAATTTAAGTTTTTCATACAAATGAACGTTTTTTTTTACTGTATTTCGTTTGTTTGCACTAATTACAGACATAACCTCATGTCATTGTATGTACATGCAAAGTTCTCATATCTCAACATTCTCATCTCCGTAACGTGCAATCTTGTTTCATCCGTCATCTTTGCGGCCCAACATTCGGATCCACGATAAAATGGTTGATTTGAGAAGTCATGAACATGCAAGGCGCAGCAAAAAAAGTTGATTGGCGCAAGATCGCAACTGAGTCAAAGTACTGTCTACGACGCTTGTCTTAGCCACGCGGAGTTGGTTACGCGCGGAAGCATCGAGGCCGTGGATCCACGGGGACCGTGCCCATTGTCAGACGTCAATCGTCCTCTCTATAGAAACGATTATCAACGTGTTCTTTAATTAGGTACCTATCTATTCATCGTTCATTTCAATCAGGCAACAAAGGCACGCACGACTGCCTCTGTAAAAAAAAATTGAATATCGAAAAAGTGACTCGACAAAAAAAACTACCTATACAATTAATGACACAAAATTTCACGAGAATCAGTTGAGAAATGCGACCTGTAGAGGAGAACAGCGGGAAAACGGGACATCCGGGCATACAAACAAACAAAACTTGCAGAAGACCACAGCCATAATAACACTACTACTTGCTCTGTAGTAGTGTTGTGTTCCTGGTGGTGAGCAAGGTCGCCAGAGCTCCCGAGGATGCGTTGTGTTGAGAGCGAGGGAATTTGTTCCTTCAGCTGTCAACACGGCGAATCCTGAAACACATCAAGGGTCAGCAACGCCCATGTTACTCCTTTTGAGTTGCATGCCTCCATAGGCTGCAGTGTCCGCTTACCATCAGGCGGGCCGTACGCTTGTTTGCCACCGCCGTATAAAAAAAAAAAACTTCGTTCACTTCGCCCCCGCGTTCGATTATTAACCTATTTCAAAACAACAAAAACACTAGAACTGCGATATGTTACGCAACTTTGTAGTGTCAGGTAACCAACCGCAAAAACGTGACTCTCTTCGGCCGATAGTTCCTTTATCTCAGCAGGGCCGACCTGAACCTTCTAGGCGGCGCTGCGGGAGTGTCATCTCTTAAGCTGGTTTTCCACCGGAGGGGCGGGCGAGACGAGACGAGACGATGCGAGAATTGAAATCGTATGGGTCTTACTACCTATTTCCACCGCGCGCGCGCGTGCTCAGTGCAAATAGTCCCATACGAATTTCAATTCTCGTCTCGCCTCGTCTCGTCCCTCCCCTCTGGTGGAAAATCAGCTTTAGGCGCCCTTTTATATTTCACGGCGCACTACACACCTCGTAGCGTAGCGCCATATGACTCGGCGGCCTCTGGAGACGATTCTTGAGGATGCCTTGTCTTCGTGTGCATTCTAAGTTTCGGTTCGGCAAAAGCTGAACCGAACGTTCGGCCGAATATTCGTATTCGGCAAAACCCATATTCGGCGCATCTCTATAGCTCGTGAGAATTGACTTTTGAAGCCGAGAAATCGTGTCGTACGCAACACTGGAAACGTTCAGTCTTCCCCTCGCTGAGACAATTGGTCATTATGCTTGCTCCTTCGCGCCTGCGCACAGATCACGATACTAAACAGCAGGAGAGGTCTCACACGTGAACGGTATAGATCACTTCACGAAGAGTAATAGACAGAAAGAAACTAGTACCTAGGTAATATTGTGCTTCGTGCCTAATTAACACATTAACGGTAATGGCCCGTGTGGTAGAATTTCACCACCCCCTTTCTTCTCGTGGGTTCGTAAAAGTCAACTAAGGGAGCAGGGTTGAAGTATTTTGTCGGCGATTGGCTGGCAAACTATCACTGCGATATCATATTTTGTCGATCTTTTATACCCCCACTTTTATAATAATAATAATAATTAAACTAAAAGTGGCACTGGAACATACCACCATACCCTTTTGGGAATAAAGGCGTGGATCTATGTATGTAAGAGTCGCGGGCAGAAGCTAGTAGGCTGTTGAGTTCTTGGAAATATGCGAGCGGAGCCGCAAGGGCAGCTAGCAATAAATACATTGATCCATGGTAATTGGGTTGCCTAGCTAAATAAAGGTGATGGTGGAACCAAATCTTACGCCTAGCTAGTTACACGACTAAAGGCCTTATGTATGTATGTACGACTGTATTACATTTAAGAAATACATTTATAAAAGAAACAAAACATCTAAACATACATGTACAAAGGCGAACTTATCTATGCCTATAAGGATCTATTCCAGCACGGCTATTACGCGGCGGCGCGCGAGCTCTCTTGATTTTTCGCGCACTATCCGTCTCTCTGTTATTAGAACACTTAGAACAAGGGGTATAGTGCGAGAAAAGTCAAGAAAGTGTCCAAGGCTTTTACCGCAGTCGGTCCGTCACCCGCCCTGCCCCCCTATTCTGTAACTTGTTTTAAGCTCACCTCAACGCTCACCCACAAATATATACCTTGACACCGCGATGCGTAGAAACTAAGCGTAGGTAGAGGTCTAGTTTAATGACGGGTGACCGACGGGGTCAGCATTAGCGCTTAGCGAATAACAGCCCTGGTCCCCCGAACAGGGGGGGGGGGATGCGTAAATGCATTTCCCCAACGTTAAAAAAGGTATCCTTCGAAGAAATGAGAAAACAGGAACTAAACTATAAGCTAAAGTACCTTGTATTTTGCTTCTGATAAGGTGAGGACCGGTCATTGTGGCACTCTTTGGGGGAGGCCTATGACCAGCAGTGGGCATCTCTAGGCTGATATGAATGATATTGATATGATAAGAATAAGAATAAGAATAATTTATTGAAAAAACCTTATTGCTAACGTTACATTGTGCTGTGCTTGCTTGATGAAGGCGGTTTATAGAAAATATTAATGGTAAGTGGAAATCTATTCGTCAGATATCCTTAAGGAAAATGCTGTCTAGCAATTGAGGAAAACCAGATGTTTTCTAAATCAACCACCATTTGCCAATCATTACCTACGTTGATAAGGTAAAACGCAATTGGGTACACAGTATAATCCGGTATTTAAATGATAGTCAAATGAGTACGAAACGTCTAAAACTATCTGGTAATATGAAGTTGTACGGATTTCCCTAGAAACTGTTTAGGTTGAAGGGAAATCCCTAAAACTGACTGACTTCAATGGGCTATATCCTAAGACTAGTCTTCACTTAAGTTAAAATAAGACCTGTTTATAAAGGGTAAACCTATGTCCTTTATTTTACTCTTCATACGACGTGTCCAAAAAGTCAACCTCAAGCCCAAAACGGGCGATAAACCCAATTTATCAAAAAAAATGAAACAGGCATTCCAAGAAATATAAAACAAATGGACACTGCAATGATGTTTTAAGTAATATGGCTACAATCTTAACTTTTCTTCAATATGTTTATTAGTTCCCTTCTGTAAATTAAATTAAGTAAAAACATAACTGGCTCAGTTTAAAATAAAATAACTGTTCTCCCAAAATGTTTACCCACTAGGCATACCTGACTGTATGCCCATAGATGTTATTCGGAACGCGTTTATTCACATCACCTCACCTCCTATTACGCTTATAGTTACTAGGAATCGCGTCATAATATATTTGTGGGTAAACGTTGAGGTGAGCTTAAAACAAGTTATAATAGCGGGGCAGCTCAGTGAGATAAATAAAATGTGTTTTGTCCCTTTCTTACGAACACGAATTCCAAAGTGACAGACAAAAGATTTTTAACGGCATTTTAGCTAAAATATATTTGTCGAACGTTTATTATGAATATGGGCTTGTACTATTATCTATTCTGTGATATGGGGCATGGGTATAGTAGGTACTATTCTTTGCACTGAAAATATTTTTTTGCGACAAAATCAGGTGGTGGTAACCATATTTCTGCGCTTTCGGAAGACTCGATAAAACCTATCCTACTAATACCATGAATGCGAAAGTTTGGATGTTTTGATGTTTGATACTTCAAACACGCTAAATATTTTGTCCACCACGTACACGTATATTGTACAATGATACTACATTATTTAATTAACATTAACGTTTAAATATGCCTTAAAAAAGTAGTAATAAATAAATTTAATTTAAATTATATCAAAATCACGCTTAAACGACTCAAACAATTTGGACACGAAGATAGTTTATAGCCTGAATATAGGATAGTTTTTTATCCCGGGTCCACGCAGAGGTAGTCGCGGGCGGAAGCTAGTATTTTCATAAATATTAAGGACACACTTTACTGTTATCTTCATAAGAATGTTCAACGTATTTGCTGAACCAGTTGAAAGATTCTTATAGAAATAAACGACCAAATAAAAAATAAAAAAATTCCCCCTACATGTATTAAATTAAAAAAAAAACTGTTCGATTTGTCTACAAAATCATGAAAAACATCACATTATTAAAATGGAACACCATTGCGCGGGCGCTCTTTAGCGCCGATAGATCACTATAGATCAATAATATCCCCACAGATCACAATAGGTAGTGTAAACTAATTATACCTTCCGCACTAACCAAGTAACCACACATAATGAATGTCGAGAATGTCTCTAGGGAAAAGTTGAGGACAATAGAAAAGGATAGCAACAATAACATAATGTTGGGTCCAAATAGAGCAGACTTGTGTCGCTGCGCAGACAGACATGCTGTAAAATGGGTTTTTTGATACTATACACAGTGCCAAACAAGTGTACGACCCGCCTATGGACGCCAGCAACTCCAGCGGAGCGAATGAAGTCAAAATAAATGCCTATAATTGACGCAACATGTACCAGAAGACGATTCATCTATCTCGGAGTATTACAATGAATCAACAACAATGACAATGCTGCAAATATAGAATAAACAAAATTAATATATTATCTTGTTCTACTTACTTCCATTATATAATCTGGTCTAAACTCGGGATTACATGCTCAATATATTTTAATATCCGCGATTTTAAGCATTAGAAAATTAGATACTTGCTCCGCAGGTATAATGTGTTGTATGACTTAGTAGGAAGCTGAAATTTGGTATAGACATAGGAATTTATGGCCTCATCATTATATAACTTAAAAAGGAGTAAACCCCAATTAAGGGGGCAGTCTTGGGGGTAATAAGTGCTCAAGCAATTTTTATGTTTATCAACGATCAAAGTTTTACTTTAGGGTGGAAAAAGTGTCCGCTAGTGTATTTTATGTTCCATGACATACTAATTAGGTATGTGCATGTAATTCAAATTGAAATCGTTGATTCCAGACTAAATAATACTAATTAAATTAGTCATCAATGGATTTGTTGTTTATCATATTATTCGAACACTTTAATTAGGTAAACGATACGAGTATATACGTAATAACACCAATATTTGCTCTGTAGGTATGTTTGTTCCAGGGCAGCTAGCATGATAGGTTTTATGGTTATGTCTTACGTGACGTTATGGTACATTCGGGCGTAAAACGTGACAATAAAGGTACAAGGTGGAGCCCGACCGCAGACAACAGCAGGAGACGACGTGTCGCAACGACACTATCGGTTTCTATGAATTTCTATGACGGCGACGTGTCGCTGTCTACGGAAGATATTTCATACAAATACATAGAAACCAGTAGTGTCGCTGCGTCACGTCGTCTGCTGCTTGCTGCTGTCTGCGGTCGGGTTCCAACTTGTACCTTAAAACAAACGATGTTTGGAGTGAGGGATCTGCATTTGTCTCTACTTGTCAACACTGCGAGTCCTCAAATCAATAATGGGTCGGCAACGAGCTTGTGGTTCTTCGGGTGTTGCAAGCGTCCAAAATAATCATAATCATTGATTCGCTCCAAATGTTGCAGCCATGATATTTACAGGTTGTTCTTATAATCTAACCAGGGGCCCGTTTATTAAAAGCTTGCTTTTTATTAATACCAGCGGAAGTCTCTTTCTTATAAAAGGAGTTGAAAAGAGGCTTCCGCTTGTATTATTAGTCAAAAGCTTTTGATAAACGGGCCCCAGGTCTAAATGACGGAATTACGGTGTCTACTGACATTTAATTTTGAAACAACTATTTGAAAGTGGTAATTTGTAAATTTTAAAGAACTATGGTAGTGAAGCAAAGGCGAACAAAAAACAAAGAATAATATATCTATTACTACTAAGTAACCATTTTTTTTATATAGTAATAAGAAGTGCCCTATATACCCAGCAGTGGCACGTATAAAGGCTGATTTATTAGAATTATAATAATAATAGAAGTAACTCAATGACTCTCGTTTTATTAACATAGCATTAAAATAACGGACACTGCAGCCACTTTTGCACCTAACTGTAATTAGATCTAACATTACAAATAGTACCAAAATAATTCTAAAAGAACGAATTAAACAATACTGTGTTCAAAAGTTAACTGCGTCTGAATTAACGGTGAACGTAATTAGGCGGTCTAATTTTTTACAACACTACACTTAGAAAGTAAATATTGTCGTGGCAATTGAATATAATCAAGTCTATAAATAGGTATGTTTGTATGTTTCGGAATATATGTAATATGTAATACTAAGTGACTCTGTGAGCTGTAGAAATCGCTTTAAAAAAATATTTATTTTATTTCGATCGAAATGTGACTCGACGAAAAATAAAAAATAAATCACCTGGTCAGCACCCGAGAATCAGTTGGGAAATGCGACCTGTAGAGGTGAACAGCGGGACAGCCGCCGGCCGAACAAACGATTTTCGGCCCAAGCTAAAGCATAAAACTTCGCTCGTTTCGCTCCCCGTTCGATAATATTTTAACGGAAGAAACTTACGATTATACATTACTAGCTTCTGCCCGCGACTCTGTCCGCGTGGAATTCGTTTATATCGTAGCTCCATACAAACTTTCACCCCCCACTTCATCCCCTTGGGGGGTGATTTCCGAGATAAAAACTATCCTAGTGCCTTCCCCAAGACTCAAACTATCTCTATACCAAATTTCATCCAAATCGGTTCAGCGGTTTAAGCCTGAAGAGGTAACAGACAGACAGACAGTCACACTTTCGCATTTATAATGTTAGTATGGATACCGACGGTTTGAAACTACCGGCCCTTATTTTTATAAAACTGTAGAAGTCATAAGGTTTTTAGGTTACCAAGTAAAATTCCGGTAGCTCGAATACGCAACCTTAATCCTCTGTTAATCTGCCATTATCAGACAGACAGACTAGTCATCAATTAACAATACAGTTTTAATTAAGATTACAGTATCACCTAAAAAAACAAGGTGCTGGCTTGTTTGTATTCTAATTTATCAGATGGTCATGTTTTTAGGGTTCCGTAGTCAACAAGGAACCCTTATAGTTTCGCCATGTCCGTTTGTCTGTCTGTCTGTCCGTCTTCGGCTTAGCTCAGCGCTCCAACTTGATTGCTTGTAACACGCTGGCGAATTCCCGCTAGCAGGTACGAGTAGTTTTTATATCATATGTTAAGTTACACCCAGTAAGTGATCGCGAAGGTAAATGATATTATAAGTAGATACATAAAGCATATCTCCTTACGCTTAATAAATCTGTGATAAAGCCGGAATTAAGGCAACAATCGTAAGGACAGGGTCGCCGTTGCGATGCAAACCTGATTTCAGCCCGGTTTACACGAGCTGAGTAACAGTAACTACCCTAATATTCGAATTTGAACTTTCGGGAAACATGTCTAAATCTAAATTAAAATACTACGAGTACTAATAAATCCACGGTTAAACTCACATTTTAAATGTCACGACAGATGACGTGTTTCGAACTCTTCGGGAGTTCTTCTTCAGGATGAGTGTTTCCGCGGCAATGTCGCTTGCTCCAGAAGAGTTCGAAACATGTCCAGTGTCGTGACCATATACGTGAGTTTAACCGTGGATTTATCTTATATATGAACATGGCCTTTTTTGAAGTCGGTTAAAAATAAAGGAATAGGTAAGACGCATTGGAATGTCATCGTCATCTCGCTCTTATTTAGTGCAGGTCATCTGGCGAAGTATCCACTATCCACCTTACAGGAGACAGATCGCAGCTACAATAACACCAATATTTGCTCTGACCTATGTGGTGTTGTGTTCCTGGTGGTGAGTAAGGTCGCCACAACTTCCAAGGATGCGCTGTATTGAGAGTGCATCTGCATTTGGCTCCAGCTGAGCACACAACGAAACATAAAAGCAAAGAATATTAACAGCTAGGCTACGTACTGGAACTGGACTACTGGCAACGGCCGTTGCGCTCAATCTAAACGTCGTTGTGGTTGGGTTTTTTTTATCGTCGGCCCTCCAGAAGACCTGTACGTCTAGCACAACTTGCTGACAAGTCGCTTCGCGCGCGTGTGAGCGTCTCCTGTCGCACTCGCACCGTGCAAATTAGATAGAGAAGGGTAGATCTTTCTCGACTCGCATCGCGGCGCGGCGTCAGTTGTGCTAGCCCCCCTGATCGTCCTTATCGACGAAGCCGACGACGAAGTGGTAGTAGCCTCAATATTAATTTATAGTTGATTAGATATATATATTTGTGACTGTTTCATCCTGTTTGCCATACGATTAAATAAATAAATGGACGAAGTAACAGGGACGGAAAATCGTCCTTTCTATAAGTTAGTCCGTTTTGGGGTTAGCCACACTTGCTTGTAATTTATATTTCTCTGTCACCTACACGACCAGTGTACACCGGGCCTATAAGGTTTTGTGCAGCATTACGCATTCGACCGCATGTTGCATAATTAACCATTTATGCACACCGTCCAAATGCAAGGTGAAGGATGCCAGTACTCTGTTAAGTAATTTTATAGGGCCATAAAGGAATAAAAAATAATCTCTTTATTTATTAGGTACAGTTTTATACAGTTTTATTTTATCGTCGGATTACGATAAACTGTCAGTTTATATCAACGTGTGACTGAGACACAGGAGGTCTATTTGATTCGATGTTTTGATTATAGCCAACGTAGCGGTCAGTTTTTGGATGGGTGGCCGGTTAATATAAATGATCGCTTCCGTGCTTTGGAAGGCACGCTAAGCAGCTAAACGGCTGCTGTCTGTGACAGTAGTCGTTAAGCCGAGTTAGAGGCCTTCGGGCGGCTTAAGAACTTCTAACAGTCGAGTTGCCCACTCACTTGACAAAGGGGGGACAACTGTCACTCGCGTCCGCAGGAGCTCCCTACCACAACCCTGCACGTGTCCCCTGGGTGGTACTAAAGAGTGACAAACTTTAAAAGGCCAAAATAATGTATGCCATACAATTAAAAAAAAACAACCAAAACGACGCGACGTTTAGATTGAGCGCAACGGCCGTGGCCAGTACGTAGCCTGTTAATATTGCACCAGTGTCGTCTTGGGAGATCTGACCCTTCTATTTTAGAACCTGGAATGATCCTGGAGCCTAGCTTTCCCGCCATTTCCGAATCCCATAACTTCACCCAATCCTGTTTCAGGTTGAACTTTGTCTATAATGCCGTGCAACATATCCATCTCAATGCGCCTTCCTTTAGAATTTCCATAAAATTCGTTGATCGTTTTTTGTTTTCATTTTGCGTTGTGTGCTCAGCTGGAGCCAAATGCAGATGCACTCTCAATACAGCGCATCCTTGGAAGTTGTGGCGACCTTACTCGCCACCAGGAACACAACACCACATAGGTCAGAGCAAATATTAGGGTTATTGTAGCTGCGATCTGTCTCCTGTAAGGTGGATAGGGGATACTACGCCAGATGAGCTGCACTAAATAAGAGCGAGATGACGATGACATTCCAATGCGTCTTACCTATTCCTTTATTTTTAACCGACTTCAAGAAAGGCCATGTTCATATATAAGATAAATCCACGGTTAAACTCACGTATATGGTCACGACACGGGACATGTTTCGAACTCTTCTGGAGCAAGCGACATTGCCGCGAAAACACATCCTGAAGAAGAACTCAGAAAGAGTTCGAAACACATCGTCTGTCGTGACATTTAAAATGTGAGTTTAACCGTGGATTTATTAGTACTCGTAGTATTTTAATTTAGACATGTTTCCCGAAAGTTTAAATTCGAATATTAGGTTAGTTACTGTTACTCAGCTCGTGTAAACCGGGCTGAAATCAGGTTTGCATCGCAACGGCGATTACGATTGTTGCCTTAATTCCGGCTTTATCACAGATTTATTAAGCGTACGGAGATATGCTTTATTTTATGTATCTACTTATAATATCATTTACCTTCGCGATCACTTACTGGGTGTAACTTAACTTTATGATATAATTACTACTCGTACCGTACCTACTAGCGGGACTTCGCCAGCGTATACAAGCAATCAAGTTGGAGTGCGGCATAAAATGAAGACTATGTCCATCTTGACGTATGTCCAATTGTCTATCCTTACTAATATTATAAATGCGAAAGTGTGTGTGTGTGTGTTTGTTTGTCCTTCTTTCACGTCGCAACGGAGCGTCGTATTAATGTGAATTTTTGTGTGGAGATAGTTTAGAGGCTGGAGAGTGACATAGGCTACTTTTTCCAGCGGGAAAACATCTAATTCCCACGGGAAAATTTCAATATGTTACATTTTCCTATAACCACGCGGGCGAAGCCGCGGGCATCAGCTAGTACATTATATATTGAAAGATTTTTGAAATCTGACGAGTAGTGCCGAATATTAAGTCCGCAGTAAGCTCGATTCTCCATACAAACGTAGTTACACTCTCATTTTACAACTACGTGTTGGATTGTAACGAAACTTTGCATATACAATGGCATGAGATATAATTAATCTGTAATTAGTTTATGTGGCTTCAGATACTAAAGTAAAAAAAATACAGCGAATTTAAGTTTTTCATACAAAACTTGTTTTTGCTGTATTTCGTTTGTTTTATACACTGAAACCATATAAAGTAATTACAGACAAAGATATTCCTCGAGTTAATGTATATGCAAAGTTTCGCCACAACACAACGCGTAGTTTTAAAATGAGAGCGTAACTACGTTTGTATGGGAAGGTGAAATTCAGCCGAGCTTACTGCGGACTCTTAATTACCCGCTACACAAACTTAGAAAGCTCACAGATTTTACTTTTTCATAACATTAGCACAAAATTACTAAAGCAATCGTGTCGAGACTACATTTATAATTTACTTCATAATCGTAGTTTTATTTCTGTAACCGTAGACAGCATAGGAGCTTGAGCATTTGATCTCTTGGAAAATGTGTGCCTAGTGCCTATTCATTTGTTATTAATTATCAATAAACTAAGTACGTAATCCAAGTAACATTATAAAAAAAATTATAACGGAATATAACTAAACTAAACCTATATTATAAACTAAACCTATAAAAAGTAAATGCCCCCCAGGTCCCCGTTATTAGTTATGGTGCCCAGAAGGCTGGCAGCGTTGCCTCTTTGGATTGCTAGGCTAATCCTTTGGCCAAAGTAGCTGCCAGCCCTCTGGTCGCCGGATATTTGAATGAGCCGCTCCGAAAGTTCCTTATATAGGGCTTTCGCGCCCGGACCCCACGGCCCCTGAGTTTCCACTCCAAACGGCGCAAACATGTACCCCTCACCGAGGACAGCATATTTCCGCCGCTTGTATTGCTCTGCCGTGGTGGCCGCAGCTCCGGCTTTAGAGGAGGTATTTGTGCGTTGTTTCAGTTTTGATGTACTTATGGCAGACGTCCTTCATGATTATTTAGGAAATGTTGTATACTGAGGCCTACTCATTTGCAGAAGAAATATTTGTATTTAAAAAGAAACCATCGGAAGCAGTTTTGGAAGACTTTTACGCTCAGATCTAATATATCTTCTTCCTCATCGTATCCTCATGGCTGAGGAACGTGACGGCTGTGAGCGCTCTTCGCCATCACTCTCCAAGCTGCTCGGTCCTGGGCTTGATGCATGCTGGCCTGAAGTGTGGCTCTAGCCACAGATGTTACGTGTCCACCCATCGCATAGGCATCCGTCCTCTGCTTCTCTTCCCTGCCATGCGGCCATTGATAATTGGGTTTTCCAGCCTCTCCGGTCCAGACCTGACCGCATGGCCAAAGAATGTACCATTGGGTACAGATGGTGTAGAGCCTCGTTTTGATGCTGAGCTCGTCGAAATAGTCAATACAGTACTTGATACTCAAATAACTTTAACAAACTTCGATAGCCCTTATCATAGAGATTCTCCAAATCGTCAAAAACACATGACTTCTCGTTATCATACGACACTAGCAAAACGGATAAGATTAGATTAAAGATAGCAGTCCAATGTCAATGCCTGGATTATGCTTCCAAGTGACATTGTCATTGGATATTGATAAACATTAAACATCGTAGAAAGTAAGTATATGTTGTTTTTTTGAACTCTACGCGACTCAAAGATTCATCAAGACGAGTCTTTGACCAGTGTGTGTTGCCAGTGATGACATAATGGCACTGAGCCGTGATCAGGCGAATATTCATCGCCGTTTTTTTTTGTCATTGTCGTCGACAGCAAATACTAATCAGGGTCCACTTTTGATGAAGACGTAAGCCAATACCGGTACTCAGTTTTAATTGATTATAGTTTCCGCGGTATGTTTTACTTCTGCTGAAATAATCTTGAGCCGACAATGACGTTAGAACCGAGCGACTCAAACGCTAGGAGATTCACCCGGTCGCTCTCTATGGGCCTCATAAGAAAGCTCAAAGTCACCCAAAGGGCAAACAATCGAAAGCCGCCATTTTGATTTAGGTAATAATAATAACATTTTAATATACCCGACTTTAATAACACGTCTTAAGAAAAAATCTATCAAAGCCGTTCGGACTGTAGTCCATGATATAGAAGCACTCCTCATACATACGCTCGAAAACATAACTCTTCTGAGGAAGTCCGATAAAAATCAGTGTATGTGTTCTATTTAATTAATATGAGACTGATAGTCTATCTCGCCGCGACACAGCTTGCGGGCTGTCCAGGGCTGTTATTCGCTATGCGCTAATGCGGCTCACCCCGCCGGTCACCCGTCACGAAACTAGGCCTCTACCTACGCTTAGTTACTACGCATCGCGGTGTCAAGATATATTTGTGGGTGAGCGTTGAGGTGAGCATAAAACAAGTTACAGAATAGGGGGGCTGTTCTAGCCGTGCAGAGTACTGTTGTGTCGACCATCAAATTCCCCTAACAGTACCTAATAACAGCTCAGTGTAAACAAGCTATAAGATGATAAGGGAGAAATATCTTATTGTATGCCTAATATAAGATTGTATGCCTACATATTATAAGTTAAATATTGACTTAGTATAACTTTATGTGACGTGAATGATGTTTGATGTTGAATAAAAAAACATAATAGCGTTGTTTAAAAACGAATTTGCTACCTTGCAAAAAAACTGTATTAGCACAATCGTATTCAAGGTCAGGATTAAGAGGTTGAATGTGCCTTAATCATGTAATAAATCATAGCAGATAATATCTATAATACGTTGTAAAAAAAGTACAATCTTTCCACATGCGTGATAGATAAAAAGTTGACTTTTGCTGATAGATATAAAAATACTTAGCTAATGGTTCTGTGAGCTGTAGACGTCGCGACTCGCGAGACTGCCTTTTGGAAAAAAAAACGAAAAACTGACTCCATAAAAAAAACTATTTACAACAACCATTACAACAAAGCAGCTCACAAAATTTCACGTTGAGAAGTGCGACCTGACGTGAACCAAAAAAGTCGCACGGCGTGATGATACCGGACATACGAACGGGAGGCAATTGCAATACAGTGGGGAATATGCGTGATGGGTCCAAAATGAAACCGTGTAGGCTCGGACATAGAAAAGGTCTACGGTCTCCCCCGCCTGTCGTAGAAGGCGACTAAAGGTCATCGAGGTCGCAGTGTTTCTGGCGGGGGCCGGGGCAGTCGCCTAAAAACCCCAGGGCAGGCGACGAACTTTGCCACCCAAGGTCGAGCCAAATGTGGAGAGGCACGAGGGGGGCTCCAATGCGTTCAGAATGAGATCCTGGAGTCCCCCGCATGAGAGCGCAGATGCCGGCCGCCGTGGAGTTTTTAGTGGATAGAAATACCACATAACCCAGGCAAGCCCCGATGATTGGGTATCTGGTTCGCAGGTTTTCTTTACGAAAAAAAGGTGTCCAATTCAAGATAGTCTTTTCTTATGTCCAGTTAGGCTTTTTTTAGTTCTAATTTAACTTTTATTTCATGTTTTTTACAGTACTTTTGTTTTAGGACTAAATATTGTGCAAATAAATACTTTTCAGTTCTTGGTGTTGACCAAGCATTTGGCTACTTTTGCTGCTACTATCGATATGATGGTGATTGTACCAATCCACATAACTACTCATATATTATAGGCAAAGGTATTATGATTAATAGATATTAGTATGTAAGGTCTGGAGATCAATTGTGTGCAAAGCGAATTCAGTTTAAGTCACGACCCTCAGTCATGAGGATGCGATGAAGAAGAATTACAAAGCACGTCGGTTGCAAACAAGCGTGCGGCCCGCCAGATGGTAAGCGGTCACCGTAGCTTACGGACGCAAGCAACTCCAGGGATTTCGCATGCGCGTTGAAAAATGTATACACTTTTCATGAAGAACCCCATACTGTAGTCCCTCGGGTAAAAGCAGCATTTTGGGTCCGACCCTTTTTCTTTTGTATATCAATGACATTTCAACCATCCCAATACCGAATGCTGATATCGTGTGTTACGCTGATGATACAGCAATTATTTTTCATGGCCAATCTTGGGAAAATGTGTACGACTGCGCTGAGCGAGGCATTTCATTAGTGTCAAATTGGCTCAAGCAAAATCTTCTGACTTTGAACAAAATCCTATTATTTATGCTTTCACAAAATCTCTGCCTCAGCACCCAGGCTCCAGCGTGACCTTATGGTTCACAGTCGTTTTTGCCCAAGAAACCCAGCTTCAAATTGCAACTGCGATCACATATCAAGAGCAAGTGCAATGAAATACCTAGGTATTGTAATTGATGAAAAACTGAGTTTCAGGGAACATGTGGCGGTTGTTTCAGGACGTGTACGAAAGCTGATATACACTTTTAAAATGCTCCGCGGGTCAGCCGACCATCGCCTACTGAAAATTGTTTATCTTGCTCTGAGGCATTCAATTATAAATTATTGTATTCTTGCCTGGGGCGGATCAGCCTCCACCGTTCTTTTAAAACTAGAAAGGGCACAAAGAGCGGTCCTAAAAGTAGCACTTAAAAAACCGATTAGGTATCCAACCACTGAACTGTAAAAAGAGGCTCAAGTGCTTAGCGTAAGAAAGCTTTTCTTAATGAGAGTAATATCACATACACACAGATCTGTTTTAAATTTATCCGACTACAATGACTTGCTCAAAAAACGAATCTTTAAAATACCATCTATTGCCGTAAAAACTTCATTTGCACATCGTTTTCCTGATTTCTTGTATCCACATGTATACAACAGTTTAGAAAAACTTTATAAATTTGAGAAACACTCCATTGTCGAGGTAACGAGGTTATTGACGAGGGTTTTAATGGATTTATCATATATAGAAACTGAACAGGTTTTAAAGGTACAACTTTGACGCCCATGCATACACAAACTTACACATACACATTTACACATACTCATACTCATACACACATATATACATACATATACACACAATATTTGCACGACTAGTTTTGTTTTTTTTTTTTTTTAGTTTTTGTTTGATAATTAATTTTAGTTAATTTTACAGAGATTATACGTTTAGACCTGATAGTTCCTTAAAATTCTAATATTCTAATATATTTAATTGTCTTTGTGTGCTACTGCTCTCGCTATTTGTCGTACATGTGCATTTAACTCCTGTTCATCCTTAACTTCCTCCACGGGACAGGCTTTGCCTAGTGTGGAGGTCAGTAAATACTTGTACCATATGTAAACTTTAACTGGAAATAAACGATTTATTTATTTATTTATTTATTTATTTATTTATTTATAAACCTCGGCAGGGGGGCTCATTCCACAACCTGAGCCTTCTAGGGAGGAAATTCCTCTGACACCGTACCTTTATTTTTTTTATACAAGGACGGTGGCAAACAAGCGTACGGCCCGCCTGATGGTAAGCGGACACCGCAGCCTATAGACGCATGCAACTCCAAAGGAGTAACATCGGCGTTGCCGACCTTTGATATGTTTGAGGATTCGCCGTGTTGACAGCTGAAGGAACAAATTCCCTCGTTCTCAACAGAAAGCATCCTCGGGAGCTCTGGCGACCTTGCTCACCTCCAGGAACACAACACTACTACTTGCTCTGTTATTATGGCTGTGGTCTTCTGCAAGGCGGAGGTACTTTCCCAGTTGGACTGCTCGAAATTCGAGCGGGATGACATTTCGCTGTGCCCTACCTCAACAAACCTTGCGCGACCATCTAGGTTCTAGGGTGTGAGGATGAATGCCCTGCCAGCGTCGGTGCGGTGGTAGGTATACAAAGCAAGGGCATCATGTTAATCTGTTTTTCTATCGTAAACGCAAAAAAGGTTTGTAGCCAACATGGGTTTTTACATATCAATAATTTATTACATCATTTTTTTTACACGTCACACATTCATGATTAATTGATTATGAACTAAGATTATTAATGTCCGAACAGATTTGTCTAAGTGACTTCTGTAACATTAGGTGTACGTATATATAGCAACTAGTTTTAGATAAGCTTATCTCGTCTTGGTGGCCAAGTTCCGTATCGTGACGTCAGATTTCAAGTGACGTCACAATGTAATACTCCTGTTTCTTTAGCTGGAGAGAAAGCTTACCAATCTAGAGCTTAGAGAGCTCTCACAGCGACTTTTTGCTGTGCTAAAAACACGAAACATTATCGACACACGTTATCCTGACATGCCCTGGGGTGGCAGAATACCGGGCAATGCACCTCGGAACACCGGGGACACTACCGGAGGCTGGCAGCACAAAGGGTCTGCTAGGCTTCGTGGTGGAACTGGGTTGGCGTGAATAGCAGTAGTGCCAATAACATATACGCAAAATAGGCGCTATTATGACGTCGAATTGTGGAAACCCAGCCCGCGTACGTACACCTATAATCTATATATATAACACAGCACGGCTACCACAAGACGGCCTGCTAAGGCCGGGGCCGCACTGGTAACGCGATGGCGATGCGACAGCGATGTGACTAAAACAAACATCGTTCGAGTTATGTAAGCGGCCGCATTGATTAAGCGACAGGCGACAAAATTTTGATTTTGTCGCTCAAGTATTCAAATGTTTAGTAACGTAGTAACGTGTCCGCATTGCACGTTTGGGATCGGCGACAAGCGGCGATATTTAGATTTTCGTACAGCGACGGCGAGTCGACGGCGACTCAACGGCGACCATGCAATCAAATGTACACTACGTGAAGGCGGACGCATTAAAACGTCGCTTGAGCGACAGAGCGAGAGGTTTTGCGTGCGACAAGAGGCGACACAGGCGCGTCGCCATAAAATCAAATTAGTTTGAATTTGTCGCTTGATCGGAGACGTCATGGCTACATTTGCACTGGTTTTATACATTTTCGAAAGTTGGTATCCTTTTTCAAAATTCTTGCACTGACTATCCAATATATAATCAAAGGGCTCATTCGTGTATATTCGTAAAACTTATCGGGATGTTTCCCAAGTTCCGGGTAAAGGTGATGAAATTCGCCATAGTCACTTCTTTTTTGATTTATTTGATGAACCCACTCTCTTTTAAGTTTTAACGAAGAATTTTCGAGTAGAAACATATTAATCGGATCAGAAAAATCCATGACAATCACTTTTTTCGGCTGTTTAAAGAGCAAAATGCAACTAAAATAAGTACACCAAAACTTCGCTGGCGGGTAGAGCCTACTTCGCTGTTTACCGAGATACCGTCTTCGCGTCGCTTCGCTGCGTAGGTGCGGACACTATTTTGTTATCTGTCACCTAGTCAATGCGGCCAGCCAATTCGCGATGTATTGGCGATTCGCTTGTTCGTCGTCGCTGTTAATGCGGACACCAATAATTCGCGTCACCGTCGCATCGCTGTCGCATCGCCGTCGCCTTACCAGTGCGGCCCCGGCCTAAGCTCTCTAATTAGAAAGAAACTTAGGCCGTCCTGTGATAGCCCTGTGCAGGTGATTTGTCAGATGATCGATGGCCTTCCACTGCGAGCGAAACGGTTTCCGTACGGAGTCCGTTTAATTCGCAATGGCGAACTTCATTGAAGTGCTTACACTGAATAAGAGTGAGCGGAGTGGACTAAACGAGTTGAAATAGCCACAAGTGTTCGCAGCACTGATTTTCATTAGAGCACTTCCACCGCGGGCGAGTAAGCGGAGCGGATTGAGCCAGAGCGGCTCCGCCGTGTCATGGCGTCGCACGGTAGTTCTAAATCTCAACCTCATCTGACCCATCTCATTTCCCACCTCGCTGGCTTAGCAAAATCCGCTGGCCGTGGAAGGCAAAATACTGAAACTCCTTCTTAGTGGGAGTGCACTATTTTACTCCGCTAAACGGTCGCTAAACTTAAGTGGCAGTGGGCGGGGCCACATAGCACGTAGAACCGATGGCCGTTGGGGCGGAAAGGTTCTCGAGTGGCAACCACGTACCGGAAGGCGCGGCGTGGGTAGGCCCCCCGCAAGGTGGACTGATGACCTGGTAAAGGTTGCTGGAGTCCGCTGGATGCGGGTGGCGCAGGACCGGTCACTTTGGCACTCTTTGGGGGAGGCCTATGTCCAGCAGTGGACGTCTTTCGGCTGATATGATGATTTTACTCCGGTCCACTTAGTTCGTCACCTCCGTTTCCGCTCATTGCCCTTTTTTAGCGGAAGGCGGGCATTAAGGGGAACCACAGCTTGCACTTTCGATACAAACGTTTTACGGATTAGGTGCATATCATTAAATTATTTTAATTAGGTAAATAAAATAAATAACTTTCATCTGGTATCCTTGGTATCTCGGATTACAATACATTTGTCCCCTAGTAAATTCCTGTCTCAAAAAGTGTTCGGTCTATTACTTAGGCACTTAGTCGCATCACGTGTTTGATTTAGACGTGTCAAATGACTTGGTCACGTCTCACTGCGACAAGGTGCTAGCTCTATAACTAGGTAACAGACGTCATAGGTCGGCGTTCTAGTTATTTATTTGTTGGTAGCCTTTTGTGGGACAATTTATTTTATTATTATTTTAATGTGCGATTCATGAGTAACTAACGGAACATATTTATGAATCAGCAGTTCCGTATACGTAGTAGGTTAGTTATGCAGGTTTTAATTGCTTTCGAATCCAATTTGCAAATAGGCCTCCTAATACATGATGTGACCTTGGCCCGAGTATTTTTATTGTGGAGAAAAGCGCTGTCCTCTAAATAAAATAAATAAATAAATATTAGGGGACAATCTTACACAAATCGACCTAGTCCCAAACTAAGCAAAGCTTGTACTATGGGTACCAGACGACGATAAACATACTTATATAGATAAATAAATACTTAAATACATAGAAAACATCCATGACTCAGGAACAAATATTCGTGCTCATCACACAAATAAATGCCCTTACCGGGATTCGAACCCAGGACCTCTTGCTTCGTAGGCAGGGTCACTACCAACTAGGCTAAAGCGGTCTCTATATCAAAACACTAGCTTCTGTCTGCGACTCCGTCCGCGTAGAACTCGTTTTTATATCGTTCCTCCATACAAACTTTCACCCCATTAGGGTATGATGTCCGGGATAAAAACTATGCTATGTAAGGGCATACCGGGGAAGGCCCCGGGACTCAAACTATCTCTATACCAAATGACATCTAAATAGGGTTAGCGGTTTCAGCGTGAAGAGGTAACAGACAGACGGAGAGACACAGTTTCGCATTTATAATACTACTAATTACTTAGTATGGATTTGAGCTCGTTCTGGGACGTAATGGCCGCCTTCTCTGGAGTAGTCAAGTCAAGTAAAGTCAAAATCATTTATTCAAAATAAATTCTTAGAGAACACTTTTTGAAGGTCAGGGGTTAAACAATATTATATATTTACAGTCTGCTTCGGTATAACGATGGCCTTTGCCCATATGTCTTTATCGTCTAAGTATTCGCTGAGTTTATAATAGGCTCTTTTTTCCAGCGTTTGCTTTACGCGTTTGCAGTACTTACGCCTAAGGCAAATAGCCCCTGCCACGAATTGGACTTGCGACCCCGATCACCCCGATGACCCCGTTTGCTCGCCGCGGTACGAGCGGGGACCGTAGACATATACAAAACCGAGTCTACCGTCTTGAGACATTTCGGCTCTCGGACATCTAGACTCTAATAGGCTGGACGAAGCTCTAACAGCTACGGTAGCCTAGTGGTTCAGGCATGCGGCTGTCAAGCGGCGCACGTGGGTTCGAATCCCGGCTCGTACGTGAGTTTGTCGGAACTTGTGAACGGAATATTGACCGTTCGCTTTTCAGTGAAGGATGACATCGTGAGGAAACCGGTCTTAACCCCAATAAGGTCTATAGTTTTCCGTCTGGGTCGGAAGGTCAGATGGCAGTCGCTTTCGTACAACTAGTGACATGCCAAATCTCGGGATTAGGTGTCAAAGCGGACCCCGGGCTCCTTTAGGGCACAACCGGGATAACGCTAGGAGGATGATGATAATGAGACTGGGAAGAAGCTACCCTTCAGAATATGTGTAAGTTTAATCACGGGGTTCGTTCGTTGGATGGATCAATCCACAGATCAATAAATATTGATCGTCAGTAATCGACCATCAATTGACTAGTGTGGTAACAACCTAATATCCGCCGCCATTACCATTTTAGGCCGAGCTTACGAGGTTACAACTAAGATTGAGTGTCAATAAACGTAAACTGATAAGCAAATGGTTTGTAAACAAACCGTTCAATTTGAATGTTTCTGGGTCAGGCATTATGGCGGTTGTCCACCGGCGACACGAGGCGAGACGGAGATCATCGATCGATGATGAATGAAGTGTTTATTTTAGTAACAAAAAAATATTTGCTCTCGTCGGCGAAAAACCAACTTTATGACCTTTAGGCCAGCGGGCAACGGAGAGCAACTTCAATGTATGGGCACCCGCTCGCCTACCCGCTGACCGCTGGCGTCCAAACCGCGGCCTTATGTAAGAACGATTCCCACCGACAGAGTCGGGCCGGAGCGCATTCTATTACATGCAAAGGAATTTGAACCGTCTATGCAGCAGATACGATTCATATTTGATTACAATCCCCACCGACCGCGTCGGTAGCTGCCGCCTCGTAGTGGATGCCCGATTCATTCAAATATGAAATGTAACTACTGTTTATACGGTTCAAATTCCTTTGCATTTAATAGAATGCGCTCCGGCCCGACCCTGTCGGTGGGAATCGTACATTAGAGCGCATAGAATAATGTCTTCCAAAGCATAGAAGCGCTTAGATACTACCTACTCAAAACGGTCACCCATCCAGGGCCCGGCCGAGGCTGTCGTTGTATTATACGACCGCTTTAGCCTAGTCGGTAGTGCCTGCCTACGAAGCTAGAATTCCTGGGTTCGAATCCCGGGAAGGGAATTTATTTGTGTGATGAATACTAATATTTGTTCCTGAGTCATGGATGTTTTCTATGTATTTAAGTATTTATTTATCTATATAAGTATGTATATCGTCGTCTAGTACCCATAGTTCAAGCTTGGCTTAGTTTGGGACTAGGTCGATTTGTGTAAGATTGTCTATAAATACTTATTTATTTATTTTACGGGCGCCGAGATTCCAATGAAGCCACCTATACATCCGACATTTCAAAGTAATTTATCCGTACGCAATTTTACCTTATCACATTGCCTAATTACACTGTATACAGAAAATTTAATTGACTCTCAGCTCAATTACTAATTACAAACCGGTATTAAGGAACAATGACTCCTAATTCTATGCCATAAAAGCCTATGTTAGCTATGAATATTAAGTTTGCAATATAGCTGTTCACGACGCCTTTTATTAGTACATCTGGTATCAATAGAACCAGTAGAGTTGGACCTCCGAATACCCACAGTTGTCAGGAATCTAGGGGCCAAGTTAAACACACGCATAGTTATCTGGATTGTTAGAGTGCTAAGGTTTGAATAGGATGGCTGATAAGATAATGTGAAAGGAACACTGATGCCCTGGTTACGGAGTATACTTCAATTATAACTGAGATTTACATAATATATAATGTATGTAATCATAGTTGAAGAGACTTGTTTCTTTTGATAATCGGTTACACTTTTTTGGGTAAAAATTGTTAACACAATACAAACTTACACCTACCTACTCACCATTTCATTCTCAAAAAGATGTTTACTATAAAGAAATAATCTCCAGAAAAGAGTAAGTACCCAAATTGGTTATACACTGACAAAGTAATCTTATTATTTACAATCTTAGTAAACATTAGAATTAGTGGAAATGGCAGTCTTTGTGTATGAACATTTCTTTACTACTTATTGAAAGGACCAAATATAACTTCTAAGGTGGGTACAGTAGGAACAAATTGTATATGGAGAAGTATAACTGCCAAAAACCAATAAATCAATATTATGAAAGCGAAATTGTATTTGTTATCTTATCAGATTGAATGGACTCTGATTAAATTTGGTATGCAAATAGTGAGATACGAATAAGGAGATAAGATGTTATTGTAGAGTTAAATATGTATGGGTGCGCAATCGTGCATTAATAAGTTTTAATGCAAGCAGAGCCACGGGTACAGCTAATAACATTCAAGTTTTCATACAGATGAATTAGTTTATTCTACTCTAAGTCTAAAGAGACTTAAAATACATTGTAAATGGGTATTTGAGAATCGATCTGTTGTTTGTGAACCAAACATTAACTGTTAAACTGATAACAAAAAAAAATACACTAAGAGCCTGTTAAAAATATTTCATCATGACTTTGACGACCGGTTAGCCTAGTGGGTAGTGACGCTGCCTACAAAGCTGAAGGTCATGGGTTCGAATCCCGGTAAGGGCATTTATTTGTGTGATGAGCACGAATATTTGTTCCTGAGTCATGGATGGTTTCTATGTATTTAAGTATTTATTTATCTATATAAGTATGTTTATCGTCGCTTAGTACCCATAGTACAAGCTTTGCTTAGTTTGGGAGTAGGTCGATTTGTGTAAGATTGTCCCCTAATATTTATTTATTATTTATTTATTTAAATATATTGTTGTCTACTACCCATAAAACAAGCCTTATCTAACTATAGGACTTGATTGGTTTGTATAAATAAATATTTAAAAGCCAACTTAGAAACTGGCTGCTTCAGAGAGTATTCTATAACCTTAGTGAATATTTCGCATCTTAGCTGTAAGTTAGTCTATTAAAGTAATGCAAATTGTTGTATGCCCGATATTGGGTAAATGTTGAAACCAATTCTGTCACGTCCAGCTTATGTACACAGTTATACAATAAAAATATTCTATTCTATTCTATTCTATAGATTGTCCCCTAATATTAATTTTGTTATTTTACTCATGACTTAAAGGATTACAGTTATATTAGTCATTTATCAAAAATTTTAATGAACAGTAAGTACAGTCAGCTTTGTATAGTTAGTGGTAGCCAAAGCAGCCACATATATCGTAACACATCCTATAGTAATAAAGACGTGTTCCGATATATTTGGTTACTTTGGCTGCTACTAACCATATGACACTAACTTTACATAAAGTATGCATAAAAAAGGATAAGATTTTGTCATGACTAAGTACCTATACATGTATATGTTTAAAAATTATACATCAACGCTCAAAAAGTTACACAAATGTTTCAAGTGTCTTGAATTGATATTTTATTTATTTATTATATACCTAATCATTCATTTGTCAAAACATAAAGTATGGTTACTGAAATATTTTAGTTATGTATTGAACATGCTAATTATTAAGCTAATAATTATGTAATCAGCTTCAGTATACACCAACTCCATATAGGTATATTTACACACTTTATCAACTTACATACAACTATACTTAATACAATACAATACACACATCATACACATTCTACAAATAATTTTAACATACATTGCACTAAGTACTCATTGTACCTATTACTTATATATTAATGCAGTTTCTTTAATGGGTTTTATAAATGCTAATACACATTTATTTAATGTAATCAATGGATGTATAGAGGACAACTGCATATAGTTTAAGTATCTACTATGTACTAACCTATATACACAGGTAAACATACCAAAGTAATTTAAATTAATGACCTAATATTGGAAGCTGCAAGTATCACTAGTTTGCTCTTGTAAATATTATCCAGCCGTTACATTAGTATCATTTTAAGTCTTGGTAAGTTTTTGACCTTAGTGACAACTCAGTCGTCTAAGAAAACACTTTAAAGCAGTTTAAGTATCTATATCATGCTGAAATCGCGTATTTTGCCGAAATTTATACTTGCATGTTGGTTTGACAATGATAAGCCAAACCATAGATATTTAATCAAAAGAGCGAATAAACTATTTGCTAATTACACACAGCGGTACGCGATACGTGAACCAGGAAGCCGGCATCATCTAGCCCAAGAAATTTTCTAGAAAATAGAAAGTTTTCAAACATTTGCAAACACTCACCAACGTGTTCTGGTATCCCAGTCCCGACTCATCGTCCGAAATCTCCTCTTTTCTGTGTATTTCCTTCATTTTGAACAGTCCAGTTTATATTTTTAACACACAAAACACTGAATTAGCGAAACAATGCGAACGAGACCCACTGCACTCGCGGAACGACTAAACTTTTTTTTAAACCGCCGGCGTTAGTCCAGTCCGGCCGTGGTCAGCCATCTCCCCGTGGCTCAAACAAGGACCGGTCGTCTGTAATAAGTTTATGTAATTGAATAAGCGCGATTTAATGCAAATTGATGGCGCGCTCAAACCGGAAATGTTTATTTACACACGTTCAAACCGACTGTCAACCAGTGACCGACTGAAGTTGTCAAACGAGGTGACAGTTTGTAGTGCGTTTAAAAAGTACCACTGTTGCATAACGGCCCTGAACTTGAACTTAGTGAATGCCTTTTGTATCGATTAAATTAGCATCAAGACTACGGTTTTAATTTATTGGTATGTAGCCTTTATTTACCTTGGGTCGTTAAGTGAAATAAAAATAATAAACCAATCTCTGACACGATAGTCACGCACCCATTCGTTTCAGAACGCGACTGAATTTGATTTAGAACGTTTCGTTCCGCGCGCCATGGCAATGACTTGTATTTGTTTATCGTTGTTCGATAAGAATTATCAGGTAAAAAAAAGTGCAAAAAATCATGTGACTATATAATCTTTAATCCTTTGACTGGTAGAACAATAACTATTCCGGAAGGATAAACATCGGCCGGTGCGCGTTGAAAGATTTAAACAAATGTAATTGCGTCCATTGTTTTTGCGGAGGTGTTTTTGTAAATTAGTCACACAATTGTCACACATCTTGGACGCATAGCGGAGTAGGTAATGAAGTCATTATTTAAATGTTCACGGGCATTATGGGCTATGAATATTCATGCATAATCGGTTTTTGAATACCTAGCATTAGCGGTCGTTAATTTTTAAAACATAGTACTCAGTGCTTTCTTTCAATAGTTAGCAATACTTGACGATTTTTTGAAGAGAGCTCTTGTATTGTAACTTGAAGATATGTAGGTAGGTACCGGTTACTGTATCTCATCGTTAAATAAGTACTTACCTAGTATACCTAAGTGAGGCCGATAACAGCGATGAATTCTTAACAAAAGAAAATGTAGCTTACTCGATTCGATTTCCGTGGCCGAAACAAACTTAACATCACATTAGCTTATGCATTAGAAACAGACGGACTGGAAATCAATTCAATACGTCACTGCGTTCCAAACATTGCATTGATATGAGGATTCACTAAGTAGGTACTAAGTAGAAAGAAACAAATGCAGCTACCTCACGCGTCCCCTATTAGGAGCCCTGTCTGGAGAGCTTATTCACCAATGGTACTCAACACACACACACACCTTCAGAACTTGTTCAGAACAGATAGTTACGTACGCAGTTGAGTAGCGGTATACTTACTTAGGTTGTCTTTATAACTTCAATCTTCTGTGAGGTGGATGAATGTCCCCAGTTGGGGGGAATGTACCCGAATATGAACAAGTTGACACACTGCTACGGCCGCCATTGGTTAGATTGGCTCTTGTATACTTACATTTGAATTCCGTGGCCATTTAAATAAGTATTGTACAAAATTAGGCGGTCGCCACACTGCTCCGCATCTACGGACGGAGGTGTGTCGCTGCATACCAATTTCGCCGGACGGAGGTGCGTTGCAGTGTGTCGTACCACACGGAATTTATATACAAGCTGAGGTACTTGCATACAACGAGCTCCGCGTCTCGCAACGAGACGCGGCGGCAGTGTGACAACCACCTTAAGGTTGTCTGGGAGAGATCGCTACTACATTACTTACCTAGGGCGGTAAAAGAAATAATGTCTCAGGTCGCAGGTATCCGACTAAATATGCTATATGAGGCTTTCTTTATTACCGCCCGTGGTGACACAATTTTGCGTCTCACCCTGGCAAGGAAGTGGGACTTACCGCACGTGTAGCGTGCGGTAATTGCTACTTTATGGCCAGGTATGACGTAAAGAGTATTTGTATTGTTGTTGTATTAGAAGTCGGTGGGATTAACTTGCAGACCTGTGTGCCTTCCTTATTAGGATGCATGTGTCTGGAATAAAGATTGTAAGTATTTAATAAACCACTTTACAGATCTACTTCCGAAACTAAGACTGGCAGTGTTCCTCATTTTGTATGTATCCGAGTAGTAAACAAAATACCCGACGAGATATGATGATAAATGATAAACTGTTCCACAAACAATTGAA
Organism: Epinotia bilunana; assembly: GCA_947049275.1. NCBI lineage: Eukaryota > Metazoa > Arthropoda > Insecta > Lepidoptera > Tortricidae > Epinotia > Epinotia bilunana. The sequence goes on along the minus strand of OX346275.1, from coordinate 13,616,146 downwards.
AACGTTTCTCATTCATAAATGTTATTACTTAGTGGAGGAGTTTTTAAATGATGAAACTTTGTCGCATCATAAAAGTAGGCAATTGAGTAATAATTAGTAAGTAAATTGTAATTGAATAAACTATATAACTTAGACTTAACCTTTGACATTAAAAACTATTCAAATTAAAACTAAGGTACTTAGGTCAAATTATTCACTATATACATATATTACTTTTGACATAATAAATTAATAAGCAGCATGGCCCGGAATATAGAATTAAGTTACTTATAAGAACATTTGTGTGCCCTAACAGGGTGTCATGGAAGCCTTTTTGTATAACCTGAACACCTCATGTACATGACTTTACAAATAAACATTCTATTCTATTCTATTCTAACATTAATAACAAAAAATTGCACTCGTGAAAGTAAACTGAATTCGAAGTATTCGAACGTGTATTTCCGCACTTCCGAACGCACGAAGTGTCAACGTGACGTGCCGCGCCGTGGGGATTCCCCTTACAAGAAGAATTCAGTTCGGATTATGCAAAGTTGAGCGAACTCGAGTGTCATTCATTGGTTCTTATACTGGTGATAATTATCCGATCATTATCAAGAAGCGTAGTAATTATCTTGATAATTTCGAACCCTGGAACCCGGGCTAGCAACTAGGGTACGAAGGTCGTCCTTGTCATCGTCATTAATTTTGTCGTTCTTTAAAATTTTCCCACAGAACAACACCAACGGCGTAACAAATTGTTATGCGATTTGGCAGATAAGATTAATTTTATATTATGTAACCTGTTTTTCAATAGATTAATTAAAAATATAACAGTTTGTGTTCTGAAGTCTCTGGGATAAAAATATTCTTGCTTGCAATTATAGAAGCATGATAGGTTTCGTAGTCTCTTTAGGCTGACATCCGCCATCACCGGACGGAGGTGCGGCGCAGTGTGACATCCACCTTATTTGCGTCGCTACTTATGAACCATATTCAATTGGATCTATTTTTTAATCAACCCGTCGAGTGAGCGTCTAGATCCAAGGTTGTTAGGATTATATAAGCAAATGTTTCATTTATATTTAAGGAAGCGGTTTTCGCGGCGTCATCCGACTAGATCTATTTAGACCCTTAACAATGTCACCCCTCAGTTCACCCTTTAACCCCTGTGAGGGATGAAATTAAAGTTCAAGGGGAACATTTCCGGGTTGAAAGCATCCTTTGTCCTCCGTAACTTATACTATCTCGATCGGCAACAAATGGACTGACAGAAGGAGACGCAACACCTATGAAATTGGCAGACGACCAAGCAAGGTCTCGGAAAATCTACGGAGTGACCTTGATTTGGCCGGCCGCCGTGCTTCCAGCACGTATCCACACGGGCCGAAATCACGCACCGGCTAGCGGTGCTAACACAACTGACGACGCGCCGCGGCGCGAGTCGAGTAAGATCTACTACCCTCCTCTTTCTTATTGGCAGCGCGCGAGTGAGATAGGAGACGCTCAATCGCGCGCGAAGCGACTTGTCAGAAACTTATACTAGACTAGACGTACCGACTGCATGCAGTCCGCCGATTTCTTACGTGTAGCGCCTCCTAAATTAAGTAACTCCGTGTGGAGTATCAAATCAAATGAGTATTTTTGTGGTTTTTGTGGTGGTGGTACTCACTAAGGATGCTGCAGACATTCGTATCGTATCCGCATTCGCAACCGCAGATGTTCCGCACAAATTTTAACATCAGCATCCGCATTCGCATCCGCCAAAACTGATGCGGAGTTTTTGCGGATGCGGATGTAGTGAAATTCACGACAAGAACACGAAAAATATATTTATTCGCCATTAGTAAAAAAAAAATCTCTTCGTTTCTGTAATCAAGAGCAAACGCGTTTTTTATTTGTTCGCTACGATTGTAATTTAGTCGCAATGTGTTTGATGATCGCGTGATATTATAAAATGGGCGTTGTTTATTTACGTTTTTGAGTGTTTGACCCAAAATCCGCATCCGCATCCGCGGATGTGTGCCCCCTAATATCCACATCCGCGGATGTCAAAAAATCGCGTCCGCGGCATCCCTGGTACTTCCTTTTCGTTGAGAACTTGCATGTAGTCGAAATTTAATGCAACTGACTTCGGAATTGGAATCTTCTACCGTGGGCAGTAGGGTTGCTTTTTAAATGGCCTACTTTGATGCAATTAGGCCAACTCGAATTAATAATGTCAAGTATACCCCTTTAGCTGAGTAAACAAATAAAACAATAAGTTCCTCGAAACAAATCATTATAATTATTTATTTCCTGAATTAACAACTTTCGGCATATTTATAATATTAATCGGTACTTTACCTAATTGCATTTGATAATAGGTAATCCAAATTCCATAGTTATAGGTTAGGTATAGTTTAAATAATTTGAACTGAGTTCGTGAAAGGCTCTTGTTCGTGGTCGGCGTCGGCGCGTGCCATTTTCTACAAAAATAGTCCAGTCAATGAACTGACAACTTGTATGGAAAAAATGTCAATTTTGGAAATAATTTATAATAACTTCTTTTTGATGTGTAACGGATATATTATCAATTAAATAGTTACCCAGCGACAAAATCCGACAAAATTTCAGACATCAAAAAAATGATAAATTAACTAGCTTCTAAAAAGTCAGAAAAAATATTAATAAACATGTTTGTCTTTATTTTGGTTCATTTACATTTGCTCTATAATATTCAATATAAATCGTACAAAAAAACGCAATGCATGCTTCATTTAAAGCTACATAATTACTTCCGGGTGGAAAGTTTGCCGGATTCTTGAATAAATCATCTTAGAATAAAATTTTAAAATGAAATCAACAAAAAGAACGCTATTATAAATTAATGTTTTTCAAAACCGTATTTTGCCTGTAGTAAAAAGAGATAACCGCCTCGTAAAACGTTCATTGAATAATGAACTATATCATCGTATACAATAGATTCAAAATGAACTACGAGATAAAATACCACACACTGCGATGACTGCCAGCAGGGTATAAGGCACGCTGTGTGTGGAATGTCATCTCGTAAGTAGTTCATTTTGAATCTATTATATACGACGATAAGAGTTCAGGAGCTCAGTTCATTTTATTTATACTATAGTTACGTCGTATGAGAACCAACAACATATATTACGTAAGAGTCATACAGAGTTAAAAATAACAGCTCATATATAGGTGACCGTTAACGCTAATTATAGGTAAGTACCTATGTCATGAGTCCAACCAAAAATTAGGCTTTACCGTGCTTAACTTTAGCTATTACCACGGGAAAACCGCGAACCTTTCCCTGTATGTCCCTTAAAACAAATTCAAATACCAAATACAGATATCTAAATTAATTAAGGTATACGTAGACTTAAGTAGGTATGTATATGATTGTGACATTTAGATTCAAATAAGACTATTTAGACACATAATAAAGCAATCATGGATATGTTTTCTAAATATATAATTTTATTGGAACAAGATTACTAAAGTCAATTTTTTTATTCCATAGACTAAAATGACAACAACAAATGTCAAACGTAGAAATAATGTGACCAGCTATATACAAACAGTGCTGCTCTTTGATATCGGTTTGTGAATTTTAATTAATTTTAGATTCAAAATAAACAATAAATAAAATCTACTCACAAAATGATACGAAATAAATAATAAATACAATTTACTCACTACTAATGTACTCAAACATTTAAAATGACATTGACGTATCGCCGACCTGAAGCGACGCCATTTTGGTTTACGTATTTGGCATTCGTTATTTGACTCGTATAGTGATCGGATGTTTTCAGTGCTTGTTCTCTCGTTTTTGTTGACTTTTGTTGTTACGTTTGTTGAATTTAACTAGTTACTTTTCTGTTACGTTTGTTGCATTATTGTTAAGTTTAGTTTCCATACACCTACATGGATCCTAATCGCCCATCTACTTCAACGCGTGGCCGCGGCGAAGAAGTTGTATCGCCTCGTTACAGACGCTTCATCAAAAAATATAAGTACCTCCCAATCGTTTATTTTCGGTTAGTACCGGTTGTAGCACATCACTATTTATAAGACGTAAAAAACTAGCAATACATGAAATGCCATTTTAGTCTACAAGGTCGTTTGCTTGACGGAATAAAAAAATAGACTTTTAAAAATAGAGTGTAAAGGCTCGGCCACGACACCGAGCGGTTGCGGCAGTTGCAGCGGCAGCGCCGTCGCGGTGCGCCATGGATGTGAGTGCGAGGTCGCACTCCGATCTCTCCCTCCCACCATAGTACTACGTGCAGAAGGTTCTCTGTTAACAAATCCCCTGTTTAGGTATGCCAACCCTAAACGTAGCCATCCTTTTCTATCGCATGTATTGCTTTTCTATTGCTGTAGCCGCGCTAACATACCCCCTGGGACCGGTAGGCCGGCATGTACTTGTAAGAGCGCGAACAAATCACGTAGTGAGCCGCCCCTGCCACTGCCGCTCTATTCTAAGTCGTTTCCGAGCCGTAAGGTGGTCATTCATTTGAAACTGACAGTCGTCCATATATCACTAAAACGAAATATTATTGCTATGTTAACGACATTGTATTTAACCTTAATTTACCTTTATTTTGGACATTTCCTATACGTTTTGGATATCTAGTAGGTATTAACATTTGCATTAATAATAGGATAAAACAAATAGGTACATTATTCGAATTTAAACTTTCGTGAGACATGTTGAGATAATGCTAATAATTACACGGTTCAACTCACGTATTAAATGACACTTCGGGCGACATGTTTCGGGCTCTTCGGGAGATCTTCAGGATGAATACGTCAGTTGAACCGTGTTATTATAATAGTAGGATTATTAGGTACAATATTAAATTAAGACATAGAGTAGAGAGCAGTAACTTAAATTAAATATTAACAATCCAACTATAATAAAAATTAAAAGATTTTCAAAAAAACCAACTGTTTTTTTCAAATTTTATAGCCTATGTCACTCCCACGATTAAGAGGAATCCAACGACACCTCATATATGTCGAAATCCGTCAAACGGTTTAGGCTGCAGGGCATGCCAAAGAATAAGGTCACATACATACATATACATACGCTCGAAAAAACATAACCCTCCTCTCCTTCGGCAGTCGGGTAAAAAGAATACGCCTTATTTTGCCCTATATTTATATATTATATTATAATATAAATATAGCTACCTATTAACATTTTGATGATATAAGTAGTAGGTATTATTAACATTTACATTAAATATGCAAATAACAAATAGAATCAATAATAAATTAAAATAACATAGAAATTAGTAACATAATACTAAAAACCCAACTATTAATAGAATACTCCATCATTTACCCTATATTTATCATTATTCCTTAGTAGAAAGCTGCTTTATAGAGACATTTACACCTCTTGTATAGTACGTATAAGTTAGGGTACAATCGACGTCAAAGATATATTTAAACATATATTTGACGTCGGCTATACCTAAGTGCCGCCACTACTTTATTAGGGCGACCGACCGCTTAACTGAGACGGCGCGGCGCGTACGACGAGGCAGTGGTCGCAAAGGGGGACCAGAGCTATAACTACGTAAATCTAAACTCGAAGTTCGTATATTTTCGTCTCTATTGCACTTATGGTGTATAGACGAGACATAGATATACAACTACTGTACTTCGAGATTCGATTTTTGTGGTAGGCGCCTGCCGCTCGCTCCCGCCCCGTCACCCGTTGTCGTCTCTCCGCGCCCCTGCCACGTTGTATGTGTTGTCTCAGTTAAGCACACTACCTACGATGCAATTTGTTACACCAACTTAAGTTAGAAAAATGTATATATTGCTAGCTCAGTAACATCTTCGAAACTATTATGAAACCAGAAATGGTGAGGTAAATAAGAATATATTAGGCGTAAATTATACAGAGACGGCGTAACGTTAAGGCGCGGCGAAGGCGCACGAACAAACTATTGAAGATCTACATTAAATACACTGAATACAATGTAATAAGGACTCCATTGCGGTGTCTGCGTCGCGCCGCTCAAGTGTAATTCACGGCGCACGTCTACGTACATTTTGTAGGAAACGTTTTGAAGCGGTATCATACACCTCAAGCCGTCTCTGTATAATTCATGCCTTAGAGCAGTTAAGAGGGAAGCATAGCTGGCAACTCGTGACTGATAATAGGTACTATTTATATGAAATTTACATTTTGGGGAGAAAACGTTTTCCACTAGCTAAATCTTAATAAATCACTTTGATTTTGATTTAACTAGTACCTATTATAGGTTTCGCTTTAAAAAAATATGGTGTCTATAAATTTTAATTTATTGCAAATTTTGAAAAACGGAAAGCCTAACCTAACTTACTCTTTCATTGTGTCAATAACGTACTTAAAAGTCACTGAGATTGAAAAATATTTATGTGGAAAAAGTTTTCTCTTTTTGTATGGACGAGTACCTACGTAGTATTCCAAAGGTATACTTCCCTCTTAAGCACGGCGACTCTTGCAGCGATACAAACGCGCGACACTATAGCCATATACCTGTCAAAGTCACCAGCAAGGCTACCACAATACGGCGCGCGAGCTCTTTCGAGCTCCCTCGCACTATCCGTCTCTCTCTAAGTTTTCTAATAAGAGAGAGACGGATAGTGCGAGAGACCTCGAGAGAGCTCGTGCGCCGTCTCGTGCTAACCGTGCTGTATCGATCTGTATCGTGTTTGTATCGGAGCAATAATTGGCCGCGTGTAACCTAACCTAATACCTAATACAGTATTCGAGGAGCTTACGGTGGACATTTCGAACCATAGCCATTATAGACCGTGGGCGCATACATCTACGTCACATGACAACATAATATAATGCATGGCAGCAGGTCGAGAAAGTTGAGCTGAGCAAGATGTTTCTGTCAAAAATTTCATTTTGGTACAGTCAGCGTCATATAGTTAGTAGCAGCCAGAGTAGCCAAATATTTCGTAACACACCCTTATTCTTACAGTAATAAAGACGTGTACCGATATATTTGGCTACCTTGGCCGCTACTAACTATATGACGCTGACTGTACAAGCTTTTATTGCCGACTGTACTTTTCTGTATACCATCATCAACTGCTCATTGAGACGATTCTAACGAGCCCAAACTCGATGGGGTTATGTGGTTTTATTACGGAGTTCCTACGGCCACCTTCTGTCTCCATCATCAGATCAGCTCGATGGTACCATAATATTGAATTGTCATCCAAACTATACTTCAACCCAAAATTTCAGCTCAATCGGTCACCGGGAAGTGGGTCAAATTTAACTTGCAAGATTTGAAAGACAACTTACATACTTACATACTTTTTAACCGACTTCAAAAAAAAGGAGGAGGTTCTCAATTCGGTTGTATTTTTTTTTTCAATGTTTGTTACCTCAGAACTCCGTCATTGATGAGCCAATTAATTTTTTTTTTTTTTGTTGGTAAGTATATGCTTCCAGGTGGGTCCCATTTTTTTGAAAATTCAATTGCATGATGGGATCCATGAGGAATTGAGGGAACTCCTCAATTATATTAGGCACGCGTGTAGTGATTTTGGTATTTTCTATTATAACTCGTGTATTTACGTCCGGAAATCATAAATTGGTGGAGTGGAATTGATGATGAAGACCACAGATGACTTATGGACTTCCTCAATTATGTACTTAAAAGTACAAAAGTATATCACAGATTCTGATAAGATTCCGTTGAAATAGCAATTAATGAAGTGCCAAGGGTGATCCTTGTGGAATTGACGGAAGTCCTCAAATATTATCGGGTCACATACAGCGATTGGGTTTTTTCTATAATAATCAACGCATTTGCTCTCGGAAATCAGTTCATGAGGTAAATTGGAAAAGAAATGTTCTCGTGGCTTGGCGGAGTACTAAATTGAAGTCGGTTAAAACTTTGTTTTTAAAGTAAATTATATACTTACATATGAACAAGTCAAGTTAATATAAAGCTTGTAAAAATAAAATAAAATTGGCCTAAAGTTTGAATATCCATCACTTCCGGTCATTTGTATTGGTAGGTATATTTACGTCATGTGACAACGGTACGAGGCATGTCGCATCATTTAGCCCTTCAATCGTAGAGAGAGTAAAGTTAAGTCTGTCAGTCCTGAAATGGCCCGAACTCCCGAAGTAGGTACTTCGCAGACGGCGTCAAAGTTGCCAACTTTGTATTGGGAGTGGGCCCACGGTCTATTAAAATTACAGGCAGGGTGGACAAAGGTCTGTAATTATTGGAATTAAAGTCAAACATTGGGACGTAGAGGAGTACGGTACGGCTTAGTACCTACGTGGTTGCAGCGATAATTTTCGCCTCTTTCACAACAACGCTAACTACAGTCAAGAGCAATGAAACGGGGTGCAAATTGTATGAAATTTTCATACTTCATACTTTAGTGCAGAGGTCTTCAACGTTTACATATTAAGTCAGGGGAAAAATATTTTTATTTTGGCATGTCATTATTTTTACATGACTTTTACTTAACAAGGTGTTTCCCAGCTATTGGCCGCATGTTGAAAACATGCACAAGCATGTTGCTTTATAGTGTCCAACAGAGCTGTGCGAAGTAGCGTAGCGGTATGCGAGGAAAACGTCCACCAATAATAATGCCTCGCTCACGCATCTCTACGTCATCATCATAAACTTAAGAGCCGGGCTCTTGTGGGTGGAGTAATTGCCACTCTGTTCTTCTCTCTGCCACTGTTTTGAGCTCTTGATACGACATTACATTAACTTTCTCTTTAGCTTGGTCCATTAACGGACGTCTCGGTCTTCCCCTGCCTCTCCTTCCTTCTATATTTCCTTCAATTATTGTTTTTATGTAAATTGTCATATCGTATCAGGATCAGGTGCCAAAACATATTTCCCCTTCTGTTTTCAATAGTTTTTAGTAGACATCTCCTTTCTTCTATCAAATTTAGAACCTCTTCGTTTGTTCTTCTTTCTGACCAACTAAATACCTTATCTACATGCCCACATTTCAAATTCGTTCAGTGTCTGTCTATCACGCTGGGTTGGAGTTCTCGTTTCGCTTACGTACAACACTATGCGCCAGATGTAGTTCTAAATCTCTACCTATTCGTGGTTTTTTTACCGTTCCGCTACCTAGCACAGCTCTGATGAATAACCCTTAAGCCTAGCATTCACACGCGCGCCTACCCGCTGAATTTCGCTGGCGACAAACCCATGGACAAATCCACTTGTGTATACTTGCGCTACGGGTCGCAAACGAGCGGACGAGCGTAGGCGTAGGCTACAGCAGCCCACCTATTCTGTAACTTGTTTTAAGCTCACCTCAACGCTCACCGACAAATATATCTTGACACCGCAATGCGTAGCAACTAAGCGTAGGTAGAGGTCTAGTTTCGTGACGGGTGACCGGCGAGGTGAGCCACATAAGCCCGTAGCGAATAACAGCCCACAGACGTCCGAGCGCGGCGGACGGCATGAGCGGTACGAAGTCATACGATAGAGGGAGATAGGAATATAATTTTACCCCGGCTCCGATCCACACGGCCCGAAGGCATCGACTCGCACTACCCAAGCGATCACGAGCCAGACATAAGAGGCTCCGTGATCGCTCGGGTAGTGCGTAGGCGATGATGGAGTTGTCCATCGATTTGGGGTGCGGCTCGTGTCGTGAATGCCAGGCTTTAGACACAAATATATAGCATAAAGCAGTAAAACAAATTCTTAAAAACGTCCTACGCAATTACAGAGACATGCGTGGCTACAATAAGCATAAGCGCAAGGGTAGTCGGACATAGTCCGCGTGCCGCTTATGTGTGCGTAGAACTGATTGTATGCCCGCCTTCCACTGCGAGCGGAGCAGAGGGGCTACCGCGAAATGAAAACGAAGTTCGTTCGTTTATCTCCGTCTCTGTTGCTCGAATAAGTAAGTGCGACAGAGAGGGAGACATACGAACGAAGTTCGTTTTCGTTTCGCGGTAGGCCCTCTGGCTCCATTTAACTTATAATGGCGAACTGCAAAGAAGTGCTTCCACTGTATAAGAGTGAGCGGAGCGGACTAAACGAGTTAAAAGCGCCACAAGAGTGTTCGCAGAGTCGAGCGGATTCCGCACGGATTCCGTAACATCATACTAATTACACTTTTGGCAAGTAAGCGGAGCGGATTGTACGAGTTAAAATGGCTCCGCCGTGTCATGGCGTCGCACGCAAGTTTTGAACGGACTCGCTCATTTGACACATCTCATTTCCCACCTCGCTCGCTTTGCAAAGTCCGCTGGTAGTAGAAGGCAAAATACTGAAACTCTTTCTTAAAGGAAGTGCGCAACTATTTTACTCAGTTCGTTACCATCGTTTCCGCTCATTAGCCTTTTTTTGTGGTTTTTTGTAGCGCCGCTCTAAAACTGGTTGTAATACTGCTTTAGCTGTAATCGATTTCAGATTGGAAGTCCGGTGACAGCTGTCATCTTAGTACAGTTTACGCCATATTTGACGTTTAATGACTTAACTGTACTGAGATGACAGCTGTCACCGGACTTCCAATCTGAAATGGATTATAAAAGCTCCCTACGCAATGGGCCATCATGGCCTGTCATACAGGACGCAACTACGCGTTAGCGCGTTAGGGAGAAAGACATACTTCCATCGCATTCCAACGCATAACCGCGTCAAGCAGGTCGATCTCGTAACGCAATGCACGTACGTCAGATAGGTCTAAGTAAACTTCACATTGTGTATGGTAAAATAACAGTTGAGTTGTCCTAAAGTTACGTGGTCACCAAGCTGCGGCCATGATGGATTGTGTAGAGGAGCCTTCATATATTTACTGTGCTTTGTTCCATTTTCATTGCTAAAGATTGTCTACGTTAGTGTAGTCAGGCAGTCAGATGTACTGCGCAAAGTGGATCCAGTAGGTCGCGTTCAGAACGGAGAAGAGGAGAGGGAAAAAGACGCGCGAGAAGCGGTCTATGTTGATGGCGCGCATGCGCGCTTTGGCGGCCTCTGCTGCCTCCTGAAAGTGGAGAAGATTTCAATTAAAACATTATTCTACATTAATTTTGTAATATCCCGACCCCCTTTCTTCACGTGGGCGTCGTAAAAGTCGACTAAGGGAGCATGGCTGAAGTGTGTTGTGGGCGATGGGCTAGCAACCTATCACTGCAATATCACATTTTGTCGATCTATTTTATACCCACATTTATGCTAAAAGTGGCTCTGGTACATGTTTCATGTGCTCTATCTACCCCTTTTGGGAATAAAGGCGTGAGTATGTATGTATGTAATTTTGTATAAAGTAACGTCTGCTAACGAAAATTAAAAGTTAAGAAGCATGCGTCTTCTAGGTAAGCAGGTGTCGCTACACGCTTCCAAAAGGCGTTGAAAATGGGAACTGGTTGAAAGATTTCACGACCGAGCCAGATTGTTTCAATAGCTCAGTTGTCTAAGAGCGACGGGCTGCTCCGAGCGGTACCTTTAGTTTGAACATAAAACATAATTCTGCCAATACCCTTCCACCACCTTTTGCAACATAAAATCAGAGGCGTCTCTAGCCCATTTAGCGCCCGGGGGCAATCATTACCGTAGCGCTCTCTAGGACACCCCCTCCCCTTAGCGCGGCCGGCGAGTGGCGCCCTGTGGTCGCCCCCTAGGAGCGTGCGCCCGGGTGCAACGCACCCCCTGCACTATAGGTAAAGCCGCCTCTGCACTAAATCCCCCATTAACTGGGTTGCAAAGTGTAGTGTTACCTTAGGTTTCCCAGCACCGTCGCCCAGCACGATGTTTACGAGGCAGTACTCCATTAGCGCCATGAAAACGAACCTGAACACAGTAAATCGTCGGTCCCAATTAAAAGGGTCGGCTGCAAAACAGCTACTTTTCATGGAAAGCCGTCAAAGTTTTCGAAAAATGAAATAGAATGGAAGAAATTGTTAAAATGGAATATCGTTGTCTTAAATGTTTACTTACTTATTATTAGGTTCTTTATTGCTAACCGTTGAGCGTGCTTATACTTTTAATGCCATTAAAAAAAGATAAAAACCTCTAATGCTAAATTTTCAACCTCATCTCGTGGAGACTCAAGAATTAATCAACGCCAGCGCTTACAATTATCTACATTGTCTTAAGATTTACTGGACCCTATGGCACTCTATAGAAGTATTTAGTCCGCTCCTGAGTATGGGGCCGGTCGATATTGCATAGGCGCTCCTTTTTAGGTATCTTATCTGTTTTGTGAGATGACATTTTGGGAAATAAAAGAACCCAGAATAGTGGACACACCATTTATTTCCTGCTGCGACTTTTTCTACACCAGAGGCTCTAAGTTACACTCTCATTTTACAACTACGTGTTGTATTGTGACGAAACATTGCATATACAATGACATGAGGTATATATATGTCTGTAATTAGTTTATGTAGCTTCAGATACCAAAGTAAAAAAAATACAGCGAATTTAAGTTTTTCATACAAAACTTGTTTTTGGTGTATTTCGCTTGTTTTATACACTGGAACCATGTAAACTAATTACAGACATAGATATTCCTCATGTCAATATATATGCAAAGTTTCGCCACAATCCAACACGTAGTTTTAAAATGAGAGCGTAACTACGTTTGTATGGGAAGGTGAAATTCGGCCGAGCTTACTGCGGACTCTTAACTGCGAAAATGTACTGAAACGTCACGTAAAGCGTAACGTCGCTACGTTTTATCGCTAGCTGGGCAGATGTTGCTCTTTATTCGTATCATGAGGCTTTGATAAGAGCGTAGTCGGGTATGATGAGTGGTTACAGAACATTATAGGTCTCAGTAATGGACATCAGGCACAAGAGTAACTAATTGACTCACACAGTGCAAACGGATGAAGGCGTCGACGGCCTTCAGATACGAGACGGGCGGTAGCTGCGCCTGCGACTTGGCGTGCTGCGTGGACAGCGTGAGCAGAGACGACACGAGCGTCAAGCGCACCGGCTTTACCCTGTACTACTTACGGCCGGCCGTCCTGACGTTATGCACGTCCCAATGCCATTACTGTCCTTAAATTCGACTTCATTTCATGGACGAGACTCAAGAACTAACTATCTATATTGCCTTAAGATTGAGTGGAATCTGTGGCATGGCATTCTATACATTAAATCCGCTCTCATGGGGCCCTTCTCTACGGATTAAGTAAGAGTAGTTATCGCTCCCTCTCAGTCATCGATTTGTTTTCATAGGAGCAAGCGTCGATGATCGTGGAACAAGTGAACTTACACAGTGCAAACGGACATGAAGGCGTCGACGGCCTTCAGATACGAGACGGGCGGCAGCTGCGCCTGCGACTTGGCGTGCTGCGTGGACAGCGTGAGCAGTGACGTCACGCCAAGCGTTACGCGCGCCGGCGCCGCGTCCGGCTTTATCCAGAATGATACCCACTGGAAACATAAAAACAAATTAAATTCAAATATTTATAAAAACGCTATCGGTTTTTTCAACTGTGCCATAGTGTGGGCATTGGCAGTGAGGAGCAACATAGACGACCTACAAATTCTAATAAGAATATTCCAATAAGAAAACGAAAATGAATAACTAAACTATTTCTAAATTCTAATTAATGTAGTAAATAAGTTAATGTCTTGAGTTGGATCAGTAAATTGGCCACATGATCGTTAGTGTGTACGTAGAACCCCTAGTTATATCCGGAAATAGTAAAGGGTCGAACAGACTGCCAGCGGGACGGTAGCGGGGCTTGACGAGCGCGTGATGCGCGCGGGACGGCCGGTCACACAGAGCACGCGCGCATCGCGCCATCAACCAGCCAGCATCGCGCGCGCGTCCCGCGCGCCTCGCGCTGTCCTCGCGCCATCGACCCGCCAGCATCACGTACGCACCGCGCGCTCCGCTGTCTGGCATCACACTGACGCGCCGCGCACCCGTCGCGGTCGCGCGGCGCGCCCGTCGCGGGCGCGCGGCGGGAGGCTGGCGGGGCGGGACAGAAGCGGGGCGCGTTGCCGGCGGGGCGCAGCCTGTTTGACCACGCTAGCGGTTTGTAGGGAAATATCGCGCTACGGGCCCGCGACGGGCGCGCCGCGCGCCCGCGACGGTGCTGTGTGTTCGACCCTTAAACCAAAGTCCTTTTCACATGAAGAAATGGAGTCATTTATCTACCTAATCTAATTGGAATAAATACCTACAAAATAATACTATTAAAATATAAATTCATCTTTTAAAATACGTAGTGAATAAATAGAGTTTCCCTATTGATTTTAAGTATTGAAATAGTTAGTCAAATAAAGTAATTGTGTTATGAATTGAATTCTTAGTAAACTGAAGTCAATATGTATCATAAGGAGCCCCTCCTTGCTACCTTCAGTGTTTCTCATACCCGCTGCATGGACAAAACTCCTCCACATAGTCTGAAGGACTATTTATTCTTTTGATTATTTTTTTAATTGTTTATTGTCACTAATCAATTTTGTGACTTCAGACATTTTTGAGAGGACATTAGCAAAAAGGGCCATTTACGGTATAACAAAATACTGGTAGAAGCAGCAGCAAAAGATCTACTCCAGCTTTAAGTATTCTGTAATTTAATTTGAATTTGTTTGAGTATTATTTTTATATCCGATGAGATAGTATTTTGGAGCACCACATTTTTAGGATAGCCAAATATACTAAGATCTTACTTTTAGATCTAGGCGAGATTTCAATTTTCAATGAAATATTTTATCCAGACTTTTAATGTAGTCTTTCGGATCAGCCATATTTTCAGGATCACTTAATGAACTACGATCATATTTATCGATCTAGCCAAGATAAAAGAGTCATTGCAAATTTTAGATCATTTTGAAAGTGCGTTCATTTATTTACAGAACCAAAGAAACTAGAATAAAATCAATCACCACTGCTAAGAGAGCGAGCAAATTTTTCATTCTTCATAATAAATTGAATTTACAATTTTAATATACTGCGAGTTATTAATTTTAATTTTATCTCACAATATCAATCTACCAGTAAAAATTAATAGGGAGCAAAAATATACTCAATATTGTATTTGTTTGTCAAGTATGTTAGTCAGTGTCATATATAAATGTATATAAAATCCCTAACCTATCAATAATTCCTGAACCCACTACAAAACTAGCTCACTACAATAGTAAATCCAAATAGCCCTAAATCTACCTAGAACTAAGCATCCACATTACCCCAAAAGCCAAATAAAATAATATCGAAAGATAAAACCTTGCTATTTAGTTAATACAATAAGTTAGTAAAGTGTAGGCTTTTGTAACAGAACGACTTGAAATATAACCCCAATACGAAATATCATGACCTAAACAATTTTCCCTAGCCCTAGCAGCTAAACTATCCATCTAAACTGCCGATATATAGTGCAAACTAGAGACCCGAGTCTCACATTTTATTTAAACGTGTATAAAAATATCTCGGTGTGCAATGAGATATTTATTCCTAAGCTAAATCTAAACTAAGTCGGGTGAGGATCGCCCTAATTCCTCGTGTGCTTCTACAAGTCTGGACAGGGGATTGGGAAACCAAACTTGCAGATAAATAAATAGATATTTTATGAGGTCAGAGTACCTAACTAGAGAATTTAAAACGTCTGGTGTGACATTCCAAATTATCAAGCGACTCGGGAGTTTTACCGTCTGTCTCTTCAGTAAAATACGGTAAGCATTCAACAACTCCAGAATTGACAGTTAACTAACCACAATAATTAAAGACCCTTTTTAGAACGATTAAGACTATCGTTGACACCGTTGGGGTGACCTGTCTCAATCTCCCTAAAAAGTCCAAGTGAACTGTACTTGAATATCAGACAAAATTCTCCTAGACAAATTAACCCCATTAAAACACTTATTTTAATTAAATCAAACTCCAACAAACTATTAAACTTTAAGCAAGTTAACTCTAGTCAAAAATAAATACCTTAATCACTCAAACTTGAACACAAAATATGAATAGCAAAAGAATCACGAAAGAAAGGACTTCCCTGTAAGCTTTTAAAATCTACAATAATGAATTAAAATGAAATCACTGAATTAAATAGAAATATCCCACACACTGAATAACCCCATTTAATGTACCATATATTATATCCGAACAAAGACTATATCAGCACAATAAAATACTAATACAATCCATATCGAGAATTCGTCCGATACGTCCAACGTCTAAAATCAGAATCCCCGAATACCACGCTCTCCTGACTCTCTGGAGTCCAAGAACACCCCCCCATTCCCCGTGAAAAAAGCGTCTGAAATTAAATGCAAAGTTATTAATTACGTTTAAGTATGACTATTTTAAACTCTATTTTCTACATCAAATATGACCTATGCTAAACAATCAATTTAAATTTGTAAAAATCAATCTCACGGTGCGAAAGACCACTATCGACTAGCTAGAGGCACTTGACACTTTTTCCAAACAGTTTTTTGCTGTCATAAGCTAAGTAAACTAGTTCATTTTAGGTTAAATATTTATTGTTTATATGTGCTTCGACTGTAAAATTTAATTTGTTTTTGTAGTTCATATTTCAGTACTTAAGAAACGTTCTGTCGCCAAGGTATAGTTTACAAAATAAAATGCTGTTGCTAAATAATGAATAAATGTTCTAAAGTCATCAGATGAAGTCTGGTATGTTACAATGTGTCCAGTAAGTAGGTACAATAACGGTTTCAGGATGTTGTCGGGGCTGCCTCGCTTTTGCAGCGCATCAGGTATGTTTGTCGAGGCTAGAGTTGATAGTTTTCAGGCTATACTGCGTAAACGAGTTGCCTCTCTGATGCGCCGTGTGCGAGACAGTGACAACGGCCTCCTGAACACCATTGCTGATAGGTTGGAATGCCCGATGGTGGAGCTCTGGAACTGGAACTCCTTACATGTTGGTGCTAGTTATTGTATTGTGTTGTTTTAATGCTGCTAATTTAATGATTTCATTTAATGTAATCTTTCTTTTTCATTAATTAAGAGTCCGCACTGTCCGCAGTAAGCTCGATTCTCCATACAAACATAGTTACGCTCTCATTTTAAAACTACATGTTGGATTGTAACGAAACTTTGCATGTACAATGAGATGAGCTATATCCAGGCCCCTATTTCACCAACTTGACAATTGTCTCCTGACAATGACAATTCTCCGTACATTGCTGGCTCCATAGTAACCTAGGGACCACCTTAACTTCTAGAACAAGCAATGTATGGCTAATTGTCAGTGTCAGGTGACAATGATCAATTTGGTGAAATAGCGGCCAGGTATGTAATTAGTTTATGTAGCTTCAGATACCATAGTAAAATACAGCGAATTTAAGTTTTTCATACAAAACTTGTTTTTGCTGTATTTCGTTTGTTTAACTGGAACCATATAAACTAATTAGTAATTACAGACAAAGATATGCAAAGTTGTATATGCAAAGTTTCGTCACAATCCAACACGTAGTTTTAAAATGAGAACGAAACTCCGCTTGTATGGGAAGGTGAAATTCAGTCAAGCTTACTGCGGACTCTTAATGTACTTTATTTTGTAATTAATAAATAGTTCTGTAAGTTCGACGACAACGCAATACTCGTATTATGGCACCACTGTGCTGTGCTGGCCCCGTAGGATGGTCGGCCTTATCACGCGATAAGTGACAAGATAGAGCGTCCGTCACTGACTGACACCGTTCGATGGAACGGGACTAACGCTCTATATCTTGTCACTTATCGCGTTATAAGGCCGATCATGCTACGGGGCCTGATGTAGACAGAAGTTGGCCATAGCAACTCCTAAACATCAAAAGCATCTCTCTTTTAACGTGCCGTAAGCATAATAACTGTAGTGTGTAAGATGAGATAATCCCAATCCTCAGTGTCTTTCAATCTTACTTTAAAAAGGTTACCCATCTAAGGCTTCGTTCACACGGCATTTTCCTAGACGTTTTTTTTGCAGTATACATCATAACGTATACATAGTGGCACATACAAAATGTTGTTTGTTTGACGACCGCTTTAGCCTAGTTGGTAGTGACCCTGCCTACGAAGCAAGAGGTCCCGGGTTCGAATCCCGGTAAGGGCATATATTTGTGTGATGAGCACGAATATTTGTTCCTGAGTCATGGATGTTTTCTATGTATTTAAGTATTTATTTATCTATTTAAGTATGTTTATCGTCGTCTAGTACCCATAGTACAAGCTTTGCTTAGTTTGGGACTAGGTCGATTTGTGTAAGATTGTCCCGTAATATTTATTTTGTTTATTTTTATTTATATGTTAAACGAATCCTCATCGGACTCACCGGACTTGTCAAGCAAACCGAATACGTGCAGAAAACGTGCAGGACAATGCCGTGTGAACCCAGCCTTAAAGGTGACAAATCACCGAAATATTTAAACAATTATGTTATTACATTGAAACTACAACAGGTATTAAAAACCAAAAGGACTAAGAAATTTCTATATCGTCATCGGTTTGAGACGAATTTCTAAAGTACCACTGTACTTTTTATCTGATCCATACTAATCCATACTAATATTATAAATGCGAAAGTGTGTCTGTCTGTCTGTTACCTCTTCACGCTTAAACCGCTGAACCGATTGAGATGAAATTTGGTATGGAGATAGTTTGAATCCCGGGGAAGGACATAGGATAGTTTTTATCCCGGAAATCATCCCCTGATCACCGCCTCAGGGGGATGAAAATTTGTATCGAGCTACGATACTTGTATCTCCTCCAAATCGCTTTGAAATGAGTACCTTAAAAGTTGATTCACCCACAAACGAGTTCCACGCGGACGGAGTCGCGGGAAGAAGCTAGTTTCTGAATATATATTTAGTAAAAAAAAGACCGGGTTGCACTCCGGGAGTGCCGGCAGAAGTGAACACTTGAATATTAACGTTGTGCATTTTTGCTATTTTGGAATGGTTAGGGAATAATTTTGCACGAATTGCTTTCATTATCAGTATTACAAAATATATTTAAAAAAAACGAAAAACCCGACTGCGTCAAAAATTAACTCAAAAGATTTAAAGAATCAATTTAATCAATCAAATAAATCTCTACTAATATTGTTAATACCTATGCTTGCATGTTGAACTAGTGTGGTGTGGATTTCAAAATCAGTCGGAGGCATAAAATTAACGGTATGTTTAACTTGTCGCGATATGCCTCCGACTGTTTTTTTTCAAATCCACACCACACTAGTTCTACGTGCAAATATATAAACAATACCGCTTTATATTATTAGTAGAGATGTATTTGATTGATTAAATTGATTCTTTAAATCTTTTGAGTTTATTTTTGACGGAGTCCGGTTTTTTGTTTTTTTTAAGTAATTAGTTTTATTACGTCCGTTTTTCACGCGAATTTGTTATTCTGGTGGAAAAGGAAAATTTTATAGCGTATATCACTCCTGCAACTGAGACGAATTAAATGACACCTCATATGTCGAAATCCGTCAAACGGTTTAGGCTCCAAGGCGTGCCAAAGAATAAGGTCACATAAATACATACATACGCTCGAAAAATATAACCCTCCTCTCCTTCGGCAGTCGGGTAAAAAGAACTTTCAACTTACCGACATTATAACGATCAGACAGGTAGGTATGTAAGTATTGAAGAGGTGGTACCCCAGTCTCCGCTTCAACTTGAAGATCACCTCAAGGCACGTGAAATTACCTGTGAACATAAAATACAATGATCATTATCATCATTAGAGTTGCGATGTTTGGTGGCATTGGGGTGAACAAAGAGCAATGGAGTCGTTGTGATATATTTTTTGATTGAATGAATGAATGAATAAATGATTGATAAACCAATAATGTATATTTTTTATTGGTTTCATACAAGTATGGATTTTTCACAAGTTGAGAAACCGTATAACGCCAGCTAATATGGAACAAATTGCCATAGTATATGCTTTTCATTATCTTGACAACCGTTCCATCAGAAGAAGATAATATGCAAGATTTTGAAACTTTAATTCCAGTTGCAAGTTGTTCAAGCTCTTGAATACATAAACATTTTAGCAAACAAGTATTAAATGTTCCATTATAAAATCATCATTGTAATTTACAGTATTGCATTGCAGTGGTCGTCAAGACTTTATGTAAAATATGTAACTAGTTAAATATGCGGTATACTTATTAACAAACCTAAATTGTTTACTCTATAAAAAATAAATTCTAAATTCTAAATTGTTTACACGTTCATACAATAAAACGCAAAGGTGATATATTATTGGCCGGTACTGTAATATACTTAGATTAATCGTTTAATTATTCATTTATTCAAATAAAAAAATATACAATGGCGACTCCACTGCATTACTTGTGCTAAACTGCCACCAGAATCCTACCCCTAATCATCACCATCATCACCATCGTCAACAACATAAATAGCATCTTCCATACGGGTGTAAACTGCGCGTGATTCTTAAAAAGGCAGTCGTCTACAAGTAAATAGTATGGAGAAGACTGCATTAGACTCGAAAATTATTATTACTCCAAAAAAAAGAAGGCAAACAAATATGCCTGGTGGCGAAAATCCCCTTCAGATATCTTAAAGAATTACGAAGCTACAACCGTTTTAATATTGCTTGTTAGAGAGAGAGAAAACTCCCGCAGTTAGTGACGTCATAATCTGCGAGCGTCATGATAAAAAAAAGAGCCTATGTACGTCCCACTGCTGGGCACAGACCTCCTCTCATGGATGAGAGGGAACGGACAGTAGTCCCCACGCTTGCCCAGTGCGGTTTGGGGGGTATGTGAAGACATACACCTTTGAATTTCTTCGTGGATGTATGCAGGTTTCCACAGGATGTTTTTCCTTCACCGAAAAGCTACCGGTTAATGTCATCTCTAGCGAGCGTCATAGTAAATTAAAATCGTTTCATATGAAGGAAAAGGGACAGAACATACCCCTTCTTAAAACTATGGACTCTTATAACTTTATAATTACCCACCTACTTTATGATTTTTTATTTTAACCTTTTGCGTTGCTTTTTTCTTTAGAGAATTTGATTGATTAATTTATTTAGTGTCTACAGCTACACCCCTAAATTGGTGAAGACTCGGATAGCCTGGTTGCAAGGAAATCTACTCGAATGGCATTTTCATGGGTCAGCGGTGGACGCCTTGCTTCTTAAGCGGAGCTTCTGACCGATTGCATTATTGACGACTGACTATAATACTACCGAACAACGTCGCTTTATAAGCAAACTTGACATTGGCGAAATCATCTTAACTTAGACGGAATCCATTTTTTAATAGAAGAAGATTAGGATACTTAATTCTTTACGTGTGTTCGGAAATTTACGTACCTGTTGTCCTGCTGGTGTTAAATTTAGGTAGAGAGATGATATTTGTGTGACGAGCAAGAACTTAATGTGAATTTACTGAAAAACATCTTTATAAATCAATGCCACTCTTCATATTCATGTTCATATATTTTATTGGTAAAAGTACAAGTCCTCATGGAAGAAGACATGGAGAGATGTGAACAGTAGATCTCGTACAATACTCTCTAATGTGGTCAGGTGCTGCTATTGTGCAGTCACCTGCTGGACCCCACTGAAATTAAACCCTTTGGAAGACTCACCGAGAAAATATACTTTGAAGGATGAGTCAGCGATTAATGACCCTGACGGAAGTTTCATCCATGGAGTCTACTCACACACTCACCAGGGAGCAAATCTGACAGAAGTATCATCGACGAAGAATAGACCTTAGAACACTCACCAGTGAAATGCCATAAGTTTCACCGGAGAGGACCAAGACTCACCGGTGGAGGTATTGCTCGTAGAACACACCGGTGAAACAGACCTGAGAGAAGTATCATCGACGAAGTGGACCACGTAGAGCACTCACCCGTGGAGTAGACCTGTGTACAGTCGGCGTTGCGGTTGTGCACAATCTCCAGCTGTGGCAGGTCGATGTTCTCGTCCACCACAAGAGGGACATCGGGGTCCCTTGGGATATAAGGTCGTCCGTCGTGTCCAATACCTACCGGAAGGGTGCTAAAAACCTTATGAAAGGCTCATCGGGAAAATAGTCCTTACTTATATGGATGACTCGCACGTAAAGTAAACCTGAGAGAAGCATCATCGATGAAGTATAGACCTCGTAGAGCACTGACCGGTGGAGTAGACCTGTGTACAGTCGGCGGTGCGGTTGTGCACAATCTCCAGCTGTGGCAGGTCGATGTTCTCGTCCACCACCAGGGGGACATCGGGGTCCCCCTGGGATATAAGGTCGTCCATCGTGTCCAATACCTACCAGAAGGGTGCTAAAAACCTTATGAAAGGCTCATCGGGAAAATAGTCCTTACTTATATGATTTAGATTTAGATTTAGATTTATTTATTTCATAATATACAATTTACAATATAAATTAAAGCTAGCTTAATCTATATGAATTTATATTATGATCGTCAAAGAGAATTAAGAATTATAATAAAATGACAATAAAATTCAAATTATAACCACATTAAATAAGTTACGAAGATATCACATAAAGATCGTCAGATAACAGAGTATACATTAATAAACGAAAAATAAAAATAAAAATACAAATAACGATATAATTTACGATGTCAAAAACAGTGATAATATTAATGTTTAATGTCCATAAATTGCTTTACCGAATATAATGCGTTTTTCAATAAAAAGTTTCTCAGTTTGCGTTCAAATGTTTCGTCAGATGACTGTTCGCAATTCGGCGGGTAGTCGTTCGTAATACGTTGGGCCTATCACTCGAGGATTCCTACGTGAAAGTGCCATGCGACGCGGGACCGTGCTGAGTCTCCCTGTTGATCGGAGTTGTTTGCCCGTGACCTCAACACGTTTGAACATAGGCAAATTCTTTCTCACGAACATCAATACCTCATATATGTACAGTGAGTAGTGTGTCATGAGGCCGTTACTTTCAAAAAGTTTCTTACACGGATGTCTGTGTTTTACTCCAGCCAGTATTCGGATAGCGCGTTTTTGGAGTATGAATACTCGCTTTGCGTCCGTAGAATTGCCCCATATCACTATACCGTATGATATTAAGGAGTGGAAATGTGCAAAATATACGGACCGCAACGACTTTCCGGATATTAGAGGCTTCAGCTTTTTTAGAGCAAATACGGCACTGCTCAGTCTACCACACAGCCGGTCGACATGACCCTTCCAGTTAAGGTTTGAATCAAGTGTAAAGCCCAGAAATTTACACTCGTTACATAATGGCATCGGACCATCAGCAATGCACAGGGGCGCTGCAGATTTACGACCTGAGAAAAGTATGATATTCGATTTAGCGACATTCAAGAGCAAGCCATTTGAGCAAAACCACGTCTGCAGTTGGCAACATGCTTCGCAGATCCTTTCAGCAAGCTGCTCATGAGTCCTCGCGCTAACTACGACAGTTGTGTCGTCTGCGAATAATACAGAAAGGCCACTCGTGATTGCCGATGGAAGATCATTAACAAATAATAAAAATAACGTATTGCCAATTGCCGATCCTTGTGGAATACCCAAGTGTATAGACCCAGTATCAGAAGTGAGCATTTTGCCGTCGTTAGAAATTTTCACTACCTGTTTGCGATCAGACAGGAATGATGTCAACAATTTGTGAGCAGGATTTACAATACCATAAAGACTTAACTTTGTCATGAGCAATTTGTGATTTTGTGATTTGAATGGATGACTCGCACGTAAAGTAAACCTGAGAGAAGCATCATCGATGAAGTATAGACCTCGTAGAGCACTGACCGGTGGAGTAGACCTGTGTACAGTCGGCGGTGCGGTTGTGCACAATCTCCAGCTGTGCACTGTGGCAGCTCGATGTTCTCGTCCACCACCAGGGGGACATCGGGGTCCCCCTGGGATATAAGGTCGTCCGTCGTGTCCAATACCTACCAGAAGGGTGCTAAAAACCTTATGAAAGGCTCATCGGGAAAATAGTCCTTACTTATATGGATGACTTGCACGTAAAGTAAACCTGAGAGAAGCATCATCGATGAAGTATAAACCTCGTAGAGCACTGACCGGTGGAGTAGACCTGTGTACAGTCGGCGGTGCGGTTGTGCACAATCTCCAGCTGTGGCAGCTCGATGTTCTCGTCCACCACCAGGGGGACGTCGGGGTCCCACTGGAAGATCAGGTCGTCCGTCGTGTGTGATACTGGAAGGGAATAATATAAGATTGTATCACTTGTTAAATGAAAGAAAGAAGAAAGAAAATATGTTTATTTAGCATATAAGAAATAAAAGACACAACGTATTACAGACAATCAAATCATGCTAAAATGGTCGCCACTCAGCTTTGTGCCACGAAATAAGCCGTAAGGTTATATTTCGCAGCGCTGATTTTCAGTGGCGCCTGGCTACCGGGGTAATTGTCACTTTCTGGTTTGTGTTGATTTCATCTACAAATACAATTTTATATAATTTAACTAAGACGTGCAGTAAAATAAAACATTAGGGAGTGTATAAGTGTGTTTGTGTTTGTGTGTTTGTGCGAGCGTTTGAACCGTGGTGCGAAAATTTAAATTAAAGATTTTTAGTTATAATTTGACCCTTGATATACGTGGTGGCTGCCTATTCTTTTTGTTTATAATTAAATATTGCTTAAGGGAATGTTTAAACGATACTACGCTATTATCTAAATGGGCAAATAAACTATTTCTTGTTTTTATTCTGCCCCGTAATTTAGCACAGTTTCTTGGAAAAATTGTTACATTATGGACTTCTAACATGCTTAGAAGTGTCTATTCAAAAAGAGGTTGAGCGTGATAAGAAAACCCTACATTTGGTGAACGTTTAAAAAGTGACCAAAGGGAAGGAACTATGACAACTAGTGACAGAAAAAAGGTGATTGACCCATTTTCAGATAAGTAGGAGATAATTTTGAACCTAGCAAAATTAAAGTGAATACCTACACGTAACACTTGGCCACCAGCATTATCGTAAAGAAGGCAAAGCGTGATCAGTAAAATTCGAAAGACTTCAAAGTGTCGTATTTTGATAGAAAGAAAGAAAACATTTATTCGTGGACAAAACAATGGGTATACAAAACAAAACACAGTAAAGTAAAAGTAGCAGGGTCCACGAAAAGGCCCCGACTCAGCATGCTGCTAACCTAGGAGGCCAGCGCTGGTCTTCCGTCGGAACCTTTACATGAGTTACCTCCTGGAAGGCAACACAAAACAAATACCTACGCTAAAACATATTTTAAAGAATACATAGGTATCTTAAGTAAAAATAAGCAGTATGTAAGTGCGATAGAGATAGAGATATCCGAACTGCGACATTCGAAGTTCGTGGTTACAGCTCAGAGTGGCACGGCTGATTGCAGCGTGTGAACGCGTCGCCAAACTGTCACTGTCACTAATACATTTTTAACACTAGTCACCTTATTTGAAATTTTCTTCTGGAACTCATTATTATGATGCTCTGATGGGACGCTTCGTGCCTTCGGCCCTACGCGGAGCTCGGCCTGCGGCCTCGCGTGCCTCGCCGCTCACCTTCGGGCCTTCGGCCCTCAGGTTTCGCTTGCAAGACAGTCGGGAATGGGGTGTCTGAGAGCGCGCTCTGAAGGGACGCTTCGTGCCGAAGAATGATTAAGTTTTACGAAAGTAAGTACAACGTTGGTTTTATGAAAATGAAAAAAACAAACAAACCTAAGATTTTTTAAGTGCCTGATAAGTTAATAATAGCAAATATTTCCGGCTACACGGCAAAAATACTAATGAATTATTGTGCCCTAGCACATTGGTACATTTTGACTAAAACAAAACTCTTACATTTTAATGGTGATCTCTTGTACTTAGGTTGGTTTTTTTTGTAAAACTATATGTCTACTTAGCTGATGTGCAGCAATAAACTGGAATAAATAAAGAAGTAGGTAAGTACCTACAGACAGTAATAAATAAGACCTTGCTTGGCAAACGACATTTTAAACACCAGTTACCTACTTAGATTTTTTTGCTCTTAACAATGACATCCCGCAACTGAGCTAATTTTTATCCTATAAACTCAGTCAAAAAGTAACATCCAAAACCACGGTCCAAAACCTTTCAAATGAGCACCGCCGACATAATCTTTTGAATACTACGCCAAAAGGATACACACGTTACTATAATTCACACCTTATTACAATGGGATAAGGTACACATATCTCTGGCATCCACCCTAACGACCGGCAAAAATGCTGGAATCCGCAAATGGCGTAATCAGGGCAAAAAGCATTCCTCGTCAATGCGCGCTTCGCGACTCCCGCTAATTGGGGATAGTGTAAGTGTAGAGTGTAAGCCGGAGTTTTTGAACAGACGTAAAAAGAGGGAACCTATATCGCCTAGTGACTGCAATACAGCCACATCTCAAGAATAAAATACATTTGAGATGTGGCTCTATTGCACAGTGCAATACGGTCACATCTCGAAAGTAAAATACATTTGAGATGTGGCCGTATTGCAGACACTAGGCGATATGCCTCGCAAAATTGTTTCTCCGACTGAGTTTTGGCCAGATTCATTTGTCATTTGTCCGAAGGCATTTTTTCCGGGGACCATTGACAATAATAAACTTTTTTAAATAGTTACGTATACTATTGGCTCTGTGAGTTGCAGACAGCTCGAGTGAAAGATTTTCAAAAGCTGTATCGACGAAATAATTCTTCATCGAACCTGCTCACAAAAAATCACGACAATCCTTTGAGAAATGCGACCCTGTAGAGGATAACGGCCGGACAGAATGCATTTTTTCCAAGCTGAACCAGAAAATATCGTTCGCCTCGCTCGCTCGTTCAATTAGGTGAGGTTAGATTTGTTTTATAAAAATACTGAAAGATTTACGGTGAATAAATCCATCGACAAGGTATATCGAAGTGATCAGTACCTAGCCGTTAAACGAGTTTTGTAAGTTCACTGTCTATCTGTCTGATGATGGCATCGGAGACTCCGATCTTTTATAATTTTGTATATGTTTTGTCACTATCTTCCATACTTAGCTTACGATATCCATTTAAGTTTGTGAGCGCGGTGTGCTTGTTTTCTACCGTATAAAAACTTTAATTTAGCATTTTTTCGTGTATTTTCACTGCTGTGAAACTATTTTTTTAGACGAAAGAAAGATTTATATAATCGTTGATACGTACTGTAAAGGTAAGATATACCTTTACATTCTAGTGCCAGCGTAAACTGGCACGTGAAGAGTATTAAAATTTAGAATTGTTGCCGTCTCTGTCACAGACGAGAACAAAGGTCTTGGATTAATTACTTATTGAAGTCGCGGTTACGACAAGACGCTGTTAATTTTAGACTAATAATTAATATTATAGCATTTAAACTGTTTAATTAAGTACCGTGAGGTTGCGGTACTTAATTACAAGTACTAAGTACAAGTACCCTAGGCCGAGACCAGATATCAAGACTTCCCGTGTCCACTGCAATAAGACCTTTCTATTACCTCACTACTTTAACTAGGAAAAGGGCCCTGAACATGTCGTGTAACTTTTCAACCTAACGCACCCCACCAGCGTATAAAATCCCAACATCCATCAAATCCAAAATTACTAGCACTCAACACGAACGCTCCAAAACACTCGAGTCAAGTAACGTCGATACAGGCCAGAAATTGATGTCTGAGGGGCCTCAGAATGTGGGGCAAGTGCCCTCGGCGACTGTGATGTCAGCTGGTTTTATCGTCCCCAAGTCGCCACTTAGGTAATGTATAGATCGCCAATATTAGATAGGGGGATAAAAATAGACGCTTTGATTTTGAGATTCACGTATAATTATGGGTCTGGAGTTGTTGGGACACTTACGTTACTGCGAAACGGTGATAATGATACGGCATGTTTATATTTTTTACCACGTTGCAAACATGGTGGTGGATCTGATGTAAGCAACCGTAGCCTACGCTTTCAACAACAAAATTGTCAATCCACTTTTTCGTGTCCCTTTTTTTCGTGTGACATTTTATTTACGTCCGCTGGGCAACCCATGAAATTGAGGGCAATTGAATAATTTTTAATTCAGTTGTCATGTAGTTTCAGGAATACAACAACAATCAGGACACTAAAAAGTTGATTCACCATGCTTTGCGGACCAAATAAGCAACCAATACGGATCACTCGGATCAGAATCTGAATAAAACATTTATTCGTAACACAACACAACACTCTGTGCCGTGTCACGAAATGGGCCCAACTCAGCATGTTGCTGGCTTTGCAGCCAGCGCGAGCGCTCTGGTCTTCCGTTGGGTCCATCCAGTGAGGACAAAGAGCTCCTGGGAATGGGTTAATCTCAGGATCTTTGCACCGTCGAGACAATAACATTTATTACTAACTATAAGTACAGTCGCCATCATATACATCAGAGCGGTCAAGGTGTTCACAAATATCTGAACACGACTTTATTGTCAAAGCCATAGAGTGCATGTTCAGATATTTTTGAACATCCTGAATAGTGACTGTACGAGTACCTACGTTATTTTATGGGGAGTCTCAAGGCAACGGTTACGTTTCGTTTCACGGAAAAGTCGAAACGACGCAGCTCTAAAACCTAAGATCGCATGTTTATCGCCCTTGCTTGTTCGGGTTTCAAATAGATGCAATCTGAGACATTCTTTGCTTTACCAATTACCACTCAAGGTGAATAATGTGGTAGGTTATTATTATCCTATAACATAATATCCTATTTCAGACTGAACAATTAAATATCGGAGATCTGAGCATTTCGAAAAAAAAGCTACTAGTATTTTAAATTGTAAATTTTCTGGGAGCTTCGTTATTCTCATTAAGATTCAGGAGCTCTGTCGATCCTAGTTAATAGGACAAAAAATTGTCCCAAAGGTATTTCCTATTGTGTTACCATTATTTTATATAAAAAATTGGGACAGTTTCTCCTCGTCATGCTGAGAAAATAAAATAAAAACTAAGGCAATTCTTTTAAGAAATACTCATCGTGAAAATCAGCGCTGTAGGTGACACCGCAGCATTATGCTGAGCCAGTGTCCGGTTCACTGCCGCAGAGACACACTTGTTTCATTGTTTGTGTTTTCCTGTTTATTTTATTGTGTGTCCTGTGTTTGTGAATACATGTATCTTTCTTTTTTTCATCCAAAGTAATATCAAGAAAAACAAATTCCTCCTTGTTTGCAAGTTGGTTGAAGGCTTGGAGCTCACAATAAATGTGTAACGAGGCTACACAGTGTCGGTCCTTCACGGCATCCTTGACTGTTTGAGCCGACAGGTTAGAACCGACGCACAATCTCTATGTAAGTAACCAGGAAGAGCCCAGGCAGAATATCTAAATTATTTTGGTACGTCTTCTAATTGCAACACATTCAATGTAAGTGTGTAAGTACTAAATCTATACCAATATAATAAAGAGGAAAAATCTGTCAAATTGTAGTTTTGTTAGTTTTATGTTTCGGGTAATCTACATAACAGCTTATCCGATTTCATAACTTAGTTTACTCGGCTATAATAATTTATCACACAACTTTACAGCATTTATGGATTTTTGCATACCTAAAACTATGTAGTATTGTGTGATTGTCAAGTCACAAATTTTTATTTAGCTAGCAAATAAAGATTAATAAGAATGCCTGAGACTTGGCTCTACGAAATATCACAACTTTTTACGGTGGAAGAGTTTCGAGACTTGGCGTCTTTTTTGCATGGAATGTTATTGTGTTATCAATACATACAAATTAGGAATGCAGTTCCATTCTTTTTTTAATTTTTTTTAGTTTTCACTGCAAATATAACTTTGTAATCCTACTAATATTATAAATGCGAAAGCTTAGATGTTTGGATGTTTGTTACTCAATCACGCTTAAACGGGTGAACCGATTTGAATGAAATTTTGCACGAAGATAGTCTATTGCCTGGATTAAAATATAGTATAGTTTTTATCCCGGGTCCACGCGGACGAAGTCGCGGGCGGAAGCTAGTCCTATATATTTATATGGGATTAGTGATTAGTGATTATTTATGCAGTTAGTGTACATGTAGAAAACTGAGCTGAAATTGCCTTTTTAAAAGTTTACATTGATTTATACACTAAACACTAATTGTATTCTAAATTTGAAGCTTCTATGTCTGCTAGAAGTGCCTTAGACTTTTGATCATTTGTGAGTTAGTCAGTGAGTGACAAAATTATGAAACTTTGACTAGTTATAATTCTTAAACTACTGGTTCAAATTGAATGAAATTTGAAATATGTCGTGATTATACAATGTGTGCTTGGTTACTGAAAATTCAGGCTTCTAGTTTTATCCACAACGAGGTTATAGGGGCGTATATAAGCGTGCAGAGGCAACAGACAGACAGAGACACTTTCGCATTTTTTATGTAATAATACTTTTTATGTAGTAATAATACACTATTAATATGGATATGGATTTTGGCGGACGAAAACCTCAGATTTTAACTATCGCCACCTAAGCCGGTAGATTATAATTAGGCCCTCCAAAGGGCTGGCACAATGAATGAGTAACGAGGCTCGAGTGCCCTCCGACGCATCCTTTGAGCAACGCGGGATCGGCGCGAAAGTAGAACTGCCTTTACACGAAATTTGGACGCGGAAAATATGAATTTCAAGTTATGCCCTATGGGTTGGTGCGACGACCAGTTTATTTCAGCGGGAGGAAAGTGGACAAAAGAAAATCAATTTTTATGATAACAGGAATTTTATTTAATATCCATAGTAAAATCAATAAGTACCGACTTATTTACATGAAATATGAAAAACAAAACATAATTTTAAAACAAACTAACAAAGAAATAAAGTAACATACATAATAAAACCCAACCATAAAAAGAATACACCATCGAAAAGGTAAACTAATTACTAATTGATGATAACTAGTATTTTATTCATGATAACTAATTGAAAAATATATAATTCTGTCTCCATTCAACGAAACTGACGCTGCATTTTTATTAAAGACTAGCTTCCACCCGCGACTTCGTCCGCGTGGACCCGGGATAAAAACTATGCTATATTTTAATCCAGGCTATAAACTATCTTAGTGCAAAATTTCATTCAAATCGGTTCAGCCGTTTAAGCGTGATTGAGTAACAAACATCCAAACATCTAAACTTTCGCATTTATAATATTAGTAGGATGCGCCGAATCTATTCGGCATATTTTAGAATGTTCGTTATTCAGCCGAATTATTCGGTTCAACTGCTGAATATTTACCGAATAATTTTATAGGTTATTTCTCTACATATTGCAATAAAAACATCGCCTTACTTGCAAATCATTATTATTCTTAAACGGATTATAGTTGGTATTAAACTTTATTCACTGTCCATGTTCCATTTTAAAAATAAACAAGTTTTTTTTCACTATCTGTTAATTTCAGAATAATCGGTTCGGCATAAGCTGTACCTGCTGTAAGCTGTAGCTGTAAGCTGTATTCGGCCGAATGTTCAATTCGGCGCATCTCTGATCTTTATCATACTATCCATATATAACTGACTGTACTTGTTCTAAAAAAACCAAAAACAAACTTAAAAGTTTGTTACTCGATCACGCAATTCACGCATAAACAGCTGAACGGATTAAGATGAACTTTAGCGACTAGCTTCCGCCCACGACTTCGTCCGCGTGGACCCGGGATAAAAACTATCCTATATTTGAATCCAGGCTATAAACTATCTTCGTGCAAAATTTCATTCAAATCGGTTCAGCCGTTTAAGCGTGATTGAGTAACAAACATCCAAACATCCAAACATCTAAACTTTCGCATTTATAATATTAGTAGGAATAGTAGGATACAGGATACTATTCATCTCGAAAATCATCACTCAAATCGATGAAATTGGGAGTGGATGTCGCTACGATGTACGCTATCACATGGACGAAGTGGGTGTACACTACATAACTCCGAAGAGTCATTTGTCCGAAAGCATATTTTTTCCGAATTTAATAATTCCGAAAACCATGATCCGCTGATTTTCTTTTATATCTTTCAGGATATAATACTAACCTAACCTAACCTCCAAGTTTTCGTTAAGCAGTAAATGGCGTTCGGAATGTTGATATTTCGGAATAATGATGCTTTCGGACAAATGAATCTTCGGAATTTTTGAGTGTTCCCGGACGAACTAGTATATACTAATATTATAAATGCTAAAGAATGTCTGTCTGTCTGTTACCTCTTCACGCTTAAACCGCGGAACAGATTTAGATGAAACTTGTTATAGAGATATTTTGAGTCGGGGAAGGACATAGGATAGTTTCCCGGAAATCATCCCCATAGGGGATGAAGTGGCCCTCCACTTCATCCCCTATGGGGATGATTTCCGGGATTTTCGGGGATTTATATCGTAGCACCATACAAACTTTCACCCTGAAAGTTTGTATGGTGCTACGATATAAACGAGTTCCACGTGGACGGAGTCGCGGGCAGAAGCTAGTTTCACATAAATGGACAGGAAATGAATGAAACTGAAATATAATAATAAATTGAAGAGTATCTATTACATTGTGTTCTGGGAATAGTCAAGAAAACAAACAAATCATGTGACTTATACGCCGAAGTGTTATTTGATAAAGTTTTAGAAAATGGTTTTTAGTTTTTCCTTAAAGTATTATGGATAGGATTCGCCTGGCCACAGAGGATTCATTAGATTGTATCTCAAGGGAGCAAAATATAATCTTGACCCTAACGATTAATTAAAGTGTACGGAGATAATTTTAGTACCGAGTGGCACATAGTGGTTTAATACGTGCTATGTGGAATATTTAAATTAAACAGGGAATATCGGGGAAGAAAAGCACAACTCTGATCCCTAATTTGACAACAACAATGACTCTTTTCTGACTAGAAGGCGTGGAAAGGTTTCTGTCACTATATATACTTTGACTTCCACGATACAGGCCTAGCCTAGTGTGGGGTCATCGACTTGGCATTTTTTGTATTGAATCTTTCTGGTAATAAATTTTTACTTTACTTGTACCTACTCAACGAACGAAAATACCATAGAATGCGAGCTCCTTACAAATTTCTACCCAAACACGTGCCTAAAACACAGTAAGCGCCTGTTCGAACTAAGGCCGTGGTCGTTCTAACCCGCAGTCCGCGGCATGCGGCGGCCCGCCGGCCGCGGCGTTCTGTATGGTGTGTTCGTGAATGTTCGGGAGCGGTCGTTCTCGCCCGCCGCGTGCGACGTCCCTCCGCCGGCCGCCCGCGACTGCCGGTCGCTGGCCGCGGCGTCTTTAGTCATTTTGAAGCATTGCGGCGGGTAGACGCTAGCGTTCATTATGCAATTTAACAAAGAAAAAGATGAACTCTTAATCGAGTTAGTGAAGTGCAATAGCATTTTATACGATGCACAGTGAGTTGGTTGATTTGTCAACCTTTTCTCAATCAAACTTAATACTGTGGAAAACTCCGCCCGTGATAGTCGAAAATATTCCACAAAAAATTCATTATCCTTTAAATGCTTAGCCACCAAAATATTGTAGGTACCCTCCTTTTGTCTAGCTTTAAATATATTGTTCTTCTTTTTCTTTTGTTTAAGCTTCAACATAATTAATAAATCATCATCCTCTTCCTCCTGAAGCAATAAATATGCTAGAGTTTTTTCCATTTCGCGTACGCACGTCTCTTCGCAAATATAAACGTCGGGACACTGCCACCGATTTGGCCGCCGCGGTTACGTTCTAGAACGACCAAACAGCCGCTGTCGGCGGCGTCCAGCGTCTGCAGCCAGCTGCACGCCGCCGGCGGCGGCCGGTCAGAACGACCGAGGCCTAAACGGCTGCCTGGCATCGTTTTGACACCCCGCCCCCAACCCCGCATAATTTATTTATCTATTCATTTATCTAGTATTGTTTGATCGAAATCAAATTTATTATCTGATATTGCATGCCCTTATGGAGTACGAGAGACGAAAACATCCAAGTTCCTAATCAAATGTAAGTACAAAACTCACCTAAACTTGCTGACATATAAAAAGGAATAGGTACAAACTCACAGCTCTCCATCTGCAGCTTGCATTCTTGCGTGTCGTGAGGGTAGATGAGGAAATTCATCGCACACGATAGCCGCAGAGTCAGTTTCACCTATCGATAAATAGACACATTAGTGCAGAGTCGGGAGGCAGGAAATATGGAATAGATGGGCCCATTTTAAGGAAAGTTGTACACTCGACTTTTTTTTGTTTTTTTCTACTCAGAATCGAGAGCACTCTCGAATGTTATATGAGAAAAAAAGTATCCCAAGATTTTATATTCCATTCCGTTACCGTTTCCATACTAAGCTTGTGTTGGTGGTAACGCAACGGAAAACCGAAAATTACATGTAACACATTGGACAGTTTTTTTCTCCTATTAGGTTCGAAAGTGCTCTCAATTCTGATTAGAAGAAACCTGATATATCAAAATTTAAAAAGTCGAGTGTACAACTTTCCGTAAAATGGCCCAGAATAGGGGACAATCTTACACAATTAGACCTAATCCCAAACAAAGCTTATAGAAAAGCAAAAGCTTATAATATGACCACAATGAAGTAAATATTATTATTATAAAAGAGAAATGGCAGCCTCGACGGCCTTTGCCAGAGTCAGAAAGCGTATTATACGAAATAACGTACCATGTATAGTATAGTTTTGTCTTTATACAGCCACACGTAGTGATTGGGAATGGTCATCGTCTGGAAGGTGACGGATTTGGCGTTCTTGAAGAAGGAGTCTGGTCGCCACATGTGCCTCAGCCAGTCCACTTCTAGCAGTCTGAACAGATGTAACAGGATTATTAAGAGAAAAAAAGAAAAAAAATATGTTTATTGGCCAAAAAGTTTAACATAACATTATAAACATATCCAGTGGGCTCCAAACTAGGCTCAGCCTGTATCTTGGAGTCCGTGAGTGCAGTTGACAATGATATATATATAATTTATGACAGGCGTAAGTAGGACTAAAGTTATTATAAGATAGCAGTCGCTTTCGTAAAGCTAGTGCCTACGCCAAATCTTGGGTTTAGGTGTCAAAGCGGACCCCGGGCTCCTTTAGGACACAACCGGGAATAACACTAGGAGGATGAAGATATTAAGGATCATAGTATCGCAGATTTTAATATATATGCAAAAAAAAAATACTCTAAAATACTTACCTACGTTACGACCATTAAAAAATGTGACGATATGGAAAGCAATATTTGGGACGCTATTTTCTTTTGTAAGGATAATTAATTAGTTTAATTACCTACTTGGTTATCAACGATTCTGAGTAAGAATGGCATTGTAAATATTGATGTACATAAGTTTACTTAAAAACAGTGCTACGAATATGGTTGTTGTTCGGGATAAAATTACCTGTATTCAGAAGTCATGTTTTCGGGCAGCCTCAACCGGAAATCTTTCCACGTCTGCGCGAAGAAGATGTCCGCCGCATACGTCTACAATAATTAGAAAATACAGCTAACTAATACCAGAGACTGGTAAATTATAGAGACAGTCAATATCTATACAATTACAAATTGGCTCGTAGCTAAAAGTAGAGCCCTCCATCTACTCCGATCCCAGGTAACCTCTCTTTGAACATCTCAATACGACCTAACATCAACTGTCTTTTTGAGTTGCTCTATGTAGTTTGTTCTAGGTCTTCCTCTTCCTCGCTTCCCCTTTATCTTTCCTTCAATTATATTGAGTATGAACTTGTCATGTCGTATGAGATGCCCTATCATCTTCCCTCTTCTATTTTGTAAGTTTCCCATTAACTGCCTGGTTTGCCTCACTCTATTCAGCACTTCTTCACTGTCTACGCTCTCTCCAGCTAATTTTCTCCATTCGCCTCCAACACCACATCTTCGCTTCTAATATCTCCGCATCTTTCTGGTTCAAGGTTCATGTTTCACTTCCGTACAATGGTATGCCCTATGCCCTATATTTATGATTTAATCAATTTTATCTTTGTTTCTTTCGATATTTTGGAAAGCCAGTTTTGCCGTTGATATTCTGACCCCGTAGCATGGACGGCCTTATCACACGATAAGTGACAAGATAGAGCGTCAGTCAATGGCTGACACCGTTCAATAGAACGAAACGGACGCTCTATCTTGTCACTTATCGCGTGATAAGGCCGACCATAATACGGGGTCTCGACTTTATATCTCGTGTGCATCTGGAGTCTGCGGTGATGAGGCTTCCTAAATTCTTATCTGAAAGATTTTACTTTTTTGACTGTGGATCCGTTTAATTAAGGAGATTGGTGGAGGTGTGAAGGGTGGTTTTTCTGTTTTAGATTTTATTACAATTTTGGTTTTGTTACAATTCGCTACTTTCCTAAAAAAGTCTTTTTAGTCCATTAGATTATCAAAAAATATTTGGCACGATTTTTTTATTTTGTCAATCAAAGAACAAATTATAAAGGTATATCCCGTTAAAGATCCGCGTGACGTCACATTATGGTACACTTTTTAGCATTTGTCATGCATACGTGTCCAATATTTTTTGGTAATCTAACTGACCCAGGAAAGTACAAAATCATATCATGAAACCACACCCTTTTAGAATACTTATTTTGAATGTCGCGTAACATCCAAATGGAGAAGGAGTATCTTCACATAACAGCAGAAGCAGTTCTTTGTCAGAAGAACTGCTATCAAACATGGTTCTAATCATATAAAGAATAGTACGCAAATGGCGGCTGGTTACGCTACGCTACGGAGCTGCAGCGTGTGCAGCTCGCTGCGCAAGTGCTGCGCCGTAGACGTGTGACAGAGGTGCTGCGCAAGTCTACGGCTACTTCGACGCATACTTGCTGCACACGCAGTCGGTGTGTCTCAGCCTTTAAAAGAATAAGCCTACTGTAGCTAGTTGGGTACTTCTTGGCCAGAAGTTAGCCCCTAGCCAAGAATTTGGTCCTCACCCATTTCCTCCCCCTTCCTCCCATTTCCCAGAGTAGCTATCATTTCGTATGATTCTTAGACGTCTAAGCACTCTATGAAGCATTAGAAAAGCTTGTAATAAATGCAACATTAAGTATAAGTATTTATAACATACACGGTAATAATCGCATTACATAGTAGGCACACACGCGCATACACTCACACACGCACGCACACGCACACACACACACACACACACACACACACACACACACACACACACAAACACACGTATCTCTCTTTTTATAAATTTAACATTTTTATTTATTTCCTATTTTTTGAGCTC
This sequence comes from Epinotia bilunana, assembly GCA_947049275.1. Taxonomy (NCBI): domain Eukaryota; kingdom Metazoa; phylum Arthropoda; class Insecta; order Lepidoptera; family Tortricidae; genus Epinotia; species Epinotia bilunana. The sequence continues at coordinate 13,579,025 of OX346275.1, read as the reverse complement.
TATGTAATATCTAGGTTAAGTTTGTGGCAATAAAGATATTTATTATTATTATTATTTATTATTAAATGGCGCCAATGTGTCAACCAGAGGTAAAAATTCACGAATTCACGAATGCTGGGGCGCCCAGCAATCATTCATAATACTTACAGTTAACAAAGTAGCCTATTAGACACCACCACTTACCATAGAGTTTTCATCGATGGAATCCAGCCCCATAACGGTGACATGGAAGAACACTATAGTCGGCTGGTCGTTCTTCTTGGGCGGTCGCATCTTGTCGTACAGCCGAGGGTCGTCCGGCAGCAGGTCTTGGAAGGTCAGCAGGGTTGACCTGGAAAGGAAAAATTGGTCTCACATGGGGACAGCTTGCTGACGGAGCCGCGGAAGTGTGCGCGAGCGTTCCCGTGGCTCCGTCATAAAGCAGCGCGCGGAGCACCGTGGGGTTTTAGACGGTGGTCCGGGCGGTTCCCGGGAGTCCGTCATACTCGTCCTGGTTCCCCAGCCAGGCGGGATGCGTACATGCATTTTCTCACGTATAAAAAACCGGACAAGTGCGAGTCGGACTCGCCCATCGACATTCATTTTAGACATCATGTTCCATAGAAACATTTACTGCTTAAGACCTACACAATCGATATTTAAATAGAAATAGTTAGTTTTTTTTTTCAAAACGACCGGGTTCGATTTCCGAGCTGAGTACAAGTTTTTTTTAAATGTATGAATTCAGTTTTTCTTGTTATTAAAATCGATGACATGGTAAGAACAGATCTTCGTATATGATATAGTTTCAGCCTTTCCCATACTGACCGCTCTGAATGAGCCACCCTGTATAGCTCCTCTGAAGAAATCTATACTGTAAGCCATATTCCATACATAACCCGCCATATTGTACCTATACATTTTAGGATTCCATAATAAAATGGGTATTGTCCTGCAGTAAAAAAACTGCGTTTTCTTTTTAATCCGTTAAAGGACAATGACTCACACGAGTGATGTCCGCTACAAAGCGGGAAATCGCTACCACGCGCTACGGCGTAGCATACGTAGCGTTGCTTAGCTTCGAATGTTCAAATCTTGCATGATTTTTGGAGAGGAAACCTTTTATATAAGTGTTTTTACAACCGGTTAGCCCAATGGGTGTAGTGACTCTGCCTACGAAGCTGAAGGTCCGTGGTTCAAATCCCGGCAAGGGCAAATATGTGTGATGAGCATGAATATTTGTTTCGAGTCTTGGTCCATGTTTTCTATACCTATGTATTAAGATAAGATAAGATAAGATATATCGTCGGCTAGTAACATACTATAACACAAGCCTTATTGAGGTTGCTATGGGTCTAGTTCTATTTGTGTAAGATTGCCCCCAAATATTTATTTCTTTTATGCATTAATTTAACTTATAAACGGCCTCTTATAATGCTGAGCTCACTCACACAGTATATGAATTCATGCACTTAATCATAATCTGAATCACTCAAGAGCAAAAAAGTACACCCTCTGGTAGCAATCCTGCACAAAGCGCACCGTTTTGTTTGCTCGTGAGTGATTCAGATTTTGATTCAGTGCATGAATTCATACTGTGCGAGCCCAGACACCTTAGACACAATAATGCCTAAATACTTACCCCCTTATTCATAAAACTTAAAATGCGTCTGCTAAATAAAATGTGCTTTGTCCCTTTCTTACGAACACAAATGTCAACGTGACAGATAAGGACAAACGAATTTTAACGCCATTTTAGTTAAAACAGGCTTGTAGTACGTTTATGAATACGGCCGTTAATGCCCACTGTTCATCTCTGTTGCTAATAAGGTATAGTCAGCGTCATATAGTTAGTAGCAGCCAAGGGAGCCAAATATTTCGGTACACGTCTTTATTACTGTAAGAATAAAGGCCTTCACCCAACGAACGCGTGTCGTGCGCGGCGCGTGTCGGGCGCGGTTGAAGCGGTATATTCACACCGCAAGCGGGCGGCGTGTAGCAACGCGTGTGCAGCGCGGGCCCGCGCGGGTCCGCCGCGTCATGTCTCTCTCACTACCAACACATTTGATATGTATCTCACTATCTCTATCACACTCAGCAGCCGCGTCAGTGACGCGTTAGCAACGCGTGTGCAGCGAGGCATATCTCTCTCACTACCAACATATTTAATATGTGTTACGAAATATTTGGCTACTCTAGCAGCTACTAACTATATGACGCTGGCTGTATACTTGTGGCTCTGTGAGCTGTAGCAATCGTAGTCTTTTTTCTGAAAACTTTAAAAAAAATCGACAAGCTGTATTGCCATAAAAATCGGTATAATTATTGAACCTCTAAAATTTAACGAGAACACGGTTGAGAAATGCGACCTGTAGGGTAGAACAGTCGGACAGACGTCGGACATACCTACGAAATATTTTTTGGCAACAGAGGTCAACAGAGAACTACGTCCGTTTCATCGCTCTCGTTCAAAAATATTGGTTTCAAATAAATGAATATGGAGTGCCGAGTCCTGGGAAGTTTAAATGACTCTGTCTACAACTTCTTCACAATTTTCCAGCCGTGGGATTGTGTGTAAGGTGGTTCGCCGACCATACAAAACGTTTTTTGACATTCGCAGATTAACGGCGTGATATTTTAAGAAACTTATGTAACAATCTTTCAACGTGAAATTCCCCATTTCCTAGAAAAAACTTGTATAAACCAGAATAATTTGAGAATACTTAATCGTCTCCCAAAGTATCACGTGTCAAACTAATAAAATTTCTCAAATTACACTAGTTTGTACAAGTTTAAGTATTCCAGGAAAGGGGCAATTTCGCGCAAATGGATAGCCAATTCATGAAAGTGTGTTACATAAGTTTCTTAAAATATCACGCTGTTACCTACTCGTAATCTGCGAATGTCAAAAACCGTTTTGCATGGTCGGTGAACCGCATTAAATGACTCGTAAAAACACACGTGTAAAAATATTCAAATGTCTAAATCGGGGTTGTTTGCACAAGACTACAATCGGCGCTGGGCTGTTGTGAAAAGAGGGCTCGTACGTTCTTTACATTTTAATTATTCAGCACTTATTTTTGGATGTTTGAAGGGATGTCCAAGTACATACTTGTACGTATTTTGTAAGTATCCTTCCTGCACACAAATTCAACCTAATTTGGCCAATGATGAATGGAATTTGACTAGCTTTTACTTAGTTTTACTATGACATTCTGAATTTTTTTTTTTTTTCTTTAATGTATAAGTTATCATATGACGATGTTTTTTTATATAAATTTAATACATATTTGAATGTACTTAATTATGGTTTTTTATCTAAATAAATGATTATTTACCCGCGATTTTGCTCGCGTGGAATTCGCCTGCACGTAATTCTTACAAGCTTCTCATACATGGTCTCTGATTAAAAAAAATATTCCCTTCACTTACTCACACTAAATTTAATCACTCAATCAATCTAAAAAAAATCTATAAATAAAAGTACAAAATGATGTTACATAAAAATAAAACGAATCTTGTTTTGCCATAAATTGGCGTTCAAATGTTTTAGAATATGTCATGCGGGAACACACAAAAATTCCGAAGATTCATTTGTCAGAAAGCATCATTATTCCAAAATATCAGAATTCCGAACGCCATTTACTGCTTAACGAAAACTTGGACGCAGATTATTAAATAAAATACATAAACAGGTTAGGTTAGGTTACTATTATATCCTGAAAGATCAAAAAAAACAGCGGAACATGGTTTTCGGAATTATGAAATTCGGAAAAATATGCATATATATATATATGGATATATATGGGGGGGGGGGGGGGGGGGGTTGACGGGGGGACGACACATGACTCGAGCAAAATTTAGGGCTTTAAAGCCCAATATCTCGCAAACGAATCACTGATATGAAAAATGGTTTAAGGAAACCCATAATATTTTTGAACGAGCTATCCAACTCCACACCATGAGTTTCACGAGAAGAAAATTTACATCCCCGCTTTAGGGGAGGTAACCTAAAAAAAATTTTTTTGCTGACGATTTTATTGAACTGTTTTTCGGCGTGATTGATCGTTATATACCCATGCCGAATTACAGTTTTCTTGTAGTAATGGTTACTGAGCTAAGCCGAAGACGGACGGACAGACGGACATGGCGAAACTATAAGGGGTCCTTGTTGACTACGGAACCCTAAAAAACAGTTGGGTTTATAGAAAAATCTTTTTAATATTATTATTCGGCAGTGCCCTGGATGCGGGTGGCGCAGGACCAGTCATTAGCACTCTTTCTGCTCAAATGATGATATAATGATGATTGCATATACGAGTATTTGCTTTCTTTAAACTCGCGATTTAGACCATGTCCATCGTATACGGATGAACTGATTTTGATTAAAAAGATTCTGTCAAAAATTCAATTTTTGGAACAAGCTTTTATTGCCTCTTTTTCTGTATACCGTCATCAACTACCTAATCATTGAGACGATTCTAACGAGCCCGAACTCAACGGGACTACGTCGTTAAGTAGGTAATGAATTCCCATGGCCACCTTCTGTCTCCATCATCAGATCAGCTCGATGGTACCATAATATTGACTTGTCATCCGAACTATACCTTTACCCAAAATTTCAGCTCGATCGGTCACCGGGAAGTGGCTCTTTAACTTACAAGATTTCATTACAGACACCGGGACAGGTGAAACTAAATAAAAGCTTGTACAGTAAAACCTGGATAATTGACAGCTCAAGGGGCCAACAATTTTGGTCAATTAAAGAGGTGTTTCATAAGAACGGGTCGTTTAACCGGTTCAAAAAAAATTTGTCTCCTTTAGGGTGCTCAATAACAAGACGTCGTAATACTGCAAATTTATTTTATAGAGGTGCACGTTTATAACTTATTTTATACCTAAATCTTGCCTAAATCATATGTTATTATGATATAGAAATAACTATGTACCTACTACCTTAATATTTTTTGTTCAAAGATTTTAATTTAGAAAAACAGATTGTGTTTAAAATATTCATATTATTTTGAGAGAGACGAGACGATACACTGTGTTTACCCAAACACAGTGTATAAAACAAAATTCGTCTGTCCTGTGGTCAATAATTAAGATCTGACGTGCATATAAACAATGTTTTTATCGAATAGTAATATAGAAGAGGAGAAGCGAAGAATTTATGCGGATTAAGAGTCCAAACAAAAATTAGGCTTCGTAGCCCTTAACTTTGATGGTGTCCACAGGAAAGACGCGAACCTAAATATGTGTATGACCCATTTATTTGTTTAATTAAGTGTATCTGTGTGTCTGTCTATGGCATAGCCCCAAAACGGATGAATTTGGGTGCGGCAAAGGTATTTAGTATTTATTTTTATTTTACAAGACTGTTCAGTGATTGAACCTAGTCTCCAGGGGCGGCTTTACCTATAGTGCAGGGCGTGCGTTGCACACGGGCGCACGGTCCTAGGGGGCGCCGTGCGTCTTTCACCGGGCGCGCTAACACTGCGCTAGCGCGTGCTAGAGGGAGAGGGGTGCTCGGTGGAGATGGGGTGCTAGGGGAGAGGGGTGCCAGATGGAGAGGGTTGCTAGGGGCAGAGGGGTGCTAAGGGGAGAGGTGTGCTAGAGGGCGCTGGGGTAATGTTTGCACACGGGCGCTACATATGCTAGAGACGCCACTGCTGGTCTCACCTGATGGTAAGCGACGAGAGGGCCTAAGATGAACCTCACTGGTTCAGTAATAGCCTATTCACTCTTGTAGATCGTAGTTCTCAGGAAATACCGATGAAGGGAGCGAATTCCGTTCCTTAGCAGTTCGCATTAAGAAAGAAGCGCATTTGTTGTCTGTCGAGATGTTGTCGTGTGTGTGTGTATGTTGAGGGTAGTGTAAGGTGCGTTTTTTATTTTATTTTATTTGTATCTATTTTAATGTAAGTTTGTATGTAATGTAGAGGGTAATCTCCGGAACCACAGATCCGATTTCATAAATTATTTCGCCTGTGTACCTATACTACTTTTTGAATGGACACAGGCTGTATACATTTTAGCCCGTGGGTTCGCCTGCGTTATTTTCAATAAGCGGCCGATTTAGCACGCACACTCAAACAAAATCTCGACTGGCGCACTGAGAAACGGGTCGAGATTTTGTTTGAGTGTGCGTGCGGCGACGCATAGATACTATGGCGCACACATACAAGCCGCGCGCGATGCGTATGTACCTAGAAGATAACGTACTTTGCACTCTTTCTACTATGACACGGGCAGCAGTGTAGTTATATTTGTAAGGGTGGTATTCCACATGTCCAAGACATGCATCTCACTCACTCTTTAAGCAAAATGTCAGACGCAAATACATAAAACTTAAACATATAATGAAATAAAGTAGATTTAAAGACCTATTTAATGGCCCAACTCATGTTTGTTGGTTTTGGGGCAATTTTGACGCATCGTCCTCTCACGAGAATCGGTAGAGAATCGCAGCCTGTAGGGGAGAACAGCCGGACAGACGCCGGACATACGCAAGAATTTTTGCCCAAGCCGAAACGGAGTATTTCGTTCGCTTCGCTCGCTCATCCAAGTTTTGATTTACTTACTGAGCGTAACACAGATCCGTCGCACACAACCAAACCCTCAACCACACAGTAGTCAGCCACAACAACTTCTCAGCAGCCATATTTAAAAACACCAGACTCTACTACATCACTCAGGTACTCATTTAAAAAGTCTATCTAAACTTTTTTAAATATATTTGGCGGCAAGCGTTCCTATTGACAGCCGACGCGGCACCGTATGACGTTGGACATTTGTCGCCGCATTTGACCAACCTCATTCAAACTGCATGAAAATTCACTCCAACTCGTAACCAATGTAACCTAGCCTGGACTCTCATAGCAATGTACGTGTTCGTAGGTAAAGTAAGACTGGTTCGGCGTAGCAGTGGTCTTGTGAACAGCGTCCGAGATGACATGCGCAGATGAATTTTAACATTGGTTTTTTTCTACAGAATTATGAGTATAGGTAGGTATAAGAAGGATCAGGACTCTATGGAGGTCAATTGAGTTTGGTCGGGGCACTCGACGTGGGGAATAAGTGTGGGGAAATGAAGTTTAGGGGGGCTTTCGTCGGGGATGCGGTCAGCGGTGGACGCCTTACTTCTTAAGCGGAGCTTCTGACGCTGATTGCATTTTTGCCTACTGACCAAACTACCGAACAACGTCGCTTTATAAGCAAACTTGAAATTGGCGAAATCATCTTAACTTAGATGGAAGCCATTTTTTTAAAGAAGAAGAAGTTTAGGTGGAACTTTTCATGTCAATTAAATAAATGCAATTAGTGTAAACCGTTCTTGTTTTCATCCATACTTAATATTACAAATCCGTAAGTGTGTCTGTCTGTATTTTCCTTCTTCACGCTGAAACTGCTGAACCGATTTAGATGAAATTTGGTATAGAGATTGTTTGTTTGAGACTCGGGGAAGGACATAGGATAGTTTTAACCGCGGAAATCATCCCCTATGGTGAAAGTTTGTATGGAGCTACGATATAAACGAGTACCACGCGGACGGAGTCGCGGGCAGAAGCTAAGCTAGTAAATTAAACAATAAATGTCGCTTCACATACCATACAAACTTTATTCGGACTACATTACTTGAATACTGTGTTTTGTCAAGCACGTTAATTGATTGCAAATTACCGTAAATGGAAGAAAAATATTTTTATTGAATACTTTAGTACATATATTTGGGGAAAGTTTGGGTCATTCGTACACTATACTTACTTAGTATTATAAATGCGAAAGTGTCTGTCTGTGTGTGTGTCCGTAAATGGAAGAAAAATATTTTTATTGAATACTTTAGTACATACATTTGGGGAAAGTTTGGGTCATTCGTACACTATACTTACTTAGTATTATAAATGCGAAAGTGGGTCTGTCTGCCTGTCGATAGTTTCAAGTATTCAGCCAAAGCAGCATGCAAATGTTTAACAAACCAATTAATTATAATTTATTTATTGATACAAATGATTACAGCAATACGTCACAAAACGTAGACTAACAATTCAAAATAATAAAAACAAACTAATTTATTGAAATTGAAGAAAGGACTTATATTATAATTATTAATTACTTACACACATTTTGAGTCTATATATCTACATAATATTTATTTGTCAGTCTTGCTTCCATATATTCTTTACATTCCTTTACAGAGTAAAAACAATGTTCTTGAAGCCATTTTAATAGTTCTCTCTTAAATTCTAGATCATGCAACAACTTAAAACTATCAGGATGTTTATTAAAAACTTCACTACAAATGTTGCTGGCATTGCGATGGACGTACAAAACGAGACTATAGAAAGAAATATGTAGGTAGATGAATGTCGTGTGATGATAGCGTGGTATTGGTGAATGAAGCTAGCCCGCGTATGGGGTGCTTTCGTACAGTTTCCATATTTAAGGAAACCTACCATAGCTCGGCTATATAATAAAATAAAAAACATTTACACAAAATGTAAACGAAACAAATGTGAAAATGTACATTCAGCAGCAAAAGTAGCTACGCGGGTCAAATGCTCAAAATGAGCGACACGACTCTATCGATAACACATGGCTTATCCTGCAATGTTTAATTCGTCTTGGCTATCAGTTATTTTTCACGCAACGCATTGTACGCGCGTCAGGTAGATCAAAATCACTTTTGTATGGGAAAATGACAGTTAAGAGTTGTCCTAACGTGCGTTCGAAACGCTACGTGATCGACCCGCTGGAGTAAAAGTGAACTAACTTTCCCTTACTCACCTAGGGCAAAAAACTAATAATATTTCTCATTGCAGGCATTTGCGCCCCAGCCGAAGGCGATGGCGATACATATGCGATCCGAGGCTTTCTTTATTACAGCCCGTCGTGAGTACATCACGACTCCTCGCCCTTATCTCGATTGCGGACAGCTCAGACAAAAGGGGAACAATGACAGTTTGTCCACAAATTAAACATTGTCACAATATCTGTCACACTTATCGTGATTTATATACGACCGTCCCGCTCGCTCGTGCTGGCTGCATAGCACCTGATTCATCACATCAGCCGAAAGGCGCCCACTGCTAGACATAGATAGACCTCCAAAACCTCGCCAAAGTGATCGGTCCTCCGTCACCCTCATCCAGCGGACTCCCGCGACCTTTACCAGGTCATCAGTCCACCTTGTGGTGTCTACCCACACTGCGCCTGCCGGTACGCGGTCGCCACCGAGAACCTTTCCGCCCCAACGGCCATCGGTTCTGCCAGAGTACAACCGGATGTCAGTGAGGACACCTCGGAGGTGTATGGGGCAAGAGGAAAATGCCTGGTATAGGTAGATTACGGTCACCATCAAGACTTCCTAGAACTGTCCCTGTGACCTGACCGCGAGGTGCTCCACAGTACAAGCCGCTGCCTATTATTGGCTCGGCTTGCGGCCTCTCGAGCACGGACCCCTTATTAGGGTTCTGTGGCACAATATTGGATCGATAGAAACCAATTCTTAGTTCGAAATAAATTGAAATTGTATGGAATGCTGTCACTAATCATTACACATCTAATCTTAAGAGTAAGCTCGATTCTCCATACAACCGTAGTTACACTCTCATTTTACAACTACGTGTTGGATTGTAACGAAACTTTGCATATACAATGACAAGGTATATTTATGTCTGTAATTAGTTTATGTGGCTTCAGATACTAAAGTAAAAAAAATACAGCGAATTTAAGTTTTTCATACAAAACTTGTTTTTCTGTATTTCGTTTGTTTTATACACTGAAGCCATATAAAGTAATTACAGACATAGATATTCCTCGTGTTAATGTATATGCAAAGTTTCGCCACAACCCAACACGTAGTTTTAAAATGAGAGCGTAACTACGTTTGTTGGGAAGATGAAATTCGGCCGAGCTTACAGCGGACTCTTAATTAATAAAGTCATGTTTCTGCTGGAAGATGAGATACGTTTCCTATGAGAGTTTTCTATGGGAAGTTATTACTAAGTACGAGTATATCTGAGCTTCCAGTGGAAACATGACTTTTATTACGATTTCTGACGGTTGGTAACAACCATAACTGACCAACATTGACATAACCTTGTCATAACATGTCTGCCACATCGACTAGATAAATAGGTACGGTAAAATAGGGTGAGTAGGGTTCGCGGGGAGGGTTGGGTTATGAATGGGGAGAGAAGGTATGAAAGGGGGGTGAGATGGTTTTTTAAGGCTACTGCTACAAAAATAATGTATTCCAATTTAAAATGGAGCTATAGTAATACTCATAATAAAAAAAAACGATCCAAGAATCTTCCAAAATCACCTTTCTATGAAAACCCACCTCACCCCAATTACGAGGGACTACGGGGTGAGGCGGGTTTTCCTGTTTATCGTCAAAGTTATGAAATGGAACTACCCAAAATAAAATAAAAACCTAACTACAAACGTCCGGAACACTTATTATATACACCATTCAGTTTGTATAAGTAAAAATAAAATGTTATCGAGGTTCGAATGTCAGCTTTCACCCTACTCACCCCATTTTACGGTAATTAACCAGTTAATGTGTCCAATCCTTGCCGTAAAAAGGTTAAGTAACAAGCAAGGTATCCTGAATCCACTAACCAAGATCAATTGAATTAAACGATTTGAATGCACGTGGTCATACGGGGGTAGACTTTTTATTATCTTTAGTAGCTTCTGCCCGCGACTCCGTCCGTGTAGAACTCGTCTATATCGTAGCTCCATACAAACTTTCACACCCCCCCCCCCCCCCCCTTAGGGGTCGTATCCTACTTATGTCGTTTTTCGAGATTTAAATTATCTCCAAACCAAATTTCATCTCAACCGGTTCAGTGGTTTGAGCGTGAAGAGGTAACAGACAGACACACGTTTGTATTAATATATTAGTGTGGATATGGATTATCGATTATAGTTTTGTCAAAATGCCAATGTCACTCTATAGTGCAACTTACTAACTACGAGTATTACCAATCAAATTCTTAACAGCCGGCAGTCATTTCTGTTTGCGTATGCCCACCAGATTCAAGCCATACAGAGCCTTGGCTTCCCTCGAATAAGGGAAAGTCAACACCCTGTTACAGACACCCAGCTGCTTAAAGTCGAGCCTTGATGGCGCCTCACATGATGGCCCATCCTCAGCAGGATGGGCCACCATGTAGAGGAGCCACACGCTGACCAAGCCTAGTGGGCCAGCGCCCACTAGGATGGGCCAGCGCCCACTAGGATGGGCCAGCGTGTGGACAGGGTAATGGTGTCGGATGGCTTATGGCGCGGCGGGATGGCGATGGGATGGCCGCGGGTTTTTCGGCCGCACATCAAAGGGAGTGGGCCTGCGATGGCGGTACGCATCTACACGTGGCCCATTCCGCAGTGCGCGGTCGACCGCGGTTGAGTGTGAACATTCGTGCTGTGTATTTTTTTTTTTCGAAAATAACGTGTACCTGGCCTCAACATGAAACAATAAAGTTTTTGGAATTATATCGGGGAGAAAGCGTAATATGTAAGTAGGTAAATTGCCGCAGCGGCTAACGCTTCGACGTCCATCTCGCAAAACGATTCGATCACAACTGAATGTCGCCATCGTGTAGTGGCGTTCAACCATCGCATGGCCATAGCGCTAGGCCATAGGATGGGCCATCATGTAGGTAGAGGAGCCATGAGACAAGAGTTCAACTCTCTTATCTGATCTTCGTTACGCACACACTCCACCATAATAATAATATGCATCTTCTAATTAAGTACCACATTCTGAGCATTCTGGGGATTGGACTGTCTTCATTAAAAATGAGGCAGGTAGACTTAAAGAGTCCAAAATGTCGTGTCGGGATGTATAATACACAATATACGTCATTAAATCTGCTCGAATCAATTGAATAAGTAATATTCGCGGAAACCGAAGACAACATTATAAATCGTGCGAGAAAAGTCACAGATACTTGTCACTTGTGTATGTGCTTAAGCATACATTGCACCCACTTTATGCACGACCACGGAACCCGGCTCGTCGGTCTCGCTTGCACTTACCGGCCACTTGGGCACGTCTGTCCCGCTCCTACAAGCCGCGAAGCTGTATTATTTGAATTTGCGATGTTCTTTAAGAGGATCAGTTTTGTTCGGATTCGTTGTTGACGATTTATTTCTTACACTGTAGATCCCATATGGCAATGGTTCATATCCGGTTCGAAGGACCACAATATAATGTCGAATAAAAAATGCAACTCTTAAATAGACGTTTATTAATGAAAATTTACGCTAAATTTAGAGCAGTGCAACTGCCACGTTCAAAGATAAAATCGGAAAGGAAAAAACCAACAGATACTTACAAATGTTTAGATTACCTATTCATTTTATTTATGTAAGCACTATATTGTACACAAAAACAGGATAAAACATAAACATGATATATATAAAAGATTAAGGTACAAAGACGAACTTATCCCTATAAGGGATCTCTTCCAGGTAACCTTTGAGCGATTGAGTGGAAGGTAGGTAGAACGAGATAGACAAACTTACACCGTGTACAAAAACATAGAACCAACCAAGAGCACAAAGAAATCTAAGTAAAATACAAACATATTACTTAATTAATCCATACTAATATTATAAATGCGAAAGTGTGTCTGTCTGTCTGTTACCTCTTCACGCATAAACCGCTGAACCAATTTGGATGAAATTTGGTATATAGGTAGTTTGAGTCCTGGGGAAGGACATAGAATAGTTTTTATCCCGGAAATCATCCCCCAAGGGCGTGGAAGTCGCGGGCAGAAGCTAGTGTGAATATAAACAGTACAAATACTAGTAAAAATGTCTTATCCACAACGATAATTGATAAAATGGCGACTATTTTAGGCCCGCTGGACTACTTTTGGCTACACACAGAGCACCGCGGGACACGCTCAAACGTGGGTCCTCCCAGTCCACCCCAATGACAGCAATGACGGCGAGTCAGTAGCTAAAAAATCCAACAGCACTGTGCTTGCACTTGCCTGGCTCTCCCCAGCACTCGATTACTGGGATTGTGCAGAAGTCGCGCGGACACGACCCCCATTTTCCTAACCACCTTAGGAAAACCCTTGGTTTTAGCCTTTTAGGTATATTTATGTATTTTTTGTCCACGATACTTCCGAAATATTTTTGGAAAACGTATATTTAGATGAAAATCTACTGACAAAAACCTGAAACGCATTACATATAGAGGCCTTGGCAGAGAGTAGGTTTCACTTGTACCATTTGGCGTCGAGACCCTCGGTCCGTGGGTTAAGTTATTTGCGGAAATCGCGAAACGTCTGATAACCGGTGACCGAAGAGCTGCCCCCCTATTCTGTAACTTGTTTTAAGCTCACCTCAACGCTCACCCACAAATATATCTTGACACCGCGATGCGTAGTAACCAAGCGTAGGTAGAGGTCTAGTTTCGTGACGGGTGAACGGCGGGGTGAGCCGCATTAACGCTTAGCGAATAACAGCCGGCGCGGCGGCTTTCTCGCGCAACGCATCAGCATTGCAATTCAGCGAGGACATGCCGCCAGTTTTAATTTAATTTAATTTTAAATTTGAGTTATTTTTATTTATTTATTAACATACACACAACCATCCTTACAGGCTAACCTAATTCGACAGTATGGAATTTGACACAAAACAGAAAATACTTAATAACATAGGTACATTACCAATTACAGTAACATACGAGTACATATAACGTGGCCTTTGTAAATTCGTGCAAAGGACAAAAAAACAAATCTACCTCGATCGCTACTCGCGATTAAGGGTCCGAATTGCGCGCGTAAAGGGGGCCCGCACGGCTAGCACGCGACGGCGCGCGAGCTCTCTCGATTTTTCTCGCACTATCCGTCTCTCTCTTATTAGAACACTTAGAAGAAGAGGTATAGTGCAATAAAAATCGAGAGTATGTCGCGGCCGTCGTGTGCTAGACGTGCTGGCGAAGGAGTTGCGTTCGAGCGCTCGGCTCGGCCAGCACCCGCAGGCTCGGCCGCCGCCGCCGCCACACATATCGGTCCGGTACGCTCAAACACTGAAAGCACTCCAGGATTGCTCAACTTGCCTCGTATCAACTTAAATATATATGAAGCCAGCCCCAGTTCCCTTCTAACTTCAAGCTTATTGTATCCTACCATTCCTAACACGAAGTTAGTTATCATCTATAAGTAGGTATTACGTTTAATTGAAAGGGGGCATAGCTTAGGTCAAATAAAGTTAATTTCTCCAAGACATCGGTATCTTAACTCTTTCTATTACCAAGATATTCAATATTGTAATTTAATCAGTTATGCAACTTTAACCAGTGTAGACGGTTCTTAACTGTGACGTTAATTAACGTGGTATTCGTAATAGGCTTAATAGCCTTTTTAATTTTGTAAGTTGGAAACATATCTATCGCTGTAAGAAGGTTTAAGGTGTGAGTTCTTTTGATGTTAGGCACCAACTGACTCGGATGGGTTGGTAGGTATACTAGGTATACATACATACTTTTTACTACACGTAAATTTCTCGATAATTTTTCAAGCACTGAAACATTGATAATAATATTTCAGATTATTTTTTTCATATTATCATATTGAGTTTGCATAATTTGCAACTCCGTTTTCTACTCGTACCATGCCGGGTTATACCTATCCCCCTGAAGAGCAGGCAGATAAACATTTTATTCTGGCCCTTGCCTCTGTGCTCGTCTTAACCGGCCTGGGAACCTATGCTCCAAGTTGAATGAGCAAAATGTCATAACGCCGCCGGCCTGCTGAACAGATCAGCTGGATCCGCACACTTACCTTCGACAACCTTACTACTTAGGTAGGTAAACGTAAAAGTCCTGACTGACTGACTCACTCACTTAAATCAACGCCCAGCCCAAACCGTTGAACCTAGAAAGCTGTTTTTTTTCACTATAGGTAGTTTATATAACGTAAGTACCCACTAAGAAGGGATGTTTCAAAATTCTACCCTCAAGGGGGTAAAAAGAGGGTTTTAAGTTTGTATGGGGATGGAGTAAAATTTTAAGTGAGAGACTTGAAACTTTGTGCATGGACTCCATATTACAATACGAGAAAAGTAATCTAAGGGTTTTGATAAAACCCATCCCTAAGGGGGTTATATAGGGGTGCAAATTTTGTATGGGGGAAACTTATTTTTAAAACAAGACCTGAAACTTTGTAGGAAGATTACTTATCAAGAAAGATACAGAAAAGTTCTTTCAGTGTTTTAGAAAATTCCACCTCTACGGGGGTAAAATAGGGGTGCAATGTTTGTATGGGGGAAACATTATTTTTTGAACTAAACTTGAAAATTTATAGAAAGATTACTTATTAAAGTACAAAAAAGAATTTTCTGCGTTTTAGTAAATTCTACCCCTAAGCGGGTTAAATAGGGGTGCAATATTTGTATGGGGGTAACATTATTTTCTGAACTAGAGACTTTGTAGAAAAATTACCTATTAGGATAAAAAAGTGCTTTCTGAGTTTTAAAAAATTCCACCCCTAAGGGGGTTAAATAGTTTGTATGGAGGGAACTTTTTTTTTGAGCTAGAAACATGAAACTTTGTAGAATGATTACTTATAACAATACAAAAAAACTATTAATATGATCCCAGCAGACACTTATAAAATAAATTTTCCACATTCACTGTCATTAAAATATTTCATTTGTTAATTAAGATGCATAATTTTCAACTTATAACAGAAGTCTCGTTAGAAGTTTGAAGTACCGTTATATCGCACGTATATAGATTTCAAAATATAAGGATTGTTAAGAAAAGTTACAGGTTTTAGAACACACTCCATGCGGCTGCATAGGCTGAGACTCTGACATCTGTCACTGTCACTATTATTGAATCAATTTTACATCAATTCAATCCGGAATTTGCCGAATATCGTGTAATCTAATCAATTTCAACTGTTTCTTGTCTTCAGCATGTCGAAAACGTGACTGTTTTGTTTTAGTACTGTGCTAAACTCGACTTACTTACTATGTTCGAAAGGCAGAGTGGCGAAAAATGCGAAATGATGTTCCTACATAAATTAGCGATTTTCTTAGTTAGCGCTATGCTTATATACAATTACTATAACACCACCACGCCTTTAGAGATACGTATTCGGAATCCTCAATTCAATTTACTAGGCCCCTACAATGTTACTGACCCCAGCCCAATAGTAGACGTTTACGAACAACTTATTGATTTAAAGAACTTCACATTCAAGGTGAACCCACAGCCATGTCAGAACTACTCCGCAGGCTTATTAATGGTGATA
Source organism: Epinotia bilunana (assembly GCA_947049275.1). Lineage (NCBI taxonomy): Eukaryota > Metazoa > Arthropoda > Insecta > Lepidoptera > Tortricidae > Epinotia > Epinotia bilunana. The sequence continues at coordinate 13,562,757 of OX346275.1, read as the reverse complement.
ATAATATCCTCAAACCCTAGTAATTATGACCATAGAATGGTCATTAGGAACACATGGGGGCGATCAATTGATTCGTCTAAAGTTGTCTTTTTAATGGGCGAGTCAGATAACATGACTATGTCACGCAGGATTCTGAATGAATCGGCCATCTTTGGGGATATAGTGCAAGGAAGCTTCACTGATGCTTACCGTAACATGACATATAAGCATGTAATGGGTTTAAAATGGGTGTCGCATCACTGTCCGATGGCGAAATACATTTTGAAGACAGATGACGATGTTGTGGTGAATACTCACGCGCTGAGGCAGTTCTTGGCGCGGGAGCTATCGCCGTGGGGAGCGAGGGGGCTGATTACGTGTCAAGTGTTGGAGCATGCGTTGGTGCAGCGGTCACATAGGTCTAAGTGGAGAGTGTCACCGGCTGAGTATGCACCGCATTACTATCCTACGTACTGTGCGGGTATGTCACCACCATTTTGTAAATAAATATTTACAACTCTAGCAGGCAAAGCATGGTTGGCATTTTATCTCTTACTGTGTTCATAAAACATCTGTCACTCTCCCTACGCACACGTGACAGATGTCTTGTCCACAGCAATAAGTGATGAAATTGCAGCCATGGAGTCATAAGCATGTTGCCAACCCTGTAGTGATTCGAGGATTCAAAATTATCTCTATCCTCCAATACAAGTGTAATTGGTAATAACCGTCATTATAAAAATATAAATACAATACTTACATGAGGGGCAACATACTTAAGTAAGACCAACTTAATTTAGACCATTTGTCCGAAACCATTGGCAAAAAAACGGCACTTAATTGTGTATAATTAACTTATTTATTTACTTTCCCGTGACCATAAATGTTACTACATATACGAAACCTCAGAGGAAAATAAATAAGTTAAAAAAATATATTCTTGGACTTAAATAAAACTAACTACTTATAACTACTTAATAACTTTTTTATTCATCCTTACTGTAGCAATAAGGGTGGGTTGCACCAACTTAAGATTACAGACCTATTGACGTTAAATATGGCGCCGGCAGCTGTCATTCCATAGAAAGCTAGTATAGCATAGCAAACCAGACTGCTTTTTGTCTACCTCTACCTACATGTTATTGTTTTGTTTATCTTTCGAACTGCTTTTTTTATATTATTGATTTTCTTGTGTCAGCTATGCAGCAAGCTTGGTTGTGCAATAAAGAGTATTTTTATTGTATTTTCAGGTTGGGCAATCCTGTACTCCCAGGATGTGGTTCCTCGCCTTCTAAAAACCGCCCAGTCAACCCCATACTTCTGGATAGACGATGTCCATGTCACTGGAGTGGTAGCCCAGCAGATCGGAGTTGCACGGACTCCGTTGGCCAGCCTGGTGTTGTCTCGGAACAGAGCCACAATGCTGACTTCTCTGGGAGCGGATTATGCTGGAAAGTTTCTGTTCGGTCCACCAGATATTAGTGTGAGTAAGATATCGCAGATTTGGAAAGCTATTCCGGAATAAAACTAATTCCGGAACTCATTTGTTATTCAGGATTTGGTTAAAAATGTGCTATTTATTCTTCTATTTCACAGTTTATGGTTGGTCATGGATTTATGACACTATTCTAGATTAAACAGTGAATATAACACATAACACTGTGTCTCTCACATACAGTGGTTATTAATCTGTTAATGTATCCAGTAAATATGTTTACCTGAAGTAAAGCTGGCAGTCCTGGGTTCAAATCCCGGTAACCGTCAATGTGAAAGTCATAAGGAGAAGATTGGGAAAAAGTACATTTTCCAAACTGATGATCAAAATAAAAAAGGTACACTTCATGAAAAGTGCTATAACGAAACATAATACTTACCATCAGGTGGGCCGTAAGCTTATTTGCCCCTGAAGTGTAACAAAAAAAAAAAAAAAACGCCCGACCGTGCGCGCTCAATGTAGACGTGCCTCGCCCGAGGCATACGTGCAGTCCGAGAGAACCCGGCTATTGAAAAAGCTATAAGTCCAGTTGCTATTTACAAGCTTTTATTTAACTCGCAATGTATGTAAATCGCCTAGTGACTGCAATACAGCCACATCTCAAGAATAAAATACATTTGAGATGTGGCTCTATTGCACAGTGCAATACGGTCACATCTCGAAAGTAAAATACATTTGAGATGTGGCCGTATTGCAGACACTAGGCGAAATATGTTTGTTCGGGTGGAATCTTGCAACTCAATTTTGAAGCAGATATGTTCAACCGATTGAGCTGAAATTTTGGGTTTAAGTATAGTTTGGATGACAGTTCAATAATCCATATTATTGAACTGTCATCGAGCTGATGATGGAGACAGAAGGCCCCGTTGAGTTTGGACTCGTTAGAATCGTCTCTACGACTAGTTGATGAAAAGTAGTAGTAGTAGTAGTAGTAGTGTACAGAAAAGTACAGTTAGCAATAAAAGCTTGTACCAAAAAAATTTTTTGACGGAAACTTATTTTTGTTTTAACGGTAGTTAATAGTAATAACATCGTAGCGTTCAGCTAAGTAAGATCTTGTGAACGTTATTTATCATTAAGCTTAACTTTTTTTTCTATTATAACGATTTGATATGTAAGGACTGTCAAATGTCTGGTCCATGTTGACACATATTGTATCTGTCAAGAATCGGAACTGTATTTCAATTGAATTTTCGCAATATGGCGATCATCACATAATGTTGTCAGATTTATTTAATGTTGCAGTACCTATTGGAATTGGAATACTACACATATTGATTGTCACTACGGGTGACATGTTTTGACTCCTTCAGGATGAGTAACGGAGAATTCTGCGTGGGTTAGATTAGAAACATGGCGCCCGTATTAATATTTAACACGTGCGTTTAAGCGTATAATTGTATAGATCTTAAAGTTTACGATAGTTTCAATTCAAAGATATTCATAAGTAAAATATATTTCTTTGTTATTGATTAATGTGTCTAATACTGTTATTATTTTGTTAGCTAGTGTTGTTTCTCCTACACGACTTTGGTCACATATGAAATAATATAGAATATATACCTAAATATAGCTGACAGTGCTGTACATTACTTATCTAGGGCGGTAAAACAAAGACGAGAAGAAAGTCTCAGATCGCAGCTCGGCTCGGGCGACTACAAAATTTGACGTCTTCCCCTGGTCAGGAAATGGGATTTTCGGTACGCGTAGATTGCGTCTTGCGTACATTGTGATACAAGTGAGCTATGTTGATAATTACGTCAGAGGCAGGATTGTTCACGCCGCAGATGAGCGTGATGATAAGAGAGTCGAGGATGTAATTATCAAAGTTCACGCGTTTCATACGACATTTTTCAACACATGTGAAAGGAAACAATCCTTTTCATTAGATTAAAATTGTACTTATAGGCTTCGTGGGTTATTTTCTTTAGTTATTGATGGCAGTAGAGTTTTACTCACATATTGTATATTACGGTACGAGCAAATGTGTTGAAAAAATTATTATGCCTCTTACGCATACGGGAATTCCATGAATCATCGTCATGTATTTTTATGTTACTTACAGATAACATTGCATGATAAGGAAATCTAAATATGTAACCGTTTACCCTATTCCATACCTATAAGATTAGAAAAATGGTGCGTTGATCGTCATGCGATTTCTAAGAAATGTTTTGTTAGTTTGGGAAGCACTTTATGAACGAAATAAGTAAAACGAGTACCATATTTCCCTTTGATATCCTAGCCTTGATAAACCCAGAAACATATTGTTATTATTCTCTTTATTCATTTTTCATCTTAGGCTAGGTTTTTACAATAACTTTATAAAAATATAAAACTATACATACAAAACATCCTAATAACCTAACCTAGGGTACCGCCGGCAGCGAGGCGGGGCCTAAGCTGCCGGTGGTCAGGGCGCCAGAGACAGGAACCTCCTGACTATCCGCGCAGTATCCAGGAGTACCGCCTTCTGTATCTGACCCTTGATCCAGCCATCTAGCGAGAGTCTCCTGAGGTGATGGTCGAGACTCTTCGCTATTAAACCGTTCGCCGAAACGACTATCGGGACGATGATTGTTATTATTATTATTATTTACAATGATTAGTACTAATAATTATACATGAAACAAATGTAAAATTAGGTAAGTGCCTTTCAGTGGCCGCGCGTGAGAATTTTCACTGGGCAACCCGGAGCAAAATAAAGGGTTGTTTTTTGATGATTTACGAGTTTGGTAATATGCAAGAAATTTTACGCAAAACGGTGGGAATCGGTGCTCCGCCACTGGTGCCTTTAATAATATTAATAAAATCATTTATTTCCTTTAGTAATTGCCATAAAATAGCTAGTCTCTCTCTATAGGAACACATCCTCGCCAGGATATGGTCTGTATTGCCAACTTATGTCGGGGGATAGTTTAGCACTAAATAATGAACCAAAGACTAGAAACGTACTAGGGCTTGCTATAATGATAAGTTTGGGTGAGGACCAAATTCTTGGCCAGTTAGCCTGGTTAATCGGTTGTGACACAAAAATTTGCCATACAATGATGGTTAATGTTTGTGTCACAACGGAATTTTTCAACTACTAGCGATTACTCGTAACTACCTACTGGCCAAGTATTTGGTCCTCACCCGTTTACTATTGACCGCCGCGGCCAGGCCGCGCCAGTCTGTGAGAGGCTTAAAACAATCATCCGTCGATAATGTTTTGTTCTGCTTTCAATTGTTAGTAACAAAAAAGTTCGTGTATATTTTTTGTAACTTTTTATACATGCTTAATAATGTAACGTGAATGTATTTTTTATACTTGTATGTTAAAATAGTTTTAAATATGGCTGAATTTATTTGTAAAGTGAACGGAATCCGGTAAAATTTGACTGTAAGGTTGGGATTTGAAAGGATGTATCTGTTCATATTAAATTATTTGAACTATTAGCACCAGTGCAAAAGTATCCACGAGTACAGTACCTATTGATTTGGGGATCCGCTGTATCTATAGCTACTAACAAAACCAGACCTCTGACGACGCTTATTTAGGGTAAATCGCTAATAACTGGCCACCCTTCAATAGCATGCGCACTAGTGAACCTGCGCGAAACGCTATATTGGTTCTACTTTTTCATCGGAGATTCAACTGTTTGAAAACTGTCAGGATTAACTCATTGCTATTGTTAAGTCAAGAAGTCTGTTGTTTTTTTTTGTATTGGGATCATGTACAAGTGCCTTCGTTGTCCCAGCGCTTCTAAATAAACGGTATGAATGAAACACTGCCTTTATTTTAACCTAGACGTACATATAATCACGCCCGTTTCCCGGAGAGGTAGGCAGATATCACGGAATTGTGCTTGCTACGATCTTGTCAAACCTTTCTTGCTTCATTCACTTTCATGACATTCTTCATACATGCTCGCCGGTTTAGAAAAGAGAAGCCTAAACCTTCCTACGTGTACACGGTGTACACCTATAACACAACTGGCCCACTCTACTGTCCCCATGTAATAGAGTTTTTGAGAGTAAGTTTGGCCTAGCCTGCCACATCAGAGCTCACGTCAATCGACAATCCGTAATTGCTAGGGTCGCCGTAATCGAAATCGAAGTACCTTAAATATTGATGATAGGAAATTTTCATTTTATAAAATAAAACTCCATAAAAAAAATGATAAAATGGCATACGTTACAATAGTACGTAATATAAAATATAAATAAGACGGAAAATGTGTAGATTTATGTATATAACATGTTGATTCTATAAATATATGTTGTTAAGGTTAGCTTAGTACCTACATAAATATGTTGCTACACCCTAGTAGGGTCCATGTCTGTACTGATTACATTTTAAGCACACCTGTGAATACCATGGTTGCAACAAATAAATGAATATGAACAATGAAAATTTAAATTTCATGGTCTTTCTTTTGTTTAAGATGCTGTGTTAGTGATCCTCTCGATCGGTATCGTAAAAATAAAAATAATGTTGTTTTTTCATATTAACGGGCGATTCCTGGTAGTTATTAAAAAAAATGCAGTTCCAATTATTTATAATATCAAAATGAAGTCTTCTGTCAGGAAAATTTCCTATCTTCAATATTTAAGGTACTTTCCTTCCTTGTGGTATAGTCTTGGGAGGCCCTGTATTGTATATGTCGGTTATTAACCTAGCAGTGGCGGAGCGCCCATACAAGTAGGGCGACCAAACATTCAGTGGACATTAGTGTTAACATTATCATTAGATTTAATGAACTATACAGTGATTTAATTGCATGAGGCCTGGCCCATTGAAATCCGCTTTGGTTGTTTATCAATATTTTTCGACTCGCAGCTATAACCTAGAGCGAGATGGGGATATGGAAGAAGCAGAACTACCGTCTGGCCACCCTTTAATACTGACCCGATAAATAATTAGCTTTTAAAGGATCATTGAATACTGCTTCCATACTGAGTATTGCTGCAAATACTGGCAAACTAGGATCATCAGTATTTAATCAACGTGTTTTGGCCGCCAATGAGTCACGTTAACAAGCAAATTCCACGTAACAAATGTTTTAGCGCGACGCTCTATGTGCGTACCTACATTATGCATTATATATTAGCCACATAGTTAAAATCATAGTGTAAAAGTTAAATATTGTGATAGATAGTTTTTATAGAGACTCGTACCTGCAAACTGTTAAAATAGTTTTGCAGGAAAATGTATTAGATTAAGTTTTGTATCCCATTGTATAGTAATAATAATTTTTTAAAAAAGTTTGTGGCGTTAAAAATAGTTTGTCCTTATCTGTAACTTTGACATTTGTGTTCGTTAGAAATGGCCAAAGCACATTCTATTTAGCAGACGTATTTTAAGTTTTATGAATAAGGGGGTACCTATATGTATACCAAAAATTATTTTAACCCGTTAGCCGTTTTTGCGTGATTGAGGTCCAAACTTTAGCATTCATAGCATAATATTAGTAGGATTTGCAAAATGTCCAGGGACACGACTCGCTTGACAGACTCTAGCAGACATTTTCAGTTTAATGAAAAAGTTTTATTCGCGATTTTACGATGCTACGATGGTAGAATTGCTATCATTATATAATTCAAGCATTAATAATGTTTCTTTTTGATAGAATTTGTAACTCATAATCATGAATTATTGTTAATATCCCTTGTAAAAAAGATCTGAAATTGCGTAAGTATTAACACGTTCAACACGTCATGTCAACTATAAGTATTAGAACGACCGACATTTTTTATATAAAAGACTCCTCTACACAACTGATAGGCCACCAGGGCCGCAAAACAGGACGCAGTTAGCTTTCTTTCTTTAACGCATAGTAGAATGCGTCTTGTATGAGGTCCGATTGTGTAGAGAGCCTTAAGAATTTGTGAGGTACCAAGGTAATCCTCCAAAGATGGCTTCAATGGTCATATTTTATCGATTTAGAAAGTGCACGGTTGAAGCCACTCATACTGGCGTTTAATAAGTAGTAAACTTGTCATAGCTATCAAATTTACTATTGACCGCCACCGCAGGCCGCGCCTGTGTGATTGATGCCTTAAGAACAATGTCATTCATTAGCAGCTTTTGTTTTAATGGCTTGTACTTACTAAAATTGTTTTTTATACTATAAATAAATACCTAGGCATTCATTTGAGCACTGCCAGGTTTTTTACGACGACTGGCACAGTGACGCCATCTGTAGCGATCTTTTTGTCGAGCTCATTGATTTACTTATACTGCCGTCCTAAGCAAAAAGGACGCATCTGACTACGAGTCTCATAGCCAGATGCGTCCTTTTTGCTTAGGATGGCAGTATCTGTACCTAGGAGTATCTATTCACAAACTATTATATCTATAATGGCCAGTGCTTTAAGAGTTTATTTTAAGTATAAAGAGTCTTATAAAAACTAAACGTCTAACCATAAAGGAAGTATAATATAAGTACTTTATATATGGTCTAACCTAACTAAGGTAGTTCTAGTGGAGTATCTAGTATCTACTTAATGTCAATGATAATTAAACAATATCAAGAGGAAGACTTTTAACACTGATGTCTTCACCTGAGGTACCTAATCAGGATCAATAGCCAGTTAGTGACATGACAAGTTTCAATTGAACCTAAAATTGATAATTGCTTTAAAATAAAAGGAAGAAATTTTAATTTCATATAATTTGGTCACCCTACGAGGCATGAATTTATCTCACATCCCGTACAGCATGTGCCAAGAATTATAGGGTGACTATGATTCAAGTAATCAATATTTTGTTTATATTAAAACCTAAAGTGACTTGTCCATATAGGCAGCCAGGTACAGTCAAGGAATTTAATTCCCTGCCCATTTCGTTGGAAACGTAGACATTCGCAAAGCATTAAGGTCGAAAATTATATTTCAGTAATAGTATTGAAATGTCAATACGTTTTATTTGTCACTTCACATTACAGATAACCTCTTTGCGAAAAGTTATCATTTGGTTTTCTAATTACGAACATGTGTCAGGGTCAAATCGAGAAAATTTAAAAAGCACTCGTAAAAGGCACTTTATTGTACACAATAACAGCACGGCTAGCATGCGACGGCGCGCGAGCTCTCTCGATTTTTCTCGCACTATCCGTCTCTTTCTTATTAGAACACTTAGAACAAGAGATATAGTGCGATAAAAATCGAGAGTATGTCGCGGCCGTCGCATGCTAGACGTGCTGGTTAAAGAATATACATGTCACACAATAGATTCAAGTACAAAGGCGAACTTATCCCTGTAAGGGATCTCTTCCAGCTAACCTTTGAGCAATTGAGAGGAAGTTCTACCTAACAGTCCTCCTCGCTTCGCTCGTCGTCGAACAGCTTCACCGACTGCCTTAGTGTCCACCAAAAACTAGTAGAACGTTACTAATTTGAAAAATTAAATGCTTGCCGCTAATCGTCAACCATTAAGAGCTCAAATAGTGGAGTTACACCAGGAAGGAATAGGGTTCCATGAGATAACACGTTCAAAAGTTCAGTTCACCATGTCAACGTAGTTAATCTATTGCCTAGTTACTAACATAAAACAATGCATGCGATATGTCAAAGTGTAACTACTTAACTTAAATACTGTACAGTAGTACCACAAATATAAGTTACATCGGCAATCTTCGTCCACGCCGACGAGTGCTGACAAGTACCGAATGAAAACGAACGTATGACCATTTCAATAAAGACCTTGTTGCACTATATGTAAGGTACAATATGCAATGACAGATGAACTCGTGCTTTCCCGCTCATGGCGCCAGACAAAATGGCGGGCGCTGCCGGCGTCGCACGCATAATTTTGGCCAATGGGTGTTTACCATTGAATTGCCGACAAACATTTAATCGAATATTATTTCAAAGACAACGTTTCAAGTATTTTCATTTCATCGACAAGTCATTACGTCGAAGACTCGATACTAGGTAATTTAAACCGAGGTCTTTTAATTGGTAGTTGACTTATTTCAATAAAATTCATGTCATGGCTTTTCATTTCGGGTTTTTTTAATACATTTTTTTTACATGTAGGTAATAATATTTATTCCGCATAAAATTATTTCAATTGGTAATAATTCGTTATCGAAACTAAACGCAATCACGTCAGTCGGCTCACTCTGCGAGATTATTGATATGTGGGTAGTTTCAGATATGAAATAATTTATCTGGACGAATGGTTGGTCGTATGAATTTGTCATGAAGATCAGAGCTCGCATGCCGTCTTGTGATAGCCGTGCAGCGAATCGACGCCACCCCGCTGCGCGGGGTGTCTATTTCTGGTTTGATGGACACAAGTGAACCTTAACCTAACCGACCTAAAACAGACTTCGCTTATGACAAGTCATTTTTGTCCGCCCTGATATCTTTTTGTAATAAACGATTTACACTAATGATTCTTAGTTTTATGATACATACATATTATACATATTTGTATGTCACACAATTAACTACATAATTTGAATAATGTATGTGCAGTAGGACATATAAATTGTATTAAAGTAATACGTCGAAGAAATGAATTGCAATGTTTTGTAGTTGTGCCAATTAAGAAAATTTTAAACAAATCAGCGATTAAGTAATATTCATTAAATAGTATTTCTACGTAGTAAGATAAATTTAAATAAATAGTAGTTTAAATAAAATAACGGCAAACAATATTACTCGTACTAAAGTTTCGATGAATCGTTGTCGATGAAATAATATTCGATGAAAAGGTTGTCGACAAAACAAGGGTACACCAGATTTTACCCGTGCAAACGCGCTGCCTTATGATTAGTTGAAATGTTTACAAAAAATGCTTTCTTATATTTGCGGTACTACTGCACCTATAACTGTAATGGAATGTCACAGTCTTATTAATGTAATCTACAAATAAAATGTACAATTGTAAAAAATGACCTGTAATACCTTATTACCAATTAATTATGTCTATGTCTACTTGTCTTTAAAAAATTAAAAATACTTATTCGAGCTATTTTTAGGGTTCCGTCGTCGACTGGGAACCCTTTATATTTTCGCTTTGTCTGTCCGTCCGTCCGCGGATAATCTCAGTAACCGTTAGCACTAGAAAGCTGAAATTTTGTACTAATATGTATATCAATCACGCCGACAAAGTGGTAAAATAAAAAGTGAAGGTCTTTTTTATTAGGGTACCTCCCCTATACGTAATGTGGGGAGTATTTTTTTGTTTCATTTCAACCCTAACGTGTGATGTTTGTTGGATAGGTATTTAAAAATGAATAGGGGTTTGTTAAAATCATTTTTTGATAATGTTAATATTTTCGGAGATAATCGCTCCAGAAGTAAAAAAAAATGTGTCCCCTCCCCCCCTCTAACTTTTGAACCATAAGTTTTAAAAATATGAAAAAATCTCAAAAGTAGAACTTTATAAAAACTTTCTAGGAAAATTATTTTGAACTTGATAGGTTGAATAGTTTTTGAAAAAAATTACAAAATAATTTCTGAACTAAGTTTGTAATTTAACCCTATAAGCAAGTGTTTATTGTATTTGTAATTTCTACAAAATCACAACGAAATGACGTGCTTTCAAATAAAGTAAAAAACGGTGAAAATCGGTTCACGCAATAAAGAATTATCCCATAAAAATCATCTTCCATACTTTAAGCTCGCGCGCAATAGTTTACTTAATTTGCCGATAGATGTCGCTGTACGCGGAACGCTCACATTTAACTTACCCGCTTCGCTAGCTCTCGAATAACAAATAACGATTAAAATGTACAATACAATACAAATACTCTTTTCATCTCTCATACTCTGAAAACTGAAATAACGTGCTTTTAAATAAAGTAAAAAAACGGATTTAGGGTTTTGTACTTAACATGTCAACTCAATGTCACAAATAGCCCTTTTTTAACGCTTAAGTGGGGACACTTACTGTGACGGACGAAAAACTACGGAACCCTACACTGAGCGTGGCCCGACACGCTCTTGGCTGGTTTTTTTAATCATGTGTCCGAAATCACCCTTTCGATGTAGGCATTACTTTTTTACCTATGTTCACTTGCACATCTCACATTGACTGATCTGCTCACTGTTACTTAGTATCGATTTAATCACATATTTATTATAGTAAGTATATTTAAGTCTTGTTTTATTATTTTGCCGCAGCCTTACTTAACATCTTTTCCCATTAGACTCATTTCAGATTCTACATCTTTCTCACGTTTGCCTTTAAAGCTATCCTCAATTTCTTGCAATGTCCGATCTTTCGTTTCTGGCAATAAGGTATAAATTACAATTAAACATACTGATAACAGAGCTGAATACACTAGGAAAGCTCCTTCTACTCCAATCGAGGAATATAAGTGAGGAGCAGTCTTCATTGATACAACAAAAGACGGAGTTAGAAAAGACGTAGATAGTGTAGACCCTAAACTCCTATACGCTAAAGGAAATACTTCGCCACATATCACCCATGTTAATGGTACTAAACCTAAGCAAAACGATAACGTATACAGAATCATCAGCGTCATTGGAGCTGAGTCTAAAAACCAAGATTCAGGGAATGTAGAAGCTTGTCTTACATATACGAATACTGATATTAAAGTTAATGATAACACAGTCATGATTCCGCTGGTGAACAGAATCGTTCTTCTCTTAAATATTTTCAGAAGGAATATAGCGATGAATGCGCACACAGTCCGAAGTAAGTCTATGACAGTGAATTGCCAGACAACGTCCTTAGGGTCTTTTTTGTCTAGAACTGCTTTTAAGATGTCATTACCGTAGGCTGGAACCATGTGAGCTCCGCCAAACTCGAATACGATTAGCATACTTATAGCTATAATGGACGGCTTATAAAATTCCACTTTCTTGAAGATCTTCAGTACTTCCTTTATAGAATCGACGAATCTCTTCAACAAACGTGTCTCATCTCGTTTCTCTCGTTCTGATACCAACGCTTCCCTCTTCTGAGCCTCTATCATGGCTTCTAACTCAGCCTGTTGCTCTGCGCCATTCCCTCTCAGCCACCTGAACGCTTTCTTCGCCTCATCATACTTCCCCTTCGACACCAACCAGCTCGGCGACTCAGGAGACAAACTAATAATCCCCATAGCTATCACCGGGAACACTGCACACACCATAGCAGTCACCTTCCACGTTAAATGCGCTCCCCACAAATGAGACAAGAATATTCCTAGACCCAGAGAAATAGCGAACGTACCTAAGAACGCGCCTCTGTATTTTGGATCTGTGTATTCTGCTACTAAAATAGCTGCTAGAGGTGTCCTTAGGCCTAGTGCAAGGCCGTGCAGGAGTCTTGCAACGAGGAACATAGGGACGCTATTAGCTAAAACGAAGACGACCCAGCCGAGAAGAGCAGGGAGGATTGAGATGAGATTCGCCTTCTGTCGGCCGAAGCGGGACATTAAAACGGGCGATATAAAGTTGCCCACGATCCCCATGGCGCCTACTGCTGAGGCTGAAATGATAAAAGTCATTGTTTAATCATCTAATTACGTCTGTATGACTTACACTTAATATTTAACTAGGCATTCACGACAGCTCCAACAAACTGAATCGACTCTCCCCGCGCCAAAATCAGTCCAAGAATGTCAAGTGTGTCGTTTAGGCACTTGTCCCACCGCCGGCGAGTAAGCGAGTGTTACTAACGTGCTACTCACTCAAGCGAGTAAGAATTACTATGAGAGTACTCGCTATTCGCCGGCGGTGGGACAAGTGCCTTAAAGATAGTTGGCACGGCACGATGCCATGACGTGTCCTGTCAGCCGTGTGTGTCAGCATCATCAACATTTATTTAGATATCAACAAACAAGATATAACATCACCTGGCATGATGTTAGAAAAAGAATTGAAATGCGACATTCTAGCCTTAACTGAGCATTGGCTGACAAGTGATCAATTGGAAAGTATTCATATAAATAATAATTTTAGACTAGTCTCCAAGTTCTGTCGTAATTCGCGCGAACACGGTGGCGCATGTATTTACGTAACAATTTCACTAACAGTAAAAGAACTGGACGTATTAACCGCCTTATCGGTTGAAAGACACTGTGAAATTGCTGCCATAGAAATTTTAGATTTTAATTTGATAGTAGTATGCATATATCGAATAAACCTAATAAGAGGGTCAGACTTTTTGAGTGTACTAGAGCGACTGCTTAACAAGATTAATGAATTAAAATATGACTGCGTAATAGTAGGTGATACTAACATAGACTGTTTGACCTTAACCACCGACCATAAATCCTTAGTTGATATTCTGTCCTCATACGACTTTAAAAATATTGTCAATTTTCCAACTCGGGAAACCACGACATCTACCTCCTTAGATCACGTGTATTTAAACCTAAGCGAAAACACACCTGTATTTCCAATAATAACAAATATTAGCGACCACTACGGCGTCCGCGCCGTGATTGAACGCAAGCCATGGCGCAATTGGCGCAAGCGCATGTCATTGCCCGCGCCCGCGCGCAACTGCCGTGTTCGCAACTACTCAGCTGCCTCCAGACTCGCCTTCGCGCGAGCTGTAGACAGTGTAGATTGGAATGAATTGTACTATAACAAAACCACGGTTGAAGATCTCGCCCGTGCTATAAGCAACATCTTAGTGAGTAAAATAGAAATCTGCTTCCCATTCAAAATTAAACCAAACGTTTCTAAATGCTCCACTTGGATTACGGAGGAAATTTACAACACAAAACGACTCCTGTTTGACCTTGTCCAACTCAAAGACAAATTTCCCGACGAAACGGAGTTGGTGCAAAAAGTTGCCGACCTTAATAGTAAGTACGCTTACGCGGAACACCAAAGCGGACTACTACGCTACTAAAATCAATAAAAGTGATAATAAGATCAGAGCCATGTGGAATATAGTCAAAACAGAGACAAACAAAATCAAAAATTCCGCTATTGACTATACAGATGTCATCAAAAAACCAGATGGCTCGCAATACCCGAGCAAACTTAATTTATTAAATGATATGAACGAGCAATTCGTGACTGCTGCGACGCGGTGCGGAGCCCCACCTGCTCAGACCGCGCGCGCCCTCGCCTCGCTCTCGGATGCATGTGCCGCTGCCGATCGCTCACTACGATTCAAACCGTTTTCAGCGGCAGAGGTGTATAAAATTATAATAAAGTATATTGCAAATAAACCCACCCAAGACCTATATGGCATTTCGGTAGAACTTTTACGATTCTCGGCTACTTTTTACTGTTTAGTGTTTAGTATGTAGTTTTTAGTTTAGTAGTATCGAAAAAGGGTTCAGTCTGAAAATCAGCGCTGGATGGATTCTGTTCAGCGAACGCTGAGACTGATACCCATTGCCCTGTTATTCAGTTTCTCTGTTTACATAAGTTTATTACTAAATTCATGTTGGAGGCAATAAAACATATTTTTTTTTACTTCCCTTACTGAGCCTTTGTCTATACTTTTCAATGAATGCCTGAGAATTGGTAAGTAAGTATCCGAAATCACTTAAGGAAATAAAGGTCAGCCCGCTGTACAAAGGGAAGGGGAAGCAAGATGACCCAAGTTGTTATCGTCCCATAAGCATCATACCTGCGGTCGCGAAAGTTTTCGAAAATGGGCTAACCACCCGGCTATCCCAATACCTCCTAAATAACAACTATCTTTCGGAACGCCAGTATGCATACAGACCAGGACGATCAACCACAATGATGGCGCGTGAAGTGGTGCGCCGTGTGCTTGAGGTGCGAGAGGGCAAGCTCGAGGTCGCAGTTTTCTTCTGTGACCTCTCGAAAGCCTTTGACGTGGTCGACCATAGGTTGCTGAGTTCGAAGCTCCATCACTACGGTATTCGAGGACCTGCGCAGGCCCTTATGTCAGATTTCATGTATAAAAGGACCCATGCAGTATGTAACGGGACAAAGAGGCACCTTAAACTCACACGGGCTGTCGGCCACAATCGGTGTCCCCCAGGGATCGTCCCTGTCAAATGTGGTATTCTCCATCTTACTTAATGACCTACCTATGGCAGTTAGTGGGGGTGAGGTCTATATGTATGCGGACGACGTTGCGGCAATTGTAACTGCCCCAAGCATTGATCAACTAGAGTCAAATTTATATCTAAGGTAGTAGCCGGACAACTGTCGAACTGGTTTGAACATAATGGCCTTTTACTAAACCTGACCAAAACGCATTTCATCCAGTTTGATTTGTCTGGGCGCAAGCGCCGTCCGCTGCATACAGACCTCGCAGGCGGCACCATAGACCAGGTTAAAAGTACCTCATTTTTGAGCTTCCACATAGACCAAAGCCTAACATGGGAGAGCCATATTAATTCCCTGTGCGGCAAATTGGGAAGGGCCTGTTTCGCCCTTAGCAGGCTGACGACCGTCCTCCCGCCTCAGGCAGCCCGCAGCTGTTACTTCGCCAGCATACAGTCCATCATTCAATACGGGCTCGAGCTATGGGGACGTGCAGCTGATTGGCAGCGTGTTTTCCGGCTCCAAAAACGAGCGGTAAGGGCTATGGCTCGTGTCCCATGGTACGAGTCTGCTACACCACACTTTGACACCCTAGGGATTATCACGTTGCGGGGCCTCTTGATATTGCAAACAGCAATATACACGCGAGAGAATTTAGATAAATACCCCAGGCGGGGTGACAATAGCAACCGTACTACACGATACGGACACAAACTAGCAGCGGTGCCTCGTAGCTTAGCGAAGAGGGCAAAATCTATACACGTCATGGGCCCCTCTGTGTATAATAATCTACCACGAGTAATAACAGACGCACCTAGTTTGCTAACATTTAAAAATAAGCTGAAATCTTGACTTGTTGAGCGGTCGTTCTATAATATAGAAGAATTTCTGACTGCGAAATATTAGTGCAAATATAAGCATACGCAAAAGTAGCTAATTTATTTTAATGAATGTATTGTATTTTTAACCGACTTCAGAAAAAAGGAGGAGGCTCTCAATTCGGTTGTTTTTTTTTTTTTTTCAATGTTTGTTACCTCAGAACTCCGTCATTGATGAGCCGATTGCCCAGGTGGGTCCCATTTTTTTGAAAATTCAATTGGATGATGGGATCCATGAGGAATTGAGGGAACTCCTCAATTATATTAGGCACGCGTGTAGTGATTTTGGTATTTTCTATTATAACTCGTGTATTTACATCCGGAAATCATAAATTGGTGGAGTGGAATTGATGATGAAGACCACAGATGACTTATGGAATTCCTCAATTATGTACTTAAAAGCACAAAAGTATATCACAGATTCTGATAAGATTCCGTTGAAATAGCAACTAATGAAGTGCCAAAGGTGATCCTTGTGGAATCGACGGAAGTCCTCAAATATTATCGGCCCACATACAGCGATTGGGTTTTTTCCTCTAATAATCAACGCATTTGCTCTCGGAAATCAGTCCATGTGGTAGATTGGAAGAGAAATGTGGAAATGTTCTCGTGGCTTGGCGGAGTACTAAATTGAAGTCGGTTAAAACGTTGTTTTTAAAGTAAATTATTAAATCTATCTGTACTAGTTGTAAGTTGACATGTAATCACCTATTACCAATAAAATACGAGTATGAGTATGAGTATGAGCATGAAGTGCCGATGTCGTGTACTCCATGCCAGGTTATGTTGATGGTGCTGTTGTATCCAGATCATCTAATTTAGATGATCATGCAAAATGACAGCGAAGGCGATAGTAACTATGATAATAAGTAGTAAAGATGACGTCGACGATTAGTGACGGCGATGACAAGAACTGAAGACGTCAATAATAATGATGATGCTGACACTGACGATAGTTATAATGATGTCGATGACACTGACCTATCCACGACACGTCGTGCGCCGTGAGGTGCAGCGGGTGTCGTTCGTTGTCGAGTTGCGCGAATAACACCGCGGGAAAGCCGTGTGCGCACCCATGCCCGGCTATATTCAGCGCCGATATACCTACATTACCTACCTACCTAGTGTCTAATATTTAGCAGTAGCATAGATATATATTGTGTGTATTATCCTTGGAATCATTATACATAGAGTCCTAATCTACATCTGAATGTCTGTCAATTCTCCTATAAACTTAGTGTACCTAGATGTTATTATACAGCATGTTATATAATATCATGCTGTTAAGAAATAGCTGAAGAAGGTTGGACAATTTGTTAACCCAAGACCTGTAATTTACCCTTTTTCTGCAAATAAATCTTTATCTTATCTTATCAACTTAAACTATCTTGACAGGACTGGCTTCGCATGAGGCAGCTTGACCCAAGATGACGATAATTGTAGTAGTGATGTGTATGATACTGACGATGACGTTGATGTTAATTATGACGACGATGACGTGTGGGCCTTGCCAGGCGATGTTGATGATGCTGCATAGTTTAAATAGTCATGGTTAATTGATATGGAAGATCCACGGAAGATCAGCGTCAAGGTATATGGTAACTTGTCATTAAGCTGAGTGGAGTCCTTTTCTCTGACGCTTTTGTTAGATTAACATTTCGCTATAGTTTTAAGCATAAATGTTTATTTTCCATGTCTTAGTCTAAGTAGTGTCTTGAATAAATATTTTTTCTTTCTTTTCTTTCTTTCGAATGACACTGAACGCGATAGTGAGTGAGAAGGACATAGGTAACTGCCTGACGATAATAATATTGATGAAGATGACGACGATGATGACGACACTGGCGATTGCAATGATAATAGTGAGTGTTATGGAGATAGTGATGTTGCTGGTGACGATAATGATAATGGTGTCGATGACACTGACCTATCCACGACACGTCGTGCGCCGTGAGGTGCAGTGGGTGTCGCTCGTCTTCGAGTTGCGCGAACAACACCGCGGGAAAGCCGTGTGCGCACCCATGCCCGGCTATATTCAGCGCCGCGCCGCTTACGACGAATGCCTGGAAACGTAAATAAGTAAAGTGAGTATACAGGGTGTTTGGTCCTCCGCTGTGCCATATTAAAACGGCAGGTTGGTTGGATCATTTGCTAACTTATACGGCCTCCAAAAAATGATTGTGCCCACAATATTCTTCTTTTTAAGGGCTAAAGCTTTGGAATTTGAATAAAAAAAATCGGCCATGTTCGTGTCGGGCCACCCGCAGTGTAGGGTTCCGTAGTTGCCTATCTGTCTTTGTTACATAGACACGCGCGCTCCAACTAAAAATTTAGCCGCCAGGGCGATGGCAGTCGCTTGTGTAAATCTAGTGCCTACGTCAAATCCCAAGATATATCAGGTAATTGAATGAAAAAACAAATAGGCAAAGACTGAATAGAAAAAAAATGTATGTACTTGTTTTATAAAAGGCTTCATTTCATTTGCGCGTGACAGGCATGGAGAAATCTGGAACAAATTTTTTTATGTTAACGAAAGTAATAAAATATTATGCAAAACCCTTTTTAGGGTTCCGTACATCAAAAAGAAACAAACCGGCCAAGGGCGTGTCGGGCCACGCGCAGTGTAGGGTTCCGTAGTTGCCTGTCTGTATTTGTTACATCGAAAATTATAATTTTATATGTGGGAGTGGGGACGCGCAGACTTTATGTAATTGATTAAATCAGGCGTTCTCGTCTCGATCGATCGATCTCGTCCACTGAGCAAGTCTTCTTTGCTCGGTGGACGTGACGCAAGCAACAACTTCCAGCATCTCCTGACTCCCGATGATGCCTCGTAGAGAGGCGACACACACGTGTCGAGATTTTGTCATTATTGGTGGTGGTTTTGTTCTAATTAAGTAACTGCATCATCATTATCATATCAGCTGAAAGACGTCCACTGCTGGCATAGGCCTCCCCCAAAGAGTGCCAGAGTGACCGGTTCTTCGCCACCCACATGCAGCGGACTGCCGCGACTTTTACCCGGGCTACCGCAGTTCGTGGTCGCCTCTCGAGATGAGAGACCATGTATTTATCTGCATGTGCGTATGTAGGTAAATACGGGCATCTCATCATCTCTAATCATCTCTAACCCAAAAGGGGTAGGCAAGGCAGAGCACATGAAACGTATGTTCCAGCGCCACTTTTAGCATAAACGTGGGTACAAAAGATCGCCAAAATGTGATATTGCAGTGATAGGTTGCTAGCTCATCGCCCACAACACACTTCAACTTTTTAGCGTTTTTTAGCGGAATAGCAAAGGAATAATGGACTTTTCCAGCAATTTTTGCCAGGTTATCAGTCCACCTTGTGGGATAGAAACAGTCTTATTAACTAACTGAGGACGGACGGTCATCCATTGCCTCACAAAGGTTTTTGCATTTATCACAAATTAGCCTCCAACTACTTGCAAAAACATCGCAGTCAGGAGCCGACTTGAGAAGTGCGTTGATGTAGTGCAAAGCGCGAACCCGTGGTGATTGCCTGTATGCAACAGTGCGCGCTTTAGGTGCTGCAAGTAAGTCGCAATGACGAGGTCTAAAATTAAACTTTGACTGAGACAGAGAAGGGACGCGGAGGTGCAACAGCTGCGAGACCAGCTGCGGGCAGTCTGAATCCCCACGTAATATTCTGCACGCGCCCCGGTCACGAGTGCATAATTAAAGGACCCTTCCTTTACCCTACTATCCCTATAGTACCCATAGATGTTTTTAAATAAAAATCTCAGGAACGTCTTTTGGATTTTCTCCAGAAGCAAGGCGTAAGTGACCTCATGGGGATTCCACACTATAGACGCTGCCTCCAGTTTACTCCTAACTAAAGCGGTAAAGATAATCTTGATCGCGATGAAAATCGCGTGCGTTAACAAATCCCAATATATAATCTGTGTCCCAATCTCCGACAGCAGTCGGCTGCTAGGTTACTCATATATGAGCATGAAAATTGAGGTGCGAATCAAATATGATACCTAGGTATTTTATACTGTCAACGCGGTTTATTAATTCTGTCCCTAACATGTATTTACCAAATAGGGGACTACGAGATCGGCTAAAAGACACCACGGCGCACTTCTCAGGATGGAAAAGCAGTTTGTTTGAGATACTCCATTCATATATCCTGTTAATATCTTCTTGGAGCGATTAAAAGTCAGAAAGCCGTTCTTGACCATAAACAAGCTTTAGGTCATTGGCTTAAAGAAGACATTGCGTACATCTAGGGAGAAACTCTAAGTCATTAATCATGACGCCGAACAGAAAAGGGCCCAGAAATGAACCATGGCATACTCCGGAGCGAGTATGGTAGGAATCGGAGACGAAGAATCCGTGCTGCACGTACGCTGCCTATCGCGTAGATAACTCCCATAGAACCGGAGCAGATTTGGCGAGAAACCGGTGTTACATACCTTCCTTAGCTTTATGTACACTCGACTATCCTTTGGTGGATCCTGTCAATGGATCCTGGCTGGAGGCATATTTATTCTGTGCCGTAGGGGAAGTACCGAAGTACCAGTAGATACAACCTTGTTTGCTACACCTACACCATTAGTATATTCAGAGCAATAACGCGTAGTTGCAGTGTCCAAGAGGCAGCCGGATGGTTCGCGGTATTTTTTAGCTCCCGAAGTGTTGTGGAACCGCCCTGTGTAATCCGAACTGAGCCAACTTGGACTTCCAGGAGGTTCCACATCGCTTCGGGAGCTCAAATACCGTGAGCCATCTTGACTCTAGGACATTGAAAATACGCGTCATTGCTTTAACTAGTATAGGTACTGCAGTTAAAGTACCTAACTATCATCTCTTTTCATCTTTTTCTCACTCGACGTCATTTACAGTAGTTAGAAAGGGACAAAAGCCTTATTCAGTAACTAGAAATGCTATATTGTTTCCGTACACAGAATAGGTTAAAATGCAAAATCAAACAGTCGTTAGCCTTGTATTCTGATAATTAACATGATAAGTGCACGCTGCGTTAATTACTCACGGGTAATGCAAATAAATATACCCATTACTGAGGTACCATAAATACGTTCAGAATGAGCTATGAATACATTTAAAGCAAAACAAAAGAGCTGAATTCCTTTTTTAACCCCCGACGCAAAGAGTGACGAAGCTACGATACCACAGACAGACACGTCTGTCGCTCCCAAACGGATGAACCGATCTTCGTTTAGTTTTTTTTGTGTCATAGATAGTTTTATCCCGATTGTTCTTAGCCATGTTTCACCAAAATCTGTTCAGCCGTTTTTGAGATATTGGACTTTGAAATGAAAACGTCGGGGGTTTTCAACTTTTCTAATTAACTGACTTCAAAAAGGAGTTTCTCAATTCGTCGGAATCTTCTATTTTTTGTGTAGGCGCCTGAAACGATATGGTTTTTTTTTAGTTTTAAAGGGTATCCTTCCCAGGTGGTCCCATGGTCATCAGGTCAGGATCGGATGATGGAATCCTCGAGAAATTCATTCAAATTTTATAGGCACACTCGAAGCGGAGTACCTACTGAATTGAAGTCGGTTAAAAAGTTTTAAAAGTAAATTACCTTACTATGACGGTAGCAAACAAGCATAGGCCTGCCTGGCTGTTATTCGGCGCGCTCATACGGCTCAAACCGCCGGTCACCCGTCACGAAATTAAACCTCTTTAACCTACGCTTAGTTACTACGCATTGCGGTGTCAAGATATATTTGTGGGTGAGCGTCAAAGTGAGCTTAAAACAAGTTGCAGAATGGCTGATTCCAAACGTCCCTATGGGAAGTTGCCGGCCCTTAATCGATTAGAGGATTCGTTGTATCGAAAGCTAGACAAATACAGGTCCGATTCTCAACACAGATAATATACTAACCTAAAAAAAAGTACGTACCTAACGGAGAAACTAAAATAACGGATCCGATTCTACGTGCACATGGCTTAACTAAATTGTCTAATTTTTAGACATAATTTAGGCGGCAGATTAAAAACGACATACCTATTTAGAATAGCATTTAGGCAGCTAAGTAAGTTAGTTAGTTAATAGTGAAGTGGCAGCCTCAGGGGAGCTAAGTAGGTTGTATAGACCGCCTAAAATAAGAAACGTCAGATTCAAATTAGCGCTGTCATTTGATTATGACAGCTGCTCATAGAATAGCAAAGTGTTTTAGCGACACCTCAATAAAATTAGGAAGTTTAGAGGCCACTGTAGAATCGGGTCCACTGTTTAACTAGTTTTTTTTTTTTTTTGAAAATGACCCCTCCGGCCACGTGGTCCTACTGCTTCGGCCGACTGGTAGGAACACACATTACATTAAATGATGCGGATGCTCAGGGCCTCTGGCGACCTATACCTATACTATCAGAAACACAACACCACATACCTACAGAGCAAGTAGGTACCTATGTAATGATAATTATATGGCTGTGGTCTTATCACTTTTGAAATAGTTGGAGGTTTGTGTATCGTCTACACAGTAAACCGACCATCATTGTAATGAGACTAATGAGGTTCTATATAAATACAGTACGGCTACCATGAGTTTGACATTGTCATTTTTCGTGAACGAGAATAGAGTTTTCTATCTGTGCATCTCTATTGCACTTTGACAGTACGAGCGGGATGCACAGATAGAAAACTCGATACTCGTTAGCGTAAGCCGTCATTGTCAAACTCATGGTAAGCGTACAGGATATAAGTACAAACGACAACACTGTTAACTGACCATCCTGTGTTTATATAGAACCTTATTACAATGCACTTAAGGTGCACCAATGGTCAGTTAGCTGTGTTGTCGATAGTACGCATAAAGCAGAGAACGCAAGCAAGCTTGCGGGATTAAATTGCAGCCTTACAAGGATAAGTTCGCCTTTGTACCGATTTAACCTTTTTTGTCTGTATTTTTACCTGTGTCTTATGTACAGTCAACGGCACCAATATGTATACGAGTAGGTACACCACAAAGTCTCAAAAATATGTAGGCAGACCAAAAATATGTATTTCTGCGACATTATGAAACTTTGAGTGAATACATATTGGTGCCCTTGACTGTACAATAAAGTATTTACATACATACATACTCAAACTCAAACTCAAATTATTTATTTGTCAAACACAGGTATTATGTAAAGTTTTTAAATTATAATAGAATCTCTATGTTTCGCCACATGGCACACAAATAGCTACCAATTAGCATGCAGCATGCATTACAAGAAAATAATTTACATTTCAAGACAAATTAGAGTTCAGAATAAATCACAATCCAAAAATAAATATGTCATCATTACTTAAAATTCAATATTCATTAAAATTCGAAATAGATTAGGTACAATTGAGAATAAGTTAAAAATAAAATAAATCAAAATGGGCCACTTAAAATTGAAAATAAATTATTGAATTAAAAAGTCAATGTTAAAAGGATTGCGATAAAAAATCATTTATAGAATAGTATGCGCTGGCAGTTAAAAATTGATGCAATTTCATTTTAAACTGTCTCAAATCATTTAAATTAATTATATCTCTTGGTCTCAAAAATGCTTTTTGACAGTAACGCTGTTTTAAATGATATATGGTTTATTTTAAATTTTTGGCGATGGCTATTAAATTTAGAAAATTGACCCATATTGTGTCTTACATACAGCGCGCCCTCGTATATATAAAGACATGGTAAAGTTAAAATCTGCATCTTAATAAATTGACGCCTACATGAATGCATAATTTTCATACCACACGCTGATCGCAAGCATTTTTTTTGAGCTCTTAAATAATTATTCCCTATCAGTACAATTCCCCAGAATATAACCCCGTATCTCAGCGTGGATGTTACGTAAGCGTGATAGGCAGTCAGAACAGCTGATTGACTTACAACTTTTCGCAAATGATATAAGGCGTATGAATATGTGTTTAATCTTTTACATAAATACATACATACATATAGCCATCCAGAAAGTCCATGCAACATACAGGAGAAATAGTTTTTGAAATCGGATTAACGGTTCCGGAGATTACCCATTACATACAAACTTACAAAGCTATCACACTGACAGTTCCTCTTTATAATATTAGTATAGATTTTGTTATATGTATTGATTGGTTAGACCAAACAACTTTTGGCCAAATGTTTCATTTGACAAAAGTTTCATTTGACCTAATGCATTTTTTTCTTAAATAGATTGCTTTTTTTTTTATGATATAGGAGGCAAACGAGCAGTCGAATCACCTGATGGTAAGCGATAATCGACGCCCATGGACACTTACTTTATAGGATTATTATATAACAAACCTAACCTAACCTAATGACTTCTATTTGATGATATTCAAAGAATACCCGAAAATACCACTGTTTTGACGAAAAATGCATTAGGTCAAATGAAACATTTGTCAAATGATACATTTGGCTAAAAGTTGTTTGGTCAAGAGACAGGACCCCGTATTGATTAAGTACTTATTTTTATAGCAATAACGGCTGTACGATCTAGGTGCCTTTAAATATTTCAAATAATCTATTACTGAATCTTCGAATAAGCTATAACTGAACCAGTGTGTCGTCTTTGTCGTCGCTTACCATCGGGTGAGACTAGGGTCAACCACTAGACAGTCTTTTATAAAAAAACGAAGTAAGTGTTAAATGCACTGAGTACTTAAATAAAAAAACTGAATATTTAAAAGCACTTAAGTGCCGCTATCCGGGTTGAACTTTAGCGGTACAGTCAGAAACACATTTTGTTCTTATTAAGTAGTGTCATATACTTGGTAATCTAATCTGGCACATATCTGGAGAAAAATGTACAGCCCCATCGTTTATTATCATCATATAATATGACTCCATGTGGAATGCATGCGGGAGTTTCTATGTGACAGCCGTGATACTTATAGCTAACGCTGAGATAGAACCGCTTCGTGGCAATGTTGTCTTCTCTTTTGTATGTTGATTTATGTGCATGTATGTGTTGTTGTCATGAATAAATGTTATTCTATTCTATTCTATACTTTTAGACCCACAAGGTGGACTTATGTCCTAGTAAAGGTCGCGGGAGTCCGCTGGATGCGGGTGGCGCAGGACCGGTCATTGTGGCACTCTTGGGGGGGGGCTATGTCCAGCAGTGGACGTCTTTCGGCTGATATGACGATGATGATGATACTTTATAGCCAGATGTAGAATTTGTAGCGCGAGGCTGGTAGAGTTAGGCGGTCGTCACACTGCGACGCATCAACGGACGGAGGTGCGGAGCTGCATACAAATTTCGTCGGACGGAGGTGCGTTGTAGTGTATACAAACTGAGGTACTTGCATACAACGAGAAACGCACCTCCGTCCGTTGATGCGTCGCAGTGTGACATCCACCTTGACAGGCCGGCCGTGTGGAGCCAGCTCCACCCAGTGCTTGATAACTTTTTGATGCTGAAAGCCAATGAATTTTTATATTATTCATCATTGCTGAAAGCTAGATGAGCTAGGGAGTCTTGTCTTGGCAATCACTTTACTTGATTTTTTTTGTGGAATGTTAGGTACTTTACTAGGTAATATTCTCTACAAGTGGAAGCGCTTATTACCTTATTATTACTTATTACTTTTTCTTACCTTCTGCATTCCTTCTAATGCTTAGCTGCACATCACATCATTACATCATCACATGTAGCCAGTAGGCCCGAGCACAAGTGTAATTGTAATTTGTATGACGGTTGGCGGAACTTGCTATAGCTATTAAACTTTTAAACTTTCTTGTTGCGTTTTGTTGTGTTATCAAATGTTTTATTTTTCATTCTGTTATTTATGTTAAGTGCTTAGGTTTATTTATTTTGTTTTAATTTTCCTTAGTTATTACCAGTTGTTGGCGTTTGTGCCGTCACCTATAATAGTTTTAAGTTAGGTCCCCACCGAAAATCAGCGCCTCTGCTTGCCGTGTCTTGCCGTGGCTTTATGCTGAGTGGGGATCCTGTTTAACGTCCTCGTATTAAGCCTTATCGTTTGCTTGTTCTTTTTTATTGTGTACTTAAGTTGTGACGTTAAATAAATGTATTTTCTTTCTTTCTTTCTTTCTTTCTATTAATAGCCTAGATAGGCACGGTCTATTAGTAGATCGATGACTATCGATCCAAAAACTTACGCCACTGGATGGAAGAAACGTATAGTTTGTTTTACTTTATATGACGAAAAGCACTTAATTTTCTATCTACAAGTACGGTTGTAATACAATTACGCATAAACAATAGAACACGCAGTAGCTACTCAAGTACACTTGCCACTCTTGGTCGGGTTTATGGCGTCTCTTTGTTATTTTCTCTTTTCATATTTAGCAACAAAATAAGTTGTAAAGTCCCTGAGTGTATTTTCGTCATTTTGACTAAAATCATAAACTGTCTAACATACCTACTTAAAGTTCCGAATAATTCAATTATTTCAATTCAAACCTCTTTTCGAAGAGAAAACTTGCGCACTGTGAAATAATTTATAAATACCCGTCTGACATTAACTTCTTTTATTGGACTGTACCTACTTAAACCAGTTAGTCGCATAGTGCGCCTAGAGACAAAATTTACTCTTTTTTCCTTTATTAGGTAAATGTCTGGCCGGAGTGCGTTATTTCACAGTGCGCAAGTTTTCTCTTCGAAAAGAGGTTTGAATTGAAAAAAATTAATATTCGGAACTTTATAAGTAAGTATGTTAGACAGTTTATGGCCAGGTTACACCGGGTTCCCTGGTTAATAGGTAGGGGAAGTCTTTGTCCCGTGCTTTATTAATCTTTTCTTTACAAAAGCAACCAGGCAGGCATTTTATATAGTAAAGTCCCGTGAGTCTCAGACTTATTAAAATACAATGAAACAGGTCACTCACGTCTTATATTTTAAGGTATAAGTATATAGTGATAAATAATACTTACTAATAAGGTGCCCACGGTTTGAACGACGGTTAGCCCAGTGGGTAGTGAGTTAGTGACGCTGCCTGCGAAGCTGAAGGTCCTGGGTTCGAATCCCGGTAAGGACAAACATTTGTGTGATGAGCATGAATATTTGTTTCTGAGTCATGGAAGTGTTATATGTTATTTAAGTATTTTAAGTATTTATATCTATTATATATATCGTCGTCTAGTACCCATAACACAAGCCTTACTGAGCTTACTATGGGGCTAGGTCGATTTGTGTAAGATTGTCCCCTAATATTTATTATTATTTATTATATTATATTATCGCCTAGGCGGCGATGTGGACGAACTGAACGACGGGTTTGTGGAAGCTGTCCGTTCCACTGGGTCTAAGTTCTTCAAGGCCCAAGGGACCAACAAAACTAAAAGGCTCTCTAGCTCCACTCAGAAGCTCATGAAGGAAAGGAGTGAAATGATTCTATAGTCTTCAGCCGATGCGACCTTATACCGGCAGCTCAATAAACAGATCTCCAAGTCCCTTACCCGCGATCTGCGCCAATTCAATACAAATTGTATTGAAGAGGCCATCAAGCGTAATAAGGGCTCTAAAGTGTTCTCAAGAGATCTGTCTATAGGGCAGAGCCAGCTCGCGAAGTTAAAAACGGAAGATGGTAGAATCGTTTCTTCTAAAACTAGCTAACTAGAGAACTTTTACGGACAGCTATACACGTCAACACGCAAACCCGAAGTTGGTCGGGCAGAAGACCCTAGAGCTAGACTAACCCGGCACTATACCGACGACATCCCGGACATCAGCCTGTACGAGATTGTAATGGCTCTTAAACAGCTCAAGAACAACAAGGCACCCGGTGAAGACGGAATAACAGCCGAACTCCTGAAGGCGGGTGGAAAACCAGTCCTTACGGCCCTTCAGAAGTTGTTCCATTCCGTCTTACTGGAAGGGAGAACTCCAAAGGCATGGAACGGAGGGGTGGTGGTGCTGTTCTTCAAAAAGGGTGACAACAAGGGTGTTGTCAAGGGTGTTCTTCAGGAGGGCCTGAAGAACTACAGACCCACCTCACTTCTGAGCCATGTCTATAAGCTGTTTTCGAGGGTCATTACAAACCGTCTCGTACGCAGGTTAGATGACTTCCAGCCTCCCGAACAAGCCGGTTTCCGAAGAGGCTTTAGTACCGTAGACCACATCCACACGCTCCATCAGGTTATACAGAAGACCGAGGAGTATAACCTGCCCCTCTGCCTAGCGTTCGTGGACTACGAGAAAGCCTTCGATTCGATTGAAACCTGGGCTGTACTACAGTCTCTCCAGCGGTGCCAAGTTGACTATCGCTATATCGAAGTGCTGAAGTGTCAGTTCGACTCCAGGACCAGAACTCGAAACCTATTCCGCTGCAGCGAGGAGTCAGGCAAGGAGATGTTATTTCTCCAAAATTGTTCGCCGCTGCACTGGAGGACGTTTTCAAAACTCTGGACTGGAGAAGGCTAGGCATCAACATCAACGGCGAGTACATCACTCACCTTCGGTTTGCTGACGATATAGTAGTCTTGGCTGAGACCATGGAGGACTTAAGTACGATGCTCGATGACCTCAATAAAGCTTCCGAACGAGTTGGTCTAAGAATGAACATGGATAAGACGAAGATCATGTCAAATACCCATGTAGTACCAACTCCCATTACAATCGGACACTTTACACTCGAAGTTGTAGACGATTATGTATACCTAGGACAAACTATCCAGTTAGGTAGGTCCAACTTCGAGAAAGAGGTCAATCGCCGAATCCGGCTCGGCTGGGCAGCGTTCGGGAAGCTACGGCACATCTTTTCGTCCAATATTCCGCAGTCTCAAGACGAGAGTCTTTGACCAGTGTGTGTTGCCAGTGATGACATATGGCACTGAAACGTGGTCGCTTACTATGGGCCTCATAAGAAGGCTCAAAGTCACCCAAAGGGCTATGGAGAGGGCTATGTTGGGAGTTTCTCTGCGTGATCGCATCAGAAATGAGGCTATCCGCAGCAGTGGCGACCACGTACCGGAAGGCGCGGCGTGGGTAGGTCGACTGATGAAGTCTGCTGGATGCGGGTGGCGCAGGACCGGTCACTTTGGCACTCTTTGGGGGAGGCCTATGTCCAGCAGTGGACGTCTTTCGGCTGATATGATGATGATGATGATATTATATTACAGAAGAATCACTGGTTCGAAGTCGTGATAATATGCATATATTATCACGACTTCGAACCAGTGATTCTTCTGTAATATAATATCATCATCATCATCATCATATCAGCCGAAAGACGTCCACTGCTAATATAATATCGCATATGACTATATAAAATAAAAATAATAATTTCGTGTTTACTATTGAGTAAGTATGCATATACTTACTCAATAGTAAACACGAAATTATTTTTTTTATTTTCTATAGTCATTATTGGCCCAACTTTGTTCCACCAGTTTCCTCAGTGTTTTCCTTCACTGAAAAGCGAACGGTAAATATTCCGTACCTAAGTTCCGAAAAACTCATTGGTACGAGCCGGGATTCGAACCCACGACCGCCGCTTGACAGCCGCATGCCTGAACCACTAGGCTACCGTAGCTTTTTAAGCCTGCTCTATCAATATAAAATCTTTGTGAAACGGAACCCTTTAATGAACTAAAAAATACCTTATTATTAGCTTAAGGTAACACGAACCAAGCTCCTTATATGCTAAAAGCTCTTTGTATCTTATCCATTATCGATCGTCAAGTTAAATAAAATAAAACGGTACCTAACCGACAAGTTAAGTACCTAGGCAGACAAGGAGTGGTGTAGGCGTGACATGATTAAGATCATTTACATATTAATATAATATATTTATTTAAAAGTATACACAAGATGATAACTGACATTAACGAAATTAAATTAAAACTGAGTTAAATCTAAAAAAGGCCCTCGAGGCATTGTACCTAGGATGCTGGCGGCATTTCCTCGCTGGATTGCAATGCTGATACGTTGCGCGAGAAAGCCGCCAGCTCTTCGGTCATCAGTTACATATAGAGGCCTCGGCAGAGAGTACAACTTTGTACCATTTGGCGTCGAGACCCTCTCTTCGTCGAGGTCTCGACGCCAAATGGTACAAAGTTGTGTCTGAACATCGACATTGGATTATCGTGTTGAAGCTCCGAATTTCTATAGCGTGCCATATTTATACTCGTAACTGCCTTTTATTCTCATTGTATATTAAGTTTCCCACAGATAATCACTTTTCTAACCTCAGCCAAATAGATTTATGCACGTTCCTATTGCAAATAATATAATTTATGACATTAAAAAACGATTGTTCCTAGAAATTTGTGCGATCTTAAAATATCACCACCAGTTTAATAGCGTTATTATATTAGTAACTAACTTCTCTCGCGTCTCCGTCCGCGATATCGTAGCTCCATACAAACTTTCACTTCCTTAGGGGATGATTTCCGGGATAGGAACTATCCTGTCCTTCAACGGACTCAAACTGTCTCTATACCAAATTTCAGTTTAATTCGGTTCAGTGGTTTAAGCGTGAAGAGGTAACAGACATATAGACAGATAGACAGACACATTTTCGCATTTATAATATTAGTATGGATTATAGATCTTCCTATTATATAAAATTTTAGGAGCAATCGCCGTCAAATATATGTGTACACTTTTTCACCTTATTCCTTGCTTAATACAATACGGGTGTAGACAAAAAAAATGAACTATTACTCTAAAAGAAAGAAGGCAAAAAAAAATGCCCAGGGACAAAAATCCCATTCAGATATCTCAAAGTATTACAAAGCTACAACCGTTTTAATATTGCTTGTTAGAGAGAAAACGCTCGCAGATAGTGACGTCACAATCTGCGAGCGTCATAGTAAATGACAATCGTTTCGTATGAAGGTGCATTTTGCGAAAAAGGGACAGAACGTCTCTTAAAGCTTTGGACACTTATAACTTTGTGATTATTTAACCTCTTGCATTGCTTTTAAGGGGCTCCTAGCTCCCAATGACCTTCGATCTATAACTGTCGGTTTATTTGTGTTTTTTATGGTTTATCGTATTAACTACAACGAGGTTTACCGAAATAGTATCCCATATTTACTTCAAACCTCACAGTTTTCGGGATATATGGCACCAAACTTTGGCAATTTCAGGCCAAAAAACCAGTTTTATGGACGTAACTTTTGTGAAAATGAGTTTAAAATAAAAATCTCTCGTGGGTTGTTAGAGACGTCAATAAGGAACAGTTATATGTAGATTTCATATATAAAAGTGCATGAACAACATAATAATATCGAAAACAGAGCTTTTTTGGACCATGCTTGAATAATTCATAAAAAAATAAATATTAATTATTTTCAAAAAAACTCTCGTGCAAATGTAGATAAAGAACTAAAAAACCGATAGGTGTTTGTTCCATAAATATATCTATAGTTTTGACGGAGGAATATCAATTCAAAACTCGTCAAAACTAGCCAAAAAGCGCGTGGAGCCCCTTAATAATAGTACCGACAACTTACAGAAGAAGGCTCTTTAACAGACCCCGGTTTGGGTATGCCGAACGAGCCTTAACGTGTAAAAGTTGCCTGGTTGTTCTGTAATATATTTATATAATTGTATTATAGTTTCTATGTATGTATCTATGTATTTATACTATACTTATTGAAAGTGTGAGGTATTTGAGTGTAGTTGTGTAGTACTCCAGGCAAAATACGGTTTTGAAAAACATTAATTTATAATAGCGTTTTTGTTGGTGATTTCATTTTAAAATGTTATTCTAAGATGATTTATTCAAGAATACGACAAACTTTCCACCCGGAAGTAATTATGTAGATTTCAATAAATCATGCATTGTCTTTTTTTATACGATTTATCTTGAATATTATAGAGAAGATGTAAATGAACCAAAGTAAAGCCAAAAATATTTATTAATATTTTTTCTGACGTTTCAGAAGCTAGTTCATTTATCATTTTATTGATGTCTGAAATTTTGTCGGATTTTGTCGCTGGGTAACTATTTAATTGATAATATATCCGTTACACATAAAAAATAAGCTATTATAAATTATTTCCAAAATTGTCATTTTTTCCATACAAGCTGTCAATTCATTGACTGGACTATAGTATAATGTGATGTATGTGTTAAATAAGTAAGCTGTTCTTGATTTATTCCTGCAACTTTTCTTGAAAATTTCCTGCTTCCCAAAGGTTGCCTGGAAGAGATCGCTCTAATTAAGCGATAAGACCGCCTGTTGTTACCTTTGTTTATTGAATGTACTTACTCTTGTAACATGTCTTTCTTATGTTGTGATGCAATAAAGAATATTATTATTAGGTATTATATTTATAAGTAAATCGTACTTTTCATACAGCCATATCTTTCTATACAGCCGCCATTTGCTGCCCTGAGCGTCATTTCGATGGCGCAAATCATATTAAGGATGACTCACGCTAGAACGGAACGTGACGGGCCCGGGCCGTAATCGTGACGAGCCGTCAACGAGCTTATTTGCTTGTCACATTTTGCCACCGGGCCGTGTCCGAGCCTGCACCGAGCCGAGCCCCGTCCGCTGCTCGGTCACCGGGCCGGTACATTATGCAAGCGAGATGTCACCGAGCTCGCACCGGGCCGACGCCGCGCCGGGCCGACACCGGGCCGACGACGGGCCGCTTACGGGCGTTGCGTGTCAATCACGACAATAGTAGTCGCTCTTTGATACTAAAATATTGACTTTTAACCGGTGCCTAATACCTTTCAAATTCGAATGCAAAGGTGTTTCATATCCCATAGATTTAGATTTCGATTTATATTTCTTTATTTCATAAAATAAATTTACATTATAAGTTAACTTTAAGCTAATTTACACGAATTTTATAATGATAGAAATTGAATTTGTAAATTTTATAATACCTTGAACTAAATCGCCCGTGTGGTGTCGGGTTAGAATTTCACCACCCCCTTTCTTCCCGTGGGTGTCGTAAAGGTCGACTAAGGGACCAGGGTTGAAGTGTGTTGTGGGCGATGGGCTAGCAGGTTGCTACGTTTCATGTGCTCTGCCTACCCCTTTTGGAAATAAAGGCGTGAATGTATGTATGTATGAACTAAATCGCACTTTTCTAATACAGCCGTCATGTCGCTGCCATGAATGTCATTTTGTTGGCGCGAATAATTTCAATATCATATATTCTACTTAACTATAGAGTTTTAACTGGTGTCTTATGTACCTTTCAAAAGTTATTTTGGGCAAAACGAGAAAAAGCCAGCCACCAAAATGACGCAAAAATATTATTTCAAAAATTCACCCATTACTTACACTACTACTAGATATAAGTGCTAGTAATACTAATGCGACATTTGTTTCAGCAGCAGTCAACCACAACTGGAACTCTCAAAACAATTAAAGACAGGAAACTGAATTAAAATCTTCGATCAAAAACTGTCTTATTGTTTATAAAACACCTCTTGTGTGGACACCCACATTGCGTATTCGGCTTTGTGAGTTGCAGCGGTATTTGACAACGGCAAAAATAAATTATTTATCCGTCTACCAAACAAAACATACGAAAGTAGTCAGAAAATATTAAGCTACAATTTATTTCTGTATACACGAAGGCGGTAATCTCCAGAACCGTCACATAAATAGGTACATTTTCAAAAGTTCGTTCACCAGTAGAGAATGGAATTTCAACATGGTTATAATTTATCAAGGGATTTTGCTAGCTTTCTTTGTAATACACAGCCAGACACAAATAGCATCATCATATTAGCCGAAAGACGTCCACTGCAGGACATAGGCCTCCCCCAAAGAGTGCCACAATGACTGGTCCTGCGCCACCCGCATCCAGCGGACTCCCGCAACCTTTACCGACATAATTTAATACAATGCACATGCAGGGATGGTCAGTTAGCTGTGTTGCCGATAGTAGGAGTATGTGTTATAGCGAACCTACTAATACCACCAGGAACCAGTGAACCTTTAAAATTGCAATGAGGTTACTATAGCCGCTACTACATTAGTTTGCCACCATTGTTAAAATTGACCAGGAAAACAATTCACACAATAGTAAATTAAGTATCACGTTTTTTTTTCATAACCTAGATCTTGCGTACGTCCAGCGAGGCAGTCGTCATTCTATTGTTATTTAATCACTGCAATTATGTGATTTAATGATTCCCGTAACAAATAGTCAGTTTATGGCCAATACTTTATGTGGGCTGTCAGTTGGCAG
This sequence comes from Epinotia bilunana, assembly GCA_947049275.1. Taxonomy (NCBI): domain Eukaryota; kingdom Metazoa; phylum Arthropoda; class Insecta; order Lepidoptera; family Tortricidae; genus Epinotia; species Epinotia bilunana. The sequence goes on along the minus strand of OX346275.1, from coordinate 13,528,357 downwards.
TATAAGACAGTGTCGCAAAATATTGAAGGGGGTCATCAGGGTCATATATTAATTGATGGATGTGGGCCTTAGTATGCCGTTTCGACCAGCAAGTGATATAATTGTGGCAGCCCTTTTTTAGAGTTCACCGTTAAGAGTCCGCAGTAAGCTCGGCCGAATTTCACCTTCCCATACAAACGTACTTACGCTCTCATTTTAAAGCTACGTGTGGATTCTGGCGAAACTTTGCATATACAATGACATGAGGTATATCTATGTCTGTAATTAGTTTATATGGTTCCAGTTTGTAAAACAAACGAAATACAGCAAAAACAAGTTTTGTACGAAAAACTTAAATCCGCTGTATTTTTTTTACTATGGTATCTGTAGCTACATAAACGAATTACAGACATAGATATACCTCATGTCATTGTATCTATATGCAAAGTTTCGTTGCAATCTGACAGGTAGTTTTAAAATGAGAGCGTAACTGCGTTTGTATGGAGAATCGAGCTTACTGCGGACTCTTAAGGCCCGTTGCCTCCAGGAAATTCCAGATTCTTTGATTGTTCTTCTGTTGCCACGTCGTTGGTTTACACGAAAGGTCGGTATTTGAACGGACTTTGTTATTTTCATCTCAAAATTTTAAAAAGCTACCCAAAGGCACCTCTATGGAGCTGACTTCAAATATTTGCCGAGTCCACTTTCGGCTCGTCTTATTCTGCCTATGTAAACGCGACAACGAGTTGTGATCGAAATAAGGATTTATTTGTTCTAGTCTTTTACCGACACCAAATAACGTTCAGTCAACTAAGCACAAAAATATGTCCGTGTGTTCCGTATACCTCGAAAGGAAAAACGGAACCCTACAAGGGATCACTTTGTTGTCCGTCGGTCTGTTTTTTTCAGGAACGCGTATCGAGGTATCGAGTTAAAATTAAAACCAATACCCAGCAGGTCGATAAGTGGATCACGTTACGCATTGAACGCGCGTCCGGTGAATCTAAACGTCACATTTTATATGGATAAATTACAGTTAAATTGTCCTAACGCGCGTTAGGCAGATCCAACTGTAATTTTGTCCATATTAAAATTGACATTTAGATCTACCGAACGTACACGTACAATGCGTTGCGTGATCGACTTGCTGATCTACAGTCCCTTGAAGCTGTGAACAAATCAAACTTCTAAATTAACGTAAAAAAAGATACGGCCCTTATGCCGAAAAAAAATTTTATTTTGACACTCTCAAGGAACACACTTGTATGACATTGACAATAGAGTCCTGACATAAAACCGGGGGGAAAATATTACAGGCTGACTGGTTGAATAGGGTGTGCAGAATTGTTATTAGAATAGGTTTGCAACAACTAGCAGCTCGCGACTGACAATAGGTACTTTTTTGATGAAATGTCCATCTCGGGAGAAAAAGGTTTCCAGTAACTAAAAAGAATGTAACACCTTAATTACAATGTACATGGCTTTACAAAATAATAAATAAATAAATAAATCTTAAAAAATCACTATCATTTCGATGTCGATCGCTACAGCATAATATATTCTAGGTTTATAGATTTCGCTTTAAAAACTAACGTTTTTGAGGTGCCTATAAGTTTGAATTTATTGCAAAATTGGAAAAAGGTAAACCTATATACCTAGTCGTTCGTTGTGTCAGTAACGTACTAAAAAAACATTGATACTTATTAGAAAATATTTACAAGTGCAAAACCATTTTCTTTTTTTGTATGGACGAGTACGTAGTCCGCCCCTATTGAATAAACCTCGTCGTTCAGGTGGTCGCTAACTGGAGCTGGTCGCATAACTGGCCTACCTTTATTTTGTAGCAGGTATTTCTTTCAGCGACAAATGATTATTACTGCAAATAAAGGTATGAATGTTTTGTCAAACTAATTAGTTAACATGATGTATATAATACATACACGCATCGATTACCTAGCCCGATGCCCGGGTCCGAGTAATGAGGATTCATTAACCGGAAATATTGCCCGAGATGTAAATATTGCTGAAGACAAGCAGGAGAGTGGTGGGACTTAAAAAGTAAAACTTACTTAAGTGAAGTTTTAAATCACTCGTCTGATACACATTGTTTACTGCCTCAGCATTTTAGAAAAAAAAACACTTATGAATTAGGTATATACCTATACGTGACAGTAAGTTTGATTAAGTTATAACACATTAAAATACCATATTTGTATGGTATCAAAGGAAACTTCAGGTTTTTTATGTGCCCTAATATATATGTCATCTTGATGAAATATTTGTTTGCGAGAATGTTTTTCTTGTATCTGAAATAGTTAATTTTCCAGTCCTGGAAAAAGGATGGTTTCACGTTCTTTTGAACCGAATTCAAAAAAAGGAGAAGGTTCTCAATTCGGTAGTATTTTTTTCTTAACATTTATTTTTCATTTTTGTTTATCTTAAGTGTCCCTCACGTTAGTAAAATTATATGGCTTCAGAAAATATTCTTTTAACAAGAAATTTTACAAATTATCTGCTTATTTCGCGGCAATATTTCCCACGCCCGTGATCGTAGCTAAAAATAAAAACATGTAAAGAAATATGTATATCACTCACAAATCATGAAATCCGTTCACTCCACTATCAGAACAGTCACAACACTACTAAACTAGCAAAACAGAGTTCCTTCAGTTATACTTCTCCATCCGAACTTGACCTTGGCGAGTACTAAACACCACCATTTCATGACCTTTGCTTACCAATAATCTACACGCAAACAGAGCTCTAGATAACTGGCGGCAAGACTACCGACTCTAACGGACTTGACCATTTTATCGAGACCTATACTTGGGAACTGTTTGGACTAGGAGAAGGATCTAGATATTTAGTTATTTAGTGCAAATAACATCACGTCTTGTTTATGGGAAATTGACTATTGGTTTATTTTTGAGGAAATAATTAGAGCAGGAAAGGTTTTGTTGCAAAAAAGTGGCAATCAATTAAGTTGTGTATTTTATTCGATTTTTACCGCGACCGCGACTTTGTCGCGTAGAATTCGGCTTTATATACCACTAGTTTCCGCCCGCGACTTCGTCCGCGTGGACCCGGGATAAAAACTATCCTATATTTTAATCCAGGCTATAAACTATCTTCGTGCAAAATTTGAGTAACAAACATCCAAACATCCAAACATCTAAACTTTCGCATTTATAATATTAGTAGGATACACTTAGAACACTAGAACAGTTAGAACATGTTTTACAGTACATATGGTGCTACTTTCCCGCACTAGTGCGGAAAAGAGCACTTTTCGTGCATATGTCGAAACTTTAAAGAGAAGTAAAACGTTGTACGATACACGTGCGAATAGGTAATTCGCAACTCGTGTCGATTTAAAACACTCCCTTCGATCGTGTTTTAATTTATCACCACTCGTTGCGAATTTCCTATTTTTGGCACTTGTATCGTAAATAACTATTACAATACACTTGCTCTGAAAGTGCGTCAACGTACACACGGTACGGGAAGCCCTCCATGCCCGCACGGCGAGGCGGGCCGGGTGCAGGAATGGATTTCGGGCCAATATTCGCACACGCGTGCGAGAATGAGATTTCATGACAATTCAAACACCTTTTATGTATAATTTTTAATTTTCTCACGTGATGCATTGTAAAATGTTGTATGACGATACACGTGCGGATTGGTAATTCCCAACTCCTATCGATCAAAAACACTCCCTGGCGGTCGTGTTTTTTGTGTTCGTCACTCATTGGGAACCTACTTTCCGCACTTGTATCATAAATAACTATTCCGGGATAGTTAAGCTTATGTCAACATTTGAATGTTTCCCGTGTCATCAGTTCTGGATAGTAAGCTTATGTCAACATTTGAATGTTTCCCGTGTCATCAGTCCGGGATAGTAAGCTTATGTCAACATTTGAATGTTTCCCGTGTCATCAGTCCGGGATAGTAAGCTTATGTCAACATTTGAATGTTTCCCGTGTCATCATCCTCTTGTTTCGAGAGAATAATCTTTATTCAGGATGATTTTAGTTTTTCCTAGCCTCTGGTAGATATGTGGCATATATATGGCATAGAACGTTTCATTTTGCAACCCTAGATTCATTTTCAATGAGCATAACGATTCACATATATGATATAACACAACAAACATCGAACAACAAATAAAAGAACAATAAACTAACATAGAATAAGCACAAATGTAACTAACAATTATATGGGTCTTGGACCTGAAATAAACTATTCTATTCTATAGAAGTTTACTAGCTTCTGTCCGCACTCCATCCGCGTGGAGCTCGTTTATATCGTAGTAGGTCTATACAAACTTTCACCCCCCATTTGATACCCCAAGGGGATGTCCTTATCCTATGTACCAACATCTAAATAAATTTACTGATAAATAAATAATTAAATAAAATATGTATCGATTTAATCCTCTCATAAATATGTACGGAGACTTTAATCCGCTGACGTAAAAGCGATGGTTCCAGCGAACGAAAAAAACCATAGAAGTCCAAGTACCGCCAAATAGCACCCTGCCATCAGGTATGCGGGGATGGGGGCGGGGCGGGCTGTCAAAACGATGCCAGGCAGCCGTTTAGTTTGAACATACCGGGTTTTAGGCACGTGTTTGGGTATTAGAAATTTGTAAGGATCCTGCATTCTGTGGTTTTTTCGGTCGCTGGATGGGACATATTTATGAGTAAGTTATAATTGCACCGATATTTTTACACCTGACAACACAAACTTATAGTACGTACTATCTATCTAATTAGTCCAAAACTATAAAACCTAACCTAACCTCTATGTTAGAAATTGAAAGGGCTCAACGGTCTGTGCTCAAAGTAATGTTTAAAAAAACCTTCCGTCATCCAACTACAGCTCTCTATGCCCAAGCACATGTTCTTACCGTCAGTCAATTGTTCTTATTCAAAATTTCTTTAGTTACTCATAAATCATCCAAAACTTTGTCATGCTACAGTAATCTACTTAAAAAACGCGTATTTGCCCTACCAGTTCCTAGAGTACTTTCCACATTTGGTAAGCGATTCGGAGATTACATTAGGATATCCACTTAAGGTGGGTACTGACCAACGTTACGAGGTGTAATGTAACATGTTACATAGCGAGCATTCGTGTAGTCAGTACGTCGTGTTACGGGGAAACCAGCGAGCGACGAGCCGCTCGTTGCTCGCCTCGAGTGCTCCACCCGCCTGTCGGTTTTTTGACGAATCCTTTGACTGTTACGCGGTTCAGTCAGTACGCCGTTGCGAGTCGTCACGAGCGCACGTGGACATCGCAAGTGATCACCCGTTGTTCCTCTCGTATTTTTTCCTTCTCGTACTTGTAATTAAGTTTCGTGAAGCATGGAGTGGAATAAAGAAAAAACTTTGTATTTTATTGAAAAATACAAAGAAGAAACACTGTTGTGGAACCCAGCTCACCCAGAGCATTATAACAAATTAAAGAAAGAAGACGCTTGGGATAGATTGGCTTCGTTACTCGATAGCGAAAGAGAAGCCTGTAAAAAGAAAATGACAAGTTTACTGGCATCATTGAGGAGGGAAAAACAGAAAACTAAACAATCAACTGGTACTGGAAAAGGTATGTAAGTTTAACGCGGGTTATAGTTGGGGGGGGGGGGGGGGGGCAAGGCAGCTAGTGTGGGGAAAACAATATAAACTCGGTATTAATCTGTATAGTGCTTCTTTTTATTTAAAATAATTCAATATTAATTACAAATTAAATTTCAGGTGCAGATGAAGTTTACCACAGCACTTGGTTCGCTTACAAATCCATGTTATTTCTACTGGATAGAAATACACCTCGTGACACAACAGATACTGTAAGTCCATTTTAAGCATAATTTTCTTGCCAACTTACAGACCCTTGCTGAATACAGTATTCAGCAACTTCATTACGAATATTGTGAGCAGATCTTGTAGCCCTTCGCGGTCTTATTTGCAAGGGTAACATACTAGTCATATCATTGTTACCTTCTCTCCAGTTTCCTAATCTGACCTGGCCGTTTAATTCTTCGTCAAAACTACCTGCAGGGGTATATACATGAGCATTATTACCTTTTCTTAAAAAATTGTGGAGAGATGTTATTGCTGTTACTACAGATGTCGCGGTTTTCGGTTCTAACAACATTGGTTTCCGCAAAACTCTAAACACTGCTGACAATATGCCGAACACATTTTCCACTACTCTACGAGCTCTGCAAAGTCGGTAGTTATATATTCTTTCTTTAGAACCACGTTCATGATATCCTGCATATACTTTCATCATATTTTCGGAAAGAGCAAAAGCTTCATCGCCAACGAAGTAAAATGGAATTTCTTCTGTTCTTGCTGGCAACGCAGTGGGCTGAGGGAGGTTTAGTGCATTATTTTTTAGTTTTTCATTTAAAACACAGTTGTTGAAAACTCCTCCATCAGATATTCTTCCTTGACACCCAATATTTACATACAAAAAATTATATTTCGCGTCAACAACTGCCAGTAATACGATGCTGAAGAAACCCTTGTAATTATAAAATTCACTGCCACTGTTGATCGGTGATTGCAGTAAAATATGTTTACCGTCGATTGCACCTAAACAATGTGGAAAATTCCACAAAGTATCATAGTCATTTGCTACAACCAGCCATTGCTCCGGTGTTTCTGGCATCTGAAATAATAATTAATAATAATTAATTTTCAGCTACGTGGACATGAAGGTGCTTCAGAACTGCCTGATGATTGCCATCCGTCCGCCAAAGAAAGCGACAATGATTGCCCTCCGCCTGCCAAAAAAAGCGACAATGATTGCCCTCCGCCTGCCAAAAAAAGCGACAATGATTGCCCTCTGCCTCCAAAAAGGAAGAAATCAGTAGCCCCAAGCCCAGAAGAGATAATGGTATCTACTTTAAATATATTAAAAAAGAGAACCGAGCAAACGGAGGCAACTTCGCACAGACCTGACGAATGTGAAGCCTATGGTATGTTTTTGGCAAATAAATTACGATCTTATTCAAAGACAACACAAATACATGTGCAGCATTACATATCAAATATATTGTTTAGTGCTGATCGCGGACAGTTTGACTGTGTTGGAAATACAATGAACAGCTACAGTTATTCAGGCTACTCTACACGACCACAAACTTCAAGAGCCTCATCGATGCCACAGACCGAAACGTCCCATCAAAATGACTATGAGCCACAGCAAAGCCCTGAAACTCCTCATCAAAATGATGCCTCATCGATGCCACAGACCGAAACGTCCCATCAAAGTGACTATGGGTCACCTATGAGCGAACAATTTATGTCAGAATTTGGTGATTTAATTTAATTTGATATGTAATGACTACATTTTCTTAATTAATACATACATAATACATACCTTTACATATTCTTTTAATGCTCCAATAAGGGCTTCGCTGACCTCTTTCACTATAAATCCTATTCGTTGTTTTGATATCTTGAAAAGATATTGCATACTAGTATAGGAATCTCCTGTAGCATAAAAACGAAGCGTTAGTGCTAACCGTTCCGTGACACTGATAGCTTTTCTATAATTTGTATCGTTTTTATGTACTTTTGGTCCAATTAAATTCAATAGTTCTTCAAAATCAATCGGAGACATGCGTACAAAGTTTTTATACTGTCCAGTAATCATTTGGTTTTTTAATATTGCTATCAATGACAAACCACCACATACGCCTCTATTTTTAAATAAGTTTGATGTCCAGTAACGTTTTTTCTTTTTCTTCATTTGGATGAAACAATAACTAAGTAGAATCAAAGATCCCAATACGTCTTCGCTGTCGGCCATCTTGGAGTGAACTGGCGGCGAAAGCGGAGCACAGAGTTTTGACGAGCATGTTACGTCGATTCGTCGTTACTGCGTAACATGCTCGATGCGTAACACGCTCGATGCGAATGTTACATTACACCTCGTAACGTTGGTCAGTACCCACCTTTATAATGCAATACTAAAACACTGTAACCTTAAGGCTTGTATACCCGCTAAAGTCCTTGAGCATATGGGCGGAGCCTCGACCCTCTCCCCGCGCAAGTCGCACAACCCGCCGTCGTTTATTAAGCGTTACATAGAGTAAGTTACAGACGCGTCATCGCGCATCGTTACCAATGCGGTGGACGTGGGTGGGTGACATTCGTCATGCTTAATTGAAACGTGATATTTGTCATACATAAATTACATAATTGATTAAGTTCAAAAATTATGTCCCTACTATTATAATACTATTTACTTACGATTAGTGTAGTTCCGTCAGCACGGCTAGCACGAGGCGGCCGCGACATACACTCGATTTTTCTCACACTATCGGTCTCTCTCTTATTAGAACATTAGGAAAGAGAGGTATAGTGTGAGAAAAATCGAGAGTATGTCGCGGCCGTCTCGTGCTAGCCGTGCTAGTGAAAACGAAATTCGTTCGAATAACTCTCATTGTCGCTCGAACTAGCAAGCGCGACAGAGAGGGAGATACACGAACGAAGTTCGGTTTCGTTTCACGGTAGGCCCTCAGCACGCCTAGCACTAGACGGCCGCGACATACTTTCGATTTTTCTCGCACTATACCTGTTACTAAATATTCTAATAAGAGAGAGACGGATAGTGCGAAAAAAATATAAAGGTAATAATAATAATCCATACCTGCTGTTGCCCTTAGGCCATTTTTTAATGTCGCTATTAATAGGGGCCCATCTAGCAGTTAGCGAGTCACCGTCTGCCAGAGATAAAATGTGAAACAGTTTTATTGGGCAGGCGTCCGATTTTTCATACAATAGCCCAGCTACTAGTCCATCATTTTCACCCAATAACCCGTTTTATTTAGATTCCATCAACTAGCAATAGACTCTTACACCCCAGCGGGTGCTGTTTCTGTGTGCGTCCCATGACACGGGCAGAGATAGCATCCGCTTGGTGTACTCCTTGCATTTCATTAAATTGTCAAAAGGGCCTCTACGTGTTGGCTCAGAGCTCCACGCACGCCTCCCAAAGGTCCGGGACATCATTGTCCCGTGAGCGGGAAAGACATATAATCCATACTATCCATACTTCCATATCCATACTCCATACTAATATTGTAAATGCGAAAGTGTGTCTGTCTGTCCGTTACCTTTTGTGTAAGTGTAAGGTTGTTAAGTTTTAAACTAATTTTCGGTATATTTATTACGTTCTACTTCCTTGATTTGATGATGATGGCGTGTACAGTCAGCGTCAGATAGTTAGTAGCATCCAAAGTAGCCAGATATATCGTAACACATTCCTTACTCCTACTTATATTAACAAAGACTATTTCGATGAATGTACGTTCCGATATATTTGGCTAACTTGGCTGCTACTAACTATATTATGCTGACTGTACAAAAATCGGCCTCGGGTAAATATATAATTATAGATTAGTTGTACGTTAACCATACTTTGTTTCATCTCAAATAATAACTCTGTATCGAACTTGGAGTTGGCATGCAACCCATAGGTAGGTACTTACAATATTTGCCAAGCCCACTATTTTTATTAGAACTTATTCTATTAACACTTGACAGTCATTAATACGAGCAGATAAAACAATATTGTTTCTATAATTGTTCATGCTCCTAAGCAATAGATATTGTAAATATATTTACTAATAAAATGTCTGGTTTTAGCGATTTCCCAATTTTGATACTGTTTAGATATTTGATACTTTGATAGAATAGGTATTTATTTGTGTATTCTTTTTCCTCTTCTCTTGTAAAATTTCTTGATATTACGTATTTTCCTCCTGCGCTTATTTAACCCCAAAGACCCAAAATAATGATTGAAAAATTTGTGAGACCTAAGCTAAGACGTACTAACTCTAGTATCGTAAGTTTTTACGAGTCCGATTTAAACTTGGTAACGTTATATTTTTTACTGTTATTAGCAGTTTATATGTAAAATTAAATAAAGATCATGACAGGATTAACTGTTCAACCTCTTACGCACTATTTTAGGAAATATGACGGTATTTTACCGACCCGTATTCATTGCCCGCGAGTGTATTTGGCTGCTACTAACTATACGGTGCTGCAGTCAGCATGCCATGGGTACTTGACGATATACAAATACATACCCATTAAGGATATCTGTCAACGAAGGCAACTGAAATCGAGCCCTGTTCGCTTCATTACTTAATTAATTTCATTATCGCATCGTTCATACGTCGACGAATTTTGGCCTGACCTTTACTGTTTCAATGACGTTCCAATTACAAGAAGGTAGCAAGGTGATACCATGGTGACACAAGCAGTTATCACCAATTTTTTCCATTGAAATATCCTGGAAATACTAGGGCTGCGGTCTGGACGCTAGCGGGCAGCGGGGCGACGAGCGGCTGCCCATACATTGAAGTCGCTCGAGTGTATGGACTGCCGCTCGCCCGGCTGCCCGGTAGCGTCCAGACCCCGTAGCATGGACGGCCTTATCACACGATAAGTGACAAGATAGAGCATTCTATTGAACGGTGTCAGCCAGTGACGGACGCTCTATCTTGTCACTTATCGCGTGATAAGGCCGACCATGATACGGGGTCAGAGCATTAAAAAAAAAAATTGGGCGTTCAGCGGCGCGGCGCCCGCGTCGGTAGTCGCACACACACAAACTTAAAAAGCCATTGCGTATAGGAGTGTAGGGTACCTATATATGACCTTTATTACGTCACACATGACCATAATGCGAGTTTTACAGCACGCTGGGCTTACGGTAAAACTCGCATTGTGGCCAGATGAAGACGTAATAGTGTGTACTTACCACGGGCGGTAATTCGTAAAGCCCCAGATCGCATATTTATAAACACCTGCGATCTGGGCCACTCACGAATTCACCGCCCTAGGTACGTAATGTACTAATATCTAATCTATTAGGTATGCTAATATTATAAAGAGGAAAACTCAGTGAGATTATATAGATAATTTCTTAATTTTTGTTTTTATATGAATATATACCCGATGACCGAAATAAATAATTTCATTTCATTACATAGCTTTGTAAAATGTAAGTTTCTGTGTTTTGGGTAACCTCCGGAACTCCATCCATACTTTCACCTGCGTGTAGAATGGATTTCCTAATTAGATATAGGCTATATTTTATGCCGCGGGTTTGCCTGCGGTTTTTGCAATGCGTGGGCGCATCCGAAGTGAAAGACTTTTTTAATTCGGTCAGGGTACTCTTTCACACAACAAGAACAACATGATTTGTGACAACATACTAAGTGAGTGTCCTTTCCTACGCTACGGTAGTTTAATGGTTGAGGCATGTGGCTGTCAAGCGGTGGTCGTGGGTTCGAATCCCGGCTCGGCAGGCACCGGCATCAAATTCTGCGACAACAAGTGCGTATAAATATTTGACACGACTCTATTTTTAGGGCGGTTAGGATATGTCAGATATTTTTGCTCGCCTTTTTGTAGCAGATATATTATTGCTGGTGACTGTACCAATGAGTTTTTCGGAACTTACGTACGGAATATTTACCGTCAGCTTTTCGGTGAAGGAAAACATCGTGAGGAAACCGGTCTAATCCCAATAAGGTCTAGTTTTCCCTCTGGGTTGGAAGGTCAGATGGCAGTCGCTTTCGTAAAAGTACTTAGTTCCTATGCCAAATCTAGTCTTGGTATTAGGTGTCAAAGCGGACCCCGGCTCGTTAAGGGCCCAACTGGGAACAACGCTAGGAGGAAGATAGTGATAGTACTGGGCTGTTATTCGCTACGCGCTAAAGCGGCTCACCCCGCCGGTCACCCGTCACGAAACTAGACCTCTACATACGCTTAGTTACTTCGCATTGCGGTGTCAAAATATATTTGTGGGTGAGCGTTAAGGAGAGCTTAAAACAAGTTAGAGAATAGGGGGGCTGAGAGGTAAGACGCATTGTATCTTTGATTGAACGTGTGTCTTTGTGTGCAAATGAAATAACTTATTCTTTTTCTTCCTTTCCCCCGATGACGAAATAATTAATATTCTTAAGTACTACAGAAACCTACCTACCTGGCCCCGTATCATATAAGCAGCGATAAGTGACAAGATAGAGCGTCAGTCTCGTTCTATCGATCGGTGTCAGCCAGTGACGGACGCTCTATCTTGTCACTTTATCGCGTGATAAGGCCGACCATGATACGGGGCCAGAAACAAGATCCAAGGCGCGGCCTGCGCCCGCGCTTCGCCCGCAAGAAATGACGTGTTTTATAACTTTTGGCCAGTGGTACATACACTAAAGTAAAAGTATACGATGCTCAAGGAACAAGCGCGTGTGTAACTTTCCCTACTTTTAGCTAGAATAATTCTGTAAACATAAAACGAATAACTGTAATATACCTGCCTACCTAAATAGGTTAGCAAGGGAGGTTAAATAATCCTTAAGTAGGTATTATATTCTATATGGATCTTAATGATTTGAAATAAATAAATAATTGAATTGAATTGAAATGAATTATTCTCGATAAGGATTATTCAACGATAACTAGGTAGCTTGAAAATGCTATTGTACCTACGGTATGTCTAAGCAGTTAGAATAATTAAGTAAAACCGATAAGAAATGCTATAATATCTAATTAAACTATAGTAGACTAGCTTCTGTCCGCGACTCCGTCCGCGTGGGACTCGTTTATATCGCAGCTCCATACAAACTTTCACTCCCCATTTCTACCCCTTAGGGGATGATTTCCGAGATAAAAACTATCCTATGTCCTTCCCCGGGACTCAAACTATCTCTATACCAAAATTCATCTAAATCGGTTCAGCGGTTTGAGCTTGAAGAGGTAATAGATAGACAGACAGACAGACACACTTTCGCATTTATAATATTAGTATGGATAGGTAAATAGTTTCATGTTTTTTTTTAAAGAAGTTTTGACATGTAGGTACCAATTTTATATATTTAATAATTTCTCCTAGTCTAAGTGCTCCATTAGTTTCCCGCGAGGTACCAATGCTGTTCCGGATATTACCCTAACCAAAACATACAAAGCTACAATCTCTCAGACTGGTCTTTTCCACTTTATAATATTAAGTACCTATAGATCACTCGACTCGATTAACTCAATTTGAAAAGTGTCCAAGAAGGAACGAGATACCAAAACTTTTATCTGTCTCTTTTTATCTGTTGATTGTCGAGTACCAAACCAATACCTTTAATTTATATAATCCATACTACAGTGTATGTGTGTGTTTGTTTGTCCGTCTTTCACGAAAAAACGGAGCGACGAATTGACGTGTTTTTTTAAGTGGAGATAGCTGAAGGGATGGAGAGTGACATAGGCTACTTTTTGTCTCTTTCTAACCCCCCACTTCCCTAAAATGGGGGTGAAAGTTTGTATGGAGCTAAGATATAAACGACCTCCACGCGGACGGAGTCGCGGGCAGAAGCTAGTTGTTTATAAATATTCCACTTACTGTTATTATAATATGACGTGAATGTTTCACAACAAATCCATTTCTCTGAACCACTAAACTACATTTTGATCACCAATTAAAATAAATAATTACATAAAAATCATAATAAGGCACTCATTTAATTTATTTTAAAAGTAAAATCCACCTCGCGTGGACTATTTTTGCGTGTAGACAAAACTGCAAATTCGCGCCAAAATAGTGAGGGGAAAGTGATAATCGAGTCGGTCGATTTCTCCCCGGCGGAGTGCTGACTGAGTCGGTGCATCGATGGTGGTTACATAAAGCTAGTGATGTGACTTACGTGGCCGGGTCATCGGTACTTCGTCATGTGCTCTTTCTTCGTTCACTTTCGTTTTTTTTTTCAAGGTTTTATTATTGATTTGAGAAGATATAGAGGCGACATGACTAAAGTAGGTATATCGATTCTTTTATTTAAGTACAATGATCTTGTAACTCGAAAGTGGATATTTTATGATTGAAATAGGTAGTATTGAATAAGCAGTGTAAAAGAAAAAAAGGGTGACTATACATTGATACCTATAACCTTACTTGACTGTGAAGGCCGGATATCTAAAAACAGTAAATACCTAAACTAAACACGAGACAAGTGCAAAAAATTATGACTGCCCATTTCTTGTACAAATATTTAAAATATTATGTCATTGTCGTCTCTTTGATTTTGTTTGCTCTATGACCCCCATCAGGCGATAATTTCTATTGGTATGATCAATTATATCGTGTTTATGTCTGTAACGTATGCAGCTAACTTTACATCTTCTGTGGCCTTAGGCAGTGTTACAATGGATATAATATACCTACGTTACAAAAGCACATAAAATTGCTGGTTTCATTACATGTTTTCTAAATATGTAAAAAACTAGAAAAAACTAGATGTGTCAAAAATAGACATGATGTGTAGAAGACCAGGGAATCGTATATCTTCTCTATGTTATTAAGTTTTATCTTGTCTATAGTACTGACTAGTGGCGCTGTGAGCTGCAGAACTTCACTTAAAAAAAAAATCGACGACCTGAATCGACACAATGAGTCTGTATTATTGAATCTGCTCACAAAAATTCACGAGAACTGGTTGAGAAATGCGCCCTATAGAGTAAACAACAGCTGGACAGCGGGACAGCGGGACATCCGGACATACGAAATAAATTTGGCCCAAGCTAAAACTGAGAACTTGGTTCGCTTCGCTCGCTCGTTCAATAACTAGATATCTCAAGACGAGGGAATCGTGCCGTGCCTATATCTCTGTTGGTTATTTAATTATATTCAGCAACTTATCCATGTTATCCATACTGTTCTGATTCTCAATCGGTTCAGCGGTTTAAGCGTGAAGAGGTAACAGACAGACAGACAGACAGACTCCGTCCGCGTGGAACTCGTTTATATCGTAGCTCGATACAAACTTTCATCCCCCATTTCACCCCCTCAGGGGATGATTTCCGGGATAAAAACTATCCTATGTCCTTCCCCGGGATTCAAACTATCTCCATACCAATTTCATCTCAATCGGTTCAGCGGTTTAAGCGTGAAGAGGTAACAGACAGACAGACAGACGGACACACTTTCGCATTTATAATATTAGTATGGATATGGATGCCTAGTTCTAAAAACTTACATCATAATTACAGAGTGTACCAAAAATGGGGTGTGAACCGATCAAGGGCATAACAGGTATCGTGTTCTGATAAGAAAAAACAGGAACTGTATATCGTGTTTACTTGGTTTAAGATCGTTCACTACGACATAATATTAAACTGCAAGATGCCCCAAATAAAGGATAGTGATAAAATTTACTTAGGTGAAATTAATTTAAGGTCACACACGATTTGTTCTCAACTCACTCATTATAAAAATGCATCATCATCATCATATCAGCCGAAAGACGTCCATTGCTGGACATATAGGCTTCCCCCAAAGAGTGCCACAATGACCGGTCCTGCGCCACCCGCATCCAGCGGATTCCCGCGACCTTTACCAGGTCATCAGTCCACCTTGATAAAAATGCAAGAATTTAATACCACTTCTAACTACTACCTATCTCTATAGATGACTGCACTTTTAATGCACCAATATAATAGAAAAAAAAAAAATTTTCGGTCCTTTTATTTCTAGATAAATTATCGATTATTCCGCTCCGCTCGCTCATCCCTATGCATCTATTATGCACATTTTGTTTATCCGGCACGTCACGTCATTGCATTGTGCAACTAAGCGTGTCATATTTTTTGCAACGACAGAAGTCACATAACACTACTATGAAATAGTGCTTCTTTAGCTTTGCAAACTTATAAAAACTGTGAGGCGTAATTTGTCACCGTGCCGACGAAGTACATCATCTCTGGAAAATAGGTAACAGGGACTTTTCCCATCATTCCAAAATCTTTTTCTAGCATTATTAAATAACGATAAGGCCTGCAACACACAGGCGCGGCCTGCGGTGGCGGTCAATAGTAAACTTGTCATTAGCTGTCACTATCGACCGCCACCAAAGAGAATACAAGCTCTACGACCGCCACCGCAGGCAGCGCCAGTGTGTTGCAAGCTTAAGAAAGAGATGAGTGTATGATATGACATTATGTTTACAAGTTCTGACGCCACTGCTGCTAGCCAGACTACATTTAGATTAGGTAGGCTTTCGTCGGTCGGGAATGCGGTCGGCGGTGGACGCCTTGCTTCTGACGCTGATTGCATTTTTTACTACTGACCAAACTACCGAACAACGTCGCATTATAAGCAATCTTGACATTGGCGAAATCATCTTAACTTAGATGGAAACCATTTTTTTAAAGAAGATTAGATATATTATGGCCCATCCCCACTGTCGCGCGAGTCGATGCGAGGCCGAGAGACACTGCCGTCTTTAAATACGAAACGGACTGTGAACGTCAATGTAATAACGTCAATGTATCTCGGCCTCGCGTCGACTCACGCGAGAGCGAGGATGGGCCATTAGTAGGTACAGTCACCTGCAATAAGATATGATTGAACAAGATCTCGAAAGTATCTGTCTGAACTCTATTTGTAGAGCTTTAAAGGCGAGTCAGATATTATTGCGTCCCCTGTCTAGTCAGATATTGATGCAGGTGATGCAGGTAACTGTACCCAACCGTTGAGACATTTGTTTCAATTGAACGAGCAAGCTAATCGAACGATGTTCCCCGTTTCAGAAGCTGAAACATTCTTTCGCATGTTCGGATTGCCGGATGTCCGGCTGTTCTTCTCTACAGGTCGCATTTCTCAACCGATTTTCTTGATTTTTTATAGGCAGGTTCAACACTAAGTAATATAGTTTTCTGGGTCGATTCAGTTTTTTTTTTTGCGAAAGGAACAAATACAGGCCTTCAAGTTCTACAGCTCACAGAGCTACTAGTTTTACTTGTTAAATTGTTTGACCTGTATATATAAGGAACAAAATAGCTTATTAAATTTAACGGCCGTTTATGCACGGCATTGTATATTGAGCCGGCAATAAATCGAAATAAATACCAACTTAGTATATTCCAGTGTCAACAGAAAACATAAATTTGTCTATGGCTCCTGACATGTATTCACTGCTTTATAGGCGCGTCACTCAAAATATCGGTCAAGAACAAGCCTGTTAAAGAAATTAATACCGGTTTATGTTTCCGAGGTTTTGCTACTGTTGGTACCAGCGAAATTGAGTTAAAAATACAAGGCGTGATCGTAATTTCTTGGATCTTTACGTCACACCTGCGGGGTTAAGATTAAGATGGTTGGCATTTTATCACTTATGGTTGTGCTAAGACATTCGTCACTGTCGCACTCGCACGCCAATCTTGTGAACGTGAGGGATGTCTTATCGACAGCGATAAGTGATACAATGTCAACCATGCTACGCCCGCTGGCCGCAATACAATACAATACAAATACTCATTTTTGCACACCTAAAACACGAATAAAATATAGGGTATTAAACTTGAACGTATTGGTGAAGAGTCCGCAGTAAGCTCGATTCTCCATACAAACGTAGTTACGCTCTCACTTTAAAACTACGTGTTGGATTAAAACGAAACTTTGCATATACAATAATATGAGGTGTATCTGTGTCTGTAATTAGTTTATGTAGCTTCAGATACCATAGTAATAAAAATACAGCGAATTTAAATTTTTCATACAAACCTTGTTTTTGCTGTATTTCGTTTGTTTTATAAACTGGAACAATATTAAACTAATTACAGACATAGACCTCATGTTAATGTATATACAAAGTTTCGTCACAATTAAACACGTAGTTTTAAAATGAGAGCGTAACTACGTTTGTATGGGAAGGTGAAATTCGGCCGAGCTTACTGCGGACTCTTAACAACAAGGTGTGTTATCGCTATAATAAGGAGCGTTCCTTCCAGACGGCTGTGTCACAGGCTTGTGAGTAGGGGAGAAATAAAACAATTTCCAAGTACATAATTAGCTTACAATACTCCTAATACCTACAATTATGCACTACCTAGGTACCTGTTAACTGCCGTTTCGTATTTCCTACTACCCAAAGGTTGTCTGGAAGGGATGACTCTTTAGCGATAAGACCGCCTGTTGTTGCCTTGTATTAATGTTTTATGTTTTGTTTATAGTTTTTTCTCTTTGTGGTGCACAAAAACTATATTATTATATTTATTATGATTAAGTATATATTTTTAAAGTGAAAACTTCTTTAACGGCGCTGTGCACTTTTTGTGATGGGGAAAAAATGTTAAACTCGCGACAGGTCACGTGACCGTAAGATTCGACACAGTTCACGTTACCGTAAGATTCGAGAGATTGAAAATTCGTAAGACGGACACGTTGACTTGATCGAGAAACTGTTACAATGTCATTGAGTTTTCACTTCTGCCGGCACTCCCGGTGTGCAACCGGGTCTTTTTTTCGGTAGTGCAGAGATTATAATTAGCCAAAAATCAAGAAAATTATATAAATACACGTAGCTACATAAATATCTCTACTTAATAATTGAGAAAAGAGAGAGACATCAATTGATTATTATTATTATACCTACTTAATGTGGCATAATATATTATAACATTAATAACGCCCACAACGCGGACGAGTCGCATTTTTTGGCCCGGGACACGTAAAATTCGGCACTCACCACGGACGGTAACAAAGAAAGCCTAAACCGCATAGCTATCGCCCCTATACCTTCGTCTCGGGCTTGAAATACCTGAAACATACTTCTGTTGTAAAACGCCCTCGCGTGAGTTAATTTTGTTTATATATGAATGTAATTTTCTTTGCGCTAAAAATATGTCATTTATTTCTTAATGTAGGTAGGAATTAAGGATACTTTAGTTAATGGGTATCAACCGCAAATCGAACTACCTAGTCCTGTTATAAGCTCAATACTTGTGTTATGGGTACTAGACTACGTTATATTTAATCATCCAAGACTCAGAAACAAATATTCATGCTCATCACACAAATATTTGCCCTTACCGGGATTCGAACCCAGGACCTTCAGCTTCAAAGGCAGCGTCCTACTAGGCTTACCGGTCGTATTTTGTTTAATTTTGTCATTTACCACATGATAATCATATCCATAAGGTCATGCGCCATGCCTTCTTGTCTTTAATCGACAAATAGGAAATGGCTTCTTCCGATATTCCCAAGCCAATGAACCTCGGAGGTCAGCTGGTTCACGAAACTTGCCAACCCCACCAAAAAACCAGTGTAAGCCTGACCTCTAAGTACGCATCGACGTTATGAATGCCGGGGGCCACCTATACTGGCTTCTCGGACCAGTGCATAACGTTTTCAATGTATAGGTACTTGAGATAATTTGAGTTGGCTGAATTTCATCAAGTGGTCCATTCAAAAAAGCATCTACCGTCCAAGGTAGAAGATTCCAATTCCAATGACAATTTTATAAAAAGTCAGCCACAAAATATTGTCAACACCTATAGAATCGATTGACTCGCGTCGCTTGACCGCCTGTGCCATCTTCCAAGTTTGTACCGACCAATTGTACCATAAATACAGGTATTTGGTTATCTGTTCGCCTTCCGTCCTGGCTTCTTTGTTTGATAGACGAGAATACATGACCCTGAAATTCGTAACAGTTGTGCGTCATCAGAGGTCAGATTTATATTGGTTATTGGCGCGGTGACGCATCAAGCATTGTGAATTATTTGTAATCCTGTGGATAATTTAATGGTGCATGACCTTCGGTAAAGTTCGGTATCATGTGATGTGGTTTTCATGTTATGACAAAGGCTTGAGTAAGGTACATTCGAGTTTTTCAGAAATATATAGGTAGACGTTTTGATGAGAGATTAAAATGAGCTCATCTAATTTGTCGGCCTGTATTGGCGGGCCTTATCTGGAGTGGAGCAGTTGCGGAATTCGGCGCCTATAAATGTAGCGGCCCTATAAAGGCCGCGGACTGGACGCCAGCAGCCCCGCTATTCTGTAAGTTGTTTTAAGCATCAACGCTCACGCACAAATATGTCTTGAAACCGCGATTCGTAGTAAACTAAGCGTAGGTAGAGGTCTGGGTGAGGCGCATGAGCGCGTAGCGAATAACAGTCCTGCGGGAAGCGGGCCGATGAGCTAGTTCATATATTCGAGCGACTTCAATGTATGGACCAAAAATAAGTGGTATGGACGGCTGTCCATACCACTTATTCGCTACGAATCGCGACCTGCGGCTGCCCGGTGCCCCGCTGCCCGCTGGCGTCCAGACGGTGGCCGGCCTAAAGGCCGAAACGCACTGACAACGGTGGCGGAGCGGCGCGGCGCGGCGCGAAGGCGGTACCGGTTGTAATGTTGCAACTTAATGGCCGCTCCACTCAATGGGCCATCCTGACCCTGACCCATCATACAGGACGCGGATATGCGGTAGAACGAGACATAAATGGGTAAGGCCGCGGAGCGTTTTAACCGCCACACTTTTATGTAACGATTTCTTAGCGAATAAAATCTCACGGTGGCATTTAGTTTTAATATATATCGCAAGTAGGTTATTTGTTTTATTTGTTTTCATTAAAACTTGGTGATTTGGTAACGCTAGGCCCTCCAAAAATCGTTACATAAAAGTGCGGCGGTTGAAACGTTCCGCGACCTTACCCAAATATGTCTTACTCCCTTTAACGCATAGTTGCGTCCTGTATGATGGCCGATGGGTCAGGATGGCCCATTGTGTGGAGCGGCCATAATACGAAACACCGCACAGAATACCGCGCCGCTCTGTGCGGATCCTTTCATACGGAACATTACAACCGGTACCGGCGCCTCCGCGCCGCGTAGCACCGCTGTCAGTGCGTGTCGGCCTTAAGAGTTTGAGTAAATACATGAATGTTATAAAGTGATGTTTTCAACAAATCGAAACAAAGCTGCGTATGCGGAAACGACACACATACTTCATACCACAAGGCCGCGTCAATCATCGATGCAAGTTATTTATTTTTTGTCATTCCACTCAGATCAAGTGATTTCAAAAAAAAAGACTCGTGACTGTTGGCTGTAGGGTTCAGTTAAAAAAAGGTTTGAAAAATTCATCTGCTGACGGAGCTCTTCGCGATGGCGCACTGACAAAATATTGCTCGTTACACAGTATAGGAGTTTGAGTTCGGGAGATGGTAAGCTGACACCGCAGACTATAGACGCTTGTCATGCCAGAAGAATCACAAGCGCGTCGCCAACCCTTTATTACAAGCTTTTATTTACTTTCACCTGTCCCGTTGTTTGTATGTCTGTCTGTCTGTAATCAAATCTTGCAAGTTAGATTTGACCCACTTCCCGGTGACCGATTGAGCTGAAATTTTAAGTATAAGTATAGTTTGGATGACAATTCAATATCATGGTACCATCGTGCTGATCTGATGATGGAGACGGAAGGTGGCCATGGGAATTCAGTACTTAACCGACGTAACCCCGTTGAGTTTGGGCTCGTTGGAATCGTCTCAATGAGTAATTGATGATGGTATACAGAAAAGTACAGTCGGCAATAAAAGCTTGTACCAAAAATGAAATTTTTGACAGAAACTTGTTGAGTAGAGAATTCGTTGTGTTGCTAGAGACGGCGAGTCCCTCGTCCCTCTCATTACAAAATACCCTCCAGGAATCTAACACCACATATCTAAATAGCAGAATCACTTGGGTAGATACTTCCCAGGGTTGCTAAAAATATGAGCAAGATCACATTCTAGTTCGTAATTAAGTCCACTCCTAATACACCTACGTCTCGTGACAACAGGATAAAATGCAAGGCAACAGGGGACCGATTTTTGACTTTCGAGCGCTCGACTCTCACACGAAAACTGTAAAAAATTATGAAATTCTATTTTGAAATGACGATAGAAACTTTGAAAACGTGCGGTATTGACCACCCGTATTCAATTCCATCGGTAGAAATTAAGTGCCTGTGATTATGACACTACAATAGCATTTACTTTTATTTAATTTTCGAGCGTTCGAAAGTCAAAAATCGCCCCCCAGGTCGAGAAAGTTGTGCTGCGCAGGAATCAGAAGATCGCTCCTAAAATTGGCCGGATGTTTGAAAATCCTTCTCTTCCGGTCAAAATTTTTATGGGTATATTTACGTCATGAGACAGCAGTACGAGACATTGTGGCATAATTTAGCCCTTTAATCGTACAGAGAGTAAACCTACTTACTTACCTACGTACTTGGTCCCTAAAATATATAATGATATACCGTATGATATAAGGGAAAGTAACACATTTAGAATGTTTAAAGTTAAAGTGAAGGAGTTTTTCTTAGAAAAAATAAAATCTAAACTGGAAATGTAGTCTAAGTAAAGTTATCACGTGAGCTGTACCATTACATTAGAAAACAAAATTATGTAACTTAAGTAACTAGCTAACAGCTAAGCCTACCCATCTTTTTTTTGTATGGGAGTCCCTCTGCCAACAAACTGTCCTGCAGTTTGGCAGAAGAAAATACTGTAAAACAAGGGTTGTTTAAGTGAATATTTTTTTCTTATTCTTATCCTTATTATAAGTCTGCCAGTCGTGAAATGGCCGGAAGTAGGTACTTGGCAGACGGTGCCAAAGGTGGCCAACTTTGGGACCGTCTGCCTTACTGAACGAGCGAGCGAAGCGAACGAAGTGCTATGCTTCAGCTTGGGCCGAAATTCGTTATGTCCAGATGTTCCGCTGTCCCGCTGTCGCGCTGTCCGCTTGTTCTCCTCTATGCGTCACATTCCTCAACCGATTCTCGTGAAGTTTTGTGTGTGAGCAGGTTCGTTAATTTTTGTCGATTCAGTTTATGGAATTTTTTCAAAATATATTTTTGTGAAAAAAGACACCCTTTTTTATTTTTCATACAACGACGGTGGCAAACGAGCGTACGGCCCGCCTGATGGTAAGCGGACACCGCAGCCTATAGACAATGCAACTCCAAAGGAGTAACATGGGCGTTGCCGACCCTTGATATGTTTGAGGATTCGCCGTGTTGACAGCTAAAGGAACAAATTCCCACGCTCTCAACACAACGCATCCTCTCCCGAGGCTCTGGTGACCTTGCTCACCTCCAGGAACACAACACTACTACTTGCTCTGTTATTATGGCTGTGGTCTTCTGCAAGGCGGAGGCACTTCCCCAGTTGGGCTGCTCCACATTCGAGCGGGATGACATTTCGCTGTGCCCTACCTCACCAAAACCCTTGCGATTTCTTCAGCTCATGGAGCCTTTATATAGTTTTTAATCTCCCATGTGGTTGGAGTTAAGTAAGTGGTTTAACATTTTTTTTGCTAACAGGAATTAACTAGGATTATAGGTAGGTACCTCGCCATGTTCATTTAAAATATTCATAACCAGGTAGCAAATACAGAAAATTGGAAGTAAGTATTCATGACAAGGTTTTGAAAATGCTCTGAACGGACCCCTTATAAATAAAAATCTCGTAAGCTTTTATGACATAATATAAGTTAAATATTACGTCGCTCACGATTGTCTGATCATGTTATGTAATTAAATAATATTGATTGTTTTTTACTAATTGAACTTTAAAAGGTCTAGATGTGTGTTAATTGTTGCTTAATTGTTAAATTAACATGAAATACTACCTACCGGTCACGTTTTTTGGATCAATTTGTGTATTATTCTTCTGTAGGTACTAGGTACCTAATTTAAAATAATTACTAGAATACTACGTGTTTTTGTCAAATTCCTTTAATTGCATCAAATAAAGTTATTTTCTCCAAGACAGTAGTATCTTTAACTCTTACTGTTATCTAGATATTCGATATCTTAATTTAATCTTTTGCAGATTTGCAGCTTCAACCACTGTTAATGCTACATTCAATTATTTGGTAAAAATTTTTTTTTTCATTTTCTTCAAGTAATCATTTTATGCTTATTTGTTTCTGCGAATGTACTCTGCAATATATACCGAAGTTAACGGAAATTCCCGGGAACACCGTGTAGAAGCCACAGTAGCCTATAGTGGTTCAGGCATACGGCTGTCAAGCGGCGGCCGTGGGTTCGAATCCCGGCGCGTACCTACCAATGAATTTTTCGGAACACGTACGGAATATTTCCCGTTAGCTTTTCGGTGAAGGAAGACATCGTGAGGAAACCGGTCTAATCCCAATAAGGTCTAGGGTTCCCCCTGGGTTGGAAGGTCAGATGGCAGTCGCTTTCGTAAAACTAGTGCCTATGCCAAATCTTGAGATTAGGTGTCAAAGTGGACCCTGTGTTCCTTTAGGTCACAACCGGGAATAACGCCAGGAGGAAAATGAATATGCATAGTGAAAAACTAAAAAATGTTGTGTTGACTTCTTGTGTGAACCTCATTGCATTTTTTTTACTGATGATAGCAAATCTAGA
Source organism: Epinotia bilunana (assembly GCA_947049275.1). Classification (NCBI taxonomy): domain Eukaryota; kingdom Metazoa; phylum Arthropoda; class Insecta; order Lepidoptera; family Tortricidae; genus Epinotia; species Epinotia bilunana. The sequence goes on along the minus strand of OX346275.1, from coordinate 13,504,146 downwards.
CCTTATCATGTTTCGGAGGCAGTTTGCTATGTTTTTTCAACAGGCACCATCATTTATTATAACTATTATAGTAAATATTTTAAAATTAAAAGGTCTAAATATTACCGTACCTTAAATAATACCAAAAATAATGTTTTTATACCCTTCTTATTTCATAGTAGTAAAAATAAAATTATTTTACGATTAATGTCTATGGTTCAAAACTGCGCCATGGTCACCCGAAAGCGACGTGGTGAAAAAGTGACATAATTGTCTATTCGCCATCAAAATGGCGTCATCGAAGGAAACCTATTGTTTGTGTGGTCAACCATATAATATTGGACAATTTATGATAGAATGTGACTGCTGTCGTGAGTGGTTCCACGGCAGGTAATGTGAAATAAATAATAATATCCCAGTGAAAACGTGCATGTGTGTTAAAAAAAATATGTTTCGTTTGACAGTGCACCTCGGTTTCGGCCATCAGCCATCACACTTCGCTGTTTTAGTGAATTTTTCGTGTTTGTGTTGTCTTTTATTCATGCTTCGGTCTTCGGAGACTGATATACTGCACTAAGCTAAATATTCCTAGTTCCTGTAGTTCTGGACGCTGTGAATACCATTTGTTTACATGCCCCGTCGTCATGGGACTGCTAAGTGTCGGGCCCGCATTCGTCTTTGTGTTCATATTAAAGCTTATTATTGTGCTCTGTTGGACGTTATATGTTGACCAGGGCTATTGTAGTTCTCTGTGCCTGCCTTGATAGTTCTGCCGAGCTGAGTCGAAGTCGAAGTGCAGAGATCTATATATAATCACCTGTTGAAACTTATCAATATTGTGATGACCAGGTCATACAAACATAATTTTAATATTTGTAGTGCGAATCTTTCAAGAAAACATATCAAAACAGTATAAGTGGAAATAGAAGAATATAACATATTCTTTATATTTATTATTTAAATATTATTTCTTATTCTGTGTGCTTAAAATGAGCCTGTTTTTTATAACTGTACAGAACTGTTAAGAAGTAAGATTTCACTTAATTTCTATGGAATTCCTAATGAAATATCTTGTTTTTTTGACACATTGCGTAAGTATTTTGTCTCATTACGTTTTTTCTACAAAACTTCACCACTAATGATGATCTTGCATGAGTGGAGTCTGTTTCTATGGTTTGTGTTGAAACTTTTATAACTTAGTGGTTTAGTTTATTTTAACTACAGTCTGTATGGGCAAGCATGACATGGGCTAAGCCATAGTACCAGAATATCAAAATCTATAGATATTATGAATATTATCCTATTTTAGACAGGCAGCTGACGCTGAAATCTCTAAATCATAGTTCACTTATCACATCACACTGCTTTAGATAGTTTCTACAGATATTTTCTGTCAGAATTGTAAAAGAGTTTATAGAATTAGTTTAATATTAAGGTCCCTGAGAATCAAAATGTTCTTAGAGATGTGTATAATCTCTAAGCCAGCCATACGCAACCATTTCTATGAGAGACGCAAAGACATTTTAGCTAAGGAGCCCCACAGGGTAATTTATGGTTTTTATACTATGATTGCATGGTGGATGGTTGAACACGGTTGAGTATAGTTGCTCTAAACTAAACGACATTTTTGGCATAAGCTTCTATTGCTGGCTGTATATTGTCTCCATCATCAGATCAGCATACAGCAGGTACCATAATATTGAATTGTCATCCAAACTATACTAATACCCAAAATTTCAGCACAATCAGATAACGGCAAGGGACTGAAAAATGGATTGCAAATTTTGACGGACAACTTACATACTTATGAACAGGTTTAAGTTAATATAAGGCTTGTAATAATTGAGTCGAATTCTTGTTGCAGCTGTGTGGATGTAAAGATTTACCAGTCAGATGACATAGACAAGTATCACTGTCCAAAATGTGCACAAACCTATGGACCCTCTGTGTGTAAGTAAATTTTTATACATGCTTATTTTACATAAGATGTTTCACCTGTGGTAGTAGTATTAAACTAGTAGGGCCCATCAGTAAAATTATATAAAACATAATATATCAACCCGTGAAGTGAAACCATTCAAACTATTATCAACTAGCTTCTGCCCGTGTGGAACTCGTTTTTATCATAGCTCCATACAAACTTTCCGGGTCTGCTTTGACAACTAATCCCAAGATTTGGCATAGGCACTAGCTTTACGAAAGTGACTGCCATCTGACCTTTCAAGCTAGAGGGGAAACTAGGTCCTATTGGGATAAGGCCGGTTTCCTCACGAGGTTTTCCTTCACCGAAAAGCTAACGGTAAATTTTCCGTTCATAAGTTCCGAAAAACTCATTGGTACGAGCCGGGATTCGAACCCACGACCGCGGCTTGACAGCCGCATGCCTCAACCACTAGTGTAGCCTGATGACTTTCTCTATTAGTGACTGTACAAAATGTACCCTGACCTAGGATTTTCCGCACGCATAACGAGAGGTATTTGCCATTCCACTTTATTTGGTGTGCATAGAAAATTCAAAAGTACAGTTACTCTAAAACTTATACAAACACTTTCTCAAATCTTGTGTGTACAGTATATATTGAACTGCATATGTTTAACCTTTAGTTTCCTTTTACTTGGCGACAGTGTGCTCCATGCCGTTCTTTGTAGGAACTGAATAAATTTGAATTGTTGAATAATTTAGTCTAAATGAGCGAGTTACAGTATTCTTCTTAATTTTTTTTGTGATCGATTCTGAAGGAGACTTAGCTAAACGAATTTTTGGAGCCGCCAGCAAAAAGGCGTCTTCTGATGGCAAACAGCAGAAACCGACAACGCATTCTAATGCTGGTAAGGGTGCTTACACCTACCTAAACAAGCACATGCATACGTTAGGACTGTGTGACACAAAAGCAGTGCAGACTCTGAATTGAAGCAGAAGAGACGCCTACACACATCCTACTTTTGCTTTAACTTTTGATTGCCCTTGCCTTTTGTGCAGCTGTTAACTCCATTCTGAGCAAACACGTCATGTGAGGGACGGGTGAGGCAGCGTGCTCGCGGCGAGCCGTCGTTGCGCGTCGTTGATAATGACGTCGACACGATTACAGCTGTTTGATTTCGTGTTGCTCGCGCAGAATGAGTGAGCGCGTACGAATTAAAACAAAGTAGGTGAGCCGAGCGTGCCTCTACCAGAGGCTGCTCAAATTCTTACGCACCTTAATATATTTATTGTGACTGAGGTCTGTGCAATACTACTGCAGTACTTCAGTCCATTTGGCGCGTTAAATATTTATGCAATACCCAAAAATTAAAAGTATTGTGGGTTAGATTTAGAACACCGTCGAGGCCGGGCTAGCACGAGTAATATCAGGCTCGACCTAGTTCATAATCACACTACACACTACCAATGAACGTTTCCAGTGAAAATCCCCACGAACAACCACCGCGCGGACCGCTACGAGCTGGGCGCGGAGACGCGGGCCTCGCAGACGGGGTCCCCGGCCTGGGTGCGCGGGCTGGCCGCGCGGCCGCTGCGGCCCGCGCAGCCCGCGCTCATGCGCCTGCAGCCGAGACAGTTCACTGAGGAGTTCGTCAGGGACAATGGTGAGTGATTACTATGACAGGCGAGGGATCCTAAAGGCATGATTGACTGGGTTAAGAATGTAATGGTAAGTCTCTCAGCTAGTCTATCGTGACAGATGTTTGCCTATAAAAGTCCGTGATAAAGAGATAGGAAGAATCTCTCAGTTGCTCTCCAACGACAGGCGGTTGGCCGAAGCATAGGCAGCCACTAATAGTGTCACTACTCACTGATAGAAGAGCTATAAAACTGCTGGCCTAAGAGAAACCGAGCCATTGACTGTGTATAGTCGAGCTAGGCGCGAAGCCCAGGGTCTCCCAGACCGGGTGGCCCTGGGTAATACCGGATCGGGTTCCCGGCCTGCGGCCCGAGCCGAGACTGTTCGCTGAGGAGTTCATCAGGGAAAATGGTGAGTAATACTCGTACTCTTCTTCAAGATTGATGCATTTTTCGTGGCATTTGCGCTGCCATCTTCGTCAAAATTTACTGAAGAGTGGACAAGGATAATTATCAGGGGAGTTAATTGATTGAATCAGGCGTTATTTTTCGGGAGTCCATGATATGTTACGAGAACAACATTCCTTTCCTTTCCTTTGTTGTATTCTGTATTTTTGCGAAATAAACTTATTTTCTTTCTTGCTTTTCTTTCTATTCCGCTAAAAACGTGCTGGTCAATTAGTGATGGTGAGATGCACCTATTTGCGTACTTTTGCATCTCATCGCTAATGGACCAGCGCGTTTTTTAGTGGTATAGCAAATGAATATTGCTCTCTTAACATCACGGGAGTTATTATTCGATTTTCTGGGGTTTCGGGAGGGCAGGTTCCTAAAGGGTCAATAAATTTTTAGGGTTCCGTAGTCAACAAGGAGCCCGTATAATATAGTTTCGCCATGTCCGTCCGTCTGTCTGTCCGTCTTCGGCTTAGCTCAGTAACCCTTACAACTAGAAAACTGCAATTCAGCGTAAAATATCCTTTCTGTTCACCAACTCAGCTGAGTGGTCGCTAACCGGCACATGAATTTAGGTGGTCGCTAACCAACGAAATGACCCTATACATTGGTGTGTTATATAAATAATCATCATCATCATCATCATCATATCAGCCGAAAGACGTCCACTGCTGGACATAGGCCTCCCCCAAAGAGTGCCACAATGACCGGTCCTGCGCCACCCGCATCCAGCGGACTCCCGCGATCTTTACCAGGTCATCAGTCCACCTTGTGGGGGGCCTACCCACGCTGCGCCTAATAATCATATTTACAATTATTTACGAGGGTGAGCTATAATAAAAACCCCAAAAGCCCCTTTAAGTCCGCATTCTGTGACAGACGGGCAACTACGGAACCCTACCCTGCGCGTGGCCCGACACGCACTTGGCCGCTTTTTTTTAATTATTCTGTCCGGGTGAGCCAGGAGACAATAGTGACATTTTCTCTAGGTTGCCCTGGTAGTAGAATGAGCTCTGCTGAGTATATACAATTCTTAGCGCTACGCTCGTAGCCGATGACGTGATTTTCCCGCTAAGTAGAGGAAAGCGCCTACGAGCAGAGCGCCCGCAGTCGGGATCCGGGCAGTGAATGTGTTATGCTGGCTGTAAACACTCGTCGCGAGCTCGGGCGAGAAGCTCTCGACGAGAGCACACCATGTACACAGTACACACTCGTTGCGTGATTTGAACAGCGGAACAACCCTTTGACTCGGCCGTAAAACCGACGCGCGACCGAGGCGGACCGAGGCGAGACCCGAGCGGGCGAGACAAGGTGAGAGCATCATGTACACACTCGTTCTCGGTCTGCCTCGGGGTGTCTCGACGAGTGTGTACGGCCGGCATTAAAGGGTCAGACACACGCACGTGACCGCTTACCGTCAGGCGGGACTTGCCCGTCGTAGTATAAAAAGTATATATTTAAACGTTTTAGTACAGAAAACAAATATAATGGAAAAATCAACCATCATTGGACCCGATTCTACGTGCACATGACAACTAGCCTAAAACTAAATTGTCTAATTTTGAGACATAATTTAGTCGGCAGATTAAAAACGACATATTTAGAATAGCATTTAGGCAGCTAAGTAAGTTGTATAGACCACCTAAAATAAGAAACGTCAGATTCAAATTAGAGCTGTCATTTGATTATGACTGCTGCTCATAGAATAGCAAAGTGTTTTAGCGACACCTAAATAAAATTAGGAAGTTTAGAGGCCACTGTAGAATCGGGTCCATTGTCTGAAGCCCAGGACAGGACTCGAACCTGTGCCCCCTGTATTGCTGGTACGGTGTAGAGGCCACAAGTTCGAGTCTTCTTCTGTCCCCTCCTCTCCAAATCTTTTAAAATTTGATCGTGGTAATTTAAAACGAAACAAGAAGTATTTAGTAAAAATAAATTGGTTTCGTTAAGAGGTGTAACTATATATTATAAATAAATGATTATGATAATGATAAAATTTTATGATGTATAAACCTAATTTACACGTATGATAGAAATGACCTGTAACGCGACTTCTGTCATCTAGTCACCGACTGACTAAATCCTCCAAGACAATGCACGTAATAGGTCCCAATGTGTATAACAAACTACCTGAAGATGTTACGATCCAAGAGAGCACAAACACCTTCAAAAAAAAATTTAAAAAAATGGTTAATTGGACGTGCCTTTTCTAATTTAAATGATTTTTATAATAATAATAATTGAATAATATGTATAAACATTTCTTAAATGTAAATGATAATATACGTAATCGTGATTCTAATAATGTGTGACATGTAAAATTTATATAATACTAGCTTCCGCCCGCGACTTCGTCTGCGTGGACTCGGGGTAAAAACTATCCTATATTTTAATCCAGGCCATCCTATCTTCGTGCTAAATTTCATTCAAATCGGTTCAGCCGTTTAAGCGTGATTGAGTAACAAACATCCAAACATTAAAACTTTCGCATTTATAATATTAGTAGGATTATGAATAAATGAGTATGAGTATGAGTAACAATTGTTACTAATAAAATGTTCATTCCATTTAATTTCTATATATTTGTTGCAGGGTTCACGCGGCCGATCATATTCCTCACTTCCGAGGGTCTGGAGATGGAGACTCCCAACCCGGCCACGTTCAGCGCACGCTCCGTGCTCAGGTTCTGCGGGGCGCAGTTGGAGGTAAATCAATCAATCAATCATTTATTCGTGACAGCAAATACACACTAATACATATAGAAAAGAAAAAAAAAAGAAATATTATATGCGTCACGAAATGGACCCGGCTCAGCATGATGCTGGCTTTAACTGCCAGCGCTGGTGTTCCGCCGAGTCCATTTGGTGAAGGAACGGAAGGCAACACAACAAGAGATACAAATAAACACATAGTACTAGAGAATGATAACATAACGGAATAAGTAATTTAGTAGACGTAGCAACTTGTCGGCACGCGACGAGTTGCTACTCCTGCTTAGGCCTTTATACAAATTATGAACGCAGCCATAATAATTAAGCTATTTATTACAAAAAACCTTGTACCTTGTGTTGTTGTGACCGTAAGCCCACTCCCAATACACCTACGTCTCATGACAACATGATGAAACGCATGGCAGCAGGTCGAGAAAGTTGTGAGCAAGAAAAAATTGGCCGGAACTTTGAGAATCATTCACTTCCGGTCAAAATTTGTATGGGTAGGTATATTTACGTCATGTGACGACAGTACGAGACACGTGGCATCATTTAGCCATTTAATGGTAAGAGAGTAAACCTAGGTCTGTCAGTCCTGAAATGACCGGAAGCCTAGTGGTTCTGGCATGCGGCTGTGAAACGGCGGTCGTGGGTTCGAATCCCGGGAAAGGAAAACATCGGGAGGAAACCTCCTGGTATAAAAGAAAAGAAAAAGACCGGGTTGCACTCTGGGAGTGCCGGCAGAAGTGAAAACTTGAATAATTTTAATTTTGCAAACCAGTCTTGTACTACGGCTTCGCCTGACGGTGTTTTCCTTCACCGAAAAGCTAACGGTAAATATTCCGTACATAAGTTTCGAAAACTCATTGTTACGAGCCGGGGTTCGAACCCACGACCGCCGTTTCACAGCCGCATGCCAGAACCACTAGTCTACCCTAGTTTCTGCGCCCTGAATGTAATCAAAATATTACATACATCCATTTGACGCCGAGATAAACTTGGGTGAATGCCCAGCTAAACTTTGTTCGTTTTCAGGTGGAAGTAATTGACGTAAGACGTCAGTCCACTCTGCGGATGCCTCTCGGTGACTTCGTGGAGTACTTCGAGACACCCCCGGATCTTCGTGGGGAGAGGGTGCTCAACGTGCTCAGTCTGGAGTTCAGCGACACCAAGTAAGTGATGAAAACTCGATGCTGGGCATTGTTACAAGACCAAGTGAGAATGTTGATGAATGTTGACCAAATCCGTCGTCGCACTAAAGATGGGTTCACATTTGTATCAACGCGTATCAAGATCGCTAGTGTGGACGCAAAAACAGCGCGATCATGCGCCGCGCCGTATCCGATCGCTCAGGATCGATGTTGACACGCGTTTATTATACACCCCGCACACTCGCGATCGGATACGGAGTATGGACGTGTCTTGATACTGTATCACGATACGAAGTTATGATTTGATGCGCGATACGCCGTGATCGCTCTCGAGGCGGTTTTTCCCCGATCATCAAAGGGGATACGGATGAGCGTCCACACTTAATGATATGACACGCTGCTACGCTACGGTTAGTATGGACGCTTCTTTTTCACGCAATGATGCTAGTGATACGGTGTGCCTAAAGTGAGCGTCCATACTTAGCGTGTTCGTGATCGGTAAAATTATACAAATGTGGACCCAGCTTAAGGTGCGTGACTTTGGAGAAACCATTGCTGAACTCAAGTGGAGTTGTGTAGGACGTATAGGCTGACAAGGCGACGGTAAGTGGGCCGAAAGGTTACAGGCAAAAGAAGCGCCGGTCTGCCAGCTCGGTGGCTTGAAGACATTAAAAAACCGGACAAGTGTCGCCCACTGAGGGTTCCGTACTTAATTAATTACACATGTAAAGTTTGCGATTTTTTCCTGTACTGCAGTATAAGACGATATTACTTGTCTAATTTCATAGTTCTAGGTCAACGAAACCCTATAAACTTTGATTCCCTTGAGAGTGTCGAAATAGACGTTTTTTTGCGGTATAAACGGCCGTATCTTTTTTCCCGTCAATTAGTATGAAGCATATCGGCTGCCGCCAGCGAGGTCCGTCTTTAATAACTCAATTTGGGTATTTACGATATTTCATTGTAGTCGCTCCCGTACAAACATTTTGTTCCCCTCCAGAAACCGGTTCGAACGGCATCGTAAAGGCGACAAGTGTATTGAAGAGTTAGTTTGTTCCCAGCATGGCGCCGCTAGTGGAGCCCCCGGCCACGGTCCGGCGGCTGGACTGGGCCGCCACCGCGTGGCCGGCGGCGGAGCGCCCGCCGCGGCCCGCGGTGCAGAAGTACTGCCTCATGTCCGCCGCCGGCTCCTACACCGACTTCCACGTCGACTTCGGCGGGACTGCCGTGTGGTACCACGTCATGCACGGCCGGAAGGTGAGTGACCTCTACCCAATAATATCCATATTCATATATTTTACGCTCGCAACTCAGAAATCCATGAGTATCTGGAAATCCCAACCATACGCGAAGAGGCAAAATGCTACACAGCTAACTACAAGGACCGACTAGTAACTCATCCAAACCCTCTATCACAGATGCTTCTAAAGCCAAACCCAATGAAGGGACTCAAGAGAGCCAATGTGCGGCCTGACTAAGGGAAGCTAGGGCAATGGCCCTACCTCGCCAATCGCCAAACTCTTTCAACTCATCTCAGCTCATAGTTTTTGTGACTGATCGCAGATTATCAGAATTAAATAAAAATAAAAAATATTAATATTAATTTATTGATAATATTATTAATTAAATATTAAGTGAAACCAATTGGCAATTAATAAATTCAGTCCATCATAAAAATTCCATTGGAAGATATGCTAACTATAATTTTTAGAAAATCGGCAAAAGTATACAATGTGCGCTCGAGAAGCCAAGCCTTTAGTTTCGTTTTGAAAATGTTTCGGTGACTTCTACCGGTAGCTTATTATATAGCCGTCGCTTCCGGGAGGGTTCTATAAGGCAGTGGCGTGCCTAGGGTTTCAGAATAGAATAGGGCAAGCCAAGACATACGTTTTTGTAATTTCCTCGGATAATTGGCGCGATAAATCTTTATTAAGACATCTGTCTCAAATAGCTATTTACCAAAATTACTAAAAGAAATCACAGCGTTCATAGTTATGCTTTAATAAATTAAGCTGAGAAGTAGGTACACAAATCAGGCGTAGGTTTTGGAAGAGAATAGTTGTTTCTTCTGAGCAAAGTTAAAGTGTTTACCTTTCCTTCGCCAAGCTTAAATAATCACAATCCGAAGGTACTACTTCAATCCGATTAAACCACAACACGGCAAACAAAATACTTAATGACCGCACTGACCGGTGTAACAAAGAACAAACAAAAGTAATTGCAAACGCAGATTACTAATATGTAGCTATTGCAAATTAAAATTGCAACTAATAGCAATGAAGTGAAGTTCGCCGTCAACACGCGCACGCGCGAATTTCGCATTTCACTAGACTTGTGTACAACTTAATACGCATGCCCGGCTTAAAATCTCGTACTATTTGCTATGTGAACCTATAATAGTTATAATAAAATAAAATAAATAAATATTAGGGGACAATCTTACACAAATCGACCTAGTCCCAAACTAAGCAAAGCTTGTTCTATGGGCACTAGACGACGATAAACATACTTATTTAAATAAATAAATACTTAAATACATAGAAAACATCCATGACTCAGGAACAAATATTCGTGCTCATCACACAAATAAATGCCCTTACCGGGATTCGAACCCAGGACCTCTTGCTTCGTAGGCAGGGTCACTACCAACTAGGCTAAAGCGGTCGTCAAAGCGGGCGTGTCAGTTGTGTCGTTGTCGTTTTGAAATTCGGTTGATTTAAATTGAGCTCCGCGCGAATAGTCGCGCTTTTTATTAGGAGTTATCTTTACTCATTAAAATACACGAAGTGCCTTGAGGAAGCAGGAAGACATCTAGCCAGCTGCGTATACTCAGGTGCCAGGTAACCTTTGAATCGGGTAAGTGCAGCACAAGCCAGGTCTCAGGGTCCTACACCTGACGAAGGAGCATCACAGCAGCTCCTTGCAACGGTGAGTGTCGTTCAAGATTCTTCAAGGCTCTGTTTGTCGAGTTTCATAAATTTTAGTCTACTCATCGAAATCCTACAGTCCACTCATTAACATTTTGGTATTGGATTATAGAGTTATATCTCATTATTAGGCAGTCTTGATGGGTAAGAAAGAGATAAAGATAGCTAGAATAGAAGCCCGCTTGCAAGCCAACGCGTGCGAGCGAGATGACTAGCTGTGTCTCCAGCGAGGTCGGTTCCTCAACGCAGCGACAGTGCTGCCAGCCAGGCGCGCCGCGACGATGCGTGGTCGAATTTTGTACTACGATGTTGTTAATTTGAAAAATGTAATGAGAGCGCGAAGCGCGAATAGAAATAGTTCGTGCTCTCGTTACCTTTGATTTTTGATCGAGAATTAGTTTGGAAGGCAAGCCCGGCTTTTGGCTTGTATGGCAGTACCGCCACTGCTATTAGGGTCTCGCAGCGAGCGGTTCGAGTCTGCGCGTTTTTTGTAGTCGCATAAATGTGTGTATGTGTAAATATTGCAATCTGTGCAACGGCAATTGCTGGCAGAGTTAATATGCGTAATTGTTTAAAATAAGGTCTGCTGCTAGCACACGTATCCGGCGGCCTCCCGCACCCCCTGCCGGATCCTCGGCGGGGTTCGTCGTGCAGTGTGCCGCACCCATTGCCACTTCAATTTAGGGATTCGGAGGGCTATATCGGTCTTGAATCCAATGGCCGTTGGGGCGGAACGGTTCTCGAGTGGCGACCACGTACCGGAAGGCGCGGCGTGGGTAGGCCCCCCACAAGGTGGACTGATGACCTGGTAAAGGTCGCGGGAGTCCGCTGGATGCGGGTGGCGCAGGACCGGTCACTTTGGCACTCTTTGGGGGAGGCCTATGTCTAGCAGTGGACGTCTTTCGGCTGATGTGATGATGATGATGATATCGGTTTTGGTTCTGTTGCAAAGAGCCAAATTTCTGATGTCATCACGCACATAAAATCCCAAGATAGCATGGAGAGCCATTGCTAGAATTCGCAATGGAGAGTAGTATTAATATGTGTTAAGGTGGTTCGACTACCATGCAAAACGTTTTTTGACATTCGCAGGCGAAACTTATTTAACACACTCATAAATTGGCTTTCCATTTGCGCGAATTTCTCCCTTTCCTAAGGTCTGTCCACGATAAAAAGTGGTCAGCATTTAATAAAAAAATTAATAAAAATAAAAGACAACTGACATCTGTCACTTTGATTGTTAGATAGCGGGAAGAATAAACTATCGTTTAGGGCTATTTGGAGTTTATAAAATCGTAAAAATTATAAAATGTCGTCTAGCCAACTGGACATCCGAAAAAAGATCGTGTACACCTACAACCAAAATATAGGTATATCGCAAGGAAAGTTAGCCAAATTATTAAAAGTTCCGAAGTCAACCGTGCAAAAGGTATTGGCTAATTATCAGTCCAGATTGTCTGTTTCAAGAAAAGGTGGTTCGGGTAGAAAACGCGGTCCTGCTGATAAAACTAAGGCAAAAAAGTAATCGAGCATTTTAAGAAGAATCCAACTCTCTCTGTCCGTGACGTCGCCAGAAAATGTAAGGTATCGAAATCGTATGTCCAAAAAATCAAGCAGCGTGCAGGTTTACGATCGTACAAGGCAACTACAGTTCCTAATCGCGATGCTATAAAGGATAAATTATGTAAAACCCGGGCTCGAAAGTTGTATACAAAATATTTGACGAAGTTTGGTTGTATTTTGATGGACGACGAAACATATGTGAAAGCAGATTTTAAGCAATTACCAGGTTTGCAGTTCTATGTGGCAAATCGAAGAGGGAATGCCGATAAAAAATTTACAACAAAAAAACTTGATAAATTTGCAAAAAAAATCCTTGTCTGGCAAGCCATCTGTACATGTGGTCAAAAAAGCAAATCTTTTGTTACTACGGGTACGATTAACCAATCCATTTACACGAAAGAGTGTTTGAAAAATCGCTTATTGCCGTTTATAAGAAACCACACAGAGCCTGTCATATTCTGGCCTGATTTAGCGTCCTCACATTATGCCAAATCTGTTTTGGAATGGTACACTGAAAACAATATCTCCTTTGTACCGAAATTAGCAAATCCACCGAACTGCCCAGAACTCCGGCCGGTAGAGCGTTATTGGGCAATAATGAAAAGAAAATTGAAAAATAGTGGTAAAATTGCTACAAATGAGCAACAGTTCAAAAGAATGTGGGATACGACATGTAAAAAGGTGACTGAAAGTGATGTACAGAGATTGATGGAAGGAGTCCGAAGCAAAGTCAGGGCATTTTACCAGTGTTAATTTGTTAAACAGGAGGTTGATTAATTTTAAAGAACACTAATAAAACTTTAATTTAAATAGCCCATGAAATTGTTTTTCTTAGTTTTTTTCCTAATTTGTCGTTATAAAACCGACCACTTTTTTTCGTGGACAGGCTTTAGAATAAACTTGTATAAACTAGAATAATTTGAAAAATTAGCTTTTCTCGTGATTTTTTGGGAAAACTATTATTCTAATTTATACAATTTTATTCTAGGAAATGGGGAATACGCGCAAATGGAAAGTCAATTTATGAACGATTGTTACATAAGTTTCTTATAATATTACGCCGTTAGCCTGCCAATGTCAGAAGACGTTTTTTATGGTCGTCGAACCACCTTAAGAATGCCATTTTACTTTTAAAGTATTACGATAACATGACGTAATCTTCCACAGGTATTCTACCTAATACCGCCCACGTCGACGAACCTAGCTCTCTACCAGCAATGGAGCGCGTCCAACAACCAGAACGAAAGATTCTTCGCTGATATGGTAAGTTATGTTGTTTCTTTTGTCAAGCAAAAACAGAAGTTTCATAAACATGTATATGACTTCATAGCCTTACCTATTCAAGTGATTGCTAGAGGCTTCTCTATGGGTTCAACTTCTTCGTCGCATCCTGATGACTGCGGGTCGTGACTAGGTGAGGTGGTCGCTTTGCGCACTAACGCTGTCTAGACCAACTTGTTTTCGGCCATCCGCTACTAACTATATGACGCTGACTGTACAGAGAAATACCCAGCTGGTATGATATCCACATAGCACGTAGAACCGATGGCCGTTGGGGCGAAAAGGCTCTCGAGGCCCCCCACAAGGTGGACTGATGACCTGGTAAAGGTCGCGCGAGTCCGCTGGATGCGGGTGGCGCAGGATCGATCGTTGTGGCACTCTTTGGGGGAGGCCTATGTCCAGCAGTGGACGTTTTTCGGCTAATATAATGATGATGATTGTGATATCCTATCTCACCAGCGTTGGGCTTTTTTACCAGCTTATATGTATTTTGACCTGTTTGCGGGAGGGGCAAATCTTGGAACTGAATTTTGAACCATCCTCAACCGATGGAGCTAAAATTTTGGTTATAACTATAGTTTAGATGACAATTCAATATTATGGTACCATCGAGCTGATCTGATGATGGCGACAGAACGTGGCCATGGGAATTGAGTACTTAACCAACGTAACCCCGCTGAGTTTGGGCTCGTTAGAATCGTCTCACTGAGTAGTTGATGACGGTATACAGAAAAGTAGAGTTTGCAATAAAAGCTTGTAACAAAAAATCATTTTACCAGTACATATATATGGTGCTACTTTCCCGCACTAGTGCGGAAAAGAGCACTTTTCGTGCATATGTCGAAACTTTAAAGAACTATATGTACAGTAAAACGTTGTACGATACACGTACACTTTTTTGGCACTTGTATCGTAAATAACTATTTTGACAGTAACTTATTCCCTTGTGCTATATAGTTTTTTATTTAAATTTATTTAAAGCTTTTCTTAGGAACAAATTTAAAGTGTTACACATGAGTCAGTATTTAAAACGTGGAAAGTTTAGGTAATAGTTGCATTTATAATTATAATATATTGTTGTTTATAATTTGCATTTATTACAATTACACTTACTTATGTAAACTTAGTAAGTATTACTATTAGTAGTAGTTAAGTTGAATGGTTACTTCTCAGGTGGAATGGTACGGGACCGCAGAGCTGTGCGCCGGCCAGACCCTCTGCATACCTAGTGGCTGGATCCACGCCGTGCTCACCCACCAGGACACTCTGGTGTTCGGCGGCAACATGCTGCACTCCTACAGCATTGAGATGCAACTGCAGTGAGTACCATACCTGCCCTGCTAGCGTGTATACCGACCTGCCTAGCTAGCATGGTCGCGTTCACGTAGGACATGAAGCGATCGTCCCTTACTGGAGAAGTGAGAGCGGGATGAATGCTGCAATTCGTACTGCAGTGAGTATCATACCTGCCCTGCTAGCGTGTATACCGACCTGCCTAGCTAGCATGGTCGCGTTCACGTAGGACATGAAGCGATCGTCCCTTACTGGAGAAGTGAGAGCGGGATGAATGCTGCAATTCGTACTGCAGTGAGTATCATACCTGCCCTGCTAGCGTGTATACCGACCTGCCTAGCTAGCATGGTCGCGTTCACGTAGGACATGAAGCGATCGTCCCTTACTGGCGAAGTGAGAGCGGGATGAATGCTGCAATTCGTACTGCAGTGAGTATCATGCCTGCCCTGCTAGCGTGTATACCGACCTGCCTAGCTAGCATGGTCGCGTTCACGTAGGACATGAAGCGATCGTCCCTTACTGGAGAAGTGAGAGCGGGATGAATGCTGCAATTCGTACTGCAGTGAGTATCATACCTGCCCTGCTAGCGTGTATACCGACCTGCCTAGCTAGCATGGTCGCGTTCACGTAGGACATGAAGCGATCGTCCCTTACTGGAGAAGTGAGAGCGGGATGAATGCTGCAATTCGTACTGCAGTGAGTATCATACCTGCCCTGCTAGCGTGTATACCGACCTGCCTAGCTAGCATGGTCGCGTTCACGTAGGACATGAAGCGATCGTCCCTTACTGGAGAAGTGAGAGCGGGATGAATGCTGCAATTCGTACTGCAGTGAGTATCATACCTGCCCTGCTAGCGTGTATACCGACCTGCCTAGCTAGCATGGTCGCGTTCACGTAGGACATGAAGCGATCGTCCCTTACTGGAGAAGTGAGAGCGGGATGAATGCTGCAATTCGTACTGCAGTGAGTATCATACCTGCCCTGCTAGCGTGTATACCGACCTGCCTAGCTAGCATGGTCGCGTTCACGTAGGACATGAAGCGATCGTCCCTTACTGGAGAAGTGAGAGCGGGATGAATGCTGCAATTCGTACTGCAGTGAGTATCATACCTGCCCTGCTAGCGTGTATACCGACCTGCCTAGCTAGCATGGTCGCGTTCATGTAGGACATGAAGCGATCGTCCCTTACTGGAGAAGTGAGAGCGGGATGAATGCTGCAATTCGTACTGCAGTGAGTATCATACCTGCCCTGCTAGCGTGTATACCGACCTGCCTAGCTAGCATGGTCGCGTTCACGTAGGACATGAAGCGATCGTCCCTTACTGGAGAAGTGAGAGCGGGATGAATGCTGCAATTCGTACTGCAGTGAGTATCATACCTGCCCTGCTAGCGTGTATACCGACCTGCCTAGCTAGCATGGTCGCGTTCACGTAGGACATGAAGCGATCGTCCCTTACTGACGAAGTGAGAGCGGGATGAATGCTGCAATTCGTACTGCAGTGAGTATCATGCCTGCCCTGCTAGCGTGTATACCGACCTGCCTAGCTAGCATGGTCGCGTTCACGTAGGACATGAAGCGATCGTCCCTTACTGGAGAAGTGAGAGCGGGATGAATGCTGCAATTCGTACTGCAGTGAGTATCATACCTGCCCTGCTAGCGTGTATACCGACCTGCCTAGCTAGCATGGTCGCGTTCACGTAGGACATGAAGCGATCGTCCCTTACTGGAGAAGTGAGAGCGGGATGAATGCTGCAATTCGTACTGCAGTGAGTATCATACCTGCCCTGCTAGCGTGTATACCGACCTGCCTAGCTAGCATGGTCGCGTTCACGTAGGACATGAAGCGATCGTCCCTTACTGACGAAGTGAGAGCGGGATGAATGCTGCAATTCGTACTGCAGTGAGTATCATGCCTGCCCTGCTAGCGTGTATACCGACCTGCCTAGCTAGCATGGTCGCGTTCACGTAGGACATGAAGCGATCGTCCCTTACTGGAGAAGTGAGAGCGGGATGAATGCTGCAATTCGTACTGCAGTGAGTATCATACCTGCCCTGCTAGCGTGTATACCGACCTGCCTAGCTAGCATGGTCGCGTTCACGTAGGACATGAAGCGATCGTCCCTTACTGGAGAAGTGAGAGCGGGATGAATGCTGCAATTCGTACTGCAGTGAGTATCATACCTGCCCTGCTAGCGTGTATACCGACCTGCCTAGCTAGCATGGTCGCCTTCACGTAGGACATGAAGCGATCGTCCCTTACTGGAGAAGTGAGAGCGGGATGAATGCTGCAATTCGTACTGCAGTGAGTATCATGCCTGCCCTGCTAGCGTGTATACCGACCTGCCTAGCTAGCATGGTCGCGTTCACGTAGGACATGAAGCGATCGTCCCTTACTGGAGAAGTGAGAGCGGGATGAATGCTGCAATTCGTACTGCAGTGAGTATCATACCTGCCCTGCTAGCGTGTATACCGACCTGCCTAGCTAGCATGGTCGCCTTCACGTAGGACATGAAGCGATCGTCCCTTACTGGCGAAGTGAGAGCGGGATGAATGCTGCAATTCGTACTGCAGTGAGTATCATACCGGCCCTGCTAGCGTGTATACAGACCTGCCTAGCTAGCATGGTCGCGTTCACGTAGGACATGAAGCGATCTTCCCTTACTGGCGAAGTGAGAGCGGGATGAATGCTGCAATTCGTACTGCAGTGAGTATCATACCGGCCCTGCTAGCGTGTATACAGACCTGCCTAGCTAGCATGGTCGCGTTCACGTAGGACATGAAGCGATCGTCCCTTACTGGCGAAGTGAGAGCGGGATGAATGCTGCAATTCGTACTGCAGTGAGTATCATACCGGCCCTGCTAGCGTGTATACAGACCTGCCTAGCTAGCATGGTCGCGTTCACGTAGGACATGAAGCGATCTTCCCTTACTGGCGAAGTGAGAGCGGGATGAATGCTGCAATTCGTACTGCAGTGAGTATCATACCGGCCCTGCTAGCGTGTATACAGACCTGCCTAGCTAGCATGGTCGCGTTCACGTAGGACATGAAGCGATCGTCCCTTACTGGCGAAGTGAGAGCGGGATGAATGCTGCAATTCGTACTGCAGTGAGTATCATACCGGCCCTGCTAGCGTGTATACAGACCTGCCTAGCTAGCATGGTCGCGTTCACGTAGGACATGAAGCGATCGTCCCTTACTGGCGAAGTGAGAGCGGGATGAATGCTGCAATTCGTACTGCAGTGAGTATCATACCTGCCCTGCTAGCGTGTATACCGACCTGCCTAGCTAGCATGGTCGCCTTTATGTTAGACATGAAGCGATCGTCCCTTACTGGCGAAGTGAGAGCGGGATGAATGCTGCAATTCGTACTGCAGTGAGTATCATACCTGCCCTGCTAGCGTGTATACCGACCTGCCTAGCTAGCATGATCGCCTTTATGTTAGACATGAAGCGCTCGTCCCTTACTGGCGAAGTGAGAGCGGGATGAATGCTGCAATTCGTACTGCAGTGAGTATCATACCTGCCCTGCTAGCGTGTATACCGACCTGCCTAGCTAGCATGGTCGCCTTTATGTTAGACATGAAGCGATCGTCCCTTACTGGCGAAGTGAGAGCGGGATGAATGCTGCAATTCGTACTGCAGTGAGTATCATACCTGCCCTGCTAGCGTGTATACCGACCTGCCTAGCTAGCATGGTCGCCTATATGTTGGACATGGAGCGATCGTCCCTTACTGGCGAAGTGAGAGCGGGATGAATGCTGCAATTGCTAGCCCATCGCCCACAACACACTTTAACCTCCCTTAGTACCACTCTTACTACACCCACAGGAAGAAAGGGGATGGTGCTATTCTAACCAGACACCACACGGGGTAGTGAGCACCCTATCACGCAACACGAAGCACTCGTGCAAACAGACACCGCCTCCCGTGTACGCTCGTAACACCAAAAGAACAAGCGCACTGCCGACTCTTTATTGATTTGAGGATCCGTTGTGATGATAGCTAGGAAAAAAACCGGCCAAGTGCGAGTCGGATTTGCGCACGAAGGGTTCCGTACCATTATCTGTGAAAACGGTAAAAAAAAACACGGTTGTTGTATGGGAGACGGCTTATATTTTTTTTATCGGCTACATCATCAGCGAAAATTTCAAATGTCTAACTATTACGGTTCTAGGATACAGCCTGGTGACAGTGGTGACAGACGGACAGACAGACAGACAGACGGACGAACAGTCTTAGTTATAGGGTCCCGTTTTGGGGTACGGAACCCTAAAAAGAACGCGACTCCCAGTCTATGTTACGGTCGCTTGAAGACGACACATAGAAGATGCAACGCTGTAATATTTTCAGTGATGACATATGGCACTGAAACGTGGTCGCTCACTACGGGCCTCATAAGAATTAAGGCTCAAAGTCACGCAAAGGGCTATGGAGAGGGCTATGTTGGGAGTTTCTCTGCGTGATCGCATCAGAAATGAGGCTATCCGCAGCAGAACCAAGGTAACCGATATAGCCCTCCGAATCGTTAAACTTAAGTGGCAGTGGGCGGGGGATATAGCACGTAGAACCGATGGCCGTTGGGGCGGAAAGGGTCTCGAGTGGCGACCACGTACCGGAAGGTGCGGCGTGGGTAGGCCCCCCACAAGGTGGACTGATGACGAGGCAAAGGTCGCGCGAGTCCGCTGGATGCGGGGGCGCGGGACCGGTCATGTTGGCACTCTTTGGGGGAGGCCTATGTCTGCTGGACACTGCTGTGTTTTATTAACATTACATAATTATTTTGGCCTTTTAAGTTTGTCACTCTTTAGTACCACCCAGGGGACACGTGCAGGGTTGTGGTAGGGAGCTCCTGCGGACGCGAGTGACAGTTGTCCCCCCTTTGTTAAGTGAGTGGGCAACTCGACTGTTAGAAGTTCTTAAGCCGCCCGAAGGCCTCTAACTCGGCTTAACGACTATGTCATAAACAGCAGCCGGGATCATGCTTAGCGTGCCTTCCTAAGCACGGAAGCGCTCATTTATATGAACTACTCAAATATCAGGCGGTCACCCATCCAAAGACTGACCGCTGCCATCTATGCTTAACCTGCGTTATCGTTTCTGTTGACGCAGGTTCAGTAAATGATGTAGGCGACACAAAATTACAGATTGCCAACAGTTTATTAAACTGAGCGATCAAATTACAAGATTGATGTATCTAAACTTGAAATTAAAAGTAATGGTCGCGCGCGCACCGGCCGACCTCGCTGGAGGATTGAACCGTGGCTTCGTGGGCCGCGGCGGCGCTGCGGGCGCCGGCGGAGCGCGCTAACAGTTGCCGACTCGCAGGCGCCGCTAGGCTATGAGCGCTTCTTTCGGCCGATACGACAATGACGATGGTGCTTGTTTTCAGAATATACGAGATAGAGCGGCGAGTGGAGACGCCCGTGATGTGGCGGTACCCGCTGTTCGAGGCCATGCACTGGTTCGCGGGCGCGCAGCTGCTCACCGTGCTGCGCAGGCACAACGAGGAGACGCAGGTGCGCTCGCGACAGTGCTCCAGCCTGGCCTGGCTGCCCTGGAACTATTTATTTATTTAGTCATTTGGAATTAAGAGTTCGAAATGAGGGTATGTTCCCATTTATATGTAAAAGTTGCTTATAAGTGACTTTAGTGCCTTATATAGCACTACTAGCCCGCGGCTTCGCCCGCGTGGTTATAGGAAAATGTAACATATTGAATGTTACAATGCAAAAAATATTCTGCTGTTACATATAGTGGCGAGAAGAAAAGCATGCCTCATCATTTTCAGAAAGTATATTTTTGTTTCTTTGCAATTTTTTTGAGAAAAGAAATATATGTGTCTCAGCCGGAATGGCAATTGCCCGCTTCCCTCGCTGCGACAATAATGTAGTATTTATTGTTTGCAGGACGAAGACTTCACGCTGCACGAGGCGGCGCACGCGCACGCGCACGCGCATGCGCACGCGCCGCTGCCCGCGCTGCTGCTGCGCGGCGTCAAGATCCTCGCCACCGCGCTCAAGGAGTGGCACGCCCTTAAAAGCGTGAGTACTGGGGAACATTATAGTCCAGTCAGCGTCATATAGTTAGTAGCAGCCAAGGTAGCCAAATATTTCGGTGCACGTATTTATTACTGTAATAATAAGGGTGTGTTTCGATCTAGTTGGCTACTCTGGCTGCTACTACGAGGGCTGCTACTTATGTATCCGGAATAGAAAAAATAATCAAACGTACATTACTAAATATAGTTTTATTGTTTTTCAAAATATTCTCCGTGATGATCGATGCACTTTTCCATACGTGTAAACCAATTTTTAAAGCACTTTTGCCACTCTGATTGAGATATCCCCAAAACGTGTTGTTTAACGCGTCGACCGCATCTTCACGGGTCGAAAATCGTTGACCACGTAATTTATTCTTTACATTTGGAAATAAATAAAAATCATTGGGTGCCAAATCTGGGCTGTACGGTGGGTGACCCGTTAATTCTATATTTTGACCTTCCAAAAATCGAGTTGTTTCGCGTGATGTATGACAGTTGGCGTTGTCATGGTGAAGAATGATTCTGCGTCGCTGGTTGTCTTTACGTATTTCTTCAAACACTTCTGGCAAACAAATGGTCGTGACCACTCCGAATTAACCGTTTTACGATTTTCTAGTGGCACTGTAGCCACATGGCCATTCATACCAAAAAAGCAGGCGACCATTTGCTTCAAGGTGCTTTTTGCACGAGTAACTTTCGTAGGGTTCGGCTCATTTTGAAACACCCACACTGTTGATTGCTGTTTAGTTTCGGGATCATACGCATATATCCAAGATTCGTCACCTGTGTAGATATTATAAACAGCTTTTGAGTCACCACGGTTATATTTTTTCAACATTGTTTTGCACCATTCGACGCGAGCCTCTTTTTGATCCTTAGTTAAATTGTGCGGTATCCAACGCGAACAATTTTTTTTTACAGCTAAATGTTCATGTAATATCTTATTAATGCTCGTCATAGATATCCCCAGAATTGCCTCTATCTCGCGATACGTAACATGAAGGTCATGCATTATAAGTTTCCGCACTGCTTCAATATTTTGTGGTACAACGGCCGATTTCGGGCGACCTTCCTTAACTTCGTCCGTAAGCATACTACGTCCACGATTAACTAAACCAGTGATACACAGTAGTTTTTGATGGAGCTTCATCACCAAAAGTCAAAGTTAATTGATCTATGCATTGTTGTTGCGTTAAGCCACGCCGAAAATCGTAATAAATCATAGCACGAATATTTTCACGAGTAAGTTCCATTCTTGCAACGAGATAACATTTTAAACCCGCCAAAAACAAAAGACTAGCGTACTCAAGAAAAAAAAATATAGCGGCCAGTATGAAAAGAAAGTTGAAATTTTACCATGGAGGTCAAAAATTGTGTTTAAGAAAGTTGGAATCCTGGATTCCGAATACATAAGTAGCAGCCCTCGTAACTATACTCTCTCCCTCTTCATATAAGACAAGCTAAATCTATCGGCAACTTCATATCTCTTCTTAAAGGACTTTATTTGTCTTTCCCCTAACCCTGATTGTCTTACTACTATTATTATTATTAGCTGAGTGTTTATGTATTATATATTTTTATTTGTGTTATTTGTATATATGTATGATTGTGTATGTATAGAGCTATTTATGTACGTGCACTAATATAGTTATTTTGATTTTTGGCTTATTATAATCTCTGCACCACCTACTACACAATCTAGTTTTATCTCTTTCTCCGATACCCAAAGGTTGTCTGGAAGAGATCGCTCTTCAGCGATAAGACCGCCTGTTGTCTACCTCTACCTACATGTTATTGTATTGTTTTTTCTTTTTAACTGCTTTGTTTGTGTGAGGTGTTCAGTAAAGAGTATTTGTATTGTATTGTACATGACGCTGACTATACAAGCCACGGCCGCCTCGCGGTTCAGGCGTGCGACTGTCAGATTCAGATTTTGATTTTGGCCAAAAATAACTGACTGTTGAGTTTGTTTTTGCGTTTTTTCTTAACCAGTGGTCTTCTTTTTCAGAAGCGCTGGTAGAATTTTGACTTGTAAAAGTGCCATTACGGCCTACTTGCATAATAAAAATTGGTCTTACATAATAAGTATACATGAATGTTTTGCCGATTGACGTACAAATAGTAATGTCAAAGAAATAACAAATTAATAGGAGTATCATGACACGGCTATATAAATACTTTAACAATGTCAATTACACTCGCGGTCAAATATTTCGGGTCACCCTAAATTACCCCCTTTCTTCCCGTGGGTGTCGTAAAAGTTGACTAAGGGACCAGGGTTGAAGTGTGTTGTGGGCGATGGGCTAGCAACCTATAACTGCAATATCACATTTTGTCGATCTTTTATGCCCACATGTATGCTAAAAGTGGCGCTGGAACATACGTTTCACGTGCTCTGCCTATCCCTTTTGGGAATAAAGGCGTGAATGTATGTATCCTAAATTAAATAACTGCAATAGGTTTTTAAAATATTTAATAGTTGTTTTATTTATATAATATGCTATTCTTTACAATACCCAACTGTATTAGCAATTTCCTGGATCATAAAAATATCGATATCCAAAAATCACGATTTTTGCGATATCTCGCTCCGTTAATGTTATTTTTTTTATGGGATTTTACGAGTCCGATTTAAACCTGGTAACGTTATATTTTTTACTGTTATTAGCAGTTTATATGTAAAATTAAATAAAGATCATGACAGGATTAACTGTACAACCTCTTACGCACAATTTTAGGAAATATGACGGTATTTTACCGACCCGTATTCTTTGTCCGCGAGTGTAGATTATAAATTAGAGTTTTGTCATTCTTGAAATCCTGAGTAGAGTAGTAACATTTTCACCTAGTAACTTCGTAATTTGGTTTTTAAGGCGGTGCATTGGAAATTATCGCGTGCTTTGAAACGCCGTTCTGACTAGATTAAGAAACAATAAGGACTGATTTTCAGATATATGATTCTTGACTATATGATTGTTTTTCTGATTTACCCGATACTTGATTGCTTAAAATTTCCTCGATAGAAAAAAAATCCAAAGTTGGGTCTGTATTTTCCTTTTTTTACTCAGCCTACCCAAACGATACATTATTTTACGACACAATCAAGTTAATACTATAGTATTTTATCTCATCTAAAATCCCACTTTATGAAATTTAAATAAAACATCTCTAAGTTAGTTATTTATCGAAATTTGACCAAAAAAGCCATTCCCGGAGTGTGTTCCATCTCTTATACTCGTGCGCGGAAGGCACAAGCGTGTCTGTGTCTAGGGGGCGTGTTCGACTCGAATCAAGGCATCCCCTTAAGAGTCCGCAGTGAGCTCGGCCGAATTTCACCTTCCCATACAAACGTAGTTACGCTCTCATTTTAAAACTACGTGTTGGATTGTGACGAAACTTTGCATATACAATGACATGAGGTATATCTATGTCTACGGGTAATGGTTTATGTGCCACAACTATGAAGTTGTGGCACATAAACCATTACCCGTCCAAATTAAGTAGGTTGTTTATGGCAAGTCATCAGCCATTTTAAGACCAGGTTCTTAATTTAGCTGCATAGGAGCCTTTCCGTCCCTCACTGTGGCATCACGTACAGCCTGTCCAGAGTATTCTAGGTTCATGGTTATGTTAGTTACTAGGCAATAGATTAACTCCGTTGACATGGTGAACTGAACGTTGGCACGCCAAGGCACTTTGCCAAAACCGGAGTGCGGCTTCGGTCATCTCGCTAGTTCAGTTATATGATATTAGCGGCATTTGATAATTATTTTTCAATTTTCTCGATTTGCCCTGACACATGTAAGTTCGTAATTAGAAAAGCAAATGATATAAGTTATAACTTTTCGCAAAGAGGTTATCGGTAATGTGAAGGGCCAAATAATACGTATTGACATTCCAATACTATTATTGAGATAGAATTTTCGACCTTAATGTATGCAAATAAAAATAATGTAATAATGTAATGTATGTAAAAAATGTAATTCTAATAATTAACGTAGGGGAGTTAAGAAAAACGGCAGTTTAAGGTTAATTAAAGTGGTGCTTAACCCGTTAGGTGTCAGACCTCTCGTAGCAAAATATACCCGAAATGTCCCATACAAACAAGAAACGGCCGAATTTCCGCTGGAGATGGGAATTTTACCTACCCTAGAATAATCTATATATGATGCCTTATATATCGTTAGAGAGCTAGATAAATTTGGAATTCGGCACAATATGTTATAATAGCTGCACTTACTTGTAGTGAGAGGTATATTTATGCCTTTCCGTCCCTCACTGTGGCATCACGTACAGCCTGTCCAGAGTATTCTAGGTTCATGGTTATGTTAGTTACTAGGCAATAGATTAACTCCGTTGACATGGTGAACTGAACGTTGGCACGCCAAGGCACTTTGCCAAAACCGGAGTGCGGCTTCGGTCATCTCGCTAGTTCAGTTATATGATATTAGCGGCATTTGATAATTATTTTTCAATTTTCTCGATTTGCCCTGACACATGTAAGTTCGTAATTAGAAAAGCAAATGATATAAGTTATAACTTTTCGCAAAGAGGTTATCGGTAATGTGAAGGGCCAAATAATACGTATTGACATTCCAATACTATTATTGAGATAGAATTTTCGACCTTAATGTATGCAAATAAAAATAATGTAATAATGTAATGTATGTAAAAAATGTAATTCTAATAATTAACGTAGGGGAGTTAAGAAAAACGGCAGTTTAAGGTTAATTAAAGTGGTGCTTAACCCGTTAGGTGTCAGACCTCTCGTAGCAAAATATACCCGAAATGTCCCATACAAACAAGAAACGGCCGAATTTCCGCTGGAGATGGGAATTTTACCTACCCTAGAATAATCTATATATGATGCCTTATATATCGTTAGAGAGCTAGATAAATTTGGAATTCGGCACAATATGTTATAATAGCTGCACTTACTTGTAGTGAGAGGTATATTTATTTATATTCCAAGATGTTAGTTTTCCGTTACATCCGTCACAAAGCATTCACAATTTTCACTCAATTTATAACCACATATCACATTTTACATACACTAAAATGATACTGGCTAGTTTATGCGTCAATTTTACGTAAATTCACTTCTAAAAACCTAATAATTACTTCACAACAAATATTTAATTACGCGCACGTGCGCGCACGTTACAAACTTGTGCCGCGGCAAAATGCAACTGTCGTGGCGGACAGTCGTAAGTACTGAGCACTGGTTGAACAAAATCACAAATTTATCTAAATTCACAAGACCTTACACCAATCTAATATATATGAAATGAAATCCTGAGAAAATGTGCTATAAAACTATAATTTGTTCGTAAGGTTTCGAACAATTGAACATTAGGTAACAAATGAATTACGACGGCCATCATTGCAAAATTATTGCGTCATTCAAACTTGAGGACTTTTTTCACTAGGAAAATATGTCATACGGCTAAATTTAACATTAAAAACAAAAACCTTATTTAATTCCTGGATATTTCTGGATAGTTCCTGGATCCGCGCGCAACTATACCCACGTATTATTTCTAACATTCAACAAATAAATAAACATTAAAATGACAACTGACTGTTACTACAGTTTTGTGGGGCTGTTTTAATTTTTAGTATTAATAAATATACTTATTAAATAAATAAATAATAATAATAACGAATTGTGCAGGTTGTACGAAATCAATTACAAGTACACAAAAAATGACGTGCTCCACGTGTAAGGACATTTACCACCCAGAATGTCTCAACAAAGACTACCGTAGTCTAACAAAGAGTTAAATTTTGAGCTGGATATGCCCGTCCTGCCAGAGTAAGGTGCCGAAATCGGATAACTCTAATACGCCGGTGCGGCCACAGGCCGGGAGTGGGGCTGACACATCGAAAGCGAACGTCACCTTGCGACCGCAAAATCGAGATTTAGAAAAGCGCCCGCAATCTCGTGCACCTTCCTGCGATGCCGACGCGTTAATGGCACTCACAAGGGAGATCAAGCTGCTGCGTGACGACGTGGTTAAGGTAAAAAACCATCTCAAGGACCTAACCTCCTGCGTCCAGAACTGCGTTGCGCGACTGGACGAATATGATGCCAGGCTAGCTTGCTCAGATTCCAAAATACGAGCCCTCGAAGAAAGGGAGCTTGAAAACGCACTCCTTCACCAAAAGGTAGGCGAGCTGGAGGAGCGGCTTCGTACTCAGGCGCAAAACATGGTGCGAAATGAAATTGAAATCCAAGGCATCAACGAGCATGCAAATGAAAATTTATTTCACATCATAAAGGTAGCGGCTACTAAAATTGGAGTTGAACTGGCTGATACGGACGTTGACGACGTCTCGCGTGCTGGCCCCCGCCGTGGTGCGGGCGCGCAGGGCTCGGAGCCCTCTCTTCCACGACCTGTCATCATTCGCTTCGTGCGGCATATGAAGCGCCACGAATTTCTCAAAGCCGCAAAATCTAGACACAATATTACCACTGCAGAGATGGAGATAGCGGGACGAAAAAATAAGGTCTTCTTTAATGAGCGGTTAACGAAAGAGAACCGTCTGTTATTTCGCCAAGCACGACAAAAAAAAATAACGCAGGGTTACAAATACTGCTGGACCTCTAACGGGCGTATCTTCATACGTAAAAGAGAAGGTGGTCCTGTCGTTGCAGTACGAACTACAGCTGATCTTGAAAGAACCCGTGAAAGTGACTACGCCATCCACCACGCGACTCCCGCATCCCCGGCACCAGCTGACCCTGGGAGCGTGCATGGCGGCCCTGCTACGAAAGGCTCTTCGGCCTCTACTTTTCGTGACGACTGTTAGATTTAATTGCTTCTGTTTCGGTTTCTTGTCATCTCTAGCAACTTTGTGTTTATTAAATTGTATCATAGCTATTCATATTAGACCAAAATATATACTTTATATTCATGCGTGAGGTAAGTGATGGCTGCGGCCATCACTTACCCACACAAGAACAACTTTACAAAGACACACACTTTGCACACCCTCTTCTTTCTAATTACCCTTATCGTCTCAGGAAATGTACCTCCTAATGAAATGTAGCTTTGCCACGCATGACTTCCGGAATGCTTCCGTTATGGCCTTGTGCAGAATTTGAATACTTACCAACCTTTTATCTCAGAACTGGATTCACATGAATTAGGCACTGAAATAGACCAAACTGTTGCCATAAACTGTCGAAGATTCGAATCCGTGGAGGAAGCCAAGTCTTTTTTTACAGATCGCGACTCGTTTAAGGTCACGACTCTCAACATCAGAAGTCTTAATCGTAATTTTGATGCATTTGAAGTAGCTTTAAAACGTATCGATACTCCTTTTGACGTTATTATACTTACCGAATGCTGGCTAAACGATTACTCGATCATCAACCGTCTTCCAGGGTACAAAGTTTATCACACGTCAAAGTGTATAAATAAAAGCGGAGGTATAGCTGTATATGTTAGGGAGACTCTCGATGCTTTGGTTTCAGAACCAAGCTTTGACGATGCAAATTGTCTCTCGGTTTCTATATCTGACCGATTAAAAATCTTTCTGCGTTTACAGTTCTCCCTCGTTCCACAACAAAGACAAATTTCTTGTCTCCCTTGACCGGGCACTTAATGAATCTAAGGGATTTCACGAAGTCGTAGTAATCGGAGATATAAATATCGACATAATGGATTCCTCAAATCAGTCGTCTGACTACCTGTACTTAATGGCGATGCACGAATTTCTTCCCGCAATTACCATTCCGACAAGAAATAGCTCATGTTTAGACCACATCTTTATTAAGTCCAAATCTTTGTCAATGGGTGCGGTTTGCCAATGCTCTATTACAGACCACGATATTTTCATGGCGGCAATTTTTGCTCCCAATAACAAAGCTTCCAAGCCGCCCCGCTGGACAGCAAAAACTGATTTTGCCGCCGCCGCACGGGAGTTACAAGCAGCAAACTGGTCTGAGGTAATCACTTCAACTAATGTAAACGAAGCAGTCACTCTTTTTGACCAAATCGTATCTACGGCCTTAAAAAATAATCAACGATCTCAACGTGTCCCGTAAAATCTGCTCCCGTGTGTGTGAAGGGCCTTGATGGGTTAGTTCGTTGCGGTGGTAAGTCCGCCATTAGTTGGTAATTATCGGACGGTTTAAATCGGTGACAGCGTATGCAGCCTCGCAGTTGTTCTTTTACCGCCCTGTTTCCACCGATTATCCAATAACGTTGCCTTATGTAGTTGAGGGCTTGTCGCACCCCGCCGTGTAAAGTTTCCATATGACCATGGTGAATGACAAGGTAAGTTAAACGCCCTTTCCTGGGTAAGATTAGAGGGTTTTTCATTCCCGGCGGTAAGTTAGAGTTGCTTAGACGTCCTCTAATGCGAAGAAGTCCCTTTTCATCCAAGTAAGGTTTCAGCTTGTACATACAGCTCTTTTTAGTTAAAGTTTCGTTTTTTATTAACAGTTTATATTCCTCCGGAAATGACATTCTTTGTGCGCATGTAGTTATTTCGTCATTAGCGGCGAGTAATTCGTTTGTAGTTAAATAGCTGCTATCAGGTTTCTGTTTGCGACGTAAAGTTGCAGTAAATCGCAATTTCCACGCGGTGATTCTTATTACTCGTGTTAGCGAGCTGTGATTTTGAAGTAGGTTATTAATAAAGTTATCTTGATTTGTAGTTAGGGTTGTCTCTTCTTTTTTCGCAGTTCCGATATTAGTTGTAAAGTGACAAATTAAGTTTGGAAGTGCTTCTTTTTGGTCAATTTCGTCAAGTGACGGTCCGTGCCACCAGAGGTCAAAGTTAATCAGCTTGCTCGGGTACATTCCTCTAGAAGCGCAGTCAGCAGGGTTCTGCTCAGATTTGATGTACTGCCACTTCTCTGCTGGTATTACTTGTTTAATTTTCGTCACTCGGTTAGCCACGTACTTTTCCCAACGTGCCACATCTCCTTGGAGCCAAGCTAGGACTATTTGGGAGTCACAAAATGCTTGTATAGTTATGTCGTAGTCTTGGTACGCTTCCATCACTTTCTTCATGAGTTGCGATAGTAAAAGAACTCCGCAAAGTTCCAGTTTCGGCAGAGTAGTTTTTTGAGATATAGGTGCAACCCTAGTTTTGGCGGTTAGTAATGTCGTTCTTGGCTTTCCGTTTTCGTCGTTGGTGCGAGTGTAAATGACGCAGGAAAAGGCTTTTTTGCTTGCGTCACAGTAGCCTAGAAGTTCGATCTGTTTTGTTGTGCCGCCGATCCATCGGTTAAGTTTAACCTTTTTTAATAGAGGTAGTTCGTTTTTTAGCTTTAGCCATTGTTCTTGTATGTCGACAGGTAAAGCTGTGTCCCAAGTTAGGTGAGGGTTGGTCCACACCTTTTGAAAGATTAGTTTAGCTGTCACCGTGACAGCACTATACCAGCCTAAGGGGTCGTATAGGCGTGATATTTCTGATAAGAGATCCCGTTTAGTTAATGGGTATCTAGTTTTTTCGGATAGGTTCCAATTGACCACAAACGTGTCCAAATTAGGATTCCAGCCAAGTCCTAAAGTTCTCGTGGAGTCTTCATGTTTGAAGTCGAATATGTTTGTCGAAATTTGATCTTCAGTTAGGTTTACAAGTAAATCCGGGTGATTTGCTGACCATTTTCGTAGGTTCATGCCGCCGCCTCGGAGTAACTCGATTAATGATTTTTGTAGTTGTTTTGCCTCTTCCATAGAGTTGTGACCGCTAATGAGGTCATCGACGTAAAATTCGTTTTTCAGTACTTCGGCAGCAGCGGGATGTTTGTGTCCGTCGTCAATGGCTAGCTGCTTGAGAGTTCTCATTGCTAACCAAGGCGCACATTTATAACCATAAGTCAAGGAACATAGTTTGTATTCCTTAAGGTTTTCAGAGGATGAGTCTCTCCATATTATTTTTTGTAAGTGACGTTGTTCTTCAGAAATCCATATGCATCGATACATCATTTGGACATCCGCCGTAAAGGAATATTTGTAGGCTCTCCACTTCAGCAGTAGTGATTGAATGTCCTTCTGTAGGTTAGGACCCTTTTCTTGTAAGCTGTTTAAGCTGTAGCCGGTGCTTGTTTTTTGGGAAGGGTTGAACACGACCCTTAACCTGGTGGTGGCAGCGTTTTCCCTCAGGACTCCATGATGTGGTAGATAGCAGTCTCGAGCTGATGATGAGGTTGAAGGTATCATATGCTGAAGGTCGGAGTATTCTTTTATGAAATATTTGTACATTTCGGCGAGCTTAGTTTGCTTCTGTAGTTTTCTTTCTAGTTGTAAAAACTGAGAGATGGCAACCGATTTGGAATTACCCAGTTTTTCTTCGAAATTAGCGCGCATTGGCATTTTCACGGTGTATTTTCCATCGGGACCTCTCTGAACAGTTTTCTGGTAATAGTCTTCGCAGTAATCGTCTTGAGAGATTTCCTCGTTGTTTTGAGTGATTTCTTCGTTTTCCCAAAACTTTGTAAGTTCTTTCATGTTAATGAATGTTACATGACAGTTGTAAGTTTGTAGTTTGCCGCAGAGTATCCATCCCAAACGCGTTTGTTGGGCGATAGGAGCTTGTTGATCGGCCTTCAGTACACCCTCCATAATAATGTCGGCGTAAACGTCCGCCCCAAGCAGTAGGTCTACCGGGCGCGACTCGTTATAATCGATGTCGGCTAGTTTCAAGTTTTCTAAATGCGGCCAGTTTCCTTTTTTGAAGGTGGAGTTAGGTAGATTGTTCGTTATTTTGTTGAAAATCAAAGCTTCAGTTTTAAATGAGTAATTGGAGTATAATGACTTGCAGGTCAGTTCTACTTTTCCTTTACAGTTGCCAGACAAGTCTCCAATTCCAGATACAGTTGCAGTTAGTTTGTTTCTGGGCAGTTTTAGTAGTTGTGCTGCGTTCTGAGACAGCAAGTTCACCTGCGAACCCTGGTCCAAAAGAGCACGAAGTTTGATGAATTTTCCATCATGAGCTTGAATTTGAAGTTGAACCGTGGTTAGTAGGACTTCCATATCCTTTGTAGCCAAGTGATGGTTTGATGCTTGTTGAGTTGTAGTAGACGGATTAGGCTCGTAGGTATTTTTTCTGTTATAAGTGTTAGTTATTTGTTTCTTCATTGCGTTGTGCAACAATGAATGGTGTTTTAAGTTGCATTCCTTGCAAGTTTTATTCGAATTGCATTGTTTGTCGCCGTGACTGAACAAGCAATTTTTGCACACTTGCAGTTTCGCAACAGTGTAATTCCGCTGCGGTATGTCTAGGTCGATGAACTTCTGACATTGCATCAACACGTGTGCCTCGTTGCAAAACGGACATTGACCATATGCCGTATGATATGTTCTTGAGTTATTTTTGTAGAAGTTGTAGTTAGTTTTCTTGACTGGGTAAGAAGCTTCCTTGTTGAAAGTTTTCACGTTTGCTGGTTTTTGCTGGATGGCGACTTCTTTTTTAGAGCGTTTCATGGTTTCGTAAGCCATGAATTTACTCTCGAGAAAGAAGAGAAAGTCGTGCAATGCCGGAACTTCCCTATGATCCTGGAGGTCTCTTACATAGTCGGTATGTGTAGTGGCGTCCAGTTTCATTGTCATTAAATGTACAATAATCGGATCCCAAGTTGATGTATCTAAGCCGATGTTTCTTAGTCCGCTTAGACATTCAGTTATGACGTCATGCATTCTTTTGAGATTGTAGGCGTCCGGTTGCCGAATAGTAGGTAAATTAAGCATAGTGTTCATGAAAGAAGTAAATTGCAGGCGTCGATTGTCGTACCTTTGGTTCAAAATGTCCCAGCATGAGTTGTAATTTTCGCCGTTGATAGTTAGATGCTGAACTAATCTCTCCGCCTCGCCTCGAAGCTTAGTCTTGAGATGCTGCATTTTTTGCGCTTTGTTTATCGTTGGGTTGTTATGGACGGTTTCTATAAAAAGATCCTTAAAAGAAATCCATTGGTTGTAGTTGCCTGAAAATTCGGGAATCTCAATCCGCGGTGCTGATCGCTGGTAGTGTGCAGTTGACCAAATCTTGCTGTTAAGTTCTTTTCGCATACGGTCGTACTTGTTCTCGATGTCTACGAACATGTTGTAGTAAGTTTCGTGCGATCCTTTAAGTACGCCATCTATTTCCCAGTGTAGTTTATCGATGTCTGACCATTTTGATTTCAATATGTTGAGATTATCCTCTAGGTCCCATTTTTCATTGCTAGAGACAGTGTCGATTTTTGACATCGCACGATCAATTGCTTTGAAGTTACATTCTTGTTTATTTAGTAGCAAGATGACGTTGTCGTTCGCTTCGTCGTCCAGTAGTCCCGTCAGGTCGAATTTGATTGAACTCTTCACTGAACTTTCAGTTAGTTTACGCATTAATATTAGCATATCCGACTTGGTGTCTTCATGCATGGCCTTAGTTTTGCCGTATATGTCTTCCAGGAAGTAGTTGATGCTTTTGTCCTCGATTTCCTCTTCAAGGACTGCATGTTGGTTTTCGAAGTCCGCCCAAAGGGCGTCGAGAGTTGAAAGCCGCTTGTTTAAGTAGTCATGAGATTTTCTTGCTGCGGAGTCTTTCTTGTAGTTTACACATAAAGTTTTGATTTTTTCAAAGCAGTTCTGCTGCTGTTGAAGCTGTCCAGCCATGTTAAGTTAAGTTGGGTAGTTAAGTTGGATAGTTGACACGTCAGTTAAAGTTGAGCTTGGAGTTAGTTTACAGTTGAGTTTGACGTTAGTTTAACGTTTATAAGTTGCACATCAGTTGAGTTTGATGCAAGTTAAGTTAGTCTGAGTTTGACGGCAGTTCAGTTGTGTTGAGTTAGTTAAAAATTGTAGTTATGTACCGTATAGTTATCCGACGATAGTTCTTGATCTTCGCTGGTTAAGTTGCTTCCCGGCACCCTTCTTCAGTCTTCTAAGTCCGGACCGGGATGGCCGCGCAGTGGTTTTATTCGGCCGCAGCGGGTTTTTTTTTTTCTTTTTTATTGTTATTAAACTGATTTATTACTTTTAAGATACAAAATAGTTAGACTTATTGGCTGTTCCCTCAGTTGATGCTTATCGCACGACAGTTATGTTTGCACTAATATAATTTCCTTCAGAATGTCATATTATAGCGCGGCCTAAAGTAGGTCGCAACGTAAACAGAAAAATGTACAGTGGTGAGACTGTACAAATGTGGCTACGTAGGTACTCATTTTTGGGGTAGCGCCTGCCATCGGACCTTCAAATCTTTAGCCTTCATTGCGATTAAGCTACTCATGAAATTGTTTAAGATCATTGATCATCCTACTAAAGTTATAAAGGCGGAAGTTTGGATGTTTAGATGTTTGTTACTCAATCACGCTTAAACAGTTCAACTGAATTTTGCACGAAGACAGTTTATGGCCTGGATTAACATATAGTTTTTATCCCGGGTCCACGCAGACAAAGTCGCGAGCGGAAGGTAGCAGAAGATTGTCAATTATGATCAACTACCGCCCGCGACTGTTGTTGCTGATGTTCTAATCGCCAAACATTTCCCATGTATATTGACAACATTAATTATCTTACAGAGCGACCCAGCGAAGCGCGACAACGTGCCCAAGTGCCTGAACTCCGGGCAGCTGGTGCGCGAGCTGTGCAAGGAGCTGCGCACGCTGGAGAAGCGCTCCGCGAGCGCGGCCAACAAAGACAAGGTAACACGAGACAGCTAGTCTAGACCACAGAATACTTATTCATAAAACTTAAAAGGCCTCTGCTAAATAAAATGTGCTTTGTACCTTTCTTACGAACACAAATGTCAAAGTGACAGATAAGGACAAACGAATTTCAATGCCATTTTAGTTACAATGGGGCTGCAGAACGTTTATGAATACGGCCGTTATTTATATATTATTTATTTATTAAAACATGTAAACATGACATTACAGTATAACCAATGCGTCATGAAACGACATATACAAAGGACAATAAATAAACACATATAATTACATTGGTACAGTAGATTGCCTGTCATCCATCTCCTCACAGAAGCTCAGACATCCACCGCACACATACATCCATCGCCACGCAATTAAGTCACACTCCGGTGCTGATGCCAAGAGCGCATTGAGTTGTGAGAGAGCGCGGATCAGCGGCGAATTCCTGCGTGAAACGGTGCGAGCTGCCGGCACCGCCAATAATTCAATAAAATTATATATTAACGTAAAAGTCCTGACTCACTCACTTAAATCAACGCCCAGC
The DNA here is from genome assembly GCA_947049275.1 of Epinotia bilunana. Taxonomy (NCBI): domain Eukaryota; kingdom Metazoa; phylum Arthropoda; class Insecta; order Lepidoptera; family Tortricidae; genus Epinotia; species Epinotia bilunana. The sequence goes on along the minus strand of OX346275.1, from coordinate 13,468,994 downwards.
TCAAACCGTTGAGCCTAGAAAGCTGTTTTTTTTCACAATAGCTTTAGTTTATATAACGTAAGTAACTAAGAAGGAAGTGCGGGAGTTGAAACTTTGTGTATGGACTCCTTATTACATACATGAAAAGTATTTTAGGGTTTTGGAAAAACCCACCCCTAAGCGGGTTAAATAGGGATGCAAAGTTTGAACGGGTGAAAGTTTGTATGGAGCTACGATAAAAACGAGTTCCACGCGGGCGGAGTCGCGGGCAGAAGCTAGTACTATATAAAGACGATGTGGCCGCGTCACTAGTTTCACTAGTAAATAAATATTAGTGGACAATCTTACACAAATGGACGTAGTCCCAAACTAAGCAAAGCTTGTACAAACGACAACACTGTTAACTGACCATCCTGTGTTTATATAGAACCTTATTACCATGCAATTAAGGTGCACCGATGGTCAGTTAGCTGTGTTGTCGATAGTAATATGGGTTAGTACCCATATGGGTCTAGTGACCACGATATAAATACTTAAATACATAGAAAAATTACATGATTTAGGAACAAAGGAACAAACGAATAGTGCTCATCACACAAATAAATGCCCCAGGATTCGAACCCAGGGCCTCTAGCTTCGTAGCAACTGCTAGGCTACAATGGTCGTCTTACTTCCTAACCCCTGAACTAAACACTAACTATTTTCCAGGATTTCAAACTAAAGAGCCACATATCACCGAACAAGGCGGTGGCGAAGAAGCCCCCGGCCCCCAAGAAGTCTCTGAAGCTTACGCTGCCCAAGCCGATAATGCATATGGCGCAACCGGACGAGTTTGTGGACGATAAGATATACGCGGACAAGTTCTATATAGAGAATAAGGAGGTCGTCTATGACAACAGGTATCCGCAAGGTAAGCACAGTTAGTAAATTAAATTGACCAAAAAAAATTAACTGACCGATGACCTAGTAAAGGTCGCGGGAGTCCGCTGGATGCGGGCGGCGCAGGACCGGTCACTGTGGCACTCTTTGGGGGAGGCCTATGTCCAGCAGTGGACGTCTTTCGGTTGATATGATGATGATGATGAAAAAGAATTAACACAGAAATGTACAATAGAGAGAAGGCAAAAATAATATGCCTAATGACGAAAATCCCATTCAAATAACTCAAAAAATTACGAAGCCACAACCGTTTTAATGTTGCTTGTTAGAGAGAAAACGAACTAAAATGGTGTTAAAATTCGTTTGTCCTTATCTGTCACTTTGACATTTAGGTTCTTAAGAAAGAGACAAAGCACATTTTATTTAGCAGAGGCATTTTAAGTTTTATGAATAAGGGGCTTAATAACTTTCGGCCGTATTCATAAACGTCCTATAAGCCTGTTTTAACTAAAATGGTGTTAAAATTCGTTTGTCCTTATCTGTCACTTTGACATTTAGGTTCGTAAGAAAGGGACAAAGCACATTTTATTTAGCAGAGGCATTTTAAGTTTTATGAATAAGGGGCTTAATAACTTTCGGCCGTATTCATAAACGTCCTACAAGCTTGTTTTAACTAAAATGCCGTTAAAATTCGTTTGTCCTTATCTGTCACTTTGACATTTGTGTTCGTAAGAAAGGGACAAAGCACATTTTATTTAGCAGAGGCATTTTAAGTTTTATGAATAAGGGGCTTAATAACTTTCGGCCGTATTCATAAACGTCCTATAAGCCTGTTTTAACTAATATGGTGTTAAAATTCGTTTGTCCTTATCTGTCACTTTGACATTTGTGTTCGTAAGAAAGGGACAAAGCACATTTTATTTAGCAGAGGCATTTTTAGTTTTATGAATAAGGGGGTTTGTGATTATTTAATTTAACCTCTTGCGTTGGTTTTTTTCACCAATTGACTACATTCTTAATTATTTTTCAAGAAAACACATCATTATTGATCATTTTATTAAGTGTCTACACCCCTATTTATCGGCAACCCCCACACTAGAGGCCTGTTAGTAACATGCCCAATAAACAAACAAAAAAAATATATTGCTAAGCCTACATGCAGAACAAATTTAAATTTAATTGTCATTTTTCACCGTCACTTTGTCTGCAAAAAATTACAATTAAATTTAACCGCCGAATTACAATTACAATTTTATATACCAGAGTATATAGAGTGTAGACGATGGCGGTTAAAGGAACAGGTAAAGGCAATGTGACCAAAATACTAAAACATGAAAATATAAAACTGTAAAGTATTTAATAATTGTAGCTGTGTAATGTAGAATGAAGTATTTTTACAGAAATCCATACTAATATTATAAATGCTAAAGTGTGTCGGTCTGTGTGTCTGTCTGTCTGTCTGTTACCTCTTCACGCTTAAACCGCTGAGCCGATTGAGATGAAATTTGGTATGGAGATAGTTTGAATCCCGGGGAAGGACATAGGATAGTTTTTATCCCGGAAATCATCCCCTGAGGGGGTGAAATGGGGGATGAAAGTTTGTATCGAGCTACGATATAAACGAGGTCCACGCGGAGTCGCGGGCAGAAGCTAGTAAACAATAAATGTTTACGAAGCAGAAACGTCAGCTAACGAAATTCCAAATTTGGATCGGAGCGGAAAATTGAAAAGTTATTCGCCACGAGCGCGATTTGAACCCACGATCTCTGGCACCTTACATTGCTATTGCTCATGCTTTGCTTTTCCAAAGGGTTCAAATCCCGCTTGTGGCGAATAATTTTTCAATTCTCCACTTCGATCCGAATTCAGAAATAAACAGTTTTTTTTTTCTTTACTACCTAGCTTTTAATAGTTATTTGTGTCACAAGGGAGCAAAATAGTATATTTACGGCGAGGGCGGTGTATTGAATCCTGAACGTAGCGAAGGATCCTACAATAGAATCCTGAGCGTAGTGAGAGATACAAGTGTTAACGCCCGAGACGAAGATAATTTTGCTACCGCGTGACACATACTATTTTTCATACTGACTGAAGAAATTTAAAAAAGATGCTGTTCAAATTACTTTTAACAAATTTTCTTAATTTTTATTACAAAGTTTTTAAAATTACGAAAAGTTCATACATTTTCATTTCACGTTGTTAAAGTTAAAACTTGAAATATGTTCGTTTTTATTCGATTACGATGAAATTGCAATCTATTATTTTATTAAGACCTGTGTTCAATTGGCACATTGCGTCAATGCTACATGCCAATGGATAAATTAAAAAGGTAGCTTGAACAGAAAAGTTGCATTTTGATCCCTCTCGTCATGGGGCAAAACTTACTTTTCTGAATGAAAGGTGTGAAAAAACTTTTTTTTTCCAGATGTAAAGTACAACGGTGTCCCCGAAACGAAGTACATAGTGGAGAGCAAGGAGCCCCTGGCCGAGAAGTACACATTTCAGCCCTACGAGGAGCCCGTGTACGACACATACGACAGGCAAGACAAGAAGATACCCAAGATACACAAGTGATTATACTTATTTATCCACTAGCTTCTGCCCGCGACTCCGTCCGCATGGAACTCGTTTATATCGTAGCTCCATATAAACTTTCACCCCTCACTTCATCCCTTTGGGGGATGATTTATTTATTTATTGCTTACACATTACATTTATAGGCTTACAGTAAAGTACCAAGGCGCCTACAATGTTAGGACTTAATTTGAAACTGTGCTTAATAAGTTAAATGAATACATCACAAAAGTTACATAGTAATCCAGGCACGTTGCTACCTACTCGTAGTAACAATAGATATTAGTTGGGGCAGTTATTTTAGTGAGCAGGGTTTGCCACTGGCAGGTATCGGCAAACACGTCGGCATCCTGCACGCATCTCCACACGAGTTGATTAGTAGCGCCGGCGCACGGGCCGCGCCCGCCCCCCGCCCGCCGTCCCCCGCCGTCCCCCGCCGTCCCCCGCCCGCGACTACTGCGAGGGGACGAACACAAGGATGCCTTCCAACGGTACAGAGTTGTCAACCACTCCCCTCAACAGGAAACAGTAATGTAAGCCGAGATGGGACTTACGCCTAAAATTAAGTGCCTCGAGCCCAACCATCCCTGCTACAATTTTTTTGTATTTAATAATTTGTATAATCATTTATGTGAGTTAGCATGGAGATTGATCGAGTTCCAGATAAAAACACGTATTTTGTTATCCCTGGTGTAATGAGTCGCGGGCAGAAGCTAGTAATGGTTTTTTCACGCCACTGCTCAGAAATGTGACAAAAGGTGGTCAGAATTCAGGCTTCAACGCTGGAGTTAGTTGGACATCGCACGAACAGGCCAACTATGAGTTCAAACTGTCAAACAATGTTATCGTTGGACAGTTTGAACAGCGATTCGCTCAATCACAGCTGAAACCGTTAAAAACACTAGACAGGGTGTTTGCTCCATCGTTTGCCAAATTAAAACAGCAGGTAGGTTGGGTCATTAGCTATATTTTCCGGCCTCCAAAAAAATTTTGTGTCCACTGGTTTTTTTTTGTATTCTTTTAAAATAATTTAGAAATTTTCTATATGCTAACGCGTTTCAACTTGAATAAAAAAAATAGGAAATGTTAGAGCCTAATTTTTTATTTTATTGTAATGTGTAATGTTGTACGGCTCTATCAAAGTCAAAATTATTTGCAAGTAACGTCTACTTATTTTTTTATTAACCCTCAAAAAAAAAGTAAGATGCAAGAATTTTGACTTGGGTAACTTTAATTTGCAATTAAAAAAAAACTAACATTGATAATGTTCTTAAAATTCTTTAAAAAAGTTCCCTAGTCTTTCCTCTTTCTAATGATGTACAATAATGCCAAAAAACCTTTATTGATCTTTATTAATTTGCCAATTTTGTGTACGAGGGCTGCTACTTATGTATCCGGAATCCAGGATTCCAACTTTCTTAAACACAATTTTTGACCTCCATGGTAAAATTTGAACTTTCTTTTAATACTGGCCGCTATATATATTTTTCTTGAGTACGCTAGTCTTTTGTTTTTGGCGGGTTTCAAATGTTATCTCGTTGCAAGAATGGAACTTACTCGTGAAAATATTCGTGCTATGATTGATTACGATTTTCGGCGTGGCTTAACGCAACAACAATGCATAGATCAATTAACTTTGACTTTTGGCGATGAAGCTCCATCAAAAAATACTGTGTATCACTGGTATAGTGAGTTCAATCGTGGACGTAGTATGCTTACGGACGAAGTTAAGGTAGGTCGCCCGAAATCGGCCGTTGTACCACAAAATATTGAAGCAGTGCGGAAACTTATAATGCATGACCGTCATGTTACGTATCGCGAGATAGAGGCAATTCTGGGGATATCTATGACGAGCATTAATAAGATATTACATGAACATTTAGCTGTTAAAAAAAAATTGTTAGCGTTGGATACCGCACAATTTAACTAAGGATCAAAAAGAGGCTCGCGTCGAATGGTGCAAAAAATTTTGAAAAAATATAACCGTGGTGACTCAAAAGCTGTTTATAATATCTACACAGGTGACGAATCTTGGATATATGCGTATGATCCCGAAACTAAACACCAATCAACAGTGTGGTTTCAAAATGAGCCGAACCCTACGAAAGTTACTCGTGCAAAAAGCACCTTGAAGCAAATGGTCGTCTGCTTTTTTGGTATGAATGGCCATGTGGCTACAGTGCCACTAGAAAATCGTAAAACGGTTAATTCGGAGTGGTACACGACCATTTGTTTGCCAGAAGTGTTTGAAGAAATACGTAAAGACAACCAGCGACGCAGAATCATTCTTCACCATGACAACGCCACCTGTCATACATCACGCGAAACAACTCGATTTTTGGAAGGTCAAAATATAGAATTAACGGGTCACCCACCGTACAGCCCTGATTTGGCACCCAATGATTTTTATTTATTTCCAAATGTAAATAATAAATTACGTGGTCAACGATTTTCGACCCGTGAAGATGCGGTCGACGCGTTCAAACAACACGTTTTGGAGATACCTCAATCAGAGTGGCAAAAGTGCTTTAAAAATTGGTTTACACGTATGCAAAAGTGCATCGATCATCACGGAGAATATTTTGAAAAACAATAAAACTATATTTAGTAATGTACGTTTGATTATTTTTTCTATTCCGGATACATAAGTAGCAGCCCTCGTAAAGGACGCACTAGGCTCGTAACCGGCAAGCGATAAAAAACATACTTTCGCTAAATACGAGTAGTAGGTAAGCAAGACTTGCAGATTGACGACTATCATACGAACGCACGCGTAGCATCTGAAAGGCTACCGCGAAACGAAAACGAACTTCGTTCGTGTATCTCCCTCTCTGTCGCACTTGCTAGTTCGAGCGACAAAGACGGAGATACACGAATGAAGTTCGTTTTCGTTTCGCAGTAGCCACTCAGAAACAGATGTTACGCGTGAATTCGTAATGAAGGCCGTCAATTCGAGCAAGACTTGTAAAGACGAATTTATTGATTGAAATGATTAAAATTTGACTATAAATAAAAAAAATAAAAAAAAATGCATTTATTTCGGACAACTTGGATCCATAGATTGTTAGTACTACATGACTTATATAACTATGTTAGGACTTAAACTTAAATGTAGGGAGGACCAGTGCCTCAATAGGCTACCGTCCCATCTTTCGGCCAGCACGTTCAGGAGACTGTGGCGGCTGGCGCGCACCCTGCGGAGCGTCGCGGCGCCGCGCCTGCGCAGTGTCGCAGGGAAACCGTCTACTTGCGCATCCGCGAACATACCGGACGCGCTACAGTGTCGCGGCAGCCGCAACAGTACCCTGAACGCATCATTATACTGGACACGCATTGCATTCAGCGATCGCTGAGTGTATTTGCACCATAGGCTACAGGTATACAGCGATGTGCAGTACGCCTTAAACAATGTTAATTTAACCCGCACCGCACACCGGCTGAACCTGCGCGCTATCATATTAGCCCTAATCGCCAGTGCTCTGCGTTCTCGCTCGATGTCCGCGTCGTCTCGCAGGTCGTCGGTTAACAAGTGTCCAAGATATTTAAACATGTGCACCCTCGTCACCTGCTGTCCGTTTAAAAGTATGGGTGGGACATATGATGGACACTTGCAGCCCGCCTTAAACACCATGTACTCACTTTTAACGACATTATATTTAAGGTCGTGCTCCTTAGCGTACCTCTCACAAATATCAAGGAGCATTCTCAAACCGCCCACCGAAGGGCTCAGCAGAACCATGTCATCTGCATAACTTATGTTATTGAAACAGACTCTGTCCACATGGCATCCGACATGCATTCTGCTGAGCTCATCGATCAGTGCATCTACGTACAAGTTAAACAACTTTGGAGAAGTAAGTCCTCCCTGTCGCACACCACATTCCAGAGAATATTCGTCAGACAAAACGTTGCCCCAGCGAACACTATTTCTCTGGCTCGCGTACCAACACCTAAATATACGTGTTAACTCTCTAGGGAATTTGACCCCGTCAAGCTATTTCCACAGAAGGTCATAGTTTACGAGGTCAAAAGCCTTAGAGAGATCCAAGAAACACGCATATATAGGCGTTTTTCTGCGCGTGTAATACTCGACAGCCTGCTTTAGACAGATGATTGCGCTCTCGGTCGACAGGCCGGCTCGGAAGCCGAACTGTGCGTCATGTAATCGCAAACAACTGTCCAATTGCACGTTAAGTAGGCCGTCAAGTACTCGCGCCACAATCGTTGCCAGAGAGATAGGTCTATAATTTGTCTGGTCTGATATATCGCCCGTTTTATTTTTGACAATGGGGACCACTACAGTTTTTGTCATATTCGGAGGTACATAAGAATGCCCGATGCTGAGGTTGAATAACATGGTCAACAGTCGAGGCAGGTGAGGACCAGCAAACTGTAGATGTTCGATGCTTAAGTGGTCGTGACCGGGAGATTTTCCCCTTTTCATCATTTTTAATGTTTTGATGACGTCATTTGGGCCAAAACGAAACTGAAGGTCACTTTCCCACTCATCATCGAGAATCCCCTTCTTGCAACTGGATGACGACTTTAAACTAAAATGTTCTTTGAACATGTTGGCAATCTTTTTAGCGTCTGAGATGCCGTTGACAGTGACAGAGAGACCAGGCTTTGTCTCCATTTTCTTAGTAAGTTTCCAAAAGTTTCGGAAATCGTTTTTTCTATGCTGAGAGGCAAGTAAATCCATTTTGATTTGCTCCTGGTGCTGTTGTACCCATCTGAGTCTGGATTTAAATACTTTTCGACTGAAACACATCGCGTTAAACTCAGGACCCACGGTCCGTTTACCGCTCAACACCCAGTTCTGAAAACAAAGCCTCGCCTCCCTGTGGGCCTCACTCACATGTTTATTCCACCCTATGACTTTTCCTTTGCCCCCTCCGCTGGCCGTCGCCTTACTAAATATAGATGCCTCACAAAGTGCATTTATTATGTTCATATACAAGTTATCAAGAACGACGAGATGGTCTACATTTTTACAGCAATTGTCGGCGCAGGCTCTTAGTTCAACAGGAAAATCAATAGTCCTTAAAATTTCATTACATTTATCGGTGTATTTTAGAATTTCGAGAGATGATCTCTCACCCCAGGTTATCTGATTATGGTACGGTAGTAAGCTCTGACTACACAACTTTGGTTTAACCAAATTAATATTACATTTCACCACTAGGGGGTAATGATCAGAGCAATAAACGCCGTAGTCAACAAACACATCAGCTATAGTTTGCCACCCGGCGGCAGTGGTAACGCAATGGTCTAACCAACGTTTTGATCCGTGCGAATCACTTAGATACGTAAAAGTGTCAGAATCGACACCTAGTTTCACCATGTCTGCACAGACCCAGTTTTGCTCGGCACAAAAACTCATTAACTCGACACAAAATAACTCTCGCGGGTGAGCATTGTAATCGCCTAGTAGGTATGCTGATTCAACATTATTTTCTTTGACTACGGCGTTCATCTCACTAACACATTGCATGAAATCGGGCAAGTTATCTGCGCTGTTATTTGGCATATAAACAGAAAAAACCAATATTTGTTTATCACCGGACATAATTTTAATAGCGCATGTTCGAGCGTTATCACATTGAATAACCGATACGCACGGAAACATTTTCTTGCGCCACAACAACGCTGTCCCGCCGTATGGCCGACCACGCAACATTCCCGCGGAAGTATCAACCGCCGAGGTCCCGGTACAGGCAAACTCGTCACTTATACTGTTAAGAAATGACAGGTCGTGTGGCAGGAGCCACGTCTCCTGCAGTGCTATGACGTCCGCATAAGCAGTTAGTCGCCTCACATCGTCAATGGAACGTTTAATGCTTCGACAGTTATAGGAACACAAAGTAACATTATTTAATTGTATAGCCATTTATCAGTCCTAGGTCAAGGTCAAAAGTCTCGTAGCACTCGTAGCTGAACTCGAAGCGCTCGTAGCGCTCGTAGCGCGCGCGGCTTCACTGCCGGCGGCATTGTTGTTACTCGTATGTACATAATTGTACCTCGATGACGGCACAAAACTACGAAAAATAATGTCTCTGGGCCATAACGAAGTATCCAAAAACAAATCAAGTTTTGACTTAAGTACATAAAACTTGTATGCGTTGTGGGATTTATCTTTGTCTTTCATGACTATTGGCTCCAATTTTACAATCACTCGTGTTTTTTCGTGAATATAATCGATAATGTCTGACGGCGATGTATCCGTATGTACGTTAGTAATTAGAATCGGTACTTTTTGTTCGGCTGCTCTAAACTTACAGCTCGAGTCGGTGGCCGCAATTCCGGTTTTCCCAATAAATCGATTTTTAATTTTTGACTGCTGACGACCACTCGCACCGACTGTTATCCACTTCCCTTGTTTCGCCATGTAGCCATGCCACTATTACCTACTCTACTTACAGTATGTTATTTACATAAAAACCTGCTTATCGAATTTAATTGCCTGGTTGGCATCGTTTATCGCGATTTGACGAAAGAGAGAGACAGCTGATGCATTTCTAAGCAAGTGTCACGTGTGGTTTACAAAAAATATTGTACGCCGATTAAGAGCCTAGTCCGTCCCTTACACAAAATGGGCAAATTAATAAAGTTCCTTAAAGGGTTTTTGGCATCATTGCACATAATTAGATAGAGGATAGACTAGAGAACTTTTTTAAAGAGTTTTAAGAACATTATCATTTTTAGTTTTTTTTTTTATTGCAAATCAAAGTTACCCAAGACGAAATTCTTGCATCTTAATTTTTTTTTGAGGGTCAAGAAAAAAAAAGTAGACGTTACTTGCAAATAATTTTGACTGATAGAGCCGTACAACATTACACATTACAATAAAATAAAAAATTAGGCTCTACCTCTTCTTTTTTTTTAATTCAAGTTGAAACGCGTAAGCATATAGTAAACTTCTAAATTATTTTAAGAGAATACAAAAAAAAATACCAGTGGACCCAAATTTTTTTGGAGGCCGGAAAAGGTAGCTAATGACCCAACCTACCTGCCGTTTTAATTTGGCAAACGATGGAGCAAACACCCTGTATAATCTCTCAGCCAAAAGTGCATCTATTGCCTACTTTCTACCCTTTACAACAATGCATTATTTTTTCTTTTTAATGATATAGACTGGTTTGTTCCAGCTCTCCCGCCCGGCCGCCGGCGCCGCCGCCCTACAGCCTGCCCGCGCACTCCATCCTCAAGTCCCACCTCGTGGCGCCGCGCGCCGAGCCGCCCGCCAGCAAGCCCGTACACCAGTGGACCATCTCCAAGAAGGACCTCGGCTACCAGGAGGAACAGATCCTCTTCACCAACGAGAACCTGCAGGCCATGAGGGTGGAGCAGGACATCAGCTATGGCCCCGGTGAGTATGTCATGTTTGTTCCAGCTCTCCCGCCCTACAGCCTGCCCGCGCACTCCATCCTCAAGTCCCACCTCGTGGCGCCGCGCGCCGAGCCGCCCGCCAGCAAGCCCGTACACCAGTGGACCATCTCCAAGAAGGACCTCGGCTACCAGGAGGAACAGATCCTCTTCACCAACGAGAACCTGCAGGCCATGAGGGTGGAGCAGGACATCAGCTATGGCCCCGGTGAGTATGTCATGTTTGTTCCAGCTCTCCCGCCCTACAGCCTGCCCGCGCACTCCATCCTCAAGTCCCACCTCGTGGCGCCGCGCGCCGAGCCGCCCGCCAGCAAGCCCGTACACCAGTGGACCATCTCCAAGAAGGACCTCGGCTACCAGGAGGAACAGATCCTCTTCACCAACGAGAACCTGCAGGCCATGAGGGTGGAGCAGGACATCAGCTATGGCCCCGGTGAGTATGTCATGTTTGTTCCAGCTCTCCCGCCCTACAGCCTGCCCGCGCACTCCATCCTCAAGTCCCACCTCGTGGCGCCGCGCGCCGAGCCGCCCGCCAGCAAGCCCGTACACCAGTGGACCATCTCCAAGAAGGACCTCGGCTACCAGGAGGAACAGATCCTCTTCACCAACGAGAACCTGCAGGCCATGAGGGTGGAGCAGGACATCAGCTATGGCCCCGGTGAGTATGTCATGTTTGTTCCAGCTCTCCCGCCCTACAGCCTGCCCGCGCACTCCATCCTCAAGTCCCACCTCGTGGCGCCGCGCGCCGAGCCGCCCGCCAGCAAGCCCGTACACCAGTGGACCATCTCCAAGAAGGACCTCGGCTACCAGGAGGAACAGATCCTCTTCACCAACGAGAACCTGCAGGCCATGAGGGTGGAGCAGGACATCAGCTATGGCCCCGGTGAGTATGTCATGTTTGTTCCAGCTCTCCCGCCCTACAGCCTGCCCGCGCACTCCATCCTCAAGTCCCACCTCGTGGCGCCGCGCGCCGAGCCGCCCGCCAGCAAGCCCGTACACCAGTGGACCATCTCCAAGAAGGACCTCGGCTACCAGGAGGAACAGATCCTCTTCACCAACGAGAACCTGCAGGCCATGAGGGTGGAGCAGGACATCAGCTATGGCCCCGGTGAGTATGTCATGTTTGTTCCAGCTCTCCCGCCCTACAGCCTGCCCGCGCACTCCATCCTCAAGTCCCACCTCGTGGCGCCGCGCGCCGAGCCGCCCGCCAGCAAGCCCGTACACCAGTGGACCATCTCCAAGAAGGACCTCGGCTACCAGGAGGAACAGATCCTCTTCACCAACGAGAACCTGCAGGCCATGAGGGTGGAGCAGGACATCAGCTATGGCCCCGGTGAGTATGTCATGTTTGTTCCAGCTCTCCCGCCCTACAGCCTGCCCGCGCACTCCATCCTCAAGTCCCACCTCGTGGCGCCGCGCGCCGAGCCGCCCGCCAGCAAGCCCGTACACCAGTGGACCATCTCCAAGAAGGACCTCGGCTACCAGGAGGAACAGATCCTCTTCACCAACGAGAACCTGCAGGCCATGAGGGTGGAGCAGGACATCAGCTATGGCCCCGGTGAGTATGTCATGTTTGTTCCAGCTCTCCCGCCCTACAGCCTGCCCGCGCACTCCATCCTCAAGTCCCACCTCGTGGCGCCGCGCGCCGAGCCGCCCGCCAGCAAGCCCGTACACCAGTGGACCATCTCCAAGAAGGACCTCGGCTACCAGGAGGAACAGATCCTCTTCACCAACGAGAACCTGCAGGCCATGAGGGTGGAGCAGGACATCAGCTATGGCCCCGGTGAGTATGTCATGTTTGTTCCAGCTCTCCCGCCCTACAGCCTGCCCGCGCACTCCATCCTCAAGTCCCACCTCGTGGCGCCGCGCGCCGAGCCGCCCGCCAGCAAGCCCGTACACCAGTGGACCATCTCCAAGAAGGACCTCGGCTACCAGGAGGAACAGATCCTCTTCACCAACGAGAACCTGCAGGCCATGAGGGTGGAGCAGGACATCAGCTATGGCCCCGGTGAGTATGTCATGTTTGTTCCAGCTCTCCCGCCCTACAGCCTGCCCGCGCACTCCATCCTCAAGTCCCACCTCGTGGCGCCGCGCGCCGAGCCGCCCGCCAGCAAGCCCGTACACCAGTGGACCATCTCCAAGAAGGACCTCGGCTACCAGGAGGAACAGATCCTCTTCACCAACGAGAACCTGCAGGCCATGAGGGTGGAGCAGGACATCAGCTATGGCCCCGGTGAGTATGTCATGTTTGTTCCAGCTCTCCCGCCCTACAGCCTGCCCGCGCACTCCATCCTCAAGTCCCACCTCGTGGCGCCGCGCGCCGAGCCGCCCGCCAGCAAGCCCGTACACCAGTGGACCATCTCCAAGAAGGACCTCGGCTACCAGGAGGAACAGATCCTCTTCACCAACGAGAACCTGCAGGCCATGAGGGTGGAGCAGGACATCAGCTATGGCCCCGGTGAGTATGTCATGTTTGTTCCAGCTCTCCCGCCCTACAGCCTGCCCGCGCACTCCATCCTCAAGTCCCACCTCGTGGCGCCGCGCGCCGAGCCGCCCGCCAGCAAGCCCGTACACCAGTGGACCATCTCCAAGAAGGACCTCGGCTACCAGGAGGAACAGATCCTCTTCACCAACGAGAACCTGCAGGCCATGAGGGTGGAGCAGGACATCAGCTATGGCCCCGGTGAGTGTGTCATGTTTTTCAACTGAAAATCTGGTGCAACGAATCGCGACACATGTGATACGCCGCGCCCGAATCCAATAGGATTCTCTCAGTATTTCTTTAGTCGCTTGCGGTTTTTCAATAGTCGTGATCGCTTAAGGCGTAGATTGGGGATTTAGCAGGAGGAGTACTAGCGAATGCCCAAAATGGACAGAGGTAAATTAACCTGAATCAAATGAGTCGCAACGTTCCACCCAAACGAACATAGTTACAGCTCGCTTTACGAGAGCTGGCGCGTAATGCCTAAATTAATTACAGTTTCATATATTTTCCGCGCCAGCTCTCGTGAATCGGCCTATACATACATTGCAAGTTAAATAAAAGCTTAAGCAAGCGATGAAATTGAGTAATAATTGTTGATTAACATTGTTCTCAGGCATGTACTCGGCAGAGGACATCCAGCAAGACTACCAGTACTCCGAAGCGGCCAAGCCCGGCTCGTACCAGCCGGAGTACGGGTACCCCACTGCGGCGTACTCGCGGCTCGAGGCGCCACTACAGACTGCTATGCAGGTACACGTAAGTGGAATAATCGTTTGTAAGTGAGTAAATGACCCTGCTTTAAAGTTTCGTGTTGTTGCGTATAGGCCTTCTTTATTACGCCACTCTCCTCGGCGCTGTGCTAATTTCATGTCCGGCAGATAATATCGGTCCATCGGGTTGGTGGTCTGCCCGCTGACCGTTTCGATGACCTTGGCCACCGTTCAGGAACCCGTTTTGTGCAACTCGCATCGTTCCTCTTCGCCAAGTGTCCCCTTCACTTTAACTGTGTAATTCGCTTGCCGACGTCCGCTACTTTTGTTCGGCGCTGGATTTCGGTGTTACGGACTCGGTCTCGGGAGATGCCTAACATGGCTCGCTCCATGGCTCTCTTTGTTTTTCCATACGATAAAATAAATAAGTAGGTTTTTACCCGCTTAATCTGGGAATCATAGGCAAATTGTAAAAAAAGCTATTGGGTTTATTATTAAAGTCACTTCTTTTGCGAGCACTGACTTCTGTCACATGTAGTTTTCTCTAATCTGTTTGATATATAAAGCTGAAGAGACACCGCACACCTTGTAGGAAAAAAGGCCCATCTTGCAAAAATCTATTTTGCGTATTAAAATAGAAGTGTGAGGGTCAAATAGATTTTAAGAAAAAAAAAATTGTGATACAAAGTAATTGACTCAGAATTTTAATGAGCTCCTTAAAGTAAAATGTATGGGGGAAAAATAAAAGTTTCCAGATTTTAATGAAATAGGCTATTCTACGATTTTTATAAATATATTTTAAAATGTTCGCATAGATTCGATAGTCGTTTTTTCGTCGATGTCGATTCATTATCGTGACGTCATAACTGCGATAACAAACCACAGACTACTAAGAAGATACACGTCAAATGTGCATGTACTTCTTTTACTTCTAATCTATGTCTTCTGATAGTCCTGATTTTTCATGGATTTTCTGACTAAAAATGGGCTTTCATACTCGTTATAGTTGGTGTGTTGCGCCAACTTGTAATAGTTCAACGTTGAAGACTCCTCAAAACATGTAAACTTATCATCGGAAATATACAATATTATATTGTTCTAATATAGTTTCAGAAAATGAAACAGAATATACTTACAAAGCTGTTTTGATATTTCTGCATTCAGCAGAAAAGAAATCTGTATTATACGCAAAGAACTTTGCAATCATTACTGCGTCTATTTTCGGTAGATTTGTATTGTCAGCTTTTACAAATCCAACCTCCATCGTAGATGGTGTAAAATAGCGTATCAAATCTAAATAAATACAATTTGAGTCCACAATATAAATATTTTTTAACTTTTTGTTGTTGTTTACACCGCAAACTTGTTTTTGTATTTGCTGTTCTGACGTCACTCACAGAAGACAAAATGGCAGTCAGCGTTTTTGGTCACGTGACATACAGATCCTACTTCCTACTAATATTATAAATGTGAAAGTTTGGATGTTTGGATGTTTAGATGTTTAGATGTTTGTTACTCAATCACGCTTAAACGGCTTAACCGATTTGGATGATATTTTGCACAAATATAGCTTATTGCCTGGATTAAAATATAGAATAATTTCTATCCCGGTTCCACGCAGACGAAGTCGCGGGCGGAAGCTAGTAATATTATAAATGCGAAAGTTTGTATATTTAAATGTTTGTTACTCAATCACGCTTAAACGGCTCAACCAAGTTAGATGACATTTTGCACAAAGTTAGTTTATAGTCTGGATTAAAATATAGGATAGTTTTTATCCCGGGTTCATGCAGAAGAAGTCGCGGGCGGAAGCTAGTAATAAATATACGATTTAAATTTTGAAATTAAAAATATTTCTTATGTTTTTATAACAAGATAGTTTGCATATAGATAATCTATGTAAGCGTACTTATAGAAAGCTAGGGATGATCCTTCGTATTGGGCAGCCTTTCAAACGGCCTAATACCTATAAGTTATTATTTTATTATCTAGTTAGAAGTATCCTTGAATTTGGTAGCATAGTTTGGTCATCTCAGTACAAAGTCCACATTGACCGTTTGGAGAGGATACAAAACATTTTCTTAAAATCTTTAGCTTACAGAACTGGTACATACTTTGAGAATTCAGCTTTAGCGGCAAAGCACTTCTGTGTCCCTTCTCTCCTTATCGTAGAAACTACTTAGACATTATGTTTCTATTTAAATTTCTTAAAGGCAACAGTCCTGATCTCCTAAAATTAGTGACGTTTGGTTGTCCCCATCTCTCCTTACGACCTAGATCATTATTCCATGTGAGGTTTTCTCGCAAGAACTATGCTAGACATACCTTTTTCAGACGAGTCCCCAGTTTTTATAATAATAAACATTTGTGCGATATTGATCCTTTTAATAATTCCTTGTCTAGTCTAAAAACGCAGTTGAGACGAAAACTCTTTTTATAAATTTAGTAATTCCTAACTATAGCACTAGGTATATTTTTGATATATAGTATTGTTGTTTCTCATCACTTACGGGCATTGGGGATGGGTCTGTTTGTGTGGCAACTACTGCACAGGGTCGCCCATTTTCATTGTCCTTGACTGTATGTATGCTTAGTTGTGTATTCTTATACTATTTACTACGTTGTTCTTACCTTTCCTTTTTGGTTTTATTAAAATTATGTTTTATGAACCTCCAGGTCTGTTTGTATAACCTCTCAGTTATTGTACATTGTGTACAACATATGTAACAAGTTTATTATGACTGTTTGTGTTTCTAAATAAATAAATAAATAAAAAATAGTATTATATTCGTATTTCCTAAAGTTAAAACTATAGAAATAACATACTTTCATAATTTAATTGTGATAGACGAAAATAGCCTATTGCAATGTACATTACTACAGAGGCCGGGAAGTAAGCGGTAGCCGGCCGAGTACATATAGACTATGAGGCTGGCTTTTATGTATCACATGCTCTAATCCTATGTTATTTAAATTATTGTAGCTTTTGGTTTTCCGAATAATAAATAAATAGAATTGATAACTTTTCATTCTCTAATTATATTTATATTTTATTGGATTTCATTGTGCGCTGTTGATTTTTGTTATTTAATATGAGTTCTGACGAAAACACCGACAAAGAAATAGTAATATAGGTATGTGTTGGTTATATTTTTTGTGTATTATGGACTGATTGTCATTTTTATGGCACATTGATATGACTATTTGGAGTGATGACCTTGTAAAGGTCGCGGTAGTCCGCTGGATGCGGGTGGCGCAGGACCGGCCACGTTGGCACTGTTTGGGGGAGGCCTATGTCCAGCAGTGGGCGTTGGGCGTCCTTCGGCTGGTATGATGATGGTTGTGTCGTCCAGCAGGCGGCGCACTACGGGCCGCTGCCGCCGGGCGCGCCGGAGCTGGGCTTCCACACGCAGCTGCCGACCTACGACGCGGCCATCGCGCAGCAGTACCCCGCCGCTAACTACGTGAGTTCACAGCCGTACTGTTGAGGCCGCATCGTCTACAGGGGGAGCGGGGGCGCGACGGGCCTAAACCTGTTGGTCGAGCAATGCGGGCCGTCAGACACTGTTTGTAGAATCCGCCGCCCGCGACTCCACGCCCCACTCTCACATAAGTTGCCATACAAGCAACACACGCTCTATACTATCGGACGCGTAGTTAAGATATCACATAACTATTTTTACGTCACACCTGGCCATAATGCAAGTTTTACTGCACGCTGCGCGTACGGTAAAACTCGCATTGTGGCCAGGTGAAGACGTAAAATTGTGTACTTACCACGGGGGGTAATTCGTAAAGCCCCAGATCGCATATTTATGGCAAACACCTGCGATCTGGGCCTTTCACGAATTCACCACCCTTGGTACGTAATGTACTATATTTAACTTGTGAAAACGAGATTATAGAAGTCTAGAAAATAAAAATATTATGATGACGTGGATAAAATAAATAAATCATTATTTTCAACTAAGACCCCTAAGTCTTAAACACATACTAATATTATAATAGGGGTGTAGACACTAAAAAACATTATAAATAATGTCATGTTTTAACGAAAAAGGATTGAAAATGTAGTCAAAAGGAGAAAAAATCAACGCAAGAGGTTAAATAATCACGAAGTTATAAATGTCCAAAGTTTTAAGAAGAGTTATGTTCTGTCACTTTTTCGCAAAACGCAATTTCATATGAAGCGATGACGCTTGTAGATTGTGACGTCACTAATAGACAGCAATGTGCCGCGCCCCGTCGACACGTGACGCGGCAGGCTCGCATATTGTGACGTCACACACTGTTTGTAGATTGTGACGTCACTATTAGACGGCAATGTGCCGCGCCCCCTCAACGCGGACCCCCCGCCCCCCCCCCCCCCCCCGCCGCGCGCGCGACTGGAGACGCGGCAGGCTCGCATATTGTGACGTCACACACTGTTTGTAGATTGTGATGTCACTAATAGACGGCAATGTGCCGCGCCCCCTCAACGCGGACCCCCGCCCCCCCCCGCCCCCCCCCGCCCCCCCCCCCCCCCGCCGCGCGCGCGACTGGAGACGCGGCAGGCTCGCATATTGTGACGTCACACACTGTTTGTAGATTGTGATGTCACTAATAGACGGCAATGTGCCGCGCCCCCTCAACGCGGACCCCCGCCCCCCCCCCCCCCCCGCCGCGCGCGCGACTGGAGACGCGGCAGGCTCGCATATTGTGACGTCACACACTGTTTGTAGATTGTGATGTCACTAATAGACGGCAATGTGCCGCGTCCCGTCGACGCGGCCCCCCGCCGCGCGCGCTACACGTGACGCGGCAGGCTCGCATATTGTGACGTCACACACTGTTTGTAGATTGTGACGTCACCCGCGGGGGGCACGTTGCCGTCTATTAGTGACGTCACAATCTACAAACAGTGTGTGACGTCACAATATTGGAATTAAATAAAAGATTTTTGTTTGTATGTTGCGACGTATTCCCAGGTGATAGAAGAGCAGAAGCCTCCGCCGGCGGCGGCGGCGGCGGTGCCCGTGCGGCGCTCGGAGCGGCCGGCGCGGCGCCGCGTGTCGCACACCTACGACTACGAGGACGGCGACCTGTACATCGACGAGCAGCCCGCGCCGCGCCGCCGCAAGCACAAGCCGAAGCCCTACCGTGAGTGCAGGTTACAGAGTACACCGCCGAGCCCCGGCGCCGCGTGTCGCACACCTACGACTACGAGGACGGCGACCTGTACATCGACGAGCAGCCCGCGCCGCGCCGCCGCAAGCACAAGCCGAAGCCCTACCGTGAGTGCAGGTTACAGAGTACACCGCCGAGCCCCGGCGCCGCGTGTCGCACACCTACGACTACGAGGACGGCGACCTGTACATCGACGAGCAGCCCGCGCCGCGCCGCCGCAAGCACAAGCCGAAGCCCTACCGTGAGTGCAGGTTACAGAGTACACCGCCGAGCCCCGGCGCCGCGTGTCGCACACCTACGACTACGAGGACGGCGACCTGTACATCGACGAGCAGCCCGCGCCGCGCCGCCGCAAGCACAAGCCGAAGCCCTACCGTGAGTGCAGGTTACAGAGTACACCGCCGAGCCCCGGCGCCGCGTGTCGCACACCTACGACTACGAGGACGGCGACCTGTACATCGACGAGCAGCCCGCGCCGCGCCGCCGCAAGCACAAGCCGAAGCCCTACCGTGAGTGCAGGTTACAGAGTACACCGCCGAGCCCCGGCGCCGCGTGTCGCACACCTACGACTACGAGGACGGCGACCTGTACATCGACGAGCAGCCCGCGCCGCGCCGCCGCAAGCACAAGCCGAAGCCCTACCGTGAGTGCAGGTTACAGAGTACACCGCCGAGCCCCGGCGCCGCGTGTCGCACACCTACGACTACGAGGACGGCGACCTGTACATCGACGAGCAGCCCGCGCCGCGCCGCCGCAAGCACAAGCCGAAGCCCTACCGTGAGTGCAGGTTACAGAGTACACCGCCGAGCCCCGGCGCCGCGTGTCGCACACCTACGACTACGAGGACGGCGACCTGTACATCGACGAGCAGCCCGCGCCGCGCCGCCGCAAGCACAAGCCGAAGCCCTACCGTGAGTGCAGGTTACAGAGTACACCGCCGAGCCCCGGCGCCGCGTGTCGCACACCTACGACTACGAGGACGGCGACCTGTACATCGACGAGCAGCCCGCGCCGCGCCGCCGCAAGCACAAGCCGAAGCCCTACCGTGAGTGCAGGTTACAGAGTACACCGCCGAGCCCCGGCGCCGCGTGTCGCACACCTACGACTACGAGGACGGCGACCTGTACATCGACGAGCAGCCCGCGCCGCGCCGCCGCAAGCACAAGCCGAAGCCCTACCGTGAGTGCAGGTTACAGAGTACACCGCCGAGCCCCGGCGCCGCGTGTCGCACACCTACGACTACGAGGACGGCGACCTGTACATCGACGAGCAGCCCGCGCCGCGCCGCCGCAAGCACAAGCCGAAGCCCTACCGTGAGTGCAGGTTACAGAGTACACCGCCGAGCCCCGGCGCCGCGTGTCGCACACCTACGACTACGAGGACGGCGACCTGTACATCGACGAGCAGCCCGCGCCGCGCCGCCGCAAGCACAAGCCGAAGCCCTACCGTGAGTGCAGGTTACAGAGTACACCGCCGAGCCCCGGCGCCGCGTGTCGCACACCTACGACTACGAGGACGGCGACCTGTACATCGACGAGCAGCCCGCGCCGCGCCGCCGCAAGCACAAGCCGAAGCCCTACCGTGAGTGCAGGTTACAGAGTACACCGCCGAGCCCCGGCGCCGCGTGTCGCACACCTACGACTACGAGGACGGCGACCTGTACATCGACGAGCAGCCCGCGCCGCGCCGCCGCAAGCACAAGCCGAAGCCCTACCGTGAGTGCAGGTTACAGAGTACACCGCCGAGCCCCGGCGCCGCGTGTCGCACACCTACGACTACGAGGACGGCGACCTGTACATCGACGAGCAGCCCGCGCCGCGCCGCCGCAAGCACAAGCCGAAGCCCTACCGTGAGTGCAGGTTACAGAGTACACCGCCGAGCCCCGGCGCCGCGTGTCGCACACCTACGACTACGAGGACGGCGACCTGTACATCGACGAGCAGCCCGCGCCGCGCCGCCGCAAGCACAAGCCGAAGCCCTACCGTGAGTGCAGGTTACAGAGTACACCGCCGAGCCCCGGCGCCGCGTGTCGCACACCTACGACTACGAGGACGGCGACCTGTACATCGACGAGCAGCCCGCGCCGCGCCGCCGCAAGCACAAGCCGAAGCCCTACCGTGAGTGCAGGTTACAGAGTACACCGCCGAGCCCCGGCGCCGCGTGTCGCACACCTACGACTACGAGGACGGCGACCTGTACATCGACGAGCAGCCCGCGCCGCGCCGCCGCAAGCACAAGCCGAAGCCCTACCGTGAGTGCAGGTTACAGAGTACACCGCCGAGCCCCGGCGCCGCGTGTCGCACACCTACGACTAC
This sequence comes from Epinotia bilunana, assembly GCA_947049275.1. NCBI lineage: Eukaryota > Metazoa > Arthropoda > Insecta > Lepidoptera > Tortricidae > Epinotia > Epinotia bilunana. Next base: position 13,447,500 of record OX346275.1, on the reverse strand, counting down.
GAGGACGGCGACCTGTACATCGACGAGCAGCCCGCGCCGCGCCGCCGCAAGCACAAGCCGAAGCCCTACCGTGAGTGCAGGTTACAGAGTACACCGCCGAGCCCCGGCGCCGCGTGTCGCACACCTACGACTACGAGGACGGCGACCTGTACATCGACGAGCAGCCCGCGCCGCGCCGCCGCAAGCACAAGCCGAAGCCCTACCGTGAGTGCAGGTTACAGAGTACACCGCCGAGCCCCGGCGCCGCGTGTCGCACACCTACGACTACGAGGACGGCGACCTGTACATCGACGAGCAGCCCGCGCCGCGCCGCCGCAAGCACAAGCCGAAGCCCTACCGTGAGTGCAGGTTACAGAGTACACCGCCGAGCCCCGGCGCCGCGTGTCGCACACCTACGACTACGAGGACGGCGACCTGTACATCGACGAGCAGCCCGCGCCGCGCCGCCGCAAGCACAAGCCGAAGCCCTACCGTGAGTGCAGGTTACAGAGTACACCGCCGAGCCCCGGCGCCGCGTGTCGCACACCTACGACTACGAGGACGGCGACCTGTACATCGACGAGCAGCCCGCGCCGCGCCGCCGCAAGCACAAGCCGAAGCCCTACCGTGAGTGCAGGTTACAGAGTACACCGCCGAGCCCCGGCGCCGCGTGTCGCACACCTACGACTACGAGGACGGCGACCTGTACATCGACGAGCAGCCCGCGCCGCGCCGCCGCAAGCACAAGCCGAAGCCCTACCGTGAGTGCAGGTTACAGAGTACACCGCCGAGCCCCGGCGCCGCGTGTCGCACACCTACGACTACGAGGACGGCGACCTGTACATCGACGAGCAGCCCGCGCCGCGCCGCCGCAAGCACAAGCCGAAGCCCTACCGTGAGTGCAGGTTACAGAGTACACCGCCGAGCCCCGGCGCCGCGTGTCGCACACCTACGACTACGAGGACGGCGACCTGTACATCGACGAGCAGCCCGCGCCGCGCCGCCGCAAGCACAAGCCGAAGCCCTACCGTGAGTGCAGGTTACAGAGTACACCGCCGAGCCCCGGCGCCGCGTGTCGCACACCTACGACTACGAGGACGGCGACCTGTACATCGACGAGCAGCCCGCGCCGCGCCGCCGCAAGCACAAGCCGAAGCCCTACCGTGAGTGCAGGTTACAGAGTACACCGCCGAGCCCCGGCGCCGCGTGTCGCACACCTACGACTACGAGGACGGCGACCTGTACATCGACGAGCAGCCCGCGCCGCGCCGCCGCAAGCACAAGCCGAAGCCCTACCGTGAGTGCAGGTTACAGAGTACACCGCCGAGCCCCGGCGCCGCGTGTCGCACACCTACGACTACGAGGACGGCGACCTGTACATCGACGAGCAGCCCGCGCCGCGCCGCCGCAAGCACAAGCCGAAGCCCTACCGTGAGTGCAGGTTACAGAGTACACCGCCGAGCCCCGGCGCCGCGTGTCGCACACCTACGACTACGAGGACGGCGACCTGTACATCGACGAGCAGCCCGCGCCGCGCCGCCGCAAGCACAAGCCGAAGCCCTACCGTGAGTGCAGGTTACAGAGTACACCGCCGAGCCCCGGCGCCGCGTGTCGCACACCTACGACTACGAGGACGGCGACCTGTACATCGACGAGCAGCCCGCGCCGCGCCGCCGCAAGCACAAGCCGAAGCCCTACCGTGAGTGCAGGTTACAGAGTACACCGCCGAGCCCCGGCGCCGCGTGTCGCACACCTACGACTACGAGGACGGCGACCTGTACATCGACGAGCAGCCCGCGCCGCGCCGCCGCAAGCACAAGCCGAAGCCCTACCGTGAGTGCAGGTTACAGAGTACACCGCCGAGCCCCGGCGCCGCGTGTCGCACACCTACGACTACGAGGACGGCGACCTGTACATCGACGAGCAGCCCGCGCCGCGCCGCCGCAAGCACAAGCCGAAGCCCTACCGTGAGTGCAGGTTACAGAGTACACCGCCGAGCCCCGGCGCCGCGTGTCGCACACCTACGACTACGAGGACGGCGACCTGTACATCGACGAGCAGCCCGCGCCGCGCCGCCGCAAGCACAAGCCGAAGCCCTACCGTGAGTGCAGGTTACAGAGTACACCGCCGAGCCCCGGCGCCGCGTGTCGCACACCTACGACTACGAGGACGGCGACCTGTACATCGACGAGCAGCCCGCGCCGCGCCGCCGCAAGCACAAGCCGAAGCCCTACCGTGAGTGCAGGTTACAGAGTACACCGCCGAGCCCCGGCGCCGCGTGTCGCACACCTACGACTACGAGGACGGCGACCTGTACATCGACGAGCAGCCCGCGCCGCGCCGCCGCAAGCACAAGCCGAAGCCCTACCGTGAGTGCAGGTTACAGAGTACACCGCCGAGCCCCGGCGCCGCGTGTCGCACACCTACGACTACGAGGACGGCGACCTGTACATCGACGAGCAGCCCGCGCCGCGCCGCCGCAAGCACAAGCCGAAGCCCTACCGTGAGTGCAGGTTACAGAGTACACCGCCGAGCCCCGGCGCCGCGTGTCGCACACCTACGACTACGAGGACGGCGACCTGTACATCGACGAGCAGCCCGCGCCGCGCCGCCGCAAGCACAAGCCGAAGCCCTACCGTGAGTGCAGGTTACAGAGTACACCGCCGAGCCCCGGCGCCGCGTGTCGCACACCTACGACTACGAGGACGGCGACCTGTACATCGACGAGCAGCCCGCGCCGCGCCGCCGCAAGCACAAGCCGAAGCCCTACCGTGAGTGCAGGTTACAGAGTACACCGCCGAGCCCCGGCGCCGCGTGTCGCACACCTACGACTACGAGGACGGCGACCTGTACATCGACGAGCAGCCCGCGCCGCGCCGCCGCAAGCACAAGCCGAAGCCCTACCGTGAGTGCAGGTTACAGAGTACACCGCCGAGCCCCGGCGCCGCGTGTCGCACACCTACGACTACGAGGACGGCGACCTGTACATCGACGAGCAGCCCGCGCCGCGCCGCCGCAAGCACAAGCCGAAGCCCTACCGTGAGTGCAGGTTACAGAGTACACCGCCGAGCCCCGGCGCCGCGTGTCGCACACCTACGACTACGAGGACGGCGACCTGTACATCGACGAGCAGCCCGCGCCGCGCCGCCGCAAGCACAAGCCGAAGCCCTACCGTGAGTGCAGGTTACAGAGTACACCGCCGAGCCCCGGCGCCGCGTGTCGCACACCTACGACTACGAGGACGGCGACCTGTACATCGACGAGCAGCCCGCGCCGCGCCGCCGCAAGCACAAGCCGAAGCCCTACCGTGAGTGCAGGTTACAGAGTACACCGCCGAGCCCCGGCGCCGCGTGTCGCACACCTACGACTACGAGGACGGCGACCTGTACATCGACGAGCAGCCCGCGCCGCGCCGCCGCAAGCACAAGCCGAAGCCCTACCGTGAGTGCAGGTTACAGAGTACACCGCCGAGCCCCGGCGCCGCGTGTCGCACACCTACGACTACGAGGACGGCGACCTGTACATCGACGAGCAGCCCGCGCCGCGCCGCCGCAAGCACAAGCCGAAGCCCTACCGTGAGTGCAGGTTACAGAGTACACCGCCGAGCCCTGTCAACTACAACAAACGTCCGAAACTACGCAACAAACATTCGTTTACAACCGACTTCATAAAGACATCATCATATCAGCCGAAAGACGTCCACTGCTGGACATCGGCCTCCCCCAAAGAGTGCCAAAGTGACCGGTCCTGCGCCACCCGCATCCAGCGGACTCCAGCAACCTTTACCAGGTAATCAGTCCACCTTGCGGGGGGCCTACCCACGCCGCGCCTTTCGGTTCGTGGTCGCCACTCGAGAAAGACATAAGACATTTATTCAGCAAAATAGTTTACACGAAGATATCACAAGTACCAGTCCCTGCACTAGGCTTTGCCTGTATCGCAGGAGACCGCATATTATTAAATTTTATCAAATTGAATAGTATAAAGAAAACGTATGCACTTTACGAGGTGTGTTGTGATGTGACACCTCGTAAAGTGCACGTCATGCCCCGTAAAGTACACAAAATACTTCAAGAAGTACACGGCAAGCCTCGCTAGTGCGCAACAAACTTCATAAAGTACACGACAACCTCGCAAAAAGTTCACAATAAACTTACCATTACATGCATCTGGACGCTCAGAGACCTTATACGTCTCTGGAATATTAAATAATCTCATAAACTTCTTATTAATTCTGATTGAGACCTTGTATCTAAAGTAGTAGATAATATTTTATAATTTTGTTTTCATTTAGTGACATTTAGTTCTGTTAAACTGCAATTTCCAAATGATCATTTTAGTAACTTTTTATCATTGTAAATTATTGTTTGCCGTGTAAAAGTGCCCTTGTGGCCTATTTGTAGAATAAATGTTTGATTTTGACACAATAAATCCAAAAAAAATGACAAACTTCAAAAACTACACCACAAATTTAATAGAATACCCGCGTATTCTTAAACTTTGGGTTCTTCGTGGGGTTTCTGGTGTATTTTGTAAGTTGTGAACTTTGTGTTATACCCCACAAAGATGACCGCTTTAGCCTAGTTACAAGAGGTCCTGGATTCGAATCCCGGTGAGGGCATTCATTTGTGTGGTGAGCACGGATATTTGTTCCTGAGTCATGGATGTTTTCTATGTATTTTAGTATTTATTATCTATATAAGTATGTTTAACGTCGTCTAGTGTACCCATAGTACAAGCTTTGCTTAGTTTGGGCCTAGGTCGATTTGAGTAAGATTCATCATATCAGCCGAAAGACGTCCACTTGCGGACATAAGCCTCCCCTAAAGAGTGCCAAAGTGGCAGGTCCTGCGCCACCCGCATCCAGCGGACTCCCGCGACCTTTACCAGGTCATCAGTCCTTGTGTAAGATTGCCCCCTAATATTTATTTATTTAGTCAATGTTGTTTCGATTGATGATAAACGCAATGATGTTTATGCCCACCAGAATCGACCGCGTACCGCGCGGCCGCGCCGCGACCGCCCGCCAACGGCATCGAGTCCCTCATCCAGGCCTCCGTGCTGGCCGAGGAGGACCCCGCGGACCACATCGCCACGTGAGTGTCGCGTGTCGCGTGTCGCGTGTCGGGGGCTCGCCGGACAAAACAAACAAACAAACAAACAAAGGCACGGCCGTACCACCCGTTTTACAAGCTTTTATTTAACTTGAGCAGGTCAAGTAAAGTTTGTTTGTTGGTGAGGGCAAATCTTGGAACTGAATTTTGTACCAGTTAACCTGAACCGATTGAGCTGAAATGTTGGGTATTAGTATAGTTTGGATGACAATTCAATGTCATGGTACAGTCAAGGGCACCAATATGTATACACCACAGTCTCAAAAATATGTAGGCAGACCTTATTTCTGCAACAATAAGGTTGTAGTATACGTATTTATGAAACATTGAGTGAATACATGTTGGTGCCCTTGAGTGTACCGTCGAGCTGATCCGATGATAGAGACAGAAGGTGGCCATGGGAATTCAGGACTTAAGAGACGTAAGCCCGTGATGAATGAGTAGTTGATTATGGTAGTAGATACTAAATCTGCTTTTTTTTTTGGAAAAAACTTCGAATTCAAACGTAAACGTTGTTGTGGATAAAGCTAGAAGCCCGACTTTCACATAGGGGCCATTCATAAGAATTACGTCATCGTTTTTTTGACGATTTCTGAGTAACTAAGTAGCGCCGCAAAATGGCCCCACATAATGGGTGCCATTGCCATTTATGCGGGGGCGGGGGCGGGCAGCCACAACGATGCCGGGCAGCCGTTTAGTTCGAACATGCGCATTAAGCACGTGTTTAGGTAGAAAATTGTAAGGAGCTCGGATTCTATGCTTTTATCGTTCGCTGGATTCATACTACAGTCGCGCAACGGAAACTAGTTCAGACATTGAGCTATCTCGAATGGTCCTCTCTGTTAAACAAGCGTTTCCCTCAGCGAGGACGCGGCGGTGGCGGTGGCGGGCATGCTGAGCATCAGCGAGCGCTACGAGGCGCCGCCGCGGACCTTCGGGCTCGCCAGCGACGAACCCGACGCGCCCACGGAAAGGTAACTTACTCGTACACACCCTCTTATCTGATTCCTAATCAGCGTATCAGCCGCAACACGCCCACTGCTGGACATAAACCTCCACCAAACAACTCCTGTTCAGCGGCCTTAACTCATTGGCTGCCGTTGACGCAATACCGCGGCCTGACTATATGGAATGCTAGCTTCTGCCCGCGACTCCGTCCGCGTGGAACTCGTATAAATCGTAGCTGCATACAATTTTTCACCCCCCATTTCACCCACCCTTCATTTCAGTGTATTTTCCCAAAACGCAAAAATACTTTCTATGTATTCTGATAAGGCATCTTTTCATAAAGTTTTAATTTTGTAGCTCGAAAATTGTTTCCCCCATACTTTGCACCCCTATTTAACCCACTTAAGGGTCGGTTTTTCCAAAACCCTAAAATTGCTTTTCTTGTATTTTAATAAGGAGCACATACACAAAATCTAGAATTCGTAAATCTGAAAAAGGGATCAGGTAATGTTCTCTTAAGTTTCTGTCATCTGACCTTTCATAACCTAGAAAGAAAACAGAGTTCCTTACTCTAATGTGACGCAATTGATGACGGACGGCAATTGTCGGTTTAACTATTTGGACGCCATTTTAAACGTACGAAACCAACACCTAGACACCTATTCTATAAGAAATGTGAACCTAGATTGAAATCAAAATATTTTAGACCGGTGTACCCTGTTGTGTGTTTAAATGTGTAAATGTGTGTTTCGCAGAATTTTCATAGACAACCATTTTTTTCAGAATCACTAAGCTTTTCAGGAATGTTATAAAACAAACCTGACCTAACCTAATAGGTTCTACAGAATTACCTTTTAGCTGTCCCTAATAAATAAGTGAACTGATTCCGAGTAAAAGAAATTCGGTGAAACGAAATTTCGGCGAAACCATGCATTCATGCATGTGAAACGTTTGTCGGTAAAATAGGGGACACCATTTAGACAGCGTACGCCATAACACCTATGGTCATTCCTAGCACAGTTGGCAGGACAACCAACGACTTTAGCTGTTCCTGGTTGGCGCTACGATTAACAGACGGAAAATTATCGAATAAATCGGAACATGAAAGGATGTCTATCTGAATGAATATGGTTTTCTCTTTCTTTTCGTAGCAGTGCGAGCGGACGCGGCAACAAGCGCGTGCGCAAGCCCGCGGCGCGCGTCGAGGACCCCCTCGAGGAGGAAGACGTCATCAAGGAGGTCCATCGGGACGACGAGTACGGTGAGTAGAGAGCCAACAGTTGACATTTACCTACCTAACCTTTTGCGTCTAGTTTCAGATTTTTTATGAGGAGATGTGAATCCCCATACTTAAGGTGGCTTTCCACCGGCGAGGCGAGGCGGGGCGTGGATGGGCGAGAATTGAAATTCGTATGGGACTTACTACCTATTTCCACCGCGCGCGCGCGCGCTCAGTGCAAATAGGTAGTAAGTCCCATACGAATTTCAATTCTCGCCCATCATCAAGGGTTGGGGAAATACATTAGTACCACAAATAATAAATCATATTTTTTAAAATATTTTCGGACAATCTCACACAAATCAACCTAGTCCCAAACTAAGCAAAGCTTGTACTATCGACAACACAGCTAACTGACCATCGGTGCACCTTAAGTGCATTGTAATAAGGTTCTATATAAACACAGGATGGTCAGTTAACAGTGTTGTCGTTTGTACTATGGGTACTAGACGACGATAAACATACTTAAATAGATAAATAAATACTTAAATACATAGAAAACATCCATGACCCAGGAGGAACAAATATTCAGTGCTCATCACACAAATAAATGCCCTTACAGTACGATTACTGTTAGTTAACCACTGACAGATAGATTTCTTTCATTTCATTTTCAACTTTAATCTTATACAAATAAAATAGTTATTACTAAATCGGTAGATGTGGGTAACAGTATTCTGAAAAATGCTTTATCTGTATGAAATTAAAGTTGAAAATTAAATGAAGACAATCCATCTGTCAGTGGTTAACTAACAGTAATCATACTGTACCGGGATTCGAACCCAGGACCTCACAGGTCACTACCAACTAGGCTAAAGCGGTCGTCAAATATACGTTACAACGATGTACCTGCGCAGAAAGCATTTTTCGAAAACATTTTAACTAATCATTAGGCAAGCGCGTTTGTGCTGGTAAAATCTTCAACGCCCATTGGCCGAAATTTTGCGCGCGACGCTGGCAGCTCCGGCGCCCGCCATCTTGTCTGGCGCCATGAGCGGGAAAGCGCGAGTTCACCTGTCATTGCATATTGTACCTTACTTATAGAGCAACGAGGTCTTTATTGAAATGGTCATACGTTCGATTCCATTCGGTACCTGTCAGCACTCGTCGGCGTGGACGAAGATTGCCGATGTAACTTATATTTGTGGTACTACTGTACCTTTCCGTAAATAAAACTATGAAATAAGTCTTTTTTTTTTTACTTTATTCACAATACAAGATATAGTACAAAAGGCGGACTTAATGCCATAAGGCATTCTCTACCAGTCAACCATTGGGCAAAACAGAAACATTTGGTGCAGGCATTTAAATTTAAATGAAAACTTAATCCAAGATAAACTTCTATCAAATACATACGAAAAAAAACATACACATATACAAAATAATATACACTAATATATATACATATTACTACCTTTTGTACCTAGTGAAAAATACTATGTTGACAACTATCCCACGCGCTTATCAGAAAGATACTTGCGTAACTTGCGCTTGAAAGTCAATTTGCTTTGTGCTTGACGAATAGTTAGCGGAAGAGCATTCCAGAGTCGAATTGCCTGAACGGTAAAAGAACCAGACATAAAACCGGACCGGTGAGGGAGAACAGACAGCTTTAGGCTACGGGAACTGCGGAGTACGCCTCCGGGTCGAGCAGGAACAAAAATAAATTTGGACCTGAGATATTCTGGCGCGGCAGGGTCGAATAGAAGGGAATAAAGTATGCAAAGGACTCGTAATGACCTGCGTTCACGAATGGGGAGCCAGTTTAGTCGACGGCGAAAAGCGGATATATGGTCATACTTGCGAAGTCCAAAAATAAATCGGATGCAGTTATTCAAAAGACGATCCAGCTTACTTAGCAGAGCCTATGTTATATTGGAGTAACACACGTCAGCATAATCGATGGTTGGTAAGACTAGAGCTTGAACAAGGAGGGTCTTGGTGCTAACTGGGAGGAAATTCTTAAATCGGTAGAGGGCTCTTAATGTGTTGGTCACTTTGCGACAGATATCAGACACCTGCGGTTCCCACGTCAGGCCACAGTCAAAAATCAGCCCCAGGTTTCTCACTTGTGATGAAAGCGGGATTGGGACGTCTTCAAAGAAAATTGGAGTTGCCTGTGTCAGGTCAACTGAAGAAAGTAAACGGGGGCTCACGAGCACAATAGCCTGGCATTTGGTCGGGTTCACAGCCACACCGAAACTGCGCGACCAAGCGGAAATGCGGCACAGGTCATCATTAATACTGTCAATAGCACTATTTAGTCCGCTGGTAGTTGCCCTGGTGTATAGTTGTAGATCGTCCGCGTACAGATGGTGAGAGCATACAATGTGGGACGTGATTGAGTTAATAAATACGGAAAAAAGCAGTGGAGAAAGAATACCGCCTTTTTCAGTGATGGTACAGGGCTCCGTAGCTGCAGTAGGCTTTTTTATGATACCATTCGAACCAGTTTTTAGGGCAGAACAAACGTTAGTATGGGAGTAACTACAAATAAAGGATATAAATAAACAAAAATTTGAGACAGACGGACCTCGCTGGCGATAGCTGAAACAGTCCATTTATTTACTTGCCGGGATTCAACCCGGGACCTCCGGCTTCGTAGGCGAATACCTACTAGGCTTTGTTTGTAAATGGTCTTTAATTACACACCAAAACTAAAATTAAAGATACTATCGACAACACAGCTAACTGATCATCAGTGCACCTTAAGTGCATTGTAATAAGGTTCTATATAAACACAGGATGGTCAGTTAACAGTGTTGTCGTTTGTACAGGCAGCAGCAGAAGTTGCTGAGCACTTCTAGTGCTCAAAATGATCTACACACGAACGCTAATGTCAAGGGAATGAGGATCTGTATAGTTCATTATGAGCGTGCTATTTTGCTGAGCTACTTCAAATATTTATATATTGCAATCATGTTGTTACAGTCTGGTACATACTTGACATGTGTTACATTAAGTCTCAAACATGAACCCTGTGAGGGCATCGCAATGTTTCTAACTTCTGATGCTGACTGTACTTCAGGCTGGTATTCCACTTGTCCAAGATCTTTGTCCAATGTGTATTTGCGTCTCGCATTTTGCTTAAAGAGTGAGTGAGACGCAATGCACATCGGTCAGAGATCTTGGACAAGTGGTCGGTATAGTTGTGAGATTGTTAATATTGTTGCAGTATACCCATCGTTGGAGATGAGTTCTGATGAAGACGAGGACTGGACGGCGTCGCGGCGGCGGCGGAACTCCAGGAACAGGGTCGACTCCAGGTCTAAGGCAGACAAGTGAGTATAAAGCAGTATCATATCCAGGTTGTAACAAAAATGGGGTGTGAATAGATGAAGGCCATGTTCGGTAGCGTATTGGCATTACAAAAGTGCATATATTATTTTTAAATTTGTTTTTGTTTAGATTGATATTTTTTTGATGATTACATCAAAGTTTTTGTTTACATTGCTTGTGTACGGCGTTTCAAAAAAACAAAAAGAAAACATTTGTTTTCATTACGCAACTAGTGCGCGTGGCGGTTGAAAATGAAATAAACCCTTCACCCTGGCGGGGGAATGTTGTCATACACAAGCAATGTCAAATAAAAACTGTAATGTAAACAAAAACTAAAATGTCGATGTAACCAAAAATAATCAAAAAATAAAAATACATAAACAAGTGTATATTTAGAATCGCAATGCGATTTTATATCGAATTGTACAATCCTCGGCTTAACAATTCCTGTGTGGCCATAAATAAATAAAAAATCTAAAATGTGTTTTTTCGTAAACATTGCACTCAATTGTGAGAACTATGTTTCACATTGGAGCCACGCAGTTTCCGCTACACAGCGGATAAAAGCTGCTACACCGTAGAGGCCCACGCGATGCCTAGCCTCGAATGTGCAGCAGAAGGTCGTTTTCTGTGGTGGCTCCTAGTGGCTGTAGTGTGCGGCCGCTCTTTACCCTTTCAGTGCCCATGACGCCGACGTCGGCGCCATGCCGTTTGCAAGTCCGCCGTACTGATGACGCCGGCTCGGCGCCATAACATTTTTGCATTTATGTCACAAAATCGATTAAGTGGCTTTACTTTTTCTTATTTTTTTGTATAATTAACAGTCTGAGCTGTAATATTCAATACGACTAAGACACAAAATTATCTGAATATATTGTAATATTTTACTCCAAACTTTCATTTCACTTTTTCTGTATATATATGGCTTGAAAACATTTCTGAAGTCCTTTAACAAAACATAGAGTAGATAATATAGGTAAGAAAAAAGTAATTTTGGAGAAAATATGTTTAAGTTTAATATGTTTAAAACCTCTTGCGCCGAGGTCGGCGTCATTCAGGCTTGCGGGTGGACTACGCATAACGACCCATTTCAAAAGATTCGTAAGTGTTGTCATTGCCAAAGCATAAGTAGCTTTATGTTCACAGCAGTTATGCTACTTTTCATAAATCACGTCGTTTGAGTTGGGAAGAATGGTTTCATGCTATTGCCGTTTTAACCAAGCATATCAATGTTTGTGGATAAATAAATATATTTTAGGAAAATACATATTTTATTACTATTCTATGGCCAAAAAAATGGTAGGTTGACGTCTCTATAGTGGGTTTTTGGTAGTTCCAACGATTGATTGCGACGATAAGCCGCTGCTGTATTAACCATAACAGCTACGTAATGTAACAAAGGTTCGTGTTACTTATTTTTATAAACTAGACAATTATCATCCTCCTACTGATAGCACGCAGATGGCCTGCGTGGAATGAAAAAAACCCGATAAGGACATAAGTAGGTAGTATCGTCATTGTGTGATTTATGGCGTCTGTCACCCTTTTCTCGCAAAGAGCAGCGGTAAAACAAAAGACATTATTATGTTTTGCCACTACTCCATGTTTTCCTGAACAATAGGACAACTAGGGGTGTTGAAAAATAAGTTGCACCATGATAGAGAGTTGCACAGTCTTGGTTTGACCTCTGTACTGTGCTCTTGGTTTTGTGTTTTTCTCTGTTTGGTGTTATTTTATACGACTTGGCTCTCCTTGTGATTGATGATGAAACGATGACCACACTCAACATGAATGACCCTGCTTGCCCACCGGATCCGATATCTCTGCATTCCATGTTTGACCCTGATTGCTGTACGGAACCGAATATGGGCGTTTTCACTAAATTGTGCACCAGGATGAAAATTATGACTTTAAAAAAAATGTGTTTTTATGGTGAATGTTCTAATCTATTATGAAGTTTATTTTCTAAAGTTACTAAAACTGTGATGAGTCCCACCTAAATACGCTTAGTTTTTGAATTATTGATAAAAGAACCTGACAGTGTAGTCCAGACCGGTCAGTTTTGTAACAATGTTAATTTCGTTGACAAGCTTTAACTACAAAATTAATCCGCAATATTTTGCATTTGTTTTGCTCCAAATGACTTATATTTTCATATAAACAGGTCGTTTAATAAAACAAACAGTTATTATTGCCTGAAAATAAATTTTAATGTCAGTTTTGTAACTATTGATACCATTATGTTATTTATTTTGTTTATTTCGATCAATATTTTGAAAAAATCGTTTATAGATGCATTTGTTTTAATGTATATTTTTAGGTAGTTCTCTATAAAAAAGAAACCTTGGGTTAAAAGAGTATAGAAAACGAAATAGAGACCAAACAAAGCAACTCAGCAAGTAGGACAGTTACAAAACTGACAAGCTCAAAATTCTTAGGCTGGGGTTACATGATGCGGTAAGGTAATGAGAAAAATGTAAATATATAAATTCGTTTTATGAAATAATAGGACAATGCGGTAATTATTTAAGAACAATCAGTCTTGCACGTACTTAATACTTTGAATTGGTGAAGTATGTTATACTTAGCATTACTAATGATTAATACTGCAATTTACTTAATTTAGGTACAGTTTCTAAAAAAATAATCTCACTATTAACGACAGTCATATTATGTTAGATGTCAGTCATATTCTTAATATTTTAGTTAACCGTTAGTATAAATCTCACTTTTTTAATTAAATTAGTTAACCAACTGTTTAATCATAATCAGTCTTAAAATGTGCTACATTTGACACGTAACTTACCACAGAAGTAATAATCTAAATTAACAATCAAAAAAACATTCACACAGAATCGGTCTAAAGTATCGAGAGATTTGCTAGTATGAAAAATCTAATGTTACATAATATCGACAATACTCTCAAGAAACATTTCTCCGTAGCAAAAATATACATATTTTTAAAACACATAACGAAACACAAAATCTTAATAAACTTAGAAAAATCAGTACTAAAAGAGCACTTTTAGATACCTACACTTCACCTCAATTTAAACTAGCGTGAGTATTGAAATTCCTAGATGATCAGCTCAAAAAATTTTTAGACATAATACACTGCAGTAATTTAGATATATATAATAACAAAAATGATATTTTTTTATAGAAATAACCTTAAAAATCGTAGAAAAAATGTAAATCCTAAAACAGTACCATTGGCAAGAGGTTGTATCTTAGGAACAAACATTTCAGAATAGTATTTTATAATATTTTTACCCCTAGCAAAGGCCCGTATAAAAAAGTTTTTACTTTGTTATGTGGAATTTTCTTTTCAACTCCAGTATTAAGAGGAAATGGATAAAGCAAGATTATTAAATTGTGTTAAACAGATGATAAAGCATGATCATATAGTATAAGAAGCTCTTTTGAAACGGACCCGGTCGTACCTACTAAGATAAATAAACTCTAACAACAAGTACTTATTAACATGGAACATTGTTATACAATGTGCTATAAACTTTCTTCATACAATCTAAAGAACATTAAAAAAACGTTATTTAAACTCTCATGGCATTATTCATAAACGTCTGTCACAGTTAACACGTTGATGATCGTCGTTTGCCCCCATCTTTCGTTTTGATATAGAGATGGACAAACGACGGTCATAAACGTGCTAACTTTGACAAACGTTTATGAATTACTCCATTAATATATACTTAGCTAAAACACTTATACAGATCAGTCATATTATTCCTTATATAAATTAGTTAGTTATGTTAATTAAAATAATCATTATTATGTTTCAATTATTAAAAAACACACCACTTGTTACCACTAGAATTTCAAAAAATATTTCACCACCACATAATATTTTTCCCCTGGTCTATGCCAAAGTTGTCTGTAATACGCGGATGGAGCCTGTTTATACAACATCATTCATACACGTTTGAAATTAAAAAAACTATAGCTTACTGATTGATTGAAGGAACACATTATATCATTATGTACAGGGTATACAGGCATCAAAAATAACCATTTAATAGCTATATACATAGTTTCTAGGCATGTAAGGTATCTATAGATCACATACAATCCTGGCAGGCACACAATAATGTCCTCCCAATCAAGAATCCACAGAATCAAAACTCACCTCTTGCTGTTTCTCATTGACAGCTGCTGTAAAGTCTATTCGGGACTCCCACACTTGCTTCACAAAAAAAAAAAAAAACATTACAAACCTCACATTCATCGCTTGGAAAATGGTCATAAACACAATAATTACAGAAATGGTACCAAAAGTATGTGCTCAGTAATAAATACACAATGTCCGCTTGGTTCATATACAAGTGAAATGGCTGGGCCATACAGTGTTCATTCATTCTCTTCGACATCCGAAACACTTCTCAGCAAGTGTGAAGTGAGTAATGGGCCAAGGCCATTTCATGTCATTGATATATATCTCCTCTAAGTCGGTCATAGTTAGAATTTTGTCCACGTCATAAAAGATTACCATGTTGTATTGTATGGACAATCGTTGATATTTCAATTTAGTGCGAGGTATTAACCTGAAACAAAAAAAAAACTGATATAATTATTTCGTTCTGCTGATTACTAGTAACTACTAATACTGCTATTACTCAATATATGCAACTAAATTGCTAACTCACCTTCCAAACATGAATCACATATATAATCAATGCCAAAGTCGCCACCAATACAGTCAGTAAGCCATTTTCGGCAAAACCTACATGTAATGTTTTGTTTGCCATCATTACTGGAAGTAACTGTACTTACCTACTACGATTCTAACTACAACTAAAAAATTAAATAACCTTCAATACTTTGATAAAATCTCGTGTCATGACTAAAATATCGAACTTTACATAAAAATTAAAGTTAAAAAGTATGTATTCAACTCATGCGTTGTTAATAAGTTTTGTTTCTGTTTTTTTTTCAAATTACTGAAGATATCGAGATTTCGATTGGAACGCCCATGTAATACCACCCTAATGACGTCAGTTTTGTAACATTGTCGGTCAGCCTATACGTAACGGAGCGATTTGTTACAAACCTGACGTCACGTTTTTCTACTTTAATATAATCAAAATTTAACACTGAACTCATCTTACATAATAAAACTATTATTTTTATAAAAAACAGCTGCAAGCTTATCTATTTACATCTATAACATATGAACATAAAACTAATATTATTAAAGAAAATTGATCACAAAATGTGTACGGTCTGCAGTCCACTGACACAACTTCACTTAAGAACCTCCTGTCGCGTACTGGCGGTTTAAAATTGTTTGGTGACTGATCACGTGTTATTAATGTTGTGCCATTCCCAAAATTCAATGTGGATTAGTAGAAATTTCAATGTAGTTTTGATTGTTACAAACCTGACATGTCAGGTGGCATCAGTAAAGTAGTAAGTAAGTTTAAATTCAGTTTTTAATTCAAAAGCAGCAAGGTTCGATTCAAAACTTTGTTCATGTCCCCCGTAAGACTCTTTAGATTCTAGTAACATTTAAAACTCGACAGCTATAGTAGAAAAAAATTGCACGTTGTGACTTGCAAAACCATAAAGTTAGGGTGGGACACGTGAAAAATCGGTATCTTGGCTGTTTAAAAAATATATTATAATTACATTATGCTTATCTTAACTAAAACTATTGACGAAACCATTAGTTAAATATGTGTTCCATGGGTATAAATTATTAAACTCGGGATAAAATAATGCTTAACGGAGTAAAAAAATGTTGAACACGCGGGACATCAAAAAACGGGGGGTGTCCCTAAAAGTGAAAATGCCCATATAACGGACTTTGATGAAAACCTGCATGATTTGGTATCACGTTGCGTTTGTCCAGGGACGAGTCGTGGTCCCCGCGCGCGCGGCTGGGGCGGCTGGTGCCGCGCCTGCGCACGGCCGCGCGCGCCGGCGTGCGCCGCGAGTGCGTGCGCGCCGCGCTGCTCGCCGCCGCGCGCCAGCCGCCCGCGCCCGCGCCCGCGCCCGCGCAGCCCAGCAGCAGGAAGGAACAGGTACGGTGCACCTGCACCCGTACATCACTAATACGGTATTATACGAAAGCTTTCTTTTCCAAGCCTTAAAGGTCACAGCTGATTAGAGCCACCCGGCTCCCGACCCGCCCCGCATCGTACCGAGCGGTTAGTATTCTTTATATGGATTTATATGGGCATGCACTCACTACTACATCAACTCCGTAGTCAGTAGAGATCCGAGGCGAGGCGGGTGCGGGTCGGGTGCCGGGTGGCTCTAATGAGCTGTGACCTTTGGGATGTCCTAGTGCTGGGCAAAGCCTTCCCTCTCGATTTCCACTGGATCTGGGCAATGTCTAGCCAATCGTTGCGAAATGCGTCCAGGCCGTCTCGGCCTGACACATCCCATCGTGCGGCACCCACACCGCCGCTAGTTTGGGCCACCTCTGTGGATGCATGCGGCTGACGTGGCGAACCGATTCCCATTTCAGCTTGGCGGCGGTTAAAATAAATGTTTTTTTTTTTATAAAAAAAAATACTCGGAAAACGTCAACCTTCAACTTATTTTTGCTATATTCAATACGAGAAGATATAACGATGGCAGGACAAAAAATCTAAAATTAAGATTAAAATAATATTGTTTTTACAGAACGCGAAGAGGGCGGTTCTAGCCACAAAAAGCAGACGGCCGCCCCCGCCCGTTCATAATACGCCAAATAACAAGAGTAAGTACGATAAACATTTAACATATTTTTCTGTACTTTGCCAGCTTCCCACGGAGGTAAATTCCGCATCCGAAATTTGGCAAAAATAGTAAAAATGCCCTTATTGGACAAATAAAAATAAAATAAAAACTTGCCTCGTCATGCCAAAAACATGGAAAATGACCACCAAGAAATGTGTAAACATATATTATACATTAACAAAATCTGTATTGTAATAGCGGAGCATTAAAAAAATAGTTTTGTTTTTAGATTCAAGACTGAAAAAGGGTATGAAGACGGCCAAGCAGCGCCTTGGGAAGATCCTCAAGATTCACAAAATGATATATTAGCGTAGTACTAGCCACGTGCGTCGGCGCTAGGTATGCTGCACAAATATATTGCGGTTACCATACGAATTGCACATTTTCTCGTATTTTAGTGAATTTTTAATTTGGTGGCAACTTTGCCCGGTACAGTGTGATACACTAACGCATTTGCCAGCTCAATATATTTTAGTGATTTTTAAATTTGGTGGCAACTTTGCCCGGAACCGTATGATTGGTAACGGGAGCTCAGTACTCATAGGTCAGATTTACAATGCGCTGGCGCTTGCATACGTATTGATGTTATACTTGAATTCTATTGGTTGGCAAGCTCTCTAGCACTAGCGTAAGAGTGGGACCTAGTACAACTATTAGTACCGTTTAAATTTCTCTGTTTGGCCCTTTGGTAGAGAATGCCTTGAGACATTAAGTCCGCCTCTTGTACTTTTTTGTTTGTGCAATAAAGTTTAAATAATAAATAAATATAACAATGAGTATAATTCGCATCTAAATACAATATATTAATAACATGTTTAATTAAGTCTCAGTAAATAAAGAGTTTGGGATTAGAGCTCTAATAAAATGTATATACATAGGGAGTATTTATAACTGGGCAAAGTTGTCACATTTGGCAATGTTGTAGGCCACAAACGCTGTATACGTAAAAAAAATACGTTTAGACAGACGTTTGTCGTTTAAGAAAACAAAACAACGCTGGCTTAATACTGTAAAAAAGCATAATACTAAAAGTATTCATATGGGGTAAAATTTTGTAGACAAATTTATAATTATTATTTCAAAAATAAAATTACTGAAATTTCTGTATTAGTTATACGTAATCATTTAATTGTATTTTCGTCCATACCTGCACGGCTAGCACGCGACGGCGCGCGATCTCTCTCTATTTTTCTCGCACTATCCGTCTTTCTCTTATTAGAACACTTAGAAGAAGAGGTATAGTGCGATAAAAATCGAGAGTTTGTCGCGGCCGTCGTGTGCTAGACGTGCTGTAATCGTTTTCCTTAGACCGTCTTTGCAACTTTGCAATATACAGTATATTATATTTGTGCAATATACCTATTGACGGACATTTAGATGTATATTTTATATAATTGTATGTAGCGCACGGACCAATATGTGTTGTGGGTGTGTGGGCTTTCTGTCTGTCTGTCTATGTGATACCACACTCTTTTTGTCGACTTTCTTATATTTTTGGGATATTTCTAGTAGGCATCCCCAAATTGTGGTAACTGGTTTCAATTTTTTTTTCGCATCCACCAGAAGACTTAGGCTTCTTGACGGCACCAACGTCTCAAATCATATTGAGAAATCGTCAGTAACGATGCGCCACCCCATACTACGAAATTATAAATTTAAATTAAGGGAAAAATTTAAAAATGCATCGCTCCGAGCCGGATTTCGATTAGTATTTACTGACGATTTCTCAATATATTTTGAGACTTTGGTGCCGTTAAGAAGCCTAAGTCTTCTGGTAGATTTCACTACACGCCTCCCCAAGGCGTTGTAAGAAGGATTTAGTGGCCGAGACAGATTGTTCCTATAGCTCAGTTGGTTAGTAGCGACGGGCCATGAATGCCTGTGGTCGCCGGTTCTAATCCGGCTCGGAGCATTAATTTTTTTCCTTGAATTTAAATTTCCAATTTCGTTAGCAGCATTACTGCTTAATACAAAATTAATTCGAACCAGGCCCCGTATCATGGTCGGCCTTATCACGCGATAAGTGACAAGATTGAGCGTCCATTTGTATGGAACGTTGGCCGACTGGGGCGACCTGCTCCATACAACACCTATTTTGGTTACACCTTGTATATGATGCTGATTGTACATTGCCATCTTGAAAAGGGTCACCAGTACAACTTGGTGGTAACTATTAGAAATATCCCATATTTTTAAGCATATTTGGACTTCTTAATACTTAATTACACGACCTTCTTTATTGGTCGCTCCAGATAGTATTAGTGTGGAAGTTTGTTATAGTTTGCGATTTCGGTACTGTTTACGGTAGAATGGACCTTAAAAGCGGGTCTTTACGTATGTTTTTCGCTGGCTGATTATAAAAATTATGTTGATTAATAAATTAGTGTAATTATATCTTTTCTTTCACCTGCACTGGTAGCACGATCGCGTTTACATATGACATATAGCATTTTGTCCCTCTCGCACTTAAAGGTCAATCAACTTTTTCTTGTCCCTTTAGATTTTTCTTCATTATCAGTTACCACAACATGTGTATTTGATAAAATCTATAAGTTTTATAGCCAGATAAACAGTCTTATTTGAACATGTATTTTGCATCTCGCAAAAAAATGTATTCTAGCAGAAAACATGGTTGTCAAGGGACAATCCACTATTTTTCGTCCGGTTGCCCAACCGGTGAAATTGAGGGCAAATTAATATTTTTTGATACAGTTATCATTTTTATAACAATATTACATTGTGTTAGAAAATCTTTTAAACTAATTACATGCTTAACATTTTATATATTGTCATGTAGTTTCAAGCTATAATTAAGGAATGTAAACAATAGCGAGCATCATATTTTCTTGTAATCTCCTTTTAAGAGTCCGCAGTAAGCTCGGCCGAATTTCACCTTCCCATACAAACGGAGTTTCGTTCTCATTTTAAAACTACGTGTCGGATTGTGACGAAACTTTGCATATACAATGACATGAGGTATATCTATGTCTGTAATTAGTTTATATCGTTCCAGTTTATAAAACAAACGAAATACAGCATAAACAAGTTTTGTCTGAAAAACTAAAAATTCGCTGTATTTTTTTTACTATGGTATATGGAGCTACATAAACTAATTACAGACCTAGATATACCTGATGTCATTGTACATGCAAAGTTTCGATACAATCCAACACGCATGTGAATAAAAAAAATGAAAGCGTTACTACGTTTGTATGGAGAATCGAGCTTACTGCGGACTCTTAAACGGCAAATAGTAGAATCGGAGAGGACACTAAAAAGTTGATTCACCCTTCCACAAGTACTAGTGAAGGGGGAATGCTTCAGAGCATGCACGGGATAGCGCGCGGCCATACAAAAACTTGAATTTCAAACAGCCGTAGACCTATTTCTTCCGCCAAATCAAAATCTATTCAAATCATTTTGCTAACATAGATTAACCAAGAGTTCCACTATGTCCCTATGTTCGGTTTTATTAGATACCTGATTTAGTTAATGAACTATAGCATGTAGAACGCTAATAATACACTAACTTTACCAGCACCTCATCATATCAGCCGAAAGACGTTCACGGCTGGACATAGGCCTCCCCCAAAGAGTGCCAAAGTGACCGGTCCTGCGCCACCCGCATCCAGCGGACTCCAGCAACCTTTACCCGGTCATCAGTCCACCTTGCGGGGGGGCCTACCCACGCCGCGCCTTCCGGTTCGTGGTCGCCACTCGAGAACCTTTCCGCCCCAACGGCCATCGGTTCTACGTGCTATGTGCCCCGCCCACTGCCACTTAAGTTTAGCGATTCGGAGGGCTATATCGGTTACCTTGGTTCTGCTGCGGATAGCCTCATTTCTGATGCGATCACGCAGAGACACATAGTACAACTCTTCGTTAATCTATGTTAAAAATAAATATTTACATAGGTGTAAATTTGACAGAGGAAAGAGCGGTCTACGGTGGCTCAAAATGCAAGTTTTTGTATGGGGCGCGCCGGCTCACGTTTCCCCTAAAGTTGTATGTAAACGCAATCATATTACCAAGGCAGTATATCTATAAAAGTGTTCAGAGTTCAAGATATTTAAATGTTACTTTACACACTAGGGCAACCAGAATTTATAACAATAAAAAAACCTGACATAAAAACGATAAAAAAAATCATATTGACATAATAAACATGAAAATTTTATACGCATTCTAGTAAATAAAATAAATTCTATTATAATTAGATCTGATTTGTTTTGTGATTCGCTTTTTTACTTATAAATGTGTTAAGTCTAAATTATAAATTGTTATTATAACCTGACCGATTTGAAAGTACATTATTCCGTCATAATCCTATTGACTTGGGGCCGGCAGTTTCTCTTTTTCTTCCATACCTCTCTGTCACTCGTCATTTCGTCACTCACAGACCGGTTAGCCAAGAGGGTAGTGACGCTGCCTACGAAGCTGAAGGTCCTGGGTTCGAATCCCGGTAAGGGCAAATATTTGTGTGATGAGCACGAATATTGGTTTCTAAGTCTTGGAGTGTTTATATCTGTTAAATATATCGTCGTCTAGTACCCATAACACAAGCCTTATTGAGCTTGCTAGGGGGTTCGATTTGTGTAAGGTGGTCCCCTAATATTTCTTTATTTATTTCACTTCCTTCCTCTTCATAGAATCCTCTCTCTCACAGCCCATCCAATAATAATTGGCCTAACGTCTCTTGTACTCCGACACATCCATATCCAATATTCCCATACAGCAGGCCCCTATTTAACCTACTTGACAATTCGCCGAACATTGCTTGTTCTAGAAGTTAAGGTGGTTGATGGGTTACTTGTGGAACCAGCAATGTACGGAGAATTGTCGTTGTCGTGTGACAATTGTTAAGTTGGTGTAATATGGCCCATGTCGGCAACCTTTTAGCAGCCAAGGGCCACTAACCTCTCCTGCCACTAGGATCCATTGGCAGGGTCCATCGATAGCGTCGAGTGTACCTTTTGTTCATTCAGATCCGTCAATGAAGTCGAGCGGACTTTAAGTTCACTAGAATCCATACTGGATTTATGTGGATTTTTCCTACATTTGGATCTGTCAGTAGATTTTGAGAAACTACAACGTTTACGCTGATTCATCAGTTTAGTAGATTCTCATACACTGTAATGTCTGCGAAGATACATTAAAGGGTCCCAATGAATAGACTGATAAAATCATGCATTACAATAGACAGCAAAGTTTTCAGAAATCTATTGATGGACCCTGCCAATGGGTCCTAGTGGCAGGAGGGCCACTAACTAACGAAATTAAAGCGATTTTTATCAGGAAAAAAGGTAAATACTAAACAACGAGGAAGGCTCACGGGCCGCCGGTTGCCGACCGCTGTAATATAAACCTACTCTTGAAAATACCTGGATATAATAATGGATAATATAAGCTCAGGACCACCATATCAGAGTCAAATCGAGTAGCTACTTCATCAAAAGATTGTTTCGTTTTAAAATCGAATAAATTATTTTTTTAGGTTTCCAAAGGGTAAAAACGGGACCCTATTACTAAGGCTCCGCTGTCCGTCCGACCGTCTGTCACCAGGCTGTATCTCATGGACCGTGATAGGAAATTTTCACAGATGATGTATTTCTGTTGTCGCTATAACAACAAATACCTACTAAAAACAGAATAAAATAAATATTTAACGGGGCTCCCATACAACAAACGTGATTGTATTGCCGTTTTCATAGATAATGGTACGGAGCCCTTGGTGCGCGAGTCCGACTCGCACTTGGCCGTTTTCTTTTTCAATTGTTAATGTTATAAGTTCCATTGAAGATGGGGACGCCTTTTGCAGGGCTAGAGGTAAAGAAAAATGTTTATGGTGAAATTGTATGCTTTCCGCATTACACTCGCTAGAATTATACGATATTAGGAAGATCGCGTCACTTCTGGGTGAGATTAGCTAAAGATAGGGACGGGTAGCGTACTCGAGGAGATGAATATCCTCGGCAGTGGCAGATTACGGGCTGAAAATGGTGATGATGAATCGATAGAAAGATGATGGAATAGGGGTGTAGACTCGAAAATAATTATTACTCTAAATGAAAGAGGGCAAAAAAATATGCCTAGTGACGAAAATCCCATTCAGAGATCTCAAAGAATAACGAAGCTACCACCGTTTTAATATTGCTTGTTAGAGAGAGAAAACGCAAACAGTGTTTACGTCACATTACAGGATCTGCCGGGGGGCCGCGTCGTACACGATGGGGCGCGGCAAGTTGCCGTCTATTAGTGTGACGTCACAATCTTCCAGCGTCATCGTTTCATATGAAGTTGCGTTTTGCGAAAAAGGGACATAACATACCCCTTCTTAAAACTTTGGATACTTATAACTTCTTCATTTGACTACATTTTTAATTCTTTTTTCGGGAAAATATGACATTATTGATTATTTAGTGTCTACACCTCTATAGACGCCCCTTTCACCACCTTACTATAATAATCCAGAAGAACAACTATATGGTCCAAAGTAGACTAATTAATGTCTGTCAATACAATAAGGACTTATTGGGCGAGGACCAAATTTTTGGCCAGTAGTTAGCCTGGCTAATCGGTAGTAGTTAAAAAGTTCCGTTGTGACACAAAAATTAACCATAGAATACGCTATTTGACAAAAGTCAAATCAGCTTCTTTTTATGAAACGTAAAAAAAGCTCCGTTAGTATAGAATTTGCAGGGATTACAGGCTTGTGACGTCACAATCAAACAACGTCCTTATTGTTAGTTTTTATGAATTAAAAATCTTAAAATTGGCAATTAAATGAAAGATTGATAGTTTCCCAGTATTTGCGTCATTTTTATAATTTCCACTTTTCCAATTTTCACTGTGGTCAAATACCCTATTGTATGGCTAATTTTTGTGTCACAACGGAACTTTTTAACTACTACCGATTAGCCGGGCTAACTACTGGCCAAGAATTTGGTCCTCACCCATTTAGTTATTTTATGTTGCCTTATTGTGTGAATCTAAATAAATAAATAAATATTTGCGGACAATCCCGCACAAATCGACCTAGTCCCAAATTAAGCAAAGCTTGTACTATGGGTACAGTCCGCGTCATATAGTTACTAGCAGGCAAGGTAGCCAAATATTTCGTTACATGTCTATTACTGTAAGAATAAGTGTGTGTTGCGAAATATTTGGCTACTCTGGCTGCTACTAACTATACAGGGTGTAACAAAAATGTGGTATGAACCGATCAAGGGCTTAACAGGCATCGTGTTCTGATAAGAAAAAACAGAAAAAAAAAACTTGCGCGATTTTTTTTTACCTTTGTATGGAGCGTTGGCCGACTGGGGCGACAAGCTCCATAGAAATGTAAAAAAAAAATGTGCTTCAAAAAAATTTTTTTTTCTGTTTTTTCTTATCAGAACACGATACCTGTTAAGCCCTTGATCGGTTCATACCCCATATTTGTTACACCTTGTATGACGCTGACTGTACTGGACCATACTACTTATATGAAAATGAAAATGAAAAAATATTTATTCATTAACTACAACTTATGTAACAGTATCAAGGATGATGCCTCTTTTTAAGTAATAAATATTCGTGCTGATCACACAAATAAATGCCCTTACCGAGATTCGAACTCAGGACCTCTAGCTTCGTAGGCAGGGTCACTATCAACTAGGCTAAGCGGGTCGCTAAAATCGCTCGTTGCTAATATAACGCATTCCCGAAATACCAGATTTTGCAAAATATCGGATTATCAATATGTCACAATTTGGGCTTACCATATTCCCGTTACACCAGGTTATAAAGTTGAAAAGTACTCATGGAACTATGTACTTACATCGAATGTCCTATACTGCAAATTTGGTATATTGGTAATGTGATAAATCAAGAATGTGGTATTTTGCAAAATCTGGTATTTCGGGAATGCGGTTATTAGCAACGAGCGGCTAAAATTGACACACCGAATCGTGTAACATTCGAGTTCATTTGGATCACAGTTAGGTGATTTGGGCTTTAAGTTGGGTGGTTTTACGAAATATAGAGTATTTGTTACGTAGACTATCAAATCTGTCAGGTTAAGGGTAAGCATTCACCACACATGTGCTAAGCTTTTCCATACGTGCACCTAGCAGTCAAATATAAAACATAGCTTAGCACATCTCTGGTGGGTCCTCAACCTAAAAATGTTATAAATAAGGTTCCGACAGCTATGTCTTTTCGTCTGTAAATCCCACATGCATACATTTTATAATAGTTGTAATATACTATATTATTGGACGATAAATTATATTAAAATCATGGAATAAAAAGTGATAGTACGTTTTTAACTGCGTTAGGTTATTAACTTTTCCAGACTGTACATTTATAAGTGAAAAAACCTCTTCTTTTAGGGCGGGTTGCATCAACCTACGATTACAGACCGACCAACGTTAAATATGGCGCGGCAGCTGTCATAACTGTCATTCCATAGAAACTCGTCACACTTTCCACCGCTTACGATACGGTATTTGACAGAAGTCAAATCAGCTTCTTTTTATGAAACGTCAAAAATGCTCCGTTAGTATGGAATCTGTAGACTTGTGACGTCACAATCAAACAACGTCCTTATAGTTTATATGAATTTAAAAATCTTAAAATTGCAAACATCAATGAAAGATTGATACTATCCGAGTAATTTCGTGTATAACTGTTGCTAATGAAAATCAATTTATTTTCACTATTGTCAAATACCCTATTACAGACGGTTTGGTGCAACACACCCTTATTCATGACTTTAAAGGGCCTTTTACATGTGACACAACTCGCTGCTAGTTGTATTACATTGCAGGGTTTGTTTGAATTATCGTATTTCACTAGCCCGCAACCCCGCAGTGTACTGAAAATCGCATACGAGTTGTAGCACCATGTAAATGGTCCTTAAAACACGTATCTGTATAATGTACGGCCCAATAATCTGCATCCACTTTCTCTCTTTTTTTAGGGTTCTGTAGTCAACAAGGAACCCTTATAATTACCCATGTCCGTCTCGCCGTCCGTCCTTCTGTCTTCGGCTTAGCTCAGTAACCATTACTACAAAAAAAACTGTAATTCGGCATGGGTATATAAATCAATCACGCCGACAAATCTTGAAAAAAAATGTTTTTGGGATACCTACCTCCCCTGCACCTAAAGTGGGGATGTATTTTTTTCTCTCGTTAAACCCATAGTGTGGGGTATCGTTGGAAAGCTTGTTTAAAATATTTATGAAAAAGTGTTATGGGTTTCTTAAAACCATTTTTCAAATCAGTGATTCGTTTGCGAGATATTGGGCTTTAAAGCTTGAGTCATGTGTGTTTTTGACGAACATTTTGGCGTTCGCTGGAATGGTCATGAAAATGTTCGTAGCGATGTTTGGCTCTACGCTTGGCTCTGTTCGTTGTTTAGTTCGACAAATTTTAAAACTGCGGATGCTCGATGTTACATGTGTATGTTCAAGCCTATCAGACCCTTAAGGAGAGGAATAAATATTCTTGGAATAAGCCCATTGGGCTTTACATTAAGTATACGGACCCTCGAGTGCAATATTTACAAAAACATTTAGCGATAATAAACCTTATTACACTGGCGTAAGGACTAGGCATATATTATTGAAATGTCGATCTAATTGGTTTCCTCCCAGTGGTATAGTGTATTAAAACTATGTTAATTTAAAAGACATTATATTTTCACATCCCACCTTGGAATCACTGTATGTAAATAGGCTTAAATTACGATAAATTAAAAAAAAGATAAACTTTATAAAATATAGCTTGTAATAAAGTCAAATAATACTTACTGCAGTTTTTCATTATACTCCGCTTAGTGTAAGGCCTGAGTGGACGCCCCGCTCAGAGCGGGGCGTGCAAAGTCCATATAAAACAAATGCAATTTATATGGACGCTCGACGCCCCGCTCCCAGCGTGGCGTCCACTCAGGCCTTACACTAAGAAATATAAATTACCTGTGTGTTCAGTTCATAAAGTTAATATGGCCATAGTCTTGCCTTATTCACATACACTGTCGGAAATATGGCCATTCTCCCAATTTTTTTTTTTATCACAAATTCTTTTCTATTCCTTCGTAGGTTTTATCGTGCCTACAATAAGTTATTTAAATACAATTCCGTATTTAAATACGGAATTGTAACTCCCAACTGTTATACAGTGCGTTATATTATAACTGGCGTCAAACCTTAACGTGAGATACAGATTATCAATAACGGAAAGTACCTACGTCACATATTCTGATATCATTTCGCTAATGAATTGCCAAAGGTGATTCTGCAGAAATCCTTGAGGAATTTACGGAACTTCTCAAATATTATCGGCCTTCATATAGCGACATGGCTTTTTTCTGTAATAAATAATAATCAACGCATTTGCTCTCGGAAAGCAGTTTATTGGTAAAGTGGCAAGGATATGTTCAGGTGTATTCGTTGGCGAAGTACTGAATTGAAATCGATTGAAATATAAAATTATTTAGGTACTCACCTCTCCGAGTCTCCCTCCTCTGTTCGCGACCAAGGATGTGACACCGAAACCTCGAGTGACCTCAGTGAAGTTAATTAAGTCCCGTTTTGAAAATAATGATGTGCCTTTATACGGGTTTCAATGTCTCAATGAATGAGGATTAAATTATTGATTTACACCACCATTGTTCAAGAGTTAACTGGTGCGTGTGAAACGAAAATATCTGCTTTTCTTTTCCTTAAGGTTGACTGGTGCTTTATAGTCGTTCTTATGGTGCTGATAGATTTGAGTATTCACATGCAACAGAACATCGAGCATTGGCCGTTTTTAAATTGATCGAACAGAGCCAAGTAGAGCCAAACATCGCTACGAACATTTTCACGAGCATTCTACCGAAGGCTAGTGAATACTGTGCGCGGGGTGTGGGCGGAGGGGGACGGCGGCGTAACTATAACTAAATTACTCGGCTCGGCCTCAAACCAAATTTACTGTCGCTAGAACGCTCACTAGAATGCTGGCTATAACGCTCAATAGAATGCTCGCTAGAACGCTCACTAGAATGCTCGCTAAAACGCTAAAATTCTGTGAGGTTTTTATCTGTAATGTAAAATTCGCCAGAATGCTCACTGCACGTACCACTAATAAAGTCTATCACCACCTTTACTATGTTGCGGTCCCGCGGCGGTTCCCGCGCGTTGCATGCGACGACGACGACCAAGTTAATTGCCTCTTAATAAGAGTCCGCAGTAAGCTCGATTCTCCATATAACCGTAGTTACGCTCTCATTTTAAAACTACGTGCTGCATTGTAACGAAACTTTGCATATACAATGAAATGTAGCTTCAGATACCAGTATATAAAATAGAGCAAATTTAAATTTTTCATACAATAGGTACTTGTTTTTGCTGTAGGTATTTCGTTTGTTTTATAAACTGGAACCATATAAACTAGTTACAGACATAGATATACCTCATGTCATTCATTGTATATGCAAGTTTCGTCACAATCCAACACGTGGTTTTAAAATGAGAACGAAACTCCGTTTGTATGGGACGGTGAAATTCAGCCCAGCTTACTGCGGACTCTTAACTTGTGGATGAAGTGAAAATTGCAATAATTGAACAAATAATCTGTTTCACTACCTATTTAATTGTATAATTAGGGTATACATTTCTATACCGTGCGAATCAAAGCAGCCCTGATAAAGGTTACACAGGATTTCCATACAATGAAGTTTCGTTTACGAGTGACGGAATCACGGGGATAATTGAAGCAATTTTGCGACGATTAATTTTATACGTTTGACCACAGATATAGATATATACACTAGATAACTTAAACACCTCAATCTGTATGAAAACCGACCATATCACTTTTTTCTACCTACTGTGTCGTCACACGGGCGAATTAGTGATGTGAATTCCCCGTTGTCCGCGCAAAATCGATTCAGCGGGGCTACCATGGCTGCTATCGCTTGTCACGCAATAGTGGATATGATTCTTTATCGCATCTGATACGTTAACCAAACCTTGTCGTTTATCCCACGATATGTGTTAAAGCTTGTCGCTTACAGCACTATAAGTGATAACTCTAGCCATAGAGCCTATTTCGGTGATATTGGATGAATGCTTGCACAAAAATAGGATGCTTTATTTATTATACCACCAAATTAAGACGATTTAGAAATGACTTGAGTTTAATACTCTTAAGTTACTTTTTAAAATGTACGGTTCGAGATACATTTTCATAGCGCCCATGTATAGAGATAGTTCCAATCCGGGCAAAGAACATAGAATAGTTTTTATCCCGGAAATCATTCCCTAAGGGTGTGAAATGTGGGGTGAAAAATTGTATGGAGTTACGATATAAACGAGTTCCACGCGAACGGAGCCACGGGCAGGAGCTAGTAAATAGATAAATAAATATAAGGGAACTTAAATACAGGCACGCAAGCAATAAGGGTACGATAAATAATAAGTCACGTGATTTGTCTACTTATTCACTCAAATTACCGATTCACAATGGTCAAAATAGAGTTATCCAACTTTGACAGGTATACATGACAAGTGACAGCCGTTACCGTTTTGCATAACATAGTACGTTGTTAATGTGATAAATTATCGTAATTTGACGTCTCAACTTAGTTTATTTTATCTAAGTGCGTCCGAGGTAACGATAAGCTATATCGAATGTAATAAAACTTGGTTTTCACCAAAACTACGAGTGAATTTATACTCTATTTTTTAGTGATATAATAATGATAGTTACTGTGATAAGTGCGCTATGGTATTTTTTCCCTATAATAAAACAGATTTGTTTGTTGGTTGAAGTCACACCTATTATTGAAAAAGAAGACGTGAAATTTCATCAGGGAGTCTTGAACAAATGCTGTTGGACCTTGGACTTAGGAGTTCCTAAAGCAGACATTTCGCTGCATATCATTAGTGCGCAAGGGGGTGACACGCTTATCGAAGCGGTACTTAAGGTAAGTAATGCTTTTTGGATTATAGTAACGATAACCTATACTGTGGATCAAGAAAACCTGAACTTCCGCACTTTTTCAAGTAACTAAGTATATTTTTTTATACGAGAATAACATAAAAACACTTGAAAAAACATGCATATATACGTCATATGTAATTATTGCATTTTATTTATTGATGTATGTCAATATTTTATTTTTTTGATCTATCGAATTGAACCGAGCTGAATTCTGTCACATATATATATATATATAGAGTGCGCAAGGAGATGGCACTATTATTTGATAATTTGGGCGAGGATCTCCGCTCTCATTACGCCGACGGGTTGCCGCTCCATATAAAGGTAACTTAGGTATATTGTTTCTCGAATAGAATGGTCACTCGAACTAAATCAAATCAAATCGAATTTGTTTAAATAACATAGAGAGTAAACCTACAGAAACTAAAAATATTATTAAGTAAATTTTCATTGAGGCGCCCAGTATATACCTAGATATTTATAATTATTAATAAGAATAAAAGTTTAGTAAATAATCTTAAATAATACAGATTGTACTAAACGTAACCCACCATGTTACTGAATTCTACATAAGAATAACGCTCAAAACTATTTTTTTATGTATTTATTAGCATAGCATACAGTAGTTACAAAGGGATGTCACAATATCATTTATACCTAATATTATTATTTTGTTTATAGGGTCATGAGAAAGTGGATAGCGTTCCCGGCAATGACTGGTCCCGGCGATCCACAGGACTTGCCTTTTTAGAGGCTCAAGGGGGTTGCTGCACATCTTGGGTGATAAATGAATTGTTAAATATACAAACATACAGTAGCTGCCCGCACGGTTTCGTCCGCGTATTGCAAAGGAATAAACCCGCGGGCTAAACTGTCCATCCAGAAGGTAGTAGTAGTACAACTTTATTGTACAAAATAAACACAGTAAACAATTAACAAAAAGATGATGAAGTGATGTACAAAGGCGAACTTATCCCTTTGAGGGATCTCTTCCAGTAACCCTTTCAGTAGAAACGAGAAGAGGTAGACTTCAAAAGAAAAGAAGGGAGGAAAATATTTTTTCACACCTTTCATTCGGAAAAGTAAGTTTTGCTCCACGACGAGAGGGATCAAAATGCTACTTTTCTGTTCAAGCTACTTTTTTAATTTATTCATTGGCATGTAGCATTTACGCAATGTGCCAATAGAACACATTAAATACAATAATCGATTGTAATTTCATCGTAATCGATTAAAAACGAACATATTTAAAGTTTTAACTTTAACGTTATATCAAAATTTATGATTTTCGTAATATTTAAAAATGCGTAAGTAACAAAAATTAAGAAATTTTGTTAAAACTTGTTAAGTAATTTTAACAGAATCTTTTTTATATTTCTTCATAGTCGGTGTGAAAAATAGTATGTGTCACTCGGTAGCAAAATTATCTTAACCCTCTTCTAAACACTTGTATCCCTCACTACGCTCAGGATCCTACGTTAGAATCCCTCGCTACGCTCAGGATTCTATTTTAGGATCCCTCGCTACGTTCAGGATTCAATACACCGCCCTCGCCGTAAATATACTATTTTTCTCCCTTGTGACACAAATAACTATTGAAAACGCTTCAGTAGTTCCGGAGGGGCACTTACATACAAAATATACAAACTTACAATCTCACAGACCTCTTTATAATATTAGTATCACTACATAGTAGTAGATTATAACTACTAGCTATAACCCCTTTCTTTCTAGTACATGAGAGGCATTTGGAATTGGCAGCAGTATTTTAGAAAGATCATTACCTAATAACCACTTTAAATACCAAATATCACAAACAATGTTGACACGAGATTGATTTTAAAATAAATGATTTCGATACACATTGATTGAAGGTACCATTACGTTTCAGATTGCGGATGTTAACTGTAAAATAATCTCAGTCAACGCGAGATTTCCTGGGCAAGTGCAGGACTCCTTCATTTTTAAACAATTGTGCCGTTAAAGCAGAATTAAAGAGGCTACACGACAGTCACATAGGGGAGCACAACCTACTTCTAAGTAGAAATTGCTGCCCATAGATAGACTACCTGTTGTGTGCTGTACAATATATAATGCAGCACTATCGGTAAGTGATTCAAACATTTCCCAATCTTAGATTGCACCGATTGCATTTTAATGCATAATTGGTTGCAAAATAAATTTGCAAATGTGAATTTGTTCTATCTAATTCAGCCTTATTAGCAATAATCCATGGGTCAATAATATAAACAATAAATCTGGGGGCACGGCAGTGCCCCCGCCAAGTCGAGCAAAACAGCGGCACGGCCGTACCATCCTTTTCTCGAAGCAGTTCAGGCCATTTTCGGCCCCCCTATAAATTCGTTGTGGATAAAACTAGAATCCTGCATTTTCATTAACCAAGCACGCATTGTTTTACATAGTCTTAGGTATGCAAAAATCCATAAATGCAGTAAAGTTGTGTGATTGCCAAGTTGCAGAATTTTATTTAGCTAGCAAATAAATAATAATAAGAATGCCTGAGACTTGGTACTACCAAATAAGTATCTCACAACTTTTTGCGGTGGAAAAGTTTCGAGACTTGGCCTCTTTTTTACATGGAATGTTTTTATGGGATGAATATTACAAAAAATAGTTTAATAAGTTACACATTACGGATTTCAGGGATCTAATTGAGACACACTTTTCTTTTGTAGGTCGCTGGTGGAAGGTGGACCTTTCGATACGCTGGAAGCAGAGGGCGCGGAGAGAGAGAGAGGAGGGCTCTCCAGCACACGTGCGCCACCAGCACAACGGGCGGCTACTGTTGTGGTTAACTAGGAGAAGCGGTCAAATTTAATAATACTTATCCTGTGTACCGCTGCATTTCATTATGATACCTACTTTACTTAATATATCTATATACATATATATACTAGGTACTATACCGACTTTACCTACACAATTTATTCTAAAAAATGTTAATGAGGCAAGTGACTTCCGCATGTAACCGTACGTCAAATGCCGAATAATTAAACAGCCAGCAGGAAAAAATGACGACAGATCACGTTAAGGAGACCTCACGTCACGTGTATTTTTCTACAGTGAACGAAAAGGCCGAAACGCACTGACAGCGGTGGCGGAGCGGCGTGGTGCGGCGCGGAGGCGGTACCAGTTGTAATGTATGAGCTAAATGAAAGGGTCCGCATAGAAGACCGGCCGGGAAAAAAGCGTGGCGGCGGCGGCGCGGAGGCGGTGATACGCGTGCACAGATAGGCGAGCGCGGCGCGGGGCGGTTTTGCGGCGGGAAGTAGTATTGCCAATGCACCGGCGCGCACCGGCGGTGGCGGCGCGGCGCGGCGCGGAGGCGTGCTGAGAGCGGTGCAGCAAGTTGTATATTTTTACAACTTCACGCCCCGATGACCGTTTAGATTTCTTCTTTTTGTTTCGCCATAGGGCAAGTAAGAGCAAAATCTCGTTATCGCTATCTGAATCTGAGGATAACAGTTTTGATCTTTCAGGTCAGGTCTTTGAGGTCAAAAAGTAGCCGAAAAACCTCGCGTGATTTGTACACAAGCCCTTTTGCTCAAATTCGTACGCGCTCATGCGCCGTGCGCGAGCGGCGCGCCGCGACGCGAGCCGCCTGGAGGCGGTCTTTTGATCGTGCTCAAAGGCGCCTCATAGTTAAAGCAATGACGCGTAATTTCGATGTCCGAGAGGCAAACGGATGGCTCGCGGTATTTGAGCTCCCGATGCGTTGTGGAACTGCCCTGTGCAACCCAAAATGAGCCAACTTGGACTGGAGCGGAAATTGGAGGATGGGGGGTGAAAATAAAATGTCACCGGTATTCAATTTAGACCAGCATCCATACTAATATTATAAACTAGCTTCTGCCCGCGACTCCGTCCGCGTGGAACTCGTTTATATTGTAGCACCATACAAATTTTCATCTGCAATTTCTCCCTCCCTCCGGGGATGGTTTCCGTGATAAAAACTATCCTATGTCCTTCCCCGGGATCTAAACTATCTTCATACCAAATTTCATCTCAATCGGTTCAGCAGTTTAAGCGTGAAGAGGTAACAGACAGACAGACAGACAGACACACTTTCACAGTTATAATATTAGTATGGATATGGATTAGTATTTAAGTATATTAGTATAGTATGAATTATTTTATTTTTAGTATTTGGCGTTATAGCAACAACAGAAATATATCATCTGTGAAAATTTCAACTGTCTAGCTATCACGGTTCTTGAGATACAGCCTGGTGACACCCTCCTCTTCCACCCATCACTCACCAATATTCGGGATAAAAATTATCGTATGCCCTTCCTCGGAACTACATATAAATATCCCCATATCCAATTTCATTTAAATCGGCTCAGCGGTTTTAATAGCTACATGCAAATTTTAAACCTCCATTTCAACCCCTTAGGGGATTAATATCGGAAAAAAACTATCCTTTATCCTTTTCTGGAATTCAAACTGTCTTTGCACCAAATTTCATCTAAATCGGTTCAGCGGTTTAAGTAGCTCCATACAAATTTCAACCCCCCATTTCACCCTTCAGGGGATGAATTTCGAGAAAAAAACTATACTATGTCCTTTCCCAGAATTCAAACTATCTCTGAACCAAATTTCATCTCAATCGGTTCAGCGGTTCAAGTATCTCCATACAAATTTTAACCCCCCATTTCACTCCCTTAAGGGATGAAATTCGGAAAAAAAACTATCCTATGTTCTTTCCCAGAATTCAAACTACCTCTGCACCAAATTTTATCTCAATCGGTTCAGCGGTTTAAGTAGCTCCATACAAATTTCAACCCCCCATTTCACCCTTCAGGGGATGAATTTCGAGAAAAAAACTATACTATGTCCTTTCCCAGAATTCAAACTATCTCTGAACCAAATTTCATCTCAATCGGTTCAGCGGTTCAAGTATCTCCATACAAATTTTAACCCCCCATTTCACTCCCTTAAGGGATGAAATTCGGAAAAAAAACTATCCTATGTTCTTTCCCAGAATTCAAACTACCTCTGCACCAAATTTTATCTCAATCGGTTTAGCGGTTTAAGAATCTCCATACAAATTTTAACCTCCCATTTCCCCTCCTTAGGGGATGAATTTCGGGAAAAGAACTATCCTATGTCCTTTCACAGGATTCAAACTATCTTTGCACCAAATTTCACCTAAATCGGTTCAGCGGTTTAAGCGTGAAGAGGTAACAGACAGACAGACAGACAGAGACACACTTTCGCATTTATAATATTAGTATGGATGGGAAAGTGTATGTGTGTGTTTGTTTGTCCGTCTTTCACGGCAAAACGGAGCGACGAATTGACGTGATTTTTTTAAGTGGAGATAGTTGAAGGGATGGAGAGTACTATACATAGGCTACTTTTGTCTCTTTCTAACCCCCACTTCCCTAAAATGGGGGGTGAAAGTTTGTATGGAGCTACGATATAAACGAATTCCACGCGGACGGAGCCTCTTGGACACTCAACGCGTCATTGCTTTAAATATCAGTGTGCGTGCCTCGCGTAACTTGGACGTGTATCCGAGCGTGCCGCGGGCAGAACGATGTAATTTAGTGAAGTAAATGTGCACCACATGTATTACGATTTTAGTACATCTGAGTCATCCACCACCGAGGCGATTTTCTCTTCTTTTTGGTAATAATTCGGTGAGGTAACTCGTGCATAAACGCAGCCGCGGCTGTCATCGTGTCCGACGCCATTTTGATCGACGCACAATGTCGGCTCGCCGCGAGCACGCCTGGCTCGCACGCGCATGTTTATGTGCACCAAATTGGCTCGTGAGTACCTCGCCACGCGGGGCGAGCATGCCTCAGGCTGAGCCGCTCAAATTCGTATGCAGCTTTTGGAGGAGATCAGTGACATACCGACTGCAGTGCCACCTACCGGGTCCTATTTTTTAAATTTAATTCAAGTATACAGAAAAAAGCACCTAGGGTCTCCGGACACACTACGGGACACAGTCAGCAACACCAAGGCACTCACAAACTTTCTGGAGGAGCCGGGGCGGTTAGAGTAGCGCTACCTCACCGATTCACGCAAAATAGGCACACTGGATGTGGACTTGCGGAAAACGCCCAGTATAACCAACTAACTTACACTGTAAGCTTTCAATGTATTATTGTGAATAAATAAATATAAATAAATATATAAATATAACAGTACGAATATTTATATTTCACTGAATGAAATTAAAAAGTAGCACAGCAACGGTAAATGAAAGCCTGACATTCCTTGTAAAAAAACCAGGCAAGTTGAACATACTTACATTCTTTAGATAGCATATAAAGTAGGTAAATGTACTAGACTTTAAGTTCTAAGATTTTGGCTAAATACAATTTTTGTGTACCAAATTGTGTTACACAGTTTCAATACTAATTTTGATTAAACTGTAGAAGTTGGTGGTAAAAGAAAGCTATATTGTTACACTATCTTTGTGTTTCTGGCTGTCATACACGATTTCTTTGAAAGATTTACAGCGACAGAAACTTTTCACAATCTTATTTTTACTTAATATTTACTTTATTTTCTAAATATATTCAAGATGACTATTTACATTTAGATGTCACCTACTGATCCATAATAATATCATCATACAATGTGACACATAATAAGTACCAATTAACTGAATAATTTCTTTATTTTTTTATTTGTATCTTCATTTTATTTAATATTAGAAATTATTATATTTTTAATTTAAAATTAAATTAATAACAATCCTTTGCATCAAATATAAATAAACTCTTTTTGGTTATTATCTATGTAAGTTAATTTAATATTAGAAATATTTGTCTACTTGTGAAATATGTATCCATGTAGTCATATTTCACCGGTATTACTTGTAAAAAAATACGTATCATTAAAAACTTTGTGATTTAAATTATATTGGATTAGGTAAGATATAAATATCCAGTCAACTGTGGATTAGTGAAATAAAACTAAAATTTATTTTGTCATTATAAATATAATGTAGCCGCTACTCTGTAGTTTATTTCGTATCTGTTTCTAGACTACTGTAATATTAATCAATTTGACTCCCATACCATGCAGTTTTATTGGACAAAGAGTGGCAAATAAGCATATGGCTGGTCTGGTGATAAGCAGACACTTATGGTTGGTTGCAACTTCAAAGGAATCCAAGATTGAATCCTTGATCGGTAAAGATTGAATTGAGGATTCTGTGTTAAGAGTATTTGTAAAAGTCAGTCTATTAATATTATTAAAAATGTACTTAACAATACTTTTATGTTTCAGAATGGTGGAAATGAAACCTAAATTTTAAGACACCTAAGCATTAAAATTAACTCAAATCTACTCAAGGGTGCCTGGACTGTGACTTGAAATGGATAAATCTGCGTTTGTACCTACTCTTACATTCTCTTTCTCATTTTGTAAATTGTATACCTATTGAGTTTATTTTGTACAATAGTCAAATTGAAATAAAAGTAATAAATCCAATGTGATCATTATATTGTGTATTTTTTAATACCATATCGTAGGCAAACAAGCATACGGCCCGCTCGGTGGTAAACGGGCATCGTAGCCTGTTGAAGCTTGAAAATTGCGTTGCCGATTCTCCTTCTATGTACTCGTATGTAGTTGTTCAAGAAAGGACATCAATAAATTTATTTTGTGTTTGTTTTGTAATACTGTGTTGTGTTGTGTCACGAATGTTAGATTCTTAAAATTCTTGAGAATATCTTTAAAAAATGGTTGTCATGCCCAAAGTGTTTGAAGGTTGAGATGGTAGAGCGCGTTAGTATTGACTCGTTTTGTCCTCCATCTTGAACCTCACCTTTCAAACACTCCCTGCATATAGGTGGCATAATAAGTAAAGGAATCAATCAATTCAAATGAAACGGTATGGCTTATTCATGTATTTATGTAATTAGATTTTTGAACACGTGTGATGTTTTGAGTACCATCGGTTATAATCTTCTTTTCTTTCTTCACTAATAGATCTGAAAAGAAAATAAAATACAGGTCAATGAGTACTTAACCTGAAACACAATTACGCATGTTAATTCGGGTGGAGCCGCGCGCACATCTTTTGTCATTTATGAAATGATAATTATCTTATTTACCAAAGTAGGAATTCGAGTAGGTACAAGGTGTAACAGATAATGTCTGTTACCTCTTTACGCTTAAACCGCTGAATCGATTTAGATGAAATTTGGTATTGAGATTGTTTGAGTCCCGGGAAAGGACAAAAGATACTTTTTATCCCGGAAATCAGTCCATACGGGGATGAAAGTTTGTATGGAGATGCGTTATAAATGAGTTCTACGCGGACGGAGTCACGGGCAGAAGCTAGTTTAAGATATAAACAAGAATGACAAATATGTTTTAAGGAATGACTCTCTGATTCCCAAGTACATGTTGATTGCAGTACCTAAGTACCTAGGTTTAATAAAATAATCACTGGCTACATTTGTATTACTTATACGCTAACGTTGTTCCCTACTCTAAACGCCATCCTCCGCTAGCGTTTTCCCCGTTGTACCCAAACGAGCCTCGGGGTCCATACAATTTATCAATTACTCAAATAGCATTACTTACCTTACTCCTGATATGCAGCGAAATTTCTGATTTAGGAACTCCCAAGTACAAGGGCCAAGAGCTTTGTTGAAAGCTCCCTGATGAAATTTCACTAGTTTTTCAATAATAGGTGTGTTCAACAGACAATTTTGTGATTGATCAGTCACTAGAAAATCGAACATTCACTGGTAGTTTTGGTGAAAACCAAGTTTAAAATAGGTTATCGTTAATACCTCGGACGCATTTAGATAAAATAAACTAAGTTGAGACGTCAAATTACAACATTAACCACGTACCATGCTCTCATTTGTCATTATATCGCTGTCATATGTCATAGTTGGATAACTCCATTTTGACACGTGCAACCATGTTTTGAATCGGTAATTTGAGTGATTAAGTAGACAAATCACGTGACTTGTCATTTGTCACGCCGTGATAAGTGATAAAATGGCAACCATCTTAGGCCCGCTGCAATAACACCGTCGGCTACCACAACAGACGCGCGCGGAATGTCACTCGGAGTGCCAACTCAGAGACCGAAATCGGACACGCGAAGTACATGCGTTTGCGTGATCTATGTATATATATAACTAGGGTTGCCAACTATTTTTGGGGGAGATATAGTATTTTTCATAAAAAAACGACAAAAATATAGTACACTTAAAAAAAAAATAGTACTTGGCTGGGCATTGTTGCTATTTAGTAAAAAAACTCGACAATTTGAAGCACTTCGTAAGGTCCCTCAAAATATAGTATTTTCGCGTAAGTACTATATATTTCTTCAACAATATATAGTGCAAAAAGTCCAAATATAGTACAATACTATATAATATAGTACAGTTGGCAACCCTAGGTCAAACGCACAGTTATATTATATAACTGTGCGTTTGACCGTAGGCCTGCAGCTAAGTTAACTACCCATTCGAGGTCAAGCCAGGAGCATGCCGCTACATATTAGTAATCTGATGCCTACCGGCGCTGCTACGACAGGCACGCTTTGCATACATGCGATAGAAAGGGATGGACACGTTTAGGCTCGTTCGTAGCAAATGAGACGCTTTTCACCTTTCTTGCACTCGAGTCCTGCACGTCTAGCACACGACGGCCGCGACATACTCTCAATTTTTATCGCACTATACCTCTTCTTCTAAGTGTTCTAATAAGAGAGAGACGGATAGTGCGAGAAAAATCGAGAGAGCTCGCGCGCCGTCGCGTGCTAGCCGTGCTGTATCGATAGTTCCTTTCAGGTACCTAAATATCCCCTTCACCTGCTGTATGTTACTTTTGGTCGGTTTATCTAGGTTTCGAGACACCCCAACTGCATACGCAATGTCTGGTCTAGTGCCAAACATCAGATAGGACAAGGACCCAACAGCTTGCCGATATGGAAAAACAATGATGTAATATTAAAAAGAGATAGATACGTTGTCTATATGACATTCCGTGTTTAAAAATGGGCAGGTTTACGCACACATGAAAGAGCTGGGAATATTGCAGATCAGGGACCGGCCCGCTATCCCTTATAAAGGGTTTTGTATGGGTTTTGCATAAGGCTTAACTAACCATACCCTTTGCCGACGAAACCCATTCATTTTGCTTTTAAAGCCCTTATATAAGCGCTAACCCATATGAGCAAGCGGTATCCCAATACCCTTACAAAACCCTTATCATCCGCTCACCAATACTGTATAAGGGTTACCCTTATAAAGGGTTTCCCTTTTAGCATGTAAGCGAGCTAATTTAAATCGTCTACCTTGTTCATAAAGCACACATTACTCCGAATCCAATAGTAAGCGATCGTCGGCGGCAGCGGCGTTCTTTGATGTTCGAGCGCTTCCGAATGATCGAAGCCGCTGTAGATTAAATACGGTTCAATTTTCAATGGCAAAGAGTTGTGATTGGCTGTTGGTTTGCGCGGGTCGAGCGCATCGTCACGGCGGTTTTTTCTTTAGTCTTAGACACGTGCCAATGTTAT
The DNA here is from genome assembly GCA_947049275.1 of Epinotia bilunana. NCBI lineage: Eukaryota > Metazoa > Arthropoda > Insecta > Lepidoptera > Tortricidae > Epinotia > Epinotia bilunana. The sequence goes on along the minus strand of OX346275.1, from coordinate 13,406,655 downwards.
GCTTAACGACGTTTTTCAACACATTTTGCGAGGGAAAAAACCTTTTCGTAAGATGAAAATTTTGTAGGCCTGCCAAGTTATTTTCTTTACTTATTAATGGCAACAGCTTTTTACTCACATTTTGTATACATCGCCAAGAATTTCCAGTGCCGTCCATTCTTTTTATTAATTTTCTAGTCGCCACTAGTCAATATTTTTGTTAATAACCAAACACGCATTAGCAATGTTTACAAATATCTGTGAAACGTGCTGTGAAATAACTTATAATGGCGCGCAACAGTTTTTTTTTCGTTTGCACAGTACGCGCGCATGTGTTCAGCCAGACTTAGATGAAATCTCTAAACAGCCAATACAAAATAAAATAAATATTTTCGTTTTAAAATGTTATCTTTATTAATTCATGTAAAATGTTATCAAAAGTGAACAACTCTAGTTTTACTATATTCAACGTTTCTATATCATATCCAAAAAGAAATAGTCAATTAATTAACAAAGGATTTAATTTGTTTAGTCGAGTAAGAATCCATTTGCCGAGAATTTAAAAAAAAGCTGTACATTCTGTACAACCCGGTTAATTTAAGAATGCACCGTGTGCATGCATACATCTTGCTGCAAGGTGCCAATGTGACTTAATCGGGATATAACCATAACACACAAGTGTTGTAATGTTATAAAACACGCGTGTTTAATATCCAGGATTATGAGCCTAAAAGCGACACAATAAGAGGTAAGTTACGAGCAATTGTGTTGAAAATATCATTAAAATCTTCTTTTCTGCGATTAATATTTTGGAAACTTAACATATTGTGATTATATTCCTCTTTAATTATTTATCTTCTTAGGTGTAGGTTTTTTACAATAAGAGTAATACAAGTAGAATATAATACAACAAACAACAATTGTAATCAAAATATTTTTCGAAAAACCTTCGACTGCTTTTTTACAAGTATTATAGCCTATGTCACTCCTACGATGAAGAGGAATCCAACGACACCTCATGTGTCGAAATCCGTCAAACGGTTTGGCCTACAGGGCGTGCCAAAGCATGAGACATCGTCACATACATACATACATACATAGGTACATACACTCGAAAAACATAACCCTCCTCTCGTTCGGCAGTCGGGCAAAAACAAAATATTTATTGTTAAAATAAAGATCATGAACAACGAACATGTTACTTCTACTTATAGGTTCCCTATTTGGATAGATATTTTGTATGTAACTTAATGTAAATTGTAAACAAAAAAACAACACGTGACTTGATCATTCAGCCAATAAGATAATATACTATAGATATCTACAAAAGGTTGAATCTGAATGATCAACCAATTCACGTGGTTCTGTTTTATTTAGTTAAATACCTATCCAAACAGGGTATAAGCACCTGTTTAACAAAAAAATCTGTGAACTAAAACTAACAATATCATACCATATTTACTTACCCATGGCTGATCTTGTAGACCTTGGTTTTATCAGTTCAGTCAGTCCAGTCTGTGCGCGGCCACAGCAACTGGTATTCGTATTCGTACTAGTATGTAGTAGGTATGGTGGCGAACAAAATAATTTTACAAACACTAGCGTAGATATACACTAATCCTGTCTCCTTTACGCAAGGCTCAACTACGACATTATTAAAGGGAAAGCTTTATAAAAAGCGCTTAATGATAAGGGTAACCCTTATTAAGGGATTGCAAGGCATATGGGATAGCAGTAAGCAATTGCAAAGGGCTAGCCTTATTTTTAGCTGAGTTTTTCGATAAGGGGTAGTCAAACGAATGGGCTAGCAGTTCAAACTGGAAAGTCTTTCAATGGGTTAGCCTTGTATAAGGGATGCCCTTTGAAAGGCTTTTACCGCGGAAAGGGTTGTCCGGTCCCTGTTGCAGATACACAATAATAATGTGTATCAAATGAGAGCAGGACGGTATGCTTATTTCCGGGAGCGAAAAAGGCACAAGTAAACGTACGATGCAGAGAAACTATACTTGTCTCTGTTTCTCCCACAGAAATTACCATAGCATACCGTCTCACTTGAAATGTCAAGTGAGTCGGCCAATGGGCCGCGAGACACTGCCCTTTATCATCTTCTCGTTTCGTACTATTATACATTTATATGTCTCGATTTAAGATGCTCTGCTCTTCATACAAATATACGTCAGTCGAAATATACGTTTTTTGCTGGCATAAACGGTCGTCAAGGGACTGTAAACCTGAGTGAGGTTTTAATTTCAACTCGATACCTCCATGCGTGATCCTATAAGCTCGAATGTGGAGCAGCCCAACTGGGGAAGTACCTCCGCCTTGCAGAAGACCACAGCCATAATAACACTACTACTTGCTCTGTAGTAGTGTTGTGAGGTGAGCAAGGTCATGCCAGAGCTCCCGAGGACGCGTCGTGTTGAGAGCGAGGGAATTTGTTCCTTCAACTGCCAACACGGCGAATCCTACGCGAATTTATATGCAAACTGAGGTTCTTGCATACAACGAGCAGTGTGACATCCCCCTAAGCGGTCTTGAATATTACATTAATATTATATTACCTACCTGGTAATATTTCTAATGGCCTGTATTCACTTTGATTAGTGACTAGTGCGAGTCCATACAAGCTACTCGCACTCGCAGCAAACTCGCAGCAAAGGACTGTATGGACTCGCACTAATCAATGTGAATACAGGCTTAAAGTGCATTAGTTGGCATTTTCAATAAATTGTATACTTACCCAATTAGCGTGAGTCGTTAAACAAAAATCAACTCTGTGTCTATTTGTGACGACAATTAAGTATTCAGTTGGTGTATAAATTCAATTTTCTTTTCAAGTTATCCTACTAATATTATAAATGCGAAAGTTTAAATGTTTGTTACTCAATCACGATTAAACGGCTGAACCGATTTGAATGAAATTTTGCACGAAGATAGTTTATAGCCTGGATTACAATATAGGATAGTTTTTATCCCGGGTCCACGCGGACGAAGTCGCGGGCGGAAGCTAGTAAATTATAATTTACAACACGTTATTTAAATGCGATTAACATAATTTGGATGCTTAATTTTCGTCAGAAAACTGACACCGAGTTTTTTGTTTTGTTTTTTTATACCACGTCGGTGGCAAACAAGCTTACGGCCCACCTGATGGTAAGTGGTTACCGTGGCCTATGGACGCTTGCAACTCCAGGGGTGTTACATGCGCGTTGCCGACCCTTTAAGAATTTATACACTCCATTTTTGAAGAACCCCATACTGTAGTCCCTAGGAAAAACCTCGGCAGGGAGCTCGTTCCACAACCGGAGCGTCCGAGGGAGGAAATTTCTCTGAAACCGTACGGTACGCGACCATTGTTTAACAATTCACGCTAATTGGGTACTCAATTTGTATACTTAAAAGAGAGAAAACTGTAAAAGAGGGTAACTAAAACTGGCCATTATTAGAAACTAGGATACGGAAAACCTTTAGGAAAAACTCACTTTAATAATGTAGGTACTTATAAAATAAAAATAATTACAACGAATGAAAGTAACCTCGGTTTACGATACTTCATAAATCGATCAGTTCTTAAGCATTCTAGTATTCTCCTTCTCATGTTCCCTCACTTTCTTATCCAGGAACTTCCCATGATTAAAGTAGTCTTCGATCTCCTGCAACGTCCTATCCTTAGTCTCCGGAAGTATGAAATACATCACCACCATACAGAACCCCATGGCTGCCCCGTATATGGCAAAGGTCCCATACACTTTAAAACTCACAAGCAACGTAGGGGTTACCTTCAAGGCCACCATCAGACAGATGGCTAGAGTTAATCCTGACATTGCCGAGCCTGCTCCTCTGTGAGCAACTGGAAATACCTCTCCAAGTAACGCCAGAGGTATAGGGGTGCTGCCCAAGTTAGCTAGTAAGAAGTACAGCATAAACATGGATATGGGCAGCCAAACTCGGTCCTTCGACACGACGTCTATGGCAGTCAGGTAAAGGTATGTACAGATAGCCATTAGGACCGCTAAAGCTGCTCCACCTGTCACGAACAACAAGGTCCTTCGCTTTAATACGCGAACTAGTGCTGATGAGAATGTGGAACTAAGTGTAGTTATGAGATCAATGATCACAGTGTAGTAGAACGATCTGGACTTGTCTCCCGTGATTTCTTCTATTATCTGTAAAGCGTACGCCGGGAATATGTGTCTTCCAGACACCTCTAACAACATTCCAGCGAAGAGTATTATCAGCAAAGGTTTTATGAAGTCTTTTTTAGTGAATTTCTGGAGGAAGTTCATCACGTGGCTCGTGAGAGTTGATTTCTCTTGTGTTTCAGATAATCTCTGCTTTTGAGCCTTGATCATACTATTGAATTCGTTTCTAGAGTCAAAACCATCTCCTCTCATTCTCAGCCAGGACTTTTCGCTGTCATCGAACTTGAATCTAGCGGCCAACCACGTCGGACTTTCTGGCCAAGTGCAGACAATTCCGAACGCGATTATATGGGGCACTAGGCCGAAAATCGCGACGGTCCTCCAAGAGTAATAGTGACCTGCAATGTGGACGAAGCTATTCCCTACACAGACGGCAGCAGTCTTGAGGTTTAAGAACATTCCTCGGAGCTGTGGGCTGGAGTATTCCCCTATAACAACGGCGCCTAGGGTTACACTTGAGCCTGCGGTGATGCCGCCCAGGATCCTGCCGGCCATGAGCGTGGGAATGTCCTGGGCGAAGTAGATAAGGATCCAGCCAACTGCGCCAGGCAGGATGACCATGGCCTGTGTGAGCTTCCGGCCCCATAGCTCCATGAAGAACGCGGAAATCACGAAGCCGGGGAAGCTCGCCAGGCCCACCACGGAAGCTGGAATGAAGATAGCAGTTTAAAAACCACAACATCTTAATAAATTTCCTTATGGCCTAACTTATATGCAATGAGATTGTCGCTCGTAGTATTACGACGATTGTGCGATAACGATAAGCCGTGAAGAGAAAGAATTGTGGATCAGAATGTTTGATCCCACGATAATATTTGTGATGTCGCGGTGCGGAAGGTAAGTGGGGAAACCACCAGTCTCTGACAAAGAGTAAGAGTAGGCCACAAAATCAAAATCAAATCATTGCACTTATGATTGCAAGCATGTCTATGAATGAATATAAGTAAATAATGTAATGTTAGTTGATGGTGTTAATTACGTAGTATGGTAATCTAGCATTAGTTATTGTAAGGTAAGATATTGTTTGGTTAAAATATAGGTATTACCTATGTTAAAATGATAGTGTAAATATTTGTTGGGCGGTATTCTTCAACTTTTTCAGCAAAACTTTAGAATGTAATTTGTATGAATAATATTGTATCCTGCGTAGTGAAATACCTACTGATAAACAAGTTTTTTAATCTATGCTAATACCTATTATAAAGAGGTAATCTTTACTAATACTATGCATAAAGAGGTTTTATGCGGGGTAGTCGCCGGGCCAATGTAGTGGGACTGGTGGGCCAGCACCTTGGGCTGACGTGTAGGGATCTACTTCCTGGCTGTATGTTGGTAGTTATAGCGCCAACACTGGCTGGTTAACCGAATGGTGTCGGTTTTCCGTGCACACATCAAAGAATCTTGGCGCGCCAACTACCAACATACAACCAAGTAACACCTATCGATTCCGTCCGAAATAAAAAGATTTATTGTTATTATTATTTACACGTTGGACCAATGTGCTGGCCCACTACCTTCGCATAATGTACAGTAAGCCACTCGCAGGTGATCTGTTGGGGGCAAACTACCTATAAATGTTGTACGTTCATTAGAAGTTAGTACTTACTCTAATCAGTTTCTTCACATAATTTACATACATATAGATAACTCCCGTGAGAATAAGACATATTAAGAAAATATAATGAAAATAGGCAATCACGTATTTTATGTCGAAAATCGCTCGACATGTTTAGAACCGATTCGCTAAACGCGCCGGCAAAGCGTGTGCTCATGATTACGAACCGCGAATCCGCTCCGAAATCCACTCCTGGCAGTTCCATACGTTAAGATGTTTTAATTTGTGATTTCCTACGTACTACTAAGTAGTTCATTCTGGTAGCGATCTACACCGTGTCAAATATATTTGCATACAACTATAAAATATCATAAAAATAACTACGCGATGCCAAATGATATGAAAACTGTATTATATTAAAATAAAACTAATATCAAATAATTACAATAAATGTTTGGGAATTACTCCGCCTTTAAGTTTCCGAACCAGGGTTAAACGTTTCTCAAACCCGTCACATGCGGTACGCACTACCTCCATAGGCATTTCATCCCAAATACGCACGATATTTTTTTTAATTGGTCCAAATTTGATATTTTATAATTATTCAGCTTAGACAGCATATATGACCATACAAAAAAATCCAAAGGATTTAAATCCGGAGAGCTGGGAGGCCATTCATTCTTGGGTAAGAAATCAGTTAAATTTGCCTTACACCAGGCTTGGACGCTGTTTGCGGTATGGGAAGGTGCTCCATCCTGTTGAAAAATATAATAGTCCTCTCCAAACATGCGTTGCAGATTTGGAGCAACAACTTTCGCCAGAACTTGGGTTTTGTAATACTCAGCGTTGATTTTAACACCCTTATCGATGAATATCAAAGGAAGTTTGCCCCGCTTACACACTGCTCCCCAAACCATTACCGAGGGGGCACCCTGAAATCTTGGAACGTATTTCTGATTCTCTGGAATGTCTGCCATCTGGGCTGCCCACAACCGATCGTTTTGAGCATTGTGGGGTTGTTCTAAAACAAACAATTTTTCATCTGAGAAGACAAACTCATCCCCAGCGTGCCACGAAAGTATTGTATTTGATCGCTGGACCCTCTTCTGCTTAGACGCCTGGGAAAGTCCATGAACTTTACGTTTCTTGTACGCGTAACACCCGAGATCATGTCTCAAAATGTTATGGGCAGACCCCCTTGAAATTTTCAATTCGGCTGCTAGTTTTCGAATAGAGCGATGGTTTTTACGTCTAATTCGCTCCCTCACAATTTTAACTACCTGATCTGTTCTCGCTGATCGCGGCCGACCAGATCTCTTTCGATCTTCTGTTGAGGAGGTCTCTTTAAATCGTTTTAATGTTTTATATACAAAATCACGTTTGATCCCAAGAGATTTCATCGCTTTGAAAATGTCACTAGCGCACTCACCATTGCGGTATTTGGTAACAATAATTTCTCGAAATTGCTTCATCGTGTTTTACACATGAATGAAATATGGTAGACATTTGAAATGACTGTATTTTGTTTCTGTACATATATGTTTAAATTTTATAAAAAGAACTATTTATTTGCAGCTTCATGTATTTTACACCAGTTCGAAACATATTGTATCCAAACTTATTGGACACGGTGTAAGTACTTAGATCAGTGCCATTTTTGACGTGTGCCGTCTTGCCGGCTATTTTAATATATCCCTCAATTCTAAAAGGCCCCTCTGCCCGCCGCGCCGACGTGCTTTTTGGGTCTAATTGGAATTCACCCCCCAAATGTATCAGTATTCTCATACTCGCCCAATCGCCCATGCCTTTTATTTCAGAACTTTATCTGTGGACGGACCTAAGTTGCACTTTTACACCAGCCAGCCATTAGATGCGCTACTTGAAACTTGAAACACGTTATAATTATATTTGTTTGGCATTGCACTGATTTATTTTGTTTGACACATTATGAAAAATAGCTGTATACAGGGAGTTCACCGGGAATTCCCGTTAATTCATTCAACGGTGTTCGTAACCCGTACGTGGGAGTTCGAGTTTGGTCTTGCGTGTGTCTGTATTTTAGTTAATTTTTTATAAGAATATGTAAACTGCGCTTTTTTTAGATTTCATAAATGAAATTTCCCCTGTGGCCACGTGGTCCGACTACTTGGGCCTACTAATCGGACGAAGTGGATATTTTGTACCTGTTAGTCCGACTATTTGGACTACAATCGAAATTCCACTTCATCCGAGTGACCGGTCTAGAATGGACTGTTGATTCGATTAATCGGACAACCAGGAAAAGGAATAAGAACTAAGGACTCTGATGTACAGCCACCATCACATACTCTCGATTTTTCTCGCACTATATCTCTTCTTCTAAGTGTTCTAATAAGAAAGAGACGGATAGTGCGAGAAAAATCGAGAGCTCGCGCGCCGTCGCATGATAGCCGTGCTGAGCGGTCAAGGTGTTCACAAACATTCTGAACACGACTTTATTCTTAAAGCCATAGAGTGCATGTTCAGATATTTTTGAACACCCTGAAGAGTACAGATGTATGTGAAGCAAATAAAGATTCTATTCTATTCTATCGGTGTACAGGAGATAGCAATACCGTTGTCTGTGTGATCGGAAACATGTGTGTATGTTGCATGACTATATAAGAAAAACCACTTAATATTATCAGCCCTCCTCACAGAATGAGTAAAGGCTGGTTTCCACTTTGATTAGTGCGAGTGCAGGTGCGCAGTGCAGGTGATTAGTGACTAGGTGTGGACAGCGACTGATTAGTGCAAGTGATTAGTTGGCTGTGTAGTAAAGTGAATAGAAGCGCGTTCTATTTTTTTGCGAGTGGACTGCGAGTATCCACGCCCCGCGCGCCCTCCCTTCCCCCTCACTCACAGCGTGCCTGCCACTAAACACGTGTGGACACTACTCGCACTACACACCTGCACTCGCACTAATCACCTGCACTCGCAGTGAATTGGACACTACTCGCACTACACACCTGCACTCGCACTAATCAAAGTGGAAACCAGCCTTTATTTATTTTTATTTATTTATTTATTTTTTATTCATTCACACATAAATTTACAGTTTAACACCAAATCACTTATGTGGTATACCAAGTTTCGCTACAAAATTTTAACAAGAAATTAAATTTAAGTCACACACAATCACATATGGTAACGTTATAAAAATTTAAAAAGAAACTAAAATAAACTCATAACAACTTCAACAAGAAATAATGGCACAGTTTAAATATTAACACTAAGTACAATCTATTCATACGATAAGAATGCTAAAACTTTTATACAGAATACACCAATACTGTCAGCAAATATGTCTATGTCGTCGGCCTTTAGTCCGCGGTGTCGCCACTCACCTTTAGCTCGCCACAAGCTGCCCCCGCGGGCTTATTAATATTATTATTATTATAGTGCGAGAAAAATCGGGAGAGGTCGCGCGCCGTCTTGTAATAGCCGTGCTGAAGTGTAAAGGCTGTGTTACGATATATCACCTTTTGTCAGAGCTCTACACAGCCTTAATGCGCTTCTTGCATCAGCACCGGATGTGGACGTCTTTGGAAGTAGTTGGGGAACTGTGTATCGTGAATGCTTAAGGTACTGTGAGATGATGGATAGACGTAATTCTTCTGTCATATATTAATATGCAGTGTATATATTCATTTGTAATTCACAGTGACTTAGTTTCTAACTGTAATGCTGTGTAATTATTTTAAATAAATAAATAAAATAAAAAAATAAAAATATTTGGGTTTTTTGGCTGCTCCAGCTATTATGATGCTGACCGTACTTGCCCAGTTGGGCGGCTCCAAATATCAGTAAGACGACATTCCACTGTCCCATACCTCTCTCACTAGCCTGTCATATCAATAGTCAATAGATATCAGTCGTACAAAGACAGGCTTAAGCGCTTTCATATGATGTCTCTTAAAAGCAGGAGAGATATGCTGGACATGACGTTTCTGTATAAAACTTTGAATAACATGACAGACTGTCCAAGTTTACTTAAAAAGTTTGCGCTCAAAGTACCCACCCGCGTTCCGCGATACCCTTGTCCACTTTAGCATACGACTCTGCCGCACCAAACTAGGCTCCCACTCGCCGGCGCCCCGCCCCGTCTGTCGCGCCTGCACAATAGGCTGAGCAGCAACTCAGAGCAGGAGTTGGACACACACCATGACAGTTTACACCGATTCAGGACAAAATTGCTGTCGATGACCGATTGAAATGCCTCAATAGCCATAGTAATTTGCATTCGTTTTAGACCATTCTTGAATTAGTCATAAGTATATTATTATTAACTACTATTGTGTCCCCTACTGAATTGTCTCGTTTTATATTATTTTTAGTCGATGCTTTCTTTAATGCATGCTGTGTTCGCCTGTAATTGGTGGCACAATTAAATGTAAACCTGTTTTTTTTTGTATTAGTGCTTGTAATTGTTGTTGCCGCTGTTGGCGATCCTTAATAATAAATAAATTAATTAATTAATAGGTCTGCCCTTATTTAGTTATATATAAATTAAAAACCTTTTAGAAATAGAAATAGAAATAGAAATATTTATTTGCCATTAAATGTGGTATACATATGGTGTTACAATGATAAATTATAGAGCCGTACACATTTAGACTTTAAAAAGCCATGCAAATTTCAATTAAATTAAAATGAAGATTAAGAACATTAATTAATAAAAATACAAAGTCGTTTTAATTATGAAAAATTCTTATTAATTATTACATAAAAGTCATTCAATGTGTAGTAACACTTTTCAACCAGAAAAGAGAACAGTTTTTTTTTAAATGTCGTGATTGGTAGTTTTTTAAGCTCATCAGGCAGCCGGTTAAATATTTTAATGCACATTGCGTAACAACTTTTCCTTCTCATGACTGTACGCATATTAGGGAGTACTAACCTGTCAGGATATCTAGTATTAAAACACTTTTCGTGATGAACATATCGGGGCGCTGTTTAACAAATACACAAACCTCGTAAATATAAATTGAGTGCACTGTTAATAACTTCAGTTCAACAAAGTAACTTTTACAAGATGTTCTTCGAAGTATGTTGCATATTGCTCTAATGCATTGCTTTTGTGCTATCAGGGTTCGACTCACATGTGACGAATTTCCCCAAATCAAAATACCATACCTTAAATTAGATACCACAAAAGCATGATATGCCATTAAAGCGGTTTTCATATCAGTTATACGTGTCAATCTCCATAAAACATATACAAATCTATTAATTTTGGAGCAAACTTTTTCCACATGCATCTTTCAAGTACATCTTTATTTCGTTATATAACTTTATTTAGTTACTCCTTTGGGGTTGCATGCGTCTATAGGCTGCGGTGTCCGCTTACCATCAGGCGGGCCGTACGCTTGTTTACCACCGTCGTTGTATAAAAAATATATACTTGAAAAAATCTATATATTAATCACCCAAGTGGCACACTGGGTGGGAAATAGCTCGGATATCATATCTATTTAGATACTTGAGTGAAATTTATAGCCATGACTAAGTTCTATATAGGTGGAAAGAACCCTTAGGCAACCAATATAGAACCACGGGGAGAAAAATTGCAGCCTGTTTTTGGTTCTAAATTGAAACCATAAGAGATCTCACGATTACCTTAAGTGGCAATTAGAACTATGGGTGAAAGTTATGCGCAGTGAACGACGATTTATTGAACGAATGAATAACAATATTTCAGTTCGGTCAATGAGTGACAAATGCGACGCCAAAGTTCCTTTGAGTGGCGTGGCAACAATATTAATAAGTTGTGTTTTAAAAAGTGCATGTATTCTGGCCATTTTAATTTTGGATTTATACTCCTTTTTGGTGAGTGATTAAAACTTCACGTAAAGGCATTGAAATAAACAATCTTGCGAATGATTTTTTACCGTGAAACTATGTATGGTTTCTTTGTAAATTTCGATGCGCCTTTGATTTGATCAGGAATATTTAAAAAGAGTGCTAAATCAAATAAGGAATTGATACTGATAAGAAATAAAACTGTTAAAAACCTGACCGAACGATTGTAGGTTACGTACTATGTTAAAGTAACATCGTCACAATTATTAAGTTTGTGATTATGCGTCAGTGTGATGAAAATTTGTTTAGAATAATTCATTTTCAAGAACTCCATTTGTAAACATGGCGAAACAAAAAAGATCTTTCAGTGTTTATTTTCACTTATTTGTTCTCTATTTGGAACTATCAGGTCTCAAAATCACTTATTTGTATCTTGCGAGTGGCAAAGCAGTGAATGCCATTACCAATACTAATTATTTGCTCTTTTGTAGTGCTCGTGAATTAGGAGTCCTCAATACTCCTCCAAAATCCCATGTTGTTGTTGTTAGCAAATACATGTGTCATATTTTGATAACTTTACTAAATTGCAACCACGGACGGAACTCGAACCCATGACTTCTCCATTCGGCCCGCGGTAACATTTAACAACAAATTAGGTCTCGTAAAAATAGGATAGATAGAAGACAACAATTACGCTTCATACAAATATCGCGTCCTACTACGGCTTAACATGGAAGAAAAATAATTAAAAACAAAATCAATAAAATAATTCATATCTTTGTAACAAATGTACCTAGAGAGGTCGTAATTGCCTCTAAATGTATGTATTTGAAGGGTTTATCCAACACTGAACAAAAAAAAAGTTTAGTAAATAATTTTCCAGATACAAAATATTTTCGTAATATCCGGGTCTCAGAAACAAGATTTTCAATTTGTATTCTCTCAAAAACTACACATAATAGAAACACGGGAGTTTTGCATTTGTAATGATCCAAAATACAGTAATTTGTAATAAAATGGGAATGTCACTTTTTGGGCTTCTATAAAACTTTCGCTTATTACCTAATTCAAATGCAACACTTTTCATACGTTAAATGTGCATAAACAACTAATGTTAAGTTACGGAAAATACAAGTAAACACATCACTTTTGTATGCGGAACTATTGACTTAATTTTATTATTGTATTGAGACTTTAGGACCTTATATAGCACTATTGCTTTTATTCAGTGAAAATTAAAACCTGCATGCAACTTTAAGTTATAAAGTAGACACAAAAAACGTTCCTAAGCAACTGCAAGTGACAGGATGAACTCATATACAATTTTGAGTTGTGTTTAAAGCTATAAGTTTTATCAAACACTGTCAAACCACTCATTTAGAACGTAAAACTATAAGATAAGCTGCAAAAATCACTAATGTGCTACAATTTTATCATAACCTAACTCAAATTATTTATTTCGTATCATACAGGTATTTTTTGCCCAAATTCTAATCATTGCTGATTAACGACTTCATGGTTTGAATTTGTATCTTCTGTGTCCATCTCCATAATATTCCTTAAAGTATCTACGGCGTGCCGATGATAACTACCACATCTTTTAACTTTTTTCCATTTCGCGCAATTCATTTCTGATGAGTTTAATGTCTAGAACTTTATATCAACAGAAACAAGTGTTCAAAACAAATTTGTATCAACAGAGTGACGCAGGACGAATAATACATTTTGACAGATGCAATAGGAACAATAAATATTTATGTCCTAATTTTGGAACAGTTAGATCGTTAGTGGTTTAAGTGAAAATAACTGTTTTTTGTTTTCAAGAACCAATAGTGGCAAAAGAGATACTTTTACGGCCCTTCTAGGCCTTATAGTTGCAATCTTTTTAGGTTCCAAAAGGGCCGTAAAATTATATCTTTAGCCACTATAGGTGATATACAACTCTATTATACTAGTCATTTGGAATTAAGAGTTCCAAATGAGGGTATGATCCCACTTATATATAAAAGTTGCTTATAAGTGACTTTAGTGCCTTATATAGCACTATTGCTTCTTATTCAGTGACAATTAAAACCTGCATGCAACTTTAAGTAGCAAAATCAACTTTACCCAACCATAAGTAATAAAGTAGAAACAAAAACGTTCCTAAGCAACTACAAGTGACAGGATGAACTCATATAAGTACAATTTTGAGTTGTGTTTAAAGCTATGAGTTTTATCAAACACTGCTAAACCACTCGTTTAGAACGTAAAGCTATAAGATAAGCTGCAAAATTCACTAATGTGCTGCTTGGGCATGATCTGTCATTTTGACATTCGTGTTTGTGAGTTAAAGAGTCTCACAGACTGACGCGGCCTAGCCGCAGCGGTTGTAGCATTTACCTTTATCTGCGTTGCACCTGTAGGTCACATCAGTTAATGCAAGACCTTGCAATTGCCATCTTACGTCTTTTTAGGCTTTATTTACATCATTGATTCACTCTCTTGGTTCTTGTAACCCCAACTTCTAAGAAAGGGTATACTTCTGTACACTGCTTTTGATATCGTGATTACTAATATTATCGGTTTCTGTTCATTTGAACCGTATTTAATCCTATATTTTCCCTATTCCTGAAATTCTTAAAAATAATAAATACGTTTGTTATTTTCTGTTGACAATCTGTCAACAACGTTGTGTTCTTCTAAATAGTCATTTTCACTACCATAAAGGTTAGGTTTTATACTTTTCGGCTAAGTCTGTATACTTTTAGGTACTTATGAAACCCTGGTAGCTTGTAATTTTTGAAATATGAAATTATAATATGTAATTCTAGAACATGGGATCCCTTGGGTATAAAAGCCGATACAGCCGCTGTATTAAAGCAGTTTTACCTTCGACTTCCAAACAAGAAGTACAGAACAGATCCGTTGCGGGGTCACAGCCGGCCCCGCAACTCAAGAGGGTCCCTAAACCTACTCGTCGGTCGTCAGTTTTACTACGAATTGCGTCCCTGCTGGACGACTGCCTTTGCGGGGCTCCCCTACTGAGCACCTGCCTCCCGAAGCGCTACATCTGTACACCACCCTTCGGAACGGCCCAGCTGAGCTCCTCCCGAGCGTTTGGCTTGGAAGACTCCCTGCTGCACGCGTCCTACTACGCGCCGGCCACTGCTCACGCCCTACGGGACGTTCCTATCTGCTGCATGCGCCTTACTTCTCGCCTACCTACTGCTCACGCCCTACTACGCGCCTGGTTGTCGACTGCCGCGCTACACGCGCCCCTACCGAGCGCCTGGCGGAGGCTTATACCCTGACGGTACGCCCGTACGCTTACTCCTCGCACGCGCTGCTACGCACGCCTCCGGCCTGTCATTTCTACCTGCGGAACCCTCACACTCTGCGGGATCCCACTGGTTCCGTTTAACTCTTTCCTAATTTAACCACCACGTGTCCTGGTAACTAGGTACTACTGTTTGCTTGTCAAGAAACTCTCTTAATAAAGAACCTCGACCCTAACTTTTCTTTTGTAATTTGTATTTAGCTTTCATACTTGTTACGTGGGCTTCCAAAAAGGTTTGTAAGTCCACGTAACGTGACAGTTTTGGCGCCCAACGCAAGAGGCCTTATTTTTTGACAAGCTTATTTTTTTTTCTAAATTTTAAAAACTACAGACAACATACGTCACTAAAACCTCTTTATTTCGGCCTCATATTAACTAACTTCTACCTAAAATATATATATTTTTTAACTCAGTTACTATGGCACGTCCTATCAAATATGTTAACTTAAATAAGCCTGAACTCGAATACGAGGTTATAATTAGGTTAGAGGAACCAAGAGAAAATTTGGTAGCTTTAAAAAAACAGGCAGAAACACTGGGTCAATCGCAACCACCGACAGAGGTCTTGCAGTCAGTCATTCCTCCTGAAGAAGATCTCGAACAGGTTGAAACTTGTCTGAATTACTTTGAATCAAAGATCAACCAGTTACAATCCAAAGCTTCTCCATACGCGTGTAAAAGATTAGAATCATTTCAAAATCACTTATTTTTTCGACTTAGACGCATCGACTTAGACCATAACTCGCCTCTCACAGACAAACTTAACCGACTTTCGGAAAGATTCAAGGTTTTAGAGAACAAATATGAAGCTCTACTTTTTGAATCTGCGGAAACTACACCCTTAGCATCTCCCCACTGCCCTCCTCTTGGAACAACACCTGAAGCCCCTTTGTCTTCTCACTTAGTTACAAACCAACACTCAGAACAGAGTATTCCCTGTCAAAATATTGCTCAAACGACGTCCTCTCCTAATATAATCCCAGAACTTAGAAAACTATCCTATAACGGCAACTCCTGCCCAAAATCTTTTCTCCAGAAAATTGAAGAGTTTGGTGTTTCCCGCAATCTGAAAAAGGAACGCCTTGCTGACTTAGTCTTTGAAATTTTCACTGATAAAGCCCTTCATTGGATTCGATTTCAGAAAAATCGTCAACCAGACCTCTCGTGGTGTGAAATCTCAAACCTACTTATTAGAGATTTCGGAAATACGGATTATGACTTCAAACTCTTGACTGCTATCAACGCTAGAACTCAAGGTGATTACGAGACTATCATCATTTATATCTCCATTATGCATGGTATGTTCTCTCGTCTCAACAAAAAAATAAGTGAATCTGAGCAACTCTCAATTCTCCTCAGAAACATACGCCCCTGCTATTCAGTATTCGTGGCATTGAATAAAATTGATTCCATTGATTCTCTGATATCAGCCTGCCAAAATTACGAACATATTTTGGATAGAGACCGTAACTTTAAAGAACCTAAACCTGCTATTGATCAATTAGCATCTGAATTCAATTACAACCCTTCGACATCCTCATCTAAACCTTCCCTCCCTAGCCAGCCTAAAACCCAGTTCAATTCAGACTCAAGACCCCCTTTTAAGAATTATTTTTCTAAACAAGCAAATAGCATCTCTGATAAATTTACCTCTAACCTCTTCTGTGTTCGATGTCGCGCAAACGGCCACTCTCTTCGAACTTGTCAGCAACCTCACTTCCCCATTTGCTTTAAATGCGGTCTGCGAGGCTTTAAAACCCCAGACTGTCCTGACTGTAATACCAAACACTATTCCTCTCCAAAAAACTAACTTTGCACGACTCCGATGGCACCAATAACTCTAGCCCTTTTGACATAATTGACTGGCAAAATTGGCTTACTTATCTTCGTAATTTCTTCAATCTTTACAAGATTTCGTCAGTCCTTTATGAAGAAGAAAAGGATCATAATAGACCTTTTCTTAACTTTACTATCGACGGAATCCCTTTTTCCGGTTTGCTAGATAGTGGAAGTTCTTTAACTATATTAGGCAACAATTCTCACCTTGACCTTTTGAAAAAGGGTTATTCTTTATCGAAGTCGTGCCCACTTTCAGTCGCTACAGCTAATAACCACAAATTGCAATCATTAGGCTATATCGACTTACTCATGACTTTTAATAATCAAACTCATGCTATAAGAGCCTACGCGTTTCCTGAAATACACCCTTCAATCATCTTAGGTGTAGACTTTTGGAAAACTTTTAATCTTATACCCGAATTGCTTAAACCTACTATCTTTGACAATGTACAGTGTAATACCATTACATCTGACACTGGGAAGATCCTCACTTATGAAGCATTATCTACGGAACAGAAAGACATAGCTGCAGACATCATCGCCAGATTCAAGCAAATTTCCTTCGAAGAAAAAGGCGAACTTGGAAAGACTCATCTGATTTGCCATAAAATCGATACAGGGAACTCTCCACCTGTAAGACAACGCTGCTACCGGCTATCACCTGAAAAACAAAGAGCACTTATAAACGAAGTAGACAAGATGCTTGGCTGGAAAGTGATTGAACCCTGCGAGAGCCCTTGGTTATCTCCGGTGATCATAACTCCTAAGAAGAATGGTGAATGGCGTTTCTGTGTTGACAGTAGAAAACTTAACTCTATCACTCGTCGTGATGCCTATAGCCTGCCAGTAATGAACGAAATATTAGACCACTTGAGAGATGCTAAATATCTTTCAAGCATTGATATTGCGAAAGCTTTCTGGGAAGTCCCACTACACCCTCCAGACAGGGACAAGACAGCTTTTTACGTTCCAGGTAGAGGAATGTACCGCTTTGTTGTCATGCCTTTTGGTCTAACCAATGCTCCAGCGACACAACAAAGACTAATGGACGCGCTGTTCACTCCGGAGTTTGAGCATAAAGTATTTTGCTACTTAGACGATATCGTCATCATCAGCAAGACCTTTGAAGAACATATTTCCCTTCTTATCAGAGTTCTTGAAAAACTAACATACGCAGGTTTGACGATTAACTACGAAAAAAGTCAATTCTTCAAAAAAGAACTAAAATACCTTGGTTTTATGGTCGATGAACAAGGCTTGAGAGCTGACCCTGACAAAGTTCGGGCAATTTTAGAATATCCTACGCCGACTACAAAAAAAGAGATAAGAAGATTTCACGGCAGCTGCAGTTGGTTTAGAAGATTTATCCCAAACTTCAGTACTATTGCAGCACCTCTTAATAAATTGGCAGCCTCGGGGAAGAACTCGCCAAAATTTGGCTGGACTGCCGAAGCCAACTCCGCCTTCCTAAAGATGAAGGAACTACTTGTGACAACTCCAATCCTTGCCTGCCCTAATTTTGATGAACCTTTTGCTGTTCACTGCGATGCCTCCAACGATGGAATCGGAGCGATGCTCACACAAAAGCAAGATAATAGAGAAGTCGTAATAGCATACATGAGCAAAAGTTTCAATAAGCATGAACGGAACTACTCAACCACAGAACGGGAGACGTTAGCTGTCATTTCAGCTCTTGAGCACTGGAGATGCTACGTGGACAATGGAAAAGAATTTACTGTTTACACGGACCATGCTGCTCTAAAATGGTTCCTAAATCTATCTAATCCTTCAGGTAGACTAGCTAGATGGGCCCTCAGACTCTCAACATTCAACTGCGTTTTAAAACACAGAATTATGAATGTATGTGTGATTTTTGAAAGAGACGCAAGGAAGATCTGGAGCTTCTTAGTTGTATATAATTTTCTTCATGTTATTAGCACCTCATCTCATTTATGCACTAATCACCACGCATAGCATATCTATATAACAAAAAAAAAAACTTTTAATTAATAAGTACGAAAAAGTTTTTTTTCCTGGGTTTTTGGGGTAATGTAGCATTTACCTTTATCTGCGTTGCACCTGTAGGTCACATCAGTTAATGCAAGACCTTGCAATTGCCATCTTACGTCTTTTTAGGCTTTATTTACATCATTGATTCACTCTCTTGGTTCTTGTAACCCCAACTTCTAAGAAAGGGTATACTTCTGTACACTGCTTTTGATATCGTGATTACTAATATTATCGGTTTCTGTTCATTTGAACCGTATTTAATCCTATATTTTCCCTATTCCTGAAATTCTTAAAAATAATAAATACGTTTGTTATTTTCTGTTGACAATCTGTCAACAACGTTGTGTTCTTCTAAATAGTCATTTTCACTACCATAAAGGTTAGGTTTTATACTTTTCGGCTAAGTCTGTATACTTTTAGGTACTTATGAAACCCTGGTAGCTTGTAATTTTTGAAATATGAAATTATAATATGTAATTCTAGAACATGGGATCCCTTGGGTATAAAAGCCGATACAGCCGCTGTATTAAAGCAGTTTTACCTTCGACTTCCAAACAAGAAGTACAGAACAGATCCGTTGCGGGGTCACAGCCGGCCCCGCAACTCAAGAGGGTCCCTAAACCTACTCGTCGGTCGTCAGTTTTACTACGAATTGCGTCCCTGCTGGACGACTGCCTTTGCGGGGCTCCCCTACTGAGCACCTGCCTCCCGAAGCGCTACATCTGTACACCACCCTTCGGAACGGCCCAGCTGAGCTCCTCCCGAGCGTTTGGCTTGGAAGACTCCCTGCTGCACGCGTCCTACTACGCGCCGGCCACTGCTCACGCCCTACGGGACGTTCCTATCTGCTGCATGCGCCTTACTTCTCGCCTACCTACTGCTCACGCCCTACTACGCGCCTGGTTGTCGACTGCCGCGCTACACGCGCCCCTACCGAGCGCCTGGCGGAGGCTTATACCCTGACGGTACGCCCGTACGCTTACTCCTCGCACGCGCTGCTACGCACGCCTCCGGCCTGTCATTTCTACCTGCGGAACCCTCACACTCTGCGGGATCCCACTGGTTCCGTTTAACTCTTTCCTAATTTAACCACCACGTGTCCTGGTAACTAGGTACTACTGTTTGCTTGTCAAGAAACTCTCTTAATAAAGAACCTCGACCCTAACTTTTCTTTTGTAATTTGTATTTAGCTTTCATACTTGTTACGTGGGCTTCCAAAAAGGTTTGTAAGTCCACGTAACGTGACACGGTCAATAGTAAACGTCATTATTAGCTGTCAAATTTACTATTGACCGCCACCGCAGGCCTCGCCCGTGTGACTAAGGCCTTAGGGATCAAAGCCATTTTGTTAGCGGAGGCTTTTTCAGGGGGCTAAAGTTTAATATTTGCAACTATAAAGTACTGGGGTTGAATACTACACTCATTGGTTCACTAAAAAAACAATAGTAAACGCTAAAGCAGCTTCGATGGCGTAGAAAATTATAAAGGCAAAAGTACAAATAAGAGCAGATATCAAAATCATCCCAAACCTTAAGGTGCCGTATGTTTAGCGAAGTTAAGGCTCCACATTCGAATTTTTCGTCAAAATGAGTTGTTTTGTAACCGTTTTATACATTACAACGTAACATTTTTGCTGTCGGAAAAAATATATCATAATCTGCAAGATATGCGACGGGTCATAGTTTTCGTAGAAATCCATTTTAACAATAAAAATTAGAGAAAAAGAAATCTAAAGTCACCCCTATTTTTTCACTTGTAACCATTTTACTGCTCCATTTTTTATCAGAATAATATGAAATTTTATAACTTTCTTCAGAAAATAAAGAAAGTAAGAAAATGATGCCCCTGTTCATTCCAAATGACTAGTATAATAGAGTTGTATATCACCTATAGTGGCTAAAGAGATAATTTTACGGCCCTTTTGGAACCTAAAAAGATTGCAACTATAAGGCCTAGAAGGGCCGTAAAAGTATCTCTTTTGCCACTATTGGTTCTTGAAAACAAAAAACAGTTATTTTCACTTAAACCACTAACGATCTAACTGTTCCAAAATTAGGACATAAATATTTATTGTTCCTATTGCATCTGTCAAAATATATTATTCGTCCTGCGTCACTCTGTTGATACAAATTTGTTTTGAACACTTGTTTCTGTTGATATAAAGTTCTAGACATTAAACTCATCAGAAATGAATTGCGCGAAATGGAAAAAAGTTAAAAGATGTAGTAGTTATCATCGGCACGCCGTAGATACTTTAAGGAATATTATGGAGATGGACACAGAAGATACAAATTCAAACCATGAAGTCGTTAATCAGCAATGATTAGAATTTGGGCAAAAAATACCTGTATGATACGAAATAAATAATTTGAGTTAGGTTATGATAAAATTGTAGCACATTAGTGATTTTTGCAGCTTATCTTATAGTTTTACGTTCTAAATGAGTGGTTTGACAGTGTTTGATAAAACTTATAGCTTTAAACACAACTCAAAATTGTATATGAGTTCATCCTGTCACTTGCAGTTGCTTAGGAACGTTTTTTGTGTCTACTTTATAACTTAAAGTTGCATGCAGGTTTTAATTTTCACTGAATAAAAGCAATAGTGCTATATAAGGTCCTAAAGTCTCAATACAATAATAAAATTAAGTCAATAGTTCCGCATACAAAAGTGATGTGTTTACTTGTATTTTCCGTAACTTAACATTAGTTGTTTATGCACATTTAACGTATGAAAAGTGTTGCATTTGAATTAGGTAATAAGCGAAAGTTTTATAGAAGCCCAAAAAGTGACATTCCCATTTTATTACAAATTACTGTATTTTGGATCATTACAAATGCAAAACTCCCGTGTTTCTATTATGTGTAGTTTTTGAGAGAATACAAATTGAAAATCTTGTTTCTGAGACCCGGATATTACGAAAATATTTTGTATCTGGAAAATTATTTACTAAACTTTTTTTTTGTTCAGTGTTGGATAAACCCTTGAAATACATACATTTAGAGGCAATTACGACCTCTCTAGGTACATTTGTTACAAAGATATGAATTATTTTATTGATTTTGTTTTTAATTATTTTTGCTTCCATGTTAAGCCGTAGTAGGACGCGATATTTGTATGAAGCGTAATTGTTGTCTTCTATCTATCCTATTTTTACGAGACCTAATTTGTTGTTAAATGTTACCGCGGGCCGAATGGAGAAGTCATGGGTTCGAGTTCCGTCCGTGGTTGCAATTTAGTAAAGTTATCAAAATATGACACATGTATTTGCTAACAACAACAACATGGGATTTTGGAGGAGTATTGAGGACTCCTAATTCACGAGCACTACAAAAGAGCAAATAATTAGTATTGGTAATGGCATTCACTGCTTTGCCACTCGCAAGATACAAATAAGTGATTTTGAGACCTGATAGTTCCAAATAGAGAACAAATAAGTGAAAATAAACACTGAAAGATCTTTTTTGTTTCGCCATGTTTACAAATGGTGTTCTTGAAAATGAATTATTCTAAACAAATTTTCATCACACTGACGCATAATCACAAACTTAATAATTGTGACGATGTTACTTTAACATAGTACGTAACCTACAATCGTTAGGTCAGGTTTTTAACAGTTTTATTTCTTATCAGTATCAATTCCTTATTTGATTTAGCACTCTTTTTAAATATTCCTGATCAAATCAAAGGCGCATCGAAATTTACAAAGAAACCATACATAGTTTCACGGTAAAAAATCATTCGCAAGATTGTTTATTTCAATGCCTTTACGTGAAGTTTTAATCACTCACCAAAAAGGAGTATAAATCCAAAATTAAAATGGCCAGAATACATGCACTTTTTAAAACACAACTTATTAATATTGTTGCCACGCCACTCAAAGGAACTTTGGCGTCGCATTTGTCACTCATTGACCGAACTGAAATATTGTTATTCATTCGTTCAATAAATCGTCGTTCACTGCGCATAACTTTCACCCATAGTTCTAATTGCCACTTAAGGTAATCGTGAGATCTCTTATGGTTTCAATTTAGAACCAAAAACAGGCTGCAATTTTTCTCCCCGTGGTTCTATATTGGTTGCCTAAGGGTTCTTTCCACCTATATAGAACTTAGTCATGGCTATAAATTTCACTCAAGTATCTAAATAGATATGATATCCGAGCTATTTCCCACCCAGTGTGCCACTTGGGTGATTAATATATAGATTTTTTCAAGTATATATTTTTTATACAACGACGGTGGTAAACAAGCGTACGGCCCGCCTGATGGTAAGCGGACACCGCAGCCTATAGACGCATGCAACCCCAAAGGAGTAACTAAATAAAGTTATATAACGAAATAAAGGTTTTTAATTTATATATAACTAAATAAGGGCAGACCTATTAATTAATTAATTAATTTATTATTAAGGATCGCCAACAGCGGCAACAACAATTACAAGCACTTATACAAAAAAAACAGGTTTACATTTAATTGAGTTGTTTTGTAACCGTTTTATCCATTACAACGTAACATTTTTGCAGTCGGAAAAAATATATCATAATCTGCAAGATATGCGACGGGTCATAGTTTTCGTAGAAATCCATTTTAACAATAAAAATTAGAGAAAAAGAAATCTAAAGTCACCCCTATTTTTTCACTTGTAACCATTTTACAGCTCCATTTTTTATCAGAATAATATGAAATTTTATAACTTTCTTCATAAAATAATGAACAAGGGCATCATTTTCTTACTTTCTTTTTTTTCTGAAAAATTTATCTCGTTTTCTGAAATATTCCGCCAAAGTTCCTACGCCTCCCCGTTTTCGTCCATACGGTCAGTGCGGGACGAGACACGTTGCATGACGGACCTGTGTCAATTTGCACTGCGCCGAAATTTTTAAATATTTGTGGAAATTGTGGACTATATTTGTTGCATAGAGTGGACAATCCGTTTTGTGATTCGTATAGTAGGTAACTAATAAACATTTGCGTACAGTTTAGTTTTTATTGACAGATAATTTTGTTGCATAGAGTGGACAATCTATTTCGTGGTTTGTAAAGTAGTAGGTACTATAGACAAGACAGCTGACTGACCATCCGTGCACTTTATGTGCATTGTAATAAGGTTCTTGTATAAATACAGGATGGTCAGTTAACTGTTGGCGTTTGTACCTAATTAACATTTACGTAGGTATAGTTTAGATTTGGTTTTTAGTTCAAGATGGGAAATAATAATAATAATAAATTCTTTATTTCAGGCCAGTTTGCCCATAGATTGTTAGTAACATACAAACTTACGATACTAGAGTCAGTACGTCTTAGCTTAGGTCTCACAAATTTTTCAATAATTATTTTGGGTCTTTGGGGTTAAATAAGCGCAGGAGGAAAATACGTAATATCAAGAAATTTTACAAGAGAAGAGGAAAAAGAATACACAAGTAAATACCTATTCTATCAAAGTATCAAAATTGGGAAATCGCTAAAACCAGACATTTTATTAGTAAATATATTTACAATATCTATTGTTAGGAGCATGAACAATTATAGAAACAATATTGTTTTATCTGCTCGTATTAATGACTGTCAAGTGTTAATAGAATAAGTTCTAATAAAAATAGTGGGCTTGGCAAATATTGTAAGTACCTACCTATGGGTTGCATGCCAACTCGTTCGATACAGAGTTATTATTTGATATGAAACAAAGTATGGTTAACGTACTACTAATCTATAAGTATATATTTACCCGAGGCCGATTTCTGTACAGTCAGCATAATATAGTTAGTAGCAGCCAAGTTAGCCAAATATATCGGAACGTACATTCATCGAAATAGTCTTTGTTACTATAAGTAGGAGTAAGAATGTGTTACGATATATTTGGCTACTTTGGATGCTACTAACTATCTGATGCTGACTGTACACACCATCATCATCAAATCAAGGAAGTAGAACGTAATAAATATACCGAAAATTAGTTTAAAACTTAACAACCTTACACTTACACAAAAGGTAACGGACAGACAGACATACTTTCGCATTGGAGTATATGGAGTATGGTATGGAAGTATGGATAGTATGGATTATATGTCTTTCCCGCTCACGGGACAATGATGTCCCGGACCTTTGGGAGGCGTGCGTGGAGCTCTGAGCCAACACGTAGACAATTTTGACAATTTAATGAAATGCAAGGAGTACACCAAGCGGATGCTGTCTCTGCCCGTGTCATGGGACGCACACAGAAACAGCACCCACTGGGGTGTAAGAGTCTATTGCTAGTTGATGGAATCTAAATAAAACGGGTTATTGGGTGAAAATGATGGACTAGTAGCTGGGCTATTGGATGAAACATCGGACGCCTGCCCAATAAAACTGTTTCACATTTTATCTCTGGCAGACGGTGACTCGCTAACTGCTAGATGGGCCCCTATTAATAGCGACATTAAAAAATGGCCTAATGGCAACAGTAGGTATTGATTATTATTATTACCTTTATATTTTTTCGCACTATCCGTCTCTCTCTTATTAGAATATTTAGTAACAGAGGTATAGTGCGAGAAAAATCGAAAGTATGTCGCGGCCGTTTCGTGCTAGGCGTGCTGACGGAACTACACTAATCGTAAGTAAATAGTATTATAATAGGAGGGACATCATTTTTGAACTTAATCAATTATGTAATTTATGTATGACAAATATCACGTTTCAATTAAGCATGACGAATGTCACCCACCCACGTCCACCCTTGCATTGGTAACGATGCGCGATGACGCGTCTGTAACTTAATCTATGTAACGCTTAATAAATGACGGCGGGTTGTGCGACTTGCGCGGGGAGAGGGTCGAGGCTCCGCCCATACGCTCAAGGACTTTAGCGGGTATACAAGCCTTAAGCGAACGGTTTTTGAAACAAAAATAATGCGTCTGTTTATAATAACATGGTTTCAAAAAAATACGAATACTTAGTAATATTGAGGCTTTTCTGCAGGGCGATCAGTGATTCGAAACATGATTAAGCAATTTTCGCTCGATAGAAAAAAAACACGAACATAGGTCTAAAATACACTTAAAATATTCGTAACAAATTATGCACAAAAACTAAAAATATTAAAATTGCCTCAAAAATCGGTAATATCATGTTTGAGAGAACTCAGTGATTACTTTTTTATTTATTTAAACGGCCAAAAAATTCAAATTATTAACATGATATCCGCGCTTCCGAGCACGCACTTCCATCTCGCACACGCTTATGCTCAGTGAGAGGTAACTTATTATGCTCTGTAACTTGTTTTAAGCTCACCCCACAGAGTTCTATGGCTCACCCACAAATATATCTAGTCACCGCGATGCGTAGTAAGAGGTCTAGTTTTGTGACGGGTCACCGGCGGGGTGAGCCGCATTAGCGCGTAGTGAATAATAATTATATTAGAATCAATCACTAAAGTCCGACTAAAATAAACAAAGGCAAATGGAACAACACGGTTTTATTAAAATTGTTTGTCTCAGGGTCACGTGTCAATTGCAGTGTTTTATTCTTTTCTTTTCCTGCTTATATTTATTTTGCACTCATCTGCCCACGCGTCGTGAATGAAATGTTAGTCCCATTGTAAACATTAGGTAATGCTGCTTGCGTTGTTTGATAACTTAAAGCCTAGTTTATGGTTGGGCGATGCGTACAGCTGTGGATATTACATATACTTACATAAACAATGATTAAGAAGGTATGTTTTTTAATGAATACTAGCAACAGCGTGGGGACTTCTGCCCATTGCCTAAGGGATCGTCCTAATACTTAAACGCGACTACGCGGTTATCGCAAGTTTATATAAACGATAATATATCGAATTTTAATCGCGTAGTCGCGTAGTATTAAGACGATCTCTCACCAGTCACCAGCCATGTAAGGAGGTCTGTGCCCAGAAGCACGAAGTACGTGTACCTATAGGTTGACGATGATGATGTTTTCACTGGCTAAACTAGATAGACGTACCGAGCCACGACATCGTTTCCAGATCAGTCTTAATAGTAGAATCATCAGCCTTCAGTCCAGGTAACAGCACAGCTGGGAAGCTGAGCACTATTCCCTGGCCCAACATGTTCAGGAGCACCCCCGTTACCGCCCATGACTGAAACAAATAAGCCTCTTTCGAAAATACATTTTTGGCAGCATCCATACCCTATTATCAAACTGCGATTAGCATGAAACAGTTTTTATATGGCAGAATTCAATCAGACCTGATGCCGTCTAAAGCCGTGGTTTTTCATTCAAAAACTTGACATCTGCGATTAACCGTTTATGGCTGGGCCACATTTGTACGCCTGTATTTCTGGCAAAGATTATTTAATAGCCTAACTGTCCTACTTATTCATTTGCATGCACTTAGTAAGTATTCTGTGATGTATTGTACAGTCAGCAGCAGAAGTAGTTACGCAAAATAACACGTTTATTATGATCTAGACAGTCCTTATCCTCTTGACATTACATAGTCGTGTGTACCGGCACTTGACCCGCGCGCGTAGCTACTTTTGCTGCTGAGGGGCTACCGCGAAACGAAAACGAACTTCGTTCGTGTATCTCCCTCCCTGTCGCTCGAACCAGATCTCTGATTGGACCCACGTATCGAACTGCAAGTGTTTGTGAGCATGAGCAGTACGGGAAGAGCAGTGCTACCTAGCTGCAGTTGTCTTATTTGAAATACTTGTATTTAAAATGCAAATACAAAATACGTATTTTATATTTTGTACTTAAATACTTTTTTAAGTATTTTGTATTTTATTTGGAATACATTTCGAAATGCAAGTATTTTATATTTGTCAAACATAAAATACTTTTTTACTGCTAAGTTTAGAAAATATTACCTTTACCACTCAAATTTTCAAGTGAATGGGTCAGTGATTCGGCAAATGGCCACTAGAGGCGCTGCAACTTTGAAAGTCTATGTGCAAAATGACAGTTAAAACAAAATGAACGTTATTATCTGTGATACATGACGCTACGCTTCGCTTTTTAACGAGATTGACTTTCCGATTTTGTTTCGATTACTTTTTGCTTTATATTATAAGCAAACTTGACATTGGCAAAATCATCTTAACATAGATGGAAGCCATTTTTTAAAAGAAGAAGAACTTCATTTGAATGGTATATTTAACAAAATATTAACACAACTTCCAGCTACCTACGCCTTGGTTGACATACATTTATACGTGACGGATATCTTTTCCAAAACGATAAGTGATAAAATGGCAACCACCTTAGGGCCGCAGGTATAGGTAGGTACTTAAAATTTTATTATGTGTTCAATTTTAATTGTTGTTTTATTTATACAATAGTATAATAATAACAATAACAAAGCGGAAAAGTCTCAGAGATTGTAGTTTTGTAAGTTTGTAACTTTGTTTGTAGGGATGGAACGAATAATCCAATTTCAAAAATTCTTTCAATTGTTTATAGAATGGACTCTCTGAATGGACATAGGCTATATTTTATCCCGTGGGTTTGGCTGTGTCCTTTGCAATACGCGGGCGAAGTCGCACGGGCAGCTAGTATTTTATAAGTAAAGACAGGCTGATCATGGTAGGGCTATGAGGAAAAAAATTATAAGGGCCGTGCAAGGCTAGTATAGCTAAAAATCTGAAATGTCCTTCGTCATAAGTTAAGTATCTGTTCGCAGAACTATTATATAATCATATAGGTAATAGTTCTACGAACAGATACTTAGTCCAAATAAAAACAGGAATACCAACCGTTTTGCATGCCTTCAAAATTTAACAATGGAGCGATTTTGCACGCGCGCGTCATTGCCCGCTCGTGCCGGCCAATCGACGCTAGGGTTGACACCGTTTTGAAATGATTTTATAATAAATAATTGAGTGAAATAGAAATCGTAATACATCATTTGTGCAATCATAATGTGTCTAGAATTGCTTTACCTTAATGTAGTGTTGAATGATGTTTTTTCCTTCTTTAAATGTTCGGTTATAAAGTTTAAGAGTAGTGAAAATTCTTAAACTGATGAATAATTTCAGTAGGTAAGTATTCGAACGGGAAGAATTCCATGTCCGTCTGTCCGTCTTAGATCAGTGACCCTTACTACTAGAAAGCTATAATTCGGCATGGGTATATAAATCACCCCGACAAAATGGTAGAATAAAATAAAAATAAAAAACTTTTTTTAAGGTACCTATCCTACACGTAAAGGGGATGTAATTTTTTTCTCGTTAAACCCATGGTGTGGAGTAACGTTGGATAGCTTGTTCAAAAATATTATGTTATTAAATATTATATACAAATATTGCTCGTTTAATAGTGTCGGATAAGACCGGTAGCCGGTAGCGCAATCTATTAAGGAGTCTTCACAGGATTTCAACATACAAACTTTCAAGCAAGTTTTAATCCCTTTAGAAGATGAATTTTCAAAAATGCTGAAACTGTTTTTCTTGTGTTTTAGTATGGAACCATTTTATGAAGTTTCAAGTCCCTAGCTCGAAAAATATATACTTTCCATACAAATTTGCAACCCTTTTTTGACCCCCTTAGGGTATAAATTTTAAAAACGCTGAAATTACTTTACTTTTATTTTTACTTAACGGGACTTATTCGCGTATCATTAAATTATTTATTTACCTCATTGAGGTCTCCCGACGTTTCGGATGTGTTGCAACATCCATGGTCACGGGACAACTGGCTTGAGCGGGTATCAACATCTTCTTGCTGCGCGGGTTTTCCGAACTACCCGCATTTGGTCTTTATTAACCACTTGTACACTAGGGTTGTCACCCGGCCGACACACAACACTAATGTCCGGTGATATAACGGACGATGCTTTTCGACTCTGGCATTTACTTATAACAGGATTCCACGAAGATGAAATCTTAAAACCGTCATCCCGGTTGAAATTATGATGTTTTCTGATTTCAACGGCCACGTATTTTTCTACTGTAGAAATGACGTTCCGTAGACAGAAATTTCGGTTTATGGAGCTCAATCCAGTGCCTCGGTCTCGTGTCGGTCCTGACTCCAACAAATGCTCGGCTATCGCAGACTTATTCACCTGCCGATTTTTGACAGCCGCAATATGTTCCTTGACCCTTTCCGCGATGGAAAATAATGTGTGAGAATCGTGAAAGTTTAAATCAATATACTTTACTTTTGTTTTATTAAAGAATCTTTTTACGAAGTTTAAAGTCTAACTTAAAAAAGAAATTAATTTCCATGCAATTTTTCAAACCTAATATCACCCTCTGAAGAAATTATAAGTCTAAACTACAAGTGCTGTTGCGTATACGCGACTTTATCCAATGCTTAGTCTCGGTCTGAGGGTCACCTTAACTCCATCAAACTTGTTTATACGTTTCATATCGTTTCACGGAGTTTAGACGCTGAGAAAAAAAAGGAGAATGACCTACTAATGCCAGAATATGCATTAAAATTGGTTATGTTCTTCAACTGCAACTTCAGTTTTGAATTTATGTTGTATAGCTTTTGCCCGCGGCTTCGCCCGCGTAGTAAGTGTAATTTTGCAATAATTGTTGAATTGTTACGCCGGCAACGGCCTACTACTACTTACTTCCCCTATGAATAACCCTTCGTCAAAACCCGTTATGGTAAATTATTGTTTATTTACTATTATTTTTATGCCCGTGTGATGTAGGATATACTTACTTTACTCTTTGGGTGTCGGGTTAGAATTTTACCACCCCCTTTCTTCCCGTGTTAGTTTGTTAGTTTTTAAGAAAAGGAGTCACTTCAACAACCTATATGTCAGTAAAAAAATAATAAAATCTCTCATATTTTCTCTCACGTCCATTAATTAGTCGTATCGAGTTGAAACTTCGCAAGTGTGTATACTATAGAGATCAGCCGAAGAAAGACGTCCACACTGCTGGACGTACGTACCTAGGCCTCCCCCAAAGAGTGCCACAATGACCGGTCCTGCGCCACCCGCATCCAGCGCCCTCCCGCAACCTTTACCGGGTCATCAGACCACCTTGTGTGTAATATCTAGATGACAATCCAATAATTTGGTAAGTAAGTTAAACTTATCTGATCGTGGAGCCGGGATGATCTCGATTTCTATTATAAACGCGAGTTTAGATGTTTATGTTTTTAGATTTTTGGATGTTTTTTACTCAATGACGCAAAAACGGCTGAATGGATTAAGAGTCCGCAGTAAGCTCGGCCGAATTTCACCTTCCCACACAAACGTAGTTACGCTCTTTTTAAAACTACGTGTGTTATTGTGGCGAAACTTTGCATATACATTGACATGAGATATATCTGTCTGTAATTAGTTTATATGGTTCCAGTGTATAAAACAAACGAAATACAGCAAAAACAAGTTTTGTATGAAAGACTTAAATTCGCTGTATTTTACTATGGTATTCCGATACCTACAACTAAATAAACACAGCATACAGCTAAATACAGCTAAATAAACTAATTACAGACATAGATATACCTCATGTCATTGTATATGCAAAGTGTCGTTACAATCCAACACGTATAGTTTTAAAATAAGAGCGTAACTACGTTTGTATGGAGAATCGAGCTTACTGCGGACTTAAGATGACACGGAGATAGTTTATATTATAACCTGGATTAAAACATAGAATATTTTTTATACCCTAATCATCCTCTAAAGGGATACAATTGGGGATGGCAGTTGATACGGGAGTTAACGCGATGTTAACGCGGACGAAGTGCGGGCAAATGCTAGGAAATATATTACGCCTTGGCCACGACTTTGGTCCTGCGCGCAGGTGGCTTGAGACCAAAGTCGTGGCCAAGGCGTTAATTTTTCAATCCACGTATTTTCTTTCATGACAATTCGTTTGTTACATTACTTTTACTACATTACATTACTTTTGTTACATTACAAAATTACAACTGAGGACAAGTCATTTATAGTGTGTTCGGTATATATGCCTACGGATGGCATAGATAACATCCCATTGTTTACGGAGTGCATGGGTGTGCTATCCTCGACAATTGCGGATCATAGTGATGTACAGGCAGTCTACATGTTAGGGGACTTTAATGCGCATATTAATGAACCTTTTCACCGTGAGATGATTGACTTTTGTTCCGAACAACAGTGGATTTGTGCTGATATTGAAAAAAATGGTTTAGACTCTCAAACATACACTTATATTAGTGATGTGCATGGGTGTAGGAGGTGGCTAGACCACTGCATTGTTACTAAAAGTGCGTGGAATACCATACGAAACATATCCATTGTGTACGATGTGTTCTGGTCTGACCATTTCCCCATTATAGTAGAATGTGATATCACGATGTTAAGATGTGTTATCCCTATGACAAATAACTATATATTTAAAGGAATTGTATGGGGTGAACGTAAGCCTGAACAACAAGATAAATATAAGGAGCTTTGTAATGACAGGCTGAGAAACATTGATTTCCCAGACGCTCTTAGGGATTGCTGTGATAATATGTGCTCAAATCGGAACCATATTAAAATAATTGATGATTTGTACCGTGACATTATTACCACACTTACAGATGCATCGGTGGCAACATGTGAATGTGACAAGCGTAGGAGAGGTGGATATATAGTAGGCTGGAATAAATATGTGACCGAAGCACACAGGGAGGCCAGGTTGCAGTTTCAAGTCTGGGTGCTAGCAGGTAAACACAGAAGTGGTAAGTTGTTTGAGCAAATGCAAAATGCTAAGAGGATCTTTAAGTCTAAGATAAAGTGGTGCCAGGACAGGCAGGAACAATTTAAAATGGATAAACTGGCTCTGGCCCACAATAATAAAAGATTTAAGGATTTTTGGAAAGGTACAAAAGGCTTGAATGTGAAGCCTGGCCTGCCAATGAGTGTGGAGGGCAAATCCGAACACAGAGACATTGCCGAACTGTTTAAAGAACAATTCATTGTGAAGTCACTGCTAGAAGCGCGTCCTACTCATGGAGTGACTGATGCTGAGACTGTGGGGGTGGGGCGAGATACCTTCTTTACTGCGAAAGAAATCCAGATGGTCATTAATAAAATGCAGAGAGGTAAATCGCCCGGCCACGATGGCCTCAGCATCGAGCATTTCAGGTACGCGGGTGCTCACCTACCTCGTGTTTTGGCTATGCTATATAATTTCTGTGTGTGTCACTCATATCTTCCTGAGGCTCTAATGAGGACGATTGTTGTGCCAGTGGTTAAAGACAAGACAGGTGACCTATCTAATAGGACGAACTATCGGCCTATTTCACTTGCCACAACCGCCGCTAAAATATTGGACAGTATGTTTGACGCGATTCTAGGAAGGCATCTGAGGATACATGACGCTCAATTTGGGTTTAGGCCCGGTTTGTCCACAGAAAGTGCGATACTTAGCCTCAAGCATACTGTCAAATATTACACGGACCGAAAAACCCCAGTTTATGCCTGCTTCCTCGATTTATCGAAAGCGTTTGATCGTGTGGATTATGAATTGCTATGGCGTAAGCTGGGGGAGACTGGATTGCCGGTGGAGTGCGTGGCTGTCCTGAGGCACTGGTACAACAATCAGACCAATCAGGTGAAGTGGGCTAATGCTCTGTCTAGCGAATACAGGCTGGAATGCGGGGTTAGACAGGGAGGGATTACGTCTCCGAAACTATTTAACTTGTATGTTAATGGGTTGATAGAGGGGCTTAGCAGCATGCATGCTGGTTGCTACGTAGGGAGCACTTGTATTAACAACGTAAGCTATGCCGATGATATGGTGCTGCTTGGCCCTTCTATTGGAGCCATCGAACAACTCTTGGCTACCTGCGAGGCGTATGCCCGGGCACATGGGCTTGTGTACAACCCCACTAAAAGTGAGGTCATGATTTTCTCGGCAGGGAAAATTAAGCCCTATAATGTACCACCAGTTTGGCTAAGCGGTAGTCAGCTGTCAGTCGTGGATAGGGTCAAGTACCTGGGACATATTATCACGAGCGACCTGAAAGATGATATGGATATTGAGAGGGAGCGCAGGGCGTTAGCGGTTCGTAGTAATATGCTTGCTCGCAGGTTTGCTCGATGTTCATACGACGTAAAGATAACGCTTTTTAAAGCGTATACACAATCTTTTTACTCGAGCAGCCTGTGGGTTAAGTATACAAAGCGAGCCTATAGCGCCCTGCGCGTGCAATACAATAATGCTTTTAGAATACTGCTGGGACTGCCGAGGAGGTGTAGTGCTTCGGGCATGTTCGCAGAAACCCGTGTGGACGGGTTCCAGGCGATCATGCGAAAAAAGATAGCCTCGCTATTAACCAGGGTGAGAGCAAGTGCCAACAGCATTCTACAGGCAATATCGTGGAGGTTTGACTGTCCAATCCTGTCTTACTGGATTGGGCAGATTAAGGGCGTTGCCCAATTTGTTATTTAAGAACTGTCTTTTTATACTTGCGTTACTAACCAAATTTAATTAGCCTTAAGTCACTTGTTACTAACACACTATGGATCAATTGGTCTGAAATAAAGTATTTTTATTATTATTATTATATATTTTATATTTATGAAAATAATACTTGTACCGACCGGCGACCGACTAAATACCGGTACTCATAAACAACTGAAACATTTTCCCCAATTTGCTATAAGTAGGTCGACTACAAAGAGAAAGATACGGACAAAGTGACAAAAACATGTATGACTTTATTGCCTTAAACATCGGTCGTGTATATTTTTTAGGGTTCCGTAGTCAACGAGGAGCCCTTATAGTTTCGCCATGTCCGTCCGTCTGTCTGTCCGTCTTCGGCTTAGCTCAGTAACCCTTACAACTAGAAAACTGCAATTCGGTGTGGGTATATAAACCAATCACGCCAACAAAACAGTACAATACAATTTTTTTTTTTTTTTTAGGGTAAGTACCTCCCCTACACCTAAAGCGGGAATGTAATCTATTTTCTCTCGCCAAACCGGGGTATCGTTGGAT
Source organism: Epinotia bilunana (assembly GCA_947049275.1). Taxonomy (NCBI): domain Eukaryota; kingdom Metazoa; phylum Arthropoda; class Insecta; order Lepidoptera; family Tortricidae; genus Epinotia; species Epinotia bilunana. The sequence continues at coordinate 13,372,030 of OX346275.1, read as the reverse complement.
AGCTCGTTCAAAAATATTATGAGTTATCTAAAACCATTTTTCAAATTAGTACTGGAGATGTGAAACAAATCGTGGTAGTAGTACACATAATGAATTTACAAGATGTACTATAATTGTAAACGTATATAATTTACTTTAAAAACAAACTTTTAACCGACTTCAATTTAGTACTCCGCCAAGCCACGAGAACATTTCTTTTCCAATTTACCTCATGAACTGATTTCCGAGAGCAAATGCGTTGATTATTATAGAAAAAAACGCAATCGCTGTATGTGACCCGATAATATTTGAGGACTTCCGTCAATTCCACAAGGATCACCCTTGGCACTTCATTAGTTGCTATTTCAACGGAATCTTATCAGAATCTGTGATATACTTTTGTACTTTTAAGTACATAATTGAGGAATTCCATAAGTCATCTGTGGTCTTCATCATCAATTCCACTCAACCAATTTATGATTTCCGGATGTAAATACACGAGTTATAATAGAAAATACCAAAATCACTACACGCGTGCCTAATATAATTGAGGAGTTCCCTCAATTCGTCATGGATCCCATCATCCAATTGAATTTTCAAGAAAATGGGACCCACCTGGAAGCATATACTTACAAACAAAAAAAAAATTTTATGAATCGGCTCATCAATGACGGAGTTCTGAGGTAACAAACATTAAAAAAAAAATACAACCGAATTGAGAATTTCCTTTTTTTTTAAGTCGGTTAAAAAGGAAAACTAGGCATAAGTAGTTACCGAGTAATAGTCGACCAACTTAATGTGTAATTGAAAAGGCCAATTTTCGTACAAATTCGGCCGACACAACCGCACCGCACGTCGATGTAACTAAGACAGATAGGCAACTACGGAACCCTATACTGCGCGTGGCCCGACACGCACTTGGCCGGTTTTTTTTTCTGAATTAGACCGTATCGATTTCTTTGAAGTCGACTGTACCTTATTTTCTCTGTATTCAGAAATTGTATGTAATTTTACGCTTCAATATTAAGTCGTTTAGAAAAAAAAAATGATTAAGTACCTACCTGCTTGACGGATGGCGAAAACATTTTTAATACACACTCATTCTTCCACGATCCCACGCAGAATAACTTCGTAACAACTGGGTATTGAGGATTTCGAGGCTCATAAATTTATACAAACATTGTGTGATAAAAATCTTGATAATAGGAACGGTCTGCGCGTCTCACCGTGCGCGAACAGAACGTTACTGCGCTGATTCGTACACTAATGAATTGTACAATTATCCTCAGTGTTAATGAGGGATCTGATTAAAGTTGGCCATTCATGATTGCTCCAACAGCATGGAGCAGCGCCGCGAGAATCGGTCCATGAATAGGAGACGCTACACGTACAAAATCGGCATGACTGCATGCAGAGGGGCTACCGCGAAACGAAAACGAACTTCGTTGGTGTATCTCCCTCTCTGTCGCTCGAACTAGCAAGTGCGACATAGACGGATACACAAACAAAGTTCGTTTTCGTTTCGCGGTAGACCCTCAGGCCGCCGCGTGTTTTCGGCCCGTGTGGATACGTGCCGGAAGTACGGCGGCCTGCGAAATCAAGGTCACTTCATACTAGATTTTCTATGACCTCGTTAATTTCGTAGGCATGGCGTCTTCTATTCTCAAACTTGCACGGTTATCACAAGACGGCGCGCGACCTATGTCGCAGCGAGATAGACTTATCCGCCTCTTTCTGATGAGAATACTTAGAAAGAGGCGGATATAGTCTATCTCGCCGTGACACAGCTCGGGCGCTGTCTTTTGCTAACCGTGCAGCGGCGCTACCACGAACTTCGAAAGTCGAAGTTCGGGTATTTCCATCTCTATCGCACTCCGTCACTCGAGTCACAGGGATGCATGTATTACGAACTTCGACTTTCGAAGTTCGTGGTAGCGCCGCTGAACTGTTATTCGCTACGCGCTAATGCGGCTCACCCCGCCGGTCACCCGACACGAAACTAGACTACCTACGCTTATTTACTACGTATCGCGGTGTCAAGATATATTTGTAGGTGAGCGTTGAGGTGACCTTAATACAAGTTGCAGAATAGGGGGCCAGGGCTGTTATTCTGAACGCCCTGGTTTTACCGACTGGTTTGAGCCGTTTAAGCGTAACAAACATACAAACACCTAAACATCCAAACTTTCGCATTTATAATAGGTATTAGGATAGTAGGATGGTTATAAAGATTCCTCAACCTGCGGGCGTAGCACGGTTGCCATTTTATCACTTATCGTTGTGGTAAAGACGCCCATCACGCTCTGACAAGTATGCGAGTGCGAGAGTGACGGATGCCTTATCCACAACGACAAGTGATAAAATGGCAAAGGTGCTACGCCCGCTGTTTACTTACTGCCAATTCAGACAAAGATAAAGTGACGCCTTTTATAGGTCTGTAATTGAACAATTTTCATTGCTGTTGCAATCAAATTGGTTTCATAATAATTTGTTGAACAGCAGGACTTAGTTTTTGCTTTGTTTAAGGTTGATGGACTTGAAACTTACCTATTTTAATGTACCATTGTCAACTATAACAAATAAGTTACAAACATACTTGGGTCATCTTTTGTAAAAAAACACCTTGATATGTATTTTACTAAGGTTACAATATACATGGAACACTGTTTGCAAGGACATAAAGTATCATGTCAGTTTAGAAAAATGATCCTAAACCCAAGGAACGTTTTTAACAGGACTTGAAGTAATAAATGCATTATGCAAAAACGTTCCAACCCACATGGATCACTTTTTGCATAAACACCTTTACAATATGAATTTTATTAAAATGTTCCAAGTTAAATGAAACATTGTAATGAAATAATAAAAATGAATAGTATTTACTAAAAACGTTTCACTTAGCATGTTACGTTTTTTTTTTCCAAATGTCTCTGATCGGCAAGTGTGGGCCGTTGTAAACCGTGTAGACAGCAGAGCACATAGCACATGCTTTAAGCATGTGCTACACGCGACCTTGGTAGAAGCGAGGTAGAAGCTCTGCTGTCTACACGGTTTACAACGGCCCCAAACTTCAGTGTGTTTGAAACGCTTGTGCGGGGCAAACGTGCGCGGAACACCTACTGAGACGCCATGTCCCCTTCCTTGTCGAAATTTCAGAAGGTCGGAGTTTGTTTTGTACTTTTGTGTGCAACTGATGAACAAAAACAAAAAAAAAAATTGTCTAGGTTCCTTATATTCCTCACTAGTCAAGTCCCACAGACACGGAAGGTCTCTATACAGTTCAATTAGTTCGGTAACCACCTCTCGTTCATTCGCCAACGCCATTTAGAAACCTAAACCTGCGCGACACGTCTACACTCGGTGCGTGCGGCGTGCGACTGTCGTTCACGTGTTTAAAACCAGCGGCTACATGGTTGTAAATCACCTTTCTGCCAAATGGTTTGCCGAGCGCGCCTGCCAACCAAGGTCATGCGAAATTTGGTTTGCAACCACTGGCTACATGGTTTACAACGGCTGTTTTTCTACCAAGGTCACGTGGTAGAAACCGCGGTTGTAAAACGTGTAGCACATGCTTTACTAAACTTTTTTCGTCGGTAGTTACTAATTTTTAAAATAAAACATTGCAATGCAAAGCTCTGCAATGCAACTTGAACGTGTGGAAATAGGGAGTGTTGCCACAGCAAATAATCTAGCCGCGTTTAGTAGATATTAGTAATTTTCGAAATTACCCGATTTTCGGAATTACCCGAGTGCACCTTACTGTAACTTATGTTGATTTATAATTGCTTTTAGTACTTTGTTAGCAAGATCGTCGATCAGACATTTAAAACATTGTTTAAAACATTCAAAATGTACCTACTGCCAAATTATCAACAGGGTAGGTAACTCAGGCATTCTTATTATTCTTTATTTGCTAGCTAAATATAATTCTGCAACTTGGCAATCACACAACTTTACTGCATTTATGGATTTTTGCAAACCTAAAACTATGTAGTAACTATTGTGTGATTGCAAAAGTCACAAAATTTTATTCAGCTAGCAAATAAAGAATAATAAGAATGCCTAAGACTTGGTACTACGAAATATCTCACACCTTTTTACGGTGGAAGAGTTTCGAGACTTGGCCTCTTTTTTACATGGAATGTTTTTTATGGGATCTCACTTCTTTTTGTCGGTTATTGTGTTATCAATATCCCATTCTTGATTTTTATTTTTTTGTCCCATTTACTGCAAATATAACTTTGTAATCCTATATGTTTATATGGGATTACAAATTATTTATGCAGTTGGTGTATCTAGAAAACTGGACTCAAATAGCATTTTTTTTAGTAATCCCTTGATTTATACACTAAACACTAATTACATTCTAAATTGGAAGCTTCTATGTCTGCTAGAAGTGCCTTAGACTTTTGATGATCGGTGAGTCAGTCAGTGAGTGACAAAATTTAGGAACTTTGACTAGTTCTAAATCTTAAACCACTGGTTCAAATTGAATGAAATTTATCGTGTTTATACAATGCGTGCTTGGTTAATGAAAATGCAGGCTTCTAGTTTCATCCACAACAAAATGGCCTGAACTGAGATTAGATTTTAAGATTTTAAGATAACCTGCACGTCTATCATAAGACGGCCGCGACCTACTCTCGATTTTTCTCGCACTATACCTCTTGTTCTAATAAGAGAGAGACGGAAGTGCGAGAAAAATCGAGAGAGCTTGCGGGCTGTCTCATGATGGCCGCGCGTGCAGGGAAAGAGTAAATCCTAAATGATATCAAATTCTAATGAATCAGGATTACTCATAAGTCACCAAAATATTTTAATATTTTATTTCCAGTTCAGTTTGATATGATAACCTAAGTAAAATAAAATTAAGTATTCGAACGCAAAAGGCTATTTAGGCTTATCCTTAGTCCAAGTATTTTCGTCTATCACAATTAAATGATGAAAGTATGTTATTTCTATAGTTTTGACTTTAGGAAATACGAATATTATACTATTTTGTTAAAAAAACATAAGAAATATTTTAAATTTCAAAATTAAAATCGCGTATTTATTATCTGTATGTCACGTGACCAAAAACGCTGACTGCCATTTTGTCTTCTGTGAGTGACGTCAGAACAGCAAATACAAAAACAAGTTTTCGTTGTAAACAACAACAAAAAGTTAAAAAATATTTCTATTGTTGACGGAAATTGTATTTATTTGGACTTTGGTACGCTATTTTACGCCATCTACGATGGAGGTTGGATTTGTAAAAGCTGACAATACAAATCTACCGAAAATAAACGCACTAATGATTGCAGTTTTTTGCGTATAATACAGATTTCTTTTCTGCTGAATGCAGAATATCAAAACAGGCGGCCTACTACTTAGGTAGGCTATTCCACCTTCTCAGATCTGGTAGCAGCTTGTCCGTGGAACAAGCTGCTAATTTATAAGACTTGTATCGGGCCGGTATTCTGCTACGCTAGCGTTGCGTTCGCGCCCTGCGCCAAATCGCACTTGGGGCGTTTGCAGACCCTGCAAAACAAGTTTTTGCGGCGGTCTGTAAACGCTCCGTTTTACGTGCGCAATGTTAGGCTGAACGCGGAATCTATTCATGCCCTCCGTAGCGAATCAAATGAAGCGGATTTCCACTAGGTACTTTGAAAAGGCGGCACTTAGTGGAAATCCGCTCATAAAAAGTATATGCCTAAGCTGGACTCCAAGCGCCGGCACCACCGGCCCAGACACGTCCTCGGCGACCTGGACGATGCCATCACGCTGGAGTAGAAGGCTGAACTTGATTACGACATGGAACTCCGCGCCCGGGAACGGCAGCGGAGGCGCCGCGGGGCGGCGCGCGCGGACGGGCTCACGGGCTTATCCCTTGACGACCTCAACATGGACGATGACGTGGTGGGTGTTTGATCGTAGCTTCACGACCCACCCACCTGACGATGACCTCTCCCTCTTTCTCTTTCTCTATCTTCGACTGTCCCTTCTTTTCCTTAGAGGCCTTCCTTGACGAGGCGCTACTTCCATCCTCGTAGCGTCCGTCACTTTAATCGTCCTCCTTCCGGTTCTACTTCTACTTAATGGACTTATTATGATAATTTCTATCCTCTTTTATTCCTTTATATCCTTCGCTAAGTCGCTCTTTGTTAGTTTACATTTTTGTTTTACGCCGTAAATGTGGATAGACGTGGCGCGGCATTGTTTTTGCATGTGTTTTTGCAAATTTTAAAACTGTATATGATTATTTTGTAATGTTCATTTTATGTTTTTGCATGTTTTCTTGTATATTTCAGTCTAATTTTGGATGTGTGTATGGTAACTTTAATGTTTGTATAGTTTTTGTATGTTAGGATTTTAGGTTTTTGTTTTATTTCATCTCATTTGACTGATAGTTTTTAAGTTTCTGCATGGTTGGCATGTTATGATATGTTAGGTTTTGGTTTGTACATTTTCACTTATTTGTTTTATCGAGGTCGAGGGGCTATATGCCGACTCGCATGCGGCTCGCGTTTACGCGTCTCGCCCTTGGCCGCTGTAGGTTTTAAGCCACAAATTACTCGTATACGCATTGGTCATTGTCGTTTAAATTTTCATCTCCATCTCAAAAACTTTATCTCTTCCCCTTATTGCGATCATTGTCAAGTGCAAGAGGTTCAGTCTATAGACCACATTCTGTAATGAAATTATATTTACTGAAGACGAGGCAGTATGGCCCATAGTCTTACCCGATCCGAAAAGACGAATAAAAAAAAAAACTATCACTTGCTTGACAGAGTGCTGTCATTTTATTTTGGTTTTAGTTTTATGCTTGTGCTTGATCGTCCTTTTCTGTGAGAATGAGAACTGACATAAATGTTAAAATTTCACAACTTTGCCTTGAGGCTTAATGCCTCCTGTTTTGTAGCGTGATAGCATAGTGTAGTGTAACATTGCATAGCATAGCGTAGTGTAACAACAATGGATTCAGAAGGATCTAGTTCTGGTCCGCCGGGTTCTGATAACCAGGATTCCAACGAACCTGCGCCTCCAGGAACCATTCTAAACTCCAATAAGGTAAGATTGATAACCCTGCTTATACATATTGGTATGTAGCAATAAATAGTCACTAGATTCTAGGTTTTAAATACCTAGACACATGTACATATCTAGTACGTCTACACTCCTAGAAATAGTGTTTCGGTAGAGATGCAATACCTGTATTGATTTTTATCAGTGCTTCCATCTGTAGAACATGATTAATTATTAATTTTAGTGTACTGGTTCAGACACAGAAAATATGTACACAGATCAGGGGTTATGTCAAGGGAATACAGTTCAAACTTGTATAGAAGTTCTTAGAGCTGACTGTTACTTATGTGCATGAAGTACATTTGCATTAATGGAAACGATCCCTGGGAGTGCATTGACTATTGATTTTTATAAGTGCCTACCTCTATAGTGTTTTGTAACACATTGTTTATAGTCTGGGTGAGTATTTCGTAAACTATGGGTCAAAGTCTGATTGAATTGGCCAAGTCAATGTTGGATAGGCCCTGAAGCTTTTGTGACAATCCTTTAATACATAGTTCCACATAATTGTTCTTTGACATGACTCCTGAATTTAGTTTTTTGTTAAGTGGGTGACTGTTCTAGGTGCTTTAAACTTTTTCTAAGTTAAGAGTCCGCAGTAAGCTCGGCCGAATTTCATCTTCCCATACAAACGTAGTTACACTCTCATTTTTAAACTATGTGTTGGATTGTGACGAAACTTTGCATATACATTCACATGATGTATATCTATGTAATTAGTTTATATGGTTCCAGTTTATAAAACAAACGAAATACAGCAAAAATAAGTTTTGTATGAAAAACTTAAATTCACTGTATTTTTTTACTATGGTATCTGAAGCTACATAAACTAATTACAGACATAGATATACCTCATGTTATTGTATATGCAAAGTGACGTTACAATCCAACAAGTAGTTTTAAAATGAGAGTGTAACTACATTTGTATGGCGAATCGAGCTTACTGCGGACTCTTAAGTGTTACTAGCTACCTAGACCAGTCAAATTTGCATTATTGTGTTGTATAATACTGGAATTACTACTTACTAAGTGATTATTTTTCTACAGAAAACTGGATTTCCATACCACCTTTTAACTAGGTCAGTGATTGTATTTTGCCATTTTGTAACAGCACTCTTCGGATAAGACATCCATCACATTCTGACAAGTATGAGAGTGGGAGAGTGACAGATGTTTTGTCAACATCGATAAGTGATAAAATGGCAACCATACTATGCCCGTAGTTTCACAAAATGGTGCTTTCAGAGGGAATGCACCTTTTTTGTATTATTCTAAATTATTTAACTGTATAGAAACTGAATTTAATACATGTTTTAAAGTCAAAAAAGTTAAGCGCAAGAATAGGGTAAGTTTTGTTGAGTGGGCTACTCCTGGAATCCACAAATCTAGACATAGGCTATATGAACTATATGCATTAAGAATTTTAAATAGTGATCCCAATTTCAATGAATATGTTAAATCATATAGTAAATTATTTAAAAATATATGTATTATGGCTAAATCCAAATATTTTGCACGTAAAGTAAAAGACTCAAACAACAAAGTCAAAACCGTGTGGAGAATTATTAGTAGTGAGACTACCAAAGCGAAATCACGTGATCCTAATTTTGCCCTGAAAGTAGGTGATAACTTAGTAAAATCAGATATAGATGTTGCAAATGAATTTGAACGTTTCTTCACAAATATCCCCATTGAAACGACTAACTCACTTAACTCGTCCTCCTCTATGGCCGAAAATATGCTAAAAGCAAATGTGCCGAAATGCTCAACGATTTTCAGCTTTAAATACGTCACGCCGCAAACAGTCATAAAAGCTTTTAGGACATTAAATTTAAAAAAGGGTGCTATTGCACCTCTCTTGGCCAAGGTTTTTAATAAATGTGTTGATATAGGAGTTTTTCCCGATCTAATGAAGCATGGTCGAGTTGTTCCATTATTTAAATCCAGATCAAAGAAAGATCCTACAAATTTTAGACCCGTTTCTATTCTACCGGCAATGAGTAAAATCTTTGAAAGAATTATTCTGGATCAATTGCTATCACATTTTAACGTTAATAAATTACTCTATAAAGAATAGTTTGGATTTACACGGGGCAGGTCAACAACGGATGCAGGCACGGCCTTAATTAAACACATATTTGAAGCTTGGGAACAACAACTAGATGCAATAGGCGTGTTCTGCGATCTGTCGAAGGCCTTTGACTGCGTTGATTATGACACCCTTATTCGCAAGCTAAACCACTATGGCGCTCTTGATCTCATTTGGTCGTATCTTATGGACAGGAATCAGAGAGTGGACATAAATAGAACTAAATCGTTGGGATCTATTACTTCAATGGGCGTCCCCCAGGCAGGGTGGCCACTTTCTGGAAAACCGGGAAAACCGGGAAAAGTCAGGGAATTTCGTTGATCATGGAAAAGTCAGGGAAATGTCAGGGAAATTTAATGGAGGTCAGGGAATAAAAATTGTCTCTGTATTGTACCTAATAAAAAAAAACAAATTATTGATTTTACCATCTCCAAACATTATATATATACTATAATAGGTTAATAATAGGTAAATGCGACCGCGCGGCGCACGTGCCGCTGTATTACTCGGAAATCGCCGCCGGTTTTACGTTCTCTATACTACCCATTCTGCTATAGCCCCGCGTGACGTGAAACTACAAGGATTTCAGGCTCGAGTTCCATAAAAATTTTGTACAGTACGTTGGCTCGAGAACTTTAGCGTTATAAAATTTATACGCAAAACGTTGAAAATATGTGCAGGGAATTAAAAACGAAAACAAAGCACCTGACAGCGCAAGCTTTAGTAAAGCTGCATTGGAAGACAAATTGGCCTTTTTTCAATCGGTGGCGGTGCAAGTGAAACCATTTTTAACATTATTTCAATCCGACGCACCACTTGCTCCACTTTTATACTAATCACTTTTGGCCACACTGAAAAAAAAACATGCAAAGAGTTGTTAAAGCGGATGTATTGGATTCTGCCACTAATATCACGTCGATTGACTTGAAAAGGGAGTCTAATCTGATAATCGCGAATCGCTGTAAAGAATGCTCTTCGAAATAGCCGCGATATCAATGATATCGATATCTTGCGTTTTCGTCAAGACTGTCGAAAGAATCTGATAGAATTTTGCGTGTAATTGTGCCAAACATCCCCACTTTCGTATGCTTTGACTAAGAGAATATCTTGTTTCGATCCCGCAATCGCAGTCAATGCAGAATTCCGACGACGAGAGAGGCTCGATAAAGTGTTGGACATATTTGTCAAAAATAACCGGCTTTCAGGATATGAAGCAGATAACGTCAAAAGTGCCTTCAATGATATTTGTAAATGAACCTGAATTTGTAAAATCAATGAAACAATTTTCCATTACGGATGGTCACCAACTGAATGATCTTTGGCTCGGTTTGATAAAAACTTTTTAACAAAAAAATTAAACCGCCGAAAAAAAACTGAAAAGCAAAAAATAATAAACCTTTTTTATTTTGTTTAATAACTAAGTTCTTAAACTATTGTTAGTATACCTAAGTATATATTTTGTAATTATGTTGAGTTTTTAATTAACTTTAATAACCAAGTTCTTATATTAATCTAAGTGTACCTAAGTAATTTTGAGTTGGCGCCAATCATCCCCTGTATTCCTACCCTTAGGGTTGACATTTTTATTTAAATTTTATGTGGGACCAACTTTGGGGTATACCCTTTCTAATAAAAAAAGGATTATCAAAATCGGACTACTCTGTAAAAAGTTTTGCGTAAAAAAAAACGCGTTGACTTGAGAACCTCCTCCGTTTTTTTCGTCGGTTAAAAAGGAAAATAAAGACTTGCTTGAACTTTAATAAATGATCATGGTGTTATCCCACGGAAACGCTTATAGTGTGCGAGGCTTTTCCATCAATAAGGAGATATTAGTGGAAAATCTTTCACAAGTCTATAATTGCGCAAAGACGCGTTTACGACGCTCTATTACGGCAAAATAAATATTGAAAAAAAAAGATCCACGCGGCTCGTAATGCTCACTACTTGTACACGGAGGAGCTACACAAAAAACAAGGAAAATTTAAGTTCAGAGGCGAAAATCAGAGCAGAAAAAAGAAAAACTGTGGATATGGTCAGAGAACTAGAAGCAAAAAGACAAAAAAATCTCGAAGGAGAGGCCAAAGAAGCTGCATTATTGGAAAAACGGATTACCAAGTTTTAATAGATTTTGTTATTAGTTTTTAAAATATACATATAATAAACATGATAACTGATGACTAGGTAGTATTGTTTCAGTTATACCCAAGATTTTTAACCGACTTGAAAAAATGAGGTTTCTCAATTCGTCGCTTTAATTTGGACCATAATACGCAAAAACGTTGAAGTCTAGTACTTACTAATACGGTTAAGGCCCGCATAAAGTGTTCCCTTTAGTATTTCTCGCTGGATTATATTATATGATACATTTAACGTATCCAATAAATTCAGTAGTCAGAGTTTTAATTGGTTTTTCCTGTACAGCTTTTAACAAAAATGGTCAAAAATTAAATGAATTATTGGGTAATTGTAGAACTGTCTGATAGCAAATTACAATTTATAAATACAATGAAACAGTATAATAACGTCACCTGACGTAAGATGTGAACCCACGACTTCCGTCTGACTATGCTTTCGCTCTTACCAACTGAGTTATTCAGATACTACTTCTTATTATTTCCGTTTTTGTAATTTGCTACCAGATAATTCTGCAAAAACTCAAAAATGTATCCCAATTATATTTTTTATATTTATTACATTTAAGATTATGGTCAGGGAAAAACTTGAAAAAACGACTGGAAAACCGGGAAAAGTCAGGGAATTTTTGTTGTAGTAAATAGTGGTCACCCTGCCAGGGATCTATTCTTGGCCCATTCTTGTTTCTTGTCTATATAAACGATTTGCCTTATATAGTTAATGAGAAACATAAGTTGGTTCTCTATGCTGATGATACATCTATTATATTTAAAGTAAAAAGGAAACAGAGTGATTTCAATGAAATAATTGATGAACTGTCCTCTGTAGATCATTGGTTTACTACTAATAATTTACTTCTCAATGCCATGAAAACTAAATGTTTTAGATTCTCTTTGCCTAATGTCCAGCATAGTAGTGATGCACACATGGTTTTAAAAGACGAAATTTTAGATTTTACAGACAAAGCTGTTTTTCTAGGCTTAACCTTGGATTCTAAATTACAGTGGGGTACGCACATTTCTACACTGGCAGGTAGACTAAGTTCAGCAGCATACGCGGTGAAAAGAATCCGTCAACTTGCAGATGTTGAGACAGCACGGCTGGTGTATTTTGGATATTTCCATAGCGTCATGTCTTACGGCATATTATTATGGGGCAAAGCCGCTGACATAAATTCAATTTTTGTTTTACAGAAACGTGCTGTACGTCACATATATAATTTGGGAACAAGAGTGTCTCTTAAAGACAAATCCAAAGAAATCAATATTCTCACTGTGGCTTCCCAATATATTTACGTAAATATAATGTATGCAAGGAAAAATATAGACATGTATAAATTGAATAGTGACATACACAATTATAACACTAGAAATAAAAATAAATTGGCGATTCCGAGATTACGTTTAAATAGAGTAAATAATATGCCATTCATGGGGAACAGTGTGCGCTTTTATTATTATAAAAGCTACCATCTAATTTAACGGAATTGTCAATGAATAAATTCAGGTCAACTGTGAAACGACAGCTTTTACAGAAAGCTTATTATACTGTAAAGGAATTCGTAGAAGATAAGGATGCATTTATGTTAAAATAGAATATATATAAATATATAGTTATAATATGACATGTAAAAGAGCTAGCATAAGCCTATTTACAGAATAAATATTTTGATTTGATTTGAAAAAAATATTTCCTTTAGTAAATTAATTTTATAAGCAAAAAGTGCAGGAGCACTGAGAGCTTCAAACACAGCAATGTCAGAGGAAATTAATTGAATAGCACTGAAGCAGTGAAAATAAAGCTTTGTGTAGTTACATCTTTATTGCTGAAATTTCCAAATGTGATAGAAATGGAGATATACATTTACATACATGCATATTGATTATATTATACGCCTATTTCCCAGTGGGGTGGGCAGAGATTTCCACTTGCTACGATGCCTGCGTTCATTGCCATATGCGAGAGAAGCCGCGCACCAGCTACTACAATACAATACATATTTTGGCACTTCATTGTACCTAACCTACCATTTCGACATTACAGGGCAGTGTGTCAACCCCGTTAACACGCAAACTGCTCATTTCAACGAAGGGTGTGGAGAATGCGAAGAAGCGTCTCCGAGCCTTCTCCATCCAGAAGAAGACGCCAGTTACCCCGGTCCAGGTGGCAAAGGCATCTGGCTCAGCTATGGGGGCAGGTATGTATTTATTTAGGCCTTTAATATATTTTTATCATATACAAATTAAATAACAAACAAAAAAATGTAAAGCAAAACATTTTTTTATACAACAACGGTCGCAAATAAGCCTACGGCCCGTCTGATGTTAAGCGGACACCGCAGTCTATAGGCACATGCAACTCCAAAGCAGTAACATGGGCGTTGCCGACCCTTGATATGTTTGAGGATTCGCCGTGTTGACAGCTGAAGGAACAAATTTCCTCGCTCTCAACACAACGCACCCTCGGGAGCTCTGGCGACCTTGCTCACCTCCAAGAACACAACACTACTACAAAGCAAGTAGTAGTGTTATTATGGCTGTGGTCTCCTGCAAGGCGGAGGTACTTCCCCAGTTGGGCTGCTCCACATTTGAGCGGGATTATATTTCGCTGTGCCCCACCTCACCAAATCTTAGGCACATCTTAGGAAACCGGTCTAATCCCAATTCCCAATATAGGTTGTTTTCTCTGGGTTGGAATTTCAGATGGCAGTCGCTTTCGTAAAACTGATCCCTATGGCCCTTGGGATTAGGTTTCAAAGCGGGTGTCTTTTGGGGCACTACCGGGAATAACGCTTGGAGGATGATGAAGAACTTGTTCTTGCATAATGCAAGCGAGAGAACAATATAGACCCGAATCCGATTCTAATCCCTCACGGGCCGATGCCGACAGATTAGTCGACGATTAGTCGACACATCTCTGTATAAAAAAAATCTAGAGATGTGTCGACTAATCGGCGCTGAGGTGGTCGACTATTCGCCGACTATAAATGTGTCCGGATAGTCGGCTTTCCCGACTAGTCAGTACATCCCTTATTATTCTATATGATGAAAATAAAAAGTACATTTTTCTATATGATGATAATTTGTTGTATTTAAGTAACATGGGTGAAATATAAAACTTGAAGTAAATATTGGTAGTTTATTTTTATGTTGCCAGTAAGTCATAAAGTGCTGGATATTCGGTAACATTTGCCGTCTAGTCGCCGACTATTCGCCTACTATACATGTGGCCAGATAGTAGGCTTTCCCGACCAGTCTAGCTTTCCGAGTAGTCGGGACATCTCCAACTTTTTCCTTGTTTCTGAATGTCGCCATTTTGAAATTGCTTCAGGTACCACTGTGTTGATCGGCAAGCTCAGCAGCGTGAAGCCCGCCACCCCGAAGATAGAAGATGATTCCAAGAAGCTGGCCAAGCCGCCTAAACCGGGCTCCACAAGGAAGAATTTTCAGGGTAAACATTGATGACATGTTTTAATAGCATTTTCTCATACATGCAATGAAATATTGATGTTATGTTCTTCATAATGGGCTTCGAAGTGTCACGTTTCGGGCGGAGCGAGACGAGAGATCCGTAATGGCATTTCATACAAAATTGGAGGCCTAGGCCTGCAAGATGGTCTTTTTTAATTTCCATTCTACAATTTGTGGCACAGGATCACGGCGTTCAGCCATGAAAATTAAAGTTTTATTTCGTGGAGTTTTTTTTATTTCTTTCATTGCATATTTGAGAAAAGCACTATACATACCCCGGCGTGAAAAGGGGTTGCCAGCCTCATATCTATCCGACTTCGCTACGCTCGGTCGTCTATATGTACTCGGCCGGCAACCCCTTACTTCCCGGCCTCTGTAGTAATGTACTATCATTGTCTAAAGTATATACAAAATGATAATTAACATTAACTATATTAAACTAATAATTAATAACTACCTAAGTAAAATCTAAAAAAGACCCTTGAGGCATTGAAATGAAATTAAATGAAATGTTTATTTGCGGAATAAGGGTAAGTACATTAGGTAGTTACAACCATTTTATGGTCCACCATACTCTGCTTGAGTAAGCATGCAAAGACATGATAAACTCAAGATTATGCGGGCGCTTGAGCTCAAGCAAAATAGAAGGGAAAAAGAGAGCATTGTACCGACCGAGGAGCTGGTGGCATTTCCTCGCTGAATTGCAATGCTAATGCAATGTGCGAGAAAGCCGTCAGCTCTTCGGGCACCAGTTACGTCAACCAGACGTTTCGAGATTTCCGCAAATAACTTAGGGCACTGGGACCTTGCGGAATCGACGCCAAAGGGTACAAAGTTGTTTTAATTGTGTTAAAACTTTTGTGGGATTTACTGCAAAGGGGTCATTCCATTGTGACGGGTGGGACGTTTATACTCTTTTTTGCCTACACTTTGCTTTATTTCTGCCAAACGGCAACGGTTTACATATTGAATATGACATTATCACATACTTGAATAGTCATTGCAGACTGTACCATCGAATAAAGTATGAAAATGTCATTATTATTACGAGAAATTGATGGTATAAGAAGTGTGACGGGTGGGACTTCAAACTGCCTCTCCTCTCCGATTTGAATTACATCATTCACAATTGGTTAGAAACTATGAAAATTTTGTTAAACAACCCATTTTTATATAGTTCCTAATATTATATAGATTAGGTATTAGTATAATTTACGCAAATAACTCGTAAAACATAAATAATTATTTATTAAGCAATATTTTTTTTTGTAATATGTTTCTCTCCTGTCGTGGTGCAATAAAGAGTATTTATTATTATTATTATAATTTTGCTCCTCAATGCTTGTGACGGGTGGGACGAGTAACATTTGGCCATACAATGGCATACAAATGTATGAAAAATATAAACACAGTTCTTTTGTATTTACTTTAGATCAGCTCTTTAATGAATTATTTAATTATAATATGATTAATAAAACAAGGTATAATGTTCTATTCTCTAGATATGGATATAAGTATGGAAGCTGAAGGTCTTGGTTCGAATCCAGGTAAGGGCAAATATTTGTGTGATGAACATAAATATTTGTTTCTGAGTCATGGATGTTTTTCTATGTATTTAAGTATTTATATCTATTATATATATCGTCGTCTAGTACCCATAACACAAGCCTTACTGAGCTTACTATGGGACTAGGTCGATTTGTGTAAGATTGTCCCATTAAATAAAATAAAAATAAAAAAGTATAAATTGAGTTATTTATTTTTTATGCCTATGGTGTCGGTTTCGCTGGAATGACCCAAAGGTGGTAATAATAATAAAAATGCCACCCGCCATTTCGGCTGAGGAATATTACCTTTCTCACTTTTTTTTTTCATTTAAATCGGAATTATTTAATTGTTTCTCTTTACGTTAATCTACGATAGGCTCACAATAATAATAATAACATTATTCTATGGCGTCACCTAATTCTTAAAACTCGCTCTGCTTTATATTATTTACCTATGTATATTTTTATTTCTACGAATGTCCTGAATCCTTACGTCACTTTTAGTTCAAGATAACAGTCTTCCCTTCGAGAGGGTACACAGAAGTTGCTACCCTTGGGTTGAAAAACTGCCCTAAAACATGCAAATAGCGGCGTGCAATCACCAAATAAAATAACCAAGAAAGTTGAAATTTCTTAAAAACAAATTAAACATATTGACAAATAGAAAAAAAGTTAAGCGGGGGATTAAATAATCACAAAGTTATGGGTGTCTAAGTTTTAAGAGGGGGTATATTCGGTCCCTTTTATGCAAAACTCATTAGAATCGTCTCAATGAGTACTTTGATGACGGTATACAGAAAAGTACAGTCAGCAAAAAAGCTAATACAAAAATAAAAAAAATGACTGTAACTTTTTTGCCTTCTTTCTTTTGGAGCAATAATACAATTTGAGTCCACAATCCTACCAATATTTTCAAGAGAATTCACCAAGCTTTCCAAAACTGAACAGATTCATATACGGAGCTCCAGAAGCGTACCCTCGCCGAGATCGAGGACATGAAGCGGAAGATGGAGCTGGTGGACCTGGGGATCCCGCTGGGGCTCATCTGCCCCAGCTCCAGCAGCGACAAGGCTATGCCCACTAAGGCCATGCCCCCGATCAAGACTTTCCTTGGTAAGTAGGGAATGTTGCATTGTCAACAGGCCCGGACAGAGGGTCAGGGAGGTTAGGCACTTGGTATTCGGGGGACCTTGTGTATAGGTCCCGTCATAAATTAAAAAAAAGTATTAAGATACGAGTATAGTTTCTTGACGAAACAAATTATTTATTCCGTTCCGTGTTATTTTTAACGAGGAAGTTACCCCGATCATATTTTAAACGATATAATACAGAGAGAAAGAATATAGTGGAAAAAATAAACCATCTTCGTCTGTAGCCCCAGGCAGGACTCGAACCTGCGATCCCTCTATTGCCGGTAGAGTGCTTTAACCACTAAGCTACGAGGACAGCGACTGAAATCGTCCATTAGCATCGCTCGCCCATTAGAGTGGTCCTAAAGGCTGTCAGCCTTTCAAGAGTATACAGAGAGGTCGCTATTCGTAGCAGGAATATAGTTGAAAGATAGGTACACGATTGCAGTCACTGTCCTCGTAGCTTGGTGGTTAAAGCACTCTACCGGCAATAGAGGGATCGCAGGTTCGAGTCCTGTCGGGGGCTACAGACGACGATGGTTTGTTTTTCGAGAGTTTAAGATACGAGTACATTAAAATGATACTTATTGTGGAAGAGCGGGTCCTCCTGATACAGGTATATGGTTAAAAGGAGGTCCCAACCTTACGTGTTTAACCTGTATAGTTCGTACTCATAAAAATATTTTCATTTTCATTGGGACTGGGGCCCCTAAAGGCTGCCAGGACCCCTAGGCCGGGCCCTTGTAGGCCTAGGCGGAAAACCGGCTCCGATCGTCACAAGTTATTTTGTGAATGACGCTTAAACGGTCTCCAGTTGAAGCTTTTAATGCACCTTTACACACCTGGCTATAAAATGGCATTTACCGCCCGCTACGATTGTGAAAAATCTACTTTCTGGCCAGGGACGTAAAATTCTTTACTCTTCACAGGTAATAAAGCCTCAGATTGTATGTTTATCGCCCTTGCCTTCGGCTCTTGGCACCAAATGCCTGCGGTCTGAGACGTTATTTGTATTACCGCCCTAGGTGATACTGAATGTTATCTATAGTAACAATTAAAACCCTTTCACATTAGGCTTTTCAAACGTGCGATTAAGTACAAGCTTCGGGCGGTTCATTGTGCAACTAGTTGCACAATGCCCGCACAAGGAACCTGAACAAGGCCCGGAAAAACGACCCTTTAGAGGCTTTAACTTATGAATTTGGTAACCCTTTCAGTTTGGTTACCATATGATAAGACTGATAAGGTTACTCTATGATAGGGTTACCCTATTGTTATAGTAAGCATATCGGAAGTGGTAGCCATAACTTCAAATAGAGATAACCCAAACCCCATTGGGATAGGGTTATTGTTATCATTGAGTTATGGCAACCTGATCATCACCTGCTTATAGTGCATGATTATATTTAAAATAATTGAATACGTTATACAGCGTGTGGCCTGTAACAGGGGCAAATATTTAAAAGGACGCTTCCTTAGAGCATCTGTAGTGACCCCTTGTGTCCAATTTTTTATTTTATTTTTAATTCGGAGAAATGTTGATCTAAAGTTGTGACCTTCATGTAATGTATCTTGGCACCACGAGATCACAGCACAGCAGTCAATGCAGATTTTGAGGTAACATCATATAATGAGTCATAATAGTTTTTGCATTTTTGTTTTCAAAATATATTTTTCTAATTTTTTTAATTCATTTGGTATTTTTTGTATTTTTAAAATAAAACAAAAACCGGCCAAGTGCGAATCGGACTCGCGTTGCAAGGGCTCCGTACATCACAAGATTAAAAAAATTTTCTTTTACTAACGGAGCGTTTTTGACTTTTCATAAAAATAAGCTGATTTGATTTTTGTCAAATACCGTATTAAGTCCGACTCACGCTTGACTGCACATTTTTAATAGGTTTTCCTGTCATGTGTAAGTAAAGAACTATTTTGTATTTTTTAGAAAAAAAACTAAACTTATTATTTTAAAATTACAAAAACAAAATATTTTAGATGCACACAATAAGCTCTTTCATTTGATATGTAAAATGATAGTATATGCAAAGCTTTATTTTTTAATTTTCTAATTTACCCTCCAAAAGTGGCCCCCATTTTTAAAGTTCATTTGTCTGCGTTACATGTTCCTCTCTTCTCTCAAACTTACATATGTGTACCAAATTTCAACATAATTGGTTCAGTACTTTCGGAGAAAATAGGCTGTGAAGGACGGACAGACAGACGCACGAGTGATCTTATAAGGGTTCCGTTTTTTCCTTTTGAGGTACGGAACCCTCAAAAACTACTTGGGTACTTGGGTTCCGTTTTTTCCTTTTGAGGTACGGAACCCTAAAAAACTACTTGTGTCACACCAGAAGAGTATAAAATACACGTGAACTTGCTTTAAAGAAAAAAAAGAAAAAAACTTTAATTTTTTTAATTATTACCACCTGGAAATAATTGCTCACAAGCTCAATAAACCGTTTCATTTGTTGCTCCTATTCCAGGCCACACCCTGTAGAACACTAATCGTACTCGCGTTGCCGTCGCGAGTCGTATTCAAATATTAGTTTAAACTGGTCCAAAACCCTATGATAGGGAAACGATATTGATAGGGTTTTTAAATTGGTTAGTGGTTAGCCAAGGTAACTCGATCAACGGCTTAACCTATCAATAAGGTTACCAATATGGATAGGGTTTTAAAAACAACTTATAAAATAAGCCCATGGAACACCCTGATTAGGGAATCCGGTTCAGGTCCCTGAACTAGAAGAGTTTCACTACCCAAAGCATCAGAGATTTCCTGGACACGACTAGCCCTCTCCGTAGGGAACTTTAATATTAAGGACTCACATTATACGTAATTTCCTTTTCAAAGCGAAAAGCATTTGAGACACGAACTCGAAAATCAATCAGAAACCAGGACATTTGCTCTGCTTTGTCGCACGACATTAGCGTGGTTACTACGCTTCAGTCGCGCGACTAAATTGCATGATGCGAAAGGACTTTTGTTTTATTATATGCCTGTTTTTGCGTGTGGTTACTTCATTGGTGATAAAGGAAAAGCTTTTTTAACACTTGAAAAAAAAGGAGCGGTTTTCAGTTTGTTTGTCCGCGATTATCTCGCGTTTGGCTGAACCGATTTTGATGCGGTTTTCCCAAAAGTATTCGTCACGTTCTGGATAAGGTTTTGGTACACATTTGCAGGCGGTTCCCTTAAGTAATTATCAATGTAAATGTTATATTCGGGGGTTATTCTGAATTATATAATTATATACTCAAATGTCACTTCACATTTTGTATTTTATAATATAGCGCCAAGTTTCTTGTTGAGCCATTGACCTATAATACTCAGGACAAGCTATAGTGTTGCCACAATAAGGGACGGAAAGGCTCCTAAATATGCAGCTAAATTAAAAACTGGCCTTGAATCCCGCATTGGAAATTATCGCGTGCTTTGAAACGCCGTTCTGACTAGATTAAGAAAAAATAAGGTCTGATTTTCAGATATATGATTCTTGACTATATTATGATTGTTTACCTGACGAAAAATAAGTTAGGTATTTATCAAAATTTGTCCATAGAAGCCATTCCCGAGAGATGCATCACTCTTAATGCATCTCTTTTTCTCGTGCGTGGAAGGCATAAGCGTGTCTCTGTCAACGGGGCGTGGTCGACTCGAATCAAGGCATCCCCTTAATATGGCTGATCCATAAACACCCTGCTTAATTTGGGCGGGTAATGGTTTATTTGCCGCAACTTCTTACTAAATCAGTTGCGGCAATTAAAAAAGTGGCACTATGACAAGGACAACGAATGATATTTCCCTTTCCGTCACACTTATCGAGATTTGTATGCTACCGTCTCGCTCGGACGTGCTATTATTACCATAGCATGTCTTGAACATTATAAGTCAATGGCTCTGGTGAGCCCAGTACCCATAAGTGGCGTTATTTGCTTCTCCTTTCTCTACCTCTACTGTTCCGTTATTGTTTGGTTGTACTATTGACAACACAGCTAACTGACCATCGGTGCACCTTAAGTGCATTGTAATAAGGTTCTATATAAACACAGGATGGTCAGTTAACAGTGTTGTCGTTTGTACATGTTTGCACCTTTCACATGTTTTTCATGTTTCGAATGCTCTAACAAATTGTTTTGGTGTTTATCGAAGTGTAATCGTTTATGAAACTGTATGCTATTATCATTTTCTCCTCCAGAAGAATAGGGTAGTTGATTGACTGGTAAATTCATATGCTTATTATGTACGCTTGGAAGTCGTGCTCCGAATCTCAGATTGACTGATTATTACTATGAAATTTTGGGTCTAATTGACGATACGTACTGGGAAAAGTCTTTCAACAGTCCTGTTCTTCACGGCGCTAATATTTACAAGACCCAGTGGGTGCTCATGGGTTCTAAAATGGTGGCAAAAAAATAAACATGCTTGGCGTAAGCGTTGGGCGTTTGTAGGGCTGCAACATGTCGCCCTGTTCTAAAAGGGTAACACTCTTCCTCATGATCATATCAGCCGAAAGACGTCCACTGCTGGACATAGGCCTCCCCCAAAGAGTGCCAATGTGACCGGTCCTGCGCCACCCGCATCCAGCCACCTTTGCCAGGTCATCAGTCCACCTTGTGGGGGCCTACCCACGCCGCGCTTTCCGGTACGTGGTCGCCACTCGAGAATCTTTCCGCCCCAACGGCCATCGGTTCTACGTGCTATGTGCCCCGCCCACTGCCAGTTAAGTTTAGCGATTCGGAGGGCTATATCGGTTGCCTTGGTTCCGCTGCGGATAGCCTCATTTCTGATGCGATCACGCAGATAAAAACTCCCAACATAGCCTTCTCTATTGTCCTTTGGGAGACTTTGAGCCTTCTTATGAGGCCCATGGTAAGCGACCACGTTTCCGTGCCTTACTCTTCCTCAATACCTCCTATTGTGACACCCTTGAGCACCCACGGCGCCGGCGCCCTGCCTTACCTTGTCGCACCCGCACTGTGTCATTCGCTCCGTCCCTCTCACCCCCGCACGCTTCAGGCCGCAGGCTCCGCGCTGCGCCGGCGCCGAGGCCGCGTCTCGCACGATTCGGTACACTTTGTATACTTTACTTTTGCTTGCTTGGGTTGGTAGCTGTAAGCGTAGCTTAAGATCTAGTTACACTAATTTTATAATCGATGGTAGGTTTAATTGGGTTAATAGTAGTAGATAAGTAATTATTCAGTAAAGTTAGAAAATTGATAAAAATCATGCATCAGTAATATTCAAAGTAGTTAGATTTTTTTATTAAAGTAATTTCGCTCTTATGTAAGTAGTCGGCTCTTAGGCCGGATTTTGTTGAGATGTGTTAGACCAAATAACCAGGGCCCGTAATTTACATGCCGTTGTCGCCAAAATGACGTCACGCTGCATAGAGTATGATTCCGATTAATTCGTCATAATTTATCTTTTAACAACCTCCGCAGATAACCTATATCGATACTTGAAATAATCAGTACCATATCTAATTGACTTACCACCGAGTCAGTTCGTGCCTAATATCGAGCGAACTCACTTTGTAAACCTCCTTATAGTGTATAGGAACCTTACAAAGTTTAAAAAGCTATTATGACGTCACAGTTAAGAGCCATTTACACTGGTTAAATCTGCGATAAGATCGAAAGTCAGCAATGTCACAGCACATTTGCAAACAACTAAACATAGGTATTGAAGAGAAGAAGGAAAATTAACACAAAGTTTTATTTACGTTTCACTTATCAAGTAAGAATTATTTATTCCACGTGTAAATAGACTACTTTTCTAAGTCATTTTTACATGATTCAAATGATTGACGACTAATCATTAATAATTTACAATAAAACTATTTGGGATCACCCTATAACGTGACGTCAAATTGTCATGAAAATTACGGGCCCTGCAAATAACAGATATATATATATATATATATATATAATATACTGAGTAACTTGGTACATTTCCTGACATTATTTACATTTACATAAGTCTTTAAAGTCTAACGGGTCTTTATAAAACCGGGGATAAATCTATCCACAATAAACTTCAACAGCAAAGTAAAATTTCAGATAAGTCTAAAGTGGACGAGATCATCAGAGACGCAAAGAGGGCCAGGGCTGAAGGCAAAGAATTTAAATTCGACTACCAGAAGATTCTGCCAGATTACGACAATCCGTTCCAACGCAAGAAAGACGATCCCTCTGAAAAGGACAAAGAGGATACTACTGACAAAGAACAGACCTACAAAACCCCAACACACCCGAAACTTAATAGGACCGTCAACAGAAGCAGAGACAAAAGTAAGAGGAATAGATACGAAACTTCAAGAAGACATTCTGACAAATATGATAGAAGTAGAAAAGATGATAGGGATAAGTATAGAGAAAAGCGCGCTGACAAACCTAAGGAGAGGGACTCCAAAAAAGAAACGAAAGAACCAACAAAAAGCGGGAACAGTTCAGAAAATGTAGCCGAGCTAGACCCTAAGGAAACTGATGTTAATCTCAGTGATTATTTGGTTTGCGACAGTTGGTCGCTGGACAACGAGGACAAAACAGCAAGTCCTCACGTAGATGACAAATCGGTGAAAGCAACACCTAAGAAAGAAAAGAAAACTAAAGAAGTTAAAGAGTCCGCTAAAGATGATAAAAGGAAAGAGGATTTAGAAAAAGAGGCACTTTTGAAAGCAGTTGAAAGCACTAGTGTGAAAAAGATAGAAAAACTGCAGCCTGTTATTGATTCCTTCGAATACGAGATAGACCCAAACGATGACATACTAGAGATGTTCGATGGAGATTCTAAACTAGAAGAATTTACTAAAGTCAAATCTAAAAAAAGCTTAGACTATAACCAAGACACGAATACGTCAGATAGTCTAGCGGACGACAATTTCCTAGAATCAGTCATCAATGAAATAAAACAAGAAAACCTGAGCGACGATGACAGTCAAGACAAAGGATTAGTTGAATACGATTCTCCTCTAATGGACTTTAAATGTCAGGGTACGCCAGAACTAGATGACAGTATGCGTTTGAGCCGAGCAAGTGACTATAGCGACTACAAGTCCACAGATAGCGGCTGTAAGAGTTTAGAGAGTGGATACAGAAGCACAGAAAGCTACAAGAGCGACAGACAAAAGAGTTCAGAAAGAAAGGTAGACAGTAAGGGATCGGAGAGAGGAAGAGAGAATGTGAAAGAGTTCCGTTTGTCGGTTGAGAAGGATCTGGATGAAGCGCTGGAGAAGAAAATGTCCAGGTCAACGATGGAGTCTCTGGAGATCTGGGACTTTGTGTTGAAGATATGCCAGCCGTTGCTGTTTCGGCATGATAAAACTAAGTGTTACAAGTAAGTATTATCGTCGCTCACAACACGCTCGTAAATCGCCAGTGCGATAAATCCTACTAATATTAATAATGCGAAAGTTTAGATGTTTGGATGTTTGGTTGTTTGTTACTCAATCACGCTTAAACGGCTCACAGTGGGACAAAACGGTCAATTCCATCTCAAAAATCTGTAACTTTTTTGTTTATTGAGATTTATTGCTGAAATTTGGCTTAGGTAATCTTGAATAGTTATGCCTTTATATAATCAAAACGCCTTTATTATAAAACTTATATTTATTGAGTAATATAGAGTTGAAAATAAAATTTCACAATTTTTCATACAAAAATTTAAAATAATATTTTTATTAATTTTTTTTGGTCATATAAGTAAGTATTAAAAGATAAGTATTAACTAATAATTATAATAAACTTGATGTAAGTAGGTAGATATAGGTATATTTTTAATTTTCTTTTTTTTTTCAAATGTTATTTATAATAACTTAAATATATTTTAAAAATTATAATAAATAAAAAAATGTGTAGTAATTAGGTTAAAAAGGCAGACATTAAGTGTCTTAATTGATAATGCAACTTACAACCACCTAGTAACAAAAAAAATCAAGCAGTATCACTTGTCACCAGAAGTTCTTTCGCTTCATTCAACAATTCTTTTGTTAATAGGACATTTGCACTATTTATACTGGATATGTAGGGATCCGATGTATACAGCAAGGTGTGAAAAACGTCTTCCATTGTAGCTGACCGCGAACACTTCCGGGCGTGATTTAATCTATATTTCTTATAGTCTTTGTTACGAGCTTCCTGAGCATCTTCAGATAATTGTCCTATGGGCAAAATGGCAAAATGCTCTATTATTTTCGCGCCATGTATAAGAATTTTGTGAACTGAAGACGGCATATAGTACCAGTTATAGTTGTTCACGTATAACCGTGCAGTTCCCAGCGCATATTCACCAAATTTGATCGCATTTACAGGAAACCCAGATGACATTGTTTGCAGTATTATGTATAATCTCTTAATCAACTCTTCATCGACACCCGTAATTTCTGCAGAACACTCATAGTTTTGGAAGAACCTCCTTGCCGTATTTCCATCATTACTATTTCCTGATCCTTGACGAGGTTTATCAATGTGTAAACCAAGGTCTTCCCGGAATCGAGCTTGGACAAATCTTTTTTTTTCTTCTTTTAGTTTTTTGTTCTCAGGAGTCGAGGCTGCCCATTTTTTTAATGCAAGATTATAAGAAATATGCAGAATCATTTCCATACATCTTATCCACGCATGTAAGGTCGAGAGTCCGTATTTAAATGCATCTTCATTCTCAACTCTCGCAGTTACTTTCATCAGGTCATTCATTTGCTTAGGGGTTGCTCCACAAATAGTGCACTTAGCGCTCGATGATGTCTCTGTTAAAACCTGAGCAACTTTCCCGTCTATCATTGTCTGGAACAACTCATGTTTTACTTCCACAACATTCCCTATTAGTGCTGCAAGCGTTGGAGTTAATTCGTTGATTTTGGTCTCAAGTTCATTCACAACAGATGTGGTTTTATCTTTAGTTTCTTTTGCAAGTTCCAGAGAAATAGGCCTGCAATAACGAACAGAAGAGCATGTCGGATTTTGCTATATAACTGTTTTACTTTCTTCGTCAACTAATCTCAGTGGTACAAGTGAAACAATAAACAAATTTGCATCCGATATTTGTTCCCTTTCTTCAGGTAACACTTGTTTATTCTCGCTTTGCCCCGAAGATCCATCGCAACCCCACTTACTGTACAGCTTAAGTTTGTTGAAATTTTCTGGTATCGTATGTATCTTCATAATACGGCAGGCAGTATGATCCAAAAGATCCTGAAGGTTCACCTTAGCACTGATGTTTGTAACAGTTATGCTTGATGTAAGTGGATAGCAATTCTTCTTTGCTTCACCCAAAGATTGGTATGACGGAAATACAGAATGTCCCTTTTCATTTACATGCACCTCAGGTATCTATATTGAGTTTTGGTTAAATCTGTTTCAATATATATACTCAGTGCTTCGTCATTGCTAAAAGAAGCTGCAGCATCCGGTCCTCTCAAAATATTTTGCAGAACGTCATTCTTCTTTTGTCTGTCCGTATTTCTCAAAATACTTACAATCGAGGATTCGTCATTTTCACCTATAGATCGTAATCCTTGCATGTATGCATTATGCACACGCCCCATTCCGTACTCTTGCATCAATTCCATGTTTTTACGTTTTTTCGTATTTTCAGAACACGCTTCATATGGTTTTGTTGGTCTACCACGATCTCCAGATGTATTTAAGCCAGTATCTTCAGATGTTGAGGCATTGCACGAATTCAACGATACCTTAAATTCGCCATTCAACCAATTTATGTTTTGACTTTCAAAACGATCAGTTTTTCTTTGAGCTTTCACCCATTTAGAGTTGCAACTCGATACCAAGTTTTTTTGGATATTATGAGTGACAATATTTACATCTGATGGTGATAATTGAAAATTTTCTAATAAATATCTTTCCATATCTGAGGTACTTTTACCGGCTATTATTTGAGCACATATATCACGTCGAACACAAACGAATTCACTCATTTTTTGACAAATAAATAGTTACTTTGCGTAGGTATTCCGACAGTTTGATACAAATTTTGGAAACCTCGAGTATTTATAGCAACTGATAAAGAAAGTTCTCACAGAGATATTTAACCAATACTGTTTATAATTACCACAATAGATAAAAGTGTGATGATAGGTATTGTTATCAAAATTGTGGTAAAATCAGATACTCTAAAAGATAGCCAAACAAACCTATTTTATCAAATATGAATAAAAACAACGGTAAATCTCACTAATATAACTACAATAACGTATAAATAGGAATAAGTAAAAATAATGATTTTGGTCCTCTGCTGACATTTTAGGTTCTAGCTCAAAAAGGCGCTATAATGACGCAGGTTTTTTTTGTTTCCTTGGATTATTTACTAATTAAGGATTCTATAAATGATAATAACTCGACATCGGCAGCTTTCGACAACAAGGAAACCTCCAATTGAAATTGAAACATTCGGAAATTTTCATGGGGCATTTCAAAATTTATTTAAAAAATACATATTTAATTTTTCTGTAAAATAGTACCGCATTTAAAAACTAGAGATCCTAGTAAATCCAAATATGTGTAATACTTATATATTTCTTTGAGAAACTTAAAAAATATCTAAAGTCAAACTTCACGAAGGTCTAGTCTGTTAAATACGAAATTATCGAAGTTCAATGTTTCAGTGCAATTTTAGGTAGGTAAAACTTAACAATTATTATTTTACACGCTAATATCAGTTAGGTCTTTTGTCATAGAACGTAGAACTATCAAAATTATATCAGACCTACGACTTTCGCTAAAACCATTTTTGAGATGGTTAAGAACGTTTTGTCCCACTGTGCGGCTGAACCGATTCCAATGAAATTTTGCACGAAGATAGTTTACGAGGGCTGCTACTTATGTATCCGGAATCCAGGATTCCAACTTTCTTAAACACAATTTTTGACCTCCATGGTAAAATTTGAACTTTCCTTTAATACTGGCCGCTATATATATTTTTCTTGAGTGCGCTAGTCTTTTGTTTTTGGCGGGTTTAAAATGTTATCTCGTTGCAAGAATGGAACTGGGAAAATATTCGTGCTATGATTTATTACGATTTTCGGCGTGGCTTAACGCAACAACAATGCATAGATCAATTAACTTTGACATTTGGCGATGAAGCTCCATCAAAAACTACTGTGTATCACTGGTTTAGTGAGTTCAATCGTGGACGTAGTATGCTTACGGACGAAGTTAAGGAAGGTCGCCCGAAATCGGCCGTTGTACCACAAAATATTGAAGCAGTGCGGAAACTTATAATGCATGACCGTCATGTTACGTATCGCGAGATAGAGGCAATTCTGGGGATATCTATGACGAGCATTAATAAGATATTACATGAACATTTAGCTGTAAAAAAAATTTGTTCGCGTTGGATACCGCACAATTTAACTAAGGATCAAAAAGAGGCTCGCGTCGAATGGTGCAAAAAAATGTTGAAAAAATATAACTGTGGTGACTCAAAAGCTGTTTATAATATCTACACAGGTGACGAATCTTGGATATATGTGTATGATCCCGAAACTAAACAGCAATCAACAGTGTGGGTGTTTCAAAATGAGCCGAACCCTACGAAAGTTACTCGAGCAAAATGGTCGCCTGCGTTTTGGTATGAATAGCCATGTGGCTACAGTGCCACTAGAAAATCGTAAAACGGTTAATTCGGAGTGGTACACGACCATTTGTTTGCCAGAAGTCTTTGAAGAAATACGTAAAGACAACCAGCGACGCAGAATCATTCTTCACCATGAAAACGCCAGCTGTCATACATCACGCGAAACAACTCGATTTTTGGAAGGTCCAAATATAGAATTAAGGGGTCACCCACCGTACAGCCCTGATTTGGTACCCAATGATTTTTATTTATTTCCAAATGTAAAGAATAAATTACGTGGTCAACGATTTTCGACCCGTGAAGATGCGGTCGACGCGTTCAAACAACACGTTTTGGAGATACCTCAATCAGAGTGGCAAAAGTGTTTTAAAAATTGGTTTACACGTATGCAAAAGTGCATCGATCATCACGGAGAATATTTTGAAAAACAATAAAACTATATTTAGTAATGTACGTTTGATTATTTTTTCTATTCCGGATACATAAGTAGCAGCCCTCGTATAGCCTGGATTAAAATATAGGATAGTTTTTATCCCGGGTCCACGCGGACGCAGTCGCGGGCGGAAGCTAGTAATAAATAAATATTAGGGGACAATCTTACGCAAATCGAACTAGCTTCATAGTAAGCTCAATAAGGCTTGTGTTATAGGTACTAGACGACGATATATTTAATATATTATATAAATACTTGAATACATAGAAAACATCCATGACTGTGAATCAAATATTCATGCTCATCACACAAATATTTGCCCTTACCCACTTGGCTAACCGGTTGTCACATTATCGATAAGCCCTAACATTGCACCGTGTTGCAGACAGACCCGCAGCACCCCCACCGTGTGGTGGGCCACGCGGCCGGGCGCGTGCGGCTGCGTGCGCGGCCGCGGCCTCGTGCTCAGCGAGCTGCGCGCGCAGCGCATGCCGCTCGTCGACCGCGTCTACGGGACCGACCAGTGAGTACTAGTCTACGGGAGATGGCGCGGCCTCGTGCTCAGCGAGCTGCGCGCGCAGCGCATGCCGCTCGTCGACCGCGTCTACGGGACCGACCAGTGAGTACTAGTCTACGGGAGATGGCGCGGCCTCGTGCTCAGTGAGCTGCGCGCGCAGCGCATGCCGCTCGTCGACCGCGTCTACGGGACCGACCAGTGAGTACTAGTCTACGGGAGATGGCGCGGCCTCGTGCTCAGCGAGGTGCGCGCGCAGCGCATGCCGCTCGTCGACCGCGTCTACGGGACCGACCAGTGAGTACTAGTCTACGGGAGATGGCGCGGCCTCGTGCTCAGCGAGCTGCGCGCGCAGCGCATGCCGCTCGTCGACCGCGTCTACGGGACCGACCAGTGAGTACTAGTCTACGGGAGATGGCGCGGCCTCGTGCTCAGCGAGCTGCGCGCGCAGCGCATGCCGCTCGTCGACCGCGTCTACGGGACCGACCAGTGAGTACTAGTCTACGGGAGATGGCGCGGCCTCGTGCTCAGCGAGCTGCGCGCGCAGCTCGTCGACCACGTCTACGGGATCGACCAGTGAGTACTAGTCTACGGGAGATGGCGCGGCCTCGTGCTCAGCGAGCTGCGCGCGCAGCTCGTCGACCACGTCTACGGGATCGACCAGTGAGTACTAGCACAGTCTTAACTACAGACAGTCTGCAGGCTCGAGGCTGCGCGGGCTAACGATGGGGGTACGCGGGGAAGCGGGAGGCGAGGAAATTCAGCACAAACAGCAGTCTGACCACAGACACATTTATTTCCTTTAGCAGTTAAAATAGGCCCAGAAGTTTTTTAAATAACGTCACTTTAATTGTGTTCAAAATCGAACGCTTAGGGTTCGAGAGGTCTTTAAATACCGAGGGGTCAAGGTTGGGTTTCAAAAAGTGTCCGCCTTCTTGAAATTCATTAAACACGGTCCGACGTTCAAAATCGATATCTGAAGGTCTGAGGGGTCTCCTAATGTGAATCCGAGATTGGAATGTGAAAAAGTTGCCTCAATATTGAAATTCTTTAAATACGGATCGATTTCTCACACTTTAATACAGTCTCCCTCTAGATACTCATGCAATAATTATGCTAATGATGTTATCAACTGCATTAAAAACTAAATGCCTTAAAATAAATATGATTAACGATCATTGTAGGTAATTGTAATTACTTATATACATAATGTAAACAACTCTAACTCATATCATGTATTACCATCTATAACTACGCGGTTGATCATGGGGAGAAGGAGGGTACCTTGCCGTAATACAGTATATAAACTAGTACGGAGGGTGGCTTACTTCAATTTAATGTATACCTATACTTATATCGTAAAATAAAAACACATAAATTATAAGTTACCTGATATGTTTACCTATATTATGTAAAAATGTGTAGTTTAAGTAAGCTAAATAAATAAATAAATTTCGTTCAAAATCGATATCTGGAGGGTTTCACGGGCTTCTGAGTATGAAGCCGAGGTTGGATTGTCAAAAAGTGTCCGCCATCTTTAAATACGGATCGATATCTGAGGGTCGGGTCACGGTCCGTTCCCGTAATAAAATAATATAAATACTAAATAACTTTTTCGGGTCAACTACCCTCATGTGTTATTAGTTAAAATCGAGCATTAGCTAGTAGAATATGGCACAAGGAAGAGGAAAACTAGGGCTTGCCTACTCTCAGCCTAAGGTTGCCTGGTTTGAAGAGGTCAATGAGTGGGGTCAATATACCGTCATCTGTTATTTAATAAATAGTTATATGAAACGAAAGATTGTTTTTTATATCCTGCCAAACGGTGTTAGGTAGCCTAGGCAAAACCTGGACACAAAAAAGTTTGCCTAAGTTAGAGTTTTTCAAAGGCGATCCCGACACTTAGGAAAAAAATTCATCAGCTTGGTGTCATATTAGGGGAGTTACAAAAAAAATCGCAGGTTAAGGTTAGCTAAAGCGATGTTTAAGTCACGTCTAACCTGATCGCAGGTTAAGGTTAGCTAAAGCGATGTTTAAGTCACGTCTAACCTGTCGGTTTTGTTACTAAACGCATGGGATTGACATTGACTGTCGGTTTTGTTACTACCCGTAACTATACGTTTAAGGGACATAAATAAATGAATATGCCCATTAATACCATTTTGAACGAAATCGGACCGTAATTAAAGAATTTCAAGATGGCGGCCACTTTGTGAAAATCCAACCTCGGATTCGTGTTAAGGGGCCCCTCGGGTATGACGAGGAGCGAGATAAGCGTAACGAGTAACGTTGCTATGTCTCTGTCTCTTTTCCTCGCTATTACCCAGACACTCGACGAGTGTGGCATGGGTATTAGAGCGAAAGAAAGTTTTCGCAAAGAGCTATCTGTGAATGGATTCTTTTCACTTGTTTTACTTTTATTATTATTATTGACATACCTATCTATATATGAAGTATTTTTTTAATTATTAATTTTAAATTATTTTGTATTTGACGATTTATATAAACATAAACATAATTTATTGATAAAACATAAAGTACATCAGTTTTACTATAGACTAGGAGCTTACTATTAGAGGCAAATAACCCGTGCCTAAGCTAGGATACCCTGTGTTTCAGGCAAAAAAGAACTAACAATTGAAAATCAAGTTATTCATAATATAATACAATATCATTCTTATTGGCTAGTACAAAATAGGAAGTTATAACCTAGGCGCTAACTATGAATATGTAATAAAATAAATTTTTATTTTAATACGATAAATAACTTCTCTGTATCGTCATAGGACATATTATGTAAGGCTTCTCGTAGCGTTGATCTACATTTCATATATACAAATACATTAATTCAATTCAATGACATGCAATGAATAAATTCATCAAATATTGTGTGCCATACTCTGGCTGATTGTGACGAACAATAACCATACTGTGACCTATTATAATCACTCACTTTCGAACAATAAATTATTTGTATTTGTATTTCAAGTTTACTGTAACACATCCTTTATTTACCACTTACTGTTCCAGGATATCCGACAGCCCATTCCCCACAACGCGTAACTGGTACCCGTCAGCGGACCAGTCTCTTAGCCAGATCGTGACCGTGTTGCGCGCTGAGGAAGCAGGCGAGGTCGAGCGGCGCGAGGCCCACGAGGACCAGCGGCCTCGGGAGGACGAGCGGCGCGAGGCCCCCGGCGACAAGCGGCCTCGGGAGGATGAACGGCGCGAGGCCCGCGACGACAAGCGGCCTCGGGAGGACGAGCGGCGCGAGGCCCCCGACGACAAGCGGCCTCGGGAGGACGAGCGGCGCGAGACCCGTGACGACAAGCGGCCTCGGGAGGACGAGCGGCGCGAGACCCGTGACGACAACCGGCCTCGGGAGGACGAGCGGCGCGAGGCCCCCGGCGACAAGCGGCCTCGGGAGGATGAACGGCGCGAGGCCCGCGACGACAAGCGGCCTCGGGAGGACGAGCGGCGCGAGGCCCCCGACGACAAGCGGCCTCGGGAGGAAGGGAGGCCGCGACGGTCGAAGGGCGACGGAGGCGACTCGCTGCTGCTTGATCGGGAGTACCAGAGGTAACACTGTGTTTGACAATAGGAGTGTAGACTCATGTTAAATTTGATAACGTAGTGTTGCTAAATGGATAGTAAACCATAAAAGTATTGTAATAAAGTATAAATGAAAAAATATAATTATAATCATAAAAATATATGAAACTTGTTAGTTTAGAAAAAATATGCATTTTAAAGTTACCAATAGAATCCTTAGGCTTTTATAGAAACAAAATCCTAAGACAACTATGGACCTAAAATAAACGTAGTATTTCGCGACCGAAACTGTCATCCTCCTAGCGTTGTTCCCGGTTGTGCCCCTAAAGGAGCCCGGGGTCCGCTTTGACACCTAATCCCAAGATTTGGCGTAGGCACTAGTTTTACGAAAGCGACTGCTATCTGACCTTCCAACCCAGAGGGAAAACTAGACCTTATTGGGATTAGATCGGTTTCCTCACGATGTTTTCCTTCACCGAAAAGCTAACGGTAAATATTCCGTACATAAGTTCCGAAAAACTGATTGGTACGAGCCGGGATTTGAACCCACGACCGCCGCTTGACAGCCGCTGCCATGCCTGAACCACTGGGCTACCGTAGCTCCCGAAACTGTAATTTACTTAATTTTCCATACACCGGTAAGTACAAATAGACAGCGGTAACGTCATACTTGTGTCACAATTAGTATGAAGCGTTTCGTGTGCCGCCAGCGAGGTCCGTTTTTAACAATTAATTTTCAATTAATTTGTATTGTTTCTCTTTCTAACTTCTTTGTTTGTGTGAGGTGTGCAATAAAGATTATTTGTATTGTATTGTACTTGAATAATAGTCGCTCCCATATAAAAAACACTTTATTCCTCTCTAAAAACTGGTTCGAATGGCATCGGTAAAAAACCGCAGGAGTCATGCCTATTCCTTTCTTTGCCGACATTAATTTTTCTGATACCATTTATGATTTTACGTCACACCTGGCCATAATGCGAGTTTTACTACACGCTGCGCGTACGGTAAAACTCGCATTGTGGCCAGATGAAGACGTAAAATTGTGTACTTACCTCGGGCGCTAATTCGTAAAGCCCCAGATCGCATATTTATACTTTATACAAACAACTGTGATCTGGGCCATTCACGAATTCACCGCCCTAGGTACGTAATGTACTATTAATTTTAAAGATCGAAGCAGAAAAACAATTATAAACTCGCATAATAGAATAGAACAGTTTAAGTATTTATCGGTGACAATAAATGAAAAGTAAGCGTAGCCTACTCCTCCGCCACCGCTGCGCTTTATGTTTCATTTAATTTATTACAAGCTTTTGTTTAGTTTCACCTGTCCCGTTGTCTGTCTGTCTGTAATCAAATCTTGCAAGTTAAATGTTGATCCACTTCCCGGTTTCCGATTGAGTTGAAATTTTGCACGAATATGCAAATCGCGTGACAATGCAATATTATGACCCTCCCTATTATGACTATTATGTTTAGTGTCCTTTTTAACCCTGCAACTCCCCGCTATTTCAAAGAGCGTTTTAGTTATTTGAATTCTGTTAGATCTTCTAACAATTTGCTATTAACTGTGCCTTTGTCATCTTCCAAATTTTACAGTAGTTCGTTCACCTTTAAGGCTATTCGACTGTGGAACTCTCTCCCTCTTCATATAAGACAAGCTAAATCTATCGGCAACTTCAAATCTCTTCTTAAAGAACATTATTTGTCTTTCCCCTAACCCTGATTGTCTTACTATTATTATTATTGGCTGACTGTTTATGTATTATATATTTTTATTTGTGTTATTTGTATATATGTATGATTGTGTATGTATGTTTATATATAGAGCTATTTATGTACGTGCATTAATATAATTATTTTGATTTTTGGCTTATTAATAATAAGCCAACAATCAAAGTAATTAGGTAGGCCTTGTAGGTAGAATAGAATAGAATAGTATCGATAACAGGACTGTCGATGTTTTTATTTTGTCAATCTCTCGTTCGTGCTCGAAAAATATCTAGGTATACTTATTATAATCTCTGCACCACCTACTACATAATCTAGTTTTATCTCTTTCTCTGATACCCAAAGGTTGTCTGGAAGAGATCGCTCTTCAGCGATAAGACCGCCTGTTGTCTACCTCTACCTACATGTTATTGTATTGTTTTTCTTTTTAACTGCTTTGTTTGTGTGAGATGTGCAATAAAGAGTATTTGTATTGTATTGTATTGTATAGTATGATAACGTGGAGCTGATCTGACGATGGAGCTGGAAGGTGGCCATAGGAACTCCGTAATAAAACCACATAACCCCATCGAGTTTGGGCTCGTTAGAATCGTCTCAATGAGTAGTTGATGACGGCATACAGAAAAGTACAGTCGGAAATAAAAGCTTGTACCAAAAATGATTTTTTTTACAAAAACTTTTATTTAGTGTTTGTTGTTATAGCGGCAACAGAAATACATCATCTGTGAAAATTTCAACTGTCACGGTTCATGAGATACAGCCTGGTGACAGACGGACAGACAGACAGACGGACGGACAACGGAGTCTTAGTAATAGGGTCCCGTTTTACCCTTTGGGTACGGAGCCCTATAAACCAACCGCCGTAGGGTATTTCCGGAATATAAACGATTCCAATGTTCTTCCCCGGAATTCAATCTATCTCCACACCAAATTTAATCTTAATCGGTTCAGTGGTTTAAGCGTGAAAAGGTGACAGACAGAAGTTACTTTCGCATTTGCCTATACAACAGTGTCCCATGGGTAACTTTCGTAAAGATAAATTTTACTAAACGAAAAAGGTCACATATAATATTAGTATGGATTCCAGGTTCATGGAAGCCGTAGCCGCCGCCGAGGTCGCGGAGGCCCAGGTTCAATCCAGGAGCACCACGCCGGTCCGGCTCGAGGAGAAAGTAGAGAAGAAGCCGGAAGACAAAGGGAAGGCGAAGCTGAGCAGCGAGGGTTGGAGCCAGGAGAGCGAGCCTGAGGAGGAGGTTGAAAGGAGGTAAGACTTTTATTAGACATTATTTTATTCAGTTAAAAAAAAACACAAAAAAGAATAAAACTTCACCACTACATACCATCAAGATCCACAGCGCAGGTTTCGTCATTCCACAGATAAAGCATCCACCACAGGTTTCGTCAGTAAAATACAGATACAACACACAATCCGCAACACGCATTGTCAACTAAAACTTACATAACCTAGATCCAACCTTATCGTCCCGCGTGATACGTACCCGGCACAAACGTCCCAAAAATACTCGCCGCATTGCCACGTTGGATGGCCAAAGAAATACGTTGCACCAGGTACGCACCAGATCTTGGGTCACAACCGCTATCTCGCAAACGTTTCGCCAAAGCCTGTATAAAACGTTTCGCTTCTAAACACCAAGGACTTTTATTAGTGGCAGTGGGCTGGTCACATCTGTCGTAGAACCGACGGTCGGTGGATAAAGGCGAGTTGCACCAAGTTACGATTGCAGACAGATCAACTTTAAATATGCCGCCGGTAGCTATCTAGTCCAGTCAATGAACTGACAACTTGTGTGGAAAATCTCTACCATTTGGAAATAATTTATTGGCTCGTCTTGGCGGGGGCACTGCCGTGCCCCCAGATAATAGCCGATTTTTTCTATGCAGCGGATATAAAAATTCAATAGTTACTTAAAGAGAAAATCCAGCAAAATTTCAAACGTCGAAAATTATAATGGACGGAGAGCTAGCGACCAAATTGGTCATGTGGCTTCAGCTGTATTGAAACTCCGTTAGCTACTTCCCTGAACAACCTTTTCCGATAATCTTCGCGCTGGCAGGCCGCGGGCGGTGGGTGCGGGTGTAGTGGGGTGGAGAAAAAAAAGAAAAAAAATGTGGGCTCAGCGACTTTATTATTTTTTCAAACAGTTACTCTGTACTCCCTGTGCACCCAAAAATTTTTTTAAATAGATCGGGTGGTGGGAAGGGGTTGCCAGCGCTTATTAAAAATACCAAAATAATAATAATTTTCATGGTTGCTCAGCTGTATTGGCTTTTTTTCTGACGCGAGATTCATCTTAGGATACCGTTTTAAAATGAAATAAACCGATTTTTTTCTGGAATTCCATATAAACTTGTAAAAGTAAACTTTCCTAAGTAAAATGCCTTTCTAAGTAAAATGTAAACTTTCCATACATTCAGATTTTAACGAATACCGCTTACGATTACACACGGTTAGGTGCAACCCAGCCTAAGCAGAGGCTCTAGTTTAAGTTTTACCGAAACAAAACTTTACGATCGCGTTTGCGTTTTACCTTCAATTTGTATGGGATTTGACAGCTAAACGCAAACGCGGTCGTAACGTTTTGTTTCGGTAAAACATAAACTAGAGCCTCAGGTTCTGGAATGGAGACTTGGTAAAAGTAGTGTTTGACGCGCTCTGACCAAAAGGACTAATGCCATTAAGAGGGTCGCTGGTAATGGCTGGATGGCGAAAAGAGATTGATGTTTTGGCGTACCTGATATTCGTATATCAGGTACGTTTGTCTCGTGACAGTAAATGACAAATACTAAGACAAAGTTGAAAATTTCAGGTACGCGGCAGTTAAATAAAACCTTGTCAAAACTAGCAGGTAGCTAGTTTTTGCAAGCTTTTATTTAACTTGACCTGTACAGGTCAAGTTTGTTAGTGTGGGACAAGTCTTGGAACTGAATTGTGAACCAGTAAACCTCCACCAATTGAGCTGAAATTTTGGGTATAAGTATAGTTTAGATTGAGCTGATCTGATGACGGAGACGGAAGGTGGCCATGGAAATTCAGTATTTAACCGACGTAACCCCGTTGAGTTTCTCGTTAGAATCGTCTCAATGAGTAGTTGATGATGGTATACATAAATGTACAGTTGGCAATAAAAGCTTGTACCAAAAATGAATTTTCTGACAGTAACTTATTTATTTTACAGCAAAAAACAAAAACGAGAAGAGAAGGAGAAGACCCGAAAGCGGAAAAGATCTTCCTCTACTCTCTCCTCAACGACAGAAGACGATGAAGTCAAGAGGAAGAAAGCCAAGAAGGTGAGGCAACCAGTTATTATGTTAAAAAAAAAACATCATCCCCTAGCGTTATTCCCGGTTGTGCCTAAACGAGCCCGGGGTCCGCTCTGACACCTTATCCTAAGATTTGGCATAGGCACTGGTTTTACGAAAGCGACTACCATCTGACCTTCCAACCCAGAGGGAAAACTAGACCCTATTGGGATCAGACCGGTTTCCTCACGATGTTTTCCTTCACCGAAAAGCTAGCATATTATGTTAAAAGATCTTCAATTTAAAATATTATTATAAGCTTTAAAAGGATTATTCGCATTACATAATTCATAGGTTTATTTGCATTAGTCCCTTCAAAGGAGTTGCCGCAAGGAACTACTGCGAATAATCCCTTTAATGACGAAGTCTGCTTTAGAATTCGCGCTTATAAGCGAGCCAAGAGAGCAAGCAAGTTTCACTTGCAAGACTTGCACCCGTATCGGCTTAATGTGTAGCCAAAAGAGACTTACTATCTCTCCTTAACACTGTTTTTAACTCCCGACGCAAAGAGAGGGGTGTTATATGTTTAACGTGTCTGTGTATCTGTCTGTGGTATCGTAGCTCCCAAACGGATGAACCGATTTGAATGCGGTTTTTTTCTATTCGAAAGCTGATCCCGAGTGTTCTTAGCCATGTTTCATGAAAATCTGTTTAGCCGTTTTTAAGATATTGGACTTTAAAATGAAAATGTCGGGGGTTTTTCAACTTTTCTAAGTTGTAGTTATTGTATTAGTCTGTGATTGACCGAAAGTTCTTTTGACTGATTTGATTTATAAGCTTACAGTTACAAGTTAACCAATGAAGAGTGCTGTATCGAGTGAGTCAAACCAGGCAGGTGATGAGAAACTTACAAAATAGAAGAGGGAAGATGATAGGGCGTCTCATACGACATGACAAGTTCATACACAATATAATTGAAGGAAAGATAGAGGGGAAGCGAGAAAGAGGAACACCTAGAATAAACTACATAGAGCAACTCAAAAAAAAGAGTTGATGTTAGGTTGTATCGAGATCTCATAGAGGTTGCCTGGGATCGGAGTAGAAGGAGGGCCTACTTTGAGCTACACCGACAAGAGCTTAGCTCTTAAGAGTCCGCAGTAAGCTCGATTCTCCATACAAACGTAGTTACGCTCTCATTTTAAAACTACGTGTTAGATTGTAACGAAACTTTGCAATTACATTGACATAAGGTATATCTATGTCCGTAATTAGTTTATGTAGCTTCAGATGCCATAGTAAAAAAAATACAGCGATTTTAAGTTTTTCATACAAAACTTGTTTTTGCTGTATTTCGTTTGTTTTATAAACTGGAACCATATAAACTAATTACAGATATAGATATACCTCATGTCATTGTATATGCAAAGTTTCGTCACAATACAACACATGGTTTTAAAATGAGAGCGTAACTACGTTTGTATGGGACGGTGAAATTCGGCCGAGCTTACTGCGGACTCTTAAATAAGCAGAGAGAAGCAAGTTGCAAGCAAGTGGGTACCCGACCGCAGACAGCAGCAGCAGCACTGGTTTCTATGTATTTCTATGAAATACCTTTCGTAGCTAGCGACACGACGCCGTCATATAAATACATAGA
Organism: Epinotia bilunana; assembly: GCA_947049275.1. NCBI lineage: Eukaryota > Metazoa > Arthropoda > Insecta > Lepidoptera > Tortricidae > Epinotia > Epinotia bilunana. The sequence goes on along the minus strand of OX346275.1, from coordinate 13,331,879 downwards.
AACCAGTCGTGTGGCCGCGACAGGTCTGCTGCTGCGGTCTGCGGTCAGGTTTCAACTAGTACCTTTAAACAGTATCATAGATAAATATGGGTTACTAGCTTCTGCCCGCGACTCCGTCCGCGTGGAACTCTTTTATCTCGTAGCTCCATGCAAGCTTTCACCCCCCACTTCATCCCCTTGAGGGTGATTTCCGGGGTCAAAACTATCCTATGTCCTTCCCCTGGACTCAAACTATCTCTATACCTAATTTCATCCAAATTGGTTCAGCGGTTTAAGCGTGAAGAGGTAACAGACAGACAGACAGACAGACACTCTTTCCCATTTATAATATTAGTATGGATTATAGTGTTAATGTACTAATTATAAAATATCACATTTCACTTTCAGATGAACAAAAAGTCGAAGACGAAGCTGGCGAAACGACGACGCACACAGAAGAAGTACATCAAGAAGCTCAAAGAGAAGCAGAAGAAGAAGAAGACTAAAGCGGAGAAGATCTCGGAAGAGGAGGAGGTGGAAAGTAAGTTATTTCTTGTTGAAGAAACTTTTGAGTCATCCATAATATGTGTTCAACAAAACCCAATCACCGCAAATAGCTTCATGAGTAGTTCCAGAGCTCTCCTCGGATGGAAATACGGAGAAAACGATTTTTCCCAGATTGGAGACCCAGCTAGATCCATTTTTCGCCTCTGAAAATAATTGCAAATATCATGGAAATCTTTCAAGACGTTTTCGAGAACGTGATTACAAATATTGCTCGTTTAATAGTATGGGATAGGATAGGATGTATGTTTGTATGTAATCTCCGAAACTATTCCGTTTTCAATAAATATAATAAATTTCTTCAAGTTGGCAAATAACAATATATACTTAACTAGCTTCTGCCCGCGATCCGTCCGTCTGTAACTCATTTATATAGTAGCTTACTTCACTCCCTTAGATGATTCCCGGGATAAAATCTATCCTATGTCCTTCCCAGGGACTCAAACTATCTCTAGACCATATTTCATCCAAATCGGTTCAGCGGTTTAAGCGTGAAGAGGTAACAGAGAGACAGACAAACTTTCGCATTTATAATGGATTACACATTTGTATTTCAGCACCGAAGAAGAAACTGAAGGACAAGAAAACCAAAAAGAAGCAACAGAAACTGAAAAAAGTCCAAAAGAAGAAGAAAAAACCAAAATCATCCAGCAGCTCATCCAGCAGTTCATCCAGCTCCGACTCCGACGAAAGGAGGAGAGCAAAAAAGAAGAACAAGAAGAAAGGAGAAGCGTTCGACGTCAACATCCTCAACAACATCAAAACAGAGAAGTTGACAGACGACGAGAAGTCCCAGAAGATGATAGAAGACTTCTCCCCGAGACGGCAGCAGGAGAAGCGACAGGATATCATAAATGTGAAGGAGTTGGGGTGTGAGTTGGTGCAGATCAAACAGGAAGTGGTCGAGGAGGAGGGGCCGGAGGAAGTTCCGATGGATGATTTTGATCTGAGTAATAATGAGGAGTTCATGGACACGAGTCAGGTTGAGAAGACCGAGTTTAAGGTACGGCTTTAAGAATTAAGATCCCATCATCCCCCTAGCGCTCTTCCCGGTTCTGCCCTGCAAGAGCCCGGGGCTGCTTTTTTTAAAATACAACGACGGCGGCAAACAAGCGCACGGCCCGCCTGATGGTAAGCGCACACCGCAGCCTACAGACGTATGCAACTCCAAAGCAGTAACATGGGCGTTGCCGACCCTTGATATGTTTGAGGATTCGCCGTGTTGACAGCTGTAGGAACAAATTCCGTCGCTCTCAACACGACGCATCCTCGGGAGCTCTGGCGACCTTGCTGACCTCCAGGAACACAACACTACTACAGAGCAAGTAGTAGTGTTATTAAGGCTGTGTTTTTCTGTAAGGCGGCTTTGACACCTAATCCCAAGTTTTGGCATAGAGCGTCTGCCATCTGATCTTCCAACCCAGAGGGAAAACCAGACCCTATTGGGACCGCTTTCCTCGCGATGTTTTCCTTCACCGAAAAGCTAACGGTAGATACTCCGTACATAAGTTCCGAAAAACTCATTGGTACGAACGGATGCGAACCCACGACCGCCGCTTGACAGCCGCATGCCTGAACCACTACGCTACCGTAGCTTCAGAATTAAGATCTATTAAAGAATTAAATTGGATTGAACGAAAAACTAAACCAGAATCAATCTGTAGCGTTCGAAGTAACGCACTAATTGACAACAATGGTAAGAAGTAATTCCTACATATCAAATAAAAAAACTCGGGAAAATTTTATCTTATCATGATAGTTAAATTATAATTGTACAACTCAGCTAAGTAACTAAATGAGTATTGGAATCCTAACCTCTTATTAGGCCCATGGGCCTACTGGAAGGCCTTATTCTCGGCATAATCTTCATCATATCAGCCGAAAGACGTCCACTGCTGGACATAGGCGTCCCCCAAAGAGTGCCACAGTGACCGGGTCTGCGCCACCCGCGTCCAGCGCACTTCATCAGTCCACTTTATTCTCGTAAAAGTTTTTTTTTTCATTGGAACAGAGTCGCGTGTGTTACGGTCGTTTTTGAAACGAGAAATTCAACTGTCCTATACAAGTCCATTGTATCGTGAGCATTCGGGATATAAACCATAATACATTTTTAGGGCTCCGTACCCAAAGGGTACCCTATTACTAATACTCCCCTGTCCGTCCGTCCGTCTCTCTGTCCGTCCGTCTGTCACCGGGCTGTATCTCAGAAATTTTTAGATGATGTATTTCTGTGGCCTGTTACAGGGGCCCATACAACAAACGTGTTTTTTTGTTGTTTTTATAGATAATGGTACGGAACGCTTCGCGCGCGAGACCGACTCGCACGTGGCCGGTTTTTTTTAATGCGGTTTATTCGAATACATAAAGTATCGTGTAAGAGAAGTCTTTCTCAAGTTTACCTATACAACTTTAACCCAGGAACCCCAAGACCGTCTGACCCCTCAGCGGCCCGAGGAGCTCTCCCAGTGCTCGTCCCAAGAGTCGGTCGCCAGCGAGAAGCCCGCGCTCTACGAGAAAGACGTCAGCCACCTGCGGCCCTCGTCGCAGAACTCCAACTACAGCTTCAACGACGTGATCGCAAGCCAGTCTGGGCTCTACAGCAAGGGGCTAGGGGCGGGAGTCGATTGCGACAAGTTCGAGTATGAGCAGGAGAATTACGAGATGTACGAGCAGCTGGCGATGGCGTATCAGAGCGATGTGGCCAGTAATGTGAGTGTTGACGCGTTCCTTGTAACTGTACGTACAGTCGCCACCGGATATATCGGAGCGGCCAACGTGCTCACAAATATCTGAACACGTATCTATTGTCGAGGCATAATTATAATATAAGATATACATTTAAAATATAGAATTTACATCACAAGAAATATTCGTTTCAGATATTTGTGAGCACTTTGGTCGCTCCGATATTTCTGATGACAACTGTACCTGTGTTTACAAGCTTTTATTTACTTTCACCTGTCCCGTTGTCTGTCTGTCTGTCTGTAATCAAATCTTGCAAGTTAAATTTGATCCACTTCCCGGTTTCCGATTGAGCTGAAATTTGGCACGAATATGCAAATCGCGTGACAATGCAATATTATGATGACGTGGAGGTGATCTGATGATGGAGCTGGAAGGTGGCCATAGGAACTCTGTAATAAAACCACATAACCTGGGGATTGATAGATGGCGTCCTAGCGAATGCCCGAAAGGGACAATACTACAGTACAAATAAAATACAAATATTCTTTATGGACGATGATAAACTAACTTTTATAAATAAAGAAGTATATAATACATTAGTGACGTCTATTATGTATATTCGTGATGTTTATAATTTCGTCGTTTTATATCGGTGACGTCAGAGTACAATATTTTGACAAACAAAAAAGCGTACATATAAGTGCAGGACAGGAGATTTGACATTGTATCTCGTTCTTATTTGTGGTATTGTCTATGTTTACATCCTTGTCACACATGTGTGCTTGTTCACGTCCTTCTATTATATTCTTCCTCTAGAAACGTGACGTCTAAACATGTCAAGCCCATGTCACTACTTTTTGACATCGTCAAGTCAAGGGTTCGACTGCTTTCCTGAAGCTAAGCTACGTTTACAAGCAAGTCGAGGTGACCGCTGAGTCTAGTGCGTAGTGACGCTGCCTACGAAGCTGAAGGTGCTGGGTTCGATTCCCTGTCATCATCATCATTACTTAAGAGCCTTGCTTTTATCGGTGGAGTAACCGCCACTTTTCTGTGTCCATCGCCAGCCTCTTGGCTGCCTCATATGAAGCGACATCAGCTTTATCTTTTGTTTGGGCAAAATATGTAGTGTTTATGTACACACGTGCGAGTTTCTATGCAGCTTGCCGCGTCGCTCGTCGCCACGCGTGCCCTAAATGAGGTCTAAATATGACACCGCGAATACTAGTCGCTAATGCGAAGGGGTAACCTGCCCGATGCGGACATACAGCATTCCTTTTCGTGGTGATGTAAAATTTAACCCTAATATGTGCAAAGGACGATTTCTTTCGTGCTAAGACACCGCACTGGTTAAAGCCTAGTTAGGTATGTTGGCCTAGGCTTTCCTCTGCCTCTCTTGCCTTCAATTTTACCCACCAGGATGTTTAGGAAGAAACTGTCGTGCCGTATCAGGTGGCCCACCATCTTGTCTCTTCTATTTCTAATACATCCTAGCAAACATCTTTTCTCATCTACCATCCTTAAAACCTCATCGTTTGTCTTTCTCTCCGTCCAGCTAATCCTTTCCATCCTTCGCCAGCACCACATTTCGAAGGCCTCTAGCCGTTCTCTCTCTCTGGGTTAGCGTCCACGACTCGCTCCCATATAAAGCAATGCTCCAAATATAAACTTTAATCAGGCTCTTTTTAGCGGTTTTTGATATGCGTGCTTTTAAGAGATGCTTTTTGTTATTAAATGCCTTTTTGGGCCATAGCAAGGAGAGGACAAATATATGTGTGATGAGCGTGAATATTTGTTTCTGAGTCTTGGATGTTTTCTATGTATTTAAGTATTTATATCTATTAAATATATCGTCGTCTAGTACCCGTAACACAAGCCTTATGGAGCTTACTATGGGGCTAGTGCGATTTGTGTAAGATTGACCCCTTATATTTATTTATATTTATTTATACTGTGTGTCACATGGGAATGTATGCATGTATTATTTGAGTTGGCCGAATTGAATAAAAGTACTGCAACTCTACCGTCCATGATAGAAAGTTCGAATTCCAATGTCAGTTGTATAAAATGTCTGCCACATTAAATAATCTCACCGTACCACAAATATAAGTTAGACCGGCAATCTTCGTCGACGCCGACGAGTGCTGACAAGTGCGACAGGTCGCACTATACGTAAGGTACAATATGCAATGACAGGTGCTGTCGTGTTGTCCCGCTCATAGCGCCAGACAAGATGGCGGGCGCCGGAGCTGCCGACGTAACGCGCAAAATTTCGGCCAATGGGCGTTGAAGATTTTACCCGCGCAACGCGCTGCCTTATGATTGGTTAAAATGTTTTCAAAAAATGCTTTCTGCCCAGGTACATCGTTTTAACTTACACCGTGTCCAATAAGTTCGAATACAGTTATGATCCTTAATAAAATAAATGTACGCGTAGTTTATGTTATGAAAATTATATTATATGAAAGGCACACTTATATACAATATTTACAACAAATGTTTTGGAATTCCTCCACCTTTAACTTTTTTTACAAGCTTCAAACGTTTCTCAAAAGAGTCACAAGCTGTACGCACCGCTTCCATCGGCATATCGTCCCAAATTTGCACGATAACCTTTTTAAAATGGTTCAGGTTTGCGACTTTATAATTATTTAGTTTCGAGAACATGTATGACCATACGAAATAATCTAGTACGTTTAAATCTGGAGAACTTGGTGGCCATTCATTTTTCGGCAAAAAATCGGTCAAATTAGCCTTGCACCAAGCTTGAACAGCGTTTGCCGTATGCGACGGAGCTCCGTCTTGTTGGAAGACATAATAATCATCTCCAAACATATTTTTTAAATTTGGGGCAACATATTTCTCCAAATCCTCCGATTTATAATATTCCGCATTGATTTTAACGCCTTTATCAATAAATACTAAAGACAGTTTGCCTCTCTTACAAAGAGCACCCCAAACCATCACTGATGGTGAGCTCTGGAACCTAGGCACATTCCTTTCATAGTCTGGAATGTCTTCTATCCTTGCTGACCACAACCGGTCGTTCTGGGCGTTATGAGGCTGCTCTAACACAAAGAGTTTCTCGTCTGAGAAAACAAATTCGTCCCCTGCGTGCCAAGAAAGTATGGTGCTACATCTTTCTACTCTCTTTTTCTTGGTCGCATCTGAAATGCCATGTACTTTTCGTTTTTTGTAGGCATGACATCCAAGCTCTTTTTTCAATATATTATGTACAGATCCCCTGGGAATTTTCAGATCAGCAGCTAATTTTCTAATAGAACGGTGTTTTTTCCGCCGAATTCGCTCTCTTATAGCCTTCACCACTTTTTTGGTTCTAGCTGAGCGGGGCCGACCGGATCTTTTCCTGTCCTCTGTAGAGATCTCTTTATACCTTTTTATAGTAGTCTAAACCAGATTCCGTTTAACTCCATGGGGTTGTAACGCCTTGAGATAGCACATAACCTGTCGCCATTAAGGAATTTTCTAATAATTTCTTCACGAAAGTGCTTCATCGTGTATTGAAACCAAACTAAAAATACGTGACTTATGAAATTATTGTATTATGTTTATGTCAATATACTTTTTAAATTAAAATAAGAATTGTATAGCCAGCAATCCGTATGTCTATACAGCAAGTGCTAAAAGTTTGTATTCGAACTTATTGGACACGGTGTATATTTGTGGTACTACTGTACTTCGGGTATGGTTCCGAGACGTGGACGCTACCAGAGATGGAAAAGAGGAAAATAGACGCTCTAGAGACGTGGTGCTGCAGGAGAATGATTGGCGTATCCTGGACCGAATTCCGAATAAATGTTTCCATTCTCCAAGAACTCGGCATCAAGCAGTGTCTATCCACGTTAGTACAAACTCGCATCCTCAAATTCTTCGGACACGTCTCGAGGCGAGACGGCGACTTCATCGAGCGTCGTGTGGAGTAGTCGGGACCACGCGGAAGAGCACCCATGCGATGGGCAGATCAGATCAAATCTGCTGTGCGCGGTCAATACGGGCGTAGACTCAAAATGTATTATTACTCCAAACGAAAGAAGACAAAAAAATATACCCACTGACGAAAATCCCATTCGGATATCTCAAAGAATGACGAAGCTACAACCGTTTTAATATTGCTCGTTAGAGAGAGGAAACGCTCGCAGTTAGTGACATCACATGCGAGCGTCGTAGTAAATGACAATCGTTGCATACCTATGAAGACGCGTTTTGCAGAAAAGGGATAGAATAAATCTGAAAACTTTGGACACTTATAACTTTGTGATTATTTAACGTATTGCATTGCTTTTTTCTCCATTTGACTACATTTTAAATTATTTTTGGAGAAAATATAGTATTATTGATTATTTTATTTAGTGTCTACACCCTATTGTATAAGTGTACCAGAAGAGTAGGGCAGTTTCAGGTGATAATGTGGACACGCTGGACAAAAGCACCAATTTTTTTTCAGGTACTTGTTAGGTTCATAGCTTTAAGTTTTTGATAGGAACCAACTCCTCCGTCAGCCATCTTTAATTTAATGGCGGTCATTTTGAATTTTACGTATATCATTAATGTCTCGAGTTCTAAATAACGAGAATCACAAACTTAGTGTCTAAATATACATATCTGGGGTCAAGCAATTCAACTAGTTTTTTTTAGAGTCGAGTTCCCAAATGATATCAAATGGAACCCTGTTCCTAAGCTTCCGCTGTCCGTCCATCCGGCTGTCTGCGTATCAGCAATAGCTAGACTGTTCAAAATTCGCAGTTGTTTTTCTATTGCTGCTTTAACATACATTCATAAAAATGAAATTAACTCTCTTACATGAAACGTAATTTTATGGCGTTTTGATGCCCGCCCATAACAATCGGTGTTCAAAGGGGTCCCAAAATGATACCACTATACACTATTACTTGCCAATTCTGTATATTGAGTCAAACACAGAACTATCTTGTAAAACATGTACAAAAGTCAGTTAGTACTGGCCAGAGGTCATTATCGCCGGGAAAATCTCTATAGCGCGATTCAGGAATCGGTCCGAACGGTACAGCGCCATCTAGCGGCCAACTCAACGAAACTTATGTACAATGACACACGGCTGAACACTCGGTATATCTCTAGAACCGTAATATGTAGACACTTGAAATTTCCGCAGATTATGTATTACTATAGCCTCTATAATAACATGTAATAAAAATATAATAACGTTAATAATTGGTTTTTAACATAACTTAAATCAACTCTGAGAACAAAGATGTTTACATGTATATGCAGTGTTATATCGGTAAAATACTTCATCATATCAGCCGAAAGACGTCCACTGCTGGACATCGGCCTCCCCCAAAGAGTGCCAAAGTGACCGGTACTGCGCCACCCGCATCCAACGGACTCCAGCAACCTTTACCAGGTCATCAGTCCACCTTGCGGGGGGCCTACCCACGCCGCGCCTTCCAGTTCGTGGTCGCCACTCGAGAACCTTTCCGCCCCAACGGCCATCGGTTCTACGCGCTATGTGCCCCGCCCACTGCCACTTAAGTTTAGCGATTTGGAGGGCTATATCGGTTACCTTGGTTCTGCTGCGGATAGCCTCATTTCTGATGCGATCACGCAGAGAAACTCCCAACATAGCCCTCTCCATAGCCCTTTGGGTGACTTTGAGCCTTCTTATGAGGCCCATAGTAAGCGACCACGTTTCAGTGCCATATGTCATCACTGGCAACACACACTGGTCAAAGACTCTCGTCTTGAGACACTGCGGAATATTGGACGAAAAGATGTGCCGTACCTTCCCGAACGCTGCCCAGCCGAGTCGGATTCGACGATTGACCTCTTTCTCGAAGTTGGACCTACCTAACTGGATAGTTTGTCCTAGGTATACATAATCGTCTACAACTTCGAGTGTAAAGTGTCCGATTGTAATGGGAGTTGGTACTACATGTGTATTTGACATGATCTTCGTCTTATCCATGTTCATTCTTAGACCAACTCGTTCGGACGCTTATAGAAGCTTAAATGTCTGTTTTATTTACCTTAACTAGGCTTTGTCCTTGGTTGTATGCAGAAATAAAAAATCCCAAAAGCGTTGATATTTATATTGCACAACCACCACACGGAAAAGTTATTTAAAAGTCAGAAGGAAGAAAGAAATTCCAAAGTCGATAGAACACAGTAAATAAGCACAGTAACAAAGTTTAGGATCACGTAAATATACAATTCACAAGCAACAGCGAGTACAGTACGATTACTGTTAGTTAAGACCTGACAGATGGATTGCCTTCATTTAATTTTCAACTTTAATCTTATACAAATAAAATAGTTATTACTAAATCGGTAGATGTGGGTAACAGTATTCTGAAAAATGCTTTATCTATATGAAATTATCTATATCTATATGAGTGTCTCCTTGCCTGACTCCTCGCTGCAGCGGAATGGGTTTCGAGTTCTGGTCCTGGAGTCGAACTGACATAGTGGCGTTCTCGTACAAACACTTCAGCACTTCGATATAGCGATAGTCAACTTGGCACCGCTGGAGAGACTGTAGTACAGCCCAGGTTTCAATCGAATCGAAGGCTTTCTCTTAGTCCACGAACGCTAGGCAGAGGGGCAGGTTATACTCCTCGGTCTTCTGTATAACCTGACGGAGCGTGTGGATGTGGTCTACGGTACTAAAGCCTCTTCGGAAACCGGCTTGTTCGGGAGGCTGGAAGTCATCTAACCTACGTACGAGACGATTTGTAATGACCCTCGAAAACAGCTTACAGACATGGCTCAGAAGTGAGATGGGTCTGTAGTTCTTCAGGAGGGTGTTGTCACCCTTTTTGAAGAACAGCACCACCACCCCTCCGTTCCATGCCTTTGGAGTTCTCCCTTCCAGTAAGACGGAATCGAACAACTTCTGAAGGGCCGTAAGGACTGGTTTTCCACCCGCCTTCAGGAGTTCGGCTGTTATTCCGTCTTCACCGGGTGCCTTGTTGTTCTTGAGCTGTTTAAGAGCCATTACAATCTCGTACAGGCTGATGTCCGGGATGTCGTCGGTATAGTGCCGGGTTAGTCTAGCTCTAGGGTCTTCCGCCCGACCAACTTCGGGTTTGCGTGTTGACGTGTATAGCTGTCCGTAAAAGCGCTCTATCTCACCCAGAATCTCGGTTTTAGAAAAAACGATTCTACCATCTTCAGTTTTTAACTTCGCGAGCTGGCTCTGCCCTATAGACAGATCTCTTGAGAACACTTTAGAGCCCTTATTACGCTTGATGGCCTGTTCAATACAATTTGTATTGAATTGGCGCAGATCGCGGGTAAGGGACTTGGAGATCTGTTTATTGAGCTGCCGCGCCGGTATAAGGTCGCATCGGCTGAAGACTGTAGAATCATTTCACTCCTTTCCTTCATGAGCTTCTGAGTGAGCTAGAGAGCCTTTTAGTTTTGTTGGTCCCTTGGGCCTTGAAGAACTTAGACCCAGTGGAACGGACAGCTTCCACAAACCCGTCGTTCAGTTCGTCCACATCGCCGCCTAGGCAATCAAAACGGTTTTGGAGTTCCAGCTGGAAGCTCTCGGGGTTTCGAATTTGGATTGATGCTGGGCGGAGCGTAGACTTCATCAATCGAGAGCGTTCTTCCTTGACGCATATATTCAATGTGCCTCTTACCAGACAGTGATCGCTCCCGGTTTTGACCGTATTGATCACAGAGACATCATTGAATTTATGCTTCCTCGTCGACATGATGAAGTCAATCTCGTTTTTAGTTGCACCGTCGGGACTCATCCAGGTCCACTTTCTGTGCTCGTGTTTCTTGAAGAAGGAATTCATCATGTAGAGTCCCTCCTTCTCCAAGAAACCAGCCAGTAGTTGGCCCCGGTGGTTCCGACTTCCAACTCCAAATTGCCCCACTTTCAGCTCTTCACCATCTCTCTTGCCCAGTTTTCCGTTGAAGTCCCCCATGACAACGGTGAAGTAGGTTTTGGAACTATGCATGGCCCTCGATATATCGTCATACATAGCCTCCACCTCTTCGTCGGAGTGTGCCGAGGTCGGCGCGTAAACCTGTATGACCTTCAATGAGTACCTGTTGGATACCCTGAGTATTAGGTACGCCACCCTAGTCGACACACTCTCGATCTTCACAACGTTATTCACAAGGGAATTGTGGACAAGGAACCCAACACCTCCCTGGGACTGTTGGTCGCCCTCCCGGAAATAGAGCAAGTTGCCGGATTTGAGGGTTATCGTGTCCTCCCCCTCTCTTCGGACTTCAGATAACCCTATGACATCCCAACGCAACTTGCTCAACCCTTCCTCCAGTTCCGCAATCCTTTCGTCGGTCCGCAGTGTGCGCGTGTTATACGTTGCCAGGGCCAGGGGTCGTCGGTGGTGGTAGCCGGATCTTCGCCGGAGATTCTTCGCACCCCTGACCCCGCTGGTACCCTGGCCGCTACCACAACCAGGGTACCGGGGGTCGCCGGAACCTCGGGGCCGTGGTTTTTTTGTACCTTTCATTTGGGGGGTATATGCCATAATCGCCACGCTTGGCATGCGGGTTGGCGATCGCAGTGTTTCCACCGCACTCCAGGGACGCTGCTGCCCATCCTCCGGTGGTCTTGGTCGTAGTTTTAGGACATACCCGGGTCCAAAACGGGTTAAATACTTATCTAGTTGAATTCCCTGACCCCAAGTACTTAAGTATATTTAGACACCAAGTTTGTGATTCTCAGTGCCTTAGAACTCGAGATATTAATAATTAACTATAATTACCAGAATTAGAAATAAGTACTCAGATTACGCCACGGCAATGAGAGTACACAATATAACATCCCTTAGTTATCGCCGGGAACGTACCGATATACCCTTTATAAAATTATTAATAATATTATTGATGCTCCGTTTCTATAACATTCACTTTCCTTCAGAGTTCCTCGACGTTGTGAACGCTCCTGCAGGAAAAAACCCCTCTTTTACATCCCCCGCAGTCGGACTGCTTACGCAAGAAATAGTTTTGTTAGAAGGGCGTGCAGGTTGTACAACGAAAAATTTCCGAGTCTCGATATTTTCTGTGAGAAACTTAATAGATTTAAAACACTATCTTTGCAGTGTACTAACCCAAATCATTAGATTGGCGCTATTAAGAAAGAATCTCGATATTCAATGTTACTGCTTTTTATTTTATTTTACTTGTATGGACAAATAGCTCTGTTTTTACTCTATAGAAACTTTATTAAAACATGATGTTAAAGTATTTTCATTAAGGAAACTGTAAGCCTAGGTTTAAGAAAAAAAACCAGTGTTATGCATAACTATATGTTAGGTATGTTAGGATTAATATTAGTACGCAGCTATACCTGTAGCGTATAGGTTGTTTACGCAGGCATGCATAGTATCTATAAGTACCTACCTAGCTGTCTATGTGTGTATAGCTTAGCGAGAACAAAAGTCAGCAACCGACCGTGCCCGTGTGTTAATCTCCGTTCCCTAACCTAAAACCTAACACTATAAAACACTGTTTGTTTCTTAAATAAATAAAATGAAAATAATTAAAAATGGCCGGCATAAAATAAATATGGCCGACGGAGGAGTTGGTTCCTATCAAAAACTTAAAGCTATGGAGGAAGTGCCTGAAAAAAAATTGGTGCTTTTGTCCAGCGTGTCCACATTTACGACAATTTTTTGCACACAAACGCACACTCGTTGGGTGTGCGCCGATCCTATACAAGATGTGTGAAAGGACTCGTTTGCAACTTGTGGCGCCACTAATGGCTCAATGTGGGCAGGGACGGCTCAGACTATACCTAGCCTAGGCGTTGAGGGACAACAGATTGTACATTAACATGTTTTTGTTTTATTAAAAAAAAAATTTCGCTACGTCCAAAATTGGTAAACTGTGATGCTATATTTTATACTCATTCTGTTCTGACAATAAAAAATATCTTATCGTATTGTACCGCGTTCCCACTTGTGGTATTGTCTATGCTTATTTCGTCACTCGTGTGCGTACGTGTGTGTGAGTACCGTTCCCCTATATACAATACATCCTCTATGGTTCCAGCAAGTCCCGCTGCCGATGGAAGAGGGCACGCAGCGCATTGAGACCGTGGTCCGGCGGCGCCGCGGCGAGATCAAGTGCGACTGGCGCGCCGGCGCCGCGCCGCCGCCCGCGGGCGCCAGCCTGGCCGCGCGGCCCAGTCGGTGGGGTGAGTATATCACACTACTGTACATAGAGACCGTGGTCCGGCGGCGCCGCGGCGAGATCAAGTGCGACTGGCGCGCCGGCGCCGCGCCGCCGCCCGCGGGCGCCAGCCTGGCCGCGCGGCCCAGTCGGTGGGGTGAGTATATCACACTACTGTACATAGAGACCGTGGTCCGGCGGCGCCGCGGCGAGATCAAGTGCGACTGGCGCGCCGGCGCCGCGCCGCCGCCCGCGGGCGCCAGCCTGGCCGCGCGGCCCAGTCGGTGGGGTGAGTATATCACACTACTGTACATAGAGACCGTGGTCCGGCGGCGCCGCGGCGAGATCAAGTGCGACTGGCGCGCCGGCGCCGCGCCGCCGCCCGCGGGCGCCAGCCTGGCCGCGCGGCCCAGTCGGTGGGGTGAGTATATCACACTACTGTACATAGAGACCGTGGTCCGGCGGCGCCGCGGCGAGATCAAGTGCGACTGGCGCGCCGGCGCCGCGCCGCCGCCCGCGGGCGCCAGCCTGGCCGCGCGGCCCAGTCGGTGGGGTGAGTATATCACACTACTGTACATAGAGACCGTGGTCCGGCGGCGCCGCGGCGAGATCAAGTGCGACTGGCGCGCCGGCGCCGCGCCGCCGCCCGCGGGCGCCAGCCTGGCCGCGCGGCCCAGTCGGTGGGGTGAGTATATCACACTACTGTACATAGAGACCGTGGTCCGGCGGCGCCGCGGCGAGATCAAGTGCGACTGGCGCGCCGGCGCCGCGCCGCCGCCCGCGGGCGCCAGCCTGGCCGCGCGGCCCAGTCGGTGGGGTGAGTATATCACACTACTGTACATAGAGACCGTGGTCCGGCGGCGCCGCGGCGAGATCAAGTGCGACTGGCGCGCCGGCGCCGCGCCGCCGCCCGCGGGCGCCAGCCTGGCCGCGCGGCCCAGTCGGTGGGGTGAGTATATCACACTACTGTACATAGAGACCGTGGTCCGGCGGCGCCGCGGCGAGATCAAGTGCGACTGGCGCGCCGGCGCCGCGCCGCCGCCCGCGGGCGCCAGCCTGGCCGCGCGGCCCAGTCGGTGGGGTGAGTATATCACACTACTGTACATAGAGACCGTGGTCCGGCGGCGCCGCGGCGAGATCAAGTGCGACTGGCGCGCCGGCGCCGCGCCGCCGCCCGCGGGCGCCAGCCTGGCCGCGCGGCCCAGTCGGTGGGGTGAGTATATCACACTACTGTACATAGAGACCGTGGTCCGGCGGCGCCGCGGCGAGATCAAGTGCGACTGGCGCGCCGGCGCCGCGCCGCCGCCCGCGGGCGCCAGCCTGGCCGCGCGGCCCAGTCGGTGGGGTGAGTATATCACACTACTGTACATAGAGACCGTGGTCCGGCGGCGCCGCGGCGAGATCAAGTGCGACTGGCGCGCCGGCGCCGCGCCGCCGCCCGCGGGCGCCAGCCTGGCCGCGCGGCCCAGTCGGTGGGGTGAGTATATCACACTACTGTACATAGAGACCGTGGTCCGGCGGCGCCGCGGCGAGATCAAGTGCGACTGGCGCGCCGGCGCCGCGCCGCCGCCCGCGGGCGCCAGCCTGGCCGCGCGGCCCAGTCGGTGGGGTGAGTATATCACACTACTGTACATAGAGACCGTGGTCCGGCGGCGCCGCGGCGAGATCAAGTGCGACTGGCGCGCCGGCGCCGCGCCGCCGCCCGCGGGCGCCAGCCTGGCCGCGCGGCCCAGTCGGTGGGGTGAGTATATCACACTACTGTACATAGAGACCGTGGTCCGGCGGCGCCGCGGCGAGATCAAGTGCGACTGGCGCGCCGGCGCCGCGCCGCCGCCCGCGGGCGCCAGCCTGGCCGCGCGGCCCAGTCGGTGGGGTGAGTATATCACACTACTGTACATAGAGACCGTGGTCCGGCGGCGCCGCGGCGAGATCAAGTGCGACTGGCGCGCCGGCGCCGCGCCGCCGCCCGCGGGCGCCAGCCTGGCCGCGCGGCCCAGTCGGTGGGGTGAGTATATCACACTACTGTACATAGAGACCGTGGTCCGGCGGCGCCGCGGCGAGATCAAGTGCGACTGGCGCGCCGGCGCCGCGCCGCCGCCCGCGGGCGCCAGCCTGGCCGCGCGGCCCAGTCGGTGGGGTGAGTATATCACACTACTGTACATAGAGACCGTGGTCCGGCGGCGCCGCGGCGAGATCAAGTGCGACTGGCGCGCCGGCGCCGCGCCGCCGCCCGCGGGCGCCAGCCTGGCCGCGCGGCCCAGTCGGTGGGGTGAGTATATCACACTACTGTACATAGAGACCGTGGTCCGGCGGCGCCGCGGCGAGATCAAGTGCGACTGGCGCGCCGGCGCCGCGCCGCCGCCCGCGGGCGCCAGCCTGGCCGCGCGGCCCAGTCGGTGGGGTGAGTATATCACACTACTGTACATAGAGACCGTGGTCCGGCGGCGCCGCGGCGAGATCAAGTGCGACTGGCGCGCCGGCGCCGCGCCGCCGCCCGCGGGCGCCAGCCTGGCCGCGCGGCCCAGTCGGTGGGGTGAGTATATCACACTACTGTACATAGAGACCGTGGTCCGGCGGCGCCGCGGCGAGATCAAGTGCGACTGGCGCGCCGGCGCCGCGCCGCCGCCCGCGGGCGCCAGCCTGGCCGCGCGGCCCAGTCGGTGGGGTGAGTATATCACACTACTGTACATAGAGACCGTGGTCCGGCGGCGCCGCGGCGAGATCAAGTGCGACTGGCGCGCCGGCGCCGCGCCGCCGCCCGCGGGCGCCAGCCTGGCCGCGCGGCCCAGTCGGTGGGGTGAGTATATCACACTACTGTACATAGAGACCGTGGTCCGGCGGCGCCGCGGCGAGATCAAGTGCGACTGGCGCGCCGGCGCCGCGCCGCCGCCCGCGGGCGCCAGCCTGGCCGCGCGGCCCAGTCGGTGGGGTGAGTATATCACACTACTGTACATAGAGACCGTGGTCCGGCGGCGCCGCGGCGAGATCAAGTGCGACTGGCGCGCGTAAAAGTTACAATTTGAACTAATGAACTAAATAATAGTATTTTATGCAATCGTTATATAATGTATGTATCTTCAGTCGAGTACTACGTTTAGGCCACGAAGCTTGCTGAGTGGCCTAATTAAGGTACGAGACTTAAAAAGCTAATTATATAGCTATTGAATACAATACTTTTTCTACGAGTCAACTGAACTAATTAAACAAATTTGGTATCTATTGAAAAATAAGTGCAACCAACGGCTTTTTTTTTGTGCGTTGATTATTTACCTTTTGACTTTCTCATGACGGCGTCCTATTGGCCAAAGCTTCATAATAAAAAGTATGTGATTTCAGTTTGGTGTACGAAGTCCTAATTCAAACATTAAGGTCGACGAGTATAAAAAGTTGTTTGTATTATCTTCTTCAAAATATTCATTAAAATCTTGTGCAGCCGGCAAGTCATCAAAACATTGGGTTTCGTCTTTTTCGTCTTATCCCCCATTTCCGGGATGCATATTTCTTCAGTACTGAGAATACGAGGTATAATGCAAAACATTCATTATTTAAATAATAACAACTTATACCTCGAAGCACTTGCTAAGTTTCTATTATTATCTAAACTTTACGTTCGTACTCGTTCATGTCGTGGTAATAATTAAATCGAACGAATCGGAAAAGTATCCGTAATAGTCCAGTAAATGAACTGACAGCTCGTATGGAAAAAATGACAATTTTGGAAATAATTTATAATAGCTTATTTTTTATGTGTAACGGATATATTATCAATTAAATAGTTACCCAACGATAAAATCCGACAAAATTTCAGACATCAAAAAAATGATAAGTTAACTGACTTCTGAAAAGTCAGAAAAAATATTAATAAATATTTTGGTTTTTATTTTGGTTATTTACATTTGCTCTATATATTCAAGATAAATCGTATAAAAAAGACAATGCATGCTTCATTGAAATCTACATAATTACTTCCGGGTGGAAAGTTTGTCGGATTCTTGAATAAATCATCTTAGAATAACATTTTCAAATGAAATCAACAAAAAAAACGCTATTATAAATTAATGTTTTTCAAAACCGTATTTTGCCTCGAGTATAAGTAGTCCGCTACCGAACGATATGACGTCATAGGGGTTTCAAAATATACCGGTATTTTTCGGTTATGCTGCCCTTCATTAGTACTTAGGTCTTTCACTTGTGAGAAAGGAACGATTTGTAAAATGGCGAATCATAAGCAACACCTGTTGCTATTATAAACTTTTTACTCTTATAGAGTATTTGTAGACGATGTGAAAATTGCTTTTGCTCTTATAATGGCCTTGTAGAGTCAAGCGCAAAAATACGTACCGCTGACATAAGAGCGATGGGACATATTTATGAGTAAGTTGTATGCACCCATATTTTTACACTGGACTGTATAAAACATGACAATATAACTAACCACATTTTAAGCACAAAACCGCCTAATTTCAAGGGCGCGTTGATAACACAACACACCGCATACCACATTTTATCATGAATTTGAATTCCCACACAGTTTTCACTGTAAATAACCACATATTCGGGTATCAATAACTTAGCGTTGTGTTGCCATTAAAATTGTTGACATATTTTTTGTTAGTCTTACAAAAATGTGTTAGTAAGGGCCAAAGGCATTATAAGAGCATTTGTTTTGCCGTTATATGTTTTACTCCCTTGAATCTGACGATAACAAAACGCGTATAAGGGGGATTGCCCTTATTAAAGCTTTCAATATGGTTCTTATAAGTATATTCGATTTTTATTATAAGTTTGACTACCTTGTTGCTTGTCATAGTAAAGCAAATACAAGACAAGAAAGCTAACAATAATGCAACTTTAAGGGGGATATAAGGTTATTGCCCTTATAATTAGTGCCTACTAAATGCACCCTTATTAGCGATAATATGGCTCTTATAAGAACATTACTTTTGGCATTTTAAGCCACTACAAGAGTAATTTGTGTTCGTTGGGTACTCACCTCGAACGGCGGTGAAGCTGTTTTAAATATTATTCGCCTAACATAACGACTATTTCACAGGTCTGAAGCCAGGCGAGGTGAACATCGTTCTGACCGGCGGCTCGGAGCAGTATTCGGCGCCCGAGCCGATCTATCGCATCGAAAGCATCGCCAACAGGAACGACAACAGCGCGGGGTACAGTCGACACACTATTACGAGCCATACGTACAGTCGGCATCATAAACATGTGTTGTGTAGTCTAGGCGGTTTTAGGGCGTTATTGCCTATTCTTCTTCTTAACTTTGTGACTGATTTTAAACATAATTTGGACAAGACACATCGCTTGGGTGTTACAAAAAATAGGCTATCCAAAGTTTACTTGAAAATTTAAATAAAGTTTTTTTTTTTTTTTTTCACAAGAGCCATTGTTACAAATACATGAATTAATTTCGCCAAACTGCAAAGCAGTTTGTTGGCGAAGACAGCACTCTTTTTATATTTTTTAAACTAACTATGCTATTACTAAGAACTTAATTTGTACATCTATACTTACGTTAAACGTCCCCGTGCCTTTCACCGCACCTACAGATTGCACTACAATCTTATCTCCCAATCCTACTAATATTATAAATGCGATAGTTTAGATGTTCGGATGTTTGTTACTCAATCACGCTTAAACGGCTGAACCGATTTGAATGAAACTTTGCACGAAGACAGTCTATAGCCTGGATTAAAATATAGGATAGTTTTTATCCCGAGCCCATGCAGACAAAGTCGCGGGCGGAAGCTAGTAGCTTAGTAGTAGCTTTCTTAGTTTAATAACTGGAAATGTTCATTCCCAGTTGTCTCCAGTGGTAACAAATGGGAATTATTATTTCCCAGTTATATTGGCCACATCACCATAATGGCGGAACTGGAACTATGAAAAATATGTAATTAGTTAGTTACGGAAAACTTTATGTCCCATCGCAACGAATCTAAATAACTATTGCAAATGTTCTTGAGACAAGATATCTTTTTATCGCCGTGGTGGCAGAAACTTTAAAATTGGGCCATGGCAATTGGATGATTCTTTCCCAGTTGTCCCCAGTGGTAACAGATGGGAATATTTAAGTTCCCAGAGGTAACAAAAAAAACTGAGTTAAATCTTTCAATCAGTTCCTGTTATACATAGGCATTTTGTTCTTACAGCGCCTTAGGGAGGCGCAGCGTTACTGCTTAGTAAAATTTTAATTCAGTAAAATGATGTTTATGGTCGAGTATGTATGGAACATTTGGTTGAAGCTACGGTAGCCTAGTGGTTCAGGCATGCGGCTGTCAAGCGGCGGTCGTGGGTTCGAATCCCGGCTCGTACCAATAAGTTTTTCGGAACTTATGTGCGGAATATTTACCGTTAGCTTTGCGGTGAAGGAAAACATCGTGAGGAAACCGGTCTAATCCCGATAAGGTCTAGTTTTCCCTCTGGGCTGGGGTCAGATGGCAGTCGCTTTCGTTTCGTTTGATTAGATGTCAAAGCAGACCCCGGGCCCTGTAGGGCACAACCGGGAACAACGCTAGGTGAATAAACCATAGTACATTACTTACCAAGGGCTGTTTTTACAGCCCTTGGTAAGTAATTTCTTTTGAAAGAAAGCCCGAAATCGCAGGTATTTGTGTTGTAAATATGCGATAGAGGCCTTTCCTTTTTACTGACCGTGGTGAGTACACAATTTTACGTCTTCACCTGGCCATAATGCGAGTTTTACCGTACGCGCTGCGTGCGGTAAAACTCACATTATGGCCAGGTGTGACGTAAATATATTTACAGCAGTTACGATGAAGCGTACATGGACACGTACGGCGCGATGGACCGGCTGCAGTACGGCGACTGTTTCTCCGGCGCCGAAGCGCAGCAACAATCGCAGTCGCAGCGACAATCGCAGTCGCAGCGACAATCGCAGTCGCAGCAACACGCGCAGTCGCAGCAACAGGCGCAGGACAAGGAGCGCCGCGGCACGCTGGACGATAGGATCGATCAGGCGTTGAGGCATACAGGTAGAATATTAGACAAGTTCTGTCTTATATTATAGTATGATACTACGGTAGCCTGGTGGTCCAAGCAAGCGGCTGTCATTGGTGGTCGTGGGTTCGAATCCCGGCTCGGATCAATGAGTCGCCGATCCTACCACGACCAAGCGGGGAAACTACATAGCGCACTCGTGAATGTGACATTACGTCAATCCATTTATAGCAGAGACTAAACGAGCGGGGTGGCGCGTCAGTGAATATCCAGCTTTATATAATTAGTCCATCATATTTGCTTTCTGGGAAAAAGACAGGTTCTTCATTAAATGGTATTTCAAAACACGTATTTCAACTTCAGAAATATTGAGCTCTTTCATGTATTCGTGGAGACACGTTCAGCATTTCGGCTGTATGAAATATTTTAAAGTTATTGTTATTACACAAATATGTATTGCTTTATTTGTTGTTTTAGTTTTGGGTGAGATAGCGATGGAGCCCGAAATTAAAGAAACCGACCCTGATAAAGAGAACAGAGAAAAAGGGATACTGATCACGTGAGTATTCCGATAACAGTCTGTCTGTCTGTTAAGACCCTTTATATCGAGAACGCGTGGAGGTATCAAGTTGAAATTAAAATCATATACTCAGGTATATAGTCCCTTGAAGCTGTAAAAAACAAACTTCAAAGTTAACGTAAAAAAATACGGCTGTTTATGCCGCAAAAAAACCTTATATTTCGACACTCAAAGAATCAAAATTTATAGGGTACCTGTTGTTGAACTAGAATTATGAAATTTGGCAAGGAATATCGTACCTACAGGCAAAATCTGAAAACTTTACATTTGTTCTTAACAAGTCCGGTTTTGTTTCTTTGCTTAAGGAGAAACTTTACTGTCAATATTACAAAAAGCGAGTTGTGCAGGACCGATCATTGTGGCACTCTTTGGGGGAGGCATATGCCCGTTTATGGACGTTTTTTATTTATTTATAATGTCTGCTCTATTTTGTGACAAAATTTAACAAACTTATGTTACCTAAAATGTGTTTTATTCCACTCCCACGAATACGAAATGTCATAGTGATAGAGATAGAGGCAACCAAGTTTTTAACGGTATATTAGCTAAAAATGATAGATAAAATCAATATTTCGGGACAATCTTACACAAATCGACCTAGTCGCAAACTAAGCAAAGCTATGGATACTAGACGATACTTATACAATACTTATATAAAAAAAAAACTTAAATACATGGATGTCCATGACTCAGGAACAAATATTTGTGCTCGTCACACAAATAAATGCCCTTACCGGGTTTCGAACCCGGGCCCTCCGGTTTCGTAGATTCGGCTTGAAGAACGTTGACATGGGGAATAGGTATCTTCTGGGTGAGCGTGATCTGTCTTAGGACCTGTCACTTTCCATCAGGCCCCTATTTCACCAACTTGACAATTGTCACCTGACAACGACGAAATTCTCCGTACTTTGCTGGTTCCACAAGTAACCTAGCAACTTCTAGAACAATCAATGTATGGCGAATTGTAGGTGTCAGGTGACAATTGTCAAGTTGAAGAAATAGGGGCCTGGTAAGACGAAGGTCTAACGCCATCCCATTTTTCATGATAAAAAAAGCATTGAGACCTGAGTTGTATGAATGACGTGTATTGTGTTTCAAAGCTACGGTAGCCTCTCGGTTCAGGCATGCGGGCTGTCAAGCGGCGGTCGTGGGTTCGATCCCGGCTCGCACCAATGACTTTTTCGGAACTTACGTACGAAATATTTACCCTTAAGGAAAACATCGTGAGGTAACCGGTCTAATCCCGATAAGGTCTAGTTTTCCCTCTGGGCTGGAAGGTCAGATGGCAGTCGCTTTCGTAAATCTTAGGTAGAAATTGACATTTGTAAATGAATAAATAGTTCATCACTACATTTGTGCAAATAAACATACCTTTATCTTTATCTTAAAAAAAAATATCTTGGCTTTATGTGTCAAAGAGGACCCCGGGCTCCTAGGGCACAACCGGGATTAACGCTATGTCAATACGTGAACTAGTTGACAGCGCCATCTCTAGGATTTCTCCCGTACTAAGCGTAATCCTGGATGGCTTTGTCACATAATCATGTTCCCCGGTCGATTGAGGTCCAATTAGTGCGTAGTGGCCCCGATAGGGGGCGTTGTAATTAATAGTAAGACTTCAATCTAGAATATAATAGATCTGTTAGCAAGTAAGTACGTTCACTTTCCCAATATACATCATATGAAGCACACGGTCGTCCCTCTTCACACCCCAAGCTACCTCGATCTCCTGCCACGTGTTAACACGCTAGGATGACGTGTGTTATGTTACAGCCCGGGGACTGGTCGCGGGTTGAAGCGCGTGAGCTTCGCGGACGGCTACAAGCCTGGACAGGACTCCGACACTGAGGAGCCGCCCGCTAGGAAGGTAAGTAGAATAGAATAAATGCTATTCTATTCTAGAATAGCATTTATTCAGGCAACAACACAGCTCTCGTTGAGTCATCTTTTTGTGGCACTTGTAGTAAATTTTGTATATATACCATAGAGTATCGCCAAAAGAGCAATTAGCAACATAACTGATAATATTATGTTGGGCGTAGAAGCGTGGAACTTGAGTTGTTCGAACTCGGCGTTATTACTGCCACCTGCTGCGTTTTGAGCTATTATCACTTCTTTTTTCTCCGTGGAACGCGAAGAACCCATCTCGAACTGTCTGTTATGTGTTGTGAACTGTTTTTTGGCGCACATATTTGGTGAGGTAGGACACAGCGAAATGTCATCCCGCTCAAATTTGGAGCATCCCAACTGGGGAAGTACCTCCGCCTTGCAGAAGACCACAGCCATAATAACAGAGCAAGTAGTAGTGTTGTGTTCCTGGAGGTGAGCAAGGTCGCCAGAGCTCCCGAGGATGCGTTGTGTTGAGAGCGAGGGAATTGGTTCCTTCAGCTGTCAACACGGCGAATCCTCAAACATATCAAGGGTTGGCAACGCCCATGTCACTCCTTTGGAGTTGCATGCGTCTATAGGCTGCGGTGTCCGCTTACCATCAGGCGGGCCGTACGCTTGTTTGCCACCGTCGTTGTATTAAAAAAATGGTATATCACAGCCTTTTAAGGTAAACACGCGCGACGCGCGGCGACTGGCAGCTCGCCATGTACGGACGGATGGAGGTATAATAAATAATAAAATAAATAAAACACATTAACGAATACATCGAAGAAGCAAATCGGGATGGGGGCCTGAAATGGCCTCCATTCAGCAGTTGGCACCCAACATATACTCGCCTGACCTGACAGTAAATATTTCAAGTCTGAAGCAAAAACGGTTCACAGTCCTCTATGATGGACCTAACGCCCGCCAATTGAGCTTTCAACAAAGGTTTCTTCATTGTGTCCATAAGTTTCTTTTTATTTTCGCAAGCGAAATGAAGCGGTTGTCCAACCGCTTCATTTTCTACGAATTCTTTTACTTTATCGAAAATTTTTAATGCTCTATCTATGCATGGCCCATTTTCAAGCCATCTTATGGATGTACATTTTAGGGGGAACTCCGTGCCACCGGTTATGGCAGTATACAGTGCTCGACGGGTTGGGTTATCTTTAAAGTAATGGTACAATGTTCTGAGAACAAGGTACACTGGCCAGCCTGCCTTTTTGTGGCCAGTTTTCACGGCTGGAGCCTTACGGTGTGTAAGCCGCATACCCCAATGTCCAGTAATATATTGTTGTAGGTGTCAGAACCAAGTTCATTTTTCAGTTTTGTCAGAAAGCTCTTATTCACATTGGGTCCGTCCATTGAAACTTGCAACAGCTTGCCTGAATCTAGGTCTGACAAACCTTCCAAAAAGCCGTTCAACAAGTGTTCAGCAGTTGACCGCCCCAAAAAGACGCTGTTCCAGTATCTAGTATCAACTCTGTCTGTATTATCATTCCAAAATCGTATGACTAAGTCCATTTGGCATTTTTGTGACACTATATTCAGGCTCTCATCGAAAGCAACGACGAACCATTGACACTCCTTCAGATCGCTAAGTAATGATGTTTTTATATGTGGTGCTATCCCGTGATTTATTACATATGCGATCTTTGTTTTATCCATGGAATAGTTAAGGGCAATTTTGCTATCGGGAAACATTATTTTAAATGCCGGAGACGGATCATCAATATCTGTGATATAGATATTGATGTTAAAGATCTTATTTCAAAAAAATATTAATCTACGATCAAAAACCTCAGAGGAAACAGTCGAGAACGGCTGTATACTTTGTATAGAAAAATCTGAAAAATGGTTCAGCTAATGCGCGCTCTTAACTACGATGGTGACAAACAAGCGCACGGTCTGTCTGATACTGTGTCACCGCAACCTTTATAGCTGCAAACGCACAGAGAACGGTGGCGGGGCAGCGCGGTGCGGTGCGGAGGCGGTACCGGTTGTAATGTTCGAGGTAATACGAAAGGATCCGCACAGAGCGGGCGGCGCGGCGCGGTGCGCACCGCTCTCTGTGCGTTTGCAAGGCCATCGGAAGCATAATTCATCTGAAAGCCAGACCTATTCGGTTACACTGGCATTGTTAGCACTAATGCCTGGTGGCACGGTGGAGACAACAGTTAAACGCTATAAAAAAAAAACAAGACATAGATGACCCACACACCCAACATATACTCATAGATGCAGCCATTAGTAATTCCGGTGGCATAATTACGACGATATTTCATATATCTCGTAGCTATTGCGAAATTGTCGCTACTACTGCGAGCTCAAAATGTGGACACATGAAATATACTTCCGTCCCAGTGATTTAAAATAAGGGATATTTCCATGCTCTAAGCTGACTCTAATCCAGTCTATAGAAGCATTTTATTTCAGATTTGGAGGGATCTATAGCATGACTGAATTTGTCATACTTAGATTTTTTCATTTTAATAAATGTTTACGTTTGTTACATTGAAGTATTCATAATAAGTATCAAGTGATTAAAGTGACAAAATGAGTGCCAAACATTGTACATTTAATAAAGATAGGGCGATAGGGAGATAGGGCGAGAGCACATAAAAATTGAGAGTATGTCGGGGCCGTCTCATGATAGACGAGCTGCAAATGTATTTCATAGGTATCCCCATCCCGCTTTATCTTACAGCTTCATATAGCACGTGCAGTCCGCAACGCAGGACCGTCTGGTGCTCGTTACAGGCTGTTAAATTTAACGACTTTGAAATAAAAACAGAAAACAGTGTTTGCTCTAGCGCATGTATTCCTATGTGATCTTTAATAAAGTGTGGTTAGATCCAAGAGTTAGTCCTGAATTTGTGGATTGGCTTGATGAGGTTACGGGCGATCCTGCATCTGTTTACTGTAAAGTATGTTGCAAATTATTTAAACTCAGCAATATGGGTAAGCAGGCAATTGTGTCCCATTCAAAAGGACCAAAATATATAAAAATGCTTGAATTAAAAAAGACTCAGCCGCTTATCTCTTTATTTAAGAATAAACCTTTGAAATAAGATCTTTAACATCAATATCTATATCACAGATATTGATGATATAGATCTTATTTCAAAAAAATATTAATATACGATCAAAAACCTCGGAGGAAATAGTCGAGAACGTTTGTATGGAAAATGGTGTTTCCTCTTAAGTTTATGAAAAAAGGTTTTCTTTGGAGGGTGACATGCGTACTTTGGGATGGCGTGAAATGTTAATCAATTGAAATATTTTGACTATTCTGGTCAGGGAAATTTGAAAAAATGGTCAGGGAAAGTCAGGGAAAAGTCAGGGAAATATTTTCAGGCTTTGCAGTGGACACCCTGTATATATATATATACTTTTGGCCTGGGGTGTATATATGGTACAACAATAAAAGTACCTATATCATACATATAATTTTATTAATTATTGGTTAACTAAATTGCGGCTAAGAGCTAATAATGGTGTTTTGGATATAAGTCGCATTACATTCCGTTTGTAGGTTTCCGTACAACAACACTTCGGTCATATTGTTAATCGGTGATATCAAGTCCAGATCATACAGTCTATGTGGCCGAAATCGGTCATGACACCATTATAATAAATATGTGTTACTTATATAACATTGTCTGAACACCTTTTGTACCATATTTCATGCAAAATAAAGTTATTTGTATTTGTATTTGTATTTGTATTTGTATCACCTCAAAAGGCAAAAACGGAACCCTTGTTGTTGTCCGTCTATTTGTCTGTCAAGACCCTTTGTCTCGGGAACGCGTGGAGGTATCGAGTTGAAATTAAAACCATACTTAGGCCTGCAGTCCTTTAAATCTGTGAAATAATCCAACTACTAAGTTGACGCAAAAAATAGATACGGCCGTTTATGCCGAAAAAAACCTATATTTCGACTCTCTCAAGGGTATCAAAGTTTATAGGGTATTTTCCGTTGACCTAGAAGTATGAAATTTGCCAAGTAATATCCTCTTATACATACGATAAGTACAGGGAACAATCTGAAAACGATAAATTTGTAATTAAGTACGCGTGGGGTCACGCCACGTAGACCCTTGGTGTCTGAGTCCGACTCGCACTTGGCCGGTTTTTGTTTTATTAGCATTTGTGTGGGCAACCGCTCCTCCGCGATCCGGATGTGGTAAAATATGTGCTTGTGCGGAAGTTGATCAAAGGACTTTTGAAAGGAATCACCTTTATACTATTCTACTATTCTAATTAGAACTGGGTTGTATTTGTTTTCTCTCGTTAGATTTTACTTATTTTCTTGGCCGTTTTCAAGATAAGTGGTCGAATCGCGTATTATTTTATAATGTTTTGTTCTATTCAGATTCGGAAACACTTTCGTTTCTAATAGCAGAAAAAAAGTGTCCTAAGTTTTTCGTTCCGTTACGTTACCGTTTTCATTGAAGTTTGTAGGATGGTAGCGTAATGGAAAACACAAAATTGTATGAATAACGCGAGACCAATATTTTTCCTATTAAAATCGAAAGGGCTTCAAATTCCGAGTAGAATAAACCGATTTTTATCCAAATATAAAATAATACGCGATTCGACAACTTTTCTTGAAAACGCCCTCTTACGTATTTTGTATTATTGTTTTAGATTTTCGTGTTTTTTTCCTTGTATGTCATATATGTTATATATGTGTCCAGGTTAGTGATGCGCTTGCTCATACGGGAATACTCCCGTATGAGAACCACTGGCACCCCACAAAACCACGCCATAACGGAGCCATTCATGCGCATATGCATAGATAAGATAAGATAAAGAAAAGATAAAAATCATTTATTCAAATAGGATTTCATAATCACTTTTGCATCGTCAAAGATTATACATTGTATCTATATGTCCGTTTTATCACCAATATTACTATTCTGTTACACAAACTCGTACACATTTCCTAATTAAAATAATTAATATGTCACCTAATTCTAAGTAATTCAATGTATGTCTGTTTCAATTATTATCAAGGTCTTTATGTAGTCCTATAGGAGGCCAGTCATCTTTATAATTTAGAAACTCTTCAACGGTATAATATGCCTTTTTCAGTAGGAAAGTCTTTAAATATGTTTTTACCCTAGGAGAGGTTAACTTTAGTGCTTCCTTGGGTAGTTTATTATAGAAATGAATGCATTGACCCAAAAAGGATTTACTGACTTTCCTAACCCGAAATTTGGTTATTGCAATTTTGTGTTTATGCCTCGCACTGTGCATTTTACGGAACGTGTCTACATTTTTTAGAGCATACATAATGGTATCATGAATGTACTGTGATGCCATTGTTAAAATATTTATGTTTTTAAAATGTTCTCTCAGTGATACACGTGAGCCCATATTGTATATCGACCGTATTGCTCGTTTTTGCAAAACGAAGATGGTTTGTATATCAGCAGCTTTATTATTACGCTGTGGAAGTAGCTGAAATACACTATTCGGGCAGTTTCTACGTTAGTGAGTTGTCTAATCCTTCTGATTGCATAAGCTGCTGAGCTAAGTCTATTTGCTAGAGTAGATATGTGTGGACTCCATTGCAAATGTTTGTCCAGAGTTAAACCTAAAAATAAAGTTTTATCTACCATTTCTAAACATTCCTCATTAATATAAATGTTACCACTAACCGGCTTTACATTAGGTAGAGTAAATCTAACACATTTCGTTTTTTCGGAATTCAGTAACAGATTATTCACAGTAAACCAATTCAAAATTTTGTCAAGAGTATTGTTTATGTCATTATAATTATCAGAATGTCGATTGACTTTAAAAATTAAGGATGTGTGCGCGATATATATATAAGGATATCTGCGAATAATAAGATTTCACCTGCGTCTTTTACAATACTTGGCAAGTCGTTTATATAGACTAAGAAAAGGAAAGGTCCTAAAATGGATCCCTGAGGTACTCCTAGCCTAATAGGAGCCTTTTCCGACTGAATTTTATTAATAACTACGGTTTGCGTTCTGTGGATGAGATAACTCGAGATAAGGTTTAGGGCGATTTCAGATAATCCATAATGTCTTAATTTAATTATTATAATGTCATGTTCAACGCAGTCAAAAGCTTTTGACAAGTCACAGAATATTCCTAGTGCATCACAAGAGTCTTCCCAAATTTTATAAATATGCTTAATGAGCATTGAAGTAGCATCAGTAGTAGAGCGTCCCCTTGTAAAGCCGTACTGCTGTTCACGAAACAGTTTATTTTTTGCGAAGTGAACCAGCAACTGATATAGACCTAATTCTTATGTCATATGTATATGTTCCCTTGTATGGAACTATTCCCGGGAACGGCACATCACCGGTCCTAGTTTCCTGGTGGTTCAGCTCACGTATTGCAAAGGCTGCTGGCTGCTGGGTAAAATATAGCCTAAGTCCACTCCTGATAAAAGATTTTTCGAAATTGGATGAGCAATTTTGGAGATTATCCGTTTGTGTAGTTACTTACAAAGGGGAATGTCCACCGGCCATATAAGGAAATACCTGATATGTGCAAAGACCAATCACTTATTAAAATATGGTAAAAATTGGAGGTTTCGCTCCTTCCAAAATTATTCAAAAACTTGGAATTTTGCTATTATTCAAAGTTTTCTTTACTATGTTTGTGATGTTATTATATTGACATAAAAATTAAAATAGATGTCATTAAGATCTACGTGAATGTTAATTGTTCTATGCCATCCGATATAGACCTAGTTCTTATGTCACATGAACTTAGGCCTATATCGGATGGCATAAATTTTCATTGGTCTATTTTCTTGTCGCATAACAACTTTTCGCCTATATAATCGCCTATATATAATAACTGTACAAAATTTTTTTTCGCTGAAATCGTTACGCATAGTATCGATATTCCTAATTATGAATGTGCTTAATATTTATTGTGTCGAACATCAGATTATCGAACACTACATGTGCATAACTAATGCTGTTTGGAATACAGTTCATAATTCGTAAACATATCCTCAATTGGGAAATAAGTATCTACGACCCGCCATCCGCTCTGAGTCCGGTCAGGTAAAGAACGAACCTACCTCGGGCCTAACTACATAATTTTATATTCAATAATCTCAATTGCCATAATCACCTTTTGCCATAAAAAAAAAAGATATTCGGTTCTGGCGCTTTGACGGCCGCTACCACAGCACGCTCGTTCCGCTCGCTCGGCTCGCGCGCTTTAGGGTCGCAGTTCTACCTAACACTCCTCCTCGCTGCGCTCGTCGTCGTACCTAACGGAGCCTTGCCTTAGGCTACTCTGCCTGCAGCGCTGGATCTAACGCATGACTAGTTGTATGCAAAATTGCTGCAAGTAAAACTATGGAAAACGTAGGTATCCTAGTTCCTAGTCATTCTAGGCATTGCAATTGTAGTAATAGCAGTATTAGGCCAGACATGTTTTATGCCATATAGTTTTAGCTATTTACATTTTCGAGTATTTAGCAATAAGAATTAGGACAATCAACAATCATGCAAAAAAAATGCTAAATGTAAATTATACCATTCAACGTTATGATAAAAATGCCAATAGATTTTAGGACAATCAATATTAGGCCACACAGAGGGCACCCATAAGAACTACATAGAGGACTACCGTCTATGTAAAAAAAAGTGAGATGTTCGTTACTTTAGTAATGTACAAATTAATTAGGGTTCATTACTCCGGAGTTCAGCAGACTTCTATTACTATTATAGATAAGTACCTAGTATAGAAAAAGTAAACTGCTCGGTATAGACTTCGAGCGGCGTCAGCAGCGGCATTCTTGAAACCAGGGATGTGGCAACCGCATCCGCAACCGCGGCTGTTCCGCATGATTTTCAACATTCGCATTCGCAAAAATTTGTGCCGAGTTTTCGCGGATGTAGTACACAGTACAGTTCGCGACTAGATAGGGGCCAACACGGCGCGTGTTCAGTATTTTCGTGATCAGTCAATAAGAATCTTCATTTCGTTTCTGTAATCTGACGATTCGCCGTATTCGCTATTGGTGATGCGTTAGGTTTGCAAAGATTGTAAATCAGCTGCAACGTGTTCGAGTACAGCGTGACCCTAAAGACGTTGCGTATTTATGTTTTTGAGTCTTTTCCTCAAGATCCGCATCCGCATTCGCGGATGTGTGCCTAGAAATATCCGCATCCGCGGATGTCTAAAAAGTCGCATCCGGCGGCATCCCTGCTTGAAACGTAGGCGTTAGAAATCGCAGCACAGCCTATCGTTTTAACGCATTGCGATGTTTAAACAATGCAGTTAAACATGTTTCAGTGATTATACGTTTAGATTTATTTGTAAATAGGTTTTCAAATATAGTATTTGAGTTAAAACCTCCTTGCTTTAAATTAAAAGGCCGAAACGCACTGCGCACCGCGCTGCTCTGTGCGGACTCTTTCGTAATAGTTCGAACATTACAACCGGTACCGCGTCCACGCCGCTCCGCCACTGCTGTCAGAGCGTTTCGGACTTAGACTGTTCGAGCTCTTACGCCTGCGCGTTATGAAGCCCTTCACGAGCAAGTGGGATGGAAATAAGTGGTCCGTCATGAAACCGTGTATGATTGCAGCGGCCGCGCGCGCTGCGCACGGGCTGCGCGTGGCCGTGCCCCGCCGCGCACGCCGACCACGTGCCGCTGTGGGACGCGCTCCCGCCGCCGCCGCCGCCGCCCGGCTCGCCGCCGCCGCCGCCGCGCCGCGCGCCGCCGCTGCACCTGCTGCGCCGCCCGCCGCCCGGACATCTGCAGCCGCATCCGCCCCATCCGTCCCATCCGTCCCATCCGCAACACAAGTTCGGTGAGAATACTTCCTGCATACAGCATTACAGCCACTATAGTGCCCGCCGCCGCCGCCGCCGCCCGGCTCGCCGCCGCCGCCGCCGCGCCGCGCGCCGCCGCTGCACCTGCTGCGCCGCCCGCCGCCCGGACATCTGCAGCCGCATCCGCCCCATCCGTCCCATCCGTCCCATCCGCAACACAAGTTCGGTGAGAATACTTCCTGCATACAGCATTACAGCCACTATAGTGCCCGCCGCCGCCGCCGCCGCCCGGCTCGCCGCCGCCGCCGCCGCGCCGCGCGCCGCCGCTGCACCTGCTGCGCCGCCCGCCGCCCGGACATCTGCAGCCGCATCCGCCCCATCCGTCCCATCCGTCCCATCCGCAACACAAGTTCGGTGAGAATACTTCCTGCATACAGCATTACAGCCACTATAGTGCCCGCCGCCGCCGCCGCCGCCCGGCTCGCCGCCGCCGCCGCCGCGCCGCGCGCCGCCGCTGCACCTGCTGCGCCGCCCGCCGCCCGGACATCTGCAGCCGCATCCGCCCCATCCGTCCCATCCGTCCCATCCGCAACACAAGTTCGGTGAGAATACTTCCTGCATACAGCATTACAGCCACTATAGTGCCCGC
Source organism: Epinotia bilunana (assembly GCA_947049275.1). Lineage (NCBI taxonomy): Eukaryota > Metazoa > Arthropoda > Insecta > Lepidoptera > Tortricidae > Epinotia > Epinotia bilunana. The sequence goes on along the minus strand of OX346275.1, from coordinate 13,299,642 downwards.
CGCCGCCGCCGCCGCCCGGCTCGCCGCCGCCGCCGCCGCGCCGCGCGCCGCCGCTGCACCTGCTGCGCCGCCCGCCGCCCGGACATCTGCAGCCGCATCCGCCCCATCCGTCCCATCCGTCCCATCCGCAACACAAGTTCGGTGAGAATACTTCCTGCATACAGCATTACAGCCACTATAGTGCCCGCCGCCGCCGCCGCCGCCCGGCTCGCCGCCGCCGCCGCCGCGCCGCGCGCCGCCGCTGCACCTGCTGCGCCGCCCGCCGCCCGGACATCTGCAGCCGCATCCGCCCCATCCGTCCCATCCGTCCCATCCGCAACACAAGTTCGGTGAGAATACTTCCTGCATACAGCATTACAGCCACTATAGTGCCCGCCGCCGCCGCCGCCGCCCGGCTCGCCGCCGCCGCCGCCGCGCCGCGCGCCGCCGCTGCACCTGCTGCGCCGCCCGCCGCCCGGACATCTGCAGCCGCATCCGCCCCATCCGTCCCATCCGTCCCATCCGCAACACAAGTTCGGTGAGAATACTTCCTGCATACAGCATTACAGCCACTATAGTGCCCGCCGCCGCCGCCGCCGCCCGGCTCGCCGCCGCCGCCGCCGCCCGGCTCGCCGCCGCCGCCGCCGCGCCGCGCGCCGCCGCTGCACCTGCTGCGCCGCCCGCCGCCCGGACATCTGCAGCCGCATCCGCCCCATCCGTCCCATCCGTCCCATCCGCAACACAAGTTCGGTGAGAATACTTCCTGCATACAGCATTACAGCCACTATAGTGCCCGCCGCCGCCGCCGCCGCCCGGCTCGCCGCCGCCGCCGCCGCCCGGCTCGCCGCCGCCGCCGCCGCGCCGCGCGCCGCCGCTGCACCTGCTGCGCCGCCCGCCGCCCGGACATCTGCAGCCGCATCCGCCCCATCCGTCCCATCCGTCCCATCCGCAACACAAGTTCGGTGAGAATACTTCCTGCATACAGCATTACAGCCACTATAGTGCCCGCCGCCGCCGCCGCCGCCCGGCTCGCCGCCGCCGCCGCCGCGCCGCGCGCCGCCGCTGCACCTGCTGCGCCGCCCGCCGCCCGGACATCTGCAGCCGCATCCGCCCCATCCGTCCCATCCGTCCCATCCGCAACACAAGTTCGGTGAGAATACTTCCTGCATACAGCATTACAGCCACTATAGTGCCCGCCGCCGCCGCCGCCGCCCGGCTCGCCGCCGCCGCCGCCGCCCGGCTCGCCGCCGCCGCCGCCGCGCCGCGCGCCGCCGCTGCACCTGCTGCGCCGCCCGCCGCCCGGACATCTGCAGCCGCATCCGCCCCATCCGTCCCATCCGTCCCATCCGCAACACAAGTTCGGTGAGAATACTTCCTGCATACAGCATTACAGCCACTATAGTGCCCGCCGCCGCCGCCGCCGCCCGGCTCGCCGCCGCCGCCGCCGCCCGGCTCGCCGCCGCCGCCGCCGCGCCGCGCGCCGCCGCTGCACCTGCTGCGCCGCCCGCCGCCCGGACATCTGCAGCCGCATCCGCCCCATCCGTCCCATCCGTCCCATCCGCAACACAAGTTCGGTGAGAATACTTCCTGCATACAGCATTACAGCCACTATAGTGCCCGCCGCCGCCGCCGCCGCCCGGCTCGCCGCCGCCGCCGCCGCGCCGCGCGCCGCCGCTGCACCTGCTGCGCCGCCCGCCGCCCGGACATCTGCAGCCGCATCCGCCCCATCCGTCCCATCCGTCCCATCCGCAACACAAGTTCGGTGAGAATACTTCCTGCATACAGCATTACAGCCACTATAGTGCCCGCCGCCGCCGCCGCCGCCCGGCTCGCCGCCGCCGCCGCCGCCCGGCTCGCCGCCGCCGCCGCCGCCCGGCTCGCCGCCGCCGCCGCCGCGCCGCGCGCCGCCGCTGCACCTGCTGCGCCGCCCGCCGCCCGGACATCTGCAGCCGCATCCGCCCCATCCGTCCCATCCGTCCCATCCGCAACACAAGTTCGGTGAGAATACTTCCTGCATACAGCATTACAGCCACTATAGTGCCCGCCGCCGCCGCCGCCGCCCGGCTCGCCGCCGCCGCCGCCGCGCCGCGCGCCGCCGCTGCACCTGCTGCGCCGCCCGCCGCCCGGACATCTGCAGCCGCATCCGCCCCATCCGTCCCATCCGTCCCATCCGCAACACAAGTTCGGTGAGAATACTTCCTGCATACAGCATTACAGCCACTATAGTGCCCGCCGCCGCCGCCGCCGCCCGGCTCGCCGCCGCCGCCGCCGCCCGGCTCGCCGCCGCCGCCGCCGCGCCGCGCGCCGCCGCTGCACCTGCTGCGCCGCCCGCCGCCCGGACATCTGCAGCCGCATCCGCCCCATCCGTCCCATCCGTCCCATCCGCAACACAAGTTCGGTGAGAATACTTCCTGCATACAGCATTACAGCCACTATAGTGCCCGCCGCCGCCGCCGCCGCCCGGCTCGCCGCCGCCGCCGCCGCCCGGCTCGCCGCCGCCGCCGCCGCGCCGCGCGCCGCCGCTGCACCTGCTGCGCCGCCCGCCGCCCGGACATCTGCAGCCGCATCCGCCCCATCCGTCCCATCCGTCCCATCCGCAACACAAGTTCGGTGAGAATACTTCCTGCATACAGCATTACAGCCACTATAGTGCCCGCCGCCGCCGCCGCCGCCCGGCTCGCCGCCGCCGCCGCCGCGCCGCGCGCCGCCGCTGCACCTGCTGCGCCGCCCGCCGCCCGGACATCTGCAGCCGCATCCGCCCCATCCGTCCCATCCGTCCCATCCGCAACACAAGTTCGGTGAGAATACTTCCTGCATACAGCATTACAGCCACTATAGTGCCCGCCGCCGCCGCCGCCGCCCGGCTCGCCGCCGCCGCCGCCGCCCGGCTCGCCGCCGCCGCCGCCGCGCCGCGCGCCGCCGCTGCACCTGCTGCGCCGCCCGCCGCCCGGACATCTGCAGCCGCATCCGCCCCATCCGTCCCATCCGTCCCATCCGCAACACAAGTTCGGTGAGAATACTTCCTGCATACAGCATTACAGCCACTATAGTGCCCGCCGCCGCCGCCGCCGCCCGGCTCGCCGCCGCCGCCGCCGCGCCGCGCGCCGCCGCTGCACCTGCTGCGCCGCCCGCCGCCCGGACATCTGCAGCCGCATCCGCCCCATCCGTCCCATCCGTCCCATCCGCAACACAAGTTCGGTGAGAATACTTCCTGCATACAGCATTACAGCCACTATAGTGCCCGCCGCCGCCGCCGCCGCCCGGCTCGCCGCCGCCGCCGCCGCCCGGCTCGCCGCCGCCGCCGCCGCGCCGCGCGCCGCCGCTGCACCTGCTGCGCCGCCCGCCGCCCGGACATCTGCAGCCGCATCCGCCCCATCCGTCCCATCCGTCCCATCCGCAACACAAGTTCGGTGAGAATACTTCCTGCATACAGCATTACAGCCACTATAGTGCCCGCCGCCGCCGCCGCCGCCCGGCTCGCCGCCGCCGCCGCCGCGCCGCGCGCCGCCGCTGCACCTGCTGCGCCGCCCGCCGCCCGGACATCTGCAGCCGCATCCGCCCCATCCGTCCCATCCGTCCCATCCGCAACACAAGTTCGGTGAGAATACTTCCTGCATACAGCATTACAGCCACTATAGTGCCCGCCGCCGCCGCCGCCGCCCGGCTCGCCGCCGCCGCCGCCGCCCGGCTCGCCGCCGCCGCCGCCGCGCCGCGCGCCGCCGCTGCACCTGCTGCGCCGCCCGCCGCCCGGACATCTGCAGCCGCATCCGCCCCATCCGTCCCATCCGTCCCATCCGCAACACAAGTTCGGTGAGAATACTTCCTGCATACAGCATTACAGCCACTATAGTGCCCGCCGCCGCCGCCGCCGCCCGGCTCGCCGCCGCCGCCGCCGCCCGGCTCGCCGCCGCCGCCGCCGCGCCGCGCGCCGCCGCTGCACCTGCTGCGCCGCCCGCCGCCCGGACATCTGCAGCCGCATCCGCCCCATCCGTCCCATCCGTCCCATCCGCAACACAAGTTCGGTGAGAATACTTCCTGCATACAGCATTACAGCCACTATAGTGCCCGCCGCCGCCGCCGCCGCCCGGCTCGCCGCCGCCGCCGCCGCGCCGCGCGCCGCCGCTGCACCTGCTGCGCCGCCCGCCGCCCGGACATCTGCAGCCGCATCCGCCCCATCCGTCCCATCCGTCCCATCCGCAACACAAGTTCGGTGAGAATACTTCCTGCATACAGCATTACAGCCACTATAGTGCCCGCCGCCGCCGCCGCCGCCCGGCTCGCCGCCGCCGCCGCCGCGCCGCGCGCCGCCGCTGCACCTGCTGCGCCGCCCGCCGCCCGGACATCTGCAGCCGCATCCGCCCCATCCGTCCCATCCGTCCCATCCGCAACACAAGTTCGGTGAGAATACTTCCTGCATACAGCATTACAGCCACTATAGTGCCCGCCGCCGCCGCCGCCGCCCGGCTCGCCGCCGCCGCCGCCGCGCCGCGCGCCGCCGCTGCACCTGCTGCGCCGCCCGCCGCCCGGACATCTGCAGCCGCATCCGCCCCATCCGTCCCATCCGTCCCATCCGCAACACAATTTCGGTGAGAATACTTCCTGCATACAGCATTACAGCCACTATAGTGCCCGCCGCCGCCGCCGCCGCCCGGCTCGCCGCCGCCGCCGCCGCGCCGCGCGCCGCCGCTGCACCTGCTGCGCCGCCCGCCGCCCGGACATCTGCAGCCGCATCCGCCCCATCCGTCCCATCCGTCCCATCCGCAACACAAGTTCGGTGAGAATACTTCCTGCATACAGCATTACAGCCACTATAGTGCCCGCCGCCGCCGCCGCCGCCCGGCTCGCCGCCGCCGCCGCCGCGCCGCGCGCCGCCGCTGCACCTGCTGCGCCGCCCGCCGCCCGGACATCTGCAGCCGCATCCGCCCCATCCGTCCCATCCGTCCCATCCGCAACACAAGTTCGGTGAGAATACTTCCTGCATACAGCATTACAGCCACTATAGTGCCCGCCGCCGCCGCCGCCGCCCGGCTCGCCGCCGCCGCCGCCGCGCCGCGCGCCGCCGCTGCACCTGCTGCGCCGCCCGCCGCCCGGACATCTGCAGCCGCATCCGCCCCATCCGTCCCATCCGTCCCATCCGCAACACAATTTCGGTGAGAATACTTCCTGCATACAGCATTACAGCCACTATAGTGCCCGCCGCCGCCGCCGCCGCCCGGCTCGCCGCCGCCGCCGCCGCGCCGCGCGCCGCCGCTGCACCTGCTGCGCCGCCCGCCGCCCGGACATCTGCAGCCGCATCCGCCCCATCCGTCCCATCCGTCCCATCCGCAACACAAGTTCGGTGAGAATACTTCCTGCATACAGCATTACAGCCACTATAGTGCCCGCAGCCGCCGCCGCCGCGGCTGCACCTACTAAAGCGACCACCGCCACCGCATCCGCAGCTGCCCCATCCGCAACACAGTTTCATCGAGAATATTCCCAACCTTAGACCACCCGCGCATTACGCCACTAAACTTGACAACTCTGCCATACATTAGCGCTCGCCACTCCCGTAGCTTGTGCCTCGAACGCGCCCACTAAACACTCGGTGTGCGCCGATGAAAGAACTGGTCCACAGCTTGTAGCGGCCACACTAGCAACTACGCTCAGTGTGCGACGACTTTCAGCTAAAAGGAATCCGCTAAACAAAGACCTCGCCGCCACAATCTTACGCAGCCCACGCTATATGGTTTAATTTGGCAGTCCCATCTCATCAGGTGCCCCACTAAAATGTATCTCCAACGATTCTAAAATACTTTGAATATCTCACAGCTAACTTACCCCAAAATCGCGAAAGTTTTACGCTTAAATTCACTAATTATCGAAAGAAAGCATAAGTCAAATGTCCATACTTTGCCAACCGCTTGCTTTTTTCACCATTTTTTTACTTAAGACCTAAATATCTGAAGCGAAGCAGTCTGCCAGTATAACCCTTTAGATAATTTTTCAACTTCTACGGATAAGGTTTGTATCATTTTTGTCACGTACCTACCTAATAAATTCATTTTCATTTCTCTTTCACTGTTGTCATGTTTTCTATTTATTTAAATAAGTAGTCGTTATTGGTCAAGCTCTGCGTTGCCTAGACTTCTCAAATAGTAACGATATTGTTGCTGTACCACCTTTCTGCTATGCTATACTTACTTAATTTTATTACCACTACCCAAAAACTGTCTGCCAAAATTATAAATATAATACAATTCTCTAAGTTTTTATTTCATATTAGAAATTTCCATCTCCTGCGGGGCTTAAACAATGAACTAAAATTTTACTAGTCGTGCCCGTTCAAACGCACCAAGTGATTAGCCACGCCTACTCATTTACCAAAAAATTGAAACAATTCTAATTTACTTGCTTACCTCCGTGCAAAATTTTACCTTATTACTAAATTGTTTACACGCATCTAGTCACTTAAAATTAAGTAATAATTTAGTCTTACTTAACAACTTAAGACGTGTAAATCCAACAGCAAGGATCGCTGTTTAGCTATAAGACCGCCTTTTGTTTTACCTCAACTGTCTCCCTGCACGGCTAGCACGCGACAGCGCGCGAGCTCTCTCGGTTTTTCTCGCACTATCCGCCTCTCTCTTATTAGAACACTTAGAAGAAGAGGTGGTATAGTGCGATAAAAATCGAGAGTATGTCGCGGCTGTCGTGTGCTAGACGTGCTGTATCTATGTATATTGTTAGTATAATAAAGCGTATTTGTATTTTAACTTGTAACTGGGCATTTTAAAAAATTCGTGTACCCATTTAGCGTGAGTTGTTAAATAACAATTAACTCAGTGTCAGTTTTGTGATGACAATTAAGTAATACAGTTTGTATACAAATTAACTTTTTCTTTTTCAATTTATAAATTCTATGCATATACATGTTATTTACATGAGAGATACAAGTTCAATTTCACATAATTGGAATGCTTAATTGTCGACACAAAACTGACACCGAGTGAATTTTTATTTAACAACTCGCGCCAATTGGGTACACGAATTTTTAAAAATGCCCAACTTCATAAAATGAGCTGTAACTACGTCGGTGGCAAGCAAGATGGGGAATTATTGAAATATTGTTGTTCTCAGATCCCAACGTCCCGATGCCCGCGTTCATGCCCCCGGAGCCCCCGCCGGGGCTCATCTCCTTCCAATAATCGAATCATCATCATATGACATGTTACTGAATTATTTGTAAGTGAATTGTTGAATAAAGCTCGCTGAACTATCGTGGTGGTATTATTTAGTTGTGCACAAGGGTAGATGTCATCTCAAATTCGGGGTATTAGGCGCGCAGCATATTAGGAGTGAATTGATAGATCGCATCAAAAACCAAACCTTGCGCTCCAAACTTCAAATAGTCGACGTTCGGAAGTAGGACTGGGCTGGTCATGTCTGCCGCATGCAGGGTGAGCTTTGAGCCTTGGTCGCCACTGAGTTGCAGCCCGACTCGGCGATGCCGTGACGAGCTAGAATCCTTTTTTTTAATCGGGGTTTGGAACAAGTGAAATTAAAAGATTTCTCAGAAAACACAACTGCTTTTTTCATATTTTATAGCCTATGTCACGCCCACGATTAAGAGGAATCCAACGACACCTCATATGTCGAAATCCGTCAAAGGGTTTACGCTGCAGAGCGTGCCAAAGAATAAGGTTACATACATACGCTCGAAAACATAACCCTCCTCTCCATCGGCAGTCGGGTAAAAAGAGGGGGAGGCCTTTGCCCGGCAGTGGGACACCACAGGCTCATCATAAAAATAAACAAGATAAGGGGTGATGTAGGTGCATAGGAACGCTTGCCTGTGCATTAATCACATTTCTGACCGCTTTCTTATTGCCCGGAATTTTGGATGTGCGCGATTTCCAGTTTTCAAATTACAGTCCATCCTGCTAACTTAATGGTCTTAAAAATTGTTGGATACTCTGTAAACGCAATACATCCTTACTCTATGGTAGCTGTTTATGTCAACAGCAATGTCTTTTTATATTTGCCTCAGTGCTAGTCGAACTAGTCGAGACCGCTGTACGCTCCTCTCCTGGTCCTGAATACATCACGTAGTTACGTACGTAAGTTGCTCAGTTGAGCAACTTACTGTTTCCTTTGCACGCTAAACCCATCAGTTTATGGGCTTTAACGCATAAATATTGTAATGTCTCCATAATATTTTCTAGTAATATAATTGGATGTGGACCAAATTCCTGGCCAGCTTAACTCACTCAAATTAAATTTACTATGAAACTTTTCCGTTGTGGCACGAAAATTAACAGTCCTCTCCATTTTTATTCCAATCGAGGTCAGATAATGCGTTACCACTAGCCGTCCAAAAGCCTTAAAAAGGCATTTATCTTTTTATTGGAATTTATACCACCCGAAATTGGAACAGCACGTCCATCATGCGACGGCCGCGACATACTCTCGATGTTACACGCACTATATCTCTTGTTCTATTAAGTGTTCTAATAAATGAAATGTGTAAGAAATAAATAAATAAATTAAGAAAGAGACGGATAGTGCGATAAAAATCGAGAGAGCTCGCGCGTCGTCGCATGATAGCCGTGCAGTTGCATTTATTTTGTTCAGCTCGATTTTGAAACTCTACTGAATTTCCTATTGTAATGCATTCAAAGGACCATGGGCAACTTTGTATCGAGCTTGGCCCCAACACAGCCAAGAGTTAGGCCGTTAAATCTACTTCATTTCGTTCTATAGGCACCAAGTTGAATTCCATTGTAGAACTGAAATATTCATATATTAGTCAGCGTGAATACGATCTATCAGAAACGGGTGTTTCTCTTAGAGAATACCGATCATTAATCATTAGGATACCGAAGTGTGTCAAAAAAAACATATTTTTGGAGCTAATTATTGGTTTTATTAATACAATTACTATTTACAGCAAGTTGTTATCTCATTATAAATCAATAACCAAGTCATTTAAATGACCTGCGGGATGATCAAATGGCATGTGCCTGCCGCCTGCCTAACGCTAAATGCCTATCTGAGGGCCGTTAATCTTTCCGCTTTTCCTTTAATTCTAACATTATAACTCGGTAGTCATAAAACAATATAAGTCAATAACCTAATGCATAGTAGTATGTGTATTTACCTCAATAAGAGCATGTTCCTGTATATATTCTGCAATTCGAGGTTGTGACTAAAAATATGAATAACTCGGTTCTGCAATGGAATTCGATTTGGTGCCTATAGAACGAAATGAAGTAGATCCAAAGATCTATTTAACTTTAACTCTATGTTTGTTGGTATTGGGGCCGTTTTGACGCGTGGTCCTTTCATTGTCAATTTTTGTATGGCGGCCCCGGCTAGATGTATTTTCTTTGCCCTTTCCTCCAATTTCAGATCGCGTATGACTACGCGATAGACGTCAAACCTTTCGTGCAAACTGTACTTGTTATACCAACCGGAAATCGAACCCTATACTTTACTTGATACTTTTTTGGGTACACACAAATAAAACCACAGTGTTAAAAACAATAAAATAGATTTTCATTTATTGTGAGACGAAAAATACAACAATGGGACTTATCACCTAAAATGGTTAGTGGCAGACTGTTGTGTCGAAACAATTGATTGTCGGGGCGGGGCCTGTCGCGCCGACGTGCCGCGCGACACGGGGTCGCGACAGCGCACCTCTAACACTACAACTCCTAATTTATGTCTTTCATTGGGTAACTCGTGGTTCATAACGAATATCAACGAAAATATATATAAATACACAAACTATGATCTCTATTCACTGAAATCATAGCTATACTTTTAAACGTGTGAAGTTTCAATAGTTCATTTCTTTAACTAAGTTTTTTTTAAAAAGGCTTTATTGATTTGAAGCTAATACTTAATTACTTACAAGATTGTTTAGTAGTTTTAATAGTAGTCGCGGGTCGGGCCCGCTCCTCGTGTATATGGGCGTGCGGCCCAGAACATAACGTAACAACTCTCAATACCGCTACTATGAAACGTTCTATACAAAATTGAACATTGCCGCTTCGCTAATCGTTTACTAAAACAAGATGGCGGCGAGCGGCGACTCGGTCGAACTCGTCACTAATCGATTAAGTACATGTCTTACGTTATAAGTTGAAAATGCCACTGCTGCGATTCTACGTCGCCTATGTCTGGAGCGCGCGGGCGCCGGGCGAGGCCCGGGGCTGCGAGGCCTAGGCCCCGAGAGGCCGAAGCCCCGAGGCCCCCGGCCCCGCCGCCGGGGCGCGCGCACCTCGCTATTGCTCATAGAGAAAAAATTCCAAAATCAATTCGTTACACCGTAGACTATATTTTGTTTAATAAACTTGAAGTATTTATCAATAATCAATAAGTACATTATAATAATTGAATAATTAGTATTTGTTTCATAAGAGATACTAGCATTACAAATAAATACCTTCAGCTATACAATTTAATGTTTATTCCTATTTAAACATTTTGAAGATGTTTAAGTGGACTACGTCGGTTTATACACAAGAAGAGTGGTCGTTTCTTGTATAGAAACTAGTTGATGCGCCTACGCTTCGAGATATGACTTAAATGTATCCTTAGATTTAGGGGGAAAATGTCGTAAAAACAAAAGAAAAGTTATTGAAATTTATAACAAACACCTTAACTAATACTCATGTAATAATTTAGTCAAAGTATATGTATATAATATATAAGATGAATAGATAATGCGGCGTGGCGGAGGCCCGGTTGTCAACAAATGAAACGGTTTATACAAAAGTCCGGCCCCCGACACCGCTCGCGTGTCTTCGACAAAAGCAATACAAAACATTTCATTCCGTGTAAGAGATGACACGATGGTATGCGAAAAATTTATTTTTTTTCAAAAAACACACGCCCATTCGCTCACCCTTGCGCTTAAATCTAAAATTAATAATTAGACAATATTTTTATTTGTTCAACAGACGCGCGCTAACGCACGCGTATTATAATAAAATATTTTCAAAACAATCGAATAATTAAACACACTAGTTAACAATATAACTTATGCTCAAATACACGGGCGGGCTGGCCGCGGCAACCATACTCGAACCAAACGAAACGATCCTCGTTCTGTTTAAAAATATGATTTTATACACAATCGTTAGCATATATAATAATCATTACATTAGAGCAATGGCAGCGTAACGGTTGGGAACGTCTTTGGGCACGGTCGGGCGCTATAATACTGTTATCGCTAATTTATTGCATCCGTGAGCGGGGACCGTGGGGGCGGCGGCGTTAGACGGCGGTCTCTGTGTGCGAGTGCGAGGAGAGTCGCTCGACGTCAATGTCGTGCGGTGCGAGGGCGTCGCGCGCCTCGTACTCGACGCTGGAGGAATGCGAGAAGCGCTTGCTGAGCGCCGTCTGCTTACGCAGCGCCTCTGCGAGCGCGGCGTCCGCCAGCGAGCCGCGAGAGTCCAGGCCCTGCCGGAACGCGTTCACCACGCGGATCTGCGCCCAATACACACGTTAGAGGAGGAAAGGAGAGCGCACGAGCGGTGCTCTCGCCTCGATCCCCGGTTATATGCCGGCTGGTGCGGTGTTCCTGTCACTCACTAAGGGCGAGTACCTGAGCTGCACGGTTAGCGCAAGACGGCGCGCGAGCTGTCTCGCGGCGAGATAGATTATCCATCTAAGTATTTCTAATTTAGAAAGAGACAGATATCTATCTCTTCGCGAGACAGCTCGCATGCCGTCTTGTGCGAAGATTGCGAGGAAAGAGTCAAAATGTGTTTAATTTCTGTAGATACTCAAGAAGTGTTTAATTCTGTGTTAGAGTGGTTAAAAGTGATGATGATTGTAAGCCGGCATATAACCCGTCCCAATGACCAGCCGTTCACCCAACTCTCGAGTTTGGACATAATCTAGTGTCAAGGACTGTTATCACGAGATTGGGCACGGGCGTGGGATCGAGACCCGTTCTCACCTACAGGCGGGAACGCTTGGCTGTTCTGATCCGACAAATTTAGTGTCAATGATCTAATTGCGTTTCCAGGGCTATTTGGTACACTAGTGATGTGCTGTACAGGCACTAAGCCAATTCGGATCAGAGAGCCGGTATTCTGAGAGCAACACGGGTGCACGCCGGCCCCGCCGCTGTCAGCCGCGAGCGGGGCCGAGAATAAGTAAACATAAATAGAAGCACACCGAGCCATAAAAATAAAGGCGCTAAGCAGGTAATTCAAAATTCCAGTCACAGATACGAAGGTTGAGCCGGCGCGGCCGGTCATGCAGTGATTCGATCCGGGGCCAAAACACAACCATATGGCAAAAGTTAAATTTCCAATCTGCCAAAAGGTGCAATAAAAGCTGTTCACACAAGCTAGTCTTAATTCTAGCATGTGTAAATTGGCCCAGCACGGTTAGCATAAGACGGCGCGCGAGCTCTCTCGCACTATCCGTCTCTTTCTAAGTTTCTAGTAATAGAGAGACAGATAGTGCGAGATAGCTCGAGAGAGCTCGCGCGCCGCCTTGTGCTAACCGTGCAGGTAACAGATTACATCGAAACGTTGCGAGTTCAGTTGGTAGTAAGCCACGCGCAGGGTTCTTCCGTAGCCGCTCCTCTGAATACAGACATCGTCGTAGTGCCAATAGTGTCGAGACGTGAACCTGTCGTAAGCATGCTGACGCTATGCACTAGCCAACGCGGCGTGGATTAGCTTTGAAATTCGAGAGTGCATCTAGGTCCCCGTTGACTGAATTTTCGAAAATCAGCTAGACCTAGTCGTTGAATCGTTGGCTGATTGCAAGGCTCGCATCAGAGCGATCAATCAGATAATGAAATTGGCACATTGCCGGGTCAGGTTGATCGACCAACGGGCCCGGCGCCTCTGTGACTGTATTTGAAGTTCAACCTTTTTATATGCTACTCGCGACCAAGCTATGGAACTGCGATGCCCTATGATACACACTATGCATTACGAAGCAACATAGAACGCCTGAAGGTCCCATGAACTAAGCATGGTACAAGCCTTCTCCAATGACAATGAGCCCTGATCAGAACGGAACCTAAAACATCACAACTCAAAGCATTCACTTATGATAGAAAAAAAAAACACGAAGCTATTTAATGGTCTATTTATCGTGATTTCAAAAGCTTTTATGTTAACGTTTTCCAATGAATTTTGTAGAACCCCACGATTTTTAAGTGCATTCATGTGAGGCAAAAAATTATAAACTATTATGAATGATGCAACTAAAATCGGAAGCGGAATGCTATTTATTAATGATTTTGGATAGTTGCTAGAAGAGACAGAATGCCAACGGCGCCTCAAAGGCTTATAAAAGCTTAATGAAGCGATGACCAACTATGACGTGATAAAGATTCTGCGAAAATTTTACTTATTATTTTTAATTACTTAAGAAATACTAACCAATTAACATACTATTGGCTATATCTTACGATTAATTTACTTATAATAAAATGTAAAGATGTAAATATTTTATACAATAGAACTGTACTGAAAAATCTATTATACAAGTTCCCTTCTCCTAGAGCTCGAAGAATTTATATCGGCACAAACATTGAGATGATTAAAATGCTTAGAATCTTTTACGACAATTCTAGAGGTGCGATGGCAATATAAAAATGGATCACAATAACATGCATTTGGATAAGTGCATGAATGCGAGAAGCATGCGCCACTGACCTTTCGTTTACGCCAGGGCTCCAAAATGTCATCTTAACTGGCGCGATCGGTTCACTTCGTATAAGCCGCGCCAATAAATAATAGATTCTAAAATGGCAACATTTCTCGCGCTATCTCGCTCACTTTGGTGTCGTAGCGAAATGGCGCGAGAAATTGTCATTTTAGAATCTATTCTTCACCAGCGCGGCTTACAAGTAATAGTATTTACTAGATCATTCCATCTGCTTGGGGTAGACTATGCCCCTGTCTAACCGATCGCGTCAACAAAAAACTGGCAAAACATAAAGGTCAGCGTTAAGAGACAGTTGGACAGAAAAGTGGTAGTATAGACAGAGTATTAGATAACATATAATAAACGTAAGTAAAACTGAACAAAAACGAGATGTGAGTGAAATAGCGTCGCCATTATTATATTTCTTACAGCCTGGTCGGTCGATGTCTTGCTGTACGGGACAGGGATCAGGCGTTCCTGTAACTCGCCACCTATGACCTTCGGTGCAAGTGGGTCATGGAAAGAAAATAAAAACGAGAACATGAAGGAACGTCACGAAGAAGAAGTCGTAAATACAAAAAAAAATATACAAATGTGGCTAGAGGGCGCTCTCTTACTAATGGCCTTGGTGCCACGAACGAACAGAGTTTAATCCAAGATTAGTTCGTACAATCTGAGGTCAAATCCTTGGCAAAATTGGGCTTGGGCGAATGAATGAAAGTATATATATATTTGCTTACAAAGTATAGTAAGTGGCGCCCTCTGAGCCGTGATAGATTTCACGAACGGAAAGTGAAAATCAGAAAGATCTTCAGGGACTGTACGAAGCTTGTGCCTCGAAGCGATGGTCGGGTTCAAATTAACATAATGTATACAAATAAAATACATAAAACGCAAGGTTCCTCCTAAACCTTAAGAAGCACATTCATGGGGTGTGCACTTAAAAACTATTTTATTTCTTACATCCAGGGCTTATAGCCACTTTTTAAACGTCGACATAATAAAAAAATACAATAAAAACATTGATGTACATCAAACATTTATTTCCTAACGTCCTGCGTCGTGAAGCGTTTGTTTGTTTTCAAAGTTATGTGCGTGTGTCTGTGTGTCGGAGGCGTCACGCGCCGTGTGGCTGTCTCGTGTGTGTCATGCTCTGTCTCTGAAGCACACATATCATGTTTCACCGGAGTGGCTCACATACCAGAACTACACATCTGTCTATACACTACGAACTACAGAATAAGCGTTGTGATTTAACGGCAAATTAATTGTTTTAATAAATAAAAGAAGCCCTGTGTAAACATACGTGTATCTAAACATACGTACTGTTCAAAGACAGTAGGTATGTGTCTAGTGTTGGCGGTGTCCATGCGCTAGAAGCGAAGCGCTAACATCGAGGACGACAGAGCACGGGCGCGTGCTCTGCTGCGGTTACCTTTCAATGCAGCTCCGAGGCACAGGGTGAAATGAAAGTAACTTTTGGAGTACAGATACTTTAATACTAAACTTTAAGAGACAAGAAGCTTCAGTAACGAGTTAACAGAGTACCGGGCGCGAGCTACCTCGCCGGTGTGATCACTCTAATCAGGCGAGGCTCGCCACTATAAGCGTAATTATTAATTTTTTGAAAAATTTCCAAGTTTAAATTGTATTTAAAATCTAAATTTGGTGTACACCAAGACACGAATTTTATTTTTTTATCTTTTGTTTTTGTTTAAATTTAAATATAACTACCATATCTTAACAATTAAGTAGCAGGCGATGATTTGAATCTACACGAGTGCATTACCAATTTGCGGTTCGATACATAATATAGTATATTTAATATAGACGCTATTATACTTAACATGTATACATTTTCAGTTCACTATATCCCTCATAGTCGACGGATAGTTAAATTTGCTTGAAATTGAACGAAAAACTCAGGAATGAAGGTGAAACTCAAAGGTGAAAAGTATATCTATAGATAGGAAAGTATGGAAGACCAGAGTGGATGGTGTAGTGTTCAGATAATAGTGAGCCTCGGCGGGCGTAGTGTGTCTAGAGACCGATGCAAAACGAAAACAAATCATACGCATTTTACGAAGATCTCACGACAAGTTGACGTCGCCACCGAGCCTTTTCAGAAAGGAAAATCTAATAATCTAAACGTATTTTCAAAGTTATATACTGTGTTCCTTCAGCCGAAGTTAATGTCCATGCAGAGTGCTCAAACTTCCTCTTCTATTCAACGCAGCGCTATATATAACTATTAATAAAAGGACGTTTCATAAATGGTCTACCTTTTACTTTTTTCTCAGAATTTTCGTATTTTTCTTATCCAGAATCATGAGTATTGAATGACATAAAGAAGAAGAAGAATTGTCCCCATCTTTCTCACTTTTACACACTTACACAGTGCAAACTTGATAAATGTTTGCGAAAGTGGGGACAGTTGTTTTGATTTTACCAGATTCAATACTGTACCTCTAGGGATAAGGGTACACGTCCGATACAATTGTATCCGACTTGTACCCCTTTTCATTAGAGCCACAGTAAACTATTATAGTACTCACGGTTCTGAATAGGTTAAACTGAAAAATTCCAAATTAAGAGGAAAAAAGTAAAAGAGTACACTTTTAACAACGTCCAAAAATAAAAGTAAGAGTGAGTCAGCAGAGTGACCGTGTATATGTTGTGTCGGAACATATACGGGGTACAGCTATATCACACAACATACAAGTCCACTATGAAAACATTCAGTAACTAGACATGTAACATTCGCAATCCACTCCTGACGATAGAAAAAACAACGCATTCTCCCGCCAACATACAACAAATAACAAGCAAATTTAATTATCATACCGTTAAACGTATATAAAAGCACTTGACTAGCACGTATTGTGTTTGTTTTTTTTTTATAAAAATGGCACATTCTTTTTTCCCGTATCATAAATTATCAATTTATTACAACACATAACAATATATTATTTTGTATATTTGTTACAAAACGACAAGTTTTAGGAATATTTACAGAAAGTTTTTTAGAAAAACAATACAAAATAAATAATTTTATCATGTTAACAAGGTATCCGTTCCGGAGTCGGTAGTCTACACAGGTGCACCATATTTATATATAAATCTATAAAATAATTTGCGAATCTCTAATGTCCTTACTCTAATACTTTTAGTAATCAATTAATCACTTCTTAAACTACATTTTTAGAATCTTTAAAACGTTATTTTTTTATATTATCGGTTATTTTAGAAAACTGTTAAAGGAGTATTTATATTTTTAAATATTGATGGCAGTTTAAATTTCGAAAATGCCTTTGTCCGGCTGTTTTGTTTTAAATTTAGATTGGGGCGTTTCTAGTCATCGCTCTGATGCGATACGGGGCTGAGAGCCGGGAGCGAGCTTCCACCAGACTGCACGCTGATTCTTCGGTGTTCCGCCAAATAATTATTGACAAATATCCTGCGACCGGCCATAATGTCCGCCTTTTGCTGTAAACAACGACGGACTGTCAGTCCCGCCGCCCATCTGCTCCGTGGCCTTTGCGTTCGATTAAAAATAAAATACAAATGGCATTCCAAAACCAAAAGTTGCTTTCCATTTTTGTTTGCGTTCCATTTTTAAAATAGGTTTCGGAAATCAAGACGAAAATAAATGTTAGAAGTTTGGTTTTAAAATGCCAAAACTAGTTACTAATAGGGAAGAAATTGCTGTTAGTAGAGTAAAAAAGGTTTTTTAGAAAGCAGAATCGCTTGTAGGTGCCTGCTTGGCTAGGGGAGGGCATTCTCTAGCTGGGTCGGCGGGGGCGGGGGGGGGGCATCCACAGCACACTAATATATATAAAATAATATAAAGAAATGTCAAATACCGTGTGGGAAGCTAAACTACGTATGTATATCCGGTATGTGAGCTACCGCTTCGGCCAGGTCGGTGAACCAAAATACTGTGTAGCTATTTAGGTATCGAGAAATAAAAAAAACGTACATAATTTTAAAGTTTTATTATGAGATTTAAAATATCTTGGTCGTTTATATAGTGCCGGTTAAGTATGCATTTTTAACAATAAATAAAAAAAACTATCATTATTAACTTATCCATAAGTACATACACAACCGAATGAATAATAAACTAAGAAAAAAATTAAGCTGTTTTAATGATATCTGTTACTTATTTTTCTAGTTTTGGTAGTGGAGATTATAAAAAAGCATTTACTTATTTGTTTTATATATCTGCTTAAATACTATAGTGTTGGAAGTTTGGAAGGTTATTGTGATGAATTATATTTTTAGGTCTACGTTATTGAACAATAATACACTATTCGAAATAAAAACATAACCTCGGTTCTTTTTTAAAGCCCTGATAACTTGATCGACACGTTATCAAAACTTTGAATCAGACATCTACTTTAAAAAAAATACAATTAGTGCATACTCACAGACATATCTGTACATGCAAAACACTGTAACATAAGCATTGTCACACTTTAAATGCGAAGCAAAAATAAAAAGAACAAAATCAACATTTACGAGGATACCAAAAATTCAAAACAATTACACATTTTAATGTATACCCAGTACTTACAAGCTAAGTGTGAAGCCGCCATTTTGTTGTAGACCATCGACAAAATGGCCGCTTGGTTTCATAAAAGCTTTATCGGGGTACAACTCGGACAGTTGTCGGTTCGCGCGGGGCATACTGTACTTGGGCGTGGTACTGTACCTAGAGTACGAGGTACGCATGCGACTAGGTACTTACTGCAGCGCCTAGCGAGCCCACCTAACTTACCGTCAACATCTGAAAAGAGCGACATCGCTACAATTCTCTCCCCACCCAACTAATACCGAAAGAAAATGCTATGGAATTTGTTTGAAATTTTATTTCAATCAATGTAAATAGATCTCGTAACATCAGCAAAACCAATTTATTTATATAGATATACATTCTGATAGCTCTTTAGTTCCTGGTAAGCGTGGTGTGTGGTATTCATACTAAACTTTAGGCGTATACGGGCCGATCAGCGGCGGTTACATAGGATTGGTCTCCCAGCTTCTCAGTCAGGTTTGTGGTCCCAAAATTTATTATGAAACAAAACACGGAGGCTGCTTAGTCGCGTAGCTCAAGATTCTTACCAACAAAGTAAGCTTAAAACATACTACCGCCACAAAAGCTAGTGAGAGTCGAACATTTTAAAGTTTTAAAAATTTTAGTAAAAGTCTAAGGATCAAAGTTACAATTTTAAAAAGGATTTTTTTTTATATAATTTTTCTTCACAATAGCTATACAAAATATCACTGCTCCGATATACACACAGATGCATTCCTCATATGTACAGAACCGTCTCGAGGCGGCGTCGCCGACGCTCGAGACTAGACTATGCGAATCGTCAACTAGTAGAATCTCAAACACTATTGAATCATTAACATCAACGTACAAAATATGTATTGAAAATGTACAGGCACTGCGCGGCGGGCGAGACCCGCCGGACTAACCCCTAGTCGGTTTATTGCTATCGACTACCTACCTCTAAAAGTTTCAACACTTAATAAAAAATCTTAACGTACTATAAATTAAGACTCACTTAAATGAATAAATCGTTTAAAGCATTAATATGCGTCGATTAATCGAGAAGGCTAGAGATTACGCAGAGTCGTTAAGTACGATCGGAGCTCACCGACAAAACAAAATATCGAATAAAGCGGGCCGCGGCCCCGGGACAAAGTAAAACGTGCCAGGGTGAGGGTGTGTGGTAGGGTTGCCAACCTATATTATATAGTATTGTACTATATTTTGACTCTTTCTACTATATACTGTTGAAGATATATATATATAGTATGCAATACTATATTTTGGGGGGCCTTAAAATTGCCTAGGTTTCAGTTCAATTTCACCAACATTGCCCAGCCAAGTACTTAGTTTTTATACAGGGTGAATCCTAAGTCGTGAACGGAAATATGTGTTTCTTACTTGTTAACTTTAGTTTAAACATGTAGATTTGACAACATGCAAAAATATGTAACGTTGTTTGTTATTTCGTTACTTAAAAAAATGTTTTAAATTTACTGAGTCTCATGGTCAACCTAATTGCTACGTTAAACTGTCACTAAGCTGCAGACCAAGTCTTGTTGAATAGGTTGACCATAAAGTTGGTGTTTTTGCTACTGAAAATTATTATTAATAAAGTTGAATTGTTTGCTTCTAGAGTTAATGCAATGAATTTGCCTTAAAATACTGCGATCGAAACAAAAATTTCTGTTTACGACTTACGTTTCACCCTGTAAAAATGTAGTTTTTTTCTGAAAAATCAATTTCCCCCAAAAAGTTGGCAACCCCGTGTGGGTGTCTGTTAGAATATGGTGGTCTCAGTGCGCGCGGGCGCCTGGTGCGACTTGGGCGAGTGGGGCGAGTGGGGCGAGTGGGGCGAGTGGGGCGACTGGCGCGACTGGGGCGGGTCCTCGTCGATGTAGGGCACGTCGGGCGCGGCGGCGCGCAGGCGCGCGCGCAGCCCGGCCGCCGAGTGCGCCGACAGCCGCTCCTCCATGTCCTCGAGCGTCGACTTGAAGGCGCGCACCACGCGCAGCTGCAACCAACACAACCCTCGAGTGCCGGCCCCCGAGAGGCCCGCGCCCTCTCCGCCGTCCGCCTGCTAGGGGCCCGCGCCCTCTCCGCTGTCCCGCGCCCTCTCCGCTGTCCGCGCGCGCGACACACGCGTGAGTGTGGTGTGGATTACGATGCTGTATTCAGAGTTACGCCGCGGAGGCGTCATGCATCTATCGAACCCTGCGAACGACGGACCGGTGCTGGATGGTGACATGCTCGCGTATACTTAAAAAGTGCTGGCGATCGCTTCAAAACAATGTGGTCGAGTCTAGATGACAAGCGGGGCGATGCTGGACGTGCTGGACACGTGGGACACTACAGCCGGAAAGTGGGGATGCATATAACAGACGACAGAACTATGGAGAGCTAGGTAAGTCTACGACACTCTGCTGGAGAACCGGGGTTCGGTCTAATGGGATCCTCGTTCTCTAACCTAGGAAAGAGAGTTTTAATGAGGGGGACGGCTACGATAGCGGGGCGGCTGTAGGGCCGTACGGCAGAGTGTCGCATCCGATCTACACTACTGCTAGAGTACCGTGAGCGCGCGCCGCCGGCCGGCCGCCAGGGGCCGCGGCCGCCACCGCCACCGCCGCCACTAGACCTCGGTCTCGAGCGCGGCCCGCGGCTGCCAACAACAACGATCCGCGCGGTCCCCGGGCCATTCGACACCGTCCTATTCATTCGCGCGGTTAGGACTGACATGACATGACATGACGTGACGTGACATGACGTGACGTCGTGCGGTACGGACGTCATCGCTTTTAAACAACTTGTGCATTTCGTCTTACAAATTGCGTCAAATAAGTAACTCATGGACATCGTGATTCTTATACGGAGTTCAACGCTATACATAATACATGCAATTTGAAATAACTCGGCGTAAGGCACATTACTGTAAGAAGTACTGGGTGTAAATTAATAAGCAGACATAGGAATCCGCGGGGCAAAATTGTTTGACAAGTAGGGAGTTCCTATATCGACAAATTAAATTATCGGTGCTCGTTCTATATACTAGTGATCGCCCCCAACATTGTGTGTTTTTTGTTCTATTGTTGAACATAGCATATTTTAAATAATCGCTGGGTTATATAAAGGTAGGGCGTAATACCTATTGCACTACAAAATAGTAAATATAATCTCAACCTCTTTAGATAATTAAATAGAAGTAAATTAGCTACTTTAGACACTCACTATAAAACAATAGGTACTTGTCACTTGGGGCGAGTACAATTTTTTTTTAAACGAAGAAGTGTATTGAGTTATTATTTAATTATTTGTAATCTTAATAAAAATATATTTTTACAAGCTAACCCTTGTGTGATGACTAGTATATAGAACTAGCATCGATAGTTGAGTTTATCGATATAGGAACTCCCTACTTGTCAAAATATTTTGCCCTGCGGATTCATATGTCTGTTAATAAGCGGAAGGCCAAAAGATAATCCTCTATCAAGAACTAATACTTTTAAAATATACTAAACTTTTGAAGCCTTAATACAATTTTGCCAATTCTAATTTAACTCGAAATCGGTTCCTACTTGAAATGAGCTAAGGGCTCAAATCAAAATCCCGTAAGAAACTTAAAGCCCAGAAGTAAGACACCCTCAAAGTTTAAGTTAAGTTTTTATGATTAAAATTGACGAACATGGTAGAAATTCTTGTAATTTGACATTTATGCAAATTTATATTCTAATTTTTATCGTGTAATAAATAAATCTAATCTAATCTAAAGTGTATTTAAAAGCGATGACGTTAAGGTACTCGAACCGTGAAATGAGGGAAGAGAACAGTTAATAAGTTTACAATTCATCCCACATCAGTCCTCGCAGCAGGCCAACACGGTATAACAACCTGCATGAAAACAACGAAAAAACTCAACTTAACAATGTGTATCGTGTTGATGCGTGTTAAGGCCGAGGGCCGTGTCTCGTAATACGAATATGACTCTGAAGAGTGCCGAATGAACTGAAGTAACAAAAATAAAAATGGAAAATAACGAGCGAGGCCTGTAGCTACCCTGACTAGCCTAGACGACGGGGCCTACAAGACGGGACCAGGGAACGCTATAAGACACCCGAGTTCTCAGTCTTCACGGTATGGTGGCTCGCTTCTCTCAACTATTCTTTCACACGATCGGTACTTACGCTAGGAAACTAACATGCTTTTTAAACATAAACTTTTAGGAGCCAAGGATACGAAAACGACGGTTTTCTTTTGTTTTTACCAACATACAATTGTGTAAATATTTTTAAATACACGAGCTTATTTAATACGATCAAGTGGCGAAGCGTTTGCGTTCTCGACAAGCGAACCTTACTGGTATTTGCACAACTGTATCATTACAGAAAATAAAAAGGAATGTTAGAAAGCTACACAGACCAGTCGGTTACGGTTAAGTTACGGTTACGCTACGTACTCACCCTCTGCGACGCCGCCTAGTACACAAACGACACTACGTCAAGCCTATCACATCGCAAATAAACACACGAGCCGCCGCCAGCGGCCAGCAAGGCAACTACTCACGACTTGACGCTTGCACGCACCTGAGCCGACCCGACTGAACACTCATCTAGGGGCAACATTCACAAACAAACAAAACAAAAAACAAACAAAACGCAAAAACATTGACAACAACACAACGGCAAAGGAAAGTTCGACCGGACTTTGTTTGTTATGTTAACTCTGTTAGCGAGCAACCGGCGTGCTCTAAGGTTCATTGAATCCACCCCACACTCAAAACGATCATTGCAGTTACTCAAACACGGAAACTATTGACAAAATAATAATAACTGTGGGATGTAAATGAATAGTTACTGCACTCGTGGTTCGTTAGTCGCGCGGGCGGGGTCGCTAGCAGGTGGCGATACAAGCAAACACTATCCTCAAATCAAAGTAAAAACAGACAAAAATAAAAACGGATAATCAAACTTAAAAAAAAAACAAACAGTCAGTATGACTTAGAGTAAAATAAAAGATAGAGAAAGACAGTCATATTCATACCGCGATGTGGTTGATGTTGAGTGGGCTGGGGTAAAGTCATAGTAACTGTTTGGGCGCGAGGGATAAGTAACGTCTCAGCTACGGCATGCCAATGTGTACAAGTAGGGTTCAGTCAACTCAGGTAGAATATAATTATAGTAAATCAATGTACTAGTATAGATCGGGAAGCGTCAAGTTCTCGGGTACATGCGCGGACTAGACTACCGCCGGGTGCCATGACATACGATACGTAGAGATACCATAGACACGCTGCCCCTCGCGAAGGATAGCCGCAGTGGAAAGGGGAATACTATGTCATGAGACCAGGCGCTGGGGTTAATAATGAAAATAGATTTTGAAAAATAAAATCTAATACAAGTATTGCTCGGTTGCCAATTTCAATAATTATTTTCGTTTTTCAAATTAATTTCGAGGTAGAATTAGCGATCGAGCAAATCAAACTACGTTAATAAATGGGCCAAAACATAATATAGCGTTACTACTGTATATTACTTTGTAAAGTGTTTCTCTGTGTAGGTATAAATAAAATAAATTAAAAACCTTGGAAAAGAACAGAAGTATAGGAGAATGAAATTAAAGTAAAATGAGATTGCTAACATAAAATAAATATAAAACAAAAAAATTAAACGTATACTTTGAAAGTTTGAAATTAGAATTACTGTGTTTTTTCTTTATTTAAAATACTGTGACTCCGGCCTTACTTCAATAAACTAAATGTGTAGAAATGAATCAGAGCGTATCTCTATTGTTTCTATGGCAATATATGCTATATATGGATGCATAGTATATTGAAAATGGTGGTAATATTCGGTTTGTATGCAAAAATAGTAAAAGTATATATAAATGGAGAATATAACGGTATAACTTAGCGTTAGGATGCCCAAAGTATCCGCAGTGTTGACCTGTTGACTTCTTATGTACTTTTATATAACAGCTGTAAACTCACAACTTATCCCTCTTAAGCAACATATTTCTGCCACTCCTATGTTTCATCTGTTTATCTCATATTTACTGATTCTCATTAAATTCCACGTGAAAATATATTTAATTATTGCGCAAGCACATCGTTCTTTCTTTTTTGAATATTGATAAGGCTGGTGCAATAATATATTAGCCAATAATTTCATTTTCATATAAGAATAGCATCAAACTTTTTTTTAAATTCAGTCTTTAAATCACAGCCAAAGTTCATGATGTTATTCTTAAAACAGAAACGTCTATGTGCAAATAACGACCACAGATCTTTTATTTGCATTAAGGCGTTAAAAAGTCTGCGTCCAAGAGTCAAACGTTTGACTAATAGACGCAGATATTCGAATCTGAGTAAAATCAATTTAAACTTTATGCGTATCGGAATATGGTCGATTTTATCTCAGAATTGAATTGATGTAAGTGTACCCACGGTCAAAGTGACCTTTGACCTAGATATATAGATGTATACCAACATTGATCCCATAGTGTGTTGTGTGCCTAAATCCCCCACATTGCACATGTAAAATGTCATATCCCCTGACATGTTTACGTGAAATGCAAGCAACCCCCTGATTAATTCAACAAGCATTTTTTTGTTCAAGAACATTTCTAGAACGTTTGCAACGCGACTATAAAATCTTTTTTTTTGTAATAGCTTGTATATATACATATATAAATGTTTATGCAGGCTTTTAGTATTGAAGAACTTGTCCAATTAATCTTGCAAAGCTAGGACGAAGGTATCGGATTCTATTCACAATTATAAATCCCGTTAGTAAAGAGAGGAGACATTTTCACCACGTTTGACGTCACAAAATGCCACTTCTCTTTAACAATATTTCAGTCTTTAAATTCAGCTACATTCATTTGTTTATAAAATATCGTAAAGGCGGTTTTAGATCAAGTGAAGAAACATGAATTCAGGCAAGATCTGTCAACTTTTCTTAGAGAAAAATCAACCTTGTTATTGCTAGTCCATATGGTCTAAGCCCACCATTGAGCTAATTCACATTGCTTCGACAGTATATCAGTATACCGAAATACCGATACATTCAAATGTATAGAATATGTATCTTCCGATATCGTACCGCACAGATATACATTTCATGTAAGATATTTTTAGAATGCATTGTCAGCACTGCTAGCGAGTCTAGGTGACAAAATTCACCAATTGTTTTTAATGATATTGATTTGACAGTGCTAGCTAGTGACATAGTAAATAAATAAATAAAATATATATTTGTGGACATTTTTAACACAAATCGACCTAGTCCCAAACTAAGCAAATCTTGTGGTATGGGTACTAGACGACGATATACCTATTTATATAAGTAAATACTTAAAAACCATGACTCAAACAAATATTCGTGCTTATCACACAAACAAATGCCCTAACCGGGCTTCGAACCCGGGACCTCCGGCTTCGAAATCAATCGCTACCAACTAGGCTTCAGGTTGTCGCAACCACTGGACAAACCTCATTCGTGGAATATATTCATCCGATACGATATCGATACAAGACACTTAATCCATAATTATTCCTTTCGTAAGATGATCAATTCATTCAGTTATCGTTTAGGTATACAACAAGTCGACAAGCGATAAAACGGCCATGTTACGTTCGCAGCACGGTTGGCAGAACATGGCGCGCGAGCTCTCTCATCTCTATGGGTCTCTTTCTAAGTTTTCTAATAAGAGAGAGACGGATAGTGCGAGAACTCAAGAGAGCTCCCGCGCCGTCTTGTGCTAAGTAAGCTGGTATCGCTTCCGACACCGATATCATGTCGGGCAATGTGAATGTCTTTAAAACACGTTCGAATCGAAATAGGGGTGTAGACACTAAATGAAATAATCAATAATGATGTATTTAATTGAAAAAGATTTAGAATGTAGTCAAATGGAGAAAAGAGCAACGCAAGAGGTTAAATAATCACAAAGTTATGTGTCCAAAGTTTTAAGAGTTCGTTCTGTTCCTTTCCCGCAAAACGCACCTTCACATGAAACGATTGTCACTTACTATGACGCTCGAGGATCGTGACGTCACAATCTGCTAGCGCTTTCTCTCTAACAAGAAATTAAAACGGTAGCTTCGTAATTTTTCGAGACATTTGAATGGGATTTCGTCTTTAGGCATATTTTTTTGCCTTATCTCTTTTGAAGTAATAATAAATTTGAATTTAAACTTTCGTGAGACATGTCGAAACAACGCTAATAATTACACGGTTCAACTCACGTGTTAAATGTCACTGCGGGCGACATGTTTCGAACCCCGGGTGTTCTTCTTATGGGGCTATTAAACGGGCAACATTTTTACGGCAATTTGTGGCCGGCAAGTATGTGCATCTTGCTCTGGCGTAAAAAGTCAGCGTAAGACAGCAGTTGCCGGCCAGAACTTGCAAGAAAATGTGGCCAGTTTAGAAGGCCCATTAGCAATAAACTTAGAGTGTACACCCCTATCACGTCTGTTCAGTGGCTCTTAGAATCCGTTAAGTTCGTCCGTCGGTTCCCCCCTGCCCCCTGCCCCCCGGGCACCCTCCCGCCCCTGGAGTACCTGCGTCTGCAGCCGCGTGAGGCCCCGGATCCACAGGATCTGGCCCGCGCGCGGCTTCTTGTCCAGGTCGGAGTCGTAGTCGGGCCCCGGCTGGGACGTCTCCGCGTCCGGCTGGCCTCGCCCCCAACTGGACACAACCAACACTCAATATGTATAACACGACACTATGTTTGAGGGACAAATTAAAATCCTACTAATGTTTAGATGGTTGTTTATTTATTTATTTCCAAACATATGCAAATTTACAGTGCACAACCAAAACACTTACATATTACAATAAGATAAACATTAATTGATAATGAAAAATATTTATTCACTGACTACAACTTATTATTATTCACTGACTACAACTTATTATAATTAAATAGTATCAAGTCGGTCTCTTTTTAAGTATTCACGATACCTGTGTTAAGAGACACCGCCCCTCCGTGGATGGTAACGTTAGTTTATATTGCCCTTATTCATAAAAGTTAAAATGCCTCTGCTAAATTAAAGGTGCTCTGTCCCTTTCTTACGAACACAAATGTCAAAGTGACAGATAAGGACAAACGAACTTTAACGGCATTTTAGTTAAAATAGGCTTGAAGTACGTTTATGAATACGGCCGTAAAAGTGTAACAATATTACAACTTGCAAATATTTTATATTAAGCTATATAATATAAAGAGTGTACCAAAAATGAGGTGTGAACCGATCAAGGGCATAACAGGTATCGTTGTCTGATAAGAAAAAACTAAAATAATTTTTTCGACGCGTTTTTTTACATTTGTATGGAGCAAGTCGCCCCAGTCGGCCAACGCTTCATACAAATGTTAAAAAAATCGCGTAAAAATTATTTCTCTTACTTTTTCTCATCAGAACACGATACCTGTTATGCCCATGATCGTTTCACACCCCATTTTTGGTACACCCTGTATATATAAAAATTAAAGAAAAAAGTTAAATACCTATGAAACTTTGTTTATGAACATTCTATTTTTCTTGATACTTGTTTATAAATGAAAAAAGAGGTAAGATTAACATTAAACTTAATTAGCCTCCTTGACATGGTGCTTGGGCATGTGCGCCTGTGTTGTGTGTGTGCGTGTGTTACATTACACAAAAAGTTATAAAGTCATAATACTTTCGTTGTGTTATAAATAATTTAACACTCATTAGTTCATCACAGTACGCAGAGATTAAAACACTCATGTCAAATTATTAATAAACAACGTCAAATAACACGATTATAATTAGTCGAATCTGAAGTGAATTCGGCAATCCTATTAGTCGTTTTCAAATTTATTTATATCGCACTGCAACTCTATAAGTGAGAACCTGTAAGTGGCTCTGTAATTATATTGTAGTGTATAGTTACATTTTACGCTGTTGGCTCTCCATGCATGCGTAAATAAATAACTGTCAAGATACTGCCAAGCACGCCGGACGAAAACAACTAAGCTATCGTGGAATATATCTGCACAGGGACCTGCTCATATAAATTTCGCCTAGCTCAACCGGGAAAGTACCTCCACCTTACAGAAGATCGCAGCGATAATAACGCCAATGGTGCAGTGTCCTGGTGGTAAATAGGCCCGCCATTCGTCTTTCGTCAGGGTGGTATTCCACTTGTCTAAGATCTTTGTGCAATTGTGCATTGCGTCTCACATTTTTTCAAGCAAAACGTGAGACGCACGTCGAGATGCTGGTAAAATAAATAGTAGGTCCTTAAATCAGCTAGTCATATTGAATGCGAGGATGGCTATGTCATATTATGTATGCTCAGAAAGTCCCTCATTATCGATGTACCGTCATAACTAATGAGATTCCCGACCGAATCAAACAAGAACAAAATCATCATCATCATCATCATCATATCAGCCGAAAGACGTATAAGAATAGGCCTCCCCCAAAGAGTGCCACAATGACCGGTCCTGCGCCACCCGCATCCAGCGGACTCCCGCGACCTTTACCAGGTCATCAGCGGAAAGGTTCTCGAGTGGCGACCACGTACCGGATGGCGCAGCGTGGGTAGGCCCCCCACAAGAACAAAATGATAGGGTTTAAAAAGAACTTGAAAAACTTACTACTTAACAAGGCATACTACTCAACAGATGATTTTTTAAAAGATCGATCACTGAAGGAATATTTCTACCCAAATAGTAATATTACCCATGTCTTTATAACCAATTAATTTTGTTCTGTTTGTAATGTAATTCTAAAGATATTCCTATTTGTATTCAAATTGTGAATGTGAATCCTGTCCCACCGTGATACAGTGCAAACTAGTACGGGGGTCAGTTGACACTTACTTTTGTTCCACCATAGAAATACTAACAAAAAATGTAAGTAGCAATATGTACTTTTTCTGCGAAATAAAATTTATGATTTATTTATTTATGATTTGTAATTGAAATAAAATTTAAATATATTTATTACCCGGTTATACCCCTAAAGTAGCTCGGGGTCCGCTTTGATACCTAATCCCAAGATTTGGCATAGGCACTAGTTTTACAAAAAAAATTACGAATGTTAGATAGTAATTGTAAGGATGCATTTTAGCTATAATATTATGTTGCTGTATAATTCTAATGTACTGATAAGACCTTTATCAACATGATGCAATAAATAAATGAAATTAAATCTTTGACAAGTGGAATACAAACCATAGCTAGAGACGGAAGCCGGTCCCGCATCTTCAAATCAAACAATGAATCTACTAATAAATAGTGTGTAGTGATTATTTTGGAGTCACAATCGTCCACAGGCCGCGGTGTCTGCGTACCATCCGGTGTTTGCCACCGTTCTAGTACAAAAAAGGCACCGCATAAACGGCGTCTGAAAGAGATTGTACTCACGAAAGCTTCTTGGGTATCTTCCTAGTGGGTACTGAGGTGACCAGCTGACCCCAGACCAGGGTCCCGGCGCCGAAGAACAGGCACCACAGCCACTGGTCCACCGAGAGGCCCGCCGTGCTGAACGCCATGCCGCCGAACTGGATAATCACCACCTGCAGCGAAGACGGGGTGAATATAGGCGGGTTCTTGGTTGCGAACGTGTTAAGGCGATGCCTTGATTTGAGTCGAACACGCCCCATAGACAGAGACACGCTGATGCCTTCCGCGCACGAGGAAAAGAGATGTAACACTCTTCGGGAATGGCTTTTTTGGACTTTCAATAAATACCTAACTTAGAGAAGTATTATTAACATTTCATAAAGTGAGATTTTATATGAGATAAAATACTATAGCATTAACTTGATCGTGTCGTAAAATAATGTATCGTTTGAGTAGGCTGAGTAAAAAAAGGAAAATACAGACCCAGCTTTGGATTTTTTTTCTATCGAGGAAATTTTAAGCAATCATGTATCGATACAAATCAGATAAACAATCATATATCTGAAAATCAGACCTTATTGTTACTTAATCTAGTCAGAACGGCGTTTCAAAGCCCGCGATAATTTCCAATGCACAGCCTTAAGAGCAATGCTTAGCTGAGCAATTTTTCAAATCTCGAATTTTTGACGCAATGTTTCTGTCGCGCTGCTGTGGGCGGGAGCTTCAATTCGTGCGATAAGGACAACTGCAGCTCGGACTAAAAATCCCACGCAAAAAACTCAAAAATCGAGGTTTCGCTCTCGACTGTTTCCTCCTCCAAAACGCAACCAATTATTATAAAATTTTGGAACCTGCAATAAGAAGAAATAATCTACGCCGCTATGTTTTGATTTTTTTGATATTTGTTGTCATGTTTGTATACTGCGCCTTTTCTGGTAGCCAATTCAATTAAGCCGTTTTTGCGATTTTCAAGGCGCTGTAAGTTTCATTAAAATAAAAATATCCAAAAAAGCTAAACAAAGATATTGATGATATTGATCTTATTTGAAAAATTCATTGCTCTATGTTCAAAAACCAGAGAGGAAACAGTCGAGAGCGTTTGTATGGGAAAATCGCAGGTAGGCATTCCTCTTGGTTCACTATTGTTAGACAAAAGTTTGGCCAAATGTTTCATTTTTTCTTAAATAGAAAGCTTTATAGGATTATTATAAAACAAACTTAACCTAACCTAATGAGTTCTATTTGATGATATTCAAAGAATACCCGAAAATACCACTGTTTTGACGCCAAATGTCTAATGAATCATGTAAAAAAGCCAAATGTCTCATTTGACAAATGTTTCATTATCATACATTTGGCTAAAAGTTGTTTGGTCAAGAGACAGGACCCCATTCCTCTTAAATAAGGAGTCGTACCTGCGAGAACGCGGTGCCGATCCATATAGAATAGAAGATGGGGTTGGTGAACAGCCCCTGGAACACGTTCCGCTGGCCGTGGATCTTGCGCGCGTTGATCTCGTTGAAGAGGGTCATCATCACGAACGTGTTGAAGATGATGGTGAAGTGCTGGGTGGGCTCCGTGTTGAGCTGCTGGCCGCGGCCCGACGGGATGTTCAGGATGCGGTCACCTGGGGCGGTGTACACGTTTTGTAACACACTTTTATCTACGCACATATCATTAGGTGTCGTGTTGTGTTTCGACGGTTCCGGGGCAATCTGCCGAATCCTACACCGGAGATGACGATGCAACGGGGCCACGCCGTTTCGTCGCCTAAATAGTATTATTTGTTGTTTTTAGTTTCGTGACGCATTGGTTATTACTGTAATGTCACGTAAATGTCAATAAATAAATAATAAATAAATTAGTGCACTAAAATGGGCATTTAAAAAAAATCGTGTACCCAATTAGCGTGAGTTGTTAAATAAAAATTAACTCAGTGTCAGTTTTGTGACGACAATTAAGTATACAGTTTGTATACAAATTAACTTTTCCTTTTCAATTTATAAATGCTCTGCATATACACGTTATTTACATGTGAAACAAGTTCAATTTCACATAATTGGAATGCTTAATTGTCGTCACAAAACTGACACCGAGTTAATTTTTATTTAACAACTCACGCTAATTGCGTACACGAATTTTTAAAAATGCCCAAATACTTTCAGAAACCGTAGGAAATGACCAGCATTATAACAACCGATTTTACTATGATAACTTTCTTGTCTGTAGTAGTAGGTAAAATCTGTACTTTAATGTTATAACAGTATAGATTTTTGTAACGTTATGAGTTTAAATTTGGAACAGCTGTCAAAACTCAAGTGGGTCTCTATTCTAGTATCCATAGATATGAAAACAGTTATCGATACGAAACGTCAATTCAGTATGTTTTTTAAATATTTACGTACGACATTTGATCTCGAGTGACATGAGATCATGCGTTTGTCTATGATTTAAAAAAAAAACCATTTGTCTTGACGGAGGATCGAATTGCCGCCATTGCTGTTGTAATTTTTTTGTTGGTTTTTTGCTGTTATGAAAGTAGAATTGTGAACCCATCTAAGAGTACTTATGATATGTGTAGATAAAGTAGTGTATGCCACTGTACATAATTAGGCCTTAAAACACTCGTGTGATCAACCACACTCACATTTTGAGGCCTCTCATTATAGATCAGTTGCATAAACTACTATTATGGACTCCGGAGCGTTATTCGTCATGTTGTCTCAGAAAATATTGTTCGCGTTCCTTTAATTAAAATAATGAACCTGCTATATCTAGTTTCACATTTGCTTAGCACACTAGTGCCATTTAGGAACTATGAAAAAAATTATGACGCCAATGTTCTAAGCAGAACTCCAAGTGCCATACGAAATGAAAGACAAAGAGGTCTCTATAGTGACTTTAGCCAGGGTCATTATTTTAACAACAGGACACGGTATAGACATTGGCAGAAATTATATTAATCATAAGTTCCTGATCCAATCTAGAGCCGACAATAACTTTAACAGAGAGATTAGTTTTACTGAAGACATAAGTCACATGTAACTATCATTTGTATACTAATGTGTATAAATGCTTACCAACGAAAAGTAGCGAGAATATGATGAAGAGCTGATAGATGGCCTGCCCGAGGATGTTCTTCATCATGGTGCGGGAGATGAGCGGCTTGGTGCGGCCGTAGGGCTTGCGCTGCAGCAGGTCCGGGGTCGGCATCTCCGTGGCCAGCGCCAGCGAGGCCAGCGTGTCCATGATCAGGTTCACCCACAGCATCTGCACCGCCTGCAAACGGGGAAACACGGGTTTCAACTCGTGCCATCTCTCTCTTCTGCTTATTCAAGAGCTGAGCTCTTGTCGGTGTAGCTCAAAGTAGGCCCTTCATCTGCTCCGATCCCAGGCAAGCCTCTTTGGCATCCCGATGCGACCTAAGATTAACTCTTTTTTTGAGCTGCTCTATATAGTTTATTCTAGGTCTTCCTCTTCCTCCCTTCCCCTCTATCATCCCTTCAATTATATGTCATGTCATCTATAACACTTTAAGAGAAAACGAATGTAAATCTACACTAATATTAGTTAAAGCGTAAAATTGGTAATGGGTGATTTCAGAGACTTCTAATATGAAATTCTTTCACATATATGCTTTTTTATCGCATGGATACTGTGATCCTTCCGACTGCGCCATGTAATATTGGTTGTTTTTATAATTAAAAGATGAACGTGAGGGATATACGCCTTTGTTATAAACTTGTTATTATTATTGTTACATTGGGTTTTGCTTCATGTTCTTTTGTTTAAGTGACGGGAAAGAGAGCTAGACGCCATCTTGACCACAGTTTGCGTTCGGAACCGTGCACTTAATTGTAATGTGACATTCAGATACCAATATTAATATAATATAGAGACTTGATACTCTATACTAGAGGTTGTATACTCTTTTACAACCAAATTAATTTTACCGATTTGTTTGTAACATAAAAAGTCATTAAAAGGAAACCTTTCTCTGGCGTAACCATATAATCCACCATCTTTATGAAATATATATATATCTAACTTCACTGAGCTGTATTGCAGAGGTGAACAGCAAAGATTGCCATTATATCCTACTTCTTACTAATATTATAAATGCGAAAGTTTAGATGCTTGGATGTTTGTTACTCAATCGCGCTTAAACGGCTCAACCGATTTGGATGAAATTTTGCACGAAGATAGTTTATATCCTGGATTAAAATAAAGGATAGTTTTTATCCCGGGCCCACGCAGACGAAGTCGCTGGCACAAGCAAAGTAATATACAATCTATTCTATTCTCGAGAACATGACCCGAGATGCGTGGAAGATAAAGACACGTTGCAACTGCAAGTAATTGGGACGAGGGTGGGAGGAAGTGACTCGTCCATGGTATTGTCAAGTGACGGGCCCGTGTGCTCCCGATGCGGAGGAGCGTACTCTACCTTGAGCGGGCTGTCCTGGATGGCGCAGGCGCCGATGAAGGCCACGATGACGGCGACCACGTTGACGGTGAGCTGGAACTGCAGGAACTTGGCGATGGAGTCGTACACGTTGCGGCCCCACATGACCGCCTTCACGATGGACGAGAAGTTGTCGTCCGTGAGGATGATGTCGGACGCCTCCTTCGCCACGTCCGTGCCGGCGATACCCTGGGAGACCACTGCATATTAATCACTGGTAAAGGAGAGACTCCACCATAAACCGATTGGGAATGCCTTTTGAATTTGTGGTTGGGAAGCGCGTGGGAGAGAGAGCTAAAAAGTCATTGAGTAAAACTCATTAGGATGGGTTAGGTTTTTTTGATAGCAATCCTTTTTTCTATAATAGGTCTCATCTGTAGTTTACCGCCTTGTTTGCGCACATTCAGGCGGAATTTGAACACTTGTTCAATAGACTTAATCGCAACGGGTGAACTCTTAACAATGTGGGTAAGCCTTCCCTTTTTACCCGATTGCCTCAAAAGTAGGGTTATGATTTTCGAGCGAACGTATGTATGCGTGTACTTGTCGGTGGGGGAAGAGCGCGCCAGCACCGAGCTCGATAACATTAAACGGTTGTCGACCGTACAAGACATACCATAGCGAAGCCCACGTCAGCCTTCTTGAGCGCGGGCCCGTCGTTGGTCCCGTCGCCCGTGACGGCGACCACCTCGCGCTTCTCTTGACACTTGGAGTCGATCATGCCCTTCACGAGCGTGTACTTGTCGGTGGGGGAAGAGCGCGCCAGCACCGAGCTCGATAACATTAAACGGTTGTCGACCGTACAAGACATACCATAGCGAAGCCCACGTCAGCCTTCTTGAGCGCGGGCCCGTCGTTGGTCCCGTCGCCCGTGACGGCGACCACCTCGCGCTTCTCTTGACACTTGGAGTCGATCATGCCCTTCACGAGCGTGTACTTGTCGGTGGGGGAAGAGCGCGCCAGCACCGAGCTCGATAACATTAAACGGTTGTCGACCGTACAAGACATACCATAGCGAAGCCCACGTCAGCCTTCTTGAGCGCGGGCCCGTCGTTGGTCCCGTCGCCCGTGACGGCGACCACCTCGCGCTTCTCTTGACACTTGGAGTCGATCATGCCCTTCACGAGCGTGTACTTGTCGGTGGGGGAAGAGCGCGCCAGCACCGAGCTCGATAACATTAAACGGTTGTCGACCGTACAAGACATACCATAGCGAAGCCCACGTCAGCCTTCTTGAGCGCGGGCCCGTCGTTGGTCCCGTCGCCCGTGACGGCGACCACCTCGCGCTTCTCTTGACACTTGGAGTCGATCATGCCCTTCACGAGCGTGTACTTGTCGGTGGGGGAAGAGCGCGCCAGCACCGAGCTCGATAACATTAAACGGTTGTCGACCGTACAAGACATACCATAGCGAAGCCCACGTCAGCCTTCTTGAGCGCGGGCCCGTCGTTGGTCCCGTCGCCCGTGACGGCGACCACCTCGCGCTTCTCTTGACACTTGGAGTCGATCATGCCCTTCACGAGCGTGTACTTGTCGGTGGGGGAAGAGCGCGCCAGCACCGAGCTCGATAACATTAAACGGTTGTCGACCGTACAAGACATACCATAGCGAAGCCCACGTCAGCCTTCTTGAGCGCGGGCCCGTCGTTGGTCCCGTCGCCCGTGACGGCGACCACCTCGCGCTTCTCTTGACACTTGGAGTCGATCATGCCCTTCACGAGCGTGTACTTGTCGGTGGGGGAAGAGCGCGCCAGCACCGAGCTCGATAACATTAAACGGTTGTCGACCGTACAAGACATACCATAGCGAAGCCCACGTCAGCCTTCTTGAGCGCGGGCCCGTCGTTGGTCCCGTCGCCCGTGACGGCGACCACCTCGCGCTTCTCTTGACACTTGGAGTCGATCATGCCCTTCACGAGCGTGTACTTGTCGGTGGGGGAAGAGCGCGCCAGCACCGAGCTCGATAACATTAAACGGTTGTCGACCGTACAAGACATACCATAGCGAAGCCCACGTCAGCCTTCTTGAGCGCGGGCCCGTCGTTGGTCCCGTCGCCCGTGACGGCGACCACCTCGCGCTTCTCTTGACACTTGGAGTCGATCATGCCCTTCACGAGCGTGTACTTGTCGGTGGGGGAAGAGCGCGCCAGCACCGAGCTCGATAACATTAAACGGTTGTCGACCGTACAAGACATACCATAGCGAAGCCCACGTCAGCCTTCTTGAGCGCGGGCCCGTCGTTGGTCCCGTCGCCCGTGACGGCGACCACCTCGCGCTTCTCTTGACACTTGGAGTCGATCATGCCCTTCACGAGCGTGTACTTGTCGGTGGGGGAAGAGCGCGCCAGCACCGAGCTCGATAACATTAAACGGTTGTCGACCGTACAAGACATACCATAGCGAAGCCCACGTCAGCCTTCTTGAGCGCGGGCCCGTCGTTGGTCCCGTCGCCCGTGACGGCGACCACCTCGCGCTTCTCTTGACACTTGGAGTCGATCATGCCCTTCACGAGCGTGTACTTGTCGGTGGGGGAAGAGCGCGCCAGCACCGAGCTCGATAACATTAAACGGTTGTCGACCGTACAAGACATACCATAGCGAAGCCCACGTCAGCCTTCTTGAGCGCGGGCCCGTCGTTGGTCCCGTCGCCCGTGACGGCGACCACCTCGCGCTTCTCTTGACACTTGGAGTCGATCATGCCCTTCACGAGCGTGTACTTGTCGGTGGGGGAAGAGCGCGCCAGCACCGAGCTCGATAACATTAAACGGTTGTCGACCGTACAAGACATACCATAGCGAAGCCCACGTCAGCCTTCTTGAGCGCGGGCCCGTCGTTGGTCCCGTCGCCCGTGACGGCGACCACCTCGCGCTTCTCTTGACACTTGGAGTCGATCATGCCCTTCACGAGCGTGTACTTGTCGGTGGGGGAAGAGCGCGCCAGCACCGAGCTCGATAACATTAAACGGTTGTCGACCGTACAAGACATACCATAGCGAAGCCCACGTCAGCCTTCTTGAGCGCGGGCCCGTCGTTGGTCCCGTCGCCCGTGACGGCGACCACCTCGCGCTTCTCTTGACACTTGGAGTCGATCATGCCCTTCACGAGCGTGTACTTGTCGGTGGGGGAAGAGCGCGCCAGCACCGAGCTCGATAACATTAAACGGTTGTCGACCGTACAAGACATACCATAGCGAAGCCCACGTCAGCCTTCTTGAGCGCGGGCCCGTCGTTGGTCCCGTCGCCCGTGACGGCGACCACCTCGCGCTTCTCTTGACACTTGGAGTCGATCATGCCCTTCACGAGCGTGTACTTGTCGGTGGGGGAAGAGCGCGCCAGCACCGAGCTCGATAACATTAAACGGTTGTCGACCGTACAAGACATACCATAGCGAAGCTCACGTCAGCCTTCTTGAGCGCGGGCCCGTCGTTGGTCCCGTCGCCCGTGACGGCGACCACCTCGCGCTTCTCTTGACACTTGGAGTCGATCATGCCCTTCACGAGCGTGTACTTGTCGGTGGGGGAAGAGCGCGCCAGCACCGAGCTCGATAACATTAAACGGTTGTCGACCGTACAAGACATACCATAGCGAAGCCCACGTCAGCCTTCTTGAGCGCGGGCCCGTCGTTGGTCCCGTCGCCCGTGACGGCGACCACCTCGCGCTTCTCTTGACACTTGGAGTCGATCATGCCCTTCACGAGCGTGTACTTGTCGGTGGGGGAAGAGCGCGCCAGCACCGAGCTCGATAACATTAAACGGTTGTCGACCGTACAAGACATACCATAGCGAAGCCCACGTCAGCCTTCTTGAGCGCGGGCCCGTCGTTGGTCCCGTCGCCCGTGACGGCGACCACCTCGCGCTTCTCTTGACACTTGGAGTCGATCATGCCCTTCACGAGCGTGTACTTGTCGGTGGGGGAAGAGCGCGCCAGCACCGAGCTCGATAACATTAAACGGTTGTCGACCGTACAAGACATACCATAGCGAAGCTCACGTCAGCCTTCTTGAGCGCGGGCCCGTCGTTGGTCCCGTCGCCCGTGACGGCGACCACCTCGCGCTTCTCTTGACACTTGGAGTCGATCATGCCCTTCACGAGCGTGTACTTGTCGGTGGGGGAAGAGCGCGCCAGCACCGAGCTCGATAACATTAAACGGTTGTCGACCGTACAAGACATACCATAGCGAAGCCCACGTCAGCCTTCTTGAGCGCGGGCCCGTCGTTGGTCCCGTCGCCCGTGACGGCGACCACCTCGCGCTTCTCTTGACACTTGGAGTCGATCATGCCCTTCACGAGCGTGTACTTGTCGGTGGGGGAAGAGCGCGCCAGCACCGAGCTCGATAACATTAAACGGTTGTCGACCGTACAAGACATACCATAGCGAAGCCCACGTCAGCCTTCTTGAGCGCGGGCCCGTCGTTGGTCCCGTCGCCCGTGACGGCGACCACCTCGCGCTTCTCTTGACACTTGGAGTCGATCATGCCCTTCACGAGCGTGTACTTGTCGGTGGGGGAAGAGCGCGCCAGCACCGAGCTCGATAACATTAAACGGTTGTCGACCGTACAAGACATACCATAGCGAAGCCCACGTCAGCCTTCTTGAGCGCGGGCCCGTCGTTGGTCCCGTCGCCCGTGACGGCGACCACCTCGCGCTTCTCTTGACACTTGGAGTCGATCATGCCCTTCACGAGCGTGTACTTGTCGGTGGGGGAAGAGCGCGCCAGCACCGAGCTCGATAACATTAAACGGTTGTCGACCGTACAAGACATACCATAGCGAAGCCCACGTCAGCCTTCTTGAGCGCGGGCCCGTCGTTGGTCCCGTCGCCCGTGACGGCGACCACCTCGCGCTTCTCTTGACACTTGGAGTCGATCATGCCCTTCACGAGCGTGTACTTGTCGGTGGGGGAAGAGCGCGCCAGCACCGAGCTCGATAACATTAAACGGTTGTCGACCGTACAAGACATACCATAGCGAAGCCCACGTCAGCCTTCTTGAGCGCGGGCCCGTCGTTGGTCCCGTCGCCCGTGACGGCGACCACCTCGCGCTTCTCTTGACACTTGGAGTCGATCATGCCCTTCACGAGCGTGTACTTGTCGGTGGGGGAAGAGCGCGCCAGCACCGAGCTCGATAACATTAAACGGTTGTCGACCGTACAAGACATACCATAGCGAAGCCCACGTCAGCCTTCTTGAGCGCGGGCCCGTCGTTGGTCTCGTCGCCCGTGACGGCGACCACCTCGCGCTTCTCTTGACACTTGGAGTCGATCATGCCCTTCACGAGCGTGTACTTGTCGGTGGGGGAAGAGCGCGCCAGCACCGAGCTCGATAACATTAAACGGTTGTCGACCGTACAAGACATACCATAGCGAAGCCCACGTCAGCCTTCTTGAGCGCGGGCCCGTCGTTGGTCCCGTCGCCCGTGACGGCGACCACCTCGCGCTTCTCTTGACACTTGGAGTCGATCATGCCCTTCACGAGCGTGTACTTGTCGGTGGGGGAAGAGCGCGCCAGCACCGAGCTCGATAACATTAAACGGTTGTCGACCGTACAAGACATACCATAGCGAAGCCCACGTCAGCCTTCTTGAGCGCGGGCCCGTCGTTGGTCCCGTCGCCCGTGACGGCGACCACCTCGCGCTTCTCTTGACACTTGGAGTCGATCATGCCCTTCACGAGCGTGTACTTGTCGGTGGGGGAAGAGCGCGCCAGCACCGAGCTCGATAACATTAAACGGTTGTCGACCGTACAAGACATACCATAGCGAAGCCCACGTCAGCCTTCTTGAGCGCGGGCCCGTCGTTGGTCCCGTCGCCCGTGACGGCGACCACCTCGCGCTTCTCTTGACACTTGGAGTCGATCATGCCCTTCACGAGCGTGTACTTGTCGGTGGGGGAAGAGCGCGCCAGCACCGAGCTCGATAACATTAAACGGTTGTCGACCGTACAAGACATACCATAGCGAAGCCCACGTCAGCCTTCTTGAGCGCGGGCCCGTCGTTGGTCCCGTCGCCCGTGACGGCGACCACCTCGCGCTTCTCTTGACACTTGGAGTCGATCATGCCCTTCACGAGCGTGTACTTGTCGGTGGGGGAAGAGCGCGCCAGCACCGAGCTCGATAACATTAAACGGTTGTCGACCGTACAAGACATACCATAGCGAAGCCCACGTCAGCCTTCTTGAGCGCGGGCCCGTCGTTGGTCCCGTCGCCCGTGACGGCGACCACCTCGCGCTTCTCTTGACACTTGGAGTCGATCATGCCCTTCACGAGCGTGTACTTGTCGGTGGGGGAAGAGCGCGCCAGCACCGAGCTCGATAACATTAAACGGTTGTCGACCGTACAAGACATACCATAGCGAAGCCCACGTCAGCCTTCTTGAGCGCGGGCCCGTCGTTGGTCCCGTCGCCCGTGACGGCGACCACCTCGCGCTTCTCTTGACACTTGGAGTCGATCATGCCCTTCACGAGCGTGTACTTGTCGGTGGGGGAAGAGCGCGCCAGCACCGAGCTCGATAACATTAAACGGTTGTCGACCGTACAAGACATACCATAGCGAAGCCCACGTCAGCCTTCTTGAGCGCGGGCCCGTCGTTGGTCCCGTCGCCCGTGACGGCGACCACCTCGCGCTTCTCTTGACACTTGGAGTCGATCATGCCCTTCACGAGCGTGTACTTGTCGGTGGGGGAAGAGCGCGCCAGCACCGAGCTCGATAACATTAAACGGTTGTCGACCGTACAAGACATACCATAGCGAAGCCCACGTCAGCCTTCTTGAGCGCGGGCCCGTCGTTGGTCCCGTCGCCCGTGACGGCGACCACCTCGCGCTTCTCTTGACACTTGGAGTCGATCATGCCCTTCACGAGCGTGTACTTGTCGGTGGGGGAAGAGCGCGCCAGCACCGAGCTCGATAACATTAAACGGTTGTCGACCGTACAAGACATACCATAGCGAAGCCCACGTCAGCCTTCTTGAGCGCGGGCCCGTCGTTGGTCCCGTCGCCCGTGACGGCGACCACCTCGCGCTTCTCTTGACACTTGGAGTCGATCATGCCCTTCACGAGCGTGTACTTGTCGGTGGGGGAAGAGCGCGCCAGCACCGAGCTCGATAACATTAAACGGTTGTCGACCGTACAAGACATACCATAGCGAAGCCCACGTCAGCCTTCTTGAGCGCGGGCCCGTCGTTGGTCCCGTCGCCCGTGACGGCGACCACCTCGCGCTTCTCTTGACACTTGGAGTCG
Source organism: Epinotia bilunana (assembly GCA_947049275.1). Lineage (NCBI taxonomy): Eukaryota > Metazoa > Arthropoda > Insecta > Lepidoptera > Tortricidae > Epinotia > Epinotia bilunana. The sequence continues at coordinate 13,258,382 of OX346275.1, read as the reverse complement.
ATCATGCCCTTCACGAGCGTGTACTTGTCGGTGGGGGAAGAGCGCGCCAGCACCGAGCTCGATAACATTAAACGGTTGTCGACCGTACAAGACATACCATAGCGAAGCCCACGTCAGCCTTCTTGAGCGCGGGCCCGTCGTTGGTCCCGTCGCCCGTGACGGCGACCACCTCGCGCTTCTCTTGACACTTGGAGTCGATCATGCCCTTCACGAGCGTGTACTTGTCGGTGGGGGAAGAGCGCGCCAGCACCGAGCTCGATAACATTAAACGGTTGTCGACCGTACAAGACATACCATAGCGAAGCCCACGTCAGCCTTCTTGAGCGCGGGCCCGTCGTTGGTCCCGTCGCCCGTGACGGCGACCACCTCGCGCTTCTCTTGACACTTGGAGTCGATCATGCCCTTCACGAGCGTGTACTTGTCGGTGGGGGAAGAGCGCGCCAGCACCGAGCTCGATAACATTAAACGGTTGTCGACCGTACAAGACATACCATAGCGAAGCCCACGTCAGCCTTCTTGAGCGCGGGCCCGTCGTTGGTCCCGTCGCCCGTGACGGCGACCACCTCGCGCTTCTCTTGACACTTGGAGTCGATCATGCCCTTCACGAGCGTGTACTTGTCGGTGGGGGAAGAGCGCGCCAGCACCGAGCTCGATAACATTAAACGGTTGTCGACCGTACAAGACATACCATAGCGAAGCCCACGTCAGCCTTCTTGAGCGCGGGCCCGTCGTTGGTCCCGTCGCCCGTGACGGCGACCACCTCGCGCTTCTCTTGACACTTGGAGTCGATCATGCCCTTCACGAGCGTGTACTTGTCGGTGGGGGAAGAGCGCGCCAGCACCGAGCTCGATAACATTAAACGGTTGTCGACCGTACAAGACATACCATAGCGAAGCCCACGTCAGCCTTCTTGAGCGCGGGCCCGTCGTTGGTCCCGTCGCCCGTGACGGCGACCACCTCGCGCTTCTCTTGACACTTGGAGTCGATCATGCCCTTCACGAGCGTGTACTTGTCGGTGGGGGAAGAGCGCGCCAGCACCGAGCTCGATAACATTAAACGGTTGTCGACCGTACAAGACATACCATAGCGAAGCCCACGTCAGCCTTCTTGAGCGCGGGCCCGTCGTTGGTCCCGTCGCCCGTGACGGCGACCACCTCGCGCTTCTCTTGACACTTGGAGTCGATCATGCCCTTCACGAGCGTGTACTTGTCGGTGGGGGAAGAGCGCGCCAGCACCGAGCTCGATAACATTAAACGGTTGTCGACCGTACAAGACATACCATAGCGAAGCCCACGTCAGCCTTCTTGAGCGCGGGCCCGTCGTTGGTCCCGTCGCCCGTGACGGCGACCACCTCGCGCTTCTCTTGACACTTGGAGTCGATCATGCCCTTCACGAGCGTGTACTTGTCGGTGGGGGAAGAGCGCGCCAGCACCGAGCTCGATAACATTAAACGGTTGTCGACCGTACAAGACATACCATAGCGAAGCCCACGTCAGCCTTCTTGAGCGCGGGCCCGTCGTTGGTCCCGTCGCCCGTGACGGCGACCACCTCGCGCTTCTCTTGACACTTGGAGTCGATCATGCCCTTCACGAGCGTGTACTTGTCGGTGGGGGAAGAGCGCGCCAGCACCGAGCTCGATAACATTAAACGGTTGTCGACCGTACAAGACATACCATAGCGAAGCCCACGTCAGCCTTCTTGAGCGCGGGCCCGTCGTTGGTCCCGTCGCCCGTGACGGCGACCACCTCGCGCTTCTCTTGACACTTGGAGTCGATCATGCCCTTCACGAGCGTGTACTTGTCGGTGGGGGAAGAGCGCGCCAGCACCGAGCTCGATAACATTAAACGGTTGTCGACCGTACAAGACATACCATAGCGAAGCCCACGTCAGCCTTCTTGAGCGCGGGCCCGTCGTTGGTCCCGTCGCCCGTGACGGCGACCACCTCGCGCTTCTCTTGACACTTGGAGTCGATCATGCCCTTCACGAGCGTGTACTTGTCGGTGGGGGAAGAGCGCGCCAGCACCGAGCTCGATAACATTAAACGGTTGTCGACCGTACAAGACATACCATAGCGAAGCCCACGTCAGCCTTCTTGAGCGCGGGCCCGTCGTTGGTCCCGTCGCCCGTGACGGCGACCACCTCGCGCTTCTCTTGACACTTGGAGTCGATCATGCCCTTCACGAGCGTGTACTTGTCGGTGGGGGAAGAGCGCGCCAGCACCGAGCTCGATAACATTAAACGGTTGTCGACCGTACAAGACATACCATAGCGAAGCCCACGTCAGCCTTCTTGAGCGCGGGCCCGTCGTTGGTCCCGTCGCCCGTGACGGCGACCACCTCGCGCTTCTCTTGACACTTGGAGTCGATCATGCCCTTCACGAGCGTGTACTTGTCGGTGGGGGAAGAGCGCGCCAGCACCGAGCTCGATAACATTAAACGGTTGTCGACCGTACAAGACATACCATAGCGAAGCCCACGTCAGCCTTCTTGAGCGCGGGCCCGTCGTTGGTCCCGTCGCCCGTGACGGCGACCACCTCGCGCTTCTCTTGACACTTGGAGTCGATCATGCCCTTCACGAGCGTGTACTTGTCGGTGGGGGAAGAGCGCGCCAGCACCGAGCTCGATAACATTAAACGGTTGTCGACCGTACAAGACATACCATAGCGAAGCCCACGTCAGCCTTCTTGAGCGCGGGCCCGTCGTTGGTCCCGTCGCCCGTGACGGCGACCACCTCGCGCTTCTCTTGACACTTGGAGTCGATCATGCCCTTCACGAGCGTGTACTTGTCGGTGGGGGAAGAGCGCGCCAGCACCGAGCTCGATAACATTAAACGGTTGTCGACCGTACAAGACATACCATAGCGAAGCCCACGTCAGCCTTCTTGAGCGCGGGCCCGTCGTTGGTCCCGTCGCCCGTGACGGCGACCACCTCGCGCTTCTCTTGACACTTGGAGTCGATCATGCCCTTCACGAGCGTGTACTTGTCGGTGGGGGAAGAGCGCGCCAGCACCGAGCTCGATAACATTAAACGGTTGTCGACCGTACAAGACATACCATAGCGAAGCCCACGTCAGCCTTCTTGAGCGCGGGCCCGTCGTTGGTCCCGTCGCCCGTGACGGCGACCACCTCGCGCTTCTCTTGACACTTGGAGTCGATCATGCCCTTCACGAGCGTGTACTTGTCGGTGGGGGAAGAGCGCGCCAGCACTCGCAGCTTGGGCCACACTTTGTCTAGTAGGTGTTGTTGGACCTGTCATAAATTAGTATATTAGCGGGTAGTAATGTAGCCAAAAAAAAAACAACAAGTATTAAGCTCCTAACCCATATATGACCCAATATTCGAAAATGATATGTATAGATGAAATTTTCTTAACTAAGCTCATGAATGGCCATTTTACTGAGCTCATGAATGCCTTTGTTTGTGGTCCGGACAAAAGCTATTCAAGACGCGCGAGTACCAAATTTGCAAAAAAAAATTAGCACCACATAAAATGTTCTTTGAATAATGAACTCTATCTTGTTTAACAATAGATTCCAAATTACCATAGTGCCTTGTACCTGGCTCGCTGGGAGTAGGTTTTTGTTATCTTTTAGTCCATTTTGAATCTATTGAATAAGACGATAGAGTTCATTATACAATGAACATTTTATGTGGCGCTAATTTTTTTTGCAAATTTGGTACGCGCGCGTCATGAATAGGTTCTATTCGGACCGCAAACAAAGGCATTCATGAGCTCAGTACAATGGCCATTCATGAGCTTAGTTTAGAAAATTTCAACTATACCATCATATGCCCAGAACGGTATTAATATGTATAAGGGCTGTTCATCGTTTTCGAAACAAGGGCAAATGAGATATCAAAAACAAGCATAGTTAAAAAATAATAAAATAAATTTGAACTTTTTATTTCAGAGAAAGATAAATATGTTACATTTCCAGCGATAAAGGCTTAATCTTATTATTTTAAGATTTTGAATTGCCTCATCGAATTTCATCGAGTTCTGAGCATATATGGGCTAAGCAAAGCTCCTCTCAGCGCTGTAGGTGTCTGTCTGACACCTCGGCATAATGCTGAGACAGCGACCGATTCACTGCCGCGAAGACACACACATTATGTGTCAGTTGTATTGTATTTGTACTCCCTTTGTCTCTGTGTGTCTTTTGTGTAGTGAATAAATGTCTTCTTTCTTTCTCTCCAAATAAAACCACGACAAAATATCTTACACATTTAAATTATTTGTACGATAACATAGAAATACCGATTGTAGAGCCCTGTACACTGCTAGAAGTGGAAATTGATTCTAAACTAAACTTGAAAGCTCATATCGATAGTGTCAGGGTAACTGTCTCAATTTGCATACGCTTTAAGACAATTAAAACAATGCACAGATTTTAAGCCTGAGCTACGGAATAATTTTGTGGGGAAACAGTTCATGTGCAAAAATTCTTAATGTAAAAAAGACGCATAATGTTACCGATTAGCACATCACTAGACTACTTATTCAGTTCTATTCAGTCGACTACAAAGAGATAGATACGGCTAAAGTTACAAAAATATGTATACACGACTGTATTGCTTAAAGAGGCTACCCGAGGTTTTCATCGATTTTTGACAAGTTTTGAATCGTATCTCCTACTTTTGCACTACAGATAGAATTATAAATCAAACGGCTATCGGTTCTTCAATCTTTTATCTTCATTTTTGTCTACCGGATTTTGAAAGAAATGAATACTTCATTTTGTATGATTTTTTTAAACATTGTCTAAAAAAACACTAATTTCGTATCTCTATTGACGTGAACGATCTAACATATACAAAATTTGATTTGAACTCTGACAACAAGGTCGGTGATGTTTTTTAGAGGAATAGAGTCTAATCCTTCAGACTTTCTCTCCGACAAATACTTCGTCATATAGTAAATCACTTTTCTTCAATCATTTTTAATAGTTTTCGGCATTTTAACGCAATACAACACGTACCAACGACAACTCACTTTGACGGCAATTGACAGATGGCATTAATGACGTTTCAAAGTTACTGTTGCCAGTTGAGGAAATTAGTTCCAATAGTTTTCCGCAATATGGCGAAGTTTTTTATTTTCCTGGTCGGGCTCTAAATAGTTTATGCGGACAGTTTCTGCGGTAGAAGTTGTCAGTGAGCGACGGCGCGAAGGCCCTCACCTCCCCGTTGGTGTCCCTGATCCGCCTGTTGAACTCCTTGCCCTCGAGTATGATGAAGTCGTCCGTGGGCTTCAGGATGCCGCACTTGATGGCGATGGAGCGCGCCGTGTTCACGTTGTCGCCGGTCACCATGCGGACCGTGATGCCGGCCTTCTGGCACTTGCGGATCGCTTCCGGTACCTGGCCGGACACAATGTGGAATTCAATATAATAATCAATCAGCCTATACACGTCCCGGGGCCTCCTCTCACGGATGAGAGGGAAGGGGCAGTAATGTATAAATTAAATTTAAAAAAAGACCGGGCCGCACTCCGGTAGTGCCGGCAGAAGTGAAAACTCAATGACATTGTAAAAGTTTTTCGATCAGGTCACGTGCCCGTGTTACGGTCACGTGACCTATGGCGAGTTTAACAATTTTTCCCCATCACAAAAAGTGCACAGCGGCGCTAAAGACATATTCACTTAAAAAAATAATAGTTTAGCGTGTTAATTACTTTTCTTTTTTCTTCTATTACGCAGTAGGTATAAAGGGAGTGTATAAAGTGAACTCGCCAACAAACTTCCTTGCAGTTTGGCTAAGATTTGTGTGTGTACAAAAGCTGTGCAATTTATTGGGATAAAAAAAAATCGCCAAAAAATGTTACATAATAGATACAAGTCGTTGGGTCCTGAGCTAGGATTTCCTGTGTTACAGGACCAAGTAAAATAACGATGTTATTTATGATAAAACCTTATCATCTCCCTAGATTTATTCCCGGTTGTGACGTAAAGGAGCCCGGGGTTCGCTTTGACGCCTATTTCCCAGATTTGGCATAGGCACTAGTTTTACGAAAGCGACTGCCATGTGACCTTCCAACCTGAAACTAGACCTTATTGGGACTAGACCGGTTTTCTCTGGATGTTTTCCTTCACCGAAAAACCACTGTTAAATATGTAATGATTTCTCGTACACTGATTTTGAAAAATCCCAGTGGCATAAACCGGGGTTCGAACCCACGACGACCTTCAGACTGAAAATCGCGCGCCTTACCGCTCGGCTACAGTGGCTATAATAATAATACATATTAGGGGACAATCTTACACAAATCGAACTAGAACTATCATTCTAAAAAGTGAGTTGCGTACACAGTCTTAACAATAAATAGATTATGATTAGACCTATAGTAAGCTCCATAAGGCTTCTGTTATAGACACTAGACGATGATATATTTAATAGACGTCCAAGACCCAGAAACAAATATTCATGGCCACACAAATACTTTCCCTTACCGGGATTCGAACCCAGGTCATCCAGCTTTATTGGCAGCTTCACTAGAATATTTTTTTATGTCCTCAATTATAAGGCTAAGCATCACTCACTTCTGGCCTGACAGGGTCCTCGATACCGACTACGCAGAGGCAGGTAAGGTTGTTCACAATGTTGTCTTCGTCATCCCAGTTCGGATCCTGGTCTATGTGCACCTGTCACAAATAAAAAGGTTTTAAGTCTATGGTTATTTTATATAATAACCTCTTCTTCATTAGGATTCCAAAATCGTCATACGACAACACACTGAGGTGAGGTAGGGCACAGCGAAATGTCATCCCGCTCGAATGTGGAGCAGCCCCACTGGGCAAGTACCTCCGTCTTGCAGAAAAGCATATACCAAAAATTAAAGAGCATTGTATGAAAAAAAACCGGCCAAGTGCGAGTCGGACTCGCGAGGGTTCCGTACAAACCTGTAGGTATATAAGTAATAACTTTAACATTATTCAAAATATTTTTATTATATGATGTAAATAAAAATTGATTTCGCAATTTTTTCTTTATCTGTGCTATAAGACGTTGCTTCGTACCAAATTTCAAGATTCTGAGTTCACGGGAAGTACCCTGTAGCTTTTGATTCCCTTGCGAGTTTCAAAAATGTGCGGCATAAACGGGTGTATCTTTTGATTGCGTTGGCTTAGAAGTTTGTTTTTTTCACAGCTCCAAGCGACAGTAGACCTGAGTATTTGGTATACATTTTAGCTCAAAACCCAGGATTTAGAAAAAGGGTCCTGACAGACGAACGGACGGATAACAAAGTGATCCTATAAGGGTTCCGCTTTTTTCTTTTGAGGTACGAAATCCTAAAAATGACCTTTTTTGCACCGGCCAAGAATGTTTTTTCAGAATCATTTAGAGGATCTCTTAATACGCATAGATATATATAAAATTAAACGCGTTTAACAATATCGGAGCCGAGATATTTAAGTTTTAATTGTTTATAGTTATTCAATACGACCTGTGAAAATATATATTGCAAATATCTCGGCTCCGTTGCGTTTTAGAGTATTAAATTTTGTAACAAAATGAGTTTGTTTTGAACAGATCTATCATAACTTTTACGAGTGGCCGGTAAAAAAATTACACTTTTTTTGTTTATTCTGCAAGTAGGCCGTAATGGCACTTTTACAAGTCAAAATTCTAATAGCGTTTCTGAAAAAGAAGGCCATTTTTAAGAAGAAACGCCGAAACAAACTCAACAGTCAGTCATTTACTCAAGGCACTTTTTCCCAAGGCCCTTTTTGACGGAAACTAAAGAGCGTCGTACTCACCATACTCCTACTCATTTATTGATTTTTTATACAAATACAAATAGTTTATTTGTTCAACATAGGTAAGGTTGTACATAAGCACAGATCTTAAATACGTGTAGGTATTACTGGTACCACCATTAATACCACCAGTTTATAAATATCAATAGGTACCTATCGACATTAGTTAGTTAAAAATGAACTAAGTATATGTACCTAGTATAAGTTACCTGATTGTAGCTACACCCTACCAGGGTCCATGTATCTTAGCTTTAAGTACTTGGTTGCAAATAAATCTTATCTTATCATGATAATACAAAAAAATATTACATGTCAAAATATTACAATTATTTATTTGTCTTAATTGACAGCGACCCCGGTCGATCGTACCTGGTTGATCTCCGCCTTCCCCGGCACGAAGTCCCGGTAGGCCACGGAGATGGTCCGCAGTCCGTCGCACGCCATGGGCTCGATCACCTGCCGCACCAGCCGCTCCTGCATGTCGCGGGTGAACTTCTCCAGGCGACCTTCGTGCCCGTAGATAAATGCGCATCTGGAAGTTATATTACACTTTAATATGGCACTTTCACCAGTCGGCCCCGACGGTACACATCGCCATCATATCAGCCGAAAAACGTCCACTGCCGGACATAGGCCTCCCCCAAAGAGTGCCACAACGACCGATCCTGCGCCACACGCATCCAGCGGACTCCCGCGACCATTTGGTGGCATTTTTATTATTAATGTTTAACTTTTTTATTTTGCGTTTATTGACAATTTTATAGCGTTTCCACATTTTCCTGGTGCGACGAATAAAAAAAATACTTTATTCATTTCTCTTGCCGACGGCTTACGGCAGGGTTTCTTAAAGTATGGTCCATGGACCCCTTAGGGGTCCGTGACATGATTGCTAGGGATCCACGCCACTGCCAGTTCGTTTACTCTTAACGTAGGTAGGCACGTAGGTGAAACACATGAAACATGAGATGTTTTTCAACATTTTCTTGAAAACCGCGGACCCCGTGTTTTTGAAATTCTGAAAGTGGTCCACGCCTAAAAAAAGTTTAAGAACCACTGGCTTACGATGTAAACGACAAATATAAACTTCGGGCGAGTTGCACCAATCTACGATTACATAAAAAGTTGTCAAACCTTCCATACACCCTTAGAGACACGGCGAATTCTTGTAGCGATTCAGACGGAATACAGTATATATGTACCTGATTATCTATGGATAGAGTCGCGACACAATCGCGCGTTTGTATCGCTGCAATAACAATGTGTTCCGTGCGCCAACCGCCCCGCAGCTCTGGCCTAGACTGAGGCTCTAGTATAAGTTTTACCGAAACAAAACGTTACGACCGCGTTTGCGTTTAGCTGTCAAATCCCATAAAAATTGAGGGTAAAACGCAAACGCGATCGTAACGTTTTGTTTCGGTAAAACTTATACTAGAGCCTCTGAGCACAAAAACCGAGCAGTACAAGACACTACTACACTTTAGTATTATCAAACCGCGATTAGAATACACTCGAGCACATATTCCGTTAACGAATTAATACATGAAATGATATTGTCCATGGTAGAGTGAGCAGATAAATAAATAAATGAAAATAATTATTACAGTACGAAGTAGATCTAAAGCTTATATTCCCTCTATTCCCGAAGATCTATTCTCTCATAACATAACATCATCGTCTTCAGAGCTGTCTGTATCATCACCTGGTACAAAGAAAGTAAAATAGATAATTAGTGTGCTAAATAGTGTTAAACACACATATTTACATTTGACATATAAATAGTTGCAGTACCTACCTATGTTCATTAGTACTTCAGTATGAGGAATTTCCAAGCTTTCTCTAGCTTATGTGCCAACGGTACCTTCGATGTGTATTCTGAGCGTTTCTCAAAAAAAAGCCACAAAAATTTTTCGGAGATTTTCTGCAACTATTATGTTTTTTCTACTCAAAATCACGATAGGAGAAAAAAGTGTCCCAAAATATCCATACATTTTTGAACTTTCCTATTGTGTTATCACCATACAAAGTATAAGGTAAATGGTAACACAGTAGGAACAATATCTTCGGGATAGTTTTTTGTCCTACCAGGGTCGAAAGGGCTCCTCGGATTCCGAGTGGAAATAACATAAAATTCCAAGAAAAATGCACAATTAATAATAGTGGCATACTTCAGAGAAATGCTCTTCTAATCGCGTTTCGATAATACAGTCTACATTTAATCAGAGCAACTTACTTTTTGAGTACGATCTCGGACGCTCCCTTAGTATAGAGCCTGTAGCCGCCCTTATAAGGGATGACGGTGGACATGCTCTTGCGCACCGAGTTGAACGTGTAGACGCGCGTGAAGGACTCCTCCGTGTTCCGCTCGCGGACGGCCTCGTAGCTCTGGCCGAGGCCGAGCACGAAGCCCAGCAGCGCGCACTCCGTCTTGTTGCCCACCTGCATGCTCGGCCCGCCGGGGTCCAGGGAAGGCTGGAAACGGCCATAGAACATTACTGCACAGGCCGGGAAAACAGGGGTTGCCGGCCAAGTAGATAGACGGATGAGCGTGGCGAGCCCGGATAGGGATACGAAGCCGGCAATCCCTTTTCACGCCGAGGTTTGTGTAGTGCTTTCCTCAATACCAAGTTTTTTTATGTCTTAACGCAAAAACAAGGTCGCTTTGCAGGCCTAAGCCTCCAATTCTGTATGGAATTCCATTACGGATCTCTCGTCTCGCTGCGCCCGAAACATGATATTTCGAAGCCTATTATAACATAACGTTAATATTCCATTGCAGTTCGAGAAAATGATTATCATTCGACTTCAATAAAGTATGCCATATGATTAAGAGTCCGCAGTAAGCTCGGCCGAATTTCACCTTCCCATACAAACTTAGTTACGTTCTTATTTAAAACTACGTGTTGGATTGCGACAAAACTTTGCATATACAATAACATGAGGTATATCTATGTCTGTAATTAGTTTATATGGTTCCAGTTTATTAAACAAACAAAATACAACAAAAACAAGTTTTGTATGAAAAAGTTAAATTCGCTGTATTTTTTTTACTATGCTATCTCAAGCTACATAAACTAATTACAGACCTGGATATACCTCACGTCATTTGTACATGCAAAGTTTTGCTACAATCCAACACGTAGTTTTAAAATGAGAGCGTAACTACGTTTTTATGGAGAATCGATCTTACTGCGGACTCTTAAACATAAATTCGTCAGTGATATGTTTGGGAAGGAAACAGCTGTCAAGTTCGGTAATGGAGAGTAGCCCTACATCCTTCATTACCGAACACGCGAAACTGAAAATGTCGCTTTAAGGCTGTGCATTGGAAATTATCGCGTGCTTTGAAACGCCGTTCTGACTAGATTAAGAAACAATAAGGTCTGATTTTCAGATATATGATTCTTGACTATATTATTGTTTATCTGATTTTATCGAAACATGATTGCTTAAAATTTCCGCGATAGAAAAAAAATCCAAAGTTGGGTCTGTATTTTCCTTTTTTTGTTCAGCCTACTCAAACGATACATTATTTTACGACACAATCAAGTTAATACTATATATAGTATTTTATCTCATCTAAAATCTCACTTTATGAAATTTAAATAAAACGTCTCTAAGTTAAAAAATTGTCCAAAAAAGCCATTCCCCAAGTATGTTACATCTCTTTTCCTCGTGCGCGGAAGGCATCAGCGTGTCTCTGTCTAGGGGGCGTGTTCGACTCAAATCAAGGCATCATCTTAAAGCTAAAAACCCACCATGATCCTGGAAGTGAAGGCGCTGTTGACGGACACGCCCTCGACGATCATGTCGCCCACGTCCCCCGGCAGGTCCCGGAAGTTGGGCGTGACCTTGCACAGCTTCTCGCAGATGTAGGACTGCACCACGGTCATCCGGTTGGTCGTGAGCGTGCCGGTCTTGTCCGAGCAGATGGCGGTCGCGTTGCCCATGGTCTCGCACGCGTCCAAGTGTCGGACGAGGTTGTTGTCTTTCATCATTTTCTGCAATAACGTTCCAATGTTTGCGAGTCTTTATTTACATTTCCTTTTTGTACAACGTCACGACCCTTAGAATCCAGGATAACGGCGTAATGACTCCTTAAAGCTTCGATTTATCTTTCAACGTACTAGATCTTAAGTAAAGGGCCCATCAATTTTACATTTGTTGCTCGTTGCCATGTCCTGCACGTCTATCATGAGACGGCCGCGACATACTCTCGATTTTTCTCGCACTATACCTCTTGTTCTAAGTGTTCTAATAAGAGAGAGACGGATAGTGCGAGAAAAATCGAGAGAGCTCGCGCGCCGTCTTGTCATAGCCGCGCTGCGCTGGAAGACTTTTTAAACTGTGAATTTAAAGGGTAAATCCGTTAAAAGTTTACTTTTGTGACAATAGTAAACACTTTATAATAGGATATCTCCTGAGCATGCTAGCAGCCAATATGACATTAGCTGTTTTTTTTTTAGAAACTCTGTCACTCTTGTATAACAACAATACGAAGTTGATCGATCCAAATTATAAAAAATAAAGATACACAATATAAAAACCGTATAAAAAACTTAAAAATTAGGGTGCCGCCGGCATTGAGGCAGGGGACCCAGAGAGGACCCTCCTGACTGTCCAGGAAAACCGCCTTCTGTATCCAACCCTTGACCCAGCCATCTATTTGCTATTACTATTATTACGGCCCGCCTGCCGGTAAGCGGACACGGCAGGTTATAGACGCATGCAACTCCAACGAAGTAACATGGGCGTGGGCGTGGGCATTATGGATGTAGTCTTCAAGGGCGATCGTAACAGCATCGGGAATGTTCCCCCATCCTCGTCTCCGTCTCCGTCTCCGTCTCTCTCGTCTTACCTTAACCGAGTAGGCAAGCGAGAGCGTGACAGCGAGAGGCAAGCCCTCGGGCACGGCCACCACCAGCACGGTGACGCCGATGATGAGGTGCTTCACGAAGTGGTTGATGTACGTGGCCCGCCACGGCTTGCCCTCCCGGACGAAGGTGGTCACGCTGAACTGCACGATCAGGATGATCACGGTGAGAACGGCGATAGTGGACCCAGCGTAGCCGATCTGGAACAAATAACCATTTTAGTTAAGGGGCTCCCATACGCCAATGACCTTCGATTTGAATCCCTTAGTTTTCTAATGTTTTTTGTAAGTAGCTTATTATATTAAAAACAACGGCTTTAAGCAATATAGTATCCCATATTTACTTTAAAGTTCATTGTTTTCGAGATATTTGGCATCAAAGTTGAACAATTTTTGGCCAAATAACTGGTTTTCTCGCTACAACTTTTGTGTCAATTAGTTTAAAATGAAAACCCTAGACACGTTTTTAGAGACGTCAAAGACGAACCCAAATATGTAGATTTCGTATATGTTAGATCTTTCACGTCAATAGAGATACGAAATAAGTGTTTAAAAAATCTCGATTATAATAATCTCGAGCGTAGCGAGGGATTCTAAAGTAGAACCTAGACCGAACGAGAAGTCCATGACGGAAATAATTTTGCTGCCGAGTGGCTCATACTGCTTTTCACACCTTATGTGAGGTAAATTGAAATTAAACGGGGAATATCAAGGAAACCCGGATGGTTACGTGTACGATGAATGATGGCCATTGGCGCGAAAAAGTTATCTCGTGGCGACCAAAGATTCCCACAATGTGGACTGATGAAGTGGTAAAGGTTGCGGGAGTCTGCTGGTTGCGGCTGGCGCAGGACCGGTCATTGTGGCTCTTTGGTAGGCCTATGTCGAGCAGTGAAAGTCTTTCCTATATGTCTAGTTTGGTGAGCTTGGCCTGCAGCACAGACTTCTCCTTCTTGTGCGACTCGGGCGCCTGGTTGCCGTAGTTGCAAAGATGGTTCTGTCTATATGGTTACCTGTATAGCTAGTTTGGTGAGCTTGGCCTGCAGCACAGACTTCTCCTTCTTGTGCGACTCGGGCGCCTGGTTGCCGTAGTTGCAAAGATGGTTCTGTCTATATGGTTACCTGTATAGCTAGTTTGGTGAGCTTGGCCTGCAGCACAGACTTCTCCTTCTTGTGCGACTCGGGCGCCTGGTTGCCGTAGTTGCAAAGATGGTTCTGTCTATATGGTTACCTGTATAGCTAGTTTGGTGAGCTTGGCCTGCAGCACAGACTTCTCCTTCTTGTGCGACTCGGGCGCCTGGTTGCCGTAGTTGCAAAGATGGTTCTGTCTATATGGTTACCTGTATAGCTAGTTTGGTGAGCTTGGCCTGCAGCACAGACTTCTCCTTCTTGTGCGACTCGGGCGCCTGGTTGCCGTAGTTGCAAAGATGGTTCTGTCTATATGGTTACCTGTATAGCTAGTTTGGTGAGCTTGGCCTGCAGCACAGACTTCTCCTTCTTGTGCGACTCGGGCGCCTGGTTGCCGTAGTTGCAAAGATGGTTCTGTCTATATGGTTACCTGTATAGCTAGTTTGGTGAGCTTGGCCTGCAGCACAGACTTCTCCTTCTTGTGCGACTCGGGCGCCTGGTTGCCGTAGTTGCAAAGATGGTTCTGTCTATATGGTTACCTGTATAGCTAGTTTGGTGAGCTTGGCCTGCAGCACAGACTTCTCCTTCTTGTGCGACTCGGGCGCCTGGTTGCCGTAGTTGCAAAGATGGTTCTGTCTATATGGTTACCTGTATAGCTAGTTTGGTGAGCTTGGCCTGCAGCACAGACTTCTCCTTCTTGTGCGACTCGGGCGCCTGGTTGCCGTAGTTGCAAAGATGGTTCTGTCTATATGGTTACCTGTATAGCTAGTTTGGTGAGCTTGGCCTGCAGCACAGACTTCTCCTTCTTGTGCGACTCGGGCGCCTGGTTGCCGTAGTTGCAAAGATGGTTCTGTCTATATGGTTACCTGTATAGCTAGTTTGGTGAGCTTGGCCTGCAGCACAGACTTCTCCTTCTTGTGCGACTCGGGCGCCTGGTTGCCGTAGTTGCAAAGATGGTTCTGTCTATATGGTTACCTGTATAGCTAGTTTGGTGAGCTTGGCCTGCAGCACAGACTTCTCCTTCTTGTGCGACTCGGGCGCCTGGTTGCCGTAGTTGCAAAGATGGTTCTGTCTATATGGTTACCTGTATAGCTAGTTTGGTGAGCTTGGCCTGCAGCACAGACTTCTCCTTCTTGTGCGACTCGGGCGCCTGGTTGCCGTAGTTGCAAAGATGGTTCTGTCTATATGGTTACCTGTATAGCTAGTTTGGTGAGCTTGGCCTGCAGCACAGACTTCTCCTTCTTGTGCGACTCGGGCGCCTGGTTGCCGTAGTTGCAAAGATGGTTCTGTCTATATGGTTACCTGTATAGCTAGTTTGGTGAGCTTGGCCTGCAGCACAGACTTCTCCTTCTTGTGCGACTCGGGCGCCTGGTTGCCGTAGTTGCAAAGATGGTTCTGTCTATATGGTTACCTGTATAGCTAGTTTGGTGAGCTTGGCCTGCAGCACAGACTTCTCCTTCTTGTGCGACTCGGGCGCGGGCTTGTCGGCGGGCGGCGCGGGCACGTGGTTGTCGTCGGGCCGCGCGTGGTTGCCGTGGCTGTTGCCTGATGCGGGCAGGGTCGCGTCTTCATCACCTGGTATAGGGCATACTTTACTTACATGGCTAATTAACTGCACGTCTAGCATAAGACCGCGCGCGAACTGTCTGTTCTATCCATCTCTTTCTGAGTGTTCTAATTAGAAAGAGACGGAGTCTTTGTCGCGCCCGAGATACTACGCGTTCGGTCTTGTGTTAGCCGTACTGATAGTAGATTTTATCGCGTTGGAATAAGGAAATTAACGACATAGTTGTGTCGAATTGAAGCTTTTTAATTTTAAAACTGCTTTTTGTGTATAGTTCCGTACATCTGACATATGCAACTTTGAAACATTTATTCATATTTACCTTTTTTATTATAGACATAAAAATCTTTTATTAAATAAGACCAATAAGCGTTATCAAGAAATAAATTAATGACATCAAGGGCTCAGTTACACTGCGTGACAATTTAAAGTGACTATTAAAATTAGAGTTCAGCTGTTATGTGAGTGTTTCTTACTTATATTATTACTATTATTCCAACATTTTAAGTACAAAAGCAAATTAAAAAATTACTCTTCACTCCTGTAAAAACCAACACTACTAAAATATTAAAAATATACACTAATTTAATAAAAAGGGGTTATCTACTGTGAGTCTACTTAGTAATGCAAAGTTCTAAAATGCTGTTATGAAGTGTACATGTTATTTATTTGTATTTTAAAGGTTGTGAGGTATGTTAGTTACATTTGCTTTGTTTTATTTCTAAGCTACAGTTCAAGTGTTATACGTACAGAAGGGCAGATCATTTAAGCTATGAAGCTAACATAGACAATACCTTGTTTAGGCATGTCTTCGCCCCTAGGTGTACGCGGAGTGTGTTGCGCATCAATCATATCCCATATGGTGACAAAGACTAAAGGCCTTATTCATACACGCTGATCAAACCTATTTTAGCTAAAATGCCGTTTAGTCCAGTAAATGAACTGACAACTCGTATGGAAAAAATTTCAATTTTGGAAATAATTTATAATAGCTTACTTTTTATGTGTAACGGATATATTATCAATTAAATAGTTACCCAGCGACAAAATCCGACAAAAATTCAGACATCAAAAATAATGATAAATTAACTAACTTCTGAAAAGTCAGAAAAAATATTAATAAATATTTTTGTCTTTATTTTGGTTTATTTACATTTGCTCTATAATATTCAAGATAAATCGTATAAAAAAAGACAATGCATGCTTCATTGAAATCTACATAATTACTTCCGGGTGGAAAGTTTGTCGGATTCTTGAATATACGTATCATCTTAGAATAACATTTTCAAATGAAATCAACAAAAAAAACGCTATTATAAATTAATGTTTTTCAAAACCGTATTTTGCCTGGAGTAGTTGTAATTAGTTTTGTTTATATTTATCCCTTTTTCGTGTACTGAGAAACGGACAAAATCCATTTTTGTTAACATAGGTGTGTAAAGCTTTATGAATACCCCCTTTTGATATGACTTGACTATACCTTGGTCAGCAATTGATGGGTCCTAAACCGGGGACTTGTCTGAGAAATTCGAAGTGATATACTCATATAAGATATACAGTGAAGTGATATACATCGACTGATTATATTTAATTGCTTTTATTATCTGTGTTGTTTTTGTTACGAATAAATGTTTTGAATTTAAATTTGTTTAATCAAAAAGTTCAATCTAGGGACACTCACTGGACAGTCTTTTATAAAAACAAAAAATGTTGATATGACAGTGAGCCGTGACTCGCGACAAGGTTAAATCACTGCTGAATTTAACAAGTTGTCCCAGGCCCGGCATGGCTAGCATTAGACGCGCACGACTCGAGAATTGGCGCGATAAAGGCACCTGTATTTAAGCCTCGCATTTTTTTCCCGTGTGTGTCTTTATACAGGGCTTATAATTTGAGCAAGAGGGAGAATGAGGGTTATTTTTAGTTTTTTTTTGTCACCGAATGAGATACGATTGCGCGAAGCGGCATAGCAAAGGATCACTTACCACCGCCAATGCTCTTGCGTTGCTCCTTTCGCTGCTTTTTAGCTTCTAAATCCGTACCCATCATGTTCACAAGCATACACATTGATGACATAGGTAATTCATATTGTTCGTCATGCAGTCAACACGACAGATACACGATGCAGAATGTGTATGTTTTGTTTTTTTTTTTTGGTTTTTTTCATCGGCATGGAGGGGCGTGCAGCAGGCCGGGTATCGGGGGGTGGAGAAAAAAAATTTGGATGTCATTGAACGGGTCACACTATGTTGGTGGCTAAAACTAAATGGGGACATGTCTCGTTCTTACACTTTAAACACGTTGACGCATGGTATTGCAGCTTATGTCTTGTAAAGAGCTATTACGATACGAAAACGTGTTACTTATATTTGAATATTTTAATTAAAAATATTTTGTTGTTACTTTTTATTGGCCTCAAGTGTAAGAACGTATCGACTAAGATTGCATTTACAAAATGTATGTTTGAAAAGGTATTTCATATATTTTGAACAGGAATTGAACGAGATTACTTATTTCATTGAACAATTTAATACATTTGACTACGTTTTCACTACACTGAAACATAATATATGTATAATATACCATGCTCTCACAATACAGGTCAGGCTATTAATATTAATAAACACAACATATATAAGGACAACGTTCACGGGACGACCAAACATCTTTTTTTTTAAATTCATCAATAAATAAAATAATCTCAGTATGTGGGTGAAATAATATTTTAATATAATAACTAAAAAAATATTATATTTTTAACAATGATTTTAGCGTAAAGAACAGTTTTTGAGCACTCCTGCATTAAATGATCGACATAATTATGTGTTATCGACTGTATCTTCTATTATACAGATGTGTAATTTTTATTTTTAATATTTATGTCTGCTTAGTTTTATTAGACATTTGAAAAAATATATTAATTATATCAAATTTTAACACCACGTCAAAAACAATAAATAATATTATATTATTTAACCCACACTTCATTTCCTAAAAAGGTCGAAAGGTGCGATGGATGGTCGAAAAGTCATT
This sequence comes from Epinotia bilunana, assembly GCA_947049275.1. NCBI lineage: Eukaryota > Metazoa > Arthropoda > Insecta > Lepidoptera > Tortricidae > Epinotia > Epinotia bilunana. The sequence goes on along the minus strand of OX346275.1, from coordinate 13,240,032 downwards.
GATAGGAACACTAAATGTATGCAGCTATGCTATCACCCTGCTCATTTAGCCTGAAATATACTTTCTTCCAATTAAATTAAGATTTAAATTAGAAATTTTTGCAGCTTCAAAAATTATCAGAAGCGTATACAACCTTATTAATTAGGTAAAAGTATCTTTGGACAATTTCTATTTTGGTTATGGACGTTTTAATCACGATTTTGGGGTTTGTTTTTGGGGAAATCGATATTGCAGGATTCTCGCATTCTTGATGTAGGATAGATAGGTTCTAGGAATCTGGTATTTTCCCCTGGTATTTAGAAACTAAGGATACTGATATTAGATTACGCTATAGCTGTATTTTAAGCATATATTCTAAGCGTCATACATCTAGCTCGGCTATGCTATATTTATATATTATGGCTTCTAAATGAGCAAAGTAATATGATAATGCCAGCTATATTTTAAGGGCATTTGCTATGGAGATGTTCTTTCTGAGTTATGTTTATAACAGCAACGTTAAAGTTAAAAAAAAACTTAAAATCTACTACAGTCAACATCATATAGTTGGTAGCAGCCAAAATAGCCAAATATATCGCAACACGTCTTTATTACTACGGGAGTAAGGATGTGTTACGATATATTCGGCTACCTTGGCTGCTACTACCCGTATGATGCAGACTGTTCTATGGGAATTCCAACAAATAATGTAATGTGTGGTATGTTAGGTAAAAATAATAATGTAATGGGTTTAGAAGATCGATTCAACCCAGCAGCATAAACTGTATATGACAGATGGAAATACATTTAATTATTTGAGTCTTTCTCGGGAAACCAAATATAGATTCATAATGAGGCTTAATTTACACAGGGTCGACCTCCGAATGCAGTCAACGGTGCCATAAGAACAATTCATTAAATCCACAATCAAATCAGAAAGGGCATCTCCTCTAGGGGTCTATGCTACAATCGTCTAATGTATGAGCTCACTGACCTTTCTTCATCTGTTTAATTTCCTTGTCCTGGCTCTCCACTGCGGCCCCGAGGAGTGTGAAGATGATACCGGCCTGGGAGTTGACTCCCACAGCCGTGACCAGCATTTTGCCTGACCCTGGAATTGTAAGAGGAGAGTCGTTAGAAGGGGGTTAGTGTGCCAGTGGCAAGGAAGCGGTTTTGAGGCCCATTTCACAGCGGGAAAGAATTATTAGTAACACGCAAGTGCCATAAATTAACTATAACTAGTATTCAGCAAAAAAGGCTCGGAACTTACTACCGCGTACATACCGTGGCGGTGAATGGACAAGGACACAAATTGACATGGAAAAAAAAGATAACAAGGTCTTTCTTTTCGAAGCTGGAAGGACCTTTACCTTGACGATTGTCAACTGGCGATGACAATTCACCCCGCATTTCTTGGTCGACAAGTAAACCGGGTCGATGGACAACCTCGCTAATACTTATCGGTCCAGAAATTATAGTAGAATTGTCAGTCATTGTCAGTTAACAATTGTCAAATTATTTAAATAGGGGTTGTAGTCGCTCCCACTTATGACTTGTATAGACTTATTATATTAGTGTGAGTTCGTAGAAAAGTTTTTTTTTCTTATCATCATCATCATATCAGCCGAAAGAGGTCCACTGCTGGACATAGGCCTCCCCAAAGAGCGCCACAATGACAGGTCCATGCGCCACCCGCATACAATATTTTTTATCAACTTAGGCATATTTCATGCACCTATGAATGTCGATAAACTACCACCGGGTTCGGAAAACCCCTGCCAATGCTTTACGTAGTAGCTTTTGTATAGACTGGCATTAATCACTAATCAATGTGCAAACGGCACTTTAGGTAGCAAACGGACCTCCGACTCGGAAACAGTACCTAAGGACTCGGAAAACAAAAGCAAAACGAGAGGTCTAAACTAGTCTGTACACTTACCTTCCATAACGTGGGTCCCGGATAGCACCATGGGATCAAAACTTTCACCCTTTTTGACATGGTCCGATTCGCCCGTCAGCGATGATTCGTCGATCTGCAATCACATAATGACACATTAACCTTAAAATAATAGGAAAAATGGCGTCACTTTATCATTATCGTCGTGTATATTCATAACGGAGTATCGTCCCATTAAAAAAGGTCGATTTGTGTGAGATTATCCCCAAATATATCTTTATTTTATACTAGAGAATGCTGACTGTCTGTGACGGGATAAGGGTGAGTATCCAGCGCTGTGCGAATATGTGTTTCCATATATTAGACGCCGTGCATGTTTGACAAGTGTCAAATATACAAAAACACGGCTTCAACAGATATATATCTGGTGGATGAATATCTGGATATGTGGGTGTGGGTGAATACCCACATTGATCTACACTTAAACAAAGTTAGAGAGTTACTTCAAATGAAATGACTGCACATCAACCGCTCCAATAAAACACTAGTATAAACCGCGTCGATCTTGGAAGAACTTAATATCAAACTGTGCGTCGACTGTGAAATGCGAATCCTCAAATACTTCGGGCACATTACTCGAAACCCAAACTACTAAAAGCTACTACCAACTAACAAGTCGTTCCATGGAGTTTAGGTTTCGAGTGGACAACGGTCCAGGGACGGCCAATCACGAGGTCGTTCTCCTGCGCGCTGGACGGATTCGATAAAAGCTGCGACACAATCCACTATAGTCCAGTGTTCCCGTGATGCTGAACACCGTAACAAGTGAAGGAGCATCGCGAGGGCTTTATCCATACATCATCATGAAACAACGACCACTCAAGTGAACTGTCAAGAGTGAACGACTGAAGAAAGAGACAGATAAATAGTTAAATATACAAATAACATGAATTTGTCTATGCTTCTCAAAATACCAAGACAATACTTAACGAGCAGTCTTCAAATAATACGGAATGTATTGCTTAGTCAGATATTTTACTATCACGCATTTTATTTTACGATTCTTACATGGTATAGTCCTCCGTTACATATTTATGAACATTTCCTACAGCCGCTTTATTTTATACGTGAATATTTTTGTGCAAGATAACATCATATACTTTTACTATCTTCATATAGCGGCTATCACGTAAATTAGGTTGTTTTTTTTTCAGATCGTTCCATCAAATTTTAAGTTAGTTACGCGTAGTTATGAGGTATACATAATTCCGAAAAGAGTAATTTGTCCAAAAGCATATTTTTTCGAATAGGTACCTACATGTTCTTTCATGATATGATACTAACTTAACCTAATCTATTTATGTAGGTACTCTATTAATTATCTGCTGAGTCAACATTTTCGATAAGCAATAAATGGCGTTAGGAGTTTGCAATTTCGGAATAGTGATGCATGCCGACAAATGACACTTCGGCTTTTTATGTATTCCCGTTGCTTTGTCATGCATGGCCCACATCATTTCATACATTTATCACTGACAAAAGCCTTATCGCATCCGCTATTTGCTCAAAACTGTGTCTATGTCAACATTGTTATCTGTCCTTAGTGACCACTTTTTAAAATAGTGATAATATGCCGTACTGCGTTGACCAAATATGCCTGGATTTCAACAATGAGTACAGTATGGTGTTCTTCAAGGAAGGAGTGTTTACACTTTCAGCTAGCGGGTCAAGAATGCTTGTCTGTTTGGAGGAGTGGTGACGTGATCACATGCCAATTCAGAAATTCGTGGCCGAATAGCCAAGTGATACAAATGAATATGTTCGCATTCGGTTAAGATTCATTAAACATCTATGGCCGTATTTATAAACGTTCAACAAACATATTTTTTATACTCGTCGACCTTAATGTTTGAGTTAAGACTTCGTACACCAAACTTAAATCACATACTTTTTACTGTGGAGCTCCCAACTCAACATTTCATAACTGTTGAGACAACTAAAATGAAATTGACCAATCACCGGGCGCCTTTACTGAACTATAATGTATTTGACCAATAGGACGCCGTCATGAGAGAGTCAAAAGGTAAATAGACATCAACGCACAAAAAAGAAAAAGCCGTTGGTTGCACTTCGTTTTCAATAGATACAAAGTTTGTTTCATTAGTTCAGTTGACTCGTAGAAAAAGTATTGTATACAATAGTTATATAATTAGCTTTTTAAGTCTTGTAAGTTGTTGTTGTCTTGTAGTAACCTTAATGAACGTGGTACACGACTGAAAGAGCATACATTATATAACAATTGCATAAAATACTATTACAATCCCACACGCAGTTTTAAAATAAGAGCGCCACTTTGGTCGGTATAGTTGCTTTTTGAATGAAGTCCTTTCATACTATTCGGCCAACTCCATAATCTCAAGTATAAACAACTGAATTTTAATAATTTCGTTGGAAGCCCCAAAAGGGCGTGTAACCCAACCCGCCTGTCTGTAACGATGCAGATTTACGCCACACAGGACTATCAGTCGATAACCCAATAACCCTTATCTGTGACGCACGAGCCATTGGCAAGTCAGATAACGGCGAATATAGGTATTACTGCCACCTGTTAAATGATTAATATAAGAGATATTAGTGATAAGAGTGGAAGGAAAGCTGGGGTGAGCTTATTGTGTTTAGACGGCGGTATTATTGAATTAGGGCGCCCGGCAGTAGGCCCGATTTAGCTGGAACTTTTACACTTCAGATTGGTCTCTCTCTTCCTAGCTATATATTTATATATCCCACATGGTGGTGGGTCAACATTCCTCGTCTCACTTCTCCATTTCGCTCCGTCCTCGACATCCGTTTCGGATTACTTGCATTCTCCTAATGTCTCTCTGCACTACATCCTTCCATCTTGTTCTGGGTTTGCCCATGGATGTTCGACCAGAGACGGAATGTTGCAGTGCCAAGTTATCGGTGTCTAATATGATCTATTTGCAATGTCTGTGTGTTTATCCTATATATCTTTCATGTGACTTCTACAAACGATTTCGGGGAATTCAGGCAGTCTGGTTCGTCAGACTGGAAGTTTGATCGGATGTAGCAGTTTTAGATGTATATATCGAGTTTTGTCTGGACAGGATGTATTTCTGAAGACATTCGTTGCAATACGGATATAGCTACGGTAGCCTAGTGGTTCAGGCATGCGGCTGTCAAGCGGTGGTCGTGGGTTCGAATCCCGGCACGGACCAATGAGTTTTTCGGAACTTATGTACGGAATATTTACCGTTAGCTTTTCGGTGAAGGAAAACATCGTGAGGAAACCGGTCTAATCCCAATAAGGTCTAGTTTTCCCTCTGGATTGGAAGGTCAGATGGCAGTCGCTTTCGTAAAACTTAGTGCCTATGCCAAATCTTGGGATTAGGTGTCAAAGCGGACCCCGGGCTCCTTTAGGGCACAACCGGGAATAACGCTAGGAGGATGATGATGATTAGTTGCAATACGGATATTCAAATCAGCATTTTTTAAATGAAAACGCTGTTAAAGTGAAGTTTATAGGGAAACAAGAACAATGACGTCCCGATTTTCAATGGTCACGCAATGTCCATTTTTTATCTGTATGTGTTTAATCTGTCACGTAACAAAAATCTGTTGAAGCGTGTCATATATATATATATATAATTGTGTTATGTGTGGGTAGATGAAAAAAAACTAGTCATAATGGCGAGCCTTTGCGTATCATTGACTTCACCGTCTCAATAAATAATAATAATTATTATTTATTGAACTCTATTGCTAATGTTAACATTGTGCTTGCGTATTACATAGAACATACATTATTACATGCGTCTGAACTAAGATGATCCTGTGTCTCAGACAAATAAATAAATATTAGGCAACAATCTCACACAAATCGAACTAGCCCCATGATAAACTTAATAAGGCTTGTCTTATGGGTACTATACGAGGATATATTAAGTGAGTATAAACAATTAAATACATAGTAAACAACCAAGACTCAGAAACAAATATTAATGCTATGCAATCCTCATTTTACATCGCGCAGCCGGTAGGATCCTAATTTCAAAAAGCGCGTTTTCCGTATGTTTTCGTGAGTATTGATTATTGAAAATGTATGTACAATTTATATTTACTGTTGTGAGCTACCGTATTAGGTTAAACCAAGTAATTAAAGCGACTGGCTGACTCGTGTGTTCCCCTGTCGAAGGCATGTTTTAAACAGCAACAATTTTATACGAGGAACCTTCTTACTATTAAAACAAGGGACATATTAAAACGCCATCAAAGACTGTTAGCTTTGAAATAGAACACTCGTCTGCTTTAATTGAACGAGAAAACATAAATAGAATTCATTAAATTTGACGACGCTCGTTTACGCTTACGTGTTCTTTGATGTCGTTTTTGAATCGATAAAATCGTGAACAACAAAAGGTCGAGTGATTTTTGACAGCAGTGTAAGACTGCTTAGTAACCAAAGCAGTCCATGGTAAATTCGACCAACCATGGCCCTCTGAACAAATGGAACACTTATCCATACTAATATTATAAATGCGAAAGTTGTCTCTTCACGCTTAAACAGCTGAACCGATTCAGATGAAATTTGGTATAGAGGTAGTCTGAATCCCGGGGAAGGACATCTTTCAAGGACAGTTTTTATCCCGGAAACCATCCCCCAAGGGGGTTAAATGGGGGATGTAAGTTTGTATGGAGCTACCATATAAACGAGTTCCACGCGCACAGAGTCGCGGGCAGCACGGCTATCACGAGACGGCGCGCGAGCTCTCTCGATTTTTCTCGAACACTTAGAAAGAGAGGTATACTTCTCTTTCTAAGTGTTCTAATAAGAGAGAGACGGATAGTGCGAGAAAAATCGAGAGAGCTCGCGCGCCGTCTCGTGATAGCCGTGCAAAAGCTAGCCTGTAATATTTTCCTAAAGTTAGAATACCGCGCCCAAAGGGTTCCTATCCTACACAGAAGGTGAAGTCAATTTCGACCTGACACAGTGTAATCATGTTCTGAAAGTAGCTCTAGACAAAGCAAGATGAAGCTGACCTTTGGTATTGCGCCAGAAGGTAAGAGGTTACCATGTGCTGAAATATCCCGAGGGGTCTCTAGCCAACGTAGCGCCTGTGTGCAATCAATACCCTAGCTCCCTCTAGCACCCCTTTAACGCAGTGTTATACCTCTGCCACACACTCGTCGAATGACTGGGAAATAGGGAGGAAAGGAGGCAGAGATACTCATGCCGCTCGTCTTGCTCCTCGTCATGCACCGGCACCGCTCTCTGTTTTGTCAATTTTTCCGGCGCGAGTCAAAGGAGCGGCAACGAAGGCAACCTAGCGCAGCGTTGCGATTAATCGCGTGGGTAGAGCAGCGTGTGGCCAGAGAGGGCGATGAGCAGCGCGAGGACCATAGTGTGGCTGAGCTGAGCTAACCGCTGCGCCCGTGTACGTAAGGCGTAAAGCCTCTCCTGTCAGACAAAAGACGGAAAGACTTCGAATCTTACCTTGAGGTCATTACTTTGCAGCAGTAACCCATCAGCCGGCAGCAAGTCGCCATATTTGATCTGGCAGACGTCGCCGACTACGATCTCGCTGATGGGCACTTGGTTCACCTCGTTGCCGCGTATCACTGCGAACTTGTGCTCCCCCTCTATCCGCGATTGGAGTCCCCTGCGGAATTGACATGACATAAACATCATCGTCATCATATCAGCAAGACGTCCACTGCTGGGCATACAGGGTGTAACAAAAATGGGGTGTGAACGGATCAAGGGCATATTAGGTAGCGCATTGCGAGCAATGTAAACAAATTAGAAACTTTAATGTAAACAAAAACAAACATGAAATAAAAAAAAAAAATAACAGATACATTTTTGGAATCGCAACACGCTACTACATAGCCTTGATCGGTTCACAGCCCATTTTCAAGCCTAAAATAAACCAGGCAGCCATTATGATTAGTTCTACGCCACTCGCATCGCATATGCATCGTGAATAAAATCTTCGAGCTACTGTAGCCGAGCGGTAAGGCACGCGACCAACCTGGAGATCGCGGGTTCGAACCACGACTCGGACCATTGGGTTTTTTCAACTGAACGAAATATAATTAAATATTTAATTAACAGGGCACATTCGGCGAAGGAAGACACCGCGTGGAATCCAGTCGAATCCCAACGGTTTAGTTTTCCATCTGTGTTGGAAGGTCTGATGGCAGTCGTTTTCGTAATACTAGTGCTTATCCCATCTTTAGATTATCTGCCAAAGCGGACTTCGGGTTCTTTTAGGGTTGAACCGGGAAAACGTCAGGAGGATAACGATGTGAAGATAATGTTTAAGAGCTGAGAGAGACATGAGTTGTGAATCACACCTTCGCTGAACCGGTTGAGATGAAATTGGGTATGCAGATAGTTTGAATCCCGGGGAAGGACATAGGATAGTTTTTATCCAGTAAATCATCCCCTGAGGGGGTGAAATGGGGGATGAAAGTTTGTATCGAGCTACGATATAAACGAGTTCCACGTGGACGGAGTCGCGGGCAGGAGCTAGTAAGTAATAACTTTAAAATTATTAAATATAATTTTATTATATGATGTAATTAAAAATTTACGGTTTTCGCAATTTTTCCTTTTTCTGTGCTATAAGACATTGCTTCGTACCAAATTTCAAGATTCTGAGTTCACGGGAAGTACCCTGTAGGTTTTGATTCCCTTGCGAGTTTCGAAAATTCGCGGAAGTTTGCGGCATAAACGGCTGTATCTTTTGATTGCGTTGGCTTAGAAGTTTGATTTTTTCACAGCTCCAAGGGACAGTAGTAGACCTGAGTATTTGATATAATTTTAGCTTGATACCTCCACGCGTTCCTGAGAAAAAGGGTCTTGACAGACGGACGGACGGACGGACAACAAAGTGATCCTATAAGGGTTCCGTTTTTTTCCGTTTGAGGTGCGGAACCCTAAAAATTACCTGAATTGCCTCTCTTTCGTGTAATCGTTGAACGCTGTGACTATAACGACGACAATGACAGATATTAATATCGCGAGGCCCTCGATCCATTGGTAATGTCCCTCTTCTTCGTCCATATGTCCTGAAATCAACCGGGGCAGCTTTAGTTTTTACACACACATGTCAAGACAAACGCCTTAACGAACACAATCCATGAATCTTCATGGATCGTGCATCTGCACGATTCTTCAGAGAAACCGAAATTTATGGTCAATTTTTAAAGCTATTGGTGAGCAATCTATTAGTCAAATCAAATGTCAATTGTTTTGCAAATATATGCGAGCCTAATGGTTTTAATCGACATTTTGGCGTAAACTTATGATTAACTAAAGCCTAGCTAGCATGATCGAGTTTATGTCTGACATAAACCATTCGTCCCACTAGCACTTAAATACTTGCTAGTAAGTGACGAATGTTTTATGACCGGTATAAACGCTCAGGATACAATGATTACATACTTAAAAACAAAAAATGAACGTTTACACTGTTTTCATCGAGGCTTGGCAAGCAGGGCAGCTATCATCAATCGTTTTAACCGACTTCAAAAAGAAGAAGGTTCTCAATTCGTCGGAATCTTTTATCTGCTGTGCCTTATGGTTGACCGGTAGATAATTCTTTATAGCATTAAGTCCGCCTTTTGTACCGTTATTCTATATAAGTTATTCTTTTATGCAATAAAGATTGAATAAATAAATAAGTTCCCTGATTTGAAAAAATCTCTGTAAGGGTATATCTTTCCCAGGTCCCATGGTCATCAGGCCAGGATCTGGTGATGTGATCCTGGGGACGAGGAACTCTTCCAATTTTATAGGCAAAGTAAATTATTTTTATTTTAGTTAACAAAAGAGGTGATGGGTACGCGATCCAAACATCGATGAGAATAGAGTAAGTTATTCTCATAACTAAGGCCAGCTTTTTCGTATATCTATTTCTATAGCCAGGCTAAATTTAGTTAAGCTAATGCACACGCTAAGGCAATTTCCCCCCGACAAAATATTTATCGATCACCGTGAGGCTTGTCTGATCACGAAATGTTACAGTTGTTGCAAATTAAAATACTTTGTGGTAAAATACCTACTTCATATGTTGCTGCATAGCTTGATTCTTCAACGTTATATTCCACCAGAAGGCTTACATGGACACGCGCGTCTATCGTGTAATATTTTATGACAGATTAAACGGAATGCTGTTTGTCGTTGTCAGTGATTGACCTACAGGAATGAAGCTATGCTGTCACATATATGCCTATATCTAAGCGCCCTATCTCTTATATATTAAATATGTATATCGTAGAATAGGCTGATAGCTCCTTTCGGGTCGTGTACAGTTAAGTAACATGCACGGAAACTTGAATCGTATGCCACCGCCATACGTTCTAAATTAGATTCCTTAGACGTAGCCGGTTTCAAGAGTAAGTTTAACTATTGTTAACTAACGACTAGGAACTAATTTTATGGATATTCGACTACCATGAAGTTAACTAATCCTTCGAGAGTATAATTAGTCCGGGTTTTATAGAGCTCCTCGTGTATTAAAAAGCATTATAAAGTTGAAACTTTAATACCGATAGTTGAACTTGTTTTCAATCTACTCGAGTTACGTCATGGTCTCAATGTGCAAGATCTAAAACTTTCGATACCTTGGTCAACCTACGTTGAAATCCGAATGTATAATAACATTGAAATTTATATGGAATGACACTGCGTATTTAGCGTTTTAATGCTTGTACCTACTACACAAATATGTAAAAATATCAGCTCAAACCAAAGCGTTTGACAACGTTCACAAGCAAACTATTTTTCATTTCTTTCTTCATATACCTTTCAAAATGAAACCATAACATTACGCCAATAAGATCCACTTTAAAACACATCTCGATGTAAATGGGTCCCTTTGCTTTAATCTCCGCATATTCGCTACAGCGGAGTTTTTCCCCGGTTCACTGGGTCCGATGATGTGACTGATTCTAATCAAACCAACCATGAGATCGATGGTTTACTTAACAATTAACTATATATGTTACGTAAATACATCTGCGCCAATTGAGTGTTTTGAGGGATTGTGTTCCTTACATCCTTTGTAATAACGATGCTGTGTACCGGATTAAGTGTATGAGAGAATTTTGAGTAAGTACAACATCAGGGGCCGCGAATGCTGTGATAAGACTGGTTTCGCAATGAACTTTAATTTCTTTGCAGTCTCACAAACAGAAAGACATGGATGATATTTCTTGTGGTAAAGGATTCTATTCATTGCGCTATCTGCTGCTCTTCTGTGCATTGCTTACTATCTTCATCATTTTCTGTGTGTACGATACCATGAATAGTTTGTTTTCGTTCATAGTTCCCAAACGTATATATAAATTAAATAAATAAAAAACTGTGTACAATTTGCTACGACACGACGGAAATCTAAAAATGGAAAGTATACCAAATGTGGTATTGTAGAGACCATGTCACAATCACAGATACTGTGTACAATTTAAGGTACATTCCCACTTAATCTCTTAAGCCTCCAAAGCAGGAACTGCACAATCGGAAAATACCGGTAGGTATGTTTTAAAACCGATATGACGTCATATCGGTTTTCAAATAGCGGTTTCGGTAGCGGAACCTTTACATTTCGCTATAGAAATATAACGGTAACCTTAATTTTTTTAGGTACCGTAACCGCTTTTTAAAGGTTACCGATATTTCGATTTTGGCGTCGTTGCCAAACCGCCGGCGCTGTGCTTTGTCTTTCAGTTTTGTCGGTTCTGATCTGATATTTTTGTCATTCATTCGTTCGTGTAAGGTCGCTTATTTTTTCGGTAACCTTTATAATTAATAATATTTAATAAATAAATAGTTAATAACTAATTGTAATTGAATAATAATGAATTGTATGTAATTACTAACACTAGAATTAAGTTTTTCTGTACGCTACTAACAAATATGGACAAGTATCCGAATTAAATGATTATGATTATGATGATAATACCGGTTTCGAACCGGTATTACAAAGGTTTCGGTTAATTTTAAATCGATAACGGTAACCGATATGTCAAAACAGTTGCGGTACCGTTATGTTGGCACGGCGCGCGTAACATTTACACCATTACGGTACCGTAATGGAATACCGGTTTCATACCGTAAAACCGTAACCGCAATCAGTCCCTGCTTTAAAGGTACAATACGTCAGACTACATTCGAAGGTATATCAAAGTATTCGTTGCGTTGTTACCAGGGCAAGCAGGATGGAGCTCCTAATCCCCGGATTACGATTGAATAAGATTGATGTCGGACTAAAAAAAGTTACTGGCTTATATGCGTTTCCATTGACAGTTGGGGAACAGGCCAAAGGAGATAGACGGTAATTAGATTGTTTCCCAAATGTACCTTCACTAATTTTCGCTTGGTTATCCCTCTGCCGAAGCCATAAGCAATGTTATTCTGAAAGCGCATATTTCAAGCTACGCAAACTAAAGATGACCGATAACTATCCCTTCGAGAATCACAAAGTTGTTTTATTTATATCGTTAATATAATTAATTACATCTCCTGACAGCTTCATTTCATTACAATAGCGGTAAACGGCGTCAGTACTGAAAAGATAAATTTAAGTATACTATTAAAAACCTTCGATATTAAATAATTCAATATCAGGAGTCTTACAGTAGTGACGCCGATTTCAAAATATTATCTAATGTTATACTTGGTACATATTAAATCAAAAATCTTACAGTCTATGTTATTTTATTGTGGGTTTATAAGAAGGAGTATATCTAAGGAATGTACGAACAACAGAATCCATGACATTTATAAAAGTAGAAGGATTAGGACAGATATAGATAACATAGCATCCTTAAAGCATACAAGCGAGGGAGAAGCAAAAGCACCATTAACAGGAAGGATATTTAAATTAAGACAGTTTGGAAAGGTTACAGAGAACACACATAACCCGGATACAATAATGACTCTAAACATGAAAATGAAATCAGAAGAGAAGCATTATAATAGTGGTTACAATTCTAATAATGAGTTAGCTATACCTCGTGTAGTATTAGGGGAAGGACCTAGAAGGTATACTAATAGTGAAGCAATCAGGACAGGGTACAACAGTGCATCTAAACACAGTACTCAAGACCTGAATGCAACTAAACCATGCCCTACTACCATGGCCTCTGGATACATCATCAAAGCAGAGACCATGGTCTAGAAACGCCTTTCAAACACCGAATGACCGATCAGCTCCGGATCGATTTAGTTGCAGTTCGTTTTGTCAGTGCATTGAATTGAGTAGGTATATGCAACTAGCAATCGTGTTTGTACATTAATTCTTACCAGGATCGTCTAATCCACATAGTCATTGAAAAGAGAAAATATAATCATTAATTATACTATCTACAATAGATAATCGCACGTGCAGAGCCGGAACGCTTGCATATACCATTATTTACGGGACTACAGTCGAAGTTCTTCGGAATCACGCCACAGTGACACAATCCACATATTTGCATATCTGGATAGAAAAATGTGTTTGGTAGCCGTCGTATAGGATGGCGCTAACACCGTTGTGGCACACCGCTGTATTTCTTAAAAAGGTGTTAGAAGGATCACCGATCTAATATTTTACTCTAATACAATTTGGATGCACCTTGCAGTATACGAAGATGATAAGAAAGAGCTACCATCGTATCCTAAAGTCCAGAGTGGAATTGGTCCTTTGAGTAGTATATATTTTTGATCAAAAATGGAAGTCTAAGTAAAATCTACCAAATTTTCAAATTGTTAAAAAATTAGCTGCTTTATTAGGCTTAATTTATATCTCATGTAAAGTAAATTCATATTGAAGTGATACACTAAAAAGTTATCACTGAACGTGTTTTTAAGCCCATTGCAATGAAATCAATATTGACGAATTTTGCAATCAAATTGTCGCAGTACGCAATAAAATTGGATTAAAATCTAACCCAACCTGACGGGGCATGAGGGCCCATCCGTTATTCATGACTGTGAATTGGATGAATAATTTAACGAACACGTCGATACTGCAGTTGTTACGACAATGCTGTACGAAATGTGAGGTTAGGGTCAGAATAATGACAGTTATTCACAGGTCTTTTAATTTTCGATAGAAGCATGTTTAGGTCATTCTAGTGTAGACAAGATACAAGAACGGATTGTGTTACAAAGCATTGTCAACTTTTGATTCCGCTGCTCCGCTTCCTTGTCTCATGCTGGTAGTGAATTTAAGTAGTACCTACTACGATTCTAATTTTACACAAACTATTATTGAAATGACCGCTCAGTGCTATCAACGCTTATGTTATCCATCGAGCTTATTGGCTCAGTGATGAGTTTATAGTCAAAAGCATCGTTTACAACGTCCACCAGCCGGCCATTGACCTTTTGTACTGATACAGATACATCAATAAAAGTGACGTCAGTATCGAACTCACCTATGTCACTCGGGTCGTCGGACGGTTTGTAGAAACTCAATCCTAGAGACACGACGGCGGCCACTTCTAGGATGATAAGGGTGACGTCCTGCAGTGCCTCCCATACTAGGGTTAGGAAGGTTTTGGGCGGTTTCGGCGGGATCAGGTTAGAACCGAACACCTCGCGTCGATGCTGGAGATCAGCTTTTGAACCGCTAAGACCTGAAGACAAAAGAAAATAAATTATTAGCTTCATTGAATCAAGTGTCCCTGGATTACATTATGGTTAAAGGAGAAGCACTGATTCGTCCTGCAAGGGGATCGCATCAGTGAAAAATATACATATTTCGCCTATGATTCTACACTTTGGAACTATTTTCTGGCGTGAAGGATGATGCATTAGCATCATAGAACAATTTCTGATGGTAAGATTTGAGTGGACATATGCCATTTCTTTTTTGCAAATTATTGCCAATTCTAGGGATTAAGGTAATGTCTAATTATTTAATTATTCCATATTACTTTAGTTATTAAGCACTGTGAAACAAAAAAGAATACACAAAAGAAACAAATAATAATAATTATTATACAGAAGACGGTCGTGCATCCATCTTCTCGCAGAACGACCAATATTCGTCACACACATCTATCCATCGGCTAGCAATTTTCCTTTAAAGATGAACATGCGTCAAGTATTCTAACCCTTTGCTGATATTTATGTCACAAAGAGCACAACAAAAATAGAAGCATAAAAGTAGAAACTAGAGATTTCCCAGCTGGCGGGAGCATTGCTGCATCTATTCGTGGAATTCACATTTATAGGTTTACGAGTAACTTAGGTCTTCCTAAGTTACTAACAAAAATAGCGTTAGTAACAAAAATAGCGTTAGATGATCAGACTTTGACCTCTTGGTCAAAGTCTGATCATCTAACGCTATTTTTGTTACTTTATGATTAATAGCAGTTAATATTGTCAATATGCTAAATAATAATGAAGAATTTTCCAATTTCACTACATAAAATAATCCCTAGTAGTAAACCCATTCAAGGAACGATAAACGACTTACAAATAGCAATAATTTCATCAAACTCAGTCAACTAGAAAACCACTCGATTGTAGGTTCTTATGCATAGCAACTAGCAAGCCAATGTCAATGCTCTATTATAATACCATTTAAAGTTAGAACGCTATAAGAGCGCAGAAACCATCATTTGCAACCTTATTCGCTTATCCATGAATGAAGATTGTATTAATTGAAAATGCATTACCACAGGTTCAGTCAGCTGGTAAATTCCATTTATTTGACAACCGTTCTCGACAATCATCCATAACTATTGGCGTGCAAGAGGTCTGTTTCTCTAATTACACAAACAAATACTAAAACTACTTCAAATACCTTTGAAGTTCTTCCTTCTTCCCCTGCCGCTACCGCCTTTGAAGCGTTTCTAATTTTGAATTCTCGAGTATTAGCTTCACAATGACGTTCGAGTTTCAACCGTAATCCTTTAACATAATTACCTTTTCAGTTTGCGTGGATGCTTGGTGTATAAAAGCGCCTGAATAACCCAGTTAATCGTAAAGTTTATGCGAGCAAAGTTTCACCGCACAATAGGTATGGCAACGCGACGTTTCATCCATGCACAATAGAGTGTATGAACGGGCAAGTGACGGCAGAACACGCACGACAACTAGAAACCGGCGCATATAATCAACAAAGTAGTACTTGGATACAATTTTCTGAACCTTACTGAATTTGAATCCACTATACCATTCTAGGTAATGTTATTCTTTCACTTCATTGACTTTATCCATAGAATTGTATATTGACATAATTTAAATTTCAAATTTAACAATCGTATATTCATTACTTGCACAATTGTTCACTATTGGCATACGTGATTCGTTCACGTTCGAAGGTCAACTGATCCAAAACTTCACCATTTCAATTACCTCACGCGACTCTGTTTAAACTTTGCAACCAAGTTTCCAGTCAGTTTTGCATAAAACAGACAATGGCATTAGCGTCCATTACCGAAAAATGGGGGGGAAGTTGTGATTCAACAGTACACGAATAAAAAACAAACCATCCATCTTCGTAATAAAGTTAGAGGGCGCCACCTTCGCGCCTAAATATAAATAAAACAGAGTTTTACAGAGGGGACACTGGGCGTGGCTTCCGAGGAAGTTAGCCCGAAATGAGTTCGCCTTGTGTGAAACAAAATTTGGATAAAGCTTGTTCAACTTTTTTCACGTTTCCCGGTGAATGAAATGAGGAGTGTGTGTGTGATAAATAAAAATATCCATGTATTACTGTACAGATGCAGATTGTCCAAAACTCTATCAAGCTGCATCGAATCATGATCCAATTTTGAAATACTTATATTCTATTTTAGGTACATAGTGGAACATTCCACATCAATAAATTCTAACATTCGACATCATCTTTAAAGAACCTCTTTACGTACAGCTCAAATTCCCGGTTTTAAAGGTTTTGAAAGGCACGAAACAAAAACACGAGACATTCATCTAAAAGGCGGTCCGGGGAAAAAAACAACTCAAAGTACGTATGTCCCCCGATTGTACTGCGAATTCATTAAGGCGAGGAAATCTGAAAACCCGCCCCCCTAATGAATATTTATCAACTGGCCGTAACGGGCCGGAAGAAATTCTCGGTTCTTAAAAAAATAATTCCGCCATTGAAAAACCCTTTGGACGGGATATTTCTAGACGTATTATTAATAAGCTCATCCAGACAGATACTCGTTTTTTGTAAGGACAAGACTGATGATGGAGAGATAGGCTTTTAAGAGAAGCTTTATTCAAATGTGATGTGCTGTAAACAGAAATGCAAAAAGGGAGTGAATAATATTAATATTATTAATACTATTATAATTCCTAATCGTAATCAATGTTATATTGCAAAATAATGCGACGGGACGGAACTTTGCGGTGCAATCCTAACGGCAGTTAACATTTAAACAGCAACAGTTGATTATTTATACAAAGACTTTGTATCTGCCGTCGTTCCGAAACTTCCGAACATCGACAATCATTCCCGGAGATCGCAACCTTATCGCTCAGTCTAATAAGTTAATAACCGTTCCACGTTTAAAGTCTGTATCTTAACGATACAGTTTTACATTTGCAGTTAAAGTAAGGAGTAACGACTACAATGTTCAATTCTGAACTGATGCAGACGTTTCCAAAGAAAATGAAATTATAAATAAATAACTTGTATAAATAAGAATGTTAGAGATGTCCTCTCGACGAGCGGTGCTTTATTAATTAAAAAAAAACTGTAGAATATAATTAGCCATCAAAAGGCAATCACAGATGACTTTAGAAAATAGCCAAGTGATATTCCTTTCTAAAGCAACTGACGGTACTTAAAACACCCAATTCACGGACAAACCCATTTATCCTACAAATTACAACCTACTTAATGTACTTGGGGAGATTTAAGCAAATTGTTTCCCCATAAAGCAAGCCAACGCAATCTAACGCCCTCTTCCTGCTGGAATTTATCAGATCTAGTAAATGTGTCGCTAAGGGATGAAAGTACCTATTGCCCTCCTTGTATTGATATATTTAACCGTGTAGGTGCGAGGCCGTCTATTACATGGATAAGTAGCTTTTAAGACGACCTCTCCTTTTAACTTGGCTGGAATGTTTTGTAAGTTTCTGCTTTGGCTACTAGAAACTTTAATTTAGCCATAATAATAATCTAAGAGGACAAATAAGTAGAGTCATGATAATAAATTTTCCTTATTGCAACACGACTTAAGATAAACATGATATAAGAGTTGGCTAAATAAATAACGGTATCAGGTCCTATTTTTTTATCTTTAAAATGAAATCTTACTGTCCCTATATCGTAGCCTTTTTAATACGAAAAACTAAATTCCGCAGGTCGGAATCACGAATTTCAATATACCCATTTTCATGATTCCAAATGTTTTATAACTCCTAATATAACTATTCCAATTCTTTATAAATCCGATTGTTATAAATCCGGAATTTTATAAAAGGTCTAATGGTTACAATTTCGATACTCAAAATTGCGAATTTCAATACTACTAATAATAAGAAGTCCGACTGAATATTAATCCGAAGTATGAAAAATACGAATTCCGACCGTTAAAATACCGATTTTTCAAAGATCCGAATATCATTACACCAACCAATAATAAACCCGACTAAAAAAAAGTCCGAAACATCAGAATTACGAATTCCTGTTACTAATAACTATTAAATAAATTATTAAAACAACCCCTCAACGTCTGAGATCAGTTGTACCCACTTTTATAGACTACAGTTTTGTAGAATTTCGTTTCACATAAAATTATTCGCATATTATCATTTGGTAGAATATTCATTTCGCAGAATACTTAGATTGTAGAAATTTTAATAATTGATTGTTGTTACAAGTAAAACTTAATCATTAAATATTCATGTAATTTCTCATCCTCGAATTATTTAGTTTATGTACATTTTATCACCAAGACACCAGTTTTACAGAATCTGGGCCGCTCGATGTTTTATTCTACATGAAGGATTATTTTTATCGTCTCATGTCGGACTAAGTGGTCGGATAATGGACAAAGGCGATGTACAAACTGCAAACACGGCCGTTGCCGAGGTACGGTGTCTCAAGTTTATGTGAATGTTTTTGGTGCAGTAAGATATTTAATTATTCTAAAATTATAAAATACCTAGTCGGTCCCAAAGTTCTGTCACAAATGAAAATAATGATAAAAACAAAAGTAGCAATAATTTTTTAATAAATTATATACCGATTTAAAGTACATTTAATAAAGAATTAAAATTACTCAAAATTATTCAAAATTACCTCCTTTGTTTTTAATACAGGCCCTTAATCGGTGCGGCCAGTCGTCTATCGCAGCACGCACCATTTTCATATCTATCTCAGTGACTGCTTTTCTTAAAGATGACTTTAGGCTCTCCAAATTTTTATGTGGTTTAGCACAGACCTTCCCCTCTAAGACCTGCCAAATTTTATAGTCCAAAGGATTAAGGTCCGGACTAGAGGAAGGCCAATCTTCGTGTCTTATAAAGTCGATTTTTTGACGGTCAAACCAGGCTTGAGTGGTCTTGGCTTTGTGTGCTGGCGCAGAATCCTGCTGGAACACAAAATTATGTCCCGAAAATAGCGTGTTGGGCAGATCTTTGACAACCTTATCCAAAACTGTCTCTTGGTATACTTTCGCACTGATTTTGACACCTTTTTCGCAAAAATGAACCTCAGTTGGCCCGTAATAAGATACACCCAACCAGACCATCACTGATGATGGATGATGCCCATGTTGCACCCGCGGAACTCTTTTTCCCGTTCTTCAGAGCTCCTAGCGTACACTCTATCATTCTGTTTATTGTACTTCTCTTCAATATCGAAAATCTTTTCGTCTGTAGAGAGGATATCACGGTGTCGATTTTTCGCGTACCGCTTTAACAACTTCCGGGATCTTTTAAGCCTTATTGTTTTTAGACGGGCATTAAGTAAGTGCCCACGCTTTTTTTTGTATGCTCGTAGACTAAGATCTTCGTTTAAAACCTTTTTGACGGTTTTTCTACTGACACCCATCTGCAAAGCCATCAATTTCTGTTTTCGGACAGGATTTCTTGCTATGCGCGCCTTGATCGCTTTGATCACTGCTGGTGTTCGTACGGAGCGAGGCCGGCCAATTATTTTCTTGTCCTCAACACTGGAGACTTCATTGTACCTATCAATAGTACGGTACACAAACCTAAGCGTTATTTTTAAATTTTTGAGCAACTTGAAAATCGTACTTGGCGAGTGCCCACAGCGGTGCAATGCTAAAACAGCTATTCGGTTTTCTTTCTATGTCCACTCCATCGTGAGAAATTGCAACGAATGACTGTTTTTTGTTTTAAAATAATTGTCAAACATTCAAAAATGGAATGCAATAAAATTTTCTTAAAATCATCTTCTAAATTTAAAAATAATATGCCAGTGACAGAACTTTGGGACCGACTACGTAAATGCAAATTATAGGGAATGCAATTTTCGCCTTCAAAAATTTGCAGTCGATTCTAGTACCTTTTATTCATTAAGCCAGACTTGATATTTTCTCAATATCTTGGTCGGAAAAGTCATCAGTGTCGTAGCGATTCCCGGTTTGTATGCTAAAGGAACCAGGGATTACAAAATTTGGCGTAGCCACTAGTTTTACGAAAGCAACTGCCATCTTAATCGGCAAGGTGTCTACTACAAAGAACTCAATCATAAAAAAGAAATACACGTATGTATATGGAAATTTATTTTGACCAGGCTAGTAATGAATAAAAACCAATTCAAAAAGTTACTACAGGTCCAAATTTACTATTAAGCATGGTCGTTAAATTCCATGAAACTGAACCTACTTAGATTACGAAAATAACCGTAAGATAAAAAGTGGATGAGGGTGACTCAGTGAGTGCGAAACATAAATTACCTGCCCACAGTGTTGTGTAACCGGTCGCTTTACTGTACGAGGAGAGCGTAAACATCTCTAGAGCGAAAAACTACTCGTTTTACGTTTACTTTCTATCGATTACTTTGGAATAGATCTTGTTAGTCGTTGATGTTTGTTTATTAACTAGCTTTTGCCTGTTTACTTCCGTATCAATTTCCAGCCCCGATTTCGTCCCTTCGAGGGATAATTTTCGGATTAAATTTCCATTGTTTAAAGCCATGCTATGGAGTAAGTTTTTGTATAAGTGCCGAAGTTCTTCGTAATCCTAACTAACATCCAACATTGAATCATTATATCAGCGTATTTGCTGGAAATGGTGTGTTAGTAGATTTAAGATATTTAGTATAAATAACCAAAGTCAATTAATTGAAAAATACTTCTAATAGCCAAAACCATATTTCTTGTGTTTTCCTTCACATTAGAACGAAATAACTACAACCACGTGTCTTGACAAGTTTTTATTTAAAATTTATCGTCCTCAATGTTTGATCCCCTTAACACAGCGATTTTTTCTACCGCCATAACCATTAAACCTTGAATGGTATCGTTAGGAACATCCATTACATCATTTAAAGCCGTCTTTATAAAAATGACGATTGTTCTAAGCACTATGACGCATGTTTTTCATGTCTATCCACGGCGTAAAATGACTCAAACGTAATCATTATCATCCGATCATCAGTGATAATGATAAGCTTTGATTGTAACAATATATTTATAATTTTATAATTATGTTGGTGTATTTGGACGATTTGGTTAGTTTCAGGTCAGCGCTATGCACTTACACTTACTTGGTTCTACGAAACAAAAGGATGACCTGAGACCCTTTGAACCGGTACTAGAGAAAACTATAAAGTTCAACTAGCTCCTTATTGCACTCAGCAACATCCTTTACACTATATCGCTACAACAACTTTCGTTTGACGGTGAAAGGACTAAAGTCAGAAACTTAAGACATGGCATGAGTCTGATATCGAATATCGCCTTTCAATAACCCCAACGGTTCAACGCCAAATTTGACCGAGGTTGGACCCCAAAGTTATCCCTACGTCTGAAACGTAGGCACGTAAAGCTAGTAATAATGTAGGGTAGAAGGCTGCGGGATCGCCTATAAATAGATCGAAAGGCAACCATAGTCACATAATGGAGTGACATGAGCGAACGTAATGCGATTGGCCTCTAACACGATAGTATTAACTCTACCAACGGTGTAAAATTAGATGTATCGGGTGATTTTAGAATAGAGGCCGGTGATAGCGGGAAACAATGTGATATTAAATGTATAAAAGAAATGCGGAAAATAGCGGCCACGTGAAAGATCACACTGTCGGGTACTACTGAAAAACCACGCGATATTAGATAGATTTACGGAAAACCGTACGACGATCGCCAATCGATAAGGACAAGTCAAAATGTTGAAGTCATTTTTAGAACAGAGATAGATCAAGATGATAATATACGCACTTTGAGACTTAAATAATTCAAACCAGAAGACGTTTTTAGTGATAAATTTAAACAGTCAACAAACAGCTTAGCAACACTGAAATTACAGAAAAATCTGACTAAAATAATTAACACAAATAAGATAGTAGTAGATGAATTTACACAATGGTGCATTAAACATCTATTATGGCGCCGACTGTACGCACCGGAAACACAGAAATAGTACTAGAACACGAAACATCGGCCAATGAACGGGGCTCAGTCATACTAAAAATAAAGCACTTGTATTTGTAATGTACATGTGCAATTATCGTAAAATTTTGTAGATCGTGTTTTTCCAACTAGACTGAGACCCAAGGGACCGTCGATCCCGTAATGTCAGAGTTGCTTCTAATACTGTATTGTATGCTTGGCCTAACTAAACCCCATTTGTTTTGTTTATGTGTCCTGTAGGCAGTTTTTAGCTTTGAGTAATTAACAACTTTTTAATTGTAGTCCTTTAAATCCTATGTATCAGTTGATGTACGAGTATCAAATGCGCCAGTCTTTTAGCTCGTCAGCGCCAAAGAAAAGCTGAATATTTTACCTTACGTATGCGTCTAGTCTACATGTTTGTATTTGGAAAACGCTGCTCTAGACAGATAGTTCAATTCGATCGAATATCTTCAAACATGTCCAAAAATAGACAGGTGCTCGTTTCAATCATACTTAATGTTTACCCTTTCCCACGCCTACTCAAACATGTCAAAGGGCAATTCAACCCGCGGCATAAGTGATGGATTTATATTTCGTGTTTTAGCCTATATACGCCCGTTGTTGTGCTCACCTCCACTCTTGGTTTTCAGAGAACGGACCGACTTTCCAAGGAAGGAAACGTTTAAGTAACGCGGAAAAGCATCTCTAAATCTAGAGACGTCAGGTATTCTAACATACGCCACATAAACTACTTTCCTATATTTACAGATTGCTAAATCAAAAGTGAGGTAAAATTGTTATAAGTCCTGAAATACATAGTGCTTTTCGCTATATCGACCTTGCCCAGAACATATAACCAAATTCAACACACACGTTAAATAAAACCGAAGGGTAAGAATCAAGTTAAAGGAATTGGAAACATAAAAAAAGTAAAACAATGTAGATAAAGAAAAGGATCGTTTAGTAGAAAAATGTAACGTTATTCTCAGACCAGACTGGGGTGATTGATGTTGAGCGGTAGGTAAAACAGAATCTAAATAATATTATCATCTAACAACTAAATATAAAACTGCCCGTCATAATCAACATGTAACCAGAGGAAAAGGCACAAATCGTGCAGATAATGTACCAGTCACATGTAAACGTGACTCAGAATTAGTTTATAGTCAATAAATCGACGGAGCTCCGCGCAAAACAGTATTTAACGCTAACGTGCAAATAAAATTACCAAAGTCTTGCCAGCTTGAGTAAAACGTCGAATGTAAAGTGAATGTTGAAGCACATAGGACATTTAAATTTAGGTTAGTAATACGAGAAGGGAGATAAAAGTCACATTATTTGGCGCGGCTGTTTTGTTCTTGTCAGTATTTGTTTAAGAACTAAGTTTAGACTGATTGCGACTTTCCTTGACCGGTTGCACGACTTTCTAAAGGCATGTCCTATTTGCATGGTGCCAAACCAAAAGAGCTTATGTGTTGCTTTTGTGAACGTTCATAGATCTTTTATGAGTGCGGAACATAACGTTTCAAGCGACGCGTCTGTTGTTCCAAACTAGTCCCTTTTAATGGAGGACTTGACGCAGTAAAGGATGCTGGAGGTCGTAACTGGTTTGTGTGGTAGAGAGTTTATAAATAGATTTTGTTTCTAAAGAAATTATAACATCAGCCGCTAAGAAAGTTGCTGACTTTATAATTCACTGACTTCTCATATAAAATCAAGTTATTTTTTTTAAGTAGTTGATCTTTTTAGTCTGTATTCAGATCAGCTGCACTAATATGATAATTTAAACGTCATGTAACGTGTTTTTATTCTCTTCTACATTTTAAAATAAATACCTAAATGAATTGTACAATTCCAAACGGTGTCGTTGAAAAATATTGTAAACCACGCCCACGTTGTTGTGACTAAGCTCATGTTTTATAAAAACTAAAACATTGTTTCCACGCACCCCGAAGTCAGGCGTGATAAGGGTTTACCTTGGACTTTCGTAGGGTTGAGTTAGTTTAACTTGCCAGTCAATTGAATATAGTAGGCTCCTGAGGACGGGGTAACGATAAAGTAGTAGTACTTGACCAAAAAAATTATATTCACGTTTTAGAAAAAGTGCTACCCATTTAACTAAAATTACCTTACAGACAGGAAGCATTCGGAAATGAGCCTTTCTGAATTGTTGTGTGTTGCAGTAGCACATAGAGGCGGTACTTCTTCACATTCAAAAATCTTGTTCCCACGGAAACCGATAGCGGTAGATCATTATCTAATGATTCCTATTTCTGTTACACCGATTAGTTGCTAGGCTACAATCTACGACGGGAAATTGGAAGTTGGATTATTTAACAATTTACCGGAATTCTCGTAGTCACGCCGTTGAAATGTGCCAGTTATATGGGCATGTAATGCGTCTCCTATGCGAGCAGTTAAAAATGCTGGAGTTGTTTGTGGTTGTTAATCAAAATATATATAATGCCATGTTTTTATCGCATGCCCATACATCAGCGACGGCAAACAAAGTACGTAACTAAAACATCATGTTATCATGGAGCAAAAACTGAACACCCAGTTTCAGCTCAGCAAACAAATTACTTAGTTTTGATTCTTTACACAAAACACTGTAATTATACGTTACATAACGCTGAAGCCGATCTTGATATTGAACATTACAGATCAATTGTGAGACCTTGCTGCTTGCCAAACCGCGTTCCGAACGATCCTAGCGTTTATCGAACGACGTTGCTTATCTAACTCGAGCTGAATTAAATATTGAGCAAGAATAGTTTAGGAAAATATTTGAGAGCCAAAAGAGTCCTTAACACGTCTTACGGGCACTGATGCGAAGATTGCACGGTTCATGGAATTTATCGCAAACTTCACTGCGCTCCGGTTCATCTAAGAGGGCTTAAAAGATTGTACACTTCCAAATACTTTTTAGTAAATGCTCTATAATCTACCGTTTCACCGGTGTCTTTCACACTTTCTAAAGCTATATCAATACTTTTCATAAGAGCTTTTTTTTATTACTGATTACACCCTGAATGTCAAAATTAACATAGCTTGAACATGTATCGATCAGTTGAGCCAAACGATTGAATAAATAAACCTAGTACAACGCGCAAAGTTTGCACCGGCACCGCAACAAAAGACGTCATCCCAGTAAATGGCTGACGAAGCATCATCAAAGAACAGTGGACTGTCTGGTCGGAGCGGAAATAGATGGACGAGTCGATAGCGGGAACTGGCGAGGCTGCGTCGATATAATCCAGCCTGTATACGTCCCATTGCTGGGTCATTGCTACGGGAAGGCCTATTGCTGAATAAAGGCCTGCTCTGGTTTTGAAAAGTTTTCATTGACGAAATTCACATTGATATCCTATATAGTTATTTATTATAAGATTTATAAGTTGTTATTATATATTTGGATACTTTAAATTTTCAAGACTAGTTTGACATATTGGTTAAGAATGAAAAATACGTCGTTTTGCAAAGCTCAAGTACTTCGGCTTTTTATCGATTCCACATTATTCAACGCTTATTAGACATGGCGGAAAACGAACTTTGTGAAAACTTACAAATTCTCCAATGAAAAGTTACCGAGCGCTTCATCACGCCACTTTTCCGCGTTTTTTGCAAATCATGTTATAATTCGGTCATGTTTTAGTTGAGTCGTTTAACTTGCGCACGAATGGCAGGATGCGTGTAATTGTGAGAAAACCGACAAATGCGTCACAGAGGAAGAAGTTATTAGGCCTAATAGACGCAATTTAACACACGTAAATGCTTAAAGTTCAATTTTTTTTACATTTTCGGGATGAAAACAATTATCTAGCGAGGTATTTCATGGGAAAACAAATATAGGTATAGGTACACATTTCGCCATCCCCAGATGGCAATGGTTTGATAATATTACAATTGGCTATCATCTTTCACGCGTATTTATTTTATCGCATTCTTGAATAGTGTTACCAACTCGAAAACCTAAATTAAAGTAGAGCAAGGGGGCTAGTAGCTCAAGGTATCAAACTACTTAGGTCCCTAAGTATAAAAGTAACACTTGAACGTCTTGAACCAACACACTTAAAGGAACAGTAAGAAAAGCTTTAAACATTTATAAAAGGCTCTGCAAAATTGTAAGGCCTACTTGGGGCATACACTCTACCAATGTGGAGGTAATGTACAAACATGTCCTAGAGCCTCTAATTACATATGCCGCAGAAATATGGGGTGAAACGGCCATAAAATCCATGCAGAGGGGCTTTGCCATCAAAGCGGTTAGAGGGTTCCGCACAATATCCACCACAGCCGCAATTGCGTTGGCGGACTTCACCCCTCTAGACCTGAAGGTTGTGGAAGTTATGAAGATTGAGAGGACCAAATCCAGGGGCACAACATCATACCTACCGGGCGACCTCAGGCTGGAGCAAAGGTCGTGACTACGAAAATGATCCACCCAGCAGAACGTCCAGTAATAGAATTCTCGAAAATTGAGGACAGTCCCTACTGTCCTCGATTACTGGCCCCATATCCTTATATGGGGCCGTATTGTGATGCCGATACCGTCCGGGTGTACAATGATGGAAGCAAACTCGGCGGGAAGGTCGGCGCTGTATACGTAATTCTGTGCCCGGATGGCAGCCAATTTACAAAACGGCTTAAACTACATGACAGTTGCACTGTCTACCAAGCTGAATGCCTGGCTATTGAAATGGCTTGCCGGAAATCTTACAGGAACGCTTACAAGACGTTGCTACCTTTTCCGACTCCATGTCAGGTACCTTTACTTAAAACGGTCAACCTTAGCGGCACCATTTTAAAAAGGTAACTATTAAATTGTATTTATTCTGGTACCGTTACTGATGGATACCTTTTCAATTGATACCTTTATTTTAGGTTACCGGCCGGCCTTTGCGGTTTTTCAGTCCCTGGTTCCGAACTTTTTTCGTGATTTTAAATAAATAGCAAAACAGAACCTTTAAAAAAACTGGGAAATTTGCGTATCGACACAGGTTATCGTAAAATTCGTATACCGCAACCGAGCGATCTTTTACGCAAAAACGTAAAACTTTTACACGGGCCGATATTGATGTTTTATCGTTTTACTGCAGAATACGCATATCGACATTTAGTGTATCAACCTCGTATGTTAGCAGTTTCGTGAAGTTGGAGTATCAACTATGTTACGGTAAAGATAAGATCTAAGATTCATCAACAACTAGATGTTGGTGCGTGATGTGCGGTCGTCTTATTGGTTTAGATCAATAGCGCGTCTATATTTAGTTTTAAGATGAAATTGAAGGATTATATTGCTGGTGTGAGGTAGACAGAGTTTGTAATTGGACGACTGCTCTAAGCAGTCCGTCTATGGAGGCGCTAACTCATCATCCTTCTAGGTTATTCCCGGCTGTGCCCTAAACCCAACATTTGGCACTAGTTTTACGAAAGCGACTGCAATCAGACTTTCCAACCCAGAGGGAAAACTAGCCCTTATTGGGATTAGACCGCGGTTTCCTCACGATGTTTTCCTTCACCGAAAAGCTAACGGTAAATAAGGCGACAAGTAACTGTTTTAAAGAAATACATGGTCGTACGGTACAAGGAGTAATAACTCATAGTACCAATTATGATCGTATCTAATAACATGATAGAAATTAGAACACTATCCGTTTCTTTCATCATGTGGTGATGGCGGCCCGCAAGCGACGTTAGACGGTGTTTTTTTCAAATGATCCATACTTCCATACTAATATTATAAATGCGAAAGTGTCTATGTAAGTCTGTTAACTCTTCATGCTTAAACAGCTGAACCGATTTGGATGCCATTTTGGTATAGAGATAGTTTGAGGCCCGGGGAAGGACATAGGATAGTCTTATCCCGTAAATCAATCCCTAAGGGAGTGAAATGTAGGGTGAAGTTTGTATAGAACTACGATATAAACGAACTCCACGCGGCCGGAGTCGCGGGAAGAAGCTAATGAAGTAATCATTTCCAATTGATCCGTCAATATCTGGTTGGTGCTGCTTGGTGATAGTAATCATACTAATCATCATCAAAAGCTCAAAGCAAACTTAGATTTTATACATTCAAGTTACGCATAGTTCCACGATCTACAATATTATCGCCGACGACACACGTCATATAAAGGTCTACTAAATGATTGTTACATTCGCCTCCTGCCATGATTCAGTTATAATAAACTCTTTATGTATGAAATGGGAATTTCGCTTACATTCCGTATATTGAATAAGTCTATATGGAATATGTCAGCTTGTATTAACGAAGGAATTCATACATACTCTACATATATACACAGACTCAAGCCTTCATTCCCAAAAGGGGTTGGCAAAACAAATGAAACTTACGTTCCAGTGCCACTTTTAGCATAGTCATTTAGTTGTTTGATCTTGTGTCGTGTGTTGCGAACTTGACCAGCTCATCTCTGTCATCTATGTAGCAATGAACGACTCTTCTTCTTCAGCACAATTGCGTCCACTGCTGGACATAATATATGCCTCTTCATGGACTTCCCAACTAACCTGGATGCAGCGGCCGTGGTCCACGTCGGCCCTGCTGCCTTTTTAATATCGTCCGACCATCTGCTGGCGGTCACACCCTACGGTTTCCTTGAACGACTAGTAGAGGTCAATATCAAGACTGAATGTTAGTGAAACGTAACAGGATACTATTGACAAAACCACATCAAACGGGAAAGTTAACCGAACACCAAATAAACCCATTATCAACAGTATAAATAAAGTTCACAGATGTAGAGCAAAATATTATATTTAGACAGCGGTTCTTCCGCTATTGTCAATGGGACAAGCCAAATCGTACGCTCCGGCTAATTATTAAAGGCCAATTCAGTTTGGGCAGTGGTTCCTGTCTGTTTCAAGACTTTCAAGCTACTTTAGATCTTGTCGGTTCGAGATAGGGTCTGTTTCTTGTTGTGGGGACGTGTGGTCCGGCAAGAGGATTATATTCGGAATCTGGCCGATGCACCGAGTGAAATGGGATATTATGTACAGCTTTAAGAAGTGCTTTTGATGCTGAATCATCTAACTGTTTGGGGATTAGGTTGTTTAATTATTTTAGTTAACAGCATTCGATATTGGAAACCGATGTAAAAAATATTATAAACTCATCATTATTAAGTACGGGTACTCATTTTGCCGACAAAGGTTTAGTGTATTGTTTCGACGAATATTCATGTGATCGATTTAATCGTTTTAATAGTCGGAAGGTGCTGGTCACATTCGAAGACAGCCGAGCACAGCCGTCTACGTCCGCGAGGAGCCAACTGGTCGCAAATCCATTCAAATATGAAACGTATCGTCTTATTAAAGATTCAAATTCCTTTGGCAACTTGTAAAATGCGCTCAGGCGCGCTCCGATCTGGCACGGTTGGTGCGAATCGTACCTAAGATTATATGCGTCCATTCCATATAATCTTGGGTTTGTAAAGAAACATTCCCCACATCTTAATCTTTAATAGATGGTATCAAAGCCTCGCAAGTTTGGCACGAGGGTTGCTGTAAAAGGCGCTCGAAGGGATAACAATGTGTCTAGGTAGAAATATTGCCGTATTATGTGTACCTAACTCATGTGAAAAAGCGACTTTAATACTTAAAGGGGAACCTCGATGCTACACCAAAATATAAATTGTGTATTTACTAGCTTCTGCCCGCGTGGAACTCGTTTATATCGTAGCTCCATACAAACTTTCACCGCCCATTTCACGCCCTTAAGGGATGATTTACGGGATGAAATGAAAATGAAAATTATTTATTCGTAACAAACAAATATAAATATCACATACACACATATAGTACTATTTAATTAGGTACTTAAAACTATTTATTTGCTACGAAATGGTCCCGCCTCAGCATAATGCTGGCTCACGAGCCAGCGCTGGTCTCCCGGCGAGACCATTTTCAGTAGATATTACGTTCTCTGCTGAGGGGCTACCGCGAAGTGAAAACTATCCTATGTCCTTCCCCGGGACTCATTATGTCTATACCAAAATTTGCAGCTGAATCGGTTCAGTGGTTTAAGCGTGAAGAGGTAACAGAACAGACAGATAGACAGACACACTTTCGCATTTATAATATTAGTATGGACTAGCTTCCGCCCGCGACTCCGTCCGCGAAGAACTCGTTTATATCGTAGCCTTACAAACTTTCACCCGCCATTTAACATCCTTAGGGCATGATATCCGGGATGAAAACTATCCTATGTCCTTCCCCGGGATTCAAAGTACCTACCAAATGTCATCTCAATCGGTTCAGCGGATTAAGCGTGAAGAGGTAACAGACAGACAGACACACTTTCATATTTATAATATTAGTATGGATAGTATGGATAGTACGTATTTTATACCATGATAGTGGCTAACAAGCTTAACAGACTTCAATTATACGTGTACCCGTTGAAATAGCAACAGCCAGTGAAAGGGTTATTAATATACAAACCTTCTGACAGAGCGCAAGTTTACATTAACTTTGCCTTAAAGATAACTGATAGGCTAAAGTTGGCGAAACCATTGTTGCTAGCATGTCAAAAGCTTTGACAAAGGTAGAATGCGAGAAATATTATGACCAGAGTAGGTTAGGATGTGTTTAAATGCTGTATAATGTATCTAAAATAAGATAGTAGTGGTAATTGTTAATGTTGAAATAAAGGTAAAAACAAAAACCAACGAAGAACGAATAAAAAAAAACATAAAAAGAAATATGGTTCAACGTAGAGGAACAATAACAATTCTAAGAGAATAATTTTTTAAATGTACGTATAAATGTAGACAGTACAACTATATGCGATCCAACTCTCAAGGCAAGGAATCCCTGATAAGTCTTTACTAGCAATTTCAACCACCATTCAATCTCGGATAGTAAAATAGCCTGCGAACCGAAATCGAAAAAGACAGATCTTTCCCATTCACTGAATGACGTCTCAAAACCCATTCGTTCGTTGGACTCGACCACGACTCACGACGCAGCCGCGCCGTTCAATCTCATCTAACGTCAGATCCAATTTAACGAACGAGTCAGAGCTGCAGGTATGCACTTTCAAGATCCAGTTGGAATTGGGAACGAACGAAATTAACGTACTGATTGTATTTTACGAATTCTTAAATTGTCTTTGAATGCAAATAAGATTAAAAATGAAAGAGCCAGATATGATTGATGCGCTAAAGCTTTAGAATAAAACGCGAAATCTGTGCAAAGAAAAATTTAAACGATGACGAGCTAGACGTTTTATGACGTCTACTAATTCAGAGCGTGAAAATAATGGTGCATGCAATCATTTCGTCAATTATAAACTCAGTAGTGGGCACTACACCAACAGTGGAACCCATAAACTATAATAAGCGTACGCATTTTCACTGTTTCTCACGCTGACGTAGTGTCTCGACTAGAATAGTCCGCAGCAACGCAAGATGCCGCGCATACGTGGCAACGCTTGTCACACGACCTTCATGGATCAGACTAGATTATAAGAAAGTAAAACAGAGAGCTGCACTATGAACTGATGTATTACAACTATTATCAACATCTGCTTTTTCAGTAGGGATGTAGACAATAAATAAAATAATCAATGCTGTAATTTCTCGAAAAAAGATTAAAAATGTAGTCAAATAAGGAAAAAAGCAACGCAATAGGTTAAATAATCACAAAGTTATGTGTCTAAAGTTTTAGAAAGGGGTACGTTCTGTCCCTTTTCCGCTTTTCCGTTCATATGAAACGAATGTCATCTACTATGACGCTCGAGGATTGTGACACGATCTCTTACCGTTTTCTCTCTCTAACAAGCAACATTATAACGGTAGTAGCTTCGTAATTGTTTGAGATATCTAAACGGAATTTTCGTCATTAGACATATTTTTTGCATTCTTTCTTTTGAAGTAATATTCAATTTTGAGCCTACACGCCTATTGTACTTTCAGGGTCAATATTTATCTTCGGAATATCTGAATACGATGAAATTTTACGACCATGCAATTCTGGTCGATCTAAGAGTTTTAGGCACACTTTTATCATCATCGTCATCATCTCAGCCGACAGACGTCCACTGCTGGAGACCGCCGCCTCCCCCAAGCAAATTTTACGAGAGAAATATATAACAAGCGTCATAGACCACCCTATGCACCCGGCATTTTCTTCCATCAATATCCCAAGTGTTCAGATTCAATTCTCAAATAGATTCATCTCCTGACGTCACCCTGACCGCATTGACGTCAAAACACGTCACATCACGAATCGTCCTTGCCCAATGTGTCGTAAGGGCTGTATTTATAAAACTACACGTGTAATTTGTTTATTACTGTTTCCATGGTAGAGATAGATGGCTGCTTTTAGGTGATTACGTCTAGCTTTGCTCGTATATATTGTTATCTGAATGTACGATAATTATCTAGCATTTTTAGTATGATACATAGTACCATCGCTGGTTATTGTATGTACCTACTGTAGCTTATGCTTTATTACATGCAGTGAACATAAAAATACTTTTAGAACTTATTCTCATCTATCAACACAGCCTAAAGTACTGACACTTTTAGACTCAATACGCACTGTCGACTAGTCGCCGCGACCGTGACTTTGTACAGTTTATATGGGCAATTGACGCACTTAGTCGCCGGTCGCCCGCCTATGTTTTGGTCGCCGAGCGAGAGACCAAGTCGCCGGCGACTAGTCGACAGTGCGTATTGGGTCTTAATGTGCCAAAGAGAGGCAAGACGATATTCCTCTTGTCTTTTTCATTATTTTTCACCGTTTGACTGTAAACAAACCGGGGAATGAGGACGATTATTCTCACAACCTCAAGTCCCGTTTTGGCTAATTTGTGTATACGTCGGCAGAATACAGAATGATACAGCTCGCGAAACGGTACCTGCGTTTCGAGCTGCGAAACCTGTTCCGCAGGGCCCTTCCGAGGGACACTTGCAACTGTGATGCTTGTGATTAATAACTAGAACGTATACTATAACCGATAAGGGTGAAGTATTTAATACATCAACAACTTCGCATTTATTTTTAATGAAAAATACAAATAGGGTATACCTATGTATCTTTATTTTTATTACTAAAATCAAAAGTTTAATCCAGAGGAAAATCAACTGTAGCATTAAAACTTTCTTATGATTCGTTTTCCGATGTTATAGGCATTTCAAATCTGCACGCGCCGGCACCCACCGAAAACGTTATATATTAAAAGGGGAGTTAGTCATTCA
Organism: Epinotia bilunana; assembly: GCA_947049275.1. Taxonomy (NCBI): domain Eukaryota; kingdom Metazoa; phylum Arthropoda; class Insecta; order Lepidoptera; family Tortricidae; genus Epinotia; species Epinotia bilunana. The sequence continues at coordinate 13,206,372 of OX346275.1, read as the reverse complement.
TTTGCAATTATCTCCTTAAAATTTGCGTTTAAGTCATACAAAATATCATTTGTAATTCAATATTATGTGTTATGTATATATATTTAAAAAATATCGTAATTTTTACGTAAGATAAAACTAATACAAAAGATTTTCTGTAATATTTCTAGTGTAGGGTAAACTCGCATTATTTGGTGATACAAACGACAACACTGTTAACTGACCATCCTGTGTTTATATAGAACCTTATTACAAAGCACTTAAGGTGCACCGATGGTCAGTTAGCTGTGTTGTCAATAGTACGCCTAATTCGGTGATAGGTATATGTTTTGAAGCACGCTACCGAATAAACCTAGTGAATTAGGGCATTTTAAATGCGACCTTACTACGGATAGTAAGGTAGCAAATCGCTATTCACAATTCGTTAATTCGCTAGCTTAGGCTTTAGCTTATCACCGAATTAGGCGTATCACCAATAATGCGAGTTTACCCTATGATATTTCTACACATCGATTTAATGCAAAATTGAAGTCCCATGCATATTCTCAAATGAACGTAATTTCGTATCAAAATTGTCAACTATTTGAGCCGCTTTCCAGTATCCGATTGATCTAAAACTCAGCATGTGTATGGGAGTTTGTTGACAACGTGATATGAGGGCACCAAGGAGCTGATCTGATGATGAAGTCAGGAGCTAAAGCAACTCCTAAACCATACTAGATCTAATGTCGAACTCTCACATTTGATATACTACCACGGCCAAATAACTATACTCTCTATTTACAAGAAACTGGGCCTATAAAACATTAGTAACCATATTCAAACATGTATCTCTAAGACAAGCGTTGTCACTGTTATTTACTATGCCGCGCGACGTGAAATATGAGTCTTATTGTCTAGAAAATAAGAGCTGTGAGAATGTCGAAAATGATGCTTGGAAAGGGTAATTTTAGAATGGGAACTCAAACAGTTATCTGTCAAAGTGACGGTTTCTCTAGTGACCGATGGAAAGCTGGTGTCACATACGAAATAGTAGCAATTTCCCTTTTTAACCGAATTAAAAAAAAGGAGAAGGTCCTCAATTCGGTTGTATTTTTTAAGTGAAAACTTCTTTAGCGGCGCTGTGCACTTTTTGAGATGGAGAAAAATTGTTAAACTCGCCACAGGTCACGTGACCGTAAGATTCGTAAGACGTGAGATTCCGTGACCGTAAGACGGACAGACACGTGACCTGATCGAAAAACTATTACAATGTCATTGAGTTTTCACTACTGCCGGCACTCCCGGAGTGCAACCCGGTCTTTTTATTTTATTTTATTTTTATGAGACTAACTGTAAAAATCACCTATACTCTATCCATACTAATCCATAGGGACTACCTAAGGGGATGTGGTGTAGCTCAGGGTAGTGCTCAATAATAAATTTAAATATGGACGCCGTTCTCTTATTGTACGGCCAGCCCGCTAAAACGTAGAAACTACAGTACCAATATTATATATGCGAAAGTTTGTCTGTCTGGTGCCTCTTCACGCTTAAACCGATTGATATGAAATTTGGTATAGATATAGTTTGAGTCCCGGGGAAGGACATGGGATATTATCCCGGAAATCATCCCCATAAGGGGGTGAAATGGGGAGTGAAAGTTTGTATGGAGCTACGATAAAAACGAGTTCCACGCGGACGGAGTCGCGTGCAGAAGCTAGTTCCAGATAAGATTATAAAAATCGTGCGTTAAATGTCATGTGGTTTCAAAGGAAACTATATTGAAACGCAATAACTTTAGGCTTATCATGTTTGAAAGCATTGAATGATCGTAATAAGTAAAATTAGTGCAATATTTTCCTTTGATATCTAAAATAAACGAATAAATGTAAACAATTTTTTCCGTTAAAATTATAATGGTATATGGAATGAGGAAAAATACAGGGCGTCCCAAAACTATGCGACATGAAGGGAAAGTACCTACCTTAAATATCGTAGATAGGATATTTTGCTGCAAAAAGACTTTGATTTATTTTTAAAAGTTGGTAATATACTGCATTCAAGGATTTGCTAAAAATTACTTGCTTCGTCTGGGAATCGAACTGACTTTAATGTATAAAAATGTTTTCCGTATTTTTATGATGCCAATCGAAAGAATAGACAAAAAATAATGTTTCTTCTAAAGTAACATAGTATCTTAAAAGAAAGGAATAACGTAAAATGCTTGCGATTTCCAGACGAAGCAGGTAATTTTTTTGCAAATCCTTGAATGCAGTATTACTAACTTTTAAAAATAAAATAATGTTTCTTCATGTCGCATAGTTTTGGGACGCCCTGTATATTAATTTAAGAAACAAAAACACACATATACACACTGTGCAAATACATGTACAGAATTAATGCAGGGGATACATTTAAAGCTAGTTAAATTAAAATTAGAAGTATACAATAAGAGAAACGCATCATAATTGTGCCCTTTAGATAAGGTGCTCGTCACACAGGCAGCATCCCCGCGCTAAATAGCAATCGCTATTCTTTGAGCGAGAAAGCTGCCTGCGCGAGGTTCACCCGTCGCGTCCCTCTACCGCTTGCTGAGGTGTATTCTCAAATCAGACGACAAATAAGGTAAGGTCAGGGGTTCATTGTACGTACCTACATAACACACCAATTTCTGTACAGGACTCTATTGTCAATGTCATAAAGGCGTTCAAACAATTATATCCTTATTTATGTACGTAGGTTTATTACTAATACTGTACAATATTCTAAACGGAACCCATTTTTTGTGTTTAATTAGTGTTCGAATGCGAAAATTTATTCGTTCATCGCATTAATTTACAACGGAATTTCTACAGATACGTAACACAGAGACATAAGTTAATTATGTAACTTAAGTAACTAGCTAATAGCTAAGCCTACCCATCTTTTTTTTGTAAGGGAGTCCCTCTGCCAACAAACTGTCCTGCAGTTTGGCAGAAGAAAATACTGTAAAACAAGGGTTGTTTAAGTGAATATTTTTTTCTTATTCTTATTCTTATACCATAACATAACACTCGAAGCTTTACGAAGTATGGTAGAAAATACAGTAATTTACATATTACTTAAGATTAGATAATATTGAGATACTTGACGCCGTTCATAGATTCCAAAAAAAAAACCTTAATATTGCCATTAAATGGAAAAAAACCGACACTGGCAAACTTACACTCTTCCAAATGATGGACGTAGCTAGTTTTTAGAACGAGCTCTTATAAGTAGTTTTTTTTTAAATACGTCATAATATAAATCGTAAACCGCAATTTACTTTTCATTCAAGGGATAATGGTACGGACCCCTTTTGTGCGCGAGTATCCAATCCGCACTTTTTGAATGGACTACTATGACGCCGGTTTTTGAATGGACTGCTATGATGCCTTTTTCTACAGGTTACTAAATTCCATATTATATCAGTTTAGTGTCATTCTAACATGTTAATTAGCTACCAAAACCCCTAATTATTCCCAACTATAATTACAGCACACACCTATTCGTCTAAATTAGTAAACTGCACTGACGTCCGACGTTAAACTTTCAACTGCTCTAACAAGATTTACTGGGGCATAAAGTTACTATCATAACCCATTAATGAAGGAATGTAATATTTGATTACTTCCTTGATATTTAGGGCTAGCTGAATGAAACGTAACATCTTATCTTACCGCATATTTCTCGCCGCTTACGCCTTTACTACATCGCCTTAACCCTTTATAAAGCGGCATAAGTAACATAATTTCCTTACAAAGTTAAGCCTTTTACGTAGGTAGCATAACATATTCTGCTATGTGAAGAAGCACAGTAAGTGTGTTGGTTTACACAAGATAATGTTACATTTTGCGTTAGCAAGGTTGCTATGACAAAGCAATTACTGTAGCGAGTTAATTTGCTCGGGATCGCGTCGTGTTACGTAAAGGTGGCATTTATATACCCCCAGAATTAGGGTTGGGAAAAATTATTTATTCAGTTAGCGAGCAAGTTCTGCGAAGTTGTCTGTGACTTGGATATAAGTCGTTTTTAATTGAATTATTCTTCCACTTAGACGTACTTAGCTGCATTAAAATGTAAAGGTTTAAATATAGGACTATGTCAACTGGCATGTAATTCACAGAAATATTGTGAAGCGGTAAAGTTTGTAAGTTAGGATTCAAGGGGTAATCTCCGAAACTACTCATACGAACAATATTTAAAATTAAACCACAGGGTAGTAGGTATATATATATATCAATAAAAAATAATTTGAACGTAGAAAAAAAACTGACACATCTAGTCTCGAATAAAATGAAAGAAACAGCTATTGTGACGTCTAAATCAAAACTTCAGTCTTAAAAACGTCTAAATCAGAGATAATAGTCCGCTCAATCGTCAATCAACAGCTCTCACATAAAAATGTTTTGAGAATAATTTCGAGATATAAAAATTCCTTCTCGTTTTGTAATCGTCGGAAAGCGATAAAAGTCCGAAATACGCAGCCCTATCTATCCGCGAGCGCTTTTATTAGACACTTGGACTCGTAAAACCTTAATTTGAAGGCCATTGGTATCGACGCCAAAAGAAATTACATTATCGTATGATAGCGGACGGAAAATTGCATTTAATCTGATAATTATATTTAATTTAGGATCGCTCTCTTCGGAATACAATTTGGTACTCTATTTTCAGAGTTCAACGCAAGCAGACAGAAAAAAATACTTGTATAAAAAGAAAAGTCATTTATGAAATCATGTCGCGCCTTTTCCTTTACTTGTACCAATGATCAGCATATGTATTAAGCTTAAAATGAACTGGCACGCTGGCAACGCCGCGCTGGGGCGGCAACTCAAGAAAGCAAGAGGAAGTTTGGCAACGTTGGTCCATTGATTTGAAATTTTATTCGGACTTGCAAAATCGAGTGCTGAAAACATGGCGGAGTTCTGAAGTCTCGCGACTGGTCGGGGATCCAAACCGAAACTTTAGTGTAAATATTGTATTGAATGTAAATAAAAGAATGAATATGATACATAATTATGTAGTAAAGCCCGTAATAAGATTGCCATGAGAAAGAGAAAAATACCCCCTACATTAATAACTTTGACTAAATAACGAACATAATATTGATGCATCAGATACAATAAAATTAATCAACGAGGTGTGTTAGGGAGGTGTTTATTGCCTGATATACGGAATATAAAGCATTTAGCTATTCCTGTCACATAGTGACAAGAAGTTATGAATGGCTTTTCTACTCCTAGCACCATACGCGTAGTACTTACGCAATCATAACCCACTAAAAACCTTCATGGGAACATTCCTAAATAATTCAATAAGGGTCATAACAAAACGTGCGGAATCAAAACGGTGAAACGTCACCGTCACCGTGAACCAGGGATAACCTTATCGAGGCCGACCATGCGAGTCGGAATCGGCACTCATCAAAATTCATGAAAACCACGCGCCTTCGAGCACATTCAGAAAGCTACACCGCAAATTCGCTTTTGCGACTAGTAAAAGTCGGATCTCCGATCACGCATAGTTGTTATGCATCTCCAGGTCTAGATATACAAGAAATGAGACGGGAGAAGTTTTGAATCGCAAATGAGACGGACTCAGGCAAAGGGCAAGGAAAATCCATATTTAACACTTACATTCGGAAGCTTTTTGTTTTCATTTGGTGAACAAATTGTAATATAGCGGATGACGCTCAAGTAATATAAAGTAGTAGTATCTCATATAAATCCGTTATTACTGTTTTGGTGATAGATGGAGTAAGAAAGAAGGATGCTGACTGCCGCAGAAATACATTAGGTACTTTACATACCCAGTGTATGTATTGTGGGTAAGACTATTTTTTTAGCATGATCTACTATAGTGCATATGTGGCTTCGTTTGAAAATTCATTTTAAATGTACATAATCTAAAAGGCCGTTCTACGAAAACGCCACCAGATCCATTCACAATACGATGGCACCATTCAATTCGATCAATAAATATGTACGGTAATGGTCCTTTCACTGTCTGTCCATAATGGCTTCAATATCAAACGTACTGAGTTCGTTAATCTCGTCATTTCTTAAATATTTCAGTGTTATTCCAAGACCGTATAATACGTGATTTCATATTTGCCTATCTGGAACCTGATCTGAAAAAAGCTTTGAACAAGGTCACACCCTTGAACCGACCGTGGCCAAATGGTCATACATAACATCTTGCCCTTCAGCAATACCAATGCCATTGGAATAAAAATAAACGAAATAATCTAATATGCTAAATAAGGTGTTAAAGTAAATATTATAAAATATTACGTGAATTGTACATAATTTTTAAAAAACCTGACAAACGGAATTGCCCGAGAAAAAGTGATACATTTTGCGAGATTCGCTTCTGATTTTTAAGCGAAGTTAAGACGAAACACCACGTTTAAATTATTAGCTGATGAACTAAGAACCTTTACATTATCCAATTTCGATTGTACTACAATTTTATAAAAAATCTATGGTAAAACTCCATGGTTGGAAACGATCCTCTTAACAATGGCTCTGCTAAAAAAACACATTCCTAACAATTTTAAGAACACAATTGAATACCTATAGAGTCCGGCGAACGCTGATAAATAAACCAGAGAACGAAGCTATCTGGCGTTGTTAAAAGTAAGCGGACTGCGTTTAGCCACTCCCAGGAGCACTCGACGCGAAGAGAAAAAGGCATGAAGAACAAAATAGCTTCGCACAAAGATACCGCGTTTTAACTTCGGAGCGTACTCGAGAGACGTCAGAAAAATTACTAGCCCGTGGAAACAATGCCAGCGTACCAACATTACCTCGAGTAAAAAATAGTTCGGATATCACCAGGATTTTGCTGCTGATTGGGGTATATACGACATGAATAACGAGGAAAGATTTATTTTACGATATAGACTTGTAGATGCGAAACATAAATAAGCATTACACCATAAAGCATAACAAACATCGTTTACCGGATATTTTCTGTAGCCTGTACAATAAAATGTGGGAATTGCGGAGAATTACAACACAAGGGATAGGCATTACATTTGAACATAGAAGTCCTCCATTAGGCGGGTACGGTTTTGTTTCGCGACGGCAGTAAATGCCCGAATGTAAACGATGCACGTAACCGTAGCCCCAGTTATGGAAACAATCTACTGATTGCTTAATACGACCAACGACCATGTTAATTTGATAAAGGATCCGCCCAGATGTTCTATTTGGCGATTGATTGTTCTATTTATATAAATCATGTGCCTGTTAATGTTACGGCAACAGAATTGGGGCGTGAACGTTCAGATTGATAATTTAATCACTCGGTTAGGTAAATAAATTCATAACATTGGCAATATCATTATATGTTCAAGCGCAAGCATTAAATAAATAGGTAAATATACAATTCATAGATATCGGTCATCGTGCCCGTCTTAATTCTGTAATTCTCCGGCAGTGACCTCGCGGTGGCTTTCGATGGCAAGAGCGGTCTGTTTCGGACGCTCCCGACCTATTTCAGTACACCGGCCAGCTAGCTATGCTGCGAAACAATGAACTGAACGCGGTGAAACAGGAAAGTTATATTGTCCAGGGCGTACGGGAGAGCGGGACGGTCATTCCGGCCGGCGTCACACAGGGCGCTCACATAGTACCCATGTTCTATTTTCGCACGTCGCGATAGTGTCTCGGAATCCGTTTCTGTGTCTAGGAACATTAGTAATCATGTGACTAATGGGCCATCGGGCGAACGGTGAGTTAAAAACTTTAGTAGGCCAATTGACTCTTGGTCGGGGTCACATTCATAATTGTCACCTCCTCGCAATTAGGCCACGTTTAGCTGACGTGCCGTGTGTATAGTGTCTATTAAACGTTATGACACTGGCAGATAATGAATTCAGGGTTGCATGCTGTCATCACGCTATTACGTAATATTTACCTATTGTTTGAATTAATCGCGCGTTAAATTTAACACCAGACGTGAATATTTAAAGCGCGCTGAGTTCACGTGGGGTTCGTAGCAGGAATCTCTTTTATAACTTCTGGGTATATGTTTTTCTCAAGTTTCACTTTAATGTAGGTGACGTGGTCTGCATAACACAGTAAAATAATCCCGAACACAAAAGAACTTTTTGAAGTTTATTTCCTCAGCTGGTTCAAACGGTGTTATCGGTATTTATCGCGAAAAAACAACGTACATTTGTTTTCATTATAGGACTCTGACTTCTGAGTCATGATTAGAAAACTCAAACGATTCGATTTCAACAGACTTTATCATGGATGATTTAAGGTTTGAGTACCGATGTTTTAAAAATCTTAAAATGAACAGTCCTTTTAACCACGATTGTACGTATATATGAAAATGGATTTCATAAGATAGTCAATATTGTTTGACTTGTACGACCCAAGAGAGATGTGAACGAGCAATAGAAGGTCAAAGATGGCCGGACGTCATGTAAACCCCTATTTAAGAAACACAAACTTATGACTATAACATGCCTCTACATATTTGAAATTTGTAAATTTGTAAGAAGTAATATACTTATAGTTATTCAATTTAAAATGTAACGAAGAAAAGCGTACTGTAACCCATAAAGCACCAGTAGCCCCTTAGTGTAGATTAAGACTTAATCGCAAACATTGTGTGCATATGGCGATCACAATATATATAATGCATTACCAATTTCATGGACATGTTTAACAAATAATGAATTTTACCCATTACTGTGCGATCTGCTAACCACAGAATGCTTTTATACTTTGAGCGAGTTTTATGTTAAATGTAACCAGTTGACATTAGAATGCCGATAAGCAAAGTATTTTATTAAACTCCAATGTGACTTGACATTTATTATGAATTTAATAATTGATTTTAAAATTGTGTATTAATCAAATAAGAGTGTAATTTTGGGAATGTAATTTAATGAATGTAACAGAAAAAAACTGTATTTAAAATATCGCATGCCTTTAAGGTGAAATAATGAACCTAATTTAAGACCTTTCTGTATTATTATTTCAAGCAATAAATGAATTATGAATACGTACGTGTACCTACGTATGCAAGCGTGCGTGGTATCGAGCATATGAACCGAGTTATTTTTAACCGATTGTTTCTCGGAGTTTACCACCCAGACCACATTAACCTATAACAGCTGTAAATAAAATGATGAAGCACCTCAATAACGCTTCGGGCAAGATTATGCATGTTGAACATTTTGGTTATTTGTTTAACACGTTCGGAAGTAAGCTCGTTCATCTTTCGGTGGGGTAAAGTTTATTTTAATCTGAGCATTAATATGAGGCCCGAATACCTGTGTGTGTTCAATCATAAACGGCCAGGTACCAGCTGGTTTGTTTCTAGCGCTATAGTTAGAGGTAGGTACTCGTGAGTTTCAGCTTGATGTTTCCGCCATTGCCTAATGAACGTCTGCTGTGTCTACATAGTAGTGGTTATTTATAATGCGGCCGACTAGTTTGGACACGGCGGTTTGTGTATCGAAGGGTTTGGATTTTGAGTCGGGCATCGGCAGTGTTTGGACAGGATTCGGTTCAAAGTTTCGGCCTACTTAGACCGTTGTTAGGCTGCACGGATAATGATGCTGGCAAATAGAGAACTTTTGTTAGTGAAGACTAACAGCAAAGTTGGAGTCCGATGACATACAGAATTTCTTCAGAAAGAAAGAGAATGTGAAAGATATCTATATCTTGTAATATTTTTAAAGGAGGTAATATTTATAAGATAAACTGCAGCTATTTAAACTTAAAAGGAGCACGTAGTTATAATTAGATGTAGATTGAACGACTTAAACAGCGCGACTTTGCGGATTACAACGAAAACATTTGATTTGCAAAATTCCTTTCAGAGAAAACCCGCAGAATTCTGAAAACGTCGTAAACTTACACGAGACTGAAGCTATGCAAGGAGAAGGGAGGAAATAGCCATGTCCCTGTGGGGGGCGGCCGCGAGGCGGGGATGGGATGGATGACGTCATTGTGGAATTGATTCGAGGGCGCAACACGAGGCCGCAACGAGCCGGCGCCGTATCCGCTGCCGCATAAATTACTGCTTATTTGCCCATGCTGGCTAAACTCCTTATGATGTCATTGGACTGTTGACCTTGGCTTTATTCCATCCGATATAAAGAATTAGCTAATACGTACATAGTCCCACTCAAGCCAATTCGCGTGGAATTCGATTTGCTTAAAGCTACGAAAGTATTCCGCGATGCTTATTATAGTTATAATTCCATAAATGGAGGTTATTTTCGCTATTTATATTATTGTTTTTTCCGGAAAATTGTTGTCCGAATTTACACGACAAATGCTAGACTCCTAATTTAGGTCAGTTGTCTCCTTGAAGATCTCCTGTTGGAAAAAATGTCTTTATAAAAACGGGAAAACAGCTGTGCCCTGCTCTAACCTTCCACCTCGTGTATGAATATGCGACGCAATGGGCATTCATTTGTTACGGGCCGCGATCACGAGTATACTCATGAGCGTTTATTATACTAGAAGAGATGGAGGCATCATATATTCATTATGAAAACAGGTATATCAGGATGGCGGGGTTACTAATGCTTTCTATGCTGTTATTATTTGGTATCTGACATTCGGAAATTGCGCCAGGTCGACTAATAATTGTTTAATAACCCAATATACCAGGCGTATGCTTAAAATATCTTGGTGAGATAAAATTACAAATGTAGAAGTACAACAAAGAATGAGAAAGAAACGGGAGTTGGTACTTACAATTATGAGAAGGAAAACCGCATTTTTTGGACATACGAATATATACACAATACGAGAGATATAACATTATCAAAACCATAATAGAAGGTAAACTCGGGGGAAAAGGGGCAGAGGAAGAAAAAGATTAACATGGATGGATAACCTCAAGAGTTGGACGGGTATTGACGCTGCCTCGCTGGGCAGAAAGACTGCGAATAGAGAAGAGTTCCGGAAAGTGGTAGACGGCATCCTTGACATGGCACCTAAAGAAGAAGAATATACCATCCGGTGGATATCGCGATCAAAGGCGCGTCCACCAGCAGCCGTTAAAAGTTGTCCAAGTCGCTGGTACCTTTATAAGGTAGATCGGGTATACACGCCGCTCGAGACCGCCCCAGAAACTGGAACAGCAACACTTCAAAACTCCAGTGATGCGTATGATATAGCATTCCCAGTATAGTATCGGTCAGGATCGTGATCATTCTGCCCTTGAAAGTGGTGTCAATCGAATTGAAATTATGCTTCGGAGCAATGATAAAAAAGAGGTAGATAGGTTATAGGCGCTCCAAAAGTGGCACACCCAAACTTAGCCAATTGTATGACCTTGCCTCAGTGTCGCGTCGTCAATGGACAAGTATAAACGCGTCTCAGCTCTCAGATTTGGTGGCAAATTTTAAACACGGAATTTCATATAGACAACGTATCTACCTATTTTTTATATTAAATCATTGCTTCGGGTGGGTGACGTTGGCTGGCTACCTTTTGTATGAAAAAACTAAATTTTTAGGGTTCCGTAGTGTCTTTTTTACTAATGGACTGTATTTTACGATATTAAAACGTACGAAAATGTCTGAAATAATGTTTGTGTGGAATAGTCTCAAAGTCAATCGAATTGAGCACTTACCAGGCTTATCTGCGATTGTAGTATGCAGAAGTCGGTGTCAGCTACCAGGGCAGAGTACTTTCACCAACTTTCAGCTAGCCGACTTACCTACAGTTCGCGAAATACCTTTCCTGAAGCTTCCACCGATAGGAGTCTCGTCGGCACTCAACTGAATTGACTTAATGCTTGGATTCTGCTTCCACACACGACTTATATATTATAATTATGTTATTCACAACTGCGACGCGACAATCAGTTGTTTTACGGAATAATTCAGAGCAAGCCAATCGAAAACGACACGATAACTTTGGCTGCTAAGAAACGACTCAAATTCGACCGGTCATTGCATAGACAATGAATATAGATTTCTTTTACTTTTTTTTTTTTTTTTTAAATCTTAGACCGATAACGTTGCTAGGCGATAATTTAATTTGCAATCCTGAACATTCCGCCCACCAAAATACAAGTTATTTTAAGATTTACTATTACTATGGGTTGTATCTCTTTAGAGAAAGTACGATTCTATTAGGATATCTATAACTTACACTAAATAAGAGCGACGATAAAACGAATTAATTTTGTAAAGGAAGAGGACACAGTTTTACAACTGGTCTTTTAAGTTCACCAGACTCGGTGCGAACTGTCACAACCCTACAGATACCATCAGTTCCTGGATGGAGTTGAACCACCCGACCCATTTTCCATTTCATTGGACTACATTGCTCATTAACAATGAGAACAAGAGTCCCGACATCTATTTGGTTTTGACCATCGAACCATTTGTGGCGCTGTTGTAGAGTGTGCAAATATTCTAAGTGCCACTTACGCCAGAAATCTTGGTGGATTTTTTGTATCAATTTCCACCTCTGAAGGGGGCCTAACTTTGCATCAACTAAATTACTTTCAGGTAATATAGTGAGCGGCTCCATCGTCAGAAAGTGGCCAGCTGTTAACACCGAAAAATCGTTAGGGTCTGAACTAACGGGTGATAGAGGCCTCGAATTTAACATGGCTTCTATTTGAGTCAAAACGGTGTACAATTCCTCGAAAGTGAGGCGCTGCGATCCTAATACACGCGATAAGTGTGTTTTTACCGACTTTACACCGGCTTCTGCCAAGCCGGAAAAGTGCGGGCTCCCCGGGGGATTGAAAACGAATTCGATTTGCTCAGAACGCGCAGCTTTAGACATCAAACCGTGTAACGCATTGGAGGCACCAACAAAGTTCCTTCCTTGATCCGAGACGAGTCTTGAGCAGCGACCACGACGCGCGATAAACCGGCGCAGAGCTGCCAAGTACGCTTCCGTCGTAAGCTCGGAAACAAGCTCTAGATGCATTGCTTTTGTGACCGTGCACACGAACACGCAAATATACGATTTGAATGTGCGTAAGCCGCGACCGCGACCTAGACTAGTGTCAAATGGACCCGCGTAATCAACCGCCGAAGACGAAAAGGGTTTAACTTGGTTGATTCGAAAGGCTGGCAAATTGCCCATGATAGGAGGCTCAGCGAGCTTCGGATGAGCGCGAAAACATTTCATGCAAGATGAAGTCACAGAGTTTATAGCCCGTTTCGACGACATGATCCAGAAATCTTGGGCTATTAGATTTTGCAGCGTTTGTAATCCGGGATGCATAAGCCGATTGTGATAATCCTCAATGACCAGCGTTGTTAACCTATGATCACGAGGCAACAAGAGTGGATGTTTAACATCAAACGACAAAGTACCTTTGGAAAGGCGACCGCCCACCCTTAAACAACCAGATTCGTCCAGAAAAGGCGACAATTTCCGAATCGGTTTGGCTACAGAGCGGAGCGACTTCTCCTTCGACAAACAACGAAGTTCTGAAGCGAAAGCGCATTCTTGGACATGCTTCACGAGAAAATGGAGAACACTGTTAAGTTCTTCAGACGACAAATTAGGATTTGTATTTTTTGACGAAGGATTTTGCAGGTTATACATGTATCGAAAACAATAAGCCAAAGTGCGCAATACCTTTTGCAACGACGAAAAACGATTCAAAATTGTGTCTATAAACGAGACGTTAGATGCTGTGAATAAACTATAAATCTTCTGTTCACTGGAAGCAGCCTCATCCAGAATCATCTCTGATTGTGGCCAATACTTTTGGGGAAGGGGCAGCCAGGAAGGCCCCGCCCACCATAACGGGTTCTGGATCAAGTCAGCGGGTAGCAAACCGCGAGAACCGGAATCCGCTGGGTTTTCCAAACCAGAAACGTGATGCCAACGTTCAGGGGGAACTTGTTCCTGTATGTGCGCAACCCTATTTGCCACGAAGGTTTTCCACCTCGAGGGACACGACCGAATCCAGGTCAGGGCTACAGTGGAGTCCGACCAAGCATAGACACTGTCAAAGGTGTGGAAATCTTTTAAAGCTTCAGTGAACGAAGCAAGCAAGTCCGACAATAAAAAGGCTGATAACAACTCCAAACGAGGTATCGAGCACTTACGAAGGGGAGCTACCTTCGATTTTGCGCAACAAAGACGCACGACAGTAGAGCCGTCATTTTGAACGACCCGACAATAAACGACAGCACAGTAGCCCCTCTCCGAAGCATCGCAGTACCCGTGGAGCTGCAACGACACGAAAGTTTCAATCATTCTACGGGGAATGGACAGTAAGCTTAATTCCGACAATTGTGACTTTAACTTACTCCACTCTTGAGCGATAGCACTAGGGATTTCACCGTCCCATTCGACACCCGAAACCCATAAGCGTTGTATTAAGTATTTTGCGAAAAATACGACAGGCGACAACAAACCCAATGGGTCGAAAATACGAGCGATGTCTGAGAGGATCGACCGCTTCGTACAGCGACAGTCATTCTGAATTGTTTTGAAAGTGAAAATATCTTCCTTCGGGAGCCACGAAAGACCCAAAATTTTCAGCGACAAATCATGAACATCTTCGAAGTTATGAAGTTGCTCCGAATATAGCTCCGACCCAGGCAGACTTTCAAGGAATTTAGGACTATTAGAGGTCCACTTACGCAAGTGAAGCTGAGCGGATGACAAAATGTCCACCAACTCCTTGCGCAAGCTTATCGCACTCTCGACCGAATCCGTCCCGGAAACAATATCGTCGACATATGTATCCCTAGCCAGCACTGCGGCACCGTGGGGAGCGCGAGCTGAGAATTCTTTCGCCAACTTAGAAACACACCAGAGCGCCTGGTATGGGGCACAGGATACGCCATAACTAACTGTGAGCAAGCGATAGTCCTTCACAGGATCATCAGGGGATGGACGCCATAAGATACGTTGATAGTTGCAGTCTTGCAGATCGACAAGGAACTGGCGATACATCTGCTTGATGTCCCCAGTGAAGACTATAGCATGCCACCGAAATCGAACCAGCAAATCGAATATACTTTTTTGTAACTTGGGACCTGGCAGCAAGGTAGCATTCAAGGATTTCCCGGTAGCATCCACTGAACTGGCATCAAAAACCGTGCGCAGGGGCGTTGTAAGTGAGTCACGCAAAATTCCCTGATGAGGTATATAGAAGAAGTGACCCTCAGACGACAAGGGGGGATCTACTTCCGCCATGTGACCACACTCCAAATAATCTTCCATAAAATTGACATAAGCTTGCCGAAAATTGGGATTTACCAGAAACTTCTTTTCTAAATTTAAGAGCCGCTTGAGAGCAATCTCTCGAGACCCTGAAAACTTAGGCTTTTCCTCAGCGTTGACAAAAGTTAATGGTACCACCATCCTTCCATCAGGATTGCGACAGTATGAAGATTCCATTAACTGTTCACACAACAATTCCGATTTCGAAAAAACAACAGCTCTAGGAGCATCAACACTTTCCAACTCCCAGAACCGCTTTATATTATTGTCCAAAGAAAGACTCGACACAAGAAGGCAGTATTTCGACTCAACACTGGAACCACTACGAGAACGAGAACGAGAAGCAGCAACACCGATGGCACACTCACCCATTACAATCCAGCCGAACACTGTGTGGATGGCAATAGGCTGCCCTGCGTTGCCTTTGACAACACCGGGTTGTAGAGCGGAAGCGAGAATATTCACACTAACCAGCATGTCAATAGGTCCAGGTTTGAAGAACGATGGATCTGCAAGATTTAGATTTCTAATATGTTCCCACGAGGCGACATTAATTTGTTCCGAGGGCATATCAGAGCAAATCCGAGATAAAATGAATGCTTCCAACGAAAATTTACAATGAGAGTCACTATTTGTAGGGACAATTTCACAATTGACAGATCCCAGAGTCTCTGTTGACGTTTGGCCAATGCCATTCACTGATTGCCCACTAGCATTCTTTATGGACAATCCAAGCTTTTGAGCGCATCTCAAAGTCATGAAATTGCAAGCACTTGCACTGTCTAGCAATATTCGAATTGGTACTATTTTATTATATTTATTTTTTATCAGCACAATAGCTGTCGAAAATAACACCTGTGCATTACAGTTTGGAACAGCCAAAGTCACCGGAGCATCTGAGACCTCTGATACTGCAGGTTCAGAGTCCCTGCTTTTATCAAAATGCAACAATTTGTGATGTTTGCCATTACATGTGTGACACATGACACTTGATTTACAATTTTTTACTCCATGTGATGGCCGACAACATAGGATACAAAGTCTCTTATCTTTTACCCTATTAAATCTCTCCATCGGAGAGAATTTCAAAAACTGAGCACAACTTTCCAAACTGTGACCCGAAGCAGCACAAATTACACATTGGCTCACCGGCGGCACAACAAATGACGATTTAGATTTAAAAGCGGGCTTACTAACAACACTATTAGCCCGAGACACCGAATTCTCCAAGGCCTGACTCCGCTTTTCGATGAAAGAAATTAACACTCCATAATCTGGTATGTCAATGTTTGATTCGAGATGCAACTCAAAGGCTTCTTTGGTGGAAACATCCAACTTAGACCACAGCAAATGGTACAACATATAGTTTTTATCAGGTAACTGATATTTTTCTAATATTTCTAAATTTTCTTTAAAGGTGCGACAAACACGATTCAATTCGACACTATTTTTCGATTTTACAGACTCGCAACTAAGCAACTTTTCATAAAACATTGAAGCAATTACTCTTTTCCTTTCATAATGCTGCTTCAATGTGTTATAAGCAGCAACATAATTCTCGTCACACAAGGGATAGTTTTTTATTAGGTTAAAAGCCTCACCTTGCACATTGGTTAACAAATAATGGAACTTCTCAACTGCAGGAATGTCTTTCTTGTGAATTAATGAATCGAATATTTGAATAAAAGACACCCAATGCTCCATCTTCCCACTAAATGGGGCAATAACAATACGAGGCAATTGCACACACGAGCTGGGACTGGAAAGTGACGGCTTTTGTTCTAACATTTGATTAGTAAAGCGCAACTTAATAGCTTTAACCATCATTTCGAACTGCGATGAAACTTGTAGCTCACTTTTCCTATCTCCGCTCGACAGCGACGATAACAGTTCTATCTGGAATGAGTGGAATTCCCTCTCCAGTGCCTTGACATCTTCGAGCGTGTACCCGGCTAAATCCGAGCTCGCGATGTACTCCAATCGAGCGAACGCGTAATCGCGACCTACGCGGTTTCTATCACACATGCCACTAGCGTTATCACTATTTCCTCCAGTCATTTTACCCGTACGAAGCACAATAACAACACTTCACAATAAACAAAACACCGACTATTATTATATTCTTCTAACCTCAACTAAACTATAACTGATTTGACAGCTTAGAAACGTTCCGAAACTAGATTTTATTTTATTTGACAAATCGCGACGTGTACCAACACGCAGACACAAAACGCCTTCTATCCAAAGAGAATCAACCCAAACGTTTCTAGGATTACCCGCAAATTTGTACAACGAGAAAAAAATTATATGTAACTACAAAATCTTGTTAAAAACACAAAATATTCCACGATCGCCTTACAATATTATGCGGCTCGAAGACCAAATGTCTTTTTTACTAATGGACTGTATTTTACGATATTAAAACGTACGAAAATGTCTGAAATAATGTTTGTGTGGAATAGTCTCAAAGTCAATCGAATTGAGCACTTACCAGGCTTATCTGCGATTGTAGTATGCAGAAGTCGGTGTCAGCTACCAGGGCAGAGTACTTTCACCAACTTTCAGCTAGCCGACTT
This sequence comes from Epinotia bilunana, assembly GCA_947049275.1. Classification (NCBI taxonomy): domain Eukaryota; kingdom Metazoa; phylum Arthropoda; class Insecta; order Lepidoptera; family Tortricidae; genus Epinotia; species Epinotia bilunana. The sequence goes on along the minus strand of OX346275.1, from coordinate 13,188,620 downwards.
ACCTACAGTTCGCGAAATACCTTTCCTGAAGCTTCCACCGATAGGAGTCTCGTCGGCACTCAACTGAATTGACTTAATGCTTGGATTCTGCTTCCACACACGACTTATATATTATAATTATGTTATTCACAACTGCGACGCGACAATCAGTTGTTTTACGGAATAATTCAGAGCAAGCCAATCGAAAACGACACGATAACTTTGGCTGCTACGAAACGACTCAAATTCGACCGGTCATTGCATAGACAATGAATATAGATTTCTTTTACTTTTTTTTTTTTTTTTTAAATCTTAGACCGATAACGTTGCTAGGCGATAATTTAATTTGCAATCCTGAACACGTAGTCAACAAGGAAACCTTATAGTTTCGCCATGTCCGTCTGTCCGTCCGCCCGTCTTCGGTTTAGCTCAGTAACCACTACGAAAACTGTAATTCTGCATGGGTACCTATACAAGGTGTTTGGTACACCCTGTATAAATCAATCACGCTGACAAAAAAAATGTTTAATGGGGTACCTCCCCAACACCTAAGTGTGGGGTGTCGTTGGATAATAGCTTGTTCAAAAAACGATTTTTCAAATTGGTGATTCGTTTGCGAGGTTTTCGTTCGTGCAACATCCCCCCCTGCCGGCTAAATGGCTGCTACTGGGAATGTGAAAAAAATCGTGGCAGTAGTACATATAATGAATTTAAAAGGAAAACTATCACGGCTAAGTAGGCATAACTAGTTACCGAGTAATAGTCGACCAACTTAAAAAGTACTCAGAAAGGTCAACTTTCGTAAAAATTCGGCCGACGCAACCATTTAGTTGGCGCGCGCGAGTCGATGTAACTAAGAAAGACAGGCAACTACGAAACCGGGCACTGCGCGTGGCCCGACAAGCACTTGGCCGATTTTTCAGGTTTTGCGTAGTCGGGTTACAGTGTTACTTTTTAACTTCTTATGTTTGTTCAATGAATATTAGAAGATTTGGGTCATTGTCCTTTATAACCCTGATGTCATAAGACTCCAAAATATGTAGTTTGCCTTCCACAGGATAGTTTGTAGTTTATATTGGTCAGGCAGGACTACGAATTCACAGTTGGCTGCATTTAGCCCGAAAGCGAACTTAACGGTCGTTTCGATGCTGGCGAGTTAAAACAGTTGAACCGCATCTGATATTCACGTCGTAAACACGGGACGTTAACTCAGGCTGACCCGCTCCGCAAATAGAACCTATTCACAACTCACAGGGCCAGTATAGATTGAACTTCGATTAATTACGTGTAGTTGAAACGAGTGTCGGGGTCAAGTTATGCCAGACGATGCAGGTGAGCTGAGCCGGGTAGTGAATAAGCTAGGCGGATTAAAGAACGGTTTTATGCAGTTTGTGCCAACCAAATTGAAGACAAACGTTTGGATACGAATCTTGTTTCGAGTGAGTATTCCGAATGCTCTACATGTTTTTGATTTCGTAAGTTAAGAGCATGTTTATGCAGCGCGTTACGATTGTGGAAAATAAAGATACGGAAATAACTCGCATTTTGAATGAAAGTTAGAAACGACGTTGCCAAGATGTAGGACATACTTCTAAGTCTCGTAAATGTGTGGTGGTAACTTGGTAACTTAAATTTTCCCTTCGGAGACATAAAAGAGCGGTTTTACCACAGTTTTAATGAGAAACATTTAGTCTAAACTGGACTAAACACCCCACTCACTCACTGACTGTCACTTTAAGATATTAGGTTTGCCAGATCGAATGACCCTAAAATCGGGAGAAAAAAGATATTTATCAGGATTTTGGGACTTTGGTCGGGAGAAATAAAAATAAAATAAATCAACGTCATTGAAAATTATTGTTAATACAAAAACTAACATAAAATGGTTTTCTCATTACCCAATTTACCCATATTATTATAATATAACAAAGTTTTATACATAATTTTAATTTTTGGTTTGCCACTTTATTACTTTTAACAGCTTTTAGCATTTTTATTTCCTTTTTCACTGTCTAAGGACGACTTTTCAATTAAAATTAAGTCGTATCATTAATTCAGCTTTTATTAGGTCCGTTCACTCATTCGGTTTCTGTCTTCTGTGTAAAGGTTATTCAGTAAACTGAATACTGTTTCACAATAAGCAAATTTTTGTTTTATACAATGAAGTCGTTTTGTCGGAAGATTTTTTACTTTGTCGGGAATCGGGAAGCCGTAAGAAAAATTCGGGAGAATCCCGCCAAATTCCGACCAACAGGCAACCCTACTTTAAGACCAAGTCTTGTCGAATAGGGTGACCATAAGTTAGTGTATTTGTTATTTAAAATTATTATCAATAAAGTTTAATTGTTTGCTTCTAGAGTTAATGCAATAAATTAATTTGCCTTACTACTGCCATTGAAACGCAAATTTCTGTTAACGACTTAGGTTTCACCCTGTATAAGTATGTTATACCCTAAGGTTTGATAACTTTTACATTTGACATCTAATAATGCAAATCATTATTTTAGGTATGTAGTTATTATTTGACTACTATTACGTAAACATTGAATTTAAATTAAATATGAATATACAATGACCCTGCGGAAGACCAGCGCTGACTGCAAAGCTAGCAACATGCTGAGCTGGGGCCATTTCGTGGCAAGGAAAAATGTGCTTTTTATTTTATTTCTATTATTATCTGTGTTGTTTGTCACGAAACTCTCACCCCTCACTTCATCCCCTTGCGGGATGATTTCCGGGATAAAAACTATCCTATGTCCTTCCCCAGGACTCAAACTATCTCTATACCAACTTTCATCCAAATCGGTTCAGCGGTTTAAGCGTGAAGAGGTAACAGACAGACAGACAGACACACTTTCGCATTTATAATACTAGTATGGATTGTGTATCTTGCGATGCTCACTGTTTAACTTTGTTTTAAGTAGTATTGGTTCTCAAGTGAAATGTATAAAAAATGAAATTAAAATGCTCTGAATAATTCCTTTTTTGCCTACGTCATTGCCAGTAACATATTCATACCAACAATGCGGGCCATATGTATAATCTACTATATACAAGTATAAATTTCCGCTTTATAAGGCTTGCTTTCGTCGTTCAATCTGCAGTTACTACTTTATGTGAGTGGCACTGTACATTAAATGTAATGTCCGCTGCCTACCCCGTCTAGGAACACAGGCTTCTAAATAATGTTTAGTACCTGGGCGACCGAGCTCTGCTCGAGTTAAAATAGAAAAAAGATGGAGAAAACGAATTTTCTCATACATGAGACCTAGCTAGATCGATTTTTCGCCCCATACCCCCCTATATTCCGAATCTCATAGAAATAGTCAGAGCCGTTTTCGAGAACGTGATTACAAATATTGCTCGTTTAATAGTATAGGATATAATATTTAATATAGTCCCTGGGCGATCGAGAAAATGAGATCCTGCTCGGGTGAAAATAGAGAAAATACGGAGAAAACGAATTTTCCTGGACATGAGACATGGCTAGATCGATTTCTCGCTCGCGTAAATTCCTATATTCCCAATTTCATCGAAATCTTTCGAGCCGTTTCCGAGAACTTTATTGCAAATATAAAATATTGCTCGTTCAATAGTATCCTATAGGATAGGATAGGATATATAGACATATATACATAATGTATACATGTAACGATATCTCCAACTAAACAGCAACAAGGAAAAAACAGCACTGATTAACCGTTCAGTATAAGTAACCACAGAAAACGACAACTGGGAACGACCTTCGGTAAAAAAAGTCAATTGATGCGATTCCCTGCTATGCAGCGATCTGGATTAACATTAGTAATATAGTGACAGTAGGTATACACACTAAACACACATCCAGCGAAACTCAGGTTCAACACTTAATGGTACTTTTATAAAAAATATCCATACTAATATTATAAATGTGAGTGTGTCTGTCTGTCTGTTACCTCTTCACGCTTAAACCGCTGAACCGATTGAGATGAAATTTGGTATGAAGATAGTTTTTATCCCGGAAACCATCCCCTGAGGGGGTGAAATTGGGGTTGAAAGTTTGTATCGCGCTACGATATAAACGAGTTCCACGCGGATGGAGTCGCGGGCAGAAGCTAGTTAGTAATATATGTATAGTTACAGTAGGTACACACTAAACACAAATCCAGCGAAACTCACGTTCAACACTTAGTGGTACTTATATAAAAAATATCCTACTAATATTATAAATGTGAATGTTTGGATGTTTAGATGTTTGGATGTTTGTTACTCAATCACGCTAAAACGGCTCAACCGATTTGGATGAAATTTTGTACGTAGATAGTTTATAGCCTGAATTAAAATATTGGATCGTTTTTATCTTGGGTCCACGCAGACGAAGTCGCGGGCGGAAGCTAGTATATAAATAAATTCTACTCTAATAATTAAATAATTTAAGTTGAAGTTTTTAACTCTAGGTTTTTATTATGTACTTATATTTGGAAGAGCGAGAACTCTTGATACAGGTATCTCTATACCTACTAGAAGACCTCGACCTTAATGTAAACTGAACCCTATTTAAATGAAATAAACATTATTGTTATATTACTAGTTTCTGCCCGCGACTTCGTCTGCGTGGACCCAAGATAAAAACGATCCAATATTTTAATTCAGGCTATAAACTATCTACGTACAAAATTTCATCCAAATCGGTTGAGCCGTTTTAGCGTGATTGAGTAACAAACATCCAAACATCTAAACATCAAGATTTCCGGGATAAAACTATCCTATATCCTGTCCCGCGACTCAAACTATCTCTATACCAAATTTCATCTAAATCGGTTCAGCGATTTAAACCTGATGAGGTAACAGACAGACACACTTTCGCATTCATAATATTAGAGAATATTATGTATGTATGGTAAGCACTTTATACGTTGTACTTGTACACAATAATAGGTTAAAGAATATACACGTCACACAATAGATCAAAGTACAAAGGCGAACTTATCCCTATAAGGGACCACATCCAGCTAACCCTTGAGCAATTGAGAGGAAGGTAGGTATAACGAGATAGACAAACAGTTTAGTATGGATTATCATGCCATGTTCAGAGGTTTGGGAGCTTCTCCTTTGCTCAGATTAATGATCATACAAAACGTTCGTCTTGCAAACCAAGCAGAAGAGAAAACCCTTGAACTAAACCATTGTTTTACAGCCATTCACGTTCTTTGATCACTAAGTAGCCATTTCTACTCTAGCAATGCAAATAACTTCCTTTATTTCCATAATAAAGCTTTTATGTGTTCTCCGAGATATCCCAGCTGTATTTTGTATTTCAAGACGAAGATTTTAGAAATGCCATTTCTTGATATTTGTAAGTCTTGGTGATTTCGCTAATAATGTTGTTAATAAAACGCATTCTTCATCTGAAAGGCGATTTACAATATACATTACTAAGTGCAAAAGGGACTAATTATCAAGCAAAAATTCGGCTGCGCAATGTGGCTCTCATACTTACTTTAACAAATTTTAGTATTAGTAATAGTGTGCAAAAGATAGAGAGAAATGGCCATCACTGGAGGAGGCCTTTACCTTCACAGGAGGGGTTCTCAAAGAAACGACTAAAATTAAAAATTAAGTTATTCAAAATAATAAATTTCAATAACAATGTATTTAAATAATTAAGAATAATATTAATATGACCGAACTTAGGACATACGTACATAGATCAAATTATTCTTATTATTATTATTATTATTGCATTGAATGTTACCAATTATTAAAAATAATAAGATATTAAGTAATGTATTTTATGTAAATCAAATTATCATTGCATGTAAAATAATTATATAGAAATAATAAGATATAATAAGATAAGATAAAAAAGCAGTGTACCTAATAATTTTTGTAATGCGTGCGAAATAAAAAGGTTTTTTTTAAATAATAGTCAAAAGTATAATATTTGGGGTCAATAGGTCGGGCGGAAAGGTTCTCGAGCGGCGACCACGTACCGGCAGGTGGTCCGATGACCTGGTAAAGGTCGCGGGAGTCCGCCGGATACGGGGTGGGAGCGGTCAGCTTGGCACTCTTTGGGGAGGCCTGTGTCCAGCAGTGGATATGATAATGATGATGAAATCATGAAATTTAAAGCTACCTAGAGACACGTCAAATGCAAATTTTAGCTAACCAAACCTATTATGCCACAAAGGTCAAAATGGTGACAACCCTAATACACATTTTTTAAAATCGTTTTCTCCAAACCTAGGCCTGACTTGAACGTAGTATTTTTAAGGGGCATACACCTTAGTGTAAGGCATCGATCTGTACCAAACAGAGGTTCTACTCTAGAAGAGTTGTAAAAAAATAAAACCTGATTTCGGTAAAAACACGGTTTTTGAAGATTCTATTATAAGTTTCGGTTAAATAAAAACGGGAATATATACACCTAGGGTTACTTTATAAACCTTCAATACAAACACAACTCTATTACGTGTAGTTTTTTTTGTATGAATTATTTTCGCTAATTTGACTTTCAAAGTCCGGAAAACTTCTAGATTAAAAAAATAATCAATTATACAAAATTGACCTCTGGGTATGCTTGTCGTGGGTTTGTATTGCGCCGTATATATCCATTGAGCAGAAATATTCAACAAACAGAGGGTCACTTTTTTGGGTCAAAAAAATACTGTGCACCGGTGTCTTAATTATTTGTTTGAATTATTTCACTCCACCAAGCAACAGGTATTACCTACTCTCTGAGTACCTGATGAGTTGTTTCCTATTATAAATACATATTTCAGTGAAAAATCGTACAACTCTTCCCTGACTAAGAGACGCGTGGCCAAAACCCACAACCATTTTCAGGGTTCCGTATAGTCAACAAGGTTCCTTGTTGACTATACGGAACTTATAGTTTCGCCATGTCCGTCTGTCCGTCTGCGGCTTAGCTCAGTAGGTAACCATTGCTACTAGAAAGCTGTAATTTAGCATGGGTATAGAAATCAATCACGCCGACAGAACGGTAGAATAAAATGGCTACTACTACTGGAAATGTGACAAAAAATCGTACTTATTAATTAAACTTACACATTTAATGAATCTAAAAGGAAAACTATTACGGCTAAGCAGGCGCATAACTTGTTACCGAGTAATTATCGACCAACTTAATGTGTATGTGGAAAGGCCAACTTTCGTACAAATTCGGTAGACGCAACCGCACCATTTAGTTGGCGCGCGCGTGTCGATGTAACTAAGACAGTCAGGCAACTAAGGAACCCTACACTACGCGTGGCCCGACACGCATTTGGCCGGTTATATAAATGACAACCTACTCAAATTGCCACCTGCATACATAGAAACATTAACACTTCCTTATAAGGATTGTTCGCAAATCGTCATAGCACTGACATAGGTATTAGCACTGATGACGCCACCATTGTATGTATGTATGTATATATGTATGTATGTAAGCACTTTATTGTACACAAAACAGGTTAAAACACAAATATGATATATAAGATTTTGTCATTGTCTCACAGTACCCGACCTTTCGTGGAGGTGACGTCATTTTTAATGATTCTATTACGATGGCTATGCGATTCATAACCTTTCTCGACTCCTCAGCACGGCTAGCATGCGACGGCGCGCGAGCTCTCTCGATTTTTCTCGCATTATCCGTCTCTTTCTTATTAGAACACTTAGAACAAGAGATATAGTGCGATTTGTTCGGGTACGTGTTCCTTCTTAGTTAATTAGTTGCTATGTTGGTTTTATGTTTTTTTTTCTTTTTTATGGTGCAATATTCTGTATTAGCAGTGTACCTAGTGCGATATTGTGTGCTAAGTGTGTCAAACATTTTTTTTTTTCTATGCCATTTCTATCTGTGAGTTCCTTTAATTGGCTTTGTATTACTATGTAAGACTTATATCATGTTTTTGCAGCTGTTGGTACTCCTTAAGTATAAATAAATAAATAAAAATCGAGAGTATGTCGCGGCCGTCGCATGCTAGACGTGCAGTCGTCCCTATCCTACTTCATATTATAAATGGGCATTTTCAATAATTCGTGTACCCAATTAGCGTGAGTTGTTTAACAAAAATTAACTCGGTGTCAGTTTTGTGACGACAGTTCAGCATACAAATTATTGAAAATGCCCAAATGCGCAAGTTTAGATGTTTGTTACTCAATCATGCAGAAACGGGTACCTAAACGGATTAAGATGAATTTTGGTATACATATAGTGTATAGCCTGGATTAACATATAGAATACTGTTTATAAAAAGCGAAAGTTTGCATGGAGCTGCGATATAAACGAGTCGCGGGCAGAAGCTATCATAAATATAGCATAAATATTATCAAACAGTCGAACTGTAAAATTTGCGAATGGGACACCTCTGTCACGCTTACCTGCCACGATTGGTGCGACAGAGAGCGCTACATAGGTGTCCAGCCCCCCTATTCTGTAACTTGTTTTAAGCTCACCTCAACGCTCACCCACAAATATATCTTGACACCGCGAAGCCTAGTAACTAAGCGTAGGTAGAGGTCTAGTTTCGTGACCGTCGACCGGCGGGGTGAGCCGCATTACCGCGTAGTGAATAACAGCCCTGTTCCCGCATTGTACGGCCCCGTGTGCAGCGAGCGTTTGCTAAAAGTATCTGTGGGTACACATTATCTTGCTCGCGAGATTCCACAACTATAAGTCTCGGGAGTCAAACTCATACTCATACTCATACTCATTTAAATACATACTGACCTAATCTAAAACGCCGGTAATTAAGCATTGTGAGTAACAGATTTGAGTCAGTCATCGATGACGGAATGACATAATAGATACCATTAAATATTCATTATAAATTAAATACTACTTTATACCTGGTAATGCAGCTCGCTGGAATCTTGATTTTAATCGGAATGTATAAGTGTTGCTATTGATAGATCTTATTCAACGATTTAATCGAACTACTTGATTTATTCAAGGATGGGGCCGCCTTACGGCCTCGTTAATGCGAAAACATCACTTGTACATTTAAAGCAGTATACCTACCTCTACCTACCTCTTCTTGTAATATTTAGCCATATAGTATGCGGAGTCCCACTAGAATGATAGACGACGCACTATAAGTATTTTTCTGATTTTGAAAACCGAATCAAAAATGCTTTTTAACTGCTTTTTTTAGCCGGCTCATTGAAAAGTAACATTTTTCCATATTTCATCGCGAAATGTATTCTAAATAGGGAAAGACTGAGAATCAATTTTACATGCAGTGTTGTATTAGCCGTGGAGAGCCAACATATAACTTAAGAACTTGAGACAATGGAAAATAACGACACTATCTAGAGTTATCGCTAGGATTTTTTGCTGAAAGTTTCATTAGTCTTTCATCGTCCATCATTAAAAAACTGCATTCCGCAGACGGTACCGGAGGAAATTAAAATCTGTAAATGAAAAAGTAACCTTTCCTTGGAAGAATAATACGTTTATGTCAATTTATTTCAATGGATACTTCTGCTTCATAGTAGCTTTGTAAAATGAAAGTTTATACAATGGGTAATCTTCGGAACCGCATATCCGATTTCACAAATTCTTTCATAACGTAATCAAAGATCGCAGTAATACTATAAATGACCAAATAAATTTAGTTATTAAAACATTCATTAGCAAAAGGGGATTAAATCTCATTATACATTTAACGCATTTGCTGCCTGGAACCCACCCAGCGGGCGCCTTCGTCATAGGCGCTTTCCGCTACTTAGAGGGAAAACCATTGGATCGGCTGTGAGTGTAGCACGTAGCGATTCATGGCAGTAAACGTGTTAAGGCACAATCTTCGATATGTCACTAATTCACCACCATTGTGTATCGACTACCATTTACCGTACCAAGCGCGCGCGGCACCATACACGAAAAGCAATTTCGGTACCAATGAAAAACCCATCAGCGTGAAAAAAAACAAAGGGCACCGAGCAGGTCACGTCCCGGGACGTCGTGACGTGTCATTTGTATAAGCTGTCAAGATCAGGCCTGTGAGGGTAGGACGGAGGGTGTAGTGACGTCACGACCCACTCGCTCTTCCCGCGGCCTTCGTCCGGAACGTATCGGCCCTCGATTCCAAGCTAATGCGATTTGAGTGGCCATGCCATCTTGATCCGTTCCAGTTACAACGAGTTTCCACTGACTTCGGTGGGCGGCATTGAGGGAAATTGACGCAAAATGTGTCAGTTTAGTCAGGCTAGAAATTTACATATTTCAACACCAAAATGAAAAGAATAAAAAAAAATAGGTACGATCTTAAAAATCGAACTAGTCATACTCAATAAGGCTTGTTTTATGAGTAAATATTAGACGACAATATAGTTAATAGATATAAATAAAAGACTTAGAAACAAATATGCTCATCTCATCAGACAAATATTTGCCCTTACCCGGATTCGAACTCAGGACCTTCAGCTTCCTATAGGCTAACCAGGTCGTTAAAAAATGAACCATGAGGTTGTAAAGGTTTACATGTAACTTTTCGAAGATCATGCCTAAGAACACCGGCTGATCGGAGTCCTCAACGGGTGTTGACAGGATGACAGTGTAAAAAAGTGTAGTTAGCAATACTAGCTAGTACCAAAATCGTTTCGATATTTATTCAAAATGTACTAAGCATTTAAGGCTGTATTTTGTTCAAGGTTCGAGTCTAAGCGTGACATGCAAATGAAGACGGTTTTTACTAGCTATTAGACTACCTTATAAACCTAATCGAACATGAGCTAATGGATACGATATCGCACCAAATTTATAGTCGTCCTTGCCTTAGTTAACGTTTTGACAAATTGTCCGTGTACTTGTTACACCCTGTATTCAGGTCTATTCACTATAATCACAACGTCGTATCTTACTTAATGTTGCCGTCGAAAAACCAACCGTGCTGCATGGATAATTAAGTTCACTTTTATGGAGACAATTAAATTAGTTGATGTTGTGTTCCGCTCTGGGACTTCACATAATTAATCGGATAATTTGTGATAAGAATGTCGAGTTAAGCTTCGAATTCTCGAATTTGTGCTGATTTTAAACGGATTTCTGGGTAATTAACAGTGTGTTTTCTCAACCTTATACCGTATTAGAAGGTACCTACATAAAAGCGTATATAAACGCTCATTTCCCAGCGGGCCATAGATCAACCCTTATCCTTATGGTTTTTCTAGTATCATCGGAATATCGAGCTAACTATATAGGTATTCATTCCTTTACAATGTAATTTTTAGTAATCATCCTAAAGCGAACTAATTTAGTCATCGCAGACTTCCTAAATGATAATGGCAGGTTTGGCAACGTTCCATGTTGAAAACTCAAAATTTAATACAAGAGTCGGCGAGTAATACGAACGTTTTCACTAGATAAAGTCAGTACGCCAGCGCCATTTTCCCAAGATTCATAACACGTCTTGATTTACTTCGTAACTATCCCTAACATAATTTGACGTCGACATTTGTAACATCTATTTGTAAGCTGAGGTCTGACTTACACTGGTTTGATGAAGTTTTCGGTAAGCGTTGTGACTAGGGCACAGCGTTTCATTGCTCGGGGTGGCATGCCATCTATCAGACACAATGGTGATGCCAGGCGATTGTACGCCCTAAAAGCATGTAAATAATAAGACATTTCACCTTGTCGTTGAAAATGCGAAGGTAAAAGGTTTTTATTTGTCCATCGATTACTTTGAAGGTTTTAGCGACGTCATACGCGTTGAATTTGCGGTTTTGTTGTTACTGAACACCATTGTTTTGATAGATGTCACATTTTCAAAAATGTGGGTTATCATTTAGAGTTAGTTGTTAAACAAAAAATATCAGTTCAGTGACGAAAACTAAGCATACTAATTATGGGAAAATTATTTTGTTTCACATTTAAATTAAGTGATTGACAATGTATGATTAATACAGATAAAGACATATCATAGATTTAAAATTAAAACTATAACTAACTTAAAAATAACACACCATAAACTAAAAAAAATGTTTATAAACTTGGACCCTTTGGCAGGGTACCCATCACGCAGGCAGCATTCCCGCTTTGAATTGCGATTGCAAGTCTTTGCGCGAGAAAGATGTCCGCGCGAGGGTCGCCTGTTGACTCCCTTAAGCGTTTGCTGAGCGCCCCGTGAAGCCCACGCGCGCCCTTTCCGCGAGCCAAGTGTCTCGACACCAAACGGAACGAACTAGTACTGGGTGCCGAGACAATTGTACTTCTTTGTGCATATCATGTATAAATTGGAAAGAAAAAGTTAGTTTTTATACAAACTGGTGGTGGTGGTGGTACTTAGTTGTCGTTATAAAACTTACACTGAGTAAATTTTAGTTTGACGACTCACGCTAAGTTGGGTACACATTAATTTAAAAATGCTTATATACTTCGTTCGATTGATTGATTCGCTTAACTCTAGAGATAATCTATTGAGTGATATTTATTTGGTGCAATCATTTCAAATTAAAACGTAGCGAACAGGATCGAAGTGGAACACGGGGTGATTGCCACTTCTAATTTGATTGATTCCATTATTTTTAATAAATCCAATAGTAGATTCCCCGTTTAAAAGAATGCGTGTCGTATTTCCAACAGAATAGGGTTTCCTATTGTATGAAATGGTATAATGCTTTTTTTTTTTTTCACGAAGGCAATCGGTAAAGTTCACAGCGTGTACTTTAGGCGTATCCATTGAGGTTCGTTGAACTGTGATTGATATTCGCAATGTCTTGACTGAACTGACCTTGTGTATCTTGTATAACTAGACACTAAGATTTGTAGCAACTATGTACGATCGATGGGTAGTGTTATAGTGGTTCATCTGAGGCGAGGGTCTTTGGCCGTTGTGAATATCCTCAGCTACCGTTCTAAAGAAAGACTAAGATATAAAACTCATGGTATTATTGTTGTTGTTTTCCATTAAATTATAAATCTAGGGTTATGTTCATTTGGAAATGTAGCTTTGAAGGGCGCGACAGATCGGAATAGATGTTGAGTTGTTTGTTTTCTTAGTTGAAGTTCGTTGAAAAATACCCTTAGACACTCTGTATGAGTCGGAACAGTTATCTATCATAAAACTTGCTTACATTTGTTGGTATCAATAATGTTACCTTTTCAAGGCCTGGTGATTATGCATAGTACATACTTTGTTTACCATAGTAATCAATGGAATATATAAGAATTGTGATTGTATTATTGAAAAGGGCCTGGCAGGTATCGATGCCTGCCAGTGTTAGTTATTTAATATATTATTAACTAGTACAAATTATTATTAAACCTATGCGGTATAAAAATATATTATATAATCCTATTTTAAAACGATAAATAACTTCTCTTCTCGTAGCGTCGATTTACATTTCATATAGTTCAGCGGATACAAACTAGCCGCGCATTAAGTCTACTTTAAAGAACTGGACCTAAAAAAATAAAAAATATATATATACGCGTTGACTTGAGAACCTCCTCCGTTTTTTTCTTCGGTTAAAAACTAGAAGACAATGCGTGGTCGTGAGATCCCGAGAATATTTGCATTAATAGACGTTAAGCAATACATAACTTTTCTTTCAAACTCCAGAATGGGATTAACTTAAATTAAATAAAAAAGCTACGTAGATAGATACAAAGTATTCACCAAGGCATTATTCTAATTAATCACGTCATCAAACAACGTCGTACATAAAACAGAGGCGACCTCATTAGGTGAAGGTAACGGGGGGTCATAAAAATCCTACTAAACTGCATTATTACCCCGTGATACCCGAGAGTGGGATCGGTCTGAGGTATGAATACTAACTTAACAGGTAAAGATGAGATGCTTTCCGCTTTTTAAATTTTCACGTTCGAGAATTTAAGTTATCATAGGTACTCTTATCGTATCGTGTTTCGAGGTTTTTGATGAGGAAGGGGGGGGGGGGGGGGCATTTTCTCGGTTTTTACTCGGTTTTAGGGTTTCCAGGGGATCTAAAAAACTACCGTCGCTAATCACTTTTGACGAGCGAGACTCACGATTAAAACGCTCATTACTAACTTACAGACTTAAGGTGGTTTTCCACCGGCGAGGCGAGGCGGGACGTGGATGGGCGAGAATTGAAATTAGTATGGTACTTACTACCTATTTCCACCGCGCGCGCGCGCGCTCAGTGCAAATAGGTAGTAAGTCCCATACTAATTTAAATTCTCGCCCATCCACGCCCCGTCTGGCCTCGCCAGTGGAAAACCACCTTTAAGGGTCGCGAGGACGCTTGACTCTCCATACAAACGTTTGGTTCTCATTCTAAAACGGCATGCTATATTAACATTCAACTTTGTATACACAATGAGATCGGACATATCTATTGTAAGGTCCGAAACTTGTTTCTGTTGCTAGAAATTAAAAGAAGAAAATAATAATAATCTATTTCAATAGAAAGAAAATAGAGCGGTTTCAGTAGCGAGTAGAACGTTTTTCATACAGTCTAATCGCTTATTTTTTTCTGTTATTATTTATACTATTTATAGCAACAGAAAATGAATACCGACCTATGATATGGCGGACTCCATTGTGTACAAAAAGTTTCATGTTCGAGTGTGCCGTTTTAAAATGAGAACTACGTTTGTATGGAGAGCACATGAGTCGACCGTGCTGGCGACTCTTATCAAACAGTATTTAGTTTTTTACTAATTACGCTGTGAAATTAACCTCTTCTCTTAATTGTTGAATAACATGGCCGGGTGTTAAAGAGGGTTTACGCAATGCTTAATTGTCTTGCAGGCTCCTATCTAACGAGCGACTTCACTTTGGATAACGAGATTCAGTTTAGCCGAGTTTTATAATTACCGTTCGACTTTTCAATATTTCGTACTAGCTTCTGCCAGCGAATCCGTCCGCGTGGAACTCGTAGCTTCATACAACCTTTAACCCCCCATTTCACCCCCTTAGGGGATGATTTCCGGGATAAAAACTATCCTATGAACTTCCTCGTGACTCAAACTATTTCTATACCAAATGTCATCGAAATCGGTTCAACTGTTTAAGCGTGAAGAGGTAACAAACAGACGACGAGACACACTTTCGAATTTATAAATATGGAATATGCATTTATTCTGACGAGCTCGGACGGATCTTGCCCTAGGTTCATCACGATGAGAGTGCCGCCATCGAATAGAATAAACAAGATACTTACACATCATCATCATCATATCAGCCGAAAGACGTCCACTGCTGGACATAGGCCTCCCCCAAAGAGTGCCACAATGAACGGTCCCGCCACCCACACTACACATGCATGAACCTAATTAGCCACATACCCATACGTCACGGTTTCACCGCACGGTTATAGACTATCTGTCTCTTTGTCAGTGTTCTAATTAAAAAAGAACGGACAGTCTATCTCGCGCGCTATCTTGTGATAACCGTGCAAGAAAGCTCTACCCTGAACTATTTTAACGATTAAATTATAAATTCGTCGTCTACTACTCATGCTCGATTTGATATTCAAAGAAGCAATATTGGCTAAAATTGTATAGACGTAATATGTCCTATAAGTCACATGTCATATAAGCGGAGTTAATGATAAGGTTGGCATGTCAGACGCCCATAATCACAGCTTAGGCAGTATGGGAAAGTACGCTCCTTGCATTGACGGCAGAATGATCAAAAGTGAAGTCTCGGTTTTATAAAGATCTGTTAGAATTTTTAACAAGCTTTCATTGAACTTGCAATGTATGTATGTAACTATGTTTGTTCGGATGGAATCTTGCAACTCAATTTTGAAGCAGACCTTCAACCGATTGAGCTGAGGGTTTAAGTATAGTTTGGATGACAATTCAATATTATGGTACCATCAAGCTGATTTGATGATGAAGACAGACGGTGGCCATGGGAATTTAGTACTTGACAGACGTAACCCCGTTGAGTTTGGGTTAGAATCGTCTCAATGAGTAGTTGATGACGCTATACAGAAAAGTACAGTTGGCAATAAAAGCTTGTTGTTCTTGAAATTTTAGTTAGAAACTTATTTTATATCATACCTACATAAATAAGACTATACATATTTTATCAGTACTGACACAGACATGTCGACAAGTTGATGTCGAGCCGTATGAGAATGTCAGGAGGCTGGCAATGGACAGAGAAGAGTGGCGGTTAGTCCACCGACAAGAGCTAGGCTCTTTAGTAATGATTATGATGAATACAGACATAAGGTCCAAAAGATCTGTACAGAATCGAAGCGTGTGCAGAAGCGAAGTCACCGCTATTATTTATTCTCTGCCGGCTTTCTTAATTCTTTACGACACGTCTGCAGCTAAGGTTATTTGTAAGATCAGATCTACGAGTGAAATCATTAAGATATATCAGATATTATAGAATCGTTAGGAGTGCCTATCGGTGAGGATCAAATTCTTGACCAGTAGTTAGGCTGGTTAGTCAGTAGTTAGCCATACAAACTGAAGAAGTGAACAAAGTTCCGTTGTGCCACAAAAATGAATCATAGAATAGTATGGTTAGTTTTCGTGTCACAACGGAAAACTTTTATAGAAAGTAATTGAGTGAGTTAGGCTGGCCGAGAGTTTGGTCCTTACCCCTGTGCCAAATCTTGGGATTAGGTGTCAGACCGGGCCCCGGGCTCCTTTAGGGCACAACCGGGAATAGGTTGATGATAGAATCATTAGGAGATAAAATAAAGGCACCAGCGCGCCAATGGTTTCCTTCAGACTTGTGTACCTCCGGCCTCGAATGAGAAGTTTCATTAGGGTTCTTGTTTGCCTTGGCAGCTTTTTGCGAGTATTAACGCGTTCAGAAGCTAATTTGGCATGCTCATGTTGTAACGTCCGAAAGTAGGTAATTAGCATCTGCTTTGTTATTTTCAAATTTGGAAATTGTGATAAAATTTTCAAGAGGAGTGTGTAAAAGTTATTTCTTTAACTAGAACAAGAATCTCATCGACATAAGTTCACTACAAAATATCGATACCAAATCAGATTTACGTATACGTGGATAATCCGATTGTGTGCATAGGATCTATAAAGTAGATAGTGCGGTCTCGACCTAGATAGGCAATGGCATCGAAGATAGAAACTACGTATTCTGAGCGTCGCATGGTGCGATACTGTCCATCGAGTGGAGCCGGTGCCAAGTGCAACGCCATTTTGTAATGTGTTTAATAGAAATTAGCTTTACAGACTCTTGTAAATTAGATAATTAGGCTAGTCAATATACTTAGCAAATCGGCTGGATATATTTTTAGAACACAGTTTGATGCGACGTTTAATATCAGAGCCGCAAACGTTGCGACAAGACACTGGAATGATTTGATAGCTGCACATCAGGTTAATGTTTTAACGACGGAAAAAAGCGACTTGAATAAACTAAGACAGCATACGCAAATGTATACTCAACAGTTGAGCCTGATAAAATATATGAAGATACCAGGGATTACGAAGACTTATTCATGACACGAGGACATCAGACAAATATCCGTCATCAGACAGGACGGAGATAAAATCCGCGTTTTCTTTGCTCCAAGGACGGCGATAGGCACGTACGCTGTCGTAATTTTGTTCAGCGTACGTATATTACAATCTGAGGATACTTAGGTCGTTTTACAATGCTCCAGATAAGCCCTTACGCAGCTGGATTCTAAAAGAGCGTATGTATATTAGTTACGTGGTACACTCGAGACTTTTTTCCAGTTGTACGGTGGCCGGAAGGATACATCCCGAGGGGATAAACCCGCGTCAGTCCCCGTCGATTGCGGCTACCTTATCCGTCCGACAAAAACGTGAAAACGGACACAGAACTCTTATTCGGGTGAGATGTTACATCGACGTGACCCCGAAATAAATTTGGAGGAATGACCCGTTAATTCTTTAACCTGTCAGAGGTTTAATTTAAATGCCGTAATTACATCTCACAAGAACAACAAATGAAACATTATGTGTTGCGCAACCACTCGCTCCTATAAAAAGAAAGGTAGGAAGTTGATATTCCAAAAGAACTTGGCAACTTCGATGACACCCAAGCGGCAAAAGGAACACTCAAAAGTTTACAAAATGTCATAAATTACGTTTTCAACACAATTGCTCGTAACGTACCTCTTATTGTGTCGCTTTTAGGCTCATAATCCTGGATATTAAACACGCGTGTTTAATAACATTACGATACTTGTGTTATGGTTATATCCCGATTAAGTCACGTTGCCACCTTGCAGCAAGGTGTATGCATGCACACGGTGCATTCTTAAACTAACCGGGTTGTACAGAATGTACAGCTTTTTTTTTTATTCTCGGCAAATGGATTCTTACTCGACTAAACAAATTAAATCCTTTTTGTTAGTTAATTGACTATTTCTTTTTGGATATGATATAGAAACGGTTAATTTAGTAAAACTATTCACTTTTGATAACATTTTACATGAATTAATAAAGATAACATTTTAAAACGAAATTATTTATTTTATTTTGTATTGGCTGTTTAGAGATTTCATCTAATGCGCGCGCACTGCGCAAACTTCACAAAAAAAAATTATGAGCGGCATTATAGGTTATTTCACAGATATTTGTTGTTTACAAATTGTTAATTAAAATTTTGTTAATGCGTGTTTGGTTATTAACAAAAATGTTGATTCGTGGAGACTAGAAAAGTGATAAAAAGATGGACGCCACTAGAAATTCTTGACGATGTATTCAACATGTGAGTAAAAACCTGTTGACATCAATAAGTAAGGAAAATAACTTGGCAGGCCTATCAAATTTTCATCTTATGAAAAGGATTTTTTCCTCGCAAAATGTGTTGAAAAACGTCGTATGAAACGCGTGAGCTTTGATAATTACATCCTCGGCTCTCTTATCACGCTCACCTGCGGCTCGCGTGATAATTCCGCCTCTGATGTAATTATCAACATACCTCACTTGTATCACAATGTACTATTTAAGCATAGGGTGGCTTTTGATATCCTTCAAACTTGACAGTTAGGTCAAAGGGAATGATTTTTATGCATCGTGAGAACTAGCAGCTATTACGTCACGATTGTTGCCGTATTGACAAAGGGTATACCTAACTGATGTGTATATCCTAGAAAGTAACTTTCATTCATGCAAGGTCAGAATAGTAAACGTCAGAAGCGTGCAGCCCTTTAAATTCGTAATGTCATGGGAACAAAAGCAGGTGAACCAAAGGAAAATTGCATCGAGCCATGTTGCTTACAATTCTTCCATTCCTGAAGACAATTATTCGCTCAAGTGCAAGGGACATGCCACGGTCATGTATGGGCTATTTAGACCAAGGATCAACAAGGGTTCATTAATCCTTGTACGGTTTTCCATCGGATATTAAGTATCAATGAACCTTATAACCATTCGCTACCGACAGTATTTTAATTCGTGCTATCCAGTACAATTTTAATTATGAATATCGTAAGCGACACACTTTCAACCCAAATCAATATTCTAAAATCCGTACTCGCAGAATATATGTAACTGGAGTCACAGTGAATAAACTATGAAATATTAATGTCGTAGTACGAAGTCATAAGTCATTTATTCATAAACAATATAAACTGAGTTTGAAATTCCTAAAAATAATTACATTTTATAATCTAAGATTTAAAAATTATATAAAAATGTCCACTATAATCTAATTACCAAAAATGTCCAAGAATGTCCATCGAATGGACTAAAGATGTACGTGTGACTATTGATCATAAAATCATAACCAGACCATCATATTTATAATACAATCATACTTAGTGAATTAAATGTGCTCGACAAACCTAATAAGATAGCGCTCTTTCAGGAAAATGATGCAAACGATACAAGTCTTGTACGCAAACAAACGACAGTAGGCCAAGATTTATTTACACTCCTTTGCCTTCAGAAAGGTCGGTGCTGTTCTAATAAATATATTTTCCACTCTCACAATGAGACAACGTTGACAAGTTTATAGTGTTATTTTTGACAGGAAAGAGGCAAGGTCGCGTCGAGGCTGACGCATTGTTTGAACATGTCAAATTTGATGAGAGCGTAGAATAGATTGTTTATGCTCACAATGAATTTAATACTAAAGTAAACGAAGCCATATCGATTGACACGGAATTAAAATGACCTATTCTGGTTTCAATCAATATTTGACTTAGGAAGTTATTGCTTTTTTTTTCAAATTCCGTGACGACATAAAGACTACAATCGAAGCGCTATCATTGTACAATCAATTCAGAACTGAATCCATTAAACGGCTAATATAATGCGGTATTTGGAAATAACCCTTGCAACGATAACGATCTGTTAGACCCCCTGAATATTATGTCATCTTAAACATGATCATTCCGTTTTTATTTTACACCAAGCTTACACATCGTTATTGGATATCGTGAAATTATTGGATTTATCGGCAATAACTATGATACATCCATGGGTAAGACATTACAATTTAATGATTCCGCAGGTTAACTGGGTTCCGCGGTTCCTAGGGATCGTTAAAGACGGAATCTTAGGAAAGATTATTTTCGTATTGGGCTGTAAGTAATCTCCATTACGCTTTGAGGAAAAATACTCGAATTTCGAGTAGGCGTTAAAGCGTTGGTAGAATCAATCAAGATTCTAAACATTAGAAATTTCAAGAAAAGATTTCAGGTGACTGATGTGTTTTGTCTACGCAGCTATAGGGCGTCCCATTTATGATTCGAAGAAAAATAACTCACAATATCAAAGAAATTAAACGTTCTTGTACTAATACAAAAGGAATTGTTGTTCGAGGTTTCATCGGCAACAGCCGATAATAAAGACCAGTGCCAGACAACTACATTCTAGATCTTCCCTGCCTCTTGAGCCTGTCTTTTGCAAGTTATAGACAGAAATCCATCACTTCTAACTGCCAGTCTTCTTACCATCATAGTGCTTAATCGAATATAAAATTTATTTTAATATTAACGTATGCCATACCATTAAATAAATTAGCATTATCATAGTGCTTGTTTGCAACCTCTATCTAGTCTATAGTCTTCCCCACTGGCCGCAATTAAACTTCCATCCCTTCTGCTAGCCCTAATACTTATGAGTCCCCAGTCAGTATAAACAAGTGAATTGGTCTAAAACTGACGTGGCTCGTCTAGTTTCTGCCATGAATGCAGGGTACAATAGGGCCAACAAGGTAGTCCCCGTTCCTCTTGTTTTTCCTACTCACAGCAGACATACAAGAGTCAACGTAGCTTTTGGGGCAACCAAGTCAAGTAACGTTCAGTGCCTGGAATCCCGGTATTAATGGAAGCGCCCGGCCGGCTGGCGTAGCTATTTTTTCCTGACCGCGCCGCTTGACTCTCAATCATAGGAAAAATACCATGAATAGTTAAATAAGACTAAGACTTACCATCTGTGGGCGAGGTGTATAGCTTCTTGCACAGCTCCTGCGGGCCACCTAGCGCGTTGATCTTGGCGATTCCCTCGGCGCCGCGCGTCTCCATCAGCTCGCGCAGCTGCCGTAGGCTGACGCCGTACTGCGCCGGCCGCCCCTCGACCGTCGCCATGGTGCCGGGCTTGCGGCCGCCGCCCGCACCAAGCCCGACAACCCTCTAGCTCTGGAACAATAAGGGAAACTATTTAGACGCTGTCACCCAATAACAAATCTCGTCGATATCAGGTCTATGGCCGTGGTCTCCGGTTAACGCTGCGAGCAGCGTCTATCTATCTACAGTCAGCAGTCTCTATCTATAGGAATGTAGCTGCATTTCCGTAAAACTTGACGCTGAGGCAACCAGGATTTGGATTGCGTGGCGGTGGCGCCTCGCCGCCGGCCGGGCCTGCTGCAGCGTGTGTCCGCTCGCACGCGCCACGCTCGACACGCTCCTACTGCGCGCGCAATATCTTTGTTACACCAAATGCTCACTCAGCACGAGGAGGTTGACATGTTTGCTGATCGCCTTACTAAATTATGCCGTATTGCTAAGCAGTTCCTTGACAATTTTAATTAAAATTATTTATTATTTTGACATATTTTATAATTCATAATTGCGAATGTTACCAAATTGATGATCTTTTATTTTTTGACATGTATTGTGTTCTGTTATATAGGTATGTGTAATAATTTATCGTGTAAGTGTTTTGGTGTTACGTATGCTGTAAACTTACATTGACTTATGAATGAATAAATGAATAAATGAATAACCAGTGGACCTAGTCCTAAGATATCAAAGCCCCCATGTTATGGTCTGTCGAAAAAGCCGACGAAATGGGTCATACGGGTCACGATAGTTCTTCGTGACGGGAGCCACGGTACTTGTCTTATGTTTACGGCGAAAACCGTGACCAAGACGAGCTAGAAGTAACGAGGCGCGAGTACCTCCTACTCATGTTCACAACTCATTGGGTGACCCTGCGTCATCATGCTCGAACCCAATGGAATTGTGAACTAGAGTAAAACCAAAAACGACTAAAGAGGCTCTCAAGTTAGAGTACAGAACTTAGCTTAGTACTCTAGATACGAGGGCGAACATCACATCTCCCGCAAAGATCACACTATAATTACGTAACCAACTATAGGGCAGGAAACAAATATCTGGTCAAAGTCACATGTCCAGTTAAGCATTACTAATTTTTTTTAAAGCTCTGGAGTCTGTTTCTTGCTTTGAGACCATTAATATTAAGATTTACTGAACCGTTTACGAAAACCCGCAGTGCCGATATTTGTGCCAAGATGGCTTTAAGTCACGTCGTCTGCAGGTCTAAGGCGAAATGGCAGAGTAGCAAAGATATTAAATGACTGACTAGATAAGACAACTAATTGCACTGCAGTATTATCAAACAATACATTCATAAAGAATATTCAGAAACTCGCAAAGGATTTGAGCAGCAATAAAACCAATTCTCAGATCAGAAACGTCAAAGTTAATGATGACATAACAACAGAACAAGAAGAGACGAAACTAAGCGGCGTATTTAAATATCAAGACAAAAACAGGCTTGCAAGTCGGATGTCTTGCAAAGGACATAACGTAGTTTATTGCCCATAAAGTTATCCCTCGCTTCGGTGCACTGCCATGCATAATTTACCACGGGGGTGCGAGTAAACACTTTATTGCGAAAACATAGTGTTATGTGTATCGGAAACATGTCTTTAAGGGTGATTTTAAAGGCAGTTTGCAAACCGCATAATAGCTTTACAACTATTGATTAGCATGGGAAACAGCGGATGGGAGAGACAACCTAGGAAAACTTTTTGCGACTAATACAGAAGTTCAGGACATGAATACCCTAAAAGGGCGTACTTCTCAGAGGTTTTTGTCAGGATCGTAGCAAGTAAAATCTCTGCTTAAAACAAAGAAGGTGAAGCCAAATGATCACACGCAACGTAAAAATTACACAGAGTAATAAAAAATATGTTCGAAGCTTATCTGAGAATACATTGCAGTAATTATACCTCCGTCGTTCGTGTCATGTTGTTTGACAGTTGGTTGGTGTAATTAAAACATTCGTCATTTGTCAGTTTCGTTATTATTTCGGGTCGCTGAGCCAGCGGGGCGAGTAAATTATTAATGGCTTTACGTGAAATGATCACTTCTTCCGTGGAAACAGAAAACCCATCAAAATTATAGCCTTAAAAAGATATATTTGCTCAGTTTTTTCCATCTACAATAGAAGTAGGCCCATTTTTAACGATACTGTGTAGCATATAATATTTGTCATCAGGAAATCAAAGTAGGTTGATTGGGTTGATCTTAATCACGAAATATTCCGAACAGAACGCCAGACAATAAGAATTGGGCAGTCTCATCAATGTCTAAATATTACCTAAGACTGCTAAAGCCGGTGGCAATCGGGCTATGAATTTCCTAGATTATCCAACAGCTAAATTTGCAGGTGTGGCAAAGATAGTGGCACTAAAAAGCTAAAAACACGCGATTCGATCGTTCATCACAACTAACTGAAACCATTGCCGTTAGCCGAGGTAAAATGTCTGCACCTTACTCCATTGTTATAAGGTGGAGAATCATGTTGTCGCAGATAGATGACCTCCAGATATAAGCTATGTTTCTTTTATAGATGCTGTTCGCGTCTAGAATGATTTGTGTGGTTTCAGATAACATTTTGGGATTATAAATGTGCCGCTGAAGTGTATGAATGTCGATTTTCTTCATTCACTTATTTGAATTGGGTTTTCTGTATTCTGATATCGTGGTTTATATTACTGGGTAACCGCCAAATCAAACGTGATTTCGAGATTAAACAATTTCACTAATGAGTCGTAACTAGGGTTTACAACCCGGATCCACTTGTATGGAAATATCCGGATCCGCAAATTTCCATTCAAGGCGTATCTGGATTGCAAAACCTAGTCGTTACTCGATTCGATCGCTCCAGTTTTAGGTACAAAATTTGACACCAAAAAGAATGCAATAAGATTTTCTTCCGTTGTGCGAAGTTAACCTTATTAATTAATTATTTGAACTCTTTCCAATTATCATAGTCAGCCAAACATTTTAACAATCATAGTGGTTCCAGACGATTTTATAGCCCAAAATATTCACTGCTACCAATCGCGCTCCAACCACGTTCAAACGATACGGTTATGCCAAACTGGCATTGGTGCTGTATTGTTATTTAAAGTAATCTCTTTCATCCAACAGTCCATTCATTAACGAGTCAGTCACTCATGAACCGGCTCCCATTCAACTATACAGCAAGAAACAAAAGAATGTAAATTCAAATCATGTTATGAAAACCACGAATTAGCACCGTCTAAAAGGCCGCCATTGTTTAACATCCAAAATCCAAGGTAACCACAGCCTCCTTGCTTTTAGTCCATTAATCAATCTAAAACAACGCACAGCCGAAACTCTCACGGGCAGGTCACGCCAATCTGGCTATTATTTACAGGTAGACAAAGGGCGTATTCGCATGCCGAGTGCTATGTAACGCCACGCGTATTTATGTCTCATCTATTAATCCTGTTCAGAGAGTCCGATTAGAGGCACTTTCAATCAAGATTGTTTGCTGTCGTGTGCCAAGTTTGCAGTGAATTGCGACGTTTGACCCACTTGTGGGCACGAATGGCGGTGGGGTTCTTGTACTAATTACTGTGACGTCAATACTTGAGACTTTCTAATGGGAGTTGAAGCTAAAATTTCTGAACGACTGCGTTAACAAGGCTTGGCCAAATTATAGTTTAACTAAGGTTAGCTGGAAGAGACCCCTTATAGGGATAAGTTCGCCTTTGTACTTTGATCTATTGTGTGACATGTATATTCTTTAACCTGTTATTGTGTACAATAAAGTGCTTACATACATACATACATACATACTACCTTCTGCCTGCGACTAGGTCTGCGTGGACCCGGGATAAAAACTATCCAATATTTTAAACCACGCTATAAACTATCCTCGTGCAAAATTTCATCCAAATCGGTTGAGCTTTTTAAGCGTGATTGAGTATCCAAGCATCCAACTTTCGAATTTATAATATTAGGATTTCTTTTGTACCAAGAAATAACTAATTCCAAGCGTACAAATTCGGATCTGAAGGCGGGATTCCAACGGTGTGCGGCACTGTGCGGCACAAGCATTTTTGTATTGAATATGCTTGTGCTATTCATCATTACAAATCAATATATGCACACACTCTGAGATCGCAAATTACGTACCTACTTCAAAAAATTATAGAATTGCAATGCAATACTAACGGTGTTCGCAATCCAATATAAATACAAAAAGAAAAACACTGACATCATATAAGCCGAAATACGTCCACTGCTGGACTCCAGACCTCCCCCAAAGAGTGCCAAAGTGACCACTGACGTATTTAAGTTACCAAAAACCATTTGTCACGAATGCATTATGATTTAAACCCAATCAAAGCCTCTGAATAAACCAGGACAGTACACAAAGATCCCCGACCTAATTGCCGTCCGTTCAACGGCACTCAACCCGGATGGCGTTGGCAACAGCAGCAGGGGGGGCTAACCCCACCCCTTAGCAAGGGTTAATAGCGGACACGTACTTGAGATATCGTCCGCGTTGGATTAAAAAGTGGACGCGTATCTAATGGTAAGTTGCCAAGCGATTTGATTTACAACTGGATCTTTCTTATGGATCGTTTTCACATAAGATTTAGTATTGTGAAACAATATGATTTAATACGCTGGCCTACGATGCAACGATACATGATGACTATTGATGAGATACGACAGACGACTGAAGGTCACGTGAAATCATATATATGGTCATTTTCTTATTTATTTCAGCGTCCTTCTATTGGATTTGATTCATTGCACACTTCGATCATCATCAATTTCCTTATTGTTTAAGAATTTATGAAACGCCCTTGCTATCTCATTCAACGTGTAGTTTGTTTCAGTTTAGATGACGAAAAGGTGTGTCGGTAAGCTCAAATCATAATGTGAATAAGCAGTAGAACAAGCAGCATACACACGCCACACTTCGGTCAGTTTTATGAACTCTCTTTGTTAAATATCTTTTCCTTTCATATTTCATCATCATCATATCAGCCGAAAGACGTCCACTGCTGGACATAGGCCTCCCCCAAAGAGTGCCAAAGTGGCCGGTCCTGCGCCACCCGCATCCAGCGGACTCCCGCAACCATATATAGAATAGAATAGAATAGAAAACTTTATTCAACATCACATGACAAGTCAAGTTACATGGGAACCTTAAAAGTAGACAACATATATTTAGCAACAAGAAATTGTAAAATACTACGTTAAGTGAATTTTCGTCATTTTGGCTACAACAAACTATACTAATAGACAAGTAAACTCAGTTGATCGATAAGCAACATGTCGATTATCAATATGTTCAAAAGAATACATTCCAATCAACATGTACGAAGCAGATGTTAATCAATCATTCGCCAAGTCAGCCCACATACGCTCCCAAGCATACCATAGCATAGCGCTTTAGGTTCACGCCCATCCCGTGTTTTTTTTTGCCTTATACAGTCACGCTAAGATTATGTGATCCCTGAAAACGACTGGTTCAACCTGAGACCAAAAACGCCACAGGCGACTAAGAAACTTACAAATTTACAATCATTTTAGCTCACTCCCAAAACCTTTATGATATGAACGCGCTATTTCATAAGTATTTTAGTACTCGCAAGCCTATGATGTTAACTTCTTAAAGCAAAGAAAAACCTCACGAAGAGTTGTCTCTAAAAGGGTAATTATTTCCAGTCAACCTCGGCGGAGAAAAGTAGGCTTCTACTGCTTCTCGTGACTTTGTAACTTTTTAATTGTAAACAGAAACTAAACGCGGCACTACGTCCACTTTTCTTTTCTTGTGAACTAAAATATACTTTGGGAGTTCGTGTGTTGACATTCTGTTTCAAAACATTTGCGAGTTAAAAATAACGGTGCATTTTAACGTGCTTTAGAGTGAAATTAATCATTTCAGTTTATAAAAAACAAGGTGTATTCAAATGAACAAAGGTTTCCATTTCGTTCCTTGATCTTATGTCTATTTTATCCTCAAAGAATCTCAGTTAACAATACCAAATGGCAGTGATATATTGTCTCCGTCCGCCAATTGCATTACAGAATCCAAATACTCTATATTAAATTATTCCGTCTTTTTCCACAGTCATCCGTGACCCATTTAAAGCACACATTTATCTTAATTACTTTAGCCGTTATAGAAAGAAACGCACTTTACGAGGTACTTAACCCTCTCAGAGGGTTCCGTTTGCGTCTAGAGATTCATGCGGAGATGATTACTCATCGAGGTAATGGGGCTGTGTCAGCATATTCTAGGTATTATGCCAGGAGAACAATAGGATGAAGCCCGTTTGTCGGTTATGTATATCAAACATGACAATGGCCAAAAAATACGGCATTGTTAACATGATCTGCCATATAACAAATATATGAACGTAGTGATGAACATACAGAAATAAGTATTGAAAGGCGTTAAAGAGCATGGAGTTAGTGTACTTGGAATATAAGAATTGATTGAAGCTATTTGCAAATAATACAAAATGCATAAAGAAAAGCTTGTTACAGAAATATCCCACCCGTATTACCCGGGCAAGCGTAAGAATTTCATTCAACTCCTAAATTAGCCCGAGTATATCAGATAATCGAAGATAAGATCCATTGTACAGCGAAAACTTATCTCAAATTCTTATTCCCTGCAGCTGAAATTCTCAATGCAAACAAGAGCAACGCTCCTAATATCTGCGTAATAAAGTCGGGATTCCCAGGTTCCCCCA
This sequence comes from Epinotia bilunana, assembly GCA_947049275.1. Taxonomy (NCBI): domain Eukaryota; kingdom Metazoa; phylum Arthropoda; class Insecta; order Lepidoptera; family Tortricidae; genus Epinotia; species Epinotia bilunana. Next base: position 13,160,475 of record OX346275.1, on the reverse strand, counting down.
GAGCTCCGTTCCCTGGTGGTATTTTATCAATGTTCTTGTTACTAGAGCTATAAAGTCTAAATTCCAAGCACATTTCTCCAAACTCCTTCGCCCGCTGGAGCGTTCAAAAGGCGCGTTACAATCAACTGCAGTGCCAGTATCTCGAAAGCTTTCCTTTAAGAGGTAAAGACAGTTTGGATTTAGTGCCAGCCGGTTGTTTGTAGGTCTTATTGGAGATTTATTTGGAACATTTGTATAGGAAAGGGATTGGATGATATAGTAACATTTTATCGTTTTGGCGTTCCTTTGCCGTTGCTATTCTATTAATACTAAATCTACCCTAATTTCTTCTTAAAATGACTTGAGAACAGGTTCTTTTACTTCGTCAAAGTCTTACAGTACGGAGAGAATATAAAAATGCGGGAAAAAATCTAAACCCCATAAAAACTTCAAGCATTTCTGAGGGTTGATCGATAGAACAGAAAATCTGCCTGTCCATAACTCGTTCAGTCTATGACAAGACATTAGCGAGTTTTATCACCCGCGCGCAAAAGCAAAATCGAGAGAACGCGTGGTGCATGCTAATCGGGTTACGTGGCAACACGGCGGATTGAATAACTATTAGGTGGTCTATCGAAAAGTGTGCACTCTTAATTTTCCTGTGAAATAGTTTCGCACATTAAAAAATGTAATCATTATCTGGTGATGACACCAGCCGAAACACGTCCACAGCTGGGACACAGGCCTCCCCGAAAAAATGTATTTTGAATGAATCAGTCTCTTATAAACGGTAAGACGAAACTAGAATGAAAAAGGACTTTCTGAACACCAAACGCTATTGATTTTTGTTAGCAACGTATGTCTTTATCGAACACAGCGAGGCTTTATGTCATGTGGCACGTTGCACGAGGCTCGGTGTAAACGAGCCTTAATGCGCCCCACGTAGACCGCCCCAACACTTTATCATGAGATATGTACGTGGTCGAGGTATAAACTTTTAGAGTTTTCTAATGCATATGGCGACTCCCGTGTAGTCAGAATTCTGAAGATTTATGTTGAGTAAGATGTCACGAAAGCGGAATAACATTACACAGATCGCGCGGAGACTATAAATTATGTTAAAGATTTTCAGAGGAAGGAGCAGTCACTTGGAAATAACAAAGGAATCCTGAAATAAACCATTCCAAGAAGTTTCTGAGTATCATTAATAAAATTGAAAACGTTAAAATTCTTCCTCGTCACCAGACCTGCAACGCTTTTAGAGAACTGTTATTGTTAGAAAGAACTAGCAATGAAATCCACAAATGCAATTATGGCACCGCCAACTTTGCAAAAATGCATAAAACTTTGCCCGACTCGGTTGAAAAAAGACGAAGAAATTTTAAACAGCTTAATATAGCGAGCTAGTTGAGATTCACAGCGCGGCTGACTTCCGAATTATGTGCTAGTCCACCTGGAGACTCATTGGCAATGCATTCGTCTTCAGCCATACATAGTGATGTCTGCAACTGTTGCTCTGCAGGTATCCTGTACGTAATACATATGGATGGCTTAGTTTTAAGACGCCTTTTGTACGATAACGTCTTTTTTTGTGCAATAAAGATTACATAAATAAGTCTGGGTATTACAATACTGAATCGTCTAAAATCATGTCAAATCACATAAGTAATTCTTCCAAAATGATTTTATCCCATTTTATATTCGTAGTGCACTACTTAATACCTCTTCGTTCTAAATCCAGCGAAGTCAATTCAGCTACCAGGAGATCAGCTAGTAAAAGGGGTTAGCATTCCACGCACGAACCTGCAGTTGTGACCGTCACCGCTAATCAGGCGATCTCGTGACCTCCTGTACAAATGTATTAGGTGATAGCGTCATGCGGGCGGTTAATCCTAAACGGTATTAGCTATACGTGCTTGGAGAATCGTAGGCCATGTTGCCTTAATGGGATTCGTACGGTTCATGTCAGCGAATTTGCGATTTAGCTAGTCGTTTAAGATGAACATTGGTCATAGTTCGGTAATACAGTCATTGAAAACAGTAGGTATCAACAAAAACAAAGCTGAAGGATTAGTCGTAAATTAAAGCCTCCGGAATACTATTAAAAACCTTGATCGAAGTACGCAAGGCCCCGACTCCCGACCAAACCCTCACCCTAATTACATCGAAAGTTGTACCAACATTGGAACAGATTGAACTTTCTAATAGTTATCCATTATTTCTCCCCTTTCGCATTGGCGTCGATTTACGTCATTCCCAATTCTGCATTGGCTAATAGAGTTATTGTGATTAATGACCTTGGCCTGATTATAATTCCTCCCCAAGTTACCTTCGATCAACATAATTATGTTTGATAGGTTTATTAGGCTTCATGGTGGGTTCCATTTATAGGTTTGTCGTGTCATTGTAACTATTGTTCCTGTGACCCTGTTTTTCTAACAATCATTTATTATCGACTAGCGTCCGCCCGCGACTTCGTCTGCGTGGACTACTAACTATCCTATCCAGGCTATAAACTATAATCGTGCAATTTGTTTCGATTGAATAACAAACATCCATACTTTCGCATCTATAATATTAGTAGGATTGGTAGGATAGATACGATCTACTATTCAATAATATTCTTGTCAATTTTGTATTAAGCAGTAACGCTGCTAACGAAATTATAAATTTAAAATAAAAGAAAATTAAAAAAAAATAATGCTTCGAACGGCTTCCATGCCCCATCCATGGCCCGTAGCTACTAACCAACTGAGCTATCGGAACAGTCTGTATCGGCCACTAAATCTTTCAATCAGTTCCTTGTTACAACGCCTTAGTCTCTTTGTGGTCGCCGGTTCGAATCCGGCTCGGAGCATACATTTTTTCCTTTAATTTAAATTCATAATAGTCATGTCCTTCTGTATAGTGGATTTTCCGCTCCGTTGTTCTCTTTTACCAAGTAACGTTTTACAAAACTGCGGGAGTAATAATCCGCTTTTAACTGCAGCGCCTGTGCAACGTTTCGTCTGGGATAGCCAGCGTTAAATCCTTCCAAACATTGTGTTCAAACTGTATCCAAAGTAAAACTGGCTTTACCTTTACCTATAGCTCTGAATTGTAATTCATTTAGCTGTGGCCACGTTCGCAGCCCGGGCACGTAGCGTGGTCAGGCTCGCTCGGCTAATCAGTTCTCGTATGTTGTATTTACCGTTGGATATAAGCTTTGCTTCTGACTTCGTCATTGTTCTCTTTATTTACAAAGTTTTGAAGGTTCTAGTTTTACTGTGGAACGGTTTTACTTGCTCCTTTTTACTGAAGTGATGATTTTTTTGTTGGAAACTATTCGTTGAATCAAAGTCGAAAGCTAAGCACCGAAAATTATTAATTTCATTTTGACCCCTTTCACAAGAAGGGAACTTCATTAAAAGTTGAACCACTGACATTGGCTCGGTAAGTGTGCATAATACGAAAAAGTTTGCCCGAGACGGGGCCAGTGGCCGAGATCGTTTAATTAACCCGGGGCTCGAAACAAAAATGGCCGACTTTTAATTATATCCAATCGTGTATAAATCGAGCTAAGTGGGCTTTTCGGACCCACCGCGTAGGTGTAAATTGCATTTTTAAATTGGTCGTTTTGGCGCGTTAACGTAGTCGGGAGAAATACGCGATTCCACCTCAACAAAATAAATTAAAGCTCTGTTGGATCTATCGGCCGGTCCATTTTCGACCCGCCGGAATTTCGATTCGATTCTTCTCTCTGGGGTGTTCAAGTTACAGTGTTTAATTTTTTACCGTACACAATTGGCAGGGCCGAGTAGAATTACGGTCGTTCTCGGAAAGCCGGATATTGGTTCGTCCCAGTTTGTTTCTTTAGGTAAATTTTGTACCATTTCCGTGTCTGGGATTATCTTTGCTTACCTACTACTACTACATCATAAAAAATAGTCTCGAATACGAGTATAAAACATCATGTTAGCAATGGTGCTAGTACAGTGGTTTTCTTAGACTTTTCCGATAAAACGCTTTCAGTGATCTGCTGACTAGAAATTGAATCCGAAACTGGCGGCGAACCTTTCTTAAATATAGACACTGAACCAGAGTTATTTAAGACAGTGTAGGATTTAACTACAATAGATTAAAAGAAAACTCATCAAGATCGAATTTGGAACGTGTCTTTTTCTCAACTTAATGCATTTCAGTTCTCATTCTCACGTTATGTATTGCAATGTTCTCGTTACAACCTCGACGAGACAGGAGAGATATTTGTGACTATTTGTGATCCATCAAATTGTCAGCACTTCCTCAAAGCGGTAGACAGATAAAAACGCAAGTTCAGCGAACTCACTCGAAACGTGTCGAAGCGTGACGGTAGGTACGCTATTGTAAGGGCTTCTTTAGAAGTTTTTGTTGTAGAAATAACAACGTTTACTGGAGTGGAAAACGGAAAAAGTTTGATAATAAGTTGCTGATGATTTGTGAGAATTTCAGACGAAATTATTTTTGGCGTGTTTATTTATGGTGTCGAATTAGAGATCGAGTCGAAGGCTGACAGAAATATGCATCAGAGATACTAAATCTATTCTTTTCAAAGGGCTCTTGAATTTGCAGCACATTGAACTAATTAAGTCGGCTACATTTCTATGTTAGTGTTATGATTATGAAATTTATGAACCTATACAGGTAGACACAAAAGACATGATACATACAAAAGGAGGCCTCTGATTTAGCTGATGGAGAACAATATGCTGATATAAAGGTCTTATTGAATTAGCGTTTTCTTAAGAGCACGCGACATCGAGGAAAAAGTATAATTTTTAAATTAATTCACAAATTGAGTTGCGTAATCAGCACAGCTGGAACTGGTAGCACAGGTGAATTTCCTATAACAACGTTTGGCAATCCCATGTTTGTTAACACGGTTTTTTTTACTGGTTTCGCCACCTGTCACTTTTTATGGGTTTCATCATCAACATATCTGCCGTTACTGCTGGACATAGGCCTCCCTTTTATGGGTTTCATCATCAACATATCTGCCGTTACTGCTGGACATAGGCCTCACCCAAACAGTGCCAAATATACTGTTAGTTGACATTATTGATCCCTTTTTCACCGGCTATCTTCAAAACGTTTTAAAAGTCCATGCTGTAACATTTTTTCCAAGGAACTCTGTCATGTTGTCGTGTCAAGAACCTGTCATGTTTACACCACCCACAATATTGTTCACCTCCAAGCCCACATCGCGCCACTAACTTTCATAGTATGTGTACGTGAAACTCCATTCGCCCAACAGTTTTCATCAATTCCATTTGACCGGAGTACAATCAGTTCCCACTTCACCGTGTCCTCACTTTCATACTTATTCATCAGGAATTGTTCTGGAACTAGGCCGAACACGTCAATAGTGTTAATGCTGTGACATTTCCTTTCTTTGCAATATCACTTCCTACAGTATCGTTTGTAAATCGAATTTGACTTTTTTGTTATGGTTAGCTTTCTTTATGGAAGTCCTCATTTTTTCCAGTTTTAATTATGATGCTAGATTAATATTTTAGCGCATCATATATTTATTTGTTTCATGGCCATGATTATTCCTTTAAAACGCTCTGCTGTTTAGGGTGTTTTATTGACTTTGACATTGAGGTATTATTAGAGTGGTCTCACAGTTTTTTTAGTGATGTCGAGTTTTTGAGAACACCCCTTAGTTTCTAATCTCGATTCAACTTTTTTTGAGTTGAGAAGTAGTACTAAATCACAAATTGTATGGAATTTCCGTATATACATTTTCTTATTCGTCCGAGTATGTATTTACTTACATATTTATATAAAACAATGTTGCGGTATGGTGAAAACTACATCTAAGTTAATGTTTTAGCAGCCGTAGGTACTTTAATATAAAGTATTGTACTCTATTTTAGCTGTGTACTTTATGTTTTACGAAACACATAAAGTACGTCAAAATACTTTATTTACGACCTTTATTCATGAACGATATTTTTTTAAACAATTAGCAATGTTCATTTCATTTATTGGCCACTACGCTACACAAATTCATATTGTCCGAAAAATGCCCTATGCTTATAAAAAAACACATTTCTGAAGCCCACTTACAGTACAGTCGCGTTCAACTACAACGTACACTCGAGCACACAAGTGTCATTCCAATAACTAGTTACTAGAGGCGCAACACGTTTGATTGATTGCGCGGTGCTTAGAGGGTGTATATTCCATGAATATACATTTTTGAACGTTAACCTGGGGAAAAGAGTTAAATTTTGTGCATTAGGTTAGACGGAACATATTTAGGCTTAAGCCTGGTAACAAGGAATTTGTTGGTTGTTGGTTTAGCTCTTTAGACAGGTCCGTTAAGAAAATAATTTCATGTTCAAACTTATACGTGTAAATTGACTTTTCTTGATTTTGTGATATAAACGAAAGAAATATTAAATAATGCAAAAAAATGGTATAGATTCAGATTCAGATCTTTATTTTGCCTTATTAGATAATAAATACCATGCAAAAATTGTATACAGCAAAACACACACACACAAAACAAAAAACAAGAAAAAAAATACAGAAATGTCAACATGTGGATGTCTTAGCAATTATTTACAATGTTTCGTTTAAAATTACATAAAACCATAGTGCAGTGTGTTAGGCACGAATAATTTTAAAATTATACCTAAACATTCCCATTGATTTTTCTTGACACTTGCATAAGAGTTAATTTTCTGGCAACACTACAAATATTATCTCCGCTACCACAAAGGTTGTCTGTCAGAATGTTGTTTACCTAGGTAAAAAAAAAATTAAAGTTGAGCTCAACTTTAACTTTTTTTTATTTATATATTTAGAAACACAAACAGTCGCATAAACAAATATATAAGGTTTTATGTTCAGTATTGTGTTTTTTTTTTGAGGTTGACTAAAGTGTATTTATTTGTACTATTATCCATCATTTCTCAAGATCTCACACATCTTCTAACCACGTTAAATGTAGATATCATCCTCACTCCAGACACTGTTTTCAACGCATACATTTATGTTTGGGAAATCGATAAAACCACTGTTTCGACACCGACATCGGAGTAGACTCAGTTTCAAAACTTCCAAGCCTTAAAGAGCTAAGAACTATACACAAATTCATATAATCACGCCTATTCCCCGGAGTGGATCGTAGCAAGTGGATTTCCACTTGCTACGATCTTGACAAACCTAGCTTCATTCACTTTCATTACATTCTTCGTACATGCTGGTCGGTTTAGGGTACTCTTTAGGATTTCTCCGATTTGGTCGGAATAAGTTCGACGACGTTTTCTCCCCACTTTTCCCTCATACAATCTCTTTGTTATTACAAGCTTTTATTTACTTTCACCTGTCCCGTTGTCTGTCTGTCTGTCTGTAATCAAATCTTGCAAGTTAAATTTGACCCACTTCCCGGTGACCGATTGAGCTGAAATTTCGGGTATAAGTATAGTTTGGATGACAATTCATCGAGCTGATCTGATGATGGATACAGAAGGTGGCCATGGGAATTCAGTACTTAACCGACGTAACCCCGTTGAGTGTGGGCTCTTTAGAATCGTCTCATGAGTAGTTGATGATGGTATACAGAAAAGTACCGTCCGCAATAAAAGCTTGTTCCAAAAATGAAATTTTTGACAGAAACTTTTAATCTTCTAATAACCATGATATTTGTTTACTTACAATTAGGGGACTTAGCAAATATTACAAATTCAAAGCAGACACACGAAACAATAGAGGCCAAATGTAAAAACGTAAAACCAAAACAAAGTAAGTGAATCAGAACTCCGAATACAGAGCAAGAAGGGAACATGCTAGGTAAGAACTAAACCCAATTCAGTACGCAAACTGAAACAAGTACTTACCACCGAATTGGTATAAAATGTACCGAATCGTGACTTTTGGATCACATAATAAAATAAGTTAAAGAGTTAAGTATACCTACACTTTTATGCATGACTATAATGCTTGCTAGAGTTACTACTATCAAGCTGTAATTCCGTGCATCACGGCCGATCGCTGCCGAGTGCGATCGTTTGCGTGCGACTAACGCGCGCGGCTGATGCGACACTAGTCAGTGTATGAAAATGCCGCACGCGTCCGACATAGACTTCGGAACGGCGCCATACATTTTCATACACTGATTGTTGCATCAACCGCGCGCGTCAGACGCACGTCGCGTGCGGCTGCGATCGGCCGCGATGCACGGAATAACAGCTTTGGCCGAATGAGGAAAATTGCGTCGAAATGCTATACCTACTTCTGAAAAGCAAGGCATAGGCAATGTGCTGATTGCGAATCTACAAAAGAAGCACACCAAGCACGCACGTACAAAAGGAAATACATACATATACATACTCGTATTGGACGAAGTAATGAAAGCGAAGATCGAAATTTCCCGCCGTTGTATTCAGTGTTACTTTAACGTTCACAACGAGGTTTGGCCAAACGAATCACTCAACGTTTAGTGCGACTTTTTCATTGCTTCAATTAAAGACTGGCAAAAAAAAGCTCTAAAGCGAATCGGGCGAAAGTGGATGCAAATGCTGTAGGTACGAGGTCGGAATCCGAATTTAAAAAGTCGACGAAAACATAGGCGCTTGTAACCATTTCGTGTAAATGTATTGTGAGTCTTATGCAACTTAAATTGAGTTGGTATTCCTGTGAAAAGTTTTGCAGTTGGAACCGTCCGGGTTTGTTATCGACGTCCCGGGTGACAAAACGCAGTGATGTATTGACAGCGGGGGGGATAAAAGTAGTGTCTGGTTGTTTTATTTGAATGTTAGGATTATTGGCGAGTTCAGAAATAAATACGTAATTTAATTCGGTCTGCGAATACTGGTGAGGGCTGTGAGAGCAGAAGAATTTATATTATCAACTACAGGGTTAACACATTCAACGCCAATCACGACACACATGCGTCGGAGCATTACGGGTGATTTTCGCTACAAACAGGCGGGGATTTGCGACGCCCCCTTGACAGAGATACGCTTGTGCCTTACGCCCACGAGAAAAAGAGATGCAACACACTTCTAGTATGGCTTTTTTGGACAAATTTCGATAAATACCTAACTTAATGAAGTTTTATTTATAATTCATTAAGTGAGATTTCAGATCTTGATTGTGTCGTAAAATAATTTATTGCTTGAGTAGGCTGGGTAAAAACGAAAAATAAAGCCCCACCTTGGATTTTTGAAGTGAAAACTTCTTTAGCGGCGCTGTGCACTTTTTGGGATGGGGAAAAATTGTTAAACTCGCCACAGACCACGTGACCGTAAGGTGAGATTCAGTGTTGCCAGATGCAGAATACAAAAAGCGGGAGCTGCGCTTTCAATACGCGGATTTTTAAATGAAAATGCGGATTTGCGGAATACAGGTTTTTGAGCGGTGAGATACTGATAATTAAAGCAATTCGTGCAAAATTATTCCGTAACCTTTCCAAAAGTATCAAAAATGCACAAAGTTAATATTCAAGTTTTCACTTCTGCCGGCACTCCCGGAGTGCAACCCGGTCCTTTTTTTTCTATCGAGGAAATTTAAGGCAATCGTGTATCTATTAAATCAGATAAACAATCTTATTATCACAAATCATATATCTGAAAATCAGGCCTTATCTAGTCATAACGGCGTTTTAAAGAAAACGATATCAAAACTTATGGCGCAGAGTTAAGCCCGCTCCACATTCTCGACAAAACTACACGAGATTTGCCGATAACGAGAGTGTGGAGTGAGTATTCGTCTATATTCGTATTGTTTTGCGTATATTCGTGTAGTCTCCGTTTCGCGTCGGTAAAATGGCCAAACATCAAAGAGGTCTCGTGAAGTTCCATGTTTGCGCGAAACTTCTCCTCCACATTCTCGCTGCGCTTCCGTCAGTCGACCGACGGCAACCGTAAAAAGCGTCCATCTTGTATGAAAGTCCAATTACAACTGCGCAGGGCGAGAATGTAGGGGGCCGCTCTCGGTTTCGCCCGGTCTCGGCAAATATTCCGGCGCAACCAGTCTCGTGTAGTTTTGTCGAGAATGTGGAGCGGGCTTTTGAGAGTAGCCTGTGAACATCTTAATGTAGGAAGTTCATATATTATAAAATAGACCTGTCGATTTCTAAGGACCTCTTTAGCCTTAGTTGGTCACAACCAACCCAAACCCAACCCAGAACCCAGGACCTCTTGCTTAGTAGGCAGGGTCACTTACCCTACCTACTAAGCAAGAGGTCCTGGGTTCAAATCCCGGTAAGGGCATTTATAATGTGTAATGAACATGCATATTACTTTCCGAGTCATTGATGTTTTCTAATGTATTTAAGTATTTATTTATCTATGTATGTATGTTTATCGTCGTCTAATACCCATAGTACAAGCTTTACTTAGTTTGGGACGAGGTCGACTTAGTGTAAGATTGTCCGCTAATATTTATATTTTATCTCGCCACTGAAGCGCAGAGCTCAGCATGCATGGCAGCAGAACGCGAGAAACAACACACAACTTATTCCTTTCTCGCTCCTTTTCGCGTCCAGTGCAGAGACCCCATTAGGGTGCATACACACGTTCTTAGAATTACCCTAAGCCAATGCACATGATTTACGATCGATTACTTACCACGAGTGCGTGTCGCACCCGTTTTTCCGCCGCGGCGTATGGCTCCCTATTATGCTGCAGGTGGCGACCTGGAACAGAGGAAACACGTATTTATTCATAAGCTCGAACAATAGAAATGCGACGTTTATTTTTAGTGTGCGGTTAGTGAACGCAAGCTTGCCACAACGACGTCGCAACAGGAGAATAAAATTGGCGATGCAGTGAAAGAGCCAGCGAGCTTTAATCGCGATTCGTCGCGAGACAGTTCGCGCGGGGTCTTGCCTAGACACGCTCGTCGTTAGATCCCGTATACCATTTTTTTTTAAAGGGGAAAACGAGATAGCATGGTGCTATTCTAACCCGAAACCTCTCGGGAAAAACCATAAATTTGATAAAAAGTTGTCTGATAGGTTAACATTTGACCCATCGTATAACATATTAGCTGCCCATGACTCAGGAACAAATATTGCAGATAACGCAGCCAAACCCGCGGAATAGAGTACATTCTAAACACCTATGAAAGAAAATTTTAAGTCAGATAAGTAGTTCCACAAAATACCTTCCACAACATTTTTATAATTTTAGTACAGAAGTAATAGTTATCGACTAAGAAACCAAAGACATCCACTCAACCGTACACAGACCTAAAAGGCGGAAGACATCCAAGTTCCAGCCGGCCTTCGCACAGGTTACCTAATACCTACTAATGTACTACGGATAGTGCCGGATGCACTTCCTCCAGCCGTTTAAGGGGATCCGCCAAGACAATGGAATAGACTACGCTGGGCCGTTCGGTTTTGGCTTGGGACCGCGAGGAACGCATTTCAAATAAATGAACGAGCGATAACGAAGTTATCTGTTTCTGCTAGGGGAAAAATATTTCGTCTGTTCTCCTCAACAGGGCTGTTATTCGCTTATTTAAATGAGTATGAGTATGAGTTTGACTCCCGAGACTTATAGTTGTGGAATCTCGCGAACAAGATAATGTGTACCCACAGATACTTTTAGCAAACGCTCGCTGCACACGGGGCCGTACAATGCGGGAACAGGGCTGTTATTCACTACGCGGTAATGCGGCTCACCTCGCCGATCACCCGTCACGAAGCCAGACCTCTACCTACGCGTAGTTAGTACGCATTGAGGTGTCAAGATATATTTGTGGGTGAGCGCTGAGGTGAGCTTAAATCAAGTTACAGAATAGGGGGGCAGGTCGCATTTCTCAACCGATTCTCGTGTTTTGTGAGCAAGTTTAATATATTTTTTTTATACAACGACGGTGGCAAACAAGCGTACGGCCCGCCTGATCGTAAGCGGACACCGCAGCATATAGACGCATGAAACTTCAAAGCAGTAACATGGGCGTTGCCGACCCTTGATATATTTGAGGATTCGCCGTGTTGACAGCTGAAGGAACAAATTTCCTCGCTCTCAACACAACGCATCCTCGGGCGCTCTGGCGACCTTGCTCACCTCCAGGAACACAACACTACTACAGAGCAAGTAGTAGTGTTATTATGGCTGTGGTCTTCTGCAAGGCGGAGGTGCTTCCCCAGTTGGGCTGCTCCAAATTCGAGCGGGATGATATTTCGCTGTTTAATAATTAAGTATATAGTTTTCTTTTGTCGATGTCGATTCAGTTTTTATCGAAATATAAGGGGCACCACACGCATTTTGTCGAGTTTTGACTAGTTTTGCGCTGATATTCCTCCGTCAAAAATATAGATATATTTATGGCACAAAGGCTTATCGGTTCTTCAATCCTTTATCTACACGAGATTTAATATATTTCTTAAATGATTTAATCAACCATGGTTCAAAAGAGCTCTGTTTTCGAGATAAGTATGTTGTTTATGCACTATAATCTGTCATTCAGATATCTCAAAGAATTACGAAGCTACAACCGTTTTAATATTGCTTGTTAGAGATAGAAAACGCCCGCAGATCGTGACGTCCCGATCTGCGAGCGTCATAGTAAATGACAACCGATTCATATGAAGGTGCGTTTTGCGGAAAAGGGACAGAATATACCCCCTCTTAAAACTTTGGACACTTATAACGTTGTGATTATTTAATCCCCTGCTTTACTTTTTTCTCCATTTGACCATAGTTTAAAAAAAAGTTACCTTTTTCGGGAAAATTTAATTGTTATTGGTTATTTTATTTGTTGTCTACACCCCTATTATTTTTCTACTTTTTTCTACTCTCTGGTGCGCTCTTAAGTGGCGTACGTACCCTCTCTTTCTCGCAAAATGGCGAGTGCACTTGGTGCAAGTTGCGCACTCCACCGACGTAGTGATGGCTGCTGGTGAACGATCTTTGAGCTTTTCCCGCTTTTTATCGAGCGTTGTCTAGATATTGGGATTTTGATTCGATGGAGAGATAGTGCGAAAAGAACTAACTTCACATCGGGGAGTTCACTACCCTCAGCAATGAGGAACACGAGGCAAGGAGGAGGTCTGGGTTTTTAAATATTATTAAATTTATTAAAGTCGGTGCGAGTAACTTAATATTGTAATACTGTCTGTCTTGTAATACCGTGTGTTGTGTTATGCTGTGTCATGATGTATTTGTTTGATTTTGATTCTGATATTGTCATTTTATTTGGTCGTATTACACTTACTGTTAGTTAACTTCCACGGTTATCCCAATTAATTTTTGACTTTTTTCTCAGATTCCAAACATTCAATTCAGAACTCCGCATTCCAGGATAGATTTCCCTACAATTTTGTTTTCGGATCCAGTAAAAGTTGTGTGTGCAGGGTTGAATGACCCACAAAACACATTACAGTTAAGCAAAAAACTGGTCACAAGCAAATAAAAACGACCCCCAAATTAATAAAGCGCTAGGGAGGTCGACGGCGGCCGACTAATATTTGCACAGCTTAGGGTTGTCCCTTGATAGTTACTTAATAGAGGTGTAGATTCGAAAATTATCATTAATCCAAAAGAAAGAAGGCAAAAAAATATGCCTAGTGACGAAAATCCCAATCAGATATCTCAAATAATTACGAAGCTACAACCGTTTTAATATTGCTTGTTAGAGAGAGAAAACGCAAACAGTGTGTGACGTCACGTTACGGGATGCTGCCGGGGGGACGCGCACGTTGCCGTCTATAGTGACGTCACAATCTACAAGCGTCATCGTTTCACATGAAGTTGCGTTTTGCAAAAAAGGGACCCCTTCTTAAAACTTTGGACACTTATAACTTCGTGATCTAAAACCTTTTGCGTTGATTTTTTCTCCATTTGAGGACATTTTTAATCCTTTTTCGAGAAAATATGACATAATTGATTATTTTAATTAGTGTCTACGTACGTAGTAAGCACACAGCACATAAGTAAAAGTATTTTAGTCCGTTGAGGCAATGTCATCTAAACTTATATTATAAAGAGGAAAGGCTGATGACTGGTTATCCTATTATGAAATTCGCTAACGTCTCATAAATCCACACTGTTTAAAGGCCTCTCATTACGGATCAGTTGCATAAACTTTTTAATCTTGTTGAATAATAAGTAACAAGTTACTATCTTGTACAAAAACTAATTCTTACTATCTACTTAATTAATTATCTAGCAAAATAAGTAACAAACATCTTTGACGGCGGAACGCAGAACAGTGGCGGAATACCCTCCGGTTTCCTATAAGACAGGTTTACCTAGTTTAGGGAACTGGAATTCATTCTTAAGCCTAATCTGCAAGTCACTTTACTATAAGCTACCACTGTAATTATTATGTTTAGGTTACAACTTTGGTACAAATATTTTTTTCATTTTCATTTTCAAACTACTATTTTGAACCGCTTCTTCGTTTGTTACCTTAACCTTGCGCGACGAACGCAGCCGTCCGTCTACATGTTCAATACCAACAAAATAATGACTTAATTAAAATACATTTATGCAAACGCTACGCTACTAAAATTAAAATACTTAATTAGTGACGTCACTCGCGTCTTATTAATGAATACGAATACTTTATGAAATATCTATATTAGTTTTTTTTTATTATCAAAATTAACGGACGTAAGATTTCCTGTAGTGTATATAGCTTCCTGTGTGATAATGATAACAACAATGCAACAGACCCACAATGAAGCCAAACATGCTTAATATACATTAATAATAACTTGGTTTGGATAAGCGACTTCAAAATTTGGGGTATTTATTGCTATAAAAATTAAAACAGTGAGCGAGTGGCAACCCTGACAAAGCGGTTAAACACAACATTTAATTTGTTAGTTTTGGACATTTATTTATCACTAGGGCATTACTTTTACTCGTTCAGTATTTCACAGTTAAACATACTGACATTTGAATTTTGCATGGATTGCGTTTTGGGCAGAGTGGTGCAGCTTTTATCATGTGGTTGTATGTATCATCAGGATCATCATCATATCAGCCGAATGACATCCACTGCTGAACATATGCCTCCCCCGAAGAGTGCCACAATAACCGGTTCTGCGCCACCCGCGCCAGCGCACTCCCGCGACCAAGCGCGATAGTGTGTATAGAAGTGTGATTCCATGCAATGAAACGACAATTTATACAGCAATTATTACTCATTCTACAAACTGTCATTTTCTTAGAAACATAGTGATGAAACTAGTATAAAAATACTTGGAAACTTGACCCCTTCTCACTCATTACGTATGTACTTATACATATTTGCGAGGATTTACTTAGAAATAAGTACTACATCTAACTACCTTATCTGGCACAGTATCATAGTTTCAATGGTTTGAATTTGTCACGCTAGTTCGAAATCCTCTTCCTTTGTCTACAATAAGTCTCTGTCAAAAAAAATACAAGTACAAGCTTCTATTGCCAACTGTACTTTTCTGTATACCGATTTCAACTACTCGTTGAGACGATTCTAACGAGCCCTAACTCAACGGGGTTACGTCGGTTGAGTCCTGAATTCCCACGGCCACCTTCTGTATCAAGCAGATCAACTCGATGGTACCATAATATTGAATTGTCATCCAAACTATACTTAAACCCAAAATTTCAGCTCAATCGGTTGAAGATATCTGCTTCAAAATTGTGTTGCACGATTCCACCCGAACAAACACAGTCACATACATTGCGAGTTAAATAAAAAGCTTGTAAAAACTGACACGATAACTTACTTTAGGAACTGCACTGAATCTAAACAGGTAACAAACACTGAGATTGGCCAAGTTCAGACAACGTAAACATGCAGTCTTATCCGGGGCTGTCAGACAGACAGACGGACAGACACTATTTAGGCTGTATAACCAGTATCAACACCAAACTGGGATATTAAAGGCACAAGAAATAACTAACTCATCCAGGTGGTAGTCGGAAGCTGACTAAATTTAACACGAGACAAGAGTAACCTTTATCTGCTTGATAACTGATGAAGTTAAGTTAAATAGATAAACACATGTAAAACTTGCGGCCTTCACGTATATTTACTGAAATAAAGATAGTATTATCTTTCACTCCATTGCGACAGTAAATACAAGAATTAAGTATATTTTGCCTCACTAAAAATGCCAAGTGAGAATCATAAACGCCCAATGCGGTTTCAGAACCATTCTTATCATTTATCCTACTAAAGGAGGGCAAATTCAAAATTTCGTGTACCCAATTAGCGTGTCGACAGAAAAAAACTCAGTGACAGTTTTGAGACGACAATTAAGTATTCAGTTTGTATACAAATTTACTTTTTCTTTTCAATTTATTAATGTTTAAATTATTGTTTTTCTTCTTCTTCTTCTGCTTATTTAAGAGCTAAGCTCTTGTCGGTGTAGCTCAATATACCCCTAGGCCTAAATCTACTCCGAACATTGTCTGTTTTTCACGGGTCTATATATATTTACCTTTTTCGGGTATACCCTCCAAATTTTGATCGACTTTTGGAGGGTAGTAAAGTATTGTGGACCCATATCTCCGTCGACAACTTGCTCAACAATAGACTGACAACCATGACTGGTGCAACCCGTGTCGAAACGTGAAATAAATATCGCGTTAGACCCGTGAAAAACAATAATTTAAATATGTTTACAAAACGCGAGAGTTTAAAGTATTATAATTTATAAATGATATGCATAAACACGTTATTGAAATGTGAAACAAGTTAATTTTCACACAATTTGTATGCTTATATAATTTACGTCCCCTCACTGACACCGAGTAAATTTTTGTTTAACAATTCGCGCTAATCTACTGACGTACTCACATTTTTGAAAACGCCCAGGTACAATCAGCATCATATAGTTAGTAGCAGCCAACTATCCAAATATATCGGTACCTTCACGTCTTTATTACTGTAAGAGTAAGCATGTGTTACGATATATTTGGCTACTTTAGCTGCTATTAACTATACGATGCTGACTCTACATATCTAAAACAAAACTAATCTCAACTAAGTTTCAATTCTTTTTTTGGAAAAAGATTTTGCTAACGTAAATTCTTGGTATTAGGTAATTAATTAGCGAAGTCCCTATTAGGCTAAACTTAGTTAACTATATCGAATGTAATGGTGATATTTTGCAATTATGCTTTGTTTTCATTTACTTAGTGACGTTTAGTTTGTTAACCGTTTTTATAGGTCTTTAATATGCATATTTTAAATTATTATTGTGTAAGATTATTATTATTTTATTGTAAATTACCGGTTGACATGTAAAAGTGCCATTGTGGTCTATTTGCAAAATAAATAATTGATTTTGATTTTGACTAACATGCAAATCAATTTTGAGCGCCTGTTCCGCGTTGCCAGCTAGTCCTGAACTGAGTTGTTCTACCCATTATTTTCTCGAATAACTATCCAGTTGTGTAATCGAAGCCTACCACAGCAGGACATTTTGAATGGACATTTGACATGAATCATTTTGCGGTATTAATTGCGGAAATGACAGCAAACAAGGATGCCATGACGATAATGCTATTAATTATGTTTTATTTGCTTGTCTGATGACACATGTACTCGTTGCTTCATAAATGTAGTCATCCGACTTTCATTTTGCACGTTTTTTTTAATGTAGCATTATACTTCCATGCCGTCATCAATGGACTTTACGAGTCCCTAGGACGCTAAGCACAAGGTGAGCGTATGCCATACTTCTTCTGTCTCTTGTTTTTCTCAATTAGGTATCATTTGTAGCAATAAAAAAGCGGCCAAGTTCGTGTCGGACCACGCACAACGAAGGGTTCCGTGCCTATTAAAAAGGTCATAGGTACACAGATATGTCGGATCCCGTTTTGTATACAAAGTTTCTTGTCATTCCAGCATGCCATTTTAAAATGAGAAGCGAACTACGTTTGTATGTGTCATTGGGCCTACCTACTATGAGCGGCTGCCCGCTGAACTTAGACGCCGCCTAAATAATTATAGCTTTGACATGTACATGCGAATATATACTGTAATTTCTCATCATGAAATAAATTATCTTATCTTATGGAAAGTCGAGCGTCTTGGGGATTCTTAAGTCTATTACAGAATATAAAAGCAGTGTTAATAAGATACACAACGTGGCTGGGTAAGCCAATGCCATAATAATGTGTAGGTACAGTCAAGTGTAAAAATATGGGTCCATACAACTTACTCATAAATATGTCTCATAACTCTTATGTAAGCGGATTAAGATTTTGGTACTTATTTATGAGAGGATGTTATCGATACGTATAAAGCACTTGACTGTACAAACTAGTGTTGTAAAAGACTCGAGTTCTGGAGTCCCAATTTTATAGACTCGACTCACTTAATAGACGACTCGGTGAACTCGAAGACTCCGAGTCGCGACGAGCGTGAGTCCAGTGACGGAGTTTTCTATAAAGTGAGTCTTCAAAAAAAACTGGAGTCTTTCACTGCGAACTATTAGTTTCCAAATAAGACTCGCGGCTAGGTTTACAATACGACTCCGAGTCTAGAGCTGCGAAAATGTATTGTATTGAAATTTATAGAATTTTAATAAGTGAAAATTATCGACATTACTACTTATGCCAAAACAGAATATCAAGATGTTATGTTTCTTTAAAAAAATAAAAGCATGTTTCCATCAAGCAAAATGAGCTAACTTAAGGATTTAAGGAAGTTTTCCTCCAGGGTTCCTTTTTTTTTCCACCCTGTATGTATAAAAACAGCTACATAAGCTACACCACTGTACTAAGAACTGTACGGTTATGTAAGTATCATTGTTGAAGGTGAGGTGGGCTGGGCTCAAACAATAATACGGCTCGAGCACGACTCGTTGCACCAAATGACTCGAACGCAGAAAAAGGACTCGAGTCCTTTGCGAGACTCGCTTAGTTCGCCAGACTTGCTTGGTTGGGAGTTCTGCAATAAAGGGAGTCCTATGTACTGAGTCGAGTCTAGCCATTTGAGTTCCGAGTCTAATAAAAAGTACTCCCTTAAAGTTCGTGACTGTACCAACATTGCAGTGTCCATGTCTTCTTAGCTTATAAGTTATCTTGTACCTTCATTTGTTTCTGTTTGTTCCCCAATAAATAAATAAATAGCTACAGGAGCGACATACAGGCCCGCAAGCCTGGCAGGTATAATTTGCCCATTTTTCCATGGTGCACGTACACTTATCTCTATTCTACTATAACAAATAGCCTGACAAATACTTGAAATATCGCCACCGCCATTTCCCGCGGGTGTCGTGAATGTCGGCCATGGGAAAGGTTGAAACGTGTTGTGCGCGATGGTAAAACGACCTATCACTGCGACATCACATTTGTTCCATTTTTAAACCTGGCTAAAAGAATGGCTACATTAAATTTAATTAAATGTGCTCTGTCTATCTTACAAAGAACATGTGAAGAAGTAAACTTTAAATGATTTAAAAATTACTTCACGTGACCAACGGGTCAAAAATGACGACGTGTATTATATATAAGGATGCTTCCAATTAGTGTTATTCCATGGAATAACATTAATTCGATCCTTGAAAAGAATTTCTACTAGTTTCCACATACATACTAATCCATACTAATATTATAAATGCGAAAGTGTGTCTGCCTGTCTGTCTGTTACCTCTTCACGCTTAAACTGCTGAAGCGATTGAGATGAAATTTGGTATGGAGATAGTTTGAATCCCGGGGAAGGACATAGGATAGTTTTTATCCCGGAAATCATCCCCTGAGGGGGTGAAATGGGGGATGAAAGTTTGTATCAAGCTTCGATATAAACGAGTTCCACGCGGACGGAGTCGCGGGCAGAAGCTTGTTTATTATAAACGCTAGATTATCTGGACGACTGGTTTAGCATAATAGGTAGTGACACTAGTGAATTACCTGCTCATGAATGTGACGGTCCTGGGTTCGAATCCCGGTAAGGGCAAGTATTTGTGTGATGAGCTTGAATACTTAGTTATTTGTTCCTGAGTCTAGGATGTTTTCTATGTATTTATGGAACGAGCGAGCAAAGCGAACGAAGTTCTTTGCTTCAGCTTGGGCCGGAAATCGACCTGCCCGGCTGTTGTTCTCCTCTACAGGTCGCATTTCTCAACCGATTCTCGTGAAATTTTGTGAGCAGTTTCGTTAATTATATAGTTTTTGTCGAAAAATCTATCTACCAAATAGATCGTTGTCTTTTGCTAACAATACAAAAGTCTTATTGAGGTACTATGGTGGCTGATTCGATTAAGCAGCTGCTCTATTTTCTCAAGTTTGGTCCACAAAAGAGTATTTATGCCTTTACTAATCAGCTGTTACTGCAGCTAATTCCATCTAATGTAACCCGAATGGTTGCGTAAGCAAGTCTCACTAGAGCGGCATGTTTTTTGAAAGCCCGTCTATTGCACAGATTGAAAAGTTTTGACAGTACAGTCAAAACTGGAAACTGAAATAGCTTCTGGAACAACTCAATAACTTACAATCGCTGGTGATTATGTCTGACGTTAAGGCGGGATTACACTGGGTAGGTAATCAAATTCATCATCATCATATCAGTCGAAAAACGTCCACTGCTGGGCATAGTCCTCCCCCAAAGAGTGCCACAATGACCGGTCCTGCGCCACCCGCATCCAGCGGACTCCCACGACCTTTACCAGGTCATCAGAACGTATCGAACGTAATTGAATTAAAAGAGTGATTTTAATGACCTGTTTAGCCTAGTGACTGTGCCTGCGGAGCTGAAGGGTCCTGGGTTCAAATCAGCCTCAATCAGCTAAATTTTCTTTTTTTTTTTCTATTTCAGTAATAGATATCTATTGAACATATCGTTGTCTAGTGCCCATAACAAAAGCCTAATTGAGCTTAATATGGGCATTGTTCGATTTCTTTAAGATTGTCCCGTATATTTTATACCTACTTGCTGCCCCGCGACTTCGACCGCGTATTACAGAAAAACGACGCTTGATAAAATTTAGCCTGCATGTGTGCATACAAAAAGTCTATCTATAAAAATATTTTTTTAGGGTTCCGTACATCAAAAGGAAAAAACGGAACCCTTATACTTTGTTGTCAGTCCATCCGTCTGTCAAGACGCTTTTTCTCAGGAACGCGTGGAGGTATCAAGCTAAAATTATACTACCAAATTATATAAATATATAATTATAATACCAAATACTCAGGTCTAACTGTACCTTGGAGCTGTGAAAAAATCAAACTTCTAAGGCAACACAATCAAAAGATACAGCCGTTTATGCCGCAAATTTTCGAAACTCGCAATCAAAACCTACAGGGTACTTCCCGTGAACTCAGAATCTTGAAATTTGGTACGAAGCAACGTCTTACAGCACAGATAAAGGAAAAATTGCGAAAACCGTAAATTTTTGGTTACATCATACAATAAAAATATTTTTAATAATTTTAAAGTTATTACCTACTTATATACCTATGCGTGATGCGGTTTATGCGTGAAGAGGTAAAAGACAGACAGACAGACACACGTTTGAATTCATAATATTAGTATGGATGTATGATTGTATGTATACATTTAATTCGACAGTCCACCGTGCCATAGGTAATAAGGGTATGGCACTGTCGAGGGTAAAGGAAGGTGGTAAAGGTTGCTGGAGTCCGCTGGATGCGGGTGGCGCAGGACCAGTCACTTTGGCACTCTTTGGGGGAGGCCTATGTCCAGTAGTGGACGTCTTTCGGCTGATATGATGATGGTGATGAATTGATGACTGTCCAGGGTTGGATTCAGCTGCAGATCCAGTAACAACCCATTAGCACTGAATAAGTCAAGGAAAAAACACGTACCCGTTTTCAATCTGGTCACAATCCATACTAATATTATAAATGCGAAAGTGTGTCTGTCTGTCTGTCTGTTACCTCTTCACGCTTAAACCGCTGAACCGATTGAAATGAAATTTAGTATGGAGATAGCTTGAATCCCGGGAAGGACATATGATAGTTTTTATCCCGGAAATCATCCCCTAAGGGGGTGAAATTGGGGGTGAAAGTTTGTATGGAGCTACGATATAAACGAGTTCCACGCGGACGGAGTCGCCGGCAGAAGCTAGTGACAACCTATATCTTTGCTAATAATAAAGAGGTCTGTGAAATGTTAGTTTGTGCGAAGGCATAAAATCTGTAACTTTAAATCCGTTTTCTAAAATAATTTCAGAAATGTATGGAGTGATGGACTTGGGCTATATTTTATCACGCGGTTTCGCTTATGTTCTTTGTAATACGTGGGCGTTAGACTCGAATAGAGACAACACTTTTTAGGGTTCCGTACCCAAGGGTAAAAACTGGACCCTATTACTAAGACTTTGCTCTGTCCGTCCGTCTGTCTGTCACCAGGCTGTATCTCAAGAACCGCGATAGCTGGACAGTTGAAATTTTCACAAATTATGTACTTATTTCTGTTGCCGCTATAACAACAAATACTAAAAACAAAAGTAATAAATATTGCACGGGGGCTCCCATACAACAAACGTGTTTTTTTTGCCGTTTTTATAGATAATCGTACGGAACCCTTCGTGCGCGAGTCCGACTCGCACTTGGCCGGTTCTTTTTTTTATATACACAGTTAAAGCAACACCTTTTGAGTAGTGTGCGAAACAAACATGCTATATAATAAATATGGCTACGCGCG
The DNA here is from genome assembly GCA_947049275.1 of Epinotia bilunana. NCBI lineage: Eukaryota > Metazoa > Arthropoda > Insecta > Lepidoptera > Tortricidae > Epinotia > Epinotia bilunana. The sequence goes on along the minus strand of OX346275.1, from coordinate 13,137,897 downwards.
GAATCATCAAATACTTCCTGCACGAACTGGGCGAGGGCGTTTAGTATTGAAACGTGCTCAGAAAACATTATTGGCATAGGCTACTATGACTCGTAGTTAGCTCGAGACGAGGGTTTTTTTAGTAGGTGACCATTTGACCAGCATCTCGTATCTCATAAGAGATGACGAGGTCGAGGGTGTTACATGCATGCATATAATCATTCTCGTCTTGAAAATATCCAGGCTATAAGGACTGGGAAAAGGTTTCCAAAAGCGAGTTCCACTCTCACTTAAAGAAGATAGAAATACGTTTATTCGTGACTATACCTACATAAAACTAGAAGCCAACCCACGCCCGCGCCTAGTCCCAAGATGGCGAAAACAACTTAAATCATCAAATAGGTAAATTTTGTTTCTTACATTATTTCTGTGATTTTGACAAATAAGTAAAGTTGTATAATTGCTTAAAAAGGCCAAAACAGCGCTCTTTGTTAGTTGTGGTTTGATTCTAGAGATGCCTATAAAGTGAAACTCAACTTTAATTTATGAATAAGAGCGTGTTGGGTTGCCACATTTCGTGTTATGTGCTGGTGTATGTTTAACCAATAATTTCATAGTTTTTAACATTAAATAACCGTTACCGGTTATAACCGGTTTTTGGATTTTTTTCCACCATAACCGAAATCATAACCGGTTATGAAATATGACCGGTTATTGCATTCCCTAATATTAATAGAGGCGAGGGACTAGAGTTTGTTGGGAGTTTGTGCATCAGGTCAGCAGACAATTTGTAAACTTATTGCGTGCAACCAAATCCATGGGCGAGTAACTAGTATTCTGTCATGGCGACGGACATGATTCACGTAATGATAATGCCGTAACGGAACCGGGCATTGTGATGACTTCATTGTTACTCGCCGGTCTCACGTGTGATTTAAAAATATTCACTTCGAGTGGGGAATACGAGACTTAAATATAAATGGGTCGAGTGAGCTCAGCGTTCGCTTGGGGAGTGACAGTTTTTGATATAATTTTTCGAGGGGATTACTTGTGTCATTTCAAATCTTGGATTAGGATTGTGTTTGTTCCAATCAGTTTAAGGACAGATTCGAAGAGGTATAACAATGTACCGAATTCGATCACTGGGTGGAAAGGTCACACGGCAGTCGCTTTCGTAAAACTAGTGACTACTTAGCCAAGTCTTGGGATTAGACGTCAAAGCGTACCTCGGGTTCCTTTAGGAACAACCGGGAAAAACGCTAGGAGGACTATGACATCACATTCCCAATCATGGCGAAAATTCATGTCAAAACTCACGAGACAGTGATGGGTCGATATCAAAAGCCACGCGTGGAGATCGCAGTTCTTATGGTCTCTACCGAAGATAGGCATTTTATATTAGCGTATAGGCTATTAAGCGACCCATGCCTAAAGACTGTCGTACGAACTTAAATATGCTGACCAAATTGAGAACACACTACGTGCCTTTAAAAGCAATACATTCCTCCATCATTTAAGACGACACAAGGCTGCCAAAGGAACGGTGATGTAATTCGCAGCACGATTAGTAGTCGATACTCGACGGCATAAATTATGATGACCTAACATTCTCGCTTTGCGAATGCTTTTAGAGACCTAAGGGTTTTTAAGACAAATTTTATCTTCTTTTTTTTGTATGTCCTACTTTTATTTCTAATGTGTGAGCAAAACGTTCGGGGCTTCCGTTGGGGATTATTTTCAAATACTGTGTTACATTTTAGGATGTTTCATGTACACGCAAGAGGAAAGAAACGGAGTTTACTTTACATAGAAATCGGCATTATCACGAAAAATCGATCCTTTTAAGAATTCGCGGCCAATTCCACCAAATCAGAGTATTTAAAAAAATAGTGTAAGTGTATTCTCTCACTTATTGATCTCGGCCATATCGCGATTCAACAGGAGAACAGGAAATCGGAAAAGGCAGTAACGAATCGAAACACTGACATACTGACAGGCACTAATAAATTATTATCTAGACAAGCAATCCGTTTGCGAAACTGGCTTTCGGTTCGTCGAATAAAAATGGACGTATCGAGTAACCCCGTCTGTGTTTTAGGGCAAACAATAGGTATATTAGGTATTCGATTACTCTCGACCTTCCCGGCAAATAGACGAATAGATGACACGATCGATGTCGGAGACGAGCTCGTGTGAGTCACATCTCTAGAATGCCCGCCCTCGTTGGCTCGATGTATAATTATTATGTGTCTAGACTGGAGTCACTCCAGGCGACAGGCCGGCGACTATGGAAATATAATGATGTTGGGCATTTTTACAAGGGGATCGCTGGCAGCCGGAATGAGGTTAAGCGGATTTGCTCGCCGCATGTGTCAGATTCGAGGAGAATCGTCGGCCCTGGTACGTACCTGCAGGTGTCACCGGAGTAACAAGGCGCGGTAGAGTGTGTCCTGTGGGACGGAAAACAGGAAGAGGTGTTCTTAGAGCGGCTCCTTATCGCCATATCACTTCACAGTCACACATAATTGTCCTCCAAACAGGGGTTCATCACGCATCGCTAAAAGCGACGTCGGAAATCCTTTCAGGCATCAATTTTGTCACCTAATTTATCAGGCACTTGACTCATAATTGGTTGTGAATTTTCGCGCGGTAGCAAAGGGGGCACACATTATATGAAATAGTAACGGAGACACGTGCTCTCGCGGCAGAGAGGGACGGATTCACTGAACGTCCTTGGCGAGGGGGGCGCGCGGGGCGCCTGCGGCATCACACGTTTCAATCATCCCCGGGTGTGAGAGGGAGGGTGTTACGGGTGTGTTGGGGGTGCGAGCGAGAGGCGGGATGCCGTGCTATTGACCGGCCGGTAAGCCACGCCCACCCGGGCGAAACATTGGCGCTGATGCTCCAAGTGAAAATCGAACGTCGTCCCGGGCAGACGCCGGTGGTTGAGGCTTATACCAAGGTTACCTCAGAGTACCGCCATGCGCTGCCCGCCGCGGCGTTACGCTAATTCTCACTCCCATATCCCTAACTAGTTAACCATTACTGAACCCCGGCATTTGACACGAGTACAATATACGTTGCCAGCGACGCCAGCGTACAATCGATACGAAAGAGGAATTGAAAGAGTAACCGGCGCGTTACGACACAATTTACATTTTAATTGAACCCTGCGAGGGGCACACACGAGTCTAGATTCATCGTGGTCTTGCCTAGTTATTCCAAAACTTTTTTGGCTTCATAAGGGTAGTCAGTAGCGGCATTGAAAAAAAGTAAGCTACATTTACATACGGTGATCTGAAAAGGTTACACAAGACATATACATACAAGTACAGTGGAATTACGTAACGTTGGCCTACCTCACCGCTATGTAATTGGTAAGTATGTATACGTACATACTTACCAATTACGTAACGTTGGCCTACCTCACCGCTATGTAATTGGTAAGTATGTATACGTACATACTTACCAATTACGTAACGTTGGCCTACCTCACCGCTATGTAATTGGTAAGTATGTATACGTACATACTTACCAATTACGTAACGTTGGCCTACCTCACCGCTATGTAATTGGTAAGTATGTATACGTACATACTTACCAATTACGTAACGTTGGCCTACCTCACCGCTATGTAATCGGTAAGTATGTATACGTACATACTTCGCGTAGCGGGCGCGCCAGGGTATTGTTATTTTTACTAACCCATTACCGTAAAACAAAATTGTTAACGAAATTGACGGTACAAAAGTGGAGGTGACAATTCAGTGATACGATATAATGTCAAGGTCAGAATAGCCTAGAATGAGGTTAGGATTTAGGAAGCTCGTTTGTTACTTCGAAAATATTTAAAGCTGCCTGAAAAGTATTCCAGGAAGTTATATATACTGTTAAAAAAAAAATAAGGGCCACTTACATTTTTCTATTTTATTGTTAATTATTGGACATAAACTAATTGATAGCTGGCTAATTAATGAACTCCCGTATCCTTCAGAATCTAAACTTTTTCATGCTGGAATGTAAGTCTAAAAGCTAGAAAAAAAAATTACTGTTTAATATAATTTTCACGTAACGATCACCATACTTGTGGCCTCTATTTTCTTTTGAGTAGTATATATCTAGTTCGACGATTTTCTCCAATATTGATATCGGATTTGACCTTTATATTTATACTAGGTGCCCGCGCGGCTTCGCCCGCGGTTTGCAGAGAACGTGAGCCTATGAAAATCCAGAAAGTCCATTCTACAAGAAGGTGAAAGAATTTTTGAAATCGGATAAGTGGTTCCGGAGATTACCCATTACATACAAAAAAACTTACTTATGTAGCTACAATCTCACAGATACTTCGTCTTTATAATATTAGTATACAGTAAGAGCGTTGTTAAAATATGCTCTAGGGCGGAAAATTACTTATCTCACGTCCTTGGCCTTATACATTTATGAAAAGATGATTTAAACAGTGTCGCACCTCTTTTATGGACGCTGTTAAAATCATTTTATCTATCTGGTCCATTTCGTGACGCATATAATATTTCTTTTTTTTCTTTTCTATATGTATTAGTGTGTATTTGCTGTCACGAATAAATGATTGATTTATGATTTATATATTTATATATTTGACGACCGCTTTAGCCTCGTTGGTAGTGACCCTGCCTCGAAGCAAGAGGTCCCGGGTTCGAATCCCGGTAAGGGCATTTATTTGTGTGATGAGCACGAATATTTGTTCCTGAGTCATGGATGTTTTCTATGTATTTAAGTATTTATTTATCTATTTAAGTATGTTTATCGTCGTCTAGTACCCATTGTACAAGCTTTGCTTAGTTTGGGACTAGGTCGACTTGTGTAAGATTGTCCCGTAATATTTATTATTTATATATAATTACAATATCAATACGTCTTGTTATAAATTACATACTTGTCTAGATATTGACAGTGCAAGATAAATAAAAGCTTGTAAAACATTTCGGTTAAAAAAATGGAGATATCATTAAATAAAAAATAATACGTCGCGTAATCAGTATTATGTATGAATTGACCTTTTGAGTGACTTTTCGGCCATTCAGTGTACACATGCCTTTTAACTGACTACTAATCCGTTACTACTGGACAGAAACGATAGGAGTCAGTGGTTTCAAACCTTTAGTAATCATAACAGTGATTTCGTCTCGCCGCTACAAATACATGCCGTGCGCCCCAGCCGGTTTGTTAGCGCTGCTACGGCACGCACGCGTTCTGTCGCAGCGCGTTGCATGATATAAGGGTTGGCCGCGTTTGGGCTCGTTCAGCATACCTAAACAGGGGAAACAATACGGGGATTCTTATTCCCGCTTCTGTAACTTCTTCATTCGGTAATTTTGAATTTAACCAGTTTCTACGAGGGGCACACCGAAATGATCGGGAATGGATAACTTAGGACTAAATTACCGGTAAATCTTCTTCTATGAAGTTAACATTGGACTTTTGGAAGCATAATAACATTCACATAATTATGATTTGTTTTTCAAGTTTTACAAAAAATCTGTTTATGTTTTTAAAGTCTGTGAGTCATTTTTTTTTTCAAAACTGCACACCGGATATATGAAAACGTTGCCTGGGTAAGCTTATTTTTTTGATGATTTTTACTTCAATGCTACTTAATCTAATCCAGCCCAACGACAATATCTTCCTAGCATCTCAGTATTTCCTGGCATACTCGTAGCTCTATCTTCTATAGGTTGACTAAAAATAGTGATAACTCCTAAATACACCCCGGTAGTGGAAAAAAACAATATAGCATAATCTACATGTGATATACCACGACATTTCGTTATCTATAAGTATTCGAATGACTAAAAATAACAACATTATCTAAAAAAATGGTGTTTGAAAGTTAGTTGCCTTTTGCGTTCGCTCATATTTTAAACGAAGAATAAATGCGACTTGTGTTGATTTTTGCTCAAGCAAGCCATTGATAATATATTTTTACTTCACTATTAGCCTGAAATATAACGTTATCCGGGACTGATCGAGGTTTAAACTTTGTAATACGGTCGAAAAGCACGAAAATTTGCCATCATTTCGATGTCAACTTCAGCCTTGAATCATGTTCATAATAAAATGTTTTATGGGGTTACCTATGTTTTACCAAAAATGGTTGACAAATTATCACTTCCCGAAAAAAAATCGTAGAATTTCAATTGCCAAATTAACACTTGACAAATAATTCTTACGCAAACCTACTGTTTGGCATATTCATGTTTAAGCAATATCTCGTTTAGCAACTGGTACTTTGACCAAATTTCATTCAGTCAAATATGTTAGTTGGCATAATATGTTTTGACCAAAACAAAAAAACGCAAAAAGACGTTTTTGCGTTTTGTGTAAAGGTCGCAATTCTAACCTAACCGTTAGCGTGTCGTAAATGTTTATTATCTAATATTTTTTTGCCTTATTTCATTTGCTAAAAGACCAAATGCCATAATGTCATTTTTCGTAATAAAATTTAAAATATTCGTAATAAAATTGTGCCATAGTTTGCATTGGCCAACCAAATAATTGCTAAAATTTGTTTGGGAAATGAAATTTTACCAAAATAAATTTGGTAAAACGGCAGGATTCCTGTTTAATGTCTGGCAAAAGCGCTCATACCAACATAATGTATATTTAAAAATAATAAAAAAACCTAATTAAGTTACATGTTCGATCTGTTTTTCTATTCCCGATCATTTCAGAGTGCCCCTCGTAATCCTGATGATTTTTTGCACTGTTTCAAGTTTTTCTTGCTGTGAAAACAGCTTAAAGATTTCCTAGATTTTATAGTATCTAATTTCCCCATATTACCCATTTGAATGACCAACCCTTTATAATAACAGTAGCGTGCTGGACTCTTATATTTCAACACGCGATGTTTAAAAGCGCTAGTTATTATTTAACAAGCTTTAGCTAACTTCACTTGTTACGAGTGTTAAATATTCCAAGTCGCTAGGTCAGATAACAACGCATATAACTATTATTACGACCGGTTAGACTGCCTACGAAGCTAGAGGTCCTGGGTTCGAATCCCGGTAAGGGCAAATATTTGTGTGATGAGCATGAATATCTTATATATATATACATAATATAGTTTCTGAGTCATGGAAGTTTACTTTAGTTATATATATCGTTGTCTAGTACCCATAACACAAGCCTTACTGAGCTTACTATGGGACTAGGTCGATTTGTACCCTAATTTTATTTTATTTTAAATCTGTGGAAGATTGTTTATTTGATTGATTGTTGAATGGTTGGCATCGATTACACTGAATACTGTCACTGTGCCTCAATCTCACAGACACATCATCTTTATAATATTAGTATACATGCTTTAATAGAAATGTCAAACGATCAAAGGGTGTAATCCATTCAGTGCCACTAACGACACACGTGCGTCAGATCGCTACGGGCTCAGCGCGACAACGCCGTAGCGCGTAGCATGCTTATGCCGTACGTAGCGGAAAATGTCTCGTAGCAGCCTGACGCCCGTGATAACACCCGTCTCATTCAGTGCCACGCTCGTAGAAAACCTTAACACGTTTGTAGCGAAAGGCTTCCTTTGCGCTCTGACACATGCACCTTGTGAGTAGCGATGAACGGGTTAACACATTCATTGCCCAGAATCGCTACACGCTACGCTCATAGCCGATCCCGTGGTTTTCCTCGTACGTATCGGAAAGCGACTACGGCGGTCTGACGCATATGTGTCGTCGTGGGCCCTGAATGGGTTAATCAATGTTGTTTACATTGTCAACGAAAGGTTATTGTAAACCAGCGAACACCCAGTTAATAACTTGAAAAGCATAAAAACCTTACATTACGACTTCATCCATTATCGTCGTCATCCAGCAATGAAAAGTCATCCAACATAATCAAACGATTAGCGCTATTTTGAATCTTAACGCATCGACTTAAGTCCCAAATTGCAAGAGCAAATTACATGGCAGCACACTCGTGTTTTCAATTTTCACCGCACGTACTAAGGAAGTACGGGTCAAGGTAGGCCCACCCTCAGTTTATGGGGCCGGGCCTTGTTGTTTAAGTAAAACGTCATAAGTATCGTAAGATACCATATTGTTTTGACTTTCATCGACGTGACTCATGTGCTTGGCAAGTTTGGAATAATTGCCAGCTATCAGGTTTATTTCCTGAAATGCTTTGGCAGTTTTAGAGCTAAACATGCGCCATAAAGATCGTTCAGTGCACGAGGAAATGCTCACCTACCTAAGCTACGGGGACATAAAACAACAACAGGGTTTATGTTGTGGGTTGGGAGATGCTATGTCCACCTTCTGTCTCCAGCATCAGATCAGCTCGGTGGTACCATAATATTGCTTTGTCACCGGATTCACATAAGTACGCCACAGCTCAATCGAAACCGGCAAGTGAATGAGAAATGGTATGTACGCTTTGAAAGACAACTGTATATAAGTTAGATTTTACAAGCGAACTGCGTGTTAAATAAAAGGTTTTTAGGGTTCCGTACCCAAATGGTAAAAACGGGACCCTATTACTAAGACTTCGCTGTCTGTCCGTCCGTCCGTCTGTCAGTCACCAGGCTGTATCTCAAGAACCGCTATAGCTAGACAGTTGAAATTTTCACAAATTATGTATTTCTGTTGCCGCTATAACAACACATACTAAAAACAAAATAAAATAAATATTTAAGGGTTGCTCCCATACAACAAACGTTTTTTTTACTGTTTTTATAGATAATGGTACGGAACCCTTCGTGTGCGAGTCCGACTCGCACTTGGCCGGTTTTTTGGTCTTCTACATGTCCCAAAAGTCGAGGGTAATAAATCTAATTAGATGCGACTAAGGGCGGGATGCACCAATTTACTATTACAGGCCGAGACCGGACAAAGAAAAAAAAAAAAATTTTTTTACATGAAAATATAAAATATGTATACCGTAAATACATCATTTCGCCAAACTGCGGAGCAGTTTGTTGGCGATGAGCGTCGGCAGTTGTCATTCCATAGAAACTTGTCAAACTTTTCATACATTCCAATTTTAACGAACAGCGCTTACGACAGAAGGTTTAGTGTTTAAACAAATCGGGGAACTTTACAGAATCTAAGGGCAACTTTCGTTAACATTTAATAATGATAATAATAAATACTCTTTATTGCACCACAACAGGAGAGAAACATTTCTGTTTTTTACAAGATTATGTACTAATTGTACAAGGTAAATGTAGTTTTTACATATCGACCTATTTACATAATTATGTAATTATACAATTATGTACAGATATGTAATAATACATAAATGTAATTTTACATCTGTCAAATTTTTTGATTATGTAAAATTACATAATTGTATAATTACATAACCATATGGCCTTTCATAGGTAATATTACCGAATTATTGTGTTTTCTCTTGTAGATATTTAATGTAAAAATACAAAAAAAATGTGTGATATTTATAATTTTCATGTGTATTTACATTTTTTCAGCGATATTACGGTACGATGTTATATTAACGTAATATTGCAATTTGAAGGTTTAAATTACATAATTTTTAACAGTTCACCCTAAGTTCCGATGCGTGAAAATCGTGAAAGTTTAACACCTACACTGCCAGGAACCCGCCTAGCGGGCGCCTACGCCGTAGGCGCTTTCCGCTACATACATACATACATACAGAATATCCACTGGATCGGCTACGAATGTAGTAAAATCAGTATACGAACGAAAGTGTAAGCAAACGAAACTCCAACATCTGAGTCTCAGTCTCAAGACTTCCCATTAACGATAATCGATATAGTATAGTAAAATTAAAGTGATACTGAATACCTTCACTAACACTTTAATCGGCTTAGCAAATATTGATTACCCTTACCCAGTTCGCCCTACTTGAAGGCGGAGAACGCGACATAGCAATTAAGACGCCACTGACGAAGAGAAGAGACGGGAAGGAAAAATGGGGTTTATTATCGGTAAATAATGTCGTATTTTCTCGAAAAAGGATTAAACATAGTCTAATGGAGAAAAAAGCAACGCAAGAGGTAAAATAATCACAAAGTTATAGGTTTCCAGTTTTAAGAGTCCGCAGTAAGCTCGGCCGAATTTAACTTCCCATACAAACGTAGTTACGCTCTTATTTTAAAACTACGTGTTGGATTAAGCCGATACTTTGCATATACATTGACATGAGTTTATATGATTCCAGTTTATAAAACAAACGAAATACTGAAAAAACAAGCTTTGTAAGTATGAAAAACTAAAATTCGCTGTATTTTTTTTACTATGGTATCTGAAGCTACATAAACTAATTACAGACATAATTATACCTCATGTCATTGTATATGAAAAGTTTCGTTACAATCCAACACGTAGTTTTAAAATGAGAGCGTAACTACGTTTGTATGGAGAGTCGAGCTTACTGCGGACTCTTAAGAAGGGGTGTGTAGTAACTCTAGCACTGTTATGTTTGTGACTTCTAAGTATATTTTTTTTTAATAAGTTTCCCTTAGCTTAGGCTTTGATAGGTTTAGTTAAGTTTTGAGCGTTTGCCTTCTGCCGCGCTTGCACTGGCTTTTGGCCGTGCTTTGTTATAGGTAATTAGTTAAGGGCCCCCTCGGGGCCCACCTTTAGAGTTCAGGTAGGAAAAAAAAGAAGAAGGGGTATGTTCTGGCCCTTTTCCACAAAACGAAACTTCGTATGAAACGATTGTTATTTATTACTCTCTCTAACAAGCTATTTTAAAACGGTTGTAGCTTCGTAATTCTTATGGGGTGTTTGCTTATAATTCTGAGATATCTGAATGGGATTTTCGTCACTAGGCATATTTTTTTGCCTTCTTTCTTTTGGAGTACCTAATCATACTTTTCGAGTCTACACCCGTATAGTAATCAAGTACAAAGGGATCACATTCTGTTAGAAAAAAAGGCACGTAAATATTCCGAATGATGCAAAGGCAGTCTTCGGAATTATGTACCCAAACGAAAGCCTTTGGGTACATAATTCCGAAGACTCATCTATCCGAAAGAACATTTTATTAGATCCATATTAATATTTATTATTATTATTATTTATTTTATTTATTACGAAAGAAACGATTATACAACATAAATGCGAAAGTGTGTCTGGCTGTCTGTCTGTTACCTCTTACGCTTAAGCCGCTGAACCGATTAAGTTTTTTTTTAATCTTTATTTAAAGAGTTTTGTCAAAATGACAATGTCACTCTATAATGCAACTTACTAACTATTACAACCGATTAAGATGAAATTGGGTATAGTTTGAGTCCCGGGAAGGGCAAAGAATAGTTTTTAACATGGAAATCATCCCCGAAGGATCTGTAATTGGGGGTGAAAGTTTGTATGGAGCTACGATATAAACCAGTTCCACACGGACGGAGTCGCGGGCAGAAGCTAGTTATTAATATTAAATCACCTTTACATTTAATTGCGATGTCGTAACAAGTTACCATTCCATATTAATCTTGTTTATACACCCGTACATTATCCAAATACACCAAGATCAATAGATATAAATCTCAAATCATATTCAAGAAAAATCTACCTTGTTACGTAGAGGCAGACTTCAATCTCGGATAAAGCCTGTTACAGGTACGGTGCTCATATATTTACTTGGGATCCATAATAAACCTTACCTATACATGCGTATGGCGACTTCTGCGTCGCTATATATGAAAAACAAATCTCATAAAAGCAGTATGGACACATAATTTTACCGTAGGGTATCAGTTTTGCCTTATATTTTGCGAGCACATGTTACTTATCACGGTTTTACCGCGTAGCTAACCTCATCGGGGTCAAAAAGTAGCCGAAAAAACCTCGCGTGATCTGTGCACAAGCCCTAAGGTTCAAACGCAAGAGTGTAAAATCGTAACGTCTTTTTGGCCCACCCCGTACAATAAATAAATAAATACTATATAAGTAATAAGTGGCACTGGAACATAAGTTTCTTGAGCTCTGCCTACCCCTTTTGGGAATAAAGGCGTGAATGTATGTGTGCATGATATAACTAAACTTTATCAAAACAGACATATTGTTCCGTGCACTTCCCAGCTCGTCGCTCGGCAGCCGCTCAATATTTGGATACTTTGATGCGCCAAGAAGGCTTTCAGTCGAGAGTACTCCCTTTTATTCTTCCCTACTTGAGTACGATTATACATATAACAGTTAGATTATGATATTGATCGAACTTACTAGCTTCTGCCCGCGACTCCGTCCGCGTGGGACTCGTTTATATCGTGGCTCCATATAACGTTTGTATGGAGCTGGAACGTTGTTCACCCCCATTTCATCCCCTTAGGGGGTGATTTCCGGGATAAAAACTATCCTATTTCCTTCCCCGGGACTCAAACTATCTCTATCGGTTCAGCTGTTTAAGCGTGAAGACAGACAGACACTTTCGCGTTCGCGTTTATAATATTAGTATGGATACACTGGGCTGGGGATTGCTTTTGGCAATATCCTGATGAAAAACGCAATATTCTATGTCTTATGCACATAGAAATATTAAGTCAGTGTATATCGTTATTAATTAATTAATTCAATTAATGACCACAATGTACATACTAACAACAGTTTTATGTTTGTAACTTACTTCAGGATTTGCCCATATAAGTGTTAAATTATGTGGGCAAATCCTGAAATAATCATATTTTTTTATTATTAAGTTAAAAGGCAATATAGTCGAACACTGCTGAGCATAAGCCTCTCTTCGAGTACGCCGCTTATCCCGATCCCGTGTTGATCTCATCCAAAAATTACCCACGGTATTTTGAACGTGGTCAACCCATCGTGCCGGTGGACGGCCGACGCTTCTTTTTCCTGTTAGTGGCCACCAATCCGTCAACGTTTTACTCCACCTACCGTCACGCTGCCTGGCAATATGTCCTGCCCAACTCCATTTGAGTTTGGTAATGACTTCTCCGAAGTCACGCACCCTGGTGCGACGACGGATCTCAATATTCCTCACTCGATCTTATAGCTCAGGGCCCATGACGACACATATGCGTCAGACCGCCGTAGTCGCTTTCCGCTACATACGAGGAAAACCACGGGATCGGCTACGAGCGTAGCGATTCTGGGCAATGAATGTGTTAATGCCGAGCATGGCGCGCTCCATGGCTCTCTGTGCATTTCGTACCTACTTTATGCACGTGTCGCTATGAAAAAAAAATCGTTTATTGGATATCTTAAATTAGTTTTACAATAGTGGTTGAGGCCTCCTAGTAGGTTTTCATTTACCTGTATCAGGAGGTCTCGCTCTTCTCGTTAAATAATACATGTTGGGAGTGTCTTGGGCTAATTTAAGTAATTATAAACGATTTTGTAAATTACAATCATAATTATAGTTTAAGTTAATAGTTTAAAGTTTAATTTTGAATCTAGAACTAGTGCTAGTTGCTTTAAAACATTTAGTATACTTAATCTATCGTGCAGCGCGTGACTGCATGTGTGTGTGTGTGTGTTTGCGCGCGCGCGCGTGTGTACGTGTGTGAGTGTGTGTGTTCAGATTTCTTAATTTTATTAGTTGATACTGTTTCGATTTGTTTACACCTATTTACCTATTAATATTCTATTTTAGTAGTTCTTCAGTTTCATAATAACTAAGACCTTCCAGCCACATTTTCGTTGTTTCTTTGCACTTGAAAAATACTCGTATATATAGAAAAAAAGAAGGAAAGATACTTTTATTCACAAACACACAGGACACACATATATAGAGATAAATTCTGTCGTGTCAAGCAACAAATAAAGCACGAATACTAAGCAAGTGATTTTTTGGTTTAAATGATTTCATACACAACTAAAGGGCCAATTAGGTGATCCAAGAACTCGTATGCAGTTTTCGTTACATTACAGGGTTTGATCGACCTCATAGTACCTCGGTAGCCGGCAGTCCTGCAATGTAATGGAACTCGCATATTCCAGGAATGTGGCATTTTGAAAGTAGATGAGTAGTTTTGTCACTTAAATGAAACACGTGTTTAATGTCAATGTGACTCATAAAATATATAGTTAAAGCGTTAGTCAAACCGACTAGAAGCGCATTCCAGCCCATTGGGTCGTAATCGTAAACAAATAGTCTGTCACTTCGTTTTAAGAGTGCACGTAGCCACAGGCAGCCGAGACGAGGAGGCCGCGTTTAACGTGAACGGAGCGGTAAGCGAGGAAATACAGCGATTGTGTTGTTCACGTAGCTTTCTGTCGCTCATAGTTGTGTGTCTTTTTATGAACAAGTTACTGTGCGATCATCAAGTCAAGGTAAGGATATTAAGTAAATAAGTGTATGGTCCTATGTATGTCGGTTTATGTTATTACCTATACTCACTAATGATGAAAACTTTGTATTGTGTAAACTAACCTAATAATTAATATAATATGTAACTAACACCTCTTATACCTATGGGTCGACGAAGACCTAAAATAAAAGACTGCATTAATTCATTCATTCAAGGTCATCTTCTGTTAGCTGCTGCGCCTGCCACGCTATGAATTGAATTGCTTGGAGTTGCAGGACAGCATGTAGGCTGACCTGCAGTACAAGGTGTCGCTGCCAGGCCTACCTCTCGCATACCTACTAGCGTCCGCGTTCAGCGTAACAGAAACCGACTCATGTCGTATCGACGTCACAAAGTGATGCCTTAACACATCATGTATCCATACTAAAAATATAAATGCGAAAGTGTGTATGTCGGTCTGTCTATTACCTCTTCACGCTTAAGAGTCCGTATCGGCCCGGAAAAAGTTCGATTCTAGATATTATTACCCGTCTCCGAGCGCGCCAGCTCAGTGTTGTAGTGGGGGTCGAGCGAGGCGGCTAGGTCGGCGTAGAGTAGTTTTGATACTTTAAAGCGCCGTAGGTTCATCGTCTTCTCTCCCTCTCACTGAGCATAAGCGTGAGCGAGATGAAAGTGCGTGCTCTTAAGCGCGGATATCATGAAATTTGGTAAAGGGCTAAGAGTCCCGGAGTAAGACATAGGACAGTTTCTATCCCGGAACCCCCTAAGGGGGTGAAATGGAGCGTGAAAGTTTGTTTCGAGCTACGATATGAAACGTGTTCCACGCGAACGGAGTCGCGGGCAGAAGCTAGTCATGAATAACCGTATATACCTTTGTACAACGCGACCTACGTCAAGGTTGAAAGTACACGTCTAAACGCTGTTACACAAAAAACCCTGAGGCCATTGCGCTAACTTGGACAAATTAGGGTGCCATATCAAATAGCTCCATTATTTGCCAAATACGTAGTAAATTATTTATATTGTATCTCAACAAATGGGCATGCATGTTTGGCAAGAGCCAGCGACCCTTATGCAATCGGTTGCGCGTGGGAGTGAACAAGAATAACTCCGCCTTATCATAGTCTCTATCACTCTATTATTTTGCTAAGCCTAGTAGTAGGATATTTTCGACGGATTTCTGATATTTATTTAATCGTATGGCAAAGTTTACAGGGCTGCTATTCGCTACGCGCTAATGCGGCTCACCCCGCCGGTCATCCGTCGTCACTAATAGACCTCTGCCTACGCTTAGTTACTACGCATCGCGGTGTCAAGATATATTTGAGGGTGAGCGTTGTGGTGAGCTCGAAACGAAAACGAACTTCGTTCGTATATCTCCCTCTCTGTCGCTCGAACTGGCAAATGCGACAGACACGGAGATACACGAACGAAGTTCATTTTCGTTTCGCGGTAGCCCCTCAGTTACAGAATATGGGGGCTGGTCGCTTACTGATATAAAACATTATTATATAATCTCCATTTTATAAAATCTATCCACCACATCATCTATGATTCCAAAACGCAAATAAGCCGGGGAATCCCTTAATATACTCTCTCCTGATGTGGACGCAGCCCGATTGGTGAAGGAGCTATATATAAAATTATAGTTATGTATAGTTTTGATATGTAACTTTCGTACATGTTTATAAATTTGTGGAAGCACGAAGCGGCAAGTTCACGAGTCCGCAGTAAGCTCGACTCTCCATACAAACGTAGTTACGCTCTCATTTTAAAACTACGAGTCGGATTGTAACGAAACTTTGCATGTACGATGAAATGAGGTATATCTATGTCTGTAATTAGTTTATGTAGCTTCAGATATCATAGTAAAAAAAATACAGCGAATCTAAGTGACACGGCCTAGGCCGTATATTTTTGACTTTTTGGGATGGGGAAAAATTGTTAAACTCGCCACAGGTGTAGGAGCGTATTTGGAGGTCACGTGACTGTAAGATGGTGAGAGATTCGGGACGAGGCTTGGGGGGGACCGACGCCGTAGTACTAGACTAGCTGCTCGAGTTAGCGAGAAAAAGGGCGCAAACGCCATGCAATCCGCGGCGCTTACCCGTTCGGCCGACACACTATAAGTTCTCATGCGCTAAGTTGCAAGTGAAATAGTTTACTTCTGTCGCTACGGTATTCGTCGATTGGAAATGTCAAAATATTCAAGTTTTCACTTCTGCCGGCACTCCCGGAGTGCAACCCGATAGTTTTTGTCTTATTCATATTTGACATACATACATTCTCGCCTTTATTCCCAAAAGGGGTAGGCAGAGCACATGAAACTTATGTTCCAGCGCCCTTTTAGCATAAATGTGGGTATAAAAGATCGACAAAATGTGATATCGCAGTGGTTGCTAACCCACACAACACACTTCAACCCTGGATATCATCTATCTTCGTATGTGTTGGTATTCATTAATTTGCTGTCACGAATAAATGTTTTGAATTTGAATAATTGAATTTGATTTCAACTAGCTTTAGCGCTTCCGTCAGTAATATAACGTTTACGCTCCCCCGTCCCGTGTTCTATATGGCCTGAAGCTGCAATCCTAATATAGTAGGTTAAATATCCATCATATTAATAGTGACAAAGCCCATTCTGGCCTAGGACGGCAAAACAGGAAATAAATAACGGATTTTCACACGTTAATTCATAATTGGTTCACGGTAAATATTTGACGCACTGCCCTTTGAGCGAAATGGGTCAAGGTCAGTAGAGGAACGCGGTGGAATAATATTTAATCGCTGTTATTGATCAAATAAGATTGCGATCGGGCGCCAATGTCATATTATTACCTATTATTAACTTCACTACTTTCCCCGCAGATTCAGTTGTGGAACTACGGACTAATATTATAAATGCGAAAGTGTGTATGTCTGTCTGTCTGTTACCTCTTCACGCTTAAACCGCTGAACCGATTTAGTATAGAGGCAGTTTGAGTCCCGGAGAAGGACATAGAATAGTTTTTATACCGGAAATCATCCCCTAAAGTTTTTATGGAGTTACGATATAAACGAGATCCACGCGGGCGGAGCCGCGGGCAGAAGCTAGTTTTAACATAAAAATAAGCTACGATCCGTTAAGGGGTAAGTTACACACTCAAGTCAGATATTAAGTAGTTAGGAGGAAATGCGTCTAGAATGTAGGTATAGGTAATAGTTTCTTTTTCCTGTGTTGTGTCACGAATAAATGTTTCATTCATTCATTCAATCAGGCTAAATTCTTCCCAGTCATTACCCAACTTCCTCAGAACCGAAACCCAACCAAAACCAGAAATCCACCGTGTTAAGCCCAACGGAACCATTTTCATCGAGTATGTAAAAAAACCAAGTCGACAATAAAGAAGTGTTCATTATTGGCTGAAACATTTTCTTAGGCTGGCACAACTTAGTCTGACTGCAAAACGTTCAACGTCGTCAGCACCTTTCATTTAGCAAGAATGTTTCGCAATTACTCTGCAGGTTGAAAGTATACGGTCGACACTTAAGTTACCTAAGTTTATTTACCCACCGTGATCTTAGCGCACCTTCGCGAAACTTTGTTTCGCTATTTTAGCGTCGCGCCCTGCACGACAGGTGACATCTATTTTTACTCTTTGGTTCCGTAACGTTGCATGTTGCAAGGCACTAGGGTTTATGATATTACCTGGAAAGAAAACATACATATATTAACTAAACAAGGATAGACAAAGTAAAGAAAGCAGGTAGAAAAACGAATGATTAACTATTAGGAAGCGTTCATTCGATGAGAGGTTTTTTATAGTTTAATTAACTGTGTTCTGTCCTTTTAACCCATACAAAAACATACTGATAGACAAACTAATTAGAACGGCATTTTAGCTATTGGGTTTGATGAAGAAGGCTAAAATTGTTTTATTTCTGTTTTACAATTGTACGAAAAAAAGGCATGCGCCAAATAACACACTTTGTAAGTAAATCAATGCTATCACAAAACGAACACCGCACTTTTTCTAAACATAATAATTCCACTGCTTGCAGATAACAAAATGTGAAATCTTATAATGGATATCTATTTAAACGTTATCAATTGGGCGCCACGGATTTTCAATTGTCCTTGTAATTAATTGATTTTAAAATAGATAATGCTCTAGATTAACTTTCCTGTAATATTTCCACTAGTCTGTTCTTCATGTTCATAATCAATTTTGGATAAACTATCATCGTTTAATCGTCCTACGAAGGTTAATGTTTCCAATTAAACTTTCATAGTGAACCTGCACTTTTATATATTTCAGTGCGAATAAAGTACACATTTTCAGAATTGTAATTACTAGATACATTCATCCATTTACGCAGTAGGTTCGTTGTCTGTTAGGCAGTCTGCTCATTTTACCTATTATATACTTAAGTCGAAAGACGGATATGGTTGGTGTAAGGTAACGTATATAAAAAGGCTCATATAATGTTGATGCAAAAAATGACACAGCATACTTTTTTTAGATTAACTTTCGTCTCATTCACGTCATAAAGCAGTTATAAATGCTATATGTGCGGGAATGAAAGCATTTTGCCTTCATTCCCGCACATATAACTACTTATATTGAACCGCACACAGTAGCATCTCGTTGGATCGCCGTCACTTATCAAAATGATGATAGAATAGGTAACCAATTTGTCCCCAACTGTGCGCATAAAACTGTTATCAGTGGATGAAAGCACACAGTTCAAACGTAAAGTCATACATCACGGGCGGGGTGTCATGCTATTCGATTAGAGCGTCCTGTCGTCAGTGTCGTGCGCTTAAACGTTGTTAACGCCCTAGCAAATTCGTTTCGATGACGCTTGTCATAATATGACAATAATAGGTCGATAGGGACGTTGTGTAAAACTACTGGTAGCAATGTAATTGCGTAGATTTTGACGACGCGGACGCTCTTCAACTGTTATAATTATTATGTTTGAATCGAATCCTTAGGTTTGTTACAGTTTCAAAATGGCAGCGTATGAATTAGTGGATGCTATTTCATTGCTGGGACCATGGAGCATACCCTTCGATGTAAGGCGACGTTTACAGAGAAAATAAGGAGATAAAGGTGAAGTTAGAACTTGAAAATGTTAAGAATACTTCTTACATAAATACTCCTTATTCATATTAGTTTAAAAGTCCACATGCTACTACATATTAATATCTCACGATCAGATTTAGTGGGTTGTACTGTCAAGTGCGCGATATACCCATATTAAACCTACAATTTACTCATAAATATATCCCATGGCGAATGAAGGTTTCGGCAAATATAAGGATTGATTAAATACATATTTTTGCACGAGACTAGGGGTAGGTACTTAGAAAATACTTGAATCTACGAAGTGGTTGTACAGGTAAAAAGCTACGTATGTGCACCAATTTACTAAATTTTTAATAAATTACCTACATATATTAAAAACAATCACGATTATCGTGCTTGTGTAAGAAAGATAAGATAGTGTGCATATAAGTACCTACGTACACTGCACGTCTTATCAATATGAAATATTTAATCGAAAATACTCGAGTGATATCCTCACCTAAAATATACGGAAGTATAGCTAGCGTGCAGCTCGCGACTGACAATAGGTAAGTACTTTTTATATGAAATTTCAATTTCGGGAGAAAACGTTTTTCACTGACTAAATCTTAACAAATCACTTTGATTTTGATGTCGATGGCTTCAGCATAATAATAACGAGGTTTGTAGGTTTCGCTTTAAAAAAAATTGGTTCCTGTACATGTCTACCAACTATAAACCTAGTCTTACATTGTGTCAATAACGTACTAAAAAATTAACAGATTGGAAAATATTAACAAGTGGAAAAACGTTTTCTCTTTTTGTATGGTCGAGTACGTAGTATTTCAAAGGTATACTTCCCTCTTAAGTATCACTTGCAGAAACGTATCGGCACATAAACTCCATTTTATTTAGCTCGGCTATTACTTGAATAATAATTTAAACATAAGGAAAACCAAAAAAGAATACACTGGACGCCATGAGTGCAATTCTCTAATATATGTTGTGACGGCGTCGTACGCTTTCAACTCACTGGTCACCTCACCTATCACATATTGCAAATTTTTGGTAGGAAGAACTTTGATATTTAGGCTAAATAAAAATCTATATTTCAAAATTTTAAGCAAATCGCTTAAATACATCCCGAAGAACAACACATTAAAGAAAAAACCTCAAAATATCATAAGTCAAAAACTGTCACTAGTAGGATAATGATACTCAGCATAAATATTCTTCACCATAAGAGGTGCTCACAAAATAACACCCGAGTCAATTTGTTTTAAGGGCTTTTTCCGAACTCTTGACTGACTTTCTATGAAAACCCGACTATGGCCTTTTGTCTCTACCCTTTCCAGCTCTTAAAAAATACTTGAAAAGGGCATTGATGTCGAAGGCTCATTACAGGGTTGAGGACTATCTAACTGACAGATATGCATGGCCCAAACCAGAGCCCAAAATAGCTTAATTATTCATATAGCTTATTCGGACATGTGTTCTTGTAGAACAACGCATTATGATGTTATTTTTTTCTTTGTATTCATATTCAGTTTAACCTATTTTAAGTAGGTTAAGAACAATCATTGTAATAAGCTTTTATTGGCAAAAAATGACTGACTGTTGAGTTTGTTTCTGCGTTTCTTTTTAACAGTGGTCTTCTTTTTCAGAAACGCTGGTACAATTTTGACTTGTAAAAGTGCCATTACGGCCTACTTGCAGAATAAAAATCATTTATTTCATTTAATTATTTGAAAGGCACCGCTCAGATGGCATTGGCGGCCGGTGTGTTTGGTGGACACGTAATACCACATAAGGTAACATTATTATATTATTTAACACCTAGAACAATAAGTCATAAGCCATAAAGGTAGAAATGGTTACAGCCAAGTCGTATTGCAGACATAACCAAATGCTTACTGCAGTCGTTATCTGAGGTACCTTGTCAGCTTCCGCCAGGAGATAACATTGTTGTACATATTTCCACTGCGGCATAATTAGACATAAGTTGTAGTGGTAATGAGTTAATGTTGTGATTGTACTTGACAGCTGACGAAACCAAATGAAACATATTACTTATAAGTATTAGCTTCACGGCTTCGTAAAATTTCGCGGTAGTCCGCTGAATGCGGGTGGCGCAGGATCAATCACTTTGGCACTATGTCCATAGCAGTGGACGCATTTCGACTCATATATGACGATGATGATTAACTTTACGGCCTCCATAGTCATATTAATATTAGGAATGCGACCGTTTGGATGTTTATATGTTTGTTACTCGACCACGCTTAAACGGCTCTTCTGATTTGGATGAAGTTTTGCACGAAGATAGTTTATAGACGAGATTAAAATATAGGACAGTTTTTACGCGGGTGGAAGCTAGTAATGGTAATAAAAACTCATTTAAGGAAGATTATCCTATAATATGTGGTTCGGTTTTCGGAGAAGAAAAGGTAGGCCTTTACTTGACTGTGTGGGAGGAAAAAGTCCACCAAATAGCAAAGCTAGCCTCGCTCACGCATCTCTTGCTGTTGGTGTATTTTTTCTTAGCTCACCGCTCCGCTACCTCGCACAGCTCTAATGGATAATCTCCCTAACCGGTCGCCAAGAGCACACCGCACCTCCCCCAGCCTAATCAACCTGATACCTGATATTAATATTCCAATTTCCTAGTTTAACGACGACATACATCGCATATTATTTCTATGAAACATTGTTATGTTAACAACTTTTGACAATGTGTCACGCTTCACTAGAACAATGGAGAACAAAGCTGCCCAGGTTACTTTAAAAGACTTATGTTCCTTGGAAATTAACGTCGGTTATGGCTTTTTGAACTAGCAGGGTTAGAATGTTGTTCGATGTTTGACGTGTATTAATTGTGTTGTAGGGTTTATGGGTTGCAACTGGTTTACTTGTAGGTGTAAGAATGTGTATTAAAATAGGATACAGAAAGCAAACATATAACATTAATATATAATGCACATATACATATAAAGCTCACGTCCCATGACACGGTTTTAAGGTGTAATTCCGTGAATCGCGACATGTGACACTATAATAGTCAGTGCACGCAATCGATCGCGCGCGGCTGCGATGCACGAAATTACACCTTTAGTTACTACGAATCGCGGCGTCAAGGTGTATTTGTTGGTGAGCGTTGAGGTGAACTTAAAACAAGTTACGGAATAGCTTGGCTGCAGTCGCCCACTCAAACGTGTTAGAAACAACGCAAGATCATGAACGCATTCTGCAAATATAGAAGTTCTGTTGGGTACTTATTGGTTGAGGTCACTTATGTGGGCGTTGGGTTTGCGAGAACGCCACTAAACAACATAGACATAAGAACAGACTGCGTAGAATAGGTTGTTAGAAGGAACTTATTATACAGTATGGGCAAGTAGCCTTTGAATCGATATAATTAAAAAATAAATGATAAACACCATACATTTTTGTATGTATGTATTCTAAAGACTTGGCCATTATTAATGGAAGTAATACGATAAATATCTACCTTCCCAGGTGGGAAAAATCGAAGCATTATCATAGCATTTTCTCCGCGATATCACATTTATTCGGTCTTTTACAGCCATATTTATGCTGAAAGTGGCACTGGAACACAAGTTTCATGTGCTCTGCCTACCCCTTTTAGAGATAAAAGCGTGAATGAATGTATGTATGTATGTATATCAGCTTTTTTTCTCAAGAGCCTTAGCTTCATGCAGTGCTTCTGACATTTATTAGTTATTATAGCCTCATTATCAGAGGGGTAGTCACGTAACGTTTCCGACGCGCGTTAGGACAATCTAACTGTCATGCTTCCATATAAAATTTGACATTTAAATCTACCTAACGTACGTACAATGCGTTACGTGATCAACCTGATGATACACAGTGTATTGGCTATATCGACTCTATTATATATCTTTTTTTTGCATATCTGTTTGCCAGTCGGTAAACGCCTCCTCCAGCCTTCTCCATTCGTTTTTGTCTTGGGCTACTGTGTTCCATGTCAATCCAGCGACTTGGCAGATGTCGTCTTCCCACCTTTATAGGGGTCTGCCGCTTCTCATCTTGCTATCTCTAGGATACCATAGAGTAGCCCGTATACTACATTTCTTTTTGTTTCCTCTGATCATGGCCTTCAGCTATCAGATTGCATATTATTAGGTACGGCAGCCTAGTGGTTCAGGCATGCGGCTGTCAGCGGCGGTCGTGGGTTCGAATCTCGGCTCGTAACAATGAGGTTTTTAACCGAAGAAAAAAAAGGAAGAAGGTTCTCAAGTCAACGCGTATATTTTTTTTTTATGTATGACCACGCGTAACTTTTTACCTCTGTAAAAAGTTACGCGTGGTCATACATAAATAGTCCGATTTTGATAATTCTTTTTTTTTATTAGAAAGGGAAGTCGAAGTTGTTCCCACATAAATTTTAAATAAAAATTTCAACCCTAAGGGTACGAAAACAGGGGATGATTGATTGTTCACTTACTGATTGAAATGTATGACAACGCATGTGTGTGTGTGTGTGTGTGTGTGTGTGTGCGTGTGTGTGTGTGTTGTGTTGTGTTGTCGTGTGAAAAACCTCACTATAAATGAGCATTAGACCTGTCAGTCTCTTGTATGTAGACCTCTCAGCCTGTGCATTTCTGCTAAAGCTCGTTCATCGTGAGGTTTGTGTAATACCTTATTTGCATGTAACTAGTAATTAAGTTAGTAATTAACTATAGTAAGCCAAAGAAAATTAAAAAATAAAAACTTTTAACAAAAAAATTAAACCGCCGAAAAAAACTGAAAAGCAAAAAATAATAAACCTTTTCTATTTAGTTTAATAACTAAGTTCTTAAACTATTGTAAGTATACCTAAGTATATATTTTTGTAATTATTTTGAGTTTTTAATTAACCTTAATAACTAAGTTCTTAAATTAATCTAAGTGTACCTAAGTAATTTTGAGTCGCCGCGCGGTGCGTTTGTAGAAGATCTTTGCACTCTTTCTACTATTGTATTGTGGTCACGGTTATCGTGTGATAAACGACGATTTAAACATATGTACGTGTCTTTACATTAAGTAGTGTAAGATATTCGTAGTGCCCAATGCTTGATTGGATCATCATATCAGCCTCCCCCAAAGAGTGCCACAATGACCGGTCCTGCACCACCTGGTAAAGGTCGCGGACTCCCGCGACCTTTACCAGGTCATCAGTCCACCTTTGGAGGGTCATGTGGATAGTAAATAGGATCTATAAAAGTTGATCATTATTATGTACCCTAGTGCGATAAATACCTACTATGGAACAACCCCGTGTGGTTTTGATTGTGGTGGTGATTAGAATTTCACCACCCCCTTTCTTCCCGTGGACTATTTAAGGGAGCATGGTTGAAGTGTGTTGCGGGCGATGGGCTACCAATCTATCACTGCGATATCACATTTTGTCGACCTTTCATACCCACATTTTTGCTAAAAGTGGCACTGGAACGTAAGTGTCATGTGCTCTGCCTACCCCTTTCGGGAATAATGGCGTGAATCTATGAAGACATTCGACACGAGCCAAATAAGCTTAAATTCAAAAAATCTTTGAAAAAGTACTTATTCCGAACACTTGAGTGACAAATGCTAACAAGTAAATTCCTCGTAACAAATGTTTTAGCGCGACACTATATGTGCGTACATTATGCATTATATATATTCGACACATAGTTAAAATCATAGTGTAAAAGTTAAATATTGTGATAGATAGTTTTTATAGAGACTCGTGCCTGCAGACAAACTGTTTAAACAGTTTTGCAGGAAAATGTATTAGATTAAGTTTTGTATCCTATTGTTTAGTAATAATAAATAATAATAAAATAATAATAATAATAAATGCACAGTTACCGATATCGACGTAACGACAACGGTACTAATAACTATTTGTATGGTATGTAGAACTAGTAATACTGAAGGCAAACGTAGTAAGAACGTGATTAAACGACCCAAACCCTGGGGATAATCACCCTGATTAGTTCTAGTAGTCATTTCATCTAAAAACACACGCCATTTTGAATCTTAAGGCTCTACTTGTAAGGATCTTTTCAGCTGGATACGTGAGTGAGGACTGTAATAGCGCATTTATCCGAGAGAGGGTGCCTTCAGAAGTGAGACGGGAATAAAAATAGGGATTCCATTACGACGGTTTGCCCATGGTCTCTGGAAGAAATGCAGATTTTGTTAATACTGCTTTAACGTTTTTTGCCACGAAAATCCTACTAATATTATAAATGCGAAAGTTTAGATGTTTGGATGTTTGGATGTTTGTTACTCAATCACGCTTAAACGGCTGAACCGATTTGAATGAAATTTTGCACGAAGATAGTTTATAGCCTGGATTAAAATATAGGATAGTTTTTATCCCGGGTCCACGCGGACGAAGTCGCGGGCGGAAGCTAGTATCTACTAAAAGAAGACGAACGTTTGTTATTCTGTAAATAAAATATTTATTTTATTTTATTTACCAACAACCGCATTAAGTACACGAAAATAAATACAAAACTTAATAGAAAATAACAAAACAAATTATATTATAGTCGTCTACAGAAAAACAGTTAATGAAAAACAACGTAAACACAGAATAATTTAAGAATAGAACAAAATTAAAATTATAACATGCTCGGTGAATGTATAGTTTGGGTAAGGAATTTGAAATAGGCACCTTTTTACGCCTCACTGTTATACCAAGGGCGAAAACGATACGTGTTTTAATTTCCTGGACTGTACACAAAGGTTCAACTTTACAACTATTTAAAGTAGGTTCGCTTGAGCAAGGACATAGTAAAATACTTAAGCGAGCTTGAGAGCGGAGACCAATAAAAATTCCTCCTGCTGAAAAGAGCACTCTCCACTAAAACACTTCCTGGAACTTGCAGGTTGGTTTATTCTAAATTTATTGCACCCAATTGCAGAAAAACGTAATAAGGGAATACGTGTTTTACGCCTCGGGTAGAAAGGTTGAGATTGCTGCCCGTAATATTTGATCCCTAGGGAGCGGGAAGAATTTTGATTGGTTATGTAACGGAGGTAGGAGCGCTAGGGCCGTTTTATTGGGGAAGTATTTTCGTATGGCCCGAAATTTCATTTCATGTTTATGCACCTATTTCTGTAAGTGCGATTTAGAAGTAAGTTAGGTAATGGAATTTATATTGTTTGTTATTCGTATTATTCGTAATATCAGCGACTTACGGGTAATTTCGCGCAAATGGAAAGCCAATTTATGAATGTTTCTTACATGAGTTTCTTAAAACATCACGCCATTAGCTTGCGAATAACGTTTTGTATGGAAAGCGGACCACCTTAGTCAAAGATTCATCTTCACTGCTTTAATAAAATAAATCAATCAATCAATATATGGGCACATTGTAACAAAATGACCCAGTCCCAAACTTAAACAAAGCGTGTACCATGGGTACTAGGCGACGATACACATACCTACTTAAATAGATAAAATAAATACTTATATAGCAAATCTGAATCAGGAACATATGAATTATAGTACCTACATTTTTCATTTCTAGACATTTATAATAATAATAAGAGAAAAAAAATGAAAAAATAAGAGAAGAAAAAAAGAAAGAGAAAGAGAATAATAATTATCATAATTTATTTCAGGCAACTATAACAGAAGGCATTTATAACCCGCATGCCATACGAGTTACAATGACACATCACAATGACACATATATACATTCTTGTCACTAGTTTTATGTTGCTCGCGTAAATGATAATGTCATGCAAGTTGAATTTGTCACGGATTATTTGCACGCCTGCATGCGTCATATATTTAAAAATGCACATTGACTCAATATTGGTCGAGCTACCTATTGCACTATTATTATTCATATAAGTAACTATATACTTTACGTCATACCTGGCCATAATGTGAGTTTTACCGCACGCTACGTGTACGGCCAATTGAAGACGTAAAATTGTGTACTCACCACGGGCAGTAAAAAAGAAAGCCCTGTATCGCATATTTACACATACTTCCTCGGTCACAAATACCTGCGATTTCGGGCTTTCTTTCTTTTATAGCCCTAGGTAAGTAATGTACTATTACAGGACAGGTATAATACATTACATGAATAAATCATAAGCATCATAATCATCGTCATATCAGCCGAGAGACGTGCACTGCTGGACATAGGCCTACCCCAAAGAGTGCCACGATCACAAGCATGCGAGGTGTCAAATATATGAAAACAAATCTTCGCACGTCCCTGGTACAGTCAAATGTAAAAATGTTAATGCTCCGACCCGGATTCGAACGTAATTTTTTCCTTTAATTAAAAAAAATGAATATTTCGTTAGCAGCGTTACTTCTTAATACAAAATTAGACACATCGCCGTCTCGTACCCATAACACAAGCCTTATTGAACTTACTAGGAGACTAGTTCGGTTGTGGTGGGATTGTGCCCTATTATTTAGTGCCTTAATATAATAGAATGGCTAACTAATAATAAGCTTAAACTAAATCTTGACAAAACTAATATCACGACATTTCAACAAAGAAACAAACCTGATAATTTATCTATAGCTTATAAGGGACATAAAATCAATGAAACGGACGTAACAAAATTTTTAGGGCTTAGTATCGATAGTAAGTCGACATGGAAAAATCAAACTGACATTATATGTAAAAAATTAAGTAAATTTTCCTATTCGCTATACAATTTGCAAAGAATTGCAAATCAGTCATCGGTTTTAACTGCCTATCATGCATTTGTAACATCCACTTTAAGGTATGGGATACTATTCTGGGGAAATTCAACGAATAAGGAAAACGTATTTAAGGCTCAAAAAATGTGTTTAAGGTCGATATGTGGCATTAAGCTATATGACACCTGCAAACCGTATTTTATAAAATTAAAAATACTTACATTACCTGTTCTAGTTCAATATGGTTAGTTTCAAAATAGAAAACGGGATACCAGTTAATGGCTTCAAAATCTAGTAGAAAAAAGAAGATCGCTTTCTAGCGATAAGACCGCCTCTTGTTGGCCTCTACTTGCATTCATGTTCTGTAGGTATTTACAGAGTTCTTATATTGAGGCGTGCAATAAAGATTATTTATTTGTATTGTATTGTAAAAAAACTGGCCAAGTGCACATCTGAATCGTCCGACCCCAATCCATACTATAGTGCATTACTTACCGAGAGCTGTAAAAGAAGGAAAGCCCGAAATCGCAGGTAATTGTGACCCGAGCCACAGGCGAGGATTGTAAATATGCTATAGAGGGCTTTCTTTTTTACTGCCCGTGGTGAGTACACAGTTTTACGTCTTCACTTGGCCACAATGCGAGTTTTACCGTATGCGCAGCGTGCGGTAAAACTCACATTATGGCCAGATGTGACGTAATAGTACATTGTGATACAAGTGAGGTATGTTGATAATTACATCAAAGGCGGAATTATCACGCGAGCCGCAGGTGAGCGTGATAAGAGAGCCGAGGATGTAATTATCAAAGCTCACGCGTTTCATACGACGTTTTTCAACACATTTTGCGAGGAAAAAGTCCTTTTCATAGGATAAAAATTGTAAAGGCCTGCCAAGTTATTTTCTTTACTTATTTATGCCAACAGGTTTTTACTCACATGTTGTATACATCGCCAAGAATTTCCAGTGGCGTCCATTCTTTTTATCGCTTTTCTAGTCACCACGAGTCAACATATTTGTAAATAAACAAACACGCTTTAACAATGTTTACGAATATCTGTGTATAACCTATAATGGCGCGCAACAGTTTTTTTTCGTGAAGTTTGCGCAGTGCGCGGGCATTAGATGACATCTCTAAACAGCCAATACAAAATAAAATAAATATTTTCGTTTTAAAATGTTATCTTTATTAATTCATGTAAAATGTTATCAGACGTGAATAGTTTTACTAAATTAAAAGTTTCTTTATGATATCCAAAAAAAAAAGTCAATTAATTAACAAAAAGGATTTAATTTGTTTAGTCAAATAAGAATTCATTTACCGAGAATAAAAAAAAAGATGTACATTCTGTACAATCCGGTTAATTTAAGAATGCACCGTGTGCATGCATACATCCTGCTGCAAGGTGCCAACGTGACTTAATCGAGATATGACCATAACACACAAGTGTCGTAATGTTATACAAAACACGCATGTTTAATATCCAGGATTATCAGTCTAAAAGCGACACAATAAGAGGTATAGTCAACAGCAAAAGTAGATGATCGTTTTAGTACCTTGTCACTTTCAGTACTTTGACGCATCCTAACTGTCGCAGTATTGTTACGTTAATTGCGACAAGGTACTAAAATGATCATCTATATTTGCTGTTGACTGTACGTTACGGGCAATTGTGTTGAAAAATAATATAAATCTCTCTGTTACCTCTTCACGCTTAAACCGCTGAACCGATTGAGATGAAATTTGGTATGGAGACAATTTGAATCCCGGGGAATGACATAAGATTGTTTTTATCCCGGAAATCATTCCCTAAACGATGGCAAACGGAGGCGGAAGTTTGTTTGGAGGCACGAAATAAACGACTTCCACGCGAACGAAGTAGCGGGCAAAAGCTATCCATACTTCCATACCAATATTATAAATGCGGGTGTGTCTGTTTCTCTGTTACCCCTTCACGCTTAAACCGCTGAACCGATGTAGATGAAATTTGGTATAGAGATAGTTTGAGAACCGGAGAAGGACATATGATTGTTTTTATCCCCCCTAAAGGATGGGAAAAGGGGGCAAAAGTTGGAGGCACGATAAAAAACGGGCCAAAGCTATAAACTATAAAACATTTTAAACCCTAGTGCGGTAAAATTACCTAACACGATTAACCCCCTACTAGTGCGCGGTTTCATTTCCTTGCATGCAAATGCCTGCATTTCCGTGTGGTGCGTGCTTGAACGCTATTATACTGTACCTACTATTAATTCAACTAATTAAACGTAACACTTAGTTAATGAGACAATTCATTAGCTGGACTGTGTCAACGGTTCAATTAAAGATATTTATAAAAATCTGCTTATATACGTCCCACAGCTGGGCACAGACCTCCTTTCATGGATGGAAGGGAACGGGCAGTCCAACGCTGGTCCAATGCGGGTTGGGGACTTCACATAAATCTTTGAATTTATTCACAGATGTATGCAGGTTTCCTCACGAAAAGTGAGGGAGTATGATATTCCGTACATAAGTTCCGAAAAATTAGTACGAGCCGGGATTCGAACCCACGATCGCCGTTTGATAGCCGCATGCCTGAACCACTAGGCTACCGTAGCTTACCATGCATAAAGATGTTTACCATGGTGATAAGCGTATGGCTTACTCCAGAGGTGGTACATGCACGTTGCCATTCCCTTATACGTATACGTAGCCTACAAAGAGATGAATCTATGTTATCATCTTACAATAAGGTGGTATCTGGTCAAATTAAAAAATATTTCCGATCGATAACTTTTATCCGCAGTTGTCCAATTTCGAAAAACCCCTAGAAAAATTACAAGAATATCTATACCACATTCTAAAAACTAACCAACCTTTGTTCTCGAATCTAGCCTTTATATTCTTGATTGAGACATTGAAACTAGAAAGGTGTTAAAAACTCTAAACCTACGTAAACAAAATTGAAAAAGATCTCCAATCAAAAGTCAACCTTATAATTATCAATTTACAATAGAAATTCGCACGACGAATTGAGCCGGTACGAGTATTGCGATTTTCACGCTCCTCGCGCACGCAAGGTTACGCCGACGCATTCAGCATTAAATTGGCGACGCAAGAAAGCCGTAACAAAAGCCGTTTATAAAGCACATACATACTTGTTACGTTCTTTCGTAGAAGAGTTTGCATTCACTTTTACTTGATGATGATGCTTACTCATTGACGATAATTGCGTTGCTTACCTGAAAACAAAAGAAATCTCATTAACAATTTGTTAGAATCAATTGAAAGAATTTGTAATTGAGATGAAATATAAATAAAGGTAGAGTAGGTTTAAGAAGTTATTTATGTTTATGAATTATGAAGGATGGGACGTTCACAAGTGGCGATCACGTACCGGAAGGCGCGGCGTGGGTAGACCCCCCCCAAGGTGGACTGATGACCTGGTAAAGGTCGCGGGAGTCCGCTGGGTTTGAGTGGCGCAGGACCGGTGCACTTTGCCACTCTTTAAGGTGGACTTCCGACGTTTTTCGGCTGATATGATGATGATGCCTTAAAGTTCCTTTTTTAGGACATGGGTTTATACCAGAGGAAACGCAGTTTATGCGAAATATGTGTCAAACCAAATTAGGCTTTATAGCCCTTAGCTTCGGTTATGCCTACAATCCTACTAATATTATAAATGCTAAAGTTTGGATGTTTATATGTTTGCAAGAGGGTAGTTTATTTATAGCCTGGATTAAAATATAGGATAGTTTTTTTTCGGGTCCACGCAGACGAAGTCGCGGGCGGAAGCTAGTAACCCATAGGCATTTCATGGCAGCTTTGAAAGCACTACAAATATACACTCTGAACATGATTCAACATGTCCGGAGCATTTCCTTCGCCGATTTGGGATGAAGTCGGCGATCGAGTGGTTTTATTTATACACAACAAGCACAATAAGATTTCAAACGCTGCCTCGAGAAATATATG
Source organism: Epinotia bilunana (assembly GCA_947049275.1). Lineage (NCBI taxonomy): Eukaryota > Metazoa > Arthropoda > Insecta > Lepidoptera > Tortricidae > Epinotia > Epinotia bilunana. Next base: position 13,105,986 of record OX346275.1, on the reverse strand, counting down.
GCAAATATGTTCTACCTCTCAACGAAAACGACGCATTTTAGTCGGATATACGAGTCGCTTACGCCTTTACGGGGTTTTATTATATTCAAAGTGTTTGGGCGTTTTGTAAATGTCAGCCGGAATTGTAGATTCCGACGTAGGCACGTCAAGAACACTGTTGATTGGTGATATTAACAAAAAATAGTGTTATGCTGCATACTTCAGTTTCATGTTTGATTGTTTCTACTTAGGGTTGCACCAAACCGGTTGCAATCGTAAAGTCTATTCATTCTTACGTGTCCTATCATGTAAACAAACATGACGTCAAATATGATCATAGGCCATGATATGATCATATGATCATGTTTGTTTGTTTGTTTGTTGCGACTAGTGATTGGAAATGACGATAAAACATACATGAAGAGTGATTCATAGAAAACCTACGGGCGTAGCACGGTTGCCATTTTATCACTTGTCGTTGTGGATAAGGCATCCGTCACTCTCGCACTCGCATACTTGTCAAAGCGTGATAGGCGTCTTTACCACAACGATAAGTGATAAAATGGCAACCGTGCTACGCCCGCTAGACATCGTTATGTCAGATATTTTTGAGTTCATTCGTTCGTTACTTCGATTATTGAAGAAAATCTCATTAGAAATTATATTTTTCAGTGGTTACTTGGTTGATTTCAATACTTTGCGAGTTTCTTTAAGTATACAACAACATTTCAGGTGATGATTATTGTGTAATCCCAGAGAAAAGTGTGATGATGTCTTCGAGAAGTGATTGTTTACATGATAAGACACGTAAGTATGAATAGACTTTAAGCGGTGTTCGTTAAAATCTAATTGTATGGAATCAAGTTCCTATGGAACGACAGCTGCCGGCGCCATATTTATGGTGCGTGGTTTTCCTCGTATGTAGCGGAGAGCGATTACGGCGTAGGCGCCCGCTAGGCGGATTCCTGGAGTGTTAATCGGTCTGTAATCGTAAGTTTCAATGTAATTCAAATGTAAACAGTAATCGATAAACATGTACCCCAATTTAAATTAAATTGCCTTGATAGTTGTCGTCACCTTATTTGAAGAGAAGATGTTCAAGACCGCTTTGGACTTGCAAATACTGCAGATGTCTTTAGGTACACTTATTTTTCTGACCACCTAAGTACAGTCAACTGTAGAGGTCGCTAAGCGTATAGCGTTTAAAATGATCTACAAATGACTCGAACGTCAAGAGAATATTTTTATGTATATTCCCCGACTACTCGAAAATGCCTAGACCGATTTGGAAAATTATTTTTTTGTTAGAAAGAGTATCCTTCCCATCAGGTGCTCCCATGGTCTTGAGGTCAGAATCTGGGGATGGGATCCTGGAGAAATCGAGGGAACTCCTCAAATGTTGCAGCACACTTGAACCCATTTGAGTACTGATTTGAGTCTGTTAAAACTTTGTCTTTAAAGTAATTTTGTTTAGCTATTTCTGCTGACTGTACTAAGTACAAAGTAAATTAAGTACTCATTAAAACTATAGAAAACACACAGGGCATACACATGGTTGAATGTGTGTGCCCAATAAAACTTATGTCATTAAGAGGCCAGGCATCTCGAGGTCGGCATTACATCAGCGCGAGATTATGGGTGACTCATACAACTTAAATGGGCCTTCTGTATGTATGGGTGTCTGGTTTAAATGGGCCTTTTATATGTATAGGTGTATGGCTTTTTGCGGCCGTGGACGCAGACTGCTGGTGCGTTCACCTTACTTTTTTTATACATTGGAATACCTTGTTAGCAATTGTATCGTAATGAATATTTAGAATCCGGCTATGGAGATATCATCGTGGCATTACTTAAGAAAATTATCTTTTAGTACTAGGTAATCCATTCTTAAATTTAAATGCGAAAGTTTGTCTGTCTGTCTGTTACCTCATCACGCTGAACCGATTGATACAGTTTTTTATCCCGAAAATCATCCAATAAGGAGGTGAAATGGAGGGTGAAATTTTGTATGGAGCTATGATGCATATTTATTTATTGATATTTTAAACGAGTTCCACGCGGACGGAGTCGCGGGCAGAAGCTAGTAATACATAGGTTGTTAACGCGACATTTAAGTCAACGACAAAAACCAGTTTTTTTCAGTCACTAAATTAACTACAAAGTCTCGACGGCACGTACTTAGTTCAAATATACTACTAAGCTGAACCGTACCCGCAGCATAGAAGTATTTATGTAATTAAGCTCACATGTATATGACTGGTTTCTTCATGCCAACCATATAAGAAAGAAAGAAGACATTTATTCACTACACAAAAGACACACAGAGACAAAGGGAGTACAAATACAATACAATTGACACATAATGTGTGTGTCTTCGCGGCAGTGAATCCGTCGCGGTCGGTGAAAATCAGCGCTGTAGGTGTCTGTCAGACACAGCTGCGCTGTACAGCGCTGATTTTCAGACAGCACCGTACGTGACCCACGGAACGCAACACAACACACTGCCGATACAAACGTATACCTACACATAATAAATAAATAATTAATATACTAAATCTGTTAAATATGTAACACAAGAGACAATTTGAAAAACGCGAAACTGTTGGGATGTTTAAAAATAATAAAATGGATAAAAATTAAATAAAGTGCTGCATGGGTTAGGGTTGATTTTTTGGAGCGTCAACAAATAGCCCTTAAGCTGGCGCCTAAAGGTATACCTGCTAGACGCTCCTTGGATAGGTGGGGGGAGATGATTCCAATACTTGGACGCCGCGAACCTGAAGCTACCTCGAAACGCCGCGGTCCGATGCTTTGGCACCAGAATCATCGCCTTACACCTACGCGCACTCTTAGGCCATACAAGTCTACTCAGCAAATGCTGGGACCCAAGATCGGCGCCAAAGAGAAGAGAGGCGAGGCGAAGCCGTCTGCGTGTAGGCATGTTCAGCAGACCAGCGGCGTTCAGCGGGGTGGGACTCGGAAACAGAAACGAATATATATTGCTAAATGAATATTTGCGGACAATCTTACACACACCGACCTAGTCCCAAACTAACTATGGATACAACACATCACATCATCCTCCAAGCGTTGTTCCCGGTTGTGCCCTAAAGGAGCCCGGGGTCCACTTAATTTTTTTGAATTTCGTAAATTGAATCGACAATAAATATCTTTATTATTATAGAACCTGCTCACTAAATTTCACGAGAATCGGTTCAGAAATGCGACCTGCACAGGCAAATGATCTGTATAGGCAAACTACTACTACTACTACATTACTGATGATGATGATGATGATGATGATGATGATAATCACTACATTACTACTACTACTGCTACTATAGTATCCGCAAAACCAAGTGGCGAGTCAGGTCATAAATCATTGGATCATGCTTAGTGATGTGCCGTTACCGTAAATTACGAGAACGGAGAGAATTTTGGGGTAACGTTCTCGGTAATGTTCTCCGTAACGGTAATTATCGAGAAAGTATTCAAAGTTTTTATTTTTTTCAAGTTTTTTAATCGTAATTCTATTACAATTAGTAATGAAAATCTACACACAAAAAAACTAAATAGTCATACTAAAGGAACTCGTATATTTCCGAAATTACCGTAAATTACCGGCGTAAATTACCGAGCATGTTCTCGGAGAACGTTCTCTGGTATTATTTCCGTTAGAAATCTCCATATTTTCATTGAAACGGTTACGATGTAAGTGCTAGAATGAAAAAAAAGCTTTTAAATTGGTAGATTTAAAATATATTATTACTGCAAGAATATACACAGTTAAGTACATTTGTAAATAGGTTTATTTTTAATATATATTTATAAGGGTAGGTAATTTAAAACATACATATAATTAACAAATGCAATAATCATCTTAAAAAGTATTAAATTTTATGTGATTGCTGCTAATTATCATAACATTTTTTATTAAATAATGTTAGGATAGTTTGCAGATATGTATTGAACATGCAAAATCACGAAATAACTAGAAATATAATTATTTTCTGAAACAAGTTTAAAGCTTGTCTTCACATCGGTTTTTTTTTAATCCTACTAATATTATAAATCCGAAAGTTTAGAAGTTTGGATGTTTGTTACTCAATTAACCGATTTGAATGAAATTTTGCACGAAGATAGTTTATAGCCTGGATTAAAGTATAGGATAGTTTTTATCCCGAGTTCACGCAGACGAAGTCGCGGGCGGAAGCTAGTGTTGTTATATAATTCTGTAATTTTGGCAGATCTTAACCAAATGTTGAGCGAAACGAGTAACATTTTTGGCGGTATACACATGATTACGAAACAAGCAATGGTATTTGATTCGTTCATTTTCGATAGTTTCTCTAAAATATTCTAAACTTTACATTTTGGTCTTATTGTTCTACTGTCAGTAACATTCTTTTATTCACAACACATTTCACAAACTCACAATATGGGCATACTTTCCCTACCACCGGCTAACTGATAAGGGTAAGGGCCAATCAGGAACCATTACAATTCAGGTATTCTGGGACCCAGGTTCCAATTTGTTGGCATAGCGTACTTAGATATTGCCCATTTAGTCATAATGGGTTCCTTAAGTACCTGCTAGAATACAATGCGACCCTAACTGATAAGAGTGATAAGCCTTTATCTATTTGCAAAATAACGCTCAAACCTTAAATGAACACGAATTATAATAAAGTATCTTAAAAACTCACGCGCTGTTAGCCATTTTTAAAGTCAACTTAATCTCACCAAAATTACTCGCGGAGAACTTTACCGAGAATTCTCGGTAATTTACGGAAATTTTACGCAATGAGAATTACCGTAAGGGCGTAATTTCTCGGCGGCACATCACTATTCATGCTATTTCTTTCGCACCTGCACTGCCTTATGGAGCGGGCCGTGCAACAATAGTACCGACTTTTATTGCCTGACTCGCCACTTGGTTTTGCGGATACTATAGACACATGCGTAGGGGCGAGAGGGGGCGAACATTTTTTCCTTGTAATTTTGAATCTATGGCCGCTAGAGGGGCGCCGATGTGGTGCTAGCCTAGGGCGCTCGCGGCACTAAATCCGCCTCTAGCGACCTGTACAGAAGAACAGCTGGACAAGTGGACATACGAAATAATTTTAGCGCAAGCTAAACCGGAGAACTTCGTTCAATTATGCGCAAACGTGACGCACACTGTCAGTTTTTGTGATAGGTATATTTTTGGAACTTGTTTTTTAACGGTTACGGTTCAAGGTAAAATTATTGCTAAAGCGACTGCCCATCTGATCTTCCAACCCATAGAAGATAGATCATATTAAGAGTCCGCAGTCAGCTCGGCCGAATTTCACCTTCCCATACAAACGTAGTTACGCTCTCATTTTAAAACTACGTGTTGGATTGCGATGAAACTTTGCATACACAATGACATGAGGTATATGAATGTGTGTTATAAATGTAATGAGAGCGTAACTACGTTTGTATGGAGAATCGAGCTTACTGCGGACTCTTAAGATAGACCGTTTGTAGTCATAAGTTCCGAGTGTTGAAATTTAATTGTATGGGAAGTTCGTCATTTTTCTATAGGATGACAACCGAGAAAAACAAAAAAGTAACAAGATGACAAATAAAAAAAAATGAGAAAATAAAATTAATGATTAACAACAAAATGTCAGGAACTGTAATATTTTTTCTTTGCCTGTAATGTCAGGTTGTTCCAATAATCCCTTTGTGACTGCATTTATGTTTCGACCGGGTCGCCATGTATCGTTAACTTGATCATTAACAATATGAAGGCATTAAACAGAACATAACCTTGACTATAATATTTTCATAATCTATGTTATTATGGCCAATATATCTTCTCATATGAAAGAGAGCCACACGAGCGCCACTGTAGCCGAGCGGAAAGGCATGAGACGATCAATCTGGAGGTCGCGGCTTCGAACCCTTGTACCACTGGGTTTTTTCTAAAACCTAATACGAAATATCATTTGATATTTAAGCGTGGTTTTTCGTTGAAGGAAAATATCTTGAGGAAACCAGTCTATCCCAATAAGGTGGGTGGGCTGGGAGGCCAGATGGCAGTCGCTTTCGTAAAACTAGTGCCTATGCCAAATCTTGGGATTCGGTGCCAAAGCGGACCCCGGACTCAACCGAGGGCAAAACCGGGAATAACGCTAGGAGGATGATGACTATGTGAGAGGCAGTTCGATATACCTGAACAAAACTTAGGACGCATCCACGCCTAGAAAAAATATTAACCCCTTCTGTTTCTGTCTAGGGTAGAAACCATTTTAACGCCGCCATATTTACACAGCTACAACACTTTGCCGTACTCATCCTTCATACATTATTAATAGCATTACCGGTTCTTTTTTGTTTACGCATTTTTTCCGGGCTTTGCTCATTGTCATGCCGTCATCTAATCAAGGTTGCCAGACGCACGTCAGGTTACACAACGCCAGTTATAGCTTAGTGTTTACTGGACTGTTACAGGCGATGCACGTTCTATGAAACAATGTCTGTTTACGGTCTTTGTTTTTTTTACAGGCCTGGTGAAATTGGTCACTTTCCTAAAATTATATTTCGTCCGGCAGTAAGATTATAAAACGAAATACTGGAAGCGTAATGAAACAAAAAAACTATGAAGATACAGCCAGTTAAAGTTCCGTGTGACGTCACATTATGAACCACTTTTTAGAATATTTATTTTGATTAACAAAAAAATACCTATTCAATATTTTTTGATAATCCAACTGACAGACTAAATATAATTACTTTTTTTTACCCAGGACCCCAATTGAATCTTATGTCAATGTCATGAAGGCTTTTGTCACCTTATCTGTAACTAGCTGCCCGCAAGGTTCGCGCGCGTTTTGAAAAGGACGCAGGTAAACCCGCGGGGTAAAATATAGCCTATAATCACCCAAAATAGTACATTGTGATACAAGTGAGGTATGTTCATAATTAAAAAATCCTTGTCATAAGAAGAAAAATTTATAGGTCTGCCAAGTTATTTTCTTTACTTAATGATGGCAACAGGTTTTTACTCACATATTGTACAACGCCAAGAATTTTCAGTGGGGTCCATTCTATTAATCACTTTTCTAGTCACCACGAGTCAACATTTTTGATAATAACCAAACACGCGTTAACAATGTTTACAAATATTTGTGAAATAACCTATAATGGCGCGCAACAGTTTTTTTTCGTGAAGTTTGCGCAGTGCGCGCTCATGTATTAAGCCAGACTTAGATGAAATCTCTAAACAGCCAATACAAAATAAAATAAATATTTTCGTTTCAAAATGTTATCTTTATTAATTCATGTAAAATGTTATCAAAAGTGAATAGTTTGACTAAATTAAACGTTTCTATATAATATCCAAAAAGATATAGTCAAATAATTAACAAAAAAAAAAAAATTTCTTTAGTCGAGTAAGAATCCACTTGCTAAGAATTTTAAAAAAAGCTGTACATTCTGTACAACCCGGATAATTTAAGAATGCAACGTGTTCATGCATACATCTTGCTGCAAGGTGCCAATGTGACTTAATCGGGATATAACCATACATAACACACGAGTGTCGTAATGTTATAAAACACGCGTGTTTCATACCCAGGATTATGAGTCTAAATGCGACATAATAAGAGGAGCGCTACAAGCAAATATGTTGAAAAGTTAATTCTACACGCTGGTGAAATAATTTCTAAAATCGGATAAGCGGTTCTAGAGATATTTACATATTTATACGCTTGTTTGCCACAATGGTAATATAAAAAACTGGCCTCCAATAGCGTCTTACTACCGGAATATATTCTCCGAAGTGACATGACATCGTTCAATAGAATGACACCGTTTTCATATCGCTTGCAAGCGTACTATCGACAACACAGCTAACTGACCATATCGGTGCACCTTAACACTTAAGGTGCACCGATGGTCAGTTAGCTGTGCTTCGGACTCGATGTCATGTCACTTATTGTAATAAGGTTCTATATAAACACAGGGTGGTCAGTTAACAGTGTTGTCGTTTGTACTAAAAAGTCCTCTGTTCCTATTCCAGGCACTTCTCATTCTAGGGCACCGAGCCATTTAGAGCGCAAGCTATTCCAATTTCAACTCAAATGGCAGGTTTATAGAGTTAGTTATAAAATAATCCCTGAAAGAAAACCAACTGATACTTATTTAAAACTGCATAAACCCGGATAAGTCTAAATTGGAATTTCGACGGACATTTTCGAGTGTTTATAGAGGGGTTTAAAGTGGGTTTATTGTCTCTTTTATGGTTAAATATTTTGAGCGCCAGTGGAATGGAATGGGGTAAATTATGCACTTAAAAGAAGGGAAAGAAGATAAAGGTGTAATTTTCGTCTCATTCGTTGATGGCTTAGTGGCGACGAAGAGACGCTTATGCTCAGTAGTGAGCAATTACGGACCGAGAACGATGGTGATTCGTTTTTCGTCAGTTATTCCCGGTTGTGCCCCTAAAGGAGCCCGGGGTCCGCTTTGACACTTATTCCCAAGATTTGGCATAGGCACTAGTTTTACGAAAGTGACTGCCATCTGACCTTCCAACCCAGAGGGAAAACTATAGACCTTATTGGGATTAGGTCGGTTTCCTCAGGATGTTTTCCTTCACCGAAAACCTCTCTCAAGAGGATAAGGACTGTCTAGATGATTTTGAGCATGTTATTTCTATACCCACGCTGCGCCTGCGTAGGTGGTCGCCAGAGAACATTCTCGCCCCAACGGCAATCGGATCTAACATATATTTTGACGAAAATAAACATTTTGTCATTGTCTTGTTTTGCCATGTGCGCACATTACAGTATCTCCTTTCTTCGATACAATGCCATATTATTATCCGAAAAGTTAATCTGATTATTAACAACATCTAAATCAACGCAATATCACTTTAAACAAAGGGTTTTTGAACTGTGACCCTGATAATGGTAAATTATATCATAAATCAAAAGTCTGATTAATAAATATTATTCAATGAAAACATACAAAATAGTACTGATTGCAAAACAATATCGTTAGTATCAAAATTAATAATGAAAGCCCGCTCAGATTTCATCTATCGTCATCCCTGCTCCTATAAATAAATTAATATTAGGGGGACAATCTTACACAAATGGACCTAGTCTTAAACTAAGCAAAGCTTATTTATTATCTAGCTAGATAATAAATAATAGATAAATAAATACTTAAATACATAGAAACAATCATGACTCAGAACAAATATTCGTGCTCATCACACAAATAAATGCCCTTACCGGGATTCGAACCCGGGACCTCTTGCTTCGTAGGCAGGGTCACTACCAACTAGGCTAAAGCGGTCGTCAAATAATACAATACAACAAATAATAAATATTAGGGGACAAATCGAACTAGACCCATAGTAAGCTCAATAAGGCTTGTCTTATGGGTACTAGACGACGATATAAGAAAATATCAAGACTCGGAAACAAACATTCATGCCCATCACACAAATATTTACCCTTACTGGGATTCGAACCCAGGACCTTGAGCATCGTAGGCAGTGTCACTTAACTACACACCTTAATATATGAAGTTAATACAGAACAATATAAACAAATAGGTATAGAGGTAAACAAAAGGCGGTCTTATTGCTAAAGAGTGGTCTCTTCAAGACCTTTGTACTTAAAAACGGCTGATAATAATGTATCAAATTCAAGCATCGACTTGCATTTTGCTTTTCAGAGCGTGGCCACGATTAATGAGCATTTTTAATTGGCCAAGCGAAATTCCGACCAACTACGCTACTTTTATACATTAGTACTTACCTATTTTTTATAATAATGAAACGTGTATTTAAAATAAAGAACATTTTTTGCGTTGAAGGAAATTTACATAATTGTATTAATAATACTCCGTGTGGAGTCGGGTAAGAATAGCACCACCCCCTTTCTTCCTGTGGGTGTCGTAAGAGTCGACTAGGGGTACAGGGTTGAAGTGTGTTGTGGGCGATGGACTAGCAACCTGTCACTACGATATCACATTTTGTCGATCTTTTATACCCACATTGATACTAAAAGTGGCGCTGGAACATACGTTCCATGTGCTCTGCCTACCCCTTTTGGGAATAAAGGAGTGAATGTATGTATGTATGTAATCGTGATAGATTCCTTGAATCTCGATATTCTCGATTTCGAATAAAAAGTTTATTTTGTTCATTCGTTTACGTATGTTGATTATTGATTATATAATTTGAATAATATTTTGGCAGTTCAAGTCATCTTTGCGCGCGGCTGTATGTGCGCGAGCGTTTGTACCTATGCAGTGAACGGCAGTTTTCGTAAGCGCAAGCAGTAATACGCTTATGTACTGTTGCGTACAAAGGTGAGTTGAACTATATTTGATCTATAGTTGAGTTTGAATAGAGGATCCCAAATCTCAAAGGATGATTTGATCTCAAATAGACCAACGAGTTGTTTCACTAAACTTTTAAAAGTAGTTAAATAAGCAAAGCAGACTTTATTTTAAACTAAATACATATTTTATTAGGTTACATAAACATTTATATTACTAAGGCAGATTATTGCAATATTTGTAATACTTACTTACTACTGAAAGAGTAATCAATAGTTGTACCTAGTAATTATTAATTTTGAATAAATAATATTTTTTTACATTTTGAATGATTGGTTTAGCAAACCTATATTATTTACACCAGCCCTCTTTTTATGCCATCAAATTTGACAAAATGTTTATTTTTTAATATACGCAGTAACGTAATACCAATCCAAGATTGAAAATCATACCGGATTGCAATCCCTACTGCCCAGGATAGGGGTACGTGGAAGAAAAAGAGGAAGGCTTTTACCCAGCACTGGGACAATGGCCATTAAAAAAGAAACATTAGGTTTATTTACATACCTAATATACTATTTTTTTTCAAGGAAGCTAAAACAGCTAAAGAGGCCGGCACTCCGTCTTTTGACATGCGCCATAACTGGTCATGCACTAATAACCAAACACCTTTTCACCCCAGGTATTACAGACAGTCCTCTCTGCAGAGCCTGCATGGAAGAGAAAGAGACAGCCGCCCACGTCATCCTGACGTGCCCTGACCCCGTATCATGGTCGGCCTTATCACGCGATAAGTGACAAGATAGGAGCGTCGTCTCGTTCTATCGAACGGTGTAGGCCAGTGACGGACGCTCTATCTTGTCACTTATCGTGTGATAAGGCCGACCATGATACGGGGTCTGGGGTGGCGGAATACCGGGCAAAGCACCTCGGAACACCGGGGACACTACCGGAGGCCGTCAGCAACACAAAGGGTCTGCTAGGCTTCCTGGTGGAACTGGGTTGGCATTGGCACGAATAATAGTAGGCGCAGATATGACGTTGAGTTGCGGAAACCCAGCCCGCGTACACCTACCTTTACATAATATACTATTCTTTATAATACCCAACTGTATTATAGATAAGCTGTTAAGCAAGGTTTGGAAATATGACGGTAGTTTACCTCAATAGACAAGCCTTTCGATTAAAAAGTCCGCACTCAAATCGGTTGGTCCGCGTTCGGGAGCTACGATGCCACAGACAGACACACACATGTTATAAACGTATAACACCCCTAGTTTGCGTTAGGGGATACAATCTTTTGTATCCCCTAACGCAACTTTCGCTATAAATAATAATCCTATCCTACTATAATATTATAAATGAGAAAATTTGCACGTTTAGATGTTTGTTACTCAACCACACTTGAACGGCTCAACCGATTTGGATGAAATTTTGCACGTAGATAGTTTATAGCCTAGATTAAAATATAGTAAGTAAGTAAGCAATTTATTGCTTTAAATGTGGTTAACCAAAGGTCTTAAGTATTATAATTTAAAAGGATCAAACATTTAGCTGACCTGCAGCGTGCAAAATAGGATAGTTTTTATACCGGGTTCACGCAGACGATGTCACGGGCGGAAGCTAGTAATAAATATTTAAAAAAAAACACAAATCGAACTAGACCCATAGTAAGCTCAATGAGGCTTGTGTTACTAGACGTCGCTATATTTATTAGATATATCGCTATATCCAATACATAACATCCAAGACTCAGATACCAATATTCATGCTCATCACACAAATATTTGCCCTTACCGGGGATCGAACCCAGGACCTTCAGCTTCGCAGGCAGCGTCACTACCCACTAGGCTAACCTGTCGTCAATGGAACTAAACTGATATTTGTTTAACTAGAGAAACCTCTGCGCCAATATAGCATCCGGCGACTCACATTACCTTGATGATGTCATTATCCACAAATAAAGTTCTCATCGTTGACAATCATGAGGTCAAACTCACCTCTGACCCTTTGACTCATAAACACAAGTTTGCTATTCACAACTGGTTCACCTCATCACTTCATATAACTTGACGTTCATAACAACTATGTGCAATTGTAGGTCAGGCTTCACTGGCTCCATTGAGGCTAGTTATAAGTGTTGAGAATACAACCTCTGATAAGACATTATTCAACTCATTATAGGCGTCGCTAAGTCTTGGTAACTGGCAATAATTTCTAGTAACTTGACTTATTGTTATGCGTTAAGGTGCACCTCCAGCGAGGCAAAGCGGAGCGGAGAGGTGCTACTAAACTTTTGGCTACTAGACTTTTTTCACGGTCCCATTCGCACCCGTTTTTTGAGTAGATCGAGTTTGTATGGGATTAGCTACAATTCGAACACGTAAAAAGACAAAAGAGGGTCAAAGGTGGACTTTCGCTCGCGACAGTCGAAACGCCTCATAGAAGAGGTGGTATTAGACATTTATGACGTCACAGCACCTACGTTCTAACGTTTTATGGCAAATCACGTAAAGTGCTGTTTTGGTCGTGAAATACTGTACTTAAACATAGTTGTGATACAATTATATTTTTGCTAAAGTGGAAGATTTCTATTAGTATCTTTAAACTTGGTCTTGGCCGATAAATCCTACTAATATTATAAATGCGAAAGTTTAGATGTTTGGATGTTTGTTACTCAATCACGCTTAAACGGCTGAACCGATTTCAATGAAATTTTGCACGAAGATAGTGTATAGCCTGGATTAAAATACAGGAGTTTTTATCCCGGGTCCACGCGGACGAAGTCGCGGGCGGAAGCTAGTAAATACATATAAGTTTTTGTTAACATTTGGAAGTTAAGTCCCATCCTGCCTCTATAGGTATTCGTAGCAACAGTGGGTCACGTGGGTACACTGGATCAGGGTATATTGAACGGAAATAACAGTAATATCATCAATAAAATTGAGTTCAAACGTGTTTTTTTGCTGAGGCTCTAGTATAAGTTTTACCGAAACAAAACGTTACGACCGCGTTCGCGTTTAGCTATCAAATCCCATACAAATTGAGGGTAAAACGCAAACGCGATCGTAAAGTTTTGTTTCGGTAAAACTTATACTAGAGCCTCTGATCCCTTTTAAATTGTAAGATTGAAATACATGGAAGATTGCGAGTAGCCTTGCGCCTCTGGACATTTTCGTTATTGCATTTTAGTTACATTACATACAACATATTTCTTTTCCATTATTTCATAGCGCAAATCTATTTTGCTATTTACAATTTGTCAAACTACATTCTTGACTTTAATTCACAAAGATAAAGTATTTAAAACTGTGGCCATTCAGGCCACAGTTTTAAATACACCATCTGCTTGTTTTATAAACTGAATTAGAACGGCCAACTTCAAAATTGCAAATGGTTCCCTCCGGCCCTTTCGCAATGTGTGTAAAACTGCATAATAACTTACTGATCGCATTTAAAAATGAAAATAATATAAATAACTTTAAGACACAGCAAAATACGTACTTAATTAAAAAAGGTTACTATTCAACCGAAGAGTACCTAATAGATATGGAATGTAAGTTTTTTTAATATTAAGAGATATATTGTATTGTATATATAGCCGTAAGAATGCAACGCCCTAGCAGGGTTCATGTTTGAAACTTTAATGCAATTATGTATTAGAATTTAAGACCTTGTGAACAACATGATGCAACTTGAACTCGAACTTGAACTTTAAAAAAAATTGGTTGTCTGTAAAGTCAGTTTACGGACGATTATTTTACCGGATACGAAAACATTGATGAAAAATTGCATACTTTTATAAATTGAATTGAATTATTATCATTATTTTGTTGTACGTCACAAAAAACCATAAAACGACACTAATATTGATATTTAGATATTTCAACCCCATCGCACCCCAACATATGGTATTTCACGTCCACCACGTTGGATTTTAAAATCGTTGTTTTTTACGTAATCAGCGACCCGAAAAACCATAGAAATGAACCCAGGATGTAGATTTTCAAACTTTGTCACCACATTTCCCCCTTTTAGGGGTAGAATTCTCAAAAAACCTGAAACACTTATTTACTCATTTATCGTTAGGAATAATCCTGTGAAGTTTCGAATAAAATAGTCGATCTAATCTTGTTTCCCAATACAAACTTTGGACCTCCATTTCACCCCCTTAGAGGGTGAATTTTGAAAAATCCTTTCTTAGTGCACCCCTAGACCTTGTAAGGAACCTACGTGCCAAATTTGGAATCTCTAGAACCAGCGGTTTGGGCTGTGCGTTGATAGTTCGGAACGGGACAAAGACGTCACACTTTTTCGTGCGTGCAGCCGGCGTTCATCGATTTATAAGACGTTATCACGTCAAAAACTGCCGAGCAACCGGTCAGAATTCAACGTAACAAATAAGAATTTATAAATATTTTTATCTCACCGTCATGTCTTTCTATCGTTTTATTGGAATGTGGACTCTGTGTGGGCTGATGGAAGGTCGCTTTTTATTTTATTTATTTTTTGAGATACGAGTAAAGTAAGCGACTTATATGGAGACTTGTTAATGATCCTGCTTGTTACATGATATCAACGGTTTGCCAAAGCTAGCGCGGTCCAAAGGTTGATGTCATACAAGCAACAACACTACACTGCCTACTAGTCGACCTTATTCCTTTGCAATAAGATTCACAATTGGTCAGTGAACTATGCTGTTAATGGAAGCACGGCTAGCTCAAGATAAACCGCCCATCTCTTTCTTAATGTTCTAATAGGAAAGAGACGGCTAGCCTATCTTGCCGGTTTAGTGATAAAGCGATACCTTTCGTTTTAGACATAGATATTTAAGTAATGTGTAGGCAAACTCAAATACTGTAGTTTCAAATGCAGTTTATTTGCAAGCTTGGTACTAAACCGGTATTAATACCCAAGCGGTTTCATTCAACGACAAATAAGATGGTATATATAACTAGTTAGTCTTTCAAATTTCCATCCTATACCATCATCCTCCTACCGTTATTCCCGGTTGTGCCCTAAACAAGCCCAGGGTCTGCTTTGACATCTAATCGCAAGATTTGCCTCTAGTTTTACGAAAGCGACTACCATCTGACCTTCCAACCCAGAGGGAAAACTAGACCTTATTGTGATTAGATCGGTTTCCTCACCGGTAAATATTCCATACATAATAATATTAATATTTGGGGACAATCTTACACAAATCGACCTACCCTCAAACTAAGCAAAGCTTGTCGTATGGGTACTAGAAGATGATATACATACTTATATAGACACATAAATACTTTAATACATAGATAAAATCCATGACCCGGGAACAAATATTCGTGCTCATCAGTCATCACACAAATAAATGCCATTACCGGGACCTCCGGCTTCGTAGGCAGGGTCACTACCAACTAGGGTAGGTTTTACTATAGGTCGTCAAGTTCCGAAAAACTCGTTGGTACGAGCCAGGATTCGAACCCACGACCGCCGCTTGGCAGCCGCATGCCTGAACCACTACTGCTACTGTTAGCTTCCATCCGTATTATAGCACCTGCTAGAATACCTAACCCGACAAAGCACGAAAAACATCTAACACTTTATAAAAGTCTTACAAATAAGGTTCAGATATTTTGGAGCACCTCGTCCCGTCAATTATACGAACAAACTGTACCCGAACAATAAACAAAGTACATTCCTTTGTTGCACGCAATTTTACTGCTTATTTCTAGGACACTATGACCTAGAATGGCGCAAACAATCATGTTTGCGAGGATCACTTTAGCTACCGAAATTCTAGCCGACCGATATTATGACGTCACCCTAGCAAGTAAAGACATTTCGTGGCACGAACTCAATTTGACGATAAGCGAAAACGATCCAATCCACAAATTCCCTACTGAAATAACGACTCTTTGTCCAGGATGTAAAGTTCAAATTTGGTAACTGACTACATGTCTGCTTTACTTAGCATGAAAATGCACGGGCCATCAAATGCACCTGAGTTCGCGAGCCGTTTAACAGCGATAGCTCAGCTGAATTACCATCATATATTACCTATACAACATAAGTACAGTCAACAGAACAATCTAGTGAGGTTTCGCAGACGCTATTTTGGGGAGCGGTTCAATGTAAAGTAAAGTAAAGTATCGTTTATTTGCAAGAATATGTACATTAGATGTTAACATTATATGATGAGTCACAGTATTTAGCTTTCAACGGCAT
The DNA here is from genome assembly GCA_947049275.1 of Epinotia bilunana. Lineage (NCBI taxonomy): Eukaryota > Metazoa > Arthropoda > Insecta > Lepidoptera > Tortricidae > Epinotia > Epinotia bilunana. The sequence goes on along the minus strand of OX346275.1, from coordinate 13,089,474 downwards.
GCAAATATTAGCCTAATAGCCAATTATAAATAATTACAAATAACACAATTAATTATAATAGAAGAAAAAAAAATACAATAATGTCAATAAATCCACAATTTACATTCAAAATAGATTAATAATTGCAATTTAAGGTTCTTATAAATTATTTTCGTGCAATGTCCAAATATTCCTTTACAGAATAAAAACAACGTTCATGGAGCCATCTCGTCAATTTTGTCCTAAATTCTAAATTGCGCAAAAGTTTAATTTCGTCTGGTAGGTTATTATATGTTGTTATGCAAGAATAGTAGGCATTGCGTCTATATATATCAGCGCAGCATCGAGGTTGGTACAAAAGATTTCTGTACTGTGCCCTTAGTGTCCCGGAAGACACATTGGAACGTAGTTGAAAATAGTCCCCATGAGCCTTGCCATGAGCAATGGTATTAGTTTTTGTATAATTTCATGCAACATAAGTTCAAATCACATAATACATTATCATAATTTTAGTAAGCATAATGCTCACATAATATAAAACATTATGCTGAGGCGGGACCATTTCGTAGCAAATAAATAGTTTTAAGTACCTAATTAAATAGTATTATATGTGTGTATGTGATATTTATATTTGTTTTCATTTTCATTTTATTTCATTTCATTTTCATTTAAATTCTTTAACTTTTGCTGAAACGGTTATACAGCAAAAACACGAATATCATCATTTCATACAAAATTATGATATTTGTTTTTTGTATCTGAATATTATGGCAACTGATCATTATGTTTCATGAAATTATGCTAAGAGCTTAGTAATACATTTTGTTTTTATGCAACCTTATCAATCACGAATACATGTTGAAATTATGATATTATTTTTATGGAAAATAAAAATATAGTAAATGTTTTTATACAAATCATTACACACCCGCTATTTTATTACCCGAAGTATGCATGTCAGCTCGGCTATAGTCTATTTTTATGAAGTGCTGCTCGTAATAAATAGGCACGCTAATATATTTTTTTCCATTTCATGCATAGGTGTACCCAATAAGAATGAAATAATGTAATAAATATCGTCCTAGCGAAAGAAGGGTTAAATAACTTAGAGGTAGCGAAGTCTCGGACATTAACCTTTTCGACGCATATATCCGCACCGCAGGTTCAACGCCGACTGATATAGTTATGCGTCAAGGAGCCCAGCGCGATGGCAATCTTCTTGAATTGACATAAGGTTTAACTCCGCACTAAATGTCTTGGTGACGGCGTGCGGTTGACCACTTTTCTCTTTGAAAGAGCGTTGCAAAGGTTAAATGCCGCTGAAGAACGAAGCTTATATTTATGATCTTATGCCCAATGCTATTTACATCCACATAATATCTCAACTACTTGACTCTGCAAATATCTCGATCGACTGTACTTGGCTGCCACGTTGCATAACGCTCTCCATCGCTGCACTGCCAAATTGTTCTCAAGGAATATTATTACAAAGGATATTGAAACGCCCTGTGCCGGCTTCCATCCAAATGGGGCATGCTGTGCACGAGGGTTATAAAGCCAGTTGAGTGTTCGTATAGGACCTAAGTACAGTCAACATGGATAGATGAGGTTGCTTGCCGATTTCATGTCTACTGCGCCTAGTGTACTCAGCATCATAAAGCCAAAGTAGGCAAATATATCGTAACACATCCTTAGTATATATGTGCACACCGAAATATGGCTACTTTGGCTGCTACTAACTATATGAGGCTGACTGTAACAAGACTAGTCAGTGACCGCGCGAGAAAAGCAAAATATTATGGCTGCGTTCATATTTTTTATAAAGGCCTAAGCAGGCGTAGCAACTCGTCGCATGCCAACAAGTTGCTACGTCTACTAAATTACTGATTCCGTCATGTTATCTTTCTCAAGTAGTACTGTGTTTATTTGTATATCTCTTGTTGTGTTGCCTTCCGTTCCTTCAGCAAATGGACTCGGCGGAAGACCAGCGCTGGCAGTTAAAGCCAGCATCATGCTGAGCCTTTTCGTGACGGATATAATATATTTTTTTCTTTTTTATATGTATTAGTGTGTATGCGCTGTCACGAATAAATGATTGATTTATGATTATGATTTAAAATTACACTTTTTCTTATTACATTGCGAAAGGGACAGGCGATGGTATGTCGCGCGGGTCGTATAATGACCTTCAGTACATCTATTAGCACACTTGCTGCAAAGTTTCGTCGCGCGCGACTCAGCGACTCCTGTCCCAAAGTGTAAATTTTTCTCGTCTCGCGTCGCGTCGCAGCGTCAGTTATGCAAGCCCGGCTAATATGAGGACGCGCGACAAATGAGAAAAGTCACAAAATACGTGTATATTAAAACACTAGCTTGCCGCCGCTTTCAATACAATTTATTTCTTTACCGTGGCAAGGATATTTGCAAAACTCTAGAGAACTCTTTGTATTTTCATCATAATATCAGCCGAAAGACGTGCACTGCTGGATATAGGCGTCCCAAAAGATACCAAAGTGATCGGTCCTGCGCCACCCGCATCCAGCGGACTCCCGCGACCTTTGCCAGGTCATCAGTCCACCATGTGGGGAAGGCCTACCCGGTATACATAGTATATACCAATGTAATTGAGCCATTACACATTCCTTCTACGTTTTAATTGGATATTTACACCGTGCTTACCAGCCTCAATTACTGCCGATACACCCTGGCCAGTCGCCAAATAAAATATCAATGCAATTAGGAATACAAATATCGACTAAAGCCTGGATTTACACGGCTAACACAAACACACTCAAGAGCGAAACACGGGCAGACACACACAGCATACCGTGTAGGGTCGGACAAGAATAGGTATACGGTCTCCCCCGCCTGTCGCAGAAGACTAATGGGTGTCATTGGGGTCGCAGTTCTGGCGGAGGCCGGGGCACGCCTAAAAACCCAAGGTTGGGCGACGAACTTCTTTTCCGCCCTTGGACGAGCCAACTGTGGCGAGGCGCGGGGGGGCTCCAGTGGGTTCAGGGACCCTGGAGTCCCCCGCATGAGAGCGCAGCGAAAGTGTGTCTGTCTGTCACTTACACCGCTGAACCGATTTAATTTTTGGTATAGAGATAGTTTGAGTCCCGGGGAAGGCCATAGGATAGTTTTTATCCCGAAATCATCCCCTAAGGGATGAAAGTTTATATAGAGCTACGATATAAACGAGTTTCAAGCGGACAGAGCCGCGGGCAGAAGCTAGTAGTGAATAAAATATTTTCTACAGGCCAGGTGAAAATCATTCTTGTCAGGGAAAATCGTCTCTCTTTATATATGTCTAATCCTTTTGCTGTAAGCAGACATAATACCTTGATAATTTGATACAGCCCAATTAACTCAAGAATTCATTGATCAAAATGATCACATGACATCAACGCGTCAAATAAATCTAATCACTAAGTGTTAGTATAAAAATATTTCCAGCTCATATATATATATAACAAAAGGACGTAAGTATGTTCCTTGAAATAACGCTGTTACGACCTTTCGGAATTAATAATTAGGGAACTGAGGATTTCTGTAGACATAAAACGTCAGTCAGTGGGACGATATAAACGTAAACGGATACTGAAAAAACTGAGACACACGCACACATACAGAGTTGTACATTTGTGAGATTTGTTGAAATGTAGACCGTAAACCGTAGATGAGAAGATTCAAATGGTATTGATCTTTGCAAGTCTTCTTGAAGTTCGACCATGTTGAGGGCTTCTTAAATAACTTGGGTAGGTACTCAGTTCAATGTATTTGGCTGAAATGAAAAAGGAATTTGTTTGGACACACAGATTTGGTGTGATTCATGGTTTTTAGGACCGGTCATTGTGGCACTCTTTGGGGGAGGCTTCAGCAGTGGACTTCAGGTTCAGATTTAGATTTTTTATGGGGTTAATGTTGTAACAAAATAGGTCTTAAGCCTAGATGTATTTTTAACGTCTTTCGGCTGATATGATGATGTTTTTTTACCACAATGGTGTAAACAAACACATGACATGCCTGATGGTAAGTTTATATTGTGATGTTCAATTATAATAGGGGTGTAGATATTAAATAAAATAATCAATAATGACGTATTTTCTCGCAAAAGTATCAAAAATGTAGTCAACTGGAAAAAAAAGCAATGCAAGAGGTTAAATAATCACAAAGTTATAGGTGTCCAAAGTTTTAAGAAGGGGTATGTTCGGTCGCTTTTCCGCTAAACGCAACTTCATATGAAACGATTGTCATTTAGTATGACGCTCGCAGATTGTGACGTCACTAACTGCGAGCGTTTACTCTCTCTAACAAGCAATATTAAAACGGTTGTAGCTTCGTAAATCTTTGAGATATCTGAATGGGACTTTCGTCACTAGCCATATTCTTTTGCCTTCTTTCTTTTGGAGTAATAATAATTTGGACTACATCCGTGTTATTCTAGTTCTTAAGGATACATTTTGCTACACCCATCCAGGGTCCATGAGATACCCCATTATATTGTAAAATGCAGTGCAATGCGGTGCAATAAATGACTAAACTAAACTAAACTAACGGCTTCACAAGTCACAAGCGTGCTGCCGACTTTTTATTGATTTGAGTAATTGTTGTATTGTCAGTTATTTTTAAATTGTTAATAAGGGGCCTGTCGCCAGGCCAGGCGAACATACTGCCCAGTAAGGGCAACAAAATATCTACAAAAAAAATCATAGTCTTTAAAGCTACTTCCGTTAAATTGTACAGAATCTTAGCTCATCCGATGTGTTCACATTTAGAAACAAATACAGGAACGGAAGTAAGTTGATAGTATATTTGTAATGTAGCTAAGCAAAATTACACGCTCCAAATTAACTACACAGATCCTTACTCCCTTGACATTAGAGTTCGTGTGTAGATCATTTTGAGCACTAGAGCTGCATAGCAACTTCTGCTGCTGACTTGACTGTATTACTAAATAATCTTTCAACATACATACCTACAATACTCAGGACAGGCTATACTTACGTGGTAAAAAACGTGGAATGACAAGGACCACGAACGATATTTCCCTTTCTGTCGCACTTATCGAGATTTGTATGCTACCCTCTCGCTCACACGTATACTTGACGCCGTATATAGTTTTTAGCTACGTCCAGATAGGACCTGCAGCGAAAGCCCCTCAGGCTGCTGCGTAAGAACCGCTCAAAAAAAAACATCATTTGGAAAAGTGTAAGTTTGCCAGTGTCGGTTTTTTTCTATTTTAATGGCAAGTTTAAGTTTATTTTTCTGGAATCTATATACGGCGTCAAGTTTAGTATTATTATTACCATTGTAATATTATTATAGGTCCATGATTTATTACAATGTGCCATGTGGTCAATGACCATGGTTTGTGGCTATGATGGCCATTATTCTTGTTCTGTTTGCTCGTGTATTGTGTATGAGAAAGTTCACACTTTGATAAATATTCTCATACTAGCTTTGGTCCGCGTTGACCCGGGATAAAAAATATCCTATATTTTAATCCAGGCTATAAACTATCTTCGTGCAAAATTTAATTCAAATCGGTTCAGCCGTTTAAGCGTGATTGAGTAACAAACATCCAAACATCTAAACTTTCGCATTTATAATATTAGTAGGATTAGTAGGATTCTAGCGCTATCTGTGAGACCCTGTAATTGGCTTTTTTTGTTGATATTCATGTTAGTAATAAGTTTTATAGCTGTTGGTTCTCCTTAAAATAAATAAAAATCCAAATTAAAAAAATATATCGACAAAATGTGATGGGATTCTACATGGGTAGAAATAATACAGTCTACAAACACCCATGTGGTGTCGGGGTGGAATTTCACCACCCCCTTCCTTCCCGTGGGTGTCGTAAAAGTCGACTAAGGGAGCAGGGTTGGAATGCGTTGTGGGCGATGGGCTAGCCACCTATCACTGCAATATCACATTTTGTCGATCTTTTATACCCACAGTTATGCTAAAAGTGGCGCTGGAACATAAGTTTCATGTGCTCTGCCTACCCCTTTTGGGAATAAAGGCGTGAATGTATGTATGTATGTATGTACAAACACTTTGGCTCTCGCCTCATTTGATATGTTCCAGCTTTTAAATGGTTCACAGTCCAGAAATCTGTAAATTATGTCATGTTATGTAAAAAAAAATCTCCATCATAATATTCATAATCAACCCGGAATTACCAAATTATGAAGATAAAAGTAAAGTGTTATAGCGATAATAGTCATCATATTTCTTCTAAAATGCCTGGGCACATCACAAACATTATTTACAACTCATTTTTTTTCAATTACTATTTCTCATGAGTCTCATGACCCATTGGAATTTCACTTATTGTTTAACCTACATGCTACTTACTGACAAGAAACTGACTGAAAAACACTCTTTCATTATTTTTCAGGGTTCGAAATATCGATATTTATTATAAATATCAAAATATCGGATATTTATGATATATATCAAAAGTTTGATATATATCCACTTAGTATGAAAGCCATATTATTATTTCATTGTATTATTTATGTATACTATTTGAATGTGTTACATAAACATAATAAAGCAACTAAAAACATAAAATCTTATATATCCAAAAATCAACTCAAAAACATAAAACTTTTTATAAATTCTAATCAGTCAATGGTCATACCTACACTTATTTCTGCATTGATATGTATCATAAAAAATCATTGGAGATCCATTTAGGATATCCATTGATATATATTCTCAATCCCCGTTATTTTTATAGAGAAATAGCTTCTGCCCGCGACTCCTTCCGCAAGGCACTCGGTTATAATATTTGTATGGAGCACATACAAACTCTCACCCTATGAAAACTATCCTATGTCCTTCCTCGGGACCCCAACCATGTCTATGCCAAATTTAAACTAAGTTGGTTCAGCTGTTTAAGCATGAACAGACAGACACACTTTGGCATTAATAATATTACTGTTACTGTTCAAACACAAAAAGCAACTCGTTTAAGGAAGAAACATATATTTATTCACATGATCCATATACTTCATAAGTTTGTATGAATAACATGGATTAAACAGGTAGAGGAAAATAACATTCAACATAATCATAATAAACAATACTATTTATATTCTATTGTCACAATACGTAAATATATTATAATATAGTTGCTTCCCTAAATACACTGGAGATAAGTCTCAGAATTAGCAACCCAGAAAATACAGAGCCACATTTGATTCAAATATGACTGTTCGTTGAACGAGGGAGCGAAGCTAACAAAGTTGTCTGTTTCAGCTCAAACCAAAATTCTTTTGAATGTCCGTTAGTCCATCTGTTCCCCTCTACAGGCCGCATTTCACAATCAAATCTTTAAAAAATTTGTGAGCAGGTTCAATAAATTATAGCTTTTTATGCCAATTCGTGTTTTCAAAATTCGAGAAATGTTTAAAAGTGATTCAAATATGACTGTTTAATATGTGTAAAATCAATAATTACAGCGGGTTGAATAGCACGAACTAAGATATCTAAAATACTAGGTTAGAATAAATCTTAAGACATCCAGGAATGTAATCTAGTTCTAACCATGGATATTTGCAATTTCTATGTGGGTACTTCTGCCTTGAGAAATAAATCTACCCTTTTTGATTCCGTCCAAATCCCCTCTTTCATGAATTTAATTATGAATGTGAAGCTAGTGAGTATTATATATATTATATAGCATTTTGTACAGTCCAAACTATATTCTTCGTACAATAAAGCTTGTAAGAGCATTTGTGAGACCAGTGACCACGGCATTCTGCAGTGTGACCTGGACATAACCTAACATACTAGCCAATGTCGTACCTTATAATAAGCACTAATAATACGCGCTCCGACGCGACGGCAACCGGCGTGGTTCCCTCTCGATAATGCCTTGTATTTATTTTTACTCGTTACGTATGCCACAGCTGTCTTCTCAGCTCCCGGGCGCGCGATTCCCACTCGCTATAAAATCACCTTGTACACCCCGATTAATATGTAATCTAATGAGTCCACTGTGGAAATGCCGCGACGCCCCTTCGCTATATTTGGAAACTTGCAAGAATTCCTATGCCCCAAATCGCGAGCGGCCATACAACTTGAAATTTAAGGCTAAAGTCAGCAGAAAGAAAGCAAGTTACCTCTGACGTAGCCGGCGGTCCACAAAAACAATATTCCAAGAGAAATCACAATGTAATGTACACTCAAAGGCTGCAACGGCGGCAACGGCAATCACTATTCACAGCCAACACGCAAAATTCACAAATGACTAGTCGTACACTAGATGTAAACAGAAAATACACAGATTACACGAACTTAAATCTATGATTTTCACAAAAAATCCTAGATAAACCGAAAAACGCGCCAACTGTCAAAACTAAAAAACTACAAGCACCGGCGCCACGCGTCCGCGCGGGTTGAGTCCGCTTTTCTGACTGCTGGCTCGCTCGCTCGACGAGGCCGACTACTCCACACGGCCCGACGAGCGGCTCGCTGTCTTTCAGAGCATGCTACACTCTGACGACAATCGTACGCTATGGCATAATTCTGTCGCACTTTATTTTTCCATTATATAAATACCTAAAACCGCATTCTATGTCATTTAAGTGAGCATATATTACGAGCGCAGACGTTATCTATGTCGCTATGCGACAAAATCGGATAACTGCCCGATCGTGAATTCTGGCGATAAAGTAAGACGGCCGTGTTGAATAGATCACGACGGACTACGAAAATACGTATAAGCCAATACTCATCTATATTCGTACGGGATAGACATTAGCCAGACGCGCATGCGTCAGTTAGTCCGCGGGCGCGACGTCAGTTGAATGACAAGGTATTAACCGATCGATTTCAAAAGAAATGTGTTGTCTTGTTTATGATACGGGCTACTTGGACATATTTATAGATTCGTTCTAGGCTGGAATTCAAATCGAGTTTACGCTGGCAATACTTTTTCCAAACACCGGTTATTTACAACGGAAAGTAGGTATACCTATTTTTTTATAAAATCGTACCGTACCAAACAAGAACAAGAAGAACGTAAGTACTCCAGAGGGTATTTAAATCCAGCGTTCTTCGCGAACTTTGCATAATCTTTTACGATGTGCATAGCATTCCGAGATAGCTTAATGAAATACCGTACTTAAATGCAAGCAATGTGGCTAATAGATATCATACAGTTATGAAGTCCATGTGGAATGCAATTACATATTCAGACTTAAGGACGCCGCACATTGTCTGACTTGCCTGTGGTGGATGTTTGACAAGTAACGTCGCGCAAGGGTGTTTTTATTGAAGTTTACCTCCTTTTTATGAACTTAACTAGTCAGTTGTCTGTCACTGACAAGTCCAGGATTCTGAAACTTTGGTAAAGCCCAGGCTTATGTTACCCCTTGTGCTTCAATTAATTATACAATAAATCTATAATATTAATCTTTACTAATATAAACTCCCCGGGACGTCCCTTCGGGAAGCCCCAGCGTTCATCGCATAAAATGGAGCTCGACTCCAAAAAACACCTGATAAAACCTAAAAAAACAACATAGAATGCGAATTGGAAACTAATCGGTAGGTAGTCAAAGTGTGCACTACATTAAACATTATTTCCTTATAAGAAATTAAGTAAAAGTAGCTAAACTCTACTATTAAAACGTTTCACTTCTCATGCTCGAAAAGTGTGTCATATTTAGGCTTAGATAGCGGGGCTAAAGTAGCACATTTAGCCCCTAGGGAAAACATGTAAACTTATTTATGATTTTATAACATTGTAACTTTACCAATCAAAACACTTCAACGTATTAAATCCACCAATCACAACTATTACAAAAAACATCTGTATTTGCTATCAACTAATCAGAATACAACTATATATTACAATCAACCAATCAGGAAACAAATATTATTAGGCGTTTTTTTTCTTCCTGAATTCACAATCATTAAAAAAAATAAACACTGGCCGTCTAGCTGCGTCCAAACGTTCAAGCGTGGTTGGCTGCATACATGACATAAGTTATGAGACAGAGCGGGATAGACAGCGTCTATCCCGCTCTATCATATGCACCGTATGCTGTCCGCCGCGCTCGGCCGTTTGGACGCGGCTGTTAGACGGTCAGAGGCGTTTATTCGTGGTGTCAATATTTTGTATCTGTGTTAAAGCAGTTTATTAAAAAAAATATGGCGCCAAATTGAACAATCTTTTCGCCGTGGTATTTATTATCGATTGTGAATGGATATTCCTTGTTTTTACTATTTTCTCGCTGTCGAAGTGAAAAGTAGAGTGTATAACTCTGGTTTAAAAGCCATATTACCCCTCGAACTATTTCCCCTCACTTCGTTCGGGAAAATAACCATCTCGTGGTAATATGGCCTATTTTAGACCCTTGTCATACAATCTACTATTATGCTCGGAATATCTTTTGCACGCGGTAGCAGACAGCGCTGCGATAGGCGTGTAGACACTAAATAAAATAATCAATAATGTCATATTTTCTCAAAAAAGGATTAAAAATGTAGTCAATGGAGAAAAAATCCACGTAACATACTTACATATATATACATATATATATATATATATATGGTCGTCTGCCAGAAGGAGAAGCTTAAAATCCTGCTCCTAGCAACACATTTTACAATGTCTTCCTTTTATTACCCCCTTTCTTCCCGTGGGTGTTGTAAAAGTCGACTAAGGGAGTGTGTTGTGGGCGATGGGCTAGCAACCTATTACTGCGATATCACATTTTGTCGATCTTTTATACCCCCGTTTATGCTAAAATTGGCACTGGAGCATAAGTTTCATGTGCTCTGCCTATCCCTTTTGGGAATCTATGAATGAATGAATTTGAAACATCTACTTCTTCTTAGTCGATCCCTCATGACCGAGGATCGTGACCGCATGCCCCCCATGCAGTTCGATTCCTCTTCAAGAGGACTGCATGGGAAAAGCTGCATTTTGGAGCTCTCTTAAAAATTTAATCAGCCCAGCTCACTGGTATCCTTCCTCTAGCGCGTTTGCCTTCCACAGAACCAAGAATTATTTGCTTCTCTAGATCATGCCTAGATCGCTTACTATGGGCCTCGTAAGAAGGCTCAAAGTCACCCAAAGGGCTGTGGAGAGGGCTATGTTGGGAGTTTCTCTGCGTGATCGCATCAGAAATGAGGCTATCCGCAGCAGAACCAAGGTAACCGATATAGCATTCCGAATCACTAAACTTAAGTGGCAGTGGGCGGGGCACATAGCACGTAGAACCGATGGCCGTTGGGGCTTGGGGTTCTTGAGTGGCAACCACGTACTGGAAGGCGCGGCGTGGGTAGGCCCCCCACAAGGTGGACTGATGACCTGGTAAAGGTTGCTGGAGTCCGCTGGATGCGGGTGGCGCAGGACCGGTCACTTTGGCACTCTTTGGGGGAGGCCTATGTCCAGCAGTGGACGTCTTTCGGCTGATATGATGATGATGAGATCATGCCTAGATGAACGCACGATATGTCCAAAGAAACAAAGAACCAGTTCCTACACGTCTATCATGCGACGGCCGCGACATACATACTCTCGATTTTTCTCGCACTATCTCTTGTTCTAAGTGTTCTAATAAGAGAGAGACGGATAGTGCGAGAAAAGTCCGAGAATCGTTTGGTGGTGCCGCGTTCCGAGAATTTAAAACGTAAGATAGTTAAATTCTGTCTGGTACCACAAATCCCCGGTGTATAATTCAACTGTCGCATACTTAAGCTTGTAATGACGGTTCTTAAAGATTAAGCGTCAAACAATACTTATGCGACGGTCTTCGCGATTGATAGATAACTGTCGAGCTAATTTAAAACAGCTTAAAGTACCTAATACATACGGTAATTACCACCTTTCAGTAAGATAACAATTGTCGTGCGTCAATTGTTGTCAGATAGGCTTCTCCCTACATATTTATTTATGTTAGTCAACTGAAGATAGTAGAAAAATGTTACAATTAGGTACCTGAATTACCTAACGCCACGACGGAAACATGTGATTGTGATAGAAATAAAAACTTGATTTTTATAGTTAGCGTTAGCGATGCTTGTAACTTTAATTAAAGTCTTAGGCTAAAAAGGTTACAAATCCTATTTAGGACTTTCTCCACTTTTCACCAGAGCCACAAAAATGTTGTATCTCTATCATACGTACTTAACTTGAGCGATATAGATGGTGACATTCGTACTTCGTGGTATCGCCGCTGATGTGTCGCTCGCTCGCTTCATATTTTTATGGGAGAAATTATGGGCAATGTAACCTTACCTACCTAGGTCAGGTTACATTACCCATACTTTAATTTGTTACAACTGTAACGTTGGACTAATTTGAAATGAAGACGATTTTCTCAGAAACAGAACTATATAGGACTAGTTTCTGCCCGCGACTCCGTCCGCGTGGAACTCTTTTATATCGCTGCTCCATAGAACCTTTCCCCCCCCCCCCCAATTTCACCCCCTTAGGGTATGATTTCGGGGATAAAAACTATATCCATACTAATATTATAAATGCGAAAGTGTGTCTGGCTGTCTGTCTGTTACCTCTTCACGCTTAAACCGCTGAACCGATTAATATGAAATTTGGTATGGATATAGTTTGAATCCCGGGGAAGGACATAGGATAGTTTTTATCCCGGAAATCATCCCCTGAGGGGGTGAAATGGGGGTTGAAAGTTTGTATCGAGCTACGATATAATCGAGTTCCCCGCGGACGGAGTCGCGGGCAGAAGCTAGTATATTATAAATGCGAAAGTGTGTCTGGCTGTCTGTCTGTTACCTCTTCACGCTTTAACCGCTGAACCGATTAATATGAAATTTGGTATGGATATAGTTTGAATCCCGGGGAAGGACATAGGATAGTTTTTATCCCGGAAATCATCCCCTGAGGGGGTGAAATGGGGGATGAAAGTTTGTATCGAGCTACGATATAATCGAGTTCCCCGCGGACGGAGTCGCGGGCAGAAGCTAGTATATTATAAATGCGAAAGTGTGTCTGTCTGTCTGTCTGTCTGTTACCTCTTCACGCTTAAACAGCTGAACAGATTGAGATGAAATTTGGTATGGATATAGTTTGAATCCCGGGGAAGGACATAGGATAATTTTTATCCCGGAAATCATCCCCTGAGGGGGTGAAATAGGGGATGAAAGTTTGTATCGAGCTACATATAAACGAGTTCAACGCGGAAGGAGTCGCGGGCAGAAGCTAGTTCATCATATTTTTTTAAGAGTCGGTGCAATTTAATTGATACAGTTGTACTGTAACTCGTATTGGCTGCGGGGGTAAAAGGAGTTAGGCTTTAGTGCGATTTATTTATTTATTATTTATGATTATTATGATGATAATTTACCCTTGGCTTCCTCACCTCAGTTTACCAATCGTGGGTCCGGTCAGTTTCTGTGCCCTACCGGAACCTCTGCCTTCTCTACGTTTTTTTTTAATAACTGCTGGTGCTGCAGCACCAGCAGTTATTAAAAAAAAACCAGGGGCCCGCGTAATACGCTCACATCCATACTAATATTATAAATGCGAAAGTGTGTCGGGTGTTATAAGTTTAAAGTGTCTGTGTATCTGTGTATCTGTCTGTGGTATCGTAGCTCCCAAACGGATGGACCGATTTGAATGCGGTTTTTTTCGTGTCATAGATAATTTTATCCCGAGTGTTCTTAGCCATGTTTCATGAAAATCTATTCAGCCGACTTTGAAATGAAAACGTCGGGGTTTTTTCAACTTTTTTAAGTTGTAGTTATATCTCTTCACGCTTAAACCACAGTACCTATTGAGGTACAATTTGGTATAAGAGAGAAGAAGGACATAGAATATTTTTATCGCGGAAATAACTCCCTAAGGGGGTGAAATGGGGGGTAAAAAGTTAATACGATACCTACGATATATACTTCGAGTTCCACGCGGACGGTCTCGCGGGCAGAAGCTAGTAATATTGTAAATGCGAATCTGTCTGCCTGTCTATTACCTCTGTACGCTAAAATCCCTGCACCGATTAAGATGAAATTTGGTAAAGATAGTTTGAGTTCCGGGAAAGGACATAGGATAGTTTTTATCCCGGAAATCATCCCCTAGGGGATGAAATGTGGGATGAAAATGTGTATGGAGCTACGATATAAACGATTACTACGCGGACGGAGCTAGTAGTAAACAAACATTAAAAAACGCATAATGGCTCAATTAAAAAGCCGGCAGTCCTACGGTGGTTGACATCAATCTTCGGCGCTTCAGTAAATGCTTTATCATTTATCAGATAAATTAAAAACCGCCTGAAATTAAATACTAAATTACGTCAATGCAATGCGACACTTTTATCAAATTACGAAACGTGCGTCAATTGTTTCTTTACAAGGATGTTTAGAAATCGAATGCACACAAAAAGACCGTTAGAGTCCTGCAGAGGTCATTTTGAACTCATTGAATGCTAACTACACATTGTAAATGAGACACTTTGATTTTTTGTCTTTTGTGTATTTCTAAACTTTTATAACAAAGAGAGTATATTATATTACCTACACCATTGCTGAGTTTTTTTTAGATAAATGTTTCGTAAATATGTAATAAAAATGATTTTTTTTTACATAAATTTCCTCTCTAGATATGTTGTTGTAAGGCTAAACATTTATTATACTTACACATTTTAGGTAGTTCACAGCGTACCTACTGTATTTTATATTATATTGTCATCTATTATTATTTAACCTGCAGTGTATCACAAATAAATATTTGCATACTTAATTACTTACTTTTTCATATGCTTATTATATTTAAAGGCCACTTGGATTTTTAACCGACTTCAAAAAATAGGAGGAGGTTCTCAATTCGGTTGTAAGCTTTTTTATCGTGTTTTTTTTTTATTAAACTTACCTGAAGTTCGATAAAAATTTAAAACTACTTTTAACATAGAAGGATTTAACCATGCATCATTATTACCTATCCTGAAAATAAAGTAATAGGTGTAATTAAAAAGGTAACACTCAAAGCTCATTCGACCGCAATGCCAAACGTCATCCTGTGGATCTCGGTATGTCATTACTAATGACTCATTAGTAATCTCAGTAATATGTCATAGAGTAGATTTAAAAGATTATTGTACAACAAAATTATTGTTGTTGCAACCCTTCTATGTACGTTGTTGTTGATTAAGTCCACTTCCTCATTTACTAGATCTGGATACTAGACAGAATTATTCATATACAAGGTGTATCAAAAATGGGGTGTGAACGGATCAAGGGCATGTTCGGTAGCGTATTGCGATTCCAAAAATGCATTTCTCTTATTTTTTATTTGTTTTTATTTACATTACCGTACATGTTTTTGTTGACAAAACGTAAAAGCTGTCACCTACGTGTCAAAAAACATATACAAGACATTTGTTTGCATTATTACAGCTGTGCACGCAGTGGTAGAAAATTAAATAAACCCTCCCACCCTTCACCCTCGCGGGGGAACGTTATTATACATAAGCCGTGTCAAGAAAAACAAAGACTGTAATGTTAACAAAAACAAAAAAAAATATTGCATATTTGGAATCGCAATGCGTTACCGAATATGCCCTTGCTCGGTTCACAGCCCATTATTGATACACTTTGTATTTTTACTTTCCTATTCTTTAGTTTAGTTTTACTTTCTTACTATTCTTATTGTTTTAGTTATATTATGTTTCATTTTTGTTATATTATGTTTATTATACTTCTATTTATATACCCATGTGCAAATAATAATAAAAAACGCAGTTTTGGTCTCTACATTGAATTTTAGTATCAACGCACAATTAGATCACAGATTTAAACATCAATCGCGGCATAGCCCGCGCACGCGTGATCGCGCCTGGACAAACAAACAGTTGATCAGATCCCCTGTAAACTATTATTGCGCGCGCGCACTGTTTGCCTTTACGGACATGACCTAATGGAAAACGGTTTGTCGCACACTGGGAGCGAGATGTACCAGTAGGTACCATCTTTTGTCGTAACGTTGGTGTACATACTTGTTAATCGTCTTAAGAAATAAATCATCATCATCATCATCATATCAGCCGAAAGACGTCCACTGCTGGACATAGGCCTCTCCCAAAGAGTGCCAAAGTGACCGGTCCTGCGCCACCCGCATCCAGCAAGAGATAAATACCGCGCCTCTATCAAATATAATAGCAAATCCTACTAATATTATAAATGCGAAAGTTTAGATGTTTGGATGTTTGTTACTCAATCACGCTTAAACAGCTGAACCGATTTGAATGAAATTTTGCACGAAGATAGTTTATAGCCTGAATTAAAATATAGGATAGTTTTTATCCCGGGTCCACCCAGACGAAGTCGCGGGCGGAAGCTAGTATGTAATACGTCAGACATGACACTAAAACTATTAAAAAACGACAGTGACAAAAAACACAGCAAGAGATGAGGCAGGCAAGTGGCCCACAGATTTACTAGAATGGTACCCAAGAGAGCGAGGTAGACCAGACCAAAGATGGGTCGACGGAGCAAAACAGGTACTTAGCTGGTGCGAACTGGCAGAGAACAGCCCAAGACCAACATCACTGGAGATCGCTGGAGGAGACCTTTGCCAAATGGCAAACTGAATAAATGCGCCAAAAATGACATAAAAACATTCATATACAGGTATACATACAGTCTGTTAATAAAGGTTATTAATAATAAATAATAATAATGCTAGACTTCTTACAAGCGCAATATTTATTAGAATCCCATAGATACTTCCACTACCCTTTTCACCCCTTTAAGGAACGATTTCCGAGCTAAGACTGTTCTATGTTCTTTAGGGTCTCGAACCATCTACATACTGAATTTCATCTAAATCGTAGTTTTTATCCAGGAAATCATCCCTTAAGGGGTGAAATGGGGGTGAAAGTTTCTATAGAGCTACGACATAAACGAGTTTCACTCGGACACAGCACGGGCAGAAGCTAGTATCTTATAAGTAGTTAATCGAATCAGTGTGTTCACACCTTTACACTATTCAGTTAAATTCTGTATAATTAATAGGCAGTGAATCTGTCTGGCGTACGCGCATAGATTGACATTAATTAGTGCCTAAATCTCAATATCTCATGGTTTGTATCAATTACTACATAATACACGTGGAAATTTTATTAACCTGCACTAAATAAAAAACATTTAACCTTGCTGGATTTTACTATCGATACATTTATACGAATAAATGGCCATTCGAACTATGTTTATTATTTATCTAGTGAGTTAGTTTCAATCAGTTTATATCACGTCTTTTTTCGAGATAATAATATAGTCTTAACCATTAAAAAATATTTTTCGAATGCCTATGCCGATAATTTGCGAAAAGCTTTTTCCTGTCAAAATCCTTAATTACATCTATTACGGATTACATTTAATCTGCTAGTTGAAAATCCAAAAGGGTCGGCATCCAAATATAATACCTTCAAAGCACGCGAAGCGTAAAAAAATGATATTTAACTATATCCGAAATACAAATTCTCGAAACAGTATTTTCATATGTCGATACCCTAGTTCACAGTCGTACTAATTACATTTTTTGTGACTGAAATTGTAACTTTATTATTTTTTATTATTTGAGCACTATCATAATAATTACACGACTTTTTTCCCTGTAATTAGTACGATTGTGAACTATGGTATCGATATGTATCCGTGTAACATTTCCAGTAAGATTAGGCACAAGTAAAAAAAATATCAAATTAATACTATTGCCTCAGAATTGTCATAGTTTGGTGTTGTTAATCAGTTTTGACTAATCTATTAAGATAATGATCTTATCGTCACCCGAAACGAGCGTAAGGACTGATTACGGGAAATATCAATCGCGTGATATTATAAAGCAATCTACTGATAGTACTGATACTGACGTCTTCGACTAGAATTGTGCACATCCAGGTCAATGAATATGAAGCTGTTCTGCCATAGACAAACGTCACGTCACTACCAAGTATTTCCCATTGATTTAAAATATTACTGGAGTAGACATCACCTAGCATAAGTTTGCGCATGTCAACATACTCTCATGATCATGAGAGTATCTTGGTTTTTTATTCTGTGGCGGGCAGTGATGGCGGTCATTACGAGTGTAATTTGACTCAAAACTTTAAAAAATGCCTTCTTTTGCATTGCGCTGTTGCACCAACAGCAAACCCAACAATAGTAAAAGTACGGGAATCATTTTACATCGGCAAATTCACATTTTTTTTTATAACTTTTTTTTATTATATTATTGCAAAGATTCAAAATGTAGAAGTGACCATGTCCTAAGACTATTTTGCCTTATTAGTGGAACATTGAACTTAATAGACTGACTATTTGAACCTTTAAAGATCTTAAGCGACCATTTGCTTTTTTTAATTTAATCGCTTTTATGAATAATTTTATTGGCAACGGTTAGTTGCTATTTAGATCTAGAGTTCTACTGATTTAAATCCTAGGTTAATTCTCTTATATACATATAGTCTCCGAATATCATCAAACCGTCAAAGTTGTGAGATATTTCGTAGAGCCAAGTCTCAGGCATTCTTATTAATCTTTATTTGCTTGCTAAATAAAATTCTGTAACTTGGCAATCACACTACTTTCCTGCATTTATGGATTTCTGTATAACTAAATCTATGTAGTATTGTGTGATTGCCAAGTCACAAAAAATTATTTAGCAAGCAAATAAAGATTAATAAGAATGTCTGAGACTTGGCTCTACGAAATATCTCACAACTTTTTACGGTGGAAGAGTTTCGAGACTTGGCCTCTTTTTTAAATGGAATGTTTTTTATGGGATCTCACTTCTTTTTGTACGTTATATACATACGAATTATGGATGCAGTCCCATTCTTGCTTTTTCATGTTTTGACTCATTCACTGCAAATATAACGTTGTAAGCCTATATGTTTATATGGGATTACAAAGTAATTTATGCAGTTGGTGTATCTATAAAACTGGAGTGAAATTGCATTTTTTTTTGTCTTGATTAATTTATACACTAATCACTAATTGTATTCTAAATTTGAAGCTTCTATATCTGCTAGAAGTGCCTTAGACTTTTGATGATCGGTGAGTCAGTGAGTGACAAAATTAAGAAACTTTGACTAGTTATAATTCTTAAGCCACTGGTTCAAATTTGATTAAATTTGAAATATATCGTGTTTATACAATGCGTGCTTGGTTACTGAAAATTCAGGCTTCTAGTTTTATCTACAACGAAGTTATAGGGGGGTCGAAAATGGCCTGAACTGCTTCGAGAAAAGGATGGTACGGCCGTGCCGCTCGCTGTTTTGCTCGACTTGGCGGGGGCACTGCCGTGCCCCCAGATATATACACAGAGACATATACAGATATAGCCGCCATCAATATTAATTTCCAATTGCTTTCAAAATCTATATCTGAGGATCCCTTGGGATCCTAAATGTGGATCAGACTGAAACTGAAAATGGTCGTAATTTAGTTTTTTGTCTTGCAGCGATTGTTATTAAAATCGATATCTGAGGATCCGCATGACCGTTAATAGGACTTTGTCATCAAATCTGACATAAATTGCATCAACACAGTGCATCCTCGGGAACTATAAAGATATCCAGTATTAAAAAAAAACAGTTTCTAGGTGGAAAAGGTATTAGATAAACATTTAGCGAAATTTTACTTTCGGCGTCATATGAGGAACTTCGGTAAATATTTTTTTAGTTTCCAAATGTTCCAAAAATGTTTTCAAATACGTAGGATTACATTTACACCGTGAAACTTCATGACTAACGTAAGTGGGACTAAGAACTATTACGAAATATTTTCCAAGTATTAACGAGCCATCTTAACCTATTCGTTGCATTTAGGTATCTTTTGTCTTATCTTCTTTAAAAAATGGCTTCCACCTAAGTTATTATAAGATGACTTCGCCAATGTCAAGTTTGCTAATAAAGCGACGTTGATCGGTAGTTTGGTCAGCCGTCAATAATGCAATCAGCGTCAGAAGCTCCGCTTAAGAAGCAAGGCGTCCACCGCTGACCGCATCCCCGACGAAAGCCCTATCTTTTGTATATTTTTGAACTTCAACAATCCCTTACTGTCATATTGCATCAAGAACGTCTATTTATCGGGTAAACATGACACCCGTATCCCAGTTATCTCCGTCTAGAGGGCCCTTTAATTGAAACGAGAGACAAATTACCCGTCATAAAATAACCTAATAATGTTTTAACATCTTATTGTATTTCGTCGATTTCAAAACGGTGTTCCGGCCCGCCCGGCGACGATGACGTCATAGGCTGCGCGCGCATCGCCGCATCGATCGGTAACGCGATCTTACAGCGCTGCAGCAGATGCCAACGAATACTACCGATAGACCGCACACTAGCCTCAAGCGGTCCCAAGCGCTGACAGCGCGCCGCGCCTATAGATACGAATTCAGAATTTGGCAAAACGCTGAAACCACCGCTTAGTCCTAATCGAATATCAACTCTATCGTCACACTGTCTAAGTGCATATTGCAAGTCCAAAGTTGCATGCTTCGGAAGTATTATTCGTTATTATAATGGATTCGCTGACGATTTTTCTAATGAACAAAGTGTTTTTGGAATGTGGTAATTTGGGGTGGTACGAGTAGTTAAATTGATTTACACTCTTGAATTTTATTGAGTGATCCTTGGAAGTTTACTTAGGTAACAGTAGAAAGTTACATAAAGGTGGTTTTTTTAAGAAGGCAGTTTGCTACATAAAAGCTGGTTCCTTTAGAATTGACCATTCTTAAACCTCAAAAATCTTTATATACTTAGATGAGCTTGATAAACTCACGCATGGCTTGTCGACCAGCCGTTCTATAGTTTTGAAGAGTTTTATACTTAAAAGCAGGCAGGGAGCAAGGTCGAAGTGTGTTGTAGGCGATGGGCTAGCAACCTATCACTGCAATATCACATTTTGTCGATCTTTTATACCCACAGTTATGCTAAAAGCGCATGAAACTTATATTCCAGCGCCACGCTGGAATATAAGTTTCATGCGCTCTGCGTACCCCTTTTGGGAATAAAGGCGTGAATGTATGTAATTAGCTCGGTAATGTACAGAAAAGCCAGAAATTAAAGAAAACTGTTTTCATACATTTGCTTTGGAGAAAAAGTAAAACTTCATTCTCATTTATCTGTCACCCTAATTCGTCCTCCTATGCTGAATGACTGTATGAAAACACTAAAGTACGTAAAAGTTCACTTTTTCTACATAGTAAATGTATGAAAACAGTTTTCTATAATTTCTGGCTTTTTTTACATTACCGAAAGTTGACCACAAGAAAACTATTGATACTGGATAGAAATGGAATCGATTGACATAAAAAAATACATGTAAAAAAAATACTTTCTTCCTTTTCATACAAATTGTATGGGGAAAGTTTTTTTTGGTCCCATACAAGCTTTTGATCCTGGACAGGAATGGGATCGATTGGCATAAAAAAAAAAGTTTGTCAAAAATGACCATTTTCTCGCTCCCTGTATGTTTTTTTCCAAAATTTGTAAACGCCAATCTTCATTCATTTGAAATCGAAGGAAGGTCTCCTAAGACCATTTTCGCCTAGCAACACGGGATCTGGTAGCTGCCCTCACTGACCCAAAATGTATTTCCAGCCTGTATACATAAATAAATACTTAAATACATTGAACACATCCATGACTCAGGAACAAATATTCGTGCTCATCACACAAATAAAGGCCCTAACCGGGATTCGAACCCGGGACCTCCGGCTTCGTAGGCAGGGTCACTACCAACTAGGTGACGGAGGTCGACAAGGCTTATTAGAACACATGTATAATGTTTGACATGCAATTTTTTATCCATACTAATATTATAAATGCGGAAGTGTGTCTGTCTGGCTGTCTGTTACTTCTTCACGCTTAAACCGCTGAACCGATTCAGATGAAATTTGGTATGGAGATAGTTTGAATCCCGGGGAAGGACATAAGATAGTTATAATCCCGGAAATCATCCCCCGAGGGGGTGGAATGGGGGATGAAAGTTTGTATCGAGCTACGATATATAAACGAGTTCCACGCGGACAGAGTCGCGGGCAGAAGCTAGTTATTAATAAAGTACAAGTATGAGTTTATGGGCATAGTAATGCCTACCCACCCACTAAATAAAATATTTTTAATAATTTATATGTACCTGCAGGTTTGTACGGAACCCTCGGTGCGCGAGTCCGACTATAAATGCTATACTTGGATAACATATAGAAACTAAAAGTTATCCTACACGGTTTCAGCAATGTAACACAAAACATTAAGAACGAAATGATACAAAGAATTTTAATATTCAGTTACCAAGTCGACGAATTACCTAAGAATTGACACCACAATTGATGATACCCCTACATATATACATGTCTCGTTCTATCGGACAACGACGACTCTATAAGACAGAGATGGATGGATTCACTGAGTATGTCTTAGATTGCGTTTTTAGGGCAGACTCGGAATTCTTAGCTATGTCGTATTCTTTGTAATTGCCAAGGAAGACATTAGGGAACAAACGACTTATCAGTTGAGTACGAGTTTTAATGTTGGTTTTAAAATGTTTATCGCCATTTCTTTTACACGAATCTCTCGTTTTACTTTGGTTATGAAGTTATAATATAAATAATTTACTTTAAAACCAAAGTTTTTACCGACTTCAATTCAGTTACAAACCACATGAACATTTCCACATTTCCTTTCCACTTTACCACAATAACATTGATTATTAGGTACAGAAAAAAAACAAATCGCTGTATGTGGGCCGATAATAGTAAAGTAAAAGTAAAGTAAAATTTTATTACCAGAAAGATTCAGTACAAAAAATGCAGTCGATGACCCCACACTAGGCTAGGCCTGTATCGTGGGAATCTATTTGAGGACTTCCCTCGATTCCCTCATTGATCCCATCATCCAACTCTATAAGACTGGATTTTTGAAAAGAATGGGACCAATCTGGAAGGATAATATACTTACAAACAAAAAATAAAGACCGGGTTGCACTCCAGGAGTGCCGGCAGAAGTGAAAACTTGAATAATTTTAATTTTGCAAAAAAAAGAAAAAAGAAAAAAAACATCCCTCCAGCCCTCCTTCCCATTCCCCATCCCAAAAAGTGCACAGCGCCGCTAAAGAAGTTTTCACTTCAAAAAATTGTACGAATCGGCTCATAAACATTAAAAAAACCTAAAGATAAAATATATATATATATCTACAACCTAATTGAGAACCCCCTACTTTTTTTAAGTCGGTTAAAAAAGGAGTATGGTTGAGATTATTTGATGGGGACAACTTGAATGAGACTGGAGTGAATTAGAACGATTTCGACAAAAAAGGCTATTATGTCCTAATTTTCTAATGGAATGTGTTCGAATGTTTTCATTCGTAGCCAGGATATTTGGCTATGTAACAAAAATGGTTAATTGAGATCATTGTGGTATATTTGTGTGAATCCATACTAATATTATAAATGCGAAAGTGTGTCTGTCTGTCTGTTACCTCTTCACGCTTAAACCGCTGAACCGATTGAGATGAAATTTGGTTTGGAGCTAGTTTGAATCCCGGGGAAGGATATAGGATTTTATCCCGGAAATCATGCCCTGAGGGGGTGAAATGGGGGATGAAAGTTTGTATAGAGCTACGATATAAACGAGTTCCACGCGGACGGAGTCGCGGGCAGAAGCTAGTGTAAATATAAATGTTTTACGAAACAAACGGTTGAAATGTCCCCGAGTCTGGGTCGGACGAAACAAAGGTGTAATATCATAAGTACATTGTGATACAAGTGAGGTATGTTGATAATTACATCAGAGGCGGAATTGTTCACGCGAGCCGCAGGTGAGCGTGATAAGAGAGCCGAGGATGTATTTTATCAAAGCTCACGCGTTTCATACGACGTCTTTCAACACATTTGCGAGGAAAAAATCCTTTTCATAAAATGAATGTGTATAAGCGGGCTCCTCAGTTATTTCCTTTAGTTATTGATTTGCAACAGGTTTTTACTCACATATTGTACATTGACTAGGCTTTCCAGTGGCGTCAATTCTATTTATCACTTTTCTATTCGCCAACAAATCAACATTTTTAATAATAACCAAACACGCACTAACAATGTTTACAAATATTTGTGGAATTACCTACAATGGCGCGCAACTATTTTTTTTCGTGAAGTTCACGCAGTGCGCAGGTGTAAAGCGAGACTAAGATGAAATCTCTAAACAGCCAATACAAAATAAAATAAATAGTTACGTTTGAAAATGTTATTTATATTATATTAATTAATAATTTATTTATTAATTATTTCGTTTATATTATAAATAATTCATGTTAAATGTTATCAAATGTAAATAGTTATACTAAATGAAACGTTTCTATGTCATATCCAAAAAACAGTAGTTAATTAATTAACAAATAGGATTAAATTTGTTTAGTTGAGTAAGAATCCATTTGCCGAGAATTAAAAAGCCGGTTAGTTTAAGAATGCACCGTGTTCATGCATACATCTTGCTGCAAGATGCCAACGTCACTTAATCAGGATATAACCATATCACACGAGTGTCGTAATGTATATAACACGCGTGTTTAATACCCAGGATTATGAGCCTAAAAGCGGCATAATAAGAGGTACTTTGCGTGCAAATGTGTTGAAAAAACTTTTATGAAATTATTATAATCACTTAAATAATTGATTTCCTTTCAAATTATTTTACCTGATATCGTACTTTACGAATGTAACATATAATTAAGTCCTGATTACATACCTATAAGTTATGAAACGTAACGTTTTAAAATGAGTATACCAAATTGCATTTGAACGTATGGGTCAACCGTGCTGGGGCGTCTTAAGATGCTTCGCTTTCCATGCAAAACGTAATTTGATATTCGCAGGCTAACGGCGTGATATTTTCAGGAACTTATGTAACAAACTTTCATAAAATGGGTGTTCCGTTTGCGCGAAATTTTCTCCTTTCCAAGAATAATTCTAGTTCATAGAAGTTTATTCTAGGAAAGGGAAATTCCGCACACAAACAAGCAATAACGAATCGTGCATCCACTGCGAGGCGGCAGGTACTCGTATTGACGCGGTCGGTGGAGATTGTAATGAAATATGAATTGTATCTGCTGTATAGAGGGTTGAAATTCCTTTGCATGTAATAGAATGCGCTCCGGCCAGGACAGGAGACAAAATTACAGTTTCTTGAAATTGTTACAATACGAATTTTTTACATGCCAAGAAGATGGTCCATACAAAAATGGGTCCAACTTGACAAGAAAACCCACATTCAGTGAAACCAGAAATGGCAGTTTTAAAAATTGACAGGAGACGTTACCATGGCAGCTAGTGACAGAAAATAGTTGATCCACCCATATAATGGACTTTGTGAATGGATATAGTCAGCGTTTCGAACCTAATAGGAGAAAAAAACTGTTCAAAATGTTACATATAATTTTCGGTTTTCCGTTCCGTTACCAACATACAAGCTTAGAATGGAAACGGTAACGGAATGGAATAAAAAATCTTTGGACACTTTTTTCTCGTATAACATTCGAAAGTGCTCTCGATTCTGAGTAGAAAAACCCGATTATATTAAAATAAAAAATAAAAAGTCTAGTACAACTTTCCGTAAAATGGCCCGAGTAATTAATCCCGCGGGTTTGCCTGCGTCTTTGCTGGTGGAGCTAGTTAATGGATAAAGCGCTTAATCAACCCCCCAACTACCTCGAGATGAACTCGGAAAGTTTGTTCCGTTCCGACTATTACGGCTCACCTTTCACCTTTCACGGTTTCGGCGCGTAAAACAAAATGGCGTCGAACCATGGACCTATTATACTCAGGACAAGCTATACGTGTTGCCACAATGAGGGACGGAAAGGCTCTCATGCAGCTAAATTAAAAACATATCTTATAATGGCTGTAGCTTACTATAAACAACCTGCTTAATTTGGGCGGGTGATGGTTTATTTGCTACAACCTCATTATAATAAAACAGTTGCGGTATATGCCAAGGAGAATTAGGAGAACTAATTATATTTCCCTTTCTGTCACGCTTATTGAGATTTGTATGCTACCATCTCGCTTGAACGTGGAATAATTATCACCATAGCTTGTCCTGAGTATTTTTAGGTCCATGGCGTCGAACACTGATGGGTAATTCTCCACAGCTTTATTAATCGGTATTCCATTCGCAATATTTGACGAACAACTGTCTTTCTAATCTGTTAGAAATAAGGATCCACGTATGCACGAATAACCGATGGCCGTTGGGGCGGAAAGGTTCTCGAGTGGCGACCACATACCGAAAGGCGTAGCGTGGGTAGGCCCCCCACAAGGTGGACTGATGACCTGGTAAAGGTCGCGGGAGTCCGCTGGATGCGGGTGGCGCAGGACTGGTCATTGTGGCACTCTTTGGGGGAGGCTCATGTGCAGTAGTCGACGTCTTTCGGCTGATGATGAGAAATAGGGAATGCAATCCCGAAACGAAATCGGTAATTAGATATCTCGCGGAAAATATCTGATGTCGAGATTAGGGAATCGACATCTCCTCGCCCCGTTATCGTCCTACCCTCGCGCCGCACAAGCAAGGACTGAGTTTTTAAGTGGTCTACCACTTTCACTCAACACCTGACAAACCTCAAATAAATATATAATAATAATAATATTATTATTATATCTGGATGCGGGTGGCGCAGGACCGGTCATTGTGGCACTCTTTGGGGGAGGCCTATGTCCAGCAGTGGACGTCTTTCGGCTGATAATGATGATGATGATGAATAATATTGACTGAATGCCTTTATTTAGTTATTTAGTTTTTTTTACTTGACTTCCATTCAATTATTGATCTTTTTTGTAATGTGACATCTTATATAGGCGATAAGACTGAATAGGACATTCTTACTGTAATAGAATTTAATAATAATAATTTTATTTTATTCTTATCCTTAAAATTTTAATAATATTGACTGAATGCCATTATTTCGTTATTACTTGACTTCCATCCAATTGTATTTTATAGGCGATACTAAATATGACATACTAATCTAATAATTAATTAATGTAATCTAATAATTTTTATCTTTGTATACCTAGACTTAAGTATATCGTGGTGGCCTTACAGGGTGGCCATGTGGAACCGACTTAGATTAAGACCTACCATCTGTCTCCATGATTTACTTCTATATGTATATAAATAAATAAATGTCGGGACAATCTTACACAAATCAATCTAGTCCCAAACAAAGCAAAGCTTGTACTATGGGTACTAGACGACCATTTACATACTTATATAGATAAATAAATACTTAAATACATAGAAAACATCCATGACTCAGGAACAAATGTTCATGCTCATCACACAAATAAATGCCCTTACCGGGATTCGAACCCGGGACCTTCGGCTTCGTAGGCAGGGTCACTACCAACTAGGCTACAGAGGTCGTCAAATATGTGACAACAATGAATAAATGAATGAATGAATGAATGAAAAGTTTACCATCAATCAATATGCCAATTCTTTGCGGACTTGATATCATATTTTGTTAACACTCCTTGCATTTTTGAGAACAGCACTACACTTATCTCGGCCGGTGTCCCGGCCTCCTTGCTAGGTGTGCTTGTCACTTAATACAGTCAGCATCAAAAGTAACTACGCAATCGAAGACGTCAAAAGATCTTATTCCCTTTTAATAAAGACTTTTGACGTCATCGTTTGCGTAGCGTTAGTCGTATGCTGACTGGACTAGTAGATTGGGTATTTAAAATAGTAATAGCCGTATTTAAAACGCTCGGTAGGGTTTGAATCATTGTAGCAGGGTTCGAGGATATATATCAGTGGATATATATCATTCATCATCATATCATTCATTCATATCAGTGGGGGAGTCACGGCCGTCGCCGCCGGTGACAGAGGAGCCGGATAACCCGAATGGTGTAGCCACCGGCGCGATAGTGGAGGAACCTTCTGTGGATGTGGGGGTACTCCCGGCTGACAACAGCGATGGCACCATGATGCAGCCTGGGGTACCTGTCGAAGATGATGCTGAGGCATCCAGGCAGGTATGGCGGGCGGGAGGCACCCGAAAGCAAAGACGTGCTGCGTCTATACGTGGTACTGCGGGTCCTGATGTTACATCGCTGAAGGCAGTGGAACAGCGCAAGTTTATCCATCTCTGGAATATGTTATCCGGCGCGGAAGAAATACGTGCGTATCTACAGAGCCTGTGCTCAGAGAGACCGTGTACAGTAGACGAACTGAAACCAAGAGGCGATTATAAGTCATTTAAGATTGGAGTTCCCTTAGATTGCTACGATAAATGCCTATCCGCAGAGTGTTGGCCGGAAAATGCTCGCGTCAAAGAGTGGTTTTTTCGGAGGGTCCAGCGAAGTCAGGAATCAGGTATTAACACAAAGGCCTAAGACTGTCTCCATTAATCTCTATTATCAAAACGTGCGCTGGTTAAGGAGTAAGCTAGATTTGTGGAGACACAGTCTAATAACATCGGACGACCTGAACTTGGTGGCTGTCACGGAATCGAACCTCGACGAGTCAGTCTACGATGCCGAGCTGTGCGGAGATACTGGCGAGTGGAACGTGCTGCGGCGCGACCGCGGCGGCGGGCGATCCGGCGGCGGAGTACTATTGGCAGCGCGCGCGCCTTTTCGTCCTGAGCGGTTAACGTGCTACGAGACTGACTGCTGTGAAGATCTCTGGGCAAGATTTGATATTGGCGGGCATTATGTTTATATTTGCGTGGTTTACATGCCCCCTCGAACACCCGACGAATTATATCTTCAGTTGTTTGACACTGTGGAGAAAGTTTATCTAAAGCATGGTAGCTCCAAGGTGCTTGTCGTCGGAGATTTAAATTTATATAGTGCTAGTGCGAATATTGAAAGGTGTTTTCACTGCTTTACTAATGTTTGTAACGTGTATCAGTATAATAGCGTGATTAATATGAATGGTAGAGTGTTGGATGTAATGTTGGCGAGCACGGAGATGAGTGAAGCGGTATGCGTGCGGCAGGCCGACCCGCAAGAGGTGCTGTCTAAAATTGATCCTCATCACCCACCCATTATAGCCCGGATTCATTACAGTTTCACATCGAGACCAGTACTAATGGAGCCCTCCAACGTAAGTAGCCCGAATGACTGGAACTTTTCTAAAGCGGATTTTTACCTATTGTGTTGTGAAATTCGAGACGCCGAATGGGACCGTATCTTTGAGACCCAGCAAACCGACGACGCCGTCGACATTTTCTATGATATACTTTACTGCATTTTTAAACGCTGTATTCCAAACAAAATACGGAGAAATTCGTACAGTCGTACCTACCCAGTCTTCTATACAAAATGCATAATTCGTGATATAGAAACGAAAGCCAAACTTCACCGGGAGTGGAAGCAGACTAATGATAGATCAGCGTATGAGGCCTACAGTGTAATGCGCGCCAAAATCAAAGATGAAATTAGTAAAGAATATGTCTGCTATTCGCAACGCATATCCCGACGATTAGCCGATAATCCAACTCAGTTTTCGCACGTTAGCTCGCTACGCTGTAAAGGTGGGGTCGAACCAAAGGTCACGCTCGGGAATGTCGACTACTCTGGTGCTAGTGCCGCCGCAGCATTCGGAACGCATTTTGCTTCGGTTTTCTCAGCGGATCAACCGATTTTAGACCCGCATCTAGCTAGCGCTTGCCCACCAGCTGACGCTCGTCGTGTCGATATCAGACGATTTAGCGAGCGTGACATTCGGTCCGCAATTAGGAAACTTAAGCCAGGAGCATCACCCGGACCTGATGGAGTACCCGCGTTTGTGATCAAGGCTTGCGTTGATTACCTAGTCGCTCCAATCAAGTTTATTTTTAACCTTATTCTCCCAACTAGAGTCTACCCAGTTACGTGGAAAAAGTCTCGGGTGACTCCAATTCCAAAAAAGGGGTCCAAGGTAAAAATAGAAAACTATAGGCCTATTGCAATTCTCAGTGCCATAGCTAAAGTCTTTGAATCGGCTTTGCAAGGTGTTCTGCTCCCCCAATGCCTGCCTCACATCACCAGCGCACAGCATGCCTTCCTGCCAAGAAGGTCCGTAGCCACGAATCTTCTCACTCTTACACGGACGGTGTCTCGAGAGTTGGATGGAAAAAGTCAGGTAGACGTTATCTACCTGGACTTCCAGAAAGCTTTCGATCGTGTGGACAATGATACTCTTTTGATAAAACTAGGAGCCATGGGATTTACACCCAGACTACTGAAACTGTTCGCGAGCTACCTGTCGGATCGGAAGCAATATGTAAAGTATGGCCCATACGAATCAGAATGCTATCTCACGCGCTCTGGTGTTAGCCAAGGATCAAACCTAGGACCATTTCTTTTCGTATTGCTCATAAACGACCTATCCGACGAGGT
The DNA here is from genome assembly GCA_947049275.1 of Epinotia bilunana. Classification (NCBI taxonomy): domain Eukaryota; kingdom Metazoa; phylum Arthropoda; class Insecta; order Lepidoptera; family Tortricidae; genus Epinotia; species Epinotia bilunana. The sequence continues at coordinate 13,059,107 of OX346275.1, read as the reverse complement.
GCGCGGTTCCATGGTGTTGCTGTTCGCTGACGATGTGAAGCTGGTGAAGTCGATTCAAAGCCAGAGTGACCGAGTGGAGTTACAGAGGGACATTGATGCGGTGTATCGGTGGAGTCTCCGTAACAAACTTTATTTTAACGCGGAAAAATGCGAAATGCTGACATTTACGCGGTCGAAAACTCCCGAAGAATTTCAGTACACAATTGGTGGCGTTCCAATAGCGCGTGCGGAAAGTGTGCGGGATTTAGGTGTCCTTTTCGATCCGGGGCTCACGTTCAATGATCACATTCAAGCTGTGGCCAAAACCGCATCGGGGAGACTCGGTTTCGTCTTGCGCAATTCTGCACCTCTGACCGTCCACGCTGCCCGCGTGTTGTATGCGGCGCTCGTGCGCAGCGTGCTGGAGTCGAATGCTGTGGTCTGGAGTCCACATGAGAGCAAATACACTCTTATATTAGAACAGGTCCAGAAAATGTTCTTAAGGGCGCTGTACAAGAGGGTTCACTTTTATTACCCATACATGTACCCTACCTTATTTTTGCAAGGGCATTTAGGCTATGAGTCACTACAATTGCGTCGCTTACTCTCCTTAGCTAAATTTAGCATCGATCTAGTGCGAGGAAAGGTCGATTGTGTGGGTCTCATAGATGCATTCGTGCGTCTCTTTGTCCCTGACCGGTACGGTCGCGCGCGAAGTCACCCCTTGCTGGCCGTGCCAGGCGCGCGCACGCGGGCGCACGCGCACGATCCCATTGCGCGCGCGTTAGCGTTCCTCAACTCCGTGCTCCAAGCGCACCCACAGTGTGATCTGTTTGCGAGTTCGACCGCGCGACTGATGATTGGATGCAGGAGGGTGGCAGAATGCGAGATGCCTGCGAGTACTATAGTTTAATACACTTAAGAGTCGTTGTTGTTTATGCTTTTCTTTTTCTTTTTCTTAATGTTACATATTCATAAGTTTGTACCGCTTTGGCCTTGCTGTTAAGGTATAAATGTTACTAAATAAATAAATAAATAAATAAATAAATCATGTCATGATCTCATGATATATACATCCGCCGGGGAGCCGGGGTTCGAACCCACGACCGCCGCTTGACAGCCGCACGCCTGAACCACTAAGCTACCGTAGCTTCACTGTAGAACCATTGTAGTAACGTACTTACTTCATTTAAATAAGAAAATAATTCGTTTTTAATTTTATAATTGTATGTTAGTCTTTAAGGTATTTGTAACTATGGGCCTTAGATGCCTGTAATAAATGTTTTATTATTATTATTATTTACTTACATAAGACAGCGTTGGACGTAAAATCGTAACCGATGAAAATTCATTCTACTCTTTTTTACATTCAGTTAAAATTATCTTCAAGAAAGAGATGGAAATATTTAATTTCACTTCATTTCTTTAATCCAGTAACAATTTACATTGTATTTGAATGTCGTAATACTACAATATTAAAGGAAAACCAGTCCGCTGGATGCGGGTGGCGCAGGACCGGTCACTTTGGCACTCTTTGGGGGAGGCCTATGTCCAGCAGTGGACGTCTTTTGGCTGATATGATGATGATGATGAAAGTAAAACCATAGTAAAACATAATCTATAACATCTATAATCTATAATATTAAAAGTCTTACCTTATCGTCTGGGTCAGACCTGCACACGCTGCTTAGGTAGCCTCTGGGTCCGGTAGCGCGGACGTCGCCGCATCACCCTACCTACCTAACAACTACCCGCACCCCAGGTACAACCCGTACCTCAGGTATTACCCGCCGAACGGATACCGCAAGTCCATTCTGCACCCAAATGTCCACTGCACTAAACGTCCTTTAAATTTTGAATAAAGAGCGCGTATTATCTAGCCCGGCTGTGTTTGTGGGAAGCGCGCATTCTATAGCCGTCCCGCTCCGTCATAAGGCGTTATATGCGGTCTCTTTCACGGCACGGTAACCTGGAACAAGAAGTTGTGATTAGTGTGTGGTAGTTTCATTCAAATAAGTTGTGTTATTATTTGTTGGCACGTGTCCTATTGAAATGTTGGTTTGTATAACCCGTGTTAAGTAGACAATACGGGTGTAAACTCGACAATTATTATTACTCCAAAAGAAAAAAGGCAAAAAATTATGCCTACTGACGAAAATCCCATTCAGATATCTCAAAGAATTACGAAGCTACAACCATTTTAATATTGCTTGTTAGAGAGAGAAAACGCAAACAGTGTGTGACGTCACGATACGCGAGGCTGCCGCGTCACGCGTCGCGCGCGACGGCGGCGCCGAACACGATGGGGCGCAGCACGTTGCCGTCTATTAGTGACGTCACAAACTATAAGCGTCATCGTTTCATATGAAGTTGCGTTTTGCGTAAAAGGGACAAAACATACCCCTTCTTAAAACTTTGCACACTTATAATTTCGAGAAAATATGATTATTATTGATTATTTTATTTAGTTTATTTACAGTGTAGTTTGTCCATTAGACGTGGTCGGTTACTAAAACTGAGAGCAGTCTGAAAGACTCGTACCTAAATATTATAGTGAAATACTTTTTCGGCGGGTCAGGTGAGATTCAATTGTAGTATGTTATGCCCACTTTCCACTGCTAGCGGAACGAGCTCCGTACGGAGTCCGTTTAACTCGCAATGGCGAATTGCATATAAGTCTACTTTTATTCAGTGGAAGCACTTATATGCAATTCGCCATTGCGAGTTAAACGGACTCCGTACGGAACTCGTTCCGCTAGCAGTGGAGAGTGGGCATCCTTACTAATATTATAAATGCAAAAGTGTGTATGTTTGTCCTTCTTTCATGTCGCAACGGAGCGTCGTATTGATGTGATTTGTATGGAGATAGGTTAGAAGCTGGAGAGTGATATAGGCTACTTTTTCCAGCGGGAAAACATCTAATTCCCACGGGAAAATTTCAATATGTTACATTTTCCTATAACCACGCGGGCGAAGCCGCGGGCGTCAGCTAGTAATGTCATAAAGAGACAATACGAGTAGGTTGTTCAAACCACAAACAAGCGTTCCATTTTTCTGTCGTTATGATCTGAGCGCAAGTATAGTGGGGCATATAATGTGCGTGCATTAAATAAATAAATGTCTTCGTGGATTGAACTGAATTATAGATAACTAGCTTTTCAATTCAATTCTTTATTTCGGACATTAATATCCATAATTTGTTAGTATACAATCACGACTTACCAACTAGGGTTATTTGTACAAATTAATTTAATCCTAATCCTAATTGTGTTAGGCACATGTCTCACAGCCGGCGAGTAGCGAGTACTCTCATGGTAATTCTTACATATGGCACTGAAACGTGGTCGCTTACTATGGGCCTCAAAAGAAGGCTCAAAGTCACCCAAAGGGCTATGGAGAGGGCTATGTTGGGAGTTTCTCTGCGTGATCGCATCAGAAATGAGGCTATCCGCAGCAGAACCAAGGTAGCCGATATAGCCTTCCGAATCGCTAAACTTAAGTGGCAGTCGGCGGGGCACATAGCACGTAGAACCGATGGCCGTTGGAGCGGAAAGGTTCTCAAGTGGCGACCACGTACCGGAAGGCGCGGCGTGGTTAGGCCCCCCCCAAGGTGGACTGATGACCTGGTAAAGGTTGCTGGAGTCCGCTGGATGCGGGTGGCGCAGGACCGGTCACTTTGGCACTCTTTGGGGGAGGCCTATGTCCAGCAGTGGACGTCTTTCGGCTGATATGATGATGATGATAATGATGAATTCTAACTCGCTTTTACTCGCTTGAGCGAGTAGCACGTAGTAACACTCGCTTACTCGCCGGCGGTGGGACAAGTGCCTTAGATACTCAATCCCCTGGCATGGGTTGCTGCAATGCTGCTTTTGCCTGTGACTTCGTTCGTATACATGTAAGTCACCGAGAGGGGAATATAATAGAATTTATAATTGAACGACCGAGTGACGCGAACGAAGTTTTCTGCTTCAGCTTGGGGCGAAATTCCTTCGTATGTCCGGCTGTCCCGCTGTCCGGCTGTTCCCCTCTACAGGTCGTATTGCTTAGCCGGTTCCCGTGATTTTGTGAGCAGGTTCAATAAAAATATAGTTATTTTTGGTGAGTCATTTCTTTGACATCTAAATCACTACATAGTATGAAACAAAGTCGCTTCCTGCTGTCTGTCCCTATGTATGCTTAGATCTTTAAAACTACGCAACGGATTTTGATGCGGTTTTTTTAAAAGATTGTGATAGAGAGTGATTCGAGAGGAAGGTTTATATGTATATTATAGTATCCGTGCGAAGTCAGTAGCGGTTCACTTGTGAATAAATAAAAGTTAGGCTCGAGTTCTGCGGCCCATAGAGCCACTCCACACCACATTGGTATGGACTTTATTCATAGTGTGGATTATCTAAAAATAATTGAATTATCTCTCATTTTACTCGAAACATTTAAAAAGTTCGTAGAAGCCTACGACCCGTAGACGACGTAGCCGATCGTAGCGGAGCCCAAAGACGTAGCCAGTAAGTTACGAATGTTACGAAGATTTATAAAAAAGCGACGCATTCAGATTTATAAAAAATGCAAAGGTATTTTAGGCTGGGCTCACACAGTCTGATTTCATGGACTAAATCATAATCTGAATCACTCACGAGCAAATAAAACGGTACACTTTGTGTAAAATAGCTACCAGAGGGTGTACCTACCTCCAATCTTATATTATAGTTGAAATTCATTTTAATGCATGGTAACCATTTCAGTATTATTTTGAGATCTTATCACCACCAGGCCCTGTACACCACTGTTCGTCTTTATATGTATATGGTCCTTCAAACCGGATTTTACCACCAAAATGGTAAAGAAAAAACGTTCTAGTCATTGCTGAGATAAATGCTATAACTATAACTAGAACACAATTAACAACTTAGAAAAGTTACATTTGCAAAATTCAATATCTCGAAATCGGCTGAACCGATTTTGTCGAAACGTAGTCAAGAACCACCTCGATCACGTCAGCTTTCGGAAAAATAAACCGCATTAAAATCGGTCCATTCGTTTAGGCGCTGCTTCGATGCCGCAGACCGATACACAGACTTTAAACTTATAACACCCCTCTTTTTGCGTCGGTGGTTAATTATTAAACGAGCGAGCGAAGCGAACGAAGTTATCCGTTTCACCTCGGGCAATAATTATTTCGTATGGCCGGCTGTTTTTCTTTACAGGTCGCATTTCTCAACCGTTTTTCGTGAACCTTTATGATCAGGTTCAATACTTATAGTTTCTTTTTAACCGACTTCAAAAGAAAGGAGGAGGTTCTATTCGGTTGTATTATTTTTTTGTTTTGTAAAGCAGTTTTTGAAACAAAAAACCGGCCAAGTGCGAGTCGGACACTCGCACGAAGGGTTCCGTACCATTATCTATAAAAACGGCAAAAAAATCACGTTTGTTGTATTGGAGCCCCCCTTAAATATCTATTTTATTTTGTTTTTAGTATTTGTTGCTATAAAGACAACAGAAATACATATTTTGTGAAAATTTTAACTGTCGAGCTATCGCAGTTCTTGAGATACAGCCTGGTGACAGACAGACGGACGGACAGCGAAGTCTTAGTAATAGGGTTCCGTTTTTACCCCTTGGGTGCGGAACCCTAAAAATATATATAAAAAACAAAGCCTCGCGAGTTTAACAGTCGACTACAAAGAGATCAATACGGCTAAAGTTACAAAAATATGCACGACTTTATTGCTTTACCATTAAGGTCGTGTATACTTTTTTTTGTATCTTTGGCCGTAAAGATCTCTTTGTAGTAGACTGTACATATCGTCGTCGTCGACTGTACAGTGTACTTTGAATCTGAATATTACAATGGCTCCTCTTGGCGGGGGCACTCCCGTGCCCCCAGATAATGAGTCTATTTAACACCATCCTCCTAGCGTTATCCCGGTTGTGCCCTAAACAAGCCCGGGGTCCGCTTTGGCACCTAATCCCAAGATTTGGCATAGGCTCTAGTTATGCCAAAGCGACTGCCCTCTGACCTTCCAACCCAGAGGGAAAACGAGACCTTATTGGGATTAGACCGGTTCCCTCACGATGTTTTCCTTCACCGATAAGCTAACGGTAAACATTTCGTACATAAGTTCCGAAAAACTCATTGGTACGAGCCGGGATTCGAACCCACGACCGCCGCTTGACAGCCGAAAGCCTGAACCACTACTTAGGCTACCGTAGCTTTCTACATAATGAGTCTATTTAATGGACACTCATTTTTAAATAGGAATGTTTTTGCCTTTGTAAATATCGTGTTGACCTTCACCTCTGGTCGTGAAAGCAATTGGTTCCAATTTGTCGCAGTCACCAGAATAGTATTCAGGGGCGGCATAAATATGTATATATTATATGTATACACAATAGGTTTTTTTCATAACTTAAATCCTACTAATATTATAAATGCGAAAGTTTAGATGTTTGGATGTTTGTTACTCAATCACGCTTAAACGGCTGAACCGATTTGAATGAAATTTTGCACGAAGATAGTGTATAGCCTGGATTAAAATATAGGATAGTTTTTATCCCGGGTCCACGCGGACGAAGTCGCGGGCGGAAGCTAGTATTATAAATGCGAAAGTTTAGATGTTTGGATGTTTGTTACTCAATCACGCTTAAACGGCTGAACCGATTTGAATGAAATTTTGCACGAAGATAGTTTATAGCCTGGATTAAAATAAAGGAGAGTTTTTATCCCGGGTCCACGCGGACGAAGTCGCGGGCGGAAGCTAGTCAAATATAATGAAGGTTATGTTCAGTAGTTATACTCGAGAGTAGTGAAAATGGGTACAGGCCCCTATTTCACCAACTTGACAATTGTCACCTGTCACTGACAATTCGCCATACATTGATTGTCCTAGAAGTTAGGGTAGTTGCTAGGTTACTTGTGGAACCAGCAATGTACGGAGAATTGTCGTTGTCAGGTGACAATTGTCAAGTTGGTGAAATAAGGGCCTGGTTGTAAACTATTTATATGCAAAGTGTACCCATATTCTTGATAGTAGTTGTAGCTTGTAAAACAAAATAATACACATAGTATTATTTCGTTATACATTCAGAAACAAATAATGAAATAAGTTTGTGACACAAACATTTTTTTTGGTATATTTGAAATACTTTTTCCCGCTTGACATTTCATAAAAACTGAGCTACCGCGAATTGAAAACCAACTTCGTTCGTGTGTCTCTCTCTGTCGCTCGAACCAGCAAGTGCGACAGAGATGGGGATACACAAACGCAGTTCGTTTTCGTTTCACGGTAGCCCCTCTGTTATTGGATTGAGAATCTTCGAGCTTGGATGTTAAAGCCGCTTATTCAACGGAGGACTTCGATGCGACTCGGCCAACTCGAATAATTTTAAGTATACAAGCTTTTTTGCCGGCAGTACTTTATCTGCATATAATAACGTTAAGAAGAAGTGATCTTTGTTTACACCTCTGGAAAACAAGCGTGATTATATGCGTGTAAGCATATACTATCGACAACACAGCTAACTGACCATCGGTGCACCTTAAGCGCATTGTAATAAGGTTCTATATAAACACAGGATGGTCAGTTAACAGTGTTGTCGTTTGTTCATACAAAGGAAGGTATATATTAATTTTTTGATGAAAAAATGGATTTTACAGTTTTGTACTGTTTGATTACTGAAAAAAAAGTGGTCTCGTGTTCTCCATGAGTGGTGTTGAGAACTTCTCTAAACGGTCAAGTGCCAGATTTTTTTTTCAAATTTGGTTTTGTCGAACACATACAGAAAGACAGGTGTTGGTTGGAAACATTAAGCGTTGGGGAATTCGGACCAGCTCCCCAAGGGACTGGCTTACTCTGAAGAAATGGACCACCCGTGAATTCCACCCTAAAAATCACCTATAACTCGAACTGACCCAAAACTCCCATACCGCGATGTGGATCACATTCAAACAAAAGCATTCTTCCCCGTCAACATTCTAGTGCCAATTAGCTTTTTTACGTGTTTTTAAGTCTTAAATATGGCAATACTGATGACGTTTCGCGTGAAAACCTTTTTAATTTAACATTTTTCCTAATTTTGCGGGAAACTATGCTTCCTTGACGGGTCGCGCCACCTAGTCGAAAGATTGTAAACTAGGATGAGTTGTGTGTATGGTTAGAAGTTTAAAAAAACAAACGCGATAAAGTAATTGTCGATAATAATAATACAGTATTAATTTAGTACTATCGAAGTATTTAAGATTTTAAATTGTTTTACAATTCAATTGATATATGTGTTTTTAATTTTAGTCTGAGGGTAGTAAGAAAAATAATTAGTTAATAGTTTCCACAGGTAGTTAAATATTGTTTTATTCAGTGTTCATGTGATATTGTGTTGGATTATTTTCTTTTAATAATCCAAAAGAAGTTGGATTTTGTTTGTAGAAATAACACTTTTTGTTTAGGTTGGTCTAATCTCGTCGATACAAGATAAAGGTATGCCCAGTGTTCGGTGTGTACAATAAATAACACGTAAGTGCCAAACAGGTAATTTATATAGTAGTAGTATCCTAGTTAATATTATAATTTTAAGGGGTTTTTAGATTCGTATACAACTTGACTTGGTATGAGCGATTTACTCTTGGACGATTATAAGTATTGTATCTGAGCAATTTTGGTGTTTTACAAGCTTTTATTTAACTTTCAATGCAATGTAACTATGTTTGTTCGGGTGGAATCTTGCAACTAAATTTTGAAGCATCTTCAATCGTTTGAGCTGAAATTTTGGGTTGAAGTTTGGATGACAATTCAATATTATGGTACCATGGAGCTGATCTGATGTTGGTGACAGTAGGTGGCCACGGGAATTCAGGACTTAACCCACGTAACCCCGTTGAGTTTGGGCTCGTTAGAATCGTCTCAACGAGTAGTGGATGACGGTGTACAGAAAAGTACACTTAGCAATAAAAGCTTGTACCATAAATTAAATTTTGGAGAGTAACTTATACTTACCATTTCAGTTAATACTAGAAACTTTAAATCTTAAAAAAACACAACATATGTGCCAATTTTTAGGCATTAAGGTGTTCAAACTGTATGCAATTAGTTGCATATAACCAGATAGGTACCTCTGATATCCAACGAGTTTGCTATAATCATAATTTGCCATACAAGTGATAATCTCTGAAACCATAAAATTTCCTGGATATTTTTTATAAACTTTTTATTTTATTTATTTTCCCATACATTTCACAGCATGACAGTAACACCAAAGCACTGTGAAACAAAAGAAATATACATATATACACAAAAGAAACAAATTATTATTATTATAACACAGAAGACGGTCGTGCATCCATCTTCTCGCAGAACGTCAAACATTCATCACACACATCTATCCATCGGCTAGCAAATATACCACAGTTTGGTGCTGATTCAAGCAACGAGTTTATGAGGTGCAAAGCTCGAATAAGTGGGGACTTTCTGCGAGACAACGTTCGCGCTGTCGGCGCCGCTAGTAAATGTTGACAACGAGGACGAAAATTATATCTAGAGGGCGAGGGAACATACAGGCGCACCAACTGAGCTACTAATTCGGGACAGTCTGAATCACCACGCAAAATGCTACCAGCTAAGGTAAGAAGACCGAAGTTTCGCCTCACCTCTTTGTATCTAGAACCCTGTAGGTTAGGTTGGTTTTATAAAAATCCTGAAATTTGACAGGTCTGAGAAAATCTAACCAGTGCAAATGATGATTATGGCAATAGTTATATTTATGCCATATACGTTGCATTTAACTGACAAGGTGGTTATCACTTTCTGTCAAGTGAGCGTCCTTGTTTGTCAACAATTACATAATCAAAGAAGAAACTTAATTGTTGAATTCTGATAATCTAATTATTGGGTGTTATTACGTGCACAGTCGTTTCCCTAATTTTCAGTTTCAAAAACTCACATAAACTTTAAATTCGTGTTCTTTAATTCTACTCCTAAGGACGAGTACTATCCGCTCTGAAAGTATTGGCATCTAATTTGGAAGCACCTTATTGTATATATATATCAGTTTACCAACTATACATTACTATAATACTTATTTGCTTCCTATTTCACATCAATATCCTGTTTCAAAAGCAATCAAGCTAAACACCGCATAAAACAAAGAAAACATTCCTTGATTTAAAATTCAGTTAAACTGCAAAAAACGTTCAATCAGGCTACTCGCCAGTATAAAAGTGTCTTTCTCTTCCCTCAGCCCCTAAGCAAAGCGGGTATAAAAAGGGTGGGTATAAGGAGACGAGAGGGTTCACGTTATGTTGGTTCTGCTCGTTATTGAACCATAGCCAAACGTCCTATGTGTATTTGCCAAGAGAAACAAGCGAGCATATTTACACTAGGAGGAGCAAGAAATTAAAACTACATTCTTGCGTTTAATGTAGGTAAGGTAATTTTAGATTTTATTCGTTATTAAATGGTTAGATTTCATGTTGTTAAAACGTGTGTCAAACTGATAGAAAAATACCATTGCAATACCCTTACAGGGTTTCATGTGACACTGACAACTGTTATTTAATATAACAGTTGTCAGTGTCACACGGCACCTATTGTACAGACAACAGCAAATCTACCAGCACTACCGTGCCCCCGCCAAGTCGAGCAAAACAGCGAGCGGCACGGCCGTACCATCCTTTTCTCGAAGCAGTTCAGGCCATTTTCGACCCCCTATAACTTCGTTGTGGATAAAACTAGAAGTCTGAATTTTCAGTAACCAAGCACGCATTGTATAACCACAACATATTTTAAATTTCATCTGATTTGAACCAGTGGTTTAAAAATTATAACTAGTCAAAGTTTCTTAATTTTGTCACTCACTGACTCACCGATCATCATATTTCTGAGGCACTTCTAGCAGATATAGAAGCTTCAAATTTAGAATACAATTAGTGTTTAGTGTATAATAAATAAATCAAGACAAAAAAATGCAATTTCACTCCAGTTTTCTAGATACACTAACTGCATACATAACTTTGGAACCCCATATAAACATATAGGATTACAACGTTATATTTGCAGTGAATGAGTCAAAACATGAAAAAGCGCAATACTACATAGATTTAGGTATACAGAAATCCATAAATGCAGGAAAGTAGTGTGATTGCCAAGTTACAGAATTTTATTTAGCAAGCAAATAAAGATTAATAAGAATGCCTGAGACTTGGCTCTACGAAATATCTCACAACTTTTTACGGTGGAAGAGTTTCGAGACTTGGCCTCTATTTTACATGGAATGTTTTTTATGGGTTATTTACTTTCACCTGTCCCGTTGTCTGTCTATCTGTAATCAAATCTTGCAAGTTAAATTTGATCCACTTCGCGGTTTCCGAATGAGTTGAAATTTTGTACGAATATGCAAATCGCGTGACAATGCAATTTATGATGACATGGAGCTCATCTGATGATGGAGCTGGAAGGTGGCCATAGGAACTCCGTAATAAAACCACATAAACCCAATACGTTTGGGCACGTTAGAACGGAAATAAAACATTGTACCAAAAATTAAATTTTTAACAGAAACTTGTTCCTTTTGAGGTACGGAACGCTAAAAAGATACTATCCCACGCTGGGCAGAGACCGTCTCTAATGAATTAGAGAGCTACCCCACGCTGACTCTATGCAGGTTGGAGACTTCACATTCCCGGATGAATCCATACTATTATACCTACCTATAGATATATATTTGCAATCACGTTCTCGAAACGGCCCTAACGATTTCGATGAAATTTGGAAGGGGTTTACGGGGGCGAATTGGTCTAGCTGGTCTCATGTCGTCAAATTAGTTTTCTCCGTATTTTCTCTATTTTCACTCGAGCAGAGCTCGGTCGCCGAGGGACTTTCTTCACAAAACGTGTAATACTAGGCCTTCATAATACTTGGCCGTTTTACGCTAAACAAAAATACACTAAATACCTCTTAAACTAGATCCCGTCCACAAATAGAGGCACATACCTAAGGATCTTGAGGCTCGGCGTTAGGTCATCTGGAGGGGTAGAAACGGGTGGAAAAGGGGTCGAAACGAGGGGGAAAGGGGATCAAGGTCGCCCCGCCGCGGCGCCAGCAACGCTTCTCGTATTGGAGAGTTGTAATATAATTATCTATGTTTATAGATGTTTTGTAGTTAGTAGGTTTTGCATGCGGGTGTGGATTGAATAATAGTGTTTTTATACTCGTAGACCTTAATGTTTGAATTAAGACTTCGTACACCAAAATGAAATCACATACTTTTTACTATAGAGCTCCCAAGTCAACATTTCATAACTGTTGAGACAACTAAAATGAAATGGACCAATCACGTGGCGCCTCTACTGAACTATAATCTATTTGACCAATAGGACGCCGTCATGAGAAAGTCAAAGGGTAAATAAACATCAACGCACAAAAAAAGAAAAAGCCGTTGGTTGCACTTCGTTTTCAATAGATAACAAGTTTGTTTAATTCGTTCAGCTGACTCGTACAAAAAGTATTGTATGCCTAAACGTGGTACTCGACTGAAAAAGCATACATTATATTATAACGATTGCATAAAATACTATTTCATAACTCTTGCTCGTAAATGGCGTCAATCCATGCCTGTATACAGAAGGACTATGGCCTAAATTGTTTTCACGAGTTAAAGATTTTCATAACTCTCTAGGGAGTTATGAGCTTGTGTGTGATCTGATTGGTATAAGCAAATCTAGTTGGCCGCGCGCCACTAGAATTCTGCTCTGTGATTGGTTGAAAAAAAACTAGTTGGCCACGCGCCGCAAGAATACTACTGTATTGCTCTGTGATTGGTTGAAATATTGAAGCTGCGCGCTCCACTCGCACTGATCTGGAAGTGAAGTTGTCAATTTCGTAAATTCTTGATTGGTTCGGTGGTATGAAACATAGATTTTTCTGTCTTTTGTAGTTATTTTTTCCTCCCAAATGTAATCAAAAACAAACCGCCTTCGGCATCGGGCTTCTGATAGACTCTTGTTCGCAATATTCGGGCCTCGATTCTCATTATAAACACAATCGGGTATTTTCCGCTGTCCCCTTATTTCACCGGCAAACGTTTCACTAAATGTATTGTTTCGCCGAACTTTCGTTTCATCGAATTTCTGTTACTTTTAAACCGTTAACTTTTAAGGTACAGTTAAAGGTAATTCTGTAGAACCCATAAGGTTAGGTTAGATTAGATTTGTTTTATAACATTCCTGATTTTTTTACTGATTCTGATAAAATATGGTTTTCTATGAAATGAAAATTCTGAGAAAAAAGTATGTTCGATTACATTCGATGGAAAAGTTGTTGTTTTCCTCATTAAACGACAGTGAAGTTGTTGTAATACTGTGAGTAGGTTTAATAAAATAAATACATAGTTTTTTTTCGATTCTTTTTACAAAGTTAAGAAAAAATATAGTCTCAAGTTCTACACCTTTCAGGGCCAGTTTTAAAAACAATAACTTGTAAATTATAAATAAACATCAAAATGGTAAGAAACTAATAAGATATAAAAACACAAATTAGAAAAAATAGGTTTTCGAACGAGCGAGCGAAGCGAACGAAATTCTATACTTCAGCTTGGGCCAAAAATCGTTTGTCGTGTCCATTGTCTGGTGTCTGTCCCGCTGTTCTCCTCTACGGGACGCATTTCTCAACCGAATCTCGTGAAATTTTGTGAGCAAGTTCGTTAATTATATACTTAGCTTGCTCACAGATCCATTTGTTTTATCGGACTAGAGTAGTCTTCCGCGCAAAAGAAAAAAAGATGGAACTTTTTTCGGGAATAGCTTTTTGGACAATGTATATCTAGTGAAGTTTCATATTAGGGTTGTATGATGCACTTTGGATATACTATTGTATACCTAGAGGAGTGGAGGGGTAGGTATATTGAAGAATAGAAAAAAGAAAAAAAAAGCTTTACATTTAAACTACTCTTATTATATATGCGAATGTTTGGATGTTTCTTACTCAATCACGCTTAAACGGCTTGACCGACTTGGATGAAATTTTGCACGAATATAGTTTATAGCCTGGAATAAAAAAAAAGTTTTTGTCTTGGGTCCACGCAGACGAAGTCGCGGGCGGAAGCCAGATTAAAAAACTTTTAATAAAAAAATTAAACCGCCAAAAAAAAACTGATAACCAACCTTTTTTAATTAGTTTAATGACTAAGTTCTTAAACTATTGTAAGTATACCCAAGTATATATTTTTGTAATTATTTTGAGTTTTTAATTAATTAACCTTAATAACTAAGTTCTTAAATTAATCTAAGTGTACCTAAGTAATTTTGAGTCGGCGCCAAACAATCAATGAACAAAGATTTGATTTGGTGTAACTTGTACTTGTTTGGAGTAATCTTTAGTTAGTTTTTATCTTTTGTAGTTTTTTTTTTTCAATTTTCTGTGGCTTACTTTAGTTAATTACTAACTTAATTAAGTTAAACATTTTGCATGTAACTAGTAATTACTAGTTACATGCAAACAAGGTATTACACAAACCTCACGACGAACGAGCTTTAGCAGAAATGCAGAGACTGAGAGGTCTACACACAATAGATTGACAGGTCTAAAGCTCATTCATCGTGAGGTTTTTCACACGACAACACAACACAACACACACACACACACACACACACACACACACACACGCACACACGCGCACATACACGCACACACACACGCGCGCGCACGCCCGCACGCGCGCACGCACACACACACACACATGCGTGGTCATACATTTCAATCAGTAAGTGAACAATCTATCATCCCCTGTTTTCCTACCCTTAGGGTTAAAATGTTTATTTAAAATTTATGTGGGACCAATTTCGAGGTATACCCTGTCTAATAATAAAAGAATTATCAAAATCGGACTACTCTGTAAAAAGTTATGCGTGGTCATACATAAAAAAAAAAATACGGGTTGACTTGAGAACCTCCTCCGTTTTTTTCGTCGGTTAATTAAAACTAAGTTAAATCTAAAAAAGGCCCTCGAGGCATTGTACCGAGGATGCTGGCGGCATTTCCTCGCTGAATTGCAATGCTGGTGCGTTGCGCGAGAAAGCCGCCAGCTCTTCGGTAACAACCAAACGTTTCGCGATTTCCGCAAATAACTTATGCGCACTGGGACCCCAAGGACCGAAGGACTCAACGCCAAATGGGGCTCTCTGCCGAGACCTCTATATTTAAGAAGTTTTATATTTTCGGCATTTTCCGCCTCTGCGCCCGCTTTAGAAGTAGTCCGTTGGAGGTGGGCCGTTGCCAGTGTGTCTACACAGGTAGCGTCCCACACAAGCATGCGTCCCAGACTCCACGGAACCAGAGACACACAATCAGGACTTTTGACAAAGCAGGCACATTGAACTAGTCTTCCGCGCAAAAGAAAACGAGATGCTCTACATTTTAAAATGGATAAGATGTCCATCGTCATTTTAACTTGATTATGTTGTTTAATAACGTATATTTGCCGCAACAGTGGGACACGATATATATACACGGTGCTCGCGAGGAATAAGAAAGATTTTAAACACGTATTCCTTGGGTCATTAGGATTTTAAAAAAATTATAAGAACCGAAGTCAAGCCCGGCTTAGTTTTGAAGATATCATACATTTTCATGTAAACTATTTATTGTGATTACTAAGTGCATTAAGCTCTTTTGATCGCGACGTTACCACCTATGTTGTTAAGTTTAGCGTCGCTATTGACAGACATCAAAGCTACCACTCACTAAATTCATATTTTTTTGGAAAAATTATCGGAAACACTTTATTAAAGTTGCGTTGGGACGTCATAGGGTTATCGGAAGTCTGAAGAGAGGGGGAGGACACGATAACCCTTAAATCGGGCAACTTGCTCTATTTCCGGGAGGGCGACCAACAGTCCCAGGGAGGTGTCGGGTTCATCGTCCACAAGTCCCTAGTAAACAACGTGGTGAAGATCGAGAGTGTGTCGACTAGGGTGGCGTACCTTATACTCAGAGTATCCGACAGGTACACATTCCGACGACGAGGTGGAGGCTATGTATGAAGATATATCTAAGGCCATGCATAGTTCCAAAACCTACTTCACCGTTGTCATGGGGGACTTCAACGCTAAACTGGGCAAGAGAGATGGTGAGGAGCTGATAGTGGGGCAATTCGGAGTCGGAAGTCGGAACCACCGGGGCCAACTACTGGCTGGTTTCTTGGAGAAGGAGGGACTCTACATGATGAATTCCTTCTTCAAGAAACGCGAGCACAGAAAGTGGACCTGGATGAGTCCCGATGGTGTGACTAAAAACGAGATTGACTTCATCATGTCGACGAGGAAGCATATATTCAATGATGTCTCTGTGATCAATACGTTTAAAACCGGGAGTGATCACCGCCTGGTAAGAGGCATATTGAATATATGTGTCAAGCGAGAGCGCTCTCGCCTGATGAAGTCTACGCTCCGTCCAGTATCCACCCAAATCCAAAACCCCGAGAGCTTTCAGCTGGAACTCCAAAACCGTTTCGATTGCCTAGGTGGCGATGTGGACGAACTCAACGACGGGTTTGTGGAAGCTGTTCGTGCCACTGGGTCTAAGTTCTTCAAGGCCCAGCGGCCCAACAGAACTAAAAGGGTCTCTAGCTCCAGTCAGAAGCTCATGAAGGAAAGGAGTGAAATGATTCTGAAGTCTTCTGCCGATGCGACTTTATACCGGCGGCTCAATAAACGGATCTCCGAGTCCCTTACCCGCGATCTGCGCCAATTCAATACGAACCGTATCGAAGAGGCCATCGAGCGAAATAAGGGCTCAAAAGTATTCGCACTAGATCTGTCTATTGGGCAGAGCCAGCTCGCAAGGTTGAAAACTGAGGACGGCAGAGTCGTTTCTTCCAAACCTGAGCTTTTGAGTGAGATAGAGCGTTTTTACGGACAGCTATACACGTCAACTCGCAAACCCGAAGTTGGTCCGGCAGAAGACCCTAGAGCTAGACTTACCCGACACTACACCGACGACATCCCGGACATCAGCCTGTACGAGATTAGAATGGCTCTGAAACAGCTTAAGAATAGCAAGGCACCCGGTGAAGACGGAATTACAGCCGAACTCCTGAAGGCGGGTGGAAAACCGATCCTTACGGCCCTTCAGAAGTTATTCAACACCGTCCTACTGGAAGGGAGAACGCCAAAGGCGTGTAACAGAGGTGAGGTGGTGCTGTTCTTCAAAAAGGGTGACAACACTCTGCTGAAGAACTACCGACCCATCTCACTTCTGAGCCATGTCTATAAGCTGTTTTCAAGGGTCATTACGAATCGTCTCGCACGCAGGCTTGATGACTTCCAGCCTCCCGAACAAGCCGGTTTCCGAAGAGGTTTTAGTACCGTAGACCACATTCATACGCTCCGCCAGGTTATACAGAAGACTGAGGAGTATAACCTGCCTCTTTGCTTAGCGTTCGTGGACTACGAGAAAGCCTTCGATTCGATCGAAACCTGGGCTGTATACTACAGTCTCTCCAACGGTGCCAAGTAGACTGCCGCTACATCGAAGTGCTGAAGTGTTTGTACGAGAACGCCACTATGTCAGTCCGACTCCAGGATCAGAGTTCGAAACCTATTCCGCTGCAGCGGGGTGTCAGACAAGGGGATGTTATTTCCCCCAAAACTGTTCACCGCTGCACTGGAGGACGTGTTCAAGACTCTAGACTGGAGAAGGCTGGGCATCAACATCAACGGCGAGTACATCACTCACCTTCGGTTTGCTGACGATATAGTAGTCTTGGCTGAGACCATGGAGGACTTAAGCACGATGCTCGATGACCTCAGTAAAGCCTCCGAGCGAGTTGGTCTAAGGATGAACATGGATAAGACAAAGATCATGTCAAACCTCCATGTAGTACCAACCCCCATTTCAATCGGACACTTTACGCTCGAAGTTTTAGACGATTATATATACCTAGGACACTGTTCAGTTGGACCTACCTAAGTAGGTCCAACTTTGAGAAAGAGGTCAATCGTCGAATCCGACTCGGCTGGGGAGCATTCGGGAGGCTACGGCACATCTTTTCGTCCAATATTCCGCAGTGTCTCAAGACGAGAGTCTTTGACCAGTGTGTGTTGCCAGTGATGACGTATGGCACGGAAACGTGGTCGATTAGTATGGGCCTCATAAGAAGGCTCAAAGTCACCCAAAGGGCAATGGAGAGGGCTATGTTGGGAGTTTCTCTGCGCGATCGCATCAGAAATGAGGCTATCCGCAGCAGAACCAAGGTAACCGATATAGCCCTCCGAATCGCTAAACTTAAGTGGGCGGGGCACATTGCACGTAGAACCGATGGCCGTTGGGGCGGAAAGGTTCTCGAGTGGCGACCACGTACCGGAAGGCGCAGCGTGGGTAGGCCCCCCACAAGGTGGACTGATGACCTGGTAAAGGTCGTGGGAGTCCGCTGGATGCGGGTGGCGCAGGACCGGTCATTGTGGCACTCTTTGGGGGAGGCCTATGTCCAGCAGTGGACGTCTTTCGGCTGATATGATGATGATGATGATGACTTTATTATAAAGGATAAGTTTCCTAGGAAAGCAATAGTTGTCATCATTTTATAAAAAAAACAAAAAAAAATTTTTTTTTGCTGAATTTGAATGGATATTTTTTTACTCCTAATGACCTAAGGTATGCCTAGTTAAAATTCTTTTGGATTCCTCGCGAGCAACGTGTGTAATAAATAATTATCTTATCTTATCTTATCTCATACAGGCTGATAAAAAATAACGTTTGTGCTGGCCGAGGTAAAAACGAAAAGAAAGACCCAACTCTGGATTGTTCTTCTACTCGTATAGAGGAAATTATAACCAATCTTATTTTGGCTTCTAATAAACAACACATTCTAAAATTAATTCATTTTGTTTCCTACGCAGTCTGAAATATCACATACTTAATTTTCCTTTAAAGCGAGTTTTTCCAGGCTGTTCGGCGTTTTAAATACAAATACAAAGTGGCAAATTAGTTTTATTATTTTATTATTTCTCTCTGTATCATATCGTTTAAGTAAATACAAAATGTATTTATTTACCCTGAGTTAACAAACAGCTTAACCTATAATAGTTTTAAATTAGAGTAACGCAAGTCTTCACCTCACAATAGGTCGAGCCTGTGTGTCGTGAGAACTGTAAGGTGATTCCAGAAGAATTTAACACAAACGTGATGCAATGCAGCATGATTTAGGACCGATTTTTCAGCCCCCAGATAAAACATCTGTCAGATTAATGTTAGCTGTCCCTTATATATGTCTGGGGAAAAGGATAGTGTTTTTTTTTTGTCTGACTTGTGATTGAAAAACCGGCCCTTAGAAAATGAAAATCGAGTACAGTCGACTAACATGTAGCGCTGCAGCGGGGTGCATTTGGCTGAGAGCGATTTTATGTAACCTAGCGCGATATTCTCAATAAACGGTTAATGCGTTTACATCCCGTGTACTATCGACAACATAGCTAACTGACCATCGGTGCACCTTAAGTGCATTGTAATAAGGTTCTATATAAACACAGGATGGTCAGTTAACAGTGTTGTCGTTTGTACTGCATTCGACTACATATTGTGTGTGTAGCGTATTTATGGTATCTCTATATTCGCAATGACTCACAGTTCACGTACGGTCTGGCAGCGTGAATCTCCGGCGTTTTGAAACGCTCGGTTCTAAAGTGACATTTCTACGAGTCAACTGAAATAATTAAACAAACTTGGTATCTATTGAAAAACTAAGCCCAGGCTGTGTTTCGTTGATGTCTTTTGGTCTATGACCAAGGCGACGTTATAACGGTCAAATTAATGAATTTGACCGTTATAACGTCGCCTACTAACTAACTACTACTAACTATAATGATAGTTCAGCGAAGGCGCCACGTGATTGGTCAAATTCATTATAGATATCAAATTTTTTTTAACCTATTATAGTTAAGAGTTGGGAGCTCCATAGAGTAAAACTAGTATTATTATATATTACTATTATTTGGTGTACGAAGTCTTAATTCAAACATTAAAGTTGACGTCGACGAGTATAAAAAGACATTATCACCTCACGATTGCCACCTCATCTAAACGTGTTGCAAAACCCAGAATTTTGTTCAAATAAAAGTCAAGCCCGGTATTAATTGTTATGCGGTTTTAGCAAAAGTTCATTCAGATCATCATTTATTTAAAAAATATTCTCTGAGATAATAATGACGAAAAAAAGTAAAGGTAAAGGTTGCTCGAGTCCGCTGGATGCGGGTGGCGCAGGACCGGTCACTTTGGCACTCTTTGGGGGAGGCCTATGTCCAGCAGTGGACGTCTTTCGGCTGATATGATGATGACCTCTGCATCGTCCGTCAACTCGTCACACACTTCCATCTTATTCATATCGTCTCTCACGCAGTCCATCCCCCTTTTTCTTGGTCTTGAGAATTGAAAATATGCCGCAATACTAAATACCGAATCATTGTCGAATATTTTCAGCGCGTCTGTAGTCAAAACGAAAGCGGTTACATTGTGTGTCAACTTTAAAGTTAACGTCTTTAAAAGGAGTAAACGAATTGCAATCTATACTCAAGAGTTATGAAAGCGTTACGTACGTTACGTTATGTGCACTACACGCAGCTGCAGCGGGGGTGCATTTGGCTGAGAGCCGTTTTATGTAGAAAGACAAATCTGGGGCGCAACTCTCCGCTCTCAAGAATGTTCCAGCTATATAACCATCTCCCGAACTCCTTGGGAGCTGACTTGTTTCATGACAGTCTAATAAGATTCAAAAGAAAGGTTTTAAAGCATTTCGGCTCCCAGGATTTTTCGAGAACGTAACTTGCTATGTGCCTGTTTCTCACGAACTGTTATTTTACTATTTTCCTGTCTTTTTGTGAATTTTTCTGCATGTTTTACTTCAATGTTTTAGTTTAATTTTGCTCCCAACCCATTTCAGAACTTTTAGTTTGCCCTTGTTTTGTATTTACCCTTGTTTTGTATTTAATTTTTTCGCATGCTCTAAGATACTTAAATAAGCTGTGGTTACCTATAATTAGATGAACATCAACCAAGAATGTTACCTAAGCTACATATTGAATTGTACGATGTATTGTCTGTTGGTTATCCTAAATAAATAAATAAATAAATAAATGTATATCCACTAAGTACATAATTGATTTATGTACAGCATACAATTACGAACGCTGTAATTCACTAGACCACTTGGTCGACGAATACGTGATGGATGAAATACCTATTTTATCAAGTATTCGTCGAGTATATATGTATAATATGCTCATGTATTTTGGGTGTTGTCTGTTAAAGGGGCTCCACGCGCTTTTTGTCGAGTTTTGACGAATTTTGAGTTGATATTTCTCCGTCAGACTTATAGATATATTTATGACACAAACGTTTATCGGTTCTTCAACCCTTTATCTACATTTGCACGTTTTTTTTTTTAAAAGAATGAATACCGTTTTTTATGAATTATTCAAACATGGTCCAAAAAACTATGTTTTCTATATAAGTATGCTTTTTTTAGAGAAATGTTTAAAGGGGATGTTTATCTTTCTTTTTTATTTCAATCAACTCAAACGATAGGTACTATCGAACCAACTGAATCATGACCCACCATAGAACCTTGTTACAATGAACGAACATACGTAAGATCATATGACGTTAATATGTCAGTTAATTGTAACAAGGTTCCATGGTGGGTCAGGATTCAATTTTGTCGATAGTACATTAAACCCTCTAATAATTACTGTATGTAAGTACAACTGAAGTCTCTCAGAAGCAAATAGGTACGAATAAAACTTTTCAAATTAGATAATTATCGACATAAAAAAAAACAGTAAGTATGTTGCATCTCGTTTTCTCGTGACCGGAAGACATACTTCAAATAACTTCGTAGATATTTTTGAATGTTCATAACTTTATTAAGATGCAAAATCGCTTAGAAACGAATTTGTTTGAAATCTAGTAAACACTCTTCAAATCAATCAAGGGTGGCAAGACGCTTATGACTTTTCTGAAATTGCAAGTTTCCATAGGCTATGGAGTTTGCTTAGCATCAGGCGGACTGTGCGCTTGGAGTGGAGTCCAAATAGGTATGAAAAAAAAAGGTTTAAAAACTGGGATAACTGATTCTTATAAAGTGTAATCCATACTAATATTATAAATGCGAAAGTGTCTGTGTCTGTCTGTCTGTCACCTCTTCACGCTTAAACCGCTGAACCGATTTAGGTGAAATTTGGTATATAGATAGTTTGAGTCCCGGGGAAGGACAAAAGATAGTTTTTATCCCCGAAATCATCCCCTAAGGGGGTGAAATGGGGGGTGAAAGTTTGTATGGAGCTGCGATATAAACGAGTTCCACGCGGACGGAGTCATGGGCAGAAGCTAGTTCTTATAATATATTAAAGCGTAAACCACAACATACAAAGAAACGACCTAGTCCTAAACTAAGCAAAGCTGGTCCTATGGTCCTACTTATATACATAAATAAATGCTTAAATACATAGAAAACATCCATGACTCGGGACCAAATATTCGTGCTCATCTCACAAATAAATGCCCTTACGGGGTTCGAACCCGGGACCTCCAGCTTCGTAGGCAGGGTCACTACCAACTATAGGCTACAGAGGTCGTCCATATATTATAGTAACTATACTGCTCAAAACAAAATAAGATAAGTGGCTAATTAATGATGTCCCAGCATCCTTCAGAATTCAACCTATGATAATAATATGACCACGAAAGTGGACAGTACTACAACCTCGACACGTGTGCTTGCTATTCACTATTCATGGAGACGGCCTCTATGCTTGTTTATGCGGGTCAGGCAAGGCTTTAGCCGGGAAGTTTCCCTCATTTAGGCGTGAATTATACAGACGGTGCAAGGTGAAGGCGCGGCGCAGGCGCAGCGCAGGCATGATGCGAACTTCAAACGATGGTAAACCTTAATACAATGGCATAAGGTCTATTGCTGATTTCCACTCAGCGGCGTGGTGTCTGCATAGCACCGCTTGAGTGTGATTCACGTCGCACGTCGACTACGTACATTTTGTATGAAAACGTTTTGAAGCGGCACCGTGCCTGGGCTGCGCCTGCGCCGCGCCTTCACGTACGAAGTTGGCCACCTTTAGCACCGTCTGCCAAGTACTTCCGGCCATTTCTGGACTGACAGACTTAGGTTTACTCTCTTAAGATTAAAGCGGTCTCGTACTGTTGTCACATGACATTTTGTATGCATTTAGGTGCGATAATCTTCTGATTCTTGCTCAGCAAAACCTATTCCACCTGCTGCCATGCATTTTATAGTGTTGTCACGAGACGTAGGTGTATCTGGAGTGGGCTAACGGACCACGAGTATTACGAGTACGATTCACGCTTACATTTGTTATTAAAATATACAAATTTTGCGGGCTACGCTTACAGAAACTGACTCTTGAATCCCATATAACACTTTCACTGCCAGGAACCCGTCTAGCGGGCGCCTACGCCGTAGTCGATCTGCGCTACATACGGGGAAAACTACGGCATCGGCTACGAGCGTACCGCGTAGCGATTCTTGGCAGTGAATGTGTTAAGGCCAACGATTCAGATATGGGTTATGCCTCTACGAGCGATATCTTCTATAAAGCGGATGATAAACGCGAAAGTTAGGATGTTTGGATATTTGTTACCTACTCATAATCACCCTTTAACGGCTCAAATTATTTCGATGGAATTTCACGAAGATTGATTATAGCCTGGATTAAATATATGATAGTTTTTATCTCGGGTCCACGCATACGAAGTCGCAGGCGGAAGCAAGTCCTATATAAAGCGGAAAATGTTGCTATTATGCGCTACGGCGTAGCAACCTCAGCGTTGCTTGGCCTCGAATGGATTAAGAGCACAAAGTGGGAAATTATTATTAACTAGATGTGCTTATACATTTTCGGACATATATACCTTGACTATATTTATATTGTATGTTTGTCTGAATAAAAAAACAATTGCATAACATGTTCTTGATACAAAAATTATATAAAATATTACCTATTTTCTTTTTTACCTCAGATCTCAGCCAACTCAATCAATAAATATTTAATTAAGTTTGTGACGTTTTTACCCACCAAAAATCAAAGCGAGCATTGTTGTTAAGCCAACTATAAATCGTTATAAATCCTAAACGGTTCTTTTAACTAAAACATATAAAAGATTTTAAAATACCTATTTATTCATCAATAAAAAAATACAATATGGCGTCTGGTGGCCGCCATTTCGAATTTTTATTACTATCTTGTCTTCAGTGACAATCGCAAGATTAGAACGAATCGATTGACGTATGATTCATTAAAATCGACCAACGCGTTTTATCCCTAGAGTGCCACAAAAACACATACATAGACTGTTCAACACACTACCCCTCCTTTACGTCGTGCAATCCTTACTAATATTATAAATGCGAAAGTGTGTGTTTGTTTGTCCTTCTTTCACGTCGCAAGGGAGCGCCGTATTAATGTGATTTTCTGTATGGAGATAGTTTAGAGGCTGGAAAGTGACAAGCTACTTTTTCCAGCGGGAAAACATCTAATTCCCACGGGAAAATTCAATAAGTTACATTTTCCTATAACCACGCGGAAGCCGCGGGCATCAGCTAGTTGGGTATAAAAATGAGGTTAAAGAAAATGTATTCCTCAGCAACCACCCCCAGTAAAACATTACGTAACTGCTCACACATCGCTCAGCATTCATTTCAATCTACGTAATATTCCACCCACTTCCCTAAGAAAACATTTTAATAGTCGTTTTACGACCCACGCCGATGACGCGACTATAGCTCTTCCGGGTCATAAAATAGGGGTCATTATTCCGTAAATGCGAATGGTCGTTAAATTACTAAGTGCAAGGATATGGAAGCCTCTCTTATATATGCATTGCGATTCTGATTAACTGACTTGTTCTACGGCTCTGCTATCCTAGTAACCCAATTACTTAGGCACGTACTTCTTATATTATAAGCCAGCAGCGCGCGGTTTCGCCTGCGTATTAAACAGAACGCAAGTGAAACCGCGGGATAATATATAGCATTTCTCGAAGGTCTAGTTTACATTTTATTTATTTATTTGAGTCAGGCAACAAAGGCTTTAATTTGGTATTAAGTGGGTGGATCAACTATTTTCTGTCACTAGTTACCATATCCTGAGTCACTTTTTCTGGGTTTTATATCACCAAATGTGGGGTTTTCTTGTCAAATTCGACCGCTTTTTGTATGAACCTTCTTCTAGGCCCGTTAGAAGTCCGTGTTGTAACATTTTTTCTAAGAGACCCCGTCATTTGGTCTCCTGGCTGACGGGTATACAGAATACCAACAAGAAATATTTGATTGACCCAAGTAGTCTCCTAAAAAAACTTGTAAATTTAAAATTCATTTCGTAGGGGGTGTAACATGGTACTGACGTTTTCTCAATTCATTTGAGACGTCGGTGGCGTTAAGAAGCCTGAATCTTCTAGGAAGGTGTCTACACGCCTTCCTAAAGCGTTGTTAGAGGGAACTAGTTGAAATATTTGTCAACCGAGCAAGAGTGTTCCGATAGCTCAGTTGGCTAAGAGCGACAGGCCGCATATGCCTGAAACTCGCAGGTTCGAATACTGCTCGGGGTGATTTTTTTTTTAATTTCCCCTTCAATTTGGATTCGTAGTTTAGGAGATAACCCCTATAACAACGCTCACACTCATGTATTTAATTATACATAAGTGTGAGCTTTGTATGACACTACGTTTTGCTTTGATTTTACAGAAGGAGTAAGGTTTTTTTACGCGATGAAAGAAATATATTATAAATTTAAATTAAAGGAAAATTTTAAAAAATTCAATGCTCCGAGCCGGATTCGAACCGGCGACCACAGAATCCGGCTCGGAGCATTACATTTTTCAATTTCTCCTTTAATTAAAATTTATAATTTCTGTTAGCAACGTTACTGCTTAATACAAAATTGAAATATATCATGCTAGTAACAGGCTAACAGCCCTCGCTTACGCGTCAAAGTGTGCATATTAAATGAAACCGCCATGGCGACCGGATGTGGCCGCCATGACACCTGCGCTTCCGGTCGACAATTACATAATTAAACGTACATAATTGTGGTTTGTACGTGGAGCTGATGTGAGCTTTGTTAAAAGGGTTTAATTTAAGCTTTGGCTGTGTTTACGGTTAGGTGACGCGTGCGACGGCGGGATACGTGTGCCCGGAAAAAGTAAGAATACCGTAAAATAGGGTGAGTTGGGTCAAAATAGACAATCAAACCACGATAAAAATATTTTTTTACATTTGTTGATTTTTATATATAAAAACGTTCCGGCCATATGAGTTTTAGTTTTTTAATGATTATCTGTCGTTTAATTTCATAATTTTCACGATAAACACGAGAATAGTGGGTAAGGATCGTCTCAATGAGTAGTTGATGATGGTATACAGAAAAGTACAGTCGGCAATAAAAAAATGTACCAAAAATGAAATTTTTGACAGAAACTTGTTTTTAATATTATAACTTGACTACTCTGTGTTGCCACAAGATAAGAAAATATGTCTAAAAGTATAATAAAATTACTTTAAGAGCAAGCTGAGCCAGGAAATCAAAGTAGCAACTGAAAATATTAGCGTCCCATCTGCTCTCTCAATCCCTTAGTACCCTATTTTACATTTAAACATATTTTACAAGCTTTTATTTAACTTGACCTGTTCGTTTGTTTGTTTGTTAGTTTGCTAGTGAACCGCGACTCGCTCGCGCTCCCGAGACCTTTACCAGAGGGGTAATCAGGTAATATTTTGAACGAGCGTTAGGTAGATGTAAATGTCAATTTTTGCGTTCAAAACGTCACGTGATTACTCCTGAGGGCATCAGTCCACCTTGAAGACGACATAATCAAGTTTAAATTCATACACGCAACTAAGAGAAACTTTGACTGAATCTTAAAAGTAATTCCCGAATATATTCATATTCATATTCATTTATTGCGATCATGTTCATTGTCCATACAGTAGATCTTAAAATAGGTTATACAGTAGTTGGGTCAATTTTTGAAGAGGCCGTTTTTCGACATTTGTATGGTTTTTTTATTTTTTTGGAATATCAAATTCGTACGGAAAACGTGAGGTAGGGCTTTTAAAAAGAAAAAATATGGTGCACGATGCACCTCTCTGCTTCTAATGGTTAGCTAGATATTGACGCTTTAAAAACACCGTGCCATACCAATGTCGTCAGCGCCATACAAATGTCGATTCTGCCATACAAATGTCGATAGCGGCATACAAATGTCGGTGAGTGCCATCAAAAAGTCGATTTTGCCATACAATTGTTGAAAAACTTTAAATATTTGTACCATACTAAAAAACTCACTATTTCGATATAGTATCTCCGGTTTATGGTTTATGATGATCGTTATATTTGTACTATTACTTATTCTGTGGTTATATTCCAAAATATTAAAAATCACTTAGAAAACAGATTATTTCATTCTGCCTAAGAGAAGGTAGCAAAATGACAGCAAAGAACCGGCCGAGTGTGAGTCGGACTCGCGCACGAAGGGTTTCGTACCATTATCTACAAAAACGGCAAAAAATCACGTTTGTTGTATGGGAGCCCTTAAATATATATTTTATTCTGTTTTTTTAGTATTTGTTGTTATAGCGGTAACAGAAATGCATCATCTGTGACAATGTCAACAGTCTAACTATCACGGTTCATGAGATACAGCCTGGTGACAGACGGACGGATAGCGGAATCTTAGTAATAGGGTCCCGTAGTTTTTACCCTTTGGGTACGGAACCCTAAAAAGTAGTAAGTAGGTAAGGTAGCAAACAACAAATGTGTCACGGAACCACTGCCTAAATCGAGGCCAGTTTAATCCTTTCCAATTTCCATTAATTTCGTGCTTTACTTACATTTTGTTTTAAATCGACATTTGTATGCCATGTTCGACATTTGTACGGCCAAAAAAGCCGTACAAATGTCGCCATACAAATGTCAACATGGATGTTTTTTGGCTGTCCTTCGTACACTATTCATTGAATTCACTAATTAGTTAAACACGAAACTCTTACCCCATATTGCTAACCTTTGTTATGAAAGACACATTTTTATTTCAATCGTATATTAATAAATAAACGCCCATACAAATGTCATCATAGCCGTACCAAAATACTTCGTATAAAGAAAACCTGTTTCCTCCGTCAAAAATACTGGCGCTCCCTCCCCTCCCGTTGGTGGTTGAAGCCCAACTAACCTATCTATCGTATCGTAAAGTAAATGTAGGGGTGGGACAATAGAAAACCAAATTTTAAGGGTTTTGAGCTTGAGTCCTAATAAATGGGTCGCGCGTGGGACAACTACTAAAACACTTCACTGGTTTTAATTATTCGCGCATTAATTTTGCAAGATACTTTAATGAATACGCTAATAAATCTTCTTTATAACAGTACAAGTTGTTTATTTACACGTTGCCGAAATCTGTAGTTATGAATTTTTGTTTGAGCAAAACCGCAAGTGGGACACGCGAAAAAGCGGTAGATTTCGCCGTTTTACGATATCAACAATTTTTTTTTTCAGAATCTATTAATATTTAAGGAATTGTTATATATATTTTAAGTACAATATAATACACGAAATACAAATATATATGTATCAATACTCCATGTTAAACTGACTTGAAATTATAGCCGTGGGACAGCAAAAACAGCTCGTTTGAAAATTGACCCAGTTACATTATACCCTGCTAGGGCATTGCAATGACCTTACACACTAACATGCTAACGACGTAAGTTACTTCTATATAAAGAGTGTTCAAAATATACATATACACGATGATTCTTAATTCGTGATCAGGAGTATTTTTTCTAATTCTTTAATTGATACCAAACACAATTAACTCGAAGTTACTTAAAACAAACGTTCTTTTTTCTGAATAAAACTGAATAAGGAATTACTTTATAATTCAAAATCGTTGTCACCCTAACGGTAGTTTGCGAAAATTTGACGTATGTCACATACGTCAAATTTATTTGAAGTATGTCGTCACATACGTCAAATTTAATGACGTATGTCACATACGTCAAATTTGTGTGACGTATGTCACATACGTCAAATTTGTTTGACGTATCTACTTAACTTCAAGAAATGTAGGGTGACCAAACATTCAGTGTTAGCATTATCATTAAATTTAATTAACTAAACAGTGATTTCATTGCATGAGACCTTAGCAATTTAAATCCGTTTTGGCTGTTTATCAATAGTTTTCGACTCCTGATCACGGATTAAAAATCATCGTGTATAATCATCATTAAATATTAAAATTTAATTCATTGCTTATGTCATGTTATAGAAAGGTTAAAATGAGATTAAAATGATATCTCATTGTCGTGCGTCGAAGACATATAAACGTGCTATTAACAGTTACGTTACAAAAATGCACTCAAAATCCAGTTATCACCTTGCGCCAATAAAATTACATCAAATAATGGCCTAATTAACTCACAAAATCGCTAATCTCCGTCAAAAGCGATTAGGGTACCGTGAATTTTTCACGTCGCCTTCAACCGGACGGAACCCCATCAATTATGCAGGGTTCTGAGTATTCTAATGCCGGAGCGGGTTCTCAAAGGTTCCGTACAAATTAGATTAAACAGATCACTTATAAGTGCTGCGATGTAAAGTTCTTTTTAATGTTTCGTGTGGAAATTAAAATAATGAAAAAAGAATGAAGAATGATTCAGATTCAGATTCATTTATTGCTTATTGAAAATTCACATGATATTTTTCAAATTTTCTTTGTACTAATGTACTAATGTAATTACAGAAATTTAGACGGACATATCCAAAGTTGAGGATATTTTTAATTTACCGTCATTCCGGCCAAATGGAAAATTGACAACTCGAAATGATTGGTAGTATCTGAAAAATGACAATTTGAAAATCCTCGCCATGGAACATTGACCATTATTGCTAAAATTTTATTGCGTCCTAAAAGTAAAATTTACATACTTGATGTAGGTCGAAAGAAATACGTCCATATGGAATTACGTGCACTCCAAAAATATGAGGAATTGGAAATACGTCATATATGAATATTGTACAAAATAGTCGATTTCATATAACATTGCCCCCCGTATTGGGTTAGAATAGCACCCTCCCCTGTTGGTGTCGTAAGAGTCGCACTAAAAACAGGGTTAAAGTGTGTCGTCGGCGATGGGCTAGCAACCTATCACTGTAATATCACATTTATTCAATATTTTATACCCACATTTATGCTAAAATTGGCACTGGAACATGAGTTTCATGTGCTCTGCCTACCCCTATCGGGAATAAAGGCGTGAATCTATGTATGTATGTATGTATTCATATAACATTTTGATTTAAATTACACAACACTATATGTATTTAAATATGAATCCATTTCATACTGGTCAAAATTCCAATTCACTTGATTGTTTTGTTTTTAGTCCACGATTTTCCATTTGTGTATTTTTCAGTCTGTGTTGAATGATTTTTGAGAAGTTTTTGCCTAAATCCTATACTTGTACTGACCTTATACTTAGTCTAAATACAGTCTTACCTTTGTATGTTTTATAGCAATTTAGTAAGTCTATTTTCGTCTGGTAGGTAATGCCTACGGAAAATGCCAGGCAAACACGCTGTACTAACAAATAGTGTTAGCTTTTATAGTGGCGTCGAAATAACCGGCTTTTATTTCCGGTCACTGGCACTCTTTGGGGGAGGCCTATGTCCAGCAGTGGACGTCTTTCGGCTGAAATGATGACGATGATGATTTCCAACTGGCCTTTGCCCGAGACTTTATACTCATATCTTCTCAATCACGCTTAAACGGCTCAACTGATTTTAATGCAATTTTACACGAAGATAGTTTATAGCCTGGATTAAAATATGGGATGGTTTTAATCCCGGGTCCGCGCAGTCGAAGTCGCGGGCGGAAGCTAGTATTATATAAATATTTCACGTCACATATTATTAATCACAATTGCATATTATTATCATGTCAATTCTATAAATGTTTATACATATTATTCAATTCGTTCAACCGTTGGCCCCTCCCCATCCGAGGCTAATGAACACTGCGTGCGCTACGCCGTAGCAAGTAGCAGCATTTTTCCCTTTGTAGCGGAAATCGCTCGTAGCAAGACTGATATGTAGCGGTGGCGCTACACTTGGGGTTGCCTGTTCGCGTTGCGTCGTTATTTGCCGTAGGAAGGTAAAGATGCAACACGAATTTTTAGTTAAATACCGCTCAGTGAAGTACCACCATAAGTTATTGGCCTTACTCTCTTTGACTTTAAATTATGTGGAAATGCGTGGATGGACGTCATTCTTCTGTCATATTCACTCGCGGTCAAATATTTCGGGTCACCCTAAATTAAATAACTGGAATAGGTTTTTTAAAATATTTAATACTTGTTTTATTTACATAATATGCTATTCTTTACAATACCCAACTGTATTAGCAATTTTCTGGATCCTATCATAAAAATATAAATATCCAAAAATCACGATTTTTGCGATATCTCGCTCCGTTAACGTTGTTTTTTTTTCATGGGTTTTTACGAGTCCGATTTAAACCTAACGTACATTAACGTTATATTTTTTACTATTATTAGCAGTTTATATGTAAAATTAAATAAAGATCATGACAGGATTAAATTTACAACCTCTTACGCACTATTTTAGGAAATATGACGGTATTTTACCGACCCGTATTCTTTGTCCGCGAGTGTATTTTGCTTCGTTTGTAACTGTAATTGCAATGTTGTGTAATTATTTTAAAGAGTAAAATAAGAAATTGTCTTTTCTATACGTAATTGTTGTTTACTCTGTGCCGTAGGCCGGGTGACAGCGCAGCGATGCGCTGGCGTCGCGCCATCGCCCGGAATAGACCGCCATGTGCTCACGCCGCTTTATGCGGAAGAGCGCCGGTATATCCAATTGCACACTTTCTTTGCTGTACAATTTATAGGTAGTACCTTGTCACTTTCACTACTTTGACGCATCCCAAATGTCGCAGTATTGTTACTTTAAGTGCGACAAAGTACTAAAATGATCATTTAGGTTTGCTGTTGACTGTGCCTGTAATGTACATATAAGTAGTCTTATTGTCCCAAAAGTCACGTCAAGACAAAACAACGGTAAAGGTAAAAAAAACAATGTTTATTTATGAACGTCGTGGGGGTCCTGTCTCTTGACCAAACAACTTTTAGCCAAATGTATCATTCGACAAATGTTTAATTTGTCCTAATGCATTTTTCGTCGAAACAGTGGTATTTTCGGGTATTCTTTGAATATCATCAAATAGAAGTAAATAGGTTAGGTTAGGTTTGTTTTATAATAATCCTATAAAGCTTTCTATTTAAGAAAAAAATGCATTAGGTCAAACGAAACATTTGGCCAAAAGTTGTTGGGTCTAACATTAGTGAACCCGTCTGTGAGTAGTTTTCCATTCAAATAAATGGAACCATAGAATTCTGCTGGATCAAAGCGCAACTGGAATACCAGGAAACGAGGAGGCGGACAAAGAATCCAAAATTGCAGCCACCCTTCACAAAGCACCCGACTACAAACATACCCCATATATCCTATATCCTAATAAAAAAAACTTTGTAAAACTCACACCATGGAATCAAGCAGCAACTTCTACCAAACATCTACCACTGAATCACATCTGAAAAACTGGGTACTGACTTTGCAGCATATCTAAGATCTACGAAACAAGACCATTATCTCATTCCATCTTACCCAAATTCTCACAGGACACGGCTACCACAAATCCTACCTACCGCTTCAAGAACACCTTTGCCCGTGCGATGGAAGCACCTCACAATCCGTCAACCACCTTTCAAAAGACTGCCCGAAATTCACAAACCCGATATTTAACCACGAAATCACCTGTCATACCTAATCTCCATATAGAACCATATAACCTGCAGGAATTCATTGGTAAAGAAAGTACAATAGCCTCTTTTTGCAAACTCACCACCTGCACAGTTAATAACCTGAAAAAGTTCAATGGCACATAGTTCATTCTTCATTTCATCATCCATTACAACCATCCTTCATCATTCAAACACAGAATCACTTATTCCATTAGAAATCATTTACCATACAGCAATCGCGGATTCAGTCGCCCGTATCCTTCGCGGTGACTGCTTTCTGGTAAAATCAAAGAGACAAAAAAAAAACCGGCCAAGTGCTAGTCGGACTCGCGCACAAAGGGTTCCGTACCATTATCCGTTGAATGAAAGGTAAATTTCGGTTTACGATTTATGACGTATAAATAAAAAAAACTACTAACTAGATCTCGTTCAAACCAATTTTCAGTGGAAGTTTGCATGGTAATGTACATCGTATATTTTTTAAAATTTTATCATTATCTTATTTTAGAAGTTACAGGGGGCACACATTTTACCGCTTTGGAAGTGTCTCTCGCGCAAACTATCAGTTTAGAAAAAATGATATTAGAAACCTCAATATCATTTTTGAAGACCTATTCAAGATACCCCACCCCATACGTATGGGTTTGATGAAAACAAAAATTTACGAGTTTCAGTTCTAAGTATACCCCCAAACTTTATTGTTGTTTTTTCTATTTTTGTCTGAAAATCTTAATGCGGTTCACAGAATACATCTACTTACCAAGTTTCAACAGTATAGTTCTTATACTTTCGGAAAAAAGTGGCTGTGACATACGGACGGACAGACAGACAGACGGACATGACGAATCCATAAGGGTTCCGTTTTTTGCCATTTGGCTACGGAACCCTAAAAAAGAGTCAGTAGTTCTTTAAAAAAATGTTTTTTTTTCAAGATTCAAGATTTTTATATGCAAGAACGCAAGTAATATTGATCTTGACATTTAATTTACGTGGCATGAAATGGTTCGTACTCGTATTTCACTGGCAATACAGAGGGGAAATGCTGCTAGTATAGTATAGGGACATTTGCGCCAGGTACTTATCGGGCCTGGATTTATCGCTTTGTCTTCCCCATGGGTTTTTTATAGATCATGGTTATATGCTGTTTTACTCCTTAGGTCCTCAGAAACAACGTTTTAAATTATTGGGAGAGCGTCTGGAGCACCGTGTAATATCAACCATCATATTCAAAGCATAAGGCGATTGTAACTATCAATTCTGAATGTGAAAGTTTGGAGCGATCCGGATCAAGTCAGATTCAAGTTGGTTTCTACCTATCAATTTATTAAATATAGCCTAAGACACGAATAGAGGTCCGAACTCCACTCACATCAGAGGCAGATTAAATGTCGAAGGCGCCCTAGGCAAGCACCTAACCGGCGCCCCTCTTGCGCCAATAGATTAAATATTCGCGCGCCCCTTTGGAATCCCGCGCCCCGAGGCAAATGCCTACTGCCTAGTTTGCCTATAAGTATGGATAATCCGCCTCTACACCCACCAATGGATGAAAAGCACATGAAAAGTATTCTATATCGAATTTAGTACATGTATAAAAAAATATTTCGTCAATTCACAATTTTCTTTTCCAACTCCTATCGATAATAATCACAATATTGTATTGTGGCTATAAATATATAAGGTTAATTAATTGACTGCAAGCGTCACACACGCACACAAATATGTGTGACATCACAGGCGTCACGGCACGGGACACCGCGTCACCGCTGCGCGCGCGCACTTTCACGTGATTCTAGCCTGCGTCGGTGCAGATCATAGGAATATCCGCCTCTTTCTAACTAGAACACTTAGAAAGAGACGAATAGTTTATCTCTTAGGCTAGTCCCGCATGACGATCTGCAAACGGCACGAAACTATAAGATAGAGCGAGACAGGGATATGAAAATTGCGAGTGCATTTGGACGACTGTTGATAAAGTGTAAGTCACAGACAGTGACTTTTTGCAGGTACAAATGCGATACAGTACAGCACGGTTAGCACAAGACGGCGCGCGAGCTCTCTCTAGCTCTCTCGCACTATCCGCGTCTTTCTAAGTTTGCTAATAAAAGAGAGACGGATAACGTGACACAGCTCGAGAGAGCTCGCGCCAGGGGGCTTGCAGTAGGCGGGGCGGGGTGCGTTAGAAACCTATCGCTCGCGAGGCCCCGGGCCGCCAGCCAGTCGAGGGCCGACACAGCGCGAGCGAGCACACGTGCGTCGTGCTGTGATCGGCCGCCGCCGCCAACTTGAACGCGACGAACCGGCGTATCTATTTTTGTCTTATTTATTACGAGGTTTTTAAAAGCACGATGAAAACGAAAAACGGCCGACATAAATCATAATGACACTGACATACATGTAAAGTAGCATGTACTAAATTAATATCGGTTCACTATACTCAAGCGACATCTGGTGACTAGAACATGTTTTGCATTCATTGATGTATTCTTGGCGTGACAGCCCTAGCGCTATACGTGCCGTGTGTGAATGAATACAAGTTATACGATAGACAGAGATACACAGAGTAGGCACGTTTTTTATGCCTAAACGCCGTTTTTGCTAGGAAGTGCAATTTCTGTACTTGTACTATTACTTATTATGTGCTCGCGCGCCGTCTTGTACTAACCGCGCAGGTTATTTTGACAGGTGATCTGTGGCTAGTGTCGCGGGACAGTCACGCGTTCCTGAAACTCGATTTTGTACCTGTGATCTCACGTTTTTATAGCTGCAGAAAGTCGCCGTATGTAACCGCTCTAAGAAAGTGATATTTATCTACTCCCCCGATCTACTTCTTCGATGTATTTGTTAATGTGCTTTGTTTTTATTACTTATGAATCTTATGATGTGTTGTTGCCTGAATAAATGCTATTCTATTCTATTCTATTCTATTCTATATACTAAAGTGAGATGTCTTAAAGTACAATACAATACATGTAATATGACATCACATTCACAACCGTCACAGCACGGGACCCCGCGTCACCGCTTGGCGCGCGCACTTTCACGTGATTACGGTCTGCGTCCGCGCATAGATTAATTAAGGCCGTATCTCGACTAGAGTAAAAAGAGCTACGGTACCCTAGTGGTTCAGGCGTGCGGCTACCAAGCGACGGTCGTGGGTTCGAGTCCCGGCTCGTGTCAATGATTTTTCGGAACTTATGTACCGTTACCGTAATGTTATATTTACCGTTAGCTTTTCTGTGAGTATGATGAGTATCTCAACTAGAGTCTCTTAAGAACTTTTTACACCTGCGCTCCTTTGAAAACCAGTTCTTGGCCATTTTACGGAAAGTTGTACGACACTCGACTTTTTTTAATTTTGATATAATCGGGTTTTTCTACTAATAATCGAGAGCACTTTCGAACCTAATAGGAGAAACAAAACTGTCCAAAATGTTACATATAATTTTCAGTTTTCTGTTCCGTTACCACCATACAAGCTTAGTATGGAAACGGTAACGGAATGGAATCAAAAATCTTGGGACACTTTTTTTCTCGTATAACATTCGAAAGTAATCTCGATTAGAAAAATCTCGATTACTATATCAAGATTTAAAAAATGTCGAGTGTACAACTTTCCGTAAAATGGCCCTTCTACGCTGCACATGCGCGGCACGCGGACTCAAGTACCGCCGGCTAACTCATCTTGCGCTAAAGTTTATTGTGGCGACGCGTGTCTGCTTGCTTTAATGTTTTAAGCTACCTCTTCAACTGTGGCTACCCCTCTGCGGTCTTCACATTTTTTCCTGCAGGTGGAGGTAGTGGAACCCCGTCGGTGGGGCGGAATGGCTGTATGTATGTAATGGCTTCTAAGAAAGAAAGGAAGAGAGAAAGAAAGAAAGAAAAAACATTTATTCATGACATAAATGCAAAAAAAGCAAGAGGAGTAACAGCCAATCGATCTCGCTTTAAAGTGGTGCGACGACCATACAAAACGTTTGTCACGTGATACTTTGGGAAATCGATGATTCTCAAATTATTCTAGTTTATACAAGTTTATTCTAGGAAATGGGGTATTTCGCGCAAATGGAAAGCCAATTTATGAAAGTGTGTTAGGTACATAAGTTTCTTAAAATATCACGCCGTTAGGCTGAAAATGTCAAAAGACGTTGTATGGTCGTCATTCAATGGATTAAGGATCCATTGAAACTGTTGTGATATTAAGGCGAAAGGTGCTTATGTGAAGTATTTTCTAGGAAATAGTAAAAGAGATGTTACTGTCACAAGTGTTTATAATGAAGTAACTAGGTAAACAAGAATCATAAAAATATTGAGTAATAGAATATGTCAAATAGAATATGCCTAATATAAAAGAAAGATAACTTATAGAGTCTGCACAACAAGAGATTAATAGACTATCTACAACAGAAACGTATAGCCAATGTAGCAAGACCGCATGCGAATCTAATTTTCCATTTCAATCTTCTGTTGCACGGCTAGCATAATATCGCACAAGAGATGGGCCTCTTTCTAGTTTTAAACTTGGCAATTTGACGGTTGGAACAACGCGTTATATCTACGTGTCAACCTATAATGAAACATTGATTGAAGAAAGGAGCGCATGTGAAATAAAGCATCCAGTAGATTCTAGTTTCTTTTGGAGAAAGATCTATCTCAAAATACCATCTCATTCGCAAAACGTCCCTTTCGCAAAATGTCTTCCAACGGACCTCATGCGTCTTAAATCCGAATATCAAACGTTTCTTCAAAAGCGTCCCATTTAATACTAGTTTTATGCTGTCTAGACAGTTACACTAAACCTTTCATCCGGATACAACGTAAAATATATAATATATCTCGTTACATAACATCAGTATATGCCAATGACACGCGTGACGTCACGGGCAGCCATGCCAAATGACGTCACATACCAGATAACCAATACAAATTAAATCAGTCGGTGGGCAAATTCGGAACTAAAATTACCTACTAATCCCACCCCTACACATAAACGCTAGCGCCACGTTCGGCGGCAAAAATAAATCTGCATTAACCGGTTTCTATTATGACGCGTTTACAGAAAAAACGGTTTAATAGAAGCTATTTTCATGAGCAATATTGTGTACGACAGTGACGAGCCGTGTGAAAATAGGACGTATGACGGAAAACAAAATTAGATTCGCTAGTTGTGTGTATGAAAGTTTATTTTCCGGCTGAAAAGTGTGATGCTTTCGGAGGTGACGTGGTGCAACATACTTACTCACCACTCCTTCAACCTAGCTAGAACGAACGCGTTTCGGTTGTTCTTCTTTTTTACCGACAATAGCCGATCCATAGTCTTATTACGGAATCCCTATGTAAGTATGCTACAAGAAGACATTTTAAACATGGTTATTAAAAAAAAACAAGTACAAAAAACGCGTCTGGAAAACAACCAGTCTATCAACACGTGGGAATATGAAATAATAGAAAAATAATCAATTGGAGAAAAACGCCACCTGGCCCCTATTTCACCAACTTGACAATTGTCACCTGACAATGACAATTCACCATCCATTGCTTCTTCTAGCAGTTTAGGTGGTCGCTCGGTTACTTGTGGAACCAGCAATGTACGGAGAATTGTCGTTGTCAGGTGACAATTGTCAAGTTGGTGAAATAGGGGCCGGGCCCCTACTTCACCAAATCGACAATTGTCGCTTGAAGATGACAATTCTACTTACATGGCTGCGTCCACAGGTTAAGTTAGTTGCTGGACAGCATATTGACCCAGCAATGTACGTGCAGTTGTCATTATCAGGTGACAATAGGGAAGATGCAATATTTTAATTTTTGCTTTCATTTGAAATAAACGCAAGTAGAATAGACCATATATAATACTATATTTTATAGTCAAAAATTACTGTTACAAAACGGACAATTGGAACTTTCGCGCTTAAACGGATCTACAGTTCCTGTGACGTCACTCATGTTTGTCCGTAGTTCTTGCGTTCCTAGATGACATCGAGTTGCCTAAGTTTTGACTTTTGACAGGAGTGACGTCCTGACGCTGATTGTTGGATTAAAACACGTTCCGTTTCACATTACTTCAAATCGTGATTATTGTTTAAAATTAGTATAAACTAAAGTAAAAACATTACAGTAGCCATTATTTATGTTTTTTTTTTCCACATTTTGGTCACAAAATAATGGTAAATATCATAGCTGCATCTTCCCTATTGTCAAGATGGTGAAATAGGGCCCAGAGCACAATCCGGTTGTCAAAATTTGCGGACTTATATGAATTAAATCTATTAAGAAAAATAATAAGTCGGGACAGACGCGAATGGAAATTCTGGCACGCGGAATTAACGAGTTTGGGGAACCGATGTAACCGCTCCCAACTGTAGCTAAATGTATTAAGAATAAGAATAAGAATAGTTTATTTACCAAAAATAAAAACAATTGACATGATCGGTGACTTCCACACAAGGCACAGCCTGTATCGTGGGAGTCGGGATCGCTTACGAGAGTTACCTACAGATATCGTGCGGCGTTATACAACAATTACGGAAAAGTAACATTATACACTATTAAAACTAGAGTAGTTTTATACCATTCTATCACGTTTTATTGTACACAAGATACAGATAAGATTCAGACAACATAGATTAAATCAATACGAAGGCAAGCGAGCGAGCGAGGCGAGGCTAAAAGTATGTAACCGATATCGTTCTGTCGCGCCACGATACGACACGTCTATATACTAATCTCTACAACATATAAGTATATATAAACTTACCTTTCCAGGAACTTACTCAGAAGTGAAACGCAACTAAATCTATCTATCAGCATATCATACCATATACTGATAGGTACGGTACAAAAAAAATGTTACCAATACTTTTAGAGCCGTTACTTTCTCAATAATATTATATTTATATTTGTATGTATTTTTATTTATTTGTCTATTGTTGTCATTTATTATAAATGTATGTTTAATGTGTGTTTATATCTGTAGTTGCACCCACCGCCCACAATTTGTCTGCTTTGCCCAAAGGTTGACTGGTAGAGAATGCTTACGGCATTAAGTCCGCCTTTTGTACGACAAGTTGTTCTTTTGTGCAATAAAGATTAAATAAATAAATAAATAAATAAATAAATAAATAAATAATACAAAACAGTTAACTTTATAGTACATTACTTACCAAGGGCTGTAAAATCGCAGGTGTTATGCGATTTCGGGCTTTCTTTGTTACTGCCCGTGATGAGTACACAATTTTACGTCTTCACCTGGCCACAATGCCTGCCTTGCAATGCTTCGCCTGGCCATAATGTGAGTTTAACCGCACGCTGCGCGTACGGTAAAACTCGCATTATGGCTAGGTGTGACGTAAAATATAAATCAATACTAGTATTATAATACGATGTTGTTTTAATTTGCTAGCGAAATACATAAATTATAATTCCGTCCAAAATGAATTATCAACCTGTGTATTTCACTGACATAACGAATAGGATGACATTGACATTTTATTTATGTCATTTATCTATTTAAAAATATAAATGTTAGGTGATGGTTAGGCGGCTCCATAAGAAAATTAAAGAGGATCACTATTCTCATTCAATGGGTGATTTACGAGTACTTGGCAAAGTCGTTTTCCTAATTTTCTCCAAATAAGGTAAACGTGTAGCGATTCGGAGGGCTATATCGGTTACCATGGTTCTGCTGTGACCTCATTTCTGATGCGATCACAGAGAAACTCCCAACAGAGCCCTCTCCCTTTGGGTGACTTTGAGCCTTCTTTTGAGGCCCATAGCAAGCCACAAGGTGGACTGATGACCTGGTAAAGGTCGCGGGAGTCCGCTGGATGCGGGTGGCGCAGGACCGGTCACTTAGGCACTCTTTGGGGGAGGCCTATGTCCAGCAGTGGACGTCTTTCGGCTGATATGATGATGATGATGAAGGTAAACGTCTTAGTCTTAATTGCACTAGTATGGTATATGGGTTAACTAAGAGGATTATTATTCATTTGAATTTAAGCCATGTCACTTTCACATAAAGTGTTCATTTCATACACTAGCGCAACGTGGAGGATTAAGTAGGTCGTTTACTTATTAACATAAACTTTATAAATGGTTTATACTTAATCCACTAAAGGTGTGCAACGACGTAGAGCGAGGCAGCATTTTTCCGCTTCTCATAGCGGAAATCCCTCGTAGAGGCATGACTCGTATGTGAGTCACAGCTCTACGACAGAGGTACTCCTAAGGGCAAAGATTATAGACCTTTTCTCTCAATAATCTTTGCTAAGGGTGAGAATCCACCGTAGCTGTGCTTTGTTGCGAGGCGGTGAGCGAAACAATACCATCAACAGCGTGCCTGCCGCGCTTGCGCATCGCTTCCTATTGGACCATTTTTTCACCGCCTCGCAACAACGCATAGCTCTGGTGGATAAACACCCTAAGAGCACTCCTAACTATGTGTAACATCGGCAGGGACGGCTCACTCCGTGATACATATATAAACACCTTCGTAGTGTAATAATTGAGGGTTCATGTTTTCTGCCAACAAACTGTTATACAGTTTGGCAGATAAGGTTAAATTTATATTATGTAACCTGTTTTAGTAATAAATAAATTAAAAAAAAAAAATATTCCGTCGCGCCGCTACAAGTAACATGCCAAACATGCCCGGG
Organism: Epinotia bilunana; assembly: GCA_947049275.1. Lineage (NCBI taxonomy): Eukaryota > Metazoa > Arthropoda > Insecta > Lepidoptera > Tortricidae > Epinotia > Epinotia bilunana. The sequence goes on along the minus strand of OX346275.1, from coordinate 13,017,588 downwards.
TTAGTATGCACGCACGCGTTCTATCGCAGCGCGTTGCATGCGATGGAAAGGGATGGCCACGTTTAGGCTCGTTCGGCATACGTAAACAGAGGATTTGTTAACAGAGAACCTTCTGTACGTAGTACTATTATTTAAGGTGCGACCACACCGCTGCTCAAAATACGCTAACGCACCGTAAAACGCAGCAAAATTTATGAAGAATACGGCCTTGGCCACGACTTTGGTCTTAAGCGACCTGCGGCAGCGGTTTTTCTAATTCATTGCGCGTGGTCCCAACTAACCACAATGCGTTGCGCGTCTCGACCGCGCAATGAACAGACAAAACGCTGCCACAGGTCGGTTAAGACCAAAGTCGTGGCCAAGGCGTTAGTGACGCATACGACACGTCAACGCGTATTACGCAGCGTTAAGCACCGGTGTGGTCGCTCCCTAATTCTGTGATATCGGCTCTAAAAATATTGGTAGCTAATTTACCTACCTTATACATAGCATAATAAGTGAATAAATAAATTATTTAATTATTATTAATAATTAAATTAACTACTGGAGCAGAAAACTAGAAAACGCACTGTAATATGTAGTGTTAGATCTATCTAACTCCTGAGGCTCTAGTATAAGTTTTACCGAAACAAAACGTTACGACCGGGTTCGCGTTCGGCTGTCAAATCCCATACAAATTGAGGGTAAAACGCAAACGCGATAGTAAAGTTTTGTTGCCTCTGTTTACGGAGGTGTTGATTATGTCAAAGTGTCACTCTGAATAAGCTCCTCATTCGTTGACACAGAAGAATGCTCTCGATACATACCTGTAACAGAAATGGAAATGAATCAGTTTTAATCGTAAAAAAACGGGAGAAGTGCGAATCGGACTCGCCCACCGAAGGTTCAGTACTCAATTCACGACGAAACCTGTGGTGCATACTTTATCTGTGGAATGACGAAACCTGCTCTGTGGATCTTGATGGTATGTACTTAGTGGTTCAGGTTTATTCATTTTGTGTTTTTTTTTACTGAATGAAATACATGATTACGTACTTAATTAACTTGTAGTATAAGAAGATATTACTTGCCAAATTTCATAGTTTAAAGTCAACGGAAAGTACTCGTACCTTGTAAATTTTGGTTCCCTTGGGAAGGTTGAGATATACGTTTTTTGCGGAATTAACGGCTGTCTTTTTTTTACGTTAACTTAGAAGTTTTATATTTTCACAGATTCAAGGGACTGTAGACATGAGTATATGCTTTTAATTTCAACTCGATACCTTCTCGCGATCCCGGGATACAGGGTCTTGACAGACAGACCGAAGGACAACAAAGTGATCATATAAGGGTTCCGTTTTTACGTATCCGTACGGAACCCTATAATCTAAAGCAAGCTACATGGGTCATACAGAGGTAGGTTCACCCCTTTGATGTGGAATTCGCTAAAGTTTAAGGGCTGTTAAGTTAGTTTAGGGCCTCTTAATCAGCATTTACCGGATCACCTTGACTGCTGACCGCAGGTTTTTTTGTATTTGAGCATATTTCTGTAAAAGCTTATAGCACAAATTATGGTCGGCAATTGAGGTAAGTATACTTTTATTTTCCCTATTATGTTACCATTTTTTTCATTAATGATATATCTTAATTTGAAACAATCTCAAATTGTATTAGAAATCACTAAAGAAATTGGTAACAAAATAAACATACCAAAAGTATGCTTAAAAAAATTGTATTCAAAATATGCCATTAGAGACCGTATTTTGTGTCTTCTAATTTCTTAGCCTATGAAATATCTGCTGTAAACAGCGAGTCACTGCCGGGGACTCAGCAACGAAACACCGAACAATTAGCTACCTATATGAGCAACGTTACAAATGTGAGCGTGCCCTAGAACTTAATCTCGAGATCCGTAGGGTTTACATCTATTTTATTTATTAACATTAACTCAAAGTGCGCAAAGTTATTTGCGGAAATCGCGAAACGTCTGGTTGACGGAACTGGTGACCGAAGAGCTGGCGGCTTTCTCGCGCAACGCATCAGCATTGCAATTCAGCGAAGAAATGCCGCCAGCCATCCTCGGTACAACGCCTCGAGGGCCTTTTTTAGATTTAACTTAGTTTTAATTTAATTTAGTTAATGTCAGTTATCATCTTGTGTATACTTTTAAATAAATATATATCCTTTTGTACTCGGGATATACGAAAATGTCAATTAAAGGTGGTTTTCCACCGGCGAGGCGAGGCGGGGCGTGGATGGGCGAGAATTGAAATTAGTATGGGACTTACTACCTATTTCTACCGCGCGCGCGCGCACTCAGTGCAAATAGGTAGTAAGTCCCATACTAATTTCAATTCTAGCCCATCCACGCCCCGGCTCGCCTCGCCGGTGGAAATCCACCTTTATCCTTATAAAATGCATCACTCAATTTAAATCATTTTATTTTGTTGCCAAAACGGTGTAAGTTGTACATTATTCGCTGTTGTGTTCTAAACTATCTAAGCGACAAGCTTGACAATGTCTGGTGTATATCTTATTTCTCTCATCGCAACGCAACACTTGGCGCCTCCCGCCTTGCTGTTCCCTGATTAAATCTTTAATACGCCCTCGGAGTGTTACGTGACAATGGAGAAAATGTCATCGACAAAAATAGGACTTCATTACATCGTGTACTCATTTTACTTTAATCCATACTACTTATACTATAATATTATAAATGCGAAAGTGTGTCTGTCCGTCTGTCTGTCACCTCTTCACGCTTAAACCGCTGAACCGATTTGGATGAAATTTGGTATAGAGTTAGTTTGAGTCCTGGGGAAGGACATAAGATAGTTTTGATCCCGGAAATCACGCCCCAAGGGGATGAAGTGGGGGTAAAAGTTTGTATGGAGCTACGATATAAACGAGTTCCAAGCGGACGGAGTCGCGGGCAGAAGCTAGAATGGAATAAATCCAGCGGACTCCCGCGACCTTTACCAGGTCATTGAATAAATTAAAATATTTGTTGTATAAATAGGAATTTTCATGATCCCTGCATGGTCGGAAAGTAACTACGTTTAATATTCTTTGCATGATGTGTAATAAAGAAAGAAACTAACGACCTATGTAGCCTAGTCGGTAGTGACCCTGCCTGCGAAGCTGGAGGTCCCGGTTTCGAATCCCGGTAAGGACATTTATTTGTGTGATGAGCACGAATATTTGTTCCTGAGTCATGGATGTTTTCTATGTATTCATAATCATAACTTTATTTGTCGAAAAGCAGGTGATGATGATGATCAACACAGGTGTTACAGGCATTGCCTTACTTAAAGTACTCCACTATTTGCCATACAAGACATACAAATATTTATATTTCAGCGTCTTCAGAAGCGTCAGTCAGAAGTAGAAACAGAGGTTGTAGATATCAACACACAAATACAATATTTATAGGTACTTAATTCATAATTTATATTTTCTATAATTACAATGAGGAGTATAATGTCAAAGTAAAAATACTTTAATAATGTCAAAATTGATGAATACAAAATAACTGTTCCCAATACATTAAATTACTTTATCGTCAATTAAATATTCATGGATGTCATAATAGCATTTATTTTTTAGTAATTTTCGTATCGTGTTCAAGAATTATTTAAGTATTTATTTATCTATATATGCGATGTGAGCCGAGAAATATCCGCATCCGCGGATGTCTAAAAAGTCGCATCCGCGGCATCCCTGGTAAGTACTTACCTAATAGTAAAATATGAAATAACATTATTGTTTAACCGACCTGGTGACGCGGTATCTGATTAATGTTATACCCATGCACACCCGCGGTTAATTGATGAAATAATTGAGTTAACTGAACTGGGTTCGGTTAATGTACCGGCATTACTTTGTTGTTTGAACAAATTAGTTTTCCATGAATTACGGAACACTATGTAAGCGATTATATAATGAATGGTTACCTGATAACATGAACTCCGTGGCATAGTTTTAAAATTCAAAATGAATTCCTATGGTTGCGGTTTATGGTTATGGTTATATGGTTTATACAGTGTGCTTATGACCTCAGGGCAACTCAACCAGTTTTGTCTGCAACTTTGTAAAATAACTATTAGTTCAATAATTTATTAGTATTTGAACTTTAACTGTACCATCCATCAATGTATTGCAAACACGGCCTCATCCATTATATTTCATCATATCATCATATTTCACATCCATGACATTGGAATCAAATTGTTACAAGTTGTGCAATAAAATGTTCAATGTACAGCACATTGAAAATGTAATTAAATGTTTTATATGAAATAATGAAAATGCAAAAAGAACATATTTTTTAAAAGTTGTACAACTATGAGCAGTTCCTTTTTAGGCGAACAATCGATATTTGCATTAAAAGCTCCAAGCTCAGATATAGGTATTGATTCTATACTAATATTATAAAGAGGTAAAGTCTGCGAGATTAGCTTTGTGAGTTATCTCCGGAACCGCTTATCCGATTTCAAAAATTCTTTTACCTGCTTATAAAATGGTCTTTCCAGATATACATAGGCTGTTTTATCTCGCGGGTTTGCCCGTGTTGCAAGCCTTACGGGCGGAAACTGATGCAAAGAGCAGGAGGAGCCCCTCTAGACCGATCTATCTCTCAAGATCCATTAATTAGATCCTTTATGGATTTACTGGGATATTATTTTCCAACTAAATCTTTCTCCTTAAACCGTGGATCTAATGAGATGTTATTTATCATTTGATACACCATTACTTCAGTCGCTACAAACGGATCCGATGAGAATGTTTTTCTCATTAGATATAACTTGTTTTTATGGATCTAGTGAGAAAATGCTAGTAATTATTAAACTATACCGGGTGGAACGTAACGAGGGTGGTATGACCTCGTGCAGGGTCAGCCCGGATTGCTACCACCATCTTACCCGCTAACCTACCGCAAAGCAACAGTGTTCGCTAAAGTGTGCACTATTGTGTTCCGGTGTGGGGGTAATACAACGGCTTGGTTCTGAATTTTTCAACACGCATAAGTCACAACAATATTTCACAACAACATATACATTTACTTGTTCTATATATACAAAAAATCCCCTAAACACGAGCTATTCGAATTCGTTTACGCTTGATTTATCGATACGCCGCCAGTTCCGGCTTTCAGGTAGTAAGCGCCAACGATACTCCTATAACATACGCCGTTCTCTACGCTCGGCAGTGACGGCAATTCTTTTGAGAATACTTATAAATCATGCATGCTTGGGAAACACTCGGTTTTCGCTAAACACGTGTGAAAAAAGGCTAAGTGTGAGTTGGATTTGCGTGATCATTTTGGATTGTAGAGATTTATAGGTTATAGCTTCTGTCCGCGACTCCGTCCGTGTGGAAGTCGAAGTTTATATCGTAGCTCTAACTTTCAACCCCCATTTTACCGGTTTAGGGGGTGATTTCCGGGATAAAAACTATCCTTTGTCCTTTCCCGGGATACAAACTATCCTACTTTCATTTAAAACGGTTCAGCGGTTTAAGCCTGAAGTAACAGGCAGGCAGACCAACAAACACACTTTCGCGTTTATAATATTAGTATGGATTTTTAGCACGGCTGATGGTGGATATTATGTTTTATATACAAATGAGAGACGACTGTAGGATGAATATTTATAATAAGGTATTTATATCACGTACAATGAATTCGATAATTTACAATTAGTTGAGCAAGCTTGCGATCGCGATGCAGTGTGATAAATGACCCGAAAAGCGGACATCATCGTTTTAGGACCCTAAACGATAGGTTTAATCATTATGAGTATAAGACGATCATTCCCGAGTGCCAAATATGCATAGAAAACGAGAAATTATTTTTTTCGTAATATTTCTATGGAAACCAGAATTCCCATAGAAACCTTTAAAACTCGAAAAATAATAGCAAAATCATCGATTACTGCATGAGCCATCAATAAGTCACATGCCAGGTATTTAATAAAAAATACGCGGCCTTTTTTCATGGAAGCAGTACAAAGTTTTGACTGTTTTTTACATTTTTCGATTTTATTTTATTTCTCCCATATCCTATCATATTAGGAGTTGTTTCCTATCTTAAAATATTCCTTGAAACCTGAAGTATATAAGCCTAAATTTACAAAATAAAATATAGCAGGATCTCTGAAATATTAACGTTTGAAATAGTTTATTCAGGGCTGTCAAAAATTCCGTTGTACCAAAATAGTACTAAATCGTACCTATAGATGGCGTGACATGTCTGATTTCAAGGACTGCGTGTGGATTTTTTTTTGTTCAAAATGGCGGACGGAAAATGGCCCGAGCAGACACTAACTATGTCTTGAGTGAGTTTGAGCTCGTGAGCGGCACCCGCGTGAGACCGGAGGCCGAGCTCCGCGTAGTTCAAGTGTGCATTGCAAGACTTTCTTCGTTTTTGTTTAATTTTTGGATATTCGCTAGTATAAAAATAGTTAAGTATACACATTGTACATTCGTGTTTGTGTATAATTCGCCTTGTGCTCCTTTTCTCAAGTATACAAACCGTTTTATTTCCAAGAACAAGAACTAAGCGTATTACAATACATAAATACATTAATGTTAATTTTGATTAACAATTCCTATGAAAGCCAATGTGTAGTGCAGGGAAGGGGTCCGCCCTCGTTAGGCTAACGCTAAAACCCTGTGCTCATACACATTGGCTAGAGGAACGGGGGTGAGGCACCATGGCGCCGATAAAGAGCCATGGTACCACGCCTCAACAGGAGCTAACCCAACCTGTTGAGAGATGTCTGTCCGGGCTCCGACCGAGCTTCGCAGGCATGGTCACTACCAACTAGGCTAACTGGTCGGTAAATTTTAATTTGTAGTATACTTTTAGTATAATAGACTTTTACTTATAAGCATTAAAATGTACATAAACAGTCAAGAGATACCTCTCCTTCGTCTCGTTTCATAAACAACACTCGTATTTTAATGCCCCTTATACTAAAATTATAATACCATACAATTTCACGTTTTATAACAAATAAAATAAAATAATAATTTAAAATTCAAAGGTGACAACCCTAATTCCATAGTTACAAGAACAAAACTTTAGAACGGTTTATCTCCGGGATCCTACAAGATTAGGATCTGGTTTTTTTTTCACAAGTTGCTGTATATGCAAATAATATAAAACACCTTGAATTAAATCCTAATGCTGCAAGATATCAGATTAAAAATATAAAATCATTATTTTGAAAAATCGTAAATATCTCGACCAAAAATACAACTAGAGCTTTAATCTTTTTTACATTTGATGCCTCACAATTGACCTATTTCAGTTATCCTTAGTCCTGCCTTTAGTTTAAATCAAGGCTACAGATATTTTAGTTTTTAATATTTTCCATAGAAAACTTAATTTTTTTTTCTTATTTTCTATGCATAATTGGCACTCGGGAATGATCGTCATATATTCACAATGATTAAACCTATCGTTTAGTGTCCTAAAACGATGATGTCCATTTTTCGGGTCATTTATCACACTGTGCGATGGGATAGTAAAAGTAACAGATTGACACTGACGCGCCGATCATAGGGATGTGGGCAGCTCGTAGTGATGCGCCACAGATTCATAAAAGTTCATCAAACCTAGTAAGTAAGTAAGTAATTTATTTTGCTCAAAACATGGTAGGTAACTACATAAGATGGCATACATTAACAATAGACAACCTATTTTACCAACAAATGGCATGCAAAATGAGAGTAGATACAGAAATTCCTACAATTACTTAATTAATTTAAAATGTCAATAAAATAAAATATCACAATCACTAAAATTTAAAATATTTAGAGAAATTTCTGAATAGTTTAATAAATTTCACATGTCAATAAAAACCTCACAATCATTAAAATTATATATATATATATATATATAACCTATTTTAACCTATTTTAGTTAAACCATTCATGACCAATGGCTCCCATATGAGCCATGCCTTTACGTGCTAATTGCTCGCTTTATGTGCGTAAAACGCTGCTACGCACTACGGCGTAGCACACGTAGCGTTGCGTGGCCTCGATATTGGGCTTCAATACTGTAACTTAACACTTTCGCGACCAAGAATCGCTACGCGCTACGCTCGTAGCCGATCCTGTGGTTTTCCTCGTATGTAGCGGAAAGCGACTACGGCGTAGGCGCCCGCTAGGCGGGTTCCTGGTAGCGAGTGTTAATCAAAGCATTGGCGTTGGTCATTGGACTAAAATTAGAGCCATGCCTCTACTAGTGATTTCGGAAACAGCGGAAAAATGCTGCTACAGCGTAGCACTCGTAGAGTCGCTAACAATGTCACTGCCAGGAAACCACCACCGCCTACGCTACGTCACAGTCGTAGCGCGTAGCGATTCTTGACATTGAATGTGTTAAAATACCTCGAATATAAGAATAATAATAAATAATAATAAATATCTTACACAAATCGACCTAGTCCCAAACTAAGCAAAGCTTGTACTATGGGTACTAGACGACGATAAACATACTTATATAAATAAAGAAATAAGGTGTTTGATTCGTATTTCTTATTGTTAAACCCAAAGTTAAGAACAAATAGATCTTATATATATAAATATATAGAAAACATCCGTGACTCAGGAACAAATATTCGTGCTCATCACATGTCTTTACCGGGAGTCGAACCCAGGACCTCCAGCTTCGCAGGCAGGCTGTGATCAACAAGGCTAATGCGGTCATCGCCTTACTCACTATGTCATCACCTGCGCGGGTCGATCAGGGATTCAGGGCCCGTAGTTTTCGTGCCGATTACGTCATTTTGCACTCTATGATAAATAAAATATTTTAAAAAGACTCAAATTCAAATTCAAAACATTTATTTATGACAAAAACAACACAGACAATATAAGTAATATTTAAAAAAAAAAAAAAAACACATTTTGCTTTGTCACGAAATGGACCCAGCTCAGCATGACAAAGATATCATTGTATAGCAACTTTTTTTACATTAGTTAAATAAATACTACATATAATTGTGAAAATACACTAACTAAACAATTACCTACAACGTCAAGTTATTTTTTATCTGGATGACAATGTCAGTCAAATAAAAAATAACCTGCCTGCGGTGGCGATGGCGGTCAATAGTAAATTTGACAGCTAATGACAAGTATACTATTGACCGTCGCGGCCAGGCCGCGCCAGTCTGTGAGAGGCCTTAAGTGCCAATGTCGTTTAATTAAAGAGGTTGGTAAGTGGTAACCGTTTACGAAAAGACTATTTGAAATACTCCTACGTGTGATTTGACGTCATCGTCCCTAGTCGTCACTTATATCTGAGTGATCCCGATTCCGAGAATAGGGTCTCACCAGACACTCATCTAAAACGCCCCACTAGCGCGGAAACTTACTAGACGTTACAACTTGCGATAAACCATTGTTGTTCATTGTATTGTACACATGACCAGTATAACTAGAGCCCTCCCCCGTTAGCAGTTTAATCTGGACCCTAAGCGCGCGGGAACAGGCCGCTCGCCGCAGGTCTCAATACCCTGGTTTAGTGCGGCATGGTTGGCATAGAACGCCATCTGCCGGAAAATGCCAAAGGTTACAGCCTGACATTTAAAAGATAGCTGTAACGGAGATATTGGACTGAATTTCATGATAAGAATGGAATATGCAAATGTCGATTTCTCGTGTGTGCGATACTTTAGAAGAATATACCTTCGAACTAATATGAATTACATAAAGGTCAGATGTCACAAGATGGAACCGACGACGTCGAGTACACATAACTCGTCTAATTTAAATTCTTATCCGTACCACGAAGTACTAAGGACTAAAAAGGGTGAAATATATAGTCGAGAGATGAAATCAACATTCAATGAACTTATTTTCTTTCTCACGTAATATTTACATTTTTAGTGAGATAGGCATACTCTAAAATTGATAATTCATCATCCTCCTAGCGTTATTCCCGGTTGTGCCCTATAGGAGCCCAAGGTCCGCTTTGACACCTAATCCCAAGATTTGGCATAGGCACTAGTTTTATGAAAGCGACTATCGTCTGACCTTCTAACCAAAATGGAAAACTAGATCTTATTGGGAATAGACCGGTTTCCTCACGATGTTTTCCTTCACCGAAAAGTTAACGATAAATATTCCGTACCTACATAAGTTCCGAAAAAATAATTGGTACGACCCGGGATTCGAACCCACGACCGCCGCTTGACAGCCGCATGCTTGAACCACTAGGCTACCGTAGCTTGAAATTGATAATTATGAATGCGAAAGTAACGCTATAGGTTTTATCTAAAACTAGCTGATGCCCGCGGCTTCGCCCGTGTGGTTATAGAAAAATGTAACATATTGAATTTTCCCGTGGGAATTAGATGTTTTCCCGCTGGAAAAAGTAGCCTATGTCACTCTCCAGCTTCTAAACTATCTCCATACAAAAAATCACATCAATACGACGCTCCGTTGCGACGTGAAAGAAGGACAAACAAACACACACATACACTTTCCCATTTATAATATTAGTATGGATGTGCTAACTATTTCACTTATTTTGTAAATTCGTAAATGCCACTGAAAAATGGCCTTCATGAGGACCCACCCTGTCGCCGCGGCTGGTTCGCGCCTCACGGGACCCCCAGACATATGTCAGGGGTCCCGTGAGCGATCCTTTGAGAAATATTTCTCAAAAGAGCGCTCTTGTGGTACAAAGGGGAAATGCCGCCAGCGTCATGGGGTTTTGGACGGACATTTTTTTTGGAATTAGCTTTAATTATTTCGTTTGTTTAGTATTAGTTGCATTTTTATTTAATTTAAGTCCGTTCATTTACATTAGCCTATAATTCCTGAAAATAAAATGTATTGTGCCTATAACTGACTAACTGAAAAAGGTATAAAAATAATTCACAGTAGGTAGGGTAACACCCGCAAATTATGATTCTGAAGGGCCGAAAGAAAAACATAACAGATTGGGTTAAAGTACATCAAGATCAATTAATAATGCGAGAATTCGTATTAAGCGCGATGCTGATTATTAATATCACAAACATCGCTCTTATTCGCGTTCGCGATATTAAGCAACCCCGTAAGACAATTTATTTTTCAACACAAACATGTTTTAATACACCGTTCCATACGTCAGTATCAAATTAGCCCCGTAAACAAACAATGTACGTAAACTCAACAGCCGGATGCCGCCGCCATTAATTTTAAAACCTTATTTAATAGCTACTAAAACTTTAATCCACAAATAGCAATTACGGCCCATCAAAGCTTTGTCTTTACCTCTTGACCGATTTACGAAAAATAAATATCATCTTTATTACACATCACAATGTGAGGAAAAGGCGTTAAAACAGCGAGTAAATAAATAAAAAGTCGAGCGACGTCACACGCCATCTGTTGTCGAGTCGCGGAACTTTTATACGGTCCGAAAGATTGATCGGGATCCGAAACGAAGTTTGCTTAGGAATTAAAAAGAACATACGTATTGTAATAAACGATTGTATAGTACTTTTTAGAATGGATCGAATGTATTTTTAAGGTAGTCTGTATGATTTAAAATCAAGTTTACAGCGTTGGTTTTATGGACCTGCGAGAATGGACGGTGACGTCAATAACTAGACTGAAGTAGTTTGATGTACAGTCCGCGTAATATAGTTAGTAGCAGCCAAGGTAGTCAAATATTTCGGTACACGTCTTTCACTGTAAGAATAAGGATGTGTTACGGAATATTTGGCTACTCTGGCTGCTACTAATGACGCTGACTGTGCCCAGGGTCTCTCCGCTCTATAAAAGCGATGAAAATAGAATACTGAATTGATAGCATTCGTCCTTTTTAACCCCCGACGGAAAAAGATCGGTCTGTGTAACTATGTTTGGCTGTAGCATCGTAGCTACTAAACGAATGGACCGATTTGAAAGCGGTTTTTATGGCCGAAAGCACACGCAATCAAGACGGTTCGGTTGGTAACGTTGGTAGGAGACGTCCTCGTTGAACTTTTTCCGACCGAATCGGAGAAACCCTAGGAAGGTCAGGTCAAGAGTACCCTCAACCGACGAGCATGTATAAAGAATGTCATGAAAGTGAACGAAACAAGAAAGTTTAGTCAAGATCGTAGCTCGTGGAAATCCGTGATGCCTAACCACTGGGAAATGGGAGTGATTATATGTATAAAATAAAATAAATAAATAGGTCACAGAACTGTTAGCTTAAACAAACAATACAAAATGTCGTACAGTCAAGGAATTATGCACAGAAATTGAATGCAGGGCGCAATTATAATAAACCCTTCAAGTCTATCGACTCGCATATGAATCATGCTTCTAAGAGAGATTTCCGCTGAAAAGCGGAATTCGAGTAGTAGCTACGGCGTAGGCGCGCAGAGTTTCCTGCCCTCGAAAGTAATTACTAATTACCGATAAAACAAATACCCAAGAAATACGGTATGTAACAATAGTTACAAAATATTTTGTTACATTACCAATAAATAAAACTTTCGAAAATATTCGGAAATTATACACCAACTTGTTTTTGCTCTTTTAACGATCGCCTCTTCAGTCTTAATTGGCTGGATGCTATTTATTTTCGAAATACATAAAAGTTTAAAAATGGACGCCATCCGATCATAGCAAAACTGTGACGTCACTAGTATATGTTCCCCTATAAACTTCATACTGACAGAGCTTTTGATTTCATTTGGTTTCATAAAAAGTTTTTGATTTGGATATCAGTCAAATAAATATAATATACCATATTGTTAGATAATGTCACGTATAAATTTGTAATTGCTCTATTGCATATAATCATTTAGAAATTTTACAAATCCATTATATTATTATAAAATATCACAATGGCTCTGTGAGCTGCAGAAACGCGCACAAGCCTGACTTTTTTCATTTTTTTTACTTCTAGAAACTGAATCGGCAATAAAATTCTACATCATTTTTGAACCTGCTCACAGAATTTCACGAGAATCGCTTGAGAAATGCAACCTGTAGAGGGAAACAGCTGGACAGCCGGACATACGAAATAATTTTGCCCAATCTGCAGAACTTCGTTCGCTTCACTCACTCGTTCAACTATACTAGTGCCTCTGTGAACAGAAGAAGAGACACGCGAGCCTGTCTTTTTTCAATTTACATACATTCTCGCCTTTATCCGTAAAAGGGTTAGGCAGAGCACATGAAACTTCTGTTCCAGTACCATTTTTAGCAATCATAAATTTGGGTATAAAATAACGAAAAAATGTGATATCGCAGTGACAGGTTGCTAGCCAATCGCCCACAACACACTTCAACCCTGTTCCCTTAGTCGACTCTTACGACACCCACAGGAACAAAGGGCGTGGTGCTATTCTAACCCGACACCTCACGGGGGTTCAACTAATTTTTATAATTTCGAAAGTGATTTAGCATAAGAAAATTAATAAAATCAGGGGAAATAATTCGTGTAGTTTTCTAAATTGGTACAGTTATACCTTGTCGTTTCCAGATAAACATACTAAAAGTCCTCGAGGGTGGGGGCTGTGCTGAGAGTGTAGGGGGGTTGAAGGTACCTTTTTTCAGATTTTCGTACATATCTTGAATATCTGTACGAATAGCTTTATAATTACGTTTGAAAAATTTTCTACATAAAATTTCCTACAAAAATGGTCATAATTATTTTTACTCTACGATCAATACTTTGGGAGCTACAGGGCGTTAAAGTAAACAAAAAGATAAAAAATAGTCGATTTAAGAAAACGTCGTTTTTCGTAGTTCATCGTAACTATTATAATTACTCCGGATAAAAGTTTCTCCATACATTTTCCTACAAAATTGGTCATATATTTATTTTTACTCTACGATCGATACTTTAGGAGCTACAGGATGTTTAAGTTAAATAAATAGGCGATTGCAGTTGTTCATCATAATTCTTTTTTTTTTAGGATAAGCAAGCTTAGTCACCTGCTTATCGAACATACAATTCCCATGTCGATCCATTGATTAATTGGGGTGTGTCGAGGGCGGGCAATTATGTCTGTTATAAGTTTTGTTTTGTTTGTTTCATGTTTAATGATTAGTATTATTTTAACTTATTTCGACTATTAAATATGATACAAAAACAAATATATAAACTATTCTATTCAAATTGCCTCCCTGTTATTATAAAAAGTGACTAAACAAAAAATATATTTTACTAACGAAGTTGTTCACATTTGACGAGAATGCGACCTAGAGGAGACCAGCGGGAAAACGGGACATCTAAACGTACAAACGATTTTCGGTCTAAGCTGAAGCATAGATTCGTTCTTTTCGCTCCTCGTTCGATAAGAATCAAAATTCTTTTTATGTTAATGCTATTTCCTAGGGCTAATAGTAAAAAACATCTAACCTGAATGAAGTAATTTATTTATTTAATATGTTTAAATAATTTTGTATAAATAATTTTCTCAATGATTCTAGATTTAAGAACAACAAATATTGAGTGCCCTTTACAGGGTGTCATGTACCTACCATCTATGCTTGTAACACGTCAATGTACTATGATCTTTGACTACAGTATATAGTAAAGAATAAATAAATAAGCACGTGTAAAAATAATCTACAAATGGCAAAAAAACAAGGTATTGTAAGCTGATATACAAAGTGTAACAAAAATGGGGTATGAACCGATTAGGGGCTTAATAGGTATCGTGTTCTGATAAGAAAAAAACAGAAAAAAAAAAATTTGATGCGATTTTTTTTTACTTTTCTATGGAGCTTGTCGCCCCAGTCGGCCAACACTCCATACTAAGGAAAAAAAAATGGCGTCAAAAATTTTTTTTTTCTGTTTTTTCTTATCAGAACACGATACCTGTTGAGCCCTTGATCGGTTCACACCCCATTTTGGGTACACCCTGTATTGCACAAAGGTTTGGTATTTATTGCTCTGAAAAGGCGTGGGCACACACACGCGTACTGTATTAACTCCCCATAAACATAAACCATGGATCGTAAACCGTTCTCAAGCGATGAATCACGAAAAAAATACACGTTAAAAGTGAAAACTAGCGTGCTAATAGCAATTACACGTATTTGCATAGTAAAATTATACGAGTAAAAGTAAGTTCCGCACGGTTGGTGACCCCTGCCCTCGGTAAATGTCAGGGGTCGTATCCTATGTAGGTTGCCGGCCCCTGGATTTCTTACACAACCGTTTTGTTCCGATGCTTTTGCTGTTTTAATGACGGGTGTTAATGTGGGCTTTTAAGTAAGGATGCATTATTAAAGATGATTAAGTATGTGTTTAGGATATGGATTGTATTGTATTGAAAATAAAGAAGACAAAGTAATTACTTCAAAAAAATCGCATAAAGTGCGAATCGGACTCGCCCACCGAGTATACCGTACAGTTTTCTTCCTACCTCGATGATTGATTACGTACTTTAAGAGTCCGCAGTAAGCTCGATTCTCCATACAAACGTAGTTACGCTCTCATTTTTAACCGACTTCAAAAAAAAGGAGGAGGTTCCCAATTCGGTTGTATTTTTTTATTTTTTTTTAATGTCTCTTACCTCAGAACTCCGTCATTGATGAGCCGATTCATAACATTTTTTTTTTGTTTGTAAGTATATGCTTCCAGGTGGGTCCCATTTTTTTGAAAATTCAATTGGATGATGGGATCCATGAGGAATTGAGGGAACTCCTCAATTATATTAGGCACGCGTGTAGTGATTTTGGTATTTTCTATTATAACTCGTGTATTTACATCCGGAAATCATAAATTGGTGGAGTGGAATTGATGATGAAGACCACAGATGACTTATGGAATTCCTCAAATATGTACTTAAAAGTAAAAAAGTATATCACAGATTCTGATAATATTCCGTTGAAATAGCAACTAATGAAGTGCCAAGGGTGATCCTTGTGGAATTGACGGAAGTCCTGAAATATTATCGGGTCACATACAGCGATTGGGTTTTTTTCTATAATAATCAACGCATTTGATCTCGGAAATCAGTTCTTGAGGTAAATTGGAAAAGAAATGTTCTCGTGGCTTGGCGGAGTACTAAATTGAAGTCGGTTAAAACTTTGTTTTTAAAGTAAATTATAAAACTACGTGTTGGATTGTAACGAAACTTTGCATATACAATGACATGAGGTACATATCTATGTCTGTAATTAGTTTATGTAGCTTCAGATAACCATAGTAAAAAAAAATGTAGCGAATTTATGTTTTTCATACAAAATTTATTTTGCTTTATTTCGTTTGTTTTATAAACTGGAAACATAATAAACTAATTACAGACATAGATATACCTCATGTCATTTGTATAATATGCAAAGTTTCGTTACAATCCAACAAGTAGTTTTAAAATGAGAGCGTAACTACGTTTGTATGTGAAGGTGAAATTCGGCCGAGCTCTTAAGTAAAGACTATATTCTGTATGATTTAATTACAAATAAGCATATAGTTTTCCGATTTTTCCCTGTACTTCTAGTATAAGACGATATTACTTGCCAAATTCCTTAGTTCTAGGTCAACGGAAAGTACCCCTAAACATTTTGGTTCCCTTGAGAGCGTCGAAATATACGTTTTTTTCGGCATAAACGGCCGTATCTTTTTTTAACGGTAACTTGGAAGTTTGATTTTTTCACAGCTTCAAGGGACTGTAGATTTGAGTATATGGTTTTAATTTTAACTCGATAACCCCACCCCACGCGTTCCAGAGATACAAAGAGATTCCTATACGAGGTACGTAACTAAAAACGTACAAGATAGAGAATCAGCAATCTAGATCTAGAGTAGAATGTAAGATGGCATTTTGGATAAGACAATATTTACATTTCAGTTGTCAGAATAACAGCCCACTCATTTTTTTTGATGAATAGCTTTGCAAGCAGCTAGCAGCTCGCGACTGACAATAGGTACTTTTTGATGAAATTTCCATTTCGGGAGAAAACGGTTTCCACTAACTAAATCGTAACAAATCACTTTGATTTTGATGTCGATCGCTTCATCATAATATATTCACACTACGCTTTTAAAAAAATAGTTTTTGGGGTGCCTATAAGTTTGAATTTATTTCAAATTTTGAAAAAAGGAATACCTGTAAACCTAGTCTTTCATTGTGTCAATAACATACCAAAAAAATCATTGAGATTGGAAAATATTTAGAAGTGGAAAAACGTTTTCTCTGTTTGTATGGCAGAGTACGTCGTATTCCAAAGGTATTCTTCCTTCTTCTTCAGCAGCAGGAGGGACTGTTGGCCCGGCTGCGGCAGAGCCAGGAAGGGATAGCATTTTAGCAGTCTACTGAACCGATTTTGATGCATGAGGTGTCGATTCACAGTAGCGTTTAAATTTGAATGTATGCCATACAGTAAAGCTAGTGGCCTCACAGAAGAAAGAAGAAGGTAGAAATCGCAAGCCTGTCTTTTTTGAAATAAAGTTTTTTTGTACTTTGAAAAAGTGACTACAAAAATACTATATTAGCACACTAAATCTCACGAGAATTTGTTGAGAAATGCGTCCTGTACAGGAAAACAGCCGGACAGCGGACAGCGTGACAGACACCGGACACCGGACATACGAACGATTTTCAGCCCAAGCTGAAGCATAGAACTTCGTTCGCTTCGCTCGCTCGTTCGATAATAGTAGCGTTTAAGATACTGAGCCGATTTTGATGCATGGTGCAATCGATTCAAAATACTACTGTTTTTTAGGGATCCGTACCCAAAGGGTAAAACGGGACCCTATTACTAAGACTTCGCTGTCCGTCCGTCGGTCTGTCTCTCCGTATGTCACCAGTGTGTATCTCATGAACCGTGATAGTTAGACAGTTGAAATTCTCACAGATGATATATTTCTGTTGCCGCTATAACAAAAAGACTAAAATCCAGAATAAAATAAATATTTAAGGGGGCTCCCATACAGCAAACGTGATTTTTTTGCCGTTTTTATAGATAATGGCACGGAACCCTTCGTGTGCGAGTCCGACTCGCACCTGGCCGGTTTTTTTCTATTTGGTTTTTGTAGTCGGAATACAGTTTTTTGAACTTTTTATGCGTGTAACGCTATAAAGAAGGGTTTTCATTGGTGAATCATGATGAAACGTGACTATTTATTCGTTCAACACGCGCAATGGGTTAGAGGGGACGATCCTTTGCTCAAACGGGGGAGGGGATTATATGTAAGTTAGGGTAAAGGTACCTGTGGCGGTGACGTCAGAGGCTTCCCGTGGATTAGGTTACGAACAATCGACGGCAAAGATGTTACACTTTTTAGACGACCGCTTTAGCCTAGTTGGTAGTGACCCTGCCTACGAAGCAAGAGGGCCCGGGTTCGAATCCTGGTAAGGGCATTTATTTGTGTGATGAGCACGAATATTTGTTCCTGAGTCATGGATGTTTCCTATGTATTTAAGTATTTATTTATCTATATAAGTATGTTTATCGTCGTCTAGTACCCATAGTACAAGCTTTACTTAGTTTGGGACTAGGTCGATTTGTGTAAGATTGTCCCCTAATTTTTGTTTTTTTCATATCAAATCAAATCAAAAGTGATTTGTTAACATAGATACATTCTGGTTACAGTGGTCTTAGGATAATTGTTCGTTTCACTATGTTTTGCCTTTTGGCGTACAAAAACAATCTTATAATATACATTCTATAAGTAATAAATAAATAGGACAATTCAATTAAAGCAATTAAAAAAATATTAAATATATCATGTCAAAGTACAATTTTAAACTAAATTAGAAATAAATGGAACAACTGTTATTACAATTCACAAACGTATTCGTAATTATCAATGTCTTTGTTCTCAATAATTACTGTACTGTCGTCTGCAAAAAGTACCATGGGGTGTTCAATACGTTGTGGGAGATCGTTAATATATAACAGGAATAAGAGTGGACCCAGAACGCTGCCCTGAGGGACTCCATTTATAGTATTTCGTTCCTTAGATCTATAGGTTTCTTGCATTTTTGAGTTTAGAGATACCTTTGTCAGTTCTGTATACTGTGTTCTGTTACTTAAAAATGATTTTATAAGGTCAAATGCATTTCCACGGATGCCATAGTAACTAAGTTTTCTTAAAAGGATTGTATGGTCGACATAGTCGAACGCCTTCGTCATGTCCATAAATATGGCGCATATTTGTTTCCGCCCATCCATAGCGTTAATAATTGGACGGATAAGATCGAAAATGGCCATATTTATGGTTCTGTGCTTTCGAAATCCCTTTTGCTCAGACTAGTAATTAATGCATCTCCAAAAAATTGTAAAGCCTCTCATAAATTACTTTCTCGAAGATTTTAGAGAAAACGGAGACAAGAGCAATAGGCCTATAATTAGCCATATTAGTTTTATCGTCTTTTTTGTGCAGAGGCTTAATAATAGTTATCTTTAATTTTTGCGAATAGATGCCTGTTGTTATGCAACGATTAATTACCTGACTTAAAGGCGAAGCTAAGATGTCCAATACATATTTGACAACTTTGGTACAGACCCCATCATACCCTACACTGTTTGAGTTTTTTAAAGACTTGATAATAGTTGTTAAATCATGGGGAGCGGTTGGTCTCATGTAAATGGTTTGAGGACAGTTAATACCTATGAATATTTTGAAAATTTGTATTTTTGTCACTTTGTAGCTTGTCTATAAAGAAGTCATTAAATGCATTTGCCATGTTTTTAGGATCAGAAACGATTATATTATTTTTCTTTATTTGCACTATTGGCTCTTTTGGAAAATGTTGTTTAGATTGTTTAATCACTTGCCATGTCACTTTTGTTTTGTTTTCGGCCGTGGCTATGAAGTGATTATTTTGGGAAAGGCGTGTAAGTTTTATATTTTTTTTAAATTTGGCATTGTAATTTTGGTGAGCCATTTTATTTGTGCGAGTAGGACAGAGTCTGAACTGCCATAGCAATGCCCGACATTTTTTGCTGCTCGCGCGCTCAGTGCAAATAGGTAGTAAGTCCCATACTAATTTCAATTCTCGGCCATCCACGCCCCGCCTCGCCTCGCCGTTGGAAAACCACCTTTAGTGGGGTACCCGTCCGCGCGGAAGATCACCCATGCAATGGACAGACCAGATCAAATCCGCTGTGCGCGGTCAATTGTATGAGTGTACCAAGAAGGCCGAGAATCGATCGAAATGGCAAGAAATCACGAGGCGAGTGACATCTGCTCGCCACTCATAACGACCGCGACCGTTCTGACAAGAACGTATCGACCAAGAAGAAGAAGAAAATAAGTAGTTAAGTAGATTTAAGTGTTAGTGTTAAGCTTTATTCTATACTATTTACTGTTATCATTGTAAATTGGTTTCCATAACATGTTACGCAGAAAAACTTTCGGTCGAATGGTCATTTTGCATAAAGGTATGGGTGGGTTGGCATTATTACTACCACGCATGCGACACATTTTGCAGCACATTGTTTTGTAGAACATTACTTTGGCCGACTTTGGTTTAGCATCATTTTATGTACCTACCACATAATACCAGCGTCGTTTCGCCTTCTGTGGAGCGACATTATGCTGAGTGGACTCCGTTTTCGCATCTAATCTTAGTTTTAACATAGCATCTAAGTGTATATAAAATGTACTTACTGTTATTTGCGAAATAAAGTTTTTCAATTTTTTCTATTCATAATAATCCTATAGCTTACTTACAATAGCATAATTCCCGACTCGCTATCAAAAAGGAAATACAGTCCCAGTACCGTTAGGTACGACGACGAGCGAATCGAGGAGAAGTGATAGATGTACTGTTAGGTGTACCCTACCCGCGCGAGCCGAGCGAGCGGAGCGAGCGTGCCGCGGTAGCGGCCGGCGAAGCGCCAGAACCGATTTTAGGGTTGCGTAGGCAACAAGGGACCCTAATTTCGCCATGTCCGTCTGTCGTCCCGTGTTTTGGTGTAATCATTATGCAAAAAAAATATCTGCGAAAGTACTGTTATTCGTTTAGAAGACAGTTATGCTCATCAACATAATGCCAATATAAGATTCGATATTATAAAAATCTGCGAAATTATTTATGCCATAGTTTACTATGCGTAAGGTGTTTCTGCCAAACGTTAGAAAGAAAGAAAGAAAGAAATATATTTATTTGGTGTGATATCATGTTACATGTGTGTCTTACAATTGGAATTCACCAAAATGGATGCCACTCAGCATAGGCCACCAGCAAATACATGCTAAAGGCACTGGTTTTCAGGGCACCCAGAGAGATATACAGATAAAGATCTTACTATATATCTTATCACTATAACTTAAACGTAACAGAACTTAATAAATGAGAAGGAGAGGTCAATGGTCAATCAAGTGTTTACAAATCAGGTCTAAGGTAAGTAATGTAAGTATGATGAAATGCAGGTGTAGGTATGATGTCATTTACAAATATTGAAATAAAGAGCTGTGTGGATTGTCCGCTTATGCATTAGATATTTGTAGGTTGATAAGATACATTTTAATATTGTTTTTAAATGATGCAATGGATGTACAGTTTTTGATAGGTGGTGGAAGATCATTCCAACACTTCGTGGCAGCATACCGAAAACTGCCACGAAAAGCGGACGTGTTGTGTTGGTTACTAATCAGTCTTAACGCTCCTCGCTTTTCACGTGTGGAGAAATTTAATTTGCTGTACAAGTATGATGGTTGTTTGGTATGAATGATTCCAAAAATTAATGAAGCAAAGTGAGAGGTTAGTCTGGCGGCCATGTTTAATAATTTGCTGCTATTTAAAAATGGGGTGATGTGGGATCGGCGTGGGACATTAAAGCAAAAACGCGCACATGCATTTGGATACGTTGTATCAAGGTACGAGTACGCGCAAGCAAACACCCGCCGAAAACAGCATCAGCGTAACTCAACTTGGACAGAATAAGAGTGTCACAAAGATTAATGCGTAAGTCCAGACTAATTAAATCACGGACGCGATAAAGCACTTTAAGTCTGTAAAAGCAGTTACGCACCAATTCTAAGACGTGCTCTTCAAAACGTAGTCTGCAATCCATGACAAGGCCTAAGTTACGAGCTACGTAGACGCGTTCTAAGCGATCGCCCAAAACGAATACCTTGGGGTCGTAAGACGCAAGATCGCGTAAGCGTTTCTGTACCAAACATCATTAATTTGGTTTTACTCGCGTTTAAGACAAGATTATTGGTCTTGCACCACTGAGCAATACGTTCTAAATCTAAATTTAATTTGTTTTCTGCTGAGTTGGTTTCGTGAGGTTTAAATGATACATATATTTAAAGATCATCAGCGTACATATGATAATTATAATATTCTATATTCTTTATAATATCAGCACTATACAAAATAAACAATAACGGTCCTAAAATAGAGGTACTTCTGCCAAGTATCATTAATTCATTATGCAAATCAAATATATGTCAAAAAAGTATCTGCAAGACAATAGTGAATCATCATAGTTAGTTTTGTTTTATTACATAGCGGATGGGAATGTCTTGGGACAGTCATATATAATCAACCCTATTCCAAGGGTAGGTAAACCACATTAAACTTATTTTACACCGCCACTTCTAGCAATTGTAGGTTCAAAAGAGGATGATGACATGGACAAGGGGTGCAAGTGATATCGTCCGATCCCCCACAACCCACTTCACCCCTACTCCCATACGAGAAGAAAGATTGCTATGCTAAACTAATACCACACGGGGTTTGGAAAAAAATGCTATTCTTATCTTTCTCAGTATAGAAGTTAATTGTATGTTATACTTGTCTGTTTTCAAATTTCTTTCGCCAGTACATAGCATGGTCCTTCAAAATGCACATATGCTATACCTCTTTATATTATACCCCGTGATTGCACTTGGGTTCTTTGTTATTCGTGTAACCTAAAATTGTGAATGATATGAAGTCTGCCACAGATCCACAATACTGTTCATGCAATTTTAAGTACCTACAGAAAAGATACAGAAACATTTTCGTCTCATTACAAAGCAATGAAGTGCAAAAGACTACAATTTTAGTTAGCACATTTGAGATATCCAAATAGAGAGAGAGAGAGGTTTTATGAGCCAATCCAATGGAATATGAAGTTTGTTGGGGGTTGTGATAAGATTGATTATGCATTCCGTAGGATCAACGTGAATTGGAATGCAGTCAGTAGTGTGCTTTTCTGGAATGAAGTTACAAGGAAAATAGGGCTCATATTTGACTTTGAACCTTACTACAGTAAAAATAAGGTCTAGTGTTCATTCTGAAAATAAATTGGGCAGTTTTTCGTGCTTCGAATGTTACGGCATAGATACTCGTGAGTAGGACTTTGTTGGAAAGTCAATAGTTACTGGTAGCGCCATCTGTGGCTAGCGTGCGCCAACGGCGAGCTATCTTCTAGGTTACCCACGAAAATAGGCGACTGCCGCGATTTCCTATATTGTCACAATACTCCTCAAATTAAGCGTGCGCAGAACATAAATACATTTGACACACTTTCGTGTCGGGCGGACTAAGACTGCTATATCGTTTTCAACGGGCAAATCGATAGATTCCGAAGCTTTTGAAGGGCAAGTGATCTAGGACTAGACCTAGCTACTAGGACAGGGGCTCGGATTATATTTATCCCAGTAGGTACGTACTTACTGACCAGGGAGATCCAAACGTACAGTAAATATTGCTTAGCGATCACAGTCACTAGGAGCACTTGGGCACACCGAAACAACAACGGACGATCTTACATAATAGGCAGCCATTGCCGCGTGCCGGCCTCGCGACTCTCGCCCTTATTGGCGAGGTGCATTAAGCACATATTTTTCCATTTTCCGTGCACGATATCGCTATTTCGGCGCTGCGCCGGCGATTACAACCTTGAATTTACAACGCACCTTTAATTTTAGCCGGTTAACCTAGATACGGGAACCATTTGGAGTAAGTCGGATCGATAGTTCGCATGCGCGGTTCGTCTGTTTTAAAATAGTACGGCGGGTGGCTTGGTGGTGGGTGCCGAGCGGGCGCGGCGGGGACGACCGCTGGCGATAGACTGAGAGATACACCGCGGGCGCGCCTGCGCCCTGCTGGCCGGCGCGTTTCTACCACTAGCCTAACAATTCTTCCATCTCTTTAAAATCTGGATGCTCGATCTCCCCTCCTCATTCACCCGCCTTGAACTAGACAAAGATGGGGGCTGTACTAACAGGGGGATAACTGTGAAGTCCAACGCAGGAACTGTATTGGTACGGTCCCAATAACGATCCGCCGGCCCTCAGGTCTACATCAGCGCTCGGTGGGAACAGCTGCCTTTATACCTGACATGTATAGATTATTTGAATTAGTTTAGTCCCTTTATGAAGTTGTCAGTATTCAAAAGGCCAGAGAACGCCGACATATTTTCCAGGAACATTTAGATTTAAGCTTCTTTCAGATGCTGCTGTGTTAAGTAGGTAAGATGTTAGTTATATAGTAACAGCTGTCGTTGATAGGTTAGAATGGGGGTAAGGACAAGGGTGTAACTTGCAGCCAATTTCGGACGGTTACGTCTGGATGAATATTTGGTCTGAAGTTAGCTGCATTATTGTAGGTACAACTTATTGAGCTCAAAACGGCCAGGCCTAAAAGCTCTCTGTTATGTTAATCCGACTGTCGTTGTTATGTAAATACTAACGATAGATGGATTTTTTTTGGGTTTTGTAGCGAAGATTTAAACTATGGACATGTTCCGAAACAAATTATTTGAATTTGAATTTAAAAAACGGCATGGCTTCGTCATGTCCGACGATCGTCTGTCTTTCTCTCTGTTTTTATGTCTCAGGCATTGTACCCAAAAAATATTAGCTTTACATGAATTAATTTCGGAATATGCGCCTTGTATTTCGTAGGTGTAGGTACATAGATGATGTAGTCTACACATAGTACCAAAAAAAATGTTTGGGGCCACATCAATCGGCCCAAATGATGAATGAGGTGTCAATGGATTCGAAATTATGTTCCGGCTGATATAGGGTAACTTTTGTATGAAAGAAAAACCGGTTTTGTTTCCAGTTAGTTTTCCGTAGTCTATCATGGGACGGCCGCGACATACTCTCGATTTGTCTCGCACTATACCTCTTGTTCTAAGTGTTCTCATAAGAAAGAGACGGATAGTGCGAGAAAAATCGAGAGAGCTCGCGCGCCGTCCGTCGCATGATAGCCGTGCAGGTTAGAGTTTTTTGAACTTTGTATGTTTGTAGGATTTCATTTTTGCATTATTTTGATCGTGTGTTTACAGCAAACAAAAAGGCTCTACCTATCAAAGCCTATATGCATTTTACATTTTCTGTCGATGTTTCCTTTTTGGCGAGGGTGAAATCTTTTACGTGTGTAAATGCAATTTCCGATCCTTTGAGGCAACCGTCCCCTTGTGTTTTATCCAGGGATGTTGCGGTTGCAATGTTTTAAACATCCACTCGGATATTTCGAGGGTCACATCCGCAGATGTGGGTTATAGACTCAAAAACATAATTTAAGCAACCTCCTTCACGCAGTACTCAAATGCGTTGCGACTGATTCACAATCGTTGCAAACCTAAGGCCTGCATCACACTGTCGCGGCCTGCGGTGGCGGACAATAGTGACAGCTAATGACAAGTTTGCTATGGTCCGCCGCGGCCAGGTCGCGCCCAGGCCGCGCCAGTGCGATGTAGGCTTAACGCGTCCGTTCTTGTCACCTGACCTGAGCGAATCGTCAGATTACACCAACGAAGATTCTTATTGACTAATGAGGAAAATACCGAACACGCGCGCGGCACGTCTGCAACATGCAACAGTTTTCTCATGCGTTGAATTCACCACGAGTGTTTTAGCATTTTCTCTTTGCAGTCTGCTACTAATTAACTATTTCTTATTTGTTGTGTTTCTTTAAGTTACGGTAGGGGGGTTAATGTACGGCTGAGTAATTCGCGTCTTATCTTGCTGTCACTCTAATTATGGGTCGAAAAGAGACAGAGATATAGCAGGCGCGGATTCACCAGGCCCTCGGTAGGTTTCTGTAGGACTGCAGAAGACCGTAGCCACGATAACATGACTACTTGATCTGTCTTCTTCTTGGTTGATACGTTTGGTCAAAACGGTCGTGGTCGTTATTAGTGGCGAGCAGATGTCACTCGCGTCACGCTTTCTTGCCATTTCGATCTATTCACGGCCTTCCTTGTACACTCATACAATTGACCGACAGCAGATTTGATCTGGTCTGCCCATCTTAATGGGTGATCTTCCGCGCGGTCGGGAACCTTCCACACTGCCTTGTGGAGAAGAAGAGGCTCGATAGAGCCGCCGTCTCGCTTCAGGTATGTGGTATAGTCCATACCACATCTCATACCAATCATTTCTCAATTCGGATGACTGGTTTTGGAGTTTACCCTCTACATACAAAACAAGCTACACAAAAATTAACGTACCTCTTTATAATATTAGTACGAATACTATATCATCACCATCATCATTTAAAGCTGCCGATAGACTTTAACATTCACAGGTAGCAGAAATAAGAGCATTCGTCATTTTTAAATTTGTCGAACTGAACAACGAACAGAGGCGAGCATAGAGCCGAACATCGCTACGAACATTTTCGAGACCATTCTAGCGAACGCTCTAAATACTGTGCGGGAGATGTGGGTGGAGAGAAACGGCAGCGGAACAAAATTGCTAGGCTCGGAAAAAAGCTCGAAGCAAATGCTGTCTGTCATTTCAGAGAAATTTCCGCCCTCGGACGCTCCGGTTGTGGTATGAGCTGTCGAGGTTTTCCCGAGCGACTGCGGTATCATATGGTTCTTCAAAAAGGAGTGTACACATTTGTAAAGGGTTACCCCTGGAATACCCCTGGAGTTGCAAGCGTCCATAGGCTACGGTCACCACTTACCATCAGGTTTGTCACCGACGTGGAATAAAAAGAAAAAAAAAAGAAAAAAAGAATGCTCGCTAAAGCGCTCCTGTTCATTTTGTTAGCTTACCTGTAATGTAATTTTTCGCTAGAATGCTCATTACGCTAAAGTATCTCAGCACCTTAAGAGTCCGCAGTCAGCTCGGTTGAATTTCACCTTCCCATACAAACGTAGTTACGCTCTCATTTTAAAACTACGTGTTGGATTGTGACGAAACTGCATATACAATGACATGAGGTATATCTATGTCTGTAATTAGTTTATATGGTTCCAGTTTATAAAACAAACGAAATACAGCAAAAACAAGTTTTGTATGAAAAACTTAAATTCGCTGTATTTTTTACTATGGTATCTGAAGCTACATAAACTAATTACAGACATAGATATACCTCATGTCATTGTATATGCAAAGTTTCGTTACAATCCAACACGTAGTTTTAAAATGAGAGCGTAACTACGTTTGTATGGCGCTCCTGTTGGGCCTTCCTTTCAAAGGTTTGTAGGTCCCGGTAAATATGATGATTAGATTAGATTAATTTATTGCTTATTGCAAATTGGCATTATGTTTTACAAATTTTCTTTGTATACAAATAAAATGAATACACAGAAAGCTCGTCAGGGACTTACAATAAATTTGTAATTTCTAACAATAATAATTAACAAGGACCGACGGAAGTATTTCTGTCTGTCCTTGTTAGTTATTATTGTAATTTAAGACAAAATATTGATCGTAAAAATGACAAAAATATAATAAAATGTCACAACTAGAAAAATAAAAAATATACGTAGGTATAATGCCGGGATGTTAAAACATATCAATTTCATGTCAAATAAATGAATAAAAATAAACGTCAAACGTAAAAGAAATATACTTAAAACGGAAATTACAGCAATATGCCATATATATTTTTTTACGTCACTCCGGGCGGTAAGTGAGATTTACCGCCCACGGGCGCAGCGGCAAATCTCCCTTCACACCCAGGAGAAGACGTAAAATTGTGTACGCACCACGGGCGGTAATTCGTAAAGCCCCAGATCGCATATTCATGGCCCTCACCTTCGGTACGGTAATGTAATATTAGCGCAATAGTAAAGGAAAATTATTCTCGCAACATAATTATCAGTAACGCCTGATTCAATCAATTATATAATATTTTATTTTTATTTTATATTATACTGTATTATACTTTTTAATCTTCGATTTTTTTTCGCTCTTGTACCTAGGTACTCATACTTGGTCTTTCTTCTACTACGCAGGTAATACCTACTTCTAGGTCTTTCCTAAGAATACTCGAAAAATATAATTAATATTTATGAACGTTCAATTTAATTTAAAAATATTCTTAACACATTCACTGCCAGGAACTTTCCGCTACTTAGCGGGAATGCCACGTGATCGGCAACTAGAGCAGCGCATAGCGATTCTTGGCCGTAAATATATTCAGATCTTACACTAGTAAGATCCAACTGCCATCTAGCGGCATTTTCCGTAACTAAGAGTGCGACGTTGCTGAAAATAAAGACAACAGGCCCCTGTTTCACCAACTTGACAATTGTCAGCTGACAATGACAATTCACCATCCATTGCATCTTCTAGCAGTTTAGGTGGTCGCTCGGTTACTTGTGGAACCAATGTACGGAGAATTGTCGTTGTTAGGTGACGATTGTCAAATTGGTGAAATAGGGGCCTGCTCTCCATATCCTGCTGTTTGGGTAATTTATACTCTTCTGCGCCATCTGTGAATGCATTTTAGGAATCTTTCGTTACACATTGTTTCGCTATACGTTTTTAGCGCTAGTGTGCATTTTTCTCGGGCTCCACGCGGCTCACCAAGTGTATTAATTAGGAATCACACTGGCCTGCGGTGGCGGTCAATAGTAACTGGGTATGGCCCAAATACTTAGCCAGCTTAATTCACTCAATTAAATCTTCTATGAAAGTTTCCGTT
Source organism: Epinotia bilunana (assembly GCA_947049275.1). NCBI lineage: Eukaryota > Metazoa > Arthropoda > Insecta > Lepidoptera > Tortricidae > Epinotia > Epinotia bilunana. The sequence goes on along the minus strand of OX346275.1, from coordinate 12,988,813 downwards.
GTGACGCGAAAATTAACCATACAATTAAATGGTAAATTGTTGTGTCACCTTTTTCACTTCTTCGGTTTGTATGGCTAACTACCATCTAACCAGGCTAACTACAGGCCAAGAATTGGGTCCTTACACAAAGAAAGCTAATGACAAGTTTAAGCCTCTCACAGACTGGCACGGCCAGTCATTCACTGTCAAATTTACTATTGACAGCCACCGCAGGCCGCACCAGTATGATTCAGGCCTTACTATTGACCGCCGCGGCCAGGTGAGAGGCCTATCACAGAATGGAAGCGCAAAACCAATGAAATAATTATTGAAATCGGATGAATAGTTTCGGAGATTACGCCCTACATACAGACTTACCCCCGTGTGGTGTCGGGTTAGAATGGTACCACCCCCTTTCTTCCTGTGGGTGTCATAAGAGTCGACTAAGGGAACAGGGTTGAAGTGTGTTGTGGGCGATGGGCTAGCAATCTGCCACTGCGTGCGACCACATTTTGTCGATCTTTTATTACCCAGATTTATGCTAAAAGTGGTACTGGAAAACAAGGTTCATGTGCTCTGCCTACCCCTAGGGATAATGGCGATAATGTATGTATGTATGTTATACAAACTTACATTTCACAGAATAATGTTCTTTATTATTAGAACCTAAAGATTATTAGAAGGTATAAGTACGTATACTTACAGTAGGAAAATTCCGAAACTACGACTTCGAGTTTTAAAAATGGAGGTGAATAGTAAACCTCAATATAGTTTCCATTACTTTATTTTCAAATAAAATTACATAATTACATTGACCTGGACTGAAGTCCAGTACGCATTTTCATACAAAATAACTTAAAATAACGCTACATATCACAGAATTCATAACTACAGGTTACAGCTTGCTTACTTCACTATAAAACGACGTTTCAAAAATGCTCATATCCATATTGAAAACCATTCAAATAAAAAACATAAGAAAACTATTAGGCTTAAAATGGAAGAATAAATAAAAGAGTTGATTTTATAAAAGCCAGTGCATATAATAGCTCAAAATAAATATAAAAAAATAAGTTTTAGGCGATTATATAAAAATATTTGGGAAGATTTTTTTAGTATTTGGCTCCATAAACATTTTGGCTGATATTTTTGTCGTTTTGTGTATAATTAGCAGCAGAAACATCCATCCACTGATCAGTAAAGATTTTTTACAGTAATGTAAAGACTTCTACTATTCGCTACCAACTATACAAATATACAAAAAAATGTGACAGTTGGAGGAGCTAGTGTTTGTTACTTTGTAGAGATGGGGTAATATCGAATATTTGTAAAATTAATACTTGGGAAAGATCATATGCAAAATATTAGGCTCGCAGTTAGAAAAATATGTGTTTTGTGGTCGTTTAATAGCCTATATCTTCATGTATGGTCCTGTTCTTTAATTTAGGACCCATTTCCCAAATAATATTCATTGCATTCTTATAAAATATGACAGGACTGTCCACCTTAAGTGGGTGCTAAATTAAAGTTCGTAACCGCCTACAGTTGACGTAAAAATATGTTCATAATTTTGCATTATTATTATTATATGCGAAAAATATAATATCTTAAGCGTCGATTGTAAATCATGCAGATGGAAAAAAATCAAATAAAAAATGGAGTCAATCTTACATATCGAACTAGCCCCATAGTAGGCAATATACTTAAGGCTTATGTTATGGGTACTAGACGAGGATATACATATTGAACAGATATAAATACGTAACCACAGAAAACATCCAAGACTCAGAAACAAAATATCACCGTAGGTATATTGCCATTACCGTGATTTGAACCCAGGACCGGCGCCTCGCAGTCACGGTCAAAATATAATACATCCGATTTATTACATAATATAAGTAGTCATACTAAACATGTTTTATGAAACCCATTATTAGTATGATTGATATTAGTTACAGTATTTTGGCAAATTAAAGTTGTATGGACGTTAACACATCACATGTTACAATTTAATACATAATCCTAATAGTTAGTCAATACTTAGTTGAAATTAAAAATGTACAAAATTTATATATAATCACAATTATTAGGTAACAAAGTTGGACAAACAAATATTGCAGTTACGTTTTATAAAAATAGGTTTATTTATATGCGATGTCTTGTCTATTTTATATCAGCTTCATTGATATTTGAAAGAAAGGAGTTATGATGAAGTTAAACGTCATAATTAAATAAATAATTGTCCTCCTAAGGCCCATGACAAAGATTAAACTCACGTATTAATTGTCACTATGCGAGACAAGTTTCGAACCCTTTGGGAATTCTGTTGTGCGAGTTTAACCGTTATTTAATATTAGTATTGCTTTAACCATGACAGAAAGAAGATTAAATTCAGCTATGGTATCATTTAAAACAAGCTGGTACAGTCAAGTGCAAAAATATACGATATCGAAATAATTCTCTTATTAATATCTACCCTAATTCTTCGAAATAAGAGCCATGAGACATAACCCATATGCATGCACTTGACTGTAGGTACATTGAACGAGACTAGTTTTTTGGTACCTATACTGAGTTTACTTACTACGAAACACATACGGCCCCGTTCTTTAATATAGGAACCTTTCCGCAAAATACTCTTTGTACCTATTCCTATACAGTTTGACAGGATCGTCAACCTTAGTTGGTTCCCAAATTAAAGTTCGTGACTGTACTTCGTCATGCTCAAAACGCATGGTTGCTTTTCAGAATCACAGATAATAAATATAGAGACAAGACATATAAAGTCAACAAGTTCCAGTTATTACGTACTACATAACAATTTCCTACTACACATAGCTTTAAAATCTCATTTGTATCACATTCATTCAAAACTATATCTTATTACCTAAACATCACGGTCCATTTAAGTTCCCTAAACTACTTGCCATTAAGTTTTAGTTAAAAAATAGAAATTTTTATAACATCTTTAAGCTTTGATTCTATATATGGCATTAAATTTCAAAGGTAGTGATAATTTACGATTTTAGAATTTGTTTATTGATTTTATGAGCAAATTATTGAATAGGCATTAAGCTCTTAGACTATAGTGCCGTCACAGGATTATGTGCCTTATTCTAACAGTAATAAGACTCGATTTAGTAAAATCGGTAGATTAATAAAAAGTGGATATATACTTAAAATCATTTCTACGTTTTGTTATAGCCAAAATAGGTATTTATCTAGCTATAAGTATTTCGTGTATCGTAAGGTCAGTTTTCCTCCGCATATAATTTTAAAACTTGGAAAGGCTTGTGTGTGAATTGAGATTTGTCATCAATGAATAATGCTACGTAAAATATACATACATAATTACATATCTACTGTTGTTCTAAGAGAAAACGTATTTGTATCCAGTTGGCGCTAGCGTCGCATTTGTTTTTTAAAAGGTATTATGTAATTTGCAACTGCATGTAGGTATATTTTATCAACGTCATTATATCAACCGAAAGACGTCCACTGCTGGACATAGGCCTCCTCCAAAGAGTGCCAGTGACCGGTCCTGTGCCACCCGCATCCAGCGGACTCCCGCGACCTTTACCAGGTCATCAGTCCACCTTGTGGGGGGCCTACCCACGCTAAGCCTTCCGGTACGTGGTCGCCACTCGAGAACCTTTCCGTCCCAACGGCCGGCTCTACGTGTGTCTAGTATGATTGTTATGGTCAAATCTTGCAAGTAAAGAAGGAGTATCACGTGCGCGTAGCCGACCACAGTGTCTCCCGGGTTTTATGACGTAAACACATGTACCGCACTCGGGTCCGTTTTCTGATATCAACGCAAATTTACTAAGACATCGCATCATCATCATTTTTAGCCCGTAATCGCCCACTGAGCATAGGCCTCTCTTCGAGTACGCCACCCGTCCCTATCCTGAGCTAATCTTATCCAGAAGTGACCCGCGATCTTCCTAATATCGTCCACCCATTGAGCTGGTGGACGGCCGCGCCTCTAACCTAGAAGTGGCCACCATTGAATAAAAGTAATCGCCATATCAACACAGAGGCTTAATTAAAATATTTAAGCCACTTAGACTTATAATAGTCATATCATAAAAGCAACTAGCCGTGTTCCGGTTCGGCCACGACATTGCGTGGCAGAGGCAGCGGTTTTTCTAATTCATTGCGTGTGATCCCAACTAACCACAGTGTGTTGCGCGTCTCGACCGCGCAGTGAACAAATAAAACGCTTGTCACGCCGCAATTCGAGCAATGTCGTGGCCTGGCCGTTTCCTAACGGCACGTCAGTCAGTGCTCCTGCACTGACGTGCTGGTGGAAAGATTCCAAAATTACCAAGATCTTTCCATTGGGAAGGAAATACCCTGGTAGTATCTCAAAATTACCAAGATCTTTCCATTGGGAAGGAAATACGCTGGTAATAGCTAAATTTTTTCCATGGGGCATTGCCATAAATGGAAACTGAGGAATTCTATTGAAAGTTCCCCGCAATTACTGGGAAGTTTAAAAAACTTTTGGAAATGTTCCGCAATTTTGACGTGACGTTAGGAGTCGCTTTGGTTTAAAATTAACGTACATGTTCATGTTATCAATTAAATTACAATTATAATTAGTTACAATTTATTATCTTCTACATCTAATAAACCCATATATATATTCTCTAAAAATTGCTCTTTAAACTAATTGATTATTTAGGATTCTTACATTTCTACGAAGTTTTTTATTGTACTCTTTTTGCTAAACTAATGCTACAACGAATGCTACAACTAATGCTACAACGAATGCTACAACTAATGCTACAACTAATGCCGATCAAATAGAGATACAAAATAATTAAAAAGACTGAGGTTGTAGCTCTGTAGGTCGTTATCTTCGGAAATACTAACCCAACTTCAAAATTTGTTTGACATGTGTATTGAATTGACTTTCTGAATGGACATAGACCATATTTTAGCCCATGGATTTGCCCGCATTCTTTACAATAGGCGGGCGAAATCGAGCAGGCGCCCAGTTTCCAAAAAATTTAAGCATATTGCAAATTTCATGTTGTTCTCATTTCAAAACAATAGAAAACCCAAATGAATTTGTAAAATCTAAATGTCGGTGTAAGTAATTCACAAGGTGGTTTTATGTAAAATAATTTACTTTAAAAACAAAGTTTTAACCGACTTCAATTGAGTACTCCGCCAAGCCACGAGAACATTTCTTTTCCAATTTACCTCATGAACTGATTTCCGAGAGCAAATGCGTTGATTATTATAGAAAAAAACCCAATCGCTGTATGTGACCCGATAATATTTGAGGACTTTCGTCGATTCAACAAGGATCACCCTTGGCACTTCATTAGTTGCTATTTATTTGTGATTTTGTACTTTTAAGTACATAATTGAGGAATTCCATAAGTCATCTGTGGTCTTCATCATCAATTCCACTCCACCAATTTATGATTTCCGGATGTAAATACACGAATTATAATAGAAAATACCAAAATCACTACACGCGTGCCTAATATAATTGAGGAGTTCCCTCAATTCTTCATGGATCCCATCATCCAATTGAATTTTCAAAAAAATGGGACCCACCTGGAAGCATATACTTACAAACAAAAAAAAATTATGAATCGGCTCATCAATGACGAAGTTCTGAGGTAACAAACATTGAAAAAAAAAAAAAAAATACAACCGAATTGAGAACCTCCTCCTTTTTTTTGAAGTCGGTTAATAAGACTTGTATATAAAACCCATTTATAAACAGCACCACTCGTTTAACACATTCATTGCCAAGAAAAGTAGCTGGTCCTGTGGTTTTCCGCCGTGTAGTGCCCGCTAGGCATTTCCTGGCAGTGAAAGTGTTAAAAACGAGTAGCATTCTATAGATATTTCGTAACGATTTGGACGTGCAATGTAATACGGAATCTCAATACGAGCATCAAAAACAACTACCTATATACACTCAACAAATTACATCGATATGCTATTAGTTGACATTCAAATACTTTGCCGTATACTCAACCCTGGGATGGATGTCTGATGGATCATTTAACACCTCGCATGCATGTCACCTAAAGTCTACTAAATGAGTCGTGTCTAAAAAGTTGCAGCAAATTAAAAAAAACACATGCTGGCAAGCCATTCCCGACGGTGTCTCTTACAAACGTTGCCATTGTGCAGTTGGCACACAAATGTTGCCATAGACCGTCTTCTTCCATACAAACAAGGAATTTTGTTAATGCGAGATTATAAGCATATTAGAAAATGTTAGATAGTTTAAAATTTTAAATATTTATTAAGGGTGAAAAGTTAAGACAGATTGTAGTCCAACGTAATTATTGATAAGCACGTAAGTGAAGTTATGCTATTTACTCGGGAATTTACTTTCACACAGTGGCAAAACACTGACAGTCCGCCATTTTTAGATGCTGATGACGTAGGCCAGATACGCCGACGTCACGGGCTGTCACGGGAATTACTTGCCTCGTTTTTTTTTCTACCATGGGCATAGCGGCGTAAAGTCTGGCCGCGGCGGTCAATAGTAAGCTGTCAAATTTACTATTGACCGCCACCGCTGGCCGCGCCAGTATACTTATAACTGACAGCTCGCTTGTGACGCAACTCTCTGGCCAGATTCTAGGTGTCAAGTAGGTATATGAAACCTATGTTTTTTGCACACCTCGGGTCGATATTAACCCTAAGCCGAAATGAAAATGTACGACTCCGACGAATGTCCAAAAACATAATTTACAGATGAAATAGCAAAATATCACATTTGTAGCTACATTTCAGCTTAATCGACTACTATAAGGCCTTTACGATTCGTCTATGAAAATGACAAATTATATTATTTAAACCGCCCTGTTCGCCCGGGCCTATTTTCATGTTGAAACACACAAAAAACGCGATGTGCATAGCCCCTTAGGTTCTAAAGCTGAGCATTTATCTAAGCACCGCGCCACGTCTCGTCTGTGCATTCAAAAGGATGGACACAACATTGTTCGAACCTTAGTCCCGCAGCACGGTAAACTCTCCATACAAATCTAATTTGGTTCTCATTAGGGTGGGTTGCACCAAACTGTCTGTAACCGTAAGCGGTGTTCGTTCAAATCTGAATGTATGAAAAATTGACAAGTTTCTATTAAGAGGGAAGAATATATTTTCAGCTGCTGCTCGCGACTGGCAATAGGTACTTCTTTGATGAAAGTAGCATTTCGGGAGAAAACAGTTGCCACTAAAATCACTTTGATTTTGATGTCGATCGCTTCAGCATAATATTAAGGTTATAGGTTCTGCTTTATAAAAAAAAAGTTTAAATGCTTAGATAGTTATCAACGCCAGAAATGTCGCTTGTCTGTTCTCCAACTGTACATGTAGACAAATTTTATAAACACAAATATATACATCACATTTATCACATTTTGTCGACCTTTTATACCCACATTGATGCTAAAAGTGGCACTGGAACACAAGTTTCATGTGCTCTGCCTACCCCTTTTGGGGATAAAGGCGTGAATGTATGTATGTATGTAAATATATACATATATAAATGCAATGTTATTACCTACAATAATTAAAAACACTGTCCCATCAATATTTTTGGATGTCTACGTGAAACATTACAAAAATATCACACCTTCCTACTTATCTAGCCTAATAGTTTCGTCGTCTTCAAGTCTAAAGTACGAGATACGGTTGGCACCACTAAAACTACTTAATGTCACCTTAATTTCCCAATTTGGCAAAAAAATACTGTTTTACATTGTCTTATTGAACTTCAATACTGTCGTATGTTTAAAATAAAACCAAATAAAATAAACATCGAAATCAAACGTTGCTAATGGTATTTAAAATTGCACGGATACCTTACAGCGAAGCTTTGGTATGCTATAAAATAAAAACAATCCGTGAACTCAAAGTAAAAACCAAACCCGCACGCCCTTATCTAAGTGTAAGGCCTGCACGGCTAGCACGCGACGGCGCGCGGGCTCTCTCGATTTTTCTCGCACTATCCGTCTCTCCCTTATTAGAACACTTAGAAGAAGAGGTATAGTGCGATAAAAATCGAGAGTATGTCGCGGCCGTCGTGTGCTAGACGTGCTGGCCTTACACTTACTCTTCTAAAACCCTTCTCCTGTAAAAGAGGAGAATGAAAGCCCAATCACACTCGACTTCCTCAGATTATCCCCCTTGTGAATTGGCTATCTGTTCCGCCCACAACTTCACTGGAATATACACATCACAATAAAAACCTGCTAACAGCCTACGCGACACCATAATCCTGTCCAAGACTTGCTAGGGTGACGAAGGCAATGCCTAAGAAGACTGAACCCAGGAGGTCTCCCAGGGCAGTCAGGTAGGGGATGGCTGCGTTATCAGGGTCCTTCTTCCGTTTCCACATGAGATGGATCAGCATGTAGGCCATGTACAGGAGCACCATCACCTGGAATAGTAAATGAGATATTTTAGGAACAACAGAAATATATAAAATAAATATTTGGGGACAATAGAATGCAGATTATTTCTGGATGAGACTAGCACGGGACCGGGTAAGTGGTGTACTCGAAGAGAGGCTTATGCTGAACAGTGGGCTCACACAAATGGAGCTAGTCCCGAACTAAGCCAATCTTGTACTATGGGTACTAGACGACGAAATACATATATAGATAAATGAATACTTAAATACATTGAAAACATCCATGACTCAGGAACAAATATTCGCGCTCATCGCACAAATAAATGCCCTTACCGGGATTCGAACCCGGGATCTCCAGTTTCGTAGGCAGGGTCACTACCAACTAGGCTACAGAGGTCGTCCATATATAAATGCGAAAGTGTGTCAGTATGTCTGTCTGCTACCATTTCACGCTTAAACCGCGCAAACGATTGAGATGAAATTTGGTATGAAGATAGTTTTAAAAACGAAAAAGGACATAAGATACTTTTAAATTAAATTAAATAAACGTTTGTTTCAGGCCGTGGCCCATATAGTACAGACTTAAATTAATTAATGTTAGTAGAGGGTACATTCAAATTATTAATGAAGGGAAAGAGAACAGGACCGGCGCATTAAACATAAAATAAAATCATACAATTAAAATTTGACATTGGAAATAAATTATAAAATCGTTAATGGCAACAGGCGAAATATTATTAATTGCTAATTGTCAAGGAATCCAAATTCTCAGAATTAAAAATTAAAAAATGTTCATAAATTACATTAATTAGTCCTTAGAAAAATACCGGAAGTCATTCTCTAAGGGGAGTGAATGAGGTGAAAGTTTGTAAAGGTTACGATATAAACGAGTTCCACTCAGACGAAGTCGCGGGAAGAGCTATAGTCATAGAATATTACTAATGTACCCATTTTTGTGTTTTAACGCTAAGAGAATATATAAAAGATAATTAGAATAGTAATTATTAATTGTATCTGTGGGCGTAGCATGGTTGCCATTTTATCACTTATCGTTGTGGTAAAGACGCCCATCACGCTCTGACAAGTATGCGAGTGCGAGAGTGACGCATGCCTTATCCACAACGATAAGTGATAAAATGGCAACCGTGCTACGCCCGCTGGACGCTCAGAGACCTTATATTCTTATACATCTCTGGGATATTAAACGATCTCATACACATCTTGTTTATTCTTATTGAGAACTTGTATCGAATGTAATGGTACACCTACTGACATATTGTTCTGTTAAACTGCAACTTCTAGATGGTTATTGTTGTAAGTTTTATTGTTATTGTATATTATTGTTTGACATTTAAATAGCGCCCTCGTGATCTTTTTGCAGAATAACCCCCTTATTCATAAAACTTAAAATATCTCTGCTAAATAAAATGCGCTTTTTCCCTTTCTTACTCACACAAATGTCAGAGTGACAGATAAAGACAAACTAATTTTAACGGCATTTATTTAAGGGGCTACCCGAGGTTTTCATAGATTTTTGACCAGTTTTGAATCGTATCTACTACTTTTGCACTACAGATAGAATTATAAATCAAACGGCTATCGGTTCTTCAATCTATTATCTCCATTTTCGTCTACCGGATTTTAAAACAAATGAATACTTAATTCGGTATGATTTTTTTTAAACATTGTCTAAAAAAACACTTATTACGTATCTCTATTGACGCGAAAGATCTATCATATACGAAATCTACATATATGGGTTCGTCTGTGACGTCTCTAAAAACAGGTTTAGGGTTTTTATTTTAAACCAATTAACACAAAAGTTATGGCTAGAAAACCAGTTTTTGGCCTAAAATTGTTCAACTTTGATACCAAATATCTCGAAAACAATGCACCTGAATTAAATATGGGATACCAGGTATATTGCATAAAGCCGTTGTTATTAATATAATAAGCTACAAAAAAACATTAGAAAACTAAGGGATTCAGATCGAAGAAAATATGCTTGTAGAACGTTTATGAATATGGCTGTAAATGTTTGATTTTGATTACTTACTTGCAACAAGGAGCAGATGAGGTAGGTGATGCTGAAAGCGACCCCGATGGACACGTATCCCATGTAAAGCCAGTCAGCCGCGACCATGAATATGATCTGGCCGACCACCGCCAGCGCCAGCAGCATGCGCGCCACCCTGGCCGCCGCCGCTGCAACACAATACAAACATCAGTTAGATTCCATTCTTTATGCCACACGGTTTTTAATAGTATTAGGTATTGCTGTTACCATAAAGGTTCACCTTTCCCTGACCTAACTCTAACAGCAGCAACGAATTCACTGTAAAACTACAAACACACATCCATCTTCTCGCAGAACCTTTAACCTTCATCACGCACTAGTGCCCATCACGCCAGGGACATCAGTCGCATCAGTGTGTTCAAATGGTGTAAGGCACCGACCAAATTTTCGACGGCACCATGAGACATTAATGATGATACGTCTAATCCTTCATGTAGCTGAATGATACCATTATAAATGTATTTGTTAACTGTGGCATGTAGAAGAGCCGTTGAGATTTTGAATTGTGACATTTGTGACATGGCATAATCACTATTCAATTTATCAATCGACTTCAGAATCAGAATCAGAATATTTATTTTGTTAAACATAGGTTACAGTGAAAGATGTTACATGAACAGATATATTAGAGCACTATGTTTTACCCGCAATGCAGGTGGACAAAAATCATTGCATAGCTGCATGCAATAAGCAATTCCTTCACTTATGTAACTAAAATAAGCATTAATACAATAATAATCAAATCAGTAGCTACACTAGTACTCCTATCAATACATAGTTTTGCCATCATCATCATTAAAAAAGTCATTTATTGAAAAATAGCATTTGTCGATAAGGAATAATGTCAACTGTTTTTTGAAGTTACGTATGTCAAGTGATATAATTTTATCTGTAATTTTATTAAGTATTCTCGGTGCCATGCCTAAGATACTTTTTCTCATCAGCGCCGTATTGCAACATTCCAGTTTTTATTTTGAATTTGTATTGCTGCCGTGTTGGAAGTCTCCTGCCTTGTGAGACACTAATGAATAAGTTGAATTCAAGTCATCAAGATAGGTTCAGAAACAACAGTGAGGAGTACTCCAGTGTTTTAAGATGTCGCTTAGAACCCGCATTAAAAAACGCAGAATGCCATTCCAATCGCCAGGCATTAGTCCAGCCATGCAATCGTAGAGAGAAAAACCAGAACACAGTTTTCTTTCAAAGGTTTGGCTTATGATCCGCAAATATTCAAGCAAAATCACACAGGACTCACTTCCAAAGAACAGCGTCTTCCACGGCCACTCCACCAATCTCGTGCCCTCGGGCAGCACTCCCGGGATAGCGGTCTGATGAAGATGTGTCGCCAGCCTCGAAGACTGCACGCACACCAGGTTTCCACCGATGCCGTTCACTATCGGCTGGAACACCTCGTAGCCTGTGAACCGGTCCACGGCTTGGTCGAGGACGATACCACCGATTCTGTGAAAGATAAGCGGCCAATTAGTGATGATGATATTTTTTGTTTTTTTTTTAAGCTGCCCAGCATTGATTGACCCCAGTCTGGCCTGATGGTAAGCAACGACAGACTCTACTAAGATGCTCACTGGTTCAGTAATAGCCTATTTACTCTTATTATGAAGGCACGTAGATCGTAGTTCTCAAGAAATACAGATGAAGGGCGCGCATTCCTTTCTTTAGCAGTTCGCATTAGAAGGCGAGGCAAATGGCTTCGTGCGAATGAATGAGATAATTTTACGTCGTTAAAATAAGGATGCATTCGCTCCCCACGCCTGTTCGTTCGGTGATGGTACGGGGAAGGTGGAATTAGGAATGTCGTCCTGACCGATTATTCAGCGAGTCTGTAGGTATTCTTGTTAAGACGGTTATTATTGATGGAGTGTTGTTGTTCTACCCTCTGGTGGACTATCAAGTCGCTTACGTTACCTTCCCTACTCACAAAAGTACGAGCACACTTTGGGCAAGTTAACAGTAGCACCCCACCGTCGCAGTTATACAAATTAGGAGGTACACAGTAATCGCAGACTTCGGTATCGATAAAATGGGTTACTATCCATTTTATCGACTCGACCTACTGATAGAACAATATTGCGTTAGGTACTTTCTTAGATTGGAGCAAAATATAAAACGAGGGCTTCATGTGGTGGTGTGGATAACATCATTCGCAGTGATACCATATCTTGAATCAATCGAAAAGTCATCAGACCTTTACCTACGCATTCCATTCATATCTCGGTAATAGAATAATAGCGGATAATAATATGATGGATTATTATATCATGATTCATAATAGTGATTATCAAGGCCCGTACTTTTCGCGCCGATGACGTCAAACCACACAGGATGATTTCACGATTTCAGGAAACAGTTACGACTTATCAACCTCTTTAATACGATATCAAATAATAATACATAATAATAATAATAAATGAATATTAGGGGACAATCTTACAGAAATCGACCTAGTCCCATAGTAAGCTCAATGAGGCTTGTGTTATGGGTACTAGCAACGATATATGTAATAGATAGAAATACTTAAATACATAGAAAACATCCAAGACTCAGAAACAAATATTAATGCTCATCACACAAATATTTGTCCTTACCGGGATTCAAACCCAGGACCTTCAGCTTCGTAGGCAGCGTCACTACCCACTAGGCTGACCGGTCGTCGGTCGGTGTTTATATTGGCACCTAAAATGGTCTTTGACTGACATTGTCATTCATGAACGAGTGAGTTCAGATGAGCGAAGAGATGTATATATTATGTAGTCATTAAATTTACTACTGTATAAAAAGTTGCTATACACAATGTCATCTTTACAAGAATATAGTTTCGATTTTCTGTTTTTAGAGCTTCGGTGACAAGCTTCAGTAAACTTATTTTATTTACTACAACATCATGTGTGCAAATTGACGTCATCGAAAAGTACGAGCCCGGGTGATAATAATAATTCGGCTGATACAGGTATAGACATATAGACATCATTTATTGGTAATAAGGTATTACCGGTCATTGTTTATTGATTATAAATAGATGAAGTCTGAAAAACATGTCAATCGTAGACCACATTACTCGATAGTATGTTTCGATGTTGTATGAAGGATACTCGACAATCGAACAGCGATAATTAACAGGAAAATGGACCTCCCCCACTGTAGGTATACTAAATTGGTAGGCATTAAAGTAGTTCAGAACAAGATGAAAAGACTCGTAAAAAGAACGTACCTAGTCGCTGACGCCGTCTAATGCATTGCAGCGAATGTGGGGTCAATGCCGTTAAGGTGGTTTTCCACCGGCGAGGCGAGGCGAGGCGTGGATCACCGCGCGCGCGCGCGCTCAGTGCAAATAGGTAGTAAGTCCCATACGAATTTCAATTCTCGCCCATCCACGCCCCGCCTCGCCTCGCCGGTGGAAAACCACCTTTAGTCTCCAATGCCTGGGCCAAACTTCGCCTGAATATTGTATACGTTAGACAAGCACGGCAACAACATTCGGGCGAAGTGAGGCCCAGGGACAAGAGAAATGAGGGTATCAGGGTTGCTTGTCGATTAAATTACTGAACCACGAATCTGAGATGTTACCCGCTAGTTTTAAGTATTTAAATTCACTTTTGTAATCTTAGGTATAGGTAAAAATTATAAAAATGATTGTTTAGTTTAGTATTAGTTTTGTTTATTTTTATTTATTTTTTTGAAAATCAGCGTCACGGCCCCCGTGACAACATGCTGAGGGAAGGTCCTATTTATCACGTTTTATATTATGCTTGTATCTTTTTCGATCCTAAGTATTTTTCTTTACTTTGCGTTTTCGTAATCAATATTTTCAAGCATAAACACACCTACATTCATGGACCTATACTCAGGACAAGCTATGTTAATACTCGTAATACTACCACGTCCGAGCGAGATGGTAGCATACAAATCTCAAGTGTGTCAGAAAGGGAAATACGTAGGTATTCCACTTACCACACAGTTCCACTTTTTTTGTTTGCCGCAACTGATTTAGTATGACGTTGCGGCAAATAAACCATTGCCCACCCAAATTAAGTAGGTTGTTTATGGTAAGCCAGCCATTTTAAGATCAGTTCTTAATTTAGCCGCATAGGAGCCTTTCCGTCTCTCATTGTCGCAGCACGTACCTAGAGCTTGTCCTGAGTATTGTAGGGGGCAGTTGTGCAGCTGACTAGATTCACGCCGGACTAGAATCTTTAAAGTAAGGCCTACTACCCACGTAGCCGCACTTCATGCACGATATCCTGCGTAGAAAGGAACGAAACTGTGCGCAAGGAACGGCAACGTCGCATTTATACCCCTGCCAGCCATTCGTCGAGTGACGTGGTAAATAGCGAGGAAAGGTGGCAGAGACATGGTGTAGCAACGTTACTCGTCATGCCGCTTATCTTGCTCCTCGTCGTGCACCGCTCTCTGATTTGTCCGTTTTTTGGGCGCGAGTCAAAGGAGCGGCAATACAGGCAAGTAACCTCGAGCGAAGCGTCGCGATTAATGTGTGGCCTGCACGGCTATCACGCGACGGCGCGCGAGCTCTCTCGATTTTTCTCGCACTCTCCGTCTCTGTCTTATTTTCTAATAAGACAGAGACGGAGAGTACTTAGAACAGGTACAGTGTAGTTATAGTGCGAGAAAAATAGAGAGTATGTCGCGGCCGTCCCATGATAGATGTGCAGAGGGGGCTACATCACGGCAGCGCGAGGAGCATAGTGTGGCTGAGGTATTATATATGTATTGTCATGAAGTGATGTGATGTTGGTAACCAGATAACTCACCCACTAATGAAGAGAGCGGAGATGACGGGCGTCCAACCGGTGGTCAGGACTGATTTGGTGTGCTTGTTTCTATACACGATGAACACCCACACAGGGAGAAGAGAGAAGTACACGCAGATTATCACGATGGGCTGCCATAGGGAGGTTTCTGGAAGTTAAAGGATGTGTTACTCCCGTAGATAATATTAGACAGCACTTATATTAGGTACCCCGGTCCTGATTGTACCGGGTCTATCCTAAAACTGGTTTAGGGCAGGGAAAGCGCAGCCCTTATTGGAAACAAATGCAGTAAGTAGATTGTGTCTCTAGGGATGGAAATGAAAAATTAACGGCGAGGGATTCTAAGTAGAATCTTGAGCGTACGAGGGATTCAAGTGTTTACGCCCGGGACGGAAACAATTTTGCTAACAAGTGGCACATGTTTTTTTCACCTTCTTTGAGGATTTAAATCACAATGACTCTTTTCGGAAAAGAGCAGCACAGTTAGGGCAAGACGGCGCGCGAGCTCTCTCGAGCTCTCTCGCACGAGTCTCTTTCTAAGTTTTCCAATAAGAAAGAGACGTGTAGTACGAGAGAGCTCGCGCGCCGTCTTGTGTTAACCGTGCTGTAGATAGATCTTTGAGCAGATGTGAAAACTAATTTCAAAGCCATTTTGACTACTTTAGGAATCTAAAGGCGTTCCTTAAAATACTGCTAGCGCGTTGTTGACCTGTCAAGCTGTGACTTGCTATAGAGGGCAGGCATTATCAAAATTGTATGTACAAACGACAACACTGTTAACTGACCATTCTGTGTTTATATAGAACCTTATTACAATGCACTTAAGGTGCACCGATGGTCAGTTAGCTGTGTTGTCGATAATACTAGTATATCGTATATTGTCTAATCTAATCTAGACGCTAATAAAATAAGCAATAGGTTAATTATCGTAATTAAAAAACTTCCGTGCGTCTCAGACATATTAAAATACAGTCTATTAAAATCGCCCCAGTCGGCCAACGCTCCATACAAATGTAAACAAAAATCGCGTAAAAAAAAATCTCTTACATTTTCTTATCAGAAAACGATTCCTGTTATGCCCTTGACCGGTTCACACCCCATTTTTGGTACACTCTGTATAATGAAACGGTGAGCCGTTTGCCGACGTGAGCGTCTTTAAGGTCGAATATCGCTCGACATGTTTCGAACAGGTGCCGTTACCTAATGGTGCAGTGTGTGCGTTGCACACGGGCGCAGCAGTCCTAGGTGGTGCCAAGGGAAACTTATGTCCCAGTTTGAGAATAAAATTTGGGTATAAAAGATTGTCAAAATGTGATATAGCAGGGATAGGTTGCTAGCCCATTGCCCACAACACACTTCAACCTTCGAACCAATACGTCGTCCTTAATCGTGAGCACTCGCGATGCTGGCGCTTAGCACTGCTGATCTGTGCCCTGGCGGACCGGCTGTACATCATCATATCAGCCGAACGACGACTGCGGGACATAGGCCTCCCCCAAAGAGTGCCACAGCGACCGCTCCTGCGCCACCCGCATCCAGCGGACTCCCGCGACCTTTACCAGGTCACCAGTCCACCTTGTGGGGGTCCACCTTGTGGCTTGGGGACCGGCTATAAAGGACCACGCATCGGTTCGAAACATGACAAGCGATATTCGACTTCAAAGACATGAGTGACCCGTTTTATTATATTTTAATAGGTTAAATTTATTTGTGATAAAAAACGTTCTACATATTCTTGTATGGCTTGGAATGAAAAAGTAAAAAAAAAGATTTGAAATACGCTCAAAAAAAAGACTGTGGCGATAATTTCATCACAGACCACACAGTAATAAACAGTATGGGTTTCTTCAAAAAAGGAGTGTATAAATGCTTAAAGGGTCGGCAACGCGCATGTAACACCCCTGGAGTTGCAAGCGTCCATTATATAGGCTACGGTAACCACTTACCATCAGGTGGGCCGTAAGCTTGTTTGCCACCGACGTGGTATAAAAAAAAGACAAGTGGTATAAATAGCAATAAAAAATATCAAACGACATCTAACAAAAAAAAATTAGGCAACTAGTGAATTTCGATCTAAGTGTTCTAGGTAGGCACTTTAGTCCTACACATACGCCCATCTCTTTATTCAGCGTTACGTCTTAATCGTAAGAAAGAGATGAGTGTATCTCATCAGCTGCTTTCTACTGCCAGACTAAAATCAAATGCATCTACTCTTTGCGTATACCAATCTTAATGGGTTCCGTAGGGCCAACTTCGGGTTGATCTGTGGCTTCTTCCTTGGGAATCGGAATTATTCCTACACAAAAAAGAATGATTAGGTACAAACAACCAAATTATCGAACGAGCGAGCGAAAAACGAAGTTCTTTGCTTCAATTTGGGCCGAAAATAGTTTGTCTGTCCGTTGTCCGGTGTCTGTCCCGCTGTTCTCCTCTACAGGTCGCATTTGTCAACCGATTCTCGTAAAATTTTATGAGCAGGTTCGTTTATTATATAGTTTCTTTTTGCCGGGACACTTTTTCGAAAAAAATTGAAAAAAAATGAAAAAAAGGGTCGCGAGTTCTACAATCTACACGTCAGAGCCACTAGTTTAGGTATTTAGTTTTTAAGAAGTTTTGTGGAACGCATATGGTTCCTTTCTTTAAAAGTATGATTGGCTTGGTGCAGTTCGAAAACAATCTAAATACAAAACCATCTTAAAAATAATGTTCCGTTTCGACAGTAAACTATTTTTAAACCGAATTTCAATTTCCGTGCGCGGACGAAAAGGACAGCAAATTGAGCAAACATTAGCGAGAGAGCGCAACAACACTTGAGGGTTACATTCACCTAAAACCCGATCGCAATCGACCCTCGCTCGCGCGCCGAGTTCCGTTAATAACAGTGTTGCGTTTGACGCGCTTGACAGCCCTAGCGATTCGAAGGCGTGAGTTTTTAGCCCACGAGCTACATGCAATTTTTTGTCAGTCACTTCCCCCGGTCGACCACTTGTGAGAAGCTTATGAAAGTTGTACCATGAAGCCCCGTGTACGTCAGCTGCGGCTCCGTCGGTGAATTGTGCAGGCAGCAGCCTCCCAAACACGTTAAAAAAAAAGCATTTACCCCCGATAAATTCTATCATCAAATGATAGTTAATTCAATATTATGATTAAACTAAATCGTCAGCTACTTGCAAAGGTGCGATACTTTGCCATGCACTTTAAAGCAGATTAACGTCTGCTGTGCATAGCAAAGTAGGTATTGCGCCGTCGCTTTAACCGCGCGTTTATAGTAGGAATATGTTTTACAGTACATATGGTGCTACTTTCCCGCACTAGTGCGGAAAAGTGCACTTTTCGTGCATATGTCGAAACTTTAAAGAGCCATATGTACAGTAAAACGTTGTACGATACACGTGCGAATAGGTAATTCGCAACTCGTGTCGATTTAAAACACTCCCTTCGGTCGTGTTTTAATTTATCACCACTCGTTGCGAATTTCCTATTTTTGGCACTTGTATCGTAAATAACTATTAACATGTTCATGTAACCAGCTGAGGGATTTCCCACCACTGTACACAGTCGGCTGACGATTTTTTTTAAGTCATATTATTGGATTAACTATCATTTGACGATAAAATAAAGTAAATGGCAAAAAAAATTATACGTGTTTGGTAGGCTCCTGCCGCTCAACCCACCGACGGAGCCCCAGCTGACGTCCACCGGGCTTCATGATACGAAATTCTGAACCTTCTCACAAGTTATCGCATGGGGGTCGATTGGTCACGAAAATCTGTTGCTAGCTCGCGGGCTATCTATCCTGTCGGGTTTGTTACACAGTGGAACATCTGTACATAAATACCATCTATCATGTGCCTGAATACTTACGTATCTGCTCGTACATGTACTGCGCCGTAACGGCCAGCACGGAGTTGCTGACTATATCGCCTATGGACGCCGCCAGCGGCGTGGCCACATTGTCCGGGTTCACCTTGAACCTGTGCGAGCAAATGATCACCATCACCAGCACGAAGTCTGCGGAAGATATACAACATAAGTAGGTACTACAGTCAAGGAATTAACTAGCTCATCAGCTCATCACGCATACTATATTTATTTGTCTTTATCAGGAATCGAACGTAGACTCTTAAGGCCACCACCACCTTAAGAGGCTCCCATACGCCAATGACCTTCGATCTGAATTCCTTAGTTTTCTAATGTTTTTTGTAGCTTAATATATAATTAACAACAACGGCTTTAAGCAATATAGTATCCCATATTTACTTCAAAGTTCATTGTTTTCGAGATCATTGGCATCAAAGTTGAACAATTTTAGGCCAAAAAACTGGTTTTCTGGCCATAACTTTTGTGTTAATTGGTTTAAAATGAAAACCCTAGACACGTTTTTAGAGACGTCAAAGACGAACCCAAATATGTAGATTTCGAATATGTTAGATCTTTCACGTCAATAGAGATACGAAATACTTAAGTGTTTTTTTAGACAATGTTTAAAAAAATCATACAAAATGAAGTATTCATTTCTTTCAAAATCCGATTGACAAAGATGTAGATAAAAGATTGAAGAACCGATAACCGTTTGACTTATAATTGTATCTGTAGCGCAAAAGTAGGAGATACGATTCAATACTTGTCAAAAATCGACGCAAACCTCGGGCAGCCTTAAGTCGTCATGACAGTTTATTTCGTGATTAAAAAAACATCGTCTGATCAATTACCCAAGACTAAAAAAGAGAGTAAATGAGGGAAAAGCAGTTGGTACAGTTGGAAGACGACCTCTTCGAACAATTTCCGACCAAATCGGAGAAGCCCTGAAGAAAGGTCAGGTCAAGAGTACCGACGAGCATGTATGAAGAATGTCATGAAAGTAAACGAATCAAGAAAGGTTTGTCAGGATCCGTGATCTCTGCCTACCCCTTGCGGAAATAGGCGTGATTATGGTAGGGGCTATATATGTAATCACCTAATATAAAACATGTCGTCGTCGCTGTGAAGACGGCGGATGAGATCAGAAGCAACACGTAGTCTCCGTTGAAGGATCGATCCGTGATGATGTTGACCACTATCGCGAAGATGGCCACCACTGTCGCTGCTACTATCGCTTGGACCTAGAGGCAAACAAAGCAATTCATATTATTTTCACGCCACTGCTCGGAAATGTGGCAAAAGATGGTCAGAATTCAGGCTTCAAAGCTGGGCTTAGTTAGACATCGCACGAACAGGCCAGCAATTTGAACTGCGATTCGCTCAATCACAGCTCAAGTCAAAGCCGGACCTCACTGGCGGCAGACGAAACGCTTCAAACTAATTGATACAGCCGTCTTTACACCGCTGTCTATTTCTACTAATCATTGTATGAAAAATTAAGTAAATTACTGATTCGGTCGCGAAATACTGTACGTAGGTCCAGAGTTGTACTACATTTTTTTCTAGAAGCGTCAGGATTTTATTGGTAGCTTTAAATTTACTCTTGTACAATAAAAACAATGCAATTTTTTTCTAAACTTTCAAGGTCCACAACTTTTTATAATTTTAATTATATTTATTAATTTATACTTTATTCAAATAATTTGATGGTTTACCATTTAGCAACACATTATCTTTTAACGTGAGTCCCCACCCCTATTAAAGTAACCACCGCGCGATACCTCAGGCACCTCGGGACGTTTTCTTTGACTTGGCCACTCTGTTCCTCTCTGCTCTGACAGTCAACAGTTTAATTACCTGCACTAATGACACGTTTCCGACGACCATCGAAATGATCTCCCGCGTCGACGTCATATTCCCTAGATTGGCCTGCGTGGACAGACGGGACGCCAAACACATGTCCAGGTTGCCTGCGAACAAAAAAAGTACCTAATTAACTTCTGACCCCGTAGCATGGTCGGCCTTATCACACGATAAGTGACAAGATAGAGCGTCCGTCACTGGCTGACACCGTTCAATAGAACGAGACGGACGCTCTATCTTGTCACTTATCGCGTGATAAGGCCGACCAAGATACGGGGTCTGATTTGTATAAACTTTAACTAAGCCACTGTGGAGCTGAACAGACACGCGACTTGTAAACTGGAGGTCGGGGGTTCGAACCCCGGCTCGAATGACTAGGTTTTTCAGAATACGTATGTACTATAGACAACACAGCTAACTTACCATCATAATAAGGTTCTATATAAATACAGGATGGTTAGTTAACTGTGTTGGAGTTTGTACGAAATATTGTATCACAGTAGCTTCTTGGTGAAGGAAAACGTCGTGAGGAAACCGGTCTAATCCCCACCAGGTCTACTTGTCCCTCTGGGTTGGAAAGTCAGATGGCAATCGCTTTCGTAAAACACCTACTCGA
Organism: Epinotia bilunana; assembly: GCA_947049275.1. Lineage (NCBI taxonomy): Eukaryota > Metazoa > Arthropoda > Insecta > Lepidoptera > Tortricidae > Epinotia > Epinotia bilunana. Next base: position 12,967,229 of record OX346275.1, on the reverse strand, counting down.
TCTAAAAGACACTTTCCCCCTATCTCTCTTAAATGTACCTCGTCTAATTACAGACAAAATAGTTTCCTGAGTCGCGCTAGTCGCACTTTGAATAGTTTGTCAAGAGAGATGGTATTCAACTGTTCGATTCCTTCTGTGAGGCGAAAACTAGCATGTCGTTTTTTTTCGTGATAACAATTCTCCAATCTAAATTTGAAGATAGATAAATTGCAAGTGGTGATTGTTCGGGTACGTGTGACTGCTCACGTGTTCCTTCTTTGTTAATTAGTTGCTATGTTTTTTATGTATATTTTTTTCTTTATTATGGTGCACTATTCTGTATTAGCAGTGTACATATGCCTAGTGCGATATTGTGTGCTAAGTGTGTCAAACATTTTTCTTTTTTCTATGCCATTTCTATCTGTGAGTTCCTTTAATTGGCTTTGTATTACTATGTAAGAGTTATATCATGTTTTTGCAGCTGTTGGTACTCCTTAAGTATAAATAAATAAATAATTAAATAAAACTAGTGCCTACGCCTAATCTTTAGATTAGGGACTAGTGCGCACCCCGGGCTCCTTTTGGGTACAATCGGGCAAACTGTATGGAACTAACTTGAGATTTTTATAAGACTTTCTTCAGCTGTAACTAACGGAGGCCCTGGACGCTTTGTACGCAGCGCCACGTAACTCTGTACATCTCGCAGTATGTTAGGGTGAATCAACATTTTTCTGTCACTAATTGTTTAAATAATAGCATGTCAAATACCTGACAAGTTATTATGTATGAGCATTAATGTAACCTGCATTTTTTTATATGTTAAGTACTTCTTTTGCTATACCCTATCGGGGTTCGCGTGGAACTGTAATATTATACAAGACCTATTATGGTGTACACACATATTTAAAAAAAAACAATTAAATGAAACGAAATCTATGTTGTAACATTTTTTTCAAGAAATTCGGTCATATTATATTGACGGAAACTTTCACGATTCTCACACATATTTTTTCCTAACTCTTTGTTCTTTATCATTCTTTCTGTCATATTGTCTCCTAACTAACGGGTCAGAATATTTCATGTCTATCTAGACGGTGCCAAAGTTGGCGACCTTTAGCAAGTAGTAGTCTGCCAAGTACATCCAGCCATTTTGAGGACTGTCAGGTTTACTCTCTCTACGATTATGTCTCGTACTGTTGTCACATGACGTAAATTTACCTACCCATACAAATTTTCACCGGTAGTGAAGGATTTTCAAACATTCGGCCAATTTTTGGTGCGACAATCTTCTTGGTTGAAGTGTGTTGTGGGCGATGGGCTAGCAACCTATCACTGCAATATCACATTTTGTCGATCTTTTATACCCACATTTATGCTAAAAGTGGCGCTGGAACATAAGTTTCATGTGCTCTGCCTACCCCTTTTGGGAATAAAGGCGTGAATGTATGTATGTATATATGTATAATCTTCTGATTCTCGCTCAGCACAACTTTCTCGACCTGCTGCCATGTATTTTATCGTGTTATCATGAGAGGTACCTAGGTGTATTGGGGGTGAGCTTACGGACTAAAGATGACTCGATTGTAATTACACACACATCTGTTGGAATTACTTTAAGTACATAAACATTTACCCCAGTCTCCAAATCTAACCAAACTCCGTTGTTCTCAACCGTTTACTGACAATTTTGCGTGAGAAACATAAAACCAACACAAAACAGTGAAAAAAGTCGTGTTTTTTAAAGAATTACCTACCAGCAAATTGTGCGAAAAACATTGAAACACAGTTTAACCGGTCATCAAACCATTGTATTCAGAATTCAGATGCTAAAGATCACGAGTATTATTATACTTATCGGAATACGTCAATAATATTTACAAGAAAATGTTCGTCATGCGCGAGTATTCATAATTTATTTTGTGAATACGAATATTATTAAACCTTTTCGGATATCCTACGAATATTATAAATGCACAAGTTTGGATGTTTATTACTCAATCACGCTTAAACGGCTCAACCGATTTGGATGAAATTTTGCACGAAGTTAGTTTATAGCCCGGGTCCAAGCAGAAGTCACGGACAAATATTCGTGCTCGTCACTCAAATAAATGCCCTTACCGGGACTTGAACCAAGAACCGTCGAAAAAATCAACTGGACATGGTTGTTGGCACGTCAATAGGCGCAAGCCTAATTAACTTAGATATGTCTGTGACCCGAATGTTTTTCTTACATACCTTTAATTAAATCTTTGGGTAGTATTATCCTATTTCCTATGCTGAACAGTTCATATAAATATGTATGAAGTAGCGTTTGTGAAGTAAACAAAGTTATCAAAATGTGAATTGTCGTAAGCACGGGAAATCGTACCGCAATCATATTTATATATATTGCAAATAATTACAGTTCACACGCAATTTTAGCGTCATTTGTATGTACCTATGGTATTATGTAGCCTAGTGGTACAGGCATGCGGTCTTATCTCAAATAAGATCTAGTTTTCCCTCCGAGTTGGAATGTCAGATGGCAGTCGCTTTCGTAAAAACTAGTGCCTATGCCAAATTTCGGGAATAGGTGTCAAAGCGGACCGGGGGACTGCTTTAGGGCACAACCGGGAATAACGCTAGGTGGATGAAAATGGCATGGCTGTCCGCAGTAAGCTTGGCCGAATTTCACCTTCCCATACAAACGGAGTTTCGTTCTCATTTTAAAACTACGTGTTGGATTGTGACGAAACTTTGCATATACAATGACATGAGGTATATCTATGTATATAATTAGTTTATATGGTTCCTGTTTATAAAAGAAACAAAATACAGCAAAAACAAGTTTTGTATGAAAAACTTAAATTAGCTGTATTTTTTTTACTAAGGTATCTGAAGCTACATAAATTAATTACAGACATAGATATACCTCATGTCATTGTACATGCAAAGTTTCGTTACAATCCAACACGTAGTTTAAAAATGAGAGCGTAACTACGTTTGTATGGAGAATCGAGCTTACTGCGGACTCTTAACTGGTTCACTAATTGTCCGTCACAAGACTCAAACGTGTATCCTCTGATTTCTTTTGTTTACTCTCAACTTATCAGTTAATCGTACAAATAACGCGCATGCTGTGTATACATAATACTCATGCCACTATCTAATACAAGTGCATAGTCGACTTTATCTGTAGGTATTTAGCGTCTTGGGTAGTGCGCAACGCCACTTATAAAAACATAAAAAGAAGTTACGCAAGTACCTCTATCATGAACTTAAGAGCCGGGCGGTGGTCGGTGGAGTAAAGGTCACAGCTCATTAGAGCCACCCGGCACCCGACCCGCACCGCCTCGCCTCGGAACTATACTAACTACGGAGTTGATGTGGTGAGCGCATGCCCGTACAAATCCATATACTAAAGAATACTAACCGCTCGAGGCGAGGCGGTGCGGGTCGGGTGCCGGGTGGCTCTAATGAGCTGTGACCTTTATCGCCATTCTGTTCGTTCGTCTGTTGAGCTCTTGATACAACATTACGTTAACTTTCTCTTTACTAGTAATAAACGCACGTCTTTGTCTTCCCCTGCCTGTCCTTCCTTCATTATAGTTTTTTTATGTCCCTTCTGTTTGAATACAGTTGGCTGGAGGGTGAGAGTCCCACTTACCCCCTATTATAGCTTCCCCAGGCTGGGGGGGTGCGTAATTATATTTCCACTCTGTCAAAAAAAAAGGTGCCATGTTCCAATTTTGCAATTGGATTACGCACGATGACGGCTACCTTAAGTCCCCTATTTTCTTAGTTCTTACCTCCCATTTTGTAGTAACATTGCCCCTTCAGAGTTCAGATACACAATAATATCTAGTCACACCGAATCGTGTAACATTCGAGTTCATTTGGACTAGGTAGTTAGGTGATTTGAACTATAGTTCGGCTGTTTTACGGGACTAGATTTTTCTGTACAGTGTCGAGAAGTTTATTTAAACTACCGTGCACATAATAAATTACCTAATTAATTTAAATTAAATAATTACTGCGTACAGTAATCATTTGAATTGTAGGTATGGTGTTATCAATAAAGAATTGTATTGTAAGGCGACTCAATAATATACGTTTAGGTCTGCCTTGCATATGTTGCAGGGATATGGTATATTTTTTTATTTGGATTTTAGTGGGTTATAACTGCTATTTTTAGATGACGGTATAGTTACTCTAAGAAGAATTAGGTTTTAGTCAAATATTCATGGTTAAATCTCTCAGAAAAAATGTTTCATGAAAAGACGAAACATTTACCTATAGATTCGAACCCTAGCACATACATCATGGTGGGAATATTGCTCTTACTGCCTTATACTTGAATAAAATAAAAACCGGCCAAGTGCGAGTCGGAGTCGCGCACGAAGGGTTCCGTACCATTATCTATAAAAACAGTAAAAAAAAGTTTGTTGTATGGGAGGCCCCCTTTAATACTTATTTTATTTTGTTTTTAGTATTTGTTGTTATAGCGGCAACAGAAATACATCATCGGTGAAAATTGCAACTGTCTAGCTATCACGGTTCTTGAGATACAGCCTGGTGACAAACAGACGGACGGACAGCGAAGTCTTAGTAATAGGGTCCCGTTTTTACCCTTTGGGTACGAAACCCTAAAAACGAGCGGCTCCGTGAGCTGTAGTTCGTGCGCCTGCCTTAAAAAAAACTATATAATCATCGAACATGTTCCCAAAATTTCACGAGAATCGGTCGAGAAATTCGACCTGTAGAGGAGAACAGCGGGACAGCGGGACGTCCGGACATAAATAATTTTCGGCCCCACCTGAAGCATAGAACTTCGTTCGCTTCGCTCCCTCGTTCGATAATTTATTTCAGAGCATAATCAGATACCGAAATCTTAATCTTATAAAGGGTTAATGTAATTAAATTAAATATGAAATACCAAAGAAGGTTTTTTAGTAGTAAGCTAAAGTTAAGTTTGCATCGTTGCAGAAGCGATGTTGAATTGTTGAAATTAAAACAGCGCGACTACATCGCGACGGTCACCCGTTTGAATCTGCATCGCTTCTGTCGCGCGTTGCAAATGCGACAAGGGGCCACATGACGCGATGTAGTCGCGAGTTCACGAAACGCGCGACTGAGTCGCTGCAAAAAATCGCCGTGTGCGACCCAATTAAGACACCGATTTTTCCATTATATGCTATCGATGTACAATTTCATTATATTTCCTGAGATTAGTCCGATTAGATTAGTAATTTAATTGCGTATGTACATAATACTCAAGATATGATGCGAGCTATTTCTGTACGTACGACGTCAAAGAAATGTCTGCAATTTTGCACCTTATCCCAATGCCATAAAGTGGAAAATGTATACATGTTTTTGACGTTCATTGTTCTTCAGAATATCAGTTATCGGACTCATTCAGGTTATCTGCGGGGATTCCTTTTGTAACCCCATTCTAATTTTTGATGACCATAAGAACGTGGAGATTTGAGATGGTGTAGGGGAAATCCGGGAAAGATGGACCCCATCTTACATAAAGGCGCTTAAAATTTTAGAGGCCTAGCGCCTTGAGTTTTCCCCCATACGTGTCAAATTTAATTAGGTATAATTTGGTATTCATAGATTGTTGATTGTCAATATTTTTTTGTCATCATCATCATATATTTAAGAGGTTGGCTCTTGTCGGTGGAGTAATTTCCATTCTGTTCTATTCTCTGCCTTTTCCTTCAACTCTCTATACGATTCAACTTCAATATTTTCCTTTAACTGCTCCATGTAAGCTCTTCGTGGTCTTCCTCTTTTTCTTCTTCCTTCTATCTTTCCCTCTATTATAACTTTAATGAAGCCATTGTGACGAAGTAGGTGCCCTATCATGTTTCCTCTTCTGTTTTCAATAACTTTTAATAAACTTCTGTTTTTTTTAATTGACTATACACAAAATCTCTTCATTCGTCTTTTTCTCCGTCCAACTGATCTTTTCTAATAGTTTTTTTAGTAAAATATATTTTTTAGTATCTATCTGAAATAAAACCCGGGTAAGCCAGAAGACAATACTGACAGACTTTTTTGAGAGACATTATAGATTGGACTCTTAGATGTTCCATTAGGCCATCATAGAATGGCTTTACCAATTAACAAATACACCTGTTTAATGGATTTCGGGATTTACTAAAACTTTAAAGAGTTCTCCAGCTATAACCACAATTCATCATCATAAGGCCTTATACATTTTGACAGATGATTCAAACAGCGACTGTATGCGAGACAACGCCTCGTGACTCGTGACTCATCATCATCATCATATCAGCCGAAAGACGTCCACTGCTGGACATAGGCCTCCCCCAAAAAGTGCCAAAGTGACCGGTCCTGCGCCACCCGCATCCAGCGGACTCCAGCAACCTTTACCAGGTCATCAGTTCACCTTGTGGGGGGCCTACCCACGCCGCGCCTTCCGGTACGTGGTCGCCACTCGAGAACCCTTCCGCCCCAACGCCCATCGGTTCTACGTGCTATGTATGCCCACTGCCACTTAAGTTTAGCGATTCGGAAAGCTATATCGGTTACCTTGGTTCTCCTGAGGACTCGTGACTCGTGACTATGTAAGCCAATCCGGGATCGACATTTGCGTCCACATATTGTGTTCTCTTGACCTCTTTAACCTCCTCACGATTATGCCGCGCTTGTGGGCTCGATTTTGGAACCAGGTACCATCGTGGATTTCACGGCCTTTTGCCACAGTGTTCCTTCAATCATCGCGGTTGCCAGCAAGATCTTCCCAAGTGCTGCGATCGATGTTATGCCCATGCCACACGTTCGTCGAGTGACGCAGGAAATAGCGAGGAAAGGAGACAGAGACAGTGTGGCAACGAGCCTAGTGGTTCAGGCATCTGGCGGTCGTGGGTTCGAATCCCGGCTCGTACTAATGAGTTTTTCGGAATTTATGTAGGTAGGTGTGTACGGAGTATTTTTACCGTTAGCTTTTCGGTGAAGGAAAACATCGTGAGGAGACCGGTCTAATCCCAATAAGGTCTAGTTTTCCCATTGGGTTGGAAGGTAAGATGGCAGTCGCTTTCGTAAAACTAGTGCCTATGCCAAAACTTAGGATTAGGTGTCAAAGCGGACCCCGGGCTCGTTTAGGGCACAACCGGGAATAACGGTAGGAGGATGATGATCGATAAACAAGTGATTTGCTTATTAGTTGAGATTTATTTCACGTATACATTGGCGATGACTAAGAACCACATCATCACGTCATTTCAGCATTCTTTATCACGATATCGATCGAGTATAGTCTTATCTACACGGGAAATCCAGATGTAAGTGTCACGGATATGGCCGATATGAATTTCCATCTGCATGTGTTTAACATAACATAGTTAATTAGTCACCCCTGCACGGCTATCGCAGGGCGGCCCGCGAGCTGTGTCGCGGCGACATAGGCTATCCGTCTCTTTCAAAACGTTGCGCTGTATTCCCAGTAGTGGTGAGCAGAGGATAAAATTTAGTTTAGGAACTAGGCTCGTAATTTTACATTTGAAGATAAAGAGAATTAGATATTGCAGAGTTACAGGTTGCTAGACCATTGCGCATAATAAACTGCATCCCTATTCCCATAGTCGACTCTTAACGACAACCACGGTAAGAAAGGAGCTGGTGCTATATATTCTAACAAGACACAACACGGGGAACGCATTTATTTATTTAGTCTTTATTGCATAAAGGAAGAACTTACAAGCTGAATGAATGCCGTAAGCATTCTCTACCTGCCAACCTTTGGGCAAAGCAGACAGATTGCAGGTATGTGGTAGGATGTATATGGTCAATCTATATCAGACGGCTTGTCAGTTTTACTAAGGCTCAAGAAGCCTGGGGTCAGCTTTGGAGCCGCGTTTTTGATACAGAATGGTACAAGTCGGGGTTCGAAGCCACGACCTCAAGATAGTAAGTTTTTGGCCAGTTTTACCAAGGTAATTTTGTGAGTATGAGTATGGCTCTGGCAGGTATGAGTCGAATGAATCAATTAAATCATCTTTGCATGTCAGCGGTCATTACATCCATCACTATCGTACTACCATTATTCCCGGGGTCCGCTTTAACGCCTAATCCCAAGATTTAGCATAGGCACTAGTTTTACGAAAGCGACTGCCAGCTGACCTTCCAACCCAGAGAGAAAACTAAACCTTAATTGGGATTAGTCCGGTTTCCTCACGATGTTTTTCTTCGCCGAAAAGCTAACGGTAAATATTGCGTACCTAAGTTCCGAAAAACTAAAACGAGCCGGTATTCGAACCCACGACCGCCGCTTGACAGCCGCATACAAGAATCATTAGACTACCGTAGCTTATATCTATACTGTATAAATAACTATACGTTGACAATATGTGTCGGCCCGTGTGGTGTCGGGTGGGCCATGTGGTGTCGGGTTAGAATATCACCACCCCCTTTCTTCCCGTGGGTGTCGTAAAAGTCCACTAAGGGAGCAGGGTTTAAGTGTGTTGTGGGCGATGGGCTAGCAACCTATCACTGCAATATCACATTTTGTTGATCTTTTTTATACCCACATTTATGCTAAAAGTGGCGCTAGAACATAAGTTTCATGTTCTCTGCCTACCCCTTTTGGGAATAAAGGCGTGAATGAATGTATGTATGTATGTATGTACGTTGACAATAATACGACAAGCACTCGCTCAATGATAGTAGTTGGTTTTGTTCATTTACAATAGACGCTATCTATCGTGGAATTACGTTGACATATCCAGACAAATAGCAAACGCAATAGTGAAACTATTTTCCTGTTATCTTGAATTTTATGATCATGAATCACACACACTCGATCATACACAAATGCACAATCCCACAAACGTGTAAATACCCCCAAGAAGCATTCAGTTAATTTCTAGGATACATACAATTATCTACCATTATTTTTATGAATGATCACCTTAGTTTTATTAAACTCTAACTTCCGCCCGCGACTTTGTCTGCGTGGACCCGGGATAAAAAACTATCATAGAGCCTTCAAACTATCTTCGTGAAAAATTCCATCCAAATCGGTTGCAAAAATACAAACATCAAAACTAACCCAACTTTCGCATTTATAATATTACTAGCAGATGCCCGCGGCTTCGCCCGCGTGGTTATAGGAAAATGTAACATATTGAAATTTACCCGTGGGAGTTAGATGTTTTCCTGCTGGAAAAAGTAGCCTTTGTCACTCTCCAGCTTCTAAACTATCTCCATACAAAAAATCACATCAATACGACGCACCGTTGCGACGTGAAAGAAGGACAAACAAACACACACACACAAACCTTCGCATTTATAACATTAGTAAGGATGGTGGGATGTAATGTAACATTTTGTTTTAAACATGTAATGTAAAAAATTAGAATATCCCTCGCATCCATGAGAGGAGGCCTGTGCCCAGTAGTGGGGGATTTATTCTTATTTTAATTTTTTTATTGATGCAATGACTGGCAATCAAACAAAGTCATCCTGCGAGTGCAGCTGATTCTGGCAAATTATATGACTGTGTTCTGTAACCAATATGTCATAGAAACCATGTTTTGTTTTTTTTTTTCAGTACTACAGAAAACAAACGCCCTTTCCTTAGAAAGTACTCAATACGCGTAAGTATGCCATTAGGAGAAACATCAACAGGCCTTGGCAATGATCGTCACAACGCTCGCAAATTGCATGTTCGGGGTAAGTCCGGCGCGTCATCGCAAACAATGGGTCATTACGCGTAATTATCTATCGCCTAAGGTTGAACAAAATGACAGATTTTTATCAGCAGGCCACTTGGGAGCACAGAGTGGAACGGCTTGGCCATTTGTACGTCACCAGCATTAATATCTGGTATACTTAAGAGTACTTACTGCTGTGTTGCAACGACCCAAAGTGGATCTTGGCTTCCGACACTAAAGACCGCCAGGCTTCCCTGTCCAATGCCGTTTCGGTCCAATCCACGGCCCGGAGTTAGGTCAACAGTTGGACGTACCGAGCACCTACTTTCTCCGGACTGCACGATCGTCACTATTCGTCACCCTTGCGGACAACGTGTCTTGAGGATTTTGTGTCTCCTATGATATTTGGTATAACAATAAATAATAATAAATCAGCCTATATATGTCCCTCTGCTATTCATAACCCTCCTCTCATGGATAAGAGGGGACAGGCGGTAGTCCCCGCACTGAACCAGTGCGCGTTGGGGACTTCACATACACCTTTGAATTTCTTCGCAGATGTATGCAGGTTTCATCAAAATTATTTTCCTTCAGCGAAACGCTAATGATATATCAAATGTTTAGCTTCCGCCCGCGACTTCGTCTGCGTGGACCCGGGATAAAAACTATCCTATATTTTAAGTCATGCTATAAACTATCTTCGTGCAAAATTTCATCCAAATCGGTTAAGCCGCCTAAGCGTGATTGAGTAACAAACATCCAAACATCTAAGCATCCAAACTTTCGCATTTATAATATTACTAGCTTCCACCCGCGACTTCGTCCACGTGGATCCGGAATAAAACTATCCTATATTTTAATCCAGGCTATAAACTATCTTCGTGCAAAATTTCATTCAAATCGGTTCAGCAGTTTAAGCGTGATTGAGTAACAAACATCCAAACATCTAAACTTTCGCATTTATAATATTAGTAGGATCAAATGATATTCCGTGCATAAGTTACGATAAATTCATTGGTACGAGGCGCGATTCGAACCCACGAACCCGCCGTTTGACAGCCGCATGCCACCGAAGCTTGTTATCTGGCAGACAAATTTATATTCCAGTGCCACCTTTAGCATACATGTCGGTATAAAAGGTCCACAACATGTGATATCGCAATGACAGGTTGCTAGCCCATCGCCCACAACACACTGTAATCCTGCTCCCTTAGTAGATTTTTACGACACCCACGGGAAGAAGGGGGTGGTGAAAATCTAACCCGACACCACCACACGGGGCTACCTAGTGTACGACTCGATATAAAATCCGTCATTGATAACGATAACCTTTAAGGTAACTGTGACAAAATAAACTTTTAGCAAAGAATAATTAGTATCTAGAGGTACAGAAGGTCCACTGTCTAAGTGATGAGGTTAGCTGTCATTTTTTGGGACTAGGCAATCATAGAGAGCGTTCCCCCACTATCTAGGTAGTATAATATGGCTTTCCCCGCATCGACGGCGGCCTAAGGATTTAAATGTCTATAAATTACGCACCTTTAAGTCCGGAGAGTGATGGCACCAAAACGAATATAGCTGACACGTTCAGAAACACCTCCCAGTTCTGGAATAGACAAAAAATTATGAATACATAAGAAATAGATTGTTATTAAAAAATTTGTATATTTCAGTCCTAGTCCGAGTCGACGATGGTGGGAGCGGGACAAACTAGATCCCTTTTTAAAGAACGGCCGGAGGCCTGAGTCTGCTCAGGAACGCGAAGTCTGGAAATGCAGGGAGGTCTGCTCAGCAGTGGGACACAACAGGCTCTTAATAATAATAATGTATACACGATGATTCTTGAGCAGTGTGTGTTGCCAGTGATGACATATGTCACTGAAACGTGGTCGCTTACTATGGGCCTCATAAGAAGGCTCAAAGTCACCCAAAGGGCTATGGAGAGGGCTATGTTGGGAGTTTCTCTGCGTGATCGCATCAGAAATGAGGCTATCCGCAGCAGAACCAAGGTAACCGATATAGCCCTCCGAATCGCTAAACTTAAGTGGCAATGGGCGGGGCACATAGCACGTAGAACCGATGGCCATTGGGGCGGAAAGGTTCTCGAGTGGCGACCATGAACCGAGAGGCGCGGCGTGGGTAGGCCCCCCGCAAGGTGGACTGATGACCTGGTAAAGTTTGCTGGAGTCCGCTGGATGCGGGTGGCGCAGGACCGGTCACTTTGGCACTCTTTGGGGGAGGCCTATGTCCAGCAGTGGACATCTTTCGGCTGATATGATGATGATGATGATGACACGATGATTCTTAATTCGTGATCAGGAGTCGAAAAATATTGATACACATCCAAAACAGATTTCAATGGATGCTGTCTCATGCAATGAAATCACTGTTTAGTTAATTAAATTTAATGATAATGCTAACACTAATGTCCACTGAATGTTTGGCCACCCTACATTTCTTGAAGTTAAGTAGATACGTCAAACACACATACTTCATCGCAAACTACCGTTAGGGTGACAACGATTTTGAATTATAAAGTAATTCCTTATTCAGTTCTATTCAGAAAAAAAAGTTTGTTTTAAGTAACTTCGAGTTAATCGTGTTTGGTATCAATTACAGAATTAGAAAAATTTACTCCTGATCACGAAAATCATCGTGTATATAGGCAGTATAGCGGATCCGAGATTTTGGTTTGGGTGCAGCTAGAACCCAGGATTTGACCATGCTGTCGTTAGATTTTAGCTTACTGTATGATTTAACAAAGGGTGCCGTAAGCTCCTTGGCACTCATCCTCTCTAGATCAGCGATTGTAAAGGTATGTAGAACTTTTAAGAAGATATTCGACCTTGAGAGACGTGAGTGACACATTTCAAAGAATCCTAATAGTGTGTTTAAGACTATATACTGGGTGATTTCGGGGTCATGATCGGGAATGATTAAAAGCGAATAAGATGATAATACTGTTCAACTTTTTCCATGGGACCAACCACGAAATTGCAAAAATATAACAGCCAATTAACAGCACATCAACTGTGAGTTAACTCTAAGTTAACACAAAATAGTGCTTGGAGGAAGGTAGTGAAAGGCCACAGAGAGAGAGGTGGTGGTCCCACAGACGGTTACGACCTTCAGCAATGAGGATACGGCTGAGAAGAAGGAATGTAATGACGTACCCTGACTTTGCCCAGCACGATACCAGCCCCGATGGTGCCGCAGCCAGCGATGAAGAACGGCACCGCCACCTGCATCATGGTCGTCCACCATTTTTCCTCCTTCTTCTGCAAAGAAATAGAAAGGGAACCGTTTAGTTGACTGAAATCTTCATTGGTTTCTCATTGTCGAGGTCGTCTCCAGTGGGAGCGACTATAAGGCCATGTCGATGTGCCGTCGCCGTATAGGTACTGCCGCGCTTACCAGATTCTTTAAGTTGTCAGACCTCAGGGTCAGGGTCAGACGAGCTCAGGCTCGTCTGCTAAATTTGGCATAAGCTCCTGATCATAACGATTCATCATCATCATCATATCAGCCGAAAGACGTCCACTGCTGGACATAGGCCTCCCCCAAATAGTGCCACAATGACTGGTCCTGCGCCACCCGCATCCAGCGGACTCCCGCGACCTTTACCAGGTCATCAGTCCACCTTGTGGGGGGGCCTACCCACGCTGCGCCTTCCGGTACGTGGTCGCCACTCGAGAACCATTCCGCCCAAACGGCCATCGGTTCTACGTGCTATGTGCCCCGCCCACTGCCACTTAAGTTTAGCGATTCGGAGGGCTATATCGGTTACATTGGTTCTGCTGTGGATAGCCTCATTTCTGATGCGATTGCGCAGAGAAAATCCCAACATAGCCCTCTCCATTGCCCTTTGGGTGACTTTGAGCCTTCTTATGAGGCCCATAGTAAGCGACCACGTTTCCGTGCCATACGTCATCACTGGCAACACACACTGGTCGAAGACTCTCGTCTTGAGACACTGCGGAATATTGGACGAAAAGATGTGCCGTAGCCTCCCGAATGCTGCCCAGCCGAGTCGGATTCGACGATTGACCTCTTTCTCAAAGTAATAACGTCGTAACGTGTTTCATAACTTTTGACAACAGCAATTCAGCAAATTAGGCTTTCTTTATCGATTTTGCAACTAGAAGTAATATTTAACACACGGACTTTATTTTTCTACAGAAACATATTTTCATCCGATTATCTCATCATGCTCCGCGCGTTATTCCTGGTTGTGCCCTAGGGGAGCCCGGGGTCCGCTTTAACATCTAATCCCAAGATTTGACATAGGCACTAGTTTTACGAAAGCGACTGCCATCTGACCTTCCAACCCAGGAAAACTAGACCTTATTGGGATTAGACCGGTTTCCTGAAGATGTTTTCCTTCACCGAAAAGCTAACGGTAGGTAAATATTCCGTACATAAGTTACGAAATTGGCACGAGCCGGGATTCGATTAACAGCCGGATGCCTGAACCACTAGGCTTCTTCAAATTAATTATCGCATCAAAATTGAATGTACTCGTAACAATCGTGGTAAGCCTACACCAAAACATTTTACTGTTAAAGGCATTGCACTTCAACAATACCCAAACATTGACATTTATACTCTTCCGTGACCATTTGCAAACACTATCGTACACAATGAAAATTTAATGCCCGGCAAGGCGATTTAAAAACCGCCATTTCCTGTACTTACATCACAGCACATATACCATTATATCGGCAGCTGTCATTAGGTCGTTTACAGAGCGACTAACTTCGATTTTATAACCTTTTTTGTTTTTAAATTACCTATTGTAATTTCTTTTTTTAGAAACGGGAACGACGGGACGGGCTTGGTCACATTGAAAGGATGGAGGAAGATCGGGGTGCCAAACGAGCTACGTCCAGTAGGGCGGCGACCCGTCGGACGTCCCAGGTATCGTTGGAACGACGTCGTCGAACTAGACCTGCGCGACCTTAAGGCCATGAACGGGAAGGAGATGGCGCAGGATCGGGTCAAGTGGCGACAACTCGTGTCGGAGGCCAAGACCCACTTTGGGTCGGTGAGCCATTGAAGATAGATAGATAGATAGAAACGGGAAGGTTGGCCAAATAAATACCCTGGTTTTATGATAGATCCGGTGCGTCAAGAGATTCCAAAGTGATACAGTTATCGTTTTTTTGCGACAATTCTGAAAACCAAACTGACCAAAGAAGATATGTTTTCATCGATTTAGCCTAGTGGTTCAGGCATGCTGTCAAGCGGCGGTCGCGGGTTCGAATCCGGGCTCGTACCAATGAGTTTTTAACTTATGCACGGAATATTTACCGTTAGCTTTTCGGTGAAGGAAAACATCGTGAGGACACCGGTCTAATCCCAATAAGGTCTAGTCTTCCCTCTGGGTTGGAAGGTCAGATGGCAGTCGATTTTGTAAAACTAGTGTCTATGCCAAATCTTGGCATTAGGTGTCAATGCGGTCCGCCGGGCTCCTTTAGGGCACAACCGGGAATAACGCTAGGGGGATGAGGGTGAGGATGAATAATTTTTATTCAAATATAGCGAAGACGACCGGGAGCCACCTTCGCTAATATCATGGACATTGTCTCGAATAACATATCGGCATCAACCGTGCGCTTTTTTATTATTATTGTTGATTTGTGGGCCTTTATATGGCCCTTTGACCAGCAAGTGATTTATTATGGCAGCCCTTTTTCTTAGATTTCTCTTTCTCTAGGAAATTCCAGGTTCTGTGTGTGTGCTTTAACATGTGATAAGATTCCAAAAATGACATTTCTGTGATTTGGAATGTCATTTTTTTAATAAACATTTGTCCAGCCTGCAATCTTGTTTATAAACAGATAAATGTGAAGTCTGCAGATAGTGCAGATTCATCTTCCAAATCGCTCAATGTTTTACTAGCTTTTTTTTTCTCTTTTTTCTTCCAGTTAAAAAGTAAGCTGGTCTTGATACATGAGTTCTTTCACGTTTCTTTGGCGTTAGGAAAACTGTTACCATCAACAAAACTTAATCTGTTATTTTTACCTAAAATAGGTAAAAATTATTACCAATAACAATGACAGGCGTGTTTCCACTTCCATCATGTCTTATCGCTATCGCTATCGCTATAATATGCTGCTACGAACCCTTTTGTTTTACGCAATAATCTCATACAGTATAACCACTTATCTTTGTACAAACGCCAACACAGTTAACTGACCATCCTGTATTTATATTGAACCTTATTACAATGCACATAAAGTGCATGGATGGGCAGTTAACTGACTTGGCGATGGTACGCGGTCGCGAAGACTTAGAAGTGTGGCTATATTCATCTAGTAACTTAATATTTGCTTCCAGTCGCAACCCTGGGTAGTGTGACAGAGCCAAATTAGGAGAAAATGCACACAATAAGTTACTTTAACAACATAGATAACCGACTTCAAATCAGTACCCTAATAGATTCAAGTGTGTCTAAAATTTGAAGAGTTCCCTCGATTTCGCCAGGACCCCTTCATCAGACTCTGACCTCATGACCATGAGACCACCTGGGAAAGGTACCCTTTCTACCAACAAAATATTTTCCAAATGGGTCCAGGCCTTTTCGAGTAATCGGAGAACATACATAAAACAATTCCGACGAGTTGAGCACCTCCTTTTATAAAATCTGTTAAAAAGATTGTCACCACATCAGACGCTGGCAACCAATTATTGATTGGAAAGTGAACATTCGTGTAGGTATTTATTATTCAACGTTACAATTTTGGTGGTGAAGTTAGCTTTACCAACCAGCCATGTGGAGTAACGCCACGCCTAATAATAATATGTAAGTAATAACAACACAGGCTGATCCTCTCTAAAAACTGGTAAAATGTGGATATGAAAAAGATAGTGCAAAATATGCATATGCAGCCGATTGCAATTTTCAGGATCATAATGTGAAACGATTGTCATTTACTATGACGCCGTTTTCTCTCTCTAACAAGCAATATTAAAACAGTTGTACTTAGCTCCGTAATTCGTTGAGATATCTGAATGATTTTCGCCACTAGGCATTTCATTTTGGCTTCTTTCGTTTATAGAAATAATAAAGTTTGCAGTATCCTTAACGATATCAAGAACAAAGCAATGTGAAGACCCACTTAAAACACATTCCTCTGAAGATTGCTCAACGGAAGTTTATCAAGCGGTTTGCGAAGCACTCCACAACTCTACAGCAGTCTATCGATAGTGTCACTATTATCTACGTCTGGTAGTTAGTAGGTACTTTTGCCAGACGCTAATCTTTGTAATGCTGATGTTGCACATTTGTAGAGCTCTTTCAGTAGTTTATCTTTAAATTGGAGTGAGGCTATCCGCAGCAGAACCCAGTGGGTGGGGCACATTGCACGTAGAACCGATGGCCGTTGGGGCGGAAAGGTTCTCGAGTGGCGACCACGTACCGGAAGGCGCAGCGTGGGTAGGCCCCCCACAAGGTGGACTGATGAGCTGGTAAAGGTCGCGGGAGTCCGCTGGATGCGGGTGGCGCAGGACCGGTCATTGTGCACTCTTTGGGGGAGGCCTATGTCCAGCAGCGGACGTCTTTCGGCTGATATGATCATGATGACATGTATGTTACGGAAGTGTCAATAATATGAACTAACCTACCTACGTGTTTGCGCCCTCGACATAATCATATTTGCATTTTCATTATATCCGTATAGATAATGATAATGAAAGTGTTTATTACAATATGCGGGTGCAGCGTAAAAAGGAATTCCCGATTAAATGCATGTCGGCCAATGAGCAGATCTACGAAAGTTTGTACAAATTAAGTTAAACCATCAATAATAAGGCATGCTAATAATTTTCTTATTTTGTTATCATATTTCTTAGTGTCGGCAATTATTTAGATTTAATTTAATACTTTATAGAAACTTATTGGAGAATTTCTTTCAAAAATGCGTCTAAGTAAATGTTTTATGTTTTATTCTGCAACTTTTGTAAAAGTTGCAGAATAAAACATAAAACTACCAAACAATAAATACCATATATATGGTATTATTCATACATTTATTGCACAATACAAAAAGTAAATACGAATGACTTAACGCCATGCGGCAATCTCTACCAGTCAACACTAACCATCATGTCATAACAAATATTGTCAAAAAAGATGATGCTCCGGTTAGAGTAAGGTGTTGTTAAAAATAATATGAGTAAGTATCTCCTAACAGCATGGCAGTTTATTGGCAGAAAACATGTACCCTCAACTATACGTACAGTACCTACTTAATGTAACGTATGTATACATATATTATATTTATGCACTATAAAACCAGGGCCATTATTATTCCTCACGATACAAAATCAAAAGCCAGACCCCGTATCATGGTCGGCCTTGTCACACGATAAGTGACACGATAGAGCGTCCGTTCACTGGCTGACACCGTTCGACAGAACGAGACGGACGCTCTATCGTGTCACTTATCGTGTGATAAGGCCGACCATGATACGGGGCCAGGTCACCCTAATGATCTGATCATGACTGAAAATTGCTTGATCAGTCACGCATTTACGTGACTCGTGAGTTTCTGAGGTTATTACATAACTGTGAATCTGTGGATCATACAAATAGGGCATTGAATTGAGACTAATAAAGGTTTTGTCTTTATTACTGTACTAGTCTTGGCCCTTGACCTCACCCGCGTATTAAGGCGGTGCATTGAAAATTATCGCGTGCTTTGAAACGCCGTTCTAACTAGATTAAGAAACAATAACGTCTGATTTTCAGATATATGATTCTTGACTATATGATTGCTCATCTGATTTTATCGATACATGATTGCTTAAAACCTCGATAGAAAAAATTCCAAAGTTGGGTCTGTATTTTCCTCTTTTTACTCAGCCTACTCAAACGATAGGTACATTATTTTACGACACAATCAAGTTAATACTATAGTATTTTATCTTATCTAAAATCTAACTTGAAATTTTAATAAAACTTCACTAAGTTAGGTATTTATCGAAATTTGTCCAAAACAGCGATTCTCGAAGAGTTTTACATCTCTTTTTGTCGAGGGCGAAAGGCATCAGCGTGTCTCTGTCTAGGGGGCGTGTACGACTCAAATCAAGGCATCCCCTTAAAGTTGAGCGCGGACAGTCAGGGGTATTAGGCGTACATGTCAGCTACGCTAGCCTCGTCGTTCAGGCATCCGTGTCATGCGGCGGTCGTGGGTC
The DNA here is from genome assembly GCA_947049275.1 of Epinotia bilunana. Taxonomy (NCBI): domain Eukaryota; kingdom Metazoa; phylum Arthropoda; class Insecta; order Lepidoptera; family Tortricidae; genus Epinotia; species Epinotia bilunana. Next base: position 12,948,387 of record OX346275.1, on the reverse strand, counting down.
ATTCGAATCCCGGCTCGTACCAATGAGTTTTTCGGAACTGATGTAAGTACGGAAAAACCGAAACCGGTCTAATGCCAATAAGGTCTAGTTTTCCCTCTGGGTTGGAAGGTCAGATGGCAGTCGCTTTCGTAAAACAAGTGCCTATGCCAAATCTTGGGATCACAGCGGACCCCGGGCTCCTTTAGGGCACAACCGGGAATACGCTAGGATATAATACGTACAGTCCGGGGTATTCATATACGTATACTGCGTGGAACGGAACGATGGACTTTCCCGCAAGAGGGGGATTATTGAGCGCTAGTACGTCACATTTTCCAGATATATTTTTTTACCTTTGTATGGAGCGTTGGCCGACTGGAGCGACGAGCTCCATACAAATGTAAAAAAAAATCGCGTCAAAATAAGTCCATCGTTCCGTTCCACGCAGTATAAATAAGGACATAAATATCAGTACACGCCTTTATGTCATTGCCAATAGAGTCCTGTACAGAAAGTTATGTAAGTATGCCCTAAATTGGATAGAAAGTATATGTTTCCCAATGATAATTTATGGTGCTCTAATCGATCGGAAGGATGCTAGATCCCTCTTTGTGTCAAATATAAAACGTATATTAACTTGTCTATGTCCAACGCAAAAGACATAACACGAAATATTTTTTTTTGACACGTCTGTGACAATTCCAGTCGAGTGTTGCCAAAAAATTGTCTTTTCGTGAGAAATAATTAAGAAAATCTGTAAGTATACGAAAAAATCCGGTGTTTTCTAATTATGAATGATATTTTCCATTTTTTTTCATGAAAATAAACAAATTGATAAAACCGAAGTATAGCGTTTTGATACTTTACCTGCATAAAAAATATGGAACCATTTCTAACATTCTAATATCCACCCTAACGCCATGCCCATTTAAGGGTTAATACCCCTAACTGTACCTCCGATTCTGGGGACACGGTAGATAACAGATTACTATAAGAATTATTGTAAAACAGCAATAGTTATTTACGATACAAGTGCCGAAAATAGGAAATTCGCAACGAGTGGTGATAAATTGAAACACGACCGAAGAGTGTTTTAAATCGACACGAGTTGCGAATTGCCTATTCGCACGTGTATCGTACAACGTTTTACTGTACATATGGCTCTTTAAAGTTTCGACATATGCACGGAAAGTGCTCTTTCCGCACTAGTGCGGGAAAGTAGCACCATATGTAATGTAAAGTAATTTTTCACCTTACGCCCATGTGACGGCAGCGAAACGGCCAAGCCACATATTTGTGACTAAGGTAGAGCTTGCGTGTGTGTAGTTAGAAGCTTGGCTCTACGTGAGATCTGATAGCTTTTTAACCGTGCGATCTATATACAGAGTGTATCAAAAATGGGGTGTGAACCGATCAAGAGCATAACAGGTATCGTGTTCTGATTAAGAAAAAACTAAAAGAAAAAATCGCGCAAAAAAAAATTCTCTTAGTTTTTCCTTATACCTGTTATACGCGATACACGATACCTGTTATGCCCTTGATCGGTTCAGACCCCATTTTTGGTACACCCTGTATAGTCTCGTCTTGGCAACATTTTGCATGACAATGTTTCTGGTGGGGTTTACCTAAACGCGCTCGACACTAGACAGTAGAGTCTACCGCATTGGCAGCGTGCACAGACGAGTCTAGCCCAAGTGGCGCCCGTGTGCAATCATTACCCTACCGCCCACCCCCCACCGGCACCGTAAGCGCACCCGGCGAGTGACGCTCGGTGCCCTCTAGAACCGTTGGGCAACTGTGCAGTGCACACTGCACAATGGTTCACCTAAAGCCCGCGTACATGTAAAACAAATGAAATTTACGTCACACCTGGCCATAATGTGACTTTCACCGCACGCTGCGCGTACGGTAAAACTCACATTGTGGCCAGGTGAAGACGTAAAATTGTGTACTCACCACGGGCAGTAAAAAAGAAAGCCTTTAATTGCATATTTACAACCACAAATTCCTGCGATTTCGGGCTTTCTTTCTTTTACATCGTTTGGTAAGTAATGTACCTACTATTATATGGACGCCCCACGCCTTACTAGTAGCGGAGCGTGCACTGTTACGTAGGTATATATTTTTTGTGTGGTACTTAGTAGAAGTAGTAGGTATGTGTACTCACGCCCGAGAGAGGTTGTTTCTCCGCGTCAGCCTCAGTGATCTTCTTGTCCGGCGGGTCGCCCGGGCAGGGGTCCCCGTTCGAGTTTATTGACCCCATCGTGAAACCCGAGTCGCCCAGCTTCTCATCTGTAACAATAACAACAACTTGAAAAACCCCCGACATTTTCATTTCAAAGAACAGATTTTCATGAAACATGGCTAAGAACACTCGGGATCACATCAGCTTTCAAATAAAAAAAACAGCATTCAAATCGGCCCATCCGTTTGGGAGCTACGATACCATAGACAGATACACAGATACATTAAACTTATAACACCCCTCTCTTTGCGGTGGGGGTTAAAAATTGTAACTGTCAACATTTTGAAACATAATATATATAACTAAACTAGCTTCCGCCCACGAGTTGGTCTGCGTGGCTCCGGTATAAAAACTATCCTATATTTTGATCCAGGCTGTAAACTATCTTCGTGCAAAATTTCATACAAATCGGTTGAACCGTTTAAACGTGATTAAGTAACAAACATCCAAACATAGTAGGATAGGATTGATTTACTAACAACTAGCTTCCGCCCGCGACTTTGTCTGCGTGGATCCGGGATAAAAACTATCCTATATTTGAATACAGGTTATAAACTATCTTCGTGCAAAATTTCATCTAAATCGGTTGAGCCGTTTAAGCGTGATTGAGTAACAAACATCCAAACTTTCGCATTTATAATATTAGTAGGATCTAGGATCGGCAACGCGCATGCGAGTCCCTGAAGTTCGAACCGTCTCTAGGCTACGGGCTACGGTAATCGCTTACCATCATAGGCCGTAAGTTTGTTGGCCACCGACGTGGTACAAAAAAAACCGACAAGTTACCGGTATCGGTGAAAAAATCGTTTCCTGGGTCAATCAACTATTTCTTGTCATTCAGCCCCGTTAGGTAAGCGACAATATGACAGTTAAGTTTTAATAATTTACTTTATAAACAAAGTTTAAAGTTTAAACCGACTTCATATCAGTACCTATTGCTTCATAAAATTTGAAGAGTTCCCTCGATGTCTCCAAGATCCCATCATCTGATCGTGACCTGATGACCACCTGCACGTCTATCATGAGGCGGCCGCGACATACTCTCGATTTTTCTCGCACTATACCTCTTTTTCTAAGTGTTCTTATAAGAAAGAGACGGATAGTGCGAGAAAAGTCGAGAGAGCTCGCGCGCCGTCGCGTGATAGCCATGCTGGGAAGGATACCCTTTCTAATGCTGGCTGTACACACTCGTCGAGACACGCCGAGACGGACCGAGAACGAGTGTGTACATGATACTCTTACCTTGTCCCGTCCGCTCAGCCCCCCTATTCTGTAACTTGTTTTAACCTCACCTCAACCCTCACCCGCAAATATATCTTGACACCTCAATGTGTTGTAACTAAGCGTAGGTAAAGGGCTAGTTTCGTGACGGGTGATCGGCGGGTTGAGCCGCTTTAGCGCGTAGCGAATAACAATCCGCCAGGTCTCGCCTCGGTACGCCTCGGTCGCGTGTCGGTTTTTGCGGCCGAGTCAAAGAATTGTTCCGCTGTTCAAATGACGCAACGAGGTGTACATGGTGTGCTCTCGTCGAGAGCTTCTCGCCCGAGACTCGGCGATAAACTCTCGACGTGTGTACAGCCGGCATAAGTAAAATTATATTCCAAATCAGTCCAGGCGTCTTAGAGTAATCGGGGATCATACATGAGAATATTCCTTTTTTGAAGTCGGTTATAAGTGACGGACGAGACGTAACCATGGCAACAAGTGTGAGAAAGAACTTGAAACGCGGCATAATAAACGAAACGTTTTCAAGTGGTTAAAACTCACAGAGACAAAACACTTGAAACACAGTATAGAAGAATAATACAGTAGGTAATCTGAGGCCGTTTAGGAGCGTTCGTTACCTACTTTCGCTCAATGCGCAGGGCAGTGTCAAGTTTGTGGCTTGGCATACCTATAATACTAATTTTGCTTTTAAGTATGCAAAGTATTTCTGTTATAGTTTAATAGACAATATTGTATACACAAAGTAATAATATTATAGATAGTTGGGTATGTGTTTTTAGTTTCCCACTTCATGGAATATTTTAATACCACTATACTATGCCTAAAATATTTCCTAGTAAGTATCATCATCATCATCATCATATCAGCCGAAAGACGTCCACTGCTGGACATAGGCCTCCCGCAAAGAGTGCCAAAGTGACCGGTCCTAGTAGTAGGTAGGTGCTTAGTTACAAGCCTATTCGGCTCCTTTTGATATCGTGGCACTGGCGCAGGCGGCTCGCTGTCTTCATACCCACGAGGCGGCTTCATTTGACGTAGCGAGTGAGAACGAGCGAACACCGCAAAGGCGCGGCCCCGATTGAAGCATTCTCCATCATTCCCGAAGGCTATGTGTGTGTGCGTACCGAACACGCGCGCATGTGTGCAGCCGTGCGATGTACCTTTGTTCGAAGTTTATCTACTGTTCCTATACTGTGCTTGAGATGAGCGATAAGTACGACAGCTGCCGGGTGCTGAGATTGATCTGATTAATATTTAGATAATATTATATCTCTATATCATGGTCATCTCATCACAAAATATGGCGCCTGCAGTAAATGTTTACTAAGCAGAATAGTCTGCTATCGAGATTCCAATCAAAGTGAAAAATTAAAACAAGTGTCTGTCAAAAATTTCATTTTTGGTACAAGCTTTTATTGCCGACTGTACTTTTCTGTATACCATCATCAACTACTTATCGAGACGATTCTGACGAGCCCAAACTCGATGGGGTTATGTGGTTTTATTACGGAGTTCCTATGGCCACCTTCCAGCTCCATCATCAGATCAGCTCCGCGTTATCATGTCACGCGATTTGCACATTCGTGCAAAATTTCAACTCAATCGGAAACCGGGAAGTGGATCAAAAACTTGCAAGATTTGATTACAGGCAGACAACGGGACAGGTGAAAGTGAATAAAAGCTTGTAAAATTAGGAGTTTCTCAAAAAACATGCCACTAATGTGAATTGTAACATTTTCTAGGAGTTTTATGTTATTACCACGAGCTCTTTCCATTCCAATAGGAGAAGAGAAGTGTCCCATGTCCATACATTTTTTAACTTTAATTATCGTGCACTCAAACTGTCCGGGTAGAAAAAAATAAGTGTTTTTTCTTGTTTTTGTTGTTTTTATTAGGATCAAAAGAGCTCGTTATTCTTAGTGGTAATAACATAAAACTCCTAGAAAATGTTATGTTTTTTTTTGAGAAACGCTCAAGTAAGTACCTAATTCGTCCACGCTTTCACGTAACAGCTCAACTCCATCCCTATTCAAACCGCGGCTTGAAAATATTGAAATTGGACTAGTATGTAATTTTAAGATTTCTTAAAGACTATCGTCCTTATTCATAAAACTTAATATGCCTCTGCTAAATAAAATGTGCTCTGTCTGTCCCATTCTTACGCACACAAATGTCAATGTGACAGATAAAGACAATAGTTTTACCGTAAAGCTGGCTACTCACATACCTTCTGCAGCAATACATTGTCCCTGCTTGGCTATACACATCACAATTAAGGAGGCAAGAGGAGTGTAGGCAATAAATAAAATAAACAAAAATGTTGTATTTTCTCGAAAAAGGATTAAAAATGTAGTCAAATTGAGAAAAAAGCAACGCAAGAGTACATTGAGGTGAGGGCCATAAATATGCGATCTGGGGCTTTACGAATTACCGCCCGTGGTACGTAACGTACACACGTCTTCTCCGCTGCTCCCGTGGACGGTAAATCTCACTTAAGAAGAAGAAGGGGGTATGTTCTGTCCCTTTTCCGCAAAACGCACCTTCATGTGAAACTATAGTCATTTACTCGTAGATTGTGACGTAACTATCTGTGAGCGTTATTAAAACGCGTAGCGTCGTAATTCTTTGAGATATCTGAATAGGATTTTCGTCACTTGGCATATTTTTTTGCCTTCTTGCTTTTGGAGTAATAATAATTCGAGTCTACAACCGTATTACGGGTCCAATTCCAATACTGTCCCTGCAGCAGGTGTGTGAGTAGCCAGCTTAAGAGTCCGCAGTAAGCTCGGCCGAATTTCACCTTCCCATACAAACGGAGTTTCGTTCTCATTTTAAAACTTCGTGTTGGATTATGACGAAACTTTGCATATACAATGACATGAGGTATATTTATGTCTGTAATTAGTTTATGTGGTTCCAGTTTATAAAACAAACGAAATACAGCAAAAACAAGTTTTGTATGAAAAACTTAAATTCGCTGTATTTTTTTTACTACGGTATCTGAAGCTACATAAACTAATTACTGACCTGGATCAACCTCATGCCATTGTACATGCAAAGTTTTGTTAGAACCCAACACGTAGTTTTAAAATGAGATCGTAACTACGTTTGTACGGAGAATCGAGCTTACTGCGGACTCTAACATAATTCAGCATCTAATAAACAAGTGCAGAGAAAGTTTAACCAGGCCACAAACTTCAAGGTTCCCTCGTTTCGATTTTGTTTTATTGTGATACCTAACAGTAGTAATGGAATGTAGGTCAATAGGTTTTCGGTTTAGAGTCAGTAGCCGTCGGAGAACATTTAATAATTAAGATATCATTATGTTATCTGGTTGCTATTGAGTTAGTTTATGTTTGGTCGATTTGTCTGAGATTGTGCCCAAATATTTATTTACACTTACATATCGTTTACTGTGGGCTGGTCATTATGGCACTCTTTGGGGGAGGCCTATGTCTAGCAGTGGACGTCTTTTATGATGATAGGCTACTGAGGGCCTACCGCGAAACGAAAAAGAACTTCGTTTGTGGACCTCCGTCTCTGTCGCACTTGCTAGTTCGAGCGCCAGAGAGGGAGATACACGAACGAAGTTCGTTTTCGTTTCGCGGTAGCCCCTCTGTTTCTTGTTGTGTACTTGACGTGGGACTTGCCCATAAAAGTACCTATTGTGAAAATGAAAATGAAAATGATTTATTTGTTTTCTTAAGTACTAATTTTAAACATGTCCCTTTTTAAGTAAAAGTAATACCTGTGCTAAGGGGCACCGCTCTTCCATACGCAGGTATCGAGTAGTACGGTAGTGGTAAATTACAAAGGTAAGTTATTAGTTAAAATTAATTATTACTTAATTAAGTTCTAAATAAGTTCTAGGAATACACAACTTATATGAAAGTAAGAATCAAACACAATCTATTGTGGTGGTTCAATGCGTCAAATGATATCATCGATTTACGTTATTGTTTGATGCAATGCAACCATTTCCACGGCAACGACGCCCACCCCTTACATATTTTTGATGTATGTTCCCCGATTACTTATTAGGTATTTGACGACCTCTGCAGCCTAGTTGGTAGTGACCCTGCCTACGAAGCCGGAGGTCTCGGGTTTGAATCCCGGTAAGGGCATTTATTTGTGTGATGAGCATGAACATTTGTTCCTGAGTCATGGATGTTTTCTATGCATTTAAGTATTTATTTATCTATATAAGTATGTATATCAGCTTTCCTTAGTTTGGACCAGGTCGATTTGTGTAAGATCGTCCGCAAATATTTTTATTTTTAGGGTTCCGTACCTCAAAAGGAAAAAACTGAACCCTTATAGGATCACTTTGTTGTCCGTCCGTCTGTCAAGACACTTTTTCTCAGGAATGTGTAGAGGTATCAAGCTAAAATTTATACCAAATACTCAGGTCTACTGTCCCTTGGAGCTGTGAAAAAATCAAACTTCTAAGTCAACGCAATCAAAAGATAAAGCCGTTTATGCCGCAAATTTCCGCAATTTCTCGAAACTCGCAAGGGAATCAAAACCTACAGAGTACTTCCCGTGAATTTAGAATCTTGAAATTTGGTACGAAGCAACGTCTTATAGCATAGAAGGAAAAATTGCGAAAACCGTAAATTTTAGTTACATCATATAATAAAAATATTTGTAATAATTTTAAAGTCATTACTTATATACCTACAGCTTTGTACGGAACCCTCGGTGCGCGAGTCCGACTCCGCCTTGGTCGGTTTTTTTACTAAAAGATGCCTGGACCGATTTAGTAGTAGTAGTAGCAATATCCTTCTTGATATTAGAAGCTTACCGTTAGCTAGTTTTATATAATAACAGAGAAATATCAATTGACAAAACATAGTTTACGTCACACCTGGCCATAATGCGAGTTTTACTGCACGCTGCGCGTACGGTAAAACTCGCATTGTGGCCAGATGAAGACGTAAAATTGTTTACTTACCACGGGCGGTAATTCGTAAAGCCCCAGGTCGCATATTTATGGTCCTCGCCTTTCGTTCGGACCACAAACACCTGCGATCTGGGCCATTCACTAATTCACCGCCCTAGGTACGTAATGTACTATTACGTCACACCTGGCCCTAATGCGAGTTTTACTGCACGCTGCGCGTACGGTAAAACTCGCATTGTGGCCAGATGAAGACGTAAAATTGTGTACTTACCACGGGCGGTAATTCGTAAAGCCCCAGATCGCATATTTATGGCTCTCACCTTCCGTTCGGGCCACAAACACCGCCCTAGGTACGTAATGTACTATTATGTTCTGGCTTCATAAACTGTTAATATTTGGATCTAGTTTCGCAAATTCCTTATAATGTTTTTGTAATTGGAACACTAAAGGAAACAACAATAATGGTTATTGTTAGAAATACGGCAACACGGCTGCAAAAGTCAGTTATAATCAGAATAGTTTTTAATGTTTTGATAGTAATTTTGATTACAATAAACAATAATGTATAAGTAGAGTGTAATATGCTACATACTAAGGCTGGGTTGCACCAAACCAAATCAAATCTCATTTATTTAAACAAATTGTGTTACAATTGTTACCAGGGTTCCCTACACTAGGTTACACCTGTATCGTGGGGAACCAGTTAAAATTATACAATTATACATTAGAAGTCAGTTAGTTACCTTAAAATAATCAAGTGTTGGCGTAAGTTAGTTAATACTAAACATTTCAACGAATACTTAATCTACCTTATCTAAAATGGCTTCAGTCTCGGCATAATTTAGCGTCACAATAAACCGTCTGTAATCATGAGCGGTATTCGTTAAAATCTGTTTTTTTTTTATTCAAACAAGCATACGACTTGCCTGATGGTAAGCGGACACCGCAGCCTATAGACGCATGCCACTCCAAAGGAGTAACTTGGGCGTTGCCGACCCTTGATATGTTTGAGGATTCGCCGTGTCGACAGCTGAAGGAACAAATTCCCTCGCTCTCAACACAACGCATGCTCGGGAGCTCTGGCGACCTTGCTCACCTCCAGGAACACAACACTACTACAGAGCAAGTACCTAGTAGTGTTATTATGGCTGTGGTCTTCTGCAAGGCGGAGGCACTTGCCCAGTTGGGCTGCTCCAAATTCGAGCGGTGTCATCCCGCTCATTTCGCTGTGCATTCGCTCGCCCTACCTCACCAAAAATGATGGAAAAAAATAAATAAATGGAAGGATGGAATGTATGGAATGTTTTACAAGTTTATATGGGCTGACAGTTGCCGGCGCCATGTTTAACGTAGATCATAATCCAATGCCAGCATAATCGCCACGCTTGGCGTGCGGGTTGGCGATCGCAGTATTTCCACCGCACTATAAGGATACATACACTAAGGAAGTCACTAATACGGTAAACTACCTATACAGAGAGAAATAATTTAATGGAAAAATATACCATCTTCGTCTGTAGCCCCGGACAAGATTCGAACTGCCCATCCCCCGGTGGTATGGAAAATGATAGTAGGTCCATTCAAATCAGTTTGACAGTTCGCTATAAGATGACAGCTGCCGCCATATTTAACGTTTACCTGCCAGTTAGTGTGGTAAATAGAATAGAATAGAATCATTTATTGAAAACGTAATCTTACGTTCAAACACGTAGCACGAGTCCGTGCATAAGCATACTATGGATTAACAAGTAATCCTTACTAATATTATAAATGCGAAAGTGTGTGTGTTTGTTTGTCCTTCTTTCACGTCGCAACGGAGCGTCGTATTGATGTGATTATTTGTATGGAGATAGTTTAGAAGCTGGAGTGACATAGGCTACTTTTCCAGCGGGAAAACATCTAATTCCCACGGGAAAATTCAATATGTTACATTTTTCTATAACCACGCGGGCGAAGCCTCGGGCATCAGCTAGTGAAGGTATAAATATGAAACAAAATCGCAGCTCATAATGGCATTGTGATCATAAAATTGTTTTATTCAATTGTTCATCCGCCGAGATACGATAACGGTAAGCGAAAATATATAATGGTGTCATAATGCGGTTCAAAACTCCTGTCTTCGTCAGGCAGGCAGATAAATCAATTAAAACAATCAACAGAGTCCACTCGAGAAGATGCACCTTCATATTAAGAGCCGGCTGGGCGCACGACTCTCCATTCAAACGTAGTTTGGTTCTCTTTTTTTAATTTTTTATTACACGATTTTAAAACGACATGTTTCGATAACACGAATCTTTGTACACACAATGGGATCCGACACGTCTAGGGTTGAAATAAATTAACAGAGAAAAAAAAATAGAGCGAGAGCTAAACGTGGTACTCGACTGAAATAGCATAGATTATATAACGATTACATAAAATACTATTTTTGCGTCATTAACGGCCGTACTTATCTTATTTTTGCGTTAACTTAGAAGTTTGAGTTTCTAACAGCTTCAAAGGGCTGTAGACCTGAGTAGGTATATTCATTTTAACTCCATACCCCCAACCGTTCCCGAGATAAAGGACAGACAGACAGACAACAAAGTGATCCTATAAGGGTTCCGTTTTTACCCTTTGAGGTACGGAACCCTAAGAAGAGAAGCGATTAGACACTTTGTTAATTCTCTGTTAATTTCTATCAACCCTAGACGTGTCGGATCCCATTTTGTGTACAAAGATTCGTGTTATCCAAACATGTCGTTTTAAAATCGTGTAATAAAAAGTTAAAAAAAGAGAACCTAACTAAGTTTGTATGGAGAGTCGGCTTGAGTCAAGCGTGCTGGGAGTCTTAAGAGCGTGCAAACATTTCGTTACAATTCGACATAGTTTTATAATGAAATGTTTTATTTCCAAAACATCATCAAATACGTGAATAAAAAAAAGTTTAAACTAACCGAATTAGACATTTGTAGTATTCTTTTTTAATGGGATATATCAATATTTTAGAAATAGTGCGATTGCTATGTACTAAAAGACATATCCTATTGTAAAAGGCAAACATCAATGCGTTTTTAAAAGTTTAAAATGGAAATATTCTACCTAAACGATAAACATTGGAAGATCCCTCAGAGTACAGGTTGGCGTTACGACTTACTACTGAAAGTTTTGACGAATTACTTTCTCTCATCGAAAACTCTGTTCAGCGTCAATACACTATGATGAGAAATGCTTTACCGGCAAAAAAAAAGCTGGACCTCGTTTTCGCTGGTTTCGGCGCCATTTTACCCGAAGAATGTACATACACCCTATTTACTTTACGGCACGGAGCCGTGCTAGCGACTGGCAGTGTAGTGTTTACACGAGTCCGAAAAGTAGGCGCGGGGGCAGCGAGAGACGCGGGCGGAGGTCACTGGCGCCGAAAAATTGACTCGTGTTCTATTCCGTGCCAGCGCTGGCATGCCGCGAAAAAATGGCGCCGAAAGTGTTTATACGGTGCCTTTTTTAGGCGGCGTAATTTAGGCGGCTGTTAATAGTCTTCGTCTAAATCGACCTTCACAGTTCCAATCACAGGTCAATTTATATTATTTTACTTCTTATTTTTATTTAAATCAATGCTTTTACTAATTTTTTTTTTGAAATGGCAATTTTTGTTTAGTCAAACCAAGATTTGATAAGAAGAAGTAGTTATCAAATCTTGCTTAGACATCACCCTCTAAGCCTTATACAGTTACTAGCTTCCGCCCGCGACTTCGTCCGCGTGGACCCGGGATAAAAACTATCCTATATTTTAATCCAGGCTATAAACTATCTTCGTGCAAAATTTCATTCAAATCGGTTCAGCCGTTTAAGCGTGATTGAGTAACAAACATCCAAACATCTAAACTTAGTAGGATTAGTCTTCGAAATAACATCCTAATCCTACTAATATTAGAAATGCGAAAGTTTGGATGTTTAGATGTTTGGATGTTTGTTACTCAATCATGCCTAAACAGCTTAAACGATTTGGATGAATTTTGCACGAAAATAGATTATAGCCTGGATTAAAATATAGGACTCTATTTGTTTTTCTCTGTAAATTTCTATCAACCCTAGACGTGTCGGATCCCATTTTGTGTACAAAGATTCGTGTTATCCAAACATGTCGTTTTAAAATCGTGTAATAAAAAGTTAAAAAAAGAGAACCAAACTAAGTTTGTATGGAGAGTCGGCTTGAGTCAAACGTGCTGGGAGTCTTAAGAGCGTGCAAACATTTCGTTACAACTCGACATAGTTTTATAATGAAATGTTTTATTTCCAAAACATCATCAAATACGTGAATAAAAAAAAGTTTAAACTAACCGAATTAGACATTTGTAGTATTCTTTTTTAATAGGAAAAATCAATATTTTATAAATAGTGCGATTGCTATGTACTAAAAGACATATCCTATTGTAAAAGGCAAACATCAATGCGTTTTTAAAAGTTTAAAATGGAAATATTCTACCTAAACGATAGAAGCTAGCTCTGACTCGAATATTCGGAAAACACTCCGACGAACACCTGGTTGTTTTAAATAACCGTTTATAGAAATAGAATTATAGCAATCTTAAATAAGAGTTTATCTATACAAAATAGTAGTTTACTTTAGCAATGTAATCATTTGAACGATAAACTTTTTGTTTGTACGCTCTTAAGCCATAATAATCGATTCTGGGCTTATCAATGCCAACTGTGCAATTTTTAGTCTATACCTCATTCCATATACTCGTAATATTAGATTTCTAATGGACAAACTCATCTACGTTTCTTCGTTTATCTAGGATATTAAAGGGAAATATTGAACTAGATATATCTATCATTAAGTGCTTTCTAAACATAACAAAAATATTTTTCTTCTGCGTTTCAAAATGGTTTGACGAAGCACGATTTTTCTTATCTTTTATGGAATATAAGTAGGCCATTCCTCAGCTTTTGAAACGCTTTCCATTATTTGAGAAACCATTCCTTCAAGGACATATTTACATTAGGCGATAGTAGTTTCACCCCTGAGGTTCTGATCATTATAATTATTGCGATTAGTAGGCCATTCCTGAGCTTTTGAAACGCTTTCCATTATTTGAGAAACCATTCATTCAAGGACATACTTACATTAGGCGATAGTAGTTTCACCCCTGAGGTTCTGATCATTATAATTATTGCGAATAGTAGGCCATTCCTGAGCTTTTGAAACGCTTTCCATTATTTGAGAAACCATTCATTCAAGGACATACTTACATTAGGCGATAGTAGTTTCACCCCTGAGGTTCTGATCATTATAATTATTGCGATTAGTAGGCCATTCCTGAGCTTTTGAAACGCTTTCCATTATTTGAGAAACCATTCATTCAAGGACATACTTACATTAGGCGATAGTAGTTTCACCCCTGAGGTTCTGATTATTATAATTATTGCGATTAGTAGGCCATTCCTGAGCTTTTGAAACGCTTTCCATTATTTGAGAAACCATTCATTCAAGGACCTTTCATTAGGCGATAGTAGTTTCACCCCTTAAGTTCTGATCATTATAATTATTGCGATTATCAACACCATCTTCAAGAAAACCTTAACAGTTTACACGCCGAAGAATACATGGCAAGATTATGGCATGGCACTATACTATCATCATCATCATATCAGCCAAAAGACGTCCACTGCTGGACATGGCCTCTCCCACAATGCCAGAGTGCCACAATAACCGGTCCTGCGCCACCCGCATCCAGCGGACTCCCACGACCCAGCACTATACTATAAGCATAAGTAATTGTATACATATTACCTATAGCAACGTATCCATTCAGCCTATTGCAATATCCATCTATAATCATCTCCAGTTTGGCACCCATGTTTATCAACGACATTTTGACACTTCTATTTATCTGTGCACAAATATGACAGCTTGAAGTCACAATTCACAACACAAACTATGATAATAGTTTATCCACTATCACTGACTAGTTTTAGATTCAATTTCGTATGATATTGTCAGTGTATTATACAAAAATAATGATACAATCTTTTCAGCCACTGTTCTTTATCTCTTATCATTGATAATAAATTCGAAATAACACTTTTCTGAGCTCACTAAAACACTATCCTCTCGGTATTTATCACCAAAAACACATTTCCATCGTATTTCTATCATAGTCAGCGAACGAATGCACAATGAACGCGGTAAACCCGCACTTCCTTATTCGTCGCAAAAACAGTTCCTTAAACGTCACTAATTAATTTAATTCAAAATACGACCGTACTCGAGCAAAACACTGTTCTGATTACTGGTGAAGACTGATGCGAGTTGTCATTGCATAAGGCGAGTCCACTCACATTTTTAGTGACGGCTATATTATACAGGGTTACTTAAATACTATTATGTTTTCGGCAATGAGTTTCGACATACCCGCAGTCTGTTTTGGTAAGTCAGATGGTTGATAGGTAGATTGTTTGATAATATACAGATAAACGAGTTCGCAAAGAGATAATAATAGTAGTGGAGGCCACTACTATATTTTGGTATTTATTTGATTTTTAACACGTCATAAAATAAAGTTAATTGTAGGTACCTATATTTTCTATTTTCAGACTGTACGTATGTCATTTTAAATAAATTTTAATTGCATATACCTAACGTACTCCTCGAATTGCCTTGATCTTGGACGCATATAATGTACTTCAATGTCTTAAAAAACAAAATTAAATGCTTATTAAATTCCATACAAAGGCTAAATAAAAAGATACCGTGCTGTCCAGCCGCGGGGCCTAACTGTGAAATGAATCTGAGTGGAAATCCATGAGCTCTGCCTATCCCTCCGGGAAGTAGGTAGGCGTGATTATTTATAGTATTTAATTAGGCTCATCAAGGAGACGGCATTTAATAGGGTCAGATGGAGTGCACTAATAATTAATTTAATTCCGAATAAATATTATATATGTACCTACAGGACGTAACGCGCTGACAGCGGCGGCGGAGCGGCGCGGCGGCGGCGCGGTATTCTGTGCGGACCCTTTCATTATTAGCTCAAACATTACAACCAGTAACCTGTCGTTGCGTTTCGGTCTTACATGTTCTATTAAAGTCATCTGCGTCAAATTTTCTTTTAGGGGAATTATAATTCAAATTCAAATATTTATTTCAGACGTGTACCTATTTTTGGTTAGTAACAATAAAATACACTCAATAAGTAATCTTTAAGTATTTACTTATCTATATAAGTATGTAAGTATGTAGGTACCCATAGTACAAGCTTTGCTTAGTTTAGGACAAGGCCGATGTGTGTAAAATTGTCCACAAATATTTATTTATTTATTTTTATTCTATTTTAGGTAAATAAAAAAGTAGTATTTACCTAATATTCCTGGTCATTATGAACGAGCCCTATTCTTATATATCTACTCACATTAATTTACTTTAGGGCTTGAACTTGTCACTATGATAAATGTAATTTACGTCGCCGATAAGGAAGAAATGTTTATTTGCCACAATTACCGACTTGGGAAGTACATTTAACGATAAATCGGTTCAAGAGTTTATCGAACTCCGCATTTCTAGTTAGCATGGAGGTCTATATGACTCGACATTGCAGTATCATATTGGTGTTACGTAATTTATCAGACACGCTCGCTTCTGGGCTGTGTTGGTGGTAGAGAAGTGGTCGGTTTCTTTATGATTCTGATACACAATAGAACACAAGTAGGATGAAGAGAAAGGAGTAACAATGTTTTTTTTTAAACGTCCAATAAAGATTGGAATGCATACCTATTATATCTGAAGTTCAAAGGTACAAGTTGGAACCCGACAGCAGTAGCAGACGACTTGTCGCGGCGACACGACTGGTTTCTATGTATTTCTATGAGATACCCTTCGTAGCTGGCGACACGTCGCCGTCATAGGAGTAGGTACATAGAAACCAGCCCCCCTATTCTGTAACTTGTTTTAAGCTCACCTCAACGCTCACCCACAAATATATCTTGACACCTCAATGCGTACTAACTAAGCGTACGTAGAGGTGTAGGTGACGGGTGATCGTTTTGTGGGTGAGCGTTGAGGTGAGCCTAAAACAAATTACAGAATAGGGGGGCAGGGCTGTTATTCGCTACGCGCTTATGCGGCTCACCCCGCCGCGGTGACCCGTCACGAAATTAGACCTCTAACCTATGCTTAGTTACTTACTACGCATCGCGGTGTCAAGATATATTTGTGGGTGAGCGTTGAGGTGAGCTTAAAACAAGTTACAGAATAGGGGGCTGGGGTCGGGTACCAACTTTTATCTTACCCTATGTCTGGATTCCCAGTCGAGCCTACTCATTTATTTATTTATTTGTATCAAACCTTAAGAAAAAGAGTACCTAATGATACGGATAAGACACACTTAATTAAACAATAATATAATCACGTAATCCGTTTATACGGGTAATAAAATATCGCACTAAGACGGGTTTTAACCTAGCTACATAACTAACAAAAAAAGACGTTTATGCGAATTGAATGGAGACTTGGTCTTATGGCCCATCCCCACTCTCGCGCGAGTCGACGCGAGGCCGAGATACATTGACGTTATTACATTGACGTTCACAGTCCGTCTCGTATTTAAAGACGGCAGTGTGTCTCGGCCTCGCGTCGACTCGCGCGAGAGTGGGGATGGGCCATAAAAGCGCCCTTTTCTTTTTCACCGTCCCCCATTTTATAAAGCTACAATTTACAAGTTTAAATAATATTCGAATTTCGAACGAAAATCATCTCATATTAAAATATATATGACTAATGCGCTTCAAAATGGAAAAAGCCAAGCGTAGATTAACGCAGGCTATATATTATATTATGCACTTAAGGCTATAATTATACTTTTTTGCATTTAATTCAATTACCAATTATCTAATAATAATGGGGCTATGACTGATACTTTTGGTTTTTTTTTTCAAAGATCTCACTTTTGTAAATACACTTATTTGCCATAAGATAAATCCTACTATAATATTATAAATTCGAAAGTTTAGATGTTTGGATGTTTGTTACTCAATCACGCTTAAACGGCTGCGTAGGCATATAAGAAGGAGATTAGTCCATTTATTTATTTACTAGCTTCCGCCCGCGACTTCATCCGCGTGGACACGGGATAAAAACTATCCTATATTTTAATCCAGGCTATAAACTATCTTCGCGCAAAATTTCATTCAAATCGGTTCAGCCGTTTAAGCGTGATTGAGTAACAAACATCCAAACATCCAAACATCTAAACTTTCGCATTTATAATATTAGTAGGATAGTAGGATAATATTGGATAAAATCACTTAATCGTATTTTCATACTAATAAACTAATTATGTGCAATTAATATGAACTATTAGGGAAGGGAATTCCTAAAGATATATTTCGTTAATAGTACATAGGTCACAGGTGTCCATAAATATGCGATCTGGGGCTTTACGAATTACCGCCCGTGGTGCGTACACAATTTTAGCTTTTCTCCTGGGTGTGAAGTGTGATTTGCCGCTGCGCCAGGGGGGCGGTAAATCTCACTTACCGCCCGGAGTGACGTTAACAAGTATTGTCAACCATTCGGCTTATTAATACAATAATAACAACAGACTTTCCTTTAGATACACCTACAGGGAAGGTATATTATCCCAACGGGGCAGTTAGGGAAAATCCAAAACTTATAAAAGATACTTAGCTCTTATGAGTCACGTAGACGCTTTTAAAAATAATCAAACTGTCATACACGGCCGGGCATCGAACCCGGTCAAATCTGTCTAAAGATCAGTTTTTTTTTGCGTTACGTTATCAAAATAAACTGCTGTGTGCTGGACGTAAGGAACAATTGTTGCTTAGGAACCCTGTTTCAACGAACACAGGAGAACGCAATATTTCGTGATTCTACTACGTGTTTTTGTCAATTTCCGTTAATTGCAAGGGGGCATAGGTTAGATTAAATAAAGTTAATTTCTCCAAGACAGTAGTATCTTAACTCTCACTAGTCTTACTGTTATCAAGATATTCAATATTTTAATTTGATCAGATTTGCAGCTTTAACCACTGTTAATGCTACATTAATATTTTTTTTCAAGTAATAATTATTGTGCTTATTTGTTTCTGTGAATGTACTCTGTAATATGCCGAAGTTAACGGAAATTCCCGGGAACACCGTGTATAGAGCAGACCTGAACCTAAATCTCTGTATGACTAAAAACGCCCGGGCGATGACTTGGTGGCAACCATTTCCTCCATTATTTCCTCACGTCAATCGTCAAAGCAAAAGCTACGGTAGCCTAGTGGTCCAGGCATGCGGCTGTAAAAGCCCCCACCCACCGAACGCGTGTCGTGCGCACGGTGTGCGGCGCGTGTGCTGCGCGGGCCGGCGCAAGTTGTAAAGCATTGAAACTACACTTTAAACACACATCGAACGCGGTCCGAACGCGGGCCCGCGGCGCTAAAGTTGCAACTCGGCAGCGCGGCCGCGTGTCATGCGCGTCGCGCGTGAAGCGCGGGCCCGCGCGTGCCCGCGCTGCGGAGTGTAATAGAGATGGTGAGATACATATTAAATGTGTTGGTAGTGAGAGAGCGGGCCCGCGCTGCACACGCGTCGCTGACGCGGCGGGCCCGCAGCGTACCCCCGCATTGCTACACACCGCCCGCTTGCGGTGTGAATATACCGCTTCAACCGCGCCCGACACGCGCCGCGCACGACACGCGTTCGGTGGGTGGAGGCCTTGAAGCGGTCATCGTGGGTTCTAATCCCGGCTCGTGCCAATGAGTTTTCGGGAACTTATGTGGAATACATCTTATAAGGAAAACATCTTGAGGAAACCGGTCTAATCCGAATAAGGTCTAGTTTTCCCTCTGGGTTGAAAGGTCAGATGGCAGTCGCTTTCGTAAAACTAGTGTCTATGCCAGCTCTTGGGATTAGTTAGGTGTCAAAGCGAACCCCGGGCTCCTTTAGGGCACAACCGGGAATAACGCTAGGATAATAATGATGTAAATCGTCAAAGCAAACAAACTCTCATCTTGTCTTTTAACGTATAACTCACTAATACCCCCAATTAATAAGATACTGCTTAATCTGCCGCCTGACTATATCCTGTGTTGTCATTTGAGACAATTGTGCAAACACGTATACATACAGAAACTTAAAGGTAATAAAAGGAAATATGATTAGAGTTATTTGGGTGTTTTCCAGATTTAAACCTACACTACAGTGTGTCTTGTAGACTACATAGAATAGAATAAAATTATTTTGGAACAACGGGCTTAAATCTAAAGAAGAAATCTTAGTATATCAAAAAAGGAGTCCACAGCATGAGTCGAGACACAGTGTAACAGCGCTGATTTTCAGTGGATTCGATAAACTAAAACTACATATTAAACCTAACTAAGAGTATTATATTAACCTAAGAGATACGGTAGGTAATACAGAGATTTGTAGTGTACAGTCCACGCTATGTCCAGCGAAAACCAAACCAAAACTCGAGTTGCAAGTACTAAAATAATATCCTACTCAAATTAATTCTTAGCACAGCAGACACGCATTGAGACGCAGACGCAGATCAGCTAGGCCAAAGAAATTTGTTGCTTAAGGCGATGCCTTGATTTGAATCGAACACGCCCCCTAGATAGAGAAACGCTAATGCCTTCCGCGCACGAGAAAAAGAGATGGAACACTCTTCGGGAATGGCTTTTTGGACAAATTTCGATAAATACCTAACCTAGAGACGTTTTATTTAAATTTCATAAAGTGAGATTTTAGATGAGATAAAATACTATATTATTAACTTGATTGTGTCGTAAAATAATGTATCGTTTGAGTAGGCTGAGTAAAAAAAAGGAAAATACAGACCCAACTTTGGAATTTTTTTCTATCGAGGAAATTTTAAGCAATCATGTATCGATAAAATCAGATAAATAATCATGTAGTCAAGAATCATATATCTGAAACTCAGACCTTATTGTTTCTTAATATAGTCAGAACGGCGTTTCAAAGCACGCGATAATTTCCAATGCACAGCCTTAAGCAGGTGGAGTAAAGAGTTATTTTTAAATGTAAACAGGGAAGTCGTGTGTTAAATAATATTATTGTAACTAACTCAGAGGCAACTTACTACTATACTACTTAAACTAAACTGGGGGGCAAGTCCAACAAAAGATCAAAGAAGGCACGTCCTTACCATCCCTTTCTCGATGCCATTCGGGGCATTTTAGACCGCCTGTACCTGCGTTGTGGAAAAACTACAGCCCTTTTTCAGTGACCAAGAGGGCTTTACACAGCTAGATATATTTCCAAATTACATTAAACTCGAAGCAGTAGTTAAAGAATTATTGCAAGTCAATGTATCAATTTTATCACAGACCGACTCACTGACTAAGCGTTTTGCTATATAAATAGAGGGAGATGACGATGTCTGCGAAGAATAATAGCACGGAGAGTAGTTGTCTAACAGTCAAGACAACTATACCTATATTCTAATTGATATTTAAACAAAAGAAGGTCGCTTTCACGCCTGGTCCAATTTTGTAATAATTCGAAGCCTATCTATAGAACACAATGTCAATATTTGCATGTATTGGTATATTCACTAGTTGAATTTTACATATTAATAAGCATCCATCTGTCAACTTGTCTGCGTAATCCGAGGCAACTGTGCAAACATTAAATGGGCGTGTCATTGGGTAAAATATCATACAAGTGGTGCCGATTTGAATGCTTTGGGCTTACAACTACAAAATAGCATTTTACCTCTTTATCAATATTCCCAGATTTCAAAACTTCTTGGTCAAAATACCTATGTTGCGGAATGCCTAATTTTTTTCTTAAAACACCGGAATCTTAATATGGCCAAATTTCAAAATAGCTTAGTCTCATAATGCCTAAACTCAAAACACTTTCATGGCAAAACAACATATACATATGCTTAAAACAACCAAACCTCAAAATACTTGTATTACACGGACAATTAAATCAAGGCATACATTCATGTATTTTTATTTAACGCCGTAGTAACCTAGGTACTATCGAACCAACTGAATCATGACCCACCATAGAACCTTGTCATAATTAACGAACATACGCACGATCATATGACGTTAATATGTCAGTTAATTGTAACAAGGTTCCATGGTGGGTCAGGATTCAATTTTGTCGATAGTACAGTCCATTTCATATGTAGGGTAGAGCGGGGCACGTTGAAGAGGCACTGTAGTAAAGTCATAATATCAATATCAAATCATTCTCTCAAATAACCACTCGTGAAAAAAAATTAGGCAGTTTGCCATTTAGGTGCTTTCAGTTTGAGTTATTTTAATATAATTGTCATTTTTATCATTCGGTATTTGCAGGAATTGTGCATTTCAATTTTTAGGTATTTAGAGAATATGACGTTTTAAGTCAAAGTCATAATGAATTTCGTTCATTTTTAGAATAAAACAAGGTAGGTTTAGGTATTATGAGCCCATGGTTATTTGAAAATTAGGGGTATTGGTGAATAAGGTATTATGAAATTTACTGGTTTTTAGCCCAAAGCATTTGAATTTGTGATATACACCGTGCGCTTCAAAATACACATTAAAACGGCCCTTAAAATTATTATTACTCCAAAAGAAGAAGGCAAAAAAATATGCCTAGTGACGAAAATCCCATTCAGATATCTCAAAGAGTTACGAAGCTACAACCATTTTAATATTGCTTGTTAAAGAGAGAACACGCAAACAGTGTATGACGTAAATAAATCGACAAATAAAACATAATTATCGAACCTGCTCACAAAAGTTCCCGAGAATCGGACACACGAAATAATTTTTGCCTAAGCTAAAACGAAGAACTTCGTTCGCGCGGTCGTGCCATAAATAAATAAATTTAAAATTAGAATTCAAATTAAAAAAATACTAGAAATAAAATAACACATAACATGGTTTTAAAATATAATATAGGGATATATTCCTATAGATATTATAATTATTGATAAGAGGCTAGTATTTTATGTTCTGGCATTGTTGTTAACAGTATATAAATAGTATGTGAGTATGTAGACAGTTTTAGGACACCTACAAAGGAAGATATATTATTTTGATTGACGGATATCTATGTCAGCACTAGGGAATGCAATCTCGCGAGACCTCGTCAAGTTCTGAAATCTCGCGAGCTTGTTCGCGCTGGCTTTGTGCTCGATTTCGAGATGAGAAATCACTGAAAACGTATGCAAATTCTATGAATTCCATTTTAATATTTGGCAACATCTGAAAAACAATTAAATCTGCATTTAGTGGTTTAAATATCCGTTTTATTATTTTTTTCAAAATAAATATTTCTAAACTATTTTTTGTATATTATTTATTAACCAACCAGTTTCATATAATTAAAAGTATTTAACAAAATTTTAGTCGAATAAAAGTAAATTTTAATTTGTCTGTCAGATGAAACTTTAGTCAGGTAGTAGTGTTTTATATAGTCATTCAATCTTGCAATCTCGAGAGATCTTGTAAGGAAATTGTACGAGACTCACTCTCGTAAAATATGGACGAGATCGAGATTTAATTCCCTAGTCAGCACGACAACACAGTACAATAATAATATTCGGCACTGATTACTGCTAGATGTCGAAAGTTGATACGATTTCAAGGAAATATATACGTTATCAGGCATTACAATGATAAACAGATAATAGTGTTTGCTTTTGCTTTATTATATACGGCGTATTACTAAGGTTAGCGGTCAAATGTCTCCATTTGAAATACAACAATGTACGTATAAATTTGTTATATGCTCTTAAACATGTGAGGAAAGTTACATCAGTTGCTACAGAGGTTACAACACGTGAAAGTATGTAAACCTTTAATTAAACAGTTTAGATTATTACCGCTACCATCGCTGTATGTATGTATGGAATATACACAACGTGTAACAAAAATAACGTAAAACCAAAACAGAAAACTGAGATATTTTTTATTTGCCGCGATTTTATTTTAACATTTTTATGGAGTAAAATATGGAAACTCCAGGTCTAAGATGTAAGCGATAGTTTAAGAATTAATTTCTGTAAACGACTGTTTGTTTCTTCATTAAATAAAAATAAAAAAAACTTAATTTTTTCTTATCAGAACACAATACCTGTTATTCCCTTAACCAGTTGTGTGTTATTTTTGTTACACGTTGTATGTTCGTCAATAGAAACAAAGAATTGTTTACAAGAAGCGTTCCGTGAAATCGTAGTTCTTTTATTGAATATTGACCTATGACAAACTAAAGCGAATGCGAACATACAAAAACTACATCATATTTGCAATTGATTTGTCGGAACAAGACCATACAAAACCAAAATTGCCTCGATACACATGAACATGTCTTAGTTTTACCTAATTTCAATGCTGTGACGTTCCCGTGCATATGATGAACGTAAAAATTTAGCATATAAGTAATAGCTTTTGTTATTGCCAAGTAATGCCGCGAGCTGTAATTTTTCAGTTACGAGTAAAGGTCTCCTCAGTCACGCTGTCTCGACAGAGTGGTCGTGGTTGTTCCGATGGCATCGAAGTGAAGGTTATGTATGCGTATATGGTTTATCTTCGTAGGACATTTCGGCCTGAACTGCTTTCCTGGCAACGTCTCTCCATTTTCTCCGGTACGCTGCGTTGCGAGAACTTCCTACTATAGTCGTTTTCGCGGATGATTTTTCCAACGTTCGAAAGGGTATGTTATGACGATTTTAATCAGCGCTCGCGCAGAAATCCAAATAGTCTAGGGTTGGGTCTTACTTCAAAATCATCACTTTACTGTAAAATCAGCTAAAATATGTGTTAAGCTTTACAATAAAATTCCTGAGGAATTTAAAACGTTAAATACCAAAGCACCTCAATCAAAATTGTATGACGGTTAGTTTACGTCGTACCTATAGTCGTCATGGTATGAACGGTCGTAGTTACGAAGATTTTTAATAGTTAAATGTTTCTATATTATAACCTCATTTTGATCTTAACCTCATCTTGCCTTCGGGTCGGGCGTCAAATACCGGCGCACCCTAGGTAAGTAGCTTGTTTTCGAAGCGACTGATACCTCACTCATCGAAATCGGTTCAGTATCATAAACGGAACACACGTAGATAAATTCAAAAATAGACTGTTTAAAACAAAACGGGCAAAAAACAAAGGATTATCATCATCCTCCGAGCGTTTTCCCAGGATTTGGCATAGGCACTAGTTTCAGGAAAGCTACTGCCATCTGACCTCCCAACCCAAGGGGAAAGTAAACCTTATTGAGATCAGACCGGTTTCCTCACGATGTTTTCCTTCACCGAAATAAATAGGTTTTTTGTGGGTTACCTTTGTTTTACCAAAAAAAATTTGACAAATTATCAGTTCCCAAAAAAAATCGTAGAATTTCATTTGCCAAATAATCGTTAGCCAAATTAACACTTGACAAATAATTATTTGGCAAACCTAATGTGTGGCATGTTCATGTTTGAGCAATATCTCGTTTACCAACTAGTACTTTGATCCATTCAGTCAAATATGTTAGTTGACATAATATATTTTAACCAATACAAAATAAGACAAATGATTTGTATCGTCAATATTTAATTTACCATTTCTATTCCGTCGGTTAATCAGCAGAGGAACTCTTCAATGACAAATCATTTGCATCTTTATTTCAATGGTGTATAAGATACTTAAACAATAAAATAACAACTTTTTTTGTTATGTGGGTAGGGAGTATAAATGAATTTGTGTAGGTCGCCATTCTAACCTAACCGCCAGCGTGTCGACGTCACCCCGCTTTGCGGGGTGCCTATTTCCGCTCTCAGGGACACAAGCTAACCCTAACCTCACCTACCAAATGATATAATTGTTACGATCGTATGCTGCCCCCTCCGTGGGGGGCTCCGCCGCCCGCCCCCTTCTTTGGCTGCCCTAACCTAATTCACCGCCCTTGCCTGCCGACCTACCTAACCGTGTATTTTTTATTTAAGGGACCGTGCCTTTTTATTAATAGTATTTTGGTAAAATTTCATAACCCAACTAAATGTGAATTTTTGTCTATTTATAGTTTGCCATATCATTAACTTGACTAAATGTTTATTGTCTAATGTTTTTTTTGCCTTATTTAAGCATTTGCTAAAAGACCAAATGTCATAATGTAATTTTTCGTAGTAATATTTTGCTGAATGATGACGTAATGAAAATATTCGTATTAAAATTGTGCCAAATGCATTGGCAAACAAATTAGTTGCTAAACTTTGTTTGGGAAATGAAATTTGACCAAAATAAATTTGGTAAAACAACAGGATCCCGTGTTTTGTGAACGCGCGCCCTCCGGAGCGAAAGTCACGCGCCTTACCGCTCGGCTACAGTGGCTTCGATAATTTACTTTATGAAAACAAAGTTTTAACCGACTTCAATTTAGTACTCCGCCAAGCCACGAGAACATTTCTTTTCCAATTTACCACATGAACTGATTTCCGAGGGCAAATGCGTTGATTATTAGAGAAAAAAACTGAATCGCTGTATGTGGGCCGATCATATTTGAGGACTTCCGTCGATTCCACAAGGATCACCTTGGGCACATCATTAGTTGCTATTTCAACGAAATCTTATCAGAATCTGTGGCGTACTTTTGTACTTTTAACTACTTGTTTTTTACTTTTTTGTAATTTCATAAGTCATCTGTGGTCTTCATCATCAATTCCACTCCACCAAATTTATGATTTCCAGGTTTAAATACACGAGTAAGTTTAATAGAAAGTACCAAAATTACTACACGCGTGCCAAATATAATTGAGGAGTTCCCTCAATTCCTCATGGATCCCATCATCTAACTGGATTTTTGAAAAAATGGGACAATCCTGGAAGCATATACAAACAAAAAAAATTTACGAATCGGCTCATAAATGACGGAGTGCAGAGGTAACAAACATTGAAAAAAAATACAACTGAATTGAGAACCTCCTCCTTTTTTGAAGTCGGTTAAAAAGAAGAAAGGATGATAAACAATATAATAACTTACCGCTAATAGTAAAGACGGGATTTCCGTGAAGCTGCGGTGAGTAATCGTCGATTTTCTCCGCAGGTTTGATGACGTCTGGAGCTCCGACCATGCCTGCAAACAAAGAAAACTATCAAGTAAACAGTTCATTACAAGAACAACGTTATACATCCAGCTACGGCGGAAAAAAAGACAGCGATAGAAAAATCTGCCGTAGCCCTTTACACCCGACTCGACACGATAAAGCCAGTTTATACAAATTTTTGGCAATTGTCATTAAAGTTCATAATGGACTTGGCAAATCACGATTTCTCGGTTGTAAAGGGGTAGTACACATTGGGTATTTACACGTGAAGCCATGTCAGTTGATGTTACAAAATGCAAAATGTAGGCAATCTTATTAAGTTATTATGAACCTATAGCTTTAGGGTTTCGTCGTACAAAAAAGACTAAGTAAATAAAATGACGTGAATAAGTATGTATGAAATGTGAAATTGCAGAAAATACCAATGAAGATGGTAAATAAAATAGTGAACTTTGAACGTTTTTAAAACTAGAGCTCGAAGATTCTGATGAGGACTTTTTCCACAGAGGAACTTAAAAATGCGTAATATTTTCAAATCAAAATCAAATCAAAACATTTATTCGTGACAAACACAACACAGATAATAATAATAAAAAAGCACATTTCCTTTTTGTCACGAAATGGACCCAGCTCAGCATGTTGCTAGCTTTGCAGCCAGCGCTGGTCTTCCGCAGGGTCCATTCGGTGAGAGCACGGCGAGTAACAAACAAAACAATTAAAAGGAAATACCTATATACTTAACTAAAATACAAACATAAAAAATACACAAAAGCAATGAACGGTATTTTTTTTGTAATATTAAATAGTAAATGTTTGTTGTTGAAAAGTTTCATCCCAACAAACCACTACGTGCGTATGGGCCTTAATGGTAAAAATGAACGCAGCCCATACATGAACAGTACCACTAGCGCCAGTGAAGAGAAGACAAACTAAACTCTAAACGTCAAACAAAACAGCATGGAGATGAAATTGGGCTTACAAAAACAATACTTAATTAAAAATAAATAAATTTTGTTGTTTTACACTCACTGTTGTTTTTGCTTTTTTAATTTTTATTTTTAATCTTGCATTTCCGGTATTAATTTATCCGTCTGGTTGAAGCACTGTCTTAAAATGTTAATTTATTCTCGTTTTTATTCCCAAAATAATATTGCACAATCCACTGAACAATGTTTTTTACCGTTTATTATTTGCTTGTTTGTGAAACAGTGCTAAATAGAGAGTACATAATTTATATAAATTGAGCCAATGCTACGGACACTTCAAAAATGAATAAATTATGATACATTGTTCATTGTGAGTGTGCCATAATGTGTGATTGTCTAGATTTTATAGTTTTACAGAATTGTTCATGTTTTATGTGTTTGTTCACAATAAGTGACCGCAATTGATGAATGATTTAAAGAACTGATGACAGTGTAGGTAATATTTATCGTATTTTTTTATCTCGATAAATGCAGGAAAGTTTTCGATAAACAAGTATATCTTTTACATTTTGTTTTTAAAATTTAGATGACTTTGATTTTTTATAAGTAATCGGAAGCGATTGGATTTTTTCTATATGATGAGGATCGTATTTCTGGGTAGGATAAACTGAAATATTCTAAATTCTGAAAAACATGTAAACTTAGGTGAGTTTATGTAAAAATATGTGTAAATGTACTACTGGAATATTCGATTAAATTCTTTCCGCTTTCACGTCTGCAAAATATATTATAGTTTTTGCTACCAATCGTGACAATATTGTTCAAAAAAGTATTTGAAGACCACTGTTAACATTTTACTCTGTAAACATTGGATTTTAAGTGAATGAAAACGTTTTTAATCTAAAACATAAAAGTATTCTTCACCCGTCAATAATTTGTGAATAACATTATTCATATTCAAATTACAATATTACGTAGTTGAATAAAAACATTTTTACGCAAGACAACACTGACAATACGGCTGCAAACGTAGGAGCCAAAAAAATAGAAAAAAAAAAACTCACTGAATTCCCCATCATGTATCAACATCTCATTAGCCACTGAAGCGAGCAACGGGCGTTCAAGATTGAACTCTATCAAACGTATGAACTGCCGCTCGTCGCCCCGCTGCCAGCTGGCGCCCAGACCGCGCCTTAGCCAGAAGGGATACATATTTCCGCGTCACATTAAATTCCCAACTAGGTAATTGAATTTTCCTGTTACTAGAACAGACGTAAGACGATACTGGCGGACTCTTCTGAATGCGCATAGTAACGTGGATCTAACTAACTTATTTGATTTGGACGTAACTGTATCAATGTCAGGGATGTCAGGGTTGAAGTGTGTTGTGAGCGATGGGCTAGCAACCTGTTACTACAATATCACATTTTGTCGATCTTTTATACCCACATTGATGCTAAAAGTGGCACTGGAACACAAGTTTCACGTGCTCTGCCTACCCCTTTTAGGGATAAAGGCGTGAATGTATGTATGTATGTATCAATGTCAGTGACCTTTTTAAAATTCATACTATCCATACTAATAAAAATAAATGCGAAAGTGTCTCTGTCTGTCTGTCTGTTATCTTCAGGCTTGAACCGCTGAATTGATTTAGATGAAATTAGGTAAGGAAATTAATTTGAATCTCGGGGCCCATAGGACAGTAAAGGAATTTACCGAACAAAAACAATATTAGTGTTAGAATGTCGAAGTTCGGATATCTCTATCTCTATCGCACTTACATACTGCTTATTTTTACTTAAGATACCTATGTATTCTTTAAAATATGTTTTAGCGTAGGTATTTGTTTTGTGTTGCTTTCCAGGAGGTAACTCATGTAAAGGTTCCGACGGAAGACCAGCGCTGGTCTCCTAGGTTAGCACCATGCTGAGTCGGGGCCTTTTCGTGGACCCTGCTACTTTTACTTTACTGTGTTTTGTTTTGTATACCCATTGTTTTGTCCACGAATAAATGTTTTCTTTCTTTCTTTCTTTCTATTAGACAATTTATTTTTGATGCTATTTAAAATTAATTAATATATTATTACTTTTTGTTCTATGACTTTAAGTATCATAATCTAGGATTATGGATATTATTGATCTCACTAGGGAGACCCCATCAAAACCCACATTCACAAGTCATAAAAAGATTAAAAAATATATGAAAATCAAAAAAGTTGTTCGTAGATGTCAAAAGAAACTAAAATGTAAAAAGTAATTTAAAAAAAATGTTCAACTTATAAAAAACAGGCTTTTGGTAGAAGAACAACTTCAGAATTGTTTAGAAGAATTAGAAATAACAAGAAAATTATACGACGACGACATATTACTACTACGCTCTGAACTGCTACGCAGAGAACAAACACTAAATGATATTTTTAGCAGTTATGCAGTTCTGCAAAACCGGCTAACCGAACACTATAACACCGCTACAGAACTAGTGCAGTTAGTCACGAATAATACAGAGTGCATTGACACTCAGTCAACCACATCTTGTGACGATACTGACTCACAGACACAACCAGTGGCGGTCCTGCAAGCAACATCCTGCACTGTTCCTGTGCAGGCGGCTCGGAGAGTGGTGCAATGTAGTAAAACCAAACATGCAAGTAAAGTACTAGTCTTCTCAGACCAAATTGGTATAGGTTTTGGCTCCAAGTTGTGTAATGAGATATCTTATAGCATTATTAATACTTGCATGCCTGGTGCATCATATACCCAAATTTGTGATAAAATTAAAAATAGTTACAATATTATAGATCCAGAAACAATTATTGTAATGCTGATAGGCCAAAGTATAGGCATTGACAGAAGACAGGTTACTAATAATTTAACCTCCCTTCTTGAATTAAATTGTTCTAAGATTATGATTTGTGCCTTTCCATACTCCTCGTCATTAACCCCGACCCAGAATAAGCACACACATATCTTGAACAGTCTACTTCATAACCTGACATGTCGTCAAAATGACAAACTTATATTCTTTGACAGTAATAGGTTCTTGACAAATTTCAAACTGACTACGAATAACATGTACTGCTCGAAGAAAAATCTGTCAACAGTTGCCACATATAATATTGCATAGCATATAATATTGATTCAGTTATAGGAACTACAATGAAGTTACATAATGACTTCACAGTAGTCAGTATATGTAATAAAAATAGAACTGTGGAAATTCCTTTAAACTAAGTTCCAAGACAAAAGAGAGTGGTACTAGTACATTATCCTTATTTTATCAAAATATAAACCGCTTCTCTGGCAAAATACTTGATATAGAACTTTTAGTAGATAGATATAAGTATGACATTTTATGTTTCTGTGAAACGTGGTTAAATAATGACAAAATGTCATTTAATGTAAATAATTTTCAGGTAGCCAGCACATTCAACAGAACATCCGCTGAAGTTCTATTATACTTTTAAAACAATCTATCAATTATAAAGAACGTACTGATATTGTCGGCTGTTCTGTTGAACGTATTTGTGAGGTGGCTTGTATAGAAATGGAAAGGCATATCATATTATGTGTATATAGGCCGCCGAGATCAGACCTTGGATCTTTTATGTCTTCTATGGAACTTATTCTGAAAAAACTCTCTAAAAATAGTAAACTGATTTATGTATGCGGTGACTTTAATGTTGATATCCTATCAGAGTCCTCAGATAAAATTAATCTAATAAGCTTGCTAAAGTCATTCGGGCTGAATTACCTTTTCTGTGAGCCCACAAGAATAGCCGGTACTTCATCCACCTGTATTGATAATATCTTCACAAATTGTCAAAGCAGGAGTTTGTCGATAACAGGTGGAATTAGGTCTGATCACAAGGGTCTTTCGCTTAAATTTGAGTTGAAAAACATGAAAGAGAAATCTATAATTGAACATAGACCTCTAACAAAGCACAGACTATTAAAGCTTAAAAATGGTGTAGAATTTAAACTTATGAATCTTGACCTCACTGAAGATGACCCTAATACCAACTATGAAACCATACTCTCCGTAATAAGTAAGGAGTTCAGTGTAATTTGTCCCAAAAAAAGATTACATGTAAATGGGAAACTAGCATTTAGTGATTGGGCAACCAAAGGAATAAGGATAAGTAGAGATAATATGTATGAACTGTACGATGATAAATCCCACACTGACTCAAAAGCCTTTCATGAACATGTTAGGTTATATTCGAAAATATTTAAAGCGGTCTGCATCCAAGCAAAAGCTATAACTATTAGGGAAAAGATACGCAAAGCTAACAATAAAATTAAAACCATTTGGAAAGTAATTAATGTAGAGACTGGTAGAATTATGTCTAGAGATTCAGAACATGAATTACTAATAAATAATCAATATATTTCAAACACTGAAGAAATTGCTAATATTTTTGTAGATTTCTTCACTAATATACCATTGAATGCAACAAAGTCATTGGACTCATCCCCTGCATTGGCCGAAACCTACCTTAAAGAAAATGTCCAACAAACTTTACCAAAATTTTCTTTTGAGCACATCTCAATCAGTGACGTCAAAAAATCATATAAGAGTTTAAATATTAAAACTACCGAAGATCTTTGGGGCTTATCCGTAAAAGTTCTAGATTCTCTAATTAATACCATTGCTACATACTTATCGGATTTGTTCAACTTGTGTATAGATAAAGGCACATTCCCAGACCTAATGAAATTCAGTAAAATCACCCCCATTTTCAAGTCGGGACATAGAACAGACCCTTCCAACTACAGACCAATCTCTGTCCTTCCTGTATTAAGTAAAATCTTTGAAAAATTGATGTTAAGCCAACTGCTGTCTCATTTTAATAAAAACAAAATATTGCATCAAAATCAGTATGGTTTCACTAAAAGTAGATCGACAGCTGATGCGGGCTGTCACCTGATGACTATTATTTTCGAGGCTTGGGAAGGCTCACAGGATGCTATTGGAGTGTTTTGTGATCTTTCCAAAGCGTTTGACTGTGTGGATCATCGCACGCTACTGCGCAAGCTGGAGGTCTACGGAGTTCATGGAAATGCCCTAAACTTGGTGGAATCATACTTGATTGATAGGCAACAGAAGGTATATATAAATGGTACATCATCTCTTAGTTCTCCGGTAAAGATGGGAGTTCCTCAAGGATCGATCCTGGGCCCCTTCTTATTTTTGGTTTACATCAACGACTTGCCTTACATGGTTAAAGACCTAGCAGACATCGTTCTATTCGCCGATGATACGTCTCTGATATTTAAAATCGATAGGAAAGATAGCGCTCTTGTACATGTAAATAACGCACTAACTATCATCTCCAAATGGTTTGCAGCCAACAATCTATTATTGAACGCGAAAAAGACCAAATGTTTGAAATTTTCATTACCCAATGTTAGATATGATGTCGAACCAAATATAATTCTTGACGGTGAAAGACTTAAAATTGACAATGCAACCTTATTCCTTGGCATTAACATAGATTCTAAGTTACAATGGGGTACTCACATTAATGTTCTGTCGGGGAAACTAAGCTCTGCAGCTTATGCAGTTTATAGAATTAGACGACTTACAGATGTAGCTACAGCGAGATTAGTCTACTTCGCATATTTTCATAGTCTAATGTCATATGGAATCTTGTTGTGGGGTGCGGCTGCGGACATCGAGACTATATTTATATTGCAAAAGCGTGCGATTCGTGCCATATATGAGATGCGTCCTTGCGACTCCATAAGAGAACTCTTCAAGGAGATAAACATACTGACCCTACCTTCCTTGTACATTTATGAAAACATCATGCACGTGCGTAAAAACTTATATAAATTTAAATTAAATAGCGATAATCATCATTTTAATACTAGGAACAAAGATAAAATAGCTGTACCTAAGTTCAGGCTATCTAAAACCAATAAAAAATCTTTCTTAGGAAACTGTATACGGTTTTATAATAAAATCCCTAAGGAAATCACTGGGCTCCAGAAGGTAAATTCAAGAGTCATGTAAAATCAACTTTGTTTAAGAAAGCTTATAACACAATTAGGCAATACATAGAAGACAAAGATGCCTGGAAGCTTCTGCATGACCACCACCTGGTACCACCACCTAATGTAATTGATACATGTGTTATATAAAGGTAGAATCAGTTTTTGACTTGCAAAAGTGCTATGAGAAAGCCTATTTGAATAAACATTAACAATAACAATAACAATAACAATATGATACTTAGTCAGAGTCAGATTATTACTGTAATTTTCCGTTTTTATATTTCTTGGAAGTTTGACATATATGTATTTTTATTCATTTATTTGACATGAAATTGATATGTTTTGACATCCCGACATTATGCTAGGAGACCCTAGATACGTATATTTTTATTTTTCTAGTTTCGGACATTTTATTATATTTTTTTGACATTACTACGATCAATATTGTTTTAAATTGGTATTTCTGTCTGTCCTTGTTAATTATTATTATTAGAAATTATTGTAACAAATTTATTGTATGTACCTGACGAGCTTTCTGTGAATGCATTTTATTTATATACCAAGAAAATTTGTAAAATATAATGTCAATTTTCAATTAGCAATAAATGAATCTGAATCTGAATCGGAATCAGTTTTTATCGAAATCATCGAAGGGGGTGCATTGGCGGGTGAAAGTTTGTGTGGAGCTACGATATAAACAAGTTCCAGGCGGACGGATTCGCGGGCAAAAGCTAGTAAAATAATAAAAACATTCAGACCAGTTGAAGTTTTTTGTCCTTATTCATAAACGGTCAGTAATACAATTTCAACTAAAATTCCGCTTTGCTTGTCTCCATTTTTCTATTTGGCGATTGTTTATTAAAACCTACCAGAAACCCGCGACTTCATCTGCCATCCCCCCATTTCACACCCTTAGGGGTGATTTCCGGGATAAAAACTACCCTTTGTCCTTCCCCGGGACTCAAACAATCTCTATACCAAATTTCATCTTAATCGGTTTAGCCGCTTAAGCGTGAAGAGGTGGCAGACAGACAGACAGACTGATAGATATAATATTAGTATGGATATGGCATTACACATGTAAGGTCAGTCGGGGCAAGTGTGCCACCGGGGTAAAGTGCGATTTCATCAAACATATTGAATTCTACTGACATTTTAGTACTACATTGCTATTAGATGCTCATCATTATCATCATATTAGCCAGAAGACGTCCAGTGCCAGACATAGGCCTCCCCCAAAGGGTGCCACAATGACCGGTTCTGTATGATAGGCGCATTTACCCCGTTACAGGTGTAAAATAATGGTTCAATATACAGAGCATGAATATTAAACATTTATTCACATAGGTACCAACTTTTAGTAAGTACTCCACGTATATTCAAGTATTAAGAAAAATCATTACCAATCTTCTTAATCGATTTGCCAAGCTATTTCTATCGAATCGGAGTGAAACTCGCGTATTGATTACTATTATTACATTAATAAAATAAACAACAAAAGACGCGATGAAAACTATGAAATAAATTGATATTCTAAAAAGAATAAATCTGTACATTCATTAAGCGTAGGAAAGCTGCAGTGAATTTTCTAAAAGATAGTACATATTATACTAAGGTATGACATGTTATGAGTTATAATGAAGCCAATATTGTCCATAATTAATTAACTTTCAAAATTGCGCACCTACGTAGACTTCATTAGGTGCTTATTACTGTTACACACGTGATTATTACGGTGCTTATTTTAATTTTTAAATGAATGTGGTGATTTTCTGGAAGATATTGTGTCTGAGACTAACATCGTAGGAGAAACCTGCAAGACTTCGCTGGCTTGGACACCTTGAGAGAATGCCAGAGCTGTAAGCACTATTTCCACCAAACGGCCCGCATCGGATCGGATCGGAAAGAATACGAACGGATGCGACAACCGATCGTATCCGGCAGCACGTCGACGCATACGATCGGGCGGTAACAGCCGTTCGCGGCCGACAGGATGTCGACGCACACGATCGGCACCGTCCGGTTGCTTGCGAAAGTATCCGCACCCAGTCAAATAGTTTCGTTCCTACCACGTTGACGTGTAGTAATTTTTGAAAATCGTTGAAGCGGAAATAGTATTATTGGCTATTGCATTTTTATTTGCATTGGGAATTTCTTTTCTGTTAGCGATGTTGAACCTGTGTCAGGAAGCAGGCTTATTAACATATTTAATTAAATAGAGAGTGAGGGATGACTGATAATGGGCTCGCCCGGTCACGGCCTCAATCGAACGCGACGGCATCGACAGCCGAAAGGTTCCGATCGCACACGACGACAAGCGAACGGGGCCGATCGCAAGCGAACGGAGCCGATCGCGTGTCGCAGCATAAACGGTCACATGTCGCTGAAGACGCCTGCGGTCAAGCTGTTGTGCGCAGCTTGGTAATGTAGACTTAAAAACAGTACATACATGATTCAGTATCGTTTAAATACTATAAAATTATTTCCGTTCCGATCCGTTGCGGGCCGGGCGTTATTCGCTGGTCACCCGTCACGAAACTAGACCTATACCTACGCTTAGTTACTACACATCGTGGTGTCAAGATATATTAGAGGGTGAGCGTTGAGGTGAGCTTAAAACAAGTTATAGAATAGATTGTGTTGATTTATATTATCACATAATAATTAAAAATATTACATATTTTAAACTGCATTCATTGCTTATACTTACAGTTCCATTTTCGACCACTTCCTTTAAACACCATTTTAATTTTATATTTCAAAGTGCACGCAAAATTAGTCAAAGAATTGATCATTGTAAAATAGTAGTTCAGCATACGAATAACAAATATAAATATTTAATAAAATTACGTTGTTTTATATATCATGTGTTGAGAAATATCATTACCAATGTTTGCAATCGATTCGATGTGCCAGTGTTAGTATCGATACGGTACAAAAGTCACGTTTTGATTAATAGTTGGGTTATATGATTAAATTCGGTTAACACTGCTATTGTAACTGGCTCGTGCGACAGTGAATGTAGATAATATATTAATAAATCTGCCGTCCCACTGCTGAGCACAGCCCCCCTATTCTGTAACTTGTTTTAAGCTCACCTCAACGCTCACCCACAAATATATCTTGACACCGCGATGCGTAGTAACCAAGCGTAGGTAGAGGGGTCTATAGTTTCGTGACGGGTGAACGGCGGGGTAAGCCGCATTAACGCTTAGCGAATAACAGCCCAGGCCTCCTCTCATGGATGAGAGCGAACGGACAGTGCCTAGTCCCCACGCCGACCCAGTACGCTGCGTGGGGACTTCAGATTTCGGGGCCCAACTTGGAAAGATAGGTAAGGAAAAAAAGGGACCAGATACTACTTTGAATTTCTGACAAGCCACGGCTGTCAAACGGAGTCAATGAGTATTTCGGAATTTAAGTAGGTATATATATAATGATACTCCGTACTATCATTTGATATTTACCGTCAGCTTTACGGTAAAAGAATAACATCGTGAGGCGGTAAAGTTATTGATTGTTATATTTACGCTGCTTACGGAAGGTCCTGGGTTCGAATCCCGGTAGGGGCTAATATTTGTGTGTTAACTGATAAGCATGAATATAATCCTTACTAATATTATAAATGCGAAAGTGTGTGTGTGTGTGTGTTTGTTTGTCCTTCTTTCACGTCGCAACGGAGCGTCGTATTAATGTCATTTTTTGTATGGAGATATTTTAGAGGCTGGAGAGTGACATAGGCTACTTTTTCCAGCGGGAAAACATCTAATTCCCACGGGAAAATGTCAATATGTTACATTTTCCTATAACCTTAATAAATAATGGTAACAACAGGCGGTATTATCGCTTTAAAACAATATCTTCCAGACAACCTTTGTATGGCAGGAAACATTTAAATTAGAATATTTGTTTCCGAGTGTTGGCGTAATTACCTACTTAAAACCGTGAAAACCGTTTGGAAAGTGTACATGTACCTATGTATCCATGTGTTTTTTTTTATTTAAGTATTTCATAAATGAAAACATGTGCACTTTCCAAACGGTTTTATACGTACGAGTACAATGACTTCTACTGATTGTGAAATTCGTGAAGTCGAAATTTTCCGTCTCTATTCTCTATATTTATTGGCATGTTGATCAAAGAGATTAAGGCGGATTTGAGGACTAATCTTGGATATTAAAGTGTTTGCTAGGTAGTGGAAAAATAAAGGTTTAAGCTCGATACATATGTCCCGCAAGATTAGGTTTATTTTTCAAGAGCTGTACAGTACAATAGGGATGATGACTAATTTTTCTTTCATAATGTCATTCGAACCAGTTTTTGGAGAGGAACAAACGTTTGTTAGCAACTACAATTAAAGAACATAAATTTTGAGACAAAGATTGACCTCGCTGACGGCAGCGCAAAACGCTTCATACTGATAGACAGGTATGACGTCACAAGTGTCACAACTGATATTTGTTAGTACAAAGTAAGTTGTATCATTGTATGGAAAATCTGGTAAACTGTTGTTTCGGTCGCGAAAAACATAGTTGCCATACAATTTTGTTTTTTATAAAAGCGTAAGGATTCTATTGGTAGCTTTAAATTTGCTCTTGGACAATAAAAAATGCATATTTTTTTCTAAATTTTCAAGGTTCATATCTTTTTATGATTTTAATTATATTTTATAATTTATATTTTATTACGTATTAGTATCCATTTAGCATCACTACGTTATCAATTTGAACATGAGGCATCATGCCTTTTACTATCCAAATCCAAATATTCAAATAAAGCTGCGCAAGGAGCGAATTATAGGTACTCTCAACAGCACGTCTAGCACACGACGGCTGCGACATACTCTCGATTTTTATCGCACTATACCTCTTCTTCTAAGTGTTCTAATAAGAGAGAGACGGATAGTGCGAGAAAAATCGAGAGAGACGCGCGCGCCGTGCTGGCCACCTAGATGGCCAAACGATAAAAATAAGGAAACGACATATCAAACTGACCGATTGCATTACAAACTCCATCTTGCACTCCAAAACTAAAGTAGCCGATCAGTTACGTAAGTAGGATTCGATCGACCACATTTTCTTGTTAGATACGTTCTTGTCAGACTAAGATGGTCTCCATTATATGACTTATCGTTGTGGATAATATTCGTCACTTACTGCGGGCGTAGCATGCATGCTATTTTATCACTTATCGTTGTAGATAAGACATCTGCAAGTCTATCATGGGACGACCGCGACATACTCTCGATTTTTGTCACACTATACCTCTTGTTCTAAGTGTTCTGATAAGAGAGACGGATAGTGCGAGAAAAATCGAGAGAGCTCGCGCGCCGTCGCGTGATAGTCCTGTTGTCACTCTAACACTCGCATAGGTACTTGTAAGAACGTGACGGATGTTTTATCCACAGCAA
Organism: Epinotia bilunana; assembly: GCA_947049275.1. Lineage (NCBI taxonomy): Eukaryota > Metazoa > Arthropoda > Insecta > Lepidoptera > Tortricidae > Epinotia > Epinotia bilunana. The sequence goes on along the minus strand of OX346275.1, from coordinate 12,909,657 downwards.
TGTGTGATAAAATTACAACCATGCTACGGCCGTTAACGAGTATGGGAGTGAGATAGAGAGGGAACGATTAGTGATAACATGGCGACCATCTTCGACCACTGGACTGTTCACCATTGGTGCAGTGACAAGGTTCTAAATCGAGTCAGTTTGTAGTTGTACGTGTTCAATCCATTTTAATCGAAATTAAGATAATGCGGTTTCTTTATAAATTGGTTTTTGTGTCGCAAGGTTCCGGTCGGGCGGCCGTGGCGCAAGCTCTTTTGTAAGGGCCGGAGAATATAATACTTATTTTAAAAGAAAAAGGTCCTATGTGTTCAGTAAATATAATGTACATACGTCGAAATACTCCTGAGTTTCAATGCTTTTTAAGGCACGGAGAAAATATCTTAAGTTAGAATTAATAGATAGCCCTTAGTGCAGTTACGGCATACGTTGAGACGCCATGAGTTGATTGCAAAGCAGGTACTGCAAGGGAATATTTCACATACGCAGGTACGTATTCAAGAAATATAATATCGCATAATTCTAGTAATCCAACTAATAATATAAATGAGAAAGTTTGGATGTTTGTTACTCAATCAAGCAAAAACTTCTAAACGGATTAAGATGAATTTTGGTATACATATAACTATGTACATATAGTGTATAGCCTGGATTACCATATAGAATACTTTTTATCCCGGGAATCATCCCCTTTGGGGCGAATAGGGGGTGAAAGTTTGTACGGGGCTACGATATAAACGAGTTCCACGCGGACGAAGTCGCGGGCAGAAGCTAGTCCATACTATCCATACTATCCATACTAATATTATAAATGCGAAAGTGTGTCTGTCTCTCTGTCTGTCTGTTACCTCTTCAAGCTAAAAACCGCTGAACCGATTTAGATGAATTTTGGTATAGAGATAGTTTGAGTCCCGGGGAAGGACATAGAATAGTTTTTATCCCGGAAATCATCCCCTAAGAGGGTGAAATGGGGAGTGAAAGTTTGTATGGAGCTGCGATATAAACGAGTTCCACGCGGACGGAGTCGCGGGCAGAAGCTATTAATATTAAAAATGTGAAAGTGTGTCTGTCTGTCTGTCGCTTAAACCGCTGAACCGATTGAGATGAAAGGTATGAACATAGTTTGAATCCCGGGGAAGGACATAGGATATTTTTTATACCGGAAACCACCCCCGGAGGGGGTGAAATTGGGGATGAAAGTTTGTATGGGGCTACGATATAAACGAGTTCCACGCGGACGAAGTCGCGGGCAGAAGCTAGTTTACCATAGGTATATCCACTTGTGTCTTGACCAAGCCAGTCCCTCTGGCCTCTTTGGTAAACTCGGTTCTTCTTCACCTCCGAGGTGCATACACCCGCGGTTGACACTGGACCTACCGTGGCTGGCGTTGTTCCACAACGGTGACCACCCTATTAACTACACGAAAGAGCAAGTGTTATGCGGTAAACGATCCGTACCTTAATGAATGAGTTTTCTAGCCGTCCAATTTTAAATCTCATTAAAAAAAAAATTGAAATTTTCGACTATATCAAGGGTCGGCAACGCCCACGTTACTCCTTTGCAGTTGCATGCGTCTATAGGCCGGCGGGCCGTGCGCTTGTTTGCCACCGTCGTATTAAAAAAGAAAAAAATATCTTTCAGTTCGGTTGTGGAATGCTTTGTCGTTGCATATAAAGTGTGCAAAATCTCATCTGTTGTCAAAAATCTGCTGAAACAATATTACCCATCTCTCTCACTTATTGCCTTTTATGTATTGTATGTATGTAGATATGTTTTTCAAAGTGTCCGGGGTAATCACGTAACGTTTTCAACGCGCGGTTGGATACTGCCATTTTTCCATACAAAAATTGACATTTAGATATACCTAACCTAACGTACGTACAATGCGTTACGTGATCGACCTGGTGCACTACCTGTCAAATTCTGGATAAGATCGCTTTAAAGCGATAAGACCTCCTTTTATAACCATTATTTTTGAGCATTTTTTGAAGATGCCTAAGTCTCTCTTGTCGTGCTGCAATAACGAGTATTTATTACCTATTATTATCGGGTTTGTTCGACAGTGAACCTTCTGACCTATTTACTTAAAATATAAAAAATGCAGATCGCCGATGACATCGCTATTAATGGCCAAACCTGACCATAATTATTATATTTATTATTCATTATGTTCACCGTGGACAAATCCATACTAATATTATAAATGCGAAAGTGTGTCATCTGTTACCTCTTCAAATAGCTGAATCGATTTAGATGAAATTTAATATAGAGATCGTTTGAGTCCCGGGGAAGGACATAGAATAGTTTTTATCCCGGAAATCATCTCCGAAGGGGGAGGAATGGGGGATGAAAGTTTGCATGGAGCTACGATATAAACCAGTTCCACGCGGACGGAGTCGTTGGCAGAAGCTATTGCCGTGCTTGTGATAAGTGCAATAACTTCATTCGAAATATGAATTAAATATTAACTTTATTATATTACATTTATGCACACATTTGAATTACATTTCGATTGAAAGTTATTGCACTTTACGTTAGGAGGGCAGTTAATAGTTGTCATATAATTCTGCTGAATAGAACCTCAGACACGCTTATTCAAAAGAACGACGTCAGAGATTCTATGGCATGTCATATGTCAACCCATGTCATTTTTTAATTGGAGCACGATATTTTTTGTATGCGGCTCCGCACGCCTCAGCGGGATGTGGCGACAGCATTATGACCGCCTCACTTGGGTCAATCTTATGCTGGTCTATCAGAGCCGAGTGTGAAGGTACAATTAGAAACCCGACCTTCGCAGCAGCAGCACACGATGTGTCACGGTGACCTGTTTTCTATGTATTTCTCCTAGCCTCACGTCACCGAGCGTCGCCGTCACACAACTATATAGTAACCAATGTCGCCGCGACACGTCGTCTGCAGCAGCACAGCTATCACGCGACGGCGCGCGAGCTCTCTCGATTTTTCTCGCATTATCCGTCTCTCTCTTATTAGAACACTTAGAAGAAGAGTTATAGTGCGATAAAAATCGAGAGTATGTCGCGGCCGTCGTGTGCTAGACGTGCAGCGGGCGTAGCACGGTTGCCATTTTATCACTTATCGTTGTGGATAAAGCATCCGTCACTCTCGCACTCGCATACTTGTCAGAGCGTGATGGGCGACTTTACCACAACGATAAGTGATAAAATGGCAACCATGCTACGCACACAGGGCTGTTATTCACTAAGCACTAATGCGGCTCATCCCGCCGGTCACCCGTCACGAAACTAGACCTCTACCTACGCTTCGTTACTACGCATCGCGGTTTCAGGATATATTTGTGGGTGAGCGTTGATATGAGCTTAAAACCAGTTACAGAATAGGGGGGCTGTTGTCTGCGGTCGGGTTCCAACTTGTACCTTAACTCTGGTGAAGAAACTGACCGCACCGTCGTCGATGGATGGCGGGCGCGCAGCGAGCGTTTGACTATAATATATTATACTGGCCTTATACTGGCCCGTCTGAACCGAATGTTTAACTACTGTAACCGTAGCGAAGGAAGTCTGGCACCGCGGTGCCGCCGGACGGCGGCGGTGTTATCAAACAACGCTCATTACATCAAACATTGCACGGGTCGCGCTAATACGACCATAGCTACAAACGCCAACACAGTTAACTGACCATCCTGTATTTATATAAAATCTTATTACAATGCACATAACGTGCACTGACGATCAGTTAGCTGTGTTGTCGATAGTACTCGAGGTTATTTAAATAAATAATAAAATAATGATAAATCGTATAAGGGGAAAATCTTACACAAATCAACCTAGTCCCATAGTAAGCTAGACGACGATATATATAATAGATATTGAAAATATCCATGACTCAGAAACAAATATTCATGCTCATCCCACAAATATTTGAACCCAGGACCTTCAGCTTCGTAGGCAGCGTCACTACCCACTAGTCTATAACCGGTCGTCAAATTGACTTGGCGGAATAGCTTCAAAGTCTCTCTCTCTTCAGTCGTTCCCTCGTTCCTGAGAATCGCGATCACTGTTGGATTTCGCAGCCCTGATCATTTGTCTTCATCGGCAGACCTTTAAAACGTTATGAAAAAGAGCGGAATCGTAACGTTATATTTCGTTGTTGTTGAAATATTTCGTCATCACTAAATCAGTATGCCCCATAACGATATAAATATCATAACAGAATGAATATCGCAACATTATAAAGTACGGTCTAATAACGTTATAATATATATTGGCTTAGATTTATAACGATTTTTTTGAAAAATAACGTTGTCGATAGCGCTATGCGAAAATAGCGGTATGTACAGAGGGCCTACAGCGAAACGAAAACGAACTTCGTTTGTGTATTTCCGTCTCTGTCGCACTTGCCAGTTCGAGCGATAGAGATGTAGCCCCTCAGGCCTGTTCATCGGTCTCGATCCATCCATCACCTCTACGCATCTACCCGTACATGTCCAAAGTACGAAAGCAGTAAAAGTAATCCATTCAACAAGCAACTTTACCGTCTCAGGAAAAAGACTCCAATTCGAATGACTGTTTTATAAAACAGTCGACCACATTAAATAATATCGAGCGCACCGTGAAATCGTTTTGAACAACTTCTAAGAAGTTATTGAAAGCATCGGATTGACTATTTATGAATTCTCTTGAAAATTACTTGAAAAAACATTGATTTCAAAGGCTTATTACAGGGTTGAGGACTATCTAACTGACAGAAATGCATGGCCCAAACCAGAGCCCAAAATAGCTTAATCATTCATATAGCTTATTCGGACATGTGTTCTTGTAGAACAACGCATTATGATGTTTTTTCTTTCTTTGTATTCATATTCAGTTTGACTTATTTTAAGTAGGTTAAGAACTATCATTGTAATAAACTTTTTTTGGCAAACTGTTGAGTTTGTTTCGGCGTTTCTTCTTAACAGTGGTCTTCTTTTTCAGAAACGCTGGTAGAATTTTGACTAATAAAAGTGCCATTACGGCCTACTTGCAGAATAAAATTCATTTTCAACACAATTGCTCGTAACGTACCTCTTATTGTGTCGCTTTTAGGCTCATAATCCTGGATATTAAACACGCGTGTTTAACAACATTACGATACTTGTGTGTTATATCCCGATTAAGTCACGTTGGCACCTTGCAGCAAGATGTATGCATGCACACGGTGCATTCTTAAACTAACCGGGTTGTACAGAATGTACAGTTTTTTTTTTATTTCTCGGCAAATGGATTCTTACCTGACTAAACAAATTAAATCCTTTTTGTTAATTAATTGACTATTTATTTTTGGATATGATGTAGAAACGGTTAATTTAGTAAAACTTATCACTTTTGATAACATTTTAAAACGAAATTATTTATTTTATTTTGTATTGGCTGTTTAGAGATTTCATCTAATGCGCGCGCACTGCGCAAACTTCACAAAAAAATTGATGCGCGCCATTATAGGTTATTTCACAGATATTTGTAAACATTGTTAATGCGTGTTGGGTTATTAACAAAAATGTTGATTCGTGGTGACTAGAAAAGTGATAAAAAGAATGGACGCCCCTAGAAATTCTTGACGATGTATACAACATGTGAGTCAAAACCTGTTGACATCAATAAGTAAAGAAAATAACTTGACAGGCCTATCTAATTTTCATCTTATGAAAAGGATTTTTTCCTCGCAAAATGTGTTGAAAAACGTCTTATGAAACGCGTGAGCTTTGATAATTACAATCCTCGGCTCTCTTATCACGCTCACCTGCGGTTCGCGTGATAATTCCGCCTCTGATGTAATTATCAACATACCTCACTTGTATCACAATGTACTATTATTTCATTTATGGTGTTCATGCATTTTAACCCATCCCCACCGCTTTCCAAACGGCCGCCTAATTACTCTCACATACATGACCTCAGTACTGACCTACGAGTGGTGCGATGCACATGCCCGCGACATACGTCATTATATAATTGAGAACGAACTCTATTTTACGTGTCCAAACAAATGCTGTACAGCTAGTGCTTCCAAGTGTGACCTGGACCTGGACTCCTGAAGTGTACCCCTGGACTGTTCCTGTGTGCCAGCGGGATACCTACTAATTTAATTTTGAGGATCGCGGCCCTCCAGCAGCTCAAGGTATTGTGCTTCAATTTCGCCACGACACTGACAAACCCCCTTTTTCCCTTAACATTTGGTAGCAGATAGCGTGGTTTCATCCCCTCTTGTTGGCGTGGCGGTGCCATTACGTAATCTTATCTTTCTAACTAAGTTAAATAACGTTATTACACCCTAATATTGTACTGGGATGTATTGATACTGTGATCCGAGTTTGATAACATTGCATCTTAAGAATTTGTATTTAAAATAATAAATCAAAGCACCTGTGACGTCACTTGTTTACGAGAATATTGGATGCGCCGCGCCGCTTAGCAACTACATACTTGAGCCGAGCCTATTGTTCCATAGCCCGCGACGGCTGCCCCACTTGCAGACCATAATTAGCGAAATTCATCGAGCCAGTTAAGATATTTATTGAGTTATCTGTTGTATACCTATCTGTGACCGCGAAGTAAATTACGTGGTGTTCCTTTAATAAATACGTTTAAACACTAAACTCGATCATCATATTTATAGCTTACATTCGAAATGTCCGATCATGGTAATGACCATACTCTGGCCCAAAATCTGTATACCGATTCAGCAGAGTTTAAAAGTCATATGGGGACTGTTCGATTTGTTAGCGACTGGGTTAAAGATACCCATACGGTGTTAGATTCCTTATCGGTTCCGAGACTGCGCGTGAGGTTAACTGAGTTAGATGCGCATTATGAACGGTTTACCCATGCATGTTCGGAACTGTTCGGCAGTTTAGACCCAACTATAGACGAATCCGAATACGAATACATCCGTGGGCAAACCCGATCGGTTAGAGATATGGTAGATGATCTCAAAATTAAATATAACGAGGTTTTACCTAAACCTGAGGGCGGCGAACCTGGCGCCAGTAGTACCCCCTTGCGGCCGCCGATGCTGGCTAGACCTACCATGTCGGACCCGATGCAGAGCCGACTGCCCGACTTACCTATACCTAAATTTGATGGCCGTCCAGAGTCGTGGATTAGCTTTCTGGACCAGTTTGATAGTGTGGTTGACTCGCAACCCCTGCTTACTCCCATCGTTAAACTTCAGTACTTACTGGGGTCGTTAACCGATGAGCCGCGTCGACTATTACAACACTTGCGCATAGAAGCCGACAACTATGATACCGCGCGCGATCTTTTAAAGCGTCGTTATCATAACACGCGCATTCTGGCAGACAATTATATTATTCAAATCTTGACCTTGCCCGAGCTTAACTCGAAACTAACTGGTCTTCGTACTACCTTTCTCAACCCAGTGTTCACTGCCTATAGAGGACTCGAAAGACTTAAATTGCCTGTAACCCAGTGGTCCTACATGTTAGTGCATATATGTCTTACTAAACTGCCCAGCGACCTGAGATCGCGGTTTGAACGCCGGTATGGAGACCGCGACGGTCTTCCGGAGTTTAGTCAACTTTTAACTTTTTTGGAAGATGAGTGTCGTCATCACGACAATGTTGGAAACACTTCACTAGTTGACGCTTTGCCCTCGTCATCTGCCAGACCGCGACAACGTTCCCCTATTATTCCTACTTACCCCAGGCATACCCGCACTTACACAACCACGGTCCCTTCAACCGCGCCTACCCAGTCTAGTCGTTTGTGTTACCTATGCTCTAGTGATTCGCATTATTTGCGTGAGTGCTCGGATTTCAGACAGTTGTCCCCACGGGACCGTGCGTCATTTGTAAAAGAGGCAAGGTTATGCTACAGATGCCTAGACAAACATTCCATTGCCTATTGTCAACGTGATTATCGTTGTGGTACATGCCATCACACGACCCATCACACTTTGTTGTGTTTTAATGATCCCCGTAGTCCGATATACCCCGAACCTCGCAACCAACCATCCGTCTCATTTCATGACGGGACATTCCGCAACTCCCGCTCGCCTTCACCCCGCAAGGGCGGGGGCGTCTTTTATCGCTCTAATGCGCCCCGTAAGTCTCAACAGCCACTCCGTTCCACGTATTCCTCTACCAGGCGGTCTCCAACCCCCACGCGTGAAAATCGTCATTATCGATCTCCACCTCCAGCAAGTCGAGATTATTCCCCTGCGCCATCTCAAGCAGACCGTGGGGGTAAGCCCAGTTATCGAGATATGGTTAGGCCTCGTTCCCAAGAACGCACCACTTCACAATAACTAGACGTACCCCACAAACCGTTCAACCCCCCTCTTCCTGCGGCAACACCCATTCATTCTTTGATATTGCTCCCTACTGCCCTTATACATGTTAGAACCCGCAGTGGATACTTTGTTGAAGCCCGAGCCTTATGTGATACCGGTGCCCAGGGCTGCCTACTCACATCTGAAATGGCTGTACACAGTTTGAACCTTTCCGTGAATCCTTCGTGTGCACCTGTACGAGGCATTGGCGATGTGCAGACAATGACCTCCCATGGTAATGTCTTGATGACCTTTAAGCCTATTGGAAGATCTCATCCCCTTATCACGACCCAAGCTATGGTAGTGGACGTAATTACCGGTCATCACCCAGAACTTTGCCTGCCTACAACTGTCGTTAAACATACATCACATCTTTGTCTAGCTGACCCCACCTTTCACCTCCCGGGAGCAATAGATGTTCTCCTCGGAGCTGACGTGTTTGGGGCAATTTTCAATGCGGAAAAGTACTCATTACCTTCTTGTCAACTAACTGCCTTTTCAACGATTTTTGGATTCATACTTTCTGGTACTGTTAGTTGTAAGGTTGTTGAACACCCATGTCGTTCACCCATGACCGGGGTCTCTCTTTCTCACATTGTGGAGCGCTTTTGGAAAGTTGAGGAGACACCCGAACTACCTCCCCCAAATCCTTTTGATAGTGAATGTGAGATCTTTTTTAAAAGTACTACATTACGTGTACCTGACGGTAAGTTCCAAGTAATGCTCCCTTTCTTGCTAGACCGACCTACCCTTGGAGAATCACGAACCTTAGCCTTAAAACGATTTCTGAACTTGGAAAAACGTATGCAATGCAATTCTGAATTTCGAGAAAAATATATAAACTTTATGCGGGATTACATCACCTTGAATCACATGACAGTGTCATCATTTGACCCTTTTACCGCTGAACATTATTTTATTCCTCATCATGGAATATTAAAAAAATCGGGTGATATTTCTAAATTAATAGCGGTTTTTGATGGTAGCTGTGTCACTTCCTCCATTCTCCCACCATTCTCGTTCTTTTGGATTTTTCGAGAGCTTTTGATTGTATAAACGTGTCCTTACTTCTATCGAAGATGTCATATTACGGGTTTGATGTTTCTGCGGTGAAGTGGTTTGATAGTTATCTCTCCGGCCGCGTGCAGACGGTGGCGTTGCGTAGGATGGATGGTGGCACTTTGCGGTCCGCTCTTTGCCCTGTGGAAAGAGGTGTGCCGCAAGGTTCAATACTGGGTCCCCTGCTTTTTATATTGTATAGTGGTGACGTCACTCACAATATAAGAGGCAGTAGATACCATCTTTACGCTGACGACCTCCAGTTATACCTCTCTAGCGCGCCCACGGACATATCTGTTGCGGTCGATACACTCAACGCAGACCTAAAACGTATTTCTACTTGGTCGGAAAAGAACTGCCTAGTCCTTAATCCGAATAAGTCGAAATATGTTGTTTTTGGGTCAGAGCATCAAATCCGTAGTACCATCAGTAACCTCGAGACTTTGACTACCGGTAAGGTTGCTATCATGGGCGAACCAATAGAGAGGGTGGTAGAAGCAACTAACCTTGGCCTCCTCATGGACGGCAAGCTGCGCTTTGAGAACCACGTACTAAAAGTTGTGAGTAACTGCTTCTACCGCCTTAAAGTTCTTTACAATGTTCGCGATTACTTAAGTGTTGATTTGCGTGTTAACCTTTGTGAATCGCTGATATTGTCAAGATTAAACTATTGTGATGTTGTCTATGCTGGCTGCATTACTGGTCGTACAAAAAAGCTCATACAGCGAGTGCAAAACGCATGCATTCGTTTCTGTTTCCGAGTCCCACCCCGCTCCCATATCACTCCCTACTTGAACGCCGCTGGTCTGCTGAACATGCCTGCACGCAGACGGCTTCACCTCGCCACTCTTCTCTTTGGCATAGTGCGATCTGGGGTCCCAGCATATTTGCTGAGTAGACTTGTATGGCCCAAGAGTGCGCGTAGGTGTAAGGCGATGATTCTGGTGCCAAAGCATCGGACCGCGGCGTTTCGAGGTAGCTTCAGGTTCGCGGCGTCCAAGTGTTGGAATGATCTCCCCCCACCTATCCAAGGAGCGTCTAGCAGGTATACCTTTAGGCGCCAGCTTAAGGGCTACTTGTTGACGCTCCAAAAATCCCAACCCTAACAAATCCAGCACTTTATTTAATTTTTAACCATTTTTTTTTTTGTAAACATCCCAACCGTTTCGCGTTTTTCACATTGTTTTTCATCCCATTGTGCTTGTGTCACATATTTAATAGATTTAGTATATAAATTATTTATTTATTATGTGTATAAGTTTGTATCGGCAGTATGTTGTGTTGCGTTCCGTGGGTCACGTACGGTGCTGTCTGAAAATCAGCGCTGTAGGTGTCTTTCTGACACCTTGGCATAATGCTGAGACAGTGACCGATTCACTGCCGCGAAGACACACACATTATGTGTCAATTGTATTGTATCTGTACTCCCTTTGTCTCTGTGTGTCTTTTGTGTAGTGAATAAATGTTTTCTTTCTTTCTTTCTTTCTTTCTTTCCTCAGGTGCCTCTCTTAACCAATGCCTACATACTGGGCCTAAATTACAGAAAGACATAAGCCTTATCTTGCTAAATTTCCGACGACACCCCGTGGTTTTTATAGCCGATATTTGCATGATGTTCCGCATGACTTGGGTCGCACCCGAAGATCGCCGATTCCAGCTGATTCTCTGGCGGGAATCTACATCGGATCCTCTGCTCACTTATGAGCTAAATACCGTCACCTACGGCCTACGGTCAAGTCCCTACGTTGCCATGCGCGCGCTTTTAGAGTTGGCAGCGCAAGAGAAGGCCAACTTTCCTGATGCTGCAGCGACCGTTGAAAATGATGTATACGTTGATGATTGTTTAACAGGCGCGGAATCAGTTTCGCAGGCTTGCCTGTTGAAGCACCAATTAGTACAGCTCATGGCTTCGGGCGGATATGAGCTGAAAAAGTGGATCAGCAATAAACCCGAGGTTTTAGAAGATTTGCCACCAGAACACCTACAACAACCCCATTCCTTTTACGATCCTGAAAATCCCCAAACTATAGCAGTATTAGGGGTGCAATATGACCCTTCTAACGATTCCTTTACATACCGATACGCCTTTGATCCTGACCACCCAGTGACTAAACGCAAGGTACTCTCCCTTATTGCGCGTATGTACGATCCATGCGGGTGGATAGCCCCCATAATTTTCAAGGCCAAGATCTTTATTCAGCGTCTTTGGCTCTCTGGGCTGAATTGGGACGATGAGCTCTCAACCGAACTTTCCATTGAGTGGGATGCGTTTACTCAGGATCTTACCAATATAAGCCAGGTGTCCGTACCACGGCATATTATCCCTTCAGGCTCTCTGTCTTATTCCTTACACGGATTTTGCGACGCTTCGGAGGCGGGTTACGCGGCTGTTATTTATCTAAGGGTTGAAACTTTATCAGACCTTTGCTCCGTTCACTTATTGATGTCGAAAAGTAAAGTTGCCCCTGTTCGGACGCGACTCACAATTCCCAAGTTGGAATTGCAAGGAGCGGTGCTCCTTTCAAAATTAGTGCAGCACGTTGCTCCCTGTCTACAGAGAGTATTGGTGCTGCATGCCATATATACCTGGACGGACAGCAAAATCGTCTTAGCTTGGATCCGTACTCCGCCGCATTGTCTCCAAACATTTGAAGCCAATAGGGTTTCTCAGATAAGTAATTCCCCCACGCCCACCATTTGGCGCCACATTCCTGGAGAGATGAACCCCGCCGATTGCGCTTCGCGTGGGTTGAGCGCGACTGCGCTTATGGACAACACCTTGTGGTGGTCACCACCCTGGCTTGCACGAAACCCACATTCATGGCCTCCTCATGAAACTGAATTGCACAGTGAATTGCCTGGACTCAAATGCTTATTGACAACCGGTTCTCCTGACCCTCCGCTAGATCCATCGTTCCTATTAGAGCGTTACAGCTCCCTTAATAAATTGATTGGAGTGACTGGTTTTATCCGACGATTTATCAATAATATACGCGACCCTAAATCAAGAATATATTCACCATTTCTGACACCTCAAGAGCGGGCCGAGACCCTTAGCTGCCTCGTAAAATTTACACAGACTTTATACTTTTCGGATGAAATAGAGCGGCTCCGACAAAGGAAACAAATTCAATGTTCGCTCAGACGTCTTAATCCCTTTTTGGACGAAGCAGGGCTTATTCGAGTTGGAGGGCGATTATGTAATTCAGGTTTACCTTTTGAGTCCCGACATCCACTATTATTACCTAAAAATGGCTCCCTGGTTAATCTGATAATATCTCACTATCATCGAGAAAATTCCCACGCTGCAGCGGGCACGCTACAAGGAATATTAAACCGTCAATTCTGGATCATAGCCGCACCCCGTGCCATAAGGAATGTAATTTTTCGTTGCCTCCCCTGCTATCGCCTTAAGGCTGTTACAACCCAACCACCTATGGGTAATCTACCTACGGACAGGGTAACTGCCTCCCGACCCTTTAGCGGCGTAGGAACGGATTTTGCTGGACCCTTTCTTACAAAGGTGCAACGCCATCGAAACCGAACACTTATTAAATCCTACCTCTGTGTATTTATCTGCCTTTCCACAAAGGCCGTACACCTGGAGATCGTGTCGGATTTAACCACGGAAGCCTTTATTGCTACCTTCACCCGTTTTGTCTCCCGTCGTGGCTATCCAGTTCTAGTTCGTTCTGATAATGGGAGAAATTATATTGGCGCGAATAACCACCTTAAAGACTTGCATAAATTCCTGTCTGAAAACCAGGTCGAGATAGGTCATGAACTTTCGAAACGCCATATTAATTGGTTATTTAGCCCTCCGTCGTGCCCTCACTGGGGTGGCTTGTTTGAAGCTGCAGTGAAATCTGCAAAAACTCATCTGAAACGTGTTATTGGCGATACCCCACTTACATTTGAGGAACTCACTACAGTCATGACTAAAATCGAAGCGGTTCTGAACTCCCGACCTCTTTGCCCTATATCTAAAGACCCAAATGATTTGGAAACCCTTACTCCTGGGCATTTCTTAATAGGTCAACCATTAACAGCCGTACCTGAGTATCCATTTAAAGACATCAAAATGAATCGATTAACCCGTTTTCAAGTACTACAACAGATAACCCAACATTTTTGGTCTCGATGGCATTCTGAATACCTTGCTACATTGCAAGCTCGCAACAAGTGGACTGCTCCTATGGAGCCACCTTCCGTAGGGGACCTAGTTCTTTTGAAAGAGGATAACACTCCTCCCCTAGAATGGAGACGGGGCCGTATCATCCAACTTTATCCTGGACAAGACGGTGTTATACGTGTGGTTGATGTTCAAACTCCCACCACAGTACTAAAACGACCCTTGAATAAGCTTGTAAGACTACCTATCAATGATGTTTAACTAGTTTCCTAAACATTTGATTTATGTTTAGGGCGGGGGCGATGTTCATGCATTTTAACCCATCCCCACCGCTTTCCAAACGGCCGCCTAATTACTCTCACATACATGACCTCAGTACTGACCTACGAGTGGTGCGATGCACATGCCCGCGACATACGTCATTATATAATTGAGAACGAACTCTATTTTACGTGTCCAAACAAATGCTGTACAGCTAGTGCTTCCAAGTGTGACCTGGACCTGGACTCCTGAAGTGTACCCCTGGACTGTTCCTGTGTGCCAGCGGGATACCTACTAATTTAATTTTGAGGATCGCGGCCCTCCAGCAGCTCAAGGTATTGTGCTTCAATTTCGCCACGACACTGACAAACCCCCTTTTTCCCTTAACAATGGTGTAATCTATTTTAATTTCTAGCAACATTAACTAGTTTTCGACTTAGATTGCCAGATCGCATGTGATGACCAAGCTACAGTTGTATGGACAGTCGGACGTCCTGGCTCTTCAAAAGACCCGACAAACATGTGACATGGTGAGTAATGCCGCATTCAAATACTTAGGCGTCCCTTAGCGTTGGACAACAACAGAGGTCCAATCGCGAAACCGTCTCTGTCGCACTTGCGAGTTCGAGCGACCGAGGGAGAGATACTCGAACGACGTTCGTTTTCGTTTCGCGGTAGCTCCTCAGGGCTGTTATTCTTTACGCGCTCATGCTTTACCTACGCCCGGTAACGAAACTAGACCCCTACCTACGCTTAGTTTCTATGAATAGCGGCGTCATGATACATTTGTGAGTGAGCGTTGAGGTATCCTAGTGGCATGTACATTTATATTATAACAACACAAGATGTTTTGCAAAATAAATCATTTCATTTTAAGTTATGCAATATCGGGCAGCGGCGCTAGTACAGGCCTAAGGTACGAAATCTGGATGAGCATCTGAGGGTGTAGCAATGGGCGGGAAACCGGCCAAATCTCATGTGGCCGTCTCGGCTCTGGTGCAGAGGCAAATGGGGAATCCAACCGTACTATCCCCAAATGAAGGAGTATGATGTCGGCGAATGAACTGGCGTCTACTCAACCAAGCGAAGCTTTTACATGTTTACCAGGCAGAAACGTCTGCTCTCGAAATTCTAAATTACGATCTAAGTGAGAAATTGAAAATTCCTCCACGAGCGGGATATGAACCCGCGACCTCTGGAATCCGTCCATTGCTCATGACCAACTGAGCTACCGTGGGCTCCACTCGTAGCTCTTAAATTATGATGATTGTGTGTAATTTACTCAAATCCAAACGAATGTATCCGACTGCAAGTGTTTCAGTGCCGAGCCGAAGGCCAGAGCGATAAAAGTGAGCTGAAGGTTCCCAACCGCCAAAGTGTACAAGATTGGCTATACCACCAGACTTAGTACGGTGGCAAAATCGCAATAAGTCGTCTCCTTCACGATTTTCGTGGACATCTTCTATATACCTAAAACTGGTATGGATGTGCTCCTTGTTGTCTCCTTGTAAGGGAGAGGGGGACAGACATAGTTGCATAATAATCGTTTTAGACCTTGTTGGTCCTATTCCACTTCCTACGGAAGTATCACTGTTACACTACCGCAGTATTCAAATGTAGTAACAGCCCAAATACCTCATACACTCTATAGCATTTCGTTTCTTACGGATAACGACGAGTCATGAAGGCGTCTCCTGCATTCGTAATGATACAGAATTTGAGACGACCTTCATATAAGTACAATGCTCTGTTTACGTAGAATACTTAATGACGGTTAATAATACACCTGATTGATACACAAAGCTACATTGATAAAATGAAGATAAAATGTTTGTTGATGACGTTAGCCTAGTCAAGTAGTTGGTAATGTAATAGCTATAGACATGTGCCGAATGTGTAATATTGGTTTTACCGACTACGAATATTCGGCCGAATTTTCGGTCCAGCTTTTGCCGAACCGAATATTGGGCAGAATTATTTGGTTCAACGTAATGCCTTATTCCTTCATCAGCTGTTCCAAAACAGACTTATTTTTCAGTGGTAAAAATCTTGTTGATTATAAATGCGAAAGTGTGTCCGACTTTCTGTCTGTCTGTCTGTCTGTTACCTCTTCACGCTGAAACCGCGGAACCGATTGAGTGAAATTTGGTATGGAGATAGTTTGAATCTCGGGGAAGGAGGGATGATAGTTTTTATCCCGGAAATCATCCCCGAGGGGGTGAAATGGGGGATGGAACTTTGTATAGAACTACGATATAAACGAGTTCCATGCGGAATTTAATCTAATCTTTGTATGTGTTTTGATCTGGCTTAGATGATGTGGTTTGATCAGTTATTTTCCCAACGACTTTATGACGAAGTTGTATCACTGTTGGTAGGTACTCTTGGAGTTATCCCTAATCTACGACGATGGTCCAAGCCCACCAAGCGTTCTGACCATTCGATGGCGGTAGTCATTTTATTAGGCGGGGAGCGTGAACAGGGTGATGACGAATGATGACGTAATATATGGACAAGCCCTTTTATTACAAGGTTTTATTTACTTTCACCTGTCCCGTTGTCTGTCTGTCTGTCTGTAATCAAAACTTGCAAGTTAATTTTGACCCACTTCCCGGTGACCGATTGAGCTGAAATTTTGGGTGTAAGTATAGTTTGGATGACAATTCAATATTATGGTACCATCGAGCTGATTTGATGATGGAGACAGAAGATGGTCATGGGAATTCAGTACTTAGCCGACGTAACCCCCCCGTTGAGTTTGGGCTCGTAAGAATCGTCTCGACGAGTAGTTGATGATGGTATACAGAAAAGTACAGTCGGCAATAAAAGCTTGTACCAAAAATGTTTTTTTTGACAGAAACTTATTCTGCAAAAAATCATCTTTATCTGTTCAGCCGCTTTTGCGTGATTGAGTAAGAAACATACAAACATCCAAACTTTCACAATATTGCGAGTCGGACTCGCGCACGGAGGGTTCCGTACCATTATCTATAAAACGGCAAAAAAATCACGTTTGTTGTATTTGAGCCCCTTTATATATTTGTTATTCTATTTTTTGTATATATTTGTTGTTATAGCGGCAACAAAAATACATAATTTATCATTTGTGATTAATCATTTGTGAAAATTTCAACTGTCTAACTATCTCGGTTCATGAGATACAGCCTGGACAGACGGACGGACAGCGGAGTCTTAGTAGCGTGGATGACCCTTTCAAAACGATCACACTCCATTGAAGAACCCATACTGTCGTTCCTCGGGAAATCGTGGCAGGGAATTGTGGGAATTCATTCCACAGCCGAATAGGGCTACACACTAAATAAAATAATCAATATACTTAGTCATATTTTTTCGAAAAAGGATTGAAAATGTAGTCAAATGGAGAAAAAATCAACGCAAAAGGTTAAATAATCATGAAGTTATAAGTGTCCAAAGTTTTAAGAGGGTAGGTACCTAACATAGGTGTTCTGTCCCTTTTTTGCAAAACGCAACTTCATTTGAAGCGATGACGCTGGAAGAATGTAACGTCACTAGAAGACTGCAATGTGCCTTGCCCATCGTGTTCGGCGCCGCCGTCGACGCGGCCCCCCGGCAGCGTCGCGTAATGTGACGTCACACACTGTTTGGGTTTTCTCTCTCTAACAAGCAATAGTAAAACAGTTGTAGCTTCGTAATTCTTTGAGATATCTGAATGGGATTTTCGTCACTAGGCATATTTTATTGCCTTCTTTCTTTTGGAGTAATAATAATTTTCGAGTCTACACCCGTATTAATCGACTAAAGGCCGAAACGGCGCGGAGGCGGTACCGGCTGTAATGTTCGACCTAATACGAAAGGGTCCGCACAGAATACCGCACCGCTCCGCCAGGGTGCCCGCGGTGTCGGGTTAGAATGTCATCACCCCCTTTCTTCCTGTGGGTGTCGTGAAAGTCTACTAAGGGAGCAGGGTTGAAGTGTGTTGCGGGCGATGGGCTAGCAACCTAGCACTGCGATATCACATTTTCCGATATGTTACCACATTTAGGCTAAAAGTGTAAATGGAACATACGTTTCATCATGTGTTCCGCCTACTCCTTTTGGCAATAAAGGCGTGAATCTACGTATGTATTTGTCATATCATCGTACAATATTTGACTTTTGCGTAATTCCCCGAGAACTTTAGTCGCTTTCCTAACATTTGTTTGCTGATTGAAATTTGTGAATAGGTACATAAAATATTATTTTACTCAAGAAATATTAATTTTATTCACGTTCGATTTTCCGCGGTTTTTGTAGAATAGGTATGGAAAACCAGATGGGGTCATACGAAGGTGGCCAGACATCGAAATAAATCATTTATGTTTCTTTCCTGAAGACACCTACTGTAGTTAGCAGTTTATGTCAATACTGTAAAGGCAAAAGAGATAGCATAATGAATAGATACAGGTAAATAGAAGAGAGTAGAGACTGCTCGATCCCACAGTCAAACTGTGCAAACGGTTTTGCGGGACCCTGTACTTGTTTATGTTGTATTATCGTTTCTTTCTTAATAAATACATAAATAATAAATAGGTGACAGAGTAGGACATTAGAAGTATTAAAGTGAGACAGTTAAATATACATGGCAATGTGAAAGATAAGGAAAGGAGATTGAGAAATAAATGAAAAAAAATACATCCACCTCTAGGCTGCACGGCTGCGAGTATCACAAGATGGCGCGCGAGCTCTCTCGATTTTTCTCTCACTATCCGTCTCTCTCTTATTAGAATACTTAGAACAAGAGGTATAGTGCGAGAAAAATCGAGAGTATTTCGCGGCCGTCTCATGATAGACGTACAGAGGCGTCCCCCAATTAGTGCCAAACCCACCCGCGTCCAGCGGACTCCCGCGACCTTTGGTGGACTGAAGACCAGTGGGCGTATCATAGTTGCCATTTTATCACTTATCGTTGTGGTAAAGACGCCCATCACGCTCTGACAAGTATGCGGGTGCGAGAGTGGCGGATGCCTTATCCACAACGATAAGTGATAAAATGGCAACCGTGCTACGCCCGCAGGGCTGTTATTTCGCTACGCGCTAAAGCGGCTCAACCCGCCGGTCACCCGTCCCAAACTAGACCTCTACCAACGCTTCGTGATTACGCATAGCGGTGTCAAGATAAATTTGTGGGTGAGCGTTGAGCTAAGCTTAAAACAAGTTACAGAATAGGGGGTAGGTCATCGGTCCACCTTGTGGAGGGAAGAGGCGGCGCGTGTAGACTCTACACGCGCCGCGTCTTCCGATACGTGGGGGACCCGAGAACCTTTCCGCCCCAAACGCGCAACAGCAACCATATTACTACGTAGGTGTTTTCAAAACTATTGTACTATGCAAATATAAACAGCGTGTAACAAAGACTAGTTATTTTTGACGACCAGTTAGCCTAGTGGGTAGTGACGCTGCCTTTTTTTTTTTTTTTATGATATAGGAGGCAAACGAGCAGTCGAATCACCTGATGGTAAGCGATAATCGACGCCCATGGACACTTACAACACCAGAAGAGTTGTAGGTGCGTTGCCGGCCTTTAAGATGGGAGTACGCTCTTTTCTTGAAGGCTTGAAGGTTATAACGGTCCGGAAATACCGCAGGCGACAGTTCATTCCAGAGTTTGGCTGTGCGAGGCAGAAAGTTTCGGGAGAAACGCACAGTTGAGGACTGCCAACCATCTACGTGGTGAGAATGGAAAAGCTGTCGCGTAGGGCGATGGCGGAAGGAAGCGGCGGGGATTAATCCGAACAATTCATCGGAACACTCCCCATTGTACATGCGGTAGAAAATGCAAAGCGAGGCTACATCTCTACGCAGTGCTAAGGGATCAAGCCGATCGGAAACACGCTGGCAGCCTACGAAGCTGAAGGTCCTGGGTTCGAATCCCGGTAAGGGCAAATATTTGTGTGATGAGCATGAATATTTGTTTCTGAGTCTTGGATGTTTTCTATGTATTTAAGTATTTATATCTATTATATATATCGTCGTCTAGTACCCATAACAAGCCTTACTGAGCTTACTATGGGACTAGGTCGATTTGTGTAAGATTGTCCCCTTATATTTATTTATTTATTTCAGAAAAGTTTTTTTTTGTGTCAAAACAGTGCAGTTTTACTTACTTTACTCTTTGGCCGCATCTATCATCAATTCATCATCATTGCGTACTCTGACTTTAAACTCAACGTTTTCTCTTCACTGGGACTATTTATGGACTAGTTGAGACTGTTGAGAGCAAACACCGTCAATCATTGACCACGTTCTAAAAGGACTTAAACGACTGGTATTTTACATGAAAAATAGCCTTTTTGAGGCAATAGTCTATAGAGAAAAAGCGGTAATTAGAGAAACGCGACCGGCGCTCACGCTCTCATAATTACTGCGTTCACGGTCAATATGGACTATGGTTATCGAGTGACAGGATCTAAAAGGTATATAGGTTTATTCTTAGTACTGAATACGCGAGAGTAAGAACATACTTTACTTATGACTCTGTGAGCTGTAGAACTCTCGATTTTTTTGTATTTCGAAAAAGTTACTCGACAAAAGAAATCTATTTAATTAACGAACCTGCTCACAAAATTTCACGAGAATCGGTTGAGAAATGCGACCTGAAGTGGAGAACAACGGGAAAGCCATCAGTCCTGAGATACCTACTAACGATTTTTTTCTTCTCACTTCGTTCGTTTCGCTCCCTCGTTCGATGAATACCTATATCAATAAAATCACGCTTTAAATTCCTGAAGAGGTAGTTAAGCTCTTGGAGAAACATGTTATGGAGTTTTTTTGGAAAACGCTCAGCAATTAACGTTTAAAATACTTATTCAGCGTGTTCAGAATGCCTGTGCCCGCTTTTGTTTCAACATTCCGTTGAGGGCACATGTCACTCCACTTCTAAACAAACATAATATGCTTAAAATGCAACACCGACGTAAACTCCATCTGGCTTGTCTGCTTTTTGGGGTACTGAAGCACAGGGCACCCGCTTATCTCTTCGAGAAGCTCTCTATCAAGACGCCTCGTCGCCGCCAGCTCGTAGGCGTAACATGTCTGATAACGCCCCGTCATGCTACCGCTGCTTTCCGAGGAAGTTTCCGCTATGCAGCCACAAAGTGCTGGAACAATCTGCCTCCGCCAGTTAGGTCCTTAGAGAACATTCAAAGCTTCAGAATTAAAGTTAAAATGCTCATGCATGAACAACCAGCTCAGGCAGGAAAATCTATGCCATGACACTAGTTTTATATAACCTCATTTTCACCTGTTTGTTACGTCAAAATTGCATTGCCATGTACGTTGCCACTAATTTGTTAGTCTGTAGTTTATACATTTTATTATTTAGCCATAGCCGGGTCCATTTCGTGACGCATATATTTTTTTTCTTTTCTATATGTATTAGTGTGTATTTGCTGTCTCGAATAAATGATTGATTTATGATTTGTTTAAAATCAAATTTAAGAACCCGAGTAGGCGGGAGCGGGGAGACTATTGCCGCTGGTGCGTTCAGTACGAGTTCCTTTTTTTTACGTTGTGGAAATGCGTGTACCTACGCATCCCGTACGCCACGGGGCAGGGCGGGTATGACGGACGCGGGAGAAGCCTTGGACAATCGTCTAAAAACCCAACGAGTGCCAGCTCCGTCTTAAGGAAGGGGCGCCGCGTGCGTCTCAAGAAACCGCGTGCCTCCCGAACAGCGACGCTACCACGATAATCAAAACTCGAAGTTCGTATACATGCATTCCTGTCACACGAGTTTTGTAAGTGCGATAGAGATGGAGATACCCAACTTCGAATTTCGAAGTTCGTGGTTATAGCTCAGTACGAGTTCCTGGAGTCCTCCGCATGTGAGCGCAAATGGTGGCAACCGTAGACTTTTTATTAGACAGTTATGCTATATATATAGAATCCCTAGAGACTGGATACCGGGATCGTAGGTTTTCTCCACGAAAAAAAGTGTTTTTTTTTTTTATCATTTGTATGAAGCAGGTCGGTCCAGTCGGCCAACGCTCCATACGAGTGTAAAAAATAAAATCGCGTAAAAAAAACTTCGTTTTTCTTACCAGAACACGATATCTGTTATGCCCTTGATCGGTTCACACCCTATTTTTGGTACACCCTGTATAATATGTAGGTATATACCATAACGACTTACTTATGCCAAATTGGACAGGCGTCCACAAATTGGACAGATTCGTAACTTGACACAAATGGAACACTGAATCTCGGTCAGCCAATAAATAGAATGAGCCTTTTATGGCTTCTGCTTAGCAAATTTTTTAGAGCAAGATATTTAACACCTTTTCTGGAGCAGTTTGGAAAGACTGGCCTTCATTAAAGAAGGTTTCATCCTACTAATACATACATACATATAAGCACGCCTATTTCCCGGAGGGTTAGGCAGAGATCACGGATTTCCACTTGCTACGATCTTGACAAACCTTTCTTGCTTCATTCACTTTCATTACATTCTTCATACATGCTCGTCGGTTTAGGGTACCTACTCTTGACCTGACCTTTCTTCAGGATCTTACCAATACATATTAAATAAATAAACATGAAATAAAAAAAAATATAGGGGTGTGACCCAAGATCTGGTACGTACCTGGTGCAACGTATTTCTTTGGCCATCCAACGTGGCAATGCGGCGAGTATTTTTGGGACGTTTGTGCCGGGTACGTATCACGCGGGACGATAAGGCTGGATCTAGGTTATGTATTATAAGTTTTAGTTGACGATGCGTGTTGCGGGTTGTGTGGTGTATCTATATTTTACTGACGAAACCTGTGGTGGATGCTTTATCTGTGGAATGACGAAACCTGCGCTGTGGATCTTGATGGTATGTAGTGGTTCGGTTTTATTATTTTTTGTTTTTTTTTACTGAATAAAATATCTATGTAATAAATAAATGAATGAAATAAATGAATTTAATTCTGCAAGTAGGCTGTAATGGCACTTTTACAGGTCAACATTCTACCAGCTTGGCCCCTCAAGCCAGTTTCCATAGGACACGGTGACCGGGCGGTCACGATCAGAGGGGCCGTATACTGACCGTCTGTGGATACTTTTCATGTCGAGACCGCTGAACCAATTTAGATACAACGCTCTAAGGTAGTCTAAGTCCTGACTTCGTAGCATGGACGGCCTTATCACACTGTCACTGGCTGACACCGTTCAATAGAACGAGACGGACGCTCTATCTTGTCACTTATCGCGTGATAAGGCCGACCATGATACGGGGTCAGGAGAAGAACATAAATCCATACGTCTGTCTGTCTGTCTGGCTATCTGTCGATCTGTCTGTCTGCTGTCTATTATCTCTTCACGCTGAAACCGCTGAACCGATTTAAATTAAATTTGCTATAGAGATAGTTTGAGTCCCGGGGAAGGACATAGGATAGTTTTTATCCCGGAAACTATTTCCTAAGGCGGCGAAAAGAGGCCGCAAGTTTGTTCAAGTAAGTAGCTATGATAAGCTGTAAGAGGTACCTACAACATAAACAAATTCCACGCGGACTCGCGGGAGGTATTATTGATATACTTAAATGCGAATTTCGCATGATTTAACAATAATAACAATCATGTTACTCAATCACCCATATTGGCTGGATGGA
This sequence comes from Epinotia bilunana, assembly GCA_947049275.1. Taxonomy (NCBI): domain Eukaryota; kingdom Metazoa; phylum Arthropoda; class Insecta; order Lepidoptera; family Tortricidae; genus Epinotia; species Epinotia bilunana. The sequence continues at coordinate 12,886,280 of OX346275.1, read as the reverse complement.
TTTAGATAAAATTTGGCATAGAGATAGTATATCTACTTAAAAGCAAGAATAAAATGTATGAGCTTGTTGATTTGAAAACATTAAATATTATCACTTATCATTATTATTAGAACTGACAAATATTTTTTCCGTGTAATGATGAGTTTCGTGAGTGATACGTATATTTATCGATAAATTAATGGTAAAATATGCGACACAATATTATAATTATTAATGATGATTAGTGCTGGATATATATAGCCCTTTTAAGACTTTTTATTACCGACTTATGACATAACGCTTATGATAGACGCATAAGACAGTTAACAAACGTTGAGACGGCCAGGCTGGTGTACTACAGTTACTTCCACAGTGTTATGTCCTACGGAATCCTGTTGTGGGGGAAAGCGGCTGATATCCAGACCATATTCGTGCTACAGAAACGAGCTGTACGCTCCATATACGAACTAAAAGCTCGAGATTCTCTCAGGGACAAATTTAAGGAGGCAAACATTCTTACTGTAGCATGCCAATACATTCTTGAGAATATCATGTATGTGCGGAAAAACCTTCATGAGTTCAAACTCAACAGTGATATCCACGACTACAACACCAGAGGTAAAAACAAGATCGCAGTGAAGGCTAGTCGTCTCCGCAAGTTTAGCACGTCGTTCGTGGGGAACTGCATACGTTTTTACAATAAAATACCCACCGAAATTGTTAATTTACCGTTCAGTAAATTGTAGTCTCATGTTAAAAGTAATTTGCTGAGCAAGGCGTATTATACTGTCAACGATTTCTTAAACGACAAAAATGCCTTTAAGCCAGTAGTAGTCTAATTCTATTAGGAATATACCTAAATACACGTAATCATTATAAGTACCTACCTGAAATAACTGTTCCGTTTTATGTAAGAAGAGAGCACGTAATGTTGTTTCTCGCCAACCAGTCGCTTAATCTTTGTTATTATCAATGTCCGGTGGCTTGAATATGTCATGCTCGCTTAAAGGGCTTTGCTTACGGTGGCGTCGTTGATCGGGTCGCGACCTTCCCTAAAATATGGTTGAGGGAGGCGATGGCTGAGTTATGCGTCATACTCGTGATCGGGTGCTGTTTGTGGAGTCCGGACTGTTCATGCTTGCAAGGGCATAGTACATAGTTAACTAATTACATACTAGTGTTATTATTATTATTATCGTATTGACGAGAGACATCATTCTGATCTTGACACGTTTTATTGTTATTGACCCTGTACATCTCTGACAATATCACATCATTGTTCCTTTTTTTTGACGCTCAGAGACCGTATACATCTCTTAGAATATTAGAATAATTATTAATTGTATTTGGAAGCTCAGACCTTTTACATCTCTGGAATACTGAACTAATATGATTAACTTCTTGTTAATGCTGATACAGATCTTATATCGAATGTACGTAATGGTCATATTATGCAATTTTGTTTTGTTTACAAAACCTATGTTTACAAATAAACATTTTGAATTTTGAATTTTTTACATTAACTTAGTGACATTTAGTTTGTTAACCTTTTATATATAATTTAAATTACTATTGTGTAAGATTATTATTATTATTTTATTGTAAATTACGATTTGACATGTAAAAGTGCCCTTGTGGCCTATTTGCAGAATAAATAATTGATTTGATTTGATTTGATAAATAGATTACATAAAAAACAAAAAATCGACAAAAAAAATTACCAAATAGGGCTAACATTTTTTGACCTTTATCTCCAATATAAATTCCGTGTGGTACGACACTGCAACGCACCTCCGTCAGCGAAATTTGTATGCATCGACGCACCTCCGTCCGGAGATGCGCAGGAGTGTGACGACCGCCTTAGCTCAGTAACCATTACTACTAGAAAACTGTAATTCGGCATGGGTATATAATATAAATCAATCACGCCGACAAAACAGAAGAATAAAATCTTGAAAAAAAATTTTTTTTTCGGATGCCTCCCCTACAGCTAAATTGGGGATGGGGATGGAACCCTAAAAAGGATTAAAGTCTGTCGGTTTATACAGGCCCACGGTGTGTATGTATCTCAGTCATCTTTTGAATTTAAATGAATACAAAAATCTGCCCACACGCACTGGGCCGTCTGGGCCAGCGTGGGGACCGCTGCCCGTCCCCTCTCATTATTTATTTATTGACAAATACATTTACGTGACATTACAGTACTAACCAATGCGTCATCCATGAGAGGAGACCTTTGCCCAGCAGTGGGACGTATATAGGCTGATTTATTTATTTAAAAAAAAAACAATTTTCTACGATAAATAACGCATAGTTTATATGCTTTTATAGTTAGTTTATTACCACTATAACTAAGCGATTGGTGTTTATCGTTTTTCGACAATTCATTATATTTAACTTCACTGTAAACTATATCACTTAGCGGTTATACGTCTAATTTCTTTTTTCATTAACGTTTGAACCAAATAACTGGTATAACCGACCGAATTAAGTATGTGTTAATTGCCTAGCACATTTTGATGCCTCGGTTTTATTCAATTTAGTTGTATCTGTCATTGTGACGGAAATTAGACAAATCAGACAGTGTGACTCCATTTACGGAACACTATTCGTTTATTCATCCAGATGGACTACGAAGGAAAACACCGTGATTGAATGTCATCCCTACTAATTAGGTGCTTCTTCCGCCCAATTGCTGAAGCTGATGCGGCTCACCCCGCCAGTCACCCGTCACGAAACTAGACCTCAACCTACGCTTAGTAGCACATCGCGGTGTCAAGATATATTTGTGGGTGAGCGTTGAGATGAGCTTGAAACTAGTTACAGAATAGGTGGGCAGGTCGTCCCGCAGTCTCCGTCTAGGTCGGCCCCGTCTGCGCCGCCCGTCATTGGCCGCCACTTAGTTGTTGCGACAGACGTGGCCAGTCCAGTCCCACTTCAGCCTGGCATTTCCCGCAATCTCCGTCTAGGTCGGCCCCGTCTGTGCCGCCCGTCATTGGCCGCCAATTGGTAGTTGCGACAGACGTGGCCAGTCCAGTCCCACTTCAGCCTGGCATTTCCCGCAATCTCCGTCTAGGTCGGCCCCATCTGTGCCGCCCGTCATTGGCCGCCACTTGGTAGTTGCGACAGACGTGGCCAGTCCAGTCCCACTTCAGCCTGGCATTTCCCGCAATCTCCGTCTAGGTCGGCCCCGTCTGCGCCGCCCGTCATTGGGCGCCAATTGGTAGTTGCGACAGACGTGGCCAGTTCAGTCCCACTTCAGCCTGGCATTTCCCGCAATCTCCGTCTAGGTCGGCCCCGTCTGCGCCGCCCGTCATTGGGCGCCAATTGGTAGTTGCGACAGACGTGGCCAGTTCAGTCCCACTTCAGCCTGGCATTTCCCGCAATCTCCGTCTAGGTCGGCCCCGTCTGCGCCGCCCGTCATTGGCCGCCAATTGGTAGTTGCGACAGACGTGGCCAGTCCAGTCCCACTTCAGCCTGGCATTTCCCGCAATCTCCGTCTAGGTCGGCCCCGTCTGCGCCGCCCGTCATTGGCCGCCACTTAGTTGTTGCGACAGACGTGGCCAGTCCAGTCCCACTTCAGCCTGGCATTTCCCGCAATCTCCGTCTAGGTCGGCCCCGTCTGCGCCGTCCGTCATTGGCCGCCACTTGGTAGTTGCGACAGACGTGGCCAGTCCAGTCCCACTTCAACCTGGCATTTCCCGCAATCTCCGTCTAGGTCGGCCCCGTCTGCGCCGCCCGTCATTGGCCCCCACTTGGTAGTTGCGACAGACGTGGCCGGTTCAGTCCCACTTCAGCCTGGCATTATTTTTTTTATATTAGGGGGGACAATCTTACACAAATCGACCTATTCCCAAACTAAGCAAAGCTTGTACTATGGGTACTAGACGACGATAAACATACTTATATAGATAAATAAATACTTAAATACATAGAAAACATCCATGACTCAGGAACAGATATTCGTGCTCAGCACACAAATAAATGCCCTTACCGGGATTCGAACCCAGGACCTCTTGCTTCGTAGACAGTGTCACTACCAATTAGGCTAAAGCGGTCGTCGAACTTTTGCACCCAACGTCAGCTATGCGTGTTTTGGAGCGCTATGTAGTGTTTCGGACCCCATCCGTTGGAGATCACGGGAGAGGCCTTTGCCCAGCACTCACTCAACTATGCATATACTCGACGTAGTTTTTGCTGTTCCGCGGTGACAGTTTTGAGATTTACCGTAAAAACGCTAAACGCAGGGTGACCATGATTCCTGTTACATTTAGTATTGACATAATTTAGAATATAATAGAATAGAATATCATTTATTCATGACAACAACACATACATACACATAAGTCACAAATACAAAATTTACAGAATTTAGCATGAAAACCACCAGTCCGGACCGGTCTAATTCCAATAAATTCTAGTTTTCCCTCTGGGTTGGATGGTCAGATGGCAGTCGGTTTCGTAAAACTAGTGCTCATGTATACATATATAAATCTTGGGATTAGGTGTCAAAGCGGGTCCCGGGCTCCTTTAGGGCACAACCGGGATTAACGCTACGAGCAGGATGATAATTTAGCATGAAAAAGATACTTCTGTTCGCGGCTAGGCCGCCCTGCATATTACGTCAACCTGGCTATAATGTGGCAATTAGAGCAGCAAGCAAACCTTTATCAGAAAATATAAGTAGCAAAAAAAATCGTTTTCTCAAACATGCTCGGAAATGTATGCGTTAATATCACGAAATGAAGACTTGAAGTTTCTTGTTTAAGGCTCCCTACATTTCTTCTTGGCCTTACGCCAAGAAGTAATGTATGAAAACCCTAAGTAAAACCATTATTGTCCGCTACTCTAACTTTTTAAAATTGCTTACTAATATTAAATTGACAAAGGAAAAATTACATACTGCCAACCACCACTAGACTCTGTAAGCATACTTGCGACATAAAAAAAAAACAAAATCTATGGTAGGTACTATACTTATGTGCGGTGCGGTTAAAAGAGAACAGGACCGGCGCATCATTAAACATAAAATAGAATCATACAATTAAAATTAAAATTTGATATTGGAAATAAATTATAAAATCGTTAATGTCAACAGGTGAAATATTATTAATTGCTAAATGTCAACGAATCCAAATTCTCAGAATTCAAAATTAAAAATTAAAACAACATTATACAATCCTCGGCCGGAACAGGGATTGCTAGACTCGTTGTATCCGGCCTCGTCTACGACTCGGCCGTCTACCCCAATCTCGTCCAGCAATCCCTTACTTCACAGCCTCTGCAGTAATGTACTATTTTTCAAATATGCTATGAGATATTGAAATTACGTTCCCCATAATAGGCTGCGAAGTGTCACATTTCAGGTGCCGCCAGACGAGAGGCCCGTAATTCATCTTCAATTGGTGAAACAACATTATGGCGTTCAGCATTAGGAAAAATCTTATTCATTTCATTACATGTTTGAGAAAAGCACTGTACATACCTCGCCCGGTACTAGGTATTGCCTGCCTCGAACTACTATCCGGCCTCGCTATGCTCATGACACTCGGCAGGCAATCCCTTATTTCCCGGCCTTTGTAGTAATGTACTTTTATTGCTGGCCCGAAAAGGCGTTATTGTTCACACCAACAACAGTAATAAAGAAACTTTTGTTTTACCGCCATAAGTACGAAATAAATTGTATATGCTAAAATAGGCACGTAAATACAACGTATCGTTCCTAATTGACTGGCTCATTACCAAATGGATATTACCTAGTAAAGGAATATTTTTCCAGTAACTTATCATGGTAGGTATTCCGTTTAATTACTTGTTAGGAAAAAAAATAATATATTAATTGCTTAGTTAGAAACTCAATTTCCCCAAAAATTTAATTGATTCCATTGTGCAACGTAAAGTGGTATTATAATGTTTATAATTAATTTTAACTTATTTAGCTAAGTAACTTCTTTTATACAATTGTTGATTTTAATTTTTACGGAAATTTATCCTCTCGTCAACTACGTATTTTCTTTTTCAATCCATCCAAAAAAAGTTAATTTGTTTTAATTACAGTTAAATTGTTTCTGTTTGCAGCTTGCGTTAGTCACATTATGCTAGTAGGGGAAGCGAGTAGGAAAAATCTATGTATATAAAAAAAAAACATTTTTATTCTTCTTTCTTTGACATAATATAACTGAGCATTTATTAATCAAACTTATTATTAAGGAGAAGTGGGAAGAGATGTTCGCATTGTACCTTATTTTTTTATATCGTGGTTATGTTTTGACCTGTTTTGTGTACCATAAAGTAGTAACATACATACAGTTCAATCAAATCACAGATAGAGAAGACACTAGATTACCCACAGGGGTTTAACCCACAGGGTCCGTTATACCTTCCATTCCCCTATATTGTTTTATTATAAACTAGCTGCCCTATATATAGCAAAGAACGCAAGTTATTCCCGTGGGATAAAATACGCAGTTGAAAGAATTTTTGTAATCGGATTTGTGCTTCCGAAAATTACCCATTAGGTATACTTATACAAACTTACAAAGCTACAATCTCAAAGACATTTCCTCTTTATAATATTAGTCTACATATAGAAGTAATTTTGGGTTGTAATTTCAAGTAATTGGTTTTCTTAAACGTTAAAATGTATTATAGAAGGCAAGAAAAACGTCTGTCACATACAGTAAACTTACATTTGAGTAGGTATAAAATACGGTTTAATACCGTATTTTATAATACAGGGGCGAGACGAGACGAGGCATGACGAGAATTGAAATTCGTATGGCAAATTTTCAATTCTCTCCTCGCGCGCGCTCGGTGGAAATAGTAAGTGCCATACGAATTTCAATTCTCGCATCGCCTCGTATCGTGTCGCCCCTCCGGTGGAAAATCAGCTTTACTATGTTTTAAATATATCGATCTATACCACTCAATGTACGTAGTATAATATAGCAGTAGTATAGTATAGTATAATTTATCAGTGGTTTTTGGGTGAAGGAAAACATCGTGACGGAACGTCCATTTCCAATAAGGTCTAGTTCTCCCTGTGGGTTGGAAGGTTGACATACTGAGTCGTTTTCGTCAAACTAGTGTCTATGCCAAATGTTGGGATTAGGTGCCGATTCGGACTCCGGGCACCTTTAGTGCACAACCGGGAAAAACGCGGAGGAGGATGATGAAATATATATCCATCTATAGTTTGTATGGACTGATGACCCGGTAAAGGTCGCGGGAGTCCGCTGGATGCGGGTGGCGCAGGACCGGTCACTTTGGCACTCTTTGGGGGAGGCCTATGTCCAGCAGTGGACGTCTTTCGGGTGATATGATGATGATAGTTTAAACCTAGGTACCTCAACTTAGTTACAACTAAATAATCACTTGCAAACTTTGTATCTAATTACGTAATTACTGAAGACATCGTTATTAATCTTAATTAATCTTATAGAATAAGTAAGTAATAACGAAACTTTTTTCTAAGATTACCTACTTTATATGACACAAGTTTTCAAGCAATTATAACTTAGAAACTTGGTTTAAGTAATTATAACTTAGAAAGTTTATTAATTATTTATTAGGTTAGCTGGAAGAGATCCCTTATCTTATAGGGATAAGATCGCCTTTGTACTTTGATCTATTGCCTTTTCTTTAACCTGTTACTGTGTACAATAAAGTGCTAAAATACATACATACATTAATTCTTAAAGACGCGTTTTTAATATATATTAAACTACATTTACTAACTTTGCACTGCAGCCGGTACCCAAAAACGAGAATTTGTAAAATTCATTGCCAAAAAGGATATTAAGCTTTGTGACAAACAAAGTGGTTTAATCCTATCTTCTATTTGACGTATTGAACTTCAGAAAGATTTAAGGGGAAGTCCCTTAACCGGACTGCACCTAGTGCCGGACAGTCGTACTGCAGGGGCGCGGGGGGAAAGGAGGCGCCCTTTTTTTTTGTCCTTGAATCGCTCGCTCGTTTATTGGTTATCGAGATAATAATAATTTTAAAAAAATACAAGGGGATAATCGTACACAAATCGACCTAGTCCCATAGTAATAAAAATAACAAATAAATAATAAGTCCCATAGTAAGCTCAGTAAGCCTTGTGATATGGGCACTAAACGACGATATATATAATAGATATAAATACTTAAATACATAGAAAACATCCAAGACTCAGAAACAAATATTTATGCTCATCACAGAGATGGGCAAAATTTATTCGAATGACGAATAACGATTGAGAATAACAGAATCATTCGCGAATGACGAATACATTTATATTGATTATTCTTATTCGAAATTAGGTTAATATAATAATTATTCGCGAATTAAATATTCCACAAATGATTAATTCGCGAATAAAATATTCCACGAATAATTTATTCGCGGATAATATTGTAGAATAATTAGCTAATAAAATAACTATCTACGCTCTTTAGATGTATTTATTTGATTATTATTTATATGTATCATTTCGTTTACGGCGTCTCTTTTTTAATGCGTATGCATGGCACTCTGCCACAGTTTCTTCGCCGTGTTTTCTTTTAATATGACTGATACAATTCGATGTTGAATTTGAAAGTCCTTTTATTTTGACAAGTTTGGGTGAACACGTTACACAGGTCACTACAACACTTTTTTCATTAAGAACCTCTGAATTAATTGTAAAAAAAGTACCATCTAATATAGTTAATGATGGTTTGGTTTGATCTTCTGGTACTAGTTGCACTGCATCACTTTTTTCACTAAGTCCATGGAGTTTAACGAGTTATCTGTACTGCGTTGAAAATTATTGTCATCGTCACTAACGTCCCTCATTTTTATATCCACACAGCGATGCGTGAAGTAATAACCAACTAAGTAACTGGCGACTGGATCAAACCGAAGTATCTGGGTGACTAAATACTAAGAAGTAATGAACATGACTAAACTGACACAATACTGTCCCAACTGATAAGAAAGATAGGTTACGTGGTTTTCTCGCTCTTTCATATATCCGTCTCTTTCTGGTCGGATACCTGCGATACCATCCCTTGACCCTAAAATACGCTCGAGTTGCTAATTAATGGCAAGTTTGCACTTTGCATTCCGCACTAAAAGTACAGCATATTATCTTCATTGCCAAAAGCATTGAACGCAGCAGTTTTTTGGTTTATATCTTTGATTTTTGAATTATTATGACAATATACGATGACGCGAAATGTTATATTGTACTTATATCTAAAAATCTGGAAAACTTCATTTGATAAAACTAAGCACCTTTATCTTTATTCTTTAAGAATAAAAACACGAGAGGTAAAAAAATGCGATCTTGAAACGAAGTGAATGGTTGCAAATATTATAAGTATATATGTTATTACCACTACATTTAACAAAACATATTCATTCAGCTTAAAAAAATTGATGAAATAATTTTATAAATGATGGAAACGATGAACTGAATATTTATGTAATGCATCATTCGTGGTATTCATTCGAATAAATCATTTATTATTTGAAAATGCAACAGAATGATTTATTTGCAAATAAAGAATGAACGAATGATTGTTTATTCGAATAATTATTTAGATAAAATATTATTCGAATGATACCCAACTCTTCATCACACAAGTATTTGCCTTTACCAGGATTCGAGCCCAGGACCTTCACCTTCGTAGGCAGCGTCGTGGGCAGTGGCCCACTAGACTAACCGGTAGTCGAAATAGTACAAGTGTCCGGCACTAGATGCCGTCCGGCGTTAAGGGACTTCCCCCTATAGGAAGTTAGGACCTCAAGGCTGTGCATTTCTTCTTATCTTCTGACTAGATTAAGAAACAATAAGGTCTGATTTCCAGATATATGATTCTTGACTATATATGATTGTTTATCTAATTTTATGGATACATGATTGCTTAAAATTTCCTCGATAGAAAAAAAATCCAAAGTTGGGTCTGTATTTTCCTTTTTTACTCAGCCTACTCAAACGATACATTATTTTACGACACAATCAAGTTAATACTATCTCTAAAGTATTTTTATCTCATCTAAAATCTCATTTTATGAAATTTTAATAAAACGTCTCCAAGAAAAAAAATGAAGCGACTACAAAAATGATCCGACGACCGCTTTAGCCTAGTTGGTTAACCCTGCCTACGAAACAGGAGGTCCAGGGTCCGAATCCCGGTAAGGGCATTTATTTGTATCATGAGCACGGATATTTGTTCCTGAGTCATGGATGTGGCGATTTGGACGCGTTCTTCTTGGATTGGCGGGGGCATGCCAGCAATAGGGCCGAGTGGAGGAAAGGAGGGGAGGCCTTTGCCCAGCAGTCATCAGCCGAAAGACGTCCACTGCTGGACATAGGCCTCCCCCAAAGAGTGCCACAATGACCGGTCCTGCGCCACCCGCATCCAGCGGACTCCCGCGACCTTTACCAGGTCATCAGTCCACCTTGTGGGGGGCCTACCCACGCTGCGCCTTCCGGTACGTGGTCGCCACTCGAGAACCTTTCCGCCCCAACGGCCATCGGTTCCCAGCAGTGGGACACCTAAACAGGCTAGGAAAAAAAGTATCCATAGTACAAGCTTCGCTTAGTTTGGGACTAGGACGGTTTGTGTGAGATTGTTCTCTAAAAAAAAATAAAAAAAAAACTGTATCAACAAAGTTTAACTCGCTCTATTTTTTTATTTCTAGCAACACTTACTAGTCTCCGTCATAAATATGGCGGATGTCATTGTATACACAAAGTTTCATGTCTCATGTTTCCCTTCGTTTTAAAATTAAAACTAAACTGCGTTTGTATATAGAAGTGATCGTCCTGGCGAACCTTAAGACAAATAATGATGTAGAACGTATAAGTTGCAAGCTGAGATCACAAATAATTATTTCTTACTATAGACATCTGCATGTCTATATTAATAATTTTACAAATATACTTTTTGAGAGCAGCCCTGGACACAAAAAGTAGGGTAACAATGATTCCAGTTTAATAAAAATAAAAACAAAATTCATGGCATGGAGTCAGACAAAAATAACGACTTCGATGAATATTGGAATGGTACAGAATTTAATAATTCTAGTTACTGTATTCAGAGTTCATACACCCCACGTAGCCAAATTCAGCTTCAAATTATAATACAGCAGTAGACTGCAAGCAGACGTCACAACTCATGCTAAGGCAGTGAGGCCACGTATCAACAAAACGTGTTTCTTTTCTACGTTTATCAAAAGAAACGTCATACTGGTAATGTGCTTAGTTACGCTTACGTGTAATAACGTATACGTTTTAACTATAATAAGTGTACGTAATTTTTTTTATTTAAAGGAAAATCTGTAGAAGATTTTTTTTTAAACATATTAATATTATTCAATATTTTTATATGTTAACATGATAATAAACTACAAATTGCAATAACTATTATTCATAGTAACTACTATAAACCAAGCCGCCTTTTACCACAAATGCGTTTTAAACAGAAGTTTTTTTTTTCATAAAATACTTTTTCATGAGCTGTTTTATACGTAAAAAACATTGCTATGAGCAATAACGAAAAAACCTTTTAACAACATTCAAACTCAAGAAGAGAAAATAAGCTGTCATTAAAATAATTAAACCGGACGTATCATTCTCAATTTTATTACTACTTACCGACGTACACTCTCTACCGCCAAACGTGCGGCAATTATTCACAGTGACTCAGCTGCTCTAAGCATTATGCTGTGTCTAGTTGAATACCTTTGAGTTCAGGTGAACGAGTTTTTTTTTCTCAGACTGGTCCAGACGTAGGGCTGATTTGACATTGTGAATTATTATTAGAAGTTGTTTGTTCAATTTTGTCTGGATTTGAACCATATTTTTATATTTAGTTTAGTAGTTAGCGTAGTAATGTTTGATATTTTTTTAGGATTTAGAAAATACGACTTACCTACTAGGAGAGGATGTGATGTATTGGGATAGTGTACAAAAGATTTATTATTTTTAATAACTACGTTAAAACTGTCAGGTTACTTTATCATGAACAATACGTAATGTGTTAATAATAATAATAAATCAATCTTATATACGTTCCACTGCTGGGTATCCTTATTGAACAAAAAAAAGTACGCTTGCTATATTTAATTTAGGACCCTATTCGCAAAAATATTATTTGAATTCCTATAAAATTTGACAGGATTGACAACCTTAAATGGGCCCTAAATTAAAATACATTGCAATATATCCACATATATATCCACTGAACTATTTAATCATTAATTTAAAACGTGTGAAGCGAACTGTACCATTTTTTTTGAGTAAACCACTATGCATATACAAAGATGCATTCAGACTAATGCCAATAAACAGAACAAAACACTTAATAAAATTTAAAAAAAAACATGCGAACAGGCAGATTTAAAAACTTACTTGCGGCTTTTCACTGGAACACTTAAACTAATATCACAGGATTTTATTTTTAAAAAATACACCCACTAATTACACTTTAAAATAAATGTACACCACACTTTTAAAGTTACATTCCCGCGCAAAAAGAGCAGTTACATTTTTCGTTCGACGTTGTGAAAAATGGAACGTGCGATCCGGTCGGTCGGCGCGGTCGAACTGTCACAGGTACGGTGGCTTTTACAATATCAGGTGGACAACTCAATCGGTGATTGTGATTATGATAACGCTATTGTGTTCGGGAAAATCTTAGGGTTGTGCGAAAATGTATTGCTCCGGATTTTAATTGCGTTGTGGGCATGTTTGCTGGAATGAATAGGTTTATATAGCCTTAGAATATAACAAAAACAACTTACAATAAGAATGTGTCATCTTTTTAATGAAAACTAGCTTCTGCCCGCGACTCCATCCGCGTGGAACTCGTTTATATCGTAGCTCGATACAAACTTTCATCCCCATTTCACCCCCTCAGGGGATGGTTTTCGGGGTAAAAACTATCCTTTGTCCTTTCCCGGGATTCAAACTATCTCCATACCCATCTCAATCGGTTCAGCGGTTTAATCGTGAAAAGGTAACAGACAGACAGACAGACACACTTTCGCATTTATAATATTAGTATGGATGTTTCTCATATAAGTAAGTCCCTGGGCGACCGAGCTCTGGTCGGCTGGAAATAGATATAATACGGAGAAAACTAATTTTCCCAGACATGACACTTAGCTAGATCGATTTCTCGTCCCCGTAAACTCCAATATTCCACATCGAATATCATATTGTTCGTTCAATAGTATAGGATAGGATAGGGTAGAATGTAAATATATTTACTTCACTCTGGGCGGTAAGTGCGATTTACCGCCCACGGGCGCAGCGGCAAATCTCACTTCACACCAGACGTAAAATGGTGTAGGTATGCACCACGGGCGGTATCTATTGTCGAGGCATTAGAGGCGTGTTCAGATATTAGTGAGCACATTGTCCGCTCCGATATATCTGATGGCAACTGTTCTCTGTGATCATGATGGGAATCGCCCTCGTTCGTCGTGTGAATCGTGTCCCAAATACTAAAATCCGGCGTCGCTCGAAAGAATGTACAGCTGACATGACAACGGAAAACAAATGACACAATTGAAGTGGAAGTGGGCAGGACACTTGGCGAGGAGCAATGACGGGAGAGTCACGAAACGGGCTCCTGAATGGTGGCCTAGGTCATCAACGGCGGGCAGACCACCAGCTCGATTGTCAGAAGCTATCAGAAGCAGATAGCATCATCATCATCATCATATCAGCCGAAAGACGTCCACTGCTGGACATAGGCCTCCCCCAAAGAGTGCCACAATGACCGGTCCTGCGCCACCCGCATCCAGCGGACTCCCGCGACCTTTACCAGGTCATCAGTCCACCTTGTGGGGGGGCCTACCCACGCTGCGCCTTCCGGTACGTGGTCGCCACTCGAGAACCTTTCCGCCCCAACGGCCATCGGTTCTACGTGCAATGTGCCCCGCCCACTGCCACTTAAGTTTAGCGATTCGGAGGGCTATATCGGTTACCTTGGTTCTGCTACGGATAGCCTCATTTCTGATGCGATCGCGCAGAGAAACTCCCAACATAGCCCTCTCCCTCTCCTAGCCCTTTGGGTGACTTTGAGCCTTCTTATGAGGCCCATAGTAAGCGACCACGTACCCGTGCCATACGTCATCACTGGCAACACACACTGGTCAAAGACTCTCGTCTTGAGACACTGCGGAATATTGGACGAAAAGATGTGCCGTAGCCTCCCGAATGCTGCCCAGCCGAGTCGGATTCGACGATTGACCTCTTTCTCAAAGTTGGACCTACCTAACTGAACAGTCTGTCCTAGGTATATATAATCGTCTACAACTTCGAGCGTAAAGTGTCCGATTGAAATGGGGGTTGGTACTACATGGAGGTTTGACATGATCTTTGTCTTATCCATGTTCATCCTTAGACCAACTCGCTCGGGGGCTTTACTGAGGTCATCGAGCATCGTGCGAGATAGCAGATATCTGCCGGAAATACACACTACAAAATCGAACTATACGTAACCCAAGTTGCAATATTCACGGATGGGTCCAAGACAAGGTCAGGCACGGGATCAGGAGTGTTCTCGGAGGACCTAAACATACGAATCTCGAGGCCATTAGGAACCCAGCCCGCGTACACCTATAACCTATCTTCCGGAAAGTAAGCTACGGTAGCCTAGTGGTTCCAGCATGCGGCTGTGAAGCGGCATTCGTGGGTTCGAATCCCGGCTCGATGAGTTTTTTGGAACTTATGTACCTAACGGAATGTTCACCGTTAGCTTTTCGATGAAGGAAACGACTTGAGGAGACCGGTCTAAATCCCAACAAGGTCTAATTTCCCTCTGGGTTGGAAGGTCAGATAGCTGTCGCTTTCGTAAAATTATGACACATCTTGGGATTAGGTGTCGAAGCGGACTTCGGGCTCCTTTAGGACACAACCGGGATAACGCTAGGAGGATGAGTAAGCAAGCAGTGCATAAAGATTAGCACAAGACCTAGGCTTTTGTAAGTAACACCGTAACAATTTGTCAGTTTTGCACCTTTTTTGTCCATACTAATATTATAACTGCGAAAGTGTGTCTGTCTGTCTGTCTGTTACCTCTTCACGCTTAAACCGCTGAACCAAATGAGACGTGGTATGTAGTTAGTTTGAAGGGAAGGTCTTAGGATAGTTTTATTCCGGAAATCATCGCCTAAGGGAGTCAAATGGGGAGGAAAGTTTTTATGGACCTACGTTATAAACGAGTTCCACGCGGACGGAGTCGCTGGCAGAAGCTAGTTTATAATAAGGCTAGTTAAATATACATTTTTTGGGTCCAGCGTACCTGTCTCGGATAATAGTACATTACTACAGAGGCCGGGAAGTAAGGGGTTGCCGGCCGAGTACATATAGACGGCCGAGTGTAGCGAGGTCGGATAGTAATGAGGCTGGCAACTACTTTTCACGCCGTGGTATGTATAGTGCTTTTCTCAAACATGCAATGAAATAAATTTAAAAAAGCTCCAAGAAATCAAACTTTAATTTTCATGGCTGAACGCCGTGATCCTGTGCCACAAATTGTGGAATGGAAATTAAAAAAGACCATCTTGCAGGCCTAAATTTTGTATGAAATGCCATTACGGATCTCTAGTCTCGCTGCGCCCGAAACGTGACACTTCGAAGCCCATTATGAAGAACACAACGTCAATATTTAATTGCATGTTTGAGAAAACCTACTTATTATCGACGTCTTTCTATATTTCTAAGGTGTCCAGGGTTGGAACTGCAGGTACCAATGTGGTACCATTGGTTGTTTTACCGTAGGGTAAAACATCAATATTCGAACACTATCTCGTTTAATTAAATTCTTTAATGAAAACAGCAATTTAGATTACGATTATTAAGTAATTATTACAATATACCTCTTAACGAAACAAATTTTTTTTATTAAATATTTTTGTTTCGTGTTAATTTACCGTGGAAGTTACCATGATATAATTTTAAACGAAGAACAGCGAAGAAAAAATAAACCAAGACTCGAACTTGTCCCCCTCTGTATTGTTGGGTAGCTCAGGGGTGAGAGCACTGTACCGGCAATACAGAGGGCGCAAGTTCGAGTCTTGCCCTGGGTTTCAACGATGATGGTTTATTTTACAAGCTTTTATTTACTTTCACCTGTCCCGTTGTCTGTCTGTCTGTCTGTAATCAAATCTTGCAAGTTAAATTTGATCCACTTCCCGGTTTCTGATTGAGCTGAAATTTTGCACGAATATGCAAATTGCGTGACAATGCAATATTATGATGACGTGGAGCTGATCTGATGATGGAGCTGGAAGGTGGCCATAGGAACTCTGTAATAAAACCACATAACCCCATCGAGTTTGGGCTCGTTAGAATCGTCTCAATGAGTAGTTGATGACGGTATAAAGAAAAGTACAGTCGGTAATAAAAGATTGTACCAAAAATTTATTTTTTGACAGGAACTTATTTCCATTATATTTGCTCTCTGTATCATTATGACTCATATCGTTTAAAATTATTACAATCTAATAAAATGATCTAATATTATCTTAATTATGATAACTCCAATATCAGCATTATCAGAATATTAGGCCCTAATTGTTGTGTATCGACATCTCAGATAAGCCCTGATAGGTCTCTTCTTTACGCCACTCTCCTTGGTCTTGTGCTAATCTTTATGCACTGCTTGCTTACTCATCCCCCTAGCGTTATTCCCGGTTGTACCCTAAAGGAGCCCGAGGTCCGCTTTGACATCTAATCTCAAGATTTGACACAGGCACTAGTTTTACGAAAGCGACAGCTATCAGACCTTCCAACCCAGAGGGAAATTAGACGTTGTTGGGATTAGACCGGTCTCCTCAAGTTGTTTCCTTCACCAAAAAGCTAACGGTGAACATTCCGTACATAAGTGCCGAAAAACTCATTGGTACGAGTCGGGATTCGAACCCACGAATGCCGCTTGACAGCCTGAACCACTAGGCTATCGTAGCTTGCTACGTATGTTTATGATATGTTTATTGTATGTTTTCAAATGGTTTTTATTTTAATTTAAAACAAGTGATTGAAATATAATGATGTGATATATTTTTAGAAACGGCTTAGTAAGCCCTTCCATTAGATATCACACACGATAGGTTTCAGAACATTTTTTTTTCCATACAAAAAAAGATGACGTCGTAATTCATCTCCTTTTTTGAAGTGAAAACGTCTTTAGCGGCGCTGTGCACTTTTTGTGATGTGGAAAAATTGTTTTTTTTTGTTTTAATTTATTTCTATTATTATATTACTAAAACAGGTTACATAATATTTTAACCTTATCTGCCAAACTGCATTAACAGTTTGTTGGCAGAAAACATGAACCCTCAAAATAATTATTACAGTACGAAAGTGTTTATATATAAACTCTAGGTAGGTACGTACCTTCCTATTCTACTCCAAGGCAAGGTTGGTGTAGGTACAACGACGAGCGAAGCGAGGAGTGTTAGAAAAAACTGCGACCCCTACAGCCAACCCGACCGAACGTTGAACGATGAAAAGTTGATTGATTATATATAAATCAATGAATTGATGAAGTTTTTAAAAAAAACCTAATGAAATGAATGGAACAGTTTTCGACGACATGAAAATCGACGTAAAAACGAGACAATTATAGATACCCTTTTTTCGTATTTAAATGAAGATTGTATCACGTCTTTAACGTTACTTTGGTGTTGTATTTCAATCAATCATAAAGTACATTCATGATTTACGCCGAAATATTTTTTATTGGTTCGATATTTATTTTAATCTTGATATTTATAACGATTATTATCATAAATTGATCGATCGTCGATATATCATAAAAAAATGTATTAAATGATCGTTCGGATTGATATATTATTACATAAAGAGTATTTATCGCAATAAAGATAAGATTTAAGAGTCCGCAGTAAGCTCGGCCGAATTTCACCTTCTCATACAAACGTAGTTACGCTCTCCTTTTAAAACTACGTGTTGGATTGTGACGAAACTTTGCATATAGAATGACATGAGGTATGTCTGTAATTAGTTTATGTGGTTCCAGTTTATAAAACAAACGAAATACAGCAAAAACAAGTTTTGTATGAAAAACTTAAATTCGCTGTATTTTTTTTACTGTGCTATCTGAAGCTACATAAACTAATTACAGACATAGATATACCCCATGTCATTGTCCATGCAAAGTTTAGTTACACTCCAACACGTAGTTTTAAAATGAGAGCGTAACTACGTTTGTATGGAGAATCGAGCTTACTGCGGACTCTTAATACGTTATTAAACTAATTAACTGATAGCGTAAACCTACCTTTAATTGTTATTTATTTATTGAGCACCATAATGGCCGCTCCACATAATAGGCCATCCTGACCCATCACACAGGACGCAACTATGCGTTAAAGGTAGTAAGACATATTTATGTCTCGTTCTACCGCATATCCGATGGCCCATTGCGTGGAGCGGCCATTAAACGATACTGCGCGGCGTGCAGAGCGACGGTTCGCAACGTTGTGTGTCAGCGGCGCTACCACGAACTTCGAAAGTCGAAGTTCGGGTATTTCCATCTCTATCGCACTCCCTTACTCAAGAGACAGGGATGCATGTATTACAAACTTCGACTTTCGAAGTTCGTGGTAGCGCCGTAGTACCTAAGTTTGTATATAAATTCCGCACGGTACTTCATACTGCACCGCACGTGTCCGGCGAAATTTGTACGCGTCTCCGCACGCCGGAGTGATGCGGCGGCCGGCAGTGTGCGATGCGCCTGAGTGATGGAGAAGAAGGTGGGACCTACCCACCTTTCTTGTTAAATTGGTACTTTAAGTGCGAATCGGTTACCCATAAAAGTGTTACGTATATAGTTGAGTTGTGTGTGTTTTTATTTTTTATACAACGACGGTGGCAAACGAGCGTACAGCCCGCCTGGCGCCTGATGGTAAGCAGACACCGCAGCCTATAGACGCATGCAACTCCAAAGGAGCAACATGGGCGTTGCCGACCCTTGATATGTTTGAGGATTCGCCGTGTTGACAGCTGAAGGAACAAATTCCCTCGCTCTCAACACAACGCATCCTCGGGAGCTCTGGTAACCTTGCTCACCTCCACGAACACAACACAACACAGACACAGAGCAAGTCGTAGTGATATTATGGCTGTGGTCTTCTGCAAGGCGGAAGTACTTCCCCAGTTGGGCTGCTCCAAATTCGAGCGGGATGACATTTCGCTGTGCCCTACCTCACCTGTGTTATATACTTGCTATTAAGTATATCATTTTTGTTTTCGTTAAAATGACGAAAATGCGCTTAACGTATGCTCTTACAACTTCTATTGTTGCTAAATATGAAAGGGCGAGATAACAAAGAGACGTCATAAAACTGACCGAATTGTGGCATGTGACGATAGCTACTGTTTGTTCCATATTATTCATCATCATGTTCATTCATAATTCATAAATTAAAAATAATGTGGAAGATAGAATGCTACCTTATATGGGACCCCAGAAGAGGTATTTTTAGGTCAGAGCTGATCACATTGTCTATTTTTACGCACTGAGAACGCCCATCTAGGTAGTCAGCAAAGAGTTTGAGCTGGGTTCCTCTTATAGGTACCAAGCGTTTCTATAGTCATCATCGTCGTCATTTCAGCCGAAAGACTTCTACTTCCACTGCTGGACACCCTCCCCCAAAGAGTGCCACAATGACCGGTCCTGCGCCACCCGCATCCAGCGAACCCCCGCGACCTTTACCAGGTCATCAGTCCACCTCGTGGGGTGCCTACCGACGGTGACTTCCGGGCTGTAATGCGTCACCCCGCCGGTCCTACGACCTAGACCTCTACCTACGCTTAGTTACTACGAATCGCGGTGTCAAGATATATTTGTGGGTGAGCATTGAGGGGAGCTTAAAGGTCTGTGCCCACTAGACCGTATCATACCATGACCGTAAACGTACCGTCATCATCATCATCATCATATCAGCCGAAAGACGTCCACATAGGCCTCCCCAAAGAGTGCCACAATAACCCGGGTATGTCCTAAAACTACGACCAGGACCACCGAGGGATGGGCAGCAGCATCCCTGGAGTTCGGTGGAAACACTGCGATCGCCAACCCCCATGCCAAGCGTGGCGATTATGGCATATACCCATATGCAACCGTACCGTCACATGCAAGAAAATATTCTTTATATTTTTATTTTATTGTATTTTTATGCAATTATACACAAGCACACATGCACACTCGCACACTCGCACACTCGCGCACTCGCGCACTCGCGCACTCGCGCACTCGCACACGCACACGCACACGCACACGCACACGCACACGCATACGCACACACACACATACAAACTTCCGTAGTTATATAAATATAGTGAAATAAGAATACGTAAATATCTAAGAAACCAAAAATGTTATCCACGATACTCATAAACTGGGAGAGGACACTGACTTCTGTAACACAGGCTCCAGCCTAGCTCAGAAGTCAGAGGCTTCACAAATACAGCTGTACCATTTTTTGGAAATAAACTTTTTATTTATTTTTTATTTATTCATTTACTTTGCATGTTAGTATTTAGAAACATTGCTACAATCAAGAACACATTGTACGCCGTCGGGCAGAGTATAGTGCTACATATAATTAACTAGCTTCTGCCCGCGACTCCGTCCGCGTGGAACTCTTTTATATCGTAGCTCCATACAAACTTTCACCCCCCACTTCATCCCTTTGGGGGATGATTTCCAGGATAAAAACTATCCCGTGTCCTTCCCCAGGACTCAAACTATCTCTATATCAAATTTCATCCAAATCGGTTCAGCGGTTTAAGCGTGAAGAGGTAACAGACTGACAGACAGACAGACACACTTTCGCATAAATTTATAATATTATAGTATGGATTATTTACCACCACAAAAAAGTTTTGAACTCTGAGGCATTATGAGATGACGCCCACTAGACCGTTCAGGCACCGGCACTTTTTAATACGAAGATTTTTTTTGCCTGACACGATCATGGTATGATACGGTGTAATGGGTAGAGACCTTTACAAGTTACAGAATGGGGGGGGGGGTTATATATATATATATCGGTTCAGTATATTACGCTACGGTCGGTGGAAGACGCGTAAACACAAACTAAGACTGCTAAAAACATAGTTAAACCTATCCCTCCCTTTCGGCTCAATATACTTAGTCAAATTAGAAAAAAAACTTACACTAGATAATAAATACCTAACCGCAAAGTTACTAACGGCCGTATTCATAAACGTTCTACAAGCCTACACATTTGTGTTCGTAAGAAAGGGACAAAGCACATTTTATTTAGCAAGCAATTTGAGTTTGAGTGAATATTTTTTCCTGAGTCATGGATGTTTTCTATGTATTTAAGTATTTATTTATCTATATGAGTATGTTTATCGTCGTCTAGTACCCATAGTACAAGCTTTGCTTAGTTTGGGACTAGGTCGATTTGTGTAAGATTGTACCCTAATATCTTTTTTTATTATTATTATTGCTAATTTAACGCCCCCAGACCAGATTTTTTACTTTGCTCTGTTTGCTCTTGGTGTACAAGTTACTTCCGCGGGATTTCGCTTAAGGCCACACCTGATCCTGAAAACTGCGTGAGCAGAATTTTGACTGTATTTAAATTTTAATAAAAATCCGAAACGGCACGGCAAGGACATCAGAAAGTATGTATGACACACGATGGATGCAGAATGGAACCATTGTATTAGGGACTGCCCCGGACGCGTCATTGATCCATACTAGCCATACTATACTATACTATAATATAAAAAATTCGAAAGTGTCTGTCTGTCTGTCTGTTACCTCTACACGCTTAAACCGCTGAACAGATTCAGAAGAAATTTGGTGTAGAGATAGTTTGAATCCCGGGGAAGGACATATGCTTATCCCGGAATTCATTTCCTAAGGGGGTGAAATGGGAGGGTGAAAGTTTGTATGGAGCTACGAGGGTGGGATGATAAGTAACTGGCCTAAGTAGAAAATACTTGAATTTCGGTGTTAAAACTAATTTTATTTTTCGACATAGTCTCCACCTAGCACTTATTCCATCTTCGCTCTAAAGCTGCGATGCCCTCCATAAAATGATTCTTTTCGAGGCCTCCAAAATACTCCTCCACAGCGGCTATGACGGCATCATTAGTGGCAAATTTCTGTCCACCCAAAAGTTTTAAGCTTCGGGAACAGGTGGAAGTCGGATGGTGCCAGATCAGGCGAATAAGGTGGATGGGGCAGCAAATCATACTTTAATTCGCCGATTTTTGCCATGGCTTTAACACATGTGTGAACCCTAGCGTTGTCTTGATGGAAGATGATTTTTTTTTTGCTAAGCCTGGTCGTTTTTGCTGAATGCATTGATGAAGCTTATCTAAAAGATTAGTATAGTATTCCTCATTAATTTACCTTTGGGAAGGTAGTCTATCATCAAAATTCCACTAGCATCCCAAAAGACGGAAGCCATAACTTTTCCAGCCGACTTTACAGCCATAGCTTTTTTGGGACCCGAACATCCAGATTCAGTCCACAGTTTTGATTGAATTTTTGATTCTGGCGTGTAGTGGTGAACTCATGTTTCATCTGTTGTTACAAATCGACGCAAAAATCAGCTTTATTTTTCTGAAAACGATCCAAACATTCTTCCGAATTTTACACGCGGATTCTTTTTTGATCGTGCGTAAGCAATCGCGGCACCCAACGGGCGGATAACTTATTCATATTTAATTCTGCACTTAGAATATGTATGTATGTAAGCATGTAAGCACTTTATTGTACACAATAACAGGTTAAAGAATATACATGTCACACAATAGATCAGAGTACAAAGGCGAACTTATCCCTATAAGGGAAGAGATCTTCCAGCTAACCTTTGAGCAATTGAGAGGAAGGTAGGTAGACCGAAATAGGCAAACTTATACCGTGTACAAAAACACAGAGAAAATGAAAACAAAACCTAATAGGTATTAATTCTAGACAAATAAAAACATGCCAATACATATATAAATATACAGTATAAAATATAATACACACTATATATATCGCAAATATACAATAAATAAATAAATACTATATTCAACCAATTCACAAGTCATTGGAAAGCCACAACTTCTTCAAATTCATCTTAAGTGACGCAACAGACCGCGACTGTCTCAGCGACAAAGGCAACTCATTCCACAACTTAACAGCGTGCGCGGTAAAAGATCTGGAGTATGTTCGCGTCTTTCTAGACGGTACAGCAAGAGTAAGGTTAGCACTCGACCGCAAGCGGTGGCCACTGCCGTCTGCCATATAGTTAAACCGCTCAGAAAGATAAGGAGGGGAAGTAGGGCTGAACAGTGTGTTGAAAAGTAATGACAGGATATGCTCGTCCCTGCGCCGGCGAATCGGTAACCATCGAAGCTTAGAGCGGAATTCAGAGATATGATCATACTTGCGTAGACCAAAAATATATCTGATACATACATTTTGCAGGCGCTCCAGCCTATCAAGCAGCTCCTCGTTGAGGGCCAGAAACGCAATATCGCCATAGTCCAGAAGAGGAAGCAAAAGAGATTGAGTAAGAGTCAACTTGGTACGAAGAGGAAGGAAATTCTGGAGACGCCTTAGGGAGTGAAGGGATCTAAAGATCCTCTGACTCACCTCAGCTATATGGGGTGACCAAGAAAGCGTCTGATCCATGGTGATACCCAAATTCCTGACAGTAGAGGAAAAAGGAATAGAAATTCCATCAAAAAGGATGTCAGGCACCACCACCTCTGAGAGCTTATTTACATAGTAAGGACTACCAATAATAATCGCTTGCGATTTCTTTGCATTAATTTGTAAACCAAACTTACACGCCCAGCAGCGTATCGACTCAAGATTTCGATTGACTTCCGAGATTAATGAGGATATCTCATCCACAGTAGCCGCTGCATAAATCTGTAGGTCATCTGCGTAAAGGTGATATGATGTAGTTAGGGATTCGGTGATACTATTTATAAAAACAGAGAACAATAATGGAGAAAGCACACCTCCCTGGGGAACGCCAGCGGAGAGTTTGCACCACTCGGACATCTTGTCATCGAACATAACGCGCTGTCGCCTGCCAAAGAGGTAGCTGCGAAACCAGGATAAGGGAGTTTCAGAAATGTTAAGAGAGCGGAGAATACCTAGCAGAATATCAAAATCTACCGTATTAAAAGCACTGCTAAAATCAAGAAGAACAAGGGCAGTAAGCTTTTTGGATTCAATATTGAGACGAATGTCATCGGTGACGTTAACTAAAGCGGTGACCGTGCTATGCGCGGGGCGGAATCCGGATTGGAAAGGATTAAACAAAGAATTTCTGTTAAGGTGTGAAAGGAGACGACGTTTAACATAATGTTCAATGATCTTTGACAAAACTGGGAGAATAGAAATAGGGCGGTATTGAGTGAAAGATACAGCATTAGGGATTTTGGGGAGAGGAATTACGTTAGCACACTTCCACGAAGCCGGAAAGGTTCCAGTGGACAAGGAGAAATTTATAATATCCGAAAGGGTAGGAACAATAAAATCTGCTACGAGCATAAGCATATCCACACTGAGGCTATCGTCACCGATGGCCTTCGTCTTAACAGATTTGAGAAGGGCAAGCGTCTCTTGCGGTGAAATCAAACCAAATTCAAAGGGAGATAAGTCAGGGTGTGTAATACTGGCAAGAAGTGAAAGAGTGGATTGTTTAATGGATGGGTCAAGAATAACCGGCTACGCGCTGAAATGTTTGTTAATAGCTCCAATGTCAAGGGTATTGGAAGAACATTGCTGAGTTTTGCCGACCCCAAGAGACTTTAAAAATTTCCACAACTTAGATGAGGGACACTCCTCTATCGACTTGTGAATATGGAGGCACTTTGCTTCCCTACAGACTTTGTTGCAGCGGTTACGTATGGAAACATATCTCTGGCGATTTTCGTCCGAAGGAACCAGCCGGAACTTAATACGAGCTCGATCGCGCCTGGCCATGCACTGTTTGATCTCTTCTTGGACAGGGCTTCATCTTGGACACTTGTACGGCCTCGTTTAAATTCAGCCACCCAGTTTTTTACTGTGGCGTGAGAAAGAGCACATTCATCCAAAACATTCTTTAACTCTTCATAAATACCTATCCCCTTCATACCCTTCATGTAAAGAAACTTTATCACCGCTCTTTGTTCAATTTTATCCATTTTGAAAACAATCGTCACAATATATTTTCAAATAACAGAAAATCGATAAAATATTTAGCCATCAAATTCAAATTTCGAACACAGATAGCCAGAGACACGAAGCTTAAATTATGCTAGTTTATTTTTAAATTCAAACTTTTTAAATAGCTAAGGCCAGTTATTTATCATCCCGCCCGATATAAATGAGTTACATGTCTACGATATATATATATTCCCGCCAAATTGTACAGCTATTGCTTTTCCAAGATGGCCGCTATACGCTGACAAAGTTCGAGCGTGCCTATTGAAAAACCCTACAAGTACTATTTACACAGAAAAGGCGATCAATTACAGAGTCTGAAACTGAATCATACCATAGTAAGGCGGTGACCTTACTATGGCATGATTCAGAGTTTCAGCGCACCCTAAGGAGCTCTGCTGAGAGCTCCCTAGGGTGCGCTTCTTGACAGTGAAGGACCTGCATTGGTCTCTATCTATCGACACAACGAATCCTTATATCCATGAAACGGTCAGCAACGGGCTTGAGATTATTCTAGAATCACAAGCATCCATAAGTTCCGGTATCTGCTTTCCATCAGCCCCTAATGTACGATTCCCACCGAACGGGTCGGGGCGGGTAGCGTGGCGCCGCATCGCAACGGATGCCAACTGCCGATCGCGTTTTAATAGAGTGCAATTCATAATAGCCGGACGGAGCCGGTCAGATGTGACGACAGTCGAGCGCAGCCGTCCACGTCCGCGAGGAGCCGACCGGCAAATCTATCCAAATATGAAATGTAATGTCTGCAACTTGTAAAATGCGCTCAGGCGCGCTCCGAGCCGGCACGGTCGGCGAGAATCGTACATAAGCTTATTTGCTAGACTAGTCAAAAAAGTTGGTTGAAAAAAGAGTTGCAAAATGAAAGCCCAGATTTCTAGCTGAGCTAGATGACCTACGCTCTCGCAGCCTCTATATTTAACCCGCCCTTGACCTATCGATCGATCCGGTGGCCTTCAGAGTTCAAAGGTCAGCCTAGCCCTCTGGGATGCGCTTTTGAATAAACGGATAGTGTCGGTGACTTTTGGTCGATCGGTTTTGCGATTAAATTAAGAGTCCTTAGCACGCTTGACTTGTGAACAATAGAAATGTAATAGAAAAAACAGACAAATGCGAGTCGAATGTAAGTATAGTTTTCGGACTTGTACCCTGTACTTGTAGTATGTATAGTATGTATGTAGTAGACTTACCATTACTTGCCAAATTTCATAGGTCAACGGAAAGTACCCTATACGTTTTGATATCCTTGAGTGTCGAAATGTACGTTTTTAGTCTCGTTACCTTAATTAGGCTACTCAGCAAGCTACGTGGCCTAAACGTGGTACTCGACTGAAAAAGCATACATTATATAACGATTGCATAAAATACTATTTTTGCGGCATAAATGGCCGTATCTTTGTAGTTACTTAGAAGTTTGATTTTTTCACAGCTTCAAGGGACTGTAGACCTGAGTATACGGTTTAAATTTCAACTCGATAACTCCACGCGTTCTCGAGATAAAGGGTCTTGACAGACAGACAGACAGACAGACAACAAAGCGATTCTATAAGGGTACCGCTTTTTTATTTTGAGGTTCGGAACCCTAAAAATTAACCGATTACAGATTTTGTAGGTATGCAATAGAACGTTTTGCATACCTATAAAGTCTCGCTCTATTTTTTGTTTTATTTGTTTTTCTATCATAAGAAACTAGTTTCCGACCTAGATATGACCGATCGCATTGTGTATACAAAGTTTCATGTCATTCTGGCAAGTCGTTTTAACCAACTTTGGTTCTCGTAGTTTGCTACGTTTGTATGGAGAGTCTTAAGTAGAGTTGGTATGATCGGAGCTGAAACAAAGAGCCACTATAAGTCACTGGTAAGTCATGCAACTTTCAATCTGGACGATTGCTTCGAAGTTCGAACCCCTCATTAGGTAATTTTTATTTTAAAGCATCATTCGATTTTATATATTACTGTGAGTAATAAGTACCATTCAATATATTTAAAAAAAATCTGTTCTCTGCTCAACGGCTTTCAATTCGAAGACGCGACCTTTAGAGGAGAACAGCCGGTACATCCGCACATACGAAAGAATTTTGGCCCTCGTTGAAATATGGTTGAGACTGACTGTATGCAGACTATTTGAAGGTGACCATTAAAATAGTCATAAGTATAGGATAATTATCGTTTTGTAGGTACTTGTACAGGAAAATCGTGTAAGCCTATTTATGCCTATAAATAGGTACGTTTAAGCAATTTTCTATTCAAATCACGTTCTACATATATGAGGAAAATAGTGCACAAGGGAAACCGCTGGTTTTTACAATAGGATATGATGTCACCAGTCCCTATAAAATTTAGCGTTTGTTTTTTAAGGTTCCGTAGTCAACAAGGAACCCTTATAGTTTCGCCATGTCCGTCTGGCCGTCCGTCCGTCCGTCCGTCATCGGCTTAGCTCAGTAACCATTACTATCTACTAGAAAACTGTAATTCGGCATGGGTATACAAGGTGTAACAAAAATGGGGTATGAACCGATCAAGGGCTTGACAGGTATCGTGTTCTTATAAGAATAGATGAAGAATCGTTCTTGGCCGTGAACGTGTTGAGTAAGTATCGGGTGTTTAATTTACTGTAATTTAAACAAGCGCAGATAAACAATAAAATAAGAAAACCTCTATGACAATATAATATCGGTATGAAAGAATATTTAAATAATATCCTAAGTGCCACACATTGTCACACATCTTTATTTTTGACGCCTTTTTTTTTCATTTGCATGGAGCTCGTCGCTCCAGTCGGCCAACGCTCCATACAAAGGTTAAAAAAAATCGCGTCAAAAAAAATAGTTTATCTGGAAAATGTGACGTACTAGCGCTCAATAATCCCCCTCTTGCGGGAAAGTCCATCGTTCCGTTCCATGCAGTATAAATCAATCACGCCGACAATTAAAGCAGAAGAAAAATCTTGAAAAAAAAATGTTTTTTGGGGTACCTTTCCTACACCTAAATTTTTTCTCGTTAAACCCTACCCGTTACCTACACAAACCTAATATATATGCATACACCTGTATTAACAACAGGTAGTGTAGGTGGGTTCTGGGTACGACGCTACTGACATCATTCCAAGGAGTTATGCCCGAAACGATATTTTTTCCGAATTTCATAATTCCCAAAACCATGTTCCGATGAAGGATGTTTTTGGTTTTTTAGGATACATCTTAGGTAAAACTAACCTTTTTTTTTTTTTTTGACGGAGTGGAAATGCCCTTACGCATCCCCCCAGCCGGGGAAGCTATAATGGGGGGGTATGTGGGACTCTCACCCTCCAGCCAACTGTATTTAAACAGAAGGGGGAGGGAGTCTACCCACTAAAACCACTCCGGCGTTTCCATACCTGCCGTTAATGGGGGCGCAGTGGGATCGCGAGCATTCCACCACGACGCCCCCCGAGGTAAAACTAACCTACCTTTGTATTCCATAAAATTATCTGTGTCCTTTTCGTTAAGCGAAAAATTGCGTTCGCGATTTAGAAATCTAGGAATATTGATAGTTTCGGACGAATGATTCTTCGGTAAGAGGTAAGTAGGTACGAGTAACCTACATGAAATTTATTTTAACCCAAAACTTGCCGGTGTATTTTTGAGCGCAAACATTTTTACAAGCTTTTATTTAACTTGCCCTGATAGTACAAACCTTGCGAGTTAAATTTGACCCACTTCCCGGTGACCGATTGAGCTTAAATTTTGGGTATAAGTATAGTTTGGATGACAATTCAATATTATGGTACCATCGAGCTGATCTGATGATGGAGACAGAAGCTGGCCATGGGAATTCAGTACTTGCCCTGTTAGTATGGGACAAATCTTGCGAGTTAAAATTGACCCACTTCCCGGTGACCGATTGAGCTGAAATTTTGGGTATAAGTATAGTTTAGAAGATAATTCAATATTATGGTACCATCGAGCTGATCTGATGATGGAGCTGGAAGGTGGCCCTATGGAAGTTCCTATGAACTCCGTAATAAAACCACATAACCCCATCGAGTTTGGGCTCGTTAGAATCGTCTCAATGAGTAGTTGATGACAGTATAGGTACAGAAAAGTACAGTCGGCAATAAAAGCTTGTACCAAAAATGATTTGTTTGACCGAAAGTTATTTCATCATCGCCTTTTTGCATTCTTTTCTGAAACTTTTTTTGTGCTTTATAAAACGTACCTAACCGACGCTTGCACGCACGATTTTTTTGCCAAGTTTGTATTGTTTAACCGACATCAAAAAAGGAGGTTCTCAATTCGTCGGAATCTTTTTATATATGTTCCCTGATTAGGTCAAAAACGCCAGGACCGATTTGGAAAATTATTTTTATGTTAGAAAGGGTATCCTTCCCAGGTGGTCCCATGGTAATCAGGTCAGGATCTGATGATGGGATCCTGGAGACATCGAGGAAAATCTCCAAATAGGCACACTTGAAGCGATTTGGGGAACTACCGATTTGAAGTTGATTAATTGTTCTATAAGCAGCGTAACCGAGGCTTGAACGCACGATTTCTTTTGCCAAGTTTGTGCCTCTTCTAGTACGGTCAACATCAAAAGTAACTGCGCAATCGAAGACGTCAAAAGCTCTTTCCCTTTTAACGTTTTTTTGACGTCTTCGTTTGCGCAGCTACTTTTGATGCTGACTGTACTTAATTGAGAAAAATGTGATATTTCAGTGGTAGCTTACTAGCCCATTGCCCACAACACACTATTCCCATTGTTCACTTTTAGCCCCATTTCCCCACAAGAAAAAGGAAAACCGCCGTGTGTAAAAAAATCTTGAAATTATTTGAGTTGGCCGAATTGCATCATAGTTGTCCATTCAAAAAGCAACTCTACCGTCCAAGGTGGAAGATTCCAATTCCAATGTAAGTTTTATAAAAAAATCTGCCGACATTAAATAATTTCAACATATTATTAACGCACCTATCCCTTTGGTTAGATATTTTTTTGTGAGACCACATATAGCGCAGAGCGGTCATATGAAATAAATGAAATAAATAATTTTTTATTCACAAGTCCAATTCTGCCAGCATTATGTTATCTACATGAAGTTACCTACTGCGTTTTAACTGCTTATTTCTGATCAGTATTCTTTACCGCTCCCAACAATATCGAAAATAGCGAAGTTCGTGACAAGAAATGGAAATATTAATGTAGCTAAGAGAGTATCAGAATAAGTAGGTATTGAGTAAGTATTAACCTATTACTTAGACTGAAATAATTTGGGCAGGATTGTAAGTAGGTAGGTACCTAGTTTAATTAAAACCCAAAATTAAAACTCATAGATAAACCACTGAATAATTAGAACTGAAAAGTATCCAATTGCCAATTTCAAAGAATAAATACATTTATCTCAATGCACTGATTCCGTGATATATTATGACTACTTGCTATACACGCACTCGTGCATACGTTATATATATATATAAATATATATATATACATATTATTAAGTATGAACTCTCAGTCTATAACATAATTACTTTGTATTGTGGCTAATATATTATAATTTCACTATGCTTCACAAGTGGTAGCGTGGCCGAGCGGTCTAAGGCGCTGGTTTAAGGCACCAGTCTCTTCGGAGGCGTGGGTTCGAATCCCACCGCTGCCAACATCTTTTTGTATTTTTTTTTTCAAAATTATCTCATAGTAGCAGTGACCTTCTTATTTTTTTACATGCACTGCATTTGCTAAAATAAATGGCATTTATTATTTATTTATTTATCTGACAGGCAGTTGAAACAACTGATGATACGGATCGAATTCACTTAAAATAATATAGGGTCATTACGCTGGTTACGCGACCACCTTCGGTTGGCGACCACCTGAAGGAGAAGGTTTTTTCTATTGAAGATAAGATCAATTCTACAGACCCTATTGAGACAATTAGTTGTACATGCATTTTTTTGTTGTTTTGGAATAGAAATCTACTAAAAAACCGAGGAAATATCCTTTCAGTTCACCAACTCAGCTAAGTGGTCGCCAACCGGCACATAAAATTAGGTGGTCGCTAACCAGCGAAATGACCCTATAATACTATATAATTGTTGAGCTTCAATTTTCTTTTTTGTACAAATGTGGCATGTCTATTTTGTTTATAGTACATACACACATACATTCACGCCTTTATCCAGTACCACTCTTTAAGCATAAATGCGAGTATAGAAGATCGTCAAAATGTGATATCGCAGCAGTGACAGGTTGCTAGCCTATCGCCCACTACACACTTCAACCCTGTTCCCCTAACCCTGTTCCTGTTCCCTTTTTTATAATAATTTACCAAAATTACTGTTTGCATATTTTTTTGTTATTCTTACGTCAAACTTATTACACAACGCTGTGCAAAAACTAAAAAAAATATTTTATACGAAGATTCTGAAATGCAATAAGGAACCCACAATCAATATTTGATAAGTTGTCCACTTGATATTATTTTATTATGTCGCATAATTTGTAAAATGATATATACCTAGAGAGAGGGGCATACGTCTGTCAGTGTTTATGTGTGTGTGTGTGAGTGTCTTCCGTGTCAGAACTGTAACACAACGTGGTCACCATGCCAGGCAAACAAAATATCGATTCCGCTGTGTGTGTGTAGCTCCACAATTTCTTATTCATACAACATCTAGATAATTTCTAAAAAGGTAAATTCCAATCTATACAAGTTGCAACATTGAAAATCTACACACGACATTCACTAGGTATGCACTGTGTTCTAAAAAAAAGCAAGTTTGGTAACTCATTTCACGTAAAAAAAAACACTACTTCTCTACACGTTTCTAGTCGCATTTCGCCGCACTCACCATTACATGGTCCAATATTAAATCGTCCGCACTGTTCAGAAACTGACGTCAAACTGACTACGTCTACGATTTTTCGTTAGAGCAGACATTCGATTTTTGAAAACAGCTGAGACCAACCTATGAAGGCCTGCGTTAACCCTAATCGCTTTGATTTTACGGTTCAAGCCTCAATAACGCGATGTCTTACGAAAATGGCCGCCTGTGTCAGAGGTCACTGCCGCGCCGCACTGCAAGTTCAAAAATCGAACTCTTTCACAACCTAGCAGCGTTACCATACCAAACTTAACTTTAAAAACGTATTTATGATATTATTAGCGTCTTAAACTTCGTTAAAGGTGTCGCTGTAACTTGTAACTGGATTATTTACGGCATTATTCGACGTTTGCAACGCGTGCTCTATTAGCTCTACGCATGCGTCAAGTTTAAGGCCAGCACGTCTAGCACACGACGGCCGCGACATACTCTCGATTTTTATCGCACTATACCTCTTCTTCTAAGTGTTCTAATAAGAGAGAGACGGATAGTGCGATAAAAATCGAGAGAGCTCGCGCGCCGTCGCGTGCTAGCCGTGCAGGGGGGAATAAAACAATCGGAAAATGGCGGCGGGGAATGCATAAACAAGTTTTGAGGTTACAAATGGAAGATCTCGGTTTGTTTGTATGTTTCTTAATAAATAAAAGTCAACTCTTGACCTAGATACGCGGCGTTGCACTGGCACGTCTCAAATAATAGTTGCGTAAAATGAAATGAAAGGTACGCCGGCAAGGTTTTGCTGCCGTAGGTAAACACCATGAAATTCTATATTTAAATTTAAATCGAGCTCATGCTGTAAAGTAATTAGAATAGTAATTATTCTTTGTTGCCATACTACGTTACTTCCGCTAAGTATTATAATATTTATAATCTTCATTATAAGGTAGAAAATGTATATTCAAACCTATGTGTAATCGAACTATTAAAACGCCGTGGGTACATTTATGTATAGGTATTATGTATTAGGTCCTTACCCTATGAAATTCATCCCGACATCTGGACATACAAATGATATTTGTCCCAAGATGAAGCATAAAGAACTTCGTTCGCTTCGCTCCCTCGTTCGATAACTACCTATGGAACGTAATTAATTAATAGTACATTGTGATACAAGTGAGGTATGTTGATAATTACAACAGAGGCGGAATTATCACGCGAGCCGCAGGTGAGCGTGATAAGAGAGCCGAGGATGTAATTATCAAAGCTCACGCGTTTCATACGACGTTTTTCAACACATTTTGCGAGGAAAAATGCTTTTCATAAGGAAAATTTTATAGGCCTTACAATTAATTTTCTTTACTTATTTATGGCAACAGGTTTTTACTCACATATTGTACATCGCTAAAAATTTCCAGTGGCATCCATTCTTTTTATCACTTAGTCACCACGAGTCAACATTTTTGTTAATAACCAAACACGCATTAACAATGTTTACAAATATCTGTGAAATAACCTATAATGGCGCGCAACCGTTTGTTTTCGTGAAGTTTGCTCAGTGCGCGAGCATTAGATGAAATCTCTAAACAGCCAATACAAAATACCTAATTATTGTAGGTATTTTCGTTTTAAAATTTTATCTTTATTAATTCATGTAAAATGTTATCAAAAGTGAATAGTTTTACTAAATTAAACGTTTCTATATCATATCCAAAAAGAAATAGTCAATTAATTAAGAAAAAGAATTTAATTTGTTTAGTCGAGTAAGAATCCATTTGCCGAGAATTAAAAAAAAACTGTACATTCTGTACAACCCGGTTAATTTAAGAATGCACCGTGTGCATGCATACATCTTGCTGCAAGGTGCCAACGTGACTTAATCGGGATATAACCATAACACACAAGTGTCACAATGTTATAAAACACGCGTGTTTAATATCCAGGATTATGAGCCTAAAAGCGACACAATAAGAGGTACGTTACGATCAATTGTGTTGAAATAGTACATTGTGATACAAGTGAGGTATGTTGATAATTACATCAGAGGCGGAATTATTACGCGAGCCGCAGGTGAGCGTGATAAGAGAGCCGAGGATGTAATTATCAAAGCTCACGCGTTTCATACGACGTTTTTCAACACATTTTGGGAGGAAAAAATCCTTTTCTTAAGATGAAAATTTTATAGGCCTGCCAAGTTATTTTCTTTACTTATTAATGGCAACAGCTTTTTACTCACATTTTGTATACATCGCCAAGAATTTCCAGTGGCGTCCATTCTTTTTATCACTTTTCTAGTCGTAACGAGTCAATATTTTTGTTAACAACCAAACACGCATTAGCAATGTTTACAAATATCTGTGAAACGTGCTGTGAAAAAACCTATAATGGCGCGCAACAGTTTTTTTTCGTGAAGTTTGCGCAGTGCGCGTGCATGTGTTCAGCCAGATTTAGATGAAATCTCTAAACAGCCAATACAAAATAAAATAAATATTTTCGTTTTTAAATGTTATCTTTATTTATTCATGTAAAATTTTATGAAAAGTGAATAGTTTTAACAAATTAAACGTTTCTATATCAATCCCAAAAATAATAGTCAATTAATTAACAAAAAGGATTTAATTTGTTTAGTCGAGTAAGAATCTATTTGCCGAGAATTAAAAAAAAGCTATACATTCTGTACAACCCGGTTAATTTAAGAATGCACCGTGTGCATGCAAACATCTTGCTGCAAGGTGCCAATGTGACTTAATCGGTATATAACCATTACACACAAGTGTCGTAATGTTATAAAACACACGTGTTTAATTTTCAGGATTATGAGCCTAAAAGCGACACAATAAGAGGTAGGTACGTTACGAGCAATTGTGTTGAAAAATATTTTAACTATAAATGTTCTTATTTATAAGAAGGACTGACCATTGAACTTGGCACCCATTTAGATCTCACTTCTTTTGTCGTTGAAGTCAACAACCAAGACATATATATCATAAAATCATAATATTCATAATATTGAATTTTGCTCTCATTTCACATTTATGTTTTTGATTGATTGTCAGACATTGCAAAGCGTCCTCAGATGCATTCTTCTCTTGTGCCATCTAGTGGCAGATAGCGGAAGTGTATGAAATTAGTATGTAGTGCACGTGCATTACTTTAGATGGCTCTGTTAATTACCTCCACAACTGGTGAATGTTATCAACTTTGACTCCAATTAATTTGTTTTATACATAAACAACGAAGAAAAATGCAGCTAATACAAAAATATAACAAAAATCGAAATAACTGAATGTCGATCTGCTTGTCAGTCAACGGTTTGTCAATGTTGACTGATTTTTGCTAAAGATTTTACTACTTCACAGTTTGTGCGTTCCGTTATACGGTTTGAGTACCAGATCCATTGTTCAAAATCATTATTTTTAAAGCCCGGCCAATTTATGTGAGGGTCGCTATATTTCAAAATTTCGATGGAATTATAGAATTCTATGTAATCACCAGTACCTAGCTATAATTCTCGATTTCATGCACATTTAATGAGTCTGGTCTCGCAACACGGATCAAATGGGCAGTCCATAATATCTTCTTAGTAGTCTTATCGTCTTAGTAGTAGTCTGTGGTGCAGTCTTTATGTATTGGTCAAGTAATTTATACTTGTAAATGTAAAATGTTGTTCCGTGAAACAGATCCCAAACAGCTGATGGTGATGAGCTGCATGAACGTAGGAATAGCTTTAACTTTGACATTTCAATATCTCAGAATCTTACAAAAATAACGGCCACAATTTTATCGACTTCGGCAATGCATTACTGTATTTTTAATTTATTTATTTTATACTAACTAGCTGCACCATGGACACTAAAAAGGCACAAGTCAGAAACCGTGAGTATTGAATAGTCCGTTTTATAAATAACATGTCGGCAGTCCTTATATTGAAAATAAACATTTCTGCTTGTTTTCAGGCTTCACAAAACTATCTCTGAAGAAAAACAAATCGAATAAGCTCGAAGAAGTGAAACTTAATCGAAGTTCAGACGTATTTATCTTAGACGATTCGTTTGATAGGTTGAAATTGGATTTGCCTCATGTAAGTTTGGTATTTTCCATCACATGCTTTCAATGTTGTGATAGTTTGAATTTTTATTTTAATATTCATTATTGTGGAATGAAAAGTGTCATTTGACTCGACATAATCGTGATAACCACTGTAAATACCAATTTATTACTGTTAAAAATGTTCTCTTTTCTAGCAGGAGATTTCTGTTTCCTAGTTATCAATTTTGGTATTGCACATTAACATTGTTGAATCTGACTCTAATCTGATACAGCAACAAAATGTACTTTTTGAATGAGATAGTGAATTGAATCATCAATATCCTCATCCTTCTAGATTTATCCCATAGATCAATACGGGAAACGATAATATATTCATAGTTTTGGCTTTAGTTAAAATTAGCCATGTCTCAGTACACCATATTTTTGTTATAATAGGTCCGTTATAAAAACAGAATCGACAAACTATCTAAAGCAGTGTGAACCAGTGCTAAGTGAACTATTATTTAGACGTATCAGCGTCAGCTGTCTGTCTCAAATATAAATAAATAAATATTAGCGGATAATATTTTACTAAACTTGACCTAGTCCCAAACTACTAATAAATACTTGTATACGTAGAAAACTTTATTTATATTTATTTATTTTAATATTTAAAACATCCATGACTACGGAACAAATATTTGTGCTCATCGCACAAATAAAAGCCCTTACCGAGATTTGAACCCGGGACCTCTGGAAGCAGAAGACCTCTGAAGCAGGGTAACCAACTAGGCTAACGCGGTCCTATCGCAGCGGTATGAGATAGAAGATAATAATAAGTGCATTTCAATCAAGATAATGAACATTAAGAGTAACATATACTGTAAAACTCGGAAACTATTTATGAAATTAAGAGTCCCTCCAATCTGGTAATCTTCAAAGATCTAGATCTTCTCTTCTTTTTGTTTAAAGAAATACTTAAATAGATACACAACATCCAGGGTTAAGAGTCCGCAGTAAGCTCGGCCGAATTTCACCTTACCATACAAACGTAGTTACGCTCTCATTTTAAAACTACGTGTTGGATTGTGACGAAACTTTGCATAGGTAAATAATGACATGAGGTATATCTAAGTCTGTAATTAGTTTATATGGTTCCAGTTTATAAAACAAACGAAATACAGCAAACACAAGTTTTGTATGAAAAACTTAAATTCGCTGTATTTTTTTTACTATGGTATCTGAAGCTACATAAACTAATTACAGACATAGATATACCTCATGTCATTGTATATGCAAAGTTTCGTTACAATCCAACACAGAGAATCGAGCTTACTGCGGACTCTAAAGGAACAAATATTCGCGCTCATCACACGAATAAATGCCTTTACCGGGATTTGAACCCGGGACTTCCGGCTTCGTAGGCAGGGTCACTACCAACTAAGCTACAGAGGTCGTGAAACTTGTCTTGGTCTCACCATTAGTCCGGTACTGCTTGCTTTCTTGTGAAATTAAGTCTTTACAAAAAGGTTCAATCAATGTATAGTTGTTGTTATTGTGACATAGAATACTATAAATTGGATTCCTATCATGCTAAGGAGATGCCTCACCATAGGATGGGTTTACCAATAAAACAAAAACACGTGTTTAGTGGATTTAAACCCCATAAAATCATAGTTTTAAAGAGACCCCGAGATGTAACCATGGCAACGAGCAACAAAAAATAGTTGATTGGCCCAAAAGCTTTTTGGATCTTTTTAACTCTGTCCTTGATATGATTCCAGATACAATCCACACCCAAACTTCAGTCTCCGATAGTGATAAATGACTCGGAAGATTTTGATGACTTACCAGAGGTGAATAAACAGCCAAGTAAAACTGGCAATGTAAGTAATAATATGCTTGTGATGATGAAATGATAGATAGATACATGACACTCATTTTGCACTGAACACTAACAGGCACCTTTCACTTCGACAACCGCACTGTTGTACCGACACATTTTAAGGTATTTCTTCAATTTAATTTTTGTTACACATCCTGGATATGGTGGGGCATGTTTACATGCTTTTTAGTTGAGGTCTCACATATGTTGTACATCGTGATGAGCGGCATTAAATATAAGTATTATATTATGACATATGGTTTTATAAAAGTATATCCATAAAATACGACATATGTCAAATAATTTAACTGACTGTAGTTGTAACAGCACAAATACGTCATATAAAAATAAAATAAAATAGCCTTTATTGTCAGACACTAAGTAATAGTTACAAGTTTATACGAGGGGCGGCTGGAAAGTAATCTCCTTGGTTAAAAAAATATGCGAAAATGATACTGGCTGAAATGCATTCTTGTTCTTTGGTTATTCTTTTTTTGAATTATTTGACGTTCATTTGTTTTTTCTGTTCCATTTTTCTACAATTCTCGAATGTTTGCGACATATCGGTTGAAAAAATGAATATTGCTAAAATTGAACATCGTGCAGTGATTAAATTTCTAACAAAAGAAAGAAATACTCCCTCACAGATCCGAGAACGTATGATGTGTGTGTTCGGTAGTTCGTGCCCTTCCGAATTTACTATAAAGTTTTGGTCTAAACAATTTAAACTCGGTCGTGAGAGCTTGGAAGATGACGCTCGTAGTGGAAGGCCGGTTTCTGCCGTTACGAACGAAAATGTAGCCAAAGTTAAAAAAATAATTTTAGAAGACCGACGAGTGAAGCAGTGGGAGATTGCTAGAGATGTGGGCATCAGTAAAGAAAGAGTCAATGAGATAATTCATGTGCATCTGAATATGTCCAAGGTGAGTGCACGTTGGGTCCCCAGAATGTTAACGGCGTTTGACAAGGACCGACGCGTCAAATGTTGTGAGGAGTTTTTGGAAATGAGTCGAGGTAATGAGCAAGAAATTGTTTCTAAAATGGTGACGTGTGATGAGACCTGGATTCGACAGTGGGACCCCGAAAGCAAACAAGAGTCTTTGCAGTGGAAATTCAAGGATGAGAAGCCTCCTCGGAAGTTTAAGGTCAGGCCGTCGGCAGGCAAACTTATGGCTACCGTATTTTGGGATACAGAAGGAATTTTACTAATAGATTATTTACCAAAAAAAAGGACAATGAATGCTGAATATTATTCCAGCTTACTGCATCAGTTACGAGACGCGATAAAAGAAAAGAGGAGGGGTAAACTTAGCAAAGGGATCCTGATTTTACACGATAATGCACCTGTGCATACCGCCCGCACAACGACGCTTACCATGAAGGAATTAGGGTTCGATGCCGTTAACCATCCACCTTACAGTCCAGACCTAGCCCCATGCGACTATTTTTTATTTAGACACCTCAAAAAAGATCTCCGAGGAAGACGATTTCTGACCAATGACGAAATGAAGGCTGCAGTTAGTGACTTTTTTGACGAGAAGCCGAAAGATTTTTTTTTTCATGGGTCAATATTTGACAAATGTAATAAGTGTATTTCACTAGCAGGGGACTATATTGAAAAATAAAAAAAAATCATAGATGACAGTCTTTTGTTTCATACTTAGGTAGATTTCTTTTCAGCCGTCCCTCGTAGGTACCTACTAATAACTAATTTAACTGATCACTATTTTAACAAACCACCTATCCACTATTTCACACTTTTTAAATTTTGTGTCCGCCTGCCACAAATACGTCACTAAAACACAAATGCCGGAAAAAAAAACTTATATATATTTTTTTTCCCTGTCAGACTTTATACGAACACTTTCGCAACCGGACTAAAAATGGAACAATACACCAGAACTCGCTAGGCGTGTAGGTTCACACTACTGCCCGCCTAGCGGGCTGAGCCGATCTGAGCAAACATTACGAGTGCCTACCAGGCGGGTTCTTGGTTGCGAACATGTTAAAAAAGCGTGGGTTACATAATAAATTACTTTAATAAATTGTTATTTGAAGTCGGTTAAAACATTGGTTTTAACCGACTTCAAATCAGTACCCAAATCGCTTCAAGTGTGCCGGTTACATTTGAAGAGTTCGCTCGATTGCTGCAGGATCCCATGACCTGATAACAAAGCAGGATACCCTTTAAAAAAAAGAGATTTTTTAAAATCATCAGGGAACATACATAAAAAGATTCCGACGAATTGAGAACCTCCTCCTTTTTTGAAATCATTTAATAAATAATAATAATGCTTTATAGCATTAAGTCCGCCTTTTGTACTATAAGATATTCTTTTGTGCAATAAAGATTAAATAAATAAATAAATAAATAAAATATTTAAATATAATATGGTTTTATATTATTTTATTTATCGCACAAAAACTTAAACGCTAATTTAACAAAAATGTTCCGCCAAACGGATTACATACCACAAGTTAACAGGATAATGACTAACTGTCCAGTTAGTAAAAAAACGTTACTTCTCTATCCATTACTCAAAAGCTGGTTTAAGAGATTTTTTCTACAAATTGAACAGCCAAACTTGTCAGTGGAGTAATTACTAATTACCATTCCTTCTTGTCCTTTTCTGTCCCCACAAGGTGGACTGATGACCTGGTAAAGGTTGCTGGAGTCCGCTGGATGCGAGTGGCGCAGGACCGGTCCCTTTGACACTCTTTGGGGGAGGCCTATGTCCAGCAGTGGACGTCTTTCGGCTGATATGATGATAATGATGATGATTCCTTCTTGTGACCACTCACCGTGCATGCTCTCCAATAGATGGCACTGTAATGTTCTGAATCACGCTATCGAAGTTTTTAAAGATAGGATAAATATACAATCAGCCTAGACATACCTATGCATGACATACGCCCATTGAGTTTATTGCCAGTAAAGTTCTTCTCAAATATAGGTATGTTACTTGCACTAGTACGATGGGTTTTATTATCCAAATGGCCGAAACATGACGACAAAACCTTATTATGTTGCCCTGAAAAATATTCGGTTTGCAGTGCGCCTTTTTTTTATTTAGTGTTCCTTACTAAAATTGGTCCAACGGAATACATGCGATCACTCGGAGGCTGTCCGTCTGTCACAGCCAGTTTTCTCGAAGACCGTTTGACGTAGGAAGCTGAAATTTGGCACAGATATAGAAAATAATGGCCTAATTACATAAATATAGTCTCCTTACTAAGTCGTGTGAGGCATAGTCCCAACAGCATTCTAAAGGAAATTGCTGACAGGTTTGACTGTCTGATATTTAAAACATTGGTCCGACCAAATCGCAGTTTTGAAGTGAAAACTTCTCTAGCGGCGCTGTGCACTTTTTGGGATAGGGAAAAATTGTTAAACTCGCCACAGATTTCGATTTTCGATAGGTCACGTGACCGTAAGATGCGTAAGGTGGGAGATTCGGGACTAGGCTTGGTGGCGGGGGGACCGATGCCGTAGTACGAGACTGGCTGCGCCATTCGAATTAGCGAGAAAAAGGGCGCAAACGCCATGCAATCCGCGGCGCTTACCCGTTCGGCCGACACACAATAACATCTCACCCGCTAATTTGCAAGTGAAATAGTTTACTTCTGTCGCTACGGTATTCGTCGATTCGAAATGTCAAAATATTCAAGTTTTCACTTCTGCCGGCACTCCCGGAGTGCAACCCGGTCTTTTTTAATATAGATACGTTGCTGGAGTTGCGTATGGATATTGCAAATTAAGCTATTGCGAATTAGCTGTGTACATATTCCAATTGCACCAGCAGTGTGCGGGCGCTGCCCGAGCGAATTCGCCCGAGTAATTGCAAAGAACGCAGACAAACCCGCAGGATAAAATATAGCCTATGTCCATCCCAATTATCTATTCTACAAGCTGGTGACAGAAGAGATTGCCCCCTCGAATATAAACATGCAAGTGTACAATTTCCCAGACTTTTCCTCTTTATTAATTACTAGCTTCTGCCCCGACTCCGTCCGCGTGGAACTCGTCGATATAAAAGCTCCATACGAACTTTCATCCCCCATT
This sequence comes from Epinotia bilunana, assembly GCA_947049275.1. Lineage (NCBI taxonomy): Eukaryota > Metazoa > Arthropoda > Insecta > Lepidoptera > Tortricidae > Epinotia > Epinotia bilunana. The sequence goes on along the minus strand of OX346275.1, from coordinate 12,844,305 downwards.
TCACCCCCTCAGGGGATGATTTCCGGGATAAAAACTATCCTATGTCCTTCCCTGGGATGCAAACTATCTCCATACCAAATTTCATCTCAAATGTTTCAGGGGTGTCAGCGTGAAGAGGTAACGGACACACAGACAGACACACTTTCGCATTTATAATATTACTATGGATATGGATAATAGATAGGTGTAGGTATAGACTATAGATTAAGTTGACTAATCTAAGTAAAAGACATCTACTTCCAGGTTTCATTCAACCGTTCCAACGAATCTCCTCTACGAGAGAATTTGAAGTCAAGACCCAGCGTAGGAGGCTGGTCACCAGCCCAGCAAATACTATGTGCCACACCGAGAGTCGAACCCGTGCCCGCAACACCCAGAGACAAAGCGAACGAGTCGCTAGAAAAATGCTCCATAAAAAAAATACAACACTCCCAGAAGAAATTACTTGACGACATTTACGGTGAAGTCTGGAAGTCTATACCGAGTTTATTCAAAACTGTGTCACACAAAGTCAATTTCGATGGAGTCCCAAAGAAATTAGACTTTAATGATGATGATGACAGTGACAAAGAGAATATTAGAGTCAGGATAAAGAAGACCAAAGAGTTATATTTGACAGATTCTGACAGAAAACATTTGAACAAAGGAGCCGAAGGAGAAAAATCTTCAAAGAAGAAATTGTTTACAGAGAAAATTATAAGCACACCGCAGCCTCCTAAACCAACTGTTAAAAGAAATGTTAATTCTACTGCTAAGAAGAAACTGCCCAAGGGTAAATCTGTGACGGAGTTGGTAAAGTTTCTGGAAGACGATGTTGATAGTTTGGTAAAGCAGGTCAAAAATGTGGCGGTTACCCCAGATAATGTTAAAAGACTGACTTTCATGGGATCATTAGCAGGTATTTATTATTTTAATAGTTCCTAGCGTAGCAGGCGAGGTCCCTGCGTATTACAGATAATCGACTTGGAGCCGCGGAATAAGATATAGCCCAATGTTAATAAATAACTGCGGACAATATTAGTGGTGTTTCTTTGTCCAATGAGTATTTGCGTCTCACATTTTGCTTCAAGAGTGAGGGAGACGCAATGCACATTGGACAACGATCTTGGACAAGTGGCCGCCATTACACATATCGACCTAGTCCCAAACTAAGCAAAGCTTGTACTATGGGTACTAGACAACGATATACGTATATAGGAGCTATGCACTACAGTTTAGTCTTTAAATGAAAGACAAGTCTCAATTACACTAAGTATAATGTCACAGATAATGCGTTACAAAGCGAAAGCGAGTTTAGCGAGTGTATGTGCGCGGACGGGCGCGACATGCGTCTTGCTCGGAGTTGGGTCGATGTCTGCCGGCGCGGGCGCGGGCGCGGGCGCGGGCGCGGGCGCGGGCGCGGGCGCGGGCGCGGGCGCCGCTCGACTGGCAGCCGGGCCGCCGCCGCGCCGCCTCGCGCGTCTCGCCTGGCCCCGCGGCGGCCCGCGGCGTAGGGATGGGGAAGTAGTGCGCTAGTGATGCGCCACACATACATATTAAAATAAATACATAAATACTTCGTGCTCATCACACAAATAAATGCCCTTACCGGGATTCTGATTTGACGACCGCTTTAGCCTAGTTGGTAGTGACCCTGCCTACGAAGCAAGAGGTCCCGGGTTTGAATCCCGGTAAGGGCATTTATTTGTGTGATGAGCACGAATATTTGTTCCTGAGTCATGGATGTTTTCTATGTATTTAAGTATTTATTTATCTATATAAGTATGTTTATCGTCGTCTAGTACCCATAGTACAAGCTTTGCTTAGTTTGGGACTAGGTCGATTTGTGTAAGATTGTCCCCTAATATTTATTTATTATTTATTCGAATATAAAATTAAGGTACAAAGGCGAACTTATCCCTATAAGAGATCTCTTCCCTTCCTCTTCTGTCAAATATAATTCATTTTGTGGGAGGAATCTGATGACAGTTGTTCAAAATCTTTGCCAGTGAATGTGTTAAGAGTCCGCAGTAAGCTCGGCCGAATTTCACCTTCCCATACAAACGTAGTTACGCTCTCATTTTAAAACTACGTGTTGGATTGTAACGAAACTTTGCATATACAATGACTATAGATTAAGGTATATCTATGTCTGTAATTAGTTTATGTAGCTTCAGATACCATAGTAAAAAAATACAGCTAATTTAAGTTTGTCATATAAAACTGGTTTTTGCTGTATTTCGTTTGTATAAAACACTGGAACCATATAAACTAATTACAGACATAGATATACCTCATGTCATTGTATATGCAAAGTTAATATAATATAATTATAAATAATAAATATCGTCACAATCCAACACGTAGTTTTAAAATGAGAACGGAACTCCGTTTGTATGGGAAGGTGAAATTCGGCCGAGCTTACTGCGGACTCTTAAATAGTACATTGCGAGGAAATAATAAATACAATACAAAAGAGAAAAATGTATGTTTCACCCGCACCAATCAAAAATTGACAACTTCACTTCCAGATCAGTGCAAGTGGAGCGCGCAGCTTCAATATTTAAACCCAACAAAATTTTTTTTTTCAACCAATCACAGAACAGAATTCTAGTGGTGCGCGGCCAACTAGATTTGCTTAAACCAATCAGATCACATACAAGTTCTCTAGGGAGGGACTTATGAAAATCCATAACTCCCACACAATTTGGGCCATTGTCCTTCTACCTACAGACATGGAATAACAACATTTACGAGCAAGTGTGATGAAAAAGGTATTCCATCTTCCAGACAACGTGCCTTCCTGGCGATGCCACCCCGAGGCCTTCCAATACCGCGACAACTACAAGAACCTCCGAGACCAACTTACGCGCAGACTGTACGAGGAATTCAACCGGGTCGTGTTCGGCAACGCGCTGGACAATGATCTTCCGATTCTGTGGGATAGTAAACTTAGACGCACTGCTGGGTGAGTGATCACTTACGGTCTTTACAACCTTCAAACCTGGGTCCACATTTGTATCATTTTGCCGATCACGATTACGCGTATCGTATCGAGCTCGCGTATCCTAAGTATGGACGCTCACATTGGGCACACCGTATCACTAGCATCGTTGCGCGTAAAAATGCGTTCATACTAACCGTAGTGTACCAGCGTATCGTATCATAACGCCGTATCATTAAGTGTGGACCTTTGATGATCGGGGAAAAACCGCCTCGAGAGCGATCACGGCGTATCGCGTATCAAATCATAAGTTCGTATCGTGATACAGTATCAAAACACGTCCATACTTAACGATCTTGATACGCGTATCCGATCGCGAATGTGCGGGGTATATATTACACGCGTGTCAACATCGATCCCGAGCGATCAGATACGGCGCGCCGCATGATCGGGCTGTTTTTGCGTCCACACTAGCGATCTTGATACGCGTCGGTGCAACGCGACGGCGATACGATACGCCAAAATGATACAAATGTGGACCCAGCTTTACACTTTCGCTGCCAAGAATCACTACGCTCGTAGCCGATCCCGTGGTTTTCCTCGTATGTAGCGGAAAGCGACTACGGCGTAGGCTAGGCGGGTTCCTGGCAGCGAAAGTGTTGATTTAACTTGACCTGTTCGTTTGTTAGTTAGGGACGAATCTTGGAACTGAATTTTGAACTAGTTAGGGTGAGTTAGAACTTACGATTACATACCGATCAACGTTAAATATGGCGCCGGCAGCTGTCATTCCATACAAACTTGTCAGAGTTTCCATACATTCAGATTTTACAACGCTTACAATTAAAGACGGTTTGGTGCAACTCACTCTTAAACCTAAACAGATTGAGCTGAAATTTAGGGTAAATGTAGTCTTAGTTACATCGACACGCGCGCGCCAACTAAATGGTGCAGTTACGTCAGCCGAATTTGTACGAAAGTTGGCCTTTCTAAGTACATTTTAAGTTGGTCGACTATGACTCGGTAACTAGTTATGACTGATAGTTTTCCTTTAAATTCATTATTTGTACTACTGCGACGAATTTTTCCACATCCCCAGTAGTATCCATTTAGCCAACAAAAATTAGAATAGAATAGAATATAATACAAAAACTTTTAGGGTTTTAAAGCCCAATATCTCGCAAACGAATCACCAAATTAAAAAATTGATTGTAGAACACCTATAACATATTTGAACAAGCTATCCAACGATACCCCCCACACTATGGATTTAACGAGAAAAAAATATATCCTCGCTTTAGGTGTAAGGGAGGTACCACAAAAAAAATATGTTTCTTTAAGATTTTAATCTAGACTGTTTTGTCGGCGTGATTGATTTATATACCCATGCCGAATTACAATTTTCTAGTATTAATGGTTGCTGACCTAAGCCGAAGACGGACGGACGGCCAGGCAGACATGGCGAAACTATAAGGGTTCCTTGTTGACTACGGAACCCTAAAAACGAGATGAGGGTTACCTCATCCTATACCCTGTCTGTTAAGACAGACAGACACACTTTCGCATTTATAATATTAGTATCAATTTGCGTAAAAAAAAAGTTAACAGTAGGTATTTATTGGGCACGCTGCCCCACTTCGTGGTGCGCGTGCCCAATAAATATGAATGATAAATACAAATGATTGTTACTGTCTAAGTTGATACGATTGTCATGCGTTCATCTTCATTCGGTTCAACGGTGGTTTCTAAGTCTTGAGGAACGCAAACCCAGTTACAGTGTGTACCTACGCTATCGACACAACGCGAGCCCAATAAAATGAATGGTTGTTGGAATCTCGGAACTATTTAATATATACTCTCAAGTTCAAAAAACATACTATTCACACATTTAGTTTCAGGTTTGTTGCACGTGCCTATTGGTAATATGAAATTCGTAAAACAACCTCAAAAATTGCAGTTGGATGTCGTTTGTTCTTCACACAATAAACGCTATTACCGTCATGGTTTACTTTTACCTGATACTATTCGCTGTATAATATGCGGTCCATCTAACTGTGGAAAAACTAATTTGATTGTTGGTCTACTGCTCCATGAACAAGGTTTACGCTTCCAAAATGTTTATATATATTCTAAAACCTTGTTTCAACCTATGTATCAATATTTAGAGCAAGTTTTAAATCTGGTTCCCTCAGTGTCATTTCAAAAATATAGTGAAAATGATGAAGTAATAAGTCCTCATACGGCTGATATAAATTCAATCATGATATTTGATGATGTTGCATGTGAAAATCAAAATAATATTCGAGATTATTTTGCAATGGGACGACATAAAAACATAGATAGCTTCTATCTGAACCAAACGTATAGTAAAATACCCAAGCAATTGATAAGAGACAATGCTAATTTAATCGTTCTTTTTAAACAAGATGATGTTAATTTACGACATGTTTATGATGAACATGTAGGAAGTGATATGTCATGGACCCAGTTTCGCGAAATGTGCAGTCAAGTATGGAACAAACCTTTTAATTACTTAGTTATAAATAAAGATTGTAATAGAAATTCAGGATGTTATAGAAAAGGTTTTGATACATTTATCATGGTAGAATAACTGTATACTTAAATAATAGTGTTAACATGTAGAACTTATTCCTTGATATGCAATCATCGAGACCGGACATGAAAATTTTTTTTTTTTTTGTTAGTCGTATATAGCTGTATAGCGTCACGTTAGTCTCGAAAATCCTCATAATTTATCCCATATAATTATTATCCAATATTCTGTTATATAGTCAGTTTCCTAAATACGCGTAGTACTTAATATGCATGCAACTTGCCACGTACAAACCTACTCCTAACTCTTCTTATAAGTAATTCAATATTATATTCTTAAATAAAATTAATGTAGGTATATACTGGATATGTAAACGTTGATTCATCATTTTAATCCCTAAATGTAGGTTTTAGTACCACGTTTTCCACTTTTTGCTGTTCAGAACTACCTTACAGCCCTGGGCTCCACGGAAGACCAGCGCTGTGGCATTGTTTAATGTCAGAGCATATGCTGAGTGGTGTCCACTTGCGGCCACTATAGCAGCACCACCAGACTTCTTTACGTACACGTTATTTTTAGTTTAAGCTGGTATTTATTAAGTTTCTTTTTATATATTGTGTTTTCTAATTAAGAACGAAATTATGATGTGGTGTTATTTTGGCTGGCAATAAATTCATTTCATTTCATTTCAAAAATAAAATGAACGAGGAGAAAATATTTAAAGAAAAAGTACTCCGATCTGCTGAAGCAGTAAGAAAAAAAGTCAAGGTTCTACGTGATATTAAATCTAGCAATAATATGATGTTGGAAACAATGTTAAAACCAGTCACAGATCCCCTTAATGAAATGGTAAAAAAAGATGATAACAACCTAAGTATTAGTGACACTGATCTTGATAACAATGGATTTAAATCTAATAAGTTAGTAAAAACATTAAAATACAGTCCTACTGAAGATGGAAAGAAAGAAAGTTTAGCTAATAAAACACTATTGAAATCATCGGAATCTGATTGAGATAATAGCGAATATGATTCTATATCAAATGAAAGTAATAACCAAAATTATTCTGATTCAATAAACAATGCTTCATTCAATACGTTAGATTTGTATGCTTCTCCTCACGAAGATTCTACCTACCAAAAACAATATTTACACATGAAAATTCCTTTTGGTGTACGAATGGATCGTGGTAAGCTAATGCTAGGATCTTATCCGATTTCTGCGAATGATAAAGAACTCAAGATAGGAGGAGAAAGTTATTATTTAACGCAAGGGTTAAACGATTTATTGTTTGAAAAAATACCTGATTTGCAAATAGTAACCGAAAACGATAAGCAATTGTATAAAACATTATTACTAAAAACAAATGCACATAGACGTGACTTTGATCCAAATAAGCCTATAAAAAGCAACAAGGGTATGAAATATTTACACATCATAAAGCCGCTTTTCAAATTAACTAAACAACGTTCATTTAGCGAAGAAGTGCATGTAACCGGCGATGGTCTACCGGCAATGAAAAAAGTTAAAAGAGACATTTCTTATGTATATTGGGATGACCCAAATGAATTAGTAGAAAGGTTGAAACTACTTATAGCATCACGTGATGCTGGCAATACAGGATTAGATAACGAAATCATATCTATTATTGAAGAACTACGCGAAGCAGGCTTAGTAAATGATATATAAAAGTAAAATAAAGCTATTTTTTCTCAGTTGCAGTTTGACTCACAAGTCATAACAATACAAAATGAATATCGACAAATTCGGTCACCATGTTCATAAGCGCTTACGTGCTAACGAGGTTTCTGATCTCAACTACAAGGCTTTGCTTCGAACAAACGGCGCATGATTTGAAGGAAGTTTACAATTAAAGGGAGTTGCAGAACCTTTGTCACCCGATGATGCAGTAAATAAGCAGTATGTTGATAAATATATTCACAAAATGTACGACAAAACGTATATAGATTCTTTGTTTAATACTATAAATAATCAAATTCATCAACTTTCGTCTCAGTTAAAAATAAACTATTATACAAATAAGGAGATAGATGATATCTTAAAGAATATAAAAAATGGAAAAGCAACAAATAGTGAACGAGATCCATCGATCAGCAAGAAAAAACTTTAAGCGAAGATCGGTTGTACTAAAAGGAATTGACGATTTATGGCAAGCTGATTTGATCGATTTACAGAAACTTCATACGATTAACAAAGGAAATAAATATATATTAACTGTTATTGATACATTTTCGAAGTATGCATGGTCTATTAAGTCTAAAATTAAAACGGCAGTAAAAAATGCATTCGAACTAATTATGAAAACAACTAAACGCAGACCTAGAAACTTACAGACGGACTTAGGAAAAGAATTTTATAATAATGAATTTGATGCCTATTTAAAATTCCTGAAAATACATCATTATTCAACATATTCAATTAAAAAGGCATCTATTGTTGAAAGACTGATAAAAACACTTAAGATCAAACTCTATAAATATTTTAGTTTTATTGGTAACTATAAATGGGTTGGTAAACCGTTAGACGATATAGTGAAAGCATATAATCACACTGTACATCGTACAACAAAATTTAAACCTATTGATGTCGATTCAAATAATGAAAAAGAGGTAAAAAAGAACATTATAAACTCACAATCCAATGTGTATAAAAGTAAGTTGAATAAATTTAATATTGGTGACCGTGTGCGTATAAGCAAATATAAAAGTACCTTCTCTAAGGGTTACACACCTAATTGGTCTACAGAACTTTTTACAATTAAACATGTGAATCACACTCAACCTGTAACATATCATATTGAAGATCAACGGAAAAACATAATACTGGGTACCTTTTATGAAGAAGAACTTCAAAAAACTAAGTATCCGGATATTTATTTAATAGAAAAGGTAATTAAAAAAAAGGGTAGTAAGCTGTTTGTCAAGTGGTTAGGGTTAAGTGATAGTGAAAATAGTTGGATTGATATAAAAGCCATTGTTTAATGTATTTAATAAATTGACTTTCTTTAAACGAAATTTGTCATTATCATACCTGATATGAAAGGGAGAGGACTATTAAATAGTCTCATTAATAATTTACCATTTGAATTACACTTGCCTGGGTATAATTATTGCGGACCAGGTACAAAATTGCATAAAAGGTTACAAAGAGGTGACAAAGGAATCAATGCGCTAGATGACGCGTGTATGAAACACGACATAGCTTATGATAAATATCCTGATTTAGCTGATAGACATCGCGCAGATTTAGAACTTTACAAAATGGCAAAACGAAGAACTAAGTCGAAAGATGTAGGAATAGGAGAAAAAATAGGCTCTTGGTTAGTGAGCAGAGTTATGAAATCGAAACTAAAGGCTGGCGCAGGTATGAAATCATTCAAAAGCTTTGTGTCCAAGATACGCAATGAGTTGAAAAAGAACCCAAAAATAAAAGGTCATAATATCATGGATCGTGCGATTGTTGTCGCCAAAAAAGTTTTTGCTTAGAACTCTAAGATACAGCTACCTCGTTTAATACCGATTCCAAAAACGGGAGGTCTGTTACCTTTGATACCTATTTTTGCTGGACTTTCTGCGTTAGGATCATTAGCGGGAGGAGCTGCTGGAATCGCTAAAGCTGTAGGTGATTACAAAGCTGCAAAAAAGAACTTAGCTGAATCAGAACGACATAATAAAATGATGGAATCTATTGCATTAGGAAAAGGATTACATATTAAACCATATAAAAATGGTAGAGGTTTGTGTATAAAAACTTCAAAAAACTAAGTGATAGGTTACCCAGACGTGCTCTTTCAAATATTGACATCTTAAAACACTACAGAGATTCCACATTTTCGCGGAGTTTATATGAGAGACAATTTACCAAAGCGTGCTAAAAGAGTAGAATGTGGAATTGTTAACTTGGACAGTTCTAAAAACAATGGAACTCACTGGGTAGCCTATGTCAAAGACAACAGTTATTGTGAATATTTTAATAGTTATGGTGACCTTCCACCTCCGTTAGAGCTAAAGAAGTATTTAAATAACAACGATATTTACTATAATTATAAAACGTATCAAAAGTTTAACACAGTCAATTGTGGTCATTTATGTCTTAAATACTTAAAACAATATTGGTGTAAGCGTTTAAATACCTACGATCAATAAACAAATTATCATTCTCACGATGTCGTTCACTTTGTCTATAACTGGATCATCTTCCACTCTGATAACAAACCATTCGCCAGCTCTTCAACTGGATGGAGAATATGAGTGTGGTCTGTTGTATATATCAACATTTAATTCAATACCTAACATAGACTACAGGAACAATAAATTCTATTACGGAAAAAACAAAACAATTGAAATTCCCGAAGGATCATATGAGCTTCAAGATATTGGTGATTACCTTAAGGAACACCTACAAGAATGCTCGTTTTCACTAACATGTAATAATAATACCTTAAAAACATCTATTTTATGTTCGCAAAATATTTATTTCGATAAAGAGAGATCTATTGGTAGCTTACTCGGTTTTGGATCCGAAGCTATTCAAGCTAATATATTAACACAATCTCCTTATCCTGTTTCCATTCTGTCTACAACCATAGTCCGCATTGAATGTGACATAGTGAGCGGTTCATTTGTTAATGGAAAACCTAGTCATATAATTCACGAGTTTGTACCTAACGTACCGCCAGGTTATCGACTTATAGAAACACCGAAAAACGTAATTTATTTTCCTGTTACTCAAAACAGTTTAAGTTCAATTACAGTAAAAATATTAGACGTTAACAATAATTTGGTTAATTTACGTGGTGAAGAGATTCAGATATATTTACACCTTAGAAAAAAATGATAGACTTCAATAAAACTTCACTCCCAATGAAAATCAGTGCTAGTACTCATCAAGCAATCAAGAAAAGAAGACCTAAAGTGCAACTCACAAAACAAAACAAACAATTCTTGCAAAGCATAGGTCTAATAAAATGAGTATATTAAATTTAACAGAATCTTTCACCTTAGACAACTCAATAGAGAGCTTTGAATATCATTCGTATAAGCCATACGTTACAAGTTTTAACTTCAATGATGAAATACGCATACCTATTAATCAGCAAGATCTTTACGTACTACCATCAGCAAGTACTTTATACATAGAAGGTACAATAACTGCATTCAATAGAGAAACGAAACAAGAGGCGAAGTCTGTTCTTTTTACGAATAATCCAATACTCCATCTATTTCAAGACATTCGATACGAGCTCAATGGAATCGAAATCGATAAAATTAAAAATGTAGGGGTTACAACTACTATGAAATCTCTTGTATCCATGAATGAACTTGAAGCATCGATGTCTAAGTTATGGGGTTGGGATATCGCCGGTACAAAAATTTCACATGGATCATTTTCTGTGTCTATACCTTTAAACAAAATTCTTGGGTTTGCTGAGGATTACAACAAAATAATTATTAATTGCAAGCATGAACTTATTCTTTTAAGATCTAATACTAACTTAAATAGCGTTAAATTAAATACGAATGAATATATAGACAATATAACTATCTCAAAAATAGTATGGCGTATGCCACATATTAAGGTGTCTGATCGAGAAAGATTGAGCTTACTGAAATGTTTGGAAAGAGATCGTGCAATTCAAATAGCATTTAGGAACTGGGATTTGTATGAATATCCTCTCTTACCTGAAACGTCCAAGCATTCTTGGGCTATCAAAACTTCATCTCAAATTGAGAAACCGCGTTACATTATAATCGGATTGAAAACGGCACGAAAAAATGTTGCTGATAAAGATATAACACACTTCGATCACTGTAACTTGAGAGATGTCAAGGTTTTTTTAAACTCAAGCTACTTTCCTTATGAAAGTTTTGATGTCAGTTTTTCTAGCGAAAAGTTTCCTATATTATATGAGCAGTATGCAAAATTTCAACAGTCTTATTATAACCGTGCTCAGGCACCTTTGCTAAGCCCGCAAGATTTTAAAAAGATTGCTCCTTTATTTGTTATTGACTGTTCACGTCAAAACGAAACCTTAAAAACCGGTTCGGTTGATGTGCGAGTTGAATTCGAGTGTGAATCAACTATACCCCCGCAGACGTCAGCTTATTGCTTGGTTTTGAATGATAGTATTGTAGAATACAAGCCTTTAAGTAATATTACGAAAAAGATATCATAAATAATCATAATGCAGGACTACATATTCGTTGATCTTCAGGGTTTGATTTTGTGGCATTTTGTGGCGTGAGGGTTATATTGACCACCGCGAATTTAAAAGAATCATTGTAGATTACTTAAAAGACAAAAAGATTTTCGTAAAGGGTGCAGAAAAAGTACTATGGGTTAAGCATTTGTTTCCTGGTTGTACCGTTTTAGATTTAGATGAAAAACAACAACATAGTTTTAGAAATTTGTATGAAAAATATTGTATTAAAAGTGAAGCCTATAATTGTGTGCACCACAAAAAATATTGTGCCTTCAAAAATGTGATATGTATTAAGAAATGGTATTTAGATAATAATTTATGTTTTTTTGTAAATTAATAAAATGTGTACTAATCAAACAGTTGTTTTACTTTATATCATCCATATGTTGCAGTACCATCCACGAAGTCACACCCCTCCATACAACTATTAGCACCTAATATTGATAATTTGATAGTATTGAACTTTGCTATGGAGGGTGCGTTTTCGTGCATGACACTGTCTGTGTGTAAACTAAGGAATGAAACCATAAAATATTAAAAACAAATTTATTTAAACTCCACATTAAAATAATAAAAAAATTAATAACCAACACTATATCCACACAGTTTTTTTGTATTGATTACACTCCGTACTGTCGATAATTTCATCGAATCCGTCGTCTTCTACAGGTGTGCTACACGATACACAAAAAGGCATTATGTAAAACAAAAAATCAACTAAACTTAAAATCTACTGATCTAAATACCTATCACTTAATTTTTCTTTACGTTACTATAATATGAAGTCTCACTGTCTTTAAAAACTTCGAATGCGGTACCAATAAGTGTTTGACACTGTTCCCACTCTAGATTTTTCTTCGCACTGCAGTCTGAGTGCTACCAAGGCCTTCTTGTAACGCTCTATAGCATCGGTCTCTGCTTGATGATCTTGTATTTTATACACCTTAAGGTCGATGAAGAAGTCACCTGGTCTGATTATGGTGCGACGTGATGTACCGGAAGACACGCGGCTAGAGAACGATGACGTAGTTGCTCGCTCAGATGATGCGGTTGCGGACACACATTTTTCCTCGTCGCGAATGATTTGGAACAGATCCGTACCGCCCTTCTTAGTTGCGCTGTGAACAAGAATAATATATTATACATACGTAACTTGAGGATCACCCTTAAACTGATGTTGATAACATAACTTAATAATGTACACTTATCAGAGGTATCAAATATATTATCACTACAAAAATTGTATAGAAAATTAAAGGTGTATGTGAAGTCTCCAACCCACACTTGCACTGCGTGAGGTCTAAAATACCTACTCACCTGTGAGACACTTTTACAACAAATAAATAAATATAAACTAGGTACCTTGCAGTTGTTTTCTTGCGCTTCGATGGTCCCGCAGGTTCGGCCTTTCGAGAACTTGCAACAGGAATAACTCGTACAGTTTCGTGGCTGAATCAAATTAAAATAAATTAATACAAATAATTCATGATATCTTTAGCAATACAATGTTAACACAGTGAGAAATAATTAGGTACCTTAAAGAACGTTCACGTCGCTTGTTTATGCACTTTTTTTTCGGATGCGGCGACGGGCTTCGCGAACGGTATGACAGCTCAGAGTCGGACCTAAAAAAACACTGCAAGTTAATACTTTAGTTAAGAAATTAAGATTTAAAGATTAAGTTAAGACACAAAATAAATTAATACTCACATTATGAATTGATGTAGGTAACACTTCAGCAGAATAACACGTAAATATACTGATCGCAGGGTGGTGCAATAATTTCAGGAATAATTGTATCGTCTGATACCTCCGCTATTTAACCAAAAAAAAATACCGAGTTGTCAGTATTGGGCACGCGCACCACGAAGTGGGGCAGCGTGCCCAATAAATACCTACTGTTAACCCTCACTCTGTTTGTTTCTAGTACCACAACGAACAGGCTAGTGAAGACGTCACGCGGCGACCGCCTGCGCACCTCCTGCATCAAGCTGTCCGTGAAGGTGCTGGACACGCCGCAGCGAGTGCGGGACACGCTGGTCCACGAGCTGTGCCACGCGGCCACGTGGCTCCTGGACTCGGAGCTGAGGGCTGGCCATGGCCCACTGTGGAAGAAATGGTGAGTTCACTGACCAATAACCATCCATACCTTCCTAATAATATTATAAATGCGAAAGTTTGGATGTTACATGTTTGGATGTTTCTTACTCAATCACGCCCAAGCGGCCGAGCCAATATGGATGAAATTTTGCACGAAGATATTTTATAGCCTGGACCAAAATATAGGATAATTTGCGTACCCGGTCCAGACGGAAGTCGCGGGGGGAGCTAGTAATAATATAAATGCGAAATTGTGTCTGTCTTAGGGTGGATTGCACCGAACCGTCTGTATTGTAAACGGTGTTCGTTAAAATCCGAATGTATGGAAAGTTTGACATGTTTCTATGGAATGACAGATGCCAGCGCCATAATTAACGTTGGTCGGTCTATATCGTAGGTGCGTGCAACTGGCCCTTACAGTATAAGACTAAACGATTACAGACCGATTAACGTTAAATATGGCGTCGGCAGCTGTCATCCCATAGAAACTTGTCAAACTCTCCATACTAAAATTAATAACGAACACCGCTTACGGTCAGACGGTTTGGTGCAACCCTCCCTTCACATCATTGTATAAAACAAACCCGCTGTCTGTTCCTATGTATGCTTAGATCTTTAAAACTACGCAACGGATTTTGATGCGTTTTTTTTAATAGATAGAGTGATTCAAGAGGACGGTCTATATGTATAATATAGTACCCGTGCCAAGCCGGGGCGGGTCGCTAGTATATTATAAATGCGAAAGTTTGGATGTTTAGATGTTTGTTACTTAATCACGCCCAAACGGCCCAACCGGTCTGGATGAAATTTTGCACTAAGATAGTTTATAGCCCGGACCAAAATATAGGATAGTTTTCATCCCGGGTCCACGCAGATGAAGTCGCGGGCGGAAGATAGTATATTATAAATGTGAAAGTGTCTGTCTATCTGTCTGTCTTTCTTCCTGATTGATACCTTTTCACGCACCACAGATGAAATTTGGTATAGAGATGAGTTTCGGGGAAGGACATAGGATAGTTTTATCCCGGATATCATGCCTTAAGGGGGGGAAAATTTGTATGCAGCTGCAATATAAACGAGTTCCACGCGAACGGAGTCGCGGGCAGAAGCTAGAAGACATAATGAAACGGTTCACTCACGTCTTTTAAGTCGAATGTCGCGTGACATGTTCCGGACCGGTACCAGAGGGGCCCGCGAAACGAAAACGAATCTCCTTCGTGTATCTCCCTCTCCGTCGCTCGAACTGGCAAGTGCGACAGAGAGAGAGAGAGATACACGAACGAAGTTCGTTTTCGTTTCGCAGTGTCCAGG
Source organism: Epinotia bilunana (assembly GCA_947049275.1). Taxonomy (NCBI): domain Eukaryota; kingdom Metazoa; phylum Arthropoda; class Insecta; order Lepidoptera; family Tortricidae; genus Epinotia; species Epinotia bilunana. The sequence goes on along the minus strand of OX346275.1, from coordinate 12,829,194 downwards.
GGCGGCTCACTCCGTGATTTGGTCGCGCCGCTACAAGTAAATGCTGGCCTACCGGTTCCAGCCGGTACGTTAGCGCGGCTATGGCACGTACGCGTTCTATTGCAGCGATAGAAAGGGATGGCCACGTTTAGGCTCGTTCGGCATACCTAAACAAGGGATTTGTTAACAGGGAACCTTCTGTACGTAGTTATTTATTATTATTATTTTGGTTTGCTTAGCTTTTCTCTCCTAGTTTTATTTATTTAAAGACAACAAAGGTCCAAAACATTATCAGTATTTACTTAATCTAATGTTAGTTCCTTAATAATCTATACAAAAAAGAGATTCAGTCCTCTGACCTATTTGAATGAATGAATGAATGAATGAATGAATGAATGAATGAAATCGTTTATTCACAACGAACATATGGTAACTTGAGATCTTAATTTATATACATTGCTTCCCATTATACATTCAGTCAAGATAGACATGTGAAAATAGATTAATGAAATTGTCATTATTTGCCACAACAGAGGACAATCTAGCTTGTTAGCTATCATGCTTAGGATGCTGTTGCTACTCCCGCGCACCCTGTCTAGCAGCGAGGCCGTTTCCTTGCGCCAGCCGGCGTCGAGCCCTCTGTGCGCGCCTCGGCGGACATCGACGATGCGCTGCAGAATCGCGGAAGTCTCAACAACACCCTAAAAGCATTATTGTATTGAATGCGCACGGCATTGTACGCCCGTTGAGTATATCCAACCCACATACTATTCTGCGCCCTAACAAGGTTTCCTATGCATTGTTCCCAGGGCGTCCCGCGCTCTGCGAGCCATCCCCGAGCTGGGCGAGATCTCGCGCTGCCATGACATGGAGATACACTTCAAATACACGTACAAGTGCTCCAAATGTGGTTACAGGTAACGAACGTAGGGTAAATTGCCAATAACTTGCCACCTCATACTAAAAATAAACTCTATTCACCTATAATAGAATTCATTTTTAATATAGTCACCCTTCAATAACTGGCCACGTTATACTAAATTGAATTCCATTTGTAGGGGCCAGTTATTGGCGATTTGCCAAATATCCATGTCCATGTAATTGTTGACCGAGCTTAACTACGAAATTTGGCAATTAAACGTCGTCTTATAGTTAGTTATAGTTATTAGTTCAGGGAAAAATTCTGAAAACTAAATATTTGTACGGAACCCTAGGCGGGCGAATCCGACTCTCACTGTCCGATTTTTTATTAATTTACATCTACTTGATGAAATCTGTTTGACCATCCGTACCATCGCGATCTTATATTTGGGGAGTTTCAAAAAAATTGGCAGGTTAAGGTTAACTAAAGTGATGTTCAAGTCACGTCTAACCTGTCGGTTTTGTTACTAAACGTTTGCGATTGACATTGACTGTCGGTTTTGTTACTATCCGTAAGTATCCGTTTAAGAGTCCGCAGTAAGCTCGGGCGAATTTCACCTTCCCATACAAACGTAGTTACGCTCTCATTTTAAAACTACGTGTTGGATTGTAACGAAAATTTGCATATACAATGATATGAGGTATATCTATGTCTGTAATTAATTTATATGGTTCCAGTTTATAAAACAAACGAAATGCAGCAAAAACAAGTTTTGTATGAAAAACTTAAATTCGCTGTATTTTTTTACTATGGTATTTGAAGCTACATAAACTAATTACAGACATAGATATACCTCATGTCATTGTACATGCAAAGTTTCGTTACAATCCGACTCGTAGTTTTAAAATGAGAGTGTAACTACTTTTGTATGGAGAATCGAGCTTACTGCGGACTCTTAAGGGACATAAATTCATGAGTATGCCCATTTATCTCAACTTTGTTCTCCCCAGCATCCAACGGCACTCCAAATCCATAGACGTCACGAAGAAGTGCTGCGGCTACTGCCGCGGTACCTTTGAGATCATAGTCAACAAGAAGACCAAAGATGGCCACGTGGTCTCGACGCCGGCGCGCAAGGGCGGCCCGAACGAATTCGCGCTCTACGTCAAGGAGAATTACGGAACCATGAAGGATGGGAGCAAAACTCACGCGCAAGTCATGAAGATTTTGGGGGAACAGTTCTCGGCTAGGAAAAAGCCTAAGGAGGTGTAGGCAGAGCATTTGTAATGAGTTTGTTGTGTTATTATAGTATCGCCAGACGTGGGGACTGCTGCCCCCACAACTGCTGCTTTCTGATTCAAGAAAGGAGACCTGGGGCCATATAGGCTGAAAATTATGAGTATAACCTGGCGTTTTTGACCAATCGTGGGATTTTTAAACATCATCAAGGGAATGAGACCGAACAAGCAAGCAAGTTTCTGGAAAATAAAACTTTCTAACGTGTAAGTTTAACTGTCGAGAAACAATGTTAAAATCCATGTAAAAAAAGCTAGTTTATTACTAAATGTGGAAATAAACTTAGTTATAATTTGTTTATATTAGATATCATGTAACTTATCTCTAATATTTCGAGATATTTCCAAACTTTCAGGTAAGTATACATTAGTTTGTTTAATGTATTTTAGGAGAATATTTATTACTAAATGTAGAAATAAACTTTGTTATAATTTGTTTATATTAGATATCATGTAACTTATCTCTAATATTTCGAGATATTTTTAAACTTTCAGGTAAGTATACATTAGTTTGTTTAATGTATTTGAAGAGAATACAGTTCTCTGGAAGACTGATTTTTAATTTTGTACATAGTGACTTAGTAATTTGGACAATATGATAATTGTATTGTATATTGACATTCGCATATTTGTATGTTACAAAAGTATGAACTCTTCAACGTGATTTATTTATCCTTTTCATCGCCACGTCATCGTAAGTAATTTTCAAAATTCTACATAAACTAGATTTTAAGGAACAACTTACGTTTACCGACGTTTTGATAAAATCCGCTCTAATGGTGGTAATCATAAGCGGTGTTCCTTAAGTGGGAAGTGTACCTTTATAGTACTCGTCCATACAAAAAGAGAAAACTTTTCCACTTCTAAATATTTTCCAATCTCAATGATTTTCTAGTACGTTATTGACGGAATGAAAGGCTAGGTTTATTGGTTTACCTTTTTTCAAAATTTGCAATAAATTAAAATTTATAGGCACCTATTTTTTTTTAAAGCGAAACCTGTAAACCTAGGTATTATTGTGCCGAAGCGATCGACATCAAAATCAAAGTGATTTGTTAAAATTTTGTTAGTGGAAAACGTTTTCTCCCGAAATGGAAATGTCATATAATAACTACAACTTAGAAAAGTTGAAAAACCCCCGACATTTTCATTTCAAAGTCCAATATCTCAAAATCGGCTGAACAGATTTTCATGAAACATGGCTGAGAACACTATGACCCAAAAAAAAAAAAGAAAATTTCTTCCATGCTTTACACTGTGGACTCCAGGTGTAGCTACAGACGTACCTGGAAGTGCGGCTTGAGCACGAGGTGGCGGGTAAATGACGTGACGACACTAACAATGTAGGGAAAAACTTAAATTTGCCAATAACTCTAGAACCGTGCTACTTTTACTGGGGTCATCTTAGGTTGGTTCGGGACCTCATAAGCTGATCTACCTTCGGTGTCAATGTGACGTGCCATTTACGGGACACCCTGTATTAATTGTTCTGTGCCAGTACAGCACATATAGCCTCTCACAGACTGGCGCGGCTTGCGGTGGCGGTCAATAGTAAACTCGCAATAATTATCAAGTCCAGACCAGCGGGCGTAGCACGGTTGCCATTTTATCACTTATCGTTGCGGTAAAGACGCCCGTCACGCTCTGACAAGTATGCGAGTGCGAGAGTGACGGATGCCTTATCCACAACGATAAGTGATAAAATGGCAACCGTGCTACGCCCGCAGTATGTGACAGGCCTAACTGCATTCTGCATTCTTCGATGGCGTGGCAGGTAGAAAACGTAAGCATCTAACGTTTTCTACACTTGTTGGTTTAAAACGATGATTTTTAATGAAATTTTAAAGTTTTATTGTTACATATGTAATTAATCAATCTTGTTTTAGATGTGTATTCACATGATTTTGAACGTATAATTAAATAATTATGATATTGAGATCTTGAGTTTTATTGTCCTCCGAATCACTAGACTTGAGGGGCACATTGCACGTAGAACCGATGGCCGTTGGGGCGGAAAGGTTCTCGGGTGGCGACCACGTACCGGAAAGCGCAGCACAAGGTGGACCGATGACCTGGTAAAGGTCGCGGGAGTCCGCTGGATGCGGGTGGCGCAGGACCGGTCATTGTGGCACTCTTTGGCGAAAGCCTATGCTCAGCAGTGGACGTTTTTCAGCAGATATGTTTTTTTTTTTTTACCAGGCCCATATTACAAATACCTTAAAGACTAACATAAATATTATAAACTTATTAATAACTAGTGGCTCTGTGAGCTGTAGACCTCGCGGGTTTGTTCCAAAACGGTTGAATTTAGTAAAGGTCAAGATACAGGACGGAACATAAAATTTGTACCAAGTCAGTAGTCAACGCTGACCCCTTTCTTGTAATTTTTTACGTTTTCAACACATATCTCCGCCATTTTTCAAAATTTCTAAAAACTGGCTCGACAAAAAAAATCTGTATACTTACCGAACCTACTCACAAAATTTTATGAGAATCGGTTGAGTAATGTGAGCTCTAGGCAAGAACAGGGGGAAATCCGGACATGAGGAAAAACGATTTTTCGTCCAAGCTGAAGCATAGACGTTTCGCTCGCTCGGTAGACTACAAAACAGAATTACTACGATGTGTTGCGCAATTTCGTGAAGTCAGGTATAACCGACCCCGAAAACGTCGAAACTTGACTCCCTTCGGCCAAAAATCTTCCTTATCTTCGGTAGATGGTCTGTTGGAACTCTCACCACAAAGGAATTAAAAGTCGCGCCATGACGAGACCCCAACCTCACGACCCTCAGGATGAATAATGATAATGATCATCACTTTTCGTAATCCAATCTCTAAGTAGGTACAGTCAAGCAGCAGAAGTAGCTATACACTCCCGGTGATCAAACAGAGGTAGATTTCAATCGTCAAAAAGTCGCTGACTAGCATTTACAGGGCGCTCAGTATATGACAAATATCTCATCATCATCATATCAGCCGAAAGACGTCCACTGCTGGACATAGGGTGGTGCCAAAGTGACCGGTCCTGCGCCACCCGCATCCAGCGGACTCCAGCAACCTTTACCAGGTCATCAGTCCACGTTGCGGGGGGCCTACTAGTACAGTCATTATATCCAAAAAACCGACCCTACCCGTGAATAATTAGTTCTTGCATTTTTTTTTCGTAGGTCCCTCGGGGGGGTCATTGAGAGTGTAAATTAAAAAAGTAGAATCAGGCTCCTGCGTATATTCGAAAAATGATTTTTTTTTAAAAAAACGGTTTTTATTGAATAAATCGGCCATTTTTGATTTTACAGTAAAACCGTGAGGACAAAAATTGTAGGAAATTGAATTCTCTACAAGTTTGGTCCTCACAATTTTCCTTCTAGGATCGATATTTTGGAAATTAAACCTGAAAAACGCGACAAATTTAAAATATTATCATTATCTCCTGTTCCACGTTTTACGGCATGTATGAAGGGAAACAAAGTTGTAGAGAATCAAATTCTGAACAATTTTGGTACCCACCTTTTTTCCCCCAAAAGCGATATCTTGGAAATTAAACCTGAAAAACGCGACAAATTTAAAATATTATCATTATCTCCTATGTTCCACGTTTTACGGCATGAATGAAGAAAAACAAAGTTGTAGAGAATCAAATTCTGAACAATTTTTGTTCCCACCTTCTTACCCCAAAAATAGATATTTTGAAAATTAATTGCCCATTAATTAATTACTTCATTAATTACCCATTTCAGGTAGTGGGACTTGTTTCACCAGCGGCACTGGGTATAGGCAGTTGTGCGAACAAAAGGAGTGGCGGTATTGTTCAAAATTTGATTCTCTACAACTTTGTTTCTCTTCATTCATGCCGTAAAACATGGAACAGGAGATAAGTAATGATAATATTTTGAATTTGTCGCTTTTTCAGGTTTAATTTCCAAAATATCGATTTTGGGGGAAAAAAGGTGGTAACCAAAATTGTTCAGAAATTGATTCTTTACAACTTTGTTTCTCTTCATTCATGCCGTAAAACATGGAACAGGAGATACTGATAATATTTTGTTTTGGCGCGTTTTTCAGGTTTAATTTTCAAAATATCGATTTTGGGGGAAAAAAGGTGGGAACCAAAATTGTTCAGAATTTGATTCTCTACAACTTTGTTTCTCTTCATTCGTGCCGTAAAACGTGGAACATAGGAGATAATGATACTATTTTGAATTTGTCGCGTTTTCAGGTTTAAATTCCAAAATATCGATCCTAGAAGAAAAATTGTAAGAACCAAACTTGTAGAGAATCCAATTTCCTACAATTTTTGTCCGCACGGTTTTACTGTAAAATCTAAAATGGCCGATTTATTCAATAAAAACCGTTTTAAAAACAAAAACATTTTTCGAATATACGCAGGAGCCTGATTCAGTCTACTTTTTTAATTTACACTCTCAATGACCCCCCCGAGGGACCTACGAAAAAAAAATGCAAGAACTAATTATTCACGGGTCAAAATCTATAATGACTGTACTATACCCACGCCGCGCCTTCCGGTTCGTGGTCGCCCCTCGAGAACCTTTCCGCCCCAGCGGCCATCGGTTCTACGTGCTATGTGCCCCGCCCACTGCCACTTAAGTTTAGCGATTCGGAGGGCTATATCGGTTACCTTGGTTCTGCTGCGGATAGGCTCATTTCTGATGCGATCACGCAGAGAAACTCCCAACATAGCCCTCTCCATAGCCCTTTGACAAACATCTTAACAGTGGATATTCAGTAATCTTTACACACTACGAGTCATTGATACCTTAGCAGTCAGAAAACCTAGTATCTGAGCAGTCAACACGTCAATAATATCAACATAGAAAAAGAAACGTTCACTGCCAACAAGTAAGGTCGAATGTTGATTGAAAAATAGCCATGCTAATTTCAGGTAAGCAATTTGACAATTAAATTTAAATTAAAAACAGTACAGTCTTGTCAAAACTCGCATTGTGGCCAGGTGAAAACGTAAAATTGTGTACTCACCACGGGCGGTAATTCGTAAATTCGGTTCGGGCCACAAACACCTGCGATCTGGGCCATTCACGAATTCACCGCCCTAGGTACGTACTATTACAGCACAATCGTCGAAACGCCTGACACATAGCGAAAGCTAAGTGAAACCGAATTTAGAGCCGTTTGTCAAGGCAACAAGGTTTGCTTTACAAAGCAGAGACCACCGGTTCAAATCTCAGTCGACATACACGTAGCTACAGATTAACAGCTTTTTATTTTCTTTTCGTTTCGTGCCTTCTTATTTGTTTTAGGTGGTTGTCACGAGATCCGTTGTCGTATGCAAGTACCTTAGCGGGCGTAGCACCGTTGCCATTTTATCACTTGTCGTTGTGGATAAGGCATCCGTCACTCTCGCACTCGCATACTTGTCAGAGCGTGATGGGCGTCTTTACCACAACGATAAGTGATAAAATGGCAACCGTGCTACGCCCGCAGTTTGTATATAAATTCCGCGTGGTAGGTACGACACCCTGCACCGCACCTCGGTCCGGCGTGTAAAATCCGTCCGGAAATGCGGCGCAGTGTGACATCCGCCTTAGGTTTATTTCGCATTAGTTTTTATGACTTTTCATTTTTTCTTCAACATAACGGCACTTGCTCTTCTAGGAAATTTGTGTATGGAAGAATTAATATATATTAATATGTAAAGGCGGAATTCTTGATGGTAAACAATCATGGAAGGGTCATCCCGGATGGGCATGAGGTAGTCTGCAATAAGAACATCCTCGTAGAAGATCGGTTTCAGGTTGGAGACGTCGGTCAGGGCAAGTCGGCGAATGCTACCGAGCATTAAGTATGGCCCTTACATTTACTTGGGTTCACGGCAATCCCAAAAGAGCGGGACCGAGCAGAGATACGTTCCAAGTTATCGTTTACATCCCGTATCGCACGATCCAGATTACCGACGCTCGCATGGGTATACAAACTTCAGATCGTCAGCATAAATATGGTAAGAGCAGGCGATGTTTGATACAATACAATTTATAAATATTGAGAGGAGTGAAGAGGAATGATGAACTACATATATTACATTGGCTAGATTTTGGTTTGTTACATTCTTAACGTTTTAAAAATCTAGGCAGTACAAAACAGATAGATAAAACAAAAAGATAATGCCGTTTGGTTATTGTTTGAGCGTTTCTCAAAAAAAATGCCAGTACATTTTTCTGAGATTTTCTGCAACTTTTATGTTATTTCTACTCAGAATCACGCTCTTTCCATGACAATAAGAGAAAAAAAGTGTCCCAAAATGTCTACACATTTTTGAACTTTTTTATTGTGTTACCACCAGACCTAGGATTCCGTGGGGCAAATCGTCTTGACAGCTAGGGACTTCCTATATCGATAAACTCATTTATCGATACTAGTTCTAAATACTAGTGATCACACAAAGGTTTGCTTATTAAATGTGTTTTATTAAAAGAATATAATGTAATAAAGTAACTACTCAAATTTCTCCTTCATTTTTGGAAAATTCTTAAATGTATACTTTCACAATTTATTTCTTCATGACCGTCCCATCTATTATTGTTAAAGTACACCACCAGAATTTTTTCCAAATTTTCAGGCGTTAAGCTTCTCCGTCTTGGCTGAAAAATCCATTTCAGGTGGCTAAAAGACTTTTCAATTTCTGTGGAGGTTATGGGCGCATAACAAAATGTCATAAAGTGATCACCCGTATTTCGTTTATTTTTCGGTTGTAATGTGACTTCTTCACCTTTTTGTAACAAATTGATTTTTTTCATTGTTTCGTACCCGAAGTTTTTGCAAATAGTTGTTTTTTTTAAGTTACAAAAAACACAATATTGGGGGCGGTCACTAGTATTTAGAACTAGTATCGATAAATGAGTTTATCGATATAGGAAGTCCCTAGCTGTCAAGACGATTTGCTCCACGGAATCCTAGGTCTGTTACCACCATACAAAGTATAAGGTAAATGGTAGCACAATATTATGATTATATGGATATCAATTTCTGACTATCGAAATTCGGAGCAATAGAATAGAATAGATTTCCGAAACCTTTCCCCAGTACATGGAAATTGGCTATATTTCATCCTAAGCTTTCGCATGCGTTCTTTGTAATACCGATTCGTGATGTTAAAATATAATTTCTGGAGGTTGCTGGTGCTCAGAGGCCAAAACATTCTTGGAGAAGGCATGACTCCCGTTCCGGGTTATTCATGTTGCAAAGGTGCGCATTCAATCCGGCGAGTGTTATGGGCAAATTGGCGCAACAAGTCCAATCAAAATCTTTAATCTAAATAAATATTTTTTCCAATACGATTTACCGTATAATCGCCATATCAAAACAATAATATCTATTATCAGTTCGCAAATGTCACAACAATATTTTTTGTTCAATTTTAAACTTATATTATGACAAGTGGCGTATAAGACACTATCTGTAGTATTATAGTTTCGTATTACACCGAATAACAGCTCTAATACAGCTATTATACAGCTTTCCTTTTGCTTATACAGCTGCTATACAGCTCCAATAATACTAAAAGCTGTATAATTCGGGCCCTTTTTGCACTTAAATGGGCTGTATAAGCGCTTATACAGCCTTTGTACAGCCTTATTAAACAGCTTTTAGTATAAACAATATGCTACTTGGGAATGACACATGGAGGGTTATTTCAGTAAGTGTATAACCTAAGTTTATTTTTATTTAATAAGTCATTTCTGGTAGTACTCTCAGACTAAGAAAAAAGAGAACGGAGCATGACGAAACAATCTAGTGAAACCAGTTTTAAACCATTTCACGAAACTTGAAATAGTTGATTCTTCACTAGGTTATTAGTAATGCTCTGTCTATCTTGTTTATACCAATAAATTAATTCTTTGGATACTACCCTCAGACCACTGAGGGTAGTATCCAAAGAATGTCTGGAAGAGATCGCTTTAAAGCGATAAGATCACCTGTTGTTACAATGGTGGTTGTTATGGTGGGGTGATGCTGGTGGTATTAAATAATGATTTATTTTGCCTAATCTTGTAATAATCTCTGTCATTTGTGGTGCAATAAAGAATATTATTATTATTAGTACGTGGTCGGCCTATGCCTATGAGAGAAAGGGTTCCCACTTCTCCAAACGTCATCCACATAGAATAAAACAAACATATGCAATACCGTTTTTATTTATTATACATAGTAATATGTCAGTTGTCATTTTGTTAAATGATAAAGTACAGTCTTGGAAATATTTAAAAAAAATTATATAAATTTACAACAAATTGAACGCGACCGTTCCGTAATGGGTACTTCTCAGTATCCCGTAATATGTACAGGCTTATGATAAAAATAATAAAATTAGTGGCATTCGTAACAGGTATAGCTATACCATACTTGCACAGTGTGGAAGTATTCAACCAGTACTTTGACTTGAAGCTGGCATCAAAATCTGCCTTAACCCCTTGAACTTGTCTCTTTTGTCTTGGCGGTGAAAAGGTTTTGACTAACGTGTTACTGTCACTGCCGCATTCATTAAATACATAATTTTTCTCCCTTGGTTTATATCTCGCACGGTTAAATCAGTGTCCCTTAGGGTCAAATGTTCACGAAAAATTGTACACTGAGATAGAATCTGGGTAAACTGCTCCTGACAAAGTTACATTTTGCTGCTCTAACTAAAATGGAAATACAATATCAGGCAAATATTAAGTTACATCAATGGATCAATGCATTTGACATAATTATTGCTAGTATTGCTACTAAACTTGGTGTGTTAATGTGTAGACATTGTGACAGCGCTCCCATTTTCTTGATTTTCCTTGTCAAATTATGATTTTTGACGACAAATATACTTTTAGATGCTCCAGCGAGTGTGACAGCGATAGAAAGCCGATAGCTTTTAAACTTTTCAACGCTCTGTCAAAGAGAAAAGTTGTCAACCACACGCCAAATCGACAAGACATTTAGTGCGGATTTAAACCTTATGTCAATGCAAGAAGGTTGCTATTGCGCTGGGCTCCTTGACGCATATACGCGTCGTTGGCGTCGAAAAAGTCAAGAACTAGTTTTGTTGATGATGCCTGAACGAATCAAAGTACTGGCAGTAATACTTTACCTGTGAAACTTATTTAAGATCTATATACATAGGAATTATATTATATGAGCACGGATAAGTATCGCCACGAACGAACGAACACCACAAAACGATGATGGTACCGATTATAAATATTCTTTAGTATTTCTCTAATTTTTACAATTATTTTAATTTTACCTATCTATTCATAGTGCCAACATTCAGTATGCATATCTCAAGTTAATTGTATAATATTTATGTTCAACATACATTATTGTAGATAACAAATCTACATATAGTTTTGTGTTCGTGTATCAACTTCTTATAATATTCTGGTATTCTAACAGCCGTTTCTCAAGCTACAAGTATCAATTTAACTAGTTTAAACTGGCTACACTGGCTGTAAGACCAGTCGATTTGTTAAACGCTTCAGTGTTGCCAATAAAGTAAAATTTAAACTTGTACCTTCGAGAAAATGGCCTCATTTCCTATATTCTTAACGCACGTATACTTCAATTGTATTCTCTTGCCTCTCTTTCACTCAATCGGTAAGTGAGCGAGATTGTAATACAATTACTAAAGGTGCGTGTGGAATAGAGGATAATCCGACCAGAATTATATAAAGTCCACTGCAATTTGTCACAACAACCGACAGAGACGCAGCTATAGTTGGAATAAGAGAGCAATCTCAAGTAGTCGGGACAAAGTTGTATTGAAATTCCACAACATGAAAATCCCTAAATAGTTCTGGTCAGGTTTAAGTGATTATAAAAAACGGCAGCATATAAGTGGTGTGTCTGTTGTGCTGACTAGGCAAAATGCTATTTCACAAAAACATCATTCTATTTGCCATGGATCTAATATACGAAGATAGTAAAGTGGTAACACTTTTATAGGACATTCAGATTGACACTACAATTGGTATTTAGACACAAATCAATATTCACAATGGGGGGATAATGCTTTCTAATCATAATCAACAAGGTATTTGATACTAAAATATTCCCAGTGTTGATTTTATAGAATGGCAAAGACCCTGTCGATTTAGGGTATAATCCTGGGCACCAAAAATAAACGAAATGGCGCCTGTTGCACAGTTTAACTAGTGCGCATGCGCAGATAGCATGCTTGGGGCACGCGGCACCATACAGAGCGTCAATAATATACTCGAAAAAAGACGACATTCAGGTTCTGATTTGGTGCCGGATTATAATCATTGAACATAATTAACGGACGTAACTGAACATATAATATTTATAAAATCTGAAGATTAAAACACAAATGGACTGAAAATATGGACACAATTTTTATTCTTAATTCACCACCCAACATAATTTTTTTTTCAACACTTCATTATTGGTTGGCGTCCTTATCTATGGACAGATTTGTTTGAAACAAAATGTTTATATAACGATATCACATACAGTTAAAATTGTCGTTAACTTATAACTAATTGGGTATTATACACATACCATTACGGTGCTAAACCTATAACAAATGGCAAATGGAAGGGGGTTCGTTCTGGGGGTTATAAAAATATCCCAAATAGCCAGGGGCCGTTTAATATTAGCTGATAATATTAGGAATTTTATATGAAAACTTGCCATATTATCAGACTAAATATTGTATTCTGAAAGAGGTCCCAGCTGCAATCATATTCGTAAAAGTTTCGTGTAATTGCTAATTGGTATTTAATTCTGCCCCTAATAAATGCTAGAAAAATCTTGCGAGGTATACACGAACGGGAATAGACAATTCCTTTTTTTATTAGTTACAAATGGTATCGAAAAGTCACGTTTAAAAATACTATCGTATTTTTAAGCTATGTTGGCAAAACTTCGCTTTCAATAAAAATAACGCACAGTACCAGGTTTACATTTATATATTATCACCTTTGCCGTTGCGGGCAGAAAATGACAACTTTTCTCACTGTTGCCACAATGTCACTTTTCCACACTAGTGCAAAACTATGATAAATGCAAACCATGTATAGCTTCGTCACAGGGACACAAAAATCACGAGTTTCTTATAAAAAGGCCGTAAACTTAAAAAAAACGCGTATGTACATGAGGCCGTTATGATACTTAAATAATACCGCATTAAACCTAAATCATTTACAATTTACATGATCGGAGAGTACTTGGACTCGCGGCTTCGCAGCTCAGAAAAGAAGGAGCGTTCAAAATCAGCCTTTATTCATCAGAAGCTAAGGTTCTCTGCCAGGGGCAGATTGATGGTGAATCAAGTTTGCGAGGGACCGTCTTCTAAAGGCCGGAACCTGACGAAGCCGTCCTGAGCTACCAGCATACTGTTCCCCTCAGTCTCAGTAGGGATTTCATCCTGAGGTTGGGAATACGATGCCTCATACCCGCAGTTCCTAGGCGCTGGTTGAGGCACACCTAGAGCGCAAGGATAACTCCTCTCATTAGGGTCTTCAGAAAACCCGTACAAATCCGTCGACTTAGGCCTATCAGGGAACCCATTGTTCTTCCCTCGCTTCTGACTCCCACTAGAGTTGGCAGCAGAAGTAGACGGTGAATTCCGTCTCTGAGAACTCCTTTGGCAACCTTCCCCGTAACTCCTGTTGGGGTTCAGAGTTTGGATGCCAGAGGCGTGGTAGGAAGCGTTCTCTGTGTTATAGTTCCCGTACTCATCAGGCAAATGTGGCTGATGGTAGTGGTGCCCCAAGGAAGCGTCATAACCCATCGTCATGCAGTTCTGGACGGTCTTGTTCTTCGCTCTATGTTTCTTTCGGGGATTGCTGTTCGTTCTAGAAGACGTCCTGTCGTACGACATATGTTTGAAGTTGTGTGAACTCCTGTTTGACCCACCGTTGTAGTTCTGGTTTTTGATGTCGCGAATGAAGTCGCTATTGCTGCCGTATTGTATGACGTTGTATTCGTGGTCTAACGGGTCGTCGCCTTGTAGGGATTGGATGGCGGGATCGCAGTTGGAGTAATGGTCGTCAGATGCGGACTCTATGCCGTTATAGCCAGCCATGTTTGGGTGGTGTTTGATCAAATGGTTGGTCACACCTTGGCTGGAGGTGGCGTTGCTGGATTCTGTAGAGCTGCTATGGCCAGCGTTGGCTATGGAACTGTGGCCGGAATAGTTCTCAGTTACAGAATTAGTGTCGCAAGCTGCCCCAAGAGTGTTAAGGAACCTTGGGTGCTCCATCGCGGGACCTCCGCAGCAAGGATCAGGCATGGCCGGATGATGGCCGGCAGACTCGTAGATCGGTTTCCCAGTTCTTAAAGTATACGTGTGTAGGTTGGTGTTCGTATTGCAAATAGCGGGATAGTCAGACTCGAATTGTTCATTGCTGGACCCAGCCGTGCAAGGGAACAAGCCTAGACCCGATATTTTCTGTCCATCAGCCTTCTCGTGTTGCAGAGAAGCCACGATGCCGACTTTCAGACTTATCACCCAGGAAATAAGAGCTACTATGCAAATCTCGATGAGACGCAACGAGAATTGATAGCCCCATTGCAACCAGTTGAATTTGGTCATGTTCACTTGACTTATTCCGAAGATTCCGTAGATCTGGAGTGTCGCCATTAGAACGAACAGCAAAGCCGTCGCCAGATTAATATGAATCGCTTGGTACAAATTCTGAAAACCGTGTATATAAGTGTGGCTTTTCTTCTGAAGAATCGACTTAAGCATTTTATATACATAGAGATAGCACAGACCTAGTGTCAAGCATGCCATGATAAATATTATTTGACAAGTTAGACCTAATACCCTTTTTTCTACTCCGTGAGCCTTATAAATTGTATTATTATTTTCAAAGATATGCAACATCAGACACGATAGGAGATGCAGGCCACCTCCTATAATGATTGTTCTTGAGCGGAACAGGAAAGAACAGCAGGTGTTCTTGAAGTTAATGCTATTGGTTAGTAGGAACAGGATGGTACAAGCGAACGCTATGCTCAGGAAAATCTCTGGGACATGCAGCAGAATTTCGCTGATGAAAACTGGCAACGAGCTGTTGATGTTATAAGGATCGTAGCACATGTAGAATATCCTCATCAGGCATACGAACACTAGGATTAGGTGCAATATGATGAAGTAGTACTGGGTGAAGAGATGCGTGAACTTATTATAGCAGATGATCTTAAATATAGAGAATACGGCTAGGATTGTAAAAATGACTGTGGCTAGATAAATGTGGACGTTCCAGGCGAACGGCCAGGTGACGCCAGCCCTCTGCACTGGTCCATTCTTCGAGTCCTGTTTAAGATTCTTCTTATCCAAATTGACGTTGGCAAGATTATGGTATCTTTCTGTAGACATTTCTGGATCTTTGAGATCGAAATGCACAGTAGTAGCTGGCGTGTATTCGTCGTTTCTGCTGTCATTCCTATCTTTATTAGTCGAGTATTGGAGGTTTCTTCTAGTATTCGTTTCGCCATTTTGATCGACAATCAACGGTCTGTCTAAGTTGTTCATTTCTGGATCCAGGACAGCTAGCACTGAGCCCTCAGTGGAGCTGTCTCTGCTGGCGTCACTGAGGGTAACGCCTTGTTCTTTCGTGACGTATATGTCACTTTTGGACGTTTTCTCAGTGTGTTGGGGCTTGGCTGTGACTGTCCTCAGCAGGACGTCCGGGATGTCTTCCTTGCGTCCGTTGGAGCCGGAGAGGATGCGAGAGATGGTGGGGATGTTTAGGGAGTTTGGCACGAAGTCTAGTGTGAAGTTAGCCTGGTCCGAGCCATGCTTTATGTCGCTGTCTATTTCGTCAGGCTGGAAAGAGAAAACACAAACTTTAGTACTTGTGATAATTGACAAAAGCCATCATGATTTCAGTAACTTTTTTAAATTTTTAAGCCGTGGTTCATTGTTTATATTTCTTTGGCTTTCATGGGACAGGCCTAGCCTATCTATAGCCACACTATTTGGTGTTATAGGTACTTTGTTTTTGAATTGTATGTGTAAATAAATTATAAGCCTATAACTATAAACTATAAGCCCTAATACGTTCCACTACTGGGCACAAGCCTCCTCTCACGAATGAGAGGGAACGGGCAGTATTCCAATTATTACATTATACATGCATGCCTTCAATCCCAAAAGGCGAAAAAAAAAACACAGCACATAAAACCTATGTTCCAGTGCTATAAGTTAATTAGAAAAAACAATAGAATTACCCCTTCAATATCCATCAATGTGTTATGGATCTTTGAAGTAGGAAATTACCCGTTAAATGTGTCTATATTTAGTATGACTTATTTGCAATTCCTGGATTTCTCTTGCAAGGTTTCGTATTAAGACCAATTCCCGAGTGTAAGTTAACAATGCAAAATCCTTAATACGAACTATTCCGGCTTCCATAACCGTGACTATATGGAACTTATGCTAAAGTATGTTAACCCCAAGATCCTTCATAGAAATCTTCGTATGGCTTCAGTCAATCACCTTCGCTCCAACTACAGGAAATTTTACTTTATTACTAGATGTATTAAGTCTCTTTTGCATTAATCTGTCATCAAAGACCAGGCTCCATGAAAGTTGTCAAGGGAATACACACCATACCTAACCATAGCTAGGGGCTTGTTCTTAATTCTACTTTATTACAAGATGCACAGTTTCTTTTGCAATAACGCTTCATCGAAGACCCTGGACCTGTCCCATGAAAGCTGTCAAGGGAATACAAATCTTATTGCTAGGCGAGTTGAGAAGCTTGTTCTTTCAGGCAAATGAAATTCTACTTTATTACAAGATGCACAGAGTTTGTTTTGCAATAAACTGTCATCAAAGACCCCTCCAATCTCTCCCCCAAACGACCAAAAATCCCCTGTAAGCGGTCAAGGGAATACATACCTTATGGCTGGGAGTGTTGAGTGGCTTTTTCTTCTGCGGCTCGAGCCCAGCCGGCGGCAGCGGCGGCGCGGGCGGAGGCGCCGGCACTTGAGGTGACGAAGTCTCCTGAAGAAAATGATGATTGATTTGGGTTGAAGTGGTAAGAATAAAGACGCCATAGCTAAATCGCGGCGACACGACTGGTGATGTATTTCTATGACGGCGTCGTGTCGGTAGCTGCGAAACGTATTTGATAGAAATACATAGAAACCAGCCGTGTCTGCTCCTGCTGTTTTCGGTCGGGTTCCAACTTGTACCTTTTAGTTGAAACGTCATTCGAATGTGTGAAGATCCAGGAACATTTGACGGTTATGGTCTTGTTTCATATTTATTTATAACGATCATCTTCATTATAGGCACAATAGGTGTTGATGGGTTCGAATCCCGGCTCGTACCAATGAGTTTTTCGAAACCAATGAGTTTGTACGGATTGTCGTTTCGGTGAAGGAAAAACATCGCGGGGAAACCTGCATACATCTGCGAGGAAATTCAACAGTGTATGTGAAGTCCCCAACCCGCACTGGGCCAGCGTGGGGACTACTGCCCGTTCCCTCTCATCCACGAGAGGCCTGTGCCCAGCAGTGGGACATTGTATATAGGCTAATTTTATATTATTATTATTATAGGTGGTAATATAACTGTTGTCAGTGTCACATGAAGACCGTATAAGGGTATTGCAGTTGTCTTACCTGTCCAGGAGGTCTAATGGGTATCCTCTCGTGCCCGGGCCCGAGGGAGGGAGGGGGGATCGGCCTCCGGTTAAGGTAGTTGTTCCCGTCTGTGTTTGTGCCTGCAAATGAGATATAAGAATAACGTTATTATACAATTCTAACACAATCACATTGAGAACAAAATTTCCTCCTACGAAAACGATTTAAAAAAACTTGCGTGGCAAGTGGGAGGGTCGATTATTCTTTTTGGTTTATCCATTCATTGCGATGTTAATTAAACATAAATGCTAATAACTATAATGCTGCTATGTTTTAAAAAAAGTGACACATTTTGGTACAGATTTGAAAATAATTGAAAAACTCGATAAAAAAAAATCTGTCACAGATTGGATTGAGACATTTGGATCAAACAAACTCTTCCTAATAGTCCAGCCTAATCACCTCCTCAAGTTCCTACATCGGTATCCCGAATATCCTGTATATGTAGGTAGTCTTCTTTTGATAGCACTCACCTCTAAGTGTAGGCTTGTCAGCGAACGGGTTCTTATACTCAGGGGGCAGCGGGGGTGTGAAGAAGGCGCGGTTGGGAGGCGCGTAGGAAGGCACCGCGCCATCTCCCACCCGCGCCAGCACCGCCGCGCCGTAGTTCTGTGGCGGCCTGTCGAACAAGGGTGTGGTTAGTCTATGGCAGGGGCCAAGTCCGGCCCGCGAGCCCTTCTAATCCGGCCCGCGGAAAGAAAGCGGAGAGTCTGGGCCGCGATAGCGATGGGGTATGGCTGGTCATGACCAGCCATGAAACCAAAGTCTTGGCCCGTACGAATTTATATTAAGTGGAGTGTGGCCCTCGAGTCAAAAAGTTTGAAGGTTCTTATGGTATTTATCAGCTATCTTGCTTGGCAAACTTAAGTCGTGGACTTTACGAGATAGAAGTGATATAAATATAACTTAAACATTTCAAATTAAAGGGAAAATGTACGTATACAACGATAGCTCAGTTGATAGCAGCGACTGACCGCGTGTCGCAGGTGCGAATCCTGTTCGGAGGAATACATTTGCCAGTTTAGTTAGCAGAGGTGTGTTGAGTTGGATGAATAACGGTGTAAGTGATTTCTTTCATTACTTTTTATTTACCTTAACTTTTACCGTACTTTTTTTTGGTAAAAGTTTTTATTTAAGAAATAAGAATGATTAGAAAGATAGTTTTCTTTTTAAACTTGGTGAGTATTTATCAATTTAAATACGTAATATTTAAACTTTTACTCGGTAATGTCACTCTCGCGAAAATGTCCATCTTGTAATGCTATCATAAATAACTGAAAACGACCGAAATCCGACGAGTTAATAAAAAAAGAAAATCCCGTTCGAATCCAACCAAATGGGATTTTAAAGTGGAATCTATCACGTTTTTTCAAATTAAACTGCTCCTTTGCGCAGATACCGACAGATAAAGTCCAGCAAACGGAATGATTGATGCTAGTATTTTCAGCAATCGCATTCAGGTAGGGGCCTCAATTTTCCAAAGGAAAATCCCATTTCAATGTTATATACCACCTGAATATCGACCACACGGCTTGGCTGTGCGCGAGGAAGATCGCATGAATCTCGATTCACTTACAGTACGTCAAAAATGCGATCTGAAATTGGATCCACGTCTGCAGTATACCGGACACTATAATGCTAGTGAAATAATGGGCGGCGTTTTTCAAGCAAGATCATGAAAAACTATTCTTCCAAATGATGTGTTAAACAACGAAAACCATTATAAGATTTTTCTATTCTTCATGAAAATCGTACATTAAGATCATATTTCAAGTTCTCCTTAGAGGTTTATAAATAAAAATGTCTTGTGCAGTCGGCGTTAACTAGGTACGAATATAAAAACAAAAAGACTGCTCTCAAGTATCGACTTGAGACAGATCTCGAGATCTAATGAGCGACAAGAAGAAATTTGTATCTTTATTATTCCAAAGCGCTTTACCATCTAGAACTGCAGACGCGAGAAAGCTACTTAGCTATACATTGTACTCCTGAGTGCCTAATTCATATGTAAATATTAGACCTCATTTATGTCTACGTGATTTGAGTTGAGTCATTTTAAGGGGCTCCCATACCCAATGACCTTCGATCTGAAACCCTTAGTTTTCTAATGTTACTTCAAAGTTCATTGTTTTCGAAATATTTGGCATAAAAGTTAATCAATTTTAGGCCAAAAAACGGGTTTTCTGGCCATAATTTTATGTTAATTAGTTTAAAATGAAAACCCTAGACACGTTTTTAGAGACGTCAAAGACGAACCCAAATATGTAGATTTCGTATATGTTACATCTTTCACGTCAATAGAGATACGAAATAAGTGTTTTTTAAAGACAATGTTTTAAAAAATCATACAAAGTTAAGTATTCATTTCTTTCAAAATCCGGTAGACAAAAATGGAGATAAAAGATTGAAGAACCGATAACCGTTTGACTTATACTTCTATCTTTAGGGCAAAAGTAGGAAATACGATTCAAAACTTGTCAAAAGTCGACAAAAACTTCAGGTAGCCCCTTAAGAGAAGCGAGTGATCTCGAAAATCTTGAAAAAATAGGAAAATACCAGTGACAGACTAGGACCCGTTCCTTTTAACATGTGTTGGAGTGGGGGTGTATCTTCGTGGATGAGACGATCTATATCTAATGCTATTTTGTTCATATGTTAATCAGCGGGGTCTTCCTTATCCTAATAATATTGCTTATATGAAAGTCTTTGCCAAGGTACGGTTCTTAAAGGATTATGACCAAACTTTCCAGCCCCGCTATTCTGTTACATGTTTTAAGCTGCGTAATCGTAAGCGGTAGTGTTCGATACATAGAGGAAATTATTATACTAAGTGTTTTTGACAATTTCCGTTAATTTCAAGGGGGCATAGGTTAGATCAAATAAAGTTAATTTCTCCAAGACGGTAGTATCTTAACTCTTGCTGTTATCAAGATATTCAATATTTTAATTTAATCAGATTTGCAGCTTTAACCACTGTTAATGATACATTCAATTATTTTGTAAATATATATATATATAATTTTTTTTTTTCAAGTAATAGTTATGCTTATTTGTTTCTGTGAATGTACTCTGCAATATGCCAAAGTTAGCGGAAATTCCCGGGAACACCGTGCATACTGAGATAGTCATCAACTTCCTCCATGTACTAGCGCCATCTATACCAATGCTCGAGTAAACAAATCTAATCTGTGCTTTATGCCCTAAGGTTGCCAGTAATGCAAAATTACTATCAATTTATGATATTTCCCAATAACGTCTTATTGTGTTTTTATTATGTATTTATTTATAAATAAAGTAAGAATTTAAAATCAGACCTCAACTCAATAATGCCAATTCAAATTTTGGAAATAGCTCCATCTGTCGAGCTACGGTCACACTAAAACATACAAGTTTTAATGTATTGGATCCGTTAACCCTTAACAAAATAGTGGTTTCTAGCCTCGGTCGCGCCGCATTAGAGAAAATAAATTGTCTTGAATAAATGCAAAAAGGTGACTAAAAATATGGGCAGGATCCTAATCAAACACAGAAAGGTTAAGTACTGAGTGAAATGCCCCTGGTTCGATAAAAACGGAATGTAATGTGTGTGTTTGACAAGTTTCTATGGATTGACAGCTGCCGGCGTTATATTTAACGTTGATCCGTAAAGGACATAACGACAAAGGCTATAACTTATACGCATACTAACTCTGCTGCCTTCTCACACACCTGTCTGGGTGTGGAGGTTGCCATCTCAGGGCATTGGCCCTATGTGGCGGTTTTCTTCACAGCCCGTAATTACGAGCCGGTCTTCGGGGGCCGAGTTAGGCGGCGTCGTTGGCCAGTCTTGGCTTAGTGGTCCGTTGGCCTATCAGCGGCTTCGGGGTCACGTTGGCCGGTCTTGGCATTGTGGATTCCTGGGCGTATCAGGGGCGTCTTGTTTGGGCGCGAGCTCTCTTGGAAGAGCACGTGAGCGTGCAGCGGCGCGATCCCTTGCAGGGACGGGAAGCTTGAGTTGTCGGCACGGTCGAACATAGCGCGGGCGAGGCGGCTGATGAAGGCGTCCAGTGGCTCCCACCGGAGGTCGCGCTGGATCACACTGTTTCTGACGAAACGGGAGGCAGCGGTGATGGTGCGCAGGGCCTGGTTCTCCTGCGCACGGAGCTTCTTTTTGCTGGTTTCTGCTGCAAGTCCATACCATGCTGGCGCCGCATACGATAGGCGGGACCGCAGGTATGTCTTATATATCCCCAGCTTGGTTGGCATGGGGAGGCTGCTGGCAAGAATTGGCCTCAACAGCGTTCTCGCGGCTTTTGTTCGACGTGCCGTTTCTTCCACGTGACTCTTCATTGTGAGCCCTCTGTCTATCGTGACGCCCAGGTACTTCACGGTGTTGGACCACGGGATGTCCTGTCCTTGGAGACAGAGTGGCGGCGGCAGTATACGCATACGAAGTCGCGATCAGCTAGACATATGCAAAGTGTGTACATATTACTATGTGTAACTTAGTAAGAATACTTTCGCAGACAAAACCGCAGGGAAAGGCCGTGTATCACTGTCACAATCACTTCTATAATCTAGTCTGGATTGCTGCGGTCCGTCCAACCGCACTTCAGCTTGCGGTTGAAATGATGTCATGTCATCATCATTAGTCAACGCAACTGAATTAAGTCTCGGTACTCCCGTGTCTTCAAAATCAGTCAGCCATGAATATAAAAAGCAAGCCAGCATTCGACATTCAAACAGTAAGGGCGCGGTGGAACCCCTCCTTATTCTGCAAGGGCTTTAAGAGTCCGCATTAAGGTCGATTCTCCATACAAACGTAGTTACACTCTCATTTTACAACTTCGTGTTGGATTGTAACGAAACTTTGCATATACAATGACATGAGATCTATGTCTGTAATTAGTTGATGTAGCTTCAGATACCAAAGTAAAAATAATACAGCGTATTTAAGTTTTTCATACAAAACTTGTTTTTGCTGTATAAAACACTGGAACCATATAAACTAATTACAGACGTAGATATTCCTCATGTCAATGTGTATGCAAAGTTTCGCCACAATCCAACACGTAGTTTTAATATGAGAGCGTAACTACGTTTGTATGGGAAGAGAGTAAGTATATATCCAGTCGGTATCTTAGATGAGATCATGTCTAAGTCTAATGATGGTTGTCAAGAGACCGATGTCCCCAGGATACCGATTCTCTGTAATATGTTTGTCATCCTGATTTTGAAAGTACCAAAGACCATAGTAAACCACTAACGTAACGTTTATTTCTTATACTTATTTTATTTCAAAGCAAAGTCTCTCATAGCCTGGCGCGGCCTAGCCGCGGCGGTCAATTGTAAACTTGCCATTAGCTGTCAAATTTACTATGGACTGCCACCGCAGGCCGCGCCGGTGTGATTCAGACCTAAAAGCGAACCTAATGGGATCTATCCGATGTTTTATAAAGTCCTGTAAAGTTACCGGATTCATCGATTTACCATGAAAATTACGCGAAAGATGATCGCCTAGTGATGTCCCGTTTGGATCTCAAATAGGTACATATATTTTTGACAAAAAGAGCTTCTAAACCAGCGGCCACAACAATCCCATGTTTCCTGCTATACAAAGGTTGTCTGGAAGAGATCGCTTTAAAGCGATAAGACCGCCTGTTGTTACCATTATTTATTAAGCAATTTTTTTGTAAGATGTTTCTCTCCTGTCGTGGTGCAATAAAGAGTATTTATTATTATTATGTATGTCTTTCCCGCTCACGGGACAATGACGTCCCGGACCTTTGGGAGGCGTGCGTGGAGCTAGGTACCTACAAAGTACCAACTGAGCCAACACGTAGAGGCCCTTTTGACAATTTAATAAAATGCAAGGAGTACACCGAGCGGATGCTGTCCCTGCCCGTGTCATGGGACGCACACAGGGACAGCACCCGCTGAGGAGTATAGGGCCTATTGATGGTTGATGGAATCTAAATGAAACGGGTTATTGGGTGAAAATGATGGACTAGTGGCTGGGCTATTGGGTGAAACATCGGACGCCTGCCTAATAAAACTGTCTCACTTTTTATCTCTGGCAGACGGTGACTCGCCATTATTATTATTATTATTATTGTCCCAATATTCTAAACACGCCAAGATTCGTTTTGGCACAACATCGAAACTAATGACCGAGTCGAAGCCATTATTATCCTCTAACGCCAAGTCTTGGCCGTATAGGCAGTGTAGCATGCCCTAATTTGCATCTACAAACTCGGCTTAGTAAGTCTTGGCAGGATTCTATTCTGTATTCATGCTTCTCATGACTGTCAGTGTATATTGGTAGTTTATATATATTACAATTAAATGACGTTTCCTTGAGTCACCGACGGTGCTGGCTGAAAATCAGCGCTGCAGGTGTCTGACAACTCAGGATAATGCTGAGCCAGTGTCCGGTTCACCGCCGCAGAGACACACTTGTTCCATGTTTCATCTGTTTTTTATTATTTAATATGTGAGTGTGTATTTGTGAATAAATGTATCTTTCTTGTTTTCTTTCCTCGCTTGAATAAAGCACGGGACCTAAGGTGCATTAGAATAGAATAGTCTGGAAATGTTCAGAATCGTGGGATTATTAGGAAAAGGAATTGGTTTGAAAATGAACTGAGAGCGGCCTATTTATATAGGGACCGAGCAGTAGTCCCCACGCCGGCCCAGTGCGGGTTGGGGACTTCATATACACGTACACCTTTAAATTTCATCGCAGATGAGCCAGGTTTCATAACAATGTTTTTCCTTCGCCGAGATAGGTAAATGACCTTTGGAAAGTAATTCGATTTTTATCCAATAACAATTCTAAGAAACGACAAAAAAATGTATTACATATTAAATAAATATACGTCAATTCTACGAAACCAATCAATCGTTGCATTAAACATTGAATCAAAAGACGTCTCATGCTAGACAAACATAGAAATGAAAATGGTAAAAATGATGTATAAAAGCTGCCAATTCAATTCTGAAAGTCATTCTGATCATTTTGTTCGCATTTCTAGTGTCAAATTCTGGGGTTTTCAAGATATGGGCCTTTTTATTTTAAAACATTGCTTCCCCTTAAGGTTATGACAAGGAAATTGAAACCTTGTACCTACACCTTGACCATGTTGTACATTGTATCCAATCCACTATGCTGGCGTTAGGCTACGTCTTAAGTCACTTGACAGTGTGTCTTGAGCTTTACAAACAAACCCGCGAAGTCTACCTACATTCTCAAAAGCCAATGACCTTTAAAACCATCATATCTAGGCCTACCAGCCCCTACAACATTCTAAGACATCAGGGATCTTCGCAGAACCGGACCAGTTTGCCTTGAATCGCGACTACAAGCTATTTCTACGGTCACGAGGGTCTAACACGGTCGTATGGAAATGTCAAAAATTGGCATACTGCCCGCGCCCATTCAGCGGGTTTATTTTAGAGATGTACACAGCATTTTAATGAACGGATACAAAAAGATATTCTAGTACGTTCAGACAAGACACGAATGGAATGCCTAGTGTTTGTTATTATGGACTTTAAGTTGTTAATACTAAGGTTTATTTTCAAGTGAATGGTAAGGTGACTATGGTAAGGTGACTACTTTGTGTTTATATGGGGTTATATCAGGGTAACCGTTAGTAAGTCACGATGTAGATCAAATATCACACCCTTAAGTAAGGACTTCATGTTTCATTCGCATTAGCAAAAAAATTCAACAATTTGCATTGGTGCCGCTACTTGGCGCTAGATGGCGCTATGCGTATATCGCAGCCGCGTTGCGACACGATCAAGGGTCTATTATTTAATTAAAGAAGCATCTACAATGTCACAGTTTGTCGGATACACATCACTGTTTCGACAATAACGTGTTCGGCGTTAAAATTTGGCCGAGTCATTACTTTCTATGTGAAATTATATTTATGTATGTCAGTTTGTCATCAGTCACACAATTTATGATGAACTAGCTTCCGCAGGCGACTTTGTCTGCGTGGACCCGGGATAAAAACTATCCTATATTTTAATTCAGGCTATAAACTATATTCGTGTAAAATTTCATCTCAATCGGTTGAGCACAATCCAAACATCTAAGGATAGGATATAGTAGGAAGTTGGATTAGTACGATTGACAATAACCACGTTAAACTTTAGCGTGACAACTTTAAAAACCTATCTTATCTTCTTTTAAAAAAATGGCTTCCAAGTAAGTAAGTTAAGATGATTTTCCCAATGTCAAGTTTGCTTTAAAGCGACGTTGTTCGGTAGTTTGGTCAGCCGTTAATAATGCAATCAGCTCCGCTTAAGAAGCAAGGCGTCCACCGCTGACCGCATCCCCGACGAAAGACCTTTAAAAACCTAATTAAATCACCAAAAATTGTCGCGCCAAAATGCGAAATGATACGATACAAACGAAAACTGATTATACCGCTTGACAATAGATGGCGTGGGGGCCAAAAAACAAGGCAGCTTCGTTTTTTAAATGTTGCAGGTGTTAAAATGCCACACTAATTACGTATTTACGACCGAAATCCTCGGTCCACATGGTATTGTGTTTAAAAAAACAAATTTAACAGGATTAAGGGGTTTTTCGTTATGACAGCGGCTCTAGAGTTTCAATTTCGTTGGTTCCGGTAAGCCCGCGTGTCAGTGATTGAAAAATGACGTCAGTTTATTGGTTTTGTTTTTGAAATGTTGAGTGCCAAAATGCGTATTATATGGAAATGACAGAGGGTCGTATTTCTAAATTGTTCTCATAACACGAAGGGAGAAGCTTATTTAGGGTCATGACAAATTGGTTAACGGAAACGTAAAAACTGATTTAAAAAAATACTGGAATTGCGAATCCCAGTACCCTGATGGTTCGTTTGCTTATACGCAAAAGTATATCTGTCCATCTGTTGGACATTTCTTTGTTATATACCTACCGCTGATATATACCGGTAAGAAGGCAGTTATCTAAACCTCGCAGAAAGACGTAATCGTAAATTATACTTCTCCTGTTTGCGATGCGAGTGAATTTTCGTAGGAGTATTGCTGTTTTCGCTTCTCTTGACGTTCTGTTTCAGGAGTTACATACTCTCTCCAACGACGAAACAATATCGTCTCATTACTTACCTACTAAGAAGTTAGTTGTCCTTCCGAGTTATAATTCAAACAAAATACCTCCTCGTTACAAATTGCGTGCCTCCTGAACTAAGCCTTACGAAGTTCCGTTAAATTGTTCTCAGCCGGATTATGCTAATAGCGAGTGTCGAGTGAATACTTTCCGAGTTTAACAACCGTGGTTACGCTTCTGACAATTTAATCTTTTGAGGTTATGTTTACAGTGGCTTCGAGTCAACACGGGTGCGTTCAGTCGAATATATTCCCGATGAAATCAAGCTTGGAAATGGCTTTGTAGTAACCGCTTTTTTCTACTTTGTAAAAGAAAACATGAACAAAAATCAAAAGAATCTCCAATTTGTAAACTCGTTTTGAGAAACCCATACTATTTTTGAACAAGCTATCCAACGACATCCCACACAGCACACTATGGGTTTAACGAGAAAAAAAATGACCTCCCCACATTAGGTGTAGGGGAGGTACCCCAAAATACATTTTTTTTCAAGATTTTATTCTTCTGTTTCGTCGGCGTGATTAATTTATATATCCATGCCGAGTTTTTTGTAGTAATGGTTACTGAGCTAAGCCGGAGACGGACGGACAGACAGACGGACGGGCGGACGGCCAGACGGACATGGCGAAACTATAATGTTGACTACGGAACCCTAAAAAGGGGCTGTTTATAACTTAGATAATATCAGTGCTTCGTTTAACAAAGCGTGTATAAATGAGCTATGAATCCTTTTGCTTTGCTGCAACGCTTTAAGTTTATAGGCATTCTTAAAAAAATTGTGCCAAATGTTTGTTCTGATTGCTTTATATTATTATGTTTATGTGTCTTTGTAGAAAACTAATAAATATTTCATCTACCATCTATAGTTCCCCGTGTGGTGTCGTGTTAGAATTTCACCACCCCCTTTCTTCCGGAGTGTCGTAAATATCGACTAAAGGCCTGCGCAAACCGGTGGAGCGCAGCGCAGATCACTTTAAATTTACCAATGTATATTCTTTTCTATGTTAATTACGATAAGGTATAAATTTGAATGCTCTGAGACCGACCTCGGAGCATCACGGGGGATTTCTCAGAGCATTCAAATTTATACCTTAATGTAATTAAAATACAAAAGAATATACATTGATTAAAGTGATCTGTGCTGCGCTCCGCCGGTTTGCGCAGGCCTTGAGGGAGTAGGGTTGAAGTGTGTTGCGGGCGATGGGCTAGCAATCTATCACTGCGATATCACATTTTGACGATCTTTTATAGCCAGGTTTATGCTAAAAGTGAGTGGGAGTGTTCCGATGAATTGTTCGGATTAATCCCCGCCGCTTCCTTCCGCCATCGCCCTACGCGACAGCTTTTCCATTCTCACCACGTAGATGGTTGGCAGTCCTCAACTGTGCGTTTCTCCCGAAACTTTCTGCCTCGCACAGCCAAACTCTGGAATGAACTGTCGCCTGCGGTATTTCCGGACCGTTATAACCTTCAAGCCTTCAAGAAAAGAGCGTACTCCCATCTTAAAGGCCGGCAACGCACCTACAACTCTTCTGGTGTTGTAAGTGTCCATGGGCGTCGATTATCGCTTACCATCAGGTGATTCGACTGCTCGTTTGCCTCCTATATCATAAAAAATAAAAAAAAATAAAAATAAAATAAGTGGCATTGGAACATAAGTTCCGTGTTCTGCCTACCCCGTTTGGTCGGCTCGCTCCGTGTATAGCCAAATATGAATGACCGCGACGCACTGATAATCAGTTTGACTCTGAATGGTAGAGTGGGGTGCTCAAATATTATAAGAGATGCTATTACCATTAGTCAGAGTCCTAGGAGGATTCCTAGCGTTATCCCGGTTGTGCCCTAAAGGAGCCCGGGGTCGGCTTTGACATCTAATCTCAAGATTTGACACAGGCACTAGTTTTACGAAAGCGACTGCCATCTGACCTTCCAACCCAGAGGGAAAACTAGACCTTACTGGGATTAGACCGGTTTCTTCAGGTTGTTTTCCTTCACCGAAAAGCTAGCGTTAAATATTCCGTACATAAGTTCCGCAAAACTCATTAGTAGAGCGTTTCTCAAAAAAAATGCCACTATTATTAATTGTACTTCTAGAAATTTTATGTTAAATATTTTCACTCAGAATCAGGAGCTCTTTCGACCCTGGTAGGGCAAAAAACTGTCCCAAAAATATTATTCCTATTGTGTTACCATTTACCATACACTTTGTGTATGGTGGTAACACAATAGGAAAATTCAAAAATGTATGGACATTTTGGGACCTTTTTTTCTCCTATTGGGATGGAAAGAGATCGTGATTTTGAGTAGAAATAACATTAAAGTTGCAGAAAATCTCCGAAAAAATGTAGTGGCATTTTTTTTGAGAAACGCTCAGTAACGAACGGGGATTCGAACCGACGACCGCCATTTGACAGCCGCATGCCTGAAACACTAGGCTACTATAGCTACCGTAGTCAGAGTAAGCAAACAAAAACAAAAATACCTCATTACCCGTAACCTGATATTACAGTTCTCTTAAGCCACAAAATGACATGTTTTCAATAGAAAACAATGGCGGTTACGTCAGTAAAGAGATGCTATAAATGTTTTCCTCGTCAATCAATTCAATGTACCTAATCGATCAGTCAAGGAAAGTTTGAATTTGAACATTCGGAAGTAAACAAAAGTGAGGTCCCTAACCTAACTAAGTCCTTGTGTACAAAGAAGCAATTACCTAATACATTAAGAAATATGAGAACCTAATAATTTTTCCCCGTGTGGTGTCGGGTTAGAATTTCCCCACCCCCTTCCTTTCCGTGGGTGTCGTAAAAGCCGACTATGTTGTGGACGATGGGCTAGCAACCTATCAATGCAATATTTCATTTTGTCGATCTTTTATACCCACAGTTATGCTAAAAGTGGCGCTGGAACATACGTTTCATGTGCTCTGCCTACCCCTTTTGGGAATAAAGGCGTGTATGTATGTAATAATTTTTCCATTAAATTTTTTCGACTCTTTCCTGGAGGTTTTTGATCGTAGATTTATGTTTTTTTGAAATAATATCAATATCAGCGTTCTTATTTTTATAAGTGCTGTTGCTTCCAAAACGCCTGTAACGGCCTAATTCAATAGGCCGCAAAAATAGGTCTATTACGTACAAATCCGTCAACAGTCAAGTTAAGTATCCAAGCTTTGCTGAATTTGGGGCTAGGTCGATTTGTGTGGGATTGTCCGCAATTTTTTTTATATAAGAATCCTTAAATCTGAAAAAGGGCTCAGGTAATTTCGGTCGCCGCATGCTGCGCGCGGTGACCGCAACAGTGCCGAGACGACGGGGCCGTCACATTCGGCGAACGACGACTGCAGTCGCCCATGTATGTGACCGCAGTAGACGGACAGACTAATGTGAAGATGACAATTGACAGTCGTTGGCAGATGTAGTTTGAAACAAGTTCGGCGACGGCATCAGACAACCGAAGCAGTGTCCCCACTTAGGTCCAAAACAGACGGTGAAACGCAACTGTAACGAAACTGCAACTTCTAGTTACTTTTAAGTTTGTGCCATAGACTCCTTTGCTCTCAAAGCAACAACACATGATGCAACCATTTTGAAACCGGTTTACTGCGTTTCAAACCGGTCACGTTATGTGTGGTCTCTCAAAGGAGTTTGTGGCATAAACTCAAATGAGCCTAGGTGTAATTCCATGCATCGCGGCCGATCACATATCACGTATGAAAATGTATGACGCCGTTTCAGAAGTCTGCGACAGACCTTAAATAGTAAATTTGGTTCGTAATTTCGCATCTTATTCGCAAGTGCTTGCCTGGAGTAAATTAGCAACAATGCCATATTATTTCCCATTCATAATATAATAGATTAAACTTCGCCGTTCCTTCTGTATGAGGCTGTTGCAATTGGACGTTCATTTTCTTTTAAGCAAATTTCAAAGGAGAGAACATTATTGCGGCGGTGGGGCAAAGTTTCAAAGGCAACAATAGGGCTTATGCATATAGATTCTAAAGTGAACTTATATCCTTCTAGAAAAGGCGGGATGCCGAAAGTTTCTATTGTGTCCAATCTTTTGTGCCGATTGTTATTGAGTTGGGGTTGAAAAGTTGCGATCGACATCATTTGAATAAAAAGTGCAGGGTAAGACTTGAAGTTAGGTAACCAGAAAGGGTTATACACTGTATAAAGCGATATTTTCTTCAATATTATTTCTAAAACAGACAAATAAAGAAATAAATATAAGGGGACAAACTAACACAAATCGAACTAGTCCCACTATAAGCTCAATAAGGCGTGTGTTAAATATGGGTATCGTCGATATATTTAATAGATATAAATACTTAAAAACATAGAAAACATCCAAGGTTCAGAAACAAATATTCATGCCCATAATACAAATTATGGGCATGAATATTTGTTAACGGGATTCGAACCCAGGATCTTTAGCTTCGTAGGCAGCGTCCACTACCCACTAGACTAACCGCGGGACGTACAAAAATTTAATAATGAAAAAATGTGGAGTGTATTAAAGTGGCTTTTACTAATAATTTAAAATAAACCACTCTGCAACGGTAACGACTTTGCAATAACAAAAGTACCTAAATTATAATTTTATGGACACTCAGTTTGTTAATCACCAAATTAACTCATTAACTTAAAACGTTAAGCATCGATTAAAGTTAAACACCGTTTATGGACCACGTAAAATGTTCTTCCGAGCGATTTATCTCGTGCCGTCGTAAATCTCGCGTAAATTATATCTACCATCGTACGATTACATATACCTACTTATCTATCTACAGCAGACTCGTTTTAAAGAAAATCTAGATTATTATGAGGCATATGCGATAACGAGACCATTACAGTACCACTACATTCTTAATAGCTATCGCCTGGTAACTGCTATTCCTCGCTCTGGTATCTATAATATTTCTTTTATTTGTCATTGTAGGTTCGAATCTGTACCAATGAAATAACAATTGATACAGAATCACACTCCGACTGCTGTAACCGTCAGTGCAAGTGACACTATTGTAATATACATTCGTAGCATCGACTCACACTCCTTTCTATGGAGTGTGGCGGAGGACAGATCAGGACTTGTGCTTTTTGTCTGGATGTTAAACCACTGTCACTCTTGCACTGGCCTTTAAAGGCATCGTCTCCCAGCACCCTCGCCTCGTCGGCTCCACCAGCCGTAATGCATATTTATTGCTATGGGTACACTACATTCATCAAGAAATAAAGAAGAAATGGGTCATACACAGATTTAGGTTCGCGTCTTTCCTGTCTATATTACTATTCGATAAAAACATTATTTATATGCACGTGAGCTCTTAATTATTAACCACAGGAGAGACGAATTTTGTTTTATACACTGTGTTCGGGTAAACACCCACATTCGTCTTTCCTGTGGTCAATAATTAAGAGCTCACGTACATATAAATAATGTTTTTATCGAATAGTAATATAGAAAAGGAGACGCCGTTTATGCGGATTAAGAGTATAAACAAAAATTAGGGTTCAGTAGCCCTTAACTTTGATAATGTCCACAGGAAAGACGCGAACCTAAATCTGTGTATAACCCAAATAACATGTTAAGCCACCTGCAGTCGCCGCACTAAAATCTCCAAAATGGTTGATATTTTGACACATACGTTGACATAGTTAAATGCGGCGGGGATCTATGTGTACTACATATAAGGTTTAAACTATATTCAGTGTCTAGATTTTGTACGTTGCCCCGAATTCCTGAAATGGGACGCGGGTTTGAAAATGAGCAACGAAGTTGGCAATTTTATTTGGAACTCTTTCGCTATCAAAGTTGCGATCGTTTCGTTCTCTTTAAGTAGGTATTGACGTGTTTTAAACTAGGTCTTTGATGTCTGACTACTGCCAAAGTTGAATATTGAATTGTGGTTATGTCTCCGAGAAATGATATATGCCTGCCAGGGGGCCGATTTTTGACTTTCGAGCGCTCGAAAATTAAATAAAAGTAAATGTTATTGTAGTGTCATAATCACAGGCACTTACTTTCTACCGATACAATTGAATACGAGTGGTCGATACCGCACGTTTTTAAATTGTCTATCGTCATTTCAAGCATTTCATAATATATGTCAGTTTTCGAGTGAAAGAGTCGAGCGCTCGAAAGTCAAAAATCGGTCCCCAGTGGCGGCGCGTGAAAATTTTCGATGGGCAACACGGAACAAGAAAAGTTGTGACAGAGTTTAGAGTATACAGGGCGTCCCAAACTTATGGGACATGAAGGGGAAGTACCTTAAATATCGTAGATAGTGAATTTTGCTCAAAGAAGACTTTATGTTATTTTTAAAAGTTAGTAATTCTGCATTCATAGATTTTCTAAAAATTACTTGCTTCGTCTGGGAATCGAACCGACTAAAATGTGAAAAAAAAATCACCCTTTTTTATGATGCCAATCGAAAGAACAGCTAAAAAATAATAACTCAGCTTAAGTAACATAGTATTTTAAAATAAAGGAACAACGTGAAATTAATCATTTTAATCAAATAAAAAACATACATGAAACTGCCGTAGTCAATTAAGTAGGTATTTTTTTGTAAATTAATTAATTAAATGCTCAAAATGTGATCCCTCTTGTCTTACGCAAATCGCCAATCTTTTAATAAGCCCGCTGCCTGTTGATTTTCTAATCATTTTATGGTGAACACTCGATGTGATATGGCACAATTCTGTTTGCAACTCGCCTACGTTCTCGTATCGCTTTTTGTATAGCATATCTTTCACGTATCCCCAAAAGAAGAAATCTAATGGTGTGAGGTCCGGGGATCTGGCCGGCCATCTAATAAAATAGATTGGCGATTTGCGTAAGACAAGAGGGATCACATTTTGAGCATTTAATTAATTAATTTACAAAAAAATACCTACTTAATTGACTACGGCAGTTTCGTGTATGTTTTTTATTTGACTAAAATGATTAATTTCACGTTGTTCCTTTATTTTAAAATACTATGTTACTTAAGCAGAGTTATTATTTTTTAGCTGTTCTTTCGATTGGCATCATAAAAAAAGGGTGATTTTTTTTTCACATTTTAGTCGGTTCGATTCCCAGACGAAGCAAGTAATTTTTAGAAAATCTATGAATGCAGAATTACTAACTTTTAAAAATAACATAAAGTCTTCTTTGAGCAAAATTCACTATCTACGATATTTAAGGTACTTCCCCTTCATGTCCCATAAGTTTGGGACGCCCTGTATAACTAGTTATATGCTTGCCTAAAAAGATTTTTTTATCAATATCTATATAATATAATAGTACGACCCGTGTGGTGGTGTGTGTGGTGTCGGGTTAGAATTTCACCACCCCTTTCTTCCCGTGGGTGTCATAAAAGTCGACTAAGGGAGCAGGGTTGAACTGTGTTGTGGGCGATGGGCTAGCAACCTATCACTGCGGTATCACATTTTCTCGATCTTTATACCCACGTTTATGCTAAAAGTGGCGCTGGAACATAAGTTGCTTGTGCTCTGCCTACCCCTTTTGGGAATAAAGACGTGAATCTATGTATGTTATGTATATAATAGTTTTACTTATTCCGATCATTGAGTGCTTTTCACACATGCAATACTATTTTTCTTTCAAAATGGTTTTCCTTGAAATCGCAGTACGATTAACGTACGATTTTTCTTATCTTATAGGAACGCAAGGAATCATTTCATCCTAGAAACTAGTTGATTTACGCAACTCAACATATGGGTACATTCATTACAGACCTTCACTATGAATTAATTTTGAATATATTTAATTATGTTTTTATACAAAAAAATGCCTGTGACATACGGACATGAAAATTATCGGGGTTCCGTTTTTGCCAGTTTGCCTACGGAACCCTAAAACGGTGACTTTATGCCATATAGGTTTGGTAAGTACTAACTGTTATTCAACTGTTTTATAACCTCTGCGATCGAACAGGACGCGCGAATTCCGTGGGCGTTTAACGATCATGCGCGCTACTAAACAAAATTGATATTGTGCGAATCCGGACAGTTATCTTGGAATCGCGATACCGCGAGCTAATTCTCTATGCGGGATTGCAATCACTACCGTATTAAGAAAAAAGGCGTATGTTCCGCGAATATTCAATGGCAGACGGGTTATTTTTTTATTGGCCTGACGCGATTATGTTTCGATGTTAACGCCTACGTCAAGATTATTTATTGGGCTCGTTTTAACCTGTTTATAAATATATAGGTAAGCTTTTTTATGTCAAGGAAAGATGGAGACACATAGGAGATTCCTCAGTCTAAATGGTTAAACATTAAATTAATTTCACAGAATATTAACTAAACGACACATCCCTTACTAATATCACAAATGCGTTTTTCTGACTGTCGGTTCGGCACATTTTCGCAATTAACCCGGGGGGATTTTGATAAAATTTGGCTTGTTTAAGTCTCGGAGTACCGAAGAAGGGAGGGAGGTCGTCAAATCGCGGAAGAAGCCGCACGGGCAACTGGTCATACATCAAACTTACTAATTGAATCGCGTCATCAATAAATCCCTCCAATATTTAACCGAAATGTAACTAAATATTATGATTGCAACAATTAATTAATCAAATTCAAAACAGCTATTTGTCAACCGAAGTCATTAAGACAAAGGTTTTAGCCAATTTGTTAGTATTACGTTTAATATTAATCACCGAACCGCCATAATGATTGCACAGGTATTTAATGGTTATTGATTGACCTGATTTACAAAGTCAATAAGCCGTTATTAATTTTGAATATTCGTTATTAAGGGCCCCCATGTATCTGACACGCGTATGCCCTGAGCGCACGAGAAAAAGAGCAACACTCTTCGGGAATGGCTTTTTTGGACAAATTTCGAGAAATACCTAACTTAGTGAAGTTTTATTTATATTTCATTAAGTGAGATTTTAGACTTTTTACTATAGTGATGATTCTGTTGTAAAATAATATATTGTTTGAGTAGGCTGAGTAAAAATTTAAAAGGGAAAATTAAGACCCAAAGGGCATTCGGTAACCTTGCAAGAAGAAAATTCGTTCTTACTTTTTGAAGCGGCCAAGCATGGTTAATTAATAATCGTTTAGTACTTAATACGCATAGATATACCTATAAAATTATACGCGTTAAACAATATCGGAGCCGACATATTTAAGTATGAAGTTTTGTTTATAACTTCCCTGTAAAATATATATTGCAAATATCTCGGCTCCGATGCATTTTAGTGTATTACATTTCATAACAAAATATGTTTGTTTTGAGTAGATCTATCATAAGCTACCACTTTTACGAATGGCCGCTCATCTAAAAAAAATGACAATATTTTTACCCAAACCCCTTTGGATTTTTTTCTATCGAGGAAATTTCAGGCAAGCATGTATCGATTAAATCAGAGAGACAATCATATAGTCAAGAATATAGAAAGAAACCAGACCTTATTGTTTCATAATCTAGTCATAACGGCGTTTCGAAGCACGCGATAATTTCCAATTCACCCCCTTAACTAAGGTTGGTTATTATGTGCATTATAAAAAGTAATCTACCAATCCAATACTATACTAATATAATAAAGATGAAAGTTCGTGAGATTGTAGCTTTGCATGTTTGTACCTAGGAACTACTCATGAAAGTTTTGTTAAGATCATCATTAAAAAATCATTAATTAATGCCTATTTGTGGTGTTAGTTACATTTGTTGGAGTTTTGTTGCTATGTTATGTTGTAATCATGTTATAACACATTGTTGTTATGGTGCAGATTTTTGTTCTAGACCGAATTCACTTCTCCTAGTAAACAATGCGATTGTCTTTCATTGTTAAGTGTAAGTGGTAAACAAAGCGATTGTCTGTCATTGTGAAGCGGTAAAAAAAGCGATTGTCTTTCATTGTTAAGTGGTAAACAAAGCCATTGTCTTTTATTGCTAAGCGGTAAAAAAGCGATTGTCTTTTATTGTTAAGTGTAACCGCTAATTAATACTGTAAAATAAACGCAGTAAACATCAACACCTTTTCAGCCAAAAAGTGGCTTCATGGCTCAGGAAAGGAGGTCATCCGCATTAAAAAGTACTACTTAGCCTGATGGTTGACCATTTTGAATTTAAAACAAAAGACTACTTTAACAATAGAGTCGCTATTCGAGTAAAGTATTGTGTGTGGCACGTGGCTATTGTGGTTGTTGGACCGATGGGACTCTAAGACAAGATCCGGTCTAGAATAAGAATCCGCACTATACCATGTCATTATATTGTCGTCGTCATGTTATTGGTATGTTACGATGTTATTGTCCAGTTGTTTCTTACCATGTTATCGGCATGTTGTTGCCATATTATTGTCGTCTCTTACCTGGGCTTGTGATAGGTGGGGTTGCTGTTAGTTTTGAGTATGTCCGCGTTCGGCACGGACGTGGGTAGTGCGTGCTCTCTCTCCAACTCGCTCTCATAGCTCTCCAGCGGCACGTGCTTGCCTGGCAACGGGTCCGCTGCAACAAACAGACATACATACATTTATACATTTTACGAGGTTTCAGGATCAGAGTCAGAATCAAACATTTATTCATGAACACTATAACAAGACAAAAGAAAAAAGCGAGTAGGGTCATTTCGCCGGTTAGCGACCACCTAATTGTATGTGCTGGTTGGCGACCACTTATATATTTTCTTGGTTTTTAGTAGATTTCTATTCTAAAACAACAAAAAATGCATGTACAACTAATTGTCTCAATAGGGTCTGTAGAATTGATGTTATCTTCAATAGAAAAAACCTTCTCCTTCAGGTGGTCGCTAACCGAAGGTGGTCGCGTAACCAGCGTAATGACCCTATGTGCCGTGTCACGAAATGGGCAACTCAGCATGACTTTGCAGCCAGCGCTAGTATGCCGTTGGGTCCATTCAGACACGCAGAGTTGGGTTTCGATTCGCGTAATATTTTATTACTGCAAAGGCCGGCCAAGTAGACATAAGTACGGATAAGAGGCGCGCAGTTCCTTTTCACGGCGAGGTACGCAAAGTTTTTTCAAAAATGCAATAAATAATGAAAATCACTAAGTTTTTTTAAAATGGCTGTACGCCAAGATATTGTTTCGCAAGTTGTCTCGCCGCACCCTTATCGTCATACTTTGCAGTCTATAAGGTGCATGACCATGCTAAACAGAAAATGTAGATTGACAGACTCTTTAATAAATAAAAATCTAATACTACACTCAGATATCGTACAACAGGTATCAATGCGGCGATATCAAATAGGGTCATTACGCTGGTTACGCGACCACCTTCGGTTAGCGACCACCTGAAGGAGAAGGTTCATTCAATTGAAGATAACATCAATTCTACAGACCCTATTGAGACAACTGGTTGTACATGCATTTTTTTGTCGTTTTAGAATAGAAATCTACTAATAAACCGAGAAAATAACCTTTCAGTTCAGCAAATCAGCTAAGTGGTCGCCAACCGGCACATAAAATTAGGTGGTCGCTAACCGGCGAAATGACCCTACTACACTCAGATATCGTACAACAGGTATCAATGCGATATCAAATACATATTTGCCGCATACCAAGATTACCAAGCCCAACAACTCAGAACGATGTATGTACGACCTCCTTTATATTCTATAGGCAACTTTAAATTCGCGCTAGATCCGTGTGAACAAGTAAAGTAATAAATTGTATATTCTATAGGCGGTCTATCATTTACCTGCTTCTGAGAATAGTTAGAAAAAACAAGTATTAATGCATATTGGACCTGCATTATATTTATGAATAGAATGCATAAGTACCTAATACAATTTTAAGCCAGCACTGTATACCGAATATTCCTCAAACTCCTAAAACAATAAACGAAACTAGTACAAAACACAAACAAACTGCGCCAGTTCCCGCGTCGCGTTCCAAATCCAAATTCAAATTAGCCGCTACTCGGAACGAACAATTATCACCGGCCAGTATCTTATTTCATCAAAACGGCCATTTCGAAAAGTAATCCTCGCAACCTCACATCTCGCTTCACCGGACATTGAAATTCAAACTGAATTCAAATAACTCTAAGGCCGTGTTTACATTATGATCAGTGTATTAGATTGGAGTTCATGCGAATTACAACGGCTGTTTGCACTTCCCACGTCGATATCCAATTCGGACTTCGGAGGAATTCCATCGGCATTGTTCTAAATTTGAAACGGTTGATAGTATTGTCATTTCAAGCGAAGTTTGTTTGTAAACGATGATCTTAGTGAGGTGCAAACAATGTTAGTTCTATCATATTAAACAATAGACAAACCAGAGGGAGCTGATTGTGCCCATGGTATGTCGTACAATATGAAATCATGCATTTTATCTTCAGGTGGAGTTGATAGCGTATCGCTTGTTTTCTGTTTGACCCAGAAACGAGTTTTATCTTAGTTTCATTGCATCGTGTGCATGCAACTTGCTTTTGCGTTCTCACAGAGAATAGTTTTTTTATCTATCTATGACAATACGGACCAGACAGAATAAATAAAGATGAATACGAATGATTCGAATAAATACGATAGATAGATAGATAGATACGTGCAATAATCAGAATAATACTTTAATTATTTAGTTCATTTTTTATTCCCTCCATTGTATAAACTGCTCATTGTGAATGAAATTTACGGAGAAAATAAGAACTCGTTGGTAATTTGAAAAATATTAAAATTAGGTACTAGAATGTTTAAAAAAAACCGCTTATTAACGAGAAGTCATCACCCGTTCTATAATTGGTTTGTAGTTCGTTGACACATTTGAATTTTATCGCGAAGATAAGAAATATTATCAAGTATCCTACTAATATTATAAATGCGAAAGTTTAGATGTTTGTTACTCAATCACGCTTAAGCGGCTGAACCGATTTGAATGAAATTTTGCACGAAGATAGTTTATAGCCTGGATTAAAATATAGGATAGTTTTTATCCCGGGTCCACGCAGACGAAGTGGCGGGGGGAAGCTAGTATGAAGATAAATGAGTACTTAATTAATCATTCAATTAAGCATTCTTTCCGGTTTCTTAAGAACTTTAATATTTATTTTAGCATTTATTTTGTTTATACTACGGCCTGTTTGATGATAAGCAGGCGTCTTAGTGTACATATACTCTTGCGACTTTTGAAGAATCACAAGCGCGTTAGATCCTTATTGATTTAAGAGTCCGCAGTAAGCTCGATTATACAAACGTAGTTACGCTCTCATTTTAAAACTGCGTGTTGGATTGTTATGAAACTTTGCATGTACAATGACATGAGGTATATCCAGGTCTGTAATTAGTTTATGTAGCTTCAGATACCACAGTAAAAAAGTACAGCTAACTTAAGTTTTTCATAAAAAACTTGTTTTTGCTGTATTTCGTTTGTTTTATAAACTGGAACCATATAAACTAATTACAGACATAGATATATCTCATCATTGTATATGCAAAGTTTCGTCACAATCCAACACGTAGTTTTAAAATGAGAACGAAACTCCGTTTGTATGGGGAAGGTGAAATTCGGCCGAGCTTACTGCGGACTCTTAAGGATTCGTTGTGTTGACAGCTAGAGACAGATGCAGGTCCCCCGACACAATACCTACTTTACTCACTACCAGAAACAACCACCACACACCTACAGAGAAAAATAGTGGTATTTTATGGCGACAGTCTTTTGTAAGGAACAGGTCATTCGCCCCATGACTGAGATGGCATTCCGCCGTCTCCTACCTATCTCAAATTAAAAATATCATAACAGCCATGCTTACCTTATATAACAAAGAGCCTAGTGGTTCAGGCATGCGGCTGCGAAGCGGCGGTCGTGGGTTCGAATCCCGGCTCGTACCAATGGGGTTTTTCGTAACTTATATACGGAATATTTACCGTTAGCTTTTCGGTGAAGGAAAACATCGTGAGGAAACCGGTCTAATCCCAATAAGGTCTAGTTTTCCCTCTGGGTTGGAAGGTCAAATGACAGTCGCTTTCGTAAAACTAGTGCCTATGCCAAATCTGGGATTAGGT
This sequence comes from Epinotia bilunana, assembly GCA_947049275.1. Lineage (NCBI taxonomy): Eukaryota > Metazoa > Arthropoda > Insecta > Lepidoptera > Tortricidae > Epinotia > Epinotia bilunana. The sequence goes on along the minus strand of OX346275.1, from coordinate 12,788,326 downwards.
GTCAAAGCGGACCCCGGCCTCCTTTAGAGGCATTACCGGGAATAACGCTAGGAGGATGATGATGATGACAGCCATGCTTATGCTTACGGGAATTGTCTTTTAAAAAGTTATATTTAGCGACACCGAAAAGGAAAGTATCAAACAAAGATTTTAAGTTTAGCATTGAACATAATTATATTCAAATTGAATTCAATTAACATTAATCACAGTTAATTTCCGAACAGCAAAGTTAAATTGAATATTACTTTCGTGGGAACGGAGCGCTGGTAAAACTATAAAAGTCCACAAAAAACATCGGAAGCGGCAGTTTAATCAAATTAACAAAAAGTGCTGACCGAGGGAATTTAATTAATATCGATAAAACGTGACTGACGCTGGGCGGTTGGAAAAAAGTGCATTTCGTGTAGCGTTCAATTATTATTAGTTCATTCTAGTGCACGACTAAAGATAGTTCAATCCTCATGGATGGATGGGTTACTTTAATTTATTTTTGAACTAAAATTCGCGTATGGCACGTTTATCTATTTCTTGCATAGAAATAGTATGGCGTAGCAGACAGTCAGGGGTATTTAATACGTACAGAAAAAAGTACATAAATATCTGGACACGCCTTTATGGCATTGGCAATCGACTCCTGTACAGATATCGTAAATGATCAAAAAACCGCCCTGTTTTACTCCGGGTTATCCAGTGAAAATTCTCACGCACCGCCACTGGTCCTTATGTCCAAGTTACCAATAAATATGTCTCACCGCTCGTATGTCAGCGGATTAATGTTTCGGTACATATATATGAGAGGATTAAATAGTATTGACTGTACGTAAATTACTAAACCTGACTGTACTTTATAGTCAAAAAAACAGAGTACCTATAGTGCGAAACAAGATATGTCTTAATTGATCTTTACAGCTGTTTACCTCACACAAACGGCGTCATTTTAATCAGTAGGTAATCTAGGACGATAAAATAAAAGAACGTCTCAAATCGCGGTCGAGCGAAAAATATAACGTCTGAAGGTACTGAGGATTTACTTTATCACCGTTGAAAATGTAGGTCTTCACCGAGCCGGGAAGGTGCTATAAAAGCCGCTTTACACCCCGGCTAAGTTTTACACTTAATTGGAAAGATCATTGCGGCCTAATTATAAGTGCAAATTAGGCGTAATTGTAGGATAAATAACAATAAAGAAAATACAAGATTTTTTCCTTTTTAAGTAATAAAAAAGTAGGTTGCGGGAGTCCACTGGATGCGGGTGGCGCAGGACCGGTCACTTTGGCACTCTTTGGGGGAGGCCTATGTCCAGCAGTGGACGTCTTTCGACTGATATGATGATGATGATGATGATGGAGTAATATTTAAGAAGTAATATTTAAGAGATGTTCTCGTAAATACTTCTACAACTAGTTTACTCTACTAAAACAATTTTTTCGTATCATTATTTATACTCCTTTCTTTAAGAACAGCTTTTACAGCCTCATTCCGCAGTCAGAGAATCCGTGGGAGGAAATACCTCTCTTACCGTACTACTCTACCCTCCGTCTCCGTCTACTTGTCTTCAAAATCAACCAATCTTATACTAGTGCCTCTGAGGTGTATACAACTTCGAGCCTGTATTTAAGAAAAAAAAAACTTGTTTGAAAACCTTCGCTGAGATCGCAGTCATTTGTTAAATTACAGAGCACCACAAGAACCATAGAACTATCGATGATTCACCAATTGACGAATCGATGCTAACCGCAACTGACTCATGATGCACACTGAATTGTGTTTTCACAATTTACCTGCTGCCTACCTACATTAGTAGGGATTCTGAGAAAGCAGGGCAATTCACAACTTGTCTCACCTCGAGCTCAGTTTAAGTTAACGCCGAGATTCATAATAACAGCGTTTTTATGTATACTTTTATACTAATACTAGTAGAGTGGCTCTGTGAGCTGACTGTAGAACTCGTCAGCCTGTCTTTCTTCTAAGACATTTTTTTTTACTTTGGAAAAAGTGACTCGACAATAAAATCTGTATAATTAACGAACCTGCTCACAAAATTTCACAAGAATCGGTTGACAAATGCGACCAGTAGAGGAGAACGGCCGGACACCCGACAAACGATTTTCGGCCCAAGCTGAAGCATAAAACTTCGTTCGCTTTGCTCCCTCGTTCGATAACACATGATCATGTTGTTACTGTAGAAATAGTATTGCCAGCAATTACAGCGTCTAAGTGAAGTGTGAAATTGTATCTCGCCTTATTTCTGCCGACTAATACCATTACCGTCCGTCCGCTACTCGGTAGACACATTGTTAGGGTTGTTATTCCCTTTGTATGTTCTCAGAACTGCAGGTAGTTGATGTACTTACAGTCAGCTGCAGAGAAACACCCCCCCCCCCCTGCATAGAAATTTGGTACGCAGGGGGGGGGATATTTCTCTGCAGCTGACTGTACAGTGGCCTGTTCAAAAATGTCGTTCAAATGAACTAACTAAGAAAGAAACAAAGAAAAATATATTTATTGCCTTAAAAAAAAACATCAATTAACACAATTATAAAGTTTTTTACACGAGAAATTTGGTACACAGAAAAAAAATGACATAAAAACTACAAAATAAATATGTTCAAAATAACTGTTATATAAAGGCAAAAGGAGCACATTCAGCAACTGCCCGCCGCACATAAATGTACCACCAGCGCTGATTTTCAATGTGCCCCCACTCGGTCCAAGATGTTAGCCGAGAAAGAAGGAGAATAAGCGGGTAACAAACCAAACTAACTTGAAAATAGTACTCATGAACTTATATAGTGTGTTTTGTATGTGTGTGTGTGTGTGTGTGTGTGTGTGTGTGTGCGTGTGTGCGTGTGTGCGTGTGTGCGTGTGTGCGTGTGTGCGTGCGTGTGTGTGTGTGTGTGTGTGTGTGTGTGTGTGTGTGTGTGTGTGTGTGTGTGTGTGTGTGTGTGTGTGTGTGTGTGTGTGTGTGTGTGTGTGTGTATGAGCGTGTGCGCGCGCGCTTGTACATGTAGTGCGCGTGTAATGAAATAAGTGTGAATATGAAATAAGTGACTCGAAATTTATTTTGTGATTGTTGCCAGGATTGCCAGGACGCCTACTACCCAAGTTTTTTTTCGTACGCTTCACTAGTAACATGTTTAAGTGGAAATCATCTTCTTCGAAGTTGGTGAAAATATAGTATTTGGACGAATCTACTTTTTTCTGTCACTAGTTGCCATGGCTCGTCACCTGGGACTTGTTTTAAATTCACCAAATGTGGAGGTTGCTTGTCATGATCGACCCCTATTTGTATGGACCGTGTTCTAAGCATTTTAGATGTCCATATTGTAACAATAAAGTACCTAAGTACTTATGTCATTAACTGACGAGCAATTTAAAAAAGAAGAAAGCAAAGGTTGCCCACTTATTTCCAATTATAGCAATTGCAAGTCTGGTCGCATTAATTGAGGAGTTCCGTTTTTTTCCCGCCCCTATTCAATCGAGGATATTGAGGCCAATCTGACATAACATATCGCATACCAGTTTTTTACAAGCACAGCCAAGGAATATCACCTGACTCATATTTGGAGCAGCCCCGATCAGGAATTATAATAATACTAACTTCTGCCCGCAACACCGTCCGCGTGGAATTCTTTTGTATAAGTAGTACCTCCATACAAACGTTCACCCCCATTTCACCCGTGATAAAAAACTATCCCATGTAAGGACATAGGATAGTTTTTTATCCGGGGAAGGCCAAATATATATATACGGTCATTACGCTGGTTACGCGACCACCTTCGGTTAGCGACCACCTGAAGGAGAATGTTTTTTCTATTGAAGATAACATCAATTCTACAGAACCTATTGAGACAATTAGTTGTACATGCATTTTGTTGTTTTAGAATAGAAATCTACAAAAAAATCAAGAAAATATCCTTTCAGTTCACCAACTCAGCTAAGTGGTCGCCAACCGGCGAAATGACCCTATATCGATAACTATATCGGAAAATATATCTATACTTAATTTCATCTAAATTGGTTCAGTGCTTTAAGCGTGAAGAAGTCACTGACAGACAGACAGACAGATAGACAGACAGACACACATTCGCATTTATAATATTAGTATGGATAAATATTTTTGCGAATTACCTTGTCACTTCTTTCATAGTTTACGATGGGCACAATAGCATTGTTCCTGACCTTCCATGACCTTTAAACCATCCTAAAAACATCTCACTATACCTCAATCTGATAGAAGAAGTCTTCACTAGGTTGTCCGTCGTGCTCGGTCTATTTATTTTTCTTGTTCTGAGAATGGTATTCCATATGACGAACCAAATAGACCTCAAGTTCACCGACTGCGATCAAAGGGGTAATGGTTTAAGCTGTACTTGTCAACGGGTGGTCTTGTTAGTGTCAGGTTACGGATGCTTCATTGTTAAACGTCGCCGTCTTAAGAACACAACGTACCGAGCTGATTTCGTACAATATAACGGGTTATATTGTACGAAATCAGCATTGCAGCATTGGTCGGGACCAAATACAACGAAGCTACGGTAGCCTAGTGGTGCAGGCATGCGGCTGTCAAGCGGCGGTCGTGGGTTTGAATCCCGGCTCGTACCAATGAGTTTTTCGGAACTTATGTACGGAATATTTACCGTTAGCTTTCCGATGCAGGAACACGGTCTAATCCCAATGAGGTCTAAGTAGTTTTGCCTCCTGGTCGGAAAGTCAGAAGGCAGTCACTTTCGTAAAACTAGTGCCTATGCCAAATCTTGGGATTAGATGTCAAAGCGGACCCCGTGCTCCATTAGGGCACAACCGGGAACAACGCTAGGAGGGTGACGATAACCCGACCAAATAAAATGTAGTTACACTAAGGGCGGGTTGCACCAACTTACGGTTACAGAACGATCAACGTCAAATATGTCGCCGGTAGTTGTCATTCCATAGAAACTTGACAAACTTTTCATACATTCAGATTTTAACAAACACCGCGTACCATTACAGACGTTTTGGTGCAATCCACCCTTAGTACCTTTCGCTTAGTATTTTATATACAATCCTTGCCTATCCGCAAAACCAAGTGGCGAGTCAGGTCATAAATCATTGGATCATGCATAAGAGATGCACCTGTACTGCGGTGCGAAAGAGCGGGCCGTGCAACAATAATACTGACTTTTATTGCCTGACTCGCCACTTGGTTTTGCGGATACTATAGGCGAGGTGAAGCACATGACCTTCGCCGCTCAGAAATCCATATAACTAAAGCTAAGCTTCAAAAGCTTAAATCACTGAGTCGAAGTGAAATGTGGTAAGGAGATAGTTTGAGTAACAGAGAGATTGTAATAGTGGGCGAAACTTTGTACAGATATGCGATTAGAAACCGGTTAAAGTGTACATCTGGAGCATAGCAGTTTTCAATTTTTTTCAAATTTCAAATTTCATTTCATTTCATATGGCTGCGAAACGTGGATCATGATGCAATGGGACAGAGAGAGACTGGCGGCTTTTGAAATGTGGTGTTGGAGGAGATTAGAAATGATCAGTTGGACGGAAAAGAAAACGAATGAAAAAGGATTCTGATAGAAATCGTTGAAAACAGGAGAGGAAAAATAATAGGACACATGTTACGCCACGATAACTGTATGAAAACAATAATAGAAGGAAAAATAGAAGCGGAAAGGAAAAGGGGAAGGCCGAGGAATAAAAGACGAGGGACAAAAGAAGAGAAGTAAAAAGGAAGGCGGTATGTAGAATAGGTTGGAAATTACTCCACCGACAGACCCTAGCTCTTAAATAAGAATAACAAGTAAATGATTGAAAAGGCTCTTCGTTTCGCCTCGCTGAGACAAGAAATAGCTATACAAGTAAGTGTATTTTTAAAGACACCTCAATATCAATGATACATAAGATAAACCTCAAATCGATCTAAGAGACACATGAATAAAACACGTGAACCAACTGGCTCATACGAAAGTAACTGCTATATATAAGTACCTTATATCTAACCTAAACTGTGGCCTTGACCTGCGCCCTCCCGATTTCAAAATGGCGTAACTGCTTCGAAAATCTTTACTTATACGCCCCTTTAATCTAACGCGCCTGGATATGCCAAACGCCTCCCATTTGTTCGTATGCGATTAAATATTTATAGGAAACTTACAGGAGAAAAACGGAGGAAAAAGGTGGAAAAACTTTGTTGGTATTTGCAGAATGTCTTAGTTTTTATCGCTTGAAAAGGTTTTGCGTAAGGGATGGGGTCTTTAGGAGGCGAAAGGTTGAATCGTCATGTTTTAAATGACATTTTGGTCTTATTATCCTAGTCTCCTAGTCTTATTATATAATTATACTAGTTTTACTTATTTTGATCATTAAGTGCTTTTTAATACAAATGTTTTTGCGTTTCAAAATGGTTCCCTCGACGATATACGCACGAGTTTTATAAAACTCTGGATCGAATAGGGTACAAAATTAGGATTATTGACTTTCCGCACATTAATGCTACAAACTTGGAACATATAATTTGATGAAGTATATACCTAATACTAATCGCAAACGCAACGCAAGCTAATATTATGGTCGAACGCGCTAACTTTCCATACAAACGATGTTCGCACTACATTGCTTACTTATACAAAACGTATAATACAAAAATAAGTAGGTATTATTCGTGAATATTCTACGAATATTGTATTTTTATCTCAATATTAAACAACACCCCGTGTGGTGTCAGGTTAGAATTTCACCAACCCCTTTCTTCCCGTGGGTGTCGTAAAAGTCGACTAATGGACCAGGGTTGGAGTGTGTTGTGGGCGATGGGCTAGCAACCTATCACTTGCTATAGCACATTTTGTTGATTTTTTATACCCACATTTATGCTAAAAGTGGCGCTGGAACATAAGTTTCATGTGCTCTGCCTACCCCTTTTGGGAATAAAGGCGTAAATGTATGTATGTAAGTATTAAACAATAATAGGTGTATACCATAAATTCGTTTTACAATTAAGCAATGCAGTCGGACAAATATAAATATGGCAACTTCACGTGTCATTTTGACATGAAAATTCTAAATGAAGTCATGATTAATACGAAGTACGTCTAAAGTGGCCTAAAGTCAGTTAACAATAAACCTATAGCGGTCTCTGGTTGGCAGTGCGATGGCAAGCGTCACTGTAGCGTTTAAATGGTTAAGTGACAATTTCAAGCCACTTTTCTACGTCAAAATCTGAACATTTCTTGTCCAGATAAAAGGTCCCTTTTCTAAATGGTCCCTTCTAAGTGGCACTCGCCTGACAAAGAATGATAATTATCTTTAGAAATAAACAGGGAAAGGTTATTTTTAGGGGCTTGCTTTAGTATGACTTATAGCTTCAAGTAAATTATTGAAACGGGTTTATTTTTAAGTGACAAATAACATTAGAATATAAGTCTGTAACTAACACCTATGGATTCCGTCCGAAATAAAAAGATTTATTTATTTAAAGCTCGGATGGGGTGAAATAATGCGATGAAAGTTCTATGAATTCGTGTGACATAACACAACTGTCATGAAGATCTCAAGAATGGTACGGCTATACAACCATATTCCCGAGGTATTGATATCTTCCACGATACTAAAAGTAAATTCAAAAAATCTGTCATCTCATATCTTCTATCACTGGAGTCTGGTGGGTGATTGCCGTTTGTTTCTTGGTTAGCTTCGGGTTCCTACCTCTAATTTCCTGTAACTTACTACTTGATTTAATCTACATGTTGTATTGATTACTTTAATCAGTATAATATATTTAACTTCTACAATTTACAAAGATTCTACATTTTTTAAATGCGAAAATTTAAATGTACCTACTACTACTACTTAAAACTTTTGCCAATGTTTACTAATCTGAAAATCTGAATCTTCATTCATGTAATTTTATATTTATTTTTTTGTTGTTACTCTTGATTTCACACATGTGCGAGCTGTGGTCACCTATAAGTGGCTAAGCATCTTACTTAGTTTTTTTTGTATTTAAGCCAAATGTATTGTTCAGATGTGTTATCCGTTGGTGGTCCTTAAATAAATAAATAAATAAATAATGAAATACGTATTAGATAGGCATTAACAGTTTTTACACTGATCGTCAAAGCTCAATAATGCATTTGTGTAACCCTCGTTTATACACAATTGCTAGAATTAGCACTGAAAATTAAATATCGTGTCTGCCTGTCTACCCTTTCTGGGATCACATGCGTGAACGTATGTATGTGGTATAAAAAGAGCTATACACTTTATATGTCTTCATTAAAGTTATTTACTATCCCCCAGCTCCAATTCAATGGATTTCTACGAAACTTTCAGTTTAACTAGTCGCAGATTTCAATTAAAAGTCTCGCGTTGGTAGTGCGTCATCTAGCGTCGAGTAGGAAACAACTTTACGGGCACGAGTTTTAGTAGCAGCGTTATTTCTAATAGAATGTCTCATTAATATACTAACACTTAACTTTAAACTTATTCCACATACAATACAGATATTCTTTATTGCACACCTCACGTAAATGAAGCAGGAAACATAATATTCTGCGCCATGTCCTACAAGCAGTATTTTTACTTATGTCTTTATTATACAGGTTTTTTTATCGAGATTCCGATTTCTTTTTCTTCAGTTATTTAACTTACTAAGGTGGTGTGTTGTAATGTGCTTAGTTCTGCTAGGTTCTGCTTAATGTTTTGTTCCCTGCAGCGAACGGAAAACACCTGGTTTTTTCGTTCGCTGGTTTTGTATGCGTGCGTTGTTAACGTAGGTAGTGTATGTATTTTTCGTTTTATATTATATTTAAACGCGAGTTCCTGTAATTGGCTCAGTACCACTAATTAAGTTGCAATCTGTGTATAGCTGTAAAAAAAAGTTGGTTAATAAATGTTGAAATATAAATTCCTACAGCGTAACATTGTTTCCGGAATAATATAAATAATTCGATTTTGTAACCTACCTACAGCGTACGGGAGGGAGGCAATTAGTTTTTAACACCCACGTTGGCTTACTGATCGGGTTGCCATTTTAATTGCATTCGTCTTCCCTGAAGCTAACAGAATAGCAAACAATGTTTCTCCAAGGCTCTTAGGGGCTGCAACGCTTCCTAACCTACGTTAAGCACCTACTTAACTCTAGATTATTGTTTGAGTGTTAATAAAGCGTACAGCACTCCATAGAGGGAGTGCAGATAGCGCTAATGGCAGTCTGTCCTGCGCACAGACGTAAGGTCTTAACTATCACGAGCGTGCAACGAGATAGGTTCTTTGGTTTGAAGTTCTGTTCAGTGCGGCTGATAACTTGACTGTTTACCGTTAAAGGAAACGGAACGTGGAAAGTTCATAATGGATAGTGGGAGAAAAGTAGGGCCGACATTTTGAAAGCGAGTGCGGACGATTTTAGTTTTTCGCCGGGGCAAGTTCGAACAGAGGTAAATTGTGACACATGTAGTCGATAATGAGGCCCTTGTGTTAACTGCGGTTATATGGACAGTTGAAACACAATTCGTTTAAATATATGAGATTATTATTATTATATAGCTACCTGGCCAGGGCAAGACCACGGCCTATATGGGCCGACGGTCTCTCAGCGGCCAACAAGACACTACTCCGTAGGCCGCAGAGGGCGATTTCGCTAAGGGCGGTCCGTGGATACCGGACGGTGTCTTATACAGCTGCGACGACGTTAGCTGCGGATCTCCCCTGGGACCTGGCAGCGCAGGTGCTAGCTGGGGTCCACCAATACAAGGCTGGGAAAAGAGTAGCAGGGGAATTCCCTGACTGGGAAGGGCTGAAGCGCGCGCGGGCTTCGGCACTGGCCGATTCGCTACGTCAGTGGAAGGAGGAGCTGGCAACAGCAGAATTTGGCCTTTCGACAGTGGGAGCAATACTGCCTCACCTGGAGCGCTGGGTCAACAGGCGACACGCAACGTTGACGTTCCACATGGTGCAGTACTTACTAACCATGGATGCTTTGGTAAGTACCTGCACCGCATAGGGAGAGAGGCAACCCCCTGTTGTCACGAATGTGGCGCGCCTGTCGACACAGCGCTTCACACTCAGGAACCGTGTGGGGGCATCAACGGACCTCTTTACAGGCGGCAATAGGGGCAAACCTCTCACTGTCGAGTGTAATCAACGCCATGCTCAGCAGCGAGGAGGCGTGGAGAGCGATGGCCTGCTTCTGTGACGACGTAATGTCACAGAAGGAGGCTGCGGAGCGGGCTCGCGGAAACGATCCTCTCGCGGATCCGCTTCGCCGACGACGGACTGGAGGCAGAGCCAGGCGTTATGCACATCTGCTGCCTCCACCGTAGTGGAACCATGCAGGGAGTTGGGGCAAGCCCTGTAAACAAAGGTTCCACAGGACTGGAGGCGCTCGCCTACCTGACGCCTCGAAATGTCTGCGGCCTGCTAGTGTGGGCTGCCCGCCGGGACGTACGCAGTTGAATGCCAAGAGCGATCCTGCGACGCCCCCCTTTACAAGGCGGAGCCGGATGTCGTTGGTGGTTTTAGACGGTAGTCCAGTTTCGGTTAGTCCGTCATACCCGTCCTGCCTCCCCGGATAGGACGGGATGCGTAAATGCATTTCCCGTACGTTAAAAAAAAAAAAGGCAAGACCACGGGCGGTAGTAAGCTTCACATGGCATATTTATTGCCCTCGCCTTCGGCTCAAATACCCACAATCTGAAAACTTTTTTCTTGTCGCCCCAGGTGTAATCAGTAATCAACTATGGGTTACTAATGAAATCCATAATTTAAATACCATCATCATCATTTGCCCTAATTAGATTTTCTCAGAAACTGACAATATTTCAACCAAACAAACCTTCTATAGGGTTCTATACAAAATGTACTTATATCTAATTTGATCTAAAAAAGTTACGGTTTCAGATATAAATACTGCTATGGCAAATCAAATTATGGATATGGAAGGTATCAGGAGTAATATACTATACGTTCTTGTAATACCCAACATTATCAAACATGGATATTTAAAAATATACACAAGAGCTTAGCCACAAACGATATTTAATTCCAAATTTCCCACAAACGTCCTTGATAGATGATATCAACGTAATATCATGTCACGTCCTCCATACATGTAATTATTTTGGTATACCCTTTGTATCGTCTTCCCCTTAATCAAAATACCCTTTAAATCTTATCAGCGGGGTCCTATTACGAACTTAATAATTCCGGCCCGTTTTCGTCAACTCTCCAAGTTCCAAATTGATGATAACCCCCCCAATATCCTTGACTCGGCAAGTCGGCACAATGGCTCAAGTTGAACACTTGCCTTCGAGGGTTGAATTTTTTGTTGGGGAAATTTCGTTTTAATATACTAAATGTGAAGTTTCGTATCTAAAAGCTGGGGAGTTTTGCAATTATCACAAATCTTGATGCGACAAAATAGGTTTCACATAGAATGTTATTTTGGCAAAGATTTAAGGAACCGAGGGGAAAAGGGAAAAGTATACTTGGTGTATTCAAAATCAAGTATAGTTTGTGTTAATAATAAGGTAAACCTAATGTTTTCAATAACATCCTGCTTCTTACCTTTGTTGCTGAGAATTAAGTTTCATTGTGCAGTGTCTGGAAGCTTTAGATAGTCAGGGGTAATAGTAATAATACCTTACTAATATTATAAATTCGAAAGTTTGGATGTTTAGATGTTTGTTACTCAATCACACTTAAACGGCTCAAGAATGAAATGAAATTTTGCAAGAAGATAGTTTAAACCCTGGAATCCCTGGATTAAAATATAGGATCATTTTTATTCCGGGTACACACAGACGAAGTTGCGGGCGGAACTAGTACGTACACGGGACAGAACATACCCTTTCTGTCCCTTGTCCGCAAAACGCACCTTCATATGAAACGATTGTCTTTAAGTAATAGTACTGACGCTCGCAGATCGTGACGTCTCCAATGAGCAATATAAAAACTGTTGTAGCTTCGTATTCTCTGAGATGTCTGAATAGGATTCTCGACACTAGGCATATTTTTTTGACTTGTTTCTTTTGGAGTAATACATAAATACATTTTGGAGTATATATAAATTTTGAGTCTACCCCCAAATTTTTTGTTTGATGAAATATCTTTTCCAGAAAATGCTCCAGCGAATTACTAGTTTCAGAGAACTGGCAATTATCTGCGTTTCGCTGAAGTTCACGCTCACATAGACATTTAAAACATATTAAACCTACTAAAACCATCGTTTGAACCGAGAGAAACCAGTAAAATTGATCTTAAAATGCAATAAACATTCAAAGAAGGCTATAAAAACATTTTGGCATGCAGGCCAGTAATGTGCTTGCAGAGTTATAAATGGTTTTAATACACTGTTGACGTATTGCAATGGGGGTTCGGTTTGCCATTACTGTTTAAGAAAGATGGAATGTTAAAGATTATATTTGCCTGAGCAAAATGAATATTTAGTGATACTGTGACCTTTTATTAACACTCACTTTCAAATAATACCTACATTATTTGTATTTGTATACTGGCCGTGCCCGCGACATCGCTTATCTACATGTCAGTTCGACGTAATGTAATCGGTGGCAAATTTAGTTTGGAATAAATAGGTCGACTTCTATGAAAGCTTTAAACCTAATACTGGCTAAAGCTTTATCGTTAGTTAGTCTGGTCTGGTTTTTGTGTAATACATATTATAATGCAAACAAATAGTTCAAATATTACGTACTTTGATTATTTATTTTTAAGCTTTCCAGATATTTTATGATAAAATACACAAACAGTACAGACACAGACGATTTTTATATATGTGAATGGATTGATTATCTAAAAGTTGACCCAAAAGATTGCTTTTTTTCGGCGATATACACTAGCATGTGTTCGAAGTTTGTTTTAAGACACGTTAAATAATGACATGTTTGTGGTATTCAACACAGATTCCTGACCTCTCACACAAGTCTTTATAAATAAAAGAACACGATAAATTATACACCGTTAAAAACGTAACCCTACAGGATAAAACCAAACTATTTACGGAGCGGAAACTGCGCTTTCCGAGGGCGGTAAGTGTCGGCTTGTTTAACTGTTGTTTATTATAATGTTTACGCTAGTCAAGGTTAGGTAAAACAAACCACAATCTTAACGGCTCAACTGGGGTTTGGTGGCTATAAACAATAAACAGACACGGAAACTATCAAACTAAGGTAAACTGTACCGCTTCACCGAAATGGGTAACGTAAAACCATTTACGTTATTGTGGTAAACTATCGGCTAAGTTTGACCAGTACCCGGATCAAGACAGTGATTATAGTCGCGACATCAGAACTATAATGAGATGATTATGGCGTTTAAATGCATGAAAATCCTACTTATATTATAAATGCGAATGTTTGGATGTTCCCAATCGATTTTTGCACGAAGATAGTTTTTAGCCCGGATTAAAATATAGGATAGTTTTTAACTCGGGTCCACGCAGACGAAGTCGCGGGCGGAAGCTAGTAATGAATAATTTAAACTAGTCCGAAATAAAGTGTTCAATTTCCAACGAACGAAACAGAGAGTGTTAAGAGTAGTTTCATTTCCGAATCTCCGGATATTAGTGTTTTAAAGCTTTTGGTGCAAACGCTGCTATATTATTAATGAGAAACTTGATATACGAAATACATTATCAGTCTACTTGCAACTTAACAATTTACTTACATTCCCTTTATTCACAAAACTTAATGTGTCTCTGTCAGTTAAGATCTGTTTTATGTCTTTCTTATAAACACAATGTGATCGCGTGATCTTCTATTGCTTTTCTTTATTTAAATACCCGTTAGGGTATTTACGTTTGTTTCGTGTCAAACAATAATTTAAATATTCATCCAACACGCGAGAGTTTAAAGTGTTACATCTATATTTGAAGCTACGGTAGCCTAGTGGTTCAGGCATGCGGCGGTCGTGGGTTCGAAGCCCGGCACGGGATAGGTACGGAATATTTACCATTAGCTTTTCGGTGAAGGAAAACATCGTGAGGAAACCGGTCTATGCCCAATAATGGCTAGTTTTTCCTCAGGGTTGGAAGGTCAGATGGCAGTCGCTTTCGTAAAACTAGTGCCTATGCTAAATCTTGGGATTACGTGCCAAAGCGGGCCCCAGGCTCCTTTAGGGCACAACCGGGAATAACGCTGGGAGGATGATAAGAAGTTACATTTTGTATCCGAGGCAAAGTACTGAGTGTTGACAGAATTGTGTTTGGTGTGTCATGATCTAATATTGTATTAAAAAAACGAATCTATTGACATTGAACATATAATAGATATATATGCACACAATCAATGAATTTTAATTTAGACAACTATTTCATTATATTAGTGTATAATTGGTTTGATTTATTTAAATTATTTAATATAATTTGAAAGCTCATTTGTAATGTGTCTAATTTTAAGATATTTTTGTATGCCTATATTATGCGAAACATAGCGTTCTTCGTATTCTCTCGGTACCAACAACGTTAACTGTAAACATTGGTAGTTAACATTGTTGGTAAAGCACTTTAACTTATGTCCCACTGCGGGGGCGAGGCGCCCTGGATTTTAATTCATAATATCTGTCCCCTCATCCTCTCGGCAATAATTTCTGAACGCCCATAAAATCATTCTAAATACATTATAAACTAGTTTCTGCCCGCGACTCCGTCCGCGTGGAACTCGTTTATACCGTAGCTCCATACTTTTCACCCCTCATTTCACCCTCTTTGGGGATGAATCCAGGGATAAAAAATAAAAACTATCCCATGTCCTTCCACGGGACTCATAGTATCTCTATACCATATTTAATCAAAATCGGTTCAGCGGTTTCAGTGAAGAGGTAACAGACAGACAGACACACTTTTATATTTCTAATACCCCATGTCCGACCACACTTTGTCATGTTTATAAAAACATGCCGTCAACCTTCAACGTAAACTCGTAACCAACCAATAAACCCCTAAAACAATGTCAAACTTTACCTCCTGACGGCATATGGCGGCCCGTTGGGTAAAAAAGTTTGTTTGACAGCCACATTTACATGCGATGTCCCTCGTCTCGGGGGAAAAGTGGATTTTTCCCTTACGTTTTTACGAAATTAGCATTTTTAACTTTTAGTCTACATAAAAAATGTTTTTGTTTCGTGTTTAATGTCGTAAATACGTATTTATAAGTACGGGTCTAAATGAAATGTTCGGAACGATAAAAATATAAACACTCTTGGTAGACCTGCGTAAAACTATAGTAAATAAATACCTACTCCTTAAACTACCACAAAACATCAATCAGAATTTTAATAAATCGCCCTGCTGTCTGCCTTAATAACTTATGATACAATACAGACAACTGACATTTGCATTCATCTAAAACTCAAAAAGATTTCAACTCCTTAAAAGAAATCCATCACGAGCAACTTCAAGAGGCATATTAAAGGGATTGTATTTGAAAGGACTTAATCAAGCAAAGCATCAAAAAAGGTCAAGTATTCTTAAGCTTCATTGAAAACGCGTTTGTACGGGACGGAAAGTTCCACTACTCGGCAATAGATGGCGCTAGCAGTCGCGCGCGTAACTCCGCTAGGTATGCACCGTGATAACCATCTTGCATCGGAATTATAATGCGCTTAGTTTTTTTATTGCATAAGGTTTAATAAAGTAGTACCAGAGGATTATGTAATGGAGAATGATTTTGATGGGAATAAAATGAAACGAGGCGTTAAGTTGAAACGATTTGAGACTTTATTTTACATGCTTATACATTTAGAACATTTTTCAATACAAAACATGATACATTTATTTGAGTAAAAATTGATTTTGGATAAGACAAAGGCTTAAGGTCACCAAATAACAATTCCAGAAATTTTCAAAGGGAGCAAAAACTACACGGTAGGTACCTATTTAAAAATACTTTGACAATACTAAAAACCCGGCTTGGTAAAAAAAGAAGCTTCAAAATCGTGTGGAGCGGTCACGTTTCTCGGGTCAGCCTCGGAGCCACTTTCTAAACTCAAACCCAACCAGAAGGGATTAAAATGTGCTTCATTGATTTATTATCAGCCATAGATAATATATTTTGTACCTAAATTGGAGTGAAGTGTGTGCCAGTCTTTGACACTTTTGCCATCGATAGTTGACACTCTTAATGAGATATATATTTTTTAAATCCCATGTATTTAATTATACATTAAGGGTGCTTGTGTCATACACTGATACTGCGTCGAGGACCGGTATAAATATTTTAGTTTTAGGCTTCTTATTATTTTTTGTCTCATGATTAGGTTGTTCTGTTAAAATAATCGTCAGTATATTAATGAACCCCCAGATCTTTATGGATTATGTCTGTTGGTACTCTATGTGTAAGGGCTGGGCAAAATATATGTTTTGATTTAAATAAAATACAAATTACAACAAAATACTTTCCCGCCTGTTATTAAAATACAAAATATTTTTATGTGGTGTATTTGAAATATAAAATACAAAATACAGTATTTTAAGCATTTTTATTTAAAATACAAAATACTGTCACTGGCCCGTTTTATCAAGGTCTGTAACGGTTAAGTATAACCTGCAATCGCTGCTTGTGTCTCTGTCTAACAACCATATTTGCTAGAAAGAAACTCAGAAAGCGATTACAGGTTACACGCCTTTATAAAACGCGACCTAATAATTTTTAAAAATGTATTATAGGGTAAATTTATTTTAAAACAAAGTATTTCAAATACTAAATATATGTGATGATGGTGATGCAGGTATTTCAAATACCAAATACAAAATACGTATTTGAATTTCAAATACACTTGAAATACTGCCCAACCTTGACCACATATATGTATATTGTTGTTTATGCGACTGTTTATGTACTAAATAAACTAATAAAATGCGTTGTTTTTTGACTTTATATTGATTATACTCGTTTATAAACACACCATGGTAAAATGATTTGAGAATTTATTTTGTGTATTTTTCACCAGCGATTTTTAAATATTTATGTACATTCTTCAAACAGTATTTTTTCCGTCGAATGAATTACAATATTCATTTATTAAGCTTTACTTAATCTCTAGTAGTTAAGCTGAATATAGACGTGAGATAAAAATAGTTATAAATTAATTTATTTAATTTTTTCGGCAAAACGAGGTACTACTTAAACATTAATAAAGGAATTAAGAACAATTTTATTAAAAAAAATTGTTTCTTTGATTTAAAATTAAAGAAGTTAAGCGATTAGACAGGGTAATACATGTCTAAAGGCAATATTCCAGATTATTGAGCACTCTAGTAGCAATTAGGGAATTGTTACAAGAGTATTCCAATTTGCGATCGGAAACCTGGAATTTACTGCTAATTTGATTTGATTATTACGACAACCTGCCTATATAGGTTCTATGTTTTCATTATAAATAACCACAAGCATTACATCCCGTGGAATGAGTTTCAAGAAATATTAAATTGAGTTATCCTGTAAATAGGACGCTGAAAGCTACAATAATTAGATTTATTACGTTTCAGTAGAACTAATAACTTAATAAGTATTAACATCATCAGGTTCCAGTGGAAATCAGCAACATAATTTGGTAGGGGAACGTACCCATATTTCCAAGTATGTCCGTCGAGACATCATAAACCAGACTGGCATATTTAGCGAATTTGTTATCAAAGTTATATCGAAAGTGGTATGATGTTTTTTTTATTGGCATTCTCTAAATATTAGAATAGGTACTGTCGTATGATGGCATAAATTCATATTACATGAATAATCAAGATTTTTACTCAACGTATAATAAGCGGGTATTTTTGCAACATCGTTTTCCTTTGACATTTTTCCCATTAAGAAGCCTTCACTTTAAGACTCGTTTATGAATGTTTAAATATTGATTTCGATAAGTACCCAATATAAAGAATTTCACTATTTTTTTCAAACTTTGGCGCTTTGGGGGAGGCCTATGTCCAGCAGTGGACGTCTTTCGGCTGACTTGATGATGATGATTCAAACTTTTCGGTACCTACTAATAGTCTTTGTCAGGAATTCATTTTCAAGTGTGTCCGTGTAATTGCATATAATATTCTGTAATTCTGCATTGATTTTAAAAACACGATCAAATTTTGAGTGTAATTTATTTTACGAATATCGCAAATCTATTATGAAGACATCTTTAAATAAAGTTATTCCAAATCAGATTACTCATTTTTAAATCCCGAACGAAGCAAAATTCATTAATAGATATTTTTTATCTGACGAATATATTCAGCTTAACTACGAGTGATTAAAGTTTAATAAAAGAATATTAACACTAGCACAGGACCGAAACGAGAGGCGGTGAAAAGGGGAGACCATTGCCCAGCAGTGGGACGGAATATAGGGTAATATAATAAAATAAATGAATACATACAATTCATTCGACGGTCATAAAGTAGTGACAAATTTTTGTACCCTATTCATTTATTTCGAGCAACACGAATTATCTCGGTTGCCTTTTGGATTCAGCACAACATGCAAATGACATCCTGCTAATATTATACATGTGAAAGTTCAGATGTTGGATGTTTGTCACTCAATCACGCTTAAACGGCTCAACCGATTTCGATGAAATATTGCACGACGATAGTTTATAGCCTGGATTAAAATATAGGATGATTTTTATCACGGAACGCAGATGAAGTCGCGGGCGGAAGCTAGTATAAAATAAATCATATAAAAACGTTTCCTCACATTTATCATTAGGGCAAATCATAAATTGTCCGTTCTACTAAAGTCACAGCGTTGTCTTGAAACCGTCTTTTGGCTTCGGTCCAGTAAATTAAAGGAAATCGTGAATTTACGAGGATGCGATTACGATTCCCCGGTCGAACGCTACGTGATGTTTGTCATTATAAAGATGTCCTTTTTCTAGAAGCAGCGATGCGTTATTATATCCCAAGTGGTCTTGTTTTACTTTAGTGTTTTTAACGTCGCGGTTCAAACGAATTTTGTATTACGCACGCTTGATAAATACTAATAAATAAATACAATACGGGGACAATCTTACACACACAAATCGACCTAGTCCCGTAATAAACTCAATAAGGCTTGTGCTATTAGGTACTAGACGATATATTTAATAGATATAAATACTTAAAATGCATAGAGAACGTCCAAGACTTGGAAACAAATATTCATGCTCATCACACAAATATGTGCCCTTACCGGGATTCGAACCCAGGAATGAAGTAAGTAGATGAAGTAACACGTAAAGACCTGCTAGATTCTTAGTAGTGGGATTTAAGGTAAATGCCCTAGTTCGCGACGTTGCTCTAGTGTACGATGGGTGCTTTTTGGCATTCACAAATCCTCTTAGTTAGGAATTTAAGCCATATTGCTTTGACGCAAATGATACATTGACACATAGGCGTATGTAAAAAAGGTGGTACGAAAGTTTGTGTTTGTAAAAGTTTAATAGGATTCACTGTTTCAATACAACCAACCAACGTCACTTCACGATATGTATAATTTAATAAAAACGTGTAGAAAATAACTATAAGGTAGTGTTTCGGCCAAGCTCGTTGGTGTATTTTCTAGTACCGATTCAAAATTGTTTTTTGTTGTTGTTCTAGGACTTCATTTTCAGTCAGTACGTCGCAATTGAATCGTATCAAAAGTATTCTTTAGAGGAAAGAAATCCTGTTTCAACAAGAATAAAGTTTAAAAAATGATTAAATTATTAAAGAACGTTTTAAGCGACGTTTACTTTGATTTTAGGATAATTCTAAAGTCAAAAGAATTAACAAACTTCACTTTTTATTGCCTAACTTTCCGGAGCAAAAAGCCGGGATCCCCGTAATAATGGAATTAGATAACATTTTCTTTCCTATCAAGAGGTGAGATTTACTTAGTGATTATTCTATTAAGTAGACACGTCTAATTAATATTGCGCATTTATCATTACAATGGTAAATATATTTAACCATCTAGATAGATCTTCAATCTATTTTAATTTAGTGGTACAAATCAGTAACATAATGTTTTTAATTTAAAAGCCATTAATTAGTACGCATCTATTTTAAATTTCAAATGCGTGTGGTCTATACGACACCGTGACATGTAATACCTTCCTAATTGACACGAATTTGACGGGCCCCATAAAGTCGAATTAGTTGCGTCGGCTGTGCCTAGAGCTTCGTAGTTTATGGTAAGTTTAACTGTAGGGCGAACAGTTAACTTAGCGGTGGCGATTGATGGATTTAGATGAAAGTGATTTTGACCCGACTGGACGTTTTTTTCTGTTCCTATATTTTTTAAATCAAAATTCAGTGCTTCGCTTTGAATTAAAATAGTGGATTAAAAAAAACTGCAGTATAACTAAATTAGCTTGTTGATAATATTTTTTGCCATAGGCCCTCGATTTAATAGGCCAATTACGTATCTCCCGCATAAATTAATAATTAATCACAACAGCATATTATTCATGAACGCAAGGGTCAGTTGCAGTACATCTCACAGATATCAATTAAATTCAATGAAACACTTACCTAAAACTATCAATATGAAACACAGACTAATGTACAAGATCATCAGGATTCTTTGGTAACTAATAAACTAAATATATCACACGCACAGACAATCATCTACGTGATTGTCGAATTTTTTTATCACAGTTCACATCACTAACTACACTGATTCGGCCACACTGCGATCCCATCAGGCCATCACTACGAACATTTTTTGTACTCAACAGGACCACAACTTTTTTCGGTCGTCCAACTCAAACTTTCGGTCATCGTACGTCGTCGTAAACGATGCACTGTTCACTTCCCATCACTAATATACACTGTACTTTGTTCGGATTCGAATTTGGAATATTTTAACACACTTTGAGTTTGTTTCTGTTTTATTGTACGATAGTTTTGACGGAGCGGGCGGCAGCAGTCCGTCGTCTGTGGCGGTCGGGACTCAACTGGCGTGAAGTTCGTCGGGATTGGTGAGGAATGCGCTGCGCATGGTTGCCACACCGACTCCGCTCGGGTGAACCCGGCCGAAGCGAAGAGGCTCGCATTAAGATTACACCCCCAATGGCCCGTGTAGTTTTAATTCGGCTGGTTGTCAGAACCAGTAACAGTCGTGCATTGTTGGTGGCGTCGCCCTCGGTATGGCATGGCGGCTCGTTTTCATAACATGACGGAGATTCTACTTTCCGAATCTTCCGTCTCTGTTGCTCGGGCGTTCCAAATTTAAGTTATAAAAAAACAGGTAAACGCATCGGGCTTACGGTTCCGAGACCTATTATTATTATGAAATATCGAAGTTTGGTACGATCTTCAATTAAAGCTTTTGCATGGGAAAATAGGCACCCAGTTGCAACCATGCTATACCTAATATTTAGATTAAAGTAAAACTCATAGATTCAGCCTAGGCCAATCTAGGTACACTAAACAGATATAAATCCATATCCATACTAATATTATAAATGCGAAAGTGTGTCTGTCTGTCTGTCTTTTACCTCTTCACGCTTAAACCGCTGAACCGATTGAGATGAAATTTGGTATGGAGATAGTTTGAATCCCGGGGAAGTACATAGGATAGTTTTTATCCCGGAAATCATCCCCTGAGGGGGTGAAATGGGGGGTGAAATGATGTGGTTGTATGGAGCTATAGCTCGTAAACTCGTTTATATCGTATACGATATAAACGAGTTCCACGCGGACGGAGTCGCGGGCAGAAGCTAGTATACAATATCAAACAGCCAAGTTAATACGAATAGATTCAACGCTAAGCACTTGGCATATAAAAAACTCATGCTAAAATGAAACTTATTCTCCCCTCCAGTTATTGACATACGTATCGGGTAAGAATCGCGAGCAAGATCACCTTCAATACCCATAACGTATTATAATCACCTTCATAAGTTTCTATAACATTTCCGATACCATCGATTAAACGGGAAAAGAAACCACGAAGTAAATTGACTCGTAGCGAAACTTGATCTATTATAAGCCTGATTTTATATGATTAGTTTGCTGGTACGTACGATTTCAATTATACTTCTTATCTTCTATCTTAGCTATATGCCAATACTATAAGGTCCTAAATGCATTTATACTTCAAGAACATAGTGCTAATCGATCCGGGATCCCAACCGGCCCACACTACGTTTCTTAATGTAACCGTGATCTTTAAACTTAATGGGGTTGTGATATTGATATCAGATAACGTTGGCCATGACTTTGGCTAACCTTAAATATGATATTAACTGATACATATTCTGAATTATGCTTTCTAAGAGTTAATCCATATGCTGCACTCATGAGCGAACCCAGCATTTTGTAAGGTCCCAGATGAATATTTAATTTTGCCTAAAAAATCTTAGCTTCGGGACAACCGGGTACGCCCATTGCCTGCACTTCGAAATATCTTATGGATAATCTAAAACATGATACATATTAAGAATTACATTTGCTAAGAGTCAATGTATACTCTTTTAAATATCTGTTGTAGTTACACAATATGTATGAAGTGAAGAGCGTTTGTTTTTGGATATTCCTGCATCACTTTGAATCGATGACATGACGGCAAACAATGCGTAACATAAACCTCCTGTTCGAACCGTTATCTAAACCTCCCCCGACGTGAAAAAAACTAAACTGTCAGGTCACCCTAATCAGTCAGTAAATCGAACCGAAAACGGGACAAAATAGAAAAAAAATCTCGTTAACTGTGGTCACCAAGTGTTTTAAACGAAGTGAAATTTTGAGCAACCTTATTTCATAGCTCCTAAGGGTTACAATAAAATCTATTTTATGGGTCACCCAAATTGGTTCGTAGTAAAAAAGAAGCATGTA
Source organism: Epinotia bilunana (assembly GCA_947049275.1). Lineage (NCBI taxonomy): Eukaryota > Metazoa > Arthropoda > Insecta > Lepidoptera > Tortricidae > Epinotia > Epinotia bilunana. The sequence continues at coordinate 12,765,531 of OX346275.1, read as the reverse complement.
AGTGATATTAGACACCACAGATAAAGGGAACTAGAAAACTCTCATTTTTAAGGTTAGATAATGGACGATAGCTAAAAAACATGTGCTGACAGGTGTGTAGTAAATTACCTACCTTCAAGCTGCCTTCTTCACAAAATAAATGCCATTTGGCAATTAAGTCCGACATTTGTGCTTTATGTGGTGTTTTGCAATAAAATATAAATAAATAGATATATACGTAAATGAATAGGAATAGATGTTACCAAAAGTTACATGAGTGGACTCATTGAGTATTAGTAGCTACTATACCGTTTCATACGAACTTGGCTACTGCACTACCTACTACTAAATATACCTACCAATACTGTTATAGGTATGCACATTCCACTCCGATTTAGACAGTTTTTTTTGACATAAGTACTATGCCATCTCCATCGATTCGATTCTAACTGTTAAAATTCAATTTCAATAATGTTCAGAATTTGGAACCCTAAACAATTTCCGTCGAAATTTCACGGCACAAACACAAAATCGTGTGCCATCAGAAAAACGCCTCTACCTTTGAAAAGAAAAAAGCAGACCAGGTAAGATACTTGGTTGCATAGAAATATAAGGAACGCTGACAAACTTACTCGAGAATGGCGCCACTGTGGCAGATAACGGGCGAAGTTGTTCTAACGTTTTTAGTAACATTTTCGTCCGCGGGCATAAATAAATTTGTGGCTCAGTAACGTGCATAAAATTTCTATCTGTCATGGGGTATACAAATCCGAATAAATGGTGAACGAATTTCTATCTATGCAAACGAAATATTGTCGCTACATATTTAAACATAGAATGTTTGTGACAGTTTGTTTCGATTGCTTTTATTTCTTCGTTTCTATTCTGTTGTGACATTTTATTTGTTTTCTCTCTGTCTATTTAATTATTTTCAAAACAGTATTTATTCCATAGATCATGATAGAATTATGCTAGACTGGTGGTCATTGATTTTCACAACATAATATAAATATATAGGTACCTTTGATATGTATGTCAGGGTGATTTTGGCAGAAACTTAAAAAGAGATTCCTTACTTAGATGTGTTTTTTTGAATTCGTTTTCTAATTTTAATATGAAAGAGTATTCTATTGTATTGTGTTGAGTCATAACTCGTGCTTTTCGTTTTGGAAAGTGGACTACTTTTTAAATTTACATTCGATGAATCAGTAAACTTTCGACGAGCGCAAACAAACTAAGTTGACGTTATAGACATAGACATGACGTGTCATAGGCATTTTTATGGCCTAGAGTTGTCAAACATACACACTACATTGGCGAGGGAACTTTGAAGATTGATGGCCTTTTAAATAAAGCACATAAAATTTGACAAATGTCTACAACATATCTCTTAAATCACTCGTTCGCAATATTCTACGATTGTTCACAAACCGGAGCCCAAAATAGCTTAATTATTCATATAGCTTATTCGGACATGTGTTCTTGTAGAACAACGCATTATGATGTTTTTTTTCTTTGTATTCGACTTATTTTAAGTAGGTTAAGAACTATCATTGTAATAAGCTTTTTTTGGCAAAAAATGACTGACTGTTGAGTTTGTTTCGGCGTTTTTTCTTTTTCAGAAACGCTGGTAGAATTTTGATGTAAAATAAAAATCATTTATTTCATTTATTGAACACATAGATAAGTATTCTCAAAGGGCATTGGGTAGGGTAACCTAGTATGAAAAAAAATGTCATATTTCTTTTTTGCAGCGGCCAAGGATGTTTTTTATAATGGTTTGGACGACGTCTTAATACGCATAGGCATATAAAAGAAAACGCGTTCAACATCGGAACCGAGATATATAAAGTTTTTTTTTTATAACTTTTCAATTTGTCCTGTGGAAATATATAACAGAATTATGTTTGTTCTGAGTAGAACTATCATGGCTTTTACCTAAAAATATTTATAGTGTCAAAACGTTGAGAATATGTATTTTTATTATAACGTCGAAAGTTATAGTCCACGCGTGGTCGAAGAGCGCAGCATATCGAAATAACATTAAGAGCGAGCGAGAAAACATTTTGGGTGCCACCATCCTCCTAGCGTTATTCCCGGTTCTGCCCCTAAAGGAGCCCGGGGTCCGCTTTGACACCTAATCCCAAGATTTGGCATAGGCACTAGTTTTACAAAAGCGACTGCCATCTGACCTTCCTACCTAGAGGGAAAACTAGACCTTATTGGCATTAGACCGGTTTCCTCACGTTTTCCTTCACCGAAAAGCTAACGCGGTAAGTTACAAAAAACGGTACATACGTACGGTCATTGGTACGAGCCGGGTATCGAACCCACGACCGCCGCTTGACAGCCGCATGAACCACTAGGCTACCGAAACGTCCAAGTTTTAAATTATACTTGAGATTATGTGTTGGCCGAAATGCATCAAAGTCGTCATTCAAAAAGCAACTATACCGTCCAAGGAAGAAGATTCCGATTCCAATGGGTGCCATTGCCATCGGGGTGTCAGAACGATGCCAGGCAGCCGTTTAGTTCGAACCTGCGCATACCGGGTTTGGGCAGGTGTTTGCGTTTTGACGACCGCTTTAGCCTAGTTGGTATAGTGACCCTGCCTACGAAGCAAGAGGTCCCGGGTTCGGATCCCGGTAAGGGCATTTATTTGTGTGATGAGCACGAATATTTTCTATGTATACTACTCAAAAGAAAATAGGGGCCACAAGTATGGTGATCGTTCCGGGAAAATAATATAAAATAGTAAGTACCTATTATTATTTTTTGCTATTATACTTAAACACGAGCATGAAAGAGGTTGAATTCTGAAGGATGCTTCATTAATTAGCCACTTATCAATTAGTTTCTGTCCAATAAACAACAATACAATAGAAAAATGTAAGCGGCCCTTATTTTGTTGTGAGCAGTATATTTAAGTATTTATTTATCTATATAAGTATGTTTATCTTCGTCTAGTACCCATAGTACAAGCTTTGCTTAATTTGGACTAGGTCGATTTTTGTAAGATTGTCCACAATTTTTTTTTTGATTATTTTTTTAGCAAAAATTAGTATTTATTATGTGATGAAACCCAGAAAAAAAGCCCAACAATATGAAGCGAGGGTTATTGCTAAAAACTAATTATGTTTCCGTATCCGCCGATTGAAAGCTGGGGTTCTGGGTTCGACGCTCGGCGGGGACAATGACAGTTTCGGTCCGTTAGTGTTTATAAATAGCGACACTAATCGAATTTAGTCTCAGGGACGGGTTACCAATATTATATTGCGAGGTTATTGAATGGTTGGGTTTCACAAGGTCTCTGGTTGTATCAATGAACAGAGGCTCTGGTATAAGTTTTACCGAAACAAAACGTTACGATCGCGTTCGCGTTTAGCTGTCAAATCCCATACAAATTGAGGGTGAAACGCAAACGCGATCGTAAAGTTTTGTTTCGGTAAAACTCATACTAGAGCCTCTGGTCAAGTGATAAGAAAAGATTATTATTCGCACACATTCGTTAACCTTTCTGTTTTAAATAAGAATTTGACTAAAGTGTATCCACATAATGATAGTATGTATAGAATACTAGCTTCTGCCCGCGACTCCGTCCGCGTTTATATCGCAGCTGCATACAAACTTTCACCCCCATTTCACCCCCTTAGGGGATGATTTGACGACCGCTTTAGCCTAGTTGGTAATGACCCTGCCTACGAAGCAAGAGGTCCTGGGTTCGAATCCCGGTAAGGGCATTTATTTGTGTGATGAGCACGAATATTTGTTCCCGAGTCATGGATGTTTTCTATGTATTTAAGTATTTATTTATCTATATAAGTATGTTTATCGTCGTCTAGTAGGTACCCATAGTACAAGCTTTGCTTAGTTTGGGACTTGGTCGATTTGTGTAAGATTGTCCACTAATATTTATTATTATTTCCGGGATAAAAACTATCCTATGCTCTTCCCCGGGACCCAAACTATCTCTATACCAAAATTCATCTAAATCGGTTCAGCGGTTTAAGCTTGAAGAGGTAACAGACAGACAGACACACTTTCGCATTTATAATATTAGTATGGATGTAGTAGTTTCTCATTTGTATGTATCTCATATATTTTTGTTTATTTTATGTCTATAGGTACATTTCTAGTTTTTTTTTCTATTCACACGTTCGTATTCGTAACATAGATCATTATACTTTATTCTTTGCACCTTTTATAAATCTCTGTTAAATAGCCCAATGGTTTAGCTGGCAGATAATGCCATTTGGTATTAAAATGCAAATGCAATAAAATTTTAATTAATAAATAATATCAGTCACAATGGCAACAAATTTCGGAAATAGAGCAATCAATTATTATATTTTGCTCGTTTCGTCTCCCGGGTCACTCTTTAAAAATGTAATTTCACGGGGTTGAAATCAACAAAACAGCGTGTTTTTGTAATATTGGTAAACCCATTCCATGGTGGGGCATCTGCTTAGCATGATAGGAGTTTAAATTATGTTTTTTTTTAAGAAACTGTCACTGTTGTCTCTTGGCTCACCAGGACAGAATAAACCCTAATATAGTAATAATAGTAACAAATAACTACAGTTTAATTTGAAAAACCCCCGACATTTTTATTTCAAAGTCCAATTTTTATCCATTTTATTTTTTAAACATCCCAACCGTTTCGCGTTTTTCACATTGTCTCTCATCCCATTGCGCTTGTGTTACATATTTAACAGATTTCGTATATTAATTATTTATTTATTATGTGTATACGTTTGTATCGGCAGTATGTTGTGTTGCGTTCCGTGGGTCACGTACGGTGCTGTCTGAAAATCAGCGCTGCAGGTGTCTGTCTGACACCTTGGCATAATGCTGAGACAGCGACCGATTCACTGCCGCGAAGACACACACATTATGTGTCAGTTGTATTGTATTTGTACTCCCTTTGTCTCTGTGTGTCTTTTGTGTAGAGAATAAATGTCGTCTTTCTTTCTTTCTTTCTTTCAATATCTAAAAAACGGCTGAACAGATTTTCATGAAAAATGGCCTCTTGGCCATGGCAATTTTATCCCGAGTGTTCTTACACGAAAAAACTAACGAAAATCGGTTCATCCGTTTGGGAGCTACGATACCACAGACATACACAGATTCACAGATACACAGACTGACACGTTTAACTTATGACACCCCTCTTTGCGTCGGGAGTTAAAAAAGGATGCCTAGATAGGTTCCTTACCAGAGTAAAGTTAATATATTATAGTTTTTTAGAGTTTAATAAGCTAAAGTGTAGCTATAATTTAACCGACCACGTTCTCGTTTCTAGATCATTCCGAAGTGATATCGCAATGGGGTCATATGCATTCGTAGCCGAAAGTGAGGGGTCGCGACCCCAACCCCGCATGGCCGAAATAAATGCAGCTTCGTTAGATGGGATCATTATCTGAACTGCAATGCCTGTTTGGTTTAAATAGTTCGCTTTGGTTTCATTATAACGAAATTTCATTTTGCCTAATGCTACAATACTAACTCAAAATCAAACATTTATTCGTGAGCAGTACAGAAAATAAAAGAAATAAATTTAACTAACGCATTTGGTTTTGACACGAAGTGGACCCAGCTCAGCACGTTGCTAGCTATAAACATGATATACTTGCCTCTTACACGTGACTTTTGAAGGTCGCTAATGAATTAATGATATAGTAAAAGTTTTGTAAACTAACATTAGGTAGTAAAAACATATGTAACTAACAAGAACTATGGACCTAAAACGTCTGAAATAAATGTTTTTTTTTTTTTTTTTTTATAAAGCCAGCGCTGGTCGTCCGCAGGGTTCTTTCGGTACTATTAGATCTCAAAATAAGTGTCAATAGGCCCAAATTTCAGAATGCCTATTTTTTCCCAAAACTGGCTCGTTGAATGGTCTTCTAAAATGTCTTACAATAATACTTAACTATCAACATTTATATCTCAAAATACACAGAGAATCAGTTTTTGAGGGGAAAAATCGGCATTCTGGGATTTGGACAGTTTCACACTAAGTTTTTTGAGATCTAGAAGTATTGGTGCAATTAAACTAGACAAATACATTTTTTTTAAACCCCGACGCAAAGAGGGGTGTTATAAGTTTAATGTGTCTGTGTATCTGTGTATCTGTCTGTGGTAACTTAGCTCCCAAACGGATTGAATGCGGTTTTTTTTAGTCGAAAGCTGATGTGAGCCCGAGTGTTCTTAGCCATGTTTCATGATAATCTGTTCAGCCGTTTTTGAAATATTGGACTTTGAAATGAAAATGTCGAGGGTTTTTCAATTTTTCTAAGTTGTTTTTAATTAGAAACATGGGAAATTGAATTGAATTAGTTTCTTAACTTATTGTACCTACTTACACGTAATTAGATAAGAGTATTCGAAAGATTATTCTGTGAGGCCTCGCGTTATGTGTTGCCACTTAGATTTAAAATGGCATCATTAATTCACATGAAAATGAACAACATTGACAAAACGAGCAAATACCAGATCTACGTTTCAGTTGTCTTAATAACAAAAGGATTAATCCCTAGGATATCGCTTTTCTTCCTGTCATTTTGATTTTGAAAGAGATGTCAAAACTTAGATCTCCTGACCTTGTTCATAACTTCATTAGTAGCAGTAGATAGGAAACGCCCCAACACCCCTTTTTAATGTGGGGGTTAAAAAGTTCATTGACACATGTTTAATAAACATGGCCCAAACATTTCTTAATTTACTTACGAAATATCCTATAGGGATACATCTGCATTAACCAAATGTGTGATTATTGAAACATACGGCAAGAAAAAATTGACTGGTACGTAATAATCTAATATAATAAATAAATCTAAAATAATTCGTAATAATAAAAATTAGAGAAGATGGTACAACACTGTTCATCATCATCATCATATCAGCCGAAAGACGTCCACTGCTGGACATAGGCCTCCCCCAAAGAGTGCCACAACGACCGGTCCTGCGCCACCCGTATCCAGCGGATTCCCGCGACCTTTACCAGGTGAGGTCATAATCAGTCCACCTTGTGGGGGGCCTGCCCACACCGCGCCTTCCGGTACGTGGTCGCCAGTGTCCCCACTCGAGAACCTTTCCGCCCCAACGGCCATCTGTTATACGGGCAACGTGCCCGGCGCACTGTCGCTTAAGTTTAGCGATTCGGAGGGCTTACCTTAGTTCTACTGCGGATAGCCTCATTTCTGATCCGAGCCAGTAATACGCGCTAATGTGATCATGACACTGTACTGGCATTGTCTCGGTAAAGTCGAAAATACCGCATACCAATACCGCCTCGCCAAATGCCTAAGATTGACCGATTTGCATGCTTAGCTTAGGTCTAGCGGAAAAGGAATTACGCACTGACGACTGGCCGGCAGTAACTTGCATTACTTTACATAAATGGGTGTATAAGTGCTGTTAGGGAGACGCAGTGACGCCGAGAGTAGAGTTTATGTAAAATAGTACATTACTTACCTAGGGCGGTAAAACAAAGAACGTCTCCGATCGCAGGTAGTTGACGCTCGAGCCGGAGGCAACGGCGAAAAGTAGGTGACCTGAGACATTCTTTATTACCGCCCGTGGTGAGTACAAAATTTGACGTCTCTCCCTGGCCAGGAAGTGGGATTTTCCGCACTGCTATTTATTACGGCCAGGTAAGACGTAAACACATTTACGTCACACCTGACCAGAAAGCGGAAATTACTGCCCGCTACGCATGTGGACAACACTTCCTGACCAGGGGATACAATTTTTACCTCGCCACGGGCGTTAAAAAAAGAAAGTCCTAAATCGGATATGTATCGCCCTCGCCTTCGGCGCGGTCGTCAAATCCCTGCAATCACAATATTCTTTGTTTTACCGCCCCAGGCCAGATGTATATGTGAAGTGTGTCTATGATGTACGTGAAAACTTGTTACAAATAAGTAAAATCCCATAAAAAACATTCCATGTAAAAAAGAGGCCAAGTCTCGAAACTCTTCCACCGCAAAAAGTTGTGAGTTATTTGGTAGTACCAAGTCTCAGGCATTCTTATATACTGCATTTATGGATTTTTGCATACCTAAAACGATGTAGTAACAGCATGCATCAAGCCCAGGACCTAGCTTGGTGAGACGGTGAGTGATGGTGAAGAGCGCCCACAACCTTCACGTCCATCAGCCATGAGGATAGGATAGGTAGGATATAGGAGGAGAAACAGTGTGTTCGGAATAACGATGCAGGAACTTAAGGTGATAGACTGGACTAATAGGAAAAGTTTGAACCTTACATGTCTTAGTCCAATCTGTGATAAAAAAAAAAATCGAGTTATTCAAATTTTTTAAATCACTCAAATCTAATTACAATGTTAATAAGACAAATACTTTCGTATATATGATTTATTTCATAAGAACTTTGTTTTAAAATGAATATTTCATGACAATTTTTGGAACAAATAAAATAAAATAAAACCGGCCAAATGCGAGTTGGACTCGCGCACCGAGGGTTCCGTAAAATTTACGGTTTTCGCAATGTTTCCTTTATCTGTGCTATAAGACGTTGCTTCTTACCAAATTTCAAGATTCTTAGTTCACGGGAAGTACCCTGTAGGTTTTGATTCCCTTGCGAGTTTCGAAAATTTGGGGAATTTTGCGGCATAAACGGCTGTATCTTTTGATTGCGTTGGCTTAGAAGTTTGTTTTTTTCACAGCTCCAAGGGACAGTAGACCTGAGTATTTAGTATAAATTTTAGCTTGATAACTAAACGCGTTCCTGAGAAAAAGGGTCTTGACAGACGGACGGACAGACAACAAAGTGATCCTATAAGTTTTTAGGGTTCCGTACCTCAAAAAGAAAAAAACGGAAGCCTAAAACTATCACAGATAGATACTAAGACATGCAAGGTTCAAACTCTTCCTAATAGTCTAGTCTACTACCTTAAGTGCCTACATCGTTAACCCGAACACCCTATAGACACGCGGCCTCGTCCAAATCCAACCCCCGTATGTCCCCTGACAATCAGAATACGGACTCGTTACGCAATTTCACACTTTATGACTCAAATTTGACAGCTGCATGCAAATTCAGGTGAATTAGCATTGGGGGTCCGTCCGGCTACCTTTCGGGGAACCCTTTCGGGATGGCAGTTATTGGACGTGTTTTTGGATTGTTTGTTTGAATAAGTAAGTTAGTAAAGTTAGATGAGTGTGTCCTGATCTCAATGATGATGCAGGTTAATTGAAGATGGGAAAGCTTGGCTATGCATTTGAAACGGTTTCTCTTTTTATAGGACTACTTAGCTTCCGCCCGCGACCTTGTCTGCGTGTACCTGTGATTAAAGTAACCTATATTTTAATCCAGGCTGTAGACTATCTTCCAGCAAAATTTCATCCAAATCGGTTGAGCCGTTTAAGCGTGATTGAGTAACAAACGTCCAAACATCTAGCTGCCAGCGCGGATCGTGTATTGCGCAGAACGCAAGCAAAACTACGGGATACAATATAATATCCATCCCGGATCCACGGAGCTCCATTGTATAAACATACATTTCACATACATTAGGTACAGTTATTAGTCAAGAGATAAGATGCACCCAGAGGACAGTTAACTGTCATTTTTCCATATATTTGACATTTAGGTCTCCCTAACGTACGTACAATGCGTTACGTGATCGACCTGCTGGATTATGCTAGTATGAAGGGAATCGGCCAGACTATTTATTTTGAAAAGGAAGCTAAATTATGTGTCCTCAAAACCCACATCTAAACACGCTGTTGAAATATTCCTCCAATATGTGTCAGGGCCCTAGTCGGCCATCTTGTTTTATTTCTTTTAATATTTGTTTAGCGATGACACGTTGATTGTCCATTAAAATTGGCTACGATCATTAAGAAACGACGACAGTTAAAAGTAATAAAAATTGTAAATTATTGCGTTTTCAACATTAAAATAAATTGACATAGTTTATAGTGGCTGGATCGTAAATTTTATGTGTATTTTAATAATTGTATCATTATTTACAGAACAAATATTTGTCTATGAATAATTTCGGTTCGTTTTATAGCAGGTTTTGTTGATTAAACGGTTTAATATAAGTGCTGTTGGCGATAATCCATTAATTAAAGATAAGCTTGTTATTTTTCAACCAGTACCTATAAGATCGATGTCGTTTTGTTATAAAAGGACCCTTAATTTAGTATTTCTACACACCTTTGTATTTGGTTCGGTCACTGTGTAGATGTGCTGAGAAACTCATCATCACTTTCTTTCGCTAGTTATTATGGCAAGTGTTTGAAAAGTAAACTTTTAATTTGTTTACTACTGAAAAAATTGGGTGGTAGGTACATAGGTGCCTAAATGAAGAAACGTAGTCGAAATAGTTGGTTAACATTCTAATTTTTTAAGCAATCTGCCAGCTGCTTTATTTTGTCATTCTCAATCAATAAGTAAACACAACTTATTACTACTTATTTTTATAAATAAATTATTCTCATAGCAATATGGTTGCTTAGAACCGAAGCCACCTGTCGCATTCCATGCAATTTAGTAAAAAAAACAGAAACAGGGTCGAGAAAATGAGCTATTAAACTAAAAAAAAAACTAAAAAATATCACAAATTGCTACCTACTCCGTCCAGCAACTCTTTAAGGAGGTTAGGCGCGTTTCACACTGGTGTATAAGATTAGTAACTTTTTTGATACTGTGCGGTTTTTACAAGCGAATGTTCACTTAATTTTGAATGATTGAACTAAAATGTGTCATTCTCCGGGAAAAGGAAAGAATGACAATACTCAATGTAGGATGGACAATATGCTTTATGACCAATTGTCTATAAATATGTGAAATTCATGTATGCAAATTTGCGTATCTATTTGTGAACGGCCTACGCGTTTACCTACAAGTATGCGCCTTGTCAATGACTGGCAGTGACAACGTGCCCTCTAGTGGACAGGTGTGGGATTAGCTGACGTCACGCGGCTTATCGAGCTCTGGGCGAAGATCGGACAGGGCTAAGCCTTCGGTAACCGCTTCGTACTCTGGATATCCGGATGCATACTGCAACGCAACTAGAGGCATATGTTTCACGATATATCTTGTTACTTCTTCCTTTTCATTTTAAACTGGTAAGTAGTAACCAAAGTTAACGATGGGCTGTTCTCGACATCTTAAAAAACATCTCACTAAGTATACCCTTGACCTTAAATTAGAGAGAAGGTACTGCTCGCTACGCTCACAGAAATTCATAGATAGGTAGTATTTTCTTTACAAATAGGTATTAAAAAGGACTCGGGTTGCATATTTATCGCCTTTCCCTTAGGACCTGTGATCAGAATAGTAGATTGCGTCTTAAGGGAGAAAATTTCCATATATGTGGCGAGGGCGGTACATTGAGTCATGAGTGAACTTCGAGGGATCCTAAAGTAGAAACTTGAGCGTAACGAGGGATTCAAGTGTTACGCCCAAGACGGACATAATTTTGCTACAGAGTGACACATACTGCTCACACGTTCTATGAGGAAAATTTAAATCACTCATTTAAGGGGAAACAGTGGTTCTTTCCTGAATAGCAGTAGGCGTGTAAACATATTATACCGACCAATTTCTATGTAGCTCCGTACTTTCCACAGTTCGGCTACTCCAAATACTAGCGAGATGACATTCCGTATGCTACCTCTCTCTACTCTTCTCTCTGGGTCATAGAGAGACTGAAATGTGGGGTTGGAGAAGGATAGTAGATATTTGTTGGGCAGAAAAAATAACAAACGAGGTTCTAAATTTGATCGGAGAAAGGAGACTACTAAAAACGATTGAAAACAGAACGAGAAATATGTTAGGGCATACGACATGACCATTACATAAAAACTATAATGAAAGGAAAGAGGCAGGGGAAGATCAAGAGGTGCAATTATGGACCAAGCTAAAGTGAACGTCAATTTAATGTCGCATCAGGAGTTCAAAACAGTGGCAGAGAGAACAGAATGGCGATTACTCCACCGACAAGAGAAGAGCCCAGCTCTTAAATTGATGATGATGAATTCTTTACTCCAAGCGAAGTCGCGCGATATCGTCTAAAGGTGGTTTTCCACCGGCGAGGCGAGGCGGTGGAAAACCACCTTAAGGCCAGGGGCGGGTCACTCCGTGATTTGACCGCGCCGCTACAAGTAGGCTACCGCCTACCGGCCCCAGGGGGTATCTTAGCGTTACTACGCAACGCACGCGTTCTATCGCAGCGCGTTGCATGCGATAGAAAGGGATGGCCACGTTTAGGCTCGCTCGGCATACCTAAACAAGGGATTTGTTAACAGAGAACCTTCTGTATGTAGTACTATTATTTATTCTGTGCTATGGTCGCCAACGATACGGGTCTAGCTTAAATAACATTAATTTTCATTGATCGATCCACATTGCCCGTAACTTATCGCATCAATAAATTGACTGATATAGTATTTCTTTGTACGGTTGTTATCAGTATTAAATAGGCCGCTCTGAGTCAGAGGCCGAGCTTTGCTGATAGCAGTCAATGAGATCATTGACTGCCGATAAGGAGTAATTTCAAAGAATTATGGTTTGTATGCTAATGGTGTGACACACAAACTACCTGAGGTGCATTATGAGTATATTATACTTCATCATTATAATATCAGCCGAAGACGTCCACTGCTGGACATAGGCCTCCCCCAAAGAGTGCCACAATGACCGGTGCTGCGCCACGCATCCAGCGGAGTCCCGGGACCTTTGCCAGGTCATCAGCCCACCTTGTATTTAAATTGAAGCAACTTTCACTTTTGAGTTTGACCAGTGTAGTCGGCAGTCAATTTCTTACTGTTTTTTAACCGACTTCAAAAAAGGAGGGAGTTCTCAATTCGTCGGAATCTTTTATGCATCCGACTACTAGAACCGATTTGGAATATTTTGTTGCTTGAAAGAGTATTCTTCCCTGGTGGTCCCGTGGTGACCAGCCAGGACCTGATGGTATCCTGAAGAATTCGAGGGAAGTCTCCAAATAGGGCGAAGTACTGAATTGAAGTCTAGCTATTAATACAATGAATCTTCAAGGGGTCGGCAACGCGTTTTTGATTGTTCTGGAAACACTAGCGTCCATAGGCTGCACGACATGCTTACTATCAGGTACACTGTATTATTGTTTGCCACTGTCGTAGTAAGTGTAAAACAAGTTTCTGCCAACAAAATCATTTTTGGTACAAGCTTTTATTGGCGACTGGACTTTTCTGTATACCCTCATCAACTAATCATTGAGACGATTTTAACGAGCCCAAACTCAACGGGGTTGCGTCGGTTAAGTACTGAATTCCTATGGCCACCTTCTGTCTCCATCATCAGGTCTGCTCGATGGCACCATAATATTGAATTGTCATCCAAACTATACTTATACTCAAAATTTCAGCTCAATCAGTCACCGGGAAGTGGGTCAAATTTAACTTGCAAGATTTAATGACAAACATCGGGACAGGTGAAACTAAACAAAAGCTTCTAAAAACAGTTGTTGTAATAACACAATTTTCTCACCTCACTAAACCATTACAATATCACCATATGTAAATTATAATCATTACTCCCATGAGTTTTGTCTAAGCATCAACGGAAGCTTCGCTCACACAGAAGTCATCATTTTTTGTACGCGCGTATGAAGAATCCAATCTCGCCGATTCGCCGCGGCCTCACGCTAATTTCCTCATGTACTTTATATTTATTACGTAGATAATTGCCGAAGATAAGGTCCCCACGTTTTGAGAATTTCCACCAGGTTATTATGCAACGGTGATGTATAATAAACGCTTTCAGGGCCGCTATTCGACTTACAAAATGTTACGTGACTGTCATCTGTTTCCTTTGATACTATACGACGGTTGTTAAGCATATGGACTGCCTGGCTCCTATTTCACCAACTCGACAATTATCACCTGGCAACGACAATTCTCCGTACATTGCTGGATCTAGAAGTAACCTAGCAAACACCTTAACTTCTAGAACAAGCAATGTATGGTGAATTGTCAGTGTCAGGTGACAATTGTCAAGTTGGTGAAATAGGGGCCTGATGGTAAGTAGACACTTATGCCTATGAACGCTTTCGACACCAGAATCACAAGGTAGGGTCGGCAACGGGCATGTGTGCATGTGTGTGCCCCTGGAATTGCAAGCGTATATGCTACGGTAACCACTTACCATCAGGTGGGCCGTAAGCTTGGTGCCACCGACGTGGTATTAAAAAAAAGCGCACTGCGGACCTTTTGTTTGGGGATTCCTTTTGTGAACAACAAGAGATAAATGCGGGTCCTTCGCTTTTAACACTGCTCATCCTCGGGGGCTCCGGCGACCTTACTCACCACCAGGAACAACACCAACTACCCACAAAGCATGGTGATATTATGGCTGCGGTCTTCTGTTAGGTGGAGGTAAGTACCCCAGTTGTGCTGCTCCAAACATGATGGACCCGACTGGTCCTCAGGGGACCCCAGAGCTGGCGCGCACCTTTAACAATGGATCGCTCTTGCGGTCCAAAGGGGACATGCCGCCAGCGTCGTGGGGTCCATGCCTTAGGCAGAACTTTTGGACGGCAAATAGTCCGTTTGTTATTAGTTTTAATTATTTCGTTTATTATTTAATATTAATTGCATTTACATTTTTTGATGAATCCTGTTTCTCGTCTATGTCCTTAGTCCTTCTTATTTTGAAAGAGTGAGACATGTTCGTTACCGTCAAATATGTAGATAGATCATCATATCAGCCGAAAAACGTCCACTGCTGGACACAGGCCTCCCCCAAAGAGTACCAAAGTGACCGGTCCTGCGCCACCCGCATCCAGCGGACTCCAGCAACCTTTACCAGGTCATCAGTCCACCTTGTGGGGGGCCTACCCACGCCGCGCCTTCCGGTACGTGGTCGCCACTCGAGAACCTTTCCGCCCGAACGGCCATCGGTTCTACGTGCTATGTGCCCCGCCCACTGCCACTTAAGTTTAGCGATTCGGAAGGCTATATCGGTTACCTTGGTTCTGCTGCGGTTCGTATTTGGGTCACAATATTTTTGTTCTAAGAGATACTTTTGTTGTTGTTAGAGAGTGTATGACGAAGGCGTGGATGGCACAGTTGGAAGACGACCCCGTCGAACTCTTTCCGACCAAATCGGAGCAGTCTTTAAGAAAGATCAGGTCAAGAGTACCCTAAACCGACAAGCATGTATGAAGAATGTCATGAAAGTGAATGAAGCAAGAAACATTTGTCAAGATCGTAGCAAGTGGAAATCCGTGATCACTGTCTACCCCTACGGGAAATAGGCGTGATTAAATGTATGTATGTATTTTTTGCTCTAATTGAAATTACTTTTTGGGGCTTTTCCATGACACTTCGTTGATGATGAAGGAACTACCTAGTGACTTTAAGAGCTGCGAGATTTTTTAGAGTGAAAAAATCACAATTCTTAGTATTTTTAAACTCTGAGTCTGTGGTATTATTTGTTCGTAGGTGCGACTTTGCATTAGCCACTGTATTCTTTGAAACCAATCTGTTGATTTAGGATTCTATCAGAAGAAACCCTTTATGTAGTTTTTTTAATGCGTTTTAGGCGCGGAACGGAGCGGTGCGGCACGGCACTGTTTTTGACGGGCCAGATAAAGGGCAGAGCCCATTTACTGCATAAATATTATTACAAGTAATCTTTATGTGTACCTATACTTACCTTAGTTTTAAGTCAACTTACTAACATACCTAGTATATGGATCTGTTGCCAGAAATAGTTTACGCATAACATTACTCACATTCAAAATACGTATTTATTCCGTTCCGACATAAGCTTATTACATGTAAGGGTCTAACTGAAAACCAATGTTGCGGTGTAGGTACCTAGATACCCACTGCAACATTCATCATATCAGCCGAAAGACGTCCACTGCTGGACATAGGCCTCCCCCAAAGATAGCCAGTGACCGGTCCCGCGCCACGCGCATCCAGCGGACTCCCGCTACCAAGACCAGGTTATCAGTCCACCTCGTGGGGGGGCTTACCCACGCCGCGCCTTCCGGTACGTGGTCGCCACTCGAGAACCTTTCCGCCCCAACAGCCAACATACAAAACAACTGCAACATTATGCTGAGTCTAAGCCCTTTTTCAGCATCACACATTGTTGTGCCTCGTATCGTACTGTATAGGTCTAATCTTAAGTCTAATTTGTACACCGTATCCTACTAATATTATAAATGGAAAAGTTTAGGTGTTTGGATGTTTGTTACTCAATCACGCTTAAACGGCTGAACCGATTTGAATGAAATTTTGCACGAAGAAAGTTTATAGCCTGGATTTTAATCCAGGCTATAAACTTTCTTCGTGGACCCGCTTCGTTTCCCGCGTGGACCCGGGATAAAAACTATCCTATATTTTAATATAGGATAGTTTTTATCCCGGGTCCACGCGGACGAAGTCGCGGGCGGAAGCTAGTGTTTAATAAAGTGTTTCTATGGCTGCCTAAAATACATATTTTCGTTTTTATTCTTTGAACTCCTGCATGGTACCTACTTCCAACGCTTTGTTTTACTGTTGGGATATAAAACGAAATTACTAAAGCGGCCAGCAAAGTTGCAGTAGTATACCTAGTGGTTGTACTAAACTTCACGCAACAGCTAGTGCAATGTAAGCAACTTTGCCTGTGAACTGCGTTCAAGTAGGTATTTAGATTACGATTTTGAGATTGAAGTGTAATTAAGTTGTTAATGAATATTTTCTGGATTGTTTGACCACGGTACTCAGGCCTCATCAAGGTTGCGTCATAAGGGAACCCGGACCCCTGAATGTATTACTAACGTAACTTTAAAAGTAGACTGTGGGCTTTATCTGGATTGGACGCGGTGAAACGACGGTCTTATCTCACCTTTTGATTTTAATAATTGACTTTAAAAACAAAGTTTTAACCGACTTCAAATCAGTACCCAAATCGCTTCAAGTGTGCCTGTACAATTTGAACAGTTCCCTCATTCTGTCCGGGATCCTATCATCAGATCCTTACCTGACGACCATGGGTTCTACTGGGAAGGATAACCTTTCTAACAAAATAAGAATTTTCCATATCGGTCCAGGCAATTTTGAGTAATCGGGGAACATAGAGAGATTCCTAATTGAGAACCTCCTTTTTTTAAGTCGGTTAAAAAAGCCCGTATATTAATTGCGTAAATTTTGAAGTGACCGCTCGAAACACCCCATACGAGTGGTAACTTCAGAAATTACGCAATTAACCTACACTGGGCCCGCAATGCATGTCTTCAAGCTAAACAGGATAGACAATATTTCGTCATATGGAGTGCAACGGCTAGTCAAAACTTAAAATATAATATCCGAACTCTGATTATTAATTTAATGAGAATTAATTATGTGACATTAATTATAACTATTATTATTAAGACATGTTTTTTTTTACTTTTTTTTAATTAATTTAATTTTGTATTTAATGTGCTTATTGTTTTTTTTAAACTACGTGTCGTATCGCATGACATATTCTAAAACATTTGTACGCCATTTTATGGTAAAGTAAGATTGGTTTTATTTTTATGTAACATCTGTTGTACTCTTGCTTTACAAACATTTTTTTGATTAATTGATTGATTGATTGAAAAATCTACCGTGCACAGAATCCTCGATAATTTATTATAGGTAGTACTAGCTTCTGCCCGCGACTCCGTCCGCGTGGAACTCGTTTATATCGTAGCTACCTTAGGGGATGATTTCAGGGATAAAAAATATCCTTTCCCGGGATTCAAACTATCTCCATACCCAATTTCATCTCAATCGGTTCAGCGTTTTAAGCAGAATATTATTGATATAGTAAGAAAAGCTGCTTTGCAATAAACAAATAGCTAAGTATTGTGAGCCTCGCCCAAGCTCGGCCGTAAAGCTAAGACAGGTGTGCACGCCGCCTGCGCAGCGTCGCGTGCGTTTAATCTCGGCACAAATTGCGCATGCGCGTGAGTGGCTGGGAGATATTGGACGGCATATGGCGATCTAAGACGTCTGAAAAAGCCTCAAAAAGCAACCTTATATCTATTGTGTTAAGACTGATATTTGGATGATATGTGGCGTGACGGAGTCAGGTAGTGATAAAAACACAGGCGAAATTCAATCTTACGTCAATGGCCTAAGGACATGTGGCAGTTTGAGATTGTCTGGAGCTTCATGGGTAACGTAAATATTTCACACATTCAATCATATAATGTAGCCCAAATTGAGACAGCATTGCCATATAATAAAAAAATAGCTTAAGTAGTTGAGATATTCAACGTTGTGACAGACGGACAGACGAACTGAGTAAGGGTTCCTTTTTATCTTTTTGGTACGGAACCCTAAAAATTAAAAGAATAATGTGATTGGCTATCACTGATATATGACATTTTATAGACCTTCAACCTTGACTCGGGGGTAAAAAACTTCGAAAGCGCGATTCAGAACTCTCTCTCTCTCTCTTTCTCTCTCTTTGTCTGTCTATATCCCTTTCTCGCTCACACCCTCTACCTTCCTAATCATAGAAGAGCCCCGGACGCACACAGCAGTGAATAAAAAAAAAGCGCTTCGGTTCGTTCGCAAGTGCTAGGAATTGCACTGAAAACTATATGTACTTTTGCGTGTAAAGGCATCAGTTTATGGTACAGTTAGCAGCAGATGTTGCTAAGCAGCTCTAGTGCTCAAAATGTTCTACACACGAACTCTAATGTGAAGGGAATAAGGATCTGTGTAGGTCATTTTGAGCGTGTTATTTTGCTGAGCTACTTCTGATGCTGACTGTATCAACTTCGACCTCGCCGCTATTATAAAAAAAAAATACTTTCTCCAGTGTTCTCTTAAAAAAGGAATCGACACGAGTAAAAACCACATGCGTCCCTGGCATATGCCAAGCGGATCTGCCGCTAACAAAGCTAAATAACACCATTAAACTCGCTGTGTACTCCAGTCAAAGAGGTAGCTGGGTTCTAGCCAAGAAACACGGCTGTAATATAAAAAAGGAAGTTAATAAATAAATATATGAGGACAATCTTACACGATAGATTATACGCACTCCGAAAGTGGTACACTATGACTTGGTCAATTGTACAACCTCACAATATACTTGGCTCTGTTTCGTTCCCAGAAATTAGCATGCCGTCCTGCTCTCACTCGTCATCTATGATTAGCGAAAGCTTGGCCATCTTTTTCGTATAGGCAACATGTTTTATAATACGTCATTCTAACTTATATTCTAAATGCAATAGTTTGGATGTTTAGATGTTTGTTACTCAATCACGCTTAAACGGCTCAACCGACACGGATGAATTTTTGCACGAAGATAGTTTATAGCCTGAATTAAAATATAGGATCGGTTATTTTCCCAGGTCCACGCAGACGAAGTCGCGGGCGGAAAGCACATCCTTAGGGACTCGGGAGTAGAAGCCAAGCCAAGCCAAGAACTCCTGTGGATACACTGTGTTGACAACAAAATATCCGTTATTCCGTTTAATTCCCTTAATTCTCCAAATATTTTGTAACGGGTCGGCAACACGCATGATGTGACACCCTCGCATGCACGCATGTGGCTTTCCAATGTTAATTTATCATCTTGCACTAATTACGCTTGAATGCTACTTTGGTAGTTTAAAAATGGAAAAAAAACAGGTATTTATTCAACATTACCGTAATAAAAACTGACAATCAATAATTATATTCGGACACCAGTGAAGACACGTTTATAAATGCAATGGCATGAAAATTTCGCAAAACATGGACCAGGGCAAAATTAGAGGATTTGATCCACTTTTCTGTGCATTCGATTCTATAGATTACTTGTCACCTATTGGATTAATTCATTATTGGTTTTCCAAATATACATAAATACCTTCTATGCAAAGTTACACGCATCAAACCTCCACCAGGTTATGCGGCATTCAGTGTTGAATTTTAAAACTCGCTAAGATGATAATAATCCTCAGTGCCTAAACTATATATACAGCCAAATAACGCCACTAAGTGCCGCAAGAGTGCTATACGCGCCTTAAACGAACGCATAATCGCCTTAAATGAGTGTAATTACACTCATGGTACTGCTTTAAAAGAACCGCGTATAATTCATATTTTGTAAGAAGATAGTCCTCGTAAATGGCAGGTACACATATGTTCATATTCATACATGTACACGCATACATGTGTTCCTTTGAATAAGGTCGTGATTACAGCAAGGTTTTAGTTTAACCAGCGTACCAGATTAGTGTCACTCTTTCACTAATAGGAGCCCGGAGCAGACAGGTAGGTCTTCCACGCCCTGACTGTCAAAGTCACCCAAAGGGCAAAGGGTAGCAGGGCTGTCACAAATGCGTTTTAAATAAATATTCCGTAGTTAAGTATTAAGTATGCCAGTACGAAGTAAAACGCCGTTTTATCCATACTAATATTATAAATGCGAAAGTGTGTCTGTCTGTAACCTCTTCACGCTTAAACCGCTGAACTGCTTTATAGTTTTTGTTCCGGAAATCATCCCCTAAGGGGCTACGACCTACGACAGCATAAACGAGTTCCACGCGGATGTAGTCGCGGGCAGAAGCTAGTACTAAATAGAATAAAATAATAATCTACTTAAATGAAGAATGGCAGGGAGATAAAATATGATACAGCTCATCGAAATAGTTTTATTTTTAAGCAACACTTTCGTTTTCGCTTTAGGTAGAGAAGACGCAAGCGTACATTCAATGCATCCCCCATGGGACCTCAACGCATCACTCCTCTAAAAAATCTAAACACAAAATCCTACAATCTAAACTTTCCCCGTCAACAATGTCTAAACAAGTCCATCACTAAACGGCATCCAATTAAAAAAAAAAACAAGTTCCACCACGATAAGGCCACAAAGTAGCGTAACGAGCGATTTTGCATACTACAAAATGTTTTTACCTGCCAAGAAACCGAGACAATGTCAATGATTAAGTTACGAAATTGGGTCGCGGGTGGTAAAAAAATAATTTGTCTATGCATTTTTGCTGGGCCACAAAAACGTTTGTTATCTGATTGTCTCGGTTTTTGTTGGTACGATTGTATATGAATTAGATAACATTATTTAAACCGACATCATTGATTTGTAAGCTTTTTATGATGAATAATTAGACTGACTAAATTGCTAGGTATTCGCCAGTTATCAAGATATTAAATAATGTTCTAAGTTTTCAATCGTATAGTGTGTATTTTTTGTCAATAATAACTTTACGACGGACCTTTTATAATAGTTATATGTAACCCCAATGAGTATTAATGTATTTTGAAAGGGTTGGCCAATTCATGTTTTCCGTCACCGAAAAGATACCGTAAAATATCTAATAATATTTAGTACGAAAGGTTTTTGATGAATCCAGTTGTACGCGTCAGGGTTCGACCCCGTGATATGACCACCAGATTGAAAGTCACGTGCATTATCTACCGCTCGGCTTCAGTAGCTCTTAGAATATTAAACGGGGAGCAAAAATATACCTTCGTAGAAAATTTTACTCACTCCGCAGCCTTAAAGAAAATTCGACTGTCGAATGCGCTAGTGTAAACAAACCATTACGGTTAAGTTTTCCTAACACGCTAACTTAAATGAAACGACATATTTCTCAGAAAGCACTCGAAAATCCCGCCAGAGGGCCAATTGGCATCGAAAAATGCTGGCCAAACTGCCTAACAACATGGCAGACTTCCAAGCGGTGACGTACTATTGAAACACCGATGCATATAGATATATGCATATCAGCATAGATATGCTGATATAATAAAAAGGTGAAGTATTCAGAGTTATGTCACTGTAAAACTGAGACAGAACGACAGGGTTGCTTGTACAAGTTGCAACTGAGTCTTGACCGGAACCACTGCGCTTTACACGACATAGGCTATGTTTTATCCCGCGAATTTGCCTGCGTTCTTTGCTATACGCGGGCGAAGCCGCACGAGCGGATAGTATCCGAATAGACTGTTTCTATTATATTCTATCCTAAGTTTGTGTGATGTCCCCAACATAATCCCGGCAACGTAACTAAGTACTCTTCCGATTCCAAAAATTCTTACATCAGTATATATAGAATTATCTCAAGATAACCAGTGACCAGTGTGCGTTGCCAGTGATGACATATGGCACTGAAACGTGGTCGCTTACTATGGGCCTCATAAGAAGGCTCAAAGTCACCCAAAGGGCTATGGAGAGGGCTATGTTGGG
Source organism: Epinotia bilunana (assembly GCA_947049275.1). Classification (NCBI taxonomy): domain Eukaryota; kingdom Metazoa; phylum Arthropoda; class Insecta; order Lepidoptera; family Tortricidae; genus Epinotia; species Epinotia bilunana. Next base: position 12,743,370 of record OX346275.1, on the reverse strand, counting down.
AGTTTCTCTGCGTGATCGCTTCAGAAATGAGGCTATCCGCAGCAGAACCAAGGTATCCGATATAGCCCTCCGAATCGCTAAACTTAAGTGGCAGTGGGCGGGGCACATTGCAGGTTTGTCTTTGATTTATACAAAACCTTATAAATAATATATAAAACTAGTGCCTATGTGAGCAGTAGAAGCAATTTTATAGCAATTTTCCTTTTCTAGAAATTGAATCGATACGAAAAATCAATCATCAAAAATCTATATTATTGAACCTGCACACAATTTCAAATGCAACCTGTAGAGGAGAACTGGGCATACGATAGAATTTTGGGCTAAGCTGAAGCAGAGAACTTCGTTGGCTTCGCTCGCTCGTGAAGAAAACTTAAAACTACACAAATAATAATCGTCTATAAACAAACTGGAACTCCGGACCCTTAATGAAAATTGTTAATATTTGCCCCAAACTTGGAGTCTATTTATTTAATTCATTTGCAACTGAACTGGGGTCAACTTAAATCCAACTTCGGATTCGATGGTTGTTAAATTCAATCAAAACTTACCGAAGTATGGCCGAGTTAGCGAGTTTGTGGCTAAATAGTTGAGATTATGGAGGATGTATGGGCAAAAACTTTGAATCACGGGCGAGGGGACATTGTTCGGCGAGGAGGAAATTTCTGGAAAACGGGGCAAAGGATTCTAAGGTGGAACCTCGTGGAACAGTTAGGCGGTCGCCACACTGCTCCGCATCTCCGGACGGAGGTGCGTCACTGCATACCAATTTCGCCGGACGGAGCTGCGTTGCAGTGTGTCGTACCACACGGAATTTATATACAAACGGAGGTACTTGCATACAACGAGCTCCGCGTCTCGCAACGTGACGCGGCGGCAGTGTGACAACCACCTTATATTTATATCTGTCCTGCGATTTCAAGGAAAAAATAGGTGTATTTTGCCTGTCCTAACCTACGGTGCGCAAACATGGTCACTCACAGAGAGCCAGAAGTCCAAATTGAAGGTTTGCCAACGCCTTGGCGCGCAGTATTCTAGGTGTCAAAAGGACGGATCGGGTCCGAAACACTACACTGCGCTCCAAAACACGCATAGCAGATGTAGGCGAGAAAACTGCCAGGCTCAAGTTGGACTGGGCCGGCCACGTCTGAAGCATGCATCCGGATAAGTCCAAGTATGTATGCCGCAAGGGCGACGCAGACGGGGCAGGTCTAGACGGAGATGCCTTTCTCGGCAATTGGCAGGAAGAAGCGTAGACACGGGAGTTATGGCAACAAAGGGAAGAGGCCTTTGCCAGAGGTGGCCGTTAATCGATTATTTTTTTAATCAACTAATTAATCGATTAAACAATCGATCGTCACAAAATTAATCGCGATTAATTTAATCAAGATTAAATTAATCGTCGCGGAGTTCTATTGACGAATGATCAATCGTCATTTTAATCAACTAAATTTCGCGATTAAATCTCGATTAAAAATTGGAACACAGCAGGTTACAAAAAATCTATATTTCTTGTCATGTACTCGTATTGTACACTTGGAAATCATTCTAGTAGGTATGCTGTGTGTTATTTATTTATTTATATTAACTTGTTCCAGTAACAAGATGGTTTTTACAGTGCAGTACTCTAAGGGTCTCCTAGATAAGGGTTTACGGCTTCGATGAAAGCGAGATCGCTTATTCATTGCTGATATCAATCGAGAGAAAATTAATCGAATTAATCAATCGATTAAAGATGTAGTCGCTCATATTTAATCGACGATTAATTGGATTGATCAATCGTCATTTTTAATCGTTAGTTGCGATTAAGTAGGTTAATCTTAATCCTTAATCGTTAGCGATTACATTTTGCCCATCACTGGCTTTTGCCCAGCAGTGGGACTCCCACGCAGGGAAGGAAAACAAAAAATGATTGAAATGTAACGAATAATCGGAATAAGTAAAATTAAGTAATAAATAAGAATATGTATCTTTGCTATCCTTGATAAGCAAAGATAAATAGAAGAATTCGTTCGTTCAAATTCGAATGTTATAGGGGAAGAGGTACATTATACATAAAAAACATTGCATTCATTAAACTTTTTACAAATAACGGTATATTATGTATTTGTATTGTACTTATATATTATTCACGGATAAACCTCTCAACCGTATTTGATAAAATATATAGAGATGTTTTGAAAACTTTAAATCCTCGAGATGTATAATGAAGATGTTTATCTTAAAGGTAAATTCAAGGGGGACGTTTGATATTGTATAAAAACACGAATTCAGAGTCAAAATGTTGAGAAGTCCAACACCTAAATTGCACCTTTTATCACTGCCCAACCACTCAAAAGCCGTAGGGCGCCTTAAAATTTAATCCTCACAAGAGAAATATTTTCCCTCCAACTTAAAAGGACAGTCGGAAGTGTCGGAACCTCCATGTAAACTCAAGCTGTCATTCAAAATTCACCCGTATGACTGTGTCATTAAGGGTGGGACTTACAGTCAATTTTGGTGTTAAATTTGTCTTCTGGAAGGTTCATTACTCGCGAGGTTATCGCGTTTGCTCAGCGTTGATTTGGAATTCAGTTGGCTTTAGGGAGGTTTGAGGGTACGAGCGAAGATATTAAAAGCGATGCTATATTCGCGAAGCTATAATGACCCTACGAAGCAAGAGGTCCTGGGTTCGAATCCCGAAAATACCGTAGTCATTTGTCCAAAAGCATATTTCATCATCATCATTCCGAAAACCATGACCAGTATGAAGAAGTTTCTTTTTTAATTTCTGGATATAAAACTAACGTACACTCTATTTATATATGATATACTCTATTTATATTACCTAAAACCTTGTAAACTAACATTTTGGAATGCAATAAATGATTGAGTATTGAGTATATTCTGTTATTGGCATTAAAAATTTCGTTTACCTACCCGAAAATAGCCTCAAGATTTTTGTCATTTAAGAATATTGACGCTTGCGGATAAACTCTTCTGATTTTGTGATCGTTCCCAAAAATAACCCCTTCTGAAACACTGTTTTGAAAACGAGGAAATGTGCACAGCCCTTTAATTTCAAAAATCTGTCATGTGCTCTTCCACTTCATTCGAATAGCAATTTTTTTTCCAAAATCCATGGAACAACAAAAATTCGTTCGAATATCAAACATTTTTTCCAAAATACATGGAACAACCAATACCGGTTATCCATTCATTCATTTCGATTGCGTTCAGGGCCTCTGGTTCGTATGTATGTATGTATGTATGTAAGCACTTTATTGTACACAATAACAGGTTAAAGAATATACATGTCACACAATAGATCAAAGTACAAAGGCGAACTTATCCCTATAAGGGATCTCTTCCAGCTAACCTTTGAGCAATTGAGAAGAAGGTAGGTAGACCGAGATAGGCAAACTTATACCGTGTACAAAAACACAGAGAAAATGAAAACAAAACCTAATAGGTATTAATTCTAGACAAATAAAAACATGCCTATACATATATAAATATACAGTATAAAATATAATACACACTATATATATCGCAAATATACAATAAATAAATAAATACTATATTCAACCAATTCACAAGTCATTGGAAAGCCACAACTTCTTCAAATTCATCTTAAGTGACGCAACAGACCGCGACTGTCTCAGCGACAAAGGCAACTCATTCCACAACTCAACAGCGTGCGCGGTAAAAGATCTGGAGTATGTTCGCGTCTTTCTAGACGGTACAGCGAGAGTAAGGTTAGCACTCGACCGCAAGCGGTGGCCACTGCCGTCTGCCATATAGTTAAACCGCTCAGAAAGATAAGGAGGGGAAGTAGGGCTGAACAGTGTGTTGAAAAGTAATGACAGGATATGCACGTCCCTGCGCCGGCGAATCGGTAACCATCGAAGCTTAGAGCGGAATTCAGAGATATGATCATACACATCATGGTTCGTCTAGTCCACATCTCAATTACATTTCACACAAACACTTTCGACTCTATTATATACCTACATGTATTTTTTATTCTGTGCGTCAACGTAGCAAATGCAAAAAAAACTATTTTTCCCTATAGATCCTATATATCTATCATACAAATGAACAATGTAACTTAGTCTAAATAAATTGTGATAGTTTGGACATATTTAACTTTATAACTTATGTTGGAGCCAAACCATTAGTAGAACTAATTTAATATTTCCCCTTTCGGACAAAGCCGCATTCAAATTTAAACCATAAATCCACTTAGCATTCGTTTTCAATCGCAAGCGAATCGTAATAAAATGTGGTCAATAGTTAAAACTAACCATTGATTCATTAGAATCGTTCATTCTAAAATCGACTGTAATCCAGTGACACTAGAGCCGATAACGGTTAGTGTTTCGAAGGACAATGGACCAGCAAACCATTGCTAAAGAGACAAAATGTTCGTTTTACCTAGGAAGGAACGAATGAAAGATTAATTTAATTGAAATACCGGGTAGATGCGACTTTTCGAGGATTTGATTTAAGCATTTAAAATGACCCAAAATGTTCGTTATTCGGCGCAAATGCCGAATATTTACCGAATAGTATTAGAGGTGTTTGTCTGCAAGTTGCAATAATGTAATATGTCATTGCATTGTGTAATTGTTATCTAAAAACGGTCTCTTATTGTTACTATTAACTATACCTTCACTGTCAAAATAACACTTAAAACAATAAGATTTTTACTACTACTTAGATGAGTTTGGCACAGCTGACGAAGGCATTACTTTAAAGCGTCCGGTAAAAGCTTAACCGAACATTCGGCCGAATATTCGTATTCGGCCAAAGCCATACGAGTATTTATTTATTTCTTTATTAATCCCTAAATAATACTAACAGACAGGCTATGCATGTTAATTATGCAGGAGGAAATATCCTATACAATAAGGTCTATACAATACAGTAGATATCAATGAAGTATGGAACTTAAAGCCGTAATAGACTCCAAATATCGGCTGCTAGTCGAGAGAAATTGAGATTCCGTGCTGTGAAACATATCCAGTTTGCTGTCGCTGTCTATTCAGCGCATCTCTAGTTTTAGCAGTGTATGTTTGTCTTTACGTGTTCCAGATACTGAACCTAATTGAAGTGTCAATAGATTCGATTGTTCCGGGTCACTTAGACCTTTTTAGGTTTTTTTTCAATTGTTTTTCCGTAGTCGGGGACATTTTTTTGACATTTTTATGCTCGTTGTACTTCCCGAATGGCTGTCAAAAAATTTAATTTAACATCATCGCAACCAGTGTATTTTTTTAGTTATAGATTTTTTGCATGTACGTATGTTAGTGTTAAAGAAAAATCCATGGGATTCTTAGTTTCAAGGTATCTATAGATAATTAAATGATTGTTTTTCAAAGCGATATTTATTTACCTTTACTTCTGACGTATCGACACGGGTCGCACCGGTCGTGGTCACAGATGACCATGCGACGGTGATAGTAATTATTTGATCTGTGATGATGCAAATTTGAATTTGAAAAGAAATAATGAAATTGACGCATCGCGTCTATACATTGTGATATTCAATACGTACAGGATAAGGGAGCGACCACGACGTGTCGTATGCGTCACGTATTCTTCATACATTTTGCTGCGTTTTACGGTGCGTTAGCGTATTTTGAGCAGCGGTGTGGTCGCACCTTAACAAAGCATAAAAATGATCCTTAACTGTCATTAGATATGCCCATCTGTCTTTTATATAATTAATAGATAAACACGCGGGTAAAATAACACATTTGTCCGAAATCGCCTCGTGAAGACATCATCAACATCGTATCAGCCGACAAGCGTCCATGAAATACTAGCTTCTGCCCGCGACTCCGTCCGCGTAGAACTCGTTTATATCGTAGCTCCATACAACCTGTCACCCCGCATTTCACCCCCTTAAGGGATGATTTCTGGGGTAAAAACTATCCTATGTCCTTCCCCAGAACTATCTCTATACCTTTCATGTATATCGGTTCATCGGTTTAAGCGTGAAGAAGCAACAGACAGACAGACACACGTTTCCATTTATAGTATAAGTATATGGACTAGATAACCACGCGGATCAGCCCGCATATTGTCACCTAAAACAACACGTTTGTCGTGGAGTGCAACACATGTGGAGTGCCACAATGAGCTGAGGGTATAAATATATGAAATATGTTTGTTTTGCCCCATATTATTGTAGATACATAAGACTATTCATAACGCCAATCACATTCTCAACGACCTCAAAAGGATAATTATTTATCGGTCGATACATATTTCTCTATTGTACTCGGACCCCAGGATTATTACTAAATGCCTCCATCCTGCTCTAACATAAGGGCGTAACGGCCAACACCACTCGAACTACTCACGCCTTTTTGCCCAAGTAGTGTATCCATTCATGTCAGAAGCGTCGAATGGATCTCGTTAGGGTCTCCACTATTTCCTTATTTACACGGATAATGTAAAAAAAAGTTATTGGTATATGGAAACATTCCCGCTGGATTAGATGAAATATTATATAAACAGCTATTTATACTTTTGGACCGTGGGATGGAATCCCGGCTGGTACCGATGAGTTTTTCGGAACTTATATATGTACCTACGGAATATTTACCGTTAGCTTGTCGGTGAAGGAAACATCGTGAGGAAACCGGTCTAATAATAAATAAATAAATAGTAGGGGACAATCTTACACAAATCAACCTAGTCCCAAACTAAGCAAAACTTGTACTATGGGTACCAGATGACGATAAACATACTTATATAGATAAATAAATACTTAAATACACAGAAAACACCCATGACTCAGAATCAAATATTCGTGCTCATCACACAAATAAATGCCCTTACCGGGATTTGAACCCGGGACCTCTTGCTTCGTAGACAGGGTCACTACCAACTAGGCTAAAACGGTCGTCAAAGTCCCAACGTCTAATCCCAATAAGGTCTAGTTTTCCCTTTCGATTGGAACTTCAGCAGGTCAATGACGTAACGCATTGGTCAGCATCAAAAGTAGCTGCGCAATCGAAGACGTCAAAAGCTCTTATTCCCTTTTGATAAAGACTTTTGACGTCTTCGTTTGCGCAGTTACTTTTGAGGCTGACTGTACGTTTACGTTAGGAAAAATAACAGTTGGATTGTCCTAACGCGCGTTCAAAACGTTACACGATTACCCCTCAGATGGCAGTTGCTTTCGTAAAACTAGTGCCTATGCCAAATCTTGCGATGAGGTGTCAAAGCGGACCCCGTGATCCTTTAGGGGCACAACCGGGAATAACGCTAGGGGGTACTGATTTATATTTTTGGACCACAGCTTGGCCCGGACTTGGTTTGACTTGGGTTCGAATCGGGATGTACTTATTCAATCATAATAACAAAGTGGAAATGTCTGTGAGATCACTATCGCTACATTATATAAAACAAAGTCGCTTCCCGCTGTCTGTCCATATGTATGCTTAGATCTTTAAAACTACGCAACGGATTTTGATGCGGTTTTTTTTAATAGATAGTGATTCAAGAGGAAGGTTTATATGTATAATATAGTACCCGTGTGAAGCCGGGGCGGGTCACTTGTTGTTTTAGGGGGTAGTTTTCGAAACTACTCATACGATTCTATAAATTCTTTGACCGGTATATAGAATGGACATCGATACTTAATAATATAAATCTTATATATACGAAAGTGTGTCTGTCTTTCTATCTGTCCGTCGGTTACCTCTTCACACTTAAACAGCTGAACCGATTTGGATGCAGTTTCAGTCCCAGGGAAGGACACAATAAATCATCCCCTAAGGGTGTGAAATGGGGGGTGAAATTTGTGTGGGGCTATGATATAAACGAGTTTCACGCGGACGGAGTAGCGGGCAGAAGCTACTAGACTATATTGTATTCCAAGGCTCCTTGCGCGTTATTTGTAAAACGCAAGCGAAGCCACGCGGGCATCTAGTGTTCCTATATTAAATGCTCAATGTAAAGATTGTACCTTAGGGGTTATTCATAAATTACGTCATTTCAAAATAGGGGTGGGGGGGGGGTCTGGCCATTGGATGACGATAGCCTTTTTATTAGGCGGGGAGGGTCTATTTCAAGAAATAACAGGATGATCAAAAATCGTCAAAAACCGATGACGCAATTTATGAACAGCCCCTTAGACAACACATAATTCACTTACCTTTAACTCCTTTTTGCAAGACTTGAAAATAAAACCATATATCAGTTAACAATTTCAATAAATGAACTACGAACAGACAGACAAGCTTAACACCCGACGAAAACGTACATATGTGTATGTGTGTGTCACTTTACAGCGCTTACCAACAACTCGTCTAAGGTTTGCCAGTATTTCCAGACCTCCGATCTCGCATAATCGTTACGGATCCAGGGGTCAAGATATATTAGGGACTAGTGGTGAGGTCAGAAAGATGGAATATACCCCGTTTGATCCTCAAATAGATTGGTTGCCTTAATTATTTCCTTTGCCATGACAACGTTCCTAAGCCAGACGCAGATATAAATCTTAGTAGACCAAGCGAATGTAAAGGCAAGGCGACATATTTCGTTTATCGATGCCAAGTCCCGAGTCAAGTCCTATTGTAATGGTCGCCATATCTAGGTCTGAGCCTAGTTTCTGCTGCAAGCAATTATAATAGGTGCTTCCAAAACACGAGGGAATAGGCTATTACTGAACCAGTGAGCTTCATCTAAGGCTCTGTCGTCGCTTACCATCAGGAGAGCCTAGTCTCTCCTGATGGTAAGCGGTCAATCATGGGAATATTTCATTAAAAAAAACGAGCGAGTAGAAGTTTTTTATAGTAAACTGCTATTCTCTCTATTTTTTTGTATGGAGAATCAAACGTTCTGGGAATTCTTAAATTAGGTTGTTTTTTGTGTGATTCATTATCCTCTCGCTGATCACTGGTTTCGATTATTAAACTGATATAAGAATATAAGACGATTTCACTTTCGTTATTTTGAATTGGGACAAAGGATAACTTCATGTGTTGCTCTGTAAACAAAGATTTATTTTTATTTCTACAAGTTTTAAGTTTAACCTACATTGTATGTACTATTAGTACTATTACTAACAATACCAACCTGTAAACAAAGAAACGACATTTAAAGTCTATTCCTGCTTCACCCACACACTTCTTTCCCAGTAACAAATTAACAATTATAACGGCGATTACTTCAATGCGGCATTTAAATCTGCATAACCTCACTTCCCAACTTTGACATATGACATGACATTGACAAGTCAAAGCAGAGTATGGCCACATTTAAAAAGTAAACGATATCGTTTATTTTTTACATCTCCCCCCTGGAGGGAGAATTTTTTTCCATAAAAAATTCTCTACCAAACTATCCTTGTTCTTGCGTTCTGTGACATGGAATTAGTTTTGTGATATGAAAGAGGTTGGATTCTGCTTTTCTGTGTCCTGTATCTATTTTAAATATAGAGTTTGAGATTTTTTCAATAATTACATATGGTCCAATTCTGAGTTCATCTAATTTCTTCCTGTTCAATCTATTTCCATTTTCGACATACACCATGTCGCCTACATTGAACTCAAAGAATTTTCTATCCTTGTCAAATAACATCTTATTGTAGTTATGTGATTTTCTTGTGTTTTCTAATGCTGCTTCCCTGTCCTTGATCCAGTCACTAAGCGATTTTTCTTCCTTTAGTTCATTTGGTAATAATGATAGATCTGTACCGTTTAGGAGATAACTAGGCGAGAAACGGGTCACTGAATGGTTGGTCTCATTATAATTCTTCACACATTCGTGGGCTACTGTTGTCCAAGCTTTTTTGATGCCTTCCTCATTCATTCTACACCTTATTTTATTTACTAAAGTCTGATTCAGTCTCTCGTTCAGTCCATTGGAGAAAGCTGAGTCTACTGCTGTAAACACCAAAGGTATACTGTTGCTTCTCAAGTACTCCTTAAACTCCTTCGAATTGATTCCTGGGTACTGGTCTGTGAGAATCATGCCAATATCCTCAGTATCCGATACAGTTTTGATCAGTTTTATAAAGTCATTTGCACTTTGGGTCTTTGAAGTAGAAATGAATGCGTACCTAGAGAAATGATCCACTAACAGGTGAAGATACTTCTTTGAAGATCTTGAGCCACCAAAACCTCCTATGGTGTCTATAGACATGATCTGGAATGGTTTGGTAGCCGGGCCCAGGTGTGACATAAATCCATATTTATCCTGTCCTCTCGACTTATTTTTAATGCAAACTTCACAGTTCGTGCACACTGTTTTTATGTTTTGTATCAAGTTTTTGGCTGCATAAAATGGACTAATCGTCTTCTGCATTTGCCCTATTCCAATGTGACCTAGGTCAGCATGTATTGATTTTATAAGTTTTATACTAAATTCCTCTGATAAAATCACTTTTTCTCTTGTTCTGCCCTTTTTTAAGTATACATTGTGTCTTTCAATTAGTTTTCTTCTGTTATTCTGTATTTCTGGATTTTTCCTCTGATCTGTTGCAATATCTTCAAGATTTATTAAATTTACTATCTTCAACTGTTCCTCTGTATTTTCATCTGGTCCTAATACAGGATTCCTGCTTAAGCAGTCTGCTTCTAAATTTTCCTTTCCCGGGGCATATTTAATCTTGAAGTCATACTGTGATAGGTAATATGTTAAATCACCTAATTCTTCATCGGTTCTAGATTTCAAATTCATGTTTTCTAGTGGTTTGTGGTCTGAATATACTATAAACGATTTACCAATTAACCAGTATTGCCAGTATCGTACCGCTTCCCTGATGGCTAAACATTCTAAATATATTGCTTTTTTCTTCTTTTGAGTCTCATTTAGCTTCTTTGAAAAATAAGCTACGGGTTTTTCTTTACCATCTGGTTGTATTTGTTTTAAAATTGCCCCAACACCCTCTAATGAAGCATCTGTATAGATATTTATCGGTAAATTTTCATCAAATATCTCCAAAACTGGTTGAGAACATAAAAGATCTTTTATCTTTTCAAATGCATTTTGGCATTCAGCCGTCCATATGAATTTCTGATTTTTTCTTAATAGATTATGCAATGGGTCTAGTATTATTGCACTCCTCGGAATATACTCATGGTAAAAATTAATTTTCCCTAGGAACTGTCTTATATTTTTCTGTGTTTTCGGAATGGGAAAATTCTTTATTGAGGTCAAGTTATCCTTTAGTGGCTTAACTGAATTGTCTTGTATTATATGACCTAAATATTTTACTAAGTCAGATGCAAATGTGCATTTCGTAAATTTTAATCTGAAACCCTCTGTTTTGATTGCTTCCAGCAACTTCGTTAAATGTTCAATATGTTCGGCGAACGTTTTGGAAAATATAAGGATATCATCAATGTAATTTACTGCAAAATCCGTAAGCTTATATTTTCTCAAAATATTGCTTAAAATTCTTTGGAAGATTGCTGGCGAGGTCTTTAAACCAAAAGGGAGGCAGGTCCATTGAAAGTGTCCCTCCTGCGTTACAAATCCTGTTTTCTTTCTGTCCTCGATCCGTAAAGGAATGGACCAAAACGCTGAGTTGATGTCCAGTGTCGAAAAAATTTTACAATTCCTAGTCTTTGTCATAAGGTCTTCAATCAACGGGAAGGGCTGAGCTTGTGGTACTACTATCTTATTTAAGTCCCTAAAGTCAATACATAATCTTGACTTTTTGTTCTCCTCTCTCTTAAATGCCAATGTGACCGGTGCAGCAAATGGACTGTAGGATTCTTCAATTAACCTTTTATCAAGTAACTTTCCAATTTGCTCTTCTATTTCTTTTTTATCTTCCATAGTACATCTGTACGGCCTCTTACTGCAATATGTGTCCACCAACAAGTCTATTCTAGCTTCATACCCATTGACAGTTCCAACATCATATTTATGCCTTGCAAAAACTGGTTCGTATTTGTTGATCAATGTATTTATTTCAGACTGTTGTTCTTTGTTCAAATGATCAATCTTTATCTTGAAATCCTCTTCCTTTATATGTTCATTAAAATTGACATAATATTCTTTTGTTGTGTTACCATCGTTTTCTGGAACAATCGATTTGTTATGACTTAATCCATCATTTGAAACATTCACTCTGTTATTATTTTTTATGTTTGTACTCAGTACCTGATTTATCTTCAAGTTCTCATCTTGAGTTAATTGGAATGTTTTTATAAGGTCTAAGCCAATCAGAAAATCATGCTTGAAATATTGTTCATCCACAATGCTTATATCAACATTCTCCTCCATATTAAAAATTTTTATTTTTAGGTTGGTCAAACCATCTGTTTTTTTAACACCACCAACTGTTACTAATTTTTCTTCATTCAATTCGTTTCCTTTTCCTTTCAGGCTTAAGAGTCTTGAATTTATAATAGAAACAACTGAACCTGAGTCATAAACTGCATTTACCTGGTTTTTATCATTTATTAGTATTTTGACCTTTATTAGTGGTGTTATTATTCGTTTTTTGGAACAGATTCATTTAACTCGGTCTCTATCATTGCATTATTTACATGTTTGATGAAGTTCTTCTTCACTCTGTCATCTTCCTTTGTACGAAACCAACATGCAGTCTCAGAGTGATAACGGGTGCCTTTGTTTAAGCCTTCACAGATTTTGCATGGTTTTTGAGTCTCATTCTTGAAATTTGTTCTCGACGGTTCATATTTCTTCCTAAAAGTGTAACTTTTTTTGTTAACCATATGTTCATACTTGCTTACTTCATTGAACAAGTCAACTGTATCCTTCAATGCTTCTCTATCAATTTTATTTAATATATACTCCGGCAAACCAACTGCGATAAGGTCCACCAATGTACCGGCATCAATCAACTTCCTCATATCAAGTAACAGCTTCTCTTTTTTTATAGCGTAATCTAACAGTGAGCCATCTTTATATTTATACAGTAATGCATATGTAACTGGACTCCACCCTTTGTTGACAAATGTATCGCAAAATTTTCCCCTCCATTCAGACCATTCTGCATTCATAGTCAGTTTCATAACCATGGAACTGTACCAATCTATACAACTTTTATCCATAAAGAGCCTAAGAACTTCAACCTTCTTTTCATCCGATATCTGGAAACGTTCACATTCCTTTTCAAAAATGTCCATCCATTGAGCTGCATTAGAATGTCTGCTAGTAAACTTCTCGATCACAAACTTGTCAGCAATATTCTTCAAGCTCTGTTGTTTACTTTCCTGTGTACCTTCTATTAACTTTTCTAACAATTTTTCTAAAGTATTTGTCCCTTTTGTGCCGGTAGCAGCGGGCCCAGCAGAAGTACATTGATCCTGATTTATTTCCTCCAGGTATCTGTCTGCAAACTGCACATTGCCATCCTCATCCATATAAATTTGTTTCAGTTCTTCAGTTAGCGAGATCCAAACTCGCCTGGTCTGATACCTTTTTGATAAACTATTTTTCACTTTACTATAAGCCGCTGTTTTTATTAACTCTTTGTGATGACCAACTACCTGTAGTCCGTCCGGTAATGCATAAATCTTGTTGTCCTCGGTGCTTATTGACGTTACACAACAGGCATTTGTTTTTTCGTCACTTCCAGGTAGTATTGTGAATTCAAAACGAAGTTTCGTCATCTTTATTTGAATTTTAAACTAGAAATGTCGTTTTATAAGACGATTTCACTTTCGTTATTTTGAATTGGGACAAAGGATAACTTCATGTGTTGCTCTGTAAACAAAGATTTATTTTTATTTCTACAAGTTTTAAGTTTAACCTACATTGTATGTACTATTAGTACTATTACTAACAATACCAACCTGTAAACAAAGAAACGACATTTAAAGTCTATTCCTGCTTCACCCACACACTTCTTTCCCAGTAACAAATTAACAATTATAACGGCGATTACTTCAATGCGGCATTTAAATCTGCATAACCTCACTTCCCAACTTTGACATATGACATGACATTGACAAGTCAAAGCAGAGTATGGCCACATTTAAAAAGTAAACGATATCGTTTATTTTTTACAAGAATTTAAAAATATATTGATATATAAAAAAGGTTAAGACTTTAATCCTCGGTTAGAAAATATATACCTCCTTACCTTTCAGATTCAGATTCAGATATTTATTAATAAATAGCGATATTTTACATGTCAGGATAGTAAATACATATTTGAATTAAAAGTGTTACATTTATGCTTATTTTATTGAACATTAAACATAATTTTATGATTATCGTAGCAATAAATTTAATTTGCAAAATATCTTATATATATATATATGATATACTATGTAGTCCCTCGTCTGTCTAGTAAGGTAATACATTTAAATGGTGATCTCTTGTGGCTTTGGTCCTTTCTGCAAAACTAAGGTCAGTTGGGGCAAGTGCGCCACCGGGGTAAGTGCGCTTTCATCAAACATATTGAAATCTACAGATATTTTAGTACTATAGACATCTTAGATGATCATCATATCAGCCAGAAGACGTCCAGTGCCAGACATAGGCCTCCCCCAAAGAGTGCCACTATGACCGGTCCTGTATGATAGGCGCATTAACCCCGTTGGCGCACTTGCCCCGACTGACCTTACATCCTGCGTACTTGCAGCCATTCTATTCAGATGTATGTCTGTGACGAGAAATAACAAAATAATTACAAACTACCTCGTGTTAAAATAACCCCTAAAATTGAAAATTAATAATGGATAGGAGCCACCCTAGTGGAAGGGTTCCGATGAACCCTACTGTGACTACTTGACTACGGTAATCTATGCTTATGACTAAATTACTGGGTGGGGTAAGCAGGGTGTTACATTATTCATGAACGGTGGAATGAACGAGAAATTAAAGATAGTGCTGATACGATGGATAAACGACAAACATAAGACATTTATTTAGCATTACGCTTACTCGTAGTATAAGTACCAGTCCCCGTTTGTTTCGCAGGAGACCAAATTACATTTTACATTCCAAGGATTCAAATTGAAACCAGTGGCTCTAGGAGCTGTAGATTTAAAAAAAAGCATAAAAATGACTCCATTATGCATAAGAAATACGTATTCCTAATAATGTGTTAATCAAGACGGCCGATAACAACATTTACCGAAATGCCATTTTCCTGCATTGGTTATCTGCGCATCGGCACCCGAATTGCAAATAAGTATATTAGTTAAGGACTTTATTTTGTTCATATTTAATTGTGTATATACTTTTTTACATTTTTATTACTATTGTAATGGGTTTAGGTATTGCCTGAAATAAAGAAGCATTCATGCATTCATAAGACCGCAGTCATAAGTACACCACTACACTACTAATAGCTTTGTGGGTATTTATTAGCTGAGCGGGCCAACACACGACTCTAATGCCAAATTCTTATTTTAATTTTGCACTACAAAACACTAACTTACATACATACATTCACGCCTTTATTTCCAAAAGAGGTAGGCAGAGCATTCAACTTATATTCCAGCGCCACTTTTAGCATAAATGTGGGTATAAAAGATCAACAAAATGTGATATTGCAGTGATAGGTTGCTAGCCCATCGCCCACAACACACTTCAACCCTGGTCCCTTAGCCGACTTTTACGACACCCACGGGAAGACGGGACTACTTCTCTGTAGTAGTGTTGTATTCCTGGAGGTGAGCAAGGTCGCCAGAGCTCCCGAGGATGCATTGTGTTGACAGCGAGGGAATTAGTTCCTTCAGCTGTCAACACGGCGAATCCTCGAACATATCAAGGGTCGGCAACGCCCATGTTACTCCTTTGGAGTTGCATGCGTCTATAGGCTGCGGTGTCCGCTTACCATCAGGCGGGCCGTACGCTTGTTTGCCACCGTCATTGTATAAAAAAAATTACATCTCTACGAACCGAAAATTACTTCAACCTTGTCATTGGTTTCAAAATACCAGTTTAGTAATAGTCATCCGTCATTTAGCCTCTCCGCCATTTGTACTAAACAATAGTATGCACCTACATTTAACAATGAATAACAATACCTTCACATTATAATATTTAAGTCACATCTATATAAGCCACCCTACTAGGGTACATACTGTGATAAGGCCGTCCATGCTACGGGGTCTGAAAGAGTTAAAGTTGTGTTCATATGACATTTCATTTGGCATTTCTAAGAGAACAAATGAATCCGAAATTCTCAAGCAACTAATAAAATTGCTAATTTCACGATTGGATATTGAATCATTGATTGCCTCTGATTTCTATGCGAAGCGGTGTTTTAGGCGGCGAAGTTCAATATTTGTGCCAAGTCAAAAGGTCCCCCTGGAGTTTGTTTTGAGGTCCCATTTGCCTACTCGCCTGGATTAAGACTTGCCAGTTACTTTACTTTCCACTAGAGATAGGTTTACGTTCAAGTGGCACTTAGTTTCTAATTATTTGTTGCAATTTCTCCGCTACCCAAAGGTTGTTCCGCTCTTGTTAACCTCTATTTTTAAGTTTTAATCTCCTGTATTTGATTCATGTTTTGAGGTGTCCAGTAAAGAGTAATTGTATTTTATTATAGATTATAATGCAATCTCCTAAAAATAAAAGTGTTAATTAAATTCTATTTAATTCCGAAATAGATCCTTAGTGGTTTTTTTTTTAATTGAAATGCGGATATAATTCTCAATCGACTTCTAATTTCGGGTAAGTTAATTGTGATTTAAGGTTGATTGGATTTAAAATCGTTTTGAGCACTGTGAAAAGGGATTTATTTATGTTTTTTTGCACGTGTATTTAATTGTTATAATGGACTGGCCAGAACTCCATTAAGTAGGTAATCATTGAACACTCTTTTCTCTTCTTCTTAGCTGTTCTAAATCACATGAATATATACACCTCTTTATATATATTTTTATCTGTTTTGCGTTTTTCGCATTTTTGAGAAAAAATCCAGGTCTAAATTACCCACAACCGGCGAGCCTGTATGAGGAGATAAAGAATTGTGTAAGGCTGAAGTAGTGGGCGTTGTTTCGTCTCTACCTACCCGAATAGGATACGTGAGTATATCATTATCATCGTCATATCAGCCGTATAGCGTGAGTATATGTATTTCATGTATGTACTAAACACTAAACAGTACTATTTAAACGCAGCACGAAACATCCAAAGTGTCCGTAGTTTTAGCTTTCGGCCCCGCCTAAAGTAGCCGGGGCTATTTCCCTAAGACGCCCTTGATGAGGGCTTAAGATGTTTGGGGCAGGTAGTTTACGACACGAGGCTACGGTGACTTAAACTTTAATATTGATATGAAGGGACCCCGAGTAAATGTAAAGGTTTTCGGAAGCTGACAGCTATGGAATCTCGTTATTGTTTGATAGGAGGCACTATTTAGTATTTACTACCCTGACGAAAGCGAGGGGTGGTATTTATTTTATTTATTTGTCTCAGCCAACTTTTTTATAAACGCGAAAGTGTGTCTGTCTGTCTGTCTGTTACATCTTCACGCTTACGCTTAAACCGCTAAACCGATTTAGATGATGATATAGAGATATTTTTAATCCCGGGAAAGGGCATAGGATAGTTTTTCCCGGAAATCATCCCCTAAGGGTGTGAAAAGGGGGTGAACATTGGGATGGAGCTACGATATAAATGAGTTCCACGCGGACGGAGCCGCGGGGGAAGCTAGTACTTTTATATTTCTAAGTTAAACTATTCTTTGAGAACGAAATAAACACACGCACAATCCAAACCTCTTCATTAAAACCCGCCCGGATCGCTTAAATATTCAAATTTCACTTTGCAACTTAACTAAACGACTAGAAGTTAGATTTCGCTAAGCACTAAAACTGAATTACAGTTTATATATACTGTATCTTGACTTGGTGCAGCCAAATCCTACTATTAGGTACTTTTTACCCGCTACTCCGGACGGAGTAGCCTAACTACTTTTTACCCGCTACTCCGGGTGGAGTAGCCAAACTACTTTTTACCCGCTACTCCGGGCGGAGTAGCCTAACTACTTTTTACCCGCTGCTCCGGGTGGAGTAGCCAAACTACTTTTTACCCGCTACTCCGGGCGGAGTAGCCTAACTACTTTTTACCCGCTACTCCGGGTGGAGTAGCCAAACTACTTTTTACCCGCTACTCCGGGCGGAGTAGCCTTACTACTTTTTACCCGCTATTCCGGGTGGAGTAGCCTAACTACTTTCTGCCCGCTAATCCGGGTTGAACTCGATTATTTCGTAGCTCCATACAAACTGCCACCCCCCATTACACACTAGAGTATGATTTCCGGGATAAAAACTATCCTATGTCCTTTCCCGGGACTCAAACTTTCTCTATGCCAAACATCTTAATCTGTTTAGCGGTTAGAGCTTGAAGGGGTAACAGACTAACACACTTTCGCATTTACAATATTAGTATCAATTTATACCCCATGTCAGCGTTAGATTAGAAAAAAAGAAACAGAAAAAGTGGCATTGGCAAAACATTTTATTTTAAATATTTTTAGACGACCCAAAGGAAGACTCCTCAGTCAGTCAGTAAGTAAAGTCTAGATACTCCAGCCTACTTCCACTGTACAACTTAAACTAAGCTAACCGAGCTACTATCGGTTCTCGAACGTAATTCGATTCAATCTCGATTGACATTTAGCCCTCTCGCGGCCAAACGGCGTAACAACCGTCACTACGCCACGCTGTGACGTCATTTCGTTGCCTTTATAGTCAAAGTTCGGGGCTGAATAATTTCTAGGTGTACTCGTAATGGTTTATCCCAATTATTGGATAACTCTTAATCTATTACCGAGATTGAACTTACTAAGTTTGTAGACAGGCTTGATGAATTTAAATATTGTTAGACTAGTTTTCAAATCAAGATGGCTGTTCAGAGAATAATGTAATGTCTGCAGCACAAACAGGCACATGTCCGACGCAAAGCAAGAGTGTTTACACCGTGTATCTGTGACATACAGCGTGTACCAAAAATGGGGTGTGACCCGGTCAAGGGCATAACAGGTATCGTGTTCTGATAAGAAAAATTAAGAGAAAAAAAATTACGCGATTTTTTTTTACACTTGTATGGAGCGTTGGCAGACTGGGGCGACCTGCTCCATACAAATGTAAAAAAACACGGCAAAAAAAAAATTCTCTTAGTTTTTTTCTATATGTCTGACTGTGGCATCGTAATGTGTGTCTGACTGTGGCATCGTAACTCGGAAATGGATGATGAGTGCGAACTTTTTAAATCGAGCTGGTTCTATAGCTAAGTATGCTTATTGTGACAGGTGTGTTTTATAATAATAATTATTATTATTATACAAGGCGTGCAGCAATGGGCTAAAACTACCCATAAATATTATTATCACATAAGAAAAACTTAACAACGAAGTTATGTGTCATGCGTATGAAAACTTTATAATTAGCAGTAAATAAAAATAAGATCCCATAAGAAATATGCGTTGACCATTTTTTTATTGAATTAATGTCCTACATCTTTCTAAAAATCTTTGTAAAAATCTACACAAATTCCCATATTTAATTCTAACATGTTCAGTTACAAAACAGTTCAGTATAACTACAAATAAATTCGCGATACAATCTCACAGGAAACTCCTAATCCTAATATGCGTACGGATCCGTACATTTTTTAAATCAGACAATTACACCTTTTAAATCCCAATGGCGTTTACGCCCTTACGTCACTATTCCTTAAAAATATAAAAATTCCCCGCGGAACAACTCGAAAGACCCACAGAGTCGTGTGATCGAGAACTAATCTTATCTCGGGCGATCGCAAATCTCACATGGAGTTAAGCCGTATTATTTTATTTTACATCGCTCTTTTAGTAGGGTATCGCATTAGTGCAATTATATTGGGGTTCCGTTCTGTTTTTTGAAAAGGATCTCGTTCGTCCCTAGTTTTGGCAACTAGTATTGTGTACATGAACATGTCATGTTGGCCTAAACATTAAAATCAACTTTATTAGAAGAAAAAAAAAACACGTTTATCTGTACGTAGAGCGCTCGATCGCGTGGTTTGATGTATGACTTATTGTCTGATTTCTAAAAAACTTCGGCACTTACAATAATTTTGTAATATAACAAATCAGCCTATATACATTATACATCCCACGGCTGGGCACAGGCCTCTCGCGGATGAGAGGGAACGGGCAGGCCCACGCTGGCCCAGTGCGGGTTGAGGACTTCACATACACCTTTGAAATTCTTCGCAGATGTGCACGTTTCTTTACGATGTTTTTCCTTTACCGAACAACTATTTTACCAAATAAAAAAATACTAAAGCTGAAAAATTTCCGTAGTGCGAAAAAAAATTCTCATTAAAATGTACTACTAACAATATTTGGACCAAGGTCTGAAATAAATCATTTAACTATTAATAGCATTCGTATCGGTGCATACATATCCCTTATACTAGTTTCTGCCCGCGACTCCGTCCGCGTGGAACTCGTTTATATCGTAGCTTAATACAAACTTTCATCCCCCATTTCTGAGGGGTCAAGGGAAGATTTCCGGGATAAAAACTATCCTATGTCCTTCCCCAGGACTCAAATTATGTCTATACCAAATTTCATCCAAATTGGTTCAGCGGTTTAAGCGTGAAGAGGTAACAGACAGACAGACACACACACATCGCATTTATAATATTAGTATGGAAGTATGGATTAGGGATAAGCTCGCCTTTGTACTTTGATCTATTGTGTGACATGTATATACTTTAACCTGTTATTGTGTACAATAAAGTGCTTACATACAGACATACATATATACATACATACATAAAAGCTCAACAGATCTATTTCGTTTAAAATTCGTTTGTTTCTATCTGTCAATTTGACATTTGTGTTTTCGTAAGAAAGGGACAAAATACATTTTATCTATCAGAGGCATTTTAAGTTTTATGAATTAGGACGCTCAGACCAAGAAAAAAAGATAGACTGAGCATGACGAAACACCTAGTGAAGCTGGTTTTTAACCAAGCAAAATAAATTAACACACGCGCACATACACATAATAAACACATTAAATTGCACATAACTCAAAATAAGTGATCTTGACAGCATTGCTACACGTGCTGGTAAGTTTTGGGCAATTTGGTTTTTGTAATGTGTGCGTGAGCGTGTGCTAAACTTATTTAGCTTTGTTGAAAACCGGCTTCAAAAGGTTGTTCGTCATGCTCACTCTGTCTTTTAGGGTTCCGTACCTCAAAAGGAAAAACGGAACCCTTATAGGATCACATTGTTGTCCGTCCGTCCGTCTGTCAAGACCCTTTTTCCCAGGAACGCGTGGAGGTATCAAGCTAAAATGTATACCAAATACTCAGGTCTACTGTCCCTTGGAGCTGTGAAAAAATTAAACTTCTAAGCTAACGCAATCAAAAGATACAGCCGTTTATGTCGCAAATTTCCGCAAATTTTCGAAACTCGCAAGGGCCCGTGAACTCAGAATCTTGAAATTTGGTACAAAGCAATGTCTTATAGCACAGATAAAGGAAAAATTGCGAAAACCGTAAATTTTTAGTTACATCATATAATAAAAATATTTTTAATCATTTTAAAGTTATTACTTATATACCTTCAGGTTTGTACGGAACCCTCGGTGCGCGAGTCCGACTCGCACTTGGCCGGTTTTTTTTCTTGGTCCGAGTTAGGATTAGGACCTAAAGATTTAAGTGCGATAGTTCCTTCGTTGCATTGTTACCTAAGTATAATAACTCCTAAGGCATAGCTGTATGTATGTATGTAACATGTATTTTAACCTAAACCTATTTTTGTCTATGACCTGACCACACAGACCAACTCGATAGTTTTGTGGGACCCAGTTAATTATTAAGTTTATGTACTTACTCTGTTCATTAAATAAATAAATAGTGATAACCAGACAAACGTTCCAGATATTCACTGCTATAGACGTTTCCTAGTTTTTTAAACCTACTGAACCCAGTCGCTAAAACAAAGTAATTTCCCCTTTTGCCTTCAAAAAGCTACACTAAGCTTTCCGTAATGGCTTTCTTACAGCTTATCCTATTAGCCGTATTACCGTGGAATTAAAAACACGTTGGGTATTGTAATAAGAGCTTTTTTACACATAAATGGCGGCTAAGAATTTTGTTTTTTTTGTTTTCAGGTGTGAGAAAATTTGAACTGTCATATAGTTAGTAGCCAAATATTTCGTAACACACCCTTATTCTTACTGTAATAAAGCCGTGCACCGAAATATTTGGCTACCTTGGCTGCTACTAACTATATGACGCGGACTGTACACTAAAATTATAACGTAAAGAGTCGTGTATAGCAATTATCCATTTAATTTTATATTGTGTTTTATTTGTTTTGCTAGGTGAGAGATTTGATAATAGCAATTTTTTGTCGCATTTTTTGCAGGTTTAAATGACAGTTGATATGTACTACAGCGCGTTTGAAAAGTTATGGAATCACCCCGCTGGAATCACCTTATTCTAATATTTAAGATCTTGTCTAGTTTCTTTTCGTATATTTATTTAGTACCTATTGAAAATTAAATATTTGTTATCCTGGTTACAAATAAGTTACATTACAGGTTACAGGTATTTATTAATATTGCCTCTGCCCGCAACTCCGTCCGCGTGGAACTCGTTTACACAAACTTTCACCTCCCATTTCATCACCTTTTGGGGGATGATTTCCGGGATAAAAACTATCCTACGTCCTTCCCCGAGACTATCTCTATACCAAATTTTATCTAAATCTAATAATTTTATGTGAAGAGGTAACAGACAGACAGATACACTTTCGCATTTATAATATTAGTACTATAATACTTAACCGGTTAATTATCCAGTTAATGTGTCCAGTGGGCCTAAGCATGGTTGCCATTTTATCACTTATCGTTGTGGTAAAGACGCCCATCACGCTCTGACAAGTATGCGAGTGCGAGAGTGACGGATGGCTTATCGACAACGATAAGTGATAAAATGGCAACCGTGCTACGCCCGCAGATATGACCGTAACACCATGACCGGGTTATTTCACTATTAAATCTCACAGATTACCTACCCCAGACTCATAAGCTCATGACCCATCGTAAATTGTGCTATAAATTATACGTATCATCATATCAGCCGAAAGACGTCCACTACTGGACATAGGCCTCCCCCAAAGAGTGCCACAATGACCGGTCCTGCGCCAACCGCATCCAGCGGACTCCCGCGACCTTTACCAGGCCATCAGTCCACGTTGTGGGGGACCCACCCACGCCGCGCCTTCCGGTACGTGGTCGCCACTCGAGTGGCGCGCACTGCACGTAGAACCGATGGCCGTTGGGGCGGAAAGGTTCTCGAGTGGCGAACAAGTTTTGCATATATTTATAAAACACACCAGAGACCGAGGTGTCCTAGACAGTCACCCTTCTCTGAATCCATTATACCTAAATTATAGTATAACACAATCCCATACTTTAATATAACATTTCGTTCCACAAACGACCACCTTAATCCATTGCAGCAAAAACTTTAAAATATACCCTCGAGGAGATAACCCTCGAAAGCAGTCAAAAATCAACTCAATTTAATTGACTTAAGATTCATATTCCAACTCCTTTAAAGGCAGCATAGAGATAAGATGTTATTTTTGTAATCGAAATCTACCTGACTATAGACAAACGATATTCGGTTTCGTTTTACCGATTATGTCAATAAAGAGTGTGTTTATGTTTATCGGTGGTTGTTAGCATTCCTGGATGACAATTCGTGGTGAAATAAATATGGATATCTTAAGTGTTAATTCCCAGAGACTAAGACGATATTCATGAGTTGCCTGTTTTTGAGATTTTTATACACCGTGGGCCCGAGTAACCCAAAAGATTTTAACCACGCATTCCTTAGGTCATTAGGAGCAAAAAATTTTATATGAACCCCAGTCAAATCCGGCT
This sequence comes from Epinotia bilunana, assembly GCA_947049275.1. Lineage (NCBI taxonomy): Eukaryota > Metazoa > Arthropoda > Insecta > Lepidoptera > Tortricidae > Epinotia > Epinotia bilunana. The sequence goes on along the minus strand of OX346275.1, from coordinate 12,719,542 downwards.
TAGTTTTGAAGATATGACCAACTTTCATGTAAAATATTTCTTGTGATTACTAAAGTGAAGTTAGCTCTTTTGATTAATAATAATAATAATAATCATAATTGCGACGTCGCTACCGATGTTGGCCAGCTCCGCGTCCCTATTGACAGATATCAGTGCCAGCTACCACTCACAAAATTGATCCTTTAAAAAAAAAAATCGTTACCGTTTTATTTAAAGGGATAACTTCCATAGAGAAGCGATAGTTATCCAAGTTTTATTTACAAACACCGACATATCAAGAAAAAAAAGTTTTTTTTTTTGCTGAATTTCAGTTGGGTTCATATAACTTTTTTTACTCCTAATGACCTCAGGAATGCGTCGTTAAAATATTTCGGGTTACTCGAGTCCACGGTGTATAGTGATGTGCTTTAACCGCGAATTGTGACTAAGTTTTCTTGGAAGAATTAAAGAGGAATGATTTGATTTTCGATTGTTTTTCGACTTTTAGCGTCCCTTATTACTGCTTATAATAATCGATAATTAATTTTATAGAGTATTAGTCACTCCGTTTTCTGAAATAGTATAATAAGTACTTTTGATAGTAATCGAACGAACGAGCGAAGCGAACGAAGTTCTATGCTTCAGCTTGGTGGGATAGTCGTTTTTTCGGTGTCCCGCTGTCCGGCTGTAGGCTACGGTCGCATTTCTAAACAGATTCTGGTGAAATTTAGTAAACTGGTTCGTTAATTATATAGGTTTTTGTCGAGTCAACTTTTCGTTTAAAAATCTAAAAAAAATAATCACAGGCAAGTTCTACAGTTCACAGAGCCACAACAGGTATTATGACTAACGGCTCTGTGATCTGTAAAAATCGCGAGCCTACAGTTAAACATGTTTGAAGTGAAAACTTCTTTAGCGGCGCTGTGCACTTTTTGGGATGGGGAAAAATTGTTAAACTCGCCACAGGTCACGGGACCGTAAGGTGAGATTCAGTGTTGCCAGATGAATACAAAAAGCGGGAGCTGCGCTTTTTTATACGCGGATTTTTTTTTATATTCGCAAAAGTGACTAGTCATTGAAAAAATCTATAATGAATGAACCTGTTCACAAAATTTCACGAGAATCAGTTGAGAAATACGACCTGTAGTAGAAACAGCGGGAAAGTGGAACATCCGGACATCTGGCCCCTATTTCACCAACTTGAAAATTGTCACCTGACAACGACAATTCTCCGTACATTGCTGGTTCCACAAGTAACCTAGCGACCACCTTAACTTTTAGAACGAGCAATGGGTGGTGAATTGTCAGGTGACAATTGTCAAGTTGGTGAAATAGGGGCCTGGACATACAAACGATGTTCGGTCCAAGCTGAAGCATAATAGAACATCATTCGCTTCGCTCGTTCGTTCGATAATTGCGAATGATTCATCGGTGGTCCTGTACTCCATGTCAGGACCTTGTATAGAATCGCCGCCATTTTGTATGACTTTATGTTGCTAACTGGCGCAACGACCCTACAAGTGAATATTAAATAGTTCGTCTTCAGGTAAGTGTATGTGGGTACTGACCAATGTGTTAATGATTCTGTTTGTTGCCGAGTCATCTCAACTCGACCGGAGGTGCCCAAATATTTGAATACACAAAGACTTTTCGTCTGTTAGGGTTGTCACTTGGCACAGCTCTATTATATTTGAAACGATCCTCCATTTTTAGACCTAACTACTTTAGCCCTAAACGCTTCATTTGATCGAATATTTCATTAGATCTACTGCATTTTTTTCGGAAATATTAAGCTTTATAGGATTATTGCAAACCTAATCTAACCTAATGACTTATATTTGATGATATTCAAAGAAAACCCGAAAAGTTCACAGATTAGAAGAAATGCATTAGGTCTAGTGAAACATTAGGTCTACCAATGTGTTTATGATTCCGGTAGGTGTGCCAGGACAATAGTAAGTAAAGTAAAACAACGTTGTACCTAATGCAGACACTAAGAACTTGACATCTACTTAAAATATCTCACAGTATAGCAAAAGCTGAGTGCTTAAAGTAAATTTGAAAAAGATTCTGTAGGTACTTTAGTTTGGACGCTGCCCTTATATAGAACTCGCGTATACTTAGACTACTTAGTCAGTCTACAATTAATTCTACATAGACTTCGCCACCCATTAAAACCCCTTAAAGAACGATTTTCTTCCTTCTCCAGTACTCAAATTTTCTCCATACCAAACTACATCTTAGTCAGTTCAGCGTCTTAAGCATGAAGCTCCATACAAACTTTCACCTCCCCCATTCACCCCCTTAAGGGGTGATTTCCGGGATAAAAACTATCTTATGTCCTTTCCCGGGACTGAAACTATCTCTTTACCAAATTTCATCTAAATCGGTTCGGCGGTTTATGCGTGAAGACACACTGAGCATTTATAATAAATACTAGCTTCCGCCCGCGACTTCGTCCGCGTGGACCCGGGATAAAAACTATCTTATATTTTAATCCAGGCTATAAACTATCTTCGTGCAAAATTTCATTCAAATCGGTTCAGCCGTTTAAGCGTGATTGAGTAACAAACATCCAAACATCCAAACATACAAACATCCAAACATCTAAACTTTCGCATTTATAATATTAGTAGGATTAGAATAGATGTCTGATGTTACTGCTATGAAACAACAATATCGTGCTCAAAGCCGTAAATCAAGCAAAAGTAATAATAAAAATCTATTTGCATAGACGAGACGCTGCCAACCCTATTTTCTCCTTCGTCACCTTATTTGATATTCCCTTTTAATTTTCCACTGAATTTAAATTCACCCAGAAGGGATTTGGGAGTGTAATGTTGCCGAATACTTTGTTTTTTATAACCAGAAATCAGAGCCAGGAGTCCAAGGGGATTCATTTCGTTCAATTTTTTGTTGACAATTACGGTTACTCGAATTTTCGGGTATTTTTAAGGCTTTATTTGGATTTGGGCAATGTCGTGATTTTTAGGGTTGCCATTTTGCAGTTTTATTGAAAAAGGGTTCGTTAATTTCTTAAATGTACGCTTGGGGAACAGGTAAACACGAGTGTTTACACCTACAAAGAAACAAAATAAACGTTTATTATATTGCATTAGCACGGTTAAAAAGAGTGAATAGGCTTTTACTGAACCAGTTTGGAACCAGTGAGCTAAATCTTAGGCTCTGTCGTCGCTTAAAAAAAATATCTAAAACATAGCGAATCATTTTACAGCTTTGATTCTAAATAATAAAATAACTAGACCTTTTTTTAATTTCCAAATCAGTATCATAAACAAAAGTAACTGTCAATGTAAAACTCGTCCAAAATTTCCATTTCCCCCCAAGGGTGGCAAATAGTCAACGCTGACAGGACCTCTCAGGCTGCAAACAAGGTGTTTTCCTCAAGGATTTTTCCTTAGTCTATTCGACCTGACATTGGTTTGACTTTGTTATTATTATAATCGCTCCCGCTCACTTATGGACACCAAAATGTAATGACCCCGAAAATTTTTTTTTTCATTAAGACGGTGACAAACAAGCATGCTTGCCTGATGGTGATCAGACACCGTAGCCTACGCACGCTTACGATACTATTGCGTTGCCGACCCTTTATTGACTTGAGGGTTCGTCGTGTTGAGTTAGAAACGATCGCGGGTCCCACACTCTCAACACAGCACATCCTCGGGAGCCCCGGCGACCTCACTCACCACCTCCTGGTCTCACAACGCCACATACCTATAGAGCAAGTAATGACGTTATTATAGGTGTGGTGGCTCTTCATTATCATATCAGCCGAAAGACGTCCACTGCTGAACCTCCCCAAGCGAGTGCCAAAGTGATCGATCCTGCGCCGCCCGCATCCAGCGGACTGGCGCAACCTTTACCACGTCATCAGTCCACCTTCGGGTCTACCTACGCTGCACCTGCTGGTACGTTGTCGCCACCCGAGAACCTTTCCGCTCCAACGGCCGTCAGTTCTGCGTGCCCCGCCCTCTGCCACTTAAGTTTAACGATTCAGAGGGTTATATTTCTTCGTTCTGCTGCGGATAGCCTCATTTCTGATGGGATCACGCAGAGAAACTCCCAGCATAGGCCTCTCCATAGCCCTTTGGGTGACATTGAGCCTTCTTATGAGGCCCATAGTAAGCGACCACCGTCATGACGTGCAAATACTCACGTAGTGAGACACTGCGGTGATATTAGTACAATATCAAGAGGTTGGGTCAAATACACCTTATATATTTATCATTGTATGTATGACAGGGTTTTCCAGGGCTCTTAACGTGTCAGTCTGACAGGCTCTTTTTGTTTTTATAAAACAAATGCAAATGCAAAATGTCGCAAGAGACTGGTGTTTTGTATGAAGATAGGCTTTAATGTGTATATTGTTAGTGTTAAGAGAAACTGTGAAAATGGGCACGTAGGTGGCACGTTTCATTGTTTGCTTGTTAAACTTTGTTTATCCGTAACTTTATAAAATGCTATGTTGTGTATTTACCTGTTTCCTCATTTTATTTATATATTTATTTAAACAAAAGCAAAACTTATCATACAAAAGGCGGACTTAACGCCTACGGCTAATTTCTCTACCAGTCAAACCTTATGGCAAAGCGGAAAAGATCGTCGTTTTCGTGTGACTTAAAACTTAAACCCCCCGTGTGATGTCGGGTTCGAATAGAATTTCTTCCAAAGGGTGTCGTAAGAGTCGTACTAAGGAAACAGGGTTGGAGTATGTTGAGGGCGATGAGCTAGCAACTTATCACTGCGATATCACATTTTGTCTATCTTCTATACACTCATTTACCTATGCTAAAAAAAAACCCGTTTATTTCGGACCACATAAAATCCATATTTTGCTAGAAGTGGCACTGAAACATAAGTATCATGTGCTCTGCCTACCCCTTTTGCGAATTAAGGCGTGATTATCTGACTCGCCAGACAAAGGAGCCGTCACGTCAGCGCATCAGATGAGTATGAGTATGAATATAACCGAACTAAATGTATGAAACCGATACTGTCCGATATCTTTCCGTTGCGTCATGTCGACATGTCGAATAATGCCATTCGACGATTATATTCGACTACGGCAGAACCGAGAGGAAGGCATATGATTTTATTAGTCTATGTTTGTATTAACGTGTGTTCCACGGTAGCGTTTAATATAGATTTAGATTTAGATTTCTTTATTTCATAAAATAAATTTACATTATAAGTTAACTTTAAGCTAATTTACACGAATTTATTTAATGACCGTCAATTAATGAATATCAATTAAATGAAATGTCACAGGTACAATACAAAATTATTATGGACATATATTACAAAATGATTCAAGATATACTGATCCGATTCTGATAAGACGACCTCTGTAGCCTAGTCGGTAGTGACCCTGCCTACGAAGCCGGAGGTCCCGGGTTCGAATCCCGGTAAGGGCATATTTAGATATTTATTATTAATAAAATGAGGTATGATCGATTCGAAATTGTGCTCCGAATGGCATAGGCTTTCTGGCCTGTTGTCAAGTTTCACTTACAAACTTAGATATTGTAAGATGTGTTATATGTTTAATCCTAAATACATAAATAAATGTAAACGTTTTTTTTTCACTTACTTTTTCGTTGTCGGACAGTTTTGCATAAACGCTTTGTATAAATATTATTAACAACAGGCTTTACTATTACCGGGACTAGAGAAATAGTTTTCTTTTCTAACGTAACAACACCCCCCATTCCTTGTCATTGTGTAGTCGATTCATGAGAGATGGCGCGGAAAATATATGAAACTGTCATTAATTTCATAGACATTACGCGCCAGCTCTTGTGAATCGACCAGGGGACCGATTTTTGACTTTCGAGCGCTCGAAAATCAAATAAAATTAAATACGTTTGTAGTGTCAATATGGCAGGCACTTACTTTCTACCAATATAATTGAATACGAGTGGTTAATACCACTCGTTTTTCAATTTTCTATCGCTATTTCAAAATAACATTTCATAATTTTTGTCAGTTTTCGAGTGAAAGAGTCGTGCGCTCGAAAGTCAAAAATCGGTCCCCAGCACGTCTATCATGGGACCGCCGCGACATACTCTCGATGTTTCTCGCACTACACCTCTTGTTCTAAGTGTTCTAATAAGAGAGAGACGGATAGTGCGAGAAAAATCGAGAGAACTCGCGCGCCGTCGCATGATAGCCGTGCTGTGCTGGGTCGGCAACTGTTGACACCCTAGTGGGCGAAGTATGGTTGACATTGATATAATGTTATCGCTATCGATAAGACACCCGTCACGTTCTGACCAGTATGCCAGTGCGAGAGTGACTTATCCACAACGATAAGTGATAAAATGGCAACCATATAGGCTACGCCCGCTGGAATTGCACGCGTCCACGGGCTACCGTAACCGCTTTACATCAGGCGGACCGTACACTTGTTTGCTACTAACGTGGTTTAAACAAATATACCTAACTAAATATAATATTATGTTAAACCAAAACATGTGTGGCACGGTAAATTTTCTCAACTACCAGTCATCTGGAAATAGCTCTATTACCGTTGCCTTAAGGTTTCATTTTGAAAAGCATGTATACGACGCTAAGTGGTCGTAATTATGGCAATTAAACAAGCCTCCGGGTTCCATATAAATTACCTGAAACAAACAAAAGTTAAATTAATTAAAGCATTATTTATTTACATATCAACTTGTCCTCAGACGGAGCTTTGTAATGATATCAAATATATACGGGAATGGTATATAATGTAGGAATATTACGGATTCCGTTTCAGTTGAACTCCAATTATTAGTCAGTTTTACAAATTGCGGACTGAACTCAAGCTTGCCGATTACGTAACGCATTGTAGAGTGTGCAAAAATATGTATCGATTTAATCCTCTCATAAATATGTACCGAAATCTTAATCCGCTGAGATAAGAGCGATGGGACATATTTATGAGTTAGTTGTGCATACATATTTTTACACTTCACTGTACGCGCGACAGGTAGATCTAAATGTAATTTTTTGTCTGGGAAAATGATAGTTAAATTGTCCTTAAGTACGTTCGTAAAGTGACCCTCAAATATTTAAATTTCTCAAATACATTAGGCACGCATGTAGTAATTTCGGTATTTATCTATTACTAGCTTCCGCCCGCGACTTCGTCCGCGTGGACCCGGGATAAAAACTATCCTATATTTTAATCCAGGCTATAAACTATCTTAGTGCAAAATTTCATTCAAATCGGTTCAGCCGTTTAAGCGTGATTGAGTAACAAACATCCAAACTTTCGCATTTATAATATTATAGTAGGATAACTCGTGTATTTGCTCCCGTAAATCACAAATTTAGTGAAGTGGAGCTGATTATGAAGACCAAAGATGACTTATGGATCTCCCCAATGATGTAAAGTACGTCCACGAATCGGATATGATTCCGTTGAAATAGCAACTAATGAAATGCCAAAGGTGATTCCGAGATCCTTGAGGAAACGACGAAACTCCTCAAACATTATCGCCCACATATCGACTCGGTTTATTTGGTAATAATCAACGCATTCGCTATCGGAAAGCAGTTCATCTGGTCAACTGGAAACGAAATGTGGGAATGTTCATGTATGTCGTTGGGCAAAGTACTGAATTGAAGTTGGTTTAAGAGTCCGCAGTAAGCTAGTATACAAACGTAGTTACGCTCTCATTTTAAAACTACGTGTTGGATTGTGACGAAACTTTGTATATACATTGACATGAGGTATACCTATGTCTGTAACTAGTTTATAAGGTTCCAGTTTATAAAACAAACGAAATACAGCAAATACAAGTTTTGTATGAAAAACTTAAATTCGCTGTATTTTTTTTACGATGGTATCTGAAGCTATATAAACTAATTACAGACATAGATATACATCATGTCATTGTATATGCAAAGTTTCGTTACAATCCAACACGTAGTTTTAAAATGCGAGCGTAACTACGTTTGTATGGAGAATCGAGCTTACTGCGAACTCTTAAACTTTGTTTTTAAATACCTTTTTTATCTCCTAGAAGTGGCTAACTAATCCGACACCATTTTGCCCAATCGAACCCTTTTCTTCGTAGTCGAGTAAGTACCACTCAATCAACGTTATCGTCCTGATAACGGCTCGAAGCAATAAAAATGCAAATGGCCGCTTAATTGGCCCGTGGGAACTGATTTCGGGTCACTATCAGGCCCTTTGTCTAGTTCTATTGTTTAAGTAAATACCGGGGTAATGAGCTGAGGGATTTCAGACCTTATTACTATTCGTATAGATACTTTCGACGTTTTTACCAAAGACAGGTACAAAATAAATACGCTTGGATTTTAGACGTTTTGATGTATTTCCTTTTAACGGGATTTTACTCGAGAATTTTCTGAGTACTCAATAGAAAGCACAAAAATAATATCTAACAGGGTAAACAAAATGATCTAAGTAAGTAGTAGAATTTTACAAAGATGTGTAAGGGTGGGTTGTTAAAACGTTGGATATATAATAGTAAGTTCCGTTCGATGAAATCTCGAAATTCCAAGTCCAAATGATGGACGTAGCTAAAAACTAGCTACGTCCACTCCACAGTCAATCAACAATCACACAGACATAGCATAGATTATAGATGGCTGATGGCATAGATGTTATTTAAAGAAGGCTTACACTTTCCGATCGCGTTTAAAGCCACCTGACATCCATTGATCCGATTGTGTATGTTGTTATACTTACGGCAAAATTTTATAAAAAGCGGAAAATAGTTTAACAAATTTTTTTATCGTTTAAAAACATTAGACTCCGTTGAAAAAACAGTAGAACAGGAGGCATACCCAAAAAGCAGTAGATCTCCTGTTAAAACAAGATACCTGGCAACACTGCTTGGCAACACTGCCTCCATCATTTGGAAGAGTGTAATTTTGCCAGTGTCGGGTTTCTTTTTAATTTTAATGGCAATTTTAAGGTTATTTTTTTGGAATCTAATTATGGTACCAACTTTAGGTAGGTACCTACTTGTTCAAGTCGACGAGCAACTATAGCCACTTAGAATCACAATGGTCTTTGTCAGGTGACAATTGTCAAGTAAATCCGCCTATTATACAATGTTCAATAAACTATTGTGAGACATGTCTAAAATGCTGCTAATAAATCCACGTTTAAACTCACCTTTTAAATGTCACGACAGGCGACATGTTTCGAACTCTTCGGGAGTTCTTGTACAGGATGTCGCTTGAACCACATGCATGAAACCTTGGATTTATTAGTAGTATTTTGTTACAATATTGTAATTTAAATCCATTCTAATACAGCATATTCCTTTCCTTTCACCTTTCTAGAGCTAATAAACTACCTTTCCCAGTACTAATTAGTTGGAAACAATGCCGGCAATTATATACATTCTTGCATACCGAACAAGCTTCGTCCTATCCTACGACTTTTCACGATTCCTACTTGTTTAACAAAAAAGACTTAAGCTCCTTCTAAAACCTTGCAGTTGCGCCCTTATAGGAACGTACGCTCATATATTTTTTCAAAATGGCGTAAGAGTTTAGCACTGTTTAAGACATAGTTCGTTTTTATTCTGCGTAGACAGAACGTCCCTTGTCCATAGTGAGCTTTGGCCCTGTGTAATGGGACCTTTTCAACCTTTCTCTGAGAGATTCCGTCTTTTGTAAATGCCACGATTCTGATAAACAGTAGAGATCTTCTAAGATATCCTACCTTTAAAAGAAACTAAAGTGGTCTTCAATAGCTAAGTCAAAGTCAAATTCAGAGTAAAATTTATTTTTAATACTATGGGACTAGTGGGATTTGTGTACGATTGTCACGTAATATTTATTTATTTTTTATTTACGTACATGGGCAGGGGTCATCAACATAACAGCTTACGCCGAAGTGGCGGGAGGGTGAGTTGGATAGGCTGTAGTCCCGATCTACGAATACTTGTCTCTGGCCATTCGTGAGAGAAAAGATAAAAGCAGACTATGTGCTTATTTCATCGACAAACGTTTCATTGAGAACCTTATATATAACGGCGCGCGATTTATTATTTCGATGATTTGTATTGGAATAGTGAATTAATCGAGTAATCGTGAATAATGTTGAGATAAGTTTATTATTTCTTTAAGCGGGTAGTTGATAAAATTGTTGACATCAAGTTGATTTATTTTAAGAGCGGGTAACCCCGAATGGAGTTGTAGCTGTCATGGCGGCGAGGGACGTCATTCATTGACAGCGCCCCGTCCGTGATGGTCGGTTGCAAACCCATTGGCTCTTTAATCAAGATTTATTATTGCAATCCTGTTATATTTTCGGTGTTTGTGAATTTAATCAAATAGTATAGTGATTGAGTTATATTATGTGACTTTTATTTCGCGAATACCAGCAAGTTCACGCACACACGGTCCGTAATGTCGGATCCGCCTTCACACACGCCTGCTCGGCCTCCCTATCCCTCGATATATACATTAACATAATTTGGACGACCGGTTAGCCTAGTGGGTAGTGACACTGCCTACGAAGCTGAAGGTCCTGGGTTCGAATCCCGGTAAGGACAAATATTTGTATGATGAGCATGAATATTTGTTTCTGAGTCTTGGATGTTTTCTATGTATTTAAGTATTTATAGCTATTAAAGATAAGATAAAGATAAAGATAAGATGAGAGAAGTGGAACACATAATGTTAGGTTTGATTTATAATAATCCTTAAAAGTATACTTTACGATTACAAAAAAAAACATTTGTCGGTAAAACAACGTTCAATTCCAATTCAGATTAACATTGAAATTAATTAATATATATAAAATTGCCAGCTTCTATAATAATACCTTCGCATTCCACTCACTAAAATACAAAATGGAGTCACAATTTTCGAAATTCGAATAAGCAATTACTTACCACTTCATACTGTAAAAAACCCAATCACGTAGATTTTATTCCTCGCACATTTTTCTACAAAAGATATTTGAAATGTCATATTTACGTCGGCATCTAAATGGACTTGAGACTTTTTGGAAATCAACACTTTATCCAAGTCCATTTTCGCTGGCCGCAAACAGATTTCGAACGATTTGTTAGAAATATAAAAAAGGCTTATGGACGTTCACGTTTCGTTGGAAATAAAACTGTATTACCAACGATATAAAGTTCAGTCTTGAATGAATACCCAGGCCAATGAGTTGCGTGTATTGGGACTTTATTCGCCGATACTTTTATTACATTGCCTTTTTGGGCGCGATACTGGCCGGCAATAATCAACTCCTAAATGAGTACATCAAGTTTTATTTTCCTAATTAGGTATCAAGCTTTTTTTTGCTGACCGGAAAAGAGGTAGGAAGGGCAATATAAGAGCTTCGAAAAGGTTTGTACCAATTAAGTACGTCAATAAAAGCAAGTTGTTATTTTTTCTGTTTTTACGCTAAACGTTTTAGTCAATCCTAACCATCCTAATATTTACAATGTTTTAAGATCCTTTAGAATCATGAAAATATAAGTACACATAACAGAACCTTAAATATCGAACCTCAATAGTATCAAACTTTATTTAAAATTAAAAAAGTAACCAAATTGGAAAATTCAAAGTAACTAAGTGAGCAAGCCTAAAAACACAATAAAAAAGGTACAGTTACCAAAATCTTAGGAAAAATAAAAAGAGTTTTCTTCATGGAATGGTCATTAAATGAATAAAATCAGCCTTGTATATAGTTTTAAATATAAATATCATCATCATCATCATCATATCAGCCGAAAGACGTCCACTGCTGGACATAGGCCTCCCCCAAAGAGTGCCACAATGACCTCCTGCGCCACCCGCATCCGGCGGAATAATATGAACATAGCTCAGTAATACTCAGTATTAATTAAACCATCGATATTTTCAAAGATGTGACCAATAATGAATCATTGTTCGTTTTACGAATTTCAACATTATAGAACAAAGTGGTACCTATAATAGAATTTCACAGAAACGATGTAATTTCAGCCACAGTGGCTGTTTGTTATAAAAATAAGGTTCCATTTGCTATATCAACTAGTTCGTATATAGTATATTATTCACATAACAAGGTCGCACTGGTTTCTATATAAATCCGAAGATGAACGAAAATTATGGACAGGTATTTCTGATTTACAATCAAAATGAACTTTTCTAACATAATTGTATTGCTTACGACATATCCATTTTTATACAATACTAGCGCGGCTTCGCCCGTGATTTGTAAAGAAAGCAGGCAAATCCACGGGATAAAATATAGCCTATAACCATCCAGAAAGTCTATTAATTTTTTTGATGTCTGAAACTTTGTCGTGCTCTGTCGCTGGGTAACTATTTCATTGATAATTATATCCGTTACCCAGAAAATATATTATAAATTATTTCTAAAGTTGTTTTTTTTTCCATACAAGTTGTCAGTTCATTGACTGGACCACAGGTCATCAGTCCACCTTGGGGGTCTACCTACTTGAATACACGAATTTAGCCACCACCAATAGGGGTGTAGACTCTTATTATTACTTCAAAGGAAAGAAGGCAAAATGTTATGCCTAATTATTATTATTTATTATTTCATTAAAGCACTTTACAATTACTTAAAATTAAATACAACGTCCCACAAAACTGTTTGCACAGTTTGACTGTGGGATCCAAGAGTCTATATAATTTGAGGTAGTCTTAATGATAATGATTCTATATAAAGTGGTAAAGTCCTAATCAGTCTATATAATTAGTTAAGTCTTAAGAAGTAAGAACAGCTTTAAATGACGGAAATCCCATTCAAATACCTCAAAAAATTACGAAGCTACAATCGTTTTAATGTTGCTTGTTTGACTGTATAATTCCTACCTACCCATATTGAAATTTAATTGTAAGCTCGAATTTCATCCTTTTTTTTAGGGTTCCGTACACAAAGGGTAAAAACGGGATCCTTTTACTAAGACTTCGCTGTCCGTCCGTCTGTCTGTTGCCAGGCTGTATCTCAAGAACCGCGATAGCTAGACAGTTGAAATTTTCACAAATTATGTATTTCTGTTGCCGCTATAACAACAAATACTAAAAACAAAATAAAATAAATATTTAAGGGGCCTCCCATCCCATACAACAAACTTTTTTAAACTGTTTTTATAGATAATGGTACGGAACCCTTCGTGCGCGAGTCCGACTCGCACTTGGCCGGTTTTTGTGTATTTAAAATGATAGTTCTTTATGTAATATGTGTGTGTTCTTTATGCCTGTTGTCTACCTCTACCTACATGTTATTGTATTGTTTTTCTTTTTAACCGGTTTGTTTGTGTGAGGTGTGCAATAAAGAGTATTTGTCAATACAAATACTCTTTATTGCACAACATACAATTATTGTTTTGTCATTTTTATGTACCTACATAAAATTCATATACAATGTAAATTCTGACTGAATAAACGAAATGAAATGAAAAAAATGCTTGTTAAAGAAGAGAAACGCTAGCAGATCGTGACGTCACGATCCTCGAGCGTCACAGTAAATGACAATCGTTTCATATGAAGGTGCATTTTGCGGAAAAGGGATAAAATACTAATAATACAGCGACAGAATAGCCCTCTTAAAACTTTGGACACGTATAACGTGTGATTATTTAACCTCTCGCGTTGCTTTTTTCTCCATTTGACTACATTCATAATCCTGTTTTAAGAAAATACATCATTATTGATTATTTTATTGAGTGTTCACCCTATTGCGGCGCGGCAAGCGTTTTATCTGTTCATTGCGCGGTCGAGACGCACAACGCACTGTGGTTTGTTGGGATCACACGGATTTGACAGATTTTATTAGAAAAACCGCTGCCGCTGCCGCCTAATGTCGTGGCCGGTCCGTTATTCTATTGTATAGATAGGCCATACATTGAATGTCGTTGGACGTACAAATTATATTGAACTAGCTTCTGCCCGTGACCCCGTCCGCGTGGAACTCGTTTATATCGCAGCTCGATACAAACTTTCATCCCCCCATTTCACCCCCTTAGGGAATGATTTCGGGGATAAAAACTATCCTATGTCCTTCCCCGGGACTCAAACTATATATATATACCAAACTTCACCTGAATCAGTTCAGCGCTTTAAGCGTGAAGAGGTAACAGACAGACAGACACACTTTCGCATTTATAATATTAGTATGGATTTTCACTTGTCAGTTCAAATAAAAGATTTTATTAGCTGATTGATTTAGGACCACAGAGCAAACTAATATCGAAGTGCAGCTTTATTTGTCCGTTTGTCAATAACCCAATAGCTGTGGCATGCAAATACAATATATGTACTTAACTTAATACAATCGCGGTTCACGCTTGTATTTCCAATACACCCGTAGCACATGCAATTTAATTTTTACACTGGCTATTCAGAAAAGGGTAATTAATTGGCCTCAAATGAGGTATCAAAGTAGTACTTTTCATTCCTGATATTCCCTGTTTGATCTCGTAGAAGCTGTGAAAAGCAGTCCTTAAACGTTAAACCTTAAACCGCCTACTCGGTAGCTAAATTATATCCGTCCTAGGCCGTTACATTTGAATCCCTCGCTACGCTCAAGAGTACTTTATAATCTTTCCATTCGCTCGGGATTCTTCTTCGCCATCGCCATAAATGCCAATGTTTTTTAACACGTCGGTGGCAAACAAGTTTACGGCCCACCTGATGGTAAGTGGTTACCGTAGTCTATGGATGCTGGCAACTCCAGGGGTGTTACAGGCGCGTTGCCGACCCTATAAGAATTTATAAACTCCTTTTTTTGAAGAGCCCCTACTGTAGTCCCTCCTAACCTAATAATGCTCCCTTGAGTAAGTTGAGACACGATCTACAAATTCTATAGGTATAGAAACAAAATTTCAGAAATCAAAACAGAAACATCAATAACATATTAATAAATGTTTTTATCTTCATTTTGGAGATAAATCATGCAAAAAAAGACATTGCATGCTTCATTTAAATCTATTCCATCACTTCCGGGTAGAAAGTTTGTTGGATTCTTGAGTAAAGCATCTTAGATAACGTTTTAAAATCAAATAAACGCTATTATAAATTAATGTTTTTCAAAATCGTATTTTTTCTGGAATATTTGCAACAAGGCGTGCAATTTTTGACGTCCACTGGATCCCATTCGCTTTTGAAGTATAGAGTAGCTATAGATATTATACTCTATTATTCAGCGTCATTATCTGGAATCAAGTGACAAACAGACAACACGTCATACAACATGAATTAGTGCGGATTTGTATTACAAAAATTCCGACGTTACAACGTTGAATTCCCCAGCCAAAGCCGTGAAACTCCTAGTAAAGCGTAAACTAAAACCGGTTCGATCAGGACAAATCTAGTTATATCCGGTTATATCCGGTTTATGCAACCGGTCCCGTGACGCCACTAAGTGATTGCCCGCGACGGTTTAACTCTTTGTGTGAGTTATTTGTAGAGGAATGGATATTGGAACGGATCTAAGGGGCTTAGAAGGATGTTCCGATATAAGTACAAAGGTTTTTTAAATCTACTACGATTGTATGTATTAAAATAAAATCAATTTGAGAATTTTTCAGCACATTAGCTTTTTAAGTGTGGTGTGTAGTTTTACGCTTTATTTAGAAAAATACGGTGAGTAATTAAATATTTTTAACAATTAAATGAATTTCCGTCAAAATAAAGTAACGCTGCCAAAATTTATCTTCTTCGCTATAATGTTGACTGGTGCTGAACGTTTTATATCATTAAGTCCGCTTTGTGTATACTAGTAAGTTATTCGTATGTGTAATAAAAATTCTACTATCCTACGAATACTCATTATCCGCTGCTAGACATAGACCTCCCCCAATGAGTGTCATTACATTAGCGTTTTATAATTGCATCCACGGTAACAGTGTATGATACACGGTAGGGATAGTGTGCACAAAAATTAAATACCATAATATTAAAAAAAATAGGTAGGTACTCATATAGTTATGACCTATCTAGGTATATATTATACTAGCTGCCCGCAAGACTTCGTATTGCAAAGAACGCAGGCAAACCCGCGGGACAAAGCCTATAACCATCCAGAAAGTCCATTCTACACGTTGGTGAAAGATTTTTTTATGATCAGAGGATCGGTTCCGGAGTTTATCCAAAACATACAAACTTACAATCTAACTGACATTTATATTTAATATTACTATGTATGGAATATAAATAGTATAATATTAACTATGTTAGAGGTCCGCTTACTAAAGGCAGGTAAATTTCCCATCAAATGCCCAGTGAGTCGACTGGTATTTGTAACGTAATACAAGTGTCCCCACCGGCTTCGCTTGCGGTCGCTTCGGACGGCAACACCACAGAGCTATGCGATTTTGGAAGGTTCACTATCCATACTAATATAATAAATGCGAAAGTGTGTCAGTCCGTCTGTCCGTTACCTATTCACGCTTAAACCGCTGAAACGACTTAAATGAAATTTCCCGGAGAGAAGAGGGAAGGACATAAGATACTCTATAGGATAAAATAAAATAGGTACAGATGTTGACTTAAAGCTAGATCATTGTGAACCCTGTTAGGCACTGCAGTGTTAGGGAAAGGAGGACTTACAGAGCTTTTATAATTTATCTTCTAAGTATTCATTTAGCGTATAATAGGATTTAGTTAGTAGTAGTTGCTTCATTTTTTTATATACTTTTAATTGTCTTCTTCTTTTATTAGAATTTTGATCCCTCTCGTCGTGGAGCAAAACTTACTTTTCCGAATGAAAGGTGTGAAAAAATAATACCTACTTGAAGTAGGTAGGCCATTGTGTAAAAATCAACTTACAACATTTTACCGACGATACCACAAAAATATCTTTATTTGAATAACGTTTTATTTAAATAAAATGTTAGTTAGAATAAACCCATCTCTGGAATAATTATTCCTTATTTTAATCCTTATTTAAAATAAAAGTAGCATGATTTATTTTAAGACAAGACAAGACAAAATATTTATTTGTAAACATAGGTTCCAAGGTGATACAATTATTTATATTCGTGTATCTCTATGTTTTGCCATAAGGCATACAAATATGTTAAGCCAAGATGGAGCATGCGTACGTCAATTGTTACAATTCTTCATCTGTCAAGTATTCCCTTAGTGAATAGTAGGCTTTTTTAACAAGAAATGCAAACAAAAAACGTAAATAACGGGTGCATGAATTATTCTTTTTCAAATCGATTTGAATAAGAATAAAAATTCAGTTCTTACTTATTCTTATTCAAATAAATTTTTGCCCAACTCTGCCTACTTCAAATAGCTTGTGCCGTGTCTAAGCATTGCAAAGGCCCGCTCGCCGCAAATTATCCACCGTGCTTCGGTGTTGGCGGCCGGTGCTCTATTGATTGCGGATTATACACCGTGCACTGACTTATTTTCAGTAACTGTAGATGGAAGATCGTGATCAGTAAGATGATTGGCTTTTCGATTGACATGATTTGTGGATGAACGTTTCATATTGGTGGCACGTAATGTTGTTATGATTTGGTATATTTTTACGTCAAGCTTTCAGATCATCCTCGTGATTATGACTAGTATTTTAGGGTTCCGTACCTCAAAAGGAAAAAAAACGGAACCCTTATGGGATCACTTTGTCCGTATGTCTGTCAGTCAAGACCCTTCATCGCGGGTACGCGTGGGAGTGATCGAGTTGAAATTAAAATTATATACTCAGGTCTACAGTCGGATTTGCTCTATGTATTCAAGTATTTACATCTATTAAATATATCGTGACCTGGTACCCATAACACAAGCCTTACTGAGCTTACTATGGGGATACTTCGATTTGTGTACGATTGTCCCCTTATATTAATTATTTGATTTATCTAACTAATAAGTTTATTTATTTTGTCTAGTCCTATGTATGAGATAAAATATTTATTTTGCAAGTGGGCCGCAATGGCACTTTTACAGGTCTGACTCTACTATTAGCGTTTCCAAATATAAGACCATTGTCAAGAGGAAACGCCGGAACAAACTTAACAGTAAGCAATTTTTAACAAAATAATCTTAGTCACCAGCATAGTTCCGCAGGAGAACCAGTCAAATACCTTAAAATTAAACAAAAGTCAAACAACACGACAGATTAGGGCTATTTTCATTCTGGTCTGGGCCATGCATTTCTGTCAGTCATATAGTCTTCAACTCTATAATAAGCTTTGACACCAATGTCTTTTTTAAATATTTTTTAAGAGCTGGGAGGGGTAATTTTAAAACGTCGTCAGGTAACTTGTTGAAGAAATGGATACATTGACCCAAAAATGACCTCTGTACTCTACGGATACGAAACTTTTTAATTGCAATTTTATTTTTGTTCCTAGTATTGAGCTTATGAATATCCAAATTTGTAAAAGAATAGATGTTTTTAATTACATAAATAATATTCTCATATATATATATAGAGATGCTACAGTCATAATATTAATTTCCTTAAAACGGTCTCTTAAGGATTCTCGTGAACTCAATAAATATATTGAGCGAATAGCCCTTTTTTGTAATACAAAGACAGTCTGTATATCAGCTGCTTTACCCCAAGCCAGAATCCCACATGTCATCACACTGTGAAAATAACTATAATAAACTAAGCGAGCTGTTTCAACATTGGTCAATTGCCTAATTTTCCTAATAGCATATGCTGCTGAACTTAACTTACGTGCTAGGACTGCTATATGGGGACTCCATTGTAGGCTTCTGTCTAATGTTATACCAAGGAATACAGCCTTATCAACCATTTCTAGATATTCATTATTTAAAAATATTTTAGTTTCTACTGGTCTAACATTAGGCAAAGCAAACCTTACACATTTAGTTTTTTTAGCATTAAGTAGTAGATTGTTAGTTGTAAACCAGTCAAGTACTTTGACCAATGTGTTATTTACTCCACTGTAGTCGGATGATTTCCGATCAACCTTAAACACTAATGATGTATCGTCAGCAAATAGTACTATGTCACAAAGATTAGGAATTATATACGGTAAGTCATTTATATAAACTAAAAATAAAAATGGACCTAGGATAGAACCCTGAGGCACCCCTAAAGTAACTGTTGCTCCATTAGACTGCGTCCCGTTTACAACCACTGTTTGCGTTCTATTAATGAGATATGAAGACATAAGACTCAGCGCATTTTCAGACAGACCATAATGCTTTAGTTTCAAAATAAGCGTTCTATGATCGACACAGTCGAATGCTTTGGTTAAATCGCAAAATATTCCAATTGCATCACAAGAATTTTCCCATATATTGTAAATATGTTCAATAAGGACAGAAGCGGCATCCGTCGTGGAACGTCCCCTTGTAAAACCGTATTGTTTATTAGTGAACAGTTTATTCCTATTAAAGTGTCCTACAAGATCGTTTAACATTAACTTTTCGAAAACTTTACTCAATACAGGTTATATAGATATGGGGCGAAAATTTTTTAGGTAATTCAGATCACCCGACTTAAAAAGAGGTATGACTTTACTATATTTCATGAGGTCTGGAAATTTTCCCTCCGACAGGCAACTATTGTAAATAAAGGCCAAGTAAGGTGCAATTAAATCTATGACATGATTGATGACTTTAACTGACGCTCTCAATATGTATTGAAATTGTTCCTATTGCCTTATTATTCTTATTTTTGTTTTCTCATATTTGTTTTAATTTAAAATTGTGTTTTTATTGACTATTATTTTTTATTTCTTTTTATTCTTATACGCTGACGATCTTTTTGTGAATCCATGCTATTTTAATATATTACTATTTTAATTTGAATGTTCGACGATGAAATGACGTAAATTTTCAAAATGAAATATACTACTCTAATCTATCAGATACATGAAACTAAAAGCGATATCCCAGGGATGTCCCTTCTGTCAATTAGGACTAATGGAACTCGATGACTCATCAACATGATACCTACATGAGACCACGGCCGTTCGTCGCATCCCGTGTCCAAAGTGTCGAAACGTCAGAAACAAAGCTAATTAAATATTGCAAATAATGCAAGCCAACTCGCGGGATAAATATAGCCTATGTCTATCCGAAAAGACCATTCAATACACAGGCGATTTTTTTTTTTAATTTGGATGCGTGGTTTAGGTGATGGCCTTCTACATACAATATTACAAAGCAACCTCAAAGACCTCTTGTATCTATACTAATATAATAAACGCGAAAGTATGTATGTTGGTCTGTTAGCTCTTCACGCTTAAACCGCTGAACCGAATTAGATGAAATTTCGTATAGAGTTTGAGATCCGGCGAAGGTCATAGGATAGTTTTTATCCCGGAAATCATCCCCTAAGGGGACGAAATAGGGGTGAAAGTTTGTATAGAGCTACGATATAAATGGGTTCCCCGCGGGCAGAAGCTAGTTGGTTATAAATCCAATGTCTCTTAGAAACATGAAACATTCAACCACAATATTCTAGTATGTTTGTCGTCTTAAAATAGTACACATTAAGATTTTTATCTAGCTGGTACACTACTCAGATTCGATTCGAAACGTAATATCGCAAGCAATATCGGACGCAAATTTGCCCGCACTCTCGTTCCAATTTCATAGTGCAAGAGCTAGTGACAATCTTATTACGAATATCATATTTTAAATTGGCTTAAATACGGTAGCGCCAGGGGAAACTTACTCCGTGATTTGGTCGTGCACCTGCAACTGCAGTCAGCGTTATTTATTTATTTATTTATTTAATCTTTATTGCACAAAAGAATATCTTATAGTACAAAAGGCGGACTTAATGCTATAAAGCATTATCTACCAGTCAACCTAAAGGCAAAGCAGATAAAATGTGGGCAGTGCAA
Source organism: Epinotia bilunana (assembly GCA_947049275.1). NCBI lineage: Eukaryota > Metazoa > Arthropoda > Insecta > Lepidoptera > Tortricidae > Epinotia > Epinotia bilunana. The sequence goes on along the minus strand of OX346275.1, from coordinate 12,698,759 downwards.
CTTAATTTAAAACAAAAACTCTATAACATGTCTAAGGATACGATGAATAATAATATAGTAGAATACGATACAATACAATATAATATGATATAACAATATATACCTATTAATACATACATACACATACATATGAATATAGATGAAACTTACAAATCTGATAGATTATTTTTTAGTTCTGCCAGCAAAGAAATTTTGTAAGGACTTTTTGAAGACAAGCCTGTTTGGAGATTGCCGAATTTTGACAGGGAGATGGTTCCATAGGCGAGCTACTTGGACGGAGAAGGAATTGGACATAAAACCAGTACGGTGAGGCGAAAAAGATAAGGAAAGGTTGCCAGAGGAGCGAAGTTGACGGACTCGAGAGACAGTAATACTGAAAAAGAGTTTTGAGGCGTTAAGCGTTATGTAGATAGTAGCAGTCAATGTAGCCTAATATTTGGATACAAGTCTTCATTACTGTAAGAATTGTAACACACGATATAATTGGCTACTCTTGCTGCTACTAACTATACTATGCCTACTGTACATATCAGCGCTAACATTTCGGCCCCGGCCGGTATATTAGCACTGCTACGGCACGCACGCGTTCTATCGCAGCGCGTTGCGTGCGATAGAAAGGGATGGCCACGTTTAGGCTCGTTCGGTATACTTAAATAAGGGGAATTATTAACTCTGAACCTTCAGTACGTAGTAATATTATTTATACAAAGGGCTCAAGTTTCTTTTGCAATAAGTTTCTGTATCGGCCCCCGAAAGCAAGGTTGACTAATTCCCGTAACCTAAAAATAAAATAAATTATTTAAATATTCCTATTCAGTGAAAAACATCAACAAACAACATACTTAATATGTCTCTCGGGAGTTAGAACCAACTATGCATATACGTATTGTTTCCGCCCGCGACTTCATCTGCGTGGACCCGGGATAAAACTATACTATATTTCAATCCAGGCTATAAACTATCTTCGTGCTAAATTTCATCCAAATCGGTAGAGCCGTTAAACATCTAAACATACAAACATCGAAACTTTCGCATTCCATCATCATCATCATCATATCAGCCGAAATACGTCCGCTTCTGAACATAGGTCTTCCCCAAAGAGTGCCACAATGACCGGTCCTGCGCCACCCGCACCTAGTGGACTCCTGCGACCTTTAACCAGGTCATCAGTTGTGAGAGCCTACCCACGCTGCGCCTTCCGGTTCGCAGTTACCTTTGTAATATTAGTAGGATTCTAAAATATACATATATTCTAAAAAAAATACGATAAAAACTAGCTCTTAGCCTATCGCTTTTACATGAAATAACCAAGCAGTTGTCACAACACTGCGTCTCGCACTATCACTTACCACTCCAGTGAGACCATTGTCAAGAGGAAACGCCGGAACAAACTTAACAGTAAGCAATTTTTAACAAAATAATCTTAGTCACCAGCATAGTTCCGCAGGAGAACCAGTCAAATACCTTAAAATTAAACAAAAGTCAAACAACACGACAGATTAGGGCTATTTTCATTCTGGTCTGGGCCATGCATTTCTGTCAGTCATATAGTCTTCAACTCTATAATAAGCTTTGACACCAATGTCTTTTTTAAATATTTTTTAAGAGCTGGGAGGGGTAATTTTAAAACGTCGTCAGGTAACTTGTTGAAGAAATGGATACATTGACCCAAAAATGACCTCTGTACTCTACGGATACGAAACTTTTTAATTGCAATTTTATTTTTGTTCCTAGTATTGAGCTTATGAATATCCAAATTTGTAAAAGAATAGATGTTTTTAATTACATAAATAATATTCTCATATATATATATAGAGATGCTACAGTCATAATATTAATTTCCTTAAAACGGTCTCTTAAGGATTCTCGTGAACTCAATAAATATATTGAGCGAATAGCCCTTTTTTGTAATACAAAGACAGTCTGTATATCAGCTGCTTTACCCCAAGCCAGAATCCCACATGTCATCACACTGTGAAAATAACTATAATAAACTAAGCGAGCTGTTTCAACATTGGTCAATTGCCTAATTTTCCTAATAGCATATGCTGCTGAACTTAACTTACGTGCTAGGACTGCTATATGGGGACTCCATTGTAGGCTTCTGTCTAATGTTATACCAAGGAATACAGCCTTATCAACCATTTCTAGATATTCATTATTTAAAAATATTTTAGTTTCTACTGGTCTAACATTAGGCAAAGCAAACCTTACACATTTAGTTTTTTTAGCATTAAGTAGTAGATTGTTAGTTGTAAACCAGTCAAGTACTTTGACCAATGTGTTATTTACTCCACTGTAGTCGGATGATTTCCGATCAACCTTAAACACTAATGATGTATCGTCAGCAAATAGTACTATGTCACAAAGATTAGGAATTATATACGGTAAGTCATTTATATAAACTAAAAATAAAAATGGACCTAGGATAGAACCCTGAGGCACCCCTAAAGTAACTGTTGCTCCATTAGACTGCGTCCCGTTTACAACCACTGTTTGCGTTCTATTAATGAGATATGAAGACATAAGACTCAGCGCATTTTCAGACAGACCATAATGCTTTAGTTTCAAAATAAGCGTTCTATGATCGACACAGTCGAATGCTTTGGTTAAATCGCAAAATATTCCAATTGCATCACAAGAATTTTCCCATATATTGTAAATATGTTCAATAAGGACAGAAGCGGCATCCGTCGTGGAACGTCCCCTTGTAAAACCGTATTGTTTATTAGTGAACAGTTTATTCCTATTAAAGTGTCCTACAAGATCGTTTAACATTAACTTTTCGAAAACTTTACTCAATACAGGTTATATAGATATGGGGCGAAAATTTTTTAGGTAATTCAGATCACCCGACTTAAAAAGAGGTATGACTTTACTATATTTCATGAGGTCTGGAAATTTTCCCTCCGACAGGCAACTATTGTAAATAAAGGCCAAGTAAGGTGCAATTAAATCTATGACATGATTGATGACTTTAACTGACGCTCTCAATATGTATTGAAATTGTTCCTATTGCCTTATTATTCTTATTTTTGTTTTCTCATATTTGTTTTAATTTAAAATTGTGTTTTTATTGACTATTATTTTTTATTTCTTTTTATTCTTATACGCTGACGATCTTTTTGTGAATCCATGCTATTTTAATATATTACTATTTTAATTTGAATGTTCGACGATGAAATGACGTAAATTTTCAAAATGAAATATACTACTCTAATCTATCAGATACATGAAACTAAAAGCGATATCCCAGGGATGTCCCTTCTGTCAATTAGGACTAATGGAACTCGATGACTCATCAACATGATACCTACATGAGACCACGGCCGTTCGTCGCATCCCGTGTCCAAAGTGTCGAAACGTCAGAAACAAAGCTAATTAAATATTGCAAATAATGCAAGCCAACTCGCGGGATAAATATAGCCTATGTCTATCCGAAAAGACCATTCAATACACAGGCGATTTTTTTTTTTAATTTGGATGCGTGGTTTAGGTGATGGCCTTCTACATACAATATTACAAAGCAACCTCAAAGACCTCTTGTATCTATACTAATATAATAAACGCGAAAGTATGTATGTTGGTCTGTTAGCTCTTCACGCTTAAACCGCTGAACCGAATTAGATGAAATTTCGTATAGAGTTTGAGATCCGGCGAAGGTCATAGGATAGTTTTTATCCCGGAAATCATCCCCTAAGGGGACGAAATAGGGGTGAAAGTTTGTATAGAGCTACGATATAAATGGGTTCCCCGCGGGCAGAAGCTAGTTGGTTATAAATCCAATGTCTCTTAGAAACATGAAACATTCAACCACAATATTCTAGTATGTTTGTCGTCTTAAAATAGTACACATTAAGATTTTTATCTAGCTGGTACACTACTCAGATTCGATTCGAAACGTAATATCGCAAGCAATATCGGACGCAAATTTGCCCGCACTCTCGTTCCAATTTCATAGTGCAAGAGCTAGTGACAATCTTATTACGAATATCATATTTTAAATTGGCTTAAATAAGGTAGCGCCAGGGGAAACTTACTCCGTGATTTGGTCGTGCACCTGCAACTGCAGTCAGCGTTATTTATTTATTTATTTATTTAATCTTTATTGCACAAAAGAATATCTTATAGTACAAAAGGCGGACTTAATGCTATAAAGCATTATCTACCAGTCAACCTAAAGGCAAAGCAGATAAAATGTGGGCAGTGCAACTTAATTTAAAACAAAAACTCTATAACATGTCTAAGGATACGATGAATAATAATATAGTAGAATACGATACAATACAATATAATATGATATAACAATATATACCTATTAATACATACATACACATACATATGAATATAGATGAAACTTACAAATCTGATAGATTATTTTTTAGTTCTGCCAGCAAAGAAATTTTGTAAGGACTTTTTGAAGACAAGCCTGTTTGGAGATTGCCGAATTTTGACAGGGAGATGGTTCCATAGGCGAGCTACTTGGACGGAGAAGGAATTGGACATAAAACCAGTACGGTGAGGCGAAAAAGATAAGGAAAGGTTGCCAGAGGAGCGAAGTTGACGGACTCGAGAGACAGTAATACTGAAAAAGAGTTTTGAGGCGTTAAGCGTTATGTAGATAGTAGCAGTCAATGTAGCCTAATATTTGGATACAAGTCTTCATTACTGTAAGAATTGTAACACACGATATAATTGGCTACTCTTGCTGCTACTAACTATACTATGCCTACTGTACATATCAGCGCTAACATTTCGGCCCCGGCCGGTATATTAGCACTGCTACGGCACGCACGCGTTCTATCGCAGCGCGTTGCGTGCGATAGAAAGGGATGGCCACGTTTAGGCTCGTTCGGTATACTTAAATAAGGGGAATTATTAACTCTGAACCTTCAGTACGTAGTAATATTATTTATACAAAGGGCTCAAGTTTCTTTTGCAATAAGTTTCTGTATCGGCCCCCGAAAGCAAGGTTGACTAATTCCCGTAACCTAAAAATAAAATAAATTATTTAAATATTCCTATTCAGTGAAAAACATCAACAAACAACATACTTAATATGTCTCTCGGGAGTTAGAACCAACTATGCATATACGTATTGTTTCCGCCCGCGACTTCATCTGCGTGGACCCGGGATAAAACTATACTATATTTCAATCCAGGCTATAAACTATCTTCGTGCTAAATTTCATCCAAATCGGTAGAGCCGTTAAACATCTAAACATACAAACATCGAAACTTTCGCATTCCATCATCATCATCATCATATCAGCCGAAATACGTCCGCTTCTGAACATAGGTCTTCCCCAAAGAGTGCCACAATGACCGGTCCTGCGCCACCCGCACCTAGTGGACTCCTGCGACCTTTAACCAGGTCATCAGTTGTGAGAGCCTACCCACGCTGCGCCTTCCGGTTCGCAGTTACCTTTGTAATATTAGTAGGATTCTAAAATATACATATATTCTAAAAAAAATACGATAAAAACTAGCTCTTAGCCTATCGCTTTTACATGAAATAACCAAGCAGTTGTCACAACACTGCGTCTCGCACTATCACTTACCACTCCAGTGAGACAACAAGCTGACGCTGGGATAGCACGGTTAGTCGCGATTAGGAGACGTGGTTTTGTCTGTATCGTGTTCCAGGATCTAGATATACTAGGCATATGTAGGCGTGTTTCTAGCTAGGTGTATAGGGTAAAGGCATCGATTTTCAGTCAGGAACCTGTGATACTTATTTCAATTTGCACGTTAGCTGAATAAATCGTGTAAGAAGTTGTCGTATCATTTTGGGACCCAGTTTTTCAGCCATTTCGACCTGTTTAGGGTTCCGTAGTCAACAACGAACCCTCACAGTTTAGCCAAGTCCGTCCGTCTGCCCGTCCGTCTTCGGCTTAGCTCAGTAACCCTTACTATTAGAAAACTGAAATTCGGCATTGAGTACATAAATCAATCACGCCGCCAATCAGTAGCAAAAAATCTTGGTTCAAAAATATTATGGCGGAAGGCAGCAGAACTATTACAAAATTTCTGAGCTCGGCAAAAAGCTTGAAACAAAGTTACTGGTTCCGCAAGAATGCTCGCCAGAAAGTTCGCTAGAAAACTCTCAAAAAAGCTTCAGCTTATTTTGTAAGATTTTACCTGTAGGAATGTTACTTTATACGTTACGCTAGAATGCTCATTACAAGTCTATCAGTACCTTTACAGCGGTGACTTAGCAGTACCATACAAGTGATTTTGACAGGTCTAGTGTCATTTTAACATGTCACAATCGAGCGTTCGTGAAACGCACGTATTTATCGCTGCAAAGTTGACGTGCGTATTATTTAATCTGGCCGACTTTTTATAAAACTGTCATTGGAATTGGAATCTTCTTCCTTGGGCGATAGGGTTGATGCAACGCGGCCAACTCAAATAATTTCAGTATAATCGATCTTAAGGCTCGGGCACGACTTAAGTATATCAGCGGGCGTAGTATGTTTGTTTTTTGTTTTGAGTTTTATTGGATGAACCACGACGATAAAAAAAGAGAAAAATAAGAATTATAAGATACAAGAAACTAGACTCACGAGCAATAAAAAAATATATAAAATTTTCATATAGGTAATCAATCAATCAATCAATCAAGCATTTATTGCACCATGGTAAACAAATACAGTTCTTACATGTATAAAACACAAAAGTATCTGGAAGGGTGTTGCAAAACCTTAAAAATAAGCTTTATGGCAACTACTATAATTATTATGCAAAAAAATCTAGATTTGTTAATTTACAAACTAAGGAATTAATGATAAGGAACGATGGAAAGATGACTTTAAACAATAGAATACTGACAACAGCTAAGATATTGCTAAAGCTTGTCATCGAAAAACTCATTCATTGTATAGTAACATTTTTGTGCAAGAAATGATTTCAGTTTCTTGGCATATAAACTGTTTCTTTGTTCCTGCTTAATATAGTCTGGGAGATGATTGTAACACTTTACTGCTGCATAGTGAGGGCTGTTGCGAAATATTTGCAAGTTTGAGGCAGGCAATTTGAGTTTATGTTTAAACCATTTATTTGTGTACTCCTCGAATAGGCGTGTATTTTTCTCACAAATAAACCCCATTCCAAAATATATAGGCATGGCAGGGTAAGTATGCCATGTTTCATAAAATGAGGCTTGCAGCTATCCCAGTTTCTTATACCTAACATTATTCTTGTGCATTTATTTTGCATGACGAATAGGTCGTGTGCGTCCGTACTATTACCCCACATTATAATTCCTTACCGTAGCCACGAGCGTGTGAAAGCATAGTAGGCAGAGAGAGCTGGTGAGGTACTAACTTTACAGATTACTTTTTATATACAAGATACTAACTTTAAAGATTTTAATCCTATTAACTGTGTAACTTGAAATGAAAAAAAGGCTTTTTTATTTTATTTTATTTATCCACGACGATAAGTGATAAAATGGCAAACATGCATAGATACTTTTGTTGATCGTTTGTCGTTTATCGCTATTTCAATTTTAAAGCATTAATACTAGATAATGTTAAACCCACTTTTAATAGCCAACATGCACATAAATACTAACTACCTTTTAACTGTACTAGTGAGATAGAAAACGTAGGAAATAAAAGTACTCCAGGTCATATAATACCAGTTAAACGGCCGAGTTTATCGCCTGAAAGCGACCTCTTTTAGGCGACAAATTTACGAGACATCGTTTATGTTTTTAACGACGCAAAGTAAAACTGTGACATAACCATTGTGCGGCCACCGCGAACGCGAACGTTCGTTCGGGTATCTCCCTCTCTGTCGCTCAAATGTGCTAGTGCGATAGAGATGGATATATACGAACGAATTGCCCCCTGATTGAGTCTATTGGATCACTCAGTCTATTGGTTTTACACGAGTCAAATTATATTCCCATCTCTATTTATGAAAAGCAGCGTGAGAAAGACAAGAAACTGGAGATGACTAATACAATTATTATTAATAGGAAGGAGTGGGGTGCTTCATCGTGGATTTAACGATCCACATATAAGTAGGGTCATAGCGCCGGTTACGCGACCAGGCCCTGTATCATGGTCACGATCACGCGATAAGTGACAATATAGAGCGCCTGTCACTGGCTGACACCGTTCTATAGAACGAGACTAACGCTCTATCTTGTCACTTATCGCGTGATAAGGCCGACCATGATACGGAGCCAGCTCCAGTTAGCGACCACCTGAAGAACATTTTGTATGTATGTATGTAAGCACTTTATTTGTATGTATGTATGTAAGCACTTTATTGTACACAATAACAGGTTAAAGAATATACATGTCACACAATAGATCAAAGTACAAAGGCGAACTTATCCCTATAAGGGATCTCTTCCAGCTAACCTTTGAGCAATTGAGAGGAAGGTAGGTAGACCGAGATAGGCAAACTTATACCGTGTACAAAACACAGAGAAAATGAAAACAAAACCTATAGGTATTAATTCTAGACAAATAAAAACATGCCAATACATATATAAATATACAGTATAAAATATAATACACACTATATATATCGCAAATATACAATAAATAAATAAATACTATATTCAACCAATTCACAAGTCATTGGAAAGCCACATTTTTTCTTCAATTAAAGATAATCACTTCTATATTCACTTTATATTTTGGTAGACATTTGTCCAGTTTCAAACCGACACACTAAATTACATGGTCTCGAACCGGCGCAATGACCCCATGGCGCTAATTCTTTATGAATAGCAACCTTGGAAATGGCGTCAACTAAGCCAACTAAAAAACAATAAAAAATGGCGGTATAATCGAGAATTGCACGCTTCTTGCACGATCACTTTGCGTCAGTAGCAAATTAGATGTTTTATTAGCTCGAATAGCATTTTAATATTCTGTAATAAGGCATTAATAGTACATTACTACAGAGGCCGGCAACCCCTTTTCACGCCGAGGTATGTAGAGTGCTTTTGCTCAAACATGCAATGAAATAAATTAAAAAAACTCCAAGAAATTAAACTTTAATTTTCATGGCTGAACGCTGTGATCCTGTGCCACAAATTGTGGAATGGAAATTAAAAAATACCATCTTGCAGGCCTAGGCCTCCAATTTTGTATGAAATGCCATTACATTACATTACATCTGCCTGCCTGGCCGTGTATTCTGTGTAATAATGATAAGTATAAATAAATTAAAAAAAAAAAAAACAGTATACCAACAGATGTACTTAATTTTTAACATGTGCATACCTAGAAAAATAAGACCCTTAAAACCTTCTAGGCGTTATCCAGTCTGGTTCACTGTTGACTTAATTAAAGATATAGAACGCAAAGCCAATCTTCACCGCGAGTGGTAACGTTCTGGGGATTCTGATGTTTATGCTCGATTTTTTAGACTGAGAGCTGACGTTAAATTGCGCACTTCGAGTGCCTACAAAGATTATATTCACCGTATTCAGTCTAGAGTTATTGGGGACCCTCGAGCCTTCTGGCAGCATATTAGTAGTTTGAAATCGAAGGGGGGTTTTGAATCTCAAGTTACTTATAACGGGAAAGTTTGCGAGGGCCGAAAAGCGGCACAGGCTTTTTCGGACTTCTTCTCGAGTGTTTTTTTGCCCTCCGCTCCTATCCTCGACTGTAACAGCATTCTTGCTGAAGATCTTACAAATACAGCTAATACTAACTATGTCCATATTAATAAAATTTCACTTCAAGACGTGGAAATTAGCATTAAACTCCTAAAGCCCCACAGCTCTCCTGGTCCAGATAATGTTCCAGCATTTATCTTAAAAGGCTGTAAAGACTCGCTAGCGTTGCCGCTGGTTCGGATTTTCAACTTAGCCTTAGATTCTGGGACGTATCCCTATCAATGGAAATTGACACGCGTGCGTCCTATTCCCAAATCAATGGACACGGCTAAGGTTGAACCCATTGCTATTTTGTCCGTGATTGCAAATCTCTTTGAGTCCATCTTAAGTAGGCATATAAGTCCCCAAATAAAACCCTACCTCAGTGACGCTCAGCATGGTTTCAAACCTAATCGTTCGGTTCAAACGAATCTTCTGACTTTGGTTGACTCGATCTCTGAACACTTAGACAGGGGGATCCAAGTTGATGTGTTGTACTTCGACTTAAAAAAGCGTTCGATCGCGTAGATAATGATGTGCTCTTGAGTAAGTTGAATGGTATCGGCCTCTCCCCCAAATTACTTAGGTTCTTTGGCAATTACCTACGCGACAGACGACAGTACGTGCAGCATGGATGCTTTGTCTCTGAATCATACCACACCCGTTCTGGAGTCAGCCAGGGTTCGATTTTGGGTCCGTTATTGTTTGGAATCATGATCAATGATCTGGCGTCAATCCCAAAGAGGGCCGGATCACTGCTCTATGCTGATGACCTGAAGCTGATGTATGGCGTGCAACAGCTTTCAGACTGCGAAGCACTTCAGGAAGACATTCATCGGTTATATCGGTGGAGCATTCAGAACAAGCTTGTATTTATATACCACATAATTTTGATTGGGCGTATTAGGTTTTAATTCACTTGAGGTGAGGCGTAACTGTGTGTTACTAACGAGCGCTTGCAAAATCTTGCGAGGTGGATCAGATTGCCCTGAGCTGGTGGGTCAGGCGGTGCGTCTGCTAGTCTCCTCACTGTCTAGGATCAATTTTCGTCCGCGTAACCGGCTACTGCTAGCTCCTCCAGAGGCGCGCACCGTAGCGCGCAAAAACTCTCCTTTTGTCAGAGCTCTACACAGCCTTAATGCGCTTCTTGCATCAGCACCGGATGTGGACGTCTTTGGAAGTAGTTGGGGAACTGTGTATCGTGAATGCTTAAGGTACTGTGAGATGATGGATAGACGTAATTCTTCTGTCATATATTAATATGCAGTGTATATATTAATTTGTAATTACTATATTTGGAATTCACAGTGACTTAGTTTCTAACTGTAATGCTGTGTAATTATTTTAAATAAATAAATAAATAAATCAAATAAATAAATTACGGGTCTCTCGTCTCGCTGCGCCCGAAACGTGACACTTCGAAGCTTATTATGAAGAACACAACGTCAATATTTAATTGCATGTTTTAGAAAATATCTATTATTAAGTACCTTAATATGATGAGCTAAGCAAGTAATTCGTTACGCTAGCCTTACGAAAAGCAATTAAAAGGGCTGTTACATTTTTCCTAATTTAGGTACTGACGAAAGGGTCACGCAATCTGCGTTAGAGACAGATGATTCAACTCCCATTGAATTTTAAGTCAACATTCGTGCACCCATTTAGTACCAGGGTTAGTTAAAGTTTCGCACTAGTAAAACTAAAATGTAAAAATCTCTAGATATAAAATTAAACCGCAAGTGCAAATAAGTCTGGGCATATCTTGCCTGGTATATTTAAAAACTATATCAGGCATCTGTCGCATGATTCCGCTAAATCGTAAATTTCATCTGCTTAATTATGATCAGGCATGATCTAAGTCAAGCAAGATCAGCATTGACCACAAGACCGGTTAACATTTAAAATGGCGCTGGCAGCTGTCATCCCTTAGACAACTCAAACTTCCCATACAATCCGAATTTAACGGACGTATCGATTGCCAATGTTTTTAAACCAACCAGCCAGCACAGTAATAAAGACATTCAGGGAGGGGTCACAACCTCATCAAAATCATGATAAAAAACGTCCACTGCTGGACATAGGCCTCCCCCAAAGAGTGCCACGATGACCGGTCCTGCGCCACCCGCATCCAGCGAAAAACCTAACCCCTGAAAAATACCCCGCCTCTCACAATTCGAACGCTGCGTTCCAAATTTAAAATTTACAAACCCCATTCAAGACGGTCGTGATTGGCTGTGAAGAGGCACAAAAAGGCGCGGCGTGCATGTTTCATTACCAGTATTGTACGAAGACGCGACGGGTACAGTACACGTCCTTTTATTGGATGCGGGGTGATTTAAAATGAGAATATGCAATGAGCTATCGATTCAGGCTCTATCGGTTGTCTGAATAATTTCCGATAAGACTGAGTGGAAGCGGTAATGATTTAAACGTCTGGAGGCAGGTCAGGGAACTAAATTTGTAGCCTTCACTGACGGAGAGGAAAGTTTAATACATATTCGAGCAGTAACTTTGAGTTAGACGGTTGAATTATAAAAGAATGCTTGTACAATATGGAACATTGGCAGACTGGAAAACTAATATGGTGATTTCCGCAGTCGGTAATTTCCTAAACGAATCTCGACCATTTTTAGCAGTCTAACTGGGGACGTACCTCCACCGTACACCGCCCAAGGCCATGATAATACTTATATTTGTATGTAGGAATGTGATGATGTATTCCTGTGGTGAGTAAGGTTGCCAGCAGTCCCTAAGATGAGCTGCAAAGGAATCTGAGTCAGCCCTACTTTAAGTTCAGGTTATCAATGAAGAATATATGAATTTTAGCTATTGCCTGAAATAGCCAACTGGGAGATGTTTCCCAAAAAAAATAGTACTTTTTTTTTGTTATCAACTATCATTTGTATGACATTTTAGTCTCCAAATATGGTCAGGAATACACAGTTGAAGTCTGTCGGGTTATACGGGCCCACGGTCTATAACTAACCTATTAATTCAATTAACCAAAGAGCAAAGCGTAGATACCAAAAACCAATGCCACCGTCAGAAGGTAACAGTAGTTTCAGATTTCCAATTTCTTTAGCGACAATAGGGAGTTTTCAGTTACCGATTGGCGATTTTCATTCCGGAAAAAGACTCTTATTGTTTCCACGGAAATTGGATATTACCGCAGCGGGTTTTGATTTTTACAGATATGTGCTACGTTGGCAGTATTAACTATAGGAGGTATTTTTTAATAATTATAATAAATATCCTTGCTAATAATTATAATTAAAATTAAAATTAAACTAGCATCCGATGCATGCTATTCCATAAACGAATTTATGAATTAAATAGGTATGTACACTGACACTGACAGCCAAACAACTTTTCAACTGGCTCGCTGCCCAACCTCCTGATACTATAAGGTAGTTTAAAATGTCTTTCTTCCGGAAACATTGACAAATAAACAAATGTACTAACTAACCATAATTATACCGTATTTTAAACTAAGACATACTTACGTAAATGTTGTAATATTATGTATAAATGTTATTTAAGATCTTGACAAAAATTGTCATGTAAAACTACGTTTTATCAAGGAATAAATGAAATGAAATGAAATTAGGGTAGCATCTTACATAAATCAACGTATAAAAAAAAATGAATACATAGAAAACATCTAAGACTCGGGAACAAATATTCGTTCTCGTCACACAAATAAATCCTTATCGGGATTCGAACCCAGTACCGCCGTTTTCGCAGTCAGGGTACTACCAACTACTTAGGCCAAGACTTCATGTAGGCACTAGTTTTTACGGATGCACTAGCCACACCAAATCCTGTAGTCAATTGATAGGCATAAAACATTAGAAAACGATATCCTTGCATTCGCAACACCAAATCCAGTAGTCAATTGATAGGCATACAACATTAGAAAACGATATCCTTGCATTCGCAACACCAAATCCAGTAGTCAATTGATAGGCATAAAACATTAGAAAACGCTATCCTTGCATTCGCATAACGAGTAACCAAATATGTACGGGTTTTCGCCTGCTAGAATACGAATAAATATTTTCGCAGATAGGCCCCGATAAAATATACTAGCAAAAACCAATATTGTCCTTAACCAAGCGAATATATAAACTAGTTTTATGTATCTTTAAATTTAATCTCCCTAACAATAACCCTGAATATTAAACTATATTTATCTAGGCGCTATCCGGCTAGAAGGACCAGCGGTTCGCTTTACATAATCACATTTGCAATTTACACCACGAATATACATATTAATTCTAAATAGGACTGGACCGCTCTTGATTATAATTCGGAGGGCTGTGTATAATTTGGGAGTTAGTTAATTGAAATAAATAGGTGGAGTAAATCGCGTATCATGCCGGATTCAATCTTCTTTGACGTGGCAGAAATATTAGATTCATGCATTTTGTGCGATAAGATTCACATTCATCTGATGCACTCTGACGGCTCCTGTTTTGGCGTCAGAGCCCATCAGAGAGTCACGTCAGATAAGTACGAATAGCTATAGGTACTGACCATCCCTGCAACAGCCCAACATCGTGAAAATGTGCATTGAGTGAATAATTCATTGATATTTTTGCAATTCAACTAAAATTCTTAGATGCAAAGCTTGGAGTGTGTTCTAAGAGATGGGATTTCAATTTATCACTACTATATATTTACTATTTCATTCTCTGGCCGTAGAGTTGGTTAGTTGCACAACCAAGTGATCAACCACAATGACCGGCGGTCCTACCACGAACTTCGAAAGTCAAAGTTCGGGTATTTCCATCTCTGTCGCACTCCCTTACTCGAGTGACAGGGATGCATGTATTACGAACTTCGACTTTCGAAGTTCGTGGTAGCGCCGCGGTCGCGGTAAGGGAGGAAAAGGTCTGGGGAAAGGAGGAGCCAAGCGTCACAAGAAGGTACTCCGTGACAACATCCAGGGCATCAACAAGCCGCCGATCCGTCGTCTCGCCCGCAGAGGCGGTGTGAAGCGTATCCCCGGTCTGATCTACGAAGAGACCCGCGGTGTACTGAAGGTTTTCCTAGAGACGTGATCCGTGACGCCGTTACCTACACCGAGCACGCCAAGAGGAAGACCGACACCGCCGTGGACGTCGTGTACGCTCTGAAGCGCCAGGGCCGTACCCTGTACGGTTTCGGAGGCTAAGAGCGCTGGTAAAGGTCGCGGGAGTCCGCTAGATGCGGGTGGCGCAGGTCATTGTGGCACTCATTGGGGAAAACCTATGCTCGCAGTGGACGTCTTTCAGCTGATGATGATCAAATTCTCAATCTACAATTGACAGAAGTAGCCGTGAATATTTAATTTTATGTACAGTCGAGTTCTCTAATATCTACACAGATAGTCTTTCAAAAATATCTATATAGAGACTATTGTTACTGACATAAGACACATGTGTAGATAGTTTTGAAAGGTTGTCTGTATAGATATTGGAGAACTCGACTGTATTTACTCTGCCTACCCGCTCAGAGAATATTTTTACTTTAAACCATCGCTTTTATTATCTCACTATGATATTTAAAAGAGTGATTTATATTAATTCCGCGTTTCAAATATAAATGGAGCTTTGAAATATCAAGAGATCCTTAAATATATTCTCCAAAATCCATACTGAAATTAAATATTTAATTCATAAGCGGATAAATAATTAAAATTCGGGCTACCGTTTTTTGTAAAGTCGACCCAAACAAAGTGAAGGCTTACAAAGGATCAGATGACGGACGACGGAAAAAACTGATAGATGGTAAAATATGATATTTATAAGGATTGTGCTAAAAGGAGAGCGAGGCGTAAGATATGGTTAAAATTAATTTAACGAGGCCGACTTATTAAAAAGGTTTCCTTGGAATTGGAAACTTCTACTTTGGACTTCAACGGTAGAGTTGCCTTTAGAATAATACTTTGATGCAATGAAGTGCGAGACGGATATTTTCGCATGCCTATTAAAATACGGGAAAAAAATATTTAAGATTAAAATATTTTTGTTTACTTAAATCCAAATGAATACATAAATAAAATTTTACCTACTAGCTTTTTTCACGAACTTGGATATTGTTTTTTATTAAGCGTGAAGTGTAATAGCTTCAATATAGCCTAGCCTACACTATCGCTACACCCGTCTTTTGTTTAGGACATCTCCAAGCCGAATCAAAAAATTAAATTTAAAGAATCATGGCGGCATCAACAGACAGATCCTGAGCTACCGCGATAAAACCCTTTGCAAAGATCCTATCTCTCTTAACCTGACCACTGTAAAACCCACCTTGTTTTTAATAATATTGAGTCCAAATTTGAACGTAAAGGCTGTGATAGATTTGAGGTAAGGTGCCTTTGCTTTCAGGTATTCGTCGACTTTTTCTTAAAAACGGGTGATTTATGTGGCCCTGATAATGAAGTCGGCATGTCAAGCGCGCCCATTAGGTGGGCAGATATCGTCAGAAATTGGGCAGTGTTTTTGTCCCGTTGAACTTACTATCTGCTGTAAAATTGTAGACCAGTTTCGAGACGCGCTTTTGACAAAGTATTTGATATCACAAATGGAATAAATATCTTTTGTTACGTATTTTGTCCCCCACAAAGGTCGCGGGAGGCCGCTGGATGAGGGTGGCGCAGGACCGCTCACTTTGGCACTCTATGGGTGGACGTCTTTCGGCTGATATGATGATGATGATGACGTATGTTGGCCGCATTGGCTATTTTACAAGTATTTTACAACAGAAGAAAATTGACGAAGAATCGTAAACAAACAGTTGGTATTGTTTTTGCCAGAAGTACCTAATCCTTGACCTAACAATTAATTAAAAAGTTCAAAACCAGACAAACTTCTATACATAAGTACTTATTATTCAGTGCTTGTGGTCTGTATTTACAGTTTGATTTATTGAAAGTCTCGCCAACTAGAATCTATGAGGGTATCTAATTTTAAACACTAAAATTGAAATAGTATCCAATTTACAGCCGGCAGATTTGAAGCCAGTAGACAGGAGCCAATCCTTTAATAGCAGAATGACGTGGCAAATCCAACGCGTCAATAATTAGAATGTCTGGCTACGGGTTTAAGGATGGTTGGAGGAGTTCGATTTATTCCACTGTATTCAGTTTCAGATGTGGATAAAGCATATTTTTTTTTATTTTTTTATTTAACTCGCCTGCGGCCTATATTTACAAATACCTTACAGACAAACATACACATCAATATATAAAACTTATAAGTAGCACAATATCACGTTAAGTCGGCTGATGGGGATGTTGATGCTTTGACGATTACATATATTTAATAAGATTACATGTAAATTAAATAAGTATGTCAATTTACATGAAGTCATTACTATGATCGTCAAAAACCAAATAAATATTATGTTAATCAAATTATATTATAAATTATGAAAAATATAATCTTGTCATAAATGTTATATTTCGTAGGTACGGTTAGATTCGCACTCATCTGATGCGATATGACGTGTTTTGGTGTCTGTGTCAGGCGTCAGAGTGCATCAGAGAGCGTCACGTCAGATAGGTATGAATGGGCCTTAAGAAGCCCATGTAAAGTAAAGTTCGGTAGGACACTTGGCAAGAAGCGTGGGCATGTGACCATGTGGTCAAAAGCGGTCACAATCTGTAGATTACCAGCTCGTAGGTCTGATGATGTTTGACAGTCGGGAAATCGTGGATGAGACTTACTCAACAATGGGGGCAGGGATGCCGCGGATGCGACTTTTTAGACATCCGCGGATGCGGATGCGGATTTTAAGCAAAACACTCAAAAACATAAATATGCAACGTTTTTAGGGTCACGCAGTACTCGAACACGTTGCGACTGATTTATAATCGTCGCAAACCTAACGCTTCACCAATAGCGAATACGGCGAATCGTCAGATTACAGAAATGAAATGAAGATTCTTATTGACTAAGCACGAAATTACTGAACACGCGCGCGGCAAGCGCCGTGTTGGCCCCTATCTGGGCGCGAACTGTACTACATCCGCATCCGCAAAAACTCCTCATCAATGTTTGCGGATGCGGATGTTGAAAATCACGCGGAACATCCGCGGTTGCGGATGCGGATGCGAATGCCTGCAACATCCCTGAATGGGGGATACAGGCTGCGATCGTTTGATTAATGTGGATGTCTACATTGGTAAATAAAATGGTGGATAAATCAACACACAAGAAACATGTAAATCACATTTTCATTATCAATACACAAATTCCATACCATAAGGACACTGCCTATTGCGATTTTTCTCTGCGATAATCGCACGATTCCCGCCGCCCTGTTCGGGCAGAGGGCACGAGCCTAATTGGCCATTTTAAAGTTAGTCATTTGCATTGATTAATGCCTCTGACGCCGAATTGATTCCGAATTGCGACAGATTTCTGACGTTATTAGTAGAAAGCCTTTGTTCGCGGGCTTTATTAGAATTTGAATATTAGTCAACGTTTGCGACATAATCTTAGTGTTTTCCAAATATTCCCTGCCAGTATTTTAAAAACATTGCACGTACAGAGCCTGATTTTGAGTTCTGACCGCCCTAGTCTAACGTTGTGCCGGTTGCTGAGAGCTCCGAGGGGAAAATGCGTAACTTTTCTAACGAGCGTTAGGACAATTCAACTGTCATTTTCCCATACAAGAAATTACATTTAGATCTACCTGACGTATGTCCGAAGTGTAGCTGAGATATTCTTTGATTTATTTTATAATTTTAATTTTCTTTCCTGGTGTAACTGCATTCGTGACACATTGGCATTAGAACATGTTTTTAGATGGTAATTGTAATTACGAGTACGAGTTGCTGACAAACTGGCAGTAAAATTGTATAACTTTGGCAGTCGGCAGGAGTTGCCAGTTATAATTTTGTTTTCTGATTTTATAAAAAATCTTGTTTGTGCGTCGTCATTCGTAGTGTTAAGGCAGGTCCCCACGGAAGACCAGCGAGCCGCGGGATCATGCTGGGTCCCTTTTAACGTCGTTGCTTTGCTTTGTATATATTTATGTGTTCAATTGTAAGGTGAAGACGTTAATAAATGTATTTTCTCTCTTTCTTTCTGACTCATTACCGCAAACGGGCACGGTAAACTAGGTGGAAGCAAACCGGCCCAACTTACATCCTACATACCCGTAATAAAACAAAAAATATCGCACGTGGGAAAAAAACAAAAGCCAACCGCGACAGCAAAAACTTCCGAGCTGTCGCAAAATAGACTCCTATCGTTATTACGGCATTCCGGTACACCAGGTACCGGAATTCGGGTCCGGACCTCGCCCTCTAATTAAATTCCGAACCCTTCTAATTGTCCGAATTTCCTAACAAAATATTAAATACCTACTACATAATTAGTACTGTCCTCCGTTTTTCGGCGAAGTACTAAGTATGGATTGTCTTAAGGTTGTCTCCAAGGTCTCTTTCTTTTATTTAATTACATTATTTTATTTAACCGTGTATGAGAATTTGTTCATCATCATACTCCTAGCGTTATCCCGGTTGTGCCCTAAACGAGCCCGGGGTCCGCTTTGACACCGAATCCCAAGATTTGGCATAGGCACTAGTTCTACCGCCTTCCAACCCAGAGGGGAAACCTTATTGGGATTAGACCATTGAACGAAAAAACAATAGAATATATGCGAGCTCCTAACAAACTTATACCCAGACACGTGCCTACCACCTGGTATGCGCATTTTCGAACTAAACGGCTGCCTGGCATCGTTTTGACACCCCGCCGCCATCCCTGCACTCATTCTGTGGGGCCATTTTGCGACGCTACTAAGACTTCTATGGTTTTTTCGTTTCCTGGATTAGACCGGTTTCTTCACGACGTTTTAACCACTGTTATTTCGTACTGTGTAAATCGGTTGGTACTAGTAAAAAGCTAATTTCCCATTCTAGGTCAGCCTAGGGGAAACCTGTATGTAGGTATGTATGTATGAACCCGCTGACCGTAGCCCGACTGCGCAATCACTCAGAGCGTCATCAAATATTCGCTTGCGGCCGGTGCACGTTGGCAAATTAACTTCGTACCACGGATTATCTGGGATTTGTATGGACATTTGACTGATTAAAAATAAGAAAATAACGTGTTGGTTAGATTTACCTATATATTTAGGTGAATTGTAGGTATTTAGGTAATTTTTGTCGATCTTTTATACCCACATTTATGCCAAAAGTGGAACATAAGTTTCATGTGCTCTGCCTATCCGTTTTGGGAATGAAGGCGTGATTCTATGAATGAATGAATGAATTTAGGTAAATAATTTCACTTTTCCGGCATTGTCATATTGAAGTTTCACATTAATTTTATTATAATTGGGAAATTTTGGATTTAACTTATTCAGAATCATATGTACTACTATAATTGGGATAAATAAATTGACAAACCCCCCGTGTGGTGTCGGGTTAGAATTTCACCACCTAAGTCGACTAAGGGAGCAGGGTTGAAGTGTGTTGTGGGCGATGGGCTAGCAACCTATCACTGCAATATATCACATTTGGTCGATCTTTTGTTCCCACAGTTATGCTAAAAGTGGCGCTGGAACATAAGTTTCATGTGCTCTGCCTACCCCTTTTGGGAATAAAGGCGTGAATGTATTTATTTAAACTTTATTGCACAAAAGAAAACTTATCATACAAAAGGCGGACTTAATGCCAAATGGCATTCTCTAATGTAAATATATGTATGTATGTATGTAAATTGACAAAAAATCCGATTTGTGACTTTTACTATCACCACTGACGAACGAACACCAAGGTGATTCCATATGTGTGTAACCACTAAAAATAAATGCAGACAGGTTAGAAGTGTCCTGATTTGCCTATTTTGGTAAAAGGCGCAAAGAAAGAAACAAAGAAAGATACATTCATTCACAAACACACAGGATGTGTCCTGTGTGTTTGTGAATGAATGAATGTGTGTGCATATCACTACATGTATTTATTTTAATTTATTTATTTATTTATTAACAACTAAAATTAGACATGAATAGTAACCCCACAAAAATACATCAATAGTTTGACTGTGGAGTCAAAATTACAGTCTCTTTTCTCTTTAACATAATATAGGAGTGTCTTAAATATCTTAAATGTATAGGTACTCTACATTATATTATATTGCTATTAAATTTTTTACAGGGCATCAGTAAGGTATTTTTTTAATCGATATTAAATCTACCTATACCTGTATAAAACAGTCACTTCCCGCTGTCTGTCCCTATGTATGCTTAGATCTTTAAAACTACGCAACGGATCATGATGCGGTTTTTTTTAATAGATAGTGTGATTCAAGAGGAAGGAAGGTAATATAGTACCCGTGCGAAGACGGGGCGGGTCGCTAGTTAAACAATAATATAAACAAAAAACACATTAAACATAAAACAAGTGTGTCTCTAGGGCAGTGAACCGGACACTGGCTCAGCATTATGCTGAGGTGTCAGACACCTGCCGCGCTGAATTTCAGCCAGCACCGTCAATATCTAGAACTCATGAATATCTAGAACTCATGAATATCTAGGACTCATGAATATCTAGAACTCATGAATATCTAGAACTCATGAATATCTAGAACTCATGAATATCTAGAACTCATGAATATCTAGAACTCATGAATATCTAGAACCGTTGTTATAAACGCGTGCTAAATAAACTATGTGTGGTTGCGCCAATTAGGAAAGGCTTCTTTTAATGATGATGAAATATAAGATCGTCAGATACTGATAATTATACTTACACTAGCTTCTGCCCGCGACTCTGTCCGCGTGGAAGTCGTAGCTCCATGCAAACTTTCACCCCCCATTTTAGGGAAGTGGGGGGTTAGAAAGAGACAAAAGTAGCCTATGTCACTCTCCATCCCTTCGACTATCTCCACTTAAAAAAATACGTCAATTCGTCGTTCCGTTTTGCCGTGAAAGACGGACAAACAAACACACACATACACTTTCACATTTATAATATTAACTATGGATATGGATTTACCAGTAATATTATTGGCTTATTTTTATGTATGTATTATAAGAATCCGTGTGAAAGTAAAAAGTTTAAAGCAGTAAGCATTTATCCTCATAATAGCTATTATGATAGTTTGACTTTCAGTGGAGGTCACTCTTTTCAAAATTCACAAAGATCAACGATTTCTCCTTATAAAACACGCTGTGGAACATATTTCCTTCAAAAGGAGATATCTAGTAAGTACTGATAAAAATCAAATAGACATGAAAATACCTTTTAGTAAAGAATACTTGCACAATGCCTACGACAGTCGGAGGATACTGTCAATAAACGTATGGAACCCTTGTCCTGAAGTACTCAAATAACTTTATAAACCTCCCATATCATTTCATTATTCCTACAAATTTTTACTTTATTATGTACATGTTACGGTTCACTTTCGGAAACACAACCAGGGAGAACCGAGGTTCAGAAATAAACAGTTCCGCTGGTATCTGCTCAAATATATTTACGGAAACACACCCAAACGGACCTTTTAACCAAATCTTACTAAGTAAGAATCTACTTTAAGTATAACGGTATAAGGTGGGTTTTGGATCGTTTGGACTGCAGATTCATTCATTTAAACACGCTTTGGGCACATTATTTCCAAAACAGCGACACCGCAAGTACTTACAAAACGTTATTGTTCCCAATTCAAATTTCTGAGAAGGTTACTGGCAGGCAATTCGTTTTGTTCGAAAATTAAAACAGTGATAATTACTTCGAAAACGAAACACAAAACGCTTGACGCGTGTATTTCTTTTTCTTTTCTATTAGGTGGCAATGGCTGATTTTAGGATGCGTTGTAAATTAACTTTTTTTCTATAACATTGTTGGCAATCTGAAAGTTGTCTACTAAATGGCCCGGTGACATTTTGAAATATTACATACAATTAGCGTCAGAATTCATGCTTGTTCAAGATTTATTTACTGTGAAATTAATTGACTTGTTCAACTCAAATGGAGGTTCCTATCGAAACAATTATCAATTAAATTAAGAAGTTTAACCATAATTCACAAAAGAAAATGAACTACTAACTTTATTATAGGCGTCAAGTCCTTTAATAAAGTGACTTTATTTATACCCGTAAAATTTTTGGGCTTACCAATTCTCAATCAAGTTTATAAAATGTATAAAACATTGTTCAATTCACACGTTCATCTTATCAAAAGTCATATAAAAATCTTATAAGATCCGAGCATGTGGAATTTGCATGTGACTGGTGGTGAGGTTTCATGAATTAAATATGTTCCGACTTGAAATAGCACCTACGCTGGATTAGGGTGCGCTCACACGGGTGTCATTAAACAGTTGTGGATACTTGTTCAGTCCCGTTTACTGTAAACTAGCTTCTGCCCGCGACTCCGTCCGCGTGGAACTCGTTTATATCGTATCTCGATACAAACTTTCATCCCCCATTTCACCCCCTCAGGGAATGATTTCCGAGATAAAAACTATCCTATGTCCTTCCCCGGGATTCAAACTATCTCCATAAAAAATTTCATCTCAATCGGTTCAGCGGTTTAAGCGTGAAGAGGTAACAGACAGATAGACAGAGAGACAGACAGACAGACAGACAGACAGACACACTTTCGCATTTATAATATCAGTAAGTATTAGTATGGACGGACGTAAGATGGTCCAATTGGCCACTAGATGGCGCTGTACCGTCTGCGTTGATTCCTGAATCGCGCTGTTATGATTTTTATATACTGACATACTACATAGTATACGTAAAATATATATTTCAATACATGCATAAATCTACTAGGGCTGCTACATCAGGCTGAGGCTTAAGGCTTGTATACCCGCTAAAGTCCTTGAGCGTATGGGCGGAGCCTCGACCCTCTCCCCGCGCAAGTCGCACAACCCGCCGTCGTTTATTAAGCGTTACATAGATTAAGTTACAGACGCGTCATCGCGCATCGTTACCAATGCAAGGGTGGACGTGGGTGGGTGACATTCGTCATGCTTAATTAAAACGTGATATTTGTCATACATAAATTACGTAATTGATTAAGTTCAAAAATGATGTCTCTACTTTTATAATACTATTTACTTACGATTAGTGTAGTTCCGTCAGCACGGCTAGCACGAGACGGCCGCGACATACACTCGATTTTTCTCGCACTATCGGTCTCTCTCTTATTAGAACATTAGGAAAGAGAGGTATAGTGTGAGAAAAATCGAGAGTATGTCGCGGCCGTTTCGTCCTAGCCGTGCTAGTGAAAACGAAATTCGTTAGAATAACTCTGTCGCTCGAACTAGCAAGCGCGACAGAGAGGGAGATACACGAACGAAGTTCGGTTTCGTTTCGCGGTAGGCCCTCAGCACGCCTAGCACTAGACGGCCGCGACATACTTTCGATTTTTCTCGCACTATACCTCTGTTACTAAATATTCTAATAAGAGAGAGACGGATAGTGCGAAAAAAATGTTGCCCTTAGGCCATTTTTTAATGTCGCTATTAATAGGGGCCCATCTAGCAGTTAGCGAGTTACCGTCTGCCAGAGATAAAATGTGAAACAGTTTTAATGGGCAGGCGTCCGATGTTTCATCCAATAGCCCAGCTACTAGTCCATCATTTTCAACCAATAACCCGTTTTATTTAGATTCCATCAACTAGCAATAGACTCTTACACCCCAGCGGGTGCTGTTTCTGTGTGCGTCCCATGACACGGGCAGAGACAGCATCCGCTTGGTGTACTCCTTGCATTTCATTAAATTGTCAAAAGGGCCTCTACGTATTGTCTCAGAGCTCCACGCACGGACATCATTGTCCCGTGAGCGGGAAAGACATATAATTCATACTATCCATACTTCGATATCCATACTCCATACTAATATTATAAATGCGAAAGTGTCTGTCTGTCTGTTACCTTTTGTGTAAGTGTAAGGTTGTTAAGTTTTAAACTAATTATCGGTATATTTATTACGTTCTACTTCCTTGATTTGATGATGATGGCGTGTACAGTCAGCATCAGATAGTTAGTAGCATCCAAAGTAGCCAAATATATCGTAACACATTCCTTACTCCTACTTATAGTAACAAAGACTATTTCGATGAATGTACGTTCCGATATATTTGGCTAACTTGGCTGCTACTAACTATATTATACTGACTGTACAGAAATCGGCCTCGGGTAGATATATACTTATAGATTAGTTGTACGTTAACCATACCTTGTTTCATATCAAATAATAACTCTGTATCGAACTTGGAGTTGGCATGCAACCCATAGGTAGGTACTTACAATATTTGCCAAGCCCACTATTTTTATTAGAACTTATTCTATTAACACTTGACAGTCATTAATACGAGCAGATAAAACAATATTGTTAGTAGGCAATAGATATTGTAAATATATTTACTAATAAAATGTCTGGTTTAAGTGATTTCCCAATTTTGATACTGTTTAGATATTTGATACTTTGATAGAATAGGTATTTACTTGTGTATTCTTTTTCCTCTTCTCTTGTAAAATTCCTTGGTATTACGTATTTTCCTCCTGCGCTTATTTAACCCCAAAGACCCAAAATAATTATTGAAAAATTTGTGAGACCTAAGCTAAGACCTACTAACTCTAGTATCGTAAGTTTGTATGTTACTAACAATCTATGGGCAAACTGGCCTGAAATAAAGAATTTATTATTATTATATTAATAATATAATATTATTATTGTTATTACCCGTGTGGTGTCGGGTTAGAATAGCACCACTCCCTTTCTTCCCGTGGGGGTTGTAAGAGTCGACTAAGGGAACGGGGTTGAAGTGTGTTGTGGGCGATGGGCTAGCAACCTGTCACTGCTATATCACATTTTGTCGATCTTTTATACCCACATTTATGCTAACAGTGGCACTGGACACAGGTTTCATGTGCTCTGCCTACCCCTTTTAGGGATAAAGGCGTGTATGTATGTATGTATTATTGTTATTATTATTATTTCCCATCTTGAACTAAAAACAAAATCTAAACTATACCTACGTAAATGTTAATTAGGCACAAATGCCAACACAGTTAACTGACCATCCTGTATTTATACAAGAACCTTATTACAATGCACATAAAGTGCACGGATGGTCAGTCAGCTGTCTTGTCTATAGTACCTACTACTTTACAAACCACGAAATAGATTGTCCACTCTATGCAACAAAATTATCTGTCACTAAAAACTAAACTTTACGCAATTATTTATTAGTTACCTACTATACGAATCACAAAACGGATTGTCCACTCTATGCAACAAATATAGTCCACAATTTCGACAAATATTTAAAAATTTTGGTGCAGCGCAAATTGACACAGGTCCGTCATGCAACGTGTCTCGTCCCGCACTGACCGTATGGACGAAAACGGGGAGGCGTAGGAACTTTGGCGGAATATTTCAGAAAACGAGATAATTTTTTAAGAAAATTAAGAAAGTAAGAAAATGATGCTCTTGTTCATTATTGTATGAAGAAACTTATAAAATTTCATATTATTCTGATAAAAAATGGAGCAGTAAAATGGTTACAAGTGAAAAAATAGGGGTGACTTTAGATTACTTTTTCTCTAATTTTTATTGTTAAAATGGATTTCTACGAAAACTATGACCCGTCGCATATCTTGCAGATTATGATATATTTTTTCCGACGGCAAAAATGTTACGTTATAATGTATACAACGGTTACAAAACAACTCATTTTCACGAAAATTTCGAATGTGGAGCCTTAAAGTAGGTAACATTACCGAGGTTAGATGCCTACTTCTCAGTATGGCTAGCACAAAACCGCATGCGAGAAAAAGTAGCAGTCTCTGTCTTAAGGTTCTAATTAGATAGAGATGGATATGATGTGTAGTCCTGCTGGCAAGGTTAACCTAACGTATCCTACTAATATTATAATTTAGAAAGAGTCGTATATGACGGATAGTCCTGCTGGTAAGGTTAACCTAACATATCCTACTAATCGTAATATCCTACTAATATTATTAATGTGAAAGTTTGGGTGTTTAGATGTTTGTTACTCAATCACGCTTCAACGGCTCAACTGATTTGGATGAAATTTTGCACGAAGATATAAGATAGTTTTTATCTCGAGTCCACGCAGACGAAGTCGCGGGCGGAAACTAGTAGTGCAATAAATGATTATGATAACCTAAATACCAGAGTTCAGACATAAATTCAAAATATCTGCATTTTTTCCGACGAATGTACTCTCATCCTTAAACGTAACAAGATAAGCTAGCCACTCAAATATGACTTAAAACATTACTCTTAGGTTGACAAGTATCAGAATATTTCACACGAGATATATGAGAAATTTAAATCTCACGAGAATATCTAATGTGATCGTAGCATCGCCTTTAAATCAATTTTCTTGAGGAAAATTTGATATGCAAAAAAAATATTGGCTGTTGTGTTATCGAATAAAATCTTTGTTACAGGAATTCTTTCAGTTATACTCTCGTTCAAATAGGTTCTTGCCGTCTGCAGACTTGCAACGATTGCGCAGGTTAAGCTACTATATTGACGACCGGTTAGCCTAGTGGGTAGTGACGCTGCCTACGAAGCTGAAGGTCCTGGGTTCGAATCCCGGTAAGGGCAAGTATTTGTGTGATGAGCATGATTATTTGTTTCCGAGTCTTGGATGTTTTCTATGTATTTAAGTATTTATATCTATTATATATATCGTCGTCTGGTACCCGTAACACAAGCCTTACTGAGCTTACTATGGGGCTAGCTCGATTTGTGTAAGATTGTCCCCTAATATTGATTTATTATTTATTTATTTATATTTATTGTAAGATGTTTCTCTCTTGTCGTGGTGCAATAAAGAGTATTTATTGTTATTATTATATTTCTATTAAATATATCGTCGTATACCCATAACACAAGCCTTATTGAGCTTACCATGGGGCTAGTTCGATTTGAGTAAGATTGTAATATTGATTTATGTCTTTGAACTGACTAACTGAGCTGAGCTAACTGAGACATCCGCGCTGAGGGTTTCTCAATCTGTTGATAGGGGTTGTTGTCTATGGAAGCTGACGGTTAAGCCATAGGTTGGGCGGCTAGAGAACATCTTAAAGCCAGGTTACCCACTCAATTTACAAAGCCTCACTTATCTCGACAAAGTTGAAAAACCGGGTTGGGAGGTAAAATGGATGCAAAAATGTGTACCCTAAATACTACGCTTACTTTTGCAATAAGTCCGGCAAGACTAGGAAGAGGGAGATAATCATAAACCAACAAGCTACTCTTAATAATCTCATTCAATGATGTAATGTAAAAACCGGCCAAGTGCGAGTCGGACTCGCGCACGAAGGGTTCCGTACCATTATCTATAAAAACAGGAAAAAAAAGTTTGTTGTATGGGAGCCCCCCTCAAATATTTATTTTATTTTGTTTTTAGTATTTGATGTTATAGCGGCAACAGAAATACATAATTTGTGAAAATTTCAACTGTCTAGCTATCGCGGTTCTTGAGATACAGCCTGGTGACAGACAGACGGACGGACGGACAGACAGCGAAGTCTTAGTAATAGGGTCTCGTTTTTTCCCTTTGGGTACGAACGGGTATAAGAACTCCATAAGTGGCACAAGTCAATTGCCCCAACTTGGCTCAGTTTCGTACAAAAACGTGCCTCAAATGTCACATTTGGTGGCCATTTTCAAACACGGAATTTCGTGTCTACCTCTTCTTAGAGTTCCGTATCCAAGCGGTAAAATCTGTATCGCATGAACCTTGATAGTTAGACAGTTGAAATTTTCACAGATGATGTCTTTCTGTTGCCGCTATAACAGCGAATACTAAAAAACGGAATAAGATAAATATTTCAGGGGGTTCCCATACAACAAACGTGATTTTTTTGCCGTTTTTATAGATAATGGTACGGAACCCTTCGTGCGCGAGTCCGACTCATACTTGGCCTTTTTTATATTCAATTATTGATGTCATTCGTTAGGAATCTAATCATAAAACACTGAAAGAGACGGGTAGTTTCAATCGCGCGTGGTCTTATGCTAGCCATGCTACAAATAAACTAAGATATTTTATCCCCATTAACTTAACATATAATTTCACCTGGCTTGTCGAAAATGTTTCCTCACTATATCTGTATTTTTTTTAACCCTGACTGTTGCTTTCATAGGAAGAGCCCAGCAAAGCGGTCGAATTACTTGGTTGGAGAGTAGCCTGGGGAAAATCCAGGGGAAGCCTCCGGCACGACCACGCGGGGACTTCAACACTGGAATACTCTACGAGTTTGCGCTCCAGTGAAATCTCACCAATCGGTTGAATGGTTTCAACCGAATCTGGCGAGTATACCTTACCAGCACGGCTATCAAAAAACAGCGCGCGAGCTCTCTCGATTTTTATCGCACCATCTTTCTCTCTCTTGTTAGAACAAGAGGTATAGTGCGAGAAAAATCGAGAGTATACAGCGGCCGTCTCATGATAGACTTGCTCTACAAAAGTTAAGTGAAGCGGAGAAGCTTTGTCCTATAAGTGACGTCAGTCAGTGACATAACTAGAAATATAAATAGCTCTACCACTCCTACAAATTAAAGTAACATCGACAACAAAACACTTAAACAAAAGGCGTTTTCTTATCGAAAACCGGAACGCTGTAATTAAACTATATTCCTCTTAGTGGTGCCACAATCTAAGCTGCGTAAACAGTATTCTACTTAATAAATTTTGCATTAAACATTAACGATGCTAACGAAATTTATTTTCAAGTTAAGAGTCCGCAGTAAGCTCGATTCTCCATACAAACGCTCTCCTTTTAAAACTACGTGTTCGATTGTAACGAAACTTCGCATGTACAATGACATGAGGTATATCTATGTCTGTAATTAGGTTATGTACTCGTAGCTTCAGATACTATAGTAAAAAAATACAGCGAATTTAAGTTTTTCATACAAAAGTTGTTTTTGCTGTATTTCGTTTGTTTTATAAACTGGAACCATATAAACTAATTACAGACATAGATATACCTCATGGTATTGCATATATGCATATACAATGCAGTTTCGTCACAATCCAACACGTAGTTTAAAAAAAAGAGCGTAACTACGTTTTTATGGGATGGTGAAATTCGGCCGAGCTTACTGCGGACTCTTAAAGGATAACATGGAAAATGTAATGCTCCTCTCGGAGTTTGATTGGATTGAGCTGAAATAGAGGGAAAACGGGGTAGGGGAAGAGGGAAGATGAACTGGCTCGATAACATCAAAACATAGACATCCGTCCATATATCCATCAAGGACGCGGCTACGATCGCAAGACTGGCCGAGACTAGCAAAGACTTTGTAAAAGTGAAAGTGAAGTGTAAAAGTGTGAAAAAACGCTCGATAGGGCATCGCAGATGAAGAAGAAGAATGATCCGAGCCAGATTCGAAACGGCGACCACAGGCATGCATGGCCCGTCGCTACTAACCAACTGAGCTATCGGAACACTCTGTCTCGGCCACTAAATCTTTTAATCAGTTCCTTCTTACATCGCCTTAGGGAGGTGTGCAGCGACAAGATAGAAGACAACTCAACGGCACCAAATTTAATTTAAGTTTTATTTTGAAATTTAGTATTCTTTTTTACTAATTTGTAAAATAAACATTCATTGCGGTTAATTTTGTAATAGCATAAACTCGTGTCTCCCAACAGTACCAAAGTGCAACCGCACGGCTACCGCAGGACGGCCCGCGAGCTACTTCGCGGCGACATAGACTATTCGTCTCTTTCTAAGCGCTCTAATTAGTAAGAGACGCATAGTCTATCTGGCCGCGACACGGCCCGCACGGCGTCTTGTGATAGCCGTGCAGAACGTAGGTACATTCGATTTCAATGAAATTTCGACCCATGATACATTTAAATAAATTTTCAATTTTAAAATAAAGTTACCTATAGACACTCCCACAAGGTGGACTGATGACTAGGGGCTTGTCCATATCGTCATCGTTTTTTGTCCCCCCCGTCCCCCCTATCATCATCCTGTTAATTCCTTGAATGCTCCCCACCGAATAAAATGACTTGTATGGATAGCCCTTTGGTAAAGATCGCGGAAGGCGACTGATCCGTATCCAGAGGGATACGGGTGGCGCAAGACCAGTCACTTTTGCCCTCTTTGGGGGAGGCCTGTGTCCAGCCATGGACAGCAGTCTTTTGGCTGATATGATGATGTAATATAAACTCATCGGTACAAGCTTGGATTCGAACCTTAGACCTTCCGTTTGATTATTACGACTCAACCTCTCGGCTACCATTGACTTTAATCTCGAAGTAAATACTGGCGGTAATGTTTACATTTTATTGCTACCATCTATTGTGTTTTAGTAGAGTAGGTTAGCATGGTACAAGAATTATTGGTTTTGCAAGAGTAAATAACGGGAAGACAGCAAATATGGCTACGTTGCATTTTCATTTTCCACGGCAATGTACACAGCTAGTGTTGTGACATTAGGTCGATATTTAAATTCGGACAAATTCGACCTTTAAGTTTGGATTTTTAGGTACTGAGGCCGGCCTCGCACAGTGGGAATCAGTCACTGAATTCAGTATTTGGACGACTCAAGTAAAAAAAGATACACTCTTAATAGAAATTCTGCACAAAGCGTACAAATGTAGTGCATAATTATTATTACAAGCTTTTATTTACTTTCACCTGTCCCGTTGTTTGTCTGTCTGTCTGTAATCAAATCTTGCGAGTTAAATTTGACCCACTTCCCGGTGACCGATTGAGCTGAAATTTTGGGTATAAGTATAGTTTGGATGACATTTCAATATTATGGTACCATCGAACTGATCTGATGATGGAGACGGGACGTGGCCATGGGAATCCGACGTAACCCCGTTGAGTTTGGGCTCGTTAGAATCGTCTCAATTAGTAGTTTATGATGGTATACAGAAAAGTACAGTCGACAATAAAAACTTGTACCAGAAATGAAATTTTTGACTGAAACTTTTTTCCATCGTATTTTCACGGAAACGTACGAACGTGCCTTGCTATTTCAGTCAGTCTCGGTACAAAAAGTACTGAGGTTGACTGAAGTAGCATGACAAATACGAACGTTTCCGAGAAAATACGGATACAATTATGCACTATATATTCTGTACCGCTATATTTGCTCGTCAGTCATTCCGATTATGATTCAGTGACTGAATGATCTGAACGGAAGATGATCCGTTCAGTGTGAGGTTAACCGAATTGTACGGTTTAACTCACTTATTAAATGTCATTATGGGCGACACAGGCAGTGCATTCATGACCCAAATTGTTCGAAACATGTCCGCGTTTAACCGTATTTACTTAACAGTATTTTTTTTCGAAAAGTCGTACAAAGTTAAAGTTTGGGTTTATAAAATAAGAACTATTTTTACTAAGTGATGATAAGCTACAAAAATTTTTTTTTTGTAACAACTTAACCTATTTTGTCTGTATTTTTACCAATTTCTTGTGTATACAAAGTATTTCCATGCATACCATAACTAGAAAATTATTTAGTTTTAGTTAGTACCCATTTTTTTAAAAGTTTTGTTGCGTCTTGTATTTTACTGAAAATACTCGGAATACTGATTAAAAACATTCAGGTCTGCTCGCGACCAAGGCTGTTGTGACACATCCGAAACGTCGACAAACATCAAAGACGTAGGTACCTATAGTTACAGTCATTACACGCGAGTTAATTTTTTCAATGTTTATCATTGTTTGAATGATTATTTATTAATTTAGGTACATACATAAATTCAAAGATAAACTGCATTTATATAAAATCATTTTCGGATGTAATACAGGGTGTTTTTATTCATTTGCTTTAATTTTTAGGGCAGATTCTTTACATCTTATGTAGATAATTTCTCAAAGAAACGTATGTCCTAACTCGCACCGTTTTCAAAATATTTCAAATCGAAATTGAATCACTAACTTAAGTTAAACCAGTGTAAAATCTTCATAACCAAGCCCCGTACCTTGTACGTAATAGGCAATTGCACTACCTGTGAGCTAAATTTATGAATGAGCTGTCAATGCAAGTAAATATTAAATTATTTTGTATGAAACCTGAAAAAAGAATATTTTTTCGAATATCGTTAAACCGATATAAATTATATAAATTTACCAAGCACTGTGTCGAAGTTCAAAACCGTATTTTGCCTGGAGTAATAGTTATATTGGAGTCGGAGTTGTCGTAAGTAACATACCATATTCTCTAAAAGGCCACCATGTACAGTACAGATCTAAGTAAACCTTTTTTTTTGACGACCGCTTTAGCCTAGTTGGTAGTGACCCTGCCTACGAAGCAAGAGGTCCTGGGTTCGAATCCTGGTAAGGGCATTTATTTGTGTGATGAGCACGAATATTTGTTCCTGAGTCATGGATGTTTTCTATGTATTTAAGTATTAATTTATCTATATAAGTATGTATATCGTCGTCTAGTACCCATAGTACAAGCTTTGCTTAGTTTGGGACTAGGTCGATTTGTGTAAGATTGTCCCCTAATATTTATAATATTTATTTTTTAACCAAATGAATAAAAACACCCGGTATAATGATTGTAGCGGAATTTATCCATGTTTTGATTGGTTTATTTTAAAGAAAATACGAGAAAGCGGCGTCTACTAAATTCGATCCCACACACAAGTTAACAAAGTTATTAAGCTACAATTTTCAACAAAACAAGAAACAAACAATTCGACTTAATTGCACTGTTTCGAACCAATTAAAATTCGCAATCTAACACCGTTGCACATGCAACAACTGACTTTCTAACTTTAGTCACAAGGTTTAAAATCAAAGGACGGTCAAACAGGAACTAAGATCGATGCAGCTGAAAGCACAGCTGTCATCCACATGACTACAACAACGCGTGATTAATGCCAAATACGTCATGATAAATGTGGTGGAAATAACTCTAATGCACTCACTTTGCACCTTTAGAATGCCGGGACATTTGTAAGGGTAGGAGGTATTTTTAGTGTATTGTTAAGCGATGAACACAGCCATAATAACATTATTACGTTACGTGCTTTCCTGCGTTACTAACATGATCGCTTTTATGTGTGTAAAAAAGCTGCGGTAGTCTAGTGGTTCAGGCATACGGCTGTCAAGCGGCGAGTCCCGACTCATACCAATGAGTTTTTCAGAACTTAACACTTTCGCTACCAGGAACCCGCCTAGCAGGCGCCTACGCCGTAGTCGCTTTCCGCTACATACGAGGAAAACCACAGGATCGGCTACGAGCGTAGCGCGTCGCGATTCTTGGTCGCGAAAGTGTTAAAACATCGTGAGGAAACCGGTCTAGGGTGGTATTCCATTTGTCCAAGATCTTTGTCCAATGTGCATTGCATCTCACTCACTCTTTATGCGAAATGTGAGACGCAAATAAACATTGGACAAAGATCTTGGACAAGTGGAACACCATCATCATCATCATATCAGCCGAAAGACGTCCACTGCTGGACATACGCCTCCCCCAAAGAGTGCCACAATGATCGGTCCTGCGCCAGTGCGCCACCCGCATCCAGCGGACTCCCGCGACCTTTACCAGGTCATCAGTCCACCTTGTGAAGGCCTACCCACGCTGCGCCTTCCGGTACGTGGTCGCCACTCGAGAAGCTTTCCGCCCCAACGGCCATCGGTTCTACGTGCAATGTGCCCCGCCCACTGCCACTTAAGTTGGAACACCAGCCTAATCCAAATAAGGTCTTAGTTTTCTGAGTTGCAAGGTCAGATGTCAGTCGCTTTCGTAAAAATAGTCTTACTGATTTGGTATTCTTGGGATTGGGTGTCCATAGGCTAGGCACTGTCTGACCGATCTCTCATTTGCCACGGTATAAAAATAAAGTTTTATTGGTAAACGACGAGGTCCGCATTCTTTTTCGGAACGCCGTATTGATATTAGTTTGGAATCATATTGGTCAGTGCGCTTTCTATTTCACGAGCGGTTAAACTATTACAATTTCATTATTACAAATTTCAATTATTAGTTAAAATTTGATCGAATCCAATTCGGCTTTTAACATGTTTCGACCTTCAGTCTGACAAATTTTAAGTTTCGCCCATCACTACGAACGCAAGTTTTGTCGACGTTAATAAAATTGTTTGTTCTATACAATTTCTAAGTCACATAAAACACATTTTTAATGCAACGCAGCGCAGCGGGATCTTTTTAATGTGACAGATGCAGAATATGGGACGAGGAAAGTTGAAGTTAACGGTCGATATAGTTTCTCCGTGTTTGTTCCAGTATTATGGAGGAAACTATGAATTCAAAATATGAAAATACGTTGAAAAACGCCTGCTAGTGAACGATACAAGCTTTGTAAGACATTTTAAGTCTGCAACACACTGGTGCGGCCTGCGGTGACAGCTATAATCACAAGTTTCCTATTGACCGAAGCGACCTGGCCGCGCTAGTCCGTGAGAGGCTTTAAGCGGCCGTTTTCGGTTGTTTTCTATTTGACCGAGTTTGGTTATTAATCACCTTACCAAAGCCTAATCTCAATAGGGTCTAGTTTTAGACTATTCGTTTTAGAAGAACTGGTAGTGCCTACGATATTCTTGGGACCTTGCCTTGCGCATTTGAAAACTATTGGGCACCTTTTCTATTTTGTAATTTTTCGCGTCCATAGGCTACTGCGTGTTATCTGGCGGGTCGTATGCTTGTTTTCCACCGTTGTAGTATAAGAATAACTTCTAGAAAAGGCAGTTAAAAAAAAATAGTCCAGTAGACTGCTAATATACGAGTATATACTACTGAAAAGAATCAAGTTTCTGTCAAAAATTTCATTTTTGGTACAAGCTTTTATTGCCGACTGTACTTTTCTGTATACCGTCATCAACTACTCATTGACACGATTCTAACGAGCCCAAACTCAACGGGGCTACGTCGATTAAGTACTAAATTTCCATGGCCACCTTCTGTCTCCAGCATCAGATCAGCTCGATGGTACCATAATATTGAATTGTCATCCAAACAATAATTATACCCAAAATTTCAGCTCAATCGGTCACCGGGAAGTGGGTCAAATTTAACTTGCAAGATTTGATTACAGACAGACAGACAGACAACGGGACAGGTGAAAGTAAATAAAAGCTTTTAAAAAAGGGGTCCCGAGTATTGCGATCGTTACGTGAAAATTATATTAAATACATACATACATACATTCACGCCTGTATTCCCAAAAGGGGTAGGCAGAGCACATGAAACTTATGTTCCAGCGCCACTTTTAGCATAACCCGAAAATTACCGAACCGAAAATTATATTAATACCTATATATTTTTTCAACTGTGAGACCAGCATGAAAGAGGTTGGGTTCTGTAGGATGCGGGACATCATTAATTAGCCACTTATCAATTAGTTTTTATCCAATATTTAACAATAAAATAGAAATATTCAAGTGGCCCTTATTTTTAACCCCCGACGCGAAGAGAGGGGTGTTATAAGTTTAACGTGTCTGTGGTATCGTAGCTCCCAAATGGATTTACCGATTTGAATGCGGTTTTTTGTATTCGAAAGCTGATAAAATCCTGAGTATTTGTTTCATGAAAATATGTTTAGCCGTTTTTGAGATATTAGACTGAAATGAAAATGTCGGGGGTTTTTCAAATTTCTAAGCTGCAGTTATGTTTTGAGCAGTATATTTTGCCAAGCCACCAATTCCATAGAATTGAACACCATTTTAAATGTAATCGAAGCAATCGAATGCACTTATATACAGATCTTATAACGTCGTCGTCCCATGACGCAAGACGCCTCGATCTAGGTTGGATTTGCATAACTATTGCCAGTTCTGAATAAAGAGTTTTGTCATTAGAAAACTAATTTGCTAGCAAAGTACCGTAGTGGAAAGTGTATACATTTTGTTATCTTCAACACGTAGTGTATGAGTTTTCTCAGGTGAAGAAGTAATCTAAAGATATAGATTACTAGGAATATCTTGAAACATTCGATCAGTCTATCGAATGTTTCAAGATATTCCTAGTAAGTATAGCGTGAATCCTGAAGAGAACGTACTTTCTGAGGTTTAATTTAATTTAGAAGATAGGATCAAAAACATTTAGTATTCAATCATCAGCTAGAACGGCAGTCAAACCCTCCCATTGCCACTTAATTTTTTTGGGCTATTGTGTATGCATACTGCTTCGATTCTATGACCTACTCATATGCTATCCATACTACTTTACTTTCTTTATGTCTTTCTAAAGTTATTACATCAACTAGCCAATAGTATCTAATATATAATTAAAATGAGGCGGCAGCAGAACCAAGGTAACTGATATAGCCCTCCGAATCGCTAAACTTAAGTGGTAGTGGGCGGTGCACATAGCACGTAGAACCGATGGCCGTTGGGGCGGAAAGGTTCTCGAGTGGCGCCCACGTACCGGAAGGCGCGGCGTGGGTAGGCCCCCCACAACACAAGGTGGACTGATGGTCTGGCAAAGATTGCGGGAGTCCGCTGGATGCGGGTGGCGCAGGACCGGTCACTTTGGCACTCTTTGGGGGAGGCCTATGTCCAGCAGTGGACGTTATTCGGCTGATATGATGATGATGATGATATAATTAAACTGAATCATCAGGATCAGTCTATGTCTATGAGCTAAAAAAACAAAAGAAACTCACAAAAACAATCCCTTTTCCCATCAAAGCTTTGTGACGCGCACCCCAAACGTTTCCCAAAACTAAAGCAACTTCCCGACAAGCCATTCAAGGAAAACACTCGCTTATATACTAACAAAACAGCTACATTAGCACCCGAGCAAACTTGGGGACATATTCATACGGAAATATGTGAAACCTCGCCTTTTTATGGGTCCTTATCGGAGGTGGCAGGTAAGGTACACTAGGGGGGAAAATGTTTGCTTAAATGGCTGTAGGAAGATAAGTGCCTTTAGTGGGAGAAATAACATTTTGGCAACATGGTGCAACAAATCGTGTCTTATAAGCTTTTATTTAAAAAGTAATATGAAAGTACTAGCTTCTGCCCGCGACTCCGTCCGCGTGGAACTCGTACGCCCCCGGCTACGATATATCGTAGCTGGGGGTGAATATTTGTAAGGAGAAACGAATCCTATGTCCTTCCCGGGACTAACACTATCCCTTTACCAAATTTCATCGAAATCGGTTGAGTGGTTTAAGAGTCCGCAGTAAGCTCGATTCTCCATACAAACGTAGTTACGCTCTCATTTTAAAACTACGTATTGGATTGCATATACAATGACATGAGGTGTATCTAGGTATGTCTGTAATTAGTTTATGTAGCTTCAGATACCATTGTAAAAAAATTACAACGAATTTAAGTTTTTCATACAAAACTTGTTTTTACTGTATTTCGTTTGTTTTATAAACTGGAACCATATAAACTAATTACAGACATAGATATACCTCATGTCATTGTATACGCAAAGTTTTGTTACAATCCAACACGTAGTTTTAAAATGAGAGCGTAACTACGTTTGTATGGGAAAGTGAAATTCGGCCGAGTTTACTGCGGACTCTTAAGCGTGAAGAGGTAACAGACAGTCGGACAGAAAATCAAACAGACAGACACGCTTTCGCATTTATATCGCATAAAAATGGAAAAAAAACGATGACGCAAAATATGGAAGATAACCCCTGTTTGGGCTCATTGGAACCTTATCAATGAGCAGTATTAAGGTTGTTTAGAAGAGATCGCTCTTTAGCGATAGACCGCCTGTTCTTTTACCTCTACTGTCTCCCTGTTTTTTTTTGTAACTGCTCGTGTGTGAGGTGTGCAATAATGAGTATTTGCATCGTAAAACTGCGAAAACAATAAGGCAGTCGGCAGAAAAACGGTTTGCATAATAAAATACTACAGGTAAACAATGAAACGAAGTTCCTATGAAAAGTAAAATAATTTATTTCTCCCACAAAATATAAACTAAAATATAATATTACGCTTCGCCGATTCCAAATTAGAGCAACAAAAGGACTATCTGAGGTTTTAGATGAGAAAGGATCTTGTGAATTTGACACCGCGTTTCAAACGCAAAAAAGCATTTTGTAGTCTTATTTTCTAAAGAGTTTATATAGCTACAAGCAGATTTGTAACACACAATTCTCTACCTAGAATATCAGCGACGGCCGAATGTTTTTGACGACCGGTTTAGTGGGTGCTACGAAGCTGATAGGTTCCTGGGTTCGAATCCAGGTAAAATGTTGGTGTGATGAGTTTTATACTCATACTCATACTCATTTATTCATAATATTATATGAATATTACATGTCACATATTATATTACATTTATAGGCAGGTAGGTAGGTAATTATGTAGCTATTAAATATAAAGAAGAGAATAAAATAGAATATAAAAACTTTATTCAACATTACATGCTATAATTAAAGTTACATGTGAACCTTACGATCAAAAGGCTTATTGAACTTATTTAACTACTATGAAGCTAGTTCGATTGGTGTAATATTGTCGCCTAAAATCTATGTAAATATTCATGACGCCATACATATACAGATTCACCCCTTCATTCCTAGAAGGGCTAGGCAGAGCACATGAAATTCCAGTGCCACTTTTAGCATAAATGTGCGTAAAGAATCTCGTCAAAATGTGATAACGCAGTGATAAAGAGTTTTTAAACTGAATAATATGTATGTAATAATAGTTAATAACCAAAGCTTATTTTAACACGTGCGTATAGTGCTGACATGTTTTTTCTTCATCATATCAGCCGAAAGACGTCCACTGCTGGACATAGGCCTCCCCCAAAGAGTGCCACAATGACCGGTCCTGCGCCACCCGCATCCAGCGGACTCCCGCGACCTTTACCAGGTCATCAGTCCACCTTGTGGGGGGCCTACCCACGCTGCGCCTTCCGGTACGTAGTCGCCACTCGAGAACCTTTCCGCCCCAACGGCCATCGGTTCTACGTGCAATGTGCCCCGCCCACTGCCACTTAAGTTTAGCGATTCGGAGGGCTATATCGGTTACCTTGGTTCTGCTGCGGATAGCCTCATTTCTGATGCGATCGCGCAGAGAAACTCCCAACATAGCCCTCTCCATTGCCCTTTGGGTGACTTTGAGCCTTCTTATGAGGCTTCTTATGTTTTTTCTTATCCTACTAATATCATACTCGTAAATGCGAAAGTTTGGATGTTTAGATGTTTGGATGTTAGTTACTCAATCACGCTTAAACGGCTCAACCGATTTAGATGAAATTTTGCACGAAGATAGTTTATAACCTTTTTTCAAATATAGGATATTTTTTATCCCGGGTCCACGCAGACGAAGTCGCGGGCGGAAGCTAGTTATCAATAAAGTATGAGTATGTGTATGATATGACGCCAGATAGAAGATAAATTAAAACAAAAACAAATGAGAAGCATACACAAACTACCAAAGTTTTTAATCCCACCTAAAATGCAGTTTCTCTGTAAAGTGCCTTGGAATTGCATTTCACCCCGTAGACCTAATAAATTACTTACCACATCCAAAACTTCCTAGCATCCCCAAAAAACCTTACAACCGTGGCTCCTGCTATTTCCCTTTCCGCTACCGTCAGCCGAATGTGAAAAATCCACGTAT
The DNA here is from genome assembly GCA_947049275.1 of Epinotia bilunana. NCBI lineage: Eukaryota > Metazoa > Arthropoda > Insecta > Lepidoptera > Tortricidae > Epinotia > Epinotia bilunana. The sequence goes on along the minus strand of OX346275.1, from coordinate 12,658,588 downwards.
CCACTCAACCAGCCATTCTAGATCTTAACTTGTTACAAATAAGGGATAATATTGCTTAATGATGTATTTCAAGTTAGTCGGTTGGACATGTGAGAATGTTAGAGTCGCGTATAAATATGAACTTTAGTGAAGGATTTCTTTGTGTAGAAGATATAAATTCACTTGAATTGTTTTGGTGTAAAGCTAGCGGCGTGTATGTGCATTTAAAACGCATTAAATGCAAGATCAATGTGTCACTTTTGTTCTTCCAAATAAAAATATTTTATCTTAAGGAGTTTTCGATTAACTTCTACTGCATATTCAGCCGGTTACTTAGCCAGGTAGTAATCCTACCTAGGAAGTTCTAGGTTCGAATCCCGATCAGAATTAATGTGGGATGAGCATATAAGTAATTTTTCAAAAGTCATGTTTTCTATGTACAAATTGAAGTATGTGTATAATTCATACTAATATTATAAATGCGAAAGTGTGTCTGTCTGTCTGTCTGTTACAAGCTTAAGAGTCCGCAGTAAGCTCGGCCGAATTTCACCTTCCCATACAAACGGAGTTTCGTTCTCATTTTAAAACTACGTGTTGGATTGAAACGAAACTTTGCATTTACAAAGTTTATATGGCTCCAGTTTATAAAACAAATGAACTACAGCAAAAACCAGTTTTGTATGAAAAACGTAAACTCGCTGTATTTTTTTTACTATGGTATCTGAAGCTACATAAACTAATTACAGACCTGGATAAACCTTAACTTATTCTAAGTACAAAGTTTAGGAGCAAACTAGCTAGTCGTTTTAAAATGAGAGCGTAAACTACGTTTGTATGGAGAATCGAGCATAATGCGGACTCTTAAACCCCTGAACGTATTTAGATGGGTAGAGATAGTTTGAGTCCCGGGGAAGGCCATAGGATAGTTTTTATCCCAGAAATCATCAGCTAATGGGGTGAAACGCGGGGTGAAAGTTTGTATGGAGCTACGATATAAACGAGTTCCACGCGGACGGAGTCGCGGGCAGAAGCTATAGTTCATTATCAGCCGCCATAATCCAACATGACTACAGACATCGCAACAATCCTCCGACAGGGATGACGTGGCTATTGATGTTGATAGAAATATATAATATACATACCTACATGTGTTCTAGTGCCTATAGTATAGTCAGCATCGTATTAGTAGCAGCCAAAGTCGCTAAATATATCGTAACGCATACTTACTCTTACAGTAACAAAGACGTAGAGAAATATCTGGCTGCTGCTAACTATATGAGCTCCCGAGGATGCGTTGTGTTGAGAGCGAGGGAATTTGTTGCTTCAGCTGTCGACACGGCGAATCCTCAAACATATCAAGGGTCGGCAACGCCCATGTTACTCCTTTGGAGTTGCATGCGTCTTACCATCAGGCGGGCCGTACGCTTGTTTGCAACCGTCGTTGTATAAAAATAAAAACATGAGGCAGACTGTACTATCATCAAGCGTAATTTAGTTTGGTTTAGTTTAAGGTCAATTTAAGTGAGGTTGTGATTGTGACATAGTCAGGCCTCGGAGTATTTTTAGCACGGTAAGACTAAGGAGAGCTATGGAGTCGTTGTTAACATTAAAATTAAATTCATAGTCATACTCATCCTCATTAATTTAATTCATAAAATAAATAATAGCTATTAAAAATACACCACCATCTTCATTGACGAGTAACAAATAATATGAAGGTAAACAACCCCATAGAATTAACAATCAATATCCATAGAAAACGTAGCTATAGCAATGAGTTCTTCAAAATCTTCACATGGTACGTGTACGTTGTTTATTTCATCAGCCCAGTTGTAAAAGTGTAAATAATTGAGACTTTTTCCATGTTCTCTGGAGTGAAACATGTTCTATGTTGGTCAAATATCCACTTATGACACGAAAAAGATCTTTCCACATCGACTGAAGTTAAAGTAGCATGTTTTAGAACTTCCTCAAATTGTTGTGAGCTTGCCATCGTTCGTATTTCATTAATATCTGGGTTCCTTTTGAGCTTTTACAAATTTATCTCTAATTGTGTCAGGGCCGAAACATGTTAAAAATTGTGTAATGTCGTCTATTACTTGAAACGCTTGCTTTATTGGAATATTTGTACACTGTAACTGTTTGTAATAGATTCAACAATAACCTGATAATTGTCTTTAATAAAACTAAGCTATTCAGATATTTGTGGATCCGTCATAATGAAATCAGCAATTTATTCCGAAATTTGCCTCAAATGAATATATTGAAGTAACAAATAATACGTCTTAATATGTTGATACATGACGTATGATGTCATTAAGTGCATTCTCTAAAGCGGCCAGTGACAACGTATAGTTCTTTATCTCAACAGTAATTATAGTATGTAGGTACGTTAAGTACTTAAATGAAATATTTGAGCGATGAAACTCCAATATGGGTAATTATACTATACTATTATATACTAATTATACTAATAATATTAACATATTACATCTTCATAAAATAACATTTAATTAAATATATGTAAACAGAATTAATTACATATAAGTAGCCTAAGTATTTATAAAACGATTCGGACGAACTTAATTAATGAGGATGAGTATGAGTATGAATTTAATTTTAATGTTAACAACGACTCCATAGCTCTCCTTAGTCTTACCGTGCTAAAAATACTCCGAAGCCTGGACATAATACTCATTGTTAAAAGACAAATGAATACAGTGAATGATTTTATGAAACGAAAAACTTGGATTGATGACGTAGGCATCGTTCTAGCGTCATTTATAAGTAAAGCCAAACTAAAAGACGAAAAAATTATCTGAAGATATGTCAAATACACCGCTGTCACAGAAATACGATTTCCGAGTCCCACACTTAGCAATCTGTCAAAAATCAAACGCATAATGTTCACTGAACGGAACAATTCACTACACTTTTAAACAACAACGCAACACAAAATGAACTCTAAATGTATAGCAACAGAAGCTTAACTCAAGTTAACAAGGTGTATAAGTAAAAACAGTTTCTGACAGTTAATTTATGAAGCCGCCGACAGATTCTGTGTTTAGAAAAAAAACTTTCCCGGAGTTAGTTTCTTAAGTAGTTTCCGCACATTTCTTCGACAAAGGAGAAAAGTTGCCACAGAAAACTCAGCTTCAAACGTTAGAGGATACGGTTCAGTTTCTGTTGAAACTCTTCGCAGATGGCTTGGATAGAAGACATTTTAATCCCGGATTATGTTCAGGTATTTTTTAAAGTGTCAAAGGAGCCTTTGCAAGCACGTACAGTAGTTTCGCGTCCGAATGATTTTGAACTCAAAGAATATTGTTGCAAGATTCATTTTTTTACAGTGATTAAATTAGGCACGAGGTCTCATAAGTTATCTATCGGCATGTAAGATGATAGTGTTTTGGTGCAAAAACCCTTGATTTAGGAAGGCAACCGTGAAATCCGGTCGGTGTTTATTTAATACGGCCAAGTATGGGATAAGGAAAATATTTGAAAGCTATTAACATTTGTTGACATATTTAGGGCAAACATGGACCCAAAAACGACACAAACATTTGGTAAAGCCTTCTTAAGCCATGAAGCTTAAGGCAGCAGTATCAGAATGAATGTTTCTGTCAAAAATTTCACTTTTGGTACAAGCTTTTTTTGCCGACTGTACTTTTCTGTATACCGTCATCAACTACTCATTGAGACGATTCTAACGAGCCCAAACTCGATGGGTTTATGTGATTCTATTACGGAGTTCCTACAGCCACCTTCCAGCTCCATTATCAGATCAGCGCCACGTGATCACAATATTGCATTGTCACGCGATTTGCATATTCGTGCTAAATTTCAACTCAATCGGAAACCGTGAAGTGGATCAAATTTAACTTGCAAGATTTGATTACAGACAGACAGACAGACAACGGGACAGGTGAAACTAAATAAAAGCTTGTAAAAAGATGATTAGTAAAATTCTCAGCTTTGTTTCAATACAATTTTGATCAAAAAATACTTCATGTACGTATGTTTTCCCAAAGAAGTACATCACTATATTCACGATATTTAAATAAGACCAAAAGCATCGAAAGCAATAGAATGCGTATTAAACTTCATAACAATTCCACTTCTGGATATTTCTTTAGGAAATACAAGGGTCAATTTCACAATGTTTAGAGTCCGCAGTAAGCTCGGCCGAATTTCACCTTCCCATACAAACGTAGTTACGCTCTCATTTTAAAACGATATGTTGTATTGTGACGAAACTTTGCATATACAATGACATGAGGTATATCTATGTCTGGTATTAATCTATATGGTTCCTGTTTATAAAACAAACGAAATACAGCAAAAACAAATTTTGTATGAAAAACTTAAATTCGCTGCTTTTTTTAACTATGGTATCTGAAGCTACATAAACTAATTACAGACATAGATAAACCTCATGTCATTGTACATGCAAAGTTTCGTTACATTCCAATGCATAGTTTTAAAATGAGAGCGCAACTACGTTTGTATGGAGAATCGAGCTTACTGCGGACTCTAAGGTACAACACGTTTCAGTTTCTTACCCGTACATACACGCATAATGTCACCATCTTTGCAACCTACTTAATACAGAAACTAGCAAGATAACCAAAACTTGTTAACAAAACAATACAAACAAAAAGTCACAGTTCAATACTTAACCCCTGTCACATAAGACGTTTAGTTTCAAAAGACTGTAACCTCAAGAGACCTAAACTAGCTCAGTTCTCCGGAATTGCTCAGCGGTCTTCAAAGCCCGCTTTAATTAATTTCACCCGGGCATCGAATCCAGCACCTCAGCTTAAGCGCTTGCAATTTAGTATTTCGACTACGGCTTTGGGGTGTTGTTTAATTGCATAGGAATATTAAATGGCGTCACATTTCTCGAATCGTTTCGTTCGGGACGAATGGACTTTGTAGGATCGATTGCCACTTGCTACTGTTTTTAATCCCCGACGCAAAGAGAGGGGTGTTATAATTATAAGTTTAACGTGTCTATGTATCTGTGTATCTGTCTGTGGTATCGTAGCTCCCAAACGGATGGACCGATTTGAATGCGGTTTTTTTATTCGAAAGCTGATGTGATCCCAACTGTTCTTAGCTATGTTTTATGAAAATCTGTTAAGCCGTTTTTGAGATATTGGACTTTGAAATGAAAATGTCGGGGGTTTTTCAACTTTTCTAAGTTGTAGTTATCCGTAATTTCATTTGCCAGAAGAGAATTCAGCCTTTGAAGCTAGTGAACTACGCAGCAGACGGTCTCGGGTTCAAATCCCGGTAAGAGCATTTATTTGTGTTGAGAAAGAATTTGTTCCTGATTTTCGCATATTTCTGTCTATTTGAATATGTGTTTCGTCGTCTAGTATCCATACCGCAAGCCTTCTTGAGCTTAATGTGGGACTAGATCGATTCATAAAGACTGTATTGATAAGTATAAAGACAACTTAAGTCAACTGTTATAATAACTTTTTGGTCATGAATACGGCTGTTTTTTTCTTTTGTTTTTCTGACAGACTAGTGTTATTTTCATTTTTAAACAATTGAAGTCCTATTTGTCAAAATCCTTGAAAATTAAAGGGCTTTCCGCTGAACAGAGAAAAAGAATTGTGGACAAATATGTTCGCGAAAGGGGTATTACGATAAGAAAATTGGCAAAACTTGAAAACTTAAGCCGTTCAGCCGTACATAATGCCATCAAAAAATATGGTACTGAGTTATCATTCGATGACAAGTCAAAAAAGGGCAGATGCGTTGGTACGTATAGCAAAAAATTGTATTTGAAAGTACGCCAATGTTTTGAGAACAATGCCAGTATGTCCATCAGAGATGCGGCCAGAAAATGTAAAACTTCAATCGGTATGATACAAAGGGCTAAGAAACATTACAACTTAAAAACATACAGAAAACAAAAAAAGCCCAAACGTAGCGTAAAACAAGCTTCAGTAAAACCAAGGCTTCGAAAACTGTATAATAGCATTCTAACGAAGAAAACACAGTGCATTATTCAAGATGACGAAACATACGTAAAATTGGACTACAAGACACTGCCGGGCCCCCAATTTTACACCATACTGAAAGGACAGGAACTCGAAGAAACTGTTACGTCAATTTTTGTGGAAAAGTTTGGTTCTAAGGTCATGGTATGGCAAGCTATTTGCGAATGCGGGATAAAGTCGACTCCATTTATTACCAACTCAACGATGAACACCGATACTTATATTAAAGAGTGTCTACATAAGCGTGTTTTGCCCATGATCCGAAAACATAAAGAGCCTACACTGTTTTGGCCCGACCTGGCATCCTGTCACTACGCTAAGAAAACCACAAAGTGGATGGAAGCTAAGAGCATTCAATTCGTGCCAAAGGATATGAATCCACCAAACTGCCCTGAGGTCCGTCCTATTGAACAATATTGGGCTATAATGAAGCAAAAGCTGAGGACAAAATTCACAGCGTCTGATTCAGCTGAAAGTTTCAAAAAAGATTGGACAAAGGCTGCCAGGATGGTATCAAATAAGGTTGTCCAAAACTTAATGGGAAGCGTTCGCGGACGAATAAGAAAAATAGTTAAAGGCTAGATATATTACGTTTTTATGTTCCTTGTTATTTTCTGTTAGAATGCGTTTCAATGGCTGGTTTAGTTTTTTTTTTTAGTTTAATATGAATTCTGAAGATATTCCATGTTTTCTTTGTCCTTATACTTATCGATACAGTCTTTATGTCCCCCAGTATCACTATATAGTACAAAACAAAGTCGCTTACCGCTGTCTGTCCCTATGTATGCTTAGATCTTTAAATCTTCGCACCGGAGTTTGATGCGGTTTTTTTTAATAGATAGAGCGATGCAAGAGGAAGGTTTATATGTGTAATTATAGTACCCGTGCGAAGCCGGGGCGGGTCGCTAGTGAATCTATAATCAATATCATTATTATTAGTGTTATCTCAAGGAGCATGAGATTGTCTGGGGTATTTAACCCTAAAATCGTTTCTTGTGACATTTGAACCGTGATGACAATGTTTTTATGAAATGATCTAAGAAATAATCCAAATCTTTGTTTCTTAGTTCCAGAATGTTATCTTCCTAAAAAATATTGTTATAACGGCAAAGTATCGCTTATGTAATGTAGCGTAAATTAACACAATACCTTCGTATTAAACAACATAAAACAATTAAAGTAAGTGACAGCAGGTTCGGTACATCATGGCCGACAGACGGGCAAACTTACAAGTGCGGTATCCGAAGCCCCACGCCAGCTGCGGTCCGCGTGCGGTTTTAGGGTTCCGCAGGGAACGGTGTTGGGGTTCAAAGTATTCCTTCCATCTTTAATTGTTAAAGGGTTTGCTGTTGACCTGGTCTGACTTGGTGAAAAGTTCAGACAAGGTTTATGATGGAACAAGCTTACCCAGAATAAAACCTATGCACTACGCCTTCCACAAATAGGTCGCAACATTCGAGAAATAAACGCCCTTGCCTAGTCGTGGAAAAAGGATCTAAAAGGCTGTTTTAAATCGGATGAAAATGAAGCGAAAAATAACATAGCATATCAGACGCGGATTTCACCAGCATGATAATATGGGAGTGGCTACGCCACATCTTGGGACTAATCCCAAGATGTGGCGTAGCCCATCCTAAGATGTGGCTCCTGAGTGAGTTTGGGGTCCGCTTTAGCACCTAAGTGCCAAAGCGGACCCCAAACTCACTCAGGGCACTACCGGGAAAAAGCGCAAGGTGGATGATGACAATTGACAATAGGGGAGATGATGAATGAGGAATCTTTAGGAATCCCATCACCAGAAAACGAAATCTATATATCCCTAAACTATTAACCCCAAAAGGCAAAACGAAGAATTGGGAAAGTCCTCTTTTTATAAGGGAAAAGGATAAAAGCGCTTATTAAAATTTTGTTAACTCCAGATTGTTCTTCAATAATAATCCGTTTTACGCTTCGCCGAACATGTTTTAAGTGGTGAACTCAAAGAAGATAATCTCTTTTAAAAGACCTGTTGATGAGTGTGTTACCTTTTATGCAGTTTTTATTACACTTAAATAGAGTGGAGAACAGTCATTGCTAATATTAAACTAAAGCAAGTGTTTATATAATCGATAGTAACATTAAAACGCCAAAGTGTGTCTGTCTGTCTATATAAAATACGTACTCCGAAATACGTCTCACTTCTTTATTGGTAAAAGTATTGTTTTAATAATAATAATTAAACTAAAATAATTAACAATTACACATTCTTCATTCGGGAAATACAAATGTGAAAAATAATTAGGCTTCAGAGGTTTTAAATTCGACACGAAATAATTGAACAACAATTGATAAAAAACTGACATAGAAATAGCAAAAGTTAACTATGATCGAGCTCAAAACCTCGAGCCGGGAAAGAAGAGGGGGAAGGCCTTTTGGCCGCTCCATACAATGGGCCATATTGACTCATCATACAGGACGCGGCTATGCGGTAGAACGAGACATAAATATGTTATACTTCCTTTAACGCATGGTTGCGTCCTGTGTGATGAGTCAGGATGGCCCATTGTGTGGAGCGGCCATTTAATTGATGCGACTCCATTAGGCTCAAGTGACAGAAGGAAACCCTAAGGCAACGTTTTTGTTTCATGTATCGGTCATTTTGATTTTGAAAGTGATATCCCTATTTTTATGACATGACTGAAATGTCACATCAAATTGAATCCTTGATTAAAATAAGAGTACCCCCACTTGACATTGGCAAAGTGCCTAAGTAGCAAAAAGCCACGAACTACGGAAAAAAAGATTACCTATATACGATCTAAGGAACCATCACTATAGTTTACTACTCTTTTGATTACTAGTAAATCAGGTTTATAAATGTTAAGATGTTTAAAACTGCTGAATTTTATTAAGATTTTTAACATGTTGCGAACTGTACAAAGCAAATAAACCACTGGCATAAAAAATAATTAAAGAAGCAGAGATACATAAAAGTTTTCAATTATTTCAGCTTGGATAATTATTTTGTTGATGACTTTTAATATATATATTGTACATTATAATTTACATTGATTCGCATATAAAACTTTTATCTTGGTTAATATGGTATGGTTGTGTTCATTTTATTTGCTTTTATGGTCTGTAATTACAGTTTGTGTATAACTTTACTAGCTTATGACGGTTTTATGTTACTTTGAGAATATGGATGGCATATTTAATAAAAACACACGCACTTACATATAATAGTGCATATAATTTACCAATAAGTTTAAATTGGCTAATTGATTGTAGTTTTGTGGACATCTGTTAAGGGCTACTCTTTAACACCCTTATTCATAAAACTTAAAATGCCTCTGCTGAATAAAATGTGCTTTGTCCGTTTCTTACGAACACAAATGTCAAAGTGACAGATAAGGACAAACGATTTCTAACGCCATTTTAGTTAAAACAGGGTTGTAGGACGTTTATGAATACGGCCGGCAGTCTTTTAAGTTTTATATATTTGTATATATTGCTGTTGATGCCCCAAATAAACGAAAATAAAATAAAACAAACTAAACTGAACCTATCTGTATTTTCTAATACATTATCCTTCAATATAGGTATGTATGGTGAAACAACATTCCTAAAATGAATTATTCGTTCGACAAAAGAATGTTCCGTAAACAAAGCACAGACGGAAAAAAATATTTTTACGAGTAGCTTTCAATTGTTCGACCAGACCGTTAAAGGTCCTATTGTTGACTTGCTGGACACATGTGACGTCACAACATCACGTCATTTATATCACTAGAGAAAAATCTTTTCCACAAGCGCCTATAGTTAAAATTCAACCTTAAATCAATGATATATAGACTTTGACAGGGTTTTTTTCCTCTTTATCTCTGTCTAGTATTAACTTCCCGGGAGTCCGTTGGACGAGATTGGCGAGGAAACCGGTCTAATCCCAATAAGGTCTAGTTTTCTCTCTGGGTTGGAAGGTCACATGGCAGTCGCTTTCGTACATAGTGCCTATATGCCAAATCAATTCGAATAATCTTGGGATCAGGTGTCAAAGCGGACCCCGGGCCGGGCTCTTTTAGGGCATAATCGAGAGACGCTAGGAGGATGGACTCTTCTATTTTAAAAAAAACCACATATGAATGACTGACGCTAACGTCCGAACGTGCGGCTGGCAATTACAAAACCGATCTCAATTCAAAACTTCAGGAACACCCAAGGCCGTTGCCGTCCCTATGCGTTGCGTAACCAGTTTCGACGCGTGCGCAACCATGCGCAAAGACGTGTTTACTTTACACGCGGTTTGTCGTTAGAGCGGGTTTGTGGGCCGTTCGGGACGCTGAGTTCAACTGACGTGGCTGCATTATGTTTATGCATCATAATGAATACCAGCCCCCCTATTCTGTAACTTGTTTTAAGCTCACCTCAACGCTCACCCACAAATATATCTTGACACCGCGGTGCGTGGTAACTAAGCGTAGGCAGAGGTCTAGTTTCGTGACGGGTGACCGGCGGGGTCAGCCGCTTAAGCGCGTAGCGAATAACAGCCCTGCGGTATGAATACGATTATACCGGTGACACGGCTGAGGTGATCTAGATATGTCTGCTCATATCAGTTCATACTCATGTAGGATTCATGTTTAAGTATTTAACTAACTGTATTTAAAAGGTAAGACACTTCTTCTTACCTTTATCAGTTATAATCAACAATTTTTAGGGTTCTGTGCCGTTTCTGTCAAGACCCTTTATCTCAGGAACGCGCGAGTTTAAATTAAACCATATATACGTAGATACTCAGGTCTGTAGTCCCTTGAAGCTGTGAAAATATTCAAACTTCTGAATTAGCGGTTAAAAAAATATGATGGCGCAAAAAACGTACATTTTGACACCCAAGGGAATCAAAATGTATAGGGTACTTTCCGTTGACCTATTGCTATGAAATTTGGCAAATAACATCGTCTTTACTACTTACAAGTAAAGAGAAAAATCTGAAAACAAATACATTTGTAATTAAATAAATAAATTGTACGGAATCCTCGGTGGGCAAGTCCGACTCGCACTTTTCCGGTTCTTTTGTAGTGCTAGCGGTACACCCCGTAATTCAGTAATGATCGATTGATCTTTAGGCCAAACAAATCAATTTGACGCGTAGCCCGAAAAAAAAACGAAAAAGGAGAGGAGTTACGTCAACATCTTTCTTTTTGTATGGAAAAAAGAAATATTTTGTTCTGAAACCTATCGTGTGTGGTACCTAATGAAAGGGCTTACTAAGCCAATTCTAAAAATATATCACATCGTTATATTTCAGCCATGTTTGTTAAATTAAAACAAAAACAATTTTCGAAACATACCAAGTTTGGGCTCCTCCAGACACAATATAGCTTTTTTTTTTTATACAATATACCACAAATGATACGTAATATCCTCATATTTAACCTCGAAAAAGCAATTTTGAAAATAATTTCATTTAGTATTTTTTATAATTTTTAAAAATTACAAACTGTGATAATATCACAATTAGTTGAAACATGTATAAAAAGTTAAATTTTAGACACAGGATGATAAATACTAATGCGATAGGAGTTTTCAATAATATTTATATTATTTATTAATATTAACATACGGCCTAAAGATCAATCGTACCGATTTTCAAAACTTTAACACCATTTGCCACATTTTTTGGCGTACGGCGTGTACGGCGCGACGTACGTTGTGGTAAAGACGTCCATCACACTGACAAGTATGCGAGTGCGAGAGTGACGGATGCCTTATCCACAACGATAAGTGATAAAATGGCAACCGTGCTACGCCCGCAGCTGTGGGACGTATTTATAAAGGCGGATGATAATGATAAGTTTTACATATTCAGCTACGAATAAATAAGTTGGCTTTTATTGGACTGGACATAATATTAATGTAAAAAAAATAGGTTAAGTTTGGGACATGTAAAATTGATATTTTATGAATAAAAGATTGAATTGAATTGAATTGAATATTGCACGAGGTTATCCAAACATTACCATTATACTTAAAGGCATCATAAAAATAAATATTTACGTTCCTAAAAACCCTCATATAATCAAGACGGAATTAGTGAAAATAAAAGAGGACTATTTTACTAGTTGTTAAAGAAATATATATATTTTTTAATTTTATGTGGTTTCGGAACATTGCGGCTCGGCACCTAATGGATCCCACTTAAGCATTCAAAATGAATATAGAGCGAATCGAGGCGAAGTTAAAATATAGTACACAGTAGTATACGTAGTAGTAATACATACATTCATACATTCACGCCATTATTCCCAAAAGGGGTAGGCAGAGCACATGAAACGCATGTTCCAGCGCCACTTTTAACATAAATGTGTGTATATAAGATCGAAAATATGTGATATTGCAGTGATAGGTTGCTAGCCGATCGCCCACAACACACTTCAACCCTGGTCCCTTAGTCGACTTTTACTACACCCACGGGAAGAAAGGGGGTGGTGAAATTCTAACCCGACACCACACGGGTAAGTAGTAATAGTATAGTTATATCCATAAAGTTAAAATAGGGTATTTGACAACAGTGAAAATGAATTGTTTTTTTCATTAGCAACAGATAAACATTACGAAAATACTCGGAAAGTATCAGTCTAAATTGGGTCATTGTCAGATTTAGGTTCGCGTCTTTTCGGTGGCCATTGCCAAAGTTAAGGGCTTTAAAGCCTAATTTTTGGTTGAACTCTGAATCCGCGTAAACGGCGTCGCCTCTTCTATATGCGATAAAAACATATTATGTAGAAAAAACATTTTTTTTTTCCAATGTCGTTAAACGGATATACAGGATAACTTATATAAATGTACCAAGCACTGTGTCGAAGTTAAAGCAAGTGAATAAAAACACCCGGTATAAACAAAAGCCCTTTTTGTTTTAATGACTGACAATGACCCAATAAATTTTGGTATTAAGGAGTAACGCTGCTAACGATTAAAGGAAAAATTTAATGCTTCGAGCTGGATCGAACCGGCGACTACATTCATGGCCCGGTACTAACCAACTGAGCTATCGGAACAATCTGTCTCGGCCACTAAATCTTTCAACCAGTTCCGACTGGCCATGAATGCCTGTGGTCGCCGGTTTATGTCCTCGGAGCAGTATTTATTTGTTTTCCTTTTATTGAAATTTATAAGTATCAATCTTTCATTTTTACTTGCTATTCTAAGATTTTTAAACTTATAAAAACTAACAATAAGGACGTGTTTGATTGTGACGTCTCAAGCAATTAATCCCTACAAATTCTATAGTAACGGAGCGGTTTTGACGTTTCATAAAAAGAAGCTGATTTGACTTATTACCTAATTTATTCAATAAAGCTGCCTTTGAGACCTAGTCACTCAGACTCGGCTATTACTAATTCCACCTTTACCCCACAACGTCGTCCCCAGTTGTGACCACCCGCGAGCGTATACGTATTACGCACGGAGTACAACGATCGTCTCAAAAGGGCATAAGCCCCTAAGAGTTTCATAGTAAGATACGACTTTGCCTCAGGATAACACTACGGAAATCCTATTAAGAGCGTGTCTGTGCCTTCGTCTGTGCCTTTGGCCGCTTCCAAACACATTTACGTGTACTCTGCATGTATAATTATATATGCTTAGTTTGGGGCTCTTTGTAGTCCAATGGGGTTTGTATATTCTGCTTGATTAAACTACCGCGTAATGTTTGTTTAGTACGGTTTTCCATGTTTTTTTAATAATATATTTGGTATGTTGCAACATCAACCAAAATAATAGTACACAAAAAAAGAAACAGTAGGAAAGAGAATAAAAATATGTACTAGTAAAACCAATGCCAAGAAGGTAGTTAGCTCAGTTTTGCTTTGCTCGGCTGAGCAAGGGCTGATATCCTGAGTTCCTATTTAATGACAAGTGCTGACAAACTAGACACGCCCTTATTTTCATTGCAATAAAGCCTACTTGAAACCTCAGGACTAATGTCAATTATAACTTACCGTTATATATATACCTCACACAAACTGCATAATAACACAAATTACTCGTACGTACAAAATAACCGCACCGCAAACGCATGAACGTTTTATAATAACTTAATCACGGGAATTTTCTGCGAAGGGAACCCTACTGAATCCCGTCCATCTAGCATCGCGTGGGTTCCATTGTGCAATGCCAAGACCCTTGTTTGGTTCTTAGTCGGGCAAATGCGATTTCTATAAAGGTCTGCTTAAACGGAGTATCATTTGATATATTTCCTTTCCGACGGAGGAAAACATCGTGACAAAACCTGAAAACATTTGGGAGGAAATTAAAAACATGTAGGTATATGGACTTAAAGTTCGCACTGGGTCAGCGTTGGGACTACGGGACGGTTGTAGGATGATGATAAAAACCAGAAAAGGTCAAGTCGTTATGGTAGGCTATCCGGTCGTCTTTCTGCCTCGCACAGCCAAACTCTGGAATGAACTGTCGCCTGCGGTATTTCCGGACCGTTATAACCTTCAAGCCTTCAAGAAAAGAGCGTACTCCCATCTTAAAGGCCGGCAACGCACCTACAACTCTTCTGGTGTTGTAAGTGTCCATGGGCGTCGATTATCGCTTACCATTAGGTGATTCGACTGCTCGTTTGCCTCCTATATCATAAAAAAAAAAAAAGATTACTTAACTAGGGCAGTATAGCAAAGAACGCCCCAGGTCGCTAGTATTTGACGCACGAGCCGAAGACAACGGTAACGTGCGATATGACGGTTTCCTTAATACTGCCCATGATGAGTACAAATTTTACGTCCCTTGGCCAGGAAGTGGAATTTTCTCCTTTATGGCTCGCCGTCGCTGGAGAAGGCATCTGGCATTAATCTGCTAAGTGTATAATACTGCATCAACATAGCGACGGTGACGGAACGTGGGCGACCCTTCACCTGGGATCACGGTGAAATGTATTGGTACCTGATGTTATTGTTGTTCATATAGGTATCTATGAAATATTTATACAATGTGAAAACTTAATGGTGTTTATAGAACGTATAGTTTCTGCTTCTATCGTATCACATCGAAACGTTCCATTTTATAACCTTTCATGGTCTAAACCCACCATTACACATTCAATACAAAGTGTGCCCATTTTTAACCGGCTTCAAAGAACGAGGAGATTCTCAATTCGTCGGAATCTTTTATTAATTATGTATGTCTATGTTCTCCGATGGCTGGACCGATTTGGAAATATCTCTTTATTGTCTGAAAGGGTATCCTCCCCATGGTAGTCCCATGGTTATCAGCTCAGGATCTGATGATGAGATCCCAGAGAATTAGAGGGAACTCTTCAAATGAGGCGAAATACTGATACTTCCGTGGTCCGTATCCTGCTAAGGAATGGAATTCGCTAACATCATCTGTTTTACCTATCAAATAGGTTCTATAGCTACCTATTTCAAAGCAAGGATGAGTAGGCTTTTACTGGTGCAGTCAGCAGCAGAAGAAGCTACGCAAAAAAAAAACGCTCAAATCTAGATAGTCTTTATCCTCTTGACATTAGAGATGTGTTTAGGTAATTTTGAGCACTTGGCCCGTGTAGCTACTTTTGCTGCTGACTGTAATCCACACAACTTTGACCGTGCCGTCATAACTATTCCATCAGCCGGACCAATCGGTAGCCAAGTGCTCGTGAAAAATCCAAGAATTTGTTTCTGAGTCTTGGATGTTCTCTATTCTATATATATCTATTAAATATATCGTCGAGTTACTGTAGGGAAGATGCTCAGACCCCGTAGCATGGACGGCCTTATCACACGATAAGTGACAAGATAGAGCGCCCGTCACTGGCTGACACCGTTTGATAGAACGAGGCGGACGCTCTATCTTGTCACTTATCGCGTGATAATATGGCCGACCATGATACAAGGTCAGAGGTAGAGAAGACACGGTAGAACATAAACACATTTATTTGAGCTCATTGCGAGTGGCGCGAATAGTATGGCCCGGGGCCTCGGGGGCGACTGTTTCACATCTTCAACTCTTCTTCTATTTAAAGATTTCTAAACAGCTTGATTAGAACTCCAAATAGTGCTGTCCAGCCAGCACTGTAGAGGTTGCATAGACCTCTACAGTCCCCATAAGACAAGCCTTAGGCGGTCGTCACACTGCTCCGCATCTCCGGACGGAGGTGCGTCGCTGTATACAAATTTCGCCGGACGGAGGTGCGTTGCAGACCACACGGAATTTATATACAAACTGAGGTACTTGCATACAACAAGCATACGTCTCGAGACGCGGCGGCAGTGTGACAGCCACCTAATTGAGCTTAATATGGGACTAGGTCGATTTTTGTAAGATTATCGCCTAATATTTATTTATTTATGTCCTTTTTGGCCATTGTCTGAGTGTCAACGAGATATGGCATAATGATTTGAGTTGTTAGTTCGGTTCGGACACTATTTTGCACACAATATACAAGTTGTCATTTTGGAAATTACTTTGCATGGTGATTGAATATTTTTAGTTACTTAAAGGGCCGTCATAGATATGTAATTCACTAGCAGTATGCATTTGAGAGACTTTCAATTGTTTATACATAACTACATCCTGAGCTCCGAACACTGCGTATAAAAATCAAACACCTAAAAAGGTCAAGCATTGAGACACGTCCAAAAGACCACCCTAAGCCGACCTTGATACGTAAGATTTTTTTAGAGCGCGAAGCTCTTTCATACTGGTCATCTTAGTAATCGTTTTCCATGGAAGAAAGACGTAACACCAGCGTAATTTCTATTGATATACGTCTTTTTATTTTAAGAGGACGGTATAGTGTACCAAATTCCTTCCCAAGTGACCACCGAAGCGTAAATGATCGTGTTATACCCTATACGTGTATCAGGGATAAAATTCAGTCAAAACGTGAAGTACATGAACAACTTTGAAGCTATGTAGATAGAGTTCAAGATAGAATGACGAAAAGAGAAGATTGATTGAGACCGAGGCGGTAAATCTCATTTGTTTTAGTTGCTAGATGCGCGCGTATTAATAATTTTGACATTTGTTTAACTCTTACCGAAAAAAACTTCAGTCCATGCTTACCTGAAAAGTAGAAAACAATATTAGTAAGATTGTATATGCGGAATAATACAAGAACGACATAAAATATATACTAACGGCCGTATTCATAAACGTACTTCAAGCCTATTTTAACTAAAATGGCGTTAAAATTCGTTTGTCCTTATCTGTCACTTTGACATTTGTGTTCGTAAGAAAGGGACAAAACACATTTTATTTAGCAGAGGCATTTTAAGTTTTATGAATAAGGGGGTTAATAATTAATTAAACCTACAACATAAAACATTAGTCTATGGCATTGTTTATCAATTTTAATTGCTCTGTGGGCTGCAAAGCGAGCCTGTCATTTTTTCAATAACTGAATGGTCAAATAAAATCTATATTATTATTAAACGGTTGAGAAATGTGACCTGTAGAGAAGAACTGGACAGCCAAGACATACGAAAGAATTTTTGCCCCAAGCTGAAGCAGAAAACTTCGTTCGCCTCGCTCGCTCGTTCATTTAAACAACAAAGACAATTGCAACATAAATACTGAGTCTTAGCCTATTATCTGTGGCACACATTGCTGAACACATACTATCTTCTATGTCCACGTATTTATTTTAAGTATCAACTTTTTTCTGTAGTGTGCGCTTTCTTTGAATAAATCGTTTTCTAAAACATTCTTTTCTATTCTAGATGTAAAATTAAATCGATTAAAACAAGCGTTTTAAATAACACACTTGTAATACATATACCTACATTTTAGAAACCAGAATGTTAATTAGACAGTCATTATAATAGCATCTCCTGTTATTAATCATATGCCGGAATCTCATGCTAATAATAATGATGATAATTAAAGCTGATTAAGTTTACTCTACTCAACTGATTTAAATATCTTTTCTAAACGCATCTGTACCCTTAATTTAAACCACTCAACCAATTTGAAAAACACACAATAATGTCACAGTTTAAAAAGGCAGTAACCACAATTCCTTTCAAAAGCATATGCGCCTTTATTCTTCCAAGTTTTCTTAAACTTTTGGATGCCTTTGCTCCGTAAAAGAAAAAAAACTTTTGTGGACGGACAAATGGTAAAAACGGGTAATAAAATGGTAACAAATGTTAATGTTTTATCAAAACCCGGTTCTGACCCCTGGGGCGCTGGCATTACTAATTCCCAACGACACAGCGTGATACGGCATTAACTAATGTCGTTTTAGTTTTAAATTGATCATGATGGAGTATAATTCAAAAATTGATGGCCCGTCGAAGACAGATCGATAAAGAAGGTTATAAAGTAAAACGGCCGAAATGTCGTCGAAATTTTAAATGTCGCCTAACGGGAGTCGTGACAGTTGACGTTAAAAATTGAATGTCATTTGATATCAACAAAAGGTAATATCAACAAGGCTGTAATAGACAGAAACAATGTTAATATTTTATAACCCATTACCTTTTTTTAATAAATAAATGTTGTTTTCGTTCGTAAAAAAAATCCTCTTCTTTTGAAGGCGTATACAGTAAAATATTCTGTTCACCCCCGCATTAGAATATGATAATCTAAATACATTCAAATCACCTTTTACATTATCGTATATGTAGTCCTGGAATATTTTCGTCAGATTCTGTATAAAATATATCACATGTGGAAAATAACGTAGCCCTGCAACTACATAACTGACTAGTGGTAGACAACTTTCTTTATTTTGTGACGGGTCGATTTCCATAATTAACATAAAACTTTTCTGAATAAAATCTATTATCATGGATCTATGAATTGAATGAACTTCGTACAAAAGGATACCAAACTAATTCTTTACTGTTGAAGAATGTAGCAAGTTGGTTTCAGCGGGGAGTGATGGCCTCTGTGAAATATCTCGGGAGAAAATGCAGATGTTTGGAAAAGTGGAAATTATGGGATGTTTACTCGCATTTTGACGGCTCGGGTTCTAGATGAGATTTGGTTGCGGTTACTTGTTTTTTGTCAGTGATTTATTTGTGAAAATACAATGGGTTTTCTTAAAATCAAATTCAAAATATTTATTGCAAGTCACATTACAGTTAAAGAGATGGAATTAAGGATAGGTTTACATGTGACGCCCTCCAAGGGCACAGCAACATACTTAAAGACTAATTTGTAACATAACATAAGATCATTTTACTTATACTACCATTTATACAAACATACTGATATCTATACTACTATCTATACATATATATATATATAATAAACTGCAGTTTTATTATTATTTCGACCTCTGTAGCCTAGTTGGTAGTGACCCTGCCTACGAAGCAAGAGGTCCTGGGTTCGAATCCCGGTACGGGCATTTATTTGTGTGACGAGCACGAATATGTGTTTCTGAGTCGTGAATGTTTTCTTTGTATTTATATGTACTTATTTATCTATATAAGTATGTTTATCGTCGTCTAGTACCCATAGTACAAGCTTTGCTTAGTTTGGGACTAGGACGATTTGTGTAAGATTGTCCACTATTATTTATTATTTATTTATTTTAAAATTATTTTTCTTATTATCTATCACGTTTTCTATACTTGAATAAAGTCTGTAGTGCCTTGAAACTCTATTCTCCTGAAGTCTGGCCTTCAAATTTTCTTAAAATAAATAACAATCTTTACGAATGATAGTATATTTGATTATCGATTGCTTTTTCTTGAGGTGTCTATATTATTTTGACGACGACCGGTGTTAGTCTAGTGAGTAGCTACGCCTACGAAGCGAAATGGCCTGGGGAAGGGCAATAATTAACAATAATAATTTACGAAAGTTATGTTACCAGAAACTTTGGAAATTTACTTGGTAACTTTGGGAATGTTACCGGTAACATTGGGCATTAACTTTATCAAAGAAGCCCGATGTATTTTTAAGTTGTAAATAGTATTTATGTCAAATATTAAAGTATTTAAAGCGATAAGAATAAATTCACACAAATTATTTTATAACATTTCCGTATGTTACTAATTGGCGGTAATGTTACTGTTCACATTACTGGGAATGTTTCCACTTTTTGGTAAGTTACCGGTAGCGTCCCATCACTAGATGGGCATGAATATTTGTCTGAGTCATAGATGTTTTCTATGTATTAAGTATTTAATATTTATCTATTATATATACATCGTTTAATACCCATAACACGAGCCTTATTGAGCTTACTACGGGGCTAGTTCGATTTGTGTAAGATTGTCCCTTAATATTTATTTATTATTTATTTTTATAATACAGGGGCCTCATTCATTACGTATTTATAAGCACTATTTTCTACTGTTCTCATTTATAAGATTTCCATTAAACAGAGAGGTTTAAGTATGTTTATTTATATTAATGAAAGAATGTGAAGGCAGTAAAGCTAGATGGGTCCTTTAGGTACGTACTTACAATTATAAGAAAGCCATATATTTTGTAAAATAAAATTAAAACGAGAAAAACGAAAACTTTTTAAATAGTATAAATAAAGGCGCAACAGCGTTACTTTAGCTTCACCTCCAAAAAAACGATAGCGTATAAAGTGGAATGATAGATCTAATTATAGGTACCTAAGTTTAAAAAAGTAAACGTAAAAGCATTGAGCTTGAGGCCATAAATATTTTAGCGCGAATCTAATTTCCACTTACTTTAAATCGTCCAGTCTTTCATATTGCTGATTTAACGATATTTTAGGTGCTCAAATAGCATTTTTATGTTGTGAAAAAAGTTTATTTTGAACGAAGACAAATAGTGCTATGAATACTTTAACAGATATAACATACAAATGATTTACCATTCTCTTTTAAAAGGCGTAAAACAGTCCGCGATTGTACCTTTCACGGCTTTTATTAATATAAGCTAGTACTAAATATGAATAGGGTGTCTATTGTACAAGGCATAACGTCCCCGCAAGTCAACGCTAGTTAATTTTAAAACACATCTAATAACAGTGCAATGCAAACAACATTGTAATTTTATTTTTCCAACATAAATAACTTACGACATGGAACAGAGGCGTAGCGGCCAAACATGCAACTCTTGTTACAAAATTACGACTACCTACAAATTTACCTAACAATTTCATAAAATAGCTAATTATACGCTACACCTAGCACTCACAAAGGGTCAGGCCGTTCAGTCTTTAAAATTGCGTTTTGAAACACACGAAAAACAACCGTAACCCGTTTAACTAAGCTACTAGTCACGTGTATGCGTCGCAGATACGCTCTTTATGATTGGCAACGGACAATGAATGCGTTTCTAAGGGATGTTCAGATGCAACGTTTTTGCTTGTTCAAGTATGATTTAACTCGATTTCCTGTGCAGGCGACTTTCAATTTTATCCCCATCACACTTAAGTGGATTATTGAGCAAGCTTTTGTTTTTGAGGCTGTTTTGTAAAAGCATGCTTTGCTTTTGGGACATCGCTATTGAACGCTGTTTGGCATATCCGCCCTTTTTTCCAAGTACCAGATGTGTACGCTGGCTCCATTGTATTCCGTACTCAGTCGAGTGCCCAATTATAGTAAATTTTACAAATTTCGACCTTTGAAATTGAACACGCTGGTTGGAATAATAAGCCATTATGTGGAATAAAAGTTCGAAGATGGCGGCGAGAAGTATCAGGTTCCAAGGTGAGAATTAAACGCAAAGCTTTTGATGTATGAGATTTTAATTTCATTTGCGAATTCAGAGTTTGATGTTGAATAGAAAGTTTTATTGGGGAGCAATTTTACTGCCGAACAACACTTCTGCTAAGTGTTATGGACTAATTATGTTTAATATATTCAAAAGCGTTTAAATGGCATCTTGTTTTGAATAAAGACGAGTAGCAGGGGTCTTTGAGAATGGCGACATTAAAACTAAAACAAAATTAGTATATATTACCATTATATTTAATGTAATTGGACTATTTAAATTGGTCGCTCGAAAACAGGTTTGAGGCAAGTGAATACTCGTTTAAAGTCATTAGGGAGACCTACATTCGTACATAATCCTATAACTACGGACCATTAAATGGGTTATACATTTATATAGGTAAGTACGTATTAGTAAAGAGATTTTTTTTATCGCTTACCCAAAAATACAGACTGCGCACCACAAAATACTTACTTGCACATCAAAATTTAACAATTGCACATCAAAACAGATGAATGATTACTATTTTAGCTGTGCAAATCAGTATTTTTAACCCCCGACGCAAAGAGAGGGGTGTTATAAGTTTAACGTGTCTGTCTGTGTATCTGTGTATCCGTCTGTGGCATCGTAGCTCCCAAACGGATTGACCGATTTGAATTTTGTGTCATAGATCATTTTATCCGCAGTTCTTAGCCATGTTTCATGAAAATCTGTTCAGCCGTTTTTGAGATATTGGACTTTGAAATGAAAATGTCAGGGGTTTTTCAACTTTTCTGTTGTAGTTATCAGGTTGTTAGGTTGTTTTTATTGTTCTGCCTTTAAATACTGGCCATTAGTTAATGGGTTCTCGGAACTACTCTAACGATAATGGCTTAAGTGGGAGAAACATGGATGCTAATAACGTCTGCTCCAAATCTATTTTGCCGTTTTTATAGGAGTAATAAACATCCAAACTTTTACTTTTATAATATAGACTACCAAAGAAACACTGGGTAAAAAAATAAATCAAGTTTTACAACGCCTGTTTGGTTGCGGCATCAATTTTCATTTGTGCCACAACCAAACAGGACACGTTGGTACAGGATTCGGCAATCCTTTAAGAGTCCGCAGTAAGCTCGGCCGAATTTCACCTTCCCATACAAACGTAGTTACGCTCTCATTTTGAAACTACCTGTTGGATTGTGACGAAACTTTGCATATACAATGACATGAGGTATATCTATGTCTGTAATTAGTTTATATGGTTCCAGTTTATAAAACAAACGAAATACAGCAAAAACAAGTCTTGTATGAAAAACTTAAATTCGCTGTATTTTTTTTACTCTGTTAGCTACATAAACTAATTACAGAGATAGGTATACCTCATGTCATTGTACATGCAAAGTTTCGTTACAATCCAACTCGTAATTTTAAAATGAGAGCGTAACTACATTTGTATGGAGAATCGAGCTTACTGCGGACTCTTAATAATGCTCTATAGGATAGTGATCCTAGGGGGTATTATTAAATTTATTTACCATTACCAGATAGTACCTATCATTGGGGGGTATATGCCATAATCGCCACGCTTGGCATGCGGGTTGGCGATCGCAGTATTTCCACCGCACTCCAGGGACGCTGCTGCCCATCCCTCGGAGGTCTTGGTCGTAGTTTTAGGACGTCGACGCATTCTCGGGTATGCCAAATAGCAATACGCCCGCCTCTTGCCATCATCATCAGCGTCAGCCGAAAAACGTCCAATGCTCGATAGGCCTCCCCCAAAGAGTGCCACAGTGACCAGTCCCGCGCCACCGGCATCCAGCGGCCTCCCGCGAACTTTACCACGTCAGTCCACCTTGTAGGGCCAAATGACAGTGGGCGGGGGAGCGATGGCCGTAGGGGCGGAAAATGGCGTAGCGTGGACAGTCTTTTGTACGATAAGTTTTCTTCAGTGTGTACTATGCGCCTAATTAACACATTAACGGTAACTTATCGTTACGCCCTGCAACATATGACGCACGTAATTGAGTAATATAGCAAGTAAGCAATAACTATCTATAAGTACTATAAGCTAATGTATACCTTGTTCTTTATACTTAATCTACCGAGAATACAACATCTTCGGTGAAACTATGTCTGGTTTTACTTAGAACCTACAACTACATCCCTCCGCAATCTCAACATATCTCATGGCGACCTTACCAGAGAACCAAGGCAAATGAAGAATTCGGTGAAGCAAATTGAAGCAAGAAATATCTCGAAGACTAGAAGATTGAAGTTGTTACGAGACAAATAAAATAATGACGAACAGTTTTGAAGAATTTGGTAACAAGAAACAAGAAACATTATAAAGAAAAAACGTTATAACAAAGAAGAGCGTTGTCCAGGGTTTCCCGGCTCGCACATCAAGAGGAGTCCAGGGTTATCCCGGCCCATGTTCCGGGGAGTCCAGGGTTAGCCCGGCCCAGAGCTGCAGCACATCGAGCCACATGCAGCCACATCAAGTTCCACGAGCCCGCCCGCGCACCGCCACGTGCCCGGCCATAACCACGCGACGTCGTGCGGCGTCAGCATGACCTACATACCGTGTTCACGCTTCTAATGTAAGTTTTATGTAGATTATTTTGTAATATAATTGAGTTATTTAGACACGATATCTAATATTTTAGCCATTTCGCAGTATACACATGTAGTATGTTACAAGAATTAAAGAAATTACGTGACCAATTGGATAAACTAAGGGAACATATTGTAAAGTTGGGTCCAGAGAGGCGACAGAAAGAAATCGGTAAAAAGAAATTAGAGGAATCGAATGAAATTATTAGCCAAGCTGCGGATATTGTGTCTCAATTAAAAGAACAAAAGATAGAGTTCAGTTCTTCGGATATACAGTTGAGTAATTTATTGATAGAGGAAATTAACGAAACTTACATTAAGATTAAGACATTATTGTCATTTTTCGATACGGAATCACAAACAGAAAATAAAATGGCTAAACCAGGGTTCGATATTAAAACGGCAATCGCCCTGTTACCAGTCATGACGGGGCAAGAAGACGTAACGAAACAATTAATAGATGGTATTTTAATGTACAGTACCCTAATCAATGACGACTCACACAAAACACTAATTGATTTTATCTTAAAAACAAGAGCTTCGTCAAGTGCTAAACTTAGGCTAAAAACGTCATACATTAGCGTAGAAGCCTTAGTTATAGATATGCGTAAGTTTTTATTGACCAAAAAATCAGCAGAATCAATCCAGGCACAGTTGTATAGAGCTAGGCAAGGACGGCGATCTGTAGAATCATTCGGAGCAGAGATAGAGGAACTTTTTGTCAATTTGACCATATCTCAAGCAGATGGCAACGACAGTAGGTATGACATTCTACGTCCGATGAATGAAAAGTCGGCTATCAAGCGTTTCGCTGATGGACTCGCAGATCCCAAATTGAGTACCATAATATCTTCTAGGCAGTTTACGTCTCTACCTGAAGCCATTAGGACAGCCATTGATGAGCAGATCTCATCACCAAAAGACGATCAGATTTCATATTATGAACATAATCAGCAGCCTCGTCATAATTACAGAAACAATAATGGGCGTTATTCCCATTACAGAGGGAATTTTAGGTCTAATAGAGGTAGGAATAATACATACGGAACACAATATTATTCCAATTCTAATAATAGACCATATGTTTCGCAATCCGATCCGTGGCAACGTACTCGGCAATATTTTGCGCCATCAGCACATAGAGGACTTGGACCACGAGGGTCCCCGCGCCCCGCGCCAGCACGTGTCCAACACATACATGATGACACTGCGCCTTCTACGTCGGTAAATACGAATGAGAATGACAACATGCAGTTTTTTCGTGAATAATATGACACACGGTATATTTAGTTATAATAATTTTGCTACAGTTAGTTGTAGAATAGGTAGTATGGATAAATTAAGTCTACTTATTGACAGTGGTGCAAGTTTGAACGTTTTGAAGTATGAATGTTTACAAAATAGGCTTAACCTTCTTAGGCAAATACAGAAAGATAGAATTACAATCAAAGGAATATGTGGAGATTTAGTCTCTGAGGGATTTATTTATTTACCACTTAACTTTGACGAATTTATTTGCCAAGAAAAGTTTTATATTTTTAAGAATTTAACATGTTTTGCCGATGGTATTTTAGGGCAAACATTTTTAAAGCGTTATAATGCAAATATAAGCTATAAGGATGATATTCTGACCTTGGAGAACTGCGAACAGTCCATTTTAGTACCGATTGAAGGAAATTCGTGTAATTATGTGCATAGCGTTCCTCCGCGTTGTGAAATTATCACGCGCGTACCCGCACACCAGCGAGAAGACTGCGTAGTATTAGCGGAAGAAATAAAGACTGGTGTTTACGTCGCAGGTGTAATTTCGAAACCAGAAAAAGGTCGAATACCAGTACGAATATTAAATACGACTGATGAGACAGTTAATCTAGACTTATCAAGTTTAGAGGTGCACAGTTTAGGTAGTTATGATATTTGCAACTTTGACTCGGGGAGAATTAGTGTCAACAGAGTAACCACTTTGCTAACTCTACTAAATTTGAAAGCTTATTTAAATGAAGAAGAACAGTTGAGTATAGAACAAATTTGTGCTAAGTATGCGGATGTCTTTCATCTGCCCGGTGACAAGCTCAGCACTACTAACTTGCTAGAGCATACGATTAAGTTAAAAGATAACATAAGCCCTGTGTACGTTAAGCCTTACAGGATACCACATGCATTACGTAAAGAACTCAATTCTCAGATACAAAATATGCTTGATAACGACATAATTGAAGAGGCTACTTCCGAGTGGTCCAGCCCCGTTTTGCTTGTTCCAAAAAAAAGTGATAAATCAGGAGAAAAGAAATGGAGATTAGTCGTTGATTATAGGCAATTAAATAATAAAATTCAAGACGACAAGTTCCCTTTGCCTAATATCACTGAAATTTTAGATTCTCTCGCAGGTAGCATATACTTTTCAAAGCTTGACCTTTCTCAAGGTTATTATCAACTTGCGTTAGACAAAAACTCTCGGAAATACACAGCTTTTACGACCGATAAGATGTATCAGATGAAGAGAACCCCCATGGGTCTCAGGACTAGCCCAAGTGTCTTCTCCAGGCTGATGACCATAGCCATGTCAGGTTTAAATTATAAACAGTGTTTCATTTACTTAGATGATTGCATTGTAATAGGAAATTCTATGACATCACATAACAAGAACCTTATTAAAGTTCTAGAAAGATTACGGAACACTAACCTTAAGCTTAACCCCTCAAAGTGTGAATTTTTACGTAAGGAAATTATGTATTTAGGCCACAAAATTACATCAAAAGGTGTAGAACCCGATCCAGCAAAAGTAGAGGTGTTAGATAAATACCCAAGACCAACCAATACAGACGAAGCAAAACGATTCGTTGCTTTTGCTAATTATTACAGACGTTTTATTTCTAACTTCGCGAACATCGCTTATCCATTGAACCAACTGTCAAAGAAAAACATTATTTTTAAATGGACGCCAGAATGTGAAACGGCATTTTTAAAGTTAAAAAAGGTACTTGCAAGTCCACAAGTTTTGGATTACCCAGATTTTTCTAGTAATAATGTTTTTACCTTACACACGGATGCTTCAAAAACAGGTCTAGGTGGTATACTGTCAAATAGTAATGGAAAAGTAATTGCGTATGCCAGCCGCAATCTGAAGCCAGCGGAAACTAGGTACCCAATTATTGAATTAGAATTGTTGGCCGTCGTGTGGGCCACAAAGCATTTTAGACCTTATTTATATGGTAGAAGGTTTAAAATCGTAACTGACCATAAACCATTGATTTATCTCTTCGGAATGACTGATCCATCGAGCAGACTAACCAAATTCAGGTTGTCTTTAGAAGAATATACTTTTGACATTGAATATATCCCGGGACGAAACAATGTAGCTGCAGACGCATTGAGTCGCTTACCGAGGAATAGTGAAGATTTAAAAAATTACAGAACACACGTTGTATCAGTCATGACGAGAGCGCAATCACGGAAGTTGCACGCAAAGCAAATCTGCGATAGCAATGACGTAGTGCCCGATGCATCCTCAACCAATAGGCTTGATCAACCTAGAATTGTGGATATCATCAAAGCGCCTAAGGATTGTGTAGAACTTGTATTAAGCGCAAATTACAAGTTAACTCAGACAAGTGAAAACGGAATTATAAGTAAGGAAGGAAATTTAATGTACGTACCAAGTGAATCATGCATCTATCTAATAACCCGATCGTTATCTACCGTAGGCGTGTTAGCGAGGGAATTAGAAGTATTTTGCAAGAAGCTAAATATAAATGAAATTATTATTATAAAAAATAAACACAATAAAAAGGAAGTAAATGCATTCTTAGCTCATTATAAATGTGATATTCCTAGGATCCTAGTAACGAGAAGTGTCACGAAAGTATATGATAGACACGAAATCAGAGTAATTTTAAATGACTTTCACCTTTTACCCACCAGTGGCCACGCGGGGGTAAACAGGATGCTTAATAATATTAAACGATACTATTACTGGCCAAGAATGAGCCGTGATGTAATCGAATATGTAAAAAAATGTACACATTGTCAGTACAACAAACATACTAACAAATATATTAAAGAACCAATGACGATAACTACGACCCCAGATACATCGTTCGAAAGGATATCTTTAGATGTAGTAGGACCGTTAGATGTAGATAATTATAACTACAAGTACGTATTAACAATTCAGTGCGAATTGACAAAGTTCGTCGAAGCATACCCTTTAGAAAGAAAAGACACTGAATCTGTAAGTAGAGCGTTTGTAAATAATTTTATTTTAAGATATGGACTACCAAAAGATATTATTACGGATCAAGGTACCGAATTTATGTCTAGTGTATTTACAGAAATCTGTAGGTTATTAGGAGTAAATAAGTTACATTCGACAGCATATCATCATGAAACTATAGGCGCGCTAGAAAACACGCACAAGAATCTAGGAGCGTACCTCCGGATTCAATGTAGCAATAATAGCACGGACTGGAGCAGTTGGTTAAGCTATTGGTGTTTTTCATTCAATACAACCGTACATACAGAAACACAATATACGCCTTATGAGCTAGTTTTCGGCAAAATATGTAGATTGCCTAATAATCTAATTTCTTCTGTCGACCCTCTCTATAACTATGAAAGTTATCCTAAAGAATTTAAGTATAGGTTACAAAGAGCGCAGTTAGAAGCTAAAAATAATTTAATTTTAAGTAAAACTAGTAGAAAATATATATATGATAAGAAAATTAATAGTGTAAAATACAAACCAGGTGACTTTGTACTTTTAAAAAACCAAGTAGGAAATAAACTAGATCCGATTTATACTGGACCATATGAGGTGGTAGAAGATATGTCACCAAATGTAAAAATTTTAAAAAGTAATCAGATATACATAACTCATAAGAATAATACTAAATTGTACGTTGAAAATATATAATTACTAATTAGTCTTAAGGCATTCATTGTATTCATACAATACAAAAAAAAAAAAAAATGTTATACGAAATTACGTCTGTCACATTTTTTTTCTCTTGTTTGCGGGGGTGAAGAGTAACTTTCCGGGGAAGGTGTACTATGCGCCTAATTAACACATTAACGGTAACTTATCGTTACGCCCTGCAACATATGACGCACGTAATTGAGTAATATAGCAAGTAAGCAATAACTATCTATAAGTACTATAAGCTAATGTATACCTTGTTCTTTATACTTAATCTACCGAGAATACAACATCTTCGGTGAAACTATGTCTGGTTTTACTTAGAACCTACAACTACATCCCTCCGCAATCTCAACATATCTCAAGTGCAATAAAGTTTAAATAAATAAATAGTTCAGACGAACCGTCAGAAAACTAGGTACTATGCTATATAATATACATTGAACCAAAATAAAGTATTCATCGCGCAATACTCAGTCGCTGTGTGAACGCGAACGAAGAATAATGTTAGTACATCCATCATGGATCAAAATAGACGATGTTAAACAAAAACCTTTAAATATATCACCTTGTAATAAATAGTGACGGTAAAAAATCGCCGATTTGCGGTAAATAAGAGTGTCAGTAAGGATTTATCGATACAACTTAACGCGCAATTTGTTGTCGATCAAATTGTGTGGTTATATATATAAAGCGAACGTTGTTTCATTGTACTTAAGAGACAAGATTTCTGCAAATTGTTTTAACTACCCAATACAGATGTTTTAAAAGATGGCTGGCCAAAGTGGTAGAAAAAACGTTTGCGTGCCTGAACTTTTTTGAAACGGTATTTTCTGAAGACTTAACAAATCTAATTCGCATCGCAAAAAGCCTACATCCAAGTAATTAATTTACTTTTTTTAACCATTTGGCAGTAACGTAGGTCCAAGGCCGAAGCATCCGATAGCTTGGGCTCTATTTCAATGAATATTGGATTGGAATTAGTTTATAGACTAGGTACTTGAGATTATTTGAGTTGGTCGAATTGCATCAAAATAGCCGATTCAAAAAGCAACTCTATCGTCCTAGGTTCAAGCTTCCAATTCCAATAACAGTTTTATAAAAAGCCGGTCTCATTAAATAATCTCAACCATGTCAACACAACGAATCTTTAAATCAATAAATCGCAACTCGCTCCTGCACGGCTAGCATGCGACGGCACGCGAGCTCTCTCGATTTTTCTCGCACTATACGTCTCTTTCTTATTAGAACACTTAGAACAAGAGATATAGTGCGATAAAAATCGAGAGTATGTCGCGGCCGTCGCATGCTAGACGTGCTGGACTTGCTAGCATTATAGCCTATGGAGTCTGCAATCAGACAGACAGTCTGGTATAAAAAAAGGTATGAATCCAATTAAATTTCAATACGTCACTCAAATAGACTCCCTTTCAGAAGACCTTTCTGCAGTCCTTTCATACTCGTTTAGTGGTAACTCAGTTTTAGATATCGAATTCCCTTTTACGACATCTTTAGCTCCGTGAGATGTATTAGATTTAATTATTTTTAGGCATTAAATGGGGAGATATTTTCTGGCGGAGGCCCTTAATGTAATTCAGTTTCCTAGTACGAGGTTTATTTAGAATTTAGATTGACTTGAACTTGAGAGTAAAACTTAATTTTGTGCTTAATTCAACCAGCAGCAGCGTGGTTGCGACATAATCTCAACGGGCGGTAATCTCGGTAGGTTTGAATGACGTTTGTATGTTCATTCAGCTGTCAATACGGCGAGTCCTCAAACATATCAAGAGTCGGCAACGCCCATGTTACTCCTTTGGAGTTGCATGCGTCTTAGGCTGCGGTGTCCGCTTACCATCAGGCGGGCCGTACGCTTGTTTGCCACCGTCGTTGTATTATCCAAAAGACAGGTAAAAACATTTGACATTACATTTTTAAAGTCGCGCACATTTTTAGTCACGATGCCTCATTTCTAAGATTTTTGTTATTTTTCTAGTTTATTAGTTGTACATACAAATCTCGACGGTGCATAAACTAATTACACTGTTCTAATTAATCAAAATTAACTGCGATGTTCTAATTATGCCTAAACGTTCTACGCAAAAAATAAAGGTATGGGTATACCTATACTTACTTTACAATGTCACAAAAATGCATCTTCAAGCTACCCTCACCATTCTTTAGGTTTATCAGGCATAAAAAACGTAAACCCAACTTGACTAAATGCTTAATCAGATTTAAAGAGTCCTTAACTTGGGAAAAAGCCGCTTTAGCAGCGCTCTGAATAGTTTTTACGTTTTTCTTTTCAACGAGAGAATTCATTTGGAATACAGATTATGCCTTTTTGTAGGGAAATTAACCGTTTTACAGTATTTTATTCGGTAAAGTTGTGCGGAAATTACATTACACTAAAAAACAATTTGTCAGGGCGGAGAACGGCCATCCCCGCATTTGTTGGTGCGGTATAGGTACGGTATCAGTGTGAAGTCAGTACAGATCGTTTACTGCGCTTACATTTCAATGAGAGCGTGAGATTGTGCGGGATCCCCGTGATAAAATACTGACAGTATACGGACCAGTCAGGAAATCCGAGTGAAATCAGTAAGCGCTCGGTACTGTAAAATATACCTCATACATGAGTATGAACAAATAATGGTGAGGGTAGCTTGAAGATGCGTTTTTGTGAAATTGTAAAGTAAGTATATTAGGTATACCCATACCTTTATTTTTTGCGTAGAACGTTTAGGCATAATTAGAACATCGCAGTTAATTTTGATTCATTAGAACAGTGTAATTAGTTTATGCACCGTCAAGATTTGTATGTATAACTAATTTGTATGAACAAATACCGCTCTATCAAATGCGCAAACGGCGTAAGGTAGTTGCACTAACTTACGATTAGAGACCGGTCAACGTTAAATATGGCGCGGGCAGCTTTCATTCCATAGAAACTTGTCAAACTTTCGGCTTACTATAATAGACGGATTATCTATATTAATATTATAAAGAAAGATTTGATTGTTTGTTTGTTTGTATTGAATAGGCTCCGAAACTACTGGACCGATTAGAAAAATTATTTTACCACTAGAAGCCGACATTATCCCTGATGGACATATAGGCTACTTTTTACCGCGGGAAAATGCTTCATTCCTACGCACTAACCATGCGAATCAAAAAACCTACAACAAAAACAAAGGACTAACGCTCATATCACTACAAATGAATGAACATTTCGTTTCCCCATTTCCCTTCAATCAAAAGGGAACTCTATACCCAACCAATTAAAATGGAATATGACAATGTGCCTCCTTGCATACGCCGATACAGCCTTTTACTCGGAAAAACTTAAAACACGCCAATGAAAACTGTACCACATTGCTCGGCTCTAAGGTCCTTTTTTCAAAGGTTTTTACGCCTCTTTTTAACTTGTTCTGTTAGTAGCACACATCGATTAGATCTATTGGTTTAGGGTTAATTGGTTCGTCCTCTGTCACTATGAATAATTGATAACGCCTTCTTGATTAAAGCATTTGTCCTTCGGGAAAAAATCGTGCGGTAAAATAGGTGCCTTTAGGAATAGATGTTCTCAAATAATTTAGCTGGACGATCAAGAAAGAATAGGTAAAAAGTTTGGTCGATATGGAACTTGATCAATTAAGTATAATTCTTAATAGAAGCAGTCAATAGTTTTTTGGTGACAAGGTGGACTGATGACCTGGTAAAGGTCGCGGGAGTCCGCTGGATGCGGGCGGCGCAGGACCGGTCATTGTGGCACTCTTTGGGGGAGGCCTATGTCCAGCAGTGGACTTCTTTCGGCTGATATGATGATGATGATGTATAGATTTTCAAGAAGGCAAGAGGAAAAACGAACGGTAAATCAGCATTCCCCTAGCATTATTCCCGGTTGTGGCCTAAAGGAGCCCGGGGTCCGCTTTGACACCTAATCTCAAGATTTGGCATAGGCACTAGTTTTACGAAAGCGACTGCCATCTGACCTTCCAACCCAGAGGGAAAACTAGACCTTATTGGGATTAGACCGGTTTCCTCACGATGTTTTCCTTCACCGGAAAGCTAACGGTAAATATTCCGTACGTAAGTCCCGAAAAACTCATTGGTTCGAGCCGGGATTCGAACCAACGACCGCTGTTTGAACCAGTACGCCACCGTAGTAAAGCTGATATTTCACTTTATTTAATTTAAATAAGGTAAAAATGTCTACGTTGTTTATTACTTTAGTTGCACGAGAGATTACAGCATAAATGCGAATTATGATAGACGTACCTTATATTATGTTAGCTAACAAGCATCCTTTAATATAAATTCCATTGACTTGAACAAAAGCACGTCAAAGCTCAGCTAAAGCTTCTTTCAGGATAAGCTCGCGAAAGCTCTGCAAGTGATACTGATTCTTAGAGGCATTAGTCTACGTAATGTTAGCTGGTACATTCAAGCTTACCGCCAACTTGCTTCTGGAAAACCAGTGCAAGTTTGAACCCAGATTAGGTGTGATTACTAACGGTCTGGGGGTCAACTGTTACCAAAGGACTGGTTTTGAGTGGAGACAGTATGAATCGCACAAATGCAAGAAATACGCCACCACTTATGTGCACTTAGTGTTCGCTCCTTTTGAAAGGAATTGTGATATAGGTATGTAGGTTGTCTTTTGTTATTTACTTTGGTTTCCTGCATTGTCATTCGATGTACTGATACTCTACAACGGCGATAAACAAGCATGCAGCCTGCCTATTGGTAAGCTAACACTTTCGCAAATTTATATTATTTAACTAGTCATTCCAATGATGTAATATAATATTTTACTTTAAAAACAAAGTTTTAACCGACTTCAATTTAGTACTCCGCCAAGCCACAAGAACATTTCCACATTTCTTTTCCAATTTACCACATGAACTGATTTCCGAGAGCAAATGCGTTGATTATTAGAGAAAAAAACCCAATCGCTGTATGCGACCTGATAATATTTGAGGACTTCCGTCGATTCCACAAGGATCACCTTTGGCACTTCATTAGCTGCTATTTCAACGGAATCTTATCAGAATCTGTGATTTACTTTTGTACTTTTAAGTACATAATTGAGGAATTCCATAAGTCATCTGTGGTCTTCATCATCAATTCCACTCCACCAAATTTATGATTTCCGGGTGTAAATACACGAGTTATAATAGAAAATACCAAAATCACTACACGCGTGCCTAATATAATTGAGGAGTTCTCTCAATTCCTCATGGATCCCATCATCCAATTGAATTTTTGAAAAAATGGGACCCACCTGGAAGCACTTACAAACAAAAAAAAATGTACGAATCGGCTCAACAATGACGGAGTTCTGAGGTAACAAACATTGAAAAAAAAAAATGATTAAAAAAAATACAAACGAATTGAGAACCTCCTTTTTTTTGAAGTCGGTTAAAAAAGAGATAAGTTGTCTACACGAAATTCCGTGTTAAAAATTGGCCACCAAATCCGACCGCATACGTTTCCATTGAAGACGTGAAACTTAGGCAAGTTGGTGCAATTGACTCAGTCAGTGCGACTTTTGGAGCCCTCTTTTTCATATAACATCATCGATTTAATCATACAAAATGTATACAGTTTCACACTTAGGAACCAAAGCAATGTACAATTTAAAATCCTTAACATGTAATAACCGAAAAAATTACAACATCTAAACATCCATCGTGTCAAAGTACCACAGACAAATATGACATACATTCGCCCATCGACTAGCAAATATACCGCATTCAGGTGCTCGTGACAGAAGCGAATACAGCAGTAGTTCCCGAACAGCAGGAGAGTTTCTGTGTGCTGTGTGCGAGTTAATGGGACTGCCAGGAGTTTGTGATGTCTCGCGGTCTCAGGACGGTTTTGGGCACAAAAGGTATAGTGAGCTTTACGGCTCGTGTCACTAGATCCGGGCAGTGGGTGTCGCCTCGTAAGATACTGCCAGTGTTCATTAGAAAATTTTCATCATCATCATATCAGCCGACAGAAGTCCACTGCTGGACATAGGCCGACCAAAGAGTGCCAATATGACCGGTCCTGCGCCACCCGCATCCAGCGGACACCCGCGACGTTTTCCAGGTCATCAGTCCTTGTGAATTTATTCAAATAATATTCGATGGACCAACTCGGCTCACCAATTGTCTTAGTTCGCAGAAATGTGCACGCTAACTTCAACACAGACAAGGCATTTCTCGTGCCCGGGATTCTGGCAAGTCAGCCGACTGAAAGATATCTGAAGTCAAACAGTTCTGGGGTTCAAATAGTAGTTCAAATGGTAGCCCACCCACGCCGCGCCTTCCAGTAAGTGGTCGCCACTCGAAAACCTCTCTGCCCCAACCATCGGTTCTACGTGCAAAGTGCCCTAGGCCTATATCGGTTACCTTGGTTCTGCTGCGATTAAGCAGAGAAACTCCCAACATCGCCCTCTCCGCTGCCCTTTGGGTGACTTATAAGCTTTCTTATAAAGCCCATGTAGCCCAGAAGATTTGTTGTTACACCTACAATCTTATGTATATGGTCGCTTGCGACATCATAAATCACAAGCCAACTCGTTAATGTTCTGAGGATTCGTTTGACATCTAGAGGCAAATGCAGGTTGTCACAATCACCACTCTCAAGCGTAATTCCTGGGATCAGTAGTACTCAGGCTGCACATATATTTTCTTAAAACGTCGCCCAAGTATTCGCACAAACAAACGGCGGCTCAACTCCGGTTTAAGCGACGCAAAGAGCAAGTAAAGTAGTGATATCCGTCTTCGGTACTTGCGCGAGAGTGATGCGACCATTTGTATCAGTTATTACAATTCCCACCGGGCCGGGTCGGGTGGCGCCGCATCGCAACGGATGGTAGCACGCACCGCGTTTTAATAGAATGTAAAACGCAAAAGCCGGACGGAGCCGGTCGGACGCGACTACAGCCGAGCGCAGCCGTCCCACGTCCGCGGGGAGCCGACCGGCGAATCCATTCAAATATGAAATTTAACGTCCGTATTAAAGCTTCAGGGGCCCGTTTATCAAAAGCTTGTAACTTGTAATACCAGCGGAAGTCTCTTTCTTATAAAAGGAGTTGAAAAGAGGCTTCCGCTTTTATTACAAGTTACAAGCTTTTGATAAACGGGCCCCAGATCTCTTGCCCGGTCGGTGAGAATTGTACATAAGGTATCGGTATATGAGGTTCATGTTCTGAGGCTCTAGTATAAGTTTAACCGAAACAAAACTTTACGATCGCGTTTGCGTTTAGCTGTCAAATCCCATACAAATTGAGGCTAAAACGCAAACGCGATCGTAACGTTTTGTTTCGGTAAAACTTATACTAGAGCCTCAGGTGACACACAAAGTATACAAAGTATCTGCGTCTACCTATTCTTTCCCAAGCGTATTCTTTGTTTAGTTTCAAAGAAATATAAAAGCGTTTTCATTTACAAGTTCTTCTTTGAACTTATTGTGTCCCCAACAGACGGTTTGCGAAGGTATTTCGCAGGTTTCGGGTCATGTTGAGGTTAAAACGGACGTAACTTAAGAATTATAACTGTAATAGCCTTATTTATAAGCGTTAATTAAACTTATTTGAGCTGAAATGCCGTTAATAGTAGATTGTGTCTCAAGGGAGCAAAATGATATATTTACGGTGAGGGCGGTATATTAGTAATCCTGAGTGAAGCAAAGGTTTTACCATAGAATCCAGTGCGTAACGAGGGATTCTAAATTTTGATCTCGAGCGTAACGAGGGATTCAAGTGAACCTAGGATGGAAATAATTTTGCTACGGAGTGCTTCGCCTTGTAAAGGGGGGTGCCGCAGGATCGTTCTTGGCATTCAATCAACCCCATCTATATTTAAAGTCACAAACACCTGACGAGGACATTTGTAAGCGGTTCATTATGGGGACAATACGCAATCCTGGGACGGCCAGATTAGAACCGGGAATCAGTTGGTGCTGCAAATCAAATTCGATTCCTGGCGGACCCTTGTTGGGCTGCGTTTGGATGGGCGAGTTACTGGCACGGATTAATATTTAGATTATTCAACGCGAATTACGCTATACCACATCGCTCTGGAGAAATGTTCGAAAAATCACGTGTCCGCGAGGTGTTAAATATGTGGACAGAAATTCGGAAAATGATAGGTTTAGGGTGCAAAGGAAACAGTAATTTGCTAAGTTATGTAATGTATTCGGGATCAGGAGAGGAGCGTACAACGGACTCGACTAGCACTGAGGCAAAATGAAAAGACAATGCTGTTGACATAAACAGCTACCATAGAGTAAGGATGTATTGCGTTTACAGAGTATCTAACAGAAAATGATATAGAATGAGGCATAGCACACGTAGTTAAGTGCAGTGAAAGAATTGTTAGTTCAGTTGTGCTAACAGTTTGTTTACTAGTGCTATCTGTACCTTAGAAAGAGATGCAGCGTTTAACGACCCTAATAAGAATAAGATAATAAGATACTAATTGAAACCTCTCTAATTAGGCTTAAGCTGGTTCATTTTCCATAAAAAGTTATTTGACATTCGCGGCAAATGGAAAGTCATGAAAGTTTGTTACATCAGTTTCATAAAATATCACGTCGTTAGCCTGCGAATGTCAAATAACGTTTTGTATGGAAAGCGAACCACCTTAATCCTATTAGAGCAACCCCATAAGAAGATAATGCCCACATTTAGATCCGTTTTTACAATTACCGTATTTTTGCCAATAATGGAAGATGAACGGGATTTTATACGTTAAATTCAAGATTGACAGCTACTACTACTTGACTAGATGTTTATTAAAAGGTGTGAAAGATTTTATTGTAAACCTTGGTTGAATACCATTGACGTTGTGATCTAGCAATTATAACACAAATCGTGTGACATGACCAAGGACCGGAATCATAGCAAAAATCAAACTGTCAGAGGGACCCATTAATTATAAATATCTAATAAAGGATAGCTTCTATGGCGCGGTTGGTTACTAGGCCCTGTACGACTAACGGCCATTCCCAATAATCAATCCACGGATAGTTTTCCTTACCAGCAGTTACATTTTGACAGATTACCAGTAGAAAATGTGTCAAAATGTAACTGTTCGTAAGGAAAACTATCCGTGGATTGATTATAGGGAATGGCCGCAGCTAACTCAACATCGCGGGCGAGATAGATTATCCATATCTTATTAGAATATCTAAAAATCGTAACAAAGGCCAGAGATTTCCCCTACGTAATTTGAACCTAGCCTGCTAGCAGAGTACTATTATCAAGTGTACTGGCACGTTCAAGTATACTTGTTTGAATGAAAACGCAGCCCGGTGGGCAGTCATCACGGCAGACCGAAAGCACCGCAAGTGTGAATTCATTACGCACGCCGCCACACTATCTAATACAAGATGGCGGCTGTTATAGCTAACTTTAAATCGCGAATATAGATTAATCACCATTTTTAATCAAATTCCATCTAATTAAAAAAAATGGCTTCTAGAGCATGTGTGCTCTATAGTAGGTACGACGAATTTATTAATATTGTGTGAATTTTTTTATTTCAATATTGTTGTACAGTTAATAATAATCATCATTTAGTTGTTGTGTGTCAACAACAGGTTAATAATTATTATTTTTGTGTAATGCTAATATTTTTTATAAACATCCTGACATTGAATATTAATAATTACGAATAAATTAATATAAATATGAATATAATAAATATTAGGGGACGAACTTGCACAACTCGATCTAGCCCCTGAGTAAGGTCAATAAGACTATAATATATCGCGTTATGGGTATGTATATGTATATGTTATACTAGAGGACGATA
Organism: Epinotia bilunana; assembly: GCA_947049275.1. Classification (NCBI taxonomy): domain Eukaryota; kingdom Metazoa; phylum Arthropoda; class Insecta; order Lepidoptera; family Tortricidae; genus Epinotia; species Epinotia bilunana. Next base: position 12,619,640 of record OX346275.1, on the reverse strand, counting down.
TATTTAATAGATTTAAATAATTAAATACGTGTATTTAATTAATTATTTATTCTATGCATAGAAAACATCCAAGACTCAGAAACAAATCATGCTCATCACACAAAAAATTGCCCTTACCGGGATTCGAATCCCGGACCTTCAGCTTCGTAGGCAGCGTCACTACCCACTTGGTTAACCGGTCGTCGTCAGTGGATATGCTGTCAAATGTTCGGGAACAAGATCCAATCATATGGTCACGTTACTGAATAGGCGGTGAATTACAAAGAAAAGGCAAGCGGAGCCGCGGGTTAACATAACATTTGTCCATCTCGTTTATTTAATAAACTAGGAACATATTTGTAGTTTTACAGATTTCTCTCTACATACATTCTTAACCCACACCTACACCCTCACAAAGGTTACGTACACACTTATAAACCTCTTTGTATTAGGTATTAGTATTCACTTTTATCATCAGTACCATCTACAGACGAAAAGTGTACATTAATTTGTATTTAAAATGTATCACAGCACGACAATAAAACATCAACCTTCATGAAAACTAAGCGTTTTCATTTGAATTTTAATAACAACGTTCGTGAATGAAGTATAAAGTATTCACTGAAGAATAACATTCGAGACACAGGTTCAAACTAAACTCCGAAATAACAATTGTCAAATTAATATCTTACTAACAACTGTACCGCAATACAGTCAGGCACACTTAGATTTATTGCACTTTGCAATTGAAGTGTCTCAAGATTGAATAGGCTATTACTGAACCAGTGAGCTTCATCTTAGGCTCTGTCGTCGCTGACCATTAGGGTCAATCACTGGACAGTCTTTTAGAAAAAAAATTTGGGTATATATTAAACTAGCTTCCGCCCGCGACTTCGTCTGCGTGGAACCGGGATAGAAATTATTCTACATTTTAATCCAGGCAATAGTGCAAAATTTCATCCAAATCGGTTAAGCCGTTTAAGCGTGATTGAGTAACAAACATCTAAACATCCAAACTTTCACATTTATAATATTAGTAGGATAACGACCAAGTACTGGACTGAAAGTCATTTGACGCCAGTATACATATATTATGAATGTAACCCCCTCCGGGTTTAAGGGTTTACCCTTGTTTTACTTAAAAACGTTGCATCGACTGAATGTTTCGCCGAATTTTCAGCGAAAACATATCATTCAGAAACAGTAAGCTTTCAGGATTGTAGTCAAACAAATCTTATCTAAGGTTCTACGCAATTATTTTAGCTAACGTTTGCCGGTAAACTAAGGGACTCATGTGGAGGGATGTTAAGAGTCCGCAGTAAGCTCGGCCGAATCTCACCTTCCCATACAAACGGAGTTTCGTTCTCATTTTAAAACTAATTGTTGGATTGTGACGAAACTTTGCATAAACAACGACACAAGGTATATCTATGTCTGTAATTAGTTTATATGGTTCCAGTTTATAAAACAAACGAAATACAGCAAAAACAAGTTTTGTATGTAAAAATTTAATTCGCTGTATTTTTTTACTATGGTATCTGAAGCTACATAAACTAATTACAGACCTGGATATACCTCATGTCATTGTACATGCAGGGTTTCGTTACAATCCGACACTTAGTTTTAAAATGAGAGCGTAACTACGTTTGTATGGAGAATCGAGCTTACTGCGGACTCTTAAGAGACAAGGTAAGCCAAGGAAAAGGTGGATGGAGTGTGTGAAGACGACAGGAAGATAAAGGGTATTGCCAAAAGAATATAATATTGTCAAACAAAAGTTAACGTGAAAAGATGCTTTAAGCTGGATCAGAATGCGAACGCCGAACGGTTTTTATTAGCAAAAATTCTATATCGGCCACAAACTAAAGAAAATACGAGTAAAATTAATCAATACGCAACGTATTTCCGTTCAATTACGTATTTACATCCTCCCATATTTCATTATTACACACAAGTGTAGTGATTTATTTGTTTGAACATATATTTACAAACGGTTATCACAATTTACCTACCAATAAATCAATTCAATTGGATTAAACTATCACTATTTCAACACACTAATTTTAAACGAGATATTTATTTATTTCATCGTGCCACAAAATTAAAAACGGTTAATGCTCGGTGTTCTTTTGTAACAGCGAACAAAAAAACCATAGAATGCGAGTTCCTTACAAACTAACTACCCGTGGCTAAAACCAAACTAAACGGCTGCCTGGCATCCTTTTGACACCCCGCCCCCAACACCGCATAATGGCAATGGCACCCATTTAGCGGCGCTACTCAACTTCCATGGCTTCTTTCGCTGTGTTGTTACATGTGAATACTCAAGTCTTTCAACACCTTTACAGGCAAGCTTGTTTTCCACCCTCACGAGCGCACGTCTATAGGCAAAGGTGTCTATAGGCAAACCTTGTTTGCTACTCAACACACCATTAAAAAAGTCAAAGTTATGATATAAAACCACAATCTTGAAATTAATTCCGCTGCCAACTGTACACAATGGGTCTCCAATGCACCCCGCACATGTCATAATGAAAAATAAACATGGCTGAATTAAATTCATGGTTGATTTAGGTGCCGTGCAAACAGAATGGGAGGCGAGATTAGGAGTAGTTTGGGTTTAGGGGTACGTAAATATGTTTAGATTGCATAGCATTGTTGTCTTGCCCTGAGGTTTTTGTTCTTAATTTTTGGACGCATCTGTTGCGTGATGGGTAATTGTTTTAGGGGGTCCGCCAACTCTAACGTTACTACTAAGTTTATCGTTGTCTGTTTCTGCCTTAGCTAAGGACTTACCAGACACACCATTTCGCTTTCACGTTCAATAAGGCATGCGTCATATTGCTGTCACACTTATTCCTACTTAGAATGAGTGAGACAGGTCTATGACGCATGCCCTTGTTGAACGGAAAGCGCACTGGTAAGTTTCAACGTTACAAGTGACAAAACTGACCGCTATACAAGCGACAGTTTTAGACACCAACCAAGCGATAAGCTTGACGCGGCGTATAATTTGTGACGCATGTTATGCGTCATCAATATGTCTTATATTGATGACGCATAACTCTCCGAGTGGCTAATGCTTATGAATATGCTTCACGCGAAGACTTACCTTGAATACATCATAACTAGGGACCGAAGAGCTGACGGCTTTCTCGCGCAAAGCATCAGCATTGCAATTCAGCGAGGAAATGCCGCCAGCATCCTCGGTATAAAGCCTCGAAGGCCTTTTCAGATTTAACTTGGATTTAATTTATTTTTGTTAATGTTAATCATCTTGTACCAACTTTAGAAAATAAATGCATTTCATAATACATCATGACACGAGTATCATGACATTTTAATCATAACATATAAGTATTACCCATGTGACGTTGATATCTTAAAATTGAACTTACCCTCATCATCTGTCTGATGTTCTTTCAGTGTGTCACTTGTAAAGAGTTGAATACAATGTACATAAACTTATAAATAACAACTACATAATTCTTGACACTTGCAACCACGAGCGTGAAACAAATTTACATAAATAACCCCTTTTGATACTTTTTCCATCCCCATTGTAACCGCAATAACACGTTTACATACATACAAAGAAAAGAACAATTAATATGTGAGGTATTATAATTGTAATAGCAGCGAGAACATAATATTGGCAATTTTTGAGGACCCTATTGTATGTCCGCCGGGTGCGTAATTGGCGGTCCAATTATTATTAACTAACTTCGTCTGCGTGGACTCGGGATAAAAACAATCCTATATTTTAGACCAGGCTTTAAACTATCTTCGTGCAAAAATTCATGCATATCGGTTGAGCCGTTTAAGCGTGATTGAGAAACAAACATCCAAACATCTATATATCCAAACTTTCGCATTTATTATATTAGTATAGGATTAGTAGGCTAATAATGATATATTTTCCTCAACTTCGTATGAGGGATTAAAATGTACCTTGGCCGTACGTATATTAATTTAAAGAACTCTTGACGAATCCCTTCCCTAATAGGTTCAGAATAACCGAGAATGAGTAAAAAAAAAAACAAAAATTTTGGCCTTCCTAATTTTTATTACAGTAACTTTCTTACATTTTTGGTCTGTATCAAACTTGGTCCATCGGAATATTTATGCGATGACTTGATATCTGTCCATGGTAGATTTTTGTACTTACTGTTTATGTACTTTCGGCTAAAACGAACATCTTGACTGCTATTAAGACTCTGACGTTCGGCCGTCTAAAGCACACTCACCAACACCAAGCAATGATTTACCATCTTTGCGCTACAATTTGCACAAATATGATTAAAAATCCAATACATAATACAGGCTACAAACCCCGTAAAACAAACATAATTGCGATAATTCTCGGATATTTTTTGCACACGTAACTCGATATTTTTTGTTCAAATTGAACGCTGTTGTGCGCTGTGGTAAAGAAAACAGGGGTTGTTTGAATGCATTATTATTCTCTATTATAACGAATAGGGCAAAGTCATCTGCGAACAAAAATGACGTAACTACATGTATGAATCTTTAATTAGGATTTGAAAGCATTAGACATTCAAAAGAATATTAGATTTTGAAGTGTAATTTAGCATTGTTTGCGATGAAATAATATTGTAAAAGAACTACGAATACCCAATCATATAGGGTGTCCCAAAAAGAACGCAAGATTTGCCAAACAATGTATGGAAAATGTTGCGTTATTTTTGGGGCCACCTTTATATATATATTTCCATATATATATATATCACTAGCTGCCCGCGCGGCGCCGCCCGCGTATTGGAAAGAACACAGGCAAACCTGCGGCATAAGATATAGCCTACTTCTGCCCGCAACTCCGTCCGTTGAACTCGTGTATATTTTGACGTGAAAGTACCGTAGCACTAAGTTTATTCCCAGTTACGTCCTTTTTGCCCCCAGTTACGTCATTGTTCGACGAAATTGGATATTCGATGGAACGTATTCATAATATCGTATGTAACACAAATGTGCAATATAATTGGGGATAAATTGAGATGAGGTAATTCGATTCTCTTGTATAAGTAGTTTGGTGGATAATAGGATAATAAAATAATTATATATGTAGGTACTTTTATTCTTTTTATGGGCGTAATACGCCTTATCGCTTGATAAAATATTGAAAATATAATCTTTGTCTAAATTTAAAATTAGGGGTACACTCAGCATCACATAGCAGCCAAAGTAGTCAAATATATCGGAACACGTCTTTATTACTATAGGAGTAAGGATGTGTTACGATACATTTGGCTACTTTGGCTGCTACTAACTATATGATGCCACAACACCAGAGACCCATTGTAGATACCTAAGTCGATTTAGTCCCATACTGAGTTAGGATTATATATTTTCGGTACCTATTAGTGCCACAGAGTTCGTGAGTAAAGCTATTTTGGTTTATCTCTTCACACAACTTGCGGTCTTCACTAAGGAAGCAACACTTCATACAAATGTAATATGGATCTTTTCGGGATCCTACATAGCCAGGCCAGCTCACCAAACCACCTAGTCAACGCGCCTCTCCGTTGGGCAAAAATCTCCGAAGTGTAATAACACAACAAACTAGACCAACGCACACTTTGCTCAGAAAAAAGTCTGTACTGCATTTATTTCTCACACACATGCGACGTTATTCTTCCAAAGGACGAACAAGGCCCGAAACCTGAACGATGTAACACGTAGTAAGGAGAAAAAGTTGGGAAAAATGGCGCGCTGGAAGCAATAACTGGTCGACTGTACCCACGTGACATTCACTACACAACGAGTTGGCTGCCCTGGAGACGACACGAGCGAGCGTGCTCCTAAAATATCGAATGAGTACACAAAACATGTGAGCAATTGGTTCCCAACAAACACAACGAAAAACTTTTCGACACGCACACCGAGGCAAATATATCACAAATATCGTTGTGTTTTGAATAAAAAAACTTCGTTGCTGTGTTAAGGCAATTTTGAAACAGTAATGTTCACATTTACTTATTTTATAGTGATTTTTAGGTATTTTGTGCATCCAACATTTTAAACTTTAGACATATTAGTTGAAAGTTTATTTGAGTTTAAGGCATGTGACAAAAATGAATAGAAATTCAGTCAAAACAAAATAAAATCAATTTGAAACACAGACAAATCAAGCAGGAGCTTGGTAATTTAAGAAGGTGTAAGTCATTTCAAGCTTTGGGATTTTGAAACAAGTGTGTTTTGAGATTAAGATGTATTTGGTACAGGGTATTATATATACAAGGTTGTAGCGAAACGGTAATCTTCTTTTTAGGCTTCCGTACCCAAAGGGTAAAAACGGGACCCTATTACTAAGAATTCGCTGTCTGTCACCAGGCTGTCTCAAGAACCGCGATTAACCACGATAGCTAGACAGTTGAAATTTTCACAAATTACGTATTTCTGTTGTCGTTGCCGCTATAACAAGAAATACTAAAAACAAAATAAAATAAATATTTATCCCATACAACAAACGCGTTTTTTTTGCTGTTTTTATAGATAGTGGTACGAAACCCTTCGTGCGCGAGTCCGACTCGCACTTGGCCGGTTTTTTTTATGCAGCAGAACCAAGGTAACCGATATAGCCCCCCGAATCGCTAAACTTAAGTGGCAGTGGGCGGGGCACATTGCACATAGAACCGATGGCCGTTGGGGCGGAAAGGTTCTCGGGTGGCGACCACGTACCGGAAGGCGCAGCGTGGGTAGACCCACAAGGTGGAGTGATGACATGGTGAAGGTCGCGGGAGTCCGCTGGATGCGAGTGGCGCAGGACCGGTCATTGTGGCACTCTTTGGGGGAGGTCTATGTACAGCAGTGGAAGTCTTTCGAGAGCCTTCCCACTCGAGAACCTTTCCGCCCCAACGACTCTGATATTCATCTCTTTTAATAGTACTTGCTGTCGACGACAATGACGAAAAAACTTCTTAATAACGCTGAATATTCGTCCAGAGGCTCTAGTAAGTTTTACCGAAACAAAACGTTAAGACCGCGTTTGCGTTTAGCTGTCAAATCCCATACAAATTGAGGGTAAAACGCAAACGCCATCGTAACGTTTTGTTTCAATAAAACTTATACTCTAGCCTCTGAGGGGTAATCACGTAATGTGGAAACATCACAACGCGCGTTATTACAGTCCGTCATTTTCCCATATAAAAATTGACATTTAGATCTACCTATACGTACAATGCGTTACGTGATCGACCTGCGGGAACGTTTCACAATCAAAGCGTTCTAGTGACGTCCCTAATCCCAACTCCAAAACCGTCGACTCATCTAGCATATGAAATATCTTCGTGAACGGATCGCGTAAAGTTTTGATAGCAGATGCTTCTCGATATTTGACGACGGTCCCAGCCTACTTTTATTTAGCTTTCATTTTCCAAACGATAACACTGTTTTTTAACTGGAATATTTTTATAGCTTGGGTTATAGGAGGTTCAAGTAGGGCTTAAAGGTAAAAGGGTATCATTTGCACGGTTAACTAACTAATTCGGTCTGATATCCACTTTTTGTCCTTAAAATGTAGCAAAAATACGCTCCGAAATGATAATTTTTAGCCAGAAGGATAGTTGCGTAACTTTTCAAATTAGAGTTAACCGTAATTTTCCCATACAAATAATTACATTCAGACCTACTTGACGTACACTTCACAACTAAAATAGACAGGTACGTTAATTAAAGGCTTTAGTAAAGAAAATTGCGTAACTTTCAAAAAGAATCCTCGCTGAGATTTTAAAGAGATGGGTTCTCGTTCAAACGAACTAAGCTGTAAAATGTCAGACGATTTCAAAATTAAAACCAAGCAATTATACAAAGGTACAAATTGTGACTGTCGAACCACGGAAATAGCATTAAAAAGAAGTTTATTTGCCAATAATTTTAGAATCCACCCATGAATGGATTAAATAAGAATGTGATTATTTAGAATCCGACGATCACTAGCGTTCAATTCGATCATAATAAAAACGGGAAAAATTATTACTTCAAGACATATTAAGACCGTTGTGTATATATGAACTAAAATTACCCTATTTACTTACTTTTTTGCGAATTAATAGTTAAATTGGAAACGTAGTCTCTCACGCTACCAAGCCTAACGTACAGGACGTTAGGCTAACGTGTGGTTAGATTTGACATTTGACAGTAAACATCTGTTGTCACGGGCGGTGACCGCTGAGGCATGTCTATGTTCCACTTTACCCCCTTGTAGTCAATTAATTTGGTATTTTACGTAAAAAAATGTAAGGGGTGCGTTTTTTGAGATGTTTCTAAAAAGTTTTAGTTATATAACGAGCGTTTGCCTGTTACTTAGAACTTGGGTTATTCTCGCGATACCAACTTCCATCTTCAATTTCACTCTATCAAGGTATGATATCCAGGATAACACTTATAAGTACCTATATACCATATAAGATGTGATGATGCTTTAATAGTCTTGCGATTTCAAGGAAAACCATTTCGTAACGCTTAAAATGACTATTGAAATTTTTGGAAAGCACTTACTGATCGAAATAAGTGAAACTAGTTTCATATTTCCCTTTATAACGTAGACAAGTTTGTCTGTTAAAAATAGAATGTTGTATGGAATGGGGTATAACTATGTCCGGGAATCAAACCCTGTATCGCCCCTTATATTTCAGGGCAGAACGCAAAATTGTAGTTTGGTGATTCAATTCTTACTTGTAACAATCAAGGACCAGGTTAGAAATTATACTTACCAAAATTACATCGCGTTTGAACCATATTACCATTATTACCACATAATCAAACAATACCTACATACCTGCGCCTATTTTTACTTTCATCCTTATCGACCGAGCGAGCGAAGCGTCTATGCTTCAGCTTGGACGAAAAATCGTTTTTCTTCATGTCCGGATGTTTGGATTTCCCCCTGTTCTCGCCTAGAGCTCACATTTCTCAACCGATTCTCATGAAATTTTGTGGGTAGGTTCGGTAATTAAAGTTTTTTTTGTCTAGTCAGTTTTTCGAATTTTGATAAATGGCGGAGATATGGGTTGAAAACGTAAAAAAATACAAGAAAGGGGTCAGCGTTGACTACTGACTTGGTACAAATTTTATGTTCCGTCCACTGTATCTTGAACTCCGATTTCGATGCGCGAGGTCTACAGCTCACGGAGCCACTAGTTATATTTGTTTCTTTTGTAGTAATCCTGTTTACTTTTTCTTTTCTTCAATTTGTTAAGGGGCGTGGCATGCGATCACAAATAATAATTAAGTAGCAGGAATTGCAAAATATTGTACTGGACACGGTAACGGAATTTCGATTGCGACCGTCCTCTTCTGAGGGGCCAATCCGAAAACCAACGCCCCTTTGATTATCTATATACACATTTCTTCATGCTCTTTTTCCATTTTTTCACAGACTATTTTTTATGCTCAAAGGAGGCTTGAACTCACGGTTTTTTTTTGCTTGCCAAATAAAGGGGTCATCCCATTGTCACACCAATAATGTTGACGTACTAGATTTAAGTTATGTGATTTTACGTTTTCTTTTGTTTTTTCGTCAGTTTATGTTTCATATTTTAAGGATAAAGATAATCTTATTCTTATTAAATTTATTGAAATTGTCTCAACGGAAAACTGAGTGGTTCCAGATATTATCTTTTACACACATACATGCAAAATCACAACGTTACCTACTCTTTATAATACTAGTATAGTTCACAACACATTTTTGAGAAGTTTTGTCGTAATACTAGCGTGACAGCAGGGACTACCTTCTGGTAAGAAATCATTTCACATCTCTACGTCTCAAAGGCTATTCCAAAGGCAAAATTCGACTATGAACTGGATAGGCTATTGAGGCTTATAATTAACCAATTGTTATTTTCAGTTCGATTAAAATTAAACCAATAATTGGCTTTTCAAGGATCGAATTTCAATCAATCTAAGGCTTCCTTAATCACTTTTGTGATTCAAAATTAATAAATATTACTCCTAATATTACTTTGGGCGATACGCCATTTTTGGTAAACTAGGCACTCGAGATACGTTGGAACGAGTTTAATCAGTTTAAATATTACGGAATATTGAGTATTTAGAGAAATATCCTTCAGGAGCCATTTTGATCTAAGACCCCGGGATCCTTTAACAATTCCTTTGAATTTCATTAAATTGTCGCAAGTGTCTCCACGTGTATTTAGGGTTATTCTAAAGACTGCTGCGCGTTTAACGCGATAGTTTAAAGTGTTGTATATTTACGTACAAGTTATTATACATTTGTTGATTTTGTTTAGATTAATTCTGTTATTTCATGTTTTATAGGAGTTTACGAGTACATACCTCCATACATATGTTCATAGATTCACGCCTTTATTCCCAAAAGAGGTAGGCAGAGAGAACACATGAAACTTAGGTTCCAGTGCCACTTTTCGACAAATGTTATAAGTGTTTATGTATATTTAATTCGGTAAGTATGTGTTTTTTAAAGCACATTAGTGGTTCGGTTATAGTTACTTTTAACTTATGAGTGAGTTAAGTAAATTGAATTGAATTGAAATAGATTCATTACATAGCGGGTTACCGAGGTATAATCATGGGCGGCTTACTACGTGATTTCGTCGCGCTGTTTCGAGTAGGTATATGCCGCAGCCCACCACCCCCGGCCGGTGTGTTAGCGCTGCTACGGCACGCACGCGCTCTATCGCAAACAAAGACAGAACAAAGAACCTTCTGTACGTAATACTATTATTTATCCTGTGGTATAATGAGAGGTTCTCGAGAGGCGACCACGTACCGTAGGCGCATTGTGCGTTGGCCCCCAAGGTGGACTTATGACCTGGTAAAGGTCGCGGGAGTCCGCTGGATGCGAGTGGCGCAGGACCGGTCATTTATTTATTTATTGATTTATTGCATATAATTAACTAACAGTCAAGCCTTACGTGCTAATCAGCATTACAATTATTAGTAGCTAAAGTGCATTATTGAATAACAGGTGCAGTGGAATTATTATCATAAGTACATTTAATCTAAATTTAGGACACATTACGGTAGAATTTACTAGCTATTACATAAGAGAGATCGGGGGAGTAAAATAAATAAATAAATAAATAAATATTAGGGGGACAATCTTAAACAAATAGACCTAGTCCCAAACTAAGCAAAGCTTGTACTATGGGTAGTAGACGACGATAAACATACTTATATAGATAAATAAATACTTAAATACATAGAAAACATCCATGACTCGGAAACAAATATTCGTGCTCATCACACAAATAAATGCCCTTACCGGGATTCGAACCCGGGACCTCTTGCTTCGTAGGCAGGGTCACTACCAACTAGGCTAAAGCGGTCGCAAATAGTTGATTAATGTCGTTTAAAGATAAATAAATCGAGGAAATACAATAATTGTTTAAAGTCATAATCAAATAAGTCATAAGTCAAAATAAATGACAACACAATTGCGGATAAAGTCAAAACATTCATTGTGGCACTCTCTGGGGGAGTCCTATGTCCAGCAGTGGAAGTCTTTCGGCTGATACGACGATGATGATGATAAGAAACCCTGCAACGTAGTTCGGTAAATATCCAGTAAGATATATAATCTGGCTCGGCAAGGCGTATGTGACACCCCCGCAGAAGCAAGCGTCTAGTCTACAGTGGCCGCTTACCATCAGCCCAATAAGAATGTGGCTCGTATGGGCCGTATGGTTGTTAGCCACCAACGTGTTTTTTTTTTTACTTGCACGTTTGGACTTAACGCATTGCCCGGCCACAAACAATATGCAAACAAAATCCGCCTCTTCCTTTTTCATATATCCATCACGTCGAAACTACGCCATAAAGCGATCGCAGCCAGTCAACAGTTTGTAAAATAAAAGGAAACTAACCCGCCATTGTGATGCAAATCCGGGGCGAAGCCGCGATGCGGACTAGGCTATTTTACATTCTTACATGTTTTGTTGACGTAAGAAAGCCTACATGTACACAGTGTACAGAAGCAGTATTGTAACTAAGTAGGGCCGCGACTCACTCGAACAACTAATTTCTAATTATTATCGAACAAGCGAGCGAAGCAAACGAAGTTCTACGCTTCAGCTTTTGCCGAAAATCGCTTTTCTCTGTCCCGCTGTTCTCTTCTACAGGTCGCATTTCTCAACCGATACTCGTGAAATTTTGTGAGCAGGTTCATTAGTTATAAACGATTATTGAATCTGACCTCAAAATTTCACGAGAAACGGTTGAGAAATGCAATCAGTATAGGAGAACACCTGGATAACCGGACATCCGGGCATACGAAATAATTTTGACCCAAGCTGAAATAGAGAACTTCGATCGCTAGTTCAATTAGCGATCAAGCGATACAATATTTTGATGACAGGCTTAACCGACACTATTACTGATACGATGTGTTTCGAACGTGTGTATGCTGTTAAACAACTGTTTGCCGTGTTTACACTGTGATGCAGATGTAGAGAGCAAGACATTTGCTCGCGAAATAGCGCGAATAATCGTATATTATATATTTGCAAGGGTAAGTCAACAGTTTCGTACGATTTTAACTATGACGCAAAGCTTAGAAGAAATCAACTTAGCTAGACCAGCCGGTAATAGCATAATTGTTCTAAATATCAGTTTTTTCAACGCCTAAGCTACAAAACTAGTGCCTATGTCAAATCTTGGGACTAGGTGTCAAAGCTGACCCCGGGCTACTTTAGGGCACAACCGGGAATAATGCTAGAATGATGCTCAGTTTTTTCAACGAAAGATAGACGGAAGGTAGTAAGCGTCCATAGGTTTCGATGTCTTCTTACCATCAGGCAGACCGTATGCTTCTTTGCCAACATCGTAGTATAATAAAACAAAAGTAACGTATGTTGTCTACTCACAGTAAGAAATAGACGGAGAATGGCGAACAACTTGGTGTAGCCAGTTTTAACCATGCCAAATAAGTTCAGCACACGCTCACGTACACACATCTCCCTAGCGTTATCCCGGTTGTGGCCTAAAGGAGCCCGGGGTCCGTTTTGCCACCTAATTCCTAAATTTGGCATAGGCACTAGTTTACGAAAGCGACTGCCATCTGACCTTCCAACCCAGAGGGAAAACTAGACCTTATTGGGTTTAGACCGGTTTCCTCGCGATGTTTTCCTTCACCGGAAAGCTAACGGTAAATATCATCATCACATCACCATATCAGCCGATTGGGTTAGTTTCCTTTTATTTTACAAACTGTTGACTGGCTGCGATCGCTTTATGGCGTAGTTTCGATGTGATGGATATATGAAAGAGGAAGAGGCGTTTTTGTTTGCATATTGTTTGTGACCGGAATGCGTTAAGCCCAAACGTGCAAGTAAAAAAAAAAACACGGTGGCTAACAACCATACGGCCCAGACGAGCCGCATTGTTATTAGGCTGATGGTAAGCGGTCACTGTAGACTAGACGCTTGCTTCTGCGGGGGTGTCACATACGCCTTGCCGAGCCAGATTATACATATATCTAACTGGATATTGACCGTACTACGTTGCAGGGTTTCTTATTATCATCATCATCGTATCAGCCGAAAGACGTCTACTGCTGGACATAGACCTCCCCCGAAGAGTGCCACTATGACCGGTCCTGCGCCACCCGCATTCAGCGGACTCCCTCGAACTTTACCAGGTCAATATATACACACGAAATGGTTGGAATCTTCAGTAGGTTGTTCGTAATGCTCTGTCTATCTTTTCTTGGTCTGGGGTTGAAAATGCCATGTTGACATCGAAAACAGATAGTTTGAATGAATTCAACAACTTTCGCAACCGGATGATTTAGCGGGAGCCAGAGAAGTTGAAATGAAGTGGGTCAAATGAAAGTTAGGTCGGTGATTTATTCAACACTATTTAGTTGGTTTTTCTTCGTCGTACAAAGTAGTTTCTAATATAAAGTATGCAATGCTGTACTTAAAACGACTCCATCGAGTTATCGTCTATAAAAAGACGTTTCAAGTCAATTCATTTAGCGATTTAATTTACCTGGAAGCGCTATTATTTTCTATCCCCCATTCATACTTCAAATTAAAATCCCTGTGATAAATTAAATGGAATTTGTCCCTTTCTTAAGAACGCAAATGTCAAAATGCCAGATAAAGAACACCGAATTTTGAACGGAATCTTAAATAAAATAGGTTTGTTGAAATTTTATGCATACGACCATACGAGGATTAAGCAGGTTTACACAAACTATCTATGTAAAAAATACCGTCGGCTAGTATGTACAAACGACAACACTGTTAACTGACCATCCTGTGTTTATATAGAACCTTATTACAATGAACTTAAGGTGCACCGATGGTCAGTTAGCTGTGTTGTCGATAGTACCCCATTACACAAGACTTAGTTTACCATATGGCTAGTTCGGTCAGATTGGCCCCAACATTTAATATGCCTTATTGCGCTCATCAACACATCTTCGGACTGATAAACAAAGATGGAACAATAATAATAATGACTGACCCCCGGACCTCTTAGCCCAGTTTCATAAACCACCCATATCTCATCACCATAGACCCAGTTCTCCGTCCATCTCACACGCAATAGCCCCAACGCCTGTTGGAACCGGTTCACGGGCATCTACCGATGTACCCGTGAATGGTTTCTAGCAGGTATAGCTGCGGTGTGTCCAGGTGTCACATTAAACTTCGTCTCTAAAGGGCCTGTACGTGTTGGATCTCTGAATGACTGAATTAAAACCGGAGATACATAATAATGTATATATAAGTCTGTAATCTGGCTCCCAAAAACGGTGTAGTTTATTATTACTGTAACTTGTAATGTGATTTCGTTGTTTGCTTGTGTTTTGTTTAGCTTTTAATTATTATTTTCTTTTCGTTGTTTTTTGTTTTATATTTTAATTTTGTCATCGGGTTTTTATTTTATTTTATTTCACTGTGTTACGTACCGTGTCCTCACTGGATGGACCCTACGGAAGACCAGCGCTGGCTGCAAAGCCAGCAAAACGCATAGTTTGTACATATCTCGAATAGCCTCGCACAAAGACAGATATGGTTGACCTACATCCGTTGTAGCCATGAGAGCGCATAAGCTGGAACAGCATCTTTGGTTTTTGGAAAAACGAGCGATTCTAAACGTGGATAGTTTAATTGTCCTGTTTGTTAAATATAGGTAAGTCAGTCCAGTGCCCGGAGGGCAGTCCGCCACGAAAAAGGAGTTAATATTCTTCCACCTTAGGCCTTGACCTAACTTTCCATCAGGTTAGACGAAGGTCAAACGCAGTCCCATTTTTTTTTATCCGTGTCTATCATTACATGAATCAATTCATGATTTCGTTTCTTAAAGCAGCGTAGACATCCGCCAGAGCGCTGAAAGCAAATTAAAATGATCAAATTTAAACATACATTCTTAACAAACAGCATATCTATAAACATCTTCTAGATGGTTAAAAAGTTTGGTCAAGAAGCCAGACGTTTGCGTTGGGCAAATGGAGGAACAAGCAACGCAAGAGGTTAAATAATCACAAAGTTATGTGTCCAAAGTTTTAAGAGGGGGTATGTTCTGTCCCTTATCCCCAAAGCGCTACTTCATATGAAACGATTGTCATTTACTATGACGCTCGCAGATTGGGACTGTGTCGTCACTAACTGCGAGCGTTGTCTCTCTCTAACAAGCACTATTAAAACGGTCGTAGCTTCGTAATTCTTTGAGATATCTGAATGGGATTTTCGTCACATTTGAAGTAATAATAATTTTCGAGTCTACACTCGTATTATTGAAATCAGAAAATATGGTATTATACCAGAAGATGAATCGCGAATCTTATCCGTTAAAATCGAATAAACAGACAAATAAACGCAGCAGTCGGCAGAACCCCGCTTTCTCCAACACTATACCACAGGGAATCCGGCATGAATATTTGAAAATGTGATATACCAGCTCATTCTCCAAACGCCGAGATATCGGATCTCCAAACAACAAATTAAATTATTTATTATCCGACACTTTCGTTCTATTGTTTCGAAATTGCCGATACGCGGTCGGATTTTTCCCGGTAAATATAATCAATTTGTGTCTAAGTGCGGATGGGGAAAGTTCTAGAAATATGCTGAATGTCTCTGTTTACTTTTGTAGTCAATTTACTGAGTGGGATGCTCGTGCAGACGATTTTGTTTGAAAATAGGAATATATTAGGGTAAATGCTATATGAAATAAAAAACGAACAAGGCATTTGATTTTTGACCTTTCGGATTGACACTAAGAAGAGGTGATTACGTAACTAGTAATCTAGATTCAGTCACTGCTTTACACTAAGTCAATTCTCTCAAATCGCAAACAAGTCACGGTTATAATGATCCGGCTGAATAACTGATCGAGCCGGTAGCTGCCGTAGTAGCACTCTTCCAACCTGTCCAGCACCATCATCATCATATCAGCCGAAAGACGCCCGCTGCCTGCATCCCCCAAAGAGTGCCACAATGACCGGTCCTGCGCCACCCGCATCCAGCGGACTCCCGCGACCTTTACTAGATCATCAGTCCACGTTGTGGGGGTCTACCCACACTGAGCCTTCCGGTTATTTTAATAATTACCGAGCTACAACCGTTTTAATATTGCTTTTTTGAGAGAAAACGCTCGCAGATCGTGACGTCACGATCTGCGAGTGTCATAATAAATGACAATCGTTTCATATGAAGGTGCGTTTTGCGGAAAAGGGAGAGAATCTTCCCCCTCTTAAAACATTGGACACTTATAACTTCGTGATTATTCAGTCCCCAGGCCCCTATTTCACCAACTTGACAATTGTCACCTGACACTGACAATTCGTCATGCATTGCTTGTTCTAGAAGTCAATGTACGTAGAATTGTCGTTGTCAGGTGACAATTGTCGAGTTGGTGAAATAGGGGCCTGGTTTAGTTTTTTCTCCATTTGACAATATTATTATTCCTTTTTCGGGATAATTCTACATTATTGGTTATTTTATTTGGTGTCTACTCCCCTATTCTTATTATTTATTCTATAAAGCTTGCGATGTCTTCATATTTCGTTTGTTTTCCCAATTGTCCGCAGTGTTCTGCTGTTTCCCGCGCAAATCGTCATAACACGTTTTCACAAATAAATTATGAACCGCCATTTTTGCTCACGTCGGGAACACACGTTAATATTGCAAGACGTTTCTATTATCCCCGCGTTTTACTTATTCATTATCGGGATAGTCACTCTACGTGCGAGTTTCTTATGTTTCAAAAATATGTTTGGCTTCATTTTGTTTCTTGGATTAATCTGGAAGTTTACCTTTGAAGCTAAAAGAAATCTAGAATCCTGGTGATTTAGGGTTAGAACGATCTACGAGAACCGCCACAATGTTATTAACATTGTGGACTAAACACATTCAGTCGCCACCAGATATATCGGGGCGGCCAAGGTGTTCACAAATATCTGAACACGTCTCTATTTTCAAGGCATTTAGAGACGTGTTCAGATATTTGTGAGCACTTTGGCCGCTCCGATATATCTGATGGCGACTGTACAAGGTACGTATGCAATGAGTGGGAACGACTGATTTGTCAAATCGACAACGTTTTATGAAACGCCAAAAACCTCCGTGAAGTTCGCCTAGGAGTAAGTGACGTCCGGACTATCTATGGTCAAACATCGATCTCTCTTTACAATAGCAAATTTTAGTTGTTTTTTTTTTTTTTTTCGTATTTCCTTCGCACGCTTTGCAGCACTATGTAGTAGTAGCGCGGCCTGCGGTGGCGGTCAATAGTAAAATATTGGACTACGGGCCACACCAGTCTGTGAGAGGCTTGATCACCATGTTAAGGCTGAGCATGGGAAATTATCGCGTGCTTTGAAACGCCGTTCTGACTAGATTAAGAAACAATAAGGTCTGATTTTCAGATATATGATTCTTGACTAAATTTAAATAAAACGTCTCTAAGTTAGGTATTTATCGAAAGTCCATAAAAGCCATTCCCCAAGAGTGTTACATCTCTTTTCCTCGTGCGCGGACGGCATCAGCGTGTTTCTGTCTAGGGCGTGTTCGACTCAAATCAAGGCATCGCCTTAAGTATCTTGTTTAGCTTCATTAAATGACAGCTAATAAGTATGTATACACATATGACATCTCATTCACAAGTAATACAACATTGACTAAAACACACACTCAAACTTTTTCCATGCCGCCACTTGCTTAACCACACGTTTAAAAACTCCAAAAAGCCGGCTAAATTACTTTTTAATCCGGACACAGTTTTGCTGACGCTGCGGCCATTAGACTGGTAGTGCCAGACGGTTGGCAACATGCCTAGGTTTAAGCCTGGATAAACAGATAGTCCTAGTTTTCGATCTGTGATGCATTAATGTGCTTTAGTAGTTTGGTTATGTTAGAAGCTTTTCAAAGTTATATTACGATACGATAGCTATAAAAAAGCTCATGTTTCACCCGAAGTTCTGATAATCTATTCATCTATAGGTACCAATGCTAGCTTCACCCGCGAATACGTCTCCGTGGACCCGAGATAAAAATATCCTATATTTTAATCCACGTTATAAACTATCTTCATGTTTTATCCAAATCGGTTGAGCCGATTAAGCGTGATTGAGTAACAAACATAAAAACTTTCGCATCTATAATATTACTAGCTTCCGCCCGCGAATTCGTCTGCGTGGACCTGGGATAATAACTTTCCTATATTTTTTATCTAAAAATTTTGCACGAAGATAGTTTATAGCCATAAACAATCTTCGTGCAAAATTTCATCCAAATTGATTGAGCCGTTTATGCGTGATTTCAGTAACAAACATCTAAACATCCAAACATCCAAACTTTCGCATTTATAATATTACTAGCTTCCGCCCGCGACTTCGTCCGCGTGGACCCGGGATAAAAACTATCCTATATTTTAATCCAGGCTATAAACTATTTTCGTGCAAAAATTCATTCAAAGCGGTTCAGCCGTTTAAGCGTGATTGAGTAACAAGCATCCAAACATCCAAAATCCAAACAACTTTCGCATTTATTATATTAGTAGGATATTATAGTAAGATAATATTAATATTTTAAAGAGGAAATAATTTGATGTCAAACTAATTCTTTCATCTGTGTATATGGACTTTCCGGATGGACCTAGGCTGTATTATCCCGCGGGTTTGCCTGCGTCCTAAGCCGCGCGGGCAGCTGGTTAATATTATAAATAGGAAAAGTCTGTGAGATTGTAGTTTCGGAAGTTGTCATGTGGGGGGAATCTCTTTTACTAATCATCGTCGGACTCGCTCACCGAGGGTTCCGTACTTAATTACAAATGTACAGTTTTCAGTTTTTTTCCCGGACTTGTAGTATAAGACGATATTAGGTAAGTACTTCCCAAATTTCATAGCTAGGTCAACGGAAAGTACCTTACAAATTTTGATTCCCTTGAGAGTGTCGAAATATAGGTTTTTTGAGGCATAAACGGCCGTATCTTTTCTTTACGTTAACTTAGAAGTTTGGTTTTGACTGTTTTAAGGGACTGTACACCTGAGTATTTGGTTTTAATTTCAACTCGATACCTCCACGCGTTCCCGATATAAAGGGTATTGACAGACAGACAGACGGACAACAAAGTGTTCCTATAAGGATTCCGTTTTTTTTCTTTTGAGGTACGGAAGCCTAAAAATCTTTCACAAACACATTGAATGTGGCTTCAGGGTGGACATAGTCATGTTTTATCCGTCAATCCGCCCGGGAGATTTTGTGAACAACGAACTATCCAGCAGTCTATACGCTAGTCTCCGAATTTCATCATCATCATCATCATCATATCAGCCGAAAGACGTCCACTGCTGGACATAGACCTCCCCCAAAGAGTGCCACAATGACCGGTCCCGCGCCAGTCGCATCCAGCGGACTCCCGCGACCTTTACCAGGTCATCAGTCCACCTTGTGAATTTATTCAAATAATATTCGATGGACCAACTCGGCTCACCAATTGTCTTAGTTCCCAGAAATGTGCACGCTAACTTCAACACAGACAAGGCATTTCTCGTGCCCGGGATTCTGGCAAGTCAGCCGACTGAAAGATATCTGAAGTTAAACAGTTCTGGGGTTCAAATAGTAATTCAAAATTGTAGGGATGGGTATAACTACTTTTACTAAACGCAATAGCTGTGTAACGTTTGTGATATGTTTTTAAGGTAATTTTATATATATATAGTCTCCCGATACAAGCAAAATGACATGCTTATTAGGAGGCTTCAACGTTGGCTATTTATTTTTATTTTTTTAATCCAAATTATCTTTTTTCAGTAATTTTCTTTTTTTCAATTTTATAATAATTCAGCCTAAATATGTCCCAGGGCAGAGCCTCCCGGGGTGGCAGGCAGGAATCACGGATTTCCACTTACATACATATTTATACTACCTTTGAATTTCCTCGCGGATCAAAAATTTAATTATATAACGCTATTCCCAGACAACATGCCCATAGTTTGACTTTTGTGTCTTGTTTATTATAAGTATTTTTTACTACAGGCATTTCATAGATACGAAGTTCAGGGTCGTTACGAGTAGAAAAGACTGAGGACCTATTCGTATCGTAATTTCATACATATTTATAATTGATATCACGCCAGTATGTATGTGTGTATTTATGTACGTAAGCACTTTATTGTACACAATAACAGGTTAAAGAATATACATGTCACACAATAGATACCCGTACCTAGGTCCTTGGTCAATTTAATCCCAAGAATTCGCGTCAAAAGAGGGTAAACTAGACTTAGAATTAGTGTTGGACTACTTAGTCCAAACAGTGAACCCTTAACAATAAATTACTGGAAAGGGAAATTTTATTTCTTTGACTGTAGTTATATCGTACAGTCGAGTTCTCCAATATCTATAGAGTCTTTATTGTTACTGACAGGTAGATATTTTTGAAAGGTTGTCTGTATAGATATTGGAGAACTCGACTACATAAGATAAGACTGTGTGTAAACCTAAATGATTTTGAGCGTTTCGCCAAGGTTCGAATAACCAATTTCCATATATAAATAAAGCGGGTATCAGTTTCATGTATCTAATTAACCAATATAATACGGCAGTTATGCATAACATTATAACACATTATACAATAGTCTGTTACATACTAATATGACATTACGTTTGTCGGTTTGACTTTTCTGTCAACTCAATCACGAAAAAACGGCTAAACGGAGTTAGATGCTATGCCTAACCTTTTTTTTTGACGCTGGAGAAATGTGTTACACATACCCCCCCCCCGGCCCGGGGAAGGCCATAGTGGGGGATTATGTGGGGATCTCTCCTCTATTCACTGAAAACATAAAAAAACACTGACATTCCGACGGTTAACTCTAAGCAACATTTTTGTATCATGGCTTTAATCAAATCCTATGCAAACACGCGGGTACAAACTAGTAATATTGACTCAACAGCTTTAGATATAATTACCGACACTCTGATTTCAGCAACCCAGGTCCCAGAGCGTTTCAATTTCTATTAGTTTCTGTCAAATCCAAGCAACTAATCGGGGAGATTAATCCAGTTCTAATTTTAATGTAAATCGATTCATGAACGCTAAAGTTACTCGATATTGGCTGTCTTAGGATTAATTTTATCGGTACAATCCAATACGTAAGGTAAATCTACCTGGAACTGACGTATGTGATTTTGCATTTATTATGATTACGTACATCAGGCATTAAGCAAGTATAAACTATTTTTTATGTTTGGTTTATATAAATGACTTGTCTATAGTAAGCAATCTCTGTGATATAGTATTATATGCTAATGATACATCATTCATATTTAAGGTTGACCGAAAATCAACAGACTATAGCAAAGTTAATGGCACACTGGTCAAAGTACTCGATTGGTTTACCGTTAACAATCTGCTATTAAATGCCAAGAAAACGAAATGTGTTAGATTTTCTTTGCCTAATGTTAGACCGGTGGAAACTAGTATATTTAGTATATGATGAGTGTTTAGAAATAGTCGATAAAACAATATTCTTGGGTATAAGGCACTGGTCCCACCGCCGGCTAGTAAGCTAGAAAAGTTGGGCGAGTAGCATTACATTGCGGATCTGTAAAGGTCGATTGATCACACTGTGCCTGGTCAGCACGCAATGAACCGTTACTCGCCCAACTTTTCTAGCTTACTAGCCGGCGGTGGGACCAGAGCCTAACATAAGACAAAAATCTAGAATGGAGTGCCCATACAGCCGTGTTGGTGCGTAAACTAGGTTCAGCCGTATATGCTATTAGAAAAATTAGACAACTGACCAATATTGAAACAGCTCGCCTAGTTTATCATAGTTATTTTCATAGTATTATGTCGTACAGTATTCTGGTTTGGGGTAAAGCAGCTGACATACAGAGAATGTTTGTATTACAAAAAAAGACCATTCATTCTATATATATATATATATATAACCTGAGAGCAAGAGAATCCGTGAGAGCTCTTAAAAAAAATAGCATTTTAACAGTAGCGTCCCAATACATTTATGAAAATATTGTTCATGTCATTAAGAACAGCGATGCCCAAAACAATCACACGAGGGAGCTATAGAAGACATCGTGAACCTTACTCAAGACGCAGCTTATATTATGGGTGCGGTCACAAAATGGATTGTTACTTCCAAAAAAAGAAGGTAAAAATATATGCCTAATTAATGACGAAAATCCCATTCAAATATCTCAAAAAATAACGAAGCTACAACAGTTTTAATGTTGCTTGTTCGAGGAAGAAAACTAGCAGTTCATGACATCACGATCCTCGAGCGTCATAGTAAATGACAAACTTTTCATATAAAGGTGCGTTTTGCGGAAAAGGGACAGAACATAGCCCCTCTTAAAACTTTGGACACTTATATTATAATATAACTTTGTGATTATTTTACCTCTAGCGTTGCTTATTTTTCCATATCACTATTGATTATTTTATTTAGTGTCTACACCCCTATTGGCTGAGAAAGATGAACTTATAATCTATGGATTCGCCTATTCTACAGATGGACATACGATTAAAGATATAAATGTACAGGGGATGAGGTATTCTGTAAGCATCCTGCGATGCATAAAGTTTGCGTATCACAAAGCGCGAACATCACGTTCACGTGAACATTGTTTTGGGCACAAACGCTTTGGCAATCGGGCCGTGTTTACTGTCGAACAATGGTACTGAAGAAAGAGTCCGCCACTGCAACGGACGAACACATGTTGGTGCATTTTGGAATTGTTTCAATCGGGCATTACTTTGCGGAAACATGAGAAATTACTAGAACTATTCTCTGTTCCAAAATATCGTCTAGTACCCATAAGTTATGTCTTATTAAGCTTTGGCTTGTCCATCTATTTCTTATTATTATTAATTTATTTCAGATAACTATAAGAATCCATCATGTGTGTGCTTGTCTCAAATAAATATGTTAGTAGTAATAATAAGCTAGAGTAAATTAAATTAAATTACATAAAAAATGTCAGCAACTTTAAAAATAACAATACCCAAATTAACGAATTATATTACAATGTCATAAATCTAGAACTATAATAAAACAAACCGAGGCAACGAGTGTACATGAAGGCAATCCCAGTGCATCGATATGGGGCAATCTAGCCTACTGGCGAGCCCACAAAGAACGCTGTTGGTGCTGGCCGCCACGCGGTGCTTGATGGAAGCGACCCGTTTCCGAATAACAGCTTGGAAACCATCTATACGGGTCTATTTAGTACGTCATCGTTTTTTGTCGGTGGTTGACAACCCCCCTTACATCACCATCATAACTGTACGTTTTTGTTTGCCGCAACTGATTTAGAATGAGGTTGCGGCAAATAAACTATTACCCATCAAAATTAAGTAGGTTGTTTGTTAATGGTAATAATAGGAGCATTTCCGTCCCTCATTGCGGCAACACGTATAGCTTGTCCTGACTATTACAGGTCCATGTAAACAGTGGAATATCTGTGTCGTATCTGCGCTGACATAATCAGGGCGCGTGGGCACATGCGGGTGGCTTTGGACGACACGGTCCAAAAAGAAGTGATCTCTGTAAAGAGGTGAAGAGTGCAAAAAGAAGTGACGCGTAGCTGGGACAGAATGGACGGTATTTTGATGGTAAATCGATGGCAGGATTGTTTTATGGAAGGGTGTGGACGAAACGTTATATCTATGAACGAGAATTTTATTTGTAAAAAAATATACTTATTTAAATGCAGCATACAAAATATGAGCAATTTTCGAAAAGTTTGTACATAGCACGGCTAAAATAGGTATTTACCCACCTTTTTATTTTCCGTCATGAGTAACTTCTTATACAAAGTGAATGTTATTCTTTGAGTGCGCCAATGAGAAAATTTGTAATATTTTCATAGACTACTCATCACTCATAATCACTCATAGTCACTTACTCATATTTTCATATGAGTTTGAGTCCCGGGCAAGGACATAGTATAGTATTTATCCCAGAAATCATCCTCTAAGGAGTGATGAGGGCAGTGAGTTTATATTGGAGCTACGATATAAACGAGTTCCACGCGGACGGAGTCGCGGGCATAAGCTAGTCTAGAATACAATTTGTGACTCATAAAGTACAGTATGTGCTAGTTATAAATGTTTTATGGGCAGCGTACTAGATCGATTTGACATAATCAATACAAGAACAAAATACATACATGGCACGGTTATTTAATATGGCAAGAAGCTACGCCACGTCATACATATGTTGTAAATGTGTTATAAATCATTTATGTTACGTCAAATGTGCATGCGCAAATGAACAGCCGACATCAAAGTTAAGTAGGTATTAATTTTTCGCCATACAATGGAATAATTTACTTTACTAGGGGCTCTGTGAGCTTAAGAACTCGCGAGACTATAATTTAGTCAAAGAATATTATTTTCGAATTTTGAAAAATTTCGTGTAGAAAAAAAACATAAATTCATAATTAACGAAATTTGGTTGAGAAATGCGACCTGTACAGGACAGCGGGACAGCGGGACATCCGGACATACAAGCGATTTTCGGCCAAACATAAATAATGGAACTATTCGTTTCGCTCGCTCGTTCGAGAAAATTTGCAGATTAAGGACCGATATAAACGGTTATCAAACTTAAATGTCACTAAGTTATTGAAAACACCATATTTCACTGCCAGGAACCCGCCTAATAGCGGGCGTCTACGCCGTAGCTACATACGAGAAAAACCACTTGAATGAATGTGTTAAAATTTGAAGCGTTCCCTCGATTCCTCCAGGATCCCATCATTAGACCCTGACCTGGTGAGATGACCATTAGAAACCTGGGCACGATGCCCTTTCAAACAATAAAAGAATTTTCCAAATCAGTCCAGGCGTCTTTGAGTAATCGGGGAACGTTAAAAAATTCAATGTTTGGAGTCGGTTAATATAAACAAACGTGTAAACATATCTTCGGCTTCGATTGTAGGAACAATGGATTTCTAAATCAAATCGCCCACTCACTAGACAAAGCCTAGACCTAAGAATGTCTAATTTTCCCTTGGTAGGAAGGTCGGACGGCAACTTTGTAAAAACTACTACGCCAATCCTTGAGATAAGGAATCAAGCGGATTTCGGTGTCTTTAAGACCCATTCATCATATCAGCCGAAAGACGTCCACTGCTGGACATAGGCCTCCCCCAAAGAGTGCCAAAGTGACCGGTCCTGCGCCACCCGCATCCAGCGGACTCCAGCAACCTTTACCAGGTCATCAGTCCACCTTGCGGAGGGCCTACCCACGCCGCGCCTTCCGGTTCGTGGTCGCCACGACCCATCGCTAAGACGAATCGCTAAGACCCATTATTGACATAAATATACACTTGATTGTTGGTCCATAACAAGCACCTTGACAAAAGCGTTGCCGACTCTAGGAATCCTAGAAATAGGAGAAACCAATAGTTTTAGGTCTTTAAAAAATACTGTGTAATATTCGAAATATAAATCAAAGTAAAGACGAATTGAGTATAAGTACAGTCGGCATCGTATCTCAAGAGTCTTCAACTTATTAAGGAGTAGGGTAACCACGAGTCGCAGACACAGCAAAGATTAAAGTTTGCACTGAGCTGATTGCGCCGCTGCTCTTTATTTGAACGCTGCACTTCTGGGTACAAGTAGGGTGACAATATTGAGCACATAGTTGGATATTTTTCTCGTTAATGTTTCTTGTGTTTTGCCTTTGTTTCTATATACGTTTTTATATATGATCGCAATCCACAATGAAAAAAGATTGGGATTATGGATGAAATATTTTGCAATTCAATCAATGTGCGAAGCCTAAAAAGCAGATTCGAGATACTTTTATTTAGTGTCATATTTTTATTTTTACTATTCTTAGAATCAGTTACAGCGTTACATATAAAGCCACTATTAAAAACCTAGGAGGTTTAGAAGCCTTATTCCCGTATGACCATTTTTACTGCGCCTTCAATACAATAAATTATATTATAGGTGGTGTGCCTATATTGGTAACTTTCTAATAGATTGATTGTTTGCGATAAAATACAGTTAGTAACCACGGATTATCTTGGTTTTGAAAATATATTATTCCACTAGCTTCCGCCCGCGACTTTGTCCGCGTGGACCCGGGATAAAAATCCTATATTTTAATCCAGGGTATAAACTATCTTCGTGCAAAATTTCATTCAAATCCGTTCAGCCGTTTAAGTGTGATTGAGTAACAAACATCCAAACATCTAAACACAACGTTATATGTTAGTATTTTATTATATTTTAGTATGTAGATCACGGAAAGAACAGGGTAGATATCCCACAAGATAGACCGGCGATCTGATGAAGGTCACTGAATAGAATAGTAAAAAGGGTTGCGCTGTTGAAGGAACAACAGGACTTTGGTAAGTTCGACGTTGCAGGTTATTTTTTCATTTTTTTTGTAAGCTGACACAGCCTATGGACGCCTGCGATTCCAGAAGAAACACACCTTAAAATACTTGTCTCAAAAAATTAAAAATATGGTAACCCTAAATAATAAGTATGTCCAGGTAGCGCTCACCGCTCACCGCTGACGGCTGCAAAAGGACTTGGCTGTAGAAAACTTGTGCAAATACTTCCAGAAACCTTAGCACCTCAGCTTGTCTAATATTACTCTGAAAGATGTACAGAAAACGGGGGTTTGTTCCACTAGAGGGTTTAAAATGGGATACGTATAGTGTTTGATGCGCGCTTGTGTTTTGACAAGCAACTGAGATTGATGACAGCCAGAGGCTACGACCACGGGACACTCCGTGTGCATTTTATTAAGGATACACCTAGAAATTTGTCACAGCCACCCGCTGTAGTTAGAATGAGACAGCAATACATACCTGCCATCCTAACTACTCAGGTAACAAATTGCATCGTTTGTAGGTGTGCTTCATCGTTGCCACTGTGTGTAAGAGAGTAGCGTCTAGTGTAAAAGAGAGACAGACACAGCGAAGCGTGTGCCTTTTCCTAAGGGCGTGCATGCACCTGTTATGTTATTATGTTAGGCATAGTATGTGTTAATTAGTAACTTGAATTAAGGCTGTGGTCACATGCGACCAATAGAAAAACCCGATTATAAATTGATATCTTTTAGTAATTGAAATGTTTATCGTAAAATAATACATGTTTTTCCACGTTGCTAATAAGCACATAAATCAAATTAAAATCTTAATGGCGACCAAACAAGTTTAAAAACTGTTAATTGTCCGTTAGTCACTCAGACTACACACAGTTGCTGGGCACGCTATACATTAATAAAATAATGTAAACTAACATTCAATGGCCTACGCAGCTAAAAAGCAGAAACTAATTTCGAGCCGATTAAAACATGCACAATTTTATAGTATCGATTGGAAACGCTTAGATTACTTTCAGAGCATGCAGCCTTAACTTAGCATTAAACCTAGTGATAACGCGCCACTCGAGCTGGCCACACGTCGCCGTAATGAAAATACCCGTGGCAAAACGCGCGATAACTACCTTTATTTCCTTTCTGATATGGACAAAAGTGGAAGCCGTCGGTGACAAAGCACACCAAGCATGCCAGGAATACGGGAAAACTATGATGGAATGCCATAACGTGTACTTCCCAGTGTCCAGAGTGAGAGTGCCAATAGATCTGTTACTTTATCCGCACATGACGCTGATAGGTTTTCGGAAATCGGAACATCATGAGCCAGCGTGGAAATGTGGCGGTTCCATGATCAGTGTTAACTATGTTTTGACAGCAGCACACTGTGCTGAAGACCCGGCGAGCGGACCCGCGTCAATTCTCAGGATTGGAACAGCTACCTTCGAGTTTGACGAAGCGAAGGAACTAGAACAAGAGAGGCACGTAGCAGAAATCATCAGCCATCCTGAATATATCCCGCCATCTAAATACCATGACATAGCTTTGATGAAATCTGACCAGCCCTTCGTGTTGAGCAGGCATTTAAGAATCGCCTGTCTGCCTTTGAGCGGCGAAATACCAAATTCAAAACTCACAGCTATAGGCTTTGGTACTACGGCATCAGGAGCGGCGAAAGGCAGCCAGACTTTGATGAAAGTGGACGTGGACATAGTGGACAACGCAATCTGCAATAAGTCCATGAAGTTTATGATCCGGAGGAAAATTATAGCTGAAGGAATCACGGCTAACCAGCTATGCGCTGGAGATTATTTGCACGGAGGCAAAGACACGTGTCAAGGGGATTCTGGTGGTCCTCTTCAGTACATGCCTGATAGAGTGGACTGTGTTAAGACATTTCCGCTTCATACTGTGGTTGGAGTGACCAGCTTCGGGCGAGATTGTGGAAGAAGAATGGCTCCAGGAGTGTACACCAGAGTGTGGAGGTACTTGGGGTGGATTGAAGGCATCGTTTGGCCTTGAGACTCTTGAGAATTGACAAGTGAATATTTTAGCATTTAGAATTCAGTTTCATTCACTACAAGCAGCCTCGTTAGGCCCACGCTTTATATAGGACAGTTGAAATAACAGCCCAATGTCCTAAAAATAGGGCATACATAAACAATTAGGTATTTCGAATTTTCGTTCCCCAAAGTAGGATTCAAATTGTATTACAAAAAATCGGGAGTTGGGCTGTTAAGCATGCAATTTAATGTCCTAAAATTAGGACGCTTGGTGACCAAAGCAAAATATGACATAATTTTAAACGTTTTGCATTTGAGGGCTTAGTTCAATAAAGGATTCAAGGTAATAATAAAAAGGTTATACTTCCATAATGGTTGTTCCTCTGTTTGGTACTTAGTGCTTTGCGTTATATTTTAAAATAACAATATTTATGGACACATCTTAGTATTTGAAGCCTTCCTGGTGATTTAGTGAGTAGTGTAAAATAACATGAAAGATAAGAAGCTCACTCCCCGTAAACGCGCAGTTGCTCTTACATACATTTTATATTCGAGCAAAATGACACGCCATCGGAAACATGCAACCATTAAATTCAACCATGTTCCATTTAGAACAGACGTTATAATATTTATATCAATCAATCAATCAATCAAAACATTTATTCGTGACAAACACAACACAGATAATAATAAAAAAAACACATTTCCTTTTTGTCACGAAATGGACCCAGCTCATATATTGGTGGCGAAGTGCTTTATTAAAATAATTGAAGAATTGGAGTGCAAAAAAAAAAGGACATTGTAGTGTAATGATTTTATGTTACTGTCTACAACTTTGTATGTTAAGTTAGAGTATGTCTGAAAGAGATCGCCGTAAAAATGTATTGTTTACCTCTAGATATTATTTGTAATAGCTCTTCCCTATTCTCCTAGTTTTTATAAGGCGTGCAAAAAAATACTAGTATTTGAACCTTTAAGTATTTTACCTATTAAATAAAATTATGGCTTATAAATTTTCTTTAATTATTTTGTTTTATTCCAACCCTTAGAATATTATCTACCTTCACAGAATCGTTCATTAATGAATGACGTAGATATTATAATAAATTAAACACACAGAAGATAGATCTTTACCAAATCAAGGATACATACATACATACCTACATAGATTCACGCCTTCATTCCCAAAAAGGGTAGGCAGAGTGCATGAAACTTATGTTTCAGTGCCATTTTGAGCATAAATGTAGATAAGATCGACAAAATGTGACGTCGCAGTGAAAGGTTGATCAGCTCCAACACACTTCAACTCTGCTCCCTTAGTTGACTTTTACGACACCCACGAGAAGAAAACAAGAATATTTCCTTGTTATTTCAAATATACCTAAGGTACTAGAAATAACATCTCATATCGGCAGTTCAAAGAAAATATATCTTAATTATTTATTTACGTATTGCAAATTCTTAGATGAAATTTGTACTTCACACTAAAATAAAATTCCCTTGTACAAAAATGTTTACTTATACCATTTGCGTTCTCCACAAAAGATATTAGACCAAGCCTTCGAACAGAAATTCTGTACAGCTTATATAACATAATAACACCCTCTAGGGTTGTCGAAATCATAGCAGTCTCACCTGGAACAAAAGCCGCCGCGAATGAGGTTTTGTCAACCCTCAAACTTGGATTCCGGGTCACTGATAAGTATGGACTAGGAAGTAAATTGTATTTCAATACACAATGCGAGTTTATACATTTCTGGTACAACTGAGGCAATGGAAGATGAGACAATGTAATTGAACGTAACACGTGTTAAATATAACTGCCTGCTTCCTGCAAGGGGATGCTATTATTTATTGCTTCTCCAAAATGTATCTAAATGTAATTTGTGTTCTATTGAGACCATCCTACTAATTACATCCTAACTATTTTTTTTTTTTTTTAATAATATAGGAGGCAAACGTGCAGTCGAATCACCTGATGGTAAGCGATAATCGACGCCCATGGACACTTACAACACCAGAAGAGTTGTAGGTGCGTTGCCGGTCTTTAAGATGGGAGTACGCTCTTTTCTTGAAGGCTTGAAGGTTGTAACGGTCCGGAAATACCGCAGGCGACAATTCATTCCAGAGTAATATAATATAATACATATACTCCATGTAAGTTGCTGTACTTAGTAATTAAGTTTGCAATACCCGACTAGGGTCCATGAGACACTGTTATGATATTGTAACAACTTTTATTTACCATGGTGCAATAAACGATCATAATTACGATTATGATTATGATAATATTATAAATGCGAAAGTGAATATTTGGATGTTTATTACTCAATCACGCTAAAGCGGCTCAACCGATTTGGATGAATTTTGCACAAAGATAGTTTATACAGAACAATGATAAGTTTTTTTCTCGTCTCTGTATTATAAAATCATAGAAAAAGCGATGCAACCGAACAAAAAACTTAAACAAATCCATAGTATTTAGCTGCTAAAATAGAGGCTAAAATGTCAGCAGTTTAAATACTGCAAATAATTATCATGCTACTAGCTTCTGCCCGCGACTCCGACTGCCTGGAACTATATCGTAGCCCCATCCTAACTTTCACCCCCATTTCACCCCCCTTAAGGAAAGATTTAAACTACTCCGGGACTTAAACTTTCTCTATACCAAATTTCATCTAAATCGGTTTAGCGGTATAAGCGTGAAGAGGTAACAGACAGACAGACAGACACACTTTCGCATTTATAACATTAGTATGGAAGGATATCACATATATGATGCAGAAAATTGATATAAGTAATTTCCTTTACATCAAATTTATTCGTCAGATTCAGTCGATTCAAAGTCAGAAAAACTGCCACTACAAAGGAAAACCATCCCCAAATTTCCCTTCAAAAATACCTAATCAACAATCATAGCCTCTAAACACAATGTTCATTGAACCCAAACTTTTCTAGCAAAGCTGAGCATTATGGAAAAATAAGCCATTAAAGTTAGGATTAAGTTTAAAAGTCATCTTATTAACTACACAAAAACACAATTTACAACTTACACGAAAATACGTAATATTCATTTAAACTTCGCCCGGGGACGGTTGGAGACGGATTTTGGGCGATGCTCGTACATAGTACGGGTGGGGCAAATTTGCAGCGAGTTGGGCAATTTTGCAAACTGGTTTTGAAAGAATCAACTGTAAAATGGACAAGTGGTGGCAGATTTCACACAGATGGTAGTAGAGTCGCCTAGGTATTTTATGGCTAAACGAATAACGATTAAATTAATTATTATTTCTCTTTTTTAGGGTTCCGTAGACAACAAGGAACCCTTATAGTTTCGCCATGTCCGTCCGTCAGTCCGTCTTCGGTTTAGCTCAGTGACCCTTAAGTACTACTAGAAAACTGTAATTCAGCATGGGTATATAACTCAATCACGCCGACAAAACAGTAGAATAAAATCTTGAAACAATTTTTTTTTAGGGTCCTCTACACCCAAAGTGGGGATGTATTTTTTTCTCATAAAACCCATAGTGTGGGTAACGTAGATAGCTTGTTCAAAAATATTATGGATTTTTTATAACCATTTTTCAACTCAGTGATTCGTTTGCGAGATATTGGGCTTTAAAGCCCTAATTTTTGTTCGAGTCATGTGTCCCCCGCCCCCTACCGGCTAAATGGCTACTACTGGGGATGTGAAAAAAATCGTGGCAGTAGTACATATAAAGAATTTAAAAGGAAAAGTATCACGGCTAAGTAGGCATAACTAGTTACCGAGTAATAGTCGACCAACTGAAAAGGCGAACTTTCGTACAAATTCGGCCGACGCAAACGCACCATTTAGTTGGCGCGTGGCGATAAAACAAATACAGACAGTACAACGTAATATTTGATGGTGTTTCTGTAATCACTCCTCTAAAAATATAAATTAAATAAATAATTTATTCATTCAATCGTAAAAAGTTAGTCAAGAACCGTTCGACTCGGCTTTGTGTGAGCCGCCACTTGTCCGGACGTAGTAATAGTCTAATCATGAGTGGTATTTGTTTCAAAATCGAACGAAACTAAACAAAAGCAACTCTGTTCCAATTTTGAATGGTATAAATTCCATTGAGGAATAAGATGCCTCTTAATAGGCATCTGAGCGGTGGTTTGGTTAAATATTCACTTACTAGTTACTGAATAGTTAAAGCGTCACGTGACATTTTGAAGAAATGATATGCTGGCTTACCTGTGAACAAAAAAAAAATAAGTTAATGTTATCAACGTATTGAATAACGAAGCAACAATCGCGAATGTATGTGGTAATGTGGGAGTACTTGAGCGTTTCTCAAAAAAAATGCCACTATTATTAATTGTACTTCTAGGAATTTTATGTTAACAATTTCCACTCATAATCAGGAGCTCTTTCGACCCTGGTAGGACAAAAAACTGTCCCAAAGATATTTTTCCTATTGTGTTACCATTTACCATACACTTTGTATGGTGGTAACACAATAGGAAAGTTCAAAAATGTATGAACATTTTGGGACACTTTTTTTCTCCTATTGGGATGGAAAGACATCGTGATTTTGAGTAGAAATAACATAAAAGTTGCAGAAAATCTCGGAAAAAATTTAGTGGCATTTTTTTTGAGAAACGCTCACTTAGCGCTTACCAGAAGGCGCGGCGTGGGTAGGCCCCCCACAAGGTAGACTGATGACCTGGTAAAGGTCGCGGAAGTCCGCTGGATGCGGGTGGCGAAGGACCGGTCATTGTGGCACTCTTTGGGGGAGGCCTATGTCCAGCAGTGGACGTCTTTCGGCTGATATGATGATGATGATGATGATGATGACTTAGGGCTTCACGCGCCGCACTAGGCGTCCCTACACGCGTCACCCAAGAACAAACTTGAGCTAATGTGTATATTAGAGTCTCGTTTAAATGAAACTTCAACACTTCTATAAAGGAGCATGATGTCGACTAATGAAAAACTAGCTACTCCACAATACAAGAGCCAAGCTCTTAAATTTACATCAAGTAAATTCATCATCATCATGTCAGCCGAAAGACGTCCACTGCAGGACGTAGGCCTCCCCCAAAGAGTGCCACAATGACCGGTCTTGCGCCACCCGCATCCAGAGTCTCGCGACATTCATCAGTCCAGGGAGGCCACTTACTCCACAATACAAGAGCCAAGCTCTTAAATATACATCAAGTAAATTCATCATTATCATGTCAGCCGAAAGACGTCCACTGCAGGACGTAGGCCTCCCCCAAAGAGTGCCACAATTACCGGTTTTGCGCCACCCGCATCCAGAAAGTCTCGCGACCTTCATCAGTCCACGGAGGCCATTCTGTTCCTTCCGGTACGAAGTAAATTAAGATAAAGTAAATTAAACACCACTGGACTTAAGCTTCCAGCTCTGTACGCGCACGCCGTCCCTCAAGTTAACAATCTAGTCCCCCTTTTTTATCGGGGACAATTTTGGGACCACTTTTTATAATTGCCAATCTGCCCCGGGCCGTCCGAGGTCTGTCTCGATTAAGAAATTTCCCATTTAATTAGTTTTTAAAAGCTCAGCTCGAATGCTTGAGTCTTGATAAGTTTGGAGACGTCTGATTTGAACCCGTCTCAATTAGCAGTTTAGTTTTTAAGAGCATTGTGGGAAGCAAAAGTACCTACCGTATAAAATTAAAATAAATATATATTCGGGCACAATCTTACACAAATCGTCCTTGTCCCAAACTAAGCAACTATGCTACTACTAAATAGACGACGATATACACACTTATAAGAAATAAATAGTTAAGTACTATGCGTGTGTACTGTCTTTTGTTGTGATGTGTCATGACACAGAATCAGAATAAGAATCAGATATTTATTCATGAATAAATATCTGATTCTTATTCTGATTCTGAAATACATAGATAACATCCATGACTCAGGAACGAAAATGCCCCTTCCGGGATTTGAACCCAGGACCTCCGGCTTCGTAGGCAGGGTCACTACCAACCGCCAACTTCGTCTGCGTGGACCCGGAATAAAATCTATCCTATACATGTTTTTTTTTGTATGTGTTTCTGAAATGATATTTTAATCCAGGCTATAAACTAACTTCGTGCTAAAATTTAATCCAAATCGGTTAAGCCGTTTAAGTGTGATCGAGTAACAAACATCCCAACATTCGCATAAATAATATTAGTAGGATGATTTACGAGCAAATACATGTTAATTTAAGCAGGAGTAAAAAATAGAATTTGTTTTCAAGCACTCTAACTTTACTAAAAGCCTTTTGTATAGGTGTAACTCCGGGAAATACAGCACAATAGATACCACTTAATACTCCCACATACCGAGAGAATACTTATACAGTGCATTGAAGAGATTTCTTTTGACCGGAAAATGAAAAGAAACAAATTTTACCCGTTGCAGGCAAATTAATCAGTTTTTCAGTGATTCCGGTCAAAGTTTCCCCGCAAGATATTTCAGGAAACTTTCCTGGGAATCCCTTTAAGCTGTGCGGTAAACACATTCTTTCTGCATTGTTTACTGAAGATTGCTTAAAGGCGAACTTACCGCAATCGGTTTAAAGTTATCGTTCCGTTTTGAAATAACTTTGGAAATATGTTACTTTGATGCGCATTCCCTATATATGACCAGAGAATCCTACTATCCTACTAATATTATAAATGCGAAAGTTTAGATGTTTGGATGTCTGGATGTTTGGATGTTTGGATGTTTGTTACTCAATCACGCTTAAACGGCTGAACCGACGTGAATGAAATTTTGCACGAAGATAGGATAGTTTTTATCCCGGGTCCACGCGGACGAAGTCGCGGGCGGAAGCTAGTAATATTATAAATGCGAAAGTTTAGATGTTTGGATGTTTGTTACTCAATCACGCTTAAACGGCTGAACCGAATTGAATGAAATTTTGCACGAAGATAGTTTATAGCCTGGATTAAAATATAGGATAGTTTTTATCCCGGGTCCACGCGGAAATAATAATAAAATAGTAAATAATAATACTAGGCACCTAAGAAAGCCGATGTTAAAATTGTGGCGTACAGCTTTACCGCATAACATGCAGTGAAAGAAAAAACCATAGAAGTCTAAGTAGTGCCGGAAAATGGCCCCAAAGAATGGGTGCCATTGCCATTATGTATAGTTCGGGCGGACAGCGAAGCGAATGGACGTGTTGATCGCCTAGCCGCCGCGAGTTGCTTATCTATATAGTGCGTTATCGTTTTGTTTACTGTACGGTGCGGTGCAATATTACATTAAACTTTGTTGTTTTAATGAACTCGGACCTACTCGGGGGGCTAGCAAGCCCCCCAGGACCTAATAATTACGAACAGTTGTGATCATAGTGGAACAAAAACAATGATAACAGCAGTTGAAAATAAAGGTGAATCAAGTGAAATGGACACGGACAGTGCAATGGTATCGTCTCGCGAATTAGTGCAAAAAAATATAAAAATAAATATAATAGACATTCAAAAATTTAACTCTGGCGAACTAAGTTGCTGGCATTGCGATGTTACAATTAAATTAGAATATAAACTCAGGTGGGAAAAAGGTAACCAGACCGTCACGGGTCGTATACGGTGCACCGCTTGTAAGAATTCTACCTGCTACAAATGTGTTATCGAATTCGATTGCCAAACAACACCCGAAGGCGAGTACAAACAAACTCTAACCACAGCCAAAATAATCACTTACGATTATTATAAGTGCATCACTAAAGAAAGGAGTGTGCAAAAGTAAACAAGCGCCGTATTATACCTCTTGAGGGCCAAAAAAATATAGAATGGTTCCTATGCGAATGCGGGATAAATCAAGTACAAGAAGTGATGAGTATTGGCCTAAATACCGGTACTCAAAATACTCGTAAAAATAAGAAAAACGGTCGCAAAACAGACTTCGATAATACAAACATACCCTCAGCGCATTATTGTTCACGCACTAGCAGCTGCAACGACGACGGTAGATCGCAAAACACCACAAACCAAGCGGGTGGAAGCAGGTCAGATGTTATTCCTAAAACGGTACGGCCCGTGGCAGCCGCACTGTGAATCGAGTAGAACATGCAAATGGGACAAAAACCCTTATCAAATATCCAAAAACTCATTATGGTAGGTCATTACTAATGAGTATACATTAAGAGTCCCACGTGTTATTTTTTCCTGCAACCCCCCCTTACATGAGTAATTAAGGTGACTATATAGGATGAGTGCAAATTTACTATGCATTCATTTGCGTAATTGCTCTTGGCTTAAAAATAATTGTGTGCATTTCCAAGTTATTTGTGTTTATTTCATTATTATGGATTCCAATTTGGAGGGTAAGTAGTATTTTTAGACATATATTGATTATAAAAATATTCATTGTATTTTGTAAAACATCAACATGTTTCCGAATAATCATTGGAATTTTACCCTAACTTTGACTTTCATGGTCAAGAAATTACATGTCGGCATCTGTCTACTCTGTGAAATTTATATACAATATACTTATAACTATAAACCGTCATATTTAATAAACTCCCTATCCAACTTTTGAGTACAACTATTTTTTTTATTTTTTCTTTCAGAATTCGATTTTTGCATTTCAAAAGTCAATTTCTTCGATGTATGGCAGAGACATTTGAAGGAAGCGAGAAACAACGAAATATATACATTTATATCATCTGAGCATGATTTAAGTGGAATAACCGAGGACTCCCAGAGACAAATTAAGGTAAAGATATCCCAATTTTCATCCAGGATAGCTCAGAAGTGGGATGCTGCTGGTAAATGTAGACAGCGATTTCTCGAGAAGAACTCTGACTGGCTTCATGGTGAACCTATCAAGTTTGAAGTTCATAGACGTACGACGATGCCGTCATCATCCACTGAAGCTGTAGCAGGCCCTGGAAGGCCCCAGAAGGAATTCTCGGACTCTAGCCTGAAGACTAAACGACGACGAGTAGAGAATTTAGTTCAATCTACAAGTTCCGAGGAGTTATTGTTTGCAGCAGAAATTTCGTCACGTCAATCGGGCTCCAAGGAAGTGGCTAGAAGAATGAAGAACATAATTGAAGATAACAAGAGCGGCGACACCTCAGGCAACAAAGAAAACACCAAGTCATGCAAAGAAAACGCTAGATGTTTGACGAATGAAGAAGCTTTGGCGTGCTATATAGATAGCAAATTGACTACATGCACATACAACATCATAAGGCAGTCGACTAGTAAGGTAGGGCATACCGTATTTCCATCATTGTATTGTTTAAAAAAGGCGAAAGTTGCATGTTATCCTCCTGAAGATAGCTTTTTGATTAATGAAACGCGTGCTGAAATCAACGTTCAGGCAGTTTTAGATAAAACCGCTGAACGTTTGGTTTTATCACTGGAAGATGTTTTAGATAATTTAGTGTCCCCTTGTTCATCATTCAAACTAATTAGTAAATGGGGTTGCGATGGAAGTTCCGGTCATAGTACATACAAACAAAAGTTTACGAATAGTAATGACACTGATGAATTTTTGTTTGTATATTCGTTCGTTCCGCTTCAATTACGGGATGATGCTGATAATGTCGTTTGGCAGAATCCACGCCCGTCATCTACTGCATATTGTCGTCCAATAAAGTTTATTTTTTCCAAGGAAACAAAAGAATTGACTATTGCCGAAACAAATCGAGTCTTGGAAGAGATAAACGCTTTATTGCCAACATTATGCAAGGTGATGGGAAGGGAAGTTTCTGTTGAACACATTATGCTTTTTACCATGGTTGACGGAAAAATTTGCAATACTATGACCGAAACTTCTTCTGCTCAAAAATGTTTCATTTGTGGAGCTACTCCAAAAGTTATGAATGATGAATCTAGGGAATATATTGCAAATAATGATAATCTTGGTTTTGGTTTATCAACTCTCCATGCTTGGATTAGATGTTTTGAGTGTTTACTTCACATAAGCTATCGCCTTGAAGTAAAAAAGTGGCAACTTAGAGGAGAAGCCGATAAAGCGAATGTAAAGAAACGCTCACTAGAAATTCAAACTAGATTTAAAACGGAAATGGGACTGATCGTTGATAAACCAAAACCAGGCTTTGGTAATACTAATGATGGAAATACAGCTAGAAGATTTTTTGAAAACCCGGAGCTTAGTGCTGCAATTACAGGGTTAGATGTATCACTCATTAAAAAATTTGATATAATACTTCGAGTTCTATCATCGGGCTATGAAATAAATTTAGAAGCGTTTGAAAATTTGACACGGGATATAAGAAAACATTATTTAAATCTCTATTCGTGGTATTACATGCCTGTTACAGTACACAAATTATTGATTCACAGTAGCGACATTATCCGATCAGCACTATTGCCGATTGGACAGTTATCCGAGGAAGCACAAGAAGCTCGAAACAAAGATTGCAGACGATTTAGGGAACATCACACACAAAAACGATCTCGTCAAGCCACGAATAGAGATTTAATGAATATGCTGTTGATTACATCTGACCCTTTAATTAATAGTTTTAGAAATGTACCAAGGCAAAGAGTAAACTCGTTGTCTTCTGATGTTTTAGCATTGTTGAAACCCCCTAGAGTTAATGAAACTAATGTAGATGTAGTGTCTAGTTTGTTTAGTGTAGATGATCATGACACGTCAATTAATGATTCGCAGGATGAAGATGATGACGGTGAAAGTAATTAATAAAATGACCGCTGTAATTAACTAATTGATTTATATGTACCTACTTAAGAATCCTATGTAAATGTAGTTCCTAATTAGTTTTACTTTTCCTTGTAATGGCATGATAATGTTAAAAATGATGTTGATTAAAAGATTACTGCAACAGTAGATTTAGTATTTTATGTGTACATGTAATAAAATATATAATTCATTATTGTACATTCACTTTTATAATATTGTTTTTTCTGAACCCCCACCCTACCCCTCTAAGTCACGAACCAAAGTACATAAACTATACGTATATGTATATTCATACATAATGAGCTCGTATAAGCTCAAAAAACTACTAAAATAATTTTGTCCCATTTGCTTGTTCTACTCGATTCACTGTGAGCCGTAAGTGCGGCAACCAGCCAAGCAGACACGAACCAGTCAAACGAAAGTACCAGGAGCGCATACGTCGTAGGCGATAGCAGCCGCGCGCGCAGTGTCACGCGTAGCAGTGCTACGCCGGGTGCGACCGACGTCACTCGTAGCAACGCTACGCCGGCCACGGCCCGCAGTAGGTCGCCCGCTATCTCGAACGCATCGACTACGCGGCCACCGGGCGGCATAACAATTAGAAATAGATTCGAGTCACTGCCCGCTCAACATAGCGATCAGAAGTATAGCAGGGGGTCGCGCTCGCCTCCACAGAAAAAGCAGCGCATTATTAATAATAATAAAAGAAGCAGAGAAGAGAGCGAACTTTCGATGCTCACAAATACTCCTAAAGAAAGCCCTCATATTCCTAAAATTAGAATTACGAATCCTCAAGACCTCTATGAGGGTGAAAAATTAAAGAAGCTACGAGAATGTGCGAAAATAAATGACACTCCGTACAATTTCTCAAAAAACAGAAAAGAACTAAGATTTTATCCCAAAACAAGCATATCCCGAAAAAATTTAATAGAAACTCTGGATAGTTTTGAAGGAAAAATTACCTACGTCGCCCCGAAACCACCTGCAGATAGAGAGGGCAACGTGTTAATAGTAATTAGAAATGAAACATATGGAGAAACAGAACAAGAACAGATCGAAGAAATGGAAAGATGCATCGATATTAGACCATCGAAAATAAAAAAGTTGAATAACGGGGGCAGCCTCCACCTCGTCATCTTCCCTTCTAAGCAGGGTGGCAAAACATTTACGACCACTGAAATAATTGACAGAACGAAATCAACGTCAGAAAGATTCTTTGGAGCGCCGAAAATTTATGCAGAACCATTTCGGAAAAACACGAATAGAATAATACAGTGCAAAAAGTGTTTTAGATTTGATCACACAAAACAATCATGCCATGGGCCGCAACTGTCACCCAGAATGCAAATTACAATTGAAGGGCGAGAAGTGACAGTATGTCGGGCGTGTCGACAAGAGAGTGACCACGGAGCTAATAACGTTATTTGCCCTGTCTTCAAAAACGAGTTAGACAAAAATGAGGCGAGATTACAAAAACAGGCAGAAATTGAAGCAAGGAAGATCGAACGAGTCGCTAATAGTTACACTCGTCCTGGAATCTCTTTCGCTGACAGGGCCAATACATCTGCACCACTACCCAGACAGGAATCAATAAGGGAAATTGTACCGGCAGAAATCACTCCACCAGTCCAGCAGATCCAGCCAGCTCAACAACTCAACTTACCTAACGTAGCAACTAGCAGACTAATCATGACACAAGAAGATACAATGAAACTAGCGCAATGCATATACGCCTTCTTCAATGGCCGTTAAGTCACAATTCAAAAAACTTAGAATCTTACATGTGAACGCCCAAGGTCTACGAAATAAGTTCACAGAATTAAAAACGTTGGTAGACAAACACTTGCCTCACATCATCATCATCAATGAGTGCAAAGTGAACTTTGACAAGGTAAAATTTGACATCCGAAACTACGATAAACTGACGCACAGCAGAGCGACGCACTTGGGCACAGCGATGTATATCGCCAGAGGACTTAGATGGACTCAAACAGCGCTCACACCCGGATGGGAAGAAGAAGATGGCTTGATCGAGGGCATCGCGATCAAGTTAGTCTACAATCATCGATCCGGAGAATACTTAAAAATAAAAGGGGTCTACTTTCCAATCCCAGAACAACACCTAGCTAGAGAGGAACTCGAAGATACAATCATGGACGAACCTGCACTCATAATAGGAGACCTAAACCTACGAATGAGACAGCTTGGGCACTCTAGAGACGCTGGCCTGGGTACCCTCATGAAAAGACTACAACAAGAAGGAGTCTGTGAACTTAAACACACAGGCCTACCATCACGTCCAGCAAACCAAGGTACTAATATCCTTGACGCTGCTATTGTCACGCACGAACTTCAAGAAGTGGATGACTTAAAAATGACACAAATCGCGTCAATTGGTTCAGACCACCTTCCCTGGACGATGGATATCAAACTTAACGTTGACCGTGAGGTAAAACTTACAAGAAATATGAAAAGGTTACTGGAAAGCGAAGAGTTGAGGAATGCTTATAAGTCCACTCTGTGTGAAAAAACGTCCGATCTCTCTCCAATTACTGACAACGCTTCATGTGACAAATACATCGAAAGTCTAGAAAAAGCCATTACAGAAGCTTTGGATATACATGCACCTCTCAAAGAACACAACAGAAGAGACTTCCTCCCAGACAAAATAAACAAGCTGATCGACCTACGTAACCGAGCGAAGATACGAGCCTGGAAGAAAAGAAACCACGCAAACCCAGAAATATCTCGAATCGCGCGTTCAGAGTATAACAGACTCAAAAAACAAACAAAAGAGGCCCTTACGAACCTCATTGAAAACAGCTGGTTGAAATCTCTCGAAGATCCAACGGACAGTAGGGCAAAGATGTGGACAATCCAGAAAAGTATGAAAGCTCCAAACATGAAACTTCCTAACATTGTAGGATGCACATCTGAAGGGGAAATAATAAACGCGCTCGTCGACGCGGCAATAGTGAAAGAAGCTTATATTAATCCAACTGACGAGGGTTCAGAGAAGTTCACCCCTTTTGAACCGCTAGACAGGACGTCTACTACAGAAATACGTCTAGAATTAAGAAAATTTAAGAACAAGAAAACCCCGGGGCCAGACCAGATCCGTGCGGATGCGCTAAAAATTGGAGGAGATGTCTTTCTTGAAACATTTAGACCGATAGCAGATTACGTCCTGACCACGGGTTACTTCCCAAGACGATGGAAGGTCGGTGAATGTATATTCCTACATAAACCAGGCAAGAATCACAAAGAGGCTAGCTCCTATAGACCAATCACGTTACTCAACATAATGGGTAAATTATGTGAAAGGCTAATTCTCTCAAGGCTACAAGGCACAGTTGACAAGTTGCAACCGCCCTTTCAACATGGCTTTACCAAATTTAGAGGAACCGCTACTCAGATTCTCCGCACTGGCAAAATAATAACGGATGCTTTGGCAGATGGGGAGAGCGTATCGATGATATGCACGGATCTAAGCAAGGCGTTCGATTCTATTAACCACAAAGGCCTAATAAAGAAACTTCAAAATGCCGATGTCCCTATCAACGTCATGAAAATAATAGAAAATTACCTGGAAGACCGAACGCTCATAGGGAAATTTAGGACCATCCATGGAGAAGTGAAGAGGATACCGCACGGGGTGCCCCAAGGATCGATCCTCGGCCCCATCATTTTCAACCTGTTCGTTTACGACATATGGGACACTCACGACAGAATACGAGGTCTCAAACTATCCCAATACGCTGATGACCTATGTATTTTAAATAGAGCAAAAAACCCCGACTACGCGACCATACGAGCGGAATGGGCAGCCGAAACTATTGTAAATTACTATGAAAGATGGGGTCTTAAATGCAACGTAGAAAAAACAGAATGCATCCTGTTCACGAAAAAGAAGAAATTCAAGCCAACGGTTAAAATAAAAAAACAGACATTCACATACAAAAAAGAAATAAAATATCTAGGAGTCATCTTCGATAAGACCCTCAAAATGAATCCACACACAGACAAAGTAGTCAAGAAACTAAAACAGATAAGAGGTGCTCTGGGACCCATCATCGGCTTCCACGCCAAGACAGACCTAGAGGTCAAACTAGCTATAATTCAAGCCTGCATCCTTCCCATCATGGACTATGGAGTGGTACAGTTATTATCTAGATACAGTAACTCGAACCTCCAAAAAATCGAGAGACAATATAGAATGGCGCTGAAGAGTGCAGGTCAATTCCCTAGACTTCTACCCACGGAGACGCTCTGGGAAATGACAGATCTAGAAGCATGGCACCTCCGAGCTGCTGACTTGAATTACAAAATGCTGGCCAAGATCGCATCGCTGGGAATAGAAGACCTAAACACACCTGGGGACGCTTACCTGGCGCACGGAGAATTTAACCCATTACTAAAAAATAAAAGAATAGGTGAAATAGAGTATACTATTAATAAAGACATGAGGCGTTGGCCTCACTGGGCGGCGGCTCCTCGTCCTCTTAGAATAAAATAAGATATAGAAATGTAACATATGAAATACAAATAAATAGGTACTAACTAATAACTAACATCTTCAACTCATCACTTGTGACATG
This sequence comes from Epinotia bilunana, assembly GCA_947049275.1. Classification (NCBI taxonomy): domain Eukaryota; kingdom Metazoa; phylum Arthropoda; class Insecta; order Lepidoptera; family Tortricidae; genus Epinotia; species Epinotia bilunana. Next base: position 12,575,564 of record OX346275.1, on the reverse strand, counting down.
ACACCTTCAGCTTACACAGATCTTTCCTAGACACAAGTTAGCTGACACAATCCTGCGGGAACTGAAAGATGTAAACACTAATAGGTAATAAATGATTTCTGATATATGTGTGGTGGGGTGTCAAAACGATGCCAGGCAGCCGTTTAATTCGAACATGCGCATACCGGGTTTTGCGCACGTGATGGGTAGAAATTTGTAAGGAGCTCGCTTTGGTTTTTTCGTTCGCTGAAAAGATGCTCCTTCGTCTAAACAGTCGTCACGTTTGCGCGTGACGCATTGCAATAAAGTATGTACATACATACATTCACGCCTTTATCCCTAAAAGGGGTAGGCAGAGCACATGAAACTTGTGTTCCAGTGCCACTTTTATCATCAATGTGGGTATAAAAGATCGACAAAATGTGATATCGTAGTGACAGGTTGCTAGCCCATCGCCCACAACACACTTCAACCCTGTACCCTTAGTCGACTGTTACGACACCCACAGGAAGAAAGGGGGTGGTGCTATTCTTACCCGACACCACACGGGTGAGAGAGAGTATGTACCATGAATATATGAGTGTTTAGAAGTTAGTGCAGCGTGTAGTATTTCTATCTACACTTCTAATGAAGTGTAGATAGAAATACTACACGCTATATAAAAATGTAAGGGTTATTATCGAACGAGCGAGCGTAGTGAACGAAGTTCTATGCTTCGGCTTGAGCCGAAATCGTTTGTCTGTCCAGCGTCCGGTGTCTGTCCCGCTGTTCCCCTCTTCAGGTCGCATTTCTCAACCGACTCTCGTGATTTTTGGTACAAGTTTTTATTGCCGACTGTACTTTTCTGTATACCGTCATCAACTACTCATTGAGACGATTCTAACGAGCCCAAACTCGATGGGGTTATGTGGTTTTATTACGGAGTTCCTATGGCCACCTTCCAGCTCCATCCTCAGATCAGCTCCACATCACCATAATATTGCATTGTCACGCGACTTATGCATGCATGCAAAATTTCAGCTCAATCGGAAACCGGGAAGTGGATCAAATTTAACTTTCCAGATTTGATTACAGACGGACAGGCAACGGGACAGGTGAAACTAAATAAAAGCTTGTAAAAAAGACAGGCTCGCGGTTCTACTATCTCACAGAGACACCAGAAGTTAATATATGTAAATACTTACCTACTTGCCTACCTTAACTTCATAGAAAAATCTAATGGCCGCTCCACAAAATGGGCCATCCTGACCTGACCCATCATAGAGGACGCGGCTGTGCGGTAGAACGAGACATAAATATGTCTTACTCCCTTTAACGCATAGTTGCGTCCTGTATGGTCAGGGTGGCCCATTGTGTGGAGCGGCCACAGGAGTCCTATACAAATAATCATGCTCCTCGGACAAATAATTGCCCTAACCGGGATTTGAATCCAGATATAATCCATACTGATATTATAAATGCGAAAGTGTGTCTGTCTGTTACCTCTTCACGCTTAAAACGTTAACCGATTTGGATGAAATTTGGTATAGAGATAGTTTGAGTCCCGGGGAAGGACATAGGATAGTTTTTATCCCCGAAATCATCCCATAAGGGGGTGTAATGGGGGGGTGAAAGTTTGTATGGAGCTGCGATATAAACGAGTTCCACTCGGACGGAGTCGCAGAAGCTAGTTGCTATATAAAAATCCAAATCCATTGCTAATCATTCATATTCTCATATCCATTCGTGAAAACGAACCACCTTTTCGTTATCATGAATATCGTGATGACATATCCGTGTATAATGAATTTTTTTTGGACAGTTTGTACTGGAAACTGCAATAAAGTAGATGCGGTTGTGTCACAGCAAACGCAATATTACAGACTTCTGACTTCCTACTAACTTCGCCTTCGTGCTTTGGTCTGTATAGAAACTTCTCGTAGAAAACCACAAAATAAGTGGCTCTTCAAATCTCTGCAGGATACAGCAAAATACCTCTATATATGTTTTATCTGGGTAGGTAACGTAACTTTTCAAACGAGCGTGAATACAAATCCTCTGCCAGTTTATTACAAGCTTTCATTTAGTTTCACCTGTTGTGATTTAATTACAGACAACGGATCTGTAATTAAATCTTGCAAGTTAAATTTGACCCACTTCCGGGTGACCGATTGAGCTGAAATTTTGAGTATAAATATAGTTTGGATGACAATTCAATATTATGGTACCATCGAGATGATCTGATGATGGAGACAGAAGGTGGCCATGGGAATTCAGTACTTAACCGAAACCCCGTTGAATTTGCGCTCGTTAGAATCGTCTCAATGAGTAGTTAATGATGATATACAGAAAAGTACAGCCGGCAATAAATTATTATTCTTATTTCAAAAATTAAATTTTTGACAGACACTTGTTCCCTATTAACTAAATGACATTTAGATCTACGTCTTAGCGTTTTTCAATTTACCAACTGTTAATTATGGTCTATGGTGTACTAAAAAGTGCTTATATACATACATTAAATCGACATATATTCCAATACAATAAAATACGACTTTGAACTGAACAAGCAATGAATTAAAATGTTCTCTATGATTTTGTAGGCGTAGTCGTCATATCAGCCGAAAGACGTCCACTGCTGGACATAGGCCTCCCCCAAAGAGTGCCAAAGTGACCGGTCCTGCGCCACCCGCATCCAGCGGACTCCATCAACCTTTACCAGGTCATCAGTCCACCTTGCGGGGGGCCTACCCACGCCGCGCCTTCCGGTTCGTGGTCGCCACTCGAGAACCTTTCCGCCCCAACGGCCATATATTTTTATCAATAATCTTATCAAAAAAATCTGATGAAAAAAACCGATGGGTTCTACGCGCTGTGCCCCGCCCACTGCCACTTAAGTTTAGCGATTCGGAGGGCTGTACGGTTACCTTGGTTCTGCTGCGAATAGCCTCATTTCTGATGCGATCACGCAGAGAAACTGCGTGCGTGCGTGCTACTGGCGTAGTACATCTTTGATATTCTTAAGAGAATTGCCTCAAACACAATTAGAGTAATCGTTAGAGACAGCACGTGTTTTCTTTTTTTTAAGAAGCCATATTTCCTATTTATACTTTGTACTGTACTTTGTCTTTCAGTGGATCAATCATGAGTGTAGCCACGGAACCGTTAAATACATAAACAAACGGAGTGCTGCGATCCTGTTAGTAGCCGATAATGTAAATAATGCTCTTAAATAAACTTGCTCCTATTTGGAATTCTGTATTTATAGTATACATACATTTTCTGCCTCGGTGTTTATCTAGTTTATGTATTAAAACCAAAAATGTATACATACATACATACATACATTCACGCCTTTATCCCTAAAAGGGGTAGGCAGAGCACATGAAACTTGTGTTCCAGTGCCACTTTTAGCATCAATGGAAAAATTTATATTATTCCAAAGACCGAATAATTGATTATACGGGTAAGCTACGGTAACCTAGTGGTTCAGGCATGCTCAGCGGAAACCGGTCTGATCCATATAAGCCCCCCTATTCTGTAACTTGTTTTAAGCTCACCTCAACGCTCACCCACAGATATATCTTGACACCGCGATGCGTAGTAACCAAGCGTAGGTAGAGCTCTAGTTTCGTGACGGGCGACCGGCGGGGTGAGACGCATTAACGCGTAGCGAATAACAGCCCAGGTCTAGTTTTCCCTCTGGGTTGAAAGGTCAGATGGCCGTCGCTCTCGTAAAACTAGCGCCTATGTCAAATCTTGGGATTAGGTGTCAAAGCGGACCCCGGGCTCCTTTAGGACACAACCGGGAACAACGCTAGGGGGATGATAATGATTAAGTATTGTAATCTTATTAAAGAAAAGAATATGTTTTGCGGGGTTTTCGCCGGTCAGGTGGCCGGCCGCGGTAATAAAGTAGCGGCTTCTAAGGAATATGAAATTTTATATAATAGATAACAGTAAATGTTCTCCTAACTTTAACTTAGATATTAAGTGTCTCATGTACAATCTCTACAGGTTAGTAGTGAAATTAGATCTACCTATCCTTTGTTCTGTAACTATTGCTGTTTTGTATCGTGTTTGGGTAGTAAAGTTATTTGTATTCATATAATATTATCAATAAATCAGGTGTACCACCCTCTAATAGGAATCCGAAACTCCCGGAGTCACTAGGACAGTGTAAATGAAAATGGGTGTACCTCTTCACGTGGATGCAATATGCCAATATAATTACTGGCACTGATAATTAAATTTATTGTGCTCTGCCTACCGCTTGTGGGTCCGTGAGTTGATGTATGAATTTATATATTATATGCATGTACCTCCTAAGTCTAGCTTCTGTTCAAAGACGTTTTCTGCGTTCCAGCTTTTCGCGGTACCATATTTTCGCTGGGGCACGGTTCGTATGAAACATGTTTATTTTCGGTCTTTTCGACTGAAACCGGGTGCCCACTTTTTCTATGAAGCTTTTATGCTCAGTGAAAAACTAGTGCTTTTTAAGCTTTTGAGACTAATAAATGGCTTTTATACACAAATCGCTGTTTGTCTCTCCGCCAAAATAGGTGTTTCAACATTAGTTTTAAAGCTATTGCCGCTGAAAGAGGATTGTTATTTTAAATTAAATATTACCAACACTAGCATGATGATTGGTATTTTATCACTTATTGATTTGTGTAAGGGTGTTTCTACACATTGATTACTAGAGCGAGTACATACATTTGCTGCACAAATCACTAGTCAATGTGTAAACAGGCCCTACGACACCCGTCACGTTCTGACAAGTAGGCGAGTGCTAGAGTGACGGATAATTATTATCCACACGGCGATAAGAGATAATCATATATTTATTATCATATTTAGTATCCCGTGATGAAGGTGCGGCCTGAAAAATAGTGCCGACAGGCGAGCAGGAAACGGAGCGGCTATCGCGAAACGAAAACGAACTTCGTTCATCTATCTCCCTTTCTGTCGCTCAAACTAGCATGTGCGAATACGAACGAAGTTTGTTTTCGTTTCGCGGTAGGCCTTCTGGTCGCACTGGTTTATTTTCTGTTTTGTGTTGTTTCATTAAGTAGGTACCTACAATCGATCTATTAAAAAATCTACAACTTTCTAGTCCAATAGCCACCTAATGAGCCTTCTCCACTTTTTTGGTATGTTCAAAGTTTCCTTTGACAAGGTTCCAATATAGATAGAGAAACCGAAGTGTCGGGGACCGCTCGAAATTAAACTTTTTCAATCATCCAAGGATTGTTCGAGAATCCATTTTATGAGGATTTTAAATGAATAGCCTTTTTCAATAAGTTTTACCTATACCTATATACAGATTCGAGTTATTTGAAACGCTCAGAGGATCAATAGGAATGTGGATTATAGGCAAGTTTTGAATTACATGTCTGTGATGGCAAATAGTTTGATAAAAAGTAGTGCGAAAATGATTGATCCAAAAAAATTTAGTACGAGATTTTTCGTGTAGGTAATTACACATGAATTTTCAATATTCTTACGGCCGTATTCATAAACGTACTACAAGCCTGTTTTAACTAAAATGGCGTTAAAATTCGTTTGACCTTATATGTCACTTTGATATTTGTGTTCGTAAGAAAGGGACAAAGCACATTTTATTTAGCAGAGGCATTTTAAGTTTTATGAATGACCCGGGGTACACTTTAGAAAGTTTAATTTAGTACCGTTGTTCCCCATAACAGTATGCGATAAAATTGGCCAATTTTCATCGGTGATATCAGGATCTGATGGCCAGAGCCACTCCTAAACTACAAAAGATAAACTATGATTGACGACCGCTTTAGACTAATTGATAGTGACCCTGTCTACGAAGCAAGAGGTCCCGGGTTCGAATCCCGGTAAGGGCATTTATTTGTGTGATGAGCACGAATATTTGTTCCTGAGCCATGGATGTTTTCTATGTATTTAAGTATTTATTTATCTATTTAAGTGTGTTTATCGTCGTCTAGTACCCATAGTACAAGCTTTGCTTAGTTTGGGACTAGGTCGATTTGTGTAAGATTGTCCCGTAATATTGATTTATTTATTTATTTATGATCATGATTATGATATTTGGGCTCATTGGAACCCTCACAGCCTGTAGAAAAAGTCCTCCTAGCGTTATTCCCGGTTGTGCCCCATAGGAGCCCGGAGTCCGTGACAAACCTTATTGTTCAAAATAATTGAAAGTACAAAACGACCATCACCATCATCATCATCATATCAACAACCTTTACCAGGTCATCAGTCCACCTTGTGGGGGGCTACCAGCATATAGTCAGTTATAATTACAGTTATTATACACATTCCTTTAAGGCGCCGTAGGTTCATGGTCTTCTCTCCCTCTCACTGAGAATAAGCGTGAGCGAGATTAATATTTTTAGCTTTTGTGCATAATTTGTTACTTAAATGTATTCTAGACCTATGTTCGTGATTTTTTTCTATAGAGCGAAAATTGCTTAATCATGTTTTGAATCACTGATCTCGCTGCAGAAAAGCTTCAAGATTACTATTCGTATTTTTTGGAAACCATATTAATTTAAAAAAAAATAAACAGACGCATTATATTGTTTCAAAAACTCTGTTCGCTTAACTTCGCTGAACCTGCGGCGTCTTAAATCATATCCCAGAGATTTTACACTACAAAGTCCGTCAACGAAATAGCTAAACAAAAATCTTCAAAGTTTTTTTTTAATTAAAGTCCTAACAAGGTTTAGGTAATCTCGCAATAAGAGTCTCCCAAGGAATTTCGATTACAATAAAATGGAGCAAAATAAGCGATGTCTCGGTACCCCCCACCGTCTGAGTCAGACGCTGGAACGACTCACTCTTAGTACGATTTAAAAGATTGGTCTTCAAATTACGAGCTTGAAGAATTTATTTTATACGATCATGAAATTTAAGTTTTAATAATGTTATAATATCATATAGTTTTCTTACTCATTTGACAGAATTATGTCTGACTAGACTAGCTAAGGGCGGGTTGCACCAAAGTTTACCACTGTCATTCCATAGAAACTTGTTAAACTTTTCCTACATTCAGATTTAAGAGAACACCGCTTTCGATTTCAGATGGTTTGGTGCAACTCGCTCTTAAGAAAGTTTGTCTTCTATGGAGACAGCTGCCGCAGATATATTTAGCGGTGATCGGTCTGTTATCGTAAGTCGGTGCAACCCACCTTTATAATAAAATGTGTCTCTGTCTCATTCCAACTATAGCAGATTGTTGTGACAATTGGTATGTGTGTAATAGCCGTCATCATCATCATCATATCAGCCGAAAGACAACCACTGCTGGACATAGGCCTCCCCCAAAGAGTGCCACAATGACCGGTCTTGCGCCGCCCGCATCCAGCGGTGTGTAATGGACTTAGTTGATTATAAAATTCTCGTTTTTAGGCGCGCTAGAAAATACGCTACGTTTTAAACGATGATGCAATTTAAGGAAGATTCTGGGACCTATAAAACGTGAAGATGGTAATCTAAGCATTAGGAAGAATGAGGAAGTGGAAGCAGCGGTTGCCGAGCCCAACATCACCGGGAGAGCAAATCTGGTTGACTACGCTGGCTCGGAATGCTCATGGGAATGGAAGAGGATCGCGCCGCCAGGAGTGTACCTGGGGCGCCCAAATGGTCGACGTCCAGTCGGCCGACCAAGGTATCGCTGGATAAACGACGTCCAAGGCCTGTGCCAGCTTCAAACTGCCGATCATGATTGGCGACCAGCTACCCAGGACAGAGCTCGTCTTAGCGTGTCTTAGTGTCGGAGGCAAAGATCCACTCGGGTCGCTTAGCCAGCGTAGTATGTAGGTAAGTAAGTAAGTAGCAGTGGCGAAAAGGCACCCATACAAGCCGATTCCCACAGGCTTGCCAAAAATGTATTTTTAGGCAATAGTTATATACTATAAACTCTTCCATAACTTTTTTGGTCCGGGTTGGCCATCGAAAATTTTCACGCGCCGCCACTGGCAAGTGGGTACACTACAATACAATTACTCTTTATTGCACACCTCAAAACATGGATCAAATAGACATAACAGCTTAAAAAAAATAGAGGTTAACAAAGGCGCTCTTACTCACCTAGGGAGGCAAAAGAAGGAATGTCTTAGATCACAGTGACTTTTCGCCTTTGTGATAAAAACACGCTTTCTTTACTATCGGCCGTTGTGAAACCCTTCAAAAATGTAACGTCCCCGAATAGATTTTCCGCCCGCGCAGCTGGGGATTCATTTTAAAACCATCTAAAGGCACTAGAACTATAATAAAGCTAAAATGGAGTAAAATGCGTTAACTCGGGATTCTTTTACAAATTGACCACTTTCGGAGCGACGCGCCAAAACGAACAAGATTTGATAGAACCGGCAGCCATTTTAAACGCATTTGAACTGGCAAATGTCAGTTCGAAAGAAATTCGGATGTTGGGATTGCTGCGCGACACTTGGAGATAGTTAATGTTGTTACGGCGCAATCAGTGTATAAAGTTGGCGTAGTTGTATGGAAAAAGTCACTAGATAGCAAATTCGATATATCAAATGGTCAGTATCTTCAACTTTTGTTGACCTCATGCATTTCGCATTTTGGACGGTAACATTGTAATTTTCACAAAAGGGGCCATGCAGAGTACCCCTAGTCTCTACACTATTTCTAAGCTGTAGAACTCGCGAGACTGTGTTTTTTCAAGTTTTTAGGGTTCCGTACCCAAAGGGTAAAAACGGGACCCTATTACTAAGGCTGCGCTGACTGTCTGTCTGTCCGTCTGTCACCAGGCTGTATCTCATGAACCGTGATAGTTAGACAGTTGCCGCTATAACAACAAATACTAAAAAACCAGCCAAGTTCGAGTCGGACTGGGGCCCATAAGACATGATTTTTTTGCTGTTTTTATATTTTTAACTCCAAAAACTGACTCTTCATAATTATCGGACCTGCTCGCCAAATTTCACGAGAAGCGGTTCAGTAATGCCCCCTATATCTACAGAAAAACATCGTGACGGCTGGATATCCATACATGCCTTATGCTGTATTGTACTTGTGTGCGTAATTTAATTGGGCTAAGTTTGTGGAGCTGGTGCGTTGGCCGATTAGGGCGACCTGCTTTCCTGCTTGCTTGCCTTGATGTCCATATTATGCGAATCCCTGTAACTTTCTCAACCATGGAGCAAAGACGAGCCGAGAGAGTTAATATTAAACTTGACACTACTGGGCACAGGCCTCCTCTCATGGATGAGAGGGAAGGGTAGCAGTCCCCACGCTGGTCAGTCCTGGTTGGTATACATACACCTTTGAATTGCTTCGCTGGTTTACGCAGGTTTCGTCACGACGTCCTTCCTTCACCGAAAAGGTAACGATAAATATCAAATTATATTCCGTAAATAAGTTCCAAAAACTCATTGGTACGAGCCGGCATTCGAACTCACGACCGCTGTTTGATAGCCGCACGCCTGAACTACTGTGGTTTTAGTAGCTTATTTGATTTTTCTTATATGATTCAATTCGAGAACATATCACATGTAACATGTTCCTTGTGCGGGCATCATTGCCGGCAATACTGGCAATGTTCCCAGGAATGGAAACATTGGAAAAGGCACATCAGTAGCTAAAACATCTCCATTGAAATCACTACCCGTTGTCCCAAATTGCATTAATGATTTGGTGACGGTTAACTAAGTAATTGGGGCACATTTGCCGTTTCTAATTAGGGTTAGCAGTCGGCCAAGTTATAGTTAAGTTAATTAGTACAATTAGCCTTGCTAATAAGATGCAGAAACAGGTGTCATTAAATTAGGGGATGACATAGGTTCTGTAATATGATTTGCTTCAGTTAATTTGTTATAGTTTAGTGATTGGATTAGGCAAGGTGCTCTCGGAATTTGGTTGAAATATTAACTTGTTACATGTGTTAACATAGGTTGAATACGGAATATTTACCATTCGCTTTTCGGTGAATGAATCCAATCCCAATAAGGTATAGTTTTCGCTCTGGGTCGGAAGGTCAGGTGGCAGTCGCTTTCGTAAAACTAATGCTATGGCAAATCTTGGGATTAGATGTCAAAGCGGACCCCGCGCTTCTGACCCAGTATTATGAACGATACTGAGCGGTTACACGGCGGCGACTTTTTGCTGCAAAAAGAGACGTTGTGCCGTTGTGTTAAAATATTGGGTGTATCTAAATTATGACTTGTCAAATGCTTATTTTATCAATAAATTCATAAAAACAAAAACAAAAGAATGCATGTTGAATTTTATGTCGACTGGATTCAGCCCCCTATTCTGTAACTTATTGTTTTAAGCACACCTCAACGCTCACCCGCAAATATATTTTGACATGCGTAGTAACTAAGCATAGGTCTCAGGTCTAGTTTCGTGACGGGTGACCGGCGGGGTGTCGCATTATTAGCGTAGCGAACAACAGCCCTGGTTCTGCAACTATTTTACGTAACATCTCATTGTAACGTATTCCAACAAATAAATATTTCTATTTTTAACACTTTGTAATTGTAATTGTAATTGTAATGAAGAAAATGTCTTCATATACTTACCTCGTTTCGTGCAACATTATATCTTTTACAAAGAAATTCTTTATCTATCTGGGATATCAAAGGAAAATATTGCACTGGTTTTACTTATTTCTTTGTTAACGCAAGATTTGTCTTATCTTATATTTATAGGAATATAAATATTTTTCTCTTTGTGCGACTGTAAATAAGCACACATACGCTCACCATAACAATGTTAACTAGAGTACCTGCTTTAATTCTCATGTAGTGAATTATAAAAAATCTTATGAGAAATAAATTTCTTGAAACTAGGGCATGAAAACCGGAATTCCGAAATCTCGAAATACCGGAATCTCGCCTTGATTTTTCCGATATTTCAATACCGGTATTGCAAGGGACTAATACCGAAATACCGGAATTCCGGTATTCATTTTTGAGTTACCATTCTTGATAATTTTTGTAATATAGGTTGTTTAAGCTAGTAAACTCATAACCATACGTTGTAAATATTTTATTATTGCCATTATAATGTCGTGTATATAATGATATACAGTAATGTAGGGTGATTATGACAACAACACGTTCGTTGACAGTACCTACAATTAAGCGTTGTTAAGCCTACATATGGCCCACCTGTCGACTGTCAGCGAACGCGTTAATATATGTTTAGAACGGCAAGCACCCGTATCGGTCAGCGCTTGGTTATCGGGCCGATCAAGGTCAATACCAGATATAAGGTCTATGAAAGGGGTTTGTCGTTATCTCACTTACTTTGGCATTCAGGGTGGGAAGTAAAAACACCATATGACAAATATCAATTTAGTCGCAAAATAACCACAGATGCCAAAAGTTATCTAAGCTGTCTCGTATTGCGCGGTTCTTTTGGGTACTTTCGGTTTCGAGTGTTTTGACTGTTGGATAAGTGATTGCGACTTTTCGTGAATGTGGGAAGAAATCAAGAAAAATGTAAGTAGTTTATTTGTTATTTATATGATTAAGATTTTTTTTTAAATCTCTATCTTCAATTATTATCTTTTATTCTTTAAATTCAAACCTAGACCCACCTTGTGTCTAACTTTTTAAGAGCACAAATATCATATTACATAAGAAAAATATATACGCTTGAAATAGCACACTTAGTTGAGATCAGAGAATCAATACTTAATAGTTATTAAGTACAATCACTGTCGATAGATTTGGATAGCCTACATTAAATATGTATTGAGTTTATAAATAATAGATTATACAGGTGTAATCGTTAAGTATACATACCTAGATGGTTTTTCTGTAAAAAACCGTGAGACAGGTATCCAAACTTTTAAATTAATCGGACATCAGATAAACTTTACCTAGCGAGTTAATAAAACACCCGTAAGGGGATCCAAGAAATAAAAAGTGTACGCAAAGCGAATGTACTGCCTAGAAAAAAAAAATGTGCCGTTCAATTGCTTTAGTAATATCTTATTTCTTCAGTCCACAGTAGACTGAATATTCTGTTTGCAATTGCTACTAATCTTTAAATTTAAAGTTGTTGATTTTAGTATATATTTGTTAAATAAATAATTTATTGCATTGTTGGTGACGATCACATGTTTTATATATAAAAGGGGGTGGTTATTGTTTATTTTGTTCTGATTGTTCTTGATTACATGCATAGATGACATATTGTTATTTTATGTTTATTTAATTGAAGAACTGATGTTTTAAAATTAATAATTAAAAAGATTTTACCAGTTTGATTTATTTTTAATTAATTTATAAAATACTCCAATACCGGTATTAATACCGGAATTCCGGTATTGAGAATAGTCCGGTATTGCATGCCCTACTTGAAACCTATAGTCAGCCCTTGTAAAGATTCCGACAACTACTGACAAATGTATTTGAAATTATCATAACAAAAAAAGATCATAAAATCATAGACGCTGATAATCGACGTATTTTCCACATTTCTATAAGCCTGGATAATCAAATGCACGCCTATTTTAACGCTGACCTAGATTCGAATGAATGCAGTAATTATGGTTGTCACATTACGACTTACTAGGGATAATTAAATACCGCGGTGATATGAACGGACATTATATTGAGCTAACTTTTGCCCGCGATATCGTCCGCGTGGAACTCATTTGTATCGTAGCTCCATACAAACTTTGACTTCCCTTATGGAATGATATCCGGGGTAAAAACTACCCATCCTGTGTCGTTCCCCGGAAGTCAAACTATCTCTATACCAAATTAAATAAACCATAAAAATGTTTTCTTTCTCACTCGGCTAGCTCGCATACTTGTCTTTCGCACGCACCAACTTGCGACATTCGAATAAAAAAGGTACTAATGATTATATAAATTATTTCGAAATAAGCGAAAATATGACTTGTATAGTTTCGTCAAATCCTGAAGAAAGGGCAGGTAAAGAGTACCCTAAACCGACGACCATGTATCTATGAAGAATGTAATGAAAGTGAATGAAACAAGAAGTATTTGTCGAGACCGTAGCAAGTGGAAATCCGTGATCTCTGCCTACCCCACCGGGAAATATGCGTGATTATATCTATGCATGTATGTATAGTTTCATCAAGTTGAACACAGCCTCTTTTAAAGAACTATTTTGACCACGTAACGGAAGACGCAGCGTGGGAGATGGTGGACATACCCAAGGTGGCCTGATGACCTGTTAAAGGTCGCGGGAGTCCGCTGGATGCGGGTGGCACGCAATCGGTCACTTCGGCACTCTTTACGGGAGACCTATGTCCAGCAGTAGACGTCTTTTGGCTGATATGATGATGATAATATAATGTTCACAATTTTCCGCAGACTCATTTAAAAGCCTTACCCCCTCATTCATAAAACTTAAAATGCCTCTGCTAAATGAAATATGCTTTGTCCCTTTCTTACGAACACAAATACAAACGAATTTTAGAGAATTTAAAAAAAAATAGCGTGAGTTAGGTATTAAATAAAAATTAACTCAGTCAGTTTTGTGACGAAAGTTAAACATACAAATGACGTGAAAATGAACTTGTTTCACATTTACGAGTAAATAATATGCATATCATTTATAAATTGAGAAGAAAAAGTTAATTTTTATACAACCTGTATACTTAATTGTCGTCACAAAACTGACACTGAGTTAATGTTTGTTCGACAACTTACGCCCAATGCCCTTTAACGCCATTTTAGTTAAAACAGGCTTATAGGACGTTTATGAATACGGCCCTTAGCCTTTCTAAAACCAACATTCAGCATATCTAAGTACTCCTTTTATATAAAAGGTCTGATTTATTGCTTTCGAACGCAAGGATATTTCAATTTTATATCGCGTGATCGACCACAGTGAACGGCCCGGCCCGTAGAGATAAAAAAATCTGTGTTTTTGCAGAAATGTTCACAAGAAACAGGTCATAGGAACAAACGTTTTCATCAAAACTACGACGATCCGACGAATTCAAATCCAATACAAAAAACCTGACACAAAAATGAACGTTTCATTTTTCCCAGGTTCGACCGCAAGCAATTTTAGGTAGCCGTCAGCTCTTTAAAGAGCTAGATCGGTTTTTGGTGCGACCCTGTTTAATCGAATCAAAATGGCGGCGGTTCAGCTGAATTGCATTCCAGAACAAACAAATAAAAACAAACAAAGAATACTCTTCTAAAAATGTTCAGGTCCTGCGGGATACTTGCGTAAAATGTATCTGTAATAAAAAAAAATACTGGCAACCTAAACTTGAGTAGCTACATGGGTTCGAATCCCGGCTCGTACTATCGACAACACAGCTAACTGACCATCGGTGCACTGTAAGTGCATTGTAATAAGGTTCTATATAAACACAGGATGGTCAGTTAACAGTGTTGTTGTTTGTACCAATGAGTATGGAATATTTACCGTTAGCATTCCGGAGAAGGAATAGGTACGTGGACTAGCTTCTGCCCGCGACTCCGTCCGCGTGGAACTCGTTTATATCGTAGCTCGATACAAACTTTCATCTCCCAATTCAACCCCTCAGGGGATGATTTCTGGGATAAAAACTATCCTATGTCCTTCGACTTCAAACTGTCTCCATACCAAATTTCATCTCAATCGGTTCAGCGGTTTAAGCGTGAAGAGGTAACAGACAGACAGACAGACAGACACACACTTTTACATTTATAATATTAGTATGGATATAGACGTCCATCCCAACGTTTTTGAATTGGAGCAATAGAAATTGTAGAATAAGTTGGCAATTACTTCACTGACGAGAACCTATATTATGATGAAGATTACAGATTCTTTTTAACCGACTTCAAAAAAAAGGAGGAGGTTCTCAATTCGGTTGTTTTTTTTTTTTTTTATGTTGTTACCTCAGAACTCAGTCATTGATGAGCCGATTCATTTATTTTTTTGTTTGTAAGTATATGCTTCCAGGTGGGTCCCATTTTTTTGAAAATTCCATGAGGAATTGAGGGAACTCCTCAATTATATTAGGCACGCGTGTAGTGATTTTGGTATTTTCTATTATAACTCGTGTATTTACATCCGGAAATCATACATTGGTGGAGTGGAATTGATGATGAAGACCACAGATGACTTATGGAATTCCTCAATTATGTACTTAAAAGTACAAAAGTATATCACAGATTCTGATAAGATTCCGTTGAAATAGCAACTAATGAAGTGCCAAGGGTGATCCTTATGGAATCGACGAAAGTCCTCAAATATTATCGGGTCACATACAGCGATTGGGTTTTATTCTATTATAATCAACGCATTTGCTCTCGGAAATCAGTTCATGAGGTAAATTGGAAAAGAAATGTTCTCGTGGCTTGGCGGAGTACTAAATTGAAGTCGGTTAAAACTTTGTTTTTAAAGTAAATTATTTACTATTTATTACACGGTTCATCTCATGTATTCAATGTCACTACGGGCGACATGTTCGAACTCTTCGGGAGTTCTTCTGATGTAATTACTAGTATTATTTCAACATGTCTCATAAAAGTTTAAATTCGCAGATTCTTTTTTAACAATTACACATTTGTGATGGTCCTTAGTATTAAGTATTTCGTTTTTTTTCTTTTAGGACCATTCTGAAATCCAGCGCTGGTCATTTCCTGCCAGTATATGCTGAGATTGGAGCCCATTGCCTCATATAATATTAATATCAGCACCAATGAGTTTTTCGGAACTTATATATATGTATGAAATATTTACCGTTAGCTTTTCGGTGAAAGAAAACATCGTGAGGAAACCGGTCTAATTCCAATAAGGTCTAGTTTGTCCTTTGGGTTGGAAGGTTAGACGCAGTCGCTTTCGTAAAACTAGTGCCTTTGCCAAATCTTGGGATTAGGTGTCAAAGCGGACCCCGGGCTCGTTTAGGGCACAACCGGGAATAACGCTAGGGGGACGAAGACTGGCAACCTAAACTTAGTCAATATCAGGCGTTAGAGGACTCTTTGAACGCATGTGTAACTGAACTGTAATTATCCCAAACAAAGCACTCTTTCAAAGCATGTCACTACATATACCTACCTAGACCTACGTACAGTACATACAATGCGTCACGTGATCGACCTGCTGGCGACAATTATCCATAATATCCATACTAATATTATAAAAGTGAAACTGTGTCTGTCTGTCTGTTAGGTACCTCTTCACACTTAAACCGCTGAACCGATTGAAATGAAATTTGGTATGATGATAGTTTGGATCCCGGGGAAGGACATTGTATAGTTTTTATCCCGGAAATCATCTCCTGAGGGGGTAAAATTGGGGATGAAAGTTTGTATGGTGCTACGATATAAACGAGTTCCACGCGGACGGAGTCGCGGGCAGAAGCTAGTTACCTCCAGCTTCTGCCAGACAGACAGGCAGACAGACAGACACACTTTCACATTTATAATATTAGTATGGATGTTGCCCTTATACACTATTTTCATTTTCATTTACAATTTTACTCTTTTTGACGCCTCATTGTTTAGAAAATCTGTAGCTTAACCAGCATTGTCCGATTAAGGTAGTTTCATTGACAATAGACCAATCGTATTATCTATTCGAACTCACTATCAACCCCCTAATGAGGTACTGTAAACCAATGGATTCAATTACAGCAGTGAATGGTTTAATAATGCGACGCTGACAAAGGAGTGTGGACTGTATTCAGCTAGATTTATTTAAAGTGGGGTTAGTATCGGAATTAATTATTAATTATGATCGCATTCAAGCGCTTTGAAAGCGAACACCTATGTGCTAAACCAAAAGGCCGTGTTTATGTTTAAGGCGATGCCTTGATTCGATTCTATTCGATAAAAGCGATGCAACACTCTTCGGGAATGGCTTTTTTGGACCTAACTCAGTGAAGTTTTATCCGTATTTCATTAAGTGAGATTTGAGATGAAATAAAATACTGTAAGTAGTTTAAACTTGTCGTAAAATAACGTAATGTTTTTAAAGGTTTACTCAAAAAGGAAACGAACAAAGACACAACTTCGGTTTTTTTTCTATAGAGTAAATTTTAGACGATCATGTATCGATTAAATATGGCACTAGTCGTAATGTGCGGCAGAGTGGTCGCGTTTAGTGGCAACCACTAGTGGCTGTAATGTGCGGCAGAGTGGTCGCGTTTAGTGGCAACCACTAGTGGCTGTAATGTGCGGGCTATGGTACACCTAAAAAACTACTAAAATCTAGTTGTTGGCCGCAATTTCATGGCACAGTCCTCTAGTTCCTATTTAAGGCGGATGTCACACTGCGACGCATCAACGGACGGAGGTGCGGAGCTGCATACAAATTTCGCCGGACGGAGGTGCGGTGCAGTGTGTCGTACCACACGGAATTTATACACAAACTGAGGTACTTGCATACAACGAGCTCCGCATCTCCGTCCGGAGATGCCCGCGCAGTGTGACATCCACCTAAAACTGTCACAATACTATTTCACAAATTTCACACAACAAAATGTTCATTCAGATTCAAATCAGATATACCACTGTTGAATATCGCAAAATCTTTTAGTCTCACGCGACTTATCATGGATTCGCTAAGTTCGTTAGGTATAACCACTCACTTGCTTGTGGCAACCACAGTTGCCAATTTCGCGCACCCCTAAACTGATGGTGGCAACTGTGGTTGCCAAGTGAAGTATGGACTTCTTTGATAAAGAAAAATTGAAAGCAATTTAGGCTACCTTTTTTAAAATCCGAAAGCAAGTGAGTATCCACTCACAAGTGCGTTAAAAATATATAGATTAAATCATGTAAAAGCTCTAGAAAATTGAGTTAAAATAAAAGGTCTTTTAATATAAAAAAAAGGATCAAACGAGGCCTAAGCTTATTTTATATTCTCTTTGCAAGCAAAAACATAGTGGAATAGATTGGGCAACAACGTCAATTTAAAAGCGCTCGAACAAAACTACGATAAAAGCTGATGATAGTAGACCACCCAATCGTGTAAGAGACAAGTTTATGTCGTTCGCGCACGAGAAAACGAGGTGCAACAATCTTTGGGAATGAGTATAGTGAAAAAGGGCTCTGCTATCTGCCATTATTTGGTTCGGTTTTATACGTTAGTAATGTCAATTTAAAGTCTAATTTTGCTTTCCTCTTCAACGTGATACCTCGCTCGTATACACACACACACACACACACACACACACACACACACACACACACAGAAACACACAGAAAATTATAACGTTGAATAAGACTTGTCTGACTTGTTATCCTATCTTGTTCTTTGAAGTAAAAAGTTATAGCTTTTTGGACAACCGTCGAGCTCAATATGTGAAATTTATATCCCATTTAATTCACAATTACCAGTTATCATTTTCTATATACTTTACAAAATACATAAATAATTATTAACAATTGCTTGCTTCTATGCGATTGTAGACACAGTGCCTTTGCACTTCTAGTCTGCGTTGTAAGCCAGTAAGCCCGTTTAAAAACACGTGGATTACGATAATCCTGATTGTGTACTTACTCGAAATATCGAATATTCAGCAAACACGGACATCACTAGCCGGTAAAACCGGTGCAACGCGCTATTAGTGATGCGACATCACGACCGCCGCGGATTACGATACATCGGATTTAATATCGATACACTTGCGGACACGGGAATAGGTGAAATTAAAATAATAAATATAGGATCTTGACGAAAGATTTGAAATTATCTTTAAATATCAATACTACTAACATTATCATCATCATCATCATCATATCAGCCGAAAGACGTCCACTGCTGGACATAGGTCTCCCCCAAAGAGTGCCACAATGACCGGTCCTGCACCACCCGCATCCAGCGGACTCCCGCGACCTTTACCAGGTCATCAGTCCACCTTGTGGGGGGCCTACCCACGCTGCGCCTTCCGGTACGTGGTCGCCACTCGAGAACCTTTCCGCCCCAACGGCCATCGGTTCTACGTGCAATGTGCCCCGCCTACATCTAAGTGCTGAAGTGTTTGTACGAGAACGCCACTATGTCAGTCCGACTCCAGGATCAGAGTTCGAAGCCTATTCCGCTGCAGCGGGGTGTCAGACAAGGGGATGTTATTTCCCCAAACCTGTTCACCGCTGCACTGGAGGACGTGTTCAAGACTCTAGACTGGAGAAGGCTAGGCATCAACATCAACGGCGAGTACATCACTCACCTTCGGTTTGCTGACGATATAGTAGTCTTGGCTGAGACCATGGAGGACTTAAGCACGATGGTCGATGACCTCAGTAAAGCCTCCGAGCGAGTTGGTCTAAGGATGAACATGGATAAGACAAAGATCATGTCAAACCTCCATGTAGTACCAACCCCCATTTCAATCGGACACTTTACGCTCGAAGTTGTAGACGATTATATATACCTAGGACAGACTGTTCAGTTAGGTAGGTCCAACTTTGAGAAAGAGGTCAATCGTCGAATCCGACTCGGCTGGGGAGCATTCGGGAGGCTACGGCACATCTTTTCGTCCAATATTCCGCAGTGTCTCAAGACGAGAGTCTTTGACCAGTGTGTGTTGCCAGTGATGACGTATGGCACGGAAACGTGGTCGCTAACATTATCATTAGCCTGTAATTTACCACTTTCTTTATTATTTATTTTTATACAACGCCGGTGGCAAACAAGTGTACGGCCCGCCTGATGGTAAGCGGACACCGCAGCCTATAGACGCATGCAACTCCAAAGGAGTAACATGGGCGTTGCCTTCATATGTTTGAGGATTCGCCGTGTCGACAGCTGAAGGAACAAATTCCCTCGCTCTCAACACAACGCATCCTCGGGAGCTCTGGCGACCTTGCTCGCCACCAGGAACACAGCACTACTACAGAGCAAGTAGTAGTGTTAACCCGTGCTAGTCTCATCCAAAAATGACTCACTGTCTATAACATACTACTAACATAATTAATGTTAAAGCTTGATTGTTTGCTAACCCATTACGCAATGACGGTGAACGGATAAAGATGAAATTTGGACTGGACAACATGAGAATATGACTGATGAACATTTTCCTTGTAAAGTAAGACATGTTCGGACCCTTCCAAATGGTCTTACATAATAAGACCAATTGGCAATGGCAGTTGTAGCGGGAGTTCCCGCAGAAAAAGTCATGGTAAAGGCTAATTTTCTATTTTTGATTGTATTAATAACATTATTCATCCCAGGTCGTCTGTCCTACTGCATCGTCCGTTACCATTCTAAGTGGGGCTGGCGCTAACTTACGATTACAGACCGGCCAACGTTAAATTGGCGCCGGCAGCTGTCATTCCATAGAAACTTGTCAAACTTCCCATACATTCAGATTTTAACGAACACCGCTTACTATTACAGACGTTTGGTGCAACCCACCCTTATTCTGCGTCCATTGGTAGATCATTTATTATGGATAATATAAACGCCCATCCCAACGTTTTTGAATTGGAGCAGTAGAAATTGTAGAATAAGTTAATTGGCAATTACTTCACTGACGAGAACCTAGCTCTTAAATAGGTATCAGATGTAAGTAATAGATATCAGATGATGATGACAGATTCTTTTTTAACAATTACACATTTGCCGATTCCCTAAACTTAAGTGGCAGTGGGCGGGGCACATTGCACGTAGAACCGATGGCCGTTGAGGCTGAAAGGTTCTCGAGTGGCGACCACGTACCGGAAGGCGCAGCGTGGGTAGGCCCCCCACAAGGTGGACTGATGACCTGGTAAAGGTCGCGGGAGTCCGCTGGATGCGGGTGGCGCAGGACCGGTCATTGTGGCTCTTTTTGGGGGAGGCCTACGTCCAGCAGTGGACGATATGATGATGATGATGACATTTGTGATGGTCCTGTCCATTAGTATTAAGTATTTCGTTTTTTTTTTATTAGGACCATTCTGAAATCCAGCGCTGGTCATTTCCTGCCAGTATATGCTGAGATTGGGGCCCATTGCCTCATATAATATTAATATCAGCACCAATAAGTTTTTCGGAACTTATGTAAGAAATATTTACCGTTAGCTTTTCGGTGAAAGAAAACATCGTGAGGTCTAGTTTTCCCTCTGGGTTGCAAGGTCAGATGGTAGTCACTTTCGTAAAAACTAGTGCCTAAGCCATATCTTGGGATTAGGTGTCAAAGCGGACCTCGGGCTCCTTTAGGGCACAACCGGGAATAACGCTAGGAAGATGATGGTGATGATTGTTTGTGATTGTACGTGTTTAGTTAAGGTAATGTCATTTAAAGTTTATTTCTATCGGTCTTTCTAAATATCAAATAAGGTTAAAATGTGTACTCATCAAAGTGTCAGTCAGTGCACCACAGTGCAATGATTTTAATTGAATAGCGATTGGGCAGCAAATATTATACGCCGTAAAAGTTCCCGTAATCCTTTTATATATCACGGGATTACCTTTTCTATCTCTCAATCTGGGTTCGATTTCCGATTGGGGATTAATTTCAAATCACTTTATAAAAGCACTTTGCACATTGCTTTTAGATTTGTTTGTATTCGCATTTGTAGTGCTACTAATTCACAGATTGGATGGAGAGAATTAAAAGACTTTTTTATGTGAGATCACATTGCCTTTTACTAGTTAGATCTTTATGGACGTGATTGGTGCTTTACTGATCTAAGCAGCAGCCCTGAGGCTTTCGCTGCACGTCTGGGCTAGCTTGTTGGTAGGCGCAACTATAGGCAGCGAGTTAAAAAAGGTGTAACTAGGTTAAATAGTGGAAGGTACCGAACCCTTCATTGTGCGTGGTCCGACCCGCATGTGACCGGTTTTCAATTAGTTAAAATCGCTAAAACCTGACAAATGCAGGCCACAGAAGTGGCGTAACTGGCAGTTAGACCATCGATCAGCGGCCATCGGTCGCACTCGGCCCTGATTTATCACCGGATTTGTCGCATGCGGGTCAACTAACACTGCTACTAAAAAAAATATAAGGCAGCATCGAAAAATTATAATGAAAACTAAATTTTTCAGGTTCCGTACCCAAAGGGTAAAACGAGACCCTATTACTAAGACTCCGCTGTCCATCCGTCTGTCTGTCTGTCCGTCAGTCACCGGGCTGTGCCTCATGAACCGTGATAGTTAGACAGTTGAAATTTTCACAGATGATGTATTTCTGTTGCCGCTATAACAACGAATACTAAAAATAAAAATAAAATAAATATTTAAAGGGGCTCCCGTTCAACAAACGTGATTTTTTTGCCGTTTTTATAGATAATAGTACGGAACCCTTCGTGCGCGAGTCGGAGTCGCACTTGGCCGGTTTTTTTTACACACCGTCGCACCATAGGTTTATTCGGTATTATTATTACATCCCCACTTTCGGTGTAGGGGAGGTACCATAAAAAAAATATTTTCCAAAATTTTATTCTTCTGTTTTGTCGTCGCGATCTATTTATATATGATTGTTTCAGTGCGCCGCCATTTTTGCCGTAACGGAAGCGGAAGTATGCCGGCATCCGAGCGAGTAGGGTGCATATTTGCGGTGATTTCTGTGCTTCGGGCTGTTCGGGCCACCTATTGGAATGTCGTCGGATTTACATAAAATATTTGTATAATTTTGGGTATGAATATGTACCTACTTATATGTGAGTGCCAATTTGTTTATTTTATAAGAGACTGTCCAGTGATTAACCCTAGTCTCACCTGATGGTAAGCGACAGACCAGAGAGATGAAGCTCACTGGTTCAGTCACAGCCTATTCACGCTTGTTTTGAAAGAAGAAGAAAGAAAGAAAGAAAGAAAATAATTTTAAAATAGAAAATAGTTAGAAGAAAGAAAATAGTTTTGAACGCACCTAGATCGTAGCTCTCAGGAAATACAGATGAAGGGAGCGAATTCCATTCCAGTTCGCATTAAGAAAGACGAGGCAAATCGCTTCGTGCGTATAAATGGTAAGTTGACAACGTAAGGATGCATTCGCTCCCCACACCTGTTCGTTCGGTGATGGAAGGGGGAAGGTGGAATTAAGTGTTGAGGATTAGTTGCCTGCAATTCCCCACCCGCGAAGCAAACCGTTCATTTTATTCACTAAGTGAGAGTATTTTTAATCGGATGAGTTCCCATAGTGTTAAGGGCTAGATTCCAATGACCTTCGACCTGTTACTGTCGGTTTTTTGTGGTTTTTTATGGCTTATCGTATTAACAACAACGAGGTATACCGAAATACTATTTCATATTTATTTCAAAATCCACAGTTTTCGGGGTATATGGCAGCAAACTTTGGCAATTTCAGGCCAATAAACCAGTTTTTTGGACGTAACTTTTGTGAAAATGAGTTTAAAATTAAAATCTCTCGTCGGTTGTTAGAGACCTCAATGAGGAACAGTTTTATGTAGATTTCATATATACAAGTGCATAAACAACATACTTATATCGAAAATAGAGCTTTTTTGGACCATATTTGAATAAATCATAAAAAAAATATATTAATTGTTTTCAAAAAAACTCTTGTGCATATGTAGATAAAGGATTGAAGAACCGATAAGTGTTTGTGCCATAAATATATCAATAGTTTTGACGGAGGAATATCAACTCAAAACTCGTAAAAACTAGCCAAATAGCGCGTGGAGCCCCTTAACATGTTTTCTTTTTGTTCTTTTGTCACTTTACACCGTTTACTGCTAATTCTGTATCATGTTAATGCCAATGTTTATATTGTGGACATGAATGTGTATTCATCTATCTATCTAATAATGCAAAATTGTCATGATCCCAGCATATATGTACTTGTTAACTAAACCCATCCTAACACGAAACCGTAAAACTCCAAAATCCACTCCACAAAGTTTTATTCCAAGCCCACCATTCAGAAACATTCAATGAATCAACCTTAACACTTGATTTATTTATAGTTTGTACAAAACTCCATCAATCACAGCAACTGGAATCCGAAGAAATCCTTAACCGAACCGATCTTGGGCACATGTTTCACAACCCCAATATAATCTGACCTCAGTACAACCTTCGAGCTACCCCTGGCCATTCAGAATGTGTAAGAAATGAGGAGGGGGCGAGAGGTCTAGCTGAATTGGACAGTTGGTAGTGTCGCAACAAGATCGCTAGGTAATTGTGATCATGAATCAATCCTATCTCTAAATCTCCCTAACAATTGACGATCGGGCTTATTTCCGAACGGTTACAACTTACATTGCTTCTTTTGTGGAGCGTATATGTTTTGTTTTAGACTGGAGTCGGCAATGGATTGAAGGTTTGTGTAAAAGAACGTGTTTTTTTGGTTTTGTGGTAAGAGATCCGATGTTAGGAAAGCAATAGTTTAGGGAAGTAATATAGGAAATTCCGGGCAATTTTCTTATAGGCCTTATTGGTTCTAAATGTGTCTGCAAATGCCTGGTGCCTTTGATATATTATAATATTATTGGTGTAATATATTCTGATTGCATTATTATTGCCTTTATAGACGAGCATTTGTGTTAATTGCCACAATCCTTTTATTGGGGTATTGATTGGATTTGGAGAATATGTCTTAGCAACTTGCAGTTTTCAGAATCTTGAGTCAAGTTTAGACCGAGGGCGTTGGGTGGCGCGCCACGCGTGCTTTCAGGCGAATGTGAAAACTTGGCATTACCAACACGATGCCAAAGACACAGTCTCCTTAAGTATTTTGAGATTATATTATATATACCTACATAACTACCCTCACCCTATACTAACCCCCATCTCCCATTGGGGACCAAATAACGCCAAATACTACGGTACTTGCATATTTCTTTGGTCACATCACATCCATACATATATCATACAATCTCGTCTTGGGTATATTTCTGACGTAGCCTTTTTTCAGTACTGCAGAAATTAAAATGCCCTGGACGTCAAACCTCTAAGTCAAACATCTTCCCAACATGCCCAGACAAAAGAAACATTCCATTATCATACTGTAAAAAAATCGATGTAAACTTTAAAACTCCGATATTGCCCTATATTTCAACTTCACCCCTATATCAGAGGGGCTACCCCGAAACGAAAACGAACTTCGTTCGTGTATCTCCGTCTTTGTCGCTCGAACTAGCAAGTGCGACAGAGAGGGATACACGAACGAAATTCGTTTTCGTTTCGCGCTCAGTCACAGGCTAAAAATTGTTGCGTTCAAAAACGTATCTTTTGATATAGGTACAGTAAACTTATTCCAAAGGTGACAGGAATAAGATGTATGTCGTCCTCGCACCTTTGAACTGAATTTTATATTTAGAACGGAAAAGTCTTTTACACATTTGTATGTGCAATTTATTATGTTCTGGAGTGTCGTGGATTTTGATTTATTAAACGAGAAATATTTGTGTGTACTGTGAGTGTATTGTAATAATCCTTACTTCCTTATCCTTACTAATATTATAAATGCGAAAGTGTGTTTTTTTGTCCTTCTTTCACGTCATGTGATTTTTTGTATGGAGATAGTTTCGAGTCTGGAGAATGACATAGGCTACTTTTTCCAGCGGGAAAACATCTAAATAATTCCCACGGAAAATTCAATATGTTACATTTTCTTATAACCACGCGGGCGAAGCCGCGGGCATCAGCTAGTGGTATCTAAATGTCACATTACAATTAAGGCGGTGCATTGGAAATGATTGCGTGCTTTGAAACACTGTTCTGACTAGATTAAGAAACAATAAGGTCTGATTTTCAGATATTTGATTCTTGACTATATGATTGTTTATCTGATTTAATCGATACATGATTGCCTAAATTTTCCTCTATAGAAAAAAATTGCAAAGTTGGGTCTTTCTTTCTGGAGCCTACTCAAACGATGCATTGTTTTATGACACAATCAAGTTAATACTATAGTATTTTATCTCATCTAAAATCTCACTTAATTCAATATAAATAAAACTTCACTAAGTTAGGTATTTGACCAAAAAAGCCATTCCCGAAGAGTGTTGCATCTCTTTTTCTCGTGCGCGGAATGCATAAGCGTGTCTCTGTCTAGGGGGCGTGGTCGACTCGAATCAAGGCATCCCCTTAAGTGCAAGTTTCCAAACGCTACCTATGGTACGACTAAGGAGAATCAAGATGGCCTCTCGCCCTCTTTTTCGATCACGAATACACAAGAACATCATGCTAACAAACCGTAAAAGGGGTAGGCAGAGCACGTTCCAGCGCCACTTTTAGCATAAATGTGGGTATAAAGGATCGACAAAATGTGATATTCATAACATTGTAATAATAATAACATAATAAAGATGCTGCGTCTCGCTTTAATTTAATATAACAACCAATACTACGGTGAGCATTATGAGAGTGTTCGACGTTGACTTCGGTTGTCGTTATGTCGTTATAGTTATAGATGATGAGTTGATAACCGAAGTTAAAAAAAAAACTAAAAAAATCCGTAAAAATAATTTTGAGCACCATCGAACACACAGCGATATAGTCCCAAGGTAAGAAGGCGTGTGTTATGAATACCAGACGACGAAAAACAAATTTAAAGATAACTTTATGCTTAAATCCATCGGAAAAACCAAGGTTTACGAAAAAAAAACAGAGTTTTAAGGTGGTCGATGCGAAAATGACACCACTATCTCTGTCATATTGTCAATATCGTCATATACTTAATCTTAAGGATCCTTGTTAATATGTTTAGGCCGGTTTTACCTGAAACAAATAAAAACACACTTTAAAAAAACAAGTCACAAGCAAGTTTGCTTTCAAGAAGATGCTGCGTAAACACATGCTTAAATAAGAAAATTTCGACTAAAATCACATCTGTACTTCCTGAATTTATAGTTGTACGTATATCTCTTTATATCTATTTTTTTATTATATATACGTATATTTAGCGTATAATACATTTGGTTTTTTTTTCTCTTCACATTTTCGTATTCGTAACAGAAATTATAAAGTGTCTCTTTGCACCTTTTATAAATCTCTGTTTAGCCTAACGGTTAGCTGGTAGAAATTACCATTTGCATTCGCCATTTGTACATTTGTGCAAAGTTTAAATAAATACATCATTAAATAGGCAACGGCGACATCGACATAAAATAACACGGACATAGTACTAAACGCCAGTATAAAAAAAAAAACATATTTAAACAGTAGCAGTCTGCATAATTAAGTGCTAATAAACCTTTCCGTAGTATCCTATCTTTTTTAAATAAAACACTACTTTATTTTCAATTACGAAGCATCCATTAATTTTCACCGACGATCCTTGCCGAAAGCTTTTAAACCGAGCACGAGTAGTTTTGCCGTCGTTCTTTACACGAGACGACATGTTTACGATCCGCCATTGTTACCGGATCGTTACTGGTGCGATTGTCCAGTGGTTCAGGCATGCGGCTGGCAAGCGGCGGTCGTGGGTCCCGGTTCGTACCAATGGGTTTTACGGAACTTATGAGTCCGCAGTAAGCTCGATTCTCCATACAAACGTAGTTACGCTCTCATTTTAAAACTACGTCTTGTATTGTAACGAAACTTTGCATGTACAATGACATGACGTATATCTATGTCTGTAATTAGTTTATGTAGCTTCAGATACCATAGTAAAAAAATACAGCGAATTTAAGTTTTTCATACAGAACTTGTTTTTGATATATTTCGTTTGTTTTATAAACTGGAACCATATAAACTAATTACAGACATAGATATACCTCATGCCATTGTATATGCAAAGTTACGTCACAATCCAACACGTAGTTTTAAAATGAGAGCGTAACTATGTTTGTATGGGAAGGTGAAATTCGGCCGAGCTGACTGCGGACTCTTATGTACGGAATACTTGCCGTTAGCTTTTTGGTCAAGGAAAAAACCGTGAGGAAGCCGGTCTAATCCCAATAAGGTCTAGTTTTCCCTCTGGGTTGGAAGGTCAGGTGGCAGTCGCTTTCGTAAAACTAGTGCCGATGCCAAATCTTCGGATTAGATGTCAAAGCGGACCCCGGGCTCTTTTAGGGCACAACCGGGAGTAACGCAAGAATGTTGACGACGACGGGATTGTTACTGGTCTACTTCTTGGTCGTGTCCTCATGTATGGGTGACTCGACCACTGCTCCCCGGGCTGTTTGCTCTTGAACCGTTTGTATGGTTTCCTGTGGACCCAGTAACTTCATGGACGACATCTGTCCATCTCCTGGGTCCATAACCTCTGCCACTCCTTCGAATTGTTACCTACTGGTACAGTTTAACGAAAGCAACTCCCATCTGACCTTCCACTTCCAACCCAGAGAGAAAACTAGACCTTATTCGGATTAAACCGGTTTTGCTCACGATGTTTTCCTTCACCGAAATCTAACGGTAAATATTCCGTACATACGTTCCGAAAAACTCATTGGTACGAGCCGAGATTCGAACCCACGCCCGCCGCTTGACAGCCGCATGCCTGCACCACTAGGCTACCGTAGCTTCTCTACAGCAATAATAATAATACATATCTGGTGAATGATAAGCTCCTGCATATAATATCGCTATGTCATCGCAATCGCATGGCGTAAAGAAGTCTACTTATTTACGGCTCCCACCACGGTTTCGCGTTGTCCGTATTTTATCGCGCTCTCGGCGTTCGATAGCGCTATTAGTAGATAAATTATATCTATATTTGTTAGGAAAATACTCCCTTGAAACGTCACACGCTAGGTCAATGAGGTCGTTACGATGAAGTATCAATAGATGTTTGTTTTACGGATGGCGCAGACTATGAATTGCTCTACGATACGGACAATCTTGGGATTATAAGTTGATATACCTCGCACATATATTGGGTCAAAATCATTTATTTAAATGGGTCAAAATATAGGTAATGAATGCATCAGTGATTTTCCAGTTTCTCCTGTTAATACTACGATGGTCGTAAACAAACGTATGGTCTGCCTGATGATAAGCAGATACCGGAGCCTATGGACGCTTGGGACTCCAGAACAGTCTTCATTGATTTGAGAGTTCCAAAATTGTGAGTTACGAAATATGTACCTAAACGTCAACCATTGTATTGTTTACTCTACAGGAAAGACGCCTAGTTTGTGTTCCTGATTTTGCCCCAATATTTTCTTGTTACATAGTCCGGTATTCACCATGCAAAACTACCAAAACGTACATACATTTCTAAGATAGCGGACTGGCAAAATGCTGAGCAAATTCCTTCCCAGAGCCGTCGACTCACTACCGGCCTTAAATTGAATTCGGTCGCTTTAACGAACTTGCCCCCGCATGCCAGCTTTAAACACATTTTATAAACTTGTTATTCTGTTATAGCTCTTTGACAAGTTCGTTTTTTAATCGCATTTAGGGCGGTTTTCCCGTGACCAATGATGTTGACATCCGAAACGTCGGGGAGCCTAAAAACCATACTAATATTATAAACGCGAAAATGTGTCTGTCTCTCCGTCTGTTACCTCTTCTCGCTTAAACACCATAACCGATTTAGATGCAATTTGGTACAGAGCTAGTTAAGTTCCGGGGAAGGACATAGGATAGATTTTATCCCGGAAATCATCCTCTAAGGGGGTAAAATGGGTGGAGCTACGTTATAAATGAGTTCGGACGGAGTCGCGGGCAGATCTAATATAAAATAAAATGTTTATTCTGTAAATAGTCAAGGGCTTTTTACCACATTTTGTGACATACGACGGTTGTAACGAACAACAGACCTGGGCATTAGAGTATAGATTTCTAGCTGGAGCCATACCTACGCGTTGCCACAATACGTTTAGTTGTCCCGTGACCAAGAATGTTGTGATACATCCGAAACTCCGGGAAGCCTCTAAGTAAAGAAATAAGTTAATTTTACGCGATTAAGTCCCGTCTAGTCAAAAGAATATTTTATTTAAGCAGTCAATCTATTCGTGCCGCTTTCCGTGAATTGCCATACAAAAATAAACAAAAATCGAGTGTATAACTACCTTAATATCACTATCGAGTGTCACAACGGATCCAGTAAACATCTGCGCCCAACTTCACCCGCCCCGGCAACTGGCAATACCGAGCAACGGTTATTTTTAAACGAATTCCCAATTCAAAAGTGCATGGAACGCGAACGCCGAAGTTCCAAATTCAAATAGATATTATGGCAACAACCGCGTCATTACTCTTCGGGAGTGTCGACGTTGGGACGCAGCGTAGGTGGTAACAGAGAGTTCCCTCTTTTCTACACGGCAATGACAGGAAGGCGCGCGAGCTGTGTCCGTCTGTTTCCAAGCGTTCTAATTGTAAAGAGACTAGTCTATCTCGTCGCGACACAGCTCGGTGACCGTCCTGCGATAGCGCGTAGCGGTGCTGTTTCTTCTAAAGGTGCGGGTAAATGCGCGGGTAGGCATTTTTACGTGCAGTTTATAATGCTATTTCCACATTTATATATAATGCTGGCGATCAATAGAGTTTAAAAAACTCATATAAGTAACAAAGAATACTTAGTACATTACTCACATCATTGTATCTAGGGGTGGAGTCGGATAACGTTTTTTTAATTTCGGAATAACGGTAGCTTTCGGACTTAATGGTGAAGGTGAAGTGTCAAACTATTTTGAGTCTCACTAGTAAGCTTTGGCACCTACCAATACCCAGCTACTATTCATTGTTCATTTGTTTAATACGTGCTCCATCCAAATATGTATATTTGTACTAAATACTCTCGTAAAGCATGAGAATAATACTGCATGGCATCACATTAGCTTAAGAGTCCGCAGTAAGGTCGATTCTCCATACAAACGTAGTTACGCTCTCATTTTAAAACTACGTGTTGGATTGTAACGAAAGTTGCATGTACAATGAAACGAGGTATATCTATGTCTGTAATTAGTTTATGAGGCTTCAGATACCATAGTAAAAAAAATACAGCGAAATTGAGTTTTTCATTTAAAACTTGTTTTTGCTGTATTTCGTTTGTTAAACTGGAACCATATAAACTAATTACAGACATAGATATACCTCATGTCATTGTATATGCAAAGTTTCGTCACAATCCAACACGTAGTTTTAAAATGAGAGCGTAACTACATTTGTATGGGAAGGTGAAATTCGGCCGAGTTTACTGCGGACTCTTAACAAAAGTCGCAGAAAACGAATTCTCTGTATTCACCTGCTCTGCAATCCCGATACCCGCGAGAGGAAGCCCCACAGCGAACTTAAGTTCAGATATATCACTACATAAGTCCTCGTTGCAGTGAACGCAGAAACGTGTGCAATTCGCAAGGTAAGGAATATCTGTAGTTATCTAGTTTGTGAGTGCTGCTGGGAATTTTATTCAATGTTTACTTCTACCGTACAATCGGGAAGAGTTGAATATTTCTGTTCATTTTCATACGTCTTACCGTTTTGTTTGTGGCCAGTGCTTTTTTGTTTAAAACTGGAACGAAGGAGAAATAGAATTGGGTGTCTTCAAACAATCGTTTTAGGGTACCTTCGAAAGGAAAAGAAACGGAACCCTTATATAATTGCTTTGTTCGTTTGTCTGTCTGTCAAGACTCTTTATCGCGGGAACACGGGGAGGTACAGAGTTGAAATTTAAACCATATATTTAGGTCAACAGTCCATTGAAGCTGTGAAAAAATCAAACCTTTAAGTTACCGTAAAAAACAGATACGGCCGTTTATGCCGCAACAAACTTATATTTGAACACCCAAGGGAATTAAAATTTATATGGTGCTTTCCGCTGGCAAGTAATATCATCTCAAACTACAAGTACACGTAACGTTCTCAAAACTTGACATTTGTAACTTTGTAGAGACTATAATGAAAAAAGAGATGTAACACTCCTCGGGAACGGCTTTTTTGGACAAATATCGATAAATGCCTAACTTAGTGAAGTTTTATTTAAATTTCATCAAGTGAGATTTTAGATGAGATAAAATACTATAGTATTAACTTGATCGTGTCGTAAAATAATGTATCGTTTAAGTAGGCTGAGTAAAAAAAGAAAAATACAGACCCAACTTTGGAATTATTTTCTATCGAGGAAATTTTAAGCAATCATGTATCGATCAAATCAGATAAACAATCATATAGTCAAGAATCATATATCTGAAAATCAGACCTGATTGTTTCTTAATCTAGTCAGAATGGCGTTTCAAAGCACGCGATAATTTCCAATGCACCGCCTTAATAATGCTTTATTCATCAATTTCAGCACGAATTATAAGTTAGGCTCATTTCAGCCAAATCGGGCCTAATGTATTAGCGTGAGTATTATGTGGCTGGACGCAATTATGTCGTTCGGTAAATTATTCAGCTGTTGAATGGTTCAACGGCCAAGGACGCTGTCACACCGTAGCGAACGAGAGGTTTTCTAGCCTGCTTAGGTGTCCACTCGGACCTATTTTAATTTATTTTATTTTATTTATTAGGGGACAATCTTACACAAATCGACCTAGTCCCAAACTAAGCAAAGCTTGTACTATGGGTACTAGACGACGATAATCATACTTATATAGATAAATAAATACTTAAATATATAGAATACATCCATCACTCGGGAACAAATAAATGCCCTCACCGGGATTCGAAACCAGGGGCCGTAGACAAGGTTACAATCGACAAGCACTAACGCCAATAGAAAATAATAAAATGTAGGGGAATGACAGATGCCGACGAAACACTTTTCGGCAACATCTGTCATTCCCATACATTTTATTAGTTTTCTATTGGCGTTAGCGCTTGTCGATTGTAACCTTGTCTAGGCCCCAGGACTTCTTGCTTCGTAGGCAGGGTCACTACCAACTAGGCTAAAGCGGTCGTTATTTATTAAGTACATCCACATCAAATATATTATACTAGCTTCTGCCCGCAACTCCGTCCGCGTGGAACTCGTTTATATCGTAGCACGACTCAAACTTTCATCCCCAATTACACCCCCTCCGGGGATGGTTTCCGGGATAAAAACTATCCTATGTCCTTCCTCGGGATCCAAACTATCTTCATCCTAAGCGTGAAGAGGTAACAGACAGACAGACAGACAGACACACTTTCACATTTATAATATTAGTATGGATTTCACTTAAAGCTTACTAGGAGGTATTGATTTACAACAATTACCTAATACTGGCATGCTCCTGCCAACCCAAGCAGAACTTGTCAAATCGTCCGGCAATCCTTTATGGTGTCCGGTGGTCTTATCCTCACCCATCCAATATTTCAAGGATGCATATGGCAGACATGTCCAGCCCAGTCCCACTTCAGTTTGGCGGTCTTGGCACCATGCTGCGCGCCACAAACTACATCTTTATTTATAAAACTAAAGCATCACACTGCTGCCGCCTCCCGCTGCGGCGGACCTTTGTATGCCAGTACTTCACATTGCACCGCACCGCACCTCCGTCCGGCGAAGAGTATACGGCGAGTAGGATCAGGCGTGCGGAGCTACTATTAAACACTAACTACTTCAAAAGCGATTGAAACCGGCCGGATTCGTTTCTCAATGAGGATTTCCAGAATGCATTACATGATGTCACCAGCTAGCAGAACTGTTGTGAGGGGTATTTTTGACAGCCACTTTTAAAATCCACTAATCAAACCAATGACCATTAAACATGATTGGTGGATTTTGACGGTCGTGGGTTCGATCCCTTTACCATTAGCTTTTCGGTGAAGGAAAACATCGTGAGGAAACTAGTGTCTTTGCCAAATCTTGGGATTAGGTGTCAAATCGGATCGCCGGCTCCTTTAGGGCACAAAAGGGAATAAATCTAGGAGCACGATGGTGGATTTTGACACCTAGACCTAGTATTGTGCTGGCCTCCGATTCGGCACGGTATGTGCGGCTGCCTAATTTATTGCACTCGCATTACTCGTGTCTGCTTAATTTCGCCTAATTCGGAGGCTCTCGCGGGACCGCCGATCTATTTGCTACCCAATTAGTAGAACGTGCTAAGTAAGATTCCACGGGAAAATGTAGTTGAGCTTACTTTTTTCAGGGTGGCGTACAGACGTACAAGCAAACAAAGACGGATGGTAAGGAAAGAATAGAGAAAATAGAGGAGCTCGTTTTTTAATTAAAATTGATTATTATTTCTATCTACCATTCGTGAACATAATACGCAGGCGAGGTTCTAAATAAAGCCGTGAAAAAACAAGGTTTTATAGAGTATTAGCTTCTGCCCGCGACTCCTGCCGCGTGGAGCTCGTTTAAATCGTAACTCCATGCAAACTTTCATCCCCAATTTCACCCCCTCGGGGGATGATTTCCTGGATAAAAACTATACTATGTCCTTCCCCGAGATTCAAACTATTACCGTACCTAATACCATTTTAATCGGTTTAGCGGTTTACACGTGAAGAGGTAACAGACAGACAGACACACTTTCGCATTTATAATATTATATTGGTATAGATAGCTTCTGCCCGCGACTCCTGCCGCGTGGAACTCGTTTATATCGTAGCACCATACAAACTTTCATCCCTAATTTCACCCCCTCCGGAGATGGTTTCCGGAATAAAAACTAATCTATGTCCTTCCCCGAGATTCAAACTATTACCGTACCTAGTACCATTTTAATCGGTTTAGCGGTTTACGCGTGAAGAGGTAACAGACAGACAGACACACTTTCGCATTATAATATTAGTGTGGATTAATAACAAATTTATTCCTAACCCTTATTGCAAATGTTAACAATGTGCTTGCGTATTAAAGACTGTACACGATAACATCCGGCCATGCATGATATGGTATACATTTTCACCGAATGCACATATTCAAGCACTTATTTTATTTTAATAATCTGTCACTACTGGCAAATATAATTCAAATAAATTCAAATTACAATGAGCTTCTGTGAGTTTTCGCCGAAAATACTCCACTATACCTTTAAATGTTTGAGCATCGTTTTTTGATAATCTTTACTCACTTCCTACTACAATGCCACAAAGGTAATTATATTTTCATAATCATTAATATGTTCATTAGAATGTTATCTTACCAAAAAAGTACGTTTTGAAACTATTTTCCATCTTAGGTAGTTGGAGAGGCTTTCTAGTCCAAGCACTGAAAGTTGTTTTTGTATGGGAGGCAATAATTTGTCAAAAAGCCAAATTGACCAACGTTAAAACACCTCAGATCTATCTTGATCTAAATGTAATTGTAAAAATGTTAACTATTGTAAAAATAAAATGTAATGAGGTATATTTAAGCTTATAAAATTCAAAGCACAAAAAAATAAATACCAGGAAAATTGGTAAAGCTTGTCAGAATACCGTGTGCAAGAAAATATAGGTACCGTGGAATATAAAATTCTCTAAGTCATAGATGACCTAACTTTATATAATGTTTGGATGTTTATTATGTAGTTTGATAACCACAAAACTATTTTAATGAAGAGCTGCTCCAAAGATTTACAAGATTCAAAAGATTTACCATAACATACATGGCCGGATTTTATCGTGTACAGTCAGACATAGTACATACAATATTACGTGCGTCTGAACTAGGGTGATCCTGTGTCTCAGACAAAGATAATAATGGTATTGTTGTTGTTTACCTACAGTTTTAATATACTGCGCTGAACGGAACGATGGACTTTCCCGCAAGAGGGGGATTATTGAGTGCTAGTACGTCACATTTTCCAGATAAACTATTTTTTTTGTCGCGATTTTTTTTTAACCTTTGTATGGAGCGTTGGCCGACTGGAGCGACGAGCTCCATACAAATGTAAAAAAAAAATCGCGTCAAAAAAATACTTTATCTGGAAAATGTGACGTACTAGCGCTCAATAATCCCCCTCTTGTGGGAAAATCCATCGTTCCGTTCCACGCTGTATACCTTGTTGTTTACCTATAGTATAGCCAAATGTTAGTTTAATATTAATATTAATTTTATGTTAAGTTTATAATAAGCTGTTGCTTGCCCTAGCAGGGCCCATGTCGCACTGTAATATGAAACATGAGATCTTATAATACCATGGATGCAAGGAATACATAAATTAATTGAAGGAAAACAGTGTGTGGAAACCGGTCTGATCCCAATAAGGTCTAGTTTTCCCTCTGGGTTGGACGGTCAGATGGCAGTCGCTTTCGTAAAACTAGTGCCTATGCCAAATCTTGGTGTCAAAGCGGACCTCGGGCTCCTTTAGGGCACAACCGGGAATAACGCTAATTTATTAACTTCAATGCTATAGAAGTAGACTCTCCTGTATGGGAAGTTTACCATAGTTATTATCTTCAGGAAACGCCGAAGATGAACTATCTCAATATCTATTACTATTCGCTATAACTATTCGAACCTGCCGTGGAATAGTTTCATACACCTATATCCAGAAACACCAGTAATTTCCTATTGCAGTTCATTAAGAACCTTCCGCACACAGAATCTTCCGTCAGGGCCGGAAAGGTTTTAAGTATGCGAGTTTTCAATATAAAATATAAAAAAACGACATTTTGATACTATAAAAGAACTACGAACTAGACTTATAAACGAAATATAAAATACCCCACCCAGTTCACCCGCTTGAGGCATGGACCTTAGGACGCTGGCTGCATTGCCTCTTTGCACCGCTAGACGCTGGGCAAAGAAAGAACCGGCCCTGTGGTCGCCTGAAACGCCAATAAGTCGGACCGACACCTCTTTCATAAATTTTTTGGTGTCGGACGACCAAGGGCCCAAAGTCTCCACCGCAAGTGTCGCGAATTCATATTCATTGGTGAGAAATGCGTACTTGCGGCGTTTGGACATTTGGTCTTGGTCAGCGGCAGTCCCAGGCTTCCGAGCCGACCCTTCGATGTGGGACGGAGCCAATATTTGCGGACAGTCTTACACTAATCGACTTAGTCTCAAACTAAGCAAAGCTTGTGCTATGGGTACTAGTTAGACGACGATAAATAAATATAGATAAATAATTAGTTAAATACATAGCCCGTGTGGTGCCGGGTTAGAATTTCACCACCCCCTTCTTCCCGTGGGTGTCGCAAAAGTCGAAGAAGGGAGCAGGGTTGAAGTGTGTTGTGGGCGATGGGCTAGCAACCTATCACTGCAATATCACATTTTGTCGATCTTTTATACCCACATTTATGCTAAAATTGGCGCTGGAATATAAGTTTCATGTGCTCTGCCTAACCCCTTTTGGGAATAAAGGCGTGTATGTATGTATGTAAATACATAGAAAATATCCATGGCTCAGGAACAAGTATTCGTGCTCATCACACAAATAGATGCCTTTACCGGGATTCGACCCTGGTACGTTTTTCTTCGTAGGGAGATCCATATCAGCTAGGCTAAAGCGGTTGCGGTAGGTAAATAGGTAAACTAGTTTTAACCAGTATACAACGCCAACAAGGTATTTCATCCTCAGAGGCTCTAGTATAAGTTTTACCGAAACAAAACGTTACGATCGCGTTTGCGTTTTACCCTCAATTTGTATGGGATTTGACAGCTAAACGCAAACGCGGTCGTAACGTTTTGTTTCGGTAAAACTTATACTAGAGCCTCAGTACTCATGTAACGTTTCGAACGCGCGTTAGGACACAACCCTCAACATCATCATATCAGCCGAAAGACGTCCACTGCTGGACATAGCCCGCCCAAAGAGTGCCACAATGACCGGTTCTGCGCCACCCGCATCCTGCGGTCTGCCGGGACCTTTACCAGAGGGGTAGTCGCGTAACGTTTCCAACTTTAGGACAGTAGGTATAACTGTCATTTTTTCATATAAAATTTGACATTTAGATCTACCTAACGTACGTACAATGCGTTACGCGATCGACCTGCAGGATTGAAACGTCAGGTGGCAGTCGCTTTCGTAACACTGCCTACGCCAAACTGGTTGCCAATTCGGACCCCGGGTTTCTTTACCGTAGCAGTAAGTTCAACTATGCTGGCCCACAGATTTGCTCGATGCTCCACCGAAGTGGAAATCACACTATTTAAGACCTTTAGCCGTCTTTCTACTCGAGCAGCCTGTGGGTGAAATATACCAAAAGAGCCTATAATGCCCTGCGCACATAACAATGCATTCAGTGTGCGCAGAGTTCGCCGAGACCCGCAAGGACAGTTTTCAAGCGATTATACGCAAGACAATCGTCTCGATGCTGAGCCGGTTAAGGGTAAGTTCCAAGAGCATTCTGAGTGTCATTGCCGACAGGTACGACTGCCCTTTGTGGGCGCCCTGGATCGGTCAAATCAAGGCGGTCGCGAAATTTAGATCTAAGTAAATAATCTTTATTTACTTAGTGTATTTAGAGGCTCTATACTAATAGTAGGTTAAGTAATTCTAACAATATATGGATGCAAAAACAAAAAAAAGCGAAAAAAAGCTTTTTATTATTATTATTTATCTCCGATTGAAATTCACGGGGCGACCCCGGTCGTTTGGAAGGTGTGCGTGGGGATATAGATTTAACACGTAGAGCCCTTTGGAGACGAAGTTTAATGTGATGTAATATTATAGATATTATTTAGGTACAACGGAGAAAATGCTAGAAAGATGTTTACATAAGACGGGCAGGGGCGGCCGTTGTAATAGTGATTCATTACTAATAAATAAAATGTCTATCCAACCGTAGTCATTCAAATCTTTAAGATGTGCTGTGCCTCAAATAATTTAATTCAACTCGAAAATGTCTAACAACTTGAGTAATTTTATAAGACTTCGACAATTATTCATTAAGATATCTGTCAGGATTAGATGAAATAAAACCGAGTGTTAACTAAATAACTAGATTTGATTAGATTAGATCTTGGTTAATATTTGTCTGAACGTTGAATTCAAGAGAAAACTTTACTGTTCAGTCACTGCCAATTTATAACTAGCTACATTAATCCATACTAATATTATAAATGCGAAAGTGTGTCTGTCTGTCCGTCTGTCTGTCTGTTACCTCTTCACGCTTAAACCGCTGAACCGATTGAGATGAAATATGGTATGGTGATAGTTTGAATCCCGGGGAAGGACATAGGACAGTTTTTATCCCGGAAATAATCCCCTGAGGGAGTGACATGGGGGATGAAAGTTTGTATCGAGCTACGACATAAACGAGTTCCACGCGGACGGAGTCGCGGGCAGAAGCTAGTGGCAAAATAAATAGAATTTGATAATTAAATTAGAACCGATGGCCGTTGGGGCGGAAAGGGGAGGAAAGGTTCTCGAGTGCCGACCACGTACCAGAAGACGCAGCGTGGTTAGACCCCACACAAGGTGGACTGTTGACTTGATAAAGGTCGCGGGAGTCCGCTGGATGCGGGTGACGCAGGACCGGTCATTGCGGCACTCTTAGGGGGAGGCCTATGTCTAGCAGTGGACGTCTTTCGGCTGATATGATGATGATGAACTGGAAGGTAACCTTATTTGGTACTACTGTTACACTGATCATTTGTTCTTATCTTGCGTTTCTTTTTTGACAAGGTGTTATTTAACTTGCAATGTTTGTTTGCTCTCAGGGGTAATTGCGTAACTTTCCGAAGTAGCGTTACGACAAGTAGACTGCGGGAAAACTACGGGATCGGCTACAAGCATAGTGCGTAGGCAGTGAGTAAGTTCATAATGACGGTGTCGAGGAAGCGCAAGCCGCGCAAGAGTCAATGTGGTACTGCAGAAACACCGAGCAAGGCGCTATATGTATCGCGCCTGCATTACATCGCCACGGCGGATGATGTGGTGGAGTACGTTCGTCAGAAGACCGGCTTCTCGCTGAGGGTGTTCCAGCTGCGTTCGCGCCACTACGTGCACTTCAGCTCGTTTGTGGTGCTCGTGCCGCGACCGCTGCAGGAGACCATCGCATGTGCTGACTTCTGGCCGAAGGGTGTCGTGTTTCGACGGTTCCGGGG
Organism: Epinotia bilunana; assembly: GCA_947049275.1. Classification (NCBI taxonomy): domain Eukaryota; kingdom Metazoa; phylum Arthropoda; class Insecta; order Lepidoptera; family Tortricidae; genus Epinotia; species Epinotia bilunana. The sequence goes on along the minus strand of OX346275.1, from coordinate 12,535,960 downwards.
CAATCTGCCGAATCCTACACCGGAGATGACGATGCAACGGGGCAACGCCGTTTCGTCGCCTAAATAGTATTATTTGTTGTTTTTAGTTTCGTGACGCATTGGTTATTACTGTAATGTCACGTAAATGTATTTGTCAATAAATAAATAAATAATAACTAATAGTACTACGTACAGAAGGTTCTCTGTTCACAAATCCCCTGTTTAGGTATGCCGAACGAGCCTAAACGTGGCCATCCCTTTCTATCGCGTGCAACGCGCTGCGATAGAGCGCGTGCGTGCTGTAGCAGCGATAACATACCGGCTGGGACCGGTAGGTCGGCAAGTAATTGTAGCGGCGCGACCAAATCACGAAGTCAGCCGCCCCTGACCGGCTAGCATGATAGGTGTTATCGTCACGTTTTACGGCGATAATGAACTGAATCGTCACGTAAAACGGTAACGATAAAACGTATCATGCTACTGCCTGCCATAAAATGTATCTGGTTAAGTCTTATTCCAAAGCCCGCAGACGTATAAATAACTCTGGTTAAAACTAAATACGGGTTATCCGAGTGTGAAATAGAAATAAAACAGAAATATATAAAAACAATAAATCTAGGCTATCCTCCGTGAAGCCGACGCAAGTGCTACCTCGGTAGGACCTAGGGTTGCCACATTTAGAAAATCTGGGCTTTTCCAATTTCAAAATGGAATTAACCCTATCATCGCCATCGTCAGCCAACGTAGACGACCTGTAGACCCCGCGCTGGCTCGGTGCGGGTTGTGGTCTCCACATACACCTTAGAATCAACCCAACTTTGCAAAAAACGCTGTATATAATATAATTTTGGAAAAAATTACCAAAAGGTGACTAATAATCTAAGCATTTGAAGATGAAGGTAAAAAGTGTGAAACAGACTTCCTAACTTAATTTTTACCCCAAATTGTTTACTCCTGACCTGAGGCATTTAACACAGTTTGAGAAATATCTAACAAAATCTTAGAGAATCGTTATAAAATGTTGGGGTTAGTTCTCGTCCCGGGTTCCATTCCGTGCATTTATAAGTTTTTCATGTTTTCTATGTATAAAAAAAAAGGAAGGTGGAAGGTGCAATTCGCCCCGCCCCGCCCACTGCCACTTAAGTTTAGTGATTCGGAGGGCTATATCGGTTCGTCGGTCGGTTATAAGAGTTATGTCCAAAGATGTTAAATTATAAACCGAGTGGCAACCCTGGAAATATTAGCAAATAAAAGCACCCCGCGCCCCTGACAAACGATCCCAGTCAGCCTTAGCCCAGACCCTGACTCCGCTAAAAACGTCTTTATCAAACCATCTGATATGCCTCCAATGATAATTGATAACTACACTTTAATACTATGTTCTCAAACATGCAATGAAGTATTGACGTTGTGTTCTTCATAATGGGCTTCGAAGTGTCACATTTCGGGCGCAGCGAGACGAGAGATCCGTAATGGCATCTCATTTAATTGCATGTTTGAGAAAAGCACTATACATATTTCGGCGTGAAAAGGGGTTGCCAGCCTCATAATTATCCCGGGCTCTGTAGTTATGCACTATTTCAACACACCATTATATAATGGGAAATAGTAGCAGTGGCTCAGGCCGGCAATTTTCAAACGTATTTGGAGCAACTTACCTATCGAACGCGCGCGCGTGGTCATAAATACCTACCAAGTCTTATACAATAACTACATTACCTATAATATTATTTTCAACACACCATAACATAATGGCCTATAGTAGCCGAGAGACTAAAGCCGGCGATTTCAAAACACAGCAGACGGAACTTATCGAACGCGCGTGGACATACGAAGTATTTTTTTGAAGTTGACAGAGACTAGACTTGTAGCCTCTTTCTAATCTATCTTTAATTCCGGCTGTTTGCTTCAGATCTCACGGACTGAAATTTCATTGTTAACTAACACTGGCAAAAAAGGAGGGTTCTGCAATTGCCCTGATATTCTGTATTGGCATCTCCAAATACGTATTGCAATGTTTTTACCACGCGTAAGAAAGATATATAAGGTCTGTAAGGAGTGTGTCTTTATTTTCAATGTTCAATAAAGTATTTTTTCCATCCATATAAGGATGAACGCATTGTCCAGTTTTTATAATTCCTTTTCTTGAAACTGGATAAAATTAATTATAATGATAATTTCTTCTAGGACCGTCCCAAAATTTCAAATTAGCACTAAAATTCAGCCTAAAGCCATCCGTCCACTTTTAATTAAGGTTCAGAAAGAAGCCAGTCATTTTGCTAAATGAATTTTATCCGAATAATGCCTGAACACATGAATACCGACATTGACTTATTTCTCCTCTTACTCCTCAAATAACTTTATTTATTACTGAAGTTTCAGCCGTAAAGTGTTGAGTAAAACTCCACTTCTAATCAAGGATTACACAAAGTTATTCTAGAATAGCTTAAGTCGCGTGAATCTTAAACAGGGATCCTGCCTCTTTGAAAAACCCGAGCGTAATAGGCACTGTATTTTGAAATGGCTCAAGCGAATGTGCATTAAAGTCGCTTACGCTCTATAGTGTTATAAAGTTGTATTTTATGTAATTAGAAGTAATGTTGATGCTGTAATCTAATCTGACACGTTTATCATTTAACGTAACATCATTAGGAAGTCTTAAAGTATTCATTGTAATGGTTTTAATGAAAATGCCTTTAGATAATTACGAGATTCTGGGAATATATACTGATGAAGAGATTTCCAAATTAATTTTGGGTATAATATGATGGATGTGTATGATATTATTTATGATTTAAATAACGGATAAAATAACAGACATTAGTACTTAAACCGCTCTGTGGTTTGGCAGAAGAATACATGTAATTAGTCGTAAGCAAAATTCGTGAATAAACTTTTTTTTTTTATATAGTTAAATAAGAAGCTACCGAACACTTGTACAGTCGCCATCAGATATATCGGAGCGGCCAAAGTACTCACAAATATCTCAACACGTCTCTATTGTTGAGGCATTAAGGTGCGCGCGCGCTCAGTGCAAATAGGTAGTAAGTCCCATACGAATTTCAATTCTCGCCCATCCACGCCCCGCCTCGTCGGTGGAAAACCACCTTTAGAGGCGTGTTCAGATATTTGTGAGCACCTTGGCCGCTCACTTATATCTGATGGCGAATGTACACATCACACATACTATGCATCTATTTAAATAGTTTATGTACGAAAGTAAATACTTTATTTCACACAAGGCACAGGTAAAAATACAGGCACAATAGGTTAAAAACCGTACAAAGGCGAACTTCAACCTGTCAGGGATTTCTTCCAGCTTAGTGCGCAGATTCAAAATTTAGCAGCTAAAGCTCACGTAATACGGTCTACCGTATTACGTTTTAAAGCAGACGTGCGATGCCAAGAGCACCTACCCACAACCGACGAGCATGTATGAGAAACTAGCTGATGCCCGCGGCTTCGCCCGCGTGGTTATAGGAAAATGTAACATATTGAATTTTCCCGTGGGAATTTGATGTCTTCCCGCTGGAAAAAGTAGCCTATGTCAGTCTAAACTATCTCCATACAAAAAATCACATTAATACGATGCTACGTTGCGACGTGAAAGAAGGAAAAACAAACACGCACACACACTTTCGCATTTATAATATTAGTAAGGATGTCATGAAAGTGAATGAAGCAAGAAAGGTTTGTCAGATGGAAATCCGTGATCTATGCCTACCGGGAAATAGGCGTGATTATATGTATGTATGTATTATGTCGTCATCATCCTCCTAGCGTTATTCCCGGTTGTGCCCCTAAAGGAGCCCGGGTTCCGCTTTGACACCTAATCCCAAGATTTGGCATAGGCACTTGTTTTACGAAAGCGATTGCCATCTGACCTTCCAACCCAGAGGGAAAAAACTAGACCTTATTGGGATTAGACCGGTTTCCTCACGATGTTTTCCTTCACCGAAAAGCTAACGGTAAATATTCCGTACATAAGTTCCGATAAACTCATTGGTACGAGCCGGGGTTCGAACCCACGACCGCCGCTTGACAGCCGCATGCCTGAACCACTAGGCTACCGTAGCTTTTTCAACGTATGCATGTATTATGTATGTATGAAAATAGTAAATGTAAAAATGAATAATACCATAAATACAATAGGCATATCTGTCGCGGAGTGTACGCCTAAACACCTCTTTATTATTAGGCGTAAATCTTAAATGTCATCCCCAAAATATAAGGTATCCTTTTGGAAACTTTATTACTACATATATTATCCCGACTGTCCCTGAGGGCGTACAAGATTTATTTTGTAGATAATCATTTCTAACTCAAACAGTAAGGCCTATTTACACTGCAGGCAAAGCAATGGGAAAAGTCAGGTCGTAATAAAAATTCAGTAGATATTTTATGCAGAATACTTTTTACCACCTGCCCGCGCGGCTTCGCCCGAGTATAGCAAAGAACGCAGGCAAACCTGCGGGATAAAATGTAGTCTATATTTTTGAAATAGGATTATTACATACAATCTTATAAATACAAAGCTATGATCTCATAGACTTTTCCTCTTTATAATGTTAGGTAGTAATACGAATATAGATTATGGCGGATGTCTAAAAACGAAACCAAAGCGGTCGGTTTCAAAAGCTCCCGAAGATGTGTTGAGAGCGAGGGAATTTGTTCCTTCAGCTGTCAACACGGCGAATCCTCAAACATATCAAGGGTCGGCAACGCCCATGTAAACTCCTTTGGAGTTGCATGCGTCTATAGGCTGCGGTGTCCGCTTACCATCAGGCGGGCCGTACGCTTGTTTGCCACCGTCGTTGTATAAAAAAAAACTATTCATCAAAATCTTATGAATAGAAGAAGATTGAAACAGTTTTTAGTTTCGAACTAAAAACAATTCCAGTAAAACACATTGCAGACAAAATCCAGTCGCTCCTATCAAACGCTAGTAGCCTACTATTTTCCCAATCTCCTATAACACTATACTATCATAGCGAAAGCTACTTTGCTGTATAAAAAACTGAGTCTACATTAGGACAAATTGTTAGTAAGGTAGGTGGTTGTGAAGTGTATTATAACTCGACCCACGTCAATCGAGCACGTGCCTCGCTGAAATATTAACTTTGTAGAAAAAATGGCCACTTACACAAAATTGTTTCAAGGTGCTGTCCGTTCTAATGGACGTAGGTACGATGACAAATTAAATAATAAATAAGGTAAACGTCGCAATGCTTGACGCTGACCTAATATAACTTTCAATCTTAATTCATAATAGAGATGAACAATGATTTTCACATCTCGTACTCGAAAAGTGTGTTATCGAACGAGCGAGCGAAGCGAACGAAATTCTATGCTACAGCTTGGGTCGAAAATCGTCTGTCTGTCCGGTTGCGGGTGCCTGGTGTCTGTCCGGCTGTTCTCCTCTACAGATCACATTTCTGAACCGATTCTCGTGAAATTTTGGGAGAGAAAATAATAATTAACGAACCTGTCGATAATTATAAATAACGTTTTGTCAAGTCACAAGTAAGCGAGTCTATCGCGAGTTCAACAGGCTTGTCTGGGCGAGAGAGAGAGAACAGACTGTCCCGCTCTATCATAAAGCTTATGTCGCGTATAAGTTACCAGGCCCAGTTACGTGCCGCAAGAATCTCTCCTCTTCACTTCCCTACAGACCTGGCCTTAGAAGGCTAAACACCAGGAGGCCCCATTGGGAGAACCCAGTTTCTAACTGTAATGCTGTGTAATTATTTTAAATAAATAAATATACAAAAAAAAAAAACCAGACAAGCAAACAGAGATGCCCGATTTGGTCCGGGAACCTTACAAGGGAACTCGGATCAACTCGCCCGAATCTCCCCTCAATTATTCAGACAACCCCGCCCATCTGACTAGGTTGGCTGGACATTGCAATTTACCTAAACGAAATAACTAAAAGTTGTCCTTCTCTTGGCAAATAAAATAATACTAAGATTCTTTAGTAGGTATTTTTTTTACACTTTTGCTTATTTTTATTTTATATTATTTTATTACTGTGTTCTGTTCATATTCTTGTAATTTCTTCCCTCTGGGTGGCCGATAAGGCCCCCGGAGAGGTTATCCATAAGCATTTCTGTTACTGGCCGTTTTACAGGCCAAACAGGGCAATCAAACAAAAAAAAGTCCGCCGCGCGCCGTGCTCGGACGTGTGGACGCATCTTCAATCGTTAGTGTTTTAAATTTGGCGTGTCAAAGCCGTTTATAAAAAAAAACATGCCGCCAAATTCAACAATATTTTCGCCGTGGAATTGATTATTAATTGCGGATGGTTTATTTTTTCGCACATTCACTCACAAGGGATAGGCAGAGCACATTAAACTTTTGTTACAGTGCCACGTTTAGCATAAATGTGGTCAGAAAATATCGAATGTGAATAGGCAATTAATTGTTTTCCTTACCGTCCAGCGCTTTCCGCGGATTGTAGTTTACATTTCTGGCCGATATTGATCGATGTTTTTATTTCTTTATAAATTTTCTGTGACTTGGTGTTTTAAAGGGGCAAGATGCCGGGTAAAGCACCTTATGTGGTGGTACTTTCTCGCATACAAATTGAAAAGAAGAGTGACCTAAGTAATACCCTATTTACATTAATGTAGCCTAGTTCAGTATTTTCATCCAGTTAACTGAGATTGATACAAGGGTAATAAGCCCAAGGAAACTCAATGAAGTTAATATGAGTCTCAAAGAAGTATCATTATAATAAACTCCCCAAACTTTGTAACAAATAATGACTTAAAACTTTCTTTCGCCCTGACCTACATTTTACAGCAATCGTTTTTCAAAATATCGTTTCATCTATTACATTTTAAACCGTATCACTGAGGAATAGAGTGTTATTTGCAATAACACTACGAATATTTATCCTGCGACCTAGAAATTGACGTGTATATTCCGCATTGTCGTATAGGCTTTAGTTTTTGCCGCAAATTTGCGCTTTAACCAATTTGATTATGGTTGGTTTTCCAATAAATAAGATTTTGAACGACGAGTTTTCACTTTTCATTACTTATATTGGTACAGGTTAATAAAAATTCTGCTCGTTTAAGCTTTTACGAGTAATTTAATCCGAATAAGTATTATAATGTAGTTTTGTTTTGACATTTATTGAGTTTGAGACATAACATTGGACGGAAGTATTAGAGTTTATTGCTGCTTACTAAACTCCATTTGAGATCCAAGTAAAAAAAATGAAATGTATTAATGATATAAGTTATACATAATTAGACATTTTTAAATTCAAGTATTTACTAAGATTTTATTCTGTATTATGTCATTTTTAAATTAAATTATTTGCGTTTTAACATTTATTTTTATTTTTTCATATTTCTTTGACATGTTTGTACCTAACTATTAATTTTGATTGTAGTGTATTGTTTTGACTTGAAATAAATCTATATGATGAAAACTAGATTTTGAGAAATATTTAATATTATAGTAAGATAATATTTTAATAACTAACCAATATGGACCTGGTTTTGAAATAAATGTATTCATTCATTCAGAGCGCACTGGAGTAAATCCATTTGACGGGCACTGAGTTCATTAATTAATAGATATATTAGGGATAAAGGAAATAGAATAGAATAATATGAATTTGTATTGAAATTCAGTTAAATAAATTACATATTTGCTTAAATGAGTACTTATTAATCCACGGTTAAACTCGCGTATTTAACATGTCACATTGAACATCTTTGCTTCTCAGAAACAATGAATTAGAATGACAGTAGTAGAAAAACAGCGTCGCACCAACTCTATAAATTAGTGTTGCCATATTAAAATAATATTATGCAAAAACCGATATGTTTAATATATTATTAAACAGCGGGACAGGGACACGAGGCTAGCAATCCCCGAGTACAGTGCTTTGCTTAAACATCCAATAAAAATGTACTACCAATATTTCAAAATAGCTGGTCACCGTCGTTTTGCAGGAGACCATAAACAACTTTACTTGTTATTTAGTCCCATATAAGTATATAATCTAACACTTGTATTTATATTTTTGAATTTTGTTCTTTAGTTTTTACTGTAATTTTAATGTTTTTGTTTATTTTTCGCCCGTTTTAAACTCTTTTTTATTTAACTTGTTGCACGCCGTTTCGTCGCCGGTTGGCCCCGACGGAAGACCAGCGCTGGCGAATTAGGTCGGCACCATTTCATGTCACGTTAATTATATTTTTGTGTTTTAATGAATTTTCCTGGGTTTTTTGTGCCACGAATAAATGATTTTTCTTTCTTGTCTTTCAATAATGACCAGCACCTCAAGCATTAAAAATCTATAAACTTCACTGTTAAACCCGTACAGACTATGAAGACGACATGATAGCTTCTATTTAGTTTGTTAATTATCTATAAAACACACTTTCATTTCCGCATCTCAGCACAAGATCGTAAACGCCTGTACGTAATCACCTATTTTATTGCACCCAACAAAACAGCCATTCCCACACTGTATTTAACATAAAACAAACACAATTTTAATGAGATGTTAGCATAAAAGTTCACTATTTTCCTTTTAACGCAAACAATCCACGTGCCCCTAAAAACTTTGCTCAATTAACAGTTACAACCGTATCGCTCCCAAAAACGCAAGAAACTAGCACAAAGCGGGCGCATTCCGCCGGTTTATTATTGCGACAAAAGTTCAAATAAAACAAGTCGACGAGGCCGAAGAAAATTAAGTACTATTATTGACTTGTACTCAGCAAACACAATCAACGACGGAAGGACGTCTCTTCACAACTAGAACTAATCCAAAACTACTCCGTTAAACGAAAAGCCATCCATTCCGCGCTTAGAACTGTCTGCTGCCTTAAAGGCTTTGGTGAGCGCGCAGTGGACGCTTCGTCGTCTGCTTTGGGAGAAGCTGTTGAATAGTGGACTCGCGTGGTAAAGGACTTAGATCTAATAAGAAGAGGTGGGGCGTCGTTGTGTGAGAAAAATCCTAGGGACAATGCAGTGCATTGCGTTCAAAAGGACCTCTGGATTTTACGATGCGGCTCAAGAATGGGCCCGATTGTACGGGTAACAAAGAACAAACGTATTACGTTTATAAATAAAACACCGGAAAATGCGACGTTGCGAGTCAGATGTCGGAATACTTGGAACACTTTCTGAGGGAGCGAAAGAGGGTATTTGTCTAGCTATGAAGCCGAATATAGGCCGGTATTCCAACCGCAGTGTTTGATAGTAGAAAACATTATCTCCAGTTTCATATATGTATTCTGAATGACAGGAAAATCAGATTGGGAATGCGTCCATTTCCGTCAAATGACTCTCGGATTGGATAAGTACGATCACGGACTTTAAATGTTGCAACTATACTTTTGAACCGCGTTGTGTGTCCACTGTCGAGTTCACAGATAGCTTTATTTAATAAGTAGCAATAGTAATGCGCTTAGAGGAAAAAATAACAAGTACCTACACTTTTTAATACCTAGAAATGTAGGAGTAACTTGCACGTTCTACCTTTAACGTTTTTTTTATATTGTGTTAGGAATCGTAAGGAAACCGGTCTATTCCCAATAAGGTCTAGTTTTCCCTCTGGGTTGGAAGGTCAGATGGCAGTCGCTTTCGTAAAACTAGTGCCGATGCCAAATCTTGGGAACAACCGGGAATAACGCTAGGACGATGATGATAAACCGTCCGATTCCATTTCCGATATTGTTTTTAGGGTTCCGTACCTCAAAAGGAAAAAACGGAACCCTTATAGGATGACTTTGTTGTCCGTCCGTCCGTCTGTCAAGACCCTTTTCTCAGGAACGCGTGGAGGTATCAAGCTAAAATTTATACCAAATATTCAGGTCTACTGTCCCTTGGAGCTGTGTAAAAATCAAACTTCTAAGCCCACGCAATCAAAAGATACAGCCGTTTATGCCGCAAATTTTCGAAACTCGCAAGGGAATCAAAACCTACAGGGTACTGCCCGTTAACTCAGAATCTTGAAATTGGGTACGAAGCAACGTCTTATAGCACAGATAAAAGAAAAATTGCCAAAACCGTAAATTTTTAGTTACATCATATAATAAAAATATATTTAATAATTTTTTTTTTTTTTTTTTTTTTTTATGATATAGGAGGCAAACGAGCAGTCGAATCACCTGATGGTAAGCGATAATCGACGCCCATGGACACTTACAACACCAGAAGAGTTGTAGGTGCGTTGCCGGCCTTTAAGATGGGAGTACGCTCTTTTCTTGAAGGCTTGAAGGTTATAACGGTCCGGAAATACCGCAGGCGACAGTTCATTCCAGAGTTTGGCTGTGCGAGGCAGAAAGTTTCGGGAGAAACGCACAGTTGAGGACTGCCAACCATCTACGTGGTGAGAATGGAAAAGCTGTCGCGTAGGGCGATGGCGGAAGGAAGCGGCGGGGATTTTAAAGTTATTACTCCTGGAACGTATAATGATGGAATCTGGTGAAAACCCTGGGTTAAAATACAAAAACAATGTTATAATCGGTTCGCAAGGAACTAAAGTTACAAGGCGAAGTGACTGACAACTTCCATTTTCTAGAGGTCGGTTGAAATGCCCCCGCATTCCACGTTTCCCCGGAAAACATAGCAAAACAAACCACTCATATATATAGAACATGTTGATATATCACAAAGGCTCGAAATGAAATCACATCTCTCTGAGGGTAAATAAGGAAATGAACCAATATTTGTCACGATATTGTCGCTAATCATGGCGGACGTTTTCCCGGTATATATATCGGTAAACACGTCTGCTATGACGCCAATGTCGGAGTACGTTACGTTTTTGGAATTTAAAGGATCAACGCAATGTTTTCGTTCACTTATACTGTACATACTTCGTCCGTGTAACTCATTAATCGATGTAGAGAAACTTCCATCATCCCAATACCTTGAAGGTGTAATTCCGTGCATCGCGGACGATCGTGTGACATGCCGTCGGCTGATGAGTATATTATGAATAGGCAGTGTATGAAAATGCCGCACGCATCTGTCGCAGACTTCGAAAGCGACGCCATACATTTTCACGCAATCAGTCGCGCGCGGCTGCGATCGGCCGCGATGCACGAAATTACACCTTAAAGGGATGATTTTCGGGATAAAACATATTGATGTTTTAATACAGGTGATAGAGTAGAGTTGTTTTGGCGTGATTGAGTAACAAACGGCCAATCATCCAAACATTCACATAATATTAGTAGGATAACCACGCCTTTTTCCCAAAAGGGTGGGCAGAGATTTTTATAAAATCAGTGTGTTTAAATCTGACGGCCGCAAAGTACCTATCCGTCGGGATGCCGTTTTTTAATTTTCATGTTAAAATTATAAAGTGATTGAGGACTGTTGATGGCGTAACGATGTCCCATAACCTTAGTCAGTCTACAGCCACACACACGCACCACTTCTACGAGCAGATTTCTTACCGTTCACATACGGTAAGCGTCCCAATATTCGAAACCTTAATTCCTTTAATTCAGCCCCTCTTTGTTCAGATTAAAGGCGTCAAGAAACGTGTCAGTGACGAACACTGGGACGTTTACCCTAAGCTTCATGAAACGTAGTAACTTCGAAAACATACCTGAAACAAGACAATAAAACATTAATTTAATCATTCTAGTGCCTAGCAACACTGGCCACTACAATATTGAAAAAAAAACTTAATTAGCCGCCCTGCAAACTGCGTCCATCCTATCGCGATCTCCAGCGAATGATTATAAAGCACATCAACACGCGTGCTCCGTGCTTACTTCATCAACATCCTATCTTCCACCTGCATGACATTCTAAAATCAACCTTTTATTAGACGACTTACGGTTAAAATTAGAATAGAAATTAAATCCGAGATAACAGCCTGAGGTATTTGATTGAAATGGCGAGTGGATACCACAAATGCCCGGAGATTGGAATAGCATATAAACTTGTCTACTATAGGGTCCGCTGGCAGTTAATACTGAGTAATACTTCAGTAGATAAACGTGTGACACGCGAGGTTTTTTAGGTCATTTCATGACAATGTTTGTTTTAAAATGTTTAAATAAAATAATCATACATTTTGTTGTTTTCGTGTCGTCATGTTTAATAGCAGTTGAGTTTGTAGTTGACATCGGATTATGTTGTTTAGTAATAATAACATAGGCCTTCATGTAAAGCTGTATTCATAATTTTCAGACGTCTAAACGAGGCCATCCCTTTCTATCGCATGCAACGCGCTGAGATAGAACGAGTGCGTGCCGTAGCAGCGCTAACATAGCGGGCGGGGACCTTGTACTTGAAGCGGCGCACTGTGAATCGAGTAGAACATGCAAATGGGACAAAAACCCTTATCAAATATCCAAAAACTCATTATGGTAGGTCATTACTAATGAGTATACATTAAGAGTCCCACGTGTTATTTTTTCCTGCAACCCCCCCTTACATGAGTAATTAAGGTGACTATATAGGATGAGTGCAAATTTACTATGCATTCATTTGCGTAATTGCTCTTGGCTTAAAAATAATTGTGTGCATTTCCAAGTTATTTGTGTTTATTTCATTATTATGGATTCCAATTTGGAGGGTAAGTAGTATTTTTAGACATATATTGATTATAAAAATATTCATTGTATTTTGTAAAACATCAACATGTTTCCGAATAATCATTGGAATTTTACCCTAACTTTGACTTTCATGGTCAAGAAATTACATGTCGGCATCTGTCTACTCTGTGAAATTTATATATAATATACTTATAGCTATAAACCGTCATATTTAATAAACTCCCTATCCAACTTTTGAGTACAACTATTTTTTTTTTTTTTTCTTTCAGAATTAGATTTTTGCATTTCATAAGTCAATTTCTTCGATGTATGGCAGAGACATTTGAAGGAAGCGAGAAACAACGAAATATATACATTTATATCATCTGAGCATGATTTAAGTGGAATAACCGAGGACTCCCAGAGACAAATTAAGGTAAAGATATCCCAATTTTCATCCAGGATAGCTCAGAAGTGGGATGCTGCTGGTAAATGTAGACAGCGATTTCTCGAGAAGAACTCTGACTGGCTTCATGGTGAACCTATCAAGTTTGAAGTTCATAGACGTACGACGATGCCGTCATCATCCACTGAAGCTGTAGCAGGCCCTGAAGGCCCCAGAAGGAATTCTCGGACTCTAGCCTGAAGACTAAACGACGACGAGTAGAGAATTTAGTTCAATCTACAAGTTCCGAGGAGTTATTGTTTGCAGCAGAAATTTCGTCACGTCAATCGGGCTCCAAGGAAGTGGCTAGAAGAATGAAGAACATAATTGAAGATAACAAGAGCGGCGACACCTCAGGCAACAAAGAAAACACCAAGTCATGCAAAGAAAACGCTAGATGTTTGACGAATGAAGAAGCTTTGGCGTGCTATATAGATAGCAAATTGACTACATGCACATACAACATCATAAGGCAGTCGACTAGTAAGGTAGGGCATACCGTATTTCCATCATTGTATTGTATAAAAAAGGCTAAAGTTGCATGTTATCCTCCTGAAGATAGCTTTTTGATTAATGAAACGCGTGCTGAAATCAACGTTCAGGCAGTTTTAGATAAAACCGCTGAACGTTTGGTTTTATCACTGGAAGATGTTTTAGATAATTTAGTGTCCCCTTGTTCATCATTCAAACTAATTAGTAAATGGGGTTGCGATGGAAGTTCCGGTCATAGTACATACAAACAAAAGTTTACGAATAGTAATGACACTGATGAATTTTTGTTTGTATATTCGTTCGTTCCGCTTCAATTACGGGATGATGCTGATAATGTCGTTTGGCAGAATCCACGCCCGTCATCTACTGCATATTGTCGTCCAATAAAGTTTATTTTTTCCAAGGAAACAAAAGAATTGACTATTGCCGAAACAAATCGAGTCTTGGAAGAGATAAACGCTTTATTGCCAACATTATGCAAGGTGATGGGAAGGGAAGTTTCTGTTGAACACATTATGCTTTTTACCATGGTTGACGGAAAAATTTGCAATACTATGACCGAAACTTCTTCTGCTCAAAAATGTTTCATTTGTGGAGCTACTCCAAAAGTTATGAATGATGAATCTAGGGAATATATTGCAAATAATGATAATCTTGGTTTTGGTTTATCAACTCTCCATGCTTGGATTAGATGTTTTGAGTGTTTACTTCACATAAGCTATCGCCTTGAAGTAAAAAAGTGGCAACTTAGAGGAGAAGCCGATAAAGCGAATGTAAAGAAACGCTCACTAGAAATTCAAACTAGATTTAAAACGGAAATGGGACTGATCGTTGATAAACCAAAACCAGGCTTTGGTAATACTAATGATGGAAATACAGCTAGAAGATTTTTTGAAAACCCGGAGCTTAGTGCTGCAATTACAGGGTTAGATGTATCACTCATTAAAAAATTTGATATAATACTTCGAGTTCTATCATCGGGCTATGAAATAAATTTAGAAGCGTTTGAAAATTTGACACGGGATATAAGAAAACATTATTTAAATCTCTATTCGTGGTATTACATGCCTGTTACAGTACACAAATTATTGATTCACAGTAGGGACATTATCCGATCAGCACTATTGCCGATTGGACAGTTATCCGAGGAAGCACAAGAAGCTCGAAACAAAGATTGCAGACGATTTAGGGAACATCACACAAAAAACGATCTCGTCAAGCCATGAATAGAGATTTAATGAATATGCTGTTGATTACATCTGACCCTTTAATTAATAGTTTTAGAAATGTACCAAGGCAAAGAGTAAACTCGTTGTCTTCTGATGTTTTAGCATTGTTGAAACCCCCTAGAGTTAATGAAACTAATGTAGATGTAGTGTCTAGTTTGTTTAGTGTAGATGATCATGACACGTCAATTAATGACGGTGAATGTAATTAATAAAATGACCGCTGTAATTAACTCTAATTGATTTATATGTACCTACTTAAGAATCCTATGTAAATGTAGTTCCTAATTAGTTTTACTTTTCCTTGTAATGGCATGATAATGTTAAAAATGATGTTGATTAAAAGATTACTGCAACAGTAGATTTAGTATTTTATGTGTACATGTAATAAAATATATAATTCATTATTGTACATTCACTTTTATAATATTGTTTTCTCTGAACCCCCACCCTACCCCTCTAAGTCACGAACCAAAGTACATAAACTATACGTATATGTATATTCATACATAATGAGCTCGTATAAGCTCAAAAAACTACTAAAATAATTTTGTCCCATATGCTTGTTCTATTCGATTCACTGTGCGGCGTGGCGAAATCACGGAGTGAGCCCCCCTGGCATGGATGGCTCGCGGTATTTAAGCTACCGAAGTGTTGTCGAACCGCCCTGTGCAACCCGAACTGAGCCAACTTGGACTGGGGCGGAAATATAAAAAAATATGAAAAAGTTTTTTTTTGTCGCGAGTCAGTCGATTGAAACTGCGGTTGCCTGAAAGTGTGTACGGTTTTTATATAATGAAATGCTGTTTCAATCGAATACCTGGCGATACATTTTTTGGAAAAGTCGAAACGACCCAGCTCTAAGAAACCAGTATTGTCGCTCCGACACGTCGGCTGCTGCTGTCTGCGGTGGGCTCCAACTTGTACCTTTAGTCGGGTTGGAGAGCACGGTGTAGTGTAAGTCGCCATTAAGTAAGCGACACGTGTAAATGACACGTGTTTCATTACACAATATTTTAATTAATGTATTTTCTTCGGAACATATACCTACAGCGTACCGAATGTGTGCTCTCGTGAAGAATTGGAGGCCTTAATATAAAATATAATTGATTGTTAGTACGTTTATAGGCAATAGTTCGACAATTCTGTAGAGAATTATTTAGATGAATTTAAATCATAATAGTCTTTAAAAATGTGTCGAATTACTACATTCAGCAAAAAAAGTGGTCACATATGTATTGCTGACCTCATCTCTTAAGTAAGTCACTGCACATGCTGCTATGTATTCAATTAAGGACACTATACCCTTTATCCATAAAACTTAAAATGCCTCTGCTAAATAAAATGCGCTTTGTGCCTTTCTTACGAACACAAATGTCAAAGTGACGGACAAACGAATTTTAACGACATTTTAGTTAATAGGACGTTTATGAATACGGCCGTATAGGTTTAATTTTATGCTCACTGATTTCTCGATATCATACGAGTAAATGTACAATACAATACAACAATACAAATATTCTTTATTATATATTAAATAAGTGTATGTCCTCTGTATGTCAGTCTCTTTTGTGTGTCAAATTGTTGTTGTGTAACCTCTTATATGGGTCGGTGAAGACCTGTAATAAAATATTTCATTCATTCATTCATTCATTGCTCACCAGACATACATTTTACTCTAATCTCAGAATTCAGGAATTCTGGATCCTTCGTAATCAGACTGTTATATAATGGAAACCAAAGAACGCATAGGAATTTGGGGTATAATATTTTCTATACTAGGAAACTGTTCAAAACTTATGAATCTAAGAAAAAAGTAAAACGTTAACTTTAAATTAAAGATACATGGGCCTTTTTAATTTAAACTTAACAGTATAGGTACCTACCTTACGTTTTTCTATAGTCATGGAAATGATTGGAAAAATTGTACTATGATTAGTCATAGTACAATTTTTCCAATCATTTCCATTTCTTTTGTAGTTTACCATGCAAATCTGTCACCGAAATCCCTCTTTCACAACCAATATTACGATCACATCTCAAGGTTCCTTATCCATAGATCTTACAGAACCCCGAAAGGGTCCAAAGCGTATAAATTGAGATACAAATACGGGCGCGGCCATACGGAACCATAGTGCATAAATAAGTCATTTGCTCCGACCAATTGTATTGACTGTGAACAAAACTGTATAAAGCTGGGGGTACACGGTCGGTTTTGTTATGGTTTTTTGTGTCGTAATCTTACCTCAAAACTTACCGTTTGACGTCAGCTCACTGACAGAGCCACTATGAGCCTTACGAAAGTTCCGATTGTCAAAATTGCTGTGAAAATAATAGTTGATATTGAAATACAATTGGATCTAAATCTGATACTGCACACTGCAGCTTGCTGGCTGTCAAGACTGTCCAATTCACATGTAATTGCTGTACAGTACCGTTTGTCGAATGTATACGGAACGGTTGTACAACTAAACGAGTCACCGGAATATAGCATGCCGAGAATATGCCAGTGCCCAAACACTCCCAGTGAGTGCAGGTGAACTATATAACTTGACTCCTTTTCTTGAGAGCCACAACTTGCTTGTTGTCCGCGAATAGCACAAATATTACAAGTAAAAAACACATTTCATCTTTTTCTTAAACATCCTTTAATATGTAGTGGTTTGTTGGGATGAAACTATTGACAGGCCAACAAACATTTACTATTTAATATTATAAAAAAAATTACCGTTCATTGCTTTTTTGTGTATTTTTTTATGTTTGTATTTTAGTTAAGTATATAGGTATTTCCTTTTAATTGTTTTGTTTGTTACTCTCCGTGCTCTCACCGAATGGACCCTGCGGAAGACCAGCGCTGGCTGCAAAGCTAGCAACATGCTGAGCTGGGTCCATTTCGTGATAAAAAAGAAATGTGCTTTTTTTATTATTATCTGTGTTGTGTTTGTCACGAATAAATGTTTTGATTTGATTTGATTTGATTTATATTTTTCCCGGTTGTATCCAACGACCCCGGGGTCCGCTTTAGCACCAAACAATATTATTACGACTATAACCGCCATCTTGGCGTTTTCTGCCTCCAGTGTGCCCCCAGCACTCACATCGCACGCTTCCCGCGATTTGCATAGAATTGTCACAGTGGCACAGCAATATTTACGCCCTTGCCTTGTTCTCCGGCGCTAGAATAAAATAAACACTGCTATTAAGTAAGTCTGGGAAATTATAAAATGCTCGCTTAGCTTCCTGGGGGATTTTAGGACATTTATTGAGTTTCCTTGGTTTTATAATGAAGAAACAAGATTATTTGAAACATAAAGCTTTACTATCACGTTGGTACAAAATGGATGTGTGGTCACCGTAGCTTATGGACCTACTTTTAAAATTTTCTTAAAGAACGTCACTTCCGTGCATTACACCGTCCGTTACATTTCCCGATCGCGGTAGTCGCTCGCCGGGTTATGTTAATAACAGTGTTGTTACTCCTAACAACGCGACCCACGCGCGAAATTGATAACCCTAACGATCCGAATTTGACAAAGAAGGAGGGCATGCTTCGGATCGTTTGTCCTGCCATACATTGGCCTTGTAAGACAGCGGACCTTCTCTACGTAAGTGTAATATTTATACTATGATTAATAAACGACTATGTAATAAATGTGTATGTAATATACTATTATATTTGTGTCCATCTTGCGTGTGTAGACCTACAAGGTGGACTGATGACCTGGCAAAGGTCGCGGGAGTCCCCTGGAAGCGGGTGGCGCAGAACCGGTCATTGTGGCACTCTTTGGGCGGCTTAAGTCCAGCAGTGGATATCTTTCAGCGGTTCCAGGTTTATGTAGTCTACATACACATGGAACCTCTAAAAGCGCCATTTTTCAATCGATATCTAACAGATCTTGCAGAATTGGCACGGATCTGTAGGACGTTCAAATTAGACTCCGGAACTACCAACCTCACGATTCAGATTTATGCTGAAACTCGCATAAATTTCAGCTTCCTGCTAAATGTATCCATTACACGTTGACACTTTTTAGTGGGGAGTTCCGCTTTAACGACCTGAATGGGTTTAGTTTCTGCTGATAGTATAGTTACCACAGGATAACAATAGTACTACGTACAGAATTAAGGTTCTCGGTTAAGGCGATGCCTTGATTTGAGTCGAACACGCCCCCTAGACAGAGAAACGCTGATGCCTCCCACACACGAGGAAAAGAGATGTAACACTCTTCGAGAATGGCTTTTTTGGACAAATTTCGATAAATACCTAACGTAGCCGCTCACTTGCTTTCGGATTTTAAAAAAGTAAGTCTAAACTGCTTCAAATTTTTCATTATCAAAGCAGCCTATGGGCTTCGACTGGCAACCACAGTTGCCACCATCAGGTTAGGGGTCCGCGAAATTGGCAACTGCGGTTGCCACAAGCAAGCAAGTGGTTATAGACGTTTTATCTAAATTTCATAAAATGAGATTTTAGATGAGATAAAATACTATAGAATTAACTTGATTGTGTCGTCAAATAATGTATCGTTTGAGTAGGCTGAGTAAAAAAAGGAAAATACAGACCCAACTTTGGATTTTTTTTCTATCGAGGAAATTTTAAGCACTCATGTATCGATAAAATCAGATAAACAATCATATAGTCAAGAATCATATATCTGAAAATCAGACCTTATTGTTTCTTAATGTAGTCAGAACGGCGTTTCAAAGCACGCGATAATTTCCAATGCACTGCCTTAACAAATCCAGTTTAGGTATTCCAAACGAGCCTATAAACAATTGCTCATTTTTATATAGTTTTTGTTTTTAATGTGTACTGTAAATATTAATATTTTATTGAAGCTACATCTAGGTAGTGAT
The DNA here is from genome assembly GCA_947049275.1 of Epinotia bilunana. Taxonomy (NCBI): domain Eukaryota; kingdom Metazoa; phylum Arthropoda; class Insecta; order Lepidoptera; family Tortricidae; genus Epinotia; species Epinotia bilunana. The sequence goes on along the minus strand of OX346275.1, from coordinate 12,516,434 downwards.
GTATTTATGTTTATTTCTCTTTCGCCTGTCCCAATAATGTTGGTAGTTTATTTGTTACAATTGAATGACGTTTCCGAAAATCAGCGATGCAGGTGTCTGACACCTCAGCATAAGCAGCATAAGGGAGCGACCACACCGGTGCTTAACGCCGCGTATACGCGATGACGTGTCGTATGCGTCACGTATGTTTCATACATTTTGCTGCGTTTTACGGTGCGTTAGCGTATTTTGAGCAGCGGTGTAGTCGCACCTTAAGCCAGTGTCCGGTTCACTGCCGCAGAGACACACTTGTTTCATGTATTATCTGTTTTTTGATTATTTTATTGTTTAATATGTGTGTCCTGTGTGTTTGTGAATAAATGTATCTTTCTTTCTTTCTAACTCTTTGGCCGTTACTCTAGCGTCAACCACACTGTTAACCTCTCTGGCTGCGCTCTAGCCGCCAGTCACGATAATCGTGCGTTAGTCGAGCGTCAATCGCACTGTCCACCCCGCAACCTAAAACTCCGTGCCCTGGCCGCGATCCAACCTCCCAGTAGCCACACATGTCCGCGCTGTAGTCGTAGTGGCGACTAGAGCGCGGACATGTGTGGCTGCGGCCAGTGGGCCGCTGCCACGATATTTGGGCGTTAATCTAGCGTCAATCACACTGTTAACCTATATATATCTCCGCACCGTGGCTGCGCTATAATCGTGCGTTAGTCGAGCGTCAATCGCTCTTTTAACCCCGTAACCTAAGCCTCCGTGCTCTGGACGCGATCCAACCCCCCAGTAGCCACAGATGACGCGGCGCCTCACTCGTTATCGCACTGAACCACACAGTACGCTCACCGCGTTTTAGTAAGATATAATGCTTAAGTGGAATATTCGTTTACAAATGGGCGTGTGCAAAGTTATGGTTTATTCAGATTGAGTAAAACAATAGACGCTTTCCTGTGGTCTGTAGTTAAAGGCTTCGGTCTGTAGGGAATTGCATGAAATCATATAAAGCCGGGGTTATATTAGAGCTACGCCGCGTGTCGCGACGCAATCGGTTACATACATTTTGTATGAACGTGGTTACATTAGCTCAGTCCCGCGTGTTGCCACGTTCAATACAAAGTACGCGTTGCGACACGCGGCGTGGCTCTTATATAACCCCGGGATAAGTGACGCCGTTTATGCGGATTAAGAATCCAACCAAAAATTAGGCTTTGTAGCCCTAAATCTCTGTACCTATGACTCTATAGCCTGAAATATACGCCCGACCTTGTTGTGTTTGCAAGGCTAATTAATTCTTTTTTTTAGAGTTACTCTTTATCTTCAACATTGCACAATAGTTCATCGAACAAATTATATACTTAATAATTTTGACGACCGGTCAGCCTAGTGGGTAGTGACGCTGCCTACGAAACTGAAGGTCCTGGGTTCGAATCCTGGTAACGGCAAATATTTGTGTGATAAGCATGAATATTTGTTTCTATATGTCTTTAATATATCGTCGTCTAATACCCATAACATAAGCCTTATTGGGCTTACTATGGGGCTAGTTTGTTTTGTGTAATATTGTCTAATAAAGAAAGAAAAATCGTTATTATAATGCAGCCTACAGAATATATTAACGCTGGGTTGTTTATTTATTTCCTGGACTACCTATTAGGTTGTCAGGTATATAAACTGGTAAGTCAAAACTAGTGCTTTTACACTGATTTGTTTCATAAATATATTTCGTTTATATCTTTTACTAGCTTCCGCCCGCGACTTCGTCCGCATGGACCCGGGATAAAAACTATCCTATATTTTCATCCAGGCTATAAACTATCTTCGTGCAAAATTTCATTCAAATCGGTTCAGCCGTTTAAGCGTGATTGAGTAACAAACATCCAAACATCCAAACATCTAAACTTTCGCATTTATAATATTAAGTAGGATACTAGGCTTCATACATTCGATTAGTATAGAATGTTATGGTTAAACTATTGAGTAAAATGATTAATTAATCATTTTATTCTTAATCAGGTTTTCCAAAAAAAGGTAGGCAGAGCAAAATATTGAAAAACCAAATGTGTTGACCTAAAAAAATATATAAAAAAAAAATATTAGGGGACAATCTTACACAAATCGACCTAGTCCCAAACTAAGCAAAGCTTGTACTATGGGTACTAGACGACGATAAACATACTTATATAGATAAATAAATACTTAAATACATAGAAAACATCCATGACTCAGGAACAAATATTCGTGCTCATCACACAAATAAATGCCCTTACCAGGATTCGAACCCGGGACCTCTTGCTTCGTAGGCAGGGTCACTACCAACTAGGCTAAAGCGGTCGTCAAATGACCCAATTATTTTTCCTAGACCTAATACTTAAACTTCACACAATAAATCCTTTCTTCAATATAGACAGATCACAATCGAGATAGCACCAGCGATGTACACCCTCTCTTTCTGACCACTATTATCAAAGAAGGAGAGCAATAAGGAAGATTCTTTATATCACAATGGGATTGACCGGGGTCCGATCGCGGATCTTTCCAGTTATTTGAGAATCTTCGCCGTTTAATTTTCCACAACGTTGCTCGATCTATTATGAGAGCTTTGAAGATACCCCCCTTAGACTTTGCGATTAAGTTACAAAAGGTTGACATATTTCTAGTAGTATTTAGGATGAAATGCCTAAGGTCTGAAACACACTGGCGCGACCCGCGGTGGCGGTCAATAGTATAAGTCATAGCTAGTGATAAGTTTACTATTGACTACAACACTGATAGATACACTATCTGTCTCTATAGGTACACAACCAGCTAAAACAAGACAGGAGGTAGGTACAAATCTCCACAAATATTACCACAGCACTCTTTTTTCATCCTACTTAACCCGTTCAACCGCTGCAACAAAACAAAACAACTTAATAGCCTCCCGACCGCAGCAGGGTTAATAAAAAGCATCCCTAAACCAATTAATAAAACGCTCAGGCGAGCTGAAAACCAATTTTTGGCCCTGCCCACCCCTTCCGCGGTTTACGCTTGACGCGTGACGAGGGGCGTTACTTAGTTTGGGTTAAGGACACACAGACGGACACGATGGACAGCACATTTTATACGTATAACACATGCTATACGTGATTTAAAATTTGTTGTCTAAAATGTGTTGTATTTTAGACCCATGCCATACTAATATTATAAACGCGAAAGTGTGTCTGTCTGTCTGTTACCTCTTCACGCTAAGGTAAACCGCTTAACCGATTAAGATAAAATTCGGCATAGTTTGACTCCTGGGGATAGGATTGTGTTTATCCTGGAAATCATCCCCCAAGGGGATGACATGGGGGGTGAATGTTTTTATGGAGCTACCATTTAAACGTGTTCCACGCGGACGGAGTCGCTAGGTATTAATTGTATAAAACAAAATCATTATTGGTGTATGTAAACCATTAATAACTCAAGAACGGTTCGACTGAATTCTATGATGTTTGATTTGTTGGATTCATCTGCGCTCCGAATAGCAGAATACGTAACTATTAAAACATGGAAAAATGTACAGCTTTTTTTTTCATTTACTCATAAATTTTGTAGGCAATACGAAGTTCGCGGGGTCACCTAGTTGACAATATAATCCGCGAAGCAACAACTCAAGGTCGAACGGTTGAAGTCCCGTTACAAAGTGAGTTTCAATTAATTTGTGGTCGCTGGAGTCCGCTGGATGCGAGTGGCGCAGGACCGGTCACTAGCACTCTTTGGGGGAGGCCTATGTTCAGCAGGGGACGTCTGGGGATGAAGATGCCTTGCCTCATGCAGGCTACTCTTCGTCGGCGAATGATTCTCAAACTTCCTCGTAGTGTGTATCCGAATGTTAGTTTAACTCCAGGCCTGCCCGCAATGTTTTTGCCTGACTATAATAAATTATGCACGGGCATTGTCTTGTGATGTTATCTTAACTCAGTGACTCCGGTTTACAATTAACTTTCGCTTCCGTTGTGTTTGTAACTGATCGATTTCAGACAAATACTTCCTTTCATACTTCCTGTAACATAAGTACTAGGGGTTTTCGATGGTCGTTTCGCATTTGCTTTCTATCGTTATATTCGAGGTATGAAAAAAACGAATCAATAACATAAACAAAGAAAACGGAAGACATAGAAGTTTTAAATTGCTTGAGACTTAGATCTGGTGGAAAAGGCGACTTTACATTAACCTCTTAATTTCTATTTATTCATTGATACAAAGATCAAAGGGCAAATTACTGAAGCCACGGTGTGACTATGTAATACCGGTCTATCGCATATACCTTCCACCACCCCTGCTCTAACCTAACCATGGTGCTGAATTTTATCCTTGTGAAAATCTAATTTTTCCATCTATAAGTGCTAAGACCCGATACAAAGATCGTCACAGGAACAAGCGAATTCCAGACACACCGAGATTATCATCATCATCATCATATCAGCCGAAAGACGTCCACTACTGACTCCCCCAAAGAGTGCTAGTGACCGGTCCTGCGCCACTCGCATCCGGCGGACTCTCGCGACCTTTACCAGGGGCCGTAGACAAGGTTACAATCGACAAGCGCTAACGCCAATAGAAAACAATAAAATGTAGGGGAATGACAGATGCCAACGAAACCCTTTTCGTTAACATCTGTCATTCCCATACATTTTATTATTTTCTATTGGCGTTAGCGCTTGTCGATTGTAACCTTGTCTACGGCCCCTGGTCATTCGTCACCGGGTTCGATTCCATTAAGTTAAGAAACAACAATGTATCAAAAATTCTACTTACAAGAATTTGACTATTCTATGACCGTATGTAAAAATCCTTTACAACCTGAAATACACTGTAAAAAGGAATAAAACTCAAGCCTGTCTGAAACAAGTTCCACAAATACTATCGCAATGTGACTGGAACATATTAATTTGGGTGCAAAACCCGCCGGGGCCGGTAAAAAGCTTCCTACCCACATAAGAACCGGAAGGGGATGTCCGCCGTGGCTCTAGAAACATAAAACCACGGATTTACTTTAACTAGATATTGTTGTATTTTGATTATTGCCATGTGTAGATATATTTCCACCAATGGTTGGTAGCAACGGAAGACCAGCGCTGGTTAGAACAGCACCGTGCTGAGTTGGGCCCATTTCGTGACGTATTTTTTTGTTTTGATTGTTTGTCGTTTTATGTATCACGAATAATTGTTTTCTATGTCTATTTTACATATGCTAAGATTAAATAGAATAAGAAAATAATTTTTTTTCCTCAAATATGCAATGAAATATTGACGTTCTTCATAATGGGCTTCGAAATGTCACGTTTCGGGCGCAGCGAGACGAGATATCCGTAATGGCATTTCATACAAAATTGGAGGCCTAAGCCTGCAAGATGCTCTTTTTTAGTTTCCATTCCACAATTTGTGGCACAGCATCACGGCGTTCAGCCATGAAAATTAAAGCTTGATTTCTTGGAGTTTTATTTATTTATCTCATTGAATGTTTGAAAAAAGCACTATACATACCTCGGCGTGAAAAGGTGCCCAGCGTCATTAAGTCATTCTACTATCCGGCTTCGCTGCGCCCGTTTATATGTACTCGGCCGGCAACCCCTTACTTCCCAGCCCAGTAATGTACTATTATTTCTCAGTCTGCTACAGAAACTCTAAATACCGAACGGAAAAAAAAATCTCCACGAGTGAGATTAGAACCTGCGCCTTCTGCATACCGCACATTGCGCTTATCAACCAACTGCTGGGCTCCACTGATCATATCAGTCGAAAGACGTCCATTGCTGAACCGGCCTCCTGGCCTCCACTCGAGGAGACGAATCTGTCAATCCCTTCACTCCTCTAAAATATTACAGCTGGCATTCTCATTCCTCGCTCAAGGCATCAATATTGCTATACATAGAGGAAATTCTGCCAACATTTACGTATGCCTCGGGATCCCCCATATTTTAGTATTAAGTTTTATTTCATTAGCATTCGCTTGTCCTTATCCCATTTACTTGGGGTGGCCGATGTTTTTTTCTTCCAAACCTCTCTATCGTCCGACAACTCATCACACAATTCCTTTCTATTCATATCGTCTCTCACGCAGTCTATCCACCTTTTTCTTGGTCCACCTCTTCTCTTAAAACCCTCCACATTCATACCGAATGCCCTTCAAGTAACATGACTAACCATCATCGCATACCACTTTTATTTATTTATATATTATTACGTACTCTCTCACTGCTTTATTCGTGTGAGGTGTGCAATAAAGAGTATTTGTATTGTATTGTATTGTACGTAGGTCATTTGTTTTCAATAAACATTTGCATCCCTTTCTGATAAAAAAGAGTTTTTGGTCCAAAATGTTCTAATCATTTCCAGCCTAAAATAAACCTTATCCGTGTCGGCATTATTACCATGTAGTTTATGGCCAGTTATGCAGTCCCGCGGTGCACACGACATGCACTTGTGTTTATATTAATATTAAGACACTTTGCATCTTAACTAGCAAGTTCAAATATGTTTATGAGGTCAGGTTGAATATATTATTCCCTAACGTACGTAGATTGGAGATTGTTCTAGTTCTGATATTTTTTTATTTAAACTTATTTAAACCTTTTCGTTAAAATTGTACTGTGTGAATTTATTGCCTGTCCTTCCCGATTATCAGTACGCCGCCCTAACTTACGTATACACTTATCTATGCGCTAACGCAAGAGAGAACATATAAACCGAGAGCCATATCACGTCATTGTCCCAAAATAAGTTGCCGAGGTCGCCTATAATTTTCTACCCGTTCCGCTCGCTGTTAAGAAAATGTAAAGATTTAGGTACAGTCGAGGTCAAAAATATGTTAACACTTTTGCACCTTATTACAAGGCAATAGGGTGCAAAAGTGTAAACATATCTTTGGCCTCGACTGTACATAAAAGCTTTATGGAAGCGAAAGCATGCTTTCAGATTAAGTTTAATATTGTCACTGACCAAGTAACGTAAACGACAGATTTATAATTAACCCATTCAGGGCCAAGAATCGCTACGCGGTACGCTCGTAGCCGATCCCGTGATTTTCCTCGTATGTAGCGGGAAGCGACTACAGCGGTCTGACGCATATGAGTCGTCATTGGCCCTGAATGTGTTAATATTTTCACTGCCAGGAGCCCGCCTAGCGGGCGCCAAAGCTATAGACGCTTTCCGATATTTTGTGGGAAAACCACGGGATTGACTACGAGCTTGATTGATTGATCGATTGATTGAGCGTAGCGGGTAGCGATTCTTGGTACTCATCATCATTATTTAAGAGCTAGGCTCTGGTCGGTGGAGTAACCACCACTGATTTTTGTCCTCTGCCAGCCTCTTGACGTCTTCGTACGACAACTTTTCTTTTTTCATGGCATGAATGTGAATACGCCATTTCCAGAAAGCAAGAGAGTCAACAGAACGCAGAAACAAATCCCGCGAGAGCTTGCAAATTTATTTTTGCCAATAATCTTGTAGCCGCGCAATCTTTAGAGCAATCGGAGAAAAAGAGGAAATCTCATTAAAAAGATGTTTTCATTCGATATTAGGGTTGTCACCTATGTCTAGTGAGAAATCCCATGCATGACGTAAAATAGCGTCAAGCTGCACACGCGGGTCATAGAGTATTGCCAGCGTATTGCGTGTACCGCCAGCACCATGCTGAATTGGGACCATTTCGAGACGTGTTTTATTTTTATTTTTGTGTGTGTCAGGAATAAATGTTTTTCTTTCTTTCTTATTTTTATTGCAAAGAACGCACGCAAACCTATGTCCATTTCGAAGGTCCATTCTATTACACTGATGAATTATATACAGGTGAAAGTTTTTTTTAATGAGATAAGTGGTTCCGGAGATCATCCCTACTTACAAAGCTACAACCTCACAAAAATTAAGTCTTTATAATATTACTGTAGACTTTACCCAGTACCGTAACTTCCTGAAGTAAAAACAACACAAAATATTGGTGGCTTGGCTTATCTAGGATGTTTTGGACACTAAGGCATTCAATTTTTTTAAATGTTTATAGCCTGGATGCGTGTCCTTTTAAGCCAGGCATTCAATTTCACCCTAGCACAACTATCACGGGACGGCCCGCGGGCTGTGTCGCAGCTAGATAGAATATCCGTCTCTTTCTAATAAGAACGCTTAGAAAGAGCCGCAAAGTCTATATCGCCGCGGGCCGTTCTGTGATTGCCGTGCAGTTGGAGAAACGTTTTTTCCTACTCGTATTGCTTATGTCACTTTGGGGCACTGTCATATTTAGGGTTAATAAAAAAATGGTGGTATGAAGGCCATTGAAAAGTTACAAAAGATGATCTTAGTTAATGTGGGGTAACACAATAAACAATCGACCCAGTGTTTCACACAAATTGCAGTGCAATTTCTTACACGCACAAGTTTTTATTATGAAAGCGACATAAGAAGGCACAATAATTTCTCAGCTGGTAACATTACCACTGCATTCCTTTTTAAGTCAAAGTCAGGAATTATTCTTCAATTGTATGAACATCTACGTATGAACGTCATTCTCTTGTTTTTAACTTTTTATTACAGTATTTTGACTTTGTCGTATACATGTTGTGGCAACCCTAGTCAATACGGAGACGAAACAGACGGTCTAAGTAAGTCCGGGCCGAATAGAGTTCGAGTCTTTCTATTTACACTAATTATTCATGAGAAATAAGGCAGGAATATATTTTAAACTTATTTCGCTATTTTTAAAGTGCGTACAATAGGTACATTTAAGACATAACGTAGTAAACACGCACCGGGAGGCGCAGCTTATTCCATTGACATTCAATGTTCTACCTTCTATGTTCTTTTTTTTTTTTTTATGATATAGGAGGCAAACGAGCAGTCGAATCACCTGATGGTAAGCGATAATCGACGCCCATGGACACTTACAACACCAGAAGAGTTGTTCATTCGCATAAGGCTCAAATTTCAACGAATCGTAATTTTCATATCCTAGTAATATTATAAATGCGAAGGTTTGGATGTTTGTTACTCAATCACGCCTAAACAGCTCAACCAATTTGGATTAAATTTTGCACGAAGATAGTTTATAGCCTAGATTAAAATATAGGATTGTTTTTATCCCGGGTCCACGCAGACGAAGTCGCGGGCGGAAGCTAGTATATTATAAACGTGAATGCTTGTGACGATTATTAACATATACTGTAACACACAAAAGTTACTAAAAATTCCAACAATTTTACGAGCCCAACCAACACTTACCCCACTAAAGCCTCAGTTACATTAAGATAAATCTTCGCTTTAGTTAATTTAAAATCAATTGCTCCGACAAATATACCTGTTGGGGTGCTAATGGGTCTGTGAGGCCATTAGAAGCCATTAGAACATCACAGGGGCCGAATAAAATACTAGTTGATACTACTTTATAGCTGCGTTTACCACCGTGCCGAATTAATGGACACAGTAAATAAGTAACACAGGAAATCTAGTATGGAGTGAACTTGATTTGGTTAACTACCGCGCTTCACGCTATTCACGCGGCAGGACTGCAAGCAGGCCTGCCGATTTCGCTCGTGTATCAGCTCCTTTAAACCGCATGATTGTCGGTCCGACACTGTTTTTTTTTCGCCAGAAAATACTACTATTAGGCTGGGTTCACAGAGCATTGTCCTGCACGTTTTCTGCACGTATTCGGTTTGCTTGACAAGTCCGGTGAGTATTCGTTTAAATGTAATAAACAACATTTTGTATGTGCCAAAATTTCATCCAAATCGGTTAAGCCGTTTAGGCGTGATTGAGTAACAAACATACAAACATCTAAACATCCAAACATCTAAACATCCAAACATCCAAACTTTCGCATTTATAATATTATTAGGATATACATAAAATGATATTCAAATACTCAAAATACATAGAAAACACCCATGACAGGGCCAAACACATATTTCTGCTCATCGCACAAATAAATGCCTTTATCAGAATTCAAACCCACGACCACTAACTTCGTAGGAAGGTGGTCGTCGTAGTACTATCGACAACACAGCTAACTGACCATCGGTGCACCTTAAGTGCATTGTAATAAGGTTCTATATAAACACAGGATGGTCAGTTAACAGTGTTGTCATTTGTACCTAATAAGTTTTTTTTTCTATATATTTATTAAATGATCTATATTCAGAATGTGTAGGCAGTAAGCACACATTCTTTCAAAACCCAAAAATTCGGTAAAATCAATAAAAACAATGTTTTGTAAGTTTACACGTTCAACGCTGCAAGTAAACTGCACAAAACAAATCCTATTAATATTATAAATGCGAAAGTTTACATGTTTGGATGTTTGTTACTCAACCATGCCAGAAACGACAAACGGATTAAGATTCATTTTACACTCGCGGGCAAAGAATACGGGTCACCCTAAATTAAATAACTGCAATAGGTTTTTAAAATATTTAATACTTGTTTTATTTACATAATATGCTATTCTTTACAATACCCAACTGTATTAACAATTTCCTGGATCCTATCATAAAAATATCGATATCCAAAAATCACGATTTTTGCGATATCTCGCTCCGTTAACGTTGTTTTTTTCATGGGTTTTCGCGAGTCCGATTTAAACCTGGTAACGTTATATTTTTTTACTGTTATTAGCAGTTTATATGTAAAATTAAATAAAGATCATGACAGGATTAACTGTAAAACCTCTTACGCACTATTTTAGGAAATATGACGGTATTTTACCGACCCGTATTATTTGCCCGCGAGTGTAAGCATAGCCTGGATTAACGCATATTATACTTTTAATCCCAGGAATCCCTAAGGGAGTGAAAGTTTGTATGGAGCTACGATATAAACGAGTTCCACGCGGACGGAGTCGCGGGCAGAAGCTGGTTGTATAACAAATACGATCCTCAAAGAAAATCGGCACGGTGTCACACGCAGTCAGTAAATCGCCTTCCCATTAAGCAGTAAACAAATCGAAGGCTCACGTACCATGCCATTACCTACGGCTTCTCCAGCAAATCAGGCGTGACTATACGGCGGAAATGAGCATTCGACGACGCACCTTATTGCGAGGATGTTTTCGTTAAACAATGGGACGGAGATTGAGGCTTTGACCCATTATATAAGTACTATCGAACCAACTGAATCATGACCCACCATAGAACCTTGTTACAATTAACGAACATACGTAGGATCATATGATGTTAATATGTCAGTTAATTGTAACAAGGTTCCATGGTGCATAGCATCCTCCTAGCGATATTCTCAATTGTACCCTAAAGGCGCCCGGGGTCTGCTTTGACACCTAATCCCAATATTTGGCATGGGCGCTAGTTTTGAGAAAGCGACTGTTATCTGACCTTACAACCCAAAGTGAAAACTAGACCTTATTGGGATTAGAACGGTTTCCTCACGGTTTGTTCCTTTACCGAAAAGCTAACGGTAAGTATTCCGGGATTCGAACCCACGACCGCTTGACAGCCGCATGCCTGTACGACTAGGCTATCGTAGCTACCTATGTCCTCATTCCATATAACATTAGAATTTTAACGTACGAATTCATCAATCAATCAACGTCTCTTCGTTTATCTAGAATCAGATAACATATACTTACGAGTATCTAGGTCTAGGATTCTTACTTTTTTCGGTCACTGAGTACGAAACGTATATCGGAATTGGTTTACTCAATGAACCGGTAGATGGCGTTGTTACACCCGTCAAACTTGCGAACGGTAGTTCTACTTAGTTTCATAAGGTGTGAAACCATGCTTGTAATTCTTGAAACGATTTATGCGGATCTACCATCATCATCATCATCATCATCATCATCATCATCATCATCATCATCATCATCATCATCATCATCATCATCATCATCATCATCATCATCATCATCATCATCATCATCATCATCATCATCATCATCATATCAGCCAAAAGACGTCCCCTGCTGGACATAGGCCTCCCCCAAAGAGTGCCAAAGTGACAGGTCCTGCGCCACCCCACCCGCATCCAGCGGACTCCAGCAACCTTTACCAGGTCATCAGTCCACCTTGTGGGGGGCCTACCCACGCCGCGCCTTCCGGTACGTGGTCGCAATTCGAGAACCTTTCCGCCCCAACGGCCATCGGTTCAACGTGCTATATGCGGATGCATGCGGATCTGTTATAGAATAAGCATACGTTTATAATTAAACACGGCGTTTGTTCTTGCTTCCCCTTTGAACCCTAGTGCAAAGTTATACATGGTCCTTCGAGCCAGCTTTTCAAAGGTAACCGATACCGAAGATTCTGCATTTCAAAATGGTTTTCCTTAAAATTTCATGGCATAGGATAAAGGTAAGATAAAACACATCTAACTGCGAGAGAACAGCACCTACTTAGAGTCCATAGTAGTTGCATATGTCCTAATTTCGTAAATATTGACCCAGTTTTTACCCGACTTCAAAGAAAAGGAGGTTCTCAATTCGGTTGTATATTTTTTATATAAGAGGAAACTAAGAGCAGCGCCTATTAAAAAAGCATAGGCACCTGTAGTGTATCCTAATTTTGTATAGGTTGACATTGTTACGCATAATATCATAAATGCGTAACTCTGTCTGTCTGTTACTTTGTACGTTTTACGGCAAAATTACCATAGTTGGCAAAAAGCAAGCTTAAGCCTTAGGGCTTAGGGCTAAGGCCTATTTAACTTTTATTTATAAGAAAATAAGGAATATTTACACATACCGCGAGCGAAGCTGTGGGTACAGCAATTTGTCTATGAATTAGAGATAGTTTCATACAGCAGCTTACAAATTCTATAAGGTACAGACAGACGAGCAAACATTTCAGATTCGACTAAATTTCGTCGTGAAGCCTTTAAGGGCACGATCTTATACTAAGAATCAATATTCAAGGATTCCATTCAAGGGGGTTGGAATAGGCCATAAAATAAACGTCCGCATTATGATAATATCTATGGATTGGTATCAAAAACCGATAATCTTTATGGTGTTTTGATGGACTGTCTCCAATAAATGTGTATAGAATGCCTTTTCTTATCTTCAAACGATTTATGTACTTTACAATCAGAATTTATGGAGGGAAAGAATTTTTCGTACCGTATTATTTTAATTTCCCAAACAATGAAAACGTATAAAATGTCACTACGGGCGACATGTTTCGAACTCTTTGGGAGTTCTTTAGGATGAGTGTTTTCGCGGCAGTGTTGCGAACACATAACCGTGTAATTAATTGTATTATTTTAAACACGTCTCATGGTATTTTAAAATAATCGAAAACCGATTACTTGCTAGTGTTCCGTAGCAAAATTTATTTATTTATTTATTTTAACTTTCACAAAAGAAAACTTATCGTACAAAAGGCGGACTTAATGCCAAATGGCATTCTCTACCAGTCAAACCTTAAGGCAAAGCGGAAAACGGACGACCGCTTTAGTCTAGTTGGTAGTGACCCTGCCTACGAAGCAAGAGGTCCTGGGTTCGAATCCCGTTCAAAACGATGAGCACGAATATTTGTTCCTGAGTCATGGATGTTTTCTATGTATTTAAGTATTTATTTATCTATATAAGTATGTTTATCGTAGTCTAGTACCCATAGTACAAGCTTTTCTTAGTTTGGGACTAGGTCGATTTGTGTAAGATTGTCCCCTAATATTTATTTATTTAAAAGATTGTGGGCGGAGCAAATAACAACTGAAAAGAATAATAACAACTAAATTGGTCCAACGGAACACTTGTGCGATCACTCGGAGGCTGTCCGTCTGTCACAGCCAGTTTTCTCGAAGACCGTTTGACATAGGAAGCTGAAATTTGGTATAGATATAGTAATTTTATATACAGAAGCCAGTGTACATAAATGAGGCTCAGACTAATTAGGGTTTGTACAAATAGGTCAGCATATCTTGACAAAAACTTCCCAACCCCTAAACTAGGCGTGAAATTGTGTTTTAGGTGTTTGAGTTCATCCATATTCAATGTCATGACTCATGATTTCATGAACAACCTTAAACAAGTGAAATCAAAAGATTTTTCAAAAAGCCCCCTGTTTTAAAAAAATAGAATAGAATAGAATAGAATAGAATATAAATTTATTCGGATAACACATCATTACACATACATTCACACAATGCACCTTAAGAGCTAACAAATAGGGGTGAGCTACCGAAAAGGTCTCCACTCAGCAATGCAGTTGACACAGCAGTGCCAACGGCGCTGGTTTTCTGTGGATCCAGTGAGGTGTGCGGGACAGCATACTGCGCGACTCGTATTAAGGGCGGTATAAATACATAAAAATACAAAAAGTAATATTCAATGCATATAAGTTTATAAATAAAATTGTGGTTAAATTAATTTGAATCTCTAGAGTTAGTTAGAGTGAGTGTTGGTGTTGGTATGCAGCATTTTTTTTTTTTTTTTAAAGTTTTTTATATTGTTTGTTATATTTTTTAAATATTACGGCCTGTGTCACTGTCAGTGTCACTCATACGATTAAGAGGAATCCAACGACACCCCATATGTCGAAATCCGTCAAACGGTTTAGGCAGCAGGGCCTTCCAAAGAATAAGACATACGTCATACGTACGAAAAAAGCATAACCCTCCTCTCCTTTAGCAGTCTGGTAAAAAGCTAACGACCTTAAAAACGCCTCAAGCCTTACCCACAAAAAGCTAGGGGCTTGTAGACTTCGCTGACACTTAATGGCGTGCAAGACGTCTGAACTAGAGCCTAATCCACCGCAAGCACATTACGTGCCCACCTAGCGACTCACAAACTCACACACACCTCACCGTGGCCAGCATAAATTGAACTTTACATTCGTATCATCATATTAGCCGAAAGACGTCCACAGCTGGACATAGGTAGGCCTCCACCAAGCAGTGCCCGATGACCGGTCCTGCGCCACCCGCGTACAGCGGAGTCCCGCGACCTTTACCAGGTCATCGGTCCACCTTGTGGGCATGGGCATACTATATTATACATTCGTAACATACTATATTACATTAATATGTAAGGCCGCGGAGCGTTTTAACCGCTACACTTTTATGTAACGATTTAATAGCGAATGAAACCTCACGGTGGCATTTAGTTTTAACATATATCGGAAGAAAGAAAGCAAGCTTATTAGTTTTCATTCAAACTTGGTGATTTTGTCACGCTGAGCCCTCCACAAATCGTTACATAAAAGCGCAGCGGTTGAAACGCTCCGCGGCCTTACCCTTATACGTATTCGGGGGCCAGGCTTACCTGACCTGTATGTAACAGTCATCAGTAATTGGAGGTCAGATTACTAGGCGTGACTTGACGTGAGCTTACTGATGTCGCATAGATTTGCTCCCGTGTCCATATGTGTAGATCACTGATCTACACGTAAGTAAAGCAAGCTACTGGTTAAGCACGTAAGTTAAGTATAACGTACGTGCAAAGCGTTACGCAATCGACCGGTTCTTATACTGGTTACCCGGCGAGGAAGGTTGGGAACAGCCCTAGTGTTTTATAGGCGCTTCGCAAACTACGGGACGGTTGATTAAAATCTGTCCCGCAGCGAATTTTAAGGTAAGCACAGTAGGTGCACTAGTGGTAATGAAAGCTGTAGAACGCGCGTTCCTGCCATCATATATATATATTTTCGAAAAAGTGGTTAGACAAAAAAAAGATAAATAATTCCTGTACATGCTCTCAAAATTTCAAGAGAATCGGTTGAGAAACGCGACATGTAGAGGAGAACAGCGGGAGAGCGGGACACCGGACACCTTTTCTGCCCAAGCTAAAGCATAGAACTTCGTTCGCTTCGCTCGCTCGTTCACTTCGCTCGCTCGTTCGACAACGACATTATAGGCTTGAAGTTAATACACGTAAAAGCTTTAAAAAATGTAGGAAAACGTTCATTTGGGTTGCTAAGTTTGTCCTATTCGTTGAATCACCAGTACTTCTACGCCAATCGTCAGTATATGAGTTTAACAATTTATGAGTACTTGGTTAGAGAATTGAGAAAAATATTTGAAGTTCATTCGACGTTTCGCCATATTATTAACAATTATAGATAACATTAAAAGCACGATAAAATAAGCAAGGAAGAAAGAAGAAGAGGTCTATCAAATTTTGTTATTCAAAAGTAAATTGAAAATGTAGTCTCTTAAAAATCTTAATCAGGAGCGAGATTTACACGAATCAAGGCACTGAAAACATTTTAACTACTCCGTAAGTCCGTAACCACATTAGGTGGAATTATACTGGAATTATACACTGTTCTGTCCATGTCTGCGAGAATATCCAAGGGCGGAAATCGCGCTAAGATGGTTACTGCTTCAAATGATATGCTGGTCCGATAACCACGCGCGACCTGAATAGCCATCGAGCGCTGCGCGCTGTTCAGCTTGGCACTGAGACGTCGGACAGCCAATAGTCTCTGAAACCAGACGGGCGCTCCATAGAGGGCCATGGACCTCACGACTCCCGCGTAGAGACGGCGAAAAAAAAAGGTGGAATTATTTAGTCTAGACATCTTCATACCTAATCTCAAAACAAGCCCCTCTCTGGCTTTCGGGAGCGTCTGATGCATGCTGAATCGGGTAAGAACGGGAGTTGGGAATGGCATAAATGGAACTGGCGCGATTCACCATCAGTGTGCCGGTGTGGAGCTCCCGAGCCGACTGTACACCTCACGGTATTTGGCCATCCTCTAACCATATACCTCGGGCAAGTGGAGGATATTTTTTTTATATTACAACTTTAACCGAAGACGGTAGCGTAATTGAAAACTGTAAATCTTTGAAGTAGAAAAACATAATTAACCATGATAATATCCCCTATAGAAAAACGCAGAGCTAAATGCATCGGCCGCATACTGAGACATGAAGGGTTGAACGTCATTATCCTGGAAGGCAAAATAGAAGGAACAAGAGGGAGAGGAAGGCCCAGAATACCATACATGACACAGATGAAGGAATGGTGCTGTAGCCACACATACCAAGAAGTAAAGACGAGAGCCCAAGATAGGCAGGAATGGAGAATGCTGCAACGACAAAGGGCCAGGCCCACGGCCACACGGGTTTTGTCTCAACTATTATTCTAATGATGACATACTGTGCGTAGTATGTGTGCTGTTCATTATTTACTAACGAGATCGTTTTTCCCGGTCATTTTTGGCTGGAAATTGAGGTATTGTTGTTTTAATTGTAGTATAGTTACAGTAGATGTTGGAAACTGCAACGCATTGTCCGAAGTTGGGGCCATTTAACAACATTTCATTACATTGACGTGGTTGTAAAGGAGAATATAATAATAACGTTTGTTTTGTACTTTTAGCTTCAGAGATAATACCTTATTCATAAGACTTGACGAATTTCTGTTAACTAAATAATGTTTTGTCCCTTTCTCGCTAATATCAAAACACAACTTGATGAAGGTTTATGAAAGAGGCCATCCGGATATTAGGTATACGTGGGTTTGTTACGCCGAGTTGAAATAAATATATAAATAAATGAAATAAATTAATTTTAGTCTGCAAGTAGGCCGTAATGGCACTTTTACAAGTCAAAATTCTAAAGCGTTTCTGAAAACTTATACCATTTCGTGGTAAATGTGTAGTGCGTATGTGTATACAGGGAGCCCATTTTTGACTTTCGAGCGCTCGAAAATTAAATAAAAGTAAATGCTATTGTAGTGTCATAATCACAGGCACTTACTTTCTAACGATAGAATTGAATACGAGTGGTCGATGCCGCACGTTTTTACATTTTCTATCGAGATTTCAAAATAGCATTTTTTAAATTTTTTACAGTTTTCGTGTGAAAGAGTCGAGCGCTCGGAAGTCAAAAATCGGTCCCCAGTTTGTTTGTTTGTCACGAATAAATGTTTTAATTATTTCTTTCTTAAAATGGCAATAGGTACAGTAAGCGAATCTAACAGTTTTTATCTTTTTAAAATACCATGTTTAAAAGTAAATGAATAAATATTTTACAACAATTTTACACAAATCAACCTAGTCCCAAACTAAGCAAAGCTATGGGACGATATACTCATATAGATAAATAAATACTTAAATACATAGAAATCAATCATGACTCAGGAACAAATATTCGTGCTCATCGCACAAATAAATGCCCTTACCGGGATTCGAACCTGGGACCTCCAGCTTGGTAGGCAGGGTCACTACCAACTGGGCTAAAACGTTCGTCAAAAATGAAGGAATATTATATATATACATTTTACATTTTGACAATGGTGTGCCAAGCTATTTTTTTAACTTTGAATGAAGTACCTAGGTATACGTTTTTTATAAGATAATATTTAAAAAAAATATAACTTTTAGGATAATATGTAAAACGTGAAAACATGGCGATATTGTCCAGATTAATACAGTTTAAAAGTCTCAGTTTAGCCATATGGTTAACTGGTAGAGAATGCCTTGAGGCAATACGTTCGCCTTATGTACTTTTTTGTTTTGTGCAATAAAGCTTGAATTAATTAATTAACGAGATTTTGAACCAAAATAACGAGAGATTGTATATCACCAATCTCGTCCCGAGATTGATTCCCTTATCTGTAACCTTGACTTTACCACTATGTACAATCTAGAGAAAATATTTAACGTTTGCAATTTGTAGCAGTCTGGATTCGAACCCGCGACCTCTGAGGCGAGAGAATACGAGGCGCATATTGGAAATAAATCAGCATGCACATTATACGCGTCTCGGTAAAAGTAATATGGCAATAAGAGTGTTGCCAGGTACAGTGAGACCGAATTATGATACCAGTAACCAAAATTTTCAGTTTAAAAACCCCCGGTACAACAAACACTAAGAAACATCTCGACATACAAATCAGTTCTGTTTGGAAGCAACGGTGCCACAGATTACACATGATTCATTTTCCAAAAAAAAAAAGTTTATGGCGACCACAACTGTTTTAAAAATATTACTTAATATGTTTTCTAAATAAGCTTTTATTCAACGTTTCTGTTGGACTAAAACGAAAAACATATACAGTGTACCAAGAATGGGGTGTGAACTGATCAAGGGCATAAACAGGTAGGTATTGTGTTCTGATAAGAAAAAACAGCATATTTTTTGACGCGTTTTTTTTTAAACTTGTATGTAGCAGGTCGCCCCAGTCGGCCACGCTCCATACAAATGTAAAAAAAAACACGTAATATTTTTTCTCTTAGTTTTTTCTTATCAGAAAACGATAGCTGTTATGCCCTTGATCGGTTCACACCCCATTTTTGGTACACTCTGTATTATGCAAGGGTCAAGCTGTTCCTAAATCAGCCCGGTTTGTTGTGGTCTGCGGGTCTCCACACCGAGCAAGGCGCTGTACGTGTCGCTCCTGCATCACACTGCCACCGCTGAAGAAGTGACGCAGTATGTTCGCCAGAAAACCGGCTACTCGCTGAGGGTGCACCAGCTGCGGTCCCGGCACTACGTGCACTTCAGCTCTTTTGTAGTGCGCGTGCCACGGCCGCTCCAGGAGACCATCGCGTGTGCTGATTTCTGGCCGAAAGGTGTCGTGTTTCGTCGGTTCCGGGGCAACCTACCAAATCCAACACCCGAGATGTCGACGCAACGGGGCCACGCCGTTTCGCCGTCTAAATAAACATTGTTCGGTTCATGACGCATTGGTGCTTACACTGTAATGTTATGTAACCTGTTTTTTTCATAAAATAAATAAATAAATAAATCCTAATATTCAATTATATCAATCAAACAACTTGACTAAGCATTTAGCGCAAACAGAGAAAGAGGGGAAAAGGAGGCTCAATCACAATCACAAAAAGTGCAGTCGGAAATTAAAGCTTGTACCATATTAGATTTTTTTAACAGCCGATATTTGACAGCCGTCATCCCGGTACAGTAAACGTCAATGATGACATAATGATGACATAAATTGTACTCGGATGGCAGCTTGTCGCAAAAAAACACAAAATTGATCAGAAAAATAAATGTTGGTACGTATACTACGTGTTTTTGTCAATTTCCGTTAATTGCAAGGGGGAATAGGTTAGATCAAATAAAGTTAATTTCTCGAAGACATCTTAACTCTTACTGTTATCAAGATATTAAATATTTTAATTTGATCAGATTTGCAGCTTTAACCACTGTTGCCACATACAATTATAATGGAAAAAAAAAATTTTTTTATGTAATAATTATGCTTATTTGTTTCTGTGAATGTACTCTGCAATATGCCGAAGTTAAAGGAAATTCCCGGGAACACCGTGTATAAAAAAATGCAGTGCGACAACAGCCTTTGCTGCTAGCCTGTCGGCTGTAGTTTGTGTCAGAAATTTATTCTAAGCCAGGTTCCCACTTTCTTGTTTGGCTGACTATACCTGTCTGATGATATCATGTGCCCCTCCAACCCGATAGCTGTCACGCTAATAAAGTTTTTATTGAGTTCGACATTCAGCCCAATATCGAGTGTCGGTCTCATTTTCCAATAAACATATTTATAAATTATATGTAATGGAGACATGTGTTATGTTATAGTGTAGTATATAGTGTTGCGTGAACATTTAACATTATAGACCTTCAAGATAGTCTATTCCGCGACTTCGTCCGCGTGGAACTCGTTTATATCGTAGCTCCATACAAAAAAATTGATAAAAACCTATTTTTTTTGTATTATTTTTCTTTCTTGAGACATCATTTGACTAAATAGTTGAGCATTTTTCAATAAAAATGCCACTGTTATCAATAGGGTGTAGACACTAAATAAAATAATCAATAATACTATATTTTCTCGAAAAGGATCAAAAATGGAGAAAAAAGCAATGCAACAGGTTAAATAATCACAAAGTTATGAGTGTTCAAAGTTTTAAGAGGCGGGTATGTTCTGTCCCTTTTCCGCAAAACGCACTTTCATATGAAACGATTGTCATGTGCTATGACGCTCGCGGATTGTGACGTCACTATCTGCGAGGGTTTTCTCCCAAGCAATATTAAAACGGTTATAGCTTTGTAATTCTTTGAGATATCTGAATGGGATTTACGTCACCATATTTTTGTGCCTTTTGGAGTAATAATACATCTTGGGTACAGACCTGTATTATAAAATTTTCGAGGAGTTTTATGTTATTTCCACTGAGAATCACAAGCTGTTATGATCCTAATGGGACAAAAAAATGAACCAATTTTTTTTTTCCTGTTGTGTTATCTTATCATTTCCAGAACAGAATAGGAAAGTTCGAAAATGGATGAAAATTGTGCGATTCTTTTTTCTCTTATTAGGATGGAAAGAGATCGCGATTCTGAGTAGAAATAACATGAAAGTTGTAGAAAATCTCGTAAAAAATGTAGCGGAAAAATTATAAAATGCTCTGTTTAGGTATCTCGTTTTCCTGTATATTTGTATATAGCTTTATTACACTCAAAGGCACAACAAAATCCAACTACACCTCAAATCCTATCCAGCCAATGGTAGTCCGAATACCTAGACAAGATAATAACATATAGATACCACTATAACATTGCCAAAGGCGTTGTAGACCTTATGGTTAAAAGTAAAGGTTGAGATTGGCTCGGTGTGCGTGGATATGACCAATAAAAGCTCGCGATGGGCCGCAAACTGTTATAAACAAGGATACAGATGGATGGAAGCGTCTAACAAAGAACCAAGATATGAAACTAAATAAATATATCTTTACTGGCGCAGAACCGATCACTTTGGCACTCTTTGGGGGAGGCCTATGTCCAGCTGTGGACGTCTTTCGGCTGATATGATGATGATGATATCTTTACGCTACGCTACGCTTTTTTTTCGTTCCTGGGGGCCCGTCCACATATTACGTCACGCAAAACTCCGACTTTTTGGACTTCACTGGGTCGAAGTGTATTCGAAAGTGGTGGGACTTAGATAACATAAGATAAAAATTGGGTCGTTCTTCTTTTCTAACGGCACCTCATGTGAGTATTTATGTTTACGGTTTTATAATGTTCGAATGAACGTCCATATTATTTTATTGATTAATATTATTTACAAGTAATATTTCACGTGTATTTTTTGTAGAATGCCGTCACAGAGTGGTAAACCAAAATGCTTTTAAAAACATTAAATAAAAACACGGTGATTTTTATTCGTGATCAGAGGGGCAATCACGTAACGTTCAGTGGACATTAGTATTAACATTATCATTAAATCCATCATCGATTGACATCCGTTTTGGCTGTTTATCAATATTTTTCTATTGCTGATCACGGATTAAAAATCACCGAGTATATATTGGCCGGCATGGAAAGTTTAATTAGTCCTAACGAAGAAACATATTTTGCATTTTTTTACCAAAATTACAATTTTCGATAGTTCAGAAACCAAAAAACAGAAAAACGCCAATTCATTGTCGGTGATAAAGAAGAACGACCCAAATATGTATTTTTTCTGCACCTTTGAAATGAAAACCTCATAGAGATATGGGGTAGTGCTACTAAAACCGCACTAAAACAATTGCAAATTACTCAGAATAAATTAATAAAAACCCTATTTCAATATGAATACTTAACAGCCAGCCGAATAATTTACTCTGAAACTAAAATTATGAATCTAGGTCAGCTTTATTTTAATAATACATGCATATTAATTAATAAAATGATTAATAAGAAAATCCACTCTCAATTGGGCTTTAAAACTAAAGCCAAGCATGGAATCCGACCGCTACGTAAACGCGACCGATCTTTGTTTAAAGTCATGCAATGCGGACTAAATCTGGTAAGAAAAATATTTGTTTTGAAGGGGCACAATTTTACAATAAATTACCGAAATCTATAAAAGACTGTAAAAGTTTAAACAAATTCAAAAATAAATTACGAGAGTATGTAATTAGTATAGTAATGCTAAAGTCCGGCCCTGGGAGTTGTCGCTCGGAAACAAAGTAATGTTACGGCTAAGCTGGTTACCATTCGATTGCATGGAAGCATGCTTATCATGTGGACTTAAAGTGTAGCACGTTAAGACTGAAAAAAGTTAACTTGGTCTGTGTTGTACTACTCACATGTTATTAGACTTTTGTAATGCTACCCGCAGTACTACCTACATAATTGTAGTACCTAACTAATTACAGTGGCACTAAATGTCTTCATTTATTTTTAAAGGCTAAACTTTGTTTTAGTATAGATTCACATTAAGTGAAATGTATAATTTATTTTGAGAAATGAAGTTAGAAAAACCAGCCAAGCATCGCCAATGAAGCCAGCACCATGCTGAGTTGGGCTCATTCCACTTTTTCTTTTGTCGTAATAGTGTGTCGTATTGTGCAGTTACGAAAAAAAAAATCTTTTTTTAAATTAATTGAAAAATATTTATTCCGCAAATATACCAATCATACAACCTTTCCAGTGCTCCGTAGATCTAGGTGCACGCTCGTGTGGTTGTTATTAAAAAAGGCCCAGAACAATCAGAGAGAGGCTCGGCGCGCTCATTCCGGCTCGTATCCAATTACAGAGGCGGACTTAAAGCCTGGAAGAGATACACTTCAGCCACGAACCTGCCTGAGTACAAGGAACATGTTATAAGTAATAAATCTGGGGTTGTTGAGGATTGTTGTCGTGTTAATCAAAATACGGAACCCTAAAAGATAGATACGCGTTGTCGGCTTTATAAACCATTATAAGGATTAGTTTAAGATCTACATTTCATTCTGTAAAAGTTCACCTCAACGCTCACCCACAAATATATCTTGACACCGCGATGCGTAGTAACCAAGCGTAGGTAGAGGTCTAGTTTCGTGACGGGTGACCGACGGGGTGAGCCGCTTTAGCGCTTAGCGAATAACAGCCCAGAGGACGAACGAGACGCATAGAAAAACGAGTCTATAACATTTATGGCGTTCCGTTTTAAAGCGTCGTTGATACAATCCGGCTTTACTTATTGTATAATAGTGGTTCTGTGAGCTGTACAACTAACGAGCCCGTCTTTAAAAAAAATAACGAAACAGTTACTCTAGAAAAAAAGCTTTATAATTAACGAACCTACTCACAAAATTTCACAAGAATCGGTTGAGAAATATGCGACCAGCGGCGCTACCAGGAACTTCGAAAGTCGAAGTTCGGGTATTTCCATTTCTATCGCACTCCCTTACTCGAGTGACAGGGATGCATGTATTACGAACATCGACTTTCGTGGTAGCGCCACAGGGCTGTTATTCGGAACGCGATTATGCGGCTCACCCCACCGGTCACCCGTCACGAAACTAGACCTCTACCTACGTTTAGTTACTACGCATCGCGGCGTCAAGATATATTTGTGAGTGAGCGTTGAGGTGAGCTTAAAACAAGTAACAGAATAGGGGGGCAGTAGACGAGAACAGTTGGACAGGCAGCGGACACAAGACACCCCTGGATTTGCAAGCGTCCACAGGCTATGGTAACCACTTACTATCAGGTGGGCCGTAAGCTTGTTTGCCACCGACGTGGTATTAAAAAAACAAACGATTATCGGCCCAAGCTGAGGCATAGAACTGCGTTCGCTTCGCTCGCTCGTTCAATTATTTATTTCTGAGACCTCACATTTTAAGACGCTGTCAACACCAAAATGCCCTTGAGGGTTCGGGGTACTGCGCACACTGTCTATTTAGTAAACGAGAGCGAATGTTACGGCCAGGTCTTAGAAGATAATAATTGCGGTTTAGGTATGGGATATGTTTACTTCATGTTTTTAATTGCAGACGCATACGTCAAAAAAATAAAGACATAGAAATAGAACCGTTCTTGGTACCCTTAATTGCAAACTTAAATGCGTGGTACAATTCTCTATTGACAATGTCATAAATGCATCGTCATCATCATCATCACATCAGCCGAAAGACGTCCACTGCTGGACATATGCCTCCCCCAAAGAGTGCCACAATGACCGGTCCTGCGCCACCCGCATCCAGAGCGGACTCCCGCGACCTTTACCATCTGTCTCTGTCATCAGTCCACCTTATGGGGTTCCTACCCACGCCGCGCCTTCTTTTTTGTTTTTTTTAATTGATAATATAAACGGCTTCCGGTACGTGGTCGCCATTCGAGAACCTTCCGCCCCAACGGCCATCGGGTCCACGTGCAATGTGCCCCGCCCACTGCCACTTAACTTTAGTTTAGTTTAGTCATAAATGCGTGTACATATATTTATGTCCTTATTTATGTATGTATATTAATACCCCTGACTGTACAAGAAATTATCAAAAATCCTCTCCAGGTCCAGGTCTTTTACATCTACTTTGTAGCTCCAAACGAAATTATACTACGATTGGGTACCAAAGTAACCTATTTTCCCGCCACGACGGCTTCTGGGTACTGAGCCATGAATAAAATTATATTCCACTATGCCAAATAACATTTTGCACAGTATCAAGCGTTTCACGGACAGAATTGGATCAACTGATTTGGTTAAGCTGCAGGATGCTCCATAAACTAGTCGTTACATTTCAGTGATCCGATAACTCGCGTTTTCCAAGCTGTAAAGCTAATAAAATGTCCGAACGTAAGTTTAGGTAGTGTCATATGGCACTACGTAAAATCACTCTCAACTCACGTGTGGGCATTAAATTAATCACTGCAACCGCATCCAGCAGTGTCAATTATTTCATGTTACTCAAACAGGTTTGTAGATTCTTTGCGGGTAGACGGAGTAAAAATATTTAATAATTTGAGCCCGGAAATCAAAGAGGCTTCCTCATACGAACATTATGTTCGTTAATAGGCAGCCAGTTTTAGATGATATAAGGAGTTTTACAATTATTAATCGAATCTTTATCGACATTACAATTACTATCTCCTATTGAAATTCACGGGTCGAACCCCGGTCATTTGGAAGGCGTACGTTGAGATATAGATCCAACACGTAGAGGCCCTTTGGAGACGAAGTTTAATGTGATGTAATTCACCTGCTAGAACCCATTCACGGGTTCCAACAGGTGTTGGGGCTATTGTGGGTAAAATGGATAGACATCTGGGTCTATAGTGATGAAATATGAGTGGATTATGAAACTGGGGACCGATTTTTGACTTTCGAGCGCTCGACTGATTCACTCGAAAACTGACAAAAATTATGAAATTTTATTTTGAAATGTCGATAGAAAATTTAAAAACGTGCGGCATCGACCACTCGTATTCAATTCTATCGGTAGAGAGTAAGTGCCTGTGATTATGACACTACAATAGCATTTACTTTTATTTAATTTTCGAGCGCTCGAGTCTAAAATCGGGCCCCTGGGCTATTGCAAAGAGGTCCGGACACCTGCTATAACATTGTCGCGCACAAAGCTGTCGAGGCATGCGGTGACTACTATCATTATTATTATTATTATTTTACAACTAAGACCAAGTAGCAAAGCAACATGCTGAGCTAGGTCCATTTCGTGACAAAGCCTAAGGTGCTATTTTATTTTATTTCTTTTATTATCTGTGTTATTTATGTCACGCATAAGTGTTTGAGCGTGATTTTGAAACTATTGATATTTAAAGCAACCTCTTTAGAATAGAATAGAATCTTTATTTGCTTAGATTAAGTAGGTACATCAGTGTCCTTAGTTCTTACTTGACAATAAGTATCATATTCTGCTATTTGTATTGTGTAATACTAGCATGCAAATATCTTAAATAAATCTTGTTAAATGTCCTGAGACAGGCAATGTTGTCTTTGGTCGATCTAACAGCTAGCGGCGTAAAAGGGAATATAAAAGAAGCCAAATTTAAAAAGAAACGACCGAATCATGGCGAAACTTAAAATATCTGGGAATCTCCGGGGATCATTTCATTACTCCCCAATTTAAATGACAAAGGAATACATTTCAACGGGAATATCGAGATGTGAAGTCTTTACGATTCACAAACATTTCTATACTGTCCAGTTTAACATGAACCTTACAATAATAGTAAGTATGTGTAATGGGAGGTCCGGATTATACTGGTCCGTTCTACGAGAATTTTCGGTAAGTAGCAGCGCCGTAGTTCGCAATTTTCAAAGGTAGACTGGAATATGATAATGTATGAACATTAATAATCCGCATTAAGCTCGATTCTCCATACAAACGTAGTTACGCTCTCATTTTAAAACTACGTGTTACCCCCCAACATTTTCATTTCAAAGTTCAATATCTCAAAAGCGGCTGAATCGATTTTGTTGAAACGTAGCTAGGAACCATTTCGATCACGTCAGCTATCGGTCAAAAAAGCTATATAAAAATCGGTCTATTCGTTTAGGAGCTAACCATGTCACAGAAAGACACACAGACACGTCCTATAACACGTTGGAGGTTAAAAACTGTCGACGCATTACTTCCCAAGTACATTAAACTAACCTTATTTCTTTACACAAATTCCGACAGTCATATGATGTATGAGAACGTCAAAGTCTATATTACGGGTCTCACATCATTACGGGGTGATGGGGCAGTTTCGGTGGGGTCAAATCAACTGAAAAGCGGTCAGAAACGCGAGAGTTTAGAAAAAATG
This sequence comes from Epinotia bilunana, assembly GCA_947049275.1. Lineage (NCBI taxonomy): Eukaryota > Metazoa > Arthropoda > Insecta > Lepidoptera > Tortricidae > Epinotia > Epinotia bilunana. The sequence goes on along the minus strand of OX346275.1, from coordinate 12,489,035 downwards.
TAGACTAGAGGGGGTAATCGCGTAACGCTTCCAACGCGCGTTCCAACTGACATTTAGATCTACCTCGTACGTACAACGTGATCGACTTTATAGCGAGCGGGATATACTGAATCCTGAGTGAAGCGAAAGATTCTACAATATAATACTGAGTGTAGCGAAGGATTTTAAGGTTGAATCTTGAGCGTAACGAGAGATTCAAGTGTTTACGCCCAAGATGGAAAAATTGCTACCACATTGTTTTACACATCCCTCATTTGAGGGCAACAATGACTATTTTCTAAATAGCAGATGAACACAAGACCAACAAAATGTTGAGGCCAATGTAGCAAAATAAAAACATAATTCAATACGGTGGTTGAGAAAAGTAATCATACGTTATTCTCACATTATACCAATAAACGCAACGCACGAATATAATCGGAAATACGGAAATGGAATTACCGATAATACACTTTCAAATATCTCCGCTCAAAAAAATATTGCAATACTTTGGAAAATGCTTTCCGAAGTGTTGCAATAAATATTTTTGCTGACATTTTCGTTGTCACTTAGTAGGACGTTAATTTTTGAGATCGTTTTTACTATAAAACAGATCTGACCCAAATCAAAGCTGAGTACAACCCAGATTCACAAAGTACCTACATGAACTTACTAAACTCACTAGCCAAGCATTTGATATTCTTAAATCTTTCGCTTCCTTGCCTACGTTCACGCTAAACAACCTATATTTACTACCTAACCATTTTAACATGACCGCTTACCACCTCTACATCCTCAAGATCCCTCTTGTTTTACCGAACACCGAGGTCCACTCAATTTGGTCATGTTATAACCAGTGTAACGAGACCCCTTAAATTGTCGCTGTTAAGGAGAACGTTAGTCGAGAGCGGGTCAGCGTTGACTGGTCATAACCACAGATGGGGAAATGTGCTAATGTACAAACATAAGCAAACTCAAGAAGAATTTTTGTTATGTTGGTGCTATGTAGGTCGGACCGTGATTGTCGCGTTTGGGCAAATGACATAGTCGCATCCATTCTGGAGCTTATGTCGATGGAATAAGGTTGCAATTGGTGGATATGTTTTTAGATTTGACTGTTCAGTTTAACAACGCGGATGATGTTTAGAAAAATTCCCGCTATAAATGTTATTGCGTGGAAGGTTTAAGATCTTCCGGAGTCAGTCAGCCGGGATATTTAACTGAGTGTTTTGTCGTTACAAATGAATAAAAACATGTGTAAATAACTAGTATAGAATAGAGTATAAAACAGAGAAATGTATCTAATGGTGTGTACATTTTATCGCCGATAGTGTGAAAGACCGCTTCTGATTCGGTGAAAAAGTACCCTTCTGAGATTGACAATTATAATTCGTATGATATATGTATATAGTCTTCTATATTGATTTAGAGATTACGGTAAAGGCAAGGTCAAATTTCCCAACCTAACTTTATTTAATTCTAGGCACAGGAATTTCTTACGAGTAATAATCACTTTGATTTAGATTGAAATTTAAATATCACTAAACCTGTATAAAAAAATAAGAATACCTTTCTAGAATCAGTATTTACGCGATTCAGAGTATTCGTACTGATTAGATTTAAAAAATCGTCTACAGTACTTATTCTATGCAATCAATTCAATGAAATTTCGTTCAACTGTAATTTTGAATACATAAATTCTCTAGGGGTAATTTTAAGAGTCCGCAGTAAGCTCGGCCAAATTTCAGCTTCTCGTACAAACGTAGTTACGCTCTCATTTTAAAACTACGTGTTGGATTGTGGCGAAACTTTGCGTACTTATACATTGATTTGAGGTATATCTATGTCTCTAATTAGTTTATATGGTTCCAGTGTATAAAACAAACGAAATACAGCAAAGAGAAGTTTTGTATGAAAAACTTAAATTCGCTGTATTTTTTTTACTATGGTATCTGAAGCTAGATAAACTAATTACAGACATAGATATACCTCATGTCATTGTATATGCAGTTTCGTTACAATGCAACACGTAGTTTTAAAATGAGAGCGTAACTACGTTTGTATGGAGAATGGAGCTTACTGCGGACTCTTAAGCCAGGCCCTGCGTCAGGCATAAGCTTGGACTTGGAACACTTACTTGCTGAACGAGATTTACCTACTGCCATTCAGCACAATATGCCATAAGATACTGCAGCCGAGCAGTAGGTAAGCCACGCGACTTGCAATCTGAAGGTCGTGGGTTCGAATTCGAACCCCGGCTCGTACCGCTCGGTTTTAGGGTTCCGTACGCAAAGGGTAAAAACGGGACCCTATTACTAAGACTTCGCTGTCAGCGTCTGTCTGTCACCAGGCTGTATCTCAAGAACCGCGATTATGTATTTCTGTTGCCGCTATAACAACAAATACAAAAAACAAAAATATTTAAGGGGGACTCCTATGCGACAAACGCGTGTTTTTGCTGTTTTTATAGATAATGGTACGGAACCCTTCATGCGCGAGCCCGACTCACACTTGGCCGGTTATTTCAAAATTCGTACGAAATATCATTTGCTATTTCACAGAGGTTTTTCGGTGAAGGAAAACATCGTGAGGAAACCGGTCTAATCCCAATAAGGTCTAGTTTTCCCTCTGGGTTGGATGGTCCGATGGCTGACGCTTTCGCAAAGCCTATGCAAAATCTTGGGATTAGGTTCCAAAGCTGACCCCGGGCCCGTTTGAGCACTACCGGGAGAAACTTGAATTTGGACAGATTTTAAACAGTCCTGACATTGATTTGTATGTTTATTTATCAGTTAGGTATATATATTACTAGCTTCTGCCCGCGACTCCCTCCGCGTGGAACTCGTTTATATCTTAGCTCCATACAAACTTTCACTTCCCATTTCATCCCCTTAGGAGTTGATTTCCAGGATACAAACTATCCTATGTCCTTCCCCGGGATTCAAACCATCTCTAAAACAAATTTAATCTAAATCGGTTCAGCGGTTTCAGCGTGAAGAGGTAACAGAAAGACAGACAGACAGAGACAGAAAGACAGACACACTTTCGCATTTATAATATTAGCATGTATAGTATGGATTGAAATTTCAAAGGTAAATATTGTTGTAATTTTTATCGTATCAATGTTTAATGTCTCGACTTAGTTTTAGTTTTTTGGTTTTAATTTTAGCAACCTATAGTATCTTCGGCATTTAAAAATCAACCTATTTCAATATTTGTTATCTCCTTAGCACCTCATATTATGTTCTTGATGTTAGAAATCTTTCTGTGCACACTTAATTAAGAGTTATAGGTGAGATCTATTTATTACGCCTTATTTATGTGTCTCTTAATGTCTGTAACTTGTTTTACGCCTCACAATAAATTGGTTATGAGCCTCATAATAAATGGATAAATAAATATGTAAAGACAGTTCGAATGGCATAAATACATTTTCTGCATAACAAACATTTATTGATATTAAAATTATGATTATTTTAAGGAATGTTAAGCAATTAAATGGGATGTAATAGATTAAACTAAATATTAGTACATTACCTACCAAGGGCTGTAAAAGAAAGAAAGCCCGAAATCGCAGGTATTTGTGACCCGAGCCGCAGGCTTTCTTTTTTACTGCCCGTGGTGGGTACACAATTTTACGTCTTCACCTGGCCATAATGCGAATTTACCGTACGCGCTGCGTGCGGTATAACTCACATTATGGCCAGGTGTGACGTAAAAATATGATTTGGTATGCCCTCTCAGGGCCCATATATATGAAACTCATGTACCTAATATAAGATCTGTACAACTATAGATGCAATAAATAAATAAATAGATAAATTATTTGTTGAGTATAAAAAATGACGAGTTGAAATCCTCTGACACGGAAACACCAGTGTGAATAATGTATTTTTTTTATTACGTCCTCATAGTAGAATTGAAATATAAGATATACCACGTCAAAAGAATTATTCCCATTTGGGATTTTGCAACGCCCATGTTACTCCTTTGGAGTTGCATGCGTCTATAGGCTGCGGTGTCCGCTTACCGTACGCTTGTTTGCCACCGTCGTTGTATATAAAAAAATATATATATACTCTCCTATAAAAATGTTTTTATATTAAGCAAATTACACAACGTGCAACGTTCATTCAATTTGGGGTCGATTCATTTATAACAAGTGAAATCAAAAGATTATTTATAGCACATCACTCCTACGATTGTGTCGAATTCAACGAAACCTCATATCATATGGAAATCATCAAGCCGACTGTAAGTAAGGTTTTGGATATTTGAGCGAAAATTGTTGTTAGCCAACTTTCATCATCATATCATCCGAAAGCCGTCCACTGCTGGACACAGGCCTCCCCCAAAGAGTGCCACAATGACCGGTGCTGCGCCACCCGCATCCAGCGGCATCCCGCGACCTTTACCAGATCATCAGTCCACCATGTGGAGGGCCTACCCACGCCGCGCCTTCCGGTACGTGGTCGCCACTCGAGAACCTTCCGCCCCAACGGCCATCGGTTCCACGTGCTATGTGCCCCGCCCACTGCCACTTAAATTTAGCGATTCGGAGGGCTATATCGGTTACCTTGGAACCAACCCAACTTTAAATCGTTATTAATTCCTAAAAGGTTATTTGAACTAAAAAAACATTAAATAAACCTAATAATTATTTTGAAATACCTTTCAACGACACCCCACATGATATAGTTGGTAGACTTTCTTTTTACAATATGGCGAATTGTGGCCGCCATTTTGTATTTTGATTACTGTCTTGTCTTTAGTGACACTCGTAAGATTAAGAAAAATCGATTGACGTATGATTCATTAAAACCCCACGCGTTTGATCTCTAGCGTGTCACAAAGGAACAAACATACTTACATACATAGACTGGTAAACTTTGTGTCACGCAGTTGGGGGTCAAATTGCAAGAGGCACTAGTTTTAGATTCATTTCCTACGATGCTCCTTTTTCTGATAAAGTAAGTAAAGTCCATTAGGTTATGTTAGGTTTCTTAGTATGGACTAAACACACTAGACATTTCTCGGTTACTCAATTTATTCAAGCATTCTAGTTTTGATGATTGCCGCGGTACTCAGGCGTGTCACGTACACACACACATACATACACACATGCGACTAATTCATACTCCAGGCACGTGCCAGACACTCCCCAAGCGAACGTATGATGTACGTAGATGACCACGTTGTGATAACATGAATATTTTAGAGACAAAGTGTTTGTAGCATGAGACGAAGGTGAGGGTAGTAAACAGGTATTGTTGCTGATCGTGGTCTGTGTAGAATTTTATGGACAATGTTCTAATATAAGGTACAATGAGTTCTATATAATTGTGTACATGAATTGATGTATTTAGAGTCCTTAGTCTTAGTAATGACTTTCAATTATATTTTCATAAGGTATACGAACCAATGTCGATACAAGATTGTTACAGCATCTTACCTGGAAACGAAAATAAAAAACATAATTAGTATAAATAAGTTTCTATCAAAAAATTCATTTTTGGTCCAAGCTTTTATTGCCATCTGTACTTTTCTGTATACCGTCATCAACTACTCACTGAGACGATTCTAACGAGCCCAAACTCAACGGGGTTACGTCGGTTAAGTACTGAATTCCCATGGCCACCTTCCGTCTCCATCATCAGATCAGCTCGATGGCACCATAATATTGAATTGTCATCCAAACTAAACTTATACCGAAAATTTCAGCTCAATCTGTCACCGGGAAGTGGGTCAAATTTAACTTGCAAGATTTGGCTCTCACAAACAAACTGACAAACGAACAGGTCAAGTTTAAAAGCTTGTAAAATGACAGAAGTTTGAACTATACAGGTACACTTTCAAGTTTGTAAAGTGGTCAAAATAAATGAAAATCCAAAAGCCTAGACCGTCAATTGATTTTGCTCTGTAGGGCAGGTTAAAGCGAAATTTATGAAAAAATATGTATCCAGGGTTCCGTACAAAGCGTGTCACATGCAAATGTTGGTGGGCCAACACAGAGGCGGGCGCGGGTTTGGAACAGGTCGGAGTGTGAGCGGGTAGCCGAAACTGGGAATGAAGAAAATGAGCCGCTTATATTTATAACTATATACGTTACTAATGGCTCTGTGAGCTGTGGAACTAAGACTGTCACAAAAAAACTGCTCACAAAATTTACGAGAATCAGTTGAGAAATGAGACCTGTAGAGGAGAACAGACGGACAGTACTGTGTGTGTGTGTGTGTGTGTGTGTGTGTGTATATATAACATTATAAATAATAATATACATAATAATATTATAAATGCGAAAGTTTGGATGTTTAGATGTTTGTATGTTTGTTACTCAATCACGCTTAAACGGCTCAACCGATTTAGATGAAATTTTGCACGAAGATAGTTTATAACCTGGATTCAAATATAGGATAGTTATTATCCCAGGTCCATGCAGACGAAGTCGCGGGCGGAAGCTAGTACGAAATAATTTTGGCCAATAAAAAATACTTCTTTAAGGTGATGGTAGGTATAATTATTATAAAAAAAATAAAAAGGTAAGAAAAAATCACATTCGTTTTACGATAATTGCCCAGATGGAATGTCATCTAGAATAATAGTAGAAGAATAGAAATGAATTTATTGCCAGCCAAAATAACACCACATCACAAATATAGGATGGTTTTTATCCCAGGTCCACGCAGACGCGGGCGGAGTTTCGTTCTTAATTAGAAAACACAATATATAAAAAGAAACTTAATAAATACCAGCTTAAACTAAAAATAACGTGTACGTAAGGAAAACTGGTGGTGCTGCTACAGTGGCCGCAAGTGGACACCACTCAGCATATGCTCTATCACAAGCTTATACATATTCGATACATCTCGTTCATATTCGATTGGCTTCACCCTACTTTCCAAATATTCCGCTGGTATGTACCTACAGTCAACAGCATATATGATGCTGACTGTACAGTCACCATCAAATATATCGGAGCGGCCAAACTGCTCACAAATACCTGAACACGTCTCTAATGCCTCTACAATAGAGACGTGTTCAGATATTTGTGAGCACTTTGGCCGCTCCGATATATCTGATGGCAACTGTACCTCTGAAAGTGTTGTACCTTTAGCGACGAACACACGGAGCGGTGCGGCACCGCTCGTCGCGGCGGTGCGCATACTAACTCTGCCGCGCGGCAGGAGCGGAACCGTGTGCCCGCTCTCGGCGGATTACCTACATCGTGATACTAAATTTCACCGCGCACCGCCGCGGCGAGCGGTGCCGTACCGCTGTGTGTTCCGCGCCTACTAGTTAGTTTAGTGCAAAGTGCACTTCTAACTTTTACAGACTAAATCTATTGACCGCTCCTGCCTTCACAAGCACCCCGCCTCGGCCTCGGAGGGTCCGAATTTAAATTTCAAACGGGCGCTTATTCCGCGGAATGCAAAACGATACCGCCTATCGGTAGACAAGCCGGGAGGTTGGCCGTGTTTGGTGAGTCCCGGAATTTAGGTGTATAAGCGTGTGATAGTCCAGCACCAATTTCAGCAATATAAACTTAAAAACCATCTTATTATTTTACTTATTTAAGAGCTAAGCTCTTGTCGGTGTATGCCCTCCATCTACTCCGATCCCAGGCAACCTCTTTGACATTTCGATACGACCTAACACCAACTCTTTTTTTGAGTTGCTCGATTTCAGCAATATGCATTTTAAAACCATCTTCTTCTTTTCCTTATTTAAGAGCTAAGCTCTTGTCGGTGTAGGCCCTCCATCTACTCCGATCCCAGGTAACCTCTGTAACATTTCGATACGACCTAACATCAACTCTTTTTTTGAGTTGCTCGATTTCAGCAATATGCATTTTAAAACCATCTTCTTCTTTTCCTTATTTAAGAGCTAAGCTCTTGTCGGTGTAGGCCCTCCATCTACTCCGATCCCAGGTAACCTCTGTAACATTTCGATACGACCTATCATCAACTCTTTTTTTGAGTTGCTCGATTTCAGCAATATGCATTTTAAAACCATCTTCTTCTTTTCCTTATTTAAGAGCTAAGCTCTTGTCGATGTAGGCCCTCCATCTACTCCGATCCCAGGTAACCTCTGTAACATTTCGATACGACCTAACATCAACTCTTTTTTTGAGTTGCTCTATAGTTTATTCTAGGTCTTTCTCTTCCTCGCTTCCCCTCTAACTTCAATTATATTGAGTATGACGTTGTCATGTTTTTTGGGGTGACCTATCATCTTCCCTCTTCTATTTTCTAAGTTTCTGACTAACTGCCTAAGCCACAGGCGGACAGACGGACATGGCGAAACTATAAGGGTTCCTTGTGGACTACGGAACCCTAAAAAGACAAAGGTTGCATACCAACACGTCTATCATGGGACGGCCGCGACAAACTCTCGATTTTACTCTGTTCTAAGTATTCTAATAAGAGAGAGACGGATAGTGCGAGAAAAATCGAGAGAGCTCGCGCGCCGTCTAGTGATAGCCGTGCTGTATCCCTAAATATGTAATCTGTATGTCTATGTGTAAACATTTGACAGCAACCGAAAACATGTTTATTTAACCTAAAGCGTTTAGTCCGTGTCTTATCAAAGTTATCAAACTGTACGCAGTCATTTTGGCAGACCCGAGCAGGGTTGTCACTCAAGCGATAAGAATAATTATATAAACTCACTCATAGTGTAATCTAGTCAATCCTACTTATCCTACTAATATTATAAATGCGAAAGTGTGTGTGTGTTTGTCCTTCTTTCGCGTCGCAACGGAGCGTCGTATTAATGTAATTTTTTGTACGGAGATAGTTTAGCGGCTGGAGAGTGACATAGGCTACTTTTTCCAGCGGGAAAACATCTAATTCCCACGGGAAAATTCAATATGTTACATTTTCCTATAAACACGCGGGCGAAGCCGCGGGCATCAGCTAGTAATACCTATAATAAATGCGCAGGTTTGGATGTTTGTTACTCAATCACGCTTAAACGGCTCAACCGATTGAGATGTAATTTTGCACTAACTGGATTAAAATATAGGGTAGTTTTTATACGCAGACTATCTTGATTGAGACACGACGTCAGCGGCGGATATTAACTTCAATTATTGTTTTAAAAAAAACGGATTACAGCCCTTTCCCAACAGGGATACGTAGTAATGGCTGAATATAAAAAAATACTCTTCTGCTTATTTAAGAGCTAAGCTCTTGTCGGTGTAGCTCAAAGTAGGCCCTCCATCTACTCCGATCCCAATTCCCAGGCAACCTCTTTGACATCTTATCTCGATACGACCTAACATTAACTCTTTTTTTAAGCTGCTTCATGCTACATGAAATACTCAATATAATTGAATTAATTGAAGGAAAGATAGAGACGAAGCGAGAAAGAGGAAGACCTAGAAGAAACTACATAAAAAACATTTTTTTTAAAAACGTTACGAAAAAAATCTTCTGGATTTGTGAGTTTTTCCCATGTATTATTGAAGATGCTCAAAGAACTCAATCCATACTTAATATTATAAATGCGAAAGTGTGTCTGTCTGTCTGTCTGTTACCTCTTCAAGCTTAAAGTATAGAGATAGTTTGAGTCCCAGGGAAGGACGTAGGTTAGTTTTTATCCCGGAAATCATCCCCTAAGGGGGTGAAATAGGGGGGGTGAAGGTTTGTATAGAGCTACGATATAAAGGAGTTTCACGCGAACGGAGTCGCGGGCAGAAGCTAGTACGATAATAATTGCACCAAACCGCCTGTAATCATATAAGCGGTAAGAATTCGTTAAAATCTGAATGTACGAGTATGGAAGGTTTGACAATTTTCTGTGGAATGACAGCCGCCGGCGCCATAATTAACGTTGGTCGATCTGTAATTGTAAGTTGGTGCAACCGCCTTTAATTTTCATGCTAAAACGATTCATCAGGTTTCTAGAATAGGGAAGATTCAGCTATAATACTTACCATTATTTTGTGACCAAAATGTTGAAAAACATAAAATAATAAATAAAAAAAATAAAAAAAAATAATAGCTACTGAAACGTGTTTACTTTAGTTTATACTCATCATCATCATCATCATATCAGCCGAAAGACGTCCACTGCTGGACATAGGCCTCCCCCAAAGAGTGCCAAAGTGACCGGCCCTGCGCGCCAAGTTTATACTAATTTCTAACAATAATTACGATTTGAAGTAATGTGAAATGGAACGTTTTAATCCAAGAATCAGCGTCTGGTGACATCACTCCTGTCAAAAGTCAAAACTTAGGCAACTCTATGATATCTAGGGACGAACCACGGACAAACAAATATGGCGAGTGACACACATGAGTGACGTCACAGGAACTGTAGATCCGTTTAGGCGCGAGTTTAAATTGTCAGTTTGTATTTATATATAAAGCCTACACAGTGTCCCACTGCTGGGCAAATGCCTCCCCTCTCGACTTCCACTCGTCCCGGGTTTGAGCAATCTGTGGCCAATCGTTACAAAGTGCGTCCAGGTCGTCCCGTCATCTCCGTCTCGACCTGCCACGTCGCCGCCGCCCATCGTGTGGCACCGTCCGTATTATAGTATTTAAACTTTTTTATACATTCGTGGTCTATTCTACGTGCGATTCCTTGAAATGAAAGCAAAAATAAAAATATGCATGTTCCCTATTGGATAAAACGAGACGCTTGTGGCAACCCTAACGTGTGGGCCCCTAATTGTTTCGGATTGTTGTCTCGGGTCCGTCAGCCCGAGCGAGATTTATTCGGGTTACATTACACTAACTAATTCGGTTTACTTGACTGCACTATCTTGAGCAAACACTACAAATTGCAGTCTTAGCCTGAGGTCTGAGTGCCTCGAACGTATTGCACGTATAAATACGGGTGTAGACACGAAAATGATTATTACTCCAAAAGAAAGAACACAAAAAAATATGCCTAGTGACGAAAATTCCACTCAGATATCTCAAAGAATTACGAAGCTAAAACCGTTTTAATATTGGTTGTTAGAGAGAAAACGCTCGCAGTTAGTGACGTCACAATCTGCGAGGCTGTAAAAGAGCGCGGCAGGCCGCGTCGATGGCGGCGCCGAACACATGGAGCACGGCACGTTGCTGTCTTTTAGTGACGTCACTAACGGCGAGCGTCATCGTTTCATATAAAGTTGCGTTTTGCGAAAAAGGGACAGAACACACTTCTTCGTAAAACTTTTGACACTTATAACTTCTCGATTGTTTAACCCCTTGCGTTGATTTTTAATCCTTTTTCGACAAAATACGACATTATTGATTATTTTATTTGTATTAGGTATACGCCCACCTGGACGCGTTGCGGGCTCGAACCGGCTCATACCACTGATTTAACTACATTTTTCGAAATTTACACAAAATATTTGATATACAGGGCTTTTAAATAGAGCACCCCTGGCCTAGCGGTGCCTGGACTTGATGGCTAGGATGGTCTTAGGCTATATTTTATCCTGCGGTTCTGTTTATACGCGGGCAGAACTCCGCGAACAGCTAGTATAGGTAGAACGAGCGAGCGAAGCGACCGAAGTTCTCCGTTTTGGGCAAAAAAATATTTCCCTGTGTACGGCTGTTTTCCTCTACAGGTCGAATTTCTGAACCGACTCTTGTGAGATTTTGTGGGCAGATTCAATAATTATACGGTTGTGTTTTGAGGATTCAGTTCACGAAAAAAAAACAAACAGGTTTGAGGTCTACAGCTCACAGAGCTACTCGTTTCTATGTATGCTAGTGATACTTATATAGGTAATCTACCTCATTAGACTTTCTCAAGAACAAGGTCGAGAACCTTTTTAACCCGGAGTTGAACAAATCCTTCATCAATGACGGTTTAGTGGCAATTTCCCCTTGACGAGGGTATTTGGCCTTTAATTGACCCAAATGTCGACCCGAGGCAGGTATACCAAGTAGTTGCACATCACAAAGGCGATTGGGCGCGTCCGTATTATTATGAGTTTAGAGTCTAATTTCGTCTAATGCATTGCTTTCGTCGAGTGCAAGAATTATACAGGTCAACGTACGGAAAGAGAGCTCCGGACCATATTTACATAGTAGAAAGAGGGGAGAGTGGGTTATCTTCATACAAACGTACGGCGCGCGGCTTGTATGTGTGCGCCATAGTATCTAGATGCGTCGCCGCACGCACACTCAAACAAAATCTCGACTAGCGCACTGAGAAACGGGTCGAGATTTTGTTTGAGATACTATGGCGCACACATACAAGCCGCGCGCCGTACGTTTGTATAAAGATAACCTACTTTCCTCTCTTTCTACTATGATATTTATATTGATAAAATGTAGTCAAGTAAACGTCCTACCTAGGTAGCACTCGACTCTCGACCTTGTACTAGTGTACGGCACGGACACTTTATATTTTTATTTAAACATACACGGATTTCACACATTAGTTTCATTAAACGGAACTTAATCGAGTATAATTAACTTACTTAATTGTCCCTTAACCATGGATGTAGTGACACGTCCGCAACGTCGAAAGACATCAGAGAGTAAACAATAAGTTAATTATAAGCGATTAAACCCGTTTAGTAAGCTTAGTGGCTTCTCGACCATACTTTTTATTCCATAGACGAGTTTTACGAGCTCCCTACTCAGTGAATCATAAAAATACCCATATATCGTACCTAGTATATAATGTAATTAATGAATAGATAATGACGAAATGAATTTAATGATGCATAATGTACCAACGAATTAAATATGCGAACCTATGTAAAAATCCTGACATGTAACTTGGTGTTATTAATAAAGTATTTGTATTTGTAAAATTAATATTGGCACTTTATGTCAAAGTGACATAGCTATTCGAATGAAGAAAAAGCCTCTTAGTTCGAATTTAACCCATATTGCTTGGACATATAGTGCCTATGCCATAAACTAGAACAGTGTCGAGCACTCAGACGTTTACCTTATATTGACATACATACATACATACATTCACGCTTTTATTCCCAAAAGGGGTAGGCAGAGCACATGAAACTTATGTTCCAGCGCCACTTTTAGCATAACTGTGGGTATAAAAGATCGAAAAAATTTGATATTGCAGTGATAGGTTGCTAGCCCATCGCCCACAACACACTTCAAACCTGGTATTACGACACCCACGGGAAGGAAGGGTGTGAAATTCTAACCCGACACCACACGGGCTTATATTGACAGGTAAGTACATGAAAATCGAAGATTTTTTATAAGTGATCTGATCGCAAACAGCCTATGCACTCTTCAGAATAATAATAAGTGAGTGGCCGACCTTTTATTGAATTAAGGCTTTGTTTTGTTGACAGCTGGAGACAAATACACTATTGCAGCATTTATTGCTATTTTTTTTTTTTCTTAGGTAGATTTTTTTCGTAAATTGGTTCTCGCGTTATGTAGGTAATAGATCCAAAAAAATCTACTAACCAATGTTCATTCATTTCATTACAGAAATATATCTCAATCGTTAAGCCGTAATGACGGTTTGTTAATGTTTTTAATAATAACGCAACTTTTAAATTTAATTATAAACATATTAAATGGAAAACACTGTATCCAGCAACATGTAAAAGCTAGATCCCACAACAAACATTCCGAACAAGTTTGTATCAAAACGTGTGACAACGCAAACCTGTTCAAAATAATAATAAAACCCGGTCAAATTTATCTGTCTGACATCTCACGAAAGAGACTAAAACCCCAAACGCCGACAAAATCTCAAAACACGATCTTCAACCCAAAACAAATCGTTAAAATGAGAAATAATTAATATCGTATCACCAAAACAAAACCCATATTCAGTTAATAATGAGAAGAGCTTTGTAACTAAACACCTACTTAATAAAAGAAAGAGACAAAACCTTTAAAACGCATAGAAGCGAGCGGGATAGGTGTATGTTTCGCAGCGCAGTTGCGACAGTGCGTGTGCGCATTGCTGTTGATTCACTAATGCTTACCAACCAAATCGCTATTAAATACCAGTATAAATCTAATCTTCAGCTAAGCATACTTGTTACGGATCTAGAGGCCAAGTTATACTAGAGACTTGTTTGCAATAGGATACATAAGTATTTCTAAATAGATAAACAGAGGCAGCGTCATTAAAACGAGAAGGCAACACGTTCGAAACGCGTAAGAAAGAGATGAGTAATAGTGATTCATTGACTTTTATCTTGTACAAACACTTCGGTGTGCACAGTTTGATTAATGCGCGGCTGCCTCACTTGGTCGGGTCGGTATATTATGCATGTTTCCAATGCGTTGGCGTAACATTAACGACGTAACACGAATTCGGTGCATTAAATAAGTAGTAGCATTAAATATAATGGCGGTTTAATACGTAGATAGTCATGGTTAAAATATTAAATGACTTGTTTTTTTTTTAATAATTGTGTACTTTTCGGATTTGTTTTGATTATTGAGTTAAAGCGTTAATTTTTAATCATTACATAATCAAAAATATCGAAACAATACTAGCAACTTTATGGGTTAAGTACTGTTAAAACTTGATTCGCTTTTTTTTCGCTTAGCTGTTTTTATAATGACCTTCATTGTAAACATTTGTCAATTTAGTTTGATTCGTTTTTTAACTCAGATTCGTGTGTTTCTACGGAGTATGTTTGAAATATTCAGTTTTATTATACACATAAGTATTATTTTTGATATATTATAAATGATCTAAAACAAAATATTTTTCTCAACTTCTAGAGTTTGCTTTTAGCACCAAATTTTTGTTACACGCAATACAAAATATTACACAAAAGCAGATATTGCTTAAAAAAAACCTTAATTTTGACGGGCTTACCCAAATGTGTACCCTGTGGCTGTGGCGTACTAAAAAGCTTTAGGACATCCTAATCTTCAATGGAATGTATATAATGCGATCATTCAGAGGCTGTCTGACAAAGCAAGTTTTTTAAATTTTGAAATGCATTCGTTTTGTTTTATTGGAATTTAATTAAAAAATACAGTTTTTTAGAAACACCATTGGAAGACGAATTCAATATTCGATATATAATTACCAATTTTAGTGTATAGGGGTCAGAAAGAGCAATAAACCACATCTAAACCACAGTATAGGAACAGTAGATAAACTTCGAACAAAGGTACATCGCACGGCTGCACACATGCGCGCGTGTTCGGTACGTACACACACATAGCCTTCGGGAATGATGGAGAATGCTTCAATCGGGGCCGCGCCGTTGCAGTGTTCGCTCGTTCTCACTCGCTACGTCAAAGGAAGCCGCCTCGTAGGTATGAAGACAGCGAGCCGCCAGTGCCACGATATCAAAAGGAGCCGAATAGGCTTGTAACTAAGCACCTACCAACCTAGTGCAGTTTAGCAACTATAATACTTACTAGGAAATATTTTATGCATAGTATAGTGGTATTAAAATATTCCATGAAGTGGGAAACTAAAAACACATAACCAACTATCTATAATATTATTAATTTGTGTATACATTATTGTCTATTAAACTGTAACAGAAATACTTTGCATACTTAAAAGCAAAATTAGTATTATAGATATGCCAAGCCACAAACTTGACACAGCCCTGCGCATCGAGCGAAAGTAGGTAACGAACGCTCCTAAACGGTACGGTATTATTCTTCTATACTGTGTCTAAACCTTATAATATTTTCAGCCTGCTATAATAAGTCCTTAGAATTAGAAGTATACAAAGTAAAAGAAAACGGGACTATAATAAGGATAATTTAATTTGGATGAAATAATAAAACAACAAGACCATTTTAATGACATTCGTTTATTTTTATGCTATACAATTAATTTCAAAACCTTAATGTAACTATTTTTAATTGCGTTGACATACAAGAAATCACACCAAAAGGATGAATTGAACTGTATAAAACTAAATTCTAAAACGGTTCAATTGGGAAAATAGCAAAAGTCACATCAGCTGTTCTTTAAGCATCAACATATTTCTGATATAATATTTAAACTGAAGAAGACTTTTCAATCGCTATCACTGAGGGGCACCTCGGAATCTTCTAGCTCGTTCAGACGTACATTCTGCATATCTCTAACCACACCATCAAATATCTCGTCCATCTTTAAATCTACAATCAACGTCTCCTTCTCAAAATCTGCTGCGCACTTGTCATATTCTTCAAAAGTTTCTCGGCGGATACCGTCAATGAGGCTCCTTAGTCCATCCTCAGATCTCGACTTCAAGATCGGAGCATTCAATTTAATTAAGTCGAACAGGAATATTGCAGGAGTTGTTTCAGCAACAGAAAAGGGCAGGCAGAGAAGATCGTGGCCGTTTACTTTTAACATGCTTTCAATTATAGAGATTTCATCAGCCTCTGTAGTGTAAGTATCTATTAAAGACATCAAGTCGCACTTGGACATGTTCTCGTCATAGGGCACATTATTAAGTTTAAGCCACTCAATCATGTCGACTTTTATGCTGTATAACGTGGGTTTTTTTATTCTGGCATCATGGTGTGCCATATCCTTGATAACTACGACGCTTTTTGGAGGCAAGGCTGGTAGTAAATCATTTATTATCCACTTTTCAAAAGTATTCGCCGTGAAATCACCAATAATCTGCAAAGCTATGACACCCGTTTTAGAAACCGCGTAAACGCTTTTGATCAAACCTCTTTGCAGTATTTCTAAGCCAGCGTGATTGGCGGCTTTCATCAGACTGTTATATTTGTTAAGATCATAGTAATTGCAATTGCTAGTCAAAACGGTTTCGTCAACGTAGAAAATGGACCTGTTTTCTTCCCGAAATCGCGTTACATCCTTCAAGTAATAGTATCTTTCGAAGGTGACGTTAGGTTTTTCTATGACGATGTATCCCCTGGCTAGTCTCAACCAACCATAGCCCATTTTGGCCAACTGTTTGCGGAACGTACGGATATCTACGTAGTGAGGCATCTTCCCGAATAAAGCTGCGAACAGATTCTTCGTTGTGGGTGCCGAGTCTGGTTTCGGGGTCCAGCAAGTTGCATTCAAGTAAAAACTGACGTAGCGTTCGTGGACTGCGGATCTCTCGATATCTTTCAACTCTGTAATTTGTACATTGGCGCTAAGTATCGGGAATATCCTTTTATCCAAACCCGTGAAAAAATGTGCGCGCTCTAAAAAGTCCGTTTTACCTATTTTGGCAAACTGCTGGTCTGTTTTTTGAATTATCCGTTTGAGAAAGCGGGCAGATTCAATGTTTTTTGCGCTGTTTAGAAAATCTTCTCTCATATTTTGCATGGGCAGAGATCTTGAAGAACCCGGTTTGTCCGCCATTTTGTTTCACTACCGCATCAATTGAAACGTCACAGTACGTCTAAGCAAGGTCTAAGTTAAATGAAATTCACCGCGCAACTGAACTGAGCACGCCAGGCCAGCACCGGGACGCGAGTCCCTGTCGTTTGAAATAGAAGACACTACTCGGTGCGTAAGGGCAAGATAGCAAGAGAGTACAGTAATAATCCGCCGCGTTCGAGCTGGCAACGCGGGTTGCCGCCAACGCGAGTATTGTAAGCGCGATCAATTATGGTGCACCGTTTAGTTACCATCGAAGTATAGTTGGTACTGGTATACTAATAACAATATCTGAATAATTATAATACTTATAATGATGGACAATACTATTTTATTTACTCATTCCGGAATGGTTAAATATTTGGTTTAGTAAAATAGAATAATAAAAACCTCGAAAAATATTTCTATTTGATTGATTTCCGTAATATTTCTTAAAATAATATAAAACAAATTTGATTCGTTTAATCTTTGCTGAATATTGAATATATTTCTTAATTAATAAAAAATTCAGTATTCAAACACAAAAAAAATTAATGTGTTTTGGTATAAAGTTAAAAATCAATGAGTATTGATGTTTTATAAAAAAATATTGTAACAAGAACTACAAACATAGACTTATAAATAGCAGCATATGTAAGGTACTTAAATTCCATACCATTCGTAACTTCCATTCAAGTCATAGTAAGCTCATATTTAAAACATTGTTGAAAATGATTGAGTTTAACATATTTAATACAAAATAATCTATTCTAGTAACTACCTTACGCAAACCATCGCAAGTTTTCCTGCGTCTTAAATAATATCAACCATAATGTTTAGATCCGTTGTATAACTTTATCACGCTTTACTAAACATTACAAGCATTCGTTTGGAATATTCACTTGAAATCACGAATACAATGCAAATACAACGCAATTAAATTAATAGAATTACAGTACATGTATACAGACGGTCTTCGCTAAAGACGACGCACACTAATTAGTCGAGTAGTGAACGAGTCTGCTGCGCAAAGCGGAGGGAGGCCTCACACCGAGCACGTGGCAGCCATTTTGAATTCGTCGCGCGCTACGAACGAACGTCCGATGTAATTGTTGCTGATGTGGCGTTAAATGTAAAACGTAAGTTTTTTTAAAACAAATAATTATTGTTTGAATTGGCGTGCAAATATTGTTTATTACAGTCAATTATTTATAACCCCCTTGTGGTGACGGGTTAGAATAGCACCACCCCCTTTCTTCCTGTGGGTGTCGTAAGAGTCCACTAACGGCCGTATTCATAAACGTACTTCAAGCCTATTTTAACTAAAATGCCGTTAAAGTTCGTTTGTCCTTATCTGTCACTTTGACATTTGTGTTCGTAAGAAAGGGACAGAGCACCTTTTATTTAGCAGAGGCATTTTAAGTTTTATGAATAAGGGCATAAGGGACCAGGGTTGAAGTGTGTTGTGGGCGATGGGCTAGCAACCTGTCACAGCGATATCACATTTTGTCAATCTTTTATACCCACATTTATGCTAAAAGTGGTACTGGAACACAAGTTTCATGTGCTTTGCCTACCCCTTTTAGGGATAAAGGCGTGAATGTATGTATGTATGTAATTATTTAAGTACTTATAAAAAAAATGCAGAAACCATGGGATAAAACGTCACACACATATTAATAGCTTCTAGGAGACTATAATGGTGCTGTGTTATAAAGGATTTGTTCTAAAATTATTTCAATATTTTGAGGACTCGTAATTCATTTACGTATATAAATAAATAAAAACCTTTCAGGCGAGAAATATAGTATAGTACCTATTGTTGAAAAAATATATCTCGGCTGTAATTCCTTTATAAAAAGGGTGTAATATATCCAGAACAGTGAACAGCTTCTTAGTGTCACTTTAATAAAGGTTTGTAATAGTTATAGACTTGGCTCTATATTTCTAAAATGAAAAAAAATAACGTATTTTTCTTTTCAGTTAATACAATTATGGCAAAAAAAATGACACTGGACCACTTTAACTCGCAAATAACAGACTGTAAAAGAGAGGATCGAGAGAAGAAAATTAATATGGCATTGAACGTTTTCAAGTACTGTCAGAAAAATGCCAAGACAAAACTCACATACATACCACGTGATTCCTATCTAGAAATGTGCTTAGTGCTTACTGGAGTGCCCATGGAAACCTTGTCAACTGTTAATACTCTTGAACACAAGACTAAACCATTTAAAGAATGGTTAATACAAGAAATGATAAAAAGCGATAGTAACGATTATGACCGCTTAAAAAAACATTTGATACAAAGTTATACGAAAGAACACGAAATACCAACATTACAGAAAAATAATGCAGTGTTCAATGGATATAACCACAACTTTACTTTACTACAGCTACCGGGCACGAAATCATCAATTATTGTGGAAAAACCCGAATCCGTTATGGAGAGACATAAGTTTCTAGACGCCAAAATGAAGTACCGTGAAGCGAAGAAAAACCTAGTTTACATAGGCATGATAAACATTCTGCTGCGTAATGGACATTTCTCATATGAAAAAGAAAATATAGAACCAATTAGCCATTTTACCATAGCAGCATCCCCTTTATTTGGTCGCATTGGCTACATATACTGTCGGGTCCATACCCCAAAATATATGACGAATTGGATAGAAGATACAATTATACCAAAACTGCCTAAAGAATGCGTGATTATCTTTCAAGAAAACGTACTAATGAATACCGATAAAACTATAGATAGTTATTCCACCAAGAAAGAGATGCTAGATTGGCTGCAATCGCACAAAGTCCACCATGAGCCAACTATGCACCGCGCAGATCTGTATAAACTTATTAATACATTCAAAAGTGGCGTTGAGCAACTCTCGCCAGCAGACGAAACTTTCAAAGCACATGGCCACATTGTATTGCGAAAAAAGAAGTGCAATTTAAAAGTTAACTATTTTGACCCATTCTGGGACTTTCTAATACAAGAGTTGAACGCTGCATCTACGCCAGGAAGCAGTTTGAGGAATTATACAACAGTGAGTACAATAAACGAAACATTACATAAGATGAATGTTTCTTTACACTATTGGCAATACTTGGAAAACGTAATATTAAACAAAGAACGAGAGATTTATAAAGAAGATTTGGCCATGGAAGACGTGATTGATAAGCTCGTGACTATGGTCGAATGTGAAGGTTTGCCGAAAGAAGAGAAGGTGAATGAATATAGAAAAACGATTGAAGAACCACCCATGTATCTCCATGATAGTTTTCGTAATTTATATATGCATGGTACTCAAGATAGCCTAGTAAAGTTTAAGTCAGATAACAAGTGCAGTACTCAAGATAGCCCCAGTAAAGTTTAAGTTAGATAACAAGTGTATTTAGTGTGAGTCAATTAGTATTCCTATTAAACATAATAAAACAAAAAATAATATTTAGTTACTTTGGCTTTTATTTTCCAGACTTAGAAAATAACACGGGTGAGGTTCAATTAATATTAACATATTTAGATAGCGCAAATTATTAATAAATATAGAAACTTGCGATGGTTGCAATTACACATTGTAATTGTCACACTATAGGAAAAAAAATGCAAAGATGGATCGCCGGTTTCCATTCGTCAGTCTTCAACTACGAAAAGATCTCATTCATTGGAACCTTTTTATTTAATCTTTATTTTACAATGGACTTCATGCAATATATATGGCATTCTCTACCGGTCAAGTCAGTATTAAAGAAAAAAAAATACAAAAAACACATAATAAGGTTATATCAATGTCAAAATCATAGCGTCCCAGACCCACGACCTATCAACATTTTTGCACATATAGAATCACTACACCCCACGTTTCTTCGAATCGACGCGCACTATTCATTCGTCGTGTTTTGTACAGGTTCGACTCGCGAGCGCTCGCCCGCTCCGGCGCGCGGGGGAGCGGAGCGGTGACGTCAGCGCGGCCGGTTCGAAGCGGCAGCCATTTTGGAATCGTCGCGCGCTGTGCACGCTCGTACGGCGTGGATTGCTTAGGCATTTGGTGAAAAGTAAGTGATATTTTGCTAATAATTTGTTTGTTTTTACGTGTGAATATTGTGTTTTAAGTAGTACAAGTATGTGATTGCATTATTTTAATCGATAGTTGGTGTAAATGTGACGATGAGTGTGCAATTTTTTATATTAGAAGCCGCAAGAACGCTTGACTCTCCGAAACTTAGTTTGGTTCTCATTTTAGAACGTCAGAAGTACTATAATAATAATAACATGAAACGTACTTAGGTATACACAAGAGCCCGCGATATTTTTGTTGCTAGAAATTAATAGTACATTGCTATAGAGGCCGGCAACCCCTTTTCACGCGGCGGTATGTATAAGTAGGGCTTTTCTCAAACATGCAATGAAATAAATTAAAAAAACTCCAAGAAATCAAACTTTAATTTTCATGGCTGAACGCCGTGATCCTGTGCCACAAATAGTGGAATGGAAATTAAAAAAGACCATCTTTCCGGCCTAGGCCATCAATTTTGTATGAAATGCCTTTACGGGTCTCTCGTCTCGCTGCGCCCGAAACGTGATACTTCGAAGCCCATTATGAAGAACACAACGTCAATATTTCGTTGCATGTTTGAGAAAAATATTTTTTTATGCGTTTCATTTAGTCTCTAATCGCCTCATTTTTCTATTTTATTTCTATTATAATTTGAGTATAGAAATAGAAACTAGTTTCCGGCCTAGATATGGCGGATCCCACAGTGTATTATAAAAAGTTTCTTCGGGTTTCAGTATGACGGTTTAAAAATAAGAACAAAAGTAAGTTTGCATGAAGAGTCGACCGTGGTGGGGACTTTTAAAATGAAAAAATGGTCATCAACTGTGTAATTCGCAGCAAATAATTAATTATAAGCACGGTTATATAAAGCTTCGTAAAATTTTATTCGGTAAGCGCAGTAGCAAAAGAAAATATGTTAGATATCTAATAAATGCTGTAAAACAAGGGTTGTTTAAGTGAATAAATTTTTCTTATTCTTATTCTTAAATGTACTTGAGGCCTAATGAAGTTTTATAAAAAAACAAGTCAAAAATGTAGTTTAATGGGTAAGAGCGGTACATTTCAGATCTATGATCATTACTTTAATATAGATATTATATTTATTCATTTATTTTCTTTCAGTTGATACAAATGGAGAAAAAAATTTCACTGGATAAGTTTAACAATGAAATCACTACCTTCAAAATAGAGGATCTGCAGAAAAAACTTGATATAGTGTCTAACGTACTTAAACAATGCCAACAAGATGGCAAATACGTCGAACAAAGTACAGCAAAACAAGCTCCGTTAGAAATGTGCTCTAAGCTTACTGGCGTAGACCGAGAAACACTGTTAGCCATAAAATTGCTTGAAGAAAGAGCCACAAAATTTGATAAGTGGTTGTTTGAGCAAAAACAAATGATTCATGGCTACAATTATGAGTATTGCAGCATTAAAAAAGAATTATTAGAAAGTTATACGCAAAAACTAGAAGTACCAACAGGAGTGATTGAAAAAAAAGAATTCGAGGGTTGTAAGAAAAACTTTACTTTCCTGAAGCTACCGGGAACTGATGCTTCAATAATTGTAGAAAAACCTGAAACTGTCCAAGAAAGATGTCGGTTTTTAAACACAAAGAAAATGTATCGAGAAATGAGCAATAACATAGTTTATATAGGAAAGGTAAATCTTCTGATGAACCATGGTAAATTTTCATATAAAGAAGACTCTATTGATTTAAAAAGCCGTTTCATCATAGCAGCGTCTCCAACACTTGGCCACCTGGGTTACATATACTGCTGCGGAAATAACCAAGAATTTATAACGAATTGGATGGAGGAGAAAATTATACCGGAACTGCCTAAGGGGTCCTTAATTATATTCCAAGAAAACGTGCTGAACGGTGTTGCTGAAATAGACCGTTTCACACCAAAAGTAGACATGATATTCTGGTTGAAATCAAACAAAGTCAGTCATGATCGAAAGATGCACCGTGCAGATCTATTTAAACTCATAAACGCCATTAAACAAAGAGGTGCAGAACAAGTATCGACCACAGAAGAGACTTTGCGAGCACATGGACATGTTACTCTAAGAAAGAAGAAGTGCAATTTGAACAACAACTATTTCGATCCATTCTGGGACTTTCTTATACACGAGTTGAATGCGGCATCAGCAACCTTGCCCGCAATGAAATACAGTTTAAAAAATCAAACCTTCGTCATCACCAGAACAGTGAATGTGATTGTCCAGAACGTTCCATTGGACTATTGGGAGAATTTGGAGAGCATATTATTAAAAAAGGAACAAGAGATAAGTGAAGAAGATTTAAAAATGGAAATCGTGATCGATAAACTAATGACTATGGTGAAATACGAGGGATTGCCGAAGGGTGTCAATTTGGATGAATATAGTGAAAAAATGGAACAGCCATACATTTTCCTGGCAGATAATTTGCGTCATTTATATAAGCAAACAATGCAAAGTTATAGAGGGCTGAAAATATCTAAATGAAAGGGTTGCCTTTAATTTCTGAGCCCCGCTACTTAGGCCCATTTTTTGTTTCCCAGCTAGTCAGCTCGGTGTTCGCTCGCAGGAGACGCGAGGCCTGTACAGCTACCATGAGTTTGACATAGTCATTTTTCGTTAACGAGAATCGAGTTTTCTATCTGTGCATCTCTATTGCACTTTGACAGCACGAGCGGGATGCACAGATAGAAAACTCGATACTCTTTAGCGTAAGCCGTCATTGTCAAACTCATGGTAAGCGTACTGATTTCTGGCCAAAGTGTTCATCCTAGACTTGACGACGCAACAGGCAACGCTGTTACGGCTTCTGGTTAATGTTTTTTTTAATTTCAAGTATTTTAATAGTGGGACTTAAGAAGTAAATTGATGATGATAATTATTATATGTTTTTTTTCTTTGCGTTTCTCTCCAAGTGGAAGTTATTTTATTTACCCGCAGGCTTATGGCCAAACGAATGTAGAAGGTATGTTATGTGGCTCCTTGAGCTGTAGAGGTCGCAAGTCTGTCTTTTTTATATCATAATACAGAATTAACAAAAACCTCTAAGTATATATTTATTGAACCTGCTCACAAAATGCTTCCTGTAGAGGAAAAAAACCGATATACGAAAGAATTTTGACCAAGCTAAAACGAAGAACTTCGTTCGCTTCGCTCGCTCGTTCATTAGACATATACTTATTTGTAATAATTTCACATGCTGTGAGAAAATGAATAGCCACTAAACTAAATACTCTGTAAAAATATAATTAAAGAATTAAGGTTTTCATTCCTGTTTTTATTTAAAAACGATTTCAATCTGGAAGTTCCATCATTGAAGTCAATTAAGAAAAAAAACCAGCAGCAGAACCAAGGTAACCGATATAGCCCTCCGAATCGCTAAACATAAGTGGCAGTGGGCGGGGCACATAGCACGTAGAACCGATGGCCGTTGGGGCGGAAAGGTTCTCGAGTGGCGACCACGAACCGGGAGGCGCGGCGTGGGTAGGCCCCCCGCAAGGTGGACTGATGACCTGGTAAAGGTTGCTGGAGTCCGCTGGATGCGGGTGGCGCAGGACCGGTCACTTTGGCACTCTTTGGGGGAGGCCTATGTCCAGCAGTGGACGTCTTTCGGCTGATATGATGAAGAAAAAAAAGTCCGATTCATTTGTCTATAAACTGGATTGAGCCGATGGTGGTCGCCTTAGTACATAATTTCAAAGATAAAATATTAAAACAATGATCTTACTCATAATGTTAGTCTCAATTCACAATGTTCGCTTAACTCCATCCAACAAATACTCACAAAGCATGGCCCTACAATACTCAAATGGGCTACCGCGAAACGAAAACGAACTTCGTTCGTATATCTCTCTCTCGGTCGTTCGAACTAGTTGGTGCGACAGAGACGGGAACACGCGGTAGGCCCTCGGACAGCACGGCTAGCACGCGACGGCGCGCGAGCTCTCTCGATTTTTCTCGCACTATCCGTCTCTCTCTTATTAGAACACTTAGAAGAAGAGGTATAGTGCGATAAAAATCGAGAGTATGTCGCGGCCGTCGTGTGCTAGACGTGCAGGATATACATGCCACAGTGAGGGACGGAAAGGCTCCTGCTCCTATTCCTATGCAGCTAAATTAAGAACTGGTCTTTAAATAGCTTACCATAAACATCCTACTTAATTTGGGCGGATAATGGTTTATGTGCCGCAACAGTTTTTGCAAATAAAAAAGTAGAGGACTATGGCACGCACAACGAATGACATTTCCCTTTCTGTCACACTTATCGAGATTTGTATGCTTCTATCTCGCTCGGACGTGGTGTTATTATTACCATAGCTTGCCCAACACGCGATTTTCTCGCGCATGTTCTAAGTGCTCTGATAAGAGAGAGACGGATAGTCCGTCGAGAGCTCGCGCGCCGTCGCGTGACAGCCGTGCTGAGGTCCAGTCATAAAGACCCCGTTATCTTCTCGCACTGACATTGCTTTTACGTAGAGCGTGAATGTTTTTTTATCGACCGTCTCGATATCGATGTTTATATAATAAAACAATGCGATTGAATATTCGCCTTTGAAACCTTTTTCTACTCGGGCACTTCTATCCGTCAATTAAATGACTGACAACGATATCTAAATCAACTTCATTTGAGTTGGGCTCATAAGATGAATTTTGACCAATTTCAAGGCTCGATTTCCAGAAGCCATCAACGCGCAAAAATAAAAAAAGCGGCTGGTTGCACTCCGTTTCAGCAGGTTGATTTGCAATAGATACCAAGTTTGTTTAATAAATTATTATTTCCGTTAACTCGTAGAAAAATAATTGTATGCAATAGTTATATAATTAGCTTTTTAACTCTCGTACCTTAATTAGGCCACTCAGCAAGCTTCGTGGCCTAAACGTGGTACTCGACTTAAAAAGCATACATAAAAAAACTACTATCGTTCAATATCAACGAAAACTTCTTGGTTAAAAATAAGTACATAACCTCATTGGTCTTACGTGAAGCGATAACCTTAGATAAATGATTTACCTATTTTCAATTGCAGTGACATGCAATTGACAGCCGCAATCCCTTGCAATTCTTTTTAAAAGTGTTTGTAGTTTATTTAAATGCTTTAATTGCTTAGTAGATATTACTATATCACAATGGAAGATTTAAAAACAAATTACACTAGCTATTTTGCCTGTTTGATAAACGTTGAAAACGAATTGTTTTGGGAATTTGTTCTTTCAGCTGTCAACACGGCGGATCTTCAAACATATCAAGGGTCGGCAACGCCCATGTTAAACGCCCATGTCCTTTGGAGTTGCATGCGTCTATAGGCTGCGGTGTCCGCTTACCATCAGGCGGGCCGACGCTTGTTTGCCACCGTCGTTGTATAAAAAAAAACATTATTGCAATTTACGAATAGTTCACCATACAAAAACATCTACATTCAAAAAAACAACGATTTATTAGGCAAACCGAGTACAGTTTCATATGGATGTGACAAAATGTATGATTTCCTCCAATACCTATGCCTTGGAATAAATTGAATAAAACAGTATTTCGAATGTTTTCACCCGATAATTTTATTTCTTTTTTTTTATCATATATATTTATATCCGATAGTATCTAGTGAGTCCTTATCAGTTGACTAATTAAAAAAAAAAACAATTTATTGATAAAACATAAAGTACATCAGTTTTACTATAGACTAGGAGCTTACTATTAGAGATAAATAACACATGCAATCATCAATTTATCAGTGACATATAACTAAGTACAACACTATCGACATTTAAATGGTCGATAGAGAAAAAAGTTTTTAAAGCAGCTTTGTTTTAAAAAACAAGGTCCTCATCGCATAACGCCATCCAAGAAAGGTATATTATGATTCAAGTCTATCTCTAAAATATAATTCCATACAGAAACCAGTTGCTCGATTCAATAATTATGGTTACGCGGAGTAATCACTAATCATCTTTGAATTGAACTCGCAGCCATCCAAAATTGAACGTAACGGCTCTGAGTATTAGGTTGACTTTGAGTTGGTGTTATCTTAAGGGAGGGCAAGGCGAGGCGTGAGTCGGATGTACTTCAATCGTAAGTACGGTCCATATCCACAACTTAATCCATACTAATATTATTAATGCGAAAGTGTGTCTGTCTGTCTGTTATCTCTTCACGCGTAAACCGCTGAACTGATTGAGATGAAATTTGGTATGGAGATAGTTTGAATCCCGGGGAAGGACATAGGATAGTTTTTATCCCGGAAATCATCCCCTGAGGGGAAGAAAGTTTGTATTGAGTTACGATATAAACGAGCTCCACGCGGACGGAGTCGCGGGCAGCAGAAGCTAGTAAAACATAATGTAGGTAGTGTTTAAACTGAAATGGAAAGGTACGTCGGAGAAAAATATGACAAACTAGCTTCTGCCCGCGACTCCGTCCGCGTGGAACTCGTTTATTATCGTAGCTCAAGACAAACTTTCACCCCCAATTTCATTCCCTGAGAAGATTTCCGGGATAAAAGCTATCCTATGTCCATCCCCGGGATTCAATACGTTAAAAGCAAATTCTGATTCTGCTTCATTCAAAGCTATATACGGCAAGTAACGGATTCTAGAAAACCACAAAAGACCCTAGGTCTAAACTTAATGACTGAAAATAGTCTTAAATAATCTATCTACCTTTAATCAGTAACCTTCAAGGCACAATGGTATCTATAAAATTATACCCTATATTAATCTAACATTTTAACGGAAAACCACTACAATGTACAAGCTAAAATGCACTCAAATGTGTTAAGATAAAGCTTGGTTTTGGTAGAACGTGGACGGCAGATTGGTCGTTTTGTAAGGTGAGATCTGTTTAGCAAATTCTAACGTGGGAAATATTTGTGTCAGAATCCAATAGGTACAGTCAGCGTCACATACATCTGTACTCTTCAGGCTGTTCAAAAATATCTGAAATCATTCCCCAAGGGGATGAAGTGGGGGGTGAAAGTTTGTATGGAGCTACGATATAAACGAGTTCCACGCGGACGGAGTCGCGGGCAGAAGCTAGTATTATATAAAGGGTGTCCCGTTACAAGTGGATCTAACGAAAACCAGTATAGGTACAAAACTTGGGGTCTTATATGTAGTTGTGACATGTTCGAATATATATTACATACATACATACATGCATTCACGCCTTTATTCCCAAAAGGGGTAGGCAGAGCACATGAAACGTATGTTCCAGCGCCACCCCTAGCACAAATGTGGGTATAAAAGATCGCCAAAATGTGATATTGCAGTGATCGGTTGCATACTCGTACCTACGTATTTAAAATGTGAACTAAATCTATGAAACACCGACGGCCGATTTTGACGACCGGTTAGCCTAGTGTGTAGTGACGCTGCTTACGAAGCTGAAGGTCCTGGGTTCGAATCCCGGTACATATTTGTGTGATGAGCATGAATATTTGTTTCTGAGTCTTGGATGTTTTCTATGTATTTAAGTATTTATATCTATTATATATATCGTCGTCTAGTACCCGTAACACAAGCCTTACTGAGCTTACTATGGGACTAGGTCGATTTGTGTAAGATTGTCCCTTTATATTTATTTATTTATTTAAAAGAAAAAAAAAAAAAACTGCATTTCGATTTCACAGTGAGAACTCTCCCGTATATACAGCAATTACTTTACCTACACAAAAAAAAAAGGCCAATTGCGAGTCGGACTCGCGCACCAAGGGTTCCGTACAAACATATATCAGTAATATCTTAATTTTTTTTAAATACATTTATTATATGATGTAACTAAAAATTTACGGGTTTCGCAATTTTTCCTTCATCTGTGCTATAAGACGTTGCTTCGTACCAAGTTTCAAGATTCTGAGTTCACGGGAAGCACCCTGTAGGTTTTGATTCCCTTGCGAGTTTAGAAAATTTGCGGCATAAACGGCTGTATCTTTTGATTGCGTTGGCTTAGAAGTTTGATTTTTCACAGCTCCAAGAGACAGTAGACCTGAGTATTTGGTACAAATTTTAGCTTGATACCTCCACGCGTTCCTGAGAAAAAGGGTCTTGACGGAAGGACGGACGGACGCACAACAAAGTGATCCTATAAGGGTTTAGTTTTTTCCTTTTGAGGTACGGAATTTTTTTACTCTTTTTAGGGTTCCGTAGTCGACTAGGAACCCTTATAGTTTAGCTTTGTCTGTCTGTCCGTCCGCGGATAATCTCAGTAACCGTTAGCACTAGAAAGCTGAAATTTGGTACTAATATGTATATCAATCACGCCGACAAAGTAGTAAAATAAAAAAGTGATTTATTTTATTTTATTAGGGTACCTCCCCTATACGTAACGTGGGGAGTGTTTTTTTTTTCATTTTAACCCTAACGTATATTGCTGGATACCTATCCCCTATACCTATACCTATCCCCCCCTAGCAAACCCCTATTTATTTTTAAATACCTTGTTTGATTTGCTAAAATCATTTTTGATAATGTTAATATTTTCGGAGATAATCGCTCTAGAAGTAAAAAAAAAAGTGTAACTTTGTGTGTACCCTGTAACTTTTGAACCATAAGTTTTAAAAATATGAAAAAAATCTCAAAAGTAGAACTTTATAAAAACTTTCTAGGAAAATTATTTTAAACTTGATAGGTTGAATAGTTTTTGAAAAAAAATACAAAATAATTTCTGAACTAAGTTTATAATTTAACCGTATAAGCAGGTGTTTATTGTACCTGGACTTTCTACAAAATCACAATGAAATGACGTGCTTTCAAATAAAGTAAAAAAAACGGTGAAAATAGGTTCACGCAATAAAGAATTATCCCATAAAAATCATCTTCCATACTTTAAGCTCGCGCGCAATAGTTTACTTAATTTGCCGATAGATGTCGCTGTATGCGGAACACTCACATTGTACATGGCGCTGTTAAGATTTTTCCTGTTTTTTTTTTACATACATTAGGTTGAAAATTTGTCGCGCTCGAATTGTCTCAGTTGTCTTTGGTCGTTCGTTGTCTAATAATAAAATTGTGCGCTAAGTATTGCTTGTATTGTGTCTGTCTATAATACATGGTCGATTTGATTTGGGAATTTGAACTCTCTTGCTCATACATTCGGTTCACGGAACGGGCTACGGAACCCTACACTGAGCGTGGCCCGACACGCTCTTGGCCGGTTTTTTTGTTTCGATTGTCGGCCATGTGTCTTTAAATAAATGCTGTTTAATTGTTTTGTAATCGGTTGTGATTCCTAAGAGTTAATTTCCTTATATCTTGTTGTTTTAGATTTTCTCTTACTTCCCCGTTAGAATAATACTTCCTGTATATAACCCAATGATATCACTTTTAGTATGCAAGTACCCGGGGGCTTGAGAGTATTATTTTGCCAACTTTGTAATAGGTCCCAGCTGAGCACATACAAAGGTGAAACAACTAAACGGATTTAGGCTTTCCAATTTCATTCTATTGAAATTGCCCTACGAGGCAGGCCCAATTCAGATCAAACCCCTACTTAAGGTAAATTTAAGGATCAATTTAAATTCCACGTCCACGAGTAGGTACTTAAATTCCAAATTTAAATGCGAAAACAATTTTTCAGTTGACTTAACGCGCATTGGCACTCCTAGCTATCTCATAACGACATAATTCGCGAATATTCTCGAAAGATCCGTTATCCAAGCGCTAAGCATACATAAAATGCAAGTTCCATTTTTAAAACTCCAAAAAAGTTGCCT
The DNA here is from genome assembly GCA_947049275.1 of Epinotia bilunana. Classification (NCBI taxonomy): domain Eukaryota; kingdom Metazoa; phylum Arthropoda; class Insecta; order Lepidoptera; family Tortricidae; genus Epinotia; species Epinotia bilunana. The sequence continues at coordinate 12,458,044 of OX346275.1, read as the reverse complement.
AGCGAATTTTAACTTTATTGCAACTGAGTAAAGTCGAAAGAGGCAGAAAGGAATAAATGCACCGAATTCTACAGGCTTCGATTAGGATTCTTTAATCGAGTAATGCCGTCTGCTTTGGGCGTGCTATTCAAATAAGAACCTTATTATACGTGTAGTTTTACTCACTTTCCTTTAGCGTGTATTCATTCTCCAGTTTTAGCTTCAGAGCGACTTCGGAGTTACAATTGAAAATTAGCGTTGAAGTTCTTTTGCGGATCCAATGAGTTTTGGACTTAGCGTGATCACAATAGGGTTTGAATTTGGTTGGGGTTGTTAAAAGATGTTATCCCTTAGGCTTCGCTTAGGAAGTAGGATTTAATTAACCCAAGGTATTGAAGCGATGGGGTATCTCCGATGCTCGGTGGAACACAGGTTTCAATTTCCACGTGTAGTCACACAGTAAACTGACCAATCATGGACCGTATTACAAAGGCATAAGATCTACCAGGGATCAGTTTAATTTGTATACGATCGCAGTAACAAAGTTTTACTTAATTAGGTAGATCTGAATAATTTGTTTGTTTTGCATTGCTACGGGTAAGGTTGTGTAGCCTTTTTTATTTTGGTTTGCACGCAATTACTTTGGGCAGCGAGTGAGTAACATTTTTTATCATACTAATCCAATATTTAAGCTCTTGGAAAAAATACTTTTCCAATACTCCTAAACAAGTCTTAGAACATACAGGGTGTAAGGGAGAACGTATCAAAGACTGAAATCGTGGATTCAGAAAATTATCCTGAATTGGAAAACAGTAGATATATTTTAGAATATGCGTTCTTAGTTTCTTACATTCCTCCTTACTACCTATATGTAAAAGTTAGGATTTTTATTCATTACTAAACGCAGTTGTATGAAATTTATTATAGAGACATATGTATATTACGATAATGTTTATCCCAAAAATCATCCCTTAAGAGTCCTCAGTAAGCTCGATTCTCCATACGAACGTAGTTACGCTTTCATTTTAAAACTACGTGTCGGATTGTAACGAAACATTGAATGTACAATAAAATGAGTTATCTATGCCTGTAATTAGTTTATATTGCTTCAGATACCGTAGTAAAAAAATACAGGGAATTTAAGTTTTTTATACAAAACTTGTTTTTGTTGTATTTTGTTTGTTTTATAAACTGGAACCATGTAAACTAATTAAAGACATAGTTATACCCCATGTCATTGTATATGCAAAGTTTCGTTACAATCCAACAGGTAGTTTTAAAATGAGAGCGTAACTACGTTTGTATGGGAAGGTGAAATTCGGCCGAGCTTACTGCGGACTCTTAATAAAAAAATCGGGATTAAAATAGCTACGGTAGCCTAGTGGTTCATGCATGGGGCTGCCAAGCGGCGGTCGTGGGTTCGAATACCGGCTCGTATCAATCAGTTTTTCGGAATAACTTCAGTAATTTAGCCGTTTAGCAGTTAGCTTTGCGTTTATGGAACCGGTCTAATACCAATAAGGTCTAGTTTTCCCTCTGTGTTGGAAGGTCAGAGGGCAGTCGCTTTCGTAAAAACTAGTGCCCATGCCAAATCTTGGGATTAGGTGCCAAAGAGGACCCCTCGTTCTTTAGGACACGACTGGGATGATTGATATTTTCCAGCCCAATCCAGGATGGAAAGTAGAGGAAAGTGAGTAGGAAAGCGGATCCTGGCAAAGGCCGGGAAAACGCTAGGTTACAAGAAGAAGATATAATTAATTAATCAATTATTCATCTTTTCTATTAGGGTTTATTTACGCTAGTACTAGAAGTTACTACTATTAAATATTATAAAGAAACTGGAAAAAATCGCCTTTGTACATTTATAATTTGACCTCCTTTGATTTTTGTTCCTTTGTGAATTTTTTTCTTATGTGAAGTAATGTGTAATACATACTATCAACAACAACATATTTCAAAAACTTTGGAAAGATGAACAATTATATAAGGTTCGTTGCGAATGGTAAAATCAGATAAAACAGTTAAATGAGACACACTTTGCATTGGTATACCTATAATATTTGCTGATTAAATCACTTATTTTCTGTACAAAAACTTAATTTGCTCACAGTTTTAACGTCTTTTTTCTCAAATACAAAATAATCCAGGTCTTGTTCGAAATCATCAAGATGATGGCATTGCGCAAAGCCCCCCTGTGAAATTAAATACATCAGTTTATCAACGATTCCATCTAATATAAGATCATCCGTAAGTATTTTCTTTTCTTCTGATTTCACGTCATCGAACAGCTGTTTCCACTGTTCGTCTGTAAGACCGCTTAGAACGTCGAACAGTTTTGCGTTTTTGTAATTTCCGTCATCACTTTCTTTCGTCTTTTCCTCGCCAGATTCTGGTATGTACTTTTTTACGGATTCTATCACGCTCAAATTTGGGAAGTCTTTTGGCCGGCGTAGCACTTCGTGTCCGTGCATCTTCAAAATGTCTTCCAACATCGTCTCTTTCTCTTCTGTAAACTTATTCACAAGTATCATTAGTTCGGCTTTGCACATAGTACCTTCATGGGGAATACCATTTGATTTGAGCCACTCTTTTATCTCTGCTTTACTATTAAGTGCATTCGGAAGTTGATAATTATCAACTTCGTCATTTAGTTCTTCATCAATTACTACTACGGAGTTTATGGACAACAGTGGTATTAATACGGTTTTGATCCATTGGTACAAATTGTTTTCCGCTACCCTTGGATATAGATATGAATACATCTTGATTAAAGTATTTTCAGTAAACACTGCAATGAAGCACAGTTGTTTATATTTCTTATGCTTAGTATCCCGAATTTTTAAATTAACATAGGAACTTTCTTCTATGTAAAACATCGGTCTGTTGTCACCTCTATATTGTTTTAATTTTTTGAAATATCTATGCCTCTCAATAACTCTTTTGGGATGCTCAGTGAGTATGATTTTATTCGATCTAGGTAACCGTCTCCAAATGAAACCACGCAACTTGAGACAATCGTTGAAAGTATCGTCATTGCAAAGGATCGATTTGTGCTCTAGATCAACAATGAGTAATTCCTTGGTCGGTATTTCTTGTTTCTCAATATAATGGTATATCAACAAATCCCTGATGTCCATGTAAGTAAAATTGTTCTGGTCGATGGGAAACCCATTTTGACGCTCTTCAATTTGTTTGAAATCTACATTTTTTATAGTTTCCAACGTTTCTATTAGTTGTGAATGAACCCATTCACTTATCCCGAGGAAAGCAGGAGTGATTTCTTTTATTCCTATATCCATTTTCACGTAACATGATATTTGCTCCGCCATCTTCATTTTATTTCGCAAATCAAACAAATGTACTTCTTTCAGTATTTGTTCTAATTGGTTGAGCTGCATTGCTTTCTTGCGATTCATTATTTTGCTGATCTGTCGAAAATACAAATAAATATATAAAATAAGTTTCCTACTTTTCATTTTGGTCGAACTTTTAATGGCGACAAGTCAAGGGCACCAATATGCATTCACTTAAAGTTTGATAAATATGTATACGTACTACAACCTTATTTTTGCATGAATAAGGTCTGCCTACATATTTTTGAGGCTTTGTGGTGTGCCCTTGACTGTACACACAGTCGGTTTGTACAGTCACCAGTGATTGAAAATGTTTTAATATACTTAAGTTTGTCCATACATTGTCATCACATTTGTGTTTGCGCGCAAATGTGCAGCAAATGTATGGACAGGCCTACATTGTAAACAAAATAAATATTAATCCTAAAAAAAAAAAGTCAGTCGGCCATTTTGTCCACTAGAGGCTACGGCAAAGCATAACGAACATGTTTGATATCCATTGTTATGCGGCATACAGACGCTAAATTGGGGTTGTAGGCACTAAATAAAATAATCAATAATGTCATATTTTCTGGAAAAAGGATTAAAAATGTAGACAAATGGAGAAAAAATCAACGCTATTGTAGTTCAGTATACCTACGTGTTATGAAAACCTTTACGGCCAAGTGTGATGAAATAATAAATTGTGCCACAAGTACGGTAAGAGACGATTTGCGAACGAGAATCTATTAGAAGCTTTGATGATTCGAGTTTGAAACATTCTTTACGTCACTGTGGGCGGTAAGTGAGATGTACCGCCCACGGGCGCAGCGGCAAATCTCACTTCACACCCAGGAGAAGACGTAAAATTGTGTACGCACCACGGGCAGTAAAAAAGAAAGCCCTCTATCGCGTATTTACATTAGTACCTATCAATGCATGCACACATGCACATTGCACACAGTGCACATTATGGCCAGGTGTGACGTAAAAATATTTTATACACACACTAAATTAATTCTGTAAAACCAGTTTTATTAGTGTTATTACGTTTATAATACATTACGTACCTAGGGCGGTGAATTCGTGAATGCGCCAGACCGCAGTTGTTTGTGGCCCGAACCGAAGGTGAGGGCCATAAATATGCGATCTGGGGCTTTACGAATTTCCGCCCGTGGTAAGTACACAATTTTACGTCTTCATCAGGCCATAATGCGAGTTTTACCGTACGCGCAGCGTGCAGTAAAACTCGCATTATGGCCAGATGTGACGTAAAAATTATTTATAAATACGTTTTTAAACATCGTATTTTGATTTGAAACCTCCTTGCTTTATAACTGACGCACGAGTGACAGATACAATGTAAGAAATAAACCATTACGCCCATGAGCGTAATAAAGGCTATTAGGCTTAGTAGCTCTGTACCTATGCCTGCGCGTTAAGAAGCCCCTTACGAGCAAGTGTAATGAAATAGTACATTACGTATACCTAGGGCGGTGAATTCGTGAATGGCCCAGATCGCAGTTGTTTGTAGCTCGAACCGAAGGTGAGGGCCATAAATATGCGATCTGGGGCTTTACGAATTACCGCCTGTGGTAAGTACACAATTTTACGTCTTCATCTGGTCACAGTGCGAGTTTTACCGTACGCGCAGCGTGCTTACTGCAAACTCACATTATGGCCAGGTGTGACGTAAAATACCTAAACGAAATATTCACATACCTATGTATAGAAAGCCACATTACAGTGTAAATATATATACAAAACTTTACAAAAATATCAAACAAACCATCAAACTAAAATAAACTATAAAACACAGAATCTCACCAATTTATGTTGATTTTAAGGGAACGGAGCGCAGAAACGTGGATCCACCTTCTAGCGCCGCGCGCAGACTGAAAGTGAAACGTAACATGGCGGCGGAATCGCGAGGGGTGAGGGGGTGAGGAGGGCGAGGTAGCGAGACAGTGGCGCGTTCACTTTTGCCAGCGAAACTCACTTATAATGAAAAAATGTACGGGGACGAAGTCCCATTGCAGCCAACCTAACAAAACACAGAATACATGGACCTAATATGTACTCTAATACAGAATATAATATATTGGCAATATTTTCTTTACGTTGGTAGTAGACACAAGAGAATCTTAAAACAATGTATGAAGTTCCGCCTCTTAAAACGTAGTGGTTATATTCTCTTTGACTTTTGCGTGCCATTCATAAATAATAATAGTAGAAGCGGTGTTAACAGATTATAACAATACTTGTTATATCTTTTTTTACCTATAATTTATTGGATACATTTTAAGTAAATCCCTGCACTAGAAGTCGGTGTGTAGTTCAAAGTACTAATTTATTATTAGTATATATAAAAAGAGATATGTAAAATCATGCAAGTCAATATCCACCCAATTCTAGTAAATAGTACCGCTTACTAAAACGTCATGGTGGTTTATCTATACGGTAAACGTGGATAAATACTCGTAAATTGCGAAACTTAACAAGCACAGACGCTTGACTGGTAACTACACATTTTTTTTTTAATTAAACACAAATCCAAAATATTACATATACCTACCTCACCTCAACTCGAACCTACGCGCGACATAACTCAAACACCGCGCTACATCCCATTTTATTAGAAATATAAATCTTTGTTAGACCGCGGGTTATTAACCCCTGGATATTGGGGTCCTGATTTTAAAACGTGTATGCGACATCGTAACGAAGTGACAGATACGCCCTTCTGGTAAACCTTTTATAATGAGTGATAAAAAGTGATTAATGTAAACATTGTACCTTCCAAATTGGTGGTGATACATTTTTGTTTGTGTTATAAAATTATCAGGTGTATCTAGTAGCACCCAACCTAGTTTTTTTTATAGCAATCGAGATGGTGCTTTGCCATAGCACGAATTTGAGAATGTTTTAGATTTAGTTTTATTTTTAATTTTAATCCTACTTGTCAAGAATAAATGTTTTTCTTTCTTTCTTCTATGTTTAATTTTTTTACGTCACACCTAGCCATAATATGAGTTACGCACGCTGTGCGTACGGTAAAACTCTCCTTGTGGCCAGGTGAAGACGTAAAATTGTGTACTCACTACGGGCAGTAAAGAAGAAAGCCCTCTATCGCATATTTACAACCCTTGCTTGCGGCTCGGGCCACAAATACCTGCGATTTCGAGCTTTCTTTCTTTTACAGCCCTTGGTAAGTAATGTACTATTTATGTATTTAGTGTCAATGTTACAGATTTAGGTGCCACCATACAGATACGTACAGGATGATGTAATTTTATTGTTAAAAGTCCAGGTACATGTTACAAGTCTAACGGCCATATTCATAAACGTTCTACAAGCCCATTTTAATTTTTAAGCGAATATTAACGCCATTTTAGTTTTTTTTTTTACTAAAATGGCGTTAAAAATATGAACTAGTAAAAATATGTTCAAAAAAAGGCTAAAAGAGTTGCTATTAGATGCTATTTAATATAATTTAATGTAAGCTAGAATAAAGATGTAGGAATATTATCACAGTAACAGATTGGTTGAATAGGAGCTAGTCAATAACAATATTATTATAAAACACGATGTGTGATGAGTAAACCAACTTGCATGTGAATTAATATTTAGTATAATGCATGCTTAAGATGTCTAGGTACAATAAATACACTGAAAATGAGTGTACCACTCGCCAATAAACAATTATGTTTGGCGAAACAAATGTAAAAATCATTGTACCTACTTTTCTTTGGAAAAAAAATAAAATTAATATTCGTTTGTCCTTATCTGTCACTTTGACATTTGTGTTCGTAAGAAAGGGACAAAGCCAATTTTATTTAGCAGAGGCATTTTAAGTTTTATGAATAAGAGCGTTTGTTTACATTTATCAAATAAGTGTTTATACTTACTATCACCATCCACCAACCTCCTAGCGTCATTCCCGGTGTGCCCTAAAACAGCCCGGGGGCCGCTTTGAAACCTAATCTGAAAATTGGCATAGGCACTCGTTTTTACGAAAGCGACTGCCACCTAACCTTCCAACCCAGAGGGAAAACTATATCTTATTGGGATAAGACCGATTTCCTCACGATGTATTTCCTTCACCGAAAGTTAACGGTAAATACGGCACTCCGGGAGTGCCGGCAGAAGTGAAAACTCAATGAAATCGTAACAGTTGTTCGATCAGGTCACGTGTCCGTCTTACGGTCACGTGACCTGTCTCGAATCTCACGTCTTACTAATCATACGTTCACGTGACCTGTGGCGAGTTTAACAATTGTTCCCCATCACAAAATTTATTAAAATGGCGACCTACAAGTTCGCTTCGTCAATGTCACGACCCATCGCTCTAAGGGCATTTAACTTCAAGTTACTAAGCGTGTTACCCTGAGGTGAGGGTAGTTCGTAACGCAGTTACGGAGTTTTAGAAATTTGACTTGACTGTTTTGGGAGTTTACGAAGGTCGCTTTAACCGGTCCTGACGGGTTATGTATTTTGTTAATTAAATCACATGTGAGGGATGCGAACAGTAAACAAAATGGGGCCTGTGAAACCACCAATTATATTCAATTTTCATGTCAATAACGTCTGGTGCATGGCGTGCCCGTGTGGTGTCAGGTTAGAATTTCACCGCCCCCTTTCTTCGTGGGAGTCGTAAGTCGACTAAGGGAGCAGGGTTGAAGTGTGTTGTAGGCGATGGGCTAACAACCTATCACTGCAATATCACATTTTGTCGATCTTTTATACCAAAATTGATGTGGTCCGGGATAAAAACTATCCTATCCCGGGACTCAAAATATCTGTAAGTATACCAAATTTCATCTAAATCGGTTCAGCGGTTTGAGCGTGAATAGGTATCAGACAGACAGAAAGTAAGACAGACAGACACACTTTCGCATTTATAATATTAGTATGTATTATGGGTGCGTATTCTGCTTTATTTAGGTAAGGTTTGCCCAAGCCAAGTTGATTGACACGTTTTTTTCAAAAAATATCTCTATTACGTTCTTATTTGCTTACTTAACTGTGGAACAAACAAAAAGGTTAAAATTAATTGCTAAGAATTTATATATTATGTGTATACGATTTTTTTTGTTATTTGGCCATATTGGAACAATACATATTGCGTATCTAGAGGTACGACAAATGGTTTTCAATGTAGACATTGTGGAACTCGTATAAAAAAAAACCAGTATAATTCAATTCAATTCATTTTTTTTTTTAATAATTTATAATGAGAACTCGAGTCCAAATGCACTGAAAAACTCGAGTCTAAACTTGTCACAGTAATCCCACAGCACATAATCAATAGCTACCTGATCGAGTTTCCTGAGTATCCCCTCGAGACTGGCTGACTCGCACTATGTTAACATGATTATGCTAGCTCGACTCATAATACGGGTGTAGACTCGAAAATTATTATTACCCCAAATGAAAGAAGGCAAAAAAATATGCCGTGACGAAAATCCCATTCAGATATCTCAAAGAATAACGAAGCTACAACCGTTTTAATATTGCTTGTTAGAGAGAAAACGCAAACAGTGTGTGACGTCACATTACAGGATGCTGCCGGGGGGCCGCGTCGAACACGATGGGGCGCGGCACGTGGCCGTCTATTAGTGTGACGTTACAATCTTCCAGCGTCATCGTTTCATATGAAGTTGCGTTTTGCGAAATGGGAACAGCACATACCCCTTCTTAAAACTTTGGACACTTATAATTTCGTGATTATTTAATTTTTTCTCCATTTGACTACATTTTTAATCCTTTTTCGAAAATATATGACATTATTGATTATTTTATTTAGTGTCTACATTATGACTCATATTGAAACATTTTGTAAACAGCATCAGCTCCAGAGTAGTTTAATGCCAATATTAAGTTTAGTGGCGAAAGAACTCATTAGTTTTTATTTTACTGAAGATACTAGATGATATAGTTAAAACTGAAGACAAAAATCAAACCGTAAACCGTGAAATATGAACAAAAATATTGAAACACACAAGAAATTTTTCTTACGAGAAAATCAAGTTATCATACATACATACATCCATTCACGCCCTTGTTCCCAAAGGGGTAGGCAGAGCACATGAAATTTAATGTTCCAGCACCACTTTCGGCATAAGTGAGTATAAAGTTATCAAAAGAGCTAATAACCAATCGAATGAATTTGAGTCTGATTTTGAGCTGTCAAATATTTTAATTTGTGTCGAGTCTGATATATATACTCGAGCCATTGCCGTCGAGTCATCGGAATAATACACACTCTCGAGACTTATTTGTTAAATTAACTCTGGCATTAATTTCAGTATTTTATGAAAACTCATTAGGTACTCAAATGAAATACAACTGGGCTGTTATTCGCTACGCGTTAAAGCGGCTCACCCCGCCGGTCGTCCGTCACGAAACTAGACCTCTACCTACACTTGGTTACTACGCATCGCGGTGTCAAGATATATTTGTGGGTGAACGTTGAGGTGAGCTTAAAACAAGTTACAGAATAGGGGGGGAATAGAGTCGAAACTCGCGATGTTCAACGAGCTGTAGGTACTACTGTATAAACTGTCTATAGCAAGCTACGTTAGCCTAGTGGTTCAGGCTGTCAAGAGGCGGTCGTGGGTTCGAATCCCGGCTCGTACTAATGAGTTTTTCGGAACATGTACGGAATATTTACCGTTAGCTTTTCGGTGAAGGAAAACATCGTGAGGAAACCGGTCTAATCCCAATAAGGTCTAGTTTTCCCTCTGGGTTGGAAGGTCAGATGGCTGTTGCTTTCGTAAAACCAGTGCCTGTACCAAATCCCAAGATTTGCCAACATTATAGGTGTCAAAGCGGGCTCCTTTAGGACACAACCGGGACTACTGTATATACTGTGACCAGGTCAATCGACATTCGATCGAGTTTCCCTAGTATCCCCAGAGACCGGTGGCTCACTAATTCGTTAACAAGATTCGGGCAACTGGGACCGCCCTAACTAATGTGACGCGTCTTCGGACGCTAACTTGCGAGTTAGCGTTATTACGTGCTATCGTTGGCGCACAGTACAAAGAGTAGCACTTAGATTAATGGTATATTTTATTTAGGTTATCATTGCTTGTAGAACTGATGGCCGGCGGGGCGGAAAGGTTCTCGAGAGGCGACCACGTACCGGCAGGCGCAGCGTGGGTGAGCCCCCACAGGGCGAAGTCATCACTCCCGCAACCTATACCAGGTCATCTATAGGTCGCGGGAGTTCGCTGGATGGCGGTGGTGCAGGACTGGTTATTGAGGCACTCTTTGGGGGAGGCCTATGTACAGCAGCAGCGCCTCTATAACACAATAAAAGTACCATAAGGTCAGTCAGGGCAAGTGCGCCAACGGGGTAAGTGCGATTTCATCAAACATATTGAAATCTACTGATATTTTAGTGCTATAGACATCTTAGATGCTCATCATTATCATCATATCAGCCAGAAGAGTAGAAGACGTCCAGTGCCAGACATAGGCCTCCCCCAAAGAGTGCCACAATGATCGGTCCTGTAAGATAGGAGGATTCTGAAACAGATTCCGAATCATTTAGATGAATACATACCTAACGGTAAGACATTTCGAAGACTTAGCACCAAAAAAATGTTATACCATAGCTTAGTACGTAGTCACGTTGAGTATGGTACTATTGTCTGGCGACCACACTTCGCAACTCATTGCCTCCGCATCGAAAGGCTACAAAAAAGATTTATATGGCACTTGGCTCGATCTGCAGGCCTTGCGAGAAGATCTTTTTACTCAAACATTTTAAAATGATATCACTAGAGACTCGTAGAGATCTACTGGATCTTCAATTTCTTTTTAACCCCCCACGCAAAGAGAGGGATGTTACAAGTTTAACGTGTCTGTATCTGCGTGTCTGTGGTATCGTAGCTCCCACGGATGGACCGATTGGAACGCGGTTTTTTGTGTCATAGATAATTTTATCCCGAGTGTTCTTAGCCATGATTCATGAAAATCTGTTCAGCCCTATTTGAGATATTGAACTTTGAAATTAAAATGTCGAGGAGGTTTTCATGTTTTCCAAGTTGCAGTTATTAAACTCGTAAGAAACAATATTGATTGTCCACAGCTCCTTAGTAGTCTTCGGTTTTCAGTGCCTCGTAGAATTCCACGTTTTGCTGCCAAGCCTCTGTCTTACCCCCTGCGATGAACTTTGTTGGGATCTTCTTCTCCTCTACCACGAATGAGCAAATTACTCAACAAATACAGCGATTCTATAGACATAAACTTTGACTCAATATCCAAGATTGGAAATCTGTTCATTTAGGACCGATTTTTCAGCCCCCAGATAAAGCATCTGTCAGATAAATGTTAGCTGTCCTTTTCTTTTATATGTCTGGGGAAAAGGATAGTGATAATTTTGTCTGACAGATACATTTATCTGGTGATTGAAAAACCAGCCCTTAGTTAATTAGCGTCAATTGCTTTCTATTTTTTTTGAAGTGAAAACTTCTTTAGCGGCGCTGTGCACATTTGTGATGGGAAAAATTGTTAAACTCGCCACAGGTCACGTGGCCGTAAGATGTCACGTGACCGTAAGATTCGAGAGATGATCGAAAAACTGTTACAATGTCATTGAGTTTTCACTTCTGCCGGCACTCCCGGAGTGCAACCCGGTCTTTTTTTACAAGCTTTATATTAACTTGACTTGTTCGTATGTAAGTATAAAGTATGTATGTAAGTTGTCCGTCAAATCTTGCAAGTTAAATTTGACCCACTTCCCGGTGACCGATTGAGCTGAAATTTTGGGTATAACTATAGTTTGGATGACAATTCAATATTATGGTACCATCGAGCTGATCAGATGAAAGAGACAGAAGGTGGCCATAGGAACTCCGTAATAAAACCACATAACCCCATCGAGTTTGGGGTCGTTAGAATCGTCTCAATGAGCAGTTGATGATGGTATATAGAAAAGTACAGTCGGCAATAAAAGCTTGTACCAAAAATGAAATTTTTGACAGAAACTTATTAAGTTCTTGTTTATATTGGCATGCTGTGTTTAGGTAAATTTAAAGTTTACAGTGTCCCGGGTTCGAATCCCGGTAAGGGCATTTATTTGTGTGACAAGCACGAAATTTTATTTATTTATTTAGGGGAACACCAACAGTTATTACATTGATACTTACATATAGTTTATAGTTAAGTGTCTTATGCTTAATGTATAAGTACTTAAATTAAGAACCCGGGACACTGTAAACTTTTTGTGTGTACTTTTTTGTGCGTACATGAGATTAGGTTGGTTTACACCAACAGTAGTTCCCATACTAACTTACGTTATATCAAATTTAGGTATTTCATTCATTAGTGTGTTATGTCCAAGTTTCGCTACTGTTTCTCCATACACTATGTTCAGTATGCGTTTCGGGGCTATAATAAGATTACCCTCGCCTATCGATACAGATTATATTAACCGAAAGTGATGTGCATTTGTTGGATTGAGTTAAGCGATAGCGGGCAAAGTATTGAACCAAAGTTGATATGATTCGTTGTGTGTATCTATACTAATACTAGCTTCTGCCCGCGACTCCGTCCGCGTGGAACTCCTTAATATCGTACTTTTTTATACAACGGCTGTGACAAATAAGCATACGGCCTGCCTGGTAAGCGGTTACCGCAGCCTATGAAAGCCTGTAATTCCAGGGAACTAGCTTGTACATGCCATTGAAGAATCCCATATTTCAAAACTAGCTTCTGCCGGCATCTCCATACCAAATTTCATCTCAATCGGTTCAGCGGTTTACGCGTGAAGAGATAACAGACAGACAGACACACTTTCGCATTTATAATATTAGTATGGATAACTTCTGCCCGCGAATCCGTCCGCGTGGAACTCGTTTATATCGTAGCTCGGTACAAACTTTCACCCCCGATTTTACCCCCTTAGGGGATGATTTCCGGGATAAAAACCATCCTATGTCCTTCCCGGGATTCAAACTATCTCTGTACCAAATTTCATCTCAATCGGTTCAGCGGTTTACGCGTGAAGAGGTAACAGACAGACAGACAGACAGACACACTTTCGCAATTATAATATTAGTATAGATAGTATAGAAGAAAGAAAGAAAAAAATGTTTATTGGCCAAAAAGTTAAGCTTAAGATTATAAACATATCTAGTGGGCTCCAAACTAGGCTCAGCCTGTATCTTGGAGTTTACAATCATTTATATACATATATAATTTATGATATATGGATGGATAGTATGGATTTTTCTTCTGCAATCGCATAACCAAGCGTGTTTGAGCGCGAAACATTCGTAATAAGGCGGTAATGGAATTAATTGCAAATTAAATTTTAGGTGGCAACGACTTTAAAAAAAGGCACTGATATAGGGATTAGATTGGTATCAAATTACAATGACTCAATTAGCTTGTGTTTTTGAGACCCTCAGTTCATTGACCCAGGTAGATGACCTAATGACATGCTAGTTCTGATTGAAACATAATATTCGCGATAGGCGTATGCCCTCTGGGTGTAATAACTATCTCTGGCGACTATACCCATGTGAGAAGGTTATTGAACGTGCTTGCTTTGTTTGTGTGAGGTGTGCAATAAAGAGTATTTATTGTATTGTATTGTATTAGGCGTGTGATGTTTTTTCTAAATTTAAAATTATCTTGCAATTTATACTTTCTTCGTCTGCGACCTGCGTAGACCCGGGATAAAAACTTATTACCAATATTTTAATAGCCTGGATTAATAAACTATCCTCGTGCAAAATGTATCCGAATCGGTTGAGCCATTTAAGCGTGATTGAGTAACAAACATCTAAACTTCCAAACATCCAAACGTTCGCATTTATCATATAATAGTACTTAGGATTAACTTATCTATATTAAAGTTGTCAATAGCATATAGCAAGTAACATACCTTTTTCAATTCATCCCTTTACTTTGAAATAATAAGCCTTATAAATTGACAGCGAAATGTGACGTCAAAACTTTAGAGCGCCGTCATCATATCATTATCATCAGCCTGTACGTCCTTGGGTTGCTGGCCAATCATTACAGGCGAAAGAGGTCCAGTCCACTGCTTGAGGCCTCCCCCAAAGTAAGATTAAAGTTTGTCTTACGCTCAAAACGCTTTAACGACTCATCAGTATCGTATCATCTGAAAGATTGCTGGACGTAGGCCTCCCCTAAAGCAAGGTTAAAGTCTGTTCTACGCTCAAAACGCTTCAACGACTTATCATTATCGTATCATCTGAAAGACTGCTGGACGTAGGCCTCCCCCAAAGCAAGGTTAAAATCTGTTCTACGCTCAAAACGCTTAAAACGACTTATCATTATCGTATCATCTGAAAGACTGCTAGACGTAGGCCTCCCCCAAAGCAAGGTTAAAGTCTGTTCTACGCTCAAAACGCTTCGACGACTTATCATTATCGTATCATCTGAAAGACTGCTGGACATAGGCCTCCCCCAAAGCAACGTTAAAGTCTGTTCTAAGCTCAAAACGCTTCAACAACCCATCATTATCATATCATCTGAAAGACTGCTGGACGTAGGCCATAGAGGGCCACAATGACCGTTCCTGCCCCATCCGCATCCAGCGCACTCCCGCAACCTTTACTGGGTCATCAATCCACCTTGGGGATACCCAGGCTGCACCTCCCGGTACGTGGTCGCCACTCGAGAACCTTTCCGCACCTACGGCCATCCGTTCTACATGCAATGTGCCCCGCCCACTGTCACGTAAGTTTAGGGATTCGTGCACTTCTCATGCAGAGGGAATGGGCGGTAGTCCCTACGCGGGCCCAGTAGCCCCATTTGAAGTGAACCTGTCGAACCGTAAATCCGCGCACTATTTTCCACATTTTCGTTAATTGTTTGATTAATGATTTCACTTATTAAATGACATTTGATGTACATGAATGTACGGTTTGCGGATAGAATGTGCCCGTCTTTAAACTTCAACCACCCATTAATTGAATTCAAATTAAATTAATTAGTTCAGGCTTGCACCCGTATTAATATACAACAAAATCGCATCCATAAGGCTAACAAACATTCAATGTAACTTTGTGATTTTTATTCTTATATAAAAGTTTTTTCCAGTTTGACTATATTTTAAATCCTGTCTCGAGAACACTCCAAGTGATTTAAATAAAAATCAAGCTGATTATTGCACTTGAAAAAATGATTGTTACATCTATTCGCTTAATTCTACGTATCATCTTTTACATTTAAGATTTGAAATGAAATGATTTATTAAAATGCATGCGGAGATTGGGTTACAATTGCAATTACACTTGCAGCTCTGATAGTCTCACCCACGATTTTATAAACTGATGTGAAGGGTGAAGCCCCCCATAAGATAATTTCATTTTTTTTTTTATGTTTTGTACGATGATTCTATATTTGTAAGTGTTTTCTTAACTATATTTTTGGCTCTATTAGGCTTTTCTAATATTTTATGTATAACTTGACTAGGGAAGCTATTTAGTATTAAAGGTAAGTAATTGATATTTTATTTGGTGTCAATCCCTATTGCATATTCATCAACAAGATAGTTTGTTACGTAACGAATCGGACAGTTTAGTAATCCTTAATTAACATCATGCCTCTAAGTCACTTCAACTATGCTCGCTAGAGAAATAGCTGTCTTAAAATAGGTATCTTGATTCTGTGTAATGTATAGGTGACATACCTTAGTCCATATTGTGCAAGTTTTCCATCGCCTTAGTAAAAAAAAAACCAACGTGCTCTGCCTACTCCTATAAGGTGTAATTCCATGCATCGCGGCCGAACGCGATCGTTTGCGTGCCACTGACGCGATCCGACAATAGTCAGAGTATGAAAATGTATAGCGCCGCTTCCGAAGTTTGCGATAGACGTGCGGTATTTTCATACACTGACGAACGTCGCATGCCGCGCGCGTCAGTCGCACGCGATCGATGCATGAAATTACACCTTTAGGGAACGACCACACCGGTGCTTAACGCTGCGTATACATACGCGTTAACGTGTCGTATGCGTCACGTATTCTTCATACATTTTGCTGCGTTTTACGGTGCGTTAGCGTATTTTGAGCAGCGGTGTGTTCGCACCTTTAGGGAACAGACAGATCAGAGCTGTTATTCGCTAAGCGTTAATGCGGCTCACCCCGCCGTTCACCCGTCACGAAACTAGACCTCTACCTACGCTTGGTTACTACGCATCGCGGTGTCAAGATATATTTGTGGGTGAGCGTTGAGTTGAGCTTAAAACAAGTTACAGAATAGGGGGGCTGCACGGCTATCACAAGACGGCGCGCGAGCTCTCTCGATTTTTCTCGCACTATCCGTCTCTCTCTTATTAGAACACTTAGAGCTCTTGCTCGGTTGCTTGCTGGTTGAGTGCGAGAAAAATCGAGAGTATGTCGCGGCCGTCTCATGATAGACGTGCTGCGATGTTACGAGTCGATTCTGATCAGGTAACTCAAGTTGATTCGGCCTCTAACTCGAATCGAAACCCGAGTTGACTCGCACCAACCGGATTGAATCCGCTTTGCGAGCTGAACCTGCGAGTCGGCGAGTCGAGTCTAGTTCAGCGTATTAGTATTCTTGATGCGAGTTGACTTGACTCGCATGCACTCGCATTCGTTATCCGCGCTTATCCAATCCGTCTTTTCTAGACTTAGGTATGCGAGTAAAACCGGCAGTGTAGGAGGCGTTTGTTTTTTTTTATTAATACCACTTCGGTGACATAGAAGCTTACCACCTCATGGTAAGCGGTCAGCGTAGCCTACGGCCGCTTGCTCCAGGGGTCACATGCGCGTTGCCGACCCTTTAAGAATTTATACACTCTCTTCTTGAAGAACCTCGTACTATTATGATCTGCAGTGTTTACTAGACATCGTCGACTTACGTTGTGCATCGCGCTGCGAAAGTCTGCGCCGTCTATACCAATCTTTTCCGCTTTGCCTTAAGGTTTGACTGATAGAGAATGCCATTTGGCATTAAGTCCGCCTTTTGTACGATAAGTTTTCTTTTGTGCAATAAAGTTTAAATAAATAATACCCATCATAAACCCAAATAGGGTAGATTCTAAGTAAGCTCTTTGAACTCCGAACCGAAAAATAAAGACTCAAGTTTTAGGAACACTTAATTGTTATAACAACTAAAATACTCAAGTAACTCAATTAAATAAATTTTCAAGGTTCCTTTTAACTTTGAACAGTCTAGTTTCAACGTGAAATAATAGAAGTTTAATTTGCAGCTAGTTAAAAACTTGGAACTGAATCTTGTAAAACAAGATTCTATTACAAGTTTATACAATAACTATAATACGTCTTCGTATCTGTAGACTCGACTATAACCACTTTATTAAAAATGAACAGTCTTAGAATTAGCTCAGTTGAGTTCAGTTAAAAACGATCATTGCGGTCTGCCGGAAGGTCCCCGGTTCAAAACCTGACGCAAGTGTTTTTTTTTCAGCATTCCCCTTTAGTTTGAAATCGAATGGAATTTTCCACAGAACGGTGGCCCAATTCATGAAACGCCTTAAGCCTTAACGGGCAATGAAGAACATCGCAAGAAAAAAAGTAAATAAAAGATATCATCGTTTTTATTCCAACATAAATAGTCTGCGGCCTAAAGTGTATTATGAGAGAAACAGGTGATGTCAAAACCGACACGCTCTTTGTCTTCTCGGATCTTCGTGGCTCTACACTGGCGGACACTGATGGGTACAAATAAATAGTGAGTTTGTTGGGGGCGGTAAAATGAATGATGACATTGGGTATGCGGATAAAACTATTAAACGACATACGATCCCCGAACGAAAAAAACCATAGAAGTCTAAGTAGTGCCGCAAAATGGTGCCATTGCCATTAAGTGGGGGTGGGGGTAGGGTTGCCAGATGGTCGGGATTTGGCGGGATTCCTGAATAACCTTTACACAGAAGACATAGGTAAACCTAATGAGTATGGACCTAATAAAAGCTGAATTAATGATTCGACTTAATTTTAATGAAAACTGTTTGTTTCATGTCGTCTTTAAATAGCGATAAAGGTAAAAAAATGCTGAAAGCTGTTAAAAGTAATAGTAAATACAAGTGGCAAACCAAAAAATTTTTTTTATAAAACAGTTGATTTTTTTAAATATTATATAAAAACAATTGTAGGTAACGTGAAAACCACTTTGTTAGTTTTTGTATGTAACAATAATTTTGAATGTTGTTGTTTTTAATATTTTTAATTCATTTTCTTTAATTTGATTTTATTTTTATTTTTCCCCAAATTCCGAAAAATATTTTTTCTCTCCCGATATTAGGGTCATGCGATCTGGCAAGCCAAGATGTGCCAAAACGATGTGTCAAAACGATGCCAGGCAGTAGTGTAGATCGAACATGCGCATACCGGGTTTTAGGCACGATTTTGGGTAGTGTAAGGAGCTCGCAGTCTATGATTTTTTCGTCCGCTGCATACGACACTTATCATCCCGGAAGAATGCAAAATGGAGGTTGGAATCGGCTCCTATCGGAATGCGATAATTAACATTAAGTCTAACTAAGTCTCCCTAAAGGCAATTAACGCGATCGCATGCAAAACCTCACCAGCATTCATATCGGGCCAATTAACCAAACCAGAGCGATGAACGACTATGAATAATCATTATTCGTGTATGACGATATTTATTTCGAAGAATCATTCGTTATTCTTTTCTGGAATAATATTATCGAATATTTATTCCCGAATAAATGTTTATTATAATATTAATAATTATGCCCATCTCTGTATCGCCCATGAATAGGTATCTGACGCGACTTTATTTTTAGTTATAACGTGTCCTATATTTGTGCCTGCTTTATTATGGCAGATATCAATAATGGTGGCTGTAGTATTAATTCTAAAAACACCTTACTCTCCCAGCAGTCGGCAACGTAAGCCAAATAGCCTCATTTGTTTGACTTCACACCATTGAGTGTACACACAACATCGGCCGCAAATGTACAAATTCAGCTGCGCACCAAAATTTACAATCACAGATACGGGGCGGGATTTTATTTGAATAATTTAAGAGGCATCGCACGCCCGACTCGCGATCTTATCGCTAAATAGCGTACACACCCCCTTAAGTAACGGATGTGGTACTTGTGTTCAATTCTTAGAATGGTAATGTAATTTTGGACTTCTGCCGATCTTAAACCAACCCGTGATCCCGGACACTGCATGGAATCAATGTCGGGAAAATATAGGTATAACTGGGTATCGGTTTTGATTACTGATTGAATATCCTAGCTTGGTCAGTTTTTTCAACACCACGACGGTGGCAAACAGGCATGCAGCCTGCCTGATGGAAAGTTAGCCTATATTGAAATATGTAGACAATCAAAGAAAAATATAGGCGCCTTACTCCAAATAAAGCCCCGCTATTCTGTAATTTGTTTTAAGCTTGCCTCAACGCTCTATCTTGACGCCGCGATTCGTATTAACAAAGCGTAGGTAGAGGTCTAGTTAACGTTAGGCGTGACTGGTGAGCTGAAAAGCATGAGTGCGTGATGAATAACAGCCTGGCGAAATTCTGGCGACCCTGCTCACCACCAGGAACACGACACCACATATCTACAGACCAAGTAGTGGTGTTATCATCTTCTGTAAGGTGGAGATACTTCCCCAGTTGGGCTGCTATGACACATTCACTGCCAAGAACCGCTACGCGGTACGTTCCTAGCCGATATCCCGTGATTTTCCGCTGAGAAGCGGAAAGTGCCTATGGCGTAGGCGCCCGCTAGACGGGCTCCTAGCAGTTAAAGTGTTAAATATGAGATTACTTTGATCCAACTCGACCAACGTGGATAGAACCTCGCACAAGCTGGACCGGTAATTGTGGCACTCTTTGGGGGAGGCCTATGTCCAGCACGGACGTCTGATATGATGATATGATGGGTAACCGTGTGCTAGGAATGTGAGATTTTGATGACATGCAATCCTCCGTGTACGCATAATGTATACGTAGGTATATATATCCCGTGTTTTGTGTGTGCAATTTTATCGTAAAGGTGATGATACCATTTGTTAGTTGTTAAGGCCTCCACTCACCGAACGCGTGTCGTGCGCGGCGCGTGTGCTGCGCGGGCCCGCGCAAGTTGTAAAGCATTGAAACTACACTTCAAACACACATCGAATGCGGTCCGAACGCGGGCCCGCGGCGCCAAAGTTACAACTCAAATGTGTTGGTAGTGAGAGAGATATGACGCGCGGGCCCGCGTGCGATTTCGTCACACATATTGAAATCTACCGATATTTTAGTGCTATAGACATCTTAGATGATCATCATTATCATCATATCAGCCAGAAGACGTCCAGTGTCAGACAAAGGCCTCCCCCAAAGAGTGACACAATGACCGGTGCTGTATGATAGGCGCATTTACCCCGTTGGCGCACTTGCCCCGACTGACCTTAAATAAATAAATGATGGTGACCATGAACTCGAGCAGCCGAAATAAATCTAGATTTAAAAATTATACCGCATCCGCTTACCGCCATTACACACATCACCGCCCAAATGTTGCAATACCAATAAAAAGTCCCGCCAAGGTGTTGAAGCAAATGACGGTGTTCAAGCTGGCAACACAGATGCGGGGTAGATCCCCGATAACGGTTTAATTCTGATATCAGGAAATAATTAAATAACGGTGACAAAAGGCTCCTTTGTTGAGGGTGAATTTAATGATAAGACTGTTTATGAGGGAATAAATATATTTTGTTTATAGATTTGCCTTTTCGGGACTTTGTTTTGAACGTATGATATTAGGTTATTTTAATGAACGATTATTTTCTTCATAAAACACGCAAAGTTTATTCTTCTATGGTTTAATTGAAACCTTAATATAATAATAATTAACCTTAACCTAATCCTACTTATATATATATATATATATATATATATATACTAAAATAATCGTATATATATATATATATCCTGCAAATATTATAAATGCGAAAGGTTGGATGTTTGTAATTTAATCACGCTTTAACGGCTAAACCGATTTGGATAAAATTTTGCACGAATATATTTTATAGCCTAGGTTCGCGATAGGCGTATGTCTTATAGCGAATGTACGCAGACGAAGTCGCGGGCGGAAGCTTGTGTGCAATCAATTTGATAAAAGACGCATATCGTTAAGTCTTCTAGGTCTCCCTACGGAGTTGTAAGAGTGAACTGATTGAAATATTTGTCGACCGAGCTGGTTGTTGTGATAGCTCAGTTGCCTAGAGCGACACACTGCGTACCTATACCTGAATATCGCGGATTCAAATGTTGATACATTTTTAAATATTTCCCTATAATTCTAAAATACGCATATCATATTTTTCGTGTCCTAGCCTGTAAAAACATCGATACTGGGTAAGATGGCTATAAAACCGTAGGAAGTACATTAATGGCGTTTTATACCATTACCATTTAATAACAAAGTATCTTCATTGTACAACAGTTACTGCTCCTTTTAGTACCTTGTCACTTTTACTAACTATATAGTATTCAAATAGCACTTTTACTGCGACAAAGTGTTATGTGACCCGCCAAACATGATCGAGTTTATGTCGGACGTAAAGCATTCGTCCGTCTCTAGACTCTAGCGACGTAAGTCTGAGTGGGACGAACGCTTTATGGCGAACCTTCCATAGACTAGGGCGTCTGCTTACGATCGGGCAGGCCGTTTGCTAGTTTGTTTGCCACCGACGTCATCATCATCACAAATTTAAGAGGCAAGTATACCTTTGGAATACTACGTACTCTACCATACAAACAGAGAAAACGTTTTTCCACTTCTAAATATTTTCCAATCTCAATAATTTTTTAGTAACGTTATTGACACAATTGAAAGTATAGGTTTATAGGTTTTTCTTTTTTCATTTGCAATTTTATAGGCACCCAAAATTTTTTCTAGAAAGCGAAACCTATAAACTTATATTATTATGCTGAAGCGATCGACGTTAAAATCAAAGTGATTTGTTAAGATTTAGTTAGTGGAAAACGTTTTCTCAAGAACTGGAAATTTCATATAAAAAGTACCTATCTTCAGTCGCTAGCTGCTAGCTATACTTCCCTCTTAAGAGTTGTCCTATTTTCGTTGGATTATGTTCCATTTCTCTCTGTCGTACGCCAGCCCTTTGATTTGCTGATACTCGACACGGTAGGTAGTGGTATAAAATCATAATTTACTTTAAAAACAAAGTTTTAACCGACTTCAATTTAGTACTCCGCCAAGCCACGAGAACATTTCTTTTCCAATTTACCTCATAAACTGATTTCCGAGAGCAAATGCGTTGATTATTATGAAAAAAACCCAATCGCTGTATGTGACCCGATAATATTTGAGGACTTCCGTCAATTCCACAAGGATCACCCTTGGCACTTCATTAGTTGCTATTTCAACGGAATCTTATCAGAATCTGTGATATACTTTTGTACTTTTAAGTACATAATTGAGGAATTCCATAAGTCATCTGTGGTCTTCATCATCAATTCCACTCCACCAATTTATGATTTCCGGATGTAAATACACAAGTTATAATAGAAAATACCAAAATCACTACACGCGTGTCTTATATAATTGCGGAGTTCCCTCAATTCCTCATGGATCCCATAATCCAATTGAATTTTCAAAAAAATGGGACCCACCTGGAAGCATATACTTACAAACAAAAATTTTTTTTATGAATCTGCTCATCAATGACGGAGTTCTGAGGTAACAAACATTGAAAAAGAAAAAAAAATACAACCGAATTGAGAACCTCCTCCTTTTTTTTTAAGTCGGTTAAAAAATCGGCAACATTCTCTCTCGTACCTATGTAATAGCCCCTCTAAGATTACTCACTTCGAAACCAGAAGCTTGATTACAGTCATGATGAGCGTGTAACTTACCTGAAAAAAAAAAATGTTAATCAGACTTAAACTCACCCTCGACCAACTCAAATAACTCAATTCACAACAACGGTTCACATTACTTTCTAGGAGGAACCCTAAAAATAATTTCCTCTACAAAGAAACACATTTGTTACCATCACGCGATGTTTCGGGGGTATGATGAATATTTGCCACAGAATAGTACAGAAAAACCACTCTATACAAATTGGAAAGACTTGATTTGTGAAAGAAATAGTGCTGCGCTATAAACTGTTCAACATCATCATCCATCATATCAGCCGAAAGACGTCCACTGTCGGACATAGGCCTCCCCAAAAGAGTGCCACAAAGATCAGTTCTACGCCACCCGCATCCATGATGCCTGCGACTATACCTACCTACTACAAGGTGGACTGATTACTATACCAAGTAATCATCAGTCCACCTTGTGGGGACAAAAAATGTTGATGCAAGTTTAAGTAATACAATCTTTAGGCTTTTCATGTATGAGGTTCCGTACCTCCCGAAATGGCCAGCAAAAAGGACAGCGAATGCTGTCCGTCCGCCTGTCACAGTCGTCACGGGGCTGAATCTGAACCTGACATGTTCAAACTCAATATCAATATGTTTTACTTGCAAATATAGGTGATCAATATAGCGCTGACATTTTACAATGGCGGCGATACATCTTAACAATACGCATGCAAAACCTTATTTATTCACACATTTATTCTAACTACTGCTAATTTTATAAGTAGCAAGTGGCTGAGTCAGGTGTACAACTTGCGAGCATGTCTTAAAAAATACTTATGATTATTGAACCTGGTCCCAAAATTTCACTATAATTGGTTGATGCGACCTGTAGAGGAGACCAGCTGGACAGCCGACCATGCGAAAGTATTTAGGCTCAAGGTGAAGCAGGGAACTTCGTTCGCTTCGGAAATTAAATTAAATCTTAAATCGGAGCGCTGCAGCATATTTTGTTGTAAGATGTTTCTCTCTCGTCGTGGTGCAATAAAGAGTATTTATTATTATTACAAGCAACTTGCAAAATGACATTGTCGAAGATACCTAAGACACATTTAATTTAAAGTAATTTACTTTAAAAACAAGGTTTTAACCGACTTCAAATCAGTACCCAGATCGCTTCAAGTGTGCCTATAACATTTGAAGAGTTCCCTCGATTTACCCAGGACCCCACATCAGATCCTGACCTGATGTCCAATCGACCACCTGAGAAGGATACCCCTTCTAACAAAAAAAAATCCAAATCGGTCCAGACGGTATCGAGTAATCGGAAACCATACCAGGGATGTTGTAGACATTCGCATCCGCACCCGCAAACGCGGAAGTTCCGCACAGTTTTTTACATTCTGTTCCGCATCCGCCAAAGTCGATGCGGAGTTTTTGCGGATGCGGATGTAGTGCAATTCACGACAAGAAACGAGCCCACGTGGCGCTCACCGTACGCGTTTTAGGTATTTTCGCCATTAGTAAAAAAAAACTTCTTTTCGTTTCTGTGACCAAAAGAACAAACCCGTTCTTTATTTGTTCGCTACGATTATAATTTAGTCTCAGTGTTTGATAATCGCGTGATATTATAAAATGGACGTTGTTTATTTACGTTTTTTAAGTGTTTGACCCCAAAATCCGCATTCGCATCCGCATCCAAGGATGTGTGCCCCCAAATATCCGCGTCCGCGGCAGCCCTGGACTATACATCTCCTTTTCAAAGTCGGTTAATGAACTAAAAATCTTTACCCGCAAAGTGAACTTTCTGCCCTACAATCTGTGTCTGTGTGTGTGTGTGTGTAATATATACTGGTATAAATTACCTCGTCACAATCTATTACAGGCGTTTAAAAACGCGTGTGTGTACCTTAATGCGACCGTTTGTCATTCACATACGAGTCTAATTTGTTTGTGTGTAAATTGATTATGATTACAAAGGTTACATTAAGATTTAGTACTATCGATTAAATCTCTTGATTGGGCGTTCTATTATTACAATTTTGTAAACTACCCAGTACCTAATAAGTTTTTATTATGTTATTTTTGATTTACTTTAACATATTGTATAAAAAAAAACTTTTAAAACAAAGTTGCCTGTTAAATTTGAAGAGTACCCTCGATTTCTCTAGGATCCCATCATCAACTCCTGACCTGATGACCATGCACTGCGAAGGATACTCTTTCCAAACAAAAAACGTTATTTCTAAGCGGTCCATGCGTGTTCTAGTAATCGGGGCACATAAATAAAAAAATAATTATTCGGACGAATTGAGAACGTCCTTCTTTTTTTAAAGTATATAAAAAAACATATTGGAAGAATAGAAAAACAATTTTATTCATTAATTTTTAAATAAGTTGCTCGACAACGGCTCTAACGATTTCGATTGCAATACAGAGGTTTACTGGGGCGAAAATCGATCTTGCTAGCTCTGATTTCGCTAGTAGATACCTCGCTTATATACAAAACCATAGTGATACCGTTATATTTAACACGGATTTACCATTCTATACAATTTCCTAGTCTTTGCTATCTTATTCTTCACACATAACCCCTTAAACTAATAACTTGCCTCCTCCCTCGTTGCCCTGACACTAATTTCAGCCCTAGGATCCTAATTGGGGTGTATTAAGCGCTCTTGGCCGTATAAAGTGATTTATTTTACAAAATGGCGGACCTGTTCCAAATGGCGACGTCGATCGAGATTACTTTTTACCGGACTGCCGAAGGAGAGAAGGGTTATGTTTTTGTAGGATATGTATTTGTATACCTACCCTACAAAAACTTGTACTTGTGTACATCAATGACGTAATCTAAACTTATATTATAAAGAGGAAAAGTCTGTGAGTTTGTAGCTTTGTGAGTTTACAAGTTTGTATGTAATGGGGAATATCCGGAAACGGAACCGTGTATTATGGAATTTCTGGATGGTTATAAGCTATAAATTATCACGCGGGTTTGCCTGCGTTCTTTGCAATATAATTTTACTAATTTCTCTTGCTACCTAAGTGTCAATAATCTAATAAGAACAAAGTTTATCTTATATAATCATAAACATGGCAGCGTTAAAAGGTTAATTGAGTAGACATGCGGATACAAATTCCGCCTGAGATACATTGCTAGTTAATTTTTATTCAATCAATAAAATTGACAGACAGGGCATTATTGGAAGTAAGGAGTCAAACATTGAGACATTTACCTTATTTGATATTCGTCGGATTCTTTTCGTATTGATTTAATTGGAAAGAATCTTCCTGATTGATGGAATCTAACGCAAAAATACGCACAAATCATTTAAAAATGTCCGACATTTTATAAAACTGTCATGGTAATTTAATTCTAAAAATTGGATGGTAGAGTCGTTTTTTCAACGAATTACTATGATGCAACCTCAGGATTCAATACACCTACACGCCGTAAATATACTATTTTGCTCCCTTGTGCCACAAATAACTATTGTTTACGCCAGCACAGTTAACTGACCATCCTGTATTTATATGTAGAACCTTATTACAATACACATAAAGTGCACGGATGGTCAGTTAGCTGTGTTCTCGATAGATCTCATCTCATTGTCACTAGTTCACCACCGGACTTAAAATGGTTGCCATTCATAACTTAGGTATTGCCGTAGATAAGATATCCGTCATGTTCAGACTAGTTTGCGAGTGCGAGAGTGACGGATGTGTTATCCACAACGATAAGTGATAAAGTGACAACCATAAAGCATCTTAGGCCCGCTGCACGTTCTTTATCGGAATAGCAAAGCGGAACCTTCCTCAAAAACACTTAACCAAATACACGTAAGCACAGCTTAACTGTGTCGTAACTAAGCCATGAGTGGCGTTATGCTGTGCGTTAGACTGATTTCCACACTGCAATGCGGCTGGCTCAATTCGGTAATGGACAGCTGGTTTAGTGTCGCAGTCATCCCGTAATGGACGGAGGCCTTAGATATATTTTGTTTTAGTATTATTACGGAATAGGCTAGGCTAAGGATTTTATTTTTATACAAAAAGTGTAATAGAAACCACGCAATGGTCACGTAACTTGAGCGTTTCTAAAAAGTGCCAATGTTATTTAAAAAAAAATCCTGAGAGTAATTTCCACTGAGAATCAGAGCTCTATCGATCCTAATAGGACAAAAAATACCCATGGATATGTTTCCTTTTGTGTTACATTTCCAATGTCTTTGTATGGCGGAAACCCAAAAGGAAATTTTAAAAATGTATTGAAATTTTGGGACTTTTTTTTTCCTATTGGGATGGAAATACATCGTAACTCTGAGCAGAAATAACTTAAAAGACGCTGAAAAAAATCGTAAAAACTCAAATAAATGTTTAATGCTCAAGTATGCAAATGTTTAATGATTTTTGATTTAATTCCATTTTTGAGGTTCGTGCAGTCTCTCAAGTTCTTAAAGACAGTGAAAGAAGATTTAACTGCTTAGCCTTTACGGCATTGAAAACGCTTTCATGTTTTTCATTACACCAGCCAGGTTGTCACAATAGGGAGCGCCAGCTGTGTCGCGACGAGATATACTATCCGTCTCTTTCTTATTATAACATTCAGATAGAGACGGATATGTCCTGTGATCGCCGTGCTGAGAAACCTGAGCCAATATTCTTCTTCTAGAGTTGGTAACGCTACATTAATATCAATGTGGTGAGAAATAAAACCTCATAAACTGCCGGTTTTTCTCACCCCGACGGCAAGAATCTGTATTTTTCCGTAAAAATGGTTCCTTCCCAGAAACCTTAGAATCCCTTCGCTCATATATCACTCATTGTACCCTCTTTGCTCGTAAAAGCGTTTTTCCTTTCAATTTAGCGTGTTCTACGAAATTCTTTAATTAATGGCTCCTATTATTTACCTCTTGTGAGGAAAAGAGTTGATTAATGGGGGATTAAAACAGGTAGCACATTTGTGTAGGTTTTTTAAAAATTTAAAGGATTTTTACGAAATGTTGAGATGACTATCCGATAAAATAAAATAAAACTAATTACTCGTATAAAATTGACTTTCTGGATAGGCTTTCTGGTTTGGTGAGGTCGAATTCGGAGCAGTCCAACTGGGGAAGTACCTCCGCCTTGCAGAAGACCACAGCCATAATAACACTACTACTTGCTCTGTAGTAGTGTTGTGTTCCTGGAGGTCAGCAAGGTCGCCGGAGCTCCCGAGGATGCAGTGGTGAGAGCGAGGGAATTTGTTCCTTCAGCTGTCAACACGGCGAATCTTCAAACATATCAAGGGTCGGCAACGCCCATGTTACTCCTTTGGAGTTGCATAGGTCTATAGGCTGCGGTGTCCGCTTACCATCAGGCGGGCCGTACGCTTGTTTGCCACCGTCGTTGTATAAAAAAAAGGCTATTTCATCCCGCGGATTTGCCTGCGTTATTTGCAATAGTAGATAATGGCAGCTAGTCAGTTTACGAAATGACCAGGGGTAATTTGTTTATGATTGATCCTTCGACAGCCTTTAATCTCTCTTTATCTTTTATCCATACTAATATTATAAATGCGAATGTGTCTGTCTGTCTGTCTGTTACCTCTTCACGCTTAAACCGTTGAACCGATTTAGATGAAATTTGGTATATAGATAGTTTGAGTCCCGGGGAAGGTTAAATAATAGTTTTTGTACCGGATTCATCACCTAAAGATTGAAATGGGGGGTGGAAGTTTGTATGAAAATATGATATAAACCAGTTCCATGCGGACAGAGTCGGGGGCAGAAGCGTATTTATATCAATTTCTAGCAACTGAAACTAATTTCCGACCTAGATATGCCAGCGTCAAAAAACATCGTGTAGTGTGTCGGGCGGGTGACAACCCTAGTCCAAATGGTTAATAAAAACCAAATGCGGGTAGTTCGGCAAACCCGCGCAGCAAGAAGATGTTGATACCCGCTCAAGCCAGTTGTCCCGTGAACATCGGTGATGCGACACATCCGAAACGTCGGGAGATTTCAGCGAGGTAAGTAATAAGTTAATTATACGCGATAAGTCCCGTTCAGTAAACAGAATGTGTGAGAATCGTGAAATTTTAAATCAATATATAGATATGGCGAATCCCATAAAGATTGATGGTAAAACAGGATACCGTTTTAAAACGAGAACCAAACTACGTTTATATGAAGAGCCGAGCGTGCTAGAGATTCTTAAGAATCAGACGACTCAAGGTAAACCAACCACTAAAGCGTAATTAAATTAAAGTTTTTGAATCGCATCGGTATTATCTTAATAATCCATAAAACCCTAAATGTAGAGGAAAACCGAAAAAAAACAAGACAGGCCAAGTCGTCAAACGAAATATTGCTAACGGAATTTCCTACGAAAATTTCCAACGGAATGGAAAATTTATTACTCAAGTAGTAAGTAGGATTTGGGCAAACATTTCTTGCTTGTTAAAATTATTCTGTGGTTTTACTTGACGCGAAATTGGCGCTGTTTGGAATAATAAATAATTTTCAGTCGAGACTAGTGTTGTAGAGATAAAAATATAACTAGTAAGTATAGTAGATCTATGAGCTGTAGAATCTTTTTTTATTTTTATTTCGAAAACCTGAATCGAAAAAAAAAAATGAGCCTGGTCAGAAAAATTTACAAAAATCGCTTGATAAATTCGATCTGTAAAGGGTACGTGGACGCTACTCGAGTACCTTTCCGCCCCAACGGCGATTTCTAAGTGCAATGTGGTGGATGCGGGTGGCAAAGGACCGGTTATTGTGGCACTCTTTAGGGGAGGCTTTTGCCCAACAGCATCAGTGGGCTTCTCTCGGCTGGTGCATGATGATAGATATAGATAGATTCCCTCTTGTCCGTAGAAATAGGCGTAGCCTGTGACCAGTTGGACGTATATACTGCTGTTGATGGTGACATCAACATACAACATATCGGACAGTAAAACGTGATGCCGCCAAAAAAAATGCCGGCAAAAAGTACCTAATAAACAGGACGCATGAAAGAGCCATTGTTATTTTTCAAGTTTTCCCATTAAGATCACCAATCCAGAGGGGCTAGCACAACTGACGCCGCGCCGCGACTCGAGTCGAGTAGTATCTACCCTCCTCTTTCTAATTTGCACGGTGCGAGTAAGACGGAAGACGCTCAGTCGAGCGCAAAGCGACTAAGCAGCAAGTTGTGCTCTAGACCTACAGGAATACAATACTATTTATTTAATACAATACAAATACTCTTTATTTCACACCTTAATAAATTAACCTAATAAATCATCAGTCTTCGGACCCCTGACCCCCTCCCGGGGGATGGGCAGCAGCATCCCTGGAGTGCGGTGGAAATACTGCGATCGCCAACCCGCATGCCAAGCGTGGCGATTATGGCATATACCCCCCCCCCCAATGTCTTATGGTAGCGGAAATCAAATCTAACCAGCACGATGCTGAATTATTGAGAAAACTCCATTTCAGAACCCAGTTAACAGGGTTTCTCAAGTATTTGTTTAATCTACGAAAGTGTTTCATGTGAATTATTCCTTTGACTCGCTCAAATGAATACAAAATATTCTCGCTGAAATGAATAAAGAATTTATAATATTAGTATGGATGCGGGGATCCAGGTGGATATAGAATAATACGCTCCGATATTTGTCAGTATACCAGGTAATATAAATTTATGAAAATTTTGACATGATAAAGGGTAATTATTAGAATAGAATCCTTTATGCTCGGTATCTTTTGTGCGGCGGTTTATTACGGCGGGGAAAGGTAGACCGACCTGGATGTACGAAACCAGGACAGTGTTGATACGGAGATTCATGTGGTCACAAAAATAAATATACTACGCAACTCAGCGACTCCTGTCTCACTCGTCATCATATCAGCCGAAAGACGTCCACTGGACATAGGCGCCACAAAGAGTGCCACAACGACCGGTCCTGCGCCACCCTCATCCAGCGGACTCCCGCGACCTTTACCAGGTCATCAGTCCACACACACTGAGGAAATGAGAGAGGAGGGTAGCTTTTCTTGTCTATCGTCTCGTCTTGCAGCACGGCTATCAGAGGACGGCCCGCGAGCTGTGCAGCTGCGACATACACTATCTGTCTCTTTCCAAGCGGGCAGCTATAAATTGATCATTTACTGATCCCACTGATCAGAAGGTGCGTTCAGAAATATCGCTGCGGTAACAGTCGACCATCCTGATTAAACCTTCGGCCCCGTAGCTCACATCCACTTCTGTTTGAAGATGAATAAAAGCACCGGCTATTTGGAACACGATATATTTTCAAAACAACCTCACAAGTCTCGATCCATTGACATTATCGTAATTGCCGCAGCCATCGTGATCCTAATGCTGCCTTCGCACCGCTTGATCTGAAGGTGCGTTCAGAAATATCGCTGCGGTAAAAAGTGATATTCAATTCTACTCTTATATTTATATCTCTAGCTTCTTCTTCTTTTCTTTCAGTTTGTGATCCAAATGCCAGAGTGATCGATTCTGGGTTCTGTTCATCGATGTCCAGATTCTTTAAATTCTATCCAATACTGGAACGCTGGCAGGCAGTGTATAGATCTTATATATCTACAACTAGTATAAATAAATAAAATGCCATATCCGCATTGACACTTACCATCCTGGATATTAGCGCCCTTTTTTAATATCCATTCATGACAAGGGTGCCCTTCAAGGAGTGGCATTTCGCCGTGTACTGCGCGAGACAGTTCATAAACTATTCTGGAGCGCGGTTAAAGGTTCCTTTTTGTCCGTGTTCGATGTTTGAAAAGCTAAGCGTTTATGAAGGTTATCATCGTGGATCTATAGGATAGGTAGTGCATTCATTTAAACGCGGGAAAATTTGGAGTTGCAACCACTAAATATTAAGTAGATGTTTTTTGTTGCATGAGGGAATCACGGAAACAGTCGTAATCACTACATAGTATAAAACTAAGCCGCTTCCCCGCTGTCTGTCCCTATGTATGCTTCGATCTTTAAAACTACGTAACGGATTTTAATGCGTTTTTTTTAATAGATAGTGATTCAAGAGGGAGGTTTATATGTATAACTAGCTTCCGCCCGCGACTTCGTCCGCGTGGACCCGGGATAAAAACTATCCTTTATTTTAATCCAGGCTATAAAGTATCTTCGTGCAAAATTTCATTCAAATCGGTTCAGCCGTTTAAGCGTGATTGAGTAACAAACATCCAAACATCTAAACTTTCGCATTTATAATACTAGTACAGTACGATTACTGTTAGTTAAGACCTGACAGATGGATTGCCTTCATTTAATTTTCAACTTTAATTTCATATAGATAAAGCATTTTTCAGAATACTGTTACCCACATCTACCGATTTAGTAATAACTATTTTATTTGTATAAGATTAAAGTTGAAAATTAAATGAAGGCAATCCATCTGTCAGGTCTTAACTAACAGTAATCGTACTGTAGGACATAGTACCCGTGCGAAGCCGTGGCGAGTCGCTAGTGGTCATGAATTGGCATGTATGACAATTAGGTTAGATGAAGTAAAACGGGGCCTAAATCATAACCTTAATAAGGTAATGTGTGGTACTACATTATACACAGGATTTAAACATAGGGTAACTTTATCCGAGTGAAATTGGGAGTGGGAGTCTGAATCTTAAAAGTTCTCTGAAATAGTTGTGCGAAGCTTGTCTATAGACCAGTTTTTATAGTTTTGCATGTAGGAATTGCCTTAGTTCCGTCCGATTAGAAATCTCCCAATTTCAAGAATTCTTCCATTAGTTTTTATACGAAGACCTTCGGGATAGACAAATGGTATAACGATGCAATTTTTTTATTTACTACACCTTTGTATAGGTATCTCAATAAATAAATAAAAAATAGGCTAGTTTCCCACGCGGCAGCCATTCTGTCCTACGGACACAATCAGCAAATAAATAATATAGAAAAATTCCAATCCAATTCGTTTATTGGAACATACTGCTGACCTATACCTAAAACTATCAACATTTTTCGCCAACCCCACACAATTCAGTCATTATTAAAATGTAATCGTTGGCGTTAAGCTAGCCGGTCCCGCAACTGCTATCTAGGTCTCCATTAACATTCTTTTTCCCGTCATCGCCTCTTGAACCTTAATGAATTATTCAGGGCGTGATCCGTGATTTCTGTGTGACCTCCCGATCTACAATGTGCGTCGTCTTAGCAGGCTTCGGTGGCGTTAAAGATTCGGTGTATCGTGGGAGGAAAAGACACTCATACCTTGTCATTTTCAAAGTTATGCTTGCTTATTTTGGGTCATGCTCGCCTCGTGGTAAGCCAGTCCTGTCACAGGCTGATCTAACTTGACAGATTCAGATTTACTGTATGAGTAATTATTCCAAGGATAACATATGGTTTATTCATGACAATGTTCGTCGCTTTTTATTAGTTATGCTTGCTTATTTTGGGTCATGCTCGCCTCCTGTCACAGGCTGATCTAACTTGACAGATTCAGATTTACTGTATGAGTAATTATTCCAAGGATAACATGTTTTATTCATGACAATGTTCGTCGCTTTTTATTAGTTATGCTTGCTTATTTTGGGTGATGCTCGCCTCGTGGTAAACCAGTCCTGTCACAGGCTGATCTAACTTGACAGATTGAGATGTACTGTATGAGTAATTATTCCAAGGATAACATATAGCATAGCATATATCATGACAATGTTCGTCGCTTATTTACAAGCTTTATATTAACTTGACTTGTTCGTATGTAAGTATAAAAGTATGTATGTAAGTAAGTTGTCCGTCAAATCTTGCAAGTTAAATTTGACGAACTTCCCGGTGACCGATTGAGCTGAAATTTTGGGTATAAGTATAGTTTGGATGACAATTAAATATTACGGTACCAACGAGCTGATCTGATGATGGAGACAGAAGGTGGCCATAGGAACTCCATAAAACCACATAACCCCATCGAGTTTGGGCTCGTTAGAATCGTCTCAATTGATGCAGTTGATGATGGTATACAGAAAAGTACAGTCGGCAATACAAGCTTGTACCAAAAATGACATTTTTGACAGAAACTTATATTAGTTATGCTTGCTTATTTTGGGTCATGCTCGCCTCGTGGTAAGCCAGTCCTGTCACAGGCTGATCTAACTTGACAGATTCAGATGTACTGTGTGAGTAATGATTCCAAGGATAACATATAGCATAGCATATATCATGACAATGTTCGTCGCTTTTTAATACGTATATGTCTACCTATCTCATTTACTTAGAACACTTAGCACTTTAGCACCTACAAGACTACTAGTACTACCCTGAAATAGGCCCAACGTCCTTAGGTGGCCAATTTTTGTCAACAATATGTTTTACGGCACACCTGTCCATAAAGCGGCAATAACCGCCCGCTACCGGTGAATCCTACTTACTGACCAGGTAGGCGTGAAATTTTGTACTCAACGCTGGCGTTAGTAAATAAAGCCTCAAATGTACTAACTTAATATTTACCGCCCTTATCGTCGGCTTGGATGTCAAGTACCTGCGATCTGGGGCATTCTTTGTTTTACCGCCCTAGGTGTGCAATGTACTGTTCAAACGGGTCCAGCCAGCAAGACGCACTCTGTGGGGTGGAAGTCCGTCTATTATCCGCGAATAGCAGTCGTCGGCCGGACGCCAAAATAGCGCCGATACGACCCCGGACGCGCACCGTTTCATTGTTTTGCCATTCATTGGCTGCCACAGACGCGATGAGACCAGATAGTACACTATTAGGGTGAGTATCCAACAGAGTCATAACTGGTCATACATACATACATTCACGCCTTCATTGCCAAAAGGGGTAGGCAGAGCACATTAAACTTAAGTCCCAGTGCCACTTTAAGCATAAATGTAAGTATAAAAGATCGACAAAATGTGATATCGCAGTGATAGGTTGCTAGCCCATCGCCCACAACCCACAATTCAACCCGGTTCCCTTAGTTACGGCACCCACTGTAAGAAAGGGGGTGGTGCTACTTTAACCCGACACCATACAGGGAAACGGGTGGAATAGGGGGGGTTTGAGGTAGGGCACCGCGAAATGTCAACCCGCATTTTTTTAAATCTCTGCCTTGTTTTCTGTAAAATATGTTTTCTTGTAGAACAACGCATTTGTATTTGTATTCATATTCAGGCTTACTTATTTTAAGAAGGTTAAGTACTTTTTGTAAAGTAGCTTTTCTTTTAAATGACTGACTGTTGAGTCGGCGTTTCTTCTTAACCGTGCTCTTCTTTTTCAGAAACGATAGTAGAATTTTGAATTGTAAAAGTGCCATTGCGGTCTATTTGCAGTATAAAATTCATTTATTTAATTTAGTTGAGAAACGGAGACGAAGAGACGTGGCTATTCTAATCTGTGGCATTGCCTCTGGTCTATATTGAGATCATACTTTTAAATTCCTAATTTGGCACCCCGCAGTCGTTAGGCGTCGATTTGACGAGCCACGTTATTGGCACTCCTGTTTCCTTTGCCAATAACTAACTGACTTCTGCCCGCGACCCAGTCCGCGTGACATAAACGGTCGTAGCTCCACACAAACTTTGATCCCCCCTTTCATCCCCTCAGGGGATGATTTCCGGGATAGCTACCCTATGTCCTTTCCCTGGATCAAACCTATCTCCATACCTAATTTCATTTCAGTCGGTTCAGCGGTTTAAGCGTGAAGAGGTAACAGACAGACAGACACATTTTCGCTTTTATAATACTAGCTTCTACCCGCGACTCCGTCCGCGTGGAACTCGTTTATGTCGTAGCTCCATACAAACTTTGATCCCCCATTTCACCCCCTCAGGGGAGGTTTTCTAGGATAAAAACTGCCTTTGTCTTTCCCCGGGATTAAACCTATCTCCATACCTAATTGCATGTCAATCGGTTCAGCGGTTTAAGCGTGAAGAGGTTAACAGACAGACAGCCACACTTTCACATTTATTATATTAGTATGGATTACTATGGATTTTATCCCGCGGGTTTGCCTGCGTTCTTTGCGGAGCCGCGCGGGCAACTAGTAAAGAACCTATAAATCTATTCTAAGAATTTGAAATACGATTTAAATAAATCATATTCTTAGGACTACTTACTTTTCAAATGAAATGATTAAAGCAACTAAAATTTAATTCCCATTTTAATAACGAAAACTAGATTTAAATATAACAGTTTAAGAAAAGGTAAAATATTTAAATTACTATTCCATTAGAAACACAAAGAGCGAGCAAAGTTCCAGCAAAGTACAGTTAAATAAAATATTATTTCATTCCTCCTGAACAGAGGACGTATAAACACACGACACTTATTGTAGATACGACTTTATTGTTCAAAACTACAGAGAACCGCTTGACATTCAGCGAGATTATAGGATACATTTTAAAAACATTTCCCTAGCTCCAAACTTTAAAACTAGACAAAGAAACAAAATGGCTGGTAAAAATTGGGAAAACCATAAAACGATTACCTAATGTAGTGAAAAAGCGAAGCTCTAAAAAACAATTTAATATTTCATTTTAATCTTTTCAAAACAGATCAATCATGTCTCCTGGAAAAAAAACTTGGTTTACTTAGGCTTTATTTGATTTATGGAAAGCAGAATAATCGTGATTTAATTGATATTAATAGTTGTTTTCTTTTAACGATGCATTAGTTACAATATTAATATTAATTGAAGGCGGCGATGTTTGTTTTCAATCAGTTTACTTAGCGTAACTTTGTTTTTTATGAATTTAACTTCTTATCAAAAAGTCTGTTACTAATATAAATCATCAGTGATAGAAGAATAGTTGAAAGTACTTTTATCGAACGAGCGAGCGAAGCGAACGAAGTTCCATGCTACAGCTTGGGCCGAAAATCGTTTGTATGTCCGGGTGTCCCGCTTTCCCGCTGTTCTCCTCTACAGGTCGCATTTCTCAACCAAATTATTATAGGCTATTTTCGCCGAGTCACTTTTTAGAAATTGTTTTTTTTTTAAGTCAGGCTTGCGATATCTTCCGCTCACAGAGAGTACTTAAATATTTTCAATTTTGTATTCTACAAGAACAGTCGACGGCAAAGGTATGTAAACATTTTTCGCCTTATCACAATCACATTTCCTAATCTTAAAACCTCAACTTGCTAGAAGTGGCACCGATGATTTTGTTTTGCGTTCTGTCTATCCCTTGTGGCATTACAGGCGTGAGTAGAGTTTATGCGTGTATTTAGGTAGAAGCATAAGTTACTAATAGAAAAAATAATCACATATGTGAAAAAATAATCAAATAATCACAGTGCTGCGATCTCTCGCGCGCGTTCGACACCGCCGACCATCACCTTATCGCCGACAAACTGGACTTTTACGGCATACGCGGCCCGGCCCTGTCCTTACTAATATCCTTTATGTCTCAACGCTCCCAAACGGTTTTCGGCAAAAAAGGACGGATCAACTCATCCGAAATGACGAGCACGCTGGGCGTGCCACAGGGCTCTTGCCTGTCAAATACGCTCTTCAGCTTGTTGCTCAACGATTTACCCAGCGCCATAAGTGAAGCGGAGATCTACATGTATGCAGATGACGTGGCTGCTGTAGTCACCGCGCCAACGCCTTGTGAGCTGGAGGATAAGCTGAACTCCGTGGTCCGGGGGCTCGAGTGGTGGTTCAGATTAAACGGTCTAGCCTTAAACAGAGAAAAGACTATGTTTCTTTCATTCCAGCTTAATGGCACTAAACCACCAGCCTGTATAGTAACTGCCGATCAAACCGCTTTACAAATGGTCCATAAGGCAAAGCTGCTGGGATTCCAGATCGACAGCGGTCTTACTTGGGAATACCACATCGACGAGCTCTGCTCCAAGCTGGGCCGCGCATGTTTTGCAATCCGTCGGCTCGCTAGCACCGCTTCTCGTGGCGTAGTATTATCGTGCTATTTCGCGACCGTCCACAGTCTCCTTACCTACGGCGTGGAGCTGTGGGCGCGAGCAGCGGACGCCGAGCGAGCCTTCAGAATGCAAAAGCGCGCTGTACGCGCTATACTGAGCGTACCCGAGGATATGTCATGCAGAGGACTTTTTAAAGAATTAAATATCATGCCCCTTCCCTGTG
The DNA here is from genome assembly GCA_947049275.1 of Epinotia bilunana. NCBI lineage: Eukaryota > Metazoa > Arthropoda > Insecta > Lepidoptera > Tortricidae > Epinotia > Epinotia bilunana. Next base: position 12,419,824 of record OX346275.1, on the reverse strand, counting down.
AACTCATCTACCACGTAGCTCTCTTCACATACAATAACTTGGATGTGTTTCGTCCGCGAGGCGTCAACCCATCCCGCATGATGCGCAGCAACAAGCTCGCGCACCTCCTCGTCACGCCCGCACACAAGCTGCGCAAGTCAGAGCGGTCGGTGTACATCATGGGTCCGTCGGTCTATAACAGACTGCCAGATAATATTAAAAAAGACGCAACTTCCACGGTGGCATTTAAGTTGAGATTGCGTAAGTGGCTTCTCGACCATACTTTTTATTCCATAGACGAGTTTTACGAGCTCCCTACTCAGTGAATCATAAAAATACCCATATATCGTACCTAGTATAAAATGTAATTAATGAATAGATAAGGACGAAATGAATTTAATGATGCATAATGTACCAACGAATTAAATATGCGTACCTATGTAAAATCCTGACATGTAACTTGGTGTTATTAATAAAGTATTTGTATTTGTATTTGTATTTGTATTTGTACATAAAACTTCGCACATAATACAGGTAAGTAAGTATGATGGCTGAGTTAGGTTGTCACAAAATGACAAAATGTGCGTGTAATGTTCATAAAAGTCAAACTGGACAGCTACTTTGCACCCACTTGCGATTACAGACCGATCATCGTTAAACATGGCGCCGGTAGCTGTCATTCCATTGAAACCTGTCAAACTCTCCATACATTGAGATTTTAACGAACACCGCTTATGGTTACAGTCGGTATCCCACCCTAAAACTAGTATCATTCGTTACATTTTTGTTCATGTCCCTGATACAAAAAAAATTCAATATAACTCTGTATCAAGTTAACCCACTATTAAAAACAACCATGCAACACAGAAACATGGATAAGTGTGCATCAATTAACAAACAATTCCCATAAAAACACGCTCGTAAAAACACACGCCAAGTCACTTAAAAATTAACGCCCCGCTTAATCACAATCGACAGAAGTTGTCAACACTTTGGAGTCATGAATTTCGCGTTGAGGACTCTCGTTCTAGACGTAATTGCCTCCCCGTGCCCCTAGAGGAACGTTTCAATACAAAAAATGTGAAATGACGTCGGTAACATAATTTTAAGGGAGCGTTCGTAAAATAGAGTAAATATTTCTGAAATATTTTTATCGAGGCTGTACTGTCCGCGAACGAAATAAATATTTGCGAACAATCTTACCCAAATCGACCTCGTCCCAAATTAAGCAAAGCTTGTACTATGGGTACTTGACGACGATAAACATACTTATATAGATAAATAAATACTTAAATACATAGAAAACATCCATGACTCAGGAACAAATATTCGTGCTCATCACACAAATAAATGCCCTTACCGGGATTCGAACCCAGGACCGCTTGCTTCGTAGGCAGGGTCACTAGCAACTAGCCTAAAGCGGTCGTCTATGTATGTGTCGTCTAGGTATGTCTAAATAACCGGGGTCATGAAAGTGTGAGGCTTGCTTTGGAAGATCACGCGAGTGTGGAAGAGATAGCATGAGCGATTCAGCTCATTTCTATTCAGTTTTGTTTGCGGATACTAAAGTGCAAGACTTCCTCGGAATTCATGAAGTAAATATTATCAATGTTGACTATGAAATTCCAACTTCGGAAAAAAGCGAATTAAAAATCATTTTTCTTACAACAACAATCATTTCGAATATGCAGGTAACAAAATTAAATGCCAAAAAACAAAATAACAAAATATTATCCATTACATTAGATACGAGTATAAGGTGAGACATTTTAAAATATCGAACGCTGTGACACATTTTAAAACTTTACTAACCAACAAAACTCAACACAGTCATTTCTTCGCAACTCCACAAGCGAGTAGAGCGCAGGCCAAGTCTCGTAAAACCAGCTAAGTTAATAATTAAATAGTTGAAAACTTCCGAAGTAAGTAAATTAAAGTTAAGTGTTTTCGAGTAGTTTATGTGCATAACTTGATACTGAAACCGGTAGTTGGCTGTGGCTTTGGGCTAAAAATTGTGACTGACACAAATTAATTAGATACATAAACAGGAATCGCTTTACTACAAGTATTTATCCCACGCGCTGAGAGTAGTTGGATTGCAATCTAGAGTACCGATATAGCCCTTCCGAATCGCTAAACTTATGTGGCAGTGGGCGGGCATATTGCACGTAGAACCGATGGCCGTTGGGGCGGAAAGTTTCTCAAGCGGCGGCCACGTACCGGAAGGCGCAGCGTGGGTAGGCCAGGCCCCCAACAAGGTGGACTGATGACCTGGTAAAGGTCGCGGGAATCCGACGGATAGGTGTGGCGCGGGATCGGTCATTGTGGCACTCTTTGGGGGCGGATTCGATAAAAGCTGCGACACAATCCACCATATTCCAAGTGTTCCCGTGATGCTGAAGACACAAGTGGAGGAGCATCGCCAGGGCTGCTTTATCCATGCATAAATTACATGATCATGAAACCACGACAACTCTGTCAAGATTGAACGACTGAAAAAAGAGAGAAAGAGAGAAAGAGAGAGAGAGAGAGAGAGAGAGAGACTGAACATATAAGTAAGTAAGTTCAGTACTCGATCCAAACGTATTAAACACAAGTCTAGGTATATTCGTATCAAATTTTCAGTTGAAGTAAGACGTTATTTCCCTAGAGAATTCATTTCCAGTTTCCGGTTAAATAATCATAATATCCTATGTTTGCCGAGTGGCGGGGTAATGGAATTCCGTCGTAGTTTCCATTTTTGGAGCTCACTGTAAACGTTTTGAAATGAAATGTCGTCGAGTTTCGAACTAACAGTATACAGGTAAAAATAAAGGTTCGTGAGCGTTTAGAATAGGATTGTTGCGTTACGTGCCTAAAGAAATGATTTCACCCCACCTGGATTGTCGTTTGCGCTTTATTATTCCTTAGTAAATGATTTCACCCCATCTTGTCACAATAATTACAATATTTTCATATACACCTCGTCTGTAAAAAAATGATGAAGCCTAAAGCAGGAATCAAACCTGCGCCTCTGTTTTGCCGGAACAGCGCCTTTACGCCAACTCTGCTCAGACTACAACGCAAAGCGAATTATGAAGTATTGATTCAGTTTGTTATCTAGTTCAGACGATATTAGGGATTGAAAAACACATAATTTTAACACATAGTAAATCCCCATATATCTTAACGGGGTCAGACCACAGTTCTGCAATAAACACATAGTAAATAATTAAATAAATATCTTGCGGACAATCTTACACAAATCCATCTAGTCCCAAACTTAGCAAACTTTGTGCAATGGGTACTAGACGACGATAAACATACATTTTTAGATAGACTAGCTTCCGCGCGCGTCTTCGTCTGCGTGGACTCGGGATAAAAACGATCCTATATTTTAATCCAGGCTACAAACACTATTCGTGCAAAATTTCATACAAATCGGTTAAGCGGTTTAACAGTGATTGAGTAACAATAACAAACATCCAAACATCTAATAGTACATTACTATAGAGGCCGGGAAGTAAGGGGTTGCCGGCCGAGTACATATAGACGGCCCAGCGTAGCGAGGTCGGATAGTTATGAGGCCGGCAACCCCTTTATAGTAATAAATAAATAAATAAATAAATAAATAATAGTGCTTTTCTTAATGTAATAACTTAACAAACTCCAAGAAATCAAACTTTAATTTTCATGACTGAACGCCGTGATCCTGTGCCACAAATAGTGAAATGGAAATTAAAAAAAGACCATCTTGCCGGCCTAGGCCTCGAATTTTGTATGAAATGCCATTACGGGTCTCTTGTCTCGCTGCGCCCGAAACGTGACACTTCGAAGCCCATTATGAAGAACACAACGTCAATATTTCATTGCATGTTTGAGAAAATATATTTTTTCGCATTCATAATATTATATAGTATTTAGGATAAACACTTGAATACATAGAAAACATCCATGACTCAGAAACAAATATTGCTCATCACACAAATAAATGCCCTTACCGGGATTCGAACTCAGGACCTCTTATCTCCGTAGGCAGGGTCACTAGTGTCACTATCAACTATAGGCTATACCAGTCGTCAACATATAGTGTATTCGCATACCATCGAGCAGGCCCGGGCGTTTACCGCCGTCATTGCAGTATACCGGAAGACCAGCGCTGGTAATCGCCAGCACCATGCTGAGTTGGGACCATATCAGGTTTTAGCGCTGGTAATCGCCAGCACCATGCTGAGTTGGGACCATATCAGGTTTTAGCGCTGGTAATCGCCAGCACCATGCTGAGTTGGGACCATATCAGGATTTAGCGCTGGTAATCGCCAGCACCATGCTGAGTTGGGACCATATCAGGTTTTAGCGCTGGTAATCGCCAGCACCATGCTGAGTTGGGACCATATCAGGATTTAGCGCTGGTAATCGCCAGCACCATGCTGAGTTGGGACCATATCAGGATTTAGCGCTGGTAATCGCCAGCACCATGCTGAGTTGGGACCATATCAGGTTTTAGCGCTGGTAATCGCCAGTACCATGCTGAGTTGGGACCGTATCCGATTTGAGCGCTGGTAATCGCCAGTACCATGCTGAGTTGGGACCATATCAGGTTTGCGCGCTGGCGATTGCCAACACCATGCTAAGTTGGTGGGACCATATCAGGTTTTAGCGCTGGTAATCGCCAGCACCATGCTGAGTAGGGACCATATCAGGTTTTTTTTATTCCATGTTTGTCGTTTTGTGTGTGTCACTAATAAATGTTTTTCTTTATTTCTTTCTTTCTATAATAAGTACCTATAGTGATGATCGACCTAGTGTTTTCCCGGCAAGGCCCTAGGTCACTTAGGTCTAGTGTTCCCTCTGAGTTGGATGGTCAGATGGCAGTTGCTTTCGTGAAACTAGTGCCTAAATCAAGATTTAGGGATTAGGTGCCAAAAGTATAGTGAGTACTCCTAGTACTTATTTAACCAACTAAAACAAAACTAACGCAAAACGAGCGTACGAACCAAGGCGTTTCATATTCTACATCATTTCAATTCTCTAAATAGCAGCCGCAACGCAATTGAGCCTCTTTTTATTCAAGGAACGTGCTGTATTTTTCGCCAAAACATCTTCGCATTAAAAACCTTCATACGGAAAAGCCACATATGTAGGTATGTGTGTAGCGCGAAGATCCGAAACCGAGGCCGTGTCGGAATGGCCGGCTGGGGTGCACTAACAGTTATAAGAGAACGGGTAAAAGTGCCGTGGATATTGCACGTTCACTATAAACGAGTGAGTCAAGGTAAAAATTATAAAAAACGACCAAGTGCGAGTTGGACTCGTGCACGAAGGCTTCCGTACCATTATCTATAAAAACGGCAAAAAAAAATAACGTTTGTTGTATGGGAGCCCCGTTAAACATTTATTTTATTCTATTTTTTAGTATTTGCTGTTATAGCGGCAACAGAAATACATCGTCTGTGAAAATTTCAACTGTCTAACTATCACGGTTCATGAGATACAGCCTGGTGACAGACGGACAGACAGACAGAAGGACGGACAGCGGAGTCTTAGTAATAGGTCCCGTTTTTACCTTTTGGGTACGGAGTCTACAAAATATTAGTATAATTATTTATACCTGGGGCGCCCAAATGGTCGACGTCCAGTCGGCCGACCAAGGTATCGCTGGATTGACGAAGTCCAGAAAGACCTGTGCCAGCTTCAAACTGCTGATCATGATTGGCGGTTACACTGTCCGTGTAAAGAAAATACCTGCGGCACAAGACAGCTCGTTGCCCAAAACCTTCAATAGATGTCTTTGATATCAAATCAAGATTAGTTAGACAGCGGAGTGAATATTAGTAATAATTATACTCACCAGACGGTGACACCATCGTGTAAACATTTTAATTTCCTGCTGAAAGAGACAGCATTCATTTTATCTTGCTACGCTGCTCATTTTGGTATTGACGTCAGAGACATGTCATTTGTTTTTTGATACAACGAAGTTCAAACAACAATGTATGAAGTTCAATGCTTTGCTCTTTATTCGTGATTTCCCGAGGATGGGTTGTCTTCGTCTAGAGGCGTGTCTTAGTGTCGAAAAGGCCAAAATCCACTTCGAGTCTCTGAGCCAGCGTAGTAACTAAGTATATCGTTTTTTTTTTAATATGCGGTCAGGGATACATACCCCACACTTAATGTTAAATAAAGGATAACGATTAATCGCAAACCACAGACACCTACTACTAGCGCCATCTACAAATTTTTACAGTTTATAGCAACACTATTTAAAAAAAAAGTCTTGTCTACGACCTGTTGTGAAAAGTCTGTCTTGTACTTACATCGGTTCTTTCATTTAATAGTATAAAGCCCATATAAATAATTATAAAACATTAATAAGCTGTTAGATAGGATAATCTATTATAACAAAAAATATTTGAGTTCTGATCAAATAGCAACTTAGTGACGAGACAGATATGATTTTAGTTAATTTTGTTTAGTTAATCTCAGGCTTAAAGCAATTGCAATAGAATGCAGTCACTAACTAAATCTTTTTACATAGATATACCTAATTTATTTAACAAATACCCTAAATGTAAACAATCAAGACGGTTAACCCATTCAGGGCCAAGAATTTAAGTTTCCGTTTACTTAAATCTAGAATTAGTATTGTAATTTATTGTGTGCTAAATGACTTATAAAAAAAATGTAATAATTTATTATGGATGCAGGACATAACGTTTAATAAATGATTATGAATTATTTGTCGGTTTATTTTTAAAAATGTGCACATGTTTCGGTCGCGCGAGTTCTCCACAGTTAAGGGCGAGCGGAGCATAACCGAGTAATTTTCGTAGACAACGGACCGTGTTCCTACACGCCTCTCGGAACGCATCGGGGGCCTCGTTTAGTTCGGAACTTGCCAGGCGAATTACTCGCCTTTGACTTGCATTACATAATGTCAATGTATGTAAACTATGTAAAAAATGTGCGTTAGTGCGGCGTGAACCGGAGACCATAGCCTTATTCACTTTCATTTGTATAGATAATATGTATTTTTTATTTTGGGTTGACGTAGAGCTCGCTGTAGTCTGCCGTCTACTGGTAAAAGTTTAATGCAAAATTGTTGACATTTTAAATTGTAAGTAACTTCATGAATTATTGTTTTATGCAGAGATGTTGACATTTTAAGTAAAAGTAACTTTATTAATTATTGCTTATTTTAACACGTGTACGCCTTGCAAAGGTAGAGTTCAGTGAAACTTTCTTTGTAACCTGGATTCCTTATACGTAATAAATTTCATCTAGTTACAAATGGAAGGATATTTTTTAAAATTTATTGGCTAAGCCCTTGTGTACGAAAATAGTTCTCATTGTTGTTTTTTGTTATTATATATTTTTTGTGTTATTGTTTCACAAGCGGGGGATCAGGAGATAATAAGTAGTGAATGAACTGATTAATACTTCGTTATGGTACTCATACATTTACTTACATTACAAAAGACGCACCAGGTTCAGATAGCGATGTCTTTTAATGGCTTGCATCAACTTGAAGCTGTTTAGATATCTTTGCTGGAGTTCTTTATTTAGTTAATTTATTAAATATGAAAGAAGTTATCTGACGTTTCTTGCACCATGCACATTAACAAACTTATGTAACTTGAACATAGCTAGCTGTGGTACTTAGGTATATTTACTCTTATACTTATTTGTGGTTGATCTATATACGTATTCGCCTTTTAAAATACACGGTTATTTTTTACTTTAAAGTCGTACGCATTATACAGTAGTACAAGTATACATTAAATAAACACAAAGCTTCTGGTTAGCTCTGTAGCGATAAGACCGCCCGTTGTTTGCCTCTGCTTATATTCTCCGTGTTCTGTACTGTTTTCCAATACTATTGAGGTGTGCTAAATAGAGTATTTGTATTGTATTTTATTCTATTCTATTTGTATAGTAGTTTTTTTTAAGTTTCCATTTTCTTCTCTTAGTTAAGTAGCCAGGCAAGTGTAATCTAAACGAGGCATTAAGGCAAAGCTCTAAGAAAGCAATTTAGTCCGCGCGAGATAAGCACTGTAGCCTTAATTACCCATACAAATGCTAGTTTGTAACGTGTTTTGTATGTTGGTTTAATTCGTGGTTTGAATACGAGTACTATTGGGGACAGAGTTTCCTATTTTCTTTTACATACTAATCTTGAGATTTTTATTAGTATTTATGACATCACCATTCCTAAAAGATGACCATTTAACGATTAGTTTAGTATTAGTTATATAGGTCCACCTCGAGCCCCATACCTAAGCCTTGTGTCATGTATTAGTACTAGACGACGATATACTCGAAATAAAAACAAAAAAAAGGAACGGCTTGCCGGCACCCTCCCCCTAGCCCTCAAAAAAAGGACCGGCTTGCCGGCACCCTCCCCCTAGCCCTCAAAAAAAGGACCGGCTTGCCGGCACGCTCCCCCTAGCCCTCAAAAAAACCTATTGTAAGGTACAAACATTAAATAAGTAAAACGAAACGTAATTGTGTGAGAAAGAGACAGCATGAGAGCGTGAACTGAGAAAGAAAGGGATAGAGGAATGAAAGGGATAGGAGATAGGTTTCAGCGAGAGGAACAGAGAGAATAAAATTATTATGGCCGATCCGTTGTTTCCTTTTACTTACATGGCGCTGCGGCAAAACAGAAAAATATATATAATCGGGTCTAATCATTTCGGAAAGTGGTAGAATCAAGTTATTTTTCGAGTATACGTTCAATATTCGAGAAAAGGAAATCTGAAATACGTTATATTTCAGCGAAATCATCGAAATAGGTACCTACATACAATGGAAATGGAAAGCACGCGTCTGGAGGATCTCGGAGTTTTTACAGTGAATCAACTCAAAAGCGAGTTAAAGTCTAGGTATATGCCTATAACAGGTAATAAAGAAGAACTAGTTCAAAGATTGCACCAGGACAACCTGTCCAAGGAGGAAAATGGAATTTTGGAAGAATACAAAGCGGAAAGGACGAAGAGGTTATCCCAAGAGTTTGAAATTAAAAACTTACAAATGCAGCTTGAACAGTTAAAACAAGATGAGGTAACTAAACCCACAGCAGGTACGTCAACTCCCGATAATACTCTATTGCAAATATTACATACACAATCCATGATTTTACAGCAAATAACTAGCCCATCACAACCTAAACTACAAGTATTTTCATCATCAGACACCAGCCAAGCTATCCCTTTGTTTGGTGGTAATAGAACAGAAAATGCTAGTGAATGGGTGAAACAAGTGGAGAGAATAGCAAACTTAGCTAACTGGTCCGACAATCTCACTCTGGTTAATGCTGCAATGAGGCTTAGGGGACCTGCAAACGATTGGAATAAGGCGATGGGTAGAAATATGGACAACTGGCAGGAATGGAAGGATAAATTGTGTCAAAGATTTTCATACCGGATGTCATTTGCAGAATTCATAACAGTACAGGGAAAGAGAACACTGCGAAGCACTGAGACCATTACGGAATACATTTACAATAAAAATGCATTTTTTGTTAAGTCACCTTGTGTCATTCCAGAAGCAGACAAAGTTTCATTAATACTGGAGGGCATATGGGACAGTCGTTGGTCCATTCCATTAGCGTCTCACTGTTGTACAAATGTGGAAGAATTGCTATCACATGCTGCTGCGTTGGATAATATTAGAAAAGTGCTGCCAAGAGATAAGTTCTATAGAGGAGAAACTGTAAGTAACAATAACACCACCAATGAACAGCAAAAATACAACAAATTTATTCCAAAATTTAACCCACAAGTAGACCGCAAAGAAGATCAGTTCTGTTTTAGATGCAGAACTAAAGGCCATGTGTCATACAATTGCAAATTGCCATTCAATGTACCAGTAAAGAAAGACGTTTCAATTTATAATAAACCACAGCCTTCCACGAATACAAGTCAAAATACATTTAAACAAATAAGCTGTATTCAAGATAAAGCTCCCAATGTAACTCTTATTCCAATAACTCTTAATGCATGTATTAATTTAAATGCCTTACCAGATTCAGGCTCAGTCATCACAATTGTTGATAAAGAAGCACTGCCACAAACTACAGAAGTGTACCCATGGACCAAAGGAGACTTCAAGGTTGCCGGAAATATACTAACACCCATCGGATGGATATCTGCTCGTATTGAGGTTGGTAAAATAGATTATGTCATGCCCCAAATCGCTATATGTGAAGGTCTACCTGTACCCATGATCATCGGAAAAGACTGGCAGTTGGCTGTGTATGCACGCATTATCCACGAACCAGATGGCAAAATATGCATAATAACCCCAACTCACACTGAATATTTTCCAGCTTTTGCAAGGGAAGAAGCTTCAATCGCATGTTGTGTGCCAATTAACAAGACATTGCATCAAATATTGCCAAATAACAAACAAAAAGTCATGGAGTTAGTGACAGAATTTGAGGATATTTTCAAAAAAGATGAAAATGACATCGGAAAGTTTCCAGACTTTGAATTAGAAATACAATTGAGAAATGACAAGCCTGTTAGCTGTAAGCCTTACAGATTACCAGAACCAGAACGCCGTTTCCTGAAGGAAACAGTAGAAAAATGGCTTCAACAGAAGGTATGCAGATTGTCAAATTCACCATATGCTGCACCAATGTTTGTGGTAGCACAACCATTTCATGAAACCACACCATACAGGCCGGTGGTCGATTATTCTAAAACCATCAACCCTGTTACTATTTTAGACGCACAACCCATAGAAAGAATGGATGATATAATCACAACTATTTCACAGTTTGTGTATAAATTCAAATTGGACATATACCATGCTTACCACAACATATGTATCAGAGAACAAGATATATTTAAAACAGCGGTTGTGACCCAAGACTATCACATAGAATTCTTACGAGTAATGTTTGGTCTTGTCGGAGGGCCTTCAATCATGTCAAAGGTGATAAAATCAACTTACGGATGCTTGTACCAGGAGGGAGTGAGGGCTTACTTTGATGACATCACAGGAGGTTCGAATACTATCGAAGAATTCATTAGAATACTAAGAAAAGTATTCCAAGTAACCAGAGAGAAGAACTTGAAGCTCAACAAAGATAAATGTATTTTCATCGATACTGAAATACCAATATTTGGCAAAATTGTAGGCCACATGCAAGAAAAAACTGATCCAAAACGAACAGCTGCAATTGAACAGTACAAAACATTATCATCTATCAAAGAAATACAGTCATTTCTAGGATTTACTGGAACATTTAGAAGATTTATACAAAACTATGCTTCCATAGCCCGACCATTGCAGTGCATATTAAAAAAAGATAAAACTCTGACAGTTCATGAGAAACAGATCAGTAAAAATAAAAAAGTTGCACTCACAGAGGAACAACAAAACGCATTTTTGACATTAAAAAATCTAGTCATGACAGCTCCAATATTGTCAAACTTTCAACAAGATGCTGAAACAATTGTAGAAACAGACAGCAGTTATGAAGGAATTGGCGCATGCTTGATTCAAATTCAAAATGGAGAAAAGAAAGTCATCGAATATGCTAGTAGAAGTCTAACGGATGCAGAAAAAAGATACCACATTAACGAGTTAGAAGTAACTGCGGTGCACTGGGCAATCTTGAGTAAATTTCGAATATACCTATTGGGCACAAAGTTCACCTTAATAACTGACAGCTACTCAACAGCATACATTATAAACAAAGCCAAACTCAATAGAAAGTTTGCGAGATATGTTGTAGATTTGGCTCCATTCGATTTTATACCTGTACACAGACCTGGCAAGCAAAATGTAATTGCAGACCATTTGTCTCGATACCCCTTGAGTGAAGTATGTCTAACAGTTGTGAGCAGTAATACTGAAAAACTGAAAATAGCACAGCAAAAAGATGAATTTATTCAACAAATTAAAGCAAAATTGGGCAAAGACATAACAACAAATTAAAGCAAAATTGGGCAAAGACATAACAACACAGCATTTAAAACAGATTAATGACTCTTTTAAATTATCTGAGGGCATTTTACTACATGTGAACAATAACGAATTAAACAAAGAAAAAATAGTAATTCCACAGGCACTTCGATCATCAATCTTAAAAATGGCACATGATGACAACGGTCACCTAGATGTCAGCATTACTATCAACAAAATTAAGAGCAAATATTGGTGGAAATCTCTAAGACAAGATGTCAAGGCATATACTGCGGCATGTATGACATGTGCAAAGACAAACAGACGCACAAAATTGGCATATGGAGAAATGGGAAGACGTCCGATACCCAATACACCCATGCAAGTTATATCATCAGACCACATAGTCGCCTTACCACCAACAACTGCAGGGAACACTTACATATTCGTGCATATAGATCATGCTACAAGGTACATCTTCGCAAAACCAACATGTACATTGACAGCACGAAGTGTGATGAATACCATTGAAGATGACATCATATATGTTTACGGACCACCACTAACATATATATCAGACAGCGCACCCTGTTTTACAAGCCAGTTAACACAAAAGTTTTTTTCAAAATATGGAATTCAACATATACCAACCACGCCTTATACAGCACAGAGTAACGGATTAGTTGAACGAGCAAATGCCGTAATAGTATCAACTTTGACTAAGTTAGCATTACATAATAAAACAGATTGGGATAAACTTCTACCTAAAGCGATATTGGCAATTAATATCTCGAAACAAAAGACCATTCTATCTAATGCATGGCTACCAGCCGAGGATTCCACCTAATGAAATCCATATAGGAACTATAATAGAAGACACAGACAGATGCCATCAATTGGACATTTTGACCCAAGCCAGAAAATCAGCATTAGAAAACATTGAAAATATACATCTATATAACAAAAAGAAATATGATTTGAGAAGAATTGACCATAGTTTTGAAGAAGGAAGTTATGTGGTATATGAGTGGTACAAACCAACTGACACCAAGCTCACGCCAAGATTCAAAGGACCATTTAAAATATTAAAAAAGATTGGCTCTGTATGCTATGAAATTCAAGATATGAACAAACCAACAGTCAAGAAAATAGTCCACACTCAATTTTTAAAACCACTAAAAAATCCACATAATCTTGATTCACTTTCAGATATTTCAGCTAGCAATGACAACCCTATAGATGACAACCCTATAGATGACAACCCTGGAGATGACAACCCTGGAGATGACAACCCTATAGTTGCCAACCCTATAGTTGACAACCCTGGACATGACAACTACCATGAAAAGGAAGAACAGGACTTCACTTCAAAGCACACCAGTGATGACCACACCAGCAACGTCAGCAACACACGTCCATTTGTAACGTCCAGAGGCCGGCATACAACCGTACCTCAAAAATACTAGGTACAAAAATTGTTTTTTTTATTTTTTATATAGTCATGTTAACTTGCTACAAATTAAATTCATAGAAAGTTTATGTGCTTAACTCTGAAGTCAGATCACATGTATAAAATATAAATAAAAACATCATAAAGACTTAATAAGAAAGACCAATTAATAAAAAGAAAACAATAAAGGTAAAATCAGATATTTTTTATATGTACTCATAAAAGAATACATTTCTATGTAATGTCATATTCAGAATATTATAGTACAGTCTAGTATTAATAATGAATGATATACCATACACTTTAGAAATAACCCCTCAAAAAAAAAAGAAAGATGTGAAAATAAACACATATGTAACTGTAATAAAACATATATATTGATATGTAGGTAAACATAGTATTGGCTTGTAATAACTGTCATAACAAATGCTTCTTTATAGTGGTATAAAGTTAAAAAAATTAAAATTACTGCTTTATAAAACCAATTTTACCAAAACATAACCAAAAATGAAACCAACTATAAAGTAGCAGTTGTTTTATAGGTATAGTGAAGGAAAACAATAGATGTATTTTAATCTTTTATTAACAGTAACATAATATGTATAGTTTCTCAGCATTGTTTTGAACTAAAACAGATAGGAAAATTATCAAATCAAAACGATGATTCCAACAAACACTTTTTAATTTCTAGTATTATGTACAAGAAGAGTGTCTAAACAAACTTTGGAAAAAAAAACTAACATTAACCATCTTTTAATACTAAATGCAATCTTGTACATAATACTAGAAATTAAAAAGTGTTTGTTGGAATCATCGTTTTGATTTGATAATTTTCCTATCTGTTTTAGTTCAAAACAATGCTGAGAAACTATACATATTATGTTACTGTTAATAAAAGATTAAAATACATCTATTGTTTTCCTTCACTATACCTATAAAACAACTGCTACTTTATAGTTGGTTTCATTTTTGGTTATGTTTTGGTAAAATTGGTTTCATAAAGCAGTAATTTTAATTTTTTTAACTTTATACCACTATAAAGAAGCATTTGTTATGACAATTATTACAAGCCAATACTATGTTTACCTACATATCAATATATATGTTTTATTACAGTTACATATGTGTTTATTTTCACATCTTTCTTTTTTTTTTTTGAGGGGTTATTTCTAAAGTGTATGGTATATATCATTCATTATTAATACTAGACTGTACTATAATATTCTGAATATGACATTACATAGAAATGTATTCTTTTATGAGTACATATAAAAAATATCTGATTTTACCTTTATTGTTTTCTTTTTATTAATTGGTCTTTCTTATTAAGTCTTTATGATGTTTTTATTTATATTTTATACATGTGATCTGACTTCAGAGTTAAGCACATAAACTTTCTATGAATTTAATTTGTAGCAAGTTAACATGACTATATAAAAAATAAAAAAAACAATTTTTGTACCTAGTATTTTTGAGGTACGGTTGTATGCCGGCCTCTGGACGTTACAAATGGACGTGTGTTGCTGACGTTGCTGGTGTGGTCATCACTGGTGTGCTTTGAAGTGAAGTCCTGTTCTTCCTTTTCATGGTAGTTGTCATGTCCAGGGTTGTCAACTATAGGGTTGGCAACTATAGGGTTGTCATCTCCAGGGTTGTCATCTCCAGGGTTGTCATCTATAGGGTTGTCATCTATAGGGTTGTCATTGCTAGCTGAAATATCTGAAAGTGAATCAAGATTATGTGGATTTTTTAGTGGTTTTAAAAATTGAGTGTGGACTATTTTCTTGACTGTTGGTTTGTTCATATCTTGAATTTCATAGCATACAGAGCCAATCTTTTTTAATATTTTAAATGGTCCTTTGAATCTTGGCGTGAGCTTGGTGTCAGTTGGTTTGTACCACTCATATACCACATAACTTCCTTCTTCAAAACTATGGTCAATTCTTCTCAAATCATATTTCTTTTTGTTATATAGATGTATATTTTCAATGTTTTCTAATGCTGATTTTCTGGCTTGGGTCAAAATGTCCAATTGATGGCATCTGTCTGTGTCTTCTATTATAGTTCCTATATGGATTTCATTAGGTGGAATCCTCGGCTGGTAGCCATGCATTAGATAGAATGGTCTTTTGTTTCGAGATATTAATTGCCAATATCGCTTTAGGTAGAAGTTTATCCCAATCTGTTTTATTATGTAATGCTAACTTAGTCAAAGTTGATACTATTACGGCATTTGCTCGTTCAACTAATCCGTTACTCTGTGCTGTATAAGGCGTGGTTGGTATATGTTGAATTCCATATTTTGAAAAAAACTTTTGTGTTAACTGGCTTGTAAAACAGGGTGCGCTGTCTGATATATATGTTAGTGGTGGTCCGTAAACATATATGATGTCATCTTCAATGGTATTCATCACACTTCGTGCTGTCAATGTACATGTTGGTTTTGCGAAGATGTACCTTGTAGCATGATCTATATGCACGAATATGTAAGTGTTCCCTGCAGTTGTTGGTGGTAAGGCGACTATGTGGTCTGATGATATAACTTGCATGGGTGTATTGGGTATCGGACGTCTTCCCATTTCTCCATATGCCAATTTTGTGCGTCTGTTTGTCTTTGCACATGTCATACATGCCGCAGTATATGCCTTGACATCTTGTCTTAGAGATTTCCACCAATATTTGCTCTTAATTTTGTTGATAGTAATGCTGACATCTAGGTGACCGTTGTCATCATGTGCCATTTTTAAGATTGATGATCGAAGTGCCTGTGGAATTACTATTTTTTCTTTGTTTAATTCGTTATTGTTCACATGTAGTAAAATGCCCTCAGATAATTTAAAAGAGTCATTAATCTGTTTTAAAAGATGTCCCCGTTCATGATTGCATTTAGTATTAAAAGATGGTTAATGTTAGTTTTTTTTTCCAAAGTTTGTGTCTAACACTTAGGTAAATACCATGATGAACATGTAAGGTGTGAAATATACATATACAAAGCATCTCTTTGTATATATATATTTCAGAGGGCATGTAAGGTACAAACATTAAATAAGTAAAACGAAACGTAATTGTGTGAGAAAGAGACAGCATGAGAGCGTGAACTGAGAAAGAAAGGGATAGAGGAATGAAAGGGATAGGAGATAGGTTTCAGCGAGAGGAACAGAGAGAATAAAATTATTATGGCCGATCCGTTGTTTCCTTTTACGTACAAACGTATTCCGCAAATCCGCGCTTTGAAAGCGCAGCTCCCGCTGTTTGTATTCCGGTATATCTAGCAACACTAAATCTTACGGTCACGTGACCTCCTACGCTCGTACACCTGTAGCGAGTTTAACAATTTTTCCCCATCCCAGAAAGTGCACAGCGCCGCTGAACAAGTTTTCACTTCAATAAAGCCTGGGGTCCGCTTTGGACCTAACCCCAAAACTTGGCATATGCACTAGTTTTGCGAAAGCGACTGCCATCTGACTTTCCAACCCAGAGGGAAAACAAGACCTTATTGGGTTTAGACGGGTTTCCTCACGACGGTTTCCTTCACTGGAAGCTAACAATAAAGACTCCGAAACGTATATATTCATGGTCATCACACAAATAACTTCCTTTATCAGGATTCGAACTCAGAACCCTCCGCTTCGTAGAAACACTGGGCTAAACTGATCGTCGGTAACTTCAAAAAATATTCTAGAATTCGTCAATCCCCGTTCACGATTCGTTAATAATCGCTAAATATGACGAACGATATCTCTTCGTCTAATCACTACCGACGTCAATGTGACAGTGTCAAAAATAGGAAGTAAGGTATCACAAAATAGATATGTTAGTTAATTAGTTAAGGCGATGCCTTGATTTGAGTCGAACACGCCCCCTAGACAGAGACACGCTGATGCCTTCCGCGCACGAGGAAAAGAGATGTAACACTCTTCGGGAATGGCTTTTTTGGACAAATTTCGATAAATACCTAACTTAGCCGCTCACTTAGAGACGTTTTATTTAAATTTCATAAAGTGAGATTTTAGATGAGATAAAATACTATAGTATTAACTTGATTGTGTCGTAAAATAATGTATCGTTTGAGTAGGCTGAGTAAAAAAAGGAAAATACAGACCCAACTTCAGAATTTTTTTCTATCGAGGAAATTTTAAGCAATCATTGTATCGATAAAATCAGATAAACAATCATATAGTCAAGAATCATATATCTGAAAATCAGACCTTATCATTTCTTAATATAGTCAGAACGGCGTTTTAAAGCACGCGATAATTCCCAATGCACACATCCCTTAATAGAGAACTGGCAGCCTCAGGGGCCTTTGTCAAAGACAGTTTTGAACATAGATATGCATAGGTTCTTTATCACGTTCTATGTCAAGTCAACTGTATAGCAGAAACAAACCTATCGAAAAACTCAAAACCAATTCAAACACAATTCCCCATCCAATATAGCCCGTCCGACCGGTCGAGTTAAAGATAAATCTATCCACGTTAACGAACGAACGGCAAAAAGAGCTATCTAAATGTTTAGTTCTGCCATAGCGGCAGAGAAATCTTTACGGATATAATAAATATACATATAATCACGCTCATTTCCCAGCAGAGATCACGAAGCTCCACTTCCAAAAAGGCTGACAAGACCTAATTTTGTTGAAATTGATGTTATTTAAGCTGTTTTTTAAGAACAACTATTTGTTCTAGCACATCAAAAAATACGTTAATATTTATCATATTTCAAAGACCGTGGACGGACTCGATACATAATTGGACGAAATCGGCTCGATAGAAAATAATTGCAAAGATGGGTCTTAAAATCATCATTAAACGGTTCTATGTCTATTTGTTTGACGTATGGTTCTGTAATTAAAATCATAGTCAACATATTTATACCTAAACTGCTAACGAGTCATATTTCACAAATAATCCACCCTTTTATTTTATTCCAATATTTATTTATTGTTATCTTTTAAGCCGGGCCGCCCAGTAACACTCGCTCCCGTTTACTCCGATACAAATAGACAGGGTGCCTATCCCGAATCCTCAAGGGCATTTTGGTATTGACAGCGTCTTAATGATATAATGAATGCGAAAGAAACTCTGTCTGTCTGTAATTCACGCCGGACCTACTGAACTAATTTTGAAATATAAAATAATAATAATAAATCCATACTAATGTTAAAATGCGAAAGTGTGTCTGTGTGTCTGTCTGTCTGTCTGTCTGTCTGTCTGTTACCTCTTCACGCTTAAACCGCTGAACCGATTGAGATGAAATTTGGTATGGAGATAGTTTAAATCCCGGGAAGGACATAGGATAGTTTTTATCCCGGAAATCATCAACCAAGGGGGTGACATGGGGGATGAAAGTTTGTATCGAGATACGATATAAACGAGTTTCACGCGGACGGAGTCGCGGGCAGAAGCTGGTCAGCCTATATACCGTCCCACTGCTGGGCACAGGCCTCCTCTCATGGATGAGAGCGAACGGGCAGTAGTCCCCACGCTGGCCTAGTGCGGGTTGGGGACTTCACATACACCTTTGAATTTCTTCGTGGATGTATGCAGGTTTCCTCACGATGTTATTCCTTCACCGAAAAGCTAACGGTAAATATCAAATGATATTCCGTACATAAGTTCCGAAAAACCCATTGGTACGAGCCGGGATTCGAACCCACGACTGCCGTTTGACCGCTAGGCTACCGTAGCTTGAATATGGCAAGTAGAAAGCTTAAGCACTAGGAATATACATCCTTATTACGAACTTAAGAGCCAGGCTCTTGTTGGTGGAGTAGCCACTCTGTTCTTCTCTCTGCCACTGCTTTGAGCTCTTGATACTACAATAAAAAGTTTCTCTTTAGCTTGATCCATAAACGCTCGTCTTGGTCTTCCCCAGGAATATACATAGATTAATTTTATTGAAATCCATCACCCGCTTAACCCTTCAAACGCCACACTACGCTCGTAGTGCTGCGTCGTAGCCCGTAGCAGCTTAAAATCCACCAATATTTCAGTCATACTTTGATGCAGAAACATTTACTGCAAGCAATTAAATATGAAAGAAATCTCTATTCCAGATAAACTTATATCAAATACATAGTTAAATGTACATTCACATACAATACATTAATGTCCATTTGTAGCAAAAGCTGTCCGTAACTGACCGCCGCCGCCGCTACTGATCACGGGCGTTCAAAGATAATTGCAACTATCTGCAGTCCAGGGGCTGGAAACTTAGAACAGTGGCAATACTCCGATTTATTGTATGGAAAGTTCTGACATCTCTGGGGAAGAGGTTTGCTATAATGAATGTTGTTGTCAAAAAATGGAAATAGATGTCAGTACCATAGACCCACGACAATAAATTTAAGATTTTGAAATGATGTAAAATATATTTTTATGTTTTGAGTTATAATTTAATGTCCAATTTATTTTAACAAACAAATACATAAAAAAAATTGACGTAAATTATAACAGTAACCAATTTTATCTGTAAGTAGGTATGAAATCCGTAGAACGGAACTTATTTTTTACTCTTGTCATTGGCAAAATATTAGTAATCTGTGGGCAAAATCATCATAACAAGATGGAAGCCAAAAGAAGGATTTTTAAAATCATACATATTATTTTATATTGTTCAAAGATTACAATCATTATAATATTTGTTGGACTTTTACGTGTGGTGAAATGAAAATGCTATCCACAAGAAGAAGAGCGTATTGTAACTGGATGTGCCGACTTCGGTAAGTTGTTCACTAGAACTAACCTCTATACAAATGAAAATGAAAATACTCATTTATTTATAAATAACATACGTAGATTCATAAGCATATATCTTCCAGGTACATATACGACACAGATTTCCTCATCCTGAGAGGCGCCCTGAGATGTTTGTCGCGTGGAAAAAGCTAGAGAAAGCTTGGAAATTCCTTGTACTCGTACTGAAGTAGTTATCAACATAGGTAGGTACTGCAGTAAACGATTTATATGCTGTAAAATGTGAATATGTGTATTTAACACTATTTAGCACACTAATTATCTATTTAACTTTCTTTGTACCAGGTGATGATACAGACAGCTCTAAAGACGATGATGTTATGTTATGAGGGAATAATATTACATTATTTGTATTTTATTTCAATAGGTAATATAATTTATGTTGTTTTCCTAAGCTTTACATCTTCTTCGTACAGAAATAATTATTTTCATTTATCTGCACACTACCATTGACAATGTAATTTCGTGTATTAATTCGAAAACGGCATATGTGCTCAAGTGTATTCCAATCGCGGTTTGATAATACCCGTGACAGACTACCATACACAGACTCACTCAGGGTGTATAAGAACAAGAGAATATGTGACTTCCATTTTATGTGTCTTCCATCATATATGTTATTTCTCTGGCAGTCGTGTGTATTCCAGGGTAACAGCTTAGTGTGCTTAAGTGGATAGAGTGACCTAGACAAACCCCTTATATTTTAAGGTTTTATTTTAACAGTAGGCAGTATACGGTCAATGGTTTGTTTTCAGCTCTCCGTCCACTGAACTCTGACATTATTGAGCAACCCTCGACGTCTAAGTCTATGTTTGAGCGACGAGTGCCTCCTGAATCTCCTGATGCTCTCCATCCACTGAACTCTGAGATTTTTATGATATTTATGTAGACGGCGGCAAGAGTTTTCCAAACCCTACTCAAATGTTTCATGTTTGCCTCTGCATATATTGTTATATTCACTTTGTTCTGTGCAGCTGTTACTGAATAATGCAATGTACCTAGAGCAGGTATTTGTTTCAATTTTGATTTATTTCGATTGTTCCTTACAAATCATGTTTCATACTAAAGTAGTGAAACTGGATTTATTTTTTTGCTACAATTAGTGGCGCTAAGCCAAAAGTCAACCACAACATTTTTTTCCTTAATACATAAATCCTTTACCAATGTGGTGTGTTTTACTTATCTTCCAGCTGTTTGTTAAGTACATTTATTAGTTCTTGGTTAAGACATACGCAACTACACAAAGCCATTTTTTTCTACCGCTGTCGATGGTAATTTTTTGACAGAATTGGATAACATTTTGGTAGGTTGGAAGAGCTTGTGATTCTGTAAAATGTCCGCACAATTTACTATAGTGACCTACAATGTTATACCATTGAGAGAAAAAACATAATTGGATTTTCGCTCAATGGTATAAAATTGTAGGTCACTATAGTAAATTGTGCGGACATTTTACAGAATCACAAGCTCTTCCAACCTACCAAATGTTATCCAATTCTGTCGAAAAATTGAAATCGACAACGATAGAAGAAACTGGCTTCGTGTGGTTGCGTATGTGTGCGTGCGAGTGTATGTGTATGTTTGCGATGTGTGCGTCCATATATATAGGTAAGTGTAAGTGCCTGTATATATGAGTGTGTCAGTGCAGTTCCACCAACCTACCAACCAACCATATTTTGGGGTAATTCCACCAATAAGTTGCAGGTGTTTAGGTCACAGAAAAAATGCATTCGAGCCATATGTGGCCTCAAACGAACAGAAAGCTGCAAACCTCATTTTAAAGAACTCAAGGTCCTCACACTAACCTGCCTATATATTTACGAGATCGCAGTCTTTGTCAAATCAAACTCCTCACTGTTTCCCTTAAGGCAAAACATGAATTCGAGAAGCGTCCGTTACAAACATGCTATACAAACCGTGAGTGGCAAAACAGCTTTGCTGAGAAGGAGTATACTAGGCATGGCTTCCAAAATATATAATTTCTTACCGGAAAGCCTAAAGAAATTAAATTTGTCAATTTTTAAAAACAAATTAAAATTAAAACTTTTAGAGAGAGCATATTACAATGTTGATGAGTTTTTTTTAGATAGAAGTTTTCTAAATATGTGAAATATGTAATAAAAATATTAGTTTAAGTAAATCTCATCAAAAAAAATCAAAATTAGAATTAGTTTTAGGTTTTAGTTCTTGTAAGGCTTAACATTTGTACACCTTTTAGGTAGGTCACAGCGTACTGTATATTTTTTATTCTATTGTCACCTATTATGTCACCTGTGTATCACAAATAAATATTTACTTTACTTTACTTTACTTTACTTAACCCCCGCTTGGTGGCTATGAGACCCAGTAATTCTCAGAGTTGCCACTCTTTACATAAATATACTTATTATACTCTTTGCTGCAGTCACTTTTATGAAAAATGGCGATCTTGTGATCACCACCGAACTCCAAAATTTTGGTCTCGAAGTGCACTAACTCATAGAAAGTCAAATGGGCACTTGGCAAGCCGATAACAATGTGCGACGTCGCGAACTGTTAAAAAACAAAGTCGAAATTTCGATCCTTTTCTCTAAAGACGCGACAAGCTCGCTAAAACCATATCTCAAAACCTCTTGGCTGGTTGCCAGTAGCATAAGTCCCCGTGCAATGACAATATTATTATAATGCTTCGTACAATATAGGAAATCTTGCTATTCCAATATTCTGCAGACTTTCTAATCTAAGGCACCGGAACCAGTTGTTTTAGAATGTGGTGGGTTTTCACCCGACTTCATCAGAAGGGTTATGTTTGTGTGTGTTGATAAGGACATTCTATTTCACGGGCTACAGTCCAAACGACTCTATTGGACATATGAGGGGTCGTTGGAGTCCTCGTAATCGTGTGAGTGACATAAGCTATATATTTGATAAAAGCAGTTGGATTTTTTGAAAATCTTTAGATTTCACTTGTAAGCACTAAAATAAACGCACTAATTGACATGTTTTTTTGTGAAAGAAATAATGAGGAAACTTTTACATTATCAGAGATGCGAAGAGAATGGCAATTATTGCACCCATAAGAGCTAGGCTCTTAACCGCCTCTTAACCCTTTTCCAGACCGGTAGTTGAAAAATGACAATCAAATGTCAATCTTTTTTATTGACACTAAGATACATGTTTGACAGTGCGTATGTGGTCGATATATCGCCTGGAAAAGGGTTAAACATATGATGATGATGACGGCGGCGAAGCGACTGCCACCTGTCGATCTAACCCTAAAGTGGCCGTCAATAGAATTTGCTAACTATGTAAACAAACCGCCATATTGAAATTGTCTTTCACTATGGCGGTTTGTTTACATAGTTAGCAAATTCCATTGAAGGCGACTTTACGGAAAATACCACATTGAAAATTAGAACCACGCAAAATAGCGTAGAGTAGCGCATTCACTGCCAATAATCGCTACGCGCTACGCTCGTAGCCGATCCCGTGGTTTTGCTCGTATGTAGCGGAAAGCGACTGTGGCGTAGGCGCCCGCTAGGCCGGTTCCTCGCAGTGAAAGTGTTAAGAGGAAACACTAAGGTCAAGATAATTGAGAAATAGGTAAAATATACTGCTGTCGCGCCAACCTTAAGCCTCCCCCGCAGAGCGCGATAGAGAAAACTGCAGCTTGGACCGAAAATACCTATTAAAAGTACATAAAATCAACGTTCCGTAGTCCCCTGATTTCTTCTCCCACACTTGACCTATTTAACTATTATTTTTATTAAAAATCAAAGAAAGGCTTTGGCCGTGTTCCTGTGTTTTCCTTTTTTTAATAATCTAGTCCAAATTGTTTTCTGGATGTTTGAACACAGCGGAAAATCTGTCATTTTTTTAGGTTTTTGAAGGTTAATATCTCTTTTAAGATTAATTTTATGAAAAAAAGGAAAACATTGACGACCGCTTTAGCCTAGTTGGTAGTGACCCTGCCTACGAAGCAAGAGGTCCCGGGTTCGAATCCCGGTAAGGGCATTTATTTGTGTGATGAGCACGAATATTTGTTCCTGAGTCATGGATGTTTTCTATGTATTTAAGTATTTATTTATGTATTTAAGTATGTTTATCGTCGTCTAGTACCCATAGTACAAGCTTTGCTTAGTTTGGGACTAGGTCGATTTGTGTAAGATTGTCCCGTAATATTTATTTATTTCAACAATATAACATGTCTATAGTAGCCATAGATTTCGGAAAAAAAATTGCTCTACTGCCATTATCCAGGGAGAAAACCGGGAACTACGTTTCTATGGAAAAACGGCCGTTGTGTTTCCTCTTAAGGGAAGCGACTGCCATGATCTTATCACTTAAAGGGGAAAATAAAGCTCATTCGGAACTAGATTGGGATTGAAATGAAGCTATTAGTTACAAAATGGACAAGCCAATTTGGCTGTACTAAAGTATTGTCACGTATACGCATTCCCGAACACCGTCCCATGCATGTAGGTATCCATGCAGAAATTACCCTTTTCCGCCTTTGATCAAAATGAAATCGTTTACTTGATACTAAAAAAATCCCTGTGTCCAGCAAAATGTACAGTCGAGTTCGTGACGCTGGCGATCTATTTCAGGACAGCCGGATACAGTTAATTGCAGTTTTGCATGGCATTGCATGAATTTGCAGATTGGATTTGTTCTTTGTTTGACGTTGTGTCCTGTTTTAGTTTATTTTGGGAGTTTTTATTGACAACCCTTCAGTTCGTTTGTGTCAAAGTTGGAACGGGCTGTCGGGGGTCGGGGGTCTTTTATAATTACTGCCGCTGCTTTTGATTTTCTATGTACAGTCAGTGTCATATAGTTAGTAGCAGCCAAGGTAGTTAAATATTTCGGTACACGACTTTATTACTGTAAGAATAAGGGTGTGTTACGAAATATTTGGCTACTAACTATATGACGCTGACTGTACTCAATAGTAAAAATGCTATAATGTGGCAACACAAAGCTGGGCTGTTATTCTTTACGCGCTCATGCGCCTAACAAAACTAGACCCCTACCTACGCTTAGTTACTAGAAGAATCGCAGAATCGCTGCGCCAAGATATATTTGTCGGTGAACGGTGAGGTGAGGGTTAAACAAGTTACAGTATAGCGGGGCTTATCTGCAAGAAATTGATCTGTAGCAATTATACCGCTCGCTGTATACTTTTTGTTTTACTTTTCAATATTTTTTAGGGTTCCGTACCTCAAAAGGTAAATAAGAAACCCTTAAAGGATCACTTTCTTGTCTGTCTGTCCGTCAAGACTTTACCTTGGGAACGCGTGGAGGTATCGAGTTGAATTTAAATCTATATATCAGCCGATCGATCACCTAACGCATTGTACGTGCGTTAGGTAGATTTAAATGTAAATTTTATCTGAAAAATGATATTTGGACTGTCCTAACGCGCGTTGGAAACGTTACGTCATTACTCTACAGTCCTTTAACGCTGTGAAAAATAAAACTTCTAAGTTAACCTAAAAAAAGTTACGGCCGTTTATGCCGAAAAAACTTATATTTCGACACTCTCAAGGGAATCAAAATTTGTAGGGTACTTACCGTTGACCTAGAACTATGCAATTTGGCAAGTAATATCGTCTTATACTAGAAGTGCAGGGAAAAATCTGAAAACTATACATTTGTTATTAAGTACGGAACCCTCGGTGACAAAATGGCCACCATGCTACGCTAGTTGAAGTCACAAGTCAAAGTACAGCTCAGTAAAAGCGAGTCTACTTATTTCAGCTGCTTTATGAAATATTAGTAACCTAACATGCCGGGCAAAAGGCAATCTCCGAAACGATATTCTCAATAAACCTTTATATCGATACGCGCTCGATACGCTAGGAATAGTGTACATTTTCTTTTTTCAAACGCTTGGTTCCGACCACCGCTGTATTTGACATCTCGTGTTAAGACAAACAGTCGCAGTAGGTCCGGTAATTTATTGACCAGAGACTACTTCGATATTAGCAGGGGCGGCTCACTACGTGATTTCGTTGCGTCACTACAAGTAAATGCCGGGCCACCGGCCCCGGCCGGCATGTTAGCGCTGCTACGGCACGCACGCGTTCTATCGCAGCGCGTTGCATACGATAGAACGGGATGGCCACGTTAAGACACGTTCCGCATACCTAATCAGGGGATATGTTATCAGAGAACCTTGTGTACATACTCTTATTATTATTAAATCTGTGATATTAGAGAGGTATACAGGGTCTCTGCGCAACTTGTAGGGCCATTTTGGAAAGCATCTATACGATATTTGACATTTCTAGTGTCTAAGAAATTTCAAAAATCGTATAGCAATGCCCGCGACTTCGTCCCCGTGAACTGTCTCAATTTCCATTCCCATTGCCATCTCTTTGGGGAGCTGGTTTTCGGGATGAAAATTATCCTGGTTTTAACTAAGTATCTATATAGGTATGCTAAATTGAATCTGAACCCGGGTTCCGGAAACCGTGATTAAGTAACACAGATCCATACATCCTTTAAATTTTACATTTAAAATATTAACAGGATCCGTAAAAAAACTCCATTAAATGACAGTTGGAACCCACGGATGGATCCTTGATACATGAAATACCGTAATAGTTGATACGGCGGTATAAATTTATTTTTAAATTACCGTTAAACAAAACTCACGAAAATACCCGAAAAACATGAGGCTTCAACAAAACATTCATATTTGAAACATTTTTAAAAACGCTGTTCGACCATAGACAGTCATTCCGTCACTTGAATCAATTTCTCTACAAATTTCATACCAACAGCGTATTTACGTTTCATAAAAAGCTTAGAGCCGATTTAACTATCAGTCAACATTTTTAATTTTTATTTTTTCATTATGTCAATATGAAACAAACACAAAGCATTGTTACATTTTTTTACTTAACTCTAGATCATTATAAAATACACGTACATTTATATTCTTTGTAGCACGAGAAGTGAGTTAAAAGATATAAGAGTTCAACATTCCTATTGTTCTATTCCTTCTGTGTCCCTATCCACTGTCGCCGGGCGCGGGTGCGTTAGACTACTGACCCACATTTGTCATGGCTCGCCCGTTTTTTATCCGAGCCACCGACGGTTACCAGCATTTGAATTTAGAAGCTGACGTACTGTGAGTGCTTAATCTTCATCATCTCACGTCTTTGTGACGGGTAGTTTAGCATAGTCCGCGGAGCTAGCGGCCCTGGGTTCAAATCTCGCCATGGATTCGACAATGTGATGAGGGGTATTTTCGATATATTTTCGCACGAGCGGAAATTTATTTAGGTATTTATCTATTTAATCTTTATTGCACAAAAGAACAACTTATCGCACAAAATCGGACTTAATGCCGTAAGCATTCTCTACCAGTCAACCTTTGGGCAAAGCAGACAAATTGTGGGCGGTGCAACTTCAGATATAAACACACAGTGGATATACATACAAATATAAATACCTACATACGAAAATAGGGTAAAAAAATTGAATTTCTTGTTTTAAGTAATTTCGTAATCACGTGGGTGGGGGTAATTTCGGCTTGACCCCTTTGATACCCTAGTATCAAAGCATCCTAATGCTTTAGGGGGGCTGGACCCGTTAGTGAAGTGGTATTCGAAATCATTAAAACCGCAAATGTAAAATATGATTATGATATTTTGAACTTGACTTGCTAAAGACCGGATACTCCCACTTGCTGCGTAGGTTCAGGGTGGCATAAATCAGTGTTTTTCAAACTCTAAGATGACCCGACCCCTTTGAGGATGGAAAAGTACTTCGCGACCCCCACTTGTTTTTTTTTCAAATATATATATGAATGAACGAATGAAGGAAAACATTTATTTCAGAACAAGTTCCATCGCTTCAGGTTGAAAAACACTGGCATAAACAATTACAGTAATTCATATATGATAGCATAGCACAGACTATTTATAATTCACTAAAAAAAACTACTCAATTTCCACCAACGCGAATTTTCAAAACGCA
The DNA here is from genome assembly GCA_947049275.1 of Epinotia bilunana. NCBI lineage: Eukaryota > Metazoa > Arthropoda > Insecta > Lepidoptera > Tortricidae > Epinotia > Epinotia bilunana. The sequence goes on along the minus strand of OX346275.1, from coordinate 12,391,777 downwards.
ACACGCATCGAATTAACAGCGATAAACCTGTAAAACGTGAAATTACACTTAAAATTCGAAATTTAAAATTGAATCAGTTGAATCGGCTTATTCAACGTTTACGCGCTGTTGCGAAACACACGATTAATCCTTGTTAAAATGGATATAACCGGCTCTACGTTATATTTTTAATAGCTAGTCTTGGTTGCAAAGCATAAGCGGTACCGTTTCGACGTAAAGATACATTTATTAACACACAGGACACACATGGTTTGGAAAAGGTAGCCTTCTGCTGTCTGGTATTCAAACCCGACACCTCTATATTATAAAACAAGGGCACATTAAGAGAAATTGATACCATGAATGTAAGAAAAGACTTGCGACGCAGGCGCCGGATTGGCGGCCTAGAACGGCAATGTTGTATGAAAATCTATTTATTGCTGGGGCCTTGTGAACGCAATGTTTCGCGGTCTATTATCAGGAACATATGGGAGGATGTTTCACCGGGCATGTTTTAGATTTTTTTTCCCACAAACTTAGTTTATTTTATTCAAACCGTTAGATTCGTTGGATTCTGTTGTCTGTTTTTCATACTTCGATATCATGTAGATACGTACCTAAAACGAAAAAATATAAATAAGTAATTATAATTGACGCCTCCGACAATACAAAGTTCAATACACATTTTTTCACACGACTAAGGGCAGATTTTTCAATACCCAGATAAAGTATTATAAAGTTTTAAAAAGACAGAGCTAATATTTATCTGACAGATAGTTATCTGTCAGATAAATATTAGCTCTGTCTTTTTCTTTCATATGACTTAAGAAAAAGATGGCAATAATTTTAACTGACGGGTAATCCGCCCTAAGTTTTAAAAACTATATATAGTCCATTGGATGGGTATGGCTATTAAAGGTCATTGGAGCAAAGGGAAAAGAAAGTGGTACTTTTCTGCAGCGTATTAATTGAATAACCTTTGAAGAGAACTAGACACTGAACATAGGTGAAACGCGACTTCTCAAATAACTCAATCGTCCGGAGTGGTATTTCAGATCAACTATCAGATCGGAAAGAATAGAGAGGTGGAGAAATCTGGCAAAATCATACACTAAATAGAAGAAGACCGCAACCACTACCACTCTTACAAAGTACCCAGAAGAGTGGCTGAGAAGAAGAATCAAAGCAAATGTGTCATATCTCTTGTAACTTGCGTCACAAAGTAATAGCAAGTGAGATAAATAACTCTATTTGTCTCGCTCGACCACCCCGCGACACGCTCACGTGTGCAGCACCCTTAACCGGACGTCCTGAAACTTTAGCCGAGCCAATTCGTGATCAAGTAGAAACACTCGAGCGAGGTTTGCGTCACTCATCATCCATCATCCTCCTAGCGTTGTTCCCGGTTGTGCCCCTAAAGGAGCCCGGGGTCAAAACACCTAATCCCAAGATTTGGCATAGGCACTAGTTTTACGAAAGCGACTGCCATCTGACCTTCCAACCCAGAGGGAAAACTAGACCTTATTAGGATTAGACCGGTTTCCTCACGATGTTTTCCTTCACCGAAAAGCTAACGGTAAATATTCCGTACATAAGTTCCGATAAACTCATTGGTACGAGCCGGGATTCGATCCCACGACCGCTATAGTGACGCAAACCACGTAAGCTACGGTAGCCTAGTGGTTTAGGCATGCGGCTGTCAAGCGGCGGTCGTGGGATCGAATCCCGGCTCGTACCAATGAGTTTATCGGCTTCATGCCGTAAGCCAGATTGTGGGCAGTGCTTATTCACCATCTAACAGCCAGCACCATACAAAACTACTAATGCCACATTGATTAAAACTTCCTTTGAAGCTTCTAGTTACAAAGTAGCAAAAACGAGCGAGTAAACAGGCATTGTCAAATCAAACTCAGACAGCACTTAACTCTCCAAACCCCACACAATAACCAGCAAATTACTTCCTAAATATCCCAATTTTGTCTTTCCATAGCACTGGAAGCACTCCAAAACTAACTCTAAATCTTAACGTCAAAGTTCAATTTGGATTGTACATAAGGAACCAGCGTACCATAAAATAATAATGACCAAATGCTCAGACTAAATAGTCGAATCAAATACCGAAATTAACTGTCAAACGTATAAGAAATTATGGAAATTAGGTGCCACAGTGGGAACCTTTTGTTCGTCGTTTTGAATACAAATATTGGATGTAGTTATAAGAATAGAAATGATTTAGAAGGAGACATGTTATATGACATGACAACACAAAAGTCTTTCACAACAAGTTTCTCGACAATGACGCTGGAGCCTAAATGACCCTAACTACATTAATTTTGTTTCGCAGCCGTCTCAACTTTTCAGTATATCTATCTTCGCCGGCCAAAGGTCAATCTTAAGTTTAAAATAGTTGATCAAAAATAAAATATTTCATGAAAGTACTTGCAATGTAATTTAATAACAAAATAACGGTTATCTATTACACCCCTCTCATTGTGCGTCGGGGGTTAAAAAATGAAGATACTAAGATAATTGGATATCACAGCCTTTCAATTTATGTTTCAGTAGTAAGTAGGCTCAAATTCTAAATAAAATGAAAATTTTATTAATCAAGTTGTCTACGTAAACAAAGTACTAAAATGAAGGAACGTTCAACAAACAATTTATTAATCTCCCTTCAAAAAGGGGGTCAGAGAGCTCTTCTCATGTCTGTGAATAGATAAGAAAATCTTTTTTTTAAGGAGCGGGGTTGATGACTGCCAGTTTAAAAACTACGTTCAATAATCAGATTTTTTTTATACCATGACTCGCTTCAGCCCACGGCTCCATCCTCGTGGAACTCGTTTATACAGCTCCAGTAAAAAAATCACCCCCATTTCACGCCCTCAGGGGATGATTTCTGGATAAAAAACTATCCTGTCCTTCCCCAGGAATCAAACTATCTCTATACCCAATTTCAGCTAAGTAATTCATGGTGGGACGAAAGTTGCGTGCCACTTTGTAAAAAGCATAAAATTCTTCCTTTGCCTTGCCTGTACTTCAGAGAAATATGTAATTTTGTTAGGTCACATCCCTCGTATTTTAAAACACGTGGCGAAGTTCTCGAAAGGCAAACACGGCAAAAAATTATGTACCTTTTGTATCAACCTCGAAGTCACAAAATTATATACAAGAAAAACGTGTACAATATGTGCATTGTTATTTACAACCACCTGCCAGAGGAAATAAAGATGTTAGCGGGAAACGCCTTTAAACGCAGTCTAACAAACTGGCTTCTGGAGCGGCGAGCATCAATAGTATTAGAATTTGTAGTATTTAGTTATATAATTTTATTCGGCCTCTGACTATTATTATGATTATGCCTATTATGTAAATAATGTATATTAATTCAATTTGACATTGTATATATTTTAATTTATGTTTATTCTTTGACAATTAATTCGCACATACATATTTGCACGCTTGCATGGAAGCTAGATACACATGATCGTAATATATTTAAACATAACTGTACTGTGTCTATGCAAATAAATAATTTCATTTCTATAAATCGGTTCAGCGGCTTAAGCGTGAACAGGTAACAGACAGATAGACAAACAGACAGACACAATTTCGCAGTTATAATATTAGTATGGATGGTGGCCGCGTGCAGGGTAGACCGCCCCGCAAGGTGGACTGATGACCTGGTAAAGGTCTCGGGAGTCCGCTGGATGTGGGTGGCGCAGGACCGGTCATTATGGCACTCTGCACGTCTATCATGGGACGGCCGCGATATTCTCTCGATTTTTCTCGCACTTTACCTCTTGTTCTAAGTGTTCTAATAAGAGAGAGACGGATAGTGCGAGAAAAATCGAGATAGCTCGCGCGCCGTCGTGTGACAGCCGTTCTGGGAGGCCTATATCCAGCAGTGGGCGTCTTTCGGCTGATATGATGATGATGGTTGTGGCTAATGAGTATACAGCCCGCCTGAAAGCGGACACATAGCTCAAGCAGTGTTATTTGATTAGCAGTCTCTCGCAAGGCACTCCCTCAGTTAGGCTGGTTAGAAGAGTGAAAAATGTATGCTCGATGTAGAAGTATAATTTGCTGAAAAAAAAACACGTACGTACATAAAATTACGCCTATGTCCCGGAAGGGTAGCCAAAGATTACGGATTTCCACTTGCTACGATCTTGACAAGCCTTTCTTGCTTCAATCTATTTCATTACATTCTCCATACATGCTCGTCTCTTGACCTGACCTTTCTTCAGGATTTGGTCGGAAATCGGAGGATTTCGTCGGAAAAAGTTCCACGAGGTCGTCACCTTCCAACTGTAGGTACCATCCTCTTTTATTTATGTATTTATTGCACAAAACCAAAATAATGTACAAATGGCGGACTTAATGCCAAATGGCATTCTCTACCAGTCAACCATAAGGCCAAACAGAGACACTGAATATTGGTGCAGAGTACAGACTTATTAAAACATAATCCTACATATTTAGATAATTAATTACATATTATTACTTAAGTATATACAAAGATATGATGAATTGCGATTGCAAGTCTTTGCGCGAGAAAGCTGCCCGCGCGAGGGTCGCCTGTTGCCTCCTTCAGGCGTTTGCTGAGCGCCCCGTGAAGCCCACGCGCGCCTTTACCCCACGAGCCAAGAGTCTCGACACCAAACGGAACGAACTCGTACAGGGTGCCGAGACAACTGTACTTCACCGCCTTTGCTCGTTCCCGCGTATCTGCCGCCGCGCCAGCACGTCTGCTAGTCGAAAGAAGATAGGACGCAGCCAAGGTGTCAGCGCAAGTGGCGTCCCACACCAGCGCACGTCCCATCTTCCACGGAATCAACGACATCCCGTCGGGGCGCTTACCATCGCTCCGCACGATCTGGGGCTCGAGAGTTGCGGGAACATTGGCACTGACGAGCGCCCTTCTAAGGATGTCGTTGAGAGCGGCATGGCGGGACAGGCGGCCGGCGCCTGAGGAACAGGCGAGTCCGTGGTGGCGCGTGGGCTTCACGGGGCGCTCAGCAAACGCCTGAAGGAGGCAACAGGCGACCCTCGCGCGGGCAGCTTTCTCGCGCAAAGACTTGCAATCGCAATTCAGCGCGGGAATGCTGCCTGCGTGATGGGTACCCTGCCAAAGGGTCCAAATTTAGGAATTATTTAGTTTTTGTTAGGTCGTTTTTAAGTTAGTTTTAGTTTTAATTTTAAATCTAGTTTTAATGTACTTTTGTATTTTATATCTTATATTGTAAATATATTTACTAATAAAATGTCAAGATATGATGTAAATATGCCAAATATTAAATGTATGTCAAATGTAAATTTAAAGATAACTAACCAATTGTTTGAGTATTGTTTATGAATATTATTTGATAAAGTTAGCGCAATTATAATAAAAGAGCAATTTGATCAAATACCTTGCCTACCAAAAACACAGACCTAAAAAGTTACCTTTGTACTCCACGCCTAAGTCGAACAATGTTATATGACAAAAGAACTTGTAGGTGTATTTGCTCAGACATATTAAATAAACTACCCAAGGAACTTGTAAAATTACTGGAAACAAAAAAATCATTCACAAATTAATAAAATCCTAAAAGAATACTTTACAAAGGGGAAATGGGCCATTTTACAAAAAATTGTACACTCGACTGTTTTTTTTAAAATCTTGATATAATCGGGCTTTTTCTACTCAGAATCGAGAGCACTTTCGAACCTAATAGGAGGAAAAAACTGTCTAAAATGTTACATATAATTTTCGGTTTTCCGTTCCGTTACCACCATACAAGCTTAGTATGGAACCGGTAACGGAATGGAATAAACATTCTTGGGACTCTTTTTTTCTCCTATTAGGTTCGAAAGTGCTCTCGATTCTGAGTAGAAAAAAACCCAAAAATATCAAAATTAAAAAAAAGTCGTGTACAACTTTTCGTAAAATGGCCAAAATATGCTAGGTAATATACTTGCAAACTAGCTAAATAAAAAGTACACATCATAAAAGTGTTATTTTCTTTTAATATTAACATAAGATACGATTTATTAAGCGAGTCTAGCGAGTGACCGCGCACATAATCTCGCATAGAGATTTGCAAAATATGTTATTTAAGTAAGTACTTTATATGAAATAAATAGATTAACATTTTTTTTTACTAATTTACCTACATTGGACTCTTTTCCTCATATACTCTTTTTTCTTAAAAATCTAAGACTTTTTACTTTCGATTACGTAAACAAATGCGAGCACACCGTAAGACGCAATGAAACAATTTTGCGGGTCAGTTGACAAAAGAAAATTATTTTTTTATATTTTAGGCATAAAGGGCTGTTTGTATTTTAATAACCATCATAACTCCGAGTTAAAATTAAGCCGCATTGTCCTGGGACTGTGTAGCTCTGCGATCACTACCTTGTTGTTACAAAGCGTCGTAACTTTATACAAAATCCTAGACACATACCACCTTCCAAAAGTAAGAGTCCCATACATCAACGCTAGCTCAAAAGGGCGTATCTTATTAGAGCAGAACGGCGCTTACGACGTTTTTGAAGGTAGGTGAGCGTTTTTGCTCGACAATTTAACGGGCCACAGGACTCAAATTAACTTGAGTGTAGCTATAATTATGTTTTGATGACAATGTTAGGCGTGTGATTAGGGATTCTTGGTTAAAAAATGTAAGGGAACCTAATCTTTTTCGAGGACGTAAGCGAAATTTCAGCGGCAAATTAGAAACAGTAAAATCCCAGAAGACCGCTGTCAAACTAATACCGTTTCTAGTAAATTCTGTCGGTATAAATTATAATAGAAATACAATAAAAAAAAGCGTATAGAGACTTTGTATAACAAACGCTCTCGTTCTATTTTGTTTTCCTAGCTGGGTGAATTGCAAAAAAATTGTACATTCCAGAATTGAAAATGTCCTCCAAAATACTTCAAAATTCAACAAAAAAATAAGTATTGAAGTAACATGTTTCCAGATGTGAATTCACGTAGTCTTGTTCATAGTTAATAGTTGATAAAAATATGATAAAAAATGCATTACTTAATGAAAAACAAAATTTTTTGCTCTTATATAATTTTTATCTGTCCTTTGTGTAAGATTAGATTAGATTAGATTTAGAATTTCTACCATGTTCGTCAATTTTAATAATAACAACTTAATGAGTCAACTGTGAATACAAATTTTTATATTATTCAATCTCCCGAAATGGAGCGTCATTCATTACACACAATAACATACCTAATGGAATAATAATAATAGTTCATAACATTGATAAATATTAAGTTAACAAAAATAAATGTAAATTTAACAAAACAAGATACACAATTAAAAGGTTATTTCCATCTACTCGTTAACGGAGTACAGAGGGTTTTCCAACAAAACATTTCTCAGTTTGCGCCGGAATGTTACGTCATATGGTTCATTCCTTAGATTGGCCGGTAAGTGTTCATTAATCAAAAAAACACAGTAATCAAAAAATCATGACTGATTTATACAGCTCTGGGTGAGAAATGTGCTTGTGGTCTGCTTAACACCATGTAAAACTGTAAGGACATCGTTTTTCAGGTTTCTAGAACAAATATTTTATATCAACATATCAAAGTTCGGGGAAAGATTTCGTTCCTTTGTGTTACTTCAGCTGTGTGACGCTACATTTTGCGCTTTACTGCAGATTAAAGACAGCCGTAACATTTTATGTCGCGCAACAATTAGCTACAACCAACAGAAGCGCATATGTGTCGATAGCCATATTCGTTTTTATGTTGTGGCACGAAAATTGCAAAAGTATTGTTCAAAGGGGTCCCAAAATGATACCACTGTTACTTGCCAATACTGTATATTGAGTGAATCACAGAAGCACCTGGTATAACACTTGTACAAAAATCAGTTAGTACTGGCCAGAGGTCATTATCGCCGGGAAAATCTCTATAGCACGATTCAGGAATCGACCCGAACGGTACAGCGCCATCTAACGGCCAACTCAACGAAACTTATGGACATTGACACACGGCTGAACAAGTATGTTTAAAAACCAATATTGTGTTGTGTCTTTTAAGTAGGTAATTTCTTTGTTTTTTACTGCTGTTTGTAGTATTTTTACATAGTTGGGTTGGGAAAAAAATAAAATTCTAATTTTAAAATACCTTTCGGTGTTTTTTTTTGCTTCCCAACGCCAATTTTGCTTCGTTTGTGCGACGTTTTTGTGTCATTTGTGTGACTTTTGGTGTTACAAAAAAAAAACCATTCAAATTACCAAATTTGAGTAACATTTTTGCTAATATTCTTTTGCGTTACGTACAATTTTTTTGCAATCCACCCAGACACACTTGTTTCCGACATAAACATAAACATGGCGGCTCGCATTGTGTATAAAAAGTAGAATCGAACTATGTTTGTATACAGAGTCGACTTGAGTGTGACCATGGCGACTTGTGTGAGTGACTGTGACCATGCTGGGGTTTGGGGCACGTGGCTATTGTGGCTTTGTTAGACCGAAGGGTCTTACGATAAGATCCGGCCTAGAAAAATAATCCGCTCTATACCGCGCCGCGTCCGCGCAATTTTAAACCGCGCCTTAGCTGTCTTTACACCTGTACATTTGGTGTCCCATTAGTTAATTATCCGATTGGACAGGATCTCCGTTTGTACCGTTTTCGGTACAGTGTGGAAAAACTGTGTTTTTCATATAAGAGTTGCCTCTTCTCACTCATAAGAATTTAAGTGTAAATCTCATTAAAAAATGTAGATTTAAGTAAATAGGTTACTATAGTATATAAAACATGAGCGTTTCTCGCCATCAAACGTCACAGTTTGGCGAGTTTTTATGTTAATGTATAAAATGTAATTTCTTCTTTTTGAATAAATAAATTAAAAAAAAAAACATTCTTTGCTCATAGAACATACAAAACACCCAGGATGCCAAAACAACAATTCTCGCAGAACATCAGCAACTTCATTGTAGTAGGGCGTACATCAAAGACATACACTTTTGCACCTCATTCCTTTGTGATAAGAAAATATACATCGTGTACAAGGAAAAATTGGTAAACAACACGATATGAACACTAACGCCATCTGACATCCGAAATCCAAAATGGCCGAATTCATTTGTTCGAAGCGGCGTGGCCCCGGGGAAATCGGGCGCTTTATTCTATCTATCTGTCTTGCGCAACAATATTGGGCGCGTCAACGGTGTATCGACGGTTTTAGGGGTCTGCGGGCAAGTTCGGTATAGCCAGGTGTGCCAAGATTTGCTATTTCGTAGAGGTGATGTGATAAAACCGTAATTTTTTCACGACGCTTGAAAACCTATTCGTCGAATCTATTCTTCCACAAAACCCAGAAATAATCATCGTCCTAAATAGTCATATTTTCTAGCCCGGGGTCCGCTTTGGCACCTAATCCCAAGATTTGGCGTAGGCACTAGTTTTACGAAACCGTCTGCTAATCGGCCTTCCAAACCAGAGCGAAAACTAGACCTTACTGCGATTAGACCGGCTCACGATGTTTTCCTTCACCGAAAAGCCACTGTTAAATATCTAATGATATTTCGTACATAGGTTTAAAAAAAACCCAGTGGTATGAGCCGGGGTTCGAACCCGCGATCTCCAGATTGAAATTCACGCGCCTTACCACGCGTGGCTTAAAAATCCAGAAATAATCATGAGACACATATTAAGTAATCTACGAAGATATGTTTCAGGGTTTATTTTGACGTCCAAATAATCATTTTTTTAATTCTTTATTTAGGCAAAAAACAGTCACATAGATATATAAACACTAGCTGATGCCCGCGGCTTCGCCCGCGTGGTTATAGCAAAATGTAACATATTGAATTTTCCCGAGGGAATTAGACTTTTCCCGCCGGAATATGTATGTCACTCTCCAGCTTCTAAACTATCTCCATACAAAAAATCACATCAATACGACGCTCTGTTGCGACGTGAAAACAGGACAAACGTACACACTTTCGCATTTATAATATTAGTAAGGATATTGGCAAAATAAAAATAAGCTTACATTGAGTATAGGGACTGCAAAGCAAATTTAGCCGGCAAGACGTACCTATGCATGTTTCTCACAGGCCTTTTATTAAAAAAACCGGCCAAGTGCGAGTCAGACCAAGGCTTCCGTACCATTATCTAAAAAAACGGCAAAATAATCACGCTTGTTGTATGGAAGGCCCCTTAAATATTTATTTTATTGTTTTTTTTAGTATTTGTTGTTATAGAGGCAACAGAAATACATCATCTTTGAAAATTTCAACTGTCTTACTATCACGGTGGATGAGATACAGCCTGGTGACAGACGAACAGACAGACGGACGGATAGCGGAACCTCAGTAATAGGGTCCCGTTTTTACCCTTTGGGTACGGAACCGTAAAAACACTCAAATAAGATATCACAGGTGTACGACATACTACTTAATATACAGAACCCTATATTTCCAACCCGGCGCTATAACTTTTTCTTTGCCTGCGTATTTCATACCGACATGGGGATTGCTTTTATGGCAGCTACGGCAAACTGCAAGAAAGCTCGATGCGAATTTATCGTGTGAATCTCGGCTAAGCTTTTTGTGTCGTTGTCAATAAATCGGCGCACACGCCGCTCAATCAATTCTGCTTACATGCAGGTTACACTGTGTATGATAAATAAGATTTCGTTGCGAATTTCTGTAGCTGTGTATTAATGTTTTGATGTCAAGATATGGTTTTTATTTTTCACTGGGTTAAGGGCAATTTTCGGATCTGACCACCAATCTGATCCTATCCTGCCGACCGCGCCATACCACTCCATTTTTCTAACCAGCCTTTTACATACAAATTACTTACCCTTTTTTCATTTTTAAACGGTCTTGTGGTTCACAGTCATCTATTTCATTGTGTAATTTTCTGTCCAATCTTATAAAAATAATCAATGTTATTAAATAATAACATTACAAATAAATATTTAAATTAATATTACAAATAAATATTTGTAATATTAATATTATGATTATTTGGTTATTCGGAGGGCTTTTAATAGGCTCAGATAGCGAGTTGGCCGCTGCATGAAAGACTTGCCCAGATGGGGACTGCCTCGTATTATAGCGCACCTGACACCGTAGCATGGACGGCCTTATCACACGATAAGTGACAAGATAGAGCGTCCGTCACTGGCTGACACCGTTCAATAGAACGAGACGGATGCTCTATCTTGTCACTGATCGCGTGATAAGGCCGACCATGATACGGGGTCTGATGGCGTGCCCCACATGCCCACACTTTTAACTAATTATAAGACTCCGTTAACTAATCATTAGATTAACTAGTTATAACTGTTATAAGGTAGGCTCCTTAACTCAATAATCTTTTATATTTAAGATTTGCAGTTAAGATTGTAATTAAACACAAATAAAATTTATTGAAATAAACATATTTTTTTCTTGCTCGGAACACGACCCGAGAGACGCGACTGTCAAAACTGTCCACACCGCTATCCACTGCGCATTCTTTGAAGAACCTCCACACGAAGAAGAAGAGGATCAAAATAGCTGGTAACATTATAAAGGTGATTATAAAGCAGTTCCACAGTTCCACAAACAACGCAAACAAAGATACAAAGTTAATTACCAACAGGCCACTTTCTCAGCGACGAAACAATGGCGCACCTATAAATCTGCGGTGTTGACACCTTTTTGCAGCGCTGAACTTCACAACCCAACTACCCTAACAGACCAGTATAAGTCAGGCCTTCGATTACGCGCAGTTCAGACGACTCTTAACGTCTATAAATGCTAGCTAGAGGCGAGGGAGATTTTGTGATGCGTAGCTGCTGTCGATACTGACTTATAGGGAGCCGCAGGTTTTGTTATTCATTATCGCATTGGATTACTAGTTTCACATTGGCGTCGCTAAAATACGTATATTTTTATAGGTGGGAAAACAAACCCCGTGCTTCGTTTATGGTTCAACCGGGAAAACGCTAGGAGTATGCTGTTGATTGCTTTATTAAGGTACATACAGACGTGCTCATTACTAGCACGAAAGCATGCCACTATTGAGCAATTGCTCATTAGTAGCATGTGTGTAACAACATTGCTAGTAATGAGCATGCTTATTTAGAGCGTGCTCAAAAATCAACCGACGTTAGATTTTCGAGTATGCTACCTGAGGCGCGGGTGGCAGGGGACGTGCTCCGAGCGCGCCTGAACAGTCCGTACGTTTGCTTTGAGCATGCTTATTTATAAGAATTCTTAAAACAAGCATCCTTATTTCTGGCAAATGTGGACAGTTGCAGAGCATGCTAATTTTAAGCAAGTTTATAAGCATGCTTTTTTTGAGCACGTCTGTCTGTAGCTTTATGGAAATTGCGTAACGACGAGTGATGATATCAAAGTAATTTTCAAAAAATACTACTTGATAAGCCCCTGAACGCTTTATAAGTTACGAGATTACCTACCCTGGGCTTCACGGGATACTGGGTTTCATTTAGTATATCTACCTATAAAATACTATGATTTTCTTCTTTCGCAATGACAATCTTCTTCTAACTCAAAACTAGCAACAAAAATTATAAGATTTCTATGCAAAGTTTCCTTTTTTTTGTTCTATATTCCATGATAATTATGCACGGAATTCCGCAATCAAGTCGCATCTTGTGTGAACAAAACGCTAAAGAACCGCAACCACAAACCGCGTCAGTGCGAAACCGAAATGATTTACGCCAACTACCAATGAAAAGGTTCGTTCCGCGCTCCGCTAAATTGCTATCGCTTTTTGCAGAATTAGCTAGGCTGAATTAGTGGGGTTAGCGTCGAACTGTGATTGGTCCGCTTATGCCGGACCAATTTGTCGGAATATGTTTCGAGATGCAAATCCTGGAATATTTCTGTAAATGGATTTTGTGGTTCACTGTGAGAATATTGAAATGGGTTGATTAGTAATCTCACTGATGAGTGTCATCAGTACGAGGTGGTTCGATTTAGGGACTGTTTTTTGAAGAGTTGACATGGCCGACATGAGCGTATGGCTCCAAATACGTGTTTAGTATGTGGTTTATTAATCTTAAGTATTCTGTACATTTAACTCTGTTTGCTCTCCTAATAAATTAAATAAATAAATAAAAAATGCCTCACCCCACCCGTCACGCCTAACGAAAATAGAGAACTAAACCTAGAACTACGCTTAGTTACTAAGAATCGCGGCGTTAAGATATATTTGTGGGTGAGCGTTGAGGTGAGCTTAAGGCGGTGCATTGGAAATTATCGCGCGCTTTGAAACGCCGTTCCGACTAGATTAAGAAACAATAAGGTCTGATTTTCAGATATATGATTATTGACTATATGATTGTTTTTTTGATTTGGCCGATACATGATTGCTTAAAATTTCCAGAATAGAAAAAAATTCCAAAGTTGGGTCTGTATTTTCCTTTTTTTACTCAGCCTACTCAAACGATACATTATTTTACAACACAATCAAGTTAATACTATAGTATTTTATCTCATCTAAAATCTCATTTTATGAAAAATAAAACCTCTAAGTTAGGTATTTATCGAAATTTGTCCAAAAAAGCCATTCCCGAAGAGTGTTTCATCTCTTTTTTTCGTGCGCAGCGTGTCTTTGTCTAGGGGGCTTGTTCGACTCGAATCAAGGCATCCCCTTAATACCAGTTACAGAATAGCGGGGCTGTGTAGTTTTCAATCGACTTGACTTCGTATTAAACATAGGCTGTAGCAGAATAGCAGCCTTGCAATTTGCATGCTTCGCAAATAGCAACACATGCTGAGTCTAGCCCTTTCTCCGTCGGACACATTGCTGAACCCATTGTGCATGTGCACACTGTCTTAGCTTACTTTAGCATTTGTTTAGTTTTATTTTATTTTAATGATGTTATGAGCACTTTATGTCTATAATAAAAGCCTCCTTCTACAAAAGCCGTCATTCAAAGGTTTTTCTTTAAACCGGACTGAAAGGAATCTAACGATAAATAAGTAACATGTTAAAATCCATCAAGCCGTTTAAAGCTGTTAAGCGTGTCAAATAATTAGACAAACAGTCACATTCAGACACATATAAACCCCAAAAATATGGCTACCCATGGCGCAGTCGAGTAAAAATAAAGATAATTAATTACGTATACCCCATAAAATTCCGCAGCAACATTCCTTCATTCATGATAATTCAGAGAACCGGCAACTTTAAAAAAGATGAATCCCAACACCGGTACAGTCCGGTGCAAAAGCAGTTAGTCAGCTAAACTCTTTTATTAGACCGTTATAAGAGGTAGCAGCGCGTAACTGAAATCTGAATTTCACGGGACGCCGACCGGGAAGCGAGGGCCTTAAGCTTGTGGAACAGCTGGGAACAGCGCGGGCGTTTGGTGGAGGTGCAAACAAGAATCAAACATTTATTCGTGACACAACACACAGTCATCATCATCATCATATCAGCCGAAAGACGTCCACTGTTGGGCATAGGCCAAAGAGTGCCAAAGTGACCGATCCTGCGCCACCCGCATCCAGCGGACTCCAGCAACCTTTACCAGGTTATCAGTCCACCTTGTGGGGGGGCTACCCACGCCACGCCTTTCGGTACGTGGTCGCCACTCGAGAACCTTTCCGCCCCAACGGCCATCGGTTCTACGTGATGTGCCCCGCCCACTGCCACTTAAGTTTAGCGATTCGGAAGGCTATATTGGTTACCTTGCGGTTCTGCTGCGGATAGCCTCATTTCTGATGTGATCACGCAGAGAAACTCCCAACATAGCCGTCTCCATAGCCCTTTGGGTGACTTTGAGCCTTCTTATGAGGCCCATAGTAAGCGACCACGTTTCAGTGCCATATGTCATCACTGGCAACACACACTGGTCAAAGACTCTCGTCTTGAGACACTGCGGAATATTGGATGAAAAGATGTGCCGTAGCTTCGCTTACGCTTTACGCTCGAAGTTGTAGACGATTATGTATACCTAGGACAGACTATCCAACACACAGTATTACGAGACAAAGACAAAAAAAAAGGTGAAACTGTGCCGTGTCACGAAATGGGCCCAACTCAGCATGATGCATTTGCATGATGAACATGTCGGGGGTTTTTCAACTTTTCTAAGTAGTTAATTATTTCTATACCACGACATGTCTCATTCCTGATGGTGGATGCTTGCGAACGCCAACTGATTACTGTTCGAGTATTTGTTGTGTTGACAGTCAGAACAGCCGGTTATTGAAATTATCATGAGCGTTTTTAGGGATAGTCGGGAATCTTCACCGAATGTACTCTGTGCTGCTGGAATTAAAGGGTTTAGGGTCCCTCAGGAGATTGTCACACTTTCTTGCTCACGATGAGCGACAGGTTGGATAAACGTGTGTTTGTTTACGCTCGCTGTTGCGGAATTAACAAGCTGTTGGAGATTTAAGTCGAATATTAAAGGCGTTTAAATGGATTGGACTTGCTTCACGCTTCGATGTTTATGTGATTTGAAATTATTTTATAATGAATCGATATTATGTTTAGAATAATCAGATGTTTAAGGGAATTACCAATGTATCTACAGTCCGACCTGTAAAGCCCGGCGCGCGCCCCTTTATCGTCATACCCCTGCACCGGCGCGCCGCGCAAGCGAGGACTGAGAAAAGCGGTCAGACTAATGTGTAAAAAGTGCCGAAAAATGATAGACTCTAACGTCTTTTTTTAAATATTTCTGACTAGCTTCTGCCCGCGACTCCCTCGTTTATATAGTAGCTCAAGCTCCATTCTTATCATCCCCTAAGGGGGCGAAAGGGGAGGGACCTTCACCCCCTCAGAGGATGATTTCCGAGATTAAAACTATTTTATGTCTTTCCCCGGGACTCAAACTATCTCTATACCAAATTGCATCTTGACTTTATACATACAGACAAACAAATTTATATCTCTCCAGGTACCTATTCCTAAAATATCAAAATATCACAACACACCAGTATCAAATCCTTTCACGTCACCGCAAAGTATCAAAACGCTTCCACTGTTTTTAAGTAGCCAGACGCAAGCGGGGACGACTGTCTTTAACAGCTGATATAATCTGAAGGGATGATAAGAGTTTTCACCGAACTGTTTATTTGCCGAGGGGAGAGGGTTGTCTGTCACACCGCACTCATTAGGAGTGTTTTAAAGTAAAACAAAGGACGATCGCAAAAATGTGACGGATTGAAATATTTTTTTTTATGGCTTCTTGGGTGGATTGCAAACAAACGTGCATAGTTAAGGTCATTTTCTCAAACATGCAATTAAATATTTATTTATTTATTTAAACTTTATTGCAAAAATATAAAAATAAAGGTACAATTGGCGGCTTAAGGCATTCTCTACCAGTCAACCATTGACGTTGTGTTCTTCATAATGGGCATCGAAGTGTCACGTTTCGGGCGCAGCGAGACAAGAGACCCGTGATGGCATTTCATAGAAAATTGGTGACCTAGGCCGGCAAGATGGTCTATTTTAATTTCCATTCCACTATTTGTGGCACAGGATCACGGCGTTCAATCATGAAAATTAAAGTTTGATTTCTTGGAGTTTTTTTAATTTATTTCATTGCATGTTTGAGAAAAGCACTATACATACCTCGGCGTGAAAAGGGGTTGCAGGCCGAGTACATATAGACGGCCGAGCGTAGGAGCTACGATGCCACAGACAGGCACACAGATACACATTACACGTCAAACTTATGACACGCTTTTTGCGTCGGGGTTTAAAAATATCGAATCAACTCATCTATACACCGGTCATCATCATCATCATCATCATCATCATATCAGCCGAAAGACGTCCACTGCTGGACATAGGCCTCCCCCAAAGAGTGCCACAATGACCGGTCCTGCGCCACCCGCATCCAGCGGACTCCCACGACCTTTACCAGGTCATCAATCCACCTTGCGGGGGGCCTACCTACCCACGCTGCGCCTTCCGGTACGTGGTCGCCACTCGAGAACCTTTCCGCCCCAACGGCCATCGGTTCTACGTGCAATGTGCCCCGCCCACTGCCACTTAAGTTTAGCGATTCGTTACCTTGGTCCTATGCAACGGTGTGAGAGGCAAACCTGACAGCGATACGCGACAAAAGAAAATACTTTATTTTCCGCCCCCTTCCACTATTTCTGTTTAGTTTATTTTATGCTGAAGTAGGTTAATAACGTATTAAAGTAAATCAAAGGCCCACAAGAGATGTTTCTTGAGCCTTCCAATATTTCCTTTGCTAAAAATTCCGATTATAATCTTTTGAGTCAGAATGCTTACACGATTTAATAGAATCTATTCTATCTGATCTATTCTTTGTGATAATACTTATAGTATATTGTCATGCAACTAATATTATAAATGCGAAAGTTAAGGTGTTTGTTACTCAATCAAGCTTAAAAGGCTCAATAGATCTAGATGAAATTTTGCACGAAGATAGTTTATAGCACGGACCAAATAAGTAAGTAAGTAATAAAGGATTATTTGTCACAATTTCGATATCAATAATTACCAGAAGTCTCCGCACTAGGCTTCGCCTGTATCGCGGGGAACCAAATACAAGTTACATTTTAGAATTGTTACCTATTATTGTTATGTTAGACGATGTTTTTCGAAACGGTTTACTTTCCGCTTATTATATTATTGTAAGGTAAACGGTCCAAAGTTTAACACCTCATTCATAAGTCACTTACTAATAAAATAATACTCTAAATATTACATGTCAACTCGGCTATAGAGCTTTTCTCAAATATGCAATTAAATTATTTTCTCCAACTTTAATTTTCATGGCTGAAAGCTTTCATGGTCTGTGCCAGAAATAAATAAAAATAAAAATACTTCCAGGCCTAGGCTTTCAATTAGTTTATAAATAAGAGCATGCCATGCAAACGCTGTGTTTAATCGACTTCAAAAAAGGAGGAGGATTCTTTATGTATATTCCCCGATTACGCGAAGACGCCTAATTTAGAACATTCTGTTTTGTTTGAAAGTGTATCCTTCCCATCGTAATCACGCCAGGATGTGATCCAGGAGAAATCGAAGGAAGTCTTCAAATTATAGTGACACTTGGAGCGATTTGGTACTGACTTGAAGTCGGTTAAAACTTTTGTTTTTAAAGTAACCTATTTCAATTCTAAGCAAACATTTAAAGCAAATATTCTCATAATTCTCCTTAAAACATCTGCACTTGAACTGTCTATTAGTGGGATCGCAGCTTGCCCCCGCTGCGGCCATTACCAACCACCCGCATTGCACTGACAATACAAAACAATACAAAGGAGTCTGTAATCAAGCAGTTTGATAAAACAGGGCTGTCAAAAACATGAATTTGTAAAGTTTTAATAGATTTCGGATAAAGACAACATTCATTATCCTTTAAAATTACCTAGTGGTTTTAGTGACATTTTGGACTTGCGTAATCTACGGTATTGTCTTTGTTATGTTTACTTACTACTTGTGATGATGGAAATTATGCTCTGAATAAATAGTCTGAAAATACGTACCTGTAACAAAAATGTAAAATTTAATAAAAGGCATTATGAAATGTCGATTCATTACATATCAAACTTAGAAATATTATAGTTAATACATAAATTACAGTTTGTCACTGGGCTTGTATTCGGAGTCAAGCATTTTAGTCGTACGAGCGAGCGAAGCGAACAAAGTTCTATGCTTCAGCTTGGCCTGAAAATCGTTTCTCCCTCTGTCCCGCTTTTCGCATCTACAGGTCACAGCCATTTTCCAACCGATTTTTCGGAAAATTTTGGGAGCAGGTTCGTTATTTTTTTTTAGTCGGTCACTTTTTCAAAATTCAAAAAAGAACGTACAGGGCCACTAGTACTTATATTTTTTTATAAAACGACAGTGGCAAACAAGCGCACGGCCCGCCTGATGGTAAGCGAACACCGCAGCCTATAGACGCAAGCAACTCCAAAGGAGTAACATTATAATACTATCCTTTTACTGAGTAGGGCTACAGAAAAAAAGAAAACTTAAGTAATGGCTAATTGCTCTCTTTGTCTTTGTGTGTCTATTGTGTAGTGTCTTCTTTTTTTATTTCTTTAAAATATTTTTTCAATTTTCCACATTGACGCAGATTTTAATCGTTTCTGTCAAAAAATTAATTTTTGGTACAAGCTTTTATTGCCGACTGTACTACTCATTGAGACGATTCTAACGAGCCCAAACTCGATGGGGTTATTGGTTTTATTACGGTGTTCCTATGGCCACCTTCCAGCTCCATCATCAGATCAGCTCCACGTCATCATAATGTTGTATTGTCACGTGATTTGCATATTCGTGCAAAATTTCAACTCAATCGGAAACCGGGAAGTGGATCAAAGTTAACTTGCAAGATTTGATTACAGACAGACAGACAACAGGACAGGTGAAAGTAAATAAAAGCTTGTAAAAAGAGTGCAAGAGTAAGCGTTTGATTTCCGAAATAAAATCATTAGTTAAGCCACCTGTAATTGTTTTGTTTGTCTTTGTAACTTTTTCGTTGTGCGAGGTTGTAAAAAGAGTGAGGGTTTTTATAAAAAAAGGGAGCGTTTTTAGTTATTTTACCTAAGAATCACGACACTCGCGGACAAAGAATACGGGTCGGTAAAATACCGTCATATTTCCTAAAATAGTGCGCAAGAGGTTGTCCTTTCATGATCTTTATTTAATTTTACATATAAACTGCTAATAACAGTAAATAATATAACGTTACCACTGTTACCAGGTTTGAATCGGACTCGTAAAAGCCCATGAAAAAAAAACGTTAACGGAGCGAGATATCGCAAAAATCGCGATTTAATTGTGATAGGATCCAGGAAATTGCTCATACAGTTGGGTATTGTAAAGAATTATGTAAATAAAACAAGTTTTAAATATTTTAAAAACCTATTGCAGTTATTAAATTTAGGGTGACCCGAAATATTTCCCTCCGGCCGCGTGGTCCTACTGCTTCATACGACCACGTGAACTTTTTTGACCGCGAGTATATTTTGATCCTAATGGGATCAAGGCCAAGGAAATAGACCTAGAGGTATTTTTCCTATTGTGTTATACTTTGAATGGCGGTGAAACAAAAAAAAAAGTTCAAAAATGTATACAAATGTCGAGTTACCTTTTTTCCTATTAGGATGAAAAAAGTGATTCTGAGCAGAAATAACATAAAAGTTGCAAAAAAATCATAAAAATGTAATGGCAATTTTTGTAAGAAATTCCCATTTGTATTGTATTGTAATCATTATCTCGTGTCTTGATGAGAAAGAATGTCTCCTTTCTTTCTCTCTTTGAATGTATTTATTTTAATAGTTTTAATTGAACTGAGAGTCTGAATTCGCATAAACTACAAAATTTTCCACACGGCACCCAGCCAACACCCTTATTTGTTAACGTAACCTTTGATTACCCCGCAACAGCTGTGCCCGCATTTATTACGTCTTAATCTCACCGCCCCGCGAAAGCCACGTAACCCACCAAATCCAAAATTCCATCCGTCACGTCAGTCGTGACGTCATAATGGCGGAGCCTCAGTCAGTGAGCGACTCATACCGTAACAAATGATTGTGCAAGACGAATGACTGAGAAGTGCGGTGGATTAAGGGAGGGTATAGTCTGCAATGTAGAAGTAAATAGGGTAATATATGTTTTGGTGGAATCTTCAACGGTTATTTATTAATTTAGAGATTTGATACGCCAATGGGTAAGGCCGCGGAGCGTTTCAACCGCCGCACTTTTATGTAACGATTTGAGGAGGGTCTAGCGTGACAAAATCACTAAGTTTGAATGAAAACAAATAAGCTTGCTTTTCTACTTGCAATATATATTGAAACTAAATGCCACCATGAAGTTTTATTCGGAAATAAATGGTTACATAAAAGTGTGGCGTTTAAAACGCTCCGCGGCCTTACCCAATACTGCAATCAAACAATTTGACTGTTAGCGGTTAATCGTAAAATCGGAAGAAGGTACGGTAGCCTAGTGGTTCAGGCTGACAAGCGGCGGTCGTGGGTTCGAAACGGAATATTTTCCGTTAGCTTTTAGGTGAAAACATCGTGAAACCGGCGTAATCCCAATAAGGTCTAGTTTTTCCTCTGGGTTGTCGCTTTCGTAAAACTAGTGCCGATGCCAATTCTTGGGATTAGGTTAGGTCTATCGTAAAATCTAAAAGGTTTGATGGTGAAAACGCGAATCAAGAAAACAAACAAAAGGGTAGAAAGGAGAAAGGGCAACGTTTAAATATCGCAAATTTAAATATCGACCGTTTGCAATATATTAGCGGTCAAAATAGTTTAAACAATTTAAATTATTGCTGATCTTTGAATTTTCTGTATCTTTAAGGCTTACATTTCTTTGGTTATCCAATGAAAATAGTTGCATACTATATGTACGTCAACTTTCATTATGGAATTATCAATTTTCCTACTTGAAACCAGATTACGAGTGTCCAATAAATTGACGAATAAAATTGTTATTATTATGCATGTTTTTTGCCGACGCTCCTAGCATTGAAGATCCGAAGAAAACCGAGTTTAACTCGCAATCTTACTTGATACTGAAAAAAATGATATTATAAGTTACCGCCTGCAGCCAAGCTCACGGTGTCATCTTTTTGCAGGTGACACGCCTCTTATTATATTATAAAATGCAAGGCTGAGAGTGAAGTTAAAGGGTTTCAATTAAAAGGGAAGAAAACACGTTTTTATTGTTTGAGCTAAAACCAGACACTTGCTGGGTAAATCCTATGTTCATTATTATTATGTCGTATGGCGTTTATTCCTGAAAAATATTTTAATTTACAATTTATAAACTCGTAGTTACACAGAACAAAAATATTTACAATTTAATATCTAAATTGAGTAGCCAATCCCTTGCTTCCGGTGTGAGTGCTAATAAGTCCTGCATGCTTCCGGCAAAACGCCTCTTAGGACAATTTCCTATGATGTGGGGAATTGTTTGAGTTATTTCCCCACAGTCACAGGCTGGTGTCGGCGAGATCCCCCATCTGTGAAGGTTCTGGTTACATCGTCCTACTCCCGTTCGGATGCGGTTTATAGTGACCCAGATCTTACGGAGGTCTTTGAAGCCAGTCGGCAGTTTAGTGGGGTCTATGTGGGGGTCACCGTCCTGCGCTTGCCACCTTTAATGTTCATCATATCAGCCGAAGACGTCCCCCAAAGAGTGCCACAACGACCGGTCCTGCCCCACCCGCATCCAGAGGACTCCCGCGACCTTTACCAGGTCTTCGGTCCGCCTTAGTTCTACCCACGTTGCGCCTGCCGGAACGTGGTCGCCACTCGAGAACCTTTCCGCCCCAACGGCCACCGATTCTACGTGCAATGCGCCTCACCCACTACACAGCCACTTCAGTTTACCCATTCTATACTATGAAATAATGTATTCTTTTGCACACTGGTGGTATTAAGGTAAACGATTCTTCTATTGCTAGTTGCTAATAAAAGAGGAATATTCGTCCATCGCAATTGGTTGCGAAACGTAGGCCGTCATGGCAGACGGCCTAAAGGAAAAATTAAAAGAACTGTGATGAGGTATTTTTAGTTATTCTAGAGGATATTCTTGAAGATATTCCTTGGAATCACAGAAACCAGTTAGAACTAGTTTAATCAAATCATCGTAAGCCCGAGATCAATTGCGGTTCAATGTTCCTTAAATGAATATTAATGTCAGCCATCTTGGACTATAAAATTATCATTTTTAACAATTGAAACTTGTATGGCTTTCATGCATGCCTTTTTCAACTTTAAAATCATAGATACACGGTTCAAAATTATAGGTACCAAGTGGTTGTGAAGAAATGTACAACATTTTTATTACAGTTTTAATCGTAGACGTGGCATGTTTCGTGTTTTATTATACGAAAATAGACAATTGATGTCTCTATGAAGTAGTGATATGTCATAATGACATTTCTGACATGATATAAAGAGAAAATTATACGTCTATCTGTGTTATATGGCTGCTTATTTCAGAAGTATAATTACCTTGGTTAATTAAAGGTTGTGTACTTAAATGGTTTAACGAGGAAGTTGGAAACGGCGGCTCAATTACGAACACGAATCAAAGTGTTAATATTGATTAGGTTGGATGTGAATGAAAATATAATTGAAGTTGAAGGGACAAGAACGGTGTTAAGGCGATGCCTTGATTTGAGTCGAACACGCCCCCTAGACAGAGACACGCTGATGCCTTCCGCACACGAGAAAAAGAGATGTAACACTATTCGGGAATGGCTTTTTTGGCCAAATTTCGATAAATACCTAACTTAGAGACGTTTTATTTAAATTTCATAAAGTGAGATTTTAGATCAGATAAAATACTATAGTATTAACTTGATTGTGTCGTAAAATAATGTATCGTTTGAGTAGGCTGAGTAAAAAAGGGAAAGGACTGGTTTTTTTGTCTATCGAGGACATTTTAGATTAGATTAGATTACATGATTTATTTCGAGATAAAAATTACAACCTAGATTCGCATACAATGTCCAAATTATAAGAATCCTTATCACTTGTTTTAAGCAATTATGTATCGATAAAATCAGATAAACAATCATATAAGTAGTCAAGAATCATATATCTGAAAATCAGACCTTATTGTTTCTTAATCTAGTCAGAACGGCGTTTCAAAGCACGCGATCATTTCCAATGCACAGCCTTAAATGTGTTTTTCAGTGTTTTTCAACCTGTAGTTGGAATGGAAGTAAGTTTCTTGAAAGGGATCGCGCGAGTCATATTTGTAACATAGAAAATGGCATCTAGAAACAGCCTGGGTACTTTCGAAATAATATCTTGCTAGGGTTTCGTTATGGAAAAGGTTGAAAAACATTGAACCAAATAATAAACAGTGGTTAAATGCAGTGTAAATAGGCAACCCTTATCCAACGGGATGGGAAAGAAGTGCGACACAAGGCAAGCCCGCTATTCTGTAACTTGCTTAAACCTCATATCTATCTTGACGCCGCAACTATTTAGATAGAGGTCCAGCATCGTTAGGCGTGACGGCGCTGGTGAGGTGAGACGCAAGAGTGCTTTTCGAATAACAGCCCTGGTTACGCCGTAGTATGAATACGAAGAAAACCAAATTAGTTACAATTTAGAAGTTTACTCGTAGGATTCTTCTTCAATTGATCTCTAGTATACTAGTATAAGTTTTACCGAAACAAAACGTGACGATCGCGTTTGCGTTTTACCCTCAATTTGTATGGGATTTGACAGCTAAACGCAAACGCCGTAACGTAGTGTTTCGGTAAAACTTATCCTAGCGATAGCGCCTCAGATGCTTCTGCTGCGCTTCCCACAGTCACACTGGTGACTTTACTATGCAGATAATTATTAATAACACTAAAATTCGTATAGAAGAGTGGTTAGCATTGTTGTTATGACACAATGATGTACGGACGGCCTCATCATCATCATCATATCAGCCGAAAGACGTCCACTGCTGGACATAGGCCTCCCCCAAAGAGTGCCACAATGACCGGTCCTGCGCCACCCGCATCCAGCGGACTCCCGCGACCTTTACCAGGCTTTTACGCGACCATTACGGCCTACTTGCAGAATAAAATATAATTTATTCGATTTATTTATTTATTGCTTTAAGTTTTATGCATGTTTTTTGCCGACGCTCCTAGCATTGAAGATCCGAAGAAAACCGAGTTTAACTCGCAATCTTACTTGATACTGAAAAAAATGATATTATAAGTTACCGCCTGCAGCCAAGCTCACGGTGTCATCTTTTTGCAGGTGACACGCCTCTTATTATATTATAAAATGCAAGGCTGAGAGTGAAGTTAAAGGGTTTCAATTAAAAGGGAAGAAAACACGTTTTTATTGTTTGAGCTAAAACCAGACACTTGCTGGGTAAATCCTATGTTCATTATTATTATGTCGTATGGCGTTTATTCCTGAAAAATATTTTAATTTACAATTTATAAACTCGTAGTTACACAGAACAAAAATATTTACAATTTAATATCTAAATTGAGTAGCCAATCCCTTGCTTCCGGTGTGAGTGCTAATAAGTCCTGCATGCTTCCGGCAAAACGCCTCTTAGGACAATTTCCTATGATGTGGGGAATTGTTTGAGTTATTTCCCCACAGTCACAGGCTGGTGTCGGCGAGATCCCCCATCTGTGAAGGTTCTGGTTACATCGTCCTACTCCCGTTCGGATGCGGTTTATAGTGACCCAGATCTTACGGAGGTCTTTGAAGCCAGTCGGCAGTTTAGTGGGGTCTATGTGGGGGTCACCGTCCTGCGCTTGCCACCTTTAATGTTCATCATATCAGCCGAAGACGTCCCCCAAAGAGTGCCACAACGACCGGTCCTGCCCCACCCGCATCCAGAGGACTCCCGCGACCTTTACCAGGTCTTCGGTCCGCCTTAGTTCTACCCACGTTGCGCCTGCCGGAACGTGGTCGCCACTCGAGAACCTTTCCGCCCCAACGGCCACCGATTCTACGTGCAATGCGCCTCACCCACTACACAGCCACTTCAGTTTACCCATTCTATACTATGAAATAATGTATTCTTTTGCACACTGGTGGTATTAAGGTAAACGATTCTTCTATTGCTAGTTGCTAATAAAAGAGGAATATTCGTCCATCGCAATTGGTTGCGAAACGTAGGCCGTCATGGCAGACGGCCTAAAGGAAAAATTAAAAGAACTGTGATGAGGTATTTTTAGTTATTCTAGAGGATATTCTTGAAGATATTCCTTGGAATCACAGAAACCAGTTAGAACTAGTTTAATCAAATCATCGTAAGCCCGAGATCAATTGCGGTTCAATGTTCCTTAAATGAATATTAATGTCAGCCATCTTGGACTATAAAATTATCATTTTTAACAATTGAAACTTGTATGGCTTTCATGCATGCCTTTTTCAACTTTAAAATCATAGATACACGGTTCAAAATTATAGGTACCAAGTGGTTGTGAAGAAATGTACAACATTTTTATTACAGTTTTAATCGTAGACGTGGCATGTTTCGTGTTTTATTATACGAAAATAGACAATTGATGTCTCTATGAAGTAGTGATATGTCATAATGACATTTCTGACATGATATAAAGAGAAAATTATACGTCTATCTGTGTTATATGGCTGCTTATTTCAGAAGTATAATTACCTTGGTTAATTAAAGGTTGTGTACTTAAATGGTTTAACGAGGAAGTTGGAAACGGCGGCTCAATTACGAACACGAATCAAAGTGTTAATATTGATTAGGTTGGATGTGAATGAAAATATAATTGAAGTTGAAGGGACAAGAACGGTGTTAAGGCGATGCCTTGATTTGAGTCGAACACGCCCCCTAGACAGAGACACGCTGATGCCTTCCGCACACGAGAAAAAGAGATGTAACACTATTCGGGAATGGCTTTTTTGGCCAAATTTCGATAAATACCTAACTTAGAGACGTTTTATTTAAATTTCATAAAGTGAGATTTTAGATCAGATAAAATACTATAGTATTAACTTGATTGTGTCGTAAAATAATGTATCGTTTGAGTAGGCTGAGTAAAAAAGGGAAAGGACTGGTTTTTTTGTCTATCGAGGACATTTTAGATTAGATTAGATTACATGATTTATTTCGAGATAAAAATTACAACCTAGATTCGCATACAATGTCCAAATTATAAGAATCCTTATCACTTGTTTTAAGCAATTATGTATCGATAAAATCAGATAAACAATCATATAAGTAGTCAAGAATCATATATCTGAAAATCAGACCTTATTGTTTCTTAATCTAGTCAGAACGGCGTTTCAAAGCACGCGATCATTTCCAATGCACAGCCTTAAATGTGTTTTTCAGTGTTTTTCAACCTGTAGTTGGAATGGAAGTAAGTTTCTTGAAAGGGATCGCGCGAGTCATATTTGTAACATAGAAAATGGCATCTAGAAACAGCCTGGGTACTTTCGAAATAATATCTTGCTAGGGTTTCGTTATGGAAAAGGTTGAAAAACATTGAACCAAATAATAAACAGTGGTTAAATGCAGTGTAAATAGGCAACCCTTATCCAACGGGATGGGAAAGAAGTGCGACACAAGGCAAGCCCGCTATTCTGTAACTTGCTTAAACCTCATATCTATCTTGACGCCGCAACTATTTAGATAGAGGTCCAGCATCGTTAGGCGTGACGGCGCTGGTGAGGTGAGACGCAAGAGTGCTTTTCGAATAACAGCCCTGGTTACGCCGTAGTATGAATACGAAGAAAACCAAATTAGTTACAATTTAGAAGTTTACTCGTAGGATTCTTCTTCAATTGATCTCTAGTATACTAGTATAAGTTTTACCGAAACAAAACGTGACGATCGCGTTTGCGTTTTACCCTCAATTTGTATGGGATTTGACAGCTAAACGCAAACGTCGTAACGTAGTGTTTCGGTAAAACTTATCCTAGCGATAGCGCCTCAGATGCTTCTGCTGCGCTTCCCACAATCACACTGGTGACTTTACTATGCAGATAATTATTAATAACACTAAAATTCGTATAGAAGAGTGGTTAGCATTGTTGTTATGACACAATGATGTAATATAAAAAAGAGGTATAGATAGGTTATACATGATAGACTGGCCTTGTTTCTACTTTCGTGCCAGTAGGTGGTGTATTTTAGCTTTTGAATAGTACAAGTTGCAGACATGTTGAGACATCCGGTTGCCCCTCGGATACTGAATCCACGCGTCATTCTTAACAGTGGTCTTCTTGTTCAGAAATGCTGGTATAATTTTGACTTGTAAAAGTGCCATTACGGCCTCATCATCATCATCATATCAGCCGAAAGACGTCCACTGCTGGACATAGGCCTCCCCCAAAGAGTGCCACAATGACCGGTCCTGCGCCACCCGCATCCAGCGGACTCCCGCGACCTTTACCAGGCTTTTACGCGACCATTACGGCCTACTTGCAGAATAAAATATAATTTATTCGATTTATTTATTTATTGCTTTAAGTTTTAACTACTAGCCCCAAGGCACTTCACCTAAACAATTCTAAGAAAACCGCTCAATTACGAAACTCATAACTCTGTAATACTTTCTCCATTAATTCAATTAAGAGTTTCTCAGCGAATTACAATCAATATAGCACTCAGCGATTAAGAACATTTAGGGCTTAGTGAGCGTAAATAAGTAGATATACGTCAGCAGAAATATTTTCGATGGCTCAGCAAGTTTTCAGATTTCCAAATAGTAAGATATAGTTTATAGGGTTGTCACTGAGATGGAATTGATAAATGCAATTTTGATGAGGGCTAGTTATTATCATCGTCTAATACTATACAAGTCGATCACGCAACGCATTGTTCGCGTATCAGGTAGATCTAAATGTCAATTTTTATATGGAATAATGACATTCAAATTGTCCTAACGCGCGTTCAAAACGTTACGTGGTCGCGTGGCTACGCTGACGCAGCGCAAAGTACGCAGGCAAGCCTGCGGGATAAAACATGGCCTATTTTCCCACCCATAAGTCTAAGATTTTTGAAATGATAAGGTTTCGGAAACTTCTCCCTACGGTACAATCTCACCATTTTTTTCCATTTCATAATAAGTATTTGCGTCCACAATCTTACACAAATCGACCTAGTCCCAAACTAAAGCAAAGCTTGTACTATGGGTACCTACTTAAAAGGATAAACATATTTATAAAGATAAATTGTTTATAAATTGTTTAGATAAACAGTTTATTACTATTTAATATTATTAAAAAAAAACCGTTCATTGCTTTTTTGTGTATTTTTTATTTTTATTTTTTATGTTTGTATTTAGTTAAGTATATAGGTATTTCCTTTTAATTGTTTTGTTTGTTACTCTCCGTGCTCTCACCGAATGGACCCTGCGGAAGACCAGCGCTGGCTGCAAAGCTAGCAACATGCTGAGCTGGGTCCATTTCGTGACAAAAAGGAAATGTGCTTTTTTTATTATTATCTGTGTTGTGTTTGTCACGAATAAATGTTTTGATTGATTGATTGATTGATAAATAAATACTAACTAAATAAAATAATGCATAATTAATATAGAAGATGATAATTAACTAAATTAAATTAAGTCTAATAAAGGCTCTCGAGGCATTGTACCGAGGATGCGGGCGTCATTGGCTCGCTGCTGAATTCGGGTGTAGACTCGAAAATTATTATTACTCCAAAAGAAATCAATCGTTTCATAAGTTTCGTTTTGCGGAAAAGGGACAGCAGGACATACCCCTTCTTAAAACTTAGGACACTAATAACGTTATTGATTATTCTATTTAGTGCAATGTCTATTGCAACTTACAAATTCATATAGAAGAGAACTCACAACCGATACACAGAATAGATAGTTAAATGTTAGTTTGTATGCAGGGGGTAATCTCAGAAACTACTCCTCCGATGTAGAAGACAATCTTTCACCGGCATATACCTATAAATGACCTTTAAGATGGACATAGGCATTTCCTGCCGCAGCTTCGTTTACGTTCTCGTACACGGGCGGAGCCGCGCGGTTAGTTAAGTAGTACATATCTAAAAGCCATGTGACAACCCTAAACAGTTGGAAACAATCGTTACCCAACGCGATGGTGTCGGAAATACGTGATAACTATCCCCGATATTATATGTAGTTTGTTGACGAGCCGTTCGTCTTCCGGGATTTATAGTAATATCCACGAATTATGGGTTGATGCTCATCTTATTCACATTTAAGGGGATGCCGTGATTCGAGTCGACCACGCCCCCTTGACAGAGACACGTTTATGCCTTCCTTTTTTTATTATGTACGAAATATCATTTTATATTTAAGAGTCCGCAGTAAGCTCGAGCTCCATACAAACGTAGTTACGCTCTCATTTTAAAAC
The DNA here is from genome assembly GCA_947049275.1 of Epinotia bilunana. NCBI lineage: Eukaryota > Metazoa > Arthropoda > Insecta > Lepidoptera > Tortricidae > Epinotia > Epinotia bilunana. Next base: position 12,361,990 of record OX346275.1, on the reverse strand, counting down.
TACGTGATGGATTGTAACGAAACTATGCATGTACAATGACATGAGGTATATCTATGTCTGTAATAATAATACATAATATTAACATGTCTTTCAATTATATTACCAAATGTATCTACATTGTTATATTAAATGTCAAGTTATATTTACACCTATTTTATTTCAAAAAAATATTTTAAGTTCTATAAGCTATTCTTAAATCTTTTAACATTTAACAAAACATTGCGAATTTTTCTATTTTCCTAATATTGAGGGGGACTCCCTTGTATATGTTTACGGCCGTATGATGCGTACCGGCTCTGACAATTTGCATTTTGCTCATTGTGTTCGTTAGTTTATTTCTGCTTCTCAGATTACGATACGCCGTACTGCAGTTATCTCTATTTTGTTCCCGTATCGTTTTGTTATTTCTTACGAATTTACAAATTTCATAGATGTACATTGAAGTTAGTGTTTATATTTTTAGATGAGTAAAGTGACATCTGCAACTCTCTGTTTAATTTATGTTCACTAAGATTCGAATGCACTTTTTCTGAAGTATGAACAGGTTATTGACATGTGTGCTGTTTCCCCACAGAATAATGCCATAATTTAACCAGGCGTGCCCCGTAAGCATAATAGTTACGCGCTGATTGCAGTTTTTAAATCCGTACAGCTCTTTAATTGATAAAGTGCGTAGGTAAATTGTGACAGTTTTCCCGAGATTTAAAAAAAATACTTCTTCCAGTTTAATTCCGAGTATTATAAATGCGAACGTGTCTGTCTGTCTGTCTGTTACCTCTTCACTCTTAAACCGCTGAACCGATTGAGATGAAATTTGGAATGGAGATAGTTTGAATCCCGGGGAAGGACATAGGATAGTTTTTATCCCGGAAATCATCCCCTGCGGGGGTGAAATGGGGATGAAAGTTTGTATCGAGCTACGATATAAACTAGTTCCACGCGGACGGAGGCGCGGGCAGAAGCTAGTATATAGATAACCTTATATTGAAAGTAATTTCAAATCTAACCACGCTATACTTCAAACGTAGCCCAAACCCCAGCATATTTTCGCAAACACATATATTACTCGCAGTACCTTACTTATTCAAAACACGACACATCATATAACAGGGTCCGAAACAACGAGGCAGGGGGCGTGCCGATGGTAATATATGACTTTCCGCCCTCACACATGTTCGTATAACGGCTGATTTTAATTCGGATTAATGACACGGGAGAAAAATAACGGATTTGTTTTAAGTGTGAATGGTGAAGTAATTTATGCATACCTCACCATACTCGGGTTTGTTCCCGGGACTGGATTTCATAGGAACAGTCCCGGAAGCAAACCCTTCTTAACATATAACTAGATCAAATATACATTGGAAAGTGAAATATATTAATTAAAACGAAGCCTAATTTTAAAGTTTCATCTTTGGCCTCGTAGGTACTTGCTTATCTGCCAAAGTCCATAACCACAGAAAATCGTCATCATATATTTAAGAACCTAGCTCTTGACGTGGAGTAATCGCCTGTTCGCTTATCTGCATGTCTTGAGCTCCTGGAATATTACCTTCGATTCGGCTTCATCATAAACGCATCTTTTTTTTTCAAGCTGTTTATTGCATAGAAAAAAGCTTAATTCTACGTTACATCTTTTACCTTTAAGATTTTATAAACTATGATGTGAAGGGGGAAGCCCCCCATAACATAGACTATGTTTTTATATCTCTCGGTCTCTCTTGGCTGTCCTGCCTTCTATCTTCCCTTCAATTATAGTTGTACTAGCTTACTGCCCGCGACTCCGTCCGCGTGGAACTCGATTATATCGTAGCTCGATACAAACTTTCATCCCCCATTTTACCCCTTCAGGGTATGATTTCTGGGATAAAAACTATCCTATATCCTTCCCCGGGATTCAAACTATCTCCATACCAAATTTTCTCTCAATCGGTTCAGCGGTTTAAACGTGAAGAGGCAGACAGGCAGACACACTTTCGCATTTATATGGATTAGTATGGATCAGGTGCCCTAATAAGAGAAGAAAATACTAATATTTTTTGTATGCATAATTCATTACATAAGCACGTCCACAGATCCCAGGTAAACAATTGCCTACATAGAAGCAGGCAAACCCTTCCTTTACGCCCGCTACTCCTTACATAAATATTTAAGATTAACTTTATTAGAAAAAGACACGCCAATGTGAGTTTTTTCCTCATCCCTCCAAATATCCAATTTTACGGTAGGAAATAGCCTTAATTAAAGCTATTGATTTCATTTCAGACATATTTAATGAGAAGGAAGTACTTTTAATATCAAAGGGAGAAAATAAGTATTTTCTGTTCTTCAAAGTAATGAATCTTTAAAAGCCCACTGATGAAATATGTGATCAAACGACGAAAAAATTAATAGCACAAGAAAGGTTTCGTACTTACTGACACGATAAGGTACCTATACTCAAACGCGCGTTTTCGTGATCTTTTTGAATCGTGCCCACTTAAAACTTAAGGGTACGTTTAATAAAAGTGGGAAAAAGTCTATTCTAGTCTATTTTGAATGTGGCATACATTTGGTCCGGAGATGCGGCGCAGTGTGACATCCACCTTATGTTGAGGGTTACATCCTCGCTATTCTAATACTTGTTTTAACCTCACCGCACTCCTTACCCTCACTCCGCAATTCGTAGTAACTAAGCGTGGGTACAGGTCTAGTTAGGCGTTACGGGTGGGGTGAGGCAAATGACCGCGTAACAGAATAGCAGCCCAGGGCTATTATTCTTTATGCGCACCCGTCACGCCTAACGACACTAGACATCTACCTAGTCTTAGTTACTACGGCGTCAAGATATATTTGTCGGTGAGCGTTGAGGTGAGCTTAAAGCAACGTTACAAAATTCACACCAAAAAGGTCAAACGGCCCCACAAATCAATGAGCCAAATTTACGACTCCAAATATTTGTTTTGCGAACTGTACGCGGAAATAAATAAGGTAGAAGCAGGTGTGGGAATACTGGGAATTAAAGGTTTGTCGGCGGTTTTATTCCAGTTAACAAATGTTCGCGTTTAATGGCGTTTTTGTTAAAGCAATAAAGGCGTTAGTCATGTAGAAGTTATTTCAATGTTTTCTGTATGACATAACTGGTATGCTGCTTTACCACCGGTTAGGTGAAGGGTGGTGAAAAAAAATAATATCCCCACTTTAGGAGTAGGGAAGGGAGGTGATGTATTACATATTTTTTTGATAAGTATCTTATTCTAATGTTTTGTCGGCGTGAGTGATTTATAAACCCATGCTACATTTTAGTTTTCTAGTAGTAAGGGTTACAGAGCTAAGCTGCAGACGGACAGACGGACTTCCGTTCCTTGCTGACTACGGAACCCTAAAAAGTGTAAATAAGTACCACAAAAAGGTTCCATCTCGGCATGGTCACAGAAAAAATAATAGTACTACGTACAGATGGTTCTCTGTTAACAAATCCCCGGTTTAGGTTTGTCGAACGAGCCTAAACGTGGCCATCCCTTTCTATCGTATGCAAATCACGGAGTGAGGCCCTGTGCAACTAGCACTACCTGACGTCGCGACACGAAGCGAGACGTGACTAACCTGCTCTTTCTAATTTGCAGAGCGCGAGTGAGACAGGAGTCGCTGAGTCGCGAGACGTAACGCAGGAGCAAATTGTGCTAGACGCACTGGCGTAACGCACACTTAAAACACCTACTTACCCACATTCGTGGCAGTAATTTAAATTTCTGCATATAAAACCGATTGTCAATGGCATCGAACATTGAATTGAAACCTCCAGCTTAAACTACACATCTATAACTTCCTCAAAGCCCTAAGCTGCCAATACAGCAAACGATTTAAAAATCGGTGCAAAACTGACCCCTCGATCTCCAAAAGTGGTAAACCAGTATGACGTGCATACCGAGTTACGCCGTTTCGAAAGTAAGCTCCAGCATTACAAAATCAATGAGAAAAAGTCGTATATCAGTATGAAGTTTAATATAAAGATACAACATTGTGTAAGTGAACAGCAGGATTTCGTTCGGAAATGGGAAACGGCTACTCTAAAGGCATTAGCGTTGCAATCTTACTCGTGCACGCTGCACGTTATTAAATTCAGAAATGCTTTTATACCAATATTTATGTTTTGCTATTTTATTTGGAGGATTTGAGACGGAGAATCTGGTGGAAACGATTTAGGGGCAAATATTGGGATAGCAGTAAGTTTATTTAGTGGCGATTTGTGGGAACAAGAATATAGAGAACTTGCTTCTGCCCGCGACTACGTCCGTGTGGAACTCGTTTATATCGTAGCTCGATACAAACTTTCACCGCCCACTTTCATCCCCATGGGGGTGGTTTCCGGGATAAAAACTGTCCTATGTCCTCCCCCAGGACTCCAAACTATCTCTATACCAAATTTCATCCAAATCGGTTCAGCGGTTTAAGCGTGAAGAGGTAACAGACAGACAGTGAGACAGACACAGTTTCGCATTTATAATATTAGTATGGATGCCGATTTTGACGTCGAAGATTAAGGCTGGGCTGCACAAAACCGTCTCTATTTATTTGCAAGCGTTTTTCATTAAGCCCTATTTTTTATTTTATTGAAATAAACAGTTCAATATTGTTTTTTATTAAAATCTGAATGTATGAAAAGATTGACAAGTTTCTATGGATATAGGATACAGAGGCTAGTATAAGTTTTACCGAAACAAAACGTTACGACCGCGTTCGCGTTTTTTTTTTATGATATAGGAGGCAAACGAGCAGTCGAATCACCTGATGGTAAGCGATAATCGACGCCCATGGACACTTACAACACCAGAAGAGTTGTAGGTGCGTTGCCGGCCTTTAAGATGGGAGTACGCTCTTTTCTTGAAGGCTTGAAGGTTATAACGGTCCGGAAATACCGCAGGCGACAGTTCATTCCAGAGTTTGGCTGTCAAATCCCATACAAATTGAGGGTGAAACGCAAACGCGATCGTTTAGTTTTGTTTCGGTAAAACTTATACTAGAGCCTCAGGACCCACTGAAAATCAGCGTCGGGCCCCCTCTGCCTCGACTTATGCTGAGTGGGTTCCTTTTTTGAGACAACTAAATAATATTTTTAGATATAAGAATTCTGTACACTGTTAACTTTTGTTGTTTCAAAATAAATCTCATTAATTCATTCATTAATTCATTCATTCATTCATTCATTCATTCATTCATTCTATGGAATGACAGCTGCACTCGCCATATTTAATTGTTGATCGGGCTATAATCGTAGGTTGGTGTAACCCGCCCTAAGCCCGTTATTCATAAAACTTAACAAAACTCTGTGAACTAAAACGTGTTTTGTCCCTGTCTCACGCAAATGTGAAAGTGAGTGATAAAGACAAACGCATTATAAATTATAACGGCATTTTATTTAAAATAAGTGTGATGAACGTCATTATAAATAAAGGCCTTTAAAACCATACTTAATATAAAAAATGCGAAAGTGTGTCCGCGTCTATCTATATGTCTGTCTGTCTGTTACCTCTTCACGCTAAAACCGCTGGACCAATTTAGATGAAATTTAGTACACAGATAGTTTTGAGTCCAGGACAATGACATAGGATATTTTTTATCCCGGTAATCATCCCCTAAGGGGGATTAAAAATTGTATGGAGCTACGATAAATACTTGTTTCACGCGGACGGAGTCGCAGGCAGAAGCTAGTTATTCATAATCGATCATCACCGATTCAATCCGGCTTAAAAAACACTAAAAGTTGAGCTAACTTGCTAAACAACATCAGGACAAACTTATATAATAACACTCCTTAAGGCGACAGTAACTCTATAATATAGTCTATCTCGCTCGCTCACATTAACTTGGTATAACCTTACATTCTGTACAGTCGAGTTCAAAGATTTGTATACACTTTTGCACCTTATTCCACTGTAATAAGGGTAAAAATGTATACATATCTTTGCCGTTGACTGTCGTACCTAGTCAGCATACAGTTTCGCAGACCCGAATGAAAGACCAGTCAACAAATACTCAACCGGATGATACGTACCTCCTTGGCACACATACTCAGACTCAGAAGCGTAACTCTCAAGCACCACTCCCATACAAAATCAAATTAACACCACACAATCAAATCTCAACCGAAAGAACAGCTACGCAAAGTTCAAATTCTAAAATCAAAACATAAGCCCGCCGCGAACGCACGCAATAATGAAAGGTCAGTTGTAATGCAATCAAACAAAAACCAATCCTATTCTGAAGGGCTTTAGAATTAATTTCGGAAGCAATTATAACAACACTTCTGGTTTCGCGTTGCGCTTAAATAAATTCGAACTTAATTTTGTTGGAGTTAAAGTTGATATTGGTTTTTGTTTGACGCAGGTTGCTTTATTACGTGTATAAAATTGCGTATGACCTATGACCCAGGATTGCAGCATTACCTAATGGCTGACACTCCCTAGGATGTCTTAGTAATTAATGGCAAAGTAAGTTTTATTATTTAATACCATGCAATTTCAAGTTTGATGAGGAATGTCCATCCATAACTCCATACTACTATTATAAATGCGAAAGTAACATACTTCAATCGGTCACAGACATATGTCTGTCTGTGTGTCACCTCTTCACGTTTAAACCGCTGAACCGATTGAGATATGATATAAAAATATAAAATAGTTAGACGCAGACGGAGTCGCGAGCAGAAGCTAGTATCCTACTAATATTATAAATGCGAAAGTTTGGATGTTTAGATGTTTGGATGTTTGTTACTCAATCATGCTTAAACGGCTCAACCGATTTGGATGAAATTTTGCACGAAGATAGTTTATAACCTGGATTCACATATAAAATAGTTTTATCCCGGGTCCACGCAGACGAAGTCGCGGGCGGAAGCTAGAAATATATATTTTTAACACTTTCATTCGCAACATTCGGCTGGACATACTTAGTTAACCGGCTTATTGCATTTATTTCTTGACCACGGCGATTTTTCTACTATTCGGCGTCACCATGACTTGAAATATGGATATGGATCTTTGTGCTTTCCCCGCCCATTTCACCTCTTTAGGGGATTATTTTCGGGATAAAACCATCCCATGTCCTTCCCCGAAATTCAAACTATCTCCATACCAAATTTCATCTCAATCGGTTCAGCGGTTTAAGCGTGAAAAGGTAACAGACAGACAGACTTTCGCATTTATAATATTAGTATGGATATCCAGTTATCTAAGTTATTCTGCAAGACGCCTGGGGCCGGTGGCACACTGACCTGTGCTTCCTCGGTTATTTTTACTATAGACAGTACACTGTGTATGTGTGCTGTGTTCTGTATGTAGGACGGATTGAGTCAATGGCCTGTTGCATTGCATATCATGTGTGACAGGACGTCAGTATCACTCAAAGTCAAGGTTTGTGTTACACAAGTAATTTGTCTCGATTAGTTTTGATTGCCAATAGATATAGTCGAACACAAATAAGCATCTATAGTGAAAATGCCCTTACATCCAATATTTGACAGCTGTCACCCCAGTAAAGTATTTTTTTTTGATGAAGAAATAAATATATTAATTATTTCACCTACGGATATCAAAACGGACTCGTTTTATCATTCCTACAGTGTATTAAATCAAGATTTCCCCAAATTCGATTCGATTCGACGAAACGATTCGATTTGCCCAGGAAATGGAAATAAGGTCAAGTTCAGAATTAGGGACTCGGTCAAGGGACAGTCCCTTCACTATCCGATAAGAGTGCACAGTGTAGGGAGAAAGGTAGGACATCCCAGTGTCAATTATTCTTCAAACGATTCAGATGATATAGTCTTGCCAGCGAGTCGCGTCACAGACATTTTCTTTTCAAATTTTAAATGCAACAATTGGTTTGTGTATTAAAATAAAGAAAGCAAAAAAATATGCCTAGTGACGATAACCACATTGAGATATCTCAAAAAATACGAAGCAACCGTTTTAATATTGCTCGTTGGCGACAAAAAACGCTCGGGGGGTGCATGTTGCGGAAAAGGCTTTACTAACCCCAGGCTTTACTTTTTTCTCCATTAGTGCCAACACCCCTATCTAACTTTTGACATAAGCCGTCAGTTACTTATAAAGCCTCTCAAAACCTAGCGGGGCCTGGCCGCAGCGGTCAATAGTAAACTTGTCATCAGTTGTCAAATTCACTATCGACCGCCACCACAGGCCGCGCCAGTCTGTTGCAGGCTTTAAGCCTCTCACTGACAAGCGATAGTGAAAGAAAGTGATATTCAGGCCTTCTCCGTACATTGCTGATTCCACAAGTAACCTAGCAACAACCTTAACTGGCAACGTGCCATGAATGCCTTGCGTGTACAATATAATGACGCGTTCAGGGTGCTGCTGCGACTGCCGCGGTACTGCAGCGCGTCGGGCATGTTTGCGGACGCGCATGTAGACGGGTTTCATGCGACGCTGCGCAAGCGCTGCGCCGCGACGCTCTGTAGGGTTCGCGGCAGCCGCCACAGTCTCCTGACAGTCGTAGCCGATAGATGGGACAGCAATTTAGTTAAGCACTGGTCCTCTCATCATTTAAGTTTTAGGCATAGAACTAATATATTTATTTAAGTACCAAATTGTTACTAACAAGATATGGATTTTTTAATGGTCCGAAATAAATGCTTTTTTTTTTTTCTTTTTAACTTCTAGAACAAGCAATGTTTGGCGAATCGTCAGTGTCAGGTGACAATTGTCAAGTTGGTGAAATAGGGGCCAGGTTTCATGTTGCGAGATGCATGGTGGCAATATAAATCCCTAATTACACGAGATAAACCTCATGTTTGATTATAGAACCCCCTAAATTAGTAGTTGATGCAGAAAAGTACAGTCTGTAATGAAAGTGTGCCAAAAATGCCATTTTTGACAGAATCCAAAAAGATATGAGAACAATATTCGTTTGCTATTCCGCTAAAAAACGTGCTGCTCTATCAGCGATGAAGAGATGCACCAAGTTATTTTTTATTTATTCAAAAGAACAAAAAAAATCACAATTTTATGTTACTCGTCTAACTGCGATAACAATTTGTCGGCGAGACCGCGCTCATTTTAATTAATGTAATATTTTTGCATGCGGTGCGCCCACCCCCCAAACATGCAAATAATTACAGCGAACCACCACGAATAATGACAAAACCTGATAAGGATTGACTGAAAACACAGCGTCGTGGCACTTCATGCTGAGTGGACTCCTTTTTGAGACTAAGCTCAACAATGTATAACTTTTTTTTCTCTCTAGTTTATAAGCAAATTGTAATGTTGTTGTGCTGTGTTTCAAATAAATCGCCATTAATTAATTCATTCATATATCATATGATATTGTTCTCGTAACTTATCATAGCCTTTCGGAAGTAACGCCAGGTTCAATCAATTACTGGAATGTCTTGGGAACTTTCGGGCCACCAACGATCCGGGGCGGTCCTTGCGGATATTTTTATGTACCTACCTGATCATTCTTGTTTCGCAAATAAAGGATTACATTATTAGGACAAATGACTGGAAACCAATACAAAATGTCGTACTTTTTTACTACACCTAGTGCCAAAGGTCGATACACGATTCATGTCAAGCAACAGGATTAAGCTGCCTAATGCAAGCGAATAACGTAGCCGAAAATATATACACGCCATTACCCGCCATCCATTCATCACTCTTTTCATGTCGTTTCCTATACAGGTATGGTAAGAGGAAACACTAAGGTCAAGATAATTGAGAAATAGGTATTTCTAAAATGTATTGCTGTCGCGCCAAACACAACCCGCCGCAGGGGAAAAGTGACAAAAATTATGAAATGCTATTTTGAAATGACGATAGAAAATTTAAAAACGTGCGGCATCGACCACTCGTATTCAATTCTATCGGTAGAAAGTAAGTGCCTGTGATTATGACACTACAATAGCATTTACTTTTGTTTAATTTTCGAGCGATCGAAAGTCAAAAATCGGCCCCCAGAGCGCGATAGAGACACCTGCAGCTTGGACCGAAAATACCTATTAAAATTACATAAAATCAACGTTTCGTAGTCCCCTGATTTCTTCTGGAAACTTGACCTATATAACTATTATTTTCATTAAAAATCAAAGAAAGGCTTTGGTCGTGTTCCTATGTTTTCCTTTTTTTAAATAATCTAGTCAAAATTGTTTTCAGCGGAAAATCTGGCTTTTTTAGGTTTTTGGAGGTTAATATCACTTTTAAGTATAAGTTTATGAAAAAAAAAAAGGAAAACATAGGAATATGTCAACAGTAGCCATAGATTTATGTAAAAAAAATGATTGCTCTACTGCCATTACCCAGGGAGAAAACAGGGGTGTACGTTTCTATGGAAAAACGGCCGTGGTGTTTCCTCTTAAAGAATTTCTTTGAAAACGGCAATAGCAACATGGACCTAATTTTGTACCTAGCTGAAAATTTAATTAAGACATTCTTATCTTAACTCAATATCAGTGCGTCGTGCTCACACACACATGGCTACACGCTTACACCCAGGAGAGCGCATGAACCAAGACACAGGACACATACATACATAGATTCACGCCTTTATTCCCAAAAGGACTAGGCACACGAAACGTATGCTCCAGTGCGACATTTAAAATAAATGTGGGTAAAATGTGGTGGTGTGGGTTCGAATCCCGGCTCGTAACCAATGAGTTTTTCGGAACTTATGTACGGAATATCATTTGATATTTACCGTTAGCTTTTCTGTGAAGGAAAAACATCGTGAGGAAACCTGCATACATCCACGAAGAAATTCAAAGGTGTTGTGAAGTCCCCAACCCGCACTGGGAGCGTGGGGACTACTGCCCGTTCCCTCTCATCCATGAGAGGAGGCCTGTGCTGTGTGAGGCCCAGCAGTGGGAGTGGGACGGTATATAGGCTGATTTATTATAATTTTATTTTAAAATGTGGTGGCGCGCGGATGCAGGGGTACGACGATAACGGGATAAGCCGCGCAGGCGAGGACTGAGTAAAACGGTGTACCTATAGCGAGTGACTATCACCCATTAAAATACCCAAAAAGACATCTTCGTATGTACATTCATTATTAATAGCTACACATTGATTCTCAAAATCTATCAATGACTTGCACCGTACCAGACTCGATGTCCTAAATTATTCACTGTCCAAGCTCTCTTTATCTTCCTAAGCCAAAAAGACCCAAGTTTGTTTAGAATTATATGTACATATAACGTTTTAGAATGATTTTCTGTAGTCGTTAGAATGGAAATCGCATCAAATAATTTATTTGACAAATAGGAGAACGGCATTCGTTAATTTATGGTTTCACGGAAGAACAATCGTAAGGATTAGGGTGTGGTCTGATAGCTAGCGTAGCGGACGTGGGCATAAGCGGAGCGAGAAGCGGGCATTGTTGATAATGCGGGCTTAATTTTCATTCAAAGTGAACCTCTGCTTTTAACCAACTGAGCTGTCGTGGCTCATACAGACAACTGCAAAAATCCATACCAATAATTTAAATGCGAATGTGTGTCTGTCTGTCTGTCTGTCTATCTGTCTGTTGCCGCTACACGCTTAAACCACTGAACTAATTTAGATGAAATGGTATACAGGCACTTTGAGTCCCGGGGAAGGACACAGGACAGTTTTTATCCCGGTGGTTATGGACAGAAAGTTTGTATGGAACTACGATATAACCGATTCCACGCGGCAGTAGCTAGTAGGTGTATGTACCTTAAATGATTATAATTATATATTGTTTATTTATCGCGTGCTTTGAAACGCCGTTCGTTCTGACTAGATTAAGAAACAATAAGGTCTGACTTTCAGATATATGACCTGACCTGATATACTTGACCATATAATACTTTATCTGATTTAATCGATACATTATTTGCGTAAAAATTCCTCGATAGAAAAAAAATCCTAAGTTGGGCCTTTTTTTTTTTCTTACTCAGCCTACTCAAACAATACATTATTTTGCGACACAATCAATTGAATACTATAGTATTTTATCTCATAAAACATCTCACTTAATGAAATATAAAAAAAAAATCAGTAAGTTGGGTATTTCTCGAAAGATCAAAAAAGCAATTCCCGAAGAGTGTTACATCTCATTTACTCGTGCGCGGAAGGCATAAGCGTGTCTCTGTCAAGGGGGCGTGGTCGACTCGAATCAAGGCATCCCCTGAAGTTCAACATCTTAGAGATAAAAAAAAACATCTCATCACTTTTACATACTTATTTGGTTTTTATACCTCAATAAATGTAGAAAGGTCCTTTCTAATCATAATTCCAATCCGCTGTATATCAAACGCGCCCTTACCCACTGATTGACAAACACGCAGACATTGTTAGTAGAGATGCTCTTATAATTAAGTACAGTCGGCCGCGCTGCGGTTAATGGTCGTTAGTGACAGCTTGAATAAAACGCAGACAAGTCTACTCAGGCTTCAGGTTTCGGTATTAGGCATATATGTGTAGGGAAAGGCTATGAGGTTGTTACTTCGTTTTGTATGTAGGAGGTAATGTACGGAACCACTTAATCGTCTTAAAAATCTTTTTCATCTGTGTATAAAACTGACTTTCTGGAATGGACAGAGTCGCGGGTTTGCCTGTTCTTTGGAATACGCAGCATCTAGTCACTTATATTCGAAATTCTCTTATCCATACTAATCTTATAAATGCGAAAGTGTGTCTATCTGTCTGTCTGTCTGTTACCTCTTCAAGCTTAAGCCGCTGAACCGATTTAGATGAATTTTGGTATAGAGATATTTTGAGTCCCGGGGAAGGACAAAGGATAGTTTTATCCCGGAAATCATCCCCTAAGGGGTGAAATGGGGTGAAAGTTTGTATGGAGCTGCGATATAAACGAGTTCCACGCGGACGGAGTCGCGGGCAGAAGCTACTAAACTTTCATCCCCCATTTCACCCCCTTAGAGTTAGGGGATGATTTCCGGGATAAAAACTATACTATGTCCTTTCCCGGGACTCAAACTATCTCTATACCAAAATTCATCTAAATCGGTTCAGCGGTTTACGCTTGAAGAGGTGACAGACAGACAGACAGAACAGACAGACACACACTTTCGCATTTATAATATTAGTATGGATATCCTGGATTGAAACATAGGATACTTCTTATCCCCATAATCATCCTCTGAAGGGTTACAATTAAGGTTGGCAAATGCTTAGTGTTCTCATAAAATAAAATAAACCAGACATCTCTACAGAACAATATAAGAGAATTTAGCGCTATGTGGAATGCAAACAGACAAACAGACCGACTGAATTAATCACAGAACGGTGCGTTGGTACAAAGTGAGAATTTACTGGTAATACTAATAAGAGTAATAAAACGAAGTATTCGGTCATTAATCGCAATGACAGACAGACGGGGAGTAAAAAGGTTGCTAACAAAGCAGGGTCGCAGGTTCGCGTCTAGACTGTTTCATTGTTTAAGTAGTAAAGAGTATTTTAACAAATACTAATGTTATAAATGCGAAACTGTGTCCGTCTGTCTGTTTGTTCTCTTCACGCTTAAACCGCTGAACCGATTGCGTTGAAATTGGGTATGAAGATTACAGACAGACATACCCATTTATAATATAAGTATGGATATCCAACCAGAAACTTGATTCCATACACAGTTTTTGAAACCTGATAAGTGGTTCCGGATATTACCCCATATATAAGTACTTACAAACTTACCAAGGTAGGCCTTTCCTCTTTAAAATATTAGTAAGTATGTTATTTTCATACAATCTTACAGTCCTCACGCTTTGTACCTACATAATTTGTAAGACAGAGTTAATCTTTGGTGCGTGCCAAATCGAGATTCTCTCAAAATTGTCATTTCACCGAAAACTTAGAAAAGTACTTCTAAAATTTAATGAAGTCTTTCTCAAGTGCAGCTACGATTCAAAACCTATCTCGACTCGCTTTCCCTCTCGTCTCTAGCTTTACTTGACCTTGAAATTCGAAAGAAAAAAAAATCGGAAGAAAGAAATAAACATAAATCCAATTTTGATTAAAAAATAACTGCACTCAGATACGATGCCACAGATAACACACCGACAATTGAAAAGTTGTTTAACCATAGAAAATGACGACGTCACTGGTCTGTTTCTCACTACGTACTTAATACTAATTCTGGGTTGCACCAAAACCTCTGTAATTGTCACCGGTGTTCTTTAATGCTGTTGCGGTTGCTAATAATGCTGTTGGGGCTACCACGATTCTGTAGTGCTTCGGGGATGTTCGCGGATGCGCACACGGACGGCTTTGCGGCCATCCTGCGCAAAAGGGTAGCATCCCTAATACGGAGGACGAAGGATAGCACCAACAGCTTGCTAAAAACCATTGTTGATAGATTTCAAGGTCGTATTCAGAAGAACTGGAATGATTTGCACTGCTCTCCGGGGTAGTTTATAATATTTATTCAAATTGTACTACTTATTTTACTACTAATACTAACTATTAAGATTTCATGTCGCTTTTGTACTAACAACTATGGACTTGTTTCCGAAATAAATTATTTGAATTTGAATTTGAATTTGAATTTAAAATCCGAAAGTTTAACAAGTTTCCATGGAATGACAGCAGCCGGCGCCATATTTAACGTTGATCGGTCTGTATTCTTGACCTGGTAAAGGTCGCGGGAGTCCGCTGGCAGCGCTGCGCAGAACCGGTCACTTTGGCACTCTTCGGGGGAGACCTATGTCCAGCAGTGGACGTCTTTCAGCTGATATGATGACGACGGTCTGTAATCGCAAGTTGGTACAGTGGTACAATAAAACGTTGCTGATTTCACTACGGTGTTGGTAGCTGGAGTTATACTGGTGGCCTGAGACAAGCCACTAAGCTTTGTGAATGCTACCCTCTTGAAAATTGTCAACTACTCCAACAACCGTGTATGTCCGCCCCACTTGAGAGCCAATCTCGAGAACGGACGCCCTGAGCCGTGAACTTGAGAGCTTTGACCGAAGTTTCCACCGGTGTTGTGCTTCAAACTTAATTAGAGAGCGAATTTAGGTTTATCCTAATTTTAATTAGGGCAAGATGTGAAAAATTATGATATTCCAAGCTTTTAAAGGACGAAAAAATCTGAAAAAGATATTTGCTCCGTGGACGTGCCAGAAGCAATATCTCCTGCCAGCATCTTTTGATGCTTCGTACAGAGGCGAAACACGTGTCGAGGTTTTCTCATTATTGGTGGTGGTTTGCTGTAATTATTTGCATGTTTGGCCGTGCGCAGGGAGGGAGGGAGGGAGGGAGGGAGGCGCATTAGCCGCATGCAAAAATACGCAAATTTGGTGCATCTCATCATTGCTAATAAAATAAGGCTGCACATTTTTTAGCGGAATAGCAAGTGAAGTGTATTGTGGGCGATGGGCTAGCAACCTATCACTGCAATATCACATTTTGTCGATCTTTTATACCCACATGTAAGCTAAAAGTGGCGCTGGAACATACGTTTAATGTGCTCTGCCTACCCCTTTTGGGAATAAAGGCGTGAATGTATGTATATATGTATGTAGCAAAGGAAGAGTCAATATTCCATTATTAATCTAGTCTTTTGAATTTCTTAAGAGCACTATATACTATGTCAAGCGCACTCGAGGACAGTTTTCCTCTATTTAGTAAGATTTTTGTCTCTTAATACCTATTGCTTATATTGTATAGTGAAGAGTTGATGCCAACTAGGAATATATCCGTTTTCTAACTTCATCTGACTCAAGGTGGTTTTCCACCGGCGAGGCGAGGCGGGGCGTGGATGGGCGAGAATTGAAATTAGTATGGGACTTACTACCTATTTCAAACGCGCGCGCGCGCGCTCAGTGCACATAGGTAGTAAGTCCCATACTAATTTCAATTCTCGCCCATCCACGCCCCGCCTCGCCTCGCCGGTGGCAAACCACCTTAAGACTTAATGAATATGAAAAACGGATAACTTTAGCAGCACGTGTAGCACACGCCGGCTGCGACATACTCTCGATTTTTATAGCACTATACCTCTTCTTCTAAGTGTTCTAAAAAGAGAGAGACGGATAGTGCGAGAAAAATCGAGAGAGCTCGCGCGCCGTCGCGTGCTAGCCGTGCTGGGCACTAAGTAAATATTATAGTGGGGTATTTTTCCAGACGGCCATTCTGTATGTAACACGGGATACATAATTATCACTTTATCACACTACTCCTTCGCCCGTAGCAAGAGTAATGCAAATACAAATAGGTACTCTTTATCGCACACCTCAATAAAAGAACACTGTACAGAATATAATCAATACAATTAGAGGCAGACAACAGACGATCTCATCGCTGAAGAGCGATCTCTTCCAGACAACCTTGGCGGGGGCACAGCACCTTGCCATGTACCCCGGAGAAGGCGACGAAGACGCCCAGAACGAGCCCGCAGAGGCAGAGCGTGACGAGGGCTCTAGGCCGTTAAACCTGAAATCCTAGTCCTCTGAATTACTTAGCGCAGATGGCGGCTGACGGTGTTTTTAGTGGGTTACCACATAACCCAGACATCCCCCGAAAACTGGTTATTAGGTTTTCTCCACGGAACAAAAAAAAGGGAAGATAATCCTTCAAAATTGCAATAGTCAGCGCAGCGTATGCGTCATGCGCACTAAAAGGGTTTAACTCCTTGAAGAACGCTATAGACTGTGAAGAATTAGGACCTCTCGGTAGGTAATGACAAGTCAAGACTCGGGTAATAACTGTGTTTATTCAGAGAAAATGTATGGCTTATATACGCATTTCCTTGTGTTCCTATGAGTGGAAACTGCTATCAAGGTTCCAGTACAAAGTCCAGGCATGTGCAGGCGGCTATGCCGAGGTCGAGGTATTATGTTACAGTTTGTTATGATTAAGTACTAATGGAAAATAGGAATAGACTTTCCATCAGGTGTGCCGTGTGCCCTCCCTACACTGTTTGAAAAAATTCGCACAAGTTTAAGAATAAATAGGTTTAACACTGCAGCTGCGCAGTTCCCGCGTTCACGTCTGCCGTATGTGCGGGCATTTTTCACAGACAGTGTGTTCCACTTCCAACTTCCACATGGAACAACCTTCATCTTGTTCAACGAGCGAGCGCGAAAGAAATTCTCCGTTTGGGCTTGAGCCAGAATTATTTTGCTGTTCTCTTCTGCAGGTTGATTCTCGTGAAAATCTGTGAGCTGGTTCGTTAACATGTGTTTTGAGAAAAAACATAACCCTCCTCTTCTTCGGTAGTCGGGTAAAAAGTCACATACGCGACTTATAAATAAATAAATAAATAAAAATCATTTATTTCAGACCAGTTCGATCCATATGTGGTTAGTACAGCTCACAGTAGCCAGCAGCAGAGCCATTAGTACTAAGATGATAAATAGGAAAGTCTTATATTATAGCTTTATAAGTTTGAATGTAGTTGGTTATCTCCGGAACCACTTATCCGATTACATTTTTTTTTCACTTGGATGGACTTCCTATAATAATCCATACTAATATTATCCATACTAAAATTATGAATGCGAAAGTGTGTCTGTCTGTCTGTTTGTCTGTCTGTCTGTCTGTTACCTCTTCATGCTTAAACCACTGAACCGATTTGGATGAAATTTGGTATAGAGGTAGTTTGAGTCCTGGGGAAGGATATAGGATAGTTTTTATTCCGGAAATCACCCCCCAAGAGGATGAAGTGGGGGAGTGAAAGTTTTTATGGAGCTACGATATAAACGAGTTCCACGCGGACGGAGTCGCGGGCAGAAGCTAGTAATAAATAAATAATCAATATTAGGGGATAACCTTACACAAATCGACCTAGTCCCAAATTAAGCAAAGCTTGTACTATGTATAGGTACAAGACGACGATAAACATACTTATATAAATAAATAAATGCCCTTACCGGGATTCGAACCCAGGACCTCTTTCCTCGTAGGCAGGGTCACCACCAACTAGGCTACAGCGGTCGTCAAACGCGGTCGTTCCTAGATGGACATAGGCTATATTGTATCCCGCGGGTTTGTCTGCATTCTTTACAATACGCGGCTGAAGCCACACTGACAGCAAAGTTTAATTATAATCTTCCAAATATTTAAACCTACAACTGTTAGAAATGGCAATGGAAATCAAACTTCATGTGCCCTGCCTACCCCCTCTGGGAATGCAAGCGTGAATGTCAATTTGTTTTGTCGCATAAGACTAGTATGTTTTGTCGAGCAGAAAACCTCCTACCAAAACGAAGCGCCTTGCAAATTCCCAGTCAACACAGGTTGAATGCGAAACGGTTCCAAGTGAACCCCATCCCGTATGCAAACGTACCTAGTTGAGAACTAGTTTAAATTAACCGTAAAACAAGCGCCACATGCTAGTCGTTGTGCATGCAGACGGCTTGCAAGCCGCGTGTAGTCGGGTGGAAATTATTTTATCTGTGCAATCCGGTGGAGATGTGAGCGGAATGTGAGATGGCGACAGTTTGCAGAAAACATATGCCAATCATTTATTTATCAGCGAACGAAAAAACAATAGAATCCTTACAATTTTTTACCCAAACACGTGCCGAAAACCCGGTATGGGCATGGTCGAACTAAACGGCTGCCTGGCATCGTTTTGACACCCCGCCCCCAACCACGCGGTCATTTTGCGACGCTGCTTGGAGTTCTATGGTTTTTTCGTTCGATGTTATTTATATCATCAGATCTGCTGCACGGCCATCATGCGACGGCCGCGACATACTATCGATTTTTATACAATACCTCTTATTCTAAGTGTTCTAATAAGAAAGAGACGGATAGTGCGAGAAAAATTGAGAGTATGTGTCGCGGCCGTCGCATGATAGATGTGCTGGTTGATTACGAAAAAGCATTAGGCACGTGACCTCCAATCGGCTGGTCGATAGCGTATGTATTTTTTTGTATGGGAGCTCTAAGCCACTGTATCTGTCGATGGCAGTCGCTATCGTGAGATGATGCCACAAAAATAACCAAAGCTTAACTGTCTCATCATCATAGCAGCCGTAAGACGTCCACTGCTGGACATAGGCCTCCCCCAAAGAGTACCAAAGTGACCGGTCCTGCGCCACCCGCATCCAGCGGACTCCCGCTAACTAAGCGCAACTTAAGTGTCTATAGGTAACTTAATATATTGACAGATCCCTCGGACTGATTCACAGCCCGTGCACGAACATACGTGAAGCTAGTTGGTGTCTAAGGTGAATAAACACTGATTACACAAAAATATTCATAAAGCTCATCTATTTATCCTCAAATATACTACAATGTATCAAAGTAAAATCACGCCAAAGCAATCCCAGAAAACAACTTGGCGAAAAAAGGCAAAATCGTTTCATTAATCTAAACATTTCAAAAATCCCCTCCATTCTCTCAGATTCTTTCAGCGGTGTCTCTAAATGCAAATGTAGGGTATAAGGTTCATTTATCAACATTTTACCGTCAGTTTTCTTTTCTGCAGCTGTGACTGAGGGAGATATTTTTTGTAAATAATAACGGCTGGAAGCTGGCTTCTTGAAAGTGACGTGTTGAGATACCTTTATGACGGACGATTTGAGACGACATCAGTCACTTAAGGCCGAAACGCGCTGACGGCGGTGGCGGAGTGCCGCGGAGGCGGTACCGGTTGTAATGTTCGAGCTAATATGAAAGGGTCCGCACAGACCGCGCCGCTCTGTGCGGATCCTGCTGTCAGTGCGTTTCGGCGTTTAAACATAGATGGTGTCCATCTTGAAGGTTCATTACATCAATTGGTGAAATAGCACGTTAATTCGGATTATTTCCTATATTTGAACGAGCGAGCGGAGCGATCGAAGTTCTCCGTTTCATTTTAGTCCAAAATTCTTTCGTAGGTCTCAACCGATTCTCGTAAAATTTCGTCGATTCAGTTTTTCGGAAAAAAATAGGTTAGTGAGGACTACAGCTACATAGCACATCACAGAGCTACTAGTTTTATGAATGACTAGTTTTTGCCCCCGACTTCGTTCGCGATGACTTCCTTTTGTTGGACTTTTGCTGGGATAAAAAGTATTCAATATGTTAATTCAGGGTATACTGTATTTGTATACTAAACTCCATCTTAATCCGTTCAGCCGTTTTTGCGTGCTTTAGTAACAAACACCCCAAATTTCGCATCCTTACTAATATTATAAAGCGTCGTATTAATGTGATTTTTTGTACGGAGATAGTTTAGAGGCAGGAGAGTGACATAGGCTACTTTTTCCAGCGGGAAAACATCTAATTCCCACGGGAAAATTCAATATGTCACATATTCCTATAACCACGCGGGCGAAGCCGCGGGCATCAGCTAGTTTATAATATTAGTAGTATTAGTTTCTTATATAAGTGGCGGGACGACCTGAACGTATTCTCAAATGATTCTTCAGAGATAGCGGGGATATAGATGTGGCAGCTAAAATAAAACTAGATAGGTATTTAGGTATATTACCGTTTTAAAACACCCCCCGGACAACTTAACTATCATAACCATCACGATAGATAAGACTCGATAAACAAAACGCACTGAAATTGGTTCAACCGATTGGGAGCTACGATGCCACAGACATTGACAGACACACATACACATGATAATTTAAAACACCCTTCCGTTTGCGTCGAGGGTAAATAATTAAAAACTTACAAAAGTTGAAAAACCAACGTCATTTTCATTTCAAAGTTTAATATCTCAAAACTGATTGAACCAATTTTGTTGAAACGTAGCTAAGAACCATCTCGATTACGTCAGCTTTCGGAGAAAATAACCGCATTACAATCGGTCCATTCGTTTAGGAGCCACGATGCAACAGACACCCAGCTAACACCCCTCTTCTTGCGTCGGGAGTTAACATAGTTTCGAAGATTACCGAAGAGAGTGAAAAGAGAAAACATTACAACATATATGATCGATATATATATTAAGGTAAACGTAATAGTCTTCGGCGTTGCACTAGTATATGACACGGGGTGTCTATGTCAGTGACATGGTTTAAATTGGTATGAAGAAAATATCTTGAGTTTAAAGATTTGTCGTTGGAGTAACTCCACCGATATTTGTCCTCTGCCAGGCTTTTGACGCCTTTGTACGACTCAACAGCAACTGTCTTTTATTTGGCTCTTTTAATCAATAGTAGTAAAACTAAAACCCGTCATCTCTAAATAAACAGCAGTACACCGCCCTATCACGTGGGACGTTTACCTTGTCTATTTATAAAATTAGTTTAAATCCAACTGCCATGATCGAACGTTTACAAAACAATCACCGCAGTAGCTAGTCATCGACAATAAGCTATTAAATGCAAAATCGAATTCCTTTGTGCGCTCCCATCATTACAATCATCAGTTGAATGACGCAATCACGATCTCAGACTAATGCATTCAATGACGAAATCATTGGATGCGGTCGTGGTCGAAACAACCTTAGTTGGACTCGTGAATCTAGTGATGTTTCCGGAATCATGAAATCATGGTGCGAACAGTGCATGAGCAGTCTGGTTTAACCTGCTAAGACAAATTTAAAAAAAAACCGGCCAAGTGCGAGTCGGATTCGCGCACAAAGGGTTCTGTAGAATGCTACTAATATTATAAATGCGAAAGTTTGGATGTTTAGATGTTTGGATGTTTGTTACTTAATCACGCTTAAACGGCTCAACCGATTTAGATGAAATTTTGCACGAAGATAGTTTATAACCTGGATTCAAATATAGGATAGTTTTTATCCCGGGTCCACGCAGACGAAGTCGCGGGCGGAAGCTAGTTATCTATAAAAACGGCAAAAAAATACGTTTGTTGTATGGGACCCCCCTTAAATATATTATTATATATATATATTATATATTTTATTCTGTTTTTTAGTATTTCTCGTTACTGCGGCAACAGAAATACATCATCTGTGAAAATTTCAACTGTTTAACTATCACGGTTCCTGAGATACAGCCAGTGGTGACAGACGGACAGACAGACGGACGGAAAGCGAAGTATTAATAATAGGGTGCCGTTTTACCCTTATGGAACCCTAAAAACCGGTCAAGTGCGAGTCGGACTCGCGCACCGCAGTGCGGTTGCGAGGGTTAGTTCGGAACAAACATGTAAGTAAGTATATAAATTGTTCGGGAATCGACTCTCCTAAGGGTGAGACTGACGGACAGACAGACAGACAACGATGTTATCTTATAAGGTTCCTATTTTACCCCACTGCTTCAAGCGTATGTAAATATACGTATGTAAGTCGATAAAGAAAAGTCAATTTCACGGGCTACAGTCCAAACGGTTCGATGGAGTTTGACATATGAGATATCGTTGGACTCCTCATAATTGTGAGAGTGGCGCGTAGTAGGGTTTTTTTCGATTTCATTTGTTCATTTCTAGGAATGGGGCCCTAAAAATACGATCTATTTAATTTGAACAGATAACAGTTTTAAATTTTAAAATGTTCTGAAATCGAAGTAAACAAGGCATATGAAAAACAACTTCTTTAATATTTGATTTACATATATTAGTTCCTAAGGTGTATACCTACCCACATTGATGTTAAAAGTGGCGCTGGAACACAGGTTTCGTGTGCTCTGCCTACCTCTTTTGGGGATAAAGGCCTGAATGTATGTATGTATGTAAGGTGTATGTGAACTCCTCCAACCCGCACTGGCTAGTGTAAGGCCCGGTCCCTCTCATCCTTGAGAGGTCTGTGTCCAGCAGTGGGAAGTATTTAGGCTGTTTTTTATTATTTAAAATTTTTCGTTGGGTCTTTATTTCTCAGCAAGAGCTGCTGGTAATTAATGTCCTCTACGGGCTAAAGCCAAGTAGAAGACATTTGACTACGTTGTGTATTTAATTAAAGTTATCATTTAAGTTAGTTAGTCTTAGTCTAAGTCCGTTCGGTCATCGTCAACTTGCAAAAACTTTCGCATGATTCTGCGTGTATTCAGTATTGCGGCTTTCTGCATTTGCATGTAAGTGTTCGAGGTGTTTAGGAATAACGCCAGTGGTTGATAGAATAATGGGAACGTATACACTTTTTCCTGGTTCCAGATCCTGCGGACTTCATCTTTAAGGTCGGTATATTTGTGTTATTTTTCTGCTATTGTTTTTTGCACGTTATGGGAGTTGGATTATTATTATATTCGTTTAAACGGCGAAAGTTAAACTAAAATGATTTGTCAAATTAACCGGAATCGTATTGCAACATTTGTGAATCATGTTGATATGTTGTGCAAGGCCGCGATTATAAATAAAATAAAAATGTGGATAACTTATCATGGGTTCATGCATGTCTAATAGACATTGCAATACCTAACTTTGCGATGCCGCCTCGCATTCTATTCACACATCCATGGTGATTCGACACGCCCGAGTGTTGCAACAACAAGCTTTATGAACTTTAAGCTTTTAAACAGAACTTATGGACTACCTGCCGACTTGAGAAGTTCGGGCCATGTAGTTGGGCACTTGTTTCAAACACTTCAGACAAGTAAAATTTGAAGTTTCTGAAGTTAGGTACCCACAGATACAGGCGAGTTCAAATATATGTATCGATTTAATCCGCTCGTAAATATGTAATACTTATCGTTAAAACCATGTACTAACAACTCGAGGCATATTGACGAGTATGTTTTATGCATGCATATTGTTACACTGTTTGTTGTCTTTTCTAAGAAACCTTTTGATAGTCAAACCAATCTTAAACTGAACGCGACTTCAATTCATTGTATAGTTTTTAACTTGATGTTGTTTTGTTTACTAAAGATTTATTAAGCATAATATTAGTTATTTATTTAAAATATATTTTCAGTCCGGTATTCAAAGTTCAAATTTACGTAAACACATTGTAGGTTCGGTTTAAATTTAATTTTACTGTATCCCAAATGTAATCAAAATAATTACTTATCATTCGACTCAGAATTCGTAGTAAATTATCTCTCATCTAAAAACAAACGGGTCCCGAGAAATTCTATTCGCCAAAAATATTATCGTCAGAAACGCAAGAAAATGTAATAATTCCAAAATTGGAACAGGAACGTCGCCTTGACTTCTTGTTGGTGTGAACAGAAGTGAAAGATGCGCCTTGGCACGATTACTTGGCAGTAGCTCATGAATAAATTAACTGCATATGGGGTGGGGTTATTCTAAAACAAGTTGGCTATTCTTGATTTAGTCACTAGCGACTATAGGACCGCTTTAGCCCAGTTGGTAGTGACCCTGCCTATGAAGCAAGAGGTCCTGGATGACCATTTTATTTTATTTTATTAGCCTATATTGTGTCCCACTGCTGGGCAAAAGCCTCCCCTTTTTTCCGCCACTCGTCTCGGTCCTGTGCTAGTGTTCGCCAATCAGTACAAAACGTATCAAGGTCGTCCCGCCATCTCCTTTTCGGTCTGCCTCTACCTCGGAAGCCATCTTGTGGAAGCCATTCGGTGGTGGTGTGGATGACCATATTTAAACATATTTCTTTTTGCATTAAGTGCTTGTTTCTTGTTGCCGCTGTTGGTATTCGTAATGATAAATAAATTTGTTCGTGAGTCATGGATGTTTTCTATGTAGAAAAGTATTTTTTATGTTAATCGTCGTGTTTTTTTTTAATTTGTTGTGTATGTTAGTCTGTAACGTATTTGTACAAATGGGCTTTTATTGCCTATGAAAATAAAAATGTAAAAAATAAAACTACTACCTGTCATTAGGTTTAGCATCACAACATTCAATTTTGACCTACAAATATAGCAAACATTTGTTGACATCTGTGCATAGGGAGTTACTTTTTATTGCCAGGCAGTTTACATAATACAAATGTCAATAAAGACTCTACTGACTTTAAAGTCAATTGGTGGCCCATGAGGGGGTCATAGATACCTTGACACGCTCTTGCAACTAAAATTATTAGTGTTTCTCTATATGTTTAGGACTTTGAGTGAAATAGGTGATAGCTGATTACGTAATAAGCATATATGATCATCTATATAAAAGATACGCGTTTCTTTGAATAAAGGATTGGTTACATTTTGCTGTTACCACATTCAAGCATTGTATCACGAATAGATAGTCATAAAAAAACCAACGGTTTTACACCTTTAGTAAGAAAATACACTTGGCTTATCACATCACAACATTCAATTATTACTTTTAAATAGAACAGATAAAAACCCACTGTAAGCACTAATGATTGCCTTTCATTGGGAATATAAATTAGCAACATTGACATTCGACCACAAGATATCACAACATTTAGTCAATAAAAACTTTTACTAACCCTTCCCTTTTAACTAGCATCATTGATTTCTTCCAACTATCCGGGAACTCAACACTTCACATGCTACATGTGTTTCATTTGACACAATATGCCCTCAGACAACTGGAGGGCCCTACAGACCCTCTCGCCTGATCAGACCCGCGTTATTTGAAACTGAAGTACTCTCGAGTGTGCTGCATAAGGTTTGGGGGAAGAAAAGGATTTGTGAGTACTGTCTGTCAAGTCAATGGTCTAATCTATGTGCATAAGCTGACAATTGCAAGTCTTTTATAAGTTGCGACTTTAGCTTGGTTGGAAGAAGTGTCCATTTAAATATAACCATTTCAACTATGTTTATTAGTGTATGTCCCAAAGTAGAATAACAATATATTGATTTAAACTTTCAAGACTCTCATACATTATTTTTACTAAACGGGACTTAATCGCGTATAATTAACTTATTAATTTTCCACTCTGACGTCTCCCGACGTTTCGGCAACATGCATGTTCGCGGGAACAAAATATAATTACAATACCTGTTATTATTCTATAAATATGCATTGAGTTAGCTTATAGTATGTTGTCCTGATTTTTTATTTTAATCGTCATTCAAGTTTAGGGTATCTCAGAAATAAGGAACACTTTAATCCAATTTACATATTTATTCAATTTTACGTGTACAAGGCATCTCAGCAACCAAACTTATAATTCACCAACCAAACTTATATTTCGCCAACCAAACTTATATTTCGCCAACCAAACTTATATTCGCCAACCAAACTTATAATGGCTATCACAAGCCTCCAAACTTATACTAAAGAACTCAATTTAAACTTAACACGGTTAACAAAACTTATAGCGAAGCAACACTATTATTTCTAACTTCTCGCACGTCCGCTCCGTTCGAACGCTCAGGCCAGAATGTCCCGGCTCGCCGGTCGTTACCTTGAGAACCCCACTCTGTCGTCTGAACGGCCGGTGCCACTACCCTTTATTTTTGCATTAATTCAATTCATAGAAATAGTGTAGTTTTATTTAACGAAACCTTACACAAGTATCACTTCGTATATTAATATCGTACTTACTTAAAGCTGCTTTACTTGCCATACAAAACGTGATTCGCTTACCTGAAAAATAAAAACACAATATGAGTATAACTGCAAAATAAAAGAATACAATTAACCTCATTTAAAATACGTTATTTTACTACGCTTTACGAATTTCCTAAATCCTAAAACGAAAGATACCATAAACTGAATGTACTTAATATAAGGCCTAGTGGTCCATTAGAGGACCGAATTGGGCAATGATCCTATACAGTCAAACAAGGGTCTATCCGACCCGACGACTTGTTTTGATATCAAATTTATATTTCTCTGGCGAACAGACGAACGAAGTCGCACTCACGGTAGAATTTTCACTTGTTTTCTTGACCACTACTCAGGCAAATCATGAGGGGAGCAATTTAGAAAAGTTTGTACAAAGTTAGCACAAAAAAAGGCTAAACTTCCCAACTTTTAATTTTCCTTTTTGTTACCAATTTTCTTAGTCATTTCTAATACCGATATGAGATTTTTTGGAATTAAGACCGAATATAAGTATAAAAGTCTCATTATCATTAAAAAAACGGTAACGAAAAAGGAAAAATAAATGTCAGTCTTAATTGACGTTCGAACTTTGTCCCAACTTTTCTAGAACTGCTCAAGGATGGACTCTTTTTTGCCTTGTTTCGCCTGGACAGCGGCCAGTAACATATGTATTTTAGAATAACCTCCTTGGGGGCCTCCCAGAGGGAAGCAGGGATGGACTGTGAGTCTGGGACGGCACGCGATATTCAATAAAGCCGGCCAGCTCTTTGTTGGAGAACTGCGTCGTGGCACGATTATAAACTCGAATTAAACCGCAAGGCGCGTGCGATTCGATGAAAACGCTACAAAGGCACATTTTAATATGAGGTCGCGCTACCCTCGTAATACTTTAAATTAATAATTTAATTTAAAAAAACTAAGTTTCAACCGACTTATAATCAGTACCCTAATCGCTTCAAGTGTGCCTGTAAAATTTGAAGAGTTCCCTCGATTTCTCCAGTCATGAGATCCTGACCTGATGACCATGGGACCACCTGGGAAGGATACCCTTTCTAACAAAAACCAGGTGTTTTCGAGTAATCGTGAAACATTCATAAAAAGATTCCGACGAATTGAGAACCTCCTTTTTTGAAGTCTGATACTAAAAATCAAACCGATACGTTAATTCAGACAGAACTCCCAGTCCAAACGTTGTGTTAATTCGCCCATCAGGTGGGTAGTATAAAAACGCCAGTTTGTGGGGTCTAAACGACCCGGCGAGGGTTAACCCGCCGTTGAGGTTACGTGGGAGATGTAATGGGAGGTAAATAGTTTCGTTTAAGTGTTCCATTAATGTTTATACGGATAGTGCTAATCTGAAGGCGTTTACTGTATGCTTATAAATAGTTCAGTAATTTCATTTAACACTGCTGAGTTGTGCCGTATTTCAAACGCGTATAGACAGTTTCACGTAGCGAACCTAAGCATCGTAAAAAAATCTTAGTCTACACCCCTATTATACAAGTCTGAGCAGGAAACAGGTAAAATTACCAGTCAGCGATGATCAAGTGCCCCAGTATTCCCATTTTAGATTTGTAACTGTTCGTATTGAAACTTCAAAATCCTACTATCCTTCTAATATAACAAATGCGAAAGTGTGGACGATAGTTGATAAGTATTTGGATGTTCGGATGTTTTTTACTCAACCACGGCTCAACCGATTTGGATGAAAATTTGCACACAGATTGTGTATAGCTTAGATTAAAGTATAGGATAGTTTTATCCTGGTTCGCACAGACGAAATCGCGGGTGGAAGCTAGTACAGTATATTAGGCCGCTCATGCAATGACAACGGACCGTCCTGAGGATTATTACGTTCAGCGTGTCATTGAATTAAGATTCCATAAAAATGCTGTACATTGCAAACAAACTAAAAGAAATCGAAAATTAATGAAAAAAAATGAAAATATTGATAAAATAATTTTGGATTGTTTACATAAAAAAATTAGTATGCGAGAATGCTTGAATAATTTAGCTTCTTTAAATTACCGTTTAATGCACAATTAAAACCTCAATTTAGTTAATAAGAAGTGAAAATATACTAAGTGCTACTTTTTATATTGAAGATGGAGGACTTGATATATTTTTAAACAGAGAGATTGATATTTTATGTTTGTTACATTGTTTATTAAGTGGTTGGAACGTACGATAATGTATACTAGTTAATAACTTGTATGTTGAAATAAACAAATTAAACACATTGTTTTTTCCCTCATTTCTATTTCACAATCCTAATTATTGTCACACATGTTCAACACATCGCTAATCAGTTCAAGTCTGAAGATGTTCATGACACTGACTGTACATTTATGAGAATGATGTGAACTGAGAGCATGGCGAGATGAGAAAGTGCTTAGCTGAGAACATGGTTAAATAATAGTATGGTGAGCTGAGAAAATGATCTCTTAATTCAGCGTTTTGCTCTTTCTGTTTATGTTGTCCTATTTAAGCTAAGCTACAACACTGGAAAGATCCGTCTAAATCTGAACAGTCCCGCTAATCTGTAAATTAATATAACCTCACCTCACCGTTCACCTACAAATGGGTCTTGACGACACGAGTAGGTGAAGCTCATTAGCGCGTTCCGATTAACAGGCCAATAGTTTTTGCGTTAAAGTGGATCATAACAACAGACATATGTGACAGACAGATATGTGTGTCCTGTGTGTTTGTGAATAAATGTAGCTTTCTTCCTTCCTTTCAGACTTTCATAACATGCCTCGTACGTCTCGGTCAGCAATCGCTCCCAGTGCACCCCACACATCATCGGAAACCGCTTGGACCCAAGATTTAGGCTAGCAATTCCAACGGCGAGATCCGAATTACGGTTCGGCCGCGCGATTGATACTGATGCTTGCTTATTTATAAAATTGAAACGTTTTTAGGACCCCGACGCCATTTTGAAAAGCCTGAGGGGTTTAAGGGCATTCATCTTTGGGCATTCGAAGTAGGACGTTGTTTTAAGAGGTTTCAAACCACTAAAAAAATGGGATAGTCCAGCAAGGTTAGCACCAGACGGCGCGAGAGCTGTCTCGCGGCGAGATAGGATATCTAATTAGAACACTAAGAAAGAGACGAATAGCCTTTCTCGCTGCGAGACGGCTGTGCTAACCTTGCAGAGGATTTCTTTGTCTTTAGCATCAATTCCAAATTCATGATGGTTTAGGGATGACGGTTAAAATGTGACCTTTATTGCAATTGTGATGGCATGTTGGCAAAACTGCTGGTCGATTGCGGATATCGTACGTACATTTGATAGATCTAAATGTAATTTTTGGACGAGAAAAAAACAGTTGAGTTGTCCTAACGCTTGTCCAAAAAGTTACGCTATTACGCCAAGACGTTAAGTATAGCCAGTGACGCTGGAGTAGACTTTAAACCCATGAACACAAGTATATATCTCAATGTTGATACTTTGAGAGACCCTGTCCTGATAACTACCTCTATGTCGTGGCTGTTATATAGATTTGACATATCAATTAGTTAATTGGGCAGTCTATGACATATCCACTTTGTGACAAGGTGCTACTGCCAAATCCAATTGGGTACTTTCCTCATGTTAAAATTCAAAACATAATGTTGATATATTGATAGCAAGCGGAGTATAGATAATTAAACACATAAAGAGATAAAATTACGGAATAATTAAACTCATAAAAAGATGAGACATGAAAAATAAAATAAAAAATAATAATCGGTCAACAACAGAAAAGAAACTAATCGAAGCATTACACTTAAAAAATATATAACTATGTAGTTAAATGCATTATAACACGATCAAAACATAAACTTACGTGGTTTGCTACACAACGATTAGTACGAAGACAAATTATGTGACGTCATATTACTATGTGAATTTGAATGAGCAGTTTAAGATGTCGCCAGCGAGAGTCCGCCACCCTCATTTTAGTCTTTCTACGTGCTCTAATTGTAGTTAGTCCCATACAAACATTTGATCCTCTCAGAAAACTGGTACCGTCAAAATTCAAGTAGGCAATTGTATGTCACTTTTATACTCACTATATACACCCTACAATAGAAAGTAATATACATATTAAAGGCCCTATAATCTGGACATAAAAACGGACAACACACGCTTGTTCTCCCCAGACCTGGCGAAAACAGGAAAAAAAATAAAAACGTCAAACTTTTCCCGAATTAGGGACTTGACAGAACGCAGAGAATTCAATCTAAGCATGCTAATTTATTTTCCTGGCAACATCGCAGTGCGGGGACGAAGAGGGTATGGCTTATGCGAAATTTGTCGTGTTGTGATGTTGATTTTTGTAAATTTGTTACATAATTGGCATAATAATGTTAAGCAGACCGCATTGAGGCTGCAGACCGCGGCTAAGTTATCCATTTTATCACTTATTGTTGCGGATATCACTCTCGCACTCGCATACTGGTTAGAACGTGACGGGTGTCTAATCCACAGCGATTGGATACAATGCGGTATCGACAAATAAAAAAGAGCCTTTAAATAATTAATCTCGCAAAATGATATTAAAATGTCGCAAGGAAATATCAGCAGATACAACATTTCCGTTGCCTGTCCCTTTTTTATTTTCCAGTGTAAAAAACAAAAGCAACCCAAAGTAGGTTTTTCTGTAAACACATTTCTGCCGGAAGCCAAAGGATTGTAGGCAGTTTTAAGAGCAGATAGAGTTGAGATAAAATACTAATCAGATCCCCCACTTCGCCATAGATGTATGTCTACATTCCTGGAATATTCTACTTACCTAAAGCCGTTGTCAAGGTAACCGATATAGCCCTCCGAATCGCTAAACTTAAGTGGCAATCACGTAGAACCGACAGCTGTTGGGGCGGAAAGGTTCTCGGGTGGCGACCACGTACCGGAAGACGCAGCGTGGTTAGACCCCCCACATGGTGGACTGATGACCTGGTAAAGGCCGCGGAAGTCCGCTGGATGCGGTTGGCGCAGGACCGCCGGTCATTGTGGCACTCTTTAGGGGAGGCCTTTGTCCAATAGTGGACGTCTTTCGGCTACTATAATGATGATGATGAAACGTGATCGTTAACGTGAGAAACTAATAGCCGCTTTCTATACTCAATTTATGGTGAAAATATGGCTCAAAGGGTCACAGGCCTGCCCTGGATCACAAATCAGTCTAGTAGTGTATCTATCTAAAGCTGGTTGTCCACCGGAGGGGCGAGACGAGAATTGAAATTCGTATGGGACTTACTACCTATTTGCACTGAGCGCGCGCGCGCGCGCGGTGGAAATAGGTGCTAAGTCCCATACGATTTCGATTCTCGTCTCGTCTCGCCCCTCCGGTGGAAAACCAGTTTAATACTTATTCATTTAGCTCAAAGACGTCTACTGCCTGCCCAAAAGAGTGCCAAAGTGACCGGTCCTGCGCCACCCGCATCCAGCGGACTCCCGCGACCTTTACCAGGTCATCAGTCCAACTCGTGGTGGTCTACCCACGCTGCGTCTTCCGGTACGTGGTCGCAACTCGAGAACCTTTCCGCCCCAACGGCCATCGGTTCTGCCATGCCCAATGTGTTGAGATGATTGGACATGTAGTCAAGCCAACGAATCCTCAAATCGGTAAAGGACGGGAATGGAAAAGCGTTTGATTTTTCTGAACTCCCAAGTGTCCATAGCTTACCAGGCAAGACGTATGGCTGTTTGCCACCGACGAAATATAAAAAAAACAGTGTAGTATCCAGTACGATAAGAAAAGTTCTACATCCTTGTATCATGGCCAGGGGTCGCGAAATAAAATTCCCTAGACTTCGTCGAATAAATCACTGCGGAACAAGTTATAATGAAGGAGCGAGACGCAAGATTAATGATGTTTTGTCTCCGTCTAGGAAAAGTTTTATAATAAGAATTGTAAAGCGTACCCTTAATGAGTAGATGCAGATATCAGTCGGAACGGAACTTTGAGAGGGATACAATTTTGATGAGGTGAACTTTTGGAAAATTAGTAATTAATGGTGGTGATACAGAAAGTTTTGTTTCGAGCTCAAGCTGGCACTTGAAAATTATGTATCATTAACTTTGAATGTTTCTTGTTCTGCAAGTCTTTTGGAAGGCTAGGCTAGATGTCTAAATATGTATGTCAAAATCTTCGTGTTTTCTATTCCATAATGTCACCCGCATCCAGCGGACTCCCGCGACCTTTACCGGATAATCAGTCCACCTCCTGGGGGGTCTACCACGCTGCGCCTGCCGGTACGTGGTCACCACTCGAGAACCTTTCCGCCCCAACGGCCATACGTGCAATGTGTCCCGCGCACATAATATAATTTACAAGCAAATAATTAACATTCCATGATCGTAAGTTCAAAATGTAAAATTGAAATTCTTGGAGATTAACTCACCGCTGTCCGTTGTGTGACAAGTCAAAACTGTGCCAACCATATTCACATATTCCCATATTAACCTACATGGTCATGAAATCATAACATTCTTAAATATACAACAATTTGCTTGTACAATATTTTTATGGCGTTAGCGACGGACATAAAGTTTTACGAGGTTGCTGTTAGACGATCGCATTCCCGGAACGATTTTAAAAACTTTATAGCGTTGCTTTTATTTTAGAAAGGTACCGTAAGGTGCTGTACAGATTAGGTCCCTTTTAAGAAGTTCGTATAAGGAGGGACTTAAAATTGTCAGTGGCTTTACAAGAAACATGAGAGATGAATATTAGGTATAAGTTTCCTTCTCTCATGTAACAATTAACTTATGAAATGCGTCAAAACCTTGATAATAATTGAAACAGACATACATTGAATTAGTTATAATCAGGTGACATACCAATTATTAAAAAAAAGGGTGTATGTGTGTTTGTAATATTGGTAATGAAACGAATAAATATGTAAAATGTAATCTTTGACGATGCAAAAGTGATTGTAAAATCCTACTTGAATAAATTATTTTTTATCTTTATCCTTAAGTCTAAGATCCCGCTTTTGCCCCATCCCATGGTTAACTCTATTTCCGTATTTTATGCAATGAAGTTTAAATAAATATACGGCAATATATAGGTCGCCAGAGCTCCCGAGGATGCGTAGTGTTGAGAGCGAGGGAATTTGTTCCTTCAGCTGTCAACGCGGCGAATCCTCAAACATATCCAGGGTCGGCAACGCCCATGTTACTCCTTTGGAGTTGCATGCGTATATAGGCCGCGGTGTCCGCGTACCGTCAGGCGGGTCGTACGCTTGTTTGCCACCGTCGTTGTATAAAAAAAAAGTCCCAGTACTGATGCTGGCACACCCACTGTTGGTTGTTTAAGTCGGAGTCCAAGAACCACTTTGCATTTCATCCACGGTATGAATAACCCGACGAACGCGCGTCATCTGTAGAACAATGTGTAAAGGGCTTATGACTCAACTCCGCTCCCTAATTAGGATGCTAAATTCAGGTAAGTGTCATAAGCCCCTTAGTATTGTCCCTTAGTAACACACGTGTGTTACTAGCGCGCTCGACGGGTTAATGGTTCATAATTGCGCACTGAGCCAGCGAACATAAATTAACTTAAATTTATCACAGTATGACAAAATATTAGTGGGGCAGTGCTCGAACAAATTGTCGTAAATGTGGACACGCTGGGCAAAACACCATTTTTTTTCAGGCACTTGTTAGGTCCATAGCTTTAAGGCGCCGAAGTTAAGCGAACAGAGTTTGTCTGTTTATAATAATACTAGCTTCCGCCCGCGACTTCGTCTGCGTGGACTCGGGATAAAAACTATCCTATATTTTAATCCAGGCTATCTTCGTGCAAAATTTCATTCAAATCGGTTCAGCCGTTTAAGCGTGATTGAGTAACAAACATCCAAACATCTAAACTTTCGCATTTATAATATTAGTAGGATGGTTTCAAAAAAAATCGAATAGTAATCTTGAGGCTTTTCTGCAGCGAGATCAGTGATTTACATGATTAAGCAATTTTCGGTCGATAGATAAAAATCACGAACGTCTAAAATACACTTAAAATTCACTGCACAAAAGCTAAAAATATTAAGATTGCTTCTTAAAATCGGCAATATCAGGTTTGAGAGAACTCAGTGATTACTTTTTTATTTATTTAAACGACCAAAAAATTAAAATTAAAAAACATGGTATCCGCGCTTCCGAGCACGCACTTCCATCTCGCTCACGCGTATGCTCAGTGAGAGTGAGAGAAGACCATTGACCTACGGCGCCTTAACTTTTTGATAGCTAACTCCTCCGTCGGCCATATTTATTTTATGCCGGCCATTTTTATTTATTGTTAATTATTAATATCGCAAGTTCTATTCTAAGGCACTTAGAATCGCAAATTTGGTGTCTAAATATACATATTTGCGGTCAGGGAATTCAACTAGATAAGTACTTTACCTATATAACACTGCTTATACATGAAAACATCTTTGTTGTTAGAGTTGGTTTAAGTTATGTTAAAAAACCGGAAATTTCAAGCGTCTACATATTACGGTTCCAGAGATATACCGATCGTTATGGGCGGGCATAAAAAGCCATAAAACGTTTCATGTATGACAGCACTGTTTAATTTTTAATTTAGTTACATTTTTATGAATGTATGTTAAAGCAGCAATAGAAAAACCAATTCTGTGAAAATTTGAACAGTCTAGCTATTGCTGATACGCAGACAGCCGGATGGACAGCGGAAGCTTAGGAACAGGGTTCCGTTTGATATCCTTTGGGAACTCGACTAGAAAATATCTAGTTGAATTCCTTGACCCCAAATATGTATGTAGACACTATAAATTTGTGATTTTACGTTATTTAGAACTCGAGATATTAATGATACACGTATAATTCAAAATTACCGCCATAAAATCAAAGATGGCTGACGGAGGAGTTGGTTCCTATCAAAAACTTAAAGCTATGGACCTAAAAAGTACCTGAAAAAAAAATTGGTGCTTTTGCCCAGCGTGTCCATATTATCACCTGAAACTGCCCTACTATATACTCGCTGCAAACTTGTGATGAAATAACGGATTGTTAATATTTTGCAAAACTTCAGTAAGTTCTCCGTTTCACTTCCAGTTTAAAAAACTCTGTGTTGTATAAAAATAAAAGTTTAGATCCACTTAATCTTCAAAATTAACACGATTATGCAGCACCGTGAATTCTCCCCCTAAACATGCCACAACACATAGTTGAGATTATTAAATGTGACCGACTTTTTATAAAACTGACAGTGGATTTAGAATCTGCTACGTGAGACGGTAGAGTTGCTTTTTGAATGGCCTACTTTGATGCATTTCGGCCAAAACGAATAATCTCACTGTAACCAAATTGGGCACGCAAAACTGGGAACCCCAAAATTTGTTTACGAGATTTTTTTAAATTTTCGGCTGCCCACATTCATATTTACTCAGAAGGGATTATGTTAGCATAGTTATTATGGCGGTTACGGCGTTTGGTTACGGTATTAGGGGGAAAATTGCTCCATTAACGCCGAATGAATTCCGCGTCGGCCATGTTTTTATGCAAATTTGAATAATAAATGAGGATTTTCGAGATAATGTTATTTTTCCTAATTTTACATCGCTGCTGCATACGGTCTCAATAAAAATACATTATTACCCGCTATCTTTTAGTACCTTAGGTACATGCTCTCCCGCTAACTATTCGTCAAGCACAAAGCAAATTGACTCAAGCGCAAGTTACGCAAGTATCTTTCTGATAAGCGCGTGGGATAGTTGTCAACATAGTATTTTTCACTAGGTACAAAAGGTAGTAATATGTATATATATTAGTTTATATTATTTTGTATATGTGTATGTTTTTTTTCGTATGTATTTGATAGAAGTTTATCTTGGATTAAGTTTTCATTTAAATTTAAATGCCTGCACCAAATGTTTCTGTTTTGCCCAATGGTTGACTGGTAGAGAATGCCTTATGGCATTAAGTCCGCCATTTGTACTATATCTTGTATTGTGCAATAAAGTTTAAATAAAAATAAATAAAATGTATATTGTATCTAACAATAAATATATACACGTAACACGCACCCGGCTGTTATATATAAGGCGGTCGTGGGTTCGAATCCCGGCCCTATATGAGTATTTCGGACCTTATGTACGGAGGCATGCAGAACTTATGTCCGAGTACGGCAGCAGCATTTTAAAGGACTGGAGCCGTAGATAAGGTTACAATCGACAAGCGCTAACGCCAATAGAAAATAATAAAATGTAGGGGAATGACAGATGCCGACGAAACACTTTTCGTTAACATCTGTCATTCCCATACATTTTATTAGCTTTCTATTGGCGTTAAGCGCTGTTCGATTGAATATTTTTACCTGAGTTATAATTTAAAATTAGAAATACGACAGCCTACACGGCCGAGTAGTAAGACATGTTTGGATAATTTTATTCACAATATAAAAACATGTCAAAGAAGTTCAGTATTCGATTTTGGATTGTCAGACCACACCGCACAAGTGATGTGGATTCCGATTAAGGGGTCGAGTAGAATTGATCTTTATCGTATTGAAAAACGAGACTACTCGCAAGAGAATTTGGTCAAATTTAATACTTACCTAAAATCGCTTTCTTTTTCCGACATCTACAGCACAGATGATCCCAATGTGGCCTATGATATGTTCAAGGATGAGTTTTGTCTACTATATGACCTTTGTTTCCCAAAAAAAATAGTGACCATTCGATGTAATGCGAAAACCAGATGGATATCAAAAGGTGTACAAATTTGTGGCAGAAAACAGAGAAAATTACTGTGGCAATATAGACGAAATCCATCTTCGCAAAACAAGGATTCACTCAGTAATTATTCAAAACTGTTCAAAAAAATTATCAGGTTTTGATTGAATAGTTATTATGTGCAAAAAACACAAAATAACTATTCAATCAAAACCGCCAAAAACAAGTCAAGAGCTACTTGGCGAGTTATAAATTCTCAAAAATCTCAATGCCCTAGAGAAATAATAAAAAAAGCCAATGAGATTATAACAGATCCCATCTGTATTGCTGACGAAATGAATAACTACTTTATTGAAAACAGTTTCCCAAATCTGTCACAAAATAACAGAAATAACAGAAGTAATCTTAAACAACAAAGTGTATCACACTCCATATTTTTAGCACCCACAACGCCGCAAGAGGTCAAAACAACAATAAACTCTCTTCGAAATACAAATAGCGTGGGATATGACGAAATCTCCACGCTAGTTATTAAGTCTGCCAGTAGTACTTTAGATAAACATTTGTGCCATCTAATCAACCTTACCATATCTGCAGGAATTTACCCTGATAGTTTAAAGAAAACTGTTATAAAACCGTTACATAAAAAAGGAGATAAGAATAGCTTAAGTAACTATCGGCCAATTGCCCGCATCCCTATATTTTCCAAAATCTTTGAAAAAATTATTTATCAACGCCTGTATTCATACATGAACAAGTTTAACCTACTATGTAACGAGCAGAAAGGATTTAGGAAAAATATATCCATTGATATTGCTATATATGACATGCTTAAAGTTGTAATAGAAAACATTTATAGAAGAAATCCGGTTTGTGCAATTTATACCGATATGTCCAAGGCTTTTGATCATGTATGCCATGATCGACTCATAGACAAACTTAATATGTATGGTGTAAGAGGCAACGCATTAAACCTTATAGCATCTTATCTTAAACAGAGGATACAATATACAAAGATATCCAGAGTATGCCCTGCGACAAAGAAACAATGTAAATATATTTCTAAAGAAAAATACCTACAACTTGGAGTTCCACAGGGCAGCGTACTTGGCCCATTATTGTTTTTAATATACATTAATGATTTTCCAAGCAATTTAAATTATCCCATAGTGTTATTCGCAGACGACAGTACATCAACCATAAACTGTAATAATGATTTAATAAATTACGAACAGGACATTAATAAAGAATTAGATTGTATAGTAAAATGGCTTGATGATAATAATTTAATAATTAATTTAAATAAAACAAATGTTATGCATTTTTATCTACACACATTGACTCGTACTAATAGCAAGATCGATGTTAACTATCAAGGCACAACAATAGAAAATGTAGCTGTTACTAAATTTCTAGGATTATCAATTGACAGTCAGCTAAGTTGGAAAAAACATCTAGATGAAATATGTAAGAATCTGAATAAGTCGGCCTACGCACTATATAAACTATCAAAAATAGCTAACCGTGATACAGTCTTAGTAGCATACCATGGATTAGTAGTATCGAAAATTAGATATGGCAATATCTTCTGGGGTAACTCTGTGAACCGCGAGGCAGCCTTTATAGCCCAAAAAAGATGCGTAAGAGCTATCTGCGGTAGAAACGTAAGAGACAGTTGTGTTCCTCTATTTAAATCATTGAGACTATTGACATTGCCTTCATTATATATTTTAGAGGTAGCTCTATTTGTTAAACGCCATCTTGATTTGTTTACATTTGTATCAGAAAGACGAAAGCTCCCCACTCGCTCGCAATCCAAGGGACAGTTGTATAACCAGCCTATGAAAACAGCATTGATGCGGAATAGCTTTTTTGGAATGGCAATAAGAGTATTTAATAAAATTCCGGACCCTATGAAAAGTCTAGATACACACCAACTTAAAAAAACAGTTGCATTTTATTTACTATTTACGAACGTTATTATTACGTTATTATTATTTACGCATTAGTCTTCAAATTCCCAGTAAAATAACAGACGACAATGACCCACTAGAAACGTCAAATCCACCAATCTCCCAAACCACTTAATACCTCTCATTCCAACTGTCATTTTTAAATTGCTGCCATTTTTCCATAGATAAGGGGTAAATTTGCCCACTTGAACCCTAAGATTGCGCGTGTCAGAGACAGTGTTAAATCGCCCGGTTATTTCGACCATCCGGCCATTAACCCTTTCGCCGCTAGCATGATTCTTGGGTAATTTATGACAGGTTAAAAATGTATGTATGTATGTAAGCACTTTATTGTACACAATAAAAGGTTAAAGAATATACATGTCACACAATAGATCAAACTTATCCCAATAAGGGATCTCTTCCAGCTAACCTTTAAAATGTGACAGTGAAGTTAACAAGAGTTGATCAATAACAACACCTCCGAACCTAACGACCTCCGTAGCCTAGTTGTAGTGACCCTGCCACAGAACTACATCAAGATATATTTTCTGTGGACCCTGTCTACGAAGCCGGAGGCCGAGTCCCGAGCCGTTGTCAGTTTCCATTTGAAATAAATCCAACAAACGTCATCGATATTTTATAAAAACCATCTCGTAGAGATCACAATTTCTGAAGCGCTAGTTTTCAGATATGAAAAAGGGCCCTGGAGGGGGCCTAATTACAGTATAAATATATATATTTATTTCTTGAGTCGACATTTGTTTATGCTATAAAATACGGGGAATAAGAAAAGCCAGGTGAAAATCACCCTAAATCGTAGCGAATGAAGCGTAGTATAAAGTTTGTCAGGATAATCTCAAGATTTGGCGTAGGCACTAGTTTTACGACATCGTCATCTCGTCATCCAGAGCCCCCTGCCTGTTGAGATTAAACCGAATATTCCTCATGACATTATCCTGATGATAATATTATGCATGTATAAAACATCGTTTTACAATTACGCAACTTCGCCCGCCATGCTAGCCCTCGCAGGGACGGAACTCCAACGATAAGGCCTTAATTAAGTTTTCAATTCCTCTCCCTCGGTACTACCTAATGCCTACCGAGCATGTATAACTACTAGAGGTCAGGTAACGACACGTTCTGTCATCTTTGCCCTCTAGACGCAGTATGATTTGATTTGTGGGCGAAGCAAACGATTTTACACAGTGTGTACCTTTTCGCAAAATTGTGTGTGGGTAAATAATTGGTATACTGTTGAGTTTAATGGAAAGATGCATCTGGTTATTTGTTCCGCCATGTGACTTTTGTCATACATTTTGTATGAACCGTCACATAGGGGAAAACGGAAAAAAGAAAAGAAAGAAGTAAAGAAGACATTTATTCACTACACAACAGACACAGAGACAAAGGGAGTAGAAATATTCAAAATTCAAAAATTCAAAATTCAAAATTCTTTATTTGTTTAAAGTACATATTTTTAGCAAGGGATGGGGCCGCCCAGTAAGCATTATTGCCTGTGTTGGGAGACACCGCTCTTCCAGTAACATGAGGCACATAGGTACTTGTTAACTAATTTAATACAATAAATAATTAAATAATTTAATAAAATAATATAATACAATTGACACAACATGTGTGTGTCTTCGCGGCAGTGAATCGGTCGCTGTCTCAGCATTATGCCGAGGTGTCAGACAGACACCTACAGCGCTGATTTTCAGACAGCACCGTAAAAGAGTTCACTATTTCTTACTTACTTAAATAATTATAGGTTCTATATTTCTTTATATTATCAACAGTTCGATTACAACGTTTTAAATGCGCTATTTAGTTTCTGTCACTTGGTATCTTTGGTATACGCGACTTTGTGGTACGATCCTGTTCTCGCCACGGCTAGACTCCGCTATCGCGAGTCTCGCGCAGCTCCGAGGTGTAAATTACGGGTGTATGAGCTCGCAGGTGTCAATACAAAGCTAGTAAAAAGATGAAAACCCTCGACAATTTCATAATGTCTCAACACTGGCTGAAGCGGTATTGTTGAAAAGTAGCTAAGAACCTTATCGATCATGTCTGCTTTCGGAAAAAAAAACGCATTAAAATCTGCCCATTCGTTTAGGAGCCACGATGTCACAGACAGACACACAGACACGTCAAACTTATAACTAACACCTCTCTTTTTGCGTAGGCGGTTGAAAATGAAGTTATCTTTATCTACATGAGCTCGGAGACAAACTCTCTGACCCTTTCAACACAGCTACCTAGCTTTAAAATATTTTTACGACCAGCAGTTTTGCATAGAAAGATTCAATTTAATTATCATTCAGTGCAAATTTATGCGTTCAAGGGGGTCCAACCTTTTTAGAGCTGACTTTGTTGTCAGAAAAAATACTATTTCACATTCAACGTTTATTTTAACGTTTCGTCGGCCGTTTTCAGTGAAATTCAAAATTAGTATTCATTCAAATTGGTGTTATTAAAAAAATAGCGGAGTTGTCTATAAAATGTTCACTCGGCATTTTATGAGGCCATTTAGTTTATAAACTGTACGCTTTTATTTATTTGATTGTAGATTGCAGTATTGTTCAATTACGAAATTAACGTATAATTTACTTTGACATTTTTATGCCTGATATTGGGCATTTATTTTTCAGCTCTATAATCAATGATGTGATATAAAAAAGAGGTAGATAAGTTGTAAATATACGAAATTCCGCGTTTAAAAATGGCCACTAAATCTGACAGCAAACGTTTCCATTGACGACGCGAAACTGAGGCAATTGGGTGCAATTGACTCAGTTTTAGAGTGCCACTTTTGGTGCGCTTCCAACCTATCTACCTCTTTTTTATATTACATCATTGTCTATAATTTAATGAATTAAGATTATAAGTATCAATTACAGGGACAGTGGGATTTTTTGTCTTTACAAATAATTGATTCATACTTTATTGTCTGAGAATATAATATAATAAAGTAGTCGACTTTATTATATTATATTGTTAGGTAAGGGAGCAGGGTTTAAGTGTGTTGTGGGCGATGGGCTAGCAACCTATCACTGCAACATCACATTTTGTCGATCTTTTTTATACCCACATTTATGCTAAAAGTGGCGCTGGAACATAAGTTTCATGTGCTCTGCCTACCCCTTTTGGGAATAAAGGCGTAAATGTATGTATGTATGTAATATAATAAACTACAGTGTACTTATATCGAAAGTCGGCCAAATTAATTTGGATAACATTTTCAGTTACACATTGGAACATTTGGAATCTTTGTTTTGAAATGAATCGTTTATTGCATACGTTGGATTTAGACTTTTTTTTCAAAGAATCTCTTTTTAAGAACCACGTATTAGTACGAAACATATCGAATGTTCGCTTTTAAAAACGAAAGTAACCAGTTTCTTTATATTTTAGTATTCATTCTGCCTCTTTAACTAAAAGTTAAGCGTATTTTATCATAATAACAACTTGCCTGCCATCGTCATCCAACGTTTAATATACATAATTTGAATCACTAATTGTAATCCTTACTTAATTCCCACGGGAAAATTCAATATGTTACATTTTCCTATAACCACGCGGGCGAAGCCGCGGGCATCAGCTAGTTAAAACATAATTTCGACCCGTGTGGTGTCGGGTTAGAATATCACCACCCCCTTTCTTCCCGTGGGTGTCGTAAAAGTCGACTAAGGGACCAGGGTTGAAGTGTGTTGTGGGCGATGGGCTAGCAACCTATCACTGCAATATCACATTTTGTCGATCTTTTATACCCACATTTATGCTAAAAGTGGCGCTGGAATATACGTTTCATGTGCTCTGCCTGCCCCTTTTGGGAATATAGGCGTGAATGTATGTATGTATGTAATTTGAACCATTATATCGCGGTCTTATATGTCATTACTCTTTATACATTGAACCCAACGCACGTCACGCTAAAATATGCCCCCAGCATTTAGGATCCTTATCTAACATATTAGTGCATAAATGTAGGAAATGGAACGACGTTCATACATCACTTGTATGAGGAAATTCTTGGGAACCAAGCCTACTGAGTGCGTGTGATATGGTCTATTTCAAACATCTTTAAAACATCTTATATAATCTATAATCTCATTCAAAATTCTTCCACAACTCTTCAAAAATAAGGTCCATATTAGGGTGCAATCGAAATAAAGATAGGCCCTTTCGGAAGTTCACTCTTCGCTTAGATAAGGCGGTGTTTATTCGTGCCGTATATTCTACACAACTTTGTCGTAACACAAAGGACTCAAATACAAATTTTCGTTAGTCTAAATTCAATCGTATTCGCATACGTAGAAGGTTGAACATGGCAAGGTAATTATTTAACAATTGGTCACTACTGTTGTGGTGGGACGTACGAAATATAAATTGTCGTATACCGAACATGTTCTTCAGGTCCATAGGTTGTAGTAACAAAGTAGCTGACAGAGCCTAGTTTAACTAAAATAATAACTAGATAGTAGATATAGGCAGATAATAAAGAATAGTACTTAAAGCGCCCTTTAAACCCTAAATGCAGTGCTCTAACTGAGGGAGAGGATATCCATCTCGCTCTAATCACCGAGTGTGAATACAGTTAGTGCACTGCATTTACCCAGGTGTAAAGGCCACTTTACAGAACGTTTTCTATCTAACATAACATAACCGATGTTTGATAGCCAGACAATACAAATCATGCCACCCCGCTCTAGCGTATTGCAGGTGCTCTATCGTCTGGATAATGTCGCGTTTTGTGTTACACTGTCAGTGTCAACGCCGGCTATGTGCGAAAGATAGTGTCAGTGTCCGGCAGTGTCGGTCACGTCCACCTTGAATGTGTCCGGGAGCAGAGTTTAGCAGAAGTCGCAAGGACAGGACTGGTAGGTTATAAATGCGATCCATGCTAATATTATAAATGCGAAAGTGTCTGCCTGTCTGCTACCTCTTCACGCTTAGATCGCTAAACCGCTTTTGATGAAATTTGGTATAGAAATAATTTTATTCCCGGGGCCTTCCCCGGGAATAAAATATATACATAGACATAAGATAGTTTTTATTCCGGAAATCATCGCCTTAATGGGGGGGTCAAAGTTTGTATGGAGCTATACGATATAAACCAGTTCCACGCGGACGGAGTCGCGGGCAGAAGCTAAATTAAATAAAAAATCTGCAACAATTCTTGCCATCTAATATGAGATTCCTACCTTTGAAAAAGGTATTCATTAGCTACATCTATTTAAAACTCTGCGAAAGTCAAACAACGTCTACAATCAAACTAATACGTCATTTGTTTTAATTAACAACTCACATGTCCCTAAAACTATCCCCAAAGGACT
Source organism: Epinotia bilunana (assembly GCA_947049275.1). Classification (NCBI taxonomy): domain Eukaryota; kingdom Metazoa; phylum Arthropoda; class Insecta; order Lepidoptera; family Tortricidae; genus Epinotia; species Epinotia bilunana. Next base: position 12,317,752 of record OX346275.1, on the reverse strand, counting down.
TAAAACATCCAAATCATGCCTTTAATATCTTTACCGTATTTGGCGAACCTCAAATAAGACACGACTGTAAACATCCATTACATATAGTTCAAAGTCAAACGGACTTAGCATTAAAAGGTATATGCCTCTTTAATTTAATTCAAACGTACCCTCATGTCGGTGAAGTCATGAGTTATGATTACGAGGGAATTCGGGTAAATATGACCAGGTGACAATGTCATTTTGGTAAATGACAGGTATTCCACTAAATGAGAATGAGAATTACATTTATGTAGTAAAGTAAGTAAATCCCAGAGGTAGATTTTGGTGTTTAATGTAATTGTTTTTTTTATTTGATAAGTACATTATGTGGACCGAAGAACTCTGTCGGGATAATCCCTTTACAACCGAAAAATCGCGATTTGCCAAGTCAAAACAAACTTCAATGCCAATTAAAAAAAAAATACAGATAATGAAACGACACAAAAAATATACAAATAAGTTGTGTCATCGTGTCATCGTCTAGTGGAAACAAGAAATAAGTACCTAAGTGTGCGGGCAGACAGATAAATGGAAGCAATTTATCCAAATAAATCAATTTAATCATTAAAAGCTCGCTCACATTAAAAAAGATATGGTAACAAAAGCGTATTATTTTAAGCCAGTCAACAACAATGAACGACTGAACGAATGACTCGTCACTCTTCGTTCCATTCACTCGGCTAATTGAATTACGGTCGCTAACTTGAACGAATGAGTCGCGAGTGAGTTGCGTTTCGACTAGTTTTTTTAAGTAATGTACGTTTGTTTAATTTTAGCGACGAAATAAGGGGTCGTTGTAAAATGAATGTACCTACACTTGATTCATACATACATACATACATACATAGGTACATACATAGACTCACGCCTTTATTGGGAATAAGGGGCAGGCGCCACATGAAACTTATGTTCTAGTTCCACTTTTAGCATAAATGTGGGTATAAAAGATCGACAAAATGTGATACCACAGTAATAGGTTGCTAGCCCATCGCCCACAACACACTTCAACCCTGTCCCCTGTACATTTCGACGAGTGCGGGTTGAGTCGGGAGTGCGCGACGTCGTACGGAATGACGCTCTACTGTTTACAAAAAACTTGACCAATATGAGCAGCGGCGTCTAGAAGACCTGGACGCAAAACGGCATATCCAAAAGATACGACCAATGCCCGCCTACACCTTTACCTATAACCAAGCTGGACAACATAACAGCTATCCGCAACCAAAGGAATTCAAGGTGCTTCCGCTGAACTGCATCAGCCGTTTTGTGGAAATGATGGAGCGAGCTTGGGAGTAGGCATAAAGGAGAGGGGAAATGCACAAAAGATCCTGCTGGGTCGAAGTGCATCCGAAAGGGCCCTCATCTTGATAAGATAAGAAAGATAAGATAAGAAGCTGGACAACTTCATTGAGTACAGTGTGACCGCATCTTTAAAGCAAAGTTTGGTTTTGCAAGTCATATTAAAGGGTTCCATAACCCAAATATAAATAACTGGCGCAGTCGCTGTCGCCGGACACGGCGAGGAGGACTACTTCTATATACATTTAGTTTATAACTGTCGGAAAAAACAATATAAATAAAGAACAGTTCATTATTCAATTTAACATTTTGTTGAGAAAGATGGATGATGGGTGGATCAGTACCTGAGTTATGAAGGTTTCAAGCTGGCTGAATATGTTGATATCAACATAATTATTTACCATTAACGAGTTTAACGACTCAAATCCAATAATAACGGGCGAACCTTAAAGTTAGAAACTGTCTCATAACAAAACTGCCGGCAACACTTAGGGAGGATTAGGCGGGATCTCATAAAGATTGCCTTTCTCAAAATTCCATTCGATCAAAATCCTTTAGGGTGCGGTCCAAATCGAAGCATTTGGACAATTTTCCTGTTAAGGGTTGGCAGGACGCTCGACTCTTCATACGTAGTTTGGTTCTCGTTTTAAAACGGCATGCTAGAATATCATGAAACTTTGTATACACAGTGGGATCCGCCGTATCCAGGACAGAAACTAGTTTGTGTTGCTAGAAATTAAAATAGAAAAAAAATAGAGCGAGTAGAGTGTTTTTTTGGATTCAAATTTCTATTATCATTTATAGCGTGAGCATAATAAGGAGCATATTGTAGCACTCTTTGGGGGAGGCCTATGTCCAGCAGTGGACGTCTTTAAGCTGATATGATGATGATGGGATGTCTGATCTACTATACAGCGTGGAACGGAACGATGGACTTTCCCGCAAGAGGGGGATTATTGAGCGCTAGTACGTCACATTTTCCAGATAAACTATTTTTTTTGACGCGACTTTTTTTTTACCTTTGTATGGAGCGTTGGCCGACTGGAGCGTCGAGCTCCATACAAATGTAAAAAAAAAAACGCGTCAAAAAAAATTGTTTATCTGGAAAATGTGACGTACTAGCGCTCAATAATCCCCCTCTTGCGGGAAAGTCCATCGTTCCGTTCCACGCAGTATAACTCAATGGTTGCATCGTTCCGCAATTAATCTGCTCATAAAACCGCTACCTTCCCACTCTTACACCACTTTTTCACAAGAACATTAGACATTGAAGAGACAATAATCCAATTTATCCGCCAAGTCAGAAGAGTCGTAAAGCTTCAACTTGTTAACGAATAGCCCCAATTTGATGGGGTTTGCGTTGATGTGAGCCTACTTGCGCAGCAGCGATCATTATGGCTTTGAACGTGATACGGGCTCCTGATTTGGGGAAAAAATTGATTGATTATGTTCCAGGCCGACTCAAAAATGTTTCTGTCTTGACGTGACGAGTGAATTCTCAAATATGTGTTCTACTTTCTTGATACACTATTACACGTAGTAATGTACGTAGCGTCGCCGATTTTTAAAAGCTTTCACTCACTTTACTTTTACGTTAGCCTGCGAATGTCTTTTGACATTCGCAGGCTAACGGCGTGATGTTTTTAGAGTTTTAGCCTAACTACTAGAATAATTTGAAAAATTAGTTTGCCACGTGATACTTTGCGAAAACGAGTGTCGATTATTCTGTTCGTAAGTTTTTTTTTTTCGTAAGGAACAAATCTTGGAACTGAATTTGGAACCAGTTAACCTGAACCGATTGGTTTGACAATGTCGGATTACTACGTCATGTTTTTTCGTGTCCGATGTTTGCTCGATTGTGTGGGAGCGTGTTTCTTAGGTTAAGTTGACATGGTATTAATATGGGTCGTTAAATTATGCAAACCGATTTCACTTACTGAACCGATTTTTTATAAAGTATGTGAGTATGAGAGACTGGACGTACTTTTTACAAGCTTTATATTACCTTGACTTGTTCGTATGTAAGTATGTAAGTAAGTTGTCCGTCAAATCTTGCAAGTTAAATTTGACCCACTTCCCGGTGACCGATTGAGCTGAAATATTGAGTATAAGTATAGTTTGGATGACAATTCAATATTATGGTAACATCGAGCTGATCTATGGCGAGAGAAGGTGGCCATGGGAATTCAGCACTTTACCGACGTAACCCCGTTTGAACTCGTTAGAATCGTCTCAATGAGTAGTTGATGACGGTATACAGAAAAGTACAGTTGGCAATAAAAGCTTGTACCAAAAATGAAATCATTGACAACTTATTTTATTAATAAGTTTCTGTCAAAAATTTCATTTTTGCTCATTGAGACGATTCTAACGAGCCCAAACTCGATGGGGTTATGTGGTTTTATTACGGAGTTCCCATGGCCACCTTCTGTCTCCATCATCAGATCAGCTCGATGGTACCATAATATTGAATTGTCATCCAAACTATACATATACCCAAAAATTTCAGCTCAATCAGTCACCGGGAAGCGAGTCAAATTTAACTTGCAAGATTTGACGGACAACTTACTTACATACTAACATTTACTTACGAACTTTACATACGTGAACAAGTCAAGTTAATATGAAGCTTGTAAAAAGTACGTATAGTCTCTCATACTCACATACTTTAAAAAAAATCGGTTCAGTAAGTGAAATCGGCTTGCATAATTTAACGATCCATATTAATACCATGTCAACTTAACCTAAGAAACACGCTCCCATATAATTGAGCAAACATCGGACACGAAAAAACATGACGTAGTAATCCGACATTGTCAAACCACTCGATAATATGTCGAACGATAAAAGTCGAGGGCCACTTACGACTTGTCCCTTTTAAGTGAACATTGTCACCCGCTGATGTACATTTGAGAGCTCGTTGCGGCAATTGGGCCCTTATAGTGGTTCCCAAACTTTCATTTGCTGTTTTAATATTTTCTGTACTGCTCTACTGCTTGTTTTAAGTTCACCTCAACGCTGACCCACAAATATATCTTGACACAGCGATGCGTAGTAACTAAGCGTAAGTGAGTAGGTCTAGTTTTGTCACGGGTGACCGGCGGGGTGAGCCGCATTAGCGCGTAGCGGATCACAGCCCTGGACACTAACACAACTTAGAAAAGTGGAAAAGCCCCCGACAGGACCGATTTGGTTGAAACGTAGCTAAGAACCATCTCAATTATCACGTCAGCATTCGGACAAAAAAACCGAGTTAAAACCGGTCCCTTCGTTTAGCAGCTATAATGCGACAGACAGACACACAGACACACAGATGTACAGACACACAGGCTAGTCAAACTTATAACACCCCTCTTTTTGCGTCAGGGGTTAAGAAGAGAAAATCCGCTACTGGTAACGGAGAGAAAAGTTTTCCGGGAGATCTTGGGACCTGTCAAGAGAGACGATGGAACATGAAGGATCCGGAAAAATTACGAGATCGAGGAGTTACGAGAGGACATAAAAAACCTCATCATCATCATCATCATCATATCAGCCGAAAGACGTCCACTGTTGGACATAGGCCTCCCCCAAAGAGTGCCACAATGACCGGTCCTGCGCCACCCGCATCCAGCGGACTCCCGCGACCTTTACCAGGTCATCAGTCCACCTTGTGGGGGGCCTACCCACGCTGCGCCTTCCGGTACGGTAGTCCGGGTGGCAGTGGGCGGGGCACATTGCACGTAGAACATCGGTTCGGCCATCGGGCCGTTGGGGCGGAAAGGTTCTCGAGTGGCGACCACGTACCGGAAGGCGCAGCGTGGGTATACAAAACCTTCTTAACGCAATATATATATAAATTACAACTAACACTACTAAAAACAATTGTACCTAAACTGTTGAAAAAAAACTATCGTGATAATAAAACAGGCCTATTCAAACACTGCACGGTCAGTAACGTGTTCAATAGATTTTGTTTGTCCTTACTAACTGAGGAACGTGCAATGTTACCCTCATTAGAAAAAAAACACGCCCTAATAAATTACGTACGTTAGATTACTTGCCACCGTACCTGTTGCCACGCAACAATAACACTTATGGTAACAGGACTATTAACTTCTTACTTCCATCTATATTAAATAATCTGCCCAAGAACTTATTACAGGACCTTACTGATACCATTATTAGTCATAACAAATGTAAGAAGCTACTTAAAAGAGCATGAACATTTGTTCCTGAGTCATGGATGTTTTCTGTGTATTTAAGTATTTATTTATATATATAAGTATGTAAATCGTCGTCTAGTACCCATAGTACAAGCTTTGCTTAGTTTGGGACTAGATTGATTTGTGTAAGATTGTCCCGAAATATTTATTTATTTACATTAAGTATTTTAATAAATTTGATTAAATCAATTAAAAGTTGGTAGCCGAGCCAAACATCATCGGCGAAACGAAATCCCAGAGACTTCGCTGTTTCCGTCATCTACTGCGAATATGAGAGGATCGGGCAGTCAAGAGAGCGTACTTGGGCCGACCGACTGGTCGCCTCCCAGGAGGGCGACCCAGGTATCGCTGGGGGGATAGCGTGCAGGCGGATCTGCGTCATCTTCAAGCTGAAAGCTGGCAGGATGTGGTGCAGGTTCGGGATAAGTGGCGTGCTCTCGTTTCGGAGGCCAAGACCATATTTGGATCACTTAGCCAAAATAGTTAGCTCTACTAGCGTGGTACCTAACTACTGGCGCCGCGATCCGCAGCGAGACAAGGAAAAAAATTACACTCCTCTATCTGATGAGGACAGTGCGAGTCAGGAGTCGCGCGACACGCGATTTGGCAGCAAGTTGTGCTAACCCGCAAGAAGCTCAGATAATTAATTACCCTTTGTACATTACACCCCTACAGGACGGTTGCCTTTACTGGCAGTTTTCGTTATCTTGCAACCAAATGCTGGAATAACATTCCTCCGCCACTTCGACAATTACCATCCAAGAAATTTTTTAAATTAAAATTTAAAAGATTTCTCTTGGACAAGCAAGTGGCAGGAATTCCTCATGGCTATTTGATTGAAGATTTTGTAATATAGGCGTGCTTCTAAGGGACATCACGCATCTCACCACACGTTTTTTTTTCATAATATATACACTCCTTGTCGACACATAGTTACACCTTATATTTTGTCATTTTTAGTACTCACCTATCACACAGATATATTTTATTTATTCGATATTATTTGCAAGCTTTATTTATTTATTATTATTTTTCTTGTAATATTTCACCTGCATCGTGACCCGAGGTACTGGCAGAATATCAGTGCTAGCTCACACGAGCAAAGCAAAACTGAGCCAGTACCTTTTTGGCATTATTGCAACGCACAAGTATGCCGTAATTTTAATTTATAATTCTATTTCCGTACCACAATTGTTTTACTTGTTCTTTTCTTGTTGTTTTTTTTCTGTTTCTCTTTTTTCTGTATTTCTTTGTTTTTATTTTGTGGCAAAATGCCAAATAAATGATTTATCTATCTATCTTCCATACTCAGATTTAGAAATACCAAATACTGCTCAATACATGGGCAAATTCATGTATCAGAAAAGACATCTCAAATATTCAAACTAGTTGACTCATAAATTAAACCAATTCGTTAATTAAATTTTCGATTTGTGGGTAATAATAATAAGAGCTTAATATAATGATTTGCATAAAACTCCACGGTCAATTAAAAAGGACTCGCAGATTTATCCGAACCAACAAAAAAACTGAACATCACAGCAATATTCGTAGCAAAACGACTGTGTACGCGGCCGTTTCGTACAATATACATTTATGTTGCAAAAACAAATGCTGTTCACCTTTTTCTAAATCTGAAACAGGCGTCCCCGTTTAAAAGTTTGAGCTCCCCTGGCCGCGGCTGTCAAGCGGTCACCACGCGCTGTGATTGGCTGGAATTGACCGGCAACTAATCGACAGGGCTCGACAACCCTCGGTCTTGTTTTACAAACGCGCGAGAATAGGTTGATTGCTTCTGAACATCGAAATGGAAAAAACGGGAAATAGTTATATAGACTAGTTTAAGATTTGCCTAACAAACTAGACCCAAATGTTTTGCTTTCAACCGTTTCACCATGATTCAGTTAACTTATGAACGAAATGTAATTTAGTAAGAAATAATGGGGTAACATCTCCCACAAATTCGTCTATAGCCACGGTCAGCTAATTTAGCAATGACAATCGGTTAGCCCAGTGGGTCACTACGCTGCCTATGAAGCTGAAGGTCCTGGGTTCGAATCCCGGTAAGAACAAATATTTGTATGTATGTAAGCACTTTATTGTACACAATAACAGGTTAAAGAATATACATGTCACACAAATGCGAACTTATCCCTATAAGGGATCTCTTCCAGCTAACCTTAGGTAGACCGAGATAGGCAAACTTATACCGTGTACAAAAACACAGAGAAAATGAAAACAAAACCTAATAGGTATTAATTCTAGACAAATAAAAATATGCCAATACATATATAAATATACAGTATAACATATAATACACACTATATATATCGCAAATATACAATAAATAAATAAATACTATATTCAACCAATTCACAAGGCATTGGAAAGCCACAACTTCTTCAAATTCATCTTAAGTGACGCAACAGACCGCGACTGTCTCAGCGACAAAGGCAACTCATTCCACAACTTAACAGCGTGCGCGGTAAAAGATCTGGAGTATGTTCGCGTCTTTCTAGACGGTACAGCAAGAGTAAGGTTAGCACTCGACCGCAAGCGGTCTGCCATATAGTTAAACCGCTCAGAAAGATAAGGAGGGGAAGTAGGGCTGAACAGTGTGTTGAAAAGTAATGACAGGATATGCACGTCCCTGCGCCGGCAAATCGGTAACCATCGAAGCTTAGAACGGAATTCAGAGATATGATCATACTTGCGTAGACCAAAAATATATCTGATACATACATTTTGCAGGCGCTCCAGCCTATCAAGCAGCTCCTCGTTGTCAATATCGCCGTAGTCCAGAAGAGGAAGCAAAAGAGATTGAGTAAGGGTCAACTTGGTACGAAGAGGAAGGAAATTCTGGAGACGCCTTAGGGAGTGAAGGGATCTAAAGATCCTCTGACTCACCTCAGCTATATGGGGCTATTTGTCATTGGTTTCTGAGTCTGTCTGTAAAAAAGTTAAAGTCTGTGTGAAATCTCCGAATAATGTTACACAACTAAATCCATACTAATATTATAAATGCGAATGTGTGTCTGTCTGTCTGTTGCCACTTCGCGCTTAAACCGCTAAACCGATTTTGATGGGTATGTAGATTGTTTGAATCCCGGGGAAGGACCTATGATAGTTTTTATCTCGGAAATCAGCCCCTAAGGGAGTGTAATGGGGGATGAAAGTTTGTACGGAGCTACGATATAAACGAGTTCCAAGCGGACGGAGTCGCGGGCAGAAGCTAGTGTCAATATAAATACCGAATACTATATTAACGGATTTATACATACTTTAAGCAGTTCATTGACATATAACACCAGACAAGTGAAGATACGACTACATCATAAATGCGATCGTAAAATAAATTGGTGTCGCATATCGGGATATTGGAGGTCGTTGATACTTTCAGACAGATTTCTACGATTAGGTATGTATTTGTATTTCATCTGATTAAAGAGTTATCCGATGATTTCAAACGATGATTTTATCCACCATTCCAGCGATGAGTTTAGAGTACTAAGCGAACAGGGTTGAAGTGTGTTGTGGGCGATGGGCTATTAATCTATCACTCACCTATGGGATGTTGGTTTGTACGCAATTGACGAAGCCTGCGTTGCGGATATTTTTGTGTACCTACCTAATCATTCTTGTTTAAATAAAAGAATGAAAAAAAACTATCACTGCGATATCACATTTTGTCGATCTTTTATACCCACATTTATGTTAAAAGTTGCACTGGAACATAAGTTTCATGCGCCGCCTACCCCTTTTGGGAATGAAGCCGTGAATCTATGTATGATTTTATGAAGTGTACGCACGAAACTTTCTTTTATGTGACCAGTAAAATAACCAAAAAACTATGACGTAATTGATGGATGATACGGGCAAGCCCGCCTGCCAAATTGCATAGTTCTAGGTCTTTCCCTCGAGTGTCGAAATATACGTTATTTGCGGTTTATGCCGTATCTTTTTTTACGTTAACATTACAAGTTTGATATTTTCACAGCTTTAAGGGACTTGGTTAAAGTGACCAGGGTTGAAGTGTGTTGTGGGCGATGGGCTAGCAACCTATCACTGCAATATCACATTTTGTCGATCTTTTATACCCACATTTATGCTAAAAGTGGCGCTGGAACATACGTTTCATGTGCTCTGCCTACCCCTTTTGGGAATAAAGGCGTGAATGAATGTATGTATGTATGTATGTTCAAGGGACTGTATATGTATATTTATTACTATTGTTAGGTATACTTATCAAAATTGTACAAGTCAATGTCGATTGATTTTCTAAAGTATTTCTAGTAGAAGAATTAAAATAAATAAATGAATAAAATATTCAGGGACAATCTTACACAAATCGATCTAGTCCCAAACTGAGAAAAGCTCGTACTATGGATACTAAACGACGATAAACATACTTATATAGATAAATGAATACTTAAATACATAGAACACATCCATGACTCAGGAACAAATATTCGTGCCCATCACACAAGTAAATGCCCTTACCGGGATTCGAACCCGGGACCTCCGGCTTTGTAAGCAGGGTACCAACTAGGCTACGGAGGTTGTCAACATTTTCGTAGAATACCTTTTTTTATTTTTCTATTTATTGTATTAAATTTAAAAAACGAAGCTTGTCACGAAATGGTTATAGTACTTATTCCTTTGTCGAATTAAGCAATTTAAAAATGAAATCTGTGAAATCGTAATACGTAAATTGACATTGTTTATTTTTGTTTAAAATTTATTATACACTAGTTGTTAAATGACAATCCGTAATCGGAGATACTATTTCCACTTTCTGTATTGACATTTTGAATACTATTTAATTTTCATTTCTTATTGTTATTTATTATTGACGATCGTGATAAGGATTCTTATAATTTTGACATTGTATGCGAATCTATATTGTAATTTTTATCTCGAAATAAATAAATATAAATCTAAATCTAATGAAGAAACTCTTGGTTCAGCAATCATTACGACTGGCACTCGGAAGAAGTCACCGCGGACTTAAAAAGCCCTCCATCTTAATTTACCGCGTAACATTAAAAAAAATAAAAACCAATTAAACCGTCACCTCGAAACAAAATAACTCCTTTTCTCCCTTGGCCGAGAAAATTTACGCAAAAACCACTTAATTCGCCAAGTGGCAAAAACAAAGTTTTTCGCTTTTAATGAGCTCTTCGCAATGAATCATGAGGACAATCATCATTAATCATTCATTTTTTGCGATGACGAATCGTGATTTTTATTCAACTGTGTGAATTTAAAAGTCAGATTGAGGAACTGAATCATAGTCATTGGACGGTCATTGTCATTTTTGTGGTCTTATGACGTCTTGCCCATTTGTGTATGGTTGAGATTATTATGTCTACATTTTATAAAACTGCCATTGGAATTGGAATCTTCTACCTTGGACGTTAGAGTCGCTTTTTGAATAGACGACTTTGATGCATTTCGGCAAACTCGAATATTCTCAAGTATAAATGTGTGTGAATCATTTACCGTAAAATGGGGTGAGTAGGGTGAAAACTGACATTCAAACCTCGATAACATTTTATTTTTACTTATACAAACTGAATGGTGTATATAATAAGTGTTCCGGACGTTTGTATTTTAGTTTTTATTTTATTTTGGGTAGTTCCATTTCATAACTTTGACGATAAACAGGAAAACCCACCTCACCCCGTAGTCCCCCGTAATTGGGGTGAGATGGGTTTTCATACAAAGGTGATTTGGAATCTTATCTTAATAAGATTCATTTATTGTCCAGAACTGTGAACAAAAAGATCACATAATAAATATTAAAGACCAACAGTTTGCCCATTTCGGGCGATTTTTGATTTTACGTACCTAATAGCTGTTTGACCTCAGAAGGCTCCCGAGTATGCGTTGTGTTGAGAGCGAGGGAATTTGTTCCTTCAGCCGTCAACACGGCGAATCCTCAAACATATCAAGGGTCGGCAACGCCTATGTTACTCCTTTGGAGTTGCATACGTCTATAGGCTGCGGTGTCCGCTTACCATCAGGCGGGCCGTACGCTTGTTTGCCACCGTCGTTATATATAAAAAGAAGGTGAATTATAAATGTTGGTGGAAGGATTTTAGAATTCCATCATCCTCATAGAATTATTCCCGGTTGTGTCCTAAAGGATCCCGCTTTGGAACTTAATCCCAATAAAATGGGCATTTGGCACTAAGGTACGAGTAGTTCGTTTTACGAAAGCGACTGCCATCTACGACGACCTCTATAGACTAGTTGGTAGTGACCCTGCCTACGAAGCTGGAGGTCCCGGGTTCGAATCCCGGCAAGGGCATTTATTTGTGCGATGACCACGAATATTTGTTCCTGAGTCATGGATGTTTTCTATGTATTTAAGTATTTATTTATCTATATACCTACTTAAGTGTAAGATGATTGTTGCAAAAATATTTTATACTAGCTTCCGCCCGCGACTTCGTCCGCGAGGACCTGGGATAAAAACATATATACATTTTAATCCAGGCTGTAAACTATCTTCGTGCAAAATTTCATGCAAATCCGTTCAGCCGTTTAAGCGTGATTGAGTAACAAACATCCAAACATCCTAACATCCAAACATCTAAACTTTCGCATTTATAATATTATAGTAGGATTATTATTTTATTTTACTATATCCTACTAGTATTATAAATGCCAGAAACTCATGTTCCAGAGCTCCTTTTACCATAAATGTGGGTAAAGGATCGACAAATGTGATATCGCAGTGATAGGTTGCTAGCGCATCGCCCACAACACACTTCAACCCTGCTCCCATAGCCTTGTACGACACCCACGGGAAGAAATTCTAACACATCACGGGCATAGATTATTCAGATAACTGTCACAGATAAACTATATAAGAAACACTGTACAGTCAAGGTCACCAATATGTATACACCACAAACTTACAGAAATATGTATACAGACCTTTGCAACTTTGGGCATATACATATTAGTGACCTTGACTGTACAAGAAAACCGAAGTTGGACAGATATATAGTGTATGATAGTGATTCTACTAAAATACATACTGTTACCTATAGGTTATAGTATACTATAACTATAACACCTATAATTATGCAATAAATGAATTCTATTCTATTCTATAGTAAACTCAAATCTAGGCAGCCCGCTCTACCGCGTAACACTTGCTCTTTCGGTCGACAGTGACGATCCTAACACACTTCTTTCTCCTATAGGATGAATAGGGTTTTCGATTCTGCGTTGAGATAGCCCGTAATTAATTAATCTGAGTAGAAAAGTCAGCGTTCAACTTTTCATAAAATAGCTTATTAAATTCTGATCAAAGTGTTTTCCTTTTATGCCTGCCGCGATGGGATTTGATCCTATTACCTCTGCATTCCGTGCATTGCTCTGAACCAACTGAGCTATCGTGAGTACTCGTGTTGACGAATCTTTAAGTCCCTTCATTAATATAATTCTAATCGCGCCTTAGCAGACGCTCCATGGGCCTAAATAAGAGTTGATACAATTCTAACCTGTGTATTTAAGGAATATGAGACTTAAGAAATCAATTATTTACTATTCACAACAAGTGGATGTCACACTGCTCCGCATCTCCGTCCGGCGCAGTTGTTGACGAATCTTTAAGTCCCTTCATTCATATAATTCTAATTGCGCCTTAGCAGACGCTCCATGGGCCTGAATAAGAGTTGATACAATTCTAACCTGTGTATTTAAGGAATATGAGACTTAAGAAATCAATTATTTACTATTCACAACAAGTGGATGTCACACTGCTCCGCATCTCCGTCCGGCGCAGTTGTTGACGAATCTTTAAGTCCCTTCATTCATATAATTCTAATTGCGCCTTAGCAGACGCTCCATGGGCCTAAATAAGAGTTGATAAAATTCTAAAGTGTGTATTTAAGGAATATAAGACTTAAGAAATCAATTATTTACTATTCACAACAAGTGGATGTCACACTGCTCCGCATCTCCGTCCGGCGCAGTTGTTGACGAATCTTTAAGTCCCTTCATTCATATAATTCTAATTGCGCCTTAGCAGACGCTCCATGGGCCTAAATAAGAGTTGATAAAATTCTAAAGTGTGTATTTAAGGAATATGAGACTTAAGAAATCAATTATTTACTATTCACAACAAGTGGATGTCACACTGCTCCGCATCTCCGGACGGAGATGCGGAGCTCGTTGTATGCAAGTACCTCAGTTTGTATATAATTTTCGTGTGGTACGACACACTGCACTGGACCTCCGTCCGGCGAAATTCGTATGCAGCTCCGCACCTCCGTCCGGAGATGCGGCGCAGTGTGACATCCGCCTAATACTCCGATACATATTGACTAAAGCCAAATAACGAAAACCAATATCAAAGAAACAATATCACAAATAGCCATTCTGGAGTTTTATCATGTCTAGTTTTATTAATATAATACTACGATCCATCACATATGATGTATGTCTGCGAGATTAAACATATATAGAAAGAAATAACATTATATGATACATCGTGATATGAGGAGTCATAATTTTTTAGTATCACTATCAAGGTTAGGGGATCGTAAAGGGGTATGGTCATCATGTTAGTAGGTTTATGGGAAGCTATTGTTTGCTTGGTATTAATGGATCGTTGGTCTAAAGATAGCGTTAATGAATATTATATTTAAGGCGATTTGGTGGGTCGGAATCGGTATGCGGTTTAGTACGTACGTTACCGAGGTTTCTTGTAGTTAAACTTGCATGCAAGAATGCATGCAAGTTTAACTACATTGCGGGGTTTGATAGATACAAGTCAGTATAAGTACCTCGGTAACCAGCAATGTAATGAAACTTGCATGCAATATCTTTGCATGTGTAAATTGCGCTTAAGCAAGACATTTGCTTGCTGATCATGTTGTGTTCACTTGCTTCCGAATGTAGGGCTATTCTTGGAAAAAACTGTTCTAAAAAAAAAGATCCTAGTAGTATTTACATTAAGCGCGCAAGCGCATGCGAGTGCTATGCATGCAGTACAGTAGGCTTCATAAGTGCATGGACATGCTTGAACCGTATTGCCATAGTAATACGGTTCAAGCCATGCACTTATGAAGCCTTAGGTACATATTCGTCGCCCTGCTTTCGCTCATCCCGTTGGTTAACATGGTATATCCATCCTCCTAGCGTTATTCCCGGTTGTGCCCTAAAGGAGCTCAGGGTCCGCTTTGACACCTAATCCCAAGACTTGGCATAGGCACTAGTTTTCCTACCCAGCAAGTAATCTAGACCTTATTACACCGGCTTCCTCAAGATGATTTCCTGCACCGAGACCCTAACGGTAAATATTCCTTACATAAGTTCCGAAAAACTCATGTGTCGGTACGAGTCGGGATTCGAACCCACGACCGCCGCTTGACAGCCGCATATCTGAACCACTAGGCTACCGTAGCGTTAGCAAACATGGTCAATCAACTGTATTAACCGATTGTGACCAACTGACTTCTGTAGCGCATCGATCCAAAGCGAGTCTTGGCCTCCGAGCTCCGACACCCCTTATTCCGATTTTGCGCCATTACACGCCAAAAACATAATAGAATTATTTTAAATAGCGCCAGTTTTCTTTGTTAGTCCCGTGAACACTAATCCGCGATTATCTCGCATAATACACGAGGCATTTGCAACGGAGAACAAAGAGCTCGTATCCCGAATAATTTATTGCAATCTTCTTAGGTTTCAGCAAAATAAGGACTTCGGCGGAAGTAGATTTTGCATTTGTTGTGTTAGAACTACGGTTACAAAGAAAAGCTTAGCTAGTTAAGAGTGGAAATGGGTAACCTAATGTATATATGTTAGAACTGACCTGTAAGCTACCAATAAGTGTACCAAATAGTGAATGAATGAATGAAATCTTTTACTTCAGGCCTTCATCGACCCATATATAATTCGGATGTTTTCTTTGGACTGGGTCTTATCTCAAGACCTATCAGTAAAAAAAAACAATTGTTTAGCCACACTAGCCACGTGCCACAAACGCTTCAAAATGGAATGGCCATGTTTAATAAATACTTTACTCGAATAGCGACTTTATTGTTAAAGTAGTCTATTGTTTCAAATTTAAATAATCTCAACCGTGAGTACTAGGCATATGGGGAAACTACCTTACAAATATTCCCAAATAAAGAAGTATGATGTCTCCGACAAGAGCCAAGCTCTTAAATAATGACGATGATATGTGTTTCACTTTATTCACCTTATTCACTTTATTACACAGTTTTGTAATCAAACCGCCATCTTTATTGCAACTTCTGCAACTAAACTTGCTCATAATAAATTAACTCATATCTCTTAAGCTTACATCATTCCACAAATCATAATAATCACAAACAAATCGACATCAAAGCACAAACATTTCGATAATCGATAAATCATTTCGCATCACTTTTGAAACGGACACTATAATCGTCTTAAACAAAAAGGTACTAAGCATGTACAAAAGTGTTAGCCGCTTATAGTCTTCTTATTTTGGTCGGGTAGCTATGCAAATATGGCGACCATTTGCATTATACAAATCCCGCTCCAACCAATTATGGT
This sequence comes from Epinotia bilunana, assembly GCA_947049275.1. NCBI lineage: Eukaryota > Metazoa > Arthropoda > Insecta > Lepidoptera > Tortricidae > Epinotia > Epinotia bilunana. The sequence continues at coordinate 12,301,661 of OX346275.1, read as the reverse complement.
TATTTATAATTACTTCAAGCGCGGGAGGTCTGGCCTGCGGTGTCGAAATATATTATTTAATTTAAGATTCCTCCGAGAGATATATCTCGTTTATATGGTACCATATATCTTGTTCAAATTACGCTGTTACGAGAGGCAGTTATTTCTACTTTTATTAGTTTTGGAACGGACATGTTTGACCGCGATTATTTCAATTGGATACTGCATAAATTTTAGACTTATTATAATATCTGATTTGTACCTAACATTGGGGGGTATATATGCCATAATCGCCACGCTTGGCATGCGGGTTGGCGATCGCAGTATTTCCACCGCAGTCCAGGGATGCTGCTGCCCATCCCCCCGTGGTATTGGTCGTAGTTTTAGTAGGCGGCGCAGGACCGGTCACTTTGGCACTCTTTGGGGGATGCCTATGTCCAGCAGTGGACGTCTTTCGGCTGATATGATGATGATGATGATATCTGATTATATGACATACAAACGTAGTTTGGTTCTCATTTAAAACGGCGTAAAGCAAAAACATCTCACTTTTTATACACAATGGGTATCCATATCTACACTCGAGAGCAAAAGTTTCGGGTCACTAGCATTTACTTCAATATCTTGAAAACGAATAAAGCTATCGTATTGAAATAAATTGAACCTTATAGACAATTTAATAGTCCTTCATTACACGTATAAAAACTTATTGGTTGGCGTGAAGTAATGGCATTAAAAAAGTTATAAACATAATGATCCCTTTTTTTTCAAATCAGAACTTCTAATTTTCGCAACTGTTTTTGCTTTTGTTTTTGTTCTGTAATAAAATGTATTTGTAAGAAGTCTTCCAGGTATCCAATAGTCATTATTAAAGTAGTAATTATGCCACTCACACCTGAGGAATGTACGAGAATCCTCACGATCCTGGAAAATGGGAGCAGTCAGCGAGAAACAGCAAGAATAGTCGGTGTATCGTTGTCTACAGTTCAGCGTGTTCGCCAGCGGTTTCTAGAAACTGGTTCGAACCTACGCAGACCAATAACAGGCAGACCCAGGTGTACGACGGCACGGGAAGGTCGATATCTAGTCAACTCTATGCTGCGAAATCGGTTTCTTACGGGAACAGCACTGACTCATCATTTTTTAGGGCTAGGTAGAATCAACCCTTCTGCTTGGACTGTAAGATGGCGACTTGCTGAAGGTAATTTGAAACCATTTAGACCCGCAAGTGGTCCGAAACTCGAGAGGCACCATCGTATAGCAAGACGAATTTATGCACGCGAACACTCGCATTGGACGATTGAAAATTTGTCAAATGTCGGGTTCTCGGACGAATCAAAATTTATGCTGTATACACACGACGGAAGGGCAAAGGTGTACAGAAGACCAGGAGAAAGATTTATGCAAGCCTGTATTGAAGAAAAGGTGGCATACGGTGGTGGTTCGGTACTCGTGTGGGCTGGAATTTCTGCGGAAAGCCGAACAGAGCTTGTACTGATCGAAAACGGTACTCTTAATGGCGTAAGATACGTGGATGAAATACTCAACGAGCACGTCGGTCCATTTATGGCAAGACTAGGTGAGAATGCCATCTTTATGCACGATAACGCCCGTCCCCACACTGCTCGTGTAGTGCAAGACTACCTTGATGAGGTGAATATTCGTCCCATGGTGTGGCCTGCACGTAGCCCCGACCTCAACCCGATCGAGCACGCCTGGGACGAGCTCGGACGACGTGTAAGACAACGAGATCCTCCTTTAATTACGCTTCGTGACTTGAAACATGCATTGGTAGAGGAATGGGAGAACATTCCCCAACAGTATTTCAGAAACTTGGTGTACAGCATGCCGAATCGCATTGCAGCAGTCCAGACAGCACGTGGGGGTAATACCAAGTACTAAACTGTGTTAAAACTACTTGTAAATATAAAAAGTTCAATATTTTCAGTTTTGGTTTTGCAAGCAAAATGACGCCATTTTTAATTTGTCGTTTTAAACATAATAAAATAAATGGTCAGTAGTAAATGTAATGCATTTTATTTTAGTAACATTAGATTGTCTATAAGGTTCAATTTATTTCAATACGATAGCTTTATTCGTTTTCAAGATATTGAAGTAAATGCTAGTGACCCGAAACTTTTGCTCTCGAGTGTAGGTCGGAAACTAGTAAAGCTATGGTAGCCTAGTGGTTCAGGCATGCGGCTGTCAAGCGGCGGTCGTGGGTTCGAACCCCGGCTCGTACCAATGAGTTTATCGGAACTTATGTACGGAATATTTACCGTTAGCTTTTCAGTGAAGGGAAACATTGTGAGGAAACCGGTCTAATCCCAATAAGGTCTAGTTCTCACTCTGGGTTGGAAGGTAAGATGGCAGTCGCTTTCGTAAAACTAGGACCTGTGCTAATTCTTGGGATTAGGAGTCAAAGCGGACCCCAGGCCCCTTTAGGGCACAACCGGGAATAACGCTAGCGGCATGATGATCCATAAATAAAACTGTGTTTAGCTATCCCAATAAGCTCCAATTCGGCCAAACAGAGGAGAATCGAGTTTTGACCCTATATTCATAAAACTTAAAATGCCTCTGTTAAATAAAATGTTCTTTGTCCCTTTCTGTCGAACACAAATGTAAAAGTGACAGATAAGGACAAACGAATTTTAACGCCATTTTAGTTTAAATAGGCTTATAGAGCGTTTATGAATACGGCCGATGATGTTTGACCTTAGATTAAATCTGTGGTAGAATACGTCTTAAGGTTCTCAGGCTTCTAAACTATGTATCATCATCGTCATTAAATCAGCCGAAAGACGTCCACTGCTGGTCAAAGGCCTACCCAAAGAGTGCCACAATTGACATCCTGCGGACTCCCATAACTATGTATACCACCTTTAATTTTTTTTATTAAGCATAGTAACGTATACCATCGAAACATAAAAAAACAATTGTTAGCTAGAGCGTTGACCTGAATGTCGTAGGTTCAAATCCTGCTCAGAGCGACAAAAGTTGATTTGTCCCTATAATTTGAAATATATGTACTTACCACCTCGCCTCCGCTCCGCTGTTTTCAAAGCCCCATTGTTGTTGCGAATAACCTTTAGCATCTGCATCCGAGCTATCTCTGGATCGAGCGATAACGATAACAGAGATTACCAGAGATTAAATGAAATAACCAGAGATACCGTGATTGCAAACCCTTGTAGCGGCTTAATGGGTTTTAAATAGGGTTCTTTAAGCTTCGTTAATGAAATAAATTCGGTAGGTATCTATGCGGATTGGTTTTTATTTCATTGAGTTAAGATAAAAGCTAGCTATGAATAGACTAACCATTCAACCGGCTCGGCTTTCAAAGTACGCAAGTCTTTAGAGCTTATAACCTTGCAACAATGATTGCCTCATTCTTTTCTTCCATAGTGTGTGCTTTGACGGAATAACCGGTTCTATTCTATTTATTCTATTTAATTTATAATTTCGTCTAGTACATATAACACAGGCCTTATTGAGCTTACATGGCTAGCAAGCTAAGTAAGTTCTATTAAAGTAACATAGTCCCTAAATTACATAAGCTTTAATTTAACTTGCAATGTAACTATGTTTGTGCGGGTGGAATCTTGCAACTCAATTTTGAAGCAGATATCTTTAACCGAAATTTTGGGTTTAAGTACAGTTTGGATGACAATTCAATAGTATGGTACCATCGAGCTGATCTGATGATGGAGACAGACGTTGGCCATAGGAATTTTCACTTAACAGACGTAACCCCGTTGAGTTTGGGCTCGTTAGAATTTTCCTAATGACGATACACAGAAAAGTACTGTTTGCAATAAAAGTATAATAATTTATTTAACAGAAACTTATCTTTAATTATAATGGGCCGCGGGTTTAGTACACTGGCAAAACAGTGGTATATAGTCGTAGCGTGATAGCATGGGTTTCACATCGTGTGTCCTTTCGTTAATGTGTCTCTAAGGACATACCATAACTGGTTATTTCACTGTTCAATTTCCACTTATTAGGGTGTTTGTGAAGAACATTTGATTGGCTGAAGTTAGATGGATTGGAGTGGCAGTGAGCGGGGCACATTGCACGTAGAACCGATGGCCGTTGGGGCGGAAAGGTTCTCGAGTGGCGACCACGTACCGGAAGGCGCAGCGTGGGTAGGCCCCCCACAACGTGGACTGATGACCTGGTAAAGGTATATGATGATGATGATGATGATAAGATGGATTTTTTATAAATTGAGTCTTGAGAAAAACAATGAGTCAGAATGAAAGAGATAATACAATACAGTAACTTAAAATATTTGTATCGACGATCGAGATTGACGCAATTTTTCATCTATTTTTATAAATAACTATTTCAAATAGAACACGTGGGTTGCAGCTCCTATTTCCTTGTAAGGGGCAACGAGTGCTGCTGTGTGGGCGACATGCTATTTTAATGCTATTATTGCACTTATATAAGAGTTCTCAATGGATATGGTGTAGGGTTTAGGTTAACGTTATCGAACACGGGCGAGGCGGTTCACTCCGTGATTTGGACGCGCCGCTAAAAGTACATGCCGGCCTACCGGTCCCAGCCGGTATGTTAGCGCGGCTACATCACGCACGCGTTCTATCGCAGCGCGTTGCATGCGATAGAAAGGGATGGCCACTAGTAGGATGTTGAGAGTTGAGAGAGAAATTTCTGAACGTAGTGCTATTATTTATTCTATGACACTGGCGTTGAAGCACTCATACATATCTCAGTTACCTTTCCAGGGTTTCAAACTAGGTTCAGCAGTTTAAGCGTGAAAAGGCAACAGATAGACAGACAGACATACTTCTATTGCTGCCTGCCGTACTCTGCCTGTGCGACAGACAGACAGTACGGAAGTATGGATTTATTTCCCTATAAGCTTCTGCGCGCGACTCCGGTCGCGTGGAACTCGTTTATATCGTAGCTCCATACAAACTTACACCCCCATTTCACCCCTTAGGGATTTTTTCCGGGAAAAGACTATCCTATGTCCTTCCCCGGGATTCAAACTATCTCTATACATAATTTCATCTCAATCGGTTCAGCGGTTTGAAGAGGTAACAGACAGACAGACACACTTTCGTATTTATACATTTTAAAATATTGGAATGAATTCCCACATATTATATGCCTCGAACGAAAAAACTGTAGAACGCGAGCTCCTTACAAACTACCCAAACACGTGCCTAAAAGCCGATATGCGCATGGTTCGAAGTAAACGGCTGCCTGGCATCGTTTTGACACCCAGCCCGCAACCCCGCATAATAGCAATGGCACTCATTCTGTGGGGCCATTTTGCGGCGCTACTAAGACTCCTATGTTTTTTTTGTTCGCTGCATAAATATAGGTACATCGAGATGCTGTAAGTACGGCATCAACATTTGCTTTATTCATAGAAGCGGATCCAGCGGCTTCGCGAATGGAGTCAGGGCGCTAAATTAAATTCCGACGTACACACACGCACAATAGGAATCCTGATTTCTTTTCGCACAGAATTTCTAATAAATCGTAGGTCGGGGGTAATTCTATACAAAATTAGGTGGAGTTTCCTTGTCAATGGTAAGGAATGGTTTAAAGTTTTTTTTTAATACCACGTCGGTGGAAAACAAGCTTACGTTCCCCGCGATGGCAATTACTTACCGTAGCCTACGGACGCTTGCAACTCCAGGGGTGTTTCAGGCGAGTTGCCGACCCTTTAAGAATTTATATACTCCTTTTTTGAAGCACCCCATACTGTAGTCCCTCGGGAAAACCTCGACAGGGAGCTCATTCCACAACGGGAGCGTCCGAGGGAGGAAATTTATCTGAAACCGTACGGTACACGACAGTTTTGGTTCCAGGGTGAGGATGAATGCCCTGACCGGAAGCGGTGCGGTGGTAGAAAGCAGTCGAACAGCATCATGGCGAACAGTTCTTCGGAACACAACCCGTTATACAAGCGATAGAATACGCACACGGAGGCGAAGTCTCTCCTAAGACTCAACGGTTCGATATCGCTTGTAAGTTTGGGATCGTCCACGATTCGCGCAGCACGTCTTTGAAGCGAGTCGAAAGGCCCTGGTATCCAGGTGCTCCCCCGCCCAGAGATGACAGCAATACTCCATGTGGGGACGGACTTGAGACTTATATAATAATAGTCTCTGTCCCGGGGAGGAGTAACGCGTTGCTCTGTTTAGCACACCGAGCTTTTTTGATGCCAGCTTGGCTTTGCTTTTGCCCTTCTTGGTTACCGGTTGTAAAGTCGCCAGACCTCCCAGGGATGGGATCTGCTTGAGAATTAGAAAGAAAGAAAAAAAATACATTTATTACCGTCTTCACCTTACAATTGAACACAGAAATATACAAAGCAACGACGATAAAAGGGACCCACTCAGCATAATGCATTAAAGATCTGCTTTATCTCTAACTGTCAAGACAAATCTACAAATCAATAAAGCTAGCTTATGGTTTTTCTGGACTCGCTAGCGTCCTTCAACTACGGTGTCCGAGGAGACGGGGCGTCCCCAGGATCGTGCAAAATGGGGAAAAGCGAGTACTAAAGCGGAGCTTATTTAACATTAGATTTTCAACAGACTGTGTGCGTTTCTTCGTCTAATATATCAAAGGGAAATTGTGCTAATTCTATTATCAATAAAGGAAACGTCCGAGTGCTCGAAATTGTACTAGTATATTGTATGGACACTCTATGTCAAAGCAATATGGGTTAAATTCGAAGGAAGACAATTTTCCTTCATTCGAATTTAAGTCATGCCACGTTGAGTGCCCATGCAGTACAGCGTCGACCACTCGGACGTTTACCTTACAATTAACTATCACATGACGATTAAAGAACGAACGATTTTAACGAACGAACGGCAAAAGCCGGGTAACGCGAGGCTTCCTTTTAGAATGGTAAGAAGAAGTAAATGTAGCTAACTCATACACGTATCGTTAGCGAAGCTCACGTATCGTAGCTACGGAATCATCGATGCATGGCGCGTCAGCTCATCACCTAGCTCATTTGATGGCGTTATACGTCACGGACTTCCTTAGGGTGGGACACACGGTTGGGAACTTCAAGAATCCCGGCCCGGTGTCGGCGAGCAATGACTGTCTGAGCCAAGTCCACACCAGTGCGCTTTCCGTTCAGCAAGGCATGCATCATATTGCTGTCGCACTTGGCTTACTTAGATTGAGCTGGCTTACAAATAGATGTACTTAACTCGTTAACTCCGAAAACAGTTTGGCGTAGAAAACTTGCTGTAACGGGTGGGTGCTACTGGGTATTCTACGCAGCTGGAGTAAATCTAGATTATAGAAGTACTAGCTTCCGTCCACGTGGAACTCGCTTATATCGTAGCTCCATACAAACTTTCACCCCATATTTCACCCCCTTAGGGGATGATTTCCTGGTAAAAACTATCCTCATCATCATCATCATATCAGCCGAAAGACGTCCACTGCTGGACATAGGCCTCCCCCAAAGAGTGCCAAAGTGACCAGTCCTGCGCCACCCGCATCCAGCGGACTCCAGCAAAAACTATCCTATGTCTAACTAACTAAACTATCCCGAATTCCACCTATCTTCATACCAAATGTCATCTCAATTGGTTCAGCGGTTTAAACGTGAAGAGGTAACAGACAGACAGACAGACAGACCGACAGACAGATACACTTTTGCATTTCAAATATCCTACTATAATATTATAAATGCGAAAGTTTAGATGTTTGGATGTTTGTTACTCAATCACGCTTAAACGGCTGAACCGATTTGAATGTAATTTTGCACGAAGTTTATAGCCTGAATTAAAATATAGGATAGTTTTAATCCCGGGTCCACGCGGACGAAGTCGCGGGCGGAGGCTAGTAATAGTATATAGTATGGGTTTGCTCCATAATTAAACCTAGGTAGCCGTCATGGAGAATGTATGCTGTGTTGAGGTCGGACCTCAGGTTGAACGCAAAAGAACCCACCTTACACCTTGCCACTAAATCTACCCTTCAGTGTCATATTGTAGCGACTTCACTTGAAACGATTATATACGCCTAGGACATCCGCAGCTGAAAACATGAAATTATATGTTCTTATACCCTATGTTTTGTTCCTTTCTTTCAAACAAATATATCAAAGTGACTGATAAACAATCGAATATTAACGCCATTTTAGATCAAATGGGTTCCATGAAAATTAGAAAAGGTACGGTAGTCTAGAATGCTACCGTAGCTTTGTGAATCCCGGTCCATACCATCAATGAGTTTTTCAGAACTTATGTACGGAATATTAACCGTTAGCTTTTCGGTCAAGGAAAGACATCGTGAGGAAACCGGTCTAGTCTCAATAAGGTCTAGTTTTCAGGAAGGTCAGATGGCAGTCACTTTCTTCAAAACTAGTGCCTATGCCTAATCTTGAGATGAGGTGTCAAAGCGGACCCGGGGTCTTTTAGGGCACAACCGGGAATAACGCTTGGAGGATGATGAGGTTCCATGAACCACGCCACGCCGTGCATTTTGAACAATCCCCCAAACTCCCCACCCGTATCCATAACATCTGTTAGACCGGGGCCAAACGGAGCACTTGATGAATAGCAACGCGTTATAACAATATCGGGTGGCATCGGCCTTAGGGAGGTTTTTCAATGGAGACGCATTCACCCGCCGCTACCCTCCTGTGTTTCAGTCAAGTGTTGTCGTTTATACGACAAATTGGTAATAGGTATATGAGAAATGTGTAGTCGGTAGGTCGGTTCCCACGATGAAATGTAGCGATATAGAAAACGGCTGAGCCATTTGTTAGGGAGTTTGACCAATTTCGAGGCGTTTTAAGGTTTACGAGGATTTTTTGGAGAGAGTGTTTCCGAGGGGCTTCGGTAGGTATGGGGTTTTCCAGGAATACTTATACATATCATTAAAGGTTCTGCACCGCACATGTAGCTCCCGTGGAATTGCGGGCCGTATGTACGCCCATTTGCCACCGACGTGGAATTAAAAAAAAATGCTATACAATTCCTATACGACGACCACTGTAGCCTAGTTGAAATGAAATGAAATGAAATGAATTTATTGCCAGCCAAAATAACACCACATCATAATTTCGTTCTTAATTAGAAAACACAATATATAAAAAGAAACTTAATAAATACCAGCTTAAACTAAAAATAACGTGTACGTAAAGAAGTCTGGTGGTGCTGCTATAGTGGCCGCAAGAGGACACCACTCAGCATATGCTCTGACATTAAACAATGCCACAGCGCTGGTCTTCCGTGGAGCCCAGGGCTGTAAGGTAGTTCTGAACAGCAAAAAGTGGAAAACGTGGTACTAAAACCTACATTTAGGGATTAAAATGATGAATCAACGTTTACATATCCAGTATATACCTACATTAATTTTATTTAAGAATATAATATTGAATTACTTATAAGAAGAGTTAGGAGTAGGTTTGTACGTGGCAAGTTGCATGCATATTAAGTACTACGCGTATTTAGAAAACTGACTATATAACAGAATATTGGATAATAATTATATGGGATAAATTATGAGGATTTTCGAGACTAACGTGACGCTATACAGCTATATACGACTAACAAAAAAAATATATATATATATATATGAAATAGTTAACGACACGGGCTAGGAGAGTTGTAGGGTAAATAGATATTTTTTGAAGTGGAGCTTAAAAGTGCCTACAGTTAACGAATTACGAATAGGCGGAGGGATGTTGTTCCAGCATTTCGTGGCTGAGTAGCGAAAACTGCCACGAAATGCTGCCGATTTACCGTGTCTTGGGCATACAAGACGGATCGCACCTCTGGTCGGCCGGGCAGTGAAGGTCAGCTTCTCGTATAGATACTGAGGCTGACGATCGTACACTACACCGAAAAGCAGAGTGGCAAAATGAAGAGAACTACGGGCCTCCATTATTAACATCCCGCCTTGGTTAAGATAGGGTGTGACGTGAGTGCGTGGTGGGATAGGGAAACAGAAACGGGCACAGGCATTCTGGATCCGTTGAATAAGCGTTCTTGAGCGAGCTAGAAGGCATCCGTTAATTACCGTGTCGACGTAGTTTAATTTGGACAGGATTAATGTATCGCATAACTTGATCCTAACGTCAACACTAAGGTACGCCCGAACCTGGTACAACACTTTTAGCCTATAGTAGCAGTTCCTAACGGTATCCAGTACATGTTGTTCGAAACGTAACTGATCGTCCACGAGTAGGCCAAGATTGCGCGCCATGGTAACACGCTCAAGACGTTCCCCTCCCAACATCACATCAAGGTTGAGACTAGAAATTTTGCCTACCTGGCCTTTAGTGCCAACTACTAGAAATTTGGACTTGAGCGGGTTAAGAACTAAGGCACAGTCTCTAGACCAGTTATCAATGCGCAACAAGTCTTCGTTTAACAAGTCTACTGCTCTTAACGTCTCCGAGGGGTGAAAATTTTTGTAAATTTGTAAATCGTCCGCATACATGTGATAGTCACAATTCCTAAAGCAGTTAGTTATGTCAGCCACGTACAGGATAAACAGCACGGGACCTAAAATTGAACCTTGCGGAACTCCGCAGTTCACAGGAGTATTTTGGGAGAAATCCGTTAAACCGGAAGGTTTATTCAGCCCAACTTGTTGAGAGCGACCAGACAGGTAGCTAGCAAACCACTTTATCGTATTGTTACGAAAACCATAGAATGCAAGCTTGGATAGCAGCAGCGAGATGTTAATTGTGTCAAACGCGCGAGAAAAGTCTAATAGGACTAGTAGCGATGCTTCTCCTTTATCCTGTGCTGACAGGATGCCATCTATCACATCCAGGAGAGCCGTAGCCGTGCTGCGTGCCTTCCGGAATCCTGACTGCTTACTAGGTAATATGTTATTTGTTTCCAAATAATCAGTTAACTGCATGCACACCAGTTTCTCTAAGATTTTGGACACACAACACAGAATACTAATTGGCCGGAGATCTTTTAAAGCAGTAGGCTCGGGTATTTTGGGTATCGGTTTAACGATCGCGGACTTCCAGGCATCAGGAAACGTGCTGGTACTGAGGGATTGATTAATAATGGCGGTGATAATATATAGCGTTCTAGGTAAAGTTAATTCGACCATGTCCAGCGTGATGCCGTCAGTACCAATAGCATTACTGGAGAAGGATTTAATGACCTTCAAAACAGTTATTTCATCCACGGGACATAACTCGAATGTTGAGGAGCCAAACCTGTGGTACTCATAATATGTCAAACTTGATAAGGTAATGTTTCGACCCGCGGGCAAGTTAAGAAAATGATTATTGATCTGGTCAGCGTTGCTAAAATCAGCCGGTAGTTCGTTACGTTTTTTAAAATCGACTATATTTCGCTTAATATTTTTCCAGAGAATTTTGGGGTTATCATAATTTTGCATAATATGAAATTGGTAAAAAGCCGACTTTTCGGTAAACAAGGCAGTATTGACGATAGACTTCAGGTCCTTATAGTATCGTTTGTGTATCTCCAGGCCCGTAAGACGACTTCTTGCATGCGCGTCATCACGCAGCCGCATCATCTCTTTCACAGTATGAGTAATCCACGGGTATGTTTGTTTTTTAATGAGGACCTTTTTAAAAGGAGCGTGTTGTTCAAAAAGTTGAAATACATGCAAAGTAAAATAGTATACAGTATCATTAATATTGCCACAAAGCAGGCGTTCCCAGTTTATAGATTCAAGGTCAGCGTTGAAACTCTCCATATCAATATCCTTAAGCGGTCGATAGACTACCCACCTAGGAGACGGTTTGTTTTTTTTAATATTGACTTCGCATGTAATAAGCGCATGACTGCTTAGATCAGAAATGTAGTTGACGGATACATGCCTTATACTTGTGTTTGAACATATTAAATCTATCAATGTCTCTGAGTGATCAGTAAAATGTGTAGGATTATTAACATATTGTGAAAGTTGCAAAGTGGTTAAAAAGTCAGATAATTTGTTTGTGTTCGTATCGTGTAAACGCAAAGTATTTATATTAAAATCTCCCAGCAAAACAATGCGGTCGTATGTCGACAATGAACATATTGACTCGGTGAGTGCCTCGAGAAAGACGTCAACATTCTGCCACGGAGGACGATAAGCAGTGCCTACAGCGATCTTACTGCCGTTAAGGTTTACCCGGATCCACATTTGCTCAACCAAGGGGGATGTTGGGGTCGTTAGTACGCGCGAGCTAATGTCTCGACTCATATAGAAACCAACGCCGCCTCCGCGGGTTCGTTGACCCGCCGGTCGCGGCGAGTGCCGCAGACGGAACCCTGGAGGAGACGGCGCTCGCTCTTCTTCACCAGCGCGCAACCATGTCTCGTTTATGGCTAGAATGTCCACCGGATGACGGTTAAGAGCTACCAAAAACTCGTCATGCCTAGTTCCGAGCGAGCCAGCATTTAGTAAACCCAATTTTAGATTTTGTCTTTTGATGATGAATTGTATCACATAGGAAAATACTAGTTGACAAAACAAGCAATTAACAAGCAGCTGCTTTAAGGCAGTCATATGGCGTCGTTCAGTTGATGTAAAATTCAAAATGCTTGGTTGTGTGACTGCGATATGCATAACGTTACGTTGTCTCTGAAGGTCATGGATATGACGATTATAGATGGATAAACAATAAAATATATATATTATAGATAAGAAGTACATATTTATTTCATTAATGATGCATATTATGTATAATTTTATGGCATGCGTTTCATACGTAAATAGTAGCGCGAGAAGAAAAGTTACAGAAATAAACATGCGTTCATTCTTGGTTCCGAATTTACAAACATGAGTTCTAGTCTTAATAAATAGTTTCATAAACAAATATTGCCCGACATTAAGGTAAGCATTATTGACATAAGTCGTTACACTTAGGGATATTAGTTGTAAACATATTTTGTATCCGTTTTTTACAGTACTTATAAGTCTTATAACGTAAACTAATATAGTAGACCATAATAAATAAAATATGCTTGTTATAAACAATTGACTAAACTGTGACAAGCTTGAAAACATAGATTGGATTACATACAAGCTAACAATAAAAAAGATCAAAAGTATACATGGTGCTAACTTATTCGCACTTAAAAACCCTAGTTAAGTCAGCTTCGGAAGTGAGTTTTTGCGCTGAGTGTCCAACGTCACGTCGCACGAAAATATTACCACGACTCGTCCAAGGGGCTCGCCACTGCAGACGACGGGCTTCCATGCGGGTCTTGTAAAACAATTGCCGGTTTACAGATGTAAGACGCTCGTTCACATAGATTCGACTCGGTTTACCAGGGAAGCCGAGGCCCACAGTATCGACGACACGGCGCACGCGGGCCGCGCGAAGCAGGTCGTCCCGCCGGGCACGCCGCACGAACCGCACGACCAAGGGCCGCGCCGTCACGGAGCCCGACGTGCTAGCCCCGTCGTTCGGGGCCCTACTTTCCGCCACGCTGTCGCTCGACCCCTCCTGGTTCCGAATGCTGGCCCTCTGGTCCTGGACGACACGACGGGCTAGTTGGTAGTGTACCCTGCCTACGAAGCCGGAGGTCCCCAGTTCGAATCCCGGTAAGGCCATTTATTTGGAGGATGGAGGTTTAGGTCCTCTATTTAAATATTTCTATATACGTATGTGTAATCACTTCTATATAAGTACCTATGTGTGTGTCCAAATCTGCCGTCCTAAGCAAAAATGACGCATCTGACTATGAGACTCGTAGGCAGACGTCCAGTCGGCCGACCAAGGTATCGCTGGATTGACGACGTTTGCAGTTGTTTGACGTTTGTACGAGTGCGATGCATTGGTATTGCAATAGAATTAGAATGATCGTTATAGGTTAGGTTATAGGTGTACGCGGGCTGGGTTTCCGCAACGCTTTTTTTTAAATAAATGTTTCAAAATTTAGAATGAAGTTCTCAATCTCAAAGGTCAGGTTTATCAAAGTAAACTACGACTTTTAACCAAACATCTTCAATTGTGCTCTCATATTTTTAATATTACTAGAAATATCAAATCAATATCGAAACAAATTTGTTCATGGTGCATTTCAAACGGTTCACAAAAAAATGTTAAATTTTTAATTTTACATTCAATTTGCAATAAATTTCGCCCAAGTAATGTTTACCTAAACATTCGCACAAAGCCTCATATTAAATAACGTCGCCATAATCGCAATAAATTATAATATCCTACCGTTTACAATTGTATACTAATAAGCAATAACTTCTCATATTAAAAAAACATTAGTCGCCTTTGACACATGAACATTCCATCGTATCTTGAACTCGCATATACTATTCGAGCCTCCCCGTAGTTCTGGCTCAATAAAGGTAGAAAGGGGAGGATGGGGTCATGCAAGAACGGTCGTTTTTCTACACAATGCGTACGCCCCGTATAATATATGAAGGGAATTTTATTTAATATCGTGTTATTGATTTATTGCTTGAGTGAACGCTGTGCCATGTTGCCCGAGTTTCCCCTTTAGCTCCGGCTGAGCGTGTTTTGGAAAATTGTTGTTATTTTTCATAGGGATCAGATAAGATTGAGTTTGGATGTCAGAATGTACCTTTAGGTGCGGTTCGGTAATGCATATGTTTAGGTGACTTCACAGAGGTGTGCTTAAGGTCCTGGTGCGATTTTGAACAGTGAAAACTTATCAATCAATCAATATTTTATTCGTTCATCACAGGTACATAAGGTGGTAACATAATATTTTAAGGAACAGCTATGACGTGCCTTATGGCGTACGAAACAGTTGGTTCTTAATTACAATCTAACAATTAAATATCTATCACTAATCATTGCCTTCATATAATTAATTAGAGAATGTCTGGAAGAAGCGATGTATGGCAGTAATTAACGTTATATCATTAAATAGTTAAATAAAATACGTATGAATAGTAGATCTACGGTTTGATATTCTGCACTCACCGCGTACTACGCCTCTGCCTATTCTTAGCATAAGTACAGCATAATACTTTGGGGGAACAGTACAGATAATAAAGACATGTTTTTACTCAAAAAAAAATACGGATCCTAGGCAAGAAAGTCATATTGTACATCCTTTTAAAAAATCCAAGCAAAGTTAGGATTTCAATGTATCCTTAGTACTTTCAATTCACATTTATTTAACTTCATTCTACTGTCAACTTTGAAACAGCGGATACCAAAGTACAAAATTAACGCTATCCAAGTAGCCGCCCAAGTCAAAGACATTTTCGATTAACCCATAATTGAATTTAACCGACAGAGCAAAGCTTAATTCAGAGTTCATATTGTTTAAATATAAGGGGTAAATTGTAATTTCCTCACCCCTTTTGCAGTTCGTTTCCGTATTAATTGAATGTTTTCGTAGATAATTCTCTCAAAATGGCGTTATTTAGTCGACCAGGCTTGTTTAAACTGGGACTACAGTCAAACTTGATATTTACAGTGACGCATCTATCGCGTCACGATTTTAACGCATACGCTGAATCTCTACAAATCGAGATGCGTCAAAATACCAAAATGTTGTGTAAATTGCGTATTTACTTGACCTTAAAATAAGTCTAGCCAACTAACTTCAACGCCTCACCGACCTAAAGCGAGTCTTGGCCTCCGACACGAGTTGTCACCGCTTGTCCCGAAGGGTAAACTAGAGATTATTCGAGTTGGCCGAATTTCATCAAAGTATTTCATTCCAATTCCAATGACAGTTTTATAAAAAGTCGGCTATATTGAATAATCTCAACCATACTAGGTCCGGTAAGGAGAGATATCGGAAGCTTCAGAACGATATCGAGGATCACGTGGCACTCAACATTAAAATAAATGCAGGTTAAAATAACCGACCTTTAAAGCTGAACTTATCAAATGGAGATGCAAACAATGGATTAAGTACCTGCAACAAATAATAATAAAATCAGTATTTCATTATATTAAACAGAACATTCCATTTTCTACGCGGAATAAACATGGAAATATGCTAAAGAAAGGAAATAGTACATTACGTACCTAGGGCGGTGAATTCGTGAACGGCCCAGATCGCAGTTCGCAGGCCCGAACTGAAGGTGAGGGCCATAAATATGCGATCTGGGGCTTTACGAATTACCGCCCGTGGTAAGTACACAATTTTAAGTCTTCATCTGGCCACAATGCGAGTTTTACCGTACGCGCAGCGTGCAGTAAAACTCGCATTATGGCCAGGTGTGACGTAAACACATTTAAAAGCGCCTGCAAAATACCATTATCACATAAATCCAGATAAAGAAATAAACAAACTGCGTTAAAGAGAAACTATTCATTGCCCTATTTTATTAAATGCAAAGTATTGCATAGTTGCTTAGAGAGCCTTTAAATTCACTACATTTTTTTATAAGTATACAAGAGTACATAAAGACGTAATAACACAACTGATAGTTCCTGGTTGCAGTATCTAATACACATAAATATGCACATTTGATTTTCATTTCATTTCGTTTATTCAGTCACAATTTACAATGTATATGAATTTTAGGTACATAAAAATGTCATAAAGAACTACGAGTATCATATTAAATACACAAAAAACACCGTAATAATTATATAATTATGTACCCAATTATATGATAACTTGTGAATACATAGGTAATTAATTATTGTCGAATTACGAGACAGTGTTACATTCATGGATGTGCTTTGTTAATTACCAGTTCATTATAAAATTCAATAATAACAATAACATATCGGGATAATTTATAAGTCAGTGTAGTTTTTTCTGAATTGCAGATAACTAAACTTATTAAATCAATATTAATAGGACTTTTGGAATGGATATCGGTCAATCAACTTGTTGTTATTCTGACCCTAACCGGGTCAGGAGACAAAATACAACCGATATATACATACAACACAAAAGACATAAAACAAAACACTTGTTTAGTGGATTTAAATCGCATAAAATCGTGGTTTAAAGGAGTGACCCAGAGAAGTATACATGGCAACGAGCAAGAAATATAGTTGATTGGCCCATATAAGCTCTATTTTGTACCGCGGTTTCGATTGCGTTTTGTAGAACACGCGAGCGGAGCCGCGCGGGCAGCCCGTGCCTAGTATGATTCTTGCTGTCCCAAACAAAGTTGTCCCTATATTCGGCCTCGCTAGTAGAGAATTCAACAATACTTCAACAACAGCAATAGTACACAACTGTTAATGTAAGTAGTTTCGCATCCAATAAGTGTGGAGAGTAAAGTATGTTTTGTTATTCATTGGATTCTGTAGGCCGAAACAAAACGCGAAGTGCTGTCAAGTAAGGCTGAGGTGAAACATTACGCGGTATACAGATTCAAGGATTCAGATTTTTCATTCCATTATATTTGCTGTTGATTTTGCCAGTAGTGCATCTCACGGAGCTACAAGTTACAATTAAGTGTCTAAACTGGCGACTGCCTTCTGAACAGTTGCCGTAGTCTTAAATAATTGGTAGCTTTGTGAAATGGGCGCCAGTTAAATTACTAAGTCGTTACTAGCATAAGATTAAGGCAGATGTCACACAGCACCGCATTTCCGGACGGAGGTGCGGAGCTGCATACAAATTTCGCCGGACGGAGGTGCGGTGCAGTGTGTCGTACTACACGGATTTTATATACAAACTGAGGTACTATATACAACGAGCTCCGCGTCTCGCAACGAGACGCGGCGGCAGTGTGATAACTACCTAAGAATGCAATGTTATAATCCTCATTATTGACTACCGACAAAGTGGTATTTTAACTGTACATTTTACAAAGCAGAAGCGGCGTGCTATCCTCACTCCAATTTCCTATCAAGTGAAAGATTTAAAAAATATTCGGGAGTCCAACTCGCGACCTTGGCGTTCCCTGCAATATTCTGAACCAACAGAGCTATCGTGCGTTCTACTTTTGCTGACGTACTTTTCAATCGCTTTAATCTTCCAATTACATACAATACATCAGCCTATTGCAGTCCACTGCTGGACGTCTGCCTCCCCCAAGGAGTTATTATTTTCACGAATATTTGTTCCTGAGTCATGGATTTTTTCTATGTATTTAAGTATTTATTTATCCACTTAAGCTTTGCTTAATTTAAGACTAGGTCGATTTGTGTTAGGTTGTCCCTATTTTTTTTTGTTTCTGAAATGTTTTTTTTGGAGTGGTTATTTATTGTAAGTTTTGTATTGTAAATAAATATTTTTTCTTTCTTTCCTTCCGAGGTACGTTACAAGACCCGCGCTCCCGTTATCGCCATCGAGTCACTACCAGCTACCTTCCTCAAGTCATCGGTTCATCTGACCAGAGAGCGTCCAAAACTGCCAAATCGTGGCCTCAATTCGAGAACCCGCTTTCTCCACCGACCATCGGTTCTGCCGTCTGCGACAGATGTGACCACCACTACCACTTCAGTTTGCTCTTTTATGGCCGCTCCACACGATGGGCCATCCTGCTGGTCCACTAGGCTGGTGCAGCGTGTAGAGAGGGTAGTGGTCGGATGGCTTATGGCGCGAAGGGATGGCGATAGGATGGCCGCGGTGTCGGTTTTTCGCCCGCACATCAAAGGGCCAGCGATGGCGGCACGCATTTACACGTGCGCCATTCCGCAGTGCGCGGTCGACCGCGGTTGAGTGGACGTTCGTGCTGTGTATTTTTTTAATCGAAAATGACGTGTAGTATTAATTAGTACGGAGTTTAAATCTATCACGAATAGCAAAATGATCAATGCGAGACTGAAACAGTTTCTTTTGAAAAAATCGTACTATTCCATAGCAGAATTCGTGCAAGATCAATTGTAAATTAGGGATAATTAACGTATTTTTAATCATGAGCATGACACCATTATGTAATTTGTGTAAAATAATTATGGTTACTTATATCATAATATAATAAAATCTTATTTTTAATTTTGACATTGTTACCTGATAATGAGAAGGGAATTTGTTCTTATATAATTTGTGTAATTAATGTAATTTTACCTATATATGTATGTTCAACACAATATCCATTATTATAAATAAATAAATGAAATGAATCGGATCTGGGATCGACATGAAACCGCTCTTTGTTCCGCCACAGCCTTACCTTCCAATCCGCGGTCCTTTCTCCGATATTCCCCGCGGACTCCGCCCCCAAAAACCTAACGTTTCTTGGCGCATATGAATTTTTTGTTATTTCGGTTGTCGTGTGCCTTGTATGTTTGCGTTGCTTAGAAAACATATAACTTCACCTAGCTTCTGCCCGCGACGTCGTCTGCTTAGTGCTGGTTTATATCGTAGCTCCATAGCAACTTTCAACCCCAATTTCACCTCTTACGACGACCGTCCGCACGGACAGTGTCTTCATACATATTGGTCGTGCGGGGCGATCCGTACTGACGGTCCGCATGACACTAAAACCAGCCTTAGGTCATTACCTCATGAGTTCATGAGGGGATCCCCGGTGTAACCCTTATAGTTGGTAGTGACGCCTACGAAGGGCATTTATTTGTGTGATGAGCACGAATATTTTGTCCTGAATCATGGGTGTTTTCTGTATTTAAATATTTATTTGTCTGTATAAGTATGTTTAGCGTCGTCTAGTACGCATAGTACAAGCTTTGCTTAGTTTGGGACTAGGTCGACTTGTGTAAGATTGTCCGCAAATATTTATTTATTTATTTTATTTCCGGGTTAAAATCTATCCTATGGCCTTTCCACATCTCCATAGCCCCATGTTCAACTGTCACATCAGTCTGTTTAGTTTGTTTACCTAAGATTGTATAGTTTAGCCAAGGAGGCCACTAGATGTCGCTGTTACGTATAGGAATAATCCTGAAACACGCTATTAAGATTTTTCCTTGAATAATGACCCCAGCGTGGTAATTATTTGAATTTGTACATTAGCTGAACAAATCGTATTAGTGTATGAGTATAAAGCAGTGTATCATTTCGGGACTAGGTCGACTCGTGTAAGATTGTCCGCAAATATTTATTTACTTATTTTACTTCCGGGTTAAAAACTATCCTATGGCCTTTCCACATCTCCATAGCGTCATCTCAACCGGTTTTCGGTTTAGCGTGAAAGGTAACTAGCAGACAGACTGAGTTACTTTCGCATTTATATTATTAGTAAGAATTGAACTTAAGCCCTTTCAACCGGCTTTTAAAACGGGGCCTCAATTCGATTCGTCTTGGTTAACTTAAAGAGACATCCTAAGGATCTCGTTTTTGTATCACGTCTGTAATTCTGGGGATTAATTCGAAAATGGAATTTGTTGGCACGTCAGAGATTCATAATTACAAGGACGGAGACAAAAAATATCCTAGACACATTGGCCATCTGTTATTTAAGACATTTGTCAGGGCCGCCAGTCATTGGGCCCTTGTTGTAGTCAAATTCAGGTGCAAGAATATCGAATTAATCCTCTCATAAATATGTCCCTATACCTTAATTCGTCGGTGAATTAATAAGCGCCATGTGACATATTTTTGGGGATCCCCTCATTTAACCAACAAACGTTCAACGAATGCTTTGTTTCATAGGAATTTCATTTCGTTCATCGAACTTTTTTTTCTCAGAAACGGTTAACTGTTTAGGTAGGTAGGTAGGTAAAGCTTAAAGTTAATTGTGTAGAACGCATTAGGTTAGGTAAGGTTTGTTTTGTAACGTCCTGAAAATCTTACTGCTCTTGAAAAAAATCTTCGATGAAATGAACACTCGGCGAAACATTCATTCGACGAAATGAAACAATATTTTTGAGTAAGTTGTATGCACTCATATTTTTGAACTAAAAGAACGAAGAAAAAACGGCCTATAATTAAACAAAGAGTGACGAATACCCAAAGAAAACAAAAGATTTTTTGAAAATCGCGTCGTTATGACGAAAATATCAATCCAAGTAATACAGAAGTGTGAAATACTCGTACACATTAGAGCGCCAAACATCGAGAACATCTGAGTGTTCGCGACACTACGCAGGACAAACAGACGCGCAAACATTCTGAGAGGTCTCCGCAAACACTGAAATGCGTTACGGCCTTGTTTGCCTCGAGTTGATTCTTGAGGAAAAGAAAATGTATGTACCTCGGATATTCTACTGACAAAATATTGGTTGATGTACTTATTTTTATTTTAGCAAATGTGGCAATGGCAACTCTATAAAACCTCTTTACATGGGCGTTAATGTGATGTAATAATATACTTTGGTAGTTTCCATATTTCCATGAAATTATAACAAAAAATTGTAAAATACAAATTAAATTAACCTAACTAACGTAGTGGAAACCATTTTCTCCCGAAATGGAAATTTCATCAAAAAATGCTAGCTGCTGCTAAGCTATTCTTCGCTCTTAAGCCTACTAACTAATGATAGTAGACATATGTTTACGTATAATACGAGAAACGAATTTTTGCCCCGTGCAAACAGGCAAACATCGAATTACGTAAACCTCATTATGACAAGTTTACTGATCCAATTATATTAACAAGGACTCATTATCAAGTACCAGCCCTCAGGGCGCTGTCTTACGTTACGTAGGTGATATAATTAATACATTAACACATTGTGAAAGTTGGATGTGGCAGAAGAAGCATCTTAGTCAAGTGAATACAGTGCAAATGAGAGCGTTGCGAAGTATGTGTGGGGTGAGTTTGAGGGATAGAATAATTAGAAGAAGAAATAGTGTGATAAGAGAAGGGTGTGGAGTGACTGAAGATTTAGAGACGAAAATTGAGAAGAGCATGATAAGATGGTTTGAACATGAAGAGAGGATGGATGAAAGATGAACAAAGAGAGTATATGCGGCAAAGTTAATGGGGGAATGAAGTTTAGCGACTTTTGAATTGATTATCTCCTACCTAAATCACAGAATAATATCAAGAAATATTTAGTTTCATATTGGCCAAACAAAAATTGAATATCAAGAAATAATGAAGGAAGGGAAATATTATACTCCTAAAAACAATTCTATTACGAGTGTAACGACCTATTTCCCGCCCAAGGCCAAAAACTTGTAGATAATATTCCTTGTATAATAATTCCCGGGTGTCAGTTCTCCTTACTTACTAATTTACGCCCTGTCAGATGCCTCTAATAAATTACCCTGTTATTTCTACCCTTAATTATTAAATCTCTATTTCGCCTCCATTAGAAGGAACTTAGAGACAGATGTTAAAATAAAAACAGATTGAATCAAGGAAGAGTTACGGAACAAATTTAATTTAGAACACAAAATTAAAATCAAAAACATTGGTGCAATCTTTTATTCCCGATTGAACAGATTTTCCCGCGTGGATTAGAAGTTCACCAATCCCTTTCTTCCCGTGCTTGTCGTAAAAGTCGACTAAGGGACCAGGGTTGAAGTGTGTTGTGGGCTAGCAACTTATCACTGCGATATCACATGTTGTCGATCTTTTATGGCGCTGGAATATTTTTATGTGATCCCTTTTTGGAATGAAGGCGTGAATGTACGTATGTATGTATGAAATATTTGTGGACTGTCATCTAACTCGATGTGAGGGTTAGAAGATGCTATGACAGCCTTCTGTCTCCATCATCAGATCAGCTCGGTGAAGCCATAATATTGCATTGTGTACTTTTACATAAGAGTTAAGAATGCCAAATTCAGCTCAGTCGGACACCGGAAAAAAGCTGAAAATGGTTTGCAAAAGTTGAAGGACAACTTACCTTACCTTAGCATCCAATTTCCTGTTCCTCTTGAAAATAAAGACCCCGAAGCCTCATTTTGGTCTTGAAGTTTGTCTCAGAATTATCCGGATGATGTATAAAGGTACATTTTGCTTTGTATTAACACGAAACAGCACTGAGCACGCTGCAGCTACATTGCACGTAAAACCGATGGCCGTTGGGGCTGTAAGGTTCTCGAGTACCGGAAGGGTAATCAGGTAACGTTTCGTTAAGACAGTTTAACTGTCATTTTTCTATATACAATTTAACATTAAGATCTACCTAACGTACGTACAATGCCCTAAGTAATAGACCTGCTGGTTCACCAATCCCTGGTCGCGGTAGTTCGCTGGACGCGGGTGGCGCAGGGCTGGTCATTGTGGCACTCTCGGGGATCACTGGGGGAGGCCTTTGTGCAGCAGTGGACGTCTCTCGGCTAATATTATGGTGATTATGAGACGCAACAGCACGTGCCATATGCAGGATTTGTAGCTGGCAAACCTCGGCTTTGAAAGACAAAGGACTACCTGTTAATATGTGTACGTAAGTGTACTTGATCAAAGGATACAATAACAAACTGTCTAAAGAGCTACTGCAACTCAGAAGGCACAAAACCTGCGCAGTAACGAGAATTCTGACAGGACATTGCAAATTAAACAAGCACCTGTTTCAAATGGGTATGAAACAGGATGCAACTTGCAGGTTCTGCCAGGAGACGGAGGAAACAGCAATGCATATTCTCTGCTCCTGCGGACCACTCATGCACAAAAGAAGTATCTACCTAGGGCGGCACGTAGTGCACCCAGAAGAGGTACAACATATCACCGCCCAAAGAATCTGGAACTTCTTAGAGGCAACGGGTCTCAACGGTGAAATATAAACAAAGGGCTGCCACAATAGATCACCTGCTGGTCGAAGCGGCATATGAAGGCCCACAATACCACAATAATAATAAAGTGCTATTACTTATCTGTGGTAGTATTCAAGGAATGTTTAGAATTAATGAACTAGCAAATTCTAGGTTTGTGGTTCATATAAACTGTCATACATTTAATGCAACTTTTAATTTATGCCCTGGAGCTTTCAGCTATAACGCTGGTTTCGTGTTTTAGCTTCAGCGCGTAGTTGATATATGGCGACATTTTATAGCTTTCGCGAAGTTTTTAGTGGTGAATATATTTGGGAGACATCGCTGGCCAAGTCAGACAGCATGGCACATTTAGGTGCACATAATCACGGCTGTTCTAGGATGGGTCGATAGAGTTCTCGGAATATTACTTTCTACTAGCGTGCAATTTGAGAATACCGATCACAACAACACTGCTTGGCAAATATTTAATTCATCAGCCTATACTTGCCCTACGCAGGCCCAGTGCAGGTTAGGGACTTTACATATGATGTCCGCCTTTTGTACTATAAGATATTCTTTTGTGCAATAAAGATTAAATAAATAAATAAATAAATAAATAAATGAATGGTATTACTGGTTAGTAACATCTAATTAATATATTATTATTCACAAAAATAATTATAAACATCTTTCATATACATTTTTCTGAAATTCTACTTATTTATTATTTAAAAACTCAGCAACAGGTTATAACATTTACCAAGCAAACACTTGAACATTATTTTATTCAAATTGACCTGTTTGTAGTCTTTTATAATCTTCAGGTGCTCTGCTCATGCAATACACATTCATGCCAAATAATTTTAGTTCACATACTTCCTTTCTATTCATATCGTCGCACACAAATATTAGCATTTAAGAATAAGTCGCTTACCTTCAATATCTGCCCGCCAAGTCGAGCAAAGCAGCGGCACAAATCAAATCAAATCATATTCAATCAGTTCAGGCCATTTTCGGCCCCCCTATAACTTCGTTGTGGATAAAACTAGAAACCTGAATTTTCAGTAACAAAGCACGTATTGTATAAACACGATATATTTAAAATTTTATTCAATTTGAACCAGTAGTTTAAGAATTATAACTAAGTTTCTTAATTTTGTCACTCACTGACTGACTCACCGATCATCAAAAGTCTAAGGCACTTCTAGCAGACATAGAATAAATAACTTTGTAATCTCATATAAACATATAGGATTACAAAGTTATATTTGCAGTGAATGGGATGGGAAAATTAAAAAGCAAGAATGGGACTGCATTCATAATTTGTATGTATTGATAACACAATAACCTGCAAAAAGAAGTGAGATCCCATAAAAACATTCCATATAAAAAAGAAACCCAGTCTCGAAACTCTTCCACTGTAAAAAATTGTGAGATATTTCGTAGAGCCAAATCTCAGGCATTCTTATTAATCTTTATTTGCTAGCTTAATAAAATTTGTGACTTGTCAACCATACAATACTACGTAGTTTTAGGTATGCAACAATCCATAGATGTAGTACCTAAAGTTGTGTGATTGCCAAGTTGCAGAATTTTATTTAGCTAGCAAATAAAGATTAATAAGAATGCCTGAGACTACGAAATATCTCACAACTTTTTACGGTGGAAGAGTTTCGAGACTTGACGTCTTTTTTAATAGAATGTTTTTTATGGGATTCAAAGTTACGACAATATCGAACGGCCAGAGGAGACCGGGCTAAATTGGAACAATAATTATTAATACGCGATCAGTGAGCGTTAAGCCCCGCCCTCCCTAATTACGAAGCGACAAAGGAAAGTCAATGGCGCGAAAAATTACTATTGTACAGTCTGGAGGCTATTCTGGAGCCGAGAAATCTCGAAGGGTTCTAAGATAATTATTATAATCGATACGTTTTATTGGATTCAAAAACCGCCCAAGTGCGAGTCGGACTCGCGCACAAAGGGTGTCCATTATCCGTTGAATGAAAGGTAAATTGCGGTGTACGATTTATGACGTACGTTATTTAAAAAAAAACTACTTACTAGATCTCGTTCAAACCAATTTTCGGTGGAAGTTTGCATGGTAATGTAATCATTATTTTTTTTAAATATAGAACTTAAGCAGACATTAAATACAGGTACAAGGCAGAAAAATAAATTAAATTAAAACTACCTATTCAAATAACCCACCCCGCGTCACTCACGATGCAAAGGTGCCCCTCACGCTCGCTGCATTGCCCCGTTGGATTGCGATGCTTTGCAAAGAATGACCCGGAGCGTACAACCGGTATCGCCTCCGCGCCGCGCCGCGCCGCGCCGCCACCGCTGTCAGTGCGTTTCGGCCTTTAAGGCGATGCCTTGATTTGAGTCGAACACGCCCCCTAGACAGAGACACGCTGATGCCTTCCGCGCACGAGGAAAAGAGATGTAACACTATTCGGGAATAGCTTTTTTGGACAAATTTCGATAAATACCTAACTTAGAGACGTTTTATTTAAATTTCATCAAGTGAGATTTTAGATGTGATTAAATACTATAGTTTGATTGTGTCGTAAAATAATGTATCGTTTGAGTAGGCTGAGTAAAAAAAGGAAAATACAGACCCAACTTTGGTTTTTTTTTCTATCGAGGAAATTTTAAGCAATCATGTAGGTACTTATCGATGAAATCAGATAAACAATCATATAGTCAAGAATCATATATCTGAAAATCAGACCTTATTGTTTCTTAATCTAGTTAAAATGGCGTTTCAAAGCACGCGATAATTTCCAATGCACAGCCTTAATTAATTGTATAACACCTTCCACCAAACCAGAGGGCCTACCGCTAAAGGCATTCGAAGTTTTCCCTCTCTGTCAGACTTGGGAGTTCATACGTAAGTGCAACAGAGAGGGAAACCTTCGAATGCCGTTGGCGGTAGGCCCTCAGTAAGCAGGAACAATTCCACTAACAAACTCTTTGGAACATCCGTCAATATTGCCAAGAAAACGAAATTACTCTTTCCCTAAAAGCTTAAATCTTAATCGCAATTTACAGCAAAACACCCCATACCGAATCCAACTCTACAACTGCAACTGTACAGTTCAAATTTGCGTAACAACTTACAAGTCATTATAGGTCTCGGGAAATCTAAATTGAACCGTAAACGAACGTGGTAGAGTTGTAAATCGTCTGAACTGTCACGGGTCATATAAAAGAGAATTTACAACTACCTCCATAAGTAAACCGCCTCGGATGAGATATGGGATCAATCTTAATTCTTATGAATAGACCCCAACTATATATCTGAATCTCCCATAGTATTTGTCGAATTTGAATTTACTGGCGGTTTTATCAACTTTATTGGATTCATATGCACTTTTGGTAGCCGTTCCGTAAATTACGGAACTATAATAGAGCTGGGTCGTTTCGACTTTTCCGTGAAACGAAACGTAACCCTTTTTTTAAATCACAAAACTGTTATGAAAAAAGTTTCAAAAATAATCAGTTTCTCCGTGCGTTGCCACCGTCGCCGGTCGCCAAACGAAGTGAAACGAAACTATTCGAGTTGCGTTTTCCCGTTTTGCATTGCAACCGTTTCGTGCGACTGTCGCCTTCTACTCGAGCTCCTTGTCATCGTTTTTATAAAAACAGTTTGCGGTTCTAGCCAGAAACCGTTTTTCCGTTACTGTACGAGAAACTGTTTTTGAAAACGCTTACGGGAAAAAAACGCCCGGCTCTAAACTATAAGTAGTGTCACTTACGAAATACAACTTGGATTTTTTAGGGTTCCGTACCCAAAGGGTAAAAACGGGACCCTAATACTAAGACTTCGCTGTCTGTCCGTCCGTCTGTCTGTACCAGGCTGTATCTCAAGAACTGCGATAGCTAGACAGTTGAAATTTTCACAAATTATAATATTTTTGCCGTTTTTATACATAATAGTACGGAACCCACCGTGCGCGAGTCCGTCTCGCACTTGGCCGGTTTTTAAATATTTGCGAAAGGATCAAATACCTATTGGACTATTTAGTAGGTTAGATATTTCATTAAAAATGAAAACATTGTTGGAATGCTTTCATCCAGATAAAATTCAAGCATTTTAACAACTTAGGCCGCTGGGAGGCAGCAGTGGAGTTCTTTTTAATAAATAAATAAATATTAGGGGAAAATCTTACACAAATCGACCTAGTCCCATAGTAAGATCGGTAAGGCTTGTGTTATGGGTACTAGGAAACGATGTATATAATAGATATAAATACTTAAATACATAGAAAACATCCAAGACTCAGAAACAAATATTCATGCTAATCACACAAATATTTGCCCTTACAGGGATTCGAACCCAGGGCCTTCAGCTTCGTAGGCAGCGTTTTTACGGTACCGGTTACCGGTTAGCCAAGTGGGTAGTGACCAACTTGGCTAACCGGTCGCCAAATTGACGATGTCGCTTTTGACTGATAGGATTGATGATTTAACAATATGTTAACTATTTCAGATCGTTGTGACGTAGGTAATTAAAATAATTAATAAATACGTATTCGATCCAGTCCTGAAAGAATCAACTTATTGCGATTTGCGGTTGCGATTATTAAATGTGACCAACTTTTTATAAAAATGTCATTGAAATTTGAATCTTCTACCTTGGGCAGAGTTGCTTTTTGAATGGACTGCATTGGTTCAATTCGCGCAAAAAAAATTCTCCAGTATTCCTAAATACTATGGGTACGAGACGATACATACATACTTAAAGACATCCAAAACTCAGAAACAAACATTCGTGCCTATTTAGTTACTGTGATTCGAACCCCGGACCGGCGGTTTCGCAGGCACTACTAAACCAAAGTGGACTAAGGAGGACTGATGACCTGGTAAAGGTCGCGGGAGAGTCCGCTGGATGCGGGCGCAGGACTGGTCATTGTGGCACTCTTTGGGGGAGGCCTATGTCCAGCAGTGGACGTCTTTCGGCTGATATAATGATGACGATGACGGCTTCACCAGTCACCAAATAGGGTACTTTCCTGGGTAAAAAAAAAACTATTTAGTCCGTCACTTAGATTATCAAAAAATATTAGACACGTATTTTTATTGTCAAAGATAAACTAAAAATAATGAAGATATAGATAGCCCGTTAAAGTAACGCGTGACGTCACATGATGCTAAAAAGTGTACCATACATAAAAAATACGTATGCAATGTTTCTTGATCTAACAGACGAGCTAATTTTTTTTTTAGGAAAGTAGCAAATTACTAATTCAATTTGTACAACCAAACTAACAAAAAACAAACTAATTGTAATATGTTTCCATAAGCATGTCGGTTACTCAAACGTTACCTCACGAGTGAAAGGCGGGGTCAGGGTTCGAACCCGCGACCCGTAATCACTCAGCGAGGATTAGGGTTCCGTTTACATATTTATGCGCGTTAACACGTCGTAAATGTTTAGCATACCAGTTGTTTATTGATCATCTACAGGATGTACCAAAAATGGGGTGTGAACCGATCAAGGGCTCAACAAGTATCGTGTTCTGATAAGAAAAAACAGAGAAAAAAGTTTTTTTCGACGCGATTTTTTTTTACCTTAGTATGGAGCGTTGGCCGACTGGGGCGAAAAGCTCCATAGAAATGTAAAAAAATCGCGTAAAAAAAATTTTTTTTCTGTTTTTTCTTATCAAAACACGATACCTGTTAAGCCCTTGATCGGTTCATACCCCATTTTTGTTACACCTTGCATAATTTTTTTTAATGGAAAAGTGAGGTTATAAGGTCTCCGAAACTGCTCATCCGACTTTAAAAGTTATTTCAGTTGTATTAAGAACGGGCCTTCATACTCATATTATAAATACGAAAGTGTGTCTGTCTGTTTGTCTGTCTGGCTTTCTGTCTGTCTGTCAGCTGTTACCTTCCTTCACGCTTAAACCGCTGACCCGATTTAGATTAATTTTTGGTATGGAGATAGTTTGAGTCCCGGCGAAGGACATAGGATAGTTTTAACCCCGGAAATCATCCCCTAAAGGGATGAAATGGGAGGGTGTAAGTTTGTATGCAGCTACGATACAAACGAGTTCTACGCGGACGGAGTCGCGGGCAGAAGCTAATATGTTAAAAGATTACTTTTCAAGGGTCTTAGTATCACGATGACGTGAGTCATCTGAGATCTCGGCAATCGTTTCTTGTATTTAAAACATTAAAAAAAACTTACTACACATTTCAAAAATGACCTACAGTTCGCGAAACCCCTCTCATATCGGCAATCGTTTAAGACCATGCCATTCCCAAGCTAATCAATCACATACAGAACCTCCCATACAAACGCATCATGCAAATAAATAATTGCCCCACGTAAAAAAACGAACCGCAGATAGAACAATCACTTAATTACTGCAGAATCGCACTTGACAGCGAATTCTTGACGGTTGTCTGGTTGCTTAAGTTAATATGTCAATCTGTCAAGCTTGTATGTTGGAGTGTTGGTTTTGCAACGAAATATATGTATATAGGTACTTAATATTGTGTTAGTATAGTTTACAATGATATCAATTCGCTGACCAAAGGAGAAGAAGATAATATTAACATGTTTTGTTTAACATATCGTGATTTCACAGATTTTTTGGCATCTCAATGATATGTGACATCCATAGACATAGCATAGACATAAACATAATTTATGGCTTATAAGGTATTACAGGTAATTTTACTAATATTATAAAGAGGAAAAGTCTGTGAGATTGTAGCTATGGAGGTACCTCCGGAACCGCTTATCCGATTCCAACAATTCTTTCACCTGCCTGTAGAATGGACTTTCCAGATAGTTGTAGGCTATATTTTATTCCGCGGGTGTGCTTGCGTTCTTTGCAATACGCGGGCGAAGTCGCGCGGGCAGCTAGTCCTTAATAAGGCTGCGCATCCACCAGAAATAAGTTAATATTTCCTTGTAGGTATAGGAAATTCGACAGGTTCCCGGGATGACAGCTCCCGGCGTCATATTTAACGTTTTATCAGTATTCAATTTCCGTTCGTCTGTCTGTCAATGCAATCGGCGGTTTAACGAAACAGTCGGATCGAGGTCAGTGACATACAATATATACTCAATATCACATTGCTTTTACCCACGATTTCTTCCGCGGAGAACTCACTTCCATACAAACAGCCGACTCTTATTTCCCCTATCCATCAAGGATATGAATTTTATGTTTTGTTTTAGGACTAAAACTGCATGTCGATTCCAAATTTTTATTTAACCGGCGGCTTTCTCGCGCAATGCTGATGCATTGCAATTCAGCGAGGAAATGCCGCCAACGTCCTCGGTCCAATGCCTCGAGGGCTATTTTTAGATTTTACCTTAGTTTTAATTAAATTAATGTTAATTATTCTTGATTCATTTTGTACACGCTTTAGAAAGAAAATATTATCAAAAATACTGACTGCAGTCCTTTGAAGTTTTATGTCCCCATTATTCTCTGAGTCAACTGTCGTACCTATTATATGTTATCGTCATCTAACCCGACGGACGTTCGCATCTAACATTTCGCGCTTTTAGTCACGGCCAAGCGTGACTTAGGAAAGCCACAAATGATACACGTATACTAATTCTCACTTTCAAAATACAATTACCCAATACAATATGGCATCATTCAGGACTTAACCCTTAACCTCGCTATCCGTCTCGCTCTAAAGGCCCACTGGTTGCGAAACGACAGGTCACCGATTTGTCCCACGAGGTATTCACAATTATTGAATCGCCCGAGTAGAACCAATGTAAGTCTGACCTACAACAGGGGCGGCGTAATCCGTGATTTCGTCGCGCCGATACAACTGCATGCCTACCGGCCCCGCCCG
Organism: Epinotia bilunana; assembly: GCA_947049275.1. NCBI lineage: Eukaryota > Metazoa > Arthropoda > Insecta > Lepidoptera > Tortricidae > Epinotia > Epinotia bilunana. Next base: position 12,270,372 of record OX346275.1, on the reverse strand, counting down.
GTATGTTAGCGCTGCTACGGCACGCACGCGTTTGCAGCGCGTCTAGGCTCGTTCGGCGTACATAAACAGGGGATTTGTTAACAGAGAACCTTCTGTACGTAGTACTGTTACTTATTGTGCTTAAGCTGGCTTCGGTGGACACGGCGAAGCATCAGCCACTAAGTACCTACCGCGCACGTGCCACGTAGAAATGATTTTCGATGAAGGGCATTTCTAACAATGTCTTATGAGACTCTAGTTTAGATAGATGTTGCTTTAGCATATGTTTACAATAGCATTGTCAAGCCTAAAGGTGGTTTTCCACCGGCGAGGCGAGGCAGGGCGTGGATGGGCGAGAATTGAAATTAGTATGGGACTTACTACCTATTTGCACTGAGCGCGCAGAATAAAAAAAAAATAGGTAGTAAGTACTAATTTCAATTCTCTCCCATCCACGCCCCGCCTCGCCTCGCCGGTAGAAAACCACCTTCATAAAGGTCGCGGGAGTCCGCTGGATGCGGGTGGCGCAGGATCGGTCATTGTGGCACTCTTTGGGGGAGGCACATGTCGAGCAGTGGACGTATTTCGGCTGATATGATGTAGCATTGTTTATTTATTTATTTAATCTTTATTGCACAAAAGAATACGGTACTTACAAAAGGCGGACTTAATGCTATAAAGCATTCTCTAGCAGTCAACCTTAAGGCAAAGCGGATAAAATGTGGGCAGTGCGACTTAATTTAAAACAAAAACTCTTTAACATGTCTACAGATGGGATGGTTAATATAGTAGAATACGATACAATATAATATAATATGATATAACAATATATAAATACACATACATATGAATATAGATCAGATAGATTATTTTTCAGTTCTGCCAGCAAATAAACTTTGTAAGGACTGTTGTTAAGGCGGTGCATTGGAAATTATCGCGTGCTTTGAAACGCCGTTCTGACTAGATTGAGAAACAATAAGGTCTGATTTTCAGATATATGGTTCTTGACTATATGATTGTTTATCTGATTTTATCGATACATGATTGCTTAAAATTTCCTCGTTAGAAAAAAAATCCAAAGTTGGGTCTGTATTTTCCTTTTTTTACTCAGCCTACTCAAACGATACATTATTTTACGACACAATCAAGTCAATACTATAGTATTTTATCTCATCTAAAATCTCACTTTATGAAATTTAAATAAAACGTCTCTAAGTTAGGTATTTATCAAAATTTGTCCAAAAAAGCCATTCCCGAAGAGTGTTACATCTCTTCTCCTTGTGCGCGGACTGATCAGCGTGTCTCTGTCTAGGGGGCGCGTTCGACTCAAATCAAGGCATCTCCTTAAATGTCGGGATCAAGATATACCAGCGACGAACGGCGGGGCGAGACACGCTGTGAATGCAGTTAAGATCGATCCGATATCCACGTAGATCCAAACGGACGGATACTTATTTAATTATCTCAGAGATCCGATCAAATGCTTCTAAACTATAGAATATAAGCATTAGCAAAGGTTATCGAGATGAATGGTTTTAGTTAAGATGGGACTAGATTATTTTATGCCAAATAAGATTGGGATCTGTGTGATACGGGGGAACGCCTTTGCCCTACCCTTTAGGGCCTAGTTCGATAAGTTCGAAAGCTCTCTTAAAATATTGCCAAAACTTTTTTATATTTTTTTTTTGTGTCTGATGGTAAGCAGACACCGAAGCATATGGACGCTCGCGATTCCGGAAGAATCACAAGCGCGTTGCCGACCCTTTATAGTTTTGAGGATTCCTTGTGTTGATAGCTAGAGACGAACGCGGGTCTCTACAGACGAAAGCTCTGTGGGGTCCAGCCACCACGATATGGACCTCCCAGCTTCCATTTCACCTCCTGAGGGATAAAAAGTATCGTAGATTTTATCTCCGAGAATCCATCGGCTTTGCAGTTAAAGCATGGAAAATTAGCAGACGTACGGGTAGTTACTTTGGTATTGATAATATTCGTCTGGAGATATGTATATATTTATTTCTTTATCTCATTCTGACAAGACAATGTTAGGATTTAACAAGTTAAACTAGTGTCAGGAGACGACACACTAATCTCATATTACTTAAACACACTCACACATACAGGTACTTATCCTTTGCATTAATATCACGGTTCTGAGTGATTTTGGTTGGCATTTTTGAAACGTCGGCAACGCGCGTGTGAGAGTCCGGGAAGAAAATTCTAACATTCCAATTTAACCAACACGTCAAGAATGTATAACGCCCGTTAAACGTTTCCATCAAAAATTCAATATCGCTCATAACTATGAATTCAAAATAGCCGTGAACCCGCTAAATTCGAATTTCAAAACTCCGCGACCGTTAAATCCGAAACGTCAGCGCAAATCCAGTGGCGGCAAACTCGCGGCCAGATTTTTATTGCTATCTGTGGAGTATTCGGAACACGTAGCGATCCTCAAATCCGAATCGGTGGCGGTATTTCGAACGCACCCGGGGCGTTCTTTTTTCCAAATTTGAAATTTGAACTCCGTTCTTGACGGCCATGATTTATTGAGAGGGCGTGCGTATGTGGTAATTTGGTTTAAACAGTTAAGGGAAAGTTGTTACGTGAGCGCGGCTAATTAAATTGTGGACGGAAAATTACGTTACCAATTCGGATACCCAAGTCTTAGGTTAGGTTAGGTAGGGTTGGGTATTCTTGGGATCAAATAAATTGTTACACCCCCGGTGACTTGACGAGCTAGGCCGAAAAAAGTGTGTACCTATACCTATTGTCATTATTAACTTCTTTGTTTCAAATAAATAAGTTTTGAAAATTAACAACATTTCAAGATTTCCGGCTATATTTCGACTCTAATAAAATCATTTATATTTTCAGCAATCATCTTTTGTTCCGAATTTACAATAACTTTACACAAAAATAATGAAGCCGTAAAATAAAAACAAAAGACTATCGACTATCTCATCGCTTTGAATCGCATTTTTTTTTACCAAATACGACAAGGTCCGTTTGCCCTTAAGCATTGGGCCCGAGAAAAAGTAATAATGCATTTAATGAGCTGGTTTTATTCGTTTTCCGTATTTTTCAACTGCCGGTAAAAAGTTTATGGTGTGGCCAGCTCCAGCCACTTTGTATTGCAGGTGGCAATAAAAATCGATTGATGTCTCATTTATTGATTTTTTTGGGCACAATCGCGGGCTAGGGGGTTTTTCGGTCATTGTGGCACTCTTTGGGGGAGGCCTATGTCCAGTAGTGGACGTCTTTCGCTTGATAAGATGACGTTGATGATGAACTGTTCTTTTGGGAAACAAGGATGTCTGACACAAATTGACATAATAGCTCCAATTTTTCTTTGGGCGTGGCAATGCGGATACATAAGTCAGTTTAGTCCTTGGATTGTGTGTGAAAAGTCTGTCTGTATGTATGCCTGTCATTTACGCAGTTAAGGTAGCCCATTGGACGCTTACAAATCGAGGGCTGTACACATACACATTTCACACACGACCCAAGGACTAAACTGACTTAAAATGGTCATCAATGACCCATTTTCGCCAGCGGCCTTGGTATCTGATGTCTCCTTACAAGTCATCTGTGATGACTAATCTACATTGTATTGTCTATACTGTATTTGCGAGTCAATGAGTTTCTTATTCCGACCTTGCATTTCACTTGCTGGGACAGCTATTGTTCTTTTTTAAAAGCGTTTGGAGTAGACTGCGAACTTGGGCTTTTTATGGCTTCTTGAAAAAGAGAGGTGTTTTATTGAGTTAGATTTTTTTGCAGTTTTTAACCTCCGACGCAAAAAGAAGGGTGTTATAAGTTTGACGTGTCTGTGTGTCTGTCTGTGGCGTCGTAGCAGCTAAACGAATGTGTTTTTTGTTGCTGACGTGATTCAGATGGTTCTTAGCTACGTTTTAACAAAATAGGTTCAGCCGGTTTTGAGATATTGAACTTTGAAATGAACTCGTCAGGGGTTAATAAACTTTTCTAAGTTGTTAATTATTTAGCAGTTTCAAATGAGGTGTTTACTGTTTGAAATAATTAGAAAGAGCGAGTCGTAAAGCGTAAGCAATAAAAGTTTTTACAGTTGAAATTCTCTTTGCTGGCCGACATTTCATATATTTTTAGTGTATATATTTTAATTGTTATTTTGTTTTGTTTCTTTTCTGTTTGGAATCGCTCGTCGGTTCTATCGGAAGATCAGCACTGGCAGTAATGCCAGCATTATGCTGAGATATAACTGTTTCGTGACGAAACGCTATGTCTGACACTCTTCAATCAATCAATCAAGCGTTTATTGCACCACGGTAAACAAATACAGTTCTGACATGTATAAAACACAAAAGTATCTCATGGACCCTGGAAGGGTGTTAAAACCTTAAAACTAAGCTTTATGGAAACAGAACTATAATTATTATGCATAAAATCTAGATTTGTTAATTTACAAACGAATGGACCAATGATAGGGAACACTTTCTTGTTTAATTATTTGTTTTTGTCTCGAATAAATGTTTATTTCTTTCTTTGCAATATAATTCGTTCAACGTGAATAGTTTTAAGTATATTGTCTGCCCGAGGCAAGGTTTATCTTAATATTATAAAGTCCTACCTAGACGTCGGACATATCCTCATTGCAAACATTTTTGGCGAACTAAATGGTTTCACAACCACCAATTGTATAACATGCTGCAAAATTTCCTCGTGAGCTCATCGACTCCTCTCTCACTCGCACCTTGCACTGTGCAAATTAGAAAAAGACATTTGTTTTACCCTCTAAACACTGTTCACTTTCAAGCTGTTCCGAATAAGACGAAGCCCATGCCGTCTCATGGCGTCTACCACCACGAAAATCGGAACTCAAAGTTCGTATACATGCGTCCCTGTCATTCGAGTAACATAAGTGCGATAGAGATGGAGGTAACGAAACTTCGAATTTCGAAGTTCGTGGTTATAGCTCTGAGCCATGCACGGTGGGCTGATGCTGCTTGTAAAATTCGTTTAAAAATATTAAGTGCTAATAAATTCAGTGCTACCTCTATCTGTGTGTATAATTTGGTACCAGTCCTGCATAGAAACATAAAAAAACCATGAGAGAGCGAGATGGCAATGGCTTCCGTCTTATTCTGAACACAAGCTGACCAAAACTGTTCCAAGTTCATACATTTCGTGTTCCATTAATTAAGCATGACCTTTAGGTAGTCTTAAGATACAATCTCCAAGATAATGCACGTTGATGCATGGTTTTAAATACAATGGCCTAACTAAATGTTATACATTAAACATTCTTCATTCTTGTGTTGATTAATCTTGTTCTTATCTAAACAAAAGCACTTACCCTTATCTATACAAATATTATTTCATTTCATTTCATTTATTCCATGACAAATGGTTTTACATGTAAAAAGTATGGGTCTAGTTTCTTAAAAACCATTAGGTACATAATATTATCAGAATACTAGAAAGAGGAAAAGTCTGTGAGATTGTAGCTTTAAGAAATAAGATTTCAATTTTAATTTGATGTACATAGTTAATTTTATTATGAACTAGCTTCTGCCCGCGACTCCGTCCACGTGGAACTCGTTTATATCGTAGCTCGATACAAACTTTCATTCCCCATTTCACCCCCTCAGGGGATGATTTCCGGGATCCTATGTCCTTCCCCTGGATTCAAACTTATCCATACCAAATTTTCATCTCAATCAGTTCAGCGGTTTAAGCGTGCAGAGGTAACAGACAGACAGACACACTTTAGCATTTATAATATTAGTATGGATTAAGAGTAATATTAGTGACTTGTAAAAGTGCCTTTGTGGCCTATTTGCGGAATAAATATTTTGATTTGATTTTGATTTTGGTATTCAGGTTTTAGTTTTACGGCTAAAGACTTGCGTCGAGCTAGTTTCATAAGTGCAAAAATATAAACCAACGATAAAAAAAAAATGGCGGTCGAGACTTAACATAAGATATGGCTCCCACGTCTGTTTTACAGTTGTAGGTCACATAACTCTACGTTTTACAGCTGTTAGGTTATCTGATAGTGTAGAATTTTGACTGTCCGTTTTATCTACCGCGATTTGAAGTGTGTATTTTATTTGATATCACATAATAAATGTAGGTATGTTAATGCTTCGTTGTAGATAATTAAACTGCCGTGATAATATTATAAATGCGAAAGGGTGTGTGTCTGTTACCTCTTCACGCTTAAACCGCTGTTTTGAAATGAAATTAAAATAAAATTATTTATTCTAGACAAAGTCCATAGATGCATTATACGAATCAAATAAAAAATAACAATAGAATTAAACAATTTAACAGTCAAAAAATTTATTATCCTACTAATTCTACTAATATTACGTGTATAAATGCGAAAGTTTAGATGTTTGGATTTTTGGATGTGTGGATGTTTGTTCCTCAATCACGCTTAAACGGCTGAACCGATTTGAATGAAATTTTGCACGAAGATAGTTTATAGCCTAGATTAAAATATAGGATAGTTTTTATCCCGGGTCCACGCGGACGAAGTCACGGGCGGAAGCTAGTAATAAATAAATATACTGTAGTTGCCATACATACGGCTACCCCGAAGCCGCAGTAGTTATATATACCTACTAGCTTCTGCCCGCGACTCCGTCCGCGTGGAACTCGTTTATATCGTATCCATACAAACTTTACCTCCATGCCCTTCCCGGGATTCATCCTATACCCATACGAAATTTCATCTCAATCGGTTCAGAAGTTTAAAAGCACTAACCTTTAGCTTTAAGTTTAATTTATTTGTATCGTTTTCTTTGGTTACTACTCGTATCAACTATGAAGTAAGTCGTCGTTCGAAACAAAGATGTTTTATTATTATTTATTTATTATTTGTATCGTTTTCTTATTATTTATTTTTTATTATTATTTATTTATTATTTGTATCGTTTTCTTTTGTTACTACTCGTAACTACTATGAAGTAAGTCGACGTTCGAAACAAAGATGTTTTATTATTATTTATTTATTATTAAATGTGAAGAGGTAACAGACGGACAGACATACATACATTCGCATTTATAATATTAATATGGATAATATATACTGGTGTGTGTTTAAAAAATATACTTCGTCGAGTTTCTTACGGACCTTCTCACGGCTGGTTTTTTTTTTAGAACCATTGGCGTTGACATTCATATGAGCATATAGGTAACTAAGTGGTGAGGCATTAAGTGCGCCATTTATTGTATTTATTTTGTGCAGTAAGATTTAAAAACATAAATAACCGACAACACTTGTTCACCGTTAGCTTTTCGGCGACCAATGAGTTTATCGGGACTAAGGCACTGGTCCCACCGCCGGCTAGTAAGCTAGAAAAGTTGGGCGAGTACCATTACATTGCGGATCTGTAAAGGTCGATTGATCACACTGTGCCTGGTCAGCACGCAATGAACCGTTACTCGCCCAATTTTTCTAGCTTACTAGCCGGCGGTGGGACCAGTGCCTTATGTACGGAATATTTACCGATAGCTGTTCGGTGAAGGAAAAAATCGTGAGTTAATAATATCTAGTTTCCCCTCTGGGTTGGAAGGTCAGATGGCAGTAGCTTTCGTAAAACTAGTGCCCATGTCAAATCTTGGGATTAAGTGTCAAAGCGGACCCCGGGCTCATTTAGGGCACAACCGGGATAACGATAGGAGGAAGAAGAATATTGATTCCTATTAACAATTAGTTGCACCAAATCGTGTGAAGCCTATGTCTCCAAGCCGTCAGTCGTTAATCACGCACTCAGCCGAAGGCTACAAGATTGAATACTATTGACTCCGACAATGGCTCGTAAGTGGGCGTTGAAGAGGCTCGGTCGGCTTACACTGCTAGTTTAAAACTCACTGTTGATTATGCACCTATGGACTCTGTCTGGAATAAATAATTTTCATTTTCATTTCATTTCATTTCATTAAGGTGGATCGACAGCGTGAAACGTTCCTAGGACTACATTGATTGACTGATTCGAGTATTTCATTTCATTTATTTGCCATAGTACAGTGGATACAGTTTGTTAATTTGTCTCAATACAATTTTACCAATTTGGTGTAGCAATAATACTAAGAATATTATTGTTTTTTCCTTATATAGTATACTATACTCACTTAAGCTATATGGACACAGTTCAACAAGGTATTTTTTTAATACAATTATAAATTTTGTAGACGATAGGGCCTTCAATTCAACTGGCAAGGCATTGTACACCTTTGCTGCAACATGGTTGTGGCATCTAGAAAACGTTGCTGTTCCGCCAGCTGGGACCTTGACGTCATTCACAAATATATGGTTAAGTCTGTCACTTTTAAAATCGTTCTTCAATGGAAACTCGTCTGGAAATCGGCGCACGACTTTGCAGAGCTCCATAATATAGCTATTTGATTGCATGTAACCATAGACAGACATAGTCGGGGCCAGAGCTCCCGAGGATGCGTTGTGTTGAGAGCGAGGGAATTTGTTCCTTCAGCTGTCTATCGTGTCGTGTCGTGTCGTCAGCACGGCGAATCCTCAAACATATCAAGGGTCGGCAACGCCTATGTTACGCCTTTGGAGTTGCATGCGTCTATAGACTGCGGTGTCCGCTTACGATCAGGCGGGCCGTACGCTTGTTTGCCACCGTCGTTGAATAAAAAAAGACACTTATTTTTATAGTGAAACTTAAAAAACGAAGCGGTTTCCTTATTGAGAGTTCTATGAAGCTAGCCCGATTTGCGTAAGATAGTCCCTAGGATATTTCTTCATTTATTTATCCTAGCGTTATTCCCGATTGTGCCCTATGGGACCCCAGGGGACCCCGGGGTCTCATAGGGCACAATCGGGTGTACTGTATGAATGTGGACACATTGACCTAAGATTTGGCATAAGCACTAGTTTTACGAAAGCGACTGCCATCTGACCGTCCAACCCAGAAGGAAAACTAGATCTCATTGAGATTAGACCGGTTTCCTCGCGATGTTTTCCTCCACCGAACAGCTAACAGTAAGTATTCCGTACATAAGTCCCGAAAACCTCATTGGTACGAGCCGGGATTCGAACCCGCGAGCGCCGCTTGGCAGCCGCATGCCTAAACCCCTAGGCTGCTGTAGCTGTTATTATTTTTATTCACAAAATAGCCATGAATTTTAGTGATATTCGTTTTCTTTGAACGCGTGAATAAAAAGGCAAAAAAAAACTTTCACGTCAGCCAACAAAGATACAATAATAAACAACTTAGTAGGATGCAGTGTACACCTCAATGTTGACATGATTCAGAAAACATTTCGTCGAATAATATTTCGAAAGGTCTTGCTTGCTATTGTATGGTAAGCTAGCAACACTTCTCTAGTTGGAAACGTAGTCAACGCCATGTGTTCTGAGAAAGGGACCTTAATGCATATGGCGCTTACGCCATCATTACGCCTTGAATCATTGCCTTTGTTAGAATATCCTGCTACTAATAGACGTTTAGATGTTTGTTATTCACTCACGCTGAAATGGCTCAACCGATTTGGATGAAATTTCGCACAAAAATAGTTTATAGCCTGGATTTAAATATGTTTTATCCCGGGTCTACGCAGACGAAGTCGCGGGCAGAAGCTAGTTGTTAATAATGGCGTAGTGTCTACAGCTTCCTTTTGCTCAGAGAACGAAATGTATGGTTTGTGGAACGTACGCCCCGTTTTATATGAATAATATTCTGAGCTCAGTGTAACACTCGAATATTTGTATTATTTATTGGCAATTATTATCATTTACAAGTTATATACAGTAAAAAAAAACACATTACATGTCAATTTCATATCATTATTTTCAGTCACTATTCAATTCATCCATGTAAGTATTAATAATTTATATGCATTATAACATTTTAATACCTATGGTAACTTGTGTCAGTTTTAAGTAAACGATAATGGTGAGCAATATTATAATGGTGAGCAATATTATAATTGCGCCAGACCCTGTACTGTATGTAGGTACTTACTTTCTACTTAGCAATGGCGGACCGCCCAAACAAGCCGATTCCTACAGGCTTGCCTAAAATCTCTTGCTATATATTACCAGCCTTGTAAATCATCAAAAGACAGTCTTTTGGTTTGCTCCGGGTTGGCCAGTGAAATTGCTCAATAGATAGAAAGTTCTTTATTGTTTTTCTTTTCGGTGTTACAATCATGTCCGCTAAACCGGTGTGTACTTAATGTAATATGTCTTAGAGATCTATACATTTATTTTATGTCGTGTAGCTAATTTAGAGCTCACAGATGAGTGTTACATTATGATGTTTCACTTCACTTTTTATTTTAAAATATGTTCTCTTGAAGGTACACGCCGTTTACTAACACGTTTATGCCGGTCCTTTTTGAGAACATAGTTTATTTCTCCGATCCTGTTACTATAAAGCATTGGATTGTATTGGCCGTATTTGACGTATTCCGGTCCAGATTTTTCCAAACCTGGTATGCACATCTCATTCAGCCTATCTAGCATATCACGACGTAGGTCGTGTATCCTGAGATGCCATGGATCTTCATCTAATAAGTCCCACAACATTTCTGTTGGTATGGAACGTGGAAAGCCTCCCGCCGTCTTAAGAGCCATGCGGTATTGTCTTTCAAGCGTCAGAAGGTTTGTCTTGCTCACACGAGGGAGTAGTTGTACTATTCCATAATCTAGTATCGGCAGTAGACAGGCTTGTACAACGATGAGTTTGGTTTCTACGTTTGCCTTAGAGTAATAGCCGATTATTGGGGCTAGCATTCCTCTGACACACTTGGCTTTTCTTACATTGCTTTAATTTCTCAAGCCGCCACTGCTACTTAGGTACTAGGTACTACGCCGGCTCAGCGGCTCGAGTGGATCATGGCCTCCAACAGGCACGCCACTGGGCTCTGTCCCCGACCCCGTATCACGGTCAGCCTTATCACGCGATAAGTGACAAGATAGAAGCGTCGTCTCGTTCTATCGAACGGTGTCAGCCAGTGACGGACGCTCTATCCTGTCACTTATCGTGTGATAAGGCCGACCATGATACGGGGTCTGGGTAGACTGCCGCCAAGCATGGTCGGCAGTTTGAAGCTGGCCGAGTGGACTTCGTCTATCCAGCGATACCTTGGTCAGGTCCTGCTATATGAATGGTGTTGTGTTTGGGCGGTTCCGGGGCAACCTACCGAACCCTACATCTGAGCTAACGACGCAGCGGAGCCACACCGCTATGTCGCCTAAATGATATCTTTAATATTAGTTTTTATACCGGTATGTATGTTCGTCTTTCAGGTATTTAATATATGGGCCTTAGATGCCTGAATTAAATGAATTATTATCATATAGCAGCAGCATTTGCGCAGCAGTGTATACTTATGTATTTTGACATTCCGTATTGTATATTTTTTAATCGATAACTAAATAATTTGCACGCCTGCTGCAGGCTGGATACACCGAACTTGAAATGTACACCGTCTTTCTTAAACTGTATTCAACAAATAAACGATTTGTATTAATGCGCAAATGTGCCTAGGTCAGTATTATAGTACTAAGGTAAGTATAAGAGTCGGTAACTTCTTCAATGATACTCAGTGTCTTTTCCATATGATTCTAATTAACACAATACAGCGTCTGCAACCTTGCAAGGGTTACAGCCGAATGAATACAAAATGTTTATCCGACAGTTTTCTCAATAGGCTATTTAAATTTAAACATAGGAGCCACTCTTTTTCTGTGGCCAGCCCGCTAAAACGTAGAACCACTACAGTACTGACCTAATACGTCAGTAAGCTCTTAGGTTCCTACATAATACCGCATACTGATTCCGCCCCGACACAAAACCAGACCCCTGTGCAGTATGCAATTATTCCGTTGACGTACCCACAAAGGGCCGGTGCCATAATCCTCCGAAAGTACGAATTGGAATTGCCTACCTACCACTACGTTACAGCCAGGTGAGAAAATTGCTCCCCCTTAACAGGCTGCTATAACTACGTATAAACTACCAAGTCTATAGAACTAACTATACAACATGTAACCGGCTTTACAGCCAGGTGACAAAATTGCTTGCATCGACCGACATTATTGTGGCCAGGCTCCGGATATTAAATTGCTTGGTAAGGCTATGCTTCACTTGTTTACATGCTTAAGGCGGGTTTACACGAGAAGAGTACTGGTAGCCTAATACTGGGAACATCCATACTAAGGGTGGGTTGCACGATACCATCTGCAATATACCGTGAGCGGTTTCTTCAGCACGTGTCGCCTTCACGATCATCTATTTCGAGTTTTGTGAGCTCTAATTTGTTTATGTGTGCGTGCGCGTGTGCTAAACTTAATTGGCTTGGTTAAAAACCGGCTTCACTAGGTTGTTCGTCATGTTCCGTCTATCTCTTCTTGGTCTGAGATTTTTTTCTTATGACGGTGACGCCCGGCGACGTGTCGCTAGTTACGAAAGGTCAAAGCGATGCTACCGGAAAAACACCACATACCTACAGATACTACATACCTACTGTACTGTTGCTATCGTCATCCAGTGACTAACAACAATTACATGAACAATTATTTACACTCAATCACGGCATGAATTTCAATTCACAAAAACCGCAGTGTGCAAATTTAAAACGACCGCATACCAACAAATTGTCACTACAATTTGAACGTTCTCGCTTAATCGGAAGGTTGATATTTAAACACTTCGTTGTGTGATAAATGTGCATCTCAAATGACTAAGTTTTATGACTTCAAGTGCGTTCCTTGGTAAGTGATTCGTGGAAGCTATTTTCCTTCTAGAAAGTTCGGTTTTGGATATTCTTGACCACATACGAGTAACTGTATGCATATTCAAACAGACATGCGTCATTGTTAAATATCAATCTAAATTCAGCCCAATAGTTCACGTTCTTACAAAACTTTCGTTTCAGTACGTCGATCTGTAGGTACTTATCTCTAGACTTAAGATAAGCTCCATAACCCTAAACGAGCCCGGGGTCCCCTTTGACACGTAATCCCAAGATTTGGCATAGGCACTGGTTTTACGAAAGCGACTGCCATCTGACCTTCCAACACAGAGGGATAATTACTAGACCTTATTGCGATTAAACCGGTTTCCTCACGACGTTTTCCTTCACCGAAAAGTTAAACGGTATCAGAGGCTCTAGTATAAGTTTTACCGAAACAAAACGTTACGATCGCGTTTGCGTTTTACCTTCAATTTGTATGGGATTTGACAGCTAAACGCAAACACGTCGTAACGTTTTGTTTCGGTAAAACTTATACTAGAGCCTCAGGCTGACCAAAAAACAAAGAAATAAGTGGAAAGAAAATTCTACGTAAGTTTATGCCAAATAGAAAATTCTTTCAAACTTAAATTCTTTCGTAATCGCTTTATAAATACGGATTTTAAAAAGTATCGCGTTTCATTCGAATAATTTATGCGAAAATCCGAGAAAAAATCCGCAACCAAAAGAAAGCCCAAACGCAACGACATCGTTTCCGCCAATTCAGTCTATAAGTCACTTGGAATAAGCAGTAAAATCACGTGAAAAACCAAATGAACTTGTGCCAATTTGGATACCAAACGCAGAATTGCTAGCGGAAAATTTAAAGTCACTGATCGCTCTTCAATACCCATCACTCTGCATTTTGCAAAGCTTGATATCTTTGCAAGCAAAAAAATAATCGAATCCTGAAACCTGAAAATGTTGACAAGATTTTAGATTTTATGTGAAGGGAATTACGGTTCAATTTCGAATGAGGTTGTATTTTCAGATAGAACCCTATCGTTGTAAGGTTGCAGGTGAATTTTTAAAATGTTTTTAGAAGTTTTTGCATTAGCAGCTTGAATAGATACATACTGACATTATATGCTGTATGCAACAGTGTGTCTGTCTGTTTGTCACGATTGAGCCGTCGAACCAATTTAGATAAAATATTGTATGGAATTAGTTTGAATTCTAGGAAAGGACTTAATACAATTTTATCCTACAAATCAGGGGTCCTGATCTGTTAATACTGCCCTTGAACCCCTAATAGAAACGTCCATATGTAATATTAGTGACTATAGTATGCTTTAGTTAAAATGACGAAAATGCACTTAACGTGGGATTTTACAACTTCTTTTGTTGCTAAATATGAAAGGAATAGATAACAAAGAAACGTCACAAAACTGACCGAAGTGTGACACGTGTACTCGAGTTGTTACTCTTTATGGATAACTGTGTTACAACCATACTTGAAGATAACAATTAAAGAATACTTGTTGGTAAGGGTTGGTTTTAAGTTCTTTTCGTCAGTTTATCTGGAACAGACTATACGTAGTCGGTCCCAAAGTTCTGTCACTGGCATATTATTTTTAAATTTAGATGATGATTTTAAGAAAATTTTATTGCATTCCATTTTTGAATGTTTGACAATTATTTTAAAACAAAAAACAGTCATTCGTTGCCATTTCTCACGATGGAGTGGACATAGAAAGAAAACCGAATAGCTGTTTTAGCATTGCACCGCTGTGGGCACTCGCCAAGTACGATTTTCAAGTTGCTCAAAAATTTAAAAATAACGCTTAGGTTTGTGTACCGTACTATTGATAGGTACAATGAAGTCTCCAGTGTTGAGGACAAGAAAATAATTGGCCGGCCTCGCTCCGTACGAACACCAGCAGTGATCAAAGCGATCAAGGCGCGCATAGCAAGAAATCCTGTCCGAAAACAGAAATTGATGGCTTTGCAGATGGGTGTCAGTAGAAAAACCGTCAAAAAGGTTTTAAACGAAGATCTTAGTCTACGAGCATACAAAAAAAAGCGTGGGCACTTACTTAATGCCCGTCTAAAAACAATAAGGCTTAAAAGATCCCGGAAGTTGTTAAAGCGGTACGCGAAAAATCGACACCGTGATATCCTCTTTACAGACGAAAAGATTTTCGATATTGAAGAGAAGTACAATAAACAGAATGATAGAGTGTACGCTAGGAGCTCTGAAGAAGCAGGAAAAAGAGTTCCGCGGGTGCAACATGGGCATCATCCATCATCAGTGATGGTCTGGTTGGGTGTATCTTATTACGGGCCAACTGAGGTTCATTTTTGCGAAAAAGGTGTCAAAATCAGTGCGAAAGTATACCAAGAGACAGTTTTGGATAAGGTTGTCAAAGATCTGCCCAACACGCTATTTTCGGGACATAATTTTGTGTTCCAGCAGGATTCTGCGCCAGCACACAAAGCCAAGACCACTCAAGCCTGGTTTGACCGTCAAAAAATCGACTTTATAAGACACGAAGATTGGCCTTCCTCTAGTCCGGACCTTAATCCTTTGGACTATAAAATTTGGCAGGTCTTAGAGGGGAAGGTCTGTGCTAAACCACATAAAAATTTGGAGAGCCTAAAGTCATCTTTAAGAAAAGCAGTCACTGAGATAGATATGAAAATGGTGCGTGCTGCGATAGACGACTGGCCGCACCGATTAAGGGCCTGTATTAAAAACAAAGGAGGTAATTTTGAATAATTTTGAGTAATTTTAATTCTTTATTAAATGTACTTTAAATCGGTATATAATTTATTAAAAATTTATTGCTACTTTTGTTTTTATCATTATTTTCATTTGTGACAGAACTTTGGGACCGACTAGGTATACAAGGATTTCATTGCCATTGCCTTGCACATATCTCAACACTACGGTTTACATTTCACAATTAACATGGCCTCAATAGTTATTATGCTTCCGTTACACCTAAAATGTGAATAAGCATATTATGTATTCATCTAAAACCAAAATTATTCAAGCAATTCTGAACCCTATTCGTTACACATAAGGTGTAAAATGTACATGGCAACACTTATTCGCGTACAGTCGCCAAAACAAATGCTAAACGGCTGCACTGAACGAGTTCGGTAATTCTCACTTCTGCTCTAACTATAGAACCTCACAAGCGTTAGAGTCATGGCATCCCTTTCTATTGACAAAGGATAGAAGAGACAACAATGGTTTTCTCGATAATGTGTGAGCAAATGTTTGCATGTTCTATTATATGTGAGCTAGTTTGCTTTGTGAGTTCTAGAAATGATTCATAGAGACGTCTATAATTCCTAATGGTTGAAGGGAAACCGTGGGAAAGAAAGATTATCATGAAATACATTGAATGAAAGAATAGTAGTAAAACACATACATAATTGATTATTATGGGTGTTTTTTTTAAATCAAAGATGTATTTTTTATCCCCCGACGCAAAGAGCCCCTCTGTTATAAGTTTAACGTGTCTGTGTGTCTGTGTATCTGTGTATCTGTCTGTGGTATCGTAGCTCCCAAACGGATGGACCGATTTGAATGCGGTTTATTTTAATCGAAAGCTGATGTCATCCCGAATATCCCTAGCTATGTTTTATGAAAATCTGTTTAGCCGTTTTTGAGATATTGGACTTTGAAATGAAAATGTCGGGGGTTTTTCAACTTTTCTTTTGTGTATTTTATTGGCTGTCAAGAAACTGCTTCGAAATGCACAAAAATCAAGCCCCTAAAAGAAACTGAAAATTCTGGGTTAAGTAAAAGATAATTCATATACAAATAGCCTCGAAAGGTTCTAAAATGTCTGAGCAACCCTATGCCATTAATAATGAAGTCGTTGTTCACATATTTTAGATCACTATGTCCATGCACATATTTCGAACTCAATACAGTCGAACACTTGTCTTGTCTACTTTTCACTTTCACTCGTTTGTCAATTTACAGTCATACGGTACAAAAATGATAAGCCTTTTGCGAATTTATGTTAGTGGAAAATATCGTCATCAAAAATCATTGTAGCCGTCTAATTTTTGCTTTAAGATTTTCTAAAGTACCTACTTATATATAAGATGATAACGAACATTATTTAACATAGTTAAACTAGTGTCTCTGTTAGCTGTAGACCTCGTGAATCCGAATCGGAGTTCAAGATACAGTGGATGGAACATAAAATTTGTACCAAGTCAGTGGTGAACGCTGACCCCTTTCTTGTAATTTTTTACGTTTTCAACCCATATCTCCGCCATTTATCAAAATTCGAAAACCTGACTCGACAAAAAAAAAACTATAATTACCGAACCTACTCACAAAATTTCATGAGAATCGGTGGAGAAATGTGAGCTCTAGGCGAGAACAGGGGGAAATCCAAACATCCGGACATGAGGAAAAACGATTTTTCGTCCAAGCTGAAGCATAGACGCTTCGCTCGCTCGGTCAATTAAAACTAACTTAAATCTAAACGAGGCATTGTACCGAGGATGCCGGCGGCATTTCCTCGCTGAATAGCAATGCTGCTGATGCGCTGGGCGAGAAAGGCGCCAGCTCTTCGGTCACCAGTTACAACAACCAGACGTTTCGCGATTTCCGCAAATAACTTAACCGTCTTATTAATTTAATCCAAAATAAAATTATTATTATCTCTTTATTCTTATTTCATCTTAAGTTAGGTTTGTACAATAAACTTATAAAAAGTAAAATATAGAACTATACATACAAAACATAAAATCATTATAAAAACCTAACCTAGGGTGCAGCCGGCAGCGAGACGGGGCCTAAGCTACCGGCGGTCAGGGCGACAGAGACAGGAACCTCCTGACTATCCGCGCAGTATCCAGGAGTACCGCCTTCTGTATCTGGCCCTTGATCCAGCCATCTAGCGAGAGTCTCTTGAGGTGATGGTCGAGACTCTTCGCTATTAAACCGTTCGCCGAAACGACTATCGGGACGATGATCGTCGAATCAACATCCCACATGGCGGTTACCTCGTGAGCCAGGTCTAGGCACTAATAAATTATTATTATTATTAATACCAGTGGCTCTGTGAGCTGTAGAACACGCTAGCAAGCATTTTTCTATTTTATTTTGTGGTGTCTAGAAAGTAACTACAAAAAATGATATATAATTAACGAACATGCTCCCAAAGTTTAACAAAAATCGGTTGAAAAATGCGACCTGAAGAGGAATACAGCGGGACACCGGACAGACACTACTCCTTTGGAGTTGCATGCGTCTATAGGCTGCGGTGTCCGCTTACCATCAGGCGGGCCGCACGCTTGTTTGCCACTGTCGTTGTATCAAAAAAAAACTATTTTCGAAGCATAGAACTTCATTCCCTCATTCGATAACTGTCAATTTTAAAACCTAATGCAGAAAATATTTATCGCTATCAAATCACAATACGACGAATCTTCCCCCGACACTCGACAAACGAGCCGACACTGCTGACACTTTTCTCCAAAATTTCGAGTCTCGCGACTTCCAGCGACCGCTGTGACGGACAATTTGGAGGTGTCGCGTAGAGTGAAATGTCAGGCGGATAGGAAGATTCGTTTTAAGAGTACATTGATTTGACAGATATCGTTCCAGATTTGGATTTCAAAAGAATAACGGAGCGGTCGAGGTGCACTGTGTCTAGAGAGAGGACATTAGTCTCTAGCTGTCAACCCAATTGAAAATATTTATTTCGGACCGTGATCCACATCGTGTTAGTTACAAAACACTTAATACCTCATCATCATCAGTGTCATATCAGCGGAAGTCTTTCCGCTGATATGGTGGTCCACTGCTGGACATAGGCCTCCCCCAAAGAGTGCCAAAGTGACCGGTCCTGCGCCGCCCGCATCCAGCGGACTCCAGCAACCTTTATCAGGTCATCAGTTCACCTTGTGGGGGGCCTACCCACGCCGCGCCTTCCGGTACGTGGTCGCCACTCGAGAACCTTAACGCCCCAACGGCCATCGGTTGAAGATGAAACATGAAAATAGGATCCGCCATATCTAGATTCAAAACTCATTTCTGCTGCTAGTAATTACTAGCAAAATGGAAGAAAAATAGAGCGAGTAAAACGTTTTACATACAAAGTCACGCTTAACTTTTTTCCTATTAAATTTCCTTTGTAATTTATAGCGAAAGAAACTATAATTAGTTTTTTTTATAGATATTAGAGGACAATCATACACAAATCGACCTAGTCCCATAGTAAGCTCAAAAAGGCTTGTGTTATGGGTACTAGACGACGATATAATTACTTTTTTAATTCTATTCCCTTGTTATTATTGTGTTCTTACATTTGTTGACATTATCATTATATTATATCTTAATTTCACTGTTTTTGACGATTGTGATAAAAAAATCTTATTTTTTTGACATGTTTGCAAATCTGTAATGTAATTTTTTATAATGAAATAAATAATCTAATCTATATTTAATAGTTAGAAATACCTACTGAAAAACATAAAACATTGACTCAGGAACACAAATAAATGCCCATACGCTGATGCCCAGTACTGATGCACTTTATGTTTTATCAATAAATTATGTTTATGTTTATACTGCGATTCGAACCCAGGACTTTCGGCTTCATAGGCACACTAACAACTAGGCTACACAGGTCATCAAATACACTACACGCGTAGGCTAAGGCTAGGCGATAGACACCGCAGTCTACTTACTATCAGAATCCGTATGGTTGTTTGCCACCGTAGTAGCATAAAAAACCTGAAATGTAAATGTGGAAATATCTCCTCTTGATGTTTTCCTTCATCGAAACACGATAGCGAGACACGGTTGATGGGCATATTATAAATGTACCTAAATGAAAGGAAAAAATTAAAAAACTATTGCTCCGAGCCGGATTCGAACCGGCGACCACAGGCATTCATGGCTCGTCGCTACTAAAACAAACTGAGCTATCGGAACAAACTGTCTCGGCCACTAAATCTTTCAATCTGTTCCTTCTTGCAACGCCTTAAACCTTTTTTTGTTTTTAATTTCGTTAGCCAGCGTTACTGCTTAATACAAAATTAGGCCATATTATAATCAAGTACCTGATCGACCGAGCTCTGCTTGTTGGATTTTTGGAAGATTTGCGGAAAATACGAATTTTCCCAGATGAGACCTAGCTAGATCGATTTTGGCGCCCCCAAAAACTCCTATAATGCAAATTTCATCTAAATCGTTGAAGCTGTTTTCGAAAACGGGATTACAAATAAGTATATATAGCACGAGACATATTTGTATACAGGTATATATATATATACTGCTCAAAATAAAATAAGGGCCACGTACAGTTATCTATTTCATTGTTAATTATTGGACATGAACTAATTGATAAGTGACTAATTCCCGCATCCTTCAGAATCTAACCCCTTTCATGCTGGTATTTAAGTCTAATACTAGCTGAAAAACACATTTAATATGATTTTTACGTAACGGTCACCATACTCGTGGAATAAAATAGGGTTCTTTTGGGTAGTATATATACTTACATACAAATATTGCTCGGTTAATAGTATGGGATTTCATATGATTCATTCAGTATTCGATAAAAACTACTGCCAAGCTTTTAGTGGAAATTCGAGCCAAACAGTCCACCATCTATTTCGATCATGTTATGCAAAATTTAACGAGATTCCATTCAAGCCAATACGCCAGTAAACAACCCTGTCATATTTATTTTATTTCAGACCGGACTATATTTAATTCAAGTAAAATTGACTTTTAAATCCAACCATTTTGAATATCCATTCTTTTTTGACATTCTTATTAATATATTCCGCCGTTTTTAAACTCGTAAAAAGCGGTCTAGCCTCCAACGGACTGTATAATTTATTTGATGCCAAATATATTTCATTGTCAGAAACGTCAGGACTTGGCGCGTTTTTACACGTCACTACACATTAAGTTCTGAGTAAATTCATGCCGGACGGAAATTTTATAAGCAAATGGATTTAGCTTGACCATTTTAATTAAAGGATTTCAATTATAGCATACTTTAGGGATTTCGGATAGCATTCCTTTTGAATTAATATAACTTATTATTATTATTTGACGACCGCCTTAGTCTAGTCGGTAGTGACCCTGCCTACGAAGCAAGAGGTCCTGGGTTCGAATCCCGGTAAGGGCATTTATTTGTGTAATGAGCACGAATATTTGTTCCTGAGTCATGGATGTTTTCTATGTATTTAAGTATTTATTTATCTATATAAGTATGTCTATCGTCGTCTAGTACCCATAGTACAAGCTTTGCTTAGTTTGGGACTAGGTCGATTTGTGTAAGATTGTCCCCTAATATTTTATTATGAGTGTGTCCCACTGCTGGGCAAAGGCTTCCCCCCTCCGTTTCCGGACTTCGCGTTCCTGAGCAGTCTCCGGCCCTTTCTTTAAAAAGGAGTCTATTTCGTCCCGCCATTCCCGACGAGGTCTTCCGTGTCTCCGTTTAAGGGCCGTCGGGCTGCCGGTCAGAACAGATGCAATCTTGGACATGATCAGCCCAGTCTTAATTCAACCTTGCCGCTTTCAGAGCTACGTCTACTATTTGAGTCTTGAAACTTAATATTACTTAATTAATAAGTATGAACTATTCCTCGAAAGCCCAATTTGAACCAATTGGAATAAGATTGAACTTTAAGCTAGGATGGACTAATCTTGGAATGTGGAATTCAGACTACCGAAATTCCTATAGCACAAATGTATCAGAGTCGGAATGTTATAGTTAGCACAATAATCACGATTTAAATTTTCATCCTACTAATATTATAAATGCAAAAGTTTAGATGTTTGGATGTTTGTTACTCAATCACGCTTAAACGGCTGAACCGATTTGAATGAAATTTGGCACGAAGATAGTTTATAGCCTGGATTAAAATATAGGATAGATTTTGTCCCGGATCCACGCAGACGAAGTCGCGGGCGGAAGCCTGTGTTAAAATATATCGGCATGTTATTTTTGTACCTATATACCTAATAATACTCGATATCGATAGAATAATGTTTCTATCACTGGCTAGATTACGATAGTGTTTTGTTTTGCCGTGTAAAATCCGGGCTCTGCTTATTAGAATCCTCGCAATGAGGAGTGACTGACAGATGACTGTGCATAAAATGACAGTCGGAAATAAAAGCTTGTATCCTACTAATATTATAAGTGCGAAAGTTTAGATGTTTGGATGTTTGTTACTCAATCACGCTTAAACGACTGAACCGATTTCAATGAAATTTTGCACGAAGATAGTTTATAGCCTGGATTAAAATATAGGATAGTTTTTATCCTGAGTCCACGCGGACGAAGTCGCGGGCGGAAGCTAGTAAAGTTATAATAGGCATGATGCCTCATGTTCAAATTGATAACGTAGTGATGCTTAATGGGTAGTACTCGTAACCATCAAATTATCGTAATAAAGTATAAATTATAAAATATAATTAAAATCATAAAAAGATATGAACCTTTTATAAAAAAAATTTTTTTTTTATTGTCCAAGAGTAAATTTAAAGCTACCAATAGAATCCTAACGCTTTTATAGAAACAAAATTGTATGAGAACTATGTACTAATTGGCATTATTTCGCGACCGAAACAACAAATTACCGGATTCTCCATACAACGATACAACTACTTTGTACTAAAAAATGTCAGTTGTGATGTCATACCTGTGTCTATATATCAGTATGAAGCGTTTTGCGCTGCCGCCGGCGACGTCAACGTTCGTCTCAAATTTTTGGGTATTTATGTTCTTTAATTGTAGTTGCTCCCATACAAACATTTGTTCCTCTCCAAAAACTGGTTCGAATGAAATCATTAAAAAATCCGTATTGCAGTATCTACGATCAATGGCAATAGTCGTTGCAGCGTGTTGAACAACGAAAATCGCCCATATGCCACCAATTTTGCGCAGTTTAGAAAAAGTCTGACGCTGACGCGCTGCGCCGATGTCACGCACACTGCAACGATCGTCTTGACATCATGTCCTATTCTTGTTGATCAAACTTCTCTATAGGCTATCACTCGCTTAATGTAGACCTCGTGCAGATGGAGTTGCAAGGGTCCAAGGAAGGATTTGTGGCCTGCCCCGAGACCTCTAGCCCTCAACTTTGCCCGACATAATAATCCTCATGTATCATCTAGGTATACATGAAGGTTAGCATTGTTTCTAACTTTGTAAACAACCGAAAGACAAACCTGGAATGTAACTGGAATTCTGGGAAGTTGCGTAAAATATGCGCTAACAGGGTGTCACAGAACTTGACGGGCAACTATTCGGATCGTGAAGGTGTCGCATGGAAATAGTATGTCAATAGAATAGTCACATTTTAGATTGGTTCGGATGCTTTCAACGATAAGCTATTTTTTCTGTGATCCCTATCAGTTGGTTTAATGAGACTAAACCAATAAAGCGGTTAAACTGCGTTGGAGAGTAGCCTGGGGAAAATTCAGGGGAAACCTCCGGCATGACCACGCGGGACGGTTTCGACAATGGAATACTCCACGAGTTTGCGCTCCAGTGAGATAAGTGGAAGGGTTTCAACCGAATCCAAGATGTGAGTGGTATCGAGCTACCGGGAGTTTAATCGCTGGTTCACTAAACCTAGCCTACGCTAGCTGAGAAGAGTCCACCAAGAAACTCAGCTAGGGCCGACTTGAGTCGGACTGACCACCCGGTATGCGGCGGTACCGGGACGCAAGGTAACGGTCAATGTCATCATTATGACATTGACCGTTACCTACATCATTATCTAGTAGGTAGTCGTCCACTAATTATTATCTTTGTCGCTTCCATAGTATGTGGTCTTGTGTTTCTGGCGGTGAAGAAGGTTCTCTGAGCTTCCGAGGAAGCACTGTATTCAGAGTGAGGGATTTGCATTTGTCTCTGTCTGTTGGCACAACGAATATTCCGATAACTTGCTCGTGACTCCTCTGGAGTCGCAGGTGTACATAGGCTACAGTGTCTGCTTACCATCAGGCAAGACTATATTTGTTTGCACCCGTCATCGTGTTCAATTAAAGTTGGCGCCGCAGGCACGTTGGGAGGGATAATCATCGTAGTCATCATCATATTAGCCGAAAGTCGTCCACTGCTGGACATAGGCCTCCCCCAAAGAGTGCCACAATGACCGGTCCCGTGGCACCTACATCCAGCGGACTCCCACGACCTTTACCAGGTCATCAGTCCACCTTGTGGGGGGTTTACCTACGCTTCTACTGCCGACATGTACAGTCGCTATTAGATATATCGGAGCGGCCAAGCTGCTCACAAATATCTGAACACGTCTCTATTGTCAAGGCATTAGAGACGTGTTTTTCCGCCCCGACGGCCATCGGTTATACGTGCCATGCTATGTCAGGGATAGGGATAGGTCAATTGGTATTTGTGGCAGAAGGGTTCGCTCTTCCAAATGCTGTAAAGGTTATATACATATTTTGAAGTCGAACCAATCATTTATGTGAATATTTACCACGCTAAAAACGCGTATAAAAGTAACGGATCTATATCGCATCTCCTCAAAGATGACACAGGCCAACTGTGAGACGCGTTTACGGAGTTCGCTCAAGTATGCGCGAGTTACGTTTACGTCGCAATCTGGCGAGCTGTATTCGTGAACGGGCAGACAGATGGGACATTTCGATAAGTGCATTTGAGCGTTTTAAAAAAGTGTACTTGAACTTATTTGTGAATTCGAGTTTTTTGGGTGCTTACTTAGATTCATTGATTTGATACTATCGATCATCGGTCCTCATACAAAAAAGTGTCCAGATCGTCACATTTTTTTATTTTTTTCGTCGTGACGCACTTGAAAGTAAAAACGGACATAGCAAAATCTAGGACAATTTTTTCTGGTATAAGCGTCGATAGTGTGAATTCTAAATACCAAAATCCCAAAAAAAAAGATTTTGTGAGCCTATGGACACAGTAAAGTCTGGGATAAAAATTTCTAATATAAGCATCGATAGTAGTATGAACGATTCTAAATACCAAAAGCCCAAAAATAGTTCATCAAATACTGACTTGGGTGACAACAGGTCCAGGTGTATACTAGTTCTCATTCGAATAAAAATAATAATTAGAAAATCGGTTTACAATTGACACTTACGTCAAAGCTATAGAATGATGTCAAAGCCAATAAAGTAAATTTTTGCAGAATTTTGAGATATTATTTACTGACAATCGTATCACATATTTATGCTGTCTTTATTTGATCCGATATTTATGCTTCTACAGCGGATAGATAATTATGCTGGTCATATGTCACATCATTTGCTCCGCAGTTTGGCGAAATGATGTATTTACGGTACACATATTTTATATTTTCATGATAAAAAAAAATGATTTTGTAGTGTATCAGATATTTTTACCCGGTCTGATCCGATATTTACCAATGCTGTTACTTATAGGCAAATGATTTTTATGCCGGCAGTAAATCATCACATATTTTTATCGTCTGTTTCGTCATATAATCATACCTTCACTTGATGATCAGATATTTTTGCAGCGCTGCCCATAGTCATATATTTATGCTGTTGTACCATTTATAAATTTACTGACATTTTTATAGTCCGAGAAGCCGCAATTTGACCCTGAGATAGTTAGTGTCCAGTGTACGTAGCTTAGGGTCAAATAAAAGCTTGTCGGGGTATAACTGTATTTTGACATTTTATATTGTATTTTTTAAATCAATAACCACATATTTACACCGAACTTTAAAATATTATACAGCATTAATTAGGTCGTGTTAATAGACAATGGAAACTATGCGGTAATGACCGGTCATTGTGGCACTCTTTGGGGGAGGCGTAAGTCCAGCAATGGACGTCTTTCGGCTGATATGATGATGGTGATGGAGATTGGAGATGAATGACCGGTGAGGAGCTCAAGGGAGACAAGGGCAAGGCTACGCCGCAGAATGAATGTAAAAAAAAAACAAATACAGGGGGTACCAAAAATGGGGTGTGAACCGATCGAGGGCATAACAGGTATCGTGTTCTGATAACAAAAAACTAAAAGAAATTTTATTTGACGCGATTTTAGATTTATTAGAAGGCTCCATACAGATGTAAAAAAAAACCTTTTAGTTTTTCCTTATCAGAACATTGAAGAGCTGTCACTGCTTACCTTAAGGGGCTACCCGAGGTTTTCATCGATTTTTAACAAGTTCTGAATCGTATCTCCTACTTTTGCACTACAGATAGAATTATAAGTCAAACGGCTATCGGTTCTTCAATCTTTTATCTCCATTTTCGTCTACCGGATTTTGAAACAAATGAATACTTAATTTTGTATGTTTTTTTTTCAACATTGTTTAGAAAGACACTTATTTCGTATCTCTATTGACGTGAAAGATCTAACATATATGAAATATACATATTTGGGTTAGTCTGTGACGTCTCTAAAAAGTGGTCTAGGGTTTTCATTTTAAACCAATTAACACAAAAGTTATGGCCGGAAAACCAGTTTGCTGGCCAAAAATTGTTCAACTTTGATGACAAATATCACGAAAACAATGAACTTTGAAGTAAATATGGGATAGTAATATTGCTTAACGCCGTTGTTGTTAATATAATAAGCTACAAAAAACATTAGAAAACTAAGGGATTCAGATCGAAGGTCATTGGCGTATGGGAGCCCCTTAGGGTTTTTGATGTGCAGCTTGGAGCGGGCTGGCGGAGAGTTCGAGCAGACGATTATTATCAGTCGTCCAGCGGTCAGGAAGAAGCACGAACACAATTTCGTTCGCAATATAATTACAGCGGTGAAAATATTTCGCGGTGACATGCGTATGGTAAATGATTGACAGACTGAACTTATTTATTCTTTTGTCATATGTATTAGGCGAGGTAAGCAGTCTCAGCAGATTCTCAGAAAGGAGGCGTAAAGGGATAGATACTAAGCATCGTTAAACTGTATTCAACAAATAAGTTTTTTTTTAAATTGAATGCTCTATATCAATAATATGTGATTCGTTGATTTGATGCTATCGATCATCGGTCCTCATACAAAAAAGTGTCCAGATCGTCACATTTTTTTATTTTTTTCGTCGTGACGCACTTGAAAGTAAAAACGGACATAGCAAAATCTGGGACATTATTTCTGGTATAAGCATCGATAGTATGAATTCTAAATACCAAAATCCCAAAAAAAATTGATTTTGTGAGCCTATGGACACAGTAAAGTCTGGGATAAAAAATTCTGGTATAAGCATCGATAGTAGTATGAACGATTCTAAATACCAAAGGCCCAAAAAAAAGTTCATCAAATACTGACTTGGGTGACAACAGGTCCAGGTGTATACCTACTAGTTCTCATTTGAATAAAAATAATAATTAGAAAATCGGTTTACAATTGACACTTACGTCAAAGCTATAGAATGATGCTATAGAATGAATCGTTAAACTGTATTCAGCAAATAAGTTTTTTTTTAATTGAATGCTCTATATCAATAATCTGTGGCTCGCTGCACGACAAACTTCCTGAATGCAATAAACTTTTTGCAGAGATTGTTGCTCTACGTGCCTCTATTACACCGTTCTGTGTTCGCAATAACGTCCCGTTATGTAGAGTTTAGAGTATTGGGTAGAGCGGTATTTTCAGAGGGATTCATTGAGAACCCGACACTGTGCGGGACTGTGTATTGCATAACAGAATAATACTACCTAGAGTCTGGCCAGGGAATGATGGACTAGAAAAGAGGCAAATAAAAAAAATAATACTTGAACAATTACTATTTTTATTCAATTCACACAATGCAACTCAAGCAGAAGGAAGTATACTCTTTAACTTTATATTTAAGAAGAATAATAAATTTTCACAAGACATAATATTTCATTCATTATAATTAACTTTCAATGATTTTCTTAAATGTGAATAATACTATCATTAAGTCACCCTTTAATGGGACGTCAAATATACCTTTATACCTAACCATAATTATGTACATTTTAAAAGAAGTATTGAATATAATGGTATAAAAGTTTATAATATATTTTTCAACACACCTGCTCGTAAAGTAGGTCTTATTACAGCGTATTTACACTGATAATGCAGAATATTACCCATGCCGTGCCTTTTACATTACATTATCGCACTAGTGCCTTTTCATTACATATCTTTTTAAATATTAGCAAGAAGTATTAATGTTTCGAAAACAGCTAAGTAGTTATTTGCGTAAATATAAAATTCAATTCAAAATGTGATAAATAATTAAAGAATTTCATGAAACTGCTTGTTAGTTTGTTGGTATTTATATTTTGACGGTGTATTTTTACCTATAAATACCCAATTTCAAAATTTATAAATATGTGGCTGAGTAGCTACTTTGCCGGTGCCCTTATCTCAGACTTGCGCGCGCATGCAGCGCTGAGCGCGCGAAAAAATAAAATTACGGCCGCCATCTTTTAAATGGGTTTCTGTTTGTTAAGTTTATTCACAGTATTGCATTTCGTTAGTGTTTTTTTGTAAAATGTCGAATTTAGATAACGAAGAATTACTTATCGAGTGTACGCCGCCAGATATCATAGTTGAAGCGCAAAATGCGAGTGATAGTCTTTTGCCCTCAAAATCAAAAGATAAATACATGCAAGCCTACGCAAATTTCATTCATTGGAAAAATAGCAAAAATGCAAGCTCTTTCTCAGTGTTCATGGCTTACTTTAGTGAACTGGCGAAGAGGTATAAACCTAGTTCGCTTTGGTGTATATATTCTATGTTGAAGAGTACCGTGCAGAACAAAAATGCAATTGACATCAAAGCGTACACCAATCTAACTGCATTCTTGAAAAGACGTTCAGACGGCTTTTACAGTCGAAAATCCAAGGTTTTAACACCTAATGAAGTGGAGAAGTTCATTAAAGAAGCACCGGATAATCAATATCTAGCGACAAAGGTCAGTTCCACTATTTAGTTTTGTATTCATTATTATAATATTTGTAGGCGGTATTGTGAGTGTTGATATAATAGGAACTAAGTACGATTATTATAACTTAATTATGATTTTATTTATTTTCAGGTCGCATTAATATTCGGAATTACTGGTGCCTGTAGGCGTCAGGAATTAAACAACATTACGACAAAAGATATAGAGAATCACGGAGAGATGCTACTTGTCAAAATTCCGAACACTAAAAATA
Organism: Epinotia bilunana; assembly: GCA_947049275.1. Classification (NCBI taxonomy): domain Eukaryota; kingdom Metazoa; phylum Arthropoda; class Insecta; order Lepidoptera; family Tortricidae; genus Epinotia; species Epinotia bilunana. Next base: position 12,241,532 of record OX346275.1, on the reverse strand, counting down.
AAATTCCTCGGTCATTAACTATTCACGTACCATTTTATGAAATAGTGAAAAAATATGAAACTTTACGTTCAACAAAAGGAAAATTTGACCGGTTCTTCCAAAATTTTCAAAACGGCAAATGCACGAGTCAGCCTATCGGAGTGAACAAATTTGGATCGATGCCTAGAGAAATTGCCAAGTTTTTAGGCTTACCACAGGCTGACGCTTACACCGGACACAGTTTTAGGCGGACTTCAGCTACATTGCTGACTAATTCAGGAGCCGATATATTGACTTTAAAACGCCATGGGGGATGGCGATCTAATAATGTCGCCGAGTCATATATTGAGGACTCCATCCAAAATCAGGAAGGAGAATCAGGCCGGAAGATCAGCGCCGGCTCTTGAGTCGGCATTATGCTGAGGCGGGACCTTTTCGTGACACGATACTTGTCATGAATAAATGTTTTTCTTTCTTTTTCTTTTCTTTCTTTCTAAAATAAAGCCGACATAAGTGCCAAAATAACACAAGCAATCCATTTCGAGCCACAATCCAAGAAGTTCTGCCCTGAACCGCGTCCTTCCACCTCATATGCCAATGATGATTTGGGATTTCATACGTTTGCTAATGATGAAACGCAATGTTCTTCTACCTCCTTTCAGAATGTTGCATTATCACCGACATTTACAGTTACCCAAGAACAAAGCAATGAAATAATTAATAATACAATTAAACATACAGTACAAATGCCTCATAAGGCGGTAGCATATCATTTCAATAATTGTACTTTTAATAACTGTTTCAATAATTAAAGTTTTTAAATAAATGTGAACTTTTATTTACTTTTCCTCGCAAGTGTGTTGAAAAACGTCGTATGAAACACGTGAGCATTGGTCATTACACTTCTCGTCTCCATTAAGCCTTCGCCTTCGGCTCAGGCTTAAAAACCGACTCGAGTGTAATGGCCAACATACCACACTTGTATCATAATGTACTATTTCAACACAATTGCTCGTAACGCACCTCTTATTGTGTCGCTTTTAGGCTCATAATCCTGGATATTAAACACGCGTGTTTAATAACATTACGATACTTGTGTGTTATGGTTATATCCCGATTAAGTCACGTTGGCACCTTGCAGCAAGATGTATGCATGCACCCAGTGCATTCTTAAACTAACGGTTGTACAGAATGTACAGCTTTTTTTTGAATTCTCGGCAAATGGATTCTTACTCGACTAAACAAATTAAATCCTTTTTATTAATTAATTTACTATTTATTTTTGGATATGTTATAGAAACGGTTAATTTAGTAAAACTATTCACGTTTGATAACATTTTACATGAATATTAATAAAGATAACATTTTAAAACGAAATTATTTATTTTATATATTGGCTATTTCATCTAATGCGCGCGCAATGCGCAAACTTCACAAAAAAAAATTGATGCGCCATTATAGGTTATTTCACAGATATTTGTAAACATTGTTAATGCGTGTTGGGTTATTAACAAGAATGTTGATTCGTGGTGACTAGAAAAGTGATAAAAAGAATGGACGCCACTAGAAATTCTTGACGATGTATTCAACATGTGAGTAAAAACCTGTTGACATCAATAAGTAAAGAAAATAACTTGGCAGGCCTATCAAATTTTCATCTTATGAAAAGGATTTTTTCCTTGCAAAATGTGTTGAAAAACGTCGTATGAAACGCGTGAGCTTTGATAATTACAATCCTCGGCTCTCATATCACGCTCACCTGCGGTTCGCGTGATAATTCCGCCTCTTATGTAATTATCAACATACCTCACTTGTATCACAATGTACTAAAATGACGACATAAAGCAATGCAATAATATTAGTGAATTGTGTAGAAAATTACAATCCTCCTTAATTACTCGACCATTTTATAACTTGACAGAATATTTTGATAAATTGTACAAATAGATTATTGGTGTAAGTAGATTACCTAGTATTATAACGTTATAAATTTTAAATTAGAATTTATATTTTGCATGCCAAACTATGGCGGAACATGCCCTCATGTAAATTCTACTGACATGTACATTTATAACACCTGTGTATGTTTTGCAAAAAGAAATCATTTCATTTCATTCCATTATACCTTTGAATTTCTCGCTTTCCTCACGGTGTTTTCCTTCACTAAAAAGCCTTTGGCAAATATCAAATGATATTTCGTACATAAGTTCCGAAAAGCCGATTGGTACAAGCCTGGATTCGAATCCAGGACATCAGAAAAGCTGCATGCTCAAACCACTATGCAGCTTTAACGCAGATTAAATAAATACATTAAATACCCCGTTTATAACAAATACAAATATTATAGATAGATTCAACATATTTTAACCAACAGCCCAACCAACCCAACAGCCGCTAAACATCCTATGGTTTTATTCGCCGATGACTGTACAATATTTTTTACTGATAATATACAACTAGGCACACTAGAAGCTGAAATAGATGCAACCCTAAACTCAACTATCAAATGGCTTGATAGAAATAACCTAAAAGTTAATTTGTCAAAGACACATGTTATGAACTTCAAGCTCAAACATAACTATCAACAAACTCTCATGCCAAAGTATAAAGATTTTACGATTACAGAAGTGGATAATACGAAGTTCTTGGGTTTATTCTTGGATAATAAGTTATCCTGGCAACTTCAAATCGAAAATGTGTGCAACAAGCTTAGTCGGTATTCGTAAGCGTTGTATATGCTGCGCAAAGTAGTTGGTCAATCAGCCGTACTGACTGCATACCATGCATACGTATCGTCAACGCTCCGGTATGGAATCATTTTCTGGGGTAATGGTACGAATCGTGAATCAGTATTTAGAGCAAAGAAAAAGTGTTTGCGAGGTATGTGTGGGTTACGGCCTATGGAATCATGTAAACCTCATTTCATACACCTAAACATACTTACTGTTCCTTGTCTGTATGTATTGGAGCTAGCTTTATTTGTAAAATCGAATCCAGATCAATTTAAATATTTTTCTAGTAATAGGTTACGTAATCAACTGTTTGCAGCCTCGTCACACACGGCGCACATGTCAAAAAGTGTTCTAGGAATGGCCCCAAGAGTCTTCAATAAAATAACAATGGCCATTCGAGACTTAGTGTTAGAGAATTTAAGAAAGCACTGCATAATTATTTACAAAAAAAAGCATATTACTCTTAGTTTGGGACTAGGTCGATTTGTGTAAGATTGTCCCCTAATATTTAAAAAAAAAGAAATATTTAAATAATGTAAGTAATGGCTATAATGTCAGTTTTTAAGTAATTTATAAGAAACATTTTGTACGCCGCAAGGTAGAACATAGCAGAACTTCAAGAATGCCTGTGTAGTGAACACCTATCATATCACCTATGGTTCACAAATAAAGTATTTTGTCTTTGTCTTTGTCTTTAAATTTAAATATCGAATTCCATACAGAGTGTACCAAAAATGGGGTGTGAAACGATCAAGGGCATAACAGGTATCGTGTTCTGATAAGGAAAAAGTAAAAGAATTTTTTTTTGACGCTTTTTACATTTGTATGGAGCAGGTCGCCCCAGTCGGCCAACGGTCCATACAAATGGAGAAAATGTGTTTTTTTAATTGGAGACAGATGAAGGGATGGAGAGTGACATAGGATTTGTATGCAGCTACGATATAAACGACTTCCACGCGGACGGAGTCGCGGGCAGAAGCTAGTACCATTATAAATACCATTGTTTATGTTTAATTTACATCTGTTTTTTATGATGTATAATTCAACTCTTCTTTGTGGCTAAACTATGGCTCGACTACTCTCTACACCACCTTAGAACCGTCGTAATGTACCTACTCTATGCTTTATAAAATCCTTCCAAATTACCAAGCACCATGATGCATCCAAAACAAAACACACCGCAATCCCAACCTTAGCTTAACCACGTAAAACTCAAATCAGCTTGTCAAGAGCGCTGTAAGGCAAGTCCACATGACGAGGCGTTTTTTTCTTCCCAACACGGCCTCAATTAATTAAAGTTTGAATGGGGAACGTGCCTTATCAGCCAGTGTGTGGACACAGCTTAACATGTGTTGGAAAAATCTAGACTCATGAATAATGTAAGGGGTGGTGTACAAGGGTTGTAAAGTTTTGTTTCGGCTTTTACAAAGTTCAATTAAAGTCATGAAAACATCATAATTATGTTGCCATGTGTCATCATTAAGCTGATTTCAGGCGAGTTTTAATAAGTTTTTAAATGAGTTTAGGTACTAATCTGGCTTTATAAACTGGTTTATTATTTACGGTTCAATTCCAATATAATCTGTTTTATTTCATGTTACATAAAAACTAAAAATCGTGTGTATAGAAAGCTCATTTTGTATGTTAATCCTACTGTCCGGCCAATCCTACTAATATTATAAATGCGAAAGTTTAGATGTTTGTTACTCAATCGCGCTTAAACGGCTGAACCGATTTGAATGAAATTTTGCACGAAGATAGTTTATAGCCTGGTTTAAAATATAGGATAGTTTTTATCCCGAGTCCACGCGGACGAAGTCGCGGGCGGAAGCTAGTATTATTATAAATGTAAGAGTTTGGATTTTTGTTAATAAATTAACCTCAAAAACATTGTACAACGTTTCAAAGTTACACGTTCGTTACCTAAAGAAAACCTTTTCATAACTAAACACAAATATACCTAGGTGTGATAAAGACAGATTTTAACGTCATCTCACTCGAATAGGCACGAATGACGAACGTATTATAAGGGCGCATTCAAATAAATAGCCTCCTAATGTAGCAATTAAATATAGATGTAAGCCTGTTCATTAAAAGCGATTCCTTAATTTACAGGACCCACTGAAAATCAGCGTCGGGGCCCCCTCTACCTTCCTTTTTTGAGACAACTAATTAATACTTTTAGATGTAAGAATTCTGTACACTGTTTAAATTTTTGTTGTTTCAAAATAAATCTTATTTATTCATTCATTCATTCTAAGTACAGTACAGTCACAAATGACTGCAACCTTGTAAAACTGGCTATCAGTCCGTATGCATCGCGCACAAAGCTTCTAAACGAGTCGTTAATCACACGTGTCCCTGTCGCCGGCCGTCCGTCAGTCGTGACTATTAGTCATTGGGGTTAATCTGCAAACTTTACACACTATTGAAGGTGTTAATCGTGGCATACTTATGAAAGATGTGAATTTATTTATGTATTTTAACTTTATTGTACACATGAAACAGGTGAAATACAGCAGGTAGAAATAAAACCATAATTAATGTACAAAGGCGAACATATCTCTTTAAGGGATGTCGTCCACCCAACCTTTGACGAATCATGACAAGATAATAGTACATTACGTACCTATAGGGCGGTGAATTCGTGAATGGCCCAGATCGCAGACGTTTCGGGCCATCAACCTCACCTTCGGTTCGGGCCACAAACACCTGCGATCTGGGCCATTCTCGAATTCACCTCCTAGGTACGTAATGTTTATTTTATTCTTTCATATTTGAACTATGCTATCAGATTATATATCTCTGTATTGGTATGTAGATTGTGAGCTGTGGTCAGCTATTATAAGTGGTTAAGCACCTTACTTAGATTTTTGTATTTAAGCCAATTTCTGATGTCTTATCCGTTGGTAATATACTAATATTAAAAGAGGAAAAGTCTTTAAGGTTATAGCTTGGTATGTTTGTGATACTTACTTTGTATGTCGGGGTAATATTAACTACCCATCAGATTAACATTTTTTTTTAGCAATTTGTAGAAGTATCATATTTTATAGGTTGGTCATAGGATATCGTATCTCTTTCTGTGTTCTGTGTTATCCACTCTATGCTAATTATTGAATAATAATAATAGCACGTACAAAAAAATATAATAACACTAAATACCATAACAAACTCAATTTCTCTTCATAAAACCTAATTCGCCACGCGCAAAAATTCTTTTCATAGCTTTTGTTTTTTTAAAACGTTTATACCCTTGGTCATAAAAGCTGTTCAGACAGTCATTGCTACTCCTCATTGCAGTCATAAAATTGCGAGCCGCGAAATACTGTTTTGGTGGCGCGTATAGTTTGTTTTTGCTCCTCGTATTCGCTCTGAATGCTTTATATTTTATGGTTTTCAGCGCCACTAGTAATTAATGTGCTGTGGGAGTTCTAGCGTTTTAAACGTGCATGAGCTTACTAGACTTTTAGTAGAATGAAATTATATTAAGACACTAATATATAATTTTTCCAGCTATTAGACTTAAACACCAGCATGAAAGAGGGAGGTCTCTGAACGGATGCGGGACATCATTAATTAGTCACTTATCAATTAGTAGTCCAATAATCCTACTAATATTATAAATGCGAAAGTTTGGATTTTTGTATGTTTGGATGTTTGTTAATCAATCACGCTTAAACGGCTCAACCTATTAGGATTACATTTTTCAAGAAGATAGTTTAAAGTCTTCAAATTCGATTAGTTTAAAGATTCAAATATGTTTTATTCAGAGTCCAAGCAGAGGAATTCGTGGACGGAAGCTAATAAAAAAAAAAAAACTTAAGTGGCCCTTATTTTATTTTATTTTGATTTGAGCATAGTTTATTGTGCATAAAGTGTAATGTTATGAAGTGACAAAAGTGAAAATGTAACCCACGAATTTCAGGTATACCACACAAAAACACACACGTGCACATAGACATACACACACACACACAGGCTGGCGTATCACATACGAGTAGCCTTTCACATCTAAATAGAAAGTAAGAATTTATAGCCCTAAGGATAGAAACTTAATTTGATTTGGCTTATTCTCTACAACAAGCCTGAAATGGAGGAGCAGAAAGGCCTGAAACAGGTTTTTTAAGTATATATATATATATACGTATGTAACAGAATAATTGTTCTTTGACCGAAATATAAAACAACGATCTAGAATACATGTTTTTTTTATGTAAATCCACATTTTTCAATGTAAAACCAAAACCTCTCAAACTAACCATGTTCATAGAACTGACATTATCAAATTGGTTTCATACTTATTTTTATTCCGTCGTTACTATTTGTATCGTCTAGGCTATTTGATATTTTACTGCGGATTTATTTCCACTGTTACGTTTAATTAATGAATAAAACTCCAATGTTAAAGTAATAATATGATAGTTCCAGACCCTCAAGTAGTTTTCGTACTAAACTCGTCATAATCTTTCTTGTCTATATGTCTATTACCATAATTATAGGTAGAGGTACTACAAAAAACGATTTTTTTTTATAGAAACATCATTATCATTATCATCATATCAGCCCAAAGACGTCCACTGCTGGACATAAGTCTCCCCCAAAGGGTGCCAATGTGACTGGTCCTACGCCACCCGCACCCAGCGGACTCCCGCGACCTTTACCAGGTTTAAAAAACATAATTATGGTAAATAAAACTGTTATGATTATTATTCGCTTTATTAATATTTAGAGAATAATTTTTTGTACACATATTTAAACTATTGCTTTTCGTGGGTCTAACGCGATAATTATTGACCGTTATTTCTGACCAGTCACTTACTGACTTGACTTTACTTATTACTGGTCAGTCATCTGCGACCATGACTGGTGCAACCTTTGTGGAAACGTCAGAAATAAATAAATATCCGGTTAGACCCGTGAAAACAATAATTGTAATAATGAGTGGTGAGGTAGGGCACAGCGAAATGTCATCCCGCTCGAATTTGGAGCGGCCCAACCGGGGAAGTACCTCCGCCTTGCAGAAGACCACAGCCATAATAACACTACTACTTGCTCTGTAGTAGTGTTGTGTGAGCAAGGTCGCCAGAGCTCCCGAGGATGCGTTGTGTTGAGAGCGAGGGAATTTGTTCCTTCAGCTGTCAACACGGCGAATCCTCAAACATGTCAAGGGTCGGTAACGCCCATGTTACTCCTTTGGAGTTGCATGCGTCTATAGGCTGCGGTGTCCGCTTACCATCAGGCGGGCCGTACGCTTGTTTGCCACCGTCGTTGTATAAAAAAAAGCTTATTATTATTAAAAAGTAAAAAAGGTGCAGCAGAATCGCCCTCCAATCACGTTACTTATTCCAACGCTTTGCATACTCCATATTGCGCAACTCCAGCATTGTAACCGCCATTTTGAAATCCACACGGCATTATCTGTTAATCTGTATCTGTATTTATTGTTTTGACATGCATGTTGATTTCTGACGAATTTTCTTTTAAAACAAAAAGATCATATGTGCAGTGTTTACTGAAGGAGTTACTACTGTATTGAAATTACTAAGTCAGTGTAGTTAAGTTGTTAGAAGTTTAGAAGGTGATATATTATATGAGTAATCAGATCAATAGATAATGTATGTTAAGACATAAGTTTGGTAGTTTGACGTTTTCGTCTATTAGGCAAGCAAGACACGTTTATTTTTTGTATACCGCGACGTTGGTAAACGAGCATACAGCCTGAAGAGGCAGACGCCGTATTCTATGTAACTAAACTTGCACACCGAACCGATGGCCGCTGGGGCGGAAAGGTTCTCACCCAAAGGGCTATGGAGAGGGCTATGTTGGGAGTTTCTCTGCGTGATCGCATCAGAAATGAGGCTATCCGCAGCAGAACCAAGGTAACCGATATAGCCCTCCGAATCGTTAAACTTAAGTGGCAGTGGGCGGGGCACATAGCGCGTAGAACCGATGGCCGTTGGGGCGGAAAGGTTCTCGAGTGGCGACCACGAACCGGAAGGCGCGGCGTGGGTAGGCCCTCCGCAAGGTGGACTGATGACCTGGTAAAGGTAGCTGGAGTCCGATGCAGGTGGCGCAGGACCGGTCACTTTGGCACTCTTTGGGGGAGGCCTATGTCCAGCAGTGGACGTCTTTCGGCTGATATGATGATGATGATGATGAAGCTTGCACATCTGGAAGAGTCACAAACGCGTTGCCGACCTTTATGGAGTTGAGGATTCGGTGTGCGGACAAACAGAGACCGATGCAGGTCCTTAGTTTCAAAACAGCGTATCTCTGGCCACTTCACTCGCCATCAAACACAAAATGACATATTATTTTTCGGGTAGTGGCTTCCGGGCTGTGAGAGCCCTGGGGGCCTAGACAAGGTTACAATCGACAAGCGCTAACGCCAATAGAAAACTAATAAAATGTATGGGAATGACAGATTTTAACGAAAAGTGTTTCGTCGGCATCTGTCATTACATTTCATTATTTTCTATTGGCGTTAGCGCTTGTCGATTGTAACCTTGTCTACGGCCCCTGATATCACTGCGAACATCGCTCTTCTATTCTGACCGCCACTTATTACAATTCATGGTCTAGTCCTGCGAACTCGAAGAATTGCAGGATACTGTTGAAAATTTGATCTCCTCCGGGCACACCATGTGTTTGCCCTGAAAGGAGTTACGACTGCGCAAAACGACTTTGGTACAGTCAAGTGTAGGTAGGTATATATTAGCTAAGGTGACAGTCACAGTACGACCCGCGAGCTGTGTCGCGGCGAGATAGGCTATCTGTCTACATCCACTTAGCACACTAAGAAAGAGACGGATAGCCTACGTCGCCGCAACACAACTTATGTATCTAGAAAACTGGACCGAAATTGGAGAATATTTTAATTTTTCCTTGATTTATACACTAAACACTATAATATTCTGAAGCTTCTATGTCTGCTTGAAGTGCCTTAGAGTTTTGATGATAGGTCAGTCACTTTGAATAGTTATAATTCTTAAACTACTGGTTCAAATTGAACGAAATTTGAAATATACTGTGTTTATAATGCCTGCTTGGTTACTGAAAATTCAGGCTCCTGGTTTTATCCACAACGAAGTTATAGGGGGGTCGAAAATGGCCTGAACTACTTCGAAAAAAGGATGGTACGGCCGTGCCGCTGTTTTGCTCGACTCGGCGGGGGCACTACCGTGCCCCCTAATATGCCGTTTTGTGTCATCTTGTGATAGACGTGCAGAGCGTTTCAGTAGAAAGCTCCGCTCTCAAAACCGTCCAAGAGTAGTTTATTTATGTAATCATCATCCTCCCAACGTACTTCCCGGTTGTGCACTAAAGGAGCCCGGGGTCCGCTTTGACACCTAATCCCAAGATTTGGCATAGGCACTAGTTTTAACCAAATGCGACTGCCATCTGACCTTCCAACCCAGAGGGAAAACTAGACCTTATTGGAATTAGACCGGTTTCCTCACGATGTTTTCCTTCACCGAAAAACTAAGGGTAATTATTCCGTGCATAAGTTCCGAAAAACTCATTGGTACGAGCCGGGATTCGAACCAACGACCGCCGCTTGCCAACCGCATGCCTGAACCACTAGGCTATCGTAGAAAGCTCCGCTCTCAAAAAACCGTCCAAGTGTAGTTTATTTATGTAATAATTAATAAAATATACGGCCCGAGTGCGGCCATTGTTTTCGTTACAAGATTATCGCATTAGGTGATTTACTGAGAGGCGGGCTTAATATCATTAATCTCCATCTTGCTGGACGATGGGAAGGTCCAAGTTGTAAGCGAAGCGAGAATCCAGCGTGCCTAGTTGGTGGCCATTTTAATTTTACTCGCATTTTTTTACGTGATCATCGTCTATCATCTTCCCCCACACACCGAACCAACAGACTGATATCACTAAAATCACAGTTTCGACTGTTCCAAACAGACTGACTACTGACCTTCAAGGTCTCAGGTAATCTAAATAAACACTTTCTTCCTCCCCGAGACGTCATTTCATTTTATTTAAGTTATTAACCGACTTCAAAAAAAACGAGGAGGTTCTCAATTCGGTTGTATTTTTTTTCCTTGATATTTTTTGATTTTTTACAGCGCACATAAAATGGAGCCAGGCTCCAAAAAAATGCCACCCTACATGAGCGAGGAAAAAAACGGATGTCCTATCGACAGCGAAATTTGTACTTGTGATATCCAACCGTCATCCATACAAATATTATAATGACAAAGTAACTATGTTTGTCTATATGTCTTCTGTCCGTTACCTTTTCGTGTTTAAACCGCTAAACCGATTGAAATTAAATTTGGTATGGAGATAGGTTGAATACCGGGGAAGGACAAAGGATGGTTTTTATTTTGGAAATCATCCCCTAAAGGGGTCAAATACATGGTGCAAGTTTGTATGGAGCCATAGCTCCACCCCCCCGTGGAACTCGTTTAGGTATATTTATATCATAATATAAATATACCTAAACGAGTTCCACGGGGAAGGGGTCACGGGCAGAAGCTAGTTTCATTATATCAGTAATAGTATTTTATTTAAAACGATTACGAATGTATTTTTTTTTCATTCCTTTTAAATATTCATATAAACTGAAATCGCTACTTTCTGTGACTTACACCGCCTCCTCAAAATCCGGAATCTCAGTACAAATGATGACATGCAACATAACTGACGCGGTTTCCCCTTTAAAAATATCGCCCTAATGATTGTTCTGAATAATTACGCCGACTGTACTTCCGCTTGCGCAAGTACAGTCGGAGGGAGAAAACGGAGCGATTATCGATGTGAACTAGGTGACGAGAACGAGTCGAATTCAGCAGTTACTACAATTAAAATGTTTCGTTACTAATATTGCTATGCGATATGCGAGTGTTTATTTTAACATGTGACAAATGACGACCGGCGTGAGTAGTGGCACTGCTTACGAAGCTGGAGTTCCCACACCAAACTCCGTCACGGAGATAGAATAAAATCGTTTAATGCATATCACATTACAAGGATTGGGTGGAATTGACACATAAGTAGGTATACATGTGACACCCTGCAAGGGCACAGCAATATCAGAGCAGAGGGCTAACTAATTATTATAAGTAATTATACAAAGCTAATAAAATATTATTAACACAAAACACACGGTAACCTTTTTCACTTGCCGACATTATTAAAGTATTCCTTTAAACTATAAAAACATTTGTTTATTAGAAACAATTTCAATTGGTTGTTAAACAGTTTTGGATTTTCTAGATTTTTTATACCATTAGGAAGGTGATTATAAATTTTAATAGTCATATGATGGGGGCTACTAGTGACGACTTTTAATTTCGAAAATGGCAGTATTAGTTGGTTGAGGTTGCGTTTATTTCTTCATATATAATAAGACTAAAGTACCTATATAGGGCATGAGATGTCAGGGATGTCTCGTTCTTCTGATCCTTCTCGATCTCATCATCAAAATCATCATTATCATAAATTTCCGTCCGTAATCGTCCACTGCTGAGCATAACAAATAGATAAATAAAATAGGCCTCTCTTCGAGCACGCCACCGGTCCCTATCCTGAGCTAATCTTATCCTGGCGCGACCCGCGATCTTTCTAATATCGTCCACCCATCGAACCGGTGGACGGCCGACACTCCTCTTACCTAGAAAAGTGGCCACCAATCCGACACCTTTTTGGTCTACCTATCATCACCCCGCGCCCAACTCCACGTGAATTAGACTAATAATGGCATCTCCGACGTCGCGCACCTTAGTGCGAAATCGGATCTCAATATTCCTCACTCGGTCCTGTAATTTAAGCGAGCACGTCCTTGGCTTCTCTGCGCTACTCGTATTTGGTTTGTTCTCAATTTCATCATCATCATATCAGCCGAAAGACGTCCACTGCTGGACATAGGCCTCCCCCAAAGAGTGCCAAAGTGACCGGTCCTGCGCCACCCGCATCCAGCGGACTCCAGCAACCTTTACCAGGTCAGTCCACCTTGTGGGGGGCTTACCCACGCCGCGCCTTTCGGTACGTGGTCGCCACTCGAGAACCTTTCCGCCCCAACGGCCATCGGTTCTACGTACTATGTGCCCCGCCACTTAATTTTAGCGATTCGGAAGGCTATACCGGCTACCTTGGTTCTGCTGCGGATAGCCTCATTTCTGATGCGATCACGCACAGAAACTCCCAACATAGCCCTCTCCATAGCCCTTTGAGTGGCTTTGTTCTCAATTTAGCCAGGTTAATTTACCTCCATTCCTATTGGGCATTCGCTAGGGCTCCATCTATTAAATCCTTTATAACTATGATTGCACGTTGACAGTTAACTAATACTGTACCGACTCCGAACCGCTGCGGAAGTGACCTGACGTGTCAGAACGCACGCGAAACAAATTCAATTATCCTATTGGGTTGTGGAAAAGAACCAAATTCCGTTCTGATGACTCACGCGACTGAAGAATGCATGCGACCAATTTACATTGACGGAATTTATTGACGACCATATCCACACATCATTATTGATATGCCGTCAGCCTGTGGTTACATTCGGCGGCAGAATTAAATTAACACGCAACCGAATATAAATCATTGGCCGTTCAACGTTACCAATGAGGGTGAGCAATGAGCATATAACAACCCGGAGCTCTGCAACTTATCAGAGCGAGGAATCCAGTAATACGAAGAGATGTGTAAGCGAAGCTATGCTATTGGTGGAATGTTTAGAACGCTAGCACGCACAGTGAAAGGTAAGTGAGTTAAAGGATTTTTTTTACATTTCGTTGTGCCCTACCTCACCACAAATAACGCCTATCCTGTGTATAGACGCGGTAAAAGCATCAGCACAAACCAGCACTCAGGCGGATGGCGCAAAATAGAAGTGCTTGGAAGAAGGTGGTGCAAGACGTCCGTGGTTGTCACGACCCTCAGCAATGAGGAAACGACCAAGAAGAAGAGCTCGCACAGGTGTGGTAGATCCACCCGTGAGGTCTTGGCTTTTACAAGCTTTCATTTAACTTTAAACTATTTAATATATAGGTAATTTAAGTATGTTAGTTTTAAGCCACTTACCAGTAACTAATTGAGCTGAAATTTAGGCATGCTTATGTACGTTCGGTGGCAACGCAATTATGGCAATCGAACTGATCTGATGATGGAGACAGAAGGTAGCCGCAGCGACTGTCAAACTAACACGAGACACAAGATAGTCCCGTCCTGCTTACGGTCATTAGAACTCTTTCAATGAGTAGTTGATGATGATGACTATGCAACAAAGTACAGTTAACAATAAATTAAACCAAAAATGTTTTCATCCTCCTAGCGTTATTCCCGGTTGTGCCCCAAACGAGCCTGGGGTCCGGGGTCATTTTGACACCTAATCCCAAGATTTGGCATAGGCACTAGTTTTACGAAACCGACTGCCATCTGACCTTCCAGCCCAGAGGGAAAATTAGACCTCATTGGGATTAGACCGGTTTCCCCACGATGTTTTCCTTCACCGAAAAGCTAAAGTTAAATATTCCGTACATAAGTTCCGAAAAACTTATTAGTACGAGCCGGGATTCGAACCCACGACCGCCGCATGCCTGAACCACTAGGCTACCGTAGCTAGCTAATTTTGTACTGCAACGACGGTACAGTCAAGAAAATAAATTGTACTTACGTAATTAAAGGCGTTAGAAAGAATCAGGATATCATAAACCTTCGGTACATACCTGAAACAGAAACACAAACCATTAATGAACAAGATTCCCAATCCTAATAAAAAAACACTTTTCAACCGACTTCAAAAAAAAGAGGTTCTCAATTCGGTTTTTTTTTACATTATTGCCTCAGCCTCATCGAGCCAGCATATTAGGCTAACATTAGCGAACGAGACATAAATAAAGAGGGTACAATCGCCTTAAGAAAAATGAGGCTGATCGTCTCGTGCGAATAAATGTTTTTTTAGGGTTCCGTACGGAACGCTTATAGGATCACTTTGTTGTCCGTCCGACCGTCCGTCCGTCTGTCAAGACCCGTTTTCTCAGGAACGCGTGGAGGTATCAACCTACCTTTTATACCAACGCAATCAAAAGATCAAGCAAATTTTCGAAACTCGGAAGGGAATCAAAACCTAAAGGGTACTTCCCGTGAACTCAGAATCTTGACATTTAGTACGAAGCAACGTCTTATAGCACAGATAAAGGAAAAATTGCAAAAACCGTAAATTTTTAGTTACATCATATAATAAAAATATTATGTTCCTACAGGTTTGTATGGAATCCTCGGTGCGCGAGTCCGACTCGCACTTGGCCGGTTTTTTTATACGTTATGATGGCTGTAGTGATCTGTAAGTTGGTTTGTTAAAGTAGCCTACCTGAGAGGACATACGAAATTTACTTGCAACAATGGCGTACCGTCATTGTGTCCTGAAACTTAATTATGTCCGATACACCGATAGGAATCGGTTATAACGTGCAATTTTCGGCCATTGTACTGATATTAACCCGTAGCATAGCCGTACACCAAAAGCGCATTACAATTTCAACTCTATAATCATGTGCAGTTAGGTTCAAAAATGGCGACAGTAGCTCGGTCCTTAGCTACAAGGTGTAAATCGGACACGAATCGTATTACAATTTCAACCTTATCGTCAAACATAGTAAGGTTTAGAATTCAAAAATGGCTACGGTCGCTCATGACTACAGAATGTAAATACGAGGAGTAGTATTAAAGCACAGATGATATCGGCTGTTTAAATTTTAAATTTGACGCAGTGACCTATATTTTATACACATCGAATTTCCGATATTTGAATGCAAACGGGAATAAAACTGAGTTGCAAAAATCAAAAATCCGATAAAACTTAATGGAGAAACTATTTTTATTTAAATCGATTTCATAAGTACCTAATGAAAAAGCTTATATCAATATTTATGTCAGTGCATAAAGGGTTAAATGTTCGATATAATGTATTTTTTTCATGTTGTCGGTCTTTGTTTCTATTGTAACAATAATATTCCACTTTAACACATATGTTTTACCAGTTTTTCTCTGCGATTTCGTTCGCATTGACTTCCTCTTGTTAGACTTTTATAGGTATGAAAAGTATTCTATATGTTAATCCAAGCTATACTCTATTTGTACGAGTAAAATAAAATGGTACGCCAGCCTTTCGATTTGCTAATACGACACGACACCAGCTTTTTCCTTTATTTGGTCCATACAAAGTGTAACAAAAATGGGGTATGAACCGATCAAGGGCTTAACACGTTCCTATCGTGTTCTGATAAGAAAAAACGGAAAAAATATTTTGACGCGATTTTTTTTTACATTTCTATGGAGCTTGTCGCCCCAGTCGGTCAACGCTCTATACTAAGGTAAAAAAAAACGAGTCAATTTTTTTTTCTGTTTTTTCTTATCAGAACACGATACCTGTTGAGCCCTTTATCGGTTCACACCCCATTTTTGGTACCACCTGTATAACTGCGCCGCGGCCTTCGATATATCTTTCCTTCTATGTTGATTTTAAAGAAGTTGTCGTTCCGTATCAAATTACCAATAATTTTCCCCCTTCTAGTGCTAACATATGGCATGGCACTGAAACGTGGTCACCCAAAGGGCAGTGGAGAACTCCCAACCAAGCCCCTGTTGGGAGTTTCTCTGCGCGATCGCATCAGAAATGAGGCTATCCGCAGCAGAACCAAAGTAACCGATATAGCCTTTCCAATCCCAAAACTTATGTGGCAGTGGCACATAGCACGTAGAACCGATGGCCGTTGGGGCGGAAAGGTGCTCGAGTGGCGACCACGTACCGGAAGGCGCAGCGTGGGTAGGCCCCCCACAAGGTGGACTGATGAACTGGTAAGGGTCGCGGGAGTCCGCTAGATGCGGGTGGCGCAGGACCGGTCACTTTGGCACTCTTTGGGGGAGGCCTGTGTCCAGCAGTGGACGTCTTTCGACTTGTATGATGATGATGTTGATGAGTGACAAACTGGTTTTTATATTAGAATTCGATATATCACGAGCTGTTAATTACCTACATACTTTATGACGAATTTTCTCTCAATAAACAGTACCAAGTCTAATTTTTGGAGCACAAAACATTTGACTACTCTTAAAATATTTTATTTCTAAAAACTGAAAATCGTCTAGGTACAGATTGAGTCATGAATTCCTCTATAGACAATGATATGACTATTCTTTTGATCTTTAAGTATCGAAAAAAATTTGCGAGAATTACTACTAATTATCCAATTCCATCCCTTACCTTACATTTCTTGATACTATTTTAATATCGTATTTAATCCGCAAGTTTGCGTGATTTCGCCTAAAACGAACTGACGTGCCATGCCTAAAAAATACCCACAAAACCGCATAATGTGACGATGTAAATTTTCGCAAACTAAAACCAATAATGAAATTGTATTTAGTGGGCGCAGCTGTTTTAAATGACTACACATTGCGTAACCACAAAACCAAACCTTTAATAAACACACTATTAAATTTAGTTTCATTGTTATTCGCCAATAAACACCCCTCACACCGCACCGTAATGGTAAAACAGTGAATAAAACTAAGCAAACGTAAATGTTTACTAAACTGCCAATAAACCTAATTATAATTATGTAGCTGTGAATGCTGCAATGGCGATTAATAACGGCCGCCGGTTACACCGTAGCGTAACATGATAGAGAGTGAAGCGATCTTTGCCTTAGATACCTTTCGCGAATCTTGATACAATTTTACTTTTTAAGGTGATACATTTTACGGAGATGACAGCTGTCATAGCGATTAATATTCGCCGCGATACGTATATTGCCAGATTTTTATGGCAGTCTGTAAAATTAAGTAAATAAATACATATTGGGGGACAATCTTACGCAAGTCGAACTAGCCTTATAGTAAGCTCGATAAGGCTTGTGTTATGGGTGGGGTATGGGTTCCGAATGCTGGGCCACTACTAAACAACACCTAAATAAACTCCGTTCTGCAGAAATGCGCATGTTAAGATGGTCGGCTTGCGTCACTCTAATGGATAAAGTCAGCAACGAATATGTCAGAGGCAGCTTTAAAGTAAAGGTCTAATGCTCAACAATTTCGTGGGCCGACTGGACATACGGTGTGAAGGAGGTCAGCAAAAAACTCAACTTTACGAGTTCGGGGCGAAATCGTAAACGTTACGAAAACCGAGCGGATGTTTAACCGTATTGCTGAGGTTTCGCCATGATTGTGGTTTAGTATTAAATATACTTTTAATCATTATATTTGCTACGAGGATTAAAGAACTAGACAAGGTGGGAAGTGGTCACATTTCATACTTTTCATGTGCTCATTATGTAGAGTTTTTATTGCTGAATGTATCTTTGATGGTATTTATTTGATGTGGCAGTTTTAATAAAAACCGGTCAAGTGCGAGTCGGACTCGCGCACGGAGGGTTACGTACCATTATCTATAAAAACGACAAAAAAAACACGTTTGTTGTATGGGAGCCCCCCTTAAATATTTATTTTATTTTGTTTTTAGTATTTGTTGTTATAGCGGCAACAGAAATACATCATCTGTTACAATTTCAACTGTCTAACTATCGCGGTTCTTGAGATACAGCCAGACAGACGGACGGACAGCGAAGTCTTAGTAATAGGGTCCCGTTTTTACCCTTTGGCTACGGAATCCTAAAAAAGAAGAGGTGAGATTTCGATTTCATGGTATTTTACATGGTAGATACGAAATAAACTAGTGAAATGCGCAAGTATGTAAGGTCTACAAACCGAAAAAAAACCATTTTCTAGTCATTCAAAAAAACAATCCTAAACGAAATAGTCTAAACCTCGGCATAGGTATTTAATTGAATGTTGACTATCGTGACTTATTAAGAACGACCGCTAACGGGAGTCCGCTGGATGCGGGGTGGCGCAGGACCGATCACGTTGGCACTCTTTGGGGGATGCCTAAGTCCAGCAGTGGACGTCTTATATATGATGATACAGTTCCTCACGTTAGTACGAGCGACATGTTTCTAACCCTTCCGTCGTAGTGATTTAAATTTAACCGTATAGCCTATTTATTAGTATAATATTTCAGAATGCTCTTTTAACAAACCAATACATTTTTTTATATGTATATTGGCATGTGCCTTTTTATGCATGAAATAATTTGAATTGAATTGAATTGAGGACGATATAATCGAGGCATCCATTACGTAGTTAGACTAATTTCATAATTATTGTGCTATTCGTGTAAGTGACATCAAAGTAATTAATTTGTACGTGCACATGTCGTTATGTACCGAAATGTTATAAATTAAATTGAGCTACAATTAATTTGATATGTGGTCAGGTAATAAAAACATATTCAGTACCAATAATTACGTGTTGATATTAAATTAAGTTATTAAAATTAACACGCAAAAAGTTGGAAGAGTAATAAATAGGTGCCATCAAGTATTAAGAGGCCGCAGTAAGCTCGGCCGAATTTCACCTACCCATACAAACGTAGTTACGCTCTCATTTGAAAACTACGTGTTGAATTGAGACGAAACTTTGCATATACAATGACATGAGGTATATCTATATCTGTAATTAGTTTATATGGTTCCAGTTTATAAAACAAACCAAATACAGCAAAAACAAGTTTTGTATGAAAAACTTAAATTCGCTGTATTTTTTCACTATGGTATCTGAAGCTACATAAACTAATTATGGACCTGGATATACCTCATGTCATTGTACATGCAAAGTTTCACACACGTATTTTTAAAATGAGAGCGTAACTAGGTTTGTATGGAGAATCGAGCTTACTGCGGACTCTACGGGCTGAAAATGATGTTGTTGATGGTGTGTCTGAGACTTGGCCGCCTAAACTACTCAGCTACCATAGCGCCCGTGCTATTAAATTCGATTATCAACATTATCCCTATAAGTATACACATGGAAGGCTTAGCTGCAATCCTCGGGGATAGTTAAAAGTTTACCGTATCGACTAACAAGCTAGTTACAAGAGTTTGTAATAGTTACGGGGTTTTGGCAAAATGATTTTTGGCTGTGGCTTATAGGATGGGACGCGGAGGTAAAATTAATGTACTTCATTGAACATCATAGCTAGCCTAGATTAAAAGGCAACGGGGTTTGGTGAGATTATTATTAACCCTTAGTTAGAAGTTTGACGTGTCTGTGGGGCTGTGTGTTTGGGGCATAGCATAGCTCGTAAACGAATAGACCGATTTTAACCCTTTCACCGCCACAGTCGGCCATAGCCGACAACGCAAAATCGTGACTACGACGCCACAGTCGGCGCTGGGCGACAAACATTTTTTCATGAATACCTATTGAAAAACAGCCCATTTTTATGGTGGCGTTATTTCTTTACCCATTTTAATTAGACCCCAGTGGCACAGCGTATTGCTTCGCCGTCGGGCGGTGAAAAGGTTAATAGTTTTTTTTTACCAAAAACTAACGTAATCGAGATGGTTCTTAGCTACGTTTCAACAAAATCAGTTCAGCCCGTTAGGAGATATTGAAATTTGAAATGAAAATGTCAGGGGTAGTTCAACATTTCTCTAAGTTGTTATTGTTAAATATTTGACTATAGACTAATATTAGGGTAAAAATACACTTTCAGTTTTCCAATTAACGATTGAGAAAAGTTATAAACTACTATTCTAGTCCCTTATTCAAATTAATAAACATACAAACGCTCGAATCAATTATATAAGCAGAATTGTAATTTGTTTAACGTGCATATTCCGTAATATTAATGACATTTCATATCTATGTATATATTTATTTAATGAGCGGTGTCGATTATTTGACGACATCGACCAACTTAATGTCAATCTTATTACTAAATATAATAATATGGCAGTCGTTGGGACTCGAACCCGGGTACATCGACTCCAAGGCCGCAGTCGGTACCACTGGGCTACTGATAACTTGCAACAACACGGCGAATTTAGAATATCTTGATGAAGTGGTATGACCATGGTAACGGAACTTATATAACCCCGTTGAAAAGTATGAAAGCGCATTAACAAATATGAAAAGTATGAAAACGCATTAACAACTTTTGTTGGAAAAATCCATTTTATTTAACCTCCTGTCATTTTATATGTCATTATAAAAACTATTTTAAAATTACACATATATATATATAACTATACAGGGTGTAACAAAAATGTGGTATGAACCGGTCAAGGGCTTAACAGGTATCGTGTTCTGATAAGAAAAAACAAAAAAAAATTTTTGGCGCGTTTTTTTTTATACCTTAGTATGGAGCGACAAGCAACACCAGTCGTCGTAACAAATATGATGAAATTGTACTACAGGAAAATTTTTGAAACCTGCTCTAAAAGTGGCACTGCAACGTAACTTTCTTGTTCTCTTTGGGAATAAAGGCGTGAATATATGTGCATCTATATTGGGGAGAGCGAACATTGGTCCGCAATTACGATGCCAATACCTCAATACAGTTTTCCTATTCTTCAATAGGCAATATCCTCTCACGTAGTATTTTCTAATATTCATACTCGAATCCAGGTCAGCTGCAGGGTGTTGATGGGGCGTAAATAAAAATCAGGCTCGATTCCATTCCATCATGATATCATTACGTGCAAACGCGTGTAAAATTGCGGGGATTGCCTTACGGCGCTTAGATGTAAGGGGTTGCTTTACACGGTTGCGTAACATGAATCCCAATTTTCATATCACCATGCTGAGTTGGGACCATTTCGTGACGTGTTATTTTTGTATTTTTACTAAATGTTTGTCGTTTTGTGTGTCACGAATAAATGTTTTTCTTTCTATCTTTCTTTCTTTCTTTCATATCAGGATTAAGCATTTGTTTACTTCGCAATGTCAAGTATGTATAAGCTATACTTGAGATTATTTGAGTTGGCAGAATTGCTTCAAAGTAGTCATTCAAAAAGCAACTAACGTCCAAGGTAGAAGATTTCAATTAAAATGACAGTTTTATAAGAAGGCGGTCACATTCATCAATCTCAACTTTTTGACGCCCTTTTTCCGTTTTTAACCCCCGACGCAAAGAGGGGTGTTATATGTTTAACGTGTCTGTCAGTTTTTTTTTTGGGTCATAGATAATTTTATCCAGGGTGTTCTTAGCCATGTTTCATGAAAATCTGTTCAGCAGTTTTTGAGATATTGGACTTTGAAATGAAAATGTCGGGGGCTTTTCAACTTTTCTATGTTGTAGTTATTTTTTTATAGACAGTTATTTTTTGCTCTGCACGTCGCAAGCGAGGCACTTATTCATGACACCACACACTTGTTTCATGATTTATCAGTTTTTTGTTTATTTTATTGTTTTTAATGTGTGTCCTGTATGTTTGTGAATAAATGTATGTCTCTTTCTTCTTTCTTTATTTTATTTTGCGAAGTATAGGATCATTTAAGCAATGACTTTTCGTAGTAATTGGTACTAATAGGTTTCAAACACCGACATCGCCCCAAGCGATTACCCTGCAAAACATAAGGTTCTCTAGAATTTATAAAAAAAGACGTAGTGCTTATCGCATCACTCGTCTTGGTATCAAAAAAAAAACAATGTAAGATTCTGAAAATAATAGTCACGTTAAAGCGGGCACGCATTCTCAAATTCCTATGCTAACAGACCCGCTTTAGATTAAGTACATGTAGTTAATTTCTTTATTTCAGACAATCTTAGAGTGACTAATTTTCGATGGCCAGTTCGTATCGGTGTAACAGACGGCCAAGGTAAATCGTTTTATTATGTGTGAACGAAAATTTGATACCTCGCTCGCTTGACAGGCTTCAGGCGGTCGCCGGTCGGTATGGCGATAGCCAATCGTGTTTCAATTAGTTGTTCCCTTTAGGGGCATGATACCCTAAACACAAACTCCAATACTACTTACTAAACGATTTCTAGATGAATACCAAAAAAATACGAACGCAAGTCACTTTTCGAACGAAGGAGCGAGCGAGGCGAACGAAGCTTGGGCCGAGAATCGTTTGTCTGTCCCGCTGTTCTCCTCTACCTACAGGTCGCATTTCTGAACCGCATTCGTGAAATTTTGAGAGCGGGTTCGTTAATTATATAGATTGTTTTTATCTACGTCCAGTTCCTACGACAACCTAACAGGTGACGAACTATAAACTCGTAAATTGTGACAATCAGTGATTCATACATTCGCCCTCAACTGGAGGAAAACAACTTTCCCTTAACACTTTCGCTACCAGGAACCCACCTAGCGGGCGCCTACGCCTTAGTCGTTTTCCGCTACATACGAGGAAAACCACAGGATCGGCTACGAGCGTAGCGCGTAGCGATTCTTGGTCGGGAAAATGTTAAGAAGACAGGCAACAGTGTAGTGTATTAAAAGTGCAACCCACGGGCGTCCATGGCGCATGCGTAGTCCATTGACTTAATGTCACGAGTTGAGCTCAAAACTAGTTAAAAATTAAAGAAAAAACACTTTTCGTTTTTTTTTTACAATACTCAATATCGTGTTTTTTTTAGCTCACAGTGCCACTAGTTGAATAGTACTTTTAATTTGGTGACAAGGTGCTTACAGACATTGATAATAAAAGATAAGATAATTATTTATTAACGCCACAGTACACAATTACACAAATCAGTTCAAAACAAATTCAAAGGACGGTAAAAGGAGCATTGTAAGAAAGAAAGAAAGAAATCTTTAACAATGCCGAATACTTATTTGTTGTCATTGAATAGAAAACTTGTCGTAAAGAACGACGTACGTCCAAAAAAACATGGCTCTCCTATCTACGATTGATTTCGTATTTATGCATACTGTTACAAATTTTTGCCGGTGGATAAAAAAGGAACTACAAGAACGCAAACAAAATCAAATCAAACGCGTAGACGCTAGCGCCACACTTAACTCCTGCGTTAAGTTTGTGTCACAACGTGTATAAAAAAACAACAATTTGTATGCAATACCTATAAAGCGGGGTTATTGACCCGTCTTTATTGTCGCGGTCAGTATTTACGACACATGAATAGCATGGGAAATATTCGCAGGGGACTTTTATGCGAGTAATCCGAGTAAAATGCGAATCGGTGACGTAAACAAGGAAAATAAGGTGTAGAGAACCTGTCACATTCGATGTGTTCTCCCCTTAGATCCGAATAAACTGAACGCTATTTCAACAACATACACACATAATGTCACGAGTGAATTTCCATAAGGGGTACCTAAGCAGCGCATGAAAATTTTAATACCACATCTAGAAATTGATGCAAGATTGAAAAAAAACACCGCAGCGATAGGTTGGTTGCTATCACATCGCACTCAACACACTCCAACCCCCATAGTAGAGTCGCACGATACCCACGGAAAGGAAAGTGGTACTTGTCTAAATAAGACCCCATAATATCTTATCCTATACTATTTAACGAGCAATATTTGGATATAACTATATTATTGTATATATATATGCAATAACTTTCTCGGAAACGACTAACGATTTCGATGCAATGTAGAATATATAGGCTACAAAACGATCTATCCAGGTCACATGTCTGGGAAAATAGTTTTGTCCGTATTTTCACCCGAGTTGAACTCGGTCACCCAGTGGGTCTATACATTGTATACCAATGACGCGTTGGCCCAGTATTATTTATGTCCTCGCCTTCGCCTCGGGCGCCAAATGCATCCTTTGTTTTGCCACCGTGAGACTGTTGCTTCGCTGTATCAATGGTACAATCAAATTCTATAAAACAACTGTTTCAAAAGCTCATAAATTATATCGTGCTGCAAAATTCAGTGGATATTCAAACGTCATAATGTCATTATTTTCAAGGCATATTTCAACATGCCTTGAACAATTGTGTAGTGATGTGCCGTTCCCAGGAACATTCCCCAGGTGGGAACATACGGGAATATTGAAATTGTGTATGTTTATATATCTTGCTATCAGATGATAACTTGGGCCCTTGATTGTTTTACCAAGACATTAACCAGTGTAATTTACCTGCAAAAGTAAATTCCCAATGTTCCCGGGAATATTTCCCGGGACAATGGGAATATTCCCCCAGCCGAAAAAAACTTGCAAGTAAAAATTTTGCAAGTAACAAAAACGATACAAAGTCAATGAAAAAATCTCAATAAAATATTGTACGAATACAAAATATGAAAATATTCACATATTAAATGGTATTTGAGATGAAAAGTCAGAATTAGTACAATAATGCAGTTTTTGGCGAATGGCACTTTATTTGTCGGGGCACTATTCATTTTATTTATTTTTATTACAACTTAAATTTTCCTAATTTGTATTTCAATATTCCCCTGTTTGGGGAATATTCCCGGGAACAAGGAAATATTCCCGGAAACGGGAATATTTCCTGGCACATCACTAGCCACAAATAACAATAATTTCCCGCCTTAATAAAATACCCCTGTGAAACATCTTGGGCATCCCTGTCAAACCTCCATTAGCGCACAAAAGCGAATTTGGAAGCTGAAAAAATATCACTCCATTTTCAAAGGGGTTACTAAAATTGACAGCTAAATTGATCATAGAAATAGAGGCTTTGACACACTGGCGGAACCGGTTTTCCGCGGGAGAGTGAAACTAGAAAAAAATGACGGTATACAATCGACAACACAGCTAACTGACCATCCGTGCACTCTATGTGCATTGTAATAAGGTTCTATATAAATACAGGATGGTCAGTTAACTGTGTTGTCGTTTGTACAATATGTATTGTATAGTGGAGTGGAAACATGAAGATCTGGAAGTGCTTTTAATAATATTGCTTTTGTCGGAAGAACGAAAATCATCAGCGTTTTAAAAATCCTATGCATTCCTATACAATCCTATACATTCCTATACATTTTTTTTGGTTCTTACTCAGTATCGTTGACAATGAGGATTAGTGATGCCCCGAATATGGGTTTTACCGAATAAACCATCTTAAACAGTCGAGTAAGAGCTGAACCGAACATTGGGCCGAATATTCGGTCGAATTATTCGGTCCAAAGTAATGCTTTATGCCTTCATCAGCCGTTCCAAAACACTCATTTATCAGTAGTAAAAATGGTAAAATATTATTGATTTTTAAGTGAAATTATATAACAATAAAATCCTTTACAGACTAATAATTTCTCAGGGCAATAGGTATGTTACATTCTTAACAAAAAGTCGGGGAGGACATCAACATAGTTATACATCAGTGGTGTAACTATAGGGCGGCAGAGGGGGCGAAATGCCCCGGGCTGAGGGGCCCCGCGGCCAGAGAGGCTGTGAACCCATGAGGAACCTACCTAACAAACCTAACATTGAAGAAGGGCCCCATCCGATGACGCTACGGGCCCCGAATGGTATAGTTACGCCGCTAATCATAAGAACGAATATCTCTTCCAGTAAATTCTTACCCCCTCATTCATAAAACTTTAAAGGCCTCTGCTAAATAAAATGTGCTTTGTCCCTTTCTTACGAACGCAAATGTCAAAGTGACAGATAAGGACAAATGAATTTTAACGGCATTTTAGTTAAAACAGGCTTGTAGAACGTTTATGAATACGGCCGTTAATATCTGGCTGCGTTATTTAAATGTACCAGAGTAGTTACCAAGTCAACTATGAAAAAAAAGTACCTTACTAACCATAAACACTGCTTTTAACTGTTACGTCTAGACTTTCTAATAAGCACAAAGCTATGCGATTCATAACCAACCTTAAATCACGTCACCAACATGTCTTGCCTCCTAGTTTTATAGCAACTATGCGTGACCGGGGGTCAGATAAATACTGGTTTTCCAAAACCATGTCGGTAAGCATTGTAAATTGTACAGGGGTTGTACACATAAGAACTATGTAGTATATGGGGGGAGAATTGAAGCAACCCTATTTTGAATACTTGACTGTAACGTATTGCGACAGCCCTATTGCATGCTAGAGTCCGGGCAGGGAAAGAAGAGCCTAGAAAAGAGCGGGGAAAAAAAACAGCGCGATGCACCACCGTGTATAAAGCGATAAAATAATAATTATACTTAAACAATTATATTTTTCTCCAATTCACACAATGCAACTGATCAAGCAGAAGGAACTGAAGGAAGTAAAGTTATATAAAATAAAAATCTTTAACTTCATTCTACTTAACATTTAGGCACTTGCCCCACCGCCGGCGAGTAGCGAGTACTCTCATAGTAATTCATACTCGCTTTTACTCGCTTGACCGAGTAGCACGTAGTAACACTCGCTTACTCGGCGGCGGTGGGACAAGTGTCTTAGTATGAATAATCAAACCCTCGTCAAAATCGAATATTTGGACAATCCAACCGAGACTTTTGACTAGACATAATAATTGAACTAATTATGAAATCTTCAATGTGAATAATATTAGCAGCTTTAGTTATCCTAAGAAGCAAAACCAGCCATAATTTTAAGAAACAGTTTCTTAGTTACCATATAAAGTATCAAGATTAAGACATCATACTAATATAACACGTTTGACACATTTGACAATGATGTGACTGTTGCCATGTAAAAAGTTGCCATATAAATCTCAGACTCATCTTTCCTTGCCAAGACTCTAGTACAGTCAATGTCGATATGTATACATTTTTCGCCTTATTGCCATGGAACAAGGACCAAAAGTGAAAACATTTATATGACTATACTCATGTATGTTTGTAAGGTCAGGTGGGGTAAATGGTACTACCGGGAAAGCGAAATAGTAGTTGGTAATACCCCGGTAGCTCCTCTTACCCCACCTGACCTTATACGTATATGAGTTGGAGTCCATTCGGGGTCCTTTTCAATGTGTCGTCTGATCATTTGCGCTACTCTATTGAATGAGATTACTCGTAACTTCTAGAACAAGTGAAATCAAAAGATTGTTCATTGTTCATAAAACCCAACTGCATTTTTTATTTTAAATCGTTATAAATCCTAAACGGTTATTTAAACTAATAAGATATGAAAGAAACCTACATATAATAAGGATTTTGAAATGTCTATTCAACGCATCCCACATGACATAGTGCGTCGACTTTATTTTTTTCCTTGTTTACGATATGGCGGCTAGTGGCCACCATTTTGAATTTTGATTACTATCTTGTCTTCAGTGACACCCGCAAGATTAAAAAAAATCATTAAAGTTTGTTCTATAGACTGCCACAAAGGAACAAACATACATATACATACAGACATACCTAGACTGGTAAACTCATTACCCTCCTTTGCGAAAAAAAATGCTTATTATTCTAATTTTATTTTACTAACATAGCCTCTAAAATGTAACTAACAAAATATGGACCTACAAGTCTGAAATAAAATATTTGATTTTGAATTATGTAATGTTAAGTCCTCATCATCATCATCATCATATCAGCCGAAAGACGTCCACTGCTGGACATAGGCCTCCCCCAAAGAGTGCCACAATATTATGACCTACTGATGACCTGGTACAGGTCGCGGGAGTCCGCTGGATGCGGGTGGCGCAGGACCGGTCATGTTAAGTCCTAATATTTGAAAAATTAATTTCAATATTAGACACATTATTTTTTTATTTCGCCTAAAATATACCTACGTGTCAAGGTCAACTAAAGGGAGTGTGGAAAACTGGGGCATTTACCTTACGAGCCACCACGTTAACATTCACTTTAAGTGACATGAACGAATGTAAACAAACGCCTTTCATATTTGCTACAATTTCCGCCATAAAAAATTCACACAACACTGATACCATGTTTGCCTGGTGAGCAAACATCACGAAACTACCGGGTAAATATTATCACAGTAAAGTGGGCCAAGTTTAGTGTACGGTCGGCTACAAAGCAAACTACTTATTAACTTATGCAGCCTGAATGGGGTAAGACGGATCTGAGATGCATTATATCGTGGTCGAGCTGTAGCATAGTATAGGTACAGCCAGGGGCGGATCACTGCGTGATTTGGCCGCGCCGCTAGAAGTACATAAGCTACCGGCCCCAGGGGGTAAGTAACCGCTGTTGCAGCACGCACTCGTTCTATCGCAGCGCGTTGCATGCGATAGAAAGGGCCACGTTTAGGCTCGTTCGGCATACCTAAACAGGGGATTTGTTAACAGAGAACCAGTACGTAGTACTATTATTTATGTGGTACAGTCAGCCAAGAAAGTGGTCCACCGCTTTTCGACTATAATTTGTATGTTAGTTCAAAAGTGGCAGACCGTTTGGCAGACTGTACTTAGGAGACAGAGCTTTTCTTAGCTTCTTTCATGTTTCTGTTAACCCCCGGATTATCTCATCGAAATCATAAGAGCCGTTTTCGCCTATACATTTACTAAATACCTTGAAACATGCTTTCCTTCTATACAGCATAGCGCTTGTCTTCTAGGGTTGTTATAGTGAGATGTTTTTAAGATGTCCGAATGGCCATAAGCACCAACAAACCGAAATGAAATGTAGGGCAGTACAGGGAATAAAGCACCATTCACGATAACGGTTGTATTCGAAGACAAGCTTGACAGCTGACGTAGAACTAACACCAGTCACTGAAGAGGTTAACATAAATAGGTGCGTACCTACACTACACCTCCACTCTTATTTAGCAGACCACAACACAGGCACAAGAAATGACTGTGACATAGTTATAACAAGCACTTAAAGCTAACTAAGTAGGTATCTTAAATAAACGAAATACATTGTCATGACTTATAACAAGGCGGATTATTCAATCTACATTGACGTACAGGTCGCGGTGTAACCTTAGAACAATGCTTTTGTATTTGTTAGCTTTGGCTACTACTTATCAGTTCAAAATGAAAACAAAAAAGCAAGACAATGCGCACAAATAGCTATCTTCCGGTGTACGCCATAAGGTTCAAGTTGTAATACGTCGTGCGGGAGGCGAAGCCCGGCGCCCGCACGCCGCCCGCGCCCTCTTATCGTCCTACCACCACCCCCTCACGTCGCGCAGGCGAGGACTCAATTAAGCAGCCTACCCTACGAAGTAAGCGTTGCACTGTACCCGCTTTGTGCGAATGCTCGGGGAGAGATTATGAACGCAGTATTGTGTTGCTGGATGCAAGGTCACCGAAGCTCCTGTGTTGACGGCCGATAGGTGAACACATTGAATTCTCATACACGTTTAACAAGTCGGCAACCTCATTCACCGCCAGGATTACAATACGTGTAGAGTAGAGATGTACCGACTAGTCACCGACCCGTCGGGATCGAGAATGCCGATTATCCAGCCACATTTATAGTCGGCTTGTCGGCAAAACCCATAGTCGGCCCATTTCTAATATACAGTATTGTTTATTTAAGGCCTTTTGTACGATAATACAGACGACCTGCTCCAAATTTGAGCGAGATATCTTTGCCCTCTGCCCTATCTCAACAGAGATATCGCGAACTAAAATAACAATTCTAGTTCCTGATTATTAGGTCGATTGTTATTGTTAAAGAAACATAATTATGTTTATTTGTGCTTTAAAAATAGTTACAGATCATTTTAGCTGTCCCTTTCCGCCTTTTCGAATTATATAGATTATTACACAGATTCGCGCCTCGTTCTCAATAGGGGTAGGCGCTACATGAAACTTGTGTTCCAGTGCCACTTTTAGCATAAATGTGGGGTATAAAAGATCGAACAATTGTGATATCGCCGTAATAGGTTGCTAGCCCATCGCTCACAACACACTCCACCCCTGCTCCTTTAGTCGACTTTTACGACACCTACGGGAAGAAAGGGGGTGGTGAAATTCTAACCCACCTTTCATCTTTGGCTAAAATACATTTCAAGGAAACCAAAAACTTGCAGTTGCTTGCAATCGTAAATGTTTAAAGGCTGGTTTATCCAGGAGGTAAGGTAAATATCCTAAAGCTCGACATCTTTAATGCCTAATAGTTGACACCTAATTGTCCACCTCTATTGTTTGACATAAGATTGATAGTGTATTAGGACAGTGACGGGCGCTAGACGTTTACGTTAAAAAGAAATACCTAACGCTTTTCGTTTATCCAAATTATTTTTTAACTAAAAAACATTCTTTATTTTAACGAAACCAAAAACTTGCACCCATCAAAGAGATCCTTTTCCAAGACTTAACCATCGAGGCAGAACTAACGTGACAGACTGATAAAACACATATATGCATGTATCTGTGTACATATGTCTTTAAAACGACACCTCCAAACGCCCTTAAACGTACGCAAATGCACCCAACATTAGAACGCACTAAGCCTACCAAACATCAACAGCTATTTTATACCCTATTGGGTGGTGTTACGGTGTATATCTTCCTGGGGTTGGTAGCAGGTGAGGTGCATTTCGGAGGTGCTTGGGAGTATGTCTGGGTGCACAATGGCGAGGGTCCTTACGAAGTCACTTCCAGGTGCCGGGCCCTGGCGTGCGTGGGGCAAGGTACAGGATGCGAGAGTTATGCGGTGGAAGAGATAAGATGGAGTAAAATAGGGGAATAGGATTTTATTTAAAACTCTAACAAGGCCAATAAGTACTAAACAGTGAAACTAATATGATGTTGCTTGGTGTCAGAGAAAGAGCTGAAGAGAAAGTTAGAGGTAGTTAGCTATGCTATAAAAAAAAAACTTCAACAATTAACAACGGCGATGAAAGTGAACATGCCTCTATGTCCCTAAGTACGAGTGCACTAATAGGAAAATGGCGGTCCAGGTGCCTTTTATACTTGTTCCATTCTCAGTGCTCAGGTAAACGCGAGGGATGTTTATAATTCTATTAATTAAAGCAATTTAAACTTTTGGCAAACTTTTATCTACGAAGTGTGCTTCTTTTATGACGGACCATAATGAGGTAGCAAACTCGAACAATGAGACAATGGATTGGACACAACTCAAACCGAACGACTTATACAATATTGGCTGTATGTGTATTGAAATGGTTTGTGACTCGGCGAGACCGCTGCTGGTTTTCAGTCTCGAACCACATCCTTAAAGCTATATTGCAGTGTGGGCAATACAAAAATGATTGAAATTATTTTACACTAGCTGCTGCCCGCGACGCCGTCCGTGTGGACCTCGTTTATATCGTAGCACTATACAAACTTTCACCCCTCATTCCACCCCCGTAGGAGATTTATTTTCGGGATAAAAACTATAAGTACTATGTATTTCAACTCAAACTATCTCTATACCAGATTTCATCTAACACGGTTCAGGGTTTGAACTTGAAGAGGTAACAGACAGACTGACAGACAGACACACATTCGCATGTATAATATTAAGAATGGATTCGGTTCGTTTTGCGGAAAAGTGATCGGACTTATATCTGTTAAACTGTATATTAATCTGACTATAAACTTGTATCACAACTATGTTTTCTTTGTTTTTATCCTCTTTTGAATGTCAGAGATGGGCCCTGCTATGGATTTTGCCTACTAGCCGATTAATCGGCGCTGAAGTCGACTACTCGCCGACTATAAATGTGGGGTGATATTTGGCTTCCCCACTAGTCGGTACATCGCTGCCTCTAAACTAAAGGTCACAGAAGAAATAAAATCTACGTTAATCGACAATTCCGCTGTCACCCATCCCTTACACGCTTCTAAAGAGCCCACAAGAGGGTTGAAAGAGTTGCTCCTGAAAGATTAATCTTACATGGAAGCTGTTTCTTTTTCATCCCCTGACGCCAGATTGACTGTTCGGTACATTTGGCTGAATACTGCATGCATATTTGAAGGAGTAAGGGGGTTTTCGACAAGTCTAAGTGAGGATTAGAGGAAGAGATATTTTTAACACGTTCACGTTCGTATCGCAATACGGAGTTGAAGGATTCCCTTAAGTATGGTTAATTGTATGGTGACTATTTTATCGCTTAAGGTGTTCAAGAACTATTTTTATAAAGGGTGCTTCTATGCTTGGGGCTTTAAATACAAATATCGATTATGCTCCTAAAACGGTACTAATTTTGTTCTACAACTTTTCAAGAATATGTTTCTTTTTACATTTTTATTATTTCACACTAATTCAATCAAATTTGAAATGTCCATAAGTTTAATTACCATACTTGTCACTGTCATGGATGTCAAATAATGAGGCCGTTATTGCAATACATTGTTGGTACAGTTAAAGTTCAATTATAGAAATAATAGTTATTTTACAAAGTTGCAGAACAAAAGTGGTACAGTTTGACGAGCAGAATCTAATCTTGAATTTAAAGCCCCAGTCATAGGAACACTGTATATGCTTCTGAGCAAAAATACCTATAATTATCCCATTTATTTTTTAAATAAAACTAATCACGGACGGTTCAATAAGGCATTTAGTATAAAAATATATCCGTATGTTTGGTTATCGTGATTATTATATATTTTGACGATCTTCATTGGCGATACCTACTATAATCCTTTCTTTTCTTCATATTGACATGTTTTTTTTATACATTAGCCTCACACTCACAGACCGGCTCGGACAATGGAGCCCTTCAGGGGCTCACCACTTATTCGGACAAATTTAAAAAAAAATGGTCATACCTATAGTATCCGCTCGTTTCTTGCCCATCGGATCGGCATAGCTATCCAAAGGGGGAACGCAGCCAGGCTTCTTTCGAAGTGTACAATTCCCGGCAAACAACTTGAGCAAATGACCTTGCCTGCGCAAAGGCGAATTGTACGTGCGAGCTCCCCTACTTCGTCCCGCAAGTTCAAGTTGTTTGCCGCGAACTGTAGGTTGTAGTTTCATGACGGAAAAAATACACACCAAGATAAGTGTCTAGTACACAAAAAAATCCATAATAATGCATTTAAACCCCACAACCCACAACACATCAAATCTCACACCAATAATAGGGAAGGGTTACCGAAATTCGTTTCCCAACCGAAATTTCGTAATATTTTCTATATTTTTCGGTTGGCATCGTAAATTTCGATTCTGCTAGCATTCAAAACCATAACTATATCCGAAACTCGTTTCAATCTTTAATGGTGATGACCAGAAATATCCGGCCGTGGATTTTACCCAATATATTCTGTTTAAAATTTGAGGGAAAATGGATTGCATATTTTCCGCAATGCCACCGTCGAAGTCTCATGCGCTGTGTTGAGCTTGCATTGGTCTATAGGTGTCAGCAGAACGAATCCTCGAATCAGTAGGGGGTCGGCAACGCGCTTGTGATTCTTCTCGAGCAAGCTTACGTAGGCTATGGCATCTGCTTACCGTTGCGCAGGCCGTATGCTTGATTACCACCGTCGTAGTTTAAAAAAATCAGTATATATGTATGTTTTGTTTAATGTATCTACTCGAAACACAGGATAATGTTAGGCATGATATTCACTGAACGCTTTTTACTGATGTCATAATGCTTTTGTTATTAAACCTCCGATCAGTTTTAAAAATCAAATATCAAAATATCAAATATCAAATCAAATGTCAAATATATTTATTATAATATATAAAATCTCATCTTTATAACATTAAATTCCCATAAGTAAGGTCAATGATTTTCGTTAGTACCTTTTCCCATATAAGTTCTATGTATGGTGGCATTGGCGGCTATGTAACACCATAGGAGAGTCCAAAAATGTATGGAAATTTAAGACGCTTTTTTCTCCTATTGGGATGGAAACAGCTCGTGGTTCTGAGTAGAAATAACATAAAACTTGCAGAAAGTCCCGTAAAAAATTAATTGGCAATTATTTTAAGAAACTCCCGTATACCCCTAATTGACGGAACCTCATACTTTTCAATATACGTGCATTAGTCTAGTTGGCGCAGTTGGCCGCGCGCCAACCGTTTAATTGATTCAGGGCGCGCGCCAAATTGTGGGCGCGTTTGTTTTGTATTGGTTAAACTGTAGTTTTTATGGTTTAGTTGCGTCACGCAAGTTTACTCACGTTTAAACGATATGATACAGATAACAAATATAATGGACAGAATACATAGCCGAATTCGAGCCCAAGACATGATTCACACACAGACACGCACAGGACAACACGGGTTTAGAAAGAAAAACTGTTTTGTTAAGAGGTGTACTGACGTTATTGTGTGTTGTTTCAATTGAAGCCGAGAAAGTAAAATATATGCTGTGGATTCGATTCTCGGTCGTTAGAGGCTAGCAATTTCATATCGGCCGAAAGACTTCCACTGCTGGACTTAGGATAGGCCTCCCCCAAAGAGTGCCAAAGCGACCGGTTCTGCGTCACCCGCATCCAGCGGACTCACGCGCTAGTAATTTACCACTGGCTATAACATATCCATAAACAGGTAGGTATATCTTTGAACCTACAAATTGAAAAGAAAACCTCTTGTCTCTGCATACTCCTTTTGGTAATGCAGGCGTGAATTCATGTGTATGGACGACTTTAATGCAGTTTGGCCAACTGAAATAATCTCAAGTATGCATTGAATACCATGTATTGTTTGTAATACTAATATAAGTATCCAGGAGTACCACCTGTATCTGAGCCTTGATCCAGCCGTCTAGAAAGAAAGAAAGAAGAAAGATACATTTATTCACAAACACACAGGACACACGTGTTAAACAATAAAATAATCAAAACAGAAAACAGATAAAACATGAAACAAGTGTGTCTCTGCGGCAGTGAATCGGACACTGGCTCAGCATTATGCTGAGGTGTCAGACACCTGCAGCGCTGATTTTCAGCCAGCACCGTCGGTGACTCAAGGAAACGTCATACAAATGTAATAAATAAACTACCCTACTACTATCTAGCGAGAGTCTCTTGAGGTGATGGTCGAGACTCGTTCGCCGAAACGACTATCGGGACTACTACGTGCGAGTGTAAAATGTGTGTTACGCCATGGAATCACCGGATGGTTCCATCGGAAGACCAGCGCTGGCCACCAAGCCAGCACAACGCCGAGATGGAACCGTTTCGTGGCAATTTTGTTTGCTCTTTTGTATGTTGATTTATGTGTATGTATGTGTTGTTGTCATGAATAAATGATTTTAAAAAATAGATTGTAAATTCGTCGGGGATAGTGAAATACCGCGTAACTAGCATTTGTAAATACTGCGTATCTACACAACACCCATAGGGCGAATTCGCGTAACTGGCACTGGTTAATAGTTAATACCGCGTACCTAATGTAGCCCAATTAAGATTTCCCGCCAACGAACGTATAACGCCATAAAACTAAAGTCACTATCTTGTAGAACTCGTGATTCAATATTATCTTAAAAAGAAAAAGTATCTTTTCATCACGTTTTAAGCTTCTCCTGTAAAGTTAGGTGTTGTGTAGATACGCAGTATTTACCAGTAGTTACGCGGTATTGCACTAACCCCGACGAATTGCTAATATGCTATGCGGTGCAGGAGGGGTGTTTGTGACGCTAGAGCTTAATTTAGTGTCATTTTTGCTGACACTTTATCGTACTATTTTATTGATTATGTCACCGTACCCTTGTTACTTCCATTATTGCAAATTTTCAACTTAATTTACCTTAAATAAAACAAGCCTCTAGCTCACGGAAGCAGGAATTTCCACAATAATGGGGAAAATTGCATTTTATAGAATAGCTTGAAGCGCTGTTAATTGCATTTTCGTATTAGGCGCTTCATAAACAGAGGTACCACGGGTTTGCCATACTATCTCACTTAGTACTCGACACTAATTGACATGGTGAGTTCGAGTTAAACAATCCAAGCAAATGCGATACGAAATGGGGAGACAATTGGATTGGAAGAGATCCCTTACAGGGATAAGTTCGCCTTTGTATCGACTTAACCATTTTTGTCTGTATTTTTATCAATGCCTTGCGTACAATGAAGTATTTACATACATGGATACAATTGACACACAGATCGGGGCAAAAATTAGACACAGATCACCTCAATGCCTCATGTTTTACTTTGACATTAATTAACTCAATTCGTTTTTATTTTTTGTTATTAAATTATATTAATTGTTTGTGACCAATGTAATTTAACGAATAATGAGGTACAATATGAAATTGCATGCAATAATAATATTATATTTCTGCGCCAGCCGGCAAAACATAGTGTTTCGCTATACGCATTATTTTTAAGATCTTTTATGTACCTATGTTAAACAAATAAATATATTCTTCTTCTTCTCAAATTCTGCCCCATTATTGCGAATTAATACGGCAATTTAAATTTCAAATATGCACACTGTACTGCATAGTTCTTTTCTCCGCTACACAAAAGTGCATACAGCGATCATAAGACCATCTGTTGTTGTTACCAGTTTCTGTTTCATGACTTTTGTTTTGTATTTTTGTGCGTTGTTACCAGTCGTATCCTAAATGAGCCCAGTGGCACAAAATACCAGGATTTGGCAAAGGCACTCGTTTTACGAAAGCGAATGCCATCTGACCTTCCAACTCAGAGGGAAAAGTAGACCTTGTTGGAATTAAATCTGTTTCCTGGCGTGTTATCATAACTAAACAATATTTGTATCGTATTTCGTATCGCGTTTAGCAGACCAATAGTAACGTCGTTCATCGTTGGCACTCAAGCGCAGCTATTAATTTCAGTTTGTTCGCAACCGGTAGATTACGTCTATTGAGTATCGAACAAGCCATAATACAGTTTATGGACTATTTCCTATTTATATGAACATTTCAATGAGCCTTAGAAACGAAGCACAGGAGTCCTCTACCAAATACCATTCGTTTGAGAGAGACAGGGGAATGTCATACGAAAATGAATTGAAATGAAATGTCGTTAATTCCCATTAAACATATTACGGTATAAGCACAGGTGTTAAGCTGATTTTCCACCGGAGGGCGAGACGAGACGAGGCGAGGCGAGAATTGAAATTCGTATGGCAAATCAATTCTGTCCTCGCGCGCGCTCGGTGGAAATAGTAGTGCCATACTTTAATTCTCGCCTCGCCTCGTCTCGTCTCGCCCGTCCGGTGGAAAATCAGCTTTAAAGTCATTTCTTTGTTCTTTAATATGTTTAGCCCAAACAGGCATGTGAAAATTTGCATTACGTTTGATCATGCTTATGTCACGTCAAATGCAAGTGGCTCAATACAAAATGTCAAAAAGTATAATTTTATGATTGAATATGGTAAAATTTGGTATAAGTTTTAAATAATATTTATGTCGTAATAATAATATTAGCATGCCACGTAAGCGAGATGAATTTGAGCTACACCTGCAACGACAGCAACTGTGACACAATCCACCATAGTCCAATGTTCCCGTGATGCTGAAGACAGTAACAAGTCGAGGAGCACCGCAAGGGCTGCTTTATCCATACATGATGAAACCACGGCCACTCTTGAAGAGTGAACGACTGAAGAGAGATATACACCTTGCAAAATACCGCAGCCTTAAAAACGACACCTCTTGCTGGTGACGAAGGTGTTTGGCGGTGTTTCTGGTGGTGATGAAGGTCGCCAGAGGTCCTGATCCTGAGGATCCAGTGCGGATTTTTTTAGCCCATCCCAGTTTCCGACATTCTGTCGAGTACAAAATGCTCTGTCAGAGTGACTAAAGCCGGATTCTTACTTACTGTCGTGTCGGGATAGAATGATGTGGGTTTCATACAGTCATCAGCAGAACTAGCTACGCGAAATAACACGCTCAAAATGATCAGAATCAAACATCAGAATCAGAACCAAATATTTATTCATGACACAACACAACAAAACACACAGTATTATAAGACAAAAGAAGAAGTAAATCTGTGCAGTGTCACGAAATGGGCCCAATCAGCATGATGCTGGCTCAAGATCAAGACAGTCCTCATCCTCTTTTCCTAATTTTGAGCACTTGACCCGCGCAGCTACTTTTGCTGCTGACTGTACATTTAGAGTTAGATTCACACTCATCTCTCTGACGCCTGACACAAGAGCCGACACGTCAGAGCGCATCAAAGAGCAGCACGTCAGATGAGCGTGAACCCGGCTTAACTTCCAACCGACTCTCTCTGTTCTACGTGTCTCATGCAGTAACCACTCTGCACTTGCCAGAAAAGTAATTAATTACTTCGGTACGGCCATCCGCAATCAAATGAAATCAAGGTGCTCCCGCTGAGCTGCGTCATCCGTTTTATTGAAATGATGGAGCGAGCCTGGCAGCAGGTCCTTAGGGATAAAGGACGGAAGACAAATGCACTAAAGATCCCACTGGGTCGAAAGGGCCCTCATCTAAATAAGATAAGATAATTATTCTCGCACCAGAGAATGATAAAAAAAAATTTACAGACCGTATTTATATGGTAACAAAAGAATCGTCACAAAACTCGCCGAATTTCCGCATTCATACCGTCTGGCTACCCCTCAAAACGTTCCAGGTATCGTAATAAATCTCCAACTACCCCGCAAAATGAACGTCCCGCACCGTCCGGATACAGACCTGCCGCAAATGAAAGCCTCCTTCGCACAAAACGAAGTGTTTCCGATGTTTTATAGGGTTCCGCAGGAAGGGGGTTAAATTTTCTAATTCGGTTTTTGTTAATTGCTTTTTTTGGCGTTCTGTTTGTAAATTGTTATATAGGAATGAGTTGCTGAGTGATTGACGACGGAATGGAAGAGTGAGACAGAATTAGAAAAGAATGAACAAAGGAACGAATGACGAATGAGATTGACGAAGGACGAATAACGGGAAACTGTTTTATATAATCAGAATCAAATTATTATTTTTTATATTACGTCGGTGGCAAACAAGCTTACGGCCCACCTGATGGTAAGTGGTTACCGTAGCCTATGGACGCTTGCAACTCCAGGGGTGTTACATGCGCGTTGCCGACCCTTTAAGAATTTATACACTCCATTTTTGAAGAACCCCATACTGTAGTCCCTCGGGAAAACCTCGGCATGCTCGTTCCACAACCGGAGCGTCCGAGGGAGGAAATTTCTCTGAAACCGTACGATACGCGACCATTATATTATATGTTTATTCGTGCAACGCAGTTAAAACAAGACAAACACAAAAGAAAAAGTGAATCTGTGTCGTGTCACGAAATGGACCCAATCCAGCATAATGCTGGCTTTGCAGCGAGCTCTGGTTTTCCGTTGGGCCCATCCAGCGAGAACACGGTAGATAACACATAATAATGAAAAACCGGCCAAGTGCGAGTCGGACTCGCAATGCAAGAGTTCCGTAAATCACATGATTAAAAAAATTTTTTTTACTAACCGAGCGTTTTTGACCTTTCATAAAAATAAGCTGATTTGATTTTTGTCAAATACCGTATTAAGTCCGACTCACGCTTGACTGCACATTTCTAATAGGTTTTCCTGTCATCGTAGGTAAAGAACTATTTTGTGTATTTTTTTCAAAATTTTAGACTCAGTAGTTTCGGAGATGAAGGGGGGGAATGGTAATTTTTTGGCTATTTTCTTTAATAATTTCTAAACTAATTATTTTAAAATTACAAAAAATATATATTTCAGATGCACACAATGAGCTCTTTCATTTAATATGTAATACGATAGTATATGCAAAACTTTACTTTTTAATTTTCTCATTACCCCCCCAAAAGTGGCCCCCGTGTTTAAAATTCATTTGTTTGCGTTACATGTTGCTCTTTAGGTCACAAACTGACATATGTGTACCAAATTTCAACGTAATTGGTTCAGTAGTTTCGGAGAAAATAGGCTGTGAAGGACGGACAGACAGACGCACGAGTGATCCTAGATAAGGGTTCCGTTTTTTCCTTTTGAGGTACGGAACCCCAAAAAAGAAAGGAAATAAACCATAACATGAATAAGTAAAATGAAACCAAACTAGAAAATAATATTAATATAAAAGCGACAATTTGAGAAAACAATAATAAAAGCTAATATCAAAATCACATTCAAAATCTCAAAACCTAAAAACGCTTTACCGTCAGTGTGGGATACACTTTCAGGACATTATACACCTGGCACTTTGTCACAATAACCTAGTGCGCAGCTATAAGAAGAAAAGAGACAGCAAATATTCAATCATTCACTTTGAAGGCGGAAAGTAATGAATAGAAACAACGAGAGATGGAGCAAACGCGCTCTGAAATTGAGGCATCGCTCGACGGTCGGACGACATAAAAACGATATCAGGGCCAGCCTTTTACTACTAATTGAATTTTACCGGATATTCGATCATCCCACTCGTACAAAACATTTTACTATCTGTAGCCATGATTTTCTAAACCTATCTGACAAATGTTTCTCGCTATCGATACGGCGATCTTGTGTCTTCATTGGACTTGCAAGCGTCCATAGTTCGCGGTAAGCTTATTTGCAACCATTGTGGTACAAAAATGTAATCTAATCTAATAATCTATGGACGATGTTGTTGATCTCACACGCATGTTTTTTGTATAGGTACTTTATGCTCGGAATCGTGCGAGTTACCGTTTTTGTTCGTACCTCGTAAGTTCCGTTCGGTAACATGAATAATGCGTATACAGAACCCTTCAAACCATCCCAAGCTCGCGATTTCACATTTATTTGGCAAAAAATACACAATAGTGACAGCACACGAACAGGACCATAAGCGGCCATGTTTTTTCGCGCAATAAAACGATGTTGTGTCAAAATAACGCGAGTATCGATCGTATTCTTTTGTTTCTACAAAAACTAGCTTCTGCCTGCGACTCCGTCAATTTTCACCCTCCGTTTCACCCCCCTAGGGGACGATTTCCGGGACAAAAGCTACCTTAGGACCTTCCCCGCGACTTAAATTATCTCTATACCAAAAATCATCTAAATCAGTTCAGCAGTTTAAGCGTCAAGAGATAAACAGACACAAAGACTTTCGCATTTATGATATTGGTATCGAAGTAGCACAACCTAAATTTTTTCCGGTAGCTTACGCAATGTGTTGCCTACATGTTACTTTACTACCCATGCCTGTCAAAACCACCCTTAAACCTAACACGTTCTGCAAACTGAGCTTTGACGCATGACCTAAAAATTCGAAACAGTCATTTCACGCCAACGAGCCCTTTAAAATGGCGTAAAAGCCTTGTAATTGTATGGAGTTATGACGTTTTGGTACGCGGAGGTGACAAAGGTGCCGTCAAAAGTGTACATACAATGAGTGTGGAGGTGCTATTCCCTAATGAAGGCGTGTCGCGGTGGGTAATTTTGGAACAGTAAGCTTGCGACACACTTGCGACGACCGCTTTATACTAGTTGGTAGAGAAGGGTCACTACTCACTACAGTACGTAAGCAGGGGCTTACGAAGCAAGGGGTCCTGGGTTCGAATCCCAGTAACGGCAAATATTTCTGTGAGGAGCATGAAGTATTTAAACTGTATTTTTCTATTCAAAATTCAAATTAAATTTTTGTAAGAATACAGTTACATACAAGTCTTAGGATATAGTATAAAAGTCCTCGTATTTAGCATGCAAGCAAGCATACAAATATTAGGTTTACAGAAGCTACATTAACATTTCAATTAGGTATCAATATAATATTGTAATATTTTCGTATGCCAAACATTTTAATAATTTAAATAGCCCAGCGGGCGTAGCACGGTTGCCATTTTATCACTTATCGTTGTGGATAAAGCATCCGTCACTCACGCACTCGCATACTTGTCAGAGCGTGATGGGCGGGGCACAAAGTTGAGAACATGGCAACCATGCTACGCCCACTTGACGCTGTAAGAACATTGTTTTAACCATTTGGAATATTTGTTATTGAATATATCGTCGTCTAGTACCCATAACACAAGCCTGAATGAGCTTTATCTTTATCTTTATCTTTATCTTATAATAGGCGCTGCTTAAATCATCTTTCCATAGATGTACAAGGCCAATGACGATTATGATGATACAAAAAAAAAACTCAATATTGGTGTCGTTTTTATGGTTTTTTGTGACGTAAAACAATGTAATGATAATTCAGTGATAATAATTCAATTCAATTAATAAAAGTATGCAATTTTTCATCAATGTTTTCTTATGACGTTATCACGTAAAATGATCGTCCGTAAACTGACTTTACAGACAACCAGTTGATAGTTCGGAACGGGACAATAACGTCACACTTTTTCGTGCGTGCAGCCGGCGTTCATCGATTTATTCAAGACGTTATCAGGACAGAAGAAAAAAAATACTATTGATCTTCATAAAAATTGGTATATGTGACGGCACATGCCACGGTCTACAGCTTGTAAGAATAGCTCACAGCAGTGCTATCCAAAACTGTCACACGTGTTTTGGTGTCAGTTCGATTGATATGCCCTTATCATAGTACATTTTCACCGCCAGGAATCCGCCTAGCGGGTGCCTACGCCGTGGCCGCTTTCCGCTATTTAGCGGTAAAGTCACGGGATCAGCTACGAGCGCAACGCTTAGCGATTCTTGGCAGTGAATGTAAAATAAAAAAATGACGATCGACTACTGTTTTCCCCTGTGTGCTACGGTTACAATCAGATCTAAAGGTGTATTGTGCATTTCCGAAAATTGGTATGTTTCTCTCGTTCCTATTGTTTCCCTAACGACTGTGCATTGGACTAAGCTTTTATGACATGGAAAGTTCCTAGGAAAAGCTTTTGCGAAAGCACTGACTCAACATACAGCGCACGGGTAATACGGGTATTTTCCTAAAGTTCCGGATAGTTTTGAGGTAAACATCGACGTTTCCTTTTATGCAAATCCTCTCATGGTACGATCCAAATCTATACATATTGGGAATCCAAAAGTGTTTGTCTTTCTAGTATTGTTCTGTGTCCCCTATAGACGTAACTGGTCTAACGGAACACTTATTATCAGACATAGTTGTAGCATTTTCGGTGCAGCGTAGTGTGAACGGATTTGGGATAAACAGATTAACTTTAATTATTTATTTATTTTATTTTATTTATTTATTATTTAATTAGTTTACACGGCCTTACAGCGAACCAATACGGCGAGAAACCAGAATACTTAATTATTTACAGTAAAAACATACAACTAAAAAATGGTATCACCTTTTTGCACATAAAAAACACTGGATATATATATATATATATTATACGTACACGGAGGATTGCCTGTCATCCATCGCCTCACAAAATCTGAAACATTCCTGGCGCACGGTTACCCATCGCCACGCAAACAGGTCACATTCCGGCACCGATGCCAAGAGCATATTAAGCAGAGTCTGCGCACGCGCGCTCCGGCGCGCTCCGGCGCG
Source organism: Epinotia bilunana (assembly GCA_947049275.1). NCBI lineage: Eukaryota > Metazoa > Arthropoda > Insecta > Lepidoptera > Tortricidae > Epinotia > Epinotia bilunana. The sequence goes on along the minus strand of OX346275.1, from coordinate 12,197,845 downwards.
CTACCGTGCGAGCCTCCGGCACCGCCAGCAGCGGGCGCGAGCGCGCACGCAGCTGGACGCGGGGGACGTCCGGGACGCAGAGCCGGAGTACGCTACCAATTATCAATTTTGATTCATATTGTCTATACTCTATACCAACTCCTAGCTACGGTAGCCTAGTGGTTCAGGCAAGCGGCTGTCAAGCGGCGGTCGTGGGCGCGAATCCCGGCTCGTACCCGAGTTTTTTGGAAGTTATGTACGGATACCGTTAGCTTTTCGGTGAAGGAAAACATCGTGAGGAAACCGGTCTAATCCCAATAAGGTCTAGTTCTCCCTCTGGGTTGGCCGGTCAGATGGCAGACGTTTTCGTAAAACTGCCTATGTCAAATCTTGGGATTAGGTGTCAAAGCGGACCCCGGGCTCGTTTAGGGCACAACCGGGAATAACGCCAGGAAGATAATGATTGAAAAAGCTTTGCTACGTATTGACCAAATGTAAATAAAAAAAACAAATGCTTACCACAGAACTGTATGGATGAAGTGACAGACAATACAATAGTAACAACTGCCTTTATTCCATTGGCTTAAGATCTAATTTCGCCTATTACGCTGTGGTATTTTTCTTTATTATGACGCCGGCTACTTACCTACCTGCTTAACCAAAACTATCCCGTTACAATACTCCCCCAAAAATATGAATAAAAACTCAATTTACGCGCTCAAGGCAAATCCGATGGCTTTCAAATAGGAATTATAGCACGCTTACTATCACATTGACCGATTCAGAATTGTTGCAGTTTTATTTTCAACCATGAACCTATGAGTCAAGGTACAAATTCGATCGTGTTTTTTTTTCAAGTTGGGACTTTGTGATATCAAATAGTTTATGTCCCCAATAGAATTTGGTCACATTGAGAGAAAGCGTCAGGGGTCCATAGCCGGTGGTTTTTCTGAAAAAGCGACTCAAATGGATCGCATTCAGCGGGATGAGCCACGCTTCGGCGCGCGCTGTCTATAGACGCGTTTGGACATACGGGATTATGCAACAGTGAGCATTAATATAAATCAACGCAAAAAATGCACTTACTGATTTACGGTGACTGTATTATAAAAAAATTCGTAATCTGCACGAAGATCCATACTATTCATACTAATATCATAAATGCGAAAGTAACTGTCTGTCTGTTACCTTTATGTACACGTTTAAGGGGATGCCTTGTTTCGATTTCACCACGCCCCCTTGACAAAGACACGCTTATGCCTTCGGCGCACGAGATAAAGAGATGCAACACTCTTCGGGAATGGTTTTTCGTATAAATTTCGATAAATAGGTACCTAATAGTTTTATTTATATTTCACTAGCTTCCGCCTGCGACTTCTTCCGCGTGGACCCGGGATAAAAACTATCCTATATTTTAATCCAGGCTATAAACTATCTTCGTGCAAAATTACCATTCAAATCGGTTCAGCCGTTTAAGCGTGATTGAGTAACAAACATCCAAACATCTTAACTTTCGCATTTATAATATTAGTAGGATTGTGCGATTTTAGATGAGATAAAATACTATAGTATTAACTTGATTGTGTCGTAAAATAATGTATTGTTTGAGTAGGCTGAGTAAAAAAAGGCCACCAATTTTTTTTCTATCGAGGAAACTTTAGGCAAACATGTATCGATTAAATCAGTTAAACAATCATATAGTCAAGAATCATATATCTGAAAAATCAGACCTTATTGTTTCTTAATCTAGTCGGAATGGTGTTTCAAAGCACGCGATAATTTTCAAAGCACTCCCTTGAACCGCTGACCCGATTAACATGAAATTCGGTATGAAGATAGTTTTCATCCCGGGGAGGGGGCACACCCAAAGTGAATCCTGGGGACCGATTTTTGACTTTCGAGCGCTCGACTCTTTCACTCGAAAACTGACAAATATTATGAAATGCTATTTTGAAATGACGATAGAAAATTTAAAAACGTGCGGTATTGACCACTCGTATTCAATTCTATCGGTAGAAAGTAAGGGCCTGTGATTATGACACTACAATAGCATTTACTTTTATTTAATTTTCGAGCGCTTGAAAGTCAAAAATCGGCCCCCTGGCCTCCGACACTTAAGACTGCCACGCCTGTCCAATGCCATTTCTGGCCAACGGACGGCACGGAGTTCGTTCAGGTAAGGTGGTGAAATGAGGGGCGGAACTTTGTATGGGGATACTATATAAACGACTTCCATGCGGCGAAGTCGGTAGGGTTTGGTCTTCCATTTTAAAAGCCTATCCTAAGTAATAATAAAAAAACACACATTAAAAACGTTCACTATACCAACTACCCGTGTGTCCGGCTAAAGGTTTAAGATACCCTTTTTTGTGAAATTAGATTGCACCCTTCCTATACGGAACCCTTTACTTTTATTCCCTCAGGCTTCCCTATTTATCAGTCAATAGTGCGATGGACAACCCCGTATTGTGTGTATAATTAAGTTTTCCATACAATTTGGAAGTGTTACATGGTCTGACGGCCTGGTGAAATTGCATGTGTCTCTGGCGTTGGCAGATTCTATAAAATCAGAACAAGGCCACATGCCATGTATTGCCATTTGCACGCTTTGGGAGTACATTTCATGGTTAAACGACTTTATAACGTTGACAATCGGTAAAATGATTTTAAGGAGTCGGCGAAGTCGCTATAATATTATAATTTCAATTTGTGCGTAGCGGTTGTGAATTTCACGTGAAGAAATTTTCGCATTAGGTAAGTAGTTCGGTATCTTTGAATCAATCATGTGAAGATGATTCAGGTGATATAAGCAGAAATCGCTTTTTCCGACTCAATAATTGATAGCCATTTTTTTATTAGGCTCACACAACAAATTACAGTCATTCATTCAGTAACATTAAAAGCTTACCCCCTTATTCATAAAACTTAAAATGCCTCTGCTAAATAAAATGTGCTTTGTCCCTTTCTTACGAACAGAAATGTCAACGTGACAGATAAGGACAAACGAATTTTAACGGCATTTTAGTTAAAATAGGCTTGTAGAACGTTTATGAATACGGCCGTTAGTGTCTAGATCTGGACTACAATTCTAAACAGTGTGTGCACAGAAAGATTCATAAGTTCATAACTTAAAGACAAACTATTCACTAGATGGAATTACATATAAGTATTGGCCAACGTACAAGGGTAGGCAATGTGCATGACATTTTATTTTACATTCAATAGTTAACATGACACTTACCTGAATATTGCTTTAAATATCTGTCTAATTCTATTCGTCTAACGTCTAACTCTAAATACCTAATTTGAATGCATCTTTAACTTTTTTTTGCAATAGTATTTATCATGGGAAAACTAGATGTTTATTGGTGTAAATATTTCAGAAAAGAAACTCAAAACTGAAGTAATGGTCTCATAAATTTTGACACATGCTGTTTTTAATTCCTGCTATTCGATCACGCAACGCATAGTTCGCGATCGCGGGTCAGGCGCTAAATGTCCGTTTTTGTACGGGAAAATGACAGTCGAGTTGTTCTAACGTACGTTCGAAACGTTACGTAATCATAATCACTCCTAAATCGTACATAAAGTAGTCAGTTTTACACTGTCAATATTAGATACAAGAGTGATAAATGGACAGGACATTAATTTAGTCAGTATTCAAGAAAGACCCAGGCACATTCACTTTTTTTTATTAACTTTATTTAGTCAGCATTCAATGTCAACTACTTGTCTATTTTTAATGTATGCCGTATATAATATTATATTATATTATATTAGTCAGTCCGTTATTACATAGGTACACAGTATTACGTAAAATCAGACTGTATTCATAGAAGCAGTTAATTCGCCGTGTACCGGGTACTAAATTGCTTCCTATATAATTCACCTTAGGTATGATATATTGCAGTTGTACTGAGTGATTTACGGTTACGAGGGTAATAATTTTTGGGATAGATACTATATAACTGTTATGTATATTATGTTGATACTATTAATGGAATAGGCATTTGTAACACCGGCGACTAATAACAATTTTTACTGTAAAATTGGACCTGACGACTTGCAAATAGTAATATAATACCTACTAACGAATTATGGAAACACTTCCGAAATAAATTATTTGATTTGATTTGATTTGATAATATTGTATAATAGCTGATGCCCGCGGCTTCGCCCGCGTGGTTATAAGAAAATATAACATATTGAATTTTCCCGTGGGAATTAGATGTTTTCCCGCTGGAAAAAGTAGCCTATGTCACTCTCCAGCCTCTAAACTATCTCCATACAAAAAATCACATTAATACGACGCTCCGCTGCGACGTGAAAGTAGGACAAACAAACAAACACACTTTCGCATTTATAATATTAGTAAGGATTGTGAGATAAATAATAATAATTACATGTAAAAATATATCGTATTTTTGGTTGGTCGTTACCATGATTACGTTTCCTGGAAGACTTAAAAAATATGATTTTGTAGGGTTTTCAATCTAGCTACAACGGTAAACTTATAATTTCATAGTGGGGCATTTCTTAACCAAAATAAAAACTCTTGTGAACATCTAAGAAACTCGGATACTATGGTCTTCTGATTTACCAGTACCTTTTTACAACAAGGTACTGTAAAAACTAATGGAATTTTGTAATACTAACTTAACCTAACCTTGTGCGCTTTAACTTTCGTTTAGTGGCAAACGCGTTTTGGAATTTGAAACTACGGAATAATATTGCTTTCGGACAAACTCTTCGGGATGTTTGTGTGTCCCCAAACTACACTTTTTCAGCAATCGTAAAAAGAAACATAACGTAAAATGTTCAAAAAGCTGCATAAAACACAATTTCCCAGTCACAAGTGAACTCGCACGTAGAAACATTTCACGTCAGTTTAACTTAGTTAAGCTAACTACAGTTAATGTTTCGCACAATGCTCCGTATATCAAACGGTTAAATTATTCAAAGGCCAGTTAAACCCGGGTAGTGCCTGGTTTAATTACTAAAGAATACTATCTCTAAAGAGATAGGTAGGCAAGCTACGGTAGCCATACTAGGCTACAATTGTGCTGAGGGGTATAATCACGTAAAGTTAGGACAGTCAATTTGTGTCAATTTTTCATTTCAATCTACCTACGTACATACAATGCGTTAAGTAATCGACCTGTAGGTATGCTGCTGTCAAAGGGCGGTCGTGGGTCGAATCCCAGCTCGTACCAATTTTTCGGAACTTACGTACGACATATTTACCGTTAGCTTTTCGGTGAAGGAAAACATCTGGAGGAAACCGGTCTTATCCGAATAAGGTCTAGTTTTCCCTCTGAGATGGAAGGTCAGATGATGGCAGACGCTTTCGGGGGCCGGCTCTTGGGGGAGTCCTATGTCCAGCAGTCGACGTCTTTCTCCTGATATGATGAGGTTACTTATTGGCCCTGTGGGATAATTTTATCCTTCACGAATTAGGTACTCTGTCAACCGGTCTCGGCAGTCGAACAGGGTCAAATCAACATGATTTAGTATAGTTTCTGAGGTTATAGATTTGTAACTATCTATATATAGAATAGAATATAATAGACATTTATTCGGATAACACATCATTTACACGTAAATTCACATAATGCACCTTAGAAACTAACAAATAGGGATGTGCTACCGAAAAGTTCTCCACTCAGCAATGCCGTTGACACAGCAGTGCCAACGGCGCTGGTATATTGACTAACTTACTGTGTGGAAAAGGCATTTCCAGTATATGTATCTCACACTGAGAAAAAATGACAAATGCATCAAATCACCATGTTTAAGTATAGTTTCTGAGGTTACAGAATTGTAACTATCTATATTGACTTTAACCTAGTGTGTGGAAAAGGCATTTCCAGTATATTTCACACTAAGAGAAAAAAGTACCAATCGTATCGGCGGAAACCGTATCGTTGCAGTCGTCTGCGGAAATATACCTTAATATTTTTTTCCGTTTGTTGTTCTACCTATTTTAAGACAAGTAGGTAGAACATCAACCGGCTTAATTATTCAGATGTTAGTTAAACCCGGGTTAGATCTAGAAACCTGGTCTAGTTACAACTGATGTCTTAGTGAAATTAATATTCATAGATTTACGTGGAAATCTGGTTGACTGGCATGTAATGTGTGCATAGCTTCTATTGCAGGTGTAAAGTTTCGATTTGGATCCCAATCAACTAGATCAAAATTATTTATAGAAATTAAATGATTATTTCATATGATAACTAACAGTTTAATTATATCGAATTTTACTCCGTGTGGTGTCGGGTAAGAATAGCACCACCCCCTTTCTTCCTGTCGGTGTCGTAAGAGTCGACTAAGGGTACAGGGTTAGAGTATGTTGTGGGCGATGGGCTAGCAACCTGTCACTGCGATATCACATTTTGTCGATCTTTTATACCCACATTGATGCAAAAAGTGGCACTGGAACACAAGTTTCATGTGCTCTGCCTACCCCTTTAGGGATAAAGGCGTGAATGTATGTATGTGTATGCATGTAATTTTATCGAACCGGTAATATGCGGTATTTTGCGTACCGCGAGCTTATTGCGCCCAGATTACGTTGCGTGTCGGCATACTGCCAGTATTACATTTGCACAGTAATATTATATATGGCGGCGGCGCCGGCCGCGGCTGCTGGCCGAGCGGCGCGGGCGCACCAACCTGCTCGGCAAGGCGCCGCTGACGCGCGCAGTGCGGACCCTTAACATAGTAGCCGAGAACATTGATTTGTTTTGGTGTTCTCTGACTGAATTCACAAAGTCCACATTGTTTACATTATGTTATAGGCGCCATAACTTAGAATAAGTTGTTACTAGGTAAGGTAAAAATGTTAATAGTTACACTATTGTCTTAGGTTTAGTATATACCTGTAAAGATAGTTGTAAGTGGGGAAATAAATAAAATATTGCTCGGAGGCGGCGCGGTAGGCATGCAATACGGAATTCGTATCGCCTGATAAAATACCTTTCGTAGCTAGGAAAGGTAATTAGACCGTGAGCCCACTTGCACTCCCAATACACCTACGTCACATGACAACATGATAAAATGCATGGCAGCAGGTCGAGAAAGTTGTGCTGAGCAAGATAAAAATAAAAAATAAATTTAAAATTGGCCGAAAGTTTGAATATCCTTCACTTTTTTTTTTATACAACGACGGTGGCAAACAAGCGTACGGCCCGCCTGATGGTAAGCGGACACCGCAGCCTATAGACGCATGCAACTCCAAAGGAGTAACATGGCGGTTGCCGACCCTTGATATGTTTGAGGATTCGCCGTGTTGACAGCTGAAGGAACAAATTCCCTCGCTCTCAACACAACGCATCCTCGGAAGCTCTAGACTTCCGTTATGGTATAGCGAAAGATATTCCTAATAACCTCCCGCAACTGTTACTCCCTTTAACACTGTCAATTTGCGGCGGCAAACAGCAGGCGAGCGCGTGTCGTGCAATTTTTAATAAACAATTAAAAATTCCCAGGGATTTGGATAACGACGAGCAAAAGTTCGGATGTAAACAGAGTTTGTCAACAGGGGGCGGGGGGTTAAGCGTACGCGCGGTCCGCGCGGTTGGCGATCACTTTTTATATTTTTTGAAAAAAATATTTAGAATAAGCCTTTTTAGGGTTCCGTAGTCAACAAGGAACCCTTGTAGTTCCGCCATGTCCGTCTGCGGCTTAGCTCAGTGACCCTGACTACTAGAATGCTGTAATTCAGCATGGGTATTTAAATCAATTACGCATAATGGGTATTAAATCAAATTAAAAAAAAGTGCTATTGGGATTTAAATGCCCTGATTTTTGTTAGAATCAAGCCCCCTCGCTGGCTAAAAAGTTACTACGGGGTATGTGAAAAAAATATGGCAATAGTACATATACCTAGTGAATTTAAAGGGAAATATATTACGGATAAATACCTAGGCATAACTAGTAAACAAGTAATAGTCGACAAACTTAAAAAAACAACTACGGAACCCAACACTGTGCGTGGCCCGATACGCACTTGGCCGGTTTTTCCTTCCTGCTTGGCCTGCAGAGTGACCAGCAATAGAATGGGCTGGGGGTGCAGGGGGGAATGGAGAGCTGCACGGCTGCACATGACCGCGAATGAGCTCGCGCGAACTATCTGTCTCGTTTTAAATGTTCTAATAAGAACGGCACGTGTCTGTGTCAGGTTTTGTGCTAACCGTGAATATTAAGATCCTTCATCGATACATTGTTTAAGCTACTTACTTATGGCGAATGCGTTATTGAGTTTGGACTGCATTTGTAAGTGATGTACGTACCTGAAACAATACGAATACAATTAGATACAATAATAATTGAAAACAAAGTAAAAATAAACGAATTGGTATAGGAAAAAGGTACACAGATGGAGGGAGAGAGAGAGAAAGGTCTACAGTCTGTAATGCATTGCAGTAATATATAGGTATAGTAGTATGTAGTAATATATATATAGGTAGTTGACAGTGTTTTAACTGAGCTGATCTAGGTACTTACCTTCAAAACAATGGCATTCAATTCAAACAATACTACTGCGTGGTCAGTGCGTGCCATTTTTGTTAGAAAAAGGTTACCGCCACACAAAATGTTCATACACAATGAAAGACAATGGCTTTGTCTTCTCTTTGTGTCTAGTACAAGGAAAAGTGAATTCGTTCTAGAAAAGGGATTTGTACTATACAAGGTGTACCCCTTGCAAGATCAACCTCAATCACTCCTACTTTACTCACTCCATATTATTTATTGATTATCATATTTCTAATTTTTTTTTCTTGTTTTTTTTTGTGGGTAACACGTTGTAAAATTAGTGCTAACCACCAATTGTTTGTTTGTTAACCTGTTGCTACTGGTGGGAACCTTTAACTGGCTCTCTGTTACTTAAGTTATATAACCAGCCTATATTATTGAATTGTTAGCTGTTGGATCTCCAATTAATTAATTAATCAATAATATCTTTTAATTTTTATGGCTGACTGGTTATTGGACAATTGTTATAATAGTTTAAAGGAGGGCTATGATAGCAATAGGATATTATGATTATTATTATTTTGACATTGTTTTTTATCGTCTAGTGAAATTTTGACTTTTTTAATTGATTATTTATTCATCTATGTAACGAAACTCAAGACATTTGGATGCCTGCATGCGAGCTGAATACACTGTACTGTGACATTTTATTGACATCTGTATTATATACCTACTGCATTCTGGCAAATAAATGATATCGATTGATTTGTCAAATAACCGGCCTCTCGGACTTTTGACTTTGAACCGTACATGCGGTGTTTGCCACACCATCTGTCAGTGTGTCCCACTCGCGACAACGCCACGACTAAGGGGGTTTTAAACAAAATAAATCCCCTTTAACGATGGCTGCGTTCGGTATTAATTAATCATCCAATTACAGTTGCCTGTTAAACGTTTAATCAGCTGACGTGTCAGAAGATTCCGGAAGACTTTTGTTAACCCTTCATCTGAATTGTTGATTCGAATTAGCCGTGACATTAGTAAACAGACATGTTTGTTGTAAAATGTTTTGTTTAATTTGCCGTGTGAGGATAGCGTCTGTGTTCAATGGTGATTAAATTGGCATGACTAGTAAGTTTGCGTTGTTTTTTTACTAAATATTAGGGCTTTTTTTGAAATTCACCCCCTCTTTCATAAGTCTTATTTTATATACATAAATAAATAAGCGTTGATATTAACGTCTATGTTCAATAATTGGTAAAATTCTCAGGTATACCTACTTAAAATTTAAGGTTTCCTTAATTCACCCCTTCCTCCATAAGCCATCCATACTAATATTATAAATGCGAAAGTGTGTCTGTCTGTTACCTCTTCACTTAAACCGCTGAACCGATTTAGATGAATTTTGGTATAGAGATAGTTTGCGTCCCGGGGAAGGACGTAGGATAGTTTTTATTCCGGAAATCAACCCCTAAGGGGTGAAATGGGGGGGGGGGGGTAAAAGTTTGTATGGAGCTGCGATATAAACGAGTTCCACGCGGACGGAGTCACGGGCAGAAGCTAGTATTTTATATAAATAAATAAATGACGGGCGATGCAGACAGGGCCGACCTAGACGCGATGGCGGGACGACCTGAATGTATTCCTCAGCAATTGGGCCGAAGAGGCACCTAGTAGGGACGCATGGAGACCACGGGGAGAGGCATCTGCCCAACAGTGGGACATTCAATAAAAAAAAACCCGGCCAAGTACGAGTCGGACTCGCGCACAAAGGGTTCCGTACCATTATCCGTTGAATGAAAGGTAAATTGCGGTTTACGATTTATGACGTATTCAAAAAACTACTTACTAGATCTGAGAAATCTTAACACAATATCTTAATGCGGTTCACAGAATACATCTACTTACCAAGTTTCAACAGTATAGTTCTTATAGTTTCGGTAAAAATGGATGTGACATACGGTCGGACAGACAGACATGACGAATCCATAATGGTTCCGTTTTTGCCATTTGGATACGGAACCCTAAAAATGAGCATATGAGCACATGTCGTTAATATTTTTCTAAGAAACTGTCAGAATAACATAAAAGCGTGAATTGATCTATTTTAATGTAAGTTTCCGTGTTAATAGAATAAACAAATAACTATGCAAGCAAATGTTAAGAACCAGCAAAATTGAAACAGACGCGTGCTTTTTAATACTGCATGTTGCAAACAAAAACAACAATAAAACTAAGCAATATGAATAAACCGTAACGAGCTAAGTCCTAAGCGCTTCGGGGTGAGCATCCAGGGTTCCGTATTATATACAGGGTGGAAAGGCACGACGGTACTTTCCCCAAAAGAAACTAGGCTTATATTCGTTAGCGTTTTGAAGTTATAGGCAGTTAACTTTTAATGCAAAATACTGCAAGTGACAACCCTCAATAGGTGCAGTACCATTTTAACAATAACACAAGGGTCAGCGACCGTTATCAAAACAAAATTTCTACCTATAATATTTCCCAGTCAATAGGGTTGTCACTAAGAAGAACATTAATTAATTTTAATATTTTTACTAATTGTTCGTAACAAAAATCTAAACATTACGAATCGATTCTCCATCACTTAAACTAAACCCCCTTTGCGAGAAGGATCGTCGTGCCTTTCCACCCAGTATATAACGTTTGACTCAGTCCTTGCCTGAGCGGAGGTAGGACGATAACGGGGCGCGGCGGGCGGCGTGCGGACACCGGGCTTCACCTCCCACACGTCACCTGTGGGCTGAGTATAGACACCAGGGCTGTTATTCGCTACGTCGGCGCTACGCGCTAATGCGGCACACCCCGCTGGTCACCCGTCACGAAACTAGACCTCTACCTACGCTTAGTAACTACGCATCGCGGTGTCAAGATATATTTGTGGGTGAGCGTTGAGGTGAGCTTAAAACAAGTTACAGAATAGGGGGGCAGGGCAGTAGTTCGCGAATGAACGATGCCAATGAACTACACTTCAATGGCATCGTTCATCGCTGATAAGTACGTCAGTTGATGTCACTCGTTCATTCACTAGTATGCTGATTTTTATACTTCAACACTTCGGTAGACAGGTTCATTGATTGTATCGTCTTGTTTTTAAACTTACTCCGAGAATGACACGGATGCCGCGTCGATAGATAGATGAATTATTTAAGTTTTCCTCACCTACACACAAAGTAAAACAAGAAAAAATACATTAACCCAAATCTTTAAATAAAACTGATAGTTCTTGTCAAAAATAATCTATGGCTGTGTGCAATGCAGCGAAATGGTTCCAACTCAGTGCATAGCTTTGCCCACAGAGGAAAACACTGGTATTCTGTTAGAAACCGAAATAACATATGCGCATCGCGGTCATTCCCATCGAGTAATTTCCGTTTGAACGTGATTCTATAATAATATTAAATTAAACTTTTACAAAGCAGCAACTGATCAAATAGTTCCATGAAAACAACGCGAACTGAAATGATTCTACTAATATTGTAAATGCGAATGGGATGTTTGTTACTTAATCACGCTTAAACGGCTGAACCGATATTGGATAAAATTTTGCACGACGATAGTTCATAGCCTGGATTCAAAATAAAGGATAGTTTCTATCCCGGGTCCACGCAGACGAAGTCGCGGGCGGAGGCTAGTAGATCATATATATTATAAGAACTAATGCATGGATCTGTTAAGCCACTGAACTAAATTGAACTAGTGAACTAATGAAAAACCTACTAATATTTTAAAGCAAGCTTTGCGAAAGTTTGGATATGTGTTACTAATTACGCTTAAACGGCTCAACTGATTTGGATGAAATTTTGCACGAAGATAGTTTATAGCCTGGGATAAAATATAGGATAGTTTTTATTCCGGGTGCATGGATCTTTTGAGCCATTGAACTAAATTTAACTAGTGAACTAATAAAAATAGTGATATAATTCAGTGAACGAAAGATGCATAAATATTTCATTTTTAATTCATCATTTTGTGCATGACTGTTCTTTATTATAATTATGAAATCATTTTAAAACATTAAAACCTATTAAGGATTATTCATTTTTAGATGCATCACTGCCTGGTTTTCAATTAATTAATTCTTGATCTCGTAATTTGATGGCGGTTCATTTGCATTTATCGTGTTTTGGAGGGTCATGTCCTGTGTAATTTACAATAATATTTTATACTAACTTCGGCCCGCGACTTCGTCTGCGTGGAACTCGTTTATATCGTAGCTCAATACAAACTTTCACCCCCCTTTCACCTCCTTAGGGGATGATTTCCGGAAAAAAAACTATTCTATGTCCTCCCCGGGGACTCAAACTATATATGTACCAAATTTCATCTAAATCGGTTCAGCACTAACATACCGGCCGGGTATGTACTAGTAGCGGCGCGACGAAATAACGGAGTGAGCCACCCCTACCCAAAGGACGTCCGTTTTGGCACCTAATTCCAAGATTTGGCGTAGCACAGTCGCGTAGACATTTGTTAAAGACATACGGAACCACGAAGACGTAACCCAATCGCACGCCCCAGTTTTTCGGAGCGCAGTGTCGTCAACTTTGCCCACTCACGCGAAGTTGCTACACATCTGCCACTGAAACTGATTCCAATCCCGAACTTGACAAAGTTGCAGTAGGGCAAGCTGAAGGCTAAATGCTCGTATAATAGCTATGTTTACAGCTGTTATCAGTGTAAATCAGGGATACTTTTATATTTTACAGCCCTCCCAATCGCTAGACTTAAGTGGCAGTGGGCAGGGCACATCGCGCGTAGAACCGATGGCCGTTAGGGTGGAAAGGTTCTCGAGTGGCGATCACGTACCGGAAGACGCAACGTAGATAGGCCCCACAAGGTAGACTGATGACCCTGGTAAAGATCGCGGGAGTCCGCTGGATACGAGTAGCGCTGGACCGGTTATTGTGGCACTCTTTGGGGGAGGCCTATGTCCATCAGTGGACGTCGGTCGGCTGATGTGATGATGACATACATATGTCTAATGTGTCGTTAATGTGTTGCTGTTTCGGTTGGCAGCAGGCCAATTTTTTGCGGTAGTGGCTGTTTGCAAACCGAATAAGGCCGCGGTCTGGACGCCAGGGGCCAGCGGGGCGGCGAGCGGGTGCCCATACATTGAAGTCGCTCTAATGTATGAACGCCCGCTCACCGCTCCGCTGCCCGCTGGCGTGTAGATCGTGCTCTAAGACTGACTATCCAGGTGGGTGTGCGGGGGAAAAGTCCTGAAAAGAGTAGGTATGTTATAGGTAGCTTTTCTCCTCGCACAGCTCTGATGGATTAAATTGAAACGCTATATTCCAACTATTTATCACTGCGATATCAAATTTTGTCGATCTTTTATATTCGCATTTATGCTAAAGGTTTCACTGGCACATATGTTTCTTGTGTTATTTCTACCCCTTTTGGTTTTGGGAATAAAGGCGCGAATGTATGTAGGTATGTACGAGTATTAGGTCCTTACCTATGAAATTGGCGTTTTGTATAGAGAATTTAATGAAAACTGTGAGTTTCATACATAGAATTTTGCGGATTATTAAGCAATGTGAAATTAAACCCAAACAAAATTTTGGTAGTAATATAGAAACCTTTTAAGCTAAGGTTAAACACATATCTTAAAAACTTAAAAATACTTCGCATCATATAACTATACGTAATTGAAACACTTGAACCGGCAGCACATGAAAAGGGTGGTTATCAAGCTTTAAACCTATTATTTGTATTTAAAACCTTTGTTATATAGTCTAATATTGAAATTAGAAAATAATTTGGAAGTTGCAATAGAAATGAATAAATTACGTACAAAATAATATCTGTGAAAAAACAACGCCAATTTCATAGGTAAGGCCCAATATTATCCAAAGTTCCTTGCACCTACGTCGTTCCCGAATTTCCGAATCATCGGATGTCACAAAAACAGTCTGTGAACGTGTTAGCCTGAAAATTAGCCTGTTGAAAAGGTTAAATTTAAACGGTCTTCACAATTAGTCATCGCTGCCTCTATTTTAACGTTAGTCGCTTAAAAAATTGTGAATGCATCAGCCCTTAGTAATGGGATAAACCCTGGACGATATTGTGAGTCATCAGTCACCAATGAACAGTGTGCGCTGAAGTTTGTTAGTCATGGTGGACTTTAGTATAAACCATCAGTAAAGCGTTTGACTGTCCATTTTGGGCCTTTTTTAAATGCTGATTTTTGACTCCATGACTTCTATTTAATCTGTCATTTGCATCAAAACATTTAAGCCCTAGCATACCAATAATAGAAGGTGAAATATCTTAGGGCACCTGATACGACATGACCAGACCTAGGATTCCGTGGGGCAAATCGTCTTGACAGCTAGGGACTTCCTATATCGATAAACTCATTTATCGATACTAGTTCTAAATACTAGTGACCGCCCCCAACATTGTGTGTTTTTTGTAACTTTAATGTTGTTCTGAAGACAAGTATGAAATTCACACGTAGCATCTTTAAAATAATCGGCAGGTGACATATAAATAAGGCGTAATACCGATTGCACTATAAAATGCACACTATAAATCAATTTGTTACAAAAAGGTGAAGAAGAAGTCACATTACAACCGAAAAATAAACGAAATACGGTTGATCACTTTATGAAATTTTGTTATGCTCCCATAACCTCCACAGAAATTGAAAAGTCTTTTAGCCACCTGAAGCTTAACGCCTGAAAATATGGAAAAAAATCTGGTGGTGTACTTTAACAATAATAGATGGGACGGTCATGAAGAAATAAATTGTGAAAAGTAAAAATTTAAGAATTTTCCAAAAATGAAGGAGAAATTTGAGTAGTTACTTTATTACATTATATTCTTTTAATAAAAAACATTTAATAAGCAAACCTTTGTGTGATCACTAGTATTTAGAACTAGTCTTGATAAATGAGTTTATCGATATAGGAAGTCCCTAGCTGTCAAGACGATTTGCCCCACGGAATCCTAGGTCTGGACATGACAATTACATAAAAAAGGCTCCCGTTTAGCACTGTATATAAGGTTACCTTTTGATTGTGTTTATTTTTTCCGTTTTCTGTGTGTTAAATAAATTCTTATTCTTATAATAATTGAAGTAAAGATAGAAAGAAGGAGAGGCAGGGGAAGAGCAAGACGTGCGTTTATGGATCAAGCTAAAGATAACGTTAATGTTGTCGTATCAGGAACTCAAAACAGTAACAGAGAGAACAGAATAGCGATTACTCCAGCGACAAGAGCCCAGCTCTTAAGTTTATGATGATGATAAGCATACGACACCCATCTATTTGCTCGTCGGATAGGGTTGCTGACAGAAAAAAAGACCGGGTTGCACTCCGGGAGCCCGGCAGAAGTGAAAACTCAATGACAATGTAATAGTTATTCGATCAGGTCACGTGTCCGTCTTACGGGCACGTGACCTGTGGCGAGTTTAACAATTTTTCCCCCATTACAAAAAGTGCACAGCGCCGCTAAAGAAGTTTTCACTTCAAAAAACTTACTATTACACGAGTAAAAATGCATTGTTTATATGTATGTATGACGACCGCTTTAGCCTAGTTGGCCACTGACCCTGCCTACGAAGCAAAAGGTCCTGGGTTCGAATCCCGGTAAGGGCATTTATTTGTGTGATGAGCACTGAATATTTGTTCCTGAGTCATGGATATATGTTTTCTATGTATTTAAGTATTTATTTATCTATGTAAGTATGTTTATCGTCGTCTAGTACCAATAGTACAAGGTTTGCTTAGTTTGGGACTAGGTCGATTTGTGTGAGATTGTCCGAAAATATTTATTTAATATTTATTTATCTATAAATGAAACACTCAACTCTCACGCTTTGTACACATATTTAAATTATTGTTTTTCAGGGGTCTAACGCGATATTTATTTACCTGTATTTCCGTCTTGTCGAAACGTCAGAAATAAAGGAAATAAATATCGCGTTAGAACCGCGAAAAACAATAATTTAAGAATGTCCTCTTTCCACTTATTTAATTAAGGATTTAGAATAGGGTTAGCATTTCTTTTCATATTGTATCCTACTGTATTCCTTTCTGTCCTAGTTTCCAAACTGCTTCGGAACTCGCCAAGTCGCCTTTCAAACCGTAACTTTGTTGCATTCCACTCATTAGCTTGTCTTTCGAAACTTGGGGCACTTTTGAATCGATTCATCCAAAATTAATTAAACGGAAATGAATTGAGAAGAACGGTAGAAAGGAAACAACAGATATGGTTGTCGATATGGCTCGTTAGCGATAAGACCACCTGATGTGTACCTACATTTCATGAACTTGGAACATAGGTAACTATTTTACGTTGGGGAAATGCTACAAGTCCTTGGAAGCATGACGGACTAACTGAAGCTGGACTATCGTCTAAAATGGTACAAAACTGCTTCAAGTAAATACCCTTTTTATATTTTTTGCAATCGAGGTGAAATACGGTAACATGCTACAAGGAATTTATACGATTGAGGTAAACGTCTAACAAACGATCGTCCGCTCGAAAGCTTACGCCTTGTTTAACTTGTGTTGATTTGATTGCTTTTTAATTATTGTGAAATGTAGATGGTAAATAAAGTTATCTTCCTTTTCCTGCTAAATGGGACACTAATTTTCAGTACGCGCTCATTAAAATTAGAAACTTAAAACATAAACTACATACAGATTTACAAAGCTAAACTAAACCCGACCCGATTCTACGTGCACATGACTTAACTAGTCTAAAACTGAATTGTCTAATTTTTAGACATAATATATATATATATATATATATTTAATATTAATATATATATAAATTTTAATATATATATATATATATATTTGCCTATAGGCGGCAGATTAAAAACGACATATTTAGAATAGCATTTTGGCAGGTAAGTTAAATAGACCGCCTATAATAAGAAATGTCAGTTTCAAATAAGCGCTGTCATTGGTTTATGACAGCTGCACGGCTAGCACGCGACGGCGCGCGAGCTCTCTCGATTTTTCTCGCACTATCCGTCTCTCTCTTATTAGAACACTTAGAAGAAGAGGTATAGAGCGATAAAAATCGAGAGTATGTCGCGGCCGTCGTGTGCTAGACGTGCTGCTCATAGAATGGCAAAGTGTTTTAGCGACACCTAAATAAAAATAGGAAGTTTAGAAGCCACTGTAGAATCGGGTCCCATATATTGGTATAGATAGATGTGCATCACAGTCACGGCTCACACACATTTGAACATGAGTCGTGATATCAAAACCAACCCTAGCGTTTATAATATTAGTTATAAGCACTAGGTACAAGTAACATTAATTTTAGTAAACGTCACACTAGCCTGAAGGGCGTGTGTTATAAATCGAGTAGAATCGTGTCCCGGCTCGCACGACGAATGAGCTTGGCGGGGACGCTATTCTATTATACTTCTTGACAGCGCGCGATATCGTCAATCTTGTCACGGAGTTTCCGAATTATCTACACTTCTATTCTAATATTATGACGAGGGGTTAGCGTGTGTATTATCTTCATAAGTGTGAGTGCAGGGATCTCCGGAAACACGTATCAGAGTTCTAAAATTCTTTCACTAGTATAAATAATTGTATAATATTAGTATTTCTCTAATACTCGTGATGACATATGCCACTGAAACGTGGTCGCTTACTATGGGCCTCATAAGAAGGCACAAAGTCACCCAAGGGGTTATGTTGGGAGTTTCTCTGCGTGATCGCATCAGAAATGAGGCTATCCGCAGCAGAACCAAGGTAGCCGATATAGCCCTCCGAATCGCTAAACTTAAGTGGCAGTGGGCGGGGCACTTAGCACGTAGAACTGATGGCCGTTGGGGTGGAAAGTTTCTCGAGTGGCGACCACGTACCGGAAGGCGCGGCGTGGGTACGCGCCCCACAAGGTGGACTGATAACCTGGTAAAGGTTGCTGGAGTCCGCTGGATGCAGGTGGCGCAGGACCGGTCACTTTGGCACTTTGGGGGAGGCCTATGTCCAGCAGGGGACGTCTTTCGGCTAATATGATGATGATGATGATGAGTATTTCTCTTGCACCCACCGTTTGAAAGTCTCTGTTTGGAACTATGGTTGACTGGTAAAGAATGCCTTAAGCAATTAAGTCCGCCTATTTTTATATGCAAATAAATAAATAATGGTCCTTCGGGATGGTCATCCATAATCACTACATAGTATAAAACAAAGTCGCTTCCCGCTGTCTGTCCCTATGTATGCTTAGATCTTTAAAACTACGCAACCGATTTTGATGCAGTTTTTTAATAGATAGTGATTGAAGAGGAAGGTTTATATGTATAATATAGTACCCGTGCGAAGCCGGGGCGGGTCGCTAAATAATATTATAAATAAAAAAGTAGGTCTGTCTGTCTGTGTCTGTTAAGTACCTATTCGAGCTTTTACCACTGAACCGATTTAGATGAAATTTGGTATACAGATAGTTTGAGTACCGAGGAGATAAAGTTTGTATTGATCTACGATATAAACGAGTTCCACACGACAGAGTCGCGGGCAGAAGCTAGAACGCTATTATATTTTATCTCGTGTCTTCGCTTGCTTTCCCAAGCGGGTGTAACTGCACGAGTCATAGCTTTGTTTATAAGTTGGCGAACCTTTGGGCCTCCTTGGCCGCGATATGGTAGCTAATCGTTAAGGGTTTAGTGGGCAGTATGGGCCTTCTGCCCTGGAGCCCCACACACCCGTCCGGTCCCCCCTGACCGGGCGGACGGTGCGTCAATGGATTCCCCCAACGTAAACAAGGAAAGGGGTTAAGAGGGAAGACCTTTGGAATAGGTACTCCATACAAAAGGAGACAACGTTATTCCACTTCAAAATATTTTCCAATCTCAATGATTTTTTTGTTCGTTATTGACATAAGAAAGGACTAGGTTTATAGGTTTTTCCTTTTTTCAACATTTGCAATAAATTAAAAATTTAAAGGCACCTACAATTTATTTTTTGAAAAGCGAAACCTTTAAACCTAGATATTATGCAGAAGCGATCGACTTCAAAATCAGTGATTTGTTAAGATTTAGTTAGTAAAAAAGGTTTTCTCCTGAAATGAAAATTTTATATAAAAAGTACCTACCTATTGTCAGTCGCAAGCTACTAGCTATACTTCCCAGGAAACAGGATCTATTTCAAAAATAATTTCATCTGTGTATAGAGTGGTTTTCTGGGTGCACATAGAGTATATTATTATCCCACTGGTTTGCCTAGGTTATTTGCAATACCTACGCGGGCGGAGCCACACGAGCAATTTGTCATGACTAAATACGTTTAAGGATTAACGAACGCCCTGTTCCATTTTCAACTGAAATGGTCACGTAGCGACCACACTTAATGGCGGCGTTTCGCGCGCTTTCTATTTATTGGTCCTGCGAGCCGGATTTACTAGCGCATTAAAATGGCGACGCAAAAATAAGGGACAAACATTTATTTTAAATGAAGCTAAATAAAGATCATTAATTGCTGTTGGCTAAAAACATGCCTTTATTACAGACATCCACCGCACCCATCAATGGATACCTTGGACGTGATACAAAATTCTATCGAGGATGTTACGGTATATGACAACAACAACTTAAAAGTTAACAACAGGCGCTCTTATTGCTGTAGAGCGATTCCTTCCACACATCCTCCGGGTAACGGAGAAATGGCAATTAGTTTTCAAAATGGGAATCAAGTATAAAAAACCGTTATGCTGCCTCATGGGAAGCTAGTCTAATTTGACAGAAATTCAAATGTACTCTATGAGTAATGATACCAAGGATACATACATACATACATACAAAAAGGAGTAAAAAATCCCTGTCGTCATCCTCGTAGCGTTATTCCCGGTTGTGCCCTAAAGGAGCCCGGGGCCCGCTTTGACATCTACCTAAACCCAAGATTTGGCATAGGTACTAGTTTTACGAAAGCGACTGCCATTTGGCCTTCCAACCCAGAGGGAAAACTAGCCCTAATTGGGTTAAGACCGGTATCCTCACAATGTTTTCCTTCACCGAAAAGCTGACGGTAAATATTTCGAACTTTTCCGAAGAACTCATTGGTACGAGCCGGGATTCAAACCCACGACCGTCGCTTGACAGCCGTATGTCTGACCCACTAGGCTACCGTAGCTTCAGTAAAAAATCCCTGTAATTTCAGAAATAGTGGCGCTTAATAATGGCGGCTTGCGTTGTTCTGTTTTATTGGTCCTGCGAGCCGGATTTATTGCCGCGATAATGCCCCGCTATAAACACTTGCAATATGACCTTAATTCGATTTTAAGGTTCAATTTTGTGAAGAATATTGGTTTTTCATTACCGCGCAAACCATACATTACAATACAATACGATACAAGTGGGTGGATCAACCGTTTTCTGTCACTAGTTGGTGGTTATGGTTACGTCTCGTGGGTCACTTTTAAACTGCGATTCAGATCAGTAAAACAAAAATCATCTTTTCGGTGGGCATTAGTTAAGGGCTTATGTTTATATATAATATGTTTTTATCGCATAGAGGAGACGACGCCGTTTATGCGGATTTAGAGTCCAACCAAAAATTTGGCTTTAAAGCCCTTAACTTTGGCAATGTCCACCGAAAAGACGCAAACCTAAATCTGACAATGACCCAAATATGGGTTTGTCATGTAATTTTCAACCCCTTCTTAAACATACCATCTTATAAGGCCGAAACTCACTGACAGCGGCGGCGGAGCGGCGCGGAGGCGGTACCGGTTGTAATGGTCGAACTAATACGAAAGGGTCCGCATAGAATACCGCGCCGCGCCGCTCTGTGCGGATGCTTTCATATTGGCTTTCAGTGCGTTTCGGCCTATAAGCATGTTAAAAGTCCATATTGTATTTTTTTTTAAGAAACTGTCTGACATATGTCTCCTGGCTAAAGGGACAGAATAATAACCAGAAATAGTTAATTAACCCAAATACTCTTTCACAAACGAAACTGTGAAAAAGAGAAACAAAACAGTGACATGTTGGTAGATAACAGGCGGTCTTATCGCTGAAGAGCGATCTACCCCAGTCCAATCTCAACAAGACAACCTCATACCTGGACAAGATCAAAACAACCGCACAACTTTGCATGACCCTCATGTTTGTCATTTTAGGAGAAGTTATTTATTTAGCACACAAAGAAAGCACATACCTAAAAATATACAACACAATACATAAACAAATACTCAGGCTCGAGAAATTGATTAAAGCAAATCAAATAAAATAACTAGTTTATGTCAAATGTCAATTTGATTCAGGAATACATAATTAAATTCAATCCAATTAAATTAATAACCAATTTGTATGTTTAGGATTATAATTATTACAATATAAATTAAAGCTAGCTTAAACATAAATACAAGATATTCATAAACAATAAAAAAAGTATTAAACTTTACTGTGCGTACTCATACCGGATTACCTTAGTCTTAAAAAAAAACATGTTCTACTCGAGCACTTCTATCCGTCAATTAAATGACTGACAGCGATATCTAAATCAACTTCATTTGAGTTGGGCTCATAAGACGACTGCTAGCAGTCATCTTATGAATATAAGATAACTGTGTACAGAACTAAGAGGAATTTTGACCAATCACGAGGCTTTCCTGAAGACATAAACGCGCAAAAATAAAAAAGCTGCTGGCTGCACTTCGTTTCAGCAGGTTGATTTGCAATAGATACCAAGTTTGTTTAATAAATTATTATTTCCGTTAACTCGTAGAAAAAGTATTGTATGCAATAGTTATATAATTAGCTTTATAACTCTCGTACCTTAATTAGGCCATTCAGCAAGCTTCGTGGCCTAAACGTGGTACTCGACTTAAAAAGCATACATTATATAACGATTGCATAAACTACTATTGTGCACTAGGGCATAACTTTGCAAGCATGAGAAGTGAAAAAGTAATTTTTGATTGCCAGTAAAACAACAGTCGATAATATTTTTTGTCTCAATAATGATTATTCGTATATAAACTACTGTAAGCTTCAGCGTGGCCAATTTGGCCGATATTATAACGTCTTATATCCTATATCTTCGTAAATTATGATTCAAACCTTATAAAAACTTTAATCGACGAGTATACGCGTAATGGTCATTTCTCGGCAATCATAACTGCACGATGCAATCAACAATCAAACAACTTCATTTCACATAAACGCTAGTGAATAAGGCAGTCTTAGTCCGATAAATAAGGTATTTTAGTTTTTTTTTCATTCTCATTTTTATCGTCGTCACAATATAGTCATTATCTGCCTGTAGTCGCCCGGTGTTGAGCCTCTCTTCCAGTACGCCACTGTTCCCAGTCGCATGCTAGTCTCATACTGGAATGACCCCCACTTTTCAAAAGAAAGCCATGTCTAAAAAAGTGACGTATTTAATACTTCCAAGTCTTTTGTCTGACAGTTAATACAATAACGATGGCAAACAAGTATACCTACGGCCTCTGACATATACTGTGCGTAGGCTAATCCAGAGGAGTCACGAACGCGTTGCAGACCTTTATTGATTTGAGGATGCCTTGTGTCGAATATTTCCTTACTACGAAGGAACTACTTACGTAAATACAGAAAAATGACTTTATGGACTATATTAGAAATTATATTTGCTGGCCTACGTTCCGTAAAACTGTGACGTCACGATCCCCGAGCGTTTTCTCTCTCTCTAACAAGCAATATTAAAACGGTTGTAGCTTCGTAATTTTATGCGATACTAGCTGATGCCCGCGGCTTCGCCCGCGTGGTTATAGGAAAATGTAACATATTGAATTTTCCCGTGGGAATTAGATGTTTTCCCGCTGGAAAAAGTAGCCTATGTCACTCTTCAGCCTCTAAACTATCTCCGTACAAAAAATCACGACACATGCGACGTGAAAGAAGGACAAACACACACACACACACTTTCGCATTTATAATATTGGTAAGGATATGAATGGGATGTCCGTCATTAGATATATTGTGTTGCCTTCTTTATTTTGGAGTAAATAATTTGGGTCCGTCCAGCGTATGATCTGCCTCCAAGACTTAGGTAGGAACATAACAAAAAAGCCCTCATTGATTAAGCTACTCAGCTAACTATACCAAATGACTGAATTCATAAAGCAATAAAGGGCTTTGTTCCCGTGGTAACTAAGAATTGCATTGGCTATGGTTTGGATGGTCGTAAATTGTTGTTTATGGCATGTTTCAATTCTCACTCTTAAGTGCTTTAAAATTGCATAAATCTTCAATCTCGGGACTAACTCATACTCGTAATTGCTACACTAAATAAAACCATAATACGAAACAATAATTGTTATAGTTCTGGGGCATAAATTGAAACAAAAAAAAACTGCCCGGTATCCAAAATTCAAAGAAAAAAATATAACAGCTACGCTGTTAAATAAAATGTGATGTCCCTTTCTCACAAACGAGAGTATCAGTGACAGATTTTACGGCATTTTAGGTAAAATAGGTTTGATGGACTTTTAGTACCTAAATAAATAACTCAATAATCAAGAGATTGTGACATTCGATTGTGAAACATCAGATGAGTGAAATAAAAAATGTAGTCATATCACTAGCAGTCATGATGATACCTGTCGAATAGCGCCCATACATAACCTCACGCACAACCAATTCTATCTCACTTTCGGGTTACCTTTCCTTGACCACTGCAATCAATTCCATACCACTTTCTTAATAAATTGCGGCAATAGACCATTTCCCTTAATTATGGGCCTTATTCTTCAACGCTCGACACATGGCGAATGTACAAAGTATTCGATACGTCTACGTCGACCAGTAATCGACTCTTGTATGGCCCGGGGGCTATTCTTTTCATGTGATACAAATGCCGGGGAGTTATTACGTTTGATGGAAATTTGGTCAAACACAAATTGGTTTTCCATCAAAAGCGATCATAATATCGCCGTACACATAATCCCACTAAAAACATTACATGTAAAGTGAAGCCAAGACTCCATAGCTCATACAGCTTTCAACGTGAAAAGATATCAGATCGCAATTAGCGCCAAGCTTCCTACACCACACGGCGTACAGGACGACACACGTAAAAAGAGCTCTGGTGGCCATACATTTAATATGGCGCGCAGAGCTCTTTTTACGTGTGTCGACCTGTAACTCTGCCACTACCAGCCACGCTCTACAAATCCTACATTTTGGCTAAAAAGTATAGCTTTGTTGGGCACATCCCGGACGCCGCACAGACTCTCGCGCCGAATGAATTAGCAGTTTTTGAGGTAGGGCACAGCGAAATGCCATCCCGCTCGAGTTTGGAGCAGCCCAACTGGGGAAGTACCTCCGCCTTGCAGAAGACCTCAGCCATAATAACACTACTACTTGCTCTGTAGTAGTGTTGTGTTCCTGGAGGTGAGCAAGGTCGCCAGAGCTCCCGAGGATGCGTTGTGTTGAGAGCTAGGGAATTTGTTCCTTCAGCTGTCAACACGGCGAATCCTCACTCATATCAAGGGTCGGCAAGGCCCATGTTACTCTTTTGGAGTTGCATGCTTCTATAGGCTGCGGTGTTCGCTTACCATCGGGCGGGTCGTACGCATGCTTGCTAACGTCGTTGAATAAAAAAAAAACTATAGTCCGACCGCTTCACTCAGTCCTCACCTCGATTGTTCTGAGATAGAACCGTTTCGTGACGATACGCTACATCTGACACTCTTTACTGTGTTATTACCTATTTGTTTGTCTCGAATAAATGTTTCTTTCTTTCTTTCCTAACTCTCATCAAGGACCTATGGCTCTTGGAAGGACAGATACACGTGTCAATCCTATAACCTTGAGGCTTGAGGCTTAAAAGTTACATTACACTTAAAGAGCACGGACATCCGCTGTAAAAGTTACGCAATTGCCCCGTCAGTTCATATACTTGATATTAGAGAACACTAGAATTTTAACTAGTCCATCCAAGAAAACTGCTTAAAAAATCATAATGATACGAACGTCCTCTATCCGGTACTTATTAGGGTTCCGTACCTCAAACGGAACCTTTATGGGATCACTTTGTTGTCCGTCTGTCTGTCTGTCTGTCTGTCAACTCTTTATCATGTGAAGGTACCTATAGAGTTGAAATTAAAACCATATACTCAGGTCTACAGTCCCTGTGCTGTGAAAAAATCAAACTTTCTAAGTTAACGTAAAAAAAATTATACGGCCGTTTATGCCGCAAGAAACGTATATTTCGTCCCTCTTAAGGAATCAAAATGTATAGGGTACTTCCCTAGAACTATTGATGTATAAGAAAGGCAAATAATATCGTCTTATACCACAAGTGCAGGGAAAAATCTGAAAACTATACATTAGTAATTAAGTGCGAAACCCTCGGTGGGAGAGTCCGACGCACTCCGGTGTTTTCTATCCCATATCATTCCCGATAGCAATTCCCATGGCCAAGTGTCACGTAACCAGCGACTACGTGACGTGAACTCATGACGTCATCAATCGTGGCCCGCTCACGTGTGCTGAGGGTCCTTCTGGCCACATCTAGCTTATGAAATATAGGAATATCAACCTATCAGGAGCAGTTCTTTGAAAAAGTCCGAATATCACTTGTTTGTGACATAAACACAATTATATAATTCCATGCCCGGTAGTATACATAGGTATTCGCGTTAGATACTCGTAGAAGCTATACATCCTACTTCCTGCTTTTTTTCCCAGTTTTCATTCTCGGTATAATGTCATGATTACATTAGCGCGTATTACTTGCTCGGATCAGAAATGAGTCTATCCGCAGCAGAACTAAGGTACCGATACAGCCCTTCGAATCGTTAAACTTAAGTGACAGTGGGCCACATTGCACGTAGAACAGATGGCCGTTGGAGCGGAAAGGTTCTCGAGCGGCGACCACGTACCGGAAGATGCAGCGTGGGTAGACTCCCCCCCCCCCACAAGGTGGACTGATGACCTGGTAAAGGTCGCGGGATGTCCAGCATTGGACGTCTTTCGGCTGATATGATGATAATGATGAGGCAATCTGATTATATCCATTATTTGAAACAATAAAACCACAGAAGGTAAACGTCCCGATACTCGAAAATTTCAATCTGTTCATGTTCAACAATAGAGATAAACAGGTAACTATAAGGTAACATAAGACGTCCAACATTGGAACGCTTACCTTACACTAACAAACTAACTTCGCCAAGTTTTTAATTCCCAAATTATTATCGTCGTAGCAAGCCGTGAAATTGACAAATTGGTTTCAGCATGGAGTGACTCGGGACAAACAAGTTCGGGGTTGATAAGGCGGTGGCTTTACGATAGGATCGAAGCGATATATTCTCTCCCTTTTTCTTATAGCAAGTCATAATCTAAACTTCAAAGTAATAATATTCCGAAATCTCGTCTGTTTTCATCACTTACCACCGGATCTCCAATATAAACTATACACCTGGTTATTAGCGGTAATTCGACGTTCTCCTTCAAAGAGGTCACTGGGGAGGTTAGTTGCAACTCTTTATACCCCTTTATACAATTTGTAACAGTTAACCATTTTCGAGAGAATTAACTTTTTATTGACATCGTGAAATTAAATGGACCATCAATTCAAGTGGACAGGGTTTACCAACTTCTTTGCTAAATTATAGTATTTCAAAATGGAATTACTATTCAAACAATTCAAAAGTTAGTTAAATTTTTATCTATACTAAGTGTTTAGTCCATAGCGTTGGTAGTCTTCTTCGTGGCTTGGGATTATTCGCATTAGTTTCTTTGGAAGCAACTACTGCGAACTAGAAAACAAAGAAGAAACTTCTGCACGGAATAAATAATACACTCGCGTGCAAAAGTATCGAATCACTTTGCATTTTTCGTTTGCATCAGATATCTTTGTAAATCGGTTAATTCTTCTAAATTATTTAAATGTAATTATTTTTGTTGGAATATTAGCTTTATAAAAAGCTATGAAACATGAGCATTGGCCCTAGATTATTCAGATTATGGCCAATCTGCCGGTTTTCCGTGTTGTTGCGGCTTCTAACACCCACAAGTTGCACTACCCTTGACCCCTATAAAACGGGGGTGGTGGGGTATTTCTTATCAGTCACTTACCAGAAGTCGACCTGCACACATCTCCGCATCTTATCCTGTGAAGAATACCCTGAAAAAATGGAAGCCACCGAAGCTCAAGTCGCCGTAGTCGTCAAGCTCCTGCAAGAAGGGCGTAGTCAACGCTCAGTGGCTGCCGAAGTGAATCTGAGCCAGTCCACAGTCTGTAAACTGTACCAGAGGTTTCAGCTGACAGGATCACTTACTGCAAGACCAAGAAGCGGCCGCAGAAGGTGCACATCGGAGAGAGACGACCGCTTCATTGTGTCGACGGCTCTTCGAAATCGTCACCAGACTGGAGTTACCATCCAGCAGCATCTGCGGGAGGTGCGAGGAGTGGTTGCCAGCGAGTGGACCGTGAGAAGAAGACTCAAGGCGGCGACCCTGACACCCAGGAGGCCTGCGACTGGGCCCAGGTTGCTGGCAAGGCACCGCACAGCCCGAAAGGAATTTGTCAGGATTCACAAAAATTGGACCCTTGACCAATGGACCCCGATTCTGTTCTCGGACGAGTGCAGAATGTGTTTGAATGGCTGCGACCGAAGAGGAAGAGTCTACAGGAGGCCAGAAGAACGCTACGCTCAGTGCTGCTTTTCCGAAAGGGTCGCCTATGGAGGTGGCTCAGTCATGTTCTGGGGCGGCATCTCGTACGATGCACGGACTGAGCTGGTTTTTGTACCGGGTGGTGGTCGTAGCGGTGGATTAACTGCTGCCAGGTACATAACGGAGATTTTGGAAGACCACGTCGTCCCTTATGCTGGTAGTTTTGATGAGGGGTTCATGCTAATGCAGGACAATGCCCCTTGTCATACCGCAAGGGTCACCGCTGCCTACCTCCACGAGGTGGGCATCGATACCATGGCCTGGCCTGCGATGAGCCCGGACCTTAACCCCATTGAGCACATGTGGGACCGTCTTAAGAGAAACGTTCAGGCCCGGAATCCTGCTCCAGGCACTGTCGACGAGCTGAAGATTGCCTTGCTGGAGGAGTGGGAAGCGATTCCTCAAAATTATATCAGGAAGTTAATAAAATCAATGAAAAATCGTTTACTTTGTGTCGGTAGGGCTAGGGGGGGTAATACCCGTTACTAGCGTATTCATAATAAATTGAATTTTATTCTGAAAAAGCCTTTTATTTCGAGTTTCCCTTGTTGATTTTAAAGCCATTTTCGAGCTACTTCCGGTATTCAAGTTTTTTTCAGCCTTTGGATCAGAAATATTATTGAGTTGGCACATTTTCCAAAGCGTTACATTGTAAGCTTTCATTTGATACCATAATTTTCAGATTCGAATGGGAAACTACAAAGATATCGGATGCAGACGAAAAATTGCAAAGTGATTCGATACTTTTGCACGCGAGTGTAGTACTACGTACAGAAGGTTATCTCTTAACAAAGCCCCTGTTTAAGTATGCCGAGCCTAAACGTGGCTATCCCATCTATCGCGTGCAACGCATTGCGTAACTAGACTTGCCAGATCGAATGACCCTAATATCGGGAGAAAAAAAATATTTTTCGGGATTTTCAAAATCAAATTAAAGGAACTGTATATTAAAAATTGTGATATTAAATTTAACAACATTGAAAATAACTGTAAAATACAAAAACATATCGATATATTATAAAAAAACCGGCCAAGTGCGAGTCGGACTCGCGCACCGAGGGTTCCGTACAAACCTGTAGGTAATATAAGTAATAACTATAAAATTATTTAAAATATTTGTATTATATGATGTACAGCGTAATTTTAATGGGGCCGCTACTAGTAGATGGGACCGGCCTCTACTTGCGGCCCCTGACTTCTGTCAAATACGTGAATTGAACGATCCAGTTTGGATAAGCCGTTCCTTATGCCCGCTGCACCAAAGGCCACATCCTAACATGTCCCCGCAGCCGCTACATTTGTCTCATTCAAATTCGAGTTACGAAACCTAATGCACAGCCGTACATCACCCGCTCGCAACTTTGATGAACATTTTCTTCGTACATACAACCTGGCATGTATTGGACATGTATTTTCAGGGACCGGATTCGACTTGCCGTGATGAACACGCCGCCTGCAACTGGTGAACAACAGGCATATGAGAGACATGGAGACTGTGACTCCTGAGGGCTGTTATTCTCTACGCCGTCATCCACATCACCCGTCACGCCCAATGAAACTACACCTCTGATTACGCTAAAGTTACTACGAGTCGCTGCGTCACGATATATGCGTGGGTGAGGGTTGAAGTGAGCTGCAAAAAAGTAACAGAATAGCGGCGCATCTATTTATTGATTCGAAGATTCGTTGTGTTGACGGAGAAACATCATCAGATCATCACAAGATAGAGATAAACATACGTTTCTCACTCACATCACCCATCTCACAACCAACAACTCAACACCGCATACGCTGACGGCCGTATTCATAAACGTACTACAAGCCTGTTTTAACTAAAACAGCGTTAAAATTCGTTTGTACTTCTCTGTCACTTTGATATTTGTGTTCGTAAGAAAGGGACAAAGCACATTTTAAGCTTTATGAATAAGGAGGTGAATCTACAGAGCAAGTAGTGGCGTTGTTATGGCTGCGGCCAGCAGTGCTACCCAGCTGCACCATGGGAACTTATAGAATAATTTGAGATAAACAGTTTTCCAAAAATATGACGTCCCACACTAATTTATCAAATTATTCTAGTTTCTACAAAAAAAATTCTAGGAAAGGGGGAATTCCGCGCTAATGGAAAGCCAACTTATAAAAGTTTGCTACATAAGTTTCTTACGCCGCTAGCCAGCGAATGTGAAAAAACGTTTTGCATGGAAAGCGAATCACCACCTCATCACCATTTCCTACATGATTACGAGTAATAACAGAGTGGCACTCTTTGGGGGAGGCCTATGTCCAGCAGTGGACGTCTTTCGGCTGATATGATGATGATGACTAACAGAGTATGTTTGACCATGAACCTATGATTACGATTATCTATTCCTATGATTGCTATGGCCTTGAAAGCTTAGAAAAGTTATGCATTTATTTTATTGTTTAAGTGTAAAAAGCTACCAATAGAAGCCTTACGCTTTTATAGAAACAAAGTTGTATGACAACTATGGACCTAACTTGTTTCTCTCTAAAAACTGGTTCGAATGGCATTCGTAAAAAAAACTTAGGAAACAAGCCTATTGGAAAAAAAAATCATTTTTTAAACAAGCTTTTATTGCCGACTGTACTTTTCTGTATACTGTCATCAACTACTCATCGAGACGATTCTAACGAGCCCAAACTCGATAGGGTTATGTGGTTTTATTACGGAGTTCCTATGGCCACCTTCCAACTCACCAGCAGATCAGCTCCACGTCATCATAATATTGCATTGTCACGCGATTTGCATATTCGTGCAAAATTTCAACTCAATCGGAAACCGGGAAGTGGATCAAATTTAACTTGCAAGATTTGATTACAGACAGACTGACAGACAGACAACGGGACAGGTGAAACTAAATAAATAAAAGCTTGTAAAGAGGTTTTCAGTCGCATTAGTATACTGAGCGTACAAATATTATTTGTGAAATTAGACGCCTATTAAATTACAGTTTAACGTATTAAATGTATCCCAAACATACTAATGAGGACCTCATTCCGGTATTGGAGTGAAGTCAAGCCACTCAAGCTAGTAACTTTTTATAAAACGTCAACTATTTACTTATTTAATTAATCATGCAAAAGGTCAGTTTGTTAGTAATGAATCAGAGCACGGTATCTTTTAATGATTTTAATTATATTTAGCAGTTCATACTTTATTACAATGATTCGATGATTTACTATCTATTTAGAACCATATTACGTTATGAATTTTAACTTGAGGTACACCGAGGAAACTACCCTATTTGTGTAACTGAGCAGCAATTTGGGCTCAATCCAACTTAACGAAAAACGAGCTGCCTTTGGTTTATTGGAAATCTTTCCGTTGCACCAAACTACAAAATAACAAACTGTTAGTTTTAAATTATATTTGACTACCGACATTTTTAAAACTGTTCGATTTTGAATCATTTAGCTTGTACGGTAAAGTCTCTTTTAGAACGGATCAGATGGACCCAACTTAGATAATTTCAAGTTTAAACTGTAGTAATCAGTCAGATTAGCGATGCCCCATCCAAGCATGCAATTACTCTGAAACGCCCATGTTTTTAATTTACCACGCTAGCGTCTTGTTAGAAAGGAAGTTTTGATTTTACGGTGTACCACACAAACGATTGAGAATAAAACCTAACAAATTCATCATCATCATCATCAACTTATCAGCCGAAAGACGTCCACTCCTGGACAGAGCCAATTTGAAGACCAAATTGACCGGTGACTTAACCAAGTCGTCAGGCCTCCTAGTGGAGGAAGGTAAGAAGGTTTATAAGGTATCTGTTTCCAAAAGGCACTTTAGGGCCGACACACATCAGTTGGCGTAAAGCACCGCTATTCTGTAACTTGTTTTAACCTCACCTCACCGTTCACCCATGCACAAATATATCTTGACGCCGCGATTCGTAGTAACTTAGAGCTGGTTCCCACTATGTCGGATGTCGGTGCGGATTTAATCGGTCGTTCCAGTGGCAGAACATTTTATATGAAGCTATTCACGCTTGTCGGACGCCAATTTGTATGAAGCTCCGACACGCGACTAAAAATCGGGTCCGACAGCCGACAAGTGGGAACCGGGGGTAAGCGTAGGTAGAGGTCTAGTTAGGCGTGACGGGTGAGGCTAACAAATATTTGTGATCACACAAATAAATGCCCTTACCGGGATTCGAACACAGTACCTCTTGCTTCGTAGGCAGGGTCACTTTACTACTAACTAGGTAAAGCGGTCGTCAAAAATGGTTTGCAATGAAGGACAACACATACATTTTCTTACGAACAGTGAAAGTTACCTTTAGTACCGTTTGGTAGCCAAGGTTCGTAACCAGCTTCGGATTGGGAATAAAATCCCAACTCGTAACTGGCTTCAAATTGGGAATTTTAATTTACCGATTTGTAACCACGTTTGGCAGCTAGATCCGAAACGGGAAAATGAATCCCGTGTTGTAACTGGTTACAAAATGGGACTTTATCATTACCGATTTGTAACCACGTTTGGTAGCTAGCTCCGAAACGGGAAAATGAATCCCGTGTTGTAACTGGTTACAAAATGGGACTGTATCATTACCGATTTGTAACCACGTTTGGTAGCTAGCTTCGAAACGGGAAACAGAATCCCGTGTTGTAACTGGTTACAAAATGGGACTTTATCATTACCGATTTGTAACCACGTTTGGTAGCTAGCTTCGAAACGGGAAATAGAATCCCGTGTTGTAACTGGTTACAAAATGGGACTTTTCCATTACCGATTTGTAACCACGTTTGGTAGCTAGCTTCGAAACGCGAAATAGAATCCCGTGTTGTAACTGGTTACAAAATGGGACTTTTCCATTACCGATTTGTAACCACGTTTGGTAGCTAGCTTCGAAACAGGAAATAGAATCCCGTGTTGTAACTGGTTACAAAATGGGACTTTTCCATTACCGATTAGAAATCAGCTTCGAAACGGGAAGTAGAATCCCGTGTTGTAACTGGTTACAAAATGGGACTTTATCATTACCGATTTGTAATCGCAATTGTAAGCCTGCTTCAAAAGCGGAAAAAGTCCCGTGTTGTAACCGGTTAAGTACAAAAAGATTTTTCTTTTGTCGTTGAACGCTGAATACATTACTTACCTATTCGAATAATGCTGACCTCTGGTCAACTTTTTTTGTAAAAATACTGTACAAAATGTAAAGAAACATAACCTTTATTAATTAACATAACATATTATATAACAAAAATACAACTTTTGTAATAACTAAAAACTTTAAAAACTTTTAATTAGAAAAGACGAGTACGAATATTAAAAATCAGCCATTTGTACGGCAGCCGTTACACCAAGAACCACCCATACAAACGGCACAGCGAAAGTTCGTGAGAACCAAGTACTCTCACTTTCTTCTTGTTTATTTTCATATTAGAGTATTAAAAATAATGGTTCAATCAACTTGCAACTAGTTCCGAGCAAAACTAATTAAAATTGTATTCGAGTCAATATTATTCTGAGTTTCTAGTTAATATTGACTACGGTAAATTGAATTTTAGACAAATAACAATAGCACACAGCTGTTATTTATGTATTGCTTCTTGAAATGCTTATACTATTATTAGTTTAGTTTAGTTTCTTTATTTATAACGAAAGTTACATGTCAATAATACATATTTATCATATCAACAAAATAAGTAGCTCATTTGAATAATCACATATTATTGTGTTTATTCATAAATTCATCTAATGAGTAGAATGCCTTATCTATTAAATTATTTTTAAATATTCCTTAAGCTTACTTATAAACACATTATCTGATAATTCGGCTGACTTTAAATTATTTGGCAAACGATTTATATTATTATGACGACCTCTGTAGTATAGTTGGTAGTGACCCTGCCTACGAAGCCGGAGGTCCCGGGTTCGAATCCCGGTAAGGGAATTTATTTGTGTGATGAGGACGAATATCTGTTTCTGAGTCATCGATGTTTTCTATGTATTTAAATATTTATTTATCTATACACGATGGTTTTTAATCCGTGAATAGAAGTCGATAAATATTGATCTTTGTGAATAAGTATGATATCGTCGTCTAGTGCCCATAGTACAAGCTTTGCTAAGTTTGGGACTGGGTCGATTTGTGAAGATTGTGTCCCCAAATAAATATTTATTTTATTATAAATTCAGAAATAATTCTGTAGGTATTTATATGATAGGTCATATCAGACGAAATTTCGCAGACCCCTAAATTTTGGTAGGGCTAGGCAGATCCTCATTTCTAGTGCCACGATAAAGTTATTAACAAAGTTTCATTGATGTACATAATTTGCCGCTAAACTGTCATATTTAGTATTTTTTGTCATATTTTACTTTACCTGTACTAGTTGATTATGTCGCTGTTTTAAAGAGCATTCTGTTTGAGAGTATTCTGTTTATCTATCATTTACTACTGTTTAATAACTTTTAAATAGCCCAGTCTCATCAGTTTACATTCCCGTGTAGTTCTAGCTATTCCCCGAAGCGCCCCGCCCTTCACAACAATTTTTAAACAAACACACTAATGGCCTTGTTTACTCGACGACTGACAAAGCGCAGCTCTAACATTAAGGGAGGCGCGATCTTAAACAACAAGGTTCCGTATTACCACAGACTTCTTTACGACTATTTTAGCCTAGTTGGTAGTGACCCTGCCGACGAAGCTGGAGGTCCAATTCAATTCTATCCAGTTAAATTCATTTACCGATGTACGAGCCGGCTACTAGAAGGTAGCTATTATTTTGCGTTATCTTGTTGCTTCTAGCTTTTACAAGCTTTTATTTTGTTTCACCTGTCCCGTTGTCTGTCTGTCTGTCTGTCTGTCCGTCTGTCTGTAATCAAATGCAAGTTAAATTTGATGCACTTCCCGGTTGAGTTGAAATTTATCAAGAATATGCAAATCGCGTGACAATGCAATATTATGATGACGTGGAGCTGATCTGATGATGGAGCTGGAAGGTGGTCATAGGAACTCCGTAATAAAAACACATAACCCCATCGAGTTCGGGCTCGTTAGAATCGTCTCAATGAGCAGTTGATAACGGTATACAGAAAAGTACAGTCGGCAATAAAAGCTTGTACCGAAAAAAGAAATTTTTGACAGAAACTTGTTAACTTTGAACTGATAAGTAGGCAAAAAGTTAACAATGGGCTCAAAAGCATTGTTCTAAAGATAAACTGTTTACGGCCATTCGGACATCTTAAAAACATCTCACTGCAGCTACAGCTTTATACATCCAAATTAGATTAGGCGGGCATTCCCAACGACCCCCAAATCGGCTAGGCAAACAGACGCACTGTATCATTCTAGTTTGTTTGTTTGCAACAACTTCCGCTCGCTAATTGCTGTATTGCTCGACCCAGTTAGTTTTTAGTAATTAGTGTAATTTGATTGTCGAGATACACTTCAATGACTTAATTGACATTTTAAATGTGCTTAATTGTAAGCCTGCAAACGAAATCCGAATTTTCGGTTTTTTTTCACTCACTTTGCAGCTATGGTTTCTGAGAGGTACTGAGATGACACGTTATCTATTCTCCAAATGCATGATAGAAAATATTCATTTTAAAAGAACACGTCACTAATTTTCCGTCACTTTTGAGCGCACAACGATCAAACTATCAACAAAAAAAAAGTGACAGGCGCGTCGGAGTAGGCGAAGTTCCGTGACGAGTTTTAAGAATTAGAGGCATTATTACTTTCGTTTTAATTTCGATTCAGTTTGATTTGGATGCTTTAAGTTTTTCTAACAAAAGTAAACTGTTTCTTTCATTTATTCCTACCAACATAACGCATCAAGATCCGGATTTAAGAGTCCGCAGTAAGCTTGACTCTCCATACAAACGTAGTTACGTTCTCATTTTAAAACTACGTGTTGGAGTGTAACGAAACTTTGCATGTACAATGACATGAGGTATATCTATGCCTGTAATTAGTTTATGTAGCTTGAGATACCAAAGTAAAAAAATACAGCGAATTCAAGTTTTACACACAAAACTTGTTTTTGATGTATTTCGTTTGTTTAATAAACTGGAACCATATGAACTAATTACAGACATAGATATACGTCATGTCATTGTATATGCAAAGTTTCGTCACAATCCAACACGTAGTTTTAAAATGAGAGCGTAACTACGTTTGCATGGGAAGGTGAAATTCGGCCGGTCTTACTGCGGACTCTTAATTCGAGGTCCGGATTTCATTCAAAACATTATCCGAAAATCCGGATTTGATTAAGAATAAACGGATTTGCAATCAATCCCTAGGCACAGCGGATTATAAAATCTCGCTCATATTTTGAGCAGCCCAAATTAACGGCACAATAACGGCACTACTTGCTCTTGACTCATCCCAATATGGTGTTGTGTTCCTGGTGAGTAAGGTGCAAGGTGCTCGAGGACGTGTCATTCATCTCTAGCTGTCAACAAAGCGAATTTTCAAATCAATAAAGGGGCAGTTCGTAGGCTACGATGACCGCTTTCCATCAGGCAAGCCCTGCTTATTAATTGTCTCCAACCGTCGCGGTTTAATAAAATAGATAAATATATGTTTCTATGCGTCCCACTGCTGGGCACAGGCCTCATGAGAGAGAAAGAGCACGGGTTGGGGACTTGAAAAGAAGCTTGAAGACAAAAACGACATAATTTTAAATCTCCTGGGCGCGGCGGATCCTTTGCCGAGTGCAGTCTCGGATGTAATTCACTAGATTCATTCATTCCTTTGAATTTCATCGCCTATGTATGCGGTGTCATGATATCCCTCATATAAGTTCCGAAAAACGCATTGGTACGAGCCGGGATTTGAACCCACGACCGCCGTTTACCAGCCGCATGCCTGAACCACTAGGCTACCGTAGCTTTAATAAACTGCGCGGTTTAATAAACTTTTTTTATCCGAACCGGCGCTTCGTTTTATAAATCGTATTTTCGTCACGGGTTTATGTGATTAACTGCATCTATCTATATTTCTACATGTGATTACTGATTAACTATAGCCTTTTTACACAGAATAAACAATAGCGTCGGTAAGGGGAAGTCCCTTAAGGCGCCGTAGGTTCATGGTCTTCTCTCCCTCTCACTGAGCATAAGCGTGAGCGAGATAGAACTGCGTGCTCGGAAGCGCGGATATCATGTTTTTTAATTTTAATTTTTTGGCCGTTTAAATAAATAAAAAAGTAATCACTGAGTTCTCTCAAACATGATATTGCCGATTTTTAGAAGCAATTTTAATATTTTGCAGCTTTGGTGCATAATTTGATACGAATATTTAAACTGTATTTTAGACCTATGTTTGTGATTTTTTTCTATCGAGCGAAATTGCTTAATCATATTTCGAATCACTGATCTCGCTGCAGAAAACCCTCAAGATTACTATTAGTATTTTTTTGAAATCATATTATTATAAACAGACGCATTACATTGTTTCAAAAACTATGTTCGCTTAACTTCGCTGGACCTACGGCGCCTTAACGCCGGACGGCACCTATTGCCCCGCACACTCGTACTATCCCGATAACCAATAACGCGAGCGATTCAAGGAAAAGTAGTTACTAGGGGGCGCGGGGGGAAAAGGGGGTCCCTTTTACTTGTCCTTGAATCGCTCGCGTTGAGGGACTCCCCCGTACTAGCTACGGCAGCCACTAGGCTCAGGCATGCGGCTGTCAAACGGCGGTCGTGGGTTCGAATCCCGGCTCGTAGTAATAAGTTTTTCAGAACGGAATATTTACCGTTAGCTTTTGCGGCGAAGGCAAACGTCGTGAGGGAACCGGTCTAATCCCAATAAGGTCTTGTTTTCCTGGGTTGGAAGGCCAGGTGGTAGCTTTCGTAAATCTAGTGCCTATGCCAAATCTTGGGAAGAGATGTCAAAGCGGACCCCGCGCTCCTATAGGACACAACCGGGAATAACGCTAGGGGGATGATGATGATAAGCCATAGCGTCTCTTTGTCACGAAGTGTCATTAAAATCGGAGACGATAGTAATTAACACAATAACGCAGCAATTAAAATTAATGCAGAGTTCTTCACCGGTCGGGCCTAACGCCGCAATCGCGATATAATAAACTGACGATAAAAAAGTTATTACTTTTCCTTTCTGTTCATCTAATTGAATTTCGCATAAAAACGTAAAAAAATAATTATCTAACTCCATTAAAACAAATAAAAATACAACATGGCGTCATTTCCATAAAGCCCGACATCTGCATAACTCGCCCGCGCACCAGTTTCGCTCGGCGTGCAAATTTCACTCAAACTCCCATTTACGCAGCATACATTACCCACTTATTGCGTTAAGGCTGAGTTGCTCTGCTAAGGAAGCGAGCGACGGATAATGCGACGCCTAATTTCACGTTAGAATTCCAGGTGCTGGAAATTGTAAATTATGCGACACATTGCAGTATCGGTTGTAAACCGAGCTTTTTTTTTCGTCAAAAATGACTTCAGCATACGCCTGTACCTACATCTGACAGAACCGCGGACTTTTCGAAAATGGTGTAATAAAAGGATAATATATAATGTCTATACATTATATATTATCCTTATATTTATGTATCTATATACATCACATCCTCTATGTGTGCATCTATCTCTCATGTTATGGCATGGACTAAGCCTACTGTACAATAGTATGTATGTATGTATGTATGTATGTATGTATGTATGTATGTAAATACTTAATTGTACACAAGACACAGGTAATAATAGTACCATCATCATCAGTCGTTCCCTCAATGCTGAGGATCGGTTTGTCATGTCCAGGGCCCGTAATTTTCATGCCGATGACATCAATTTGACGTCACGCTCCATATAGGGTCGCTCCAAATAGTTTTATTGTAAATTATTAATCGTTAGTCGTCAATCATTTTAATCATGTACAAGTGACTTAGAAAATTAGTCTATTCACACGTGGAATAAATAATACTTACTTGATACGTGAAACGTAAATAAAACTATTTGATTTGTTTTTATACATACATTTTATTAAATAGTATTGTTAACACATTTCCATAATTACGTAAAAAACAGAATTCCTCTCTAACGTAAAGCACGCCATCCTTCTTGCATTCATTCCCATGCAAAGAAAAGATAATATGAAAATGTGTTAACAATACTATTTAACAAAATGTATGTATAAAAACAAATCAAATAGCTTTATTTACGTTTCACGTATCAAGTACCTAAGTATTACTTATTCCACGTGTAAATAGAGTACTTTTCTAAGTCATTTGTGCGTGATTAAAATGATTGACGACTAATGATTAATATTTTACAATAAAACTATGTGGGATCACCCTATATGGAGCGTGACGTCAAATTGATGTCATCGGCATGAAAATTACGGGCCCTGGTCATGTCCTATTCTTGATAGATTGATTGTCATCAAACTATTTAACAAAACATTTTTAAGAAATTGGTTATAATATTGCTAGACTTCCAATCCAATTCAGATGATCCTTGGTCACAAGGCGCGTCAGATCTGTTACCGAAGCTTTCCAAGCTTGTTTGTCAAGCTTGTTCACCGAACTTTTTCGTCAACCTCCCCGCCCGTGTGTAACCACAAAATCGCTGCACTCCACACCGGATAGTTATCGCTCGAATTTGAATAACTACGGAATTATGCCGGTCGCCTCTTAACGCATTGTTTCGTCCTTTGCCAGTCTTGCGGCGGGCTTTACGACTAAATAAGCTTTTGAATAAAATTCATGAGCACTTTGAGGTTGTTTTAAGTTTAAAAACATGGCGACGTCGCTGCGGTATCAGGCAACATTTGTGCGAAAATGTCGGTAATTATTAGCCATCTTAAAGCAACAGTATGATAAGAAGTACGGCCTAGTGGTTCAGGTAAGTGGCTGTCAAGCGGCGGTCGAGGGTTCGAATCCTGGCTCGTGCCAATCAGTTATTACCGTTAGCTTTTCGGTGAAGGAAAACATCGTGAGGAAACCGGTCTAATCCCAATAAGGTGACCTGCGCCTTTTTAGACTTGACTAGGACTGACTAGAAGGGCAATGGTATTTAAAAAAAAAAATCCATCGAAATCAACCGATGTTCATTTATTCTTCATTTCGCCCATTAACATATATTTCAGCCCCGCTATTCTATAACTTGTTTTAAGCTTATCTCACCCCTCACCCACAAATATATCTTGATGCAGCGATTCGTAATAATCTTAATAACAGAAGTCAACTTATAAACATAAAAAGACATCGTTCTGCGCCAGTCACTATTTCATCTGGTATGCCGCATAAATCGCATTTAGGGCCTCTTTTTTTCAATGTTTGTTACCTCAGAACTCCGTCATTGATGAGCCGATTCATAATTTTTTTTTTTGTTTGTAAGTATATACTTCCAGGTGGGTCCCATTTTTTTGAAAATTCAATTGGATGATGGGATCCATGAGGAATTGAGGGAACTCCTCAATTATATTAGGCAGTAATGTAGTGATTTTGGAATTTTCTATTATAACTCGTGTATTTACATCCGGAAATCATAAATTGGTGGAGTGGAATTGATGATGAAGACCACAGATGACTTATGGAATTCCTCAATTATGTACTTAAAAGTACAAAAGTATATCACAGATTCTGATAAGATTCCGTTGAAATAGCAACTAATGAAGTGCCAAGGGTGATCCTTGTGGAATTGACGGAAGTCCTCAAATATTATCGGGTCACATACAGCGATTGGGTTTTTTTCTATAATAATCAACGCATTTGCTCTCGGAAATCAGTTCATGAGGTAAATTGGAAAAGAAATGTTCTCGTGGCTTGGCGGAGTACTAAATTGAAGTCGGTTAAAACTTTGTTTTTAAAGTAAATTATTTATTTTACAACATCCAAGCAAAAAATAGTTTTTAATTATTCTCTTAGCGGTTTTACATTAAATCGTACGTCTGTTGTTCGCGATTTTGGAATTAACTTTGATGAAAAATTAACCTTTCATAATCACTATGACGTATTAATATCCAAGTGCACTAAGTTGGTCGGTTCGGTCGGTCATTTCTCGCTCCACAAGAGACTTCAGGAATACAAACACATTCAAATATTTATATTACGCCTTGATTAGAAGC
The DNA here is from genome assembly GCA_947049275.1 of Epinotia bilunana. Taxonomy (NCBI): domain Eukaryota; kingdom Metazoa; phylum Arthropoda; class Insecta; order Lepidoptera; family Tortricidae; genus Epinotia; species Epinotia bilunana. The sequence continues at coordinate 12,156,646 of OX346275.1, read as the reverse complement.
ACTTTAGAGTATGGTTGCGTTATCTGGTCACCATATTACAAAGTTCATATCGATAGGATAGAAAGTCCAAAAGCAGTTTCTTTACATCCTTTGCTTCAGGCTTCAGCTAGGGCGCAATCTAAGGTCATACCTCAGCAGGCTGAAACAATTCAACATACCATCTCATTCATCTCGTAGAAAATGTAGTGAATTGATTACATTATACAAAATTGTACACTCACACATTGATTGTCCTTCCCTTCTTTCACTCTTGAACTTTATTACCAGGTACAAAGCTCGTAATCCATCACACAGATTATTCCAACTCGAAATTTACAAAAATAACACATCATTTTATAATCCCGTTGTCCGAATGTGCCGTTTGTATAATGATATGGTGGCTGATCATCCTTCTCTGGACATCTTTATACACACCCTACCATCGTTTAAAAATAAAATTAAAGATGCATTCACATTAGGCATTTAAGATTTAAGTTAGTTATTAACGCAATATTCTGGTAAATGTCATGTTAATTTTAAATGCAAATAAAATGTTATGCACATTGCCTATCCTTGTAAGTACTCATATGTAATTCCATCTAGTGAATAGTTTGTTTAAGTTATTAATCTTTCTATGCACACACTGTTTAGAATTGTAGTCCAGATCTAGACACTAACGGCCGTATTCATAAACGTCCTATAAGCCTGTTTTAACTAAAATGCCGTTAAAATTAGTTTGTCCTTATCTGTCACATTGACATTTGTGTTCGTAAGAAAGGGACAAAGCACATTTTATTTAGCAGAGGCATTTTAAGTTTTATGAATAAGGAGGTAACCTTTTAATGTGCAATGTATGACTGTAATTTGTTGTGTGAGCCTAATAAATAAATAAATAAATAAATTCGTAATAACTAAGCGTAGGTAGAGGTCTATTTTCAATAGGCGTGAGGGGCGAGGTGAAAAAATATTCGTGATCACACAAATAAATGCCCTTGCCGGAATGCGAACCCAGGACCTCTTGCTTCGTAGGCAGGGTCACTTCACTACTAACTAGGCTAAAGCGGTCGTCAAAAATGTTTTGCAATGAAGGACAACTCATACATATTTGCGTACGAACAGTGAAAGTTAAATAATAACTTGACGAGTTAGATAATAACGAGGGGTGAAGGGGGGGGGGGGGGGGGGGGCGTAAAGAATAACAGCCTAGCCCCCCTCCTATTCTGTAACTTGTTTTAAGCTGACCTCAACGCTCACCCACAAATATATCTTACTAAGCGTAGGTAGAGCTCTCGTTTTGTGACGGGGGACCGGCGGGGTGAGACGCATTAACGCGTAGCGAATAGCAGCCCGCGTTGAGGTGAGCATAAAACAAGTTACAGAATAGGGGGGCAGATGTCTAGTGTCGTTAGGCGTGACGGGTGAAGAGATGCAAATAAATGATTTCCGAATAACAGCCCATTTCACCCACGTTAATAATATTGACGCGAGGATGTAGGCAACAGTCTAACTTCCCAATCCCGCTTAATGAAGTCTGCATAACTTGGAACGTGTTTTCATTTAATAACTTAGTTAATACATTAATGCAGAGAGTGTTATATAGGTCGGTCTAATAATACGGAAGATTGGGTGTATCAAAATTAACGCGTCGGAATAAGTGTGCGAGCATGAATGTGACAATAACATAAAACCTAGGTAATGTTTGTTTCAAGAACAAAACGGTTACAGTCTCAAATCCTTTTAAAAATACGCTGTATCGCATGATCATTAGGTGATGATGATATATTGATCAAACGATTATCTATATGCATGTCAAATAAGCTTTATAAAGTCTATGATAAAAGAGTTAACAAAGATTGTTCTCACAAACGAATAAGATCGACTTCCCGACTTATGTATGACTAAAAAAACGGTTTCAGAAAAACAATTGTCGGGGAAAATTGTCTTGTAAATGCATTTAATAAAAACTGTATGAAACCATCTCCCTCTGAGAACGAGACGTATACTAACCACCACCATTTACCATTTACTAACAAATTCAAAAGGTGGAGTATTTATTTTTATACAACGACGGTGGCAAACAAGCGTACGGCCCGCCTGATGGTAAGCGGACACCGCAGCCTATAGACGCATGCAACTCCAAAGGAGTAACATGGGCGTTGCCGACCCTTGATATGTTTGAGGTTCGCCGTGTTGACAGCTGAAGGAACAAATTCCCTCGCTCTCAACACAATTACGCATCCTCGGGAGCTCTGGCGACCATGCTCACCTCCAGGAACACAACGCTACTACAGAGCAAGTAGTAGTGTTATTATGGCTGTGGTCTTCTGCAAGGCGGAGGTATTTCTCCAGTTGGGCTGCTCCAAATTTGAGCGGGATGACATTTCGCTGTGCCCTACCTCACAAATGATGATATTGTCCTAATATTCAGATAAAACATGGTCTAGAACAGCAAGAGACAGAGGGGAAATATCTATTTAAAGCCTCCTTCAATTGCTCTCTTGTTTCTGTTTAGCCCAATGGTTGACTGGTAGAGAATGCCTTAAGGCATTAAGTCCGCCAATTGTACCTTTATTTTTATATTTGTGCAATAAAGTTTAAATAAATAAATAAAAATTGCTTCTAGAAGCAATTGAAGGAGGCTTTAACCGTGATAGGCGCTGTTACAGTTAATGTATATGTTTAGGGAAAATAAAGCCTACTAATACTAACATTAACAATATTAACATAGTAAGTTAAATCCTGATGACCTGGTTAAGGTCGCGGGAGCCCGCTGGATGCGGGTGGCGCAGGAACGGTCATTGTGGCACTCTTTGGGGGAGGCCTATGTCCGTCTTCCGGCTGATATGATGACGACGATGATGATGAAGTTAAATCCAAAGGCAGTTTTGTTCATATGGTCAGGGGGCTTGCAGTGGGCGGGGCGGGGCGCGTTAGAGACCTATCGCTCGCGAGGCCCCGGGCCGCCAGTCAGTCGAGGGGCGGCGCCGCGCGAGTGAGCACACGTGGGTCGTGCTGTGATCCACCGCCGCCGCCAACTTGAACGCGACGAACCGCGCATATCTATTGTTGTTTTATTTATTACGAGAATTTTAAAAGCACGATGAAAACGAAAAACGGTCATAGCGAAAAAAAAGCATAAGGTATTTTAAAGTACTTACAACAATTTGTAATTAAATTATTTTTATTAAACAAGTGTGTCCGTTGTCTATCCTATCCTTTCCTAACCTATACGCAGCACTTTACCAAAATAATGTCTACCTTTCTAATTCCAATATAGAAAAACGTATCCTCATAGAAAAATCATGGCAGTCACGTCGTTTTGTGTAAGGAACACTTTTACGGTGATAACGCACTTTTTGAGCTAGATATACTCTTAAAAAAAAGTTCCTACGGAACCCTAAACAGAGTAGGTATCTTATTAAAACCGTATGCTTTTGAACTTACTTGCGAAAAAACTTACGAATTAAAATTTCAAAAGTTAAATCGAATTAGCAGATCAGTCTTATGTGTGTCATTCATAATGACACCTACTGACATACATGTGAAGTAGCATGTACTAAATTAATATCGGTTCACTTTACTTAAGCGACATCTGGTGAGCTAGAATTTTTTTGCCTTCATTGACGTATTCTTGGCGTGACAGCCCTAGCGCTACACGTGCCGTGTGTAAATGAATACAAGTTATACGTTAGACAGAGATGCACAGAGTAGGCACGTTTCTTATGCCTAAACGCCGTTTTTGCTAGGAAGTGCAATTTCTGTACTTGTACTATTACTTATTCTGTGATATGGTTCCGTACCTCAAATGGAAAAAACGGAACCCTTCTATAAGGGTCACTTCTATAAGGGTATGATCACTTTGTTGTCCGTCGGTCCGTCTGTCAAGACCCTTTTTCTCAGGAACCAGTGGAGGTATCAAGCTAAAATGTATGCCAAATACTCAGGTCTACTGTCCCTTGGAGCTGTGAAACAATCAAACTTCTAAGCCAACGCAATCAGAGGATACAGCCGTTTATGCCGCAAATCAAAACCTACAGGGTACTTCCCGTGAACTCAGAATTTGGTACGAAGCAAAGGTAAAATTGCTAAAACCGTAAATTTTTAGTTACATCATATAATACAAATATTTTTAGTAATTTTAATGCTTTGACGACCGGTTAGCCTAGTGGGTAGTGACGCTGCCTACGAAGCTGAAGGTCCTGGGTTCGAATCCCGGTAAGGGCAAATATTTGTGTGATGAGCATGATTATTTGTTTCTGAGTCTTGGATGTTTTCTATGTATTTAAGTATGTATATCTATTAAATATATCGTCGCCTAGTACCCATAACACAAGCCTTATTGAGCTTACTATGGGCTAGTTCCATTTGTGTAAGATTGTCCCCTAATATTTATTATTTAATGCTATTACTTATATACCTCGTCGTACGGAACCCTCAGTGCGCGAGTACGACTCGCACTTGGCCGGTTTATTTTTGTTCATAAACCTTCTGAATCCGTCATCCGCAATGTCCATAAAACGTGTCACCCTACCAATCTCCTAAACGCTCAAGTAATATTTAACGTAATTCATTAGTCCCTAATAAATCCCTGCCTTTAATCAAAGTTTTATCAACGCTGGAGTAAGTCGACCGATGGAAAAAACCGGCTGACTAATGCTGGCGATCAGTCTTCGCAAAAAGTGCTGCCGCGGCCTTAGTAGACACTTGAGGGATACATAGCTGAATCCGAATTCTAACTGGTGCTTTTACTATGTATTTAGCGACCTAAGGCGAGTTCCTGACCAGGCGGAGCGGGGCGGTTCGGTTGCGACATTTTGTACTTTGATTCCTTTGTATTCTATTATATTCTAATAGTAACTTGGCTGTCCGATATTCAACTGAACGTCTGATCTATCTACGAATATTATCAAGAGGCACTTTGTGAGGTTAGCTTGTAACATACGTAAAATTCACGCCTTTATTCCTAAAAGGGATAGGCACCGCACATGAAACTAATGTTCCAGTGCCAGTTTTAGCATTAATGTGGATATGAATGATCGACAAAATTTGATATTGCAGTGATAGATTGCTAGCGTATCGCCCACAACACACTTCAACTCTGCTCCCTTAGTCGACTTTTACGACACCCACGGGAAGAAAGTGGGTGGTGAAGTTTTAACCCACACGGGACACGAGCTTACTGATGTCGCACAGATTTCCTCTGTGGGCGTAGCATGGTTACCATTTTTAACCGCCTTCAAAAAAAGTAGGAGGTTCTCACTTCGGTTGTTTTTTTTTTTTTTTTTCAATGTTTGTTACCTCAGAACTCCGTCTTTGATGAGCCGATTCATATTTTTTTTTTTGTTTGTAAGTATATGCTTCCAGGTGGGTCCCATTTTTTTGAAAATTCAATTGGATGATGGGATCCATGAGGAATTGAGGGAACTCCTCAATTATATTAGGCACGCGTGTAGTGATTTTGGTATTTTCTATTATAACTCGTGTATTTACATCCGGAAATCATAAATTGGTGGAGTGGAATTGATGATGAAGACCACAGATGACTTATGGAATTCCTCAATTATGTACTTAAAAGTACAAAAGTATATCACAGATTCTGATAAGATTCCGTTGAAATAGCAACTAATGAAGTGCCAAGGGTGATCCTTGTGGAATTGACGGAAGTCCTCAAATATTATCGGGTCACATACAGCGATTGGGTTTTTTTCTATAATAATCAACGCATTTGCTCTCGGAAATCAGTTCATGAGGTAAATTGGAAAAGAAATGTTCTCGTGGCTTGGCGGAGTACTAAATTGAAGTCAGTTAAAACTTTGTTTTGAAAGTAAATTATATCACTTATCGTTGTGGTAAAGACGCCCATCACGCTCTAAAAATTTTGCGAGTGCGAGAGTGCAGATGCCTTATCCACAACGATAAGTGTTGTCGTTATACTGTCCGCATTACATATGCGCAGGAGTGATATATTATCGTCCCGCGACAGTCATCTTGCACTCATTAAAATCAGTAAAGTCGGTATTAGCTCGACTGACAGTTGACAGTTGACCGCACACAGCCGCGCACTCCGCAGCGACCTGTCACAAAGTCGACTTATTGATTTTACTATTCTATTCTATTTGAGGCGGTTCGAATTTGCAATTTATTCTATTAGCTACTTACATAAAGAAAATATGCCGTAATTAACCCATGATGTCTGGAAATAAATGTTTATTATTGTTATTACCTAAACTACTAAACAGTCAAAATGACGCTCTTAGAGGGAGGCCTATGTCCAGTAGTGGATGTCTTTCGGCCGATAAGATGACGATGAAGCCTTAATGCATTTCTTATTCGTTTTCGTAAATTTTAACAGATGTGTTCGAGAGAATCAGGGGAGCTTGTCGAACTATTTTGCCACTTAGTTCATGGGCGTACCCAGCATTTATAAAGGGGCGCACCCTTTAAGAAGTTTTTTTTGCCTAAAAATTCTTAGCTTTGGGTCAGGCAGCAGGGTGGGGCAAATGCCTCACCTTGCCCCAACGTGTGCGTGGGCGCTTATGCCTTAGTTCGTCGACGACTTAATGTTGCAGTTGTATCAACAGTGTAGTTCTTTCCCGAGGAAATTCACAACAATACACCACAGACCACTATAATCTAGCTTTGACTTGTGTGCGTGTGTGTGGTGTTCTTGTAATCATTACTACATTGTTGCGACAGGCACGTCCAAGCTGTCTGAAATTGTTTAATTTTAATTGTATTTTAAATCCGAATTGTATTTTATTGTGTTAATTTTTTATTATTATTTTGTATTTTTAATTAACTAATTCAATGTATCAATTGTAATGTAATAAGTATTATATTTTTTTAGCCAATGCCGCAAGGTGCAAATGTATAATGTAATGTATAATGTATGAGTCCTAGTCACTTGAAATAAATAAATAATAAAATTACTCAAACTAGCGATGCCGCGAATGCGACTTTTTAGACATCCGCGGATGCGGAAGCGAATGCGGATTATTTCTAGGCTCACATCCACGGATGCGGATGCGGATCTTGAGGAAAAAACTCAAAAACATAAATACGCAACGTCTTTAGGGTCACGCAGTACTCGAACACGTTGCGACTGATTTACAGTCGTTGCAAACCTAACGCATCACCAAAAGCAGCAAAAGAGGCCGGCACTCCGTCTCCTGACAGGAGCCATAACTGGTCATGCACTATTAAACAAACACCTTTTCACTCTAGGTGTCACTGACAGTCCTCTCTGCAGAGCCTGCATGGAAGAGGAAGAGACAGCCGCGCACGTCATTCTGACGTGCCCAGGGGTGGCAGAATACCGGGCAAAGCACCTCGGAACACCGGGGTCACTACCGGAGGCCATCGGCAACATACAGGGTCTGCTAGGCTTCCTGGTGGAACTGGGTTGGCACGAATAACAGTAGTGCGAATAACCCATACGCAAAATAGGCGCTATTATGACGTCGAGTTGCGGAAACCTAGCCCCCGTATACCTATATACCTATAACGCATCACCAAAAGCAAATACGGCGAATCGTCACATTACAGAAACGAAATAAAGAGTCTAATTGACTAATCACGAAAATACTGAACACCCGCGCGGCACGCACCGTGTTGGCCCCTTTCTGGTCGCGAACTACTACACCCGCATCCGCAGAAACTCCGCACGTTTTTTACCGGATGCGGAGGCGGATGCAGATGTTGAAAATCATGCGGAACATCCGCGGTTGCGGATGCGGATGCGAATGTCTGCAACATCCCTGACTCAAACCGTGCAATTTGAAATCTGTATGTCTGTTACTGCGTTTACGAGCAGCTGGTATCAAAGGAACCCGGGGCCCGCTTTGACACCTAATCCCAAGATTTGGCAAAGAGACTAGTTTAACGAAAGCGACTGCCATCTGACCTTCCAACTCAGATGGAAAACTAGACCTTATTGGGATGAGACCGGTTTCCTCAGGATGTTTTCCTTCACCGAAAACATAAAGGTAAATTCCCGTACATTCGTTCCTAAAAACTCATAAGTACGAGCCGGGATTCGAACCCTCGACCGCCGCTTGACAGCCGTATGACTGAACCACTAGGCTACCGTAGCGTCTAAAATTAATGACCATAGCTACATTATTAAGCCCAAGGGAGCCCTAAGAAGTGGCCCCAGCCAAAGAGCACCTGAACTCCATAATTACAGAGTTCTTTAATTAATAAGGACAGTTCACAACTTGATCTGTCGTGGGACTTTCCTCGGATTTGGAAACTCCTTCCTAATGACAAGTCAAAAATGTTCAGTAATTAAACATTCAAGTTTCATTCGCAGGCCTGGGTTTTAGTCTAATCAAGAAAGATTATGCCGTCTCATAAAATATTAAAAAGAAAAACTAGTGGAAGAGAATTAATGAATAATCATATAACAAAGTAGCCCCAATTGCGCACGAAATAATTTTAGTTCGTTTATGAACTTACTTACTACACTTATAGTGCCAGATGTCAAGAACTGCTTCGGGTCAGCCATTTAAATAAGTTAGTCAGTTGCACTAATTTGACATTATACTTGTAAGCGTGTCGTGTCGTGTGTGTCCTGTGTGTTTGTGAATAAATGTATCTTTCTTTCTTTCTTTCTTTCTTTCGTAAGCAGCAAACAGAATTGGCCAGCACGGCTATCACGAGACGGCGCATGAGCTCACTCGATTTTTCTCGCACTATCCGTCTTTCTCTTATTAGATCACCTAGAACAAGAGGTATAGTGCGAGAAAAATCGAGAGTATATCGCGGCCGTCTCATGATAGACGTGCAGGGATAGTGCCCTTCACCGTCCAGTTTGTAACATACAATGGGTAATACGCTCACTATATACGTTTACATTACACGTACTAAGCACTCCAATCGAGAACTATCCTCGCCATAACGCTCGTGTAATTAAGGCATTGCTTGAGACGGATTTGTGGGCTAACGAGTCAGACGGAAATTGAACTAATCCTGCAATTTGCAGTGCTAATGTTAAATTAAGTATAATTTTTATGTTCTGTCTTCTCTCATCTTCAATTTCTGTCAGTAGATTTACGAAACGACTTCAAAGAAGGAGGTTCTCAATTCGTCGGAAGCTTTTTATGTATATTCGCCGATTACTCGAAAACGCCTAGACCTATTTGGATTATTTTTTGTTAGAAAGGGTATCCGTCCCGGGTGATCTCATGGTGATCACGTCAGGATCTGATGATGGAATCCTAGAGAAAACGAGGTAACTCTTCAAAATTTATAAGCACACTTGAAGCGACTTGAATTCGGTTATTATTTACTTCATTCAAAATCTCAAGAAAGTACCTAATTTAGGTACAATCAGTAGCATTAATATTTGCCAAATCAAAAGCTATAAATATTTGGAACGACTCTACGTCTATCGCTGTTGATTATTTTGTGTCATATAAATGTGTCTGCTTTGATATGGCTGTCTCTACGTTTAGGATTTCTAATTATGACAAATTTAATGTTGTCTACATTTGAAGTAATTTTATTATTATTTAAATTATTTTAATTGATACCTTACATAGTTATTTTTAAACTAATATTATGAATGATATATATTTATTTAAAAGTATACACAAGATGATAACTGACATTAACTAAATAAAATCAAAACTAAGTTAAATCTAAAAAAGGCCCTCGAGGCATTGTACCGAGGATGCTGGCGGCATTTCCTCGCTGAATTTCAATGCTGATGCGTTAATTATGAATGGGATAATATTTGTCACGATTGCCTACATTCATAGGTTGGACTATGTGTATTGAGTGAAAGTTTAGTAAGTTTCTCGTGGTCTGATTTTCACGGGTTTAATATTAATTAGGGTTGTAAGGTACCTGTGTACTAAGTTTGATAACAAAGTTCATAATAAATATTCGGGTAAATTGATAATTAGGTTTAAAAACTAAGATTCAAGGTCACATCGATACAAATGTATGTTGTGGAACAAGTGTATCACACACTTAAATCGAAACTACGAGTAGCCCCATTGTAAGCTTCATATGGATTGGGTAATACTAGAGGACAAAATTATAATAAACCGGCCAAGTGCGTGTCGGACGACGCACAATAAAGGGTTCCGTACCTTCCACTAGCTAACCCACATTAGGAATAACTGTCCTATACCGTCAGTTAAAAAAGTCTTATCTTCAGAAGAAACTCACGGCACTTACGTCCTTTTCATTAGGGACGGCAGGTTTTCAGCAATAACTCAAAAAACTTGGAACCGATCTAGGTAAAAATATGTATCTTTGAAAGTATTAGAAGTTTCGTTGTAAGTATAAAGCGCTATCCATGATATAGTCCATGATTTTTTTTCAAGTTTTCTATTACACGGTTCGAAAGTTAGAGGGAGGGGGGGACAATAATTTTAGTGACTTTCGGAGCGATTATCTCCGTTATATACTCGTCTGAAAAAATCCTGAAGACCTTATATTGATTTTTACGAAAAACTTCTAGTCATTTGTATGGAGTGCCCCACTAAAGGATTTGTTTTGCTTTTGGATTACGATGGGCGCATTAACCGCATGCAAAAATACGCAAATAGGTGTCTATCATCACTAATAGACCTGCACGTCTTTTAGCGGAATAGCCAAGAAATATTGTTCTCGTAACTTATCATGGAATTCCGCAAAGTAAGGCTTGATCCAATCAATTGGTTCTTCTCTGGACTTACCTCCATCTTCCGGAATATTAAGCAGCTTCTTGGCTCCGGGACTCGGGCCGCGCACCGCCGACAGCGCCCGCTGCAACGTCTCGCTCATCTGCTTCCCGCCAGCACAGTGCAGCAGCACCAGCAGCCAGCACCACTGCAGTACAGACCGCTTGCCCATCTCGGCATCAGTGTGGGCAGTGGCTCATGACCGCATCTGGAAAGAAAATGAAGGTTAAGAAAGAAACGATAATACAACATAAACAAGTACAGGGTCCCGCAAAACCTTTTGCACAGTTTGACTGTGGGATCGACGGATTTGTCATGGCAAAGCTTGGGATTAGGTGCCAAAGTGGACGCCAGGCTTGAGAACTACGGAAAAAACACTAGGAGGAAGAGAAGGAGGGTATTATAAATCCTATTCGACCAGCTGGATGATCCGAGCACGCTCTCCGGAGGGCACGATCGTCTCCCATGCTAAGTGCCCAAGCTATTTGAAACCCAGGTCATCCTGATAACGTGTGCGTAACGAAGTCCAAGACCTGAACGAACTCCAGGGACAGAAATGCGTTGAACAGGGAAGTCTGGCGGTTTTTTGTGTGATAATAAATTCAGTATGTAAGCCAGATGCGTGAAGCACCAACTCTAAATGTACCTCCTGTGGAAACTAACGGAACATTTAAATTGACAGAATATGAACCGAAGATTTGCAAGATGCAAGATTTCCAAAGGCAAAAATGAAATACCTACTTTGCTACATACACTATAAGGTTGTATGTCCTGTGAAAATTAAATAAAAATACACCTTTTCCGTTTCAGACGGTTTTTTTTTTCATGCCAATAAGGGCGTTAGTTTGATAGTATGTTTTAACTAGTTTATATCATTGGTTTTTGTACCAGTGGGCCGCAATGTCAAAAGTTTCCAAGTTTAAAATGTATCTATATATATGTGTGTGTGTGTGTGTGTGTAAAAATAATCTTATTACAAAAAATATAACGGGTGCGGCCTGTAATAGGAGCAATAAATTTCAAGGATGACTCCATAGAATATCCGCTGTTATTGTATATCGATCCCAACGTATCAAAATTATTGAATTCGGTTTTTTTTTATAAATTAGTAATGAAACTTGACATCACGATATCGTAGCATGTAACATAAGAGCGCTTATGTCATAGTGATGAATAGGGTCATTGTTTTCCATTAATTTTTGTTGTTCTTTTTACATTTTGGATGAGTTTTTGTATTTATAATGTTATATTATTAATAGAAATAAAGAAAAGTTGAAAAAACCCTCGACATTTTCATTTCAAAGTCCAATATCTCAAAAACGGCTGAACAGATTTTCATGAAACATAGCTAAGAACACTCGGGATTAAATTATCTACCCAAAAAAACTAAACGAAAATCGGTTCATCCGTTTGGGAGCTACGATACCACAGGCAGATACATAAATACACAGACACGTTAAACTTATAATTATAACACTCGTTGCGTCGGGGGTTAAAAATACGTTTTACGACCACGAAATTTTATGAAGTCATAATTTTATAATTGGATTAATCCTCAATTATTGGTTCTGTTTTTAAGAACATAAAGATAAAGCTGACTCATCGAGGTCTTGGTTGATGACGAGTTTTGAAAATGGGATGCTGGCGTGTTGTCAGCGGATACCGGGTCCAGTATTTATTTATTTACTAGCTACCGCCCGCGACTTCGTCTCTGCGGACCCGGGATAGAAACCATCCTATTTAATCCAGGCCATAAACTATCTTCATGTAAAAAACTATCCAAATCGGTTGAGCCAGAGAGATAGAGACGGGTTGTTGAGCCCTTTAAGCGTGGTTGAGTACCATACCGACCATTCAAACTTTTGCATTTATAATATTTAGTAGGATTTATATCACGCAACAAATCCCCATGTTTAAATATTCCTTATAGGTTTTTTCTTTATTTTATTAATATTACTATTTGAGTACTTTAGTCTATTTAAGTTTTTATTTGTTTCCTATTTTTTACCGGCTTCAAAAAAAAGGAGGAGGTTCTCACCCGGAAATCATAAATTTGGTGGAGTGGAATTGATGATGAAGACCACAGATGACTTATAAATGGAATTCCTAAATTATGTACTTAAAAATACAAATGTACGTCACAGATTCTGATAAGATTCCGTTGAAATAGCAACTAATGAAGTGCCAAAGGTGATCCTTGTGGAATCGACGGAAGTCCTCAAATATTATCGGGCCACATACAGCGGGTTTTTTTCCCTAATAATCAACGCATTTGCTCTCGGAAATCAGTTCACGTGGTAAATTGGAAAATAGATCTGGAAATGTTCTCGTGGCTTGGCGAAGTACTAACTTGAAGTCGATTAAAACTTTGTTTTTAAAGTAAATTATTTATTAATATTACTATTTGACTACTTTAGTCCATTTAAGTTTTTATTTGTTTCCTATTTTGTCACATTATATTATCAAATAAAAGAAAGAAGGCAGACCTTATAGACCAACATGAAATAAGTTTACGTCGACAATGTAAACTTATTTTAAAACATAACAAAACACTATTACTGTTACGCAACACAACTTCGTGGTGTCAGGTGACCGACCGCGGAAACGCCGAAACTTGACTCCCCCCGGCCAAAATTCTTCCTGGTCCATAGATGGAGAGATGGACGTTGGATAGTTATTGCATCCACTCCTGGATCTGGCTTTCGAAATAAGAATGACAGAGACCTCAAAGTCCTCAATTTATACCACATGGTCCATTTATTAATGTACTTACTTCATTTTGGAAAATACTCCGAATAATAACGTTCAAGTGAACGTTCCCTTGACATTTTTTGTCTGATAGCTAGACTAGCAAATATACTTATCAAAAGCAAACTGTAAATATCTTTCATTTTATTTATTTACATTATTTGTTGACTTGCCGATAATACCTGGATGGGAAACTAAACATTAGCTCAACGTATTGGTAAATAGGGTTTATATCATAAAGTAAATACAAATAATGTTATTCGTATAGAGCTTATAAGCAAATATAGATTAAATTAGATTTCCCACAATTGCACCATTAATAATCGCATACATACATACGTACAAATGCATCGATTCACACCTTAATTCCCAAAACAAGTAGGAAGAGCACATGAAACCTATGTTCCAAAGCCACCTTTAGCATAAATGTAAAAATGTGATATCGCAGTGACAGGTTGCTAGCCCATCGCCCGCAACACACTTCAACCCTGCTCCGTTAGTCGACTTTTACGACACCCACGGGAAGAAAGAGGGTGGTGAATTTCTAACTCGACACCACACGGGGCATTTCACCCCTTTTATGGGATAGTTTCCGGGTTAAAAACCTCTGTCCTTCCCAGGGTCCAAAATATCTTCATAAGAAATTTCATCTAAATCGTTTCAGTAGTTTAAGCTTGAAAAGATAACAAACAGACAGGTAGACTTACTTTCACATTTGAAATATTAGTCAAGATTGGATGGATTGATTAGGGTAGATTATGTATGTATGTATGTAAGCACTTTATTGTACACAATAACAGGTTAAAGAATATACATGTCACACAATAGATCAAAGTACAAAGGCGAACTTATCCCTATAAGGGATCTCTTCCAGCTAACCTTTGAGCAATTGAGAGGAAGGTAGGTAGACCGAGATAGGCAAACTTATACCGTGTACAAAAACACAGAGAAAATGAAAACAAAACCTAATAGGTATAGGTAGGTATTATCAGTGGAATTACAAGCGTCCTTAGGCTTCGGTGACCGCTTAGCGTACGATTGTTTGCCAGCGACGTAATACCACTAAGTAGTATAGATAAAGATAAGCACTCGCACTACGCCTTTTCCATTTCTTTCATGCTCAAGCGAACAAGGAAAAGAAAAGAGATAATTAAATTGAGATAAAATCGTCAAAGGCAAGTTTAATGTCCGAAAATTGTTAGCCCGAATAGAATTAATAACAGAAGACTAAGCGATTATGAAAATATTACGGACCAGGTCAATTCGGTTGAAATTACAGTCAAGAGTAGGGCATGCTCCCGGGGATTCCCGGTACCAAACTTACAGGAATTTCCCGGGATTTTTTACTAGTACCAGTTCTGGCAAGTGAGAATCCCGGCTCCTTTCGGTACTGTGTATTTTGGTAAACGGACAGTCCCGGTTTTTGGAATGGTACCGGTACCGGTACTGCACCCCCTATGCAAGAGGTTAATGACCTGGATATTAATTATAAGACAAGGATTTTATTTTATTAAGATAAGTGGCAGTCGATGGTAAAGACGGTTTGATACACTAAGTTTTACGAAAGCGCCTGTCAGCTGACCTTCCAACCCAGAAGAAAAGTAGACCTTATTCTTCACCGAAAAGCTTACGGTAAATATTCCGTACATAAGTTCCGAAAAACTCATTGGTACGAGCCGGGATTCTAACCACGAAAGCTGCTTGACAGCCGCATGTCTCTTTATTCAGTTGAAAATTCTACCGGGAAAGCTATAATGTCAGCTCAAATAACTTTACAAGCATAAGTAGTATTAAGGTACGTCCTTAGGAAGATAATGGTACAAAAATATTAAAGTAGATCGTGCTTGAAACGGTTACATTAACTAAATATTATTTGAAAAGTACTGCACAACCTTTGTTCGTGCTCTGGGTAGGGCGACTGTCTTTTGAAATTGTAGTGGGACTTTTTTTCAAGCTTTTATTTTACTTGCAATGTATGCTTGTTTGGGTGGAATGTTGCAACTCAATTTTGAAGTAGATATCTTCAACCGATTGAGCTGAAATTTTGGGTTTAAGTATAGTTTGGATGACAATTCAATGTTATGGCACCATTGAGATGATCTGATGATGGAGACAGAAGCCTTGCGAATTTAGGACTTAACAGGCGTAACCCCGTTGAGTTTGCGCATTTTTCCTTACTGCCAATTCTGCAGATTTAAAGGTAAAGAAAGTGGATAATTATAAAATCTGCGGGGCTAGCACAACTGACGCCGCGCCGCGACGCGAGTCGAGAAAGATCTACCCTCCTCTTTCTAATTTGCACGGTGCGAGTGAGAAAATAGACCCTGAGTCACGCGCAAAGCGACTTGTCAGCAAGATGTGCTAGACATACTGTTCTAACAAGCGTCTATAGGTTACGATGTCCACTTAGATATCTTACTATTTATGTGGGAACGGAACGTTATGGCGGAGAGGCGAGGTGAAGTGGGAGAGAGGCTATATAAGGACCTGACGGAACTTTTCTAGAGTTCAGTTTGAAATGTAAGCTCGATTGTTTTTAGATTTTTCTACGTTTTGTCAAATGAAGTAAAGATGTTTTAAACCACAAAGTCTCTATAAATTCATAAAGCCCTTCCACATTTAAAACACGTTAGTCGCAAAGTTAAGAACAGAATTAACTAATAAAGGGCTCTATCCTCATAAAACCGCAGAGTACGGAGGTTTGAAACAGCTTAACATGAAAGGACAGTTCTTGGATTAAAAGGCATTAGTTAAAACCCCAGATAAAGGTAGGCTATTATACCTGCTAAAGTAAAAACACCATACCAAGAACTCTTAAAGTATCAGGTTTGAAAATTTCGCTTGTATGAATGTATGTATAGTCTATTTATTTGTGTATGTTTGTATTTATTTTATTTACTAGCTTCCGCCCGCGACTTCGTCCGCGTGGACCCGGGATAAAAACTATCCTATATTTTAATCCAGGCTATATACTATCTTCGTGCAAAATTTCATTCAAATCGGTTCAGCCGTTTAAGCGTGATTGAGTAACAAACATCCAAACATCTAAACTTTCGCATTTATAATATTAGTAGGATTCATATACGAATTTGTGTAATGTTTTGCAGGTACTCCAATCCTCCTATCCGTGCTTTGTTTTTTTAATTTTTTATTTGCACTGCTACGCCATAAGGTTTGACTGGTAGAGAATGCCATATGGCATTAAGTCCGCTTTCTGTATTTGTCTATCAGTTTTATTTGGTTTGAATGATCGTGTACGCGTCAATTGTATTTTTGTGAAGCTTGTTAACACAGTTTTTTTAAATAAATGGAGGAAATACAATCCATTTCATCGTATTGCTGCGTGCCTATTTATCAGACGGCTGATTATGATTACGGTACGTTGCGAACGAGCGTTTGGACAGATACTGTATTTTTTCCAAAAGGACATTGACATCTACCTGACTTACGTACGAAAATGCGAAAGATGGATGACAAGTAAGTTTCTGCCGGGCCAACCCTGTCCAAGTGAATCTGTCCTAGATAATTTTCAAGCATGGCAACGCTAGTAAGTTCAGCTCAAAGGGGCAATTTCTAGTTCATTTCATTCTGAACAAACGTCTTCGCAGTAATTTGAATATTCAAGTCAGTTCTTTGAATATGTAATTCAGCAATCCCATTATGAGACTTCAGTGAAAAAAAAGATTGTAGAAACAATCATTGAAGACACTTAGCTCTTTAGCATTTTCCTTGGATGTTCAGGAATTAGTGTTTATTTAAGGTCTACCGGGCTTTTTAATGGTAACACTTAAAATGTCATGGCTTAGGAATTGTAAGTAAACATTTATTCGTTTTGATGTGAACATGAGTGAATAGGCTATTACTGAACCAGTGAGCTTCATCTTAGGCTCTGTCGTCGCTTACCATCAGGTGAGATTTAGGGACAATCAGTGGACAATTAAAAAAAAAAAAATTACAAAATAATAGTTTCTAAGAAATACTGTATCCATATTAATACTATAAATGCGAAAGTGTGTCTGTCTGTCTGTCTGTTACCTCTTCACGGTTAAACCGCTGAACTGATTTAGATCGATGCCACGGACTTTAATATCCAAGGCTCAGTACAATTTTATTTATTGGGGAAAAAAACAGACGTAGACCAATGACAGAAACATACAAAAAAAATCTTAAGTTATAGCCCATATCCAAGCACAATTCCCATTCAGAAAATATGCATTTAAAGCCCGACCAGGAAAATAAAAAATCTGGTCTGGGGGCGCTAAATTAACAATAATTAAAAAAAAAAAGATATTAGGGGACAATCTTACACAAATCGACCTAGTACCAAACTAAGCAAAGCTTGTACTATGGGTACTAGACGACGATAAACATACTTATATAGATAAATAAATACTTAAATACATAGAAAACATGCATGACTCAGGAACAAATATTCGTGCTCATCACACAAACAGGACCTCTTGCTTCGTAGGCAGGGTCACTACCAACTACGCTAAAGCGGTCGTCAAAAAAATTATGGCAACACTAATTTCCACTTTATCATGTTGACAACAAGGTCGGTGATGTTATTTAGAGAAATAGAGTCTAATCCTTCAGACTTTCTCTCCGACAAATACTTCGTCATATCGTAAATCACTTTTCTTCAATAACTTTTAATAGTTTTCGGTATTTTAACGCAATACAACACGTACCAACGACAACTCACTTTGACAGCAATTGACCGGTGGCATTACTGACGTCATCAAAGTTACTGTTGCCAGCTGAGGAAATTAGTTCCAATAGTTTTCCGCAATATGGCGAAGTTTTTTATTTTCCTGGTCGGGCTCTAGTTCGAAGTGGCATTATAGTAGACGCAGTACAATTTGCCCAAAATTTGGGTTTGGACAACGGTTGTGAAGAACTGCGCTCCTAGGGGTTACGACTTTCAGCCGAGAGGAACCGACGAAAAAGAATCATTTAGTAAGTTATCATAACATGTTTTTAAGTATATTTTTTTAAGTATAATAGTTTATAGTATTAGTGTAATTATTAATGGTAGTAGAAATAAAGGCTTTTTTTATTTTTATTTTTTATTATAACATGTTTAAATTTCAGAAAAAAGCGCACATTCGCCGACAAACTGCCGAAACGAGTAATTTAAGACTTGTTGTTTTTTTGGGAATAAAAAAAATATAGACTACTAGCTTCCGCCCGCGACTTCGTCTGCGTGGACCCAAGATAAAAACGATCCTATATTTTAATTCAGGCTATACACTATCTATGTACAAAATTTCATCCAAATCGGTTGAGCCGTTTTAGCGTGATTGAGTAACAAACATCTAAACATCTAAACATCCAAACATTCACATTTATAATATTAGTAGGATAATAGTTTTTAGTTAGGTCCCCACCGAAAATCAGCGCCTCTGCTTGCCGTGTCTTGCCGTGGCTTTATGCTGAGTGGCGATCCTGTTTAACGTCCTCGTATTTAAGCCTTATCCAACCGATAAGTTCTTTTTTTATTGTGTACCTAAGTTGTGGCGTTAAATAAATGTATTTTCGTTCTTTCTTCTTTCTTCCTAGACAACAGACCATCGTATCACTTCAAAGCGGTCTTCCAAACAACTATAATTACTGGCAATGTCATAATCAAGCCTCAAGTGATTCGCCGTATTGTCATACGATAACAAGTAACCGGAGAATATTTGTCATACCGGGAACCCATGCCACTCGAGCGGTATAGATGAGATTATTTAATATGGCCGACTGTTTATAAAACTGCCATTGGAATTGGAATCTTCTACAGTGGACTGTAGAGTTGCTTTTGGAATGTACTACTTTGATGCCGTTCGGCATTATAATCTGAAGTATACGTAGAAATTTTTATTTACTATCGTGTGCGGTTTCGGTGCTTTATGATGATTTTCTGAGAAGTAAATGCTGAGTTAAACGGAGATTTTGATGTTAATTTTTCCTGTTACTGATGTGGACATGAGACCTAAAACCAGTCAGAGCTAGACAGAGGTAAGGTACCTATTAAGACTGCCTACAGTGTCTACTGTCTATGAGAACAATTTGGCTGAACAGCGTTGTCTTCCATTTCATAGTTTTCTTGTAACCTCGCTGTAGATATAAACAGATAAAAAGTCCAATATCTCAAAAACGGCTAAACATATTTTCATGAAACATAGCTAGGGACATTCGGGATCACATCAGCTTTCGACTAAAATAAACCGCATTCAAATCGGTCCAACCGTTTGGGAGCTACGATACCACAGACAGATACACAGATACACAGACGCGTTAAACGTATAACACCCCTCTCTGCGTTGGGGGTTAAAAATAGAGTAATTCATTCTTTTATGGAACTGAAGAGACGATTCAACCTATATAAAAAAATGCAGAGATTTGAGGCTTTGTCTTACACCTTCACTGCTTCAATACAAGATATTTATTAATTCAATTTAATGTTTTAGAAGTCAGTCAAGTAGGTTCATAATAAATAGCATTATCAATTAATTACATCAAATGTTAATCGAATCGAATGGTCGCATATAGCTTTACATGTGATGGAAAACATCGCGAGGAAACCGGTCTAAACCCTAGTTGTAGTCTAGTTTTCCCTCTGGGTTGGAAGGTCAGATGGCAGTCGCTTTGTAAATCTTGGGATTAGGTGTCAAAGCGGACTCCGGGCTCCTTCAGGGGCACAACCGGGAATAACGCTAGGTGGATGGTGCTGATGTTAGCTTTACATGTCTGAGTCTTACAGGAAATTTCAATTTTGTGGTATAAAGTTAAGATTATGTAGTTGTAGGTGATTCTTAACACTTAGGGCCTGTGCACGGCTCGACAAATTCGTCAACGCTATAGCATGCTATGTCGGTTAAAATAGATTTGTTATTTTAAGATTTTTTAGTTCATAAAACTAACAATAAGGACGTTGTTTGATTGTGCCGTCACACGCAAGTAATCTTTGCAAAATCCATACTAACGGTGCGTTTTTGACGTATCATAAACCGTAGGTATTCTAGTTTCTTGTAGCTGCACAACGCTTTATTTTTTATTTTAAAAAAACAATATTATTGTGTTCATCGAGAGTATAATTTCTCTATCCCATATCCATATTTTTCTTAAAGTTTATTTATTTAAGGACCACCAACGGATAACACATCTGAAAAATACATTTGGCTTTAAAACAAAAAATCTAAGTAAGATGCTTAGCCACTTATAGGTGACCATAGCTCACAAAGGACGTGTAAAATCAAGAGTAACAAAAAAACATATAAAATCATATAAGTATAAGTTCTTTGTGTTTTAGTTTCTTGTAGCCCCAGAACGCCTTATTTTACCTTTTTTTTTATTATACATCGCATATGATGTGTCTAAAAGTTGCAATCAACAGAATTACGATGAAGCTGCAACTAAATTTAAGTATAGAGCTAGACATACCAACCCAACCGTATGAATTCATACACGCACAGAGACATACATAGAGTAATAAATGTAATATATGTAGAGCGGCAAATTTAATAATACGCGAACTAATGCTTCCTGGACGAAATTGTGTGCAAACTTGTCGAAATATATCTTTATTTTGCTTTACTATTACATAATGACTTATATTTACTAACCGAGTCATTGACAGAGTTAGCTTCGCATCTCTTCTGAGGACATTGCGAAAGTCTTTACTTTCGCAATGTCCTGTTTTATAGCCCTTTGGCTATAAAGCCTAATTTTTGATTTTACTCTAAATCCGTATAAACGGGTTGCTTCTTATATAATTATATGAGATAAAAAACATATAGCTTAACGATTGGCCACTGAAAAGACGATTTTTGTTTTAATGACCAACTAGCTTGTGATACTGGTAGGTACTTTGTATCTGACGCTTTGGCTAGATAATACCAATACACGTTTAGAACACTAAATGACTACTTTGATTTGTATTGACAATGAGATATTAATTTGGAATGTGTTACCACTTAGTACTTCGTTCTCTCTATAGCTAGTACACTAAAAAACCTTTATAACACTTGACTTAAGCATCTCTTTGCGGCATGGGTGCATCTATAGTTCCATAACTGTTTACAACTATCAGCCAACAATAGCATACGTACCAAGCATCAAAATCCAAATTTCGAAATGCAATCCAATGTACAACACTACACTACACACTTCAAACACATTTACGCACAAAAATCACCGTTAAAACAATATTAAAACACTAAAACACACACGCAAATACAGAACGCATCGCTTCCTAGCGCGAACGGACGAAACTAACCTAAAAGATTCTAAAAGCTGCGTTCCGAACATAAAATTTGACCGCCGATAAACGCTCATGCACCAAAGAAACTCGGGTGTTCGAAATTGACAAGCAAACTGCAGTTCGGGAAATTAAAAACAAACCGATTTCGATCTTATCCGGCAAACATAAAGGCTACAGATAAGTTTGGCGGGTGAACGATTAGTTTGTGAATGAAGTAGAAACGGAACGCACGCATCCTTTGTATTGTGTTTTCTACCTGCGATCGTCCCTTTTTTTCTCACCGGCCAACACGTGGAGCATCCCCTTTTACAAACTTAGACGTGCACTTGTGTAACGAAAAAACGCGAGATGCATCTTGAGAATTATGGTTGAAATTCAGATGGTTCAACTGCAATATAACTTGGTAAATTATTGCGAACTATCAGGATGGTTCTGCAGCGAAATGTGAATCATATAAATTATGCAGTTTGGATTCCGTTCTAGGTATTACAAATTACCCGTGGCAATACATAGCAATGGTTCCGATACTTAGAAATTAGAACAAACAGAATACTATGGTAGATATTAAAATTAAATCCCTTAGGCATTGTAGGAGTTGTGGAGCCTAAATTATTAATTTCATTTAGGTAATTCAAGATAAACATTTTATATGTTAAACTGTCTGTTCACTTTAGACGAAAATTGGTAGGAAGATAGTTTAAGTTCCAATCCTAAAATCCTGTTTCCAACAAAGAACAAAGGGTTAACTAATTAGCATGTTTTTTTTTTGAGTATTGGAATTTTCTTTACGACACTCGTTCATAAAAATATGTATTTATGTATGAATATTTATTACATATAACATCGATTTGTACTCACAACAAACGTCGTATTGTTAAACGTGTTATTATTAAATAAACCCGTCTTCCAAAATCGATATTATTTTCTGGGTTTCCCACAGTTTGAACAGTTCTGAAATTCACGTTCATAATGCTCTAAACAAGAACAATGTATTAGGCAAACAAACCCAATTACAATGTGGATATCTGAACAATAACTAGTTAAAACTGGTCAGCTAACCTCGAGAGATAACGTGCAACAACGAATGTTGGCAACTATGTAACACTTCGGTTTACCTGCTGAGTTGAAATCAGACAATGAAATTCGCTGTTCGCTATATGTGTGTTAAGAGAGGTGAGAAGAGAAGGCAGAGTGGAATATCTCGCTCATAGTTGTAGCAGCTCAACTGGGGAAGTACCTCCACCTTACAGAAGACCAGCCATAACAACACCATTACTTGCTCTGTATGTGACGTATCGGGGTATGATTATCTTGGCTGTCACATGAGACGTGGGGCGTGGTGACAGGTGAGGCGAGAGTTGAGGTGACCAGTGAGTTGAAGGCTGCACGCCGTCACGAAAGAAAACTTTTAAAGAATTGCTCTCGAGCAGTCGCTGGCTGGACTGCTTAAGTGACTGCTTGGAAGGGGCCTACAGGAAAACGACGGAGGGGAAGACCAAGAAGTCGCTGGTACGACGACATATAAGAAGAGTCCGGTACGCACTGGCAAGAAGAAGCAACGAACAGAAAAAAGTGGAAGTCCTTGGAGGGACTTTTCCTGATGAGGGGTTCTTGTCTGTAACAATACTATGCTATTCAAATTCAATTTAATTAATAAGTAACAAATGTATAAATAACTAGTAAAAACGAAAATCACAATTGACATGGCATGACATTTTAATTATATTTTTGAAATATTAGAATCCAAGAAAAATCGACCATGTACAAGATTGCCGACAGGACAAGAAATAAAAGACTTTTATATTTTAATTTTAGAATTGCATTCCTGTATCGATGCTGTATCGCGTTTGTATCGAAGGAAGTCGCCTTGTAAGCCGCTCTAAGCAAACCGAACAATTCCCAATAAGGATTCCAGTTACATTTGCACTTGCATTTGCCTGAGCGGCAGTGAGTGAGTGAGCCGAGTAGATAAGTGAGTGAGCGAGTGTATTTGCACGCCGCTCGAAAAAGCAACTTCTTAATCCGCTTCACGGCTGAAGCGTGCTAGGCCGTCTGTCACACCGATGATACTTATATTGGTCTCTTGTCAAGAAATGGGCGGGTATCACGGCGTGTTGGTCGTGTTTGTCCAAACCACCTAGCCTGTCGTAGAAGGCGACTAAAGGGGGGTTAACGCGGTCGTAGCGTTCAGGCGGGTGCCGGGACACTCGCCTAAGAACCCCAGGGAATGCGACAAACATCTTTTTGCCCCAGGTCGAGCCAAATGTGCATTGTTCAGCATGAAATCTTGGAGTCCCCTGCATGAGAGCGCAGATGCCGGCCGCCGTGGAGTTTTTAGTAGATAGAAATACCACATAACCCCGGCGTAACTATCCGGCGATGATTGCGTACCTGGGTTCGAAGATTGCTCCACAAAACAAAAAAAAATCTGCGGGCATATCATGCATTTATCGGATAACAGTGACTAGATAAATAATTCAGCATTCCGAGGTTTGATGGAAATTGACGGACTTTTCTCTGGTCGTTTAGCACATAGATAACTGGGTCCAATTCTCGTCAATACTTTAAGACTATCAGATACTCGTACTATACGAGCACTACGTAGTAAGTAGGAAGGCAACGTCTGTTAGGCTATGTAATATTTTGAATATTATTAATAAATGACTTATGACTTATGACTTATGACTTAAGCCAGTGCGGGAGCGGCAGGCAGGATTGCAAGCGGGGCAGGTGTTATTTACCGGTGGCAAACAGGTCATGGATTTTACGCCGATTCAACGTCAGTTTGCTCCACGTCTCCTCGGCAAGAGCATCCCATTTAAGAACCGGTACGTTGAATGCGTGACATATCTCGCTCAGTCCTTATGCCGTATCGTTTGAAGTTTCTCTTGCTATCAACTAAAACCCCAAGGGGAACATGCCTCGGGAACTGTTTGTACGCCTCATGGCCAGAACATAGTGATCCTAGACTAATTTCGTAACACCAATGTACTTGTACCTATGTTTTACAAACAATAAATGAATTGAATTGAATTGAAAAGGTGATGGTTGCATTCGATGCCATGCTCCAGCCATCGCAAACTGGTTTAGCAGCGCAACGAGACAGGACAACTGTGCAATCTCAAGCACCGTCTCGTTTGAAAGTGTAACTATACATATAACGCATAGCACTAGGAATACAATTTGTATAACACAGTTTCGGACATGTTTTCTTTTAGGACAATGATGTAGTGTAACAGCCTGTGTACTCATAATCAGGTTTACTTATTTTAAATAGGTTATTGTAGTAAGCAAGGCAAAAAATTACTGTGTTGGGTTTGTTACGGCTTTTCTTCTTAACAGTGGTCTTATTTTTCAGGAACTCTGGCAGACTTTTGACGTGTAAAAGTGCCACTGCGGCCTACTTGCAGAATAAAATTGATATATTTATTTCATTTATAACGCCTTCTGAGGGGTAAGCACGTCACGTTTCGAACGTGCGTTAGGACAATGCAATTGTAATTTTTCCATACAAAAATTGTCATTTAGACTATCTGGTAAGTGGTACGGTGCGTACAATGCGTTACATGATCAACATTTCGTGGCAGGCTCTCCGCAAAAGTCAGAAGCAACGGTGTGATACGCGCCCTGGCTGTAAATTGCATACGGCTTCGCGGTGTAAACGGAGCTAGTGGAAATTATAAAGGCCTCTCCACACGTGCGCCGCAATCCGCTCGCTTTACGCTCAAAGGCACGTGTGCGAATGCCTTGCATGTTTAGCATAGCCTAATAAATACGATAAATCCAGTGATGAAGGAAGTTGGATTTAACTTTGAATATATTTAATTCTCCGGGGAATAAATTAGAAGCCATGCAAATTCGATTTTTAAAATTAATTGGTAACGAAAAAAATAAACTCAAATATAAATGTAACTATCAAGAAGTCTTTAAAATCTGTAGAATATTACCGGTAAGCATGAAACATAAGTATCTACTTGCTACTAATAACCACGGCTGCCTGGAACATAACTGAGTATTCTTCATTAAAACCGATTGATCAGACCTATAATACCAAGGCTATGGCGACTGGTTAACTATTCGTTCCTAGGATAAATAATTACTATGGGGACAGAAGTCTCAAAAAGCGTATCCCATACCTACTGAATAGTTTGCCTGAAACCATTCGACTTAAAAATAAGAGCAAATTCAAGAGACTATTAAAAACGCATTACCTAGATGTACTTATGTAACACCTAGAAAGTTTATTATGTATAACTGATTTATGGACAGTATATTACACTGTTATTTATATTAATGTATTTCTAACCTAGAGACTGCCGTTCCCACAGTTTAACTGTTAGTACATTTTGTGGGGCTATGTTTTAATTTTTAGTATTAATAAATTGTACATATTAAATAAAATAAAAAATAAAAATAATTGTTTCGATCGTAAATGTTTAATGATGGGTAATCTCTGAAACTACTCATACACTTTCCTAAATTATTTTACGCTCAAAGGTGCGTGTGCGGACGACTTGAATGTTTAGCATAGCCTAATAAATCCTGTGATGAAGGAAGTTGGATTTTACTTTCAATATATCTCATACTCTGGGGAAAGGAGAAGTTAATAGCTTTCGATCGCAAAGCACTACTTGGTCGGTTATCGTTGTTTAATTATGGGTAAACTCAAATAGTACCAATAAAACCACGGTTAAACTCTGGGCGACATGTTTCGAGCTCTTCGGGAGTTCTTCTACAGGATTAGTGTTTTATGCAAAACAAAAACATGTCGTAATTACGACGTCACTCAAAATACACCAACCCAACATCCTAACGAGTCATACGTTCCCAAATGCAGTGTTAAAGTTATTCAAAGTGGCAACCAGCTAAAAATAACTATAAGCGAGTTACGCCACTAATTTTCTAGTCGGGATTAGTACTGTACGGAGCTGCAAAACACGGCCTTAATTTGTCGCAAAAGGTTTGCCACCCATGCCTTTGCGAAGCTATTACTGTGCGATGTTGTCATGTCAAATCAGCAACCTTTTCTGAAACATAAAGGAAGGGGCTATTCCCATTCGCATTTGTTACCAATGGGAAAGAATCATTCACATTTGTTACCACTGGAGACAACTGGCGAAGATCATTCCCAGTTTTAAATGATTTAAATTTTCAAGTATACTTTCGAATGCCAGTATTACGTAATATTTGGACAGCCCCTTATACCTTATCAATATACTTCTTTATGTTTAAGCTGAGCCGGTGGGCTGCGCTTCCTCTCAGCAGGGCTTAGATTTTCAGATACCAAGCATTTTTAATTATTTCAACGACTCGAATAAAAATTATTATATACAATACTTCTTACACAATTAGCTCTCGAATTCTCGTACCTTACTTACCTTACTTAGGCCACTCGGCAATCATTGTGTAATGATTGCGCATATATATCCATACTAATATTATAAATGCGAAAGTGTGTCTGTCTGTCTGTCTGTCTGTTACCTCTTCACGCTTAAACCGCTGAACTGATTGAGATGAAATTTGGTATGGAGATAGTTTGAATCCCGGGGAAGGACATAGGATAGTTTTTAGCCCGGAAATCACCCCCTGAGGGGGTGAAATGGGGGATGACAGTTTGTATCGAGCTACGATATAAACGAGTTCCACGCGGACGTAGTCGCGGGCAGAAGCTAATATGTATATATATATATATAATACTATATTACTATGTAATACTAGTTACCAGAGGTGTTGATTTTATGAATCAATATGTATTAAGCTACGGCTGCCGTCTTCTGGCAAATAAGCTAAAGGATATTCTGCCGTGTAATACCTTATCAATACGTATAAGGAATAAAATCTAACATAAATTAAATCTCTTAGCATAACAGTGTGCGCATAACTTTAAGTCTAGCCTAAAAGCTGGTCCACCTAGACTAGGACAGACAAATTAGATAACACTCTCATAGCTGCAGAGACGCTGGATGTGTCAGCTATAGATTCCAATTCAGATGCAAATATATGAACAAGTGACGAAGAAAATACTAGTGTAAGGGCGAGTTGTAACAACATAAGATTATAGACCGGTCAACGTTAAATACAGACAATTTGGTGCAAACCACCCTAAGTGTGTAAGATTGTCTGGAAGAGACCGCTCTCTAGCCATAAGACCGCATGTTGTTTGCCTCTGCAAGTGTTTATTATGTTCTGTACAGTATGTCTTTATTGACGTATGCAACAAAGAGTAATTGTAAGTGTTTTGGAAAAGCTGGGTCACAAACTGAACTGTGGGTTAATAATCCGTCACGTTCCAGCAAGTATGCGAGTGCGAGAGTGACGGATATCTTATCGAAAACGATAAGTGATAAAACGGGAACCAAGCTACGCCCGCTGAGCTGCGAACTTTTATTTTACGAGTAAGCATAAAGACCGTTTGTCATATTTCTACGAATGTCCATCTCTCGGAATGTGTGCCCAGCAAGTCGATCACGTAACGCATTGTGCGTACAGTCACGGAATTTGATTGTTGAGCCATTTAGGGATGAAGGTTATATGGTTTATATTGATAAATTTAAAAAATTGAAAATTTAGATTCATATCATATGCATTGGCATATGATATGAATTGTCCAATATAAAGTGACCCCTAAATGGCTCAACAATCAAATTCCGTGACTATACGTTAGGTAGATCAAAATGACAAATTGTATATGGAGAAAAATCAGTTAAATTGTCCTAACGCGCGTTAGAATCGTTACGTGTTTACCCACCAGGATTGTCTCTTAAAAAAACCCTTGGGCCATATCTCCAGAATAATATTGTGATTCAAATTTGGTATGAAGATGGTTATAAACCCGTGGAATGCCTGCCACGGGTTCCTATGTACTTTTTATCCCGGAAGGCATCCCCTTAGGGTGAAATGGGGGGCGGAAGTTTGTATGGAGGTATAGTTGAAATTTCTAAACTGAGCTCATCCACGTACCTGCATTCACAATGGCATTGTGTCTAATACAATCCTATTATCTGTTTTTGTTCTCGTAACCGCCAACCAGTTACTTACAAAAGAAGGTTAAAACTACATATTTAATTTTCAACCTTATTCCTTGTTGAATAGGTTTTAAAATGGTTTAAGAGGACAATAGCATTTTCAACACTTGTGTATAGTTAAGATTTTCTGAACTGGACTGATCCTTATCTTCAGAACAATAGCATTCAAGTCTAACAATACGACTGTGTGGTCGGACGCGTGCCATTTTTTGCAAGAAAAAGGTTAGCGCCACATAAACAAAGGCATGAGCTCAGTACAATGGCCATTCATGAGCTCAGTTCAAATAATTTAAACTATATGATATAAACGAGTTCCACGCGGACGAAGGCACGGGCAAAAGCTAGCTTCTTAATAAAGGTCCCTACACACACTTTATATCTTCGTTTGCCTGTGTACGCCGCACTAATGAATCTGCACTCGCTTAACAGAATTCCGAATTCGACCAGTTAGCAATATTCGCCAATTATACATGTTCGTTGTTCGGCCGAAGTTTAGCTTTAGTTTCGATGTATTTCATTTAATATTAGAATTAAACACAATACTTTTTACATGGGTAATAAATAAGTTTAAATCTCGATGGCACAAATACTTAAAAGCTTATTTAGCTGAGAAGCGTAAAACGTATTTAACACGTGTGTGTACAAAAGCATACATAGTCGATCTTATAAAAGGTGAAAAATTATAACCTTTGAATTTACACATTTGGGAGACTCACATTGAAAAAAAAAAAGCTCCCGATGGGTTCGAAACATGTCGCCCGCAGTGAGAACTAATAGGTTTAGAGTTTAATATAAATTCACGAGAACAATATTTTTTCCATAATGACACCTTTTTTTTTAAGACAACACCGGTGCAAGAATTGACTCTTACCAAAATATGTTGATTGATTTATGTTTATATCGTAAAAAGATAATTACGACTATTTATAAGTTACAATTTATGAAACTCCAAAGTACTTTTGGGTTTACCTTTTTTGTTATTGTGATTAAAAATAAAAGTTTACAGTGTATAAAATTTTATTGTTTCATTTATTTGCCGAAAATTCCTGACATTTCCCTTTTCCGGCCGCATTCCTGATATATGTCTAAAATTCCTGACATGTCAGGAAAATTCCGGACGTCTGGTCACCTTCAATTTCCAACCCACCCTGTATTACCACTCGCTTAATCAACGTCCCCTTTCAATAAATTATGATAATAAGGTATCCCCTAGTATTGGACACAATTGATACAATTATTAAAATACAATCGTGTGCTGATTGCTCAACAAACAGCCGTATGACGTATAGACAGAATCTACATTTTACATACAAATGCAATTTAAGCCAAGTGTACTTGTGTAGTATGGTAATTAGACGAGGGACGCTACTTAGACAGGTTAAACATTACTTATTGAAGTATTTGGATGTGAGAATGTTATTTGAAATCAATTATTATGATTCATCATATAAGCCGAATGCCTCCCCCAAAGAGTGCCAAAGTGACCCGTCCTGCGCCACCCGCATCCAGCGGACCCCCGCGACCTTTACCAGAGGGGTAATCACGTGACGTTTCCAACGCGCGTTAGGACAATCCAACTATCATTTTTACCCGACTACCGAAGAAGAGGAGGGTTAGCTTTTTCGAGCGCATGTCTTATTCTTTGGCACGGCCTGCAGCTTAGACCGTTTGACGGATTTTGATATATGAGGTATCATTTATTCCATATAACAATGGACATTTATTAGATCTACCTGACGACCGTACAATGCGTTACGTGATCGACCCCACAGTATAGAAGAATAATACAGTAGGTAATCTAAGGCCGTTTAGGAGCGTTCGTTACCTACTTTCGCTCGATGCGCAGGGCTGTGTCAAGTTTGTGGCTTGGTATATCTATAATACTAATTTTGCTTTTAAGTATGCAAAGTATTTCTGTTAAAGTTTAATAGACAATATTGTATACACAAAGTAATAATATTATAGATAGTTAGGTATGTGTTTTTAGTTTCCCACTTCATCGAATATTTTAATACCACTATACTATGCCTAAAATATTTCCTAGTAAGTATAATAGTTGCTAAACTGCACTAGGTTGGTAGGTGCTTAGGTACAAACCTATTCGGCTCCTTGTGATATCGTAGCACTGGCGGCTCGCTGTCTTCATACCTTCCTTTGACGTAGCGAGTGAGAACGAGCGAACACCGCAACGGCGCGGCCCCGATTGAAGCATTCTCCATCATTCCCGAAGGCTGTGTGCGTGCGTACCGAACACGCGCGCATGTGTGCAGCCGTGCGATGTACCTTTATTCGAAGTTTATCTACTGTTCCTATACTGTGTCGACCCGTTACGTGGTCTACCCGCGCTGCACCCTTTGTGCTGGGTATTCACAAATTAGGATTTCTCTGTCCTTGTCCCATTTTGGTCATTGTCTCTTCTGTAGACATTGCCAAAGTTAATGCCTCATTTTTGGTTGAACTCTGAATCCGCATTAACGGCGCCACCTCTTCTAGGTATAATTCTATGCGATAAAAACATATTATTCATACTGGCTTCGACTGCGTGGACCCGGGATAAAAACTATCCAGGCTATAAACTATCTTCGTGCAAAATTTCATCCAAATCGGTTGAGCCGTTTATGCGTGATTGAGTAACAAACATCGAAACATCCATACATCAAAACATTCGCATTTATAATATTAGTAGGATAGTAGGATAAACATAAGTCCGTAACTAATGACCAGTGAAAGGCGATTTTTGTTTTAATGACTGATAAAGACCCATTTACTTATCATTCCATTATCCCAATTAATTATAAATTCTCTTTTTCTTCCATACCTCTCTGTCACTCGTCATCTCATCATTCACTTCTCTACTCTTCATCATATCCTCTGTCACACAGTCTCCCCTCCTTTTTACATAATACTCTTTTGGTCAAAAAAAGCTTATGAATGGAATATCATTTGACATTTGGGTCGATCAACTTTTTATAGTCAATTAGATTTTTTTCATTATCAGTTACCACAACATGTGTATTAGATACGAATTTTACATAGTCATGCATCTCACAAAAAAAACGTATTCTAGCAGAAAACATGGTTGTCTACTACTATTTTCGAACAAATGGTTGTAGGTACTATTTTCACACAAATCGAGGAACATTTTACGTCCGCTTGGTAACCGGTGAAATTGAGGTCAAATGAATATTTTTAACCGACTTCAAAAAAAAGGAAGAAGTTCTCAATTCGATTTTTTTTTGTTATCCTTGTTTTTTCAATGTTTGCTACCTCAGAACTCCGTCATTAATGAGCCGATTCGTTTTTTTTTGTAAGTATAGCCTTCCAGGTGGGTCCCATTTTATTCCTAAATTTAGTTGGATGATGGGATCCATGAGGAATTGAGGGAACTCCTCAATTATATTAGGCAAGCGTGTAGTGGTTTTGGTATTTTCTATTATTATAACTTGTGTATTTACACCCGGAAATCATAAATTTGGTGGAGTGGAATTGATGATGAAGACCACAGATGACTTATGGAATTCATCAATTATGTACTTAAAAGTATACTATACGTAGTCTGTGCTAGAATCTGATAAGATTCCGTTGACATAGCAACTAATGAAGTGCCAAAGGTGATCCTTGTGGAATCGACGGAGTCCTCAAATATTATCAGCCCACATACAGCGATTCGGTTTTTTTCTCTAATACCACCGCATGAGCTCTCGGAAATCAGTTCATGAGATAAATTGGAAAAGAAATGTGGAAATATTCTCGTGGCTTGGCGGAGTACTAAATTGAAGTCGGTTAAAACTTTGTTTTTAAAGTTAATTATTTAATATAGTTCTCATGTAATTTTACGCTGTAATGAATGATGAATGCAACAACAATTATGAGCAGACATCGTTTTACAAGCTTTTATTTACTTTCATTATAATTTTCTTGTCTGTCTGTAATCAAATCTTGCAAGTTAAATTTGACCCACTTCCCGGTTTCCGATTCGAGTTGAAATTTTGCACGAATATGCAAATCGCGTGACAATGCAATATTATGATGACGTGGAGCTGATCTGATGATGGAGCTGGAAGGTGGCCATAGGAACTCCGTAATAAAACCACATAACCCCATCGAGTTTGGGCTCGTCAGAATCGTCTAAATGAGTAGTTGATGATGGTATACAGAAAAGTAGAGTCGGCGATAAAAGCTTGTAACAAAAATTTAATTTTTGTAGAAACTTGTTTCTTGTAATTTCCTTTTAAACGGCAAATATGTAGTAGAAACGGCGAGGGCACTAAAAAGTTGATTCACCCAGTTGCTTTCCGGTGAGAAAACAGTGAGGAAACCAATCCCAACTTTGTCTTCCCTCTGTGTTGAAAGATCAGATGGCAATCGCTTGCATACAACTGGTTTCAACGCCAAATCCTGGGATAAGGTAACAAAGCGGACACCGGACCGGACTCCTTTACGGTAAAGATGAATTGGAATCGGTTTTGAATATGCTGGTTGTCATGTCATACGTTGGGCTAGCGCGGTATTGTCTTTTCGAAACAGCGTAAGAAACTGACGTTTTCGCAGTAAAAAAAAACCGGACAAGTGAGAGTCGGACTCGGCCACCGAGGGCTCCGTACTTCATTATCCGTTCATTCCTTTTTTGTGTATTTTTTATTTTTATTTTTTATTTTTTATGTTTGTATTTTAGTTAAGTATATAGGTATTTCCTTTTAATTGTTTTGTTTGTTACTCTCCGTGCTCTCACCGAATGGACCCTGCGGAAGACCAGCGCTGGCTGCAAAGCTAGCAACATGCTGAGCTGGGTCCATTTCGTGACAAAAAGGAAATGTGCTTTTTTTATTATTATCTGTGTTGTGTTTGTCACGAATAAATGTTTTGATTGATTTGATTGATTATTAATGTGTATTTTGACGACCTCTATAGCCTTGTTGGTAGTGACCCTGCCTACGAAGCCGGAGGTCCCGGGTTCGAATCCCGGTAAGGGCATTTATTTGTGCGATGAGCATGAATATTTGTTTCTGAGTCATGGATGTTTTCTATGTATTTAAGTATTTATTTATCTATATAAGTATGTACATCGTCGTCTAGTACCCATAGTACAAGCTTTGCTTAGTTTGGGACTAGGTCGATTTGTGTAAGATTGTCCGCAAATCCGCAGTGTCCGGTTCACTGCCGCAGAGACACACTTGTTTCATGTTTTATCTGTTTTTTTTTTTTTTTTTTTTTTATTGGTTAACACGTGTGTCCTGTGTGTTTGTGAATAAATGTATCTTTCTTTCTTTCTTTTCTTTCTTTCAAATATTTATTATTTATTATACTTTTCAGATTCCCTTGAGTGTCGAAATGCAACCGGACAACAAAGTGATCCTAAAAGGGTATCCTATATAGAAAGACTGTAAAACTCACACACCTTGGAATCAGGCAGCAACTTCTACCAATCATCTACCACTGGATCACACCTGAAAAACTGGCTTTCCGAGTTTGCAGCATATTTAAGATCTACGAAACAAGACCATTCTCTCATTCCATCTCACCCAAATTTTCACAGGACTCGGCTACCACAAATGCTACCTATACCGCTTCGAGATAACCACCGATGACCTTTGCCCGCGCGATGGAAGCACCTCATAATCCATCGACCACTTTTTAAAAGACTGCCCGAATTTCGCCAACCCGAGATTTAACCACGAAATCACCTGTCATAATCTCCATATAGAACCGTATAACCTACAGGAAATCATTCGTAAAGAAATTACAATAGCCTCTTTTTGCAAACTCGCCACCTCCATAGTTAATAACCTGAAAAAGTTCAATGGCACATAGTTCATTCTTCATTTCATCATCCATTACAACCATACTCACCTTTCATACACAGAATCACTTATTAGAAACGATTTACCATTCAGTAATCGCGGATTCAGTCGCGCGTATCCTTCGCGGGGACTGCTTTCTGGTAAAATCGAAGAGACATAAAAAATAAAGTCCTAAAAGGGTTCCGTTTTTTCCTTTTGGAGTATGGAACCCTACAAATCAGAGGCAAGAAAACTCATTTTTTTAGTTGTCAAAAAACGGTCTTGTTACCTTTTGTACGCAAGTACTATTATTTATTCTGTGTAGGCATCCTAACTGGCCAGAACAAGTTACCAAACTTCAAGACACCAAGTTTAACTTGAAACTGCTGAGGTTTAGCTGTTGCTGCTTCTGCGGACAAGGATTTAACGGAAGTAAGCTAACCCGCAAGGGCAGTAAAGTTGTTCGTCGGTCTTTCAAATAGGAATCATATGTTGTTTTAATATAAGTAAATGGTAAGTTACAAGGTTTTGAAGTGTGGAAGTGTAAGTTATTCTGGTCTGACCATTTGGAGAAGCCTTCCTGATATAGTAACAAATAATTAAGAAGTGCGGCCCGAGTCATTTTTGTTAGCTCTTATGGACCCTTGGTTGCTAGAAGGTTGCCGACCGCTGATTGAAAGGATATTTTTTTGTAATGATAAATTCATTTTCATTAGTTTGATCGTTTTTACATAATGGATCAGACCGGAATGAAAGTAAAAAAAATCAGCCAAGTTCGTGTCGGGCCACGCGCAGTGTAGGTTTCCGTAGTTGCCTGTCTTTCTTAGTTACATCGACACGCGCGCGCCAACTCAATGCTTGCGTCGGCTGAATTTGTACGAAAATTGGCCTTTCCAAGTACATTAAGTTGGTCGACTAATTACTCGGTAACTATTTATGTCCACTTGTCCGTGACGTTTTCCTTTTAAGGGGATGCCTTGATTCGAGTCGAACAAGTCCCCTAGACAAAGACACGCTTATGCCTTCCGCGCACGAGAAAAAGAGATGGAACACTCTTCGGGAATGGCTTTTTAGGACAAATTTCGATAAATACCTAACTTAGAGAGGTTTTATTTAAATTAATTAAAGTGAGATTTCAGATGAGATAAAATACTATAGTATGTATTGTGTCGTAAAATAATGTATCGTTTGAGTAAAAAAAGGAAAATACAGACCCAACTTTGGATTTTTTCTCTATCGAGTAAATTTTAAGCAATCATGTATCGGTAAAATCAGAAAAACAATCATATAGTCAAGAATCATATATCTCAAAATCAGACCTTATTGTTTCTTAATCTAGTCAGAACGGCGTTTCAAAGCACGCGATAATTTCCAATGCGCGGTGCATTTAGCGATGGTGCTTCAATTCATTATATGTACTACTACGAAGAATTTTTTCACATCCCGGCAAGTGTGGGGAGGGGGCACGTGACGCGTACCTAATCACTGTTTTGAGAAATGGTTTTAGGAAACCCATAATATTTTTGAACGAGCTACGACAAGAACGAGTTTTCTAGTAGTAATGGTTGCTGAGCTAAGCCGAGGACGGACGGACGGACATGGCGATACTATAAGGGTTCCTTGTTGACTACGGAACCCTAAATGTACGGAACAATTAATGAAAATACGTTTTAAAGATCTACGAGGTACTTAAAAGAGAAAATGCATTACCGATCGGGACAGTTTTAATATTGATTTATCAGATTTTAATATAAATAAGTTATGGGGCGGAGCGTTTAAAAACTGTACGCTACCTACTCGGAGTTTTTCATAATTATTATTTTTTGATTCTTAATCTGAATGGGTGATGGTAACGATATTCCCCAAATCGTCACATTAAGGAATCCATTTTAAACGGCTCGGCCTAAGTTCAAATTCTTAATTCTATAACAGTTCTTTTGGTATCTGAACTGTTCGGTTGTGGAGTTCTTTGCCCATTGACGTTAGACGAGCTGAATCCCTTTCCATATCCATATTTAGAATAGAATATAATAGAATAGAATACAATAGAAATTTATTCGGATAACACATCATTACACATACATTCACATAATGCACCTTAAGAACTAACAAATAGGAATGTGCTAATACCAAAAAGGTCTCCACTCAGTAATGCAGTTGACACAGCAGTGCCAACGGCACTGGTTTTCTGTGGATCCAGTGAGGTGTGCGGGACAGCATACTGCGCGACTCGTATTAAGGGCGGTATAAATACATAAAAAATACAAACAAACTAATATTCAATACATATTTAATATTTTTAACGCGAAAGTGTGTCGGTCTGTCTGCCTGTCACCTGTTCACGCTCCGATTCCGATTTATTTAGATGAAATTCGGTAGATCGTTTGATTCCCGCGGAAGGACGTACGGGGGGTGGATGTTTGTACGGAGCTACGATATAAACGAAATCCACGCGGACGGAGCCGCGGGCAGAAGCCTGGCCTGCCAAAGGTTGTCTGGAAGAGATCGCTTTTCAGCGATAAGACCGCCTGTTGTCTACCACTGTTATTATAAACCACTGTTGTTAATTAAGTGTTGATTTTGGTGTAGGTAGGTTTGGTGTAGTAGTTCGGGAATAGGTGGATCTGTGTAAGATTCTCCCCTGTATTGTATTGTTCTTTATAACACGCGCTCGGAGCCACTCCGACCGGCAGTTTTCAATGTTTTGCTAACCCTTTAGATTCTACTTACATGCTCGTATATGTATTTAAACGTCCTATACGCTATAACGATATCGCTCCCCGTTACCTTAAAGTCGCGTAAGCCTGCGGTCAGAACTATCCAAGTCATATCGCCACTTTCCAACTATCAGAAGTTATAAGCCACGTATCGCCTATGAAAATAGACCTTATACTACACATATAGAGTTGGTTTCAGAAAGGACAGTAAAGTGTTAAAGGTTGATCAATCAACGTCGGTAAGGTTTCGGTATTTGTTCCATCATGTCCTGATAGCGTTAATTATAAGGGATAGTATGGATAGTTTCGTAATTGTAGCTGTTCTAAGCGATAATAAGCAGTTTTTTTGACGGTGGCCAACAGGCGTACAGTACGATTACTGTTAGTTAAGACCTGACAGATGGATTGCCTTCATTTAATTTTCAACTTTAATCTTATACAAATAAAATAGTTATTTTATTACTAAATCGGTAGATGTGGGTAACAGTATTCTGAAAAATGCTTTATTTGTATAAGATTAAAGTTGAAAATTAAATGAAGGCAATCCATCTGTCAGGTCTTAACTAACAGTAATCGTACTGTACGGCCTGATGACTTTCAATTCAAAAAAGCAGCACACAATACGGTTTATCCGTATCCGATTGCGAAAAGACAGACAGACACACAAATACATATGTTAGAAAGTTTTGCTTTTACGCTATACTCGGGCGTTTGTCCATAAGGATAAGTAGAGTTTTTATGACTTGAACAGGCTAAAAGTATTTTTAAAAATATCATAAACGGGAACGGTATAAATTAATTGGATATCTTTTAAATCACGATCAACATATTTTTTTAGCAAAACAATAGAAACGAAAAAAATATCGTTTTCAAGTACCTTTTTTGGCACGGTTACGCACATAAAAAAGATTAAATATTAAGGGTCACTTTTAGCTAACTAGCACAGTTAGCTAGTTAGATAGCTACCATTCAGTTGGGAAATGTAATATGCGCACCTCCGCATAACTTTAACTTACCTCACTAAGAAAGGGTCGCATGACTACCTACATTAGTATTGTATGTACATACGGTACGGTGTCCTGTCCGATAACTTACTTGTATCAAAAGACATCTCATATGCACGAACGTCAGCTGTCACCCGGGCTTTTATTCACGACGCTCCTCCTACGACGAACCAGTGTAAGACAGACCCCTCGATCACGCGTTGTTACTACGAATTCTGGCGTCAAGACATAATCCGCGGTGAAAACCGTGTAGGTTTGGACAAGAATAGGTCTAACTAAACGTGATCATCTGGGTCGTGAATGTTCCCTGTAGCGGGAGTCACGGCAATCGACTAAAACCCCTGGGAAGGTGACGAAGTTTCGACAAAGATTTTCGCCCTAGGAAGAACCTTATGCAAAGAGGCGCGAAGGCTCCAGTTTAGTATGAGATCCTGGAGTCTCCATGACAGCGCAGATGTATAGAAATACCACATAACCTATTCTATCCGCGGAGACCAGACCAGCTTGGAGAAGTTGATACAGGCTGGCTGCGTTG
Source organism: Epinotia bilunana (assembly GCA_947049275.1). Classification (NCBI taxonomy): domain Eukaryota; kingdom Metazoa; phylum Arthropoda; class Insecta; order Lepidoptera; family Tortricidae; genus Epinotia; species Epinotia bilunana. The sequence goes on along the minus strand of OX346275.1, from coordinate 12,117,937 downwards.
AAGGAAACAAGAGTGGAGGCAGAGCACTCACACGATGGACTGATGCAATCCGCGTTGCCACGGGCGTCAATTTCCAAGGCGCAATTAGCCTAAAATACATGTGCAATGAACTGCGCTCCTGGTCACGAGGAGCCTTGAGGAACCGACGAATAAGTCTATGCTGTGGCCCTGGGTACCTGGCGGTCGGGTTTTCTCCACGAAATAAAGGGTACGAGGTGAGACCATTTGCGAATAACACGGCTCCGCTGTGAATCAAAATATGAAAATAGACACGGACCACAGCTGTGCCGTTAAGTATTCAGAAGGGCGACAATGCGGCCCGAATTAATTATAGAAATGCGGTGTTTTATACCGATGCAAATACCGATGTGTGCATAAGTTAGGAGGGTTTCCGCCCGTATTAAGCTTTTAATGAGATGAGCACATTTTTGTAAAGGGTTTTGCGGTTTGTATTGCGCTGTTTTGTTACATGCCGTGCAATCTAAACTTCTATACTAATATTATAAAGAGGAGTCTGTTATGTTGTAAGTTTGTATAGGTAATCCCGGAACTAACTCATCCGTTTTCAAAAATTCCTTCACCAATACATGTAATGGACCTTCGAGAGAGACCGAGGCTATGTTTTATTCTGTGGCTCCACCTGGGTTCTATCTTATACACGGGGTGTCTAATCATGCCTAATATAGTTTCTTCCGCGGCTTTCCCCGATATTTGTAAAGCTTTGCATTTTCACGAGCATACTCTTTGGGCCACAAACATAATATTTCCGATACATACGAGTATATATTGTCGATTTTACTTCCTTCTTTTCTGACTTCACAATTCTTGCACGGTTAGCACGACCGCGAAGTGTCTCGTACGCGATAACGACCAGTTTCTTTCTAAGTGTTCTTTGAATGACAACCATCGATTTAAATGCCATGGTACAAACGACAACACTGTTAACTGACCATCCTGTGTTTATATAGAACCTTATTGCAATGCACTTAAGGTGTACCGATGGTCAGTTAGCTGTGTTGTCGATAGTACGTTCAGTCGAATATAGCGGGCGCGTTGACGCGCCCATAAGGCAACCGTAACTTTGTAATGCGTATCGAAAAGCAGTTGCGGACCCACAACCCTCCCTTGTCAACTCCAGCTGCTGGCAAGCCTCCAGATCTATGCAGCCCGTTTAGATTTTATCGCATCGCTGCTGAAGTTAAATATACAGCACATAGGACTATATCAAGGATGTGGTGCAGTGATTCAACGGTCACATAAATTCGAAATTAAAAGTTCGTTGACAATGAACGTAGCTAAGAACCATCTGAATAGACAAGGCGTTAGATTAAAAAAAGCCGCACTCAAATCGGTTTATCCGTTTCAGAGAAACTAAGCCACAGATAGTCACAGAAATACAATTATAACACTCGTTGGCGTTAGGGGTTAAAAAAAAACTTTCAAAAATGTCATTTTTTGTACGAGATTTTATTGCCGATTGTTTTTTTCTGCATACCATCATCAACTACTCATTGAGAAGATTCTAACGAGTGCAAACTCAGCGGGATTACTTCGGTTAAGTACTGAATTCCCATAGCCACCTTCCGTCTCCATCGTCAGATCAGCTCGTTGGTACCATAATATTGAATTGTCATCCAAACTATACTTATACCCAAAATTTCAGCTCAATCGGTCACCGGGAAGTGTCCCGTACTAACAGGGGAAGTTAATATAAAGTTGGTAAAAAAAACTCGCAAGATTTGATTACAGACAGTCAGATAATAGGACAAGTGAAACTAAATAAAAGCTTGTAAAAAGATGAGTGTTGATGTTTGGATTCCTTTTACGAATACATTGTGATCTTTTAAGCATAGATAATAGAAGGTAAGAGAACATAAGGAGGCATGTAAAAGAAAAGGTTAACAGGGAAGAATACCTTTAGAATACTACGTACTCGTCCACAAAAAAAGAAAAAAAAAACACTTCTAAATATTTTCCAATTTCAATGGTTTTTTAGTACGTTATTGACACAATGAAAGACTAGGTTTATAAGGTTTTCCTTTTTTCATTTGCAATAAATTCAAACTTGTATAGGCACCTCAAAAGATTTTTTTAAAGCGAAAACTATTAACCTAGAATATATTATGCTGAAGCGATTGACATCAAAATCAAAGTGAGTTGTTATGTTGTGTAGATTTAGCTAGTGGAAACCGTTTTCTCCCGAAAAGGAAATTTCATCAAATAATTACCTAGTCAGTCGCGATTTGCTAGCTGCTTCAAAACTATTCTTCCCTCTTAATGCCGTGTCGTAACAATATCTATGGAAAACGAAGGTGGGAATACTTGTTACCCAGTATCCTTAATGATCTACCATCTGATGTACTTACAAATATATGTGATAAACCGCAACATTGTAAACGTATAATGAAATCTGCTTGTATATCCCAAACCTTATAATGCAAACCTAAACTAATGTTGCCGTCGTAGATGCATCCAGTTTTTGGACCTTAAGCCGCGGCAATAGGATGAGAAACTGCATGCACGCCTCCAGCGTGCCCCTAAGTGCTGCACAACATTATATATATCAATTTTGAGTGAATGCAGTGGCAGTTAAACCCTGCTGGGTTTTGTCCGCTGCCTGGCCGTGTATTCTGTGTAATAATGATAAGTATAAAAAAAAAATAACAACAGGCCGACAAATAAAATACTCACGAAATATGTAATTGGTCATTGCTCCAACAACATGAGCCTCTTCGCAAAATAGTAATCATGACTGTATAGACCTGCAACACCAATCTGCAGGCCTATTCAGAACTCAAACAAGTGAGAAATTATCGGAATCTCACTTGTTATGATTTCCCGCTAACTTTAGATGAGCAAACGAAACAAACACAGACACACACACTGGTTACGCCGTCAGAGCAAAATCCCTTTTGGCCTCCTTTCTTAAAAGCTGCTGAGACTGCTTACACCGCCTTCATGCGTAAGAAGAAAAAAAAAGTAGTTTCAGTCTGGTAAATCTTTTCCATACGCATGTCACCGCGAAATATTCTCACCGCTGCAAATAAATTGCGAACAAAATAGTGTTTGTGCTTGTTCCTCACTGAATAATCGTTTGTTTTAACTCCTCGCCCGCCCGCTCCAAGCTGCACACCAAAAACTTAAAGGTAAGCAGTTTCAGCTCTTCGAAATTAACATATTTGGCTTGTTCACGCCGCTGCGTTCAGCACATCATTCAGTTATTAATATGATTTTACTGTTAATTGATTATACACCTTATTTACACTACACAAGGCATATATTTGCATTGTATCGAGCCTCTGCCAATCAGATAGCTTAAATATTGCGTGATACATGTAATCAGCCAATCCTAGCTCACCACACACCCACGCCATCCATCAGAGCCCTCTGCTTGACACACTTGCCTTTCTATCGCCTAGCGAAACACTCCACATAAGACCAAATTTGTACCTATTTAAACTGCATTAAACAGTCTTTCTTTCAATTATGGTTTAAATCATCTTCCCTTGTTCCCGTCTGGAACAGGTTTGTCTTTTTAAATTTATTCTACCGCGTAACCTTGCCTTCGCTCCGCACCGCTCATTACCGCATAGTTCAAATTGCCTATTTACACGGCCTAATCACACACATTTGCGACGATAATCAGATAAAACAAGATGACACATACTTAAAGATAGACTGAGCGTGTCACGAAATCAAACATTTATTATTAACTAGCTTCTGCCCGCGATTCTGTCCGCGTGGAACTCGTTTACATCGTAGCTCCACACAAACTTTCACCACATTTCACCCCCTTTAGGAGATGATTTCCGGGATAAAAATTATCCTATGTCCTTCACCGGGACTCATATCTCTATACCAAAGCGGTTGCGGCGTGAAGAGTTCTGAAGAGGTGACAGACAGACAGACAGACAGAAAGACAGACGGACGTACCTACACACTTTTGCATTTGTAATATTAATATGGATTCCCCTCCGGCCATGTGGTCCTACTGCTTACTCTCCACCACCACCACCACCACCCATCACTTTAGTTTGGGCTAGCGTGGGGACTCGAGAGTAACCTCTATGTTATAAGGAGATCTTTACATTTTGTCAATATCGTCCAAAGTGAAGCTCCACGGAATACAACAAATGTACATACGTTTGAATATGTTATGTTATATATTTGGATATATACCAATACCGTAATGTGTCTCGTCAGTCCACTGTGGAACAACCATCCCATAGCCACTTCAACTTGACTTCAGTACCTCGGAACAATAGTCACGTAGACTGTCGTACATGTAATACTAATGACTTCCCCCAGTTGGCTCGGTTCCAGGCGTTGACGGCCGAGGAAACCTATTAAGATCGCAATGATGTTAAGACTGATAACTGCAGGTTACGTTATGTCCTTGATACAGATTGTGGCTTGGAACAGGAGCAAATCTATGTATTATAACGCGGTGAACGACAAGATAAAGCATCTATCCCATTCTATCGAGTGGTTTCAGAACGTGATAGATTATTACATGATAAGCGAGACCATCATATGTGTGCTGGCGTAGGCTGTAGACCTTACATCATTTGAAGCCTCCTTTTTGAAGCAACACCAGATTACTTTTCTAGATTTAAGAATCCACAGTAAGCTCGGCCGAATTTCACCTTCCCATACAAACGTAGGTTCGGTCTCATTCTCATTTTAAAACTACGTGTTGGATTGTGACGAAACTTTGCATATACATTGACATGAGGTGTATCTATGTCTGTAATTAGTTTATATGGTTCCAGATTATAAAACAAACGAAATACAGCAAAAATAAGTTTTGTATGCAATACTTATATTAGCTGTATTTTTTTACTATGGTATCTGAAGCTACACAAACTAATTACAGACATAGGTAAACCTCATGTCATTGTATATGCAAAGTTTCGTTACAATCCAACACGTAATTTAAAAATGAGAGCGAAACTACGTTTGTATGGAGAATCGAGTTTACTGCGGACTCTAAGCTTAATGTCATATATATATTCCCGTAGTTCGTCCAAAAAAATATTCTTATCTAATCTATTTGATTTGCAGGTCTTTACCAGCGAATGATTAATATGTTTAATCATTCGGTGGTAAAGATCTGCTGGATGCGGGTGGTGCAGGACCGGTCATTGTGGCACTCTTTGGGGCCTATGACCAGCAGTGGACGTCTTCCGGCTGATATTTACAATCCCAGGGAATATTTTTGTCCCGGAAATCATCTGTTAAGGGGGTGAAATGGGGAAAGTTCGTAGGGAGCTACGATATAAAAGATGTCCACGCGGACGGAGTCGCGGGCAGAAGCTAGTTATATATATATAGTTACTGTTTCATTCAATCCCTGACCCAATTCAAAGATTTCCACGTAACTAAAACAAACAACTATCAGTGCGCTACCAAACTTAAACACACAAAACGTAAACACAGTTAATATAAACAATAATTTGTTTCTTGCCAAATGTGGTGGGCGACTTGCCAATTCGGTCGCGTCGGTTAGGTCTAAATTAGAGCCTAACTTACACCCTACGTGACAATTCTGCGGTCGAGTGTTGCACAAACATTCGTTGGTGCTAATCTGTCATTAGGAGTTTCTGATAACTTGCTAAAGCTATCGTCATCATATCAGCCAAAAGACGTCCACTGCTGGACATAAATACGCCTCCCCCAATAAGTGCCAAAGTGAGCGGTCCTGCGCCTCCCGCATCCAGCGGACTCCCGCGACCTTTACCAGGTCATCAGTCCTTCCGGTACGTGGTCACCACTCGAGAACCTTTCCGCCCCAACGGGCATCGGTAAAGCTATAGCTCCTGCAAAGGCCACATCAGCATTGGCGGGGAAGACTCGGTATGCTATATATTTTTTCGGCATTACCGGGAGCCAAATAATGTCGCCCTGCATTTGTTTACTGGTCGATAGTATCAGGAATACATTTAAGCAGTAGTAATTATTTTGACGAGGAACCTAACTGCACTGCATGCGGTCACAATCCTCAGTCATGACCAGAGCCCGGAATTTTCACGGCAAAACAAAAGACTGTCGCAATCTTACTAGTGTTAGAAACATTTTCGTATCGAATCGAGTATTATTACGAGAAATATCTAAAAAAACTTCTCACAACATACCAATTACAATGAATTTTCTAAATTCCTTGACGTCGAGTGAAGTTGAACAATCATTTAGTATATATAAATGGCTTTATAGTGATAAACGAAACTGTGTCTACTCCCAGAGAATGTTGAGATATTAATGATTATATACTCTTATTACTATCAGAAATAAAATGTCATGTGTTGCTGTGGATTTCGAAGAAGAAATTGCATCTGTTTCTATGTAATTTTATACAAACCTCACGTATATTTGTGGACCGCTTTTTTTTCTTCTATCACACAACTATCGATATCGATACAAAAATGTTACTAACACTAAGGTTGCGACAGTCTTTTGTTTTGCCGGTAAAATTCCGGGCTCTGGTCATGACTCATGAGGGATCGACTAAGAAGAAGAGAAAGCGCTTATTAAAATGGAGGCGCGCAGTAATAGCCTGTATTGACTTACTAACAGTATGCTGAGGCTTTTTTTACTGACGCCCGTTGTGATTTCAATATTTTACGTTTCCCCATGGCCAGCAAGTGGCATTTTCCGCACGCGTAACGGGCACTAATCACCACTTTACGGCCAGGTGTGACCTGTAATTGCTGTGACAATTGGATCTGGTAATAATTAAATAAAGGACAATCTTACACAAATCGACCCAGTCCCAAACTAAGCAAAGCTTGAACTAATGGTACTAGAAGACGATAAACATACTTATCTAGATTAATAAATACTTAAATACTTAGACAACATCTATGACTCGGGAACAAACATTCTTGCTCATCACACAAACAAATGCCCTTATCGGGATTCGAACCCGGGACGTCTAGCTTCGTAGGGCTTCACTCACTACCAACTAGAAAAAGTTCGTCAATATTAATTTGTAGAATAGGTATTTTTTCAAATTTAAGTCGATTACTTGTAACACAATTTGATTTTAAAATTTTAAATTGTTTTTAAAATTTGTAACACAATTTGTTTAAATAAATGAGATTTGATTTGATTTGATTTGATATGATAATCCACAGGGATGAGAATAATCCAATTTTACTCCATTGCACCAACAAGATTCATACAGGGTAACTTCGGTACAATTTTCTTTGTTTAAATACCAGTAGCATTTCGCACTGACAGAAACATGCCCCGTCACAGCGAGAACCAACCACCAACACTACACCTCCCCCAAAAGACCTAAAAACATACAAAATCCCTGCTACATACGTCATTTTAAAACCACCAAGCGCACGACTAATCTTAAAAACGTAAGTGTAGAGCGACCGCGGTGCAGTTACGACATATTGGAAGTAAGTTGGGTTCAGGTGGAAGATTGATTACGTTTCGAGGAGAAAAAGAACGTTGTGCGGAGACGCCTTGTGTTTTATTTTAGGTGGTTTGTACTTTAATGCTGAGTACATTGTAGGTATCCAAAACACCTGAGTGTTGTAATTTGTTTTCGATACAGTAATGTTTTTAACCCCCGACGCAAATAGAGGGGTGTTATAAGTTTAACGTGTCTGTGTATCTGTCTGTGGTATCGTAGCTCCCAAACGGATGGACCGATTTGAATGCGGTTTTTTTGAGTCATAGATAATTTTAACCCGAGTGTTCTTAGCCATGCTTCATGAAAATCTGTTCAGCCGTTTGAAGATCATCAGCTCTTTTCTAGTTGATGTTCTCTCTCGGCTCGTTAGATTCGTCTTGTCATGAGTTGATGACGGTATAGAAAAAAGTATAGTTGGCAAAAGGGGACGAACTGAAATGGTTTTCAGTTGCACAGCGCGCAATGACAGTCGCAGCACATGCTGGAGTGCGTTCCTTTTGTCACACAAATAATCTTGTATTTTTTAATCTCGATATGTATTTTGCTCATGTAACTGTTTCTGTGACAATAAACATTTTCTTTCTTTCTTTCGTTCAATAAAAGCTTGTACCAAAAATGATTTTATTGTCAGGAACTTATTTTATCTCTAAAATCATCCCCTAAGTTACGGGATGGAACTTAGAGATGATTGTTTACGTATGGAAGTGCGATTAACGAATCCTACGCAGACAAAGTCGCAGGCAAAAACTTTATACTATACTATTTATAACCACTGTGACTAGTCAATGCCTACACCCAATGCCCATATCACAAAAATAAAACGAAAAACACAAAAAACACGAAATGAATAATTCAACTACATTTACATACATGGTCGGGAATCGAACTCGCGTGCAATGGAATAATCACTCAGCCGTTTAATTGACAAGGACGTCTGTCCGTCTGTCTGTGACAGGTGGTTTGTTTTTAAAGTTGGTTTTTAATTAGGGCCATAGTTTTGCCTACGCATTGGAACGGCGCCATTTTGTTGCGATGAGTATTGAAGATGAACAAAATGGTTGTCCATTGACTTGTAAAAGTGCCATTACGGCCTACTTGCAGAATAAAATTCATTTATTTCATTGATGCGACTTTTGGAAGACGATTTCGTATTAAAAGGGAGGTAGGTAACTAAACGTAAACCTATTAATTTCTCCACTACCCAAAGGCTGTCTGGAAGAGATCGCTCTTTACCAATAAGACCGCCCGTTGTTTTAGCTCTACTGTCTCCCTGTATCTCTGTGTTTTCTTTTGTAACCGCTTTATCAGTGTGAGATGTGCAATAAAGTGTATTTGTAATGTAGTGTTACTAAACGTTACGAAATCGACACTTACGTACACAGGCACTTATCTACCAATAGAATTGAATACGAGTGGTTGAATACCACTCGTTTTTCAATTTTCTATCGCTATTTCAAAATAGCATATTCTCATTTTTGACAGTTTTCGAGTGAAAGAGTCGAGCGTTCGGTCCCCAGCTCAGCCGAAAGACGTTCACTGCTGGATTGCAGAGGTCTCCCACAATGACGGGTCCTGCGCCACCCGCACCCGGCGGACTCCCGCGACCTTTACCAGGTCGTCAGTCCACCTTTTGGGGGTCTACCCACGCTGCGCCTTCCGGTACGTGGTCACTCGAGAACCTTTCCGCCCCAAGGGTTCTAAGTGCAATGTGCCCCGCGTTTAGCGATTCGGAGGGCTATATCGGTAATTGGTAACTTAGTTCTGCTTTATATGTGTAATACTGTCAAATCAAAAGCTTTCTTCATCTAAGCTAAATCAAAACCTAGCCAGTTAAATACCATTATCTATTATTTATAAAAGAGCAAAAAAAACGCGTTTGTTGTTATAGCGGCAACAGAAATACATAATTTGTGAAAATTTCAACTGTCTAGCTATCGCGGTTCTTGAGATACAGCCTGGTTACAGACAGACGGACAGACAGCGAAGTCTTAGTAATAGGGTCCCGTTTTTCCCCTTTGGGTATGGAACCCTAAAAACCAAATCAACGGGCTATTTAAAATTTAAGCTGATGAGCGAAACTGTGCTCTAAGGATTTGATTGATTTTTGAATGGGTCCGCTAATGGATAATGCATTAATTCAACACCCCTTAAACAAACCGTCTTTAAATATTACTATTTCTATAGCTCTTACGTCCTTCTGTCACGGACCTTATTCCAATGATGACAAAAGAGCTTATCTTATTGCACCGTGTATGGGCGCTTACGGTGTTCTGATATGTGCATGTATAAAGAACAGCGTATTCGCAGCGTATACGTGAGATTATTTAGGTTGGCCGAATTGCACCAAAGTAGTCCATTCAAAAAGCAACTCTAACTCCATGACAAAATATTCCAATTCCAATGGCAGTTTTATAAAAAGTCGGCCACGTTATATAATCTCTGCCATACCTACTCGCTATTGTGACCAGTGCTCTGACCTCTGACCAAATATAGTTAGTATGGAATCTGGGGTCAAGATTATTCGTATTGAGTGGTGAATACTTGAATAGTTGCAGTTGTTAATTCACTGACTAATCGACAGACGTGTGTATGCCGACTTTGATTTTCTGCAATTATGCAGATGAATCAGGATTATTCGGGATGTATTTATAGTTGAATCGAAACGGACATCTCAAAGACTTGAATATCGGAAGATCTGATCTGCGGAGCGATCCGATTAAAGCCCGCATCACACTGGTGCGGCCTGGCCGCGGCGGTCTATAAATGAGTCAAAAAGTGTACTTGATGCGGTTCCTTTACAAAAAAAGCGGCCAAGTGCGGGTTCGCGTATTAAAAAAAAACTACTTACTAAGATCTCGTTCAAACCTTTTTTTTTTTTCGGTGGAAGTTTGTACATCATATTTTTTTAGTATCATCATTCTCTTATTTTAGAAGTTACGGGGGGGGGGGGGCACATTTTACCACTTTGAAAGTGTCTCTCGCGCAAACTTATTAGTTTAGAAAAAAAATGATATTAGAAACCTTAATATCATTTTTGAAGACCTATCCATATAGATACCCCACACGTATGGGTTTGATGAAAAAAAATGTTTGGGAACCCCCTTTATTGCTTTTTTTCTCTTGTTGTGTGAAAATCTTAATGCGGTTCACAGAATACATCTACTTACCAAGTTTCAACAGTATAGTTCTTACAGTTTCGGAAAAAAGTGGCTGTGACATACGGACGGACGGACAGACAGACAGACATGACGAATCCATAAGGGTTCCGTTTTTTGCCATTTGGCTACGGAACCCTAAAAATGTAAGGGCATAACCCGTTCCTATACCCTAAGAAATTCCTGCTGGGTGTCCTGGGGTTTAATTCTATGGAGGCCAGGCGCAATCTTGTGCACTTCTCACCATGGCCAAGTAGGTAGTATCTTGAGGGGGAATGCAGTCATAGCATAGAGTTAGCAACGCAATTAGTGCGTTTGTTCGTTCCCTCTCCAACCAGAGCCTCTAGTATAAGTTTTACCGAAACAAAACTTTACGATCGCATTTGCGTTTTACCCTCAATTTGTATGGGATTTGACAGCTAAACGCGAACGCGGTCGTAACGTTTTGTTTCGGTAAAACTTATACTTGAGCCTCAGGTTTGTTTTCCAGCCGCGTGGTCGCCGTCTGCTAGCGGTGCCAATATCGCGAACGGTGTCACGCAGAAATTCGCCGCTGGTACGTGCCTTATACCTACCTTTTAAATGCACTCCTCGCATCAGCCCCTGAATGTGATGTGTTTGCAAGCAGATGGGCAGTATAGTGCGTGATGAATGTTTGAGGTTCTGCGAGAAGATGGATGTACTTCTCTCTTCTGTCTGACATTTATTTTGTTGTAAATATACTAACATTGTTATTTGTATTGTTGTATCTGATGTTTCATAGTGATTTCGTTTCGACTGTTATGCTGTGTAACTATTTTTAAATTAATAAATAAATAGGTAGTAAACTTCTCATTAGGGAGCTGTCAAATTTTCTATTACTTATAGATAGACATTTTGACTTGTAAAAGTGCGCTCGTGTCATATTTGCTGAATACATATTTTCAATTTTTGAATTTTGAATTGACTGTCACGTCGGGAAATGGAACGTTTTGTGGTTGGATCTACGGAAGTAATGGAACGGCCGTTAATGTCAAAATTCATACAGTCGACGCCAATGTCCATACATATCTCACCGAGATAGCACGTCGAGACAACATATTCTTCATTGGCAAAACTGAGGCGCTTGACTGAGACTACGGTGTCATCATGTCACCGTCGTGATATTACAAAGATACATAAAGATTTTCCCTAATTCAAGTAATACCTTTGAGAGGTTAATACAATTTCTTAATCGACTGTGCATACTACAAATTCTTAATCGAATGAGAAAGTTACAAAGCTTTTCCCGCAACAATATTTTCTCTACCAACCCCTTTGAGCGCAAACAAGTTATAAAACTTATAAAACACACATTATTATAGCTTAAGCTTGGATCGCTTGAACTGACTTCAAAATAAAAGGCTTGTGTGGCGGTGTTCTTATTTTAGCACAGACCAGGGTGGGCGAAGTATCGATGATCCGAGATATCGATAAATTAAATCTCTGGTATGGGCACGGCTCGTTCACGACTCGTTCACCAGCAGCGATCAGTTACAACTACGTCAGTGGAGTATTAACTTGCACCAAGTGCGCTCGCACTTTTGCGAGGATATGTAAGCCACTTCAGAGCGCACCAGAGAGTAAAAGAACAACACTCTAATAATAATAATAGTTAATACCAAAGCCAGAATAGAGTCGCTGTGGCCGAAATCGGTCACGACGACATCTTAATCATCATCACAAGGCCGTGCGCGAGCGGTCTAAGCTCGATAAATTACGAGAGACAGCTAGCGCAAGATCTTGTGTTACCCGTGCAAGGGGAAAGCACACCTTTGCAACCTACCCTACCTACAGTTAACTTGCAATTTAATAAATGTTATCGCTTTGTTCTTACGACACGACTCGGTGGGTTGTTTAATTGTAAAGTAGAGACATTTTTTATATATCTAGATCGCAATTACAATATTATTATTTTTCGGGAATTTCAGTGAAAAATCAATTTGCGTTTTTATAAAATTTTAGTTAAGTTTTGTGAAGCTTGAAACAATAGAATTAAAAGTATAATTATCGATATTTTCAGAACCAATCCCATCCCTAATCTGCATCTAAGCGTGTGCACGACGCGGGATCGCTCAAGATTCTTTACTGACTGCCCCTTTGTCTACCTTCGTAATCGATAATTTAAATGCACTTCACTGTACGTCGCCTTCGCTTAGTACCACCACAGTAAATATATTAGCTAAAGCAGTATTGGTAAGTATGGGTAAGGTAGTAGTTTTGTTGAATTTTTAATCCGCATAAAAGTCTCCTCTTATTTATTATTACTAGCTTCTGCCCGCGACTCCGTCCGCGTGGAATTGGTTTACATCGTAGCTCCATACAAACTTTCACCCCCCATTTCACCCCCTTGGGAGATGATTTACGGGATAAAAACTCCCCTATATCCTTCCCCGGGACTCAAACTATCTCTGTACTAACTTTCATCTAAACCGGTTCAGCGGTTTAAGCGTGAAGTGGTAACAAACAGACAGACAGCCAGAAACACTTTCGCATTTATAATATTACTAGTTTCCACCCGCGACTTCGTCTGCGTGGACCCGGGATAAAAACTATCCTTTATGTTAATCTAGGATTTAAACTATCTTCATGCTTAATTTCATCCAAATCTGTTAAGCCGGTTAAGCGTGGTTGAGTAACAAACATCTAAAAATCCAAACATCCAAATATACAAACATCTAAATATCCAAACTTTCGCATTTAAATATAATATAAGTAGGATTAGTATGGGAGCAGTAAAAAATAATTTATACGCAAATAACGACTTTAGTTTTAATCAAGTTTTGAGCGTTAATTAATTAATTTACAAAAAATACTCAATTGACTTCGGCAGTTTCAAGTGTTTTTAATTTGATTAAAATGATTAATTTGTTGTTATTCCTTTCTTTTAAGAGTCCGCAGTAAGCTCGGCCGAATTTCGCCTTCCCATACAAACGTAGTTACGCTCTCATTTTAAAACTACGTTTTGGATTGTGGCAAAACTTTGCATATACATTGACATGAGGAATATCTATGTATGTAATTAGTTTATATTGTTCCAGTGTATAAAACAAACGAAATACAGCAAAAACAAGTTTTGTATGAAAAACATAAATTCGCTGTATTTTTTTCACTTTGGTATCTGAAGCTACATAAACTAATAACAGACATAGATATACCTCATGTCATTGTATATGCAGTTTCGTTACAATCCAACACGTAGTTTTAAAATGAGAGTGTAAATACGTTTGTATGGAGAATCGAGCTTACTGCGGACTCTTAAGATACTACTTAAGAAGAAATATTATTTTTGTATATTCTTTCGATTAACATCATAAAAAAACGGATTTTTTTTCACCTTTAAGTCGGTTCGATTCCCAGACGAAGCAAGTTATTTTTAGAAAATCTTTGAATGCAGTATTACTGAATCTTAGAAATAACAGAATGTCTTCTTTCAGCAAAATATCCTATCTACGATATTTAAGGTACTTTCCCTTGATGCCCCATAGGCTTGGGACGCCCTGTATACATGCGCTTAAGTTTATTGTAGCGACGCGTGGCTGTGCGAATGTGTCATCGGACGTTACTACGGACTTGTGGCACTGCTTTAAGCTCTATATCTTCTGTGTACGTGCTTCGCTGTACACTGGCGAGCATTTTATAGGAAAATGGCAGCGTTAGATTCACTTGAACTTTTGACGGGTATTAATTTGGGAATTTGTTCCTTTTTTACTGTTATGTTTTTACTTCAGTGTTCGTCTTCGCTTCGTGCTACGTGCTTCGGTACACTGGTGAGCATTTTATAGCAAAATGCAGAACTTAATTCACTTAGTTCGAATATAATCAAAGGTCAGAAAGGTGTAGATTTAATTGAAAATATAAGGGAATAAAAAATGCCAGAAGAAGCTAGGATTAAGATAAAAAAAACTTTGGCTAGACGAAAGAGCACGTTCTATGCGTCACAGCTCGGCTTGATTTGAGTTTTCTAGATGTCAAACATCGGTTTTATTAAATAGACTACCTTCTGCTCGTAAATGCTTTATTTACTAGCTTCCGCCCGCGACTTCGTCTGCGTGGACCTGGGATAAAGACTATCCTATATTATTTAATCCAGCCTATCAACTAACTTCGTGCAAAATTTCATCCAAATCGGTAAAGCCGTTCAAGAGTCCCTTATAGACAAAATTTGAAGTTGCCGCCAGCTATCTTACTAATTTAACTATCCCAAATAAGTCATCATCACATCATCATCATTTTCAGCCTTTAATCGCCCACTGCTGAGTATAAGCCTCTCTTCGAGGACGCCACTTATCCCGGTCCCGTGCTAGTCTCATCCAGAGATGACCCGCGCTCTTGTTTACGTCGTCAACCCATCGAGCTGGTGGACGGCCGACGCTTCTTTTTCCTGTTAGTGGCCACCAATTCCGTTAACGTTTTGGTCCACCTACCGTCACGCTGCCTGGCAATATGTCCTGCCCAACTCCATTTGAGTTTGGTTATAACTTCTTCGACGAAATAAGTCATACACCTCATTTAAAAAAACGATGGTAGGCGAAGACAGTTAACGATCTGAAGTTAGCTTCACACATTTACTGTGTTTTCGATAGGGTTGTCATAAATCATGTTAACTCACTCGACAACAAAAAAGAAAGGGTAATGGTTTAGGACTAATAAAAATCAGTTCATCCGTTTAAGAGATACGGCGCCATAGCAAACATACAGATAAATCACCTCAATTACATTTTAATCGATTGCTACGCATAACTTAGGTAAAAAAAAAATACCATAAGAAAGAGCATTCGTTGTAGATAATTATCAAGAAAAAGCCTAATAAAAAAAACACGTGCTGCCACTTAAACGTAAAACGGCACTACACGTCTACACGGCCGCGACATACTCTCGATTTTTCTCGCACTGTATCTCTTGTTCTAATAAGAAACAGACGGATACTGCGAGAAAAATCGAGAGAGCTCGCGCGCCGTCGCATGATAGCCGTGCTGATTGTTAAAGGGCCTTAAGTTAGCCACAATTGATGCGAGAATATTGCCATGCATAAAAACACTTTCGATTACTAAATATAAAGTGTTTTTATGCATAGCAATATTCTCGCAGGTTCCACATAAACCTACTAAGGTTTGTGTAGAACCTGCCCTAAAACCTAGGTGGGAATTTTCAACTTTTGGGACTTCGTCAACTTAGGTCGATTTGTGTAAGATTGCCCCGTAATATTTATATTTATTAATTTATAAATTCTATTGACGGCCACTTTAGTGCATAATTGTTATCCATCGTATTTTCTCGGAAACGTTCGTATTTGTCATGCTACTTCAGTATATTTTGTACCGAGACTGACTGAAATAGCAAGACACGTTCGTACGTTTCAGTGAAAATTCGATGGAAAATAATTATTCACTAGATATGTACATCCCTGTTGGTTCACTGTCAAAGTTAGTTCACAAAGCCTTTGTGAGTGTACCTAACAATACGCGGTGGTAACTAGAATTTACCTGAATCATTCAGAAGTGCATCAAAGCAACATAATCGATATGCCGGATCAG
This sequence comes from Epinotia bilunana, assembly GCA_947049275.1. Lineage (NCBI taxonomy): Eukaryota > Metazoa > Arthropoda > Insecta > Lepidoptera > Tortricidae > Epinotia > Epinotia bilunana. The sequence continues at coordinate 12,101,801 of OX346275.1, read as the reverse complement.
TTTGTCCTAGTTTTGAAATTATATCTGCGTTATACGAAACGTGTGGTTTACAGAATAGATAGCAGCGGGAGCGGTGTAGTAAAAACGCTGGGATTTTCTGTGAGCAGCTGTATACGACGCAATAAGATTCTTTTGTTTTAATTTGTATTAGCTGAAAAGCAGCGTTGTAGGTGTCTGCCAGCGAGCCAGTGGTCCGGTTCAATGCCGCAGAGACACGCTTGTTTCATGTTTTGTGTGTGTTTCTTTGTTTATTTTATCGTTTAAGATGTGTATCCTGTGTGTTTGCGAATAAATATATCTTTCTTTCGTCCTTTTCTTTTAATACAATATAAATTGTATGAGAACTAAGTATACATAGTTGTCATACATATTTATTTTGTAAAAGTAGTTTGAAATGTTGTGATTAGGCAATATTTCAGAACCAAAATAACAATTTACTAGATTTTCCCCACAACGATTATTACGGGCCCAACGTTGTGACGTCACTATAACCTGTCAATCAGCATGGATAGTTTTCATTTCTCATCAACGTGGTCAGACTGTGACTCTTCTTTGTATTTTAATGTGCTCTACTTGTAGTTGGTCCCATCCAAACATTTAATTCTCTCTATAAACTGGTTCTAATGCCAACGTGAAAAAGATAAGAAACTAGCCTATTAAAACAAAAAAAATCCGTCATATACAGCTGGTCACGGAAAATCCCAACGGTTTCACTACAGCGCTGATTTTCAGCCAGCACCGTCGTCGGTGACTCACGGAAACGTCATTAATTTTTTTTTAGGGGACAATCTTACACAAATCGACCTAGTACCAAACTAAGCAAAGCTTGTACGATGGGTACTAGAGGACGATAACCATACTTAAATAGATAAATAAATACTTAAATACATAGAAAACATCCATGACTCGGGAACAAATATTCGTGCTCATCACACAAATAAATGTCCCAACCGGGATTCGAACCCGGGACCTCTTGCTTCGTAAGCAGGGTCACTACCAACTAGGCTAAAGCGGTCGTCAAATTTTAGTATTATTTAGTAGTAGCATTTTAATAGACTACATTGCAACTCGCTCGTTTAGTCTCCGCGCTGCAGCTAAGTAAGCTGTGTAAAGTTATTGTGGAAACTTAAACCGCAAATACCCGATCGTGTTCCGGTATGAAGCCCCGTTTTGCATTGATGATGGATCAGATCATTCCCACATTCCAAAAATTTGGAACGGGAATATCATCGGACGTAGATTAGCTAAAACGAACCGACGCACGCGATGCGACGATCTAAAATTGGAACATTCCGGCTAAAGAAATGCCACTATTATTATTTGTACCTCTAGGAATTTTATGTTAACTATTTCCACTGAGAATCAGGAACTCTTCGACCCTGGCAGGACAAAAAATGTTTCAAAGATATTTTTCCTATTGTGTTACCATTTACCTTATGCTTTGTATGGTGGTAACACAATAGGAAAGTTCAAAAATATATGGACATTTGGGACAATTTTTTTCTCCTATTGGGATGGAAGTTAAAGACATCGTGATTTTGAGTAGAAATAACATAAAAGTTGCGGAAAATTACCGAAAAATGTAGTGGCATTTTTTTGAGAAACGCTCAAATCGTGCATTTCAATTTTGATCCCTTATGGCCTGGATCCTTTTAAGAAATAGATTGCGATTCTAAGAAAAACCTAAGATCTCAATATCAATATAACTTGTGTACAGTTATATACTTATGAAGAGCACTTATAGTACGTATGCCAATGGAATTTATATAATAAGTTGCCGGAAATACTAACAGCCGTATTCATAAACGTTCTACAACCCCATTTTAACTAAAATTCCGTTAAGATGCGTGTCTCCATCTGTCACTTTGACATTTGTGTGCGTGAGAAAGGGACAAAGCACGTTTTATTCAGCAAAGGCATTTTAAGTTTTACGAATAAGAGGGGGTAAATCGTTAAATGGGGCTAAATTCAAGAAAATACTGAAGGACTGGTTAATTTGCAAATGTATGTATGCATGTATGTAAGCACTTTATTGTACACAATAACAGGTTAAAGAATATACATGTCACACAATAGATCAAAGTACAAAGGCGAACTTATCCCTATAAGGGATCTCTTCCAGCTAACCTTTAAGCAATTAAGAGGAAGGTAGGTAGACCGAGATAGGCAAACTTATACCGTGTACAAAAACACAGAGAAAATGAGAACAAAACCTAATAGGTATTAATTCTAGACAAATAAAAACATGCCAATACATATATAAATATACACAAATGTTTTTTTATGATTTTAAAGAATATTTCTTGTGATGTAAATTCTACATTTTAAATGTAGGTACCTACCTATTATTAATATGGGAAGTCCGAAATGAGCAGACTTATTATTTTATGACATGATATGCACAAAGTTTTGACAATAGTTTATATGTATGTCACATTTGTCTGAGATACTGCGAGACGATGGATGTTTAAATATTATGGTTTTTTCTTTTTCTTTTTCGGTTTTTACATGTTAATAATTATAAATTGTACAGTGCTTTGGTTTCTTACTGTCATCTGTATACATTTTGTATGATTACATAAATAAATAAATAAATAAATAAATAAATATCTAAGTTAATCTTACCTAGAATAATTCCGTTCAACGGCATAATATTTATCAAAGAAAAAATATATAAATAGTTAATAGGTATCACCTCCCGCATTAATTTCTCAAATCGATTCAGCGGTTTAATCTTGGAGAGGTAACAGCCAGACAGACAGACGTACAGACACATTTTCTCCATTCCATCCAGAAGGTCCATTTAATGTAAGGGTGAAGGAATTTTGAAATCAGAAAAGGGGATGTTATAGACTTAATTATACGGGTAAAGATAGAACTCTGCATGCAATATTGATAGTTATGGATGATAATGATTTCAAATAACACGTTTCAGAACCAACAATTACACAGAACGGAATTAACACCCAACTATTTAATTGCTCAACGAAATAACGAAGGGTCCTCACCCTAAAATTTAAACAATAGAGATCACCTCCTAATTAAACTCGCGTCGTAAACATAAGGTTTTGAATACAAATGCAATAAAAACCAGTTGGAAACTAACTGCTGAGGTCGCACGTTGAGATGCTCAATGGGAAACGCTGCCCATTGGGATATAGTTAAATTAGTAGTAATAGTGCGTAGTAGTGAAACTCTTTATCGTACAAAATAAACATAGTAGACAATCAACAACAAGATAAGTCATGTACAAAGGCGAACTTATCCCTTTGAGGGCTTCCAGTTAACCTTTATGTAGATGAGAGTAGAAACGAGAAGAGGTATACAAATGCATCGTGTACAGCAAGGTACACACATAAGGTACACACGTAAGGTTTGCATACACATGCGAGTATAATGTAATACATAACCATCATACAGTCAAGGGCAGCAATATCATCATCATCATCATCATATCAGCCGAAAGACGTCCACTGCTGTACATAGGCCTCCCCCAAAGAGTGCCAAAGTGACCGGTCCTGCGCCACCCGCATCCAGCGGACTCCAGCAACCTTTACCAGGTCATCTGTCCACCTTGCGGGGGGCCTACCCACGCCGCGCCTTCCGGTTCGTGGTCGCCACTCGAGAACCACCAATATGTATTCACTCAAAGTTTCATAAATATGTATACTACAACCATATTGTTGCAGAAATAAGGTCTGCGTACATATTATCGAGACTGTGGTGTATACATATTGGTGCCCTTGACTGTACAAGAAAGAAGAGGAGAAACTACATCGTCAGGAGAAGGGAAGAAATTTTAAAACAAGAACGTTTAGAACAAAATATAACCCACCATCAGAAGCCAAAGCATAGTAGATAGAGTGCAAAGTGCTTTTATCTTCTACAAACGCACCGCGCGCGGCTTGTATGTGTGCGCCATAGTATCTATCCGTCGCCGCACGCACACTATAACAAAATCTCGACCCGTTTCTCAGTGCGCCAGTCGAGATTTTGTTTGATTGTGCGTGCGGCGACGCATCTAGATACTATGGCGCACACATACAAGCCGCGCGCGGTACGTTTGTATGAAGATAACCTACTTTCCACTCTTTCTACTATGGCCAAAGTGTCTTCAAAATTTCCCTTGACTGACTGACTACGACTCGAAGTTCGTCGTTTGAGCTCGGGCCAAAATTCTTTCGTATGTGCGGGTGTTCTCCTCTACAGCAGGTTTATCAGGCATTGTAGGTATGTTAGGTAGATTTCAATTCAATTTTTATACGGAAAAATTACAGTTGCGTTGTCTTAACGCGCGTTCGAAACGTCACGTGATTACCCCTCAGGTCGCACTCAGCCGATTCTCGTGAAACTTTGTGAGCAGGTTCAATAGCTAGAAAGATCTTTTTCCGATTCAGTGTTTCGAAAAAAAAACAAAGACAAATGCGAGTCCAAATAGCTCACAGAGGCACTCATCCTCATCCTCCTAGCGTTGTTCCCGGTTGTGCCCCTAAAGGAGCCCGGGGTCCGCTTTGACACCTAATCCCAAGATTTGGCATAGGCACTAGTTTTACGAAAGCGATTGCCATCTGACCTTCCAACCCAGAGGGAAAACTAGACCTTATTAGGATTAGAGCGGTTTCCTCACGATGTTTTCCTTCACCGAAAAGCTAACGGTAAATATTCCGTACATAAGTTCCGAAAAACTCATTGGTACGAGCCGGGATTCGAACCCACGACCGCCGCTTGACAGTCGCATGCCTGAACCACTAGGCTACCGTAGCTTACGCGGGGTGTTATAAATTTGACGTGTCTGTCTGTGTGCCGATTTGACCGATTCAAATGCGGTTTTTTTTGTTTGAAAGCTGACGTGATCGACATGGCTCTTGGCTAAGTTTCAACAAAATCGGTTCAGCCGGTTTTGAGATATTGAACTTTGAATTGATTTTTTCAGGGGTTTTTCAACTTTTCTAAGTTGTTAATTATTTTCTATTTAAATTTTAATATAAACGAATAGTCGCCGGTCCTGCTTTTTGTACCCTATGTGAAACCCTACCCTACCCTACGTCGTCCCGCCACGGTTTACGACACGTCATGACAGATGACTTCCTCGGCACGGTCGAACTACACCGCACGGACCACGATTAATGAACTAGTATAGTCGTTGGGGCAAGTGCGCCACCAGGGTAAGTGCGATTTCATATATTGAAATCTACAGATATTTTAGTGACAGTAGACATCTTAGATGATCATCATTATCATCATATCCGCCAGAAGACGTCCAGTGCTAGAGATAGGCCTCCCCCAAAGAGTGCCACTATGACCGGTCCTGTATGATAGTCGCATTTACCCCGTTGGCGCACCTGCCCCTACTGACCTTACGATAAATAAAAAGTACGTACCATTGACAATGGAAATAATAATTATCGTTTAACTGATAAAAAAAGCACACAAAGAAAACGGTGGATGAGAAGCTGGCTAATGCTGGCAGTTAGTTCTTGCGATGCGTCTTGATCCATCTTGGCGCGGACGGTGACTGACGCGAGAATGTATCCCTACATATTATGTCCTTCCATATATACATATTTTCTCCACATATATTCTTCTGGGTTCTAACAGAATACCACTGTTTTGTTCAATTGCGAGCAAAGCCACGCACTGAGTTGGAGCCATTTTGTCTTGCTGCAATGCACACAGTTCGTTTCTGTGCATACAAACGGATTGTTTTTTAAAATGATCTTTTAAGTCTTGTTTTTAATTTAAAAAAATCTTGTAGTAACTTGTGTGTTTTTAGTAAACAAATAAATTATTTATCTATCTATCTACCTATCTAAAGTAAGGTTTCATGCAGACGTTCACCGACTACAATTACCTACCTCACCCTACCGTTCTTCAGGAAGCCATCTCTCAAAGCACTCACAATAAATAAAATAATAACTGAAACTAGACAACGCATAGCATTGCCTTATTAAACACGTTGACAGGTTTATGGCAAAACGAGAATTATGGCTTCAGTATTAACGTGTCATTTGGCTAAACGCTTTAACGACGGATATCAGATGATCGCGAGATTCATTGCGAGATCGTTGCCAAACAGACTTTTATTTAGAAAATAATAAATAAATAAATATTAGGGGGCAATCTTACACAAATCAATCTAGTCCCAAACTAAGCAAAAACTGTACTATAGGTACTAGACGACGATATACATACTCATATAGATAAATAAATACTTAAATACATAGAAAACATCCATGACTCAGGAACAAACGTTCATGATCATCACACAAATAAATGCCCTTACCGGGATTCGAACCCGGGACCTCCGGCTTCGAAGGCAGGGTCACTACCAACTAGGCTACAGAGGTCGTCGTAATGTAATAATAATGCTTACTGCATAGTAGGTCCAGGTGTTTTCGAGGTTGCATAACTATTCAACATATACAATGCTAGTTAATCCCAAATACTGTATTAATACAGCATTTGGGTGTGTGTACATGTGTGTGCGAGTGTGTGTGTGTGTGTGTGTGTGTGTGTGTGTGTGTGTGTGTGTGTGTATGCGTGTGTGTGTGTGTGTGTGCGTGTGTATGATTGTGGGTGTGCCTGCGTGCGTGCGTGGGAGTGTCTGTGTGATTTTCAAAAAATCTAAACAAGGAAAACGTCGGCTAGAACGTATCATTGTTACTGAATGAGGCATTTAATGTTACGAATCGTAGAATATTAAAAAATACAATGACACATATCAAACGGTCCGTTACACTTGAAACCGAATCGTTTATTTTCACGACTGACTCAACTCGAGTGCTGTGAGCCATCTGTTTACAATGAATCTGTGATCTTGAAGGTACGAATGTAAAGTTTATTTTGGCAGATGATATTTTAAAGCATGCTTTTAGATATGTCAAAATATTTATGATCCGGTACAGTTCTTAAATATTTGTAAATTATTCGTAAGTATATTTTCACTTTTATTAACCATAAGCTTCTGCCCGCGACTCCGTCCGCGTGGAACTCGTTTATCGATATAAACGAGTTCCACGCGGACGGAGAAATGGGGGGTGAACATTTTTGTGGAGCTACGATTAGCTCCACACAAATTTTCACCCCCCATTTCAAGCACAGAACTCAAACTATCTCTATACCAAATTTCATCTAAATCGGTTCAGCGGTTTGAGCGTGAAGAGGTAACAGACAGACAGACACATTTTCGCACTAATAAAATTAGGTATGGACTTGCTGCTGCACGCGGCTCCGCATACAAAGAGCGAAGCCGTAGAATGCCCTATGTCCATCCCGAAGATCCATTCTTTTTTTTTATACAACGACGGTGGCAAACAAGCGTACGGCCCGCCTGATGGTAAGCGGACAACGCAGCCTATAGACGCATGCAACTCCAAAGGAGTAACATGGGCGTTGCCGACCCTTGATATGTTTGAGGATTCGCCGTGTCGACAGCTGAAGGAACAAATTCCCTCGCTCTCAACACAACGCATCCTCGGGAGCTCTGGCGACCTTGCTCACCTCCAGGAACACAACACTACTACAGAGCAAGTAGTAGTGTTATTATGGCTATGGTCTTCTGTAAGGCGGAGGTACTTCCCCAGTTGGGCTGCTCCACATTGGAGCGGGATGACATTTCGCTGTGCCCTACCCCACCAGTGCTCTACCTCATGCTGTATGGATGAGAAGTTCCGTAGATTATCCCAGGTACACAAAAAGCCACATTACATTTCAGAAAGTAAGTTTTTGTATATGTAACACTAGGAACAGTCCTAGCTGAATAAAAGCTTGCAAAATGGCTGCCACGCAATCAAATGAAGCAATTATAAACATCATCATCATATCATAGAGAATCCCCCAAAAAGTATCAAACTGATCGATCCGCCACCCGTGTAACGTTTCCAACGCGCGTCATTTTTTCATTAAATAAGTTTCTGTCAAAAATTAAATTTATGGTACAAGCTTTTATTGCCGACTGTACTTTTCTGTATACCATCATCAACTGCTCATTGAGACGATTCTAACGAGCCCAAACTCGATGGAGTGATGTGGTTTTATTACGGAGTTCCTATGGCCACCTTCTGTCTCCATCATCAGATCGGCTCGATGGTACCATAATATTGAATTGTCATACAAACTATACTTATACCCAAAATTTCAGCTCAATCGGTCAGCGGGAAGTGGGTCAAATTTAACTTGCAAGATTTGACGGACAACTTACATACATACATACTTTTATACTTACATACGAACAAGTCAAGTTCAATATAAAGCTTGTAAAAATGACATTAAGATCTACTTAACGTACATACAATGCGTTACGTGATCGACCTGCAGGCCATCAGTTCCCCTTGTGGGGGTCTACACACGCTGCGTCTTCTGCTACGTGATATTAAAAACATACCAAATCAAAATCCAAAAAACATCTTAATTCCTATTAACAGTAATCTACTCTAATACTAAAGCCCGTTTACACTAGAGTACCATTTATCTCCCTCCGACTCTGTTGGCACAGCTAATAACTTATAGTGTAAACAAACCTTGTAATAACACTCTTCGAACCTTTGAAGGCGCTGCCAAGCGAATTTAACCTCTATTTATACTGTAAACACTACCTCCAGTATGCCAGTACTAGAATAACGCGGCTTAAATCCTTGAAGATGTTTTATCCCGGGAATATTCTCAAGACGCCAATTCTCGGAACCATTTCCGTATCTGAAGACACTGAAGTCTGAATCCCCCTTAACGCCCCTTCAAGTCACTTTCACTGCCTAACCCGCCTACGCCGTAGCAGATTTCCGCGGAAAAACCACAGGACCGCGTAGCGATTCTTGGCAGCGATTGTTGAGACATTCACTGCCAAGAATCGCTACGCGCTACGCTCGCAGCCGATACCGTGGTTTTCCTCGTATGTAGCAGAAACTGACTACGGCTTAGGTCCTTAGGAGGATTCCTCGCAGTGAAAGTGTCAAGCGCAGATTCAGCAAACCTTTTAGGTGAGGTAGGGCACAGCGAAATGCCATCCCGCACGAATTTGGAGCAGCCCAACTGGGGAAGTACCTCCACCTTGCAGAAGACCACAGCTATAATAACACTACTACTTGCTCGGTAGTAGTGTTGTGTGAGCAAGGTCGCCAGAGCTCCCGAGGATGTGTTGTGTTGAGAGCGAGGGAATTTGTTCCTTCAGCTGTCAACACGGCGAATCCTCAAACATGTCAAGGGTCGGCAACGCCCATGTTACTCCTTTGGAATTGCATGCGTTTATAGGCTGCGTTGTCCGCTTACCATCAGGCTTGTTTGTACGCTTGTTTGCCACCGTCGTTGTATTAAAAAAAAACTTTCAATCAGTTCACTCTTGCACCGTCTCAGAGAACAGAGTAGCGAAATCTACCTAGAAACCTGAGGCTTCTTAACGGCACCAACATCTCAAGTTATATTGAGAAATCGCCATATATACCTGTGGTTGCCGGTTCGAATCCACATGGTAGCATTATACTTTTAGATATTTTCTTTATCTTACAATTTTTTTTCTGAATTTTTTGAATGTTGAATTTGTTTTTTTTTTATTTATTTAAAACTTCGTCCGCGTAGACCCGGGATAAAAACTATCCTATATTTTAATCCAGGCTATAAGCTATCTTTGTGCAAAATTTCATTCAAAGCGGTTCAGCCGTTTAAGCGTGATTGAGTAACAAACATCCAAACATCTAAACTTTCGCATTTATAATATTAGTGGGATTTATTTTCGTTAGCTTACGATACTGCTTAGTACAAAATTGATATGCGACTCGTTTTGGTTAATTAGTCTTGCGTAAGTGTAACCTCGTGTGTGTGAGAGCCACGCAGTCACATCAAGACGGGATTGGAATGACAGTAAATAAAGATTAATATAAATTGAACTTTTTACTGCCATGATTTTGCGCAGTCCCTAAAATCGTCTACTGTAAATGGAGATGTGTAAAGTATTAAATATCTCCATTTGAGCATTGCATTTGCAATTGAGCATTTTGTTTTAGGTTTTATACCGTTGTACACAAAAAAGTTCAGTTAGTACAAGGTGTTGTCTGTTCAGTTAGGTAGGTCCAACTTTGAGAAAGAGGTCAATCGTCGAATCCGACTCGGCTGGGCAGCATTCGGGAGGCTACGGCACATCTTTTCGTCCAATATTCCGCAGTGTCTCAAGACGAGCGTCTTTGACCAGTGTGTGTTGCCAGTGATGACATATGGCACGGAAACGTGGTCGCTTACTATGGGCCTCCTAAGAAGGCTCAAATTCACTCAAAGGGCAATGGAGAGGGCTATGTTGGGAGTTTCTCTGCGCGATCGCATCAGAAATGAGGCTATCCGCAGCAGAACCAAGGTAACCGATATAGCCCTCCGAATCGCTAAACTTAAGTGGCAGTGGGCGGGGCACATTGCACGTAGAACCGATGGCCGTTGGGGCGGAAAGGTTCTCGAGTGGCGACCACGTAACGGAAGGCGCAGCGTGGGTAGGCCCCTCACAAGGTGGACTGATGACCTGGTAAAGGTCGCGGGAGTCCGCTGGATGCGGGTGGCGCAGGACCGGTCATTGTGGCACTCTTTGGGGGATGCCTATCTCCAGCAGTGGACGTCTTTCGGATGATACAAAAAAGTGCTAACAAAATAGTAAAATTAAAAGTAAGTAAACATCCGAGCCCTGTGCTCTTACTGTGATTCTGTTTGCGTCGTTTGTTAGTATTCTCATTTGCCTACCCCAAACGAAACCACTTAATACCAGCAGACAATGCAATTAAGAGTTAATAAACAGTAAAGGCAAAATGAACAACATTCGGGAACAAGAATTCAATTTTCGAAAATTAATTCGTTGCACTAAAATTACCGGTAATTTGATACACTAATGACCAGAGCACTAGTTTCGCGGAAATTAAGCTGAATTAGCAGCGTAACATACAAGTGCTAAGCAGTAACTTGACTGTATAGAAACATTTGCATCATCAAATCATCATCATCAATGACGTCCACTGCTGGACATAGGCCTCCTCCAAAGAGTGCCACAATGACCGGTCCTGCGCCACCCGCATCCAGCGGACTCCCGCGACCTTCACCAGGTCATCAGTCCACCTTGTGGGGGGGGGGTACAAACATTTTATTAAATGTTTATTGTTTCGTGTTTTTTTCCCGACTATTGCGGAGCCGAAAGAATTCCTTATAATGGAGATGAAGACTAAGATTTTTTTATGATGTCATTCGAACCAGTTTTTGAAGAGGAACAAATGTTTGTATGGCAGCCACTACAATTAAAGAACATAAATACCCAAAAAATTGAGACAAATATTGACCTCGCTGGCGGCCGCGCAAAACCGCAAGTATGAAGATACTGATAGACACACAGGTATGACGTCACAACTGTTGTACTAATCGTTCTATGGAAAATCAGGTAAATTGTTGTTTCGGTCGCGAAATACTGCATTTAAGTACATGATTGTCGTACAATTTTGTTTCTATAAAAGCGTAAGGATTCTATTGGTAGCTTTGTATTTACTCTTGGACAATAAAAAAATGCAATTTTTTTATATACTTTCATGGTTCATATCTTTTTATGATTATAATTATATTTTATAATTCATACTTTATTACAATAATTTGATGGTTTACTATCCACTTAGCATCACTACGTTATCAATTTGAACATGAGGCATCATGCCTATTAAAGCAGTTTGTTTGTATTTACGTGTGTTCTACCGTGGCGTTGAACGGGGTGTCAATCGATTCGAAATTATGCTCCGGGTGAAATAGGCTACCCTTTTGTAATAAACAGGTTTTTCAGTTAGTTCTCCGTAGTCGGATACAGTTTTTTGGACCATAAGGTCTTTAGAAATTACTAACTTACTTAAAATTTTACTTTGTTTTCTTCGCCATGCTTTCTTTCACCAAAAAGCTTAGTAAACTTCGACAATTATCACATCACCCTTCATTTCACAAATTTAATATATGTATATAAAGGATTTCCAAGTGCACTTAAATCTTAGTCACATTTCACATAAGTCGATAAGAAATTCATATGTATTGTTTAAACTCTCTCTTTTCATTAAATTGATTTAATAAATAAAATGTCACAAACGACTTTTTTTTCTTTATTAAGCTGAAGAAAGGAAGTTAGTTTAGGACCTCATAAAGTAATTTATTTATTTACCAAGGAGTACCAATAGTGCGACTAATTCTTGTTTAGTAATTAATTGCGAAAAGAGAATGGACATGTTTTTAGTAATTAACTACGAAAGGAGAAAAAATATACGGTTGCGAAAATAGTCAATAATATCTTGTTTGGAAGTTAATTACGAAACAGTGAAAAATTATTCTTCTTTCTCAGCCAATTGTGAAACCGTAATTGCGAAACCGGACTAAAGGATATTCTGATGCCAGAATATGGTTATGGTAAAATGTGATATTGTGGTTTGTTGTAAGGTACTAAGTATTTATTTATTTATTTAAACTTTATTACACAATCTTAATGCCATATGGCATTCTCTACTAGTCAAACCTTAAGGCAAAGCGGAAAAGATTGTGGGCAGTGAAAATAACAACTATAACGCCTTGAATGTTATATATAAAATATTAAAAAAACATTGTTCAACTAAACGGTAATAAACGCAATTTTTGTTGTTGTTGCTATTGGTTAATTCAATACATAAGTTTTTTTGAAGGCGACAGTGGCTCTGAACCTAGTTGAGTTACTGTATTGAGTGCAAAATTTATACACCGTGTTTCGGGGCACCTGTTACATTTCGGCAATTACGCGATAATTATTTTTAATTGCTGCAACTAATTTCGGCTCGCCTTTGTGAAGTTATTTGCATTTGAAAACCGAACGATAATTGATCGGCTTGTCACTTAGTGATAATAATTTTGTTCACAAATTGAATTTTAATGAGGGAAAATTGTAATCGCTTACCAAAAAACTTACGTACGAAATATCATTTGATTTAACAGTGGCTTTCCGGTGACGGAAAACATCGTGAGGAAACCGGTGTAGTCCAAATAAGGTCTAGTTTCCCCTCTGGGTTGGAAGGTCAGATGGCAGTCGCTTTGGTAAAACTAGTGCCTATGCGAAATATCAAGTGCCAAAGTCGACCCCGGGCTCCTTTAGGGCACAACCGGGAAAAAAAAAACATTTGAACTGTTTATTTCAGAGAAAGATAAATATGTTACATTTCCAGCGATAAAGGCTTAATCTTATTATTTAAAGATTTTGAATTGCCTCATCGAATTTTAATACTTAGTATTTTTATTACATGATAAGAAAGTTACCTATTAACATTTCATTATACATTTTTACTATAAGTTTGCCAGACTTTTTTGGTATCAAGTCATATGGAAGTCTATTTAAAGCGCGTGGCAATGCGAATGTCCAGACTCTTTTGCCATATTCATTGTTAGTAGATGGAGTTATGAATGGTGAGGGGTATGTTAGCTTACGCAATTTCTTTGGTCTATGTTTGACAGTTAATTCAGGGATTTTCCCACTATATTGGGTCACAACGGCTAGGTCAGCCTTGTCATGAACTGGCAATACCCTGCAGTATTTAAATAGACTTTCATAATTATTTATATATATATATCTTATTCTTAGGGGTACAATATTTTTCAGTAATCTTATTTGCAGATTATAAATGTTATTTAAGTATGTTTTATATGTTCTGCCATAACTGGACAAGCCATAACCAATGACAGAGTCCGCCATGGACAAATACAACAGCCTCAATGTCCTGTAAGGCAGTTTATTTTTAAGTATACATAAAACACTAATAGAAGGATAATGATGCTCATCAACATACATACATACATACATATAATGACGCCTATTTCCCGGAGGGGTAGACAGATATCACGGATTTCCAATTGCTACGATCTTGACCAACCTTTCTCGCTTCATTCACTTTCATTACATTCTTTATGCATGCTCGTCGGTTTAGGGTGCTCTTGACCTGACCATTCGCCAGGATTTCTCCGATTTGGTCGTTAAAAGTCCCCTTCCAACTGTACCATCCACTTTACCCTCATACACTCTCTTTGTTCATTTTCTTTCCTCCATCCTCTCTACATCAACATATCTTTATCATCCCCCTAGCGGTATTCCCGGTTGTGCCCCGAAAGGAACCCGGGGTCCGCTTTGACACCTTACCCCCCAGATTTGGCTATGGCACTAGTTTTACGAAAGCGACCGCCATCTGACCTTCCAACCCAGAGGGAAAGCTAGACCTTATTGGGATTAGACCGGTTTCCTCACGATGTTTTCCTTCACCGAAAAGCTGACGGTAAATATTCCGTACATAAGTTCCAAAACACTCATTCATTTAATATTGTAAGTCGAGTACCGGTCGAGGGCTGCCCGAATAGTGTATTTCAGCTACTTCCACAGCGTAATGGCATACGGAATGTTACTTTGGGGCAAAGCTGCTGATATACAAACCATCTTCGTTTTGCAAAAACGAGCAATACGGTCGATATTACAATATGGGCTCACGTGTATCCCTGAGAGAACATTTTAAAAACATAAATATTTTAACAATGGCATCACAGTACATTTATGATACCATTATGTATGCTCTAAAAAATGTAGACACGTTCCGTAAAATGCACAGTGCGAGGCATAAACACAAAATTGCAATATCCAAATTTCGGGTTAGAAAAGTCAGTAAATCCTTTTTGGGTCAATGCATTCATTTCTATAATAAACTACCCAAGGAAGCACTAAAGTTACCCTCTCCTAGGGTAAAAACATATTTAAAGACTTTCCTACTGAAAAAGGCATATTATACCGTTGAAGAGTTTTTAAATTATAAAGATGACCGGCCTCCTATAGGACTACATAAAGACCTTGATAATAATTGAAACAGACATACATTGAATTACTTAGAATTAGGTGACATATTAATTATTTTAATTAGGAAATGTGTACGTGTTTGTGTAACAGAATAGTAATATTGGTGATAAAACGGATATATAAATACAATGTATAATCTTTGACGATGCAAAAGTGATTATGAAATCCTACTTGAATAAATGATATTTATATTTAGGGTAGAGACAAATTGACAAAAACTCCATAACACATTCCCCAAAATCTCCAACTCCGCAAACTAAGAGCCCCTCTTACGCTCCAATTTCGCCAGCCCGCTATATTCGGGACTGGCGAAGCTAGAATTTAATCACACGGGCGGTTTAAAAAACGCGTTAGTCAAACAGCGGGCGCGAATATGCAAAGTGGCTGCTGCATTTGATGCTCCGGTCCGACACTCACACCGTAGCGAACAAAAAAGTCCCTTGTGAAACCATACTAAAATAACTGTCTGTTAGGTATGGTTGTCTGCAAGAGATCGCTCTCTAGCGATTAAACCGCTTGTTGTTTGCCTCTACTTGTGTTTACTATGTTCTGTACAGTGTTTTTTTTATTGAGGTGTGCATTAAACAGTATTTGTATTGTACCTGTTCTAAAATACGGCTGATTGTCAGTGTGGGTTAGCATTGACACGAAAGCGCTGCACAGTGAAATCAGTGTCATGTGGACGTCTGTACATTGTGCTGCGTGCAACTCCTAGATCGATTTTGTCGTTGTGATCCGTTTTGTCTTCGTATTAAGCTTTCACCAGAATCTTCCATAGATCATTACAACTTTTTAAAATAGTGTGTTTGATTTGATGAAGGCCTCCGCTTTGTCAGCAAAGGTGCTATTGGTTTCTCTTGACATGTACGAGTCAAAGTACATTTAAAACTTTCCCAAGGTACAAAATCAAAGAATCTGAAAGGACACTGAGAAAACATCTCATAATTGGATGCGTTTCTCTCCGCGAATATTCTCGATGTACGTAGTAAAAAAAAGGAAATTACTAACCCAAGACTGAAGAGAAATTACTGACTCAGGGACTTGCGGGAGATAAATGCAAGGCAATAGACATTCGTACCACATACAATTACCAAAGATTCTGAGGTTTTACAATATCGTTCATATACGAAGCTTGGACTTGTTTTATACTCTAAATTATTTTACATCGTCTCCATTGCCCAAATGATGTCTGGATGACATAATTTTTTAGCAATAAGACCGCGTGTTATCTAAATTAGTTTATGTTTAATTTAATATTATTTAGAACAAGCAATTTGAAAAACAGCAATAACGAATATTTGTGTTGTTTTCTGTTCCAGGAAATTATTGAACATTACACCACGGTGTGACAGCGTCCCGGTCGACTTTAATATTCATGCTCAGCTTATCCCCAGAATGAAACACGTTGTATATCAGCTCCAGCTCGCACCGCGTTAAGCCTGCACATACGCCAGCACGCCAACCCCCACGCGACAGGCGTGGCCGAGGGTTTGACAAGTTGTAGACTGTTTGGAATTATGGTTGCCCACGAAGGAGAGGAAGACCTAGAATAAACAATGTATATCCTCCTCCGTGTTTCGGTCTCCTCAGTTGTGAGCGTCATGAAGTCATTATCTAGCACACGGGTGTCACTTTGTCCTGGATGAGCTGTTACAAGGCAGCCTCCGTGGAGCTTTGAAGAAAACTCTTGCATATACCCAAGCAGTTTATTACCCCAAATACAAACACTGCACAACTTATAGTATCACTTAAAATATTTATATCAAAATTAAATTACGACTGACATATGTTTCGATAATGTATAGCAATTTATACAGTCATACATTAGGCAATTTTTACGTGTAAGCAAAACAGTTATGCGTGTATATAACAGAGCGATTTCTAGACCTTTCGATCTCTTGCGACAACCAGCATCATGGACCTGGATGGATAACAATGTTGTGATCTGGTCGGACCACCGCGTTGGACTGCCTCCTCAACTACAAATGTTATGTTGTACCAAGACGTGAAAGAGGTGGCGCGTGATCGTAATAGATGGAGACGTACTTTCAGCTACACCGCCAAGAGACCCAAGTCGACTCTCAATACAAACGTAGTTTGGTTCTAATATTATTTTTAATCTTAAAACCATAGAATGATATGGCTAATTTTTGTGTCAAAACGGAACTTTTTAACCACTAACGATTAACTAGGCTAACCACTGGCCAAGAATTTGGTCCTCACCTAATGAATGTTGTTAAGGTCAGTCGGGGCAAGTGCGCCACCGAGGTAAGTGCGATTTCATCAAACATAGTGAAATCTACTGATATTTTAGTACTATAGACATCTTAGATGTTCATCATTATCATCATATCAGCCAGAAGACGTCCAGTGCCAGACATAGGCCTCCCCCAAAGAGTGCCACAATGACCGGTCCTGTATGATAGGCGCATTTACCCCGTTGGCGCACTTGCCCCGACTGACCTTATACTTTTTAGTTGTTATTTGCACCGCCCACAATCTTTTCCGCTTTGCCTTAAGGTTTGACTGGTAGAGAATGCCATTTGGCATTAAGTCCGCCTTTTGTACAATAAGTTTTCTTTTGTGCAATAAAGTTTAAATAAATAAATAAATGGAATAACATGTAGCTTTTTATTCACAATGAGATCTGCCCAGATCTGTCATATCTAGGTCGGGTAGATTTTAATTTCTAGCAACAGAAGCTGGTTTCCGACCTAACTACTGAGTGTTCGATGTTTCTTACATGCTGTCTTTGTTAATAAAATGGCTGTGACATACAGACATACAGGCTAACGGGGCGAAATTATAAGGGCTAGTTTGACTGCGGAAATATGCGGCATCAGACAACATCAAAACAATCTTCCTATATACCTGTTCTCTACTCCGTGAAAATGTATAAAAATATCTACGAACCAATCATATCAAACAAAGACATAAAACCAACGAAAATCGCATTTTTTTTCACGATATCGGTTTACCAAACTCAAACCCGCGACCCCACACTCGCCAGGCCTTCGCTAATCGCCACACAATGAACACACTGAACCCAAAAATCTATTGCACGTCATACATATGAGGGGTGCATTCAATATGGCTTATGTGCTTTACAAATATAAAGGCACTTAAGCCCTTTTTGAATACTCAGAATTATGACAAGGGTCGAATGATTAGGCTTTGTTTAACTAAAGGGCAATTTTTATTAACAAGCGAGTTTCAACCGTATGCAGTCGGAATAAGAGTTATGACTTTTAGGAAATATGATATGCGGTTTTAAGATTTTTTCCGGATCGAGTTTTATTGATTTTAGTATGAATAGGCATGCAGATGGTCTTACCGGAGGGATTTCGTTGTAGTAGATTGAATAAGTACCTGAAAACAAGAGATTATTATTAGTATAATAATATGATTAAAACACAATATGAAGTCCTGTCCAATAGGTAGGCATATGTATGCATAGAAGTTTTCTCAAACATGCAATGAAATATTAACGTTGTGTTCTCTTCATAATGGGCTTCGAAGTGTCACGTTTCGGGCGCAGCGAGACGAGAGACCCGTAATGGCATTTCATACAAAATTTGAGGCCTAGGCCGGCAAGATGGTCTTTTTTAATTTCCATTCCACAATCTCTGGCACAGGATCAACGCGTTCAGCCATGAAAATTAAAATTTGATTTCTTTGAGTTTTTTATTTTATTTAATGTTTGAGAAAAGCACTATATGCATACCTCGGCGTGAAAAGGGGTTTCCAGCCTCATAACTATTCGACCTCGCTACGCTCGGCCGTCTATATTTACTTACTTCCCGGCCGCTGTAGTAATGTACTATTGTATGCAGGGCGTCACATTTCCCTGGTGCTGACTGTCAGCCTAATACAGATAAACAAAATAAAGTAAGAAGAGTATTTTCCCTCTCAAAGTCCTCGGTCTTTTTGATACTGACATAAAATTAAATTGGGGGAGGCCTGTATGTCCAGCATGGACGTCTTTCGGCTGATAGGATAATGATGATATGATTTAGCATCACTTGGCCTGAGGCCCAAAAGTTTTTTCCCTATTAAGAGTGAATGTATGTGCCTTTATTTTCACAAAAACTGCTTAATCGATTTTGATGAAACTTAGTACTGAAATAGCTTAAGACCTATAGAAGGACATATGATACTTTTTATCCTGGTGGGTGGGTGAAATTGGAGTTAGATGTATATCTCATCAATTCAATTCGGCGCGGCGGCATACAATTCCAATTTAGCTAGGTACTTATTTGAGTAGAGTCCATAGGCTGCGGGTCTCCTTTAGCTATCAAACAAGCCATAAGCTTGTTTGTTATCGTCGTGATATTAAAAACGTCAATATACTTTGTGGAAATCTTTGCCCACATGGCGCCAACTAAAGTAATAACCCGAGTCTAAAGTTACAATTTAAAACAAAGAGATGCTTGTTAGTTTTGTCGAGACATTACATACACATCAATATAAAAAACACTAAAACAAAGAAACACTGTTACATGTACCATAATCAATAATTTATACAATGTGCCGTGAAGTGTATAGCCGAGTTGTAATCGTTTCGTTACGTTGAATGACAGTCGTGCGTTGTTTACGAAAGTAAGTGTACTGGACTGTTTATGAATTGTTAAAAGGCTTTATGAGTCATCGTGTAAGGAATCTACACTAATCGTACGAGGGAGCGAAGCGAACGAAGTTCTATGCTTAAGCTTGGGCCAAAAATAGTTCGTATGTCCGGCTGCCGCTGTTCTCCTATACAGGTCGCATTTCTCAACCGATTCTCGTGATTTTTGTGTGCAGGTTCGAATACAGTCCGTACAGATTTCTTTGGCATATTTTCAATTTATTTTTATTTTTTATAAAAGCAAACTCGCGTTGTCTACTGCTTACAGAGTCACTACTAGTATTATACAAAGGAAAAGTCTGTGAAATTGTAGGTGTATAAAAACGTACACAGTACACACCTACTATCATATACAAAAGTAGGTAACGCCTGATACGATTTAAAAAAATTCTGTCAATTGCTTATACATAGAATGGCCTTTCTGGGTGATTATGGCTAATGGCTATATTTTATCCCGCGGGTTTGCCTGCGTTCTTTAGTATTATTAATTTTGGTTACGTAATGGAACATTTTTAATTTTTACTCGGTGCGGTGGAGCTTTAAACTGAACTTGGCCTGGCCTCTTCCGATCACATTATCAGAAACATAAAGACTTTTATTAACGTCTTCATTTCTCGGAACTAAATTGGATGTTAGTAACGATGCGTTACTTGATACCTCTGTAGCGATTTTATATCCACGATTTACTATGACAAGGTATCTCGCCTCAATATCTATTGTAAAATAAACTGTATTCCTTGACGGAGAGAGCTGTTTTTACAATGCCGAGAGTAAGTCAGATAAATGATACTCAAACTTGTATGCCGATATGGAATGCTGTTTTGTTTCGGATTGAGAAGATATTTGCATGTAGATTTTGTGTTTTATGGTCGAGTATGGCATTTCAATAAAGTATAGCTTTTTATTTAATGCCTCCTAAAGTCAACCTTAAAACGTGAATAATAACGATCACAATTGACAGATAAAGCAGAAATAAACCTATCTGATACTGAACATATGATCACGAATCACGACCGTGATGGTATTTTCACTTTTACTTAAAGTCTATTTATCTTTACGTACCCTGTCATGTAATTGTAAACAATCACAATTTACTTTATAGATTCTTACTGGTCAAATGTTATTATAATGTAGAGGATTATCTTAATGCTACTATATTAACTTAAAACTATTGGATAATTTTAATGCTTAATTTTTTAACTATGTGTGTTGATTGATATTAGTGATATGACATTTATATTTAATATTTTTTTACATTCGACATGTAAAACTAGCAATTTGTTCGCCAAAAGGCACATCATGGTTTTGTAACTACATTGAATTCTAAACTTTGGCATCTTATAAAATCATATTTTATTATTGTAATTATCATATTTTCTGACAAACTTTTTTTTGCACATTATTTATATGTTAGAATATTCGTTAATTTGATTTGAAACTTGACATTGTAACTACCTTTATTTAAGACTGTAAACAATTATAACTTAATGCATGCCACGTACTACTGAGCGACTGCATGACAATTCGTATGCCACCGGGTACGACATAGTGAAACAATACCGCTTTTACCACTATCTGCAATATTATGTCATGTATATTGTATACCTATGATCGACGAATAAAGTATTTGTATTTAGTATTTGTATTTGTATCACTTCTCTAAAACTTTATGCTTTTTTTTCTCCGGAAGTACATAATATATAATCATCACTTAAAATGTGGTTGTACACTTATAGAAACTCACAAAGCATTGAAATCAACTAAGTAACCACTGATAAATATTATTACTAATAATATTTTCTTCAATACTCGAAGTAACGAACGAATGACCTCAAAAATATCTGACATGACGTTGTCTAGATTGTCTAGGAATCACACTAAAAAATATATATATAAATATTACAATCTTACACAAATCGACATAGTCCCAAACTAAGCAAAGCTTGTACTATGGGTACTAGACGACGATAACCATACTTATATAGATAAATAAATACTTAAATACATTGAAAACATCCATGACTCAGGAACAAATATTCGTGCTCATCACACAAATAAATGCCCTTACCTGGATTCGAACCCAGGACCTCTTGCTTCGTAGGCAGGGTCACTACCAACTAGGCTAAAGCGGTCGTCGTGTATACTTAGACCTAATTTCCAATCACTAGTAACCCAAGACAATTACATCAATCTTTTTCATGCCGCGAACACCCCCCCCCCCCCCCCCCTCTACGCTGTTCAACCGCGACCCCCTTTACAAGGCCCAGGAGGGTCGAGACCCACAGTTTGAAAAACACTGGTTTTCATGTTAAGACACGTAACGATGAATAGACTTTACCATTGGAATTAAAAGACAACTAACTGTATCTCCGTACTCTGACATAACTCTCGAGTGATCCAGGGAAAGGTCGAGGGCACCAGACCGTGAAAAGTCCCAATGAGATAGACAGACCAGATTAAAGCTGCAGAAGATGCATCACCATGCGCAAGCATAAAGGTGTAATTCCGTGCATCATACAGCGACCGCGCGCGACAGTCGCACGCAATCGATCGCGCGCGGTTGCGATCGGCCACGATGCACGGAATTACTCCTTAAGGTAAGTGACTGTCAGAGAGGAATGGCGGCTGAAGTTTGCTACCAACACCATAAATTATGACTACTACCACTCTGTCACGAGTGACGACCAAAATGAAGTTATTTTTTTATTACTTACTAGCTTCCGCCCGCGACTTCGTCCGCGTGGACCCGGGATAAAAACTTTTGTATATTTTAATCTAGGCTATAAACTATCTGCGTGCAAAATGTCATTCAAATCTGTTCAGTTCTTTAAGCGTGATTGAGTAACAAATATCCAAACGTCTAAACATCCAAACTTTCGCATTTATAATTCACTAGCTTCCGCCCGCGACTTCGTCTGCGTGGACTCGGGATAAAAACTATCCTATATTTTAATCCAGGCTATAAACTATCTTCGTGCAAAATTTCATTCAAATCGGTTCAGCCATTTAAGCGTGATTGAGTAACAAACATCCAAACATCTAAACTTTCGCATTTATAATATTAGTAGTAGGATGCCATAATAAGCAAGCGAGTTGCCTCACTGATGCGACGCATTCGCGGCAGCGCCAACAGCATCCTAACAGTTTTGGCTGGAAGGTTGGACTGTCCCATCCAGGCACATTGGATCCAGCTCCATGTAGGAGGCCTCCCACCCGCATGGGGCTGGATCTGACTTGCGAGCCTCCTTCCCGCTCACTCTCTCTCTAATTTCAATTTCATTTCATTCTTTTAAAATAATGTATTTTCTAACACTAGGGGTAAGGTTTTTTTTTGTCTTTTATTACTAACATATTATATGGGGTCATGCTCTGAAATAAATTATTTTTATTTATTTATTTAATTTTATTTATAATATCAGTAGGATAGGCATTTGACCACTATCGCACCTGATGGTAAGCCAGCATAGGTGTAAAGGAGTGTATACAATCTTAAAGGGTCGGCAACGCGCATGTAACGCCCCTGAAGTTGCAAGCGTCCACAGGCTGCGGTAACCACTTGCCATCAAATGGGCCGTAAGCATGTTTGCCACCGAGGTGGTATAAAAAAATAAGCGCGCAAAAACACATGACTCATTACTCATTCCCTACACAGACTAGAAACCCACTTACATAAACTAGCAAGGGGTCCTCGAAACAACTACCTACTCTTACATCAAACTGTATCATCCAAACTTCCATCTATCTTAATGATTCCGATACTTTGACCCTGGTATAACATAACCACAGACATCAAATTAAGCAGACCACGCTTTGTGTGAAGTGAAATTATATTGACGACCGGTTATTATTAATTGCCAAGAATCGCTAAGCGCTACGCTCGTAGCCGATCCCGTGGTTTTACTCGTATGTAGCGAAAAGCGACTACGGCGTAGGCGCCCGCTAGGCTTCCTGGCAGTGAAAGTGTTAACCTAGTGGGTAGTGACGCTGCCTACGAAGCTGTAGGTCCGGGGTTCGAATCCTGGTGAGGACAAATATTTGTTTCTGAGCCTTGGATGTTTTCTGTGAATTTAAGTATGTCTATTAAAAACATAACGTCGTCTAGTAACCGTAACACAAGCCTTTTGAGCTTACTATGGGACTAGTTCGATGTGCGTAAGATTGTACTAATATGTATTTTTTAAGTGTAGAATCGAATTTTATAGAATAAGCATTTACAGAAGTAAGCACAACAAATAACAGTAGTAAGTACGTAGGTAGTTCACATGAATCCATTGATGGATTCTAGCCTACATCAAAGTAAATTAAAATCCACGTATGGATCCTGGCCTATAAAAATATCAAATCCATTGATGGATTCTAGGCGACGTAATAGTTCAGACTTCATTAGGGATTCTAGTATATATGTACCTATAATCTACATAATGTCATCTCGAGTGCATTGCTGGATCTGAATGCACAAAGGTACACTCGACGCCATTGATGGATCCTGTTTGGATTTTAGTTAAAACAGGATAGGCATTTATTAATATTTACAACAAGTATATAAAAAGGAAGAACAGTTGTATGTAGAGGGGGGTTAGGTGGCGATTTTGGGTAGAGCTGCCCCGTCGTTGGATTTTAGTGTCAGGAGAAGGAGGTAGATGCACTTGCTAGATCTGTCCAGATACATGTCTGTGACAACATTAACATTCGAGTCGAGACGCGTCCTCCCGCGATCATTAGTTCTATTCGTCATGAGCCGGCATGAACTTCCATATTGTCTTATTTCGGATATTTTGCTATTCTAATCGCGTTCGGGGGTGTTTTTTGGGGAACGCGTTCTTTGTTTCCTTAAGCCCTCGACTTTTTCCGGATGTTAACTTTAGGTTAAAATGCAAGACGACACTTTTCTAAACGTGAAAGTTCGAAGTAATATTGGTATAGGTGTGTTTCTAGGTAAAAGCAGGGTAGTAAGGAATCCATACTAATATTATAAATGCGAAAGTGTGTCTGTCTGTCTGTTACCTCTTCACGCTTAAACCGCTGAACCGATTTGGATGAAATTTGGTATAGAGATAGTTTTAGTCCTGGGAAAGGACATCGGATAGTTTTTATCCCGGAAATCATCCCCAAGGGGATGAAGTGGGGGGTGACAGTTTGTATGGAGCTACGTTATAAACGAGTTCCACGCGGACGGAGTCGCGGGCAGATGCTAGTGATCTTATAAAGTACATACAATAATTATTGAAACTAAACTGAATGCCATAAATAATGTTTGATCTAGCAGAATTTACTGAAACCTAAAATTATTGTAAATCAAGTGTAATCCTACTTCCTGCTAATATTATAAATGCGAAAGTTTGGATGTTTGTTACAAAATCATGCAAAAAAAGGCTGAACAGATTAAGATTAATTTTAGTATAGGTACAAAAAGAATATGGCTGGATTAACATATGTAATACTTTTTATCCCAGTAAGAGTCGAACAAAAATAAGTCAAAGTGAATGAAGTCGCGGGCAAACGCTTGTTCAATGTTTTCAACAATTTTGTTAGAATATTATTCACTTGTCTGTTACCTCTTCACGCTTAAACCGCTGAACTGAGTGAGATGAAGTTTTGTATGGCGATGGTTTGATTCCCGGTTAAGGACATAGGATAGTTTTTATCCTGGAAATCATCCCCTGAGGGGGTGAAATGAGGAGATGAATGTTTGTATCGAGCTACGATATAAACGAGTTCTACGCGGACGGCGGTTGTAATATAAATAAATAAATATTTTCGGACAATTTTACACAAACTAATCTAGTCCCAAACTAAGGAAAGCTTGGATTATGGGTATTGGATGACGATATACATACTTATATACATACATACATACATACATACATACGTTCACGCCTTTATTCCCAAAAGGGGTAGGCAGAGCACATGAAACTTATGTTCCAGCGCCACTTTTAGCATAACTGTGGGTATAAAAGATCGACAAAATGTGATATACTTATATAAAGATATATAAATACATAGAAAACATCCATGACTCAGGAAAAAAATATTCGTGGTCATCACATAAATAAATGCCCTTACCGGGATTCGAACCCGGGACCTCTAGCTTCATAGACAGGGTCACTACCAACTAGGCTGTAGAGGTCGTCAAGTACCATCATTATCAACTAACGGCACGGAGAAATGATCGGAAGAACACAGCATATGAAGTTAACATTAGCAAGTGAGACCAATTTTTGGAGCTACCACTCATCTTTAAATTCACGCCCAATTCATTATTTTCCAATGACAAAACACGCCGTTCTGACCTAGGCGTTAACTTAATTCAACTCGGAGAATGAAGTATACTAAAATTAGAATTAAGTAATTAACCTGAAAGTCCAAAAAAGCCATTCCCGAAAAGTGTTGCATTTCTTCTCGGGAGCAGAAGGCTTAGCGTGTCTCTCGCAACGGGGCGTGGTTTCATGAATCGAGTCGAATCAAGGCTCCCACTTAATGAAGTGTCTGCTCCTGGTGTCACAGTAGGTATTTCTCAATTCATTCCTACCCAGAGCACGCGCGCTTCTAACCGAGCTCGAGCTATGCGAGCCGTGACGTCACTTCAGTCACAGAATAGCTTGAGTTTGGTTATGAAAGAAAACATGTTTTAGTGAAACAAGAAGTGAGCTGGGGATTTCTTTTTTAAAATTATTACCATTTTTAACAAAGACAGATTTCGTTTATTCAGTCACAATTTACATTGTATATGAATTTTAGGTACATAAAAATGGCATAAAGAACTATCATATTAAATACATAAAAAAAGCTTACAATTGCATTTCAATATGGATAGGTATGTCAATTAATAAATTTAACAAACAGGTGTACAGTTACAGATTAATAGTACATTGTGATACAAGTGAGGTATGTTGATAATTACATTAGAGGCGGAATTATCACGCGAGCCGCAGGTGAGCGTGATAAGAGAGCCGAGGATGTAATAATTATCAAAGCTCACGCGTTTCATACGACGTTTTTCAACACATTTTGCGAGGAAAAAATCCTTTTCATAAGATGAAAATTTTATAGGCCTGCCAAGTTATTTTCTTTACTTATTTATGGCAACAGGTTTTTACTCACATGTTGTATACATCACCAAGAATTTCCAGTGGCGTCCATTCTTTTTATCACTTTTCTAGTCACCAAGGGTCAACATGTTTGTTAATAACCAAACAGGCATTAACAATGTTTACAAATATCTGTGAAATAATCTAAAATGGCGCGCAACAGTTTTTTTTCGTGAAGTTCGCGCTGTGCGCGCGCATTAGATGAAATCTCTAAACAGCCAATACAAAATTAATTAAATATTTTCGTTTTAAAATGTTATCTTTATTAATTCATTTTAAGATGTTATTAAAAGTGAATAGTTTTACTAAATTAAACGTTTCTATATAATATCCAAAAAGAAATAGTCAATTATTTAATAAAAAGGATTTAATTTGTTTAGTCGAGTAAGAATCCATTTGCCAAGAATTAAAAAAAAAGCTGTACATTCTGTACAACCCGGTTAATTTAAGAATGCACCGTGTGCATGCATACATCTTGCTGCAAGGTGTCAACCTGACTTAATCGGGATATAAACATAACACACAAGTGTTGTAATGTTATAAAACACGCGTGTTTAATATCCAGAATAAGATTATGAGCCTAAAAGCGACACAATAAGAGGTACGTTACAAGCAATTGTGTTGAAAAATAAATTATAGTCAAAAGAAACAAAATAATAACTTAATAAAAATAAAAACAATAACTACTTTAGGTACTATTACTAACTATTTATTATAATATACATTATTGTTAATGATCTTCATCGTTAACGAAGTCAGCTACAGTATAATAAGACTTCCTCAGGAGTAAAGCTTTGAGCCTTGCATTGAATACGCGAGAGTCTATGATTGATTTTAATTCAATTGACAGTCTGTTAAACAACTGAGCTGCCTGGTAACAAGCGGCATGCTTCACGATATTGAGCCGCGGTGCCATTTTATTAGGAATATCTTTCCTTCTCGTTGAAAGTCTCACCTCCCTCTCACTCTGGGTTTGATGATAGACTAATCAATGTGTATCATGAGAGTGGCCAACCACCTGACCTGATGGTATGAAAACACCACAGCCGAAGAATGATCAAGTACTTTACAGTCGGATGTGGTAATGGCCAATGATTTAATATAAAAAAGAGGTAGATAGGATAAGCGCTCCAAAAGTGGCACACTAAAACTAAGTCCATTGCACCAACTTACCTCAGTTTCGCGTCGCCAATGGAGACGTATAAAAGTGTCTCAGCTGTCAGATTTGGTGGCCATTTTTAAACACGGAATTTCGTATAGGCAACGTATCTACCTTTTTTATATTATATCATTGGTAATGGCAGTAAAATGCTGGCGTAGTTTACACTAGAAGTTGCCTCTTTAACAAATGAAAGCCACTGGCAAATACTTCAAGCAACGTTGATATTTATTTTTTCCGCTCGAAACCCAGTTGTTATTAGAATAGCTCGCAAAAACCTAAAGTCAAACGAAGCTCAAAAAGCCTATTATTCAACTCGTGAACTACAAACGATTTCATTCGGCTTCCTATCGGATAAAATACCTTTGTCTGAAAAGCAATTATACCATTTTTCCATTCGACTGTACTTTAGCTAGTGTTTGGATTAGCTTTGCTGAAAATATTGGACCAAAAACGACGGCTTTAGTATTTTTCAACAAATCTAGTTATTGAGGTTTTTGACAAACATGGTCGAACAACTGACAGGATTGAACAAACACCTGTTTCAAATGCACATTCTCTGCTCCTGCGGACTCTTGCACAGACACGACTGGGCTGTTATTCGCTACGCGCTAATGCGGCTCATCCCGCCGGTCACCCGTCACAAAAAGACCTCGACCTACACTTAGTTACTACGCATCGCGGTGTCAAGATATATTTGTGGGTGACAGTTGAGGTGAGCTTAAAACAAGTTACAGAATAGGGGGGCTGGTTTCTATGTATTTCTGTGACGGCGACGCCCGGCGACGTGTCGCTGGCTACGAATGGTAAATACTATTCGTAGCCAGCGACACGTCACGGGGATGAAATCATAGTGATATAAAGAAACCAGTAGTTTCTGTAGTCTGCTGCTGCTGTCTGCAAGATATTGCCGAATTGAGAACCTCTTCCTTTCTTTGAAGTCGGTTTAAAAACGCCGGTAGCGAGGCGGAGCCTTAAGGCCTCCACCCACCGAATGCGTATCGTGCGCGGCGCGTGTGCTGCGCGGGCCCGCGCAAGTTTTAACACAACACTCAAGGTACAAGTTGGAACCCATCTGAATGGGTTCCAACTTGTACCTTGAGTGTTGTGGCCTACGCTAATACATATACGCTATCAAAGTAACTTTCAAACTTTCAAGTCAAAGGGGACCTTGTATGAGAAAAAATGTTTTTTTTTTGCAGTGGCCAATGATGTTTCTTTAATAATCGTTTGGAGGACCTCTTAATATGCATAAATATATAAAATTAAACGCGTTAAACAATATCGGAACCGAGATATATAAGTTTGAAGTTTAGTTTATAACTTTACAATATCGATACCATAGTTCACAATCGTACTAATTACGGGGAAAAAAGTGGTGTAATTAGTATGATAGTGCTGAAGTCATGAAGTTACAATTTCAGTGACAAAAAAATGTAATTAGTACGACTGTGAACTAGGGTATTATGACCTGTGAAAATATATATTGCTAATATCTCGGCTCCGATGCATTTTAGTGCATTACATTTCATTACAAAATATGTTTGTTTTGAGCAGATCTATCATAATCTACCACTTTTACGAGTGGCCGCTCATCTAAAAAAAAATTACATTTTTTTTACCCAAACCCCTTCAAAGTTTGAATGCTTCATGGTTATTTTTCCTTTTATTATGCTCTAATTGTAGTTTGTTTTAGACAGAGATTTAAACCTCTAAACAGGTTCGTAATTTAATGGCATTATTAAAAGTAGCCAATTATTTTTAGGTCAAATTTCGAACGTTCCCTCCCTACATGCCACGTGACCCGGCGAAGCAAAAAAACACACAAGAAAACACACGAAGTAAAAAGGTAGCATGTACCTTTAACTCATATGTTTTTTTCTCTTTCTGTGGATGGAACCGTCCTCAAACTTAATTGAAAACGGCGCTTGGGACCAATTTCAGTGGAATAATTCAAGAGAAGTGTACTGTGTTTTCATTTTATTCCGTTGGACGATCCTAACTGTAATTAACGTCTTTTGTACTTGTTTTTGATTTCGTTATTGTATTCTAAAGTAATACGAGTATTATTATTTTTTATACCACGTCGGTGACAAACAGGCCCTAGGTAGGCTATGGACGCTTGCAACTCCTTATAATCGACATTGTAAAGAGGCAAAGTTTGTGAGTTTTGTAGTTTGTATGTGGGGTGGGCTGTTCTCATGAACTGGGTAAGGCAATCAGAGGACCGAGACCTTTGGAGAAAGACGCTTTCAGAAGGCTTGACACTACATGATACGAACTTCGCCTTTTTTTCATTACGGCAATGCATTCAGGACAGCGACCGTGTATTCTGGCTTTGGTATTAACAATTGTTATTATTAGTATTGTTCTTCTACTCTGCTGCGCTCTCAAGTGGCTTACGTACCCTCTCCTTCTCGCAAAAGTGCGAGCGCACTTGGTGCAAGTTAACACTCCACCGACGTACAATCTCGCTTTATATGTCATATATGCTTATTCGGGCGTCACTGTCGCGCTCATATTGGCCTGAGAAGCTACGTACGCAAGTGCTGCACTTTTATAAATCCTCAATCTTTTACAGATGCTCAAGGCCACTGATGGTGATCTAGGGGGTAATCTCCGGAACAGATCCAATTTTAAAAAATATTTTAGAAGTCTAAAGAATAGCGTCAGGGTGGACATGGCATAGGCTATATATTTAATCCCGTGTCTCCGCCTGGGTTCTTTATAAAACGCGGGTAGAGCCGCACTGACAGCTAGTCATTTATATTAGGACTAGCTTCCGTCTGCGACTTTGAATGTATGTATGTAAGCACTTTATTGTAGACATTAACATACATACATACATACATTCACGCCTTTATTCCCAAAAGGGGTAGGCAGAGCACATGAAACGTATGTTCCAGCGCCACTTTTAGCATAAATGTGGGTATAAAAGATCGAAAAAAAATGTGATATTGCAGTGATAGGTTGCTAGCCCAGCGCCCACGAAACACTTCAACCCTGGTCCCTTAGTTGACTTTTACGACACCCACGGGAAGAGAGGGAGTGGTGAAATTCTAACCCGACACCACACGGGGTAGAGCCGCACTGACAGCTAGTCATTTATATTAGGACTAGCTTCCGTCTGCGACTTTGTATGTATGTAAGCACTTTATTGTAGACATTAACAGTTAAAGAATATACATGTCACACAACTTTGTCTGCGTGGACCCGGGATAAAAACTATCCTAAATTTTAATCCAAGTTAAAAACTATCTTCATGCAAAGGACCATGCGTCAAAATGGTCCTGAAACCAACAGCACTGAGAGTTATGTCATTGAATAGGTCTTTAAATATTTTTATTTCATTCTATAGGCACAAAGTCGAATTTAATTGCAGAATGAAGATATTCGTATTTTAGCCACAGTGAGTAAGTACGAGCTATGAAAAAACGCATTCGGAGAATATTCATATTTGATATTCTGGAGGGTAGTTATGACAAAATATACTAATGATGAAGGGACATCGAGCGTGGCATTCATTGGGTTTGGTTCATATTTTATTAATAAAACTATTAATTAGCTACAAAAAACATGTTTATTTGACACACTAACCTTACCCTAAAAATAAAAACACTGAGAGAACCCGTTTTCTCATTGGTCCTATTCCCTTTAACTTAAATATGAATGTCTCAGTTCTGCAATGGAATTAAACTCGGTGCCCATAGAACGAATTGAAGAAGATTTAAAGACCTATTTAATGACTTAAGTTTCAGCTTTGTTGGATTCAGGACCATTCTCCATACAAAGTTGCCCATGGTCCAAATGTGTCTAAATGGATTGAGCCGTTTTAGCGTGATTGAGTTACAGCCATACAAGCCTCAATTCTAATCACCTTTCAACTGACTCAGGTGCTCACCGGGCACGGGTATCACAAAGCATGTCTCCACAGATTCAAAATTACAGCGGATGGCCTGTGCCCCTGTGACAACACTACCACTCAAACAATAGACCACTTACTTAAGCAATGCCCCAAATATAATAACCAAAGACTAGATCATGAAATAACATGCAATAATTTGAATATTGACCCATACAACATAACTAAGATAGTCACAAAAGAATCATCGATATAATCATTCACAGTGTTAATTAACAAAATAATAAATAGTCTCAAAAAGTTCAGTAACACATAAAGTTCAATGGAGCAAAGTTTGCCCGTATCACTCGCGGGATCTTTACTTTTAAAAATCAGTTTAAAAAATAACATCTAAACATCCAAACATTTCTTTCGCATCTATAATATTATAGTAGGATTGAGTTTTGAAGCGACTTGGAACTTAAATAACGACTTAGGAACAACCGAACGATGTAGGCAAGTACTTTGTCATAGTAACATTGTAAACTAGTCCTTTGAATATATAAATTTACTAGTTGCGACAAAGTTGTACAATGTTTGGCGGTCTCCAAGTTTTGCCATACAAAGTAAATAAATAAATATTAAAGGACAATCTTACACAAATCGAACTAACCCCACAGTGAGCTCAATAATGTTAGTCTAGTTAATATATTTAATAGTTATAAATACATAGAAAACACCCATTCATGCTCATCACACAAATATTTATCAATACCGGGATTCGAACCCTGGACCTGCAGTTTCATAGACAGCGTCACTACTCACCAGGTTAACCGGTAAGTAAACTAACAATACCACGGAATCACCAGGGATGCAAAACAAAACGGCAAAGCACCCGAAAATATTCAGCACCATAAATATAATTTACACAAAACTGACTCACGCAAACTCTTAAATCAAATGCAAAAAACGCACAAAAATGAGCCTAGTCCGTTTAAATTTAAGATTCAATTCCACTAACAAGGGCGGGAAGTGTGAAAATAGTTTCGGGAAAAAAGTTCGGTATAAGGTGGCTATAACGTGGCCCGCACAATCCCGGGGTGTGATCAGGCCCAATATTTTCCGGGAAGTATCAAATTTCATCGCTATACTGGGACGAAACTATCAGATTACTTTTGGGGGTACTACTAGTAAATCTCGAAAGAGAAAGTCGAAGGCGAGTTTTAGGTGAGAAGTATCATCATCATCATACCAGCCGAAAGACGTCCACAGCTGGACATAGGCCTCCCCCAAAGAGTACCACACTGACCGGTCCTCCGCCACCCGCATCCAGGTCATCAGTCCGCCTTGTGGGGGTTTACCACGCTGTGCCTTCCGGTAAGTGGTCGACACTCGAGAACCTTTCCGCCCCAACGGCCACAGGTTCTACGTGCAATTTGACCCTGAATTTACAATCAGTAAATCGAAGCATCATCGGCTGAAACCTCGCGATATATTATCGAGTTATCGGCGAGTGGATTATAGTGTGTTCCAGTTAAAATGACGAAAATGATTTAAAACCAATCATTGCCGGAAGTCCGCTGGATGCGGGTGGCGCAGGACCGGTCATTGTGACACTCTTTGGGGGAGGCCTATGTCCAGCAGTAACTTTACCATCGAGAACCCGTGGTTACCGAGGTTAAAGGGTTGCGAAATAAATATCAGGTAAGGTGGAAATTGGTCGGATGCTGTAGCTATTCATAAGTTCATTGGCGAGGGTAATGGTCGTGTGGTATCACGAAATTTGCCATCATCAACCTCCTTTTTAGAGTTCCGTAGTCAACAAGGAACTATAAGTTTCGCCATGTCCATCTGTCCGTGCGTCCGTCTTCGGCTTAGTAATTCGGCATGGGTATAAATTAATCACGCCGAGAAAACAGAAGAATAAAATATTATGGGTTTCTTAAACGACTTTTCAAATTAGTGATTCGTGAGCGAGATATTGGGCTTTAAAGCTCAAATTTGAGTCACGTGTCGTCGTCGTTAATTATAGGAACTCACAGGTAGTGACATTGTATTTTGACTTAAGGTTATGTTGCTACAAACTAGCGCTACCGCACAAGAACGAGAAATAAACTTTTTTTTTTTAAGGCTTAAGCCTACGGCTAATGTTATCCAATTGGAGCATATCACGTCCTTTGAAACGCCGTTCTGCCTGCCTTAGAAAACAATAAGGCCTGACTTTCAAACTTATGACGCTGCGTCATGTTTGAAGAGCAGCTATGATTCTAAGATTCAAAGCTAGCATCGAAAATTTCCATTTTACAGTCAAAAAATATAAGCTGGCAACACTGGTGTTTTTGTGGCGATAACACCAAGCAAACAAAAAATAACAGAAAATGTTCGTTAGAATTAAAAGTATTCTTATCAATGAGAATTTTGGGGTAAATAACACAAAACAACATGCCCGAATACAACATGCCCGAATTTAAACCCAACAAAACCCAAAAAAACAATTCTTAATATTCACCAAACGTTCGCGGTAATATTTCTAAGAACTCTAAAGATATTCGCGGGAAAAAAGGTTTAATATCCCAGTGTATGTTACCACAATCCGGGAACTTTTGATCCCGGGTAAGCCTTTACGGCGCATATACGACTGTATTAGGGAGGATTCCCCCGGGACGATGGATGTACCGGTTTCGGTTCGGTACGTGTACCAAGATTTCTATACGATTACAAAAATTACAGATTATTAATACATATTTTGGGAACATAAATCTTATTCAAACTCAACAGCACTGCTTCGTGCTCATACATAACGTAAAAGAAAAGGTATCAAGATGAACCACATTTTTTTGCAAATACGTTCCATATTTGCGCCCTAGGGCCTCCATTATAAGACTGCAATAAATGATTGAGTATAAGAAATCTAATTCAAGTCTAATCATGTGTCCTTATTCCTATAGTCTCCATGCTACGGTTGGGCATTTCACATTATGCTTCTGAATTTCTCTAGAGATGTCTTCATGTGAAATGAAATGAGTGATGTTATTCCGTACTTAAGTACGTACGCGGAAACTAAGTAAGTACACTAGGTAGTGTACCTACTTAGTTTCTGCGAAAGTCATGGTTCAAACCAAGATTCGAAGCCTTAATGTCAGTTCAGGTCTTATACTTACACAAAACATTCGGTAACACAACTTCTCGTATATTCCGCTATCTTAGGTGGATGTCACACCGCACCGCACCTCCGTCCGGTGAAATTTGTATGCAGCTCCGCACCTCCGTCCGGAGATGCGGCGCAGTGTGACATCCGCCGTAAATCATCGATGAATTTAGGGGACAATAGGTACTTTTTATATGAAATTGCCATTTCGGGAGAAAACGTTTTCCACTAACTAAATCTTAATAATTTTGATTGTGATGTCGATCGCTTCAGCATAATAATATCTAGGTTAATACGTTTCGCATTAAAAAAAAATTAAGTGCCTATAAATTTTAATTTATTGCAAATATTGGAAAAAAGAAAACCTATAAACCTGGTCTTTAATTGTGTCAAAAACGTACTAAAAAATCACTGAGATTGGAAAATATTTAGAAGTGGAAAAACGTTTTCTCTTTTTGAATGGAGTACGTAGTATTCCAAAGGTATACTTCCCTCTTAAGTTAATCCAATCAACACATAAGTACCAGTTTCACTTGAACTGGTACACTTCTTCCCATCACTACACCAAGCAAAGCCGTGAGCATTTTGAAGGGGAAAAGTAAGTATGTAATGTGAGAAAAGGTAGATAAATATGTAAATAACGATGATACGCGTAATGTGATTATTGTAAGCGCCGGAACACGCGGTACCGAAATGGATTTTGCAACTTTGATCTTTCGTGTGATCAAAGATACGATTTGGCGACAGATAGGAGTATAATTTGATACAATTTATTCAGGGCGTTGTGAAATATTAAGATTTGCGGTGAGGTGCTTGTGGTGAGGTAGGGCTCAGCGAAATGTCATCCCGCTCGAATTTGGAGCAGACCAACTGAGGAAGTACCACCGCCTTGCAGAAGACCACAGCCATAATAACACTACTCTGTAGTAGTGTTGTGTTCCTGGAGGTGAGCAAGGTCGCCAGAGCTTCCGAGAATGTGTTGTGTTGAGAGCGAGGGAATTTGTACCTTCAGCTGTCAACACGGCGAATGCTCAAACAACGCAACGTCCATGTTACTCCTTTGGAGTTGCATGCGTCTATAGGCTGCGATGTCCGCTTACCATCAGGCGTAGGATCATACTTTACCGACTACCGGGCCGGGAAACGTTAAATATGGCTCCGGCAGCTGTCGTTCCACAGAAAACTGTCAAACTTTCCATACAGGCAGATATTAACGGATGTAACGATTGCCTTAGCATTTCTAGACTAGTGGCTTTATGAGCTTTAAGACTCACGAGACAATCTTTAGTTAAAAAAAATGAATTTCGAAAGTGACTCGACAAAAAGAACAATATAATTAACGAACCTACTCACAAAATCTCAAGAAAAGAGGAGAACAGCAGGACAGACAAACGATTTTCGGCCCAAGCTGAAGCATAGAACTTTATTTATATATTATTATTTATAACATTGACAAGAGCATAGCCGCGTTTTGCTGGCCACGACAGTACTCGTAGGGTGAGAAGTCAATTATGGTACTTTTCAAAATGGAAATGGATCTAATTTTGCGGGGGCGGCCATGTTTTCTTTGGTGCTTGGCTCAACAGTATCAAAACAACATTGCAATTCAAAATGCAAATGATGAACCGAATCGAGATGTGTAATTTTACGAACGAGTTAGCTCAAATGTCATTTTCACAGACAAAAAAAGATTGTGTTATGTAGCCTACCTGACAACGTACGTACGAAACGTTACGCAATCGACCAGCTGATCTCAGCCAGAATTCAGCCGTATCAAAACACTTTGAAATGCGGAATGCGAGTACAATACAAACCTAGCCCCAAGTCATCCGGATAAAGCTGAAACACCCGGATTTAAAGTTCGCGTATGAATTTATTTCCAAGTTATACAAAGTAAAGTTCGCGGGTGAGAAACGGCTGCACGACATGCAGTTGTGAGCGGTTTATGTGGAAAATACAGGGAGTAACAAAAATGGGGTGTGAACCGATCAAGGGCATAACCGGTTCTGATAAGAAAAAACTAAAAGAATTCTTTATGACGAGTTTTTTTTTTATTTGTACGGAGCAGGTCGCCGCAGTCGGCCAACGCTCCATAGAAAAGTAATTTTGTTTTCTCTTTATGGTACACTCTGTATAACTTCAAGTCCATCTGTTATTCCCTACTAAATGAAAAAAAAATCTTTGGTACAGTGAGAATCACTTTTCTACAACGGATCTTAAGACCCATCGGTGCAACAAAGGCTATTGTTTAAATAGCCACGTGCCACAAACGCATCGATGTTTAATAAATACTTTACTCAAATAGTGACTTTATTGTTGAAGTAGCAAGGTTCAAATTAAAACGAGTAATCAACCATTTTTTATTAGTATTTGTAGTTGGCTGCGAGGCTGGATGCTCCATTCCATAGGCACTGGAACACCCTACATTGTGCAGGAACCCATGCCAGGAGGTGGAGCATCTAACACTATTAGGATTAGGATTAAATTCATTTGTATAAATAACCCTAGTTGGTAAGTCGTGATTGTGTATATTAACAACTTATGGATAATGTCCGAAATAAAGAATTGAATTGTAGCATACTTGATAACAATGAAAGACAAAGGACTACGAAACCAACTACGCAAGATAGTAGGAATAATAACAGGACATAACACCCTGAACAGACACCTGTACAACATGGGTATCACAGACAGCCCCATGTGCAGAGCCTGCATGGAGGCGGAGGAAACGACCAAACATATTCTACTGGACTGCAAGCAGCTAGAAGTACCTATACAGGAAAAAGCACCTAGGGTCTCCAGACACACTACGGAACGCAGTCAGGAACACAATGGCACTCACCAACTTTCTAGAGGAGCTGGGGTGGTTAGAGTAGCCGCTACCCCACCATTACACGCAAAATAGGCACACTGGATGTCGACTTGCGGAAAAGAGCCCAGTACAACTAACTAACTAAAGACAAAGGACTTCTCTTTGTGCTTAGTACAAAGAGAAGTTAATTTGTTTAAGAAAAGGGATTTGCACTGACGCCGACTCTATTTTGCAGTCATCTTCTCCTTGAGAGTTCCATTGAGCCCAAACACTACGGATTCATCTTATGTATTTTACTTCTACGAGTAGGGTAGTTGAAATGGCAATGAGCCGACCATGGGGCCGATTTTTGACTTTCGAGCGCTCGAAAATTAAATAAAAGTAAATACTATTGTAGTGTCACAATCACAGGCACTTACTTTCTACCGATACAATTGAATACGAGTTGTCAATACCGCTCGTTTTTAAATTTTCTATCGTCATTTCAAAATAGCATTCCATCATTTTTGACAGTTTTCGAGTGAAAGAGTCGAGCGCTCGAAAGTCAAAAATCGGTCCCCATATCTGACGCAGGGACGATGACCGATGGCGCAAGCGAGTGTCGCCTTGGAGACCTCGGGCAGGGAACCATAGGGGGACACCGCCAGTCAGATGGTCGGACGATATCAAAAAGAAATGGACGCCATTATGCTGAAGAAGAAGATCAGCTCGGTGGGGCTAAAGTATTTCATTGCTAAATAACAGCTCAACCGGATATTGTCAAGTGGTTGAAAAATAGTCGACCTACATAGGTACTTAAAAACCCTGCAAGCTAATATAAAGCTTGTAATAAACGTATAGGATTTTTTAAGGCTTTTGGTAACGGAGACAAAATGAACCGTTATCCTAAATTCTACACCACTTTATTCCAGCAAAGCATATTAGTCTCTCAAATCAAATCAAATCAATTATTTATTCTGCAAATGGCCACAAGGGCACTTTTACATGTCAAACCGTAATTTAACTTAAAATAATAATAATAATCTTACACAATATTAATTTATAATTATATATAAAAGGTTAACAAACTAAATGTCACTAAGTTAATGTAAACGAAACAAAATTGCAAAATATGACCATTACATTCGACATAAGATCTGTATCAGCATTAACAAGAAGTTAATGATATTAATTCAGTATTCCAGAGATGTATAAGGTCTCTGAGCGTCCAAATGCAATTAATAATTATTCTAATATTCTAAGAGATACGGTCTCTAAGTGTCAAAACAGAGCACTTCATAAAATGGGCATTGACTTTTTCGGTCTTTTTAAGATTTTAATGTAGTTCATATTCCAAAAGTATATTTACAACTGTTATGTATATAAAAAGTACACAGCTTGATTAAAAAATTATTACATTATTATTTTCAAAAAGGTATAGCCACATCTTTAATATCAAAACAAGGTACATATTGTAAAAGGCCTCACTATTAGCTATTGAAGATTTTCACCTTGTGACTCCTTTATCAGATCAATATCAAATTATATAATTAGCATTGTCAAATGTAATTGGGTGATTAACTTACTTTCTTACATGACAATTACTTATTGAATTATCATCGACTGTTATCACTTCACAGTACGTTTCGGTGTTACCCCACGCAATACAACAGCGAGCAAATGTGAAGTTTATGAGCGATGTTGCGAGCTTCATATTTCACATAGTGCAGGTCGGTAGTAGTTAAGAGGATTGAGAGAAGGTTGAGATATCCAAGAATTCCTAGAAGCACCTACCATTTAACCGCACGAATGAACTAGGGTCCTTTGACTCAAAGAAACTGCGTTTTACGTCGAAAAAGTTAAAAAAGAGTAAAATAACAGCTAAAAGTAGGAAAATTTATGTGGACTTAAAATAGATACAGATGTTCGGACCATCATACGAGTAAACACATGTTTGAAGAAAAATTAGGGGCTAGTTTTGAATCACATGAACTACACCACTAGAAACTACTATACTAAAATAGAGATTACTCAATGAAAAAAGAAAATATTTTAACTCCCCTTGAATTATTGTATTCGAAATACATTAGGAAAAAATAATCTTAATTGAAACGATTTTACATCCCATTTTCAAAAGGATATTAAATTCCTGATTACAGGTAATGGACATTGGCAGAGAAGCGAACATAATGTCGATTACTCCAATGATATGACAGTCTCTGCCACATAATAATGGACATATATACATACATTCACGCCTTTATTCCCAAAAGGGGTAGGCAGAGCACATGAAACGCGCTTTTTCAGCATAAATGTGGGTATAAAAGATCACCAAAATGTGATATTGCAGTGCAGTGACAGGTTGCTAGCCCATCGCCCACAACACACTTCAACCCTGGTCCCTAATAATGAAGATGATCGAAAATACAATACTTACGCAAAATTCCCATGTTAGAATTTATCATGCAACTTTGCAAAGATGCATTGCCACTGACGAACCCTACAGAAATCTTTATTAATATATAATTTCCCACATGACAACACACATGGCCCTTTCGCCGACCAACGTTTTATAGAAAAAAATGTTTGGCCGAATTTTAATTTCATCGAAATGTTTTTTTTTTTCAGAAAGTTTTCAGGGTTTTTATAAAACAAACCTAACCTACACCAGTTACCTTTTAACTTTACCTAAAACCTAACGGTTACTGAGGGGAAAAAAAATTCGATGCAATGAAAATTCGATGAATCAAGGCATTCGGTGAAACGTTTGTCGGTAAATGAGGGGGTCCCCAACACATGTAAGTACGAGTAGTTACACGTGCAACTCTACTCTAAGCCTATAAGTCAGTCAGGTTACGGGTTCAAACCCGTGCAATGAAATAAATCATGTGTATATCTCTTCGCCCGATTACCCGTCCAGCGAGGCAAAGCTAACGTTGACAGCTTTGTCTTTATGTGCTGCTGAATATAACATACATGGAACATACATGTAGGATTTATGTTAAGTGTTGATATTACTATAAATCTTGGCGAGAACTACGTATTTGCGGCGTTTGCCTTGGAGTGTGTCCTTGGGGATGCAATTAAACTTTTAAAAAAGCTGAGCTGGGCACAAGACCGTTAATCGTTAATTAACGAAGTTAAAATTTTGAGTAACAGATTAACATTTAAGTTAACTTAAAAAACTGTTAACGGACTCATTAACTTCCGTCAATCTTCCATGAATCCATTAATTGTTAATCAATTGTTTTCTATTTGCCAAAAGTTTGATGATTATATATGGCAGTGCACTTTGTTTTTTATATATCATCACAAACTAAAAAAAAACATATCCTACCTAAATATCCCATACCATTATTTTAGCAGGTTGACTAACATTATCACACAGGTTATGGCAAAAAAACAAATTGCGGACAATCTTACACAAATCGACCTAGACCCAAACTAAGCAAAGCTTGTACTATGGGTACTAGACGACGATAAACAATACAATGTATCTATGTAAACATATGTATATCAATATGATACACGGATCGGATGAATAACAACGCATTTGACAGGCTTCTGAAGGGTTGGAAGGGTTGGGTTAGAGTTACGATGTCAGATGGGGTAGCAGGTGTACATTAACCGCAACAATGGGGTAAAACAGACAATTACACTGGCAAATGAGTATGATAACGACCAAATTAAATTGTGTAAAACAAACTTCCACCGACCACTCTGATTATTGCACAGAAGATTTTT
Organism: Epinotia bilunana; assembly: GCA_947049275.1. Classification (NCBI taxonomy): domain Eukaryota; kingdom Metazoa; phylum Arthropoda; class Insecta; order Lepidoptera; family Tortricidae; genus Epinotia; species Epinotia bilunana. The sequence continues at coordinate 12,060,561 of OX346275.1, read as the reverse complement.
TTACTTACACAGAAAACTGCTGTGTCAACTGCACTGCTGATTGGAGATCTTGTCGGTAGCACATCGCTGTTAGTTCTTAATATGTGTAATTGTGTGTGTGTAATGATGTAATTGACGAACATGGTAGAAATTCTTGTAATCTTGACATTTTATGCAAATACATTGTAATTTTTATCGTGTAATAAATAAATCTAATCTATATATATAGGTATCATCACCCTCCCAGCGCGGGAAAAATCCCGGTAGTGCTCAAGCGAGCCCGAAGTCTGCTTTCGCACCGAATCCCAATAGTTGGCGTTGGCACTAGTTTTACGAAAGCGACTGCCATCTGACCTGCCAACCCAGAGGGAAGACTAGACCTTATTGGGATTAAATCGGTTTCCTCACGATGTTTTCCTTCACCAAAAAGCTAACGGTAAATATTCCGTACATAAGTTGAAAACCTCATCGGTACGAGCCGGGATTCGAACCCACGACCGCCGCTTGACAGCCGCATGCCTGAACCACTAGGCTACCGCTAAATAAATAAATAAGTGACTAAAAATATGTTTAAAGGATTCATGACATCAATTATTTCAAAAACACCACAATAACTTCGCGTGGCGCAACAATTTCCATTCGAAAAACTATAGCACTTAAATCGTCTAGACTCATTACCAAGTTTCCGATCGAAAAACTATTAAAACTACGTGTAACAACTACCCTCATTTTTCTGGTTGGTAAACATTATCGAGGTCGAAGCAATTAACTATCATTGTACAAGAAAGTAACGTCTACTGCGGAATAATATTAGACTAGCTTTTTCCCGTGACATCGTCGACGTTGAACTTGTTAATAGCACTTCCATACTTTCCACTTTAGTTAATGTTTTCTCAAGGACAATTGCTAGGTGCAATGATCTATTATAAAGAGGAAAGATTTGTTTGTTCGTTTGTCTGTATTGAACAAAACGACTGGACCGATTTGAAAAAATCTTTTACCATTAGAAGCCGACATTATCCCGTATGAACATAGGCTACTTTTTACCGCGGGAAAAGGCTTCATTCCTACGCACTAACCATGCGAAGCCGGGCCGGGCAGCTAGTGTAATATAAAAAAGAGGGTAGATACGTTGTCTATACGAAATTCCGTGTTTAAAAATGGCCACCAAATCTGACAGCTTGGAAACGTTTATACGTTTCCATTGACGACGCGAAACTGAGGCAAATCGGTGCAATTGACTCAGTTTTAGAGTGCTACTTTTGGAGCGCTTATAACTTATCTTCCTCTTTTTATATTTCATCGTTGGGTGCCCTATTCCATAAATGATTAGAAAAATCGTACGTGTATTCCGAGGAAAACCTTTTTGAAACGCGAAAAACTTTATTATGTTTGCTGTGGAACAACGTTAGTATTGTTCTGTTTGAGAAGCCTAATGATCGAAATAAGTAAAACTAGCGACCCACCCCGGCTTCGCACGGGTACTATATTATACATATAAACCTTCCTCTGGAATCATTCTTATTATTCTATTAGAAAAACCCGCATCAAAATCCGTTGCGTAATTTAAAGATCTAAGCATACATAAAATAAAATAAATAAATAAATATAAGGGGACAATCTTACACACATCGACCTAGTCCCATAGTAAGCTCAGTAAGGCTTACATAGCCATAGGGACATATATACATAGGGACAGACAGCGGGAAGCGACTTTGTTTCATACTATGTAGTGAAGTGATGATAGTGATAAGTTCAATGTTTCCCTTTGATATGCTACTAATATTATAAATGCGAAAGTTTAGATGTTTGGATGTTTGTTACTCAATCACGCTTAAACAGCTGAACCGATTTGAATGGAATTTTGCACGAAGATAGTTTATAGCCTAGATTAAAATATAGGATAGTTTTTATCCCGGGTCCACGCGGACGAAGTCGCGGGCGGAAGCTAGTCCTAAATAAAGGAGGGCGGAAAGGTTCTCGAGTGGCGACCACGTACCGGAAGGCGCGGCGTGGGTAGACCCCCCACACGGTGGACCGATGACCTGGTAAAGGTCGCGTGAGTCCGATGGATGCGGGTGGCGCAGGACCGGTCATTGTGGCACTCTTTGGGGGAGGCATATGTCCAGCAGTGGACGTTTTTTAGCTGATTGATGATGTTAGATGATGATATTTGGAATGAGGTATAACTAATGTAATTAAAATAGAATAGAATAGAAATTTATTCGGATAACACATCATTACACATACATTCGCATAATGCACCACATACATGCACATAATTAGCATTCTCTTCCATTAATTTTGCAATATAATCATCATATCAGCCGAAAAAAATCCACTGCTAGACATTTGCCTACCCCAAAGAGTGCCACAATGATATCCTGCGCTACCCGCATCCAGCGGACTCCCACGACCTATTCCAGGTCATCAGTCCACCTTGTGGGGGTCTACCCACGCTACACCTGCCGGCACGTGGTCGCAACTCGAGAACTCAATCAATATCAGTGAAGTATCAATAATAATGGTATGAATAACATAGAAGTAAAAAACCTAAAGACTTATGGCCGTATTCATAAACGTCCTATAAGCCTGTTTTAACTAAAATGGCGTTAACATTCGTCTGTCCTTATCTGTCACTTTGACATTTGTATTCGTAAGAAAGGGACAAAACACATTTTATTTAGCAGAGGCATTTTAAGTTTTATGAATAAGGGAGTTATAGTGTAAATGAAACGTATTTTAAAGACTAAGCAGCTCGTGTTCTTGTTTTTGGAATTTGCACGATCCAAGTTTGCAGTTTACTCACCATTGGGTAAATGGCACGCTCATAAACTGTTACACGAGTAAAAAGCGCATTCACACAGGAAAATCTAGACTAGTTTACTACAAGAAATAGGCTACAAACTCAACTTGGTCCAGCTGCAGCTGGTACATAATTAAGGACTCTATATCATCGAAAAAACCTAACATCCCCTTCAAAACAGAGCCATGGTCCTGTTCCTTTGCCAAGGAAAGGAAAATAGCAAAAATAAAAGTATAATTTGTTCGTTTATTTAATCTTTACTGCACAAAAGAAGAACTTATAGAACAAGAGGCGGACTTAATGCCATAAAGCATTCTCTACCGGTCAACCTTAACCTCCTTTATTTTTTCATGCCCTTTTAGATTTATTTTCCCAGTCACTTGTTATTCTTGCTCGCAAACAAGATAAGCATTAAGTTCCAGAAATCAAGTGATCGGGAAAAAACACCGACAGATATGCAAACTGGTAAAATATACCGAGATAGTAAACAACTCGGGCCATCGGCGTTTTGCGAAAAAAGTCGGGAGAGGTTGGAACCCGATACCTTGATACCCAGGCCGGCTGTTACACCGTAGCGTAATAATTAAATCTAATACATTACGGCACAACCCTCGATACTTATAAGCTCCGGGATTTTTGTTAGTTAGTACCCTGCTCTGGGAACCCCAGGCTGGCCCAGTTGGTTTGGTGACATACTCTTCAGAATTTGTTCTTTACCCAGCTTGGCCAAAGCACAAAGAAAGACACCACAGCAAAAATCCATAAGAACGCTTGCGTCGCTCGCGACTGAGCAATCGCAAGCGCTTGGCCGACCATTTACTGACAACTAGAGACAAATGGTCCCTTAGTCTAAGATGGCTCATCCCCGGGAGCTCTGGCGACTTTACCACCAAAAAAAACACCACAATCTACGGAGCAAGTAGTGGTGTAAACATGCATATTTTGACGAAACATGTTGCAGATGGGGGAGGGGCCCTTTGTCCAACAATGGACGTATTTTGGCTGATATGATGATGATGGTGTGGCAGATGTTAGCTGTTTAGAAAAATTGACGAAGTCATCACAACGTTTCGAACGTTCGTTAGGGCAACTGTATTTTTTCCATACTAAAAGTGACATTTAAATCTACCGGACGCGCGTACAATGCGATACGTGATCGAACCGCGGGTTTGGGTCACTTTTCTTTTGTCATAATATAAACTTTAATTTCAGTATTTAACAAAAAGTAGGTATCGTATCGCAATCACAAAATTTAATTTACCAATTTTCATTACGGCAAACGCCAGTTTTCTCTAGGCCTGCAGTGATTATTTTTAAATACTTATCGTGTAGAATCAAATAGGTTATGTAAGGTTTGTTTTAAAATGATCCTGTAAATTGCAGAGAAATAGAGCTTTATGCCTGGAATCAATTTTTGTGATTGCGATAGGTAACCCAAAAAGTCGCGTTATTATCATCTCTATATTCATATTTCTTCATAACTTGGGTTTGTACAATAATTATATTAAAAGTAAAATATAAAACTATACATACAAAACATAAAATCATTATAAAAACCTAACCTAGGGTGCAGCCGGCAGCGATGCGGGGCCTAAGCTACCAGCGGTCAGGGCGACAGAGATAGAAACCTCCTGACTATCCGCGCAGTGTCTAGGAGTACCGCCTTCTGTATCTGACCCTTGATCCAGCCATCTAGCGAAAGTCTCTTGAGGTGATGGTCGTGACTCTTCGCTATTAAACCGTTCGCCGAAACGACTATCGGGACGATGATCGTCGAATCAACATCCCACATGGCGGTTACCTCGTGAGCCAGGTCTAGGTACTTGCTGGCTTTGTCCTTCTCGGCCTTCAAGAGGTTCTCGTCATGGGAGATGGTGATGTCGACGAGCACTGCCTGGCGTTTCGATCGATCTGTCAGCACGATATCAGGCCTATTGGCAAGAATAGTCCTGTCCGTGATGGCAAATCGATCCCAATAGAGCGTGGCACGACCATTTTCGAGAACTGGCGCAGGTGTGTACTTATAGTAAGGCACTTCGGAGGCCACAAGACCGTATAGCAGAGCAAGTTGCTGGTGAGTAATAATTATTATTATTACGTTATTATTACGGCTACGGTGTAACACGACTCCAATACTCTCGATTCCTTAATCTCGATCCCCCATCGCATTGGTATCGATTAACGGCCGGCGAAATTCGCGTTCCTCCTCAAAATTGACTGGACGAGCCGACTATAAATTAAAAAAGATTCGATCGACTCGATGGAAAGGCAATTTTGTAATTATACTTCGGGTCATATGAGGTAAGGAAGTTATGTTAATCAGGGCTATTATGAAAGATTGCTGGGAAAATAATACATATCGTAGGTAGGTTTTTTCCAGTGTATATTTCACTAGCTTCTGCCCGCGAATCAAAAAGTATCCGATGTCCTTCCCCGGTACTCAAACTATCTCTTTACCAAATTTCATCTAAATCGGTTCAGCGGTTTAAGCGTGAAGAGGTAACAGACAGACAGACTCACTTTCACATTTATAATATTACCTATACCTATATAATCTTCGGTCGGCCTCAAATAGATAGATAGATAGATAGATAAATCATTTATTTGGCATTTTGCAACAAAATAAAATAAAAAACAGAAAAAAAGAAACAGAAAAAACAACGATAAAAGAACAAGTAAAACAATTGTGCTACGGAAATAGAATTATAAATTAAATTTAAGGCATACTTGTGCGTTGCAATAATGCCAAAAAGGTACTGGCTCAGTTTTGCTTTGCTCGTGTGAGCAAGCACTGATATTCTGCCAGTACCTCGTATAGTTGAAAACCAAGGGTCAATCATTTTAAGAGCCGTGTTGAACTGAACTTGTAACCACTGGCACTGAAACAAGAACTAAAACCACTACAGCCATAAAAGCATTACTAAACTAAACTAAATTTGGTACTAACGTTAATATGTGAAACTAAATCCTCTCCATAATGTTCCATACAATGAAGATGAGTTTATGACTGTCGCCGCGGACTGTACCAAACGCGAGATTCGTTGCGCTAATATAGGTTCAAATTACCAAAGACACCTTTGGCACAGCACAGCTTTGCGAAACAGATAGTTCACTTGCGTATGACAAGAGGGAAGGAAAAGTGGTGCAAGATTATCACAGAGTAGTACCCAAGAGGACAGAGAAAGAGAGGCAGACTGCACTAGAGATGGGCCGATAATATAGGCCAGGTGGCAGGAAAGACATGGTACAGGGTCGCACGTGACAGATATGAGTGGAAGAGGCTGGCGGAGGCCTTTGCTTTGCTTTGAACTGGCTACTAATAAAATAAGTTATTTATTATTTGGGTGAATAAACTTTTTAGTGTCCTCCCCGTATCTACGAAAGAAGATAACAAGAAAATACGATGTCTGCTGTGGTTAATTGTTGTTGGATTCCTTACTTACTACTTGTGGATGAATTACAGCGTGAAACCACATTGACAACTGTATTAAAAAATATTAATTTGCCCTTAATTTCACCGGACGTAAAATGTCCCCCGATTTGTATGAAAATTGTGGTTTGTCACCTGGACAACCATGTTTTCCGGTAGAATACATTTTTGTGTGATGCAAGTGATATATGTTCAAATTGTCTGTTTATCTAGCTATAAGAACTTATAGATCTTATCAAACACACATGTTGTGGTAACTGATAATGAAGAAAAAACTAAGGGTCAAGAAAAAGTTGATTGACCCAATTATTTAATGTTTATTGCACAAAAGAAAAGTTTATAGCATAAAAGGTGAACAATAGTAATAATAGTGAAATAGGTGCAGAAGGCGGATGGAGAGGACTAGTTGGACGGTGCTTGAGAGGGTGAAACATAAGATGTTTGGACACTTGTAACGACACGATGATTACATGAAAACCATAATAGAAGGGAAGATAGAGGGAGAGAGGAAGAGTAGGAAGAGTGGGAGACCAAGAAGATCTTTTACGGACCAAACCAAATGTGGTTGTAGCGGCGCGACCAACCCGACCCCTGATTTAGTATTATATTCGTATTATTATTGTTTTAGTTTTAGGTACCTACATACATATGTTTTAACTTCTATTGTACCAAACTTTATATTTTTGATAATAAATTACAAGTAAATAAATAAAAAAAGTTTAGATGCAAAAATCTCAATTGTTTATCAAATCCAACTGATTCAGCCGTGTAACCAATCTGTGTCCCCGCTTTTACTACCACACTAAACATTTGATGGGCTGACTTTAATGCAAAGGTAGAAGTCTTAACAGCTTGCCACGTCACACCCCCATCCACCCAACCATAGACCTTAACACAAAGGCATAAGGTTCAAGTTAGCTTAGCACAGTGATAAGTTTAAGTGTCGTATAGCGGAGGAAGGTGTAAGGAATGTATTTAATTATATGTGAAAATGTGATATAGAAATATGTACTAAGGTACAGATTACAACGGTTTTAACATATTTACTTCCTGAAGCTACGGTAGTCCAGTGGTTCAGGCATGCGGCTGATAAACGGCGGTCGTAGGTTCGAATCCCGCCTCGTACAAATGAATTTTTCGGAACTTATGTACCGAATATTTACCGTTAGCTTTTCGGTGAAGGAAAACATCGTGAGGAAACCGGTCTAATCCCCATAAGGTCTACTTTTCCCTCTGGGTTGGAAGCTCAGATGGCAGTCGCTTTCGTAAAATTAACGCGTATGCCAGATCTTGGGATTAGGTGTCAAAGCGGATTCATTTCCTACTAATGTCTTATGCGTTTTTGTATTTATTATTATTATCTGTGTGTGTTACTACTACTAATACACGCCGGTCGATTAAGTACCATATTGTGCGTGCGTCAGATAGATCTAAATGTCATTTTTTGTATGGGAAAATTACAGTTGAGTTGTTTTAACGCACGTTAGAAAAGTTACGTAATTACCCTTTTGCTGTACTAAACTTGAGAAAATTGTTTACACTAAAAGAAATGAAGATGTGTTCCGTGAGAAAAAACTACATTACTTGCATATCACGGCTATGTATTCAGTTCTAAAATATGGTATATCACAATGGGGAAATTTGACGCTAGGAGAGGTATTATAATCCAACAAATGTGTGTGTGTCCACCAAGAGGAAGCAATGCGTGAGCGTGCCCGGCAATGCTGTTCGTTGTTTTCTTTCGTCGCTCACCGCCCCGCAACCTCGGACAGCTGTGGTGGATACAAAAATATTTCGCGACCCCGAATACAGCACTTAACTTTAAAAATATAAGTAGCCGCGACCCCCTTTAGAAGGCTTCGCGGCCCCCCTGGGGGTTTGAAAAACACTGCCCTAATACATCTATGGATACATAGGTGTCCACTTACCATCAGGTACGCTTGTTCACCACCATCATGGTATTAAAAGCAGTTTATATTGAAGAGCTGGGCCGCGGGATTCCCGTAGGACGGAAAGGTAAATAAAATAAATAGTCTGTTTGCCGGCGTTTATTGCTGAGTTGCACAGCGCAGTACAACTTGCCAACAGTAGCACAGTATTCAGATATATCGGAGCGGGCAAATTGCTCACAAATATCTGAACACGTCTCTATTGTCGAGGCACTAGAGACGTGTTCAACGATTTGTGAGCACTTTGGCCGACTGTACTTACATTACTGAAGACGCCGGGAAAATTGTTGCTTTTCACGCCGAGGTATGTACCTAGTGCTTTTCTCAATCATACAATGATACAAAAATTAAAACTACAAGATTTTTTAAAGGCCGAACGCGTCGATGTTGTGTCACGAATTGCTACTGAAACAAAAGAAGGTCGCTCTGTAGGCCTTGTCCTCCAATTTTGTATGAAATTTCATTACGGATCTCTCGTCTCACCGCGCCCGAAACGGGATTCTTCGAAGTATTATAAAGAACACAACGTCAATATTTCATTGCATGTTTGAGAAAACGAATTTATCTATAACTTCTCTAAATCTGTACTTGTTGAGCTCGGTAACCAGTGCTTCCACTTCCTAATACGGGTGTAGCCTCTAAAATTATTATTACTCCAAATGAAAGAAGGCAAAAAATATGCCTATTGACGAAAATCCCATTCAGATATCTCAAAGAATAACGAAGCTACAACCGTTTTAATATTGCTTGTTAGAGAGAGAAAACGCAAACAGTGTGTGACGTCACATTACAGGATGCTGCCAGGGGGCCGCGTTGAACACGATGGGGCGCGGCACGTTGCCGTCTATTAGTGTGACGTCGCAATCTTCCAGCGTCATCGTTTCATATGAAGTTGCGTTTTGCGCAAAAGGGACAGAAAATACCCCGTCTTAAAACTTTAAAGACTTACAACTTCTTGATTACTTAACCTTTAGCATTTATTTTTTCTTCATTTGACTACATTTTTAATCCTTTTTAGAGAAAGTATGACATAATTGATTATTTTATTTAGTGTCTACACCCCTATTCTTCACTCTCAAACTACCATCTCGTTTTTCATAGGGAGAGCAAATCTGCTCGATTACGGTGGCTGGCCACGTCGAGAGAATGTGATAGGATCGTGCCGCAAAATGAGTGTATCTGGGGTGCCCAAATGGTCGACGTCCAACCGACCAACAAGATATCGCTGGGTAGAAAAGAAAAAATACTTGACTCCCTAACTTGATCGTGTTATTGCTGGCCGCTACCTTCACAGTTCACACCGGTAAGACCGGTAAACCGACCAAATTAAAGACTCAAGTATTTTTTGGAACACAATCTGATAAACAATCCCTCTATCTGTTACGGAAATCGTCTCCTAAGGGGATGAAATGGGCGGTGAAAATTTGTATGGAGCTACGATATAAACGAGTTCCACGCGGACAGAGTCGCGGGCAGAAGCTGTAGGTCATTATGTCTCTACTGCACCTAGCAAAACAATGTTGTTCATTGTGATATTTAAACGATACCGTTCAATGGCAGTCGGGAGTTTGTTTTCAATAAAGTAGAGGTTTCAACGAGCCGGGCTAGTGACATCCGTTCAGCGTTAAATAAACTTTAGTTATAGTGGCATTTTTTACATATACTCACACCGGCATTCTTAAAATTGGTAGGCAGAACATATAATCCATACGAATATTATAATGGTGAGTGTTTCCCCTTGCCTGTGACCTCTTCAAGCTTAAATCGCTGTACCGATTTAGATAAAATTTGGTACAGAGATAGTTTGAGTCCCGGGGAAGGACATAGGATAGTTTTCATCCCGGAAATCATCCCCCAGGGGGGTGAATGGGGGTGAAAGTCTGTATGGAACTACGATATAAACGAGTTCCATGCGGACGGAATCGCGGGCAGAGGTTAGTACACTATATTACATCTCCTTCACACTCTTATAGCGTCACTTCACTTTATCATGTTATCGGATTTATTCCAGCACAAAGCCGTGGGTGAACATCGACGAACAAAAATCAAAACGAAGTAAAACCCGCGTACCTTATTAAGCTCAAACATAATTGAAATTAACACAAAAAGACGCCTTCTTTGTAAACTGCTATAGTATTCATAATTAATTAATTACCCTTATCTTTGAGAAAAACATATTTGTAAAAATTATACAAGCTAACTATGGCTCTCCCGCGGCGTTTTAATTTATTCGCCTGTCTCTAACAATAACCACAATGACTTCCAAAGGGGTTCTGTAGCAGCTTAAAAATAGAAACAGCGAGTCCACTGGCGGAAAAAAACGCTGTTAGAACATTACCAAAACATCACATGACCCTCCTAGCGTATTCCCGGTGTAACATTAAAAGAACCCGGGGTATGCTGTTAGGATATAGTTCGGAGATTTGGTAGTCACTAGTTTTACGAAAGCGACTGCCATATTCACTTTCCAAGCCTGAGGGAAAACGAAACCTTAGGGACATGACCAGTTTCCTCACGATGTTTTATCGTGGGAAATCATTTAACAAGCGTTACGACGTAATAAACAGGAAAACGACTACCGACTATCCGTATAATTATGGTCTGTATTAAATATGAAATTGTATAAATATATCTAGTATTTCTTTTTAATTATTTATATACTCGCTACTGCCCGCGACTCCGTCTGCGTGGAACTAATTTATATCGTAGCTCAATGCAAACTTTCATCCACCATTTCACCCCTCAGGGGAAGATTTCCGAGATAAAAAACTATCCTATGTCCTTCCCCGGGATTCAAACTATCTCCATACCAAATTTCATCTCAATCGGTTCAGCGGTTTAAGCGTGAAGAGGTAACAGACAGACAGACAGACAGACACACTTTCGCATTTATAATATTAGTATGGATTTCTTTTTAAGTATTTATATATATGTAGTGTATAATAATATATGTTCTCTTAACTTATATTAACACACTTTTTTCTTTGCGCCTTTTTGTGTCTTGTGCAACAAAATTTAGATATAAACATAGTTGCAAAACCCCGCCATCTCCATCAGCTTAACCAGGGGCTCGGAAAAGAAATCCTCCTTTGGATGTCAGGGGATTTTATAACAACCCAATACACAAAACGCTAGGACACATTAGTATTACAGTCTCAATAGTATAATTCGAGACTTCTCAGACTAAGAAAAAAAGACAGACGGAGCGTTACGAACAGTCAAGTGAAGCCAAACCACATACAAACAAAACCAAGCTACATCAAGTTTAGCACACGCCCACGCACACCTATACAAACAAAATTGCACAAAATTCTTCAGCACGTGTCGCAATGCTGTCAAGATCATTTATTTCGAGTTTTGTGCGATTTAATTTGTTTAGCGTGTGCTAAACTTATGGGGCTTGGTTGAAAACCGGTTGGCTTCACTAGACTGTTCGTAACGCTCCGTCTGTCTTTTTTTCTTGGTCTGAGCGTCACTTCTATTAGTTGAGTTGTCAGAAAGTCGTAAAAGGGTGTTAATTTAAACTGATTTGATGACTTTACATTAATAATAATAACTCGCTTTAGATTATTTTTGTTTTAACGGGGCCTCTGCGCTGTTGGTTTCGGCCCCACGCATGCCTTCCAAAGGTCCGGGTCCCCATGGTTTAACTGTTTAATTCGGACAATTATACATTAATGAGAAAATGTTAAAAAACCGGCCGAGTGCGAGTCGGACTTGCGCACGGAGGGTTCCGTACCATTATCTATAAAAACAAAAAAACACGTTTGTGCTTTGGGACCCCCCTTAAATATTTATTTTATTTTGTTTGCAGTATTTGTTATAGTGGCAACCGAAATACATCATCTGTGAAAATTTCAACTGTCTAGATATCGCGGTTCTTGAGATACAGCCTGGTGACAGACAGACGGACGGACAGACAGCGAAGTCCTAGTAATAGGGTCCCGTTTTTTACCCTTTGGGTACGAAACCCTAAAAAGGAATAATTTTCATTATTTATCTCACCTTAAAACTAACATACGATTCCCAAGTCAATCCGATTCCGAAAGATGAAGGGATCAGGGTCGTCATCATCATCTTAACAACTTGTGTACAACTTAATTTAAGAATCATGACTATAAAATTTTGAATATTATTAATAAATGACTTATGACTTATGACTTATAACAACCGAAAGACGTCCACTGCTGGACATAAGCCTCCCCCAAAGAGTGCCACAATGACCAGTCCTGCGCCACCCGCCTCCAGCGGACTGCCACACCTTGTGGGGGGTCTACCCACGCTGCGCCTTCCGGTACGTGGTCGCTACCACAATATGGCAAGCCTGTTTTTATCTGCGAAGCTGCGTTTGACAGCTAGATATACTTGGAATAAACCGCTTTCGTTGCTTACGACGACCTATTTGCACAATGTCGAAACTTAAAGTACATACCCCGTGAAATTCGATATGGTGAAATTTTACTAGGATATATATCCAGATTATTGTATTCTGTATGCGAGTATATGGACATATAATATATTTGACATAGTTAATTTAATTTAAATTGTTTTATAATTTGATAATGTTCTAATTTTTATTTTGACGATCATTAAGAGATATTAATATCAATATTTATACTTATTCCCTATTTTGACTTTATCATGAATAATTTTGTAATATATGTCCATTATAATGTATTGTACCTGTGACATTTCATTCAATTAATATTCATTATTTGACGATAATTAAATAAATTCGTGTAAATTAGCTTAAAGTTAACTTATAATGTTAATAAGTAAGAGCAATACTCGAGTCAAGTCAAATTTAAAAAAAAACGTATATTCTTCGTGAAATCAAGAGGGGTCATTGTTTAACATTTGAACGAGCATTAGGACAACAGAACTATCATTTTCTTATACAAAAAAAATACCAGTCTGTGTTCAGTAGAGCGTATTTGACGGTTCATGAAAAGTTGCTGATTTGACTTACCTATACCAGCAGGTTAATCACTTCACTTAACGCATTGTACGTACGTTTAGGCACTGGTCCCACCGCCGGCTAGTAAGCTAGAAAAGTTGGGCGAGTAGCGGTTCATTCCGTGCTGACCAGGCACAGTGTGATCAATCGACCTTTACAGATCCGCAATGTAATGCTACTCGCCCAACTTTTCTAGCTTACTAGCCGGCGGTGGGACCAGTGCCTTAGGTAGATTCTAAAAGTCAATTTTTGTTTGGTAAAATGACAGTTGGTTCTACCTAACCCGCGTTCTCGTCACGTAATTAAATTACCCTTCTTTTTTCATAATAAAAATTAACAACTTAGAAAAGTTGAAATACCTCCGACATTTTAATTTCAAAGTTCAATATCTCAAAACCGACTGAACCGATGTTTTGTTGAAACGTAGCTAGGAACCACCTCGATCACGTCAGCTTTCGGACAAATAAAACCATAATTAAATCGGTCGGTTTAGGAGCTACGATGCCACAGACAGACACACAGACAGACTTTTTGCGCTGGGGGTTAAAAATTACCTACATTACAAAAATTACATAGGGTCATTACGCTGGTTACGCGACCACCTGAAGGAGAAGGTTTTTTATATTGAAGATAACATCAATTCAACAGACCCTATTGAGACAATTAGTTACACATGCATTTTTGTTGTCGATTTAGAATAGAAATCTACTAAAAAACCGAGGAAATATCCTTTCAGTTCACCAACTCAGCTAAGTGGTCGCCAACCGGCACATAAAATTAGGTGGTCGCTAACCGACGAAATTACCCTAATTGGCTTATTTCGTGGCACAAAGCTGAGTGGCGACCATTTTAGCATGTTTTGATTGTCTGTAATTTCTTGTGTCTTTTATTTCTTATATGCTTAATAAACACATTTTCTTTCTTTCTTTCTTACATTTAGATCTACCTAATATACGTACGACACTATACGCAACAGACCACCACATTTCAGTACATACTTACTTGTCGGTATTTCTTTCTGTACGTAGATAATTTTGCTCGTATCTAATTTTATTACGGAAAACTAAAAAGCAAACTCGCAAAAGAAAAGATATATCCGCATTACTGGCGAGATTAACTTCGTCCCAATAAATAAAGAAATCGTATATCGTATTTAAACGGGGCACAGAACCGGGAACATTAATCCCGCGGCCATCTTTGTTTTGTCTTTATTTAATTCATATATCGGTTTCGTCCGATTGTGATTCTTGCCGCTTTTATGGACAGAGACGTATTAAGGTGGTGTTTTTAAAGTTATAACTTGTATGCCATTTCACTGGATAATAAAATATATTTTAATAATTAACAAAATAACACCCGAGGGGCTGCTTTAAGCTAGGTATTTTATTCATTTAAATATCAATAGAAAAATCAATTATTCGTGACACAGACAAAGCGACAAACAGTAAATAAATAAAAAATACGTCACGATATAGGTTGCCATTGGGTAATTACGCAAAAGGATGTTATCCGCGTATTGAAATACAGGCAAACCCACGGGATACAATAAAGCCTATATCCACCCAGAAAGTCCATTCTATAAATCGAAAGAATTTTTGAAATCGGATGAGTAGTTTCCCATTAAATACAAATATACGAAGCTGCAATATTATACTTTCCCCTTTATAAAATTAGTATACATAACGCAGAAGAATATTGTTAAGTGTTCGCGCCGCTCCGTTAACTAGTTTTAATATTTAGTCTTAAGTACACAAAAATGACACTTACACCCTTGTATTAACGTTCACTTTGGCTTGTATTCCTTTCACCTATCGATACACTCAGATATCACGACATATTTGTAGTTAACCAATCACAGACACTCTCACACACACGTAACAAACACGTCACAGCCACGCCGCGCTTGACACTTGCATTCCGAATCCTAGACGAACGACATACAACTTCTGTAATTTAAAGGAAATTATAAGCCTTTTCGAAGATCCAGAGTTTTAATCATCTTCTTGCTCCTATATGGAACATTAAGTCTTTCGTATTTGTATGTTTGTGTGAGGTATTAACTACAATGAAAAATTCATTTTTTTTAAGATACTTGAGATAATATTAATTTATTCATCTCTTAAAACTCATTGTCAATTCAATTAAGAGAAATAACCTGATCTATAACCAGTAATCCTGGATTAAGTTATTTTACAAGGTGGTTGAATCGAGTCTAGATCACTATTAACTCATATCTATTATTCTGTATTCCAAAGTCCGTCCCTGTGGCCAGGATTTTATAGTCATTACGAATGGCTTATACGATATTGTGGTCATATATAAAAAGCATATTTTTGTACAGTTTATTTAACAGCTTAACTGGTGACGTACGTGCGATCGCGACAAAAAAACTCTCTCACTGGACTCAAGTTTCATATAATGTTATACCGTCAACGTTCCATTGGTAAATAAATGGAAGGTAATCAAATTCTTATATCATGGTTGTTATTTGACAAGCAAGTCGACCTCTGTAGCCTAGTTGGTAGTGACCCTGCCTACGAAGCTGGAGGTCCCGGGTTCGAATCCCGGTAAGGGCATTTATTTGTGTGATGAGCATGAACATTTGTTCCTGTGTCATGGATGTTTTCTTGTATTTAAGTATTTATTTATCTATGTAAGTATCGTCGTCTAGTACCCATAGTTTGGGACTAGCTCGATTTGTGTAAGATTGTCCCCAAATATAAAAATAAAAATAAATAAATATATGGGGAAATCGATCTAGTCCCAAACTAAGCAAAGCTTTTACTATGGGTACTAGACGACGATAAACATACTACTACTATTTTTTTTTATTTATTTACTTAATTATTTAATTGGCGTATAATTTTACCTAAGAATTATAATAATCTTGGTCTTGTCGTCGATACAAACACTACCAACATTTTGCTGTGCGCGCAGAGTCGGTGAGGTATCTGTTCTTTCAGCTGTAAGTGTCGACTATCAGTCAAGAATAAATAATAGTTCTACGTACAGAAGGTTCTCTGTTAACACAGCCCCTGTTTAGGTATGCCGAACGAGCCTAAAGGTGGCCAGCCCTTTCTATAGCTGCGATAGAACGCGTGCGGGCCGTAGCAGCCCTAACTAACATACCTGCCGGGGAATGGGCCATGTACTTGTAGCGACGCGACGAAATCACAAAGTGAGCCGCCCCTGCCATCAGTCAAATCAATACAGACTGAGGGATCTGCATTTGTCTGCTCCGGTGAACAGAGCATAATTATCACATCAAATTAATATTCTATATTGACATCTGGAGATTAAGAGTCCCAAGGAAATTCGACTATTTATGTAGACGACGAAAATAATCCATACTTACTAATATTATAAATGCGAGTGTGTCTGTCTGTCTTTCTATCTGTGTGTCCGTCTGTGTGTCTGTTACCTCCTCACGCTTAAACCGCTGAACCGATTAAGATGAAATTTGAAAAAGCATTCCGTACATAAGTCCCGAAAAACTCATTGGTACGAGCCGGGATTTGGACCCACGGCCGCCGCTTGACAGCCGCATGCCTGAACCTTATCGTACTTACTACCGTAGCTTAACTGGCACTAATTCTTATTTTACTTGCATACAAACTAAGTTTTATCTCCAAGTTCTGACGCACCATGAAGCATATTAAGACTAAGTAAACGGCAGTTGCAAAAAACGCAGTTAAAGTTACCGCAAGTTGGTTAACTTGTCTACTCTTCTCGGCTAAATGACATAACTATGTACGATTCAGTGGTGGATAAGACTTTTAAAAGTATAAAGCTTGTTTTATTTGCTTAAGTGCCTCTGGCAGATAAAGGAAGAAATAAGACTGGTCTGATAGTAGAGAAATATGTTCGAACACGAGTTGTAAAACAGAGAAAAGTTACGGTTGTTATTAATGAATTTAATCGTATGGCATTCTAGTTTCAGATTAATAATATTCGATACAAGAGTGACAAATGGACAGGACATTAATTTAGAATTAAATGTCAACATTAAGGGTGTTGAGCCATGCAGATGCGTCGGGTGTAGGGTGCAGCAGGTATTCGGTTGGTCCTGGATAAGAGTGCAGGGAGCAACGTTGAACAAAATGTTCCATAGTTTGGATCTCTTCGCCGCATTCGCACAAGACGGAGGCCTTCCACCCCCTACTTGCACAGGAACTAGTTGCAGCGGCCGGGGCCAGTCCATAGCCAAATTAAGCGGCACCATTGTATTATACTACGACGGAAGCGATCAAAAACGGACTAAGCGGAATCCGGACTCCTTTAAGGGCTCAACCAGGAATAACGCTGAGTGGACGATGATGGTGGTGATCAAAAACATAAACAACAACAAGTATCACAAGCCCATTGCAGAGCATTGATTCGAAGATTTGTTGTTGACAGCTAAAGAAAAATGCAGGTCCGTCACTCTCAACGCAGCATCCTCAGGGTCTCTGGAGGGAAACCAGACCCTCCAATGCAGAGGAACTCGTCCTTTGTATCTGCATTCAACCGTATCTGTTGCGCTACAATCGGCAAAGGGAATGAATAAGGGACCCATTAACGTACTCATTACTTACCAATGAGCCATAAGGAAGTTGAGTACCTCCGACACATTGGTAGCATGTTAATTGGGTGAATTAAAACTAAAAGTATTATCAACGTTATTTCTTAATAAAATAAATAACCCTCGAGAAACTTGGTAGCCGGGCATCGTGGAAATAAACAAGGACTAACGATGCTTTAGTAAAACAAGGAATTACGACTGAAAATAGCAAAGAGAAACGATTACGGAGGATAATTGCTGTAAGGAGCATTTTTCAATCCAAAAGGCAGAATTAAATACTCTTATACTCCCTTTGGAGTGCTGAGACCGTTTTTCGTCTTTCCCTGCCACTGTTTACATAAGGTTATTGGAAAACATATCCGAATAGTTCGTGATTGTCAATTGATTCCAATGTTCCAATCTGGAAAGAAATTGAAATGGTATTTCATCTTTCAATTTGGCGAAAGTAAAGTGAGTACAGATTACAAATGCGTGTGGCCTATAATTTATCAGTCTTCGCATCGCAACTGTCTTGGTAAAACTACTCCGTTTATTGTAAAAACAAGTCCTTATGCACACACCTTACACTTCACATATTTAATTTTAAAAAACTGAGCTTCCTGAAACCGGGCAAACAATAAAATATAAACGAATTTGAACCTAGCAATTCTATAGTATTGAATTTTATTTGTTCTTAAATGAAACAAAAGAAAAGAAATGTAACTGTCACTTTTATATGTAACAGCCATGGGCCATATTTGGTCCTTTATTTAGAACACGCGGGGATTATTTAAGTAGGATAACTAAAATTCACAGTCCAGTGACTATTTAGTTCGTGCATAAACTAACTTTAAGTAAAGTTCTCGCTTCCTGCTACTGTCATATTATCTACGCTTTCAAAAGTTTCGTTTTGATATAGACGCTCTTAAAGTTTTGGACAAACGAATCTAGAATAAAACAATGGAGACACCTAACTACGGACAACAATTTTAGGAGGTTTAACTATGAGATATGAGAGTTGAGTTTGGGTGAAGTAATAAGTACTAAACTTCAGCCAAACCTACATCATCCTTGTTTTCGCCAGTCATAAAATAAACCGAACAGGTGCCAGCTGAATAAGTGTCGAGAAGGTTCCTTATGATGACATCACTTTTAAACAAAGATGAAGTCCTACTTCCCGTATTTCGGCTCAGTGGTTTTCTCACTCACATCAAGCCGTTTCATTTGCTGTTTAATGCGGCACAGATTTCAAAAATACCTGAAAAGAACTAGCATTACCAATTAGATATGATAGCAGTTCAACCCTGTAAGTTACAGGTAATGCCTGCATACGACAGTCGGATAGCACATTCAGAATTTCCAAAAGAAAAACCAAAGTTGTGATCATGACATGATATAATTTCGCTGCAGTTTTTTGAGCTTTGGTTTAGATAGAGGTATATTCACAGGGCATTTATTATGATGACGGATAATGAGAATATCTGTCTTCACTTTTTGTGCCTATGTAGGTATGTATATAAGTATCTTCTTCCTCCTTGCGTTATTCCCAGTTGTGCCATAAAGGAGCATTTTACGAAAATTACTGCCATCTGACCTTCCAACCCCTCTGGGTTCTAGTTGGTAGTGGGGCTGGGTCTAGTTTTCCCTCTGGAAAACTAGACCTTATTGGGATTACACCGGTTTCCTCACGGTCACGATGTTTTCTTTCACTGAAAAGCTAACGGTAAATATTCCGTACATGTTCCGAAAAACTCATTGGTACGAGCCAGGACGCGAACCCACGACCGCCGCTTGAGAGTTGCATGCCAGAACTACTAGGCTACCGTATATCTTTGAATAAAAGTATGCTATACGAGAGCCCACAACTAATAAACTCCATTTATTTTTTCACAAGCCTCCGCGTAAACAAAGGCTAGGGAATTCACCGTAAATAGTTGGGTAAGTATTGTCCCGGCAGCGGACATTACGGATTCTCTTGTGTCATTATTTAGGTCCCGCGAAGCGCCAGCGTTTGGTCTAAGTGACAAGAGAAACTTGGCCAGACTTAAAGTGAAAAGCTACTAGAACAATATTCCTTTGCTATTCCGCTAAAAAAAACCGGTTTTAGCGACGAGATGCACCTATTTGCGTATTTTTGCATGCGGTTAATAGCACCCTCCCTCCGCACGTGCAAACATGCAAATAATTACAGCAAACCACCACCACTAATGACAAAACCAGTCGTGGTTTTGTCATTATTGGTGGTGATTTGTAGTCATACATGGACTTCCGTAAAGTAACTCCTGACCTGATTCAATCAATTAACCTAAAGTGAACCAACGTACCGGAAGGCGCGGCATGGGTAGGCCCACCACAAGGTGGACTGATGACCTGGTAAAGGTCGCGGGAGTCCGCTGGATACGAGTGGCGCAGAACAGGTCACTTTAACACTGTTTGGGGGAGGCCTATGTCCAGCAGTGGACGTCTTTCGGCTGATAGAATATATACCTTCAGACATACGGTGACAGTGACCACAGTTTATCATCCATACTAATATTATAAATGCGAAAGTGTGTCTGTCTGTTACCGAGTTCCACGCGGACGCGGGCAGAAGCTACTAGAATATAAAGCAGGTAATAGGCATATTTTTGGTTTAGCATTATCAGCTTTGTTCGGTCGATTACCCCGTTCTTCGTGGCTTAAAACGCGGATACATTGCTTGATATGGCATCTTCCTTAGACCATTCACAAGTCATCTGTTGAAAATGCCCTGGTTTTATAACTTTCAGTGCCACAAACTCGCTAGATGGGTTCTGCACTTTCTTTCCTATACATACGTTTTATCCCATGTTATCAACTGCGAAATCTATGGCAGAGAATGTGTTAAACATGATAATAATAACCTGAAAGTCACATATACTCCCCGGCGTTCATGCGTATAATGGAGCCAGTCTCCAAAAAAATATGTGAGAGAAAAAAGTCACATTAATAACGTCACACCGCACCGCTCATGCCTTGCGCTGACGTCGCGCCTCCGAGAGCGCCGTAGTCAAATGGACGGTGCATCTCACATTCCCTACGAGCTCCACAAAAAACGCCTTTGTTCACTGCATTGAAGGATTCAAGCGCTGTATTAATAAAGTCACACCGCTGCCGCTCATGCCTTGCGCTGACGTCACGCCTCCGAGAGCGCTTTAGTCAAATGGACGGTGCATCTCACATTCCCTACGAGCTCCGCAAAAACGCCTTTGTTAACTGCATTGGAGGATTCGAGCGCTGTATTAATAAAGTCACACCGCTGCCGCTCATGCCTTGCGCTGACGTCACGCCTCCGAGAGCGCCTTAGTCAAATGGACGGTGCATCTCATATTCCCTGCGAGCTCCGCAAAGAACGCCTTTGTTAACTGCATTGGAAGATTCGAGCGCTGTATTAATAAAAATCACACCGCTGCCGCTCATGCCTTGCGCTAACGTCACGCCTCCGAGAGCGCCTTAGTCAAATGGACGGTGCATCTCACATTTCCTGCGAGCTCCGCAAAGAACGCCTTTGTTAACTGCATTGGAGGATTCGAGCGCTGTATTAATAAAATCACACCGCTGCCGCTCATGCCTTGCGCTGACGTCACGCCTCCGAGAGCGCCTTAGTCAAATGGACGGTGCATCTCACATTCCCTGCGAGCTCCGCAAAGAGCGCCTTTGTTAACTGTATTGGAGAATTCGGGCGCTGTATTCTTGATACGGACTGGACAGTTTTCTCTCCGTGGAACAGTTTTACTAGGTTGAGAATAAATTGTTATTCAGTACGTAAACACTAACATCCACTCTATCTCTTATTTTTAAAACTTATCAGATCTGTTTTAAATAAAATGTGCTTATATCCCATCACAAACAAATCGAATCGCTGCAAAAAGTCGCCGTCTGTGATCTCCCTTAGATCTGAGATCCAGACGCGCGTACAGTGCGTTACGTAATCGACCTGCTCATCTAACAAGCTAATAGAAAGCAAAGCAAAGACTATTATTATCCCTCATATTACATAGCCCTCATTATATATTTAGTACACTCAGCCGGAATATAATTAACCTACACCAGACTCGACCTTGACCGGGTTTCGTGCTTTGCGCGCAACGGGAATAAAGGAAATAATTAATGAGATCTTCTATTATGTAAGAGGGATGTCTATCGCTATCGCTATATAAACAAAGTGATACAACAACAAAATCAGAACCGACTACAAGAACTGAAATAGGTAGTAAAAAAGGGGTTCATAGCGCAGTTTTACGCTTTGCTCTTTCGAACGAAACACTAGAACTTCTCTTCAAATCATTTCATGGAAGTCCTCCTTGCTGAAATGAGCCAGCGTTCGTTCTGTGAGCACACCTCCTAGGCCCGACAAATTCTGTAGGCTGTAGGCAGCACGCTTTTATAACTCATCAGTGGCAAACAGGCATACGACCCGCCTGATAGTAAGCCATACCATAGCCTATGGATGCCTGCAACTCACGGGGACTCGCACGCCCCCATTTATTACCCTAAATGTTACTTGCTCTCAAGAACTTTTCCCGTATTTTCATTATGGTTGAGATTATTTCATGTGGCCCAATTTTTTTTAAACTGTCATTGGAATTTGAACCTTCTCCCTTGGACGACGGTAGAATTGCTTTTTGAATTGATTTGATTGAATTCGGCTAACTCAATTCATTTCAACTACAGTCACCAGCATTAATGTCTGCTACAACAAAGCGCGCATAAACATCTGACACGATTCAATTTATAGTAGTTACAGCATTTGACGCGTAATAGTTTCAGACTCCGGATGGCTCGCGATATTTGTGCTCCCGATGTGTTGTGGAACCGTCCTGTGCAACCCGAACTGAGCCAACTTGAACTGGGGCTGATAGGAGGGGCGCTGAAAAAAAAAATCTCGCCGAGTATTCGATTGAAACAGCATTTCATTATACATATAAACTGCGTGCACACTTTCAGCCAACCGTTGTTTCAATCGGTTGCCTCCCGACAAAAAAAAATCTTTACATACATTTTTCTATTTCCGCCCCAGTTCACGTTGGCTCAGTTCGGGTTGCACAGGGCGGTTCCACAACACTTTGGGCCTCAAATACCGCGAGCCATCCGGTTGCCTCTTGGACACTGCAACTACGCGTTGCTCTGAATATATAGGGCCGTAAGGATGTGTCAGATATGTATGCCCGCTTCGTAATGGCAGATATTGGTGCTGTTGTCTGTAGAACTTGATAGCAATTTTAAATACATAATTAGGCTGTCCTAAGAGGTCTCATGATACGAATGAAGACATCGCTTGCTGAATGTAGCTGTCTTGATGGAAATCGGCCCTGCTATTATTTACGGGGGGTTACAATTTATTGCGTGTTGGGTTTTTTTTACAATTGTTATCAATTTACTAAGGTACTATTAGATTCGATTAGATTACATTATTTATTTCATGATAAAAAATTACATTACAGATTTGCATACATGTCAAAAAAATTAGAATTTCTATCACGATCGTCAAAAACAGAGAAAAATCAAGATATAATATTAGCACAATGTCAACAAATATAAGAACACAATAACAAGGAAATAGAAAACACAAACCAAAAGCAAAAGAACACAAATATACCAACCTCTATTAGAGTATGTATCGATTTCCCACGGGACAGGCATTGCCTAGTGTGGGGGTCAGTATTTCCCACGGGACAGGCATTGCCTAGTGTGGGGGTCAGTATTTTTGTAATAGATTAAGTATGTTTTGAGAGATAAACTATTTGCATTTTATTCAGCGAGAAAATGTGGTCGGCATTCGGAGTCCGTTGTAGATTTTTTTGTTTTTAGTTGCAAAGAGCCTTTACATTGCTATTTATTTGTAACCTACCTTCCTCTCAATTGTTCAAAGGTTAGCTGGAAGAGATCCCTCATAGGGATAAGTTCGCCTTTGTACTATGATCTATTGTGTGACATGTATATTCTTTAAACTGTTATTGTGTACAATAAAGTGCTTACATACATAACTTAGCTCCATACAAACTTTCTCCCCTCAGGGGATGATTTCTGTTACCTCCTCACGCTTAAACCGCTGAACCGTTTTAGATGAAATTTGGTATAGAGATAGTTTGAGTTCCGGAGAAGGACATAGGATAGTTTTTATCCCGGAAATCATCCCCTAAGGGAGTGAAGGTTTGTATGGAGCTATGGTATAAACGAGTTCCACGCGGACGGAGTCGCGGGCAGAAGCTAGGACCTAATATCACACTCACAGCACAACATGCCATGGATTATCTACAAAGTATTGTAAATCCTTAATCGCGGTTAGGAAGGGATTGAAGGTATCAGAGGTGTAACTAATGTTATCAATAAATAATTAAAATGAACTGAATTGAATTGAATTGAGTTGCCATGTAAATACTCGTACGTCAATAAGAGTTGTGTAAGATTGTCCCCAAAATTTTTATTATTATATAAACTCATCGCGGTCATTATAATGGGAGGCATTTTTACCCAAATTACTCATCAAACGAAATTAATACCATCGCAACTTCGAATTTGGCGAAGTAAAAATTTAATTACTCGCCGTAGACCCTGTGATTGTCAAAACAATTTTATTTGCAACACCCGGAGGGCTCAATCAGAGGGCCCCAATTCCATTGGAAAGGGTCTTCACCCCGGTACCGGGACGGGGCCTTGTTAAGGTAAAAATAAGGTGTTTCTGGAGGGATTTTTATGTTCATTGACAGCGGACAGCTATCAAATGTTTACGAACGTGACCCTGAGGGGTAAACACGTAACGTTTTAAACGAGCGTTACCGAGGACAATTCAACTGTCATTTTCCGATAAAAAAGTGACATTTAGATCTACCTGATGCGCGTACAATGCGTTACGTGATTGAGCAGCAGCTGCTATCTAACCGTCACTTTTTATATAGGAAAATGACAGTTGCCCTAACGTGCGTTCGAAACGTTACGTGATCAACCCAGCAGGTTGTGAACAATCGCGCGTTCCACGAGCGCGCGATGGTTGCACGACATTAGCCATATATCGCCTGTCAAAATCACCTGCACGGCTATCACTGGGCGGTCCGCGAGCTGTGTCGCGGCGGGATAGACTATCCGTCTCTTTCTCATACGATATTTGGCAAGTCAAATCAGCCTCTTTTTGTGAAACGTCAAAAACGCTCAGTTATATGGAATTTGTACGGATTACTTGCTTGTGACGTCACAATCAAACGACCTTATTGTTGGTTTTTATGAATTTAAAAATCTTAAAATAGTTAACATACATGAAATATACTTTCCGAGTATTTTCGTAATGTTTATCTGTTGCTAATGAAAAAAAATATTTTTTCACTGTTGTCGAATATTTAGTTATAATGCTTTAATAAAATCAATAATTTTATTAGAACGCTCTCTGTAACTTGTTTTAAGTTCACGTTAACGCTCACCCACAAATATATCTTGACATCGCGATGCGTAGTAACTAAGCGTAGGTAGAGGTCTAGTTTCATGAAGGGTGACCGGCGGGGTAAGCCGAATTAGCGCGTAGCGAATAACAGCCCTGCACGTCTATCATGGGACGGCCGCGACATACTCTCGATTTTTCTCGCACTATACCTCTTGTTATAAGACTTATAAGTGTTCTAATAAGAGAGAGACGGATAGTGAGAGAAAAATAGAGAGGGCTGGCGCGCCGTCGCGTGATAGCCGTGCTGTATAGATACTGTATCGCATTTGTAAGGGTGTATAAGGTTGCCGTGAGCGCGATAGAGCGGTTACTATCAAAGAGTATAGGTGAGTTGATCCAAGTTACGATTACAGACCGATCAACGTCAAATATGACGCGATCAGCAGTCATTCCAAAGAAACTTGACAAACTTTCCATACATTCAGATTTTAACGAACACCGCTTACTATTACAGACTGTTTGGTGCAACCCGCCCTTAGTCAAGCATATCGGAAAATTTCATTCATCGGTTGTAAAGAAGCCCGGGCTCTGCTGCCTACAGCAGAGCCCGGGCTTCTTTACAACCACCACCAGTACCAGAACCAGTAGGTAACTACGCTGAATTTTGGGGTAAGGTGCTAACCTTACCCCAAAATTCAGCGTAGTTATACCTACTGGTTTTACGAAAGCGACTGCCATTCTGGCCTTCCAACCCAGAGGGAAAACTAGACATTGCCGAGTTACACCAGTTTCCTCACGATTTTACGTTCATTGAAAAGCTAACGCGGTTATCAGTATCACATTCCCGCCGCATTAAACTTCACTTAAACGCCGGCGTTTATGCGTACAGAGTGGAGGAATCTCCAAAAGACTACGAGTAATGCACGCTGCGCGTACGGTAAAACTTGCATTGTGGCCAGGTGAAGACGTAAAATTGTGTACGCACCACGGGCGGTAATTCGTAAAGCCCCAGATCGCGTATCTATAGGCCTCACCTTCGGTTCGGGCCACAAACACCTGCGATCTGGGCCATTTACGAATTCACCGGCCTAGGTACGTAATGTACTATATTGCACACCTCAATAGTAATACAGAGCAGTAGTACAAAAATCAGCGAATATGAGAGCAGAGACTAACAACAGGCGGTCTTATCGCTACAGAGCGATCTCTTTCAGACAACCCTAGTTAGAACCTAACGTAACCTAGGGTACTGTTAAAAATCCAATGATGTCTTACATACGTTTTGTGAAACGGAAATTCTGTTAATTTACTAATTGACACTAGTAATACCGATATCCAGAGAGCTATTGAGTCGGCACCTAAAGCAGTTCCGAGCCAGTGAGCACAGCCAATCGGCCGTGTCAACTCACAGACAGACAGATAAAACCGGCGCGATGCAGATGGATTTCCTAACTTTGACAAGATACGAAAACTGCTATTCATTGGTTTGTGTTTAGTCTCAGGTAAAAAATAAAAAATCCATGCAGTGTAAACTATATTAAATACAATCCTACTATAATATTATAAATGCGAAAGTTTGTTCCTCAATCACGCTTAAATGGCTCGACCGATTTGAATGAAATGTGCACGAAGACAGTTTAAAACCTGGATTAAAATATAGGATAGTTTTATTCCGGGTCCACGCAGACGAAGTCGCGGGCGGAAGCTAGATGTTCAATATAGCTCTGTCTGTCTGTTATGCCTGGGTCACACTTCGTCCGAATGTTGTTACCGTCCTTGTCTATACAACAACATTCGGGCGAAGTGGGGCCCAGGCATTACGTTTTCACGCTGAACCGATTTAAGGTGTAATTCGCGGCCGATCGCACCCGCAGATTTATGACGCTGACTATTGTCCGCGCGGCTGCGATCGGCCTCCACCTTTAGATTAAAAGTATGAAGATAGAGGTTTAGACTAAATCTCTATCTCCGGATTGATAGGATAGGATCTTCCTAGGATAGTTTAAGACCTTAAAGGGGTGAAAGAGGGAGTGGGAGTGCGATAATTGATGCTGCATGCGCCTCTGGCCAGTCTTGCAACATATTTGCTTTTCCATTTTGATCAGGCGTTGTAAATCTTTGAAGGCGATATCTAGTATAATATGCGGATGACACCGTAAGAAAACTAGGGATACATGTCTTTTGGAGGATATGTGTCATAACTTTGGTCCAGGAAAGCTGACCTCCATCCACCACCACCACCATTTCAGCCGAAAGACGTCCATTGCTGGACATAAGTCTCCCGCAAAGAGTGCCACAATTACCGGTCGTCTGCGCCACCCATCGAACACCCGCAACCTTTAAAAGGTCATCAGTCCACCTTGTGGTTTACACATCAGTTCACTCCTCAGGTTTTTGTTCAGTGATAATCTGTCATTTGTACTAACGAAATGAATTATTCAAAACCATAAAATGACAATGAGTTTACATAAAATTATTTACGATCTCAATAGAACTTAGTTAAATAAATATATCCCATCCCTTTTGTTTTTTTTCTCTTGCTATATTTACGCATTTTTTCACAGAATATATTTGTAACTTTTGAAAATATCAAGTCGGTCGAAACCAGACTAAACACAAAAGAGCCGCCCTAGTCGATCAGGCGGTTCTTTCGTACGGCCATTTTTTTCGGGCGATTGTGTATCTAGTTCCCCCACCTACTCTGCGCCTTCCGGTCCGTGGGCGCCACTCGAGAACCTTCTCGCCCCAACGGCCATCGGTTCTGCGTGCAATGTGCCACTTAAGTTTAGCTATTCGGAGGGCTATATCGGTTAAATGGTCAGCTTTACTACCCCAAAAAAAACCCAGGCAAAACTTTTTAAACATCCAAAGTAAAAGTCGCCATCAGCCCTTGTATATTTCATTACGCCGCCGGAACAAAGGGGCGGGAACTACCCTCATTAAGGGGGTCTTCAGACAGAAATGAATTCGTTCTGGAGCGCAGCCGTTTCACTTGGCATTGTCTTTAACGGTGTACAGCGGGGATATTACAGTGGTTCCAAATGTCGATCGACTCATAGAGAGCAAATTAATATGTGAAGTAGAACGCGTTCTATTGAATTTGATGTTTTTACTCTTTTTCTTTGTCATATTCACTCTTGACAACTCTGTCTTGCTACTATTGCTGCCTGCTGCCTGCTGCCTGCTGCCTGTGCTTGCTACTTGTTCGTAGCAAGGTTCACAACACGCCACCATTCCTTTCTGACAGTCACCTTCCTCATGCTTGCCTTCCTTATGCATCTAGTGCAGGTTTAATCTGGTCTGACCATCTCACCGGTGACCTGCCTCTCGGTCACTGCCCTCAACCTTTCCCTGGACCACAAGTGGCCCGATAGCTACGTCTCCTCTACGTCATATGTGCCCCCGACAAACGTTAGGGTACGAGACTGCACTATGGATGATAGACGCTTGGACCGGGTATAAAAACTATCCTATATTTTAATCCACACTAAATTCGTGCAAAATTTCATCCAAATCGGTTGAACCGTTTAAGCGTGATTGAGTAACAAACATCTAAATATGGCAACCTCTAAAAATCCAAACTTTCGCATTCATAATAATAGTAGGATATAATATGTGATGATGTGCTGGATGCGGGTGGCGCAGGACCGGTCCTTGTGGCACTCTTTGGGGGAGGCCTACGTCCAGCAGTGGACGTCTTTCGACTGATATGCTGATGATGATGATGATGATAATAAGTGAAAAAACGAATCGATGCGTTGGAGATGTGGTGTGGCGTAAAGTTCTGATTCCTTGGACTGCAATGCGAAAAAACCAGTCCTAGAAGAGCTACTCATAAGTCCATCTTGGAAGTACAAGATGAAGACTCGTTAATATGCCAAAACCCTCACATATTCCGGATACCTCGACGTTCCTCCGATGTCCATTATGACGGGCATAGTTGAGGGCCAGAGGTCCCGAAGCAGACCATCCGCTAGGTGGAGCCCAGGCATTTGAATACGACTACGTTATACCCTGCCTGTCTTACAAGGCTACTAAAAGTGGTCCTCGGGGTGTTACACGGTTTTACAGTTGGGAGCTGCAAAAAAACGTAGGACCCACAGAGGACCATTGCGAGTCCGACATAACCTCCGCACTATCCCCGTGGCGCGGAGGTATCCATAACATAATGGATTTTCTTGTTTCCAAAAAAGGTGGAGCAAATAATTTATTGAATCAGGCGTTACTTTGCGGAAGTCCATGATATGTTACGAGAACAATATTCCTTTGCTATTCAGCTAAAAAACGTGCTCAGTGAAGATTAAGATGTAACTATTTGCGTGTAAACATGCAAAAAATTACAGCCAGCATCTCCTGATGATGCCTCGTAGAGAGGCGAAACACGTGTCGAGGTTTTGTCATTATTGGTGGTGGTTTGCTGTAATTTTTTGCATGTTTATAAGCAAATAGTTGCATCTTATCTTCACTGATAAACCAGCACGTTTTTTAGCGGAACAGCAAAGTGGAGCACCTAAATCATTGCATCTGCCCGAGGCGGGTGATAGGAACCTATGGAGAAGCCTAGTCAGCTAATAGCATAGGTCATGATGTCACCATCCTCAGCCATGAGGGAACAACTGATGATGAGAAAAATAGGAGAAAGCCACATCGGAATGACCCTGTGGTCCTGCGATGAGCGGTATCAAAAATAAAAAAGTTTCTGTCAAAAATTCAATTTCGGGTGCAAGTTTTAACTGGCGACATTTTTTTTTTCATATTAGCGATAAATTACTCGCTGCGATGATTCCAAGATGTGGATTCCGGTAAGAGAAATTTGACAAATACGACGGATATATATTGTGTAGTTTATGAGTGGGCTGGTTATCATTAGCATGTAATGTTGCAGACATTCGCATCTGCATTCGCAACCGCGGATGTTCCGCATAATTTTCAATATCTGCATCCGCATTCGAACCAGCTCAAAAAAGCGGAGTTTCTGCGGATGCGGATGTAATAAAGAAAATGGGCCAACGCGGCGCGTGTTAGGTATTTTCGTCAATAGTCAATATGAATCTTAATTTCGTTTCTGTAATCTGCCGGTTCACCGCATTCGCTCGGGTGACGCGTTAGGTTTGCACATATTGTAAATCAGTCGCAACTGCGTGACCTTATGGACGTCGTTTATTTTGTTTTCGAGGGTTTTACCCCAAAATCCGCATCCGCGACCGCGGATGTGACCCTCGAAATATCCGCATGCGCTTCCGAATCCGCGGATGTCTAAAATAATCGCATCCGCAACATCCCTGGTGTCAAATATGTCAATCACTCGTGACTGATTACTCTGATTAGTGAAGTATTTCTGCATAAGAAATAGAACCACTGTTCTATTTAGTTTGTATTCCTACTTTGTTTCATTTCGTTTGCATAAGTTTTATAACCCTAAAGTTAATGTTAGTGCAATGGATTCCGCACTTTCTCATTATTGCAGTTGAAAGCTTCTAAAGCGACTTTAACATCGAGCTTTCGCGAGCTTATTTAAGTAACGTTCTCTTGGATGATATAATGCTTAATGAGTACTGTTTTAGACGAGAAACTTAACATTAATTGATTTGGAATATGGTGACAAACAAGGGCCTAATCGTAAGCGGACACCGTAGCCTTTAGACGTGTGTTTCATAGACACGGTGTCGAGCCTTTAAAGCCTTTTTATTTGATTTTAGATTTAATTGAATGTTACATATTTATATCTTTACAGTAACACAATATATAATCAAATAACAGTCATGTGTCCTAAACTAAGGATAAACTAAAATAAAAACGAAATCAAACATGCATTGACAAATAAAAATCGGCTTTCAAATTTGGATCAGTGGAAAATTTTATTTTTTGTCCACTTTTGATCGAAATTTGGAATTTCGTTAGCGGACGTTTCTGCTTAATATACATTTACTCAAAAAATCGGCTTTTTTTGGTTATGTTCTACACAACAGCCATAGGGGCTTTCGCTGCTCATCAGGGTAGGCTCGTGGGTAGGCGCCACTATGGGGTTAGCCGACAGCCGAAATTGTGCGTACTCCGGCACTCGAGGCGCACGGGCGCATCGGCTGAAATTCGGAACCAGGAGCAGGGTGCTCAGAAGGCAGGCAGCATTGCCGCGCTGGATGGCGATACGAGAGGCACCAGTCTCCTGGTCACGAGTCGCGTCGACAAGGCGATTTACCAGCTCTTTCTTCTCGTTCCCAAGGTATTACATGGCCAGAAAACACCCAAGACCCAGGAACAAATATTCATGCACACATAAATGTCAAAGCTCTCAGGTTGACGATATCAGTTGGCCTAGTGTTCAGGTTTTAAGTCCGTAAAAGAACCCGGAGGAAATCTCTTAATAGGTTTATGTTGTGCATCGACGGACCAGCCGGAACCAACAATTAATTCAACCGCATATTCGATCGGCAACACCTGGCAAGGCTCAGTAGGTGCTGTTACTTAATCTCATCAAAAATGAGTGAGTCGTCCTCGGTGCGCCAGCCTTTTGATTTGCTGATACGACACGAAAAAGATTTTTCCTTTATTTGATCCATGTGTGGTCTTCTCGTTCCTATCCTCTATCTTTCCTTCCATGATGGTTTTAAAGATGGTACTTAATGTACATACCTAAAACATCTATAACCATGGAGACTAATTATTATATTTCGACGCTGGAGCTGACATCTCTATATTTTAGGAGGTTTATTCTAATATATTGGACATACATCATCATACTCCTATCGTAGTTCCCGGTTGTGCCCTAAAAGAGCCCGGGGTCCGCCTTGACACCTAATCCCAAGATTTGGTATAGCCCTCATTTTTCGAAAGCGACTGCCGTCCGACTTTCGACCCAAGGGGGAAACAGTACGGCTACCATGAGTTTGACATTGTCATTTTTCGTTAACGAATGTCGAGTTTTCTATCTGTGCATTTCTATTGCACTTTGACAGTACGAGCGGGATGCACAGATAGAAAACTCGATACTCGTTAGCGTAAGCCGTCATTGTCAAACTCATGATGGTAAGCGTACAGGACCTTATTGGGATTAGACCGGTTTCCTCGCGATGTTTCCCTTCACCGAAAAGCTAACGGTAAATATTCCGTAGTACATAAGTTCCGAAAAACTCATTGGTATAACAGATTTGCCAATATTAAAATTAAGACGCCAAAATGAAACGTGAATCTTGATTTGCACTAAATATTCCCAAACGCCCTTCTGTAACTTTCTCCCCTCGACCACTTAGTTAAGCCACGTCCAGAAAATACCCCAAAACACGGGAAGCCTAAAATTGGGTAAATACCCAAATCCCCTCAAAGATGGATCGGGGTCATCGGCAATACAGCTGATTGAAATTAATTTGTTACGAGCGTAAGCTACCTTCCTAATTTGATTGGAAAAAAGTAATACGTGTGCACGTAGAAAGGGAGGAAGGATCGGATAAAGACAGAAGCTATGCGATTCAGAGGGGTAATTACGAAACGTTTCCAACGTGTGTGTGGACAGTCTGTCATTTTTCCATATAAAAATTGACATTTCACAATGCGTTACATAATCGACATGCTGGAGTCGGTCGATTGCGTTACTTTTCCTAAGTCCGTTAGGTACCTAGACCTAAATGAGATTTTTTATGAAAGAGTTTTGTCATACTATAAATGGGTGTTTTTTTTAATAGCTTTTCAAGGTTTTTTGATATACAGCATCGCCTTTTTGTGTTTTGGGGAAACTGACGGTTAATGACGTGACGTGTCGTTGTTTTGTACGTCCAGTAGAAGTATCCAGTGTTTTTTTTTTTTTTTTATGATATAGGAGGCAAACGAGCAGTCGAATCACCTGATGGTAAGCGATAATCGACGCCCATGGACACTTACAACACCAGAAGAGTTGTAGGTGCGTTGCCGGCCTTTAAGATGGGAGTACGCTCTTTTCTTGAAGGCTTTCGCTTCCAATGTCTTACTTTCATTTTCTGAAATTTCTATATCATGCTGAAGATATTCTGCGTCATCATATGGTAGTGTTATCGAACTACGTGTAGTGTCACCGTTTTGTACATTATACAGTACACTCCTCAATTGTTTATTTCATCGACGGGCGAATATTTTGATGACAATTAGTGTCGGACGAAAACAACACATTTACACCGTTAAGTAACTGTTTTTATTCCATACAAACAAATTGGACCCGCAATTTATCCACTACACGTCATGTCATTCAAATTCAGATTAATTTATTTTACAACATACGGCTGCACTTAAAATTAAACAAAGTAAATTTTTAGGAGTCTATGTTGTGATTAGGGCATGAATACCGGAATTCCGGAGTCTCGAAATACCGGAATCTCGCCTTGATGTTTCCGATATTTCAATAACGGTATTGCAAGGGACTAATACCGAAATACCGGAATACCGGTATTCATTTTTGAGTTACAATTCTTGATTATGTTTGTAATATAGGTTGTTTAAGCTAGTAAACTCATAACCATACCTTGTAAATATTTTATTATTGCCATTATAATGTCGTGTATATAATGATATATAGTAATGTAGGGTAATTATAACAACTTAACACGTTCGTTGACAGTGCCTTCAATTAAGCGTTGTTAAGCCTACATATGGCCCGCCTGTCGACAGTCAGCGAACGCTTTAATATATGTTTGGAACGGCAAGCACCCGCATCAGTCAGCGCTTGGTTATCGGGCTGATCAAGGTCAATACCAGATATAAGGTCTATGGAAGGGGTTGGTCGTTATCTCACTTACTTTGGCATTCAGGGTGGGAAGTAAAAACACCATATGACAAATATCAATTTAGGCACAAAATAACCACAGATGTCAAAAGTTATCTAAGCTGTCTCGTATTGTGCGGTTCTTTTGGGTACTTTCCGTTTCGAGTGTTTTGACTGTTGTGTTGTGATAAGTGATTGCGATTTTTCGTGAATGTGGGAAGAAATCAAGAAAAATGTAAGTAGTATATTTGTTAATTATATGATCAAGCTTATTTTTTAAATCTCTATCTTTAATAATTATCTTTTATTCTTTAAATTCCAACCTGGACCCACCTTGTGTCTAAATTTGTAAGTCACACAAATATCATATTACATAAGAAAAATATATACGCTCGAAATAACACACTTAGTTGAGATCAGAGAATCATTACTATTAAGTACAATCACTGTCGATAGGTTTGGATAGCCTACATTAAATATGTATTGAGTTTATTATTTCTTCAGCCCACAGTAGACTGAATATTCTGTTTGCAATTGCTACTAATCTAAATTTAAAGTTGTTGATTTGTCTATATTGTTAAATAAATCATTTATTGCATTGTTGGTGACGATCACATGTTTTATATATAAAAGGTGGTGGTTATTACTTATTTTGGTCTGATTGTTCTTTAATATATGCATAGATGCCATATTGTTATTTTATGGTAATTTAATTGAAGAACTGATTTTTTTAAATTAATAATTAAAAAGATTTTACCAGTTTGTTTTATTTTTAATTAATTTCTAAAATACCCCAATACCGGTATTAACACCGGAATTCCCGTATTGAGGCCCAATATTGAATTTCAATACCGGTATTGAGAATCGTCCGGTATTGCATGCCCTAGTTGTGATCGTCGGTTTTTAAACAAAATCAAATAAGTTCAATCATTTGCTTACGAAACTCATAAAATTCAAAACGTTTGTTAAGTCAAATCAGTTTGGACGTAATACATTGCTGAACGGTCTCCTCACCTCAGGTACCTAATTCAAAGAAATAAACCCTTTATAATTTAATTAATTAATTTAAGAGTAAGCTCGATTCTCCATACAAACGTAGTTACGCTCTCATTTTAAAACTACGTGTTGGATTGTAACGAAACTTTGCATGTACAATGACATGAGGTATATCCAGGTCTGTAATTAATTTATGTAGCTTCAGATACCATAGTAAAAAAAATAGTTTCATACAAAACTTGTTTTTGCTGTATTTCGTTTGTTTTATAAACTGGAACTATATAAACTAATTACAGACATTGATATACCTCAGTTCATTGTACATGCAAAGTTTCGTCACAATCCAACATGTAGTTTTAAAATAAGAGCAATCTCCGTTTGCGTGGGAAGGCGAAATTCGGCCGAGTTTACTGCGGACTCTTACCAAAATTGCTTTCTCATATCATTTGTATGGTCGAAAACTATGGCTGTTTATTAAAATGGTCGTCATATCACGGCCCTCATTAAACGTCAAACTATCTAAGGACACGTATAAAAACGTGTCAGAAAACTTGGCAAACACATACAGCTGGTCCCGCCCGCTACACAAGTATCGCAACACCGAAACTCGTAACTCGACAAGTTGTCGAGGCGATTACCAAACTATACAACATCTTGTGGCAACTTGTCGCGAGTGGACGCGGGATATTAAAATAATTCCGGGACGGGGACGCAATAATATATGATATAAAGCTAAGGACACACAGTCCGTGTAAAGATAAGTACACACAATAAATAAAATAAATAAATATAAGGGGACAATCTCACACAAATCAACCTAGTCCCATAGTAAGCTCAGTAAGGCTTGTGTTACGGGTACTAGACGACGATATACATAATAGTTATAAATACTTAAATACATAGAAAACATCCATGACTCAGAAACAAGTATTCGTCACACAAATATTTGCCCTTACCGGCATTCGAACCCGGGACCTTCAGTTTCCTAGGCAGCGTCACTACCCACTAGGCTAACCTTTCGTTAACAATACGATACAAATACTCTTTATTAGCCTGGTAAACGTCGCGGGAGTCCGCTGGATGCGGGTGGCACTGTTTGGGGAGGCCTATTTTCAGCAGTGGGCGTCTTTCGGCTAATATGATGATGATAATGATGTGATGACCCTTTATTGCACACCTCAAAACATGAATGAAATACAGGACACAAAAACTTAAAAATAGAGCGTTGTTTAAAAATATATATTGTTTTTTACCCATCAGTAAGCCAAGCCTATTGCTTATATCTGACGACATACCTGAAACAGAAAATAAATTTGTTAGCATTACACGTGATATAAAAAAAAAGTGGTTGACGGACGGACAAAAAGATTTCTGAGGTTCCATCGGTGTTCCACTTTGCTAATGTTGGCACTATAAAGAAGATATTATACTGGATCAAATCCTTGTACCTAATCGAAGCGTGCATCTACACTATTTTTTTGTATCCATACAGCCCTTTAGGGTCCCCAGGATGCTCGAAACAAGTGGGGTTCCCCATACAAACGTAGTTTAGCTAAACGTGGCGAAGAAGGTAACTGTGAAAAACTTCTACTGTCTCTATTTTGTTTCTATTCTAATTTTAGCAACACGCGCACGTGCACGACTCGCTCCTATATAAAGCAATGCTCCAAATGTAAACTTTAATCAGGCGCTTAACTGTTTTTGATACGCGGGCTTTTAACAGGTGAAAATCACTAGCTGACCTAATCTGCGGTCCGTATTCGAGACTAGATTAGAAGCAGTATCTAAATTGATTATGCGATACTGAAGCGACAAGGTAATGAAACGTCTGGCTCGCGTGAATTAACGCGGGTACTATCGCGGGATTCATTGCGGATATCCCGGGATTTGGATTGCGGCGTGCGGGTTGTGCATTATTGGCATAGTTTAAGTAAGATATGACCGCTTTATTTATAGATTTTACGCATACGTGTATAAGTAGAGGAAAACCCCTAAATATGGATTACCTTACACATTTTACTGAATAAAAGACAAGATTTTAAAGAAGAAAAAGAAGTGCAATTGACACAAATCAGTCAGGAACTTACTGGTCATTATAAATTAAAATTTAAAACTGATAAAAAAATATATTAAAAAAATAATTAAGTAGCTGCGTTTTTCTGAAATGTAAAAATGAACGTCAAAAAAAAGGTACCATAAAATGGACCATTCAGTTTTAATCCGAGTACAAATTATGATTATTAAAGTGTTCTCGCTGTAGAGCAGTCTTATTACTAGATTACTAGAGAACAAATAAAATATGATACTTTTTATAACCATGAACCACAGACCGTAATTGAAACCACACTTTTTCCATAATATAAACCAGTCGCATTTGACAGTTAATCTTTTTAAATAAACAGTAGTAGGTTAAAAAAGATTAATAACAATATCATGTTCTTATAGGGCTTCGATAGTAAGCTTGTGTAGTTAA
Source organism: Epinotia bilunana (assembly GCA_947049275.1). Lineage (NCBI taxonomy): Eukaryota > Metazoa > Arthropoda > Insecta > Lepidoptera > Tortricidae > Epinotia > Epinotia bilunana. The sequence goes on along the minus strand of OX346275.1, from coordinate 12,023,310 downwards.
GAGCATAATAACGATTCAAATGATTCCAGAAAAACACAGACTCAGTGCACAAAAATTAGAAATAACGATAACTGTACGCCAAAAAAAGCTTGAGTATGTTTGGTATGTTTTGAAAATGATTGATGAAATATAATGATGTGATATATTTTTAGAATTGGCTGTATGCCCTTTCATTAAATACCACACACGATAGGTTTCAAAACGTATTTTTTTCCCAAACAAAAAAAATGTCGTCATAACACCTCTAGTTTTTTTATTTTTTCTTTCGGGCTACGGGTCAAATTGACTCGTATGGTCTAAAGATCAATCGTTCCGATTTTCATAGCCATGCCGCTAGCACTAATGGTCGCGCAGTCGCGCGTCTTCGCTGCGATTTACTGACTGATGCGATGTTTAATCACCCGAACCACTTGACCGATTTCAAAAATTCTTTCCCCTGTGTATAGAGTGGACTTTCTGGATGGACAAGTACTATAATTTGATCCCACAGGTGTGCCTGTTTTCTTTGCCTAACTAATCCCAATGCGAGGTTTGGGTGAAATAACCGTCGTATAAGCACTGCCTTTCATCTACACGAATGAGGGCGAATGTTGAACATATTTCATAACAATACCTACACCAAAAACTTGGAACGCTCACACATAATTTATGTTCAGAAGTTTCGCAAACAATGTGTTTGTGTTTTACGAAATTTTAGAGAAACATAATCTCTAATCATGGAATTATGTAAATATTAAGTAAGTAATTTGCATGTCGCCAAGTCTATGAAGTTTATTTATATTAGGTGTCAAAGTTATTTAAAACTTTTTGTGTTATATTGTACTTTATTGAGATAAAATTATAAACAACATGGTTTACTCGTAAGTTATAGAATATTAAATATGCGACTTCTTATAGTTTCTAAATATAGAAATACGTCATCATATTTTTAAGTATAATTAGGCCTGCTGACCCGATTGCGTAACATTTCGCAGGTAAACTAAATGTAATTTTTGTGTCATAAAATGACAGTTGGTTGTTTGTATATTTATTTATTTATTTAACGCAAATAGCCGATACTTGAAAACCAATAAAAATTACCTAAAATCCTAATTCTTTCCTTGTTCAAATTCAATTACGACACGAAATTAACAGTACAACTTCGTTATCCCAAATCGGTTGTAATCCATCGAACTCCACAACAGTCCCACAGGAATCATATTATCACTTACAAGGGGAAGGAAAAGTCAATTATGAAATGGATTTCAATTTACCATTTCGTACGCCTCGCTCGAAAAGTGACGTACGAACCACGTAATGGGTATTAAAGTACGTCGTTTTACCCACGGTATTATGCATTTGTGTAGGGTAGCCAATGTGGAATGTTAACCCCTACGAGTACTTTATCTTAAAATGGGTTTTAGTTTGAATTAAAATTGGTTCAATGCTGCCTTCGGGGAATTAAATATTAGGGGGCGTTCTGAATCAATTTTCGCGAGACTCATTACTCATTACAAGTTGTTTTGCAAGTTTTTATTTAATACATCAACATCCTATACAGAAGCCCGATTTGGGGATTTTTCGATATGCGTTAGGGTTTCATCCCTGTGGACATATCTAAAGTATTAGGGCCTTCTAAAGCCTAGTGTTAATGCTGGAATACCTTAGGTATGTATTAATGTGCCTTTACAGCAGGTTTCTATAACAGGAAAGTAATAAATTGTATGTATATGCTTCGACAGATAAAATATATTTTCCATAAAATATAATGAACATCGTCATTTCGATAAATAAACACACTAAATTATCCAATTGTACGTTCACAGCATTCTTGAATAAAAAACTGAGTCGGTAAAAAAACAATAACAGACTCCACGCATATTTCTTAATAGAATCAACATTCAATTGTATTGTAAATCAACGCACACAAACTATATAGTTGTTTGTACACACTATAACACATACGGAGTTTACGATGACCACTTTAAAAGACCCTTATCTCTGAGAAATTGAGTACGTTTCTTGGAGTATTTAATTCGCGTTTTAGGAATCCATACTAATAAAGTGTGTCTGTCTGTCTGTTACCTCTACACGCTTAAACCGTTGAATTGATTTAAGATGATGGTGTAGAGATAGTGTGAGTCCCGGGGAAGGACATAGGATAGTTTTTATCCTGGAAATCATCCCCCAAGGGGATGAAATCAGGGATTGAAGGCATGTACGTTGCTGTGTTTTCTTTATAATTCAAATCTTGCGTGACTTTTGGGACAATCTAATCATCATATCAGCCGAAAGACGTCCTCTGCAGGAGCTAGGCATATATTCATTTGACATACAGTCAGTTTCAGAAGTAGCTAAGCAAAATAACACGCTCAAAATGACCTACACAGCAGATCCTTATTCCCTTGAGATTAGAGTTCGTGTGTAGATCACTTTGAGCACTAGAACTGCTAAGCAACTTCTTCTGCTGACTGTACACAACTAATAATTAAAAGAGATAAAGAGATAAAATATTTATTTTGCAAGTGGGCCCCAATGGCACTTTTACAGGTCTGACTCTACTAGCGTTTGCAAATATAAGACCATTGTCAAGAGGAAACGCCGGAACAAACTTAACAGTAAGCAATTTATAACAAAATAATCTTAGTCACCAGCGTAGTTCCGCAGGAGAAAGAGTCAAATACCTTAAAATTAAACAAAAGTCAAACAACACGACAGATTAGGGCTATTTTGATTCCGGTCTGGGCCATGCATTTCTGTCAGTCATATATAGTCTTCGACTCTATAATAAGCTTTTGACATCAATGTCTTTTTTAAATACTTTTTAAGAGCTGGGAGGGGTAATTTTAAAACGTCGTCAGGTAACTTGTTGAAGAAATGGATACATTGACCCAAAAATGACCTCTGTACTCTACGGATACGAAACTTTTTAATTGCAATTTTATTTTTGTTCCTAGTATTGAGCTTATGAATATCCGAATTTTTTGTAAAATAATCGATGTTTTTAATTACATAAATAATATTCTCATATATATATAGAGATGTTACAGTCATAATATTAATTTCCTTAAAAAGGTCTCTTAAGGATTCTCGTGAACTCAATAAATATATTGAGCGAATAGCCCTTTTTTGTAGTACAAAGACAGTCTGTATATCAGCTGCTTCACCCCAAACCAGAATCCCATATGTCATCACACTGTAAAAATAACTATAATAAACTAAGCGAGCTGTTTCAACATTGGTCAATTGCCTAATTTTCCTAATAGCATATGCTGCTGAACTTAACTTACGTGCTAGGACTGCTATATGGGGACTCCATTGTAGGCTTATGTCTAATGTTATACCAAGGAATAAAGCCTTATCAACCATTTCTAGACATTCATTATTTAAAAATATTTAAGTTTCTACTGGTCTAACATTAGGCAAAGCAAACCTTACACACAGTTTTCTTAGCATTAAGTAGTAGATTGTTAGTTGTAAACCAGTCAAGTACTTTGACCAATGTTATTTACTCCACTGTAGTCGGATGATTTCCGATCAACCTTAAACAGTAATGATGTATCGTCAGCAAATAGTACTATGTCACAAAGATTAGGAATTATATACAATGTCATTTATATAAACTAAAAATAAAAATGGACCTAGGATAGAACCCTGAGGCACCCCTAAAGTAACTGTTGCTCCATTAGACTGCGTCTCGTTTACAACCACTGTTTGCGTTCTATTACTGAGATATGAAGACATAAGACTCAGCGCATTTTCAGACAGACCATAATGCTTTAGTTTCAAAATAAGCGTTCTTTGATCGACACAGTCGAATGCTTTGGTTAAATCGCAAAATATTCCAATTGCATCACAAGAATTTTCCCATATATTGTAAATGTGTTCAATGAGGACAGAAGCGGCATCCGTCGTGGAACGTGCCCTTGTAAAACCGTATTGTTTATTAGTGAACAGTTTATTCCTATTAAAGTGTCCTACAAGATCGTTTAACATTAACTTTTCGAAAACTTTACTCAATACAGGTAATATAGATATGGGGCGAAAATTTTTTAGGACATTCAGATCACCCGACTTAAAAAGAGGTATGACTTTACTATATTTCATGAGGTGTGGAAAATTTCTCTCCGACAGAATTCATATTCTTTTGTACATGTAAAAAAAAATATTTTATCAATTAATGAGTATTTGTATGAGTCCGATAGGACGGGACGCGTAAACACATTTCCCCAATGTTAAAAAAAGGCCCACCAAAGAATGCATTTTTTTTTATACGACTTACTACGACGGTGGCGAACCAGCGTACGGCCCGCCTAATGGTAAGCGGACACCGCAGCCTATAGACTCATGCAACTCCAAACGAGTAACATGGGCGTTGCCGACCCTTGTTATGTTTGAGGATTCTCCGTGTTGACAGCTGAAGGAACAAATTTCCTCGCTCTCAACACAACGCAATCTCGGGAGCTCTGGGGACCTTGCTCACCTCCAGGAACACAACACTACTACAGAGCAAGTAGTAGTGTTATTATGGCTGTGGTCTTCTGCAAGGCGGAGGTACTTCCCCAGTTGGGCTGCTCCACATTCGAGCGGGACGACATTTCGCTGTGCCCTACCTCACCTAAATGTGATCAGTACTGCGCCACCCGCATCCAGCAGACAACCGAATACTCCAAAACAATCTGAAGTTTATTTTACCAGTGCGAAACTATGAACACAATAGTCTCTATGTCCTTTAAAGGCCTCTGTATCGGTGTATATGTGTGTGCGCACGCACACAAGCGCACGCGCATATTGTTCGTGAGGAACCGGTTGCGCGAAGAACTCGCTCAAGACGTCTCTGCCGGGCCGGGAGAGGTTTCAGTGGGAGCGGAAGCGGGGGCGATTTTAAATCCTGCTATGTAATATTGTAGATGCGAAAGTTTGGATGTTCGGATGTTTGTTACTCAATCACGCTTAAAAGGCTTAACCGATTTGGGTAAAATTTTGCACGAAGATAGTTTAGAGCCTGGATTAAAATATAGGATAGTTGTTATGCTGCGTAGTAAGAGATATTTCCACGCACGAATATTTTTGTTCCTGAATCTTGGACGTTTTTTAAGTATGTAAGCGTGTAAATGAATATTGTATTATAAATATATCTTAATTTGAGAATAACCTAATATATCCCCAGAGTCTAGATCGATTAGTTAAGTATTATCAAATATTTAAGAACCGGACTCTATAGTTGGCCGAGTAATTTCCAACCACATAGTTACCTATTCCATTATTCCAATTTAGGAAATTTTGTGTGGTAATCGCTGGCAGTGTCATACGTGCAATGTGCCCCGCAGAACCGATGGCCGTTGGGGCTGAAAGGTTCTCGAGTGGCGTCAACGTACCGCAAGGCGCATTGTGGAGACCCACAAGGTGGACTGAATACCTGGTAAAGGTCGCGGGAATCCGCTGGATGCAGGTGGCGCAGGGCCAGTCATTGTGGCACTCTTTGGGGGAGGCACATGTCCAGCAGTGGAAGTCTTTCGGCTGATATGATGAAGATGATGAGTGTGGTGGTTTGCCCCTTGCCTTACATACTTCTTTCTTGTGATTTGTATAAGATTATTATTTATTATAATCGCCCCGCTCGCCCCTAAGGCCGCTCCCAACGGTGTCAGTGACACGCGCGCGCGCAGCCTTCGGTCGTTGTTTAGATAAACTTCTGGATCGCACACTATTTGACTTTACACTTGACGGGTAAGCTTATGTTAAGTAAATTCGAGTAAAGAGGGTAAATAACAACAAAACATCATCATCTATGTATGTGCCTGCGTTGTTGGTCAAATCGACGTTGGATAGGGTCGCCAGGACTCGACTGTCCATACAAACGTAGTTGGTTCCAATTTTAAAGACATTCTAGGATAACCTGAAACTCTGTATTCATAATGGGATCAGACAAGTTTCGGTTTCCGAAAAAAAAAAAGTTTCGGTTGCTTGAAGTCATGCTGGTCGTCAGGTTCTGATCAACCTTGGTCTGACCGCCTAACCTAAGATTAGCATAGCATACCAGTGCCTGGCCAAGAAGAGATACGGGGTTCGGTTCTAACCATTTTGGATCCGCAATCCTGAACCAACCGGATTTGAGACTACTTTAATTTTGGATCATAGGGAGCTAATGAATTTCAAAATAAGCCGTTATTAACGGGTACTGTGATAATTGCTGCAGAGTGGCATTACAATGGTTGCTATTTTATGTTGGCCGCTTATCTTTAAGCTGCAGGTCGATCACGTAACGCATTGTACGCACGTTACGATCTAAATATCAATTTTTACATGAAAAAAATACAGTTGCATTCTATTAACGCGCGTTTAAAACGTTACGTGATTACCCCTCAGCAGGTCGATCACGTAACGCAAAACGTCAGTTATTATATGGAAAAATGACAGTTAAATTGTCCTAACGCGCGTTCAAAACGTTACGTGATAACCCCTCTGGACTACTTTTATGGAACAATTTCCTATAAGAAAACGAACGATCACGAGAAACTTTTAAAAATTGCCTATGGTCACCCTACGAAACAAAGCCATATATAATAACAACCTCTATACAACAAGGATAACCATTTCTCATACCCATTATAAGACCAAGTCCCAGGTCAAATAGGGATCACGCATTGCGTTCAATACAACGAACAGATCCACAACAGCGTAACAACTTTAAAATTCCAATAAACATAAGCCATCTAAAATTGTCACGTAAACCAAAAAGTCGAAAATGGCGGACGTGCGATAGAAATTCTGCTACTTAAGTCTTTATTGCGCGCACAGCTAGAATAGTGTTCCGTATCTTTACCCTGAAGCTATAGGTGCTAGCGCGGCGTATATCAGAAGGAGAAAGTCGTATGTGGTAAAGGATTTAAGTGTAGTTAAGACGTTTTGTGTTGCTGTGCGCTTGCGCCGGTAATCACGCGCTCAGGGCGCAGGAAATACGAATACAGATGTACGGTCAGATGCAATAGATGAGCATGGTTGGATGAAATGTATTACATCCTTTTCATGGTCGCAGCGATAGCATCTATTTTTAACCCCCGTCGAAAAAGGTTATAAGTTTCGGTTTGGTTTGTCTGTCAGTGGCATAGCTCCCAAAAGTCCCAAATGGAAGAACCGATTTGGGTGCGGTTTTTAAATCGGTGAGTTTGTCTGTATTTGAGTTGGTTATTCAAAACTGAATCAAAAAATTCAACACGTTGCTCACTCATGCAGTATAAAATAAATTGAAGCAATCAATCATTACATTATCAATCACCCTAGGTCTTAAGATTTAAATCCGAATAAAATAATATAAAAAAACCGGGTTGCACTCCGGGAATGCTGGCAGAAGTGAAAACACATTGTAACAGTTTTTCGATCACGTCACGTCTCCGTCTTACGGTCACGTGACCTATCTCGAATCTCACGTCTTACTAATCTTACGGTCACGTGACCTGTGGCGAGTTTAACAAATTTTCCCCATCACAAAAAGTGCACAGCGCCGCTAAAGAAGTTTTCACTTTAAAAAAAACGCTAAATTTTGTGTACGGACTCATGGGTATCCTGAGCTGAGCGAGGCAGCCGGGCGGTGCGCGAGGATAATCTATCTCTAATCTTCCTCTCCCTCGCACATCTCTGGTGGGTACTCACCCTTATTAGGTACAAAACCCTGATACAGAAGCAATTGCTCAAAGTCCAAATTAAATGTCAAATAACAAACATCGCGTCAGCCACTACTGTCAAACTCGCCAGAATAACTCGTATCAGAATGTCAATCTGCTGTCTTTTGAGACAACTTCTTATCTGAATCGCGCAATTGTGAACCTTATTACGATGGAATAAAGTCTTAAAACAATTTTCGTGGCGCATTGCAGTTGCTGGTCAGATGGACAGGTAAAGATAGACAGGCTAATCTTGAAAAAAATATTGAATTAATAGGATAACAGGTTAATTGTATTTCGACTTTATGAGTATATAATTAGGTTTCAAAATAGGTATTTACTTGGTGTAATTGTTTCCTTTTGTAATTGAGAAGCGATTAGGCGTGATCGATCGGGTAAGATGTTTCTTTCAATATTGATTATTAATTAATCGTTTTTTTAAGACTTTATACTTAACTGACAGAAGTTGCGCTTATAATCGGTACTTATATTTAAATTCATGCGGGATTGGTACTTTTTGATGGTTTAATATGGTGCTGGCTGTTAGATGATGAATAAGGAACGATCGAATGTGGATTGAATTCTTTGGAATGGCGAATGTGTTGGCGGATGACCGAGTGTGAAAGTAAAGCTGAACGCATCAAGACAATGGCAATGTAAATCAATAAGATGTTACAAGAAGACTTATTTACTTTCACCTGGACCCTCCGGGGTCCACATACAATGTCTACGCAACATTTTACTCGATAAGATGATTCAAAGCAAAAAAAACCGTCGTAAATCGTCCAACGACGACAACGGCGGCACACGACGTCAATATCATCATCATCATATCAGCCGAAAGACGTCTACTGCTGTCCAGCAGTAGACCCAGCACCCAGCACTCTTTGGGGGAGGCCTATGTCCATAGGCCTCCCCCAAAGAGTGCCACAATGACCGGTCCTGCGCCACCCGCATCCAGCGGACTCCCGCGACCTTTACCAGGTCAACCTAACCTACTTAAATTTAATTGCCGGAGTCAATAGTTATGCCTAATAAATTATTTTTTTTAACCTCCTCTATATTATTACTAGTACTCGTGATTGTTTTTAAGTTTAATTCTAAAGGCATTTTTAGCGTTGGTTTAAATTGTATGATTTTCGTTTTTTTTTAAATTCATTTCTAAATTGTGATCACTGAGCCATTTTTTTGTAATTTCAAAAGTGTGATTGAGCTGTGTAAGTTAAGTTACATCCAGTACTATTTTTACAGTTAAATAACAATGATACGTCGTCAGCGAACATAACGCAGGTAGTGTTTGGGTTAAGGATTGTAGGTAGGTCATTTATGTATGCTAAAAATAGGAGGCAGCCGCATACACTACCTTGAGGAATGGAACACGTAATATGCCGCATTTCAGAAGTGAAAACTTTTACTTGTTTAGTTGTTTTATCGTAGTAATCAATTACCACATGTATATTTTACAGCTACAACGATGTTATATCCCTTTTTTACGCAAATAAATGATTATGATTATGATAGACTTGAGCATATGATTTTAATTTCAACTCGATACCTCCCAGGCGTTCCTGAGATAAAGGGTCTTGATAGACAGAGACTTTGGTGTCCAAGTGATCCTATAAGGATAAGGGCTCCTTTTTTTTGACTTTTGAGGTATAGACCCCTAAACGGCCAAGTAGTTGTATAATGTCTTACATAATCCATGCCTTTTTAAAGTCGGTACTGGTACATGTACCGGTCGTGACTACTCCCGCATTCCCGTAGATTATCAGTGCGATTGTGCCCGGTAACGGTAATGTTGGAACAGGTATTTATACTCGTCCCTAATAGTACGGCAGTCTTTGATGATTGTGTAAGTAGAGACATGCTTTAATTTTAACGTAGAGATTAAAAATCGAAAAGTTGAAACATTGAGGCAAATCAAATCAAATCAAATAATTTATTTGCTCCGAATACAGTTGTGTAGATGTTACATTGTTAATTATAAATATGTCCAGTGTACTCGGCCTGCATGCAGGCGTGCAAATATCTTTCGGAGCGAATACAATTAAAATAATATAAAGTAAAACCAAAAATAATCATTTACAAAGTATAAAAATAAAATACAAAACAATACTAATAACACAATCAAGAATAATCAAATATACCCATAGGACCAGGCCCATAGGCACCATCTTATATTGTTCTGATACGTGAAAAAAGAACGCATGCTTTTTATTTTTATTTTTGGAAAAGATTTAGGGGTCGCGACCGATTTTTTAAACTTTTTAAGGCTTGCTTCATTCTAAGTTTTTTTTAGCTACAATTGATAACAAGGAATAAACAATCCAGAAAATACGAAACTCGTTAACTAAATCATCATCATCATCATCATATCGGCCGAAAGACGTCCACTGCTGGACATAGGCCTCCCCCGAAGAGTGCCAAAGTGACCGGTTCACTAAATGTTCGACACTTATTTTTAAATCAAATTTAAAGTTGCCAAATCAGCGCCAGAGTCCGTTTTGAGCATATTAGTACAATAAAATTGTTCTTTGAATGAATGACTGAAAATTAATGATTTCTTTTTATGTATTCAGGATTATGAATTTCCTATCATCAAAAGTTAAAAAAATCAGTCGCGACCCCTAAATCTTATCCAAACATAGGAACATAAAACATATGTTAATTTTTCACGTATTAGAACAATATAAAAGGTGCCTCATTGAAGTTTTAAAATTTTAGGAAGAAATCCCATAGCGATAAGCTCACGTTTTTACATATGCTTCCTGTTCTTGTAATTATCGTTTTGTTGTTGCGTTATGTTTCATGTAAGGTCGACGAAAATGAAGGTTTGGCACATGTCAACTCTATTTGAATGACGTTAAGCTCCAGAAGAGCTAAACATTACATTTCTTCGACTGTACAATATAGTACATTGTTTAACGAGGGGCGTGAGTGGAATATTGCGAACGAGACTCTATCTTTATATCTTTTGATGACTCGAGTTTGCAATATTCTTACGCCCGTGTACACACAATGCTTTCATCACGTTTGCGAGGAAACAAATACATTTTAGATGAAATTAATACAAATCTTAATAAAAACTGTAACATGTCAGTTGTCCATTTTGTTGAATTTGACGTGAGGCGCGTATGGCAATGACCCTTCGGTATACAGCCACGATTTGAAAACACTTAAAAATATTTTACATAGACACTAAATAACTACATATTAAATCTGTAAATAATTCTGTTGAACGTGTTTTAGTAGTGTTTTACGTTTCAATTTATTTATAAATACGTTTTCAGACATCGTATTTGATATAAAACCTCTTTGCTTTGTTAACTGCCGCATGAGTGACAGATAAAATTTAAGAAAAAAACCATTACGCCCGTGGGCGTAACATAGGCTTTTGTAGCTCTGTGTCATGAAATAGGATATTACGTACGTAGGGCGGTGAATTCGTGAACGGCCCAGATCGCAGGTGTTTGTGGCTCGAACCGAAGGTGAGGGCCATAAATATGCGATCTGGGGCTTTACGAATTACCGCCCGTGGTAAGTACACAATTTTACGTCTTCATCTGGCCACAATGCGAGTTTTACCGTACGCGCAGCGTGCAGTCAAACTCGCATTATGGCCAGGTGTGACGTAAAATAAATAATCGCGCATTCATTTCTAATACAAAATAGCGTTACGTTACGTTAGTCCAGTTACGAAATGAAGAACGAAGCCTATATTAAAAAAACAATATTCAGTCGTCCAAAACCCATTCACGGCAGATTTATGAGGGTGCTCCCGACCCGACATAAATTTGCCGTCCGGTCAACTGTCAAACGTGTCAAACTTTGACAAACGCATGTCTGAGAGATCATTTTGAACCAACTTCAAAAAGGAGGTTCTCTCTCGGAGGGAATCTTTTAAATAAAATACAATAAAATATCTGGGGAGAATCTTACACAAATCGATCTAGTCCCAAACTAAGCAAAGCTTGTACTATATAGGTACTAGACGACGATACTTATATAGATAAATAGATGGCCGTTGGGGCGGAAAGGTTCTCGAGTGGCGACCACGTACCGGAAGGCGCGGCGTGGGTAGCCCCCCACAAGGTGGACTAATGACCTGGGAAAGGTTGCTGGAGTCCGCTGGATGCGGGTGGCGCAGGACCGGTCACTTTGGCACTCTTTGGGGGAGGCCTATGTCCAGCTGTGGACGTCTTTCGGCTGATATGATGAGTGAATAAATGATGATGACGATGATGATATAGATAAATAAATACTTAAATACCTAGAAAACATCCATGACTCAGGAACAAACGTTCATGATCATAACACAGAATGCCCTTACCGGGATACGAACCCGGACCCTCCGGCTTCGAAGGCAGGGTGGTGACCCTGCCTACGAAGCCGGGCACGGGCCGGGCCGAGGGGCCGGAGGGGAGTTGGTAGTGACCAACTAGGCTAAAGAGGTCGGTTTTTTGTATGTTCCCCGATTACTCGAAAACGCCTGGGCCGATTTGGATTTTTTAATTTTTTTTAGAAAGGGTATCTTTGCCATGTCTTCCCATGGTCACAGGTCAGGATCTGATGATGGGATCCTGGGGAAATTGAGGGAACTCTTCAAATTGTATAAGCAAACTTGAAGAGATTTGGGTATACTGATTTGAAGTTGTTAAAACTTTGTTTATAATGTAATTATACAGGGTTCAATTGCTGGAATTATTTTAGTCGTTTTCCATGTATTTAAAGTCGAAAAGTACATTCAATCGTATTCCAACACAATATGATTGTTAGTTTGTATGTTTCCAGCTCAAAGCTCAATTACCTTTCAATTGTTTATATTATAGCACCTAGGTGTAGGTTCAACGGCTTTTAAGAGTGGCTTTTCGGTGAAAAACATCGTGAGGAAACCGGTCTAATCCCAATAAGGTCTAGTTTTCCGTCTGGGTTGGAAGGTCAGATGGCAGTTGCATTCTTAAGATCTAGTTGCCTACGCCAAATATTGGGTTTAGGTTTCAAAGTGGACCCTGGGCTCCTTAAAGGCACTACCGGGAAAAACGCTGGGAGGAGGACTATACTATACAATAGCTTCATATTTTGCCATTCATATTTTTTTTACTTGATTTTTCTTTGAACTTTAGAATTTGATTGATTTGACGAGTCTCACACATAATTTTTACTAAACGGGATTTAATCGCGTTTAAATTTAATTAACTTATTTATTTACCTCTCCGAGGTCTCCCGACGTTTCGGATGTGTCACAACGTCCATATTCCAGGGACAACTTACACACACCGTACAATTTTAGCTCGGTGTATCTAAACGTTTTTCAACAAACTCTCTAATCGCTTTTTCTCTATTATATTTCTATTTTAATTTCTAGCAACAGAAACTAATTTCCGACCTAGATATGACGGATCCCATTGTGTATACAAAGTTTCATGCTATTCTAGCATGTCGTTTTAAAATGAGAACCAAACTATGTTTGTATGGAGATTTGAGCGCCCTGGCAACCCTTGGGCTTGTTCATAAATTACGTCATCGTTTTTGAACCCCCCCATCATCATGTTATTCCTTGAAATGAACCCTCCCCGCCTAATGAAATGACTATCGTCATGTAGAACCCCCCCCCCCCCCCCATGAAATGACGAAATTTATGAATAGCCCCCTTAATACTTCCACACCGCTTCAAAATCCATCTTGTCATCAAAACCCTTGCGATGCCTCGAGCAGTCAACACTTCTACCGCTCGACATAAGCCTAAGCCCGTAAATAATGCCACCGCATTAACCAGCATGTCATTACAAATTCTAATAAGGCAAGCCATGGATTATACATTCATGTATACATGAGATTATTGGAGTTGGCCGAATTGCATCAAAGAGGTCCGTTCAAAAAGCAACTCTACCGTCCAGGTAGAAGATATAAATTCCAATGACAGTTTTACAAAAAATCGGCCACGTTAAATAATCTCAACCGCAGGCGCGGCATTGCTTTGCTGACATGTTTATTCGTATTGATAGCAGGTAAATCAGTTGGATCTGACGTTTGTATGTATGTCGTTCGTAATATTCATTCAAGAGGACAATTTAAATAGTCGATTTTATGTTCCTTGCTGGCGGTGCGTTTCGAAACAAAATCCATACTAATATTATAAATGCGAAAGTGTGTCAGTCTGTCTGTCTGTCTGTCTTTCTGTTACTTCTTCAGGCCTAAACCGCTCAACCGATTTAGATGCGGATAGACACGGGATAGTTTTTATTCCGGAAATCATCCCCCAAGGGAATATAAGATTATAATTAAGAATTATAAGTTACTAGCTTCCGCCCGCGACTTTGTCCGCGTGGACCCGGGATAAAAACTATCCTATATTTTAATCCAGGCTATAAACTATCTTCGTGCAAAATTTCATTCAAATCGGTTCAGCCGTTTAAGCGTGATTGAGTAACAAACATCCAAACATCTAAACTTTCGCATTTATAATATTAGTAGGATAAACTTAAGCTTTGATCGTTGTTAAATCCATCATTAAATGTGCCAATAATTTTTCCAACACCTCTTATTTATCATTATAAAAAAAACGAAGTAAACTGCGAATACCTTATATATTAATAAGTTAAATAATTAAATCGCTCTTCAAACTATTGTTAAGAACTAACTCAAGATCGTTTCGACCACTTTATATATAATTTTAATTGTTTGCATAAGATTCAGCTTTTGAAAGGCAAACTTGCTAATAATATTAATATCGAAAACTTCATAATTATGTTAATACTTAACTTAATCTTAGGTATCGTTCTAGAGCTCATTTAATATATGCCTAATCGTATGTTCTATACCTTTAGAGCTCCCTCAGACTGCAGACTTTTAGTCGGCCGGTAGTTTGGTCGGGCTCTTAATCAGTATGCGCACTACCAACCAAACCAGACCAAACTATAGGCCGACTAAAAGTCTGCAGTCTGCGGGGGCTCATAACCCCCGGGGATCACTTCGGGAACCCGGCCGTCCATGCGTAGTAAATGGAGGAGGCGCTCCAGAACTACCTTAATAAAAAAAAGCTTTAGCCATTAAAATACCACTCTCCCGTGTGGTGTCGGGTTAGAATAGTATATTTTCACTATATAATATATTTACATACAAATATAACATTTCACTTCTGCCGGCACTCCCGGAGTGCAACCCGGTCTTTTTAGGGTTCCGTACCTAAAGGGTAAAAACGGGACCCTATTACTAAGACTTCGCTGTCTGTCCGTCCGTCTGTCTGTCACCAGGCTGTATCTCAAGAACCGCGATATCTATACAGTTGAAAATTTCACAGATGATGTATTTCTGTTGCCACTATAACTACAAATACAAAAAAACCGGCGAAGTGCGAGTCGGGGTGGGGCTCCCATATAACAGACTTGTATTTCGCCGTTTTTATAGATAATGGTGCGGAACCCCTCGTGCGCGAGTCCGAAACGCACTTGGCCGGTTTTTTTATTATTATTTTGACGTTGTTTCTCATAGACCCGTGTGGTGTCGGGTTAGAATAGCACCACCCCCTTTATTCATGTGTGTCGTAATAGTCGTACTAAGGGAACCGGGTTGAAGTGTGGCGTGGGCGATGGCCTAGCAACCTACCACTGCGATATCAAATTTTGTCGATCTATTATACCCACATTTATGCTAAAAGCGGCACTGGAACATAAGTTTCATGTGCTCTGGGAATAAAGGCGTGAATATATGTGTGTATGTGTGTATGTACTGAGTTTGAGAAGACTACCCTTCGCACAGCGGAATTTCGTCTCGCTCATATTTGGGGTAGTACCTCCTTACCTTATGCACGGTGTTCCCGGGAATTTCCGTTAACTTCGGCTTATTGTAGAGTACATTCACAGAAACAAATAAGCATAATTATTACTTGAAAAAAAAAAACACTTTTACAAAATAATTGAATGTAGCATTAACAGTGGTTAAAGCTGCAAATCTGATGAATATCTAGATAACAGTAAGAGTTAAGATACTACTGTCTTGGAGGTATTAACTTTATTTGATCTATGCCCCCTTGCAATTAACGGAAATTGACAAAAACACGTAGTAGAAGACCGCAGCCATTCTGCACCAGCGAAAGAAAAAACCATAGAATGCGAACTCCTTACAAATTTCTACCCAAACACGTGTCTAAAGCTGGTTTTCCACCGGAGGGGCGAGACGAGACGAAGCGGGACGAGAATTGAAATTCGTATGGGACTTACTACCTATTTGCAACGCGCGCGCGCGCGCTCCGTGGAAATAGGTAGTAATTCCCATACGATTTAAATTCTCGCATCGTCTCGTCTCATCTCGCCCCTCCGGTGGAAAGCCAGCTTCAAACCCGGTATGCGCATGTTCGAACTAAACGGCTGCCTGGCATAGTTTTGACACCCCGCCCCCAGCCCCGCATAATTTGAATGAATGAATGATTTATTTAAAACACACCACAACAACAAACTTGCTTAAAACTAGTGAAAAAACAACAGAAATAAGTCATACATTGTTGAGGTTAGTCTCAAAAAGGAGTCCACTCAGCATGTGTCGAGGCATGAAGTGTCACGACGCTGATTTTCAGCGAATCCATGAATTTGCACCCATTTTGTGGGGCCACATATACTTGATTGATGATTTTCTCGCTCGCTAGGCTGCTCCAAATATGAGCCAGATGACACTCCGCAAAGCCGGTAGGGCATTCTCTAGTTTAATTTAAACTTCGATATTGTGAAACCACTAATTTAATCTATCCCTATTTGTATGCGCAAGCGTCGATGCTAATGGAACCACTGGGTAATTAGTTGCATCGCTTAGATATCGTATCAACATCACCCCGCAACGGACAGAATCAATTAGTCGAAAGTTCCACACTAGAACGACGAAAGACGTCCGACCATGTGGTTGTGAGCTGGCGTCAAAAAGCTGGCGTCTGAGGTCTTATTATGAGTGGGGGAGGGTTTATTTTCGTGTGATTGGCGGCTAGTTTTATCTGGTACGTAAAGCAGGTGAAATAAGGATTTGATCAGGGTGATGACCTTAGGGTGGACGCAATCGACCAGATGGTAAGCTGATTAGATGTCTGACGATTCGTGTCGCTTAAAGAACAGGTAGTGACTTGCCGCAGTCTAAACTTACCGTGGACTCTCTGGGGGTTTAGCTGGGTATTGGATCTTTCTTTAGATTTTCTACGATTTCGTTGGAGGAGATCGCTTTACTACAAAGATGGGGGATATACTACAAAGATGGGGTCGGCACAAGATGACCTACAGCTTTCCGTTTGGTTAACAGTCAAAATGGTCAAATAACTGTAAACCGATTACGGAAAATTTACTGAAAAAACACCGTTTTTTTGTATACTTGGAGCATAATTTCGAATCTATGGACACCTTACTTATCAAATCAGTATCTTAAACGCTACGCTACAAGAGTGCTAAAATCAAAATCCTTCTTTCCGTAGTCGGGCAAGAACTAGACTAGGTACTGAAGAATTCAAAGACTCCTTGCAGTAATGCCAGCAACACCACCACCTAAATACTATTTATTCGCACGAAGCGATTTGCCTCGTCTTTTCTAATGCGAACTGCTAAGGAATGGAATTCGCTCCCTTCATCTGTCTTTCCTGAGAAATACGATCTATAGGTGCCATCAAAATAAAATAAATCAATAAAATCTTGACATCTCACGTGAGCTTTATATAACCGCACTTAACGCAAATAAATCAGATTTCATTTAATTTAATTTCAATGTTTATTCTCTCTTTTTACATGCTTAGGTATAGCACACACAAATCTGCCAAACCACAGTGCGGTTTGAAGAGTGAATAGGCTATTACTGAACTAGTGAGCTTCATCTTAGGCTCTGTCGTCGCTTGCCACCAGGAGAGACTAGGGTCAAACACTGCTGCAGAAAAGTCTTTAATTAAAAAAAAGTAAAAAATGCTCTAAAAGTTAAATAGATCCTAAATTCGTGTCCATTTATGCACTTGCCCTACTTTATCTTTATTACACAAACCGAAACCTCAGCTCAGCCCTTCCCGAGTGCCCTTTTTTTGCTAAAAACACTTAAAAGTACCCTAATCCGAGGAGCAATACAAATGAAAAATAGCATGTTAACCGTACCCCACAAGTCTACAGTCGCATGGGGTAAGAAAGGCAGTGGAGGTGACGATTAAAAGAGATGCAAGTCATACATTGTATCCTTGCATTAGACGAACTAACTCGGGATAATGCTACTAGACGGAAAAATCTGCCACGGTCAATCATTACTTGGTAGAGTGGTCAAACATGCTGAGAGACAAAAAGCGTATTGTTAGTACTGCGTGGAACGGAACGATAGACTTTCCCGCAAGAGGGGGATTATTGTGCGCTACTACGTCACATTTTCCAGATAAACTATTTTTTGACGCGATTTTTTTTTACATTTGTATGGAGCCCGTCGCTCCAGTCGGCCAACGCTCCATACAAAGGTAAAAAAAAAATCGCGTCAAAAATAAAAGTTTTTCTGGAAAATGTGACGTACTAGCGCTCAATAATCCCCCTCTTGCGGGAAAGTCCATCGTTCCGTTCCAGGCAGTATAATAATGGTGTACAAAGCTTACATACAGGTATGAAGTCAAGGTATATAACAGGTAAGGTACGCAGACTTGAGAGTGCCATAGCTATAAAAATATACTTAGTTTTGTGCGATATTTTTATTTAGATCCACCAAGTAATCTACATATACAAAATCATTTGCCCCGACTGATTTACTCAACAACGCTGATTATCATCTCCTACAAATTGTTTAAGCTGGTATACATAGCATGTTTTTGTTGTCTGGTAAGTCTGGTTGTTGATAAATAAGAGCATACTCAGCAGTGACTATAAAGGGGCTGAATAGATAGATATACATTCTGCATTAGTCTGCTCCGCAAGATTCTATGCTGCTTGGCAAAGCTAACCAACGAGGAACTTTTATCGTTATTTGAACAATGTAGGGGGCACCTAATTTGCCTAATGGGTCTCTGAGTTCGGTAAGGTAAGTGTATGCAGGCAAGCGTGAGCTGCCTTAAAAATTGGCTATTTTGTTATAGAAATCTATCTGGTCAAGGAGGAAGATATAGCGAAACTGGTACATAAAATTATCACACTTTATTTCATGCCTAGATTTCCGGGACAAATCGAGTAGGTATGACAAATTTCATCGAAATAAATTAGGCCGTTCTTGCGTGGTTGTGTAGTTTTGGTACGTTATAAATGGTCTATCCTTGTTTTACCGACGAACGTTTCATCGAATGAATGTTTCACCGGATTTTCAATGTATCGAAAACATTTTATTTTCAGTAACAGTTAACTTTTCAGGATTGTTATAAAACAAACCTAATCTAATGGGTTCTATACGATGACCGTTAAGCCATACCTAAAAAGATAACGGTATCTGAGAGTAATAATATCGATGAAATTAAATAACGGCCAAATAATGCATTCGGCGAAACGTTTGATGGTAAATTAAGGGACTCCCATTAGGTATGTAACAAATCTTTAAATAGTCAAAGTCACAGTTTACATCCACCATTATTGAATATGTAAGGTTTGTCAAGGTTCTAAACCCTCCTACAGGCCAAGAAAATGAACTCATATGTGAATGCAATCAGTGCTTTTCACACTTTATCAGTGACACATGTTCATAAAAACCATAACTATCAGTTTTATCTCCAAAACAATTGCTATCAGTTATGCAACGTACATATTTTTCATGTTATTACTCGTTCTACTTACCCCAGAAAATGGCCCGTGATCAATAATTTATGCAGCCATAAGCGTAGTATAGTGGCCATTAACTCAGTGCCCGAGAGTGCTCGTGAAGTGAATGATTAGATATTAGTTATGGAATGGACACTGAATTGTAGGCGCCATCAGATACATCCGAGCGAACAAGGTACTTAAAAATATCTGAACACGACTCTATTGTAAAGAGTAGAGTGCATGATCAGATAGATGTATTAGAACACATGTCATTTGAGCCGCAGTTCACCATCCTTCTAGCGTTATTCCCGGTTGTGGCCTAAATCAGCCCGGGGTCCGCTTTGACACCTAATCCCAAGATTTGGCATAGGCACTAGTATTACGAAAGAGACTGTCATCTGACCATCCAACCCAGAGGGAAAACTAGACCTTATTGGGATTAGACCGGTTTCCACACGATGTTTTCCTTCACCGAAAAGCTAACGGTAAATATTCCGTGCATAAGTTCCGAAAAACTCATTGGGACGAGCCGGGATTCGAACCCACGACCGCCGCTTGGCAGCCGCATGCTTGAACCGGTAGGTTACCCTAGCTTGGACATAGCCAACCTTAACAGCTATAAAGCCGGCCCAGCCCAGCCCAGTTGACTCGTAATCCGCATAAACAGTGAGTCCTTTGTGTAAATCTTCACGATCAAAACTTACATAAAAGCTGTGGACCATTGAACTCAGCACGATTCGATTCGATTCTTCTCGCACTCGCATCTCTTGTACTAAGTGTTCTAACAAGAAAGAGACGGATATTGCGAGAAAAATCGAGAGAGCTCGCGCGCCGTTGCATGATAGCCGTGCAGGAAAGACTTTTGTCTTCCTATCCCTATCCATACTCTAATATTATAAATGCGAAAGTGTGCCTGCCAGTCTGTCTGTTACCTCTTCACGCTGAAAACCGCTGAACGGATTTAGATTAAATTTGGTATACCTAGAGATAGTTTGAGTCCCAGGGAAGAACATAGGATAGTTTTTATGTCGGAAATCATTCCCTGCGGGGGTGAAATGGGCGGTGAATGGAATTAAGATGTAACTAATATAGTCGCGGGCAGAAGCTAGTGACCCATAAAAACTGAGATATCAAGCTATCAAAACAGAAATCAGACAAACTCACCATGGAACCCTAAACACTACGACATACATAAACGTGTAAACCTCCAACTTTAACAAATCGTCGAGCACTTTTCCAATCTTCCCAGAATTGAGTCCATAAACGTCCATACAAAGTTAAATCGAAATCTCGCGGACCGTATGAGTTTTGATAAGGGTCCGTGATCGGTGAAGTGTTCATTGGATTATAGTCTACACAACGTGGAGATGACATGACTGAGAACTCTTATATCAAGCTGTTAAATTATATGTTTATCTAAATAAATAAATAAACAATAAATCATTTGTTAAGAATCGAGGGTAAATAGTAATAATTCATACCAAAAAAAAAGCGAATTTTTAACGTAGAACAGATGGCCGTTGAGGCGGAAAGGTTCTCGAGTGGCAACCACGTACCTACCGCAAGACGCAGTGTCGGTAGAAACCCGACTAGGTGAACTGATAACTGACCTGTTACTAATGTGAAATGATAATCAGCAATTTGACTAACCATCATTCATTTTCGTTTTTTTTTGTGTTGTACTCATTATTAAATTATTTGACATGTTACATTCAAAATTCGCATGATAAGTATTAATTTGCCAATTAGCATGTAAGGTATAACTCGAGGGTTGCGTGGTCAAACCCGATAAGTCGGCATAATGGAGTTTTGAAAAAAGAACTACATGTAAATGCAATAAAACTGAAATTTCTGACAGCTGTTAACTCGACTTATCGGGTTTGACCACGCACCCCTCGAACTGTTAGTGCTAATATTAATGGTAATAAATAAATAAATAAATAAAAAAAGCAAATCATTTATTTGCTTACATATAAAATGAGATGCCAGGCGGACCCCAAACTAGGCTGAGCCTGAACCGTGATAACCTGCAGGTCGATCACGTAACGCATTGTATGAACGATAGGTATCTACATGTCATTATTTATATGGAAAAATGACAGTTGGATCGACATAACGCGCGTTCAAAACGTTACGTGATTACCCCTCTGGTAAAGGTCGCGGGTGTCCGCTGGATGCGGGTGGCGCAAGACCGATCATTGTGGCACTCTTTGGGGGAGGCCTATGTCCAGCAGTGGACGTCTTTCGACTGATATAATGATGGTGATGGTGTACCACGACTCCAATTTCCACCCAAACCAGCGCCAGCGCTGGCCTCCTAGGTGCTAACCACCACGGGTCCACGAAAAGGCCCCGACTCAGCATGGTGCCTAACCATGCTGAGTCGGGGCCTTTTCGTGGACCCTGCTACTTTTACTTTACTGTGTTTTGTTTTGTATACCAATTGTTTTGTCCACGAATAAATGTTTTCTTTCTTTCTTTCTTTCAATTTTGTACTACTTACGCTATGCCACATTTATGCACATTTTCACATCTCCTTTCCAGTTCACCATATGAACTGCTTCAAGTAGTATGATATCTGCCTTTTTGACTTATGACAGAGTTGAAAATTGCGAGAAAAGGTAAACACTGTGTTCCGTAACATGTAACAAAGTTAAATAATAAACTAACAACAAAAAAAACGATGGGATTAATAATTAAATTTAGAAACAACCATAGACCTATTTTAGAGATATCTCCTTATAATAGAAGTAAACTCGCTCAAGCTCACAAAATACAGGTAAACGACTGTCTTCAGAAACCCTATCAATAACGTTTACACGAACACAAAATAAAAACGCATTTTCTTTCAAGCTGATTAACAAAACTAACATATCCTACACTTGCCTACATAAAATGGTTTTCCATGAGTTATCCACTTTCTCCGTACATTACATAATTTAATATCCACAGTACCGACAGGCCGTCATTACGTGAAGCTACGACATGGTAAAAGCTATTTTAGGGGGCCGCCTTAGTGCAGGAGTTGGCGGGAGAAAAGACATTAGAAAATAGTTACTTTGCGTTCCGCATATAAAGGTATTCCTTCAACCTAAGCGCCGCGCCGTTTGTCTCTACGAGAAATGAATCATAACCATTTTAAGGGTATGTAGCACCAAACCGTCTGTAATCGTTAAAATCTGAATGTATGAAAAGTTTGACAACTTTCTATGGAATGACAGCTGCCGGCGTCATATTTAACGTTGATCGGTCGGTAATCGTAAGTTGGTGCAACCCGGCCTTAAACGCTACAGTTTTGCGGGTAGGTACCTATTTACAATACTAGCAACGCATTATATTTCTAGGCATTTTCTCTTTCAAACGCTGTCTCCGAAGGAATAAGATGTTTCATCCAATTAATATTGCTCAAAGGTTAGCTGGAAGAGATCCCTTATAGGGATAAGTTCGCCTTTGTACTTTGATCTATTGTGTGACATGTGTATTCTTTAACCTGTTATTATGTACAATAAAGTGCTTACATACATACATACATACAATATTATAAATACTACATCAATTCAGGACTTCAAGCCTAGAACTGGCGACGCAGCAGCAGAGTGTTATATCTAACTTACTCTATTCCCTTCCGAACTTCGCTTCCCATATCAGATTTATACAAGTAAAAAAAAAAAAAACTTTTAAAAGGACAAACTCCTCTCCTGTTTGAAATGTATAATTTACTTTAAAAACAAAGTTTTAACCAACTTCAAATCAGTAGGTACCCAAATCGCTTCAAGTGTGCCTATAAATAAAGAGAAAGAAGTTGAAGAGTTCCCTCGACTTGTCCAGGATCCCATCATCAGATCCTGACCTGTTGACCATCGGGCCACCTGCGAAGGATATCCTTTCTAACAAAAAAATTTTTCCAAATGGGTCCATGCGTTTTCGAGTAATCGGGAAACATACATAAAAAACTTTCCGCCGCATTGAGGGACCTCCTTTTTAGAAGTCGATTAAAAAGAAAAACAGGCCCGATTACGTCGTTTCCGCCTCCACCTATGCCCACATCAAACTAATGTAGCTAATTACATAAACCGCTATCGCTCCCGCCTATGCCCAAGCCCGCTACCGCGCTAAGACCACGCGTAGGTGATAAATAATCCTCGACCATTACAACCGCCTCGGACGCTCCTTAATGTATGAGCGATTAAACCGCGTCTCTAATGGACCAGCCAGGCTGTTTTACTTAAGGAATCGCAGCCGATATGGGATTAAATGCAACTGTGATAACAAAACAAAGGGGAACTGCATTCAAGAGTAAACCAATGAGTGAACAAGAGACAAGGTGCCAGTAACTGGCAGTGCGTATCAAAATGTGAGACGCAAATACACATTGGACAAAGATCTTGGACAAGTGAAATATCACCCTAAGTCAAGTTTCTGCTCACATCTAACCATACTTACGATGGTGTATATGCTTAAGTATGTTTTTTTTTAGGTATTAAAGTAGACCCGTGTGGTGTCGGGTTAGAATTTCACCACCCCCTTTCTTCCCGTGGGTGTCGTAAAAGTCGACTAAGGGACCAGAGTTGAAGTGTGTTGTGGGCGATGGGCTAGCAACCTATCATTGCAATATCACATGTTGTCGATCTTTTATACCCACATGTATGCTAAAAGTGGCGCTGGAACATACGTTTTATGTGCTCTGCTTACCCCTTTTGGGAATAAAAGCGTGAATGTACCTATGTATGTATGTATTAAAGTCGTTTTTGGATCGTTTCCGCTCATTGTGAATTTGTAATCATGCTGTGCATACAGAACCGAATTATCTAATATCTTATAATTTATGTAATAAATATTATCTGTTTTGTATGCCTAAAATCTTTCTAGCGTTTTTCCCGGTAGCGCCCTAAACGATCCCAAATTTTGTGTGCCTGATAAATAAAAAATATAAATAAATAAATAGTAGGGGACAAATATATTAGTAAAGCAAGACCCAAGTAATAAGGCGCTTGAGTTAAGCAATAATAGCCTCTCGGTCAACTACTTAAGCGCGCGCCATATTAATTGTGTAGATCTGTATGTATATGTCAATCCTAAATACAAAACATACCTTTTTTAGTTTTGTTAAACAAATATACAAAAAAAGAAGTGCAATTCCGGTTTATATAGCAACTACCAACGTTCACAAAACTTTTAAAACAGCACACAAAGGGTAGATTGTTTCCACGCGTCAATTGCCGGCGAATAGCGGGTTAATTAATTTACGTGGAACAATAATACATTTTTGAGCTGGGTTTTAATATTACTGTACAAAGGGAAATCTCACTTAAAGTTTTCAAGTTACAAAAACGTTGGTTGACAATACAATACGCACAAATTTTCTTAATACGGTATTTGACAAAAGTCAAATCAGCTTCTTTTTATTAACGTCGAAAACGCTCCGTTGGTATGGAATTTGTAGGGATTACAGGCTTGTGACGTCACAATCAAAACAACATCCTTAATAGTTTTTATGAATATAGAATTTTACAATAGCAAACTTAAATGAAAGATTAATAGTTTCCGAGTATTTTTAATGAAAAAACAAATTATTTTCAATATTGTCAAATACCTTATTGTTCATCAGAAATTCTAAGCGAAGCCAGGAAGCGAATCTTGCGAAAGTTTGGATGTTTGTTACTCAATCACGCTTAAACGGCTCAACCGATTTAGATGCAATTTTGCACGAAGATGTTTTATAGCGTGGATTAAAAAATAGGATAGTTTTTATCCCGAGTCTACGCAGACGAAGTCGCGGGCAGAAGCTAGTGGTACATAATAGAATAACAGAGGTAAATTAAACAGAGTTGTAGACAACAGGCAGTCTCTGACTCTGGGTTGTCTAGTAGAGAATGCCTGTGCGCAATAAAGTTTTTTTTAATTGCTACGTGTACCGCAGCTTTGCCGCCTTGTAGCTAACTGACAAGTAAAGGGTATAGACATCATACTCATTTATTGATAAAATATAAAAATTTACATGTCAAAATTAATGTAAATTATAATAGTTCTGTATTTCAAATTAATTTGATTTTCTTCTTATTATGGTTTCGTCGAAACGCGGTCGAAAGATAGATATAGGTATATCTTAGAGATATCTTCTTTTGTCAGACTAGAATGGCGGCCCAGTTTAAGTTACAGGTATAGTAAAATTATGGTCAATCCAGTTGGAATGAAATCATATGCCAATGTTATAAAGACTTTGGCAGAGAAAAACTTTTCAAAAAATTCAAACATTAAGTTTTACTGTTCTTCCCCGATTTTGCTATTCAGAGAAGAGCCATAGAAGGTGTGAAAGGCTATGTCTCACTCTGTAGCAAAATAACTTGAATCCCTCGTTAAGCTCTAGATTCTACTTTAGAATCCCTCGCCAAGCTCAGGATTATATTGTAGAATCTTTTGCTTCATTCAGGATTCAATATACCGCCCTTGACATAAATATATCATTTTGCTCCCATGAGACCCAATCTACTATACCCAGTTCATCTGTTATAATATGTTTTATTAACCCCCAAATGCCCCCTGGCTTAACCATCGTTGCAATGTACCTCCATAACATACATGCTAATTAACGAACTTTTAAATATCAACCACGGTCATATATTATCGTCATGTAACCCGTCGGCTGCAGGGCCGAATCACACGGCCGATTGACTTAACACATCCACAATGAAATTAAAATTTTACAAACGAACGTTTTACACATTATACGGGAATAACAGTAGTCAATAGTCGTGTGCCTTGGAGGCACACGCATCGAGCAGCTTGCCGAGGCTGCCCCGGGCGGCCAATACTTGCCCTAAACTCGACCCTCGCGAGCTCCGTGGTGCATTTCACCCGAACGTGGTTGACAATGACATGACACATCCTACCGCAGCCGGCGCTTTGCGACGACAATGACACGGATACGCGATGGTGAGCGATTATTGTTAATTGGTACAGAATCATTTCCGACTTGGGCTTAAACACTTGAATCCCTCGTCAAGATTCTTTTGTGGAATCTTTCGCTTCACTCAGTATTCAACATACCAGGACCGTAAATATATTATATTTTGCTCCCTTGAGACACTATCTGCTGTTTCTCTTCTGCGTGTTCCGTGCCCTGCGTCGCGGTCGCTGATGACACGTGATTTCCGCGTAATTACGCTCCGCGATCGCTCATTTATTTAAAAACGAGCCCGTGTTGATTAATTATTGAATGTTTGCGCTGCTCACTCGGCAGATATTCGTTTCATTACGGCACGCGTACAACAATTATGAAAAGTTTCCGATAAACATCATTGTTTAAGAAATTTATTGAAGCTTTTTCCACGAGCCTTCCTAATGCGTACTGACTCCACTGTAAGACACCCTAGGGCTCAATACAGAAATCTGTTATTACAGCTTCCATGCCAATCTGCCATGTACAAAAAAAACTGCTATAACATGTGTATCTTTATATATAACAATTTACCTGACCTCATTCAATTACAAAATAGGAATATATTCAAGAGGAAATTAACTGACTGGTTGCAATGTAAATGTTTTTATAGTGTTAAGGTGTGACGTCATGGAAAACGCCACAGCCGCCGCCGCGACAGAGCGGCGCCGACGCGGGGGACAGACGAGCGGGGCAGAGCAGCGCACGGCACCGCGCCCCACCGCACCGCAACCCGCCGGCCAGTATATAAGCGCCGCGCGCCCGTCAGACCGCAGGACATCATTCCGGTTACGGCAGCGGTCGAGTGAGGTCGTGCTTATCGGTGCGCTCTTGCCCTATTGTTGTTGTAGCCCGAATATCATCTCCGACTACCTGCTCGCTCTTATCGCTCCCCCGCGAGGTGATTATCGCAATTACCACGTGGAAGCATCGGGTGTGCTAGTTAAGACTTTCTTAAGTCTCCAGTCGACCCGCGTGTCTCTGCCCCTCTGGAAATCCACGCTCGTAGTGGTCGCAGTCTTTCGAGGCTGTGGGCTAGACACTCTCAGTGGCTACCCGTTAGTTAAGACTTTCTCAAGTCAGACCCGGGTCTCTGTCCCTTAGAAAGACCACGCTCGCAATGGCTGCACAGTGACGGATCCTAACGGTGCCAACGAAGTCGCTGTGTGGGGTGGATACCACCACGAAGCCCAGTACTGCGATCAGTCCGACTCTCTCCCTTCGTGTTAGGACACATAGTTGACATTGACACGGCGGACAAGTGGACAAGACTCGACACCGACATCAGGATAGCCTTCGGTTCTCATTAGGCGTAGGAAAAGTTTTTAGCGGCGACCGACCCAGTAGGATGGAGATGCAAGACAGGATCGCGAGGATGGAGGAAGCCATGCGGGCAATGCAGGCCGAAATCGACCGCCTCGCCGCTGAGAATCAACGGCTCAAGTTGGCTCTCAACGGCGAGGACATAGACCCGGCCCATGCGGCCCCCATGCGAGCTCCCACCCCAGCGGTCGCTGACTCGCACCACCAGGCCCATCCGGCCACTCCGACGGCCATTCTGACCGCCCAGGCCCCTAAGGCCATCATGGGACCGCCACCGCCACCGCCGCCGGCGGCAGCTGCGATCCCCTTGTCCCCGCCCCAGGCCCCTAAGGCCAAACCGCCCAAGCAGGGCAAAAATAAGGCAGTAAAGGCAGCCGCGTCTGCCCCAGTAAACCCTCCGGCCCCTCAGGCCCTCCCCGCAGCGGAGTCATATGTGAGGCAGTCGCGTTCTCGCTCCCTTAGCGGGCGATCCTCCTTGCGAGAGGAACGCGTTGTCCCACACCCCCGCTCCCCCCGCCCCCGCTGTCCCTCCAGAGACCTACTAACGGACGAAGAGACACTCGAACTCCTATATTCTGACCATGACGACATGGACACGTCAGGATGGGTTACCGTAGGCAGCAGCCGTAAGGGTAAACGTGCGTTGCCGAAGTCTCCGAGGGCTCATTCGCCGGCGAAGAAAGCCCTTCGGACTCCCGCCGCCCCCGCGCCTTCTGCGCAGGCCCCTCAGGCCAGCAGTGCCACTTTGGCAACGGACGGCGGGTCTTCGGCTCCCAGATCGACTCCGTTAGCAAACCCGGACAAGCCGGACTCATGTGTCCTGATCGACACACATAGGTACCACACTGCCATGGCCATAGCCAGCCAGCGTGGCATCCGTGTGGTCGGTTCAGAGATTCTGAAGCCGCCCTTGGAAGGGATGCGCATCACGGTCCAGGGACCCGAGGACTACCGTGCTTTGACCCGTCTCTTCGACGAGCTGTCGATGGCCTACAACCGGAGGCTGACCGTCGAAGAGAAAGGTTACAGGGCCATCCTCCGGGGCATCCACAAAGATATCCCAGAGGATGAGGTAGCTGCGGATCTCAAGCGCAAGGGGATCGCCGTCAGGGAGGTTCATCGCCTCTACAATAAGCAGAAAGGGAAGTACGATATCGTACTAGTAGTCACCGACCCGGACCAGCGTAAAGCAGTTCACTCCCTTAAGGAGGTTCTCAAGATGGCTGTGAGGGTGGAGACTCCCAACAAGAGGACCCACCTCTCACAGTGCCATAATTGCCAGAGGTTCGGCCACGGCGCTCGTGGCTGTCACTCTCCCCCCCGTTGCGTCAAGTGCGCTGGGGACCACGCGACTCGCGATTGCGAGCGCCCAAAAGGATGCAAGGACCCGAACGGCATACGGTGCTGCAACTGTTTGGTTCGCAAGCTCCCCCATGGGCATACTGCCAATTATGGGGGATGCCCTTGCCGCCCAAAGAGTCGCGACATCGGAGCAAAGTCGAAGTCCTCGCCTCCCTCTGGGCGTAAGCTGGGCGCGGGCCGTGCTGCTCCCCATATCACTCCGCAACACTACCCCGCCCTTCCGGCTGTAGGGCTAGGTGCCCCTAGGAAACCGCCGCCTTCTGCGGCCGCAGGTCCCCGCCCGGTGCCTTCTGCACCCCAATCTCAGGCGGGCCCCTCTGCATGGGGGCCCGCCGCTAGTCAAGCGGGCCGGCCCGCTATAGATCCCCTCTATGCGCTTATGCAGGTAATTCAGGTACTCCCACCGGAGGTGGCGAGCGGCCTGACTGCCCGCATATTTGCATCGACGACGCAGTATCTCGCCGCACCAAGCGGCAGCCAGGTTCACGGTGCCTACTAGTATGGATAGTACATCCCAGAAGCTTAAACCTGCTTCGATTACCATTGGCATTTACAATGCCAATGGCTTGAGAGGTATGAAGGACGAGGTGATGAACTTCCTTCGCGATCACTCAGTAGATTTACTCCTGGTCCAAGAGACCTTTTATCGTCCCAGCATTAGAGCCTTTCGCGTCCCTGGATACGCTCAGATTAGAGATGATAGGCAAGATGGTAGGCCATTCGGGGGCACGCTCATTTTCTACAAACGTAACTTGCATTGCATAAGACTCAATCCCCCGCCCCTGACAAATATGGAAGTGTCGGTCTGTCGCATCTCGATGGAGGGTCACCCCCCGATATCGATTGCTTCAACCTACCTTTCACCTCAACGAGACTTACTTTTGACTGACCTCAACTCTTTAGCCTCCCTAGGTCCTTCGGTCATCGTGGCCGGGGACCTAAATAGTAAACATACTAACTGGGGTTGCGTAGCAACCAATCCCAACGGCAATCGGCTTCATCACCTTTTGATCGATAGCCTCCCTTTCGATCTCCTCGCTCCCTTAGAACCGACTCACTTCCCTCATAACGTAGATCACCGACCTGACATACTCGACATAGCACTGCTAAAGAACGTAGCGTTAACTCTGCGTTCTATAGAAGTGATACACGAACTAGACTCGGATCATAGGCCAGTCCTTTTGAGACTAGGTCCTCACCCCAATAGTACTCCTCGAACCAGGACACTCGTGGACTGGGACAAGGTGCAAACAGGTCTCTTACAGACAGATCCCCCCTTGCTTAGAGACATCCCAGACAATATAACTACAACCGAACAGACAGACCAAGCGATCGATTCTTTCACCAACTACCTCAACGCTGTACGAAGCGAGGCCTCAAGGGAGGTGTCGGCGGAGGACATCCAACACCGACCCCTACCTAGGGAACTGAGAGAGTTGGTAACAAGGAAAAATCGCGCCATCCGTACCTATTCAAATCACCCTTCTGCCGAAAATCGGCAAATCCTGAGGGACTTGTCTAACGAGTCCAAACAGAGAATTGCCGAATTTCGGGAGAACTCGTTCAGGGATCTGATGGGGGAGATAACGCCTAGTCATCTGGCTTACTGGAAACTAGCGAGATCTCTCAAATCCGATGCCTGTTGGACTATCCCTCCCTTGGATCGACCGGATCACTCAACCCCCGCGTTCGAGGACAGTGAGAAAGCCGAATGCCTTGCGAGTAGCCTAGAGTCCCAATGTTCGCCCAACCTCCTCCACACCGACGAAGCCCATATTAGAAGGGTCGATTCCGAGGTGGACAGGAGATCGCGTCTCCCCGTAACTTCACCCATTTTACCGGTGTCGGTTAAGGAAGTCAGTGACCATGTCAGGCATCTCCGTATTAGGAAGGCTCCGGGTGCGGATGGTGTATCCAATCGCATCCTGAGACTTCTCCCCGAAACCCTCCTCCTCCTTTTGGTTGGCATCTTCAATGCCGCGCTGACCAATGCTCACTTTCCAGCCGCGTGGAAATGTGCAACGGTCATAGGGATAGCGAAGCCCGGTAAACCCCGGACCTCGCCTGCCTCTTATAGGCCGATCAGCTTACTTAGCTCCCTTGGAAAGCTATATGAGCGGATCCTACTCACGAGAATTCTCAGATTTACGGCTGAGAATAACCTCCTCATCGACGAGCAGTTCGGCTTTAGATCCGGACACTCATGCGTCCAACAGGTGCACCGCGTCACGGAGCACGTGTTGGACGGTTTCTCTCGATTCCAGGGGCTCAAGACCGGTGCGATCTTTCTCGACGTGGCGAAAGCCTTCGATAAGGTCTGGCATAACGGGCTGGTATACAAGTTATACCAGCTCGGTATACCGGACAGACTCGTACTCACCATACGAGATTTTCTCAGTGATCGAAGCTTTCGATACCGACTGGAGGGAACGTACTCGGACCCACACCCCATCCGGGCCGGAGTCCCGCAAGGCTCCGTGCTCTCTCCCACTCTCTACTCGTTGTTCACGAACGACATTCCCAGGCACCCTAAGGTGCAACTGGGGTTGTTTGCGGACGACACCGCGCTCTTTACGACCCATTGTAAGTACGCTACTATTCGGCGATACCTCCAAGAGGCAATCACCGACCTAGGTCGTTGGTTTAATCTTTGGCGTATCGAAGTCAACCCGGAAAAAAGCACTGCAATAGTCTTCCACCCGTCTGACTGCGTTAGTACAGAAAGACGGGTGGCTCCGATCCAGATGTTTGACCGACCCATCCCCTGGGTCAACGAGGCCAAATATCTTGGAGTGACCCTCGACAGGAGACTGACTTTCCGTAGCCACATCCGCAGGGTTCGCAACCGCGCGTTGTTCGTACTAGGAAGGCTTGGGCCGATGATCAACAAGTTTAGTAAAATGTCACTTAGGAATAAGCTGACACTCTACAAGACTTGTGTTCGTCCAATCATGACATATGCTAGTGTAGCATTTGCTCACGTGCCTATGTCATCGCTCAAGCCGCTTCAGGTCATTCAGAATCGTTTTCTCCGTAGGGCGACTGGTGCCCCGTGGTACCAATCGAACCTCAGCCTGCACCACGACATGGGGATTAGCACCATGTATGGTTTCTTTAAGCAGGCTGCCAGACGTTATTTTGACAACGCTCCCCACCATAGGAATCCGTTAGTTAGGAAGGCTGCTGATTACGTTCCCATCCCTCCCCCCTCTGTCGTTACTCGGCGCTCACTGATTAGGGGCCGCACGGTCCGGCGTCCTAGGCACACACTCACGGACCCGGACGACGAAATCACAGCGTCCATCGAAAGATGGAACGCTGCGCTTTCGGCGTCCAACACATCGCGTACACTTCGGCGTTCCCGCCGGCGGGGACGTCCACCGCGAGATCGCGACAACACAGACACATACAGTCCCTATTCGTCCCGGTACCGCCGCATACCGGGTAGAGTCAGTCCGACCCAAGTCGGGCCTAGCTGAGTTTCTTGCTGGACTCTTCTCAGCTAGGCTAGGTTTTAGCGAACCAGCGATAAAACTCCCAGTAGTTCGACACCACTCACACCCCAGATTCGGTTGATACCGTTCAACCAATCTCACTGGAGCGCAAACTCGTAGAGTATTCCAGTGCACAAACTTTCCCGCGTGGTCGTGCCGGAGGCTCCCCCTGGATTTTCCCCAGGCTACCCTCCAACCACGCAATTCGACCGCTATATTGGGTTCGTCCTATTATAGCAACAGTCAGGTTCAAAAAAAAAAAAAAAAAAAAAAACAGACCGCAGGAGTTTGGCTAGCGGCTTGCCGTGTGCCCAACTCTCTCCCCTCGCCCTCCCTACCTTCCCGCCTCTGGCCGCTTGGAGACCCCGAGTGCACTGCCGTGGCTTCCCGACTTCTGGCTGCTTGGCCACCGAGCACCGCCGAAGTCTTCCGCTCCCCTCGCCCCTCTCAGGCCACCTGGTTTCCGGGCGTATTGCCGGAGGAGTGAGTTGGTTAGGATCCGCGTTATCCCTGGCCGCTTGGAGACCCCGAGTGCACTGCCGGGAGAACGAACCCGTCCCGTGATACTCCTGGCCGCTTGGAGACCCCGAGTGCACTGCCGTTGTACCACGATCCCGCCGTTCCCGTCTTTACCGACCCGAATCGTACTAGTTCGGCAAACCGTGCCCCGTACCGCGAGTGATAGTGACCGTGTAGGACCGTGTAGGGATTATCTGTATTTAATAAAAGGGCATCAAGACCCAGTGTTAACTATTAATCCGACCGCTGTTATTATTCACCCCTGCTCCTGCTAGGCCTCCTTGACCGTCTGAGTTAACTAGGAAACCCTCGATAGCCCCTCAGGCTGAGGGATATGTGTGTGTGGCTAAACCCGCACATCACAAAGGAATATATGACGAATAATGTAAACTAGTGTCTAATGTTATTATTTTTTACTTTTTATTTTATTTAAATTTATCTGAATAATTGACTGCTGTAATTGTAATTAATCATATATACTGACATCGTAATTGATAATAATAATAATGAATATTTGCACATCTGCATGCAGGTAGAATATGTACGTACTTACTTAGCTTTAAGACCTTATGTTACCATATTCTGGCAAATAAATATTTGTATTTGTATTTGAGTTCGTGTGACCCATTTTTAAGCCCCAATTTCATCCCTTTAGGGTATGATTTCTGGGATAAGATTTTTTAATCCAGGTTATGGACACCCTGAATTTTTCGCATTCATTTTTGCGTGAATGATTAAGGGTGGTATTCCAATGTGTATTTCCGGCTCACATAATGCTTAAAGAGTGAATGAGACGCAATGCACATTGGACAAAAATCTTAGATAAGTGGAATACCACCCTTACACACAGTGTATTGTCATTTGAACCGGGAAGATACTCCAGGCAAAATACGATTTTGTAAAACATTAATTTATAATAGCGTTTCTTTTGTTGATTTCATTTGAAAATGTTATTCTAAGATGATTTATTCAAGAATCCGACAAACATTCCACCCGGAAGTAATTATGTAGATTTAAATGAAGCATGCATTGTCTTTTTTTGTACGATTTATATCTTCTATCTTGAATATTATAGAGCAAATGTAAATGAACCAAAATAAAGGCAAAAATATTTATTTATATTTTTTCTGACTTTTCAGAAGCTAGCTAACGTATCATTTTTTTGATGTCTGAAATTTTGTTGGATTTCGTTTCTGGGTAACTATTTAATTGATAATATATCCGTTACAGATAAAAAATAAGCTATTATAAATTATTACCAAAATTGTCATTTTTTCCATACAAGTTGTCAGTTCATTGACTGGGCTATGACGGTTTTAAGATGTATTCTTCGTGGAATCCAGTCAACAGTAAATGCAAGGGTTTAAAAACATCGTCCATTATATCTCCGGACATTGTTAGTGTTGTGTGTCATCCTGGTGACCACCCTCATCAATAAAGACAACGTGTGGGTAGTTCGGGAAAGCCTTAAGCCAGTTCGTCCCGCGACCAAGGATGTTGTGAGACATCCGAAACGTCAGGAAGCCAAGGTAAATAAATAAATTATTATGTAATACACGATTAAGTCCCATTTAGTAAAAACAATACAATGTAAACATTGAACTCACACTTTCTCAGATTATACAAAAAATTGTCTGTTTCCCTGGCGCTGTCAATCCTCTTGCCCAACCAAATTGCCCGGGGCGAGGCAACTGTCGCAGGAGCCGCCAGCACAATCACAACACAACATTCTCTGTGTATATCCTATCTATACATAGGTATAGAGGTATAGAGATAACTAGCTTCTCCCCGCGACTCCGTTTGCGTGGAACTCATTTATATCGTAGCTCCATAAAAACTTTCACCCCCATTGCACCCCCTCAGGGAATGATTGTGAGGATAAAATCTATCCTATGTACTTCCCCAGGATTCAAACTATCTCTATGCCAGATTTCATCATAATCGATCCAGCGGTTTAAGCGTGAAGAGGTAACATGCACTGGGAAGTTTACCTTATGTCTCTTGTCTTGTTTACTCTGATTCGTGCTTCCACACTGTTTTATTATCTCAGTTGCAATTAATCCCATATCGGCTATAGTAACAAAATATTAATATAAAAAAAATGCAACACAACTACCTATCGATCTATAGCTATCTGGAAACAAAAGAAATAAGAATGATATAGTAAAGGGTTTCTGCCGCCACAATGTCTCTCGGTCTTTTTTTAGATTTAACTTGGTTTTAATTTAATTTCGTTAATGTTCGTTATCATCTTTATTAACTGAATTACGTTATTTTAGAATGATTAGGTACATACAAACGTCCGCAACGCAGGCTTCGTCAATTGCGTACAAAAACAAATCCCCTAGACACTAACAATGATAGAATCCGCGACAGGCTTCATCAATAATAACTTAAACTAACAAAAAGAAAAAATAATAAAAAGATTACAGATATACTCAAATAGACATCTGGTTGATATGCCCATCCTTTTACGAGATCAGAATGTGTATAGGCCAATATTTTTCTAGTTATTACTACCTCACCAAAACAACTCTATAAAAATAATAAGATTACCTTGCTTGGTTCCTTATATTGTCTCATCTCGTCAAAGAATATTGCTTACTTCATTTGTTACGATACTTCCAGAGCTTTACGAATTTCTTGCTAATGATAATAAAAACATAACTGAGCTCTACATTGTAGCCGACGCTTATATGGCTTAACGTTTCTTTTTAACTGACTTCAATAAAAAGGAGTATAGGTTCTCAATTCGGTTGTATATATACAAAGTGTAACAAAAACGGCGTATGAACCGATCAAGGGCTTAACAGGTATCGTGTTCTGATAAGAAAAAACAGAAAAAAAAAATTTTGACGCGATTTATTTTTTACATTTCTATGGAGCTTGTGTCTGTGATGCTGAGCAGTCGGCCAACGCTCAATACTAAGGTAAAAAAAATCTCGAGGCAATTTTTTTTTCTGTTTTTTCTTGTCAGATCACGATACCTGTTGAGCCCTTGATCGGTTCACTCCCCATTTTTGGTACACCCTGTATATATTTTTAGTAGACGGGACTTAATTACACATAATTAAATTAAGCTTCATATCGCATAGTTATATTTAAATCAATAAATATTTGGGGAGAATCTTACACAAATCGATCTAGTCCCAAAGTAATCAAAATTTGTAGGTACTTTGGTTACTAAACGACGTTATACATATCTACTTATATAGATAAATCTTACTTAAATACATAGAAAACATCAATGACTCAGGAACGACAGGTGCTCTTCACACAAATAAATGCCCTTACCGGGATGCGAACCCAGGACCTCCGGCTTCGTAGGCAGGGTCTCACTACCCACGAGGCTACAGAGGTTGCATTTGCTTTCTGCTCGGCTACCGACCAAGGTAATGTACTAAAAATGTTATTAACCTCATAAAGGTCATTCGACGTTTCGAACGCCCTGCAACATCCTTAGTCAGTGATCTCACAAAGTATTCCAGACTTCATCAATAAGATCAATACCGTGAATGCGAAAGTGTGTCTGTCTCTCTTTTCTTCTCTTCCCTATCTCTTCAACAATGCACACGCTTAATTAATGATTTGCAAATGGTACATAATTTGTTGACGTGTAAATTATATTTACCAATAAATAAGGGCTTGTCCATTTATAACGTCATCGTTTTCCGTCGATTTTTGCCACCCCTATTATCATACTGTTAGATCCTTGAATGTATACTTTCCCCGCCTAATACAAATAATACCGTCATCCAATGGTCAGACCCCCCCCCCCATATGGACAGCTCCTAACTGAACTGAACTGAACTGAAACCGCTCAACCGATTCGGATGAAATTTGGTATAGATAGCTTGAGTCCCGGGGAAGGGCAAAGAAAAAAGATAAAATCATTTATTTGTCCAACATAGATTACACGATTGGGAACTTACGGCTTACAAATTGTTGAATGCATGTCAAAGTCACTATCCTACTATCCTACTAATATTATAAATGCGAAAGTTTCGATGTTTGGATGTTTGTTACTCAATCACGCTTAAAAGGCTGAACAGATTTGAATGAAATTTTGCACGAAGATAGTTTATAACCTGGATTAAAATATAGGATAGTTTTTATTCCGGGTTCACGCGGACATTTTCATTTATGGTATAATAACTTCTATGAGCTAGAATATTTATAAAGCTTTTTTAAATATATGCAGTTGATCTATTGAAATTAAACACTTTGGTAATTTATTATATATAGTACATACAATAGTTTTTATTCCCGAAATGGAAAAAAAATGGGGGTTGGAAGTTTGTATGGAGCTACGACATAAACAAGTTCCACGCGGACGGAGTCGCGGGCAGAAGCCTATACAAATATATATAAAGACACTAGCTTCTGCCCGCGACTCCGTCCGCGTGGAACTCGTTTATATCGTAGCTCGATACAAACTTTCATCCCCCATTTCACCCCCTCAGGGGATGATTTCCGGGATAAAAACTATCCTATGTCCTTCCCCGGGATTCAAACCATCTCCATACCAAATTTCATATCAATCGGTTCAGCGGTTTAAGCGTGAAGAGGTAACAGACAGACAGACAGACACACTTTCGCATTTATAACATTAGTATGGATTTCTCCCGTCTTCAAACAGCTATGGTTAACCCCTTAATTAACATCAAATCTCAGCCCCAAAACATGACAGTTCCCGATATGTTTCCTCGGTAATTGGGACCCTTATCGCGGATAACGTTAACTAGAATCGTGTAACTGCGCAACTTATGTTCAGCGGCTGTGATACTGATGTTTTTAACCCCCGACGCAAAGAGAGGGGTGTAATAAGTTTAAGAGTCCGCAGTAAGCTCGATTCTCCATACAAACGTAGTTACGCTCTCATTTTAAAACTACGTGTTGTATTGTAACGAAACTTTCCATATACAATGATATAAGGTATATCTATGTCTGTAATTAGTTTATGTAGCTCCAGATACCATAGTAAAAAAAATACAGCGATTTTAAGTTTTTCATACAAAACTTATTTTGCTGTATTTCGTTTGTTTTATAATCTGGAACCATATGAACTAATTACAGACATAGATATACCTCATGTCATTGTATATGCAAAGTTTCGTCACAATCCAACACGTAGTTTTAAAATGAGAGCGTAACTACGTTTGTATGGGAAGGTGAAATTCGGCCGAACTTACTGCGGACTCTTAACGTGTCTGTGTATTCGTGTATCTGTCTGTGGTATCGTAGCTCCAAAACGGATGGACCGATCTGAATGCGGTTTTTTTTATTCGAAAGCTGATGTGATCCCGAGTGTTCTTAGCCATGTTTCATGAAAATCTTTTCAGCAGTTTTTGACATATTGGACTTTGAAATGAATGTCGGGGGTTTTTCAACTTTTTTAAGTTGAAATTATATTATTTGTTGGACCAGTTACTAAGCTACTGTAGGCTAGGCATGCGGCTGTCAAGCTGAAGCAGCGGTCGTGGGTTCGAATCCCGGCTCATACCAATGTATGATGCGGATTATTTACCGTTAGCTTATCGGTGAAGGAAAATATCGTGAGGAAACCGGTCAAATCCCACGACCGTAGCTTTCTCAGTAGTATATAGTAAATATTTACGTCACACCTGGTCATAAAGTGGAAATTACGGCCCGCTACGCTTTCGGCAAAATCCTACTCTCTGCCAGTCTCGCCATTGTGTACTCATCACAGACGGCAATAAAGAACGCCTCTTATCGCCATTGCTTTCGGCTCGTGCGCCAAATACCCTGCGGGACTGATCTGAGACTTTCTTTCTACCGCTCTGGGTGGGTAATAATACTAATTTTATAAATGCGAAAGTTTAGATGTTTGTTACTCAATCGAGCTTAAACCGCTTAGCCGGTTTTTATGGAATTTAGCACGAAGATAGTTTATAGCCTGGATAGTTTATACTACTTTATACGGCAATTTTTTTTTCCCGGTGTGGTGTCGGGTTAGAATTTCACCACCCCCTTTCTTCCCGTGGGTGTCGTAAAAGTCGACTAAGTGAGCAGGGTTGAAGTGTGTTGTGGGCGATGGGCTAGCAACCTATCACTGCAATATCACATTTTGTCGATCTTTTATACCCACATTTATGCAAAAATGTGGCGCTGGAATATACGTCTCATGTGCTCGGCCTACCCCTTTTGGGAATAAAGGCGCGAATGTATGTATGTATGTATGTATGTAGTTTTATCCCGGGTCCACGTCCACGCAGACGACAATATCACGACCCCGAGCGCTCATTCCAGAGTAGTCACCTTAAATCCTGCCAGCGGTATGTTAATTTGATTTGCCGACACGATACAATAATTACTCGTAGCACGAGTTATATAATTAATACGGAGATTTATTAACCCATTGTTTACACATCATTGTTGTAACCACCATGAGGAGTCTTGATTAATTATTATTCCAATAGAGAACCATTAATGCTAACCGTTTTCTGTTAGCAAATCCTTTAATAACTTAACTACCTATGAAGCTAATTTCAAAACATTTAACCTGCCATTATAAAATAACTTAACCGTTTAGCTGCTCGCATGAGTGCTAAGTGGCCCATCTAGCCCAATATAAATGCCAGCACACGAAATAACCTACGTCACTGCACTGCGTCAATCTAAAAGCGACCTTACGGTGTGGTATTAAAGTTCACATTTGAATAAGATGAGTGGGGTTATAGAAATAAAAATGGTTTAGTGTGGAATAAACTTCCCAACGCCGCTTTTATGTTCGTGGATAAGCGGTTTTAGTTTCAATCAGTGGATATAAAGGCGACCACACACTGGTATAGCCTCATCATGGTCCCGGTTATACCCAAATGGACCACGGGACCTTGTCATCACACCACACCACACACCGCAGCCTGTGGACGCTGATGATTCCAGAAGAATCAGAAGCGCGTTGCCGACGCATTATTGTTTTGAGGATCGTTTGTGTTGATAGCTAGAGACGAACGCTGGTCCCTCATTCTCAATACATCACAGCCTTTTGTAAGATCGAGGTACTGCGCCAGTTGGGCTGCTCCAAATATGAGCGTTGTACATACATACATACATAGATTCACGCCTTCATTCCCAATAGGGTTAGGCAGAGCATATGAAACTTATGTTCCAGTGCTACTTCTAGCATAATATATAATTTGCTAGCCCATCGCCCACAACACACTTCCAGATCCTGTTCCCTTACGACACCCAGGGGAAGACGGGGTGGTGCTATTCTAACCCGACATCACGTGGGATATTAGCTAGGAAGAGAGTTTTTTAAAACCCAGTGGTATCCGGGATTAGAATCCACCACGACCTCCATATTGAGAGTCACGTGTCTCACCTCTCTTACCTACGTTGTAATCATAATAACTAAGCAAGTGAGCTGTTTAGAGCAAAGCGGCGCAGCGTGGGCGTCTACCCCAAGGTGGACTGATGACTTCGAAAAGGTCGCGGGAGTCAGCTGGATGCCGTGGCGCAGGACCGGTCATTGTCACCTGCCGCTCCAAGTCGTGGCCAAGCCGTTACGAATTGTGAATACATGTCGATTTGAGTCCCAATACCAATAACCATGTGTGTCCTGTCCTGACCATTATCGTGAATTGACATCAAGTGGTATCTGAAAGTTCTGATTCCAACCGTGAATTGATTTAAAAATCCATAAATGCATATTAGCCACATTGGCCATTGTTTGACAATTGACAGTTCTATATTTACACTTTCTGCGTCATGATTGACCTTTACCCGCCTCGTGCAACATTTTACATTGTGCAATTCAAATGGTTTCAAATGACTCACTGAAACCTTCAGAAATGTATTCTTACTAGGCATTATTCCACTGTTTCCAATTCAATATAATGGTCTGAATCGAGGGTTTCAGTCTCCGGTACGTGGTTGTTTACACTCTGTATGTAATGTACCTACTTAAATATGAACTATGGAAAGCCCACGAATTAGTTCCAATCAAAAGCCTATCACGAATCAGGTAAATTATCAATCGTAGTTGATCTCTCAACCCGTTGATTGCCGCTGACGGATTTAGTGCCAGCTTAGTGACGTCCAATAATTGAGTGATCTGTTAGAGCCATGCGAGGGTTGCGTCACATGCGACGTTGGAATACCGACCTTAGTTTTCAAAGTTAAGCTTTTGTTTTAAATGTGAGTAAGATAGGAGGTTTGGAAAGATGTAAGTATTTAGTTGTTCTGTCCCCTTCGTTAAGTTTGATGATTATGTCATTACTGCTGTTCGATTGTCGATGTCGATAACACTTAACAGTTCCAGTAAGTGAAGTGTTCAACACAGCTGTGCGTTTAAAAATATAAATCATTTATAAATCGGAAATCGTAATCGTAGTAGCATTAAATTTTGTTTTAAACTATGAGAACACATTGGAGGTGCATTTGATTGAAGATTGTTTTTACCGTATAGAAGTTTAAGATTAATCCAACAAAAGAATTAGAATTCTAACAAATACCCTGCCAAACTGTTTTAGACTGTTTGTATGCAGGATTCAAACAATTATTTCGCCTCCTGTCTGTAGCGATAAATGTCGCTTCTTTTCTGTAATTAGCTGTCAACTTGTCATCATTACCCTCCTAGTGTTTTTTCCGGTAGTGACGTAAACGAGCCCTGAGTCCACTTTGGCAAGATTTGGCGTACCTACGCCCTATTTTTACGGAAGCGACTGCCATCTGACATTCCAACCAGAGGGTTAAACTAGACCTCATTAAGATTAGTCCAGTGTCCTCACGATGTTTTCCTCGAATGAAAAGCCACTGTTACATAAATATCAAATGATATTTCGTGTAATAAGATTTTGAAAAAACCATAGTCCGAACCCCGGTTCGAACTCACGACCTCCAGCTTGAAAGTCGCGTGTCTAACCGCTCAGGTACAGGACTTGCACTCAACTTATGCAGGCTTGAGTTCTTATGCAGGCTTCAGGAATTATTAGTTCTTTGCAACGATTAAACCTTAGGCCTATTGTCCACGTGAACCGCACGTCATTCGCACGCTTTCGTCAATTGACGATTGCAAGACGAACGCTTACATCTTGCGTAGAAACTTTTTAAACTATGTCCACGGAGCGGTAACGTCGCGTTAGCCGCTCGTCATGCGTTCGTTGCCGCGCCGTGGACACAGTTTTGAAGGTTTCTACGCAAGAGGCAAACGTTCGCCTTGCAATCGTCAATTGATGAAAGCGTGCGCATGACGTGCGGTTTACGTGGACAATAGGCCTTAGGCTACCGCATTTAGATTTTCTCCCCCAGTGTTTATTAGTCAGCTCTAACAGCTGTCCAGTCAGTATACTGAGAGAAAGATGTGATGAGATAGTATACTAAAGATTCTTTACTGCTGGCGTAACATTTCAATGATTGATTCCTGGTGGTCCAGCGCAACTTGCTGCCAAGTCACATCGCGCGCAGCTCAGCGGCTGTCTCATTCGCACTGTGCAAAAAAGAAAGAGAGTAGATTCTCGTCACACGCCGCATCACGGCGTCTGCACGGGTATGACAAGACGGCGCGCGAGCTCTCGCGGCGAGATAGCCTAGCCGTGACTTTCTAATTAGAACACTTAGAAAGAGACGGATAGTCTGTCTCGCCGCGAGACAGCTCGCGCGCCGTCTTGTGATAACCGTGCTGATGTGCTAGCCCCAGTGATTAACGCGGGAACGCGGGATGCGCGGAAGAGGGACGACACGAATGCAGTACATACTGCTTACACAAAATAAACTTATAAGCTTAAGAGTCCGCAGTAAGCTCGGCCGAATTTCACCTTCCCATACAAACGTAGTTACCCTCTCATTTTAAAACTACGTGTTGGATTGTGACGAAACTTTGCATTTACAATGACATGAGGCATATTTATGTCTGTAATTAGTTTATATGGTAACCGTTTACAAAACAAACAAAATACAGCAAAAACAAGTTATGTATGAAAAACTTGATTTCGCTGTATTTTT
Organism: Epinotia bilunana; assembly: GCA_947049275.1. NCBI lineage: Eukaryota > Metazoa > Arthropoda > Insecta > Lepidoptera > Tortricidae > Epinotia > Epinotia bilunana. The sequence continues at coordinate 11,980,349 of OX346275.1, read as the reverse complement.
TTTACTATGGTATCTGAAGCTACATAAATTAATTACAGACATAGATATACCTCATGTCATTGTACATGCAAAGTTTCGTTACAATCCAAGACGTAGTTTTAAAATGAGAGCGTAACTACGTTTGTATGGAGAATCGAGCTTACTGCGGACTCTTAATGATCCCTCTGGAAGAAGTAGCTAACACAGTATACCAAGTTCATTAACATAAACTCACCTCCGCAGCGAATTCTAATACAATTTAACGAAATTAAACAAAGCGCATAACTTGGCACTAACTGGGGATTAGTACGAGTCGTGTTCATGCAAATGTGCTGGTTAACTGCGCGGTGTTAATTTATACAAGTACACTGTACGTGTACAGTCCGCCACATAAGCTACTAATAAGTTTCAGTCAAAAATTAAATGGTTAGTAGAGATGTATGCCTGCGGTCGCCGATTCGAATCCGGCTCGCATACATTTTTCCTTTAATTTGAAACTTAATATAAGTTTCAGTCAATAATTTATTATTTTATACAAGTTGGCAACTGTTATTAACCTGTCCAATTTGCGCTCGTACCTTTTCAAAAAAGATAGGATATGCAAGCCACATGAGAGCGCACCGGAGAGTAGAATATCAACACTCAAGTCATATTGCTAATCGATGATATCAAGCCCAGATCACACAGTCGCTGTGGCCGAAATCGGTCATGACAGCATCATCATCATCATCATCATCATCATCATCATCATTGGCAACTGTACTTTTTCTGTATACCGTCATCAACTACTCGTTGAGACGCTTAACTCATCGGGGTTACGTCCGTTAAGTCCCGGATTTCCATGGCCATCTTCCGTCTCCATCATCAGATCAGCTGGATGGTACCATAATATTGAATTGTCATCCAAACTATACTTAAAACCAAAATTTCAGCTCAATCGGTTGATGATATCTGCTTCAAAATCGAGTTGCAAGATTCCACCCCAACAAACATGGTTACATACATAAATTGCGAGTTATATAAAAGCTTGCAAAATACTAAATGAACGCACTGAAAAGTGCTGTTCAACCCAGGAGTACCAGCCCCACTCTTGATTATCACTCTTAATTTTGACGACCGCTTTAGCCTAGTTGGTAGTGACCCTGCCTACGAAGCAAGAGGTCCTGGGTTCGAATCCCGGTAAGGGCATTTATTTGTGTGATGAGCACGAATTTGTTCCTGAGTCATGGATGTTTTCTATGTATTTAAGTATTTATTTATCTATGTAAGTATGTTTATCGTCATCTAGTATCCATAGTACAAGCTTTACTTAGTTTGGGGCTAAGTTGATTTGTGTAAGATTGTCCCCTAATATATATTTATATATACATATATAGAGTGGCTCACTTTTTTTAAAGTCCGTAGAAATATATGAGTTTTATTGCCTCCATCCTCTCTTCACCAAGGTGGTCGCCAACTGAAGCTGGTCGCATAACCATATTACCAAGTACCCTTGGTAATATATATACGGACTTTAAAAATAGTGAGCCACTTGCAATATTTAACTACTCGTACTAATAAACGAGAAAATATGTTTAATTGCACTAAATTAGGTGGTCGCTAACCGGTGCAATGACCAGCGCTCTGAAAAGTAACGCGTTCAATCAATCCACATGAATACTCTTCATGTTTTCTCGTTGCAAACGTTCATTGTGAAAGAAAATTCAAAAATGAAAAACACACGTTATAAATTAATATATAAATTGGACCGGAGCGTCATAGAATTTGTCGAGGAATCGGTGCAATTTATATTTCGTCAACTATACCTGTTTAAATATTTGTGATCAGCCATCAATTAAAACGATTACGCATGTAGAAATTCAGCCAGCTATCGCATTTTAACTGGAAAACATTTTCCTCTTGATAAGTTAAGGCACAAAAAATGTATAGACCAGTAACTAAAAAACATTATAAAACGACAAATTTAAGCTCCCCACTCAATTACAGCCATTATCAAAGCATAGACAAGCCGCCCAGCAAAAGCGCGCAGCAAAAAACCAGGTATTTTATAATCGCACCTCTTAGCATTACCCTACTAATTATCCTATAAAACTCGCTCGCTAATGTCCTGCAAAAAGAACCCAACTGACTGGCTAGATAGAAAAACAAACTCGGCTAAAAGCGTTCATGTGTTCACGGCCCTAGCGCGTACGGGCCTGACGTGTGTACATGGGTTTAGAGTTTTGCTTTTAAAGATACGATCGGATTGGAAAAGGTTGTCTGTGGATTTATGTTAAACTCGTAAAACAAAAAGGTTAATTAAGATTGGATTGTTAATACGTCGAAATCGAAATATTTTATTTTATTATAGAAATGCCTATTAGGAAAGTGCCATTAGCAAATAATAAATAAAAGTAAAAGGATTAACAATCTCAAAAGATTGGGGCAAAGGCCGGTTTGTCAGTGAAAAACTGAATGTTTTTATAGGTTAGGTTTCTATTAGTAGCTCAATGAAAACACGAAAAGTAGATGGAAGGACAGGATGTGTCTGTCCATTTGTCTGTCTGTTACCTTTTCACGCTTTAACGGCTGAAACGATTTGGATGAAATTGTGCACGAAGATAGTTTATAGCCTGGATTGAAATATATATAGGATAGTTTTTATACCAGGTCCAAGCAGACGAAGTCGCGGGCGGAATCTAGTATTACATATTTTTCCAATTAGACTCATCATCATATATTTAAGAGCTTGGCTCTTGTCGGTGGGGTAATTTCCATTCTGTTCTATTCTCTGCCTTTTCCTTCAACTCTTGTATATATTAGACTATACCAATTAGACTGACGATGAATAATATATTATAAGTAGTAAGGTTGCGATGATTTAGTTACGGAACCATGAAACAGAATCTTTCCCAATGAACCTTCTTTCATGTCGGTCGACGCCCTCATCCAATTACACTAAAATCACTATCTTGTTTTGCAAAAACAAAACTGATAAAGCTAATTGCATCGGAGTAATATTATTCAAATGGGGAGCAGTAACTCTCTCCTTGTTTTAATTAAATACATAAGAAATCCAGGAAAAAGGTCGTAAGTGGGGCATTTTTCTGGTAACATACGCTCTTTTCGTTATTTTCTGCCCTAGAGGGGAAAAGAAGTTTCCTTCGAGTGTTATCGTGTTCTCCTTTTCCAGATGTCGAGGATAATTTATAAGTAGGGTACTGTAATTGTTAGAACAGTGGGAGGAATAGGTAGTGCGAATTGACGTGAAATCAGACGACATAATAAAAGATTACCGGTTAATTTAATACTATAATCGTTGTAAGTATAAAATCCTTTTACGGATCTCATTGCATCCCAAATTACTACAGGGGACCGATTTTTGACTTTCGAGCGCTCGACTCTTTCACTCGAAAACTGTAAAAAATTATGAAATGCTATTTTGAAATGACTATACAAAATTTAAAAACGTGCGGTATTGACCACTCGTATTGAATTCTATCGGTAGAAAATAAGTGCCTGTGATTATGACACTAGAATAACATTTATTTTTATTTAATTTTCGAGCGCTCGAAAGTCATAAATCGGCCCCCAGGTTGTTTCCGATTTAAATTTAGAATGTCTAAGAACTAGATTTTGTTTTATCAGAAGACATCGAGCGAAGAATATACGTATAATAATATAATATACGTAGGCTGAATACATTTAAATAATAATAGAAGTTTTTCAGCGACGAGCGTTTGAGTTTGGACGAAGTCGTGAGCAAAGTTACTACGGACGATATGTTTCGTAATTAAAATAAAATAGTATTCATAATGCTCAAGGTGAAAATTTAGCTGGGAGTGGATCGTTGGATAGAATAATTCTGATCATGCCTAAGGTTATTTTGAATTAGTTTGAATCCACCGTTATCATGCACTCACTAGCTTGACAAGTTTGTCATACGAACTTAATTTCACGAAATATTCTAAGTCCATATGAAAAGATTATAAAATTTTCATCACTATATAAGCCGAAAGACGTCCACTACTGGACATAGGCCTCCCCCAAAGAGTCCTGCGCCACCCGCATCCAGAGGACTCCAATGACTTTCCCCGAACTCCCGACACACCCGTCACTCTCCCGAATTTGCATAGAATACATTTTTTAAATTTTGCAAGTGTTTTTTTATCAGGAAACTTTTTAAGTCCAATGAGTTATTTAAAATTTCACAAGTTTCTTAACTATCCGACGCTTCACTTCGGTTTTAGTCTACTGCTAACACTTACTAAACCAGCCTAGCTTAGCTTAGCTTTATTTCTGAACCAGTGAGCTGCATCTAAGTGTTACGCCTTGGCCACGACTTTGGTCTTAAGCGACCTGCGGCAGCGTTTTATCTGTTCACTGCGCGGTCGAGACGCGCAACGCACTGTGGTTAGTTGGGATCACGCGCAATGAATTAGAAAAACCGCTGCCGCAGGTCGCTTAAGACCAAAGTCGTGGCCAAGGCGTAAGGCCGTGGACGCCCCGCTCAGAGCGGGGCGTGGAGCGTCCATAGGAATTGCATTTGTTTTATATGGACGCTGAACGCTCCGCTATGAGCAGGGCGACAACTCAGGCCTTACACTTAGGCTCTGTCGTCGCTTACCGTCAGGTGAGACTAGGATACACTAGACAGTCTTTTATAAAAAATATATATAAAAAAACAGCTCCCTCTACACTTCACTGTCAACGCCACTGCAAGTCTATCATGAGACTGCCGCGACATACTCTCGATTTTTCTCGCACTATACCTCTTGTTCTAAGTGTTCTAATAAGAGAGAGACGGATAGTGCGAGAAAAATCGAGAGTGCTCGCGCACCGTCTCATGATAGCCGTGCTGACTACATTTCACTTCTACTTTCGAAGGACCACTAGGCATTAATAGCATATTCTTGTCCGATATGTCAGACTTCATAGCCCTAGTTCTTGGTCACAAAATATTATTTATAATGTTTAAAGTATACCTGAGTAGATTAGGGAATTTTAGTAAACACAACACGCTTAAAACTTTAAGCTTTTATATTGCATTTTGCTACTTATTAAGCAACAATTTGCATTTTAACTTTATTTATGCAAGTATAATAATCTCTAACTTTGCTGTTTTGAATGCGAATGTGTTTTGTTTAAAAGATATTTGAAATAAGTTGCATATTTTAAAGGTGAATCTAAAGCGAAGTTTTTACTTTAAGTTGTCTTGAAACGCTGCTGAGACCAGTCAGACGTAACATTTAGTAAATAACTAAAAAGTCAATAAAAACTGCGACTATTCAATTAAATACTATGTCTGTCTAAAGGTACAAATTGGAACCCGACTGCAGACAGCAGCAGCAGACGACGTGTCGCGGCGACACGACTGAGCTGTTATTCGCTACGCGCTAATGCGGCTCACCCCGCCGGTCACCTGTCACTAACCAGACCTCTACCTACGCTTAGTTTCTACGCATCGCAGTGTCAAGATATATTTGTGGGTGAGCGTTGAGGTAAGCTCAAAACAAGTTACAGAATAGGGGGGCTGGTTTCTATGTATTTCTATGACGGCGACGCCCGCGCGACGTGTCGCTTTACGAACGGTATTACATAATTTCTTCTATGGGTATTTCATAGAAATACATACAAACCAGCCCCCCTATTCTGTAACTTGTTTTAAACTCACCTCAACGCTCACCCACAAATATATCTTGACACCGCGATGCGTAGTAACCAAGCGTAGGTAGAAGTATAGTTACGTGAATGACAAACAGATGGCACTACTACGGAACAACTCATATAAACAAATGTTGTATTAATTATCAAGTCGGGAGACATGTTTCGAACCGAGAGTGATCTCGAAGCAGTATCGCGGAAAAACATGTCGCCTGTAGTGACACTCATTACATGAGTTTAACCGTTACGTAGCCTAGTGGTTCAGGCATACGGCTGTCAAGCGGCGGTCGTGGGTTCGAATCCCGGCTCTTACCAATCAGTTTTTTGGAACTTATATGTTCGGATTATTTACCGTTAGCTTTTCGTTGAAGGAAAACATCGTGAAGAAACCGGTCTAATCCCAATAAAGTCTAGTTTTCCCTCTGGGTTGGAAGGCCAGATGGCAATCGCTTTCGAAACTAGTGCCCATGCCAAATCTTGGGAATCTTCGACCCCAGGCTCCTTTAGGGCACAACCGGGAACAACGCTAGTAGGATGATAATATTAGTATAATTTCAAATACGCGCACTTTTAAATTGAGGTACAAATTATATTCAGTTTTGTTTGTGTACCCTAAGAATAGAGCAAACTCTTTAAGATATCGATTTTTTGTACGCGAATAAAAACCTTACAAAATAACTTTTTTTAAAGCAACAGCCGTTGACACGGTCGTTAAGGAGGGGAGTCTTTATTAAAACTAGGGAAAACAGGGGAAGCAAGCTATGAAATATTGAGACGTTGACGTTGAGACTGTTCAGAGGCTCTAGTATAAGTTTTACCGAAACAAAACGTTACGACCGCGTTTGCGTTAAGCTGTCAAATCCCATACAAATTGAGGGTAAAACGCAAACGCCATCGTAACGTTGTGTTTCGGTATAACTTATACTAGAGCCTCAGAACAGATTTTGAAAGTTGCCGAACGGGACTTGGTCTTTGGCATTTTAATTGGTAACATTTTCAATAGGTTAACATCTACCAAAAAACCTTTAATGTTTCTGTACCTATACGTTTTTATTTAAAGAGCTTTATCACTGAGTGACAATCCCGCTCTGTGTACATCCATCCATATTAAATAACATTATCTAATTAAACCTATCCTTACTAGCTTGGTGCAACGTGAAAGTTAATTTATGAGCATGTTTTTTTTTCTTTAGTTATAAGATATACTCTATAGCAAGTAGTCTACATATAATACGTTATTAGCGTATTAAACTAAAAAAAAACTTTATTAAGATGCGATTTTTTTAGGTAAATGGAATACTAGTACATTAAGTACTTAAGGCCGAAACCGAAAAGCACTCACAGCTGTGGCGGAGGGGTGCCGCTTCACCACCGCTCTCAGTGCGATTCGGCCTTTAGGGAAATAAGTCAGAGCATACTTGCAATTTGAATAAGAATTGTAAGTATTTATTTATTTAGCAAAAAACACATATATGCGTTCTGAGGCTTTTTATAATAACCGCCCGTGTGGAGTACAAAACCGTACGTCTCGCCTGGCCAGGAGTGGGATTTTTGCACGCGGTAGCGCTAGGTGTACCGTAATAGTACATTACGTACCTAGGGCGGTGAATTCGTGAATGGCGCAGATCGCAGTTGTGTATAAATATGCGATCTGGGGCTTTACGAATTACCGCCCGTGGTAAGTACACAGTTTTACGTCTTCATCTGGTCACAATGCAAGTTTTACCGTACGCGCAGCGTACAGTAAACCTCGCATTATGGCTAGGCGTGACGTAAAAATATTGTCCATCAATGTAACGTCAAACCGCTTTTCAAATGAGACCTCACAAGTTCTGAAACTAACTTAATCTAAATCCACCTCGTTAAAACTCCAAGTCTCCGGATTGTACCTGAAACAGAAACGTAATTATTAGCAGAGTTTTTTCCCAAGTTGATTTTGTCTGACTTATTAATCACCTTTGAAAAAGTTTTTCATAATTACGGGGTCCTAATATATTTTTTCAAGGCTTACTCAAAGGAAAATTAGGATTGTGAATAATTAATCTCCAGTTTGTATAAGTTTTAAGACACCACGTCTTGTGAGATGCTTAACCTTACTGGGTTTGAATTGAACCACCAATTATATGGTCATACCGTTCGATAAAACGTAGTTTTATGTGTCACAGATATAATTTCCAATATGTACCAAAACAAGTACATTACAGTCCTACTTACTTAAGTATGTATCAAAGAAAAATATTTAATTTGTTTTTTTCTGGGGTCACTAATTATTCCTGAATAGGAGGGGAGTCGTTTGTACCCCAATTTGAATTTACCAGGTCATCAGTCCACCGTTCGGTCTACCCACGTGGTCGCCACTCGAGTACCTTCCGCCAATTAGAAAAGTTACGCTTGTCATCATTCAAAATCCGCCTTAAATTAATTCAAGTTGTTATTATTCTAATAATGGAATAGGTAATTAAACTTTCAATAGCATTTTCAAGGGGAATCAAGGATAGTAATTGGCTGTAACGTTTACTGTACAGCCGTAAATCCGAAGGATTAGCGCGTATAAAGCCTACATAAAACGGATTGTGTAAGTGATTAATTTGATGATTTTGTTAAGAATTGGGTCATCACATTTTTGGGCTTGTATTTTACACACCCCCCCCAACATCATCTTAGCGTCATAATTGAATGGGGCACGGGAGTCCCCTGAATGCGGGTGGTGCAGGACCAGTCACGTTGGCACTCTTCGGAGGCCTATGTCCAGCAGTGGACGTCTTCCGGCTGATATGATGATGATATGATTATATCCTGACGAGTTTATTGCGGCATTTTATTTTGACCAGTCAATTCCAAGTTTACATGCACTGGTAGAGTAGACTTGCTAAATTACCCGTGAAAACCAATTCATACTAATATTATAAATGCGACAGTGTGTCTGTCTATCTGTTACCTCTTCACGCTTAAACCGCTAACCGATTTAGATGAAGTTTGCGGCCCCCCACAAGGTGGACTGATGACCTGGTAAAGGTTGCTGGAGTCCGCTGGATGGGGGTGGCGCAGGACCGGTCACTTTGGCACTCTTTGGGGGAGGCCTATGTCCAGCAGTGGACGTCTTCCGGCTGATATGATGATGATATGATTATATCCTGACGAGTTTATTGCGGCATTTTATTTTGACCAGTCAATTCCAAGTTTACATGCACTGGTAGAGTAGACTTGCTAAATTACCCGTGAAAACCAATTCATACTAATATTATAAATGCGACAGTGTGTCTGTCTATCTGTTACCCCTTCACGCTTAAACCGCTAACCGATTTAGATGAAGTTTGCGGCCCCCCACAAGGTGGACTGATGACCTGGTAAAGGTTGCTGGAGTCCGCTGGATGGGGGTGGCGCAGGACCGGTCACTTTGGCACTCTTTGGGGGAGGCCTATGTCCAGCAGTGGACGTCTTTCGGCTGATATGATGATGATGATGATATAGGGAAGGACATAGGATAGTTTTTATCCCGGAAATCATCCCCCAAGGGGATGAAGCGGGGGGGTGAAAGTTTGTATGAAGCTACTATATATACGAGTTCCACGCGGACGGAGTCGCGGGCAGGAGCTATCATTAAATAAATGAACATTCGGCAAGTAGCGAGGTAGTAGTACTTTCATAATTTCATTTGAGCTGACATAAATTTATACGGGCCTCTTTTAAACCATCCCATATAAAAAAGGTCGTACCTCCATTCAAATTTCATAGACATGCAAGGCTTTTTAATTTAGCAAGGTAATGTTATGGTGAATTGACACGTAAACCATGTTTAGATTTAGTTTATGGCTGGGGAGAGGTGAGTTATGTCTGATAATAGGCCGTTTTTGGGTTATTGTTTTGTATGGGGATGATTCAATTAGGTTACACACGCAAGGTGACGTTTAAATATAATTTTGATTAATGTCAGTACTTTTATGGGACCCTTATTAAGCTCCCGCTGTCTGCCTGTATGGTGGTACATCCGTGGCCGGACAGCACTAAACGAAGACCAGTGCATACGTACATACATATAGATTTAGGCGTGAATCCTTTCCATTCCCAAAAGGGGTAACTAGGTGGACCACATGAAACATGAATTCCAAAAAAAAGTTTTATTATTTATACCAGTGGCGGCTCACTCCGTGATTTCGTCGCACCGCTACAAGTACCTACCCCGGCCGGTATGTTAGCGCTGCTATTAGGGTTGCCAACTATTTTTGGGGGAGATATAGTATCCATAAAAAACGATAAAAATATAGTACACTGTAAATAAATATAGTACTTGATGGCTGGGCATTGTCGTTATTTAGTAAAAAATCTCGACAATTTGAAGCACTTCGTAAGGTCCCACAAAATATAGTATTTTCGCGTACTATATATTTCTTCAACAGTATATAGTACAAAGAGTCAAAATATAGTACAATACTATATACTATAGCACGGTTGACAACCCTAGCTGCTACGGCACGCACGCGTTCTATCGCAGCGCGTTGCATGCAATAGAAAGCGATAGCCATGTTTAGGCTCGTTAGGCATACCTAAACAGGGGATTTGTGAACCGAGAACCTTCTGTACATAGACGTAGAACTAAATATATTCTGTGTCTATACTTAAAACACAATACACATACACATATATAATCTAGATACGAATAAAATTAACCCATTCTAACTTTGTCGACACATTACCGCCAACATTGCACAAATCTAAATTTAAATCTAACCTCATTCCCGTGACTTCCAAAATCTAGATTTTAGCGCAGATTTCTGTATTCCGCGAAACAAAAGCTTTTAAAAGGCACTTCCAGTTTAACAGCATTCTTATCATTTTTGTTTAATCATACTAAAAACAACTCTAAAGCGTTTTAATAAGGTTTAGAATATCAAAAGCGAACGCTGCCGCTATAATTTAAGAAAGACGTATCTCACATCAATCTTCATACTTAGATACTGCGTTGCAAAAATATGCTTTAAGTCGAGTAAAAAAAATACCATTCCATCTCCAATAAATTGAAAAGATTGTATACGCTTTTCAATCTCCAACACACTTAGAACCCAGTGGCTTTAAGGGTAGCATAGGATATTTTGAAGCGCGAACTATTCCTGATACTCACAACACACAACGCTTAGCCTCAGAGCACCAGTATACCCTGAGCCGCGCTCACGCATAGTTGTTATGATACTAGGGGTCAGCTTACTTGGTCGCGCGAAAATTTTGTTTTGTGAATATTCTGAAGTTGAACTTGGAAGTGGGTCGAGCCCAAGTCAAGCGATTTGTTTTCATAAAGAAACTTATGCCATAAATGACATCGGCACGTCATTACATTACGCGTCTCGCGTGACTCTGGCGCGGGTCGTTCTCGACTTTACCTTAGTTTTAAGGCTCTACAATGGGCCATCATGGGCCATCATACAGCACAGGACTATGATATCATAGTCTCTCGATATCTCGATATCGTATATATATATATATAGATCCATACTAATGTTACAAATGCGAAAGTCCGCCTGTTACCTTTTCACGCTTAAACCGCTGAACCGATTTAGATTTGTTCAGAGATACAGGAACTAAGCGCTAAAGATAGAAAGGCCTGCTTTCATCTCATTCTTGACCTATAATATATTACAAATGATTTAAAAAAAATGAAAAAAGTTTATTAGACAAAAAAAGAAATACAATATACTTATCACGACCCTGTGTCCTGAGCTAGGAAACCCTGTGTTACAGGACCCAGTTTCGTATCAAAGTTTTTACACAAGTACCTATATTATAGGTTGTACAGTGCATCAGTATCTTAATGTGCTAATACTATAGGGGAGAGGGGGGCAGCTATCACTGGAGGCAGCTTAGAACAAATGCGTTCAAAGACGTATTTTTACTGCAATTATGGTCCAAATCCATTTTTTGGGCTCGCAACACTGACCCACACAACTGTCACTTGACAGATTTGACGTTTGACAGGACATGAACGAACCAGTAACATATTTTGATTTCGATGTCATCCGTTAGCGGTTTTGCTCCCCATGTGTAAGGATTTTCAGGCTGTATTTGAAGGAAACGATAAGTGAAACTTATTTTATTCGATAATACAATCTATAAGTTTTAGTGACAAAGAATAAACAATCAGAATTTGCTATTGTTTTGGAAGATATCAATGTTTATTTTTTTAAATAGGTGTTGGGGTAGTTTTGAAAATAAATTAGGAGGCAGTTTTGATTAGCAGTCTGTTCAAAACTACCCCGGCCATAGGAAATGTTCATATCTGCCCCGATATAAACTGACGTGTAGGTACGTAAACTAAAATAATATCTTAGATATTTTAGTACACGCTCATAATGCATTTACCTGAGTTAATTAGTTGTGTACTTATTACGTTTAGTCTTGTTTGGTATAATAGTTATTAGAATTCTTTATCTACAATATTACTATCTATAAATTTAATTTGTATAGGTACTATGAATAATTAAATCGTTTCAATTTTTTAATGTATTTGTTTGCAGGTAAAAATGGTAAGGAATTACAAAAAAAAAAGAATCCGAATTAAACGAACAGGATGTAACTAATGCCGTACGTGAAGTGTTGAATGGCACCATGAAACTTAGGCAGTGCTACATTACATATTAATAATTTTGGAGATTTTTTTTTGTTGAAGTCGTATCTTTCCAGAAGATTTTCAATGGGTCGCTATTCTATTGTTTGTTTTTCTGTCATTTTATATGATAAAATAAACATTATAATTAGAACATTTTATGTTTTTTTTATTTAACAACAGCCAAAACATAATTAATACTGAATTATTATCCCCTGCTACATTGTTGGGGTAGTTTTGAACAACAGTGTGTGCAAAACTGCCTCAAGGGGGCAGCTTTAGTAGGATTTCAATACGTTTCAAAGGTACCCCTCCTGAGGCACCTTTGAACACTACAAAAAACATTTCTGTACAAAACTACCCCTTCTTAGTTATAACTGCAAATTATACAAGTAAAATGTTAATACGACCATTCCTAGTGACTAACTGTACTAAGTACAAGTTAAAAAAACACGTATATCTCAACATTGTTGCCTTATAACCCATATTTCAAATCTGCCCCAAGTAAATTCAAAGCTACCCACGCTTGGGGCAGTATTGAACATTATTCCTCGAGTTGCAAAATTCTAAATTGTACCTTTGTCTTTAGCTTTGGGCATGTGCAAATACATTAATTACATAGGTTAATAACATACGTTGTTGTGTAGAGGCTTAAAACTGGTTTTTATGGGTAGTATTTTGGAATACGTTAATGAGTGTAAAAAATGTACCAGGCTGCCCCCCTCTCCCCTACTATTTAGTCTATAAAAAAAACTATGTAAAAGTGCCCTCCTGGCCTATTTGCTGAATAAATATTTTGACTACTCAGGACAAAGCTATGGTAATAATAATACCACAAACGGTGAGCTACAATTCTCAATAAGTGTGACACAAAGGGATATATCATTCGTTGTACTTGTCTACCACTTATTTTACTTGTCGCAACTGAACACTGACTGAGTGTGAAAACTGCAAATATAACATTACCCGCCCAAATTAAGTAGGTTGTTTATGGTAAGCCTTCAGCCATTTCAAGACCAGTTCTTAATTAAGGTGCATAGGAGCCTTTCCGTCCCTTATTGTGGCAATGGCAACAAATAGCTCTTCTGTAGAAATCTATAATCTATAATAGTTGCGCCCTCTATGGGCCATGAAGGCCCATAGAGGGCGCAACTATGGACTAAAGGGAGAAAGGCCTGCTTTCATCTCTTACCATCGCATAACTGCGTCCTTTTCTGTAGGAGGTTTTTACCTCTATATCATATCAGCCAAATGGCATCCACTGCTGGACCTCTTAATGAATAAATTACACTTATTTGAATAAATGCAAAAGGTAACTTTTTCGCAACTCCCAGTGTACTGTTAACTTATTGTCATCAATTATTCAAAATATGAACCAAATGAAAACATTTTCATAAATTATGAATAAGTGTGTTGCAATTAATAATTAATTGGATCGGGAATATTCAATGCCAGTTTTACGTTTAAATAGGCTGTTGGATGCATTACTTATCTTAGTTGGCGTAATACGTTCAAATAGTTACATCAGTAATTGTGTGATTTGTTTCTGGTACAGTCAGCACGTATAGTAAGTAACAGCCAAATTAGCCAAATATATCGTAATACAACTTTACATCCTAAATACTTTTCTTTCATTCTAAATAGTATGAGTACATAATTTGTAATTGAACTAATTACATCAAAGTTTACATGTCAAAAGCAATAAGAGAAAAAAAATACAATCTTATTCCTTGCAGATGTATACGTTCCCAAGTGTCAAAAATAAAATAATAATAATTAAATCTCATAGGTATCCTCAGAGATGTATAAGATCTCTGAGTGAGAAAAAATAAGTAATAAAATAATACTCTTGAGTAAGTTGAATTGTATCGGCTTCTCCCCTAAATTACTTAGGTTCTTTGGCAATTAACAAACCATCAACAAACCTACGCGACCGACGACAGTACGTGCAGCATGGATGCTTTGTCTCTGAATCATACCACACCCGTTCTGGAGTCAGCCAGGGTTCGATCTTGATCTTGAATCATGATCAATGATCTGGCGTCAACCCCAAAGAGTGCCGGATCACTGCTCTATGCTGATGACCTGAAGCTGATGTATGGCGTGCAACAGCTTTCAGACTGCGAAGCACTTCAGGAAGACATTGATCGGTTATATCGGTGGAGCATTCAGAATAAGCTTGTATTTAATATAGATAAATGTTCAGTAATGAGCTTTGGTCGTATCCATAATCCCATACAAGCTAAATATACACTAGGGACGGAACTATTAACTCGCGTAGATACCGTCAAGGACCTGGGTGTCATTTTCGATTCACGCCTCACCTTTCATGACCACATAAAAGCGTTAGCGGCGAATTATTTCAGAAGGTTGGGATTCGTGATCAGGAACGCGCGTGATTTCGACTGTCCTAGGGCTATACAACTCATATTCACCGCCCTAGTTAGAAGCAAACCTGAGACAGCATCTATAATTTGGAATCCGCATGAAGCTTCTTACACCTTGCTACTGGAAAAAATCCAAAAAGCCTTTTTACGGTTTCTTTATAAGAAAAAATATGGATATTATCCATTTTTATATCCCACAAATTTTTTTATGGGCGTATTAGGTTTTAATTCACTTGAGGTGAGGCGTAACTGTGTGTTACTAACGAGCGCTTGCAAAATCTTGCGAGGTGGATCAGATTGCCCTGAGCTGGTGGGTCAGGCGGTGCGTCTACTATATAGTCCCCTCACCGAGTGTAGTAACCCGTAGTTGAGGATCAATTTTCGTCCGCGTACCGGCTACTGCTAGCTCCTCCAGAGGCGAACTACTCTCCTTTCGTCAGAGCTCTACACAACCTTAATGCGCTTCTTGCATCAGCACCGGATGTGGACGTCTTTGGAAGTAGTTGGGGATCTGTTTATCGTGAATGCTTAAGGTACTGTGAGATGATGGATAGTCGTAATTCTTCTGTCATATATTAATATGCAGTGTATATATTAATTTGTAATTATTACATTTGTAATTCACAGTGACTTAGTTTTTAACTGTAATGCTGTGTAATTATTTAAAAAAATAAAAATGAAAATACAACCAAGTGAAGACAAAGCGAAATCTCTCATGTCCATTCCACAGAACAGTGCTGAAGTTATGCTTGTCCACCTTGCAAACAGGAACTGACCTGACTCCACAAACAGCACCAGTTCACGAGTATGACGCGTATCTTAAAGACGTGTATACCGAAATATTTGGCTCCTTTTGCTGCTCCTAAATGTATAGGTACATAACTGACCGACTTGCCTCATCCACCCGTCCACTTGGCCCCCAAAATAAGTAATCCTTAAGTAGACTCGGGAGCGGCCCGAAGGTATAGTCCGCCCCCAATGTGTCTGACGGTGAATGATGAGTGAAGACTCGTTTTAGTTAGTGATGCCGCCGCCATGTTTTGAGCCTCCAATTTATGGCACACAAAGTTCCAGAAATCCGTGAATGCTGTCCTTTGACAGATTTATATGAAGTGTGGTTGGAACGTTTAACTGATTTCGGCTTTCGCGCTTTTTCTTTGGTATGGACATGTAGTGCGGAGGGATGAGTCACGTGACCGAAAGAGTATTAGGTATGAACGTAGGCACTCTAAGCTCTTCATAGAAGGAGTGGACTCGGGCTGGCCTAACAAACTCTGGAAATCCAGTAGGAAGCAACTGAGAATCATATCGTTGACATATTATGATTGGTACCCGCACTCAGGGTACAACATCGTTGGTTTTAATTTTTTCTGTTCTTTTTAATTAGTTGTGACGTTCTATTTCTGTATACACATGACATCGCACATTGCACGTAGAACCGATGGCCGTTGGGGCGGAAAGGTTCTCGAGTGGCGACCACGTACCGGAAGGCGCAGCGTGGGTAGGCCAAGGTGGACTGATGACCTGGTAAAGGTCGCGGGAGTCCGCTGGATGCGGGTGGCGCAGGACCAGTCATTGTGGCACTCTTTGGGGGAGGCCTATGTCCAGCAGTGGACGTCTTTCGGCTGATGTGATGATGATGATGATGACATCGCAACATTTATTAATATTATTACATTATTTGAAGTGCAGCTATATATTTTGTATATACGCTGCACATTGGTTATTATTCCGCATTTTTTAATTTATCATGACTGTATTTATAACGATCACTATACGACGGGCAATTGTAATGTGTTATGTGAAATTTGATTTTAAACTAAATGGTGTTCACAGGTCACTTCAGGGTCAAGGATCTCTTGGCTAAGATGGGACTGTCGGATAGTTTAAACTGTAGTGAATGTCATGCCCTCGCCAGACAAATAATGAATTACTTTGGTAGCGACTATCCGCAACCAAAGGGATTCAAGGTGCTGCCGCTGAGCTGCATCATCCGCTTTGTGGGAATGATGGAGCGAGCTTGGGAGTAGGCATAAAGGAGAGGGCAAATGCACAAAAGATCCCGCTGGGTCGAAGTGCATCCTTTCTGAAAGTGCGCCTTTGTATGGATCAACATAAACAGTAGAAGTGCTCTATGCCCGCACGGCGGGGCGGTGCGGGAATGGATTTCGGGCACCTATTCCCAAAAACGTGAGGTGTTAAAGCGGACCCCGGGACACAAGCGGGAATACGCTAGGGGGATGACGATTCCGACAAACGAGCTAAAATTAGATTTGATGAGAATTAAAATTTCACATTTTAGTGTACCTTTTCTTTATTTCCTCGCATGGTGCATTGTAAAATGTTGTATGATACACGTGCGAATAGGTATTCCAAATCAATTTAACTACTTTCCACAGTTGTATCATACAATTCATAAATAACTGCTCGGACATGACAGTCTCAAAAGCCCTCTTTAAAAAAAAAAAACAGGAACAGCATGTTTCCTGTTTAAAATGACGTCAAACGACAATAACTCGCACATAAGGTCACGCCCCATTGGCATCGTTATAATTATGGCAAATATAATATTTCACCCGGACCATTTCGTTAATGAGTTCAAGTAGCGTGGGGAGGTGTGGTCGGGTGCGGTGCCAGTGTAAGCGGGGGTTTGAAATTAAAAGTATGCTGTTTACTCTGAATTGTCAAAATGTTTTATTTTTTACATTATTGCAAATTATTACAAAAAGTCATAGTACTATTATGAACTGTCTGTCTGTTACCTCTTCATGTAAAACGTATGTACCTACTCTAGTTTATATCCTACCTGGCATGTAAAATAAACGTTACCGTTACCGTTAACGGCATTTTAACTAACATTCATTAATTTTGAGCTATATTAGGCAAGGGCCTCCCTCTCTTTCTTCTAAGCGTCTCTAACGGTGTAATTCCGTTCCGATGCACGAAATTACACCTTAAAATAGGGTTGATAAACATTTATGAATAAGATTATACGTTTAAACAGGGGTCGTTCTCCCACAGTGGCACCCAACCATTAAGCATGATATTTAAAAATGTTAGGGATTATTTTAATGAAGGGCCCTCGGAACCATTACAGAAATCCTGACGCAATAGACGCTGATTCTGCTTTTTGCTTACGAACATGAAACTTGATCGCGCGCACAACAAAAAACATTATAGATTTAATAAAATAGTCAAACCTTTTTGGATTTCGTGTTCACTGCGGTGGCGGTCAATAGTAAATTTGACAGCTAGCTAATGACAACTTTACAATAGACCGCCGCGGCCACACCGCGCTTGTCCTATCATGCTTTAAAACATCTACTCAAATTAGAGGCATCTGAATCACTAGCTTCTTCGTAAAGATTTCTTTTTCCAATATTTTAAGTACTGATCTTGATTTTTGCACCCAGTGGGTGCGTAGGCAGGGCTACGAAGCTGACGGTCCCAGGTACGAATCCCGGCAAGGGCACATATTTGTACTGCTGCACGCTTGTTTACCACAAAAAAGTAACTGTTTATTTCTTTAAAAACGTATGTTAAATTTCCAGCGATTAGGCTTAATGACTATAGTGGTGCAAAAAAAGTTATGGTTTGAATGTTATAAAAATAATGCTCGTCACTAATTGTACAATCAGCAACACACTGACCATTAACAGACCTTGTTTCCTTGCAATAGGGTTCACAGATCAGTTAGCAGTGTCGCCAGTGGTACCAGAACAACAGGATTCCAAAGCGTTCCATTAACCGTCTAATAAATTGTGACGTAATGACCGCGCGCAATGGCCCGTGCGGCTATCGAGTACAGGACGTTCTGTATTCGAACTTTACATCGAAGCCGTTAAATATACACCGGCTAGCACTGGCGCCGCGACGCGACACGAGACGAGAAGATCTGCTCCTCTTTCTAATTTGCCCATCGAGTGAGACGCAAGCGCTAGCAGCAAGTTGTGTTAGATGTACGGTAAAGACGCTTTGACATTTCTTTTGGCTGCGTTACATTGTTTTCTTTGTTTTATTCGTAAATTCCATTTTTAAACGGCAATCTCGTTGCACACCGTAAATAGAGTGGCAATGTAATTGACGACAAAATATTCAGTACAAAGTATAACACGATAAATTACGGATACTTCCTAAGCAGCCACAATAATATTTACGTCACTCTGAGCGGTAAAAGTGAGTTTTACCGCGCACGAGCGCAGCGGCAAATCTCACTTCACACCCAGGAGAAGACGTTAAATTGTGTACGCGCCACGAGCGGTAATTCGTAAAGCCCCAGATAGCATAATTATGGCCCTCACCTTCAGTTCGGGCCACAAACACCTGCGATCTGGGGCATTCACGAATTCACCGCCCTAGGTAAGTGATGTACTATTTCCCCATTCATAAACAACAGTGAATGCTAATATCCCGTTACATTAGGCCGCAGTAATGTTGCTCGGCTTTCGGCCCTTCATTAGAGTAAGACTTAACATTTTTAAAATATGGTGCTAAGTGTTGGGCGCCACTGCTAGCGTAGTTCTAAACCATTTTCATATCAGCCGAAAGACGTCCACTGCTGGACATAGGGCTCCCCCAAAGAGTGCCAAAGTGGCCAGTCCTGCGCCATTCGCACTCAGCGGACTCCCGCGACCCTTACCAGGTCGTCAGTCCACCTAGTTACCACCTGGTCGCCACCTCTACTACAAAATACTTTGTTCCACAAGTACGCTAAGAGACGTATTACGAACGAGATTCTATTAGGAGCCCGACGCCGAAGTCGAAGGGCTTTGATGACTGGAGTTTGTAAAGTTCTTAGCGTACCACAATGTTTTTCATCACATTTGCGAGGAAAGATGAAAAAAGACACTTGAAAAAAAAAATACTGCTCGGAATATAAATACAAAATGTCAATCAGCAGTCTGAAAGACGGCTCAGGCTTTCGCCTGACTCATAAGGCACAATTTAAAACATTCAAAATGTCTACGATCATATAAGTAGCGAGATATTAAAATCATATTAATTTACACCAACATTTAACAATTCAACCACACTTATTAGAACAATGAATTAATTACGAAATAATTTCATACGTAGTAAATTCCTCGCTGCGAAATTCGCGAAATTCAGACGTGTGTTAATTAAAATTTTGCAAATAGTATAAAATGAACACCAGAGAGGTCGCTCCTGTTTCAACCAAAATTCTATTCAATAACACAAGGTGAACTGACTCCGTATCGTGGTCGGGCCTTATCACGCGATAAGTGACAAGATAAGAGCGTCGTCTCGTTCTATCGAACGGTGTCAGGCAGTGACTGATGACGTTCTATCTTGTCACTTATCGCGTGATAAGGCCGACCATGATACGGTGTTTGATCTATAAATTGTCGTTCATAATTGCAAGACGCTTTTAATCGCTATCCATTAAAGAGTGGTATTTTTTTTTTTTACATAAAGTTATATATAAACCCATAATATAAATGACCGATACCTAAGCTCATCTTAGGCTTCATCAATGCTTACCGTCAGGTACTATCACTAGACACTTTCATAAAAAAATAACTGACAAAAAAAGTCGGGATCAAATAGGTAAAGCTAAAGATCAGAATAATGGTTTCGGGTTTTTCAAAACTAGAATATTTTTTAATTAGAGTTAATAAATATAAAACAGTCGAATCCATCCACACCTGACAAATATTATTTCATACACTACGCATGTTGCATTGTGTTTAAAGCCCTATTCAAAGGACATAGGGTTATAAACACAATGACACGACTCCTGTTAGACCTAACAATAGGTTTCCAAGGAAGACACGTTCTTAAAAAAGATGCGTTCCGCTTGGGGCTTGAACTACTTACTTTCTAAACGATTGAATAAGATTTGTAACTAGCTAAGAGTAGAGTAATAAATAATACACCAAACCAAGAAAGGGCAGGCAATAATAATAATTTCTATATTTCAAACACATGGTCCATAGCTGTTATAGTAACAATAATGCTTATATATCAAATCAAATCAAGTATTTATTCTGCAAATAGGCCACAAGGGCACTTTTACATGTCAAACCGTAATTTACAATAAAATAATAATAATAATCTTACACAATAATAATTTAAAATTATATATAAAAGGTTAACAAACTAAATGTCACTAAGTTAATGTAAACAAAACAAAATTGCAAAATATGGCCATTACATTCGAAATAAGATCTGTATCAGCATTAACAAGAAGTTAATGATACTAATTCAGTATTCCAGAGATGTATAAGGTCTATATATGTTACTTTATGCTAATCCTGAACACAATAAATTAATTTATAATGCTGGTACTAGGGGACATGTAATGTCATCCAGTGGTGGTAAAATGGGCTGTCCTGCCTACCCCCTATAGCCAGTAGGAGCTGTTGGCGCTCCAGGCTCCAGGAGGCTCCTCGTATGCCCATTATCGCATAAAAAACATCCATGCCAGCCTCCGCAAACATGCCGGACGCGCTGCAGAAGTGCGGCAACCCCAACAACATCCTCAAAGCCGTTATGGACTTGGACACGCAAGGCACTGTAAGCTTTCTTATGCTGGGGCCACACTAACGAGAAATGCCATTAATTATCGCGATAATGGACGTTAAACCTCACTACGATTATCGTGATAATTAATGACATTTCTCGTTAGTGTGACCACAGCATTGGTGCGCGCGTACGTTATAACGTTAGATGTAATTTTAGAGATAGACAATCATAGTGGTAGCTGACAATCATAATAATATAACATCATAATAAAAAATACAATAGCTGGGATGTCAAGATTGAGTAAAACAAATACATCAATACTGATTAAGTGTTATAAATCAGTTCCTCTTTTTTTTGGATGGGATATGAACGTCTTGTTAGTACATTGCTGTAAAATTTGAATTCGTTTAATGGTGTCAAATCAATAAAATTACGTTGTACTGTATTACATACAACCGAACGTATACTTATATTTCACGTCATTGTGGGCGGCTACAGCCCTGACGCGGAGGTTATAATTAATCTTCATTTCACGCCAAAATTACAGTTTTGGTTTCGAATCTTTAATAGAATACCTGTTGAAGCAACAAAAGCGTGTTCAGATATTTTGTTCCTATCCTGGGTTTACACGGGTAACGTTTACGTCACACTTGGCCATAACGTGGCCATTACTGCCCGCTAGGCGTGCGGGAAATCTCACTTACTAGCCAATGACTCGTAAAGTTATATACTCATCACGGGTTTATACTAAACAAAGCGTAAGATTTAAGAAGCGTAAGAAGATACTAATTAAAAAAAGGAATAAATAAAAATCAAAAACGGTTTATTTCAATTTTTTTCTGGTTTAATTACAATCTTAACTGCTAATCTTAAATATTAAAGATTATCGCCCTTGCCTTCAGCTCGGGCTTCAAATACCTGCGGTCTGACATTGTTTTACTGGTCTGTATGGTTTCTGACGACGGGGATTAATTCTTACAATTTCCTCTGATGAACACGTATATGACTCGCAAATTGTTTTAAGGGGATGCCTTGCTTCGAGTCGATTCGCGAAAACCACGCTCCCCTGTCAGAGACATCCTTATGTCTCCGCGCACGAGAGAAAGATGACACTCTTCGGGAATGGCTTTTTTGCACAAAAAAAACACATAAATAACTAAGTTAAATCTAAATCTAATCTAAAAAGCCCTCGTTGCATTGTACCGAGGATGCTGGCGGCATGTCCGCGCTAAATGGCAATGCTAATACGTTGCGCGAAAACGCCACCAGCTCTTCGGCCACCAGTTTCTATAACAGATTTCATACGGGGTAAAATACCATAATATTTAATATATATTAGTTTTACTTTGGTTTCCTTTCTATCAAGAAAATTATACAATCATTTCAGATATGATTCTTGATTAAATCATATCTGAAAATCAGTCCTTGTAGTCAGAAGGGCGTTTCGAAGGACACGATATTTTTTCCAATTCACGCCCTTAAAGATTGAGTAATGTACCATTTATTGGCTGAACCTTGAGAGGGTAAACGCACCAGTACTAAGACGAGCAAAGCTAACGACCATGGAATAAATCCTTGAACAACAATAGGATATGTGAGACGACAATAGCGTATGGAAACCGTATTTTGTGTTACTTCGACTACTTAGGAATCGAAGTAGTGGCAGACATTTTATAAAACTGCCATTGGAATTGGAATCTTCTACCATGGACGGTAGGGTTGCTTTCTGAATTGACTATTTTGATGCAATTCGGTCAACTCAAATAATCACAAGCGTTCTAACCGCTGCACATTCATGAGACACGCTATACAGTACAAAATACATACAACACACTAAGAATGTACTTTTATCTACGCACTAAGAAATGCCTTTGGGTACTTTTCTAACACAGCTTGTTTATACAAATTCAGACTAATACAAAGTGGTATCGTTTGTGACTTTAGTTTTAAGAGTCCGCAGTAAGCTCGATTCTCCATACAAACGTAGTTATGCTCTAATTTTTAAACTACGTGTTGGATTGTAACGAAACTTTGCATATACCATAAAATGAGGTATATCTGTAAATAGTTTATGTAGCTTCAGATACCATAGTAAAAAAAATACAGCGAATTTTAGCTGTATTTCGTTTGTTTTATACACTGGAACCATATAAACTAATTACAGACATAGATATACCTCGTGTCAATATATATGCAAAGTTTCGCCACAATCCAACAGGTAGTTTTAAAATGAGAGCGTAACTACGTTTGTATGGGAAGGTGAAATTCGGCCGAGCTTACTGCGAGATCATCATTTGGACATAGGCCCCCAAAGAGTGCCAAAATGATCGATCCTGCGCTACCCGTATCCAGCGGACTCCCGCGACCTTTACCAGGTCATCAGTCCACCTTGTAGGGGATATAGCCACGCTACGTAAGATAAGAGCGTCGTCTCGTTCTATCGAACGGTGACGGACGCTCTATCTTGTCACTTATCGTGTGATAAGGCCGACCATGATACGGGGTCGGGAAATCGTGCACACATATCCTCGTTTCCTTGGATCCTTTTCGTGACTCGTGACACGGCTTGTGCCGTATAAATATTTCTTTTTTCTTTTCCATACGTATTAGTGTCTATTAGCTATCACGAATATGATATGTATCCGTTCACTCATTCGTTAATTTTCCACCTTTTTTGCAATAAAGTACCTCTCCTGCCGAATCTAGCCGATTATAGGTACTAAAGAGGTGCAGAAATCTCGAGTCTGTTGTCTGAGTTCAGACTGACCAGACAAAATAATACTATTTAATTGTCGAACCAGCTCACAAAAAATCACGACAATCGGTCGAGAAATGCGACATGTAGAGGAAACCGACCGGACTGCCGGACATACGGAAGAATTTTCGCCCAAGCTGAAATGGAAAACCTTGTTCGCTTCGCTCGCTCGAACAATCTCCGGAGCGACATCCGATAAAAAAATGCAGTTAAACAAAGGAAGCTGCATTTAATTCCTTCAAGCGTCGTAACTATATTACAGCAATGAACGCAAACTGTGCCAAGCTGGTTAATCTTTGCCCTGGGGTTAACACACGGTGTATAGTTTAAAAACAGCACGTTAGATTACCTTCATCATTCTAGTTACTGGAGAACAGCGGGACACACACCGGACACCGGACAGACACGATTCTCGGCCCAAGCTGAAGCACACATCTCTGGTGTACTTCCTTCGTGTATCTCTCTGTCTGACTCACTTGCTAGTTCGAGCGACAAAGACACACGAACACGAAGGAAGGCGTTTTAGTTTCGCGGTAGCGCCTCTGGGCTGTTATTAGCTACGCGCTAACGCGGCTCACCCCGCCGGTCACCCGTCACGAAACTAGACCTCTACCTACGCTTAGTTAATACGCATCGCGGTGTCAAGATATATTTGCGGGTGAGCGTTGAGGTGAGCTTAAAACAAGTTACAGAATAGGGGGGCAGGGCCGCGGTAGACGCATCCCTACATTTGTGCACAAAGGCCTTGAAAGAATGGCGACGGATCAGGCTTGCGGCTATGACACGACCACGACCACTCTGCCAAGAGTGAAGTAGTGGTGGGTCGTTGACCTCGTCAACGAAACGAAACGTTAACTTAGAAAACGTCAACTACTTGAAAAACTAGTTGATTTCGTCAACTAGGTTTTTGCTTTAACAGAGGCTCTAGTATATGTTGTACCGAAACAAAACTTTACGATCGCGTTTACGTTTTACCCTCAATTTGTATGGGATTTGACAGCTAAACGCAACCGCGGTCGTAACGTTTTGTTTCGGTAAAACTTATACTAGAGCCTCTGAAAAGAAAAAGGCATTGAGTTGATACGTTTATTTTGAGTAAGGGCGAAAATGTTAAGGGCGTTGTGAGGTTGAGTTGAATTAATGAAAGGAATGTTGATCTCAACTATAATGCCATGCCATTAGCTTAGCGTTCCATTTCGATTACGTTTGTACGTTACAGTCGTCAACCACTCACTTGCTTTCATATTTAAAAAAAGGTAGCCTAAACTGCTTCTAATTTTTCATTATCAAGGCAGCCCATACTTCGATTGGCAATCACAGTTGCCACCATCAGTTCAGGAGTCTGCGAAATTGGCAACTGTGGTTGACACAAGCAAGTGAGTGGCTAGTTGAGTCTGTTAAACAAAACGTTTCGTTCGTTGAGGAACGAAGAACGTTTTATCAACTAGTTCGCTGAATCAACGAACACCATTAGAGTGAGGCGACTAAGAAGATACCGTTTTTCAACTGTTCACTGCACATCCCGGTAGGTTAATGCGATCGCGAGCCAAATGCACCAATTATGCCCGAAGCGCGTTTTAAACACTGCCATTGTGCCGCAGGACAAAACGGCGTAACTCTCAAGGAACTTACACGGAAACTTGTCCTTTTGTACTAATACCTATATTGTACCGCGTCAGTTTGGTTATCTTGTTATGGACTGAAATTCAGTTTCGATGGCCGTTGAGATGAATAGGGTGTTTGACAACAGTGAAAATACATTGGTGTTTCACTAGTTAAAGATAAGCGGCGCATTACGAAAACGGTCTACCCGTTAAAATCCGACAGTCTTCGACCAGATTCGCGTTTAAAAGATCGTTACGCAAGTTGTTTATTAGCAGAGCCGTAGATTCTTACCCCCTTATTCATAAAACTTAAAATGTCTCTGCTAAATAAAATGTGCTTTGTCCCTTTCTTACGAACACAAATGTCAAAGTGACAGACAAGGACAAACGAATTTTAACGCCATTTTTAGTTAAAACCGGCTTGTAGTACGTTTATGAATACGGCCGTTAGTGTTTCTGTTCTCTATTTTCGTCTGTACATATATATTTATATATGTAGGTATTTATATTTGTATGTATTTTTATTTATTTGTCTATTGTTGTTTTATGTTATAAATGTATGTTTAATGTGTGTTTATATCTGTAGTTGCACCCACCGCCCACAATTTGTCTGCTTTGCCCAAAGGTTGACTGGTAGAGAATGCTAACGGCATTAAGTCCGCCTTTTGTACTATAAGTTGTTCTTTTGTGCAATAAAGCTTAAATAAATAAATAAAATACTCGGAAAGTATACATCTTTCATTTATGTTTGCTATTGTAAGATTTTTAAATTCTTAAAAACTAACACTAAGGACGTTATTTGATTGTGACGTCACAAACAAGTAATCCCTACAAATTCCATACTAAAGGAACGTTTTGACGTTTCATGAAAAGAAGCTGAATTGACTTTTGACGAATACCGTATTGGATAAGGACTAAATTCTTGGCCAGCGCAACTCATTTAAATTTTCTATGAATGTTTCCGTTGTGACACAAAATTTAACCATACAATTCTATCGTATATTTTTGTGTCACAACGGAACTTTGTTCACTTCTTCTGTTAGTATGGCTAACTACCGGCTAACCAGGCTATCTACTGGCCAAGAATTTGGTCTTCACCTGCGATGGTGCGAGTTGATACTAACGCGCATGTGGCACCCTTGGAGGTCCATAGGCTACAATGACAGCTTATCATCAGGTGAGACGTACGCTTGTTTGCCACCGTGGTAAAAACAAATGCGGTTGAAGCCAGAGGGCCCGCGTTCGAATTAGTTATGTCTTTAAAGCCAAAAGTTTAACAGTTAACATTTTGTAACCACAATAATGAGGTACCGGGAACCCAGGCGGAGCCATGGGACGGAATTATAGACTATGTAAAAGTTTTCATTTAATTGGTTAGCAGTTCCGGAGACGACACCCTCTATAAAAACAGACAAAGCTACAAACTGACATTTCACACAAATAGTATGTACAGAATCTGTTACCTCTTCACGCTTAAACCGCTGAGCCGATTGAGATAAAATTTGGTATGGATATAGTTTGGATTCCAGAGAAGGACATAGGGTACTTTTTATCCCGGAAATCATTCCCTAAGAGGGTGAAATGAGGAGTGAAAGTTTGTACGGAACTACGATATAAAAATTCCACGCGGACGGAGTCGCGGGCAAAAGCTAGTAGTATATAATGAGTTGACTACGTTCCCATAAATAAAAATGACGTTAATATACGATTCAATGAGTGTCACAACGCCGTCCATTAACGCGTTTTCAATACACAATCCAATTCCGTATCTGATGACATAAATTACGAGGAATCGAATGAAGCCTCGTGTAGTGAGAGCCATTCATAATTTATTACATATTATAAAAATAATAATTTTGCATATATGTTCCTCAATCACGCTAACAGCTGATCTAAGTTGAAATACGGCATAGGTACAGTCGAGTTCTCCAATATCTACACAGACAACCTTTCAAAAATATTTATACAGAGACTTTATTGTTAATGACATAAGACACATGTGTAGATATTTTTGAAAGGTTGTCTGTATAGATTTAAAATGCTTGTTACTAGGCCTACTTGAATAAAGATTATTTTGAGTTTCAGCTTGACACTTTCACTGCCAGGAACCCGCCTAGCGGGCGCCTACGCCGTTTGTTCTTTTTTTTCTCCCTGTTTTTTTTTCTTTTTTTTTCTCTTACCTATGCTCCTAAGTTGGGTCCTAAAGGGGCCCTTAACACATTCATTGCCCAGAATCGCGACGCGCTACGCTCGTAGCCGATCCCGTGGTTTTCCCCGTATGTAGCGGAAAGCGACTACGGCGGTCTGACGCATATGTGTCGTCATGGGCCCTGAATGTGTTAAGTAATTGCCTATGACAAAGCACGGCCCAAATGGCCAGTGCACGGTTCTTGGCAGCGAATGTGTTATGCGGCTTTACGTTTCAAAAAAGCTACACCTACTGCCCTTAAAATATTTGAAATGCAATGCTTCAAATACTGGCAATGTATAAATGCTAGTGATTTAAGCATCACTTTTCGAAACTGCCTTTATAAAGCCGCTTGACGCTTGAAGTTTGCACGTAGTTCTGTTAAATCAAAATGCTTTTAACAAGTATTCATTATTATTCGAATGCGAGGTAAATAATAGCATTCAACACGACTGAACAATTGATCAATTCCAATACAGAATAAAATCGGACTCGCGTATCTGATGACATAAAATAAAGAGCCGGCCATCATGGAAATTCAATAATAAAATTTACACGAATCGCTCGTTTATTGCGGTGTAACTTTTTCGTTTTTTTCGTCGTGCCTGACACTGGCCTTATAGGTACATGCCACTTTTAATCTTATGTCAAAACCATAGATGTGAACAATAGGTATCGATTATTAGGCATAAGGTATCGAGAATTGGGACGTTGACCTTTTACTCATAGGGATTAAAAGTACTACCGAATAGCACATAATACTAGTGACTCTGTGAGCTGAAGAACTCAAGGGTTTTTTTTTAAGTCTAAATAAGTCTGTATAATTATCGAAATGAGAATCGGCCGAGAAATGTGACCTATACCCCTGGCACACACTCGTCGAGTGACGTGGGAGGTAGCGAGGAATGGAGACAGAGACATGGTGTAGCAACGTCACTCGTCTTGCCGCTTATCTTGCTCCTCGTCAGGCACCGCTCCCTGTTTTGTCGGTTTTTTTGCGCGAGTCAAAGGAGCGGCAATAAAGGCAAGTAACCTAGTGCGGAGCGTCGCGATTAATCGCGTGGTTAGAGCAGTGCCCGGCAGCGAGGACCATAGTGATTCCTTCTCCGTCCAAGTAGCTCGCCTATGGAACCGTCTCCCTGTCAAAATTCGGTAATCTCCAAACAGGCTTGTCTTCAAAAAGTCCTTACAAAATTTCTTTGCTGGCAGAACTGAATAATAATCTATCTGATTTGTAACTTTCATCTATATTCATATGTATGTGTATGTATGTATTAATAGGTATATATTGTTATATCATATCATATTGTATTGTATCGTATTCTACTATATTAAAATTCATCCCATCTTTAGACATGTTAAAGAGTTTTTGTTTTAAATTAAGTTGCACTGCCCACATTTTATCTGCTTTGCCATAAGGTTGACTGGTAGAGAATGCTCTTTAGCATTAAGTCCGCCCTTTGTTCCATAAGATATTCTTTTGTGCAATAAAGATTAAATAAATAAATAGCGTGGCTGAGGTATTAGAGGACAATAGCCGCACAGCCAGGTCAGCTCCAAGTTTGAGGGAGATGACATTTCGGAGTATCCTACCCCTATCTTGCACTTAAAGGTAGACCGCTTAACTCGGGGCGGCGAAGCCCGGCGCCCGCACGCTGCCCGCGCCCCGTTATCGTCGTACCCCCGCTCCCGCGCGCCGCGCAGGCGAGGACTAAAGCGGTCTACCTATGCAGTTTCTCATTGTTTGTACGATTACGATACGGAACCACGACTTGCAAAAACATGATGTAACTTCGCCGTTCCGACAACAAATTCGCCGGATCATTTATATCGAGTTTATGTCGATTCATTTAATCGATTACAGCGCCGCGTCATCGAAACGACTTATCGGTTATTCCGCTCGCGGCACTAAGTGTTACAATTAAGGACAAAATAAAATGTATGTTTGTATTTAGACTAGCTTTGTTCGTGTGAACTTCTGCATCCAAGTTACATTCCCTTTTGCAGTTTTTCTAATTCATTGCGTGTGATCCCAGCTAATAACTAATCACAGTCATAGATATGACTGTGTGACCAGGCCCCTATTTCATCAACTTGACTATTGTCACCTGACACTGACAATTCGCCATACATTGCTTGTTCTAGAAGTTAAGGTGGTCCCTAGGGTACTTGTGAGAATTGTCGTTATCGGTTCACTAATGTTAGACCAAACAACTTTTGGCCAAATGTTTCATTTGACCTAATGCATTTTTTTCTTAAATAGAAAGCTTTATAGGATTATTATAAAACAAACCTGACCTAACCTAATGACTTCTATTTGATGATATTCAAAGAATACCCGAAAATACCACTGTTTTGACGAAAAATGCATTAGGTCAAATGAAACATTTGTCAAATGATACATTTGGCTAAAAGTTGTTTGGTCAATAGACAGGACCTCGTCGTTGTCAGGTGACAATTGTCAAGTTGGTGAAATAGGGGCCTGATGGTCATTGCGCGTCTCGGCCGCGCAATGAACAGATAAAACGCTTGCCGCGCCGCAATCAGCGCAATGTCGTGGCCAGGCCGTTAGGAAAATATTTCTGGAATAGTATTCTATTATGAGTTTTTCGGAACTTATGTGCGGAATGTCCTTTGATATTTACCGTTAGCTTACCCTACATACTGGTGAAAGAAATTAAAACATCGGATAAATAGTTTAGGAGATACAGGATGCTACAAGCTCAAAGGTTTTTTAACACTTTCAATGCCACGAGCCCGCCTAGCACCGTAGTCGCTTTCCACTACTTACGGGGAGAACCACGGGACCGACTTCGTAGTCGCGTAACGATTCTTCTCCAAATATTTTGTAGCGCTACGCTCGTAGCAGATGATGTGGTTTTCCCGCTAAGTAGAGAGGAAAGTGCCTACGAACAGCGCTCGCTAGGCGGGTTTCTGGCTGTGGATGTGTTAATACATTCACTGCCAAGAATCGCTACGCTTGTAGCCGATCCCGTGGTTTTCCTCTTATGTAGCGGAAAGCGACTACCTACGGCGTAGGCACCCGCTAGGCGGGTTTCTGGCTCCACAGCCAATGTCCACACGTGTTAATATAGAGTACCGTAGCATAGAAACGACAAACGTTAAAAAGGCAAATGTAAACACTGAGGAAGCATTAGGCAAGTGTCGAAGAATTTTCCAAATCCCTTCTTTACGATATCTCCGGTAAAACAATATTCACAGATTTACAGAACCATAAAGACCCCGAAGCTTTCACTGTACCTTAGACACATAACCCCGTCCCCCTCTAACTTAAAAGTTGCCCCGATAAATTTGTCCTCAGAGTTACGATACAGGCTGTGTTGTAAAATATTCAGCGCCGATACGTTCGCAAGTAGAGAGGGGCAGACTATTCAGGTGAATAAGCAGAAGAAAGAACTAAATATTTTTGCAAATGATTAAGTCTGTACAGAATTCTGTAGTTCCTACCCGGTTCCAAGATGTTTTAGTTTAAATATATATTAAGGACAAAATACCAACGATACACATACACAACCGACATAACAATGATTTACCACATTGTTACCACAAGCCATAAATACTCTACTCGTAGTATTTTAGTGGAAATAAATTAAATACATAAATATTTGGAGACAATCTTACACAAATCGACCTAGTCCCAAACGAAGCAAAGCTTGTACTATGGGAAATAGACGACGATATACATACTTATATAGATAAATAAATACTTAAATACATAGAAAACATACAATGCCTCAGTAACAAATAATCATGCTCATCTCACAAATAAATTCCCTTACCGGGATTCGAACCCGGGACCTCCGGCTTCGTAGGCAGGGTCACTACCAACTAGGCTACAGAAGTCGTCGAAATAAGGTTACTGTGTTTCTAAGATTGCCCTAAATCTCCTCGCGGGCCCGAGGACTAGAGGATCGTGCAAAGTGCAAGAAGGCGGACCCTGACAAAAGTCAGGATAGCGCTACATAGGAATAGAATAGTTCTACGATTTCCCCTGCCTATCGCAAAAGACGACTATGCTACGATAAGGGATTGGCACTAACCTAAGAACCCCTGGGAGTGTGACGAAGATTGTTTCGCCTTAGGATAAACCAGCCGTAGCGAGGCGCGAGGGGGCTCCAGTGGTTGAGCGTGAGAACCCGGAGTTCTCGGAGTGGCGTATCTAGGCCTGTTTGCCAAGGGGGGGCCCGGCTCGCGCCGGCAGGTTTCAAAAAACGACCAGCATCCTGGGGTGGGCACCAGGCCCTTCTGCGGTGGGCATGGCCCACCCGGCTCAACCCTATACACCCTATATACGCTCATGAGTTCTCTGTTTGAGAGCAGATGGTAGCTGCCGTGGAGTTCTGAGTGGATAGAAATGCCACATAAGCCAGTCATCTCCAGAGATGTTTGGGTACCAGGTCGATTGCGTAATGTTTCGTAAGTACGTTAGAGAGATCTAAATGTAATTTTTCACATGGGACAATGCCAGTTGAGTTATCCTAACGCTCGATCGAAAAGTTACGGGTAAGCCTCTGGTGCGCAGTTGTCCACGAAACACCAATGTATAGAAGAAGTAGGTTCACAGCGTTTTCATCGATATGTTTAGTCTGTTATATCTGCTACAACCGAACACACGCCACATGGCAATGGCCATTTAGTGTCACCGCTGTCGACGTTTTTAACGAGCAACGACATGGCGATGGCTTTTGTCGACATTTGGAACAAGGGAATAAGACTTGAATACTAAAGAAGTTTTAGGCAAAATTCCGGGCGCTTAATCTGACGACCGCTTTTCCTACTTGGTAGTGCCCTTGCCTACGAATCCAGGGGTCCTGGGTTCGAATTCCGGTAAAGGTTATTTGAGTCATGGGTGTTTTCTATGTATTTAAGTATTTATTTATAAGTATATCGTCGCCTAGAAACCATAGTAAAAGCTTTGCTTAGTTTGGGACTAGGGCGATATATGTGAGATTGCCGCGCCCTTCGAAATAAATAAATAGGGAGATAATACCAGATGTTCGCTGCGCGCGGGGCTATAATGCGTGCGAATGGGACACCTCTGTTGCGCTCTCTGAAGCACCAATCATGGCAGGTAAGTGAAACAGAGATGTCCCATTCCCACATATTTTACATATTTTTTTGCATTCTTCCTTTTCAAGGTGGTTCGATGGCCATACAAAACGTTTTTTGACATTCGCACAGGCAACCGGCGTCATATTTTAAGGAACATAAGTAACACACTTTCATAAATTGGCTTTCCATTTGCGCGAAATTCCCCCTTTCCTAGAATAAACTTGTATAAAGTAGAATCATTTGAGAAATTCGTTTGTGACGTGATACTTTGGGAAAACGATTGTTCTTAAATTATTCTAGTTTATACTAGGAAATGGGGAATTTCGCGCAAATGGAAAGCCAATTTATGAAAGTGTGTAACATAAGTTTCTAAAATATCACGCCGTTAGGCTGCGAATGTCAAAAGACGTTTTGTATGGTCGTCGAACCACCTTAAGTAATAATACATTACCCTTACTACCCCTATTACCCTTGAAAGATCAAGCTAACAAGGTACAATAACCCGCGACAAAAGTGTGTCTCTGGCATCTTACCTCCCAAACGGATCAAGCGATTTGAATGTGGGTTTTTAAAATCTTGTCTTGTCGAAATGTTTTTAGCTATGTTTTTTTGTCGGGTCACGACTTTTTGATGATGAGTTCCGCTTGTAGACAACGATTTAACATCAGCATTTTATTGAAATTATTACTTTCTGGACTAGAGCCAGCAAACTTCTACTACCCTATGATGTCATGTCAAAGTGACAGTTGAAACTGAATTGAGACTTTAAAATATGATAGTTTGATATTTCAGTGTCATTTCGGTTGCAGAAACGGAAGTTTAATGAAACGCAATCCAGCTCGTTAATTTTTGTGTCCAGGTTTGATGTTTGTTTTTCAGTTCAGTCAACTTTTTAGTTCTCGCGGGGTGTTGTGCGGCGCTTAGCGCTATCTGTAAATGCTGCCTTTATTTATAATCGTCTATCAAACAGACTTAAACTTGTGTAACGAGCGAGCGAAGCGAACGAAGTTCTATGGTTCAGCTTGGGCCGAAAATCGTCCGTGTCTGTACAGCTGTTCTCCACAGACCGCATTTCTCAACCGATTCTTGAGAATTTTTGTGAGCAGCGAACCTGCTTCTCTGATTATATAGTTGTTTTGTCGAAGCACCTTTTCGTTATTCAAAACATTTTTATAAAAGACATGCTCCCGAGATCTTCATCTTACAGAGCTTGCTAGTTTTAAACTTTTTTTATTTCTAATGCCGTCAAAAACTGTCACTTTGATACTTGTGTTTGTATTAAAGGGCCAAACGGAATCGGCACTATTACCGAGAGCACACTAATGTTTCCCACATCTACTTACTAGTCGGTATACTATCAGTATTACGTGTGCGCTGTATTATCTTATTGCGCGGGAGCAGGACAGCCTGCCCCCCTATTCTGTAACTTGCTTTAAGCTCACCTCAACGCTCACCCACAAATATATCTTGACACCGCGATGCGTAGTAGCTAAGCGTAAGTAGAGGTCTAGTTTCGTGACGGGTGACCGGCGGGGTGAGCCGCATTAGCGCGTAGCGAATAACAGCCCAGCACGTCTAGCACACGACGGCCGCGACATACTCTCGATTTTTATCGCACTATACCTCTTCTTCTAAGTGTTCTAAGAGAGAGACGGATAGTGCGAGAAAAATCGAGAGAGCTCGCGCGCCGTCGCGTGCTAGCCGTGCAGTACTGATGCCCACACTGCGCTTTGCGCTATTCGTAATGTGACTGCGCCGTATTTGCGAAAATATTTGGTATGTTTGTCACCGTGTTGTTTCGGGTTAGAACTTCACCACCCCCTTTCTTCCCGTGGGTGTCGTTAAAGTCGAATAAGGGAGGGTTGAAGTGTAGTGTGGGCGATGGGCTAGCAACCTATCACTGCAATATCACATTTTGTCGATCTTTCAACCCCACATATATGCTAAAAGTGGCGCTGGAACATAAGTTTCATGTGCTCCGCCTACCCCTTTTGGGAATGGGTATGTATGTATTTTTTATGTGCGCGAACAACAAACATGCCCATCCAAATATCGTGCCGGTATGCCGAACATGCCAAATATGTGTGTTGTTTGCGTAATCACAAGTCAATCACAAAAGCGACGTGTTGACAGCAGCAGCTTATTATTCTTACCTAAATTTAACTTACCAATACCTGTTGTATTAGTACAAAGTTACTAATAGACCGAAAAGAAGATGCTGGGTAACCACAGGACATAGAAAACGAACAAGGTTCACACCACTAGTGAACGAAGTGTGGGCAGCCGACGCGCTATTCGGCTTATTTTCTTCCTTTGTTGTGTACCAAAAAACCGACAACTCGACGGATGTATACGCGCAGGTATACGCTATTCGCGCTTATGCGTTATGCGTGCGAATAAAGTATATAGGTACATATACGAATAAACCGTCCACACTGCGTCGAATGCAGGCGCATAAGCCGCATAACGAATAGCGCATAGCGAAGTGTGGTGCCAGCATGAAATTAAGGCGAGGGTAAAAGTACTCAAGCATTTAGTACCTTAATCAAACCAGTCCCTCTTGCTGAACTGTGCTTGCTGAATTGTGCTTAACTCCCGCACATTTCCGAGGTGTAAATTCCCTACAGCGACAGACACCGCTGACAGTGCCACAATCGTACGCACAGTCGCGCGCGGCGACCGTGTCAGTGTCACACAACGCGGCAACCGTAACCACAGAAAAAAATAATAGTACTACGTACAAAAGGTTCTCTGGTAACTAATCCCCTGTTAAGAAAGGGCCACATTTAGGCTCGTTCGGCAGGTATCGGTAGAACGAGCCTAAATGTGGCCCTTTCTACAGCGTGCAAGGTGCTGCGATAGAACGCGTGCGCGCAGTAGCCGCGGTAACTAACCGCCTGGGGCCGGTACGTCGGCATTTACTTGTAGCGACCAAATCACGGAGTGAGCCGACCCTGCCCTAACTACACGACCACGTGCTGTGCGGTAGAGCGGGATGGCATGATTTTAGTTTTCTAGCTGTTTAACATAGGTTTTGACCTTCCTGTGGTTTAATGACCATTCTGTATTTATATTGAACCCTATTACAATGCGAATAAAGCGCACGGATGGTCAGTTAACTGTGTTGGCGATGGTAAGTACCTACTGTTATTTATTCTGTTGCTAAAGGTACAAGTTGAAACCCGACCTAAGAACCCGTCATAGAAATACAAAGAGACCAGTCGTGTGGCCGCGACACTTCGTCTGCTGCTGGCTCGGGTTTTGAACTTGTACCTTAAAGGCCTCCACACACCGAACGCGGGTCGTGCGCGGCGCGGGTCGGGCGGTATCTCTATCTCTTTCGCACAGTAGCGCGGCGTCTATATCGCACAGTAGCGCGGGCCCGCGTGATAGAGATAGTGAGACAGATATTAAATGCGTTGGTAGTGAGACAGATACCTACCGGCCGCGCCGCGACCGACCCGCGCGGCGCACGACCCGCGCCTGCCCCACGCCGCGCACGACCCGCGTCCGGTGTGTGAAGGCCTTTAACTGGCATAGCGCCATCTCTCGAGATTTAAGAGAAACTTTGCATGCGCTTTAGCTTAAAAGTGTCTACGAATACCAAATGGAAACGTTCACCGAATTAATACCTCGTAAACCACACCGACGTAAACGGCTATTTGTTCTTAAAACGTCGTAAAGCGTCGAATACATTCATTGCGTCGAACTTTATCGCTAAGGTGTCACATAAAACTAATACCTTGTGCAGACAGCCGCGAACTAGTTTGGTATTTACCACAATGGTTGCTAATTAGCATACGGAGCTGGACACTGTAGCCCAGTGAGGTCCATGGACCACTTTGGCGTCCGAGAGACATGATTGCTAGGGGTGCATGGCCACTTTGTTCACTCTTAACTTTTTTATTAGATACTGGCTTCTGGCCGCGACTCCGTCCGCGTGGAACTCGTTTATATCGTAGCACCATACAAACTTTTATCCCCAATTTCACCCCTTCCGGGGATGGGATAAAAACTATCCTATGTCCTTCCCCGGGATCAAAACTATCTTCATACCAAATTTCATCTCAATGGTTTCAGCGGTTTAAGCGTGAAGAGGTAACAGACAGACAGACAGACAGACATTTATAATATTAGTATGGATATCCGGTAATTGGTGCATACATTGTCATTCTGCTTACATTGTTATTACCGAGCGCTATAGCCACATGAAACTAAAAAAACCTACTTAATATTACGAGTATAAATGTGAAAGTTTGTATGTTTGTTACTCAATCACACTTAAACGGCGCAACCGATTTGGACCCCTGTTCAAGAAAATGTTGGAAACCAAACTAATTTACAGAATCACGTTTATAAAAAAAAATATTAGTTATACTAGATTCCGCCCGCGTCTTCGTCTGTGTGGACCCGGGACAAAAACTATCCTATATTTTAATCTAAACTATCTTCGTGCCAAATTTCATCCAAATCGGTTGAGCCGTTTTAGCGTGATTAAGTAACAAACATCCCAAAATCCAAACATCTAAACGTCCAAATACAGACTTTCGCATTTGCAATATTAGTAGGCTATGACCAATCGTTAAATATCAGGGGACCCCCTTCACAAATCAATCTAGCCTAGTCCCAATAGTTAGCTCAATAAGGCTTGTTATGGGTACTAGACGACGATATATTTGATAGATAGAAATACTTAACTTACCGGGATTCGAACCCAGGGCCTTCAGCTTCGTAGGCAGCCTCACCACCCACCGGTCGTCATAAACATAAGCATAAACAGAAGATATGTTAATGCGTTCGCGTACAGTCCAGTTAACAAGCTGCCATTATGTTAATCGTTTTCGAAATATTATAGCCGCGTGTACACTCATACGTGTAGAAATGGAATTCCATGCTTAGTTGTAAACTTTATATGTTTTTTAATCTTTATGGGTTCCGTTTATTGTGAGTTAAATAAAGTAACATATTCATAAAACCATAAAGAACCTGCTTGGAGTCGATTGCGAGCATAGAGCTTTTTTATCGACGCGTAATTTTTCAAGTTTTTAGTATTTACACTATTCGTATGTATTTGAATAAGTGGGTCGCCCGACTATTTCTTGTTGTTAGAAGACAATATGATCGTAACATACCTTAATAGTAAGTACATAGATAAATGCCTGGAGATATATAAGCATGATGTCTACGGGTTTACATATTTAATTATTTACTAGATTTAAACATGTTCCACGCGGACGGAGTCGTGGGCAGAACCTAGTAACTTTTATAGATATAGATTTTTTGAAGCATAGCAAAGGGTCAACAACAACAAACAAAGCACGTGACTTACTCACATTCCGTAAAGAGGCACAAAACTCCCTTTTTCCCAGATATAACCACTAATGTCCAACTTTCCTCACTGCCTGTATTCTATTTTTGCAAGTCTTATCTTTACAGTATTTGCGCGGCACTTGAAACCTTCTTAAGCGTGGATTTATTGTGTATCAATGCATTAGGAGCCCCGCCCCCTCCATTTGCACTTGTGAGATCCATAAATACTGTACCCTCGCTCTAGGGAGACAACTGATTTCTGCGACACCGGTTCCCATACAAATAAAGTGTAGTAAATCTGCAAAAATGCGAAATTCCGTCAGCGTGGAATTCGTTTATATCGTAGCACCATACAAACTGTCACCCCCCATTTCAACCCATTAGGGGATGATTTCCGGGATAAAATTTATCATTATACCACGTATAAATCGGTTCAACGGTTTTAGCGTGAAGAAGTAACACACAGACAGAGACACTTTCATCATAATCATTTAATACGGATACTTGTCCATATTTGTTAGTAGCGTACAGAAAAACTTAATTCTAGTCTTAATAATAATATACAATTCTTTGTTTATTAATTATTATTAATTATGGGCTCATGCAGGCTCATGCAGCTTGCTCCATCGCCTCATGAGTGGACAGTCTATTCTGCAAGATAGCTACTAGTAGAACTTTCGCATTTATTATATTACTAGCGACCCGCCCCAGCTTCTCACGGGTACTGTACTATATATATGAACCTTCCTCTTGAATCACTATCTATAAAAAACCGCATCAAAATCCGTTGGGTAGTTTTAAAGATCTGAGCATACATAGGGACAGACAGCGGGAAGCGACTTTGTTTTTCTTTTTTTTTTTTATAATGTACGAGGCAAACGAGCAGTCGAATCACCTGATGGTAAGCGATAATCGACGCCCATGGACACTTACAACACCAGAAGAGTTGTAGGTGCGTTGCCGGCCTTTAAGATGAGAGTACGCTCTTTTCTTGAAGGCTTGAAGGTTGTAACGGTCCGGAAATACCGCAGGCGACAATTCATTCCAGAGTTTGGCTGTGCGAGGCAGAAAGTTTCGGGACGCAACACGTTTTATACTATGTAGTGATTTATAATATAACTAGCGACCCGCCCCGGCTTCGCACGGGTCTTATATATACATATAAAAGAAACCGCATCAAAATCCGTTGCGTAATTTTGAAGATCGAAACATACATAGGGACAGACAGCGGGAAGCGACTTTGTTTTATACTATGTAGTGAACAGTGATCGGAATTAGGTGAGCCAAAATACCTATTCTTCGCAAGAGGACATAATATAAAGTGGTTGCAACCGGGTAGGAAAACAGAATTTTCTCTTAAATACCGGGTATTCGTTATTTTTCCGGGTACCAGTCGTAATGTTCAACATATATGTTTTTACTTATAGAACGGGATGTTTAATGTTAATCT
Organism: Epinotia bilunana; assembly: GCA_947049275.1. NCBI lineage: Eukaryota > Metazoa > Arthropoda > Insecta > Lepidoptera > Tortricidae > Epinotia > Epinotia bilunana. Next base: position 11,940,879 of record OX346275.1, on the reverse strand, counting down.
AAAAGTTATAACCATTTCATACTTTTTCCTTCCCTTTTTACTACAAACTAACACAAACAATCCCGTACTATAAGTAAAAATATGTATGTTTAACATTCCGACTACTTATAGTACCCGGACAAATATCGATTACCCGGTGTTAAAGAAAAAAAATATTTTTCTACCCGGTTGTATCCACTCTACATTATGTCCTGTTGCGAATAATAGGTATTTTGGCTCACCTAATTCCGATCACTGGTAGTGAAGTATGGATAATGGATAAGGTTAACCTCGCCTAGGGTACTCGTATGCAAGTGACAATAATATACCAGTATGAGCTGGTGTCTGTAGCAACCTAATTCCAAAAAGAGGAGCAGAATAAGTAGTTTTTGCGACAGCCTTTGCCGTTTCTCTTTAAACCTGATCCAAATGTTATTCAGATAGGATATCATAGAAATATCATAGGATATCATAGGTAAGGACCAAATTCTTGGCCATTAGTCTGGTTAGTCGGTAGTTAGCCATACAAACTGAAGAAGTAAAAAAAGTTCCGTTGTAACGCAAATATTAACCATTGAATAATAAAAAATAGAATTGTATGGTTAATTTTCGTGTCACAACGGGAATCTTTCATGGAAAATTTTATTGAGTGAGTTAAGCTGACCAAGAATTTGGTCCTTACCCTTAAATGCTTGTACGTAGCACAAAACGATTATTTTAGTTCATAATTCGACCCTGACATACACGCACAGGACACAACTAATTATGACTTTAGGGACCATTTTTTTGCGTTTATTTTAATTGTATGCCAGCTTGGTCTGGCAACCCCAAAACTCGATGGAGTCGTAATAGCACTGTCGCCAAGAAGGCTGAAAGATTAACAAACTTCGATTGTTTTTTTACCCAACTTTGCTAAGTACATATACAGCCTAAAACATATATTTCTCCAAGGCGCATACGTCATTCTTCTTTTGGCAGCCGTTTGTTCCCCTACGATTAGTCAAGAGCGATGGATCCTCTTTAAACTCTTAAGCTACTATCACAAAATTACATCCCGTTTAATTTTAAACGCTAATCAAATATAAATACGGTCGATTTTGTTTTACTGTTATTAATGAGATACGATTTTGCGAAAGTTGACGAGAAAATCAGGGTGCATATAAAAAAGGTATGATACAGCTAATTTTGGAGTTTTGAATGATGGTTTTAGACAAGTGAACGTAGTGGGAGGAAAGTATGAATATATTGAAGATGATACTTTCCATAAGGTCGTTATTCAGTTTTGGCGTGTGTTTGAAAATAGACTTTATTTACTGTGTCCTAAGGTCCAATTTTTCATCAACATTTATGAGAGAAATGTCTTTTACAGAGTTCTGAAACTTGGACCATTAAGTAGTTTTACAGACTAAAAGTTGTATGTATAAAGTTTCACAGTGCATTGTCATCGGCATTGATTGGGGATGGAAAATTTACTACATAAGAATGGACATTATCGACTTTTATATTTTCCGATTTGTAGTACGTTGCGATTTTCTTGTCGGATGTTTTCTGTTCATGCCATTAGAGATAGTAAAGTTTTCATTGTAGATCGTAAAGGAAGGCAAACTAGTACGGAGTCATCTCTTCAAGTTAAGTGACAAAGCTTGTGGACTAATTGTGACGTGTCGTATTCTCTAGCAAGGTGTCTAAGTAATATAGGTATCGTTTTACACGCTTTTATTTCACTTGCGCTGTTAGTATGTTAGTATGGGACAAATCTTGTGAGTTATATTTGACCCACTTGTGCCGGTGACCGATTGAGCTGAAATTTTTGGTATTAGTATAGTTTGGGTGACAATTCAACATTATGGTACCATCGAGCTGATCTGATGATGGAGACAGAAGGTGGCCATGGGAATTCAGTACTTAACCGACGTAACCCCGTTGAGTTTGGGCTCGTTAGAATCGTCTCAATGAGTAGTTGATGATGGTATACAGAAAAGTGCAGTCGGCAAGAAAAGCTTGTACCAAAAACGAAATTTTTGACAGAAACTTATTAAGCGATCTTTACACCTAGCTAATTGCAATGCACTAACTGCAGTAACTGCATTCACACTCACTGATTAGAGCGAGATAGTTTGTCTCCCCTCCCCCGTTAGAGCATTGCTTTTAGCCAGGTCTAAAGGCTGTATTTACGGCTGCGCAAAAGGAAACGCAACTTATTTTTGACGGGAGAACAACATAATGGGTTTTAATGACTGAGGAATTTGACTACAGTAAACATACATCCTTAAACACCTACGCATAAACAAAGCCTACAAAAATACTTTAAAACTTTCAAGCTACAACTTATTTTAAAAATATCAGCCGGAAGACGTCCACTGCCGGTCATAGGCCTCGCCTACAGAGTGCCACAATGTCCGGTCCTGCGCCCGCCTCCAGCGCGGATGATCTCGGATTGCCTAGAACGCGAAATGACTAGTGTGTTGTTTTGCCTACATTGCAGTTTTATCACCGAGCAGTGCCTAAAACGCAAAATGACCACTCATACAGGTAGGTTAGGTTCGTTAGGTTTCTTCAGATGCCCGAAGGGCAAACAGACCAGAAATAGGAGACCCGCTCCGCGGGCCTCCGTCGACAGCGCTAACATAAAGATAAAACGACGAAAATGATGTAGGCATTTTGCGTTTTGGGCATAATGCTCGGTGGTCAAACTGCAATGTGGGCAAAACAACACACTAGTCATTTTGCGTTCTAGGCAATCCGCGTATAACCCCTCCAGCGGAATCCCGCGACCAGTACCAGGCCTTCAGTCCACCTTCGGAAACCAGTCGGGTCCTCGAGTGGCGACCACGAACCGGTAGGCAGAGCTTAGGTAGACCCGGACAAGGTAGTCGGCACTTACGTACGGAATCTGTACCATTAGCTTTTCGGTGAAGGAAAACCTCGTGACGAAACCGGTCTAATCCCAGTAAGGTCTGGTTTTCCCTCTAGGTTGGAAGGTCAGATGGCAGTCGCTTTCGTACAACTAGTGCCTATGCGATATCTTGGGTTAAGGTGTCGAAGAGGACCCCAGGTTGCTTGAAGTGTCTGCTACACGGTTGCCAACACTCCCGTCCGACCGAGCGACCTTGGTCGGCACCGACCGCTGTAGTATGAAATTTTGTTGCAAACTACTGTCTACACGGTCGGTGCGGACCAAGGTCGCTCGGTCGGAGGGGCGTGTTGGCAACCGTGTAGCACATGCATTAGGGCACAAACGGGAATAAAGCTAGGACGAATAATAATAATAAAAAAAATGATTTTTTAAGCAATCATCATTTTTAAACTATACTTATTTGAGTTAAGAGTACACAGTAAGCTCGATTCTCCATACAAACGTAGTTACGCTCTCATTTTAAAACTACGTGTTGGATTGTAACGAAACTTTGCATATACAATGACATGAGGTATATCTATGTAGGTATGAGGTATGAAATGGGTGAGAATGACATCGATGACTGCCCATCCATCACTAACAAGCTTTTGTTTCAACAGATGTCTCTCTTCCTTGTTATGAAACGTAATCAGCCCTATCTGGTTGACGTCTGGTGACCGAAGAGCTGGCGACTTTCTCGCGCAACGCATCAGCATTCCAATTCAGCGAGGAAATGCCGCCAGCATCCTCGGTACAATGCGTCGACGGCGTTTTCTAGCTTCAACTCAGTTTTAATTTAATTAGTTTTAATTTAATTTTGTTAATGTTAATTATCATCTTGTATATGCTTAATAAATAAATGCCTTTGCCACCAGCCCTTTAGTTCCCAACTGACTCAACATAAAACCTATTTGCTTTCAACCTAACAAACACAAACACGAAGACACTGTTTATGACGTTCAAACTGGCTCCAGGGCTTATTCACAACGGTTATCAACAATTTAACCAAACCAGCATAAGTTGTACCTCCGATGAGGCATAGTTGTTAGAAAACGAGGGGCCAAGTTATGGATGAGAGGCGAGACGGATTGAATCGCAAAGCAGTTAGCATAACGTTATTTCAAAGGTTAATTATAATGTCAGTAACACTGATGAGATTACTATCTAAAGGAAACGTTATTCAAAGGAACTAAGCGCTGTTTATAAAGAAAATATAATGAACTGCATGAATTCATAATTTAAACCCGACCCATCAAACCGAACTAAAAGAATACTTTCCATTATAACGGTCATGTTTCGAAGCAGACATACAAAACATACAGAATGAATTCCTAAGAAACGAGGGCGTATATTTTAGACTTCAGTATAAAATAACTGTTCAACACATACTCTTACTATTTTGATTTCTTCCCTACAAAACAGCCAGCAGCTTACCTAGCCCGACTCCCACTTGGCCCATTTTAAATCCCTCAAATTGGCAAGGATTACCCAAGAACCAATTAAGTTTAATGTAGCAATCAATAATTCATGGCATTCTACGACCGTATACTGATCTTAATTACAAGGGAAATTTGATACGAACCTGCTTTAGCTTCGACGTACCTTGGTGTACATGTTAAATTATTATGTTAAACTGTGATAAAGTAAATTAATTAGGAGCTTTTTTCTATGAATTCCATACGAGTATTATGGAAACCTGCTCACAGAATTTCACGAGAATCGGTTGAGAAATGCGGCCTGTAGAGGAGAACAGCCGGACAGCCGGACATCCGGAATTAATACAAGAACTAGCATCCGCCCGCGACTTCGCCTGCGTTGATCCGGGATAAAAACTATCCTATATTTCAATACAGGCCATAAACTATCTTCGTCCAAAATTTTCTACAACTCGGTTGAGCAGTTTCGTGATTGAGTAACAAACATCCAAACACCTAAACATCAAAACATCCAAACTTTCGCATTTATAATATTTGTAGGATTTGGCTATTTTGGCTGCTACCGCTACTATAACAGGGGTCGGCAATCAAGGGCCATATAGTCGGAAACGAAATTGACGCGGGGCGCACTTCGTCATACTTTGTGACTGTAACAGGCAATTTCGAAATTATGAATTTCAGACCTTTACATATAGAACAGCAAGGGAGGCTCGCGGGCCGCAAGTAAGGGGCTGGCGGGTCGCCAGTTGCCGAACCCTGGTCTATAAGGTGCTGGCTATACTTCCCCGATCGGGCAGTGCATCTAGCACAAATTGCTGCTTAGTCGCTTCGCGAATGAGCGTCTCCTGTCTCTCTCTACCGTGAAAAACTAGAAAGAGGAGGGTAGATCTTTCTCGACTCGCGTCGCGGCACAGCACCCGCTGCTCTAAATATGAGCGATATGTGCACTACCTCTCTGAAAAAAAAACACGTTAGATAATAGCGATAGGGTTAGTTGATAGTGTGTATTATATTTTATGTTGTATATTTATATATGTATTAGCATGTTTTAATGTTTCATTAATACCTATTAGGTTTTGTTTTCATTTTCTCTGTGTTTTTGTACACGGTATAAGTTTGCCTATCTCGTTCTACCCACCTTCCTCTCAATTGCTCAAAGGTTAGCTGGAAGAGATCCCTTCTAGGGATAAGTTCGCCTTTGTACTTTGATCTATTGTGTGACAGGTATATTCTTTAACCTGTCATTGTGTACAATAAAGTGCTTACATACATACAAACATACATAATAAAACCAAAACAAAGGTCAGCAGATCAGGCGCGAATCAATAAGCAAGCTAACGAGTTTGGAAGTATCGGAAAATGTTCAGTAATAAGCGTGTCCGCTCAAAAACGGGGAATCATTATATCGCCGACAAACATCGAGAAACTCCCCGTTTCCGGATCATAAAGCCCATTGCTAGGGTTGCCACTTGAAAGAATATTTACGAATCTTTTTATAATCCGAGTTTCCACATAAAACCTGCGGTTCGCCTGCTGCTGCTAAGATATATTTTTTACGAGGTTCAAGCTTTCTTTCTCTTTTGCAATGAATAAAAGTTATTTTTACTGGGAGCGTTTCTGAAAAAGAAGACCACTGTTAAGAAAAAACGCCGAAACAAACTCAACAGTCAGACCTTTTTTGCCAAAAAAAGCTTTTTACAATGATAATTCTCAACCTAATTCAAATAAGTCGAACTGAATATGAATACAAGGAAAAAAAAAAATCATAATGCGTTGTTCTACAAGAAATTAATAAAATATATTTATTAAGCTATTTTGGGCTCTGGTTTGGGCCATGCATTTGTGTCAGTTAGATAGTCATCAACCCTGTAATAAGCCTTTGACATCAATGTTTTTTTCAAGTATTTTTTAAGAGCTGGAAGGGTAGAGACAAGGAATTTATGGTTTGACTTGTTCAACAGCCTCGTGATCATATGCATACTAAATGGTTTGGAAATGGAATGGATTGAATTGAATAATATTAATGCGAACGTGTGTCTGGCTGTCTGTGCGACAGACGTCTGTTACCTCTTCACGCTTAAACCGCTGAACCGATTTAGATGGATTTTGGTACAGAGATAGTTTGAGTCCCTAAGGGGTTGAAATGGGGGGTGAAAACTTGTATGGAGCTAAAAAAACGAATTCCACGCGGAAGGAGTCGCGGCGAAAAGCTAGTGCAGAATAAATGTTTAATTTTGATTTCAAAAAGTTAACTCTTAACCATTCATGCAAATATATTATAACGTAAACATTTACATTCCATGGGGCTGCACGAGGACTATGTAAACATACATTAGTTACTATGCAAGTTGTTAGTAAATATGCAAATGCTAAATGTATGTTTCCAAGTCTAAGTCTAACCCTCGTCAAATAATTAAGTTTACCTAGCTCACCTACGTAAATGTCGCTTAGCATTAGGTCAAGTTTAAAACTTTGTTTTTGTTCCTAAAAACAGTAAATATATGTACATATTATACAAAGAGAACGAATATAAAGCTATAATAGAAGAATCTAAAGCTAACTGATAAAACCTCTAAAAAGGGCTCCCGTGGCATCGTACTAAAGATGCTGGCAGCATTACCTCGCCCAATAGCAAATAGCAATACTAACCCGCTGTGCGAGGAAGCTGCCAGCTCTTTGGTCACCTGTGGTGTCGAAGCCTTTTGCTAAGCTCGTATAGTTTTCGAGCACGTACCCCAAAGGCCCAAGTGTCTCGACTCCGAATGCCATAAAATGGTTTCAGCCGCCTCTGCTGCGCCGCCTGCCTTGGAATTGAAATTTAAGTCATGGTTTACCAGATTTGGCCGAAAGCAAAGCGTTTCCATTCGATTAGTCAATTATACAGACTGCCACGGTGAACACTTTCACTGCCAGGAACCCACCTTGTGGGCGCCTACGCCGTAGTCGCTTTCCGCTACAAACGAGGAAAACCACGGGATCGCCTACGAGCGTCGCGCGTAGCGATTCTTGGCAGTGAATGTGTTAATAGTGTTACGACGGCGCGGTCAATAACAGTTTGGTTGCTATAGTGACACGCCGTCAAGGTTTTTCAAAATTTACTTGGAGTCTTAATTTATTTGGAGTCGATGTACCCGGGGTTCGAGACCAGCGACCGACGTACACTTTTTGTAAGTTTTAAATTCTTAGCGAGTACATTTTTAAAACGCCGAGCAGCATGGAATGTTCTAGAAAGAGAAAGCCAATATAACATTCGATGCTTACGGAAATGTATAGACAAATGTATGGGCTTGGAATATTCGAGAAAAGTACTCAAAACAAATGAATATCGGAGGGAAGATCGAAATTACGATCTTAGAACCTTCGGAAAGGGGTATATATAAAGGGACCACGTTCGCGGTACGAGTCAGTCTTGTGCGTCTAGAGAAGAACAGTCAAATAAGTAGTGAATAGTGAAGAGTCTAGTGCAAAGTATATGTGAAGTGTAGCTGTGTCAGTACTAATAGGCGCGGACTCAGTGAACTTGTGTGTGTTAATTGAGTCAGTGTTAGTACGTGTGGACTCAGTGGACTTTGCCTTTTCAGAATACTGTTGAGTTAAAAAGGTGTTATAACTATCCTGTACCCCCCTCGTAAATAGTTACGAGAGGGGTACAGGATAGAGTTAAACTATAGAGTTTCCTAATGTATGAGCGGGACCTTACGCCTTGGCCACGACTTTGGTCTTAAGCGACCTGCGGCAGCGTTTTATCTGTTCATTGCGCGGTCGAGACGCGCAACGCACTGTGGTTAGTTGGGATTGGGATCACGCGCAATGAATTAGAAAAACTGCTGCCGCAGGTCGCTTAAGACCAAAGTCGTGGACAAGGCGTTAGCGTCCCCCTGGGGGGTCACTTCATGAAGTGGGCGCAGTTACTTATATTTTTAAAGTTAGAGATGTTGATAGTTTTTAAAGATTTTTTGAATTCAGGATTAGCGTCTCCCATTGCTGTTGAATATACAGGGTGTCCCGGAACTCAACGATAACCTGGTACCAGGGGAGAGGCCAAGGTATACCAGTTATGAAAAAATTAAGAAAAAAATCCGTCATTTTTTTTTCATTACTGGTATACCTGGTACCGGGTGAGAGGCCAAGGTATACCAGTTATGAAAAAAAAAATTACATGGATTTTTTTTCTTAATTTTTTCATAACTGGTATACCTTGGCCTCTCACCCGGTACCAGGTTATCGTTGAGTTCCGGGACACCCTGTATATAGGATTAATTTAGTTTTTTAATTTAACTTTAGAGAATGATTCGATATCGTTTGTAAAAACTAGTAAAATAAAATGGACTTGTTTTTTTTTAAATTAAAGTAGTGTAAAGCTAGTGATGTAAAACTTTACATATTTGAGGTGCCAGGAAATATAAATAAATAAATAAATATTTGCAGACAATCGTAAACAAATCGACCTAGTCCCAAACTAAGCAAGGGTATGGGTACTAGACGACGAAAAATATACTTATATAGATACATAAATACATAGAAAACATCCATGACTCAGGATCAAATATTCGTACTCATCACACAAATAAATTCCCTTACCGGGATTCGAACCCCGGACCTCTTGCTTCGTAGGCAGGGTCACTACCAACTAGGCTAAAGCGGTCGTCAGTATGTTTCCATTCTCAGGAGGTCGCGCCATGCAAAAGGTTCAACACTGCTTTTATAGGCTTGCAAAAAATACAACGATGAAAATTCTCTCGTTTCAATAATATGAGTAAGTTAATTACGAGTGACAGCCCTGGCCAGTGACAATATACATAAAGATTGTTCGTGAGCCGATAAACAAGGAACTTTTCTCGCATCAAAAAGCGATTGGTCGAATAAACGCGTTTTATTCTTCCTGCCTAGACTTCTAAAGAAATGGCCAAAAAATATATTTCTGCAGGAAAATGTGTTACTAACCAAGAAAATATATTTATGGTATCGTTTACTTGGTTCAATAGGGGTGTAGACACCAAATAAAAGAAACAATAATTAAGTTTATTTTTCGAAAAATAACAAATAATTTTGTGAAATGGAGAAAAACCAGCCAGCATCATGCCGAGTTGGGCCCATTTCGTGACACTGTACAGATTTACTTCTTTTTTTGCCTTTGTCTTGTACGAATGTGAGTTTTCTGTTGTGTTGTGTTATGAATAAATATTTGATTTGATTCTGATTCTGAAAAATGTATAGCAGGGTATTAAATAATCACGAAGTTATAATTGTCCGAAGTTTTTAGATGGGGTATTCTGTCGCCCTTCCGCAAAACGTGCTTTCATATGAAACGATTCACCATATTTATATTGACCGGAGGTGAAGGATTTTCAAACTTTTTTTTTCTTGCTTAGCACATTTTTCTCGACCTGCTGCCATGCATGTTATCATGTTGTCATGTGACGTACGTGTATTGGGAGTGGACCCGCGGTCATACACGCTAACGTTTGATTAATTGCTCATTTACGCAAAAATTACCGGATTTTTTGTAATACTCGGGTGGAGCCACGCGTGCAGTTATTTATTTATAAATTACATAATTGACGTTATTCTATATCGATAGATAAAAACAAGAGAGAAGAAATTACAAACAACAAAAAAAATGTGTAAATCGGCTCATAAGTGACGGAGTTCTGAGGTAACAAACATTTAAAAAAAAACGAATTGAGAAAGCTCAATTTAATATCGAGCCCTACCGATTCGAACATCAAAGAACAACGATCCCCGTTGATAAGAAATTAAGTTGACTGTCCAATTGATTAAATTCCATTCTTATCGATGCTTAACTTGACGTTTGGGGTGGAAAATCGGTTTTAGGCAGTGTTGTAAGAGTTACAAATCACTGCACCATTGTAACAACATCTGCAGGAAGCCATACAAAAGGCGGATGATAGGAGCTTATATAAGAGAGAGAGAGAGGAGATACAAGATTTTATAACCTCAGGGTGGGGAGCACCATTACTTTTACATACAAATTGTGAAAAATCTAACCTAAGGCGTAATTTAAATAAAGAGTAATCTAAGTCTGTAAGATTGCAGCTTTGTAAGTTTAGGTATAGTTTATATATAATGTACAGTTTGTATATAATGGGTTATAACCGCTTTTCCGATTTCAAGAAATTTTTCACCTGCATGTAGAATGGACTTTCTGGATCGTAATTTTATCCCGCTGGTTTGCCTGCGTTCTTCATAATACTATAAATAATTGTCGCAAGAAATAATAATTCATAGAGTAGTAACGTAGCTTAATAATAATGTTGATTTTGTTCATTTCACCCTAACCGCCCCTCAATATAACAATTAAGTACTATGATTATCTCCAAATCTGCCAGATAAGGCATAATTCAATATTATACTAAAGCTATTATTAAATTAAACCATATTCATAATCCGCGTAATAATAGTCTTAGTTTAAGGGAATATAAGGGCTTGCGCACACTGTTGTAGTAATCAGAATTAAATACGAACGCAACCATTTTTGTGTCGAGAAAGACACACGATTTTGAGGGCAGCGAACGAAAAACTATAGAATGCGAGCTCGTTACAAATTTCTAACCAAACTCGTGCCTAAAACCCGTTATGCGCAAGTTCGAAATAAACGGCTGCCTGGCATCGTTTAGACACTCCGCATAATGGCAATGGCACCCATTCTGTGGGGCCATTTCGCGTCGCTACTTAGAGTTCTATGGTTCTTTCGTTCGTTCTGTTAACAAGGTCGGCTCCGACACCGTCCCACTAAGCCCTTATACGCTGGTCGAAACTATCGTGGTCACGGCTCCGTGTCCCGGGGCATATGAGTAAAAAATCCGTTGATACGGATCTCTGTCATCGCCGCGGGATCGCTTTTCGCATTCGACCGCTTACATTTTATATGATGTTTTTTTTTCTATATTACTCGCTCAAAACTATACTTTTGTATAAATTCATCGTTTTCATTTATTAATCGATTTAATCAATCACAATCGACTGTCCCCGCTCTGGCTGCATTATTATTTATTTATTTAAAGACAACAAAGGTCCAAAAGATTATTAGTATTTACTTAATCTAATGTTAGTTCCTTAATAATCTATACAAAAAAGAGATTTAGTCCTCTGACCCAAATGGGTCAGAGGACTAAATCTCTCTGTTGTGGCAAATGCCACAACAGAGGACAATCTAGCTTGTTAGCTATCATGCTTAGGATGCTGTTGCTACTCCCGAGCACCCTGTCTAGCAGCGAGGCCGTTTTCTTGCGCCAGGCGGCGTCAAAGCCTGTTGTTAGCTTGCGTTTTTTTGGTCGCAATCGCCCCTGCTCGTCCGAACTAACGGAGCAAATTGTTTCGTGCACCCTCTTGATCCAGCGATATCGTACTATTGATGACCCTAACCCCGGGGTTTACCCGAAATGCCCCTGTTGTGTAAGTGAAATGGAAATCTATAAATTATAGTTTTTTTTTAAATAATAGTGGTGACGAGATTGCAATACAAAATAATTCTGCTAATTACACGGTTGAACTCATGTATTAAAAGTCACTACGGGCGACATGTTTCAAAATCTCAGTGATTCAAGCGATGCTTCCGCGAAAACATGCATCCTGAAGAACTCCCGGGTTCGGAATATGTCGCCCGTAATGACATTAAAACGTGAGATGAATGGTGTAATTATTAGGATTAATAATTAATAATCATAATTAATAAAAACATAATAATAACAATGTGCATTAAAAAGTCATACCTACATCTACATAGTTCATACATAATACTTGAGCCTGAACTAGGAAAATCCTGTATCTCAGGCTTTGAAGGAGTTCGTGTTATTGCCTAAATACTTAAGGCCTCCACCAACCGAACGCGTGTCGTGCACGGCGCGTGTGCTGCGCGGGCCCGCGCAAGTTGTAAAGCATTGAAACTACACTTCAAACACACATCGAACACGGTCCGAACGCGGGCCCGCGCGGGCTCGCGGCGCTAAAGTTACAACTCGGCAGCGCGGCCGCCTGTCGTGCGCGTCGCGTGTCAAGCGCGGGCCCGCGGCTGCCGCGCTACTGAGTGTGATAGAGATAGTTAGATACATATTAAATGTGTTGGTAGAGAGAGAGACATGACGCGGCGGACACGCTCGGGCCCGCACACGCGCTGCACACGCGTTGCTACACGCCGCCCGCTTGCGCTGTGAATATACCGCTTCAACCTCGCCCGACACGCGCCGCGCACGACACGCGTTCGGTGGGTGGAGGCCTTAGTTAAAAAATCATACAATCAGAGGAATATATAAAAACGTGCACGAATTATATTCGAAAGGAAATGTTTACAATTACGAATTACTATTACAATAATAAAATAATACTATAAAATATTTTTTCCCCTTGATATTACATAGGTATTTGATATGTTCAACTAGGCACGACATTGCATTGATTATTTTAAACATTTCAATTAAATAGTGCAAGTTTCGTTGCTACCTACCGTGCTCTCACCGAATGGAGCCTGCGGAAGACTAGCACTGGCTATAAAGCTAGCAACACACGCTGAGCTGGGTCCATTTCGTGGCAAAACATAATGTATTATTAACCCCCGACGCAAAGAGAGGGGTGTTAAAAGTTTAACGTGTCTGTGTATCTGTGTATCTGTCTGTGCCATCGTAGCTCCTTTAGAATGCGGTTTCTTTTATTCAAAAGCTGATGTAATCCCGAGTGTTCTTAGCCATGTTACATGAAAATCTGTTCAGTCGTTTTTGAGATATTGGACTTTGAAATGAAAATGTCGGGGGTTTTTCAACTTTTCCAAGTTGTAGTTCAATTTATTTCGTTTACGTTCTGTATCGTTTCAATTGTTTGTCACAAATAAATGCTTGAGTTTAAACTTTAATGTCTCGCGATTTAAATTCGATTAATGCAATACAATACAAACAGCTACTATTTATTGCACCCTTCAATACATGATTTACCTATCAGTCCCGATACTTAATTTAGAATTGATTTATCAACTTTGAAATTACTGTGCTCCACCAGTGTCTATGAGAATCTATATATATATATATATATAAGGGGACACTCTTACACAAATCGCACTAGCCCCATAGTAAGCTCAATAAGGCTTGTGTTACGGGTACTAGACGACGATATATTTAATAGATATAAATACTTAAATACATAGAAAACATCCAAGACTCAGAAACAAATATTCATGCTCATCTCACAAATATTTGTCCTTACCGGGATTCGAACCCAGGACCTTCAGCTTCGTAGGCAGCGTCACTACCCACTAGGCTAACCGGTCGTCATTGCATATCCTATGCAAGACCTATATTTGTACCATAGCTGCAATGATTTATGACTATGAAGTAACTAGTTACTTCCATTGCTTCATTATAATACAAGAATCCTACTAATATTATAAATGCCAAAGTTTAGATGTTTGGATGTTTGTTACTCAATCACGCTTAAATGGCTGCACCGTTTTGAATAAAATTTTTCACGAAGATAGTTTATAGCCTGGATTCCAATATAGGATAGTTTTTATCCCGAGTCCACGCAGATGAAGTCGCGGGCGGAAGCTAGTAAGAAATATATATTACAGTAAAACCATCTCCATCTACAAAAGGCGTGAACGTCTAATTTATCACGGTTCGTGTCCAACGGCAGTAATAAAACCAACAAAACATTAATTAATTAATTCTTTGTTTCATCTATTTCATTAAAAACGTACAAGGAAAGTCTGCCGTTTCAAATTATTATGTTTTCTTCAGCGCGATCCACAAATCCGACTCGACTCGTCTCACCGCCGTCCAGAACAACGTTGGCCCCGAGATTGGTAACAACTATCCTGTTTTATGATAAAGAAATACATAAATGGCGTATGGCAGTAAGTCCGCCTTTCGTAAGTTTAAATAAATAAATAAATAGGTTGCAAGACACCCGAGGATAATGAGTGTCCGTAGGGGCTTGCATTCAGAGCGCTCTCTAAAGCGATGCTTTGCGCCTTTCATTCCAACCTAAAGCTCGGCCTTTGGCCTCGCTGCCACCTGGGGATAGTAAGTGGCCTTAAACCCCCGAGGGCTTTCTCAAGGCTTGCTTTGGACCTGTCATTGTTACGAAAATGTTATTACATCGTCGCGGAAGTGTTCGCGAACATTCCTGTGGCTCCGCAATAAAGCAGCGCGTTGAGAACCGTGAGGTTTTAGACGGTAGTCCGGGTACCCGGGAGTCCTTCATACCCGTCCTGGTTCCCCAGCCAGGCGAGATGCGTCAATGCATTTGTCCACGTCAAAACAAGACATTATTATATCCTGAAAGATCAAATATTTTTTCAGCAGAACATGGTTTTCGGAAAAAATATGCCTTCGAATAGATGACCGGAATGCGGGGTCTGCCGTACTTTTTTCTCCATTCGACAGGATTTTGAATCCTCTTTCGGTAAAATGCAACATTATTGGTTATTTTATTTGGTGTCTACACCCCTATTATGAAGTATACCCGGCCGTGGCCATCATGCCACTAGTTCTTCGGAGCCCAACCTATTACTTATACAGACTGGCGCACGTCATCGACCTCCTACACTTCCAACCTGGAGCACAGGTTCCGCTCTTGCGACTCCACTCTGGCCGGCCGGTTAAGGCAAGCACAGAGGCGAGGGCCAGATCAGCTAGGCAGATTAGGGGATTAGGGGTCCGCGGTGTCGCCACTCACCGTCAGCTCGCCACAAGCTGCCCCCGCGGGCTTATTATTATTATTATTAAGTTCCGAAAAAGCTGATTGGAACGAGCCGGGATTCGTACCCACGACCGCCGCATGCCTGAACCACTAGGTCACTACACCACGCACAAGGAGGAAAGTTTTTCTTTGTGAACATTCCTCGTCAACACTCTTTTGTTCTTTATGCTTTCATTTGTGAGTCTCTTTGTGACTGTAGAATTAGATCTTTAATAGCAATTTTGGAGCCTAACCCAAGTTTCCTTACGCGATTTTACGCCTAATTGCAAGAGCTTTATAGGTTAAAATGGCGTAACCATTTAAGTGACCTTAAGTCTATCTGGCTTTAAATATAGAATGGGGAATGAGGGCCTACGCTTACATTTGAACTTGGCTGTTAGTATTATGAGTAGGTACTATTCGCCCGAAAAATAAATAAAAGGCATGAAATATTTCCCCTGTAAATTCATAGTATAATTTGCTCACGTAAGAATTTAATATGACTTTCTACACGTGCATGATAAGCCGGTCACAGAATAGATAATGTTTTGTTATTACATTTTTTAATTTTACTGGCATTGTTTGTATGTATAGGTATGTAAGTTAACCTTCAAAATTCGCAACCATTTATCAGGGTAAACGATTTAGCTGATAATTCGGCGTAGGTTCGGTGACAATTCAATATTATAGCAGCACCGAAGTGGTCTGATGATAAAAAAATAAAAAAATCGTATATTTACCAAGCAAAAGTTGCACAAGAAACATAGCTTACAAATATTTGATTAAACATGAATAAAGCTTGTACACTGGTGAGAATTACCGTCGGGCCCAATCTAGGCACAGCCTGTATCTTGGGAACCGAGTTACTAGATTTGACATTGACATGGCATGATGATGGCTCATTGGAATTGGATTGTGCAAAAAAAGCTGGTACATTTTTTGACGAAAACTTTCTTACTCACCCTTATAGCCTCGACATCGAATACTATTGCAGTTTTAAATCATACCTGAAACAAAAAAAAAACATTATGAATGCGTGTTATATAAAAAAAGCTAAAGCATTAATTTAACATTACAACACCACTTACCTGCAGAACACACAATATAAAGTACTATGTACAATGTACATGGCTTTACAAAATAATAAATAAATAAATAAATATGTAAAAGTAAACGTACTGTCACCAGCACCATCTATACATACTATCTGTCATAAGCCATAACAAAGCGGGCATAATTATCTGACCAGAAATACAGTCGTGTCAGATATTTATGCTCGCTTTATTGTGCCAGATATTAAAGCTGATGAATGCACCAATGCTTTTTTTTATAAGATAAATAAATAAATAATAAATAAATATAAGGGGACAATCTTACACAAATCGACCTAGTCCCATAGTAAGCTCAGTAAGACTTGTGTTATGGGTATTAGACGACGATATATATAATAGATATAAATACTTAAATACATAGAAAACATCCAAGACTCAGAAACAAATATTCATGCTCATCACACAAATATTTGCCCTTACCGGGATTCGAACCCAGGACCTTCAGCTTCGTAGGCAGCGTCACTACCCACTAGGCTAACCGGTCGTCAAATGCTTGACACCATAATTCAAAAAAAGTTGACACCTGTGTTTTGACATAAGATTGAAAGTGTCAAGTGTTAGGCCAGTGTCGGGAACTGGGTTATTTACCTTAGCTGTGAATAATGTAACTCAATGGTACCCCAGAGGAAACCAAAGAAAGAGAGGCCGACCATTAAATAGGTGATGAGATATAAAACTTTGAGGACAATCTTCCACAAATCGACTTAGTCCCAAAACAAAACAAAGCTTGTTCTATGGGTACTAGACGACGATACCAACTGACAAGCTGTCGACCTAAATGAAGCAGGAGTTCTGGCCGAAGGGTGTGGTTTTCCGGCGATTTCGAGGCCGGCTATTTGACACCCAGAACTTGCGCTGCGCGTCGCCGTCTTAACGTGTTTTTGTGTTATGTTATAAGTATTGTTATGTAACTATGTTAGTTTGTTAGGTATTTGTAAATATGGGCCTTGTTGCCTGACTCAAATAAATATAAATAAATATAAATACTTACACATAGAAAACATCCACGATCAGGAACAAATATTCGTGATAATCACACAAATCAATGCCCTTACCGGGATTCGAACCCGGGACCTTTGGCTTCGTAGGCAGGGTCACTACCAACTAGGCTGCAGAGGTCGTCTAAATGTCTCAGGTTGCTGGAGTACCATGGTCTGACCTTTTGTACCACAACCGAGCATTGAGACACCAGCGCGCTGCTGCGGCTCTAACAGCGCTGTGTATGACTTACATGTCATATACGCGGGCGTCATAGTCGCTCTCGTATTGGCCTGACAAGTCACGTACGCAAGTACTGAACTTTAATGGACGCTGCTTAAATTCATTAAGGCTTCGTACACAAAACTTAAATCACATACTTTTTACTATGGAGCTCCCAACTCAACATTTCATAACTGTTGAGACAACTAAAATGAAATGGACCAATCACGTGGCGCCTTTACTGAACCATAATGTATTTGACCAATAGGACGCCGTCATGAGAAAGTCAAAAGGTAAATAGACATCAACGCACAAAAAAGAAAAGGCCGTTGGTTGCACTTCGTTTTCAATACATACCAAGTTTGTTTAATTACTTCAATTGACTCGTAGAAAAAGTATTGTATACAATAGTTATATAATTAGCTTTTTAAATCTCATACCTGAATTAGGCCACTCATCAAGCTTCGTGGCCTAAACGCGGTACTCGACTGAAAAAGCATACATTATATAACGATTGCATAAAATACTATTAATATATGCTAAGGCCCATAATGATTATGATGGTATAAGCAACATACAAGTAACAGAGTGTCACTTCACATCAATGTTATCACATAATAAATTCCCAAGTCAAAGTATCGCAAAGTCGCCAACGAACCAAGGGCGGGGTTAATTGAAATCGAACAAAGTCCTAAATAAGTTAAAGAATTAATTAATTATTAATTACGTTGCATAATTTGATTCGTGTTGAAGTTTTGTTTGTTTACTGATTAATGGATGGTGTAATTCGATTTGATTCGGCGGTCTAATTAAGAGTTATACTAGGAGGCATTGAATTAACCCTTCCACTGCCAGGAACTCGCCTGCGTGCGGCTACAACACCGCTTTCCGCTACTTAGAAGAATAATTAACAACTTCGAAAACTTGAAAGATTCCCGTCGTTTTCATTTCAAAGTTCAATATCTCAAAACCGGCTGAACCAATTTGTTGGTACGTAGCTAAGAACCATCTCGATCACGTCAGCTTTATGACAAAAACAACGCATTAAAATCAATCCATTCGTTTAGAAGCCACGATGACACAGACGGACACACAGACACGTCAAATTAATAACACCCCTTTTTGCATCGAGGGTTATAAACCCCTGGATCGGCTACGAGCGTAGCGATTCTTGGCGGTCGGATTCAGATGTTTATTTGCTTAACGTGCAAAGTGAATGTGTCAAATGCGCTACGCCGTAGCGCGTAGGTTGTCAGTTTTGTAGGGGAAGTAGCTCGTGGAGCCATGACTCATGAGCCTTGGTAAACAGTATTGAGCACCCCACTTTTACACTTCGGGACACGCCGGCGACCATGCGTAAAGAGTAGAGGAAACTCCAAAAAAAAGAGAAAAAAATATTTTTTTTCGTAACAACCACTCACTTGCTTGTGGCAACCACAGTTGCCAATTTCGCGGACCCCTAAACTGATAGTGGCAACTGAATGCGGTTGCCAATCGAAGTATGGGCTGTGCAAAATAATGAAGCAGTTTAGGCTACCTTTTTTAAAATCCGAAAGCAAGTGAGCGGTTATGAACCAATATACCCAACCAATTTCAAAAATACGCGTAGACGAAAAATATAATAAGTGTTTGAACATGTGCAAATGATGAATAGATATCATTTTGAAATAGCTTTTTGCGTGTGAAAACTGAAGCAAGAAAAGGTTGGGTTTTACAATAAATTCGTTTTATTTTTATTTCACGGAATTTCCCTTAAAGTCAATAAATATGTCATTTTTTACCGTTAGGTATACAACTTTCTATTATAAAAGCTAAGCTAAGCTCATCCTCTGGTGCCCGTAGGGCTGGCTTGTTCCTCGTATAATAAAATGTATAAATGGACCTATTAAAGTTTGACTTCTGTATGAAAAACGCGTGAGTGCCCAATAGTTTTGGCCAAGGCTGTAAGTCATTGGCATTGAATGGGTTACGGCCTAGCCACATTGCGAGTATTGCGGCGCGGCAAGCGTTTTATTTGTTCACTAGCTTCCGCCCGCGACTTCGTCCGCGTGGACCCGGGATAAAAACTATCCTATATTTTAATCCAGGCTATAAACTATCTTCGTGCAAAATTTCATTCAAATCGGTTCAGCCATTTAAGCGTGATTGAGTAACAAACATTAGTTTAGGATTAGGATTGCGCGGTCGAGACGCGCAACGCACTGTGGTTAGTTGGGATCACACGCAATGAATTAGGAAAACCGTCGCCGCCCGGAGTCGTGGCCGGCGGCAAAGCTGGGCAGTCGCCGATGCGGCACGTTTCTGTCTATTCTACACTCAAACGTCCATTGTAGGTAGGGCATGGTATCGCTACTTATCATTAATATTCTACAAATGTAGATTATATAAATAGTAACTTCGCAATCAGCGTATAAATAATCTATCACAGAATTACTGCATATCACCGATTAGCCAAGTTTTGCCCTACGTCTAAATCGAGTAGCGATAGAAGTAAATTATTTCACTTGCAAATTAGCGAGTGAGAATTTATTGTGTGTCGGCCGAACGGGTAAGCGCCGCGGATTGAATGGCGTTTGCGCCCTTTTTATCGCTAACTCGAATGGCGCAGCCAGTCTCGTACTACGGCATCGGTCCCCCCCGCCCCCAAACCTCGTCCCGAATCTCTCTCCATTTACGGTCACGTGACACCTGTGACGAGTTTAAAAAAAATTCCCCATCCCAAAAAGTGCACAGCGTGGCTAAAGAAGTTTTTGATTGAAAAAAAACTGTAACATTTACAGCGAAGGCTTAATCTTATTATATTAAGATTTTGAATTGTCTAATCGAAATTTATAATTAGATTTCGTATTTTATTATTATTACATAATGAGAACATAGATTTAAGAGAGTAAGTTATCTATTAACATTTTCTTATATAGGTATTAGATATATACTGTAGTGGCGGCGCGTGTAATATTTTGATGGGCAAGCCGGAGCAATGAAAGTTATGAAAGAGTAGAGTAGGTATATACCTAAAATTTACTTTTAGGCAACAGGTGGGAATCAGCTTGTAGAAACCGCCGCTGCTAGAAAGGTGAAAAAAACATTTAAAAATTGTAATATTTTCTTTTACTGTCAGTTTTGCCGAAAGACGTCCACGGATGGACATAGACCTCTCCGAAAGAGTGACACAATGACCGGTCCTGCGCGACTGGTGCTGTGTATATTACTTACATACACACTCAAAATCCAACCAAAATCGAATAACCATAAGATACAAATTGAAAACTCCATCGGTGACAGTATTCAAAGTACGCATCAAGGTCGCATTAAAATTCCCCAAAAGTCCCAAAGATCCCCGCCTATGGCCACCCTACGTCTTAAAGGAGCTGTAAAAACTCATTAGAAATAACATGGAGTGATCCAGGCCTGTCCCGCGAAGTTTAAATTGGACTTGTCACCCTATCGGAGGGGTCCGTATAGATTTCTTGCGTATTAAATTGTACTTGAGACGCATTCAAGTGTCGAATCAAAATAAATAAAAAACATATTGAAGCTCGTGTACATCATAGTTCCAAACAAACTTTCAACCTCCATTTCACCTCTTTAAGAGTCTTAAGGGATAATAATAGAGATAATAATAGAGATTTCCAGGATAAAAACTAACTTATGTCCTTCCCCGGGATGAGTCCTATCTCTATACCTACCAGATTTCATCTAAATCGGTACAGCGGTTTAAGCGTGAAGAGGTAAAAGAGATAGACAGACAGACAGACAGTCAGTCAGTCAGACACACTTTCGCATTTATAATATTAGTATGGATATCAAATCATCTATACTTGACGCCGTATATAGATTCCAAAAAAATATCCTTAAAAATGCCTTTAAAATGAAAAAAAAGTTTAGTAGCTAGATTTTAGCTACGTCCATCATTTGGAAGAGTGTAAGTTTGTCAGTGTCGGTTTTTTTTTCATTTTAATGGCAATTTTAAGATATGTCTTTTGGAATCTATATACGACGTCAAGTATATGCGTGGTTTTACAGTGAGTTACACGCTTCCCAAAATGATATCATCACAAAACTGGACACCGGCTGATGAAATCTGGCCCAAGCCTATATTTTAAAAAGTTAATTTTATTAGCAATTAATTCCGATAGTATCGGGCGCGCAATTTACACGTATCTCCGAATCTGCTCGCTGACTTTTATGCATACCAAATTCATACTACGCGAAATAAGCATACAACAGAGAGAGCACTTGAAAGAAAACCGCTAGGAGCAAATTAAAATCGTTTATAGAAAACTCCGGTGAGATTCAGACATATTAAAACATAACCAGGAGAATCAGACATATTCAAATTCATTAGATGTATTTTAATTTAAAATCGTATACATGACCTTAAATGTCCCGTAACCAAGGATGTTGTGATTGCGATTGAAGGTAAATAAATAAGTTATTTACATGACCTTATGTTCTAATTATGTCGTAATCGCTAATTGTTTATATTGCAATTATTGATTGTGTTAAAATCTTAATTAACGATAGAGTAATAACATTTAATTTTTAACAAGCCTTAGTGCATACAACTAGCCTTGTGAAGTCGGCAGGACAAAGAAAATTGGAGCACTACAAAAAATTACAACTTTTTACTTATTTATTAGTACATTGTGATCTTACGTGACTCGGGTTCAGGCAGAATATCAGTGCATCTCTGTAGCGTATAACTGAGCCATTGAGCCATAAACTAAAGTTTGGCTGCGACGCACACTATTATTTCTTTTCTGTTCCATATTGTGCATCGCATATTTGTTGCATTTTTTTGTACGAGTTTGTTTCTGTGTGATTATAGCACACAAATAAACGTTTTACCTATCTATCTATATCGCAATGCTGAGGGTCGCGACTCATAATGACATCAATTATTCCTTCTATCTGTTCCGCTTCCGGTCTTCGGCAGCATGAACCGCTTCGGCAACTGTGATATTGAGTGTAATGATCTGCTCAACGCATTGGGGTCCTTCCTTCGGTTCTCTCTGTACTTTTCGGTGACGAGGATAGAGGTTTTACTAGATAGATAGATAGATAGATAAATCATTTATTTGTATTGCTAAAATACACACATTACAATAAGAGAAAAAAAATACAGAAAACACATAACTTAAAAGAACATTAAAATAACATAAAACAATTATGCACAGAAATAAACTGTGTGCATTGCAGCAAGACAAAATGGCTCCAACTCAGTGCGTAGCTTTGCTCGCAATTGAACAAAAACACTGGTATTCTGTTGGAACCCAGAAAAATATATGAGTAGAAAATATATATGGAAGGACAAACATACATAAACAAATAGTAATTTTACTTATATAACTCAGACAACAAAAAAATGGTACGATAAAAAGAAGAAAATGAAGTCTAATAGAATAAATATTTATTATTCGTTTAGTTTATTCAATTCAAATCAAATAATTTATTTCAGAACGTGTTCAGAACACGTGCGAACAACCGGAGGCCAATCGTCGACAAGACTGAACAAATGAGAAGTAGACAGAGGTTTTGCACTCATCTTGAATCATCGTCAGCAAATTGGAAACGCTTTTTAAGCAAACGTGTCATCACCTCATTGCGATAGACTATCCGTTTCTTTTTTATTAGAACGCTTAGAAAGAGACGGATAGTCTATATCGCCGCGACATAGCTCACGGGCCGTGCTGTGAATGTGTAATAATATTCGTTTTGTTTTCCTTAGTTTCAAGAAAATATTGTACACCCGAAATGGGTACCCTAACACTTGTAATATTTAGGTAATACCATCTATGTAACACGGTTAAACAATAAAGTCTTCTCTATTCACTATTCTCTGTGATAGCCTGCAGGTAACAGCAGACTTGGCGTTTATTTCCACAGTGCCCGCGCTGCTCTGCTCTGCGGCCCCAGTAATACGTTTTTAAGAGATGACGATGGGCGGGACCCGACGAGGTTTTAATGCATGTATCAGGCAAATTTAGATTTGATCGATGATGTTAAGGCCTTGTTTAAAGTCAAAAGAGTCGTTACGTGACAATATTACGTAAGTTTTTGTTTGAACTCTCTGTTTTTGTAATAGCTGTGGGGTTTTCTTTTTAAATCGGTTTTCAACTTTGGGTGTGACGGTTTTACGGTAATTAAATGGTGTTTTTTGGATTACAAGGACCTGGGGGAAATTAATGGTTTATTTAAAACATATATTCTGCCTTAGTGATGGAGAGGAGTAGCTTGGGTACGCAATGGGATTCCTACCTGTTACGACCAAGTTGGGTTACTCAAGTTGCATGGCCGTTGGGGCGGAAAGATTCTCGAGTGGCGACCACGTACAGGCACGGCGTGCGCATGTTTACTATGTTTATCTGCGCACATATCATTAGTGCTCTAAAATGCGTTCAGAAACCGTAGAAAATGACCAGCATTATTACAACCGATTTTACTATGAGAACTTTCTTGTCGGTGGTAGTAGGTAAAATCAGTACTTTAATTATAACAGTACAGATTTTTGTAACGTTATGAGTTTAAATTTGGAACAGCTGTCAAAACTCAAGTGGGTCTCCATTCTAGTATCCATAGATATTAAAACAGTTATCGATACGAAACGTCAATTCAAAATGGTTTTTTTTAAATATTTACGCACGACATTTGATCTCGAGTGACATGAGTATAGGGAATTTATTCGTTTGTCTATGATTAAAAAAAAACCATTCGTCTTGACGGAGGTTCGAATTGCGGCCATGGCTGTTGTCATTTTATTGTTGGCTTTTATGCTGTACGAAAGTAGAATTGTGAACCTATCTTAGAGTACTTATGATATGTGAGTAGATAAAGTAGTGTATGCAACTGTACATAATTGGGCCTTAAAACACTCGTGTGATCCTATTATGAAACTCGCTGACGCTCTTTTCATAATACCACACTCTTGTTTTAACGCCTCTCATTATGGATCAGTTGCATAAACTATTATTTGAATTCTGTATAATATAGAGACTAGCAATTAATGGAGGGGTCCTGGGATATCAAAACCCTTTTATAATAATTGCAAACCTATGAACAGAAATAAACTACGTTATTATGTTTTTTATTTCTCGCCACCTCCCTGTACCACCAAACCGTGCCCTATATTCATATTGCTTATGCTGACTTAGTGCTTATCAGGCCGATTTCTAAAATGTGTGTACCTAGTACTCAAAAACACTCATGAGGTAAAGATACAATGTGCATTTAAAAAAATCTGTGTACCCAATTAAGAGTTCGCAGCAAGCTCGGCCGAATTGCACCTTTCCATACAAACGGAGTTTCGTTCTCATTTCAAAACTACGTGTTAGATTGTGACGTAACTTTGCATATACAATGACATGAGGTATATCTATGTCTGTATTTAGTTTATATGGTTCCAGTTTATAAATACAGCAAAAACAAGTTTTGTATGAGAAACATAAATTCGCTGTATTTTTTTTTACTATGGTATCTCAAGCTACATTAACTAATTACAGACCTGGATATACCTCACGTCATTTGTACATGCAAAGTTTCGTTACAATACAACACGTAGTTTTAAAGTGAGAGCGTAACCACGTTTGTATGGAGAATCGAGCTTACTGTTAAACCAAAATTAACTCAGTGTCAGTTTTGTGACGAAAATTAAGCATACAAATTATGTGATTATGAACTAGTTTCACATTTAAATTACGTGTTTAGACATATCATTTACTAGCTTCCGCCCGCAACTTCGTCTGCGTGGACTCGGGATAAAACTACGCTATATTTTAATCCAGGCTATAAACTATCTTCGTGCAAAATTTCATTCGAATCGGTTCAACCGTTTAAGCGTGATTGAGTAACAAACATCCAAACATCTAACCTTTCGCATTTATAATATTAGTAGGATACATTGATACGAACTTAATACTTAATTGTCGTCACAACACTGACACTGTGTTAATTTTGGTTTAATAAACCACGTTAATTGGGTACACAGAATTTTTAATATATATGACATTTTAATGGATAAATTCGTCTAGGTTTCCTTTTTATCTTTTTTTTATATACCACGTCGGTGGCAAACAAGCTTACGGCCCACCGCAGCCTATAGACGCATGTGACTCCAGGGGTGTCACATGCGCGTTGCCGACCCTTTAAGTATTTATACACTCCTTTTTGAAGAATCTCATACAGTAGTCACTCGGGAAAACCTCGGCAGCTCATTCCTCAACCGGAGCGTCCGAGGGAGGAAATTCTAGGATATGAAATACTCAAATAAACTGAATAGATCTACTCTAAAATACTCAAAAGTTCAATTGAGCGTGTTGCAAGAGAAACCCGTTTGAAAAAATAATAATTTTAAAAATAGCATCGTAAACTGTATTTTTGTATGTGTATAGAAAATAATCTATAGTAATGTTTTTCCTGTTATTTATTATTTATTTATTTATTAACAACTAAAATTAGACATGAATAGTAAGATACACTGCTCCACAAAACTACATCAATAGTTTGACTGTGGAGTCAAAATTACAGTTTCATAATTCTCTGATCTTAATCCATTATCCATCTCCGCAGAGAGATCAATCTGAAAATGCATTAAGATACGCAAAATAAAAGAAACCTACTGAACCTGTTGAAATAAAATCAGTTTTCTAATATAAAATCACCCTCACCATCTGCGAAACTTATCATAATCCGCCACAAACCCACCTCAATACAAAACGTTATATGTGCATACAAATTAGACTCACTTACGCCCTTTTAGAATAATCAACTTTGAATAGCAAGCAACAAATGCACTGCTGCTATTATTCCTACTCTGACCCGATGCCCTTACCAATCAAGATAGCATCCGTACAGACCAATTTCAACTGTAATACAAAGTGATAAGTGACATATCAAGCGCAGGACAAAATAGTCTATTCTTTGGCAAAAGTGATATACAGATGAGAGTCGCGATTTTGAACTTTATTACACGTTCATAAGGTGTGGTTGAGTGTACGGTTGTGGTGGTATGGTAGTGCATTTCGCTTGCCATCTGGCACGCATGTAGTTTGTAGGTCAGATCCTGTATTATTATTGGAGTTATTACTATTAAATTGTCGTGGCTATTGTAGTTTTTAAGTTTAATTGCGCGTTAAGGGTGTTTTAATGGGGTTCGCTATTTTTAGACTACTTTAAACACCCTTAAAGGAGATCAATGACTGGAAAAATATGGCACCTTTATTTAAAAAGTATTCAACGAATGTAAATTCTGGGAGATGGTGCTTACAGATAGTGAATTTATTTTTATTAAGCAGTAACGCCGCGAACAAAATGTACTATTTTCAAAAAAAATGGCCTTAAGTAAGGAGGAACTGAATGAAAGATTTAGTGGCCGAGACAGGTTGTTCCGATAGCTCAGTTGGTTAGCACTTAGCAGCGACGGGCCACTGACAGTGAGTAGAGACGTACTCTCAAGATGTCTCAAAGGTACCTTCAAGTACCCTTTAGATGTTACCTGCCCGCGCGGCTGCGCCCGCGCACAGCAAAGAACGCAGGCAAGCCCGTGGGAGAAATATTAGTATAGGTAGACTAGCTGGCTGCGCGGTCTAAAACCGCAGGAACAACTGACTTTTTTATTACAAGCTTTCTATTAACTTGCAATGTATGTACATAACTAACTATGTTTGTTCGGGTAAATGATGTGATATAAAAAACCGGCTAAGTGCGAGTCGGACTTGCGCACGAAGGGTTCCGTACCATGATCTATAAAAATCGGCAAAAAAACACGTTTGTTGTATGGGAGCCCCCTTAAATATTATTTTTATCCCGTTTTTTAGTATTGATTGTTATAGCGGCAACAGAAATACATCATCTGTGAAAATTTCAACTGTCTAACTAAGACGGTTCATGAGATACAGCCATTTGTTGACAAATACATTTGTTAATAAAAAACAGAATCAAATAAAATAGGGGCTCCCATACAAAGAACGTGATTTTTCTGTCGTTTTTATAGATAGTGGTACGGAACCCTTCGTGCGCGAGTCCGATTCGCAATTGGCCAGTTTTTTTATATTACATCACTGTATGTACCTAACTATGTTTGTTCGGGTGGAATCTTGCAACTCAATTTTGAAGCAAGGGGAATAATCAAATCATATACCTGGTTCAGAGCGGCCTCCTCGCTCGTTCCTCTTGTGTACCTACCTTTAGTACTTATTTGAATAATTGACACCGTTATTAATGTAATATTAATTTCACGCCTTCCGAATCGCTAAACTTAAGTGCCAGTGGGCGGGGCACATAGCACGTAGAACCGAAGGTTGCTGGAGTCCGCTGGATGCGGGTGGCGCAGGACCGGTCACTTTGGCACTCTTTGGGGGAGGCCTATGACCAGCAGTGGACGTCTTGCGGCTGATATGATGATGATGATGAATTTCACGTAGGTTTTAACATTTTTTCCGACTTGACGTGACGGCGACGAGAGTGACCGCTTTCTTCTTCTTGCCGGCTCGATTTGCGTCGCGCAAGGAAGTTAAGTGACCGAGGGTATTTATAGCGTAACCAAAGCAGATACCTTCAACCGATTGAAATGAAATTTTGGGTAAAGGCATAGTTTGGATGACAATTCAATATTATGGTACCATCGAGCTGATCTGATGATGGAGATTAGGTGGCCATGGGAATTCAGTTCTTAACCAACGTAACCCCGTTGAGTTTGGGAATCGTCTCAGTACTCAAATAAGTACAGCCGGCAATAAAAGCTTGTACCAAAAAAAAAATATTTACGGAATTTATTCCATTTTATTTTTTCTCTGTATCATCTTGCTCCATCCCACCGGTCCATGACTTCAAGGTCACGCAAGTCTGATTCGAATTCAAAACCTCTATTATTATTACTATAGGTCCATGTTCTCAAAGCACTCATAATTCGGCATCATGCTCCAAAAGTTATGCCCCAAACAATTAGGAGCATCCCACTCCGTTCCCGCAATTCATTTCATCTCGGAAATTCGAAGAAGCCCCGCAAATATACACGGAGATTGAGTTCGTTAAAACAAACGGGAGACCATGCGGAAATTCACGAGCCACTTACCTTACACAAAATGGGAACAGCTTCACAAGTGTTGCTACAAACATTATAAGGTTGAAGGACGAGCGGAGAGCGAGGGCTGGCTGGAAAATGTTGAAATCGGATTCAGGTACTAGCCGTATTAAAAAAAAGTATGTTTATTGAAGACCCCAAGTGACTGACTGCAGACAGCAGCAGCAGACGACGTGTCGCAGCTTCGTATGAAATACCCTTTCTAGCCAGCGGCACGTCGTCGGGCGTCGCCTTCGTAGACCAGTTTCATCTTGTATCTTTATAGTCTTTCCTGCATGGCTACCGCAGGACGGCCCACGAGCTGTGTCGCGGCAACAGACTATCCGCCTCTCTCTAAGCGTTCTAGTTAGAAAGAGACGGGTAGTCTTTCTCGCCGCGACACAGCACGACCATCCTGTGATTGCAGTGCTGGCTGGTAATACTTGTAGTTCGTCTTAAGATTATTTGAGTTGGCCGAATCGTATTAAAGTAGTTCATTCAAATGGCAACTCTAGCGTACCAGGTAGAAGATTCCAATTCCAATCAATTTTTTATCAAAATCTGAAGGTCGTGGGGTTTGAACCCATCAAAGGGTTTTTCAAAAACTTATGTACAAAATATCATTTGTCATTTAAAAGTGGCTTTTTGGTGCAGGAAAACATCGTGAGGAAACCGGGCTAATCCCAGTAAGGTATAGTGTTCCCTCTGGATTGGACGGTTCTGGCAGTCGCTTTCGTAAAACTGAGGTACCACAGCGGACACCGGCCTCTTTTAAAGTACAACCGGGAACAACGCTAGGAGAGAAGGATGATGAATACAATTTTGCTAAAATTCGCGAATCAGAATCGACCTGCTGTCGCTACTATAAGCGCTTATCGTGTCGTGAAGTAACGATACGAGGTTTCACAGCCTATAACTTAAGCCACAACCGCCTAGTCCGTGCCTCAAGGCGGCTCCAGCCCGCGTGTAATTCGATTTGGATAGATGTTACAAAGACTCCCTAACTGGCTCACCATCGTCCGATATGTAAAGTACCTCTTAAGCACAAGGGGAGAAATCTAAATGTTAAAGCCGACCTTATATTACGACAGTCTGCATTGTTTGTAGCTTTTGTTGTAGCGTTCGACCGTGTTGGTTTATGGTGGTGAGTTTGGAAAGATAGTTTAGATGTGCTACGTTTTTGACTTGTTCTAACTCTTTCCATTTCGTGCTGCAGTGCAGTCTATTTATTTTAGTATCACCTGCAGATAACTCATTCAATTTAATGTGGGACTTAGGTAACATTCTCAGTAGATGGCCATCTAATTATGAGTAATTATCTAATTGTTGTATCTTAAATGACGCAAAAACAAAAGTAAAATTATACAATAAGGAGCCAAAAGTATAAAGATTACGGGATTTTGGGATATGATTTGTCGATTCCTCATAACTGTGAGACTAAAATAGGCTATATTTGTAAAAAAGACGTTGGTTTTTTGGCAAAATCTTCTCTCGTTTAGTTGACAATGACACAACATGTTTCTCAATATCTTATGTGTCTTTTGATAAAGAAATAAGGATTGCAGGAATTAAATACTAGTGTAAAAAAACATGCAAAGAAGAAAATACAATATTCTTAAGGAGCACATTACGTTGACGGGCCGGAGCGGTAAGTAAGCTGTCAGTTGAGTGTCAAGTCAACACTGTCAACTGCCAGTCAAGTCAGTACAGATAATTTAATGCGTGCCTATATTTAAAAAATGTGTGCTTCCGTGCTGCTCTCGTGTCGTATCCGCAAATCAAAGGGCTGGCGTACGACAGAGAGAAATTGAAAGCACTCCACCGACAAGAGGATTTTTTTTTATGTTATAGAAGGCAAACGAGCAGACGGATCACCTGATGGTAAGCGATTACCGCCACCCATGGACACCTGCGACACCAGAGGTGTTTAGAATAGAATAGAATAGAATAGAATAGTAGTTTATTGCCACACAACATACCAGATACAGAGACAAAACATAAAAACATACTAAACAGAACAATAAAAAAACTAAATCTAGTATATCTGTGCGACAATAGGAGTGAACTCAGCATTTGCTGCGGCACAGACTAGCTGCACACAGCGCTGGTTTTCAGTTCACCCCTAGTGACAACCAGTTTACAATATGGTGGATGCTTAAATAGCTATAGAGATTTTAGGTAGGTATACAAAAAACATTAAAATACATTAAAATATTAAAATAACATTAAAATACATAAAAGAACATTAGAACAAATTAGAACAAGTCTCAATGGGCTTTTAAAGATATTATACTTACATCTAAACAATGGACACCTTTACCAAGATACGAAGTTAAAAACTACATTTTAGGGGATTCAAAGTCTCTTTGTATGTCAAATAATAATTTTCGAAGTCTACATTTAAAAGTGTATTGGGGACAGTCATTTCTTAAAGGTGGAGTTAAGTCGTTCCAGATTTTGGCTTTACTGCATTGCCGGCCTTTAAGATGGGAATACGCTCTTTACTTGAAGGTTTGAAGGTCGTATCGGTCCGGAAATACCGCAGGCAACAATCCATTTCAGAGAGACAGGAGCTATTTATCACATGTTATTGTCAGTATTTAGCTTTGTTATGAAAATAAAAACAGTTTTTTTTAACTTAGCGATACCAATTTACGTTCATTGGGGCTTATACTTTCAGCCCTTAAAATATTGATCTTATAGAAGTCACACACTGTATAGTGTGGTATGGATAGTATGAATACTGCGCAAAGTAATATTGACAGTATATTGTACTGATAATTAAGAAATCTGGGTGACACAAGTAAGCTATAAAGTGCAAAATAACGCATACCGCTTACGCCTCTAGATTCAGTTTGGTTGGAACATTAAAACGACAGTAATGTAGTTAGATTGTTGTTTAGTGTTCTTATCGTCTAGAACAGACGGGCAAACACGTAACGTTTCAAACGAGCGTTAAGACAATTCCACTGTCACTTTCCCGTACAAAAGTTGACATTTAGATCTACCTGACGCGCGTACAATGCATTACGTGATCGACCTGCACTCCTGCAGGTGTCTCCATCCCTGCTGAATCATATTCCGTTCCTTTTCTTTTTTAAATTCCAATACTGTTTCTGAATCGTTCAACATTTTCACGTCCAAGATTACTATTAAATGCAGCTGTTGCAAACGAAATTTCAAAAAGCAAATCCAGGGTCGTTTTGAGACACACAATTCGCATTCTAATGTTCACTTCTTCGTGTGACGTCAGATTCCCCTTGTCTCGCTTATATATCGATACCCTAGTTCACAGTCGTACTAATTAATTTTTTTTGTCACTGAAATTGTAGCTTTATGATTTGAGCACTATTATACGCACTATATAGTAATTAGTACGATTGTGAACTATGGTATCGATATAGTCGTTCGATTCCGCCATGCTTCCGCTAGTTCCGCTAGTTTGGGACGTTAGCTTCCGCTGTTTACGCTCATTCTGACTATTCTAAGACTAGCTAGGCCATATAATAAATAATAGTACTAAGTACAGCAGGTTATCTGTTAACAAATCCCCTGTTTAGGTATGCTCAACAAGCCTAAACGTGGCCATCTCTTTCTATCGCATGCAAAGTGCTGAACGCGAGCGTGCATCCCGGGCCGGGCCGGCAGGCTTCCTGTACCATTATATACTACATACTTGTAGCGACGCGACGAAATCACTGAGTGAGCCGCACCTGGATAGGCGCAGGAAGCGAGCTCGAAGCACATTCAAATTAGTCCAGTCAATGAACTGACAGCTTGTATGGAAAAAATGTCAATTTTGGAAATAATTTATAATAGCTTATTTTTTATGTGTAACGGATATATTATCAATTAAATAGTTACCCAGCGACAAAATCCGACAAAATTTCAGACATCAATAAAATGATAAATCAACTAGCTTCTGGAAAGTCAGAAAAAAATATTAATAAATATTTTTGGCTTTACTTTGGTTCATTTACATCTTCTCTATAATATTCAAGATAAATCGTACAAAAAAAGACAATGCATGATTCATTGAAATCTACATAATTACTTCCGGATGGAAAGTTTGTCGGATTCTTTAATAAATCATCTTAGAATAACATTTTAAAATGAAATCAACAAAAAAAACGCTATTATAAATTAATGTTTTTCAAAACCGTATTTTGCCTGGAGTAAATCAAATTCGGATGAGAAATGTATATATCAGATAGACCCTCAGATAACAAGACAGGTAATTCAGATGCAGCGAACATAGCAAGTCCTCAAAACAGTTTTATAAGGACGTAAGTTACACGACCTACATACAGAGTTAAGTCGTTTTGTTTAGGCAGATGTGGAAACCTGTCTAAGTTTGGCATCAGTTCATTGGCATTGTAATATCAAATTATCTTGGTATTTGTTTGAGGGATAATTTTCTAGAGTATTTTTTGTCTTTAAGATATTTTTGCGGTTTAAACTCTCTATCAGTAAGTAATATTTTTAGATTCGATTCCACTGCCTAGACTGCTACACTGCCAATTGAATTGGCATTACTTGTAAATAATATCCATACTTAATATTATATATGCGTGTGTCTGTCTGTTGCCTCTTCACGCTTAAATCGCTGAACCAATTGAGATGAAATTTGGTATGGAGATAGTTTGAATCCCGGGAAGGACATAGGACAGTTTTTATCCCGGAAAACATCCCCTAACGGGGTGAAATGGGGAGTGAAAGTTTGTATGGAGCTAATCGTAGCTACGCGTTCCACGCGAACGGAGTCGCGGGCAGAAGCTAAGTATGTATTAAATGGGCCAGTTTGAAACCGGGGCGGGTCGCCAGTTCACCAATATTAGAACTTTTAAAACTCCGAAACTGTGGCCAATCTCGAAGACTATCAAACTCGTGTCACCGAAACCGACGATATCAAACTGTGCTCATCTTTCACTCATTTTTATTAAAAGTTCCCGAAGGAAATCTCTTGGGACCCCCTGACGCGACAAATTTGAGGTTACCACGTTTTTCTTAACTTTGCGAGATTTACATGTCTAACCTACTTTTGAGGACTCGAGAATCTCAAGTTGGGGTTTTACTTGACAAGGTCTTGTATGTTATAACTCGAGTTATTTTTTAATGACGACTAAGTTTTTCCTTATTCATACTTCACGCAGCGCATGGAACTTTTACCGCCTTAGAGGACGATTTTGGGAAAAGTAGTATATTAAATCTTTCGTAATAATTCACTCTAAATATAAAACACATTTTTATATTATTAATAAATTTCATCAAAATCAGGTTGCGACTGGCTGGCCTGGGGTCACAGTATGCACTCCACACATATGCCCTTGTGGCAAGGACGTGGACCGACTGGGTAACCACGGACTATGCTGTCAAAAAAGTGCAGGTCGCTTTTCAAGACACGTGACTCTTAATGACATAATCCGCCGGTCTCTTGCCACCATCAATGTGTCTGCTCTTCTTGAGCCTGATGCAGTGTCTCTGGATCCGTGGAGTTTGGGACGGATGCGTGTGTGGGACGCTACCTACACACTGGCACCGTCCCACCTCCAACGGACTAGGTACTTATAAAGCGGGTGCAGCGGCGGAAAATGCCGAAAATCATAAACGCATTAAATATAGAGGCCTCGGCAGAGAGTACAACTTTGTACAATTTGGCGTCGAGAGCCTCGGTCCGTGGGGTCCCAGTGCGCAAAAGTTATTTACGGAAATCGCGAAACTTCTGGTTGCCGTAACTGGTGACCGAAGAGCTGGCGGCTTTCTCGCGCAACACATCAGCATTGCAATTCAGATTTAACTTAGTTTTAATTTAATTCAGTTAATGTTAGTTATCATCTTGTATCTACTTTTGAAAATAAATTATTTGTTTCCGACCTAGATATGTGGATCCCATTGTGTATAAGTATAAAGTTTCATCTTATTCTAACATGTCGCTTTAAAATGAGAGCCAAACTACGTTTGTATGGAGAGTGTAACGACCTGAGTCGAGTGTTCTGTACTGTGGTTTTTTTTAACCTCCGAGTTATAAGTTTAACGTGTGTCTGTAGCATCGTAGCTCCTAATCTGGACCGTTTTTTTGTCCGAAAGCTGACGTGATCGAGATGGTTCGCCGCTACATTTCAACAAAATCGGCTCAGCAAGCTTTGAGATATTGAACTTTGAAATGAAAATGTCGGGGATTTTTCAACTACGACGTTTTTATTGAGGTATGCAATTAAGGCTTATTGTCCACGTAAACCGCACGTCATGCGCACGCTTTCGTCAATAGACGATTGCAAGACTAACGCTTGCCTCTTGCGCAGAAACCTTCAAAACTGTGTCCACGGAGCGGCAACGAACGCATGACGAGCGGTTAACCGGCGGCTCTATGGTGCTCCTACACTGGCTGTTATCCTTGTTACACTATATAGTGTAACAAGGATAACGCTATGTAACACTAAGATGTTGAAAAGAAATAGTTGATGTTATGTAACATTTTATAACTTCAGTGTGGGAGCACCATAAGTGTTGTACCGTATTGTATCACTCCTCTTCTCTCTTTCTTAAAACTTCAGAACGACAGCGTTCCCTCCGTCTGGAGCAACAGTGACTCGTAAAGATGGCGCGTGTGTGAGTTGAACACTTCTGGCCGGGTGCGAACCGACTAACTTTCAGAGTGCCGTGTAAGGGAACAGCGGAGGCGGTTTTATCATTTCAAATTAAATACTGAATTCAGAGACTACATCTTGGGTCATTTGAAAAGAACGACTGTGGGCAACTGTCATTTTGAAACTTAATAGCATATAGCAGTAACCAGTATAGCCATCATTCAGAACCTCAGTACTACTCGCCCTGCAGAGCAGATGTAGTAGACGCGCAGTCTAAGGCCTATTGTCCACGGAAGCGTAGCTGCATAGACGCGTATTCTTCATTGTACGCTTGGTGCAGTACGCTTGCTTGCAGCCTACATGCAAAACCGCACAACTCTGTCCACGGAGCGGCAACGTCGCGTCAGCGACGCTGCATGCAAGCTTCATGCCGCCGGGCGTACCGCGTGTTATACGCCGGGCCGCATCACACGGAACAGCACGTTGAGTATTTGTGAGAAAAAATGGCGGGAACGGCTGCAAAGTCTCTGCGAATAGTGGAAAAATGTCCGTGTCATATGAAATACGTTGTCATCTGCTGATAGTTCTCTTGCAGCTACGAACAGTCTACAATGTACGTTTCTTTCTATATATGAATGTATCCAATATAAACGGCGTCGTCGCCGACTTCGAAGATAATAAAAGGCCAAAATAACGTCTTCAATCACTGGACGACATCATCAGGAATTAAACAAAATGCAGGCTACGATACGCTTACGCTTCGCTCCGTGGACAACGTCAGTACGCCGGGCTGCATTAATGCTGCACGGCGATGCGTGCAGCGTCTATGCAGCTATGCCTTGTGGACAGTAGGCCTAACTCAGCCGCGCGGAGGTACGGCACCGTGTGCCCGCTCTCAAAGGAATAACTTCATCGTGATACTAAATTTCACCGCGCTCCGCTCCGTGTGTTCCGAGTTCCGCGCCAAAGCCTATATTATTCTTTAGTGTCCTGAAACTGATTTCGTATCTTGGACCAATTCGACAAACTTTGAACAGAATCGAGCGCGAGTCGCGGCCCGTTACTTATAAAGCGATCCGAGTCGGGACCTTGTAAATCGCGAGACGGGTTATGGGGTGTTACGTGATTTCTTTTTGATGCGAGCACTTTCGTGTTGTGGAAATATTGACTTTTTAAAGTTTTTAACTTGGGCAAAGGCTGGTAACTAGCGTCTTTCAAGATATTTGTTTTGAACTCTTGAAACATCTGCTAAGAGTGCCGATAGTGACAAATTAAATGTGCGTTGGTTGCCACACAATTTTGCGAATTTCATTTTTTTTTAAGCTTTATATTAACTTTTACTGTTCGTACGTAATCGTTTGTATATATAGTCTCCCAGCTCGGGTCTACGTTAGGGTCTTTGCCACATTGAAAATCTCACTAATCTCTTATCATTTTTTTTAAATAGAAGTATTGAAATATAAAAACATTTATACCGATGGTTTTAGACGACCGGTTAGCCTAGTGGGTAGTGACGCTGCCTATGAAGCTGAAGGTCCTGGGTTCGAATTCCGGTAGGGCCATATTCGTATTATCGTTTAAACAATTATCTAAATTTTCTAAATAGTTTTCTAAATAATTTGTCTATCTATCTAAGTCTTGGATGTTTTCTATGTATTTAAGTATATATCTATTAATTATATCATCGTCTAGTACCCATAACACAGGCCTTCTTGAGCTTACTATAGGACTAGTTCGATTTGTGTAAAATTGTTCCTTAATATTTATTTAATTATTATTTATTTTATTTATTTATTCGTCAACACACAAAACAATAAACAGTAAATAAAAAAATATAAGAACACGTCACGAAATGGTTCCAACCCAGCATCGTGCTGCCGAAGATCAGCGCTGGTCCTCCGTTGGAACCATTGGTGGAACCACGGCAGGCAACGCACACAAAACTAATTTAAATGTTATGGATAACTTTTACTGTAATTTATTACGTGGTTTCCAAGTATTTTTAATATTGCGAAAGAAGGAATACAATTTCATTGAATGTTAATTTGATCTGTCGACAACCCTCGCCAGTAGTACTCGAGTATTGTTTATGGCCAAAATGTGTTAGCTATCGTCATCACTAAGGCAGTGGATATTCTCATCCTTAGCTCCTAAGTAAACTGTGGAAGAAATAAGAAGAAGTGGGGAGCGTCCTCAAAGATTGAATGATCACACAAAACGGCGTTCAAATGCCCTTTATTCTAATCCCTTTAACATTCCAAGCCTTGAAACGTCAGTTCCTTATTGTATTTAAAAGTTATTTATCGCGATTACGAATTTCAGGTGATAAATTCAATCCAAAGGGTAGCTTAATTCACCGGAGTTGGTCCTGGGTAAGGAAACTTTGGGACTTGCTGTATTTATTCAATCGGTATTTTATAACTTGTACAATTTATAGGATTTTCAAGCCTTTCACAGACAGGCGCGGCCTGGCTACTGTGGTGAATAGTAAACTTGTCATTAGTTTACATTAATTTACTATTGAGTATTGACCGACTGCAGGCCGCGCCAGTGTAATTCAGGCCTTAACAGTAATAATAATCTTTTGCCAAAACGTAGCTGTCACATCGATTAATTGATAAATCATTAAAGCCTGAATCACACTGGCGCGGCGTACAATGGCGGTCAATCGACGCGACAAGGTGCAGGAGAAGAAGAAACCTACTTGTCGGAATCTGTGCGGTACCGCACCGACTGGACCTCGTCATTTGCTGCGTCCTGCACCATCGACGCAGCTTTACGAAGGCAGAGGAAAGTAGTGGAGTATGTGCGCGTGAAGACCGGATTCATCCTGAGGGTCGTGAGTTGGAGTATCGCAATAACGTGCATTTTAATTCCTTGGTGTTGAGAGTTCCAATAGACCATCTATCGACTTTCAATAAGGAATAATTTTGGCTGAAGGGAGTCGAGTTCTGGCGTTATCGCTGTCGATTACCTGACACCACGAAATTGCTCAACACATCGGAGTAATAGTATTTTTGTAGTTTTTAATAGGTTTAATATTGATATGTATGTTAGGGTTCACTAATGTTAGACCAAACAACTTTTGGCCAAATGTTTCATTTGACAAAAGTTTCATTTGACCTAATGCATTTTTTTCTTAAATAGAAAGCTTTATAGGATTATTATAAAACAAACCTGACCTAACCTAATGACTTCTATTTGATGATATTCAAAGAATACCCGAAAATACCACTGTTTTGAGGAAAAATGCATTAGGTCTAATGAAACATTTGTCAAATGAAACATTTGGCCAAAAGTTGTTTGTTCAACAGACAGGACCCCGTATGTTAGTCTTTAAGGTATTTGTAATATGGGCCTTTGTGTTCTGATTTAAATAAATAGTTATGTAATTGTGTCTATACATATCGTATGCCATGGAATCAGCTATCATATTGACTACTGACCGCCACCGCAGGCCGCGCCAGTCTGTGAGGGGCTTTAATGTAACCAGATTTACTCTCATTTAGCACAAATGGGAAATTTACACCTCGAAATGATTAGTCAAATCTAAATAACTTGTCAATTTGAATATCTTCGATAGAATATTAACCACCTTGAATAGTGCTATAATTTTATTACGTCCTAACAGTATAATTTAGATACTTGATTATAGATCGAAAGAAATACGTTCATATATATTTGATTACGTACACTCCAAAAATATGACCAATCGGAAATACGACATATGAATGTTGAACAAAATGGTAGATTTTTATATTAATTTAAATTAAACAATAATTACTTTGCACAGTATTCAAATATGAACCTATTTTATAGTGGTCAAAATTCCATTTAATCTATATTCATCGTAAACAAGATAAAAATTGGCCATAACAAAGTATAGACAAATACGTTTTCACCAAATTCACATTTGATGATACCGCTTTTAGTCCAAATTCAAAATGGTAATTTCGTATTGTCGATTTTTCATTTTTGCCGAATGTCAGGAAATCAATCGATATGACAGTACGTTATGACATTGCTATATCACTGTCAAACTTCGAAAACTCTTAACTCACGTTTTGCAACGCTATGTCTTTATAACAGACTTCAAAAAAGGGGAGGTTCTCAATTCGTCGCCCAAAGCCATGGAATGAAACCCACGCCAAGAAAATAAGCTAGGAGAATAATGAAAGAAAACGGCAAATCATGAACTCATTAACAATTAAGCCGATACGTATAATATACAGCCTTCTTATAGCTATCCATTTCAAAGACTCCCATTTAACACAGTTAAAATATTATTCACAGTATAGAGACGGGAAACGATTTATGAAGTAGGATATGAGGCATATGCTGGTTGCGTATTAGATAAAAATCCGACAATGGCGTCGTGTTTTTGGCAGACATGCCGAATATCATGCAATTTCTGCATTGATTTTCACCATGATTTAGATTTAGATTTATTTATTTCACAATATACAATTACAATGTAAATTAAAGCTAGCTTAAACTATATATATATGAATTTATATTATGATCGTCAGTTACATTACATTAGGTTCTAATTATAGTCACAATGAATTAATAGGTAAAAGTAAATAAATGAAAAATTAAAAAACCAGCCAAGTGCGAGACGGACTCGCCCACGAAGGGTTCCGTACCATTATCTATAAAAACAGCAAAAAAAAAAACGTTTGTTGTATGGGAGCCCCCCTTCAATATTTATTTTTAGTATTTGTTGTTATAGCGACAACAGAAGTACATAATTTGTGAAAATTTAAACTGTCTAGCTATCGCGATTCTTGAGATACAGCCTGGTGACAGACAGACGGACAGAGTCAAGTCTTAGTAATAGGGTCCCGTTTTTACCCTTTGTGGAACCGTAATAAGATAATATCACATAAAGATCGTCAGATAACAAACTATACCTTAATAAACGAATGGTCACAAAAAACGGTATACACGTTCAACCTCTTGAATGAACAAAATGATCCAATGAATGTAAGTCTGATGTTAAAGGAATACATTTTAGTTTAATTAGTCTCGTTCGATCTTGCCGTAGACTTGATTTTATACAACGACGGTGGCAAACAAGCGTACGGCCCACACGATGGTAAGCGGATACCGCAGCCTATAGACACGATGGGCGTTGCCGACCCTTGATATGTTTGAGGATTCGCCGTGTCAACAGCTGAAGGAACAAATTCCCTCGCTCTCAACACAACGCACCCTCGGGAGCTCTGGCGACCTTGCTCACCACCAGGAACACAACACTACTACTTACAGATTATTTAAATTTATAGAAATAATAGAAAACTATGCCTTGTATTAACATAATACGAGTGCATATGATTTTTCCACCTTTGTTCTATACAAATCTATATCGGTGAAAGATCTTATCATACAACAGACAAACTTAATGTCATTAATTATTCTACCAGCCGACCTAGTTTCAAGTAAATAATGTCGTTCTATAGATAGTACAACATTAATAAAGCTGATAATAGTGATAATGTTGTAGTTTTGTATTATTGATAGTACGGTGTCTGGATACACACACTTACATACATTCACATAATGATGAAATCAATAAGATAAGATAGATAATGTTGTACTATAGATAGTACGATGTAAAACAATAATTTTCCCGTAATCACTATACTGATTACGGTACACGAACCGTGCCAGTTATCTAAAGAACAATCTTCTTAATCTATATATAATGGTTTACGTGTCTCGGTTGTAATTATTCTGGTGAAGTTTTCGACCATATTTTATGGTACAGTGATCGGGGAGTGGTACAAGTTGTGAGCGGGCGACGGGTTAAATCAGGGGTCGGCAACCTTTTAGCGACCAAGGGCCACATAGGAGCTAAAATGACGCGGGCCGCACTGCTTAATTATTTGTGAATTTATTAGGCAGTTACAAAATTTTGAATTTAACGACCTTTACATACAAAACAGCTGGGGAGGCTAGCGGGCGGCAAGCAAGGGCCTGTTTTCGACCCCTGAGTTAAATTATTTCAGAAGTGTTTTAACCCTTAAGAAAAAGAGAGGTGTTATAGTTATGTGTACCTACCGCTGTGTCTGTGGTATCATATCTCCCTAACAGGTAAACCGATTTAGATGCGGCTTTTTCATCGAAAGTCTTGTCTGTCGAGATGGTTCTTAGGTTTGTTCTTATTTATAATATTATAGTATATAGTAAGGATTAAAATGAGAATGGAAACGAGTTTTGCCATATAATTACTTAAGTCGACGTATTTATATAAGGATTGACAGTTATACCCTAGTCTTACCTGATGGTAAGCTACGACAGAGCCTAAGATGAAGCTCACTGGTTCAGTAATAGAATTAATCGGCCCCTGATAACAAAATGACGTAACTTTGAATAACGCTTCTTTGAAAAGTTATGTAAATAAAATACCTCTTTGATGATGCTAATCGGTTACTGTAGTTTTTTCAACATCGAAGATGGCTTGAATTGATATTATTTTTAAGGATATCTCAACCAATACCGCTTTCCGTCTATCCCTTTGACCAAGTCACTTCCATCAAGCGTAGGCGGTACTATCGCCTCAGTCCTGGGCGTGGAATTTAATGCTCTTCTAGATTAGAAATTTTTCAAATCTTTTTTCTCCAAAATCTATTTTGATTGTTAATTTTGTATATGGGCTTTATTACACTGATTGTTACGATAGCCGGTTGGGGGTTTTAATAGATAATTTAGATAAAGAGTCAGTTTCAAATCCGCTACTTTCAACTAGTACATGTATTATATGTTTTGGCAAGCGATCCAATAATGTAGGTGTAATACCAGACACTCGTCCTAATTGCGAAAGTTTCTGAAGATGCAAACATCTACCTACTCATTGAAAAGAAAAAAATAATTAAAAACATATAAATATACGTATGATGAATCTCTCAATTCTACACCAGAATAACTTGACAGACTACAATACCGTATTCTTGACCACATTTAAAAACTACAATGTCATAAGTTTATATAAACTAAAATGTTGATTCGATCTACAAAAAAAGACCGAGTTGCACTCCGGGAGTGCCGGCAGAAGTTAAAACTCAATGACATTGTACCAGTTTTTCGATCAGGTCACGCACGTGTCCGTCTTAAGGTTGTTTCCCATCGGCGAGGCGAGGCGGGGCGTGGATGGGCGAGAATTGAAATTCGTATGGGACTTACTACCTATTTGCACTGAGCGCGCGCGCGCGCGGTGGAGATACTTAGTAAGTCCCATACTAATTTCAATTCTCGCCCATCCACGCCCCGCCTCGCCTCGCCGGTGGAAAACCACCTTTACGGTCACGTGACCTGTCTCGAATCTCACTTCTTACGAATCTTACGGTCACGTGACCTGTGGCGAGTTTAACAAACTTTCCCCATCACAAAAAGTGCACAGCGCCGCTGAAGAAGTTTTCACTTCAAAAAAATATATATAAACAATTTACATGTAAAATCTTGCATCCACCATAGGCGGTAACAAAGAAAGCCTCAGATCACTTATTTATAAGTCAAATACTTGAGACTAGTTGCGACATTCTTTGTTTTACCGCCCTAGGTCAGCAATGTATTGCGACATATAATTTTACGATCCCTGCTCTGTCATATAATATTGCCAGTACTGTACTGTCGACTACGGAATTATTGAGTACCCAGTAACCCCTCGATAAAGTATGCGTAACCACTGGCACCCGGCCGGGCGTGATAAAACTTGCTCAAACATGCAACTATGTCTTGGAAATTTATGAAGCATATCGTTCGAGTATACTCTGAATGATTCGCAAAAATCTACTAAAATAAGATACAAAGAAACGATACAAGCGTATTGCGTTATCTCCGCCACCCAAAAGGTTATCTGGAAGAGCGCTTCTTAGCGATAAGGCCGCCTGTTGTACCTCTACTTTAAGCCTTCTTCTGTACTGTTTTTTTTGAGGTGTGCAATAAACTGTTTTTGTATTGTACTGTGACATTTGTAACTATATGAGTTCCCCTTCCAGCCCCGCTATTCTGTAACTGTAACCTAGTCTGTAACTAAGGGGGTGAAATGGGGGTGAAAGTTTGTATGTAGCTGCGATATAAACGAGTTCCACGCGGACGGAGTCGCGGACAGAAGCTAGGAACATAATAATCATAGCCTGTAAGTTTCTTGATCTTGATAATCAACTGACCTTCAAATTAAACCATTTCCTACGACTGTGACAGGGCACTAATGTCTATATCCAAATGTACAAAAAGAACAAAGCTTCTGTACTAATGGCATCATCAGGCAGCGTTCACATTATTAGTTCTATCTGAATCAAAGCATACATTAGGAGGACCGCGTTATGCAACAACATTGAGGAACCAAGATTTATATACATACTAACTTCCGCCTTCATCTGCGTGGACCGGGGATAAAAACTGTTCTATATTTTAATCTAGGCTATAAACTATCTTCGTGCAAAATTTTATCGAGATCGTGGGCGTGATTAAGTCACAAATATAAAAAAATGGCGAAGGCGGCACGAGTTAGACTCCATTTCAAAGGATTGTCCAGAGGCTGCTCGGGATCGGGATGTCTGGAAACCGAGGCTCAGGCCTTTGCCAAGCACTAGGACACCACAGGCTCCTAATAAATCATACTAATATTATAAATGCGAACGTTTCGATGTTTGTTACTCAATCATGCTTAAACGGCTCTACCGATTTGGATGCAATTTCGCACAAAGCTAGCTTATAGCCTGGATTAAAATATACGATAGTTTTTATCCCGGGTCCACGCAGAAGAAGTCGCGGGCGGACGCAGAGTCCCTAGAGTTTGCGGTATAAAGTTGACTGCGAAACAAACACCCGATTCAACTTTTGATGACAACACATGATAGCGACTATAAGACCAATTTTGTGAAAATCTTTTGTCACTAGCGTTCTACCAAATTTTGCTACTAGCTCAAACCTTTTAGAGGATTTAGCTGCTCTCGTGATATGACCTTGTCTTAAGTTGTTTTTCGTTTGTTCGGTACACCGCCTACAGTTACTCTGGTTTTCCAAAGGTCTGGTAGATAATGCAATATTATTTCCGCCATGAAGTCCACCTTTATGTGCTTTTAGATTTTTTTTTACAATGAAGGTGTTATAAATAAATAAGATTATCC
Organism: Epinotia bilunana; assembly: GCA_947049275.1. NCBI lineage: Eukaryota > Metazoa > Arthropoda > Insecta > Lepidoptera > Tortricidae > Epinotia > Epinotia bilunana. The sequence goes on along the minus strand of OX346275.1, from coordinate 11,896,790 downwards.
ATCTCACGAGCCGCCATGTAATTCCGTATCAGCCCCAGTACTTAGAACTACCACAGCTCTCATTCTAACATCAAAGGCACCACACTGCATAGCGCCATCCAAATAATAGTTTTGCATTTTTCACGGTAGCTGCGTAATTTGAACGCACACATGCACACCCGTCATTACCCCGCACCTGTGTTTTGTTTCTCACACTACTGACTTAAGAGACACAGCGTATGTCCTTAGGAAATACATGGCGCTTAAGACATCTTGCATAAAGCCGTTCCGTTGGTGATGAGACGGAACATTAGTTGTGTTTTGTTTAATTCAAGAGAATTAAGGCGTAATTAGACTTGGATAAAACTTGGATGCGTGTAGAAGTAACATTATTCTCAAAGAATTTTTAACCTACTTACTTACAACGAATTTGCATGGCGTTAGTTACCGTTGGTGACCACTACCTACTCTTTTTTGAAATGCAAATACACGAACTTCAATATGCACGCTCAGGCTGCGCCGAATATTGTACAAAATGAAATTTTTTATACACATTTTTGTATTGAACGGCGTATGGCTCAGCATGGTGCCGATTGCTGTTACGTGTTTGAAGTATTGATATCATTACGCGAATTGTATGAGAACGCGACGCACTGATACCTATTGAGATGGGTTTATCATATTATTATTAATCAACTGAATTTTGTAGGCGGGTGGCATTGGGCGAGGCACATTGCACGTAGAACCGATGGCCGTTGGGGCGGAAAGGTTCTCGAGTGGCGACCATGTACCGGAAGGCGCAGCGTGGGTAGGCCCCCCACAAGGTGGACTGATGACCTGGTAAAGGTCGCGGGAGTCCGCTGGATGCGGGTGGCGCAGGACCGGTCATTGTGGCACTCTTTGGGGGAGGCCTATGTCCAGCAGTGGACGTCTTTCGGCTGATATGATGATGATGATGGGATATTTACAAAAACAACATTTAACTGGCATTAGCCTGTAGAAGATCTCGGGGCAGACCACACAAATCACTACTCTTAAACTCCCATGCAACTACACCTTCCCCCCTATTCTGTAACTTGTTTTAAGCTCACCTCAACGCTCACCCACAAATATATCTTGACACCGCGATGCGTAATGACTAAGCGTAGGTAGAGGTCTAGTTTCGTGACAGGTGACCGGCGGGGTGAGCCGCATTAACGCGTAGCGTGGACAAGTATAGTCATTAACTCAAGTATCAAGGTCAGTGTGAAGGTCATCAGTCATAAACAATAAAGGTACTTACCATTACCATACTGTATAAAATTAATATAGCAGCTAATTAATAAGGCAGGCTGCTTAACTCAAAAAATCTTTTAAATTTAAGATTAGCAGTTAAGACTGTAATGTAACCCCTATTTTTTGAATTAAACAGTTCAATATATTTTTTAATGACGTCACGATCCTCAGAGAGCTGTATATTATAATACGCGGGCGTAGCCGCGGGATCAGCTAGTTATCTAAAAAGAACAATCCAATACATTTTCCATGGCCCATTGCATTTTACAGCTTCACATCTTCAACTGTCCCGTATTATCAAATATTGTTTCCCAAGAGTTGTACAAAGGTCGTATCTCAATATGACTTTAATAGTCACTTACGACCTTTCGAGAGTGTTAATGTTCAGTTTTATCTCTCGAAACTTTTAAGATCATTGGATCAGTAGAATAACGGTTTAAGTGACTATGGTTTTCTGAAGAACGTAAGTCTGTTTAGGAAAAGTGAAGTGTAATGGTTGCCTTTTTATTACAGTTGTTTTCACTTTACGCAAACGGCTGCAAACAATATCAAGTGCGGCGATAGAGCATAAAAATATGTTAAGCAACAATGTATGTATTTCCTGGGGGGGTAATCATGTAACGTTTCAAACACGCGTTAGGACAATTTAACTGTTATTTTACCATATAAAAAGTGACATTGAGAACCTGCACGGCTGTCATGAGACAGCCCGCGAGCTCTCTCGATATTTCTCGCGCTATCCGTCTCTCTCTTATTAGAACACTTAGAACAAGAGGTATAGTGCGAGAAAAATCGAGAGTATGTCGCGGCCGTCTCATGATAGACGTGCTGACGCGCGTACAATGCGTTACGTGATCGACCTGCACATCTATCATGGGACGGCCGCGACATACTCTCGATTTTTATCGCACTATACCTCTTGTTCTAAGTGTTCTAATAAGAGAGAGACGGATAGTGCGAGAAAAATAGAGAGAGCTCGCGCGCCGTTGAGTGATAGCCGTGCTGCTAGTCTAATACGAATTTTTAGAAATATTACATTTTTGGCCGACATTGCACGTAGAATCGATGGCCGTTGGAGGTTCTCGAATGACGACCACTTGCCGGAAGACGCAGCGTGGTTAGACCCCCCACAAGGCGGACTGATGACCTGGTAAAGGTCGCGGGAGTCCGATGGATGCGGGTGGCGCAGGACCGGTCTGGGCGCTCTTTGACAGAGGCCTATGTCGAGCTATGGATGTCTTTCGGCTTATGTAAGGGGTTATCTCCGGAACGAATCATCCTATTTCAAATATTCTTTCAATAGTATATAGTATGGACCTTCGGGATGGACACAGGATATAGTTTATCCCGCGACTTTAACGCTCTATAACGAAGAGCGCAGGCGGAGTCGCCACGCAGCGCCGCGCGGCCATCAGCTTGCAGTCAATTTTGCATGTTTGTTACTCAATGACGCAAAACCGTCTACGCGGATTCAGCGGACATTTGGTATAGAGATAGTTAACTATAACCTGAATTAAAACATAGGATACTTTTCATCCAAAAAAGCATCTCCTAAAGAGATTAAATAGGGGATAAGTTTATACAGGAGTTCACGCGGACGAAATCCATACAGATCTACACTATCCAATTTCATACTTAATGTAATGAATGCAAAAGTAACTCAGTCTGTCTGTTACTTTTTCACGCTTAAACCGCGATCCGATGGAGATTAAAGGTAATGAAGACAGTTTTAATCCTAGGGCCTTCCCTAGGATTAAAACTGTCTTCATTACCTTAGGGGATGTCCTTACATAGGATACTTCTTATCACAGAAGTCATCCCCTAAGGCTAGTCTGTGTATAAACCTGTGTGTTATACATATATGCTAAGTCGATATTTATGAGCAACCAGCTTCTGCCCGCGAATCCGTCCGCGTGGAACTCGTTTATATCGTAGATCGATACAAACTTTCATCCCCCATTTCACCCCGTCAGGGGGTGATTTCCGGGATAAAAACTATCCTATGTCCTTCCCCGGGATTCAAACTATCTCCATACCAAATTTCATCTCATTCGGTTCAGCGGTTTAAGGGTGAGGTAACAGACAGACAGACAGACAGACACACTTTCGCATTTATAATATTATAGTATGGATTAGTATGGATTCTGCAGCAAGAAATAAATGAGAAATGTGTGAAATTTAAAGTACACTAGTGTGGAATTTCAAATATCCGAGCGATCTCGCAGCTGCGCCTGGTTTAACATTCGATCTCCCCGCATATTCCTGGTTCTAAGTTACTCTTTATTTCAGCTTTGGGATTGTGACATTCTTGGGAATAATGTATGTTGTTGAATATAGTAGTATTGGAGAGAATTTACGATGCTTGTCTTTATCTTTCATGCGATTTCAAGGAAATTGGTGTACAGCGGACGGACGTCAGGGATTTCAAGTTTCGCTTGTATAATGGTCTAAGGATAAATCGTTAAATTTTTCCTGTGGCACTATTTATGTTACCTACACTTAACCATATGATATCTATATTTAACCACTGTGGAACAAGAAACGGTCCCCTGATATATGTAATTTTGAAGGAAAATAAAAATGTATATTTAAAAAAAAACATTTTCCATGCACGTCTGGTTAGCCTTCTTTACATTTGTTCCAAATTTCAAATCGATAGCATAAGTAGTTTCTGAGATATTTAACGTTGTGTCAGGCGGACAGAGACGCAGCATTAAGGTTACTTTTTTACCTTTTTGGTACGGAACCCTAAAACAACATAAGCGTGAATTATACCCATAAAAACAACAATGAGGCTCCAAAATTAAGCATAAAAACAAATAATCATAAATAATCCGACCGTCCATCAACTGAAAAAAGTCCCTCATGATTACTCTCAGTAGATTCGACACGGTTTACAACTGATTAAATAATAAATGCTTTTGTCACCCCTAAATCGACCCTTTCGGGCCACGTGCGGTCGTAAAGACTTTAGCCATTTGATGTTAGGGTTGCCACTAGTGGTGCTCGGCGGTTTTGCTTGGAAATAAAAATTATTGCTGTTATATACTTTAGTCGCTGCCCACGCAGCTTCGCTGGATAGATTATAGCTTCTGCCCGCGACTCCGTTCGCGTGGAACTGGTTTAGGTATAACGTATTTCCATACAAACAGTCACTCCCTTTTCATTTCCAGGATGAAAACTACCCCAGGATTCGGACTATCTCTATACCAAATTTCATCAAAATCGGTTCAGCGGTTTAAGCGTGAAGAGGTAACAGATAGACAGGTATTCGCATTTAGAATATATTAAGTAGGTAATTGTAGCTCCATACAAACTTTCACCTCCTGTTTCAACCCTTAGGGGGATAAAAATCTGTCCTATGTCCTTCCCCGGAACTCAAACTATGTCTAAAAAATTTCATTTAAATCGGTTCAGCGGTTTAATTCAATTCATTTATTAAGTCAGATAACAAGATCCATTATTTGTTAGTATTATCCTTAAAAAGACTATGTTAGTACTTAGAATATCAAATGAATAAATAAAAAGTAAAAAAATAAAGAAAGAACATTAGACACTTGGCTTCATTGAGTACGGCGCATGTAACCGACTACAATGAAGCAAGTAAGGGCAGTCCAATCTGTCCCCTATCATCTTTAAGATGGTGTTGGGGCTGGCGCGCACCCGACGCACCAGGGATGCAGCTCTCTTGCGCACGGTGGCATAGAAGCAATCCACCCTAGCTTCTGCAAACTTCCCTGATGCGCTACAGTAGCGCGGCAGCCCCACCAACACCCGGAACGCGTTGTTGTACTGGACGCGGAGGGACCCGTAGGCCCGTTTTGTATAATCACGCCATAAGCTGCACGAGTACAGGGAGGTACAGTAAGCTCGAAATAACGTAAGTTTCACCTCCCTTGTACAGCGTGCAAACTTACGATCTATCATATTGGCCCGGACCGACAGGGCCCTCCGCTCCCGCTCCATTGAGCGGGAGCGGAGGGCCCGCTTAACAGCAGCTTCAGTATATGGTGTTTGAGGTCAAACGTGACAGAACAGCTGAAGTGACACCCATTAAACTTAGCGGAGCTGTCCTTGAAAGAGTTGAGTCGTTTAAGTATTTAGGACACATCGTCACGTCTGACCTCAAAGACGACAAAGACATTTCTTTCAAGGACAGCTCCGCTAAGTTTAATGGGTGTCACTTCAGCTGTTCTGTCACGTTTGACCTCAAACACCATATACTGAAGCTGCTGTTAAGCGTGAAGAGGTAACAGACAGACAGACAGATACACTTTAGCCCATATTTGTATAGGTGCATGTCCATCCCGGAGGTCCATTTTAAATACACCATCATTATCATCATCAATGGAAAAAAATGGTGAGCTGTAAAACTCGCAAGCCTGTCTTTTGCAATTTTTTTAGGGTTCCGTACCCAAAGGTTAAAAACGGGACCCTATTACTAAGAATTTGCTATCTGTCCATCCATCCATCTGTCTGTCACCAGGGCTGTTATTCGCTAAGCGTTAATGCGGCTCACCCCCCCGGTCACCCGTCACGAAACTAGACCTCTACCTACGTTTGGTTACTACGCATCGCGGTGTCAAGATATATTTGTGGGTGAGCGTTGAGGTGAGCTTAAAACAAGTTACAGAATAGGGGGGCAGGCTGTATCTCAAGAACCGCGATAGCTAGACAGTTGAAATTTTGACAGATGATGTATTTCTGTTGTCGCTATAACAACAAATCCTAAAAACAAAATAAAGTAAATATTTAAGGGGGGCTCCCATACAACAAACGTTTTTTTTTGCTTTTTTTGTAGATAATGGTACGGAACCCTCCGTGCGCGAGTCCGACTCGCACTTGGTCGTTTTTTTTTTATTACGAGGCACAGAATCGGCAAAAAAGCCTATATTGAACCCACTCAGAAAATTTCACGAGAATCGGTTTAGAAATACGACCTGTAGAGACAGCCAGACATACGATATAATGTTGACCCAAGCTAAAACGCATTCCCGCCGCTCGCTCGTTCTGTTAAAATTATCGACCACCCAAATTCACTGTTTTCCGTGTTGGACCAAACAGAAGAACAGACTTAATTCTGATTAGATTTGTATAAATTTTACTGCGGTTTTACTGCGGGCTGCAGAATTCGCAGGTCGGGCGCGTTTAGGTAACGTTTACGATTTAGGTTTAAGGGAATTCCGTGGTTCCGGCCGCCATACAATAGTACATTGTGCCAAATGGACGCTTAGAGATGTTTTACGAACGAGAACGAGAGTCTATTAGCAGCTCGAAGGCTTTGATGACTCGAGTTTGTAAAATTCTTAGTGTACCTATGTCTTTCATCACATTTGCGAGGAAACATAAAATCCCATGTCCCATGGGAAAAGTTGATCAGTAGTGTTTGTTGAATTGGACGTAACAGGTAAGGCCAATATTTATTAATATACTAGCTGATGCCCGCGGCGTCGCCCGCGTGGTTATAGGAAAATGTTACATACTGAATTTTCCCGTGGGAATTAGATGTTTTCCCGCTGGAAAAAGTAGCCTATGTCACTCTGCAGCCTCTAAACTATCTCCATACAAAAATCACATTAATACGACGCTCCGTTGCGACGTGAAAGAAGGGCAAACAATCACATACACACTTTCGCATTTATAATATTAGTAAGGATTTGATGGGATATTTTTATCCGTAGCAGAACCAAGGTAACCGATATAGCCCTCCGAATCGCTAAACTTAAGTGGCAGTGGGCGGGGCACATTGCACGTAGGACCGATGGCCGTTGGGGCGGAAAGGTTCTCGAGTGGCGACCACGTACCGGAAGGCGCAGCGTGGGTAGGCCCCCCACAAGGTGGACTGATGACCTGGTAAAGGTCGCGGAAGTCCGCTGGATGCGGGTGGCGCAGGACCGGTCATTGTGGCACTCTTTGGGGGAGGCCTATGTCCAGCAGTGGACGTCTTTCGGCTGATATGATGATGATGATGGGATATTTACAAAAACAACATTTAACTGGCATGTTTTTATTTATTTATTCATCCCTTAATTAACACTAACAGACAGGCTATGCATGTTAATTATGCAGGAGGATATTATACGTCTATTTTACGAAATCGAGTTATTGGTATGATTATGTTCGTCTGCGAAGGCGCGCTACAATTGTATTGTTTAAATACATAATATTGTGGGAGAATTAAGGTGGTGCTTTCTATGTATTTCTATGAAATACCTTCCGTAGACAGCGACACGTCGCCGTCATAGAAATTCATAGAAACCGATAGTGTCGTTGCGACACGTCGTCTGCTGCTGCTGTCTGCGGTCGGGTTCCAACTTGCACCTTTAAGGTTTTATTGCTCCCTGTAAATCGACACCAATGTAGTTATGTTATTTTTGTAAACATCCCTTCATTTGTTTTGTATGTATTAATTCCTGCGCTAAGCGGATTAGTGTGGCGGCCGGGATCGGACCCGTAACACGTAAATCGGCGCGGTTTATTCTGGTAATGTGGCTTTTATCGTCACGCTCACTGTTATTTGTAACACTTCCAGTGATTGCGTTGGTTCTTTCGGTCCGTGGTCTCGAGAGTTTGTTTTGTGTAAGCAAAACTGAGGCATGCTTTTCAATATTCAGGTTCAGTTTTAGACTGTCATATATGTATATACATACATAGATCGACACCTTTATTTCCGATAAGGGTAGGTAGAACACGTGAAACTTGTGTTCCAGTGCCACTTTGAACATGAATCTGGGGGTAAAAGATCGATAAAATTTGATATTTTTTATTATTTATTAATTTAAGGTTCACCTACAATTGTTGACATCGATACATAGAAGCTAATGCATATAAGGAATGGTGTCACAATTACTTACAGGTAAACACGGCATGCAAAAAAAAAAAAGTAAACAACTATAGAAATACCTAAACTTTAACTAATTTTCTAATTACTTATTACTGACTTAGTTATGTTTTAAGAAATAAATATCGCAGTGATAGATTGCTAGCCCATCGTCCACAACACACTTCAACCCTGCTCCCTTAGTTAGACTTTTACGACACCCACGGGAAGAAAGGGGGTGAAATTCTAACCCGACACCACACGCGGGACGACAGACTGTCATATGTGGATTAAAATATTCATCAATCATCATCATCATCAACCTATATACGTCCCACTGCTGGGCAAAGGCCTCGTCTCTTGGACGAAAGGGAATGGGCAGGAGTCCCCACGCTGCACTGTGTTTCGCTCGGAACATGCTAGCTGGACAAAATTATTTTCTCTAAAATTAAGCTTCTAATAGGTCTGTCTGGATGAAATATAATGTTATTCATAGTAAAATCTCCAAAAATTGGATACACCAAAAAATAAAAAATATTTGTATGGAAAAAAATATATTTACACCACACTACAATACTTAAGCCTAATGACGTACAAAAATAATCTTAATGACCCAATTCATTACTGAAAATACATATAATTATACCTATTTAACAAATAACTCTATACAATTCTTAATAGTACCTAGGTAGTAATGATTCAGTCATCATTACAGTGTTCATCCTCGTCCTCGGAAGAATCCGAAACACAATAATCTTCGGATATATTACTAACAGTAATTTTATTTCTGACAAGATGGTCGGGTGAAATTAATAAATCTAATACTTCTAACGGGAGAGATCCTGTTTTTTTGCGGGGCGTTTCCCTGAGGCTGTTAATTAAAGGATCAGATGTGATTATTAACATGTTAAGCAAATCTGTATTCGTGGCAACACGGGACCTTTTGCGAGTATTATCCCGTCGGAATCTTCTGCAATCCTTGTTGCGAGCTTCCTGAGCCTCCTCAGAAAGCTGCCCGATTGGCAAAAGAGCCGATTGGATAATATTTTATGCACAGTTACAGGCATGCAATACCACGAATACAGATCCAAATACAGCCTTATTGTTTGGTCTGCTAGCTTTTTAAATTTATCGACATTAATATCAAAACCGGAAGACAAAGCCCTAAGTAAAGTGTCGAAAATGTTTTATCAATGTTACATCTAATCCTGTAATTTCAGCGCTCAACTCTGGATTTCCGAAAAATCTTCTAGCAGTATTTCCATCATTACTATTGCCAAAACCTGGTTTTGGTTTATCAACCACTAAGCCCATTCTGGATTTAAAATGGTCTTGAATTGTTGATGAACGTTGCTTTACATTAGCTTTATCAGTTGCATTTCTCAACTGCCATTTCTTTACATCGAGCCGGTAGCTAATGTGCAGCAAGCATTCAAAACAACGAATCCAAGCATGTAGTGTTGACAAACCAAACCCAAGATTATCTTTATTGGCCGTAAATTCCCTAGCCTCATCATTCATTATCTTTGGGGTTGCACCACAGATGAAACAACTCTGTGCTGACAAAGTCTCTGTCAAAGCATTACACACTTTCCCATCAACCATTGTCAAAAGCAGCTCATGGTTAACAGAAACCACATTTCCATCATCCACGTTACATATTGTCGGCAATAGCTCGCTTATCTCTTTCAAGACTTTGTCGGTCTCGTGTATGGTAATCTCCTTACTTTCTTTCGAGAAAATGAACTTAATTGGTCGACAATACATAGTGGAGGATGGACGTGGATTTTGCCAAACAATATTACCGCTTTTGTCACGTAATTGAAGAGGGACAAATGAAAATAAGAACAAATATTCATCGGTAGCTTCATTATCGGTGAATTTTTGTTTGTAATTGCTATGACCAGAGCTTCCATCACAACCCCATTTGCTAATTAGTGTGAATGATGAGTGCTCATAACGATCCGAAGAACAAGCAGTAATAACTTCATGTTGTGCACAAATTAAACGCTGGGCAGTTTTGTCTAGGATAGCTTGAAGTTTAATTTCTGCACGCGTTTCCGTTATTTCTACGTGTTCTTCTGACAGTAAACCGGCTTTTTTGGCATTCCGAAGGCAATAAAATGATGGAAATACCCGATGATCCGCACGCATACTCCACTTCCTGGTTTGTTTGTACGAGTGAGACGTAGATTTGGAGTCCACATAATAAGCCAAAGCTTCATCACTCGTCAAGCACCTTTGCTGCTTCTGCTGCTGGTCGCTGCTCTTCCGATCACGCAACTTGTCAGGACTCTCACTGACTTCTTTTATCAATTTAGCAACGTTTCGCTTTCCAGATAGTCGAGACGATATTTCGGCAGCTACTAATAATTCTTCTGAACTACGTGTCGAGATCAAATCATCAACACGTCGACGGTTTGTTTTGGCACTCGCATCTTCCATGTTTAGTGTAGGTCTTCCAGGGCCCGGTTGAGATTCCTTGGAACTACAACATGCCTCAGCATGATCGTACGACACAGTAAATGTCAAATCACCTTGGAGCCATTCCTTATTGCTTGCCAAAAAGCGTTCCCGAGTTCTATGAGAACATTCCCATTTTTCCGAAAGCTTCGATGAAAATCGGGAAATCACGGTCTTGATTTCCTTCATTGAATCTTCCATTATTCCGCTTATGTCCTGTATTTTCGAAATGTACGCGAAGAGAGCACCATTTCGTTCATTCTTGGAGTTTTTGAGCCATTCTTCAAAACAAGCGATTTTCGGCACGTTGAAAGTGACCTAGAAAAAAATTAATAAATAAAAATCAGGCAAAATCGGGCCAGAAAAATAAAGACCCTCGTTATCAATGAGGTTATAGCTACTTCCTAAAAAATATTCAGGTCGGGGAGAAGAGGGGATTTTTACTTATACTCCAATGAATTCGAAATTGAAGTTTTTTCTTAAATTTGTAACATAACGATATATTTTTCTAGGTTACAGGTTAAAAGGATCAAAATATAATAGTATTTAAAATAGTACTTACTCTTAGTAACAGAATCCATCACAGCACTTAACCAAAATTAATGAAATATACTTGTGAGACGTTATCGCAATCGGAGCTAAAATGCAACTAAATTCATGCAAATAATGCAATTGTTTTATATACTTACCCCCATTACAAAAAAATAAGGGATTTACGACAAATCATTACCTACCCGTGTAATCACCAACTAATATACTAATTACCCTCATTAATGGTTTCTGAATTAGGTGATGTTGTTTTTGTCCAGCTAGCATGTTCTATTCGACATACAGTGCGCTGGCCCAGTGCGTGTTGTGTTCACATACTTTGAATTTCTTCGCAGCGCTACTGGCTACTGGTAAATATCAAATGATATTCCCACAACTGACGCCGCGCCGCGACGCGAGTCGAGAAAGACTGCCCTCCTCTTTCTAATTTGCGGTGAGAGTGAGACAGGAGACGCCCAGTCGCGCGCAAAGCGGCTTTTTAGCAAGTTGTGCTAGACGTACAGTTCTAACTCTAGAACAACTCACGACCGCCACTGTAGCTTTTTGTTTATATGGAGTTCACTGATATTTTGTCGTTATTTGAAACGGATGTTTTTTTTTTGCAGAAAATGCAGTGCTTATTTATTTTATACTACGAAACAATACGTTAAATACTATTTATTTCTACTAAATAAATTAGTGGAAAATTTTATCTAACGAAAATATTAGTATTTATCATGTCATGTGTTAAAGTGTTTGTGGAGTCAGCAGCAAAAGTAGCTAAGCGGGTCAAGTGCTCAAAATGACCTACACACGATGAAGTCACGATGAAGAGGATAAACACTGTCTAGATCATTTTGAGCGTGTTATTTTGACTTCTGCTCCTGATTTTTACACGGACGCGTTCTTTAATTTATGATTCATTTCACATTATTATTTGCGTTCCTATACAATATGTGACAGGACTGTCAACCTAAGTGGGTCCCAAATTAAAGTTCGTGACTGTAATTTGTTATTACTGAAACAAAGATCAAACAAAATGACGATAATATCGACCTGGCGGGATTCGAACCCGCATCACTTTTTCCCTACGCGGGCTTTATGGAATATAGAAACAAACTAGGAAACTACTTACCTAATCTAATGCATTGTTTGTTTGTTCAACATAAACTCTAACATAAGCCAAGTTTCGTATAAAACTACATAGTTACCACCGCCATTTTAGGACGCTAGCGCGAGCCCCACAATATAACGCCACATCGCAGCGATTACTGTCAGTATGCAACATACCCATCACGGGAACGAGACATAAATTCCACCGCGCCACGGGACGTTAAACCTTAGCGTGAACTATTTAGAGTTGTTTTCAATGAGAATAGAGGAAGATTACTAAAATGGTTCTGGTTATGCGACAAGTTGATGTAGATTATTATATGTTTATGTTGTCAACGTTGATTGTAACAATGGTGTGGTTTGGATGCTAGTCTTTTGTAAGTTTTGTTATTGTTATAATCAGCGGAGTATTCTACAAACTGACAGCAGTCAGGTCTCATTTATGATATAACTAGTCGTAAATGGCGTGTAGACCAGACGTCCAACGGAATGGACATTGGACGTCCAGTTAACATTTTATGTATGGGTTGTCCCTATCATCATAGTATTTATTTATTTATTTATTTATTAATCCCTTAATTAACACACAGACAGGCTATGCATGTTAATTATGCAGGAGGATATAATACAATAAGGTGCTTAGTATCCATACTTCACACTGATATTATAAATGTGAAATCCATACTAATATTATAAATGCGAAAGTGTGTCTGTCTGTCTGTTACCTCTTCACGCTTAAAGCGCCGAACCGATTTGGATGAAATTTGGTATAGAGATAGTTTGAGTCCTGGGGAAGGACATAGGATAGTTTTTATCCCGGAAATCATCCCCTAACGGGGTGAAATGGGGGGGTGAAAGTTTGTAACGAGTTCCAAGCGTACGGAGTCGCGGGCAGAACCTAGTACAGAAGTGAAAGTGTGTCTGTGTCTGTCTGTCTGTCTGTTACCTCTTCACGCTTAAACCGCTGAACCGATTGAGATGAAATTTGGTATGGAGATAGTTTGAATCCCGGGGAAGGACATAGGATAGTTTTTATCCCGGAACTCATCCCCTGAGGGGGTGAAATGGGGGATGAAAGTTTGTATCGAGCTACGATATAAACGAGTTCCACGCGGGCAGAAGCTAGTATTATAAATGCAAAAGTGTGTCTGTCTGTCTGTTACCTCTTAACGCTTAAACCGCTGAACCGATTGAGATGAAATCTGGTATGGAGATAGTTTCAATCCCGGGGAAGGACATTGGATATTTTATATCCCGAAAATCATCCCCTGAGAGGGTGAAATGGGGGATGAAAGTTTGTATGACGCTACGATAAAAAAGGGTTCCACGCGGACGTAGTACCGGGCAGAAGCTAGTAAATAAATAACCCCGGCCGGTATATTAGCGCTGCTACGGCACGCACGCGTTCTATCGCAGCGCATTGCATGCAATAGAAAGGGATGGCCACGTTTAGGCTCGTTCGGCATACATAAACAGGTGATTTGTTACAAGAGAACCTTCTAGTAATGTGAGTTTGTAGGAGAAACTAAAACGTTTTAGTTGTTGATTTAACTTGAAATGAAAACAATTGTTTTTACAACCCTTCGGTTTTTCCTTAACCCTCTCGTCGAAGTCAGACACAAAATCTACCCAGTTTTCCAGATCCGGGGAAATGATACCTGCTCCTCAGTTCTGTAGGCGAGTTAACTCGTTAACTCGAAATGATGCTCTTACGTCCGAAAGAAGACTTAACTCGGTAGCTAATATTGTCAAAATGAGGGTAATGTTGCCAGTGGCCTGGAGTACAGAGGCCGTAGCATGGTGGCCATTTTATCACTTATCGTTGTGGTAAAGCCGCCCATCACGCTCTGACAAGTAAGCGAGTGCGAGAGTGACGGATGCCTTATCCACAACGATAAGTGATAAAATGCCAACTGTGCTACGCCCGCAGGACGCAATGTCTCCGGTTGTGCAAGTGACTGTCGATTGCCCTGATCCAGGATGTAATGTCAATTTTTTTTAAAACGAGTATACTCGTCTACCGGATCTGAGAGCACATTGCACGAGACGAGTTAACTCGTCATACGGAACGAAAGGGTTAAATACTGAAGAGGTGTCGTAAAGAGACACCTGTTATATACAGGTATCATCATCATCATATCAGCCGAAATACGTCCACTGCTGGACATAGGCCTCCCCCAAAGAGTGCCACAATGACCGGTCCTGCGCCACCCGCATCCAGCGGACTCCCGCGACCTTTACCAGGTCATCAGTCCACCTTGTGGGGGGCCTACCCACGCTGCGCCTTCCGGTACGTGGTCGCCACTCGAGAACCTTTCCGCCCCAACGGCCATCGGTTCTACGTGCAATGTGCCCCCGTATTATAAACCGTATATACAGGTATATACGGTTTATAATACGGCTATAATCAACCTGCGGCTCGCCTAGCATTTGCTAGTAGGTAGCTCGCCATGCACTATGCGATCCTACATAGTATAAAACCGGCCAAGTGCGTGTCGGACTCGCGCACAAAGGGTTCCGTACCATTATACGTTGAATGAAAGGTAAATTGGGGTTTACGAGTTATGACGTATTAAAAAGAAACTACTTACTAGATCTCGTTCAAGCCAATTTTCGATGGAAGTTTGCATGGTAATGTACATCATATTTTTTTTAGTTTTATCATTCTCTATTTTAGAAGTTACAGGGGGGGGGGGACACACACACATTTTACCACTTTAGAAGTGTCTCGCGCAAACTATTCAGTTTACAAAAAAATTATATTAGAAACGACAATATCATTTTTGAAGACCTATCCATAGATAACCCACATATGGCGAACCCCCAAAATTTAATGGTTTGTTTTTTTCTATTTTTGTGTGAAAATCTTAATGCGGTTCACAGAATACATCTACTTATCAAGTTTCAACAGTATAGTTCTTATAGTTTCGCAAAAAAGTGGCTGTGACATACGGACGGACAGACAGACAGACAGACAGACAGACATGACGAATCCATAATGGTTCCGCTTTTTACCATTTGGCTACGGAACCCTAAAAACCCCATAAATGTAGCTTGCGGCCCGGGACTTTTTCGCTAAAATGTCTTTGCTGCGGCCCTCGTATAAATAAGGTTGAGTAAGGCTGGTCTAATATAGGTGGAGTATGGATGAGCTACGCTAGCCTAGTGGTTCAGGCATGTGGCTGTCAAGCAGCGGTCGTGGGTTCGAATCCCGGCTCGTACCGAATATATAGGTACCGTTAGCTTTTCGGTGAGGGAAAAAATCGTGAGGAAACCGGTCTAATCCCAATAAGGTCTAGTTTTCCCTCTGCCTTGGAAGGTCATATGGCAGTCGTTTTCGTAAAACTAGTGCCTATGCCAAATCTTGGGATTAGGTGTCAAAGCGGACCCCGGGCTGCTTCAGGGGCATTACCGGGAATAACGCTAGGAGGATGGATGGATGGCTGGTCTAATACAACCTTCTCAACGTGTCTATGACTTTGTAATCCTAGTGGAGCGTATAAGCGTAATCAATTGTCTGCCTTTTTTTTTATTTTTTATAAATAAATATAAAGGGACAATCTTACACAAATCGACCTAGTCCCATAGTAAGCTCAGTAAGGCTTGTGTTATGGGTACTAGACGACGATATATATAATAGATATAAATACTTAAATACATAGAAAAACATCCATGACTCAGAAACAAATATTTATGCTCATCACACAAATATTTGCCCTTACCGGGATTCGAACCCAGGACCTACAGCTTCGTAGGCAGCGTCACTACCCACTAGGCTAACCGGTCGTCCTTTGTGTGTACATTCACTAATTAACCTATCAAACAATATTGAAGTTCACACTCGTGAACGCGGTTTAATAAAGGCTTTATATTACAATTATAAGATGAGGCTTCTTAGAATTATTATACTAGTTATGGCTCTGGGGGAGCCTGTCTTTTTTTCCCAAATTGAAAAATATTTTATAGTTAACGAACCTGCTCACAAAGTTTCACGAGAATCGGTTGAGTAATGGGACCTGTAGAGGAACAGCGGGTCAGCGGGAAATGAGGTCATATTTAAGAAAGATTTTTTGCTTAAACTGAAACGAGGAACTTCCTTCGCTTCGCTCGCTAGTTCAATTTAGTTTTGATGTCATAAATACACATCTTTTCTGACATTTATTCATTTTTGTTTCGGAGTGTTACTAACTAGCTCTAAACAGACGGAGCTGCAGGTATAGCCTGTGCGCCTAAGCCGCGTCCGCTGCGACGTGTTTTCGATGTTTTTAAACATCTAAAAGTTTTTCGTACAGAAAGGGGGCGTGGCCAAAATGCTTTTTGTTGAAAAACAGAAAAAAAAATCCGTCACCGTCTATTAAATATTTCATGTTTTGACTTTCGAAAGTTTGAGTGAAGAACTGTCAATTAGGGCATTATTTAATTATAATTATTTGCAATTTAGAAGAAGACTAGTTGTACTGGGAAGTCAGCTGTCGAAAGAAAAAGAAAATGTTTTGACAAACAATACATTGTTCACTCGCCATCAAACGTAACGTTTGGCGAGAATATAAATGTATAGTATGTAAGTTTTAATTTGAATAAATACAAAAAAAAACTCCAATAAGTCGCAATTGAGGGACAGTTTTACCTAAACATGTTTTGTAACATATTTTGCTAACATGTTTTGTATAAATTATGTATACGTATAAACTAAAACCTTCCAAACCTAAGCCAATCCATACTAATATTATAAATGCGGAATTGTGTCTGTCCGTTTGTTACCTCTTCACGCTTAAACCGCTGAACCGATTTGGATGAAATTTGGTATGGAGACATTGGAGATAAGTTGAATCCCGGGAAATAGTTTTTATCCCGGAATTCATCCCCTAAGAGGTTGAAATGGGGGGGTCAAAGTTTGTCAATACAAATTTTCACCCCCATTATTTTTTGTGGGTAAAGCTCCATAGCTACGATATGAACGCGTACCACGCGGACGGAGTCGCGGGCAGCAGCTAGTGGCTTATAATTGAAACTCCCTCTACATTTTTGATGAGCTCCGATCGTTAAGTATTTAGGATCCGGCAGTTCCCAACTTTGGCGAACACGACTCATTGCCAGGATCCATGTGTAGTGTATAGTATGTTCTCCAAAGGCGAGGAGGGGATATAATATATAATTCTGGATATAATTCTGTGTAGAGCAACTCTAAACCACCGCCACGAATATTCAATAACATACCCTCTGAAGAAAACTTTTTGCCAAAACCAATATTTAAGAAAGAACAAAGTACCTAATTGTTGTTTGAAAACCTGATACTTTTAAATAATGTATGTTTAGTTTTTAATGATATAACTAGCTAGTTTTAACATAATAGTGTGTACTTACAGCAGATAAAGCATTTTAACCCCCGACGCAAAGAGAGGGGTAATAGTTTAACTTGTCTGTGTGTCTGTGTATATGTGTGTCTGTGTATCTGTGTATCTGTCTGTGGTATCGTAGCTCCCAAACGGTTGGACCGATTTGAATGCGTTTTTTTTGTGTCACAGATAATTTTATCCCAAGTGATCTTGCCCATATTTCATGAAAATCTGTTTAGCCGTTTTTGAGATATTGGACTTTGAAATGAAAATGTCGGGAGTTTTTCAACTTTTCTAAGTTGTAGTGCTTACTGGCTCCCGTAACGTGTGAGAAACCCTAGCAGGCCTCCAACGTTGACTCGACAATGTATCTGATTACCGTTACTTCATTCACAACTTAGAGTTATCACATTTGGGAAAAGATAAGCCATGAAAGTGCCGATGGCTAGCACCTTAACACAAAGACTTAAGAGTCAAAATGGCCCAGTCACGCCTACGATATTGCGTGACCGGCA
Source organism: Epinotia bilunana (assembly GCA_947049275.1). Classification (NCBI taxonomy): domain Eukaryota; kingdom Metazoa; phylum Arthropoda; class Insecta; order Lepidoptera; family Tortricidae; genus Epinotia; species Epinotia bilunana. The sequence continues at coordinate 11,878,761 of OX346275.1, read as the reverse complement.
AGTAAACTTGACGCGATTTGTTCAGGATGCGATTGTGAACCTTGTTTGGGAGGCATAAGATCCAAAATGTGTTAAGTATTGGACGTGACATTCAAGTTCACAGTAATGCTTTATCCAAGTGCGTGATGGCTGGAAGAGATTGAAGTAAGTCCACTTCTTGACGGTGTTTTACCTGAAACAAAACAGAGGTATGGTTAGTTCGCGTTTAATTTTAAGTAAACTTGCAAAATATTAATAAATCATCATATCGTGCGGCGGTCGGAGCGCGCGCGGGCAGTGCTTCAAGCGACACTGTCGCGAAAACACTTGTCGCGAAGAAGAACTCCCGACGAGTTCGAAACATGTCGCCCGTAGTGACTTTTAATACGTGAGTGTACTAGTTTCCGACCTAATTATAGCGGATCCCATTGTGAACCAAACTACTATTGTTAGGAGAGTCAAGCGTCCTGCACGGCTATCACGCGAGATCTCGATTTTTCACGCTCCACTCGTCTCTCTCTTATTAGACCACTTAGAACAAGAGGTATAGTGCGAGAAAAATCGAGTGTGTCACAGCCGTCCCATGATAGGCGTGCTGGCGACTTACGCAGGTCAAAAAGCTTCCGTGGCGCACAGGGGCCCATTTTTGACTTTCGAGTGCTCGAAAACTAGATGCGAGTAAATACGATTGTAGTGCCAAAATTGTATAGAATAGAATACGACTAGTCTACTTAATCGTTTTTCAATTTTCCGTCGCTCTTATATAATAACATTTCATCGTTTCCGGAAGGCGCGGAGTTGGTGGACTGGTGACCTGGTAAATGTCGCGGGAGTCCGCTGGACGCGGTGGCGCGGCGCGGGACCGGTCGCTGGCACTCTTTGGGGCCGCCCTATGTCCAGAAGTGGACGTCTTTCGGCTGATATGATGATAGTGATGATGATTTCATCGTTTTGGACAGTTTTCGAGTGAAAGAGTCGAGCGCTCGAAAGTCAAAAATCGGTCCCCAGTGGGCGTAGCTGATTGCCATTTATCATTAATTATCGCTGTGGGTTCTTACCCACAGCGATAATTAGTGATAAATGGCAATCACACTCGTCCGTCTCGTTCCGACAAGTATGCGAATGCGATACTGACGGATGTCTTATCCACAACGTGCGCCCGCTGGCGTTGTTCTGAAACCGACATTTCCCCAGACATTAGGTTTTTTGAATAATTGGAACGAGGGCATTCGTATTCTCTCAACGGGTCCTACAGAATCCAAATTGGTACGTCGGGTCCATTAAGGGTGCGGCCGCGTTACAAATCGTTTTAGCCTCGCAACTCGCATTAGACCCAATAAGAGACCTTTTTTTAGGGTTCCGTGGGCACACACGGGCGCGCACCAACTACATATTTATTTATTTAAAATTGATTGCACAATATATTTCTTCTTCTTGGTCGAAACGTTCTTGTCAGAGCGGTCGTTATCGTTATGAGCGGCGAGCAGATGTCTTCTTCTTGACATTTCGATCTATTCTCGGCCTTCGTGGTATACTTATACAATTGACCGCCCACAGCAGATTTGATCTGGTCTGTCCATCGCATGTGTGATCTATCGCGCGGTCGGGTATCCTATCCTCCACTCTGCCTTGCACAAGAAACGGCGCCATACATTTTCATACACTGACTATCGTCGCATCAGCCGCGCACTTCAGTCGCACGCGATCAAACGGCATTTCTCCTTTAGACTTGTAATAGTAACTTAATTTTTTTTTTAAACAAGCTTACGGCCCGCCTGATGGTAAGCGGACACCGCAGCCTATAAACGCATGCAACTCCAAAGGAGCAACATGGGCGTTGCCGACCCTTGATACCAATTCCCTCGCTCTCAACACAACGCATCCTCGGGAGCTCTGGCGACCTTGCTCACCACCAGGAACACAACACTACTATACAGAGCAAGTAGTAGTGTTATTATGGCTGTGGTCTTCTGCAAGGCGGAGGTACTTCCCCAGTTGGTGCCATTGCTATTGCTATTATGTGGGGATGGGAGCGGGGTGTCAAAACGATGCCAGGCAGCCGTTTAGTTCGAAGATATAAAATAAATAAAAATAAAAATAAAAAATAAAATAAATATTGCGCATACCGGGTTTTAGGCACGGGTTTGGGTAGAAATTTGTAAGGAGCTCGCATTCTATGTTTTTTTCGTTCGCTGGCTGCAAGCCTTTTCGAAAATATCAAAATGAAAGAAGAACTTGCAATAACTACGGAACCCGTCAGCATTGTAACCACGTTCAGGGCGCTGTGCTCAACATTTCAAGCAAAGTGCCCTTTGTCCGTCTGATCTGACCGAATTCAATTTATTCACCTGAAAAAGGTTTTATTATAAATAAAAATCACGCCTATTCTTGTTAATATTCCCTAGAGCTCCGCGAAGTGTCTTTGTGCGAATATATTTAAAATTTAGGTGGAAATTGGGAATTTAATTTGAGTTGCTGGAATTTCGCGATAAAACCTGGGTAAATGTATCATCAGTATCATTGGCCTTTTACATCTGATGATTTAAGCAGTAATTTTTCCATGTTTTAATAGTTATGCTGCTATTTGGAGCGAAGATATATCCAACAAATCAAACATTCTAGAAATCGGTCCAGCCGTTCTCGAGTTATAAGTGGTGTAACTAACACGTCTTAGTTTAATATATAAATATACTACGTGTTTTTAACAAATTCCGTTAATTGCAAGAGGGCATAGTTTAGATCAAATAAAGTTAATTTCTCCAAGACAGTAGTATCTAACTCAATGGCTCTTAACTGTGACGTCATAACAGCTTTTTAAACTTTGTAAGGTTTACAAAGCGAGTTCGTTCGATATTAGGCACGAACTGACTCGGTGGTACATATTTTTTATTTCATTTGTTTCAAGACCCTTGTACAATAAGACAATAACCGTTAATGCTACATACAATTATTTTGTATAAAAAAAAGAAAAAAAATCTTTTTTTCTTTTTCAAGAAATAATTATACTAATTTGTTTCTGTGAATGTACTCTGCAATATGCCGAAGTTAACGTAAATTCCCGGGAACACTGTGTGTTTTTTGGACAAAAAAGATATATATTTTTGGACAATCTCACACAAATCGACCTAGTCCCAAACTAAGCACAGCTTGTACTACGGGTACTAGACGACGATAAACGTACTTATATAGATAAATAAGTACTTAAATACATAGAAAACATCCATGACTCAGGAACAAATATTCAGTGCTCATCACACAAATAAATGCCCTTACCGGGATTCGAACCCAGGACCTCTTGCTTCGTAGGCAGGGTCACTACCAACTAGGCTAAAGCGGTCGTCATAAGAAGAAGATCTATAGATATAGATTATACTAGCTTCCGCCCGCGACTTCGTCCGCGTAGACCCGGGATAAAAAGTATCCTATATTTTAATCCAGGCTATAAACAATCTTCGTGCAAAATTTCATTCAAATCGGTTCAGCCGTTTAAGCGTGATTGAGTAACAAACATCCAAACATCTAACCTTTCACATTTATCATATTAGTAGGATTAGTATAATTAAGAATAACGATTATCACAGTACACAATTATATAGTAAGTACTTACGGGAATAAGCAAATGTTTTTCTAGATCCTTTTAATTAGATTATTCCTAATTGCCAGTACTGATCCCCGTGTAATTATATAAAATAGAAGATGTTCTTTTGAGATGAAATGAAAGTTTCATTGTAAAACAATATTTCTCAGGCTAATTGTTTTAATAAGCCCCTATAGAGAATGAAGAGAGGATTATTAAGGTAATAAAAGCTTTAGTAATAAGTAATTTCATGTTCTATCTATCCCATGTTGGTCCGTGCGTAGGGTAGTGGTCAGTGGCCAAGCGCACAATTTAATTAAAGAAGATAAGTATTGAATTCATGGTGGCCCAATAATCGGCGTATCTCTGTTTCTTTTTAACGCATGCAAAGAGAGAGTAAGATAGATGGACGCGGATTACCGGGCCGCAATTAACCGTCACCGGATGAATGAACAGCCTTAGGAAACTGTCTTATATTCACTCTCGATTCTGCGTTACCATATCAAAACAGAACCCGTCATATTTGATGGGAAAATATCAATTAGTTGCTTTTGCATGTATAAGTGCTCATTAGGGGTACAATTTGCCTCTATTTCCATTCGGCATAAGATTAATGTTTACTTTACGGTACCTAACTTCCCACACACATAATCAAGTCAATGGAAAATGACCTTTATGCGTATGACGTTAAGGTTTTAATTCGAAAGGGGACCAGCATACGAGCGCGCTGAAGTTACATAAAGAAATTAAATTTCGGCGAATTTGTGACGTGACGAGTACCTATACTACGAGTTGTTTGATGATGTCAATCTTAAGGGGATGCCTTGATTCGAGTCGAACACGCCCCCTAGACAAAGACACGTTTATGCCTTCCGCGCACGAGAAAAAGAGATGGAACACTCTTCGGGAATGGCTTTTTTAGACAAATTTCGATAAATACCTAACTTAGAGAAGTTTTATTTGAATTTCATAAAGTGAGATTTTAGCTGAGATAAAATACTATAGTATTAACTTGATTGTGTAAAATAATGTATTGTTTGAGTAGGCTGAGTAAAAAAAGAAAAATATAGACCCAACTTTGGATTTTTTTCTATCGAGGAAATTTTAAGCAATCATGTGTAAAATCAGAAAAACAACCATATAGTCAAGAATCATATATCTGAAAATCAGACCTTATTGTTTCTTAATCAAGTCAGAACGGCGTTTCAAAGCACGCGATAATTTCCAATGCACCGCCTTAACTCCTAACTAGGAAATGCAATCTCGATGTTGCGAGATCCCGAGAGGATTTTCGAGATTCAATCTCGGTGGCAGAGAATCTCGTGTGTCGAAATCTCGGTCTTGGTAGATATCGTATGCTTTTCGGTGAAGGAAAACACCGTGAGGAAACCGGTCTAATCCCGATAAGGTCTAGTTTTCCCTCTGGGTTGGAAGGTCTGATGGCAATCGCTTTCGTAAAACTAGTGCCTGTGCCAGATCTTGGGTTTGGAGACAAATACCCGCATATTTGTATCCAGCTGTCAACACAGGGAATCCTTAAATGACGAAACCGGCAACGCGCTTATATAGCCTCTGGAGTATAGACTACGGTGTCGGCTTACCATCATCAAGCTGTATCCGTATGCTTGTTTGCCACCGCCCTGGTATTCAAATAAAGATAGCTCATAAGTCAAAGCGAAGCTAAAATAATTACTATGCATGGGTACATGCAACAACTTATTATAAGGTTCTAACAAATTAGGTACCAATACTTTTAGAGCTGATAGTACTCGTCTCTAGGAGTAGACTTAAGTATGAAACATTTAAGTGTGTATCACTTTTTGGAGATAATTAGAGAAACAACGTTACTGCGTAAAAACACCCTGAGGCTCTAGTACAAGTTTTACCGAAACAAAACGTTACGATCGCGTTCGCGTTTAGCTCTCAAATCCCATACAAATTGAGGGTAAAACGCAAACGCGATCGTAAAGTTTTGTTTCGCAAAAACTTAAACTAGAGCCTCTGTTCATGAGATAGTCAACAATCCGTGATTAAGTCCTCTTTGATTATCTTATGAAACCTCATGACTGTCATGAGTCAATGGCCACTTAGATAATTAAATGACAATGTCCAGTGTTTCTTAAGCTAATTGATTACTAACAGTTTTCCCGCCAATCATTGACGTTTGTCACAAATGACGATGTTCACTTGACAGGTAGTGTTAAACATCTTGTCAGTTAAATGCACAGGATGATTATGTTTGGGCGAAATTTTATTTTATTTATTTTGTTCCGGAAATTAAAACAAAAATATCATATAGAAAGTTTTCTTAATTTATATTTTAAGTTAATTGTTTTGTTGTAATGCATCAAGATCGGTCACCTTGGTTCTGCTGCGCAGCAGAACCAAGGTAACCGATATAGCCCTCCGAATCGCTAAACTTAAGTGGCAGTGGGCGGGGCACATAGCACGTAGAACCGATGGCCGATGGGGCGGAAAGGTTCTCGAGTGGCGACCACGAACCGGAAGGCGCGGCGTGGGTAGGCCCCCGCAAGGTGGACTGATGACCTGGTAAAGGCTGCTGGAGTCCGCTGGATGCGGGTGGCGCCGGACCGGTCACTTTGGCACTGTTTGGGGGAGCCCTATGTCCAGCAGTTCCATGTACTCTGCCTACCCCTTTTAGGGATAAAGGCGTGAATGTATGTATGTAAATTAGGACGTTTATGAGTAAGTCTTAAATCACCATTTTTGTGCGTTTGCAATTCATTGTTGTTATTACCTTACAGATGAATAGAGACTGTCACGAACACGAACTACAAAAAATTATAACATTATAACATCTTAGCCCCGTGTTACAGCCGGCGCTATATATACCCACGAACCGTACACCGAGTTATATTACGTCATGTGACAGGACATAATATGGCGCCGGGGGGAGCTGAAGATAATAGTAACACGTGTACATGCTCAGTAAAGTCAGGCTGTGTTAACACGAAACAGTTTGAATAGTCTGACTGCAGATCACGAATAATATAATGATAGTTGTTAACGCGCCATCCATGTGTGCGTGAGCGCACGCACACATCGCCGATGTCGACACTACACGGCGCCGCGCCCGCGGCCGCCGCGTCATTGCTCCAACCATCTCGACGCCGACCGCACGCTTGACAGTCGCGCGTCCGCAATCACGATACCTTTCTAATTTGTAATTTAATCTCTTCAACGATTAAAATCATGTAAAACTCCATCCCACTGTGTCGAGTACATCATTTAGAAGAACCTGCGCCAACAGTTTCGAGCCGGATGAGCCTTTGGGAGCCACTATCTAAAGGAGAACAAAGGAATTCATGGGCGCGGTCGAACAAAGGAGCTACGTCGACATTTGGACCACATGGAGAATTGATAAAATTTAGAAGACACAATTACCAGCCATCGCCTGAGCCTACAACAGTTAACCGGAATATACCAGGAAAAGGGTTTGCGGGTGGTATAACCGTGAGTCCGTTCCAATATTCCAAACCGGCGCGGGGTCAAAGTCTGCGCTTGCGCGGTCTGGTGCCAACGTGACTGGCGCGCTACTCTCGAGTAACGGGATTTCGGGCGTGGCTTTGCGCACGTTTTTGCTTGACTGCCTTCTGCCTACATTATCACGCTTCGCATAAAATTTAAGTACCTTTTAATTAGCTCACACTATTTTGATTTTATTTGCGAGGTGCATAATTATTTGTTTATTACAGCTGGAGGGCAATTTTCAATTTATTTCGGTTTCATATACATTTGAAACTAAGCATTTTCCGTATTTAACGCAATTTAAAGGCAATTAGTTGCTACATTTTCATTCTAAATTTGATATTTGTTCTTGCTTCACTAAACATGAGTATGGAGAACCTTAAAGCACTAAAGAAAAGCAGAGCAAGCTATAAATCAAAACTAACAGTTTTTAAAGATTATTTAAATGCCTTGTTGCCTAGCAAAGAGCTTAACAGCGTCCAAATGCATGAGCTTACCATGCGGCATACCAAAATGTTGGAAATGTACAACGATTTCGATTCAATACAAAACGATATAGAAGGATTGACGGAAATTCCAGATGACGAGTACGCAGAGCGGACATCCTTTGAGGCCCGGTACTTCGGCGCCATGGCTGCTGCGCAGGACCTGCTCAGCAAGCATGCTGCGCCCGCCGGAGCTGCCTCTGCGGGGCACGAGAACGGATCGGTGACTGGTTCAGGTGATGCTGTATTCTCAAGTAAGCCAAACATTAAACTTCCAACGATACATCTACCGACTTTCTCTGGTCGTTATCAGGATTGGCTAGAGTACCACGATACTTACAAATCTCTTATACACGATAACATGTCGATACCTAAAATCCATAAGTTCCACTATCTAAGGAACTCATTAAAAGAAAGTGCGTCACTAATAATTAAATCTTTAGAGTTTTCAATGGGTCCTGTCCTGATTTCGAACAGAAAAGGTCGCGGCTCTCATCTAATAAAATCATACATAGTTGTGTTTGTATGTTTGGCGGTGAGAGCAGTACACCTTGAGCTCGTCACTGATCTGTCATCTCAAGGTTTCATTGCCGCTTTAAATCGGTTTATTGCCCGCAGAGGTAAGCCGGCAACTTTGTTTTCCGATAATGGTACCATGTACGTAGGTACATGTAACGAATTAGCTAAATTTCTAAAAGACAACCACAACGATATAATTTCGTACTCTGCTGAAAACGAAATAAGATTCAAATTTGCCCCAGCATATAGTCCAAATTTTAACGGTATGGCAGAAGCATCAGTCAAGTCTGTAAAATACCATTTGAAACGCGTTCTAGCGACGGCTAATTTAGACTACGAAGAAATGAATACTTTATTGGTTCAAATAGAGGGGATACTGAACTCTAGACCTCTCACTCCTATTTCGTCTGATCCTTCCGATCTTACTCCACTTTCTCCAGCACACTTTTTAATTGGACGGACACTCACATTGCCACCTGCACCCCAGGTGGAAGATACCCGGCAACTATCTACACTCTCCAGATACATGCGAGTACAACAGCTGAAGGCTCATTTTTGGACAAGATACTCAAAAGAATACATTTCAGAGCTCCAGTCCCGCAGCAAGTGGCGCACCCAGGGAGCGCACCCGCAGCTTGGAGAGATGGTCATCGTGAAGGATGACCGCCTACCACCCAACCGATGGCTGCTTGGACGGATCACAGCCGTCCACCCGGGCAGCGACGGCGTCAACCGCGTCGCCGACGTCCTCACCACTACGGGGACCTTGCGCAGGGCCTACAACCGGCTCTGCCCTCTGCCATTGACGTTGGATCAGGCAGCTGCTGACCCAAGGGGGGCAGCCTGTTAACGCGCCATCCATGTGTGCGTGAGCGCACGCACACATCGCCGATGTCGACACTACACGGCGCCGCGCCCGCGGCCGCCGCGTCATTGCTCCAACCATCTCGACGCCGACCGCACGCTTGACAGTCGCGCGTCCGCAATCACGATACCTTTCTAATTTGTAATTTAATCTCTTCAACGATTAAAATCATGTAAAACTCCATCCCACTGTGTCGAGTACATCATTTAGAAGAACCTGCGCCAACAATAGTAATACGGTAATTTACAATACTTATAAAAGTATAACATTCTAGCCCAGTGTAACAGTCGGCGCTCGACCTACGAATAGTACACCGAGTTATATTACGTCATGTGTCAGCACACAATATGGCGCCGGGGGGAGCCGAAGACAACAGTGACACGCGTTACATGCGTAGTCTGGCTGTTAACACGAAACACTTCGAGCAAATTTGCCTGCCGAACAGGCACATTATAATTATAGTAAATAAGACGGTAATTTACGATACTTATAAAAGTATAACATTCTAGCCCAGTGTTATAGTCGGCGCTCGACCTACGAATCGTACAACGAGTTAAATGACGTCGTCTGTCACACATTATGGCGCCGGGGGGAGCCGAAGACAACAGTGACACGTGTTAAATGAGTAGTCTGGCTGTTAACACGAAACACTTCGAGCAAATCTGCCTGCCGAACAGGCACATTATAATTATAGTAAATAAGACGGTAATTTACGATACTTATAAAAGTATAACATTCTAGCCCAGTGTTATAGTCGGCGCTCGACCTATGAATCGTACAACGAGTTAAATGACGTCGTCTGTCACACAATATGGCGCCGGGGGGAGCCGAAGACAACAGTGACACGTGTTTCATGCGTAGTCTGGCTGTTAATACGAAACACTTCGAGCAAATCTGCCTGCCGAACAGGCACATTATAATTATAGTAAATAAGACGGTAATTTACGATACTTATAAAAGTATAACATTCTAGCCCAGTGTTATAGTCGGCTCTCGACCTATGAATCGTACACCGAGTCTTCTGTCACACAATATGGCGCCGGGGGGAGCCGAAGACAACAGTGACACGTGTTATATGCTTAGAGGAGTCAGGCTGCGTTAACACGAAATAGTTTGGGTAACTGACTGCAGAACGTGAGGCATGAGGCCGTTTGGGATTTTCTCATAAAAAAGTAAAGTAAAAGAAGTGGTACCTACATATACAATGTACCGAAAATGAGGTGTGAACCGATCAAGGGCATAACCAGGTATCGTGTTCTGATAAGAAAAAAGTAAGTATTTTTTACGTTTTTCTTTTTACATTTGTAAGCTTTGGCCGACTGGGGCGACCTGCTCCATACAAATGTAAAAAAACGCGTCAAAAAAAGTTTTAGTTTTTTTCTTCACGTTTTCAGAACACGACACCTGTTATGCCATTGATCGGTTCACACCCAATTTTTGATACACTCTGTATATCATTCCATATCATCAACATCATCATCAGACGTCCACTGCTGGACATAGGCCTCCCCCAAAGAGTGCCAAAGTGACCGGTCCTGCGGCACCCGCATCCAGCGGAGTCCCGCGACCTTTACCAGGTCATCATTGTCATCAGTCCACCTTGTGGGGGCCTACCCACGCTGCGCCTTCCGGCACGTGGCCGCCACTCGAGAACCTTTCCGCCCCAATGTTTGTATGGGACTAGCTACAATTAGAGCACGTAAAAAGACAAAAGAGAGGGTCGGGCCCTCGCTGGCGGCAGCTGAAGCGGCTCATAAAAACTAACATAGTATTATGACGTCACAGCAATATCTTCGTACTAACCATTGCATGGCATATCACGTAAATTGCTATTTTGGTCGTGATATAATGCGTTGTCAAATACATTTTTTATTTATTTAGGTGTTCTATTGTTTGGTGTAGATATTTATAAAATTGGCTCTAATCCTACTAATATTATAAATGCGAAAGTTTAGATGTTTGGATGTTCGGATGTTTGGTACTCAATCACGCTTAAACGGCTGAACCGATTTGAATTAAATTTTGCACGAAGATAGTTCATAGCCTGGATTAAAATATAGCATAGTTTTTATCACGGGTCCACGCGGACGAAGTCGGGGGCGGAAGCTAGTTAATAATATTTTTAGAAATTCCAAGTTGCATATATTTTCATGAATTGAATTATATTTTGCAATTTACACTTTATAGTAATAATTGGATTGTGTACTTTCAATAAAGCAACAAGGAAAGTCCACAAATTGCACGGCGTCATTGTCAGCTGACAATTGTCTAGTTCTTGAAATAGGGGTCAGACCGTATGTGTCACCGCTGTAATTGTCGTTTTACGAAACTGCAGTTGAAGCGTTTTTCTCTCATGAAATCTAGGGCTTAACCAACACCGCCGCGAACTCATCCAATTACTGTTGACTTGCTCTATGGCTGTTGACTTCGTTGCTAAGCCTTTCTAGACGGTAATTAGGCTTTTAGTTTAGCCCACGAAGCTTAGTCGCCAAGTGTTTGCGGTTGCCCTAATTTACACGTAAGAAGTTTGTTCCGTTGTCGGTACATTTTTTATACACGTACTAAGTACATGAAACTTATTTTCCAGTGCCACTTTTAGCATAAATGTGTGTATGAAAGATCGAAAAATTGTGATATCGCAGTGATAGGTTGCAAGCCCATCGCCCACAACATACTTCAACCCTGTTTCCCTAGTACGACTCATACATAGGCCACACTGAAAGTTTTGCACTCCTGGCTATTCGCACTCATTCCAATTTCGAATTGATTATTTAAAAAAAATATAGACCTTTCTAAATATTGGCGGGAAATCGATAGTCATTTGTTTTTTTTGTCAGTTCGAAATAAACCGATTGCATTCAAAATTGATTTGACGCGTAAAGGTTTTAGAGCAATGATTTTTTATGATTTTAAAAGTTCTCTTTCTCCGCATGAGTGTAGTACTCGCCTTCAAAATGCATTTGGTGTTGAAGCACCACATCTGAGCACCGTGAGACGTTGGTACGCTGAATTTAATAGGGGCCGTGTTAGTCTCGATGACGAGTTTCGTGAAGGTCGACCGCGGTCACTGAAGAAAATGTTGCTGCTGTGAGACGACTGATAGAAGAAAACCGACGAATAACTTACGACGAAATTCGAGGACAATTAGGGATTGGTATGAGTCAAATACAAAAGATTTTACACGAAAATTTAAAAGTCAGGAAACTTTGTAGTCGGTGCATTCCTCATGAACTAACTTCAGGCCAAAAACGGGCACGTGTCGACTGGTGCCAAGAAATGCTGCGGAAATATAAGAACGGATGTTCAAATGGTGTATATAACATCGTAACAGGAGATGAAACATGGATTTATTGTTACGATCCAGAAAAGAAACAACAGTCTAGTGAATGGGTCTTTGAAGGTGACAGTAGGCCAACAAAAATTCAACAAGCCAAAAGCGTTGCCAAACAAATGATCGCTTGTTTTTTTTCAAAAAGTGGCCATGTCTGCACAGTCCTTCTAAATAATAAAAGAACTGTAAATGCCGAGTGGTACACCACAACTTGTTTGCCCACAGTCTTTGAAAAAGTTCGCGAGACACGACCACGAAGCCGCATACTCCTGCATCATGATAATGCGTCCCCCCACACTGCAAAAAAAACAAAAGCGTTTTTGAGTTCCGGAAATGTGGAGACCGTGGCTCATCCGCCTTATAGTCCAGATCTTCCCAGCCAGCACAAACCTTCTGAGTAGGTTTTTTATAATAGCAGTCACAGAAACGAATTGCTGAATAAGACTACCGTAATTAGCTGATTTGGCGCTTACTCAGACGTTACTCAAGCAATTTGGGCACAAAATTATACCGCTAATAGCTGAGTAATAGCAATATAACACATGAATAAGTTTTGAATAATTGTACGACAAGCTGAGTATCTTCTGCATAAAAGCATTTTGTTCTTTTATTCAAGTATTACAGCTCTGTTATCCAGAAGATGAATGAATGATGAATGAACTATATGCTTAGTCCTTCAAAGCTCAGATATTCAGATGATACACAGCTTTAAGCTTATTTCAGAACATTTATCAAGAATTTATTCAAATTAAATTTGAAGTTGACGTATATAATCGAACACAAAAATAAATTAAAAGTGCCGCGTTGTTTTGGTGAGTGACAGCAGCAGAAAATAAATGGCCAAATTTTAATGTCAGCGGTAAGTAAATAATTTTATACGCTTAATTTGTGCTTGAAATAATAAATTGTAGGTGCGCATGCAACTTTACCGTGTATTCGTATATACATTTCGTGCAAAATTTTTACGCGCTACCTGATAAGCCAGGTTTTTGAGAAATAAACAACATTTCGTCGTTGGTTTGTTTTTACGAGTGAAATATTTTTCATGTTCTTATACCATTTGAGGGTTCAAAAGTAATCTTGTAATACTTTTTACAAGAATATTATACCGATTTCGTTATCATAATTGAGTTTTCGAGTATAAAATTTCTCATCATTGAATAGGTTATGTTATTCATTATGGCGACGCTCATTCTGAATAGTCTGCTTGCACAGCGGCTCCTCGTCTAATGTCTGCATAACAGACCTTATGTGTCCACTTATTCAGATGTTCTCTGGTTAAAAGTGGTCTGCCCCCATTATATTTTCGTATACTGTTCTATAATCATACTCACTCGTAATATAAATCAAACAATTAGGATTCAGTCATAAAATAAATGAAAACCCACAGTATAGACCTATTTGTTATTTGTTTTTTTTAGCTCTAATCATATTCAGATTTATTATTAGTTAATCGGTAATTATTTCATTTCGTGTAAATCGGTTGTCCGGCCCAATAAAACCATCTAAATGAAGTTAGATTTTTACCGTGTGTAAAAGGAAGTTGTAGTAAATTAAAAATGAATAGGGGATGCATCTTTTATTTTTTTATATATATGAAGTTATATGAAAGTTATTTCGTTCAAAAGGCTAAAATGTAATTACCAACGGGTGTCCGCTTCCCATTTTAACGTAATTAATGTAGTACAGAATAAATAAGTAAGTATAGTAGGTTTTAACTACTTACTACACCTCTGTAGTGTTTAGGTACTCTCCTCGGTTCGGTCGGTGCGGGCGCGCGGCATAGTGTATTAACCCCCCCGCCTCCCCACTCGCTCCGCCGTAAAACACATTATAGTCAGTCAGTCTGCCATCAGAGTGCATGCGTACGGCCGTTTGTGGAGTATAGCAGATAGTTGTCGCATTAATAAGTAAGAAAGAAGAGACATCGGGTTAAAAAGTTGATAAGTGGCAGACATAGGATAGGTAGTTTGAGCCGCTGCGCTACTAATGTAGATAGATGTAAGTTGTGCCTTGCAAAAAACATTTAGGTTATTTCAAGTGGCCAGATGTGCCTACTTAAGGTAAGTACGTACTAATTAAGTTATTGATATTTTTCAGGGAACATGCCGTTTAAAATTGTGTCGACTCGTCGAAAAGGCAAGGTAGAACTATGTACTGTGCCCGAAACATGGGAAGTCAAAGGAATATTGCGTTGGCCTAAGATGTACGGTGATATACTATCAAAAAATGATAGTACCCAGCCCCAGACAGATTGGTTGACCTATAATTGTGTAGTGAAAAGAAGAAACTATAGTACATACGAAGAAGCAGAGGATGAATTAATAAAAATGTTAGACAAAACAGACACGGACGATACCGATGACGGTGAACGATCCTACAAACGTACTACTCCTCCTCAAAAAGTTCTAAATTTGAATGCTGCAGCTCAACGAATAATGGTAAATTAATACCTACCTACCTATTTATTTAAATCTCTATGTCCATATCCATTGTCGTTTTGTACATCATTTTGGTAGTTCAAGTAAAAATATGAACGACAAACTAAGAAAATTGAGGTTGTATCGAGCTGGCAGTCGCGTTTCCCATGTTTTACGCAACTGGTTATAAGCAATTATCTGAATTATTTGTTTTTAAATAATGAATGCTCGCCACACACGGGCAGTTGTAACTGATCAGTCTTCTGATGTCCTTCCAAATGGATGACGACAGAGCGATTTCCCCACACAGTGACTTTCTCTTCATTTCTCGATCGATGCGACACGCGACCACAAAATAAAGAAGTTACAGAATGTCCGCTCCCGCAATTCTTGAAAATACATACCTATACTTGCTGACTCACTAGGGTGCTTGCTTCCGTATTGATTCTGAATTTTGAAAAGGAGGTAGGTAGTATTAGTTTACAAACATACATACATGCCGTGCGTCTAGATAAAAAAATTACCAGCGTAATACGTAAATAGAATAGGTTGGTAGGTAGGTACACATGACCCGCGCGGCGCGCGGCGGCGGCGCGGGCGGCGAACGCCAACAAAGAATATGCCTACCTAAACCTAACCCGTAGTACCTAAATACTGGCGTTTTATCAGCGAACGATAAGTTGAATAGGTATGTAATAGGTATGTAATAATTTTGTTGTATTTAAACAACCAAATACATTGTAACTGTAATAATATATCTTATTCTTTTTGCTAAAAGGTAGGTAAGTATGTGCCGCGTGAATGTCGTGATGAACGCACGAGCACTTGCGATGCTCGCGACCTAGCTCTGTCCGAGACTGTCCCAGATTGCCTGTAAATGTAGCGTCTATGTGTGCGTCCCAAAAATGGCGCTTTGTTCTAAGCGGCCTCTGCTAGCGCGCGCCGCGCCGCTACGTACTTTAAAAAATAAATTATAATGTAATGTTTATTTTTATAATATTTAGTGTTAATTAGCCTCAAAAATTCGCATTCGCGATATTATTCTAGAAATTCTATTGTATTTGCACGTGCAGACGCCATCGCTGCAACTCTGCAACTGCCGAACTGAGGCAAATGGAAGGAAAGAAAGAAAAATCCGTGGCTCGCTTCAGTTCCGTAAAATTCCCCAAACACTGTCATTTTTGGAAGGACGATCAGTTTGATACTATCGTGTGTTTACAGCTTTACAGTTGATTTTTCTAGGATAATTCGAAAAGGTTTTTATGCATTGTTGCAGATTAAACCTGGGAACCCAAAGAAAAGAATTAAACAACCCACTTCAACCACACAAGCAGGTCCAACCATACCAACAAGTCAAGCTGTACAAGCAGGTCCAATCACACAAGCAGGTCCAACCATACCAGCAAGTCAAACCATACAAGCAGGTCCAACCATACCAGCAAGTCAAACCATACAAGCAGGTTCAACCATACCAGCAAGTCAAACCATACAAGCAGGTCCAATCACACAAGCAGGTCCAACTATACCAGCAAGTCAAACCATACAAGCACGTCCATTCACACAAGCAGGTCCAACCATACAAGCAAGTCAAACTATACAAGCAGGTCCAACCATACAAGCACGTCCATTCACACAAGCAGGTCCTATCACACAAGCAGGTCCAACCATACAAGCAAGTCCATTCACACAAGCAGATCCAACCATACAAATATTTCCAGAAACGTCAATTCAAACCAACCAGCAGCCCTCCTATATTATCGATGAAACATTTTATACAGTATCCACCGGAGAGCAAGAAAATACACCTCAAGAAGTACATTATTATACAAATGATCAAAATATGACAAACCAAATTAATAATTTATACGAGATACAAACTGCAATTTTGGACAACCAAAATAAAATAATGAAAAAGCTTGGGGAAATGTCGGTTCAGTTACAAGAAATACAAGAACAAAGCACAGAAAATATTACAGTAACATTTTTAGCACAAGCCAAAGGAGCAGAAACTAAAAGGATGTGTATGGAAGTTGTCGATAACATCGAAAGCTTGGAGAAACTCGACAAAGAACTATCATGCCCTAAAATACTTAAAACATACTTAGAAAAGTATGCAATATTATGTTCTGTGGCACCAGGATCAGGCTCTAACTGTGCTTATAGACTTTTAGATTCAATTTTTACCAAAGACTTCCTTTGCCAGTGTTCCTGGACTGGAGGAAGTCGTGGAGATGATCTTAAAATAGGCTTCAAAAAATATAAAAACGTATTAAAATTATTTTTCCAAATGGTCTATTATTGGGACAACACGTACACAGTGCAAGATAATGAAGAGTTTTTCAAAAACATATTGCGAAATGCTTTGAAAAGGAAAACATCCAAGAACATTCATCAGTCCAGCAAGAAAAGAAGGAAATTCGACAAAAGAGTCCAACGTAAGCCTCAGAATCAAAGAAGTGCAGCTAATAATCATGACGACGAAGATGTTATGAATAATCATGATGAAGGTAATACTAATAATGACAGTGAAAACAATACTAATAATGATGGTAAAGGAAATATACAAAATGATGGTGAAGTTAATATAAATGATAATGACGGTAACGATAATCCCAATGACGAAAATACCAATAATAAAGACAAAAACAATGATGAAGAAAATAATCCAAGTAATGAAAACGAAGCTATAATTGAAGAGAATGAATAGAGGTCTTGTTATTTTTATTATTTTTATTACTTTTTAGTATTTGTAAGGAAAGAAGATGTTTCCATATGAAAGTATTTCGTTCCTAATGCGTAACGCTATACGTTTACTTCTATTTTTTCAATTTTTTTATTACGATGTAACGCTATACGTTGAATTATATTTTGTTGATTTTTTTATGACGATGTAACGCTATACGTTTAATTCTATTTTGTTGATTTCTTTATGACAAGTTAGATTTTTATAACTAGAATTTTATTAAGTGTTCTTTCAAACAGAATCCCGAGTAAAACACTTGCGTTTACTCAGTAATCAGATTTATAACTTGCTTTTTTTTTCGTACTTTGTTAAGTGTAATCGTTTAATAGGTAGTGATGTATCGGACAATTAAGTATTCTCAAGTGATTTTTGTACTGAAAATAAAAGGAAGACTGATTGACTTAAATAATTGTTTTATTACAATTCACATTAATATTACACATTTAGTCAAATATCGAACACTTTTTATAAATAGTATGAGATCAAGATAAGTATTCCTTCCTTGGTTTTCATTCCTTTCCTTCCTTCCTACTGTTCTTAGTTACTAAACAGCAGCGTGCCCAAGTAAATACATAGCAATTGGAATACGGTCTATACAGTTTAAATTGTTAATGTATGTAATAGAGGAATGAAATAAAGCTCATTTTTGTTTGTAGTTACTACAAACTTATAGCTAATGTTATTGAAACTTATGATTTCTGTTGTACGGTTTCCATTTTGTACACCTGTTTTAAACATATTAAGATATGAAGACTTAATAGGTAATTCGAAGATGTCAGATACATTTTCAATTCTGTACCCTTTGATATGTTCATCGGTTATTTCTGCCACTTCTATAATTTCTTCTTCTGTAGTCATAAAATACTTATCCTGTCTTTTGTTAGAAATTACGAACTTACCAAAATCTATTATTTTTCTATTTTTACTATTTGTTTTTATGACAGGATATTGGTTAGTTTCATTTTTCGCTTTACTTAATTTAGATTGAACATTCCAATCACTCTCTGTAAGCCTTTTAGCTATTTGTGATAATGGCTTGTTGCCAGCTCTAAGCATTTTTTTAATGCAGTATAGTTTGTTCTCAAAAGGGTAAGAATTAAAGGTGTTAAGTGGGCCGAATTTACGAACTTCATCAGTAATATGTACCAGATTATGAATGTTGCTAGTAATGTAGTTACCATAATATGTTTTAAAGTTTTCTACAAAATATAATAATAATTCGTGAGAAAGGTCCAATATTGAGCTGTACTTTAGGCTAGAGCAAATTGTTACCCCACAGAAAAGAGTCAAAAAATGTTCATAGGGTCCTTTCGACATAAAGTCAGGCAGAATAACAATACTCAAATAATAGAAAAATGACCGGAATTCAGATGCTTTCCAATGATGAAGCTCATCTAGACCTCTCATAGATCTATGAATTTCGGAGGGTAGTTTACAGGTGAGTAAAAACTGTGTTACTTTCAGCGTATCGTCAGCTCGCCATTTTGTAGTAAGATTCTTAAAATTTCCATCACGCCATCCCACGAGTAATCGTTTCATGACTCCTAAGTCAATCAGATGTAATGAATCGGAAATAGGAAAATCTTCGATCATATCTATGGGTAATTTTAAAAGGGGTGTATCAGATTTTAGATGATCTCTATATTTCTTATTTCTGAATTCTTCATTTGTTCTTTTAGGACATCTTGAGTTTGGAAAAACGACAGTATGATACTGATGCGAGTATTCTCCTACAGTCGTACATTTTAAACATCCATGCTTAGAGTTGAAGTTGCAAACACCTGAAAATGTAAAATGTTTTCATTAAAGGATTGTAGTTTATTGTAGTAAGGATCTGCAAGACCTCTTTTATATATAAATTAACTAGCTGACCCGGCGAACTTCGTACCCCCAGTCAATGAATGTCGTGTAACGTACCCTACCCCTATCCTACCCCTAACCCACCCCTACCCTACCCCTACCCTACCGCTACCAAAACCCTAAAAAGTTTTTGCATGACGTCTGTAATATAGGTAACAAGTTTAGTCATCATTTACCTTTTATAAATGCTCTAGCCGGAGAGTCACAGATGAAGCACCTTATTCTTACATTGACTATAATATTTTCTTTGCCTTCTCTAACTATAGGAATTCCATTTTCAAGAAGACTTTGAGTTTCTGCGACAAAATCTTCTAAATACTGACTAAGGTTCTTTGGTTTTCCTGATCCATAATAAATTCCAACTACAAGAGGCTCTATTTCTGGTTTTTCGCAGATATTGCAAAGAATTGGCCAAAATTCTTTTTTCGAACTGTTGAAAATAGGTAAGCCATCAAAATTCAAATTTAATTGTATAGATTCAGGGATTTCCAGCCATACAACATTTATTATATATTTTAAAGGTTCAATAAGTCCTTTGTGCCAGTATTCTCCACCTTCAATTTTTTTTATTACGACATTTCTCTTAGTCTGTAATAATGTTCTCGGGTCTACTGGCAAAACTCCTGGCAATCTGTGATTGACGACAGATAATAATTCCCTTAAGGCTTCTAGAGAAATGTTTTTATTTATGGCCCATTGTTTTAAGTTATTACGAAATATTAAATTTTTTTCATATTCCGTTTCACTTGTTTCAAAATTATTGGAACTCGCATCACTATCTTCAGACCTCTGAATTGATTCATAATCTTCACACAATGTAGATTCATAATTATTTATTACGGAACCCGTTTCTATGGATTGTGTTCGCACTTGATTTGTACTTGGATCAGATGAACTGGAAGAACTTCCTTCAGTCGTTTGTGGATTAGCACAAATAGATTTTTTTATATTTTCATACTCGCGCAAGCACTTTCTTCGTATGCCTCCTGTTCTTTTTCTATTTTTCCATGAATTGGAGATGTTTTTAGCATTTTTTTTGATAGGCGGCATATTTACACAACACACTAAGCGCGCGCACGAAATCGAAATGTCACACTACTAGCCGCATAAATGCTGACAAATATTGCAAAATAGTTCTGCTAGCTTAAAAAATGTCTACTTTTCGTGAATACTCAGCCAACTTCTGCATAAGAATCTGTTACTTTTGCTTTTACCCCAGTTAGCTGCACATGACAGTAATTTCGTACTTAAAGCGGCATAAAGTAGTTATAACAGCTACCTTAAATTCTGTTAACTAACTATATGCTTCATAACAGGAACCTCACCCTACTTTATACAGCAGCTGTGTAACTGTCAAGATGTGGTGTGTAATACAGCTAAAAGAGAACAGAACCTCAATTATTCAGTACTCTGCTGGATAATAGAATCTTATACCAGTGTTATACAAAAGGTTACACAAACTCTTGAGTAACAGGTCTATTTATGATGACTATTCAGCTTTAAGAAATAAAATCGGCAAATTACAGAACTAACTCAGCTAATAGCATTATCATAACAAAAAACAACTTTAATACAGAACTTGGCAATACACACAGCTTTTATACATATATAATAAAGCTTAACCCTGCATAAGGTTAAATTGTTGGCCAGTTATATGACTTGTGTGCTGCCTGGGTTGCACCCTGTGACTTTTACCTTTTCCCGAAAATCAAGGATTTGATGAGAGGTTTAACATTTAAGACGCCCGAAGATGCAGTGGCGACATTTAACCAACACGTCGAAAACATGCAGTCAAGCGACTGGGTATCATGCTTTGAAAAATGGTTCGAGCGGATGAATAAATGTATAAAATGCAAGGGAGAATATTTTGAGAAGCAGTAAATGTATTAGTTTTGTTTTAAATTGTTTTATTTAAAAGTTACGCAAAACTTTCAGTGTGGCCCTCGTATAACACCCACAGGAAGAGAGGGGGTGGTGCAATTCTAACCCCACACCACACATTTTGCAACAGTGAAAATAAATTATTTTTTCATTTGCAACAGTTAAACATTACGAAAATACTCGGAAACTATCAATCTTTTACTTATGCTTGCTATTTTAAGATTTTAAATTGATAAAAACTAACAATAAGGACGTCGATGATTGTGACGTCACACGCAAGTAATCCCTATAAATTCCATACTAACGGAGCGTTTTTGACGTTACATAAAAAGAAGCCGAGTCGACTATTAGTCAAATCAAATGCCGTATTTAGAACAATGAGGCCCAAATAGTAGTTTCTGCGAATAAGTGAATGGTTTTTTTAAATCTAGGATACCGCCGAATCCTATTCCCGTAGCGGATTTACTGCCATTCGGATATAACTAGTAACAAAAATTAATTTAGCGGAATTGTGATCGTGCTTAAAAATATACTATTTTTGGTTGTTATTCTGTCTCGTTAGTCAGGAGACAATATGACAGTTTCTTCGAAAAAATTATAGAAAATGGACTAGAAGATGGGCCATAAAAGGAGTTAAAAACCGGTCAAGTGCGAGTCGGACTCACGCACGAAGGGTTCCGTACCATTATCTATAAAGCCAGAAAAAAAACGTTTGTTGTACGGCAGCCCCCTTAAGTATTTATTTTGTTTTGTTTTTAGTATTTGCTGTTATTGCGGCAACAGAAATACATAATTTGTGAAAATTTCAACTGTCTAGCTATCGCGGTTCTTGACAGACAGCGAAGTCTTAGTAATAGTGTCCCGTTTTTACCCTTTGGGTACGGAACCCTAAAAATGACAAAAACCGGCCAAGTGCATGTCGGGCCACGCGCAGTTTAGGGTGCCGTAGTTGCTAGTTACGTCGACGAGCGGTGCGGTTGCGTCGGCCGAATTTGTAAGTAAATTAGCCTTTCCAAGTACACATTAAGTTGGTCGACTATTACTCGGTAACTACTAATGCCTATCCGTGATCGTTTCTCTTTTAAATTCATTAAACGAATCATGGAGTTGAAAAATGGTTTTAAGGAACCCATAATATTTTCGCACAAGCAATCCCACACGCACATGGGTTTAACGAGAAAAAAAGTTACATCCCCTCTTTAGGTGTAGGTTAAAATGTTTTTCAAGATATTATTTTACGGCTTTGTCGGCTTGATTGATTTATATACCCATGCCGAATTACAGTTTTCTAGTTGTAAGGGTTACTGAGCTAAGCCGAAGATGGACGGACAGAGAGACGGACACAGCGAAACAATAAGGGTTCCTTGTTCACTGCAGAACCCTAAAAACCTTAGTTGGATTAAAAAAAAAACCTATAAAATAGCAGTTTTCAAAAGTGACCCAGGAGGCGTAACGATGTTATGTAGAGGTATAAAGTATAAAAAAAGTTAAATAGAATAGAATAGAAAAATTAATTGTACCAAAACCCATAAACCCATTAGTTAAACCCATTTACGACCAAACTGTTCTTGTTTTGAATGAATCAAGCTGAACTTAGAATTGATCATTGTTAGATTTAGGTTCTCGTCTCTGCGGTGGACTATGTCAAAGTTAAGGACTATAAAGCCTATTTTTGGTTGAACTCTGAATCCGCATGAACGGCGTCGCCTCTTCTATAATATGCGACTCTTTTATATTATTATGCTTATACAAACATAAGCCCTTAACTATTGAACACTGGAAAGACGATCTGTGTTTTAATGGCTGACAATGACACAATTATGTCAAGTATGAGTTCCATTTTATCTCTTACACATGAAGGTTATTTACTTCAATTAACAATGGTCTAAAATATGAGAAGATCTACAACCGAAATGCCAGTCAAGGCCCCACAGAACTTAATTAACGTGATGCTAAAATACCAAATCCATTATAAATCAGCCAGTAATTTGTCCCCTCTAAGTATTCTAAAAGGACATACATAAATTCACATTGAATGTACTTACGACCTACTTAATTTGCACAAGATTGCGACGCAAGGCTTCTAAATACTATAGCAAACTTGTATCTAGATTAACCCTGAAATCCCAAAAACAAGCTTGCTAGGTACACAATAAGGGTGAGGATCGAGCATGTGATGCCGGAGCTAGGTAGTTGGGAAAGTTATGATATTTCAGTTGAGAAATTGTGTTAAATTCTATAATTTGA
Organism: Epinotia bilunana; assembly: GCA_947049275.1. Taxonomy (NCBI): domain Eukaryota; kingdom Metazoa; phylum Arthropoda; class Insecta; order Lepidoptera; family Tortricidae; genus Epinotia; species Epinotia bilunana. The sequence continues at coordinate 11,855,365 of OX346275.1, read as the reverse complement.
CTAATGTATTTCATAGAACTTGTGAGACTTGAGACATGAGTATTGCGACTTAAATAATTGAGTGGAGTAGGCTTAAACAAGTCTTAATTCATTTAACTTGACGAGTTATACAGCGTGGAACGGAACGATGGACTTTCCCACAAGAGGGGGATTATTGAGCGCTAGTACGTCACATTTTCCAGATAAAGTATTTTTTTTGACGCGATTTTTTTTTTACATTTGTATGGAGCTCGTCGCTCCAGTCGGCCAACGCACCATACAAAGGTAAAAAAAAAATCGCGTCAAAAAAAATTGTTTATCTGGAAAATGTGACGTACTAGCGCTCAATAATCCCCCTCTTGCGGGAAAGTCCATCGTTCCGTTCCACGCAGTATGTAACTCACATACATCGTAGGTGTTAGGAATTCATTTGCAATTAAGATTTTACTCGAGCGACAAATGTTAGTAGGTACTAACCTTAAGGTGCTAAATAATAATAAATATTTGGGCACAATCTTACACAAATCGACCTAGTCCCAATCTAAGCAAAGCTTGTACTATGGGTACTTGGCGATGATATACATACTTATATATATAAATAAATACTGAAATATATAGAAAATATCCATGACTCGGGAACAAATAATCGTGCTCGTCACACAAATAAATGCCCTTACCGGGATTCGTACCCGGGACCTCCGGTTTCGTAGGCAGTGTCACTACCAACTAAGCTACAGAGGTGACATTACATTAAGATGGGGCTGATTAAGGTCTAATAGAAAAAAAACCTCAATATCAGAAATCTTTTAAATCCGAAGCTTAGTCTGTATAAGAGAGCAGCGGCGCTACCACGAACTTCGAAAGTCGAAGTTCGGGTATTTCCATCTCTATCGCACTCCCTTACTCGAGTGACAGGGATGCATGTATTACGAACTTCGACTTTCGAAGTTCGTGGTAGGGCCGCAGCACTGCAGCGCAAGGTATATATAAATGTAAACATTAAGGAAACAAAACGTCTGCGAGTTAATATTAATAACCATTAAAATAGCTTCATTTCCGTGTTCCCCTTCGTAATATTCACTTCAAATGAGCGTATTCCTAAACACCATTAAAATGCACATCTTAAGGGTGCACCTCGCAATTTACACCTGACATGATATTCACAAGTCTCACTATATTAACCGGTATATATTTGCCAATAATCCGCTAAAAAATGCGTTATCTTTTCCTTCTTTCTTTCCATATTTAGCAACAAAAGAAGTTATAAGATCCCACGTTAAGTGTATTTTCGTAATTTTAACTGTAGGTACCAAATTCGGATCAAAGTGGGAAATTGACAAATCCCGCTCGCGGCGCATTTTGTTTTTAATTTCCACATTTGATTGAAATTTTGAATTTCGTTAGCGCATGTTTCCGCTTAGTGAACACGTGCAAACTTTACCGTCAGGTTGTTACCCTGTTTGACACCGTCGCGTGTTAAAACAGTTAGGGATCACACTAACACTGGTGTACCTGCGCGTATAGTAGTGAATACCGCCTTAAAACGTTAGCAGTCTGTTAAATTACTCGAAAGCCGTTAATGTTAGAATTAGGCGCGGGGGATGACGGTAACGGAGTCTTAGTGTTGTCAGCATGTATTGAAAGTACGAAAATAGGAATCATAAAGTGTATTTAACTGAATTACGTATTTTATTTGATATGCTTTAATCAATTTCATTTCTGTGTTTTCTATTACAAAATTTTAAGTAGATAAAATAGAAGTGAATTTTTATTTAAAAATAAATCAGTATATTAAATGACTTGGCAGTATGAAGTACCTAAGTATATCACATGTCGTGTGTAAGTGGTGGGAATGAGCTATTGTTTTATTCAATTTTGCAAATATTTGTTTTTTCCTCGCTATTTCTCGGGTACTCCTTTAAACGTCTAAGGAAATATGGCTAGTTTTATGCACTTGTTGTACAATCTACTACTTCTCACCTGCTATTCAGAAAATAATTATTGTTGCCCTCAAATGGGGGATTTCACGTTTCCTCATAGTTGTGAATATCTTGGGCGTATACTCTTCAATCCCTCGTCACACTCATGATTCAACCTTAGATTCCCTAGCTACGGTCACGATTCACACAAACTATTATAATACGAGTGTAGACTCGAAAATTATTATTATTCCAAAAGAAAAAAGGCAAAAAAAAATGCCTACTGACGAAAATCCCATTCAGATATCTTCAAGAATGACGAAGCTACAACCGTTTTAATATTGCTTGTAAGAGAGAGAAAACACAAACAGTGTGTGACGTCACATTACGCGACGCTGCCGGGGGGCCGCGTCGACGGCGGCCGCTGTCTTCTAGTGACGTCACATTCTTCCAGCGTCATCGTTTCATATGAAGTTGGGTTTAGCAAAAAAGGGACAGACAGAACATATACCCCTTATTAAAACTTTGGACACTTATAACTCCGTGATTCTTTAACCTTTTGCATTATATCGACGTTTACATCATAAGTTATCGACATGTTACCACCCCTACGGTTACTGACGTTTATGACCCTGCTCGCCACTTAATTCTGCGGATACTATAGTATTATTGATTTTGTTCCCGCGCAAAATGTAATAATAGTATAATTTCTTAATTACTCTCATATGCACGACTTCACAATTAAAAGCACGTAATCAGATCTCCAAGCGTGGCGGAACTCAATTGGGTTGATAAAATGAAATTATACGTCAAACACATTTCGGGTGCTGATTCGATTACGGCTGTTTAGCATACGCGTAACATGTGGCGCGTGGTCTGAGGCGCGATTCGACTTGCTATACCTACTGACGTGACAGACGTTTTTAAATACTTCAATAAGTTTCTGTCAAGAATCTCATTTTAAATACAAGCTTTTATTGCCAAATGTACTTTTCTGTATATCGTCATTGACTTCTCATTGAGACGATTATAACGAGCCCAAACTCAACAGGGTTACGTCGGTTAGGCACTGAATTCCCTTAGCCACCTTCTGTCTTCATCATCAGATCAGCTCGATGGTACCATACTATTTAATTGTCATCCAAACTATACAATACCCAAAATTTCAGCTCAATCGGTTGAGGTTAGCTGGTACAAGAAACTGTACCAATGGTTTAATGATAAAAAAAATTACTCATTAAAGGAATTTCTTGACATACCTATGAGTAACTTTCTTGCATGACACTCATATTGTTTTGATCGAGTATTTTTAATTTTAGTGATTGTGATATTATATCTGGACTAACACATACATTATTATTATTATTTTCAAGTTTTTAGTCATAATTATTATTCTGATTAAGTATTTTAAATTTTAGTGACTATGATATTTTATTTTATTGTCATGTTAAATTAATTAAATTATCCAGGAATTTCTCTTTAAATGTTTTAAATTATAGTGATTGTGATATTTTATTTTATTGACACGTTAAATTAATTAAATTATTCCAGGAATTTCTCTATTTACTCTCATTTCGCATGCCATTTGTTGGTAAAATGTGTGTTCTATTGTTAATGTATGCCATCTTAACTTACCTACCACATTTTAAGCAAAATAAATTACTTACTTACTTACAAATTTATTGTCGCGCGCGAGCTGTATACTATACGTACATCCGCATTCACAGAAACTCCGCATCGTTTTTTCGGATCATCCGCGGTTGCGGATGCGAATGTCTGCTAAGAACCATCTCGACAGACAAGACCGGATTAAAAACAAGTACAAAATCTGGACGTATACAATGAAGCTCGATCCTCGATCTGCAGTAACATGCGCGTTTAAAATTTTCTTCGTGCTTAGGTATGCGTCAATGGTATAATCTGCAAAAAGCTATTAAAATTAATGGCGCGACAACCTAAATTCCAGTTTTCAGTTTCCTTGTTCTGTAGCATTACTGTAACGATAAATACACAGGGTTTAGAGGGCGTCTTCCATAAGTCCTGAACGTAGGACATTAATTTTAACAAATTCTCTTTATTAGCAGTAAATGTCATGGTAAATATGGGCATTATCTCTCCCTAAAACAGTTTTAAATACCACACTATGGCCATAGTAGAAAGAGTGGAAAGTAGGTTATCTTCATACAAACGTACGGCGCGCGGCTTGTATGTGTGCGCCTAGTATCTAGATGCGTCGCCGCACGCACACTCAAAGAAAATCTCGACTGGCGCACTGAGAAACGGGTCGAGATTTAGAAGATAACGTACATTGCACTCTTTCTACTATGCTATGGCCCCGGCCGGTATGTTAGCGCGGCTACTGCACGCACGCGTTCTATCGCAGCGCGTTGCATGATAGAAAGGGATGGCCATGTTTAGGCTGGTTCGGCATACCTAAACAGGGGATTTGTTAACAGAGAACCTTCTGTACGTACTCGCAGTACCATTATTTATCCTGAGGCTCTAGCGACCTCACCATAGTTGAATATATTACGGCAGTGGGTTTCTGTAAGGTGGAGATTACCTGTGAGTGTAATGAATTTACGTATCATCGTAACAAATCACAAAATTTAAGAGTTCCACCTTGTCGGTGGAGTATTTTCCATTTCTCTCGGTCGTACGCTAGCCAGCGAACAAAAAATCCACAGAATCGTACAAATTTTTATCCAAACACGTGCCTAAAACCCGGTATGCGCATGTTCGAACTAAACGGCTGCCTGGGGTCCTCACAATTTTTCTTCTAGGATCGATATTTTGGAAATGAAACCTAAAAAACGCGACAAATTCAAAATATTATTAATGATAATATTGGAACATAGGAGATAATTCTCCTATGTTCCACGTTTTACGGCATGAATGAAAAGAAACAAAGTTGTAAAGAATCAAATTCTGAACAATTTTGGTTCCCACCTTTTTTTCAGGTTTAATTTCCAAAATATCGATCCTAGAAGAAAAATTCTGAGGACCAAACTTGTAGAGAATCAAATTTCCTACAATTTTTGTTCTCACGGTTTTACTGTAAAATCAAAAATGGCCGAGTTATTCAAGAAACCCTTTTTTCGAAAATACGCAGGAGCCTGATTCAGTCTACTTTTTTAATTTACACTCCCAATGACTGGATTATTTTTTCGTAGGTCCCTCGGGGGGAGGGGCCCCCGAGGGACCTACGAAAAAATAATCCAAGAAATGGCTGTACTACTAATCGAACATAACAATACTAATATACCTCAGTATAAATACCTACACTACAACAAGTAATGAATTACGGGTGTTAAGAGTTTTCAAGTGAATGTCCGTTATCTTCAACTTGTTTTAAAACCCCGACGCAAAAAAGGAGTTTTATTTATTAATTTTACCACATTTATGGCATTCTTCTCTTCTTCTGTTTATTTAAGAGATAAGCTCTTGTCGGTGTAGCTCAAAGTAGGCCCTCCATCTACTCCGATCCTAGGCCACCTCTTTGACATCTCGATACGACCTAACATCAACTCTCTTTGTACTATGTAGTTTATTCTAGGTCTTCCTCTTCCCCGCTGACACACAGCACACACACATACACACACATGACATTACAGTAAAACATATATATATTCTCTTTTGTTTATACATACTTATAGCACACACAAATCTGCCAAACCCCAGTGCGGTTTCTAGGCAGAAAAACCAATGCGTCACGAAAAGACTGAACAAGAATTTCACTATGATGACATTTAATTTTCAACATTTCATTTTTATTTTTCTGGCCCGTGATGATGGCAGGAGACCCGATGGATTGACACTCATTCCGTGGCGGTTGGGTCGGCCCCTTATCTGGGACGCCACCTGCGTGGACACCCTGGCCCCGTCCCATTTAGCCGCAACTTCTTTGAGAGCGGGCGGGGCGGCAACAGCGGCAGAAGCCGCGAAGCGCCGCAAATATGCGGGCCTGACAAACTGCTACATATTTGCGGCCTTCGCTGTAGAAACTCTCGGACCGTGGAGTTTGGATGCCCACAGTCTTTATAAAGAAATAAAAAAAAATTTGGCGAAAATACAGCTGACCATAGAGCTGGCTACTTCCTCGGCCAACGGACAGGAATTGCTATCCAACGAGGAAATGTGGCCAGTCTTATGGGCACCCTTCCCAGGGGCAGCGAGCTCGGAGAGTGCATATTCTAGTAGTTAAGTAGATTTAAGTGTTAGTGTTAAGTTTTATTTTATAGGTACTATTTACTGGTGTAAAAAATAAAGACGGCTTAGTTTAAAAAAAAAATCAACATATTATATTGATACTGTTGATCAACTAGCATCCATCGTCCCACAGTGCCTCAAGCATTCACTACACACAGCCGCCTACCGCGCAAACAAGTCGCACTCCTTTATAAGTTTAAGACAACGGGGGACAACTGTTACTCGCGTCCGCAGGACCCTGTACGTGTCCCCTGGAAAACAGAGGCCATACGATTAATTCAAAATAAGTTTAACGTGCGTGTTTGTGGCATTGGAGCACCCAAACAAATGAACGAATTAAAATGTGTTTTTTTCGGAAGTGTTATATGATGTCTTACGAATCCATGGTTCTTGTATAGGTGTTTTTTTTAATGTAGTTAAAGAAAACGGTTTAGACAGCCTTAATATTTCTTCGGATTTCATCTTATAACCGCAATTCTTAGCAGCAGTATCGTTTCTTTACCTCTTGGACCTTAAATAGGATTAGATTTAAAGAATTTTATTTACGGACAGTACAATAGGATGAAAGGGTTGCTAGTGACAACCCTTACAGTCTGCAAAAGGCTTAAGTTTTATAATATACAGGGTGGAAGTGAACAATTGAATATAGACATGGAAAATAATACCCTATATCATTGCGAAAACAAGGATTTAGAGGTCAGGCGGCACTTCCCGGAACTAGTGTCTACACTAACACGTCGTCAACTTGTTCTTTTTGGTGCAATAAAGATTATTATAATTTGTATGTACTTTCCATATCTCGGGACCATGGGGTCCCGGACTTTCGGAAGGCATACGTGGGGCCGAGGCCAACAGCGCAGAGACCCTTTAAAACAATAATTTACTTTAAAAACAAAGTTTTAACCGACTTCAATTTAGTACTCCGCCAAGCCACGAGAACATTTCTTTTCCAATTTACCTCATGAACTGATTTCCGAGAGCAAATGCGTTGATTATTATAGAAAAAAACCCAATCGCTGTATGTGACCCGATAATATTTGAGGACTTTCGTCGATTCCACAAGGATCACCCTTGGCACTTCATTAGTTGCTATTTCAACGGAATCTTATCAGAATCTGTGATATACTTTTGTACTTTTAAGTACATAATTGAGGAATTCCATAAGTCATCTGTGGTCTTCATCATCAATTCCACTCCACCAATTTATGATTTCCGGATGTAAATACACGAGTTATAATAGAAAATACCAAAATCACTACACGCGTGCCTAATATAATTGAGGAGTTCCTTCAATTTCTCATGGATCCCATCATCCAATTGAATTTTCAAAAAAATGGGACCCACCTGGAAGCATATACTTACAAACAAAAAAAATAATTATGAATCGGCTCATCAATAACGGAGTTCTGAGGTAACAAACATTGAAATATATATATATATATATATATATATATATATATACAACCGAATTGAGAACCTCCTCCTTTTTTTGAAGTCGATTAAAAAGTAATCTGAAGCGAGGGATACGTATTATTAACTCTATTAGGGATTAGGTGGCAGGCGGTTTTATAGGTGAGTTTAGTAGGTCTGTTTGTGCACAAAACGAAAAATTAAAAAAAGATTCAGTTGTAAGAGTGTGTGTGTATTACTGCCCCTCTTAGACATGTAAGGCATAAGCGGATTCCCCGGGAACAACTAAAATTAAATAAAAATCTGCAAATTGCCCTAAAGGCACTTTTACATGTCAAACAGAAGTTAACATATTTAAAATTCTTACAATATTAATCAACTGCACCCACACAGCGGCAACTACAAGCGTACATACACTACACATCCACAGCCGCGCGCAAAGATGAACTGTCATTAACACTCATTAATAACAAGAGAAGATCACTCTGTCAAGACTGTACTCGACGTCAAAGACAAGTTAACAATATGGACCTTATTCCTTTTTAATAAGACGGAAAGTGTAAAACAATCTTTAACATCAGTACCGACGAAGTACTCAACTCAAAGACAAGCGCGCCGCCTTCGTGAATGAACAGATAATCTATTTGCGTTATACCCTGCATTTAAATTCTAAATTCGACAAATCTCGTAATATTCACGCTTCTTTTGTTTGCTTGATGCTAATCAACGATTGAATATTTAGCGAATTTGGAAGTTCAAGTAAATATTTATTTCCAACGTCAATTGCGCTCAAGGACTTGAAATGTTGATTCGTACTGTGAAAGGTTTTGGGGAAATTGTTTTGGTAAGGTTTTGTTTAAGTTGTTGCGGGTTTATAAGTTTCATTGATTTATCGACAAAAGCACTGGAATTTTAGAGTAGAGATTTGAAACAAAACGTGCCCGTTTTCATAGCTCTTATAGATGTAGTGTTGTCATAATCATCATATAAGCCGAAGGACGACCACTGCAAAAAGTGCCAAAGCGACCGGTCCTGCGCCTTCCGGTACGTGGTCGCCACTCGAGAACCTTTCCGCTCCAACGGCCATCGGTTCTACTTGCAATGTGCCCCCACCCACTGCCACTTATAAGCGTGAGCGAGATGGAAGCGCGTGCTCGGACGCGCGGATATCATGTTTATTAACTTTAGTTTTTTGACCGTTTAAATAAATAAAAAGTAATCACTGAGTTCTCTCAAACATGATACTGCCGATTTTTAGAAGCAATTTTAATATTTTTAGCTTTTGTGCATAATTTGTTAGGAATATTTTAAGTGTATTTTAGACCAATGTTCGTGATTTTTTTTCTATGGAGCGAAAATTGCTTGATCGTGTTTCGAATCACTGATCTCGCTGCAGAAAAGCCTCAAGATTACTATTCGTATTTTTTTTGGAACCGTATTATTCAAATACTCTGTTCGCTTAACTTCGCTGAACTTACGGCGCCCTAAGTTTAGCGATTCGGAGGGCTATATCGGTTACCTTGATTCTATCGCAGAGCCTCATTTCTGATGCAATCACGCAGAGAAACTCCCAACATAGCCATCTCCATTGCCCTTTGGGTGAATTTGGGCCATCTTATGAGCCCCATAGTAAGCGACCAGTGCCACACACAAAACGAATAACGTGCAAAAATGTAGACATGTATCTTGACGTCTACTACTGTACCCACCAAAAATTTGATATTTGACAGAAACAAAAGTGCTGTTGCACTCAAGATTTGGCATTTCTTTTACAAAAAAAATCTTTTTTTAGTCTGCATTCCTCAAACATACGGAACCGTGGAACTCGTTTATATCGTAGTTCAATACAAACTTTCGCCCCGTTAGGATATGATTTCTGGGATAGAAATATTCTATACGTTAATCCAGGCTATACATTATACATACCTATACCAAAGATTTTGTAACAAACATCTAAACGTCGCATTTATAATATTAATTAGGATAGTAGGATTGCAAACCGGACTGAGTTAAATACTTATTTAAGTACTATATCAGTTTTTTTTGTTCAAAATTAATTCATATTGACACTAAAACAAATAAATAAAACAAAACTTATAAGAAACAAAATTGCCCGCCCTCGACACACCCCAATGTTGCCCGGGGCATCGTGCCCAAGGCGCTCGCCGCGTTTCCCAGTTGGATGGCCAGGCCTTTGGGCGAAGTATGAGCCCGCCATGAGATCGCCTGTGACCCCGATCAATTTTTGGGACACTTTTTTCACAAACTCCTTGGCGTCGGAAGACCAAGGTCCAAGGGTCTCTACTGTAAGTGCCGCAAATACGTAATTATCCTTTAAGAAAGCGTATTTGCGGCACTGGACTGTTTGGGCGTCATTAGCGGCCGAACCCCGGCATTTTGGCAGACCGCACGTATCAAAATCTTTAATTAACAACGTGGCGTATAGGACGACAGGAGCTACCAAACCAAGCACGTCAAACAAGCGAGCTACGGTGGATAAAATGATTCGCTTGGTACACTTCCCTCCTTCGGACTCAGTTTGAAAAAATCAACATCGCGAATTCTTTGTCTATGCAAAGGATAAACGCGTGGATAAGCTCAGAAAACAATAAAGATTTTAATCATCGAATATTACAGATCGAAGGATGTTAATGCTCCAAAATGGCGGGCAAACATTACCATAATGCGTTCCGGCTCAGCGGAATCATACCTCACCGGGAATGGTAGGGAGAATAGGGTTTTATTATTACTCCCAAAGATGGAGGACTCTAGGGGTGATTACGTAACTTTTCGGACGAGCGTTAGAACAACTCAAACTATCCTATTTCCATAAGTACAAAAAACATTGAGTTATAGCACTAGCTTCCGCCCGCGACTTGGTCTGCGCGGACCCGGGATAAAAACTATCCTATATTTTAATCCAGGCTATGAACTATCTTCGTGCAAAATTTCATGTTAATCGGTTGAGCCGTTTAAGTGATTGAGTTACAAAAGTCCAAACAAACACAACAATGTATTATTAAGCGGTGGTGTATATCCTATCGCCGTAGTATTAAGTATTATTATTGTACCGTTGTTTGCCCAAATAAATATTAACCCCCTTATTCATAAAACTTAAAATGCCTCTGCTAAATAAAAATGTGCTTTGTCCCTTTCTTACGAACACAAATGTCAAAGTGACAGATAAGGACAAACGAATTTTAACGCCATTTTAGTATAAAACAGGCTTGTAAGACGTTTATGAACACGGCCGTAAAACATTAAACATCCAAACTTTCGCATTTATAATATTAGTATGATTAGAGATGGGGCATAAGTTTGTGCATGTAAACCTACTAGGAGTATCTTTATATAGTTAAAAACGTGCGCTTGTACTGAATTCCTAAATGGTGATGGTGACCAGTACGTAGCAATAGTAAGTAAATATTTTCCCTATACAAAAAAATACATTTAGATCTAATTAAAAGTCTTTTCTGTAGAGAATTGCAATTGTTAACAATTTAGGTGCTTTAAAATTATGTTCCGATCATACAGGTAAGTCATAGGCCCTTTACAAGCGGGTCCAAAAACGAAATTAGGTATGTGGACGTATCACCGGAAAAACGGAACACTAAAGATTATTTTGACCAAGAAAGAACAATACCTCGATTCCACGAAGAAATTTTTGAGAATATTATACGAATTCGAAAAGCTTTTACCTCAGAAAACACTTTTTCAGTCACTCCGATAGTATTATCATAGCGACCATTGAGGAATGGCTATAAAAATCTATGTCATCCATATTTCTGAATCCTAGCACGGAATGTCACTTAGGAAAAGGCAGTAGTGGTCGATGCTGGACTTTTTAGGGTTAACCCTATGGATAAAATCGGAACCTTTGCAGACTGCTATTTATCCGTCGGTCAAGATCCAAACTGTCAGAAATCGTAAACAAAACGAATAACTAAGCGGAGGAGTATACTCAGTGGATCGGCAATTCAAAGACATCGGGTTCTATTTCCTGTTACGTGCTTTAACATTTGTATCAGTAGATTCATTAGCTACAAAAAGTCCGGTGTATTTTCCATATTAAATTACGAACAACATCGATTCCGAATAAGTTCATCTTTTGACATGGGTCATGTTGTCATATTAATCCTTATTTTTCTACTGAGCTATGTCGCCACATTTCATCCAACTTGTTTAATTTGTATAAGGTTGACAACGGCGAGATAGACTAATCCGTCTCTTTATAATTAGAACGCTTAGAAAGAGACGGATAGTCTATGTCGCCGCGACACAGCTCGCAAGCCGTCCTGTGCTAGCGTAATTATACTATACTTACTTCCTTTGCGGTACGGAACCTTCAGCACAGCAGTCCGAAACGCATTCACCCGCTTTTTTACTCTATGCTTGGTAGTGAGCCAACTTCAGCAATAGACGAATCCAATAAGGAACTTAAGTGAACGTTTTATTTTTTTCTTTATCCAGAAAGCGTAGATTTAGCTGGTAAAATGCCGGATTCTATTTGCACTCCTCTTGGCATAATTAGAGGGGTAAAACTTTCTAAATGGACGTTATATTTGGTATGAAGGAGTTTAAAATGATGAGAAGGAAAGTTACTGTTTTCATTTTTGCTTTCAGACGTACGTATAAAAATACGCTAACCAAGTCCAATGTAATAATAAGTCGTCTTAGTCGATACGGAAGTTTTGAAATTACGGACCTAGAAACATGCACTATCTAGTTTTGTACACTTCGTAATTCATGAAATCAGTTTCAATTAATTTTGGCCATAATACGATAAATCCACCAATCAATCGTGTCAGTAGTATAGAAGTCGGAGATATATTAACATTCCTTTGGGATAACACTAGCCCCTGCGTAAGAGAGAAATAGGGTGTGGCCTTTATAATCTGGTCAATGTCCACCAGATTATAAAGGATTTTTTTTCATATGAGAAGAACATAAGTAGATGGCTGAAAGTTCTTAATTCCATTGCCAGTCCAAATAAATATAAATACATAAAACTCTATTTGCACTCATTTTGCACTAGACAGATTAGATAAACTTAAATAACCTCAAGTTCTAAGTTCAAATGAAGTTTGCTGCGCCAACATAGAAGCGTAAGAGGCGTTCTTGCAAACTTAAATACAAGCGTGTATACGAGTAACAATAACGAGCTAACAAGTTGACGCCTACGTAGTGATGTTCTAGATGCAGAGGCGTTTTTAAAGCATCATTAAAACTGTTAATGCATGCCTTATTTTATTTTTAAGGCTTTTAAAAACGGGTTAGTGATTTATATGGGTGGTATAAGCTACTGGAATGATTATGAACTGTTTATTTGGAGCTCGCTTTCAAATAAAGCCGAACCAAATACCTTTCTGCCGACTTTTGTATCTTGATAAAAGCACTTGTTTTCCTTCTTCGGGTGTAAAGTTCGATTCAGAATAACCAGATCAAGGACTCAATTATGAAGACCGACAGTATTTAAAAAGATGGATTAGCCCCTCTTGTCGAAATTGTCTTAACTGTCAAATCTAAATCTGACTTCGGGATTTAAAATAATAGGTTTAAATGTTTGGAGCTAAGCATTACCTACTGGGATAAAGCGTAGCGAAGAAATCGAGAGTTTACATTGTAAGGTAAACGTCCCAGTGCCCGACACTAATACATGACACTCTCAATCTTATATCAAAACAACAGCCGAGCATTGGAACATTTACCATATAGAAAAATATTAACTAGACATTTTTTATGTCAAAAACTAGTAAAGAAGGAAGTTATATCAACTTTGTATGTCAAGTTGGACCAAGAATCAGTTATCTAACCGACACTGAACTAAATTACCATTAATTCAATATACCCAATTTGCAAGTCGAAGCATTTATATTAGGCTCATATCGAATACCCATAGGTATAATCTGAGTACCTACTCGTGTTGCTAACATATCTAGATTACATTTACATTCAAACAAAATAGCAGTAAACCGAGTAAACGGGTCGTCTTGTCGATACAGAACACATTACTTAAAACCGTCAAGCAGTTTTGAAGATACCTCTCACTCTAAACGCATAAACCTTCTCCGTTCCGTCCAGGGTATAAACAATACAAACAAATCTACACATACACACACATTCGTTCTAGTAATAGTACAATACTCACTTAAAGAAGTAAAACAAAGAATGTCACATCACAGATCGGTATTTGAGCCCCGAGCCGACGGCATCAACGGCGATAAATATGCGATCTGAAGTTTTCTTTATTAGTTGTGATCGGGAACTTTACGGGAACATTGGACTATGGCGGATTGTGATTGTGTCGCAGCTTTTGTCGAATCCGTCCAGCGAGTAGTAGAACGACCACGTGATCGCTTTCCTTCTACCCGTCCCTGGACAACGTGTCGTTCCACGGTGTGGTTTCGAGTGAGCCCGAAGTATTTGAGGATTCGTATTTGCACAGTCCAGGATAATCTCTCCAAGATCGAGACATTGGTTGGTCCGAAACGCTGGAATTCGCAGCAGTCGACGCCGTTTATAGATAGATTTGACGTAAAACATATTCTGAACGTAATCAATAATTAAGAAGTTTCATCACGTTGAGACAGTACGTCGCCGTTTAAGTGATTAAATCAATAATTGCTGAGTCCTGGTGCGTAACCTAGGCAAAAGACTTGAATACTAAAGTGCTAGAGGAATTCTTGGATTGCTCGGTAAGGTATAAATAGAGAGTTTTAATTGCGATCCTTTCTATAAAAATCTCTTAATTCTACAAATGTATAAAGTTTTCAGCCTTGACATACGTCCTAAAAAAGTGCATATTAATGGACGTTACGGTAGAATACAGGGTACTTTTTGCGCCCGTTTTTAATTTAGAAACCGAACTGACAACGTGTCCCATAAGGCGGTTACGGCAGATCCAGTCTCTCACTTTGAAATGCAAATACACGAACTTCAATATGCACGCTCAGGTTGCGCCGAATATTGTACAAAATGAAATTTTTATACACATTTTTGTATTAAACGGCGTATGGCTCAGCATGGTGCCGAATGCTGTTACGTGTTGACGTATTGACATCATTACGCGAATTGTCTCATTTCAACTCCATCGTGCTTTAATAAGTGTATGAGAACGCGACGCACTGATACCTTTTGGGTTTAGCATTAATCAACTGATTTTTTTGTTACAGAGAAAACATCACACCTAACTTATTTTTCTATTTAAAGATTTTTAAATAGATACATAGATAGAAAAATGAACGCTGTTTGATTATAGAGAATCCTGACGTCACTTCCTATTTCCCTACTTCACAACATCAGAGCGTTATTAACGTTTTATAAATAGTTGCTGATTTCGCTATCCGTCCATATGATCGTCTCAGAACGGCACAAATGTGCATCACATATCCTTGTTTAGCGTTTACCGCTACAGATAAAACATTTATCACGTTTTCTGATAATGCGCGAGTGTGACGGCTTTTATACGAGAGACGCGCCCTATGCAATAGATATCGTCTTTATTTTTAATTGGCAAATGCATTTGCTACCTGATGGCAGTGATGGCTTTTCCGGCAGACGGGGACGTGACTCCGAGCTTGGAATTGCCAATTTTGCCATGGTCCATGCGAAAAATTAAAAACGATATGTCTACCGTCTATGGCATCGCTTTTTTTAAACTGAAGAATTCAACTTCCCAGAATTATAGCACACTTCAAACCATTCATGAATTTTTAAGAGTGAAATGAAACGAACATTCATTAAATAAATCGACTATGAGAAATGGAAATGACTTTACTTCGTATTGCTTGAGAACGGACCACCTGTCCTGGGAATCCCATTGGATTTTATAGCCAGGAATGTTATTACTGATTCAAGTGTCTAAGGCTGTCATTACAGTGCAGTGTCATTTTGACATTATTTATTCGGTACGGTATGATTAAATAGTGATGTCCGAACCACAGACACATGCTAAGGTGAAAAATTGTATAAGCCACCAGTGTAGCCAATAGGCATGATTTTTTTTTCGATGCCATTCGAACCAGTTTCTAGAGAGAAACAAATGTATGCATGGGAGCCACTAAAATTAAAGTACAGTCGAGTTCTCCAATATCAATACAGACAACCTTTCACAAATATCTACACGTGTCTTATGTCAGTAACAATAAACTCTCTGTATAAATATTTTTGAAAGGTTGTCTGTGTAGATATTGGAGAACTCGACTGTTTATAAATAGACAAAAAATGTAGTCAAAGACGGACCTCGCTGGCGGCAGGCGAAACGCTTCATACTAATTGACACAGAAGTATGACGTCACCGCTGTCTATTTGTATAATCCTTGTATGGAAAATTGAGTAAAGGGATATTTTTCAATGTAAATCTGTACAATTTTTCAGCACACTAGGTAACTCCACTAATTAATTGAATGCATACCAGAAAAAATAATGCTGTGCAAAAAACTAATTGATTAACTAATCATGTCCTACAAAAAAACGAAAGAATCACACAAAACGAGACCTTTTTTATCGAATTCACACCAAAAAAATTTTGTTCGTATATCTGATATATGATTTATAAAACAAAAACTATTTGTTTATCAAAAACACTAACTTGCACTCTAGTCTAAATTGTACAATCTTACTTCGGAATGTCTAAAACTGATATCTAAAGGTGCACCACAATAATCGTGCAACTAAAATTAACTAGGAAGAGTCTTCGAGGTAATTTTTTTTATAAGAGCTGAAACCTGTTTGAAAAAAAAAATTAGATACACTCGCGGTCAAATGTTACTGGTCAGCGACGAAAACCTTTATCGTGTTCGTTTTTATGACATTTAAAAATACATCAATCTTTGGAGGCGTCTAACTCGGCCATTTTAAATTTTAGAGAAAAGTTTTACTTATAAATAAAAGAAGCTTATTTTGACATCTGACACAATTTCTCAAAAAAAAAACAGTCCCAAAAACGGCCCCCCTTTGGTATTTACAGTCTGCCTCTCCTGATGTAGGAACATGAATGAATCATAGCGGTATGTAAATAAAATATATTATAATGCTTTTGCAAAATCTCGACAGAATCAATAATGCAGTAAAATAACACTTGACATTCGTAGTTTTAAAATAAAAAGAAAATAATTATACAGCCAATTATGACTGGAGAGGCGCGAACACCTAAGTATTGTTTCTAAACTGAGTTACCACTCAGTGTGCCAGTGTTTAGTGCATGTTAAGTGACCACTTGATTATTTTGTTGTGTACTTAATTATATAAAGATGACTGATTAAATTAGGTTTTGATGGTTTTCCTAAAAAAGTTTTAACACGTTTGTTGAACTAAGGAATTGGTAGATATACTATTTTGATATAGGTTCAGTAAAACAGTTCTACAAATACCATTAAACACTATATTGAATTTGATTTATTTTTAGTGTGCATAATTAGTGTGCAAGTATAACTTTAACACTTAACTTTAACTGAAATATTTAGTTCGAAAAAAGGGAATATACAGATCGATTTAAATACATGACCGTTTCGGTCGCGAAATACTGCGTTTATGTCTATTGTTGTCGTACATTTTTGTTTCTATAAAAGCGTAAGGATTCTATTGGTGTAAGTTTACTCTTGGACAATAAATAAATGCATATTTTTTCTAATATTTCAAGATCCAATATCTTTTTATGATTTTAACTTATACTTTATTACAATAATTTGATGGTTTACTATCCATTTAGGTGGGTTAGCATCACTGGTACTGTGTACTTTTGTAACGTTATTTAGGAGCTTAAATCGTCAATTTAGTATTTGTATGAATTTAGGAACGCATTAAAACTATGTGCAAATTTAGACGATCATGCAAATAGTTAAATTCAGTGTTGCCAACACTGTAAAGACCGACACGCCCAAATAGGTGTATATTTTTGAAGTAAATTGGGCCGAGCCGAAAAACAACATATCCGGATTATTTATATTGAAATTGACGACTCGTGCCAGGAAATATAAATATTGTTTTTTTCAGTTCCTGTCGTAATTTGACACCTCATTTGCGAAAATCGGCACAAACTCAACTTATTTTGCCAGCAACCTTCCACCCTTTTATGGCATTTTTTCTCTCTGAGTACACACGTACAGTAGGCTTCATAATTGCATGGACATGCTTGAACCGTATTGCCATAGTAATAGTTTTAAGGAAAAATTCAAGCAATTTTTGTTAAGAGGGTGCTTTTATAGTGTTGACGAAATATTTGATAGAGAGTAAGTAGAGTGTGTAGTTATTAGATATTAGAGCGTAGTTATTAGTTATTAGATATAAGATATTGTATTGTTAGCTGTAAGAAATTCAAACACAATCTTGTATTGTTTACTGAATAAATATGTCTATGTCTATGTCTATGTACGTGAAAATGCACGATTTTAGTCTGATTTTTGACCTTAGTGATTTGAGTCGGTTTTACTAAACCACACTTTTCATTCAGGTTGTCTATTGTTATCTCGTAAAAAAATCGACCTTTCAAAAACTTACCATAAACTTGTCACGCCACATTTCTGCATTAACTTTTTAAAAGCGCGCCGCCGAATGTATATCTCTGTGATTTCCTTTTGTCTATGCTTCAGTGACCGGTTGGCCCGCCCGTTGCATCACAAAATCACAATCACAATTCCTCTGGCCGGCATCCAGATTTTATTTCAAGAGCTTTTACTAAAACGGTTTAAAAGCTATAACGGCGAAGTTTGACAATGTAATTTACCAGTTAACCACACCCGAGAATAAACTGAATTAACTTTAATTCCTTTTAACTTGAGAATGTTAAAAGTTATGGCTATTTTATGTTGCTTTATTCCCAAAGTTTCTGCTGCCAATAAAATTTAAGTCATTATAAATCATAATTAAATAAAAGTTACAGGTGTACGGTAATTATGTTTATAAAGATAATTAAATAAAAAGCTGTTCTCGGCTTTCCAAGTTCGCAAAAAAGGCAATTCATTCGATGAACAAAAATGTATCGCTTTATACCTGCCGGCCGTTCCTTCCCGCCACGCCCCTCTATTATTAAACAACATATGCTCCCCAAGCCTTGTAATTTTCCTACCCGATACACTCATTATTCGGTTCATTTTACGCCTTCATACGATTGATATCTAAAGAAAAAGTAATTTAAAATCTCCACGCAGTGTTATTACAATCCCAATGGAACACATCGTCCATATAAACGGAAAGCTTTTTGTAAAACTTAGGCAATAAATTCTGGGAACCGGATCGGAGAGGATTCACTTGTTCTTATATTCTGGACAAGTTTACTTGTCCCACGAGTCGGGAAGAACATCAATGCACGGCCTTGATAGAAAATTTCCTGGCACAAATTTGTTTTTGCGAAATACGGCTAATATACCTATGTCTATGAAAATAAGCTGGTATAGGTACTTAGCGAGTAATAACATCGGAGTAGCGACGCACCAAGAATACTCAAGTCGTCCGCTGAATTTCGAATGAAACTTTGAGGAAATTCGTATTCATAAAGTGGAAACCCAGAAACTAATATAAAACATAAGCTGCGCTTTAAAGTTGCGAGCGATGTTTGAAACGGTAAATAAATTAAGTGCTCGTGAACTATTCAAAAGTTGAGGTGCTTACTTTGAGAGTTATTGAAATGTTGCTGAGGAAAATATCGCGGACATAACATAACGCGTTCTCCGATTCGCGTCTAACTGTTTCAAAGATGGCGGACATTGCATGACGCTTTAAAATATCTAATTTACGATGCACGCAGCCGGCACAGAACAGAGCTCGCAAAATTAACGTTAATTTGTACTTCACTTTCAAGTGGCAGAACTAGAACATACTTAATGACTTCCCTTAACAGTTTAACTCGACGGAAAATAAGGCAAACCAAATACCAGCCATCTGTCCGTAGCGTAAAAACTGTTTATCTGTTTATACAACGCTCAGCGAGCTTGGTAACTTCCCTAAGGTCTCTTACATTACTCGACAGCTGTCAAACAAGTTTAGCAACAAATCCAGTGGGCTCGTGGATACGGGTGGATCTAACGAGCGACGCGTGTGTCGTTACGTCACAGTTAATCCCGTATTAAATAACCCAATGCGTTCATTCATCCTGAAATGTAACTCAGGCAAGTGAGAGTGAGTCACCACAACGAAACGGCATCTGAATATAACTGTTAAAAGCAAACAGATAAATGCATGTCAATGTTAGTGTTAGATAAAAAGCTTTAGACGTCCCAAAAGCAATAACAAGTTATTGAAAAAAACTTGTGACTAATGCCGTAGATTACGGTTCTACGAAAGACAAGTCGCATTATCTTACACCTACTTAGTCGGTCCCAAAGTTCTGTCACTGGCATATTATTTTTAAATATAGAAGATGATTTTAAGAAAATTTTATTGCATTCCATTTTTGAATGTTTGACAATTATTTTAAAACAAAAAAACAGTCATTTGTTGCAATTTCTCACGATGGAGTGGACATTGAAAGAAAACCGAATAGCTGTTTTAGCATTGCACCGCTGTGGGCACTCGCCAAGTACCAATTTCAAGTTGCTCAAAAATTTAAAAATAACGCTTAGGTTTGTGTACCGTACTATTGATAGGTACAATTAAGTCTCCAGTGTTGAGGACAAGAAAAGAATTGGCCGGCCTCGCTCCGTACGAACACCAGCAGTGATCAAAGCGATCAAGGCGCGCATAGCAAGAAATCCTGTCCGAAAACAGAAATTGATGGCTTTGCAGATGGTTGTCAGTAGAAAAACCGTCAAAGGTTTTAAACGAAGATCTTAGTCTACGAGCATACAAAAAAAAGCGTGGGCACTTACTTAATGCCCGTCTAAAAACAATAAGGCTTAAAAGATCCCGGAAGTTGTAAAGCGGTACGCGAAAAATCGACACCGTGATATCCTCTTTACAGACGAAAAGATTTTCGATATTGAAGAGAAGTACAATAAACAGAATGATAGAGTGTACGCTAGGAGCTCTGAAGAAGCAGGAAAAAGAGTTCCGCGGGTGCAACATGGGCATCATCCATCATCAGTGATGGTCTGGTTGGGTGTATCTTATTACGGGCCAACTGAGGTTCATTTTTGCGAAAAAGGTGTCAAAATCAGTGCGAAAGTATACCAAGAGACAGTTTTGGATGAGGTTGTCAAAGATCTGCCCAACACGCTATTTTCGGGACATAATTTTGTGTTCCAGCAGGATTCTGCGCCAGCACACAAAGCCAAGACCACTCAAGCCTGGATTGACCGTCAAAAAATCGACTTTATAAGACACGAAGATTGGCCTTCCTCTAGTCCGGACCTTAATCCTTTGGACTATAAAATTTGGCAGGTCTTAGAGGGGAAGGTCTGTGCTAAACCACATAAAAATTTGGAGAGCCTAAAGTCATCTTTAAGAAAAGCAGTCACTGAGATCGATATGAAAATGGTGCGTGCTGCGATAGACGACCGGCCGCACCGATTAAGGGCCTGTATTAAAAACAAAGGAGGTCATTTTGAATAATTTTGAGTAATTTTAATTCTTTATTAAATGTACTTTAAATCAGTATATAATTTATTAAAAATTTATTGCTACTTTTGTTTTTATCATTATTTTCATTTGTGACAGAACTTTGGGACCGACTACGTACACACACCATAACCTTATATTTACTGACTTATAACATTCAGGTTAAACTAATCTTCTTTTATGTCCGCCCGGTTCAGGATTAGATCTCAAACACGATGCATCGAAAAACCGGATTCCACAAATCCGTGCTTTATAATGTCTCTAAAAAATGTTACCATCCAACTTCACCTCTGAGAAAATTCCCACAAATAAACATTTAGCTGACAAGGAACACAGTCCCGCTATATTTAGAGCAAGGGGCGTTTAAAAGTGATATTTTAATGGACCGAAGCCATTATTTAACGATACGAGACGGATGTGTCAAACGCGGGTTTAAAAAACCGAAACACTTGTATCCCGAAGATTAATTCCTCAATCGAGGGCAGACTTAATGGTTTGTCTAATGAACTACCCCGTCTGGAAGTTTCCCCTTTTTATCTCCGCGCATTGTGCTTTTAGACGAGTTTCGAATCTGCCGGAAAATACATTTTTAATTTTAACAGACTCCGGTACGCTTCAACTTCTTAATGCAGACTTGGAGTTGGCCACTCATTTTCGCGTCTAATAACTCGCCGAATTCAGTAGGCGTAAGACCGACAAAGGCTTTTGCGAATTTCAAAGTGATTCTTGACGGAGAAAAAAAAACAATATTTGCTCTTACAAAAATTAAGCCATGCTCCGAGGATATTATGCAAAGGAGAACGCACAAAAAACCCAACGAGGGAACATATGCTAATTGTTTGGACAACCGGATCTGACGGACCGGAAAAACGGAAAGGAAATACCCGACATCTCTGACAGAAACCGGCGCAATATTAAATCCCTCACTATAAGTAGCCGAGTGAATAGTACTCGACGTCGGGCCGCGCCATGACTCAAAATAGTACTCTCAAATACCCACAAATGGTTTCACTAATAATGCCAAACATTATTACCTACGCTAATAAAACATTTCCGACCATATTCACACGTGATAAGATTCAAAATATCAATCAATCTATAGCTCGGTAATAAAATGAGGAACGAGTTCATCCATCACGCTCGGAAATAGGTCGAGCTCCACATAGAGAGTTCTTTAAAACGAACTTCAACGAAATGTGGATCGGTTGAAACTTTAACATCGATCCCAGAAGGGGTCAAGCGAAAATTAACCTTAGACAGATAACTATAGATTTCACTGTCGGCTGTTGAAAGGGACTCTTTGTAGCGAGCGGCTTACGGTATCTCCTGGCCTATGACCTGCGATAGCAGTCGTACAGATTAGGTAAGCACTCGGCTCGCAATCCGTACATCCGATGTCCGAGATAAGCGACTTCGTGTACTAATAACTCGTCGGATACAATCGGAATTTCTCCTGAGGTTGATCGATTTTGACATACGACATTTGTGACTCCGGCTCGAGGCAAAAAACACATTACCGAGGCAATTATTCCTGTTTGGATCATGAATCTCGTCTTATCGGATTCATTTATGAATCGCGCCGGCAAAAAAATGAACGCTAGGTTACTTTCCGCTGAAATTGCAGTATGAACCGAACCGCGAAAGATTTATAATACAATATCAATATCAGCAACTGTTGACATGTTTTTTCATGATTGAACAAACAATAAAAACCAATTTATCGCCAAATGCAAACCTAAATAGATAATTTACGATCTCGACGACAAAAGGGTTCGGATCGGGACTATAAAGGTTTCCCTGCTTTATAAAACTGATAGTTTCTAAGTTGAGGGGAATAAAGCACCGAATAGCTTGTAGCGTTCGGCTCGTGTTCATTTTACGGGTGTAAAATATAATAAGCGACATAAATCGGCAACGGTAAAACTTGCCGCGGGTGCGGGAGGGAAAATAAGCTCTAGCACTGAGAAGATAAAGTGCTCTATTGGAATTGTTATATTATATTTGCAAATCCTGGGCCTATTATGAATAGCAGCCCCTCTACGGCAGCAGGGGTTGCTAGTTAACAAATAGCATGTAAACCCCTGTATACAATATTTATTGCACTCAGACTCCGTTGACGATAATGCTGCAAACGCAGTTTCCTAACGTATTCTTAGCTATAAATTATGCAGTCCATACACGTTAGTTACAGTTGAAACATTGACTTTAGACGACTTAGCGCCCTCGCGAAGGCATAAGTAATTAGGCGACTTAGTAGTTACCTCATAAATAATACTTAATTAGAAGTTAGATAACGCCTGTTCGCAAGAACAAAGTTAATAATCCACTTAACAAAGTACTTAGATAAGCCGTTGTAAGTTGTAACAGCAAGTTTTCTTCATTTTCAGAGTTTTGAGGGGAAAGAATGAAGTTACGCTGTTGACTCGTTTGAAATAAGTTCTTAGATATTACTGCAAGTTTTTTATTAAACAGCACTATAGACGGGCTACTGAACGTAAAACTGATGTAGCTGAGTTATGCAGGCAAATGGGAGTTCTAAACACTTGACAGTTACAATTAAAACCAGTGAAGTTATAACGTTTTAACTTCCCAAGTTATACAGCACTTGGTCTGTCAAACTTTAATGACTCGCTTTAATGAAAATCTCTGTAATAAACTATAGTTAAAAAAGTCCACAGACGAAACCAAACAGAAAAGTTTCAGTCTTCAATATTTAAACGCCTCTCACAATCCCAGTATTGCCAACCTTGCAGTAATTAAATTCCGTGACAGAGCTCAAAACTTAGCGTCACAAAAGATGTTCGGGCCACTTGTAAAGTTGGGGCTTAAAAACTAAAGTAACTAACTGACTTCGTATCGTTTAGTCCTTTGTAACTCCATGTAAACAAGTGAGGAGAGTGGTTTTGATTGTTTTTTATTGTATTTAATTGTGTTGTACTTACTTAGTTTTTTTTGTTCTACCTCGACTACACTAGCAGTCAATGTGGTATGAGTGAAAAGGGGACGAACTGAAAACCAGCGCTGTACAGACCGCAATGACTGTCACAGCACATGCTGAGTTCGTTCCTTTTGTCACACAAATAATCTTGTTAATTTTTTACCTCTATATCTATTTTGCTTATGTCTCTGTTTGTGTGACAATAAAAATCTTCTTTGTTTCTGTCGTTTGAATTTCGACTGACTCTTCTAAGAACAATCGGTATAAATATAAATTCATAAGTTTGTATTGAAGCATACTTAACTGCATGAGCGCCCAAAATAATCAGTTTTGACTGCTGAATAGCATTTACAAATTACCTAATGAACGAGTGAAATTACAAACCTTAGCTACCTTCCGCATGGGTTGTAATTGTTACTAGAGAAGTTAGTCTGTGAATTTGCTAACGTAAAATAAAGGAAATCCGAGATAAACCGACCAAAAGTAACATACAGCAGGTGAAGAGGATATTTAGGTACCTGAAAGGGACTATCGATACAGGATTCGAGTACAAGAAAGGTGAAAAGCGTCTCATCTGCTAGAGCGACGCCGATCACGGTGGCGACGATGCGACTGGATGCTCCACGAGCGGGATGGTGTTTGTATGCTGGATCAGCAATATCCTGGCGCAGTTCAAAGCAATCCATGGTTTCACTATCATCCACTGAAGCGAAGGTAGTAGCGGCCAGTGAGGCATGTCGTGAGATTGTTTGGTTAATGAGATTGTTCCAAGATCTTCAAAAAAACCTTGATCTACCCATTTTGCGAATCGACAATGAGTCTGCGATTAAACTGGCATACAACTTCTTATGAGCAAAACCGAAAAACTAAGCACATAAAGTGAAAATACTTCTATGTGAGACAATGTGTATCGGAAAAGGACGTAACTATTGAGCAAGTACCGATAGCAGAACAAATTGCAGACATCTTTACCAAGCTGGTTTATAAAACAAGATAGGTGAAACTCGGTGAAGATTGCGGATTAAAAAGGAGAGGGAATGTTAGGAACCACTTCTAGATAACTGTGCTTCCAGCAAATATCCCTAACTCTTTATATCTGTGTTACGTTGCTATGGTTTTGTGGTTGTTATAAGAAAGAAAGAAAGAAAGAAAACATTTATTCGTGGACAAAACAATGGGTATACAAAACAAAACACAGTAAAGAAAAAGTAGCAGGGTCCACGAAAAGGCCCCGACTCAGCATGGTGCTAACCTAGGAGGCCAGCGCTGGTCTTCCGTCGGAACCTTTACATGAGTTACCTCCTGGAAGGCAACACAAAACAAATACCTACGCTAAAACATATTTTAAAGAATACATAGGTATCTTAAGTAAAAATAAGCAGCATGTAAGTGCGATAGAGATAGAGATATCCGAACTTCGACATTCGAAGTTCGTGGTTATAGCTCAGAGTGGCACGGCAGATTGCAGCGTGTGAACGCGTCGCCAAACTGTGTCAGTGTCACTGTCACTGTCAACTTGACAGACCGAAACGCAACTTTTATTTCTGATGGTGAATATACGTAAATACAGAAACGGAAAACAAGTTAAAAATACATTTATGATACAGGAAGAAAACTAAAAACGAATACAGTATGGTGCAAACTTAAATATTGAACACAAGCTCAACTGTACAGACATAAAACGACTGCCTTCTGTACAGGTTCATGACTCGGGTGACGAACGGCAGTGCCAAGATATCTACACAATCTAAACATGATAGATTACACAATTATTATGCGAACCAGATTCTGTGCGGATTTATTTATATGCGGATTTATTTATATGCAGATGGGACATATCCCGACAGTAAGTACCTGACTGCAATCCTAAATCTTAATGTATAATCATTTTAGGCATGGCAAAGGGGTAAACTAAATTATAAAAGAAGCAGCTAAAAAACACAACGATTTGAGGACTAAAAATAAAAATATATACAAAGACAGAAGACAAAGACAGGGCACTTAAAGGCAACTAGTTTCAAGATATAAGGTTTCCTGACTAAATTGGTGCTCTAGCAAGTGCTTTTTCAGCTTGATTCTAAAACTGTGTATGCTTCCCAGGTCCCTGGCTAAAGGCGGCGGAAGAGAGTTCCAGCATCTAGTAGCTGCAAAACGGAAACTCCCCCGGAATGAGGCTGTGGCATGTCGAGGAGTAATAAGAGGCTTTTTACACTGACAGTTGCCCCGCGACCTATTGATGATGAGCTTCACAAAAAGATATACTGGAGCTTGGTGCTTTAAAACCCCAAATAAGAGACAAGCAAGATGCAGTTTTTGCCGGTGTTGCATTTTTAAAATATTATGTTTGTTGAGAAATGGAGTAACATGGGCCCTCGATGGTATGTTGAAAATGAAACGTGCACTGGCATTCTGTACACGCTGTATGAGCTTCTTGGTTTTTGCGTAGAGGCAGGGACCAGTTACAACATCCATGTAATTAAGTTTAGACAGGACTAGTGATTCAACTAGACGGATGCGTAACTGCTCACATAAATAGGGCCTAATTTTATAAAGCAATTTAACTTTGTAAAAGCAGCTACTGACCACATTAGAGATGTGCTTTTCATATCTAAGTCCACAGTCCATATGAAGGCCAAGGTTCCGAGCCTCATACACACGCTCTATAGGAGTACCAACCATCATAACATCAGCTGACGGGTGAAACGCAGATAGTCGCCGCCTGGTACCAAAGACAAGGTACTTGGTTTTAGTAGGGTTAAGTAGCAAACTGTTGTCAGCGGCCCAAGCGGCAATACTTGCAAGGTCTAGGTTTAGCTTGCTTATAGCACTATCAACTTCAGAAGGTTTACACGATATATAGACCTGAATATCGTCAGCATAGATGTGATACTTACAGTGTGTGATGTGTGACCTTATGTCTGCAGAATATAATATAAATAGGATTGGGCCGATAACTGATCCTTGAGGCACTCCTCTTATGACTCTAGTTTCTCCTGAAGTTGACGTGGAGCCATCACTGAGTGTGATTTTCACAAATTGACTGCGGTAGTTGAGGTAGCTGTCAAACCACCTTAGTGTATTATTGTCAAATCCATAGTAACTGAGTTTAGATAATAAGAGATTAATATTTATGGAGTCAAAAGCTCTAGAAAAGTCTAACAGGACAAGCAGTGTGCACATTCCCCTATCCTGGGAGTGCAAGATGTTGTCGGTGACATCAAGTAAGGCAGTCGCTGTGCT
Organism: Epinotia bilunana; assembly: GCA_947049275.1. Classification (NCBI taxonomy): domain Eukaryota; kingdom Metazoa; phylum Arthropoda; class Insecta; order Lepidoptera; family Tortricidae; genus Epinotia; species Epinotia bilunana. The sequence goes on along the minus strand of OX346275.1, from coordinate 11,828,179 downwards.
CCGACCCTTCCGGAAACCTGACTGATTGTCTGGTAATATATTGTTACACTCAAGATATCTTGTAAGCTGAGAACACACTGCTTTCTCCATGATTTTAGATATACAAGGAAGTATGCTAATAGGTCTGAGGTCTTTGAGTTCTAACGGGTTAGTGTGTTTAGGTAAAGGATGCACTATAGCTAGTTTCCAAATATCAGGAAAAGTTGAAGTTTTAATTGAAGTATTAATTATGTCAGTAAGTATGTCAATAGTATGTGGTAGTGTCATTAATAGCATATTTAGACTGATCCCATCACAACCTTCAGCGTTGGATTTCAACCCCCTAATGATAATTATCAACTGGTCAGAGCTAATTGGTTCTAAACGGAAAACCGAGTCACCATACTTCTGAAACTCAAAGAAAGTGAGGCGTGATATGGAGATTTTTGAATTACCTGGTATGTTTAAAAAATGATCATTTATAATGGAAGGATTGTGAAAAGATGATGGTAAATCTGTGTTTTTCTTAGGCAAAATTGTAGATTTTAAGTGTTTCCATAGCAATTTTGGATTATTTAGATTTGCATTCACGTTGACTCTGAAATAGGCGGATTTTTCATAAAAAATTGCCTTGTTAACAGTGGATTTAAGTTCCTTGTAATATATTTTTTTACAATCGGATTTATTGACATGATATTCCGCCGCAGCCTTGTCTCGTAACTGCATCATCAGCTTGACCGTGTCAGTTATCCAGGGGTGAGAACAGCCCCTAACTGTAACTGTCTTGACAGGTGCAAGCAAGTCGAACATAGTAAGAACGTAATTGTTAAAAACTGTGACCATGTGGTTTATGTCTCCTAAGTTAGATATCAAGTCCCACCTCACACACCGCAAGCAATCATCCAGCTCATCCAGTTTGATGTACTTAAAAGGCCTATATGTCAAACGAACTGGCTCAGGTTTCTCTAATCTGACAGTGAACTCGCAGACAACAAAGCAGTGCCCATAAAGCGAACCGACGTGGTTCATAGATACGTTTTTTGCCCGCAGGTCCGAACAAACTACGTCGAGTAACGTTTCACTTGTGTCTGTAAAGTGCGTTGGCTGTGAAACTAATTGAGTTAAACGGAAACATGTTAAGAAGTTATTAAATTTATTAATTTTGATGTCGGAATTGCAGTTTAAATTTATATAAAAATCTCCTAATATTATTAAGTGATCATGGTCAGGGATAGAGCTAATAGAGTTGGAGATACCGTCAAAAAATAAATCAGCATCCATCCATGGTGGACGGTACGCCGTTCCAATAACCAGTTTCTTACCATTGAGGGTCAAGGTGACCCACATTTGCTCAACTAGACAGTGCAACGGGTCGACGGGGGGAGACCAGGTGCGAGCGGTCACACTAAGTCTAATGTAGAAACCGACGCCACCGCCGCGCGAGCGTGGTCCCCGCGGTCTCGGAACATGACGCAGCCTGAACCCCGGAAGTACCGGCGCACGCCCCTCCTCGCCCTCCCTCAACCAGGTTTCGTTAATAGCTAAAACATCCACATTCATTCGAGTAGCAGCTGCAACGAAATCGTCATGTCTATACGTAGTGCCCAAGGAACCTGCGTTGAACAAACCTACTTTAAATGGCTTTTTAGGCATGGCCACTAATAAAATAATTGTGCTTAGTAGAAATAAAAAGAAAATTGTTTTTAATAGAGCTGCTCTCGCTGTCTGTAAAAGTGCCTGTGGAAGCGTATACAATACATAGGTTTACCATTAAACAAATAAAGACTTGTAATTTGCCATGCCATGAACGGAGACAATAAAAAACAAATACAATGTAAATAAAAGTATTAGCTGCGATCACAAACCGAGCTAACGCCAAAAACACGTTCCATGTCGGCTGCCGACCGAATGGAGTACGCCTGCTTGCCATCGCTCTGCCGGGCGTAGACACGACCTCGTTTGGTCCACACAAACCTCCACTGCCTCTTCCCACCTTCCTCGCGAGCACGGTGAAACAGAAGGCGGTTTGAACGCGTGAGCCGCTCATTGAAGTAGATACGGCGCGGCGGTCCCGGCAGGTCGACATCAGCAGACGTGAACGTGCGGCGCACGCGGGCCGCGCGCAGCAGCTCGTCTCGCAGCTGGCGCCGCGCCAGCCTGACGACGATGCGGCGCGGACGGCTCGCAGCGCCACCGTCCTCGGCACCGGCACTTGCTCCGCCTCGATCCAGCGCGCCGACGCGCTCCGCGAAGACCATATCACGCTGATCCAGCGCGACGCCCAGCTTTGCAGCAAGGACGGCGACGGTGTGGACGACGTTCTCGCCCTTGACCTCAGGGACGTGACCTATTTCCAGGTCGGCGAGCAACACCTCCTGGTCGCGGTCGTTCAGCTCCCGCTGCAGATGCTCGACGGTCCGCTTCAGCTCGTCCACCTCGGCGCACCCCGGCACCATCATCGGCTCCGCTGCCCTCTTTTCCACCGCGTCCAGCCTCTGCTCCAGCGTATCCATGCGCTTAGCCATGCTCAGCAAGGATGTGCGCATTTCCTCGCGGAATAGGCGCTGCTCAGCCATATACTGGTTGAGATCTCGACGCAGAGCAACCAGTTTGGTTTCCTTGGGAGGGGGGCGGGGTGCGGGGCCGGCAGACGACGCCGCCGCAGCAGATGCTTGCCCCTCGCCCAGAGATTTGACCGGTGTCCCGCTGTTGTCCGATTTCCTAATTTTGGCCTTGCACTCAGGGCAGGCCCAGTTATTCGGAACGACACCAGCAATGCCTACGCACTCAGTGTGGAAAAACTTGCTACATTTCGCGCAGGTGGCGGCATCTTTTGGAGAGAGAAACTTCTTGCATGCCACACACTGATTCATATTGACTTGGCCCGTACTAAGCAATCGAATAATGTAAGCAGTTCACTCGAGTGTCGCTAGATGATATAATATGATGATGATAATATATGATGATTATAATTTTACTTGACTTGACTATTATTTTTTTTTTAATACGACGGTGGCAAACAAGCGTACGGCCCGCCTGATGGTAAGCGGACAACGCAGCCTATAGACGCATGCAACTCCAAAGGAGTAACAGTTGCCGACCCTTGATATGTTTGAGGATTCGCCGTGTTGACAGCTGAAGGAACGAACTCCCTCGCTCATACTCGGGAGCTCTGGCGACCTTTTTCACCTCCAGGAACACAAAACTACTACAGAGCAAGTAGTAGTGTTATTATGGCTGTGGTCTTCTGCAAGGTGGAGGTACTTCCCCAGTTGGGCTGCTCCACATTCGAGCGGGACGACATTTCGCTGTGCCCTACCTCACCTGCCTCACTACCACCAAATATACTATTACAAAGAAACATTTCGGTTTTTCCTTATTACCTACAACACAGAATCCTAACCGCAAGATACATTTTAAGATTCACATTTAATTTTAAAGTGTACCGTCATGTGAAATAAAATATGTGTATGATTAATATATAATTTGTCTCAGAAGCATTGGAATAAACAGGCTTTAACCTCGCACGACCTCCATATATCATTAAATATTAATAGAATCAGTCATAACTCTGCGTTCATTTGCAATAATTGAATACAATAGCACGGTGAACTCAGTAATTCCAATTTTAACCGCAAGCGCGATTACCTACTATAATGTCCGCAAAACAAACTGACGCCCAAGGCCACAAAAGATGTGAGACACACTTCTCAAGATCTTGCGCGGGCGAAAGAGATCACACTATCACCGTACTCGCCAGTTCTGTTTGCGGATAGTATACTATAAGATGTTCAAACCGGTCCTCGGAAACAACATGTCGACAACCAATAACCTCGGGTCAACAAATCCTTCATAAAGCTAAGATTTAATGAGTGAATCGCATACATACTGAATAGCCCAGACCGTGCAAATGTTGACACTGCAACCGGCGTCACAGCAAACACGCCTGCAATGTGGCTGTGGCATTTTATTAAAGTCCACTTTGCTTCCCGAGCTGCTCTAACCTCAACGTTTGTGTACTGAGAGCAGAGGAAGCGGGATTGTTTGGAATAGATCGATGCCATTTCCTTGTAGGATTGAACGGATTGACAGAGCATAAGAGTGGAGGCCGCAATGCATTCGGCTAAAAGCTAGAGTAATAACGTCGCTTGTAATGCACTTTTAAGTATAAGCATTACATGACTATCTCATCTATCTCCCGTTGAGGTTAATTTAGACGTAAACTGCCGCGTTTATGACTGCTATTATGCTTTCTGTCCAAAGTGAAGCAGAAAACACAAAACCGCAGGAAAGCGAAGCGTGAAAGTAATTAAACCCGGCTTTCGCGTAGTCCTTTGCGTATGTCAAATCCTAAATGAGAAGTGTAAACGGAGCTAACCTCATTTACCAATTAACGAGGTAAACCCACGTTGCGTCAAACAATACAAAAAAACGGACTAGGAATGGAGCCCGCTATCTTCTCGCGTTACAAATCGTGATTAACCGGCGATTAAACAATTAGTTAACCTTTTTAATGAATGACTGAGAGTCTTTCCCACGCACCTTTGTAATTGAATAAGGCAGTGTTAGAATTGAATTTTGAGGTTATCTTATCAGATTTACGTAATGGATGTTCCATTTCGACTGAGCTTTGGCGAGATTAAATACTTGTAAAAATGGAACGCACTGAATCGAAAAGATAGTTAAATGGTTGAATTATTAAAACTAGCTTCTGGCCGCGACTTCTTCCGCGGTTACTCGTTAATCGAGCGAGTAATACTACACTTGTATATTATCTTATTATTATTATATTATCTAATAGGAAATATGCTCTTTCTGTGTCTAAGAGCTTCTCCCTTTTTCACCCCTTAAGGGGCTATAACCTTGAGGGTTGTAACACGGCCAACCTCCGCCGTGCGGCTGCTAGCGCACTGGCCGGCGAGAAAGAAAAAACATAGGATTTTCACGGCCGTGTTTTGTTTTTTCTTCGGAAAAAATAATTGCTGAAAGATTGGATGGAGATTTCTTCTATTTTAAAACGTAAAAACTAATGTTTTATGTAATGCACATTATTTATGGCACAAATAACGCTTATCGGTTCTTCAATCTACAAATGCACGAGTTTTTTTATATAGGTATATATATTTTAATGATTTATTCAAAGGTCGTCCAAAAAAGCTCTGTTTTCGATATATGTATGTTGTTTATGCCCTTTTATATATAAAATCTACATATAACTGTTCCATTGGCGTCTCCCAGCCACGAGATTTTTATTTTTAACTTAAAAAAAGGTACGTTTAGGTTTTTTAAAAGGTACGTCAAAAGACTGGTTTTTGGCCTAAAATTGTCAAAGTTTGGTGCCATATATCTCGAAAAATTTGAGTTTTAAAGTAAATATAGATACTATCTCGGTCAACCTCGTTTTTGTTAATACCATAGCCGGACAGTTACAGGTCGACAGGTCATTGGGAGCCCCATAAGTGCCGATTTCATGGATAAAAACTATATTTTGTCCTTTTCCAGTCTCAAACTATCTCCATACCAAATATCATCTCAATTGGTTCAGCGGTTAGCGTGAAAGGGTAACACACAGACAGAGTTACTCTCGCGTTTTTAATATTAAGTATGGACTAAGGATTACTCCCACGAAACTTCAAATAAACTCTTTAAAGGATTTTTTTTTTAATACACACCCCATTTGGCAAGCGTTTTGTTATATGTATTTATATCTACTAAATGACACCATTATACCTAATGAGTGATCGATTTGTGTACGTTTTCCGGACTGAATGACTCGTAAAGCAATATACATACACACACAACACAACACTACTACTTGTTCTGTAGTAGTGTTGTTTTCCTGGTGGTGAGCAAGGTCGCCAGAGCTCCCGAGGATGCGTCCTCGGGAGCTCTGGCGACCTTGCTCACCTCCAGGAACACAACACGGCGAATCCTCAAACAAATCAAGGGTCGGAACGCCCATGTCGCCCATGTTACTCCTTTAGAGTTGCATGCGTCTATATGCTGCGGTGTTCGCTTACCATCAGGCCGTACGCTTGTTTGCCACCGTCGTTGTATAAAAAAAATAAACATTTTACCAGAACGATTCATTTATTGAGTTATTTATGCTAGTTTGTTTCCACATTGAAAACTATTTTATGCAAAGGCCAATTGAATGTAAACTACATTTTTAATTGCGATTCAAGTATTGCATCGTCATGGAATTAGTAAAGTGTTTAAATGAAGTGATTTTAATACGTTTTTTTTTTAAATAGACTATGGACTTTGTTGACCTATTTTTCACCGCAGTTATTTAAAGGGCACTTTTGGAAGAGACCGTGATTCTATGCAATATCATTACATATTAAAATTGTGTATTAAAAAAATCCACTGTGTTACGAAAAAATCATACGAAAAAAAACTGTCAATGGAATAAAATTGTAGGACACAGCAGGAAATTGTGCGAATATTGTACAAAATCACGAATTGTATTTTTCCAAAGGTTGCGGTTTTCTGTAAGAACTTTCTTACCGATAAGACCGTGTACCGTGGTGTAAACTATGTTCCTTAAGTAAGGTAAACGTCGCAATAACTGACACCCAATAATTAAATAATAAATAATAATTAATAATAATAATTAATAATTTACACGCTGTTTTCTACGAAGCTAATATTGGACCTTAAATACCTATTGTAGTTTTGAATTGCATACTACACAATTGAATTGAGGATTTTTAGACGGACAAACATTGAAATAAAAATGCTGGGGAACCTACCCTATTTTAATTATTTAGCTAAAAATCCTACTAATATTATAAATGTTTGGATGTTTGTTACTCAATCAAGGTTAAACGGCTGAACCGATTTGAATGAAATTTTGCACGAAGATAGTTTATAGCCTGGTTTAAAATATAGGATAGTTTTTATCCCGAGCCCACGCGGACGAAATCGCGGGCGGAAGCTAGTTATACATAAAGCAAACAAAACAAAATGATATATTGCATATATGTACATTATTTTTTATAACTAGGTAAAACAGAACACAACAACGAAATAAGGATTAAAAGAACAGGTAACTGTAAAAACTCGATCCTATCCCTATGAAAGAAAAAAAATAAGAAAATATTATATTCGTGACAACATATTCATGTATGTATGTATGTACGGGTGTGTGTGTATATTACCCTGTGTGGATTTTTAGACAGGTCCCCTTTTTTGGCAGGTCACAAAACCCAGTACTGGTCATATAATAATATGCTAACGGCGCGGCTGTTATGTAACATAATTGTCATGTACCTGTGTTTTGTGTCCTGTTTAGAACAATGGAATGCCAGTTCTTCATTCTAGTGCATAATATTATAGTGCATGTACATAGTTTCTAGTTTCCTTTATTTAATTCGTCGCCTTGTTAACAGTAGTAATAATTGTAGTTTATTATAGCGTACACTTTTCTTCCTTTTGTATCTCTCTTGTAAGAAATCTGTGAAATAAGTAAAATAATGTAGGGTAAACCACCCTAAATCCAGCCCCCTCCTAATACCGGCCGTGTCTCACAAATCGTGGCATAAATTATAAAAGGTCCAATAATGTTAGGCTATTAATGTACCAAAATAGACCTTATTTCATACGCCATAGACAATACCGGCACGGCGGCCGATCGGTGCACTTACGAGACTTCAGTCGGCCGTTGAACGTGGACAGGTCCGTACATGTCATAATTCGCCAAAATTTTACCTCTATCCCGACTGCGCAGGACATTCTTGGGTAAGCGATTTGGCTGTATTATATTCTTTTGACGTGGTGTTTATTGGTTGTTTTCGATAGATATTGAAACAAAGAATCATTTGACATACTAATTTCATTAAAATGTTCATGCTAAATGGTGATTTTTAAGGGGCCGGGTTTAGGCCTCAGGTTTTGGTACTAAATCTAATTATCGGCCGCCCCGGCCGGTATTAGAAATTCATATTTTTCCCACGATTCCTAAAACCGGCAGGGGCGGCTTCCTTTGATATTTGACAGCAATAATAATCAGCTGTGATGCACAGTGGGTCAAAGTGAATACTTGAGGTCAAAATCATATTTTTCTTCTTTCGTTGCTGTTTTTTGGGTTACAATACAATATGTAATTAATTTGATTTAGATACATTATATTGATTTGTATGCTTTAGCTGTAAAATCCATACTAATATTATAAATGCGAAAGTGTGTCTGTCTGTCTGTCTGTCTGTTACCTCATCACGCTTAAACCGCTGAACCGATTGAGATGAAATTTGGTATGGAGACAGTTTGAACCCCGAGGAAGGACATAGGATAGTTTTTATCCCCCCCCCCTCCTCCCCCGCGATATAAAGGAGTTCCACGCGGACGTAGTCGCGGGCGACCCACTAGTATTAAAAATAGATAATTGTGGATATCGTTGTCGATTTCAATAATTTTAAACTACGAAACCAGTTATTTGTTGTTGATTATTAAATTATTATTTTTTTGCTATTCTATGTATAAAGTGTAACCTTTAGATATTGGAAGCACTATTTTTGTTGTATAGTATGATTCTAATGTTAGAAGTTGTTTTCTTGTTGATTTTAGATACTTTATTTTGTAGACCTTATACACTCGGGAACAAATTTAGAGGAAAGACAAAATAATGTTTGATGATTAAAGCTGTTTTATTCAAAATGTGGATTCTAGAATAAAAACAACCAAAATCTTTTTTTAATTTCTTTTATTTGGTTTTTATACCTGGTACCTGTGACAGTAAATAGCGTAGAAAACAATTTTTTTCATTCCTCTAAATTTGTCCAGTGTAGTTCAGTGTGGTAAAAAAAGTCTGAAAATCAAAGGAGGCCCCTGGGTTTAGACCCCTCTAAACCATATTTTGTTCCTATGAAAATCGATAATTTAAACATATGCTGCGTATAATTTTAATGCGTATTTTTGTTGATCTCAATCATTTTAGAATATAAAGCCGGTTATTTGTTGCTGATTTTAAAATTATATTATTTATTAGTGTTCTGTATTAATAATGTAAAGCTATTTTCTTGTTGATTTTTTTAAGAAACATTACTTTGTTGACATTATTTTTTTTATCTCAATAATGCCAAGAATTTTTCAAGACTGATTTATATACAGCGTAAAAATAAACAATTGTATTTACAGCGCACATTTTTTAATTTGAATTTCCAATTTTGTCCACTGTTTGGAACCAGTGTGTCACCATCCTGTTTGCATATGCCGATATAAGGCAAAAATCTGGCCGGATTTAGGCACACGTGGGCCGATGTTAGGGAAAAGCGGTGTGGCTTGATAAAATAAATCATAATAATTATGTGACAAAGTTATTTTTTAATATTATGTAACAAAAAGAAAGCCAATTAAATATCACACTAGGAAAAAAAATTACATGACACGAAATTTAACTGGTTTACATATTATGTGTAGTTGAAGTCAGAAAAACGTTGACGGGGCCGATATTAGGGTGGTTTACCCTATATGAAATACTTGTGTGTGTTTAGCGTTCCTAGATTTCTGATATGATATATCTTTAATTCTTTGTACTTACCTACGTTTTATGTCCCATCTTGTATTTATTATGTTATGTTCATCAGCGATTGTCTTCCTCTTTGGTGTCTTGTAACTTTCCAATTTTTTTACCATATCCTTATCTGTGTTATCTGTACTTGTTTGTTTTTATTATTTAGTTATTTTATAGTTTATTGTCGGCCTATTGTACTCTGTCTGTCTGTAGTACTCACGGCAGAGGTTTTGCACGTGACTTTGACACTACGGTAGTTCGGGTCGCCGTCGCTAGACAGCGCTGTCAAACTGGTCGCGTTCAGCTTAAGCCGTGCGTACTGCAGACACCGTGACACACTTCAGGTTCCGCCGGAAGATCAGCGCCGGCTCTTGAGTCGGCATTATGCTGAGGCGGGACCTTTTCGTGACACGATACTTGTCATGAATAAATGTTTTTCTTTCTTCTTCTTCTTCCTGTATGTTTACAATTTGTTGTGATATATTTGTTGTGGTGTATGTGATTGTGACTTCTTGCAGCTAAGTTTTGTACTTATACGTAATAAACATCCAGACTTTCTACTTCACAAACACTATTTTCGAAGGTTATCGACATAGTAGCACAGAATTCCAACATGGTAATGCACTCCCCATAGATTTCCATTAGTATGCGCCTGTCGCTGCACAAAGCTGGCAAACGAACTGCACTTTTACCCATTTTTTCATGCCATGCGTCAAAGTGAACAATTTGGAAAATGAGGGAAGTGGAATTCTGAACTGCATACTGATATTATAGGGACGCACGCCCCGTGGTGAATTATTGAGTTGGTGCTATCGCCATATTGGACGACTTTACAAACGTAATAAAGTTAACACATCTCTCTCTGGTCTCTATATAACTAACGAACCTGCTCACAAAAGTTCAGGAGAATCGGTTGAGAAATGGGACCTGTAGAGGAGAACAGCCGGACAGATTTTCGATTTTCGGTCCAAGCTGAAAGCATAGAATTTTGTTCGCTTCGCTCGCTTGTTAGATAAAGCGTATTGACGGATCACTCTGATTTCATCGAATACGGCCTACATGATGAAATGATGGTTGCCCGAACAAGGCAAATGAAACAATACGCGTAGTGCAAATATTGGCCAATTAACATCGAATATTAAACCGAATTGACAAAGCTTCATTAATACTAAGGTAAACGTCCGAGTGCTCGACGCTGTAGTATATGGCATGGGCACTCTATGTCAAAGCAATATGGGTTAAATTCGAACTAAGAGGATTTTCCTTCAATCGAATTTAAGCCATGTCACTTTGACCTAAGAGTGCCCCAGCCACTCGGACGTTTACCTTACATGATATTCAAATTTAATTATCGGTCCATTTAGGTTATTTTGGTTTCTGACCTAATAATCAGTTGAATGGTTTAGATCCTACGTTTTTATACCTAGTCTACACATCCATACTAATATTATAAATGCGAAAGTGTGTCTGTCTGTTACCACTTCACGCTTAAACCGCTGAACCGATTGAGATGAAATTTGGTATGGAGATAGTTTGAATCCCGGGGAAGAACATAGGATAGTTTTTATCCCGGATATCATCCCTTTAGGGGGTGAAATGGGGGATGAAAGTTTGTATCGAGCTACGATATAAACGAGTTCCACGCGGACGGAGTCGCGGGCAGAAGCTTAGGCTATATGTATCCGGCGGGTTTGCCTATTCTTTGCAATGCGCGGTCAGTTAGTTTGTTATAAAATTAGACTTTTTAAGTGACATTTGTATTTGTCTACGTGTCTTTGTTTATCTAGGATATCAAAGAGAAACATTGTAAGTAGGTAAGTGTCTATTATCTTTCAATTAAAAATAGATTTCTTTTAATAAAAAAACCACGTTAGCCTAGTGGTTCATGCATGTGGCGGTCGTGGGTTCAAATCCCGGCTCGTACCAATGAGTTTTTCGGAACTAATGTCGTATGACGACCTCTGTAGCCTAGTTCGTTGTGACCCTGACTACGAAGCTGGAGGTACCGGGTTCGAATCCCGGTAAGGGCATTTATTTGTGTGATGAGCACGAATATTGAAAGAAGAAAGAAAGAAAGAAAACATTTATTCATGGCAAAAAAAAAAGAAGACAAACTGTGGAGTGGATACGTACGCACATACACATTTGCCACGAAATGGTCACAACTCAGCGTAATGCTGGCAAGGGCAACGCCAGCGCTGGTCTTCCGTTGTGGCCATTTGGTGAGGTGAGGACGGAACAATGACGCCACGATCACACACAAGGACAAATGGCAAATTACAAAAACAATACAAATAACGAAGAACACAAACTCATTAAGAATAAAAATCAATAAATAAAAACAAAAAAAACACCTGCCACTTAATTTTTAAAAAGAAAAAGAAAAAAGGTACTACAACTATGGCTTATCTATGGTAAATTTGAGTTGACAATTATTGACATTACATAACTACAGGTGACAACTAACGCGTGTTGATGCAAAACATTCTGTGAAAACAAGTAAACGTTGACCATTAAAACTAAAACTATACTATGAGACACTGCTAAAAAATATATTTATTTTTTATTTAAATATTTGAATTTATTAAATACATATAAGTATTTACTTATCTACATAAGTATGTATATCGTCGTCTAGTACCCATAGTACAAACTGTGCTTAGTTTGGGACTAGGTCGATTAGTGTAAGATTGTTTCCCAATATTTATTTATTTTATTTATGTACGGAATATTTACCGTTGGCTTTTCGGTGACGGAAAACATCGTGAAGAAACCGGTCTTATCCCAATAAGGTCTAGTTTTCCCTCTGGGGTTGGAAGGTCAGATGGCAGTCGCTTTCGTAAAACTAGTCTTGGGATTAGGTGTCAAGGAGGACCGCGGTCTCCTGTAGGGAACAACCGGGAATAACTTTTCTTTGAAATCATGGACGATTTTATTCATATTTTCTGGAATGAGATTTTTCAATATTCAAGTCCCGTGATAATTACTCGTTTGTCCTTATCTGTCACTTTTACATTTGTGTTCGTAAGAAAGGGACAAAGCACATCTTATTTAGCAGAGGCATTTTAAGTTTTATGAATAAGGGGGCAAATATTTAAGATGTATCCAAGTTTGGGAACACTGAACTATAGCCAAAAATGCTAGAACTATACGAGCCTACTAGCGTGTATTCAAAATAACGCAGTCAAACCAGCGGGATAAAAGCATTTTTGATATCGTATAATGTACCGTACACAAATAAACGTACTAAGGCACAAGCTCAGACTTTTCACCTTTATAATATTAGTAAAGAAGTATAGCTATATTTATCACGATTTGAGTATCCGAAGTCTGCTAAGGAATCATATATTTCATACTAGCTTCCGCCCGCGACTTGGTTTGCGTGGACCCGGAATAAAACTATCCTATATTTTAATCTCGGCTATAAACTATCTTCTTGCAAAATTTCACCCAAATCAGTTGAGCCGTTTATGCGTGATTGAGTAATCAACATCTAAACATCCAAACTTTCGCATTTATAATATTAGCAGGATACAAACAGCTTGAAGTAAAATTCGTTATTCAGAGGGATCTCTATGTTATTGTGCAAAGTTTCGTGTCTGAGCAAAGGCCTAAAGTTATTAACGGATAGCATAGATGGACTGCTCAAAAATGGGGTTGAATTTTTGAACATAAAGTGACTGTTGAAAGTATAGTAGGTAGTGTAAGCCTTATGATAACGTATATTTCATACGTGTATACCGCCCCTTAGGCTAGTTCCAAGTGATGTGTACCCGGCCGTATATTGTCAGACTTAAATTATCAATGGCGGTCGGGACGTATTAAAAAGTTAATGAAAAAAACCAGAGAGGGATTGACTGTCAAAGATTATTGAAGTTGTGTCTTAATTGTTTTGGATAATAAACCAAATTATAAATCAACAAGTCTTTAATTCGACAAATAGTTGGGGCTGACCCAACATCAGCTACTAAGGGCCAGAATCTACCAGAGATATGCGAATGTTTTATAAATCATCATTGTCGTCATTATCATATCAGCCGAAAGACAACGTCCACTGCTGGAAATAGGCCCCCAAAGAGCGCCACAACCGGTGCTGCGACTGATACATAAATAAAAAAGACATTATTAACAGAGACATTTATTCACAGTAAGTATTCAACCTAGCAGACAAGACAAGTTCTAATACATGTACTTAAAAGTTCAAGTAATTTTAATCTGACTAACAACGACAATAAGGGTATTTTCCCGTAGAACGCATACGCTCAGAACTCAGAACCGTCATGTCACGTAGTGAGTTGAGTCTAAGTAGTTTTAAGGTCACGTAACGTTTTGAACGCGCGTTAGGTGGATCCAACTGTCATTTTTCCATATAAAAATTGACATTTAGATCCACCTAACGGTCGTACAATGCGCTACGTGATTGACCTGCTAAAGTCTCTCACATATTGGCGCGGCCTGCGGTGTAAGTCAATAGAAAAAAATTACAAATTTACTATTGACCGCCGCGGCCAGGGCGCGCCAGTGTGATGCGGGCTCAGGAGGTATGAACAAGTTAGTTAAGGCGACCATGACACGTTCGTGAATGGTCTTGAAGCTGGGAACAGGAACGGAATTAGGAGGGGTCAGGGGTCAGTCATCCAAGGCTGTAAATACAAAATAGGTGTTAGTAAATAGGAACTTCGGATAGTGTTTCTAAACTAAGCAGTAGAAGAATACCTCGCATGGTAAGCTTTATTGAAATCAAGATTGTTTTGTACTTTAAAAAAGATAAGCAGTAATTCTCGTCTAGGCCACTGTGTAGTGGTGTAGACGAGAATTCCTTATCTTTTTACCTCTTGCTTGGTAATACACGAAATAAACCTACAGGCACTGCAATGGCCTAGTCTACCTAGGCTGTGAAGCAAGAGGTAAAAAATCTCCAAAATAAATTAAACGACATTAGTAAGCAAATCTACTTCCCAGTTGAAAAGATTGGAAACCATACCATAGACATCTTAAATTCAGTTTTTTTTCTATCAAGACTTATTATTAAGTATTCATCGTGTGTGTACGAAGGCGCGGTTAGGTACCTATATTATAATCCTTAATTCCCATTTTCCTTTTAGAGCTAACAGTATTAATTATGCATTAACCTGCGGGGGTTGGGCTTTTAGCTTAAGCATAGCCTAATTTAATTATGCTAGATCTATTTAGGCGTTTAACCGCTCTTGCTAAGGTGTTCTCGGATTTTTAGCTACGTAGCAAACGTTTAATACCTTTCAATGTCAATAGCTAATCTGCTAATGTATAGTAAACGATTAGTATACACTCGTAAGGAGGCAATAAAGATCATTTCTTATTAGAAAGTATGTAGAAAGCAATAAAAATATGAACAATAGCAGGAATAAACAACTCATCGACCGAAGCAAACGAATAGATACGCTGCAGAGGCTGTATATTAGAAGGGATCACGACCAAGTTCAATGGCCACGAAAAAAACAAAATGCATCGTCTATGGCATTGGCGTACCTACAGCATACCTTACATACAAGAGTATCCGACTGAATCAAATATGAATAAGTATCGTAGTACATTTACCTACACTCAACACTATTTATTTGTACTCAACAGATTTGTGAGATGATTATTAGATTAAACAGTCCTTTGGTAGTTTAGTAGCAAGAGACGTTCAACGGCTCTTTCAATAACATAGGTAGGTAGGTACCTTTTTACATTGGTCATTACCTTAAATGTCAAACAATGCTCGGAATAGGGGCTATTCTATCATCGCGTGGTGAGCTTCTTGACATTCACGCCCCTCGGCTCATAAACACAAAAACTTATAAACTGAACATGCGCGTTACGAAGTAAACAAACTTGAACTTTCCAAAAGTTAACTTAACCGTTGTTCATAACTCCTAAACTTACCTTGAAAAGTGTTCGAAGTTATTCCCAGTAGGAACTCCGCCTTAAAAGAAACAATCCAGTTGGATTTAACACAACATTCCGGTATTAGACACAAGCTCAAAACTTGTAGCTTCACACACACTATCGTTACCGCACTTTTTGAGATAAAATTAAAATGAAACACTTATAATACACACTAATTAACACTGTGATAGTCTAACTAACAAACTAAACACTCGTTCCGGTGTCAATAGTTACGTCTTTACACTTAAAAACTTAAACATCCGTCGTAAACACTCAGAGCAACACTCGGCACGCGACGGCCATCTTCCGCCCGCTTACGGAAGTTTGAGGTTAGGTTTAACAGAGGGCGCTTTAATGCCGGAGGAAATGCTACATTTTCAATTATTCTTCAAAAAACGTAAATATTTTGGCGTTTTTAAATTGCACTACGTACAAAGCTGTTTTCCATATAGAAATGCATCGAAATTGCTAATATTTGTGGATATAATTTTATTGTTATGATTATGATATACACATGTTTTCATAGCTAGCAACACTACACGAAAAATAGTGTGGCTACTAGATCATAACTACTAAAATGGTAGAAAATACAAGAGACAAACCTGTTGCATAACCATGTGAATAGTTTCGCTCAAAACTTCAAATAATTCTGTTGCTTAAACTTTATCTTTAAAGGTTGTTTTATAAATTCTTAGTTTGTTTTTGTTTTTATTCTATGTTCGTAATTTTCAATTCAATGTAATTGAATGGTTATTGATACATTGGGGGCCGAAAATTCTTTCCCATCATGCATATTGGCTTTTTTGATCTGGAGAAAAAGGTACTTTCTATAATCGAGCCAACAAATAGAATTAAAAGAATGTTATTTTGTTATCAGGTAGCATAGTTTATATGTTGGTGTAAATGCCGAAAATAAATTCAACTGCTATGGACCTTATGAATTATCTTATCGAATTAAGAATTCTATAGAATACTTTAAATTTCAATTAATTAGTTAAAATGAAATTTAAACCAATAAATGTTAGTCAGTAGGTATTTATTTTATATATAAAATTTTCTCATGATAATTGCTGACTTAGATTAACTAGACTAAGTTATGGAGGATTGTCAATTTTTTTTTCTAATGTCCAACCATTCCTTGAGTTTTCTGCCTTCTGCTCTCTTTTATTTTGTTGATTATACTGACGGAAAGGCAAATGCCAGCGGCTGACGTTAAATAAAGTAATAAGTATGTTCAATATTCAATGTTCTTACTTTTGTTGTAGTTCAAAATATGCCAGCAACAATGCATCTACCGTTTTATTTTTACTAGACTACAAAATGATAGGAAGGTAACTGTTTGTGTATGGAAGTTGTTGTCCACCAACTCCTGGCAACACTTTAGTCCCGACGCCTGGCATGTCAGTCAGTGTCAGTGTTAATGTCAAGTCAAATTGATGTTTGGTTTTAATAATGTTGATTCTTCTTATTTGCTTCGTATTTTTAATTTGATCTGCAATGGTGTTGTCATTACCACTGTTTTCTTTAAAATGTAAGAGCATATGCCGTGATACCATCAGATCAGTGGGGTAGTTATTAGTTAATATTAATTAACATAATTTCGGAAAAAGTTCTCCTTGCCTTATAGGGTCGTTCTCTCATTTCGTGCAAATCGAGGCATTCTCTCGAGGTTTTCTAATTTCTCAAAATGTAATACTATTAGGTTATTTTGTGGTTGTGATCTCACTTATCAACAATTTTGTGCTAAAGGCACCTTGATAACATTTTTATTTTTTATATAATAAGACTATCGGTGATGAAGTGTGCGCTGGTAATGAAATGAGCTCAGATGGTAATGGTTACTTAAGGAAAGGAATGAAATGAGCATTGGATGGTAACTTTGCCGGGAGACGGTAATGAAACTTTATATATGATATCACATACAAAAATAGTTAATTAGAAATAATATTGGTAACATATATACGTATGAAAACTACTTCGAATTGCGATGTTAGAATGAAGCCTTGCAATGAACAGAAAACAATTTTGTAACTTCGTTTATTTTGTTGTACTCGGGCTAAAATTATAGAAAACCTTTCGTTTAATCTATCTTTTTACACTTTTTAAAATTCTATCAATCTATATTTTTTTAACTTATTAAATTTACGAACACAATAGCTCACTAGTGGCTTCTTTCTGAAAGGGGAAAATGCAGATATAAGTTCAGAAAAAAGTTAGAGACCATATCTACGATCACCTGTAAAGTCACTTTCTAAAGCGACAAACATAAACCTAAAGGAGGAAAGAGAATATCTAAAGAAGAAAACAGTGCAAAGTGATATCCCAGGTGAAGCGTGGAAGTGTCTAGGAGACAACGGTGTTGTATTACTGGCGAGTCTTTTCAAACACATCATGCAGGAGACCATTCATATGCCGAAACAATGCAATTGGGGCTAAGCAATATTTCTTCCTCAGTATAAACATAAAGGCAGTTGTTATGAATATAACAACTACAGGGGCATTACCATGAAGTTGTACAAGCCAGTTTTTGATGGCCGATTACCAATGGAAAGCACACTCTCTAACAACCAATACCGGCTTTATGCCATCCATGACTCAATGTTTGCTTTCAATATCATCGCTGAAGAATACCGAGCTAAGAACAAACCAATGTATGTGACCTTTCTCGAAATGGATAGGACTTTTGACCACGTACCTCGTAAGACGGTATGTTATGGTGATGTCTTTGGACTAGATAGTAATATCCCGAGCATACATCACATTATTAGCCGATATGTACTGGGAAGCCAGATTAGTGATCAAGCGTGGAAGTAACGAACCAACTTAATACCAGTCACCGAAGGTGAAATGCAATGTTCCTGATTCACACCTCGAGCCAATTTTGGTAGACAGGCTAGAAGTAGTGCAGTAAATATAAATTACTTGGGAGCATCATGTAAGACTGGAGACAAACATTAACCACAGCCATTGCGGCAGCCTGGTTTAAATGGATGGAGGTAACTGGTGTGACCTGCGACTGTATAATATATATTATTATAGTATAACAGTTATAGTAAAACATTGCCACCCAAGCCATCCATGTCGCAGAGATAAAAACGCTGTGGTGGCTGTCTAGCGTTTCAAGGATAGACCGATCAATAGAAGAGACATTGGCCAATAGCTTTAAGGAAATTGGTTTTGATGGTTCGGACTTATCAAAGAATACGTCGGCACTAGAGCACTTAGGCCTATTGCCTCGCTTGGTTCTCGACGAAGAGGCAATTTTAAGTCATGCTGGCTCAATGTCGTCACGTCACTAAGAACTTGAACGCCTGGTGGCTGGATGAAGGTGACGTCCAGATTGGAAGAAAGTGGAAGTAGAAAAAGAAAAATGCAGACCTCGTCATAAGACGACCCAAAACCTAAGAAAATGATGAGGACACACTGGCATGCTGCTCATTGATGGATTGATGGTATTCATTGTTATGTGGATTACGTACAGTACTAGGGATACATATTACACGGACCGCACTCACATTTGCTCTTTTGTAGAGAAGAGTCGCGGACAACTTGTGTCCAGAATTGAGAACACTCTATCCAGAGTCTTTGCCTAGGGGAAGAACAATTTGGTCCGATTTAACCCCCTAAGACAAAATTATCTGCATTCACCGCTAAGAAAATCTCTTTCAATGTAGCCCCAGAGTTCGAAGAGAAGTTCTATCTTTCAGATTATTAGGATCCTTGGTGTTGACATTTCTAGCGACCTCCAGTTTCAAAGCGGTCGGTGTGCTTAACAGAGCGAAGTGGCACTTCTCCCCGGGACAGAGACTTGTTATATGAGTCTCAAGTCCGTCTCCACATAGAGTATACTTGTCATCTTTGGGCGGGAGCACTAGGCTTACCAGCTTGGGCTTTTCGACTCGCTTCAGAGACGTGCTGTGCGAATCGTAGACGATCCCAAACTCACAAGCGGTATGGAACCGTTAAGCCTAAGTTCTATTCTTGTATAATTAATGGGTTGTACTCCGAAGAACTGTTCCAATACTGTATTATCTCAAGAAAACCTCAGCAGGTTTTCCTGAGGGATTACAGTATGGGATTCTTCAAGAAAGAACCCCCAAACGTGGGATACAAAGAAAACCGGTCGTTAAACACAGATGGGTCAATCTTGGTTCACTAATGTTAGACCAAACAACTTATGGCCAAATGTTTCATTTGACAAAAGTTTCATTTGACCTAACGCATTTTTTTCTTAAATAGAAAGTTTTATAGGATTATTATAAAACAAACATAACCTAACCTTATGACTTCTATTTGATGATATTCTAAGAATACCCGAAAATACCACTGTTTTGACGAAAAATGCATTAGGTCAAATGAAACATTTGTCAAATGATACATTTGGCTAAAAGTTGTTTGGTCAAGAGACAGGACCCCGTCAATCTTATATTAAGTAGTTGATGTCCATGATAACATGACAGAAAAGGCGGTTAAAAACAAAGCCAGTAGTGACATAATAAAGTTGATATTTGCCCACTTAGCCAGGAGCCAGGAGATAACATGACATAGAATTTGGGTAAAAGCTGAGCTAGTTGTGATTAGGCATCGGCGGCTTGTGGCGTTTTCTAGTAGTGATATTAACAACTTTTAAGTCGGCATCGGGAAAATAGAGAAAAGTTTAAGAGGATTTTACTCGTAAACCCATAATTTATTGTGTTACTACGCATAATCTAATTAAAAACGCATATAACAAACTTAACATTATGAATGATGTCCCACTCTTTCCATAAAACAATGGCTTTAATATAAACATTCATTACCTTCTTAAACTGTTAATTACCATCCTTCTTAAAATTGGAACGAAAAGGAGGTAATGATCACGATATGAATGAAATTTTCAATGTTTATTTCGTCTAACTCGTTTCGTAATTGACCTTGAATCTATAAAATTATTTGACAGAACCGTCATTCAAAACAGCACAAACAGACAATAATATAGAATTTTACATGCAGTACTTACTGAATGCGTTACTGGATGGCGATGAAAACCAAACGATACCAAACCTCTTTTACACACGCGAGAACGCAGGTATCTCCGTCGGGAGCGCCGTAGAGGCGTCTCTCAAGGCAGCTAGCGGTTGACCGAACTACTAAAAATGTTTTGAATCGACGGTAGGCACTGCCCGGATACGCTATCTAGCGATATATACCTTATCCATTTCCCACGACGGTAATGTAGGGATCAACAGTGACATACACTTTAGAAGCTGTAATTTATTTTCTGTGATAAATAAAAAATCATAATTTAACACTTCAAAACATAACTATATTCCCTATCGATTGAACATAAAACAAAAACTCAGGGTTGAGTATTTAAGGTTCAACTGAAGGTCAAAGTCATACCAACATGCATTTTGTGTCGAGATGAATGAAAAAAACGGGTCTTAATTGTAAATATAAAGAAAACAACATGTTTTCTACGGTAGTTTTTTCGATGCTTCTATACCTTTCATAAAACGCAATAATCCTGAATTCATAGATTTTTGAAAATTCCAGTACTTTTTTTTAAATTACCAATAATACCGATTTGTACGAAATGAGAGAACGACCCTATAACTCTTATAACTTCCACAAATTATATGGGTCATTGGTTTAGAAGTTTGTATATTTAAACAGTGGTATTACCTGGTCATAATGTGACTGTTACATCACCTGAATAATGAAATCAATTAATGTGACCAATGGATATGATAGCCTGCACGGTTATCACAAGACGGCGAGATAGACTATCCGTCTCTTTCTAATGGGAACACTTAGATAGAGACGGATAGTCGATCTCGCCGCGACTCGGCTCGCGCCTTGCAAAGACCCACTACCAGCAGGGGTGGCTCTCTCCATGATTTGGTTGCACCGCTACAATTACACTACCGGCCCTAGGGTGCATGTTAGCGCAGATACGGCACGCATGCGTTCTATCGCAGCGTGTTGCAAGCAATAGAGAGGGAAGGCCACATTTAGGCTCATTCGGTATATATAAACAGCGGATTTGTGAACAGAGAACCTTCTGTACATATTACTATTATTTATTCTATGCTACCCATAGACATAGAAAACTCTAATCAAAATCATGTGATATGTATATAGTGTACAAATTAGACTTAAGTTTAGACTAAAACCTATACAACAATATAAGGCATAACAATGTGTGATGCTTAAAAGGGGCTAGACTCAGCATAATGTTCCAGTGAGTGGTACCTACACCGCAACGCTGGTTTTCAGTTAGACCCAAAAGTATGCAAATTGTATTTTATTCATGTGATTGAGATTGTATGTGGTCGACTTTTTATAAAGTTTTATAAAAAGTCGACCACATACAATCTCAACCAATTAGTTAATTGGGATTGCAATCTTCTGCCATAGACAGTTGAGTTGCTTTTTGAATGGGACAATGCAATTCAGAATAGAATAGAATAATAATTCAGCCAATTCACATAGTCTCAAGTATAAGTACTAGCTCTCATCCTCCTAGGGTTATTCCCGGTTGTGCCCTATAAGAGCCTGGGCTCCGTTTTGACATCTAATTCCAAGATTTGTCATAGGCACTATTTTTAAGCAAGTGACTGCCATCTGACTGTCCAAAGAGAGCGAAAATAGACCTTATTCTGATTAGACAGGTTTCCTTAAGATTTTTGCCTACACTGAATAGCTAACGGTAAATATTCAGTACATAAGTTACGAAAACGGGATTCAAACCCACAACCACCCCGTGACAATCATTTGTGATTCACTCATTCATTTATTATTAAAAATGTATTTTACAGAATGCTGCCATACTTTTTTAAAAGGCAGTCTTCTTCATACAATTTACTTGTAGATGACTGCCTTTTTAAGAATTACGGCAGAATGATGGCTTAACACTAAAATATGGGGATATTAAGGGATACATTTTACGGGGGCCTGAACTAGGATACCCTGTGTTTCAGGCAGTAGGAAAGATTGATATATAGAACTATTTTAAACACACTTGCAAACCATAAAAATCTACGCTCAAATACCGTACAAAACCTAACAACTATACAAAGTATTTATTTTACTTACATAAATCAAGATTCATTTCAGAACAATAAATAGGTTCTCTGTGTCTTCCTAGGACATTTCTTGAAGGGCACCTCGGAGAGTTTTCTTACATTTAGTATCAGATGAGAGACTATAGATACAACTTGGCATTTAACCTGTTCTAAAGGACCGGACCCAAGAAAACGTAAAATCTGGAGGAGAATACACATTTCCTGTGTGAATTTTGGAGGCAGACAACATCTTTTCGTCTTTTTCTAACGTGTTCAGCGTTGTGCGGGGTTGCGGTGTTGTTTTAATATTGTGTTTTGATTAGTTGGCCTTGGGGATTCATTATTTATTTATTCTGTGTATACGTTTGTATCGGTAGAATGTTGTGTTGCGTTCCGTGGGTCATGTACGTTGCTGTCTGAAGGTCAGCGCTGTTCTCAGGTCTGACACCTCGGCATTAATGCTGAGACAGCGACCGATTCGCTCCCTTTGTGCCTTTTGTGTAGTGAATAAATGACTTCTTTCTTTCTTTAAATATATCGTCATTCCCAGAACACAAACCTTATTGAGCTGAGGTACTATGGGACTATTTCGATTTGTGTAAGATTGCCCCCTAATGTTTACTATCATTATTAAAAGGGTTAGATTTGTAATTTATAGGTGCGTAGCGTAGGGGAGTAATTTCCGATATAACTCATACCATTCCAACTTATTGAATTGTCGAAGGTATCAAATATTACTTCCGAGCGCCTAGTCTCTAAAACGAGATAATTAATACATACAACATTGCTATAATGTAATAGCAGGCGTAGTTTAGTATAAGTACTGAGGCTCTAGCATAAGTTTTACCAAAACAAAACCTTACGATCGCGTTTGCGTTTTCCCCTCAGTTTGTATGGGATTTGACAGCTAAACGCGAACACGGTCGTAATGTTTTGTTTCGGTAAAACTTATACTAGAGCCTCTGGTATAACATGAATCTTTTTATACACAAGAGGATCCGACATGACTAGGTCAGGCAGGTCAGGTTTCTGTTGCTAAAAATTTAGGAAAAAATGCGATTAGGTATAGACTTTGTGACGAAAAACGTTTCTCGCTCTATTTTATTTATTTTAGTATCTAACAACAGAAACTAATTTCCGAGCTAGGCATGGCGGATCCCATTGTGTATACAACGTTTCATGATATTCTAGCATGTCGTTTTAAAATGACAACCAAACTACGTTTGTATGGTTGAGCGTCGCTGCCGACCCTTAACGTTTCGGTCTTACTCTAGGCAGATCTACTTAAATGTATTTTTTTGTATGGGAATTTGACAGTTAAGTTGTTTGCTCGTTCAAACTCTAGCAGCATTTTCGTTGGCATTTCGTTGGGCCAACTCGGTGATCAATGGCCCAACGTGGGGCCAACTTAAAATGCTACTAGGGAAGGTTTACAATAGAACTAGCAGCTACAGGTAGGTATGTTCCAAACGCCAACATCAATTAGTAGCAGATCGTACTCCACTAGGAATTTTCCGACAAATTAGGTACACTTGTTTTTGCAAACCTCGCTATGTAAGTATTAAGTTGACGCATTGTACCTAAGTAATGTAATTTTGCTAAAGTGGAGAAAAATTGTAATAGGTATTACGTAATACCGCGTGTACGTACCGCCTGTTGTCTACCTCTACCTACATGTTATTGTATTGTTTTTCTTTTTAACTGCTTTGTTTGTGTGAGGTGTGCAATAAAAAGTATTTGTATTGTATTGTACGTAAAAACTAAAATACATTATAAATTCATTCGATGTTCATTTGATCTGTTGACAACCCTCTCATCGTAACGCCTTATTGTTTATGGCTAAAATGTGATAGCTTGGCTTAAGCAGTGAAACATCTCTACCTAAATACTATGAATTATTCTGTGTTAGCAGTTGTTACAACTGACTGCCCCTACCGAGGACATTAAATAAATTTCATAATAATTCATAATTCATAATTCATAATTCATTTATTTTGCATAAAACATGGTACATAAAGATGGTCAGTATAAAAACAATTCAAACACACATTTCACCAGTAGCTGGCATGCAAAACGAAAACAATTCAACAATAAGAGTAATGATCATATACTTACAATAATTATGTACAATTCAGAATAATAATAATGTCAAGAAATTAATAATTCAGATAATATGTCACTGCTTAACCTATACGTATAAAATAAAAATAAACATGTCAAGATTTATAATATTCGAAATAATCATTGACGCTGTAAAAACATTCCTGTATCAACCATTTTTTTAGTCTACATTTAAATAAAGTAAGTGGTAATTCTTTAATGTCATCATGCAATCTATTATATATACTAATTGACATACAATATGCATTATTGCCATACAATTTGGTTCTTTTATGCGGGATAGCCAGTCGATCAGGGTATCTGGTGTTAAATTTACAGAAGTCTCTTTTTTTATTAAATAAGTTTGGATTAAATTTTACAAATAAACAAACTTCATAAATGTATATGCACGGTACAGTCAATAGTTTTAAGTCTCTAAATAGTGGCTTACAAGATGTCAGCATATTTACATTACATAAAGCTCTTACACATTGTTTCTGCGCAATCAGTACACGTCTCACATGGCTAGAATTGCCCCAGAGAAGAATGCCATACCTAAGTAGAGAACAAATGTAGCCATGATATGCCTGTATAGCAGCTTCTTTAGTACTGACTTTTGTAAGTTTCCACAAAGCGTATGAAAATGAGTTTAACTTGCTACATAAATTATTGATGTGTTCTTTCCATGAAACTGTTTCGTCCATCCATATACCTAGAAACTTTGTGTGAGAAGATTCTGTTAAAATCTGGTCTTCAAAAACTACATTTAGTGAATGTTTACTGCCGTTTCTATTTACGAATTGTATGAATGTAGTTTTATCAATGTTAACCCTTAAATTATTTTTCCCTAACCATGCCATAATTTCAGTTATGGTATCATTTATGTCATTATTATATGTCCTAGGATCACGACAGGGTATGACAATGGACAAATCGTCAGCGAAAAGCGTGCAGTCAAAATTTGTTACATTTGGTAGGTCGTTCACATATAATAAAAATAGTAGGGGTCCCATGATACTCCCCTGTGGAACGCCAACCCTGTTAGTTTTTTTAAGTGATTTATGCGCTACGATAGTATTGGTGGAGTCAATTTGGGTCACTTCAACATATTGTGTTCTGGCATTTAAGTAGGTCTTGAGCCATTCATTAGCTACACCTCTTATACCATACAATTCACATTTGGCTAGGAGGGTTTCATGGTTAACAAAATCGAAAGCACGGCTCATGTCGAAGAAAACGGCCGTTACTGGCACGCTCATGTTCATATATCCCAGAATATTATTAGACAAGGTAAAGGCAGCTAATGTTGTAGATTTTCCTCTCTGAAAACCAAACTGTTCAGCTTTGATAATTTTAAATTTATCAAGATACGACAGTACACGTACATGGAATGCCTTTTCGAATACTTTTGAAATCACGGAAAGGAGTGAGATTGGCCTATAGTTTTCTACACTTTCTTTGTTACCTTTTTTGAACAACGGCTTGATTAAGGATATCTTTAGAGATTCTGGGAAGACACCGTTTGTCAAGGATAAATTCACTAAGTAACTCAAAACGGTAGCAATTTCTTGTTTACATTCCTTGATTATAGTCGTTTGTATCTCGTCATAGCCAGCAGATTTAGTTGGATTAAGATTCTTTATAATATTACATATTTCATTTTCGTCTATCGGAACTAGAAATAGATTCGCATTAGTTGCATTCACCAGCGATAGGTCAGGTTTAGGCATAGTATTAGAATTAGTCAAATTAATATAGAAATCATTAAAATAATTGGCAATGTCCTTAGGATTATCTATAGTATTATTATTTATAACTAGTTTTTCTAAATTAACATCGGTTGTATTGGTCTTATTGGCAACATTTTTAATAACGTCCCATGTTGCCTTACCTATGTTTTTCGATCTCCTTACAAAGTTTACGTTTGAAATTTTCTGTGCTTGATGTATGCATCGTCTCAATATTTTGGAATAATTATTATAATTAATTTTGCTACTTATCTGACTAGAATGGTGTTTGGATATCGAGTAATATCTAAAGCGTAATCGTCTCTTTGTCGTTATGGATTTCTTGATACCTCTTGTAAACCATACAGATTTTGTGTTCGTGGTAGTTTTTATCTTAATTAAAGGAAAACATAGCTTGTAAAAGAGAGTAAATGTCATATGAAACTGTGCGAAAGCCTCCGACGGGTCATATTCGTTGTACACATCAGACCAGGATATACTAGTAAGGCATTCGCGAAACTTCACGACATTCTTAGAACTATAATCTCTTTTATAACGATATAGACATGAACGTGGCTTTTCTATGCCGTTAACAGCAAAAGCCAAAGATTGCGCAGTTTCGTGGTCAGATAAACCTAATTCTAGAACGTCACTACGGGCTTCAGAGATATTAGATAAAATTTGGTCTAGGCATGATTCTTTGCGTGTGCGCCGGAGTATATGTAGTTTAAAATTATTACTGGCAGCAATTCTTTTCAGTTCGTTAGAAGTTTCCGAAGCCTTCAGCAAATCTATGTTGTAGTCTCCGGCAACTACTACCTTGTACTTCATTTTGTGCTTTAGTTTATTAAGTAGCTTTTCTAATTTCTGAAGAAAGTGTGATGCATTCGCTGATGGCGTTCTATAAACACAAATCACGATACATTTAATTGACGGAATTTCTATGCCACAACATTCAAACACGTAATCTTCTAAGAATTTATTTAGCAAAGTAAGCGGTCGCGTTTGGATTTGATTTGCGCAAAGTATACATACTCCACCTCTTTTTTGGTGTGACCTAGAGTACGACGATGCTAGTCGGTATCCAATCATACGTAGATTTCCTTCATTACCCGATTTTATAAACGTCTCAGTAAAACATAGCACGTCAAACCGTTTACCGTTATTTGATAATTCATCAAATGTTAGTTCTAGTATTTCTCTTTTACTAACAAAACCAGCTATATTTTGATGGAATATTGTGAAAAGAATAGTGTCAGACACGAAAAAACTTACTGCATGTCTGTTGTGTGCCTGTCGTTTTAGTATGCATACTGATTTGCGGGAAATAATTAGTAGGTTGTGATGCCATAGCCTGTTCAGCGCTTTTTGGGAAGTAGTCAGTAATGCATTTTTGTGTTAACCTTGTGCTTCCGTGTTTATCGCTACCATTGTGCGTCAAGTATTTAAAATAGTAAGGAATAGTGCCTTTATAACACCGCTCCTCTACGCGTGATGTATGAGTACTCGGGTTATAGTTCCTAGTTGGCTTCAAATTATTATAACTCAAATATTTCTTCGAATAGTACCGAGAGTCGATGAGAAAATTAATCTCTGAACATAACTTATACTTAAAGTTCATACTATATATTAACTCTGAGACGTCCAAAAACATACAGTTGCTGAAATTTTTACAAAGCAATTTCACCGTATTATTCAGTTTGTATTCATTTAGGTGTACACTCTTTTTCACACCAGTGACTATAATAAAGGCTTTAGGGCGCATTTTTATGAACGCGCTGAGCTCTGCAAGTAGAGCTAACGGATTACTATCACATTCACCTACATTTATGATAATAACATCATTACAGCTAGTATTTAAAGTTTCTGGTGATTTCAGTATCTCTTCACAACGTGCGTAAGATTTGATAGAGGATGTTACCTCGTATTTCTCAAATAGCGTATTCTGCCTTGATTTCAGTAGTGTGGTCGCGAGCCCTCTGCTTTGTCCACCACCGAGGATATATATTTTACCAGACAGGATTTTGCAATTTTCCGCTTTTTCTTTCCCTTGTTCATCGCTAGGTGTTGGAATAGGAGTTATAGTACTTTGTTGGACAGAATTTTCTACTTCAGGGTCCAAATTTTCACTGTTGAAACTCGTTTGCGAATACTGCTGCTTGTTCCCACTTGTATTTTTTGCTGGTTTTGTGACTTTAGACGTAGATTTACATATTTCCTTCAGCTGTTGGATTTGCCGGTTGCATTCCGATAGTTGTTGGTTTAGTCTATCGTTTTCGACTAAAAGTGTAGTACTATAACTATCAGCGAATTTAAGTTTCTCTTGCAATTGTGCTAGTTTAACCTTTAAGTCTTCGACTTCGTCTTTATAATTTGTGGTCAAATCTGGGCAACTTCTGTTGAGTGTGTCATTTCGAAGAATAGAGCTATCGAATTCTTCATCGGTTAAAAAATCAAATGAATTATGCACAGGTAAATTATATTTTCTTACTGTAACGTTGTCTACAGAGCAGTTGAGCTGTTGGGGCTCGGTCGAGCCCTGAAGTAGGGGTGCAGATAATATTTCTTTGGGTTTAACTTCTTGTTTTTTTATGTCTTGTTTTGACGATGGAGGTTTGGTGACCTTTTTTTTCGTAATGACAGGTGTACTCGCTTTCTTTGGTTGGTCTTTGGGCTTACGACACTTCACACAAGACCATGACGCTTTGCGTTCATTATCCATCAAGTCGTAAAGCTTTTCTGAGTGAGTACAGATAAGGTCATAAGATTGTCCACACAGCGAACATGTCAAAAAATGTTTATCTAAAATGGTCTTCTTACAACGTGCGCATGCTGGTTTTGGTGCCATTTTCAATACAATATGTCCTATTAATTAATATGATTGACGCTATGAAATGCAGCAAGCAATGTACCTCGAAGCAGCAGTGTAAAGCGTCCGGTCGCGACGATGCTATCGCCGCGCAGTGGCCGCGTGGCGGTTCATCTTCTCTTTATTTATTCTGAGATAGATGAGAATCAGAATCAGAAAATTCGAATTAGAACGCTTAGAATGAGACTGATAATCTATGTCGCCGCGACACGTCCTGTGATAGCCATGCTGGTCAGACTAGAAAGCACATTCTCCTATTATTGCGCAAACCGAAAGTAAACAAACAACAAAACTAATATCAGTGCAATTGGAAAATGGCATTAAAACTGGGATTGAGTTTAGAACACCCTCCCCGGGCGCAGCGAACTATCAAAGTGGAATGGAGTTATTTCATAAAATTGTCCGTGTTGTCACTGAAAGTTTTTTCACCACGTCATTCGAAATAGTTTTTAGAGAAAATACCGGAATAGAGCCAGTTACAATAAAAACACAAATGAAAATGAGTCGAAGGGGTACAGTGCTACTGGACGATGAAAACGTCCCGCGCTAATTGACAGCTCAGTGTGACAGGAATCCACATTTAGCGCCCTTGGAAAAAGCGACGGCGACATAGTCCGCTGTCCGCACGCAACTCTGACATCCTGCGAGCTGTACGACTCCGGCAACGCCACCGTCCTAGCCACCGCCGTGCACGGGGTTCCTCTTTGCGGCACTGGAGTCAGGAGCCATGCTCCGGTGCTCCTGGCAGCGGAGACACTCCTGCTGGGTGTACCACCAAGCGGGCTCCGCGATGACCGGGCTGGCCGTGGCGGCGGGATACATCCATCGCGGGGGTCCGGAACGGGACAATCCTGCACACAGCTGCCACAGCTTTGCTGACTTGAAAGACGAGTATATTATTCAGCACCTTCCGCTTGAACTATTTAGGTACGTCGGGTGCGAGGACGCACACATTCATCGCTGTGAAGTTTCTGTAAATAATTGTTTCCCGTATCGCAAATATAATAGTGATTCTGATATTAAAGGTCTACCGTGGGGGCTACCGTGCTACCAGTGACTTTGAGATACAATTCTTATGTTAGATGTAGTTTTTAGAAGACAATGATTTAGTTACATATTGTTGCAATAGATGGCGCTTTCACAGTCCTACTTCGCGCTGCACGCTGTTAAGATTTTTCCTGGTATACTAGGGTCACGTACCTACACTCCAAAAAGATTAATTCAGTAGTACTCCCTTGGTGTTTTGCATTTTGTCCATTACTTTCACCCGATATACCGAATACGTGAGTCAATTTTTTTAAATTCTGAAGTCTAGGCAATTAGTGAAGCCGCGGGCATCTACTAGTATTACATACTTTCCTATGCTTTTATTTCGAACCCAAAAAAAAATCGAATCACCCATGAACTTCTGGGTAGTGTGGCTTAGAATTATCGTTGAAGGTAAACATATTAGTAAGGTTTAACTTATTTTGAGATCCAAGTACCTAGACATAACAAGTAAACATTTATATAAAAATCTGAAATACTGTACTATTCGACTACTCGAAATGTACATTGCACGTAGAAACGATGGCCGTTGGGGCGGAAAGGTTCTCGAGTGGCGACCACGTACCGGAAGGCGCAGCATGGGAAGGCCAAGGTGGACTGATGACCTGGTAAAGGTCGCGGGAGTCCGCTGGATGCGGGTGGCGCAGGACCGGTCATTGTGGCACTCTTTGGGGGAGGCCTATGTCCAGCAGTGGACGTCTTTCGGCTGATATGATGATGATGATGATGTACTATTCGATAGAAACAACATTTGCTAATGGTAACATTACAGATAATACAATATATTATATAATATAAAACTGTGTTTAATTACTGATGTCTTGAAACGACTGGGCCTGCCTTCTGGGTGCAGGGTCTTTCTGAAGCTTATCTTAAGCTTAGCTTAGCTTAGCTTAAGGCGCTGATAGCCTTTAGCATTCACTTGTAATGAGCAATAAGGCGAATGTTACATTACAGGTAAAAGGTCGCGAAATAAACAGGAGCGAGCATTCTAGCGAGCATTACTCGTATAGCGAAACGGCAGTTAATTGCCGAGTAATTTTGTTATTGCTCCGTCTCCGTCCCTCTCCGGCCACACCTGCCCCCCTATTCTGTAACTTGTTTTAAGCTCACCTCAACGCTCACCCACAAATATATCTTGACACCGCGATGCGTAGTAACCAAGCGTAAGGTAGAGGTCTAGTTTCGTGATGGGTGAACGGCGGGGTGAGCCGCATTAACGCTTAGAGAATAACAGCCCTGGAGCACAGCATTTACTAGAATGATCGTGAAAATGTTCGTCGCGATGTTTACGTCTGTTCGGTACGGTATTCAGTTCGACTAAAAGCGGCGAATGTTCGATGTTTTCTCTACACTCAAGTCTTACAGCCCCTTTAAAAAGTTCAAATCCGAGCTCTGTATTATCGACAATTCCTCATACTTATCTCCCATTGCTAATTTCCCACTCATAAGTCCCAGAAATTCCCAAAATTCACGGCCGCCCAGACCGCACGAACTTGGTCCAATCTTCAAAACAACTTGGATCCTACATTCCCGAACAAATCATTTGACTTTGAAGTTGTGTCTCCGGTTGTCTGGATCGCTAATGCCTTTGAAATGAGCGTCTTTGGTCCTTACACTTAACAACAGTTTGTTTGTTGTGTGACTAAAGCCGCTGCATTCAGATCATTTTGAAGATCACGCTCGCACGCGCGCGCGCACACACAAACAAACACGCACGCACGCACATATGCACACATTTCTGAGTCAGTGCGTCTATTTTGGCCAATTTTAGTTTGGGTTGAAATTTAAAAAAATCTTAATCAATTATTTATTTTAAATAGGCCACAAGGGTACTTTTACATGCAAATTATGCGTTGTATTGTATTGTATAAGTACCTTAAATGTTCGAAAAATTTGCAATCCTGTTATCCACGTCTGGTGTGGCATTGCAAAGTTTAGGGACTTTGAAATGTTTTGTGGAATCCGGTCCTTAATCTCACAGTTAATTGAAATTTTAATTACCACTCTAGGACCTAGGAGTAATTTGCTGAACATATCCGCTTTGAACACTACGTATAAGCAATTAAAGGTTATCAAATAGTACAGTCGATATTTTCTAACCTCGAAATCCCGGGGAGTTTGATGAAATTTGGTACAGGTAAAGCAACGCGGCACGAAGTGGGGGGACAGCTCGCACGCACAATTCGCCTTGCGAACTGCCCCTCCCCTTCGTCCCGCATTGCGCAAGTTATTTGCCGGCACCTGTACGAATGTTCGTTGGAAGCCCTGTTTTCGTCTCCCAAAAGTCCCCGGGTTAGAATCTCGTAGAACGGCCGCTATCTGGGAAAATGTACTCCATTCGTCAGATATTCAGTTTTTGTTCGAAAACTACGTGCTCTATGAAAACATGGACTAGAGTAACATCATACAACAAATTCATAGTTATCACTTTTACCTAATTTGTACTGTCAGACCTTGCTTTCTGCCAAACATGATTCTAGGTGAACGGAAAGTACCCCATAGCTATAGGTTTTTGGTTCCCTTGCGAATGTATGAATTTTGCGGCATAAACGACCATGTGTTTTGATTGCGTTTAGGTACTCAGAAGTTTAATTTTTCACAACTACAAGATTTCAACTTTATATCTCTACGCGTTCCTGAGAAAAAGATTCTTGACAGAAGCACAGACAGAGAGAACAAAGTGATCCTCATTTTGAGGGGTATAAATCTATAGGTACTATAGGTGCTAACTAATGCTAGTTGATTGTACGGCTTAGTCTTGGTATTACAATAAACCCAGGCGGAGACACGGGATAAAATAAACACTGGGGATTTTTTAAATCGGATTAGTAGTTCCGGAGCCAAACACGAAACTTACACCGTTACAAGATCTCAGATTTTTCTTCTTTGCAATATTAGCATAGATATAGGTGTCCATGTAACCTACGCTGAGAGTCCAAACGTCATTGAAACGAAATCAAAACGTTTCCAGAATCGCCAACTAGGTCAAGGGTCTTAAAAACTGCCTACATTTTACGATTACGAGTGGCATTTTTAATAACGCAAGCACGACTTGAACAAGTGGCGGAGGCGTTTTTCAATAATGCCCAACTGCGTACTCAACATTTTACACGAGAGATAAAAAAACACCTCAAGAGTTTGACGGTGGACGACTTGGTTCGAGGTTAGGGGAGTATTTTACGTCTGTCTTTCATAATAGAAATGATACTTATTTTTTTAATGTAACCGTGATTCTTCTTGAGAATATTATTTTGAGATATTGTAATAAGATCCTTTACCTGACTCGAGAGCTCGACTCTAGGATTGCTGAGCCTTTGGTCATGATCGGTGCGAAAGAAACTGTTTCCAGCTGAGAGCTGACGCGGACTCGCTCACATAAATGCCAAAGCTACTGGACCGACATTTCGCGAATAGGGGTGTAGATTAAAAAATATACCTAGTGACGAAAATCCCATTCAGATATCTCAAAGAATAACGAAGCTACAACCGTTTTAATACTTATTGCTTGTTAGAGAGAGAAAACGCAAACAGTGTGTGACGTCACATTACAGGATGCTGCCGTGGGGCCGCGTGGAACATGATGGGGCGCGGCACGTTGCCATCTATTAGCGTGACGTCACAATCTTCCAGCGTCATCGTTTCATATGAAGTTGCGTTTTGCGAAAAAGGGACAGGACCCTTCTTAAAACTTTGGACACTTCGTGATTATTTAACTACTTGCGTTGATTTTTCTCCATTTGACTACATTTTTAATCCTTTTTCGAGAAAATATGACATAGTTGATTATTTTATTTAGTGTCTACACCCCTATTGAGGATTTCCTGTAATAAACTTCCGTCTCTATTGTCAGGCCGACTTCATGGGTCCACGATAACTATTGCGTTGTTATCCGACTAACACAAAAGCACAAAATTTCAACTCGCGTGAACATCGAAGTTAGTCAAATACGTATTACTTGCAAGATTAGACGCGAACTAACAAATATTGCAAGTTAAATAAAAGCTTGCCAGTATTCGAACTGATACTTTCGTGAAATAGTGCTAATAAATCCACGGTGATTGGTAATTGGAATAAAACACATACATAAACAAAATATACATAACACAATATATAACAACAAAACAAAATATATATATGTTAGTATGCTCTTCTTGATGAGTTCCTGCACTACCTGTTTAAAATTCTAATTTAAATGTTTCCTGCTATAAAAAGGTTGTCTGGAAGAGATCGCTTTAAAGCGATAAGACCGCCTGTTGTTACCATTATTTATTAAGCAATATATTTTTTTTGTAAGATGTTTCTCTCCTGTTGTGGTGCAATAAAGAGTATTTATTATTATTATTATTATATACGGATTATAATTATGACTTTTTAGAGTAACATTGGTACACGTACACGTCTTGCTTGGTTTGTTTTATGGAAGCGACTGACGGTCTCACTCATTGGTATTGTGTGCTCTGTCTTGCACGGTTAAACTCACGTATTAAATGTCAGTATGGGCGACATGTTCCGAACTCTTCGGGAGTTCTTGATCAGGATGAGTGTTTCGTGGCGGTGACACATGAACCTTGTTAATATATTTTCACCAACATCCGTAGTACGTACCTACTTATCTATATTCAGGAAGAGGCGACAATTCTTTCAATTGCTATTTAAGAAGCTTGCCAGATAAAGGAATGGCGTGGCTACGCAAAGATCATTTGCCGTGTCTTTAGTTGATTGGAATTTCAATTGAAACACTTTGCAATAGAGTTGAATATCGAATCAGTATGTTTTAGTGTGATAGGAGATTGTAAAAGTTACTGCTCTAATTAGTAAAATAATGGTAATGCGTCAATTAAGGTCGTTTGCTAATAAAGTTAACTTTTTGGTGTTTCTGTGGAGTGCTTTACAACGAAAATTAATTTAGGGAGACGTTCGGTGAAGGAAAATATCGTAAGGAAACCGGTCTAATCCCAATAAGGTCTAGTTTCCCTCTGGGTTGGAAGGTCAGATGGCAGTCGCTTTCTTAAAACTAGTGCCTATGCCAAATCTTGGCACTACCGGAAATAATACTAGGAGGATGATGATTTATTTTATTAGGCACACAAAATAGATAACATTCATTACCTTCATAGAATATGATAGATAGAATGTAGAAAATAAATCAGGGGTTAGAAGAGCGTTTCTCAAAAAAAATGCCACTACTATTAATTGTACTTCTAGGAATTTTTTGTTAACTATTTCCACTCAGAATCAGGAGCTCTTTCGACCCTGGTAGGACAAAAAACTGTCCCAAAGATATTTTTCCTATTGTGTTACCATTTACCATACACTTTGTATGGTGGTAACACAATAGGAAAGTTCAAAAATGGATGAACATTTTGGGACACTTTTTTTCTCCTATTGGGATGGAAAGACATCGTGATTTTGAGTAGAAATAACATAAAAGTTGCAGAAAATCTCCGAAAAAATGTAGTGGCATTTTTTTTGAGAAACGCTCAGAAGGTTAAGAATGCCATCCAAAACGTGTATATCAGCGACGAGCGAAAACTATCCCAAAGCTACACTAAAATACTACATAAAAATATGCTTAAGCATGCCTACTAGATCATACTCGTAAGTAAGGTTACATTATTACGTTTACATTTACGGTGTACGTATGAGCAGAAACTTGGCTCAAAAACAAAAGATAACCAATTAAAAATTCAATTTCTTTGGCCATTCAGCGTGGCAACGCCGCCAGTGTCATGGGAACTTTCGGGCCACCAACGATCCGGGGCGGTCCTTTTTGTTAGTTTAGGTTATAACGTGTTATTGACTAAGCCTGTTGCGGATTTTATTAAAAATTAAAACACTGATTGCACCAATTTAATTTAAGTTATGAGATTTAGAGGTGTAATGACTGAGAACTCCGACTAACTGCTATCTGAATGTCGTAAGTCGTTGTTTGTGTATATGTATTGTTTTTGTAAGCATGTATGTTTGAACCGCGTTATGTCTCTTACTCTACAATCTCCTTCCGTATCCACTAATTGCAGCATCATCCCTTATCGTTACATTTACCCGAAGTACATTCAACAACAACAGTTTTTCATCTTCACAATGGAACAAACAAGCAAGTGTTAACTTACTTCGGCTGTTAACTGTACCCGTAAAAAAAAAAAAAAACGAGGTCCATCGGGTAGCACCCCACGGCCGCGAGTGGCGGCCCTGGCACACTGACAAATGACCTGTGCTAGGGTTGTGTCTCACTGAAGCTTTTGGCTGAGACGATAAGTAGAATACTTTGCTTTTACTTAGGAACGTTATTTTAAAGTGACTTTAGAAACTATGTATATTGGAAAGGTTTTTCAAGTGGATATCCGTGATCTCCGCCTACCCCTCCGGGAAATAGGCATGATTACGTTTTATGTCCCATCTTGTATTTATTATGTTATGTTCATCAGCGATTGTCTTCCTCTTTGGTGTCTTGTAACTTTCCAAATTTTTTACCATATCCTTATCTGTGTTATCTGTACTTGTTTGTTTTTATTATTTAGTTATTTTATAGTTTATTGTCGGCCTATTGTACTCTGTCTGTCTGTAGTACTCACGGCAGAGGTTTTGCACGTGACTTTGACACTCCGGTAGTTCGGGTCGCCGTCGCTAGACAGCGCTGTCAAACTGGTCGCGTTCAGCTTAAGCCGTGCGTACTGCAGACACCGTGACACACTTCAGGTTCCGCCGGAAGATCAGCGCCGGCTCTTGAGTCGGCATTATGCTGAGGCGGGACCTTTTCGTGACACGATACTTGTCATGAATAAATGTTTTTCTTTCTTTCTTTCTTCTTTCTTTCTATTACCAATGTCATGTAGGTATGTATGTATATTGGAAAAAACGCAAAATAGCAGCTGTATATGATTGGCAAAGGACCGCTTAAATATATTTCCTAAGTAGTAAAATAGTAACAGTTCTTTCTACACAAATAACGTTGGTCATAATACCTAATTACCTACATACCTCATACTAGAAAAATTGTACCAGGATATTTGATTCCACATCGTCCCATTTTTTGTACGGCGTCTTGTTTATTTGTATGAACGTGACACAGTGGAAGAAAAATATTACTTGGTAAATCTGTGAAAAATAAACTTGTATCGTATCAACGATTCTTAGCAAGAAAAACCAAAAAAAAATGGAATTGTGAAAAACAGTTCATTTACTAAAAAAAAGATAGGTTCTTTAAACAGCAAAGTGGTCTTTGCGAATTGCACTTTCTTTATACACTTAAGTTCACGGTAGCATAAAAATAAATATTTTACCAAAACGCCGTTCATATTGTATTTAAGTATTTATTTATCTATATAAGTATGTATATCGTCGTCTAGTACCCATAGTACAAGCTTTGCTTAGTTTGGGACTAGGTCGATTTGTGTAAGATTGTCCCCAAATATTTATTAATTTTATTTATTTATTTAGAATAGAATAGAATAGAATAGAAATTTATTCGGATAACACATCATTACACATACATTCACATAATGCACCTTAAGAGCTAACAAATAGGGATGTGCTACCGAAAAGGTCTCCACTCAGTAATGCAGTTGACACAGCAGTGCCAACGGCGCTGGTTTTCTGTGGATCCAGTGAGGTGTGCGGGACAGCATACTGCGCGACTCGTATTAAGGGCGGTATAAATACGTAAAAAATACAAAAAGTAATATTCAATAAATATAAGTTTATAAATAAAATTGTGGTTAAATTAATTTGAATCTTTAGAGTTAGAGTGAGTGTTGCTGTTGGTATGCAGATTTTTTTTTTTTTTTTTAAATCTACCTAACATAACCTAACCTACCTAAGTATAAGGTCCTAGGCACCAGTACTTTGCGGGTCCAAGATATATTTTTTAAGCCTTGCTTTAAAAGTTTCGATAGTGCTACTTTTTAATATCGGCGGTGGAAGATTATTCCAGCACTTCGAAGCAGCAGTATTTATGTAGTTATCGCTCGGCATTGTGCACCACCCTTTACTAAGGGGGTGTTTTCACCTGACGGGCCGCTGTCACCGATATACGTGAACGTTTCACACGGAAATTATCCCCAGTATCCCCTCGTGTTGTACAGTCAGCACCACAGAAATATATAGTTCTGTGGTCAGCACCATAAACATGTCTACATTCTAGATGGTTCCAGGCAGTGGCGGATCCAGGATTTTAACACATAGATACCTTAAACATCTCTGAAGGTACCTATGGGATTGAATTATAATTATTTTAATTTTGTCGCTTGGAGACCTTATACATCTCTAAGAAATAAGATTGTATTTTTTTCTTTTATTGTATTTGACATGTAAACTCTGATGTAGTTAATGCTATTATGAATAATGTACTCATACTATTTAGAGTCTATAGATAGACATTTTGACTTGTAAGAGTGCCCTCGTGGCCTATTTGCTGAGTAAATATTTTGAATTTGAATTTGGGGGCCGGGGGGTATACCTTCAAACCTTTTGGGGGGTACTAAAATTAGATTAAAGTTGAATCATGTAATATTTGTCCCGGAAGGACTCGATGGTGTTGGGGGATGGTGAGGGGCATTGTACGTACAATGCGTCACGTGATCGACCTGCTGGTATCTACGTAGATATCTAAATGTCACTGCGTTACGTGATCGACCTGCTGGTATCTACGTAGATATCTAAATGTCACTGCGTTACGTGATCAACCTGCTGGTATCTACGTAGATATCTAAATGTCACTGCGTTACGTGATCGACCTGCTGGTATCTACGTAGATATCTAAATGTCACTGCGTTACGTGATCGACCTGCTGGTATCTACGTAGATATCTAAATGTCACTGCGTTACGTGATCGACCTGCTGGTATCTACGTAGATATCTAAATGTCACTGCGTTACGTGATCGACCTGCTGGTATCTACGTAGATATCTAAATGTCACTTTTTGTTTGGGAAAATGACAGTTGAGTTGTCCTAAAAGATGCGTTCGATAAGTTAGGTGATGACCCCTCTGGTGTGGATATATGTTTTGTAATGAAAATACCAGTCGAATTGCGCTAATCCTAACGCTCGATCGAATAAGAGGTATGTTTACTATTCTTATGTACCACTAGTTTCCGCCCGCAACTTCGTCTGTGTCCAGGGGACTAAACTATATCTTAATCCAGGCTATAAACTATCTTTGTGCAAAATTTCATCCAAATCGGTTAAGCATTGAGTACCTAACAAACATCCAAACTTTCGCATTTATATAAATATTAGTAGGAAGTAGTATAACTAAATAAATATTGCCGTCTCGCCTCTCAAATACAAACGGAAGACGATTACTGAAATCTACCAGCTACCGGCTTGCTGGATGCACGAAATAATGTGGCCATTAATTACGTGGGAAAAACACCTTTTTCCACCTCAATAGATAGCCCGGAGTTATGGCCTCGCCTGCCCTATTATACAGGGAATGATAATGTCTGTTTGCCCCCCTTGGGCGGGAAATGTTTTGACGAATATCTTAAAGCCTTTTATTTAATTCGTCTATTTAAATCTGGATCACTTCCGCTGTTGTTTTTGTATTTTTGTGTAATAATTACTAGTAGAGTAGGTAGTAGTTTAACATTTACTACAGTGCACAGAAGTGGGGGGGGGGGGGGGGGTGCGCAGCCAAGGTCATTTGCTCAAGTTGTTTGCCAGGAATTGTATGCTATACCTATACAATCTTCTGTTAATGTCGTCAAAACTTATCCATATCACGAATGCATTGGTGTAACAGACTACATTATTCATATTAATAATATTATAAGAGAAATATGTTAAAGTGTTGATTATATAAATTGAAAGAAAGAAAGAAGACATTTATTCACTACACAAAAGACACACAGAGACAAAAGGAGTATACAGTATAGAAGAATAGTACAGTAGGTAATCAGAGGCCGTTTAGGAGCGTTCGTTAACTATTTTCGCTCGATGCGCAGGGCTGTGTCACGTTTGTGGCTTGGCATACCTATAATACTAATTTTGCTTTTAAATATGCAAAGTATTTCTGTTACAGTTTAATAGACAATATTGTATACACAAAGTAATAATATTATAGATAGTTAGGTATGTGTTTTTAGTTTCCCACTTCATCGAATATTTTAATACCTCTATACTATGCCTAAAATGTTTCCTAGTAAGTATAATAGTTGCTAAACTGCACTAGATAGTGTATAGTAGGTGCTTAGTTACAAGCCTATTCGGCTCCTTTTGATATCGTGGCACTGGCGGCTCGCTGTCTTCATACCTACGAGGCGGCTTCCTTTGACGTAGCGAGTGAGAACGGGCGAACACCGCAACGGCGCGGCCCCGATTGAAGCATTCTCCATCATTCCCGAAGGCTATGTGTGTGTGCGTACCGAACACGCGCGCATGTGTGTAGCCGTGCGATGTACCTTTGTTCGAAGTTTATCCAATGTTCCTATACTGTGGCCGAGGTGTCAGACCGACACCTACACAGCGCTGATTTTCAGACAGCACCGTACGTGACCCAAGGAGTGCAACACAACATACTGCCGATACAAACGTATACACATAATAAAGAAATGGTAACAACATGAATTATACATAATAATATAACATGATAATGGTACATGATCCGGTGATAATCGAAGTTTACATCACCACGGCGTTCATTGAACATCTAAGGATTTAATTTAAATTTAATACCGATCCCGTCTGAGTATTCAGAATAGTAGGTACCTAAGCTAATTTTACCATACATAGAAACAAATTGGTCCACTAGCAAAGTTGAACAATATTCTTTTAGATAACATTTAACTCTAAAACACAATTCTTCTCATTCCCCTAAGCCGAGATAGCTTGTATGTCCAAATTTGACTCCATGTACCTACTCGTAAGTTCTATCGCAATCAGAATATAAGGGTTTACTGATAAAATGACTTGCACGCGTGCTTATCCAAACGAAAATGAACCTTAAGTCCTTATCCACTTACATTAGAATTGGTAACATTTGTATAGGAGCAGTGGTAATAATGTCATACCTATACGGTAACGCCGTAAAGCACAATTTCGTGTGGACGGCTAAATAATAGTATGGAAATAAAGCTGTAATATGTTGTCGCTATCTTAATACCTGGGTCTGTACAGTCGGCGAAATAATGCGTGTTACATAAGTAACACCCATTATTTCGCCGACTCTACAGACATAAGTTTGATAGACGCTTTTGGTGCAAAATTATTGAATGCTAAATTCCCGAAGTACAGGCCTTGCTAAAAAGGTATGAGAGTTTGAGAAATAACTGGTCTTTATTAAAAAAAAACATTTCGTTTATGCAGAATGGCGTTGATGCTTTGCTTTGATACCAATGGTATACGGAAAGTTTGAGCGTTCCAAATGCAAAACGCAAGAATCGGATTGAACCTAACGGGCATTTGTAATGTTGTGGCCTTATATATATATATATAAATATAGCAAATTGACTTTCAAGCGCAAGTTACGCAAGTATCTTTCTGATAAGTTTTCATTTAACATGCCTGCACCAAATGTTGACTGGTAGAGAATGCCTCATGGCATTAAGTCCGCCATTTGTACTTTATCTTGTATTGTGCAATAAAGTTTAAATAAATAAATACACTACAATTTATTCTTCTAGACCTAAACTTACCTAGTTAATCTAAACACGTTACATAACTCACTTCAGATTATAACCAAGTCGTTAGTCCCGTTTGGTCTAATCCGAACTTAACTTTAAAAATATTGAAACTACAAACGCTTTTACGTTTTCATATTTGTTTTACTGTTTTATATTCTTTGTTTTTATTTCCATGTCAACGCAGAGGAGCGATGTTCCTCTGCGTGCAACAAAGAGCCCCTTTATCCCACCAGCAGAAAATAACCATTTTGTTGCGGGAAGAGGAGTGCGAATAAACGATGTAATCTTAAGTTGGCAAAGTATTCTAGCGCAGAAACGAGGCGGTTCCTACTTATCCTTGTAGCTGTGAAATTAGAACAATTTGCTGTATTTTTTCTATATCAAAAATAACAAAAAGGGAAGACACCCACCGGATCTTGAATTTAAACAATACAAATGATAGAGAACACAACTTAACGTAAGTAGTAGCATTTGCCGCTGAACTCTCGTTTCGACTTTCATCCACGATTTCATCCCTTTGGGGGGTGGATTTTCGGGATTAAAAGCGTTCCTTTTTTTATTCCAGGTTATAAACTATCAGTACGCCAAATTTCAGAAATAGCTGATGAGGTTGTTCAGAAGTTAAAGTAATATTTAATAGAAAACTGTTTTATTCACTGAAAGACTTCTTCAATAAACTTCTTCTCCTTCTTAAGAGTCCGCAGTACTTAAGCTCGGCCGAATATCACCTTCCCATACAAACGTAGTTACGCTCTCATTTTAAAACTACGTGTTGGATTGTAACGAAACTTTGCATATACAATGACATGAGGTATATCTATGTCTGTAATTAGTTTATATGGTTCCAGTTTATTAAACAAACGAAATACAGAAAAAACAAGTTTTGTATGAAAAAGTTTTGTATTCGCTGTATTTTTTTTACTATGGTATCTTAAGCTACATATACTATTACTATTATTATTATATTGTACATGCAGTTTCGTTACAATCCGACGCGTAGTTTTAAAATGAGAGCGTAACTACGTTTGTATGGAGAATCGAGCTTACTGCGGACTCTTAATTAGTTACATAGACAATACTTGATTGAAATTATTGATTTTAATTATTTTAATAACGTAAATATTTGATTATAATTATATATTATTCTATTTGTTATTATTGTTTATAGATTTATTTTATAAGAGAGTGCCATAGATGTAAGTAGACGTACAAATGTTGCTACGCCCTAGTAGGGTCCATGATTGTACTCACTTTATTTTATGAACATCTGTAATACCATGGTTGCAACTAATAAATGAAAATGAATATGAATATGAATGTAAATAGAAACCTAGATGTAAACGTCTAAATCTTAGTTTAATTTCCTAATGTGTACCTACGTTTAAGACGAAGGATTTGCAATACCTTTACAGGGTGTCATGTACCTACTATAGACTGTAAGATATTTTAAGTCCTGATGATGTAATCTACATAAGAGCAATACAGTATTCTATTCTATTCTATTCATCTAAATCCGGTCGGTGGTTTTGGTGATTGAATGACAAAGATCCGAACATCCAATCATTCACATTTATTATATTAGTAGCAATCAATCAAACAATCAATTATTTATTCAGCAAATAGGCCACAAGGGCACTTTTACATGTCAAACCGTAATTTACAATAAAATAATAATAATAATCTTACACAATAATAATTTATAATTATATATAAAAGGTTAACAAACTAAATGTCACTAAGCTAATGTAAACAAAATAAAATTGCAAAATATGACCATTACATTCGATATAAGATCTGTATCAGCATTAACAAGAAGTTAATGAATATTAATTCAGTATTCCAGAGATATATAAGGTCTCTGAGCGAGCATGTTTATATTCTACCAAAATGTCCTAGACGAGCGATAGACAGGTTGATTACAATTGACATTCAATCCACACGTGTTTGATTTCCGGCGTGTTCGAACGGAAAATGGGCGTACAATGTGAAACAGTCAGGCCACAGCCATGAAGCTGTTCGGATACATAATACTCTCTATAATTAACCTCTGCTTTTGCAAAGAATGCCGCTTAGACACCCGAACTCCAGAAGTGGAGACGGAAAAAAACTTAAGAAATCATCTACTTAAGTGCTACTACGACATTTTGAAACCACCAATCAAGGAATCTTCAGAAGTGCTAGTGAAACTGGAATATCTCCTCCAATCCTTCGAATTTGATTATGACGAAGAAATAGTGACACTATACAGCTGGAATTACTTCGACTGGCAAGACGATAGACTCACGTGGAAGCAGGAAGA
This sequence comes from Epinotia bilunana, assembly GCA_947049275.1. NCBI lineage: Eukaryota > Metazoa > Arthropoda > Insecta > Lepidoptera > Tortricidae > Epinotia > Epinotia bilunana. The sequence continues at coordinate 11,784,063 of OX346275.1, read as the reverse complement.
TTATAAGGACATGAGATGGACGCAAGTCTCTAGTTTCGATATCTGGAGTCCCGGACTCAAGCTGGTCAACACGGTGGATGAAGTCGATTTCGGTTTCTTCTACACGAAATGCAAATTGAACAGCACAGGCCATGTCAGGTGCGTTCTTAAGACAGAGCACAAAGTCTTCTGCACATCGGATATGAAGAATTGGCCGTACGATACGAAGAGCTGTACGCTACAGTTCGACCAGTGGAGACCGCAAGAAACTAAGGTAGTGTTCAGCTTGAGCCACATTAAGTATGTGATGGAAGCATACCAAAATTCTGGATGGTTTATTTCTCGTGAGAAAGTTTTCAAGAATCTGAAAACGGGAATACAGTCTGCTGTGAAGTTCGATTTCGAAAGATTATCCGAAGCCCTGGAAGCTATTATAGTCGTCCCGTCTGTCGTGATAGCTGTGCTAACAGTGACAGCTCTGCTAATTGATTATAGAGACGTTAACCGACTAGGAATACAGTGTCTAAGTATAATCAGTCACTTTGTTTTCGCGAACGAAATCAGCAAGAATGTACCTAAACATAGTGCGAACACCCCTGTCATATTGTTGTTTATTGGCGGCTCAACTGCTGTGACTATCATTTGTTTTCTAATGTCGTTTTACTTCAGGTATTTGGGGAAAAAGAAAACCCAACCACCGACTTGGATGGAATCTTGTAATGATTTTGTTTTGGATAGCTATGGCAGATATGTTGTTGTAACGAAATGGGAAATAGATGAGCAGGACCAAGTGCAGAAAGGTGTTAAGCCTAATATAGAATGGGTTAACTTTATCAGTATAGTTAATAGTGTGTGCTTAATTGTTGTGGTTATAACTTATATATATTTCCTTTCGGCTTACATTCCTAAGAAACCTGTTTACACATTCGTTTTTGATATCGCTTAAGGGACTCGTACATACTTTTTTTTAAATATTATGTAATCCTGAAAATAAATACCAAGTTATATCAATAAAATTGTTTTAAGTAATATATTTATGTATTTTGTATGTTACTAATGTGAAAAAGTGTACATTTAATTTGGCATAAGTGCGGGTAGGTCTCTAGTTTCAATGCTTCATAAAACGTATTAAACAGCTTTTTTAAATCTTTACTGGCATTTTATTTCTTTACCCCGTAAGAAAAATTATCTCAACTAGAAGGGATAGTCCTCACAATAGCTGCGTATACATAATAGGTTCCAATGGCAGGCACTTTTTCAGTTTAAACATGCCTCTTATTTTGAATAGCTTCATAATGCATTATTTTAAAATATAGTTCTTTTTTAATATTAAAGTTGTTTGGTAAAGCCAAGGCTTTAATTAAATATATTAATATTGTGCCAAGGCACAATATTAATATATTTAATTCTTAATTCTGTATGACAACTACTTACTATTGGTTGATAATATTGATATTTTTAAATCGGTTTAACACATATGTATAGGTTAAGAACGCATGTGCTATGATGTAACCATTTATTATTGTAATTGTATTCCTATTTTATTTTATTTTTGTACGCCGCAAGACGAGAGCCCAAGATAGGCTGGAATGGAGAATGCTGCAACGACAGAGGGCCAGGCCCTCTTAATATTGATGATGATGATGATGCAAGGCAGGACATAGATGACTCCCAACCTAATTTAGGATCTGCAATGTATACTTACCTATGTTTCACAAAATAAATTACTTACTTTACGGCAAAAAGCCGATAACTACACAGAAATGAAAATACGGCTGAAAACCGAATAGATAAATTTAATACCGTCTACATCTCTCATAAAGTGGGCGTGTAACGTATCAATTTTTTCAAAGCTCTGCCTACAACTAAATAACAGTTCGCACCCAAACATGGACTGGCACTGTTATATTATATTCGCCGTCCTCTTTCACTATATTAATTGTGAAGACTGTGTTTTACAATCTGCCTTATGGCCATCAGAAGTTCCTTTAGAAATGAGGCTACATACCGAAGTACTTGCCTCTTATGATTTCACCAAATCACCAAGTACTAACAACACAAATGGTGTAGAAGTGTCCATGGATTTCATAATCGACATGCTACAATTTGATTACAATGAAGAAGTACTTACTATTTACAGTTGGAGCCTCCTCGAATGGGTAGACGATAGATTGAAATGGGACGTTGATAAATACAAAGGTATAAAAACTACCCTTCTGAACTCTTTTGAAATTTGGACTCCAGGATACAAGGTTAAAAACCAACCAGAACATGAAGATTATCATGACTTCGAGTTATTTGATTGTTTAGCAAAAAATACGGGAGAAGTGACATGTCTAATAACCAATGTACATTCAATCGTGTGTAATTCTACAATGAAAAATTGGCCGTATGACAGGAAGCATTGTATTATACAGGTAGATGACGAAACGTGGTTAGAAAGTGAATCAAAAATTGTCTTCACCTCTTTTAATTTCATGCCATACCAAGACGGTTCCGGTTGGAAAATGGTATATTCGAAGAACAGATTAAATTTGACTGGAGATTACCAAGCTTCTCTGGAATTTGTTCTTGAAAGAATGTCAGAAGGCTTCGAAGTTTCAATAGTGGTTCCGGCTGTAGTGCTGTCTTTGCTGACTATAGCTTCGATCTTGATGTGTGTCAAGGACAAAGTGCGATTAAGTATTTTGTGTGCCAGTATATTGTGCCATTTTTTGTTTTTAATTGAAGTCAACGAAAACACACCAAATTATGGTTTCGACTCTCCGGTTATTTTAAGTTATATTTCTAGTTCTATGGCTTTGACTCTAGCAGCAGCATTGTTGACATGGTCTTTAAACTATTTACATTCGTATTCTTCTTCGCCACCTGTATTAATCTCTTCAATTAATACATTTGTTCTTAATGGGTACGGAAGGTATTTAATTTTCCCAAGATGGAGGGTGTCTAATTCCGATAAAACTGGTTCAGAGATCAACAATCAACAGACGGAATGGCTCGATTTTTCTAATATTGTAAACAGCATTTTTTTAATTATCTGCAGTTTCACATATATCATTTTTTATTCGGTCTATTTGCCGCAAAAAATACGGGAGGTTTCAATATAAATTGATCGAATCCTAATTCAAGAATTGTACAAAAATAAAAATGGAGTTTAAAATGTTTTCATCGCGTATATTATTGAATGGTTTCATAACACGCTAACATATTGTAATATAAATGATACGGAGTGAGTAAGCTACAATTGCATATATGGCGTCCACTGGCGATCACTATCTGTCGCTAATGCGTCGGTTTTAAATCAAGAGGTTTTTAATCAAATATGGTTTTTTAAATTATAATTAAATTTAAGGTACATTTGGTGTGAAAACACGGATACACAATATTTATTTGAATTTATTAAAACTTTGCAACTTTTCTGTGTAAATTGTACACACCTGCCCAGCTAGCACGATACGTTTAATCGATACGTTTTAATTGACGTTTCGGTATTTTTTTTTCGTAAAACGTGACGAGTAAACCTGTCGCGCTAGGCCTCTGCATAGTTTATACCGGTGTACTGCCGTTTGGGAAAAACATTTTTTGCCAAATGTTACTGTCCAAAAAACTTATTGCAGTATTTTCATATCACAAGCGAATCTTTAGCACATTTACATATCGCACATTATTAATTTGGTCCAATTGTCTTTTGGCATCGTCTTACTTTGCCAAGTTTTACCAAGATTGTTCATATCATTAAGCAAACGTTTTCCTTTGGCTTGGCTAATATTATATTCCAAAAAAATGTTAGTTCGTATAGGCACTTCGCACTTTCTAAATAAAGCATATTCTACCTCGAGGAAGGCCTCAGTTAGCAAAGCGAGGAAGATGTTAGGTAGAACTGCGACGACCACACAACATAGCCAGACAACACCCAAACCGAACATTTTTTAGTAATGTATGTATACATTAGATTACATATAATTTTAATTAGTTAACAAAATAAAATGACACTACTTACACACACACATACAGTTTGTAATTTAGACTCAATGTGGAGATCGTTAAACAAATTGATATTCTACCCACACTGCATTACATACGATGCTATGAAATATTTTGGAAAGAGTATGTTATGCAAAATGACACATTAGACTAAATGATACATGGTAAAATGAAACATGACCAAGTCATTTGTTAAACAATAATTTTCCAAAAAAAAAAATTGGTAACTGTAATATTGCGATAAGTTGTTTTGACTAATGATTCTATGCCAAGTGATAATTTGAGAAAAATACTTTGGGATGAGATACTTTTTGAATTTTTTTTTGCCCATACCTTAGTAATCCGTTTTATGCCTGGCCTAAAGTGGTAATTACCCGCTACTTAACGCTTGTGGCGGGGTGTTGGGTAGTAGCGACCCTGCGTACGCAATGCTCCAGGTGTCCTGCGGTCAGGCTGTGCTGACCGGAAAAATGGCTGGTAAGGACTTTAACCGGCCGTTCAGAGTGGAGTCGCGAGTTGCTACATGGTATTTTCCAGTGCCACTTTTCTACCTCCAGCTTTGAGCGGTTACCCTTAGGCTTTGAATGTGGCTATAATGAGGCTCATCTAGCAGACGGCGCGCCACCATCTATCTGCCGGAGATTAAATGTGATAGTTTTAGATTTGCGTCCGTTGCCTCATACAATTGCCCAGCCATTAGTCCATCATTATCATGCAAAAACCCTGTTCGTTTAGATTCCATCAACCAGCTATAGTCCCTATAGGTATGTACATCTGCACGTCTATCATGCGACGGTCGCGACATACTCTCAATTTTTCTCACACTAAGAAAGAGACGGATAGTGCGAGAAAAATCGAGAGAGCTCGCGCGCCGTCGCATGGTAGCCGTGCTGAGCGGGTGCTCTCTCTGCGTACGCACGCATGACACGGGTAGGCGCAACCTCCTCAAATTGTTGAAAGTGGGTCGATCTTCTTTTTTACCGACAATAGCCTGTCCCTTACCCATATTCTGCTAACCATTAGAGTATTGGTTGTTATGTTTTATTCATAAATGTACATCGTTGTTCCTTTTATACAAATTTTGGGGTTGGGCTTATCGCACCTAATTTTCATAATACCTTATTCACTAATTTCGCTAAATTTCAAATTACCCAGGGCTCATAATTTCCTAAAAATTAAACTGCCTCATTCCTAAGATACACAAATGTCATAATAACATTGACCTAAAACGTCTCATGTCCGAAATGTCTAAATTTTGAAATGTACATTTCCTTAAAATACCGAATGATAGAAACGACAAAATTTCTAAATAACCTAAACTGAAAACTCCAGAATGTCAAAATGCCACAGGTTCAAAACGCCTAAATTTTTGTACCAAGACTCATGAGCTCTTTTTTGAACCTGATATGTGAAAAAGTGCCCCTAAAATGTCCTATATTTTTGGGAAACTTGTCCGTTTTGTTACGGCCATAGGGTGTATTGAAAATGTAACCAAATGGATCAAATATATTTGGTACATTTATTTATTTAAAAAAAGGAATGAACTCGTGAATCGTGATTCTGATCTGAGTGGATAAAAAAAAATTACTTTTTCACTCACTAGCTCGGAAAGCCTAGTTTGTTTGATATCTATTAAGAAAAACGCTTCAATGTAAGTGGCCAGTACTTAAGAAGATAATAAAGCAAATTCTACATGATTTTAATCATCAATAGAAATTTAGGTATTCTGAAACTTGGTTGTTTTGAATATACGGTAATACTGCGATAAAGGTGTTGTGAATTTTGAGTCTTATGAGAATTAGACATTTTAAAATTCAGTCATATTGGGTATATGGTGTAATGAAGAAAAAATTTAGGCATTCTGGAATTTAGGTATTTTGACACTAAGTCATTTTGAGTTGTAGGAGTATTGGTAACAGGGTAAACTGAAATTTCGACGGAATGAGCCTAAAACAAATTTTGTGCCACATCATTCTTCATTTTCTCTAACCTGTGACTCTTTCTTATACTTATTTGTTTGTAGTGCTGTGACAGAGTGGTACCTAAGTCGAACTCTCACATACTCACATTTGAACTCGCACTCTGCCATAGCATTTTCTAAAAACGAACTAAGAGGAAAAATACTTTATTCATTAAATGAAACATTACATAACATAAAGCCAATAAAAAATGCAACTCTCTTTTATTGGGACTCGGTAACCGTGAATAAATATACTTCGATCAAAATGTATGACATTGTCGGTAAAAAAGAAGAACGACCCCCTTACGTGTTCATCCGGGTTACCATTGTCGCGTGAGCGGGAAAGATATAAAATAAAGAATACACTGACCGGCAGAAAATTTGGCCCAAAAACTTTTCGTGATTTCAAACTATAAATTGAATAGATAATTTTTTTTTTAAATAATTAATTGCCTTTTTCTAATTTGGGTCAAATTTATTGCCGGTGAGTCATACAATCAATCAATCAGTCAGCAAGCAATCAATTTGAAACAGATCGATTTCAAAGGGGGCGTTGACGAATGCGTTGTTTAATTAACGATTATTGCACATGAAAACCAAATATCTGTGCAGATCGTTGGTCGAGGGTTATCAAAGGGTGTTTGACTAATCCTTCCATATAATCTGCGGGTATTTGTTATAATGCTACAATATTACTACAATTAGCAGCGGCAGTTGCAGTTGCTATTTGGAAGTGATGGCATTTGTGCGGTTTGGAGTGCGTCTTCCCATCTCTCATTATTTTCGATTATATGTTTCTACCGCGAGTTTCTGAGGGGAACAGACGATAAACGTTACCTGTACAGAATAAAGGGTCGTACAATTTAATAGTAAAGTTCAAATTGCTACGAGTATTCATTCGTGTGCTTTCTTCTAAAACAGTAACGATCCAATCATGCTGTCACACATATTCCTGTTAATTCTGAGTATACTTACATATCCGACAAGTGAAGATTGCATTTTGAATTCGATACCAAAATAAGGTGCGTGGGATAGTGCTGCAGAGGGATAAAATGAAAAATTACCAGTCACGTGAACCGCCAAGAGACCAGTCGTGTTGTTCCCGTCAAAGTAAAATTAGACTTGAGAAGCTTCGTTTTTAACGAACATGAAGGTAAATTCACAGCCAAAATGTGGATCCGCATGAGCTGGGGTGATGACTCACGTGGTCGCCGGAGAGCTACGGTGGAGTCAGGCAAATAGTAGTACGTGTCACTGATATTTGAGTGCCATCGTTGAGATTGCTGACCAGCGTCGAGCCAGCATTATATTCAGTCAATTTCAGCGAATGCAGTCTTAAGTAGTGGGGAAATTATCTGTCTACCAGAGATTGTTCTCGAATCTTACTGCAGCGCATAATTAAGCGATTGGCCATACGACGCTCAGAACTGCACTCTTCAGTTTGGGAATGCCGACAGACTTAATGTTGCCAGATGTGGTTTCGATAAAAGAGCTGTGACAATTTCTCCTGTGGAATATGCTAGTGTGGTATATGGTAGTAAGGGAGACCTGAATTCAGACGTGTAACTGTCGGTTTCTCTGTCAATGAAAAGGTAGGCGAGCGGTCTAGTGATTATCTAAGTCGATCCCTGCGAGATTATGTGTATACTGACTACAACATCTGGGGACACGGCAGTGCCCCCGCCAAGTCGAGCGCGAAGCAAACACTGCCGTACCATCCTTTACTGGAACCATTTCGCCGCATTTTCAGGCCCCTATTTGAGAACCTCTGGATAAGACCAGAACGCAGAAATTTTTGTCACCCAGTAAGCTATAATCACATACTTAAAATCCATAATTTCAAGTCTGTGGGTCATTTAGTTCCGAAGTTAAGCGAAAGCAAAGTTTCGCATTTATGCCACTTACTCACTCACTCATGATCATCAAAATAGAACTAGTACTTCCCATAAACTCAGAGAGCTGAAATTTGGTACAGAGTTAGGGTTTAATGGCCACATAAAGGGAAAACTAAAAAAACTAGGATAATCGAAGATCTGGAGTACCTGGTGACCCTGATTAGAAAACACAAGAGCCCAACCAAACTAATAGAGATATATCTATACCGCCTTTACAAAAAATGTTCAACTTGGTGAGCCGCTTCATTTGATGTCAAAAATCGAAGGTCTGAAGTATCTAATGAAGAACCCTCAGCTGGTCTCAGCTGTATTAGCGATATGGTAATGCCCCCTTCAACTATTGGTACATAAAAAAATCGATTGTCATTGCAAAAATCCAGCGTAGTGGGACACATCTTCTAATTTAAATTTAATCTGGGGGCACGGCAGTGCCCCCGCCAAGTCGAGCAAAACAGCGGCACGGCCGTACCATCCTTTTCTCGAAGCAGTTCAGGCCATTTTCGATCCCCCTATAACTTCGTTGTGGATAAAACTAGAAGCCTGCATTTTCATCAACCAAGCACGCATTGTATAAACACGATATATTTCAAATTTCATTCAATTTCAACCAGCGGTTTAAGATTTATAACTAGTCAAATTTTCTTAATTTTGTCACTCACTGACTGACTCACCGATCATCAAAAGTATAAGGCACTTCTAGCAGACATAGAACCTTCTAATTTAGAATACAATTAGTGTTTAGTGTATAAATTTAGGGGACGCTAAATAAAATTGCAAATAAAGTCCTGTTTTCTAGATACACCGACTGCATAAATAACTATAACTTTGTAATCCCATATAAACATATAGAATTACAAAGTTATATTTGCAGTAAATGGGACAAAAAATCAAGAATGGGATATTGACACAACCTACAAAAAGAAGTGAGAAACCATAAAAAACATTCCTTTTAAAAAAGAGGCCAAGTCTCGAAACTCTTCCACCGCAAAAAGTTGTGAGATATTTGGTAGTACCAAGTCTCAGGCATTCTTATTATTTTTAATTTGCTAGCTAAATAAATTTTTGTGACTTGGCAATCACACAATAGTTACTACATAGTTTTAGGTATGCAAAAATCCATAAATGCAGTAAAGTTGTGTGATTGCCAAGTTGCAGAATTTGATTTAGCTAGCAAATAAAGAATAATAAGAATGCCTGAGACTTGGTACTACCAAATATCTCACAACTTTTTGCGGTGGAAGAGTTTCGAGACTTGGCCTCTTTTTTACATGGAATGTTTTTTATGGGATCCATTTTACTGAATGTAAAGGATTCTATCCGTTTAAGATTTTCGTGTTTTAGTTTGATAACTCATTTTCAATTCTTGTTTGCTATTCATGAGTTTTTACCAAAGCATAGCGCCGATACACCGGTTGTATTATTTTTTGTTCGTGGTCCAATAATTTTAACAATAACATCTGTGCTGGTTACATGTATTCTAAGCAAAAATGTGAGAAAAAAATGTCCCTTTTGAATGGGTATCGTCAGTATCTAATAAAGTATTTGGTAGCTTTGCTCATTACCTAGTATTTCCACGATGGTATGTGCACTCCGATTCTAAAGATACTATACTGTAAAGAACAGAGTAGTTTGGATAATTTTTGCTAACATTTTAAACAGTGTATATTTGGTTATAATTATTATTGTGTATAATGAATGCTTTTGTGTTTGTGTGTGTGAAACATCCACCCGGAATACATCCCTAAATCACTAATGTAGGTAGTACCTACTTTCTAATAAAGGAAAATAACTATGAACTCTCATTAAATTAAAGGCAAAAGCAGACAAATATATTTCATTGATTTTGTTTGACTGATGGACTCGCACCGTATTTTGATACTTAGTTGCATTAAAAATAGTCAAATCTTAGTCTGATTTACCTCGAGAACTCATATCCAAAACACTAGGTGGCAAATGGTATAGTTATTGCCATGCGAAGATTTAATTTGCCTGGCGATTATCAAGCAACTATGAAATTTGTTTTGAAAAGGATGGGATATCTGGAAGCTCCGATAGTGGATCCGGATGTAGAGCTGTTTAATATATTTTATTGTCTAGTCTTGTAGCAATAAAACCGGCAAATTCATTGTACAAAAAATAAAAAATACTTTAATTCTATGTCGCGTTTAAATCATGTAATATCAAAACATATTTAATTCAAATGCATTATAAAATACCCCCCGTGTGACCCGTGTGATGTCGGGTTAGAATTTCACCACCCCCTTTCTTCCCGTGGGTGTTGTAAAAGTCGACTAAGGGACCAGGGTTGAAGAGTGTTGTGGGCGATGGGCTAGCAACCTATCACTGCAATATCACATTTTATCGATCTTTTATACCCACATTTATGCTAATACGTTTCATGTGCTCTGCCTACCCCTTTTGGGAATAAAGGCGGGAATGTATGTATGTATTATAAAATAATAATCATAATGCAATTTTAAACAGAAAGATATCAAATGATAAAATATCATTAATAATCATAAAGCAATTTTAGACAGAAGGATATCAAATAACAAATCATTTATCAATGGGGGCGTTGACGTATCATATTTCAGTTGCCGGACTAACACTTTTAAAACAGCGGCGAGACAAGTATGTCGATTCACATTTTTTTGTTCATTTTTCTAAGCATATTAAGATATTCGCGAAGTGAAGATTGCGTTTTAGATTCGAGAACAAGAATAGATTCTGCGTGGGATAAAAAGCTACACAGTGATAAACTGATCAATTACATATCAAGTGAACCGCCAAGAAACCAGTCCTGTGTCCCCGTCAGAGTGTATTTCCGACTGAAATCTTTCGCTTTTGACGAATACGAAGGGAAATTCACTGCCAAAGTGTGGGGGCGCCTAAAATGGAGCGACGAGAGATTTACCTGGTCGCCGGCGGACTACGGAGGAGTCGCGAAGATAATCGTGCACCACACTGACATTTGGACGCCATCTTTGAAATTATTAAACAGTGTCGAGCCGGATTTTTATACTACGGATTACGGCGAATGCCTGGTCTCTAATGATGGGGTAATCCTCTGCGTCCCAGAGTTAATTTACGAATCATACTGCAGTGCTAAATTAAGTGATTGGCCGTACGACGTACAGAACTGTACTCTTCAATTTGGAAATGGTGACAGACTTGAGGTCACTAGATTTGAATTTGGTGATTGGGCTATGTCACTCTTTCCCGCGGAGTTTGGTAATGGTTGGAACATTGTGTTGATGAATGCCGGCGAAGACCTGAATCCAGACGTGCAACTATCGCTTTCTTTGTCAATGTACAGAGAGGTTTACGGACTAGTGGTAATCTTGGTCGACCCTTGTATGATAATTTGTATACTGACTACAACATCCATTTTACTGAATGTAAAAGATTCTGTCCGCTTGGGATTTTCATGTTTCAGTTTGATAAGTCATTTTCAATTCTTGTTTGCTATTGCTTACTCTTTACCAAAGCATAGCGCCGATACACCAGTTGTGTTATTCTTCGTTCGTGGGTCAATTATTTTAACAATAATGTCTGTGCTAGTTACATGTATTCTAAGCAAAATTGTGAGAAGAAAAACTGTGCCTATTGGATGGGTATCGTCAGTATCTAATAAAGTATTTGGTTGCTTTGTTGGGTACTTAGTATTCCCAAGATGGTATGTGAATTCTGATTCTAAAGATATGACTGTAAAGAACAAAGAGGTTTGGACCAATTTTGCTAGTATTTTAAACAGTGTATATTTGGTTATAATTGTTATTGTATATATATGTATGTACTGTGTTTACATTCCTAAAAAACCACCAGCACAGTACTAACGTATTATGAATAAAAATGAATATATTGGATATTTTGTGTTATTCTTATTATTACAGATATTCATAGAAAAAAATGTATTTTTTTAAATCAGTCATTGATACATTTATAGAAAATACTGGCCAAACGCAGTCACATAAATAATAATATGTCTCATGATTCCGATTACTATAATTTAATTCAAAAACCAAGTTTAATTAAACCGACTTCAATTAAGTACTTCGCCTACCCACATACAACATTTCCACATTTCTTTTCCACTTTACGTCATGAACTGCTTTCCGAGAGTAAATGTGTTGATTGAACTTAGCCAAATTTTTTTTTTTTTGTAAGTACACGCTTTTATTGCCAACTGTACTTTTCTGTATACCGTCATCAACTACTCATTAAGATGATTCTAACGAGCCCAAACTCAGCGGGGTTACGTCAGTTAAGTACTGAATTCCCATGGCCACCTCCTGTCTCCATCATCAGTTCCGCTGGTTGGTACCATAATATTGAATTGTCATCCAAGCTATACTTATACCCAAAATTTCAACTTAATCGGTTGAGGTCACGTTTAATATTCAGTTCCAAAATTTGTCTCTCACTAACAAACTAACAAAAAAAATGAACAGGCCAAGCTAAATAAAAGTTGATTAAGCTTTGCCTTCCCCGCAAATTGGTACGCTGATGGACAACTCCACATTCCGCCTTTCCGTCGCTCTCCGCCTGGGAGTGACCTGCGTTGCCCCACATCGCTGTCGCTGTGGTGACCGAGTCGACCAGCTCGGCCACCATGGTCTATCGTGCTGCAGAAGTGCAGGTCGTGCACCTCGACATGCTAGCCTAAATGGTATCATCTGTCGGGCCCTAGCCAGCGCAGGAGCACCTGCCATCTTGGAGCCATCCGGTCTTGCCCGAGATGATGGCAAGAGGCCCAACGGTATGACCCTCGTGCCATGGAAGATAGGACGGCCTTTAGTATGAGACGCGACATGTGCCGACACGCTCTCCCATCTCCGTGGCACCTCCATGAAGGCTGGCTCTGCAGCCAACTCGGCCGAGCTCTTTAAGCGGCGCAAGTATGCAAACATCAACAGTGGTTGCATATTTGAGCCGTTTGGGGTTGAAACCCTAGGACCCTGGGGGAAAGTGCCCACAGGGTCTTTAAGGAGTGCTCGAAGCGACTCGCCGAAATTACGCGTGACCGGAGGGCTGGCTCACACCTCGCACAGAGGATAAGCATAGCCATCCAACGTGGCAATGCTGCCAGCCTTCTGGCCATGTTGCCCAGCGACGGCGAACTGGGGCAAATATTTTATAAGTTATTTTATTTTATAAGTAGTTTAGTTTTAGATATAGTTATAATGAGTTTTGTGTATTTTTGTTAATTTAACATGTTCCTTTGTTTTTTAATTAAATAAAAGTTGGTAAAAAAATATACATAGTGGAACAATGTATAATGCATTTTTGCAGTCGGTTATTAAACCAACATCCTTTTCATCGTCATGCATTTTCCCAGTATCGAATTCCAAGAGTTAGCGTAGGCACCAGTTTTACAAAAGCTACTGCCATTTGACCTTCCAACCCAGAGGGTAAACTAGGCCTTACTGGGATTAGACCGGTTTCCTCACAATGTTTTCCTTCACCGATAAGCCAATGTCAAATACCGAATGATATTACAATACGTAAATTTATTTTTTAACATATAGTGTTTCGATCTGGGGTTCGAACCAACGACCTCCGGATTGACAGTAGCGTGCCTTACAGCTCGGCTACAATGGCTTCATCGGATTAGTAAAACCTATAATGGCCGAATTCTGAAGAAACTTTGACCACATTTAAAAAAAACTCAATAGGGTGGCTACCAAGCGGTCTGTATTCGTAAGCGGTGTTCGTTAAAATCTGAATGTATGGAAAGATTGACAAGTTTCTATAGTTGAACCTAGAATACTCTGGACTGGCTGTACGTGATGCCCCTTTAGGGGTTTGACGTCTGGCTCCCACCACGTCTGGTGGCTATTTAGGCCGCTTCCCAAAATGTTAACTCCCACCACGGCTTTTTCCCATTATGTACACTTCTCAAAACGTCTACTTACCGAAATATCTAATTCTCATTATGTACACTTCTCAAAACGTCTACTTTGTTACTTAATTTGCAAGGCACTAATACTAATGTGCTCAACATTTTCATAGGCTCACTGTACACTACCGATTACTGATAGTGTGTGCTACTATTATGTGCATTATGTGGTAAATGTCCTAAAATGTATTTTTATAGTGTATTTTTTTAAACTTCAAGTTGCAGTGGGCTGGGCATATTGCTCGCAAAACCAACATCGCATATTATATAGGTACCTAATATTTTAACAAACAGTAGAATACGTCCACTTCTACGGGAATGAGTCTTCCTACGGCAATGGGAAAACGTTCAACCAAGACCTCGAGCCTCGAACCTGATATAATTAGCAAATACATAAAAGAATCAATAAGTTACAATGTATGTATTTATTAATTAAACTTAACTTTTTCATTATTCTTTCATTTCATAACAAAACATAGCTTAACATTATTAAATAAAATTAACATAAAATAAAATAAAATAGGCCATTCTTAATGTGTTTAACGTCAGCAGCAATCAATCAATAAATATCTTCAGGTTAACGTCGTCGTCGTCGGTGCAATTTCTTTGTTTGGAAAGTTATTCCTAAACCGTGCTTAAAGTCAACAATTTCCTTCAAAAATCCCATACTCGTCAGTGAATTGTCTTCAAGGTCTGCATTCAGTAAAGAAAGCTTTGTATTAAACAAAATGTCCTGCTTACGCCGATTGTTTTATAATCTATTGAAAATGCCTTGTTTCAATTTAAAATCAGCGTGAACAGCCTCTTTACGCAGTTTGGTTAAGAACAAGTAAAAATTAGGAGTTTTCGGTATATATGCGTTTAGACGTCTATGCCAACCCTCTAGGGCATTTGTTGTTCTAAATCGCTGTTCAGAACAACTTAACATTGCAGGTGGCAGGCGAGGATACCACTGCCTTTTAAAATATCTTAGAAAATCATCAGTTTCAGTTGTTTTACCCGGCATTTCCAAGATCGAAGACCAGGCTTCTGCAAAATTCGCCGCGGGTAGAAGCGAAAATAGGGCACAATAATTGAGAACCTTCTTGCCAGTTGAAAAAGAACTTAAACAACCTTGAAGCTCTTTTCCTTTCCTGTGAACTGCTTTATTAAAATGATGAAAGCATATGGTAATGTTGGCTCTAAGAAATATTTGTTTTACGGCATTTATCTGAGCCTGCTCGCAGTCGCATTTGTAATTAGTCACGTTCATGCCAAGCTTCTCATATAAGAGCTTAAAGAACCGAATGTAAGTCCGTTCTGACTTATCAGGTAATAACGCGAACACTAATGGAACAATATTACATGCCTTTTCTGTGGACTTGACGTCTAAATGAATTGTAAAAAGTTGGTAAAAAGGCACTGGGACACAGGAAAAAGTACCATCTCCATAATAGTTGCCATTTTTGTTTGCATATGACTTAATGGTTTTTTTGCCAATTTTGTAGCAAAAATTAGAATTTTGTCGTCTGTACCGTCGTTTGCAATTAAAAAAGAATTTATATAATTTTCTGGTATTTTTTACCTCCTCTCGTGTTTTAAAGATTAATTTATCAATACCAAGGTGTGATGAAAATGAAGGTATTTCGGGTAAATAACATTTTCCATGCTCTTTCAGTTCGACGAATGTATCTTCAAATATGTGCTGTACAGGACCTAAGTTTTCACATACTCTCCTTTTGCAATCCGATATTTTCATGATTATCTCGTTTTTTATAAAATCTTTTCGACATACATGCGTCGATTCTCGCAGAATGTTTTGTTTCAAAGCATCAAGAGTGATGCTTGCAGCACATTCGTCTCGCTCTGTGCACCTCCACAAAGATGACTCATTTTTATTATTTTTAACGTAATTATGCTTATAACCATTCCACAAAAGTAATTCTCCGCCCTTTTGATTTTGATAAAGACTAATTCACTATTCATGCTCACAGTTTGCCACTTTACCTATATATATATTTATTCGGTTTAAAGAGGAATTTTTACTTGAATAGACATTGGACTGATTTGACGTTAAAAACAAAATAATTGACAATGACACAGGTATACATTTCTATTATCAAAAGAGAAGCCTGTATCTAAAGTGGCCAGTGTAAGATAAGGTTATAATGATCACTTTCATATCTTAGTATCATTTTGAGAAGCAGTAACAGGAAGTGGTATAAATGAAAACCTTTGTATTTTGGAAAGTCTGAAAAGGTATCATTTTCGGAAGTAGCTACTTAGAAAAAGTTAACATTTTGGGAAGTGGTAATTTAGGAAATAAGCCATTTTGAAAGTTAACATTTTGGGAAGTGGTAAATTAGGAAATAAGCCATTTTGAAAAAGTTAACATTTTGGGAAGTGGTAATTTAGGAAATAAGCCATTTTGAAAAAGTTAACATTTTGGGAAGCGGCCTAAATAGCCACCAGGCCATAAACAACCTACTCAATTTGGACGGGTAATGGTTTATGTGCCACAACTTCATACTAAATCAGTTGTGGCAAATAAAAAAAGTGGAACTATGACAAGGATAATGAATGATATTTCCCTTTCGGTCACACTTATCGAGATTTGTATGCTACCAGCTCGCTCGCACGTGGTAACCTGTCCAGAGTATTAGGTTCATGTTTCTATAGAATGGCAGCTGCCGGCGCCATTTTTGAAGTTGATCGGTCTGTAATCGTACAATGGTGTAACCTGCCCTTAACGTCCATTCCATATTCTATTAGATCGTATAGTGCTATCATTTGTCATTTGCAAGATGCAGTCCTGTGGACGCTAAACTTGTAACAGTGAATAACAATTTTTCTAGGCAGCTAATAATCGTAAAAATGACAAACACCGGAACATTAAAATTAGCGTTGTTTTTGTCGCCGCCCGCTGACAAATGATGCGCCGGCATGCTCGCTGCACGGACATTCCTTTTCGTGGTGTTAGCACAGAATAATTGAATGATTAAACGAACTTACTCTAAGTGAAGTTCTATCATAATTTTACGAAGCTCGTTGTCAGAGATTTTCACAGTGTAGTTTACGTTGCTTGCAACAAACGTCATCACAAGTTTAAAGATCAAAGAAGAAACAAAACGCAGCGTTACATCCGTCAAGTTGTCAACGCTGCTTGGTTGTCATTACGTTTAAAGTTCCTCATGAGTAACCCTGTGTGTTGGGAAATAAAGATTAGTATAATTAATGGGAGGGTAGGGAGTAGGGAGACTAATCTCTGACAACGAGCTTCGTAAAATTATGATAGAACTTCACTTAGGGTAAGTTCGTTTAATCATTCAATTTTACTCCGCTCGTTGTCAGAGATTTTCACAGTGTAGCTGTTCAAAGTTAGGGTTACGAATGAAATTGTTAAGATTAGAGAAATAAAACTTTTATTTTCGTAAAAATTATTAACAATTATTTACTAAGGATTCACAGAGTTCTACTATTAATCAACAATCAATCTTTTCTTGTATCGATAAAACAATCTTTATTAAAGTTATTCTATGATGCTACAAATAGTGTCACTAAAAGAAATGGGATCTTTTAATAGGGGTCTATTATAATGATGTTCTATCCCTATGTCGCAATTTGGGTAAGATAGAACCAGGTAGTTTAAGACTATACCAGGGTCCCAAGTCACATCGTATTTAGGTTTTTGTGGTTTTGACCTAAATACTCCTTTCACAAATCTTTTAATGGAGTCGTTTTTCCCTATTTCAGGTCCTAATAACAAGGATAAGGCAGATCTCGCGGTGTTAATTGACCCATATGAAGCATTTGACTTAAAACGTTCGGTTAGAAAAAGGAGAACTGAAGTTATTGGAGCATCAAGTGGGTTTGTGGATTGTTTTTCACAGAATGGCCACCAATGTTTTAATATACTATCATATTGTTTGTAAGTATTGACTGTAAGGGAGTTTAGCATAATTGGTATGGATGCTGATGGTATTCCTCGCTTTAGATATGCTTCCCCGATAGCATTCCTGCAGCCAGGGTAAGTTGTCGGTGCAGTGGGTGGGTGTTTCTGAAAGTTGATATAAACAGATTTTTATTTGGTTCAAATATTAATAATTTTTCTAACAGTAGGGGTTTTATCAATGGAAACCAAGGTTGTGAGGGCCAATAGGGAAATACTACTATTCCAGTTGCTTTATCAGTTTTTATCTTGTGTAACGTCTTGAGCAGTAAAGAAAAAGGCGGGAAGGCATAGAAAAAGATATTGGTCCATTCCACAGTGAAGGCATCTATTGCCCAGGCTTCAGGGTCCCTTTTCCATGAAACAAATTTTGTACATTTTGTATTGATTCTTGATGCAAATAAGTCGACAGAAGGGGTACCGAAGTATCTAATAATTTCCTTGAAGGCATGTTGTGATAGTGCCCATTCTATATTTTTTCGCCTTGATTCTATATCTGCTAAGTTATCTTTGGTGTTCACATAAGATGCATAAATCCAAATACTTCTGTGTTCACACCACTGCCAAATCTGTCGAGCTACGCCATTTAAATGAGGATATTGAATCCCACCATATTTATTTATATAAGCGACTGCTGTAGTATTGTCTACTCTTGAGTAGAACCTCACAGTTGCGTAAGTTTTTGGTAAAGCATTGTAATCCTAGAAAAGCGGCTTTTAGCTCCAAAAAAATTATATGGTAATCTTTCTCGTCTATTGACCAAGACTCTGACGCGGTTTCCGTTCCACACACCACGCCCCAGCCTCCGGATGAGGCATCAGAATGGATTTCTAATTTGAATTGGTATTGTTTGATTATATTATATTTGTGAATGTTATTAAGCCACCAATCAAATTCTTGCAGCATGTCAAGTGATAATGACATAATAGAGTCATAGTTATCATTAGAGTTTAACAATGCTAAATATTTCTTACGTTCAAGTTCTTTGGTATAAAGTCATCCATATGGGATAGCTGGACATACTGAGGTGAGTAGACTAAGTAGTTGAGCAAAATCTCTTATTTTACACTGATTTTTGTTTTTAAATAGGCGTATTTTCTTTGTAATATTTACTTGTTTATCATAAGGCACTGAAAGAGAGAGGTTTATTGAATTTAGTATGAACCCTAAATACTTGCATGATTGGACGGGATACATAACACTCTTGTCAAAAATTATAACAAAACCTAGATCTATTAATAGTTTACTTATTTTATGTAATTTTGTCTCGCAGTTCTGTTTGTTTGATGCAAAGCAGATCAAATCGTCTAGATAAATTGTGATTTGGTAGTCTCTGCTTCTAAGGTATGTTGCCACTGGTTTGAGAAGTTTAGTAAAGACGAAAGGAGCTGTATTTAATCCGTATGGTAATGCATTAAACTGAAATAGCTTATCATTGAAATAAAATCTAAGGTATTTCCTAGACTCTTCTGCTATTGGTATAGAGAGGTAAGCTTCCCGTAAATCAATTGTACCCATAAAGCAGTTTAGAGACATTCATTTACAGGCAGTTCGAATGTCCTCCAGTTTAAAATGCTCTGTGTCAATTGCTTTATTTAGTTGTTTCAGATTAAGAATAAATCTGAAAGAGCCATTTGTTTTGGGAGTCAAGAAAATAGGTGATGTAAATTATCCTTGAATATATTTACATTCAGATATTGCACCCAACTCAAGTAATTTGTCTATTTCTACCTGAATATTATTGTTTTCAGCTATGGACCATTTTTGTTTATATAAGGTTTCGGGTGGAAGCGGTCTGGCAAATGTAATTTGCAGGGTAGGATCATCTGTCAGGAGGCTCCAATTATGGATATAGTGTTTTATACGACCTGCATGTACCTGTGCTAATAACGTCGCTGGTTGCCTCTCCGTGGTCCATATCTGCCCCGAGACGGTGCAGGGTGCCGTGGAGGTTGTGTCACTGGTTGGCGTCTAGTCGGTTTGTGCCCGCCGCGGCCACGGTGACTGGTCGACTGGTACTGCGGTGGGCCCCTCCAGTTTAAATTATTGGTTGTTGGTTGTTCCTTAATTTGTGCCGCTGTCCTCTTACTGTCTGGATGGCTTTTATTTGTTCGTTCAGGCCCTCACCGAAAAGGTATTTATCAGTTTTTGCATCTTTACATGCCTCTTGGACAGGTTTGGTTGCATTAGATAATGCAAAAAAAAATCGACTTTTGTTGTCATTGTTGTAGATATCAGAAGCGATTTTTGCTGCATCACTAATGTCTTGAATAATATTTTTATTAATAATGTTGCCTTTGCGAATCTCTGACAGAGTTTTTCCCAGGCAGATTATTAGCTTCCCAGTCATCTTTTGACGAGCGATTATTCTCTTGTCACGATTTAGTGACAATTCTGACAGAGTGGCTGATATTTCCTTGTTGAAAATTGGAGGGATCGCAGCTTTAAAATTTGTGGGTATGTTGTACTTTCCTAAAATAGCGTCCGTTCTTTTGTTAGTCCTTCATTCATGATTTTGGTCCATCTATGGGCGAGTTCACTAGTAATAGGCTCTCCGGTTTCATTCTGTTCCTCGCCTTCATGTCCCAGGGCTAGGAGGAAATCTTCGGGAAGCTGCTCTTCCTTATTTTATAAAAATTTCAGGTACTTATTAAATATAAATGAACAAGGACTTGTGACTTATTGTCTATCCGCAGTGTGATAGCGCATTAGTCATAAAGTGGACTGTGACAGGTTGTCTATCCGCATTGTGATAGTGCATCAGTTATTGTTTATAAATGTGATGATTTATCATGACAAATTGTCTATCCGCTGTGTGATAGCACATTTTGTCAACATTTATGAATCAGCTATACATTTCTAAATATTTGTTACGATCATGATCTTTTACACACCTGGCTCGGCTGTTGTTGCAGGTGTAGTAGTCTCCGGTTGGGTTGGTTTTGGTATGGACGGCAACGGTTGTGGTTGGGATGGCTGTGTCTCTGAAGGTTGAAGCGGCTGTGTCGATGTTTCATGTGCCTGTGTTATCCTTATTATTTGCTGCGACGTCTGAGAATCTGATGGCTGCGATGGTCGAAAGTGTGTCGGGGACGGTGATAGGGGTGTATGGGCCGTCGGCAGTGGTGGAGGCGGCATTTCCGTTGATGTCGAGGGTCGTTGCGGCGGAGTATGCCGCGACACTGATCGCGAGGCACGCGATCGCGAGGAATGCGATCTTGGGGAACGCGATCGTCAGGAACGCGATCGCGAGGAACGTGATGGTGTGCGTTGATCATGTTGCTTTTTTATCTTTTTGTCGAGACGTTTAATTTTTTTAAATAGGTATTCGTAGGATGTGTCACCATCCTCACTCCTTCGTTTAGGCATAACACTTTTTAAAAACACACGCGCGCACCTATTAAATAAGTGAATTAACTTGGTACATATATAAGTGCTGAAAATGGCGTCTGAATAGAACTCACCAAGCGGAAATAGCAAATAGGGTCGTAGAACAGGAAACAACGGTCGATCTTAAAGGTCTAGTTGTCGTTGACACTTTCAGTGTCAATGTCATTCCCGATAAAATCCGGAAATCTAACCTCTAACCTCTAGTAGAGAAAAATAGATATACATATATATATATATATATATATGAAAGACGAGATCGACAAGGATCAATTCATCTGTATGATTGGGTTTTTTCGATAAATGTAAGGGTTGCTTACAGTACCTCACCACATAGGGAAACTTACGTATAACTATGGACAGCATCGTTGTTCTGCGCCTGAGTTTGAAATGCGCAATGCAGTTGTTTACATACCAGTATTTCGTTGATTATTACTTTCCTCGTAATGTTGAACACTGATTTTGTCATTGTAGATCGCTACACCACAATATTTTCACTTATTTATCACTAAAACTAGGATTGTTGAATATTTTGTTGAGGAATAACGTTACGACGTTAGTACACAAAATAACGTAATGACAACCAAGCAGCGTTGACAACTTGACGGATGTAACGCTGCGTTTTGTTTCTTATTTGATCTTTAAACTTGTGATGACGTTTGTTGCAAGCAACGTAAACTACACTGTGAAAATCTCTGACAACGAGCGGAGTAAAATTTAATAATAAGTAGTACTTCGATCGAGAGTTTTGGTTACAAGGGCTACTGCATTGAACGAAAAAACAAAATGCGAGCTCCTTACAAAAAAATTCTACCCAAACACGTGCCTAAAACCCGGTATGCGCATGTTCGAACTAAACTACTGCCTGGCATCGTTTTGACAGCCCGCCCCCATCCCCGCATAATGGCAATGGCACCCATTCTGCAGTGCTAAGTAGACTTCTATGGTTTCTTCGGTCGCTGGACTACTGTCCAGAGGGAAAATTTACACAAGTCTTCAAAAAACTGTCCAAAGGTTGTAGATTTGCTCAGTTGAAATCTAAGAAAGAGACGTAATGTTAGACCAACTACAATATACGCATTGTGCGTTTTAATTACAATAAAGGTAATTTAGATTTAGATTTAGATTTATTTATTTCATAATATACAATTTACAATATAAATTAAAGCTAGCTTAATCTATATGAATTTATATTATGATCGTCAAAGAGAATTAAGAATTATAATAAAATGACAATAAAATTCAAATTATAACCACAGTAAATAAGTTACGAAGATATCACATAAAGATCGTCTGATAACAGAGTATACATTAATAAACGAAAAATAAAAATAAAAATACAAATAACGATATAATTTACGATGTCAAAAACAGTGATAATATTAATGTTTAATATCCATAAATTGCTTATAATTGTTATAAAATTATTATACAGTTTCATATTGAACTTGTTAAAAATCCTTAATATAGGTATGTTCTGAACATATGCTTTGTGGTGGCCGATTTAATATGTTGATAATTAATTAAACTATTTATCACGACTAAACGAAGACAAATTTTATAATGTGATTACTTATGTTTTATAGTTTTACAAATTCCACGCCATAATATTGTACGTCCGAAATGGGCAGACTGTTGATTCTACAATTTTATGACTACAACCACAATGTACACAGTCCAAACAATAAAAATTATCTTATCTTATCTTATCTTAAATGCGGATTGACTTTTTTAATAATTTAACACATTTTTGTATGCACGCCTGAAACCTTATAGGTACTTGTCTGTTTTGTAAAGCCTGAACTGAAAATAGAGACGAAGACAATGGAATTCAAGAGTACTTGAAATCGGATACGGTCCATTAACTTCACAGTATTCACATCCAATTTTTTTTGGACGTGATCTTGGATAGTGTTCTTTAAAAAACGCATCGCAATCGATTTTATATGCATTGATTGAGCTTAGGTATTAAATTAATAAACTTCTCTAAAATTGCAACCCAAAAGTTACTTTTATGGCTCTGCATAGGATCTCATGCATTATTCTCGAATTTACCAGGCGACTTTACTTATCACCAATGAGTACATAACACCACATATTAGGGTGAGTAATAAGTATGCGAGGAAAAACTCCCATTGCTGTGGGCGTAGCATGGTTGCCATTTTATCACTTATCGCTGTGGTAAGACGCCCATCACGCTCTGACAAGTATGCGAGTGCGAGAGTGACTAAGTGATAAAATGGCAACCGTGCTACGCCCGCTGGCCTCGCTCACTCATCTCGGTGGGTCACCCGTCTACAAAACACCTGCACGGTTATCACAAGACAGCGCGCGAGCTCTCTCGGTTTTTCTCGCACTATCCGTCTCTCTCTTATTAGAAAAAGAGGTATAGTGCGAGAAAAATCGAGAGTATGTCGCGGCCGTCTCTTAATAGACGTGCAGTCCAACTAGTCCCATCGCAAAAGTGCCGAACGGGAAGCTGCCTCGGAAAACAGCATTAGTCACCACCCCCGGTCTCACCTGACGTCCGCGGACCAAATGAAACTCCCGCAAACTGTTTTCTACCTCTGCTCTGGACTGTTATTGTTTACACTTATTTCATTCTAGTATTTCTCCTGCATATACCTCTGGAACCGTGCATTTATTTGTTAGTTTCATTGCACCTAAGAGGAAATTAAAGTACCTATAATTGGGTCATACAAAGATTTAGTTTCGCGGCTTTCCTGTGGACATTATCAAAGTTAAGGGCTACGAAGCCTAATTTTTGTTTGGACTCTTAATCCGTATACACGACGTCTGCTCTTCTATATTAATTTGATAAAAACATTATTTATATGCACATGAGCTCTTAATTATTCACCACAGGAGAGACGATACACTGTGTTTACCCAAACACAGTGTATAAAACAAAATTCGTCTTCTATTACAATTCCCGCCGAACAACTTGAGCAAATGACCTTGCCTGCGCAAAGGCGAATTGTACGTGTGAGTGGGCACTTCGTCCCGCATGTTCAAGTTGTTTGCTGGAAACTGTACGAAATATTTTGTGCCAAGCTGAAACGAAGAACTTCAGTCGCGTCGCTCGCTCAATAAAGTGTATTTCTGACTTGCAATTATCAGTAATTTTGACCGACTGTGAATAGTTCAGCATGGCCCGACAAGTTTCTTTTTGACCCTAGCCACGTTGTGGATTTTTAATGGAACTAATTTATTTTACTAGCAAGAGTACTCTTTAACAACAGACGTTAAAAGTCATCGAATGTCACCGATGTAAACAAACAGCAAGTAAGACGAAAAACTCCGCGATTGTAAAAAAAAATACAATAAATATGCCCAATGTCTTGAAATCGGTTGTTGACATGACCGTTACTGACATTTTATAGTGCGGTCGTGGGTATTGATTGAACTGGTTCGTTTGGTTGGTTTTAACTAGTATTTTTTTTCTTATGGTGCTCCTACACTGGCTGTTATAAATGTTATATAACATAGTGTGTGAATGTTTATTCTATTCTATTCTAATCCATGCTCAAAGGTCAGTGTGTGTAATGTTAAACATCATCGGCCGTTGCCATAAACGCTCTACAAGCCTATTTTAACTAAAATGCCGTTAAAAATCGTTTGTCCTTATCTGTCACTTTGACATTTGTGTTCGTAAGAAAGGGACAAAGCACATTTCATTTAACAGAGGCATTTTAAGTTTTATGAATAAGGGGGATAGTCTATAGCAGATTAAAATAGCGAATAGATTTTATCCCGGGTCCACGCAGACGAAGTCGCGGGCGAAATCTAGTTTATTATAAAGCATATAATTTTTATATTCAAGAAACAACACGAAGCCAATACACAATGTCCCGACTGCACATGAAGTCTGTACATATTGCCATACATTATGCTGTTTACAGCAACACTACTTCAGGGTCAAATAGAGAGTTGCCAGGCTATAACCCGTAATAAACAGGGATTGACTGTCAGAATGAGATTCTTCTGCTTATTTAAGGTTGTGCATTGGAAATTATCGCGTGCTTTGAAACGCCGTTCTGACTACATTAAGAAACAATAAGGTCTGATTTTATCGATACATGATTGCTTAAAATTTCCTCGATAGAAAAAAAATCCAAAGTTGGGTCTGTATTTCCCTTTTGTTACTCAGCCTACTCAACCGATACATTATTTTACGACACAATCAAGTTAATTCTATAGTATTTTATCTCATCTAAAATCTCACTTTATGAAATTTAAATAAAACGTCTCTAAGTTAGGTATTTATCGAAAATTGTCCAAAAAAGCCATTCCTGAAGAGTGTTACATCTCTTTTCCTCGTGCGCGGAAGGCATCAGCGTGTCTCTGTTTAGGGGGCGTGTTCGACTCAAATCAAGGCATCGCCTTAAGAGCTAAGTTCTTGTCGGAGTAGCTCAAAGAGGGCCTCCATTTACTCCGATCCCAGGCCACCTCTTTGACAGCTCTATACGACCTACTCGTAACATCAACTCTTTTTTTGAGCTGCTCTATGTAGTTTGTTCTAGGTCTTCCTCTTCCTCGCTTCCCCTCAATCAGAATGACACTACGTACTCTTATTTCCGCAAACAAATAAGTCCCATTAAAAACATTAAGTACATGTAAAGTGATTGCTAAGACTCCCTAGCTAATATAGCGAGTAGCGCCAAGCTTCCTACTCCAAACGGCTTAACTCTACCAGCCACGCTCTACAAATTCTACATCTTGGCTAAAAAAGCATCCTCTAGTTTAGTTTTTAGTTGGTGTAGTATCTAACGATAGGATTTAACTCAACCTCTTATGTAAAGGTTACTCTTAATTTTAATAGCTTTGTATCATGCATTTCCGAAATAATTTTAGATCTAGTGCAAACAACGCTGCAACTAATTTCAGTTCATTACTTGTTAATAGTCAATTACCCGCGAATTCGGGGAGCTAAGGTCAGGGCGGTGCGTAAGCGGAGCGATGAGCGGTTCCATTTTACACAATCTCACTAGCTAAAGCATGTGCTACACGGTTGCCAACGCGCCCCTCCGACCGAGCGACCTTGGTCCGCACCGACCGTGTAGACAGTAGTTTGCAACAAAATTTCATACTACAGCGGTCGGTGCCGACCAAGGTCGCTCGGTCGGACGGGAGTGTTGGCAACCGTGTAGCAGACACTTAAGGAAATGTGCAGTGGTAATGGTTTCTCAAAGAAAAAACTGTCAATTACACTCTAAAGTAAGAATGGTAAAACTATGATATCCTTATTGGCCGTTATTTTGCATAGCACTGACTATGTTATAGTGATGACGACGACCGCTATAGCCTAGTTGGTAGTGACCCTGCCTACGAAGCAAGAGGTCCCGGGTTCGAATCCCGGTAAAGGCATTTATTTGTGTGATGAGCACGAATATTTTTTCCCGAGTCATGGATGTTTTCTATGTATCCAAGTATCTATTTATCTATATAAGTATGTTTATCGTCGTCCAGTACCCAGCATAGTACACGAATTGCTTAGTTTGGGACTAGGTCGATTTGTGTAAGATTGTCCCCTAATAGGTATTTAGAGGTATATATTTATAGTACCTGGACTGTAGGAAGCAATCATACGGTCTGCCTAATGATAAGAAGACAGCGTGGCCTATGGATGCTTGCGATTCCATAAAATTTACAAGCGCGTTGCCGACCCTCTATTGGTTTGAGGGTTCGTTGTGTTGTGTTGATAGCTAGATGACAGCGAATCCCTCACACTCAACACAACACATCCTCGGGAGCTCTGGCGACCTTACACACCTCCAGGGTCACAACCTAAACCAAATACTCACAAAACAAGTGGTGTTATTAATGTTATTATGCTTCCTAACGAAACAAATGATTTTATTAAATATTTTTGTTTCGTGTTATTTTTAAAGAGGAAGTAACCCTGGATTGGAGTGTGTTGTGGGCGATGGGCTAGCAACCTATCACTGCAATATGACATTTTGTCGATCTTTTATACCCACATTATGCTAAAAGTGGCGCTGGAACATAAGTTTCATGTGCTCTGCCTACCCCTTTTGGGAATAAAGGCGTGAATGTATGTATTTATGTAAATTACCCTGATCATATTTTAAACGATATGATACAGAGAGAAAGTATATCATGGAAAAATAAACCATCTTCGTCTGTAGCCCGACAGGACTCGAACCTGCGATCTCTCTATTAACGCTAGAGTGCTTTGTTTGTGGTGTTATTATGGTTGCGGTATTTCGTAAGTAGGGGGTGCTTCCTCAGTCTGCTCCAAATATTTATTTATTTGAACTTTATTGCACAAAAAAAACTAAATAAATTCTTATTCTTATCCTTATTCATATGGCATTCTCTGCCAGTCAAACCTTAAGGCAAAGCGGAAAAGATAAAAAGCGGAAATATAAGCCTTATACAATACAATAGGCACTGGAACATAAGTTGCATGTGCTCTGCCTACACCTATTGGGAATGAAGGCGTGAATCTATGTATGTATGTACAATACAATACGTTTTGCGAAATAGATTTTAGTACCTAATATAGCAGTTGCAGTATCAGGTATTATTGTACATACATACATACATACATACATACATACATACATACATACATATAATCACGCCTATTTCCCGGGGGGGTAAACAGAGATCACGAATTCCCGTTTGCTACGATCCTGACAAGCGAAAATTGTTTCATTCACTTTCATGATATTCTTCTGCTGTACATATATTTCCAAGACACTGTGTACAAATGTTGTTCGTGGTTTACGAGACAGAAACAATTAATTGATGCGTGTATGGTAAGAATGCAGCCTTAGTCAGCCGGCTCTCGTACTAACAAGGGTGAACTCGTTACAGCGTCTATGCGCGTGTAATCAGTTCGGGCGGCTTAGCGACACTGAACCTAGGCCAAGCGACTGATGAGACACGTATCACCTCGGCGATTATTTGATTTTTATATGCTTGGATTGCTTGGTAACTTTATACACGGATTATGAAAAAAAACACTTGTCCCAATTAATTTAGATTCTAATGCGTCTTTTGGTTAGCCGTTCCACCCGTATCGAAGAATTCCAAGACCTAAAATACAGCTAGGCTAAAACCGAATTGCACTTATTAAACTTGATTCAATGGCCACCATTTGGAATCCTCATAAAAAAAAATATACGCCTTATTCAAATAATCCAATCATTTAGTTAGTTTATATATTACACTAGCTTCCGCCCGCGACTTCGTCTGCGTGGACCCGGGTAAAAAACTATCCTATATTTGAGTCCAGGTTATAAACTATCTTCGTGCAAAATTTCATCTAAATCGGTTGAGCCGTTTAAGCGTGATTGAGTAACAAACATCCAAACATCTAAACATTCAAACTTTCGCATTTATAATATTACTAGGATTACCATACTCACCACTTAGATGGTTGGCAGTCCTCAACTGTGCGGTTCTCCAGAAACTTCCTGCCTCGCACAGCTAAACTGTGGCAGAATGGATTGTCGCCTGCGGTATTTCCGGACCGATACGACCTTCAAACCTTCAAGAAAAGAGCGTACTCCCATCTTAAAGGCCGGCAACGCACTCACAACACCACTGGTGTTGCAGGTGTCCATGGTCGGCGGTAATCGCTTACGATCAGGTGATCCGCCTGCTAGATTGCCTCCTATGACATAAAAAAAAAACAAAAAAAAACGCTTGTATGAAGTTTCCGTGAGTCACCAACAGTGCTGGCTGAAAATGTCTGACACCTCAGCATAATATATTATTATTAATATATGGTATTTGAATTATGGGCATAAATCAGGCAATTTAAATAAATAATGCTGAGCCAGTGTTCGGTTCAATGCCGCAGAGACACACTTTTTTGATGTTTTATCTGTTTTTGTGTTTATTTTATTGTTTAATATGTGTGTCCTGTGGGTTTGTGAATAAATGTATCTTTCTTTCTTTCCATAATATTTAACACAAAGTCAACTTGCACAAACCCGCGGCGTCCCCTAGACTACGATGCTCAGATAATGTTTTAATGTAAACACTACGACCCCAAATTGTGGGCCAACAAAGAATCCTATACAAACGTTGTTAGGGCAGGGTTAGGCGGTGAAGGTTTAAACCTTGTGCGAAAAATAAGGACGACTGTACCAACATGACAAATAGGATTAGTCATAGTCATAGCACGTCATAGTATTTATTCACGAACAATACAGGATTGTGATAGAAAATACATTTTCCTCTCACTGCCTCGGAAAGCCGTCTTTTATCCTTTAAAACCAGTGAGCAAAAACGCATTTTATCCACTAGTAGGGAAAGTAATTTGACCTTGGAGCGTGGTCAAGTAGCTTTTGACAGTATAACAAAAACGTAAAACGCTCATAATACAAAAAAACACAGATGATGTATTTCTGTTGCCGCTATAACAACAAATACTAAAAAACAGAATAAAATAAATATTTTAAGAACTTTTAAATAATTGCTTGTTGCCTTCATCAAATCATCAGGCGTTGGGTCTCAAAATGTATGGGAACACTAAAATCCGACTCGCACTTGACCAAAATTCTACTTGATATTACTTAACGTTATTATTACTGTTCAAAAAATAAAAATAAAATATTATTTAAATTAAATAAAGTTGTTTTGCATGTTGCACTTTCCTCGCTACAGTGAGGAGAAACGTTTTGTGTTACACATGGGTGCAAATGTATTTTACTTCTCGTGTGTTGAAACACTCGCGGGTAAAATACAACTTTGCACCCTTGTAAGTATAACAAATAACTATTGCACTTCACAAAAAAATAAGAGTATAATATATAGGACGAAGTAGAAATCGCAGTGTATGCAGCACACGTTGTAGACTTAAAATGTATTACTACTCCAAAAGAAATAAGGCAAAAAAAAATGCCCAATGACGAAAATCCCATTCACCTTTCCGCCCCAACGGCCATCAGTGCCACATACGTTTAGCAATTCGTAGAGCTATATCGGTTAGTTCTGCTGCGGATAGCCTATTAGCTTGCGGGTGTCCTTCAGTATAATTAAAATAAAACACTTTTTCTTCCAGGTCTATATGGAGATTTTAAATCTTATTGTAAGTGCTTCAAAAGGAAAAAAAACGGAACCCTTATAGGATCACTTTGTTGTCCGTCTGTCTGACTGTCGTGATCCTTTATCTCAGGAACGCGTGGAGGTATCGAGCTTAAATTAAAATCATATAAGGACTACAGTCACAGTACTAGGTCTACTATAGTCCACACAGACCATATCTGACCATATCTGGTCTGTGATAGTCCATTGAAGCTGTGAAAAAAACACAAGTACTTTAAGTTAACGTAAAAAAGTACGGCCGTTTAAGCAGCAAAAAACGTATATTTAGACACTCAAGGGAAATTAAAAAATTATGGGGAAATTAATTATTAGGGAAATTATTGGGTACTTTCCGTTGACCTAGAACTATAAAATTTGGCAAGTAATTACCCACTCACTTGCTTGTGGCAACCACAGTTGCCAATTTTGTGCACCCCTAAACTGAAGGTGGCAACTGTGGTTTCCAAGTGAAGTATGGAAAGATAAAGAAAAATCTAAAGCAATTTAGGCTACCGTTTTTAAAATCCGTAATCATTTTTAATTAATTACCTGCGTTTTTTCTGACATGGTCGCAGGTGTCGTTCAGCGGGTTTTGGTGCACGTGCACAGGCCAAGTACATTCAAAAAGCAACCTACAGTACAAGGTGCACGGTTCCAATTCAACTGTCAGTTTTATAAGAAGTCGGCCTTGAATAATCAAGCTTACGTTCAGAGAAGCTGAATCCTTTGGACATCAAAAGGCATATCCACCAAAAAACCTGCCAGTTCGCATGCTGTCAACAACGAATGAAACTGAAAAATGCGGTGCCCCTAATTTCGAGCTTAAAACACAATAGGAGTTAGGTTAATTCGCGTCCGAATGAAGCGAGTTAAAATCTTAATTCGTTTATAGCAGTTTTCTCCGCAGCTACGAACTGTTCCTGCCTTCATTTGAGCTTGGGCTGCGGTCCAAGGCTCAAGAGACGAGCAGCTCGATCACGTAACGTATTTTACGTACGTTAGGTAGATATAAATCAGTGGCGTGCCTAGGGTTTCAGAATAGGGCAAGCCGAGACATACGTTTTCGTCATTTCCTCGGATAATTGGCGCGATAAATCTTTATTAAGACATCTGAGTCAATTAGCCGTTTACCAAAATTACTGAAAGAAATCACAGCGTTCATAGTTATGCTTAGGGAAATTCAGCTGAGAAGTACGAGTACACAAATCAGGCGTAGGTTTTGGCGAAGAAATTAGTTGTTTCTTCTGAGGAAAGTTAAAGTGTTTACCTTTCCTTCGCCAAGCAATACTTGTAGACACTTTAAATAATCACAATCCGAAGGCACTACTTCAATCCGATTAAACCACAACACAGCAAACAAAAAATACTTAATGACCGCACAGACCGGTCTAACAAACAACAAACAAAAGTAATTGCAAACGCAGATTACTAATATGTAGCTATTGCAAATTAAAATTGCAACTAATAGCAATGAAGTGAAGTCGGCCGTCAACGCGCGCACGCGCGAATTTCGCATTTCACTTGACTTGTGTACAACTTCATACGCATGCCCGGCTTAAAATCTCGTACTATTTGCTAGATGAACCTATAATAGTTATGTCTCATTATTAGGCATAGGTCTTGATGGGTAAGAAAGAGATAAAGATAGCTAGAATAGAAGCCCGCTTGCAAGCCAACGCGTGCGAGCGAGATGACTAGCTGTGTCTCCAGCGAGGTCGGCTCGTCATCGCAGCGACAGTGCTGCCAGCCAGCCGCGCCGCGGCGGTGCGTGGTCGAATTTTGTACTACGATGTTGTTAATTTGAAAAATGTAATGAGAGCTCGAAGCGCGAATTTAAATAGTTTGTGCTCTCGTTACCTTTGATTTTTGATCGAAAATTAGTTTGGAAGGCAAGCCCGGCTTTTCGGCTTGTATGGCTGTACCGCCACTGATATAAATGTCATATTTATATGGAAAAATAACAGTTGAATTGTCCTAACGGGCGTTAGCGTTAGATATCAGGTCTACTAATATTATAAATGCGAAAGTTAGTAGTTAATATAAGATTTTAAGATAGTAGTTAAGTATTGCTACACCCGCCAGGGATCATGAGAGGCTTGTATATACTGTATAACAACTTGTATTTTACCACGGTGCAATAAATGATGATTAATATGATTATAGTTTAGATCAGGGGTCGGCAATCTTTCAGCAACCAAGGGCCACATAGAAGCTAACAAACATGACACGAGCCGCACTGCTAAATTATTTGTGTTTTATCAGGCAATTACAAAATTCAACGACTTTTATACACAAAATTGCCAGGGAGGCTAGCAGGAGCCTTGGACCGCAAGCAAGGGACTGTATTGCCGACCCCTGGTTTAGATGTTTGTTCCTCATTCAAGCAAAAACAGCTCAACGGATGGAGATGAAATTTGGCATGGAGAAAAACTTGGATTAAAACATAGAATACTTTTTATCCCCATAATCATCCAGTGACCAGTGGCCTGTTTCACAAAGCTACAAGTTACAATTCAGACCTAAATTGGCAACACTGCGGCTCTTGACCAAGGTAATGGGGTATACACATTATGTGTGTGGGTGTATACATATTATACTGGATTCCCAGCAAAAATGCAAATGGATATGCCCAGAGTGCTGCTGCAAACAGCCTAAAACTGGCAATTCAAATACACCAGTTCGCCCACCCTCATCAGGAGCGGCCGTGGTGGCCGACGCTGCGAATTCAGAAGTTACGAAGGTGGAAAAGAATAGTAGACAGAAAAAACAAAATATACATCCCGTGTCTTCGCCATCGGAGCCCCCTGCATCCTCTAGTGCTAATGTTGTAGACTTCACTTCAGAGAATAGATTCCGCGAAATTATAAAGGAAGAATTGAACTTCACCCTGAGGCGTACTATCAAAGATCTTGTATCGGATCATTTGCAGAATATTTGTGAAGAAATGGCCAGCTTTCGGGATTCTATGTCCTTTTTCAACGAGCAATATGAGTCGATTAAAAGAATAGTTGATGATCAACGGGTAACCATCTCAGAACTCACCAATGAAAACCAACAATTGAAGGTGTCGGTTCAAGACCTTAAAACACGAATGAACATTGTAGAAATGCATATGCGAGAGTGCAACATAGAAATTAACGGTGTCCCTGAAAATAAGACGGAGAACCTTAACACCACGCTCATTCAACTATCAACATTTGTAAAGAGCCCGGTTACTGTCGACGATATCCAGCAGGTGACCAGAGTAGCAAAGCTCTCCATGGACAATGATAGACCCAGAGCTATCATAGCCAAATTTCGAACACCACGTGTCCGTGATTCGATTCTGGCTGCTGTTTCCAAGTTCAACAAGGAAAACGCTAAGGACAAGCTATGCTCCCATCACCTTGGCATTGGCGGAACTCGGGTTCCGGTATTTGTGGCTGAGCATCTGACGCCGGCGGCTAAGAAACTGCACGCAGCGACCAGGAAAAGGGGCAAGGAACTCGGCTACAAGTACGTGTGGATCCGAAACGGACGTATCTACGCACGCAAGGACGACAAGGACCAAGCCTTACTGATTAGAAGCATAGAGAGCCTAGAATTAATGCATTAGCTGAATGATCCACAGGATTAGCTAAGATATCATTGATGTTAGAAATGTTGGATATATATTATCAAAATGTTCAAGGCCTAAGAACAAAAACGAATAATGTTTTAAAGAACATTCTTAATGCCAATTATAAGGTAATTGCTTTCACAGAGACTTGGTTAAACTCAAATATCTCGAATAGTGAATTTATAGATAATAGATACGTAGTTTATAGAAAAGATCGTGTACTCTCGGAGGGTTCTAAAAAGGATGGCGGCGGAGTTATGATTGCAGTCTCACGTGACATTCCATCCGTTAGGTCAACGAGTTTCGAAACTGATATTGAAAGTTTGTGGGTCACTTTATATATAAATCTAAATACCGGTGTAAAAAAGTTGTCAATTTGCGTAGTGTACCTACCGCCTCCAGTTAGAGCGGAATCACTGTTCCGTTTTTTGTCTAGCGTAGATGCAGCACTGTGTCATACTGATGACTTTGTACTCGTGGGCGATTTTAACTTGAGTTTTATTAATTGGAAAGTTCAAGATAACATGAGACAAATGACTCCGTCCAATTATAATAATAGTCTGGGTTGCTTATTGATAGATTTTATGGCAGCAAATCAACTGAGCCAGATAAATAAAATAAGTAACAGTGATAATCGCCACCTAGACTTGATTATAACTAATTTGCAAACCATTGAGGTAAGCAACCCTTCCGATACGCTTAGCAAATGTTATCAAAATCACCCCAGTTTGGTAGCGAATGTTTCATATTGTAATATCAATTATTTAAAACCTAAAATACACGTAGAATATAATTATCACAAGGTTGAATATGATGCTTTAGTAAAGGAAATCAAAAGCATAGATTGGCAAGGCAGGTTGGCGGGCATGGGAAATGTGAATGAAATGACCAGTGAGTTTTATAAAATACTGAATAACTTGATTGATAAATTCGTACCAAAACGGAGATTGAGACGGTCTAGTTATCCTTCATGGTTCAGCCATGCATTAATAAAACTTTTGGGTGAGAAAAATAAAATTCGCTTAAAATACCGTAAATATCAAAACCCTCGCGATGAAATTGAGTTCAAGTTACTTCGTAGTCGCTGTTGTAAATTATATGATGAATGTTATAATAAATACAAGCAAAACATAGAATCAAATATCTCAAACAACCCGAAGGCATTTTGGAGCTATATCAAAAACAAAAGAGGTGGTCGCTCTACTCTCCCCGCTAAAATGTATTTAAATAATGATACAGCGGAGACTGGAACAGCCATTGCCAATCTATTTGCTAAGAACTTTTCATCAGTATATACTCGTAGTTCGCAAATCTCCAACAACAATCTTGTTGACAGTACTGCCAATATACCTAGTGATTACATTAGTAATATACAGATGACTGAAGCTGAGATAAGAGGTGCTATTGGAAAACTGGATAGCTCGAAGGGTGCTGGCCCGGATGGCATACCTCCAGTATTTGTAAAGCGATGTGGTTCGGCATTGTCTTTGCCACTGTATCTACTATTTAATCGGTCACTTACCGAAGGATGCTTCCCTGACGTGTGGAAAGAGGCTCGGATCGTACCAGTTTATAAGAAGGGTGACGAAGCTTGCGTCCAGAATTTTCGTCCGATCTCCATCCTGTCCTGCTTTTCAAAAATATTTGAGTCCCTTATACAACCTGTGCTGTTAGGAATAGCTGAAACTTGCATATCAGACCATCAACATGGCTTCAGACCTGGTCGTTCAGTAATGTCGAACCTAGTGCCTTTTGTTTCTGACATATGTACTATCTACACTGATTTTAGCAGCGCCTTCGACAAAGTCGATCATTTGATTCTATTAAAGAAGCTTAGCCATTTTGGCGTGGGTGGCAATTGGCTGGGTTGGTTCGCATCGTATCTCACCAAAAGACCTCAAAACGTCGTTGTTCATGGCTACAAATCGGAAACATACTATGCTGAATCTGGGGTTCCACAAGGATCGCATTTGGGCCCAGTGCTCTTCTTAATGTTCATTGATGACATTACGAACCACATTAAGCACTCAAAGTATTCGCTCTATGCAGATGACTTAAAAATTTACAAATCTGTGGCCTGTGAATCAGATGCAAGAATGATCCAGAACGATTTAAACAATATAGTTTCCTGGTGCTATATTAATAATATGACTCTCAACCCGAATAAGTGCTTTTTCATAAAATACAGCCGTAAGAAAAAACCACTTGTGACAAAATACGAGATAGGCGGTGTTGAGCTATCAGAAGTGACTGAAATCAGAGATCTAGGTGTAATACTTGATAGTCAACTTAAATTTCATGCTCACGTAGACTCAATAGTAAAAAAGGCCGCACAGATGCTCGGTTTCCTGAGAAGAAACTCCTGCGACTTTAACCAACAGAAAACGAAAATTATCCTATATAACACTCTGGTACGCAGCCATCTCGAAACCGCCTCGATTGTTTGGAGTCCTTTCTATCAGGTTCACTCGCAACGGGTTGAGAGCATACAAAGGGCGTTCACAAGATACCTTGCATTTGGTACTCGTGGCTTTTCACACAGAAATACCTATAACAGTCGTCTTGCTAAGTTTAACATGGACAGCTTGCGAGATCGGCGGCGAATGTTGGATTTTAGTTTCCTGCACAAGGTAGTTAATGGGCAAATAAAATGTATCAATCTGTTGGAAAGAGTCTCGTTAACAGTTCCTCGCAATTACCCTCGGCGCCCTATACCAAAACCTTTCGCTACACCGATCACCAGGACAAACCTTGGATTGCAGTCTCCCATGGTAAGAATTTGCTCGAGTTTTAACGACTTTATCAGCCAAAATAAATCCATCGACATCTTCCACGACCGCCTACCTAAGTTTAAATCGGCATTATTGCCAAAAGCAAATTAATTCTGTAACTGTTATTAATTATATAGATATTTACATATAAATAAATTCTGTTACTATTAGTTAAGCTGTTTAGTTCATATTTTGTATTGTATAAGCTATTATAACTTTTATTGATCTCACTGCAACATGCGTAGCCAATGTTATGTACTTCCGTAATTGTTGTATATATCAGAAATAAATACCTCCTAATATACTAGCTTTAAGTGAAATGTAATATATATGATGTGGTTGTACTTAATAAATAAATAAATAAATAAATATGTGATTTTACCCCAATTTGTCAGTACAACAAACCTAGAGTCCGTAAAATTGTCTAAGATCCTAAATATGAGGGGTAGTTTAAACGTCTCACTCCAACATATTGCTGCATCCCTCTTTTTAGTGACTATAGATAGTATTGGGACGTAAAAATTGTACGTATCGATATTAAAATGACCGCCGCTGGCTCGAAAAACTTGAGAGCATGGAGGAAAATCGCAAATTTAAAGAGGGCACACCGCGAACACCTACCAGTTGGCAACCTGTTGAAAGTCCTGCTGTAGAAAGTAAGTCTATTAGAAAGATTTAGTGCAAAGTCGAGAAAATTGGCCCATTATCGTGTCGGAGTAGGTAAAATTCGTAAGCTTGTTTTTTTGATGATCCTAATAGTGTCCCACTGCTGGATATTTGCCTCTCCCGTGATCTCCATGCGTCTCTACTAGGTGACTCTTCCGCCCAATTGCTGAGAAATACATTCAGGTCGTCCCGCTATCTCCGTCTAGAGCGACCCGTCGGCATCGCCCGTCATGTGGCAGCCACTTGATAGCTATATTAAGGTTCAATTCCGTGGATCGGCTGCATCAGTAGTCAAGTGTATGAAAATTCCGCACGCGTTTGACGCAGACTTCGGAAGCGGCGCCATATATCTACACTACGTACACCGACTTCTTGATCGCCCGATGCAAGGAATAGGACCTTTGGACCACCCGTCTGGATGCATGCGACAGACGTGGCTGGCCTAGTCCCAATTGAGCCTGGCAGTTTTCGCACCCACATTAGCACGTCACAAAAGCTTGTTACTTGGACCAAACAGCTAACCTAATTGAGCGTGCAGTTGAGAAAGCGGTCAGAGGCGTAAATGCGATTTGTCTGTTCTGGAGTCAGTCGGTTCAGTCCCGGATAGACATACTTGCTTACCTACCTATTTACTAGTCTTATATAATTACTTCTATATTTAGAGCCACTGTATCCGAGTAGTACCTAAGGCTCATGTCTTCTGGAGGTCGTGGGTATCGAACCCCAGCTCATATTACTAGATATAAAAAAAAACTTATGTACAAAATATAATTTCATATTACTTACGACAAATATGCCATCTGAAAGTTTGTATGTATGTATGTAGGGGGTAAAGTCCGGAACCACCTATCCGATCACATAAATGCTTTGTGTGGAATGGACTTTCTCGATGGAAATCCATACTAAATAATATTATAAATGCGAATGTGTGTCTGTCTGTCTGTCTGTCTGTTACCTCTTCACGATTACACCGCTGAACCGATTGACATAAAATTTGGTATGGAGATAGTTTGAATCCCGGGGAAGGACATAGAAAGAAAGAAAGAAAGATACATTTATTCACAAACACACAGGACACACGTGTTAAACAATAAAATAATCAAAAAACAGAAAACAGATAAAACATTAAACAAGTGAAGCTAGTTGACTATAATTTGTCCCACGGGTTTGCCTGCGTTCTTTGCAATATGCGTGCGGCCAGTTCAGCTATAAACTTGGAACGTCATAATTCTGTGTGAATTAGTACGAGCCGTTGTTGCTGCCGCCTTTTGTTGTGCCACAGAATAAATAAAAGTACTACGTACAGAAGGTTCTCTGTTAACAAATCCCCTGCTTAGGTATGCCGAACGAGCCTTGTCGGGGCCATCCCTTTCTATCGCATGCAACGCGCTGCGATAGAACGCGTGCGCGCCGGTAGACGCGCTAACACACCCCCAGCACGGTTATCATGCGACGGCACGCGAGCTCTCTCGATTTTTCTTGCACAATACGTCTCTTTCTTATTAGAACATTTAGAATAAGAGATTCGAGAGTATGTCGCGGCCGTCGCATGATAGACGTGCTGGCGCCGGTACGAGTAGTACTTGGAGCGACGCGACCAAATCACGGAGTGGGCCGCCCCTGAGCTATAACCACGAACTTCGAATGTCGAAGTTCGGGTATCTCTATCTCTATCGCACTTAGATAACTGGAGTGACAGGGATGCAAGTACACGAACTTCGAGATTCGATTTTCGTGGCAGCGCCCGCTAGCGATGTTTGATTTCGACTCTTATTTTCGCCTTTTCTTGTGCATTTGGTCCAATAGAGAATTGGCCATCTCTAAGAACTGGTTCGAATGGCGTCATGAAAAAGAATAGGAAAGGAGGCAACTGTCAATATTAGATTCGTGGTCAATTAATCTTCAAAACGTCAATATTGTCAGCTTAATCCAGGACGCCTGGTGGATGGATTTATGAGTTTATGACAGTTGTGACGCAACGGAGCGATAAATTTGTCCCAAAAGTAGATTTTGGACTTTGATTAACGTCGACGTCTGTCGGTAATAAATATTCCGGGAGATTATGTATACTTATCGGGCCGAGTTGGAGCGCATTTTACTAAGTAGATGCGGAAATAACTGCCTACTTCCGAATGTCCTGGTTTTTTATAGTGCTAGTACATGCTTTATACAAATTTTCACCCCCTTAGGGGATAATTCCCAGGCTAAAACCTCTATAACATTTCATCTAAATCAGTTCAGCGGTTTAAGCGTGAAGAGGTAACAAACAGACAGACAGACAGACAGACACACTTTAGCATTTATAATATTAGTATGGATATAGGTACTTGAGATTATTTGAGTTGGCCGAAAAGTAGTTTATTCAAGATAGAAAATTCCAATTGCAATGACAATTTTATATAATTTACTTAAAAAAAAGTTTTAACCTACTTCAATTTAGTACTCCGCCTTGCCACGAGAACATTTCCACATTTCTTTTCCAATTTACCACATGAACTGATTTCCGAGAGCAAATGCGTTGATTATTAGAGAAAAAAACCCAATCGCTGTATGTGACCCTTTTAATTTTTGAGGACTTCCGTCGATTCCACAAGGATCACCTTTGGCACTTCATTAGTTGCTATATCAACGGAATCCGATCAGAATCTGTGATATACTTTTGTACTTTTAAGTACATAATTGAGGAATTCAATAAGTCATCTGTGGTCTTCATCATCAATTCCACTCCACCAAATTTATGATTTCCGGGTGTAAATACACGAGTTATAATAGAAAATACCAAAATAACTTCACGCGTGCCTAATTTAATTGAGGAGTTCCCTCAATTCCTCATGGATCCCATCATCCAATTGAACTTTTGAAAAAAATGGGACCCACCTGGAAGCATATACTTACAAACAAAAAAAAAATGTACGAATCGGCTCATCAATGACGGAGTTCTGATGAAAAAAAAAAAAACAACCGAATTGAGAACCTCCTCCTTTTTTTTTAAGTCGGTTAAAAAGTCGCCAACATTAAATAATCCCAACCTGCCTAATTTATATATACTATACACGGCATAAAACGCTCTATCTTTTGATTGCGTTAACTTAAAAGTTTTATTCTTCACAGCTTCAAGGGATGAAACCTGATGCGTACCTGCGAAAAAGGGTCTAGATATAGAGACAGGACAACGAAGTGCAGGTCTAGGTAGACAGACAAGACAACGAAGTGATCCAATACGCATTAATTTGTAGTTTTTTCAATCATATTTAAACAATTGTCGTTGGAGTATAAATTCTTCCAGTTCATATTGCTAATAATAATTACGTCAATTCACCACACTAGCATGCATTTGCTGTGTCATAGATGCTCAAATTACTACATAATCCAAGTAATTCATGAATAACAATCAAATGCAAACCTTGCATACTTGTGACACAGTTTAATATCATTCAAGTTATACCTCTACATTCACTTATTACAAGAAAACATTTCCTGGAGTCAATTTTCAATTTAGTCACCGAATTCAAACAAATATGTACGGCTTACTGATAATCGTGCTCCATCTGTCTTTAATCCAATCAGAATTAAATCTAAACGAAACTGTGAGCATAATGAAACACATACTAAAGAGTAACAAGAAGTGTGCGGAGAATACAGGCTTATTTGTAAGAAATAGACACAAGAAATGCGTAGATAGCAATACGGAGTTATTTATAAAGAACGCTGTTAGTTTTCTCCATAGAACGGAGGGTTACGGAGAGTTTTTGAGGACGGTGAATGTGAGTGACTGTTCGGACGGAGATGTTGCTTCGAGTTATGTTCGCGAGCATATTGTGGACGGTCTTTTGACTAGCCATGATGTGCCGGAGTCTCATTGGCATGAATACAAGGTATGTTAACTTACCTACTTATAACTGACGGCTCTGAGAGCTGTAGAAATCGCCAGCTTGTCTTTTTTTTATTCCATGAAGTGGATCGACAAAAAAAAACTATATTTAACGAAACTGCTCTCAAAATTCACGAGAATCGATTGAGAAATGCGACCTGACCCCGTATCATGGTCGGCCTTATCACGCGATATGTGACAAGATAGAGCGCCCGTCACTGGCTGAGACCGTTCGATGGAACGAGACGGACGCTCTATCTTGTCATCACGTATCGCGTGATAAGGCCGACCGTAGGGGTTCGTAGAGGAGAACAGCGGGGCTACACCGGACGCCGGACAGACAAACGGTTTTCGGCCGAAGCTGAAGCATAGAATTACGTTCGCATCGCCCGCTCGTCCGATAAGATGCAGCTTGCAATTTTGACTAGTTTAGTAAACGAATGAAGTGGTATATATGTACTAAACTTTAG
This sequence comes from Epinotia bilunana, assembly GCA_947049275.1. Taxonomy (NCBI): domain Eukaryota; kingdom Metazoa; phylum Arthropoda; class Insecta; order Lepidoptera; family Tortricidae; genus Epinotia; species Epinotia bilunana. Next base: position 11,742,592 of record OX346275.1, on the reverse strand, counting down.
AAAGGCCTCTCTTGTTATGTGGTTATGACTTGCTAGTCGATTGCGAAACGCTTTGTATAAGTACTTGAGATTATTAGTTGGCCGAATTCCATCAAAGTAGTCATTCAAAAAGCAACTCTACAGTCCATGGTAGAAGATTCCAATTCCAATGGCAGTTTTATGAAAAGTTGGCCACATTCAATAATCGTAACCATTCATAGCTGGAGACTGTTTGGACAGGCATTCAACATTGCCCAGCCAGGTACGAAAGGTACTATATTTTTTACAGCATACTATATTTTTGTTGTTTTTTTCTGTAAAGTAGTAGGCAAGCTAAATAAACCTTGTAAAAAATCTAGACCGCGCCGTGGTGCGTTCGCGTTATCTTTGATGTTGCGGTCAAGTCGCAGTAGATTTAATTTCCCGTATAGTATGGTGAACCTGGGGGTTTAGCACCATATGGTTCCTTCTAGGGTTCGAAGTTGATTGCTATGTTAATTGGAAAGCGCATGTAGCCAAAATAAAAACGAAATTGTCACAGTTCACGTATGCCTTACGCGAATTAAAAATAGCATGCGACCTCAACTCCGCCTTAACTGCTTACTATTCCTATGCCCATGCTTGGCTTAGCTATGGTGTCATTCTATGGGGGAATAGCACAGATGCGGAAAGCCTATTTATATTACAAAAAAAATGAGTTCGAATCTTGGCTAACATAATTATACCGGAAAGTGGTAAGACCCACTTCATCGATCTAAAAATACTTACTTTAACATCAATATACATTTTGGAAACATGTAAGTTTGTAAAAAAATACCCTCAATGTTATACCAAACAGTCGGACATACCCCGACGTTACGCTAGCAGGTTTCAAAATAAGCGGGTGCAGGTTATCCCCTCAAAACTAAAACTACACTCAAAAAGTCCTAACTCAATGGCAATAAAAATATTCAATAAAATTAGTAACGAAATAAAAAACACCACGTCCGAAAATTAATTCTTTAAATAACTAAAAGATCACCTCATTAAAAAAGCCTATTATACATTAAACGATTTTTTCACGACCAATAATTGCAATTAATACCTAAGTACCTATTAGACAATAAAAAATACTTATATCATCTTGTACAAAAAACTCGATCTCCTCTTGAATAAACTGTTTGCTGTGCCCTCCAGGGTGTCATGTTGTACACAATGCTATGCTAAGTATAGGTTAAGATACAATGTGATATGCAATAAATATTATGAGTATGAGTATGAGTATATTGGTTCTACTTTAAGCCCACGAATATCCTACTAATATTAAGTATAATGCGAAAGTTTGAATTTTTGGACGTTTAGATGTTTGGATGTTTGGTACTCAATCACGTTAAACTGACGATATATTTGGATGAATTTTTGCACGAAAATAGTTTATAGCCCGGATTAAAATAAAAGATAGATTTTATCCCGGGTCTACGCAGGTGAAGTCGCGGGCGGAAGCTAGTCTGATACATATTTATCTATTTTTCAGACAGTGTACAACAAGGACTTTGAGTCACCCCACCACGAGATGGCAGCACTTGAAAAATGGCGACAAAACCTGCGCCGGGTCGCCGCGCATAACCAAGCATATCTCTCCGGAAAACATACTTATTCGCTGCATCTGAACCATTTTGGAGATTTCGTAAGTATACGAATGAAACAATAATTTTTGAAATACCTGTTCTGTTCCATCCATACTAGCCATACTAATCCATATCCATACTTATATCATAAATGCGAAAGTGTTTCTGTCTGTCAGTCTGTTACCTCTTTAGGCTTTAGGCTGAAAAAGGAGTTCAACTTTGCCTCTAGGTCCTTCAAAAGAGATATTGCTAAAGCGAAGTCCTTGCACATTGGTAGGATTGCCGAGAAATTAGAGCGCCTTCCTTCGGGAACTCGTGCGTTCTGGTCTCTTGCCAAAGCTATCCAGGGGGATTTCTGTACGCCATCTTTTCCACTTTTGCACATGGGTAACGATTCCTTAGCCCACGACGCTAAAGATAAAGCCGATTTTCTTGGCAAACTCTTTGCATCCAACTCGACTTTGGATGACGGGGGAAACGCGCCGCCCATCATCCCGCGGTGTGAGAGTTCTATGCCGGATGTCCGGTTCTGCCAAACCTCAGTGCGTAGAGCTCTTCTTTCCCTCGACATTCATAAGTCGAGTGGGCCTGATGGAATCCCCGCGATTGTGCTAAGATGTGTGCTCCTGAATTAACTGGTCCTAACGCAACTTTTTTGGCTCTCATATTCTTCTGGCGTTGTCCCGACTTCGTGGAAGTCAGCTTTGGTGCACCCGATCCCTAAAAAAGGCGACCGCTCAAATCCGTCCAACTACAGGCCAATAGCTATAACCTCCCTTTTCTCCAAGATAATGGAGGCCATTATCAATCGCCAGCTGCTTCGGTATCTAGAGGACCACCAGCTGCTCTGTGACCGACAGTACGGTTTCCGTGGGGGTCGCTCGGCTGGTGATCTTCTAGTTTACCTGACACATCGGTGGGCGCTGGCAATCGAGACAAAGGGTGAGGCATTGGCAGTTAGTTTGGACATAGCGAAGGCCTTTGATCGAGTTTGGCACAAAGCACTTCTAGCAAAACTTCCATCCTATGGGCTCCCAGAGAAATTATGCGAGTGGGTCACCAGCTTTTTAGCAGACAGAAGCATAAAGGTCGTAGTCGACGGTGAATGCTCTGACTCCATGTCTGTAAATGCTGGTGTCCCCCAAGGCTGTGTGCTATCACCCACGCTGTTCCTCCTGCATATTAATGACATGTTGCAAATCAGCGGCATTCATTATTATGCGGATGATAGTACGGGTGATGCCTTTTACACCGGCCGTGCCAATATTTCTCGGGAAAACGTCATTGAGAGTCGAAACAAACTTGTGTCTGAAATTGAGTCTTTCCTAAAAGAAGTCTCAGAATGGGGCCGACTTAATCTAGTCCGTTTTAACCCCACGAAGACACAAGTTTGTGCATTTACCGCAAAAAAGTTAGCGTTTCCGGCATCTCCACAATTTGAGAGCACTCCCCTAGCAGCCACAGCCAGCATCGGTATCCTTGGCGTCGACATTTCGAAAGAAGTCCAGTTCCGCGGCCACTTGGAGGGTAAGGCCAAATTAGCCTCGATGAAGCTCGGTGTGCTCAACAGATCGAGACAGTATTTCACGCCGGCTCACCGCCTACAGCTCTATAAGGCGCAGGTCCGTCCACATATGGAATACTGTTGTCATCTGTGGGCAGGGGCTCCTCAGTACTAACTCCTCCCTCTAGACCGCATTCAACGGAGAACGATTCGAATTGTCGGCTGCCAGCGTGTTTCCGATCGGCTTGATCCCTTAGCACTGCGTAGAGATGTAGCCTCGCTTTGCATTTTCTACCGCATGTACAATGGGGAGTGTTCCGAAGAATTGTTCAGATTAATCCCCGCCGCTTCCTTCCGCCATCGCCCTACGCGACAGCTTTTTCATTCTCACCACGTAGATGGTTGGCAGTCCTCAACTGTGCGTTTCTCCCGAAACTTTCTGCCTCGCACAGCCAAACTCTGGAATGAATTGTCGCCTGCGGTATTTCCGGACCGTTACAACCTTCAAGCCTTCAAGAAAAGAGCGTACTCTCATCTTAAAGGCCGGCAACGCACCTACAACTCTTCTGGTGTTGTAAGTGTCCATGGGCGTCGATTATCGCTTACCATCAGGTGATTCGACTGCTCGTTTGCCTCCTATATCATAAAAAAAAAACCGCTGAACCGATTGAGATGAAATATGGTATGGAGATAGTTTAAATCCCGGGGAAGGACATAGGATAGTTTTTATCCCGGAAATCATCCACTGAGGGGGTGAAATGGGGGATGAAAGTTTGTATCGAACTACAATATAAACGAGTTCCACACGGTCGGAGTCGCGGGCAGAAGCTTGTGTATAATAAAGAATTTACACACATACATACATACATGAATATGGCATAAAATAACAACGCGCAAGCTTGCGTCAGCAATCCATACGACCATACTTAATATTATAAATGCGAAAGTGTGTCTGTCTGTCTGTTACCTGTTCACGCTCAAACCGCTGAACCGATTTCGATGAAATTTGGTACAGCGATAGTATGAGTCCTGGGGAAGGACATAGGATAGTTTTCATCCCGGAAATCATCCCCCAAGGGGGTGAAGTGGGGGGTGAAATGTATGGAGCTACGATATAAACGAGTTCCACGCGGACGGAGTCGCGGGCAGAAGCTAGTGACTAATAAATGCTGAGTGTAGGTCGTTCACCATTGGATGACACTACCACATTGAGTGACTTTCCGAATAAGCTTTAGTTTAAGAACAAACTAGAAAATTATATAGTTAATTTTCTTCGAAGCTAAAGTCCTGGGTCCGAATTCCAGTAAGGGCAAATATTTGTGTGATGAACAATTAGTAATATTTTTTTCTCATTACTTATATATTAACTTATTAAATATATCTAATCCCAATAAGGTCTAGTTTTCCCTCTGGGTTGGAAAGTCGCAGTCGCTTTCGTAAAACTAGTGCCTATGCCAAATCTTGCGATGAGGTGATAAAGCAGACCTCGGGCTTGGTTGAGCACTACCGGGAAAAACGCTAGGAGGATGGCTTATTAAATACTAGCTTCTGCCCGCGACTCCGTCCGCGTGGAACTCGGTTTATATCGTAGCTCGATACAAACTTTAATCCCCCAATTCACCTCCTCAGGGGATGATTTCCGGGATAAAAACTATCCTATGTCCTTCCCCGGGATTCAACTATCTCCATACCAAATTTCATCTCAATCGGTTCAGCGGTTTAAGCGTTAAGAGGTAACAGACAGACAGACACACTTAAATTTCGCATTTATAATATTAAGTATGGATTAGTATGGATATTGTCATCTAGTACCCATAACACAAGCTTACCATGGGGCTAGTTCGATTTGTGAAAGTTTGTCCCCTATAATATTCATTTTCTTATTTATACAGCGTGTATATTAAATATAGCCGTATATTGTAGCCAGACGTAGATTTAAGTATTATAATTTAACTATTATAGCAATTGTTAATGTAGCGTTAACTACCATGCCGTTATTAATTTTTGAAATATTTTTGAGCAGCAATGTACGGCATACACTTATTTGACATATGAAACAATAACAGAGCCTTTATCTACTGTTTAATTATTGTTAAATACTTAATTTCGTCTTAATGTATGATGACTATTTAGCAACTAGAATTTAATAATGATTGTAAGTACTTTAATATTTTCTTGCCTTGGGTATAAAACCAAATAAATACTTACAATTTTATTGTAACTTAGTTTCAGGCAAGACACAAATCGAATGCACTGTAGTTATTTACCAATAGTCTGCTACACATGTTTAAAGTTCTACTTTTATTGTTAAGTTATGGAACCACTAGGTTTAAAAATTAATTAATAAATTAATTCATTATGATCGGACAAAAGTAAATAATCAACTAGCTATTGACAAGATAACGTCAATTCAATTACACACTTCAGCCTGATAAGATGGCACAGATATGGTTACTTGAAAAAAAGGTAATTACAAGAAAGTATTTACTTCATTCAAGATTAATTTTATATCCTTATGCTTAGTACCAACTTAAAGACAACTTTAGATGAACATTAATTACTCCTTGCTCGCAGGCAGGATAAGATACCATTAGGCTAAAGGAGAATGGGCAAATTAGTATGGGCGGTGTACCCAGAGTGTAAACAGTTGAGACATATCGTTTGAAAGCTCTTAAGAAGAGCTTTAATTCTGTCTATGACGCCGAAGACCGGTCGCGTGCAGGGAAGCTCCAATAGCTCATTTTATAACTGCACTGTGGTGTTTACTGGAACTAAATATTCTCATACTAATGCGCCACTTGTGCATAGATGGTGGCGCCAGAATTTTAGTGTATGGCTAAAAAGGCTTGAAAATGAACTGGGTTGAGATCGTAGATTTTTACTTGAACAAATAAATGTTAAAAGTCCATGTTATAACACCTAATTATATCAAAATCCCGCTTCCTTCGCTTGTGCTACTGCACGCGAGATAGAGAGAAAGAAAAATAAAAAAAAATTATTAAATTATTAATATTATTATAAATATTTAACTTTCTCTAAAAATGATACTTACAAATTCACCTTAAGTCGTGTTCGAAAAGTTACGGCATTACCCTGCAGGATAACGCTACAACGCTGACTACCCATAACTTGATTCCAGGCTCCAGTGGATTACATCACAAAAATTCTGAAGCTCAAGAAGACTCCGACCCTTTTCGACCCGGCGCACGACCCGTTCAGGAGAGACTTCCACAAACACTCGCACAAACGGGCTCCTCGAGGGGTATGTAACCTTGTAACCCAATACAGGGTGTTTATTTAATGACCTGCAATGCTTATATTCAGAAATCAGAATTCATTTATTGTTAAACTAGCTTCTGCCCGCAACTCAGTCCGCGTGGAACTCGCGTATATATCGTAGCACCATACAAACTTTCATCCCCAATTTCACCCCCTCCGGGGATAGTTTCCGGGATAAAAACTACCCTATGCCCTTTTTCGGGATCCTAACTATCTTCATACCAAATTTTCTTTTCAATCGGTTCAGCGGTTTAAGCGTGAAGAGGTAACAGACAGACAGACACACTTTCACATTTATAATATTAGCATGGATATGGATACAAAAGGGGTAGGCATGAAGACATGAAACTTGTGCCACTTTTAGCATAAATGTGGGTATAAAAGATCGACATAGTTAATGTGATATGGCAGTGATAGGTTCTAGCCCATCGCCCACAACACACTTTAAGCCTGCGCCCTAAGTCAACTTTTACGACACCTAAGGAAAGAATATGTACCTTAAATTTTTCATCAAACGTTATTGAAAAATTATGTAAAATTCTGTAGGTATAGTAGAGCAGATTAGCTGTGGCCGAAAGTTTCATGTAGACACAATTTAATGTGGTAAGATACTGTCTCTGTGAAAAAAAAATTGGCAACTGTACTTTTTGTCACAAGCATCAATTCTCGTTGAGACTACCAAAGGAGCCCAAAAAGAGCGTTATCTATCCACGGAAGACAAGCGTCAAAGTACTCACATGTTACCTTGACATAAAGCTGAGTAGAGGTCATTTAAAATTCTCACAACTGTTACTTCTCATATATGTATTAGCCTAAGTTTTAAAAGGTATGAATAAACTTATTTTTGAGCTGTGATTTGACAAACTTCCCGAAGTCCAATCGAGTTGAAATTTTGTACAATCTAAGTCGGATGACCATGTAATACTTTGGTACCATTATCCATAAGTATTGGTCTCATGATGGAGTCGGAACTAGCCCTAGAAACTCTTCAAGATAAACCCCTCGTGTTTAGTGTAGTAATGTGTTAATTGGAACCTTCTCGACGAGTACTTAGTTGATGATTCAGTGAAAAAAGTACGGTGGCAACAAAAGCATGAATTAAAGTTATAATTTTGACAAACTTATTGAACTAATCCCCTCACTAACCCTATCAGGCTGGTTGTTGGACTGATGTATTGGTTGATTGGAAGGTGGATTGGCGCGCGGCGGGTTTCAAGCCTGCGCGCGAGCAGCAGCACGCGTGTGGGGCGTGTTACGCGTTCGCCGTCGCGCATGCGCTGCAAGCGCAGCTGTATAAGCGTCACGGGGACTGGAGCGAACTCAGGTGGAAAAATTGATTCAGATTCAGATATTTATTTGCTTAACAGGAATATAAGAACATAGAGCTCTGTTACAAGTTTGAGTAGTAAAAATAATACTTAATAAAAAAAAAAAACACAAATGTCAATATTAATTGAGTAAAATAAGTACATTATAAGTGAAACATTAAAATAAAGTAAAATGTAAATTAACCAGATTGTTCATAAATGTCAATTAGTTACAAAGTAAATAGTGTGTGAACAATTCATAAATGTCAATTACCTAGTTAAGAAGTAAATAGTCATCACAATTAAATCAGTCAAGTGCATTTGTAAAAAATTCATTGATTGTATAATAGGGTCTTTTTATAAAGTATTTCTTTAATTTCTTGTTTAATTTGTTAAAAAATTTAATTGCAATATTGTTGTAGCTATTATTACAGAAGTGAACATAAGTGGATTTACTTTGTACCAGTTTATTTTTATTTCGGAGATTGAAGCTGCTATGAGTCTCTTTAGCAGTTTTATAGTTACTCTTATTTATATGATCATAATACTTCCGTATTCCACCACTCTTCTGTCTCCATTCCGGTCCACTGTCAAACTTAATGTTTGACAGAACAAATAATTCGAATTATGCCTCAAATGCCTCGTCAAATTGGAACTGTAGCGTCATGAAATGTGTCACTGTTATTAACGCAACACGAAGCGCGTGCTAGTGCCCAACCCCGGAAGGTAAGATTATCAGCTCATATCAATTCAAGAGCGGAGGACACGTACTCGAAGCTAACGGGTGTCTCAATAAGCGAGAGCGGAGCCGTTCTGTTCGCGGCGTCAAGTGGCGTTCGAGGCTTGTAAGTAAGGCGGTCCACACTAGACGAATCATGGCTCCGCTCGTGCTCGGCTCGTACTCGGCTCGCCTAGCGTAGAAGCTGCTTAAGAGCACCCTGAAGCCCTTAATGCCGGGCTGGGTTACTTTTAAATACTTTAATCGAAGAAGTGCACTCTTATTAAGACACCCGTTGTAAGTGGGACCTGCCTGACACGGTAGCTCGATGGCTATGCAACATATGTTATCCATACTAATATTATAAATGTGAAAGTGTGTCTGTCTGTCTGTCTGTCTTTCTGTCTATCTGTCTGTCTGTTACCTCTTCACGCTTAAACCGCTGAACCGATTGAGATGAAATTTAGTATGGAGATAGTTTGAATCCCGGGGAAGGACATATTTTATCCCGGAAATCATCCCCTGAGGGGGTGAAATGGGGGATGAAAGTTTGTATCGAGCGAGCCACGATATAAACGAGTTCCACGCGGACGGAGTCGCGGGCAGAAGCTAGTATATATATACCGTTAGTTGGACTCCGGACTAAAGTGGTGTTCGCACACTGAAGAACTCAGTAAGAGGTTGGGAAAAGCATGTTTTGCAATTTAGCGCTTAGCCAAAATGCTGGATGATGAATGTGTACGTAATGCGTACTTCGCATATTTTCAATCAATCATCACCTACGGAATTGATATGTGGGGACAAGCAGCAGATAGGGACAGAATATTCCTATTCCAAAAACGGGTGATCAGGGTAATGGCTGGGGTGCCATGGAATACGCCTGCCCGCAGCTTATTCCAAAAATTAAAAATTATAACGGTTCCGGGTCTTTACATATTAGAGGTGGCAAAAGTAGTGCGTAGGCATCTCGAGAGATTTGAAAAATATGATCCCAATAGCCGAAGAAAAAATAATCTCCTTCCGAATGGGCACAGGTTGAAGAAATCAGAGCAGTGTGTATGGTACATTGGTCCTAAAATCTACAACCGGTTGCCAAATGACCTAAAGGAATTGGCAATACCGGAAAACATATTTATAAGTAAACTTAAGGAATACTTGACTGATAAGGCATTCTATTCTTTAGAAGAATACTTAAATACTTAAATAAATAGAAATGTATGGACCATGTATAATTATGATGAACTATTAAAATAAAAAATTGTACTATTATTATTGGATGGCATATTGTAATAACTATAAGACAAAAATGATTTTTAATTGTAATTTCTTTATGTACCTATGAATATTTTCTATATTTTATTTCTTTTGTTTGAATGAATGTATTTTAATCGTAATTTCCACTGTAAACTCTGAATTGTTAAATGAATGACGTGTAACTAATGTTATAAATAAATAATTGAATTGAATTGAATTGAATTGTTACAGTAATATGTATATATACCGTTTTTTAGCGGATTAACGAAATAATATTGTTCTAGTAATTTATCACAGAATTCCATGAATTTAGTACATAACGCCTGATTTTACTTCCAGCCCCCAGCAGATAGTCGACTGCAGTTACCCCGATGGCAACGAGGGGTGCGATGGTGGGTCCTTAAATGCAGCAATGCGGTATGTCACCAGAGAAGGCCTCATCATGGAAAAACTGTATCCTTATAAAGGAAAGGTAGTTACTTATAAGTAAAATCCATACTTATGGTCCATACACAACAACACTAGTTGTTATATGTTTCGCAAAGTGCGTTATTTTGCACCGTCCACAGTGCGCAGAGCATTCGTAGCATTTATAATCAGCACAACGGACGGAGCTATTATTAATCTATAATTAATATATAAAAATATTTCAGGGGTTGCTTTTAATTGAAACACGTGTTAAAAAGAACAAGGGTCTTGACAGACAGACGGACGATATAGTGATCCTTCGTATCTTCACCATCATATCAGCCAAAAGACGTCCACTGCTGGACATAGGCCTCACTCAGAGTGCAACGACAGGTCCTGCGCCACCCGCATCCAGCGGACTCCCGCGGCATTTACCAGTGATCCTCCAGTGATCATCAGCCTATATACGTCCGTCTGCTTGGCACAGGCATCCTTTTATGGGTGCAGTTGACCAGTAGTCTCCACGCTGGCCTAGTGCGGGTTGGCAAAATTTTTTTTTTTCCGTTGAGGTACAGAACCATAAGAGTGTGATGTCTCCATGTCATCACACATTACATTCTGTTAATTACACACGCCGTATTGTTTTTCAGAAAGGTCGTTGCCACTACAGCAAGCTCCTCGTTCGGGCCCGTCCGCGCCGCTGGGCGCTCCTGCCGGCTGGTGATGAGGACGCTGTAGAACTAGCTCTGGCCGCCATCGGGCCCCTTGCTGTTGGCGTCAACGCTGCGCCGTTCACGTTCCAGCTTTACAAGTAGGAAGCTTGCCTTCCCACATTACCATTCTTGCCATCCACGATAACCATTCATCAGCTGGAGACAAATGCAGGATCTTAATCTCAGCACAGAACATCCTCTTGGGTGATCTGGTGACCTAATTCACCAACTGGAATGCATCACCACATACCTGGATTACTGCACTTATTTTGCACGTAGAACCGATGCCAAGTTTCTTGATGACCTGGTCACGTGAGTCCGCTGGATGCGGAAACGGTAATTGTGGCGCTCTTTGGGGGAAAGCGTAACATCCAGCGTTGGACGTCTTCGGCTGATATGATGATTGATAAGTTTTGTGACGCATTGGTTGTTAAACTGTAATGTCATATAAACGTATTTATCAATAAATACATAATTAAATAAATAAATGATCATGCCTGGACTTGGTTTAGCAATTATTTCTCTGTTGGTTCCAGAAGTGGCGTCTACGATGACCTATTCTGCACGCCATGGCAGCTGAACCACGCTATGTTGCTCGTGGGGTACACCCAGGAGTACTGGATTTTGCTGAATTGGTGGGGAAAGAACTGGGGAGAGGATGGGTATATGAGGTATGGTTTTTAAGGCCAACGGAGGCGTCTCTAGCCCATAGCGCCCGTGTGCAATCATTATTACCCTAGCGGCCCCTTTTTTTCGTGGAGAATACCTGCGAGTCAAGTTCCCAATCACCGGGGGTTGACTGAGTTAATGTGGTAGCGCCCCCTAGAGCAGTGTCAGCACGCCCTAAGAGTCGCAGGCTCGGTGCCGGCCGCCCGGCACCACTGCACCCGTGTGCAACGAACATCCTGCATACACCCTGGGCCAACGCTAAAACTTCGCGGGGGTGGCGGGTGGATCAGTTAGTGTAGAAAGCGGGCACACGTGTGACTTTTCGTTCTGGCCCTTGACTTGTTGAGTCACAAGTCTGAAAAGCGATTTTTAAAAAAATGTCTCAAATGTGAGTGAGTGAACTTACAACTAGAAATAATTTGGCGGTTATAAGCAAGCAATGTTGATGCTGCGCCACCTGAAATTGTGCTGAAAATCATTTCATCCCGTTTGTTTCAGGATTCGAAGGGGTTACAACCGATGCGGAGTCGCCAATATGGCCGCCTATGTGCAGTTATGAAAAGAAAAGAAAAATTAGCTAGCGATAGTAAGATCGTCTTTTATTTTAAACTGAGCCAAACTTCCCAGTGTTCGACACTGCATGGCCCAATTCTTTGGCCCTTCCATCTTAATTCATGGAAATAACAGGGTTGACACCATACTATAATATATTATATACTTACTATAATACTCGTATCTACTACTCTACTCTGTCTGTCTGATGCCTCTTCACGCTTAAACCGCTGAACCGATTTAGATGAAATTTGATGTAGAGATAGTTTGAGTCCCAGGGAAGGATAAGTTAGGTTTTCCCGGTAAAGGGGGTGAACGTTTGTATGAAGCTACCAAATAACCGAGTTCTCCGAGGGGTAAATTGACCTGAATGCGGCAACCCTTAACATCATTGGCCTTGTACATCTATGATAAGATGATTTAAGCAGCGGCTATGTCATGGTTGTGCGGCACCTACGTACATGACTCGTAAGGCCGATACGGGAGCGACAGTAACACTATAAATTTTAAATTAAGAGGCCGCAGTAAGCTCGGCCGAATTTGACCTTCCCATGCAAACGGAGTTTCGTTCTCATTTTAAAACTACCTGTTGGATTGTGACGAAACTTTACATATACAATGACATGAGGTATATCTATGTCTGTAATTAGTTTATATGGTTCCAGTTTATAAAACAAACGAAATACTGCAAAAACAAGTTTTGTATGAAAAACTTAAATTCGCTGTATTTTTTTTGGTATCTGAAGCTAAATAAACTAAATACGGACCTGGATAAACCTCATGTCATTGTACATGCAAATTTTCGTTACAATCCAACACGTAGTTTTAAAATGAGAGCGTAACTACGTTTGTATGGAGAATCGAGCTTACTGCGGACTCAATGGTTTATTTTTAAATTCATGCTCCGAGCCGGATTTTAACTGGCAACCATAACATTCTAGGTAAATGTCGATCCAAAAAAAGGAACTGATTGAAAGATTTAGTGGCCGAGACAGATTGTTCCGATAGCTCAGTTGGTTAGTAGAGACGAGCCATGTATGCCTGAAGTCTCCGGTTCGAGTCCGGGTCGTAGCATTACTGCTTAAAAACAATAGTCCATTACGTCCTATCCCACCACACCACAATTTTACGTCTTCATTTGGCCACAATGCGAGTTTTACCGTACGCGCAGCGTGCAGTAAAACTCGCATTATGGCCAGGTGTGACGTAAATTAATTTAGTAACACTATCCTACGGATGTGCGTAGGATAGTGTACTAGGATAATGTATCGTACTATGTAGTCGGCCGATAGAAGAAAGAAAAGAGCACGCTCTATGCGGTAGAGCGGAATGTTTTTTTTTTAGTTTTTAGCTGGTTAACGTCGGTTTCTATAGAACGAACACCTTCTGTACGTAGGAACCGAATAAATAAAAGTACTACGTACAGAAGTTTCGCTGTTAACAAATACCCTGTTTAGGTACGCCGAACGAGCCTAAACGTGGCCATGCCTTTCTATCGCATGCAACGCGCTGCGATAGAACGCGTGCGGGCTTTAGCAGCGCTAACATACCGGCCAGCGGCTATCACAAGACGGCGCGCGAGCTCTCTCGATTTTTCTCGCTCTATCCGTCTCTCTTTTATTAGAAAACTTAGAAAGAAAGGTATAGTGCGAGAAAAATCGAGAGATCGAGAGAGAGAGCGGCGCGACCAAATCACTGACGTAAGTAAAGTAAGTATATTATATGTATTTATTCAGTGTCTGCGTTTGTTCTCCCAAAGAATGAATCATAATTAGATTTAAACTAAGTTCCAATGCGACTTCGATAAAAGATTCATAAAACTGAGTCTACGTTTCCTTCTTATTGTAAAATGCCGTATATCAATACGAAAAGCGTGTTAGTTACGACCTTTTGAAAGTAGTAGGGTTATCAGGAGCAGATATATTCCAGTTGGTAAATATTAATACGAGGTAATGCGACTGGCGATGGAGCGGTTAAGGGGCTCCCAGCTCCCAATGACTTTCGATTTGTTACTGTCCTTTTTTTCATGTTTTTTTATGACTTCTCGTATTAACAGCAACGTGGTTTACAATTACGTGGTATAGTATCCCATATTTACTTCAAAACTCACAGTTTTCGAAACAGATGGTACCAAACTTTAATTTTAGGGTAAAAATCATTTTTTTGGACGTAACATTTGTTAAAATTACTTAAAATACTCTCGTAGGTTGTTAGATACTTCAATAAGGAACAGTTATATAAAAGTGCAGAAACAACGCACTTTTATTGAAAACATAGCTTTATGTTTGAATAAAACATAAAAAAACTCGTGCAAATGTAGATAAAGGATTGAAGAACCGATAAGCGTTTGTGCTATAAATATAGGTGTGTATAGTTTTGACGGAGGAATATGAACTCGAAACTCGACCAAAAAGCGATGCTGCTTTTTATCTGTTGTCGACCTCTTTAGCCTACATATAGTTAGTAAGTAGTATCCCTGCGTACGAAGCTATTGCCCACGATATTTTTATTTTTTATTTATTTCAAAGGGTACATAAAACAGACAGTAATCCAATTAAACAAAGAAATACATACGAGTAGACACTTATGACTAGATTACAGTCCAAAAATATATGTACACATCATGGCTATATTTAGAAAAGTTTTTACATAGGAATTTAATTTTGAATAAATTTTAATTATGTAGGTATTTGACTTCCTATTTTTGACACTGTCAAATGGACGTTAGTTGTGATAAGCTGAATATGTCTTCGCCTCATTACTAGGTACTGCTGACGTTTATCCAGCGAACTTAAAAAACATAGAAGTCTATGTAACGCCGCAAAATGGCCCCACAAAATGGGTGCGGGGTGTCAGAACGAGGCGAGGCAGCCGTTTAGTTCGAACCTACCGGGTTTTACGCACCCGTAGACAAGGTTACAATCGACAAGCGCAAACGCCAATAGAAAATAATATAATACAATACAATACAATACAAATACTCTTTATTGCACACCATCTCTTCTAGGCCCCCTGGTTGGGTAGTTGTAAGGAGCACGCATTCTATGGGTTTTTCGTTCGCTGCGTTCATGATATCAACCGCGGATGTTCCGCATGATTTTCAACATCCGCCGCCTCCGCATCCGCAAAAATTGATGCGGAGTTTTTGCGGATGCGGATTGTAGTACAGTTCGCGACCAAATAGGGGCCAACGCGGCGCGTGCCACGCGCGTGTTCAGTATTTTCGTGATAAGTCAATAAGAATCTTCATTTCGTTTCTGTTATCTGACGATTCGCCGTATTCGCTATTGGTGATGCGTTAGGTTTGCGACGATTGTACATCAGTCGCAACGTGTTCGAGTACTGTGTGACCCTAAAGACGTTGCGTATGTATGTTTTTGAGTCTTTTCCTCAAGATCCGCATTCGCATCCGCGGATGTCTAAAAAGTCTCATCCGCGGCATCCCTGATTATGCGCTTATTAACCAATGGTGAAATATCGATTTAACATCCACCACATCACGGCGCGGTAAAGATGGGTTCAGTTTATACGATTGTAATATTATTGTAATTTGTTTTAATTATTTTTTCATATCATGTTTTATTTCCTTTTTTAATTATAGCTATAAAGGTACCATCGCCAACACCGTGAGCTGACCGTCTGGGCAAACTGTGTTGGCGCTTGTACTTGTGAACCTCTTATCTTATTACATATTAGTTTAGGTTTTTTTTAAATATACTTTTAACAGTTTTAACATGTTAACTCCCAAAAACTCTACTTACTCTTACGGTGAAGCGCCTGAGTAAAGCTTAAAAGCAAAACGTACTAATCTTATTTGATGCCGCTATTACTACGTACGAACGAAGAACATAGTACAGGCGATTCGGTTTTTCCGTGTGATAACTTGTCAATCTAAACTGTAAAACAATTGCTAATAGAAAAAAATAGGTATCCAAAGAGTTTTGCTGCCAGGTAAAACGCCACACTTTTTTAACGTTCAGTAAGAACGTGTCGGACTAATACATTTCTAGATGAAGTTATGCGAATTGCACTAAATCCACTTCCCTTAACCGGAAATCCGCGGGATCATAGAGAATGCAGTTAGTGAGTTTTGATGTTTCCGCCGTACACCGGAAAGCACTCAGACGGCGCTGTCTATGCCACGTCCCAATTATGAATTTTAGCCGCGCCATAATTGTTCATTTTACTACTTAGTAAATCGTACTAAGGTAAGGCCCATTTACATGATGCAAGCACTCGCATGCAATTTTCGTAACATTACTGGGTTTAGTCGACCTGGTAACACCTCGGTGGCCGGCTGACAGCAATGTAATGGAACTCGCAAGTTCTTGCACCGTGTAAATAGGGCTGTAGGGTTGACGCATTCGAGATGTGGTGCTCGTGCAAAATGTTAGGTATACCTTGGACTGCGCGCCGCACCAATGCGACAATTCTCTCCGAATTGAAAATTAAGTCCCGCCTATCCACTATATGCATGCAACGGTTCACTAATGTTTGACCAAAAAAAATATTGACAAATGGTAATTTGACAAACAACGTTTCACCAAATGATCATTTGGCAAACGAGACATTTGACAAAAGTATCATCTTACAAAAACTCACTTAGCAAATGATCAATTAGCAAACACTACACTTGGTAAATGGGTTAAATAATAAAATGTCAATTGACCTTTTTTCATTTCAGCAAATAATATGATTCGCAAATTAAGCATTTGTCCAAATGTCATTTGACAAAATGTTATTTCATAAAAAGAACTTTCTTTAAAAATAGTCGGTTCTGGCGCGTCGTAAGTTCGCAGTTCAACCTAACACTCCTCCTCGCTTCGCTCGTCGTCGTACCTAACGGAGACCTAGGTAGACAGACATTCTGTTAAGGTGGAGACCATAGGCGGAGAGAAAGACTATGTAGCTTACTTGATTTATTAATTAGTATTACAGGGTGTCGACCGTGTCGGTCCAGTTTCAGGTGAAGAAGAGGGCGAGCCCTCGCACATATTGCCTTATATACGAGTTATCTGGTTGTTAATTGACTTTATTGACATCTATCGTTACTACCGTGAACTAATTGCATTCCTTCTTGGTTTATACCGATAGCTGAACACAGGTAATTCACAAAGTAGATGATTCCCTAATTATCGGTTAGATGGCGTTACGATTTTCATACATTAGTAACGTCACCTAGCTCATTACTTCGGTATTATAAGGATCATCTAATACGTGAGGATTAAGCCTGATGGCGCCGCCTGCGTGGGCGCAACTTATGTTAACTAGTACTTAACACATTCCGCAATATTTTGAAAAACACTTTGTATCCCTGACTGACGAAGATAGCAAAACAATTGCGTATTGGTTTAAAGAAACCAAATTTTCCAAATAATGTGTATTAATTTGACCCAGACCATATCTATTATGAGATTTATTAATAAACGAACCACTTGTCAAATAATACATTGTACCAAACGTTTTTAGACCAATAGTAGTTTTGTCTGATAACTCAATTGCTAAATGTTCATTTAGTCAAATAATTATTTATAAAATGTAAATTTAACTGTTGATCATTTGGAAAAGTGAGTCATTTGTAAAATGACTAGTAGTAAAATGATCAATTGGCGAAACATTTTTTTGCAAAACGTTGTTTGTCAAGTGTAATTTTGCCAAACAACTTTTGTTCAAACGGCAGGACACCGCATGCAACGACTCCCCCCAGTAGGCTTGTGTCGGAACTAGGAACTATTAGGAATGAATTCCCATCTCAGTACGGAAAAAACTAGTTCGTGAATCACGATCTAAATCGGTCTTCGGTCTTTCGGTCGGAACGAGATGTGGGCGACGCGACCGGGTAACATCGCGCGGGCGCTCACCGTCTGAATCAAACAGTGCTTAACAAACGGCCACTCCCGCGCTGACCTAAAAGAGCGAAGGAACTAAAAGACCGAACTAGTTCCTCAAACCGATTGAACGAGATCAGAGCGCTCCCGTAAAAGAGCGACCAAGCCCAAGCCTACCCCCCAGTACTTCGGACACGTGGCCAGGCGAGAAACCGACCCTGGAAAAAGTCATAGTTGCGGAACACGCGGAAGACCAGGACCACCAACCCGTTGGACCGACGCAGTAAAGGAAATCTGCTAAGCACTTTTGGCCCAGACATTACATAGTGATTATCAAATGCAACCCTTTTAAAGGCGAAAACTAGCCTGTATAAAATAACATTTTAGTTTTTGTGTGTAAGTGTATGTGTATGTGTATGTGCACTTACATTGTAATTGTTTTTATGATAAATAAAGACCTTTTACAAACAAACAAACATAGTGATTACTATTTATATGTATTGGCATGTTTTTATTTATCTAGAATTGAGACCTATTAGGTTTTGTTTTTATTTTCTGTGTTTTTGTACACGGTATGTTTGCCTATCTCGTTCTACCTATCTTCCTCTCAATTGCTCAAAGGTTAGCTGGAGGAGATCCCTTATAGGGATAAGTTCGCCTTTGTACTTTGATCTATTGTGTGACATGATATTCTTTAACCTGTTATTGTGTACAATGCTTACAAATACACGCGAGGAAATTGTAAATAAATATTATTACAAACCAAAAATTTAAGTACCTATTAATTCAGAGCGATGTAGTTGCCGTGTCCGAGGGGCAACCGGATGGCTTCGGTATTTGAGCTCCCGAAGTGTTGTGGAACCGCCCTGTGCAACCCGAACTGAGCCGAGTTGGACTGGGATTCGTACAAATAGAAAATGGTGACGTCATACTTCTATGTCCATTTGTATGAGCCGTTTCTGCTGTCACCAGTGAGAGACCTTTGGTCCTCTTTTTGTCATTTTATGTGCTCAAATTGTAGTTAGTCCCATACAAACTTTTGATCCACTCAGAAATCTGGTTCGACTAGCGCCGTGAGAAAAAAAAACTCTAAATCTGCCATATTTCCGAGCAGTGGCGTGAAAAAGGAATGAATGAAACCATGCGAGTAAACTATAAATTTCTTATTTATTTGTCAAAATTCATGCTAGGTAATATCTAATACACATAATCATCGTATCTTGACTGCCCTACAGTAAAACATAGTAACCCATAAATATGAAAAATAACAAACTGAGAACCAAGTCATCTAAAATGATCTAGGAACAAAATGGCTAAAATAAAACATGCCATAGACATAATTATACATAATATCACATGAGATGTTGTTGTTGATAAAATCATTAATAAATGGGTTTATTTTTATGGTAAGGACTAAAGTCCAGTGGATTCCAAAATATTGCCATGCATCACTGAGAAAAATGAGTCATTAATTAAGGTTGCAGATATATTCTTTACAAAATAAAAAGTCTATTTTATATCTAGAATAAATAGTTTAAAAAATATTTACTGGTCAGGTCTTTCTGGCAGACGACCTAAGCAAAAATGTAAAACCTAATTGTCAATTCGAGAAAACTGCGTGATTGAAACTGGTTTTACATTGATTTACAATTAAAATTCATCAATTGATCATCAATAAATCTTTTCAACCGTCCGTGATCGTTCTTTAGCCATAATCAATCCGTCATAAATCAATAGTCTATTTTCTACGTCCACTAGGAATAAGGTTACATGTCATGAATATACTTTATCCCACATGCAAACAGATCAAGAAAAAATACATCTTAAACTTACACTACTGCGGTGCCCGCACCGCACAACAAACCAGAATTTAAGCTCATTTTTTTACTTTTGATGGTATTATGCAGGAACAAGCCAACAAAATGGCGGTCAATTATAACCGACATGCATAATGTCATCCAATTACAAAATACGTATAACCTAGCAAGGAAGATACTTGTGTTTACCAGCTTGTTTCGAAGCGTTTTAGTATGTTAAACAAAAAAACTTCAATAACTACATTTGGTTCCTTCTAAAACATCCGTCATTATTTTAAATTAAAACGACGTTTCGAAATCACGTTCTCAATAAATGCAAAAACATTCAACAACTATTTACAGCAAACTGAAACAAAATTGTCTACTTAAAGCTATATAACAACGAATACACCTAATAATACTCATGGTTAATACCTAAACATATAACATATATCGACTAAGGTTGTTCTAGATTTTAACAGAAAAGAAAAAAATCTGCGCAAGACGGCCCGCGAGATGTCGCGGCAAGATAGGCAATCAGTCTCTTTATAA
This sequence comes from Epinotia bilunana, assembly GCA_947049275.1. Classification (NCBI taxonomy): domain Eukaryota; kingdom Metazoa; phylum Arthropoda; class Insecta; order Lepidoptera; family Tortricidae; genus Epinotia; species Epinotia bilunana. The sequence continues at coordinate 11,722,426 of OX346275.1, read as the reverse complement.
TTAGAACGCTTGGAAAAAGACGGGTAATCTATGTGGCCGCGACATAGCTCGCGCGCCGTCTTGTGCTGGCCGTATTGTATTAAGCTGCGATCTTCTGAAAAAGAGTTGTCGCCAGATGGCATTGTATAGAAATCTACACACGATATGCGTACCTACACAGAAAAAATATCTTGAATCAATAAATTCATTAGGAAGACCGCCATTATCTAGAATGTCAAAAATGGTCGTAAAATTATTTTACGACCATTTTTTTCTCACAATTATCATCCTTCATTTTTGGACTTTCCTATCGTGTTACCGCCGTACAAAGTTTATGGGAAATGGTAACGCAATAGGAAAAAAATCTTTGGGAGATTTGTTTTGTCTTATTAGGATCGTAAGAACTCGTGATTGTCAGTGGGAATAACACAAAACTCCTAGAAAAAAATACAATAATTATTTTATATGGTTCCAGTTTATAAAACAAACGAAATACAGCAAAAACAAGTTTTGTACGAAAAACTTAAATCCGCTGTATTTTTTTTACTATGGTATCTGAAGCTACACATACATGCAAAGTTTCGTTACAATCCAACACGTAGTTTTAAAATGAGAGCGTAACTCCGTTTGTACGGAGAATCGAGTTTACTGCGGACTCTTAAGGAGAGAGAAAAATTTATACATACTTTACTGGCCATTTGACCTGGAGCTAAGTAATTGCCCCTAGTATATAGTTTAAATTATTTGAACTGAGCTCATGAATGGCCATTGTATTGAGCTCATGAATAGCCTTTGTTTGCCTATTTTCCTTTGTAAAAAAATGTTACCGCCACAAAAAATGTTCATTGAATAATGAACTTTATCTTCTTATACAATAGATTCCAAATTAGCTACGAGATAAAATACCACACACAGCGCCTTCTACCTGGCTCGCTGGGAGCTTGTTGTTTTATCTTTTAGTCCATTTCGAATCTATTGAATAAGACGGTAGAGTTCATTGTATAATTAATATTTTATGTGGCGCTAACCTTTTTCTTGCAAAACACAGTCGTATTGTTCGAATTGAATGCTATTGTTCTGAAGATAAGAAGATCAGTCCAGTTCAGAAATTCTCAACTATACCTAAGGTTACCTCTTTTCAACTGACCAAAATAAAAAAAGAGTAGTACAGCAGAAGACTTGGTTACTTGTCGATCTAATAAAATCACTGTCATTGCTAAAATGATTAAATCTCTTATAAATTATTAGAACGTGGTATAAAGCGTTTAACTTTTAATATGAGCATTTCAATGAATATTTTAATGTTTGAGCAATTAGATTAAGTTACCTTGTTTTAATTTCTCAAACCATAAAATACCATTAACTACATAATAAAGACATGATTTCAAAACGTCGTCATAACAAAATTGTATACGAAATATTGCTTTTACAACATTGAGCTTCGAATCTATATATTTAGGACCAATGAAATGAAGTACTAAATAATTAAATACCTATAATAAAACTGAGATAGTGATTAAATTGTACATGTCAAAGTATAGTAGCTCTTAAAACTATATATACAAGGTTTAAATCATTCACAGCACTAGAAGAACTGGTATTTTACAAACTCCATTTCCTAATATGTCCAACGTAAATAGTTTATTTAACGTTTTGTCTAAAATTATTAATTGGTTAACAATTTCGACTGTTGTACGTTTAAAGCTTTTTTCAATAGCTTTTTTGACTTAATGCCTTTTTGCCCCAACATTTTTTGGGATAGGTCATTGTTTAACGTATGTTTTTACTAGTGACCTGATGTTACATTAGATCGAAATTTGAAAGTTCGTTTTAATATATGTGAGGCTGTTACTTTAACAGTAGTCTCAAGATTTTTGGCAGATCTACCTATATTGTTACACTATGACGTCATGTCTAATCTGGCATTAATGGCCGATTGTGAAGCCAGTGTTTAATTTTCTTTATATCGTTTCAGATTGCACCCTAGTGTAGCATGACAGCCTTTATGTCGAACGTAAAGCATTCTACTTTGACTAGCGAGCATGAAAACTAAACTGAGCGAGAGGAATGAATGCATGAAATACCTAAACACATTCATGTTACCCAAACTGCCTAGCTCGTAGTACGAACGGGACAAATGCATTATGTCCGATATAAACGGGATCAGGCTACTGAATCTGGGCAGCTAGCATGATAGGTTTTATGGTCATGTTTTACGTGACGGTTTGGGAGACTTGGGGCGTATAATTTGACGTACTTATCGTGCTATAGTACTTTGCATATACCCGGGGTACGGTGACATCTGTCATTTAGCTGTCATATGATTTATAACCTGAAACCGTAAAAGAGGTTATAAGATGTACTGGGCAATTTGGAAAGCACTATAGCTGTGCTGGTGTGCCTACTGTTGTCTAGACGTCATAGACAACAACAGTGCTCATCGCAGCCGGGTCTTCGCGCCGTTCATACTGCGCAGCTCCGTGTAGGGTCGGGAGAGGAACCTGACATTCTCGCCGACGGTAGAGAGGGGTTGGTAGTCGCGTCGCTTGCGGTACATCAAGATTCTGCGGAGAGATATGGTTTTGTTAGAAATTAACTCGAAAATAAATTTAAAGACAATCAAATCAACAGAAAATGCTGAGACTTTACACACACTCCCTTTTTGGGACATCCTGTATAAATATATACAGGGTGTCTCAAAAATGCGGTGTGGACCGATGAAGGGCGTATTCGGTAGCTTATTGCGATTCCAAATATGCTGTTTTTATTTTTTGTAATTTCAATGTAAAAAAAAAATGCATTTTTGAAATTGCAATACACTACAAAACATGTTTTTTTTGTCCCCACATGTATTTGAAGACCGATTGATTAATGTGCCACATGTGGACTTTTGTCGTTTTTTTTTACATAAATGGTGTGGCCGAATATTTTTTAGCAATTTGTCTACAATACCTCTATTTTAAATTTCATCCATACACCTCATAAATATACCTACTTTAATGTGTCGTGGACATGCTATCTTTAAATTAAAACAACAATGGTACATGTATATCTGTAACGAAAATCAAATATTAATTTTATTTATGTTGATAAGATGCATAAAACCTTTCGTAACCCTAACATTAACATTATTATCAATAAAATACAATATTATTATTCTTGAAGAAAGAAAGAAAGAAAGAAAAATATATATATTGCCTTAAAATAAAAAATATCAATTACTTAACACAATTATATTTTTTTATAGAAGAAATTAGGTACACAGAAATAAAACATAATGACATAAAAACTACAAAAAAAAAAATGTTAAACAATAAACAGTTATATAAAGGCAAAAGGAGCACATTCAGCAACTGCTGGGGGCACATAAATATACCACCAGCGCTGATTTTCAATGTGCCCCCACTCGGTCCAAGATGTTTGCCAAGAAGGAAGGAGAATACGCGGGTAACAAACAAAACTAACTTAAAAATAGTACTTCCTAGCTTCCGCCCGCGACTTCGTCCGCGTGGACCCGGGATAAAAACTATCCTATATTTTAATCCAGGCTATAAACTATCTTAGTGCAAAATTTCATTCAAATCGGTTCAGCCGTTTAAGCGTGATTGAGTAACAAACATCCAAACATCTAAACTTTCGCATTTATAATATTAGTAGGATGAACTTATATACAGTGTGTTTTGTATGTTTGCGTGTGTGTGCGTGTGCGTTTGAGTGTGTGTGTGTGTGTGTGTGTCTGTGTGCGCTTGTAGGTACATGTAGTGCATGTGATATATGAAATAAGTGACTCGAAATTTATTTTGTGATTGTTGCTAGGATTTAATTTAAAACCTATTTAAAGGCTATTTCAAAATCGTGCTTTTGCCTCTCATGCAAGAATCGTTTTAAATTAATTTTGAATGTCTGACTACTGACTTCTTGATTGCTCACCTAGAAAACAAGAGATACTTGAACCCGAATACTATAAGTATCCATACTAATATTATAAAGGCGAAAGTGTGTCTGTCTGTTTTCTCTTCTCTTTCAAACCGCTCAATCGATTTAGATGAAAGGTATACAGATAGTGTGACACTCCGACAGTCCAACAATCTCTATACCTTTCATACAACATAGGATAGTTTTTATCCGGGAAATCATCCCCTAAGGGGGTGAAATAGGGGGGTGAAAGTTTGTATCGAGCTACGATATATACGAGCACAACGCGGACGGACTCGCGGGCAGAAGCTAGTAGTTACTGAATATATACGTGTGTCTATATAGGTACCAAATAGTATAATTAAGAGGTAATGTTTATAACTTTGAGACTTTGTTCTTAACTTACCTAGGTTTAATGACTAGGTACATTAACCGTGGTACCTGAGGGGCGTTATTATTTCGAGACGTGTTATTTTTGTAATTGCTACATCACAGTAGCTATTTATTATGTCCGTGACATACAGAACGACAGTTAGCTTGCAAAACGGTATATTTCAATACAAAATACACGCTACTTGGCGCGTTACGAACTCAAAATGGCTATCCTATCAGCAAGGCTATATTGTATTCATGATACCTACAACTTGTCTCAACCTAACAGTTTGAACTCTCATTGCATTACGTTGGTACGAAGCTCGGTGTCTAATTATACTAGAGCAGTAATACAAGGTAATTATACGGTTAACACAAGGCATATGAATGGGATGTTCTAGAATCGTGTGCGCATTTTATCGCCTATACAAAAGCAGGTGGTATCAGTGTGCGATGCGGGCGTCATTTGTTTCTTGTTTAATTAACTGTTTTTATGACGCATCTAGAAGGCTATCGGTTTTTACAAGCTTTTATTTAACTCGCATAAATAATGTCGGTTTCCGTAAAGGATTTGATTACGATTAATGGACGGAGAGCTAGCGACCAAATCGGTCATGTAGCTTCAGCTGTATTGAAACTCCGTTAGCTACTTCCCTGAACAACCTTTTCCGATAATCTTCGCGCTGGCAGCCCGCGGGCGGTGGGTGCGGGTGTAGTGGGGTGGGGGAAAAAAAAAAAAGAGGACAGCGATTTTTTTTTTTTCAAACAGTTGCTCTGTGCTCCCTGTGCACCCAAAAAAAAACGATCGGGTGGTGGAAAGGGGTTGCCAGCGTTAATTAAAAATACCAAAATAATAATAATTTTCATGTGGGCTCAGCTGTATTGGCTTTTTATTCTGACGCGAGATTACTTAATATGTAAGCCCCAAAAAATATCGGTGGAAAGGTATCGAAAAAAAAACACTATCTATAATAACTTTTTAATACTTCAGGGTTAAAACCTTCTGCACTGCACTTTGCACTTGTCTCTTTTCAGTATGTTTGATTTTGCCTTATTATTCGTGACTGAAATAGTTAAAGGATGCCTGCCATTCTATTATGTAATTACCAATAGGTATGCATTAGCTATATCTACGGCTGTTCTTAGTTATTTATTTTTATTTATTTATATAAAAATAAATAAATGAATATAAATCCACGAAATTGACACAGGTGGTACTGAAATTAGACCACGTAATTTCTCTACCCCAGTTTTGAATGTAGGCGTAAGTTATAGAAAAGAGAAACTTACGGCCAACGCACGTGTAGTTTCGAAATACGTTAGGTACGAAACTAATACAACAAAGAAATTTAAATAATAATGGATCGTTTATTGCACTCTTAAGTAAAGTAGCTCTGTTAGCTGAAGTAAGGCAGAATTGTGCAAAACTATTCATACTTTTTAGGGTTCCGTACCTCGAAAGGGAAAAATCGAACCCTTATAGGATCACTGTTGTCCGTCCGCCCGTCTGTCAAGACCCTATTTCTCAGGAACGCGTGGAGGTATCAAGCTAATTTATACCAATACTCAGGTCCTTTGGAGCTGTGAAAAAATAAAACTTCTAAGCCAACGCAATCAAAAGATGCAGCCGTTTATGCCGCAAATTTTCGAAACTCGCTAGGGAATCAAAACCTACAGGGTACTAAGTATGTGTACAAATGTAAGTAATCATTGTATAAGCACCTGTCTCCTTTTTAAGCAATAGTTATAAGCAGGTCAAATATATATTTTTTAACTTAATCCGACTTGATGTTTGAGCATGGACTGCTCCATACTAATATTAAAAATGCAAAAGTGTGTCTGTCTGTCTGTCTGTTACCTCTTCACGCTTAAACCGCTGAACCGATTGAGATGAAATTTGGTATGGAGATAGTTTAAATCCCGGGGAAGGACATAGGATAGTTTTTATCCCGGAAATCATCCCCTGAGGGGGTGAAATAGGGGATGAACGTTTGTATCGAGATACGATATAAACGAGTTCCACGCGGACGGAGTCGCGGGCAGAAGCTAGTATGAATATAATTGTATAGTGTAATTTTGTGTACTTTATTTAAAAAAAACTAGCTTCTGCCCGCGACTTCGTCCGCGTGGAACTCGTTTATGTCCTAGCTCCATACAAACTTTTATCCCCCATTTCACCCCCTCGGGAAGATTTCCGGGATAATAAATATCCTATGTCCTACCCCGGGATTTAAACTATCTCAATACCAAATTTCATCTCAATCGGATCTGCGGTTTAGGCGTGAAGAGGAAAAAGACAGACAGACACACTTTCGCATTTATAATACTAGCTTCTGCCCGCGATTCCGTCCGCATGGAACTCGGTTATATCGTAGCTCGATACAAATTTTCACCTCCCATTTCACCCCCTCAGGGATGATTTCCGGGACTAAAACTGTCCTATGTCCTTCCCCGGGATTCATACTATCTCCATACCAAATTTCATCTCAATCGGTTCAGCGGTTTAAGCGTGAAGAGGTAACAGACAGACACACTTTCGCATTTATAATATTAGTATGGATGGATTAGAATTGATTAGTATGGATATATAAATTTTAAAACAATTATTGTAACTGAACTATTTTCTGACTCTATATATGTAGATACTAATACTATATACCATTCAAATCTACTGTGTGTTATAATACTTAACAACTTCGCAGCACGTCACAACTCACGCAAGATGCACCGTTTAATATGAAAAGTAAACTTAATATTCAATGAATAATAATGGCAATATGTTCACCTTTTGTATTTGTATCTTGTAAAAAAAAACCACGTTATTTCTCCAGCGAGTAAAATGTACTATGAGCAATAAAAACACATTTAAATTCTACCTTATTAAACAATGGCACGGCGAGTCACTTTGTCAGCTGATGGTGAAAATGTTATAGTACATTACTACAGAGGCCGGGAAGTAAGGGGTTGCCGGCCGAGTACATATAGACGGCCAAACGTAGCGAGGACGGATAGTTATGATTATGAGGCCGGCAACCCCTTTTCACGCCGAGGTATGTAAAGTGCTTTTCTCAAACATGCAATGAAATAAATTTAAAAAACTCCAAGAAATCAAACTTTAATTTTCATGGCTGAACGCCGTGATGCTGTGCCACAAATTGAGGAATGGAAATTAAAAAAGACCATCTTTCCGGCCTAGGCCTCCAATTTTGTATGAAATGCCATTACGGGTCCCTCGGTTCGTTGCGCCCGAAACGTGACACTTCGAAGCCCATTATGAAGAACACAACGTCAATATTTCATTGCATGTTTGAGAAAAATATTTCCAATTATATTATGCTTGTCTCAAACTAGTTACGAACTCGGAACGTCCTGGCGCCGTATCATGGTCGGCCTTATCACACGATAAGTGACACGATAGTGCGTCCGTCACTGGCTGACACCGTTCGACAGAGCGAGACGGACGCTGTCATGTCACTTATCGTGTGATAAGGCCGACCATGATCCGGGGTCTGTAGAGGTGAAATAATTGAATCGCGAAACACACAGCTTAAATCAGCAGAGTCACTTGAGAATGAACGAGCCTGTTTGTATGTTATTTACCTACGTGACAAAAAATCAATAAGTATAATAAAATTTTGTACGTATTTTTTCTTACGTCTTTCGTACATTTCCATAAGGATAGCGCATATTAGGTACCTATTCTATTCTCCTGTCATATCAAAGAAACTAAAACTAAAATTTTAACCAGTATAAGAGTTTGTTAGAAATAACAAACTCTTATACTTATACATACGCATTTCTATGCTATTGCGAAATCTTAATAGATAATCAACCCAAATAATTACGAATAATAAAATGAATAAGACTGTGAACTCGCTGATGGCAGAGTTGCGCTACACTTGCGCACACGCATACTATCTCGCGAGCACGATAGTTCGCTTGCGACGATCCACGTGTTCACACGTCGCTATTTTAGTAATAGTCTTTTAAAAGAAAAGTAAAAAAAAACATATATTGGTTACATTTTTTAGGAGAAAGTTTAGTTAATGGTCTGGATTTTGAAAACCGTGTAAGTACTTAATTAACTTAATTAGTGATACTTTCAATTATTTAGATAATATTATGGGATTATAGTTTTATCACAGGCTTAAATGGCCTCTCTATACAAATATTATAAAGAGGAAAAGCCTGTGAGATTGTAGCCTTGTAAGTTTATAAGTGTGTACGTTTTGGGTAAATTTTCACCTGCGTGTAGAAGGCACTTTCTGGATGGTTATAAGCTATATTTTACCCCGCGGCTTTGCCTGCTTTTTTTTTGCAATACAGCAGCTAACGTCATTATAAAGAAATGTTTTTATCACACAGATCGAAACAACAGCTGCCACACTATTTGAACATGCTAAATACATTCTGCACATATATTTGTAGACGTGCCTAAACTTTGTATGGGGACTACGAGACAGATTTCTTCGAAGTAGTGACGTTGAAGAACTTAACCCTTTCGGGTTTTTCCGGGATACCAGGTATTCTTTTAATGGCACTTCACTCCTAAGTGTATTATTATTTTTTATTAAATTTACGAACTGATCGGTGTTTCATTAAGGCTAGATTTTATAAAGATCTGTTAGAACTTATGTCGGCATAAATTGACAAAAAATGTTTTTTTTAAATCTGATATTTAGTCTTACGGATCTTTTAAAGACTAGGCCTTAAACAACCCAATATAACACTTGTTAAACTAACACAATCATTTTTGAAAACATTGAAATTATAAAAAAAATTAAGATGAAAGCACAAAGAAAAATTTAAACGCACTCTAGCGGAGCAGACTGGGAATCGAACCGGTGTCTTTGGATTGCCAGTCCACCGTGGCACGTGCTTTCGTTGTGCTTGGTTGTTTTGATAATATGTTCGTATTGAGTGACAATAAAATTGTGATGTGACTCCCCAGTAAGCTAGACTTTTATGCAACCATAGATTGGTTCTCATTTTAAAACAAAATCATAGAACTTTGTATCTACACGGGATTCACCAAATCTAGGTCACAAACTAGGTTCTTTGCTAGAAATTCCTATAGAAAAAAAAGAGACAAAAAACGTTTTTCGTAGTTAATCACTTTTCTCTATTTTCTTTTCTGTTTTAATTTCTAACACCAGAGCCGACTTGTGCCGAGCTTAATGGGGACTATGAATTGTATGTAATAAACGGAGTATATAAACTTAAAATATTTTTTTCTTAAAGTAGCAAACTAAACACTAAATTAGAGACTAGGTTAATTGGGACTCTTATATTACGAAACATAACTTTTTTTACAATAATAACGATTATTTATATGTATTTCTTTTTAGGGGGTCCTGTCTCTTGACCAAACATATTTTAGCCAAATGTATCATTTGACAAATGTTTCGTTTGACCTAATGCATTTTTCGTCAAAACAGTGGTATTTTCGGGTATTCTTTGAATATCATCAAAGATTAGGTTAGGTTTGTTTTATAATAATCCTATAAAGCTTTCTATTTAAGAAAAAAATGCATTAGGTCAAATGAAACATTTGGTCAAAAGTTGTTTGGTCTAACATTAGTGAACCCTTTTTCAGTAACGATCATACGTAAACGTCAACTACAACCTACGACGTTGCATGTAAAAAAAATACACAATAAACGTACATTAGGCACAATGTAAATAGGCATTATTGTTCGCACATCACATCAGATAGCTAACACCACTACACAATACACAATACTATACGCACATCACTAGACAACACTGCTGTTATGGCGTTACAAGGTTGCCCTTGTTATATTTTCCAATTGACTTATGGTACGAGTTGTAAGAAGACAGATAATTATGAAAAACCTTAACTCTTTTTTTTTCAAAAGAATTATAATTTATTTAAAGTTCATATTCAAAGTTATATCCTCTAGCGGCTCTTTGTGCCTTTTAAAAGGCATGCTGTGCTGGCATCTATAATTATCATTCCAAATTGAAAAAAAAAACTGCCGATGTTAATTTTCACACTGTAGTTCATATACAGGGTGTCCCGGAACTCAACGATAACCTGGTACTGGGTGAGAGGCCAAGGTATACCAGTTATGAAAAAATAAGTGACATGGATTTTTTTTCGTAATTTTTTCATAACTGGTATACCTTGGCCTCTCACCCGGTACCAGGTTGTCGTTGTGTTTCGGGACACCCTGTCTACACATATATATTAGCATAATTTTAAGTCAATTTTAAACGAAAGTACGTTTCGGGGGAAGTAAAATGTTTAAAATCACGACATACCCAACTAAGCTATCATACTTTTGCATAACGAAATACGTTATGGTTGAAATTATTTAATGTGGCCGACTTTTTATAGAACTGTGATTGAAATTGGAATCTTCTATCTGGGACAATATAGTTGCTTTTTGAATGGGCTGCTTTGATCCAATCCGGCCAACACAAATAATATCAAGTTTTTTTATGCGCTACAAACGAAATGGCATAGGTGGCAAAACAACTTTTAGAGAGCAACGGCTATAGAATGATACGGCGAAAAATACAATGGGACCAAAATGAGTTTTTGCTCAAGCAATTAGAGTAACATAGTGAAAGTAGGTTACTGCAGAGCCGCAAAAACTACTGGCAAAAAATTAAGTTACGAGATATGGGCAAACGTTTTATTTCATCCTAGAGTTAGCATCAACACGATAGGAACGTATCGGTAAAAATACCGCTCACATTGTAAAGTCAGCATCAAAAGTAAATGCGCCAACGAAGACGTAAAAAGTCTTTATTAAAATGTAATAAGAGCTTTTCACGTCTTCGATTGCGCAGCTACTTTTGATGCTGACTGTACCTACGATGAAACTAGAAACCAGCCTAGCATGATTGCGATTATGTCGTAGTTAAATCATTCGTCCCTCTCGCACTAGCATACTTGCTAATTTATTTTATTTAGGTATTTATTATTTAATTAGTTTCCACGGCCTTACAGCGAACCAATACGCCGAGAAACCAGATTACTTAATTATGTACAGTAGAAACTTACAACTAACAAATTGTATCACCTTTTTGCACATACAAAACACTGGATATGTAAATATTATGCGTACACGGAGGATTGCCTCTCATATATAAGGGACTTATGCTTTCACACGACTATCATCTAAGCTTTTAAGTCATCTCTGTTGCACTTAGGCAACTATCGGCGCTCTCACTCCATATTTGCTCCATCCGCACCCCATTTCGCTGGGGAGACTACTATGTAGCGAAATGGGTATCGTATGAACGACGAAAGTCGCATGCGCACAACGTAAGTAAGTACATGCAGTAACGTCACATTTTCCAGATAAACTATTTTTTTGACGCAATTTTTTACCTTTGTATGGAGCGTTGGCCGACTGGAGCGACGAGCTCCATACAAATGTAAAAAAAAATCGCGTCAAAAATAGTTTATCTGGAAAATGTGACGTACTAGCGCTAAATAATCCCCCTCTTGCGGGAAAGTCCATCGTTCCGTTCCACGCAGTATAATACTAGCTTCTGCCCGCGACTCCGTCCGCGTGGAACTCGTTTATATCGTAGCTGGATACAAACTGTCATCCCCCATTTCACCCCCTCAGGGGGTGATTTCCGGGATAATAACTATCCTACGTCCTTCCCAGGGATTCAAACTATCTCCATACCAAATTTCATCTCAATCGGTTCAGCGGTTTAAGCGTGAAGAGGTAACAGACAGACAGAAGACTTTCGCATTTATAATATTAGTATGGATTAAATAATTTTGAAATATATTTTTTAATATAAAAATATCGTTGTCGTCTATCACTTGTTCCTCACACACAATGTTTCAGCGTCACCGACGCAACTATGAAGGGATGTGCTGTTTGGAGGCCTCGCGGTAATTGAGAATTATACGCGCGGGGACAAAGGTACTATTTTTCTCACGCTAGTATATGCCAGTTCTGTTACACGATAACAACAGACCTTTTAACTACTTATTTACTAGGTAGATAAATCTGATATAAAAACAGTTTTAAATGCCCTAAGGAGTTTCATAAGGAGTTAGATCTAATGTCAGATCGAATGTTTTTTTTGTCATTACTAGTTTATCGATATAAGGCCTAAAGGATCTTGGTAAAATTTAACCGAATCGGCCTAAAGGATCTTGGCTTAACCCTCGATTTAACCCTATTAATACGCAGTGTATCTTCAAATGAAAATATTTAAATCCGTTTTGTTTTTTTTTTACTTTGTACAGCGAAACCGACCCTTGAAACCAATATTTTATTTACTAGAGTTAAAAGCATACGTGTACATTTCAACTGCGAAAAACAACAATGTTTAATAAGTCTAATTTAGCGATACAAAAACACTTCAATCAAATTGCTTCACTTTAAAATCGTTGGCAGTAATATTAATTAAGTACATGTAGGAAATAATCGACTTATTTCCAATTAAAAGTGATATCACTTTTAATTGAGTGTTAAACGATTTTTTTGTGCTATTTGGAGCGAGGTCGAGTGAATGCTCATAAGTAAGATAAGAGGTAATTCTTAAACATTAAGCAGCTTAAAAATGTAACAGGACTCAATAATTATAACGGAAAAGAGCCGTGAGCTGCAGAGAATAAGTAGAGGGGGGCGGTACGCATGCAGTGCTGCACGGTTACGTGCTGGGCTCTTAATAAAGAATAAGCGCGTAAAGAGGCGCTCATGCGCCTCACCCCACCCGTCACACCTAACGAAATTAGAGCTCTACCTACGCTTAGCTACTACGAATCGCGGCGTCAAGATATATTTGTGGGTGAGCGTTGAGGTGAGCTTAATACAAAATAACGGGGCCGGACCGGCTTCATGCAGGACTGCATTGGTACCGCATCGCTTTCCGCGCCAATGGACTCATTTAGATATAGGCTGGGAGTAAAGAATCTGAACTGACTCGGTACAACTTACCGCACCGCATCGACTGCGTGTCTTCAAATGAGAAAGCGGCCTAGTATAGGTAAGTATAAAAAAAAATATGAGTAACTGAAATTTATCTGACATTTCATGTCTTACAGGTCTTTATAACACCGGGCCAAAAAGAAAGTTACATAATGTATCAATTTTTTCAGAAAAAAAGTTTTTTGATAAATATGCAAGTTTGAAAATACAGTATCCATTGCCATTGTTTTCCATACAATATATGAAATCGTAAACGACCTTAGTGCCTAAGTGTAGGTTTTATCTCAAGCTACATGGCATGTACAGTCTAATCTCAAAGGCAAATAAAGCAGTCAACTGGGTTTAATATGTACATTATGATAACTTGGGTAGTTCATACATTGAAAAAAGGTATTACAGGCAAGGTTAAACGATATTTTCATCTGATACTAGTCATTTCTGGAGTGCCGACTGCCGACTAAGTACGTCAATGAAAGCATGCTGTCATTTTTACCTGGCAGGCATGGATACTAGACGACGACAAACGTAAACGTACTTACCTATATAAATGCGAAGAAAACCTCCATGACTCAGGAACAAACATTCGTGCTCATGACACAAATATTTGCCCTTACCGGGATTCGAACCCAGGACCTCCAGCTTCGTAGGCAGCGTTACTGGGTAGTAACGCTGCCTACGCTAACCGGTCGTCCAAATATTAACTAAAAAAAAACAGCCTATATACGTAGGGACGTATTCTCTCATGAGAGGAGGGCCTCTCATGAATGAGAGGGAGCGGGCAGAAACTGCGAAGAAATTCGAAGGTGTATGCGAAGTCCCCAACCCGCACTGGGCCAGCGTGGGGACCACTGCTCGTTCCCTCTCAAATACGAACTAATGAGTATTAAATCCATAGAATCCCAAAATCTGGTAACGAAATAAATGTATACCTTACTCGACGTTCTTAATTGGTAACTGTTCTTTAAATACTCCACTACGAAATCGTGGTGACCCAAGTGAAAATGCTGTGACCAGCTCAATGTTTGAGCAACCCTGATATCCGTGGGCTATTTATAGCACGTCCTACGTCCTGTGTGAATGTTTGATGTCCTGAATGAAGCACTACGGCGAATTAGCTAAGGCACGTGAGTAATGGAGATGGCCGGTATTACGAGATTAAATAAACGGTTGCTACCCGAATGGATTAATTTGTGGCGAGTGTACAGTGAAAAGCTTTATGCAATAAGCTTGCGACCTAAGTTTTTTTAACCGACGGCGCCGACTCAAAATTACTTAGGTACACTTAGATTAATTTAAGAACTCAGTTATTACGGTTAATTAAAAACTCAAAATAATAACAAAAATATATACTTAGGTATACTTACAATAGTTTAAGAATTATTAAACTAAATAAAAAAGGTTTATTGTTTTTTGCTTTTCAGTTTTTTTTCGGCGGTTTAATTTTTTTGTTAAAAAGTTTTTATTTACGGTGCTTTCGAACCAGTTTTTTGTGAGGAACAAATGTTTGTATGGGAGCAACTACAATTAAATAACATAAATGCACAAAAATTTAATCAAAGACGCACCTTGAAACGGCAGCCCAAACGCTTCATACTGATTGACATAAAAGTATGACGCCACAGTTTGCTTTTGTACTAAATCGATATATGAAAAATCAAGTAAATTGATGTTTCGGTCGCGAAATACTGCGTTCAGGTCCATAGTTGTGATACAATTTTGTTTCTATAAAAGCGCAAGGATTGTATTGGTAGCTTTAAATTTACTCTTGGACTGTTTTGGACAATGAAAAAATGCACAACAAAAAATGCAAGGTTCATATCTTTTAATGATTTTAAATACATTTTGATGGTTTACTTTCCATTTAGCAACACTACGTTATAATTTTTTACATGAGGAAACTATTATTATGAAGGAGGAGCTTTGGCCGAAGAGTGTTTTTCCGGTTATAATTATTAGCTTAACGCGTTAGTCATTTAAAATTTGTACTTTGATATGTATGTGGCTGTAAGGTATATGTGCCTATATGTGGGCTCTGTTGCCTGATGCAAATAAATAGACAAAGTCAACCAGAACATAAAGGAGAGTTCCGTGCGTCTACGAACGTAACGTAGATTAGATACATAAAGTGTAAGTAGCCAGTATCGTTAAATGTACACATTTTTTATTCCCTTTTTAATTTTAGCAGGAATTGGTTTTTAAAGAACTAACCACACTTACATATAAAGTTACGTTTTACATCCCTCTTTGTCGGGGCGGTATGTTCGCCCTAAGCCCCTTTGTATCAATAAATAAAAAAAACCTCTTTGCAATTAATGTAAAGCATAAAATGTTATGACATCCTTTTGATTTTTTTGCGCTCTAAAAGTCACAAACGAGACTGGATGTTTTATTTGCGCAATACCTAATGGACTAATTACTGAATCATACTAAAATAGAACTTCCAGACGAGATTGTAACACGCAAAATGGCGTCAACTAGCAGGATACGTTTCCTGCTTAATAAAGATCCAGCCTGAATTAGAGAAAAACCGCAAATTAGGATTTAAAAATAAATGCAGGACGTCGGGTTTGATAGCGCAAATTACAAGTAAGTATACGGTGTGTAACGCAACAAAAGGCCTCTAAAGGCGTCTAAAGACGTTGGAGTATGAGTGAGAAATTGTGTATATTTTTCAGAAAAAAATATATGATTACAAACTTATATCTAACATGTTAAATTAACAAAAATAAACCTATTATAACTACATCTAAAACTAAACTACTTATAAAATAAAATAACTTACAAATAAAATATTTGCCCCAGTTCGCCGTCGCTGGGCAACGTGCCCAGAAGGCTGGCAGCATTGCCACGTTGGATGGCTATGCTCATCCTCTGTGCGAGGTATGAGCCAGCCCTCCGGTCACGCGTAATTTCGGCGAGTCGCTTCGAGCACTCCTTAAAGACCCTGTGGGCACTTTCCCCTAGGGTGCTAGGGTCTCAACCCCAAACGGCTCAAATATGCAACCACTGTTGATGTTTGCATATTCGAATGGCACATATCCATAGTAGGTATACCCAGCACGAAATTCTTACTTGTATCTGTAGTTTAAATGCGAGTTAAATGTTTAAAGAAAAGTCAAACACAAATTTCGTATAATCAAGAGTATAATTTGACCAGAGACCCGCCCCGGCTTCGCACGGGTACTATATTATACATATAAACCTTCCTCTTGAATCACTCTACCTATTTAAAAAAACCGCGTCAAAATCCGTTGCGCAGTTTTAAAGATCTAAGCATACATAGGGACAGACAGCGGGAAGCGACTTTGTTTTATACTATGTAGGGATTTTTAACAAGCTAAACGCTTGCAAACGTTTGCTGCCGAATTATTCTTTTAAAAAGAAAAAATATGAATATGAATTATACGTAGATGTATTATACAAGCTTATGTAGGTTCGTGATGGGGTGCGCCTTTTAAAATAGTAGGTAATTTTATGCGACGTACCCCGAGCAAGTCAAACTTTATGAGTACGAGAAATTACAATTAAGTTTGCGGTTAAAGTAGGTACAGACAAAAATTATCTGTGTCCCTCTCTCAAATTACTTGGCTGTATAATTTGCGCTGCGCGTTATAATTTAAGGGGCTCCCATACGAAAATGACCTTCGATCTGAATCCGTTAGTTTTCTAATGTTTTTTGTAGCTTACTATATTAATAACAACGGCTTTAAGCAATATAGTATCCCATATTTACTTCAAAGTTCATTGTTTTCGAGATATTTGGCTTCAAAGTTGGACAATTTTAGGCCAAAAAACTGGTTTTCTGGCCATAACTTTTGTGTTAATCGGTTTAAAATGAAAACCCTGGACCAATTTTAGAGACGTCACACGTCACAGTTGAACCCAAATAAGATTTCGTATATGTTAGATCTTTCACGTCAATAGAGATACGAAATAAGTGTTATTTTAGACAGTGTTTAAAAAAATCATACAAAATTAAGTATTCATTTGTTCAAAATCCGGTGGACCAAAATGGAGACAAAAGGTTGGGTGATTTATAATTCTATCTGTAGTGCTAAAGTAGGAGATACGATTCAAAACTTGTCAAAAATCGACGAAAACCTCGGGTAGCCCCTTAATACATAGATGAATACCTATGGCTAATGTCGTGATACAGTAGCGCGGCCGTGCAATTAGTGTGTGTAATCGCTCTAAAGTATTCAACATTTGCCCTTTGTTGCGTTACATACTGTAACAGTGAAGTAGTTCAGAGATTAGAAACAGATCTGTCTCCCACACACACATCGGTTGACACCTACGAAGCACTGGGTTGAGTGCCATGTCTACCTATCGTACTACCCGCCGTCACATCCAATCAAGCTAGACACACTAGATTGACAGTCGGAACTGACTTGCAAGGACTAAAATACACCGCTACGGATGAAATTTTGTGAAATCCTAGGATAGTGAATCGCTTTAATTGACAAAGCAATTATGTATGCTTTTACTAGTCTAGGCTGGTCTGTCTGCCTGTCCGTCTGTATTAGAGTCAAGTAGTCTAATGGCTAGGATGGGATTTTAAGTAGGTATGTTCGTGTACTCAAACCCGTTTAAATTGTATTAAACGAAATCTAGTTTTAACACCACGATAGTGTACGGATAGCCCGTATGACTGAAAGATACATTTTTAGATGTTAGGTATATAAATTACTTAAGGCTGTGCATTGGAAATTATCGCGTGCTTTGAAACGCCGTTCTGACTAGATTAAGAAACAATAAGGTCTGATTTTCAGATATGTGATTCTTGACTATATGATTGTTTATCTGATTTTATCGATACATGATTGCTTAAAATTTCCTCGATAGAAAAAAATTCCAAAGTTGGGGTCTGCATTTTTTTTTTTACTCGGCCTACTGAAACGGTACATTATTTTACGACACAATCAAGTTAATACTCAAATAGTTAATCTCATCTAAAATCTCACTTTATGATATTTAAAAAATACTTCTCTAAGTTAGGTATTTATCGAAATTTGACCAAAAAAGCCATTCCCGAATAGTGTTACATCTCATTTCCTCGTGCATCAGCGTGTCTATATCTAGGGCGCATGTTC
Organism: Epinotia bilunana; assembly: GCA_947049275.1. Classification (NCBI taxonomy): domain Eukaryota; kingdom Metazoa; phylum Arthropoda; class Insecta; order Lepidoptera; family Tortricidae; genus Epinotia; species Epinotia bilunana. The sequence goes on along the minus strand of OX346275.1, from coordinate 11,704,137 downwards.
GACTCAAATCAAGGCATCGCCTTAACCACATTACAAACAAGAAAATAAGCATTTCATTGCTCTGCGTACCCGTAACCAATATAAAAAGTTTTTTGTACAGTCAGGCGCAACATCCTCCCAGCATTATCCCGGTTGTGCCCTAAACGAGCCCGGGGTCCGCTTGGACACCTAATCCCAAGATTTGGCATAGACACTAGTTTTTACGAAAGGGACTGCCATCTGACCTGCCAACCCAGAGGGAAAAGTAGACCTTGTTGGTTTCCGCACGATGTTTTCCTTCACCGAAAAGCTAACGGTAAATATTCCTAAAAGGGGTAGGCAGAGCGGGGTCCTGTTTCTTGACCAAACAACTTTTAGCCAAATGTATCATTTGACAAATGTTTCATTTGACCTAATGCATTTTTCGTCAAAACAGTGGTATTTTCGGGTATTCTTTGAATATCATCAAATAGAAGTCATTAGGTTAGGTTAGGTTTGTTTTATAATAATCCTATAAAGCTTTCTATTTAAGAAAAAAATGCATTAGGTCAACAGAAACCTTTGTCAAATGAAACATTTGGCCAAAAGTTGTTTGGTCTAACATTAGTGAACCCGGCAGAGCACATGAAACGTATATTCCAGCGCCACTAAGCATAAATGTGGGTATAAAAGATCGACAAAATGTGATATTGCAGTGATAGGTTGCTAGCCCATCGCCCACAACACACTTCAACCCTGGTCCCTTAGTCGACTTTTACGACACCCACGGGAAGAAGTCGGTGGTGAAATTCTAACCCGACACCACACGGGTAGACAAAAATGGAGATAAAATATTGAAAAACCGATAGCCGTTTGACTTATAATTCTATCAGATAGAATTATATTACAGATTCTGTAGTGCAAAAGTAGGAGATACTATTCAAAACTTGTCAAAAATCGATGAAAACCTCGGGTAGCCCCTTAACTGCATAAATGCTTATTAGTACCGAACCTTTGGATTCGCGTGTAAAAGTAAGCCCCAGTAGCTTAACATAAACCGTCTCAAGGAAGCACTCGTAATGAACAGTACCAACGTTATTTTATGTTATTAAACTCAATGTCAAGTTGGAACATCCGCCTTTTATCTCGGTAGCATCACGATCTATATGTACATGTATGTTTGTATTTACATGTAGGAAGTAGAATAAATTGAATAGGTAAGTACATTAAGGGGCTGCCTTGATTTGAGTCGAACACGCCCCCTAGACAAAGACACGCTTATGCCTTCCGCGCACGAGAAAAAGAGATGTAACACTCTTCGGGAATGGCTTTTTTTGGACAAATTTCGATAAATACCTAACTTAGTGCCGTTTTATTTAAATTTCATCCAGTGAGATTTTAGATGAGATAAAATAGGTTCACTAATGTTACGACCAAATTACTTTTGGGCAAATGTTTCATTTGACAAAAGTTTCATTTGACCTAATGCATTTTTTTCTTAAATACAAAGCTTTATAGGATTATTATAAAACAAACCTAACCTAACCTAATGACTTCTGTTTGATGATATTCAAAGAATACCCGAAAATACCACTGTTTTGACGAAAAATGCATTAGGTCAAATGAAACATTTGTCAAATGATACATTTGGCTAAAAGTTGTTTGGTCAAGAGACAGGACCCCGATAAAATACTATAGTATTAACTTGATTGTGTCGTAAAATAATGTATCGCTTGAGTAGGTTGAGTAAAAAAAGGAGAATACAGATCCATCTTTGAATTTTTTTTCTATCGAGAATTTTTTTAGCAATCATGTATCGATCAAATCAGGTAAACAATCATATAGTCAAGAATAATATCTGAAAATCAGACCTTAGTTTCTTAATCTAGTCAGGACGGCGTTTCAAAGCACGCGATAATTTCCAATGCACCGCCTTAAGTTTATTACTCTTTTTATACCCAACAAGCTTCGTTAGCCTTAATTAGTTATGCCTACTTGTAGGGCCGTCACAGCCTGGCGCGGCCTGCGGTGGTGAGCGGTGGCGGTCTATACTAAACTTGACTGTTAAGTTTACTATTGCTCAAATATCCCCATAGCATGAGTTCCAAAAATCATCTATCAACCTTCTCTAAGAAATAGTTTTGGCCGAATGGAGTTATGTTTTAAAATAAGTTGATATTGATATGTATGTTAGTCTTAAGTTATATTATGTGTAAATATGGGCCTTTGTTGCCTGATTTATAAATGAATTAATAAATAAATAAAATATTTTAGTTATACCTTGTATTTATTAGAAACTGTTTTGTATTGTTTGTGAGAAAGGAACAGAACACAATTTAGTTAACAAAGGTTTGTTAAGTTTCATGAATAAAGAGCTTTGTAGTTACGTCAATTAAGTGTGTTTTTGTAAATGCCTGCTGATAAAAAAGGACATTACATCTCAACGAAGAAAATAACTGTAAGAAAACAAATTTATTTTTAAATTTTCTTGTTAAATATAATTAAGTATGTTCGCAATTATTTCACTAAGAGTGTAATGGTAATTATTAATTACATAACTAAATACTTATATCAAAGGTACGTTTACACGTATCGTATTTCTATGTAATAAAGCGATAAATATAAACATAGCTTTGATGTCGACTGTACCTTAAAGATATTAGTTTCTCAAAAAAAAAAACATTATATTATTAGTTGTATTTTTATATAGGACTTTTATTTTATTTCCATTCAGAATCACTAGTAATATAGGACAAAAAATGTCCCAAAGATATTTTGCCGTTGTGTTACCATTTCCCATATACATACTTTGTGTGTCGTGTTGACATTTTGTAATTTATAAATATGACCTAATTAGAAAAATCAAATTAACTTGACATAGTAACTATTATAATTTATATTATTTTTGACATGTAAAATTTTATATTTTATTAATAAATGAGTATGAGTATGAGTATACGGCAACACAATAGGAAGGTCAAAAATGTATGGAAATTTTGGGACACCTTTTTTATCCTATCGCGATTTTGAGTAGAAATAACATATAATTTGCAGAAATACTCGTAAAAGAATGTGGCATTTTATTTGAGTAACGCAAATTGTACAAAGATTACACAATGCAGTCACTTGCATTTGAACAAGAATAATCTAATCTAAATATAAACTCATTAGGCTCAATAAATAGGCTGCCGTATAGGCAGGTGTACCTATAGTGCCTTATAGTGACTACTAACTAATACCCACAATCTAAACTGACAACTAGAAAAATAAAACATCTGAGACACGCTACGTAAAACCATGCAGGTGCGAGAGAGATAACAACAACTTTAGAAGTCAGTTTGTTTTGCGGATACAGTATTGCGATAAATTTGTATTAAAAACTACTGTAAATAAAAAATACTGTACTTACATAATACAATATTATATGAATACTGATAATTACAGTGTATCACAATAATTTGTAGTATTTAGGAATTATTAAAATTACTTGTATGTGGGTAGCCTTGCTAAACCATCACGTTATAATAACTTCCACTAATTACAAAAAAAACTGGTATATTTAAATAATAAAAACTCTCCATTTAGCGTACCTATTTCCATGTACAAAATGCTAACAAATATCTAGGAATAAAAATAGATTAATATTGGCTAAGCTAATAATATACGGATAATATTACTAAGGTAACAGTTGTTATTTTCAAAAGAACAATACGTATTACTTACTGTTATAAATAAGAAAAACCTTTATTTGAACTGTTTATTACAATCACATATAAGTAAGTCTCAAATATAAATAAAAATAGGTTACATAGCCTTTCTTGGTTCTATTTATACATATAATACTTTAATAAAATTAATACTTTTTATATACTTAGAAACAATCTTAAATTAGACTAAACATTAAATCAAGTGTTATATTGGTTTTGAGTTTATAGCCTAGAGGGCTATAATGAGCACCTAGAGGGTTACATCTTTTCATAGCAACCATTCATTCAACCCCTTTTCACGCCGAGGCATGTATAGTGCTTTTCTCAAACATGCAATGAAATAAATTAAAAAAAACTCCAAGAAATCATACTTTAATTTTCATGGCTGATCGCCGGGATCCTGTGCCACAAATAGTGGAATGAAAATTAAAAAATACCATGCCTAGGCCTCCAATTTTGTATGAAATGCCATTACGGGTCTCTCGTCTCGCTGCGCCCGAAACGTGACACTTCGAAGCCCAATATGAAGAACACAACGTCAATATTTCATTGCATGTTTGAGAAAATATTATTATGCGATCAGTTTCTTCTGTTTATAACCGGCCATGGTGGGCAAAAAATGCAACATTTGCAAGTAATTGATTTTAATCAGGCGTTACTTTTCGGAAGTCCATGATAAGTCACGAGAGCAATATTCCTTTAAGCGCCACGGCCGCTGACCAAAAAGACAATAGTCCAGTCAATGAACTGACAACTTGTATGGAAAATATGCCAATTATTTATAATAGCAGATTGTTTGTATGTAACGGATATATTATAATCAATTAAATAGTTGCCTAGAGACAAAATCCAACAAAATTTCTAAGCTTCTGAAAAGTCAGAAACAATATTAATAAAAGTTTTTATCTTTATTTCGATTCCTTTACTCTATATTATTCAAGAAAACCCACACTTTTGTAGGAATACCACTTAACGGAAAATTTACATTGACATTCACAAACGATATTTACTCGCAAGAGATAAAAAAAAGTTAGATAAATAAATCATTTAATCGTTTTTGTTTAGTCATTAAAATACATAGGCGACTCTACTACCCTGTGTGTGAAATTTGCCACCGCTTATCCGGACGCTACTTATGATATTACTATTAAAGATGTGTATCTCAATTCTGTTACGTATAGCTGTGTACGTCCGTAGACAAGTGACGCCACAAATGTACACACTTCTCAAATTGAACTCATGGAATAAGGACAAAGTGTAAACATTCTTTCAAATATTAATAAGTTCATAATGCCGGTTACGCGACCAGCTTCAGATAGCGACCACCTGGAGGACTTCTGATTTAATTAATATAGCAAATCTGTGGACCTCAAAGGATCGGTCGGAACAACGACAGGAATCTACCAAGAAATCGAGAAAATATCCTTTCAGTTTACTAATTCATCTAAGTTGTCGCTGACCGGCTCACTAAATTAGGTAGTCGCTAACAGGCTCACTGAATTAGGTGGTCGCTAGCCGGCTCACTAAATTAGGTGGTCGCTAATCGGCTCACTATATTAGGTGGTCGCTAATCAGCGTAATGTCTTTGCTATGTGCGCGATAAATAGTTGTTTTTAGAACTAAGTTTTGTACCATTGTTGTTTCGATAATAAATAATGGAAAGATCTTACTTTGTACGAGGCTCGTGCAGCTCTCGATATGGTAGTAAAACATTTGATATCTGTAACAAACACAGTGAGTAATTTAGTAAAGCTTTCGATTAGTACGTAAACATAAAAAAGCCCATTTTATTTTGGTGAATTACAAAAAACTAAAGTAAAGTTTGATACATACCTCACCCTAGCGTGCCCGCCGCCAAGGACGCGAAGACCACCAGCAGCGCGGTGGCGACGCCGCTCGCGCCCACCTGCGCCGCCACCGCCGCCGACTCGCTGCCCGCTCCCGCTTCCGCGCCCGCTCCCGCTCCGAACGCGTCCGATGCCGATATCTTGTCTGTGAAACGGACATCGGTTAGAAAGAAGAAAGAAAATATGTTTATTTAGCATATACTTAAAAAATAAAAGACACAAGAAATTACAGACATAATCAAAACATGCTAAAATGGCCGCCACTGCTTTGTGCCACGAAATAAGCCGTTAGGTTATATTTCGCAGCGCTGATTTTCAGTAGCGCCTGGCTACCGGGGTAATAGGGGTGTAGATACTAAATAAAACATTCAATAATGTCATATTTTCTCGAAAAAGGATAAAAAATGTGGTCAAATGGAGAAAAAATCAACGCAAGATGTTAAATAATCACGAAGTTATAATTGACCAAAGTTTTAAGAAGTGTCTGTCCCATTTTCGCAAAACGCAACTTCATGTGAAACGATGACGCTTGTAGATTGTGACGTCACTAATAGACGGCAACGTGCCGTGCACCATCGTGTTCGCGCGCGGCTCGCTCTGCGGCAGCGTCGTATATTGTGACGTCACACACTGTTTGCGTTTTCTCTCTCTAACAAGCAATATTAAAACGGTTGTAGCTTCGTAATTCTTTGAGATATCTGAATAGGATTTTCGTCACTAGGCATATTTTTTTGCCTTCTTTCTTTTGGACTAATAATAATTTTCGAGTCTACACCCGTATTGTCACTTTCTGGTTGATGTTGAGGGTTATGGATGCTATACAGTTATTCCGGGTTACCTTAGGTTACTTTTTAGTTACCCTTAACCTGCTGTTAGTTACTCTCCATTACCCTAAATTACTCCGTGCCAAAATAAGCAAAGCTTGTACTATGGGTACTAGACGACGATATATATATATATATATACTTAAATACGTACAAAACATCCTCAGGAACAAATATTCGAGCTCATCACACAAATAAATGCCCTTACCGGGATTCGAACCCGGGACCTCTTGCTTCGTAGGCAGGGTTACCAATTAGGCTGAAGCGGTAGTCAATTATACTCAAACTAGGTACCCTAAAGAAAAATGGCAAGGGCTGCGCCCGATACGCCGCCAGCTATTTGTCGACTTTAGAGTCCTAACACTTCCCTCGATATTCATCTTTGAGGTCGGCAAATACGTCCGACAGAATTTGGAGGCATTCCCAGGAAGGAAATGGACCAGCGGTCTAAGTAAAAATGGCAAGGGCTGCTCCCGATACGCCGGCTCGCCAGCTATTTGTCGACTTTAGAGTCCTAAAACTTCCCTCGATATTCATCTTTGAGGTCGGTAAATACGTCCGACAGAATTTGGAGGCATTCCCAAGGAGGGAATGGACCAGCGGTCGTTTTCAGGATAGAAGGCAGCATGACCTGGAGGTGCCAAGACACCGACTCTTGAAAACGGCCAACGGAATGTATGTCTCGGGTCCGCGGATATACAACCAAATATCGACAGCTATTAAAGACTGTCAGACGTGCCTTGGTTTTACCCTGAACCTTAAATCCCTGATGCAGAAGGCCGATTCGGTAGCTGAATTGCTGGACGAACTATTTTAATGATAATAACATTTAATAACTGAGATTGTCCTGTATTTAATGTGCCTACATTGTTTTTAATTTTTAATCTTATCATGATATATTTAATTTAATGAATGACCGTGTATGTTTAATACGAAAAAATAATTGAATAAATGATGATTGAATGAATAAACAGTTTCATATAACCCGCAATATATACTTAACTAGCTTCTGCCCGCGACTCCGTCCGCGTGGAACTCTAGCGTAGCACCATACAAACTTTCATCCCCAATTTCAGCCCCTCCGGGGATGGTTTCCGGGATAAAACTATCCTATGTCCTTCCCCGGAATTCAAACTATCTCCATACCAAATTTCATCTCAATCGGTTCAGCGGTTTAAGCGTGAAGAGGTAACAGACAGACAGACGGACACACTTTCACATTTATAATATTAGTATGGATTATTAAACGATTATACTCAGATTCCCCTCAATGACACCACATAAACATGCTGTCCTCTTTCACCATCAACCATTTTTTTTTATACTAAGACGGTGACAAAGAAACATACGGTGTGCCTGATGGCAAGCAGACGACTGAGACGATTTGAAGCACAATGCCGGTAGCGGTAGTCGCAAAACCGCATCCTTAAAATACGGGTGTAGCGGTAGATTCAAAATGTATTATTGCTTCAAAAGAAAGAAGGCAAAAGAAGGCTTCAAAAGAAGTAAATAAGATATCTCAACGAATTACGAAGCCACAACAGTTTTAATATTGCTTGTTAGAGAGAGAGAAAACGCACGCAGATCGTGTCGTCACGATCCTCCAGCGTTATAGTAAACTAGCTGATGCCCGCGGCTTCGCGCGCGTGGTTATAGGAAAATGTAACATATTGAATTTACCCGTGGGAATTAGATGTTTTACCGCTGGAAAAGGTAGCCTACGTGCAAGAAGGACAAACAAACACACACACACACACACTTTCGCATTTATAAATTTAATAATATTAGTAAAGGATGACAATCGTTTCATATGAAGGTGCGTTTTAAAACTTTGGACACATAACTTTGTGATTATTTAACCTCTTGCGTTGCTTATTTCTCCATTTGACTACATCATTATTGATTATTTTGTTTAGTTTCTAGGCCCCTGTTATTGACCCAGCAGCAGTGACAATTTTATTATGAAGTTGGTAAAATAGGAACTAGGCAGAGAAACTAGGATACATTATTTGAGGGAATTCCTGGATGACCTTGGAGCATTTTAACCGTTAGGGATCTCAAGGTTTTCTGGTTACACATTACGCTGACATTTCTTTACCGAATTCAAAATGTAATAGTAGAAATTGAGGAATGAATTTCTGTTTTGTCAAACTGAAAAAACTGATTTTTTTTTATGGAAAGTCTCTCATACTAAGTCTTGAGTTATTTTTCGAAAGCAATAACGCTAAAATAGTTACTACTTAAACTCACTAGGTACTTGTTAGTATTTTAAATTTAACTCAGTGCATTTTACATGGCTAGGTGTACTTACATAAATAAAAGTACCCAATACAATATTAATTACGCACCAAAACCATAGAACCCGACCAAGCACACCCACCGCATGCAAGAAATACACAAATTTAATTAAGTATACTTTCTTATACATATAAAAACATAACCCTTATATTCGGCAGTCGGGTAAAATGGAAAAGAAATAGACTAAGACGTCGATTTACAAAATAAACATGGTGGAAAAAAAACATGAAAAGTTATTCCCGGGACAGCTCGTGACGTCAGCGTATCTTGCCCTTTCTTCTCGTGGGTGTCGTAAAAGTCGCCTAAGGGAGCAGGGTTGCAGTGTGTTGTGGGCGATGCGCTAGCAACCTATCACTGCGATATCATTCATCCTCATCCTCCTAGCGTTTTTCCCGGTTGTGTCCCTCAAGGAGCCCGGGGTTCGCTTTGGCACCTGATCCCAAGATTTGGCATAGGCTGTTTTACGAACGCGACTGCTATGTGACCTTCCAACTCAGAGGGGAAACTTAATTGGAACTAGACCGGTTCCCTCACGATGATGAAAAGCTAGCGGTAAATATTCCGTACAGAAGTTCCGAGATCTGGTACGAGCCGGGATTCGAACCCACGACCGCCGCTTGACAGCCGCATGCCTGAACCACTAGGCTAGCGTTGCTTTTTTGTAATATACAAGAATAGATTACGAACAAAATGCCTAATGCTCTACTGCCACCCATGCATGTTGAAGAGCAAGTTTGGCCTAGCCAGACAATGATGTAATATAAAATAATAAGTTTCTATCAAAAATTTCATTTTTGGTACAAGCTTTTATTGCCGACTGTACTTTTCTGTTTACCATCATCAACTACTCATTGAGACGATTCAAACGAGCCCAAATTCGACAGGGTTACATAGGTTAAATACTGAATTCCCATGGCCACCTTCTGTCTCCATCATCAGATCAGCTCGATGGTACCATAATATTGAATTGTCATCCACTATACTAATACCCAAAATTTCAGCTCAATCGGATAACGGCCAGTGACTGAAAAATGGATTGCAAATTTTGACGGACAACTTACATACATACGAACAGGTCAAGTTAATATAATATAAAGCTTGTAGAAAGAGGTAAATATGAGTAGATTATAAGCGCTCCAAAAGTGGCACACTAAAACTGAATTGCACCAACTTGCCTCAGTTTCGCGTCGCCTATAGAAACGTATAAACGTGACTCAGCTGTCAGGTTTGGTGGCCATTTTTAAACACGGATTTTCGTATAGGCAACGTATCTACCCATTTTTTATTTTTATAATACATCATTGTAGCCAGACATATAAGAGCTCCACTTATATACATACATTATACTAATAAATTGATTATTCATGTATTACCTAAACTTATGTAATTGAATAAAGTATAATAATTACAATATAAATTAAAGCTAGCTTAAACATAAATACAAGATAATTATAAACAATAAACAAAAAAAAATTGGCTATAACAACATACATATGTATATGCTGGACCCGATTCTACGGTGGCCTCTAAACTTCCTAATTTTATTTAGGTGTCGCTAAAACACTTTGCTATTCTATGAGCAGCTGTCATAATCAAATGACAGCGCTAATTTGAATCTGACGTTTCTTATTTTAGGCGGTCTATACAACTTACTTAGCTGCCTAAATGCTATTCTAAATATGTCGTTTTTAATATATAAAAATTAGTTTTAGGCTAGTTAAGCCATTAAGCCGTAGAATTGGGTCCTATAGGTGAATTAATAAGGATAACCATTACCAAGACGACATCGTAACTAGTCACATACCTATGTCACCAGCTGCCTCGGTGGGTCGGGTGAGGGATGGAAAAACACACGAATTAGTGACGAAATCATTTCTGCCAAAGCTTTTTACAGTACAAATTGTAGATTGTACAACAAGTGCATAAAACGCACCATTTTACGCGAGACGTTTATGGATATAAAATCGAGTGTAAAATGGGTTTTATGGACGAATTGTACACTCTACTTTTCACTTCGATTGCGAGGAAATTATGAAAATGAAAAACTAACTTGATGACTGTTGGTATCCTTGCCTTGGTCTTAGAATACTAACGAAACATACAAAAAATAAAGAGTTTATTCTATGAAGTTAAAGTTGCGCGAGCGGCTGATGGACCGCGATTGCCTTGGTCTTCGACGAAAATTTTACTTTATGCACTAGAGCATAAAAAGCTACTTTATGTCGCCTACGCACAGCATAAAGACGAACTTTTAGAGCGTGAGAAGTGAAAATGTTTATTTTAAACATTAACTTATTTTGAATAACTCAAAGGATGTTGGCTTGAAGGGATGTTTACAAAAACAACGTTTGTATGATTACTTTCGTCCGTGAAGGCTTCGTGCGTGGATCCCGTTTGCCCAAAATTACCACTTTATATCTATAAAATGGAATTACTCAGGGCTACGGAACTTATATCACAATAATTTTCATTAAAAGATTAGACCACACAATTTTGTGTTCTCACTTGAACTGCTTGAAGTCGACTTTATTACCAGTTTTATCATCTGTGTGTAACAAGCTTTAAATGTATAGCTGAGATTATTCAATGTCCGCCGTTTTATGGGAATCTTCTACCTGGGGCGGTAGAGTTGCTTTTTGGATACTTTGATATAATGCGGCCAACTGAAATAATGTCATGTATATGCAATGTCTGCTTCGGACGTTCAATTGTTTCACGTTTAAGGCCTGAAACACACTGGCGCGGCATGTGGTGGCAGTCAATAGCAAACTTGGCATTCATTATCAAATCTACTATAGATAGATATGTAGACACATTAATTTATTTCATTTTGAAAATTAATACGTAATTTTTTTTAAGTTAAAATAGCATGAATTTACAAAAAGATCGCCAGATAAGAATAACAATAATATACATGAAAGTCGAATTAAAATACATTTCAAAATGAAAACAAAATAATAGTAAGGAAAAATTGAAATAATATAAACATGGTACAAATGTCAAAGAAGTAAAATGTGTTTAAATGTCATTTTATGAATAAAAGCTAGGGCATCCTAAATATAAATTGAAAAAAGTAAAAAATATATAAACAATATTCATAATAAAATAATAATGTCATTTTAAAACTAAAACATGTCACATACACTTAACGATGTTTGTTCGTTGTATAATACTGATTTATTATTGACCGCTACCGGAGGCCGCGTCAATATGTGACAGGCCTAAAAGCGACTTTGAACTCTATGTACTAGGTAATAAGGCAGACTCACCTCCGTATTTAGTGAGTAGGGACATGATGACTCCATTCGTCCACCCGAAGCCGGTTTGCAGCTCGTATTCGCCGCCACCGCCGAAACCTCCGAACACTGTCGCGTCGTACTGGAAATAAGGACCTTATGTATTAAGTGTTTAGGCTGAATTTTGATTGGCTGTAAAGTAACATGCTTGTAGCATAAGTACTTTGAGAATTTGTTAACTTCGTACACCAAACTATAATCACATAGGTACTTTTTACTATGGAGCTCCCAACTCAACATTTTACAACTGTTTAGACGACTAAAATAAATTCGACCAATCACGTGGCGCCTTTACTGAACTATAATGAATTTGACCAATAGGACGGCGTCTTCACTACAGAAGAAAAGAAACGACATCAACGACAAAAAAGAAAAGCCGCTGCGCTTCGTTTCAGCAGGGCTTGGATTTTCAATAGATACCAAGTTTGTTTAATTAGTTCAGTTGACTCGTGGAAAAAGTATTCTATAGAATAGTTATATAATTCACTTTTTAAGTCTCGTACCTTAATTAAGCCGCTCAACAAGCTTCGTGGCCTAAGCGTGGTACTCGACTGAAAAAGCATACATTATATAACGATGGCATAAAATACTATAGTGTTCTGCAGGTCAATCAAGCAACGCATTGTACGCGCGTCAGGTAGATCTAAATGTCACTTTTAGTACGGAAAAATGACCTATGTATGAATGTATGTAATACTACACAGAATGTTGAAGTTGCCGTTTCCAGAATGGTCAAAAAGTGCTATTAAAATGTCCAGGGATTAGTTATTATTGTACCATCTTAAACCTAACCCTGCGCGACCTTTTTATTGTATATTTTTGCGTGTTTTGTGTGCTAAATAAATAAATTCTTATCTTATCTTAAACTGGGTAGACACCGCAGTATTCAGCTAATCAATATATCTTTAATAACATAACAGGGTAGAGTCTGTGTGTTTGGATGTAGGGCGAAATCTGAGGAATTACTAATCTGGTTTCAATAAATATTTTAGAAGTACATACATGGATGGACTTATTTTACCCCGCGCGAGGAGCCAGTTAAAGACATATTTCTAAAATGTGCAGGATCATATCTAAATTTCGATCTAAGTGGAAAATTCAAAAAATATTCGCCACGAGCGGATTTTGAACCCGCGTCCTCTGGAATCCGACCATTGCTCTTATCCAACTGAGCTACAGTGGGCTCCGCTAGTGACGACGAATCTTTCAATCTCTTCCACTCTTCTAATTACACCTTGGGGACGCCCGTAGCGACATCTACCGCGAAGTTATTACAACTTCTGAATCGGACGGATTCTAGAGGTCGCGGGTTCAAATTCCGCTCATGGCGAATTGTTGTTAAAAAATCCGCGTTGATCGAAATTTTCAATTTCGTTAGCGGTCGTTTCTGCTAACTAAACATTTACCCCCTTACTCATAAAACTTAAAATGCCTCTGCTAAATAAAATGTGCTTTGTCCCTTTCTTACGAACACAAATGTCAAAGTGACAGATAAGGACAAACTAATTTTAACGCCATTTTAGTTAAAACAGGCTTGTTGTACGTTTATGAATACGGCCGTTACTGTTAGCATCATACCTTTTCTAACATGGCCGTCTTCTGCTTCCAAACGGCGAAGTTGGACCGCACCCACTTGGTCGCCATCTCGTTGGCCAGCCGGACGGCCGCCGAATGGCCAGTGCTGGCCAACCCTTCCACCACGATGTACTGCAGCGGTGGCCACGCGTTCGGGTAGTCCCACTGCTCGCCCGAGTGCTCGAAGGTGGTCGGTATGCCGCCTTCGTAGATGTCCACCTGGGGCAATAAAAGGAAACATCAGTGAACGTACATAATTCACCTCACCATCATCATCGCATGCCTGAACCATTAGGCTACCGTAGCTCTTGCCAAATTGATAATCAGCCGAAAGACGTCCACTGCTGGACTCATGGACTCTGGGTCATGGTGGCCACCCCAAAGAGTGCCACCACGACCGTCCCTGCGCCACCCGCATCCAGCGGACTCCCGCGAACTTAATATCCAGATAGTTGATGACATAAGGAACACTACTTCACATACTTACAGCGCAACATATACCTAAGGATTCTGATCCTAAGGACTCATATTGCCTTACATAAGACTAACCTTGCTGGTATCCAGATAGTTGATGACACCAGAAACACTACATTACATACCTAGAGCTCTCTAGGTATGTTATGCTAAGAACTCATATTGCCTAACTTCCTCAGTCCACGGCGGCGCCACGTTGGACGGGTAGAAGTAGTCGCGGCGCCGCCCGTGCTCCAGGTTGAAGGAACCTTAACTCCAGACTAACCTTGGTAATATCCAGATAGTTGATGACCCTGTTGACGTAGTAGTCGCTGCGCGCGCGGTCGTAGCTGCCGGTCCACAGCGGCGCCACGTTGGACGGGTAGAAGTAGTCGCGGCGCCGCCCGTGCTCCAGGTTGAAGTCCAGCCACGCGCCCACGTCTTCGTGCCAGAGGACCTGGAATAATACGATACTCATTCTCGTTGCATATAACATGTGCAGAATCTCTTCAAATTTTCATAAATCTCATCGTCATCATATCAGACGAAAGACGTCGACTGCTGGACGTAGGCCTCCCCCAAAGAGTGCCACAATGACCAGTCCTGCGCCATCCGCATCCAGCGGACTCCCGCGTGTGCCTTGTGTGTGTGTTTTTAACCGTCTTAGAGCCAAAGCCCCGTTAATGTATACATTACGAAGAACTTAAAAAAAGCGGCCACTTGCGTGTCGGACCACGCACAACGAAGGGTTCCGTGCCTATCAAAAAGGTCGTATCGTTACTGAAAGCTTATAGCACTTACGTCCTGTAGTATATGATGCAACATTGTAGTAAGTAATAAACATGAATGAGCCTAGCATCTGGTTTACGCTCGTGTAGACACAACACCATTTAAGTGCATTAACGATAACAATCTAGGATCATAAAGCTATGTAAGTGCTCACGCACACTACGATATACACACTGTATATATAGCCCTGTTTCTACCTAAATAAATGCTCATGCATATCCCGACTCTCGTCTATATTATTTACACCCTACGGCATACATCTCAGTCCTTTTCTTAAAGGAAGGCAGTTTTTTTAGAAATATCTCGAAAACCTTTGAACCGATCTTGTTCAAAACCATTTTCGCTGAAAGAATTTAATAAGCCATGTCCATCCATGTCCTGATTTTTTTCATATTTTTAAAATATACGGTTCAAAAATTAGAGGGGAGGGGGGGACACAATTTTTTTGCGATTATCTCCGAGTCTATTCACTTAATCAAAAAAATGCCGACCATAATACGGGGTCTGACCTTCTCCAGAGGGAAAACTAGACCTTATTGGGATTAGACCGGTTACCTCACGATGTTTTCCTTCACCGAAAAGCTGACGGTATAGTTATTGGTGTTACAAGGGAGCAAAATAGTATATTTACGGCGAGGGCGGTGTATTGAATCTTGAACGTAGCGAGGGATCCTGCAATAGAATTATAAAGTAGGATCCTGAGCGTAGCGAGGGATACAAGTGTTAACGCCCGAGACGAAGATAATTTTGCTACCGAGTGACACATACTACTTTTCACACCAACTATCAAGAAATTTAAAAAAGTTGCTGTTAAAATTACTTAGGTAACAAGTTAAAAAAAAAAAACGTATTTTTTACTAATTTTTAAATATTACGAAACTTCATACATTTTCATATAACGTAGTTAAAGTTTAAACTTGAAATATGTTCGTTTTTAATCGATTACGATGAAATTACAATCGATTATTTTATAAAGATCTGTGTTCAATTGGCACGTTGCGTAAATGCTACATGCCAATGAATAAATTAAAAAAGTAGCTTGACCAGAAAACTTGCATTTTGATCCCTCTCGTCGCGGAGCAAAACTTGCAAAACCGAATGAAAGGTATGAAAAATATAATATTCCGCACGGGGATGGATGGTGCGAGTACACTCACCTTATCAATGGCCTCCATTAGTCTCGCATGCATGTTCTTGTAGTACTCCGCCTTGTCCACGTTGTTGAGTCTCTCGTGGAAGCCGCGCATGATCTCCGCGTTCCAGCACATGATGGCGTTCAGGTCCACGGGGATGATGGAGCGGGTCTTCAGGTTTGTGAGATTGCCTGGAAATAGGAGACACACATTGTAATTTTCAAGTGTTGGTGCCGTTTCAGAAGTTGTCACAATTTCGCGGTAGATGTCGCTACGAGCCTCCCTAAGGTGTGTTAGAAGAGTGAAGGAATAGAAAGATTCGTCGCAACTAGCGGACCCACGGTAGCTCAGTTGGCAGAGCGATGGACGGATTCCAGAGGTCGCGGGTTCAAATCTCGCTCGTGGCAAATATTAAAAAAATAAATCCTATTTGATCGAAATTTAGAATTTCGTTAGCGGACGTTTCTGCTTAGTAAACATTTACTGTGTAAATTGTAATTCCCCAAAGGATTCATAATAAACCCCCTTTATCTTAAATTATTTAGAATAGAATAGAATTTTATTGTTTAACCGTGTTACATAGATGGTATAAAATATTACAAGGCCCCAACGGTTACCCATTTCGGGTGTACAATATTTGCTTAAAACTAAGGAAAATATAACTAATATTATTATACATTATTTTTCTTTTAAGACGAAGATTCAAAAAATTATTTCAAAGAATAGAAACCTTTCTTGCTTAACCATGTTTTTAAATTCCGTTTAAATTTTGTATCATCCAACATTTTTAATTCATTAGGAAGCTGATTAAATACTCGAATAGGACTAATAAATGAACTTTTGCCATAAGTTTTATTTTTTACCAAAGGCAATGTCAAATTGTACCTATATTGAGTGCGTAGGTTATCGCGTTGGGAAGCTAGTGTCGTGAAGTAATCCTTGTTACTTTTTACAAAGTTACAGAGCTCGTAAATATAAATGCTAGTTAATGTTAGAAAGCCTTGCTCTTTAAAAACATTTCGAAGTGATTGTTTGTTGTTCATGCGAAAGATAATTCTCGAGCAACTTTTCTGTAAAACAAAAGTAGACTGTACGTCTATCGAGTTTCCCCAGTAAATGATACCATAAGTCAATAAAGAGTATACGTTAGCATAGTATGCAGTAATAACAGCTTCTTGGGAACACGATTCGGCTAATATTTATAGATAGTGCGTAACATTGACTGGAAATTTTATTATGAATTTTTTGAATGTGGTGTTTCCAAGTTAAATGAGGATCTATTATAATACCTAAGAAACTAATTTGTTCTATTTCTTCGATTGAAGTACCAGATTCTATAACATTTAATTTTGCTGGAATTTGTTTGTGATTACGAAATAGCTTAGTTTTTGTTAAATTTACCTTTAAGTTTATTGATTCTAACCAGCTGACGACAGTTTTTACAGTGTTATTTATATTAATTTGGAAATCATAATCTAATTTTTCACCAGAAAATAAAATTGTTGCATCGTCGGCGAACATTACGCACAATTTATCCATAACATTTGGTAATTCGTTGATGTAGATTAAAAATAAAAGAGCACCTAAATACTACCTTGAGGTACTCCGAGTTTTATACTTTTAAAATTAGATCGTACTCATTCAATCGTTTTGGTATTATCATTATAAGTATCAATGATAGTCGCCTGTTTTCTGTTCATAAAATAGTTTTCAAATAATTTTAAAGCAACATTTATTTATGGGTTGATCATAAACTATTTATATGTAAACTAATTCGCATTTGTAAATTTTTAATTATTTTTTCCTTTAAGGTACTACTTACCTTAGTTAAAAAAAAAATATATCTTAAATAACTTATTATAAACACACAAAACTAAGTGATCATATTTGACCTCTTGTTGTAACAAAACTGTTATATTTCACTTTCATTTCATTTTCAGTCTTGTAATATTTCACCTGCATCGTGACCCGAGGTACTGGCAGAATATCAGTGCTAGCTCACACGAGCAAAGCAAAACTGAGCCAGTACCTTTTTGGCATTATTGCAACGCACAAGTACCTATGCCTTAAGAGCGTGCAAACAAAAAGTTCGTATTTTAGCTAACGTAAGGCTTTTTCAAATGCCATAGTTTCGTTCAAATGATTGCATTGTTAAAGTAAACTACTGTTTTGTATAGATAAACTCATATTCTAGACCATACCATTGCTATAATTCTATTTATATAAACAATTATTTAAAACAACCAGGTTTTCGTCGGAGTGTTTTGCAAAAATACGCGTCAGAGCTATCTTTCAGGTAGAATATTTCCATTTTAAACTTTCAAAAATGTATCGATGTTTGCCTTTTACAATGGAATATATAGTCTTTTAGTATACAGAGTGTTTTTTTTAAATGGGACAGTATGGGGAAATCCGAATCTAAAGGAGATAGAGGAAAAGTGTCCAAGGAGACATTAGGTGTTTTTTTATGTAAACAAATTTGGCTCGTTAAAATTTTTGGTCAAGCGTGAGTTGTTCTTAAAAAATTATAAAGTTGGTCAATTTTTTTTTTGACGCGGGTCGGCTTTGTTTCATGTAAGGATTATTTCATTCTATGGAAAGAAAAAAATCTGAACAGCAGAAGTTGGTCAAATTTAATGAAAACTAATCTTCATACAGTTGGTTTATTACTTGAGTAAATGTTAAATTTGACCAACTTCTGCTGTTCAGATTTTTTTCTTTCCATACAATGAAATAATCCTTACATGAAACAGAGCCGACCCGCGTCAAAAAAAATTGACCAACTTTATAATTTTTTAAGAACAACTCACGCTTGACCAAAAATTTTAACGAGCCAAATTTGTTTACATAAAAAAACACCTAATGTCTCCTTGGGCACTTTTCCTATATCTCCTTTAGATTCGGATTTCCCCATACTGTCCCATTAAAAAAAACAGCCTGTATAACAATCGCACTAGTTCTAAAATATTGGTTTTTCTTATTAAAAAATAGCACTACATAAAGTCTAATTCGGTTAGTTTAAACATTTTTTTATTCACGTATTTGATGATGCTTTGGAAATCAAACATTTTATTATAAAACTGCAGGACTTGTTTAATATTACGTGATTTTTTTACGCTTATGGGTGACCCAGTTAATTAAGCCCATTTTTTAAAAAACCACTATATAGCCGCGAGCGAAAACGTTGTTCAATTCATTACGCGCCGGGGCTTCCCAAAGAACGGACGTATCGCTCTAGTCGCTGCCCAAAGGTCGGTGACCGAGCGTACCCGACACGCGCCTGACCAGCTGTAGTGCCTCCGCTACTGATTGATACTTGGTAAGTAATTTTACATGTTAAGTAAGTTTATTTATTTTATTGTTTCACAATGCACTAAAGTGATATAACTTTTTATAGAAATGGGTAATAAACGAAAATTATTTGGGATGAAAAAATCCAATAATACTACGTACGGCCAGACAAGTTAAAAGTTAAGTCACCAATATTATTCATATTATTTATGTTTATGCCGCACTTGCCTTGGGGTTATGTAACGATTGTATGAAATATTTTCGAGTTAGTAATCGTTTTATAAAATTACGGCACATAGAAAGCTGAAATTTGGCATAGAGGTTTCTTTTATGATTTGTACTAGGGGTTAGTCTAAATTTATAGGGCATGAGAAGGGGGCTGGAATTCTGAATTAAAAAAAGTTTGTTTTTTAAACTTCCGGTCATATAACTGGGAATATACTCTTCAAAAGATATAAAAGAACATATCATGTTTCACTGTTTTAGAAAATTCCACCCATAGAATGCTGAAAAAGGGGTTGGAAGTTTGAGTGGGAAAACGTTATATTTAAACCTACGGTTATAAGAAAATGTACTTTTCAAGGGAAATCAATGTTTTTGGTAATTACTTTTTGTGGTAAAGATGAACTTTATTTTCAGACAGAAAAAAATGAGAAAAACCGTCGAATATGGGTGAGGACCAAATTCTTCGCCAAGAGTGGACGTCTTTCGGCTGATATGATGATGATGATGATGATGATATGTGATACTGCAAAAACAAAGGATATTGCACAAGCTCTTTTGGAATATATGTTGCCATATGTAATGCCAGTTCGGTGTGGACAGGAGAAGAGTTCCAGCTGTAAGACTGCAAAAATGAATAAAGATGACTGGTTTTGGAAGGAGAAGATGGAGCCAAAATTAATATTGAAAGAAATGAAATGGTTGATGGGAGAAAAGTAGGTCAATGTCAATTAGGGACATACTTACCTAGGAGAAACTTTAAATATAGGTAGATTCAATCATTTATTTTAGAAAATAACATGTTTATTTTATTTTACATCAAAAATAAAATGGATTTACTAAAAGATCGTCTATAGGTATAATAATTTGAACATTTTAAACTACACGAGTGGCCCGGATTTACTCGGACCAATATTCGTACGGCTTGTGTTTGCAATTTAAACACTGTTAGAGTCAGTCGAGTCTCCATACAAAACTATACCGTATGACATAAGAAAATAAGTGCGTCATCATCATCCCCTAGCGTTATTCCCGGTTGTGTCCTAAAGGAGCTTAGGCTTTTCTTTGACACCTAATCCCAAGATTTGGCATAGGCACTAGTTTTATGGTAAGTAAATAAGTGCGTAAGTTTAATACAATAAAAACATTTAAAACTCTACAACTAAAACTGATTTTTATTTCCTACCTCACTATAAAGTGAAAGTATAACAATGATCAAGAAGTGTCGGTCCAACAGCACGGCAGCACTCGAACCGCACGCACACAATAAACATCGTAGTGTGGGTTGCTAATCATAGCCGCTCGCAGGCGATCGCGACTTTGTCGAGTTGTAACGAAATGTTTGCACGCTCTTAATTTTAATTTATAATTCTATTTCCGTACCACAATTGTTTTACTTGTTCTTTTATTGTTTTTTTTCTTTCTTTCTTTTTTTTCTGTATTTCTTTGTTTTTATTTTGTTGCAAAATGCCAAATAAATGATTTATCTATCTATCTAAAAGGTTTAAAATGAGAGTTGAAGTTAATTATTGTTATATGGTACTAAAATGTAATGCCTTCTTTCGTGTAAGCACATTCATACTAAGGCGGATGTCACACTGCGACGCATCTCCGGACGGAGGTGCGGAGCTGCATACAAATTTCGCCGGACGGAGGTGCGGTGCAGTGTGTCTTACCACACGAAATTTATATACAAACTGAGGCACTTGCATACAACGAGCGCCGCGTCTCCGTCCGGAGATGCGGTGCAGTGGTCAATCCACCTTAAGCTAACATACGAGTTTCTAGGTTTAGACAATCTTCATATGAAAGAATACATCGTGAGGAAACCAGTCTAATCCCAATAAGATCTAGTTTTCCGTCTGTGTTGGAAATTCAGAGGGGTAGTCACGTAACGTTACGAAAGCGCGTTAGGACAATTTAACTGTCATTTTTCCATAAAAAAGTGACACTTACTCGTAGATCTACCTGACGCGCGTACAATGCGTTAAGTGAACGACCTGCAGATGGTTCGCTTTCGTAAAACCTGCCTACGCCAAATCTGGTGGTAAAATGACCCCAGGTTCCTTTAGTGTACAAACGGGAAACACTAGAAGGATGCTCATCATCATATCAGCCGAAAGACGTCCACTGCTGGACACAGGCCTCCCCCAAAGAGTGCCACAACGACCGGTCCTGCGCCACCCGCATCCAGCGGACCCTCACGATCAAGTCTACCAACGCTGCGCCGTCCGGTACGTGGTCACCACTCGAGAAACTTTCCGCCCCAACGGCTATCGGTTCTACGTGCAATGTGTCCCGCCCACTGCCACTTAAGTAAAGCGATTCGGAGGGCTATATCGGTTACCTTGTTTCTGCTGCGGATAGCCTCATTTCTGATGCGATCGCGCAGAGAAACTCCCAACATAGCCATTACCCGTTGGGTGACTTTGAGCTTTCTTATGACGCATAGTAAACGACCACGTTTCAGTACCATATGTCATCACTGGCAACACGGGCCAAAGACGAGTCTTGAGATACTGCGGAATATTGGACGAAAAGAAAGAATAGATGCCATAGACTTGAGACCTTGGATGGTGAGGATGGCGATATCATATATATTACACTAGCAGTCAATGTGGTATGAGCGAAAAGGGGACGAACTGAAAACCATGCTGAGTTCGTTCCTTTTGCCACACAAATAATCTTGTTATTTTTTTAGGGTTCCGTACACAAAGGGTAAAAACGGGACCCTATTACTGAGACTTCGCTGTCCGTCCGTCTGTCTGTCAGGCTGTATCTCAAGAACCGCGATAGCTAGACAGTTGAGATTTTCACATATGATGTATTTCTGTTGCCGCTATAACAACAAATACTAAAAACAAATTAAAATAAATACTTAAGCGGGCCTCCCATACAACAATCGTTTTTTTTTACTGTTTTTATAGATAATGGTACGGAACCCTTCGTGCGCGAGTCCGACTCGCACTTGGCCGGTTGTATTTAATCTCTACATGTATTTTGCTTATGTATCTGTTTGTGTGACAATAAACAATTTTGTTTCTATATTTGATGGCATGTCAGCTACGAAACACCACATGCATCTCTCTGAGCGTGGGTACCTTGACCAAGGCAGGGCACTGTTCGCACTACGGGCGGATCCCATTTCTGTTCCAACTCGCTTTCGCAACACGGCAATCTATCCTCGAGGTCGAAGCCGGGATCGCAACGGACGAGCCAGTTTTTGTCTGTTTCAATTTATGAAAGATCGTTACATATGTTTCTTAAAATATCGCGCCGTTAAACTGCAAATGTCAAAAGACGTTTTTATATGGTCGTCCAACCACTTTAAGGAAAAGGGAACCCGGGAGCGTTTGCCGCCTTCGCCCTTATGACGCCAATGAGGCTGTGCATTGGAAATTATCGCGTGCTTTGAAACGCCTTTCTGACTAGATTAAGAAACAATAAGGTCTAATTTTCAGATATATGATTCTTGACCATATGATTGTTTATCTAATTTTATCGATACATGATTGCTTAAAATTTCCTCGATAGAAAAAAAATCCAAACTTGGGTTGTATTTTCCTTTATTTACTCAGCCTACTCAAACGATACATAATTTTACGACACAATCCTATAGTATTTTATCTCATCCAAAATCTCACTTTATGAAATTTAAATAAAACTTCTCTAAGTTAGGTATTTATCGAAATTTGCTCATAAAAGCCATTCCCGAAGAGTGTTACATCTCTTTTCCTCGTGCGCGGAAGGCGTGTCTCTAGGGGGCGTGTTCGACTCAAATCAAGGCATCGCCTTAATCGTCGGATTCGTATTGAAACATCAAAAATATCGGCGGAAGATAAAATAGTACTAAAGTCTAATTTTTGCTGAGTTGCGCAAAAACAGTATACAGCCACAATACCTTTATTCGTTCCGTTGACGATAAACCATCGCGAAGAGAAGTCCCACCCAGACTCGGCAGCTGCTTTCAGTTCCGCGTATAATTCTTCTTTCTTGTCTGGGGAATCCAGGTTTCTGGAAAAGGGAAATTCTACTTTTATCTACAGGTTCCCCGTGTGGTGTCGGGTTAGAATTTCACCACCCCCTTTCTTCCCGTGGGTGTCGTAAAAGTCGACTAACGGACCAGGGATGAAGTGTGTTGTGGGCGATGGGCTAGCAACCTATCACTGCAATATCACATTTTGTCGATCTATACCCACATTTATGCTAAAAGTGGCGCTGGAATATAGTTTCATGTGCTCTGTCTATCCCTTTTGGGAATAAAGGCGTGAATGTATGTATCTACAGGTTTAGGGGCGGCTAGAGGGGTCTTGACTCATAGTAAGCTCAATAAGGGTTGTGTTATTGGTACTAGACAACGCTATATATAATAAATATAAACACTTAAATACATGGCTCATCCAAGACTTAGAAACAAACATTAATGCTCATCACACAAATATTCTGCCCGGGATTCGAACCCAGGACCTTCAGGTTCTTAGGTAGTCACTACCCACTAGGCTAACGTCGCCAATATGAATATTATGATAGGTGATCTATCGCTAATGTTATCGTGTCTAACCGATTTAAGACAAAGAAAGGACTAAAGACACACCAAGAGTAGTTGTAACCGAAATTATAAATTGCTGTAAAAAAAACTAAAAATCTTACCATTACATGAAAAAGTTAAATATCTAATATCCATTGACGATTGATGAGAATACCGTTACGTAACTTCAGAGATAATAACAGGAAAAGATATGTAGAACACAGGGCGATTAATTACTATGGCCAAAGAACTCGCAAACATATGGTACCTAAGATCCAGTAATAGAACAATGCAGTAGTAAACAATTATTTAAAAATAGATTAAAAAAGGAACTGTTGGATAAGTTGGATAAAATTCAATAATGTTACAGTTAGTTTTACGCTACGTGGATTTATAGTGAGTTAGTTTGCATGCATTAGTTTATTGTTATAAATAAATAGGTATAACTTGCAAAAATATATATAAATGAGAGAGCGCATCACTCGCCAACAAACTGTGAATACAGTTTGGCGAGGTAAAATCTGTACCTTACATTTTAAGTATTATTTTTTTGAGGTCAATAAATAAAAAATATAAAAATCAATTCCAAATATTTATTTATTTCTTCTTCCTAGAGATACAGTCTTAGAGAAATT
Organism: Epinotia bilunana; assembly: GCA_947049275.1. NCBI lineage: Eukaryota > Metazoa > Arthropoda > Insecta > Lepidoptera > Tortricidae > Epinotia > Epinotia bilunana. The sequence goes on along the minus strand of OX346275.1, from coordinate 11,679,581 downwards.
TAAATAGATAAAATATAAATAAATATTTAGGGACACTCTTACACAAATATAGTCCCGAACTAAGCAAAGCTGGTGACAGGCGGACAGACAGACGGACGGATAGCGGAGTCCTAGTAATATGGTACCCTTTGGGCACGGAACACTAAAAATGGATGAAGGTAGTGATAACTAACCTGGCAACATCCACATCTTCTTTGTAACTTTCCGGCCTGGGTCCTTGAGACATGTCATTGTACCGCAGTAACTTATACCTGGAATAAATCATAAGTGGGTCAAAAGAGAGTACCACTATACATTGCCTACTGAGAAAATGTGTTACGCCAACGTTTTTGTATTTTTACTAAATGTCTGTCGTTTTCACTCCCGACCCGTGGTACAACTACGATGTCCAACTGGTTGTACTACGGGGAAGTAAAGTTACCCTTAGTTCAACTTAGTTCAACTGGTTGTTCTATGGGGAAATATCTTTACCAATGGTTCAATTCGAGTGAGTTGTTCTTTCCTTGGTCCAACTAGTTGTACTACTGGGAAATGTATCTATGAACAACTACTGCTAATAAACAGAAAAAGGTTATCTATCAATGTTAAAGTGCAATGCAATTACTACCTCTTTTGATTAGTTGTCTATTGATGATATTAAAACGTTGATATTGACGCGTGACATTTCTCGTTTTCACACGATACCAAAGAAAAATGTCGGAAAATTGTGAAGATATAAAAATAATTGAGAGAAAAGGCGGTAATGTTTTATTATTTGAATTCCTAAAATGTTGAAATCCCGAAATGTTGACTTTCCCAGTAAGTTGAATATATTTTGTTTCGCAAAATGTTGAATTCTTATTATGTTGAAATATTCCAAAGTTGAATTCCCACAACGTTGACTTAAAACGATAAATAATACGAACAGTTTTGACGGAGCCCCGCGGAGCGGGGCTCCTATTTCTGGTCTGTTGGCCCTTCGGGCATCTGAAGATACCTAACGAACCTAACCTACCTACCAGTTGAACTACCCGTGGGCTGAGTAGACCCCTTGGCAGATGAAATGACCGAGTATCCCCCGACAAAATAAAAGGTGTCAACTGAGCCCGCGGGCTGAGTCGTGTGTGGGCCGAGTTGCCCCCGAAGGCAATAAATGTATATTATTTCACATAGGTATTTTGTTTTGTAGACGTTCATTTGTTTTACGCGATCATCTTATCCCCGTGGTCCAACCAGTTGGACATGATTTCACCGTTGTACCACGGGTCATAATCATAAATATTTAAAAAAAGAGTTGAACTAAGGGTAACTTTACTTCCCCGTAGTACAACCAGTTGGACATCGCAGTTGTACCACGGGTCGGTAGCCGTCGTTTTGTGTGTCACGAATAAATGTTTTTATTTCTTTCTTTCTTTTAATTGTTATATATCCCAAACGATTATTTTAACTTAAAAATGATTACAGTAACCTAATAGAAAATTTAAACTACCTATTCAACGATACCCCACGTATGACATAGTTCGTGTGAGTACTTATTTTTTTCTTTTTTACAATATGGCGTGGATGCGGGTGGCGCAGGACCGGTCATTGTGGCACTCTTTTGGGGAGGCCTATGTCCAGCAGTGGCCCTCTTTCGGCTGATATGATGATGATGACAATATGGCGTTTGGTGACCGCCATTTTGAATTTTAATTACTGTCTTTTATTCAGTGACACTCGCAAGATATACCACGCGTTTGATCTCTAGAGTGCCACAAAGGAACAAACGTACAAACAGACTAGTCAAAACATTACCCTCAGAAAAGTTCCATGAATAATGGGGGTTAGCAACTATTTTAAATTAAGTGGCAGTGGGCGGGGCACTTTGCGCGTAGAACCGATGGAAAGGTTCCCGAGTGGCGACCACGTAGCGGAAGGGCGTAGACCCCCACAAGCTGGACTGATGAGCTGGTAAAGGTCGCGGGAGCCCCCTGGATGCGGGTGGCGCAGGACCGGTCATCGTGGCACTCTCTGGGAGAGGCCTATATCCAGCAGTGGACGTCTTTCGGCTGATATGATGACGATAATGCTGCCGTCATTCTTAAAAAGGCAGTCATCTACAAGTAAATTGTATGAAGAAGACTGCCTTTTAAAAAAGTACGGCAGAATGTGCTTGAAATTCTACTCACACGTGGTTCTTATGCTCGACCGTAACCGTGTGGTTGGTGATCCAGAAGTCGAACTCCTTGTCCAGGGTGTGTATGTGCTGGCGGAGGAAGTCCTCGTCATACGAGTCCTGCATCACCAGCTGCACCATCGGGATCAGGAGCGGGGGTTGAGATCTGGAGCACAGGAAAAATTTAGGTAAGTGAATTGAGTTAGAGAAAAAAATACGGGGTCTATTTTTGTTTTTATAAAAAAGGGGTTTGTCGTCAGTCGAACATACCGCCCCGTGGAGCAACAAAATAACTAGAAAACGATTCTGACAAAAAAAATATTTTTGGCACAAGCTTTTATTGCCGACTGTACTTTTTAGGGTTCCGTACCTCAAAAGGAAAAACGGAACCCTTATAGGATCACTCGTGCGTCTGTCTGTCCGTCCTTCACAGCCTATTTTCTCCAAAACTACTGAACCAATTACGTTGAAATTTGGTACACATATGTAAGTTTGTGAGACAAAGAGGAACATGTAACGCAAACAAATGAATTTTAAACATGGGGGCCACTTTTGGGGGGGAAATGAGACAATTAAAAAATAAAGTTTTGCATATACTATCGTGTTACATATCAAATGAAAGAGCTCATTGTGTGCATCTAAAATATTTTTTTTTTGTAATTTTAAAATAATTAGTTTAGAAATTCATCTCCGAAACTACTAAAATCTTGAAAAAAATACACAAAATAGTTCTTTAACTACAGATGACAGGAAAATCTATTAGAAATGTGCAGTCAAGCGTGAGTCGGACTTAATACGGTATTTGACTAACATCAAATCAGCTTATTTTTATGAAACGTCAAAAACGCTACGTTAGTAAAAAAAAAATGTTTAAAATCTTGTTATGTACGGAACCCTTGCAACGCGAGTCCGATTCGCACTTGGCCGGTTTTTTTTGTATACCATCATCAACTACTTACTCATTGAGACGATTCTAACGCGCCCAATCTCTAAATAAATATAAATAACAATATTAATATAATAAATTTTGGGTAAAGGTATAGTTTGGATGACAATTCAATATTACTCTACCATCGAGCTGATCTGATGATGGAGACAGAAGGTGGCCATGGGAATTCAGTATTTAACCGACGTAAGCCCGTTGAGTTTGAGCTAGTTAGTTGATGACAGTATACAGAAAAGTACATACATACATACATTCACGCCTTTATTCCCAAAAGGGGTAGGCAGAGCACATGAAACTTATGTTCCAGCGCCACTTTTAGCATAACTGTAGGTATAAAAGATCGACAAAATGTGATATTGCAGTGATAGGTTGCTAGCCCATCGCCCACAACACACTTCAACCCTGCTCCCTTAGTCGACTTTTACGACACCCACGGGAAGAAAGGGGGTGGTGAAATTCTAACCCGACACCACACGGGCACAGAAAAGTACAGTCGGCAATAAAAGCTTGTATCAATAATATTTTTTTGACAGAAGCTTATTTTTAATACTTTTCGCGTAGAACCCGTTAAGTTAGGTTTGTTTTATAATAATCCTAAATAATAATAATCATGGCTTCAAAGAAGCACGATTTTTAGACAAAATTCTTTTTGTTTCTTTTGTTTCTATTTGTACGGTCAGCATCACATAGTTAGTAGCAGCCAAAGTAGCCAAATATATCGTAACAATTCCTTACTCCTATAGTAATAAAGACATGTTCCGATATATTTGGCTACTTTGGCTGCTACTAACTATGTGATGCTGACTGTAATTATTTATTTTGCCGTTATGAAAACGTATTTGCTGATACGTCCTGACCCATGTAATTCGTTTTTAACATTTCCTAAAACAATGTAATGTTGTTATAGAAATAAACAAATGAAACGAATGAATGAAAATTCGGACAAACAATACAGTGCGGCAACAATTTTCAGTGATTCAGATAGGCATCAATTTGCCCTCTGTTTGTGCAAACTTTTGTCAAGTGAACTCACCTCATCACATAGTATATCCTGCCCCCGTTAGGGATGAAGCCGATCCGGTCGACGATGTCCAGAAAGTTGGAGATCATGCCGCGCGCCGTGAACCGCATCTCCGAGAGCAGGAGACCCTTGACGATCCAATAGGAATCCCAGTAGTAGAACTCGCGGAAACGGCCGCCTGGAAACAGGTCATTTTCATCAGCATCCCCTGCTGGCGTTATTCCCGGTTGTGCCCTAAACGAGCCCGGGGTAAGCTTTGACACCTAATCCCAAGATTTGGCATAGGCACTAGTTTTACGAAAGCGCCTGCCATCTGACCTTCCAACCCAGAGGGAAAGCTAGACCTTATTGGGATTAGACCGGTTTCCTCACGATGTTTTCCTTCACCGAAAAGCTAACGGTAAATATTCCGTACATAAGTTCCGAGCAGGGATTCGAACCCACGACCGCCGCTTGACAGCCGCATACACAAACACAGAAAACAGGAAACAGGAAATTTTAACAAGCTTTTATTTAACTTGCAATGCCATCATCATCACATCAGCCGAAAGACGTCCACTCCTGGACATGCCTCCTCCAAAGGGTGCCAAAGTGACCGGTCCTGCGCCACCCGCATCCAGCTGACTCCCCATGCCGCGCCTTCCGGTACGTGGTCGCAACTTCAGAACCTTTCCGCCCCAACGGCCATCGGTTCTACGTGCTATGTGTCCCGCCCACTGCCACTTAAGTTACTATGCTATGGTTTGCAATGTATGTCTAACTAATTTTGTTCGGGTGGAATCTTGGAAGTCAATTTTGAATTAGTTCAGCCGATTGAGCAGAAATTTTGGGCTTAAGTATAGTTTATAGTACAGTTGGCAATAATTCCATTTTTTACTGAAAACTATTTATTAGTGGGGTATAATTTTGGTACATTGCATGGAGCATTTTGCACTTTGTCTTAAGAGACACTATTTGATATACAGCCGAGGCTCGTTAATCGAGATTGATACATTAAGTTGTAACATGGTCAAAATCAGTATACAAAGCCGGAGAGCCATTAACTAAGCCAGATTCATACTTATCTGACGTGAGTGCGTATCCAATGAGTGAATCTAAGCGGACGAAATGTATGACACCGATCACAGACACAGACCGATCAGAGACACAGTCTGTCGTGTCACAATACGACACGTCAGATATCAGTATTAATTCTGCTTTAGCTGCTACATAGCCCTCATCAGGGATACGTCTTGTTCCAGACTAGGTAACTCACCGGGAACTATCACAAGATGATCCACATAGATGAAAATACAGATCTTGGTTCTCCTTGACGCCCTGCTTCATCATCTGACCTAGCTGCAGCCAGAGTTGTGTCAGCTCCTTAACCAACAGCCGAGGATCTTTAAAGAGTAAGAGACTCACCTCACCAGGCACTATTACAGGATGATCTACACAGATGATGGAGATGGAGATCTTGGTTCTCCTTGACGTCCTGATTCATATTCCGACATAGCTGGAGCAGAGCTGAGTTAGCTCCTCTAACAGCTGAGGATCTTTGAAGACTAGGAGACTCACCAGGAACTATCACAGGATGATCCACATAGATGATGGAGTAGAGATCTTGGTTTTCCTTGACGTCTTGCTTTATCTTCCGACCGAGCTGCAGCCAGAGCTGATTCAGCTCCTTCGCCCACTCCAACAGCTGGGGATCTTTGATGAGCTTCAGGAATGCTGGAACAGGTAGGGAAAAGTGAGTTTAATTAACAATTGTGGGATCTGTAACTTGCAAAATGTATCTTGGGTATCGAGTTACTTTACCAGCCAAATGCTGAATTCAAATAGGTATGTTTTTAATAGGCGCGATATCGACAGTGTTGTGGCTGCATATTGAAGTAAAAGTAAAGCCCGTCTAGAAGAGTCTAGTGTTGTTGTTTTGGATTTGCGACCTTGATATATATATAGACGAAGTCAATGACAGAGCTAAAATTAGAGAGAAAGATACGGTAAGTGGCCTCCATTATTTAACACTGGAAAAAATACCTGAGAAGAGAGAGGTTCTGATATGTTCTGAACGCAGTTTAGGGCTTGACCCCGCTGAGGTTAGATTTTGGTAAGAACTCAGATGCTTTTGGGGTGTTCTTGCGCCCCCTCGCCTATGTAGACCATCTAAATCGGACCAAATCGACCGGATCGGCCAAAATTCTTTCTAAAAGGAATAATTTTGGCCGAAGGAGTCATGTTCCGACGCGACGTTTTCGCGGTCGGTTACCTGACACCACGAAATTGCGCAACACGTCGCAGTAATTGTGTGTTTTAGTTATTAGTTAATAAGGTTTATATTGATATGTATGTTAGTCTTTAAGGTATTTGTAATATGGGCATTTTTGCCTGATTTAAACAAATGAATTAATTAATTACTCTGTCCACTTCTTTACCACATCACTCAGATTAGATAAGGTATTTACAGCATACGTCACTTCCGTGACTAAAGCCTCACCAACACAGAAGATAACACACACAGCTGTATTATTTTCAGTGTGGAATTATTGTCAAGTAAAAACAGGTAAAATCAACGCGTTATCTTTATTCTTTGATTACGTTTGGTTAGGAGACGAGAAAAATAAATGTTAAGGGACAATTTTGTATAAAGATCTCATGAAAGCAGGTAGGTATTACATTAGTGTAATTTTGAATATGTTTAGGTACATCTGCAGTTTCTGTTTATATTTTAAATCTTACATACAATTAACGTCCACCCCTCAGCGAATATTGGCGGTATACAATTTACAATATACAATTCTTTCCTTTCCGAGACTCAATGTCCATAATAATTTAAGCTGTTTGAGTTACGATGCCACAGAAAGACACACAGATACACATGTTAAACATGTACGTCTTATACCCCGCGTTTGAGTCCGGGGTTAAAAAATATCAAACATATTTGAAAGTTGTTACCAGGGTCATCATGCCAGTCCGGAGGAATCCACTTCTCGAACTCGGAGCCTTCAGGGTCGAAGTTCTGGATAACGAACTCCATTATATCGGCCTTCGTCGGTCGCGACCCTGTCCTGAAAAAATACGATAATTTGTTTTAGTTTACTAGCATTTAGCAAACACTAATATGCGACTGCGACTAAGCCGGAGGTTTTTACAACGACGCGAGACGAGGTTGTTACTCCTGTAATTTTTGAAAGTACCGATGTATACTATATGTAGTATATTTATATACAAAACTCAGGATAGCTTATAAGCTCACAGAGTCGCCAAAACTTAAATGGGACTGGGCCGAGAACGTCTGCCGCATGCCAGAAGCGTTATGTGCTACAATTATCACCAAGTGGTTCTCAAATAACCAAATACGGCATAGCGGGCTTGCCGTCTTTGACCAACACTGGAGCACTCAATATTTAATGTCTCGACTTAGTTTTAGTTTTCGTTTTTAGGGTTCCGCACCCAAAGGGTAATAACGGGACCCTAATTACTACGACTTCGCTGTCCGTCCGTCTGTCTGTCGCCAGGCTGTACCTCAAGAACCGCGACAGCTAGACAGTTGAAATTTTCACAGATGATCTATTTCTGTTGCCGCTATAACAACAAATACTAAAAACAAAATAAAATAAATATTTAAGGGCGGCTCCCATACAACAAACGTGATTTTTTTGCCGTTTTTATAGGTATTGGTACGGAACCCTCCGTGCCCGAGTCCGACTCGCACTTGGCCTGTTTTTTGGTTTTAATTGCATCTTCAGCTTGTCAAAAGCAACCTATTTCAATATTTTTTACCTCCTTATCACCTCATATGTTCTTGATGTATGAAATTTTTCTGTGGACACTTTATTAAGAGTGGCCAGATCTATTTATTATGCCTTATTTATATATCTCATAATGTATGTAACTTGTTTTTGTGAGCCTCATAATAAATAAATAAATGTGGTAAGGCGTTTGTAAATATGGGCCTCGTTGCTTGAGACAAATAAAAAAATAATAACAGATATTCCAACCAATAAAAAAAAGGTACTTACTTATTCATCATCTCCTGAAAATGCTCCATGGTGATCTCCGCGGAGACCTTAATCTTCATGTCCACGAAGGTTTTGGAGTCATTGTAGAGCCCGGCCATCTGCACCGTGTCCAGCAGTGGACCGTAGCAGTATATTAAACTGGAATTACATAAAGTTAGGATAAGTTTTTGTTAGGATAAGGCGTGGGTAGGCCCCCACAAGGTGGACTGATGACCAGGGGCCGTAGACAAGGTTACAATCGACCAGCGCTAACGCCAATAGAAAATAATAAAATGTAGGGGAATGACAGATGCCGACGAAACACTTTTCGTTAGCATCTGTCATACCCATACAACTAATAAAATGTATTGGCGTTAGCGCTTGTCGATTGTAACCTTGTCTAGGCCCCCTGGTTACTGTCGCGGGAGTCCGCTGCATGTAGGGTTTACCAGATACAAATTTCAAAAGTCCTGACAAAATTCCCGATTTTCGGCCACAATTCCTGACACGAGCTTAACGCGCTCGCGCTCGCTTCGTCAATGTTGATTGATTTATGTTTATATCGTAAAAAGATAATTACGTTTATTTATGAGTGACAATTTATGAAACTCCAAAATACTTGTGGCTTTCTTTTTTTTAAAAAATATAAAATTTTATTTTTATTTATTTGCCGAAAATTCCTGACATTTCCCTTTTCCGGCCGCATTCCTGACATATGTCTAAAATTCCTGTCATGTCAGGAAAATACCCGACATCTGGTCACCCTAGCTGTCACATTGGCCTAGTGAGTCAGGCATGCGGCTGTCAGGCGGCAGTCGTGTAATCCCGGCTCGTACCAATGAGTTTTACGGAACGTATGTACGGATTGATTAGGTACCGTTAGCTTTTCGGTGAAGGAAAACATTGTATTTCGTGATTTAAAAGAAAACGGAACTTTTTCAACCTAAAATAGAACTTTTCAGGAATAGCGACGAAACATTTAGGTGAAGTAACCTAGCAACACCAGGTGCAGCAGTGGACGTCTTTCGGCTGATATGATGAACCTGGCAACACTGCAAAGCGGACCCCGGGTTCCTTTAGGGCACAACCGGGAATAACGCTAGGAGGATAAGTTTTTGGCAAAAATTACATTCTCTATACAAGCTCTTTCTGGCTGTAGGTATTTTTTTGCATTCATAAAAGTTAACTAACTTCTGTTAACTAAGGGCCTAAGAGTTCACATGCTACTGCAGGGATGGTAACTTATGGTTATAATAGTTCATTCACACATACCTAAAGTAAGGTGTCGGGTGACATTTGTACACAAATGTTTTAAGAGTCCGCAGTAAGCTTGGCCGAATTTCACCTTCCCATACAAACGTAGTTAGGCTCTCATTTTAAAACTATGTGTTGGATTGTGACGAAACTTTGCATATACAATGACATTAAGTATATTTATGTCTGTAATTAGTTTATATGGTTCCAGGTTATGAAACAAACGAAAGACAGTAAAAACAAGTTTTGTATGAAAAACTTAAATTCGCCGTTTCGAATTTTTTTAGTATGGTATCTGAAGCTACATAAACTTAATTACAGACATAGATATACCTCATGTCATTGTATGTGCAAAGTTTTGTTACAATCCAAGACGTTGTTTTAAAATGAGAGCGTAACTGCGTTTGTATGGAGAATCGAGCTTACTGCGGACAAGAGTCCCTTAAGAAAGAGAGGGCACTCTTCTCGCTCATATTTGGAGCAGCCCCAGCCCCCCTATTCTGTAACTTGTCTTAAGCTCACCTCAACGCTCACCCACAAATATATTTTGACACCGCGATGCATAGTAACCAAGCGTAGGCAGAGGTCTAGTTTCGTGACGGGCGACCGGCGGGGTGAGCCGCTTTAGCGCGTAGCGAGTAACAGCCCTGGGGTAGTATCTTTTTTTTTTATGCCACGTCGGTGGCGACCAAGCTTACGGCCCACCTGATGGTAAGTGGTTACCGTAGTGGTACCGTATGGACGCTTGAAACTCCAGGGGTGCTACATGTGCGTTGCCGACCCTTCAAGAATTTATACACTCCTTTGTTGAAGAACCCGCTACTGTAGTCTCTTGGGAAAACCTGCTCATTCCACAACGGGAGCGTCCGAGGGAGGAAATATCTCTGTAACGTACGGTACGCGACCATTTAGGTTCCAGGGTGTGAGGATGAATGCCTTGCCGACGGCGAGCGGTGTGGTACTTCCACCTTACAGAAGACTAGCTTCTGCCCGCGACTCCATCCGCGTGGAACTCATTTATATCGTAGCTCGACACAAACTTTCATCCACCATGTCACCCCCCCAGGGGATGATTTCCGGGATAAAATCTATCCTATGTCCTTCCCCGGGATTCAAACTATCTCCATACTAAATTTCATCTCAATCGGTTCAGCGGTTTAAGCGTGAAGAGGTAACAGACAGACATATAGAGAGACAGACACACTTTCGCATTTATAATACTAGCTTCTGCTCGCGACTCCGTCCGCGTGGAACTCGTTTATATCGTAGCTCAATACAAACATTCATCCCCCATTTCACCCCCTCGGGGGTGATTTCCGGGATAAAAACTATCCTATGTCCTTCCGGGACTCAAACTATCTCCATACTAAATTTCATCTCAATCGGTTCAGCGGTTTAAGCGTGAAGAGGTAACAGACAGACAGACATACACTTCGCATTTATAATATTAGTATGGATTGCAGCCATAACGTTCTCCTTGCTCTATAGCTATAGGTATGTGGTGTGTTGTGTTGCTGGTGGTGGTGATTACTGATGTACTGTGTTGAGTGGGACCCGCGTCCGTCTCTAGCTATCAACACAACGAATCCTCAAATCAATAAAGGATCGGCAACGCGCTTGGGATTCTTCCGGAATCATAAGCGTCTACAGGCTACGGTGTCTACTTACAATCAGGAGCGTATGCTTGTGTGCAACAGTCGTAGCATGAAACACCCCGACAACAAACATAGCTAAAAACCATCAAAACAAGACTGAAGGTGGTTTTCCACCGGCGAGGCGAGGCGGGGCGTGGATGGGCGAGAATTGAAATTAGTATGGGACTTACTACCTATTTCCACCGCGCGCGCGCGCGCTCAGTGCAAATAGGTAGTAAGTCCCATACTAATTTCAATTCTCGCCCATCCACGCCCCGCCACGCCTCGCCGGTGGAAAAACCACCTTCATTCGGTTTGTACGTTAAGGATACAATACCTACCATGGCCACGGACAGACAACCAGATAGGGTTATAACACTTTATAACACCCATATTTTTCATCGGGAGATAAAAACTATGCAGTTGTATTGTTTCCTTGAAACCCAAAGTTACGTAAGACCCGTAACGAATCTCTAGACAACTTCCAGACATACGATACTTTATCAACAGCAGTGAACCGGTTTACACCAGACACGTGTTTAGTTTATACCGTTATCCACGCTAATCGAAACCTTAATACAGATCAATAAGGGCTATAGCAGCGTGCTAATCGCGTGTTTATCGGACAATGTCAAGAGCGCTTGGAATTATGACAATTTGCACCTAGCTGTGATGCGTTTGGAAAGGACGGATTATAGTGAGAATGTAGTGTCCGTTATGTCCTTTAGTGTTGGACGGGTATATACGGTAGTATTATGTAGGAAGTTTCCTTTTCGGTACAATAGTTGTACTCCAGGCAAAATACGGTTTTGAAAAACATTAATTTATAATAGCGTTTTTTTTGTTGATTTCATTTTAAAATTTTATTCTAAGATGATTTATTCAAGAATCCGGCAAACTTTCCACCCGGAAGTAATTATGTAGCTTTAAATGAAGCATGCATTGTGTTTTTTTGTACGATTTATATTGAATATTATAGAGCAAATGTAAATGAACCAAAATAAAGACAAACATGTTTATTAATATTTTTTCTGACTTTTTAGAAGCTAGTTAATTTATCATTTTTTTGATGTCTGAAATTTTGACGGATTTTGTCGCTGGGTAACTATTTAATTGATAATACATCCGTTACACATCAAAAAGAAGCTATTATAAATTATTTCCAAAATTGACATTTTTTCCATACAAGTTGTCAGTTCATTGACTGGACTATTGAGCAACACCTGGCAGTAAAGCTATATCGGTTACCTTGGTTCTGCTGCGGATAGCCTCATTTCTGATGCGATCACGCAGACACCCCCAACATAGCCCTGGATGCGGGAAGCGCAGGACCGGTCACTTTGGCACTCTTTGGGGGAGGCCTATGTCCAGCAGTGGACGTCTTTCGGCTGATATGATGATGATGATGATGGCAGTAAAGATCACTACACTATGAGCCAGGAGTCTGTCTTGGCAATAGCGATTTCTGCACGGCCATCACAAGACAGCGCGCGAGCTCTCCCGATTTTTTACAAGCTTTTATTACAAGCTTTTATTTAGTTCCACCTGTCCCGTTGTCTGTCTGTCTGTAATTAAATCTTGCAAGTTAAATTTAACCCACTTCCCGGTGACTGATTGAGCTGAAATTTTGGGTATAAGTATAGTTTGGATGTCAATTCAATGTTATGGTACCATCGAGCTGATCTGATGATGGAGACGGAAGGTGGCCATGGGTATTCAGTACTTAACCGACGTAACCCCGCTGAGTTTAGGCTCGTTACGAGTAGAATCGTCTCAATGGGTAGTTGATGATGGTATACAGAAAAGTACAGTCGGAGATAAAAGCTTGTACCAAAAATGAATTTTTTGACAGAAACTTGTTTCAGTCGTGCTGTAGCGACTATCATAGATGTCGTTCGTTAGGGTACAATAATACGGGTGTAGACTCAAAATGTATTATTACTCCAAAAGAAAGCAGGCAAAAAAATATGCCTAGTGACGAAAATCCCATTGTGATATCTCAAAGAATTACGAAGCTACAACCGTTTTACTATTGCTTGTTAGAGAGAAAACGCTCGTAGATGGTGACGACACGATCTGCGAGCGTCATAGTAAATGATAATAGTTTCATATGAAGGTGCGTTACGCGGAAAAGGGACAATATACCCTCTCTTAAAACATTGAACACATAACTTTCTGATTATTTAAGTGCTTTATTTTTTTCCATTTGACAATATGTTTAATCCTTTTTCGGGAAAACTCAACATTATTGGTTATTTTATTTGGTGTCTACTCCCCTATTCCGAAGTTATTTGTCCGAAATCATATTTGAATCATTTGTTTCGTTATTCTGAAAATGGCTTACGGTATTTTGAAATTTCGATGCTTATGGACACATGCATGACTTTGCATTTTTTGTATTTTGCCGGTTCGTTAACCAAAGTTAAAATGTTAGTAAGAATTACTATATCAACGAGAACGAATAACGGGTGCATGAAAGTCGTGACAATGATCTATTGATCATTACTCCAGGCAAAATACGGTTTTGAAAAACATTAATTTATAATAGCGTTTTTTTTGTTGATTTCATTTTAAAATTTTATTCTAAGATGATTTATTCAAGAATCCGGCAAACTTTCCACCCGGAAGTAATTATGTAGCTTTAAATGAAGCATGCATTGTGTTTTTTTGTACGATTTATATTGAATATTATAGAGCAAATGTAAATAAACCAAAATAAAGACAAACATGTTTATTAATATTTTTTCTGACTTTCTAGAAGCTAGTTATTTTATAATTTTTTTGATGTCTGAAATTTTGACGGATTTTGTCGCTGGGTAACTATTTAATTGATAATATATCCGTTACACATCAAAAAGAAGCTATTATAAATTATTTCCAAAATTGACATTTTTTCCATACAAGTTGTCAGTTCATTGACTGGACTACATTGTCACTTCGTCGGTAATAACCACAACTCCGGGTACAGTCAGCCAAGCAAGCGGTCTACCGCTTTTGAACCTTAGTGTCGTAAAGTGGTACATTACTTTTTAGGGTTCCGTAGCCAAATGGCAAAAAACGGAACTCTTATGGATTCGTCATGTCTGTCTGTCTGTGTGTCCGTATGTCACAGGCATTTTATTCGAAAAGTATAAGGTGTATTTGAATAAAATTTTGAGGATAGGTGTATTTTGTTAGCCGCTACAGTTTTGTAATTAACTTATTAGAAAAAAAAAATTTTTCAGGGTGCACTCCATACATAAAACTGAAAAGCAAAAAAAATTGTTTCATTGCAAGTCCACGTGTGGCACATCAATCGATAGGCCTTTCAAAATAAATAAAAGGTTTCTCAGCATTTTTTTTGATTAAGTGAATAGAGTCGGAGATAATCGCCCCGAAAGTCACTAAAATTGTGCCCCCCCCCCTCTAATTTTTGAACCGTGCATTTTAAAAATATGAAAAAAATCATGGACATTACATGGGCTTATTCAATTCTTTCAGCGAAAATTGTTTTGAACAAGGTTTCAGAGATATTTCTAAAAAACTGCCTTCGTTTTCCTTCACCGAAAAGCTAACGGTAAATATTCCGTACATAAGTTCCGAAAAACTGATTGGTACGAGCCGCGATTCCAGCCCCTATTCTGTAACTTGTTTTAAGCTCACCTCAACGCTCACCCACATATATATCTTGCCACCGCGATGCGTAGTAACCAAGCGTAGGTAGAGGTCTAGTTTCGTGACGAGTGATCGGCGGGGTGAGCTGCTTTAGCGCGTAGCGAATAACAGCCCAGGTCGCGACCGCCGCTTGACAGCCGTATGCCTCAACCAGTAGGCTACCTTTTTTTTTTTTCTCTACGTATCGTAGTAGCGAATTCATCAACATCCGAATGCTATGGTTATGGCAGGCAGATATCGCAAGATAAAAGCGCATACGCCGTCCAGGTACGAACTACCTTACTAATATTTCCATTTTGTAACTACTAACGTTGAAGGATGACATTCAACGCCGCTTCAACGAAATTCAGACTCATGCAAAATGATCATGGAAAGTTTCGACAAAAGATGTACGTCGTACGTATCAGAAATGCCGTGAGGTCATTTGCCCCATATGCTGCACTACCTATAAATAAATAAATAATAGGGGACAATCTTACACCAATCCCACAGTAAGCTCAATAAGGCTTTCGTTATGGGTACCAGACGACGATATATTTAATAAATATAAATAACTAGCTTCCGCCCGCAACCTCGTCTGCGTGGACCTGGGATAAAAACTATCCTCTATTTTAATCTAGGCTATAAACTATCTACATCCAAAATTTCATCCAAATCGGTTGAGCTGTTTAAGTGTGATTGAGTAACAAACATCTACTCGTACACATCCAAACTTTCGCATTTATAATATTAAGTAGTATTAAATACAAACATAACATGCAAGACTCGGAAAAAATTGATCACAACAGATCAGCGATGGTCGATATAAGGGCTCTCACAGCCCGGAAGCCACTACCAGAAGAATATTGGCCCTTAAAGATTCGAACCCAGGACCTTCAGCTTAGTAGGCAGCGTCTCTACCCACTAGGCTAACCGGTAGTCCAAACTATAACCCTGACCTTTATGATTGAGTAACAAAATCAAAAATGTATAAAAAAAAACGTGTTTTCTTTATACGTACTTAAAATCTTGTGTGTCTTTTGGGACAGTCTATACTTAAGTTAGTGTACAACACTAGTCCTTGCCTACGTGATGCAAGCACCTACTAGAATAGAAAGATGGCTGTATTTTAATCGACGGTGGCCCCGTCGTTTTTTGAGCGCTTTTTTGCGCATGTCAGTGACCGACGCATGCGCGCAGCACGTGATACTCACGCGCTCCCGTGTGCGTACTTTAGTTATCTGAGGCTCTAAAAGTTTTACCGAAACAAAATTTTACGGTCGCGTTTGCGTTTTACCCTCAATTTGTTTGGGATTTGACAGAGGCGAACGCGGTCGGTTTCGGTCTAACTTATACTAGAGCCTCTGGCATGCTCTTGTATTTCCATTTTTTCGTACCTCAAGTAACCACGACATATCCTAGACCACGGCGTTCGCAAACACTCATCATCCTCCCAGCGTTATTCCCGGTTGTGCCCTAAACGAGCCCGGGGTCCGCTTTGGAACCTAATCGCAAAATTTGGCATACGCACTAGTTTTACGAAAGCGACTGGCATCTGTCCTTCCCACCCAGAGACGAGACCTATTGGGATTAGACCGGTTTCCTCCCGATGTTTTCCTTCACCGAACCGTTGGCAAACAGATCTATGGCCTGCCTATTGGTAAGCAGACACCGTAGCCTGGAGACAAATGTAGTTCACTATTTAGCATCCTCAGGACCTCTGGACATCACTAGGAACACAATACAAGACTATGTAGTGGTGTTATCATGTCTACGATCTTCTGCAAGGGAGTCACTTCCCCACTCCAAATATCAACGAAACTGCAATAATAGACAGAGGACTATGGTCGCTTTTTTATTTATTTACTTACTAGCTGATATGCCCGCGGCTTCGCCCGCGTGGTTATAGGAAAATGGAACATATTGAATTTTCCCGTGGGAATTAGATGTTTTCCCGCTGGAAAAAGTAGCCTATGTCACGCTCCAGCTTCTAAACTATCTTCATACAAAAAAAACACATCAATACGACGCTCCGTTTGCGACGTGAAAGAAGGACAAACAAACACACACACACTTTCGCATTTATAATATTAGTAAGGATTTGAAAATATGTCTACATGCCCTTACAGATAGATCCGATGCGACATGAAACTTAAAATTAACATATACAAACAGGAACATATAGGTTATTTACAAATAACAATCAGGCACAAACAAATAATTACAAATAACACCATTACAAATTACTGACACTAATTACTCTTTCAAGGATGTAGGCCTCGCATCCATCATCTCACAGAATCTCAGGCATTCATTTCTCACAGACGCCCATCGCCACGCGAACAGGGCTGTTATTCGCTAAGCGTTAAAGCGGCTCACCCCGCCGGTCGCCCGTCACGAAACTAGACCTCTACCTACGCTTGGTTACTAAGCATCGCGGTGTCAAGATATATTTGTGCGTGAGCGTTGAGGTGAGCATAAAACCAGTTACAGAATAGGGGGGCTGGTCGCACTCGGGTGCTGATACCAAGAATGCATTCAAGTGTGTGAGGGGCACGGACCAGCGGAGAGTTCAGGCGCGACACGGTGCGTCTCGCTGGCAACGCCTGATGATCAATGATGGAAATCTTATTTTTATTTTGTTTTGCTGCAACACACAGCAATTGTATGTTGATTTTTTTGTTATGTTACTATTATGTCTATTCTGTTGCATATTGTGTATCGAATACTTGTTATAATTTTGTTTTTGTACGATGTTGTTTCAGTTTCTGTGTGATTGTAGCAAACAAATAAACGTTTTATCTATCTGTCTATCTAAAGATAACCCCCTGAAATGGGGAATCAGATCCGAAGAGAGCGATGCATTTTGCGAGTGTGGCACCGTCCAAATTTAACTCCGCAACACATGACACAGGGCTCATTGTGTCCGGCTACCTACGTGCACTGCAGAAGATCTCCTAAAAGCTACACCCTGAGGGATAAAGGTGGCAAAATATTGGCAAAATCAATATAGTTTAAGCTATTTGATCCCTTCACACGAAGAAGAAGAAGCGAAACTGTAATTTCTGTTATGTTTAGTTAAATAAATATATTACTGCTGGTTATTCAGCGCACGCTACTTAGTAAGTTACCCCCTTATTCATAAAACTTAAAATGCCTGCTAAATAAAATGTGCTTTGTCCCATTCTTACGAACACAAATGTCAAAGTGACAGATAAGGACAAACGAATTTTAACGGCATTTTAGTTAAAACAGGCTAGTAGTACGTTTATGAATACGGCCGGTATATAACTGGAGCAAGGCATTGAATAAAATCTGTGCATGCGCAAGGTCGAATCGCTTCCTGCTACCATGCTCCTGCGCAGGGCGAGGCACTGATGTGAGCGGAGCTTATAGACTTAGCTATGTTACGAGTCGAGTTCTTTCCAACTCGGATAACTCGAGATGATTCGGTTGCTACTTGAATCGAAACTCGAATCGACTTGACTCGCATCAAGCATGCCGCAGCCAAATCTGCGTGTCGGCGAGTCGAGTCGAGTTCAGCGTATTCGTATTCTTGATCCGACTCGCGTGCACTTGCATTCGTTATCCTATCCGTATCAATTCTATGCGAGTCAAACTGGCAGTGGGCACGGCGAGTTGACTCGAGTTGCGAAGGAACTTGATTCGGATTAACTCGTTTAGACTCTGATTACTCCCATCTTAAAGGCCGGCAACGCACCTACAACTCTTCTGGTGTTGTGAGTGTCCATGGGCGTCGATTATCGCTTACCATCAGGTGATTCGACTGCTCGTTTGCCTCCCATATCATTAAAAAAATAATAATAATAATAATGTATTCGAATTAGACAACTCGACTCGCCCATCGGCATTCATGTAGTAGCATTACTTGTCCTGTTGGTATGGTCGCCAGAATTCTCTGGCGACCAGCGTTGCCAGATGGTTACATTTCTTATATTTTTCGTAACTTTTGACCCGCTGGCGTCCATACCTCGTCCATACATGTAAGTAACATTTATTATTCAGGGAACTTTCTTAACATTAAGAGTAGGACTGACACCTTACTTATGTTAGTAAAAAAAAACTTACTCATACAAAAGTATTTCGTGGTCGGGACAGTATACGACGATTTATATTATTATTTTTGAACGTATTGACATAGGTGACATAAGGGACAGGAGTTTCATTGATGTCATTTTTGACACTGACAGAAGTGACAGTGATAGCAAGAGATATATAATTTCAAACACGAACCGAAGGTTCGTTACATCTCGATCTCTGTCACTCGACTCGCGCAAACTAATACAATTTTAAGACGTGAGAATGAAAAACGTAACTTTTGCAGCAAAAATGTAACATTTTAAGAAACGAAACGTAACTTACGACTCAGGGGCCCTGGCGACCATTTGTCTGGAGAGCATTTGTCTCTATCGTATACTTATCCTTGCAAGAGTAGAGTACATCTGAATTTCGGTCAATCTAGATCAGTTTGACAGGACTGGCTTCCCATGAGGCGGCTTGACCAGACTTGCTTAAATAGCATTTTTTCAGACTTCCCGTTTGACATTTACAAAAATAATAAATTGTTGAAATTTGGCGTACCCTCAATGGAAATCTTAATCTAATGTTATAATAGCAATAATCTGAAGCCCAATACGAGATGATCAAATGTGGTCCCTGCGTGATAGGGATATCCCTCCATTTTTAATTGTCTTTATCACAATCACAGGGACATCAAAACAAGCGATATGCAAGAGACGTCTCCTTCTGTCATATAACACGAATGGAATCTCGGCCTTCGGAAGCTGATCATAGACACTCTTCTATACTTGTAAAGTTAAAGTGTCAACATACACTACTAATGTTTGCAGTCACCATTAACGGTCAAAAATATATAATATTTAACCATCAGAATGATAGAAACATGAACAATCATACTATTTGCCAACGTGCCAAAATGTCAACAATAGCCATCGGTCCGACAGTTATTTCATAGATCAACTCATTCACTTACAACGCATCCACTTAAACAATTAATTCATTGAGAACAGGGCTGTTATTCGCTAAGCGTTAAAGCGGCTCACCCCGCCGGTCGCCCGTCACGAAACTTGACCTCTACCTACGCTTGGTTACTATGCATCGCGGTGTCAAGATATATTTGTGGGTGAGCGTTGAGGTGAACAAGTTACAGAATAAGGGGGCTGAGATCGCAATACTTAAGTGGGCCCTCAATCGCTGCCAGATTGCCACACTGCAAGCCGTTGGACTCACGTGGACACGGTAAAAATAGATCTGATTCAGCATCGGATGAATGGCAGGAAACAGAGGTATACGCCAAGACTGGTTGCGTTAGGACTGTTTTTTTTCTTCTTTATTTTGGCCTGGTTTGAATTGAAGCCGAGCGCTAAGGCGCTCGACATTAAATCCGATTGTTGTGGTTTCGACAGCTCGTACCACTAACTTTTTTACCAACTGTACGTCTAATGGTGGTACTCCACTTGGCGCTATTTGCCCAAATATTCGCGTTGAATCTTTTTCCTTCCGACGGCAAATTAAGAGTCCGCAGTAAGCTCGATTCTCCATACAATCGTGGTTACGCTCTCATTTTTAAACTACGTGTTGGATTGTACCGAAACTTTGTATATACAATGACATGAGGTATATTTATATCTGTAATTAGGTTATGTAGCTTCAGATACCATAGTAAAAAAAATACAGCGACTTTAAGTTTTTCATACAAACTTGTTTTTGCTGTATTTTGTTTGTTTTAGAAACTAGAGCCATATAAACTAATTACATACATAGATATACCTCATGTTATTGTATATGCAAAGTTTTGTCACAATCCAACACGTAGTTTTAAAATGAGAGCGTAACTACGTTTGTATGGGAAGGTGAAATTCGGCCGAGCTTACTGCGGACTCTTAAAGAGAGGCAACGCGAACACGCAACCCCAAGTGTAATGCCACCATAATGCCAACAAGGTTTAGTTTTCCCTCTGCGTTGAACGGTCAGATGGCAGTTGCTTTCGTAAACTAGGGCCTAAGCCAAATCTTGGGATTAGCTGGGGTCATTACGCTGGTTACGCGACCACCTTCGGTTAGCGACCACCTGAAGGAGAAGGTTTTTTCTATTGAAGATAACATCAATTCTACAGACCCTATTGAGACAATTAGTTGTACATGCATTTTTTTGTTGTTTTAGAATAGAAATCTACTAAAAAACCGAGAAAATATCCTTTCAGTTCACCAACTCAGCTAAGTGGTCGCCAACCGGCACATAAAATTAGGTGGTCGCTAACCGGCGAAATGACCCTGCCAAAGCATCCCATCCCATTATAAAAAAGGAAAACATAGGAACATGTCAATAGTAGCCATAGATTTATGGAAAAAAAATATTGCTCTAATATCCAGGGAGAAAACATGGGACTACGTTTCTATGGAAAAACGGCCGTTGTGTTTCCTCTTACGCCGTGCCGTGCGTATTATCTCATTTGTCGCTCCACGCACTCCAGTTCAAATTTATTTAGAGATAACAATATAAATACTTACCCTGCCCTCGTGCTATGAATTTGAAATCTACTAAAAAACCGAGAAAATATCCTTTCAGTTCACCAACTCAGCTAAGTGGTCGCCAACCGGCACATAAAATTAGGTGGTCGCTAACCGGCGAAATGACCCTGCCAAAGCATCCCGGATTCCTATAGGATACACAAGAAATAATTATTTGTTGCCATTTCTCCGCTACCCCAAAGTTTGTCTTTAGCGATAAGACCGTCTATTTTTAAGTTCTTTATGTCCTGTATTTGATTCATGTTTTGAGGTGTGCAATAGGTATTTGTATTACATTGTTAGTGATAGAAACGTAGGAGGTGATGAGTTTGGCCCGTTTTACGGCGTGCCAGTATTTGAGTTCGGACAACCGCTCTGCGGGACCTGAATGATCTAGCACAGAGTTACGGTTTTGGGCTACCGTTCGCGCTGTAGGATGGTGTGCGGTTTATTTATATATAATGAAAAAAAAAACACAATTTATATATCGGATTCGTGGCTTTAAGAGGAAACACTAAGGTCGATATAATTGAGAAATAGGTATTTGTAAAATTTATTGCTGTCGCGCCAACCTCAAGCCTCCCCCCGCAGAGTGCGATAGACAACTGCAGCTTGAACCGAAAATACCTATTAAAAGAAGATAAAATCAACGTTTCGTAGTCCCCTGATTTCTTCTCCAAAACTTGACCTATTTAACTATTATTTTTATAAAAAATCAAAGAAAGGCTTTGGCCGTGTTCCTATGTTTTCCTTTTTTTAACCCCCGATCCAAAGAGAGGGGTGTTATAAGTTTAACGTGTCTGTGTGTCTGTGTATCTGTGTATCTGTCTGTGGTATCGTAGCTCCCAAACGGATGGACCGATTTTAATGCGGTTTTTTTTATTCGAAAGCTGTTGTGAGCCCGAGTGTTCTTAGCCATGTTTCATGAAAATCTTTTTAGCCGTTTTTGAGATATTGGACTTTGAAATGAAAATGTCGGGGGTTTTTCAACTTGTCTAAGTTCTTTAAATAATCTACTCAAAATTGTTTTCTGGATGTTTGAACACAGCGGAAAATCTGGGGTTTTTTTAGGTGTTTGAAGGTTAATATCTCTTTTAAGAATACATTTATAACAAAAAGGAAAACATAGGAACATGTCAATAGTAGCCAGATTTGTGGAAAAAAAATATTGCTCTAATATCCAGGGAGAAAACAGGGGACTACGTTTCTATGGAAAACGGCCGTTGTGTTTCCTCTTACGCCGTGACGTGCGTATTATCTCATTATCATATTTATAGAGAGATAACAATATAAATACTTACCCTGCCCTCGTGCTATGAATTTGAATGTATTGATTTAAAATCTATTTGCCAATTTTGCCATCTACTTAGAACGGGTCACAGTCCTAACAGGGTCAAATGAAATCGTGGGTGAATGTCTTGTCAAAATCGTGTACGAATGAGCATTCTGACTAGATTCTATCTCTAACGCTTCTTTTTTGTCTGTGTCTACCACATGTGTGTCACTAATCTGGGGGTCAAATGGATAGTATGGCTTAGGAAGTCTAGGAGCATAACCTAATCGAACGAGCGAGCGAAGCGAACGAAGTTCTATGCTTCACCTTGGGCCGAAAATCGTTTGTCCGGTGTCCCGCTGTCCCGCTGTCCGGCTGTTCTCCTCTACAGGTCGCAATGCCCAACTGATTCTCGTGAAATTTTGTGAGCAGGTTCGTTAATGTGTAAATTATGTAGATTTTCTTGGAAAAAAAAACTAAATTAACTAAGACACCCTCGTTAGTTCCACAGCTCTCACAGCCTAGTACACCTAAGTAACAAACAATAAATTCGACTCACCTATCACAGGTTGGGGGTAGATAAGTTCGGTCGGCACCCGCGGCCGCCAACACCAACAACCACCACATACGAATCATTTTCACTAATGGCACTTCACTTAAACTAATATCACTCAAAAGGAACTTTAACACTATCTCACTTGGTAAGTTTTTGGTCGTATGAAATGTTTTTACGTATTTAGAAAGGTGTTTGTTATTTTAGGCTTCTTTCTGAAGGGTGGGCTGCTCATTTTTGGTGGCGGTGGTGGGATGATTAGGCTGAGTTAGCGCGCATGCTGATTCGGATCTGAAAAAAAAAACAAAGAGTCTAGTCGATGGAAGGTAAGATACTATCAGGCGAAAGGAAAAGTTCTTTCAGTGCCTATCAGTGGCGGCGCGTCATATTTTCCAATGGGCAACCAATGAAATGAAAAAGTAGAGTGAAAAAAAAATCGTCAAAAATTTATTTTTTTCTGTTTATTCTTATGAGAACACGATACCTATTAAGCCCTTGATCGGTTCATACCCCATTTTTGTTACACCGTGTATAACTATAGGCTTCCCAAGAAATTAATATTATGCAAGCCGGTGGGAATCGGCTTGTATGGACACTCCGCTACTGGTACAGTCAGCGTCACATACATCTTTACTCTTCAGGGTGTTCAAAAATATCTGAACATGTACTCTATGGCTTTGACAATAAAGTCGTGTTCAGATGTTTGTGAACACTTTGACCGCTCAGATGTATGTGATGTCGACTGTACCTATTTACATAATGAAAAATTAAAAAAATATCAGTTTAAAGTTTAAACATAGTTTTAACAAAGGCAAGGTGCGAGCCTCCTTTTATGAATTACATTATGCTTGTGTCAGGAGACAGCGCTCTTCCAGTACAAGAACTGGTAATAGTATACTAAATAATGATTTGTGATAGTAAGCACTAATTTTCACATAATAATATTGCTAGTAATTAACAATTTAAACGTAACAGGTAAAGGAGTTATATTTTATTGTAAATTATATGTATATATAATAGGATTAGGACCGATTTTAATTCAGTCAAACGTCAAAATTAGATAGATTATCTTGGAAAAAAACAATACGTGTTTAATGACATTGAGACTTGTAAGTAGCATGATCTTCGCAAAAGGTAAATTAGGCAAATTGGTATAACGTCCCGAAAATGTTTAAACTGAAGTAATATTATTATTTACGCTGAATCGTGATTTATATCTCTACTATACTGCAGAGGCCCTAGTAAGGTTTTATCGTCACATTTTACTTTGAAAATGTACTGAAACGTTACGTAAAGCTAGCTGGGCAGATGTGCGCATAAAAACAATGAAAATCACTGTAAAATCATGTAAACAAATAGTTATTTGTGTCACAAGGGGGCAAAATAGTATAATTACGGCGAGGGCATTGTATTGAATCCTGAACGTAGCGAGGGATCCTACAATAGAATCCTGAGCGTAGCGAGGGGTTCTAATGTAGGATCCTGAGCGTAGTGAGGGATAAAAGTGTTAACGCCCAAGACGAAGATAATTTTGCTACCGAGTGACACATACTATTTTTCACACTATGATAAATTTAAAAAAGTTGCTGTTCAAATTACTTCAGGTTTTAACAAATTTTCTTAATTTTTATTACTAATTTTTAAATAAAAAAAACATAAATTTTCATATAACGATTATTTATTTATTTAAACTTTATTGCACAACAGAAAACTTATCGTACAAAAGGCGGACTTAATGCGAAATGGCATTCTCTACCAGTCAAACCTTAAGCCAAAGCGGATAAGATTGTGGGCAGTGCAAATAACAACGGAAAAGAATAATAACATTACGGTAGTCCTATATACAACATATTTACACAAATACATACACATAAATAAAATAAATTACTTACATACACAAATAAATATATACTACATTCATAGTACACGTTACTATAGATACGTTACTATAGATACGTTACTATAGATACGTTATTAAAGTTAAAACTTGAAACATGTTGGTTTTTAATCCATTACGATGAAATTACAATCGATTATTTTATTAAGATCTGTGTTCAATTGGCACATTGCGTAAATGCTACATGCCAATGAATAAATTAAAAAAGTAGCTTGAACAGAAAAGTAGCATTTTGATCCCTCTCGTCGTGGAGAACAACTTACTTTTCCGAATGAAAGGTGTGAAAACCATATTCTCACTATATCAAAACGCGTACAAACGATTTACAACCCGAACATTGTACAAACGACAACACTGTTAACTGACCATGCTGTGTTTATATAGAACCTTAAGATGCATTGTAATCAGTTAGCTGTGTTGTCGATAGTACACATGGTTACAAAGCGGGTCCGCGATCAGCGCAGAATGGTGAATTGTCAGTACTAGACTCAACGGATCCATTGTTAAACAGATGGCGCAAGTGACTGGAGATATCCAGTGGATCCTCCTAGCGATTTTCCCGCTTATGCTAATGTACTGATTGGATTCTGTTGGCACAAAATAAATAATAGTACTACGTACAAAAGGTTCTCTGTTAACAAATCCCCTGTTTAGGTCTCAGACCAAGAAAAAAAGACAGACGGAGCGTTACGAACAGTCTAGTGAAGCCAACCGGTTTTCAACCAAGCCCCATAAGTTTAGCACACGCTAAACAAATTAAATTAAGTCGGTCTTGGTTTGTTTACCTCTACCTATGCTTAGTTACAACGCATCGCCGTGTCAAGAAATATTTGTGGGTGAGCGTTGAGGTGAGCTTAAAACAAGTTACAGAATAGGGGGGCTGCTGTTGGACCGATAATCTTAAGAGGATTCCTGGCAATGGCTAGATGTGGAAAATCCGGAATCGAAAAAATTACGGCTCAACATAATGGATTAGGCCAGCCAGGTCCAGCAGTGGACGGATAAACGTTGATGTCTATTTTGCGATATCGATGTACCTACTTCGATTTTTTGCAAACAGTATAGTCTTTTCGTCGCACATATATTTCATATGCAAATAAATATATGTAGGAAATTCACAGGTCGCTCTTCTTCATTCGATGAATGACAAAATCGTCTCCGTCGATGCATGTACTTAGAAAGACCAACTTTCGTACAAATTCGGCTGACGCATCTGCACCATTTAGTTGGAGCGCGCTTGTGGATGTAACTAAGACAGACAGGCAACTACGGAACCCTACACTGCGCGTGGCCGATTTTTTAACTGTGGATATTATTTTTCGTTTAACAATCTACTAGAGAAATTCTGCTTAAATTATCGTACGTATGAAAATCAACAATGTAACTTGTACTGGCTTCGTTTGCCGGCGATATGAGCGTCTAAAGAGTATTCAATAAAACAAGCATACGGGAAAGCCAGAAATAATACAATTCGACAAATTCATGGTCATTGACCGAGCTTCAGAAATACTCAAGGTTTGCCAGAGGTCGGCCGCAAATAGAACCGAGTTAATTTTCAACCAGCGCTCCAGAACTAGGTTCGGTGATTGTCACTGGCAACACAATACACACGTGCCAATTCGTATACTAGTTGAAAATATGTCCCACAACGTATAAGAGCTGTCATTGCAATTTGAAACTTGTAGCCATGACGGTAAAATCGCTATTCGAACGAATTTTTTAGTTACAAATCGGTCGACTAAAATAATTTTAAGTACCTACTTTCTCAGACTTGGCGCGCGTAAGTTCTTGTGATAAGAGGAACAAATGAACTGACATGACAGTATTTTGGTGAAATAATGTGATACTTTAGTAATGAATTTATGGTTCTTGACGCGTTAACGGGGCTAGCTCGCTTTAGGTACATTCCAATGTATGACACCTTAATTTCGATAATTGACACTGTTGTTCACTGGCAACGGCCGGTGTTGAGCAACGTTTACCTTCAGTTATATATATAGATTTGGTGCGTGCAATATTTTTTTATTCCTACAAGTTTCTCATCTGGTCATTAAGATGCTTTGAAATAAGTTTCAATATTAAGATATTATTTAACATTATAAATGTGAAAGGTTGGACGTTTAGATGTTTGTTACTCAATCACGCTTAAACGGCTCAACCGATTTCGGATGAAATTCTGCACGAAGGTAATTTATAGCCTGGATTAAAATATAAAATACTTTTTATCCCGGGTGTACGCAGACAAAGTCGCGGGCGGAAGCTAGTAATTCATAAAGTCTTCAGTCGTTTTTGAGTCAACTGTTCAAACCGGCTAACATGTTTTAGCTGGTAGTCCTACACGGTGAGGTTTCTTCTATAAATAGATAACCATCCTTGTGGGAACGGACATACCTACTTTCTACACTCTTTGTTGGACTATGCATGATTGGTACGTCAGAGAGCGCAACAGGTGTCCCTTACTTACACTTTTCATTTACGCGCAGAGACCGTTACTTGATAGCATAGTACAAATCGCTTCCGCTTATGTTTTGCATCCCGTTCGAATACACGTGGGACCGAACAATGGTGAAGAGTGGCAACGTCTGACGGACGACACTTGTATCTACCTACTTTTTTACGTGATACGTGATCACGCTCAGCTATAGTGGTTCAGCAGTATTACAATCCATACTAATATTATAAATTTTAATGCGAAAGTGTGTCTGTCTGTCTGTTACCTCTTCACGCTTAAACCGCTGAACCGATTGAGATGAAATTTGGTATGGAGTTAGATTGAATCCCGGGGAAGGAAATAGGATAGTTTTTATCCCGGAAATCATCCCCTGAGGGGTGAAATGGGTGATGAAAGTTTGTATCGAGCTACGATATAAACGAGTTTCACGCGGACGGCTAGCTACAGCGAAGCTATTTTACAATATAGTAGGCAATAAAGAAGCTCACATACGTACATACACCATAAAAATTGTATATTTATTTTTGGGCAGCAGTGTAAAAAGATGTATGACACAACTAGCCATGATAATCATGGCTAGTTGTGTCATACATCTTTTTACTGCCCACACTGTGGGGAGGAAGAAACCAGTAAGCATGTACTAGCGGAATGTATTATGTACGCAGCACTGCGGTTTAATACATTCGGTAAAGATGTGTTAGAGGAGAGGGAACTGAGGGATGTCCTTAAAGATGTCCTTCTGTTCTGCAGGAAAACGAGAAGAATGGAAGAGGATGCGTTTGATATGGGAACGTCGCCGGGACAGTAACCTGAGGCTCCAAACTTAGGGAATGGGGCTGAATGAACGCGACAAGCGATCGACCGCCCGCCTGTTACCAGCCGGGCGTCCCTTCAGAACATCATCAGCCATGATTAGATTAAAATATTCACAAAAGTAAAAAAAAAATCCTTGTTGATTTACTACACTTCCAGTAAATGTTTGCTAAGCAGAAACGTCCGCTAACGAAATTCTAAAAACTCCAATCCGGCTAATGGTCGCGGGTTCAAATCTGTGGCGAATAATTTTTACATTTTCCACTGATTGAAATTTACTACACTTCCATCTTTAAATAAGTAGATATTTAGGTAAGATCAGTTTTCTATATACAAAACAACATACTGCGTGTATTTTTAATATTACTTTCATCAAATGTTAACCAGATGTAGGTGTTAGGGCTATGAACCGATATTGCAAGATTTGTTAGTGTTAACTGTTCATATTTTAAAATAAAATTAATAGTTCTCAAGAATTGAACGTGTAATTTGTACCGTTCTTGATGCCTTCATATAAATATATTTATAGATATAGTAAAAGAAGGAAAATACAACTACAGTCCAAAAGTAAAGCTAAGGAAACCTTTATAAAAATAAGCGTAGAAAACGAAAATACTTAAGTATAAAAAAGTACGATTGAAAACATGCTTGAAAATAATTTTTAAAGTATCGTGTTAGACAGGTTTTGTTGCAAATTCTGAATAAGATCCTCGAAATTAATAATTTTAGAATAAAACTCGAAGGTCAAGTATTAACAAAACGTTTGGACACAACCATCGTCTGGAAACCGCAATAATATAATAGTAAGCAAAAACTTGCACAACGTGCCCGTGTGGCAGATTATTTTTTTGAATTACTGTTCTATAAATAAATGTTGTTTTTATCCAAAGGTTGGTGTGACTCGCTAATATGCAACATTGCAAATCGATTAGATTACAAAAAGAAATGCGACAGGTGATTTATATCTTGAAATGTTAATATAAATATAAAAACGGGTATGTTATATTAAAGTTGAGTAATGTAAAAAGGATTAATATTTACATGCAAGGACAAAAAAGGGAAGCCCAGGATCGTGCAAAGAAAAGCATGTAGGAAATCAGACTGACCAAAGCCGGGATACCATTATGTAGAAGAGTTTTATTAAATTGTATGGGTCAAAGACAAATAACCAATCATTAAAGATTAAAAATTGGTGTACAGAAATAGCGACGTGTTCGTCGTTTGAAGAAGATAACACTAGAATATACTTAAGCACTCAGCACAAACTAATAGATATGACCACAGCCGTGACCACCACAGTACCTAGTGAAACCAGTGAAGGACCCATTACCCAACCACTATGCAATGAATTAACGACTGGGAAGAAGGGTATGATCATAGGTTTACCAAACACTCGTGTTAATCTTTTTCAAAAACATAATTGAACACGTCAACAGCTTCAAAATTAACAATGAACGAACTTGCGACGGGCATAGTTGACAACATGCCAATAGTGCTAGATAATGACGTTTAATCAAATCAACAAATCCGACCAGCGATGCGATGAAATCAGTTCTTTTTTTATAATTAAATTACAATCAAAATAATCTACACTAAGCCTTTAGAATAGGAGACACAGCATCCAACCTTGGGCGACCTTTGCAAATTGTGTAGTATCTAAAGGACGCCACGATCGTCACAATTTGAATAAACTAATATCAGTTTCAATGACTTGACAGAATCCAGATCGAATCGTTTAGTCTGTTTCTTCCAATTTACTGAAAAAAAAGATGCTAGTGAGATAACTTCTACCAAATCAAATAATACATCTGCTAATATATCATCAAATAATGCGTCGGCTTACGATGCCCTTGTGCAAAGTGTGAATAGAAACTAAATGATCGCGTACGGCACGGATTCAGGGAAATTTCCTTCCTCGCTCCGATTATGGAATGAGCTGCTGAGGTATTTCCGTAAGTGGATCTCAAGAAAAATGCAAATAGAATCTAAATAGTCACGTATAAGGCACGGTTTCAGAGTCATTTCCTCTGTCGAAAGCCGTGGTTGTGGTATGAGCTGCCGAGGTTTTCCCGAGGGACGGCTCGGTCTTCAAGAAAAGAGTGTATAAACTCTTAGAGGGTCGGCAATGGGCATCTGATACCCCTGGACTTGCAAACGTCCTTAGGCTACGGTGACCTCTTACCATCAGGTGTAAGCTTGTTTGCCAGACGTGCTTTAAAAAAAATAGGTCCCCAGTTTTGCTAATGACGGGAACAGCTCTCATTTCGTGTAATATAATCCAAACCGTAGGCGTCACCCTCCAGGTTCGCAATGCGTCAATTGCAATTTAGCGGCCAATTGGCAGAATGACGCATCAGGACGTACGGATTGCCACGTTGGTGGTTTGTTATTGTTTAGATCGCCAATTTGATTTCGTTGTGCCAATTTATTAACTGTAAGCAAAAACAATTGAATAAAGAAATAAATTAAGAAGACCGCCAATATCTTGAATTAAGATGATTCTCTCGAACCAAGTGATAAAATCTTGGCTCAAGATAGTTTCGTTTCCCTCGAGATATTTTAATATCTTCCTAATTAATTTCTTGGTTCAAGAATATTTGTTAGTGATAATTTGAAAGAATTATGCTGGAGATTTATTTTTTTATTTACCCAGAC
The DNA here is from genome assembly GCA_947049275.1 of Epinotia bilunana. NCBI lineage: Eukaryota > Metazoa > Arthropoda > Insecta > Lepidoptera > Tortricidae > Epinotia > Epinotia bilunana. The sequence goes on along the minus strand of OX346275.1, from coordinate 11,648,782 downwards.
GACTCGAAATACGTTTAAGATGTCATCATCTGTATCAGGCTGCGTATCACGGTTTTCGGACACCATTGTACTCAGTCAATCAGTTCTTTTCCATCAGTTCCACTCTTAACCACACGAAGGAGATGTTGACTGATCGTCAAAAAAAAATGTTTTATGAGACGCTTAGCAAGACTTTTAAAATAGCAAACATAGGTTGATCAAAGCGTGATGTGTTCCGATTTTCGTAAGTTATGTTTATAGGCAGTGTGGTCATAATTTCAGGAAGCGCCGCTAATATCTTGTAATCAACCAATGTTCTAATCTCATCATCATATTACAAACTGATTGGCCCTTTAAAAGAAATATTGAATTGTTAATAATTAAGCAACGCTCAAATTAATTGCATAAGATAATTTTTTCTTCGGTTTCAAAGAATTATTCATCCGATGATGTATGTGTTATAAGGTGGCCCGCAGCAACACTAACTACACTAAGATACCCGTAATTTTAAGCTTATCGGAATCCTAAACAGAAGCAGATAATAAAAATCGGCAATAAAAGCTTGTACCCGAATATTCTTTTTCAAGAAACTTATAAAAGACTAATAGCTTCTGCCCGCCACTCCGTCGCCGTCCGCGTGGGACTCGTTTATATCGTAGCGCCATACAAACTTTCACCCCCCATTTCACCCCCTTAGGGAACGATATCTAGGATAAAAACCATCCTATGTCCTTCCTCGGGACTCTCAAGTATCTCTATGCCAAATTTCATCAAATTTGGTTCAGCGGTTTAAGCGTGAAGAGGGAACAGACAGAGATACACTTTCACGTATGGATTCTCTTAGTGCTACTCCATGTCAACCATATAAAAAAAATACTGGTTAATAAGAATCCACCCCGTATCATGGTCGGCCTTATCACGCGATAAGTGACAAGATAGAGCGTCCGTCTCGTTCTATTGAACGGTGTCAGCCAGTGACTTAACGTGTGATAAGGCCGTCCATGCCTGAGTGTGCCCGCTTATCGCTGGTACAGTCCTATGTTGGCCCGCTGGACGTCTAGGCATATGCAGGTAAAGACGCGCGCACGAGTTTTCTAGACCCTAAGTTTTAGCATTATTATTAACTAACACTCATTTAGTTCTTAAGTTAATTATCTTTTACTAACAAATGTGTATGGAACTTGTCTGAAATAAATGTTCTTATTATTATTTATGATTAAGTAATATATCTTTGAAAAAATGTTAAGATGAGAATCAATCAATTTATACAATACCAGGATTTCCCATGGAAGAAAAATGATGCTCGCGGGAAGAAGGGACCGTCAAAGGATTTGAATTCTAGCTAAAATACGGAACTAAGTGCGAATATCCGACACCCGATGCAATTGCCGTTTATAGCTTTATCAATTGGAAGATTGCTTATGTTAACCTTGGTAACCGGATTGAACCTTGGGCAGTCAAATGTCGTATTTAAAGGACATTTCAACAGGTACCTACACTCCGATTGCTGATTCAAGACCAAAAATCTACCGTAGATCTATTGCTGTCACTGCCATTAGGCATTGTTGTTTGGTTTTTGGGGTTCCGTAGCCAAATGGCAAAAAACGGTTTTTTTTTAGGGTTGCACTCCATACATAAAACTGATAATCAATTATTTTTTTATTGCAAGCCCACGTGTGGTACATCAATCGATAGGTCTTTCAAAATGAATATAAGGTTTCTCTGCAATTTATTTGATTAAGTGAATAGAGTCGGAGATAATCGCCCCGAAAATCACTAAAATTGTGCCGCCCCCCCCCCCTCTACTTTTTGAACCGTGTATTTTAAAAATATGAAAAAAATCATGGAAATAGGGCTTATTAAATTCTTTCAGCGAAAATTGTTTTGAACAAGATCGGTTCAAAGGTTTTCGAGATATTTCTAAAAAACTGCCTTCCTTAAAGAAAAGGACGTAAGTGCCATAAGATTTCTGTAACAATACGACCTTTTTAATACGCACGGAACCCTTCGTTGTGCGTGGTCCGACATGCACTTGGCCGGTTTTGGTTGTTTTCCAGTCGACATCAGTCAACATCGACGAAATCGAATTTATTTTACTAGTATAATTCAGGCATTTAATTCAGATTGCTTATTAAAAATCACTGGAACTGTGCGAGAGACGATATGAAGACAAAAGAAGTGAGTGGTGAGATGACAGTTGACAGATAAGAATGGAAGAAAAAGAGATGCCGCGCCGACCCCACTTAAATGGGATAAGGACTGGGCCCCGTATCATGGTCGACCTTATCACGCGATAAGTGACAAGATAGAGCGTCAGTCTCTTTCTATCGAACGGTGTCAGCCAGTGACGGACGCTCTATCTTGTCACTTATCGCGTGATAAGCCCGACCATGATACGGGGCCAGGAAATGATGATGGCTTTAGTAGATGCTTTGGTCTTGGGTTAAGTATCAATCGGAGTATAGGTAATACGAAAAGTCTTCTTCTAATTACTATAAGTTACAGTTAAATTATACGTTAAATCATCCACAAGAATAAAAGAACAGTAAAAACCAAGCAAGTACTACTTAGTACAATCAGTACAAGAGTTTACCTCTAACATACATACTTCGCATTATAAAAATTCCGATCGAATACCTACATCCTTTTCTATCAGTACCTTGCAAAACCATGTTTACGAACTAACTGAACCCGGACATTAGTCCCATCATATCACGTTAGATGGCCATAAATATCAATTTCACGAACAGCCGTGACATGCAGAGATTGATCGCGCCTAAAATATAACATAGTTAACTACAATTGAACAGGGCCAGCACTCATAAAGGGCTTAACAGACACGAATACACTGCTTGTATATTTCTATAGTTAACTGGAATTCAATTTATACTTTTAAAGAAATAAAACGCTATGCCTAACAATGTAAATTACGAGGTCACAACCGTTTTAATGTTGTGTGTACCTCCAGCGTCATACCTAGTTGATGATATTAGTTCCGTATAAAGGAACCTTTATCAGAAAAGGGAGAAGATATGGGCTTATCTGGGGGCACGGCAGTGCCCCCGCCAAGTCGAGCAAAACAGCGAGCGGCACGGCCGTACCATCCTTTTCTCGAAGCAGTTCAGACCATTTTCGACCCCCCTATAACTTCATTGTGGATAAAACTAGAAGCCTGAATTTTCAGTAACCAAGCACGCATTGTATAACCACAATATATTTCAAATTTCATCTGATTTGAACCAGTGGTTTAAAAATTATAACAAGTCAAAGTTTCTTAATTTTGTCACTCACTGACTCACCGATCATCAAAAGTGGCACTTCTAGCAGATATAGAAGCTTCAAATTTAGAATACAATTAGGGTTTAGGGTATAAATAAATCACGACAAAAAAAAATGCAATTTCACTCGTTTTCTAGATACACCAACTGCGTAAATAACTTTGTAATCACATATAAACATATAGGATTACGAAGTTTGCATTGAATGGGACAAAAAATTAAAAATTAAGAATGGGATATTGTATATATACACACTAACCTACAAAAAGAAGTGAGATCCCATAAAAAACATTCCATGTAAAAAAGAGGCCAAGTCTCGAAACTCTTCCACCGTAAAAAGTTATGAGATATTTCGTAGTACCAAGTGTCAGGCATTCTTATTTTTCTTTATTTGCTAGCTAAATAAAATTTTGTGGCTTGGCAATCACACAATAGTTAGTAGTTAGTTTTAGGTATGCAAAAATCCATGAATGCAGTAAAATTGTGCGATTGCCAAGTTGCAGAATTTTATTTAGCTAGCAAATAAAGAAAAATAAGAATGCCTGAGACTTGGTACTACGAAACATCTCACAACTTTTTACGGTGGAAGAGTTTCGAGACTTGGCCTCTTTTTTTACATGGAATGTTTTTTATGGGATTCTTAATTCATATTCCTCTTAAATCTTGGGACACTTATTACTATGTGATTGATATTGATTATTTATTCTGTCATGTTAGGTGGATGTCACACTGCGACGCATCAACCGACGGAGGTGCGTTTCTCGTTGTATGCAAGTACCTCAGTTTGTATATAAATTCCGCGTGGTACGACACACTGCAACGCACCTCCGTCCGGCGAAATTTGTATGCAGCTCCGCACCTCCGTCCGTTGATGCGTCGCAGTGTGACGACCGCCTTACTGGTTCCACCGTTTTGCTATACTTATTTTAGTCCTCTTTCGAGGACATTAAAGATGATGTGTTTTTTTGGCTGTCATCATAGATACCCGCACTGGGCCAGCGTGGGGACCACTGCCGATTCCGTCTCATCCATGAGAGGAGGCCTGTGCCCAACAGTGGTACGTATGTGGCTGATGAAGATGACGATCCCTATTGCCTTTTTAGAGTCGACTCTTACCCATTATATACTGATATACCATCACGCGATTGATTGTTATCACGCGCTTTTTTTTAGACTAGAAACGCGTCACGTCAGCAGCGCGTGTCTTCGACGTAGCTTGACAAGGTCACGTGCAGGCCCCGCCCACGGAGAAATGGGACGGATATGGTGTTCGTGCGTGTGCGCACGTCTCGGGCGGCTTTTCAACGGCAAGCGGCACGGGATGACGTGACGGGTAAACTGAGGTAAACCGCAGCGTGTTTACTGAGTTACACATTAAAAATACAGCTATCAGTGAATATGATATAGGTATGAGTAGGTGAGCGAAAGCCATTTTTTTACCCTTAGATTCGTAGGAAGTCATTCATTCGTGATTAGAGGACAGATTGTAATGGTCCCCCTGTAAGGAGAGGGTCAGGAAGATTTTTGAATAATTCTGTGCTATTCATTCACATATCTCAAAACTCATACCAAGCATAGCGCGCTCAGTCAAACCGGTATAAGACACCTCCAGTAACGCATAGCTTACTACAGGGATCAGTCCATCAGGGGTCAATACACAATACAAGCCCATACACGTCCCTCTACTGGGCACAAGCCTCTTCTCACGGTGAGAGGCAAGTGGCAGTGCAGTGGTACCCAACTACCCACGCTGAGTGCGGGTACGGAACAATGTCTACAAGAATTGAGTGCATAACTCTCTATGACCAGTTCCCCTTGATCGGCCCGTAACGTAAGGCCACCGGAGAACTTCCCCCTAGATCAGCCCTTACCTTAAGGCCACTAGGAAGGTTGTCCGGCAACATATTTGTTACTGGCCGCCCTGCAGGTCAAACGAGGGAAGAGAACAGAAAATCTTCGGCCAGTTGGACAAATTAAATAGACGATCAAACACACGCCCTGTCTATAAATATGGTAATTCAGTGGGTGTGTACCTTACATAACCTAACATACCTACAACTGTTGGCAGTCCTCCCGAATGGTGATCTTCCGTGACGAACTTCGGTCATTTGTCTTCGCTAAATGTGGAACTATTGTGTGAAGTGAAAAACACACCAGTAGGTATATGAATGTCGCAGATGCTAAGGTCTTGGTTTATGTTTTAGTGACTAACAAACAGTGAATTATTGTAACGCCTGCAATGCAATAAATCCTACAAGTTATTTTGCCTGTGCTTTTGGCTTTTGGCCTTCCCAGCACGTTCGACTCTCCAGTCCAAACGCATACAAACGTCCAGAAAAAAACCGGCCAAGAGCGTGTCGGGCCACGCCTAGTGTAGGGTTCCGTAGTTTTTCGTCCGTCACAGTAAGTGTCCCCACTTAAGCGTTAAAAAAAATGGGCTAGGTATTTGTTACATTGAGTTGACATATTAAGTACGAAACCCTAAAACCTAATCCGTTTTTTTACTTTATTTGAAAGCACGTCATTTCAGAGTTTTCAGAGTATGAGAGATGAAAAGGATATTTGTATTGTATTGTATTGTACATTTTAATCGTTATTTGTTATTCGGCACAAGTGCTTGTGTTGATGAAAGCCGAGCTAGCGAAGCGGGTTAGTTCAAATATGTGAGCGTTCCGCGTACAGCGACATCTATCGGCAAATTAAGTAAACTATTGCGCGCGAGCTTAAAGTATGGAAGATGATTTTTATGGGATAATTCTTTATTGCGTGAACCGATTTTCACCGTTTTTTTACTTTATTTGAAAGCACGTAATTTCATTGTGATTTTGTAGAAATTACAGGTACAATAAACACCTGCTTATACGGTTAAATTACAAAATTAGTTCAGAAATTATTTTGTAATTTTTTTCAAAAACTATTCAACCTATCAAGTTCAAAATAATTTACTATTGAGATTTTTTTCATATTTTTAAAACTTATGGTTCAAAAGCTAGAGGGGGGGACACATTTTTTTAAACTTCTGGAGCGATAATCTCCGAAAACATTAACATTATCAAAAAATGATTTCAGCAAACCCCTATTCATTTTTAAATACCTATCTAACAATTTATCACACCTTAGGGTTGAAATGAAAAAAAAAACTCTCCCCACGTTACGTATAGGGGACGTACCCTAATAAAAATAAATTTTCACTTTGTCGGCGTGATTGATATACATATTAGTACCAAATTTCAGCTTTCTAGTGCTAACGGTTACGGAGATTATCCGCGGACGGACGGACAGACAAAGCGAAACTATAAGGGTTCCTAGTCGACTACGGAACCCTAAAAATTGAGTCAGATGATGATTTTCATAGTAAACTTCTACTTCTCAATTGTCTTTTTTGTTATAATTTCTAGCAACAGAAACTGATTTCGGACTTAGATCGCATCGCTTAGAAGCAGTCGCAGGGATACTTAGGACAACGTACATTAATATATCTCGTATCGTACCTATGTATTAGTTGTTGCCAATCAGTGCAATTTTGAGCAAGGTCGTGTTAGAACCTTGTGTGAGTACTTTCACCCAACAAGGTCATCTCACCATTCGCATGCCTTATTGACGGAATAAAGGTTGGGAATGTCCGATTGGGTTTACGAGTACATTTGTGTTTACGGGACGCTATTTTAGAAAGAAAGAAAAGAAAGAAAGAAAAACATTTATTCATGGCAACAAAAATAAAAGAAACTGTGGAGTGGACACGTACGCACATACACATTTGCCACGAAATGGTCACAACTCAGCGTAATGCTAGACACATTTAATGTCCGAAATGCGGAAGAATTCTTACTCTATATTTCGTAGTTCTTTCTTAAGATACTAACTGACCGCGTGGTCTCGCCCTATAGCAAAGAACGCAGGCAAACCCGCGGGCTATAGTATAACCTTTATCATCCAGAAAATTCACTGCACGTAAATCTACACATATGAAAGAATTTTTAGAATCAGATAAGTCGTTCTTCCCCCTAGTTACAAAGCTACAATCTCACAGACGTTTCCTCTTTATCGAACGAGCGAGCGAAGCGAAAGAAGTTATATTTATATGCTTCAGCTTGGGCCGAAAATGGAGCAAGAAAGGTTTGTCAAGATTGTAGCAAGTGGAAATCCGTGATCCCTGCCTACCCGTCCGTATTGTGTCCTTACCTTACATAAGTTACGTATAGTCAAAGACAGGCAATCAAGAGTCAAGGCAGTTAAGGTTATCAATCATCAATTTGAGCTGTCCTAGGCTAATCTATCAACAAGTGATAAGCAAATAACTATACAAATATACTTAACAATGTAAACAGTTTGACGCGTCTCGTCCGTTATATTAAGGTTTCTAACCCTGTAAGACAACCATTTTCTTGATAAGGAACGCAAACACATAATCTAATTTGAAACAAATTACGTTACAAAAATTTGTTCAACTCGATTAAAGCAATAACAGCAAAGGTAACGTAACTTCTCCAATCCACGTTAGAACAACTGAACTGTCATTTTCCCATACAAAATGTGACAATTAGATCTACCTGACGTACGTACAAGTACATGGGAAAATTACACTTTAGCTGTCCTAACGTGCGTTCGAAAAGTTACGTGATGACCTTCTCGCAAAGTTTAGCTTTAGGAAGAATTATTTCCTTTGAACTTTTTCGCAAAACCTCCTTCAGAATCTAATAAATAATAAACTGTAGAGGAGAAAAGTTAGACAGCGTGACAGACACCGGACCATACGAACGAACTTTTAGGCCCAAGCTGGAGCATAGACCATCGTTCGCCTCGCTCGCTCGTTCGACTACCCTTTTTTATTTTTAACCAGTAAAATAAAAAATAAATAACTAAATAAATATTAGGGGACAATCTTACACAAATCGACCTAGTCCCAAACTAAGCAAAGCTTGTCGTAAACGTTAGATGGTGACTAGGTGCAGGGAAGAAGAGTGTGAGAGAAAACACAGCAGGTAAGTATGCGAAAATGAAGATAGCGACCGCGAGGGAGATAGCGGCTACCCGTGACAGTGGTAATTTAGCAACTAGTCCAGTCAATGAACTGACAGCTTGTATGGAAAAAATGTCAATTTTGGAAATAATTTATAATAGCTTATTTTTTATGTGTAACGGATATATTATCAATTAAATAGTTACCCAGCGACAATATCCGACAAAATTTCAGACATCAATAAAATGATAAATCAACTAGCTTCTGAAAAGTCAGAAAAAAATATTAATAAATATTTTTGGCTTTACTTTGGTTAATTTACACCTTCTCTATAATATTCAAGATAAATCGTACAAAAAAAGACAATGCATGATTCATTGAAATCTACATAATTACTTCCGGGTGGAAAGTTTGTCGGATTCTTTAATAAATCATCTTAGAATAACATTTTAAAATGAAATCAACAAAAAAAACGCTATTATAAATTAATGTTTTTCAAAACCGTATTTTGCCTGGAGTAAACTGCCCGCTCGGGTTTGACATAGGTGCATGCTACATGCATATATGTTTCTATAGAATTAGGTACATACAACAGGTGTCGCTCGCGCTCACTATTAATGCGTAGGTATAGCTTTATTTATATAAGAATAAATAGGTAGGCACAACATTACATGAAGTTTGTAAATTAGGTATGTATGTATGTGGCAGGTAAGTATATTAGTTTTAGAATATAGTTTTAAGGTCTTTTTTCAGAACCGAGATGCATCACCAGCGTCTGCAGTTTACACTGGTACTATGGGTACTAGACGACGATAAACATACTTTAAAATAAAATTAATTAAACTAAATACTTTAAATACATAGAAAACATCCATGACTCAGGAACAAATATTCGTGCTCATCACACAAATAAATGCCCTTACCGGGATTCGAACCCGGGACCTCTTGCTGCGTAGGCAGGGTCACTACCAACTAGGCGCTCGTCAAAATAAAACAAAGCAAAAGGAGAAACTGCGAAATTTTCCAGTCCAACGCCCGATTGGGAAGATCGCTCACCGACTCTAACCGCTTTTATATCCTGCTATAATTCACGACTCACTATCCCCAGTATAACCTAACCTCTAGATGTTTTTATACCATGACGGTGGCAAACATGCATACGGCCTGCAGGCACTACAGCCTGCGGGGCTTGCAACTCCATGCGAAACTTAGGGTTCATGAATATTGGCATCCACAACGAACAAATCAGATAGGGACCGCAGTTCTGGCGATCTTATTCACCATCAGGGACACAACTACCTTATCCTGATCATACGAATTGTGAAAAGCGGCTGTCTTCTGATCTTACAACCCAAATGGGACTGGCATGCATAGTAATAAAGACTCCGTTTTATCGGAGGAAAGTAGAAAAAGTTTCTGACAAAAATTTCATTTTGGTACAAGCTTTTATTGCCGACTGTACTTCTCTGTATACCATCATCAACTACTCACTGAGACGATTCTAACGAGCCCAAACTCACCGGGGTTACGTCGGTTAAGTACTGAATTCCCTTGGCCACCTTCTGTCTCCATCATCAGATCAGCTCGATGGTGCCATAATATTGAATTGTCATCCAAACTATACTTATACCCAAAACTTCAGATCAATCGGTCACCGGGAGGTGATGATGATTGAATGACAAACGGGTGAAACTAAACAAAAAAGACATGTATAAAAACACCCAGAGGCGAAACTGGATCCTGTTAGGGTTAGACCGGTTTCTTGGGATTAGGTGCCAAAACGAACATCGGAGTTATTTAGGATACTTCGTCTTTTTCATCGTATTTAGGAGCTCTTGTCGGTGGAGTATTTTCCAACTTATTCTACATTCCGCCTTGCTTTTTATAATACCTTGCTAATATTATGAATGCGAAAGTTTGGATGTTAGTAAGTATGTTTAGATGTTTGGATGTTTGTTACTCAATCACGCTTTAACGCCTCAACCTCAAACGAATTGGATGTTTTTTTTCACGCAGACAGTTAATACCCTGAATTAAATTATTATTGTAACTTGTTACGTGTTTTCGTTGTTTGCTTATTTTCTTTGTTTTTGATTATTATTTTCTTTATGTTTTTTTTTATTATTTTAATTTGTCACTGTTTTTATTTTTTCTTTGAATTTTTGTAATTTTCACCATGTTTTATGTTACGTGTGTTACGTTCCGTGTCCTCACTGGATGGACCCAACGGAAGACCAGCGCTGGCTGCGAAGCCAGCAGCATGCTGTGTTGAGCCCATTTCGTGACACTGCACCGATTCACTTCTTCTTTTGTCTTATAATACTGTGTTTTGTTGTGTTGTGTCATGAATAAATATTTGATTCTTGATTATATGTAAGATATCCTCTACTCGGCATTCCCCTTTTCCTTTTCCTTTTTATTCTTCCGTCTATTATTGTTCTCATCCAGTTATCGTAGTGTAACATATGTCCTATCATTTACTCGTTTGCTCTCCTGTTTTCAACGATTTCTATGAGATGTCTTTATCAATCGGGAAACACGCTGGGAGCATGACATAAAGCAAGGTTCAGTAGGAATAACCCGTGACTCGATACGTTCTATACATAGTCCATGCAATTTTGGCCACAATGAGCCGGGGCTGGTGGGCGGCAATAAGGAAATTAGAGCAATTTGAGTTGCGCTTATTTGCGACGGTAGCCGGATAATTTAATTCTGAGCTGATTTCGAGCCATGTATCATTTCGCTTCTATTTGGGAACTATAGTCATCAACAGGATTTATATGTCCCATTGCTGGGCACAGTTCTTCCATAGACTAATGCAGGGGTAGTCCCTAAGCAGTGGAGACTCCGAATATCTTTCCACTTTAACTTCCTTCAGTTTATATCATCATTGACATTATTCAGACTTCAAATTCACATTAAAATTACTTTGTACATGTGCTCGTACGTAGGTTCCATTTTTCGTTAACCGACAAGTTAATGGCAATTGCTTATCTAATTAACCGCAAAAAATCTCAAGAACTTCATTCAATAAACCAGATCGACATCACGTTTTCTGCACTCCCAACGGGTTTTCTGAATCACAAGCAACTAAAGAAAAGATATGACGATCATTCTTATTGTTCACATCTTGAAACATATTCATTTGCTTCGAAAGCGTATTATAACATGGCGTAATACCTGCAATAGTTTGCCTCGTAACATTTGTAACTCACTTATTAGCTTTGTTTACACTATAAATAAGGCATAACATATAGTCATCAATATAGCTGAGAATTGACAGTGTAAGAGGAAATACAAGTAACAGATAAGATAATGCATACATAAACTTATGTTCCAGTGCCACTTTTAGCATAAATGTGGGTATAAAAGGTCGATAATTCATACATCTGTAAAATTAAAAAATCGGCCAAGGTAGCCCGGCGCAGTGTAAGGTTCCATAGTTGCCTGTCTATCTTAGTTAAATCTTGACGAAAGTTGGCCCTGTACATTTTAAGTTGGTCGACTATTACTCGATAACTAGTTATGCCTACTTAGCCGTGATAGTTTTCCTTTTAAACGTATTATATGTAATACTGCCACGATTTTTTTCCCGGGTGGGGCAATCAGATGACTCGAACAAAAATTGCGGTTTTAAAGCTTTAAAAAGTGATTCTTCTTAGCGAGATAATAAGAAGAAAGAATCAATGAAATATATATTTTTTTAAGAAACTTATGATAATTTTGAACAAGCTATCCAACGATACCCCACACTATGAGTTTAACGAGAAAAAAAGATTACCCACACCCCCACTTCAGGTGTAGGGGAGGTACCCAAAAAAAAATCTACTGCTTTTTCGGCGTGATTAATTTTTATACCCATGCCGAATTACAGTCTTCTAGTAGTAAGGAGCTAAGCCGAAGACGGACGGACGGACGGACGGCCAGACAGATAGAAATGGCGAAACTATAAGAGTTCCTTGTTGTCTACGGAACCCTAAAAAAGGTAAAATTGTGATGATGCCAGATATGTAAGATTGTATGTAGTCTCCAGAACCACATATCCGATCTCAAAAAACATCTACTTGGATGGATATACAGGGTGTAACAAAAATGGGGTATGAACCGATCAAGGGCTTGACATGTATCGTGTTCTGGTAAGAATAAAGAGAAAAAAAATAGTTTATCTGGAAAATGTGACGTACTAGCGCTCAATAATCCCCCTCTTGCGGGAAAGTCCATCGTTCCGTTCCATGCAGTATATAGGCTATATATCTTATCCGGCATGTTTTTCTGCGGTCTTTACAATATGCGGGTTTTGTTTGCCGCGCGGGCAACTATTGCCACCGCCGTTTCGCTTTGCTAGTACAGTCAAGTGTAAAAAATTGGGTGCATACCTACGACTTCTCATAATTATGCCCGCCCCATAGGTCTTATGTCGGCAGACGTATCACCTATGGGACATATTTATGAGTAAGTTGGATGCACCCATATTTTTACACTTGAATGTGCATATGCTCGTCACGTTTCAAAACAAATCCTGATAAAACAGCACCATTTGAAGATCAAGGTAAGTGGCGTGCTAATTACTGAACAACACGTTTCAGAAAGGTGGACATTGTGTAGGTTTACATAAATTCATACATATTACCTAATCATCATCATCATATCAGCCAAAAGACGTCCACTGCTGGACTTGAATTTCTTACCTAAATTAAGACATTTTGAAACAGTGAAACCGCTCTACAGAAGAAAGAGTCTAAAGACCACAGCCAAATGACATGAAGTACTCGTAATGTAATTAAATTCATTTTTTTATTTCATCAGGTCGATCACGTAACGCATTGTATGTACGTTTGGTAGATCTAAATGTCAATTTTTATATGGGAAAATGACAGTTGGTCTGTCCTAACGCGCGTTCAAAAGGTTACGTGATTACCCTGATATAAAATCCATATTTTGTTAATAAGACTTAATACTAGGGGGGTGACGTCACGGACGTTGACGGGTACGGTCGCGCCGCCGTTTCGCAAATTTTTACAAATAAAAAACAGTCTTTAAGTAGATCTTGTTCGAAGTTCCTTAGTGCTTACATATTGACTATTACCGGGCAGTGTTAGCGTTGTGAAATATAAATAACTAATACATGTTTTCTGCAAAACTAATATCAGTGAACGTATTTCGTATGACATATACCCGCCACATATAGATTAAAATTGTGTTTTACTTTATATGAAAGTGCGATGTTCTCAGTGGCTTAATAAGTCTGTGCCGTAACTTGTAGATAAGTTGAACCTGTGAGGTTCGCGCCGCTAAGGGACGATTAAGGAAATAATTGGATTATTCACTTTCCTGATAGCGTGAGGCGCCATCTAGTTCAATCTTGTCGAAATTATAAGCATCGCGCCATCTATCGCGGGCGAGCTGAACGAATAAGCCAGATATCCGGGATCACCTTTTGCGATCATTATGGCGGCTTGTGCGGCAGCCTGCGGGAAACCACTTGCGACGACAGGTGTCGCTAAATGCACCGAGTGCCCATCGGTGTATCACAAGGGGTGCGTAAATATTGCTACCTCAGGTCGCGTCCCCGCTTCTTGGGCCTGTCCAGCGTGCAAATCCAAGCCTAAGCGGGACAATGCGGACAACACTCCCGTTAAATTCAATGAGGCTGGGCTACAGGGAGCTGGTGCGGCGATGCTTTCGCCTGGGGAACGTCAGGACGTCGTGGAGCAGCTTCGCCTGTTTCGGAAGGAATTTGGCGCAACGAGAGATGACATCGCGGGCCTCAGACATGAATTGGCGGAGATGTACAAACTCGTTCAGGGTTTCCAGGCTCGTTTCCAGGCAGTGGAAGAGAGAATGCAGCGTCAAGAGGAGAGGGTGCAGCGTCTAGAGGAGCAGATGGAGCAGCGCGCGCAGGGTGGCGCCAGCAGCGAGTTAGCGGCGACGGTCGCTGCGCTGAAGTTGGAGCTCTCCGACCGCGACCAGGACCTGCTCCTCAATGACATAGAAGTGACAGGTATCCCCGAGCAGTCGAACGAAAACCCCGTACACCTCACGTGCCTGGTAGCGCGGAAGCTGGGTGTCACATTGGAGGAGCGCGACGTCGTGTTCGCCGAGAGAGTGGGGCCGAGGAGATCACCGCCTGCCGCACTGGTAGCTGGCGCTGTGGCGCTATCTGACGTTGGGAGCCCGACGCACGCTGCCGGACGCCCGCGCCCGCTGGTCATACGGCTCGCGCGTCGTGGCACCCGTAACGAGATGCTGCGTGCCGCGCGTGTGCGTCGTGGGGCCGACACGTCCGATTTAGGAGTACCCGGGGGAGTCACGCGTTTCTATTTGAACGAGCGGCTGACGAGGCTGAACCGGACGCTGCTCTACAACGCCCGCCAAGAGTGCAAGAGACTCGACTGGCGCTACTCGTGGACCAAGGACGGACGTGTCTACGTGCGCCGACAGAGTGGTGAGCCACCACATCGAGTCCGATCTGTGGACGATGTAAAGCAGGTTTTTGGGAAGAGTCAAATTTGATGAGTAGTGTTAAAATGAATATTATAATGTCTTTATGTACGTTTATTCCATATAGTCTAAGGTTACATACAAACACTCTTATGATGATGCTTTTAATTATTTTAATTATTTACAACATTTGTTTATATTGCTTATTGGTGTTCAGATTGCTGCAGTTAATTATTATGGCTACGTGCCCTAAGTTTCTGTATATAACGACTACGATTTTGTGTATAAACTGTCAGTGTTATAAAAAACAACCTTGCAATGATAAATAAGCGGCTCAAGATTGGTTTACTTAACGCGGGTTCACTCGGCACGAATCATGATAACTTCATTGCAGCCTGCACCCGACAGGACTTCGACATTTTGGCAATAAACGAGACGTGGCTGAGAGCGGGGGAGGAGGGGCAAGCGCCGGTACTCCCAGGCTGTAGGCTGCGCCATAAGCCTCGCCCGCCAGGCCCTTTATCCCGTGGGGGAGGGGTAGGCTTCTATATCAAGCATGGGGTCAGCGCTCGCACCTTGTCCCACCCAGTAGACCCCCAGCATTGCTCTGTCGAACAAATGTGGGTGACATGGAACCTTAATGGAAAGAAGCTGGTAATTGGGACAGCATATCGACCTCCGTGGATGGACGTGGACCTGTTTTTTGATGCCATCTCCGACACAATTAGTTCACTGCGAAATTATGATCATGTGATTCTATTAGGTGATTTTAACATAAATACAACAATTTCTAGTCTAAAATTAACTAAATTTAATAACTTTCTATCCGGTTTCAGCCTCACACAGATAGTTACGGAGCCAACGCACTTCACAGACACCAGTAAGACACTGATTGACGTAGTTTGCACTGACTTGCAAGCTAAAAGTATTGATATTGCACACCTGGGGTCCCTTCACGGACATTGTCTTGTAGGCTGCGAATTTCACATCAAGCGTGAAAAGCCAAAACCCTTTACCATTACCCATAGACAAATCCACAACATCAATCACACATATTTTGATAGGGACTTGGATAGTATAAGATGGGATTTGATGCCTGTGGGCAACGCCAATGACATGGTTAATGTGTTAAATCAATATATAATTTTTTTATTTGATCTTCACGCACCT
Organism: Epinotia bilunana; assembly: GCA_947049275.1. NCBI lineage: Eukaryota > Metazoa > Arthropoda > Insecta > Lepidoptera > Tortricidae > Epinotia > Epinotia bilunana. Next base: position 11,632,954 of record OX346275.1, on the reverse strand, counting down.
ATGAAGACAACAGTCGTCAAGGTCCCCCAACCCCCTTGGATAACAGACACTATAAGGGTAATGATGCGATTGCGTGACAGGGCGGCGGCAGACTATCACAAGACAGAGTCTAGGAGTAAGAAGGCATACTACAAGGATTTGAAATCCACTGTATCTAGAGCACTTTATCACGAGAAAACCGCCTACTCCAAGCATAATATAAATAGCAAGATAAAGGATCCAAAACTATTGTGGAAAAATCTCAAATCAACTTTGCTACCAAAAAACGAAACAGAGCTACCGGCTTCTTTCAGTGATCCCAACATAATTAATAAACATTTTTTAAGCCTGCCTAGCACATCACAAGTCTCTTTATCACAATTGACCCATTTTGAATTTCATAAACATAGTGAAGCAGTCTTTAAGTTAGAGCCAATAAATACAGGAATAATTACTAAAATAATAAGAAGTCTTAAATCAAACGCAGAAGGCTGTGACGGCATAAGTTTGAGTATGTTGTTAATGACTTTACCATATACTTTTGACACAATCACAAATATAATAAATACCTCAATTATAACGTCTACCTTTCCCGACATCTGGAAGAAGGCAATTGTGCGCCCTCTACCAAAAATATCACACCCATCAGAGCTTAAAGACCTAAGGCCAATTAGCATCTTACCATGCCTATCTAAAATACTGGAAAAAACTGTCTGTTTGCAAGTCACTGACTACCTGGAGAAAAATAATATTTTACCAGATGTCCAATCTGGTTTCAGGAAGGGCCGGGGCACCGTGACCGCCATGCTAGATGTCACTGATAACATTCTCTGTGCGCAGGATCAAGGAATGTGTACATTACTGGTGCTGCTTGATTTTTCTAGGGCATTCAACTGTATAGATATAAACCTGCTGCTGTCCAAATTGAGCTATTACGGTTTTGATAATAATGCACTACAGTGGTTCAACAGTTACCTTACGAATAGATGTCAATATGTAAAGTTGAGTCGGAATGATGGATCATCTCAAGTCTCAGGTACCATGGAGCTCACCCGGGGAGTCCCTCAGGGCTCCATCCTTGGCCCAATCCTGTTCATTGTGTATGCTGCCGACATATGTACTTGCATTAGAAATTGCAAATATCATTTTTATGCAGATGACGTGCAAGTGTATATCTCGTGCAAACAGTCTGAAGTTGATAATGCAATAGAACAACTCAACATGGATCTCTCTAGAATTGCAACCTGGGCCTCTAGTAATGGTTTGCTACTAAATCCTACTAAAACTAAGTACCTTGTTTTTGGTAGCAAGCAGCAGCTGTCTAGGCTGGCACCTACATTGGACGTTTTGTTGATGGATGAGCCTATTGAAAGGGTCTGTGAAGCGCGTAACTTAGGTCTCTTAGTGGATGATGAACTCCGGTATGAAAAACACATTTCAAACTCTGTGCGAGGCTGTTTTTACAAGCTAAAAGTGCTATACAAGATTAGGCCATTTTTGAGTGAAACCTTGCGAATCCAACTAGTAGAATCACTTGTATTGTCAAAATTAAATTATATGGACATAGTCTATGGGCCACGTCTACTCACCAAATCGAAACGACTCATTCAGCGAGTTCAAAATGCCTGCGCCCGTTTTTGTTTCACTATTCCATTTAGGGCTCATGTCACACCATTTTTGAACGAATGTCGTATCCTTAAAATGCTACATAGACGCAAGCTCCATCTGGCATGTCTTCTCTTCGGTGTAGTAAACCAGCAGGCACCCAAATATCTCTTTGATAAATTGTCTTTTCGAAACCCCCGTGGTGAGCGGCAATGTAGCCAGCCATTGTTGACCCATCGCCATGCGTCAGCTGCCTTTCGGGGGAGTTTCAGATATGTTGCAACTAAATGTTGGAACAATCTATCGCCACCGCTTCTCAGGACTCTGAAAGGCATACATACTTTTAAGGCCCAGGTTAGGAAACACTTGCAGCACCACCAAAAAAGTCAGGAAAACCTTAAACATGACACAAGCTGTTTTTAACCTGGGTCAAAATACATACCTGCTTTGTATGTCCCACAAGCATTTCGTGGCCTGAATGTTTTGTAGTTAGCTGTTACTGTTCTTTGTTTAAATTCTTCGAATATTACTCCATGTTGTAGTATCTGGTTTAGCAGTAAGCCTCATAGTATAGTTTTAGTTTTAATGGTCAACGTTTACTTGTTTTCGCAGAATGTTTTGCATCAACACGCGTTAGTTGTCACCTGTAGTTATGTAATGTCAATAATTGTCAACCCAAATTTACCATAGATAAGCCATAGTTGTAGTACCTTTTCTCTTTTTCTTTTTAAAAATTAAGTGGCAGGTGTCTTTTTTTGTTTTTATTTATTGATTTTTATTTTTAATGAGTTTGTGTTCTTCGTTATTTGTAATGTTTTTGTAATTTGCCATTTGTCCTTGTGTGTGATCGTGGCGTCATTGTTCCGTCCTCACCTCACCAAATGGCCACAACGGAAGACCAGCGCTGGCGTTGCCAGCATTACGCTGAGTTGTGACCATTTCGTGGCAAATGTGTATGTGCGTACGTGTCCACTCCACAGTCTGTCTTTTTTTTTTTTTTTTGCCACGAATAAATTTTTTCTTTCTTTCTTTCTTTCTTTCTAATGTAAGTAGTAGAGGTACTTACATGATACACGCATAATCTTACTCCTAGTATCATATCTATCTGCCAAAAGTTTTATTTTTCCAAGTGACTTACGTCACTTATACTGGCCCAGCAACAGGCAAGTCATTAAAATGCCGGCAGACGAGTAATACATTATACGATCTGATACCGACACTTCATACATACATAATATGTATACAGTCAGCCCAGCAAGTGTATTAAAGTTGAACCATGATATACAAATTATAAAGGCGGAAAGTGGTAGAAGAATTTCTTGGCTTACTGTACATACAGACTCGTATAAGGTTTGGTTTGGAAGTCTTGTAGCAAGTAAGGTAAACCTCCAAGACTACAGGGTTGAAGTGTGTTGTGGGCGATGGGCCAGCAACCTATCAATGCGATATCACATTTTGTCGATATTTTATACTCACATTTATGCTAAAAGTGGAATGTACGTTTCATGTGCTCTGTCCTTTTGGAAATAAAGGCGCGAGTATATGTAGAAATAGAAATAGAAATAGAAATAGAAAACGTTTATTCGTGACACATACAAAACAATAACAAAAGTGAACACAGAAACAAAAACAACAGGTATGCCACGAAAAGGCCCCGACTCAGCATGGTGCAGGCCTGTTGGCCAGCGCTGGTCTTCCGTCGAAGCCTTTAAGTGAGTGGGTGGGAGGGCAACACAAACAGTATACATCGCAAACATGAAAATGGAAATAAAATATATATATATAAAAAACAAAAAAAATATATAAACATAGAATCAAAAAGACGATCGGTTGACAGTTGCGCGACATCAGCTGTGAACGCGACCATAACTCGCTCTGTCAATGTCACAGCCATAGACAGCGCGTAAGTAAGTATCGTGGCTATAGCTATTTCACTGCGACATACTTACAGTTACTTTAGTAGCACGATTGCACGAGTTCTCCCACGTGTCTACAATGTCAATGTCACGGTTCTATCTCGACTTGAATTATAGCATAGGAAATGCTCGTTTACTGTTCTAGTGTCTATTTAACATTTTGACGCGCTAAGTGAGTAAGGTCGCCACAGCCCCGCTATTCTGTAACGTTTATCCTTACCTCACCGGTCAATAGTGGGGTTCGTTATAGTAGCAATGTTGTAGCTATTGAATGAAAATCTGAAACAAAAACTATGCGCCTTTGCTGTAGACGATGGAATAGTCAACGGTACATAGATAGGTATACATTAATGTGATCCGTTCAAACAAGTCAGAAGTCGCACAAGCGCCTTACTTAGGTATCATGGCGCCAGTTCCACAATGAGGCCATCAAACTCAGAATATCTCTGCGGGAAACACTTAACACTGACTCATACTAAATAATCTTTTGAACTTAAGAACTTAATGGACACTTTAGCCGCATCTTCGATACCTAAGTGAAGGGATCCAGCACGACCTTACTGCTAATAGCATCGAGAATCTTTGAACCAATTAAGTAGCAGGAAATAATATCGAGGCAAAAGATAAGGAACATCTGTCTAAAAAACTTTATCTAAGGTTAGTTAAATAATAGTTTAAGCTAAGCTACGGTAGCCGTGGTTGCCACGCGGCTGTACGCGGTCGTGGGTTTCAACCCCGGCTCATACCAATGAGTTTTTCGGAACTTATGCAAGGAATATTTACCGTTAGCATTTCGGTGTAGGAAAACATCGCGAGGAAATCGGTCTAATCCCAATAAGGTCTAGTTTTCCCTCTGGGTTGGAAGGTCAGATGGCAGACGCTTTCGTTAAACTCATTTGACCGCCGCTTGACAGCCGCATGCCTGAATCAGTAGGCTTTCCGTTAATATGGGCTAACAATACTGTGTAAGACAATTATTGTATTGTGCTCTCAATTACATTATTATATATTACGTGTATATATAATAATGCGATCATGGCACTTGTTACGTATTAGTACATTACCTTCGGTTCGGGCCACAAACATCGCGATCTGGGCCATTCACGAATTCACCGCCCTAGGTACGTACACAATTTTACGTCTTCATCTGGCCACAATGCGAGTTTACCCGTACGCGCAGCGAGCAGTAAAACTCGCATTATGGCCAGGTGTGACGTAAAAGTCGAATACATTCTTATTGAGGATCGTAAGTATAATTTAAAATCGTCAGGGCCAGAAGCTATTCGACTCTAAAAACAGTCATCAGTGTATCATAGTGATATCCTCACTTTTTCAGATTCAGAATCGAATCAGGTTCAAAGTAGTGCTAAAATAAACCCAAAGCGTAAATAAATAAATAATAAGGAACGACAATTTTAAGCAGATCAACCTAGTCCCAATTTAAGCATTTAGACATGAGATACGTATTTAACAGGCGACCACTTCAGCCTAGTTGGTAGTGACCCTGCCTACGAAGCAAGTGGTCCTGGGTTCGAATCCCGGCGAGGGCATTTATTTGTGTGATGAACACGAATATTTGTTCCCGAGTCATGGATGTTTTCTATGTATTTAAGTATTTATTTATCTACTAGCTTCCGCCCGCGACTTCGTCCGCGTGGACCCGGGATAAAAACTATCCTATATTTTAATCCAGGCTATAAACTATCTTCGTGCAAAATTTCATTCAAATCGGTTCAGCCGTTTAAGCGTGATTGAGTAACAAACATCCAAACATCTAAACTTTCGCATTTATAATATTAGTAGGATACAAGTGCTTATCGCCGTCTAGTACCCATAGTACAAGCTTGGCTTAGTTTGGGACTAGGTCGATTTGTGTTCAATTGTCCGCCAATATTTATTTATTATTATTAATTTTGAATGTTACATATCTATTTCACAAACTAACTCGTATAAGAGTACAATTCAGAGTCCTTGACAATAGGTCAACCAATTTTCCAATGTGTCAATTAAACTACAATGATAGAGTCATGCTCAGCTTGGTAGAGCTACCTATGAATTCATTCTGTTCTGTATTGCTAATATTGCTATACGAGCGCTCTTTCTAATAGAGTTGTAGACTCATGTTATAATTGATATAAACGTAGTGTTGCATAATGGATAGTAAACCATCAAATTATTATGATCCTACTAATATTATAAATGTGAATGTTTCGATGTTTGGATGTTTAGATGTTTGGATGTTTGTTACTCAATCACGCTAAAACGGCTCAACCGATTTGGATGAAATTTTGTACGTAGATATTTTATAGCCTGAATTAAAATATAGGACCGCTTTTATCTTGGGTCCACGCAGACGAAGTCGCGGGCGGAAGCTAGTGAAGTATAAATTATAATTAAAACCTTGAAAGTTGAGAAAAAATAGGCATTTTTTTTTATCGTACAAGAGTAAAGCTAACAATAGAATCACTACGCTTTTATAGAAACAAAATTATATGACAACTAAATACCTTAATGCAGTATTTCGCGACCGAAGCTGCAATTTAATTGAATTGCCATACAACGATTAGCGTGAATTGATTAGAATGAAGCGTTTCCGACGTCCCTCTTTCACTCATTTTTTGGGTATCTTTAATTGTAGTTGCTCCCATACACACAATTGTTCCTAAATTGGTTCGAATGGCATCGTAACTTACGTATTGGTAACTTTACACGGGTATAACTAACGCGATATTCCATAATTCCACCTTAATTTCGGACGTTTCGACGCTAATTGCACCGGCAGCTTAAAATAAATGACGTTTCAGGAAGTTCCCGTGTAATCTTTTAAATATTAAATCCATACTAATATTATAAATGCAAAAGTATCTGTCTGTCTGTCTGTTACCTCTTCACGCTTAAACCGCTGAACCGATTGAGATGAAATTTGGTATGGAGATAGTTTGAATCCCGGGGAAGGACATAGGATGGTTTTTATTCCGGAAATCATCCTCTGAGGGGGTGAAATGGGGGATGAAAGTTTATATATTATCTCTAGGTATCACAAGATCTTGTATTTGGATAAGTTCCAAGATGGCAAACAACGGTAGATAGTCCCTATTACGAAAGAATTTCAATATCAATGATGTATGTATGTGTTCAATATGTATGTAGCAATGTTATACGGGTGTGTAGGTACATTCTATTTTACTCCTCGTGTCTAAGTACTAATTTCCGGTATAGTGTAATTCAGGGACCGTATTTTCGTACCAATGATGTATTTCGGAACTTATGTACGGACCATTTACCCTTATCTTTTCGGTGAAGGAAAACATCGTGAGGAAACCCAATAACCCAATAAAGTCTAGTTTTCCCTCTGGGTTTGAAGGTCAGATGGGGCAGTCGCTTTCGTTGAACTAGTGTCCAAGTATGATGATGATGGATTAGGTGTCAAAGCGGATCCTAGCCTCCTTTAGGCGACAACCGGGAATGAAAGTTTTGAACAGACCCCTTTTAATTGATATCTTTACCTAAATAAAACATTGGAATGGCGAAAAAGGATACCGAATTGAGCAAGATGTTTATTTTAAAATGAAAACCGGTATTAAGTCTAGTTTAATTAATCTACTGATGCGTATGATTAAATAAGTTTCTGACAAAAATTACATTTATGGTACAAGCTTTTATTGCCGACTGTATTTTCCTGTATACCGTCATCAACTGTTCTACTCATTGAGACGATTCTAACGAGCCCAAACTCGATGGGGTTATGTGGTTTTATTACGGAGTTCCTATGGCCACCTTCCAGCTCCATCATCAGATCAGCTCCACGTCATCATAATATTGCATTGTCACGCGATTTGCATATTCGTGCAAAATTTCAGCTCAATCGGAAACCGGGAAGTGGATCAAATTTAACTTGCAAGATTTGATTACAGACAGACAGACAGACAACAGGACAGGTGAAATTAAAAAAAGCTTGTAAAAAACTATAACTTATCTAGCCAGGAAATAAGTTTAAACAGTGCATTGAATTCTTCAGTCACCCATTGAAGGTAATCCCGTAATCAGTAACGTATCTAATTTCGACATTCAAATAAAAGAACAATAGTCATACACGACAATAAATAATTACAGTCCAGAAAAAAAAAATCGTTGACTGGAAACAGCACAACACGAGACAGCGCCAAGGGTGTGAGCCGATGCCAGAAATGTATTTCGGTCGTAACAGTCAAGATCACAACTTACCGAAACAGTTCAGGTAATCACAACACTTCACAACACAAACACACGTGTGGACTGCACGGCGGTCAGGTAACAACTGAATGTATATTACATTCTTATTTATGAATTGAATGAATGCTGAGGGGCTATCGTGAAACCAACACGGACTTCGTTCGTGTATCTCCATCTCTGTCGCACTTGTTAGTTCGAGCGACAGACAGGGAGATACACGAACGAAGTTCGTTTTCGTTTCGCGGTAGCCCCTCTAAACAGGCTGATTATTCTCGCGACATCGCATCGTTCGCGACAACATCCGACTCTTATAACACTCACTCGGCTAGTATAATCTGAGCTCCAGCTTTGTAATAATTGGATGTGAGTCATACACTGGCTTGTCTGAGGCGAGTCGAAGGTTTATGAATACCAGTATACGACGAAGCCGTCGTCGTTGCCTTGAATGACGTGTTTGCGAAAACTGAAATACGCCATCTTTTTTTAGTTACGTAAGAAGTTGGTTACCTATGTTAGAATGTTTATTGTAGTAGTAAATAGGATTTTGAAAGCATCGACCCAGTTTGGGAGGTGACATAAGCTGAATTTGATTCACAAAGCGTGAAATGAAGAGTAATTACGCGAAGAAAGCAAAAGGTGTCAGGGACATTGACTTCGTACCATTTTAGTCAATTCTGTTGCTCAGCAATTAGTTTAAAATACCATATTATGTCTAGTAACGTTTGTTTTAAATATCTGTACCAACATATTTTAACATCTGAACTAATATTAGGTTATAGTAGTCACGTGCGAACTATTAAAAGCGAATAACATGTGTCTGATATACTAGGTAACAGCTGAAGTCGCCAGATGAATACCTCGACAATAGAGCCGTGTTCAGATATTTGTGAGCACTTTGGCCGCTCCGATATACCTGTTGGCGACTGTACGATATCACGGCCATTAGGTTTCAAGATTGGCAATGTCACGAGCTTTAAGAATGCAATGTTGAATGGCGCCCGAGGGCAACGCACCGTGACTAGAGGCCATATCAATTATCAATTAATTCTCACCTGTATATGCCATAATTAAATGTGAACGCATCCAAAAACAAAGTCCTCCAAATCTTGGTACTCGCATAAAGCAGGGATGGTACAGTCGAGGTCAAAAATATGTTTACACTTTTGCACCTTATTACAAGGCAATAAGGTGCAAAAGTGTAAACATATCTTTGACCTCGACTGTGTACAATCATTCGCAATATTCACTATCAATTTGGGCATTTGGATAGGCAAAAATCAATACAGAGTTGTTTCTTTTCTTTTCTTAATTCAAGTTTAGACGTTAAAAAGTGTAAATTTCTTGTTTTTGTCGCCTACACTATTCCAGTACCTATTCGTTCTTCTCTCACTTACGTACCTGAAAAAAAGAGACAAAGTTAAAGAAGGTAAAGTATTGCGCTAATACCACTGTTAGATAATACATATAAGATAAAAGTAAGACAAAGAGAGCACAAATAGAAAAAACCCGTTCTCCATCCAATTTATATTATTCATAAACACCGTAATTTTTGTAATTTTCTACTATTCTTTTTTATTTTTTTTTGACTATTGTGTCCCACTGCTGGGTACAGGCCACCCCTTTTTCCCGCCACTTGTCTCGGTCCTGTGGTAGTGTTCGACAATCTGTAAAAAATATGTCAAGGTCGTCCCGCCATCTGCTTTTCGGTGTGCCTCTACCTCGGAAGCCATTCGGTGGCTAATTTAGCCCATCCGCGTGCATACGGCAGACATGTTCAGCCCAGTCCCACTTTAGCTTCGCGGTCTTGGCACCATCGATGCCAGTTTTGGAAAGCAGCTCCGTTTTCCTCATCCGATCGATCCTACGAACTCCGAGTATGCTGCATTCCATTGCTCGCTGATACATCTTGAGTCAGGACAGTGAGGCTTCTGTTAGTGGCCAAGTTTGGGCGCCATAGTTTAGAATTGAATGCAGTCTCGTGAGATTCCGAAGCTAGGCGAGATCTGCCGAGATTGGGCGTTTTTCACTGTAAGGCGGATGTCACACTGCGCCGCATCTCCGGACGGAGGTGCGGTGTCGCCACACGGAATTTATGACACGAAATTAAACTGAGGCACTTGCATACAACGAGCTCCGCATCTCCGTCCGGAGATGCCCGCGCAGTGTGACATCCACCTATTAAGAATTCAATTTAATTATTATCAAAATCGGAAACAAAAATTAAATCTTCATGTAGTGGTTTATATAGTATCCGTATTTTTTTTTATGAAAAGAAAATACATTTCGTAAACAAGTAACAATTTTCTGATTATTATTTATTTAAACCATGAGGTTTTAATTAATAAAAAATAATCAGAAATACCTATAGTTTTAATCGAATAATACTAAGTTTTAATTTGTCAGTCAGATGACACTTGTGCCTTGCCGTGTATATATAGAGTTCAATTTCGCAATCTCGCGAGGTCTAGTTTGAAAATTGTAGGAGACTCGGTCACGTAAAATATGGACGACTTCTCGCGAGTTGCGTTGCCTAAGAATAGGCAGCATACACAATATTGAAGTATATTAAGAACAGAACTGAAATCAGATTTTTGGAGATTACCAATCTAAATAAATCATCATTAATTATCAGACAGCGGATGCAGATAAGATAAACAGAACCTTGATTTTGAGCTTAGAAATACATAAAAATCTGAATTGAATTCATAACGTTATAACTTCACTGTTTACCTACATGAATTTGCATGTAGACGTGAATTATCTTTTAGCTAACTGTTGTTATAATATAAACGTCAATACCAGTCATCAAAATCAGCGAGCCAGTGAGCTAAGGTACGTACGTTACATAAGGCGCAAAACAAGTGGACATATAAATAAATAAATATTAGGGGACAATCTTACAAAAGTCGACCTATAGCCCCTAACTAAATAAGCAAAGCTTGTACAAACGCCAACACTGTCAACCGACCATCCTGTATTTATATTGAACCTTATTACAATGCACATAAAAGTGCACGGATGGTCAGTTAACTGTGTTGGCGATGGTACTATGAATACTAGGTGACGATATAAATATTTAAAGCGTGAGATAAATTATTAGACAGAAAGCGTCCTTAGAATATTCGCTTTTGTCATTTTGATTTCTAACAGATATGAAAGTCGAGATAACGCTATGACGCTCGGAGACGTCTCAATTGGTGAATTTGGAATTGAGCCCAAGACAAATTCCAACAAACTGCCCCATTGGTAGTCCTTATGTACGATTCCCACCGAACGGGCCGGGCCGGGTCGCGTGGCAGCGCGTCACAACGGAAGCGCGAGCATCCGGCGGAAGCCGACCGCGTTTAATACAGTGCAGTAGGCAAAAGCCGGACGGAGCCGGTCAGACGCGACGAGAGCCGAGCGCCGCCGTCCACGTCCGCGCGGAGGCGACCGGCTGCAAATACATTCAAATATGAAATGTAACGTCTGTACTACCGCTTAATTCCTTTGTCAATATTTTATAAGCAGGTAAATACAACTTAATTCACAATTTAGGTTAGATTATTCCATTTTAAAAAGTGCATCTTCCAGATTTTTCTTAGTTTACAGCCTTTCACATATCATAACTTAGCTTTAGCATGTGGTATTGTGTAAGTATATAAATACCCATATAAAACATTTCATGTAAAAAAAGAGTCCAAGTCTCGATACTCTTCTACCGTAAAAAGTAGTGAGTAGTAGGGCATTCTTATTAATCTTTATTTGCTTGCTACATAAAATTCTGCCAAATGGGAACCACACAACTTTACTGCATTTATACATTTTTGCATACTAAAACTATGTAGTATTGTACTATCGCAGCCTACTCGCTATTTATTCCGTTAAGGAACAAAATGTACATGAAAAGCGCATTTAATATTATACGGCGCATACGACAAGCCCCTTACTTTCAGTTCGAGAGTACCGATTGCGCGCGCAATCCCTGCGTTCAATCTATTATTACAACGTCAATCAATAAGTTGTGAGGCTGTTGGAATGACCTACGCTCTTTTTAGTCAGCGTGTGCGCAGATCGCCGATTGGCCGCGTAACGTCTTACGATCTTGCGACAAAAGCCGTCAGGCGATTGAGGAATGCAGAACGCATCGGACGTTCAATGCAGCGCAGAAATATACCTTTTTATGCGATTGCCCGAAGCCGGTACACGTTTACACGTGCGGAAAATCATACGTTTCGGTCATTAAAAAAGTCTCAGGTGGCATATTTATCGCGTGATCTGAGTATTTTTTTGTTATACTGCCCTAGATGAGTACGTACTACTTATTTCTGTTTTTCGAATGTGTGGGTATTGGTTGGTTGATTATTCCAAAACTAGTGAATGCTATATGTTATCGACTTCGCCCTCGTATGTATCACGCCTAGGGAGCTAAATAGATGACACAGTTCCTACAAGAAAGCCCTACGGCCACGTGGTTCGACAACGCTGTCGAACATGTCGGACGATGGGGGACTTTAATTCGTTGCTGTGGCGGACTATCAGGAATTTTATAATCCACTTAGCGCGACCATCGGCCCAAGAGGATATTTAAAATTCCACTTGGTTCGACCCTCGAACCCCAAGGATTTTTAAAAATCCCCTTGGTCCGAAGGTCGAACTACGAGAACCGTCGAATGTCACTTGGTTCGATCTTCGAACTTGAACTTGAACTTGAACTTCTTGTCGAAAAACGCATTATGGTTTATTTTTTTCTATACCAGCATGTCGATCACGTAACGCATTGTACGCACGTTATGGCTCCTCTACATGTTGGGCCAGCGTGTAGAGAGGGTAGTGGTGTCGGATGGCTTATGGCGCGGCGGGATGGCGATGGGATGGCCGCGGTGTCGGTTTTTCGGCCGCACATCAAAGGGAGTGGGCCAGCGATGGCGGTACGCATCTACACGTCGCCCCTTCCGCAGCGCCCATTGCGCGTTGAGTGTGGACGTTCGTGCTGTGTATTTTTTTTAATCGTAAATGACGTGTTCGGGGCCTCAACACGAAACAATAAAGTTTTTGGAATTATATCGGGGAGAAAGCGTAATATGTAAATAGCTAAATAAATAAATTGCCGCAGCGGCTAACGCTTCGACGTCCATCTCGCAAAACGATCCGATCATAACTGAATGTCGCCATCGTGTAGTGGCGTTCAACCATCGCATGGCCGTAGCGCTAGGCCATAAGGATGGGCCATCATGTAGAGGAGCTATTAGGTAGATCAAAATGACAAATATGGAAAAATTACAGTTAAATTGACATAACGCGCGTACGAAACGTTACGTAATTACCCCTCTGGTCATCCGTCTACCTTGTGGAACTACCTATGTTCCTACATACTTATACCTTTATTCGCAATAAAATATTTTTATGCAGGTGATGCAATAATTAATGTTGTTGCCGTAATTTAAGAGTCCGCAGTAAGCTCGATTCTCCATACAAACGTAGTTACGCTCTAATTTTAAAACTACCTCTTGGATTGTAACGAAACTTTGCATGCACCATGACATGAGGAATATCTATGTCTGTAATTAGTTTATGTAGCTTCAGACACCAAAGTAAAAAAAATACAGTGAATTTAAGTTTTTCATACAAAACTTGCTTTTGCTGTAATTCGTTTGTTTTATAAACTGGAGCCATATAAACTAATTACAGACATAGATATACCACATGTCATTGTATATGCAAAGTTTCATTGTATTTTTAAAATGAGAGCGTAACTACGTTTATATGAGAAGGTGAAATTCGGCCGAGCTTACTGCGGACTCTTAACGATAGCGAGAATGTAGTTTATCAATGAGAAATCAGTTAGGTCGTATCGATATGTCAAAGAAGTTGCGTGGGATCGGAGTAGATAGGGCCTTCTTTGAGCTATACCGAAAAGAGCTTAGCTCTTAAATAAGAGAACTACTTTGGCTCAGTGATCCAAAAACAGTCTTGGCCTCCCCAACGAGAGCACGCCACTTATCCCGACCCTGCGCCACTTCCTGCCAGCTTTCAGCTACGATATCCCCCCAGCGATACTTGGGCCGCCCGCCCTACTGGGCAGCGACCAGTCGTTTGACCCAAGTGCGCTCTCTTGACTGCCCGATCCTCTCCCATTCGCAGTAGAATGTTCTAGCATTGTTTTATTTAAAAATCACGTGAAGCCCTTGATTATAGTAATCTTATGTCTTGCGCCGCTCGTGTCGAACCCACCCACCTTACATAACAGTTGATTCAGTAACACGTGCTCGGTCCACGCGACTTAGTCACATGTTAGGTTTAGTTAAAATGTGATGATGTGTGTGTGTTGATGTGCTTTACCCACACGATTGTCGAGCCTGCGGCCAGGTTTACTGTCACGCGAGGCTCGTTTCGGAAGTTTCACGAATATAGGAGTCATTCTCAGACCTTGTGAATAGAATAGAATAGAATATGTTTATATACTTACTAGCTTCTGCCCGCGACTCCGTCCGCATGGAACTCGTTTATATCGCAGCTCCATACAAACTGTACCCCGGAAATCATCCCCTGAGGGGGTGAAATGAGGGATGTAAGTTTGTATTGAGCTACGATATAAACGTGTTCCACGCGGACGGAGTTGCGGGCAGAAGCTAGTCAGTAATAAAGCTCGTCCTATACTCGTCAAAAAAAAAAAACTTATTGTAAGTAGCTACGTTACGAGAACCATGTATTCCTTTGCTACTCCGCTAAAAAACGTGAAAGATAAGATGAGATGAAGATAAGATGCAACTATTTGCGTATAAACATGCAAACAATTACAGCAAACCAATGCTGTAATTTTTTGCACGTTTACTCAAATAACTGTAATTTTCTTCCCTGGTAACAAATGGCAGACGGCAAGTGGCGATTTATTTATTTATTAATACAAACGTTTGCATGACATTACAGTTAAAAAACCAATGCGTCACAAAACTAAGACTAACAATTTAAAATTATATTTCAGTATAATAAAAGCAGACTAATTATATCGGAACTATAAAGCAATAAACAGAAAAAGACTCGCAGAACTTCATGCACTCGTCACATACACTAAACCAGCTACTGGCAAAAACATCACATGGTGATTTGTCGTGGGACACGGCGCGCGCTTCCGGCACTGGCAACAGCTGACGGGTGCGCGGTCGGAGATTAAAATTGCCCTTCGCCAGTGAGGGCACAAACAGGCGTACTAGTTGCGCTTCTAACTCCGGACAGTCAGACCTACCTATTTCTTAAGAGGTAGGTCTGACTGTCCGGAGCTACAAGCAGTGGTCAGCAGCCAGTAATTGCGCCTGACCTCCAGAGAGTTAAAGCCCAGAACACCGAGCAGGAATTTCGACGGGTATAAAAAGGGTAGTAACCATATAACTTCTTATATAGGAAACGCAGAAACACTTTTTGGATTTTCTCCAGAAGAAGAACGTAAGTGACTTCGTGCGGATTCCAGACTGAGGCTGCCTCAAGTTTGCTTCTGACCAGCGCTGTGTATACCACCTTGATAGCACTGATGGGCTCATAGATATCTCTGGCATTCCTGAAGACAAAACCCAACCTTCGGTAGCAGTCAGTGGCTAATGCTTTCATGTGATCGTGGAAGTTGAGTTGTATGTCAAAAACAACGCCCAAGTCCCGGATAGAATTAACCCGGAGTATGAGTTCCGACCCCAGTCGGTATTCAGCTAGAAAGGGATTATGAGCGCGGCTAAAGGTCATGACGGAACATTTTTCAGAATTGAAAAGTAGGCCATTTTCCATGCTCCATTTAAAAACACTGTCAATGTCTGACTGTAGGGACTCACAATCCGATAACTGTTGCACGCCATACACCAGCTTCAGATCGTCAGCATACAGCAGGCATCTTGCATGCATTGGTATTGGTACTGAGGCCAGATCGTCAATCATTATGCCGAAGAGAAACGGGCCCAGTATTGGACCCTGGCTGACTCCAGATCGTGTGTGGTGCGGCTTGGAGATAAAGCATCCGTGTTGAACATACTGCTGTCTATCGTACATATAGCTGGCAAAGAACTGGAGCAGCTTGGGCGAAAATCCAATGCCGCATAGCTTGCTCAACAGTACGTCGTTATCAACACGATCAGGCTTTCCGAAAATCAAGGTACAATACGTCAACTTACAATTACAACACGCACTCCTTACAATACGCAATCCTTTATCCAAATATGAAATGGACATTGTCAAATATAATGCGAATCTACATCGAATATAGACGGCTGTGGAAACGGGCCAATTTTTAAAACAAAACGTAGCAGGAAAGTAGTAGGTACACATACATTTATTGGATTTTGACATTGGTGAAGAATGCCAAAGAAACTTTTTTCGTTTCTTGACACTGAGCAATTCTCATTAAAAGAATACTGGGTGATCCATATGTTAAAAATGCGGAAGTGTGTGTCTGTTACCTCTTCACGCTTAAACCGCTGAACCGATTTAGATGAAATTTGGTATAGCGGTAGTTTGAATTCCGTGGAAGGACATAGGATAGTTTTGTCCCGGAAATCATCTCCTAAGGGAGAGAAATGAGGGGCTGTAAATTTGTATGGAGCTACGATATAAACGAGTTCCACGCGGACAGAAGCTAGTAAGCAATAAGCCTGAATCATTTCGCAATAAGTAGTGACTAATTGTGAACTGAATTGACATCTGAATTTCCGAATGAATAGAGATTACGAATATGTGATAACTGAATAAAACTAACAAGTTTACTCATGAATAAGTCAGTGAGAAAACCAGTAAGGCAGCTGTTTCAAAACCCATTAAAAGGTCCACTGATCGAGGAATGTACGTAACCGCAAGATTAATCCCTCATTACTGGCAACCCACACATGGACGGCGGCCATGACAGTTGCCGAGCCTCTGGAATCCGCGTCTCTGATTGGTCGTGAGCACCGCGCCTCCGTGACGTCACGCGCGCCGGCGCAACTTGCGGCGGAAAGCGGGCGGCGCAAGTTATAGGAGGCAGCGGCGAGCGGGAAATGTTAGCATAGCCTGTTCAGAATGACAGTTCACCGTTCACATGACAGAACATCTTATGGAACTGGCTGTAAGTTTTTTTTTTATATTAGTACCTATCCGTTACATTTCTCTTTCTGGACATAACTCAAAATTAAACCTACTATCAACCACAGGAAAGAAAAATAAGAACGTAAATAGTGTGTTATGTGTAAAAGTCTTCCTCATTACTTAAACAGCATCATTTATACGGGTAACGATTTCCCACATCCTGAATGGTAAGGGTAACTGAAGACTATACAACACTTTAAGTGTTATTAATTGGCCTTTTAATACAGTTCAGCAACTTATCCACATCAGAAAAATGTCACGTAACTTATTTTTGCATTTATTCGTTTAGCCCGCTAGGGCTTCTTCATTTGCATTCTTATATGAGTACATATTGAAATGAGGTAACGTGTTCCTTTCCTGGTATTCAGCTAAATATATTTTGAGATAAACAGACCACGCTCCATGCAGATATATGTTTATTTTACCTTAGCAATGAGTTACTACAATATCACATTTTGTCGATCTTTTATACCCACATTTATGCTAAAAGTGGCGCTGGAACGTACCGTTCATGTGCTCTGCCTACCCCTTTTGGGAATAAAGGCGTGAATGTATGTATGTAACGAGTTACTTAGCCGTTTCATTGCTTCTAGACATTGCAAAGCATCTAATACTTCGCATTATCATTCTCGTTACAAAACTGCGAGCATAGTTCAATCATGCTAACTTATAACTTTCGCCCATCATATATCTCCAAAAGTTCCAAAGCAAAAGTAGGTACTTTAATTATTGACCAACGCTATTCTGGTACGAGATTATCCCTCGAGCTCTTTTGCCGCCTGTGTTCCCAATCTGTCTCACAGATATAATGTTATAATCTTATACTTATAATACCCCTCGGGTTAAAAAAGAAACAGCGTCAATTTATTCTTTAGCGAAGACATTTTTGAAGCTACTCAAACGCGATACTCGTACCAATATATCACGAACGATATGGCCGCCAATAAACTGCGCATAAGCGATCATTAAGTTTAGATCCAGTTTCATCCAGTCGACCCCTCCCTGTTTTTCCTGACTCCCACGCCTAATAAACGACTGGCGGCCATTATTGCAATTGATTCTGCTATCCGCAGCTAGAATTATAGTCCATGTGGTTCACAATCACAACCCTGCAGACTATGAAGGAAGCGTCTAGGTTATTTGAGTTTATAGCACAGAATAGTACTACGTATTTATAGATAGAAGAATAAACATAATTCCATAAACACAGATTAACATTTTTCTTTTTTCTATGCCATTTCTATCTGTGAGTTCCTTTAATTGGCTTTGTAGTAGGTACTATGTAAGACTTATATCATGTTTTTGCAGCTGTTGGTACTTCTTAAGTATAAATAAATAAGTAAATAAAAAACATTCGATGTAAAAAAGAGGCCAAGTCTCGAAACGTGCCCCAAGATAGCTAGGGATTAGCACTACCGGTACGACAGCGATCGTCCTTTTACCCGACTGCGTGAGGCAAGGAGGGTAATGTGTTTACCGGTCTATGTATGTATGTTTGTTCCTTTGTGACACTTTAGAGATCAAACGCGTGGGTCGATTTTAATTGATCATACGACAATCGATTTGTTAGACAACACAGTAATCAAAATTCAAAATAGCGGCCACCAGACGCCCTTAAAAAAGAAAAAAATTAAGTCTACGAACTATGTCGTGTACTTCTATGAAGAATAGTGATCATTAAAAGTGTGTAAATTGTATTGATCGCAATGTGCTTTTTTTATTAAAATATAACTACTTAACCCATCAGTTTTATGTCGTAAAAGCTATTGATATACGTGGATTTATTATTAATACAATGAGTACTGAAGGTTTGTCCCAAAAGAACCGGGAAATCCCGGTTCTGATTTCGGTCAGTCGCGTAAATCCCGGTTCTATGAAACAGTACCGGTTGTGCATTCCCTAGTGAGGTATCGTTGAATAGGTATTTCCAAACCAATAAGGTTTCTTTTTTTTACGCGGCACAACAATAATTTATAGCCTGAATTAAAATATAGGATAGGTTTTATCCCGGCCACGCAGATGAAGTCGCGGGCGGAAGCTAGTAAAGGGACTTAAAAGGTTATAAAAATGAGTATAGATAAGTACTCAATTATTTATTTATTTGTAAATCGGGCACATTTTCGTGGATCTATCCGCCATTTCCGTCGAAAGGTAGTTCTGTAGATATATACGCGTTGAATGACCGGTCGTGTCCATGAGGAAGGCAGCGCTTCAGCCTATGCCCTGGGCGCTTGGTTTAGAAAGTGGCCGGCCTCGTCTACCTGCGCTCACGCAAGCGACTGGTGAGAAAGGGTGCACTTATGCCGTCATAATCAGGGAGCATTTGCAGTGAGTGCGAAATATATAAGATCTGGTTGGTGTATGAACGTATAGCAGAAACGATATAAGTTTTTTAATTTTTACTATGCGAAGAGGCATAAGTAGGTACCTCATTCCATATAAGGCCCCCAAGCAGACTGCGTTTTTTTCACGCGCCGTAGACGCGTGTTCCCCTACTACCTAGCCAATAGTAGGGAAACGCGCGTCGACGGCGCGTGAAAAAAACGCAGTCTGTATTGACCCTAACATTCGATTTATAACGGAAAAAATCGTCTACGTTTTTTCGTTTAAGTATCTAGGCATCAATGGGAAACATTGTACTAGTACGGTGGAATACTTTGATTCGGCGGGCGACTTTGATCAAATAGGTTTTTCTCCGAAATCATTGTTTTTACTTATGGGTGAACTGCGGCAGTCAATATATTGCATCTTGCTGTTTACTCGATTAAATCTTCATAATTACTGCTTTTATACTACATTCTAAATGACCAAAGTAGCCCCATTTTTTCCTAAAGTGACCCATTCCACGGTATTACATATTTCGATGAATATAAGACTATTTAGGCACAACAACACTAATGATTTTACGTTTCAAAATGGGTTTCCTTGAAATCGCATGTCGATTAAAGCACGATTTTTCAATCTTATATGCAATAGGCTGACAATGTATTCGACGTGCACTACGTCTACTGAGCCTTCAAGTAAAGGTGGTTGCCGGACGGCATCGTTACTTACCGACCCTCACCATGCGCCTCACTCCACCTGTCGCTTCTAACGGACCTCTAGACCTCTACCTACGCTTAGTCACTACGAATCGCGGCGTCAAGTTATGTTTGTGGGTGAGCTTAAAACAAGTTACAGAATAGCGGGGCAGGAGTCCTCAAGTATGAAAAAGCGGTCAATGAGAAATTACTCTTTCATAAATACCTTCAATATATTGTCACTTTAATCCCAATAATATAGTTAGTTTATATATTACAATTATATGGCGCTTCCGTAAGTCACCAACGGTGCTGGTCGAAAATCAGCACTGATGGTGTCTGAAACCTGATCATAATCGTAATACTAAGCCAGTGTC
Source organism: Epinotia bilunana (assembly GCA_947049275.1). Taxonomy (NCBI): domain Eukaryota; kingdom Metazoa; phylum Arthropoda; class Insecta; order Lepidoptera; family Tortricidae; genus Epinotia; species Epinotia bilunana. The sequence continues at coordinate 11,612,764 of OX346275.1, read as the reverse complement.
CGGTCCACTGCCGCAGAGACACACTTGTTTTATGTGTTTCTTTGTTTAATATGAGTGGCCTGTGTGTTTGTGAATAAATGCATCTTTCTTTCTCAACTACTTTACCCAATCAACCTGCCGCAGTGTTACGTAACCGCAGCAATTTAATAAAACTAGCTAAAATTGCCAATCTCCTTTTGACATTGACCTTATCCATACATAAATTACGTTCAAAGTTCATTCTGACGAATTTTTAGAAGCTTCTGCATTATATAAGGAAAGCAAATGAATAGTATGAATATTTTGATTACTGTCATCAATCATCATAATCATGTATGTATGTATGTAAATTCTTTATTGTACATGAAACAGAACACAACAACAAAACAATTATTACAGGAACAGAAGATACATGTACAAAGGCGAGCTTATCCCTGAGAGGGTTTTTTTTATCATCACCATCGCCTTGCATTGTGATTTTCATAACACTGCTGATTGGCATTAATGATGGTAAATGTGTTGGAAAATATGTATTTATGTTTCATACAAAAATAGGTCTACGGTCTCCCCCGCCTGTCGTAGAAGGCGAGTAAAGGGAGTCATCGGAGTCGCAGTGTTCTGGCGGGGGCCGCGGGCACTCGCTTAAGAACCCCAGGGAAGGCGACAACCTTTTTCCCTTAGGACGAGCCAAATGTGGCGAGGTGCGTGGGGGGCTCCAGCGCGTTCAGCATGAGATCCTGGAGTCCCCTGCATGAGAGCGCAGATGCAGGGCACCCTGGAGTCTTTAGTGGATAGAAATACCACATAACCCTGCCACCCCCGGGTGATTGGGTACCTGATTCGCAAGTTTTCTACACAAAAAAAAGTATGATAGGTATGCGCGGAAACCCCGACAGACAGTCACAAGGTTCTGTCTGGAATGCCCGCTTATTACATTTCCAGGGCGGATGGAGGACCTCAAGAATCTTACCCAACCAGCACGTCTATCATGGAACGGCCGCGACATACTCTCGATTTTTCTCGCACTATATCTCTTGTTCTAAGTATTCTAATAAAAAAGAAACGGATAGTGCGATAAAATAAATCGAGAAAGCTCGCGCGCCATCGCGTGATAGCCGTGCAGCTACAGAGTACTTGAAGAGGGCTTAATGTAAACCTTTAAATTAGTCAATTTTATAATTATTATTTTATGATGCTTTTAGTATATACACGTCCCACTGGCTAGGCACAGGCCTCCTCTCAAGGATAAGAGGGAATAGCGCCTATATTTACGAAGAAAATAAGCTTAACAGTATTAACACGCCACTGCGACGAATTAGCATACTTCGTAAATATAATAATCTTGCAGTTTTATTGCATATGTTCTAAGTAAGCAAAACACGTGCATTACAACAAGACTTAAACACAGCAACTGCCAGCAAGATTTCCGTCTTGCTCGTATACAAATACGATACATTTTCGTATAAGCGTTTGTTAACAATGTATACCTTTTATAGTGGCGTGTAATGTTGATTTAAACAACGTACGTATTGCTTGAACAAAGGTCTTTATTGCGTCATATTTAGTCAGGTGAGAAGCCTGAAGCGTCGATCACGACGAATATCTGCAGTATCGTGCAAAATATCTGACAAGTCGTTTACCTAGAGACCACAGGTTATTCCCATCTGTTACCACCAATTTGTTACCAGTGGTAATAGCGAGATTTTTTTAACCCCCGACGCAAAGAGAGGGGAGTTATAAGTTTAACGTGTCGTATCTGTGTATCTGTCTGTGGTATCGTAGCTCCCAATCGAATGGACCGATTTGACTGCGGTTTTTTTATTCGATAACTGATATGATCCCGAGTGTTCTTAGCCCTGTTTCATGAAAATCTGTTCAGCCGTTTTTGAGATATTGGACTTTGAAATGAAAATGTCGGGGTTTTTTCAACTTTTCTAAGTTGTAGTTATTTCCCATTTTTTACCAGTGGGAGCTAATGGGGATAGTAAATATAAATAAATTGTCCTAACGCGTGTTCGAAACATTACATGATTACCCCTCAGGCAAAGCGTCTGATTGCCACGTAGTATTAAAATAAAACACATGTTTGACCGCACGTCGCACGTGGCAATTGTCTCATCTACCGACGAGTGGGTGTGTCGTGTCGTGGATACGTTATCAGTAGCCTTGTTCCGATCGATGCGATTATATAGTTGATACACCATGTGCAATTGAGATAAACGGCGAACAACTATAGTTAGTTAGGTTTAAGGGTATGCCTTGTTTCGAGTCGACCAAGCCCCCTTGACAGACACGCTTATGCTATCCGCGCACGAGGAAAAGAGATGCAACACTCTTCGGGAATGGCTTTTTGGTCAAATTTCGATAAACACCTAACTTAGTTAGCGTTATTTTAGATAAGATAAAATACTATACTATTACCTTGATTCTGTTGTAAAATAATGTATTGTTTGAGTAGGCTGAGTAAAAAAGGAAAATAAAGACCCAACTTTGGTTTTTCTTTTTATCGAGGAAATTTTAGGCAAGCCAAGCATGTATCGATTAAATCAGATAAACAATCATATAGTCAAAAATCATATATCTGAAAATCAGACCTTATTGTTTCTTAATCTAGTCAGAACGGCGTTTCAAAGCACGCGATAATTTCCAATTCACCTCCTTGACTGGCAGCATATTAGCGAGTGCGTATAGTTTGTTATTAAAATCAGCCTTTGGAAAATCTCATACAATGAAAAAAGGTACGGGATAGTTGTTCGCATCTTATATAGCCAACCTAACAAAACACAGAACTTTTGCACCTTTACAAGGCAATAAAGTGCACTCATTTTTCTTTACGTTGGTAGACTTAAAGAGAATCCTAAAACAATGTATGAAGTTCCGCCTCTTAAAACGTAGTGTTTATATTCTCTTTGATTACAAGCTAAAACCTAACATAGTATAGGTACATAAATATACGTGTACGCAGATATTTATGTCCTTATGTACGTATATTAATACCCCTGACTGTAGGTACCTACGTTTGTTTTAAATTACACGTTCAAATTAAATTACACTCCAGAGTCCGATGAGTTGAAATTTTACTGATTTTGTATACTTAGACAACGTATCTACGTCTTTTTTATATTACATCATTGATTTGACAAGTCATCATTGGCACCACCGACGCTCATCAGTCACCAAACGACTGGCCACTTGATCAGCGGTGCCTGTTTGGAGTTGTAACATTGTATAATGTAACTTCGAGACAACCTCATTAAACATCAATTCTAACCCCACCGAAGTTAAGCTTGTCAAAATGCCTTGATGACTATTAGTCCACAACTCCACATTTAATTATTAAGCTTTTTTTTACAGAAACATATGTTAGCTCATTATATTCCAAGTAAACATTTCAACTAGTCTAATTAAGACTGCGCCGAGCATAATCGGCAAAAACGGCAGTCACCGTTTCGACGGTGGAGTTCACAATTCTTTACAATAAAATATAAATTATATGTAATTATAATCACAAAGAGTGAGTTTACAATAATAAACTATAAATATTCTCAAATCTTCTACAGTTTAATAAATACAATTCCGTAAAGTTGCACAAAAAATGAGAAGAACGTGTGTCGGCGTTTAGGTAAAATTGAATAAAAATAAATATATTTTAGTTTCATAATCCTACTCAAACGAATCTCCAATATATTAACTACAAAAGAATCCAATCCTAACATTTCAAAGTGCTTTGGTTATTTACTTATGATTTTTTTAAAACGCCCTTCATATCCGCCATATAAAATTACTATGGAACAAAATGATGAAATATAATACGCGAGCAACGCATGACATATTCTGCATATTCAGTCACCCCCGAGAGCTCAGAGAGAGAGCACGTCTAAATGCGGCGCTGTGACACTTAAAAATACTTCGATGTCAATTGTGTATGAATACAGCAGTAATACGCAGCAAAACAGGGTAAGTATTATTTTTGATATTTATAAGCTTCTAAGCAGGTCGATCACGTAACGCATTGTACGCGCGTCAGTTTAGATCTAAATGTCAATTTTTATATGGAAAAATGAGACTTGTATCTACCTGACGCGCGTTCGAAACGTTACGTGGTTGCCCCTCAGGAGCAACGAGAACTGATGGCGAGGGTCTCATGACGGAGCCGGAAGATGGCTGGTGGAACTCTATGATGGAAGGGGCTAAGATAGTCGAGTTTGGGCTCGTTTGCTTTGTTATCGTCAGTACTTACCATTAAACATGACGGCGAGGGTCTCATGACGGAGCCGGAAGATGGCTGGTGGAACTCTATGATGGAAGGGGCTAAGATAGTCGACTTTGGGCTCGTTTGCTTTGTTATCGTCAGTACTTACCATTAAACATGATGGCGAGGGTCTCATGACGAAGCCGGAAGATGGCTGGTGGAACTCTATGATGGAAGGGGCTAAGATAGTCGACTTTGGGCTCGTTTGCTTTGTTATCGTCAGTACTTACCATTAAACATGATGGCGAGGGTCTCATGACGAAGCCGGAAGATGGCTGGTGGAACTCTATGATGGAAGGGGCTAAGATAGTCGAGTTTGGGCTCGTTTGCTTTGTTATCGTCAGTTCTTACCATTAAACATGATGGCGAGGGTCTCATGACGAAGCCGGAAGATGGCTGGTGGAACTCTATGATGGAAGGGGCTAAGATAGTCGAGTTTGGGCTCGTTTGCTTTGTTATCTTCAGTACTTACCATTAAACATGATGGCGAGGGTCTCATGACGAAGCCGGAAGATGGCTGGTGGGACTCTATGATGGAAGGGGCTAAGATAGTCGAGTTTGGGCTCGTTTGCTTTGTTATCTTGAGTACTTACCATTAAACATGATGGTGAGGGTCTCATGATGAAGCCGGAAGATGGCTAGTGGAACTATATGATGGAAAGGGCTAAGATAGTCGATTTCAAACTCAAGCTCGTTAGCTTATTCCTGTATAGTCTCTATAGTCAGTTATTAAATCAAAACAATATTAGACAGGTATTTCTTATTTTTTCAATTAAAAAAAAGTAATGAAGATATAGCCCGTTAAAGTTCCGCGTGACGTCACGCCGTGCCACACTTTGACGTGCTTTTTCTGTATTTTTTTTCCTTGACAAAAGAAAACATACGTGTCCAACATTTAGTGATAAATGATAATAGAGGAAACATTTAACCTATTGATGGTGCACCAACTATTTATTGTTTTAGTTAAGAGGTTAAGTACCCGAGGTTTTCATCGATTTTTGCCGAGTTATAATCGTATCTCCTACTTTTGCACTACAAATAGAATTATAAGTCTAACGGCTATCGGTTTTAAACATTGTCTTAAAACACTTATTTCGTGAAAGATTACTACTACACTACACTATTGACATGAAAGATCTAACATAATACGAAATCTACAAATGGGTTCGTCTATGACGTCTCTGAAAACGTGTCTAGGGTTTTCAATTTAAACTAATTAACACAAAAGTTATGGCCAGAAAACCAGTTTTTTGGCCTATAATTGTTCAACTTTGATGCCAAATACCTCGAAAACAATGAACTTTGAAGTAAATATGGGATACTATATTGCTTAAAGCCGTTGTTCTTAAGCTATAAAAGACATTAGAAAACTAAGGGATTCAGATCGAAGGTCATTGGCGTATCGTATGGGAGCCCCTTAAAATGGGAAGACGCAAGGAAAGATATAATACACGTAAAAATGGCCCTAAGTATTTCCACAAACGGCTTCTTGCTTCTATTGCACGAACAAAGAGACAAAATGAATTAGGAATTTCCAATGTAAGTATATTTTTTTTAAATACTTTTGGCATTATACGAAGTGTAACAAAAACGGGGTATGAACCGATCAAGGGCTTAACAGGTATCGTGTTCTGATAAGGAAAAACAGAAAAAAAAAATTTGACGCTTTTTTTTTACATTTCTATGGAGCTTGTCGCCCCAGTCGGCCAACGCTCCATAGTAAGGTAAAAAAAAATCGCGTCAGTTTTTTTTTCTGTTTTTTTTATCATTTTTGGTACACCCTGTATTAAGCAGATAAGCAGATATTTGGCAGATAATAAGAAATTTCTTATTTTCAATGTACTTATTACTAATTATGTTTTTAGAAATCATCGAATAATCCGATTGGAGTATTGGGAACAAAAAATGAGAATGGAAAAAGTGCAGCGTCCAATGTTACGGCACGCAATGAATCTGTGGTAAGGTTTTGTTTTCAAATAATAAAGAGGTTACAATATATTTAACACTAAAGAAACTAGCTAATATCAACATTATCAACATTACTATGTATTGAACTGTTTTTAGGAATCGTCATGTGAGGAAAAGGTCCAGAACGAACATTCCGTGTCAACTAAAGACTTTACAGTAAGTTTAGTTGATTAACATTTTTAGAGTTGATTGTTCAATCTGTAGTCGAGTTTGCATTTGCAACTTACAAAAAAATTCTAAGACATACGGACGGATAGACAGACAGACGGACATGACGAATCCTTGGCCAAAATGGCAAAAATGGAAACTTACGATTTTAAATGCTCTACTTAAATTTATATGTAGCACTTGCATCTTATTACAGGAATCTTTTGAAACGGACTCAATGGCTGAAATCGACAATATTTTCACTCAAAGATATTTTTGCTTTTTTGGAGAAACAAGAGCTAGCTTTTCGTGGACTTGGCTAGATTGGCTATTTTTTTTGTCTATCCCGTCTAAAGACTGTGCACGTCGCTGCTGATTGCTAATTCAATTGCAACACTAGTCCACCGGTAACACTGCGTTATTATTACTTTGCTTATTTTTTTCTTTTCCTTAGTTAACGGACAAATTTCAATAAAAATAATAATTGCGTTTTGTATTTTATTCCTTATACCATCCACGGTTTTATACGCGGAGTTGAGATTTATTATTAGAGAATGATGAGCTACTAACTTTTAGCTTGTGACCGACCGTACCGATCGAGCGAGCCGGCGGTAGTGTGCGTGATGACGCACACACAGGTGCAAATGCCAAATCGGTGCCCGCGTCAAAAGCTCGGCGCAGTCTTAATAGATTAACATTGAAACAAATGCTCTAGAACCAAGTGAAGGTGTGATTTCAAGTTCTATATATAAAGGGGCTACTTCAAATTCCTGCTGGGGGCCTAGACAAGGTTACAATCGACAAGCGCTAACGCCAATAGAAAGCTAATAAAATGTATGGGAATGAGAGATGTTAACGAAAAGTGTTTCGTCGGCATCTGTCATTCCCCTACATTTTATTATTTTCTATTGGCGTTAGCGCTTGTCGATTGTAACCTTGTCTACGGCCCCTGATAAGATTGCGGCATCCAGCCATCAATGCTTGCAAGATTATCTGATAACGATAGCAAGCTAATTTCCTCCTTAAACTTGTTGTAGGAAATAGTATAGATACAAAAATATCTGATCCTCCCCGCCCGCATATTACGCAGACGCAAGCGAGGGACAAAATAAGACACATGTCTATCCCAAAGGTCCATTCCATATACAGGAAAGGTGGGGAAGTACCTCCGCCTTGCAGGAGACCACAGCCATAATAACACTACTACTTGCTTTGTATAGTAGTGTTGTGTTCCTGGAGGTGAGCAAGGTCGCCAGAGCTCCCGCGGATGAAATGTGGTAAAAGCGAGGGATTTTTTTCCTTCAGCTATCAACACGGCGAATCCTCAAACATATCAAGGGTCGGCCACGCCCATTATACTCCTTTGGAGTTGCATGCGTCTATAGGCTGCGGTGTCCGCTTACCATCAGGCGGGCCGTACCATTGTTTGCCACCGTCGTATTAAAAAAAATGGAATCGGATGAGTAATTCCAGAGATTACCCCTCAAGATAAGTACCACAATCATAAACTTTAGCAGTCATGACATACTGCCTACTATCAGCTCCTGATCTTGAGACCTGTTAAGGCGATGCCTTGATTTGATTCGAACACGCCCCCTAGACAGAGACACGGTGATGCCTTCCGCGCACGAGGAAAAGAGATGTAACACTCTTCGGGAATGGCTTTTTGGACAAATTTCGATAAATACCCTTAGAGACGGTTTATTTAAATTTCATAAGTGAGATTTTAGATGAGATAAAATACATACACATACATACATACATTCACGCTTTTATTCCCAAAAGGGGTAGGCAGAGCACATGAAACGTGTATTCCAGCGCCATTTTTAGCATAAATGTGGTTATAAAGGATCGACAAAATGTGATATTACAGTGATAGGTTGCTAGCCCATCGCCCACAACACACTTAAACCCTGGTCCCTGAGTCGACTTTTACGACACCCACGGGAAGAAAGGGGGCGGTGAAATTCTAACCCGACAGGTAGATAAAATACTATAGTATTAACTTGATTGTGTCGTAAAATAATGTATCGTTTGAGTAGGCTGAGTAAAAAAAGGAAAATACAGACTTAACTTTGGGATTTTTTCTATCGAGGAAATTTTAAGCAATCATGTACCTATCGATAAAATCAGATAAACAATCATATAGTCACGAATCATATATCTGAAAATCAGACCTTATTGTTTCCTAATCTAGTCGAACGGCGTTTCAAAGCACGCGATAATTTCCAATGCACAGCCTCAAGAGAGATGATGGAACATGGAGGATCCGGAAAAGTTCGAGATCGAGGAGTTGGTGGTGGGTAGCCGAGCCAAACATCGTCGGCAAAGCGAAATCCCGCATACTTCGCTGGTTCGGTCATCTATTGCGAATGGGAGCGGTCCGGGCAGACAAGAGAGCGTAACTTGGGGCGACCGACTGGTCGGCGCGCAGTAGGGCAGCCCAGTATCGCTCAGGGGCTAGCGTGCAGGCGGATCGGCGTAATCTTCAATCTGAAAGAGAATCGGGATGCTCGTGCTCACGTTCCGGAGGTCAAGATTCTTTATGAATCAATGAGCCAAAATAGTTTGTTAAGGTTGTCTGGAAAATAAGACCGCCTGTTTTTGGCCTCTACTTGTATTGATTATGTTCTGTACAGTTTTCTTTTAATGAGGTGTGCAATAAAAAGTATTTGTATTGTATTGTATCCATCAAAGATTATCTCAATAATCTTATCAGTCCTTTGCATTAATCCAACCGACTCCCGCAAACTTCATCTTATTGTCGGTACACATGAGATTACCTAAGCGGTGCTTTCAGATACATGATCATTCCAGAACATTATCACTTAACCCTTTTAATTCCTATTGGGACATCTAAAAGTGCTCTGAGTTGTTGTGCCTACAGGCGAAGCGCCCAGAACGACAAGGGGCTGGTCTGCCAGCGTCATTTTTAGGTGTGACGTTTGGGGCGAAAAGGTAAGCTTCTAGTAATTAGCAACGTCGAAAATATGTACCCGTAAGCCTTTTTAATAGTAGACGGGAAGTAGGCAGGCTTATCGTTGTAAAAACTAAATGCTAGCAAGTTTCTGACGCAATGGACACTGGTGTTGTCACAATGCGGTTGGCCTACATATTTCTTTTGAGTTCATAAAGTCTGACGAACCATTACTGCCACTGGAGCGTAGCAATATCCCTATTGCCATCTGTGGGCGTAGCATGGTTGCCATTTTATCACTTATCGTTGTGGTAAAGACGCCCATCACGCTCTGACAAGTATGCGAGTGCGAGAGTGACGGATACCTTATCCACAACGATAAGTGATAAAATGGCAACCGTGCTACGCCCGCTGATGCTATTAATAATACGTATAAAATTGTATGTATTATATTTTTAGCTTCTATGTTACTCGCAAAAGTGGTGGCCTGGTGGCTACGCTGCAGTCAGGTTAGTAAATATATCGTAGGGACGTCACATAGACACGCCTTCTAATATTACTGACAGTGAGGACAACTCAATCGACAATCCAAAAGCTAAATATTAGTCGTTATTATACCACAAAATGCGGGTGTTACCTTACTATGAGTTAGATTCATTATTAACTAGCTTCCGCCTGCGACTTCGTCTGCGTGGATCCGGGATAAAAACTAACCTATATTTTAATCCAAGCTATAAACTATCTTCGTGCACAATTTCATCCAAATCGGTTTAGCCGTTTAAGCGTGATTGAGTGCATTTATCCAAACTTTCGCATTTATAATATTATAGTAGGATCTTGTGGTTTAAATACTGCTATAGCAGCATGCAACTTAAGTGGCAGTGGGCGGGGCACATAGCACGTAGAACCGATGGCCGTTGGGGCGGAAAGGTTCTCGAGTGGCGACCACGAACCGGAAGGCGCGGCGTGGTTAGGCCCCCCGCAAGGTGGACCGATGACCTGGTAAAGGTTGCTGGAGTCCGCTGGATGCGGGTGGCGCAGGACCGGTCACTTTGGCACTCTTTGGGGGAGGCCTATGTCCAGCAGTGGACGTCTTTCGGCTGATATGATGATGATGATGATGATATTAGTAGCATGATGAGCCGTAAGTAAATGTACATCTAAATAAGATAAAATAAATAATTGAACACAGACTACTTACTACGTATGTGGAACACGATTACACGATGCTAGAGTTTATTCTTGCCATGATTGAGCGGCTCATTTTGTTAAGTGCTTACGTGCTTACGTAAATCTGGCTGGCTGAATGCTTTTATTTACCAATCCGATGTTTTGTTGTAATTTTAGGAAAATAACTGGCACACTTGGTGAAAATACTTTGTTATTGTAGATACAACGAGTTAAGAATGCAAATTCAACGTTTTATATAGGCTCGTTTCATTGACCTTGCAATATAGTTGTCACGTTCGTTATATTTCTATTTTCAAACCGATACCTAATTGTTGAGTCACTCAGATTACGAGTGTGTTTAACTCTGTTACTTTTTTAGGAAACTGTAAGTATATTTTTGGGTAATTTTCCAAACGTGGTAGTGGTACTTCTAGATTCTAAATAGACGACAATTTTCTATTCCCATTTGGTCCCGCCTTTCTGTTACCCCTGGGAACAAAATCATCTGTTACCACTGGGGTCAAATGGGAAAGAATCATTCCCATTTGTTACCACTGGGGTCCACTTGAATTTGGTCACATTCGCAGTTGTTACCGCCCATTTTGACCAAGAAAATGGTTAAACATTAGACGATGACGATACCTAACGGTGACAATCATCAATCAATGTGTTTTGCTGGGGAACTGCCATTGATTACGGCAGATGCTGATGGATTAGCGACAGCTTACATCGTCAAACATTGTTACAAGCAAATCTGTTTGTTTAATAAACAAGAGGAGTAATGAGTAGGAACGTTTTGAACGTTTTTCAAACTTTCTTATACCATACTATGATGAAGGGAGCATTTTCTTGACATTGTATCTTACACATAATACAAATACACACATATATAGGATAAACATTGTTAGATTCTGTTTTTGTATATTTTATGCGCTAGAAACGGATTACTAATGTGTTGCATAAAATTGATTGTCATCATTTTATTTTGCATAACAGCCCTTGGCAGAATCATCATTTCGCAGAATTACTTTTCGCATAAATTTCATTGCATACAGTCATATCGCATAACTTCCTTTGGCAGAATAGTACATTGGCATAATGACGATTGTAAAAATAGTCCTATGATCGAATAATCGTGTCACCGAAATTTGTATCGCATAATATTTAGCTGGCATACTGTCATTTGGCACAACGTTCTTTGGCAGAATCGTACAATGGCATAATGTTGTTAAGAATAATAGTCATAATGACCAAATAATTGTATCGCCAAATTTTGTGTGTTTGTGTGCAACTTGTTTTAATATGTTTGTGGATATTAAAATAAGTTTTCTGGTCTTTTATAAAAAAAAACCTCGAAGACGGAAGCGGTAGCTAAGCTCCCGCTTTCGTCTTCTAACCTATCCGCGATCCGAGTCGGTTTTGCCACTAAGTCCCTACTGCCTACGTGATTTGTGGAATCCGAGGTATTGTACAATTTAGAGTGCAAGTACTAACTTGCACTTGCAGCCAAGCGAGAACGTTACGAATTGTTTATCAAATATACTAATATTTGATAAACAATTCGTAACGTTCTCGCTTGGCTCGCGCGTTTTAGGGTCGTCGCTTCGCTCGTCGTACCTACACCGACCTGCCTTAGAACGCTTTCCGCGCTAGTTGTCGCCTAGAGCAGCACGGTTCATTATTTGCACGGCTTCGGCGAAACGTATATTCTGGCACATAAAATTATGCAAAAATAAAGTCGGTGATATTCGTTGTATGCTTCAAGAAATTCGGCGGAATATACGTTCTGCTACGTAAAATTCTGCGAACGTAAATTCGGACATATTACTATTCTGTAATTCAAAATTCTGCCAAATGAGTGTTATGCGACATGATAGTTATGCTAAGTATATGATTATGCTAAAGTATCATTCGGCTAAAAATGTTTCTGCGATAACTGTTATGCGGAGTGTATTTCGGACAATCGATATTATGCCAGATAAAGGGAACCCGCTAGAAACCGCACCGCAACCGAGGCTTACCTGAAGCGACGTTTTTTTTAAAAGGGTAATCTTTATATAGTTGGGATTCATGAGGACATCCCCGAAACTACTCATCCAATTTAAAAATAAACTGTATGGAGTTTTATCATGGATGTATGCTACAGAGCGCGGCATGTAAAGAACTAGATTCCCTGCGGATTTCCTATTTCAAGTTCGTTTCTACAGAGTACCAAAAATGGGGTGTGACACTGTGATGAACCGATCAAGGGCATAACAGGTATCGTGTAGGTACGGCCTTATCAGACGATAAGTGACAAGATAGAACGTCCGTCACTGGCTGACACCAGAACGAAGAGAGACGGATGCTCTATCTTGTCACTTATCGCGTGATAAGGCCGACCATGATACGGGGTCTGATCTGTTCATACCCCATTTTTGGTACTCTCTGTATATTCATCTTACAGCTCTTAAAGAAAATCCCAAGTCGGCTTTCTTACCAGATGATCTTTTTGTCACCCTTTCCCTAAAGGGAAGTATAGTTTTAGAAAAACATAAATGTGTTTTTGTAAAACTGCGGGAACTGCTAGTAGGCGTTACTAGTAAAATACGGGATGATTTGACTTGGGAATATGAGACGCGGAAATAGAGGGAGAGACACGGGATATTGCTGGATTATGTAATTATGTAGGTAGTTATCGGCTGTATGAAATTTTACTTGTTTCTTGCAGTTTAGCATATTGCAACCATGACCTAAGCCTTACGCCGTGATCTACTATTGACATTCCATGAAATAGCTATTCGTAGCAATTGTCCTAAATAGCAGCGTATTTGAAGGCGCGCACCCACATCACGAGAGTAATTATGATAATTATCAGTCCTGCTTGCGCCATATCATTCCAAATAAACGCCTCTAATCAGTTTGGCAATGGCATTGCATGATTTGCCTTCATGGTCGCTTTTTGGAGAAAACCTGAGTCCGGGGTACTTAGTTTTTGACGGAGAACTGTGTTATGAGCAGGCAGCGGAACTTTGGTGCCGATGACAGGCGCATGATTTAGCGGCTGTACACAGTGTTTTTATCTAGATGATAGATAATAATTAATCACTAACAACTTATTGGCCTCTTTAGTTCACGGATGTTTTATTGACACTTGAGACGGCCAGTACTTATAAAAACATAATCACTTAACTGTCTTTGTCATTGTCATCAGAATGTATAAATGTATAATGTAATTTTTTCGCCAACGACGTATAGATAATATAAAGGCACCGCAGATTCAACGCTAGCGACTGATATATGCCTCGAATCACGCAAGTCGAAACTTTCCTTAGTTTATTTGAGTTAGGTTGAAAGTCAAGTTTGACATTGCTATTAACTCGGCGAGCTAGTGACAACTGTTGCATCTGTCAAAGCGTGATAAAAGTTAATAGTTATGTTGTGTATAATTTATAAGAACATCCTATATCCCTATTATTTTGCGTCATAATGATGTCATCGGCACCTAAGTTTCGCTGCCTGGTTATTAGGTTGTGGTAATGACTAATTTTCTACCGATTGTATATTTATTTATTTAAACTTTATAGCACAAACAAAAAGTACAAACGCACACCTACTGGCTCTACTATATAAATATAACACATACAGAGAATTTTTTTCACACCTTTCATTCGGAAATGTACGTTTTGCTCCACGACGAGAGGGGTCAAAATGCTTCTTTTCTGTTCAAGCTACTTTTTTAATTTATTCGTTGGCATGTAGCATTTACGCAATGTGCCAATTGAACACAGATCTAAATAAAATAATCGATTGTAATTTCATCGTAATCGATTAAAAACGAACATATTTCAAGTTTTAACTTGAACAACGTTATATGAAAATTAATGAGATTTTCGTAATATTAAAAAATTAGTAATAAACGTCAAGAAAATTTGTTAAAAGTTGTCAAGTAATTTGAACAGCATCTTTTTTAAATTTCTTCATAGTCGGTGTGAAAAATAGTACCATAAAAAACATTCCATGTAAAAAAAGTCAAGTCTCGAAACTCTTCCACCGTAAAAAGTTGTGACATATTTCGTAAAGTCTCAGGCATTCTTATTATTCTTTATTTGCTTATTTTTTGTCCCATTCACTGCAAATATAACTTTATAATCAAATATGTATATTGTTTTGGATTACAAAGTTATTTATGCAGTTGATGTATCTAGAAAACTGGACTTAAATTTCAATTTTTTTTAGTGTTTTTTTTGATTCATACACTAAACACTAGCGGCCGTATTCATAAACGTACAAAAAGCCTGTTTTAACTAAAATGGCGTTAAAATTCGTTTGTCCTTATCTGTCACTTTGACATTTGTGTTCGTAAGAAGTTTATTTAGCAGAGGCATTTTAAGTTTTATGAATAAGGGGGTAGATGTATTCTACATTTGAAGCTTCTATGTCTCCTAGAAGTACCTTAGACTTTTTATGATCGGTGAGTCAGTCAGTGGGTGACAAAATTAAGAAACATTGACTAGTTATAAATCTTAAACCGCTGGTTAAAATTGAATGAAATTTGAAATATATCGTGTTTATACAATGCGTGCTTGGTTAATAAAAATGCAGGCTTCTAGTTTTATCCACAACGAAGTTATAGGAGGGTCGAAAATGGCATGAACATGCTTCGAGAAAATGATGGTACGGCCGTGCCGCTGTTTTGCTCGACTTGGCGGGGGCACTGCCATGCCCCCAGATGTCACGCTAGCAAATTATCTTCGTCTCGGGCGTTAACACCTCGCTACGCTCAGGATTCTATTTTAGGATCCATCGCTTCATTCAATACACCGCCCTCGCCCTAAATATACTATTTTGCTCCCTTGTGACACAAATAACTATTTAATCCCATGTTATTGGCACGAGCGGAAGCGAATGTTATTCAGCCTTAGGAAGGACCAGACTTTATTAGGATTTTAAATCACCATAATACCGGTAATAAACCCATCACAACACAACAATGCTACGCATCATTTGTACATACTCGAAGAGTCTTCCAAGTTTTCGGACACACGGTCAGGCGTGGCGCTGATACTCTACTAAGATGGATACGCAAAGCTGCGCGTGTTGACGGAAGGAAGAACAAAGGATGTGCGTCCAGCAGGACAGAATGCGGTCTAAGAAGTTACCACGACTCTATACCTACTAGGAGACCTCAACCTTATTGTAAACTGAACCCTATTTGTTAAGTCCGCAGTAAGCTCGGCCGAATTTTACCTTCCCATACAAGCGTAGTTACGCTCTCATTATATTTTACGTTACATTACATTATACGTTGGATTGTGACGAAACTTTTTATATACATTGACATGAGGTATATCTATATCTGTAATTAGTTTATATGGTTCCAGTATATAAAACAAACGAAATGCAGCAAAAACAAGTTTTGTATGAAAAACTTAAATTCGCTGTATTTTTACTATGGTATCTGAAGCAACATAAACTAATTACAGACAGATATACCTCATGTCATTGTATATGCAGTTTCGTTACAATCCAACACGTTGTTTTAAAATGAGAGCGTAACTACGTTTGTATGGAGAATCGAGCTTACTGCGGACTCTTAAATGAAATAAAACATCTGTATTTGTAAGTATGTTTTATGTCAAAAAGATATATGCCGCATGCAGGTAGGTTTAATGTTTAATTTTCTTACACTGACTTACTGCGTCAATGATGACAGCTAAACCAATTTGAGCTTTAAGATGAGGTGTTAAAAGCGAAATGATATGGCATAACTGAATTAGTGACGACAAAAGCCACTGCCAAAGTTATTCTGATAGATGAGTATTTGATGGTGTTGTTGGGATGGGAGCTAAAAATATTAAATTGTTTATCTCTTTGCTGCGTACTACGTGAAGGAAAATTCGCGTGGAAACCGGTCTAATCCCAATAAGGTCTAGTTTTCCCTCTGGGTTGTGAGTCGCTTTCGTATAAGTAGTGCCTATGCCAAGTCTTGGGATTAGTTAGATGAGAAAGTGGGCCCCGGGCTCCTTTAAGGCGCAGCCGGGAAAACACTTGGACGATGATCTCTCTTTGCTACATAGGAATAGATGTAGATAAAGTGAAAAAAAAAATTCCCCGGCAAAATCTTGATAGCGTTTACGTATGGTTGAATTCCACCTGGCCTGTGTAATGGTATCTTTGACATACCTGCACGGCTATTACAAGACAGCGCGCGAACTCTCTCGATTTTTCTCGCACCTTCCTCTTTCAAATTCAAAAAATTCAAAATTCTTTATTTTGTAAGATACACTTTGTCTATAATCTAAGGCGATGGAGCCACCCGGTAGGCAAAAAAAATACCTGTGTTGGATGGCGCCGCTCTTCCTGTTTACATAATTTTGTTTTATGCTTTTATGCTTAACCAATCAACTAAATAAGTATAAAATTAGATGTGTTCTTTCTATGTGTTCTAATAAGAGAGAGACGGATAGTGCGAGAAAAATCGAAAGAGCTCGCGCGCCGTCGTGTGATAGCCAGATCTCGCTCTCCCAAATATATAGTACATAATAAAAACCTGTAGTTAAATTTAGTTTTAACTTAGATTAGGTAATATTAGAATATAATTATTGAATATATTCTTAACATAAAGAGGCTTAATTAATATTAGTATATTAAGTATGTACCAGATTTCTTACCGTAACCTTTAAAACAAACTCATTAAAATGAGTTATGCATTAACAATTAACATTTAAAGCCGTTTTATTGCCAGCCGTATACCTAGGGTTGCCACTAGGTATACGGCTGGCAATAAAACGGCAAAAATATAGTACACTGTAAAAAAATATAGTACTTGGCTGGGCATTGTTGCTATTTAGTAAAAAATCTCGGCAATTTAAAGCACTTTATAGGGTCCCTCAAAATATAGTATTTTCGCATACTACATGCCAACTATTTTTGGGGGAGATATAGTGTTTTTGATAAAAAAACGACAAGAATATAGTACACCGTTAAAAATTTAGTACTTGGCTGGGTATTGTTGCTATTTAGTACAAAATCTCGGCAATTTGAAGCACTTCATAGGGTCCCTCAAAATATAGTATTTTCGCGTACTATATATTTCTTCAACAGTATATAGTACAAAGAGTCAAAATATAGTACAGTACTATATAATATAGTACGCTTGGCAACCCTACGTATACCGGACACGTGTAGGTGACTCAAGTCCAGAGAAAAACGCATATTGATGGTGGTACAAAGAGGCAAACACCTAACACATTTTTCTTTAGGCTTTAAAGATTGGTTCTTCGAAACGTCCCCAGACTAACGCAGAGACCCGATGGCAGTTGGAGAATTCAGAAGAACGTTGAAATTGAGGAGCTAGTTCAGGAGTCTAACATCATCGGAGTGACTAAAGGTCGTTCGCGGCGCGTGGCGCGCGCGGCGCGTATCGGGCGCGGTTGAAGAGGTATATCCACACCGCAAGCGGGCGGCGTGTACCAACGCGTGTGCAGCGCGGCATATCTCTCTCACTACCAACACATCTAATATGTATCTCACTATCAGTCGCTGTCCTCAGTAGCTGCGCGGGCCCGCGAAACACTTTTCGTTAACATCTGTCATTCCCATACATTTTAATAGTACTTGCCCTGTACTGTGTAGTAGTGTTGTGTTCCTGGAGGTGAGCAAGGGCGCCAGAGCTCCCGAGGATGCGTTGTGTTTAGAGCGAGGGAATTTGTTCCTTCAGCTGTCATCAACACGGCGAATCCTCAAACATATCAAGGGTCGGCAACGCCAATGTTACTCCTTTGGAGTTGCATGCGTCTATAGGCTGCGGTGTCCGCTCATCAGGCGGGCCGTACGCTTATTTCCCACCGTCGTTGTATAAAAAAAGCACACACGTCACATTTATTATGCATAGAGCCTTTAACGTATGGGACACAACTTATCTCATCATATCATTACTTATCTAATTAAAATATACTTAAAACAATAGAAGCGGAAAATTCGAGTCGCTGGAATTTCAGTCATAAAAAACGCTACGAATGGCCGGCACACATTTAGCAAGTTGGAATAATACGACGGATTTAAATTTCCATAGGTTCTCCACGGATTTAAGTTTCAGCAGAATTGATATGTGCCATAAAAAGGAGCACATGAATGTCTGATACGAATCTACTCTAGGGCCGATATCACTTGTCAGTTTTAATTATATCGATTCTATCAAACCTTTTATTTGCCCATCTTGTATTTCCATCACTTTGGATTTACTGAGAGCATTTTCAATGACACTTAGAGGACATATAAATAAAATGATGTCAGTTTGTAGCTATAGTGACAAAAGATAGCGTGTTGGAGCATACCTAGTCTAAACCTACTACTCACCTATACCTATATTGGAAATATACCTACAACATTCGTCCCCCGTGTGGTGTCGGGTTAGAATTTCATGACCCGCTTTCTTCCCTTGGATGTCGTAAAAGTCGACGAGGGGAGCAGGGTTGAAGTGTGCTGTGGGCGATGGGGTAGCAATCTATTCATATCACATTGTGTCGATCTTTCATACCTACATTTATGCTGAAAGTGCCACTGGCTGGAACATAAGTTTCATGTGCTCTGCCTATCCCATTTGGGAATAAAGGCGTGAATCAATGTATGTATACGTCCCTTACTAGCAAGTATGTACGTGCGAGGGGATGCATGCTTTATGTCCGACATAAAAGCGATCATACCAGCCCAGCTACTAGCTAGCACGATAAGTTTTACATCCCAAATTTGGCACATTTGAGTGCAACGTCAAGTAAAACATGATCATAAAACCTATCATGCTAGCTGGTCAGCTAGGCAGATAGATACCTACTAGGTGTGCCAACACAGTGGTATGTGTAAAGTAAAGTCCCAGAGAAATATTCAGTTTTGTTCGTGAAGAAATCCTGTAAGTTAAATTATTAGTTACCCCAACCACAGAATAAATAATAGTCAGTAAACAAATCCCCTGTTTAGGTATCCCGAACGAGCCATCATAAACGTGGCCATCCCTTTCTATGGTGCGTGCCGTAGCAGCGCTAACATACCGGCCGGGGCTGCGGCGCTACCATGAACTTCGAAAGTCGAAGTTCGGGTATTTCCATCTCTATCGCACTCCCTTACTCGAGTGACAGGGATGCATGTATTACGAACTTCGAAAGTCGAAGTACGTGGTAGCGCCGCTGGTATCAGGCTGTATGTACCTGCAGAGGCGCGACGAAATCACGGAGTAGGCCATCTCAGCCCAACCGCGTACGCCCGGTCAAGAATAGATCTAAAATGCATACCGTAAAAGGCGACTCAACGAGTTGGGATTGGGAAGTAGAAATACCACATAACAGACTACCCCAAAAAGAGGAGCTACTCCGCTTTTAGGGGAAAATCTGGGTTATGTTTTTGTAATATAAGTAGGTAGCCTCTAAACGTACCCACTATTTCCTACATGGCGCGAGTGACATGGCTAGGCTAGCTACTCGACTGTCTATGCATGTCTATGGGCATTTACGCCACCATAGCACAGGTCACAGTCCAACCATCCCGCGATTGCGCACAGTTGCGCACGCGCATACGTGACGGCGCGCGCGTCGGCCAATGGCAGCGCGCCGCGCGGAGGTGTGGCGCTGACGCACGGCTTACGCAACATGTTTCATTATA
The DNA here is from genome assembly GCA_947049275.1 of Epinotia bilunana. Lineage (NCBI taxonomy): Eukaryota > Metazoa > Arthropoda > Insecta > Lepidoptera > Tortricidae > Epinotia > Epinotia bilunana. Next base: position 11,592,695 of record OX346275.1, on the reverse strand, counting down.
ATTATACATTCCTGGAACTGAATGCATCGCCATCATTTTCCTCCTGATAGTAGTTCCTAGTTTTTTTTTTGCGAAGCAGGTTACAGGTTAAGTTAGGTTTAGGTTACTGGAGTATTTATTGCAAAGGATCATTTAAGGGGTGGATTTTCTATTTGCCGTTTTATGGCAATATTGGGTGAAAAAAATTGCCAAAGACAGATTGTTCCCTTATCTCAGTACCTATGTTAGTAGCGACGGGCCATATTTTCCTGTGGTCGCGGGTTCGAATCCGGGTTGGAGCATTACATTTTGACAGAAAATCCAACCAAATTTCAGACATCAATATATAACTTTACTACCTCCTGGAAAACCAGAAAAAATATAAATGAATGATTTTATCGTTATTTTGGTTCCGATATTTTAAAATAAATCTAAATAAAAAAAACGGCCAAGTGCGTGTCGGACCACGCGCAGTGTAGGGTGCCGTGGTTTCCGTAGTAAGTTTTTTAGAGCTTGTTATATTTATTATTATTATAAAAGATAAAAAGATAAAAAAAAAGATAAAAAATGTTTATTGTACAGTAAAAGAAATTTGCAAATACAGTACATCACATATAAAGAAACGTACATACTAAAATGTTGTATACAAAATTGCACCGGTTCCTACACTAGGCTAGGCCTGTCCCGTAGGTAACCAATTCGGAAGAGGATAAGTAAATTATGCGCGAATGCTTAAAAGAGCCAACAATTAATTATATATTATATTACTACTATAGTAACTAGGCATATATCTAGGTTTTTTATCATTTTATCGTTTACAAAAATTCATAGAGTACGTTCGTGACTGTGTGTGTGTGTGTGTGTGTGTATGTGTGTGTGTGTGTGTGTGTGTGTGTGTGTCTGTGTGTAGTTAGTGAGTGTGTTTTCATTTAATTACTCTCAGTATGTTCTCTATTTCCTCATAGCAAAGAGTTTTGAGCCATGTTTGCAATTTGTTTTTGAGGTCTCTTACTGTGTATTCTTGGAGAGGAAGTTTTTTGCATATTTTATTATACATAAAGGGGTGAAGAAAGGGACCGAATCTTTTGGCGAATGCAGACTTAGTTGGAGGAACAGGAATCCGAAAATTGCGTCTTAGAAGTGAGTTGCCGTGTATGGGTGAATTCAGTAACGCTACGTGCAGCCTTAAAACCGCACGCAGAACAAAAACTCCGCGAACACTAAGGACATCCATATCCTTATACACCATCAGAGTGGGGTAGCGCCTGCGTTGCTTGAGAATAACCTTCAGAACAGCTCGCTGAGCTCTCTCAAGAAGAAGCATATATGTCTTTGCAGCGCCACCCCAGGCTGTTATGCAATAGGTTAGCACTGACTGACAAAGCGAGATATAAACCACTTTTAGCAGCCGTTTATCCGCTGAGTTACGAAGATTTTTGAAGATATAGATTAGTTTTCGGACACGGTTTGACGTCAAAAGTAAGTGCTGCTTGAAATCGAGTTTATATTTACAATGTTACCTTTCAGTAGATTTAATTATTCGCTTACACTGTAAAACGATTTTCCTATTCACAAAGTTTATAAATGTTCAATTAATTTATTATAATTTTGCTCATCTCTAATATAGTTCGGTTATTTATTGTAATTTCGTATCGACATCGAATATACTATTACTGTGGAGTTTTAATTTTGACGATGTTTGTATCATGTTATTTTTATAGTACCTACTGATTAATGTTTTTTAAGACGTATTTCTCCTGGAGTAGTATGCGTCCCGTCATTGTTGTGGTGCACCCTGTATGTTGTTGCTAAACTCATACAGGTACATCTTAGGTTTATGTCAAGTGCCTTTATGTCTTACTACTTGTATGATAGATAATTTACAGGGAAGACGCCAATAGTTGGTTTCCTATTTTGACCCTAGCTAGTGCCCACTTTAAATAATTTAGATTTAGATTTATTTATTTCATAATATACAATTTACAAAATTAATGCAGCATTAAATAAATGAAATAAATTAATATTATTCTGCAAGTAGGCCGTAATGGCACTTTTACAAGTCAAAATTCTATCAGCGTTTCTGAAAAAGAAGACCACTGTTAAGAAGAAACGCCAGAACAAACTCAACAGACAGTCATTTTTTGCCAAAAAAGCTTATTACAATGATAGTTCTTAACCTACTTAAAATTTAAGTCAAACTAAATATGAATACAAAGAAAAAACAACATCATAATGCGTTGTTCTACAAGAACACATGTCCAAATAAGCTATATGAATAATTAAGCTATTTTGGGCTGTGGTTTGGGCCATGCATCCTTGTCAGTGAGATAGTCCTCAACCTTGTAATAAGCATTTCGTTGCAAGTTCATAGTTTATAGTTATTTATTCAGTAAAAAATATACATTGCATTTTAAATAATACAAATAACAATTTCAAAATAAAAACCGGCCAAGTGCGAGTCGGACTCGCGTTGCAAGGGTTCCGTACATCACAAGATTTTAAACAATTTTTTTTACTAACAGAGCGTTTTTGACGTTTCATAAAAATAAGCCGATTTGATTTTTGTCAAATACCGTATTAAGTCCGACTCACGCTTGACTGCACATTTCTAATAAGTTTTCCTGTCATCTGTAGGTAAAGATCAATTTTGTGTATTTTTTCAAAATTTTAGACTCAGTAGTTTCGGAGATGGAGGGGGGGGGGGGGGGGATGGTTGGCTATTTTCTTAAATAATTTCTAAACGAATTATTTTAAAATTCCAAAAAAAAAATATTTTAGATGCACACAATGAGCTCTTTCATTTGATATGTAACACGATAGTATATGCAAAGCTTTATTTTTTAACTGTCATTTTCTCCCCAAAAGTGGCCCCCATGTTTAAAATTCATTTGTTTGCGTTACATGTTCCTCTTTGGGTCACAAACTTACATATGTGTACCAAATTTCAACGTAATTGGTGCAGTAGTTTCGGAGAAAATTGGCTGTGAAGGACGGACAGACAGACGCACGAGTGATCCTATAGGGGTTCCATTTTTTCCTTTTGAGGTACGAAACCTAAAAAAGAATGCAGAAAGTTACACTAGACGATAAAAAAAGAAAATTATATGTGTCTACATCGCTCAAATAATTTCAGTAATAGTTTCAGTCGAGTTAGGTATTTGGAAGTGTTCAATAGCGTTCCCGGGGCTCTGTCTAAAAGCGAGCGGTGGAACAGCCCAGGGGTTTTAAACCGTGAGGTATTTGCTAGAAGCCTGGGATGTTTACTGTATATTTTCTAGAAATACCATGATAATTTACAGAAATAGAGATTTAGAAAGTGAGGTGGCCATTTAATCTTCTGATGCTGAAATGCTGATAATGACACATTGATAAGCGCGAGATTATATCACTTAAAAACTATTTTTAACCTTTAAGGCTAAAAGCAGCTAATTTATCTGATTTGCCTTCAGGTTGACTGGAAGCGAGTGTTTCTCGCATTAAGTCCGCATTTTGTAGTAGAGCACAAGCTATTCTTTTGAGTAATAAACGGCTGACTGATAGGGCTGGCTACTTCCTCCGTCAACACAGGAATAGCTATCAACGGCTATTCTCAAATTTTGTGTCTGCGTCTAATTACCACGACTCCATATAAAATGATCGTTAATGGTTGTGGTAAATAGACGCAACCGCAGACACAAAATTTGAGAATAGCCGCCAACAGGAAATGTGGCCAGCCTTATGGGCACCCTTTCCACAAACAGCATGTGTGTCCTGTGAATTTGTGAATAAAAGTTACTTTCTTTAGGCAGCGACCTTGGGGAGTATAATAATAGTAAGTAGTTTAAGTTCCGTTTCTCATTTTATTGTATATCTTATTTGTAAATGTTCATAAAGCGTTACTTAAATAACCCCATCACAAATAGTGCTGGTAATAAGCATTTAACATATGTTACCTGTGTCAAGATACACCATTCTTCCTTGGTATTTAATTGTACATAGTTTAAAAACAAAAGAGGTCCACTGCTATATTTTATCACAAGCCTGAAATAAATTATTTGAATTGAATTGAATAGGCTGCCATTGAGAGCAAGTGACTGGTTCTGCGCCACCCACTTTTCTTTGGTTATAGAAAATTCCTGGTACTTTTCAATTAATTAACTTGCATGATTTAATACTTTAAAATTTGAGATGAATAAAAGCAAAATTAATCCTATAAATCATTACAACATAGCGGGTTAGAAACACTTGTACAAGAAAATGTTTTTGATCAATCATTAATAGAATGAAATTCTATTGCTTAAGTAAGAAAAGAGTTGAATCCAAATCAAAAATGTCATAATCATAAACACAATCTGTATTTAATTTTGACTGACTAAAACTATATTGCGCACGAATCTTATTCATAATGAAGGAATATGAAAGGCGTAAAAACTATTTTAAAGTAGAAAACAGACTTAAGGAGTACTTACATGGAAACAAGACACTGTCTATAAATCTGGAATTCGAAATTCAAAACACTAAACAAAACCCGTGCGTTTTTTTTCACAACACTGATGCGACCACAGTTACGAATAATAGTCTCTTTTATTCATTAAAAAGTCAATTTATTCGATGTAATCTGCTTCGATAAATATCTAATAATAACACAAAGCAAAATTATTCAATTTCCGCGATCGTGTTCACGAAACTCACTTGAGTCAATCTGTCTATCAAACAGCTGACTGTCGCGCGTTGGCGTTGCCAATTGCCATCGCGTTGCTAGGCGGCTTATTGCTGCATTTTCATGACAGTTAATCAATAAAGTTGCTAGGTGAAAAAATATATTGTATCGTTAATCCTTATTATCCTTCTTTGTTGTTTTTAGTTTCGTGACGCATTGGTTATTACTGTAATATCACGTAAATGTATTTGTCAATAAATAAATAAATGTATAAGGATACAATTTATACGGGAGTTAATGATATAATATATCATAGATACTCTTCATTGTGAGTTGTTATAGGTGTTTTTTTGGTGTTCCACTCCGTTATGTAACTAATTTAAGTGCCTGCACATTTTTCAATTTAAAATGTTTTGGCATGATGACAACCCTGTCGGGTGGAATTATAAATAATATATTATTATTACCTACCTATACGGGATTATAACTTCAGTTGTGCATGAGTAAAATTCTGGAAAAAGTCATAAACTGTAATTATGAATATTTAATACTTTATAACGATATACCTGCCTACTAGCGACATCTTTTAGACATAGCTAGTGCTAGTGGAAAACAACGTAGACTGTAGAGTAGGGTAGGTGGCGCTAGTTGTAAATAGATTGCATTTTTTTAAGTTTGTAATAGGTATACATATAACAAAACCACATAATTATGTTTCATTTTTTATTTGCTTCGCTAACTAAAATATATACTCAAAGAATTATTATTTATAATACATATTTGTAAATAATAATACTAAATTCACGTCAAATACATACATGATAGATACAACTACATACATAAATCATTATAAATTTGCATATACATAAAAATATTTACTTGTTTCTGCCAAAACTTTATAAATGATATATACATATACAGATAAGTAATCATAGTCCTTTGTCACGCCTTAACAAAAGTCTTAACACGATTTTTTTTAAGCCTGGCAAGAATTGGGTACCCTGTACTGCGCGGTCTGTTGTTCACCGCTGACTTGAGGGTTCTCTCCTTTCTGAATCTGGTTCCTGTAATTCTGGAACTGCGTGTCAGTCATCGGCCGGCAGACGACCTGGACGGGTCGGATCTGGTAGTTCTGGCCTCTGCAGCGCTTCTCACAAGCAGGCACCTGGACGGTGGAAATGCAGATTTCTTTACCGTTCTGGTAATACTGCACTTGCTTCTCTACATGGCACGTTCCCTGCTGGTTCTGGAAGCTACGTGCTCTGTAGACAATATTGTTCATGTAGTCCTCGTCTGAGGAGACCAGTTCTTGTGTCCATATGTCATCTGAGCGGAGGATGGTAGTGTAATGGTAGTGAGGCTGGTAGGCTTCTTCCTTGACCTGGGTTTGAAGTTGCTGGGTGTGAGGGTCAGCGTTCTCCTGGTTTAGGGCGTAGGCGGCAGCGTACAGCTCAGGTTTGTCAACGAGACCGTACTGGGTGAGGTAGTCGTCACGAGGTTCACCGCTCATGTAGCCGCTCACTCCTCTAATGTTGTTTCGGTTGTCCTTAGCTAAGATCACGAGTCGCTGGCCGTCGTAGATGGCACGAAGACGGTCTTCTCCAATGTGGAGCATTAGGACACCATCGGGCAACATGTAGTATTGCAGAAGAGGGGAATCCTTGGTCTCCTCCCAGTACATGGTGAGGTCACCTTCGGAGACCTTCTTGGCGTTGGTGGTCACCTTCACGCTGGCTGCAGTGTGGACCTCGATTTCCACGTTCATGCCGGTCTCAGATCTGTTGAAGTCACAATACATTAAGTTCTGCTCTTCATACAAACGAACGCCTCTTTCTTCAAGGGTATTAGCCTAATCCACGGTGAAAGAATGGATTACATTTTAGATTTAAAATATTTTCTTGGATTTGACGCGAACTTTAGCAGGGTTTCCAACCAAGGTGCTTATCAAATCTGTGACTGTAGGCCCTTCACTTACTTATGCCAAATGAAAAAGGACACATTAATGAAGCAATAACGTTAAGTCAGTTTCAGAAAACCATCCTATTTTAATATAACCTGATTAATCGAAAACTTACTTGTAGGATACGTATAGTTCCAGCTTCTTCTCCTCAGGCCGTCTGGCCAGGATAACGAGCTGCTCGTTGCTGGCGCCGCGCTGGCCTGCATATTTGCCATCATCCAGGACGACGACGTGCCACGAGCTCGTCAAGGTGTACTCGTAGCTGCGGTTGCTGAAGGTTCTGATCTTTGTGCCGTCGACGGTGGAGTAGGCTGTAAAGGGATGAAATGATTTCTTAGTGATCCATTGAGTCTTCAAGCTGGCAAGAATAAACGCAGCAGTCTAGCTGAATTCAGGAGCAGCAACTAAAGGAGAGAAGATTTACTCATCCGTTTGATTGGATTGATGGTATTAAGCGTAAGAAAGAGGTACCTAAGTGACTTTAGCAGTTATCAAGGTATTGCAGACACTCCAAGGAATAATATTTAGGTAGTGGACCGAATTGAATGGATTGGAAGTTTGGAAGGTAATTTCTCATCTCATACGAGTTCTATGCCTCCTTACACTGACTGGAGTTTATTCAAATGTTTGACACTTCTTAAGTCACTTACGCAGGTATTGCTGCTGGGTGAAGCGGTTAAGGACGCGCTCGTATACATTCATGGGTGAGTACAGCGACAGCGCGGCGGCGGAGATCTTCGGGATAGGCACGTTGTTCATCCTGAGGGAGCCATATTGCGAGACCATATTCCACGTCAGGTAGTTGTCCAAGTAAGACGCCTCAGCCTCAAACTCGAGTTTACCGTGCGCTGGCTTCTTGGTGATGTCAATATCTGAATACCAGTAACCGTAAGTAGTCAACGCCTTATAAGCGTGGTAGGTCATGTTGATGACGGCGGGGCTCAAGTCCTTGTAGGATACTGACGCCTTAACGTAGGTAGGAGCGTGGGCCATCACAATCATCATCTTGCAAGCCTCCTGGTAATAGTTGTTGCGGGCGATCTCTTGGACGCACTGCTTGGCCCAAGGTCCCTTCTGCAGCTCATCGGTGGCCTTGTCGGTGCGCACAGCTGATCCTAGGATCTGAATGTTTCCGTCCTTCTGGCCGAGGTTGAAGTCCGCTTGGAAGCTCGTCTTCAATTCCTTCTTCAGAGCTTCAACGAAGTTCAAAGCCGATACGACGGGCTTGTTCAGGCTACCAACGGAGTTGACCTGATGGTTCCCGATTTTTGCGGAATTCATGCCAGCAAAGAAGGCATATCTGATCTTGGGGTCGACTTTGCTGTCGCCGACGGCGGCGGTGATCATGTATTCAGCTTTCAGAGGTCCTTCGAAGGTAGCGCTAAAGTCAATGATCTGGGCTTTGGCGGTCTTAATGCCTGCTACGGCACGCTTAACGATTTGCTGGCGGCGGGATGCACTGTTAGGAGTAACGTCCTGGATTTCAGATGCAACAACTGGAGCCTCGGATTCTTTCTGGTTGTAGAAAGTATCTATAAATGAGACAATAAAAGATCAGTACTGTTTATACATAATACCATGAAAGGCTTGTGATTACAAAAGTTTAATAAGTCACAGATATATTGCCAGTGTTAAAAAACAATCAAATGGAAATAATAATGCTTACCGTAAACAACGTTGATGTTAATAGCCTTGTTTTGAGATGCCTTGCCCAGATATCTGAAGTTGAAGTGTGTATTAGCTACATCTCTCTGATTCAGAGCGAACAGGATATGGGATAGCATGTCCTGGCCTCGCAGCATGCTTCCGAAGTTCCTGTAGTCATTGGAATACGAGTATCCTTGCAGCTGGAACTGAGTACCGGTGCTCTGTCCAAACCTGGAGTCAACTGACACCACTTTGTTGTTACGTAAAATGACTTTCGTGGTCGGATCAAGAGAGATGGGGATCAGGGAATCCTTCTTCTGATTGGCTGTGTAAGGCCAGACGCTGAGATAGGCGATCGTGGTGTCCTGGTCGGGGCGGAGGGGCTCCAGACGAATCTTGAACTCTCCTGACTTAGCCTCTACTTGGACCTTCACGGGAACATTAAGCTGGTACTTGCTGACAATACCAGCGCTCACAAATTGGTTACCGAGGGTGTCCAAGAAGCCAACGCTGCCCTCAATGTTTCTCGCATAAGTAAACTGAATTTCGCTCTCTTGCTTCATCGAATAGTCACGGTTCTGGGCAGACGGGATGTTAATCTGTCCCTTGGTTTTAGTCTGAATGTGGACAACGGTAGGCTCTTTGTATTTGTAGATAAAAGGCATACCGGAGGCAAGAGGGAACATTATGGAAACCTGAGCCTGGTTGAAGACTTTGGTGTAATGAATGTCGTAACCCTTGTTGAGATTAGCCAAGTACTCTCCGAAGATGGCTGGGAGACGTTCCATGTCTTCTTGACTCAGGCTGAAATATCTCTGTTGGTTCAAAAAGTCAATGAAGAACGAAGCTTGAAGAGGTTTCTGGGCATCCCACTTGATGTTAAGCATCTCAGCGATCTTGTCTGCAGAGTATTTGTGATCGGCTGAAGCCTGGGTAGCGCTCTGGTCTCTGGTCCTCTTTTGCATAAGAAGATCGATGAACTGGCGGTAGTTTGAGAACGAAGCGGCAATCTGAAATGAACAACCAAAATGCTATTTGAATCTGTTTAAGTATCGTCTTGTTAGTTAGATAGTTAGTTATACTGGGCCCTTTTCCGCAAGTCGACATCCAGTGTGCCTATTTTGCGTGAAATGGTGGGGTAGCGCTATTCTAACCACCCCAGCTTCTCTAGAAAGTTGGTGAGTGCCTTTGTCTTTCTGACTGCGTCCTTAGTGCGTCTGGAGACCCTAGGTGCTTTTTCCTGTATACTTCTACCTGCTTGCAGTCCTGTAGAATATGTTTGGTCGCTTCTACCGCCTACATGCAAGCAAACTCAAGCATGCAAGCTTGTGCAGACACAAGCGGCTGTCTGTGATGATGATAATGATGATGATGATGATGCTGTCATGACCGAATTCGGCCACAGCGACTGTGTGATCTGGACTTAATATCATCGATTAGCAATATGGCTTGAGTTTTGTTGCTATACTCTCTGGTGCGCTCTCTCTGTCTGTGATACCTATGTTGTAGAGGTGTCTGTTCAGGGTGTTGTGTTCCTAATAACTTGCGTTGTTGGTTTCTATGTGTCCTCAGTAGTGCGGTTGTAAGTTTGCTGTCGCGTTTTGACAGAATCTCTTTGGTCTGTCTGCATTTGTCTATCTCGCCTCAGTATCTTTGGTGTAAGTCTTTGGTGTATAGGTCAAGTTGATTGTATATGCAGCTTTGTGGCAGGGGTAAGATTAGTTCCGGTCCTTATGCCGTTGTTTCTGAGCCTTAAATTTCCTGGCTTTTTTATCTGTGCACACCTCTGTTAGGTTTTGCTGGCATTCGTATATCAAGCTAGATGTGATGTTGTCACTACTCAGTGCTTGTGTCGTCTTTTTTTTAAAGAAAAGTTTGTTACTTAATAGACCCACTCACCGTGTTCATTCTTGGATAACCCGACGCCCTATTCTTCCACGAGTATTTCAAGTCCTTGGGGAATAGAGACTCCTCGCTGCTAACATATGACATGACGTTCATGATGCCAAACTCGTAGTCCTGGCCAAGGTACTCGCCGAACTTCTTGGCCCAGTTGAGGCTACCGAAGTCATCCTTGGTCAGAGAGGACTTAGCTGCCTGGGCGGTTCTGGCACTGGAAAAGTTAATTAAATATATTTTCTTTTAAATACCTTGGCTAAAGCTAGGAACATTGGACTAGTAATAAAGTTCTGCCAAAAATAAAAGTTAGTCAAATCAAGAAATCAATTATAAAAGTAACAATTCTTAAATAGAACATTACTTACAGGTCCCAATAACGCGGGTCCTTAAGCTGAGCAGCAGACTCGATGCCAGCCTTGAGGGCAGCTCGTACGTGCATGCTCGGGTCCTTCTGGGTCATCTCAGCCATCGCCTGCATCATCGCTCCAGTGGGACGCGCCATGAAGATGTTGTGAATAGCCAGCACTCGCACTTCGTATGGCTCAGCTGTGTTCCTCAAGATGCTGTAGAGAACAGCTTGAACGTAGTGATCCCTCTGGTGAGCCAACACGTCAAGGTTCAGCACCATCTGGGCACGCAGGTAATTCGAAACTTGAACCGTGCCGTCGAGATACGGAGCGAAGACATCCAAGATGCTACGGTGGCCTAGAGTGCCAATAGCCTTGATGTAGACTTGAGCTTTGTGGTTGTCTTTGTTCTGGATCGCTAGCTGCAGCTCTTGGCTCAGACGGGGCAGGATTTCTTCAAGCACGAAGTTATCATGCTTGTTGGCAAGACGGCCATACATGTGCGTGGGATAGTAGTTATGGGCAGTCTCGTTGTCAACCTGAGCGTGGTTGATAAGCCTCGTAGCGGCGATCAAAGCTGTAGTGTTCAAGTACTTCTGCTCCCTAACTTCATCACTCATAGCGAGCTTGAAAAATTGAATCATGACCTCCTTGGTTGGGTAACGCAGAGTCGATGGGAGGGAAGCGATGACCTGGGCGGCCTCTTCTCCCTGAATTGTCTTGGTCACGATCCAGGATTTGATCTGTTGGAAAGCTGGTAAGGTGCCAGCCTGGGCTACGGCATCGCGGTAGACCATCCACATATCTGCCTTCACGACGTTGTTGGAAGTCTTTTTGGCAACCTCAATGCTGCGGCTGGTCTGGCTTAACTGTTCCGAGCTCATGGCAGAAATAACGCGCACCAAAATATTGAATTTGGACAGGAAGTCATTCTTGGGCATGTTGTTGGGGTTCTGCAGGAGCTGGGCGATCTCTTGCACGAGTTTCTGGGCGTTCATTGGACTTTGCTTCTTGTCCACTCGCGGCTGCGGGGCCATGTACAGGGAGGCGTAGGCGGGCTCGTTGATGTGAGGAACATCATCGTTGACGTAGGCTGAGGTCGAGTCAGAGTCCCAGGACTTGTCCTCATCGCTACGCTTCTGGATGATTACCTTATTGATGGTCACGATTTTCTTATGCGGTCTCAAGGAACGGCGCACTCTGTTGTTGGTGCCTTCTTCTTGCGCCTCATCATTCCCACTGATCTCCTGATCAACCTTGTTGTACAGGTGTTGATGAAGATGGTGCTTGTGTTCGTGAGATTCCGAAGATTCGTGAGATTCCGAAGATTCCTGGATCGTGACTTGCTTGGAGTTCAGTGCATACAGCAGGTTCTGGATGACGCGAGAACCTTCAGGCGCCTGCCACTCGGCTTCGTTGTCTTGTTCGTATTTGACCAGTGTCATCACAACTTTGCTGCGTACTTCTGCCTTCTGCTTACCATAAAGATGGGGGTTAACGTGAACAGTGCTGGTGGTCTCAGCCTTGTAAATAGGGCCCTGCTTGCCGACGAGAATGCGAGAGTACATCTTTTGCTTCATGAACTGTTCGTCCTGAGGGTTTTCCGGGGTTTCGGTCCAGTGTACGTGTGCGGGCACTCCGAAGTGGTACGCGACTCTGTGGTGGCAGTGTCTGTAGTCCCTACTCTTGGTAACCTCAAACGGCTGATCCTTGAGCTCGGAGAAGATTGGGAGCTCTCGGTGCCATTCAGACGCGACAGGAGAAACAGCGTACAGAGTTTCACAGTCACCAGTGACGTCAGTCTCCATCTTCCTGTATAAGCCCTGCTGAGTTTGGTGGTCATAGCTATCATGCGTGGAATGCATGTTTCTGTGGGCAGAAAGATCTACCTGAAGGGCGCTGATGAGACCTTTGAGCAGATTCTCATTCTGGAGGGACACGGTAGACGGAAGATTGAGTGTCTTAACACGGCCACCCTCGAGGTAGATCTCGAAGATTTGGTTAAGGTTCTCGACTTCCTGGTATTTGAGGTCGGCAGGGAGCGCCCAGGAGTTGGGCAGGTCCTGGTGGATGCTGGCGTGCTGGGGCTGTTCCAGCTTGACCTGGAGACGGCCGGGGGCACGGGCGCGGACGATGAACCGGGTTCGGAAGGCGCTGCCAGTGCTGGCTCCCTCCTCAAGGCGTGCGAGGGTGCTGGACAGGACATCGTAGCTGTACAGCTTGCCAGTCTGCCAGGGCCATTGTTGGTCGTTCTGGGCTAATTCAAGTCGGCCTGACGCGGCGACTGCTGCAAAACCCAAAAAAATCGATTGCAACAATTGCTACGTACAAATTACCAAAACTTTACGGGTCACAACAGTCACAATCCTAAAAGTCAATGATATTTAGTATTCAGACTTTGAAATAAACCTGCTAACAACATTCATTCTTTGTTTAAGACATACCTATTGATCGTAATTTTAGTAAACTAAGTAAACAGTCCATAGTTGTACCTACTTACCTACAATATGTCTGCTTTGCCCAAAGGTTGACTAGTAGAGAATGCTTACGGCATTAAGCCCGCCTTTTGTCCAATAAAGTTTAAATAAATAAATACACGTATTACGTATTGAAAATGTACTCGTACACACCATTTAATTTATCAAAATACCTATGAATTTGAAAAAGTGGCCGTATTCGCCTCCGATGAATATTGTCTTTTAATACTCTTAATTCTGCAAATATAAAAAATACTAGCCTCGATTAATATTAATGCAAAGAATTCGCGCTGGCAAGTATACTTTATTACATTTTATATATAGGTACTTAGGTATTTAGCAACATCGACAAATCGTAAAACGTAAGTAAGAACCTATAAAGAACGTGACACAAAAAATCGCCATATTGCCATAACTTAATCGCAAAGCAATCCACACAATTCAAAATTCAAAAGAACTGAAACATTACGTCAAAAGAAACTACTTACAACTATGAAACATGTTTACAGCCATGGTTGTATTACAGCGAATAAATTACTTATTACGATTATGATAGTTTATATTGAAGTTTGGTACTTGTTAAATTCTTTCTTTCTTTGTCTCGGCCCTCATTACCATTTTTTTTTTGTGGCATTCGGTGTTGAGACACTGGGGCCATGGGATGGGATCCGATCCAGGCGCCAGGACACTTTAAAGAACTATTAAAAAAAGCTGGTGACCAAAGAGCTGGTTAGCTTCCTCGCTCAACGCATTGCGATTCAGCGAGGTAATGCTGCCAGCATCTTGGCCCTATTTCTAACTTTAGTTCTAAGGTTTTGTAAATATTAATCTAAGTAGTCCGGCCAAGTGCGAGTCGGACTCGCGCACGAAGGGTTCCGTACCATTATCCGTTGAATGAAAGGTAAATTGCGGTTTACGATTTATGACGTATTAAAAAAACTACTTACTAGATCTCGTTCAAACGAATTTTCGGTGTAAATTTGCATGGTAATGTACATTTACACCGAATATATTTATTTAGTTGGTATTCATATATTTTTAGTTTTATCATTCTCTTATTTTAGAAGTTACAGGGAGGGGGCACACATTTTACCACTTTGGAAGTGTCTCTCGCGCAAACTATACAGTTTAGAAAAAAAAATCGTTCTTAATATAGCCTAGTTTAAAAATCGGTTAAATGTAAAAAAGAGTGCTGTCTTCACCAACAAACTGCTTTGCGGTTTGGCGAAAACAATTAATGTATTTGTTATTGTATCTCTTGTGGAAAAAAAAGTATTCGCAATGCCACTTACCGACTAAAGCCGCCAAAACCAAAAGTTTCATGTTGGACCACTCTGGAACTTCACTTCACTAGATGTTCCACTGTCGTCGAGAAGAAGACTTCTGCCTTTTCCAGACTAGCCCTAGGCTTATATATACGGACATACACGCGCTCGACTTAGGATTCTTGACCTAATTATTGACTTGAGGTCAAAAGTTCAGTTACAAAATGTCTATGATTAGACATACATTGCATTTGCCTTTATATAGCCACATTGTAAAGAATTATTTAGTTAGTACCTACGTACCTATGATTAGAGCAAGGCAAAATTGAACTATAACCACGAACTTCGAAAGCCGAAGTTCGGGTATTTCCATCTCCGTCGCACTTACAATACTCGACTGACAGGTATGGATGTATACGAACTTATAGTTACGATTTTCGTGGTAGCGCCGTTGCTGAAGTCTTTGCAAAATTTTTTGGGACGTACTACCTTACAAAAGATCGCAGCCTGATGCACTACTTATTGTGCACAAGCTTTTACCCGCGTCTTCATTCGCGTAAACTAAAGCCGGGGTTATATTAGAGCCACGCCGCGTGTCGCAAGCGCAACGCGTACTTTGTATTGAACGTGGCGACACGCGGGACTGAGTTAATGTAACCACGTTCATACAAAATGTATGTAACCGATTGCGTTGCGACACGCGGCGTGGCTCTAATATAACCCCGGCCTACCTCGTTAACCGCCTTAAGAGTCCGCAGTAAGCTCGGCCGAATTTCACCTTCCCATACAAACTTAGTTACGCTCTCATATTAAAACTACGTGTTGGATTGTAAAACTTTGCATACACAATGACATTCAGAGGAATATCTGTCTAGTTTATGTAGCTTCAGATACCAAAGTAAAAAAAATACAGCCAATTTAAGGTTTTCATACAAAACTTGTTTTTGCTGTATTTCGTTTGTTTTATAAACTGGAACCATATAAACTAATTACAGACATAGATATACCACATTTCATTGTATATGCAAAGTTATGTCACAATCCAACACGTAGTTTTAAAATGAGAGCGTAACTAAGTTTGTATGGGACGGTGAAATTCGGCCGAGCTTACTGCGGACTCTTAAGGTTACAACCTCTGTAGAAAACATGTTGTTAGACTGGGACAGCATCAACTATGATAGTCGCACTCCCATTGAAAATTCCACTTCCCTTTTCACCCCCTTATGGGTAAAGCCGTAAGCTGCTACACGAGCGTAATTTGCGAGCTGTGAGTCGCTGCAGGGTAAATCGAAATATCCATCTATGGACGAACTGAAATTACGCGACTCACAGCTCACAAATTACGCTCGTCTGGATTCACCCTAAGGGAGGATTTCAGAGTACCTACAAACTATAACTATCTCAATACCAGTGCGGCTATCACGAGACGGCGCGCGAGCTCTCTCGATTTTTCTCGCAGTATCCGTCTCTCTTATTAGAAAACTTAGAAAGAGAGATATAGTGCGAGAAAAATCGAAAGCGCGCCGTCTTGTGATAGCCGTGCAGACAGAGAGCAGACAGAGTTAGGTACTAACGCATTTTAAGGGTTCTCACCTACACCTAAAGTAGGGACGTAATTTTTTATCGTATGTCGCGGCCGGACGGCCACATGGGACCATGATAGACGTGCTGGTTGTAATATCGCTAGAGCTTCAGATTGTACGCTGTGTTGAACATGAAGGACCTGCATTGATGCCAGGTGCCAATACAGCAACAAACCGGATATGCCTTTAGGGCCATATAAAGCGCATGCGACACCCCTAAATCTGCTTTATCACCAGTTAACTGTATGCTTGTTTGAAGTCATAGTGTCATAAAAAGTACCAAAAATATACGCATACTTCCAGCGGTATCGGAAAAATGATTACCTACCTATTTTTATTTCTTAGTTCACTCGGTTTTTTCAATTTCAATTCATTTATTAAGTCAGATAACAAGATCCATTCTTTGTTAGTATTATCCTTAAAAAGACTATGTTAGTACTTAGAATATCAAATGAATAAATAAAAAGTAAAAAAAAGAAAACTCATGTAACCGACTACAATGAAGCAAGTAAGGGCAGTCCAATCTGTCCCCTATTAACTTAAGATGGTGTTGGGGCTGGTGCGCACCCGACGCACCAGGGATGCAGCTCTCTTGCGCACGGTGGCATAGAAGCAGTAACCGTCTTAGAAAAATCTCATAATTTTCCGGTGCTGCCCTTGGAGAACAAATGCAGGCATTGACGAACAAACACAGCACAAAGAGTAAAATCGTACCTTCATTTTACTTCAAAAACAATCCAATGAGACTGACAGACTTGTACCCAGGTTTTTTTTTGCTTGCAATCATTAGGTAGGGTCATTTCGCCGGTTAGCGACCACCTAATTTTATGTGCCGGTTGGCGACCACTTGGCTGAGTTGGTGAACTGAAAGGATATTTCCTCGGTTTTTTAGTAGATTTCTATTCTAAAACAACAACAATAATGCATGTACAACTAATTGTCTCAATAGGGTCTATAGAATTGATGTTATCTTCAATAGAAGAAACCTTCTCCTGCAGGTGGTCGCTAACTGAAGGTGGTCGCGTAGCCAGCGTAATGACCCTACTAAGAAAAGTAAGAAAACTTGAAGAATGGAATAGTAATTTATTGCCACACAACACAACATACTAAATACAGAAACAGATCATAAAACATATTATCAGAATGTCAGTCAATTTAGGCAGCGGAGATTTTCTCCCCTTAAGAGGAGACCTGTGCCCAGCAGTGGGATCTCGGCTGATGATGCATACAGACAAACCAACATTCCAACAATGTAACAACTCAGACGCAATAGATAGCAACATTCTAACGCGGCCAAAGGTTATGCATGCTTCAGCGATAGACATCTAGGTCTACGGTCGACCTCCACCTTTTCAGTAAGCATGTGTTCTGTGAGTACATGAGTCGTCATTTGTTTTTTATACTGCGCTCGTGTTAAACAAGCAAGCAAACAGACATAGCGCAAAGACTACAATATACATACTGACATAGCGGGGTTAGGTTCGTAAGGACTAGATTGCATAACGACTCTATAAGCAAAACGTCTAGTTGCATAAGGTCCTTGTAAGCACAATGTCTTTTTTGCAGAATGCCCTAGTGAGTAGAATGTCTTAGTTGTTCGATCGACAACTATAGCATAACGCCCGAAGTTGCAAAATGACTAATGGAGTTTACGTCCAAGTTATTAATAAGTCTTGATTGTAAAACGACGCATAAGGAAAAGTGTCTGGATAGCATATGGTCTTGGTAGCAAAACGTAAAATTATTCGATAAACACATTATTTACTTTAATAATATTATTGAAAGATAAAACTCAATTGACAGTTAAGATTGTTGAACAATAAGTACATTATCTTTGATTTTAAGTGGCCAGCAACTCGACTTTGAAGTTTCTTTATCAAAGAGTTCCTTCACAAACTACGTTTGAGTTTTTCTTGTCATTCAACCATCTAGTCGTTATGCCATTTAGACGTTATTAATGTTTGACGATATGCCTACCTAGTCGTTTTGCTATTACAACATTTTCATATTAGGGCGTTATACAAACAAGACGTAATAGAACTAAGTCCAATCTTAAACCCGGGCATTCTACTATTAAGACGTTTGTACAATTAGACATTTAGCTACCAAGACCTTATGCAACTAAGACGTTTTGCTTATAGAGTCGTTATGCAATCTAGTCCTTACGAACCTAACCCACATAGAGTATGGACCCTTGCGGCTTGCATCCTTATAATAAATAAATAAATATTTGCGGACAATCTTATACAAATCGACCTAGTCCCAAACTAAGCAAAGCTTTTTTTTTTAATAAACGGGGCTTAATCGCGTATAACTAACAAAAATTAATGTGTGTGAATCGTGAAAGTTTAATCTAAGCTACGTGTATTACCTATTGTTGCTAGACGACAACTCCATACAAACTTTCACCCCGCATTTCGCCTCCTTAGGGGATGTTTCCTTTGATAAAAAATATTACTCATATTGTGACTTGGCAATCACACAATACTACATAGTTTTAGGTATGCAAAAATCCAGAAAGGCAGTAAAGTTGTGTGATTGCCAAGTTGCAGAATTTTATTTAGCTAGCAAATAAAGATTAATAAGAATGCCTGAGGCTTGGCTCTACGAAGTATCTCAACTTTTTACGGTGGAAGAGTTTCGAGACTTGGTCTGTTTTACATGGAATGTTTTTTATGGGATAATATTATTAGGATAAATACTTAAATACAAGGAAAACATATATGACTCAGTATCAAATATTCGTGCTCATCACACAAATAATGCCATTACTGGGATTCGATCCCAGGACCTCTTGCTTCGTAAAGAAAACGGTCGTCAAGAAGAAACATAAGCGCATTGTCAACCCTTTATTGATTCGAGGGTTCGTTGTTGATAGATAGTTACATGCCATCGAGGAATGTAGCGAAGCATGCTAAACATAAAATGCAAATGATACGTAACACGAAAACAAGAAAATTTACCAAAACAAATGACGCACTTGTACAGGCTATCATTGAAATGGAAATGGGCAGTTTTCGCGTCTGCAAGATAGCAGCAAATAGTGGAATGGTTTTTTTTTAAAACTGCCAAGTGCGAGTCGGACTCGCGTTGCAAGGGTTCCGTAAATCACAAGATTTTAAACATTTTTTTTACTAACGGAGCGTTTTTGACGTTTCTTAAAAATAAGCTGATTTGATTTTTGTCAAATACCGTATTAAGTCCGACTCACAGCAGTCAGCACATTTCTAATAGATTTTCCTGTCATCTGTAGGTAAAGAACTATTTTGTGTATTTTTCAAGATTGTAGTAGTTTCGGAGATGAATTTCTAAACTAATTATTTTAAAATTACAAAAAAAAATATTTTAGATGCACACAATGAGCTCTTTCATTTGATATGTAACACGATAGTACCTATATGCAAAACTTTATTTTTTAATTTTCTTATTTCCCCCCCAAAAGTGGCCCCCATGTTTAAAATTCATTTGTTTGCGTTACATGTTCCTCTTTGGGTCACAAACTTACATATGTGTACCAAATTTAAACGTAATTGGTTCAGTAGTTTCGGAGAAAATAGGCTGTGAAGGACGGACAGACAGACGCACGAGTGATCCTATAAGGGTTCCGTTTTTTCCTTTTGAGGTACGGAACCCTAAAAAGACCATCTTGCCGGTCTAGGCCTCCAATTTTGTATGAAATGCCATTACGGGTCTCTCGTCTCGCTGCGCCCGAAACGTGACACTTCGAAGCCCATTATGATGCAGCCAGCCTAATGGGGACCCTGCCGCACTTTTAGTTTAAATGTTATTTTTATTCAATTGTACCATATCTAATATTTAAATGTATCATGTCTGTCATAACTCATAATAAAAGTATATCCAAATAAGGTCTAGCCCTATTGTGATTAGGTTTTTCTTTCAAGTGAGTTAGAGCTTGACTGTTCCCAAGTAGCCCAAACTGCTAATATTAGCTTCGATTTCCGCGATTATTACTCATTAAGTAAAACGATTTATTCTAACAACGTAAAAAATATAAATAACTAACAAAGTAAAAACTAAACTAACATCATCCTTTTTTTAACGTCATTAGAATATAACATATGAAATATATGGTTTTATTATTTTGTCTATAAATATGTTGCGCTGTTGGTTTTCCATGTATCAATAAATAAATAACTAAATATCTACTATCTCTACTTTTTTATATGTAAATGTACTAAAAAGCTTTTTTTTGCTGATAGTTAGAGGCGAATGCGAGTCCATCACTCAAGTTTAGAGTCTCAACACAGCGCATACTCGGGAGACCCACAGAGCACCTATGGTCTTACCTGTAAGTATCTGACAATGGCTCTAGGGTTAGTACCCTAGAGCCATTGTCAGATACTTACAGACTATAGTTAGTCCAGTCAATGAACTGAGAACCTGTATGCAAAAAATGGCAAAATTGTCATTAATTTATAATACCTTATTTTTTATGTGTCGGATATATTATCAATTAAATAGTTACCCAGCGACAGAATCCGACAAAATTTCAGACATCAAAATAATGACAAAATAACTAGCTTCTGAAAAGTCAGCAAAAATATTAATAAATATTTTTGTCTTTGTTTCGGTTCATTTACATTTGCTCTATTATATTCAAGATAAATCATGCAAAAAAGACAATGCAGGCTTCATTTAAATCTACTCTTGAGTACATAGTTACTTCCGGTTGGAAAATTTGTCGGATTCTTGAATAAAGCATCTTAGAATAACATTTTCAAAAGAAATCAACAATAATTTACTTTAAAAACAAAGTTTTAACCGACTTCAATTTAGTACTCCGCCAAGCCACGAAAACATTTCTTTTCCAATTTACCTCATGAACTGATTTCCGAGAGCAAATGCGTTGATTATTATAGAAAAAAACCCAATCGCTGTATGTGACCCGATAATATTTGAGGACTTCCGTCAATTCCACAAGGATCACCCTTGGCACTTCATTAGTTGCTATTTCAACGGAATATTATCAGAATCTGTGATATACTTTTGTACTTTTAAGTACATAATTGAGGAATTACATAAGTCATCTATGGTCTTCATCATCAATTCCACTCCACCAATTTATGATTTCCGGATGTAAATACACGAGTTATAATAGAAAATACCAAAATCACTACACGCGTGCCTAATATAATTGAGGAGTTCCCTCAATTCCTCATGGATCCCATCATCCAATTGAATTTAAAAAAAAAATTATGAATCGGCTCATCAATGACGGAGTTCTGAGGTAACAAACATTGAAAAAAAAAAAAAAAAAAACAACCGAATTGAGAACCTCCTCCTTTTTTTTGAAGTCGGTTAAAAAAACGCTATTATAAATTAATGTTTTTCAAAACCGTATTTTTCCTGGAGTACTACTTATTTATACACTACCGAGAATCGAACGAGGGAGCGAAGCTAACGAAGTCGTTTGTCTGTCCAGATATCCCGCGTTCCCGCTGTTCTTCTCTGACAGGTCACCTTTCTCCTCTGACGGCCGCTTTAGCCTAGTTGGTACCTAGTGACCACAGAACAGTATTCCGTGGTAGTGACCCTGCCTAAGAAGCAAGAGGTCCTGGACTTGAATCAAAATTGTGTGATCAGCATTAATATTTGTTTCTGAGTCATGGATGTTTTCAATGTATTTAAGTATTTATTTCTTTATATATATGTATGTATTGATATACAGTCGTCTATACTTGAAACCATGATAACCACAAAAATAACCTTAAAATTGCCATTAAAATGAAAAAATAACCGACACTGGCAAACTTACAATCTTCCAAATAATGGACGTGGCTAGTTTTCAGCTACGTTCATCATTTGGAAGAGTGTAAGTTTGCCAGTGTCGGTTATTTTTTCGTTTTAAAGGCAATTTTAAGGTTATTTTTGTGGAATCTAATTATGATTTTATACCCATAGTACAAGCTTTGCTTAGTTTGGGACTAGGTCGATTTGTGTAAGATTGTCCGAAAATATTTATTTATTTATGTAAGCAGATTCCTTAATTACATACAGCATTGCTGTCGAGTTTTTTTTCGACATTCAAAAAATATTTTGTTTTACAAAATGACCGGCTCACGATTTCTACAGCTCATAGAGCCAGTTTAGCTCATTTTAACACGTATAATGTTGACATGTAATTTTTTGATGAGTACTGCCCAGTCGGTACAGATTCTTTACTGCGCGCCTACATTTATGTGCGGAAGCGGGGCAGCGGAGTATGGCATACGTCTGAACCTGGGGGACATCGGTAAAGTACAAAATACCGCATGCCGATGCCACCCTGCCAAGTCGGGAAGTCGCCTTAGATAGGCATAGGACTGGATAATATAAAAAGAAAGACATTTGTAACTATAATATTTATTTTGAACAATTATTAAGTATCTCTACTGAGCAAGGCAGTAACTGCCGCAAAAGTATTTTCATTTCTAATACTAAAAATAACAAATACTTTGGAGATCTTACAATGGAAAAGTACTTAAAAGCTACATACTCGCGAGATTCTTTGGAAAGCATTCTAATTTTCTATATTTGTACAAGCTTTTTATACTATCTATAATAATGATAGACTATTCACATAATCCTATTAATATTATAATGTTTAGATGGATGTTACTCAATAACGCTTATCCGAATTGGATGAAACTTTGCACGAAGATAGTTTATAGCCTGGATAGTTTTTATCCCGGGTCCACGCAGACGTAGTCGCGGGCGAAAGCTAGTATAACATAATTCACATAATCCTACCAATATTGCGAAAGTGGATTTTTGTTACACGCAAAAACGGTTGAATGGATTAGGATGAATTTTAGTATACAAATAAACTATAGATATATATCCAAACTTAATGGTCTAGTTTTAAATCCTCTCAAGTCGAAGTTTCTGGTTTTAGGTACCAAACAACGTGTAGCCAAGGTCTTAGCTTTAAATCCCAAGGTGTCTATAGATAATGACGATTTGATATGCGTGCCAAAGGCTAGGAATTTAGGTGTCCTTATGGATAGTGTGCTCCATTTTGAGGGTCATGTACTTGAAACTGTTCGCAACTGTTTTTATCGATTAAAAGTTCTTTATAGAGTCAGAAAATACTTAACGGTCGATATGCGGGTTAAATTATGTGACTCTCTAATTCTTTCAAAACTCAATTACGCTGATACAGTTTTTGGTGAGTGTTTGCTATCTCGTTCAAAAAAGCTAGTTCAGCGCTTACAGAACGCGTGTGCGCGGTTTTGTTATCCAATTCCTCGTCGAGCCCATATAACTCCCTTTCTAAACCAGGGGAAATTATTAAAGATGGAGGCTCGTCGAACAATGCACCTTGCCACACTGCTCTTCGGCATCATTAAAACTAAGGAACCTTCATATCTTTTCCAGAAGCTTCGATTTGCGAACCCTCGTCCTAGACGGATCCCTCGACTTATCTGTCCTCGACACGGAAGTGCGTCTTTTCGTGGCAGCTTTACCTATTCTGCCACGAAATGCTGGAACAACATCCCACCCCCCGTCAAAAATGCTCCCACAATAAATTCATTCAAAAAAAACTTAAAAATGTATTTACTAAATCAACAAATAAATCCAGCATAGCCTTACAGTGTCTTTGTGTATGATTATGTACATTTGCGTACCTAGGTAGCAATTTATTTTCAAATTCAAATTTAAGTTCTATATGCATCCTTTGTAATTTTAGATGAAACACATTTAACAAGAATATTATTAGTGTATAAATAAAATCCTTTAAGTAGTAGTACTATGTAACGTGCAGTTCTGTAGCGCACCACACGTGGATCCACATAATACCAGCGTCGTTTCGCCTTCTGTGGAGCGACATTATGCTGAGTGGACTCCGTTTTCGCATCTAATCTTAGTTTTAACATAGCATCTAAGTGTAAATCTAAAATGTACTTACTGTTATTTGCGAAATAAAGTTTTTCTATTCTATTCTATTCTATAGCCTGGATTAACATATAGAATACTTTTTATCCCAGTTAAAGTCCAACAAGAGGAAGTCAACGCGAAAGAAGTCGCGCGCAATAGGAAATCATCTCCCAAGGGGATGAAGTGGGGGGTGAAAGTTTGTATGGAGCTACGATATAAACGAGTTCCACGCGTACGGAGTTGCGGGCAGAAGCTAGTAATTAATATATTGTCTCTATTTGTCCGTCTGTCTGTTACCTCTTCATGGTTAAACGGCTTAACCGATTAAGACGAAATTTGGTATAGACATAGTTTGAGTCCCGGGGCCTTCCCGGACAGATGATTACCGGAAAAAAAACTATTCTATGTCCTTACATAGAATAGTATTTTTACCGGAAATCATTCCCGAAGGGGGTGAAATAGGGGGTGATCGTTTGTATGGAGCTACGCTAAAAATAAAATAAAATAATAAAATAGTTCCACTCGGACGGAGTCGCGGGCAGGAGCTAGTATGTTACAAGTATTATTTATTTGACTAATTTCCCAATTCTTTTTCCTGGAAGCTTACAGGGTGGATATTTTATAGGTCTTTGCTTACCATAAGACAGGCCTTGTGCTTTTTTGTTGTCATCGTGGTATACACGATGATTCTCTTAATTCGTGATGAGAAGTAAATTTTTCTAATTCTGAAATTGATACCAAACTCGAAGTTACTTAAAACAAACGTTCTTTTTTTTCTTAATAAAACTGAATAAGGAATTACTTTATAATTCAAAATCGTTGTCACCCTAACGGTAGTTTGCGAAAATTTGACGTACGTGTGTTTGACGTATCTACTGAACTTCAAGAAATGTAGGGTAACTAAACAATCAGTGGACATTAGTGTTAGCATTATCATTAAATTTAATTAACTAAACAGTGATTTCATTGCATGAGACCTCATCCATTGATATCTGTTTTGCCTTTTTATCAATATTTTTCGACTCCTGATCACGAATTAAGAATTATCGTGTATATATTTTCTTAAACTGAATATTTTTTTTAGAGGTCGATATATTGTATCAACAATATCATAAGAATATTCTATTTTTATTTATTATTTAATTTTCTACTTGATACCAAGCGGCTTGGTACATATTATTTCCTATAAAATATACCTAATACTTACATTATAATTACATACCTACCCAGTAACTGGACTATAATATATAATTGAGCAAATATAGGTGTACTTAGGAAGACATTCTTAAACGTTTACGTAAACAAATAAAACATGAAAGAAATATATGTATTTTACAATTTGTTTCCTAATTTAATCAACAATAAGAAATTGCATAGTTCTAACAGTATTAAAAGAACTATAATAAGTACCTACTTTGAATGCTTCGAGCGGTAAAACAAAAACGTCTTCGCAGGCATTTGTTGCGCGAGCCGAAGTCGACGGCGATAAATATGCGATCTAAGGGTTTCTTTATTACTCCGGCGCGTGTGCAAAATTGTACTTATTCCCTAGTTAAGAAGCGAAATTGTCTACGAGCAAAACGTTCGTTAACTGGCACTTTACGGTCAAGAGTGACTTAAAAAATAGGTGTTACAAATAGGTACTTTTTATACAAGTATTATTAACAAAAAGGCTTACCTAACTAAATTGGTCCCTAGTCATTAAAATACTTAACTACGATAAAATGCTTAGAGATCTTTTGTTTTAAAAACAAAGGAATATTTTTATTAACCTACATAAATATTTAAAAAATGGAATATAGCGTAGACTTATTATATAACTACAGTCTTCAAAATGAGCATTGTTCGTTTACTTTGAGCTGTCGTGGAAGAAAATTGACCCTACAGTCGTTGCAACCTTGGCACGGTCAGTTTATCCCTAATGCATCTAAGCGTGGCCAGCTTCGCTGGTGAGCTCGGCACCAGTTGTTCCTGGTCTATGCGGCGAGGGGGCCGCGGTGGGAGACAGGTCCTCGGTACGCTGGTGACGTGGGGGTGCGACTTGACGTGCTTGCGGAGGGAAGAGGGGTCGGTGTAGCGCTTGCCGCAGCCGGCTGCTCCGCAGGCATAGGGTCTCTGGAAGTAATTCCATAGAGTAAAAAACATATAAACCACAGAGTAAATGAGAGGAAAGTAGTATACTCCTTGTATTGGGAGTTTTTCAAAACTAGAGAAAAACTGCGCGTACTTGGGTTTTCAACCAAGCCCTCATGACCTGTCAGTGCCATTGTAATTGCACCGATCATGCCCGCAATGTGTAGCTATGTTGGCATTGGGTAATACTTCCACAGCTCCCGAGGATATGCTGTTTAGTGAGAGGCCTGCATTAGTCTCCAGCTGTTGACATAACGAATCCCTAAATAACTAAAGGGTCGCTAAAGCGCTTGTCTTTTAAAAATAATGTACCATGTTGGATATATATACAGGTAAGGGTTATGTACACGAAGTATGTGTTTGTCCACAAGTATAAATCTTTGTTTAAAAAAAGCATGTGACACTCATCGTCGTGCCTGTCGAGATCCGGACAGACTATTGCCAGCACGGCTAGCACGAGACGGCGCGCGAGCTCTCTCGATTTTTCTCGCACTAACCGTCTCTCTCTTATTAGAACATTTAGAAGAAGAGGTATAGTGCGATAAAAATCGAGAGTATGTCGCGGCCCTCGTGTGCTAGACGTGCTGGTGATCATTCACGTCTAGCGAAACACGAAAAAAGCTGTTTAAGTTGTGTGTGTGAAAGTATATAATAACATGCCAGCGCAACTACGGTCCTTGAATATTATGTAATTTAAAAAGAAGCTACACCGATGGCTAAATTCTACAGATTACATACATGAATTCTTTGACACGTAATTGCAGTCAGAGGCTCTAGTATAAGTTTTATCGAAACAAAACGTTAAGATCGCGTTTGCGTTTAGCTGTCAAATCCCATACAAATCGAGGGTAAAACGCAAACGCGATCGTAACGTTTTGTTTTGATAAAACTTATACTAGAGTCTCTGTACTTATTGTGATAATTATTCATGTATAGCTTTGTTTATTAGCTTCTTTTGGAGTAATAATATTTTCTCAAACATGCTCGGAAATGTATGCGTTAATATCACGAAATGAAGACATGAAGTTTCTTGTTTAAGGCTCCCTACATTTCTTCTTGGCCTTACGCCAAGAAGAAATGTATGAAAACCCTAAGTAAAACCATTATTGTCCGATACTCTAACTTTTTAAATTTGCTTACTAATATTAAACTGACAAAGGAAAAATTACATACTGCCAACCACCACTAGACTGTAAGCATACTTACGACATAAAAAAAAACTATGGTAGGTACTATACTTATGTGCGGTTAAACTTGGTGCTCGAACGGCTTCTTCAAATGGCATGTTTAAAAAATAAAAATGGTGGCAAATTACACAATTGTTTTCTGATCTTCCGTTCCGATTGTGATTATTTTTATTTTTATATTTCCTCACATCGTTTGAGAAAAGCACTATACAATCCTCGGCCGGAAACTTTTGCTGAATGCTGAAATTGCTGGACTCGTTGTATCCGTGTCTACCCAAATCTCGTCCAGCAATCCCTTACTTCACGGCCTCTGCAGTAATGTACTATTTTTGAGTCTACATCCCTATTGTCCATAATCCATAAGCCACGATGTCTTCTTGCCATCAGGCATGTCCTATACTTGATTGCCACTGTCTTGGTGAAGCACCAGCTCAAAATGACGATGGTTGATGGGTACTTACAGCATTAAAATGCGTCCTCTGATGCTTGGCCCGGTCTGAAGAGTTGGAGAACGCCTTCCTGCAGTGCGGGGCTGGGCAGGCGTACGGGCGTTCGCCCGTGTGGGACCGGACGTGGATCTTCAGGTTCTCGAGCCGAGAGAACGCTTTGCCGCAACCTGGGTGCTGATGTGTACAGGTATTTGATTAGATTGATTAGAATAGTAAAAGTTGAAGTAGAATTTAGTTATGGTTTCGCTTTTGTATAGGACTAATCGTCCCCCTTGCGCGGATCCCACGCCTCGCCGGCAAGGCAGAAGAAAAGCATGTTCATATATGAGCTAGACCTTAATCGAAAACAATTCATAAAATTGGTAAATTGTTGACAAAGTAGCTCATAGCGTAGCGGCCAACTTTTGAGTCGTTTAGAGAGTCGCGCTTTTGAGTCCTTCAGGTATGCTTATAATGGTATAAAAAAAAATCGGCCTATCGGTCGACGCAATCGCACCATTTAGCTAGCGCGCGTGTCGATGTAACTAAGATAGACAGGCAACTTCGGAACCCTACACTGCGCGTGGCTCGACACGCACTTGGCCGGTTTTACTATTAAAAAAAAAACATTTTCAAGTAACTTACATGGCAGCGGTTGGGCTTGTGTCCAGAGTGCACGCGCATGTGTATGAGCAGCTTGTAGCGCGCGTTGAACGGGCGCCGTGCGCGCGCGCAATCCCGCCATAGGCAGCTGAATTCGTCACCTGGACATAAATAAAATCTTCTTAGAAAAATGTAACCATGACAATTTGTATTTTGGCTATATTGATACAGGAATACGAAAGACGTAAATAGGAAGTAGTCGTTTCTGGGTCGGTTCATATATTACATTTCAAATAGTAGTTGACACTTTGTTCGCCTCTATTGTCATTAGTAAGATGGAAAGTGCCAAGTATTTAACGAGTGCCGTGCACTAGGTAAAAGCCCTTATAAGTCCTTACATTTTATTAATTGATTGACAAATCAGGGGTTTAGATCGCACAGCGACTTATCGCGGGCGTCTATGGGCTCTAGAAATCTTAATGGCCTGCGCAAACCGGCGGACATTACTTTGAATTTATCAATGTATATTCTTTTCTATTTCAATTACACTAAGGTCTTGAATGCTCTGAGACCGACCTCGGAGCATCACGGGGGATTTCTCAGAGCGTTCAAATTTATACCTTAATTTCTTTAAAATAGAAAAGAATATACATAGATAAATTTAAAGTGATCTCCGCCGGTTTGCGCAGGCCATAATTCTAATGAGATTATACTAATTCTGATTAAACTGTCCTAATAAATAGAAAATAAAGAGAACATACCTAACAAGTCTTGATGAGGTTAGGTACTTATGCTACACGATATACATTTTCACCTACCTTTGTAAGTGTTAACGTGAGCTCTTTCGATGTGTTCCACCAAGGTGTTCTGATTCGGATACCTCTCATAACACCGTTCCCAAAGACACACTCGCTCTCCTGAAACCAGAAACATTTTACGTCAAAAATCTTAACAAATTATTTTGCATTTTGTGATAATGGGTACGAGCACTTTCATTGGACTGACTCTACAGGCCAAGTACGCGAACACAAAAATTTTACATTATTTTCAAAATCTTTAAGAGTCCAGTGGGCTGGCCCAGGTACCGCTGGAGTGACGAAGCCTCAAAGATCTGACTACCCTGGCGACATCCAACTGGCGTGAGGTGGCGCAGAATAGGGAAGAGTGGCGTTCTCTTGTGTCAGAGACCAAGATCCTCTTTGGGTCATCGAGCCAGCGTAGTAAGTTAAGATTTTAAAATGAGGGATACGTTTGTATGGGAAGCCGATTCGTCCTAGGGATGCTCGTGGGAGATTTAACAGTGATATAACTTAGCTAACTAATCATCATCATCATATCTGCCGAAAGACGTCCACTGCTGGACATAGGCCTCCCACAATGAGTGATACAATGACCCGCATCCAGCGGATTCCCGCGACCTTTACCAGGGCATCAGTCCACCTTGTCGGGGGACACTCACGCTACGTCTTCCGGCCACTCGAGAACCTTCACGCTCCAACGCTCATCGGTTCTTTGTCCAATGTGTCCCGCCCACTGCCACTTAAGTTTAGCGACCGGGAGGGCTCCTATATCACTTTTAAATATCGCAAATTAGGTAAGACCCCCGAACCATCATTAAATAAATGTACAAGATAAAAGAAAAGGAGGAAATAATAAAATTACCTTGTGATTTGTCCTTTGCTGTCCTCCTTTCATTTGAGTAGTTATGCTTATCATCGACATTAACATCTTCATCGTCCCTCTCAAGAGTTAAACCGAAGTCGTCCAAGTTAACAAACAGTTCATCTTCGTCCAACAATTCCGAGTTTTCGTCATAGTACGTGGAGCTCTGTACATCGCTTTCAATAGATTCTGACACTGAAACTTTCCTTTCGTGTCTCTCAAAATTGAATTCTGTGCAACTTGTCGGCGTGTCTGGTAAAACATAGTTTTTATCGCCATCTAAATTATATAATATGTTATTTGGATAGCTGTATTGTTCCAAACTGTTTACTACATTAGTATTACTGCTAGATATTTGAGTTTCATTCGTTTGGCTAAAGTATTGCTGTTGTGGAGTTCTTTCTACGTTATAATTGCAGTAGCGTTTAGAAAACGCAGTTTCTATAGACGGTAATTGGTTAGGTTCTGTTGCAGTAGATAGATACTCTTCCTTAAATCCAGTGTTTGAATTTTCACCGTCCTCTCTACATAGCTCGTCAATCAACGATTCGTCGTCTATATAATCGTTGTTTCCATCGTAAAAGTTATTTTCAATCCTTGTTTCGCTATAAGATTCACTTTTAAAACTGTTATCATCAAATTCAATGTCATCCAGGTCTAACAGCACTTCTTTTATATTCTGTTCTTTGATATTCTTATCAATAACCTCGTCGATTATTTCAAAGTCTGTATTAGGGTTGGTTCCATTATTCCAATCTAGGACTTCAAAGTCGAAACTCTCTTCTGCGCCATACTTAGTTATTGCTAAGTTGTCGTTTTTCTTCTTATTATTCTCTATCTCTAAATTGAATTGAGACATATAATAAGCGTGTAGGTCTGTGACGCCATCTGCCTCTTGAAACAGTCCATCATCATCGTAAGGTGTGATGAATTCAGCCATATTGGGTTCATTTACCTATAAAAGTTCAGTAATCTTAAGACCATTGACATGTGGTGTTTGCGTATGCGCATGTGGCTTCGCTATTATTATAAAAATAAACTTTCTCCGCTCGTACTGGCCATCTGCGAATTATAAATTTAATCGTTTTTTTTGCGTTATTGTATTACAGGCTGGCAACACGTGTTAAGTGTCGCAACCTATTTAACTGAGAGGAAGTTACCGTTAGCTAATGATGCGTAAACTTTTGTCAATTAGGTATCTATATTTTTAGATATTTTAAAGTCATTATTGTAGTTCGTTCACGGAAGTTTCTTAAAATAAAAAGGGTATAGATCGATCAAACCACGAAGACGCTCCAATTTTTTTTTATAGTGCTACCAATGTAGTTTGGTTTTTTCCATAACGTAGGTTAGGATAGGGGGCGCTTCTTCGTAGATTCATCAATACCAGGTATCATAATTATCGATATTTCAAAAAAAAACAAACAGATGCAGTCTGTTAATGTTACGAACTCTTTTTTTTTATTCCAGTGACTGACTTGTCTGAATCGCCAGACAGTAAGTATTCATCCAAAGCAATTTCAATAATTGACACATTGTCCAATAGCGGTAAGTAAATAGTATGTATGAGTCTTAACTCCACCATATATTTGGTGTTCAAGGTGCCAAGCACTGGGTCAGTGTCGAGCACTGGGACGTTTCATACGTTGACTAATTTGGAATTAATTTTACATTGGCCGTGGCAACTATTTTACTTGGCGTCGCATTCGAAAGGTTTGAGTATCCTGATCAGACATCGGAATTTAAAGGGCAAAATTTTATGACAGGTAGGTAGGGAGTTCCTTTGGCGATAAACTCAATTATCGATACTTTACCCATACGCTAGTGGTCGCCCCCAGTTTTGTTTGTTAATGCGTATTGTTTTGTTTTTTCTCTGGAGATGATTGTAAAGTTCACTCAAAGCATATTATTTTAACAACTTGCATGTGAATGGATATTTAGTATAAGGCATGCTTATGTAACAGATGTCTAGGTACAATAAATAAACTGAAAATGAGTGTACTACTCGCCAATAAACAATTATGTTTGGCGAAACAAATGTAAAAACTATGGTACCTACTTTTCTTTAGAAATAAATAAATACAATAAAATAATAAATAAAATGATGACTACCATTGCACTATGAAATAGTTAGTACTAGCTCCTGCTATATTAAATCGTTTATATCGTAACTCCATACAATTTTTCCCCCCCTTGCGGGATGATGTCCGGGACAATAACTTTTCTATGTCCTTCCCCGGGACTCAAACTATCTGCGTACTAAATTTCACTTAAATCGGTTTAGCGGTTTAAGCGTGAAGAGGTAACAGACAGACAGTCAGTCAAACAGACACACTTTCGCATTTATAATACTAGCTTCTGCCCGCGACTCCGTTTATATCGCAGCTCCATACAAACTTTCAACCCCCATTTCACCCCTTTAGGGGATGATTTCGGGGATAAAAACTATCCTATGTCTTTCCCCGGGACTCAAACTATCTATATACCAAATTTCACCTAAATCGGTTCAGCGGTTAAGCGTGAAGAGGTAACAGACAGACAGACAGACAGGCAGACACACTTTCGCATTTATAATATTAGTATGGATTATAGTATTCAAGTTTTGTTATTTGATTATCTCTTTATTAACAAATTATTATGTTTATTTTGTAACAATAGTACAGAAGAGTAATTCATTAATTATGAAATACTTACAACAATTAAGAAAAAACGAAGATGAGTAAAGTTTCAAAAATCCCTTTAGAACAAAGGAGAAGGGAATTAAGTTATTATTTAGTTTCATTCTTAAACTATCAATTCAATTTTATATTTACAAACAAAATTAGGAGCTATCACTAGATATGGAAAAAAATGAGTTTCAAAGTCAATTAAAGTCAAATAATTTATTTGCAGATACAAGTATAAAAGGTGTTCATAAATTACAATTACATTGTCACTGTAACTTGCCAATTAGGCATGCACAATTAATTTCTAAAATGCATCAGGAGACACCGCTCTTCCAGTAAAAGAAGTGGTAAATAATAGTAAAATAATAATTTGAGAAATTAACTTACTTACTAACCTTTACTACTTTAATAAAATATTTCGTTTCATCTTAAATCTTAATACCAATTCTCAATTAATAAATGAACAATAATCATATCTAAACAATACCGTACGATACTTAATCAAAACCATGTTTCAAATAATCTTCTACGGAATAGAAACACTGCTCAGAGTTTATCGATATAGGAACTCCATACCAGTCATAAAATGTTATAAAGACTAAACGAGTTGAAATTGAAATTGGAGTTAGGTATGCATAGAGGTAGATCTTATTTAATCTGATCTAAATAAATACACAGATTCAACAAAAATACTGTAGGTATATCAATAACGAGGAAACATAAAAACTGAAGAATACCGCATATTACAAAAAAAACGGAGTATTTGAACAGCCGTATTCATAAACGTTATACAAGCCTATTTTAACTAAAATGGCGTTAAAATTAGTTTGTCTTTATCTGTCACGTTGACATTTGTGTTCGTCAGAAAGGGACAGCACATTTTATTTAGCGAAGACATTTTAAGTTTTATGAATAAGGGGGTAAGTATTTTATTTAGGTATACAGCACACCTACTCTATGTCTGCAATAAAAAAAATTCTTTACCGCAACTTTAACGCAATATTTGACCGTAAACCAATTTATTGCAGTATTTTTTAATTTATTACGATAAAGAGAGTATCAAAAAAATCCTATATGACTACCTACACGACTAATATAAAGCGATTGCATAATCATAAAAGAATTACAGAAATTAAGTCAGAAAATGTAATGCAAGTAATCTTTAAAACGACGTCGTCCGTCCTTGAATTAATCCGTAGGTACTTAGATAGATATTAAGGTCCCTACTCACTATATATCTATAATCACTCTCCTATGGGCCCACAGTAACCTAGCCACTTTAAGGGAATGGAAGAATGACATCATTTCAAAATTTCGATTAGGTACTAAAGCATGCGTAAAAAATCTAAAAAAAACTTACCAGTAACTTTTTCCTCAATCAATCATCGTCGCACGTCACTAAAATGGCGCGAACTGTCAACGTGACACATAACCTAACTTTCGATTTGCCGCCAAAACGTTGTGGCTGACGCGTCTACACTCCCTCAAGCCTCTTTCAGGAATAACAGGAGCACTCTGGTTAGCGAAAAAACTATAGAAACTACACACATGTGTTTTCCATGTGGCAATCTTTATTTTACACACTGAATTTTAAGATGAAAGCTTTCTGCCTTTGAAATACAAGTCAAATTTGCTTGCACTTCAGATGTTTCAGAGGTAAACTTCGATTGGTGTTAGTTCTTTACACTCTTTTGGCGCCATACATAATCCATTTAAAGATTTTATTGATTCATTTGTCACTTTTTTCGTGAACAGAAGCGTAAAATTTTTAACAGGTACTTAAAGTGAATGGATGTCGAGATGTGTTCGTGTAAGATGGGTTTTGTCGATAGTGAGTACTATATTATTCCGTGTGACTGTCTGTTCTCTACTGGAGAAATGGGTAGGCGTAGGCAATATAGGCATAGCGAAAAACTTTTGTATAGAAGGTTCATGCTGACCATCATACCTTATTTGTTTAGGTATAGGCAAAAGGTTTTCGGACGAATTATGGTTAATTTCATAACAATTTTAAGTTATTATAATTTACTGGAGAACCGGGACCACAATGGGCCATTTACGGAAGACTCGACCCAAACGCACTTATAACTGCACACAGCGCCCGTGTGGTATCGGGTTAGAATTTCACCACCCCCTTTCTTCCCTTGGGTGTCGTAAAAGTCGACTAAGGGGTTGAAGTGTGTTGTGGGCGATGGGCTAGCAACCTAATATCACTGCAATATCACATTTTTTCGATCTTTTATACCCACATTTATATTTATAAAAGTAGAAATAGAAATAGAAAATAGAAATAACTTTATTGCTTTCATTCATGTTGGTATACAGGTGGTTAAATACAATATTTACAGTACACATTCTCATGTAAGGGTATTGCAAGTTTTATTTTTAATCTAAAACCTAAAACTGAAATAATATAGCTAGCTAATACAAGTGTTTATTAAAATTAACATATTTAAGTAACTAAGGTTAAAATCTCTCATTTTCATTTCATTTATTTATTTCTATGTTGCCTAAACTGCATTCCTATAACTAAGACTAGATTCTTATGATATGACCTATCATGCAGCATGCAGAAAATAATAAATAAAGTTACCTATACTAGATTTAATAAATATGCGGCATATAGTCAAAAAATTCTTTCAACGAGTAAAAAGCATTTTGTGCCAAAAAGTCCAACAAATATTTCCTAAAGTGGCGCTGGAACAGAAGTTTCATGCGCTCTGCCTACCCCTTTTGGGAATAAAGGCGTGAATGTATGTATGTATGTACGTAATAATGATTTTTGGTACAGGCTGACTGTCCTTTTTTTCAGTAATCAACTCGTTGAGAGAGTTTCGTTGAGCCCAAACCCGACGGGTTTATCTTTGTGTGGTTTAGAGTTGCAATGACCACCTTCTGTCTCCATCGGTTCAATAAATAAATAAATATTTGCGGACAATCTTACACAAATCGACATAGTCCCAAACTAAGCCAAGCTTGCACTTATTTAATCGTATGGCGAACTGTAGAATAGGCGAATATCCATGTGATATTTTTGTAGGGGCGCCTATTTCGCCGAAAGTGTTGCCGCTCATTGAGAACCACCCAAGGGACACGTAGTAGGTAAATCCTGCAGACGCGAGCAACAGGTTGTCCTCCAAGCTTGTACTATGGGCACTACACGACAATAAACATACTTATATAGATAAATGAATCCGTACTATAATATTATAAATGCGAAAGTGTGTCTGTCTGTCTGTTTGTTACCTCTTCAAGCTTAAACCGCTGGACCGATTTAGATGAATTTCGGTATAGAGATAGTTTGAGTCCCGAGGAAGGACATAGGATATTTTTTATCCCGGAAATCATCCCCTAAGGGGGTGAAATGGGGGGGGGTGAACGTTTGTATGGAGCGGCGATATAAACGAGTTCCACACGGACGGAGTCGCGGGCAGAAGCTAGTACTTAAATACATAGAAAACCTCCATCACTCGGGAAGACATATTCGTGCTTGTCACGCAAATAAATGCGATTCGAACGCAGGACCTCTAGCTTTCATAGGCAGGGTCCAACTAAGCTAAACCGGTCGTCATTGGTGCCATGCTATTGTGTTGTCATTGAACTTACACCTTATAATATACGAGTAAGTGTGCCTGAAAAATGCGGCAGTGGCTGAAAAATGGGGTTTACGCTGATAATGTACAATACGCAAAATGCTAACTGCACGCATAATGTACAAACAGTCAAAATGCACATACGCAAAATCCACATCATGATAAATGTACAGAACGAGAAATGTACAGTACGCAAAATGTATTAACGCTGAAAGCACATAACGCATAATGTGTAAAAAGAAAAATCTACATTTCGCGAATTGTTCAATGCAAATCGCATAATCCGCAAAATGTTACAAAAGCTAAAGGCTCAATCGCCAAACGTACAAAACGTAAAATGTACACAAAGCAAAATAAAATAGATTCCAACGAACACTTATTAGCACCAAAAACTATAATTTATAATTTATCAGTACATCTTGCGTATTGTTATTTTTCCGTAATGAACAATTTGCGTGTTGATCATTCTAACTTTGCACATTTTGCCACTCCCGGGTGGAGTACATTTTGCATATTGTACAATCATCATATGTGTATTTTATTGCTTGTACTATCTGCGTATTTTACATTTCTCTTTCTGTACATTTATCATGATGTGGGTTTTGCGTATGTGCATTTTGACTGTTTGCACATTATGCGTGCAGTTAGCATTTTGCGTATTGTACATTATCAGCGTAAACCAAAAATGGTTTGCATATGTTGTAGGACAATTTACATATACCTATAGTATAAGTTAAATTAAAGTTTGTAATAAGATCTGTCAATTTTTTTGGTCCTAGCTTTTATTGCCAAACTCTTCTGTATACTGTCATCAACCTTATTGATACGATTCTAACGAGCCGTAACTCAACAGGGTTACGTTGGTTAAGTATTGAATTCCCATGGCCATCTTCTGTTTCCAACATCAGATCATAATATTGAATTTTCATCTAAATTATACTTAAGTATGCCCAAAAATTCTGCGCAATACTACAGGAAAGACTGAACTCCACAGTATTTAAAAACAAGTAAAAAAATGACATAAATAAATGATTCCGGAGTGGAGTCCGGACTGTTCATGCTTGCAAGGGCATAGTACATAGTTAACTACTTACATACTAGTGTTATTATTATTATTATCGTATTGACGAGACATCATTCTGATCTTGACACGTTTTATTGTTATTGACCCTGTACATCTCTGACAATATTACATTAATGTTCCTTTTTAACCGACTTCAAAAAAAGGAGGTTCTCAATTAGGTGGTATCATTTTTTTTTTCAATGTTTGTTACCTCAGAACTCCGTCATTGATGAGCCGATTCGTAATTTTTTTTTTGTTTGTAAGTATATGCTTCCAAGTGGGTCCCATTTTTTTCAAAAATTCAATTAGATGATGGGATCTATGAGGAATTGAGGGAACTCCTCAATTATATTAGGCACGCGTGTAGTGAGTTTGGTATTTCTTTCTATTATAACTCGTGTATTTACACCCGGAAATCATAAATTTGGTGGAGTGGAATTGATGATGAAGACCACAGATGACTTATGGAATTCCTCAATTATGTACTTAAAAGTACAAAAGTATACCACAGATTCTGATAAGTTTCCGTTGAAATAGCAACTAATGAAGTGCCAAAGGTGATCCTTGTGGAATCGAAGGAAGTCCTCAAATATTATCGGGTCGATTGGGTTTTTTTCTCCAATAATCAATGCATTTGCTTTCGGAAATCAGTTCATGTGGTAAATTGGAAAATAAATGTTCTCATGGCTTGGCGGAGTACTAAATTCCAGTCGGTTAAAACTTTGTTTTTAAAGTAAATTATTTGTTTTGACGCTTAGAGACCGTATACATCTCTTAGAATATTAGAATAATAATTAATTGTATTTGGACGCTCAGAGACCTTATACATCTCTGGAATACTGAATTAATATCATTAACTTTTTGTTAATGCCGATACAGATCTTACATCGAATGTAATAGTCATATTTTGTAATTTTGTTTTGTTTACATTAACTTAGTGACATTTAGTTTGTTAACCTTTTATATATAATTTTAAATTATTATTGTGTAATATTATTATTATTATTTTATTGTAAATTTAACCATTTGACATGTAAAAGTGCCCTTGTGGCCTATTTGCAGAATAAATAATTGATTTTGATTTTTAACAACTATTTATATTTTTTACATTTTCGTGATATTGGAATTTATTGTTATTTTTATTATGAACATACTGTAATGGAATATCTTATTGTAATTGAATTGTTTGACTATTCAATGTTCATTGTGTTCATTAAAACACAATGAACATTGTTAATTAATTAAATAAACTGAAACTGATCAAAAAATCATAAAAAAAATGTTCCATGATGCAAAATACCCGTCACAAATTGACTGAGGTATAGAAGGTGACTTTCCCTGTGTTGACGGAAGCTGAACACGTGGAAATCTAAGTCCAAAGATCAGTCGTTCACCTACTGATAGCAACATTGTATGGATAGGTCACATATTATCGACGAATTACGTAGAGGCATTGAAGTAAGGCTGCTGACGATAACATGTGTTCTTGACTGTAATGCTTGATAACGTAGTCCTCCTGGCGTTTTCTCGATTACCTACGCTAAAGGAGCCCAGGGTCCAATTTTTTTTTCTACGACCGTGGCAAACAAGCGTACGGCCCGCCTGATGATAAGCGGACACCGCAGCCTATAGACGCATGCAACTCCAAAGGAGTAACATGGGCGATGCCGACCCTTGATATGTTTGAGGATTCGCCGTGTTGATAGCTGAAGGAACAAATTCCCTCGCTCCCAACACAACGCATCCTCGGGAGCTCTGGCGACCTTGCTCACCTCCAGGAACACAACACTACTACAGAGCAAGTAGTAGTGTTATTATGGCTGTGGTCTTGTGGGTGGCAAGGCGGAGGTACTTCCCCAGTTGGGCTGCTCCACATTCGAGCGGGATGACATTTCGCTGGCCCTACCTCACCAAATCCAAAAAAAAATGACAACTAATCCCAAGATTTTGTAGTTTTACGAAAGCAACTGCCATCTGACATCTGACCTTTCAACGAAGAGGGAAAACGAGACATTGTTGGGATGAGACAGATTCCCCGAAAAACTACTGTTAAATGTCAAATGATATTTCATGCATAGGTAGGTTTTTTGCAAAAACGGCTTTTTGCATGACAAAAATCAATGGAAATAAAAGAATACTCACTTGCATAATAAATAAGAATGTAAATAATTACTGCCAACCTAAAACCATGAAATGAATGAAAAAAAACTTGGAATAGTACATGGCCGGTATAATAGCGGCTGTCATAAAAAGTAAAAGTTTGAAAAAGGAAGAAAGTGCACGCGCAACCGATGCACTTATGGGTGACACGTGTGAAGCGATGCAGCGTATGATGCACCAGTGCAAGCTATAATGCTTATATCTTCATATTTAGTCAATAATAATTAGATATTAACGGCCGTATTCATAAACGTTCTACAAGCCTATTTTAACTAAAATGCCGTTAAAATTAGTTTGTCCTTATCTGTCACGTTGACATTTGTGTTCGTAAGAAAGGGACAGAGCACATTTTATTTAGCAGAGGCATTTTAAGTTTTATGAATAAGGGGGTAAATATTCTCCTGATTTCCAGGCACAGATGAAATACTAGTTACTATCCCGGTTTCCTACAGAAAAATAAACTGGTTCAATGGAATGTAAGTCAAAGTATAAAGAGTTTCATTGATTTTAGGACAAATAAAATAACAGAAATATTTTTTTCAAGTATGTAAATATTTCTAAGACTAAAAAACTAAAAAATATCCTTTTAGTTCACGAACTCATGGACGGTATCCGGAGAAATTACCCTACTTCTAATTCTTTTAAAACACATTTTGTGGATCTAAGTTTTAGGTAGGTACTTGGTCGGAAATCCGTCTTACATAGGTTTCTGTCAAAATTTTCATTTTTGGTACAAGCTTTTATTGCCGACTGTACTTTTCTGTATACCGTCATCAACTACTCGTTGAGACGATTCTAACGAGCCCAAACTCGATGGGGTTATGTTGTTTTATTACGGAGTTCCTATGGCCACCTTCCAGCTCCATCATCAGATGAGCTCCACGTCTATATCAATCGCAATATTGCATTGTCACGCGATTTGCATATTCGTGCATAATTTCAACTCAATCGGAAACCGGGAGGTGGATCAAATTTAACTTGCAAGATTTGATTACAGACAAACAGACAGACAGACAATTAACGGGACAGGTGAAAGTAAATAAAAGCTGGTAATAAGTCGGAAATACACACTGTCTACAACTAAACTAACCTGCATTATAAAATGTATAAACTAGAAAAAAAAAATTTAATTACCTACCTAAAACAATGCCTCCAGGCTGACGGGGACGTCATTGGCTATAGGACCCAAAAGCCTGGAAGCGTTAGCTAATTAGATTGCTAATACTAATCCTCTGGTAGGTGCATTGGTAGAATAATTAAATGTCCAAATGGTTCAACTTTCACTACTCCTTTAAAAACTTCATGGTAAGAGTCCGAGCTTACTCGACCGAATTTCACCTTCTCATATAAACGTAGTTACGCTCTCATTTTAAAACTACGTGTTGGATTGTGACGAAACTTTGCATATACA
Source organism: Epinotia bilunana (assembly GCA_947049275.1). Lineage (NCBI taxonomy): Eukaryota > Metazoa > Arthropoda > Insecta > Lepidoptera > Tortricidae > Epinotia > Epinotia bilunana. The sequence goes on along the minus strand of OX346275.1, from coordinate 11,552,115 downwards.
ATGACATGAGGTATATCTATGTCTGTAATTAGTTTATATGGTTCCAGTTTATAAAACAAACGAATTACAGCAAAAACAAGTTTTGTATTAAAAACTTAAATTCACTGCATTTTTTTTACTTTGGTGTCTGAAGCTACATAAACTAATTACAGACATAGATATTCCTCATGTCATGGTGCATGAAAAGTTTCGTTACAATCCAAGAGGTAGTTTTAAAATTAGAGCGTAACTACGTTTGTATGGAGAATCGAGCTTTACTGCGGACTCTTAAAATTTGGCACAGTTCAGCGTTCGTTAATTATCCATTACAACCTAGTTAGCGAAACATTTTTAACCAACCTTGCCATAACTGCATACAATAATCGCTTCCATCCCTGAATCCTAACTCTTCCAATGTGTGTCACGAGGATTAGAAAGATAAATTTAACGAACGCTTATAAAATAAAATAATTTTCCGCTCATCAAAAAGGCCCTACTTTCATAGAAAAGAAACGTCAGTTACGACATTTTTATTCTCAATCAGAATTGTAATCGTAGCACGTCATGCGCACGATCATAATGACAACCTTTTTATTTCCATATTGTTGTATGCCTTTCTGTACCTTATTCAGTTATAATAAAGATGAAAGCGTGAATTTGTGACTTCGTTCGATATAACCAACAAAGTCAAACCATTTTCGTTCTTATTGCAATGAGCTAAGCTACTAATAGTGCTGATGTTGCTTGAAACCGCCGTGAAGAGACACGTAAGAGAAGGTCATAAGCGCCATACTTTTTCTTACAAAATACTTCCTTTTTATGAAGGAAACGCCGTGTCTTTATTACAATAACACGCGCTACTTAGAAGGGGTTTTATGTTATGCTTTATTACTTGATCAGCTAACTGTGGTGTTCAATAAGTTCATTCAGAGGGTAGCGAGTTTGAGTCTAGAATCGAGCGTACATCTGCAGAGAAAAATTACCAGTTTAGTTGTAATAACGCGCGTTCGAAATGTTACGTGATTGCCCCTCTGAATCGAAAAAAAAACCATACTTCCATACAATTTATACTAATAAATAAATAAATATTAGGGGACAATCTTACACAAATCGACCTAGTCCCAAACTAAGCAAAGCTTGCACTATGGGTACTAGACGACGATAAACATACTTATATAGATAAATAAATACTTAAATACATAGAACACATCCATGACTCAGGAACAAATATTCGTGCTCATCACACAAATAAATGCCCTTACCAGGATTCGAACCCGGGACCTCTTGCTTCGTAGGCAGGGTCACTACCAACTAGGCTAAAGCGGTCGTCAATGCAATTTTAAATGCGAAAGTGTCTGCCTGTCTGTCTGTCTGTTACCTCTTCACGCTTAAACCGCAGAACCGATTGAGATGAAATTTGGTATGGAGATTGGTTGGGGACTTCACAAAAATCTTTGAATTTCTTCGCAAGCATGTGCAGGTTGCCAAATTCACTGAAAAACTAATGTTAAATCTCAAATGATACATATTCCGTTTATATAGGTACTAGCTTCCGCCCGCGACTTCTTCCGCGTGGACCCGGGATAAAGACTATTCTATATTTTAATCCAGGCTATAAACTATCTTCGTGCAAAATTTCATTCAAATCGGTTCAGCCGTTTAAGCGTGATTTAGTAACAAACGTCCAAACATCTAAACTTTCGCATTTATATTATATAATATACCGCCCGCGACTTCTTCTGCGTGGACCCGGTATAAAAACTATCCTATATTTTAATCCAGGCTAATATATACTTCTAGGCCCTTCCCCACAAGTTTATTACCGGTTAATAAACGGCTATGTTTAAAATTGCATTGCTCAGAAATAACAGCCTGCTAAAAGAAAAATGCAGAACACTTGTCATCTAACAAAATAGTAATTTTCTTCGAAGACTCCATCCAATGTACCTACCGATGATAGTCGAGATGATTTATGAACAGAGAAGTGTTTCTGTAATTTTATTATCTAGGCCACAAGATGCATGAAATGCTTACACTTGTTCTGGGGTAATGGTGCTCAAACTTCAAGGTTTTTAGTAAAATCTGGCCTATCCCACTAATTTTTTTGTGTCGTACGTCTATGATAGTTAATTAACTTTACTGGAGGACTAATAAACTAATAATTTAACTGGCTCATATCCTGAAACTATAAATGAAAATATTAATGGACTAACAAAAAAAACAGACTTCAAACAAAAATTGCACTAAAAACCATAAATAATGGGGTACTTTACAATAATTGTACATTATATTGTCGCAATAATTTTATTGCCTATGAACCAAACAAAAATCCCCAATTATTATTTATTTTTTTCGTATAATTTTACTTTGAAGTCGGTTTTTTTTGTTACAATCCTTGTTGTTTTTTTAGGATGTTTAGTCGTTAAGCTCATAATTTATTCGTTAAGTTCATAAGCCATCAGATCAGGATGTGATCATTGGATCCTGAAGAGATCGAGGGAATTCTTGAAATTTGATAAGCTCAATTGAACCGATTTCTGACATTGTAAATTATTACCTATTTGTATTTTCCATTTTTCGTTCATTAATAAATAAATTGTTAATTGAAGGCGACTGGGGTCCACAGTGATGTTAATATGTACTTATCCTAGATTAGTTATCTTTTACATTAACTGAAATTAAAATACACTGGCAGGAGCAAGTTTGTTGTATCAACTAAGCAAACGCCTAGTTGACACAATAAACCCGCTCAGAGTGAGGGTTTACTAATGCCGACACCCAGTGCCTTTGTAAAGGACTGTCGTGTCTGTCGGCCAACAAGCTCAGTATGGTGTTGGGACTGCCCTTATGGTATGGCCTTGGATTCTGTTTCAGCATTGACACGATTTTTTGGCGCATTATGGCGTGAAAACTATCTACGCGGGCATCAGCAAGCATGCCTGACGCGCTACAGAAGGGCAGTCCCACAAGCACCCTGTACATGGACATTAATTAATTGTGACTGTTTTTGAATCTTTATGTAAGTTGATATTTCATTACAATTTACAATTAATTCATGTTCTATTTGACGAACAGATAACATAAATTCATTAAGCCTGGTTTAATGTACGTATGTTATGAGATACTGAAGAAACTAGGCTACTATTGAGCTTCAGGGAGAAAGTATAAGTTTGAGAAGCAGTGATCGTCGCGGTGGTACACCGAATTAACACTCGTGCGCAGCCCTGCTGGCCAACCGCGGCCCGCTATGTTTCAAGAAGAGTTTAAATAATGAAATTTTAAATTTGTTTTCATCATCATTTCAGCCGAAAGACGTCCATTGCTGGACATAGGGCTCCCCCAAAGAGTGTCAAAATGACCGGTCCTGCGCCACCCGCATCCAGCGGACTCCCGCGACCTTTTCCAAGTCATCAGTCCACGTTCTACCCACGCTGCGCCTTCCGGTACATGGTCACCTTTGTTTTGTAGCCCTGGAAATATCGAAAAGAGTTCTTAACAACAACAGCCCTCCTTTACTTTAAAAAATCAATAGGCTCGTAAAAAAAACTTGTAGAATACGCTTCAAGTTTATGCAAATTTCATTGAAATATTTTGAAATCAATACAGAAAAATAAACGGTGTGGTTATTCAGCAACATTGACACCATTTAAATAATACAAATTATTGAAATGCCTTATTTTTTCTTTTATTTCATTTTGTAGCTTCTCATAGTCATAGTCTAGTGTTATTTTATTTATATTTGATAAATGATTAAATTAATTAAGTACACCATAATAACATAACAACATAATTTATAAGTTGTATATAGGAATACCGTAATATATATATTTTTAGTTGTTATTTGCACTGCCCACAATCTTTTCCGCTTTGCCTTAGGGTTTAACTGGTAGAGAATGCCATATGGCACTAAGTCCGCCTTTTATACGATAAGTTTTCTTTTGTGCAATAAAGTTTAAATAAATAAAAGCTTTGAATATTTTTTTCATGTATTTGAATAGTTTTTTCACCGCTAGGCATATTTTTTGACTACTTAATCTTTATTGTGGAGTAATATCCTAATTTCTCAGCAAATAGCAAGTGAGGGTTCCTGAACTGGCTGACTATCTAACGAACCGAGCACTTGTCTGCCACTGTTGTAACTTACAAAATACAATCCAAAAATATTTTCTCCGAGCGACCCACGGGTTGGTAGTTCATAGGCAACACCGCACATGTCTTTACAGAAATAAATACATACTTACAAGTAATTGTGCCACACGCCCAACTCGTGGCAGAAAAAATATTTATAAATAAACCCCTTTGAGCGGACATATTGTTTTTTTTTAATTGTTTACAAATGCGCTTTGAAAACTGGAGATAATGGTTTGTTTAGATAAGCTTCGATTTGGAGATTGGTTTAGTTTATTTTACATATACTTAAATGAGTTTCACGGTAGAGTCGATTACTTACATTATGTAGTGCCTAAATAATGTATCTGGGTCATTGTCCGATTTAGGTTCGGGTCTCTTCTGTAAATATTGTCAAAGTTAAGGGCTATCATATAAAGCCTAGAGTTTGGTTGTACTCTTAATCCGCATAATCGGCGTCGCCTCTTCTATAATTCTATAATCATATGCGTTATAAACATATACCTATAACTAAACAAAAGCACTAACTATTTACCACACAGAAAAATAATTGTAATGGATGTGTAATTTTCTGTATTAGGTATGGGCTTTACACAAAATAGCATAGGTATTCCATTTCGCAATGGTTCACAAACGCATTTTCCACAAAAGCAATTCACCACAGTCGTTCTTCACAATGCTTTTTAGTTTTGTGTAGAATATTATATATAATATATACATATTCTTGGCTGAATATGAAATATGGTGAATTGTCATTGTGAAGAGTTGCACATGAGTTATATATATGTAAACATAAGATATTGAACAAAACTATTTTTTAAAAGACGATATTTGTTTTTTTGACTGACATTTTGACTGACCCATTTACTTACTCCAAAAACATCGTGCGTTAAGCTAACCAATAGTTATTCATTACTAGCTTCCGCCCGCGACTTCGTCCGCGTGGACCCGGGATAAAACTATCCTAGTAGGATTCTTGATGTTCTACACTTGGAGTCAATCTGACATAAGTATTTTGCGTTCCAAATTGCTTTCAGTGTTTCTTCAAGAAGCATAATGAGTGCGCGAAAATCACTGAAACCGAATTTTAATTATTAGTATGCGAAGTCTCAAGTCCTTACTCTTTATTTATCTTGCGATGTACTTCCATTTTTTCCTATTTTCGCTGTATTTTTCGACGGTATAATTTTACGTGTTAGATCCAACGTTTCGGGCTCGAAAATCCCATCGTGATATCTTTTTTATAAATTACGACAAATATGAATGCGTAAGAGAGATATTAAAGCTAACATAATTTACACAATTATTATATTTTGGTTTTGTTGCATTCACTTAAAGTAAATGGAAGTGCACCTATAAAATTGAAAAAATAAGTACTGAAGTAAAAGGTATTGAGGAAGGTGGCTGACTTTACAGCCCATAAATACAACCATTTGTGTTACTTACTATTGGTAGATGAGTCATTGTCAGTCAAAATAACAAAAAAGTTTTTTATTATTTTAGTACGTAATGTCCAGGTATTTATTGGGAGATAAATTATTCCCAAAAAGACAGTGTGTTTTCCCTGTGTAGTCTAAATACACAATGTACATTTTCATGATACCTACAGTAGGTTTTATCTCACACTACCAAACCAGCGGGGCTACCACGGCTGCTATCGCTTGTCACGCAATAGTGGATATGATTCTTTATCGCGCGATTCTTTATCTGGTAAACGCGGTTAGTGCAGAATATTTATTTCCCCCTAGATAGTTAATATAATAAATGGCAAGAATAATGGAACATGACTACTTCGGCTGTCTACAATTTTATTGAAATAATGACCTTAAAATATGTTTTATATATTTCATGGAGAATAAGGAATTGCGCCACAAATACTGTGTAAGTAACGCCGTTTATGCGGATTCAGAGTTTATCCAAAAAAATAGGCTTTACCAATGCCCAAGACAATGTCCACAGTCGCGAACATAAAACTGACAATGACCCAAACAAGGGGAGAGCATGAAAGTTCATTTTGAATAACGTCCATATTTAAGTAAATGTTGCCATTGATTTCTTGTCGATTTTTATTTGTCATCAGAATTGTATACCTACTCGTAAGTGCGTAGGTTGGTAGGGCTCGTGATCCTGCGGGCGTAGCATGTTTGCCATTTTATCTCTCTCGCACTAACCTACTTGTCAGAACGTAATGGATGTCTTATCCACATCGATAAGTGACAAAACAGGCATCCATCTTAGGCCCGCTGTGCAGTCTGCATCAAAAGTAGCTGCGCAATCGAAGACGTCAAAAGCTCTTAATCCCTTTTAATAAAGACTTTTGACGTCTTCGTTTGCGCAGTTACTTTTGATGCTCTGTACAACATTCGCACAATTTCTCAGTGTCCTACAATTTTATTCCACTGAGTAACAAAATGTATGGGATTTCGTAACAAAATGATTTTTTAGTAAAACAATTTAGAACCAATGATATTTAAAAGCTTTTCAGTGAAGGTAAAGATCGTGCGGAAACCGGTCAGAGCACTCGCTTTCGTAAAACTAATGCCTACGCCAAATCTTGGAACTGGCGCCAAAGCGGACCCGGACTCCTTTAGGGTTTAGGGTACAACCGGGAAAACGCTAGGAGGGTTCAATATTTGTACATTGTATTTTTATATTGCCCATAATCACGAGCTTTTCCCACATAGTTTCATTCCGACAAAAAAATAAAATCGACACAAAAAAATCGGGCCAAATCGTTCAGTCCACAACCAAGCGCCTCCACCTCTTCTGTAATGTATACTAGTTTAGTTTGTGATTTGTCTATTTATTTATTTGTATGAAAATAGTTACACAGCATAACAGTAAACTAAATCACTGTGAAACAACAGTAACAATACTAATATGCCTCGCACAGCCAAACTCTGGAATGAACTGTCGCCTGTTGTATTTCCGGACCGTTATAACCTTCAAGCCTTCAAGAAAAGAGCGTACTCCCATCTTAAAGGCCGGCAGCGCACCTACAACTCTTCTGGTGTTGTAAGTGTCCATGGGCGTCGATTATCGCTTACCATCAGGTGATTCGACTGCTCGTTTGCCTCCTATATCATAAAAAAAAATATATATATATATATAACAAAACATATATTGAGACCGAGACGTACATCCATCTTCTCGCAGTACCTCAAACATTCATCACGCACTACTGCCCATCTGCTTGCAAACACATCACATTCAGGGGCTGATTGCGAAGAGTGCGTTCAAAAGGTGTAACGTCTTGGCCACGACTTTGGTCTTAAGCGACCTGCGGCAGCGGTTTTTCTAATTCATTGCGCGTGATCCCAACTAACCACAGTGCGTTGCGCGTCTCGACCGCGCAATGAACAGATAAAACGCTGCCGCGCAGGTCGCTTATTTAAGACCAAAGTCGTGGCCAAGGCATAAGGCACCAGCGGTCATCTATGACCTCTTAGTGGATTAAATGATCTATAGCCTGAAGTGATCTAGCCTTATATAGTAAAAGGATTAATATAATTATACTTCAGTGCATAGTGAAGTAAGATAACGTGGCATTCTGTTAATATCATCGACGTGACACCGCTAGCTTGATTTATGACACGCGGCAAGTGCAGTAGTGATGTGGATAAATCCAGAAACATCGATATCGATAAAGTCGACTAATAACTATTATACTTCAGATTCTTGAGTTGGCCAAATTGCATTAAAGTCGTCCATTCAAAAGCAACTCTGCCGTTCAAGGTAGTAGATTCCAATTCCAATGACAGTTTTATACCTACTTACTTGAAGCCGTTAAAAACAAAAACCAAAAACAAGGAAAAGACAAAGATCTCAACACACAGTAACTATATTTTTTAAAGAATAGAGAGAACGTTAGAACGTTATTCTGCCTAGCTTTTTCTTCTGTTGACTGTATAAATGTACCTACATACATATTTATTTATTTTATGTCGACTCAAGTTCTGCAATATAGGCATTGGGAATTATAATCAAAAGAATACATTTTCTATGTGATCATGATTTTATTTAATTATATGGCATACATTATTGTACTCTGTGAGCGAATAAACTTTTTGACATTTAACGATCGAATCTTCAATCATTTTTCACTTCATTATCTTCATAGACATTTTTCCTCCGCCACTTATTGGAAATGTCGTTATTTTTTTTCCGTTTTACGTCTACCGTTATTACTTACCTAAACTCGAGAAATAACTTCAACATTCGCCGATATATTTTTAATGACTGTTGACTTTCAATATAAATGTAATTTTTATCTTCTTTAAAAAAATGGCTTCCATCTAAGTTAAGATGATTTCGTCAATGTCAAGTTTGCTTATAAAGCAACGTTGTTCGGTAGCTTGGTCAGTCGTCAATAATGAAATCAGCGTCAGAAGCTCCGCTTAAGAAGCAAGGCGTCCTCCGCTGACCGCATCCCCGACGAACGACCATTTAAATGTAATTAATATTCTACATCAATAACACCTGTTACAGCATTTTCCCATCACTACGAACGACTGACATGTGGCTCTTAATTATAACTCTTCTCGCCCTCAACTAAAACCACTGAACCGACAAAAAATCTAAAATAACCGTATTTTTAATCCAGATCTGGTTACTGAACTCTAACAAAAAACCAACACATGTCTACGAATGGGTTGAAATTCCTTTTTTTACCCGAAAGTGTCGTTCGATTCGAAACGGAAAGTTAGGGGGTTAATTTAGTATTCTCAAATGCGTTTTTATACCTACTTTTTTTAGTGTTGTTTTTATGATTTTTTGTATTAGAGATGAGTAATGGCAACACATGGCAATGATCGTGATTGTTGCCATATGAAACACGTGAGAAATGTTTTTTGGTTCGCTTTTAGATATCCTAGAACTGACATTTTTGGAGCGTTTGCTTGTCTCGAAATAAATGTGACAGAGGCCGTCAACTCGCTGCAAGTTACACTGTACAATGAATCATTACTTATTAAGCAATAATATTAAAGTATACGTGACGAAAACACCAGCTATTAACTCTATATTTATAAGGCAACAATCACAATTAATTGCGCTCAGTTTAGGGAACGGGCTCAATATTATAAACGGTAGGGTCATATTTAACCATTCTTTAATAAATCCTACTAATTTTACAAATGCGCAAGTTTGGATGTTTTTTACCCAATCACCTTTAAAATTTCATCCAATTCGGTGGAGCCGTTTATCCACCGATTTTGATGAAATTGTGCACGAAGATAGCCTGGATTAAAGTATGGGATAGTTTTCCCGAGTCCACACAGACGTAGCCGCGGCTGGAAGTTAGTATGTACCTAAATAAATATTAGGGGACAATCTTACGCAAATCGAACTAGCCCCATAAAGTAATCTCCTCAAGGTTTGTTTTTTGGGTAGGTAGACGACGATATAATTAATTATTTAACGATTTCAATCGTCTTGTGTTTTTTTGAGAATCAAAGCAATACAAAAAATCGTAAATGAGAATTAACAATCAGACTACTCAGTGACGACCCTCACAAAATATTAATCAGTCTTGACGTGACTGTCGTCAGGACTAAACTGGAATGAGGAGTCCGGATATTGTATCGGCAAATCTTGGCATAAACTCTATTCTTGTTTGCTCGATCGACTTTATTATTGATAGACGCTTAGCCGGGAATTCGGGAAACACTGCTTTCTTATCTGTAGCTCTATACTAATATATACACATACATACTTGATTCACGCCTTCATTCCCAAAAGGGGTCGGCAGGGCACATGAAACTTATGTTCCAGTGCCACTTTTAGCATATATTTTTTTTATACTGATAATTTAAGCAATTCGTGCAACATTATTCCCTAACCATTCCAAAATATCAAAAATGCACAACGTTAATATTCAAGTTTTCACTTTTGTCGGCACTCCCGGAGTGCAACCCGGTCTTTTTAGGGTTCCGTAGTCGACTAGGAACCCTTATAGTTTCGCTTTGTCTGTCCGTCCGTCCGCGGATAATCTCAGTAACCGTTAGCACTAGAAAGCTGAAATTTGATACTAATATATCCATCACGCCGACAAAGTGGTAAAATAAAAAGTGTTTATTTGTTATTTTTTATTAGGGTACTTCCCCTAGGACTTAACGTGGGGAGTGTTTTTTTTTCATTTCAACCATGACGTGTGATATATTGTTAGATAGGTATTTAAAAATGAATAGGGGTTTGCTAACATAATTTTTTGATAATGTTAATATTTTCGGAGATAATCGCTCCAGAAGTAAAAAAAAAATGTGTAACCCCCCCCCCCCTCTAACTTTTGAACCATAACTTTTAAAAATATGACAAAAATCTCAAAAGTAGTTTTTTTTTAAACTTTCTAGAAAAATTATTTTGAACTTGATAGGTTGAATAGTTTTTGAAAAAAAATACAAAATAATTTCTGAACTAAGTTTGTTATTTAACCGTATAAGCAGGTGTTTATTGTACCTGTAATTTCTACAAAATCACAATAAAATGACGTGCTTTCAAATAAAGTAAAAAAAACGGTGAAAATCGGTTCCTCCATACTTTTAGCTCGCGCGCAAAAGTTTACTTAATTTTCCGATAGATGTCGCTGTACGCGAAACGCTCACATTGAACTAACCCGCTTCGCTAGCTCGGCTTTCAACACAAGCACTAGTGCCGAATAACAAATAACGATTAAAATGTACAATACAATACAAATACTCTTTTCATCTCTCATACTCTGAAAACTCTGAAATGACGTGCTTTCAAATAAAGTAAAAAAACAGATTTGGGGTTTTAGGGTTTTGTAACAAATAGCCCGTTTTTTTAACGCTTAAGTGGGGACACTTACTGTGACGGACGAAAGACTACGGAACCCTACACTGAGCGTGGCCCGACACGCACTTGGCCGATTTTTTTTTTAGTTGTTATTTGCACTGCCCACAATCTTTTCCGCTTTGCCTTAAGGTTTGACTGGTAGAGAATGCCATATGGCATTAATTCCGCCTATTGTACGATAACTTTTTCTTTTGTGCAATAAAGTCTAAATAAATAAATAAATATACATACTTAAATAGATAAATCAATACTTAAATACATAGAAAACATCCATGACTCAGGAAAGTTTATACTCATCACACAAATAAATGCCCTTACCGGGATTCGAATCCGGGACCTCCGGTTTCGTAGGCAGGGTCACTACCAACTAATGTGAGTATAAAAGAACGACAAAATATGATATCGTAGTGACAGGTTGCTAGCCCATCGCCCACAACACACTTACACCCTGTTCTCTTACTACGACTCTTACGACACCCACAGGAAGAAAGGGGGTGGTGCTATTCTAACCCAGCACCACACGGGGTACTAAATCCATACTAATATTATAAATGCGAAAGTGTGTCTGTCTGTCTGTTACCTCTTCACGCTTTAACCGCTGAACCGATTGAGATGAAATTTGGTATGGAGATTTGAATCCCGGGGAAGGACATAGGATAGTTTTTACCCGGAAATCATACCCTGAGGGGGTGAAGTGGGGGATGAAAGTTTGTATCGAGCTACAATATAAACGATTAGTATAGATGACTAGGTTCTGCCCGCGACTCCGTCCGCGTGGAACTCCACGCGGACGGAGTCATCTATACTAATCCTATCATAGCCTATCCTTTATCCTATAGGTGCTATTAAACGAGTCTGTATATATATGTGCAATCATGTTCTCGGAAACGGCTCTAACGATTTCGATGAATAAACTATTAAACGAGCAATATTTGTATATAAATATATATAAGTATATTTGAAATCGCGTTCTCGAAAAGGGCTCTAACGATTTCGATGAGTTTTGGAGTATAGATTATTACGGGGGCGTAACATTGATCCAGCTAGTCCGGGAAAATTCGGTCCGTATTTTTTCTATTTTCACAAGAGCAGGGCTCGCTCGCCCAGGGACTATTACTTATAAGACGATAAGTCTGTGAGATTGTAGTTTTGTAAGTTTGTATAATGGTAATCTCATGAACCACTGGACCGTTTTCAAGAATTCTTTCACCTTCGTCGTGGAGAATGGAGTTCCTAGATGTTTATAGGCTATATTTTATCCCCCGTCTTTGCTTGCGTTCGTTGCAATACGCGGGCAAAGCCGAACGGGCAGGTAGTATATTAAAAAGGACTAATGGACTTTCTTGATGAATATCCTATTAATATAATATTATAAATGCGAAAGTTTGGATATTTGGATGTTTGCTACTCAATCACGTCCAAACGGCTCCACCGATATGGATGAAGTTTTGCACGACGATAGTTCATAGCCCGGACCCAAAATATAGGATAGTTTTCATCCCGGGTCCTCGCAGACGAAGTCGCGGGCGGAAGCCAGTAGTTAGCATTCTTTAAAATATGCGGGCGAGCAAGCTAGTTTATTTTTTTTATTTGTAACTTTACAAGCTCTCACCCGCGACTTCGTCTACGTGGACCCGGGACAAAAACTACTCTATATTTTAATCCAGGCTATAAACTAGCTTCATTCAAAATTTCATCCAAATCGGTGAAGCCGTTTAAGCGTGTATGAGCATCCAAACTTTCGCACTTATAATATTAGTAGAAATACTATTTATTTAGCTAGTTCTTAAAAAAACATGTGCAACCTTTGCCATCCGTTTTAGGCATTGCCAATCAATGAGTCAGCCTCAGACGATGACGATGACATTGGTTGCGCATGCGTTTAGCGACCGTAATTATTCTGACGACTATCCGTCTGGCATCTTGTGTCATATCCGCTCAAGCTTTCAGGATCACGGTATCGTCATGATAATATAATAACGTAGTGCATTACAAGTAGGCATACATACTTAATCGTGACATGATCTCTTCGCTCTTGTCAGAAGCAAGCTTGAATCGGCCGCTGTTGTTTGGAATCCTCATGAGACAACATATATCTTGCTTCTGGAAAAGGTACAAAAGGTATTCTTGCGTTTTCTGTATAAAAAAAATGACGGTTACTACCCATTTCTATACCCTACAAAATTTTTGCTGGGCGTTTTCATAGCGAATTTCCCGAATTAGTAGCTCAGTTGGTGCGCCTGTATGTTCCCTCGCCCTCTAGATATAATTTTCGTCCTCGTTGTCAACATTTACTAGCGGCGCCGACAGCGCGAACGTTGTCTCGCAGAAAGTCCCCACTTATTCGAGCTTTGCACTTCATAAACTCGTTGCTTGAATCAGCACCAAACTGTGATATATTTGCTAGCCGATGGATAGATGTGTGTGATGAATGTTTGACGTTCTGCGAGAAGATGGATGCACGACCGTCTTCTGTGTTATAATAATAATAATTTGTTTCTTTTGTGTATATATGTATATTTCTTTTGTTTGTGAAACACGTGCTTTGGTGTTACTGTCATGCTGTGAAATGTATGGGAAAATAAATAAATAAAATAAATCATTCAACCTTTCTTGAATTTTGACGACCGCTTTAGCCTAGTTGGTAGTGACCCTGCCTACGAAGCAAGAGGTCCTGGGTTCGAATCCCGGTAAGGGCATTTATTTGTGGGATGAGCACGAGTATTTGTTCCTGAGTCATGGATGTTTTCTATGTATTTAAGTATTTATTCATCTATATAAGTATGTTTATCGTCGTCTAGTACCCATAGTACAAGCTTTGCTTAGTTTGGGACTAGGTCGATTTGTGTAAGATTGTCCCCTAATATTTATTTATTTATTTTATTTATTTTATCTTGATGATCTCTCTTATGAATGTAATATTTTTGGCAATTAACACTCATTGTTTTAGTTAGTTTCTGTTGTTTGACAAGGTGATGGCAGCAACATTACTACCTACTTGGAGTATTAAAAGAAAGTCAAAAATGTTGACCAATGTGTCGTAACCAGTCTTGATCGAATATTTTTCTTCTTCGTACGACGCCAGTTGCGATCCAAGATTTTTTATTTTTTTATAGGCAACCTATTAGATACGTTCGCAAAACGCTAGGTAGGTTAGGTTCGTTAGGTAGCTTCGGATGCCCGAAGGCTAAACCGCCAGGAAATGGGAGCCGTCGAAACTATCAAATCAGAACCAAAATTGTTGCAACCAGTTCCGAAATCAGAATTATTTATTTTTAGAAAACCGGCACGGCTATCACAAGACGGCGCGCGAGCTCTCTCGATTTTTCTCGCACTCTCCACCTCTCTTTCTAAGTGTTCTATATATAAGAGAGAGGCGGATAGTGCGAGGAAAATCGGGAGAGCTAACGCGCCGACTTGTGATATCCATGCAGGTTTCAAAAAAAAGAAATTAAATAAGTACCTACTGTGCTTTAAGATGGTTTCGAAAGTGGCTGAAGGGGACTGACGCAATTCCTAAAGTAAGATAACAGTATTGTTATTAATAATTAATCCGTAGCAAACCTAGAAATAAATATGTAGTTGATCGAATTCTGGCGTATATTTCAATGGATTGAAAACAAATAGATTTATATGATAAACTTAAGCGCATTCTTAAAACTTAGCTACTTAGGACGTACCATTATTTTTATGAACAAAAATCCTTTATATTCATATGTCAGTCATTGTATTGTTAGATGTGCGCCCAAACTGGTTATTACATAAACTACGTATTTATACTTTTACGCGGGCTATGGCATGAAATAATGAAACAATCGAAATAAAACAATGTCAAAAATTGTAATGATTTTGTTTAATACAACACTAATTAAGTATAATTTACAATGATCAATAAATGTATGCCAGGCCACACGGCCACTATTTTTTACTTGGGATAAATTGAGAACCATACATTAAATAGAAAACAAACAAGTGTAAACAAGGTAAAAATATATGAAAATTTCCATTAAGTACCTATATAGTTAAGACATTAAAAAGATTATTAAAAAATGGCCGAAGTAATCAACTGTACATTGAAGAAAGCTACCGCAAACATATTGGTTACCTACCTTTTCATGGATTACAGATTTTAATGTGTAAATTCTCAATTTATTATTACACAATGAAAATGCTTTAAAGTCTCATTGAAAACAACAAATGTCAATTCCTGTAAAATGTATGTGACAATAGGGGTTTATAGACGCCAGTACTGAATATCATCGAATCAAATACTCGTAATGTGGCATTTGTAATAGCTGACTGTATGTTAATAAAATAAAATAAATTATGGGTGAGATAGACATTTAAACAGAGGAACGATTTTTGGTGTAATTAAAACAATGTTTAGTAAAAATCTAAATTATAAATCAATTTTGGTACAGTCGACAAATTGGTTAGCTGCTGTAGAAAACCTTGTGATTCAATCATACTTACCTACTCTTAATGATAACCATTTATTTGCTTAAAAAAGGGTTCATCAGTCATCACAAAAGTTGTTACATTTAAACAATATCGCTGTATATAAATATAGACCGAGATATTACTCGACATACACTTAAATAAATAGTGTTTTCTTAATTAATATAAATAATAATAATAAATAAATATTAGGGGACAATCTTACACAAATCGAGCTAGCCCCATAATAAGCTCAATAAGGCTTGTGTTACGGGTACTAGACGACGATATATTTAATAGATAGATAATATACTTAAATACATAGAAAACATCCAAGACTCAGAAACAAATAATCATGCTCATCACACAAATATTTGCCCTTACCGGGATTCAAACCCAGGACCTTCAGCTTCGTAGGCAGCATCACTACCCACTAGGCTAACCGGTCGTCAAATTAAAATGTTTGTTGTCGAAATTGACTCATTCAGTATTGGCGTCAAAATTTTCAAAGTTAGTATAGCTGGCAAGACCGAATATAAATTCGATAATCGTAGCTCCCAGTCCAATGATGAAGTCGTAGTTTTGACTACGACTGATTGATTGTTTGCAATGACTGTTGTTTCTCTCTCTCTCTTCCTATCTATATAACATATCCCCCATGGTGGTGATGCAGCTTTCCTTGCCTTACTTCTCCATTTCGCTCTGTCCTCAACATCGGTTTCGGATAACATGCATTCTCTTATGTCTCTTAGCCCTACATCCTTCCATCTTGTTCTGGGTCTGCCCCTGGATCTCCGACAAGGGACGGAACATTGTAGTGCCAACTGCCAAGTTACCAACGTAGCTTGGTGGCCTCCTCTTGTGGCTATACCATTGCAACCAGCTTTGTTGGTAATAATACAAAAAAGTACAATCATGGTCTTAATACTCGTTCCGCCAGCCATAGGTCACACACCCCATTTACATAAACATAAAATAAGTTTTGTACTTCACTGCGATAAGAAATGCATAAAAATATATTAACAAAAGTCTGTTTCTAAACGTGCCAGCATTTATTTTACTACTTATTCAAGAGTTATTGCAAAATGGAATATACATTTTACATACACATCGAATTACAGGTCTAGGTATTACAAGTAGGTATACATACTTAATCGTGATATGATTCAACCCTTCTTGAATTTAATAACTAGAGAAGGTTAATGATTTCTTTCACTGAAAAATTGGTGTTCGTACATGCGCTACACGGTGTTTTATCGATGACAAAAAGTAAACACTGAATTCTAATTCCAAATTCGAATTCAGGGAGCGCCAATCAATAGTCAATAAAAAAAACAATTGAATCGATCGCCAACTGCAATGTGTACATTAATCAAGCATAAATGCGTTGTGTCAAACTGTCATATTTCTTGTATCTATAGTTCATTGTATATAACAATGTACGTAAATCCTTTATCGCACATAAGGCGATGGTAAAATACAGACAGAACGGGATTTATAGGTACAAAATCGAACGTATCCCTGTAAGGAATATCTTGCAGTTAAACCTTTGAGCATTTGTCTCTTCCAGATAACTAAACACTGACTATGTCACAGAACATATTGTTATGTGGTATTGTAGTACATGTTAGACCTAACATGCTATGTATGCTATCCAAGGTGTGTTATTTGACACATCGCTAAACAAATTTGTCAGACATAAGCAGACATATTTATGCTACTACGACTAGCAAACATATTTGGCCATTCGTAATGTTTTTGACGATACTTTCATATTCAGATTTTGTCTTTTGTTATCATTTTGGTGGTTGTAAAAATCACAAGAATTATGACCGCTTGACAACTACCATTTCAGGAAACTTACAGTAGGGGTTCTTGTAATTTAAAAAAAAACGCGCAATTATCAAATGCATGAACACGATACCAGAAACGCAAACTTCGAATTACAGTGAATTTTTTACTACTAAGTTTTTTCTAAATTTTCTACAACATGAACGATTTAATATCCAATATTAAGGTATATTTAATAAGTAAACGTTTACACTCGTCTAGTATTACCATTTTTAACAATTTACAAGTCATGACAATCATGATAATTAAATATTTACAACCTAGCTCTTAGTCTATAAAAAAACAATTCCTTGGAATCATAAAAGCAAGCACATCTGTACCGCTACTGTACTAAAATAAATCTTCAGATCACTTTCTTAACGATAAACATATTTTAAATCAATTCCGTAGGTACAACAAAGTTTCGCAAATCAGAAAAATGAGCACACGAAAACAGAATTATGTAAATCCGGTGAAACCCTTTTTGCATCAGCGTAAAAGCATGGGTAATGCCACTTCTAGTGAATATGTAAGAAAGTATGTGACAAGTGTTTTGTATCGGTAATAAACGGTAAGTATATATACTTAGTGTGCTGTATCTGCATTCTGCATTAAGTAGCTTTTACCGTTTTACTAAATATTGATTTTAGAACAAATTGTCACATGCATTCCCTTAGGTGCGTTTTAAAAAGCACCAGGTTGTCTCATTTCTATTTGAACGCTCATGGTAGCTGAACGACAGTCTTGGCAACCAATAGTCAGAATAGGCATTGTAAGAACTTGGTATAAGAAAGTAAAATTTAATAATGAACCAAACGCTTAGCGTTAATATTAAAACTTTATGTACCATTATGTTTTCCTAAACAGTCCAATACACCTACTTATTGTTCGTATTATTTGTATATTACAAATAATGATTAAATATTTTTAAATATTGATATGGACCTTTTAAGGTTGTTTTATCGTTGACTTTTGATTATTTAGCGCAATTCGTTTCGTCTAAAATTTCCTAACACTTAGCCTATAAATAGAAGACCTAATTTCTCAATTACCTTAGCTATAAAAACTTAAAAAAAAACGTAAAAACCTATCGGTGAAAAAATATAAACTATAATACTTCAAAGCCCGTTAAAACCGGGTCAGTTTTAAAAAATAAACAAAAAATATTTGGTTACTTCTAACTTATAGAAACCTCCGGAGATCGTCCATTTAAATATAAAAATCCAACAATGAACACATTACACGTTGCAACCGTAAGACATCTCTAGTAACTTGAAATAGAACTACACCCGTAAGTATAAACTTGTATTACATACTGTGATATTCATAATTCTAAACACTATAAGAGCCGGCAACCTTATAACTCACGTATTATTGCTCAAAAACAGCCGGCAACCAGGAGAGTCCGTACACTAGTTCTTGTCAACCAGGATTGTTCATTCACTAGTTCTCGTCAACCTCGTTCAAGGTCGTTTATTTGTCAGATCTCTGTTCGTTAAGGGAGAGGTTCTCGGCCTCATCCTTTATGTGCGAGGCTGAGGGTCGGTACCGGTCCTCGGGGCGAGGGTAGTCGTCGTACGGACTTGTCTCGCCGGAGCGGTTGCTCGATGATTCCTTCGTGGAGTTTGCGTAGTCTGAAAAAAATAAACAATTAATTAATGTCTGATACATAAAGGATGTTATGGAATGAGCTTTTTCAATGATAGATGCAAGTTCGGCAACGCGCATGCGAGTCCACTGGAGTGCGACAGACGTGATATAAAAAAACCGGACAAGTTCGAGTCGGACTCGCCCACCGAGGGTTCCGAACTTAATTACAAGTTTTCAGATTTTTTAGTGTCGAAACATACGTTTTTTGCGTCATAAACAGCCTTTTTTTAATTAACTTAGAAGTGATTTTTTCACAGCTTCAAGGGACTGAAGACTTGAGTGTAAGTATGGTTTTAATTTCTACTCGCCATTATCTGCGCAACGCCTCCATGCTCTTGACAGACCGACAAAGAGAGAGACGGACAACAAAGTGATCCCATAAGGGTTCCGTTTTTAGGGTTCCGTAGTCAACAAGGAACCCTTCTAGTTTCGCCATGTCCCTCTGTCTGTCCGTCCGTCCGTCTTCGGCCTAGCTCAGTAACCCTTACTCGTACAACTAGAAAACTGTAAATGTTGGCATGGGTATATAAATCAATCACGCAGACAAAACAGTAGAATAAAATCTTTTTACGGTACCTTCACCTAAAGTGGGGGATGTAATTTTTTTTTCTTGTCAAACCCATGGTGAGCTTGTTCAAAAATATTATTGTTTTTTTTTCATTCTCATCATTTTTCACCTCAGTGATTCGTTTGCGAGATATTGGGCTTTAAAGCCCAAATTTTTGTTTGAGTCATGTGTCCCCTCTCCTGCCGGCTTGGGGATGTGAAAAAATCGTGGCAGTATTATGAATTTAAAAGGAAAACTATCACGGATAAATAGGCATAATTAGTTACCGAGTAATAGTCTACCAACTTAATGTGTCCTTGGAAAGCCCAATTTTCGTACAAATTCGGCCTACGCAACCGCACCGCACGTCGATTTAACTAAGACAGACAGACTACTGCGGAACCCTAAACTGCGCGAGGCCAGACACGCACTTGGCTGGTTTTTTCCCGTTGCGGTACCGAACCCTACAAATTTGATTTCTTGAAGGTAAGCCTTGGTTTGTTCAAATTCTACCTTCATGGGAAAAACGAGGCTGTTCTCTAATTGTTTTTAGGGTTCCGTACCAAAAAAGTTAAAACAGGAACCCTTATAGTGCGACTCCGTCTGTCTGTCTGTCTGTCTGTCACAAAGTGAAATTTATGTATCACGAACTACTTAAGCTATCAGTTTGAAATTTGGAATGGTTTTAAATGAGAGTTATCCATGTGCATGGAAAATGAGAAATTTAAATAAACGTTTTAATTTTCTATGAAAAATTACGAATATGAGGGGGGGGGGGGGAGGCAAAAAAAAATTCAACTATTAGGTTAAGTGGGGTATCATATGAAAGGGCTTGAGTTGTAATTTTTGACAGTTTTCTTTTTTTTTTCTACATTGGTAAAATTTTGATTTACGAAGGAAAATGTAAAAAACATACCATCCCCCCCCCCTTATCTCCAAAGTTATCCAAGCGAAAAATTTGAAATAATTACTTGTGATTAAGATAAACATAAATATTACTGTAAAAGTATAACTTTTTCTATATTTAGCGTATTTATTGTTTTATTTTCAAAAATCATTTCCTAGTTAAGTCTGCAATTTAATCAACTTTATAAGTATTTTTTTCTTTTGAAATTCCTACTTGACTATAATAGAAGTACTCTCTTTCAAATAAAAAAATAATAATCGAGATTGGTTCACGTGATAAACAATAATCGCTAAAACACCAACATACATACTAAGCTGATTGCCCTTGCACGTTAGTACCAAATGGGGCCGATAGATGGCGCTGACCCCATTCTTAAATCGCGCTGTTAAGATTTTTCTAGAATGAATGTGGTTCGGACGGGTATCTTTCAATAGCAGGTCAAAAAGATATCGTGATACAATTGTCTTTGTAGTTCGATGGTCTTGGTGTAAAAGTTATTCGTTATTTGAAATTGAATTGGTGTTGGGTTAAAATAAGTAATTTAACAGGCGAAATTTATTTCGGTCTATTTGTCGTCGTATTCGTTGGGCTTTGGCTTCGTAATGGGAAAAACTGAAGCGGATCGCCTAGGAAAAAACTAAATAAAATATACTCATTGATACATTGAGGTATTAGAATTCGTTGTTTTCTCTTCTGTTTCATACGAAGGTAATTTATATTTTACGGGTTTATAAAAGCTTAAAGAGAAAATTTTATATGGAGGTTGATAGTTTTTCTTACGTAATTGAAAATAATTACATCGAAGATGACTGCGTGGATAAATTTCATGCAATTCTTGCTCATCATGACAGCTCATGACATGCTCTACAGAATGAAGGTGTCAAATATAGGGACATTTTCTTAACCTTGAGTTAATTGATAGTTTGTACGGAACCCTCGGTGTGCGAGTCAGACTCGCACTTGACCGGTTTTTTTTAAATGTTTTCTGGTGTGTACAAAAACTAGTACTGGGTTAGTAGTATGTTATTTTAAACAGGACAAGTAAGTTGTTATGTTATGACTGCAGTCTTCTGTTAGGTACTTCTCCTGTTGTGCTGTTCCAAATATTAACGACATGACATTCTGCTCATCCGCTGTGCCCTACCTCTCTAGAATATAATAGGTTGATGATATGCGGAATACCTGAGCACAGTCCTCTTCTCATAATATAATAAGGCTCTCTGGAAACTCTCTGAATAGGATTATCTGCGCTGGCTGAGTGCAGGTTTGGGACACCTTCATCAACATTTAAATTTTTATCGACGCTGTAATACTAAAGCCAGTGTTGCCGAGCGGTAAGCGTGGCTTGGTTGGCACACTTGGAACGCCGGTTCGAACCACAGGGTTTCTCAAAAAAACTTATGCACGAAATAAGTATCATATATGATATGGTCGGCCGAAGAGGAGATGGGGGATAATCTGGACGTCTTTCAAAGCGACTGGCTAGAATTGGCAATTAGTCGCGATACTTGGATATCTAGGAGAGGCCTTTGACAATAGAAAATACAGTAACTTTTCGGTATAGGAAAACATCGTCATTTAGGATAACACCGGGAAAAACGCTAAGAGGTTAGTGATCGTCTGTAATTCTGTACCTTTGTTAGAGTAGTCAGAAGCGTGCAGCTCGTTCTTCAGCGCGTAGATGTTCGGTTTGATGTCCTGGTCAGCTCCGCTCAGGTCCTCGGGCTTCACGTCGTGCGAGCCGCTGCTACCGTAGCCGTTCAGGAGAGACGGGCGGCTGCAAGAAAAACCATCAATATCTTTGTCTGCTCTACCCAAAGGTTGACGGGTAGAGAGTGCATCAAGCCCGCCTTTTACATGATAAGTTCTTCTTTTGTACAATTAAAATTAAATAAATATACAGCAAAACCAGTGACAGCGCGTGAAAATTTTCGATGGGCAACTCAAAAAAAAGTTTTTTTTATATCACGTCGATGGTTATGAAATAGTTTAGATTATAAATAACGATAGGCTTGCCTAAAAATAAATTTTTAGGCAAGCCTATGGGCTCCGACGCTGTATTCTACTGTGCTGTACCTACTTACTTCAACTTTTTTGGTTCTTATTACTCAGAATCGAATACAAAAAACGGCCAAGTGTGAGTCGGACTCGCACTCGAAAGGTTCCGAACCATTATCTATAAAAACGGCAAAAAAACACGTTTGTTGTAGTTGTATGGGAGTCTCCTTAAATATTTTTTTTATTCTGTTTTTTTTTGTATTTGTTGTTATAGCGGCAACAGAAATACATCATCTGTGAAAATTCCAACTGTCTAACTATCACGGTTCATGAGATTGGTGACAGACGGACAGACGGACGGACAACGGAGTCTTAGTAAATAGGGTCCCGTTTTTACCCTTTGGTTACGGAACCCTAAAAATGTCCCAGATTTTACTATGCTATATACTATAGAGTATAGACGTTTAATTAAAAGTGATGATTACGACTGATAGTCAAATCAGCAACATTTTATGAAACATTAAATGCTCATTCAACCCCTTCTAACGGAGAGTCCGTTAACAGGGGTTGAAGTCTACAGGGAAATGGGAACAAGAGACGCCACGACTTTCTATAGTCAAACATATTCCATTTTTCGATCTTTAAATATTTCAAAATGTTTAAAATAGCAACAATAAGTTAAACATAAAAATAATCTACTTTACTGTTGCCAACCTCTGTAACAATATGTTTTAAATAAGACGATAGTTAGTGCCCTAATTGTACTGCGTAGATTTTGCCAAATCTTTGGATTCAGATAGGACCCCTGGCAACTTTTGGATATAATATAACCGGAACCAACGCTAGAAAGAAGAACCAAGAAAAGATAAGACGATAGTTACCTGTACTCATCATGGGAGGAAGGGTAGTCTTCAGCCCCTTGCATGATGTGATCTTCGCTCGACATATAAGACAGGTTGCATTCCTCCATCATACCCTGGAATGAACATAACATGATTTACCAAAATTATAAAAGGTTTTAACAAATTACCACGGTTTAAAAATAAATTAAGGAAAACCTTTTTTCAGCTTAAAATACTCTACGTTTTTTATGTTTTTTTTTTGCTTTGAGTCAGAACATACCTGAAGATTCCGTTTGAGAGCTTCGCTGTAGCCATGAGGGCTGGTCATCATCGGAGGACTCTGGGCGCCCATGAACCTGTCAAATTGATACCCAATGAAATATTGTGAAATATTTTTATTGAAACATTTTCTAATAAAATCAAACGAAAAATAACGAGATTCACTAAAAATCTAATTTATATCTTCAACTTCAAATGTTTTCAATGATTTTAATCTTGAAATAAGAATGTAAATAAAACATTACCCCCGGCTACTTCCGACCTCTTCTCTTATGAATGGTGACGAAATCATCACGCTACTACAATTTACACATGTGTATGGTGTAAATGTGTACTATGTAAAGTGTCAAATTTTGAATTTCAAAGTCCAATTCGTCTGTAATAGTGATTTGTGTTGATGTGTGTCAATGTGTGAGACAGAAAGATAAATAGAATAAAATGGAGATAAAAAGTTAAAAAGGCAAGCTTATGAGAAAAGAGAAAAAAGGTAAAATATAGCATGCGACAAGAATGCACAAGCAAAGCGAAAGAAGCCAAGACCGACGTAAAGCTACTACGAACCGGGATATGCGTGCTGATGAGAATATGGATTCAAGAGAAGAAAGATCTCTACAATCTTACTTGGGTATCCAACGACGATCCTTCTTTACAATTCATTTTACAACATGCAGAATATCATTGAGACAAACATCGTTTCCATACTTAATTTGGTAATGGTATTCAATAAAATTAAAAATATCAGAAATTACAGTAGCAACATATGGATTAAAGCTAATATTAGACAAGTCACATAATATCGTGATGTTAAAAACTATAGCAAAACAATCGGTTATAGCTTTGCACTCTAGAAGTCTAATAAGTCGGTTATGTGCTAACATTTCGTAGTTAATATCTACATTGGAAAAGTGTCGTGCCTTGTGATATTCCCAATTTGAGAATATATCTAAATTATACTCATTTACTAATTGGATTGAATCAACGCACTAATCACTAGTCACCTGTACCAGATTTACTACATGAATATCCTCGAATTTGAAATGAGTTAACAAAAATCGTAAAGAAATCTAAAGAATTGTGAGCACATAATGATATTATTTTTAACTATAATATGTTGAAACAATCACGTGTCTCTAGTACATTCTAACATGACAAGTTGATTAATCTAAAGCTTTACAGTGATACACTTTACAAAATGGTCAGAAACATCGAACTAATTTAAAAATCAAAAATTATCAACTACTGCTGTTTTGTATGATAATTTTCGATCGTTTTATAACATTACACACGATTAATATTTTTGGACGCGATCGCCCAACGACTGTCAACATTTTAAACATTGCTAGCATGAATTTAATTGGCAACATCAACAAATACCAGTGTATTGAATTGAAACTAATTTTAATTAATGTACATTAACATTGAATTCAAAATAATTTAAATTTCGATTAGCTTTTTTCCAAAATACGGACATGGTTGTGGATTCAGCAATTCATTTAACAACAATATCATCATTATGAAACTCATCATCGTCAGAATGATTTAGTGTCTCAATTAGGCATGCCTTCTTGTTTTGCTATTACCAGTCTCAAATTGGACTCTACCAGCGGAGTTGCATCGCCACTACCCTCCTCTTTGAGATAGAATTCGCTGAGTCACGCGATGTGACTTAGCACCAAGTTGAGCTAGATAGTTGTTCTGTTGCTTAATGAGCATTGCTGAATCCCAACCACAGAAAAAAGCTATACCCTATCCCGTTCGTTGGACGGTCGCAGCTGGATGCGGGCGCGTCCTTACTGTGCGGGCGCGGCGTTGGGTCCGGGCGCGGGCTCGTACTTGCGCGGCCGCCCGCGGCTCAGGTGGCGGCGCTTCACGAACTCCGCGTCGTCCACCATCCAGAAGGAGCCGAAGTCATCCTCGTACCGCACGAAACATTTGTGCAACGAGAGGTTCGTCCGGATTGCGTTCTACAAGTCAACCCGATTAGTAGCTGACATATCAGTGCTGACAGAAAACATTAATCTTAAAATTACAACGCTTCCATCGTCTTGGAAAGTTGACGATGGAAACGCGTCAGATCGTCGTGGAGAAACGATTGTCATGCAGGATGGCCCTGAGACCCCGGGAGGAATGACAGGAGCTAGGTTAATTAGGCAAGCGAGAAACTGTTACCACCGTTGCGCTGAAACCCACGAACACACACAAATAACAGTCCTAAATACAGAAAATGTACATGACCTCACACTTCGTAGCGATATAACCGATGATAGAAATAGAAATATCGAAAGAAATCACATACAAAGTTGTACATCTTTTTCAAATTGGTTACAAAAGGACTAATTAATCATTATTTTTAATAATCGGTTATAATTCTACTTACAATCATGATTCAAAATTAACTACACAAATAATTACAAATCCAAATCTGAAACGAGACCAAACGTTTATTTACACAACAAGAGTTAGTATCTCTAAGTTAGATAGAAAATATTTAGAAGATTAAAATGTTAGATTCCAAAAATTGTCCAGTATTCCCATAGTATTTGTGTTGTGTCAAGAATGTCGAAAATGTGTGCTGTGTTTTAGACTTGTGTTTACTTGCAAGGACACTAAATTCCTCTTTATATGTGGTGATATTCAATGTATGATTGGTCAATTATAACTTAAACAAATTGCTCTGTAATTCTTATAGTATGTTCTTTTTAAAATTTGAGTAAGTATTACTCCTAGCGTATATCATTTAGATATTATACAGGTTGGAATAATTCCACCCTGTATATTTCATCTGTATTATGCAGATTGTTTGTTTGTCGTTGTTTTTTGTGTTTGCTTGTTATGAAAATGTTAAATTATATTTATTTTTATAGAAAAACTATTGTAACAATCTGTTTGTTGACATTTAAATTAAATAATATATGGTCAACTTTTATCATTGTGTTAAGTTTCACTGACGTTTTTACTTAAGTTTCTTCTGTAACGTAGTATTTCGCGTAAATGTGATTGTTTGTGTAAGTGTTTCCAAGTTAAAATGTGAATTCGACTTGCTCGAGCATTCTTGTAATGTGTTATAGTCAAAGTATGCGTATACATGTAATATTGATCAGTATTGTTAGTGTAACAATGTAATGTGTAAGAGTATCAGTCACGTATTTTAATACGTCATAGACCATGTGGCGTAACTAAGTGGCATTATAAATGCTATGAAACATGTTCATAGTTCAACTTAACGCCATCTGTGTGGCAGTGTTTCATTTACTTATTATAGACTGTGTATCTGTGTAAAGATATAGTATCGTTTGTTAGTCTGTGTCTGAGTTTTTTTTCCGCGGTTTTATCTGTCACTTAGTTCCTTGTATGAACTCAATAGGATATTGTATGTATGTGTGCGTGTGGATCTGTAGGATAATGATGAGACGTGTAAGCTTGTTAAAGTAGAACATGTTGTAGTATGTAATAGAGAAGTGTTACAATTCGTGTACTAATGTAACAGTATCTGTATCTCGTAACAATGTAAATGTAATAGTTCGTGTATCGTTTAGTAAAGTAACGATGTGTTTGTATATCGTGACTTTTTTTTTTTTTTTTTATTCATTCACACTTTACAGTTTAACACCAAATCACTTATGTGGTATACCAAGTTTCGCTACAAAATTTTAACAAGAAATTTGTAACACTGCAACATGTCATAGTCTTTGTATCCCATAGTAGTACAGTGGACGTGTAATGGTTTGTGTATCATGTGGTGGAGCAACAATGTAAGTATGTCGTCGCAGTGTAACAATGCAAGGTGTAGCCTATGTATCCCGTAGGAGTGTAGTGTTTACGTAATAGTTTTCTGTATTTTGAGGTAGTGTAAAAATCGTGTAATAGTCTGTGTATTAATTGTGTTAATTGATCGTGTAGTCAATGTATCCATGTAATAGTGTTCCAATTCAGCGTGTAGTCAATGAATTGTGTTGTGGTGTTCTAAGAAATCGTGTAGTCTGTGTATCGTGCAGTAGTGTTCTTATGTATTGTATAGTCAGTGTATCGTGTAATTCGTGTAACACGTAGCAATTTTACAATGTATCGTGTAGTCAGTTTATCGTGTAGTCCGTGTAACATGTACCAATATTACAATGTATCGTGTAATCAGTGTATCGTGTAGTCCGTGCAACATTTAGCAATGTTACAATGTATCGTATAGTCAGTGTATCGTGTAGTTCTTGTAACACGTAGCAATGTTACAATGTATCGTATAGTCAGTGTATCGTGTAGTTCTTGTAACACGTAGCAATGTTACAATGTATCGTGTAATCAGTGTATCGTGTAGTCCGTGCAACATTTAGCAATGTTACAATGTATCGTATAGTCAGTGTGTCGTGTAGTTCTTGTAACACGTAGCAATGTTACAATGTATCGTGTATTCAGTGTCTCGTGTGGCAGTATGGAATGTATCGTGTAAAGAATCGGTCATCGCGCCGGGGTCCGTACCCCGCGTGCACGGGCGGCGGCGCGTGCGCGGCGCGCTGCGGCCGGCGCTTGTAGAACTCCACCTCGTCCACCGTCCACACGGCGCCCTTCACGTTCTCGACGCGCATGAAGCATTTGTGCAGCGACAGGTTGTGACGCACTGCGTTCTGTTGTACTATACTAGTCTTTATTTGGTCGAGGGTTAGGGCCAAATTTGGGTGGTGCTTTAATTATGCGAATGTCTGGTATGCCGTGCTAGCTCGAAACAAAACACTTGGTTTACTTGGGAGTTGCGTGGCAATCCAGGCATTTAGAAAATGTTTTTTACTAAAAACGTAAAATATATGACTCGGTATTGAGCATCATGATTACTAAATCATTAAAACACCATCGTCAATAGACCTTAAATACTATAATAAACATTCATAATAACAAAATAAAACAATACAGTTTATTTATATTCATGTTCACCAAAGTTTTCTGTTTGATCCAAAATATTAATACAATTATTATATACCATTGCTATACCGATCCACAAAAAAAAATGGTGAAAATAAATAAATACACATAATACTTACGTAAAAATTACTTTAAATACCTGTCTTCCCTAATCGTCAGGAATTATCAAATATATTAGTATATTTAATTATAACGTCGACACAATATCAAACAAATCAATTTTCAAGTTAATTCTACATTTACTTTACACATTTTCTTTTTTTTTTTTTTGCTAAAGTTTCTTTACATATTTTTGTTATTCTTTAAAATTTTCAAACAAAACAAATCAAAGGGTCTACAACGTACCTTCCACGTGGCAGCATTACGCCTGAAGTAGCAGAAGGTTGACTGGAACCAATTGTAGATTTCGTTGAGGGTCAGCTGCTTATCTGGAGACTCTATGATGGCCTGAAATCATTAAAATGTACCTAAAATATCAGTACATATATCTCGTCCCAGTCCTACATCACAGCCTTGTGGAACACCTTTCCAAAAAAACAAAATGAAACAAGAATTTCGTTGTGACTGTGTTAACATTTGATTAGTCAAAGAAGAGCAAATTAATATACCAGAATGATAATTATTATACTAGTATCTGACTAACTAATTTGCAAATGTTGAAAATATAGTATGGTTGTTCTTATCAAACGCTTGAGTAAATACGAACCTGGCGAATGAGCGACGCATATGTGAATGGAGGCCGGACGTCTGCGCTTTTATAAAATTCACGGTTGCGCTGAATTTCTGAAAAATAGGAATGCATAGTAAGTTATCAAAAATCACCGAACGTTGATTATTTGGGTATTTGGTTTTTCAATTTGATGATAGATCTAAGATGGTACTAAATCTCTCAATAATATGTTATGGTATGGCTATCTTACCACCTAAGTATTTTTTGAATTAAACAATGGAACTTAAAAAGAAAAAGCAGCCGTAATCAAATTGTATACTACTACTAATCTGGTTGATCTCATTCACACTGAGCGTATACTTGAAGACATTAGGACAATAAGTATAAGTTATCCGTCATGAGTTCTCCAAGGAAAATAATGAAAGTAGAACTTTTATTTCAAACTACAGAAAGAAGTTTGTACACATTTGTTTTTCAATTTTGTATCAAAGCGTCACAGCTGTTCAAAACAGAAAACTAAATAAATAATGATTACCTAAAGACTGAAATTGTAATACTGTTTTACCTTGTTGCACGTCTAATCCAGCTCTTTCGAGCATGTATGGAAGACCTTCCAGACAAAAACGGGTTTCATTCAATTCAATAGAAAATTACAAAAATACAGAGTGTACATCACACACTAGGCAACTTTAGTTGACAATTAATGAAGAAGAATGGCTGGGTTTGAAAGTCAAATGGTAGCTTCCGCAAAAACACTGATCAAAAAATCGGGAGATAGCCAATATGATGATGAAGAGTTAGGGAAGAGATGAGCTTTTTGTTAAATTAGTGATAAAGGTATATGCTCGATTGTAATGGTTTCGAAGTGCTAACGTCAAATGACTGTAGCGTGGAAATAACTTTCGCGAAACGATGATTACTGCTAAGCTGCATACTCAAGTTCTTCCCATTCGACTCAAGAGAATCGAGAAGGCAAAAATTTAGGCAAAAATTCACTTCGCTCAGCCCGTATGATGTCAGTTTTCTTAGGAAAAAAATAATTAATGATTTTTATTGGCCTCTTTAGAAACTTACCACCAGCTATGGCCACACCGGACTTGTCGGAGACTCTGCGACGCACCGGACCGGGGGATGTGCCTTCATTGGGAGCTCCTGAAATATTAGAAGCAGACTTAAGACCACGCACATGCTGCAATGTTGTTTTGAATAAGATATACAATTTCAACTGACTTATCGATGTATACGAAAGTCATGCATATCATTACAGATATACAAACGCAAGGTTGCAAAATTCGTTGTCAATTCTGAGGACGAATGCACTGATGAAAGAGAATTTCTCTTCAACTCCTTAACTAACAATTTCACTGGTTGTCGATATAACAATTCCTGTACTGCTCGTAATCGAATCATCTTTCACGGTTTGCCTAGGCCAGAACAACCTAAATCAGTGATTCATCAACTGAAGAATACACGAGAATAACGGTCATCGTACGGATGGCGTTATTTGATATGGGTGTTTTATGCCTGAAAAGAAAACTTTTTTTTTTATTATTATACGGCCAGTGACCTTTGTCATTTGCAAATGACTGTTTGTACGCCTCATGGCCAGAACACAGTGATTCTAGGCTGATTCTTGTAACACCAATGTATTGTAGGTACCTATGTTTTACAGACAAATAAATTAAATTAAATTAAATTCAAAATAAATAACTAGTGATCGAGCGTAAATATATTACCGTGAGGGTGCTTTGGCTGGTGATGGCTGGAGTCCCTCGCGGCATGTAGATGGCGCATCATGGCGGCGAGGCGGTCGCGCTCGCGGCGGAGCTGCAGCTCCAACTGAGCGACAACTTGCATCTGCACGCGCGCTTGCGCAGCGGACCTGTCGTCCAGAGTGTGGGCGGCTTCCAGGTGCCTGGTTGAAAGTTTATTGTTACAACATTTTGTTTATCTTATTAGACGTATCTTTATTGTAACGAGACTACCTCAAACACCAAAGCAATACTACCGGGTGTAGAGATGATTTTTGATAACAGCCCCTTTTTGATGCTGAATCTACTTATTTTTTTCACTGGATGTTGGTTAGTGGTTAGAGTTGGTACAATTATTTTAAATATTTATTACTTAACGTAAACAAATTGTTGATATTAATAAAAATATTATGTATGTCGCTAAAAACACATACTTGAGGAACGCCTGATAGTCGTCAGCGAGTGCGTCACACCCGGGCCACTTGCAGACGCCGCGCCCGAACAACGGGTGTTCTTCCATCTCGCTTCCCCACAGCATCAAACCTGCGGAGTTTTGCCAATGTCAGCACGGCTATCACGCGACGGCGCACGAGCTCTCTCGATTTTTCTCGCACTATCCGTCTCTCTCTTATTAGAACAGAGAAAAAATCGAGAGTACGTCGCGGCCGTCCCATGATAGACGTGCAGGATTCACAAGTTCCTGCCATAAACTGTACCGAACATTTTTTTTTCACTTAATTTTTTAATCCAATTTTTGTAAGTAACAATCAGAAAATATTCATAGATAAAACTTATACTTAAATTACTAGAACTTACAAACTACATGTTCCAGGCTACTTATGGCCACTGGCTGGCATCTGAGCACTACCAAAATCTAACCTCAGCGGGGTCAAACCTCTAAACGGTGTTAAGCCCCCAAACTAAAATACTGGATCGGCCACTGGCCTTGGTCATCATTTGGGTTGCATCGAAGTTAAGTTCATAAAAATTATTCAACATCCCATCAGAATAATCTCTAGAACGAGATGTCTTCAAGATTCCTCGTGGTTTAATAGTATCCAAACCTGGAGGCGCGTTCGGCGGCACGGAAAGGGGGCCGTGCATAAGGTACTGGCGCTGCACAGCCTGTAACTGCTGCACGAGCTGCTGCTGCTGCGCTCCTAGCTGCTGCTGCAGGGATCCTGGGCGTTAAAGGGTATATTTAATTGCTTCCAGTATGTAACGCGGTCATACATCAAAGCGGGCTTGGAATTAGAACGCTGAACTTCTTACAAAAAGACTGCAAAATGTTTTTCCAATCAAACTAATGGATATTGGCATAAGTTGTCATGACATGGACACGATCTTCAGTGACGAAAACAACGACTGATAATGTTTATGACTCATATAGAGTTGAGTCGTTATGTTTATGTCGATTCTTAGCACCATCGCATTCACCATGAGATTTAACTAGTTACTCGTTTTTCACTGACCAATCAATCAATCAAATCATTTATTTGCTGTATAACATAGTTAAAACTGCATGCAAACACAATGTAGTCAATTAAATTAAATTAAATCAAAAAATAATAATAGATAATAATACAATGAAAATAGAAAGCAAGAGTTGAAACGGTAATTATACAAGGTCATAGAGTAAAACAGGACCAAATAAGTAATAACATGTTATAATCACAAAAATAATAAACTATGTTATGTCTTGTAAGGTTCGAATGAAAATGTATTATATATGAAATAATAAATAAATAAATAGTCATGTCGTGAAAAATCAGTAAAATTCAAATAATAAAGTTAATGCATTAGCATAAAATTCTTTAATTGAATAGCTTTCTATTTTATGCGACCTTAGTCGGTTAATATAATATTGTTTTAATTTTCGACCTTTAATTGGAGTAGAATTAAGAGTCCGCAGTAAGCTCGACCGAATTTCACCTTCCCACATACAAACGTAGTTACGCTCTCATTTTAAAACTACGAGTTGGATTGCGACGAAACTTACAATGACATGAGGTACATCTATGTCTGTAATTAATTTATGTAGCTTCAGACACAGAACTACGTTTGGAGAGTCGAATCAGTTTTGTATGGAGAATCGAGCTTATTGCGGACTCTTAAAAGCTTGTCTCGACCTATGTAAATTTACTGTTATGACAATCCTGTTCACTTACAGTATGCCACTGATCAACTGTTTTTAAAACTCACCAGGAGATGCATCAGGCGGCGGCAAGTGCGACTGCGACAGCAGATTCAGGTTGATCTGGTCCTGCAGTCGCGACTGCTCCAACTGCCGCTTGGCAGCCTCCGAAGACATGTGCTGTTGCAGACAAAAAAAGTTAACAGTGGCCTTTTCCTAGATTTAAATCATTGGCTTCCGAAGCCTCCGAAGACATGTGGTGCCTATAGAAGTTAACATTTGAGGGGTTTTCTAAATTTTAATAATCGGTCATTTGTTGCAGCTTGCCTGATCTATTTCTGCGTGTTTTTCTGCTAGCGGAGCAACTTAATTATTGCTAGCAAAACTACGGCACAATGATTATTAAATTATAATTCTATATTTATTTACCGCCAAGAAATTACGAATGTTGGAATCTTCGTAACATCATTTAATGTTAAACAATAGCGAGAGGGCTACGCAGGAAGAGGTAATAGTTATTAAAGTTTGACTTCAAACGACAGTACATCCAAGATCCTGGATCTGCTACTGCAGCTAAGCATAGGAGCATAGCGGTTCCAATACGTCACTCGTCTCGATCATGAGCTACTCTTATAAGCCATGCCATGACCCACGATCTTCCCCGTGTCATCAACCCATCGAGCTGTTAGCGTCCAATGCTTCTTTTGACCTGGAAGCGATCATCGATCCTTTAATTTTAGAGGCTGTTACCTGTTTCTGCATATGATGCTGGTGGAACAGCCGCTGCTTCATCAGCGCCTGCAGCTGCGAGTGCTGGTCGAGGAGCTGCATGGCCAGCAGGTCCGGTGCGACCAGCGGGAGGGGGGAGCGGGCGCCGGCGCCGCTGCCCGCGGGGGAGACCGGAGCGGGGGAGGAGTGCGCTGAGCCCGCGGTTGGGGAGGTTGGGGCTGATGCCTATAAGAAGAATAATTTTAGAAAATATTTTTATCTTTATGGCGCTAGGTGGGAACAAGTGGTGACAACTCGTGTGTGGTCAAGATCAAGAGTCGCTTTAGGTGGGCGAGCCATTGAAGTCAGTTCGTTTATTTAGTGTTTATCGATGCTATGACTTAATTCGGGTCGTTTATCCCCCAGGAACGTCAAATTTGTATGGATAAGTCCCTAAATAATCTCTGCCTTTATTGATTGTAATCCTTTCACGACCATGAATCTTGAGAACATTTTCAAGTTTCATTTCTGATAAGAGGTAGTTTGAAGGAAGAAGAACTTATTGTTGAAAATTTCCTGGATAGCCAAAAGGTTATCTGGAAGAGATCGCTTTAAAGTGATAAGACCGCCTGTTGTTGCCATTATTTATTGAACCTTTGTAACATGTTTTTCTTATGTAGTGGTGCAATAATATTATTATTACTATTGTTGATGTAAAAGAAACCTCTCTGCAGAGAGATATGAACCTTGTTTCGATGAATAATGTTCCTGCCACCAGTTTATTTTTGTTCCAAATGGTTAAATGGTGTCGATGCTTTATTTTAATCGCTAATAAAACGAGTATCGTCCAAACCTGAGGGCCTAGACAAGGTTATAATCGACAAGCGCTAACGCCAATAGAAAACTAATAAAATGTATGGGAATGACAGATGTTAACGAAAAGTGTTTCGTCGGCATCTGTCATTCCCCTACATTTTATTATTTTCTATTGGCGTTAGCGCTTGTCGATTGTAACCTTGTCTACGGCCCCTGTGTAGATAGCCATGTGTAGATAAACGATACAGAAAGTTTGAATAAATGAAATGTTTTCTGTGCATACATTCATACATACCCGTGCGAGAGCGAGAGGCTCATGGTCGCGCGGGGGCGAGGCGCGGCGCGGGGGCGAGGTGCGCCGACGCCGCCGCGCCGCTTCGCCTCCCCACCTGCCGGACTCCTCTCTGTAAATATCATTGTGTCACTTATGTTGTAACCAAGGTAACCGATATAGACCTCCGAATCGCTAAACTTAAGTGGCAGTGGGCGGGCCATATTGCACGTAGAACCGATGGCCGTTCGGGCGGAAAGGTTCTCGAATACCGGATGGCTTAGCGTGGGTAGACCCACAAGGTGGACTGATGACCTGGTAAAGGTCGTGGGAGTCCGCTGGATACGGTGCGCAGGTCCGGTCATTGTGGCACTCTTTGGGAGAGGCCTATGTCCAGCAGGACGTCTTTCGGCTAATAAAGATGATACGAAGGCAACGGCCAGCGACCACCAGTGCCGTGTGGTATATGGTGCCGCTTGCCGTCGACAGCGAAATCGCACCTTAACAGACTGCGACTAGTAACTTCAGAGCATGTAACTGTAATTAGTTAATGTATGCGTGGGCCGATTCGACCCCATGAATGTCTCCTTAATCGATCACTCTTGACAAACTGGACGAGATTATTTGTCTTTCAAAATTGTGACCGCTGTTCCAGCCTTATTATTATTATTATTAAGAGCCGTAGGCGATTCTCCCACTGCACCGCGTCCCGCCGCGGTGCGCGGAGCGGCAGATTTTTTACACGCGCATTCACGCGCATTGCCGCGTCGGCAGTGTGTTGTACTAGGTGTGTTTTCTTCGTTTTCATTGAGATTCTTGCATACGATGTTAAAATCTATCGCTCCGTAGAACCTCTTACCTGTCCAAACAGCGGTCCAGCTCGAAAGAGTTAAGTAGCGGCGGCTTCGCGGCGCCCGGGTTCGAGTTCAGTGCCGGCTCAGGACCCTGCGGACAAACAGACAGACATATAGATTTTTGAAGAAAGAGAGAATTTTATCATATCTCTAAACTTGTCTAGTGAACAGGCAAAATAAATTGTCTTATAAAGCTAATTTCGTCTATTTACTGTGGATCAGAGTTTACAAACAACCAGCATAGAGGTGGCAAACAAGCGTGCACCTGATCATAAGCCGAAGCCTATGGACGCTTGCGACTCCAGGGGTGTCCAACCGTTGCCGACCGTTTAAAATCATACTTTAGTCCTTGGGGGAAAACCTCGTCAGGGGAGCTCATTTCAAAACCGGAGTGTTCAAGGGAGAAAATTTCTCTAAAACCGTACCGTACGCGACCATTTAGAACGTATAACGTTCTAGGGTGTGAGGATGAATGCTCTGCCGACGGCGAGCGGAGCGCTGGTGGAAGGCAGCCGTGAGCATCATATCGAACAGTTCTTTAGAGCGCAACCCATTATACAAGCGATCAAGCATACAGGCGAAGGCGAAGGTCTTAGACTTAACGGTTCAATACCGCTTGTGTCGTTTCACCAGACAAATTGGCCGACTTCGTCATTTCACTAAGGCGACTGCTCTGCATCTCCGGACGGAGGTGCGTCGCTGCATACAATTTTCGCCGGACGGAGGTGCTTTGCAGTGTGTTGTACCACACGGCATTTATATACAAACTGAGGTACATGCATACAACGAGCTCCGCGCCTCGCAACGAGACGCGGCGGCAGTGTGACAACCACCTAAACCGAGCGGGGATTTCATCAAATCACTGGATTTTTCTAGAGAAAATTATGATGGAGTAAGAACCATTTCTCCGCTATATGAAAGAAAGAAAGAAGAAAGAACGATACATTTATTCACAAACACACAGGACACACGTGTTAAACAATAAAATAATCAAAAAATAGAAAACAGATACGAGTAAAACATGAAACAAATGTGTCTCTCCGGCACGGCACGGCAGTGAACCGGACACTGGCTCAGCATTATGCTAAGGTGTCAGATACCTACAGCGCTGATTTTCAGCCAGCACCGTCAGTGACTCACGGAAACGTCATACAAATGTAATAAATGAACTACCTACAGTATTGGGACAGGCGAAAGAGAAATAAACATAAATAAAAAGTGAGATAATACATGTACACACTACCTAGATGCAGCTTCAATAAAATATTTATATTTACAGTACACATTAAAGACAAAAACTAGATAAGAAATGAGAAATTGGCATATTTATTGCTGTCACAAGTCACAGTGCTGGGGATCAGGAGTTTTATTTCTGGAGCGTCAACAAATAGCCTTTAAGCATACGCTTAAAGGTGTATCTGCTAAGCGCCCTTTGGATAGGAGGAGGGATATCATTCCAGCACTTAGCCGCCGCAAACTTGAAACAACCTCTGAACGCAGCGGTTCGGTGCATAGGTATAATGGCCATTGCCTTAAACCTGCGCGCACTTTTGGACCATACCAGTTTATGAAAAAGGTAGGTGGGGGTTTCCTGTTTTACCACCCCGAACAGCAGAGTGGCCAGGTGCAGGCGCCGGCGTGCAGGCATGTTAAGCAAGATAGCGGCGTTCAAGTATGGAGTGATGTGGGATCGGGGAGGGACTGAAACAAAAACGAGCACATGCGTTCTGCACTCGTTATATGAGCCTCTTGGAACGACCAGTAATGCACCCATCATACACGACATCACAATAGTTTAACCTAGATAATACAAGTGATTCGCATAGGTCAACACGCAAATCGACACTAAGGTAATCTCGTATATTATATAGAACTTTAAGGCGATAGAAGCAGTTACTCACAACATTAAGTATGTGGTTCTCAAAGGGCAGATTCCCGTCCATTATAGCCCGGAGAAGGATCTAGGATACTCTTTATCCTTTATCCTCTTTATCCTACCAATCATGGAATTGCTACAGATGTTAATGGAAATACGATCAACGAGTTGTACGCGGACTAATCACAAAAGTCTAGTGTCGATATAGAGGACTGAATAGCCACTTGCTTCTAAGAATGAATAACATAGACACATATTCTAAACACAAATCCACTCTGTGACTTATGAACCGCGTAACGCTAACCGGCATGATATCATGGATTGTTTACATTATTTAATTTACACAATACGTCATGTGTTATAAACATTAACACTATATAATATATTTGTGTAAGCTTATACAGCGATTTGTTGCCATAAGTGTTTGAACAAATACGAAAACGCGTTTTTAGTTTTGTATGTTTGCTTTTCGGCGGCGCTATTTGTAACGCCTGTACGTTGGGTGGATTGTAAATATCTAGACTCGCGATTTGAGCTATAATCGAAATACCAGATACTAAATAGATGGATATTCGATCTAAATAAACCTGAATGGGGTTTTAATCTGAAGTCTGCGATTGAATATAACAAATGTGTGGTGGAACGTAAAAAATGTTGTAATAAACCGAACGAAGTACTCTTGTTTGCACAATAGGGTGTAGATTCAAAATATAGTATTACTTTAAAAGAAAGAAGGCAAAAATATAATGCCTAATTACGAAAATCCCATTCTAATATCACAAAAAATACGAAGCGGTTGTGCTTTCCTTGATAGAGAGAGAAAACGCTAGTAGATCGTGACGTCACGATCCTCAATCGCCATATCAAAGACAATCGTTTCATATGAAGGTGCGCTTTGCGGAAAAGGGACAGAACATACCCCTTCTTAAAACTTTGGACAGTTATAACTTTAACCTTTTGCGTTGCTTTTTCTTCATTTCATTTCATCACTACATTCTGAATCCCTTTTCAAGAATAAATCTTTATTCATTATTTTATTTAGTGCCATTATATTACGCCAAGAATGGCAAAGTCTATGTAACCATCATATTCTTACAAGTGGTGAGGTAGGGCACAGCTAAATGTCATCCGCCTGAATTTGGAGCAGCCCAACTGGGGAAGTACCTCCGCCTTGTAGAAGACCACAGCCATAATAACACTACTACTTGCTCTGTAGTAGTGTTGTGTTCCTGGAGGCGAGCAAGGTCGCCAGAGCTCCCGAGGATGCGTTGTGTTGAGAGCGAGGGAATGTGTTCCTTCAGCTGTCAACACGGCGAATCCTCAAACATATCAAGGGTCAGCAATGCCCATGTTACTACTTTGTGGGGTGTTTGCCAAAGTCGCCGTCGTTGTATAAAAAAAAAGTAAGTTTAAGTTCTTCTCTTGTAGGAACGTGTCTTATTTTTAAGGCGTTTTAGACTGAAAAGGTCTAAACTCTTGGTTTAACTGGTGGTGGTGGAAACTTAACCCGTTAGACGCCTAGAACACCTTAAGTGGTTACGAGTCGTCGTGCAATTTTTTTTTAAAGTTAGAGACGAATGCGGATCCTATATACAATATTATATACTCCCAACACAATGCATTCCTCTGGAGCTCTGGCGACCTTACTCACCACAAACCTACAGAGCAATTAGTGGCGTTATTATGGCTGTGTGGCGTCACTCCTGTCAGCTGTCGAAACTGACGTGTTCTGCATCGCGCTATAGAAGTTTCCTAAATCACTTTGCATAGGTATATATAAAATCAGACTTCAGTCCCTGAGAGATCTCTCTACTTATTGCTGTGACTTCTACATTGGTGACCCCGACAATGGACATAAGCGCAACTCTGAGGATCCTGACTGACGCCCAACTCTCAGCAAGCCAGACTCTCTCTCTCTGTCTCCCTACTCGCTCGCCACCCTGGCTCTGAGCACTCGCTCGCCACGCTGGCTCTGAGCACTGGCAAGCTGCACTCTTCATACATCGTCGCTGACCCCTCTGTCTCGAAGGGGGGCTCAATTACACTCTTATTTATGGGGGGGCTGATGTGGCGTCACTCCTGTCAGCTGTCGAATGTGACGTGTTCTGCATCGGGCTATAGAAGTTTCATAGATCACTTTGCATATATATAAAATCCAAACAACTCTCATTGGGACTTCGGTCCCTGAGAAATCTCTATTGCTGTGACTTCTACAGCTGCAATGCTGTCTTTTGTAAGGTGGAAAGTACTTCCCCAGTTTCGCCGCTTTAAATATGAGCAGAATGAAATTCCGCCGTGCTATATATACCTCTTTCAAAATAAGGCGAGTAATGGCTCGCGGGGTTACAGCGTCTAGAGCAAGGTATTCATGCTTGATTTTCCATCTTTTCAGCACTCTAAACAGCTGTGCGGCAGCTCTTAAAGGTTAACTAGTTTAATCAAGTTAAATCAGTACCAGCAACACCCTATAGAGCTAGACGTAAAAAAATTGCTAATGTTATTGTTAGAAGCACTTGCGGTATAAACACGGTGAGCTCACCCGCGAACTACAAACACCAACAGCCGGTGTGGTTCATAAACTATGGGACATTACTATTTGAACTTACAGTAATTCTATTGTATCTCAGATTATAGAGTAACTAGCTTCTGTCCGCGACTCCGTCCGCGTGGAACTCGTTTATATCGTAGCTCGATACAAAAATTCACCCCCCATTTCACCCCCTCGGGGGATGATTTCCGGGATAAAAACTATCCTATGTCCTTCCCCGGGATTCAAACTATCTCCATACCAAATTTCATCTCAATCGGTTTAGCGGTTAAATCCCGGTAAGGGCAAATATTTGCGTGATGAGCATGAATATTTGTTTCTGAGTCTTGGATGTTTTCTATGTATTTAAGTATGTGTATCTATTAAATATATCGTGATGTAGTACCCATAACACAAGCCTTATTGCGCTTACTATGGGACTATCTGTGGCAGATTGTAACCTTATATGTATTTAATGATTCCTATAGAGACGCTTACGCGTGCCACCATAAAGGCAGAAAATGCCCCTATGCAGCTAAATTCATCATTGTTTCATTTACGAGCCTTAGCGCTTCAAAAGCCAACATTTTAGAAAGAAAGAAAGAAAATGCGTTTTTTTTTCATAAAGCAATACAAGACACAAGAAATTAGACGTAATAACAACATGCTGAAATGGTCGCCAGTCAGCTTAGTGCCACGAAATTTAAGCCGTTAGGTTATATTTCGCGGCGATGGTTTTCAGTGGCAGTTTAACATAATAGGTCTATTGGTGCTACGAGCCGGGGTTCGAACCGTGGTTCGAACACACGACCTTCCATATTGAAAGTAGCATGCCATATACCGCTCAGTTACAGTGGAGTGTTTACACTGTATCATCATCATTAATTTAAGAGTTATCCTCTTGTCGGTGGAGTATTTTCCTGCATTTCTCTCTGTCGTACGCCAGCCCTTTGATTTGCTGATACGACACGACACCAGCATTTTCCTTTATTTGATCTATATAACTGCGTCGTGGTCTTCCCCTGCCTCTCCTTCCTTCTATCTTTCCTTCCATTATGGTTATACTGTATATGAAGGTTAAAAAGTCACGGTATATTAGTTAAAGCAATCGTAGTTCCAGTGTCCGAAAGGCAACCGGGTGGCTCGCGCTATTTGAACTTCCAAAGCGTTGTGGAACCGCCCTGTGCGACCCCAACTGAGCCAACTTGGACTGGGCGAAAATTTCAGGAGGGGCGGGGGATGAAACTATATAAACAGCGTACACACCTCGCGACAAATAAAATCTTTTTCACTTCTCATGCTCGAAAAGTGTGTCATATTAGGCTTAGATAGCGGGGCTGAAGTAGCACATTTAGCCCCTAGGGAAAATATGTAAACATATTTATGATTTTAGTAAATTTTAATTTTACCTATCAAAACGCTTCAACGTATTAAATACACCAATCACAACTGTTTAAAAAAAACATTTTTGATTAACCAGTATTTGTAATCAGAATACAGCTATATATTAAAATCAACCAATCAGGAAACAGAATAAATTTCAAATATTATTAGGCGTTTTTTATTCCCGAATTCACAATCATTAAAAATTAAACACCGACCGTCTATAGCCGCGTCCAAACGTTCAAGCGTGGTTGGCTGCATACATGACATAAGTTATGAGATAGAGCGGGATATACGCTGTGTATCTCGCTTTATCATATGCACCGTATGCTGTCCGCTGCGCTCGGCCGTTTGGACTCGGCTATTAGACGGTCAGAGGCGTTTATTCGTGGTGTCAATATTTTGTATCTGTGTTATAGCAGTTTATTAAAGAATATATGGCGCCAAATTGAACAATCTTTTCGCCGTGGTATTTATTATCGATTGTGGATGGATATTCTTTGTTTTTACTTTTTTCTCGCTGTCGAAGTGAAAAGTAGAGTGTATAACTCTGGTCTAAAAGCCATATTATCCCTCGAACTATTTCCCCTCACTTCTTTCGGGAAAATAACCATCTCGTGGTAATATGGATTATTTTAGACCCTTGTCATACAATCTACTATTTCATACATTTTTACTATTTCCGCATAGGGCGGTTCCACAACACTTCGGGAGATCAAATACCGCAAACCATCCAATGTGTAATGTATTAATGTGTTGAGGTAAAGACGGCCATCACGCTCTGACAAGTATGCGAGTGCGAAAGTGACGGATGCCTTATCCACAACGATAAGTGATAACATGGC
Source organism: Epinotia bilunana (assembly GCA_947049275.1). Lineage (NCBI taxonomy): Eukaryota > Metazoa > Arthropoda > Insecta > Lepidoptera > Tortricidae > Epinotia > Epinotia bilunana. The sequence goes on along the minus strand of OX346275.1, from coordinate 11,509,962 downwards.
AACCGTGCTACGCCCGCTGAATAGTAAGCTTTATATCTCTCTCAGAGCTCAGTAGACAAATTATTTAGAATACATAATTACACTATCCTTCACCTTACTCCTGGGTTCTTCAACTGCGTCATCGATCCCCTTTAATTAACGAGTTGGAAACCTTTCTCGTTTCGCCGGAGAACTTCTGCGAGCGAACGGAATTATGATTGGAATAAGTACAGCAGCTTGAAATTAAATTGGAAGTGAAGTATCCATTAATGCGTCTATACCTATGTAGATATAGATCTTATTATAGTGGAATATTTCAACTAAACTTAAGTTAACTCGCTAAACTTAAGTGGCAGTGGGCGGGGCACATTGCACGTAGAACCGATGGCCGTTGGGGCGGAAAGGTTCTCGAGTGGCGACCACGTACCGGAAGGCGCAGCGTGGGTAGGCCCCCCACAAGGTGGACTGATGACCTGGTAAAGGTCGCGGGAGTCCTGCTGGTGGCGCAGGACCGGTCATTGTGGCACTGTTTGGGGGAGGCCTATGTCCAGCAGTGGACGTCTTTCGGCTGATATGATGATGATGATGATGATATTTCAACAGCATTGATACTAGCTTCTGCCCGCGCTTACGCGTGGAACTATTTTAAATCGTAGCTCCATATCAATTTTCGCCCCCATTTCACCCCCTTAGGGGATGATTTCCGGGATGAAAACTGTCCAATTTGCTTCCCCGGGATTCTATCTATCTCCATACCAATATAATCTCCATACGCGGTTTGAGCGTGAAGAGGAGGAACAGACAGACAGACAGACAGTAGTGTTGATTATACTAAGCTGCCCGCATAACAAAAAACCCAGCCGGAGCCATGGCATAAGCATACTGTCATAGCCACACAGGCTGCTGAAAGTGCTGAACTAATTCAGGAAGGATTTCTTTTCATCTTTCAGGCAAGAGCAATAAAAGAGCCAAGCAAAAATGTACCTACCTATGTTTCGGAATTCTGTTTTTTTATTTTATTAGGAACGCGATTTTCTTTCGATGCCGAGAGGAAAACCCCTTTTCTAATTACTGAAAAACTTTTTATGAAAACAAAATACCAAGGCAAATTTTTGGGGTTCCGTACTCAAAGGGTAAAACGTACTAAGACTCCGCTGTCCGTCCGTCTGTCCGTCTGTCACCAGGCTGTATCTCAAGAACCGTGATAGTTAGACAGGTGAAATTTTCACAGATAATATATTTCTGTTACCGCTATAACACCAAATACTTATTTTTATAGTTGGGTTTTAGTATGTATGTTACTTTCTTTCTTTGTTAGTTTAGTTTTTTTTTCATATTATGTTTGTATTTATTTCATGTAAATATTGTACTTTAACAAATACTAAAAAACGAATAAAACTAATATTTAAGGGGGCGCCCATACAACAAACGTGATTTGTGATAATGGTACGGAACCGGAGGTTTTTTTTTTTAATTATTTTATATCGTGGCTCCTTACAAACTTTCACCCCGCATTTCACCCGGGATCAAACTATCCTATGTCCTTCCCCGGGATTCAAAAATTCTCCATACCAAATTTCATCTCAATCGGTTTAGCGGTTTTAGCGTGCAGAGTAAAAAGAGAAGGTAACACTCAGACAGACCACAATTTCGCATATATAATATTCGTATGGATTTTCATCAGTTGTTGACACGCACCCTGCATTAGACACATTATTTTTCTTTCATTGCATTGCAAACTTATACTTACATAACAGTTAAATTAAATCATCACCAATATTAAGAGATCCATTCCATTTAAAATAAATAGGTATTAAAATACGATGAGAATAAGTACACTCACGTGTTGATGCACACGTGATATTTATTCTCTTTTAATGTAAACAAAATGTTGCATTGAAAGTGTTTACATTAGCCTAATATGATACGTTCGCACATAGCACGTATGTCAGTGGACGACGGTTTTGGTACGTGGCTTATGTAAATAAAACAGTTTTGAATGATATAATCGTGACATCAAGATAACCATATTGAAGGATGTTGATACAGCGTTTTTATTTATTAATGCATGTAATGGGTGTTAATTATTCTAAAGTTCAAGTTTATAATTTAAAAGCCATCTCCATCGCTATTATCATCCTCCTTCCCGGTTGTGCCCCTAAAGGCGCCCTGGGTCCGCTTTAGCACCTAAATCCCAAGATTTGGCATAGTAGTTTAACGAAAGCAACTGCCATCTGACCTTCCCAAAGGGAAACCTACTTAGACCTTATTGGGATTAGACCGGTTTCCTCACGATGTTTTCCTTCACAAAAAAAATGGTTGTCTGCAAAGTCATTTTACGGATAATAATTTTACGTGATAACGTCATAAGAAAACATTGATGGAAAATTGCATATTTTTATAAATTGAATTGAATTATTATCAGTTACACTGAATTATCATTATTTTGTTGTACGTCACAAAAAACCATAAAAACGACACCAATATTGATCAATCAATATTGGTGTCGTTTTTATGGTTTTTGGGGTTGAAATGTCTAAATATCAATATTTAGACATTTCAACCCCATTGCACCCCAACAGGGGAGATGGTATTTCACGTCCACCACGTTGGATTTTAAAATCTTTTTTTTTTCGTCATCATCGACCTCAATAACACAATGTTAGGGGTTGAATGCTCAAAAAACCTGAAACACGTATTTACTCATTTATTGTTAGGAATAAGTACCTACTCAGTACTCCTGTGAAGTTTCGAATAAAATAGTCGATCTGATCTTGTTTCCCCATACAAACTTTGGACCCCCATTTCATCCACTTAGAGGATGAAATTTGAAAAATCCTTTCTTAGTGCTCCCTTAGACCTTAAAAGGAACCTACGTGCCAAATTTGGAATCTTTAGAACCAGCGGTATGGGCTGTGCGTTGATAGTTCGGAACGGGACAATGACGTCACACAAATTTCGTGCGTGCAGCCGGCGTTCATCGATTTGTTTATCACGTCAAAAGCCTCAGTTAATTATCAGATGATATTTTGTTCATAAGTTTTTGAAAAACCCAGTGGTACACGCCAGGGTTTAAGTGTTAAAATTAAATAAAAAGGCGTTCTTATACTTAGCAAGTGATTTTATAGCCAAATGAGATATTTTCGGTCTTAACACTGAAAGGAATACTTACTTTATAAAAAAGAGAAAACATGGAAAAACCAAACAATTCTGATTTCTATCCAACCTTTATTTTCGTCAACATTTTGTTTGTCAAGGCTGAATTGTTGCAATATAATACCTAAGTATACATTTTCTCCTAAAATGATGCACTAAAATTAAAATTACCACTGACTGACGAAAATCTCATACGTTTAATGTCAATAAGAGGAAAAATACCGCGGAAATTGTGCTAGTCTTAAAAAAAATTAAGAACTGTGCCTAGAAAACAATACAAAATCGAATTCGATCCCTAGTTGAACAAAAGAAGCTAAATGTATACCCAATTATTACCAAAACAATGTTTCCATCGCACAGTGATTCTTTTCAAACAAATCGGGACAAAGTATCCAATATTATTGTTTTTCCCAAGTAAACTGCCAATATTATTGCTGTATAAATAAAAATAATTTAAACTCAATCGTTTACGATGCTTGTTATGTTATGTTGTATTTGTTTGGCCAGGGAAAACAGAATATACTGGGCGACCAAGTAAACATTTTCAAGAAAGGATTCGATATTATGGAGTTGAATCACCTTTTATTTATGTTATACTAGCTTCCGCCCGCGACTTCGTCCGCGTGAACCCGGGATAAAAACTATCCTATATTTTAATCCAGGCTAACTATCTTCGTGCAAAATTTCATTCAAATCGGTTCAGCCGTTTAAGCGTGATTGAGTAACAAACATCCAAACATCTAAACTTTCGCATTTATAATATTATTATAGTAGGATTTAAGTTCAAAGTCCTGTTGAGTTGCTCTCTTCAGTTTTCATAATGTTGTTTTACTATAAAATTTATACAAGTTGGCATAGTTTTCCGACCTTTTTTCTCCCTTAAATGGTAAATTAATTGATTGTAGGTTCTACGTTGTTTCAAGTTTGCATTTTACTGCCTATACTTTGGCAGTGCATCACTAAATACAGTCATTTTTCACACTTTTAAATTTATAAGGAACTAGCTTCTGCCCGCGACTCCGTCCGCGTGGAACTCGTTTATATCGTAGGGGATGATTTCCGAGATAAAAACTATCCTATGTCCTTCCCCGGGATTCAAACTATCTCCATACCATCTCAATCGGTTCAGCGGTTTAAGCGTGAAGAGGTAACAGACAGACAGACACACTTTCGCATTTATAATATTGGTATGGATGTTTTTCCTCTATACTGCGTGACCAAGGCTTGAACCCTTCAATTTTTTTTTTTAATTTGCTAAGTTAGATTTATTATTAAACTAGAAATTTATTTCAAAATGCAGTAGTACCTAATTGGAAGTAAGGTGGATGTCGCACTGCTCCGCATCTCCGGACGGAGGTGCGGAGCTGCATTACAAATTTTTCCGGGCGGAGGTGCGGTGCAGTGTGTCGCACCACACGGAATTTATACACAAACTGTGGTTCTACGGTCGTATAAGGGCGAACATTCATAACATATATTAGAGATATACGAAATTTACAAACAAGGCTGATTAAACAGCGCCCCGATATGTTCATCACGAAAAGTGTTTTAATACTAGATATCCTGACAGGCTAGTACTCCCTAATATGCGTACAGTCATGAGAAGTAAAAGTTGTTACGCAATGTGCATTAAAATATTTAACCGGCTGCCTGATGAGCTTAAAAAACTACCAATCACGACATTTAAAAAAAAACTGTTCTCTTTTCTGGTTGAAAAGTGTTACTACACATTGAATGACATTTTATGTAATAATTAATAAGACTTTTTCATAATTAAAACGACTTTGTATATTTATTAATTAATGTTCTTAATCTTCATTTTAATTTAATTGAAATTTGCATGGCTTTTTAAAGTCTAAATGTGTACGGCTCTATAATGTATCATTGTAACACCATATGTATACCATACCACATTTAATGGCAAATAAATATTTCTATTTTCTATTAAATTCTTAGTTAGTAAAAAGGTTAAGAAAGATTGTGAAAAAGATTATGATAAAATATTTCCCTTATGTAAAATTTTACCGATAGATAAGAAAGTCACATACCTCTTAGGTTTAGAGTATTATTACAGTGAAAAGTACAAATTATTAACTAACAATAAATATAATACTAAGAGTGTAAGAGAAAAAAAGATAGTACAGTCGAAAATGAAAAACTATTATGGCAAAAGAAGTTCAAAGTACCTAGTACCAAAAATATTCAATAAAATTAGTTTACTAAGAGAAAGTCCTAAATTAAGTAAATCTATGATAAAAACTAGACTAAAGGAATGTCTTCTCGACTTGTCATGATTGTGTGGGTGTATGTGTATGTATGCATATATATATATATATAAATATATATATATATTTCTTTGGTATGGGGCCCACGAAATTGTTACCTAATTTATTTTATAAGATGAGTTTACCAGGTTAAGTTAAGTTGTATTAAAATGTAGCGCGTTTCGCCATCAAACGTAACAGTTCGGCGAGAATATAAATGTATAGTATGTAAGTTTTCATTTGAATAAATACAAAAAAAAAAAAAACTTGCATACAACGAGCTCCGCATCTCCGTCCTGAGATGCGGAGCAGTGTGACATCCACCCACACCATCAACTTATGCTCGGAACATCATTCGAAAGTCCTAAACATCTTGGTGAAAGAGAAAATCCCGAGGAAACCACAAAAATCTGTAACGAAATTCAAAGGTGATCGGATATCTCCAACACGCACAGGGCTTGCGTGTATTTTATGCAATACCCTCTCGTTCATCAAAGGAAGTGCGTTGTAACCAGTAAGCAGGACAGTTAGCTATAAATATATAAACATTTTGTTGGTATTTAGTTAGAAGTTCAAAATGTTAAGAGAAAAGATTTTTTTTTGTGGAAACCCACTATCAATTATATCACCATCGGTTTTCCCGGTTGTATCCTAAATGAGCTTGGGGTCCGCAAGGATTATTTAAAACTAGCTTCTGCCCGCGACTCCGTCCGCGTGGAACTCGTTTATATCGTAGCTCGATACAGACTTTCTCCTCAGGGGATGATTTCCGGGATAAAAAGTATCCTATGTCCTTCCCCCGGGACTCAAACTATCTCTATACCAAATTTCATCTAAATCGGTTCAGCGGTTTAAGCGTGAAGAGGTAACAGACAGACAGACACACTTTCGCATTTATAATATTAGTATGGATTCACCCCCTCAAGGGATGATTTCCGGGATAAAAACTATCCTATGTCCTTTCCCGGGATTAAAACTATCTCCATACCAAATTTCATCTCAATCGGTTCAGTGGTTTAAGCGTGAAGAGGTAACAGACAGACAGACAGACAGACACACTTTCACATTTATAATATTAGTATGGATATGCAAATTGAGTAACAGTTTTTTAGTTACTTTTTTCTTATATATGATTTTATTATCTATAAACGAGTATAATTTGAGAGTCCCATGCTTACTTAATATTAATAACCAGTATAAAGTGCGGTGACATACAGAAGGACATTCCTCGCTTGATTAAATAACTCTATAAAAAAAACAATCTGTTCGTTAATTTTGTACCTCGACTTTCATTAAAACTCACCTGTCTCACTGCATACAGCATTTCAGTATCTTCTGTCTCGCTCCCGCGCAAATCAATAAATTATCCGCCGTCCCGCTCACTCACTAACAGTTTTTTTTTATCGAAGTTTGTTCTAATTAAGTACCAGTCGTTCCATTGTTTTAATTATTATTACATTTCAGTATTATTTGTGTTATAAATTATTGATTTCTAATCTTTCAAGCCTGAAATGTTTTTGTGTAGTAAAATTTCGGTGCTGTACAGATGTGTATATTTTTACAGTATTTATTTATAACATAAAATGAATAAATAAATATTAGGGACAATCTTACACAAATCGACCTAATCCCAAACTAAGCAAAGCTTGTACTATGGGTACTAGAAGACGATAAACATACTTAAATAGATAAATAAATACTTAAATACATGGAAAGCATCCATGACTCGGGAACAAATATTCGGATTCGAATCCGGGACCTCTTGCTTCGTAGGCAGGGTCACTACCAACCAGGCTAAAGCGGTCGTCAAATACCAACGGTATTTGACGGTATTTAGGCTAAAATAGGTTTAATGGACGTTTATTAATAAGGGTCTAAATCACTAATACACAAAATAATAAAATATTGTAGAAACGTCGAAGTTAATGTCGTAAATTCTCTACCAGTCAACCTTAAGGCAAATCATATAAATCTACATATATAATATCGTAACTTTAATTAAGTTACCTTCATAGGCAAGTACTGTTGAAAATACATAGTATACACAAAAGAACATTATTTAATCCAGCGAACATTTCAGTACATTTCAGCCCCTGTTAAGCGTCCATCTCGCCCCCTCTTCAGCGACGTCCAATCAGCGGCCGCCGCTGAAAAGAGACACGCCCACCCGCTTAAGAGTGACGCCTAGCTGAATTCAGCGCTGTACTTATATAATATATCTATAGTGTGGGGATTAGGAGAGTTGGGAATAATGTCTCCTTAGTCCAGTCAATGAACTGACAACTTGTATAGAAAAAAAAACAATTTTGGAAATAATTTATAATAACTTAATATTTCTGTGTAACGGATATTAAATTAAATAGTTACCCAGCGACAGAATGCGACAAAATTTCAGACATCAAAAAAATTATAAATTAAGTAGCTTCTGAAAAGTCAGAAAAAGTATTTACTAAATGTAATAAATAATTTTGTCCTTATTTTGGTTCATTTACATTTGCTCTATAATATTCAAGTTTAATCATACAAAAGAAGACAAAATGCATGCTTCATTTAAATCTACATAATTACTTCCGGGTGGAACGTTTGTCGGATTCTTGAATAAAGCCTATTAAAATGAAATCAACAAAAAAAACGCTATTATAAATTAATGTTTTTCAAAACCGTATTTTTCCAGGAGTATCTATATTTAAAGGTTGAGCAAGTACAGTTAGCACATTGGATCATTATATACCAGAGTTCGAAATGCTTACATTTTTGAGCTATAATAATCTTCTTCATATCGATATTCATATTTTCCTGCTATACAAAGGTTGTCTGGAAGAGATCGCTTTAAAGCGATAAGACCGGCTGTTGTTACCATTATTTATTAAGCAATTTTTTTTGTAAGATGTTTCTCTCCTGTTGTGGTGCAATAAAGAGTGTTTATTATTATTATTCTCTTTATTCATCTTTTATCTTACGCTAGGTTTTTACAATAACTATATAAAAAGTAAAATATAAAACTATACATACAAAACATAAAATCATTATGAAAACCTAACCTAGGGTACCGCCGGCAGCGAGGCGGGGCCTAAGCTGCCGGTGGTCAGGGCGCCAGAGACAGGAACCTCCTGACTATCCGCGCAGTATCCAGGAGTACCGCCTTCTGTATCTGACCCTTGATCCAGCCATCTAGCGAGAGTCTCTTGAGGTGATGGTCGAGACTCTTCGCTATTAAACCGTTCGCCGAAACGACTATCGGGACGATGATCGTCGAATCAACATCCCACATGGCGGTTACCTCGTGAGCCAGGTCTAGGTACTTGCTGGCTTTGTCCATTTCGGCCTTCACGAGGTTCTCATCATGGGGGATGGTGATGTCGACGAGCACCGCCTGGCGTTTCGATCGATCTGTCAGCACAATATCAGGCCTATTGGCAAGAATAGTCCTGTCCGTGATGACAGATCGATCCCAATAGAGCGTGGCACGACCATTTTCGAGAACTGGTGCAGGTGTGTACTTATGGTAAGGCACTTCGGAGACCACAAGACCGTATAGCAGAGCAAGTTGCTGGTGAATAATCCTGGCTACAAGGTTATGTCTGTGCAAGTACTCGCCGTTAGCAAGATGACCACAACCGGAGATAATATGCCTGAGTGACTCCCCGGGACGGTGGCATGCCCGACAAATGCCGACCGTACCGTCCTTCAGGATATACCTCCGGTAATTGTTCGTCATGATAACTTCGTCCGCAATTGCACAGACAAAACCTTCGGTTTCCCCAAAGAGATCCCCGAAACGTAGCCAGTTCACCGAAGCGAGCAGATCTACATCGGGCCCTGTGAGGGCCTTGTAGAACCGCCCGTATAGCTCCTTGCTCCTCCACACCGCCCTGCGGTCCTCGGCGCTCATCACTTTAAGTCTGCGCCAGTTATTATTATGTCTTTCCCGCTCACGGGACAATGACGTCCCGGACCTTTGGGAGGCGTGCGTGGAGCTAGGTACCTACAAAGTACCAACTGAGCCAACACGTAGAGGCCGTTTTGACAATTTAATAAAATGCAAGGAGTACACCGAGCGGATGCTGTCCCTGCCCGTGTCATGGGACGCACACAGGGACAGCACCCGCTGAGGAGTATAGGGCCTATTGATGGTTGATGGAATCTAAATGAAACGGGTTATTGGGTGAAAATGATGGACTAGTGGCTGGGCTATTGGGTGAAACATCGGACGCCTGCCTAATAAAACTGTCTCACTTTTTATCTCTGGCAGACGGTGACTCGCCAACTGCTAGATGGGCCCCTATTAATAGCGACATTAAAAAATATTATTATTATTATTATTCACGTAATTCACGTAATACAATGTTAACATTTTTATGAATATTTTTCATGTGTTACTAATTCTTCAGATTGGCAGGTGCCAAGGCGGACCCCGTGCTCCTTTAGGATGCAACCGTAAAAAACGTTGGGAAGATGATGAATCAAGTATTTGTATTGGAACGTAAATACAATTTATTGCCTGCAATTACACAGCACAATAAGTTGTACTATTGTTTTTTTCTTTTTTTTCGATTCTTATACATACATAATCACGCCTATTCATACATAATCACGCCTATTTCCCGGAGGCGTAGGCAGAGATAGGCGGATATCCACTTGCTACGATCTTTGACAAACACTTCTTGCTTCATCCACTATCATGACATTCTTCATACATACTTGTCGGTTTAGGGTACTCTTGGCCTGACCTTTCTTTTGGATTTATCCGATATCCTTACACTAGCTTCGTCCCGGCATAAAGACTATCCTATATTTGAATCCAGGCTATAAACTATCTTCGTGCAAAATGTCACCCAAATCGTTTAAGCGTGATTGATTAACAAACATCAAAACATCCAAACTATTAGTAGGATTAAAAGCAGATAAATGAGAAGTCACTATGTCAGCTCAAAATTGGCACTAAAATTCCGGTCCCTGGTCATAAAGAGAAAAAACAAAAGCCGTCTACCCAGTGGTCAATAGTAAACAGTTCAGCTTTTGTACAAACGCCAACACAGTTTACTGACCATCCTGTATTTATATAGGACCTTATTACAATGCACATAAAGTGCACGGATGGTCAGTTAGATGTGTTGTCGATAGTACATGTAAGGAGACGTGGATTATATGGGTTATGAGTCAAACATTGACCTATAATACTCGGAGCAAGCTATACGTGTTGCCACAATGAGGGACGGAAAGGCTCCTATGCAGCCAAATTAAGAACTGATCTTAAAATGGCTGATGGCTTACCATAAACTACCTACTTAATTTGGACGGGTAACAGTTTATTTGCCGCAATCTTATTATACTAAATCTGTTGCGGCAAACAAAAAAGTGGAACAAGTACAACGAACGATATTTCCCTTTCTGTCACAGTTATTGAGATTTGTCCGATAGCTTGTCCTGAGTATTATAGGTCCGTGTGAGTGTAACCAAGCATTTAGAAAGAAAAAAATAAATATATTTATTTGGCACACTAAATAAATATATTTCTTTTTTTCTTTCATGGTCGCACTGATAATATATTTTAGGACATCGCTTCACGATATGGTATATGGTTTGACCTTCAATGCCGCTGTCACACAATGGGCTATCTGTCCATCTCCATTTGTGCTTTAGGTAATTGCACCTGGCGTGCCCAGTGCAGATTCTGTTCAGACGGCACCAGTGTTTCCTTGGCAGGGATAAACCTGTAGATTTCTTCGTTGGGTCTAGTGAAGCAAATGAGGGTTCCGTAGCTGGTTCCGACCACTCTTTCCTTTTCCACATTTCTTTCGTTGTAAAGCCATCCTGAACGAGTTCTTAGGCAGCCGTACTAGTCGGTCGCCGTGAATTAAGCCTTTGTGCTGGTGGCTTGGTGAATTCCCTATTGGCCGGCAAATCAGGACGAGACATTGTCTTTCCGGCTGCCCTTACTAAGTGCCTGCTTTCTGAGTGAGGTGGTGCAATATGACTCTGCACAGGCAGCCAGTGAGGTGGTGTTGATTAGATCGTGCCAGATTCGTATCTCATAGCGTCGTTCAGCCTCGTCTCCACTTTTTGCACAGGTGCACTTTCACACTATACAGGTGCCCAGTATTCAGCTGCAGAGTACATTAGACTAATTGCCGTCGTTCGGAGGACATCAGCCGAAGCACCCCACAAAGTATCGCATAGTTTGTGCGAGAGGTTGTTTCGTGTAGCCAGCTTCAGCGATGTTTTGTAGAGATGCTCTTTATATGTTGAAGATCGGTCCAGGGCGACGCTGAGGTATTTTGGTAAGGCATTATAATGTATACCTTAGGTTTTTGTCTTGGAATTTAACAACAGGGTGATAATCTGCTAGCTTGTTGTTGAGGTGGAAACACGAGACTTGCTTTTGCTGAGTCTTGTGAGTGCTTCAGCACTGTATTTTTAACTTATATTGTAAGCATTTTATAATTGTAAACTAACGAATATAAGGTTAGCAGAGGGTGGATGGTAAGGGGATATTCATAACGTAAGACAAATGTAACTACTTGCTGACATAATATTACCAAGGAAAATAACGTTCAGGTATTTGGTCTTTTATCAAATACTGTAATGGAAAGATTTTTAGCGGAATAAATAGCAAAGGAGTAATGTTCTCATAAGATATCATGGACTTCCGATTAAGCAACAACTGATTCAATCAATCACTAGCAGCCAAGTTGATACTAAACCTGCCTACGAAGCTGAAGGTCCTGGGTTCAATATTCGAATCACGGTAAGGGCAAATATTTGAGAGAATTCTATGTAATTAAGTATTTGTATCGTCGTCTAGTACCCATAACACAAGCCTTATTGAGCTTACTATATAGGACTAGTTCGATTTGTCTTACGACTGTCCCCTAATATTTATTTATTTACATCCTTACTCCTTTAGTAATGTTAGATAAAAAATGACTGACTGTTGAGTTTGTTTCGGCGTTTCTTCTTGACAGTGGTCTTCTTTTTCAGAAAAGCTGCTGGTAGAATTTTGGCTTGTAAAAGTGCCAGTGCCATTTCATTTAATAAAGACCGTGTTATATATGTGGCTACCTTGGCTGCTACTGACCAAATGATGCTGACTGTACACGATTTGCTTAGTTAGGACTAGGTCGATATGTGTGAGATCGTCCCCAAATCTATATTTATAAACGTAAAAGTCCTGACTGACTGACTGACTTAAGAGTCCGCAGTAAGCTCAAGTTCTCATACAAACGTAGTTACGCTCTCATTTTAAAACTACGTCTTGGATTGTAACGAAACTTTGCATGTACAATGACATGAGATATCTATGTCTGTAATTAGTTTATGTAGCTTCAGATACCATAGTTAAAAAAAATACAGCGAATCGAAGTTTTTCATACAAAACTTGTTTTTGCTGTATTTCGTTTGTTTTATAAACTGGAACCATATAAACAAATTACAGACACAGATATACCTCATGTCATTGTATATGCAAAGTTTTGTCAGAATCCAACACGTAGTTTTAAAATGAGAGCGTAAGTACGTTTGTATGGGAAGATGAAATTCGGCCGATCTTACTCCGGGCAAACCGTTGAACATTGAAAACTGATTTTTTCACAATAGGTAGTTTGTATATCTCAAGTACCCAATAAGAAAGGATTTTTGAAAAGGGGGTTGATAGTTTGTATGGGGATGGTGTAAAATTTTAAGTGAGAGACTTGAAACTTTCTGTTGGACTCCTTATTACAATACAAGAAAAGCAATTGATTTTTGATAAAAACCCACCCCTAAGCGGGTTAAATATGGGTGCAAAGTTTGTACGGGGGAAATTTGGTATAGAGGTATTTTGAGTGCCGGGAAGGACATAGTTTTTATCTCAGAAATCATCCCCTAAGGGGGTGTAATGGGGGGATGAATGTTTGTATGGAGCTACGATATAAACGAGTTCCACACGGACAAGTATTTATATAAATTGACTGCTAATCCATCGCTAAACGGTTTAGCTAGTAAGGTTTAGCCTAAACCTAGTGTGGTGGAATTATAAGTTAATAGAGCAAACGAGTTTTTTCAAGATCGTCAGAGGGAAACCGTGATATCTGCCTACCCCGGGAAACATGCGTGATATTAATATATGTATGTAAACTCGGTCTTTACGTGTTTAGGTCGATTTGTGTAAGATTGACCCATAAAATCATCATCATCATCCTGGACCTTTATCCCTATTTGGGGTCGGCCTTCCTTGTCCCAAGCCTCCAGGTGGCCCGGTTCCTGGTTAGGTTCTTGTCAATGTTTTGATCTTTAAGGTCTTTTTGGACCGTCGTCCACCAAGTGGCGGGGGGTCTTCCGCTTCCACGCTTCGTCGTCGGCAAGTGTAAGGCTGTTTTGACGATATGGTCTTCGAGTCGTCTTTGTATATGACCGTACCATCTAAGGCGTTTTTCAACCACTTTCTCGTTTATAGGAGCGACTTTAAAGCTGCCTCTGACATATTCGTTTCTGACTTTATCCATTAGAGTGACCATGTAAGATTGACCCATAAAAATTGGTCGCTTTTAGCTATAACACAAACTATTGACTGCCATTGTCTATGTTTTATAAAATAATAATTACCTATCAAAATGAGAATAAACTGCAATAATTATACCACATTTCAGTACGTCATAGCTATTTGAGACAACTGCCTGGTGGGACTTGATTCCGAGTGATCGCATAAGTCTTCTTAATGTGTATGATGATTCATATCAGCCGAAAGACGTCCACTGCTGGACATAGGCCTCCCCCAAAGAGTGCCACAATGACCGGTCCTGCGCCACCCGCATCCAGCGGACTCCCGCGACCTTTACCAGGTCGTCAGTTCACCTACATACATACATACACGCTTTTATTCCCATAAGGGAAGTCACCCAAGAAGGACTTTTATTCCCAGAGCACATGAAATTTATCAGTGATAGTTTGTTAGCCCATCGCCAATAACACACTACAAGTTGAGCCACAAAAAAAAACATGGAGAAAAACTGACTATGACAGGCGGACAGATTCCGAGTGTGTTTCTGTTGGACCACTTAGTACGGAGCCAGGGTATGCAATCTCGCGAGATTTCAGACCTAGGCGAGATCTCGCGAGACCACGAGACCAGTCTGAAAAACGCCCAATTTCGTAAATCTCGAGATCTATGGATCGTAAAATATGGACGAGACCACGAGACCAGTCTGAAAAACGCCCAATCTCGTAAATCTCGAGATCTATGGATCGTAAAATATGAACGAGATCTCGCGAGATCGAGATTGCATTCCCTAGTACTGAACACTAAAAATGAGTAGAACGTATTTCTCGGTAAAGTTATCATATATGCAATAAAAAACGTAGAAAAAATAAATAAAGAGAGGTTGATTGGGACCATTTTCGAAAATATGGACGAGATCTAGCGATATCGAGATTGCATTCCCTAGTAGGTACTGAACATAAAAATTAGTAGAATTAATTTCTCTGTTAATTTATGATATTATATATACTAAACGGGACTTCGAACGGGGACCACTCCCGATCAAGGATATTGTGCCACAGGTTTAGATCCTTCAGTGGCAACGGTTCCGTAGCACTACGCTCGTAGCTGATACCATGGGAAACCCGTATGTAAAGAAAAACGGCTACGAGTGGAGCGCCCGCCGGGTTCCTGTCACTGAAAGTGACATGACACTGAAAGTGTTAAGTTAAACTGTAATTAGCTAGGTATGTGTAAAAATAGTGAGTTTAAACAAGTAATCACCTACTTCAATTGTTTCTTCGAGTTTTTTATGCAAATATGAAAACGAATATTAAAATAGGTATACACAACCTATATTTTATTAACATTACTAGCTTCTGCCCGAGACTCCGTCCGCGTGGAACTCGTTTATATCGTAGTTTCATACTAATTTTCACCTCCCATTTCAAAGCGCAATATCTCGCAAACGAATTACTGATTTGAAAAATGGTTTTAGAAAAACGATATACCACACCATGGGCTTGACGAGAAAAAAATACATCCCCGCTTTAGGTGTAAACTTTTTCTTTATTGAACTGTTTTGTCGGCGTGATTGATTCATATATCCATGCCGAATCACAGTTTTCTAGTAGGAATGGTTACTGAGCTAAGCCGAAGACGGACAGACAGACGAACGGACATGGCGAAACTATAAGGGTTCCTTGTTGACTACGGAACCCTAAAAAACGTAAGTCTTGTTAATCTCGTTATAGACATGTAAAGGAAAAAAAATAATTAAACCTAGCATAAAAATGTCTACACTCACTGCCAGGAACCCGCCTAGCGGGCGCCTACGCCGTAGTTGTTTTCCGCTACATACGAGGAAAACCACGCGATCGGCTACGAGCTTAGCGCGTAGCGCGTAGCGAATCCTCGCAAGAATGTGTTATACAATGTCAGGAATATAGCTAGCTAGGAATCTAATTACAACTTCACAACAAAACCAAGAGCCACCAACACAAATTTCCCACAAAAAACTTTTCCGAAACACCCATTCTCTTTCCGTCTCTCATCAGCTGTTGAATATGGCGCTGAAAAGCGGCGCGCCCCGATTGGCCAGCCGCTTATAAGCGACGCTGTGATTGGTTGAGCGGTGCACATGAGCGACTGGTCACGTGCTCATAAGTTCTCACGTTCGAAATTCAAACTTTTTACGCGACGTTCGAGTGCAGTGGCCGTTGGTGAATTTGTTGTGGAAATGTTGCAGTTAAGTGGAGATGTTGGTAAAATTAATAAGTAATGAATACGGGGAAAGTATAGGCATGATATTTTTTATTATTTTACATACAATAGGCAGTTTTTTTTTATGTGCAGGGTTTTATTTTTATTTATTTATTTGTATATGCCTATAAAAACATTAAAAAGGATGGAAATATTATTAAAAAAGACGTGTTACTTACGAAAAACTGGTCTCGCATCTTAAATGCACTCGGATAAATTAAACACTGCATCTACGCGAAATTAATTAAACGAAAATCGTGACAAAAGACAAAAATCCCCCTATTGTCACGAAAATTGCACGATCACAGTCCGTTGCGTTTAAAATTCGACGCGAAATCCCGTCACTAAATTCAAAAGATTCACTCACAGCCTTACTTGTTTATTAAAATAATTAATAAAACAACAACAACAAATCTTTATTAACAACAAAACAAAAACAACACTGTACAGCGACGAAATCTACCACTCATGAGTACCGAAGAAGTGCAGTCTCGATGCAAATTATTTACACACTTGCAACGCGGTGCATCCTGCCCTAAATGTCCGTAACACACCGTTAAAATATTATAAGAATGTTAAATGAAGTAACCTAGTGGCTGTGTCAGTATAATGTTAATATATTTGCTTGGAAAACGCGCCTCTAAACAATACACAACAGCCTGCGACGCCGCGGCAACAACAATGCTAGGGCGAAATAAGCAAGAAATATTTAACTACCCCAGCAGGGGTGGGGCGGGCACTGGCCCTCAGTATTGGCGCTACGCTTGTGGTAGTTATAGTTTACGAGATACACAGCTCAAATACAAATAATATAAACATTACAACTGAGCATGCGCAAAAGCGGCCGACAGGGACGCAGCTACTGCCTCTCAACTCAAAAAAACGCTCAAACACCAACTTGAAACGTAAATTATAGTGACAAATACTTCATTTTAAGATGTATAGAGTAGTGAGGATACTATATTAGTTTGTGAAATCGTTTTTCTATGGGTTCATTTGCATATTTTTGACAGGAACCGCATTGGGACGGGAGCGTTTTACGCATGCGCTGCAGGCGCAGAAAATGTTATTGACGATGCTAAACGTTTATTTTTGGCGGAAAATACAATATCCAACTCCTTTTCACTTACAAAAATGAAACATTTATATACTAATAGGTCAACTAAAATTAAAACAAAACTGTCAGAGGTAAAGCATCGTTCTATTTTCGAAATTCGCGCCATAAGTCACTGGTGGTGAAAAAAATGGCGGGTCTTTGTCGAAATAAAAATGATGGCAGCACATAAGTTTGGTAACGCGTTGGGACAAATAAGATAAGAAGGTAATCGCCTTTCTACAAGTCCTCAGGGAGTTTGGACTGGATTTATTTCAATTATAATCTAATATAAGATGTCCGCGCATGCGTGCGGCATGATTTACACCGGAACAGACGGATTCGCTTTAAGAGTCCGCAGTAAGCTCAGCAGAAACTTTGCATTGACATGAGGTATATCTATATCTAGTTTATAAAACAAACGAAATACAGCAAAAACCAGTTTTGTACGAAAAATTTAAATTCGCTGTATTTTTTTAACTATGGTATCTGAAGCTACATAAACTAATTACAGACATAGATATACCTCATGTCATTGTAAATGCAAAGTTTCGTCACAATGCAACAAGTAGTTTTAAAATGAGAGCGTAACTACCTTTGTATGGAGAATCGAGCTTACTGCGGACTCTTAACTCTTAATGGCTAAGGGCCGCTCCACACAATGGGCCATCCTGACCCATTATACAGGACGCAACTATGCGTTAAAGAGAGAAAGAAATATTTATGTCTCGTTCTACCGCATACCCGCGTCCTGTATGATGGGTCAGGATGGCCCATTGTGTGGAGCGGCCATAAGACTAAAATCGGTTAGCTTCAAGTCGTTTTGAGTCGTGACGTGAAAACTGAATTAACAATGTTAAGCTATGCTGTACCTAAATATATTATAGTAAATTGCAATTAAAATTTCTTCTCCTTCTTATTTCATGCTAAGTTTGACGTTTTCTTCCGATATTAATGGTGTCAGCTCGATTTGAACGTACTATAACGTATAATTAGATTTAAGATTGGATTGTTTTTTTTTGTTCGATTAAGTTTCATGTCCTCTGTCTACCCCTTTTGGGAATAGAGGCGTGAATGTATGTGTGTATGTATAATTAGGAGGTTCAATCAATCAATCAAGCGCTTATTGCACCATGGTAAACAAATACAGTTCTTAAGTTCTGGAATGGTGTTGCAAAACGTTTAAAATAAGCTTTATGGAAGCAGTACTATTTAAGTATAATTATTATGCATAAAATCTAGTTTGTTGATTTACAAACTATTGAACTAATGATAGGGAACATGATTTTAAACAATAGAATACTGACAACAGGTAAGATATTACTAAAGCTTGTCATCAAAAAACTCGTTCATTGCATAATAACATTTTTGTGCAAGAAATGATTTCAGTTTCTTGATATATAAACTGTTTTTTGTTCCTGCCTAATATAGTCTGGGAGATGATTGTAACACTTTCCTGCTGCGTAGTGTGGGCTGTTGCGAAATATTTGCAAGTTTGAGGTAGGCAATTTGAGTTTATGTTTAAACCTTTTATTTGTGTACTCCTCGAATAGGTGTGTATTTTTCCTCACAAATAAGCCCAATTCTAAAATATATCGGCATGGCAGGGTAAGTATGCCAGGTTTCATAAAATGAGGCTTGCAGCTATCCCAATTTCTTATACCTAACATTATTCTTATGCATTACTTTTGCATGACGAATAGGTCGTGTGCATCCGTACTATTACCCCACATTATAATTCCGTGCCGTAGCCACGAGTGTGTGAAGGCATAGCAGGCAAAGAGTGCTGAAGCAAAGTAGGTTGCTTTACGGAGAGTGAATAATGCATATTGGAACTTGGCTATCTTGGTTTTAATATTTGATACGTGGGTTTTCCAATTCATATATTCATCTGACTTAACATTTTGTATTCTACTCGTAATTTGATCCAACGTATCGCGCACATGCGTACGCATTCGCACGCAGGCACGTGTAGAAGTTAGCCAGTGTAGTACATTGATATCATAAAATTTTAATTTAGCTCTAATTGAAAATTCATATTCATTTAAGTATTAATTTTGAGAGTACATGCTACTGCATGCTACCTTAAGGTGGTTCAACGACCATACAAAACGTCTTTTGTCATTCGCAGGCAAACGGCGTGATATTTTAAGAAACTTATGTTACACACTTTCATAAATTGGCTTTCCAATTGCGTGCAATTCCCCCTTTCCTAGAATAAACTTGTATAAACTAGAATAATTTGACTGAACAGTATGATACTTTGTGAAAACGATTATTCTCAAATTATTTTTACGTGGGAGCCTTTGTGGCCTACTTAGTACTTAGACTAGACATATGATTTTTGATTCGTCGACGAACGTCGGTGTAAGGGCGGTCCACCACCGCCGCTAGGACATTGACATTTTTATCGGCTGATGATTTAACGCCTATCGATTGCCCACTACTCATTCTGGATAAGAATTTAGGACCAGCCAGGAACATACTTTATTCTGGTTCCTGTGGCTTGTCAGGGACAATTTGATTTGGAACAAAGGAATTGTTTTTCGAAATATTTTTTAGGTCAGTCGTAGAGACACAGATCGATACAAGATGTGTTTTTTTTCAATAATGGAAAATATATTTAAGATTTCGTAAAAAGGGCTTTCCAAATAAATTAGGTACATAAAATATTTAACCAACACCCATACTATAAAAATTATAATCTCAAAAAGGTTCATGGATACGTATTATCCATTATCCATTACAAAAATAAATTAAAATGTGGTTTAAAGTAAGGGGTTAATTTAGTTTATATTCGATATGCTTAGTAAAAGAAACTAGAATAATATAACATCAGGTGAATACGTGCCCTTTGTAACAAACCTACGCCAATTAAGCCTCTAAGTAATAATCCCTAAAAAAAACCTTAATTAAAAAAGGAGAAATAATTCCTTAACTTTGCTTAGCGGTGATAAAAAGGTCAAATAAGGCAATAAAAATATAAAAGTAAGGCAAGCGCTGATGAGTGGGCGGAGCCCGCCCTGAACAGCGCCGCCCAGCCCGCTTATGAGGGACGCCTACTTGCAAGAGTTAGGCGGGCGTTTTTCTTTGTTAATATTTTAGATATTTATGAAATTATTTTAACACTATTGATATGGTCGGCTCTCGCATTATACACGGTGTTCCCGGGAATTTCCGTTAACTTCGGCATATTGCAGAGTCCATTCACAGAAACAAATTAGCATAATTATTTCTTGAAAAAGAAAAAAAAAAACCTTTTTTTATACAAAATAATTTTATGTGGCATTAACGGTTATTGTCTTATTGTACAAGAATCTTGAAACAAATGAAATAAAAAATATGTACCACCGATTCAGTTCGTGCCTAATATCGAACGAACTCGCTTTGTAAACCTCCTTGTAGTGTATAGGAACCTTACAAAGTTTAAAAAGCTGTTATGACGTCACAGTTAAGAGCCATTTACACTGGTTAAATCTGCGAAACTGATTAAATTAAAATATTGAATATCTTGATAACAGGAAGAGTTAAGATACTACTGTCTTGGAGAAATTAACTTTATTTGATCTAAACTATGCCCCCTTGCAATTAACGGAAATTGTCAAAAACACGTAGTATACAACTCTCGTCCCCGGATGTGCACGATTTTTTTCTTAGATCATAAAGATGTAGTTTAAATATACTGTGTATGTTGTTTTGCTCCATATCTAGGTTAAATATGTGACTAAAAAAATGGGGACACTTTCTGTTGAATTTCATCTGATACGATTTCTCACGTTAAGTGCTCATTCGGATGTGAACTCCCCTTTTTAGTGTTCCGCACCAAAATTGGTCCAACGGAACACTTATGCGATCACTCGGAGGCTGTCCGTCTGTCACAGCCAGTTTTCTCGAAGACCGTTTGCCATAGGAAGCTGAAATTTGGTATAGATATAGAAATTTATGGCCTAATAACATAAATAAAGTCAAAAAAGTGTAAACTAAAATAATGGGGGCAGTTTAGGGGTAATAAGGGGTTTCGCAATTTTTTTTTGGATTGTAAGGGACGTGTGGTCATTCGAAAGCTCGTAAAAATTTGAGACGGTATACACATTTTGAGTTCTTTTTACGATAGCTCTTACTAGTGTAAAATATGGCCAAAGTAACTTTTTTAAATCTCGGCAATGCTCCTTGAAAATAATATAACTACGGCGGTGATAAAAAAAAAACCGGCCAAGTGTGAGTCGTACTCGCGCAAGAAGGGTTCCGCAGCATTAATCTATAAAAACGGCAAAAAAACACGTTTATTATATGGGAGCCCCCTTAAATATTTATTTTATTTTGTTGTTATAGTGGCAACAGAAAAACATCATCTGTGAAAATTTCAACTGACTTACTACCACAGTTCATGAGATACAGCCTGGTGACAGACGGACAGACAGACGGACGGACAGCGGAGCCTTCGTTTATTCATTCGGACACATATTCCTAGAATAGCTTTTAGACTACATTCGTTATTGGCTGTCAAGTAAAGAAGTCAGAAAAATGCTCTAAGGGGTCGAAGAATATCTGTCAGACCAAATCCTCAAAAAATTAAAAAAAATTGTGGATTCATCTGACGTGGATTCCGAGACTACCTCTTAGACTATCCCCGTTAATGGCTACCAAGTAAAGAACTCTGAACAATCTAGCCCGCCTAGATCCTAGTCGTAATATAGGTGATCCTAGAGGTGCGAATGGGTCGGCCGACTTTGAAATTCATTACTTTACACTACACTAGTCTGCGAGGCTTTGTTTGTGTATTTATGGGTCTTTGCTAGGACCTCTTTGTGAGCAGAGTAATTGCGTAACTATAGAATAGCAACATTAGCAGTAAGGTTTATGAATAAATTATTATTATTAAAAGAATAGAGGTCCGTTGGCTTCTACTGCCATTTTGAATCGGATGAAAAACTTTGTAATAAGTTCTTATCTCAATCAGGTCTAGTTTTACCTCTGGGTTGGAAGCTTTCGTTAGGCTACGGCTATGCCTAATCTTGGAAATAGGTGCCAAAGCGGACCCCGGGCTCCTTTAGGCCACAACCGGGAATAAAACTTACCTATTAGGTTTTGTTTTCATTTTATCTGTGCTTTTGTACACGGTATAAGTTTGCCTATCTCGGTCTACCTACCTTCCTCTCAATTGCTCAAAGGTGGTAGCTGGAAGAGATCCCTTATAGGGATAAGTTCGCCTTTGTACTTTGATCTATTGTGTGACATGTATATTCTTTAACCTGTTATTGTGTACAATAAAGTGCTTACATACATACATACAAAACTCGGAGGATGATGATATTATAAGTTTTTATATGTCCCGCTAAGCCTCCTCCTAGCATTATTTAAATAAAAAAGGAATGGTCTGCGATCCCGCTGGCCAAATGCTGGTTAAGAATAAAAAAAGAATTTATTTATTTATTTACCACAAAATAATTCACTCTCGTTTTGAAGGCACCAAGATCGTAGTTCTAATACAGATAAAGGGAGCGAGCTCCATTCCTTAGCAGTTCGCATTAGGAAAGACAAGGCGAATAAATACATTTATCAATAGAACTAATTCAAATAAAACCTTTTAACCAGCCAATAAAATGCAAACTTATTTTACAACCCGCCAATAAAGTAGTTATTTGTCAAAATGGCCGACTGCGGGCTTTTTTACGACTGTCCCCTGAAAACAGTTTTAATGCGCGATATCGGCATTAATTTAATGTTATCTGACCACCGTTTGTTTCAGGGTACACTTGTCTTTTCAGCGAGCGGAGGTGTATTTGACCACTGTCAATATACAATACAATAAAATACTAATAATTATTAATGCACACGTCAATAGTAATACAGAACAGTAGTACAGAAAACGACGAATATGAGAGCAGATGCATACAACAGGCAGTCTCATCGCTAAAGAGCGATTTCTTCCAGACAACCTTTGGGTAGCGGGGAGAAAAACTGGTGTGTAATGCGTTATGTTAGCGACTGGCTGCTTGTAGTTTTCCAAAGAGAAAGTTACATTTTCACTTAAGTTATAGAAATTGCTATTTCTGATAATTATGTGTTGAAGGTTCTTATTAATACTGAATAGTCATTTGTTTAAACTTGCATGAAACTACTTACTGAATCAAATTTTATGCAGAATAAAGATACATATTTGTATTTAGACAACATTACATGTCAGTAGACCGATCAAAGTATTTAATGACAGAAACCTTACGCTGTTTCAATTTCGCGAAAAACTTCAAAAAAAAATGGGCTCTATTAGGGTTCCTTAGATAATAAGGAACCTTCATAGTTTTGCCATGTCCCTGTATGTCGCCCGTTTTAGCTTAACTTTGTAAAAAATGTTACCGAGCCTTTCGGTCAACATCGGTTACCCTCTCTGGATTATACCTTGAAGATGGTATTGTTTAGACGTTGAAAGAGGTCGTGGGTTCAAAGCTTATTGTCAATATGCGATATATTCATAATGCACTCATTATGAATATATCGCATATTGACAGAAATTGCCTATTTTAACTCTCATATTGCACTCAATATTTGAGTTAAAATAGGCAATTTCTGTCAATATGCTGCGATCTCAAGATTTTCGTCTCCCGCGCGCTAATACGCGGTATTGAAATTGAGGTATTTACTGTCTCTAGCTGTCAATATAACTAATCCTCAGACTAATAAAAGGTTTTCCACGCGTGTGGGCTTCTCTGGGTTCGCAAGCGCAAGAAGGGGTATGTTCTGTCCCTTTTCCGCAAAACGCAGCTTCATATGAAACGATTGTAATTTACTATGACGCTCGCAGATTGTGACGTCACTGTCTGCGAGCGTTTTCTCTCTCTAACAAGTAATATTAAAACGGTGGTAGCTTCGTAATTCTTTGATATATCTGAATGGGATTTTCGTCATTAGGCATATTTTTTGCCTTCATTCTTTTGAAGTAATAATTATTTTTTTAATCTACATCCCCCTATTGTAAGGGGGTTTAGGAGGCAATTTCTGCAGATTTCGTGCATTGTT
Source organism: Epinotia bilunana (assembly GCA_947049275.1). Taxonomy (NCBI): domain Eukaryota; kingdom Metazoa; phylum Arthropoda; class Insecta; order Lepidoptera; family Tortricidae; genus Epinotia; species Epinotia bilunana. The sequence goes on along the minus strand of OX346275.1, from coordinate 11,485,736 downwards.
TTTGTAGATAGGCTTTTGAATAAAAAAATACTGTTTAGCAAAATTTAAGCTTCCTTAAAATTGTAAAAATGTTCGTAGCTTGTTTGCTCTTGCTACGTTTGCTACGACGCGGCGTAGCAAACGCGTAGCACTATCAACCGATTACGAAGAAAAGGGTTAACTACTTACCACCAGTAAAGGTAGTTGCACCATTGGTCTCTGGAACAACGAGAAAAAAGTATTAAGTAAAATTGAAGATAATTAACTATAAATAAATATTAGGGTACAATCTTACACAAATCGAACTAGTCAAATAGTACCTAAGTTCAATAAGGCATTTATTATCGGTACGGCAACGATATATTTAAAACATAATTTAGATATACATACTTAAATACATTGAAAGCATCCCAGACTAAAGAAAATATTCATGCCTTTATTTTACTACACGAGACTTAATCGTTTAATGTAAAAATAATGTGTGAGAATCGTGAATGTCAATATAAATGTTCATGCTCATCAGACAAACTAAGTATAAACTAAGTATAAACTAAGTATAAACTCATTCTAATACGACGAACATTTTACGTCCAGCATAAACTTGTTCACGTTCGGCCTCTACTCTGATCTCCCTATTTTTTAAACATTTATCGCAATGATAAACAGTCAATAAACACACATACATACATGTAATTTATCGCGTGACAACCCTAAGCAATGTTATTGAGAAGATAAAACACGATAAATATATAATATGCACACTTGTTTTTGTTTGTGCGTGTTATCGGCGAAGATAAGCCTCTCTACGTAAATAATGTGATAAAAGGCATTCAGGATAACGTATCTCATAAACAAAGATTCGTTCTGATTGTAAAAAAACAGCTTAACATTATATTGCCTTATATAATGAATACGTTTAATATTGTAAATCATCATCATCATATCAGCCGAAAGACGTCCACTGCTGGACATCGGCTTCCCCCAAAGAGTGCCACAAGACCGGTCGTGCTCCACCCGCATGCAGCGGACTCCCGCGACCTATCCCAGGTCATCAGTCCACCTTGTGGGAGTAAAATTGTAAAGCACCAACAAAAATCGTGCCGTTGTCGATATATATATCCCATTTATTTAAGCTTTTAAAGAGTTAGTTAAACGTTTTCAGGCGACCAGTTAACCTTGTGGATAGTGACGCTGCCTACGAAGCTGAAGGTCCTGGGTTCGAATCCCGTTAAGGACAAATATTTGTGTGATTTGAGTCTTGGATGTTTTTCTATGTATTTAATTATTTCTATCTATTAAATATATCGTTGTCTAGTACCCATAACACAAGCCTTATTGATTTTAGTATGGAACTAGGTCGATTTGTGTAAGATTGTCCCCTAATTATTATTTTTTTAATGATTTTTCCATATCTAAGGACCATGGGTTCCTGGACTTTTGGAAGGCATGCGTTAATAATAATATTATAAATTAGGATGCAGCGAAATGTTATATCGTTCACATATGGAGCAGCCCAGCAACTGGAAAAGTATGCAGCCTTACAGAAGACCGGAGTTGTAATAACACTATTATAGGCACATTGCGTTATTTGATGGTAAATAAGGTCACCACTGTCACCAGAGTTCCCGGGAATGCGGTGTTGAGAGCGAGATGACGCAGTTATGTCTAGCTGTTAACATAGCGCATAATTTTGTCAAGGAATGGTAGGCAACGCGCATGTAGCTCGGCTGTAGTTGCCAGCGTTCTCTGTCTACGATATCGGTTACCATCAGTGTGTTATTACAAAACATAGAAGCGTCACAGTTGAAGCTATTGTTGCCAACCGCTTCATGTGTTACCTTTATACTTAAACGACTATAATTAGGCTCCAGAGGCTCTAGTATAAGTTTTACTGAAACAAAACGTTACGATCGCGTTTGCGTTTTACCCCCATTTTGTATGGGATTTGACAGCTAAACGCAAACGCGGTCGTAACGTTTTGTTTCGGTAAAACTTATACTAGAGCCTCTGAATTCAAAAACAGGAGGAACGTTTTTTGTGTCCAGTCTGTGTAATATGACCCTCGTCTGCAGCACGGATCAATAAAATACGTGTTATAATGCCCTCTGTAATATTAAATCATAGTTTCTAGTTAAATAACCGAATCTGGAAGCCACTTATGTACGACATCTCATTTTATATTTAACAGTGGTTTTTCGCTGAAGGAAAACATGGTGAAAAATCCGGTCTAATCCCAATAAGGGCTAGTTTTCGCTCTCGGTTGGAAGGTCAGGTGGCAGTTGCTTTTGTAAAACTAATGGCTATGTCAAATCTAGATTAGGTGCCAAAGCGGACGTCGGGCTCGTTTGAGCAGAACCGGGAAAAAATGCTATGTGCATAATGCTGTTTCGTACATAAACTAACAATCAACTAAAACCACAATCCAACCGCAGTGAAACAAGTCCCGATATTTATAAAATAAAAGCTTGTTTACCATCGGTATCGATTGGTGTTTTCAATCGATTTTCTTGTTTATAATATCGATGAAAGCAATCGACACGGACATCGTTTCGTATTCTTCTCGCTTGTTCCGAGTTTACATTTCGATGGTATTGTTTTTTAAAAACATTGCGCTCTGTTTTTGAATTTCGAATTTCATCTGAGATTGGGATAACTGTAGATTTGTTATCAAATAAGGTTAGGTTCGGTTGAATTTCAAACATAAAATCAGTTCAGTGGTTTTTAAAAATATTATAACGTCTCTTAGATAGTGGAACCTGACAGATCGATTTTAAGCACTCCCGTTGGTGAGGAGAATGAGGTCATCAGTTTACCTTGTCTAACCACGGTAGTACTACTCCGGTACGTGGTCGCCACTCGAGAACCTTTCCGCCCCAACAGCCATCGGTTCTACGTGCAATGTGCCCCGCCCACTGCCACTTAAGTTTAGCGATTCCGAGGGCTAATTCATTGTATGACGTAAAAAAAAAATGTACAAATGGCGCACTTAATGCCAAATACCAAAAAACATATTTACAGTAACTGTCTGATGCGTCTCAAAGGCAAAAAATAACAGCTTTCAGAATAACTCCTAAATTTTAAAAAAATCGAAGGGGGCTGATCAAAATATGTTTTGATCAAATTTTTCGTTGAGTCAGCTCGGTACCGCCAAGTCATCCAGCGAATTGAACCCATTTCAATGCCCTATTATTGTTAAATAAAAACGATTTTCATTGAAAGGAAATGGCAGAGTAAGTGAAGTGATTTGTATAGAGATAAGAAGCTGAAAGCGTTGGCTTAAGAGTCCGCAGTAAGCTCGGCCGAATTTCACCTTCCCATACAAACGTAGTTACGCTCTCATTTTAAAACTACGTGTTGGACTGTGACGAAACTTTGCATATACAATGACATGAGTTATATCTATGTCTGTAATTAGTTTATATGGTTCCAGTTTATGAAACAAACGAAATACAGAAAAACAAGTTTTGTATGAAAAACTAAAATTCTCTGTTTTTTTTACTATGGTATCTGAAGCTACATAAACTAATTACAGACATAGATATACCTCATATCATTGTATAAGTATGCAAAGTTTCGTTATAATCCAACACATCGTTTTAAAATGAGAGCGTAACTACGTTGGTATGGAGAATCGAGCTTACTGCGGACTCTTATAGGACTGTAAAGAAAATGATTACGTTTACAATCTTCGCTTTACATTTACAGCATTTATATTTTTAGTAAAAAAAAAACGTATTTTTACAAGCTTTTATTTTAGTTTCACCTGTTACCCGTTGCCTGTAATCAAATCTTGTAAGTTAAATATGAACCACTTCCCGGTTTCCGATTGAGTTGAAATTTTGCACGAATATGCAAATCGCGTGACAATGCAATATTATGATTAGGAGCTGATCTGATGATGGAGCTGGAAGGTGGCGATAGGTACTCCGTAATAAAACCACATAACCCCATCGAGTTTGGGCTCGTTAGAATCGTCTCAATCATAGTTGATGACGGTATACAGAAAAGTACAGTCGGCAATAAAAGCTTTTTTTGACGGAAACTTTTTATTTTTTAACCTGCGAGCCAAGCGAACCATGATCACCGTTTCAGCTTGGAACGAAATTCTTTCGTATATCCGGCTGTCCAGCTGTTCTCCTCTACAGGTCGCATTTGTCAATAGAATTATCGTCTAATTTTGGGAGCAGGTTCATTAATTGTATGAGATTCTTTGTTGCCCTGTACGGGTAGCACGCGACGGCGCGCGAGCTCTCTCGATTTTTCCCGCACTATCCGTCTCTTTCTTATTAGAACACTTAGAACAAGAGATATAGTGCGAGAAAAATCGAGAGTATGTCGCGGCCGTCGCATGATAGACGTGCTGTATTAGAAATTTAAACAAGTTTCTGTCAAAAATTTCATTTTTGGTACAAGCTTTTATTGCCGACTGTACTTTTCTGTATACCATCATCAACTACTCATTGAGACGATTCTAACGAGCCCAAATTCTACGGGGCTACGTCGGTTAAGTACTGAATTCCCATGGCCACCTTCTGTCTCCATCATCAGATCAGCTCGATGGTACCATAATATTGAATTGTCATCTAAACTATACTTGTATCCAAAATTTCAGCTCAATCGGTCTCCGGGAAGTGGGTCAAATCAAATTTAACTTGCAAGATTTGATTACAGACAGACAACGGGACAGGTGAAACTAAATAAAAGCTTGTAAAAAGATAAATTCGCGAGTTCTGCAGCCCCTACTTTTACAAATGTTTAAAAGAATTAGTAACAAAATTATCCATATAATTGTTGACCTTATGCTCGAAGCACGAAGGTTTGCAAGCTGGCATTCTCGGATGCAGAGTTAGGGTGAGTACCCACTAGAGCTGTGCTATAGAGCGGAGCGGCGTGCGAGGAAAAGAACCACGAATAGCATAGAATCGCAATTCGCTAGCCTCGCTCATGTATCTATTCACATATTCTATTGGTGGTTTTTCCTCGCATACCGCTCTGTTACGACGCACAGTTCTGGTGGATACTGTCAGGCGCGAAACAAATTTTAATGAGAAATGTATCATGTACATGTCACATAATGTCTCATATTAACCTTCTAGATAAACATGATTTCTCGGTCCCGCAGGTCTGTCAATTCCGCGGCCAGTTAAAGTATAACTGTAAAGTTCATTTCTAAACGCGATTGTAAACAAATATAAAAATCAAATCTCAAATCGAATAGTAAATACATGGAACAAATTACGCTAGAAATGTTAACCAGTTTAAAAACAGACTCGACAAACTATCTAAAGCAGTGTGGACCTGTGCCAAGTGAACTATGATTTAGACGTATCAGCGTAAGCTGCCTGTCTAAAATAGGTTAAAAAAAAAAATATAGCTTATTTGTATACCTTGATATACATAACATAATATAGACCTGTTTTACCAACTTTCCTATATTTTTTATACATTTCTGATATAAATTACTCGGGTATCAACCAGATTGAGCAAGTTTTTGCATACCACTGTCCGCCTTAAACTCCATTGCAACGCAACTAAATAACATATCTACTCAACTGTGTTACCTATATTAGGTTTTATTTTTAATTGGAATCATGATTGGTTCATGATATGTGAATGTTTTTTATATTTTATTTATAATTTGTGTATTGTATATTGTTACATAATATGTTACCGTGTAAGCGTTTTGTTGAAATAATGTAAGCAGTGTCTATAATAAAAATAAATAAATGATACTAACCTACCTAAGCCCCAGTGCTCATCATTGGAATGTGTTCGTTCTAAATTAAAGCACAAAAGTTAGTTAACATTTTTAACCAAGCATATTTTGCAATACACACAACAATCAACACAACCAATCCTCAAATGGATGAAGCGTCGGCAACGCACTTGCGTTTCTTCTGGAGTCGCCAGCGTCTACAGGCTACGGTGTCTGCTTTTCATCAGGCAGGCCGTAAGCTTGGCCACCAAAAGAAAACAAAAGCATTGTCAGTAAAATGTCACTCTTAATTTCTACAGTGAAATCACTACTTGCAATTAGAGCTGGGCGTTTTTTCCCGTAAGCGTTTTCAAAAACAGTTTCTCGTACAGTAACGGAAAAACAGTTTGTGGTTAGAACCACAAACCGTTTTTATAAAAACGATGACAAGGAGCTACGAGTAGAAGGCGACAGTCGCACGCAACGGTTGCAATGCAAAACGTGAAAACGCAACTCGAACAGTTTCGTTTCACTTCGTTTGGCGACCGGCGACGGCGGCGACGCACGGAGAAACTAGTTATTTTTGAAACCGTTTTTCAAAACAGTTTTGTGATTTAAAAAAACTATTACGTTTTGTTTCACGGAAAAGTCGAAACGACCCAGCTCTACTTGCAATTGAACATCACTCACCGTCACGTCAGCATCTATGTCACCACTGTCATCCTTCTGGAGACACATCCAGGTTCACAATTAGTCCACCTCACAATACCAAAACAATGGTTCTGGTAATCATTCGTCCCCAGCACACTGCCTTGTGGCACACCCGGCCGCACTCGTGCTTCGAATGCGCCTGCGTCCAGCCAATGTTTTGAATACAATCTGTAACAGAAAGAAATAACAATAATAAACTTCACAGTATGTACGCGTGTTTGTATGTAGGTGACGAGGGTTCCTTCGCGGGTTGAGGAGTCAAAAGGCTAGGGCAAGTTAAAGGAGGAATCTAAATTATTTTATTAGTATTAGTAACAAATAATGTTTAAAAAAATATCCTGGGTTCGTCTTACTTTTCTTGTACTCATATACTTTTATTATACACTGATCAAGCAAAAATTTGTAATGTATGAAAAAAAATACTATGCTTCAGCTTGTGTTGAAAATCAGATGTCCGGGTGTCCCGCTTTCTCGCTGTTCGCCTCTACAGACCCCGTATCATGGTCGGCCTTATTACGCGATGAGTGACAAGATAGAGCGTCCGTCTCGTTCTATTGAACGGTGTCAGCCAGTGACAGACGCTCTATCTTGTCACTTATCGTATGATAAGCCCGACCATGGTACGGGGTCACCGGGCGTAGCACGGTTGCCATTTTATCACTTATCGTTGTGGATAAGGCATCTGTCACTCTCGCACTCGCATACTTGTCAGAGCGTGATGGGCGTCTTTAAAGAAAGAAAGAAAGAAATCTCGTGATATTTTGTGAGCCGGTTCAATAATTATATACTTACCCTTTTTTATGGAATCAGTTTTTTGAACGAAATTTTTAAAAAGACAGTGCTCATAAAGCCACTGGTATTGAATGTCAATAAGAATACCTCTGTCTCCGTCTTTCAAAATGAAAATGACAGAGCCCTGAAAAGGACGGAGGGGTAAAGACCCCTTCAGCCACTAGAACATCTAGCTGGAATCGCAACCGTTATTTATTCGCTCCGTCCCAAAAGTGGTCCAACGGAACTCCTAATGCGATCACTCGATCTATCTGCCCCAGACAAATTTTCTCAGACTCATAAAGCAGATACCATTTGGTATGAAGTATACCAATCAATAGCCAAGTGAAGCCAAGGCGTATATCTGGTATTGGGCGGCAAGTTTATGGACTGAAGGGTTTACGTCATTTATTTTTGAGTCCCCAGCACGATCGACTCCATACAAACGTTTGGCTCTCATTTTAAAACGGCATACCTAATGGAATAAAATGAAACTTTGTATACACAATGGGATGCACAATATCTAGATCGGGACTAGTTTATGTTCCTATATTAGTCCCCTGCACTATATTAGTAATTGCACGTAGAACCGATGGTCGTTGGGGCGGAAAGGTTCTCGAGTGGCGACCACGTACCGGAAGGCGCAGCGTGGGTAGGCCCCCCACAAGGTGGACTGATGACCTGGTAAAGGTCGCGGGAGTCCGCTGGATGCGGGTGGCGCAGGACCGGTCATTGTGGCACTCTTTGGGGGAAGCCTATGTCCAGCAGTGGACGTCTTTCGGCTGATATGATGATGATGCTGATGATTAGTCCCCTGGCGACCCTTGGGGGGTTTTCTAAGTGTTTTTGAAATTTAGTAACTATTAGCTACTTACATAGCTACATTAGCATTTGACGATCCACTGCCGGAGATAATATTTATGACACTTTCAGTGCCAGAAAGCGCTCGGCGCTCTACTCGTAAGCGCTTTCCTCTTCATCCTTTCATATACATACATACATACAGACATTCACGCCTTTATTCCCAAAAGGGGTAGGCAGAGCACATGAAACGTATGTTCCAGCGCCACTTTTAGCATAAATGTGAGTATAAAAGATCGACAAAACCCACAACACACTTCAAGCCTGGTTCCTTAGTCGACTTTTACGACAATCACGAGAAGAAAGGGGGTGGTGAAATTCTAACCCGACACCACACGGGTTCATGTACGTGAAAGTGTTTAAGCCTGAATAACCTTTAACACTACTGAACCACAACACTGTTCGCGCGTCTAGATTCACTTTTACCTACGATGCAGCGTTACGTAAACAATTACTATTATTTTTAAATATTGTCATGCAATCTTATCTATGACTAATCGCAACAGCAACACCTGACTAACACAAAGGTACAATCTTCACCATCCGGTCTAATATTAAACATGCGCCTATTTAAATATACCTAGACACTTTCTCTCTGGCAAACTTGTCTATCTTTTATAAGCCTTATATTAACTTCAGCTGAAGCCTAGTGGTTCAGGCATGCGGATGTCAAGCGGCGGTCGTGTGTTCCAGGCTCGTGCCAATGAGTTTTTTGGAACTTAATATGTACGGAATATTTACCGTTAGCTTTTCGGTGAAGGAAAACATCGTGAGGAAACCGGTCTAATCCCAATAAGGTCTAGTTTTCCCTCTGGGTTGGAAGGTCAGATGGCAGTCGTTTTCGTAAAACTAGTGCCTATGCCAAACCTTCGGATTAGGTGTCAAAGCGGACCCCGGGCTCCTTTAGGGCACAACCGGGAATAACGTTTAGTGTGAATTTCTTCTGTGTCTATTTTTATTTATTGTAATTATAACAAACAAAACAAAAGATGACACGAATGCAATAGGAGCGCGTTGCATGCGATAGAAAGGGACGGCCACGTTTAGGCTCGTTCGGCATACCTGAACAGGGGAACCTTCTGTACGTAGTACTATTATTTACTAGCGTCTGCCCGCGACTCCGTCCGCGTGGAACTCGTTTATATCGCAGCTCCATGCAAACTTTCACCCCCCCATTTCACCCCCTTAGGAGATGATGTCCGGGATAAAAACTATCCTATGTCCTTCCCCGGGACTCAAACTATCTCTATATCAAAATTCATCTAAATCGGTTCAGGAGAGGTAACAGACAGACAGACAGATAGACCGACACGTTTTCGCATTTATAATATCAGTATGGATTCTGTAGTGAAGGCACTTTCCCGGTCGCCATAAATATGATTGAGCTGATATTCCACTAAGGCCTACCTCTCTTATAAGTGAGTTAGTTGAGAATTGAGATAAGGCGAAAAAGGGCTATGTAATTACCATTTGTGTGGTCAAAATTATAAAACAAAAGAATAACGTTAAAAAAAACTAATTGAGAACCTCCTCCTTTTATTAAGTCGGTTAAAAAAATATATATGTACCTACCGAGTTTAAACATCAAAGCTTAGTTTTTTGTGTAAATGGGTAAATCAACTATTCATTGTGGTTATTATGTCCCATTAAGCTGATTTTCCACCGGAGGGGCTAGACGAGACGAGGCGAGGCGAGAATTGAAATTCGTATGGCAAATTTTCAATTCTCTCCTCGCGCGCGCTCGGTGGAAATAGTAAGTGCCATACAAATTTCAATTCTCGCCTCCTCCCGTCTCGTCCCGCTCCTCCGGTTCAAAATCAGCTTTAGCCAAGACACAATATGACAGTTTCTTCGAAAAAATGCTGCAAGATAGAATTCATGCTTAAAAGATGTTCCATAAAAAAAGGGGTTGAAAATGACAAGAAACCTTTAACCTACCCATAAAATTGCAGTTATAAAAACCGGTCGAGTGCCAGTCGGACTCACGCACGAAGCGTTCCGTGTCATTATCAATAAAAACGGCAAGAAAATCACGTTTGTTGTATGGGAGCCCCCTTAAATATTTATTTTATTCTGTTTTTTTTTTTAGTATTTCTTGTTACAGCGGCAACAGAAATACATCATCTGTGAAAAATTCAACTGTCTAACTATCACGGTTCATGAGATACAGCCTGGTGACAGACGCACAGGCAGACAGACGGACAGCGGAATCTTAGTAATAGGGTCCCGTTTTGCCCTTTGGGTAGGGAACCCTAAAAAATGACCCAGGCCAGGAGACATGACATAACCATGGCAACTTCTGAACGACTGTTAGTGTGTGGCTGTTAGAGTAGCTCAGCAAGATAAGACCACCTGGGGCGCTAGCGGTAAACGAAAACGAAATTCGCTCTCTGTCGCTCGAATAAGCAAGTGCGACAGAGAGAGATACACAAACGAAGTTCGTTTTCGTTTCGCGGTAGGGCCTCTGGGCTGTTATTCGCTACGCGCTAATGCGGCTCACCCCGCCGGTCACCCGTCGCGAAACTAGACCTCTACTTACTACGCATCGCGGTGTCAAGACATATTTGCGGGTGAGCTTAAAACAAGTTGCAGAATAGGGGGACTGGTGACAGACGGACAGACAGACAGACAGACGGACGAACAGCCGAGTCATAGTAATAGGGTCCTCTTCTAGGTGTAGCTATTTAGCGATAAGTCCACCTGTGCACTCTTTACGCACACGGACGTCCGTTCAAAATGACGAAATTACAGCACATGTTTATGGCCACCAACAATAAAACCTTGTTGATTCGGCCGACTAAAACAATCCTTGTTTGGGCCCGACCCGTCACCCGACGCCCGTCGCGTTTCAATAAACAACTAGTCATAACATTATTGTGCAACTATTACCGGCTAGCTACCGAAATAAACTGCAGTTTTCAAAGTTTTCAGTAGATGGCGCTGAAGGCGTGGGGTGGTTTGCTGAATCGCGCTTTAATGTTTCCCTGCGCGGCTATCACAAGACGGCACGCGAGCTCTCTCGATTTTTCTCGCACTATACTTCTCTTTAAAAAAAATCGAGTAAAAGAGAGACGAATAGTGCGAAAAAATCGAGAGAGCTCGCGCGCCGTCTTGTGACAGCCGTGCAGGACTCGAGAGTAAAACCATAGTACGTATTTACCAATGGTGGAGCGCCCATACAAGCCGACCCCACCGGCTGGCCTAAAATTTATTTTTAGGCGAGGCTATAGTTGTAAACTCTACTATTTCTTACCGTTTTTGTTCCAGGTTGCCCAGCGAAAATGTTTACGTGCCGCCACAGGTAGTTACAGAAAATACATTCGATTAATTCATCATATCACCCGAAAGACGTGGACTGCTGGACATAAGCCTCCCCCAAAGAGTGCTGCAATGAGAGTGCCGGTCCTGCGCTACGTTATAAGCATCCATTGCCAAGCTGTTAAACCTGCATCCAGCGGACTCCCGCGATCTTTACCAGGTCATCAGTCTACCTTGTGGGGGGGTCTGCGCCTGCCGGTACGCGGTCGCCACTCGTAACCCTGATAGTTGGGTGACTGGTGAGCGAGCGAAGCGAACGAAGTTTTCCTTTTTAACTTGGGTCAAAATTATTTCGTTTGTCTTGAATTCTGTCCGGTGGTTCTCCTGAGCAATAGAGCTTCAATGATTACATAGTTTTTTAGCCGATTCAGTTTAGGTATCGAAATTTAAAAAACGACTGGTCTCGAGTTTTATCGCTCACAGAACCACTAGTTAGGTATACACGGGTTATAAGTTATCTATTGCCAAGGTGTTAAAACTAAACTAAACCTACGGACACGCCTCCGTAGAATCACAGATAAAATGGCGTAGAGACGTGAAAAATAACAGATAGTTTATAACTTAATTCTAGGCTGAGTCGGTCTTATGCCCAAGAGGATATGTCGATAGTACTCAAGATACTGGACAATTTATAATTAGAGGTGTAAAAAAATGCAAGTCATTGTGTGACAAGGTTATTATCTTTGGAAACCTCATGTGTTTTCTGTGCAAGTAATTGGCTTATACTGCTTCTGAAGGCCATTTCGATCTAATAAAACACTAAATATCGCGTAGGTAGGCACATAAAATTATCGCAGCACAGTTCCTTATCTCGCTTGTTCTTTATTTACACTCCATCACATAAACATCTTTCTTTCGCTTATCAACTCGCTTGAAGTGATTCAGTTGTGTTATTTCATTCATCCAAGCGATAAATTATAATTAAATTCGCTATTGATACGCGCGCCATCTATGATTTAATGACTGAACTATCAGCGCGCTATGCAGAAAACATAGCTAAGTAATAGTTTGGTAAAACTGGCTAGAGTGCCATCTAGTGAGGTTAACCTGTACTCTTTTTTCGTCGACACGCCTGTTGCATACGGACATTTGTTTACACAACACAAAAGACCCTTGTTTGCTTTTCGCTAGACGTTTCCTGGTTGTTTTGAGTGTGTGCTGTGTGTGTGTGTGTGTTTTCACAGCCGGCGCGGAGGACGGTACCTACACAAAAATGTTGTTGTTTGCACGACCGAGTCGGTAATAAATTCTGTTTCTGGTGATGCACGCTTTGGTTGGCTGGAAATGATGTTAATAAATGAGTTATGGGTTAAACGTTGAAAACTAGTTCGTAAATCTAAGGACTTATAATTACAATGTCATGTCTACCTTTTGGGCGACGTGTTCTCAACGTTTAACCCAAAAATACATTCATTCATACTTTCTTCAATACTGGCGGAATAAATTTTGAAATCGCATTGCTAGTTTGATTTTCGGACATGAATTCCCCTAAACCTAAACTATAAAGAATCCTATATTAAACAACCAAGTTTTTTCCTAATTATAATATTAGAAGGTAAGTTCCTAAGTATACCTAGAGTGGGTGGAGATTTGTATTGATGGAGACATCCCTTAAGATATAACTCGTTTCATATCTCAATCGTTCGTTCTGACTACAAAGACATGAACATCCCTATGGCATGCCAGAGACAAGACACACGAAATTGGATCGCAAGTGAATCCAGGGCCACTATTCGACTTGCAAAATGCGACGCGTGGACATGACATAGGGATATCCCTCTCTTTCAAAACTGCAATTAAAATGAAGAATCTCGGAGACATAAAACAAGAGAGGCACAATTATTTCCCTCCCGGAAAACATAGTGGATGCCTGCCCAGGGTAGGCAGGGTATTCGACTTAAAAAGCGTGTCGTGTCCTCATCGTGTCCCTTTATTCGTGTCTCCGACATTCTCAAATTTAATGGTAGTTTTGAAACAGAGGATATCCCTATGTCATGTCCACGCATTTTGCAAGTCGAATACGTCCCTGGAATCATGACGTTGGACATGATTCCATCGATCGATATTGATAATATTGATGTAACCGGGTAAGATAACACTATCTCGCATATTTAGAACAGCTATATGTGGCTATATATGTATGTAGACAGGTGACCTGGTACAGGTCGCGGGAGTACGCTGGATGCGGGTGGCGCGGGACCGGTCACTGCGGCACTCTTTGGGGGAGGCCCAGGTCCAGCAGTGGACCTTTCGGCTCATATGCTTTTTGGCATGGTGAATAGATGAAAAATGTTTTTCTTATATCAAATCGGCCATAATGTAGCCATTACCGCCTGCTATTTATGAATGCGAAAAATCCCTCCTGACCCTCCCCCTGGTCCCACATTTTATTTCTCACCAAGAAAGTCTCAGATCGCATAGGTACTTATTGCCACTGCTATCGGCTCGGGGTCAACCCGCGATCTGGGACATTCGAAAACACACAAAAATTCCGAAGTCATTTGTCTGAAATTTCAAAATTCCGAACGCGTTTTCCGATAAACGAAAATTTTGATTTTGACGCATATTAATAGGTTTGTTTAGGAAAAATCAAATATTCCTTCAGCCGCATGTAATTACGAAATTCGGAAAACATGCTTTCGAACAAAACAAATGTCTCGCCGGAATACGGTATTTGACAAAAGTCAAATCAGCTTCTTTTTAAGAAACGTCAAAAACGCTCCGTTGGTATGGAATTTGTAGGAATTACTTGCTTGTGACGTCACTCGCACGTCACGCAACGTCCTTAATGTTAGTTTTTATGAATTTAAAAATATATGATACTTTCCGAGTATGTTCGTAATGTTTATCAATTGCTAAAAAAGAACCAATTTATTACTCTGTTGTCAAATACCTAATATGCGTATTCTTGGTTTTACCCAGGTGAGTAATGTAATAATTTGTAGAATATTACTCACAAATAGATTTATTAGAGTTAGTAAAATGTGTTAAAACAGGTAATGTAATGTAATACATGAGAGCAGGGTTACGCAAGGTTGTTGCGGCGAACAATGAGCGATGGGAAAATGCTCGCGTTTCTTAACGCTAGTGCTGAGCCTACTATCGATAGTTTCAATAAAATAGAAAGAAAGAAAGAATATTTATTCAAGACGCTACTAGACCTACTTACCGATGACCCGAATATTGAGAGAGAGCGCAGGGCGCTGCATGGCTGTAAGAAGCAACATGCTGGCCCATAGGTTTTCCCGCTGTACATATAATGTCAAAATAACTTTGTTTAGATCTTTCCGCCAAACATTTTCACGGGAAGCCTATGGGTTAGGTATGACGACGAGCTTACGACGCCCTGCGCGTCCTCTACAATAATTCTTTCAAAATGTTGATGGGACTACCCGATGCACCGAGTGAGGAATGTTGAGATCCGACGTCGCACTAAGATGCGCGACGTTGGAGATACCATTACCAAACTCAAGTGGAGTTAGGCAGGAGCTTGCCAGGCAGAATGATGGTAAGGTGTACCAAAAAGGTGTCAGATTGGTGGTCACTTCTAGGTAAAAGGAGCGTCGGCCGTCCACCAGCTCGATGGGTGGGCGATATTAGGAAGATTGCGGGTCACTTCAGGCCCCGTATCATGGTCGGCATTATCACGCGATAAGTGACAAGACAGAGCGTCCGTCACTGGCTGACACCGTTCGATAGAACGAGACTGACACTCTATCTTGTCACTTATCGCGTGATAAGGCCGACCATGATGCGGGGCCTGGATAAGATTAGCTCAGGGACGGGTGGCGTACTCGAAGAGAGGCCTATGCTCAGCAGTAGGCGATTACGGGCTGTAAATGATGTTGATGATGAATGTGTTTGCATCAATATCTCACTCGATAATCTTCCATCCGGCACATCCCTACCCTACATTTTACACTATTTGTTTGCGGATTGCAACAACTACCGACAACAGGGCTCGTGCGAAAATGTCTTAATTTATGTTGCTTTTACTAGATAAAACTGTTTTACAGCTGTGAGCTAACTTTACCTAGTTACTTTACTAGATAAGTATTTAATATATACTTATTTACAACACGATGGTGGTAGTTAAGTACGCTTATGGCCGCTACACACTCTGCGCCTTCCTGACCCATGATACAGGACGCAATTATGCGTTAAAGGGAGTAAGACATATTTATGTCTCGTTCTACCGCATATAGCCGTGTCCTGTATTGTGTCAATTGCGTGGAGCGGCCATTACAGTAGAACCACAAATATAAGTTACATCGACAATATCCGTTTGAGGACACAGGTAGCTAACGCCAACTGAAAAATCGCCAGTGACATCAAAAAGCAGTTACAGATAGCTATCCTCTTCTGCCGTGCCCCCAAACGGATATTGTCGATGTAACTTATATTTGTGGTTCTACTGTACCAGCCTATAGACAGGACGCTAGCAATTATTAACACATTCTAAAGAAATACATACACGGTGATTTTTAATCCGTGATCAGACCCCGTAGTATGGACGGCCTTATCACACGATAAGTGACAAGATACAGCGTCCGTCACTGGCTGACACCGTTCAATAGAACGAGACGGACGCTCTATCTTGTCACTTATCGCGTGATAAGGCCGACCATGATACGGGGTCAGGAGTCGAAAAATATAGATAAACAGCCAAAACGGATTTCAATGGATGAGGTCTCATGCAATGAAATCACTGTTTAGTTAATTAAATTTAATTATAATGTCCACTGAATGTTTGCTCACCCTACATTTCCTGAAGTTAAGTAGGTACGTCAAACACACATAAGTCAAATTTTCGCAAGTAAACAACCATTAGGGTGACAATGATTTTGAATTATAAAGTAATTCCTTATTCAGTTTGATTCAGAAAAAAAGACCGGGTTGCACTCCGGGAGTGCCGGCAGAAGTGAAAACTTAAATATTACTTTGAAAAAAAAAGAAAAAAAAACCATACGTCGGTTAAGTACTGAATTCCCATGGCCACCTTCCGTCTCCGTCATCAGATCAGCTCGATGGTACAATCATATTGAATTGTTATCCAAACTATAAAAAATTTCAGCCCCCAAAATTTCAGCTCAATCGGTCACCGGGAAGTGGATCAAATTTTTGATTACAGACAGAGACGGGACAGGTGAAAGTATATAAAAGCTTGTAAAAAAGTAGGTACCGTTACTTCCTGTAATATTTATAATAATGCTAATTTTAAGGTGACGCCCCGGTAGCCTAGTAGTTCAGGCGTGCGGCTGTCAAGCGGCGGTCGTGGGTTCGAATCCCGGCTCGTACCAACCAGTTTTTTTGAACTTATGTACGGAATATTTACCGTTAGCTTTTCGGTGAAGGGAAACATCGTGAGGAAACCGGTCTATTCCCAATAAGTAGTTTTCCCTCCGGGTTGGAAGGTCAGATGGCAGTCGCTTTCGTAAAACTAGTGCCTATGCCAAATCTTCGGATTAGGTGTCAATGCAGACCCCGGGCTCGTTGAGGGCACAACCGGGAAAAACGCTAGGAGGATACTTATATAACTTGTTTTAGGTTCACCTCAACGCTCACCCACAAATATATCTTGACACCGCGATGCGTAGTAACCAAGCGTAGGTAGAGGTCTAGTTTCGTGACGGGTGAACGGCGGGGTGAGCCGCTTTATTTATTTATTTATTTAAACTTTATTGCACAAAAGAAAACTTATCGTACAAAAGGCGGACTTAATGCCAAATGGCGCGTAGCGAATAACAGCCATGGGGTAGGGGGTGGTAAGGGTATCCGTATAAGGGTTCCTTCGTTACCTTTTTTCGTACGGAACCATAAACAGCATCTTAATATGGGTAATTGTACTTATACTTAGCTTCTTTAATAAGTACAGTCAGTCAGTCATTTTTCGCCTTATTGGGAAGGAATGAAATGCAAAGTGTGAAGCATGCATGTGAATGGATATTTAGTATAAGGCATGCTTATGTAACAGATGTCTAGGTACAATAAATAAACTGAAAATGACTACTACTACTCGTCAATAAACAATGATGTTTGGCGAAACAAATGTAAAAACCATTGTACCTAAGTACTTTTCTTTGGAAATAAAATAAAATAAATAAAAATAAGATATCAGTGACTCCGACTGTACCATCAAATTGGTATGCCTACCCCATCTATCTTTACCTTAAGACAGTATATTTCAGATTATTTATTATGGCCGACTTTTTATAAAACTGTCATTGGAATCGGAATCTTCTGCCATGCACGGTAGAGTTGCTTTTTGAATGGCCTACTTTGATGCAATTCGGCCAACTCGAATAATTTCATTTATAACTTACGTCACTAAAGAGTGTTTACCAAAAACCCATAATGATTATATACGTTACATACGTAAGCATCGATAAAACTTGCTTATGTATCGTATAAAACATAATAACAAAACGGGAAACTTCCGCAAGATCGTAACATAAACGAGAGCGCTCTTGAAATGTCACCCTAAAGTCAAACTAAATAGAGTACAATTTAAGACAACTTGTAGGCTCGAAGGTTATTCCATGCGATAAGCCGCTGATAGATCGCATTTTCGAATTTGAACTCTAGAGTAAAGTCAATAGCGTTTATATTTCGAGTGGTAAGTGCGGCGAGATAGGAGCTCTCTAAAATTACTCAATTCACGATATACTTAACTGCCAAGCTACCTACATACGAAGATTATAAGAGCAAAGTGGGCCTAGTCGTTTCTTCACGCAAGCTTAGTGCGGGTTGACTTCAATATTCCTTTACAGGACAGGTGGTGTTTTTATATCCATATCATTATATGTACCGGTCATCAAATCGGTACCTAAATCGCTTCAAGGGTGCCTATAGAATTTGAAGTTCCCTCGATGCCTCCAGGATCCCATCATCAGATCCTGACCTGCTGACCATGAGACCACCTGGGGATGATACCCTTTCAAACCAAAAAAATAATTTTCCAATTCGGTCCAGGCATAGATCTCCGATTAATCGGGAAACACTGACATAAAAAATAAAAGATTCCGACCAATTGAGAACTCCTTCCTTTTTATTAGAAGTCGGTTAAAAAAATTAGTTAATTTGGTAATAAGTACTTAGATATTTAAAATAATAGAGGTGTTCATATTTTATAGCCACTTCGTCCGCATTGGTATTTTATTTATAATTATTTCTCATAATCGCTTGACCTAATTAAATTCGATTAATTATATGAACGTAGTTTTGGTTATATTAATAAATATTGATTTTGTTGTTTACGCAATTATTTAAATAATGTGCCCTAATTATTATTATCAACTAAGTTTTCTTTCCGCTTCTATGATCCGGTAAAATTTTGTTTTACGTAATACATACTAGACTGTCATTGATATACTACAGTATATATTTTTAGGGTTCCGTAGTCAACAAGGATATAGTTATATAGTATAGTATATAGTAGTATAGTTTCGCCATGTCCGTCCGTCTGTCTGTCCGTCTTCGGCTCAGCTCAGTAACCCTTACAACTAGAAAACTGCAATTCGGCGTGGGTATATAAACCAATCACGCCGACAAAACAGTAGAAATCCTGAAAAAAAATTTTTTTTAGGTTACCTCCCCTGCATGTAAATTAGTGATATATATTTTTTTCTCGTTAAACCTATAGTGTGGGGTATCGTTGGGTAGCTTGTTCAAAAATATTATAGGTTTTCTAAAACTATTTTTCAACTCAGTTATGCGTTTGCGAGATAATGGGATTTAAAGCCTTAATTTTTGTTCGAGTCACATGATTAGTTTTAAAGTTGTGTATACCGTATTACCTACATATCGTTTGAAAAAATTTAATGTACCTACTGACCTCGTTATTTCAATTGAGAAGTTGTGGTCCCTAACAACTGAGTGGTCGCTAACCGGCACATGAAATTAGGTGGTCGCTAACCAGCGAAATGACCCTTATACATTGGTGTGTTATAAAAATAATCATATTTACGATTATTTACGAGTGTAACCTATATAATAAAAACTTTTAAGTCCGCATTCTGTGACAGACGGGCAACTACGGAACCCTACCCTGCGCGTGGCCCGACACGCACTTGGCCGCTTTTTTTTATTTGATAAAAAAAAACACCTTAGTATTATTAATTAAGTAGCATGCATTTTGTTTCATTAAGTCATCTTATATTTTCTTTAACTTCGACTTTATTGATAAGAAAACCTTGGAAGAATAAAATGGCGACGTACGCCTCTCAATTAAAATCTATTATAAAACCAATTAATCATGTAAACAGTTGTCAATCTTACCCAATATACAAATTAGTAATTGTGTAACTTTTCGAACGAGCGTTACGAACAATAAATGACATTTTCTGTGTATCATCATCTACTTTAGCGAAAATACATGGCCGTATTAATAAACGTTCAACAAACCTAGTTTAACTAAAATGACGTTAAAATTCGCCTTTATCTGTCACTTTGACATTTGTGTTCGTAAGAAAGGGACAAAGCACATTTTATTTGTCGCTAGAGCTCCCGAGGATGTGCTATGATGAGAGTCGGGACCTACATAACATATCCCCAGCTGGTCCATCACGTAACGCATAGGTAGATATCTTAATGACAATTTTTATATCGAAAAATGACATTTGGATAGATCCAAATGTCAGATCCAAATGTTAGGTAGATAACGCGCGTTCAAAACGTTACGTGATTACCCTTCAGGGCTGTCATTCGCTACGCGCTAATGCGGCTCACCCCGCCGGTCAGCCGTCACGAAACTAGACCTCTACCTATGCTTAGTTACTACGCATCGCGGTCATCATCATCATATCAGCCGAAAGACGTCCACTGCTGGACATTGGCCTCCCCCAAAGAGTGCCACAATGACCGGTCCTGCGCCACCCGCATCCAGCGGCCTCCCGCGACCATTACCAGGTCATCAGTCCACCTTGTGGGGGCCTACCCACGCTGCGCCTTCCGGTACGTGGTCGCCACTCGAGAACCTTTCCGCCCCAACGGCCATCAGTTCTACGTGCAATGTGCCCCGCCCACTGCCGCATCGCGGTGTCAAGATATATTTGTGGGTGAACGTTGAGGTGAGCTTAAAGCAAGTTACGGAATAGGGGGGCTCTAGAGGAGAACAGCCGGACAGCGTGTCAGCGTGACAGACACCGGACACACGAACGATTTTAATAAGACTTCGTTCGCTTCGCTCTCCGTTCCAAAAGAAGTTTATTTTTAATAAAATTTTGTTTGTAAACGATGTATTCAGGCAATCAGATACGCGTGTTGCCGAATGTTAGGAAGTTAAAGGAGGTCGGAAGCATAGCTGATAGCTGCTATTTAGATTTCGAGGTCGCGCGTTATTTAGGTTGTTTTGTTTTATCACTCGAAGGCGCAGTTTCGCACTGAAGCGGTACACGCTAGGTTTTCAGATGCTTCTGTAGATAAATAAGTGATAATAAATCCACGGTTGAACACTCATTCCTCACAAACGGAAAATTTACAACTATAAAAAAATTTACAACTATATAGAAATTATAGATCGAATCTAAATATTTTTTGAGAAAGAAAGAAAGAAAGAAAACATTTATTCGTGGACAAAACAATGGGTATACAAAACAAAACACAGTAAAGTAAAAGTAGCAGGGTCCACGAAAAGGCCCCGACTCAGCATGGTGCTAACCTAGGAGGCCAGCGCTGGTCTTCCGTCGGAACCTTTACATGAGTTACCTCCTGGAAGGCAACACAAAACAAATACCTACGCTAAAACATATTTTAAAGAATACATAGGTATCTTAAGTAAAAATAAGCAGGATGTAAGTGCGATAGAGATAGAGATATCCGAACTTCGACATTCGAAGTTCGTGGTTATAGCTCAGTGGCACGGCAGATTGCAGCGTGTGAACGCGTCGCCAAACTGTGTGTCAGTGTCACTGTCACTGTCAACTTGACAGACCGAAACGCAACTTTTCTTTCTGATGGTGAATATACGTAAATACAGAAACGAAAAACAAGTTAAAAATACATTTGTATTAAAAACGCCTGCATGCTGTAAAATATTGAAATAATGGCAATTTGAAAATCCTCGACATGGAAAATTGTCAAGCCTGAATAATCTTAATTATATTACGTACTAAAAGTAAAATTGACATCCTTGTCAATCCAAGTCTAAAGAGATACGTCCATATGGAAATACGTGGAAAAACGTCATATATGAATATTGAACAAAATCGATTTTCAAATTGATATTTATTGAAACTAGAAAACTTTCACTAGAACCTATGTCATACTGGAGAAAATCCCATTCAGGCCAGATTCGTTTTAAACAAGAAAAAAAAATATCATAAAAATAGTAGACACAATTACATGTTCACCAAATTTACTTTTGATGGTATTTCTTTTGGTCCAATTTCAAAATGGTCATTTCGTGTTGATTTTCCATTTAAGCCGATTGACAGTAAGTCATTAAAAGTCACTACGGGTTGCCTCGAACTCTTCCGGAGTTCTTCGGATGTGTTCCCGCCTTCCCGGCAATGTCACTTGAATGTGTATTTATTAGTACCAAATTATAATTTTAAAATGTCTCACGAAAGTTTAAAATGTTTAAATACGATAAATGAGAGTTTTTGAATGTTTGACCAAGTGGTCGAATGTTACTGACGTGTATTTTTCAGTAGGTTATTTCATTTATTGGTATATCGTATCATGATATGACTTATTGTGTTTGGTTGTGTAGATAAATATCCTGAAAATTTAAATCGTCTGAGAAATTAGAGCCAGGAAACCAAATATTTTGCCAGTATCAGATTTTTTCTTTAAAGATTCAGATTTTCAACCCGACTCAATTAAATATACTTATTTAACTGTTAAGGTATATACATATACAGAAGTGGATATATTTCAACTGATGTTATTAAATCTACCTATACTATACCCCTACCTAAACCCTAATGTCCAGACTCCGTATCATGGTCGGCCTTATCACACGATAAGTGACACGATAGAGCGTACGTCTCGTTCTGTCAAACGGTGTCAGCCAGTGACGTACGCTCTATAATGCCGACCATGGATATCTTTCGACTGATATGATAAAATCTAGCTATTTAACTGTTAAGTAATACCAAAGTCCAGCAGTAGACGTCTTTCGGCTGATATCTGATGAACTATTAAGGTAGGAAACCGCAACCTAACTAGGCATTGCCGTACATGTATTTATTTACTTACCTACCTAAATTTTTCGCAAAACATAGGTACATATTATATAACTAGCTTCTGCCCGCGAGTCCATCTGCGTGGAACTCGTTTATACGAGTATCGTAGCTCTATTAAAATGTTCAGCCCCCATTTCATCCCCTTATGGGATGATTTCCGGGACTCAAACTATCTCTTTACCAAATTTCATCTATCAATCGGCTCAGCATTTTGAGCGTGAAGAGGTAACAGACAAGCAGACAGACACTTTCGCATTTATAATATTGGTATGGATATATACTGTATACTTTTACCTACTTTATTTTATCTTAAAAAATCAGTTAGGGTTTTGACGGTTAGGTGACTCGTTGACATACCTTTTGTCAAAACGCGGAAGATTTGTCATGCATATATTACTTAGTAGCACTGATAACATTGTTTATTGTGGAAGATAACAAAATTCACAATTCACCTACAGATTATGATTACTTATCGGCAGTTTTGCAAAATAAGAAAATAGTAGTGAAAGTTGGGTTTGGCAGAAGAAACATCAGAGTCAAGTGAATGCAGGGGAAATGAGAGCGTTGCGAAGTATGTGTGGGGTGTCTAAGGCCTCCACCCACCGAACGCGTGTCGTGCGCGGCGCGTGTCAGGCGCGGTTGAAGCGGTATATTCACACCGCAAGCGAGCGACGCATTAGCAACGCGTGTGTGCAGCGCGACACGACACGCGTTCGATGGGTGGAGGCCTTTAGGGATAGAATAAGGAATAGTGTGATAAAAGAGAGAGATGTGGAATGACCGGAGATGTAGTGACGAAAATTGAGAAGGCCATGCTGGTATGGGCATGTAGAGAGGATGAATGAAAGAAGATTAAAGTAAAATGAAGATAGTATGAGGGAAAAGTTGATGGTACAGTTGGAAGGGGAACACCTCGTCGAACTTTTTCCGACCGAATCGGAGAAATCCTGAAGAAAGATCAGGTCAAGAGTACCCTAAACCAACGAGCATGTATGCAGAATGTAATAATGAAAGTGAATGAACCAAGAAAGGTTTGTCAAGATCGTACGTAGCAAGTGGAAATCCGTGATCTCTGCCTACCCCTCCGGGAAATAGGCGTAATTATATGTATGTAGGTATGTATAAGGCATTGGAAAGACATATATGGATAGATGAGAGACTTGGTTCTGTGGAAGGAAAACGCGCTAAAGCATTACTTCTTAAACTTTTCTTAGGGAATGGACCTGGACCACTTACAGATTTTTTTTAAATACCGCGGAACCCTGTTGAAGAAAATGTACGAAATCTCATGTTTCATGTGTACGTTACGTACCTACGTTAAGTAAGAGTAAACTAACTGGCTGTGGAACCCTAGCCATCATGTCCCATGTAAGGGTTCCATGCACAACGTCTCAAAATAGTTTCAAGAAATATTAACATGACTATCGGCCGAATATATAATGGATCAATGTATATATTATAAGATTTATAAGTAATAACCTTTAGTAATCTTAATATATTCTGATGAATAAATTATGATTTATTGATGGACCACACTTTAAGAGGCCTTACGCCTACATAAGCAGAAGCAGATGCGAATTTTGCAAAATGCTTCCTTTTTTTATTCAAGATAACGACGTAACTATTAGTATTTATTCAAAAACTGATAACGTACTTAAATAATCATTTCTTAACATCTTAACCATTTCTTAAATAAAAATTTCGGCGCACGGCGTCGGGGCAGCGTGATTTATTTATACGTCTTTAAAAAATATTTAAATTTACGGCAACGTAGGTCCTTAAGTTATGTTTTTTTTTATGGGTATATAACATAAAGTTATAATTTGCTTAATATTATTTTAAGGGCAAAATATAAGTACAATTTGCGGTAAAAAAATATAATGTAATCCTGTTTTCACAAAAAAATTAAGAAAACTCGGAAGGTATATCATCATTTTTTTTAATGAATCTTTGATTTACAATCATGTCAGCCCGTCGTAAAAGATTTGCTGATGTGAATTATAATCATTCATGTACCTGATGATTCTTGTTTACTACAATGTTCAGAACCGAAACGAAAGTGTCACTGCAAAATTTGAAAAAGACCCAAGAAAACTTATTTATTTTAGGTTTTGAAAGAGAAAATGAAAATTTGAACTGTGTTAGCCCCTATTTTAAGAAATGATTAATTAATGACTTTATCAGTTTTTGAATAAATACTACGAGTCACGTCGTAATCTTGAATGAAAAAGCAAGCATTTTGCAAAATACGCTCGTCTGTAGGCGTAAGGACCCTTAACACCCTGCGCTAGAGGAAGGATTCCAGCCCCACGATTCTCTAACTTGTTTGAAGCTCACCTCAACGCTCACCCACAAATATATTTTGACACCGCAATACGAAGTAACTAAGTGTAGGTAGAGGTCTAGTTTCGTGACGGGTGAACGGCGGGGTGAGCCGCTTTAGCGCTTAGCGAATAACAGCCCAGTGCGCTGGGATGATGCAGTTAAAGAGGGATACAAAATGCAGTCTTTCTCATGCCACTTGACGAGGAACCAAACTGCTTGGAGGGCTAGCATTCGGTCACGAACCTCTGACATGAATCGACTAAGAAAAAGTTTCTGTCAAAAATTTCATTTTTGGTACAAGCTTTTATTGCCGACTGTACTTTTCTGTATACCATCATCACCTACTCATTGAGACGATTCTAACGAGCCCAAACTCAACGGGGTTACGTTGTGTAAGTAGTGTATTCCCATGGTCACCTTCTGTCTCCATCATCAGATCAGCTCGATGGTACCATAATGTCGAATTGTCATCCAAACTATACTTATACCCAAAATTTCAGCTCAATCGGTCAACGGGAAGTGGGTTAAATTTAACTAGCAAGATTTGATCACAGACAGACAGACAGACAACGGGACAGGTGAAAGTAAATAAAAGCTTGTAATAAAAAGAAGAAGTTAGATAAATGATGAAAAATAGTATAAAACAGCTTCTACGCATACTTAGTTTGTTTTGTTTAATAGTAGTGGTATTATTTAATCGTTGCTTGGTGTGTTCATGTTACTATGCAAACTTATATGTATGTAGGTACTATCGACAACACAGCTAACTGACCATCGGTGCACCTTAAGTGCATTGTAATAAGGTTCTATATAAACACAGGACGGTCAGTTAACAGTGTTGTCGTTTGTACCTATCACACTATGATATTATCCAAAATATTTTAATGAAAATAGACTAAGATTCACTTCTAACTGTCGCACTTTTTGGCGGATCTAACTGAAAATAATCCGAATTATCCAACTCCGAATTATGTTTCTTAGAAACATGTCCCAATATGCATTCGTGTTTGACCTATCTATACTAATATTATATATGCGAAAGTGTCTGTCTGTCTGTTTGTCTGTATGTCTGTTACCGCTGAACCGATTGAGATGAAATTTGGTAGAGAGATAGTTTGAGTCCCGGGGAAGAACATAGGATAGTTTTTATCCCGGAAATCATCCCCTAAGGGGATAAAAGTTTGTATCGAGCTACGATATAAACGAGTTCCGCGCGGACGGAGTCGCGGGCAGAAGCATACCAATCCATACTTCCATACTAATATTATAAATGCGAAAGTGTATGTCTGTCTGTCTGTTACCTCTTCACGCTTAAACCGCTGAACCGATTGGGATGAAATTTGGTATAGAGATAGTTTGAGTCTTGGTATAGAGATAGTTTGGTAGAGAGGATGAAGTGGGGGGTGAAAGTTTGTATGGAGCTACGATATAAACGAGGCAGAAGCTAGTTTAATAATAAAGAATACCTACTAAATCTGAAACGTGTGCCGAACTGGGACACAACACAAAGCCAAGGAATTGTATTACAAATTGCAATTCAGATTAGGCTAAACCAAACCGGATATTGGATCACTATCGGGAAACAATGCCTTATTTTAAAACCACACCTGTACATTATGTACAATTTCAACATATACTGTGCATGTTTGTTGTGTATTTTTGCAAGGCTCGAACCGATAAGACTATCGTGGACCGTCACGCCTACACGCACACTGTGGCGCAAACATAAACACCGCGAACTCATACGAAGAAAAAAACATAGTCGATATAGTACATTGTTTGTTGCTAAGTTGCCTAAAAAGAGGTATGTTTAAATACCGCGTTGGCCACGATTTATGGTGTTGTTTGCCTATATGTGTACTTGAATATAACGTATATTATGTATTTCAATATCCATACTAACATTATAAAGGCGGAAGTGTGTCACACCTCTTCACTCTTAAACCGCTCAAACGATTTAGCAGAAATTTGGAATAGAGATAGTTTGAGTCCCGGGGAAGGACATAGGATAGTTTTTATCCCGGAAATCATCCCCTAAAGAGGTGAAATGTGGGGTGAAAATTTGTATGATGCTAAATAAACGAGTTCCACGCGCACGAGGGCGCGAGCCGAAGCTAGTAGGCTATATTTTATCCCACGGGTTTGCCTGCGTTCTTGGCAGCTGTAACATATATATATGTATATATGCTTCAATTTAGCACCGAAAGATTAGATATTGTTTCCGCCTTTTCTAAGACCGCGTTGAGCAAGGTTTTAAAACACGCCTTTGTTTACTCGGCAGTACCTATATAATGAGGTTTTACGTTTCACTGTGTGTATCTGCTATAGTTGAACGAGAGAGCGAGGCGGGGCAAGTTCTCTGCTTTATCTTGGGCCAAAGTTCTTTCGCCCCATGTCCAGCTGTTCTCCTCTATAGGTCGCATTTCTCAACCGATTCTCGTGAAATTTTGCGAGCAGGTTGGATAATATTATGTTTTCTTGGAGATTTAGATTTAGGAAAATTTACAAAAAAAAACACTGCCTTGCGAGTTGTACAGCTCACATAACGTCGCGAAACGGAGAAAACTTCATTTTATCTTTAAAGACCTTCATCTAATTGCTTTTTTATCATTAAAAAAAATACAACTAACTGATAATAAGAACAGTTAATAAGTATTATTGATTATTAATCATTTATGAATAGCGGATAGCATTGTCATTTTGTGCAGCCTTGGACAGACCTACGTCAATTGGTATTGATATAAAAAAGCGAGATAGAGATACCTACTAATAGTAATTAAACTTAGTTTTAATTTAATTTAGTTAATGTTAGTCAAAATTAAATATTGTTTATTAATAGCTACTTGAATAATTGAATAATGTAAAAAATAAAATTTGTCATAAAAATTTGCATTTTCTGGGAGACATCAATTAGTTTTGGTCTGATTTAACTGTAAAGTTTTTAGGGTTCCGTAGTCAACAAGTTTCGCCATGTCCGTCTGTCCGTATGCGGCTTAGAAGTCAGTGACCCTAGCTACTAGAAAGCTGTAATTCGGCATGGGTATATAAAATCAATCATGCCGACAAAATGGCAGAATAAAATCTTGAAATATTTTTTTTCTCGTTAAACCCATGGTGAGGGGTATCCTTGGACAGCTTCTTCAGAAATGTTATGGGTCTTTCAGAACCATTTTTTTTTACTCAGTCGTCCATTTGTGTGATATTGGGCTTTAAAACCCAATTTTTTGTTCGAGTCAAGTGTCCCCACCCCCTGTCGGCTATATGGCTGCTACCGGGAATGTGGAAAATGTAAATCGTGGCAGTAGTACCGTCAACTACATAGTGCAACTACATGTAACATTTGGTGGATACTGAAAATGTCACGAAGCAAGGGTCAATATTTTTTGCATTTTTGTAAGACTAACATGGATACATCTGTTTTTGTAGTTGACTGTACATATAATGAATTTAAATGGAAATCTATTACGGCTAAGTAGACATTAATAGTTACCGAGTAATAGTCGACCAACTTAAAATGTACTTGAAAAGGCCAAGTTTCGAACAAATACGGCCGACACAACCGCACCATTTACTTGGCTCGTGCGTGTCGACGTAATTAACAAATACAGACAGGCAACTACGAAACAATAATTTATGTTTATATAATTCAATGTACATACCTCCACTCCTCTAGTTATACAAATTTTTAATAAAAAAATATGCAGACAAGGTTGGATGACGTTAGCACAAAAAGTGTATAGGTATATTATACCTTAATGTGTAGGTAGGTGAAACTATTATTGTGTCACTAAAATGAGTGTAAGTACTTTTTAAATGTATTTCCTCAATTGTTTTAAGTTTCGCAAGTTTTTTAAACAGTTTTATTAAACTATGTCCAGCAGTGGACGTCTTTCGGCTGATATGATGATGATTAAACTATTATATTAAAATGTGATATTGCAGTGATAGGTTGCTAGCCCATCGCCCACAACACACTTCAATCCTGGTCCCTTAGTCGACCTTTACGACACCCATGGGAAGAAAGGGGGTGGTGAAATTCTAACCCGACACCACACGGGTTATAATATTTGATATAGTATTATTAACTTTGTTTTAATATATCTATAGGTTAACCTTAAAATAATAATTTAAAAAAATTCATTGTCTCTTAACTTTAAATGGTAAAATCAAATTTCTTTCTAAAAGGGGTCAATTATATTTATTTTCGAAAAGCAAAAAAATATTTAAAATAAGCTTAAATTTATTTCTAAATTTCAAAACATGGAAGACTAAATTAATTTAAACATCCACAATCGATGTATACCGTGTTTTAGAGCAAATAAATGATTTTTGATTTAAAAAAGAACTGTAGATCCAGATAAGAGCTTAAAATCAAGTTCTTATTCAAAGCTCCTAGTTAAGAGGTATAAGAAAAAAGCTCAACATTGGGGTCTTGATACCCTTGTTTTTATAACTCCATCCCCTTTATTTGCCTTTCCCAGTCTCGCCCGAGGGTCGTATCAATTGTACTTGTTATGTAAAACATTAGGTGAAAAATATTATTAGGGCAATGTTAATTATGTATAAGAAAATTAATAGAAAAGTAGTACTACTCGACTTTATACGCATTATTTACATACAATAAAAATATGGGCACAAGTAATAGAGGGATTATTTAAACTAAATTATAATTACTATTTAAAATTATGAAGTGACAACTCGGTTTAGTTACGTAATTTTTGTTTTCTTTGCATTACTCGATTAAATTTAAATGGGTGATTTTTTATTGTAAAAGTTCCATCGCGGCCTACTTACAGAATTTTTTTTTCTTCGTTCACTACATATCATTTGATATACATTACATATCATTTGTTTTAATAGTCATATTATAATTTAAGAACCTAATTGTAACGAATAACCAAATAGCATTCGTTTCTTAACATATTTTTTGTTGGCATAAATGGTTAATATTGCAAATCGGCTTATGAAAACGAATTGATGACCTAACAAACGTTTTAAATACCGATTTCCTCCTAAATTGCGTTTGCTAAAATAACATTAACGTCATTTTTTTCAAGTGGTAAACCGATAAAAAAAATTGTAGTACCTAATTCTCATATAACAATAATGATAATGGAAAAAACACAAAATATGAAATAGGAACTAATAACTTGACTTATCTTTATTTTGTGGTAAATGTGTAACTAGATTCAGTTTTTTTTTTTCATTTGAACTATTCCTAGTACCAATTAAATACATGTTTTTCCGGTAAATTGGAATTAATATTTTCTCACGAATTATTAAGCTTTTGCCTGCGAATCGTTCCGCGTGGCACTCGTTTATATTATAGGCCCATACACATTTTCAGTCCCCTTAGATGATTTTCGGGATAAAAACTATCCTATGTCCTTCCCCGGGACTCAAACTATCTCTATACCACTTTTCATCTAATCGGTTTAGCGATTTAAGCGTGAAGAGGTAGACAGACACACTTTCGCATCCATACTAATATTATAAATCCATCCATATTCCATACAAATATTATAAATGCGAAAGTGTGTCTGTCTGTCTGTCTGTCTGTTACCTCTTCACGCTTAAACCGCTGAACCGATTGAGATGAAATTTGGTATGGAGATAGTTTGAATCCCGGGGAAGGACATAGGATAGTTTTTATCCCTAAAATCATGCCCTGAGGGGGTGAAATGGGGGATGAAAGTTTGCATCGAGCTACGATATAAATGAGTTCCACCCGGACGGAGTCGCGGGCAGAAGCTAGTTTATAATATTAGTACGGATCGTCCAAGTTTAAGTACTTATCACTAAGATGGATTAAATTCGTTTACCAATTAAGTATAACTATGATAACCAAACTACGTGGGGACTCTCAAGTGTCTCTATTTGACTGGTAGGGAATTCCATTTGGCATTAGTTCCGCCATTTGTACCTACCTTATTTTGTGTTGAGTATAGTTTAACCACTTATAAATAACTAAGAATCCAATTTTGTAAGGTTTAAAAACTAGACTCATGATGAATAGCAAAAAATCCTAACTCCTTTTTTAGGGTTCCGTAGTCAACAAGGAACCCTTATAGTTTCGCCATGTCTGTCTGTCTGTCAGTCCGTCTCGGCTTAGCTCAGTTACCATTACTACTAGAACTCCTGTGATTCGGCATGGGTATATGAATCAATCACGCCGACAAAACAGTACAATACAATTTGGAAAAAGATTTTTTTTTTAGGGTACCTCCCCTACACCTAAGGCGAAATTAAATTAAATTAATGTAATTTTTTTCTCGTCAAACCCATGGTGTGGGGTATCGTTGGATAGCTCGTTCAAAAAATTATGGGTTTTCTAAAATCATTTTCCAAATCAGTAAAGCGTTTGTGTCCCCCCCCCCCCTCTGGTAGTAGTGAATATAATTAATTTAAAAGGAAAACTATCACGAACAAGTAGGCATAAGTAGTTACCGAGTGGGTAATAGTCGACCAACTTAATGTGTAATTGAAAAGGCCAATTTTCGTACAAATTCGTAACCGCACCGACGTCGATGTAACTAAGACAGACAGGCAACTGCGGAAACCTACACTGCGCGTGGCCCGACACGCACTTGGCCGGTTTTTGAAGTCGGTTAAATAGAGCCTTCGCTACAGTCACGTTAATACCTGCCTTTTATGAACAGTTTCGCTAAACAAACACTAGTCTATGGTTCGTTTTGTCCTTTGATTTTTCTCTATTGTTCTGCTCTTTGAAGTCTGATAATGATACGATAAAAAGCATGTTGCTTGCGAGTTTTTTGTTAAAATTGTGTAAATGCTACTATGCTTATTATACTTGACGCCGTATATAGATTCCAAAAAAATAACCTTAAAATTGCCATTAAGGCTGCACATTCGAAATTTTCGTGAAAATGAGTTGTTTTGTAACCGTTTTATACATTATAACGTAACATTTTTGGTGTCGGAAAAAATATATCATAATCTGCAAGATATGCGACGGCTCATAGTTTTCGTAGAAATCCATTTTAACAATAAAAATTAGAGAAAAAGAAATCTAAAGTCACCCCTATTTTTTCACTTGTAACCATTTTACTGCTCCATTTTTGAAATTTTATAACTTTCTTCATACAATAATGTCTCGTGCTAGCCGTGCTGACGGAACCACACTAATCGTAAGTAAATAGTATTATAATAGTAGGGACATAATTTTTGAACTTAATCAATTATGTAGTTTATGTATGACAAATATCACGTTTCAATTAAGCATGACGAATGTCACCCACCCACGTCCACCCTTGCATTGGTAACGATGCGCGATGACGCGTCTGTAATCTTACCTAACTTAATCTATGTAACGCTTAATAATGGACGGCGGGTTGTGCGACTTGCGCGGGGAGAGGGTCGAGGCTCCGCCCATACGCTCAAGGACTTTAGCGGGTGTACAAGCCTTTAGAGTCCGCAGTAAGCTCGATTCTCCATACAAACGTTGTTACGCTCTCATTTTAAAACTACGTGTTAGATTGTAACGAAACTTTGCATATACAATGATATGAGGTATATCTATGTCTGTAATTAGTGTATGTAGCTTCAGATACCAGAGTAAAAAAAATACAGCGAATTTAAGTTTTTAATACTAAACTTGTTTTTGCTGTATTTCGTTTGTTTGTAAAGTGGAACCATATAAACTAATTACAGACATAGATATACCTCATGCCAATGCAAAGTTTCGTCACAATCCAACGCATATTTTTAAAATGAGAGCGTAACTACGTTTTTATGGGAAGGTGAAATTCGGCCGAGCTTACTGCGGACTCTTAAGATGAATAAAAAACCGACACTGGCAAACTTACACTCTTCCAAATGATAGATGTAGCTAGTTTTAGCTCACTCTTAACGTACGCAGGTAGACACATGAAACATGAGATTTTTTTCAACATTTTCTTCAACAGGGGTCAGCGGTATTTTTGAAATTCTGATAGTGGTCCGTGTCTAACTAAAGTTTAAGAACCACTGACTTAACTTGATAGTTATTCATAACAACTATGTGCAATCGGATATCAGACTTGATATTGGTTATAATCAGCACGCGCGGCTTTGCCCGTCCATTGCAATGAACGCAAGCAAACCCGCGAGATAAAATATAGCCTGTGCCCATGAAAATGACAAAGAAACTTTTACTTTTACTTATACAAAAAAGTCCATTCTATAAACAGATAAAAGATGTTTTGATACCGGATTTATAGTTCCGGAAATTAACCCGCACATACTACTTAACTCACAAACTTGCAAAGCTACAAGACTGCACATTGCCCCTATAAGATCCATACTAATATCGTAAATGCGGAAGTGTATATGTCCGTCTGTCTGTTACCTTTTCACGCCTCAACCGCTGAACCGATTCAAATGTGGTACGGAGATTTTATCCCAAAAATCACCCCATGAGACGGTGAAATGGGGGGTGAAAGTTTGTCCATACAAACTACGGTATAAAGGAGTTTCACGCGGACCGAGCACGGGCTAGTTAAATTATATTCCAGATACCAGTGGCAGTTTTTAGTATGTTGTTAAATATGTTATTAGCTTCGCAAAATGGGACAGACACTGTCTCTAAAGTGTCTAGGTTATCAGTAAAGTACGCATACCTACGGAGTTTTGCTCTTCATAATATTCTATTGTGTAAATTTAGTAAGTATAGAACTAGCTTCTGCCCGCAACTCCGTCCGCGTGGAACTCTTTTACACACTTTCATCAAAACTATCCTATGTCCTTCCCCGGGATTCAAACTATCTCCATACCAAATTTCACACTTTCGCATTTATAATATTAGTATGGATATATTCGAAAGGCGATGTGAATAACAACCTAACTTATAGGCCGAAATAAAGACCTTACAGTCTAGCCTAGTTTACAGCCTAGGATAACTGCTTGGTACCTACATTATTCCTTTCTTATACTTAAGGTTTCATCTTACTAATATATTATTGTAAATACAAACCCGTAGCCAAATGGCAAAAAACGGAACCCTTATGGATTCGTCATGTCTGTCTGTCTGTCTGTGCGTCCGTCCGTATGTCACAGCCACTTTTTTCCGAAACTATAAGAACTATACTGTTGAAACTTGGTAAGTAGATGTATTCTGTGAACCGCATTAAGAAAAAATAGAAAAAAAACAAATTAAGGGGTACCCCATACTTCGGTATCTATGGATAGGACTTCAAAAATGATATTGAGGTTTCATTTTAGTAGGTATCATTTTTTTCTAAACTGAATAGTTTGCGCGAGAGACACTTCCAAAGTGGTAAAATGTGTGACTTCAAAAATAAGAGAATGTTAAAACAAAAAAATACATGATGTACATTACCTTGCAAACTTCCACCGAAAATTGGATTGAACGAGATCTAGTTCGTAGTTTTTTTTTAATACGTCATAAATCGTAAACCGCAATTTACCTTTCATTCAACGGATAATGGTACGGAACCCTTTGTGCGCGAGTCCGACTCGCACTTGGCCGGTTTTTGTGGCCATAGTATACACACGCAATTTTCTTGTGGCGCAGAACCGGTCATTGTGACAACCATGTGGGACGATCTATGTCCAGCATTGGACATCTTTCGGCTGATATGATGAATTTTCTAGTGCCCAATACGTTTCAAAAGATCCTGCTGCCACACACAGCAGACGTAAGTAGTAAAAGTTTCTGTCAAAAATTTCATTTTTGGTACAAGCTTTTATTGCCGACTGTACTTTTCTGTATACCGTCATCAACTACTCATTGAGACGATTCTAACGAGCCCAAACTCGATGGGGTTATGTGGTTTTATTAAGGAGTTCCTATGGCCACCTTCCAGCTCCATCATCAGATCAGCTCCACGTCATCATAATATTGCATTGTCACGCGATTTGTATATTCGTGCAAAATTTAAACTCAATCGGAAACCGGGAAGTGGTTCATATTTAATTTGCAAGATTTGATTACAGGCAGACAGACAGACAGACAACGGGACAGGTGAAACTAAACAAAAGCTTGTAATAATTGGCATCATTTCGATGCAGAATCTTTAAAATAATTTTTTTCTTACATTTATATCTAACTTTTTCCATCAGTGTGACTATTAAAAAAACTTATTTGGATCATGCGCTGTGTTTCCTACAGACAAGTTGTCCACGGCCCGCGAGCTGTGTCGCGGCGAGATAGACTATGCGTCTCTTTCTAATTAGAACGCTTAGAAGGGAACGAATAAAGCTACGGTAGCGTACAGGGCTGTTATTCGCTACGCGCTAATCCAGCTCACCCCACCGGTCACCCGTCACGAAACTAGACCTAAGCATCGCGGTGTCAAGATATATTTGTGGGTGAGGATTGAGGTGAGCTTAAAACAAGTAAAAGAATAGGCGGGGCTGGTTCAGGCATGCGGCTATGAAGCGGCGTCGTGGGTTCGAATCCCGGCTCTAACCAATGAGTTTTTCGGAACTTGTCTACGGAATATTTACCGTTAGCTTTTCGGTGAAGGAAAACATCGTGAGGAAACCGGTCTAATCCCAATAAGGTCTAGTCTTCCCTCTGGGTTGGAAGGTGAGAAGGCAGTCGCTTTCGTAAAACTATAGTACCTATTAGGGTTGCCAACCCTACTATATTATATAGTATTGTACTATATTTTGACTTTGTACTATATACTGTTGAAGAAATATATAGTAGGTACGCGAAAATACTATATTTTGAGGGCCCTACGAAGTGCTTCAAATTGTCGAGATTATTTACTAAATAGCAACAATGCCCAGCCAAGTACTATATTTTTTTCGTTTTTTATGGAAAATATTATATCTCCCCTAAAAATAGTTGGCAACCCTAGTGCCTATTATTATTATTATTATTATTTATTTATTTAATAAGTACATTTTATTAATACATACATTTTTTTTTTATGCCTATACATTTTGGGATTAGGTGTCAAATCAAAGCGGACCCGGGCTCCTTTAGGGCACAACTAGATGATGAGAAAGAGACAGATAGTCTATGTCGCCGCGACGCAGCTCGCGGCCCGTCCTGCGATCCGTGTTGGTATGTAGTTTATGAAACCCGGAAGAAATGCGAAGTGCGGTTGTTTGTTTAACGGTACGAAACGTTTGTTTAATTTTATCACTTCGCACGTGATTATCTGGCACATTAAATCTACACGGAAAGGTCGACTGAGTTGATTCATTTATTTAAACCTATGCAATTTATTTAGAACCTTGTACATACCTAAATATGTATTTTTGCACGTTAATCCCGGTGTCATCCTCAGATAGAGCAATTCTACGATATAAGGAGTACCGTCTATTATTATCATCTACTCTTATATATAGGTATTATGAACTTTTTTAAAGGCTCAAATTAAAATAGGAAAATAATCTATCGCTAAGTAGGCCAACCTTATCCCAACTAGCTGCCCGCGCGCGGCTACACCCGCGTATTGCAAAGAACGCAGGCTAATCCGGGCAATATAACCATCCAGAAAGCCTATTCTACCTACACACAGCTGAATTTTTTTTTTTAATCGGATGAGCGGTTCCGGAGATTGCCCAAAACATACAAACATACATTTTATAAAGCTACAATCTCTCATACTTTTCCTCTTCCTTTTCCGGATGGGTAGGCAGAAATCACGGATTTCCACTTGCTACGCTCTTGTCTTGACAAATCTCTCTTGCTTCATTCACTTTCATTACATTCTTCATACATGCTCGTCGGTTTAGGGTAATGGGTTATATAATAGATGATTATAATTCGCAGTTAAATAAGAGAACATGAAGTATTGTTTACTTTGCATAGCTAATTTGGCAGTGGCATGATGACAAAAATCAATAAGTAATCATAGATATCAGGCTATCGCGCGTGGGCAAACAATACATGCGAGGCGAGCCTCATGGCGTCCTTTCTGCTTCGACACAGCATATTCAAATTAAAAAAGTCAACTCATCAAAGTTTTGTCTTCGCCTAAATACATGACAAGTACCCTCTCCCTCGTCTCCCCTCTTAAACAAAGTGACAATAAGTCGCACACGCACACAAACACGTTGTTTGTACACGCACACATCGAGCAAACCGGCTAGGTATTCGGTTTCCCGCCACCGGCACTGAGCACTCACACAAAACACGGTGAACAAACAATACAACACCAACACAAGTTTAAACTCACCTCAAAATAAATCCATTAGAAAACACACTTGTTCAAACAACTAGTGCTTAGCCTCGAAAACGCGTTGAAAAAACACTCGCAAGCATCCGATGTGTGCTCAACACTTTTCCAAACTTTCTGTCCATCCTACTTCCCCGTAGCCACGCTTCCCGCCAAAACTGATCGAAATTCAAAAGTTTGAAAACACGCGCCCAGGAACACAATCGAAGCAATCAGACTATTGTTCAAAAATAGAACCGGTTCGCATAGGTATAATCACGACATTATCAATTATTACAACTAATTTTGTCAAAAAAGAATCACTACCCTACCGTAATCCGAAAAGTCCAAAAAAACGAATCCCAGCATAGGTATATTAACACACGTTGCGCGGCAAAAATAAACTATGATTAACGGCTATTAAAATTCGCGGAGACAACTCGCCGGCACCGGCCAGTAACAAAACTGAGGTTACAAAAAAAATAGGTATGTAAATACAACCTCACGGTTAAAGTGCCAATAAAATCGCGAATTTGTTTACCGCGTTATTTCCGTGGCGATATTAATAATTATCCGTCGCGAGCGATCGACGCATAGTTGTCGTTTCATAAACCGTGCGCGTTAAAACTGAGTCGAAAGGCTCGTCGTGTCGGAGCATAGCGCCGAATAAAATAAACAACAATATACCTAAATAAGCGGCTCGACGGGCGCGGCGGTGTGTGCGGCGGTGTGTGTGTGTGCGTGTGTAAACAAGGGGCACCGCGGCACGCTCGACACCGTTGCTAGTTGCCACTATAAAAAGGTTGCAAATGACATGTCAACAACTTTTCGCTAGGTTCTCGAGAGTTGGGTCTATAAACTCTAAAGGGCTGCTAATAGATACATTTCTACTCAAAGGTGCTTAAAATAGGTAATATCATCTATTTATAATAAAGTTATATTCAGAATCACAGTGCCGGATTAAAAAGAAAAAATTGTACAAAATTTAAGATCCTTGTACTAACCTACTTTGTAACTGCCTACTTGCTCTTTTCGAATCCTGCTATCCTACTAATATATTTATTATAAATGCGAAAGTTTGGATTTGGATCAATTTTGCACGAAGATGATTAAAATATAGGATACTTTTATCCCTTGTGCTCGCAGACGAAATGGCAGGCGGAAGCTAGTGGTAAATAATTCAAAAGAGGGTTTACTTATATTACGAATTGAAATTCATCACGCAATCATGGAAAACAGTATGAGGTACTTCATTAAATCAAGATATTTTATTTCAAATAGACTCAAAGAGTGCTTGAGAACTAAATTAAAACTGAATTAAATTTAAAAAAATCAGCCAAGTGCCAGTTGGACTCGCGCACGGAGGGTTCCGTGCCATTATCTATAAAAACGGAAAAAACACGTTTGTTGTATGGGAGCCCCCTTAAATATTTTTTTTTAGTATTTGTTGTTATAGCGGTAACAGAAATACATCATCTGTGAAAACGTCAACTGTCTAAGCTATCGCGGTTCCTGAGACACAGCCTTGTGACAGACGGACGGACGGACAGACAGCGAAGTCCTTCCGATAATAGAGTCCCGTTTTACCCTTTGTGTACGGAACCCTAAAAAGGCCCTCTAGGCATGCTGACGGCATCTCCTCGCCGACTTTCAATGCTGATGCGAAAGCCGCCAGCTCTTCGCTCACCAGTAAGTTACAACACCTACTTATCTTGTGGTGAAATGTTCTTTGAGTTAGATAATCCAGTACAGCATTGACCAGTATGCTGCAGGTGGTCGCCGACAGGCTAGACTCGGGCATTCTGGCACGCTTCATGGATCTGCACGCCAGCAGGGACGCTGATGGATGTAGGTTGGAAGGAGCCCTGTTAGATTATTTCCATTTATTTTATTTTAAAATAGTATTAAAGGCAATTGTTACTAACAAAATATAGAACCCACCAGTTTTCCGTTTTTTTATTATTATTTAGAAGATGATACTATTACGCCCTCAGAGAAAAACTAGGTCAAATTTGCACTTGCTTGCCCACACTGATAATGTTTGATTGAGGCCATGTTTGTGCTTCAGTTTGCATAGTAAGTACACTGCAGTATACGAAATGAAAAGCAAATGTTATATAATGAATCTACCTACCTCATTCATTAAGAGGTTAGTTTTCAGTTTAACAGTCGAGTTGCCCACTCACTTGACAAGGGGGGAGAACTATCACTCGCGTCCGCAGCTTTGCAGGAGCTACCTACCACAACCCTGCACGTGTCTCCTGGGCGGTACTCGAAGAGTGACAAACTTTAAAGGGCAAAATAATGTATGCCGTACGATTAAATAAATAATTAATTAAATGAATTGATCAACTTTTTCTTTTTGTTATTCTGTACTGGTGAGCCAGGAGACAATAGCGACAGTTTCTTGGAAAAATGTTCATAATATGGACTCCAAGCGTGTTTATGAGATGCCCCACCATACAATGAGTTTTCCATTTAGAGGATTTATTCCTTAAAATCATAGTACATATTTATTAAAGTCTTCTAGGAGACATTACCATGGCCTTTACATGGCATTTACGTTAGCCAATATTTGATTGGCGCAAATATGTAAACAACTAACATAGAATATTATACAATGTAACCTACAGCGAACTATAAAAAATATGACATATTTATATTTACACACTCGGTAACAACGCTATTCATCTACTTATCAAAAATTACTAACGATTCTAACAAACAATAATCAATATCTATATCTATATCCACTTATCAAAACACTAACCAACAATCATATCTGCTTATCAAAAAATCAATCATACCTTGCCGACTCACCCGCGGTTCCCCGCGAGAATAAACATATGACGTCACTGGCGAGTAAACAAACAAACAAACACATGCGCGCCGCTCATGTTTCCTTAATACAATTATTATTTCGAATGTGGAGCGCGAGCGAGCCGGTCGGCCATAGATTTTGCGATGTATTTTTATTTGGAGGTTGGCGTCACTCATTGTCTATTCGAATGAATTAAGCTCTTTAGCGCAAACATGATACAGCTACTAATAATAAAATACGGGCATCTGAATGGTTTTTCTTTTGCTTAGATTATTTTTTATTTAACATGGTTATTGCAAAATGTCACGCGCTGACAACGATCTCTGCCCGCGACTCCGTCCGCGTGGAACTCGTTTATATCGTAACTCCATACAAACTTTCATCCCCCATGTCACCCGCTCAGGGGATGATCTCCGGGATAAAAACTATCCTATGTCCTACCTGGGATTCAAACTATCTTCATACCAAATTTCATCTCAATCGGTTGAGCGGTTTAAGCGTGAAGACAGACTTCATTTATAATATTAGCATGGATGTCAAACACACAAATAAGAAATGAATTGGTATTTGGTACTAAGGCGTTCTAAACTCAATATCTATAAAAATCATTAAACCTCCAATTGTCATTCAAAATACTCAATAATGTCGCCAGAACCAGCACTCTACCAGTGAACAAAGTTAACATTATAATTAAACAAGTCGAAATTAAATCGATTCTCCAAGTAGGTAACCTTGTTAAATAATAATATATACTTAACTCGCAAAAGCCGAGGAGTTTCCGGTTTTGTTAAACTAGAAAACCAGACTTGTTATTATTGCTCGCGATTTTGGTTTCGATTGTTAGTTTTTATCCCGGAAATCAACTTCTAAGAGGGTGAAATGGGGGTGTCGGTTTGTATTGTATGGAGCTACGATACAAACGAGTTCTACGCGGGTGGAGTCGCGGGAAGAAGCTAGTTTAGGTATAAATATCAATGGAAATTAATGAATGAGAATGTGTTCGCATATTCCCTGCAGAGATAGGCTCTGGCAGTCACCCTGAGTGCTCAAGGACGACTCTTCGACTAGCCAGTTTTTTTTTATTGAAATAGATATAACCTGAAGTCAGACTTTAATAACACAACTAGGTACCTATGTACTTAAAAAGCAGATAAAAATTTACAACAAGTACCTATAAAAAAAGGAACGGACAGTTGTATGTAGAGGGGGGTTAGGGGTCGATGTTGGGTAGAGCTGCCCCGTCGTTGAAGCCGAAAAAATGATTTACCGATCTGAATCTGTGCCGAGTCCCGCGAATGCACATACTTGTGGCTCGGATTATGGATATTATACTTTTTGACCTTAACCAGCCCATTATTACCTACAGTTAGGGGTCTATCCCAGCGGTCGGCAATAGCTTCACCAAGATGTTTTATAAAGGCGGACATTTGTGGGGCGAAGACTCCGTCGCCGAGTGTAACGAGAGGGGTAAATGTTGCGACACGTTTCTCGCAGGCGTTACTGTTATGTGGAACTAGCTTCTGCCCGCGACTCCGTCCGCGTGGTACTCGTTTATATCGTAGCTCGATACAAACTTTCATCCCCCATTTCACCCCCTCAGGGGATTATTTCCGGGATAAAAACTATCCTATGTCCTTCCCCGGGATTCAAACTATCACCATACCAAATTTCATCTCAATCGGTTCAGCGGTTTAAGCGTGAAGAGGTAACAGACAGACAGACAGACACACTTTCGCATTTATAATATTAGTATGGATTTAGAATGGATGCTACCTACCGGGCGAGAGATGTAACAGGGAGCGTCGGTGTCTACGACACGGATATCGAACAACGCCTCCCTCTTTGCGCGGAGGCAGCTGAGGTCTCCACCAAGTCCACAGTCTCCTTCAGTGATGGTACTTTAGTAACAATTCCCCAACCGTTTTGGCATACGAAGATACGAAGTGTTATTTAATTAGGCCACCAGTTTTGCAGCAGAGTGCATTGAAGTCATCGTAGCCGCACTGGTCGAATGAAATAGAAATATTTAATCTGGAATACGTTACGATTAGATCTTAGGTAAAATAGTTACAGAACCAGTGTCAGTCGACATAAATTAATTTTGAATTATTAAATTAAGTACTAGGAATACACATAAATATCTGACACTATTCTATTTCTACGAAAGAAAACTACAAAAGCTGGTAGAAGCTACGGTAGCCTAGTGGTTCAGGCATGCGGCTGTCAAGCGGTCGTGGGATCGAATCCCGCCAATGAGTTTTTCGGAACTTAGGTACGTGCGAAATATGTACCGTTAGCTTTTCAGTGAAGGAAAACATCTTGACGAAACCGGTCTATCAAACGGTTAATTTATCCAGACGCCAGTTAAACCCGGGTAGTGCCTGGTTTAATTACTAAAGAATACTACCTCTAAAGGTACATAGGTAGGCAAGCTACGGTAGCCATACTAGGCTACAATTTGTGCTGAGGGGTATAATCACGTAAAGTTTGGAACGCGCGTTAGGACAGTCCGTCATTTTCCCATATAAAAATTGACATTTCGATCTACCTACGTACATACAATGCGTTAAGTAATCGACCTGTAGGTATGCTGCTGTCAAAGGGCGGTCGTGGGTCGAATCCCAGCTCGTACCAATTTTTCGGAACTTACGTACGACATATTTACCGTTAGCTTTTCGGTGAAGGAAAACATCTTGAGGAAACCGGTCTAATCCCAATAATGTCTAGTTTTTCCCTCTGGGTTGGAAGGTCACATGACAAATCTTGGGGTTAGGTGTCGAAGCGGACCCAGGTCTCCTTAAGGGCACAACCGGGAATAACGCTAGGAGGATGAGCCGGTAATCTGATGCCATCTTGGCTTATGTTGTTTACGTGGACAAGGCGTTTTTAGGGCTGCCTGGACCGCCCGCGGGCGCTGGAGTGCTGCTGCGGTTAGTAATTAGGCGAGCATCGCCGCTAGGCTCTGGCCGCCGTGGGCTTGGCTCCCTTCTGCTGCTGGTGCCGCAGGAGGGGCCTCTTCTTCTTTGCTGTCTTTGTCGCCTGTGACGGTGTCTTCGGTGCTTTCGCCGCGCCCCATTGTGCGGAGGCGTTTGCCGGCGCCGACTCGTGGTGGTATGAGGCGCACGCCGAATACTGTATAACATATAATTGAGGTAATAAATGTCGATGTTCAAATATTTTTGCACTAAGCAACAATTTGGACATGATTATTATTAACATTATTTGCAAATTTTCTCAAGATAAATGTAATTAGTTTGTTGCTGGTTTTATTTTTGATAAATTACTACCATTTAATTGGTATTTTGTGCAGTTCGTGCTAATTATATGAGGAAATGCATTAGCATAATGTACGTGTTAGGTTTCAGCATTACATAAGTATATCAATTATTTTAAAAATTGGTTATGTTGTAAGAATATTTTTCTACATAAATATTTATAGAAACTTATCTTCCTGTTTCCTATAAAAAACCGAATATTATATTGTGAATGATATAAACGCGAAAATTGGATTGGAATAAGAATGTTATGCTGTTTGATGTTCGTTTACGTAAATATACTCTTTCAGTAACATATAACACTGGATTCGAACAAGCGACCTTCCTTATACCGGGCCAGCATTGCCGTCCTAAGCAAAAAGGACGCATCTGACTATGAGACTCGTAGTCAGATACGTCCTTTTTGCTTCGGACGGTAGCATTGAATTTGACATTTATAATTTCGTTACCAGTTTGCTATTGCTTACATAATAAATCAGCCTATATATGTCGCACTGGCCTCTCCTGCTGCTGGATGAGAGGGAACGGGCAGTAGTCCCCACGCTGGCCCAGTGCGGGTTGGGACTTCACACACACACATTCGAATTTCTTCGCAGATGTATGCGCTATGCAGAGGGGCTACCGCGAAGTGAAAACGAACTTCTTTCGAGTATCTCCCTCTCTGTCGCTCGAACCAGCAAGTGCAACAGAGAGGGAGATACACGAACGAAATAAGTTTTCGTTTCGCGGTATTGCCTCAGGTTTCCTCGCGATGTTTTTCCTTCACCGAAACGGTAACGGTAAATATCAAATGATATTCTGTAGATAAGCCCCAAAAAATCTTACGCCTACTGCTTAATACCAATTTAATTTAAGATTTTTATATTTTTTAAGTCGTTAAAGCGTATCAAATAATATATATTATATATGTATATATTTGTTACGAATAATTTATTGTAACCAAAGTGCAATATTTGTCAAAAGAAGAAAAGAAACTGTATATTGTGCTACTTATTTAATAAAATTCGTCTACAAAACTTGTATTTAAATTACTAGCATTCTGTCTAAAGCTTGTATGTCTATACCAATATGTATTTGTATTTAATCCCTACAAATCAGCCCTGGACGACCCGCGAGCTGTGGCGCGGCGAGATAGACTATCCGTTTCTTTCTAATTTGAACGCTTAGATTAGACCAGTGTTTTTCAAACTGTGGGTCTCGACCCCCAGGGGGGCCCCTAAGCCTTCTAAAGGGGGTCGCGGCTACTTATATTTTTAAAGTTAAAGTGCTGTAAGTATTTTGAACAGCGTAGGGTGCGGGGGTCGCGAAATATTGTTTTCTGTACTAAGGGGGCCGCGGCATGAAAAAGATTGAAAATCACTGGATTAGACGGATAGTTTCTGGTCGGTAGTGCTGGCGGAAATACCCGGAAATAGTCAAGAACCATTTGGCATTTTGCACGAACACAATAGTACTATATATAATAAGTAGGTATTTACTCTTTGCTAATCTTCTACCTCACACCATTCATGGCCGTAGCACGTGTGTAGAATCGGGAATTGAACCCCGACTTTAGGTCTACTTTGGTTTAGCATTCGCGTCCCAATGGCGTTTCATTGTAATAGTTGGAATTATTTAATGTGACCGACTTTTTATAAAACTGTCATTGGAATGTCAATCTTCTGTCTTGCACCGCGGAGTCGCTTTTTGAAAGGTCTATTTTGATGCAATTTGGCAAACTGAAATAATCCTATTATGTATATATATACAATATATAATCCTTATCC
Source organism: Epinotia bilunana (assembly GCA_947049275.1). Lineage (NCBI taxonomy): Eukaryota > Metazoa > Arthropoda > Insecta > Lepidoptera > Tortricidae > Epinotia > Epinotia bilunana. The sequence continues at coordinate 11,440,894 of OX346275.1, read as the reverse complement.
TATTAGCTTCTGCGCGCGACTCCGTCCGCGTGGCACTCATTTATATCGTAGCTCCATACAAACTTTAATCCCATATTTCACCCATCACCCATGGTTTACGGGAGAAAAACTATCTATCCCCGGGATTCAACTTATCTCCATACCAAATTTTATCTCAATCGGTTCAGCAGTTTAAGCGTGAAGAGGTCTCAGTGAAGAGGAGACAGCCACACTTTTGCATTTATTCATAATATTATACCTAATATGGATATAATATCCATACTACAATATTATAAATATCAACTTAACTTGGTATGTTAACTTAAGTGGCAGCGGGCAGGGCACATTGCACGTAAAACCGATGGCCGTTGGGGCCGAAATGGTTCTCAAGTGGCGACCACGTACCGGCTGGCTAATAAAGGGCGCGGGAGTCCGCTGGATGCTCTTTGCGGCACTGTTTGGGGAGGCCTATGTCCAGCAGTGAACGTCATTCGGCTGATATGATGATAAAGATGATGGTGTCCTAACCACCATCACCAGGCGGATTCAATGTGGAGAGCGCCCTAGGCTAACACCACATAGCCGCCCCTCTTGCGGCAGCAGGTTAAAAATTATAACGAAAAAAAAGAATGTCGCGCGTATGCGTTATTTATTTAAAGACAAATATAAGCTCACAGTATTTCACCAAAACGCTGACATATTATGTTGGTAACAATATACACATAATAGTACATTGTGATACAAGTGAGGTATGTTGATAATTACATCAGAGGCGGAATTATCACGCGAGCCGCAGGTGAGCGTGATAAGAGAGCCGAGGATGTAATTATCAAAGCTCACGCGTTTCAGACGACGTTTTTCAACACATTTTGCGAGGAAAAAATACTTTTCATAAGATGAAAATTTGATAGGCCTGCCAAGTTATTTTCCTTACTTATTGATGTCAACAGGTTTTTACTCACATGTTGAATACATCGTCAAGAATTTCTAGTGGCGTCCATTCTTTTTATCACTTTTCTAGTCACTACGAATCAACATTTTTGTTAATAACCAAACACGCATTAACAATGTTTACAAATATCTGTGAAATAACCTATAATGGCGCGCATCATTTTTTTTTGTGAAGTTTGCGCAGTGCGCGCGCATTAGATGAAATCTCTAAACAGCCAATACGAAATAAAATAAATAATTTCGTTTTAAAATGTTATCTTTATTAATTCATGTAAAATGTTATCAAAAGTGAATAGTTTTACTAAATTAACCGTTTCTATATCATATCCAAAAAAGAAATAGTCAATTAACTAACAAAAAGGATTTAATTTGTTTAACTAACAAAAAGGATTTAATTTGTTTAGTCGAGTAAGAATCCATTTGCCGAGAATTAAAAAAAGGCTGTACATTCTGTAGAACCCGGTTAGTTTAAGAATGCACCGTGTGCATGCATAAATCTTGCTGCAAGGTGGCAACGTGACTTAATCGGGATATAACCATAACATACAAGTATCGCAATGTTATTACACGCGTGTTTAATATCCAGGATTATGAGCCTAAAAGCGACAAAATAAGAGGTACGTTACGAGCAATTGTGTTGAAAAAAATAAAAATATAAAACAATACAACATATCAAGAACGAATATTCAAATTACTAGCTTCTGCCCGCGACTCCGTCCGCGTGGAACTTGTTTATATCGTAGCTCGATACAAACTTTCATCCCCCATTTCACCCCCCCAGGGGATGATTTCCGAGATAAAAACTATCCTATGTCCTTCCCCGGGATTCAAACTATTTCCATGCCATCTCAATCGGTTCAGCGGTTTAAGCGTGAAGAGGTAACAGACAGACAGACACTTTCGCATTTATAATATTAGTATGGATAATCCGCCTCTGGGCAGGCTGTATGCTTGTTTGCCACCGTCATAGTATAAAATTCTCATCATGAGTGTGATGCGAATGTGGTGAACCAAATTGGAGCCTTGGTAACTCGCGATTTATGAATCTAAGACATCGACGCTTACGTAATGGCGGGCGCGGGCGGCTGCAGTCGTGGAGCTATAGGGTTTTTTTTATTACTATTACTAGCACTAGCTGATAAGCCCGCGGCTTCGCCCGCGTGGTTATAGGAAAATGTAACATATTGAATTTTCCCGTGGGAATTAGATGTTTCCCCGCTGGAAAAAGTAGCCTATGTTACTCTCCAGCTTCTAAACTATCTCCATACAAAAAAACACATCAATACGACGCTCCGTTGCGACGTGAAAGAAGAACAAACAAACACAACACACTTTCGCATTTATAATATTAATAAATAAGGATTCAAAATTCAAAGTTCAAAATATTTATTCAGCAAATAGGCCACGAGGGCACTTTTATAAGTCAAAATGTCTATCCATAGACTCAAAATAGTATGAGTACATTATTCGTAATAGAATTAACTACATCAGAGTTTACATGTAAAATACAATAAGAGAAAGAAAATACAATCTTATTTCTTAGAGATGTATAAGGTCTCCAAGTGTCAAAATTACTCATCTCATATGTAACTCATAGGTACCCACAGAGAGAGATATTATATAATAATAATAATAAACCAGCCTATCTAATGGTCCCTTCTGTTCACGGGCCTCCTCTCATGGATGAGAGGGAACGGGCAGTAGTCCTCACGCTGGCCCAGTGCGGGTTGGGGACTTCACATGCACCTTAGTTTTCCCTGTCCTCGTTTCCGCATAATTAGCCAATATTCAACCTTATTACAAAGTATCAAGAATTATAAATTAAAGCTAGCTTAAACATAAATAGTAAGATAATCATCCTATCCTACTAATATTATAAATGCGAAATTTTAGATGTTTGGATGTTTGGATGTTTGTTACTCAATCACGCTTAAACGGCTGAACCGATTTGAATGAAATTTTGCACGAAGATAGTTTATAACCTGGATTAAAATATAGGATAGTTTTTATCCCGGGTCTACGCGGACGAAGTCGCGGGCGGAAGCTAGTAAACAATAAAAAAAGAACTAAATATTATCGAATAAATGTGTGGCTCACAACTCGATCACATGACCACTTAACAATTTGGTATGCAATGGATGGAGGCCTAACCAAATTTATTTACTGTATACACATTAGTATTTCTAATGAGCACACCTATATATATATATATATATATATATATATTGACGTAACTACGTGTAAATATGTACATAATAATGTGACATTTATCAACATGCCGCATTTGTATGTGTTGCATTTGTATTTGGACATTTTAGCACGTTTCAATGTTTGCGAGAGGCCATTATGAATTGGTTTTATATGAAATGAGACATCCATACTATCCTTACCTTATTATAAATGCGAAAGTGTCTGTCTGTCTGTCTGTTCGGCTGTCTGGCTGTCTATCTGTACATGGACGGGAGTCGCGGACAGAAGGCAGTATGGTATACTAGCTTTTCTGCCCGCGAGTCCGTCTGCGTGGAACTCATCCTTACTAATATTATAAATGCGAAAGTGTGTGTGTGTGTGTGTTTGTTTGTCCTTCTTTCACGTCGCAACGGAGCGTCGTATTAATGTGATTTTTTGTATGGAGATAGTTTAGAGGCTGGAGAGTGACATAGGCTACTTTTTCCAGCGGGGAAACATCTAATTCCCATAGGAAAATTTCAATATGTTACATTTTCCTATAACCACGCGGGCGAAGCCGCGGGCATCAGCTAGTTTATTTATATCGTAGCGCCATACACACTTTAACGCCCCAAAACACCCCCTTAGGGGATGATTTCCGGGATAGTAACTATCCTATGTCCTTCCCCGAGAATCAAACTACCTCCATAAACTTCATCACAATTGGACCAGCGGTTTAAGCGTGAAGAGGTAACAGACATATTTATAATTTTAGGTATGGATTATGGAATAGAAAGTAAGTTAGGATGCGGATGGCGCAGGATCGGTCATTGTGGCACTCTTTGGGGGAGGCCTATGTCCAGCAGTGGACGTCTTTCGGCTGATATGATGATGATGATGAAGTAAGTTTTGCCCGCGACTTCATCCAGTTAACTAGCTAGTTTAATTGGAAAGTTATGAGATCAAAGGCTGAACCTGACCCCGTAGCATGGACGGCCTTATCACACGATAAGTGACAAGATAGAGCGTCCGTCACTGGCTGGCTGTTCTTCAATAGAACGAGACGGATGATCTATCCTGTCACTTATCGCGTGATAAGGCTGACCATGATACGGGGTCTGAAGTAAAAAAAAAAAAAATTAGTAATTTTCGGATATTAAGATAGGTATGTATATCTTGACTTAAGTTATAAATTAAGTACTTAACTATCTATATTTTTTTGTTTGTCATAACCCTGTAGAAAAGCAGTCTTTTTCTATAAAATAAAAGTCATATTCCTATATACATTTTCTTTTATAGAAAAGGACATATCCTCATTTTACTTTTTTACTTCAGCCAACGAAAATAATTAGATATTAAACGATAGTAGGCACCTAAGTCAAGTTATACCTCTTCTAAAATGTGGTTAGCAATTACAAATAAAACTTCTCTACTTTATATAGGTATTTATTGACAACTGTCCGAAAAGCGATTCGCGAACAGTGAGTTTTCTCGTGCGCAGAAGATATAAACAGAGACCCTACCGCGAAACGAAAACTGATTTCGTTCGTGTATCTCCCTCTCTGTAGCACTTGCTAGTTCGAGCGACAGAGAGGGAGATACTCGATACTCGAACGAAGTTTGTTTTCACTTCGCGCCTCGCGGTAGCCCCAGGTCAGATCAGGTCTCCTACACGGCCGAAGGTCCATTCCATATTACTCATAAAAGAACTTTTGAAATGGGATGAGTAGTTCCGGAGATTACTCCCAATTACATTCTTACTTATGACTACTCCGTTATATACACTCACAGACATGTATCATGAAAGCCATTGATTAGATTCGCTTACACCGCCATCTACATATTTATAGTCGAAACACAGACGTGTAGTTTCATGCCAGTTATTTATTGTGGGAGGTAGGAGTGTACTTAGTTTAGCACAGATGGCGCTAAAATGGGGCTATTTTGTTTAATTGTAAAATACAATAAAAAAAATGTTTTAGTAAGTCTTAAAATATTTTTTTATATTTATATTAATTTTATGAAAAGTTTGAAAACTAAGAAATATATGAATATATTTTTGGCTGAATGACTTTGTGTCAGTGCCTTAAACGGCATACGACATTTTGTACGTGTTGAAAAACTCCACAAAAAAAATGTGAGTTAGCAGTAAATGGCGTCGCAAGTTGTTTTTTATCCCGAATAAATATGTTTCTCGCCGTTTTGTGTAATTGTTAACTATATCCGCGTTGCCGGAGTGTCGTTCGTTAGTAGCGTGGTTATTTAAGTGACGAACTCTCGTATGTTTTGTTGATATCTGCTTTGGCTTCTAAACAATGGCGTCCAGTGACCCGCTGGATTCCCATGTAAAAGTTAGTGAAAATTGCGATTACACTGATGATTACTGTGGTGCACTTAGCGATGCGGACGCCGGCGAAGCCACTAAACGTCGACGGGTGACGCATGACTATCGCAAACTTTCGAAACTGGGATATGATCCAACTATGTCAACCACTCCGAGACAGGGACCAACTTCGGAACCTAAAGGTAATCTTTGATATACACTTGCCAACGCCACTCTAAATCCGCTATAAAATGACTCACAACGCTTCTACTTCTATATGAGTATACGTTTTTGTTAATAATTTTGGTGGGAAAACTGCTAACCTATCAGTTTACTAAGTTACATCATATATAGAGGTCATTACTGTTTATCAACAGTTCATCGTATTTTAGGAGTTTCTTTATTATTATTTAAGGTGTATTTCGGAGGTTTACTAAGTTTACCAGGTGCCATTCATAGTGTATTTGCTATGGATTTCTTAGTATTGCTATTCATGCAATCTGACCTTGTAGAGAGCAGTGACTTTCTACTCTTCATCTACTACGTGATTAAATTGCATTGAATACTAAATTAAAAACCTTGGAAATATTATTGGAGTATTTACAATATGTCTGGATAACATGCAGTACTTACTACCTATTAGTTAGTTTTACTATTTTACATCAATAATTGAACTATTGTATGTTATTTCAGTTTTAGTTGCAATGCTCTCTTAATTCAATAAGTACTTTCTAACAGCTCTGATTAAGAAAAAGGTTTGAGACAATACATTTATCATACCAAGCTACTTTGACAGGCAACTCACTAGAAAAACTAGATTATTGTTTTTATTTTCCAGTGTTGTCTCCTAAGTTGATAGAGAAACATTCTTTTCACTTCTCATGCTTGCAAAGTTCGCCTTTGTGCTGGATGTAATATGCACAGAATGCCACTCTAGTGCAAAAACCTTTTTTTTAAAGACTAATATAATTTGGTCTGACAGCCAATACAGAATGAAACTTAGTAGAATAAATTTGTTATTTTCTTTGATTTGCTTTAATCAATTTCACTTCCGTGTTTTCTATTACTAAATGAAATAAACCAGATAAAATAGAAATATAGTATTCTTTAGAAATGTACCAAACATTAAATGTCTTGGAAGTATGAAATACCTAAGTCTAATATCAAATGTCGAAAATTAAACTTAAAAACTTTAAAAGGTTAAAGTGGCGGAAATTAACTATTATTTTACTAAATTTTGTTTTCTTGCAATCTCAGGCATAAATGAGCCATCTTACCCTTTGAGTGAACTATCCAAAGAATATAGATGTCTCATGTAATTTGGCTTCTTTTATGTACTTACTAGCTTCCGCCCGCGACTTCGTCTGCGTGGACCCGGGATAAAAACTATCCTATATTTTAATCTAGGCTATAAACAATCTTCATGCAAAGTTTCATCCAAATTGGTTCAAGCGTTCAAGTGTGATTGAGTAACAAACATCCAAACATCTAAACTTTCGCATTTATAATATTAGTAGGATTAGTAGGATTGTACAATATACTATTTGTGGTTATCATATTATTCAATGTTTTCAGGCCCTTTTAAAGCTTTATTTTAAGCGCTTTTCGCAACAATTAGCATTCAAGTTTAACTACATTGCATGTTTGATAGATACAACACAGTATAAATAACTTGGTAACTCGCAATTTAATGAAACTTGCATGCAATATCTTGTATGTGTGTGTGTTGCGCCTAAGAAAATAAAGATCATCTTATTGACACACCGTTGCTCACACAATCTCTTTATAACTTATATTCCATCTCCCTGTCTCTTCAGGCAACACCAACAGCTGAATCTTGCTTGAGTACCCAACTCCATCCCATCTTTTGTCCAGATTACCGCAATCACGGAATTAGTTGGGGGGTCATTGTGGCACTATGTCCAGCAGTGGACGTCTTTCGACTGATATGATGATGATGATTAGTCAGACTATTAGTTGAAAGTATTTGTCACTAGTAACCTGCCCTGTGCTTCACACAAAAAATAAAACCATCAACACCATAAAGGTGATTTTGTGAAAGAAGGACCTGTCCTTGCTTCCTATTGCTTCTGACTCATTCAGCCCAATCCTTACTAAAATTATAAATGCGAAAGTGTGTGTGTGTGTTTTTCCTTCAACATTAGGACATCTCTCTGTGTTGGCTTGATTCTTTCATTTCAGTTTTGCTACTTATAGATATACTAAGATTAATATTATTTTCTGTTAAGAAACCCTCATATAATTTTCCAATTTCTTTGTTGTAAATGTTTTCTTCTTGCAGTTATAATAAAACCTTATCTGATCTTTAGGTCAGACAAATTAAAAACATTACCTGTAAAACTTGATCATGAAATTATCTTCTTAAAATTGGATGAGTAGTACTAGATATTACCGCTAACAAACCAACTTAGTGACAAAAATTATCACCTTATTATGAATTTGTATGGGGAATATTCCCATTCCACACCCTTGGGGGATGATTAGCGCTTTAAAGAGTATCCTATGTCCTATACTGGCGCTCAAACGATCTACATACCCAATTTATCACAGTCGGTTTAGTGGTCTAAGCTTGAAAAACGAACAGACATACAAATTCATTTTTGCATTGTTTATACAATATTAATGGATGGATGCTTTTGTATCACTGATTTCATCAACATTGTCTGTGATATTGTCTGGAAAAAAATATATTTTAATCCAGGCTTCGCATTTATAATATTAATTATTATAGTAGGATGAAAATATCTAAACATTAATATTCAAGTAAGTACTAGTTATTAAGGGGCTCCACGCGATTTTTGGCTAGTTTTGACGAGTTTTGAGTTGATATTCCTGCGTCAAAACTATAGATATATTTATGGCACAATGACTTTATCTACCCTAGACCCCAGAGCTAGACTTACCCGACACTATACCGACGACATCCCGGACAGCAGCCTGTACGAGATTAGAATGGCTCTGAAACAGCTTAAGAACAGCAAGGCACCCGGTGAAGACGGAATTACAGCCGAACTCCTGAAGGCGGGTGGATAACCGATCCTTACGGCCCTACAGAAGTTATTCAACACCGTCCTACTGGAAGGGAGAACGCCAAAGGCGTGGAACAGAGGTGAGGTGGTGCTGTTCTTCAAAAAGGGTGACAACACTCTGCTGAAGAACTACCGACCCATCTCACTTCTGAGCCATGTCTATAAGCTGTTTTCAAGGTCATTACGAATCGTCTCGCACGCAGGCTTGATGACTTCCAGCCTCCCGAACAAGCCGGTTTCCGAAGAGGTTTTAGTACCGTAGACCACATTCATACGCTCCGCCAGGTTATACAGATGACTGAGGAGTATAACGTGCCTCTCTGCTTAGCGTTCGTGGACTACGAGAAAGCCTTCGATTCGATCGAAACCTGGGCTGTACTACAGTCTCTCCAAAGGTGCCAAGTAGACTGCCGCTATATCGAAGTGCTAAAGTGTTTGTACGAGAACGCCACCATGTCAGTCCGACTCCAGGATCAGAGTTCGAAGCCTATTCCGCTGCAGCGGGGTGTCAGACAAGGGGATGTTATTTCCCCAAAACTGTTCACCGCTGCACTGGAGGACGTGTTCAAGACTCTAGACTGGAGAAGGCTTGGCATCAACATCAACAGCGAGTACATCACTCACCTTCGGTTTGCTGACGATATAGTAGTCTTGGCTGAGACCATGGAGGACTTAAGCACGATGCTCGATGACCTCAGTAAAGCCTCCGAGCGAGTTGGTCTAAGGCTGAACATGGATAAAACAAAGATCATGTCAAACCTCCATGTAGTACCAACTCCCATTTCAATCGGACACTTTACGCTCGAAGTTGTAGACGATTATATATACCTAGGACAGATTGTTCAGTTAGGTAGGTCCAACTTTGAGAAAGAGGTAAACCGTCGAATCCGACTCGGCTGGGCAGCATTCGGGAGGCTACGGCACATCTTTTCGTCCAATATTCCGCAGTGTCTCAAGACGAGAGTCTTTGACCAGTGTGTGTTGCCAGTGATGACGTATGGCACGGAAACGTGGTCGCTTACTATGGGCCTCATAAGAAGGCTCAAAGTCACCCAAAGGGCAATGGAGAGGGCTATGTTGGGAGTTTCTCTGCGCGATCGCATCAGATATGAGGCTATCCGCAGCAGAACCAAGGTAACCGATATAGCCCTCCGAATCGCTAAACTTAAGTGACAGTGGGCGGGGCACATTGCACGTAGGACCGATGGCCGTTGGGGCGGAAAGGTTCTCGAGTGGCGACCACGTACCGGAAGGCGCAGCGTGGGTAGGCCCCCCACAAGATGGACTGATGACCTGGTAAAGGTCGCGGGGGTCCGCTGGATGCGGGTGGCGCAGGACCGGTCATTGTGGCACTCTCTGGGGGAGGCCTATGTCCAGCAGTGGACGTCTTTCGGCTGATATGATGAACTTTATCTACATTTGCACGAGTTTTTTGAAAAGATTTTTTTTTTAATGATTTTGTCAAACATGGTCTAAAAAACCTCTGTTTTCAATATGAGTATGTTGTTTATGCACTTTTATTTATGAAATATACATATTGACTGTTCCTTATTGACGTCTCTAGCAACTCAGTAGAGATTTTTACTTTTTACTCATTTTTACAAAAGTTACGTCCAAAAAACTGTTTTTTGGCCTGAAATTACCAATGTTTGGTGCCGTATATCCCGAAAACTGTGAGTTTTGAAGTAAATATGAGATACAATTTGGGTAAACCTCGTTGTTGTTAATACGATAAGCAATGATCGGAATGGGTAGTGCTATTTCGGGTAAATGACCTTAAACATTGTACATAACATGGATAAGACTTGAGATTCCCCTACTCTAAAAAATAGTCATTGTAAATACATCATTCATTTACTTTCGTTTAACAGTTATAAGTAACAATAATACAACTGTAAAACAAAATACGAAACATTAACATCATTTTATTAAATTAACACTATTAAATTATTATATTAGTTATTTATTTCATATCTTTCGTTCCTTATGTTCAGGGCATAAAAATCTATAATACTCGTATATCAAAATTCTAGGGTATTCAACTAATCATATCTTCAATCGTTAAGACCGGGGTTCTTTAAAACATTCTTTAAACCAAACACAAACTTAAAATGTTAATTCAAGTCCCCGGGCTAAAGACCTTATCCATACTACGCTTACGCACCGATATTCCCCGAAATGGCACAAGCAATTCCGATCACTGACGATAAGCCATCAAAAATACGAAAAAACGAACAGTTACAGATGGAAGGTCGTTGGGAGCTAGGAGCCCCTTAACAAACATGCATAATTCTTTCTTCTATAATTTATTCGTGTACCAAGACACTGTTGCTGCAGTAGCTAGTTTAATACATTTATAGTAGCAGGAATGATATAGGTACTTAATTACTTATACTGATCCTTTTTCACCAGCCAGGTGACATTTTACAGGGATTTATTTTTACACTTTATCTTATATAGTTACCCGCGCAGCTCCAACCGTGTATTACACAGATGGCAAGCACAGCCATTGGATAAACTTGAGTTTTTGTCCATCCCGAAGTTCCTATTTTGAAAATACATCCATACAAATATGTACATACAATTTATAATATTAGTATACATTAAATTTATAATTTATTTTCCTTTGCAGGCAAAAAGCGCAAGCGCAGCGAAGACTCCAAAGAGCTCTGCCTGTGGGGCGACAACGTTAAGCCCGCCAAACTAACCAAGATCTGGCCAGTCTTCGACTCGGGAGGGTACGGGGACGCAGCCTGCCTCACCCTCCACCTCCTCCAGAAGCCACCACACACCCACAACCCCCTACTCTACACAACCAATGCAGACTTCAGCCTCTCAGCACTCCTCCACCAAACACACATAGACTCTGGAGGCCCGTTGAATGCGTCATGGAAGCAAACGCAACTGAACAAGTCGGTACCAAACGATGAGCTCACGCGCCGCATGTTCGGCTCAGTGTCCAGACAGCTTAAAATCATCAACGCACATTTTCACCAGTCCATGTTCAAGTACAAGTACCCGAGGGTCACTCAACAGAATGTCCTTTTGGAAACTCCTGTCAGAAGACTGGCGACTCACTACAGCTTGACCATGAAAGCTATTAGGTTCCAACAGACCCCAAGGAGGACCCTACCCTGTTACGGAAACTTGGAGTTACCCTTCAAACTAAAACAAGAGACTGGGACATCGTCGCCGCAAATCTATGCCTCGCTCGGGAGGAGTGTTGGTATGGATAAAGTGGATGATAAAGTGAAAGTGGAAAGTGATAGGGTTAAAGTGGAGAAGGAAAAGGAGAAGGAAAAGGAGAGGGAAAAGGACAGAGAGAGAGAAAGGTGAGTTTATAGTCAATACAATATTTATGTTCCACTGCAAACATGACATGACAATTTATGCGCGAATTCAAGTTACGTGAAGGCCCCTATGCACCTTTTGTCTTGGGACAAGAGGTGCCCAGGGGGTAGAAATACCGCTGGGTTATGTGGTTTTTCTACCCCCTAAAAAAGACAGCGCGGCGGCCACCATCTGCACTTCCATGCAGAAGATTCCAGGATCTCATACCTACTGGAGGGCTCGCACCTAATTATTTCTACTTGATTACTTATGTTACTTATAGGCATTGGAAATAATTGGTTGTTGATGCAGTTCAATAACAAAAAGCCATGCGATATTATTGGCCATTCTACAAATTCGTCCATGTTTATTTCAGGAGGTGATTATTAACTGGAGAAATTAACGAATATCTTAATACTGTAATTGTGGTTTCGTTTTTGGTCGAAACACGGTCGGTGCTGCTTGCATTCCGAGTTGCCAAAATTTGATGACAGGTATCTTATGTCTCGCGGCCTCGCTAATAACGAAAAGCTAGCGAAGTCGCAGGATAAATTGTAGCCTAGATCCATTTTATAAACTTTAAAAAAAATTGAGAGCTACATTCTCAAACATCCGAAATGTAATAGGGTATATTCATGCATTTTTTTAATTTTCTTAAACTACTCTATAAGTAATTATATAACCGGAAAAAATATAACACACAATATTATTGAATGAGCTAAAAAAAAAATTAAAACTACTATTATTTTCGGACTATTAAAACGCCGCCATTTTGTGACGTCACCGTGCACTTAGAATAAATAAACAACGAAATGTTTGATTCACAGTTTTAGTAAAAGTGAGTTATTAAAGCTTGTAAGATCAACTTATTGTAACGGAAGAGCACACAAAAACTTATTATAAATATTGTATTGCCCCTATTTGTGAAAATAACACTTAAACTGCACCTGACATGATATATTTTCATATGCCCAAAGATGCAAAATATAAGGAAAAAGGGGTGTAAGGCGATGAGGAGATATAATGTATCGTGTTTGAGTAGTTTATATTGTTATGAACATCATTTCGAAGTGATTATTAAATACGTTTCTACCTAAAATCTTTTTTATTAGGACTCCCGAACAATATAAACAATAACCTAACCTAAAAATGTATATACTTATTCATAAAACTATTCTGATTCCCATTTTTTTTAGTTATTAATGTTACAAAATATTATGATTTTTGTTGATCAACAGCTGACTACGAGTGTTGATTTTGATCACGAAACGTTTTAGCTGAGTTTCTATGTTTGCACTGTTGATCGAAGTTGAAAGAATTTAATCCTTTCTACTGGGTGTCTTACACAAATTTGTTTTATTTATAAGCCTTGTCGAAAACAACATAATTTGCTATGTTTATAAAGATGTTCTCACCATTGTAACATTCCTAATACCAACATATCTTTGATTAGGTATATAATGAACATATGTACTAGTTTTTTATTCCACTTATTTAAGAAAGACACCTACGAGGTACAGTCACGAACTTTAATTTGGGACCCACTTAAGGTTCACAATCCAGTCAAATTGTATAGGAATACAAAGAATATTTTAGCAAAAAGGGTCATAAATTAAGGAACGCGACCGTACGTACTTAGTCATCATGAACACATCAATTTCAGGCAGATTATCCGACTTTGCCTTGACAAAGCCGCTTCCAGTCATTGTGGCGAGTCTTTTTTCACAAGGAGTCACTGCTTTCAGTTAATAATTCCCAAAAAACACTGATTGTTTATCATAAACAGCGGCAAAACAATGCGAATAACTTTCAATAATCATACAAACGACCTGTTAACAGTAGACACCGAGTGCACGGTGACGTCACGATTCGCTCGGCCAATAGCGTTGCGTTTTGAAAATTTGCGAGGGAATATGAAAAATACTACTTTTAAATAATTAAGTTTGTTAATAGAATCATATGCATTTGTGAAAATAATCATGTGCGTATATTTATTAAGCAATAAAGATTACTCATGATTTTTGGCCATTTCTGAATCACATGCATATTCCCTATTGGGTACTTTCCTGGGTAAAAAAATAATAATTCTATTTAGTCTTCTCTTCTGCTTATTTAAGAGCTAATCTCTTGTCGGTGTAACTCAAAGTAGGCCATCCACCAGGAACTACTCCGATCCCAGGCAACTTCTTTGACATCTCGATACGACCTAACATCAACTCTTTTCTTGAGCTGCTCCATGTAGTTTATTCTAGGTCTTCGATTTCCTCGCTTCCCCTCTATCTTTTCTTCAATTATATTGACTACTAGCTTCCGCCCGCGACTTCGTCTGCGTGGACCCGGGATAAAAACTATCCTATATTTTAATCCAGACTATAAACTATCTTCGTGCAAAATTTCATCCAAATCGGTTAAGCCGTTTAGGCGTGATTGAGTAACAAACATCCAAACTTTCGCATTTATAATATTAGTAGGATGAACTTGTCATGTCGTGTGAGGTAACCTATCCGTCATATTATCAAACTATATTGGACACGATTATTTTGTCAATGAAATAAAAACACATGAAGATGGGCTATCCCGTTAAAGTTTCGCATGAGGTCACATTATGCTAAAAAGTGTACCATAATGTGACGTCACACGGAACTTGAAACGTGAAATAGCTTTTTATTAAGGGGATGCCTTGATACGAGTCGAACACGCCTCCTAGACAGACACGCTTATGCCTTCCGCGCACGAGAAAAAGAGATGTAACACTCTTCGGGAATGGCTTTTTTGGACAAACTTCCATATATACCTAACTTAGAGAAGTTTTATTTCAATTTCATAACGTGAGATTTTAGATGAGATGAAATACTATAGTATTAACTTGATTGTGTCGTAAAATAATGTATCGTTTGAGTAGGCTGAGTAAAAAAAGGAAAATACAGACCCAACTTTGGTTTGTTTTTCTATCGAGGAAATTTTAAAATCAAAAAAACAATCATATAGTCATGAATCATATATCTGAAAATCAGACCTTCTTGTTTCTTAATCTAGTCAGAACGGCGTTTCAAAGCACGCGATAATTTCCAATGCACCGCCTTAATATTTAATAGCTCATTCTTTTCTCTAGCCCGCTAAAGACATTCGATTACGCTCTTGACCCTGACCACACGTTGGGAACTACTAAACGGTGTTCGTAAAAAATATAACTAATATATGGAAATTTTGACAAGTTTCTATGGGCTGACAGCTGCCAATGCCATGTTTACCGTTGATCGGTCTGTAACCGTAAGTTAGTGCAACCCGCCCTTAGTCTCTGATTTTGTATCATTAATAACTATTATTATGAGTAGCCGTGTCTACACCGGACGCAAGCTCGGCCGAACACGCCTCGCCCAACCATGCGCGCTCAGTGTAGCCACGCCTCGCCCTAGCGTGCGCGCTGAGTGTGGACGTGCCGTCCGGTGTAGACACGGCTATTCAGTGAAGTTTCCCTTGCGACACGTGTCCTTAACTTGAACAGTGGCTAAGCACTATTCTCGTCACGTACGAGTATTACGATGGAAGTGCGTTCCTGTGACGTGCAAATCAAGGATCCACATAATATCAGCGTCGAGTCATCTTCTGTGGCTCGACATTGTGCTGAGTGGACTCCTTTTTCGCTGAACCGATTGAGATGAAATTTGGTATGGAGATAGTTTGAATTCCGGGGAAGGACAGGATAGTATCCCGGAAATCATCCCCTGAGGGGGTGAAATGGGGGATGAAAGTTTGTATCGAGCTACGATATAAACGAGTTCCACGCGGACGGAGTCGCGGGCAGAAGCTAGTTATGTATATTTGCGATAAACTTATTTTTCTTTCTTTCTTTCTTCTTCCATAGATCGTCGCATTCGTCCCGCCACTCGTCGTGCCACCACTGCCGGCGGCGCGCGCGCGTGAAGCGCGCCTCCATCGGCGTGCAGTGCCGCCGGCCCGCGCCCGCGCCCGCGCCCGCGCCCGCGCCCGCGCCCGCGTCCGCGCCCGCGGACCCGCGCGACGAGAGCCCCGTGCTCAAGGGGCTCAAGTACCACCGGTGAGTCACGGGCCAGGGAATTAAATTACAGAATACATAGAATGGATCTTTATTGGTAAAAAATATATTTTTCTCAAACATGCTCGGAAATGTATGCGTTAATATCAAGAAATGAAGACATGAAGTTTCTTGTTTAAGGCTGCCTACATTTCTTCTTGTCCTTACGCCAAGAAGTAATGTATGAAAACCCTAAATAAAACCATTATTGTCCGCTGCTCTAACTTTTTAAATTTGCTGACTTATATTAAACTGACAAAGGAAAAATTACATACTGCCAACCACCACTAGACTCTGTAAGCATACTTGCGACATAAAAAAAAAATCTATGGTACTATACTTATGTGCGGTTAAACATGATGCTCGAACGGCTTGTTCAAATGGCATGTTTAAAAAATAAAAAAGGCGGCAAATTACCTATTATTTCATTGATTACCTTATATTTATTTTAATTTATATATTTCCTCACATCGTTTGAGAAAAGCACTATACAATCCTCGGCCGGAACAGGGATTGCTGTCTACTCCAAACTCGTCCAGCAATCCCTTACTTCACGGCCTCTGCAGTAATGTACTATTACAGGTTAATAGGTTAGGTACTCTTACATAATCATCACATCACTTACAATGTTAACGTAGAACATTGTAAGTGATGTGATGATCGTGAACGCAGGTCATTACGAGTCCTTTGCACACTTTATTCCCTTCTATTCGACCCTGCCGCGCCAGAATATCTCAGGTCCAAATTTATTTTTGTTCCTGCTCGACCCGGAGGCGTACTCCGCAGTTCCCGTAGCCTAAAGCTGTCTGTTCTCCCTCACCGGTCCGGTTTTATGTCTGGTTCTTTTACCGTTCAGGCAATTCGACTCTGGAATGCTCTTCCGCTAACTATTCGTCAAGCACAAAGCAAACTCGCAAAGGCAGACTAGACTTAAAGGGAAAAACCTGTACCTGAAACCACAATGTCACAAGGATGTTTACAAGCGGAACGCATTTAACATGTGTATTGCCATCTTCAACCGTCTGCCCGAAGAATTAAAGAAGTTAGAGGGTAACCTGTTCAAATCTAAGTTGAATAGCTGGCTGCTGGATAAATGTTTTTATAGTATAAGATTATTTTTGGAGACATATAAGATTGTTTAATTATAGACCTAAAATTTTATTAACTATGATTATATGAATTATTTCTTCCTTTTGACATGTAATATAAATGTAAATAATAATATAAGTATAATGTAAATAATTATGTAAAATTAATTTTAGAGTGTATTGAATATTTGCACGCCTGAACCGGCTTAATACATGACACTATTCGTAATACTATGACATCCACTTGTACTGTATTTTATGCAAATAAATATTTGATTGATTGATTGATTGAAAGCAAATTGACTTTCAAGCGCAAGTTACGCAAGTATCTTTCTGATAAGCGCGTAGGATAGTTGTCAACATAGTATTTTTCACTAGGTACAAAAGGTATTAATATGTATATATATTAGTGTATATTATTTTGTATATGTGTATGTTATTTTTTTCGTATGTATTTGATAGAAGTTTATCTTGGATTAAGTTTTCATTTAAATTTAAATGCCTGCACCAAATGTTTCTGTTTTGCCCAATGGTTGACTGGTAGAGAATGCCTTATGGCATTAAGTCCGTCATTTGTACTATATTTCATATTGTGCAATAAAGTTTAAATAAATAAATGTTACATAATTTGTTAATACAATTAAGTCACACACAGTAACACATTACGGTGCTGCCTCTTTCCGAGTGTACAGAACTCGTGAATTGGGTAACATGCCTGTTCCAAAAGGAATGATTTAAGCTTGCTTTTGAAGAAAAAAAAATACGCTTTTCTCAAACATACAATGAAATATTGACGTTGTGTTCTTCATATTGGGGTTCGAAGTGTCACGTTTCGGGCGCAGCAAGACGAGAGACCCGTAATGGCATTTCATACAAAATTGGAGGCCTAGGCCGGCAAGATGGTCTTTTTCAATTTCATTCCACTATTTGTGGCACAGGATCCCGGCGATCAACCATGAAAATTAAAGTTTGATTTCTTGGAGATTTTTTAATTTATTCATTGCATGTTTGAGAAAAGCACTATACATACCTCGGCGTGAAAAGGGGTTGCCGGCCGAGTACATATAGACGGCCGAGCGTAGCGAGGTCGGATAGTTATGAGGCCGGCAACCCCTTATTTCCCGGCCTCTGAGAAATATAAAAAAAAAACTATTTTGCTTGAGTTATTTATGTCAGTTGGGACCGAGTTGTATAGGATTGGCCCCATGCCGCTGAATGGCCGTCGTGATTCAGCCAGCCGGCTTCTCGGGACGATCAGCCGAGGTCGCCTGCTGGTCGGGCGACCGCAGTTAAGGTGGCATTCCGTTCTTAGCGACCGCGACGCGCGACCGGTGGGCGTGGCCAGAGAACCGCTTGCCGACCGCGACCCGGTCGCGTCGGAGGCAGTGCCGTCGCGCAAGCACATCAAAATGGCGTCGTTTTCACCACACGATGACGAGATATGGATAGAATTAGTGAATAAAAACCCACCTTTATATGATGTAAGGCTCCAATAACCTATAATACCTATAGGTACTTGTGTAACAATTTTGACACAAAACTGTGTCCTGTAACACTGGGTTTCCTAGCTCAGGACACAGGGTCGTGATAATCATATTGTATTTCTTTTTTGTCTAATAAACTTTTTTTTTTCATAATCTTATAAAGACAACATTGTGTGCGGTCGCTAAGAACGGAACGCCACCCTTAGATGCATGCAATTCACAATCAATAGTTCAATACTCGCCACATGAGTTCTCTCTGAAGTTAGCCTCAAGTCGCCCCTAGCACAGCCTTCGAACCCGTCTGACACCTTGTTATGATGTTACGAATAGCTAACATCACAGACGCAAACTTATGTGGCGTACATCGTGGTAAAGCACTGGATCCCACATGAACACACACGGCCCGGGTGCCTGTTAGCCACTCACCACCGCCATAGTTCATAAATATATGTTACGCAAAGCATTCGCAAATTTCCGTATTCTGAACCGGTTTTATTTTGTCAAATTGTCAGGTTAATGCGGGTGGACACACATCCAAACGGAGGTGCCAGCGTGGTATACCTACACCAGAGGGATGTGGATATGCTGACAGCAAGCCAACAAGAGTCGCTCGCCAAAGAATTCCTTAAGGTAAGTGTTGTATGCACCCACAGAGGTGGGCTTATACGGCTACTTAGTCGTTGCCACGGGACAGACACAAGCGGCGAGGCAGGCTCAGGCGGAGATGGCGGGACGACTTGGACGCGTTTTCAAGTGATTGGCAAAGATTGCGGGAGGCAGAGACGAGTGGAAATCTAGGGGAGGCCATTGCCGAGACAGTCCAACTGGCTAACAAAATGAAAATGGTATCAGAAGTCCAATTTCACGAAGCTACATGTTACAACAGGCTATTCTCAGACTTTTTGTAATATATTTTAAAATGTTCATACAGATTTATTTGCTCAAAATACTATCGCTTTCATCATCATAAATTTAAGTTATCCTCTTGTCTGTGAGTATTTTCCATTTCTCTCTGTCGTCACTTAACTGTGTTGGCGATGGCCAACACAAGTAAGTGACCATCTGTGATGTGTTATCCGAATAAATTTATATTCTATTCTATTCTATTCTGTGCACTTTATGTGCATTGTAATAAGGTACAATATAAATACAAGATGGTCAGTTAAGTGTGTTGGCGTTTGTAAGCCAGCCCTTTGATTTGGTTTGATGGTTTAGATGACTGCGCCGCGGTCTTCCCCTGCCTCTCCTTTCTTCTATCTTTCCTTTCATGATGGTTTTAAAGACGTGGTCGTGACGTGACTCGTGCCGTATCAAATGACCAACTATCGCTTTATGCAAATAAATAATGGTTGAAATTTGAACGTTATACATTCGCGCCAAAAAGGCAGCCGCCATTATCGTGACGTCATAATTCCAACACCAAAAGACCACAGACTATTAGTAGTATTAGTAGTAAGCTATGGTAATAATAATACCACGTGTGAGCGAGCTGGTAGCATACAAATCTCGATAAGTGTGACAGAAAGAGAAATATCATTTGTTGTCCTTCTCATAGTTCCACTTTTTTTATTTGCCACAACTGATTTAGTATAAACTTGTGGCACATAAACCATTACCCGTCCAAATTGAGTAGTTTGTTTATGGCAAGTCATCAGCCATTTTAAGACCAGTTCTTAATTTAGCTAAGCATAGGAGCTTTTCCGTCCCTCGTTGTGGCATCACGTATAGCCTGTCCTGAGTATCATAGGTCCATGTTGCAGAAACATAGACACGTCAAATCACAGATTTTTTTTCTTTAATCTGTGAGTCCATGCGTGTCCTTCTTATCTACGCCTTCTGGTTTTTGCATTTGCTGTTGTGACGTCACTCGCAGAAAACAGAATGGCGGTCGGCGTTTTCGGTCACGTAACATACAGATATTAAAACTACGATTTTAATTTTCAAATAAAAAAATAATCTTATTTTTATAACAATACTAGCTTCCGCCCGCGACTTCGTCCGCGTGGACCCGGGATAAAAACTATCCTATATTTTAATCCAGGCTATAAAGTATCTTCGTGCAAAATTTCATTCAAATCGGTTCAGCCGTTTAAGCGTGATTGAGTAACAAACATCCAAACATCTAAACTTTCGCATTTATAATATTAGTAGGATAGGGTAAGTCCGGGGTAGTTGGCCATAGTTTTTTTGGAACACAGTTAAAATAAAAGCTTAAACATTACGAATACTTTTTTTTATTTCTTATTAAACTTTGGTTAATTAACTTTAGATTATTAAACAAAAAATTATAATATCTATATCAATCACCTCGAAAAAACGATTGAAAAAAAAAACATGATTGGCCATCCCTCCCAAGGTGTCCGGGTGTGATGACCATACCTTTACAGGAAAGATGGCCATAACTTAAATCTCTCAGTTAGTATTTTTTCGTTTTATCTTTGATTCTTAAGCATATGTCCTCGAATTCGGTGCAATTCTTAAGTAGCCCAAACCACGCTGAAACCAGGCTTTGAAGAAGATACCTCATAATAATTTTCCTCACAGCCGCGTTAGTTTTTTAGTTAGCTCAGTTTTAAATATTTTTTCATTGTTAGCTTTCCTAGCGTGTAATAGTCTCTGACACGCATTCAGCATCATATGGCATAACTACTTAAACTAGCCAGTGGCCATCTCTACTTTTCTTCCGGGAGAGATGACCACACCTAACATAAAAACAAGTCATGACACGACTTGCGAAAATCTTACCTTAGAACAATGAGACACTCATATACTTTGCAACCAATACAAAAAACAGCATTATTTGAAGAAAATAACATCAAAACCAGGTAAAACATGAACTCTCCAAAAAATATCGACACTAGTCCAAATAATCAAAGACGACTTTACTTACTTTGTGCTTTTTTTTCGCCTAATTGTTAATGGCACCCGTTCTCCCACGCACGAAGCGAAGCGAAATAAACAAAAACTCGCGAAATCAAGTCACTGGTTCCATGAAATATTTCGATGGGCCATATCCCCCATATGGCCATCTACCCCGGAATTACCCTAATAATATTCGTATTTCTTATGGTAAAAACTATATAAAAAATTACTTTGATAGATGAAGTTAGGTTATTGTACAAATCTAATGAAACACTAAGGTGCTCGACCAATAACGACTGGTCTTTGACCTTATGAAATTGTAATTTGGAGCTTCGTGAAACAGGAGATAGATTTATGATATGCTGCGCTTTGATTAGGTTGTTCAAACAGTTATTTCGAGAAACAATTTCGGTTGTTCTAGTTCTCTCAAACCGGGAGTCGGCAAAATGCGGCTTGCCGTGACGATTCCGGATATTCGAAAACCCGCCAAGGCCTTCTTAGCTATATGAACTTTATGAAGCTTATACTTTTCCTATGGATGGCATTCTGTTCTTGAAAGTTTGCCAGTTTTGACCTAGGGCACACTGGAGTTGCAGAGGGCCTTTATATTACGACAACGGGCTTTTAACACACTCGCAACCAAGAACCCGCCTGGTAGGCACTCGTAGTGTTTGCTCAGATGCCGGCTCAGCCCGCTAGGCGGGCGTAGCTATGTTCTACACGCCTAGCGAGTTCTGTCGGTTTCTGGTGTATTGTTCCATTTTTAGTCCGGTTGCGAAAGTGTTAATACATTTTACGCTGATCAACTACGTTACTCGAAAAAGCTAGTGATGTGTGGGGTAAATCGCCGGTAACTGGCAGCAAAATTAACTATATTCACTTGCGACTTACAAGGTGTTAATTACTGGCCACGCTATACTTAATTGAATTCTGTTTGTAGGGAAACAGAGATCATTTTTAGTATGACGGTCAGTTATTGAAGGGTGGCCAGTTACTGGCGATTTACTCTGTATATATTCATATGACTGATTGGTAAATTCTGCAAGTCTTGAGCTGCGTACGAATTTGAGCGGCTCAGCCTGAGGCATGCTCGCTCCGCGCGGCGCGCTGGTCGTGAGCCAAATTGTTGCACATAAACATACGCGGGCGAGGCAGCGCGCTCGCGGCGAGCCGACATTGTGCGTCGTTCAAAATGGCGTCGGACACGATGACAGCCGCGGCTGCGTTTATCATATTTCACCGAATTATATTAATAAATTTACAAACAAACTCGGTTACACATGCCCGGCTCATCCACTTGCTCAAATTCATACGAGCCTCGCTCACAAACAAGTCAGAACGTGTCGCTCTGCCCGCGGCAAGCTCGGATACATGTCCAAATTACGTGAGGTATGCACACTGAGGCGTCTTTGAGCACGGTCACAAGACCGCCTCTGGCCGGCTCGCCGCGCGCCGTTCTCGGTCTGCTCGCACGCAGCGCGTGAGCGCGTACGAATTTGAGCGAAATAGGTGAGCCGTGCGTGCCTCAACCCGAGGCTGCTCTAATTCGTACGCAGCTTTGGGGTGAAACGCTTCCTACGCGCGGGCCCATAAACTGCGGAAACGGGACGCCTCCGTTGCACTTACCTGCCATGATTGGTACGACAGAGAGCGCAACAGAGGTGTCCAGGTCAACATATTATGGCTCCGCGCGTAGCTATTATGTAGTCTACTAAAGTGTACAGTGTACTCATATGCGATTCGTTCCACAGCTAGTGTTCTCGGAAGACAGCGAGGGCTGGGCGCACCACGTGTGCGGAGTGGTACGCGGGGCGGCCGGCGCCTTCCCGTGCCTGCTGCGGTACCTCGCCGACGCGCACCAGAACCTCACCGTCAAGGCTGGCGTGCTGGCGCGGGCCTCCGACATAGAGACCACCACCATCAGTCGGTATTACCAGCAGGTCAGTCAGTCTCAACTATCCTACAGCAGTTCTAGGAACAAATAGACACCATCTCAGCAAGCACACTACCGAAATATGCATGAGACGATGGTCAGCGGGCGTCACAGTCTGAGATAAAAATCCGGTACTTGTACGAGTACATAGCCGAGTTTGGTATAAACACAGAGTAGGTTCGGACCAAGTGGACTCGGATGGAACTCCTATTATGGCAACCTATAATCCGAGCGCACTCGGTTTATAACAGAATAACTGCCATAGTGTTGTTTTCAGTATAAATAAACGTAGGCTAAGCGATCTTATACATATCTCAGACCTCATGATCTGATAAAAATCGGATCAAAATTTACATTGCTACTTTGGGCTGGAATATAGAACTGTTGATACCTTCCAATGCATGATATGACATGAGATCTTATGTACAGTGCGCAGCAGAAGTAGCTACGCAAATTAACACGCTCAAAATGATCAAGACAGTCCTTATCCTCTTGACATTAGAGTCGTTTTGAGCACTTGCCCCGCGTAACGTCCACCTACGCATTCGCATGCGGTAGCGAAGCGAAACGAAAGAGATGGCCGCGGCGAGGGCAAGAATCCAATCCGGCCATCTCTCTCGTTTCGCTTCGCTCCCGCATGCGAATACGTAGGTGGACTAAGGGCGTAAACATTTTTATTGCAATTGCATTAAAGATGTTACTTAAAAATTACAGTTGTACAATGGGCCTAATGGGGTTCTACATGATGACTGTTTTATATGATTATTTGTATAAATGTAATGAGTTTATCACATCTGCTATTCAGAAATAGTAATTGTTACCGTTACCCTCAAATGAGAGATTCCAGTTGTGCTTTTCTTGCCTGATATTCCATGTTTAATAATTTATTCATTGGCATGTAGAATTTACGCTATGTGCCAATAGAACACAGATCTTAAGAAAATAATCGACTGTAATTTTATCGTAATCGGTTAAAAACTTAATGTTTCAAGTTTTAACTTTATTAACGTTATTTGAAAATGTATGTATTTTTCGTAATATTTAAAATGTTGAAATAAAAATTAAGAAAATTTGTTAAAACTTGTTAAGTAAGTTTAACAGCATCTTTTAATAATTCCTTCATAGTCGGTGTGAAAAATAGTATGTGTCACTCGGTAGCAAAATTATCTTCGTCTCGGGCGTTAATACTTGTATCCCTCACTACGCTCAGGATCCTACGTTAGAATCCGTCGCTACGCTCAGGGTTTAACTGTAGGATCCCTCGCTACGTTCAGGATTCAATACATGGCCCTCGCCGTAAATATACTATTTTGCTCCCTTGTGACACAAATAACAATTTCCTCAGAGGAGGTATATGTGCCACTCAGTAGAAAAGATACTTCCGTCTTGGGCGTAAACACTTGATTCCCTCGTTAGGCTATAAGATAAACAGTAGAAGTTATTCCAGACGACAAGATTGTAGAATCTTTCGCTTCACGCATCATCATCCGCCTGGTGCCATGATTCCCAGGGTCCGCTTTGACATCTAATTCAAAGATTTGGCATAGGCACTAGTTTTACGAAAGCGACTGCCATCTGACCTTCCAACCCAGATAAAACCGGACCATATTAGGGTTTCCCTGCGATGTTTTTCCTTCACCGAAAAGCTAACGGTAAATATCCCGTACACAAGTTCCGAAAAACTCAATGAGTACCAGCCGGGATTCCGTATGCGTGTACGTATTCGCCGTAATTATATAATTTTTACAAGCATTATATTAACTTGACCTCTTCGTATGTAAAATTTGCAATTTGCAAGCCATTTTTCAGTCACTTGCCCGTATCCGATTGAGCTGAAATTTTGGGTATTAGTATAGTTTGGATGACAATTCAATATTATGGTTACCATCGAGCTGATCTGCTGATGGAGACAGAAGGTGGCCATGGGAATTCAGTATTTAACCGATGTAACCCCGTTGAGTTTGGGCTCGTTAGAATCGTCTCAATGAGTAGTTGATGATGGTATACAGACACAAAGTATAGTTGGCAGCTTGTACCAAAGACATTTTTTGACAGAAACCTATGCTTCCTTGAAAAAAAAATCTACTTTTGTTTCCCAGGTGCAACAATCGTACGCCGCAGGTACATTCCGGTGCGGGCCTCTCCACCAGATCTCCCTGGTGGGAACCGTCCACGAGGAGGTCGGCGGGTACTTCCCGGACATGCTGCGGATGTTGGCCGCCAACCCGTTCCTCAACCTGGTGAGTAGTGGTAGATATTATAGCTATGTAAAGTCTGTTCGTCCTTACGTCCCCTATCATGTAAACAAACATGACGACAAAGATGGTAATAAAAAAGAAATAAGACATTTATTCACTACACAAAAGACACACAGAGACAAAGGGAGTAGAGATACAATACAATTGACACATATTTCATGTGTCTTCGCGTCAGTGAATCGGTCGCGCTGTCTCAGCATTATGCCGAGGTGTCAGACAGACATTGGCATCGCTGATTTTCATAGACACTTGTCATTGGAAATTACGGTAAAATATACATGAAGTAATTCATAGTCATGGACAATCTAGCCATCGTTATGTCATTATTGAAGAAAATCTTATTAGAAATAATATTTTTCAGCGTTTACTTAGATGATTTGAATACTTCGTGAGTATAAAACCATATTTTAAGTGATGATTATTGTGTAATCGCAGAAAAAAGTTGATAATGTCTTCGAGAAGTATTTGTTTACATGATAGGACAGGTAAGAGACTTCAAGTTTTATAATGTAACGAGTCGCTTACGGCATATATTGTCGGCATAGTTTGCGGATAGGTTTGATTGTCCGATACTAAAGCAGTGGTCCGACCAAATTAAAAGCGTAGCACAGTTCTTAGTATAGATACGTTGCTGGAGTTGAGTGTGTATGTGTGTTTAATGTCCCAATTGCTTATGTATAAATGCTAACACTAGACTATGATATTTGTTATGTTACTAACACTCTATGGATACTTTGTATGTCCGAAATAAAGAAATTGATTGATTGATTGATATAGGTTGAAAATTGTGGTTGTGGATTGTCTGTGCCCCGGAGCTGGAAAACGGTCTTGGGTACTATGTCTGCGTGTTTAGTATTTTTCTATTGGCAGGGTCGCCGTGTACTATTGTACAAATATAGCGGTAGGTGAGGCACGTGGGCAATAGGTAGTTGGGTGAAGAGTGTCTTTAAAGATCCTTTATTCAATGTAATACCTATCTATCCTATATACCTAATATCTTTGTATACTATTTATACACGTTAGGGGGCGTATCAGTATGTTGCAGTAATCTATAAAGTTACTGTTAAACTCTTAACCAATTACCATATTACATTAGCTTTGACGTAGTGAGTAGTGAGTAATGTATGTAAGCCTATATATATAAAGTGCTTTATTGTAAGCCTACTTGAAAGAAATATATACTTTGACTTTGACTATATTTAACAATGGTTAAGAGAACGTCGATTAGCTGACGCTAGTCTGACCAGCGACACGTGTTAGAAAAAAATGCGGCAATTTAGATATTCCTTGTGCCCCTTCTTAATTTGAATTACCAGGGTGCTAGAACGTTCTGTTATAAGTTACTAGCCTCTGCCCGCGACTCCGTCCGCGTATAACTCGTTTATATCGTAGCTCCATACAAACTTTCACTCCCTATTGCACCCGCTTGGGGAATGTTTCCGGGATAAAAACTATCCTATGTCCTTCCCCGGGATTCAAACTATATCCATGCCAATTTCATTTCAATCCTGTTAACCGTGAGGAGGTAGCAGACAGACAGACACACTTTCGCATTTATAATATTAGTATGGATTTTGGAGAAATGTCAGAAGTTTGAGATCAAGGAAGTGTAACAATTTTATGTCATGAGGATTTAAACGAACTTAGGACTGACCCATGAAATGGTATGTCTGCCTACCAAAAAGTGACACTTCATGTATGACCGCTTTAGCCTAGTTGGTAGTGACCCTGCCTACGAAGCAAGAGGTCCTGGGTTCGAATCCTGGTAAGGGCATTTATTTTTGTGATGAGCACGAATATTTGTTCCTGAGTCATGGATGTTTATTTATCAATATAAGTATGTTTATTATACCCATAGTACAAGCTTTGCTTAGTTCGGGACTAGGTCGATTTGTGTAAGATTGTCCCCTAATATTGATTTGTTTCTTTTTTAACCCCCGACGCAAAGAGAGGGGTGTTATAAGTTATCTGTGTATCTGTGTATCTGTCTGTGGTATCGTAGCTCCGAAACGGATGGACCGATTTAATGCGTTTTTTTTTATTCGAAAGCTGATGTGATCCCGAGTGTTCTTAGCTATGTTTCATGAAAATCTCTTTAGCCGTTTTTGAGATATTGGACTTTGAAATGAAAATGTCGGGGGTTTTTCAACTTTTCTAATTAACTGTTCTATATTGTTTCACAGACGATGCCATGGGGCCCCATGTCAGCGGTCGATATGGAGCCTCAAGAGTCCAACGATGGGCCAATTCTGTGGATTCGGCCTGGGGAACAACTCGTGCCCACGGCCGAGTTGGGCAAGAGCCCTATCAAGAAGCGCAGGTGAGCTTTGTTTTGTTTTGTCAATCAATTTCGATAATGGACCCAAGTATGTGGACTGAAAATGGGGTGTAGGTCAAGAATAGGTCTACTGTCTCCTGGGCGGAATACTCAGCGTTTTGAACGCGTTTTTTTTTTCGTCATTGTCGTCGACAGGGAATACTATTAAAAGATACGAATATCTGAGTCCACTTTTGATGAAGACGTAAGCCAATGTCGGTGGTTTGGCCGAATTCAATAAAAAACAATTTACGTCACACCACACGCACATTTTAAAAATTATCATGCATATCCTTATTCCATTCGTTTCCGAACGTATCCTTTCCCTTACCTCTGCTGAAGTTGGCAGTAACACTTCCGGTATATACCAAGTGCCTGTGACGTCACGTCCAGTCGCCATATTGTTGCAACAAAAAACTCAAACACCGCGCGCGCGCATCTCCTCTATGAAAAAACCCAATACCTTAAAGATTAAATAAACTTCAAATTATCTCTCAAAATAATCTAATAAATCTTGCAAGTTAAAATCTAGTGATTGGATTGCCGAAGAATCTCAACCGAACCAGCACATCAGGTATTCATTGCAGCAGCACACGAGGTAATCCTTATTAATCCTTTAAAATTTACACCATCCTCCTTTTTGGTCCTTCTCCCCTTGATATTTTACAGTTAGACTTTAGAATCTTTGCATATTTAGTTATTTATTCGCACATTTTCAAATTACACAATTCGTACATCTCATACCCGTCTCGCCATTTTCCACGTTTAGATTAGATTTCCACTCGTATTTGTGTACATTTAAATTTAAAAATGGCTGTGAATATAGATTTAAAACTTTTAGATGGCAAAAGGAAAAGTTTTTTCGCCATATTACAAAATGTTTACGACTTGAGCCGAAATGTAACAACCGCGGAAGAACAGAAGAAGTTTCTAATCAGAACAAAAACGCTAGATAAACTAAGAACAGAATTCACAGATGTGGTTAATGAAATGAATCGTCTAACGATGACCCTCAATCCCGAGCTCGAGGTCGACTTCAAGGCTGTCGAAGCCTTCGATGAAATTTACTGTTATATTCGATCGACGGAAGAATCCCTCCTTAATTCAGTTAAAACAGAATCCGCACCTTCAAGGTCAGTGCACTTTGTACCTAACAGCAGGCCTATACCTAAATTGCCAGCTTTAGAGTTGATCTCATTCAACGGCGACCCAGCGCGATGGCCGCCGTTTTACCAAAACTTTAAAGAAATGATTCACGAGAATGAACACCTCTCAGACGCCGAACGCATTCAATATTTAGTCTCGAAACTATCTGGGCCGGTTTCCTCTGTCATCGCAGGAGTCCTCCCTGTTGCCTCCAATTATAACATCATTTGGAATTTACTCGTTGAGAAATACCAAGATGAACGTACGTTAGGTACTCAGTATTTAGATAAGATGTTCAAATTCAAACCCCTAACAACCGCGTCTCCGCATAACCTTGACTCATTTGTTGAGCAATATTGCGCATCAGTTGCAGCTCTTCAGTCATTAACTCTGGAAGATTTAGCAGATTTCATTATTACGCATATAGCTCTCAACAAGCTCGATAAAGACACCGTTCAACTCTTTGAACAAAGCTGCCGCTCGCAGAAAATACCTACATTCGCGTCTCTCGAAAGGTTCGTAAAAGATCAAAGCAAAGTATTGTCACGCACTGAGTTAAATATAACAAATATTTTCCGCGCACCCGCTAAACAAAGTTACTCACAAACCGCTTATAAAAACAAACCCTATCATTCATACGTGATGAACTCTCAAATCGCTCAACCGCTTTCGATACCTACCGCTCCGCCGTCGCACACCGCTTCCGCAAACATCACAAACATCACAAACATGCATACTTGCACCGTTTGTAATAATGAGAAACATCCCTTGTATTTCTGTAAAAAGTTTAAAGACATTGACGCGAATGCTAGGTACTCAATTGTGACTAAACATTCGTTTTGTAAAAACTGCCTCGGATTTCATAACATAAAAGAATGTAAATCGATCAGAACTTGTGCCAAATGCAATCGGAAACATCACTTTCTGTTACACATTGACAATTTTGTGTACCAACCAAATAATATTCAACGCTTTGATACACCGCCGCCGCCGCGAGCTAATGTTTTGACGTTTGTCGAGCCGCAGACGCTAAGTGCGAGCGAAACAAACATATTTCCCTCAAACTCGACCCCCTCGAATTCCGCATCGCTCGCCTGCGCTGTCACTGCGCGAGACTCGCGAGTCGGATCAGTTTCCGGACAAACGGTAAACACAAACATGCCGCCGAGTGAAAAACAATCAAGTAATACTCATTGTTTTGTCACCTCTGACGTAAACTCGTGCACATTTTACAACGACGTTGTGCCTATAGCTTGTGTAAAAGTGTTGAATAGTGAAAGTGAAGTGAATACCGCCAATATGAGAATTCTTTTAGACACAGGGTCAACGGCAAATTTCATAACGAAATCCTGTTGTCAGAGACTGAAATTAAACATAAAATGCCAACCTTCATCCGTGCGTGGAATAGGTATGTCGGTGAAACCCGTGCTAGGTTATACGACAATAGTATTCAGATCAAGAACCGATCCTTGCTGCCAGTATTCGATAAAAGCCGCTGTCGTCGAACAAATTACAGGTAATTTGCCCACTACCCGTCTAAATACAAAAATATTAGAATATTTTAAAAACCTAACACTTGCTGATGAGTTGTTTTACATGCCAACAGAAATAGACTGCGTTGTCGGGTCAGGAGTATTCCCGCATTTACTCCGAGCCGGTAAAGTCACGCACCCAGATACTCGCGCTGTCGCCTTGGAAACTTCCTTGGGGTATATAATCATGGGCGAAGCGGAATTCTTGCTCAAACCGCTGCTCTATATGACCCACTAGGTTTACTCGCTCCACTCACCGCTTACATGAAACTTCTAATACAAGAGTGTTGCACAGCACAAAACCCCTATTTTGTCTCACCTAGTTTTTTTTTAATCATATAGATCGCATGATTACAAATAGCAGACTAAAACTCCGAAGTCGATACGACTTGTGGTTTTTTTATAAAAAAATCTCAAAGTTTGCTCATACCCGGCTCATGAATTTCACAAAATAAATAATTGAAAAACTAAATTACTTATTTAACTTTTGTTTATACCGATTTAACAGGCGTATAATGCCTTAGCTTTCCACAAGTTTTTGTATAGTTCCTGTAATTAGATAAGAAGAAATCTATTTATTTATCATTTTTGGTTTTTATTTTTTTATTCTTGAATAAAGCCGTATTAGCACGAAATTTTAATAGTAGATGGTAGCTTATAAAAGCTTTTACCAACAGTATTCGATTTACATGCTAATTCCGTGTTATTCAGAAGATATCAAGAATTTAAATTCGTCTTCAGGGTTGTCACCTCTTTTATCCGGATGCCGGTAATGGTGTGTAACCAGATCTATTAACATGAAATAACTACTTATTATTAGTGTTCGGAGTTTCGGTGGCAAATTTCACACAGTGGATAATAGAGTAGTTTTTGTGATTTTTAAGATTTGAATAAATCAATTATTAATTTACCTGAAGTACTTAGTATGACATTAATTGGCGGCAGGTACAAACATTATACTGTCCCGACTGTTTTGGTGACATGTTGTACGTATGTAATAGGTAAGTAAAAATAAATAAGTTTACTAAACAATGTTTACCTACATACTTGTGTTATTAGTAGTCCTGTGTTATCGTGGTATAAGTAGGTAATGCTCGCAAGATAATTTATAAGGAGTATTATGCAAAATTAATCATTTAATCGTTATTCGTTCAATCAAAAAAATTGTTAGGCGAATCCATTTACCTCTGTGAAATTTGCCACCGAAACTCCGAACACTACTTATTATATTTAAACCTTTTTTTACGTAACCTACTCTACCTACATACCTTTACGTAACCTAAACTTTATTACTTAAAATTAAATTTTCACCATCGTCCATATTTGACGTCGTGGCTGAATGATTTACCGATTTTAATAAAGATATGGCTTGCTTCGGAAGTGGATACTTTTGTAACTTATTTTTTCGTTTTTGAAGTCACATCACTTCACCGATTACGGGGACGATTACGGGGTGGATCACTGATTACGGGGTCTGAGGTGACCAGTGCCCAATGAAACAAATCGGACATGGTTGCTACACGATTTGTTTTCCTGCAATGGTGCTCCCTATCATACCGCCAGTATTTATTTCGGGCTTCTGCTCCTTGCTCCGAAAGCACCCCAATAGGAACAGGCGTTAATTCAATTATTTTAGCGCCATGAACAAGGATCTTATGCATGGTGACTGTCATTGGATGCCACTCTGATTATTAGTTACTAGCTTCCGCCGGCGACTTCATCCGCGTGGACCCCGGATAAAAACTATCCTATATTTTAATCCAGGCTATAAACTATCTTCGTGCAAAATTTCATTCAAATCGGTTCAGCCGTTTAAGCGTGATTGAGTAACAAACATCCAAACATCTAAACTTTCGCATTTATAATATTAGTAGGATTATGTTCCAACAGTTTACGTCACACTGGTCAGTGATACAGGTTTTTTTTTCTTGAACGATAAATAAGTGCAGATTTTTCCAAATCATAAGGATAACAATGCAATAACTGTACACACATTCATAAATAGATCTATACGTTCGAAACTAAAAACAATCAGACCCGGGTATAGCAAACCTGAAGTGACAACCCTAACCACAAGTAATCCGGATTAAACTTATATTACTTCCAACGTCTGAATAACACGGAATTAGCACGTAATATTAATATTGTTGGTAAAAGCTTTTATAAGCTACCGTGTTTACTATTGGAATTTCGTGCTAATACGGCTTTATTCAAGAATAAAAAAATAAAAATCAAAAATGAGAAATAAATTGATATCTTCGTATCTAATTATAGGAACTATACAAAAACTTGTGGAAAGCTAAGGCATTACACGCCTGTTAAGTCGGTATAAACAAAACTTAAATAAGTAATTTAGTTTTTCAATAATTATTTATTTTGTGAAATTCATGACCCGGGAATGAGCAAACTTTGAGTTTTTTTTATAAAAAAACTACAAGCCGTATCGACGTCGGAGTTTTAGTCTGCTGTTTGTAATCATGCAATCAATATGATTTTCAAAAAAAAACTAGGTGAGACAAAATAGGGGTTTTGAACACACTGTGTGTTGGAAACGCCTTCTTTCCTGGGATGAAGAGGTCCCTAGTGACATTTGTAGAGTCTGGTCTCAGATAAAAATAGACCTGTCAAATCTGTCACAGATTAAAATACCTCGACATGTAGGAATAGATGAAAATTCATATATTAGTCTTTTGGGATTCGCAGACTCAAGTGAGAAATGCTATGGAGCTGTTATATACTTACGGATTGGCTCTTTGACATCCGAAGCTTCACACGTGGCATTACTATGTGCTCGCTCTCGCCTCGCTCCTCTGAAAAAGATAACTTTGGCTCGGCTCGAACTTTGTGCTGCTCATCTCCTCTCTCAACTTATACAGACTGCTCTAAAAACTATTAATACAAGATGTCAAGTGAACACTACGCTTGCTTTTTCTGATTCAATTCAATTCAATCATTACACTTGCATGGATTCTGAAATCTGAAATCTGAAAATCTGAAATCATTCCTCACCGCACAGGTGGCAAACATTTATTGCGAACAGAACTTCTGCAATGCATGATGTATTAGCCCCGCAATACTGGTATCATATTCCTGGCCATGAAAATCCGAGTGACCTTGTTTCACGCCCTGTCACACCAAATAAGTTAATCGATAATAAATCGTGGTTTGATGGTCCTGAATGGCTTGCCTTACCATGTGATAAATGGCCCATAAGCTCTTTTAATAAATTGAATATTCCGGCTGATATTCCCGAATCAAAGTCCGTCTCTTTGGTTCAGAAACTAGATACTCAAAGTGAAACTCACCCGCTATTGGCACTCATTGAGCGCATGTCAATTTGGACTAAGCTGTTAAATGCAGTAACATATGTCTTACGATTTGCAAAAATATTAAAGAGTAGTGGTTCTATTAGCATAACTGATTTGAATGTCTCTGAAACTTATCTCATTAAAGTAGTCCAATCTGCATACTTTGCTTCTGACATTGATGCCATTAAAAATAATAAAACTCTTCGCGCCCCTCTTAGAAAATTGAATGCTTTCATTGATGACAACGGTGTCCTACGTGTCGGAGGACGTTTAAATAATGCTCCCATGACATACGAGCAAAAGCATCCAATACTCGTCCCCGCAAAGAGTAGAATAGCGCGTTTACTCATTAAACATTATCATCGCAAAAACTTTCACAGTCGGTACTGAGTCTTTTCTGATTAAAGTTTCCGCGGTATGTTTTACCTCTGCTGAAATAATCTTGAGGCGACAATGACGTTAGAACCGAGCGGTTCAAACACCAGGAGATTCGCCCTCCCCAGCTAGAAAAGGAAACTTAGGGGGGTCGTCTGGGTCTCCATTTGCTTTTTATGGCGAGGGGCAAAGCCCTTCGCTAGGTGCCCGAGAAAAGGCGATGATGCTCTGAAGGATTCCGCAGGGGCAATGTGCGAGTTTACCGTTTTTTAGGGTTCCGTAGCCAAAATGGCAAACGGAGCCCTTATAGTTTCGTCATGTCCGTATGTCACAGGCATTTTGCTCGAAAACTATAACGTGTATTTCAATAAAATTGGGAGGATAGTTGTATTTTTCGTCAGGCGTTACATAGTTCTGTAATAAAATAAAATAAATAAAAATGTTTTATTTCGTGTAACAATAGTCACATATTTTGTTAGTATTATACACTAATAACTTAAAAACTAAGTGTTAATTTACTAAGGTGGTTACCATTTGATAACACTAGTGGGAGAATGCAATCTTCCACAGTGTAACATATAGGGACAATCTGCCCTCTCGGCTATCATCTTTAGGATGATGTTGGGACTGCCCCGCACCCACACCCGACGCATCAGGGATGCGGCATGCGCGCGCCCGCGCATTACTGTGTAAAAGCAATCCACGCGCGCCGCAGCAGACATACCCGACGCGCTACAGAAACGGGGCAGTCCCATCAACACCCGGAACGCGTTGTTATATTGAACACGAAGGGCTCCATAAGCCCGTTGCGTATACTGCGACCACAGGCTGCAGGTATAGAGGGAAGTGCAGAAAGCCTTAAATAACGTTGCTTTCACCTCTATGGAGCATCCTGCAAACCTGCGAGCGATCATATTCGCCCGGACCGATAGGGCCCTTCGCACACTCTCCAAGTCCAGATCGTCCTTGAGATCGACCGCAACAATATGCCCCAGATATTTAAAAGTATCCACTCTTTCCAAAAGATTACAATGAAAAGACTAAAATAATATTTTTTTAGGGGTGCACTCCGTACATGTCCCAGTCCACGTGGGCCATATCAATCGATAGGCCTTTCGAAAGAAATACAAGGGTTTTCAGCAATTTTTTTGAATAAGTGAATACAGTCAGAGATAATCGCCCCGAAAGTCACCAAAATTGTGTGTCCCGCCTCTAATTTTCGAACGGTTTATAAAAAAAATATGGACGTAGTAAAACTTATTAAATTCTTTCGCCGAAAATTATTTTGAACAAGATCGGTTCAAAGGTTTTCGAGATATTGCTGAAAAACTGCCTTCCCGAAAGAAAAGAACGTAAGCGCCGTAAGATTTCTTTGACGATACGACCTTTTTCATAGGCTCGAAACCCTTCGTGTTCGCACACGAGTTTGTCCTGTTTTTTAAATGGCTTTTGTATTCTGCAGTAACAATTTAGATATTTAGTAATAAACAAAGTTTAGCGAATGTAATAATAATGTGATTGTTCCAGAACGGGTATCAACGAGTTGCGCAACCTGCAGTACCTGCCGCGGTACAGCGAGGCGCGCGAGTTCCTGTTCGAGGACCGCACGCGCGCGCACGCCGACCACGTGGGCCACGGCCTGGACCGCGTCACCACGGCCGCCGTCGGTGAGTACCGCCGCCGGCTCAACACTCAACACTCAACACTGAACACTGAACACTGCTACAGAACGACACTATTCACGTTCGGACCCGTCACTAGCTCCTTACAATTAAACAACTTAGAAAACTTGTAAAACCCCCGACATTTTCATTTCAAAGTCCAACATCTCAAAAATGGCTGAACAGATTTTCATGAAACATGGCTAAGAACACTCGGGATCACTACAGCTTTCGAATAAAAGAAACCTCATTCAAATCGCTCAATCCGTTTGGAGCTACGATACCACAGACATATACAGACATACCTAGTCGGTCCCAAAGTTCTGTCACAAATGAAAATAATGATAAAAACAAAAGTAGCAAGCAATTTTTAATAAATTATATACCGATTTAAAGTACATTTAATAAAGAATTAAAATTACTCAAAATTATTCAAAATGACCTCCTTTGTTTTTAATACAGGCCCTTAATCGGTGCGGCCAGTCGTCTATCGCAGCACGCACCATTTTCATATCTATATCAGTGACTGCTTTTCTTAAAGATGACTTTAGGCTCTCCAAATTTTTATGTGGTTTAGCACAGACCTTCCCCTCTAAGACCTGCCAAATTTTATAGTCCAAAGGATTAAGGTCCGGACTAGAGGAAGGCCAATCTTCGTGTCTTATAAAGTCGATTTTTTGACGGTCAAACCAGGCTTGAGTGGTCTTGGCTTTGTGTGCTGGCGCAGAATCCTGCTGGAACACAAAATTATGTCCCGAAAATAGCGTGTTGGGCAGATCTTTGACAACCTTATCCAAAACTGTCTCTTGGTATACTTTCGCACTGATTTTGACACCTTTTTCGCAAAAATGAACCTCAGTTGGCCCGTAATTAGATACACCCAACCAGACCATCACTGATGATGGATGATGCCTATGTTGCACCCGCGGAACTCTTTTTCCTGCTTCTTCAGAGCTCCTAGCGTACACTCTATCATTCTGTTTATAGTACTTCTCTTCAATATCGAAAATCTTTTCGTCTGTAAAGAGTATATCACGGTGTCGATTTTTCGCGTACCGCTTTAACAACTTCTGGGATCTTTTAAGCCTTATTGTTTTTAGACGGGCATTAAGTAAGTGCCCACGCTTTTTTTTGTATGCTCGTAGACTAAGATCTTCGTTTAAAACCTTTTTGACGGTTTTTCTATTGACACCCATCTGCAAAGCCATCAATTTCTGTTTTCGGACAGGATTTCTTGCTATGCGCGCCTTGATCGCTTTGATCACTGCTGGTGTTCGTACGGAGCGAGGCCGGCCAATTCTTTTCTTGTCCTCAACACTGGAGACTTCATTGTACCTATCAATAGTACGGTACACAAACCTAAGCGTTATTTTTAAATTTTTGAGCAACTTGAAAATCGTACTTGGCGAGTGCCCACAGCGGTGCAATGCTAAAACAGCTATTCGGTTTTCTTTCAATGTCCACTCCATCGTGAGAAATTGCAACGAATGACTGTTTTTTGTTTTAAAATAATTGTCAAACATTCAAAAATGGAATGCAATAAAATTTTCTTAAAATCATCTTCTAAATTTAAAAATAATATGCCAGTGACAGAACTTTGGGACCGACTACGTACAAGACATAACATGTAAAGCTTGTCCTGAGTATTAATACGATGACTGACACCACGTCACTTGAAAGCCTTGCCACGCAGACTGCGCGAGACGCGCCTACTTTGTGTAACTCAACGCTTCCCGCTTTTATCGAGAACCTGTGTGACCAAGCCCTTTACGTCTTGTTTGTAATCACGTTACGCTCCGAACGCGGGTTAGGACAATCCAACTGTCATTTTTCCATATAAAATTTGACATTTAGATCTACCTGACGCGCGTACAATGCGTTACGTGATCGGCCAGCAACTGCCATACGATGTAAAATGTTGTCATACGGGTGAAAGCGACGAGGTATCAAGTTCAGCTACTTATGAATGAACCTATAAACATACATTTGTCTTTTTCTCGTATCATATAAGTACAAACTGTACTGATAGATTTACACATCTGCTAATTACCATTTCTGTAGATGTTCATTATGGCACATTGCTGTCTGTAGGTTCTTAGTGTCTGGCAAACGCGTGCTATACCCACTAGATTCAATTACGTGGCAACACCGTTGGTCAAAATGTACGGATATGAGAGTTGCCGCATAATACGGGTGTAGAGTTATTATTACTCAAAAAGAAAGAATTTAAAAAATTATGCCTAGTGGCGAAAATCCCATTCAGATATCTCAAAGAATTACGAAGCTACAACCGTTTTAATATTGCTTGTTAAAGAGAGAAAACGTCCGCGGTTAGTGACGTTGCGTAGAATATACCCTCAAAAACTCATTATTTTGTAATTCAGAACGGCATACGCATACCCGAATGATGCCTATTATCGAAATCATTGGGCTCAAAAAAAAAAAACTATTGTTTGGTAACGCGGTGGACATTTTGGAGGGGTCATGGGGACTGGTAACGCAGTGGTAATTTGTGTGCCAAATGAGACGTTTCTGTAATACAAAACTTAGTATGGTGGGGAAGTTCATAATAAACATTGAGACCCGGTTGAGAACTAACGTAACACTACTAGGAAAATATTTCGAGACATCTACAATTTTGTAAAATTGTTGATACATTTTTATCTCTGTTTTAGGCAAAAAAAGAATTTTGGCCCACTTGCCACCACCATCAACGTCAGTCGTTCCCTCATCGCTGAGGATCGTGACATCATGTCCTCTTCTTGTTGACCAGACTTCTACAAAGGCTCCCTTCACCCGCTTTATCGATGGCCTCGTGCAGATGTATGCGATTTGTGTGCTCCATCTCGCGGGTGGTCTGCCTCGAGTCCTCTGGCCCTCAACTATGGCATCAATATATATTTTTTTTGTTCTAGGCGTATTAAAGGCGATAACCTGCGGCGCCGACGAGGGCCGCGGCCGCATCACGAAGGACGTGGTCGCGTTCCACGCCGCGGACTTCAACAAGCTGGTGCAACTGCTGCAGCTGGACCTGTACGAGCCGCCGATCTCGCAGTGTGTCACGTGGTGAGTATTCACAGTGTGTGTGAGTAGTACACGCTGCCCTGATGTACTGAGTGTGTAAGCACTTTGCGGGTCTCTGTCAGATTTAGTGCAAATTACGCTCCTACCGGAAAAATCCTATAAAAAAGTATTAGTAGTATTATCCCTGTTTCTTGTACAGGTTGGAAGAGGCCAAGCTGAACCAGCTGCGCCGCGAGGGCGTGCGCTACGCGCGCCTGCCGCTGCACGACGACGACATCTACTTCCTGCCGCGGAACATCATACACCAGTTCCGGACGGTCTCCGCCGTCACCTCCGTCGGTGAGTACATGTCCGGGACAACAACTATATGCTACACTCATAATGTTAATAACACGGTTCAACTCACGTGTTAAATGTCACTACGGGCGACATGTTTCGAACTCTTCGGGAGTTCCATCTTCAGGAGTCGTGTTTTCGCGGCGGTGTCGCTGAGTGACTGCCCGCGCCCGCTCCGACCACCGCGCGGGGCGGGGCAGAGTTGTCAGCAGGAGATCTCTCCTCCGAGAGACGATAAGGACACTCAACGCACTGTGTCCACGGGATTGTCAAGTCGCGCTTGTGCTCATGCACGTGAAGTTTTCCGATCTTAGAACAATGCGGTCAGCATGTCGCCGTCGATGGACACGTTTTTGAGGTAGGGCACAGCGAAAATGTCATCCCGCTCGAATATGGAGCACCCAACTGGGGAAGTGCCTCTGCCTTGCAGAAAACACAGCCATAAAAACACTACTACTTGCTCTGTAGTAGTGCTGTGTTCCTGGAGGTGAGCAAGGTCGCCAGAGCTCCCGAGGATGCGTTGTGTTGAGAGCGAGGGAATTTGTTCCTTCAGCTGTCAACCCGGCGAATCCTCAAACATATCAAGGGTCGGCAACGCCCATGTTACTCCTTTGGAGTTGCATGCGTCTATAGGCTGTGGTGTCCGCTTACCATCAGGCGGGCCGTACGCTTGTTTGCCACCGTCGTTGTATATATATATATATATATATATATATATATATATATATATATTAAAAAACTTCTGGGAGGACATAATCACATGTCGAACCGTAGCGAGGTGTTCAGAAAACTTGATTCCTACATATTCTAGTTACGCGGACTAGTCAATTAGTGTTTACGCATCATTCCGATTTGATTGTAGTTCATTGTAAATGGCGACCGTGACAGGACTGACAGGATTATTTGACTTGCTAAAAACGGAATTTTCATTATTGTAATCATAGTAGTTTTACACCCGCGGGTTAACCGCGATTTACTTACCTAGACAACACACAATATAGTATTAAAACACAGATTATTAAATATATGGACAGTCATATCTGTATTTTATTTCCTAAAGTCGCTCCATGGGCCGATTAGAACCTCCAACAACCTTGAATTGTGTTAATGGTTTTCTCTTATGTCTGGGAAAATTCGCTTTCTCTACTTTCGGCCGAGCAGAGCTCGGTCGTCCAGGTAATTGTCGTAATACGTCCTAATTAACTTGGTAAAAAATATTCTAATACGCCCATAAGAAGTTTCCGCCATTATCGTCCTATTAGCATGTTCCATGTTTCCACTAAATATAGAAAGAATAGTTTTTTGTGCAGAGCAGGCAGGAATTTAAATAAAGTTGTAGTTAATTTAGATATAGACATATTTTGTGATAGCATACAACAAGCAATAAAATCTCAACCGACAAGATTCTTCATGTATGATATTTCAGGTGTAGGCTCGGGTTACTACAGTTTATATATACATACATACATATACTCACGCCCGTATCCCATTGGGGTAGGCAGAGACTAAGGAACGCCAAATACTACGGTCCTTACATACTTCTTTCGCTTCGATCACATCCATACATCTCCTCAGTTTATATATCCTCATTTATTAACTACCTTGTACTTGTATATTCCCATTTCAATCCTTGCTTAGTGCGCGATTGGTTACTGTGCGTAATGTACGCTAAGTTTAAGTTTGGCTATAAATTTCTTTCTGTTAGTTTATTTCTTTGTGTTAGTTTATTTCTATGTAATCACTACCGGTGATTGGCTATATGGTTTTATTATTGTGTCTATAAATATGTTGCGCTGTTGGTTTATCATGTATCAAGTTACATAGTATAAAACTTCCACTTTCACTTCCACTTATAGTTGCTTCCCGCTGTCTGTGCTTATGTATGCTTTGATCTTTAAAACTACGCAACGGATTTTGATGTGTTTTTTTTTTAGATAGTGATTCAAGAGGAAGGTTTATATGTATAATATAGTACCCGTGCTGAGCCGGGGCGGGTCGTTAGTTAGTAAATAAATGTGTGTGTTGCAGCGTGGCACCTGCGGCTGAAGCAGTACTACCCGGCCTCCGAGGCGTCCTCGCCGGCCGACGAGCGCGCGCCGCCCGAGGCGCCGCCCGACCAGCCCGGTACCGCGCCCCCTTACTCATACTCATACTCATACTCATTTATTGACAAAATAAATAGACATCATATTGAAAATGCCCTTAATTATAATTTAAGCCTTGTCACTGGTCCAGGAAAATTTAACGAACGAGAAATTAATTTGTCCTCTCGTTTTCAGAACCCAAAAAACCATCAGCAACCAAACACAAAACCGGCGTCATAGAGATGCGAGCTCTAAGCGCCAAATTTCAGGAGCAGCCCGCCCTCAAGATAGCAGAGAACAGAAAGAGCACGGAAACGAAAGACAAGCCTCCGGAAGAGAAGAAGGAGAAGAAAGAACGAGACAAGGAGCGGGACAGAATGGAGCGAACCGACGGTACGGCTAAAGTGGAACGTGACGACAAAAACCACAGGAAGGACGACAAACACAAGGAGAGAGACAAGCATGATCACCACAGGCGGCACTCCTCGAGCCGGCATAAATCTAGCCACAAGTCCGAGCGCAGGGACAAGTCCAAGGAGCACAGGAAAGACCACAGGAGAGATGAGAAGAAAGATAAACAGAAGGAGAAGGAAGTGAAACAGGAAATAGTGAACCGGGCACCGGACTAGTGTTGTATAGTAAGACAGGGGCAAGGCGGTCTCAATAGTTCCGTTCCAAGGCCGACTGCAAAGACGGCTACAGTTTTTGGTGGCATGTCACAACCAGATAGGCGTGGCACAACGGAAAGTTTAAAGCGGATTGAGCTTGATTTGAATATGGGCCAACCAACTATTTCTTATTTTCATTCTGTCTTGTTAGCCAGGAGACAATTCGGAGAGAGTTTCTTAACACTTTCGCAACCGGACTAAAAATGGAACAGTTCACCAGAAACCGACAGAATTCGCTAGGCGTGTAAGTTCATACTACTGCCCGCCTGGCGGGCTCAGCCAGCATCTGAGCAAACATTACGAGTGCCCGCTAGGCGGGTTCTTGGTTGCGAACGTGTTAAATATATGTATGTATGTAAAATCGCATTTGTAAAAATGAGCCAGAAGAGCAACTGGACAGTATAACTTGATTCACCCACATAAGAGTTTAATCTGGTTAGACACGGCGTTATTCATTAGTTAGCAGAGTGCTACAAAACATTTAGATTGCATTATTGATTCAGGTTAATAACTACGAAGTAGTCTCTTGCGATGCAATGGCATGAAGGTCATGTCTAACTTGAGAATTTGGTTAAAGATCAGTTGTGTCACGTCTTTTGGTTGTGACACGTGGCCAAAGATTTGGTCATGTTCCAAGTATGGACATGTATAGGGATTAGAGAGTTTCGTTCTAATAGGTGTGATTCTACCACTGCTAAATTACTACAATTTTATATACATTGTGTTGACAATTGGCTGGTGGAATCGCGACTTAAGATACAGACACAACCCCCCCCCCCCCCCCTTTACGTAAGTGTTGAATATTAAATTGAAAATATAGTTGTACTGTGTAGATCTGGCCTTAGAAATTAAAGTTGTGTGTTTTTGTCATGGACTTCTATGGACTAACCATAAGGCTGTATTAAATTGAAATGTGACTAAGAATTTGTCTAAATTGCGTAAACCCTAGCGACTAATAGACAATACAATTGACCTTTCACAAATTACCGAAATGCCATTTGTCCATGTCCATATTGTAAATGTGCACGAAACAGTATTTGAGAAGGTTGCAGAACTGGGACCCTGGTGCTCTAAATCATTCTAAGGACCCTGCCACACACTCGTGGAGTGACGAGTGAGACAGAGACACAGTGTGGCAACGTTACTCGTCATGCCGCTAGTCTTGCTCGTCATGCATCGCTCCCAGTTTTGGGTTTTTGGCGCGAGTCAAAGGAGCGGCAATAAGAGCAAGTGACCCGGCGCGGAGCGTCGCGATTAATCGCGCGAGCAGAGCAGCGCGGGGCCAGAGGGAGACATCGCGGCAGCGAGGACCATAGTGTGGCTGAGGTATAAGAAGCCTTTCTACATACTGCCTCCACCAGAAGAAGCTCCTCCTGCAGCCGTCTCTGTCATCATATCAGCCGAAAGACGTCCACTGCTGCACATAGGCCTCCCCCGAAGAGTGCCAATGTGACTGGTGCTGCGCCACCCGCGTCCAGCGGACTCTCGCGACCTGCACCAGGTCATCAGTCCACCTTGTGGGGGGCCTACCCACGCCGCGTCCCGTACCCGTACCCGTCACTACAGCCGTCTCGACGCCAAACTAATTCAAATATTCTGCTTTTAATAGCATTCCACCACTACTGTCCACTACTACTAGGGTTCTACTAGGGTCGGCAACGCCCATGTTACTCCTTTGGAGTTGCATGCGTCTATAGGCTGCGGTGTCCGCTTACCATCAGGCGGGCCGTACGCTTGTTTGCCACCGTCGTTGTATAAAAAAACTATCGTTCTCGAGTGGCGACCACGTACCGGAGAGCGCAGCGTGGGTAGACCGCCGCAAGGTGGACTGATGACCTGGCAAAGGTCGCGGGAGTCCGCTGGATGCGGGTGGCGCAGGACCGGTCATTGTGACACTCATTGGAGGCGGCCTTTGTCCAGCAGTGGACGTCTTTCGGCTGATATGATGATGACGAATAACACCCCGTTTGAAAAGGGCATGGATATTCCCATTCTGCACTTCCCAGTGCGATCTTAGAACCCTACACAAAAGATGCGAACATTGCGATAGTACAAACATCAACATCCTCGTGGCGTCCACGCGCCTTTTTAAAAGGCCGTGTCTGTTGATGAAAATTCA
Organism: Epinotia bilunana; assembly: GCA_947049275.1. Taxonomy (NCBI): domain Eukaryota; kingdom Metazoa; phylum Arthropoda; class Insecta; order Lepidoptera; family Tortricidae; genus Epinotia; species Epinotia bilunana. The sequence goes on along the minus strand of OX346275.1, from coordinate 11,396,843 downwards.
AATTAATTCCATTTAAGAGAAACTTCAAATTTCACTGTTCGTTTTTGCGTAGACCACGAGGTAACAAAGTACAATTGGCGCAAAGGTAATTTCAGATTTTGGGAAGATCAAAGTAAAAAGTTGTCTATTTATACTTAATCTACTCAACATGGAAGTTGATTAAAGATGTAGACGAATAATTAGAAGCAATGATCCTTTACCAAAAACACACAATCTGCTGTCACAACATCGAAGTGTTATCGAAATTTGTTACTGGGTTGGTTACGTTCTAAAGGTAGCTTGGAAATGTTTGATGATAGGCAATGTTTGAACTTTTTATTTGACAAATTACTGTACGGGTGGCGTGCAGAAACTAGAACTTTTTACAAAAAAAAAAATGTTTTTTGTCCGTTGTGCGACATGAAGGACCTATACAATTATTATAGTATTTTTTGTGGCAGAACGGAACTTTGTAAGCTCCTACTGTCCAACCTTATATGCTTGCAGAAAATTATTGTTTCTGGCTATTGGATAAATGTAAAAACTTACCACACCATGGGCAGTAATAAAGAGTCTTAGATACTTTCAGCTCGGACACCCAGGTCACTAAAATGTTACAAACACTGCCTTTCGTATAAATAAATGTCTTCACTTCTTATGATAACTTAGTATAGAGTAACCATAGCAGTAAACAATGACAATATACCTAAAGTCCTTGCAATAAGGTGCATTTCCCCTTGTCTTGTGTCTAGAACCGGGCCTGCTTTGTCCTGAGTCATTTAGGGTATAAAATTGTACATAGACTAGACTTAAGAGGTCTCCTAGAGGCTAAGAGGAATGAATGAACATGCAGTTTTTATTTAAAACCAGTGAATTGTCTAAGAATTCGTAAATTTCCCGTAATTTTTTTACGATATTAAGTGAACTGCCAAGTTATTTTTTTTATTTTCAAAATATGGCTTCCATTCGGTTTTGTAGGGTTAAACACGGCAAAAACAAGCACCTATCCAGTTATTGGCACTTTCTACATGGTAATTTGGTGACAATCTTGGGTGCCAAGGACCAGGTTTAGTGCCAATGTGTGTTTTACTCTATCAAAAAGTTATTTTGACTTTTTTTACTGCATAGCGATTGTGATTTGAAAGAATTTTAAACGAAAATGAATATAATTATAAAATTTTACCAAGATAAAAATATTCACACCATATTTCTAAAAGTTGCACTAAGAATTAAATATATTCAGATAGAGTATAAGAGTAGAACTTAAAGATGTTTTGTGATTTTTTTGTATAGTTTAAGTCCAGTTTTTTCTATTGTTGTGGCTAGTATGCGTTAAAGACGAGTTTAGTTTTAAAATTCATATGAAACTTCATACTTTTTAGTTCCCATTTGATTATGGTTGCATTTTGAACCCAATAGGAACAACTAGGAATACAATGTCATTACTAAAATAGTGTGTACCACACTAAAGGTCCACACCTATCGATCATCGATCGAAGTCGAATCTATTTGACTGTTCCGAACCAGAAACTAGTCAATGGTTCACACCAAGGTTGAAAGTTACATTACATGCGCGGCAAAAGAAAAATAGTCTCCGCTCAGGTATTTTGCGTGTGGCCAGAAAGTATGATTTTCCGCACACGTAGCCGGCAGTAGTAGCCATTTTTTTGTCACGTAAGACGTAATAATACGTTACTTAACTAGGGCGGTGAAACAAAGAGTATCTCAGACCGCAGTTATTTGATACAATATACGCTCTGGGGCTTTCTTTATTAACGCCCGGGATAGGTACAACAACGTCTCTCCCTGGCCTGGAAGTGGGATTTTCTGCACGCCTAGCGTGCGGTAATTGCTACTTTATGGACAGGTGTGACGTAACAAAATATATCGATCGTCACGTATCGCTTTGCTGTGGTTAATACCCAAGTTCGGGGATATTTTGTTACGATGTCTTTACTCTGTGAAACAGGAGAGACGTTATTCCTGACAGAGAGGGAGGTCAACAAACGAACTTCGTTTTCGTTTCGCAGTAGCCTACATTTTTCCCCTAGTTGTTCCCAGTGGAGACAGTCGGTGCATGGGCTACAAACCAATTAGTCAACTCTCATCTTAGTTACGTTGTCTCAAACTGGTTTAATTGTACTAAAATTCGTACGCGAGCTCCATTGATTTGAACCCCCTAAAAGCTGACGGCCCAAACCTAAAAAGTTCAAAATGGCGGTACTTTGTCAACTTATCTGTTACTATTTAACCGATTAATCATGGTTTTGCTGAAGATGACAAGACATTTTTCATAATGCCAAAAGCTACCAATGTTGTTGACTCGAGACTGACACCATATTTGCTTTGGACGGTTTCTGTTACCTGTGTCTTGTGGTTTCAGTTCCATGCTTTTGACTTACTTATATTTAGTTTCCTGTGTTTTTTTCTGAGCTCGCGTACAATAAGCATCCAATACGATTTACGTTAGTTAAATATACAGTATTATTAAAGAATAGTGAAGTATAGTAACCGCACCCACTTGCCTCACATCACAGTTCAGAAACGATAGGACCGTAGCAGAATATACAGAGAGCGCGATACTTAGAACGCGAGTATAGATGACATTTGTTGAAATACTTTGACAAGTGATTCTAGAATGGTCTGTGCCAATTAAGTACGCCAAATAAGGCAACCTTTTAATTCTTCTGTTTTGTCACCAATTTTTTTTTGCAGTAAAATACGAACTTTATTACTATTTGTGATAGTTAACGTTTTACAATTTGGTAAGTCTGTAGAATCTTTTGTGACAAACAGTGTTCGGCCTATTTTTGTTACCTACGTGTTTGTCACAAATGAATGCTTTTCTTTCTTTCTTAGAATCTAAAAGCATTACTAGAACGATTGTTAATGAAATGGAAAAATTTAAAGTATGCTTTGACGTAGTTAATTGGTACAAAAATGCTCTTATAGAATTGACAGATCAGAATATACAGAGAACTTTTTTCTTTCACGTGTCATCATGCAAATTACATCACTTAAAAGTCTAGCTAAATGAAGCATTGCTTTCTGGCTACCCCACCGGGTTACAGGGGTGATCGGATTTCAGAGTATATTGGGTCAACTCTAGAGTTTCAAATATTAAAGCAATTCTATATTTATGAATCCAATTGTGTATTAGAATCGGGCCCTCTGTGCTAATTCTGCCTACCGCTAAATAATAATTATGCGAAAGACTTATGTTTGTTTTAAGCCATTCAAATAAACATTTTACTAATTCAAATGACTAATGTTTGTTAAAATGGCGTTGTGCGTTGCTCACTGAATCTTGAGCATAGATAAATTATAATAGATCAGCGAACGAAAAAACCATAGAAGTCGTAAGTAGCCTCGCAAAATGGCCCCACAGAATGGGTGCCATTGCCATTATGCGGGGATGGGGGCGGGGTGTCAAAACGATGCCAGGCAGCCGTTTAGTACGAAAATGCGCATACCGGGTTTTAGGCACGTGTTTGGGTAGAAATTTGTAAGGATTGTATGATTTTTGCGTGCGCTGTAATAGATAATTGAAGATGAACAATATTTCATTCCGCCGTGTTGACGCAGAACTTGATCATGACACAGATAAATGGAGTCACAAGCGTCCATAGCCTACGGTATCTGCTTTTCATCAGGCAGGTGGTATGCTTATTTGCCACAGTAGTGGTATTAATAAAATATGGCGCCTCGCGTTTTGCGTTCACTGGATTATCAGTGTTGTAAGTAAGGAATATCGTTCGACTCCGAATATCTATATTTTGATGGCTATGATATTGAGTTAGACTATTGCATAAAGGCAAACAGAAATAATTTAACTGGGTGAGAGTGAGTAACGCCTATTTTTAGTCAATAAATTTGTATTTTGTATTGAAACAGTAAACTACGTTGATTTGTAGAAGTAAAACTGATTTCTGTTTTTAGTATACGCGTTTGATTGTTTCTTTGCATAAGTATTTACATACATATAAAAAGTGAAAGTTTGAATCGGGAGTTTGCTTCTAAAAACTAACGTTTTTGTCGTTCCAATGCCTTGAGATGTACATTTTGTATATTTTCATTGAATAGGTTAAGTTAACTGACGACTTGTATGGTTGGATGTGTGGACGAAATTGTGAATCGGAAGTCGGAATACTATTTAAATTACCATTTACAAATGATCCACAAATGGAGATGTTTTTAATAGCACAATTCGAGCTCTGACTACAATATAAATAAGATCTTACATTATGTTTATTGAAATCGAGTTCGATACATTTTTAAGGGTCGATCAACTTTTTCTTGATGTTATTCTGTCGCGGGATAGACTACCAGTCTCTTTCTAACGATTCTAATTAGAAAGAGACTGTATGTCGCGCTCGAGACAATCCGGGCATGGTCATGTGCTGTGAACCCAGGTGGGTCTCTGAAAAATTATTACAATATGGACCTATGATGAGCATAAGATGCCCCACCACAAAATGGGTTTACTATTGTTCAAAACATGTTCAGTGAATTTAGCCCCTATTTAATCATAGTTTGTCCATGGGAAGTTGATTGACTCTTGGACAAATGAGAACTCCGGGAAGCTCATAGAAAAATACGATCCGTAACAAACTTTTGTACCAATGTAGTGTTTCGGAATGTCTTTGATTGTATATAAAGCATCTTAAATAGAAAACACTGTCACAGTCTTTCTGTCATCAGTTAATAGATAGCCTTAACCAACAAGTTGCGAGTTTACTGCGGGATCATCAAACCAATCTGGACATACGGAATCCAACTTTGGTCAGCAAGCACATCCAATACTTGTACAAAGAGCTCAAAACAACATCCTCAGGGTTATATCGTCAGCACCCTGGTACGCTCGTAACTCGGAAATCCACGAGTACCTGGAAATGCCGACTGTCTCTGAAGAAGTGAGACGATACTCAGCCAAGTACAAGGACAGACTTACAGCCCATCCTAATCCCTTGTCTGCCAAAATATTGGAGCCTAATCCAATTAAGAGACTCAAGAGAGCCAACGTGCTACCTGAATTAGACGAGAGTTAGGACAGTGGTCTTATCTCTCCAAACACCTACCACCTACTACCCATCCGCTTATAGCCTTACGACTGATCGCAGATATAAAATAATATACAAAAAAAAAATTGATAGATAGCGAAGAATATAAATGTTCCATAATATTTGTCGTTCTCTGTGAAAAGGCACATTATTGTCGACGGCGCTAATGCCATTATTACGCCGTGAATCATCATATTTCATTGTATTAGCAAATAATTAGCAAGTTTCTGTCAAAAAAATCATTTTTGGTACAAGCTTTTATTGCCGACTGTACTTTTCTGTATACCATCATCAACTACTCATTGAGAAGATTCTAACGAGCCCAAACTCAACGGGGTTACGTCGGTTAAGTACTGAATTCCCATGGCCACCTTCCGTCTCCATCATCAGATCAGCTCGATGGTACCATAATAATGAATTGTCATCCAAACTATACTTATACCCAAAATTTCAGCTCAATCGGTCACCGAGAAGTGGGTCAAATTTAACTTGCAAAATTTGATTGCAGACAAGGGGACAGGTGAAAGTAAATAAAAGCTTGTAAATAATGGCATGGCGGCAACGGCAATCAGGCCCCTTTTACCGGAGGACGACATGGGTTCGAAAATGCTGTTTCTTTACGACTGAGTACCTATTTTAATACTTATCCTGTTGAACTGCAGCTGTCGTGAGATGTGCAGTATTATCTGTAATACTTAGTGTTAACTTTATGCTATAGGTATTAAGATGGAGATCGCAAGCTAAATCTAATCATGTTACAATCAGAGTTGGAGCTTGAATTGTGTGTATTAAATCTTGGAGGAAAATATTCAGTTGTTATATTTTATCAGATAGACAGTTTTTCTGTATCACTGTTACCTAGCAGTTGATAAATTCTACGCGATTTTGTAGACTATAAAAAGTATCCCCGACAATTCCCTTATGTGGATAGGGTATATACCCAGCTCAGGGATATTCCGACCAGAATCGACACATATGACATGGGTTTTACAAAATATGAGCGTTTCTCAAAAAAAATGCCACTATTATTAATTGTACTTCTACAAATTTTATGTTAATGTTAACTATTTCGACCCTGGTAGGACAAAAAACTGTCCCATACATATTTTTCCTATTGTGTTACTATTTACCTTATACTTTGTATAGTGGTAACACAATAGGAAAGTTCAAAAATGTATGGACATTTTGGGACACTTTTTTTCTCCAATTGGGATGGAAAGACATCGTGATTTTGAGTAGAAATAACAAAAAAGTTGCGAAAAATCTCCGAAAAAATGTAGTGGCATTTTTTTTAAGAAACGCTCATATAACAACTGAAATAGAATATCAAAGTCTGCTATCATTATTAAATTAGTTGGAAAGTTAAATTATTGTAATAGGTATGAACGTTGCGGCCCCGCCGCGTTGTGATCGAGATATTTATCTTATTTATGTTTAGGCGGTTAAATTATTGTTTCACGTTTCCTATATTTTTGAAAATAATAATTAGATTATAAATAGAGGTTTGCTGTTTTATTTCATCCTGTGCAATTTAAATGTACTGCCAAATACATGAGTGCCTCAAACTACCTGGCTCAATTTTTGATCAGGTGAGTCCTGACTTGTCTGGGCAAAGATTATTGATAATCTTTGTAGCAATGTATGGAGTGAGCTATCTTGACTTCTCAATAATCTTTGGTCTGGGATACTTTAGGAAGAAAAGAAAGAAATAAACATTTATTCGAGATTAAAACAAATAATTAAATAAGACATCAGACATAGCGTTTCGTTAAGAAAGTGTTCTATATATAAAGGCTAACGGCGTGATATTTTAAGAAGCTTATTTAACAATCTTTCATAAATTGGCTTTCCATTTGCGCGAAATTCTCCATTTCCTAAAATAATCTTGTATTTCCCATGGCCACCTTCTGTCTCCATCATCAGATCAGGTTGATGGTACAATAATATTGAATTGCCATCCAATAGACCTTTTCCCAAAATTTCGGCTCAATCGGTTGAAGATATCTGCTTCAAAATTCAGTTGCAAGATTCCACCCGAACATTGTAATAAAAAAAATGCTTAGATACTTACAAAAATAGCCGTGTAATAAAACCCTTGAAAAGTCTTTCAATAAAAACGACTCTTAATTAGCCAAGATTTATTTCATTCCTAGAATATTTATATGGCATTTATGGATTTAAGTCTAGCTTAGCACTATCAGTTCTCGTAGCACATTTAAGAATAAAATAAATAAAGATAATGCATCAGGAATTCTCAATTTTTTTTCTTTTCTTTTGCTCTTCTGGCTTAGACAGAAGGGTTAACTCATTTACTGCTAAATACATCTATCCGCCGCGGTGGTAAATTGGTAGTTGTTTTTAAAGGAGCCACTATTGCTTAGAGCCTAACCCCCTTATTCATAAAACTTAAAATGCCTCTGCTAAATAAAATGCGCTTTGTCCCTTTCCTACGAACACAAATGTCAAAGTGACAGATAAGGACAAACGAATTTTAACGGCATTTTAGTTAGAACAGGCTTGTAGAACGTTTATGAATACGGCCGTTTTCTCTGGTCAGATGACAAAACCTTCCTGTTAAAGGTCGCAAGAGTCCGCTGGATGCGGGTGGCGCAGGACTGGTCACTATGGCACTCTTTGGGGGAGGCCGATGTCCAGCAGTGGACATTTTTCGGCTGATATGATGAGATGACAAAACTGCCTATCATCAGGTTCATTTGGAAGCCAATGCCTTTGGGCGACCGTCCCTGGTCAATTTAAGGTGTATGAGTTTGACGTGGGTGCCCAGTATGCTGGCCTGGCTGAACTGCGCGGGACAGCGGCTGCATTGGTAGGGTCTTTCTCCGGTGTGAGTCCGAATATGGCCTTTCAGGACTTGGTTGCGCTGTGGACAAATAAAAAAAACTTAACTGCCAGATGTCAAAACCTGACGGGTTGGTTGACACCCTAATACGCGACTAAGAAGACGTTTCGGGTAATTTCCATCCGAAATGCTTACTTTTCAAAAAGTTCCTCTTATGTCTTCATCAATAACAACTTAGAAAAGTTGAAAATCCCTGACATTTTCATTTCAAAGTTCAATATCTCAAAACCGGCTGAACCGATTTTTTTGAAACGTACCGAAGAACCATCCGTCAGCATTCGGACAAAAAAACCGCATTAAAATCGGTCCATTCGTTTAGGAGCTACGATGCCACAGACACGTCAAACTTATAACACCCCTTTTTTGCGTCAGAGGTAAAAAAGACATGTCTCCTATACTACTCAAAAGAAAATAGGGGCCACAAGTATGGTGATCGTTACGTGAAAATTAATTATGAAACAGTAATAATATAGTTTTTCCAGCCACACACCAGCATGAAAGAGGTTGGATTCTGAAGGCTGCGGGACATCATTAAGGGGCTCCACGCGCTTTTTGGCTAGTTTTGACGAGTTTTGAATTGATATTCCTCCGTCAAAACTATAGATATATTTATGGAACAAACACCTATCGGTTTTTTAGTTCTTTATCTACATTTGCACGAGAATTTTTTTGAAAATAATTAATATTTATTTTTTTATGATTTATTCAAACATGGTCCAAAAAAGCTCTGTTTTCGATATTATTATGTTGTTCATGCACTTTTATATATGAAATCTACATATAACTGTTCCTTATTGACGTCTCTAACAACCCACGAGAGATTTTTATTTTAAACTCATTTTCACAAAAGTTACGTCCATAAAACTGGTTTTTTGGCCTGAAATTGCCAAAGTTTGGTGCCATATATCCCGAAAACTGTGAGGTTTGAAGTAAATATGGGATACTATTTCGGTAAACCTCGTTGTTGTTAATACGATAAACCATAAAAAACACGAATAAACCGACAGTTATAGATCGAAGGTCATTGGCAGCTAGGAGCCCCTTAATTAGCCACTTATCAATTACTTTATGTCCAATAAGTAACAATAAAATAGAAGAATGTTTGTGGCCCTTATTTTGTTTTGAGCAGTATATGTATTAAGTATTTATTTATCTATATAAGTATGTATACCATCGTCTAGTACCCCTAGTACAAGCTTTGCTTAGTTTGGGGACTAGGTTGATTTGTGTAATATTGTCAGAAAATATTTATTTATGTAATGATAATGCCTATTCTGTAACTTAAAACAAGCTCACCTTAACGCTCACCCACAAAAATATCTTGACACTAAGTGTAGGCAGAGGTCTAGTTTCGTGACGGGTGACCGGCGGGGTGAGCCGCATTAGCGCGTAGCGAATAACAGCCCTGATAAAGTTACTCACATCGAAGACCTTGTCGCACATGGGACAGGGGTATTTGAGTGGTCGCTTGAAGCCCTCGTGAGTCAGTCTCCGGTGCTCGTTCAACGACCACGCGTTCACATAAGCCTTAAACAAACATACACTTTAATCAGGGTGAGTATCCAGCGGAGCAGTGCGAGGCGGTGAGCGAAGAAAAATTGGACCAATCGAGAGCCCAAGCGGAACGCTATTCATGTCTGCTTTTAGCAGTGTTCTGTATGGTGGAGGTACTTCTCCAGTTGTGCTGCTTCAAATATCAGGCGAAAGACGTCCACTGGTGGACATAGGCCTCCCCCAAAGTCCTGCGCCACCCGCATCCTGCGGACTCCCGCGACCTTTACCAGGTCATCAGTCCACCTTGTGGGGGGCCTACCCACGCCGCGCCTTCCGGTACGTGGTCGCCACTCAAGAACCTTTCCGCTCCAACGGCCAACGGTAATCGCTTCAAATATGATTCAGATGAATTAAATATAAATAATATTCAGTCAAAATCTTTTGGTACAGGTTTTTATTGCCACTGTACTTTCTTGGACAGTCATTGAGGGTCAATGAGAGTCTACCAAACACTGCGGATCATCTCGTGTATTTTAGGAGTTCCTAGGAGGCGACCAGACTATGTTGGTAACTTGGCTCTACAACATTCCGCCTCTAGTCGAGGATCCAGGGTCAGACCCATAGACAGTGGGCCCACTCCCAATCCCAATACACTCCACATGTCCACATCAAATGACAACATGATAAAATGCATGGCAGCAGGCCGAGAAATGAGATGTGCTGAGCAAGAAAGAAAGAAATTGGCCGAGTTTGAAAGAGAGTTTAGAGAGAGTAAAGCTAAGTCCAGAAATGGCACACAGTTGCCAACTTTCGGGCAATTTTATTTTTATCTTTTTCTCGCTCAGTACAAGTTTCTCGACCTCGAATAACTCTTTGTATTGTCATGGTCTTGTCAATGTCAGTTGGTGATTGAATATAAAATGTTACAGCGCAGTTTATCAGCGCTATAGGTGTCTGACACCTCAGCATAATGCTGAGCCAGTGTCCGGTTCACTGCTGCTTGTTTCATGTTTTACCGGTTTTATTTGTGTTTTTATTGTTTAATACACTCGCGGTCAAATATTTCGGGTCACCCTAAATTAAATAACTGCAATAGGTTTTTTCAAATATTTAATGCTTATTTTATTTACATAATATGCTATTCTTTACAATACCCAACTGTATTAGCAATTTCCTCGATCCTATCATAAAAATATCAATATCTAAAAATCACGATTTTTGCGATATCTCGCTCCGTTAACGTTGTTTTTTTTTCATGGGTTTTTACGAGTCCGATTTAAACCTGGTAACGTTATAGTTTTTACTGTTATTAGCAGTTTATATGTAAAATTAAATAAAGATCATTATAGGATTAACTGTACAACCCTTTACGCACTATTTTAGGAAATATGACGGTATTTTACCAACCCGTATTCTTTGTCCGCGAGTGTATGTGGGACGTGTGTTTGTGAATATATGTATATTTCTTTCTTTCTTTCTTTGTTTAGTTACCTTCTCACACCGATCGCACTGGAACGGCTTGATGTTGAGGTGGACCCGATTGGTGTGCCGCTCGAGGTCGCGCCGGATCGCGAACCGCTTGTCGCAATGCTCACAGGGCAGTCTACGGAATGTCAAAACAATTAGGCTGCCATACCGAACACGAAAAATAGGGGTTAGTTCGTCTGTCTTTTTGTTCCTGATCTCAACTCAATTGCTCAATGGCTAACTGGATTCAGTGATTCAAAGAATTTATTTCGAATACAGTTACGTTTTTACATACATACATTCACGCCTTTATTCCCAAAAGGGGTAGGCAGAGCACATGAAACGTATGTTCCAGCGCCAATTTTAGCATAAATGTGGGTATAAAAGATCGCCAAAATGTGATATTGCAGTGATAGGTTGCTAGCCCATCGCCCACAACACACTTCAACCCTCCTCCCTTAGTCGACTTGTACGACACCCACGGGAAGAAAGGGGGTGGTGAAATTCTAACCCGACACCACACGGGACCGGGGAGTTAGATTTTAAGACGATAGAAATAAAACATGTTCATTGCATTCAGCCTGCATGCAGGCGTGCAAACATTACTGAGGAGCGATATTAAAGTCAAAAATAATTACAAAATTTAAGAAACAATGTCACGGTACAATAGTAATAATAAAATATATATAGTTATTTGTTATGCAAGGCTGCAAAGTTGGTGTTTGGCGCAAGTGCTTGTATTGAAAGCTAAGCTAGCGAAGGATTGTAAGATTGAACCATGAGCGAAGCGAATGGTTCAAAAGTACAATCCTGAGCACAGCGAGGCTTTCAAGTCACGAGACGCCAAACAACTTTGCTGCCGAGCCGAACACACAACTTTTCAGCTCACCACCGCGAGGAAAATCGTAAATGTAAGGGAAGTCATTTGGACCTTATACTCATTTTCAATAAAGGTTTCTTTAAATCTCATCAAGATCTAGCATTTTATAATGATTAAATGTAACATAAACATTCATATCATCAACATAAACTCCACGCTTACCTACACTAAAAAAGTCGAAGTATTGTTGGGTACTCACGGGTAAACTAAGGCTCAAATACGCTTATTTCACTTTTTCCGCTAACTTAGCAGGCATTCAAATTCATATTACGTATATCTTGTGCACTAAAATCTATAAATAACCACCATTATTTTAGTTTTACTGTGGCTTTAGAACAAAACCGAATTTTCTTAAATTAACTTTTCAAACGGTGCGTTCCAAATTTGGAAGAAGAGAAATTTTTTGAAAAAGATAACTACTTTTTAAAATTATAAATTCGCATTGTATCCTTATAAGTCAGTCTAAATATTAATATTTCGTATGTAAATAAGAAAGAATAAGTATTATTCATTTAATGTTATCAAAATAATAGCATTTAATTATTGGCATAACACCATCAGTTTCTGAACGCAGGATAATCACCTCTCATTCTGTATAGAAAAAAGTTGGATCTCGCGATTGACCGTCACGTTCCAAATTCAAAAATTCTTTCCACGCTAGCGGATATAATGGGCTTTTGGGCGCAGATTTTGAGCGATAAAGCAAGCCTTTTCGAGCCGGTGAGGTGAAAAAATATATCGGTTTGGACTATCGCGTTTACCACTTGTTCAAATTCCATTGCATTTTTGGTAAATTATTGATAAGAAAAATACATACATACATTACATATGTCTTTATTTGCATTAATCATACATTGTCAATTACATAAAACAATTACCTAATCTAAATAAATAAATAAAATACTGGGTTAGAATGCCCTAAGAATAAAATTAAAATAATATGATACAATAATTAAATAATTATAGCCTATTCCTACTAGCTGATGCCCGCGGCTTCGCCCGCGTGGTTATAGAAAAATGTAAAATATTGAAATTTTCCCGTGGGAATTAGATGTTTTCCCGCTGGAAAAAGTAGCCTATGTCTCTCCAGCCTCTAAACTATCTCCGTACAAAAAAACACATTAATACGACGCTCCAAAAACACACACACACGCTTTCGCATTTATAATATTAGTAAGGATTTCCCGGTGGGGTAGGCAGAGGTCACGGATTTCCACTCGCTACGATCTTGACCAACCTTTCTTGCTTAATTCACTTTCATTACATTCTTCATACATGCTCGTCGGTTTAGGGTACTCTCGCCCTGACCTTCGTTCAGGATTTCTCCGATTTGGTCGGAAAAAGTTCGGCGAGGTCATTCCCTTTCAACTGTACGATTAACTTTTTAAGCTACTTTGAAAAGGAAAATATTTAATGAAAACAAAGAGATGTTGCACGAAAGTTGTCAATTTTAGGGTTCCGTACCCAAAGGGTAAAACGGGACCCTATTACTAAGACTCCGTTGTCCGTCTGTCACCAGGTTGTATCTCATGAACTGTGATAGTTAGACAGTTGAAATTTTCACAGATGATGTATTTCTGTTGCCGCTATAATAACAAATACTAAAAAACAGAATAAAATAAATATTTAATGGGGCTCCCATGCAACAAAAGTGATTTTGTTGCCGTTTTTATAGACAATGGCACGGAACCTTTCGTGCGCGAGTCCGACTCGCACTTGGCCGGTTTTTATAAAAACTTATTATAGCTTATATACTTACGGTAATTCAATGTAGCTAACGTGAGTGGACGCCGTTTTCAAGTGGTGCTTCAGTATCGACGCAGATTTAAAACTCCTGAAAAATATTTATAGTAGTATTTTGCTGCTGAATTTGAAAAGTTTACTTCGGACTACTTTTACCATGTCGCCAACAGTGCAGACTTTTTTAATACTGTAGAGTTGGATCTTGGAATTTGAGCCAACATTATTAACGTCCTTATCATCTCAGCCGACAAAGGTCCACTGTTGGACATAGACCTCCCCCAAAGAGTGCCACAGCAACCGGTCCTGCGCCACCAGCATCCAGCGGGCCCCCGCGACCTTTACCAGGTCATCAGTCCACCTCGTGGGGGCCTACCCGCGCCGCGCCTTCCGGCACGTGGTCGCCACTCGGGAACCTTTCCGCCCCAACGGTGCAATGTGCCCGTAATATAAGTGTGTATGTATACAGTAGCGGATTCAGGAAGGGCAAGCATTGGAGTATTTCCGGGACCAATCTTACACTAAGATAACATCTAATTTTGGTGGGGTCAAGCTCTCCCAAAAGGGTTGATGCCTCCCCAAACCAAATTTCTGGATCGTTCAATGTACATAATGTATTTCTTTGGGCTATTCCCATTTGTTCCCGTCTTTGTTACCCCTGGCGACAAGTAGGAATCAATATTCCCATCTGTTACCACTGCGGACGGCTCGGAAAGAACGACTGGGAAAATCTTAATAACGGCGGTAACAACCGGGAAATAATCATTCCCATTTGTCCCCATGGGTCAGAAATGGGAATGATAGTCCAGTAGTCCCCAGTGGTAACAGATGTGAATATTTATGCCCATTCGTTCCCTGGGGTAACAAAAAGGTGGTAACAAATGGGAATCGCTCATTTCTTTCAATCAATACTCACTTGTCACACTCAACACAGTAATAGTCCCTGTTGATGGAGTGTTTGATGCTGTGTATCTTGAGCTGCGAGGGGGCTTTGAACGCTTTACCACACTCTGGACAGATGTGGGACTTCGTCACCTGCCCGGCTGATACTTCTTTTGGATGTCGGCTGTAATAATAGAATGTGCTATGTACAGTCGAGTTCTCCAATATCTATACAGACTACCTTTCAAAAATATCTATACAGATACTTTACTGTTACTGACATAAGACACATGTGTAGATATTTTTGAAAGGTTGTCTGTATAGATATTGAAGAACTCGACATTACCATTGGCCAACACAGTTAACTGACCATCCGTGCACTTTATGTGTGTAATAAGGTTCAATATAAATACAGGATGGTCAGTAACTGTGTTGGCGTTTGTACTATGTTAGAAGCTTGAATTAAACATATTTTATAGCGCATTAAAAAGCCTATTACAAGTAGATAAATTGGAGGCGTCTCGGTTCTACAAGATAAAAAAAAATTTACATGTATTTTTATTTTTTTATATGAAGAGTTATCCGGTTTATGGGTAAGGACCAAATTCTTGGCCAGTAGTTAGCCTGGCTAGTCGGTAGTTAGCCATACAAACTGAAGAAGTGAAAAAAATTCCGTTGTGACACAAAAACTAACCATAGAATTGTATGGATAATTTTGTCGTTTCACAACGGAAACCTTTAATAGAAATTTTAATTGAGTGAGTTAAGCTGGGCCAGAATTTGGTCCTTACCCTCGTAGGGACTAATTGCGGGTCATAAGTAAGTGTATGTGCAAATCACGAAGTAATTCCTTCCATTAAAACGGAACTGTTCATGAAAAATATTTTTTCTTATTATTATTCTGTTTGTTCAAAAATAAGATGAGGCGAATGCTGAAATTTAGTATCACTTCCTAATGACGTGACCCATTATCAGAAAAAAAATAGGCCGAAAAGCCATTAAGGCACAAGATGGTCTCTTATGGCCACGGCCTTGTAATGTCTCCATAAAAACATTTGTGCGACTACAAAAACTGGTAAACAAATAAAATATGCCGCAACTCATTTAGTATGAATTTTCGGCAAATAAATCATTACCCGCCCAAATTAAATAGGTTGTTTATGGTAAGCCATCAGCCATTTTAAGACCAGTTCTTAATTAAGCTGCAAAGGAGTTTTTCCGTCCCTCATTGTGGCACGCTTGTCATGAGTAACAACTGGGAATGTTCATCCCCAGTTGTGACCACTGGGGACAAATGGGAATGATTTTGTCGCCAGTGGTATCAAATGGCAATAGATTAGTATTATGACGTTTTAAATTAGAATTTATATTTTGCATGCCAAACTATGGCGGAACATGCCCTCATGTAAATTAATTCTACTGACATGTACATTTATAACACCTGTGTATGTTTTGCAAAATAAATCATTTCATTTCATTTCAATGATTCCTTCCCAATTGTCCCCACTGGTAACAGATGTGAATATTTATGCCCATTTGTCTCCTGGGGTAACAAAAAGGCGGGAACAAATGGGTATGGCTCATTTCTTTCAATCAATACTCACCTGACATTCAACACGGTAATATTCCCTGTTGATGGAATGCTCGATGCTGTGATCTTGAGCTGCGAGGGGGCTTTGAACGCTTCACCGCAGTCTGGACAGGGGTAGGGTAGGTCAATGGGCCAAACCCAAAGTGACCATTTTCTAACTGTCATCAAGCGAGTGTCTTATCTTATCTTATCTTAATGGAACTCGAGCCTGAAAACCTTGTAGTTTCACGTCGCGCAGGCGCAGGGCTATAGCAGAATAGGTAGTATAGAGAACGTAAAACCGGCGGCGATTTCCGAGTAATACAGTGTCACGTGCGCCGCGCGGTCGCATTTACCTATTATTAACTTATTATAGTAGATACATAATGTTTGGAGATCGTAAAATTTATAAAAAAAAATATCATGTACATACAGACAATTTTTATTCCCTGACCTCCATTAAATTTCCCTGTCAATTTCCTGACTTTTCCATGACCAACGAATTTCCCTGACTTTTCCCGGTTTTCCCGGTTTTCCAGAAAGTGGCCACCCTGTATCAAGCGAGTGTACTCACACGACCATATGCGCCTTGAGCACGTCCTTGTTGGCGTACGTCTTGTCGCAGTACGCACACGTCACCCGCTTGCGTGTGTGCACGTTCGATATGTGCTTCCGCCACGACACTTGACGTCTGAAACAATGACTTGACTTGACTTGTACGCCTTGCAATCATTACTCATAGAATACAAACGACAACACTGTTAACTGACCATCCTGTGTTTATGTAGAACCTTATTACAATGCACTTAAGGTGCACCGATGGTCAGTTAGCTGTGTTGTCGATAGTACATCTGAATGTCTGTCTAATTGGACCAGCTAGACAGTACTGGCTTACCACGAGGTAGCTTGACCCAATGTAGATGGGTCAATCAACTTTCTTCCATCACTATTTGCCATGGCTCCAGGACACTTTAAACTGCAATTTAATAGTTACCAAAGATAGTGTGGTTTCCTTGACATTTTCAACCTCATTTTATGAGTCACCTTCAAAGAATGTTAGTAGGCCATATTGTAACAAAACTACAAGAATTTGTCATATTGTCTCCTGGCTTAAGCCAGAATAATAACAGGAAATAGTTGCTTGATCCAGTCATCATTAGATTATATAGTCAGCAGCAGAAGTTGCTAAGCAGTTCTAGTGCTCAAAATGATCTTCACACGAACTCTAATGTCAAGGGAATAAGGATCTGTGTATTTCATTATGAGCGTGTTATTTTGCTTAGCTACTGCTGAATGCTCACTGTACAAGGTGCTCGGAAGAAATCCAAATAACTTCACCGGCGTATTTCTGACCGTGTGTTCCGGTACGTGGTCTAAGCCGAATAGTGGTCCTTGACCGTCAGTCGGCTGACCCGGGTCAGGCCGCATACGGCACAGCGATACCGTCTGTCGGAGGCACTCTAGTGTGCGAACTATGACTATAATGACAGCGGTACTCACTTGAAACTCTTAGCGCCGTGCGGGCAGCTGTGTCTGTAGTGGTTGGCCGTGTGGAAAGCCGAGTAGTGGTCCTTGACCGTCAGTCGGCTGACCCGGGTCAGGCCGCATACGGGACAGCGATACCGTCTGTCAGAGGTACTCGAGTGTGCGAACTATAACTATATGACAGTGGTACTCACTTGAAACTCTTAGCGCAGTGCGGGCAGCTGTGTCTGTAGTGGTTGGCCGTGTGGAAAGCTGAGTAGTGGTCCTTGACCGTCAGTCGGCTGACCCGGGTCAGGCCGCATACGGGACAGCGATACCGTCTGTCAGAGGTACTCTAGTGTGCGAACTATAACTATATGACAGTGGTACTCACTTGAAACTCTTAGCGCAGTGCGGGCAGCTGTGTCTGTAGTGGTTGGCCGTGTGGAAAGCCGAGTAGTGGTCCTTGACCGTCAGTCGGCTGACCCGGGTCAGGCCGCATACGGGACAGCGATACCGTCTGTCAGAGGTACTCGAGTGTGCGAACTATAACTATATGACAGTGGTACTCACTTGAAACTCTTAGCGCAGTGCGGGCAGCTGTGTCTGTAGTGGTTGGCCGTGTGGAAAGCCGAGTAGTGGTCCTTGACCGTCAGTCGGCTGACCCGGGTCAGGCCGCATACGGGACAGCGATACCGTCTGTCAGAGGTACTCTAGTGTGCGAACTATAACTATATGACAGTGGTACTCACTTGAAACTCTTAGCGCAGTGCGGGCAGCTGTGTCTGTAGTGGTTGGACGTGTGGAAAGCCGAGTAGTGGTCCTTGACCGTCAGTCGGCTGACCCGGGTCAGGCCGCATACGGGACAGCGATACTGTCTGTCAGAGGCACTCTAGTGTGCGAACTATGACTATAATGACAGCGGTACTCACTTGAAACTCTTAGCGCAGTGCGGGCAGCTGTGTCTGTAGTGGTTGGCCGTGTGGAAAGCCGAGTAGTGGTCCTTGACCGTCAGTCGGCTGACCCGGGTCAGGCCGCATACGGGACAGCGATACCGTCTGTCAGAGGCACTCTAGTGTGCGAACTATGACTATAATGACAGCGGTACTCACTTGAAACTCTTAGCGCAGTGCGGGCAGCTGTGTCTGTAGTGGTTGGCCGTGTGGAAAGCCGAGTAGTGGTCCTTGACCGTCAGTCGGCTGACCCGGGTCAGGCCGCATACGGGACAGCGATACCGTCTGTCAAAAAATATTTATTATGAGTGGTAGTAATATTGTGATAATTATTTATTTAACAAACTTTATTGTACAGTCCGCATCATAAAGTTACTAGTTTAAAACTTAGGCTAATACGTAGAAGTAACAGAAGTGAGAAATGTAATCCTGCAAAAATGTATCGCGTCTTTATTACTATGGGAGTAAGGAAGTTTTCACGATATATTTGGCTACTTTGGTTCCCACCAACTATATGATGCTCACTGTACAAGTTGCGTATATAAAAGGCAAACTTAATGCCATAAGGCATTCTCTACCAGTCTGTTAAATATAGAATAATCATTGCTGGTCCGGGATATGAGCGCAAAACAGAAATAAAGAAAACTGACAAATCACTAGTCTTTGTAAGCACATGAAATAACTACATCATTTATTTAAAAAGCAACTCCCATATGATGCAATCTAGATACATATTAATAAACATATTTTAGTTTTAGAGGGTCACAAGATAAATGGAACTTATCGCGATATTCGATACTCACACTTCGTGATATCTCTTGTGGCTGATCAACTTCTCTTCTGTTCTCATTCTCTGTTTGCAGATATCACATTCGTATTCACCGTTGCTCTGGAGATAGTAATGTTAAGTTTAACAATCGAGATTTTGAATATAAATTAGATAGAGTTAGGGTTGCCATCCGTCCGGGTTTCCCCGGATTTGTCCTGGTTTAAAAGGCGTCCGGGGAGCGTCCGGGCGGGGTTTCATTTGTACTCCGGGTTTAAAAATTTGAATTAAAAAAATGTTTATGACATTTTAAACTGTTTTTATTATAAGTACTAAGTTTCCTAAAAACCCGTTGACATGTCCGGGTTCTGGGCTCCAAAATCCGGGGTTTTCACGCGTCTTGTCCTGGTTGCCAAATTTTAGGGATGGCAACCCTAGATAAAGGAGTAGGGCAGAGCACATGAAACGTATGTTCCAGCGCCGCTTTTAGCATAAATGTGGTTATAAAAGATCGACAAAATGTGATATCGCAGTGATAGGTTGCTAGCCCATCGCCCACAACACACTTTAACCCTGCTCCCTTAGTCGACTTTTACGACATCCACGGGAAGAAAGGGGGTGGTGAAATTCTAACCCGACACCACACGGGCATAACGCTAGAATTACCGTAAATTGTTAATTTTCGTCTTCTTTACATAGTGCATTTTAGAGTTTATGTTTGCATATAACCAACTCGGTACTTGCAGTATATTTGATGAATTTTAAGTGTTTTAATTAAGTGTACTTGTAACCGAAGTGCAATATTTTGAGGAAGAAGAAACTGTATATGGTACTATTTAATAAAATTGGGAAACAAAACTTGTATTCAAATTACTAGCATTCTGACTACATAAACATTATATAGAGGTAAGTTTGTAAGTTTGTATGTAAGTAATGTCCTAGTAAAAAGTGAAGTATCAAAATCTCTAGGTCGCACAGTCACCAACAAAAGTTGCTAGGCAGTCGGCTCAAAATTATCTACACACGAACTCTTATGTCAAGGGAATAAGGTAAGGTTCTGCGTAGGCCATTTTGAGCGTGTTATTTTGCTTAGCTACATCTGATGCTAACTGTACTATTCGTGTTACCATATGGCGCCCCTATTATTTTCTATTATTTTTTACCAGACTCCCTAGATTTCGCATAGCCAATACTTTTACGAAAGCGACTGCCATCTGATTTTCCAACCCAGAGGGAAAACTAGACCTTATTGGGATCAGACCGGCTTCCTCACGATGTTTTCCTTCAACGAAAAGCGAATGGTAAATATTCCGTACATAAGTTCCGAAAACTCATAGGTACCCACGACCGCCATTTGTGACAGCCTGAACCACTAGGCTACCGTAGCTTACCTATCTATGAATAAACTGCATATACGCCAATAGGGGTGTAGACACATTTTCTCGAAAAAGGATTAAAAATGTAGTCAAATGCAGAAAAAATCAATGCAAAAGGTTAAATAATCACGAAGTTATAAGTGTCCAAAGTTTTAAGAAGGGGTATGTTCTGTCCCTTTTTCGCAAAACGCAACTTCATATGTAACGATGACGCTTGTAGATTGTGACGTCACACTAATAGACGGCCACGTGCCGCGCCCCGTCGTATTCGACGCGGCCCCCGGCAGCCTCGTGTAATGTGACGTCACACACTGGGTTTTCTCTCTCTAACAAGCAATTTTTAAACGTTTGTTAGTCTTTGAGATATCTGAATGGGATTTTCGTCACTAGGCATATTTTTTTGCATTCTTTCATTTCAAGTAATAATAATATTCGAGTCTACACCCGTATGACCAAATGCGTCATGAAACGATACTAAACACATATAAATTACATGGGTGTGTACAGTTAATTGCCTGTCATCCAACTCCTCACAGAAGCTCAAACATTCAACGCACAAAAACATCCATCGCCACGTTCATTGTCACACAAATAAAAAACCCGGCCAAGTGCGAGTAGGACGCGCGCACCGAGGGTTCCGTAAAATTTACGGTCTTCGCCATTTTTCCTTTATCTGTGCTATAAGACGTTGCTTCGTACCAAATTTCAAGATGCTGAGTTCACGGGAAGTACCCTGTAGGTTTTAATTCCCTTGCGACTTTCGAAAATTTGCGGAAATTTGCGGCATAAACGGCTGTATCTTTTGATTGCGTTGGCTTAGAAGTTTTATTTTTTCACAGCTCCAAGGGACAGTAGATCTGAGTATTTGGTAAACATTTTAGCTTGATACCTCCACGCGTTCCTGAGAAAAAGGCTCTTGACAGACGGACGGACGGACAACAAAGTGATCCTATAATAAATAATACATATTTGGGGACAATCTTACACAAATACATCCAGTCCCAAACTAAGCAAAGCTTGTGCTATGGGTAAACTAGACGACGAAATACATACTTATATATATATAAATAAATACTTAAATACACAGAAAACATCCATGACTCAGAAACAAATGTTCATGCTCATCACACAAATAAATGCCCCTACTGGGATTCGAACCCGGGACCTCTGGCTTCGCAGGCAGGGTCACTACCAACTAGGCTGCAGAGGTCGTCAAATATAATAATGACAACTTTCATAAGCAGAGCCCGGAATTTTCACGGGAAAACAATAGACTGTCGCAATCTTACTAGTGTTAGAAACATTTTATATACTAAATGATCGTTCAACTTCACTCGACGTCAAGGAATTTAGAAAATTCATTGTAATTGGTATGTTATTCAGGTTGAGTAAGTTTTTTTAGATATTTCTCGTATATACATATCATATCATATAGCTAGCAACATGCTGAGCTGGGTCCATTTCGTGACAAAAAGGAAATGTGCTTTTTTTATTATTATCTGTGTTGTGTTTGTCACGAATCAATGTTTTGATTTTTGATTTGATTTATATTATTTTAAATTAACCGTCGCGAAGTATTTTAAAATATTCGATAATAATACTCGATATCGATAAAAAAATGTTTCTAACACTAGTAAGATTGCGACAGTCTTTTGTTTTGCCGTGAAAATTCTGGTTTCTGTTCATAAGTACCCTCTTACAATCGCCACCCACCTCGTTATGTTTCTCCATATGCGTGTCAAAGCTCTCCTTATAGTTGAACCCTTTTACGCAGTGCGGGCACTTGTATGCGGAGGCTAGGTAGCGCTGGTCGCGCGCCACGCGGGCTCGCTCTTCTAGACATTGCTCCCGAGTTATATGCACAGACTCTATGTCCCGTATATCTGGAATAAAACATCAATAGGGAATATGCGTGTAATTCAGAAATGGCCAAAAAAAATCATGAGTAATCTTTATTGCTTAATAAATATACTCACATGATTATTTTTACAAATGATCATGTTTCTATTAACAAATTTAATTATTTAAAAGTAGTATTTTTCAAATTCCCTCGCAAATTTTCAAAACGCAACGCTATTGGCCGAGCGAATCGTGACGTCACCGTGCACTCGGTGTCTACTGTTAACAGGTCGTTTGTATGATTATTGAAAGTTATTCGCATTGTTTTGCCGCTGTTTATGATAAACAATCAGTGTTTTTTGGGAATTATTAACTGAAAGCAGTGACTCCTTGTGAAAAAAGACTCGCCACAATGACTGGAAGCGGTTTTGTCAAGGCAAAGTCTGATAATCTGCCTGAAATTGATGTGTTCATGATGACTAAGTACGTACCTAGGTCTTTCTTAAATAAGTGGAATAAAAAACTAGTACGTATGTTCATTACATACCTAATCAAAGATATGTTGGTATTAGGAATGTTACATGGTGAGAACATCTTTATAAATAAAACAAATTTGTGTAGGACACTCTGTAAAAAGGATTAAATTCTTTCAACTTCGATCAACAGCGCAAACATAGAAACTTAGCTAAAACGTTTCGTGATCAAAATCAACACTCGTAGTCAGCTGTTGATCAACAAAACTCATAATATTTTGTAACATTAATAGTTTTATGAATAAGCATATACATTTTTAGGTTAGGTTATTGTTTATATTGTTCGGGAGTACTAATAAAAATTTTAGGTACAAACATATTTAATAATCACTTCGAAAGGATGTTCATAACAATATAAACAACTCAAACACGATACATTATATCTCCTCATCGCCTTACACCCCTTTTTCCTTATATTTTGCATCTTTGGGCATATGAAAATATATCATGTCAGGTGCAGTTTTAGTGTTATTTTCACAAATAGGGGCAATACAATATTTATAATAAGCTTTTGTGTGCTCTTCCGTTACAATAAGTTGATCTTACAAGCTTTAATAACTCACTTTTACTAAAACTGTGTATCAAACACTATGTTGTTTATTTATTCTAAGTGCACGGTGACGTCACAAAATGAGCGCGCCAAAATGGCGGCGTTTTAATCGTCCGAAAATTATAGTAGTTTTAATTATTATTTTTTAGCTCATTCAATAATATTGTGGAAGTGTTATATTTTTTTCCGGTTATATAATTACTTATCGAATAGTTTAAAAACATTAAAAAATGCATGAATATACCCTATTATACCGGGTGATTTCGGGGTCATGATCCGGAATGATTAAAAGCGAATAAGATGATAATACTGATTAACCGCTGGATGCGGGTGACGCAGGACCGGTCATTGTGGCTCTCTTTGGGGGAGGCCTATGTCCAGCAGTGGACGTCTTTCAGCTGATATGATGATGATGATATTTGAAGCAGCACAACTGGGGAAGTACCTCCACCATACAGAACACTGCTAATAGCAGACATGAATAGCGTGGCCGCGCTCTCGATTGGTCCAATTTTTCTTCGCTCACCGCCTCGCACTGCTCCGCTGCATACTCACCCTTATTAAAGTGTATGTTTGTTTAAGGCTTATGTGAACGCGTGGTCGTTGAACGAGCACCGGAGACTGACTCACGAGGGCTTCAAGCGACCACTCAAATACCCCTGTCCCATGTGCGACAAGGTCTTCGATGTGAGTAACTTTATCATTCGCTACGCGCTAATGCGGCTCACCCCGCCGGTCACCCGTCACGAAACTAGACCTCTGCCTACGCTTAGTGTCAAGATATATTTGTGAGCGTTGAGGTGAGCTTAAAGCAAGTTACAGAATAGGCATTATCGTTAAATAAATAAATAGTTTTCCCATGGGGCCAACCACGAAATGGCAAAAAAATTACAGCCAACTAAGAGTTAACTGTGAGTTAATTTAGAGTAAACGAAATCGCAAAAAAAAACTGTGAATTAAGAGTTAACTGTGAGTTAATGTAGAGTTGACTCTTAATTGGCTCTTAGTTTTTTGCGATTTCGTGGGTGGTCCCATGGCGAAAGTTGTTCAGTACGAGTATTATCATCTTAAGGTGCGACCACAGCGCTGCTAAGGTATAATCAAAGGTAAACTTACAAATCTAAAAAATATAAAACTAAAGTTGATGGTGTATGAACAATCGAAATTACAAGGTCTGCAAGAGATATAAAAACCAATCCTAACATAAAATTAAAACACAAAAACTAAAACTAACATGCACAAAAAAAATACAAAAAGATAGAATTATGGATCGTTGCTGGGGATCGAACTCGGGCGCTTGGCTCAGAAGGCTGACGTTCTCAGACCGCGCCACAGCACTATTAACTATGCCCGACGAAATTAGGCACTGGTTTCAGCTTGTCCTATGCAAGCCCCCTCATAACAAACTACGTGTTAAGGTGACCAAAATGTATGCTCCCATGCCATGAGGAAGGGCTTTGACTTCTACGACTATGCACGTGATATAAAAGGGCGTCACCACAGGCTGTGGACAAAATAACCCGTCAGTGTCACGGACTTTAACTGCCCGATATAAGTACATGGACTTGCACTTGCGCTCAAATTAACTTACCCCGTGTCTCTTGTATGATCGCGCACAGTATTACACAGTTACCGCACTGTGTGGCACAATTATGACTGCAGTCGCACTTTTATTAAAATGAACACTCCGCGATCCGGAGTCACTCTTTGTCCTCTCGACCGTCGTCACCGTTTTTTCGGCCTACCTTCAATTCCAATCGCGAGATACCGTCTTTACTTAAACAAGGTATCGTTCCGAAACGAGTAGCATTATAATACGCTAACCCACCGTAAAACGCAGCAAAATGTATGAAGAATACGTGACGCATACGACACGTCAACGCGTTAAGCACCGGTGTGGTCGCTACTTTATTCGCTTTTAATTATTCCGGATCATGACCCCGAAATCACCCAGTATAAAAAAAAAACAGCCGCAGTAGGCAGCATTTTGAGGTACTAGTAAAATATCACCGCTACCCAAAGGTTGTCTGGAGACCGCTCTTTAGCGATAAGACCGCCTGTTTTATACCTCTATTTGTTATTTGTTGTTGTTCTGTATTGTTTTCATAAATTGAGGTGTGTAATAAAGAGTATTTGTATTGTATTGTATTTGACAAGCCAATGCCTCAAAATTCCGGAAAAAAATCCGCTAAACGTAAACGACGAATTTTATATAGAAGGTTAAGAATGGAAAAAATCGAAACTATATACTTTCAGCTGAACATGGTTTTCGAAAATAATAAGCATAGATATAATAGTAATTTGCCAAACATATAAATAAAGTGTAGTGTCTAGTTTCTCCCACTTGATTGGAAGGTCAGAGGGCAGTCGCTTTCGTAAAACTAGTGCCTACGCCAAATCTTGGGATTAGGTGACAAAGCGGACCTTGGGTTCCTTTAGGGTGCAACCAGGAAAACGCTAGGCGGACGATAGAAATGGTGGATTAAAAAAAAAACAATTAAAATGCCCCCTACCTTCATCTTCTCTTTTAATTTCTACATCATTCTTAAGTTTCCTCTTCTTGTACTTCCCCTTCTTTAGGGTTTTCTTAAAACTCTTGAGGTCCACCTCCACCATCTCATAATCTTCCTTTAACAAGGCATTTAGAGAGAAGTCTTCTTCTTTAACACACGGTTCTTGGAAATCTGGAAAGGAGTAACATTTTTGCAGTTAATGGCCGACAAGAATCTGATGAATTACAATAATAAAGTCGTTAGTATCTGAAATACGAGATACACATTAAACATATCATTAACACTTTCGCAAACGGACTAATAACTACAACTTAGAAAAGTTGAAAACCCCCCGACATTTTCATTTCAAAGTCCAATATCTCAAAAACGGCTAAACAGATTATCATGAAAAATAGCTAAGAACACTCAGGATCGCATTCAAATCGGTCCATCCGTTTGGGAGCTACGGATACACAGATACACAGACACGTTAAACTTATAACACCCCTCTTTGCGTCGGGGGTTTAAAAATGGAACAATTCACCAGAAACCGTCAGAAATCCCCAGGCGTATAAGTTCATACTACTGCCCGCCTGGCGGGCTCAGCCGGCACCTGAGCAAACATTACGAGTGCCCGCTAGGCGGGTTCTTGGTTGCGAACGTGTACTACCTTCTGCAAAATTTGTATGGGTAGGTATATTTACGGGTTCACTAATGTTAGACCAAACCACTCTTGGCCAAATGTTTCATTTGACCTAATGCACTTTTTCTTAAATAGAAAGCTTTATAGGATTATTATCAGTGATCGGAATCAGGTGAGCCAAAATACCTATTCTTCGCAAGAAGACATAATATAGAGTGGTAGCAACCGGGTAGAAAAATACACTTTTTCTTGAATACTGGGTATTCGATATATATCCGGGTACTGGTCGTAATAGTAAACATACATGTTTTACTTACAGTGTGAGATGTTTTATGTTACTTTGTAGTAAACAGGGCTCGACTTAAGGCGTAGGTATAAGGAAGGAAGGAAAAGTTGTGAAATAGTTATCACTTTTAGATTAACATTAAACAACCCGTTCTGTAAGTAAAACATGTACATAGGTACCTATGTTGAACATTACGACTAGTATCCGGAAAAATATCTACCCTGTCGCAACCACTTTATATTATGCCCTCTTGCGAAGAATAGGTATTTTGGCTCACCTAATTCCGATCAATGATTATTATAAAACAAACCTAACCTAACCAAATGACTTCTATTTGATGATATTCAAAGAATACCCGAAAATACCACTGTTTTGACGAAAAATGCATTAGGTCAAATGAAACATTTGTCAAATGATAAATTTAGCTAAAAGTTGTTTGGTCAAGAGACAGGACCCCATATTTACGTCACGTGACTACAGTACGAGACCTTTAGCCCTTTTATCGTAGAGAGAGCAGACCTAAGTCTGTCAGTCATGAAATGGCCTAAAGCATTTGGCAGATGGCGTCAAAGTGGTTGCCAACATACAAATGACCGGAAGTGAAGGATTTTCAAACTTTCGGCCAATTTTTAATTATTATTTTTATCTTGCTCAGCACAACTTTCTCGACCTCCTGCCATGCATTTTATCATCTCATGTGACGTAGGTGTATTGGGAGCGAACAATCGGCGAGTGTTTATGCGCTACCATGTGAGTCGTCTCCAGACCCCGTAGCATGGACGGCCTTATCACACGATAATAAGTGACAAGATAAAGCGCCGTCACTGACTGACACCGTTCAATACTCGTAGAACGAAACGGACGCTCTATCTTGTCACTTATCGCGTGATAAGGCCGACCATTATACGGGGTCAGCAGATGATGGCTTCAACCTCTGTTAGGGAACAAAATATTACAGAACCTTCCGGGCAAATCAGAACAATCTGAGCGTTTCTCAAAAAAAATGCCGCTACATTTTTTCGGAGATTATCTGCAACTTTTATGTTATTTCTACTCAAAATCACGATGTCTTTCCATCCCAATAGGAGAATAAAAGTGTCCCAAAATTTTCATACATTTTTGAACTTTCCTATTGTGTTACCACCATACAAAGTATATGGTAAATGGTAACACAATAGGAAAAATATCTTTGGGACAGTTTTTTGTCCTACCAGGGTCGAAAGAGCTCCTGATTCTGAGTGGAAATAGTTAAAAAAAAAATCCTAGAAGTACAATTAATAATAGTGGCATTTTTTTTGAGAAATGCTCATCTGACTTGCCCCTTATAATGCTACACACCACGTTCAAGACCCTGGTGTTACGTCGAACCTCTAATGATTTAAAACCTTACATCCCGTGCAAGTAGCAGATACGACGGCTGATTTAGCCGACTAGTGTCGGTAAGGAAAAATTACGAGGTATAATAATGTCTAATGACAATAAATAAAAATGACGACATGTAAAAAAGCCGAACAATAAAAAGGTCAGTTAGGAAAAATGACGAAGTATTATTTAGTCAAAGTATAAAAATGTCGAGAAACTGGAGAAATCATTATGTTTACTTTTGATGCTGGGATCAACGTATCCTTTTCTGTTGATCGATTACACGGTTTAATAGGTTCAGAAAATTGCTATAAATTGTAATGAATGCACGTATTTTCAGTGACTGCGAGGCAACCGGATGGCGACATTTTTATACTTCGTCGTTTTTATATTCGGTCTTTTTTACATCCCGACATTTTTATACTCCGTCAATTTTCGATTTCGATTTTTTTTATTTATCGACAATACACATCATTTCGTAATTTTTATACCTCGTCATTTTTCCTTACCGACACTAGTCGCCTAAATCCAATGGTTAGCTTAAAATATGTTGAATAAGAAGTACCTACATACCATTGTCAATATGGTCGTCGTCATAATCTTCCCTCCCACCCTCCTCCTTCATCTCTTGCTTGACCGACAGCTCTCTCCTGAACATCGAAAGAAGTTTCAACCCATGAAACAACCAGAAATAGTATAAATTTGAATGTCAGACTCTTTGAGAGTCAGTAAGCGAATCATATCACCTTAATTTTGACAAAATGTATACATATACTTATAGAAGCTACGGTAGCTTAGTGGTTCAGGGTTATGGCTGTCAAGCAGGTATTGGGTTCGAATCCCGGCTCGTACCCAATTAGTTTTTCGGAACTTATGTGCGGAATATTTACCGTAAGGTTGTGACGAAAAACATCGTGAGGAAACCGGTCTAATACCAATAAGGTCTAGTTATCTCTTTGGGTTGAAAGGTCAGATGGCAGTCGCTTTATAAAGTGCCTATGCCAAATCCTAGAGATTAGATTTCAAAACGGACCCCGGGCTCCTGTAGGGCATAACTGAGAATAACGCTAGAAGGATTACTGCAGCAAGAAACTACTCAAACCACAAAAACAACAGCTTAATTGCTCAAGTGCAACTCACGTCGGCTTGAGTTCTTTCTGTTGTACATCCAAGTAGTCCTGGTTGGAATCAGCCCCCAGCTCGATGGCGTCCAGAGACTTCCGGGAGAGCTGGTGAGGCGGCCGAGACAGTATGCGGGCTGAGTGAAGCGTGGAGTCTTCTATCTGGAATATTATACAAGGATATCAAGATGTTCTGTATTGTTTTGTTTGTTTTTTGGATGAATGTTAAAATGTGCGTTACGCCGTGGAATCACCAGATTTCATCGGAAGACTAGCCACTAGGGCAACACAAAGATGGAACCGATTCGTGGCACTATATGCTGTTTTAATTTATAATATTATGTGGTTTTTCGGTGAAGGAACACATCGCGAGGGAACTGGTCTAATCCTAATAAGGTCTAGTTTTCCCTCTGGGTCGGAAGGTCAGATGGCAAACGATCGAAAACTAGTGTCTATGCCAAATCTTGGGATTAGGTCTCAAAGCCGACCCCGGGCTCTTTGGGGCACAACCGGGAATAACGCTAGGAGGGTGATGGTGTGTATCTATTGCAGTTCCAATTATTAGCACAGTATGTCCCTACCTACCCATAAAGCGAAAGTACAAAGAATTCTATTGCAATACCAGCTGCGTGAACAATGACCACATTTAAATACCCCTAGTACTGGGGGCCTAGACAAGGTTACAATCGACAAGCGCTAACGCCAATAGAAAACTAATAAAAAGTATGGGAATGACAGATGTTAACGAAAAGTGTATCTGTCATTCCCCTACATTTTATTATTTTCTATTGGCGTTAGCGCTTGTCGATTGTAACCTTGTCTACGGCCCCTGAACAGCTTGCTACTCGATTGCTGGACGGAATACTTAATTACTGCATTTTATACTTGTACATAAATGATATGTAACTGTAATGTAATTTGTGAAACTTAACTATGAAACCCGAAATTTACTTACTTAAATACCTAAATACGCAACTTATTGGTAAAACGTATTTGTGTGTACCTAATTAATAAATAAGGGCCAAAAAATATGTTACATGTAACCTTCTAAATTTTATTATTTTAGATTGGTTAAGTCATTTAAGATCACTAAGAGTAATGCGAATGTTCCCCTTGCAACGAGGTATTTTTTGTATCCCATGAGGTAAGTGCGGGCTGAAAAACAGCGCTGTACATCCGACAGGCTAGCAGCAAACGCTGAGCCCCGAACCTATTGTCGCACCTAACTTAATAATTAACAAAACTCCTTCGAAGTGAGTCAAATAGAGAAATTAATTCATGGAAATCAGGTGAGAAATACTTACACTATGTATATTCTCCAGTAGGATCTGGTTGCTCTGTACATTTTGTATGAACAGCTCCGCCTGTTGCGAGGCCCGTTTGCAGAGGTAGCATAAGAATAGACACTCTGCCTGGAAACACACCAAAAGAGATAAATAATCCCAGTGGAGTACCTCTGACCGGATTCACGAAGCTAAGGGAAGTCACACACAGCCAGTCAGTCGCGCGTGTCGTGAACGCGCGGACTGCTTCGCGGCATATGGCCCCTTGTTACATTTGTAACGCGCGATACAAACGCGCGACTGTGGCGATGCATTCGCGCTATTTTGAATCAGCATCACTTCTGCATCGATGCAGATGCGTTCATTAGTTATAGAATAATCTGCAGGATTAGCTTTAGTACCAGTATAAAGAGAAAGTTATTCAACACATGTATATTGCCAATATTCACATGGCTGCGAAACTTGGGCACTGACCAAGGCACAGTGTAAGAAATTAAAAGTAAGTCAGAGAGCCATGGAAAGAAGCATACTCATGAAGAGAAGATTAGATAAAAAACCGAATTCAGAACTGAGAGACAAGACAAAACTTGAGGATGTAGCATATACAGTTAAGCTTCTTAAATGGAAGTGGGCAGGACATACAATAAGAGGACCTGAGAAATTTTTAACAACAAGTACCCAAGAGGATGTAAACGGAAGAGAGGCAGATAATGACGGGAGGACGAAATTATAGTAATGGCCAGCAAGATATGGACCAGAGTGGTCACAGACAGGGAGAAATGGAGAAGACTGGGGGAGGTCTTTGCCAGTAGGCACACAGAAATGTAAAATTTTATATTTTATGGTTACCATAGTTTTTAGAATTTTTGCTGTAATTTTCTGAAAAGAGGCTATAGATTATAAAAATTTACAGGATGGATGAAAGTTGTATTTTCTCCCTTGGCCCTGCCTGGGTTTTTTTGGAACATGCGGGTGGAGCCACATGGCAGCTAATACAATGCTATGTTTGATAGTGTAAGTTAAAATAATGATGTATCTTAAATGCAAAAGTAACTCTATCGTTTATACTACTGAACCGATTTGGGAGACTTTTTTGGTATAAGATAGTATATTTAAGTTAGAAATAATGCTCTAGAAAGGCGAAAGTAAACTATCGGACTTTACGTCAACGAAATCGAGGGCAAAACTACTTCTATTTATTCAATAAAATTATATTTCTGCCTTGATTTAATCAAAGATACTCAGAAATTAACGTAATTAACTTGCTAATGAGAGTTACTAGGAAAATAATAAAGTTTAATACCTGAAGAACCGTTCTCAACGCCGAATTTCGTAGATTCAGACAATACACT
The DNA here is from genome assembly GCA_947049275.1 of Epinotia bilunana. NCBI lineage: Eukaryota > Metazoa > Arthropoda > Insecta > Lepidoptera > Tortricidae > Epinotia > Epinotia bilunana. Next base: position 11,364,891 of record OX346275.1, on the reverse strand, counting down.
GTCTTCTCTTCCTTCGCACACAAGCAGCCAAAACAATACTGACTTGACCCCATATCCGATTGCTCCATTACAACAGTTTCCGCACAACAATAACAATAGAATTCAATTAAGACATTACGCAATTAAACTAAAAAAAATATTATTTATTTTCATTATCACCAAGACATCGACTAAGTAAATTATTGACAAGTGTGTGCACAGATTATAAAATAGTTGGTTGTTCGCAGCTGTCAATATTTTAGGGTGACCACTCACGAGTAGTTTACCGACTTTCCGGGTACTTTTATAATCAGGGATCGGATAGCTAAATAGTTAAGCTGCGTCCGCTGCGCTAATGTTTTCGATATTTTTAAACATCTAACATGTTATCCATCAGTTTCGGCAAACAATTAGGGTATTGTCTTGATTGGCAAAACATTTTTGATGCATTTTTGACGTTTAAAACCCAGCACGGCTATCACAAGACGGGCCGAGGCGCGAGCTCTCTCGATTTTTCTCGCACTATCCGTCTCTCTTATTAGAAAACTTAGAACGAGACGTGTAAATCGAAAATCGAGAGAACTCGCGTGCCGTCTTGTGATAGCCGTGCAGGTGGTACATGGTGCAGCGGACGCGGCTTTAAAGTTGGCGTTTTCCCGGAAAAGTTAAGCAAGTATGGGACAGAAATGTTTATCTATCCGATTATCCAATAACTTATGATGACGATACGCTTGGAATTCTTTTTCTTAGTCAAGATTTTACTATGTTGATTCAATCTATCACTCTGTATTTAAGCGGACATGCCTATACATACGATGTTTAATCATGCTCCAAAAAACAAGCATTATGTCCTCCCAGGAGGCACCAGAGGGTGTCTACTGCTATTGTTCTCAACACTCGCGTCGTTTCATAAGTGTAAAGGGAAACCCGTTTGCACTTATGAAATTGCAACTTTAGCGAGGCTCTAGTATAAGTCTTACCGAAACAAAACTTTACAATCGCGTTTGCGTTTTACTCTCAATTTGTATGGAATTTGACAGCTAAACGCGAACGCGGTCGTAACGTTTTGTTTCGGTAAAACTTATACTAGATTAGAGCCTCAGTCGTAGCTGCGACAAACCGTCCACTCCCTCGTAGCGTGTATTATATGAACGTGTGGTATTCTGTTTTTTTTCTATACTAGCCTCCGCCCGCGACTTCGTCTGCGTGAGCTCGGGATAACCCTATTGTATGTTTTAATCCAGGCTATATATAAAATATCTTTGTGGAAAAATTCATCCAAATCGGTTGAGCCGTTTAAGCATGATTGAGTGTCAAACATCTAAACATCCAAACTTTCGCATTTATAATATTTCATAGGATGGTTATGTCAAAGGAATCAGGTAACAAAATGTCAAAGAAACTAAACACGATTAAACAAAAATATTGTTTAATTACAAAAGAGTACAAATATCAGGAAGAACATAAACCCTATTGTATGTTTTAATCCAGGCTATATATAAAATATCTTTGTGGAAAATTTCATCCAAATCGGTTGAGCCGTTTAAGCATGATTGAGTGTCAAACATCTAAACATCCAAACTTTCGCATTTATAATATTTCATAGGATGGTTATGTCAAAGGAATCAGGTTACAAAATGTCAAAGAATCTAAACACGATTAAACAAAAATATTGTTTAATTACAAAAGAGTACAAATATCAGGAAGAACATAACTTCTGGTGAGCGGTTAGGTCGGCTTGAGTAGTGAACGTTGCATCACATTTCGGGCATTTCGTTTCGCCAGTGTGGTGTCTATGGAAAAAAATGAAAATATTTTATTAGGTTGAACTATACGTTTATATAGGTTTATAACCTTTTAAGTAAGCATATATATATGTATCAGGAGGACCCACTCTTCCACAATATGATTTTTAATGTATTCGTATCTTAATACTATATTAAAATTCACTTGTTTACATTAAGTATATTTTGAGAAAGATTGGTTCAATATCTAGTTATGTATCATTGTCCTAATAATTCTGTATCATTATTAGATTGCGATGTTTTTCTTACATTTAAGCAATGGTAGAGAATATATATTAGATAAGTTATTATTTATGGTATTATACAGGTGGGAAGATTTTAAGTACTGCCTTTTTTAGCGATCAATGATCTCGTAAATGGCAAATGAGCAACATTATTTTTTCTTGTGAGACCCAACAGTTGGGATTTATATTTATATTGCAGTGATATGCGCAATTTTATAGTAGTTAGCAAAATGGATTTTGAATGGCAACACTGGCGCTGCGCTGTGACAAATTATGGTTTACTTTTAAAATTTAATTTCACCATTATAAAATTATGATACATTTTTTGGCCCAGGAGTCGCGAACGGGTAAACTTGCGTTTTTTTGCGAAGTAAAGGGTTATGGAGGTTGTACCTGTGCACGTGTCGCAGAAGCGCGCTGCGCTGACTGTACCGCTTGCCGCACGCGGCGCACGCGTGCGCTCGCTCGCCGCTGTGCGTAATCTGGTGCAACTTCAAGTTGGAGCGCTTCGCGAAACTCTTTGCGCATATGCTGCAACAAATATCAACGAATAAGTAGCTATCAGGTTACAGACAAAAAGCTAGTTGCAGAATTGTTATCACTGTTATGAAACGCGCATATAGCTCACCCACGAAGCGTCCCACTACTCCTAACTGGGCTATGGACGAATCACAAACTAATACGTAAGAACTACAGAAGAATCACAAGCGCGTTGCCGACCCTTTATTGATTTGAGGATTGCGTGGTTTCGACAGCTAGAGACAACTCCCCTCATACTCAACGTAACGCATCCTCTGAAGCTCCGAGCTTGAGTCCTCCTAACTAAACAATAAGGTCTCTAGTTATATATACATACATACATACATACATTCACGCCTTTATTCCCAAAAGGGGTAGGCAGAGCACATGAAACGTACGGTCCAGCGCCACTTTTAGGATAAATGTGGGTATAAAAGATTGACAAAACGTGATATTGCAGTGATAGGTTGCTAGCCCATCGCCCACAACACACTTCAACCCTGGTCCCTTAGTCGACCTTTACGACACCCACGGGAAGAAAGGGGGTGGTGAAATTCTAACCCGACACCACACGGGCACACTCTAGTTATACTGGGCTCTTTTCAGAAAATCGACATCCAGTGTGCCTATTTTGCGTGAAAATGGTGGGGCAGCGCTACTCTAACCGCCCCAGCTCCTCTAGAAAGTTGGTGAGTGCCTTGGTGTTCCTGACTGCGTCCCGTAGTGTGTCTGGAGAGCCTAGGTGCTTTTCCCCGTATACTTCGACCTGCTTGCAGTCCAGTAGAATGTCTGGTCGTTTCTTCCGCCTCCATGCAGGCTCTGCACATGGGGCTGTCTGTGATACCTATGTTGTAGAGGTGTCTGTTTAAGGTTTTGTGTCCTGTTATTCCTACTATCTTGTTCGTAGTTGGTTTCTATGTGTGACAGTAGTGCGATGTGAGTTTGTTGTCGCGAATCTCTTTGGTCTGTCTGCATGTGTCTATCTCTTCCCAGTATCTTTGGTGTATAGGTCGAGTTGATTGTATATGTAGCTTTGTGGCAGGGGTAAGATTGGCTCCGGTCCGTATGCCGTTGTTTCTGATTCTTCAATAAGGTTTCTATTAGCACATACCTGCAGGAATAAGGCTTCACCCCCATATGCAGCCGCCTATGTATCGCCAGCTGCTCCGTGCTCGTCAAAGTTTTACCACACAGGTCGCAAAGCAGGCTGGATGTTATACCATGCTCCTGGAACCAGACATATCAACACTTTTAGTGCCAGGAACCCGCTAGGCGAGATCTCTGCTCGTAGGCGCTTTCCTTTACATACGGTTTTTCGCATGGCTAGGAGCGTAGCGTTACGAAACCGCTGTGCGAAAATAATGTGCTCTTCGAAAGTCTCTAGAAAAGATAATTTATTTTCGAATATGAAAGCCTCTTGACTAGGTTTTTTTTTAATGCCACGTCTGTGGCAAACATGAAACAAGCTTACGGCCTGCCTAATGTTAAGCGGTTACCGTAGCCTAATGTCGCACCCAACTCCAGGGATGTGAGATGCGCGTTGCCGACTCTTTAGGTATAATTTACTCCTTTCTTGATAGTTGATACTGTATAGTCCCACACAATCAGCACAAGTCTTCTTTTTTTGATAAAGCTTCCTATATGTAAATGATAATTCTGAAATATGAATTTTACCTTCCAATAAAATTAATATTATGTTTCCTGATACGAACAATATCAGTTCATTGGAGGGCGCCGCTGCGCATGATTGAACGTAGCCGTTAGGCTAAGTTCAGATGAACGCGCGACAACGCGCGATTGGCTCGGCGCGCGGTTTGAGATTGTATCAAGTCAATGTTGATGTGTACATGATCGCGCGTCACCGCGCGTGCTCGCGCGCAACGCCATGCACCGCGCGCAAGATCTTGAACCGCGCGTCGCCGCGCGGTGACGCGCGGTTTGAGATCTGCATTCCTGTAACGACCTGTTCAGTTGACTCGCGCGGTTTGAGGCGGACGGACGCACGGAGCGACGAAAATGGAGGACGGGATATCTACTGATTTACTAATTGACGAAATTGAAAAAAGAGATGCGATTTGGATTTAGATGCAATCGACATCCTAAAGTAGTTGAAAAATCGATCTTCATGTAGTCTTAGTGTGGGATAGAAAGTCAAAAACAGGCTTAAAGAAAGTCTGTGACTTAAAATAGGGTGCACCCAGTATCGTCTTTGCTTTCAATGACGACGTCGTAGTTTGCGGTATAAAACCCACAAGCAAATAGCCTCCTCCACGTCCATTCTCACTGAATGTTCACGCTAGACTGCCGCGCGCAAGCCGCCGCCATGTGAACAGCTGAATCGCGCGGGAGCGCGCGTCGCCGCGCGGTCATCTGAACTTAGCCTTATGTTTTATATTTTAATTTGTCATCGGTTTTTATTTTATTTTATTTTACTGTGTTACGTACCGTGTCCTCACTGGATGGACCCTACGGAAGACCAGCGCCGGCTGCAAAGCCAGCACCATGCTGAGTAGGGCCCATTTCGTGACACTGCACAGATTTATTTCTTCTTTTGTCTTTGTCCTGTAATACTGTTTTGTTGTGTTGTGTCATGAATAAATATATTTGATTTGATTTGATTTGATAATCTGTGAAAACTTCAATTATCTAACTAACACGGTTCACGAGATACAGCCTGGTGACAGACGGACAGACGGACGGACAGCGGGGTCTTAGTAATAGGGTCCCGTTTTACCCTAAAAAAGAAGAAGGCTACGTTCAATCGCACTTTATAATTTGAACGAATATCCATACTAATATTATAAATGTGAAAGTGTGTGTCCGTCTGTCTTTCTGTTACCTCTTCACGCTTAACCGCTGAACCGATTTGGATGAAATTTGGTATAGAGATAGTTTGAGTCCTGCGGAAGGACATAGAATAGTTTTTATCCCGGAAATCACCCCCCAACGGGGTGAAGTGGGGGTAAAAGTTTGTATGGAGCTACGATATAAACGAATTCCACGCGGACGGAGTCGCGGGCAGAAGCTAGTTATTAATATATCATTTGGTTTCCATTTTGACATTATATAATTAGATTATTTGTTTCTATTATTTGACGCCATATCTTTCAATTATATAATTGAATACAATGACTGCTAAGACCGTAAAATTGAATAAAGCTAACACCTTACATACCATATATATCCTGATGAATAAATAATGTACGATTGATTGAATCGTGCGCAGCGGCGCCCTCTCAAATCAACTGATATTGTAAGTCGAACGGAACACATAATATGTTTGGCTGGTGGCCCAATGACAACTTGAGGTGACTGTACCTACCTTCAAATGCTTCGTAAGCGCTTTCATATTAGCGCAGGGTTTGGAGCACTTTACGCACACATAGCGTTTTCTTGACGATGCCTCAGGGTGGACGGCGCTGCGATGAGCCTTGAGATACCTGTGATATTGGAACTATGTAAAGTTATCATATTCGTATTTCATCATCATCATCAAACCAGCTGAAAGACGTCCACTGCTGGACATAGGCCTCCCCCAATGAGTGCCACAATGACCGGTCCTGCGCCACCCGCATCCAGTGGACTCCCGCGACGTTTACCAGGTCACCAGTCCACCTTAGAAGGCCGATCACGGCGCGCCTTCCGGTACGTGGTCACCACTCGAGAACCTTTCCGCCCCAACGGCCATCGGTTCTACGTGCTATGTGCCCCGCCCACTACCACTTAAGTTTGGCGATTCGGAGGGCTATATCGGTTACCTTGGTCCTGCTGATGCGATCATTTTATTTTATTTTATTAAGTTGTCTTGTCAGTAAAAGTGCTGGTCAATTCTTGACAATCGAGTTGAAATTTTGCACAAGAATTATCCATATTAATATTATAAATGCGAAAGTGTGGTCTGTAACCATTCACGCTTAAACCGCTGAACCAACTTAGATGAAATTTGGTATAGAGATAGTTTCACTCCCGGAGAAGGACATAGGATTATTTTGATCCCGGAAATCATCCCCTAAAGAGGTGAAATGAGGGGTGAAAGTTTGTATGGAGCCGCGATATAAACGAATTCCACGCGGACGGAGTCGCGTGCAGAAGCTTGTATTGATTATAAGTCAGATGACAATGCAATAATGGCATCATCAGATGGACTCGGAAGGTGGCCATAGGATTCCTCAATTACATAAGACTTATTAGCAGAGCCCGGATTTTTCACGGAAAAACAAAACACTATCGTAATCCTAGCCAGTGGTAGAAACATTATTTTATCGATATCGATAATTGTGTAGTAGAGGAAAAAACGTCACCAAATAAAATAAATATTTAATAAAAAAAAATCGTGAAGTTTGTATGAAATTATATATTAGAAACAGATGCAATTTCTTCTTCGTAATCCACGTCAGAACACACAGCAGCACATGGCATTTTATTTGTGTAATAGTGATTGGCTGTATAAGTGGGTCAATGAGGAGCAGACACCTGAACACGTTTTAGTTGGCTCAAATACCTTATGGCGTTTTCGGAAGAAAAATACACTTCTAGTTTTTTTATTAAAAAATATAAAAAGGTTGTTTTTATACTCGTCGACCTTAATGTTTGAATTAAGACTTCGTACACTAAACTTAAATCACATACTTTTTACTATGGAGCTCCCAACTCAACATTTCATAACTGTTGAGACGAGACAACTAAAATGAAATGGACCAATCACGTGGCGCCTTTACTGAACTATAATGTATTTGACCAATAGGACACCGTCATGGGAAAGTGAAAAGGTAAATAGACATCAATGCACAAAAAAGAAAAAGTCGTTGGTTGCACTTCGTTTTCAATAGATTAAATACCAAGTTTGTTTAATTACTTCAGTTGACTCGTAGAAAAAGTATTGTATACAATAGTTATATAATTCGCTTTTTAAGTCTCGTACCTTAATTAGGCCTCTCAGCAAGCTTCGTGGCCTAAACGTGGTACTCGACTGAAAAAGCATACATTATAATTATAACGATTGCATAAAATACTATTTGCACACTGTAAATTGACAATAATGTTAAAATATATCGGCATGTTATTTTGTACCTATATACCTAATAATACTAGATATCGATAAAATAATGTTTCTATCACTGGCTAGATTACGATAGTGTATTGTTTTGCCATGAAAAATCCGGGCTCTGCTTATTAGAATCCACGCAATGAGGAATGACTGACAGATGACTGTGCATAAAATGGCAGTCGGAAATAAAAGCTTGGATAGTTATATACTTAGTTTTATTAAGTTGATGAAATTGCATAAAAGTAGTCCAATCAATAATTTACTTTAAAAACAAAGTTTTAACCGACTTCAATTTAGTACTCCGCCAAGCCACGAGAACATTTCCACATTATTCATTATTCTTTTCCAATTTACCACATGAACTGATTTCCGAGAACAAATGCGTTGATTATTAGAGAAAAAAACCCAATCGCTGTATGTGACCCGATAATATTTGAAGACTTCCGTCGATTCCACAAGGATCACCTTTGGCACTTCATTAATTGCTATTTCAACGGAATCTTATCAGAATCTGTGACGTACATTTGTACTTTTAAGTACATAATTGATGAATTCCATAAATCATCATCAATTCCACTCCCCAAATTTATGATTTCCGGGTCTAAATACACTAGTTAAAATAGAAAATACCAAAATCACTACACGCGTGCCTAATATAATTGAAGAGTTCCCTTAATTCCTCATGGATCCCATCATCCAAATGAATTTTTGAAAAAATGGGACCCACCTGGAAGCATATACTTACAAACAAAAAAAAAATTACGAATCGGCTCATCAATGTTCTGAAGTTCTGAGGTAACAAACATTGAAAAAAGAAATGATAAAAATAATAATAAATAAATAAAATACAACCGAATTGAGAACCTCCTCCTTTTTTTGAAGTCGGTTAAAAAGCAACTAGCAACGAAAGAATCACAATCATATATAAAATAAATAATAATAATAATAATCAAGAGACTTTCGCTAGATGGCTGGATCAAGGGTCAAATACAGAAGGCGGTACTCCTGGATACTGCGCGGATAGTCAGGAGGTTCCTGTCTCTGGCGCCCTGACCACGGGCAGCTTAGGCCCCGCCTCGCTGCCGGCGGTACCCTAGGTTAGGTTTTTATAATGATTTTATGCTTTGGATGTATAGTTTTATATTTTACTTTTTATATAGTTATTGTAAAAACCTAGCGTAAGATAAAAGATGAATAAAGAGAATAATAATAAATTTTGTACAAGAATTATCCATAATAATAATACTGGATACTGCGCGGATAGCCAGGAGGTTCCTGTCTCTGTCACCCTGACCGCCGGCAGCTTAGGCCCCGCCTCGCTGGCGGCTGCACCCTAGGTTAGGTTTTTATAATGATTTTATGTTTTGTATATGTATAGTTTTATATTTTACTTTTTATATAGTTATTGTAAAAACCTAGCCTAAGACGAAAAATAAGTTTCTGACAAAAATTTCTTTTTTGGTACAAGCTTTTATTGCCGACTGTACTTTTCTGTGTACCATCATCAACTACTCATTGAGACGATTCAAACGAGCCCAAACTCAACGGGGTTACGTCAGTTAAATACGGAATTCCCATGGCCACCTTCTGTCTCCATCATCAGATCAGCTCGATGGTACCATAATATTTAATTGTCATCCAAACTATACTAATATCCAAAATTTCAAATCAATCGGATAACGGCAAGTGACTGAAAAATGGATTGCAAATTTTGACGGACAACTTACTTACATATCTACATACTTTTATACTTACATACGAACAAGTCAAGTTAATATAAAGCTTGTAATGAATAAAGATAATAATAAATAATACTGGTTCCTGTCTCTGTCACCCTGACCGCCGGCAGCTTAGGCCCCACCTCGCTGCCGGCTGCACCCTACGTTAGGTTTTTATAATGATTTTATGTTTTGTATATGTATAGTTTTATATTTCACTTTTTATATAATTATTGTAAAAACCTAGTCTAAGAAGAACATTGAATAAAGAGAATAATAAATCAGCCTACATACGTCCCACTGCTGGGCACAGGCCTCTTCACATGGATGGGAGGGAACGGGCACTAGTCCCCACGCTGGCCCAGTGCGGGTTAGGGACTTCACATACCTTTGATTTCTTCTCAGATGTATGCAGGTTTCCTCGCGATGTTTTTCCTTCACCCAAAAGCAAACGGTAAATATCAAATGATATTCTGTACATAAGTTCCGAAAAACTCATTGGTACGAGCCGGGATTCGAACGCCGTTTGACAGCCGCATGCCTGAACCACTAAGCTACGGTAGCTTTAAAAAAAAAACAATAAAAAAGTCGGTCAGCTTAAACAAGATGGACCATACTAAAAATTTATTTTTTGATGATTACTTATTGATTTAGTTTCTCCTTGATCTACCTGATCTTAAGATCTAAGATCGGGGAGAAAATTATGGTGAGAGATGTTGTCAGAGACATTAGGAAGAGAAAATGGAAATGGTCTGGCGATATGGTTCGAAACAAAATAGAAAAATGGACCAGACATATTACAGACTGGTTCCCAATATACAGGAAAAGAGGAAGGGGAAGATGACTTCCCGCCCAAGTGGACAAGATTGGCACAAGATAGAGAGACTTGGAAAACTTTAGGGGAGGCCTATGTCAGTAAAAACTGACAACCTGACGCAATAAAGTAAATAAACAAATAAAACAAAATAATATTACATTGTAGAAAGTCAGCGAATAAAGGCTATTTGTATTGATTTAGTAGTTTTATTTCACCTGTCCATGTGAAAGGCCATCCCACAGATATCGCAGCTGTATGGTTTGTCTCCAGTGTGTACATTCTGGTGCTGCTCATACCAGGTCTTCACTTGGAAACTCTTCCCACAGGTCTCACATTTGTACTGCAATCAATGATCAAAGGTAACTTAAAACAACCTTCTACTTTTTTATACACGATGACGGTGGCAAACAGGCATACGGCTTGCCTAGTGGCAAGCAACTGATACCGTAGTCAATGAAAGCCTGCCACTCCAGAGTCAGGCACATAGCCAACCCTTTATTGATTTCAAAATTCGTTGTGTTAGCTAGAGATAAACGTAGGTTTCGCACTCTCAACCTCTGGCAACCTTACTCAACACTGGGAATACATACAACACCACATACACCTAGCAAGTATTGGTATTATTATAGCTGCTCTGCTAGGAGAGGGGAAAACGCTAGGAATGTAACGATATTGCGCGAATTGCGGCGCGGGTTCATTGCGCGATCGAGGCGCGCAACGCACTGTGGTCAGTTGCGATCACACGCAATGAATTAGAAACCGTTGCCGCCGCCGCTTAGTGTTCATATCTCTAGACAAGACAGCAGCAGATGGGTAGATGAGTACCTTAAAATCTTCCCTGTGCCTCCGTTCGTGGCTCTTCAGGGCTCCAGAGTAGACAGTAGCGAAGCCACACCCGAACGAACATGACATTTTTGTCCCGTCATGTGCCCTTCCATGTCTGATGATCTCTGAGACAGTCTTGTATGTTCTCCCTGTAAAAATGTTTGTCAGAAAATCCATATCGGTAACGTTTCAAGCTTTGTAAATTTATGTGTCGATCTAAAACTCTCTCAAATACTTTTACAAGCTTTTATTTAGTTTCACCTGTCCCGCTGTCTATAATGAAATCTTGCAAAAGTTAAATTTGACTCACTTCCCGGTGACCGATAAGCAGAAATTTTGGGTATGTATAAGTATAATGGATGACAATTCAATATTATGGTACCATCAAGCTGATCTGAAGTACTGAATTCCCATGGTCCCCTTGTGTCGATACACAGAAGGGGATCATTTAGTACTTAACCATCGTAACCCCATTGAGTTTGGGCTCGTTAGAATCATCTCACTAATGAAGGTATACAGAAAAGTACAGTTAGCGATAAAAGCTTGTACCAGAAAATATTTTTTTTACTCTGCCTTTGAAGCCAGAGGATTCACGTAAGGGCATTTATTAGTGTGATGAACGCGAATATTTTGTTCCTGAGTCATGGATTTTTTCTGTGTATTTACTATATCGTCGTCTAGCAGTAGTACAAACTTTGCTGTTTGGGACTAGATCCATTTGTGTAAGATTGTCCCCAAATATTTATTCATTATTTATAAAATTGAATGGTCAACACACTCACGTGGCAAGCATGTGGAATTTCAGCTCAATCGGATACCGCTGCATGTGGCCAAATCGTTTTAACATTTTGAAGGACATCTTACTTACTCGCATACGCACAGTGAAAATTAAATAAAAACTGTAAGATACACAAACCACTTGAAGATAGGTAGGGTTACAGAACCCTAAAATAAACTGCAGCAACACTTACCACAAATTTTGCAATGGAAATTTTCATCAGAATGTGTTTTTGCATGTTTATTAACAGATCTCACATTACCATAGGTTTTATCACATTTATTGCATTTGTACATTGATTTCTCATCTTTATTAACTGCTGTATAATTATTTCCTTTTATTTCTTCTTTAGCTTTATGTATTTCGTTGTAGTGAGTTAATAATTTGTCCTGACTAATAAATGTTTTAAAACATGTAAGGCATTTGAAAATATAACTGTTATGTGTGTAAATACCATTTGTTTCTAAACATGTATCACTAGTGTCAGTGTTACCATTAACTTTTATGCTATGTGTGTTGTCTGTGTTGATATCTCTAGTTTGTAAAAGTGGTAACTCATCTTCCGAATCAAAATCTACACCACATTCTGAATTCAAATCTTCTGTCTTCATTTGACTTAAACTAATATAATTTTCCATTTTGTCTTTATTTTCTTGGACCTGTTCATTTGTTTCATATTTTATTTGTTTCTTTATCTGTTCATAAAAGTTGTCCAAAGCATTTTCTCCATAGTTTAGCTTTTTCTGCAGTGTTTCTTCATTTTTTTTTACTTGTAGATAGAACATATTGAAATCCGTCAGCTTGTTGATACATATTGAGCATGCATGACTTGGAAAAACAGGATCCAAGGGAATCTGTAAAAAAAATTTAATAAAAACACCCTGTAACAGAGATCAGAATGTTCTGATGGATGTGTGGCGTGACGAGGATGGATAGAATAAGAAATGAGGATATAAAGGCCTGTGCAAATCGGCGGAGCGCAGCGCAGATCACTTTAAATTTATCAATGTATATTCTTTTGTATTTTACTTACATTAAGGTATACATTTGAATGCTCTGAGAAATCCCCCGTGATGCTCAGAGGTTGGTCTCAGAGCATTCAAATTTATACGTTATCATAATTAAAATAGAAAAGAATATACATTGATAAATTTAAAGTGATCTACGCTGTGCTCCGCCGGTTTGCGCAGGCCTTTAGAGGAGCGAATGAGCAGCTTGGAGAGTGATGGTGAAGAGCTCCCACAGCCGTTGCGTCCCTCAGCCATGAGGATACAGGATACGACAAGGAAGAAGGAAGATATATAGGAGAAAGCCTGAAAAAGCACCTATTAAATTGAGATCCCATAACTGAGAGTGGTATGGGCATGTAATGACAGTCATGTGACCAAAAGAGTATTAGGTATGAATGTGGAGGGATGGAAGAGACGAGGTAAGCCAAGGAAAAGGTGGATTGGATCAACTGTATCAAAGAAGTAAGTAACAAGATGACATATGACAGGGAGGTATGGAATAAAAGGAACCCCAAGTAAGTGGGATAAGGGCAAGAAAAGAATGATGACTGTTTAATTTTCCTACTAAAGTTTACTACATTGTATGCTCAATTGGTGACTTGGTATTTTTTTTAAAAACGAACCTCTGGTGTCTCGCAATAAAAAAGTCAAAACAAATCAAATATTATGTATAGAAACAAAATAAATTACAAGCCACTTGGTTCTTCCTGAAATATTATGAAATAGAATGGACTTTCGGAATGAACATCCATACATTAATACTATAAATGTGAAAGTGTCAGTTACCTTTTCACACTTAAACTGCTGAACCGATTGAGATGAAATTTGGAACGAATCCCGGGGAAGGACATAGCAGTTTTTATCCCGGAAATCATCCCCTGAGGTGGTGAAATGCGATGAGTTTGTATGGAGCTACGATATAAAAGAGTTCCACGCGGACCGAGTCGCGGGCAGAAGCTAGTAGGCTATATTTTATACCACGGCTCCGCTTGCTTTGCGAAGCTGCCAGGGCAGCTAATATAAATTAAAATTAGACGAAACTTACGTGCACAGGGAAACTTATGCTATCGTACACAATACCATCACAGTCAGTTAAAGGCCGCATATTTTGAGTACAAAAAGATAAACAGAGTCTGCAAATGTTGGACATTTTAGAGTTTTTCCTTATTTAGCTGATTCCGTTTCTTAAAAATAAATTAATAACAATAACCAAAACAAACAAGCATTGCATAGCTGTCAGCCACTGCTTAATTTTGTTTTTTTTTTACGTTCATCAGGACAGGCTAAGGACCAGAGGCCATACTGCCATGTCTTCAGTAATATGCATTTTCTATTTTCTTCTTCTCGTTCAAATTGTTCAATCTGGTTATTAAGTCTTCAAGCAAATGGGGCCCAACTCAGCATGATGCTGGCTTTGCAGCCAGCGCTGGTCTTCCGGGGTCCATACAGTGAGGACATCCAGACATCATGTGAGGTTTTCTAATAAGAGAGAGATGGATAGTGCGAGAGGTTGGAGAGAGGTCACGCTTAAACCGCTGAACCGATTTAGATGAAATTTGGTATAGAGATAGTTTGAGTCCCGGGGCATAGGACATAGGATAGTTTATATCGTATTTCTACGTATTTAGTGAAAGTTTGTATAGAGATACGATATAAACGAGTTCCAAGCGGATGGAATCGCAGTCAAAAGCTAGTTAAAAATAAAATACGCTTCTGAATGGATCACAAGACGGAGCGCGAGCTCTCTCGATTTTTCTCGCACAGTCCATCCCTATCTTATTAGAAAACTTAGAAAGAGAGGTATAGTGTGAGAAAAATCGAGAGAGCTCGCGCGCCGTCTAATAGCCGTGCAGAGATGTAGGTATGTCTCTGAGCGTCTACATTTATAAAATTAATAATTATTCTAATGTTCTTAGAGATGTACCTATACGGTCTCTAAGCGTCAATAAAAAAAGACGCGGGTTGTGTCGGAGATACAACCGTTAATTAAGTTTAAGTGATTACTTCTTTGTTGGCTATGGAACCCTAATAAACAAAAACCGGCCAAGCCTGCTATTATAGTGCACCCGTAAAATATATATCTGAATTAATTCACTAAAATCTGTATAAGTACAGATAAATCGATATATATGGCAACATTGACTGACGTGGCTCATTTGACTCGCGATACATTGAAGATGGCGGTCATTTCAGCATTATTTTCTTGTCCGCCTCATAAACAATAACATTTTGTGATTAACAACTAATGGCAAATAAAGAAGGATTAAAACATGTAACAAGAAAATATTTGAAATCAGATTAGGCTTGTCTACAAAAGTTATTCCGGAAGTCACGTGATACATTTTGAACTGTGCCCCTATACAAGAACGCGAGCAAAGAACAATCCACTTCAAAAAGGAGCATTCATGTAATATTGTCAATAATACTTCACTGCTAGAAACCTGCCTAGCGGGCGCCTACGCCGTAGTCTCTTTCCGCTAGGTACTACGTATACGTATACGGGGAAAACCAGGGGATCGCCTACGAGGGTAGCGCGCAGCGATTCTTTGCAGTGAATGTGATGGCAAAACTGTGACTAAAATGAGAATCTCCACGCGTATTACTGCACAGTTAGCAAAAGACGTCCGTCTTTCTCTAAGTTTTCTAATAAGAGAGAGACGGATAGTGCGAGAGAGCTGGAGAGAGCTCGCGCGCCATCTTGTGCTAACCGTACAGGACGGCCCGCGAGCTATGTCGCGGCGAGATAGACTAGCCGTCTCTTTCTAATTAGAAAACGCTTAGAAAGATACGGATCGTCTATATACCTATCTGTAGTGAGGTGGTAGATGAGGATAAATTACCTACAGGACTATCAAGTGGGTTTCTCACATTAGATAATAAAATTACCGATTACCTACCTATTTCAGAAATGTTGACTAACCCATACTAATATTATAAATGCAAAAGCGTGTCTATCTGTCTGTTACCTCTTCAAGCTTACACCGCTGAACCGATTAAGATGAATTTTGGTATTGTACAGCCACATGCATAGGCCGAATACTTGGATTCTTAATGGACTGAATAATATGGAATGGAATAATACTCAAGCGTTGCATGTGCCTGTACAGACTTTGTAAGTTAGGGTGGGCAATGATAGCAAGTGATCCTACCAGCCTAAGTTCCTACTTCCCTAGCCCTAACTTATCCTAGTACAAGGATATCTGTCACTGGGAGACCTATCAGTGACAGATGGATTCCTACGGGTGAGGAATAAGGTAAGTGGATGGATACTTGTTGCCAATCACTCAAGTGACCGATTAAGGCTGGGGGTGTCTTATGACACAACAAGGGTACCTGTGAAATAATTTGGATGGGATCCTCTACTCTCAGGGTGTCGCCCTGAGCAAGCAGAGGTGTTGGGTGTGGAGGTAGTGAATCACCAACGGACAATTTGTATCTGGTTTATTTACAAATGCTTCTACCTTATATACAGTTATTCACCTATATCACACATACGTAAAACCTAGTAAATTATCTTTGTATTCTATACATGTAAAGTGCAAGTAAGTAAAATATATTCGTGCAGGCTAATGAACTAGTTAACTTTGGAGTGGTCAGCGGCGTCAGCGTTATCGTGACCGCGGTGATGAATCTGTTGTCTAAACAGGTATAGAGATAGTTTGAGTCCCGGGGAAGGACGTAGGATAGTTTTCATCCCGGAAATCAGCCCCTAAGGGGGTGAAATGGGGGGGAAGGTTGGTATGGAGCTGCGATATAAACGAGTTCCACGCGGACGGAGTCGCGGGCAGAAGCTAGTAGTAGTCCTAAACATACAAATATTATAAATGCCAAAGTGTGTCTATGTGTCTGTCTGTCTGTTACCTCTTCACGCTTAAACCGCAGAACCGATTTAGATGAAATTTGGTATAGAGATAGTTTGAGTCCCGGGAAAGGATATAGGATAGTTTTTATCCCGTGAATCACCCCCTAAGAGAGTTAAATAGGGGTTGAGCTGGTGGATAGTTTGTGTGGAGCTACGCTACGATATAAGTAAACGAGTTCCACGCGGACGGAGTCGCGGGCAGAAGCTATAGTAAGTATTATATTTTAATATTAATTACATGAATTAAATAGGTACCTATTTAAATAAAATGTCGGGGAAGCAACACACGCAGCTAAGAACCAGCCCTAGAGGTCTGGTTTCGTGACGGGTGACCGGAGGGGTGAGCCTTGTTAGAGCGTAGTGGATAACAGCCGAGCACGGCTATCATAAGACGGCGCGCGAGCTCTCTCGATTTTTCTCGCACTATCCGTCAATCTCTTATTAGAACAAAGAGGTATAGAGCGAGAAAAATCGAGTGTGTCACGGCCGTCTCATGCATGATAGACGTGCAGGGATATTGATGCAGATTTTGGGGTCGACCACTCAAGAACATAAATAAACAACGTCCATGGTGACTGAGTACTCAAATACCTACGACGTAAAGCCTCACACTCTGGCGCGGCCTGCGGTGGCGGTCAATAGTAAGGGTCTGCGCAAACCGGTGGAGCGCAGCCTGCGCAGCGCAGCTCACTTTATAATCAATGTATGTATATTCTTTTCTATTTGAATGCTCTGAGACCGACCTCGGAGCATCACGGGGGATTTCTCAGAGCATTCAAATTTATACCTAAATGTAATAAAAATACAAAAGATTATACATTGATAATTTTAAAGTGATCTGCGCTGCGCTCCGTCGGTTTGCGCAGGCCGAAATTTGACAGCTAATGACACGTTTACTATTGACTGCCGCGGCCAGGCCGCACCAGTCTTTGAGAGGCTATTACACAGAAAATAACTGTTGCTTTTTTGTCTGTGTTTGACTCGTATAAGTATCTCTTTCGCTTGCACTTTCTCGTTCTTATGGCAAAATCATACGACTCGCCCCTACTTACAAACCAATAGCTAAATAAGTAATAAGAGATCCCTAAGCCCGCACTATGACTATAATGAGTGATTCAGAAGTCATTAGGGGCGGTTTTCGATAACTAATTAACAAAATTCTTTATAATCTGCGTCGTAAATACCGAACTGATAGTATTCAGAGGAATATCGCTACCTGAGAGAGTCAAAATGGCGTATAATGTATTGTAATAGTGAGGTACCTAAGCCTTTTTGGAATGGGATGTTGGTTTCCGCATGATAGTGTATGGCGCATCCTGCAAAAAACCTAAAAACAAAGGAGAAATTATGGCGGAGTGATGTTTGCTTAAATTTGCCTATAGGCTCGGAAACTCTGTGAGACTATGAGGTTGTCCATATATTACGTCATTTCAAAATAGGGGGGGGGGGGGTCTGAGCATTGGATGACGGTCATTTTATTAGGCGGTGATGGTCCATTCAAGGATGATGGTAGGGGGGTCAGGAATCGACAAACAAACGATGACGTAATATATGGACTTAAACACTTTTTCCTAAGCCTGTGAAGTGTCCCATTTTGTGCTGGGTAAAGGCCCTTGACTTCCACGCGTTCCAGTTAGGTGATATTTCTTGGCCAATCGTTGAGCAGCGCCCACCTTGTCTTGTGGTCGTAACAAATATAAATAAGCCTATATCCATCCCACTGCTAGGCCACGGTATAATAAAGAGTACTACCGGCTAGGCACAGGCCTCCTCTTATACGGTTTCGAACGGATAGTAGTTCCCACACGCTGCCCCGGTGCGAGTTGGGGACTTCGCTTACACCTTTAAATTTCTTCTCAGATGTATGCAGGTTTCCTCGCTTTGTTGTCTTCACCGAAAAGCTAACGGTAAATATCAAATGATATTCCGTAAGTAAATACTTGAGTTCCGAAAAACTCATTGGTGTGAGCGGGATTCGAACCCACGACCGCCGTTTGGCAGCCGCATGCCTGAAGCACTAAGCTACCGTAGCTAATAAAATAAGGTCGTAACACTTAAGTTCAATAAATTATTTCCTTTTAAAGCCCTGCTATGGGTACTTATAGTGAAAATGCCCTTATATCCAATATTTGACAGCTGTCATCCCAGTACAATTAATGTCATCATATGTCATCATTGACGTTTATTGTAGCGAGATGACGGCTGTCAAAAATCGGCTGTTAAATAAATCTAACATTAAAGAGTTGACATTGCGCATGTGTGTGTGTGTGCACACCATCGCAGTATAAACCGTTGATAACCGACAGGCATTTATCTATTGTACAACACTAAACAATGAGTAGTCACTCTACACATAATTAATCTTTGTTCAAATACATTGAACGATTTATAATTCCAGTCGAAATGTCGCAGCGTCCAGTCTAGTGCAGAAAGTGATGTCGTTAGGATTTAAAAAAAATAAGAAAAAATAGTGTTTTAAAATGCCAAAATTGTTGTATCTGTTCTTGTTTTGTGTAGTGCCGATGGAAGCGCGTGAGTATTAAATATAATTAATTAAGCATTCAATTTGCAGCGATTTTTTTTTGATCTGATATACTTATGAATTATGCAAATCCTGCCAGTTCATTAGGTAATGCATTATAGGTCCGTCAGGTCAGGTACCTAAATCTGTCACTTTTTATGAGGGAAAATTATATTGCAATTGTCTTATCGCTCGTTCGGAATGTTAGGTGTTTACCCTTGTGGGTTTCTTGATGAGGAAATTATTTTAGGCACATTCTTATCCCATAAATAACATTCCATGTAAAAAAGAGGCCAAGTCTCGCAACTCTTCCACCGTAAAAAGTTGTGAGATATTTCGTAGTACCAAGTCTCAGGCATTCTTATTATTCTTTATTTGCTAGCTAAATAAAATTCTGCAACTTGGCAATCAGCATACCTAAAACTATGTAGTAACTATTGTGTGATTGCCAAGTCACAAAATTTTATTTAGCTAGCAAATAAAGAATAATTAGAATGCCTGCGACTTAGTAATACGAAATATCTCACAACTTTTTACGGTGGAAGAGTTTGGAGACTTGGCCTATTTTTTACATGGAATGGTTTGTTATGGGATCTCATTTCTTTTTTAGGTGTTATCAATTCCTGATTGTGTTCCCATTCTTGATTTTTCATTTTTTGTCCCATTCACTGCAAATATAACTTTGTAATCCTATATGTTTATTTATACAGTTGATGTATCTAGAAAACTGTACTTAAATTGCAATTTTTTTTAGTGTTCACTTGATTTACACACAAGACTAATTGTATTCTAAATTTGAAGTTTCTATGTCTGCTAGAAGTGCCTTAGACTTTTGATCATCGGTGAGTCAGTCAGTGAGTGACAAAATTAAGAAACTGACTAGTTATAAATCTTAAACCACTGGTTCAAAT
Organism: Epinotia bilunana; assembly: GCA_947049275.1. Lineage (NCBI taxonomy): Eukaryota > Metazoa > Arthropoda > Insecta > Lepidoptera > Tortricidae > Epinotia > Epinotia bilunana. Next base: position 11,344,875 of record OX346275.1, on the reverse strand, counting down.
TGAATGAAATTTGAAATATATCGTGTTTATACAATGCGTGCTTGAAAATGCAGGCTTCTAGTTTTATCCACAACGAAGTTATAGGGATGTCGAAAATGGCCTGAACTGCTTCGAAAAAAGGATGGTACGGCCGTGCCGCTGTTTTGCTCAACTTGGCGGGGACACTGCCGTACCCCCAGATACAGGGCGAATCCTGTGTCGTGAACAGAAATATGTGTCTCTTACTGTTTAACTTTAGTTTAAACATGTGCACGTGACAACAGGCAAAAATATGAAAACGTTTGTAAATTCGCTAATTAGAAAAAAATATCCTACTAATATTATAAATGCAAAAGTTTAGATGTTTGGATGTTTGGATGTTTGTTACTCAATCACGCTTAAACGGCTGAACCGATTTGAATGAAATTTTGCACGAAGATAGTTTATAGCCTGGATTAAAATATAGGATAGTTTTTATCCCGAGTCCACGCAGACGAAGTCGCGGGCGGAAGCTAGTTATTAATATGGTTTAATTGTTTGCTTCTAGAGTTAATGCCATGAATTTGCCTTTAAATACTGCGATAGACACAAAAAAATCTGTTTATAACTTGGGTTTCACCCTGCACAGCTAGCACGCCACGACGCGCGAGCTCTCTCGATTTTTCTCGCACTATCCGTCTGTCTCTTATTAGAACACTTAGAAGAAGAGGTATAGTGCGATAAAAATCGAGAGTATGTCGCGGCCTGTAGTACATATATGATTTTGTTAACTTATGTTAATTAGTACCTAAACCTACTTAGGAGGTATTTATTAATTTCGACAAATTATGCTTATGCTATAGGTATTCGGGTTATTTTGCATAATATGTTGAAAAATTTTTTTATGGTGTCACTATATGGCTAGTCAACCATCAAATCATTACAATACGTAAATCGTGAATTATAAAAAAAATGATATAAACAAATTATGTGCGAGTTCAAAAGTTAACGGTTCGTTCAACCGCATGTCTGATCCACTAGGTTACCTTAAGCAGCCCAGTACGTGGCCCTTATTTTGTTTTGAGCAGTAATTACAAGACAAGATGATATTTAACATGAACTAAATTAAATTAAAAGTAACTAACAATAACTAAGATGCAAAAGTGACATCTTTGACGCCAACTGTGCATTTATGTTACTAGAACTTGTTACCAAATACGTTTGTACTTGGGTAACTTCAGTTATATCCATGGATAGCACTATTATAGTAAGAGGAAATCTTCCGTCCATCTGATCGCAGTGACGGATTAATTGTCGAGAGCGCCCTAGGCAAGCATCTTACCGACGCCCCTCTAGTGTAGCGCCTATAGATTCTGAAAATAGAACGAAAAAAAATGGGTCATGGACTGGTCACCCATGCATGGTGAAGCTAAGAGGCACCCAGGGCCGGCCTGTTTGGGCAGCTGGCTGGCGAGGAGCAATGCGTAGGGGAGGGACCGTAGATGAAGAGGAATACCGGTATTGCCATTCCCCGTTCTCCCTATCTTCTGCGGCCAAGGTGGGATCGCAGGGGGAGAGGCCTGTTGGTATAACGGTCCCTACGCCCTGCGAACTTGGAACCTTCCGCTGAAACAGCACTGGTGGGACCGCAGAGGAGGAGGAATGCACCGGCAGGTCTAAAAAGTCGCATCCGCGGCAGCCCTGATACCGATCATTGCTGCCGCGGATGCGACTTTTTAGACATCCGCGGATGCGGATCTTGAGGAATGTTTTTGAGTCTTAAAAACATAAATACTCAACGTCTTTAGGGTCACGCAGTACCTACTCGAACACGTTGCGACTGATTTACAATCGTTGCAAACCTAAACGCATCACCAATAGCGAATACGGCGAATCGTCAGATTACAGAAACGAAATGAAGATTCTTATTGACTAAATCACGAAAATACTGAACACGCGCGTGGCACGCGCCGTGTTGGTCCCTATCTGGTCGCGAACTGTACTGCATCCGCATCCGCAAAAACTCGGAGGAGGATGATTCATGCGGAACATCTGCGGTTGCGGATGCGGATGCGAATGTCTGCATGTCTCCCTGGCCGGTATCACATATTTATCGAGTCATTAAAATATGTGCACATATTTATCGAGTCATTAAAATGTGTACTAACGCGTTCATTAATATCGGTACAATGACAGAAAAATATATGTAGGCAAACAAGCAGCCACAAATATCTATACACATGTTTCTCATATACATGCGAACAAAGTACCGTAGAACTGTACAACTTTGCCTTTTCAACATAGCTTTGCCCACCGCATCACATTTCAGTAGAAGCGAACTATCATAAAACTAGTAACAGATAAAAAGAAGGAAGAGAGGGAGGTGTCCCTTTTCAATCTGTGGTTTATAGCTAATCATATTGCTGGCAACACTGGCCTATTGGTTGACGTGTGTCTAACTTCCGTCACGCGTGAGCCGGCTTCAATTGAGGACGTGTTTTTTGGCGGGCCAAAACAGTTAAAAAAACTTCGGTAGGATATCGGGTCAGGAGAGTCCTACAGGTATGAAATTATTACTGTAAATAATATGCAGCTTAGAAACGATGTAGACGAAGTTTCAACACGTTATATGCATTACTTTTGTAATTATTATGATCGTGGGCAATCTCATGATCGTTTTTACGTATCACTTTTCACAAAATTGCCCAGCAAATTTTTACCGTTAGGGTTGTCACTAGTAGGTATGATATTATTGACTTACGAGTAGGCATTTACCATGCAACGTTGTTTAAAGTTATTTTTCTAATTTAAGAGGAAATATAAGAAACAACCGCTTTATGTAGACGTTGTCTCTTATTTTCACCCTAAATAATTACATTATATCAATTTATTTACTTATGCGCAAACCTATTATGGCATTTGATATTTATGCTTAAAGCTTTTATGCTCAATAATCCATACTTAAACCGCTTAAACCGCTGAACCGATTGAGATGAAATTTGGTATGGAGATAGTTTGAATCCCGGGGAAGGACATAGGACAGTTTTTATCCCGGAAATCATCCCCTGAGGTGGTGAAATGGGGGATGAAAGTTTGTATCGAGCTACGATATAAACGAGTTCCACGCGGACGGAGTCGCGGGCAGAAGCTATAGTTTATGATAATTGTTATATATGCTCTCAATTATTATGTTTAAAAAGTATATGCAAACTAATTTATGACTGTTGTTGCTTATGCGTAATGATGATTATGACTCAAGTAGTTTTGCCTATCAAAACAATGGCTTTAAATATTATGCAACCCGATATGGACCCGTCTCTAGCCCGTGTGCCCGGTGAGTGGCGCACGGCGCGGCGCCCCCAAGGACCGTGCGCCCGTGTGCAACGCACACCCTGCGCTATAAGTAAAGCCGCCCCTGGCTGTACCCTTATATTCCTAATCTTTGCAAAACATATCCAATAATACCGTCAAACAAATATCAGTGTATGTAATGTGTTTATCGGGCGGATGCAGCCATCTCCGGGAACTTGCGACGGACGTTGGTCGAATATTATAATCAAGAAAAACAATTGACGTGTTTAGTTAAGTTATTAGCGAGTATTAAATACAATTCTTCATATTCATATATATAGACATGAATAGTAAGATACATTGCTCCACAAAACTACATCGATAGTTTGACTGTTTAGTCAAAATTAGTCTCATTTCCCTCTTCTCTCATATATTCAGGTCGGCAATCCCTTGAAACAGTGAAAAATCAACTTTTAGGTTCATCATCATCATCATATCAGCCGAAAGACGTCCACTGCTGGACATAGGCCTCCCCCAAAGAGTGCCACAATGACCGGTCCTGCGCCACCCGCATCCAGCGGACCTCCGCGACCTTTACCTTTAACTTTTAGGTTACCGTAAAAAAATACGGCCGTTTATGCCGTCTGTCTGTCTGTCAAGACCCTTTATCTCGGAAACGCCTGAGGTTATCGAGTTGAAATTAAATCCATATACTCAGGCAGGTCCACAGTCCCTTGAAGCTAACTTAGAAGTTTGATTGTTTAACCAATTGTGTTGGTTGTTTGTGTGGAAAGGTATTGGAGCAGGTTAGCATGAACACTACTTACATGGATGTTCAGTCCCCTCAGGTTTTTAAAATAACGAATCTGGGGGCAACGGGGCACTGCACGGAGCTATCCAGCCAGAGCCACGTACCGGAAGGCGCGGCGTGGGTAGCCCCCCCCCACAAGGTGGACTGATGACCTGGTAAAGGTTGCTGGGGTCCGCTGGATGCGGGTGGCGCAGGACCGGTCACTTTGGCAATCTTTGGGGGAGGCCTATGTCCAGCAGTGGACGTCTTTCGCTGATGATGATGATGATCCAGCCAGAGGCACAGACAGGGCAGGAGCCATATTTATTGGTTTGAAGTGGATCCTATTATGTTAAAGAGTGTGATTAAAACTAAACAAGAAAAACTTACAGTTGCAATTATAAAAATATACCTAGTATAAAAGTACTGCAACGACGTTGAGCATGTTTACAGGAAAAAAACTGTATAGTAAACTATAGAAGGAATTTGTTAATTTTGTACGGAAGCTTCGGTGAGCGAGTCCGACTCGCACTTGTCCTGTTTTTTTTTAAATTTGGATTCTGTGTAATCATAAAATGTTCTAAGCAACCTCAGGACTGCGCTTCTGGACGATCTATTTTCCAGAATAATATATACCTGAACCTCTCGTTTCAGAGTTTTCCAACGAGCGCACCAAAGCCCGTGGCGCCTGCTCCCGACCCGAGGTTAACCACGGTTACGTGCGAATGAAGCAGCGCGGCCGCACGGCGCGCTTCGTATGCAAGCCTGGCTTCGACATCGTGGGAGACAAGTACTCCACGTGCATCGGGGGGAAGTGGGACACGCCTACGCCAGTGTGTGTCCGTGAGTACCAGACATTTTACCAGTATCAGTGGTTGGTTAACACAGAGGGAACTACCAGAAAGGGGATGGAGGCATCGAGTGCTTGGCCGCCTTTGAGCTCGTGGGGGATAAGTACGCCACGTGCTTTGGGGAGATATGGGAGGTGCTAACCTCTGTGCGTGAGTACCATATTTTTGTTGTACGGTTTGGTCTGCTGCTAAGTGACCGATAGTTGGTTTTTTACCAGATTTACTTTCTCTATTTGCTCTGCTGACAGGGCTGAATGACCAGTAACAACTTAAGAGCCAACACAGGGGAACTACGGGACAGGGGGTGGGGGTGCAGTCATCGACGTCGAGTCAGCGACGTGCTACAAGGCGAGGTGGGAGTTGCTCAAATTTGTTTGTGTCCATGAGTCACCAAAATTGAATGATTTCCTAAATACTCCATCATCAAATATGTACAATTGTACATACAGTAATGTATAAGTCTCCCAAAATAAGGTCATCAGTCTACACATAGGTCTGACAAAGTTTCCATAGGAGCATTGACTACCAAGATTAATCAGGCGTGACCGAATATAGAGTCTGACCACCGAGTCGTCGAAATCGCAAGCTGCTAGCACAACATGCATACCGACGGTAATTTTAGTTGACCGCTAATATGATAGGCAAGCAGTGGACGTCTTTCGGCTGATATGATGATGATGATGGGCAACTGTACAGTCGGCATCAGAAGTAGCTAAGCAAAATAACACGCTCGAAATGACCTACCCAGATCCTTATCCCCTTGACATTAGAGTAATTTTGAGCACTATTTAAAGAATTTGAAAAACCTTGTGACCAACCGCTGGTCAGACTCTAAAGGGACCTTTATGAAATGTGAATTATTATATCGAGCCCTGTTATGTCTCACTGCTGAGAAAAGGCCTCCCCCTCTTCCATTCATCGCGGTCTTGAGCAATATCTGGCCAGTCTTATAAAAAGGAGTCCAAGTTATCCCACCATCGCCGACGAGGTCTACCGTGTCTCCGTTTAAAGTTTTGGTCCTTCCACTCCGTGGTCCCTTTGGGCCACAGCTCATTCGGCATGCGGTAGACGTGGCCAGCCCAGTCCTACTTTAACATGGCCGCCTTCTGAACTACATCTTCTATTTGGGTCTTGGAGCGCAGCGTAGTGCTCCGGATGCGATCCATTAGCTTTACATTACACCTGATAATGCTGCACTTCGTAGCTCGCATAGAAATGTACAAAGTGTAGAAATATGAATTAAAAGTGAATTATTTTTTCAGGCAGTGGATGCGCAGTACCCAAAGTAGAAAACGCAGTTATTCTGCCCACCCACAAGAATGCTTGGCTGAATATATTCTGCCTCCCTAATTATAAGGGCTCTGCCACGCTGTTCTGCGATGGCCACAACTGGAATGGGTCTACACCAGTTTGCGTACGAGGTATATATGATTATGTCATACATTAAAAAATCGTAGTAAGGTATCTAATTCTCCAAATTTTTGTCCGCGTCTAAACTCCGTCAAAGCATACGAAACGTATAATAGGACAAGGCGTGGCGTTTTTTTTAGATATAATTTCTTCTGAGGGTGATATGAGGTTTGAAAAATTGTATGGGAAATATATATTTTTTTAAGATAGAGACTTGAAACTTCGTAAAAAGGTTATTTTATGAAACACAAGAAAAGTAATTTCAACATTTTTGAAAATTCATACTCTGAGGGGGTCAAAAATGAGTTGAAAAATTGTATGGAGAAGTGAAGTGTCGAGCTAGGGACTTGAAAAAAATAAAAAATGGTTCCATATCAAAACACAAGAAAAATAATTTCGACGTTTTTAAAATCCCTTTGGATTAAAACTTGCATGAAAGTTTGTATGTAGAAATCCAGAGATCCAAACTTTCGCATTGATAATATTACTAGCTTCTGCCCGCGACTTCGTCCCCGTGGAACTCGTTTAATATCGTATTAGCTCCTTACAAACTTGCGCCCCCTATTTGGCCCCCTTAGACGGTGATTCCCGGAATAAAAAGTATTATATACTCGTATGTTAATCCAGGTTATAATTGTATAACCTGGATTAACATAACATTAACCGGATTAACAGTGTATTGACACTATATGTATATCAAAATTCATATTAATCCGTTTAGCCGTTTATGCGTGATTGAGGTCCAAACTTTAGCATTCATAACATAATATAGTATTATCAAACCGCGATTAGAATACACTTCCAAGGTACCGTTAGCACAAATACTAGAGAAAGCTTGGATATTCCTCGAACTGAAGTACTTATGAACATAGGTAGGTACTACAGTAAACTATATTTATATGCTTTCAAATGTGAATATGTGTATTTAACACTATTTAGCACACTAATTATCTATTTAACTTTCTTTGTACCAGGTGATGGATGATACAGACAGCTCTGAAGACGATGATGTTATGTTATGAGGGAATAATATTACATTATTTGTATTTTTTTTAAATAGATAATATAATTTATGTTATTTTCCTAAGCTTTAGATCTTCTTCGTACTGAAATAATTATTTTCATTTATCTGCACACTCTAACATTGACAATGTCAATTCATGTATTAAATCGAAAACGGCATATGTGCTCAAGTGTATTCTAATCGCGGTTTGATAAAAGGATTTGCAAAATATCCAGGGACACGACTCGCTTGACAGACTCTAGCAGGCATTTTAAGTTTAATGAATAAGGTTAATTCACGATTTTCGCTACGGTGGTAGAATTGTGCTGAAGTTTACCAACCAAGTGAAAATGTAAATTCTACTAATATTATACTTAAATGCGAATGTTTGGATGGTTGGACGTTTAGATGTTTGGATGTTTGTTACTCAATTTGGATGATGCACGAAGATTTTTATAGCCTGGATTAAAATATAGGTTAGCTTTATCCCGGGTCCACGCAAACGATGTCGCAGGCGGAAGCTAGTTATTAAATAAGTGATAAAGCTGGCCAAGATCGAGTCAGACTTACGCAGCGGTGAAACACGCCAGATGGGCTGCGGGGTTAGACGGTGGCCCCATGGCCCTCGCTAAAAGATTTACATTACCCCCATAATTTATGTTACAATTGCATCACCAGACGCGGCAGACGAGCCACTTTCCTGTGACTTCGAGACCCCGGACCTGTGCGGTTGGGTTCAGGACTCCCGTCACGACTTCGACTGGACTCGGATCAATAAGAAGACTCCCAGTGCATTCCTGTTTACTGGACCCGCCTACGACCACACTTTTGGAGATGGAAAACAAGGTTAAAGTCTGTTCTACGCTCAAAACGCTTCAACAACTCATTATCGTACCATCTGAAAGACGTTCACTGCTTGACTTAGGCCTCCCCTAAAGAGTGCCACAATGATCGGTCCTGCTCCACCCGCATCCAGCGGACTCCAGCGACCTTTACCAGGTCACATCATACAACAATATCTACTCTGCACCAATTTTAAGTGTCTGTTTTGTGATATGGTTGACTGGTGGTTGATTTGTACATTATTCTTTTTTTATTCTTATTTATTATTTCATTAAAACACTGTACAATGACTTAAAACTAAATACAACGTCCCACAAAACTGTTTGCACAGTTTGACTGTGGGATCCATGAGTCTATATAATTTGAGGTAGTCTTAATGATAATGAGTCTATATAAAGTGGTAAAGTCCTAATCAGTCTATATAATTAGTAAAGTCTTAAGAAGTAAGAACAGGTTTAAATGATGTTCTATAAAGTGGGTAGGCAACTAGATATAAGATATTAGGTATTTAGGTATTTAAATACTATCGAGATAGTGTTTCAACAGGGCTCTTATAAATTTATTTTTATTTTTCTCTTGTCTAATAACATTGTTTAATGCATTGAGGTTTGAATAATTAAGGTATGGTAGGGAACATAAAGATACAATTATAAACTCGTTTTAAAAAGTCAAAAAGCTCTGTTAGTACTTAACGTATGCTTAATTATAACTTCATATTCTTATTTGCAGTAGCAGTGTCCCACTGCTGGGCAAAGGCCTCCCTCTTTTTCTTCCACATATCCCTGTCCTGGGCAGACTCCCACCAGTCTTGGTCAAAGACGTCAAGCTCGTCTCACCATCTCCTGCGTGGTCTACCGAAACGCCGTATTCGGTTCTCAATTACCACTCGGTGGTAATTGTAGCCCATTTATTCGTAATTATCAATATTCCATGTCAGATTGTTTATAAAAGATAAATATAATAATATTAGCATTACACAACAAGTGTCTATAACAAATCAATATGATAGGTACAGAGAGAAAGAATATAATGGAAAAATAAACCATCTTCGTCTGTAGCCCCCGACAGACGATAACTTCCTCGTTAAAATAACACGACACAAAATGTTTAATTAAATAATTTGTTTCGTTATAAAGGTATACTGTCTATAACAAGTTAACAAATAATACATTAACAATTATTGTTATAAGTCATCAACAAACAATATTCAAATCAAACTATTCACACAATATTCATAGATTCGTCGTAGCTATAGAATGTGTGCCCGAGAAGCCATTTTTCTTGGCTTTCTTTTGAAAATCATTAGCGACGGAGCCGACGTGATTGTCTCTAGCAACTTGTTGTACACGGCTGGCCCCATCACGTTTGTCACCTTTCCTTTTTCCTTCTGTTTTTAACCCTTTAAGAGGGGTGCTGTAAGTTAGCTCCTAAACGAATGAACTGATGGTTTTTTGTCCAAAAGCTGACGTGATCGAGATGGTTCTTAGCTACGTCTCAACAAAATCGGTTCAGCCGGTTTCGAGATATGGAACTTTGAAATGAAAATGTCGGGAGTTTTTTAACTTTTCTGTTTTTTTTTTTTTAAGTTGTTAATTATATATATATACATATTATTAATAGTATGCCTACACAAGATGATAACTGACATTAACTAAATTAAATTAAAACTAAGTTAAGAGTCCGCAGTAAGTTCGGCCGAATTTCACCTTCCCATACAAACGTAGTTATGCTCTCATTTTAAAACTACGTGTTGGATTGTGACAAAACTTTGCATATACAATGACATGAGTGTAATTAGTTTATATGGTTCCAGTTTATAAAACAAACAAAATACAGCAAAAACAAGGTTTGTATGAAAAACTTAAATTGGCTGTATTTTTTTACTATATGGTATCTGAAGCTATTACATAAACTAATTACAGACACAGATATACCTCATATCATTGTACATGCAAAGTTACGTTACAATCCAACACGTAGTTTTTAAATGAGAGCGTAACTACGTTTGTATGGAGAATCGAGTTTACTGCGGACTCTTAAATCTAATAATTTACTTTAAAAACAAAGTTTTAACCGACTTCAATTTAGTACTCCGCCAAGCCACGAGAACATTTCTTTTCCAATTTACCTCATGAACTGATTTCCGAGAGCAAATGCGTTGATTATTATAGAAAAAAACCCAATCGCTGTATGTGACCCGATAATAAATAATTGAGGACTTTCGTCGATTCCACAAGGATCACCCTTGGCACTTCATTAGTTGCTATTTCAACGGAATCTTATCAGAATCTGTGATATACTTTTGTACTTTTAAGTACATAATTGAGGAATTCCATAAGTCATCTGTGGTCTTCATCATCAATTCCACTCCACCAATTTATGATTTCCGGATGTAAATACACGAGTTATAATAGAAAATACCAAAATCACTACACGCGTGCCTAATATAATTGAGGAGTTCCCTCAATTCCTCATGGATCCCATCATCCAATTGAATTTTCAAAAAAATGGGACCCACCTGGAAGCATATACTTGATAACACATATATAAATACATATATATTGTTTATTATATAATTTATATAACTTCCAGGTTATTACATGTACATCGAGAGCTCTTCTAAGTCCGAGAACGACACGGCCCGTCTCATCTCACCAGTCTACAGTGGCGATTTGGAGCGGAATGGCTGCTTTTCATTCTTCTACCACATGTATGGCAGGTAAGAACTCATCATCATCATCATCATCATTATTTATTATTAAAAACATATTTTACAGAATAATGGCTTAATACTAAAATATTATATGAAGGGATACATTTTTACATGGGCCTGAACTAGGATACCCTGTGTTTCAGGCAGTAGGATACGATCGAACTGTTTGACTCGTGTATCTGCTGGATATAGGCCTCCCCCAAAGAGTGTCAAAGTGACCGGTCCCGCGCCACCCGCATCCAGCGGCCTGCCGCGACGCCACTCGAGAAGCTTTCCGCCCCAAAGGCCATCGGTTCTACGTCAATGTGCTCCGTCCACTGCCACTCCCTGGGGCTCCCCGCGCTTTTTGGCTAATTTAGACGAGTTTTGAGTTGATATTCCTCCGTCAAAACTATAGATATATTTATGGCACAAACACTTATGGGGTCTTCAATTTCCTTTATCTACATTTGCGCGAGATTTTCTGGTTTTTTTTTTTAATGTAAAGTAAAGTAAAGTAAAGTAAAATTTTATTACCAGAAAGATTCAGTACAAAAAATGCAAAGTCGATGACTCCACACTAGGCTAGGCCTGTATCGTGGAAGTTAAACGTAAACCAAACACATGGAATTGACCGAATAAAGTGCGGTCCGTAAATCAAAGTTAAAACAAACATAGGATATAAGTAACTTTTGACAGCAATGATTTATATATATGGTCCAAAAAGCTCTGTTTTCGATATTAGTATGTTGTTTATGCATTTTTATATATGAAATCTAAATTAACTGTTTCTTATTGACGTCTTTAACAACCCACTAGAAGTTTTTATTTTTAATTCATTTTCACAAAAGTTACGTCCGAGAAACGGTTTTATATAAGAGAATTTACCTTAGATTTAAATAAGTAGAACTTGAGATATATTTAAATAAGGAGAACTAAAACTAAAATTATTCATAAAAACGATTACATTAAAAAACAACAAATGGTTGCTGCTATTCTATTTTGGCGCAAAAATAAAGATCTTTAAAGCTTCAAATCAGTAAGTCTAGTCGGTTTAATGTTCTACTAATAAGGCAAAATAGTCTTAGGAAATTGTACCTTTTACATTTTTAATCTTTGAAAATTGGCCGCCATCAGCGCGTATCTTATAAAGTACAGAAAAAAAACATGTTATTTAAAAAACCTGTGAATTTGGCGATGAAAAATGATTCCCGTACTTTTACTATTGTTGGGTTTTTTGTTGGTGCAATAGCGCAATGCAAAAGAAGGCTTTTTTTAAAGTTTTGAGTAGAATTTGCACTCGAAACGACCGCCATCACTGCCCGCCACAGACTAACCCAACATACTCTCATGAGAGTATGTTGACGTGCGCAAACTTATGCTAGGTGATGTCTACTCTAGTAATATAATATAACTCAATGGGTTAGTATGACTTTGTAATCCAGTATAAAATTACAAATACCAAATGTCGGTGATTAAATCAATAATTCGCTTTTTTTATGTATTAGATCACGCTATAGCCATAACTGAATACGACCTCAGAAAATTGTCGCATCTACTACACGTTTACATACTCTTTGATTTTCCAAGATGGCGGCCTGATTGGAAGACGTCAAGCAAGATGTTCTGGGTTGCCAGTCTATACGTAGTAATTGTAAGTCAATGTACTAACCTAAAAAATCCGACATCGCATCTAAACATTGTTGTTTCTCTTGGAAAACAACTTCTTTCTCCTCTTGTTTTTGCTTAAACTTACTGACCATATAGTATGTAGCAGCTTTCGCACATTACTTTTTATTGTTTTACCCATATTAGAGAGAGAAATAACTGAGTTTACAAAATACGAACAACTCTAACGAAAGACTTTGACGTGCATTTGACAGATTAATAATGTTGCCATATTAAAACTTTAAAAGAAAAGTCCAGGTCACGCTTTCGTTTGCCAGACTCTAGACGTGCTGCGGCCGTAGAGAAGGTTACAATCGACAAGCGCTAACGCCATTAGAAAATAGTAAAATGTAGGGGAATGACAGATGACGATAAACACTTTTCGTTAACATCTGTAATTCCCATACATTTTATTAGTTTTCTATTGGCGTTAGCGCTTATCGATTGTAACCTTGTCTAGGCCCCCTGGGGATGTAAAAAAAATCGTGGCAGAAGTACATCGTCATTCTCCTGGCGTTATTCCCGGTTGTGCCCCTAAAGGAGTCTGGGCTCCGCTTTGACACCTAATCCCAAGATTTGGCATGGGCACTAGTTTTACGAAAGCGACTGCCATCTGATATCTTCCAACCCAGAGGGGAAACTAGACCTTATTGGGATTAGACCGGTTTCCTCACGATGTTTTCCTTCACCGAAAAGCTAACGGTAAATATTCCGTACGTAAGTTCCGAAAAACTCATTGGTACGAGCCGGGATTCGAACCCACGACCGCCGCTTGACAGCCGCATGCCTGAACCACTGCGCTACCTGCCCCTACCGTAACGGCTAAGTAGGCATAACTTAGTTATCGAGTAATAGTCGACCAACTTAAAATATACTTAGAAAGGCTAGTTTTCGTACAAATTCGGCCGACGCAACCGCACCAGTTGGCGCGCGCGTGTCGGTGTAACTAAGACAGACAGGCTACTACGGAACTATACACTGCGCGTGGCCCGACACGCACTTGGCCGATTTTCATCTACTTTTTATCGACATATTTGACATTTATACCTACCTTTGTTTCTACCATCCGAACCAGTGCCTTTTTGATTTATCCTAAACACTATCCGTGTGAAGCGGCAATTACACTTCGTCGTTCGTCGCATACGTTAATCGGCCGCATTCGGCGATCGACAGGTGCCAACGCTTAGTAAAGACGACGTTTGTTGTCCTATAAGTAGTTTATAAAATGAATTCGGCGACCGCATTAGATAAACGACGCAGTGTAATTGCCGCTTAAGGTCGATTGACACAAAGTTAACGTATTGTTTCAGATCGATTGGTGGCTTAAGGGTATACCAAATACCGGAAAGCCAGAAGGATCAGATCCTAGACGAGAATGATACGAAGAATCAGTACCTGCTGTTCGAGAAGTGGGGCAACCAGGGCGATGAATGGTACAGGAACGTGTCGTATCTTAAAGGCGTTTCTGATAATTTTCAAGTGAGTATAAATATAAACGTACAAATGAGGGTTTCCAGATTGTATTATGTCACCAGCTGGCAGCACCGTGGCGAGAGGTCTAGGTTTCAAAATCCACTAATCAAATCGATGATGATTATATATGATTGGTGGATTATGACACCTAGACAGGTTGGAAACGATAAGTGATCACACTCGATGATTTCTAAACAATACAAGATATCGAAAAACTGGTTACTGATCCTGAGAGTGCTTCCAAGTTCTATCAAACGGTATCAACTCGTTACAGAATAATCTGGATTTATCCGAAAATTCAATCTTTCCTGAGAGCTACCGCGAAGTGAAAACGAACTTCGTTCGAGTATCTCCCTCTCTGTCGCTCGTACTAGCAAGTGCAACAAAGAGGGATTCGTTTTCGTTTCGCAGTAAGGCCTCTGCTTCCATACATTTAGTACAGCCACATGGCACTCCATCGCTTGATAACACCATAGCAAGTAAAACCATGTGAAGTGGAAACACGTGTATCGTAAAATGGGGTGAGTAGGGTTCGCAGGGAGAGTTGGGTTATGAATGGAGAGAGAAGGTATGAAAGGGGGGTGAGATGGTTTTTTAAGGCTACTGCTACAAAAATAATGTATTCCAATTTAAAATGGAGCTATAGTAATAATCATAATAAAAAAAATCGATCCAACAATCTTCCAAAATCACCTTTGTATGAAAACCCATCTCACCCCAATTACGAGGGACTACGGGGTGAGGTGGGTTTTCCTGTTTATCGTCAGAGTTATGGAATGGAACTACCCAAAATAAAATAAAAACTAAAATACAAACGTCCGGAACACTTATTATATACACCATTCAGTTTGTATAAGTAAAAATTAAATGTTATCGAGGTTTTAATGCCAATTTTCACCCTACTCACCCCATTTTACGGTATCTACTATATATCGCAATTATTTATACAGATAAAATACAAATCTAGTTATTAATAAGTGCATAATATCATTTCAAGTACCTACTTAAATGATAAAATTGTATCTCTGTGGCTGTACTAAATGTATCGAAGCTGGAAACATTGAATTTTCAGATAGATCCAGTTTATTCTGTAACGAGTTGATTCCGTTTGATAGAACTCGTGAAGCTCTTTCAGGATCAGTAACCAGTTTTTCGATATCTTGTATAGAAACAATCGATCGAGATCATTTATTGTTTCCACCCTGTATAGACCATAAAATCATTAACTTTCAAAGTATCTATCCTAACAAGGTCTAGTTTTCCCACCTAGTTAGTCTAGTCGACCCAGAGGGGTTGGAACTGTTAGAGGGTCAGATGGCAGTCGCTCTCTCAAAACTAGTGTCTACGCCAAATCTTAGGGTTAAGGGTCGAACACACAGCACCGTCGCGGGCGCGCAGCGCGCTATTTCCCTACAAACCGCTAGCGTGGTCAAACAGGCTGCGCGCCGTCGGCAACGCGCCTCGCTTCTGTCGCGCCCCGCCATCAACACGCCGCTCGCCCGCGACGGCCGCGCCGCGCGTCAGTGTGACGCCAGACAGCGCAGCGTGGTGCGTACGTAGTGCTGGCGGGTTGATAGCGCGATGCGCGCGGGACGCGTGCGCGATGCCGGCTGGTTGATGACGCGTGCTCTGTGTGACCGGCCGTCCCGCCCGCATCACGCGCTCATCAAGCCCCGCTACCGTCCCGCTGGCAGTCTGTTCGACCCTTAAGGTTCCAATGTGGACCCAGGGCTGCTAAGGCACAAACGGGAAAACAAAAAAAAAGTCAAAACTAGCTAGCAGCACTGGGGCTCTTGACCAATGAAAATTAGCCTTTTGACAAGTTTATATTGTAATAAGTATTGTTAGCTTAAAGCTTCTGAAATGAATCGCTAAAGTTTCCTAACCAAATCCTAATTTTCAATCCACAGATAGTGATCGAGGGTGTCCGAGGTACCAGCTTCACCAGCGACATAGCCATTGACGACGTGGCGCTGCTGACGGGCCACCAGTGCGACGATGCCATCGTCACCGCCGTCACCCCTGCAGACATTCGTGAGTTGTTCTACCTAGACAGCTACATCTCCAAACCTCAGGGATCGAGGGTATCCGAGGCAGTAGCTTCACCAGCGACATAGCCATTGACGACGTGGCCACCAGTGCGACGAGGTGTTCGTGAACGAATCACCCCTGCAAATACTCGTATTCGTGAGTATATGGAATAAGGCTGCCACTATGGTTTTCTCGAGTTACCAGGCAGAGTGCTAGTGATGGACCATGAAGGAAATAGATGAAGCGTTAGTCATCCACCAGAATTCAGAGGAATTCCTCTCTCGCGCGAGTTGTGGAATCCCTGCCGAAGTTTCCCCGAGGGACTACCGTATGGCGTTCTTCAATAAAGGAGTGTATCTTTAAAGGATTGGCAACGCGCAAGTTACACCATTGGAGTTGCAAGCGTCTTAGGCTGAGTTGACGGCTCAACATCAGGCGGGCCGTACGCAATACCTCGAATAAAAATAAAATCACTAGTATGCCAATTGCCTCATGCTTTCATGATAGATGCAGCTGTGTTGTCGAGCTCGACTACAAAATGCAGTCCGCAGCGGCCCTTACTTAAACACATCTTCACACATTTCTGGTGGATATTCCCCTTAATGTGGCGCACACCGTTGAAGTAACGCCCAACGTGGGGCTTTCTAATACGTATCATAATTCATGACCTGATTTCTTCCTTGAAGTAACATACAATACTACCATGCATACCGATTCTGCTTTGAAAGAAAGAAAGAAAGAAGAAAGAAAATACATTTATTTAACGTCACAACTTAAGTACACAATAAAAAAGAACAAGCAAACGATAAGGCTTAATACGAGGACGTTAAACAGGATCCCCACTCAGCATAAAGCCACGGCAAGACACGGCAAGCAGAGGCGCTGATTTTCGGTGGGGACCTAACTTAAAACTTTGAAGCTAAAATATATACCGCGTCGGTAGCAAACCAGCGTATGCGGTGGTAAACGGATGATCGTAACTTGCTCGAATGTTTATTACCGAGCCTTTAGAACCTACACTCACATTCCTTTATTGATGAACCACATGGGAAAACCACGGCATAGGGTTCTTCCTCAGCCAGAGCGTTCGGGGGAGGAAATTCCTGGTACCAATTAGGTTCTAAGAAGTGAGGATGAACCTGAGGCCCAGTTCTTGAAGCTACAGTAAGTTACAACAGTCTACAATAGCTACATAGCAGCAAATTGCGTTATTGGTCGAGCGCCTCGATCTTGCTCGTTTAGACTTAAAATAGTAAAGTAAAGACGTAAAATAGGGTAGTTTCCATGAGGAAACTACATGGCATGCCATGTATGGACCTTAAATGACAACTATGGACCAAAACACAGTATTTCACAAGAGAAACAGCATTTACTTGATTTTTCATACAATGATTACTTAGTACAAACAGCAAACGGTGACGTAATACTTCTATATCAATTAGTATGAATCGTTTCGGCTGTCGCCAGCGAGGTCCGTCTGTGACTAAATTTTTTGCCCATACAAACATTCGTTTCTCTCCAAAAACTAGTTCAAATGATATCGTACAATATTCTTAGGACACAAGCCTATTGTAACATGTAGCTCCATGAAACGGGGCTCTGCTGTCTATTGATGTTATAGCATTCGTCTACGAGTACAATATTTGTTTGCAGCGGACTCATGCGCAGGCCGTTGTTCAGACGAGACGACTCCTCAACGCGGTTGCGGCTGCAGCACAGCGTGCATCAGCGACAGTGACTGCTGCGCCGACTTTCTGGAGCTGTGCGTTTTCAACTCGGACTTACGTAAGTGTGTTGTGTTGTTGCTAAAGAAGTGCACATGCAAAGTATTCATGGCGGGTAGCCGGGCGGTCCGTGGCACGGTCCGGTGTTCGCCGGTGCCGGTGGGCGTTTTCTCATAGTTAAAGATAAAGAAGATTTATTATCGCAAAAAAACACAAAAGCACAATCTCAAAAACAGATTTTAAAAAAAGTAAGCAGGTAAAAATATTAGTGGTTAGTTACAAAGAATTTTTGACGGTACGGTTACGCGGCCGTGGTATGACACTGCCTAGTGGGCACAGACAGGAGTCCCTTATTTTACCGACGAACGTTTCCCCGTTAAGAGGGAAGTATAGCAAGCAGCTCGTGACTGACAATAGGTATTTTTATATGAAATTTCCATTTCGGGAGAAAACGTTTTCCACTAACTAAATCTTAACAAATCACTTTGATATTAATGTCGATCGCTTCACCATAATAATATCTAGGTTTATAGGTTTCGCTTTTAAAACAAAAAAATTACGTGCCTATAATTTTTAATTTATTGCAAATTTTGAAAAAGAAAAACCTATAAACCTTAGTCTTTCATTGTCACTAACGTACTAAAAAATCATTGAGATTGGACTGTAGGTACAAACGACAACACTGTTAACTGACCATCCTGTGTTTTTATAGAACCTTATTACAATGCACTTAAGGTGTACCGATGGTCAGTTAGCTGTGTTGTCGATAGTACACACACTAAATCATATCCTTGCATCTATCTTTTTTTTTCAGAAAATTTTGACTACTACGACACTACTACCACTAGAAACCTCAGATCTTCCTCCAGACCTTCAGATCACCCCAGAACTGAGAAATTAATAGGATCTACCAGACGCACATACAACATTACTACCTCTACGTCTACAACAACTATTACTCCTAAATCCACTACGGACCACCACTATCGAGCTTATCCGACTACTAAAGCCGCTACTCGAACCATCACGGTGACTAAACCGCCGCCTAAAAGGACTACGGCTAAGCCAAATGCTACCACCATTGTCGAAACGACTACGCCGCCTTCTGCAAAGATGAATACAGTCCGACTGACTACTAAAGTTGTAAAAATGACGAATGCGACCATGGCGGCTACATTTAGGACTCGGCTAGATGATAACAAAGCGAAGAAAGATGATCATGGAGCGAAAAAACTTGTTAAAGAAAACGAAGGTATGTATCAGAAATATGTATCGTAGTAACAAATAAAGTATGATAACCAAAGAATCCCGAACACTAAAACTGGGTACTTGCACAAAATAATCATCATCAGTAACCAGTCGTTCCTTCAATGATGATCGTGACATCATGTCCTGGTCTAGCTGACCAGATTTTCCCTAGGCTCCTATCACCTGCTTCATTATACACGACATTCTTAGTTGCGCACTCTTGACAGAGTGGTCGTGGTCAGGTCACGGTCGACTTAAAATACCTTTTCATGACTCTCATGATGTGAGTCTCGTGGATGGTGGCGTGCAGTGGTTTCCCGTTGCCTTCTGCAGCAGCACTTTTAGAGGGTCCCTAGGGTTTCTGACGTCTCTTCCGTACCAGGTTGCCCCGTCGGGTGTGTATGGTTATACTATGGCTCGGTCGCCAGAGCTCGGTTGGTTTTCTAGCAGGGAGCACCACGGCAACCAGTTGGGCGCCGCCGCCATCCGGCGCGTGCAGGTGGGGTTGACAGCAGGGCCGGTGTAGGTGGTATTCCGATCTTTCCTTAATCCCCACATTTTACCTAAGAGCTAACGAATTCGCCTGCTTATCGTTGCTGTAGTGCATGCGGATTTGTCTAGAACAAACGACAACACTGTTAACTAACCATCCTGTGTTTATATAGAACCTTATAACGATGCGCTTAAGGTGCACCGATGGTCAGTTAGCTGTGTTGTCGATAGTACAAGCTTTGCTTAGTTTGGTCCTAGGTCGATTTGTGTAAGATTGTCCCCATATATTTATTTATACTTGTCGCCAGCCACAAATCCGCTGGCGCACATGTTGATGGCGAACTTAAGATGAACAGTGTTCAAAACAAAAAAAGGAAATAACCAAATTGACTTTAAATCCGCAACGTAGGCTTCAACAGGGTACAACTATGACTTAGCAACACGCATCGTCGCATTGATATTGTCACACATTGTGTCCCAAACTAAGCAAAGCTTGTACTATGGGTACTAGACGACAATATACATAAATAGATAAATAATAAATACTTAAATACATAGAAGACATCCATGACTCAGGAACAAATATTCGTGCTCATCACACAAATAAATCTTATTTCTTTGTTCGGGTACATAACTAATTTATCTAGAAAGTTTCAAGTCTCTAATTCTAAAAATAATGTTTTCCCCATACAAACATTGCACCCCTTTAAACCCCTTAGGGGTGAATTTTTCTTAAACGCAGAAATTACTTTTTTGTATTCTAATAAGTAATCTTTCCAGAAAGTTTCAAGTCTCTAGTTCTAAAAATAATGTTTTCCCCATACAAACATTGCACCCCTATTTAACCCCCTTAGGGGTGGAATTTTCTAAAACGCTGAAAGAACTTTTTTTGTATCTTAATAAGTAATCGTCCTACAATGTTTCAAGTTTGTAGTTCAAAAAATAATGTTTCCGCCATACAGACATTGCACCCCTATTTAACCCCCTTAGGGGTGGAATTTCCAAAAATCCCGTCTTATCCCTTGCATACGTCATAAAAGTAAGCTCTGGACCAAATTGGAAGTCTCTAGTTCCAGTAGTTTCGGCTGTGTGTTGATGGTAGATCAGGACTTCTTCTTTTATATATTTAAGAAGATATATGTATATATGAATGTAATAAATTGATTTGTGTTTCCATTCGAGTCTCAGTATTTAGGATCCTGCAGTTTCTGTTTAGCCCAATGGTTGACTGGTAGAGAATGCCTTAAGTCCCTCAGTTGTACTTTTATTTTTATATCTGCGCAATAAAGTTTAAATAAATAAATGCCCTTATCCGGATTCGAACCCGGAACCTCCGGCTCACTACCTACGAGGCTACAGAGGTTATAACTTATTTTGACAGGTTCGACTGGAGCAGTGGTCACAGTGGTCCTGATCCTGTTTGTAGTGGTGTGCGTGGGCGCAGTGCTGGTGGCGCGCAGCGCGCGGGGGAGGGCCGCGCTCGCGCAGCTGCGCGGGCGCGCCTCGAGCGACCCGGAGGTGCGCTACCTCACTAGTGATCATGATTAAATTATAACGACAATATTCATTTGTTTTATTTATAAATAACTGGGTTGATTTTTGAGATGGGAACATAATAGGGAAAGATGTAAAGATAGAGAGAGGGGCAGAAGGAGATACTTACATAGATCGTCATGGGAAAAGAGACAGAAAGAAAGAGAAAGATAGATCGACAAAAACATTATAAAAGATATAAATATTATTGATAAATATAAAAATAATTTAATTTAAAAGAATAGTTTAATATGTATAGATCGTGATCTAGGGCGAGAGAGAGAGAGAGAGATATATTGAGAGAAAAAGATATATAGAGCGAAATAGGGAGAGACCTAGATAAAAAGAGGTATAGTGGTCCTATCGCAAAAATGTGTCGAATATCTGAACCAGAATCAGAGGGGCTACCGCGAAACGATAACGAACTTCGTTCGTATATATCAGTCTCTGTCGCTCGAACTGGCAAGTGCGACAGAGTCGGAATGTGAGTGATAGCTCTCTATCACTCACCCCCCCCGCTTGAAGACGCCCCGCTTGACCTTATATCTCTATATAAGGTCAAGCGGGGCGTCTTCGCGTTTTTTTTTTTTAAACGTGAGCTTCAACAACTACTACTATTCCTGCCCTCTACTACTTTGATGACAGAGGGCGTTTTAAAGGATCGTATTCAAATCATTGGACATTTTGAAATTCACCGCCTTAGCAGACCAACGCGCTGCCCAATCTAGGTGAAAAAAACTGTCTTGATCATGATTTTTCCTTATGCCAACCTGATGTTTTAGTAATAAACGCAGTCATCGTGTGTTGGCTTATACAGACGGACTATTATTTTTACTAAAATATTTTTAATTCTACTGGAAAATTTTAAGAAATATTTTATGTAAAATATGAGATTTAGATTTATCATTCTTGGCAAAATGCGTCAGTACCTATGGGTTTTACAGTGCTCGATTATGTTTCCCTTAATGTTTATTTTTTTAAATCTAAATCTAATAAATATTAATCTAATCAATAAAGGTAAACGCAGCTATTAACGACCCATCGAAAATCGGAAGGTATTACCGACCTATTATAGTTATTCGTTATTTTTACGTTTCCAGAACTATTCTAGCTATAAGTAGGGAAAGCTATACACGCGCTTGTTCCTTGAGCATAGTATACTTTTACTTTAGTGTGTGTAGCAGTGGGCAAAAGAGATAAAACACGTCAGTTCCTGCGGGGGAAGCACGGACGCAGGTCTCGCCATACTGGCTCTTGTTCCTCCAAGTAAGTACGTGACTTTTCTGCTTAAGACATTTATACGTATTTTGTGAATCCTATACTATAGCTTTTGATTTCTTACGACATTTTATTGAAAAATAACCATTTTAACGGATAAAACTATAAATTAAAAAAGGAGGGTGATAGCTTCGCCAGTTTTTGTTGTGGCAGCTATCGACGACCCCTGAGTCGGTTATGGCCGCAAAGTAATGTTTAATTTTTCTCTCTTTTTTGTTATTCTATTATATTATAACCCAGTTTTTTTTACCAGTTTGAAGCTAAACAATCAGTCTTTGTAAAAATCTATTAGTGACACATACATTTTTGTCCAGTTTTCTTATTTTAGCGTTGTCAATTTAACCAAAATTATGATAATTTAGGTAGATTGATATTTTATAGTAATCTTCGTAAATGATTGTTTCTCGTTTAAAGCCGCATTATTTTGTTCATATTTTTTGTGATATCAATCACTAACAATCGATTTTGTAGTCAAAAGGTCAATTGAATAAAAAAAACCTACTTTTTATGAGTCGGTAATTAATTTTATGTTTGTCGTTACATATTTTAATAACGACCCAAACCCGAGCAAAAGAGTCGGTAATAGCAACCATGAAAAACTATTACCGACCCATATGAGTTGGTAATAGCAACCATAAGAAACTATTACCGATCCATATGAGTCGTAATAGCAACCATAAGAAACTATTAGTAATAGCTTCTTATGGTAGCTATTACCGATCTCTATGGGTCGGTAATGGTGTCTTATGGTTGCCATTACCGACTCCTATGGGTCGGTAATAAAATATGTAAGGACAATGTATTACCCACTCATAAAATGCTGGCAATTTAGTCGTAGTTTTAGGACATACCCTGGTAATGATCGGTAATAGCTGCATAAAAATCGTTAATAGATTCATAGCCGTTAATTTAGGATGGTAATAGCAACAATCGACTTCGTCACTTCTTATATTTTTTAATACGATAATACTTTATTTATAGACATTTGACTGAGCAAATATAATCTTTATACTTAACACTAACATATAAAATTAAAAGACTAAATGTGATGGCAACCAGTATACTTTAAAAGTAAGGTCGATTTTAAAATTGCCTTAAGGGGGTCGTTAGACTGCGCCGAGCTTTTGACGCGGGTACCGATTTGGCATTTGCATCTGTGTGTGCGTCATCACGCACACTACCGCCGGCTCGCTCGATCGGTACGGTCGGTCACAAGCTAAAAGTTAGTAGCTCATCATTCTCTAATAATAAATCTCAACTCCGCGTATAAAACCGTGGATGGTATAAGGAATAAAATACAAAACGCAATTATTATTTTTATTGAAATTTGTCCGTTAACTAAGGAAAAGAAAAAAATAAGCAAAGTAATAATAACGCAGTGTTACCGGTGGACTAGTGTTGCAATTGAATTAGCAATCAGCAGCGATGTGCACAGTCTTTAGACGGGATAGACAAAAAAAATAGCCAATCTAGCCAAGTCCACGAAAAGCTAGCTCTTGTTTCTCCAAAAAAAGCAAAAATATCTTTGAGTGAAAATATTGTCGATTTCGGCCATCGAGTCCGTTTCAAAAGATTCCTGTAATAAGATGCAAGTGCTACATATAAATTTAAGTAGAGCATTTAAAATCGTAAGTTTCCATTTTTGCCATTTTGGCCATGGATTCGTCATGTCCGTCTGTCTGTCTATCCGTCCGTATGTCTTAGAATTTTTTTGTAAGTTGCAAATGCAAACTCGACTACAGATTAAAAAATCAACTCTAAAAATGTTAATCAACTAAACTTACTGTAAAGTCTTTATTTGACACTGAATGTTCGTTCTGGACCTTTTCCTCACATGACGATTCCTAAAAACAGTTCAATACATAGTAATGTTGATAATGTTGATATTAGCTAGTTTCTTTAGTGTTAAATATATTGTAACCTCTTTATTATTTGAAAACAAAACCTTACCACAGATTCATTGCGTGCCGTAACATTGGACGCTGCACTTTTTCCATTCTCATTTTTTGTTCCCAATACTCCAATCGGATTATTCGATGATTTCTAAAAACATAATAAGTAAGTACATTGAAAATAAGAAATTTCTTATTATCTGCCAAATATCTGCTTATCTGCTTAATACAGGGTGTACCAAAAATGATAAGAAAAAACAGAAAAAAAAAATCTGACGCGATTTTTTTTTACCTTACTATGGAGCGTTGGCCGACTGGGGCGACAAGCTCCATAGAAATGTAAAAAAAACGCGTCAAATTTTTTTTTTCTGTTTTTCTTTATCAGAACACGATACCTGTTAAGCCCTTGATCGGTTCATACCCCGTTTTTGTTACACTTTGCATAATGCCAAAAGTATTTAAAAAAATATACTTACATTGGAAATTCCTAATTCATTTTGTCTCTTTGTTCGTGCAATAGAAGCAAGAAGCCGTTTGTGGAAATACTTAGGGCCATTTTTACGTGTATTATATCTTTCCTTGCGTCTTCCCATTTTAAGGGGCTCCCATACGATACGCCAATGACCTTCGATCTGAATCCCTTAGTTTTCTAATGTCTTTTATAGCTTAAGAACAACGGCTTTAAGCAATATAGTATCCCATATTTACTTCAAAGTTCATTGTTTTCGAGGTATTTGGCATCAAAGTTGAACAATTATAGGTCAAAAAACTGGTTTTCTGGCCATAACTTTTGTGTTAATTAGTTTAAATTGAAAACCCTAGACACGTTTTCAGAGACGTCATAGACGAACCCATTTGTAGATTTCGTATTATGTTAGATCTTTCATGTCAATAGTGTAGTGTAGTAGTAATCTTTCACGAAATAAGTGTTTTAAGACAATGTTTAAAGCCGATAGCCGTTAGACGTATAATTCTATCTGTAGTGCAAAAGTAGGAGATACGATTATAACTCGGCAAAAATCGATGAAAACCTCGGGTACTTAACCCCTTAACTAAAACAATAAATAGTTGGTGCACCATCAATAGGTTAAATGTTTCCTCTATTATCATTTATCACTAAATGTTGGACACGTATGTTTTCTTTTGTCAAGGAAAAAAAATTACAGAAAAAGCACGTCAAAGTTCAGAGCTGCGGACTCGTGACGTCAGTTGTGGTAAAAAGTGTGGCACGGCGTGACGTCACGCGGAACTTTAACGGGCTATATTTTCATTACCTGTCTAATATTTTTTTGATTTAATAACTGACTATAGAGACTATACAGGAATAAGCTAACGAGCTTGAGTTTGAAATCGACTATCTTAGCCCCTTCCATCATATAGTTCCACTAGCCATCTTCCGGCTTCATCATGAGACCCTCACCATCATGTTTAATGGTAAGTACTCAAGATAACAAAGCAAACGAGCCCAAACTCGACTATCTTAGCCCCTTCCATCATAGAGTCCCACCAGCCATTTTCCGGCTTCGTCATGAGACCCTCGCCATCATGTTTAATGGTAAGTACTGAAGATAACAAAGCAAACGAGCCCAAACTCGACTATCTTAGCCCCTTCCATCATAGAGTTCCACCAGCCATCTTCCGGCTTCGTCATGAGACCCTCGCCATCATGTTTAATGGTAAGAACTGACGATAACAAAGCAAACGAGCCCAAACTCAACTATCTTAGCCCCTTCCACCATAGAGTTCCACCAGCCATCTTCCGGCTTCGTCATGAGACCCTCGCCATCATGTTTAATGGTAAGTACTGACGATAATAAAGCAAACGAGCCCAAAGTCGACTATCTTAGCCCCTTCCATCATAGAGTTCCACCAGCCATCTTCCGACTTCGTCATGAGACCCTCGCCATCATGTTTAATGGTAAGTACTGACGATAACAAAGCAAACGAGCCCAAAGTCGACTATCTTAGCCCCTTCCATCATAGAGTTCCACCAGCCATCTTCCGGCTTCGTCATGAGACCCTCGCCATCATGTTTAATGGTAAGTACTGACGATAACAAAGCAAACGAGCCCAAACTCGACTATCTTAGCCCCTTCCATCATAGAGTTCCACCAGCCATCTTCCGGCTCCGTCATGAGACCCTCGCCATCAGTTCTCGTTGCTCCTGAGGGGCAACCACGTAACGTTTCGAACGCGCGTCAGGTAGATACAACTCTCATTTTTCCATATAAAAATTGACATTTAGATCTAAACTGACGCGCGTACAATGCGTTACGTGATCGACCTGCTTAGAAGCTTATAATATCAAAAATAATACTTACCCTGTTTTGCTGCGTATTACTGCTGTATTCATACACAATTGACATCGAAGTATTTTTAAGTGTCACAGCGCCGCATTGAGACGTGCTCTCTCTCTGAGCTCTCGGGGGTGACTGAATATGTCATGCGTTGCTCGCGTATTATATTTCATCATTTTGTTCCATAGTAATTTTATATGGCGGATTTGAAGGGCGTTTTAAAAAAATCATAAGTAAATAACCAAAGCACTTTGAAATGTTAGGATTGGATTCTTTTGTAGTTAATACATTGGAGATTCGTTTGAGTAGGATTATGAAACTAAAGTATATTTATTTTTATTCAATTTTACCTAAACGCCGACACACGTTCTTCTCATTTTTTGTGCAACTTTACGGAATTGTATTTATTAAACTGTAGATGATTTGAGAATATGTATAGTTTATTATTGTAAACACACTCTTTGTGATTATAATTACATATAATTTATATTTTATTGTAAAGAATTGTGAACTCCACCGTCGAAACGGTGACTGCCGTTTTTGCCGATTATGCTCGGCGCAGTCTTAATACGTGCGTTGACCTTACGCAATATTTATGATTTTCCCACACAATAAAAAAAAAAAGTTTTGCGAAGCTTTATCAAATTAAATGATTGAAACGAATGACATGTATGCATCATTATATTATTTCATATCATCCTATTTTTGTGGTCTTTTTTAACACGCATATACCTCTAGATACTTTCTACCACTGACATACATATGGGGAGTGCGTCTCAAATTCCCAGTTTTTTAAAAAGCTGTTACGAAGTTAACTCGAGAAATATATTAAAGAAGAGTGGCATAAAACATACGACGTAAAAAAAATTCAATACATTTCATATTTTTTAATTAATAGATTTAAAAAACTGATCAAAATTAGTGACGCCTTGCCCCGGTTGACCTTCCTTATACATAGGCCACACTGAAAGTTTTGCACTCCTGGCTATTCGCACTCATTCCAATTTCGAATTGATTATTTAAAAAAAATATAGACCTTTGTTTATGGAATGTACTAAATATTGGCGGGAAATCGATAGTCATTTGTTTTTTTTTGTCAGTTCGAAATAAACCGATTGCATTCAAAATGGATTTGACGCGTAAAGATTTTAGAGCAATGATTTTTTATGATTTTAAAAGTTCTCTTTCTCCGCATGAGTGTAGTACTCGCCTTCAAAATGCATTTGGTGTTCAAGCACCACATCTGAGCACCGTGAGACGTTGGTACGCTGAATTTAATAGGGGCCGTGTTAGTCTCGATGACGAGTTTCGTGAAGGTCGACCGTCAACCGCGGTCACTGAAGAAAACGTTGCTGCTGTGAGACGACTGATAGAAGAAAACCGACGAATCACTTACGACGAAATTCGAGGACAATTAGGGATTGGTATGAGTCAAATACAAAAGATTTTACACGAAAATTTAAAAGTCAGGAAACTTTGTTGTCGTTGGATTCCTCATGAACTAACTTCAGGCCAAAAACGGGCACGTGTCGACTGGTGCCAAGAAATACTGCGGAAATATAAGAACGGATGTTCAAATGGTGTATATAACATCGTAACAGGAGATGAAACATGGATTTATTGTTACGATCCAGAAAAAAAACAACAGTCTAGTGAATGGGTCTTTGAAGGTGACAGTAGGCCAACAAAAATTCAACAAGCCAAAAGCGTTGCCAAACAAATGATCGCTTGTTTTTTTTCAAAAATTGGCCATGTCTGCACAGTCCTTCTAAATAATAAAAGAACTGTAAATGCCGAGTGGTACACCACAACTTGTTTGCCCACAGTCTTTGAAAAAGTTCGCGAGACACGACCACGAAGCCGCATACTCCTGCATCATGATAATGCGTCCCCCCACACTGCAAAAAAAACAAAAGCGTTTTTGAGTTCCGAAAATGTGGAGACCGTGGCTCATCCGCCTTATAGTCCAGATCTTGCACCCTGTGACTTTTACCTTTTCCCGAAAATCAAGGATTTGATGAGAGGTTTAACATTTAAGACGCCCGAAGATGCAGTGGCGACATTTAACCAACACGTCGAAAACATGCAGTCAAGCGACTGGGTATCATGCTTTGAAAAATGGTTCGAGCGGATGAATAAATGTATAAAATGCAAGGGAGAATATTTTGAGAAGCAGTAAATGTATTAGTTTTGTTTTAAATTGTTTTATTTAAAAGTTACGCAAAACTTTCAGTGTGGCCCTCGTATACTTTGATTCGTGGTAGCCGCTCAGCGATCATAATAAAATTATAGCGAATATAATATTCGTTTCATTGTACCACTAATTTGTTTTATCACTCCTCTGGACTCCCGCACCATAAATGATGATACATTTTGCGTAGAACGGATCACGCTCACATTAACCTTCGACTTTGGCAATTCGATTTAAAAATGGCAACACCGAAGCGCGCGCCAATACGAACGGTGACCTCGTTCCCTTACCCCGTTGCCCCAAACTCGCTTCATGAGGGCGCAGCCTTCGCGATACCTTATCACGTATCGACCCGCGCGTCCGCCATTA
This sequence comes from Epinotia bilunana, assembly GCA_947049275.1. Classification (NCBI taxonomy): domain Eukaryota; kingdom Metazoa; phylum Arthropoda; class Insecta; order Lepidoptera; family Tortricidae; genus Epinotia; species Epinotia bilunana. Next base: position 11,315,841 of record OX346275.1, on the reverse strand, counting down.
ACACGCATGCGCAAAAATATGCGGAATAACTGACGTTTCAGCCAGTACCACAGCAAAAATCCTCACGGACCTGTAAATAGAACTGTAAATATTCCAAATTTCAAATTCTAGTGCTCCGCTTGTGATTCGAATGTTTTCCAAATTTGAAACTGCTGTGACCGGCGATTTCTGAACGGACGGGTGAGTTCTTATTTTGAATTCGCGTAATTTTTTAATTAGATTATTCTTTTTTCTGTTTATGTAACCTTTGAAATTGGATTTATCTAGCTTTATTCCTGAAATAGAGTAGAGTAAAGCCTCCTCGGAGGTTTTATTTTATGTATGGTATGTGTGTGTATGTGCCATGCATATATATGTTTTTAGTTTGGTATTTGTGATCCGTGATACGCGGTTGAGATAAAAACTTAATTTGTTTGGTGCCAAGGTCTCCTCGGTAATAAAAAGGCTGTTTTCTGTTGCTTATCCTAACGTATAGATTACTTTTAGACTGAAATGTTTATCTAAAGGTGAACTAGGGAGTAAAAGCCTACTCGCTGAAGGTTTTTCGTAACAAAGAGTCTAAAAATAGTTACGTCTCGAATCTTATGGTAAAGAAAATGAAGAATGCTTGAGCCAACTATTTGAATTATTTATAGGTTTTGTAGTAGCCGATTTCAATACGATTGAGATGTTTTATTACCATAATGTATTCTTATTCTTAAGTTAACGATATTTTAAAAGTTGGATGAAGGCTTCGTACCGGACTTTGTAGGTTATTTTTTATATTAATTAAGTACATACGTAGTATACAAATCACAAATGGGGATTTAAAGTATTTATTTTTCATTATAATAATTTATATTATATGTACAATATACAAAAAAAAACTAAGCTAGCTAAGAAAATAACAAATGAAACTTAAACTTGAAGGTTTTATATACTTACTTCTCTATCTAATATTATATTGCTTGTTTAAGATTTATGTCTTTGGACAATTATTACGTCCACTAATTTCCTGTTTAGCTGTGTTATCACTGGGATGTTACACTATCTGTTTGGTATACCACGACCACGACGGTAGGTAGCTAACAAGCATACATACATCCTGTATGGTAAAGCAGGCACTCCTGCTGTGCGCAATCTGCTTCCCACAGCCTGTGAACACTTGCGACTCCTGAGGAGCCTAGCGCGTTGCCGACCCTGTAAGGATTTGAGGTTTCGTTGCATTGACAACTAGCTCTGTCTTGAAAGACTTGAAAGTGGAGATGTTTATTCTATCAATTATAGAGGACTAGCTTCTGCACGCGACTACATGCGCGTGGAACTCGCATATCTTAGCTCCATACAAGTCCCCTAAGGGGATGATTTCCGGGATAAAAACCATCCTATGTCTCCGGGACTCATACTATCACTATACCAAATTTCATCTAAATCGGTTCAGCAGTTTAAGCGTGAAGAGGCAACAGACAGACGGACAGGCAGACATACTTTCGCAGTTATAAATAGTTATATTAGTATATAGATTATAGATATTGAGATCGAGTCGGCAATACGCATGTCTCCTTTCGAGTTACAGACGTCCATAGGCTACGACGCTTGCTTACCATCAGTCAGGCTGTACGCTTCTTTGCCACCATCATGTAAAAAAAATGGCTAGTTTTACTGTTGACTGCGCGCTGCGGTTGAGATTATTTAATTTGCCTACTTTTTATAAAACTGACATAATGAATTTGATTTATAACCTAGCTGCTGCCCGCGACTCCGTACGCGTGGAACTCGTTTGTATCGTAGCTCTATAAAAAATTTCACCCCCATTCCATCCCCTTAGGAGTTGGTTTCCGGGATACCCTATGTCCTTCCCCGGGACTCAAATTATCTTTATACCTATTGCACCTACACACACCACCTATTGTGATATGTTTAAGCGTGAAGGGGTAACAGACGGACAGGCACACATTCGCATTTATAATACATATTAGTATGCATTGATGCAATTCGGCCAACTCACATAATTTCAAGTAGGTACACTCGTACACTGTAGGTACAGTCAACAGCAAATATTGATGATCATTTTAGTACTTTGTCGCACTTAACGTAACAACAGTGTGACAGTTGGAATGCGTCAAATAGTGAAAGTGACAAGGTACTAAAATGATCATCTACTTTTGCCGTTGACTATGCAGTCAAATTGAATTGTGGCTGTAGAAACTTTGTCAAAATGACAATTACGCGGCCGTCACGATGAATTCTATATTATTGCCATACACTATCAAAAGGGTGGCCCATTATTGAATTTGGTGACCTTAGGTAGGACCTAGGAGGTTAAGACCTACTCGTAATACATATAGGTACCTACGATCATTTGATCAACATACGGTACCCCTCTATGGTCCCAAATAGACGTATACCTTTATCTAAATAGACGACGCAATATAGTTTTTTTTTTTGAACCTGACTGTTGCTATAATAGGACGGACCCAATATAGCGGTCGAATTGCGTGGTTTTTCCCTACTACCCTCGCCTGGGGAAAATCCAGGGGGAGCCTCCGGCACGACCACGCGGGAAAGTTTGTACACTGGAATACTCTACGAGTTTGCGCTCCAGTGACGCAATACAGTCGAGTTCATCCTACTTATACAGACGACCGCTTTAGCCTAGTTGGTAGTGACCCTGCCTACGAAGCAAGAGGTCCTGGGTTCGAATCCCGGCAAGGGCATTTATTTGTGTGATGAGCACGAATATTTGTTCCTGAGTCATGAATGTTTTCTATGTATTTAAGTATTTATTTATCTATATAAGTATGTTTATCGTCGTCTAGTACCCATAGTACAAGCTTTGCTTAGTTTGGAACTAGGTCGATTTTATTTATTTATTTATTTATTTAATCAATAACTTAAATCTATCAATCTATCTATTTGTGTAAGATTGTCCCCTAATATTTATATTATCTTATACTTATATACTGATTCATACTAATATTAGAAATGCGAAAGTGTTTCTGTCTGTCTGTTACCCCTTCACGCTTAAACCACTGAACCGGTTTAGATGAAATATGGCATAGAGATAGTTTGAGTCCCGGGGAAGGACATAGGATGGTTTTTATCCCGGAAACCATCCCCTGAGGAATTCAAATGGGGGGTGAAAGTTTGTATGGACCTACGATATTAAACGAGTTCTTCGGTAGAAGCTTAATAGTAAATTACATGTGAGTACCGAAAGGTTCAAAAATACCTGAGCAATCTTATGCCCTGAACGTTTAAGACCTGTTTAAATATTTATGATCACTTGGTTCGTCATATTTTCAAAGTCGACAGTACCTAACTTCGATTAAAGTGAAAAATTCATCGCCACGGGCGGGAGTTTGGAATGTCGATAGCAGACGTTTTGTTAAAACATTGTCGACTGTACCACCTACTCGGTTGGTGTGATAAACAATGTGTGTCATTGAGTCATCACTGGTGTTATACCTAGTGATGCGTGCAATTACTTGCAATACCTACTTACCTTATACCTACCTATTTGCCCGCGCGGCTACCCTCGCGGGATAAAATATAGCGTACTAGCTTCTGCCCGCGACTCCGTCCGCGTGGAACTCGTTGATATCGTAGCTCGACACAAACTTTCATCCCCCATGTCACCCCCTCGGGGGATGACTTCCGGGATAAAAACTATCCTATGTCCTTCCCCGGGATTTAAACTATCGCCATACCAAATTTCGTCTTAATCGGTTCAGCGGTTTAAGCGTGAAGAGGTAACAGACAGACAGACCGACAGACACACTTTCGCGTTTATAACATTAGTATGGATTTTTAGTACATTACTCATTAAGGTCGTTGAAACTAAAAATGTCTCAGATGCTGGCAAGTATTTGACGCCTGAGCCCACGGCAGGCATCATTTTGCGATATAAGGGTTTTTCTATTACCGCTCGCGATGAGTATAAAATTGTATGTCTCCCCTGGTTCGAAAGTAGGGTTTTCCGCATGTGAAGCGGACGAAAATTTCCACTTTTATCGGTAATATCCATGCCCTCAATCGGCCGAACTCCAAATCGGCAATTGGCAAGAGTTAGCGCAGAACCGAAAATAATGGCGCTCTTTCGTGTCGGGTCGGAGGTTTAAATTGGGTTGGTAAGGTAAGCCTATTACTCCAGGCAAAATACGGTTGTGAAAAACATTAATTTATAATAGCGTTTTTTTTGTCGATAACATTTTAAAATTGTATTCTAAGATGATTTATTCAAGAATCCGGCAAACTTTCCACCCGGAAGTAATTATGTAGCTTTAAATGAAGCATGCATTGTGTTTTTTTGTACGATTTATATTGAATATTATAGAGCAAATGTAAATGAACCAAAATAAAGACAAATATGTTTATTAATATTTTTTCTGACTTTTTAGAAGCTAGTTAATTTATCATTTTTTTGATGTCTGAAATTTTGTCGGATTTTGTCGCTGGGTAACTATTTAATTGATAATATATGCGTTACACATCAAAAAGAAGCTATTATAAATTATTTCCAAAATTGACATTTTTTCCATACATGTTGTCAGTTCATTGACTGGACTATATCTAGGATCCGCAATTTTAACTGTTTAATATCAAATGATATATCGACTATATGGTACATAAGTTTGTCTTTGTGCGACATGTTATAGGCAGGGGACCACAGATGAATGTTTGAGTAAACCACGCAACCGACTTATCGCTCTGCAGATCACATTTTTTGTGGCAACTATGTGGAAGTGTGGAACCTTTTGTTTGTTTGGAAAATTGTTTTAAAATATGAATGATGTAATTGTGAGATAAAGCCGATGACGAAATTTAATTAGTAAATAGAATATTATAGCATGTAGTATGTATCTTTCCTTACCTTTGTTTTCTTGGGGAAGGACATAGGATAGTTTTTACCCCGGAAAACACCCCCTGAAGTGGTGAAATGGGGGATGAAAGTTTGTATCGAGCTACGATATAACGAGTTCCACGCGGACGGAGTCGCGGGCAGAAGCTAGTTTGAATATAATATTGTGGTCTAAAAATTCAAATTAATTTAATTGAATCCAATATTTGACGTTTAATGTTTTTGTGCATCCATACTAATAGTATAAATGCGAAAGTGTGTCTGTCTGTCTGTCTGTTACCTCTTCACGCTTAAACCGCTGAACCGATTTGGATGAAATTTGGTACAGAGATAGTTCGAGTCCTGGGGAAGGACATAGGATAGTTTTTATCCCGGAAATCATCCCCCAAGAGGATGAAGGGGGGGTGAAAGTTTGTATGGAGCTACGATATAAACGAGTTCCACGCGGACGGAGTCGTGGGCCGAAGCTAGTTATAAATAAATGAGCATGAAGGTATACCTACCGAGAGGCGCACGATTTGCGCTGTGAAAACTCCAAAACATCGCGGCACCCGAGGCCCTACCGCGAAGTGAAAACGAACTTCGTTTGAGTGTCTCCGTCTCAGAGGGAGATACACGAACGAAGTTCGTTTTCGTTTCGCGGTTAGGCCTCTGCGTGGAATTGGACCGGAACATGAACGCCGGAGACGGGATGACATTGACATGTGATGACGGGTAGACCAAGCGAACTGGGGCGCTACCGAGAAATGTGCCATCCTACCCGATCGTTTAATCCGTGGTAGAAAGAGTGGAAAGTAGGTTATCTTCATATAAACGTACGGCGCGCGGCTTGTATGTGTGCGTCATAGTAGATACTATGGCGCACACATACAAGCCGCACGCACACTCAAACAAAATCTCTACTGGCGCACTGAAAAACGGGTCGAGATTTTGTTTGAGTGTGCGTGCGGCGCGGCGACGCATAGATACTATGGCGCACACATACTAGTACAAGCCGCGCGCGGTGCGTATGTAGAAGATAACGTACTTTGCACTATTTCTACTGTGTTTAATCTGTCTTTTGTTTTTGCCCCTGCACTATAGGTAAGTAAAGCCGTACCTGCCACGGCCGAACGAGATGGTCGTATAGTTACATATATTGACAGTTAGATAGGTATAGTCAGCGTCATATAGTTAGTACCAGCCAAATATTTCGGTACACGTCTTTATTACTGTAAGAATAAGGGTGTGTTACAAAATATTTGGCTACTCTGGCTGCTACTAACTATATGACGCTGACTCTATATTATTTGTTATCTTTTTCATAGTTTCACTTTTTTGCGACAATCGGAGTAGAATGAGGTTGTGGCAAACAAACGATTACCTGAGGCCCTAGCACGATACGTTTTATCTCACTGTTTACGTTATGTTTCAGTACATTTTCGCCGTAAAGCGTGACGTTAACAGCCTATCGTACTAGCTGGGCTGCCCAAATTAATAGGAAACACTAAGGTCAAGATAATTGAGAAATAGGTACTTATTTGTAAAATGTATTGCTGTCGCGCCAACCTTAAGCCTCCCGGAGCAGAGCGCGATTAAAGACTTGCCCAACTGCAGCTTGGACCGAAAATACCTATTAAAATTACATAAAATCAACGTTTCGTAGTCCCCTGATTTCTTCTCTAAAACTTGACCTATATAACTATTTTTTTTATTAAAAATCAAAGAAATGCTTTAGCCGTGTTCCTGTTTTCATTTTTTAAATAATTTAGTCAAAATCGTTTTCTTTATGTTTGAACACAGCGGAAAATCTGGCATTTTTTTAAGGTTTTTGGAGGTTAATATCTCTTTTAAAAATAAATTTATGAAAAAAAGGAAAACATAGGAACATGTCAATAGTAGCCATAGATTTATGGAAAAAAATGATTGCTCTACTGCCATTATCCAGGGAGAGAACAGGGGACTACGTTTCTATGGAAAAACGGCCGTTGTGTTTCCTCTTATGTAGGTAAGTATATTTATGGTAATCCGTCAGTCATTTCAAAACACGTTCTCAATTCTGCATAGGAGCCTCTATCCGTCCCTTACGCCAATGGTGCGAGTTTCACTTCTTTATTTGATTCCTCTAAGGCTGAGATCATAAGGATACGAGAGACTCGTTCCAAATACTAGCTGGCGTCTCGACATAATGTGATTATCTTGTGCTGAGGGTGCCAACAGCCTACACTCGTAAGGAATAGTTTTGGCAGAAGGGGGGCATAAGTTGCGTAATTCACATGAACAATTATGTGCTAGATTATTTTAAGGTACATACATTACTATACTGTATAAAATGAATATAGATAACTAATTAATTAAGGTAATAGTTATAACTTATAAGATTAGTAGTTAAGACTGTAATTAATTTACCTATGTTTAACCGCTGACGCAAAGAGAGGGGTGTTATAAGTTTAACGTAGCTCCCAACCGGTGAACCGATTTTCATTTAGTTTTTTTGGGTTATAGATCATTTTATCCCGAGTGTTCTTAGCCATGTTTCATGCAAATCTGTGCAGCCGTTTTTGAGATATTGGACTTTGAAATGAAAATGTCGGGGGTTTTTCAACTCTTCTATGTTGTAGTTATTTATTGAAATAAATAGTTAAAAACGAAACAAAAAGGACTAGCCCGCTCAGTGCCGCCCGCGTATTAGGGTGGTGTTCCACTTGTCCAAGATCTTTGTCACACGTGTATTCGCCTCTCACACTTTGCTTAAAAAATGTGAGACAAAATGCACATTGGACAAAGATCTTGGACAAGTGGAATACCACAATTACTTACAGAGAACCGGGGCAGAGCCGTGGGATCAAATTATAGCATACATTTATTTATTTATTTAAACATGTAAACATGACATTACAGTATAACCAATGCGTCATGAAACGACATATACAAAAGACAAAAAATAAACACATATAATTACATTGGTACAGTTGATTGCCTGTCATCCATCTCCTCACAGAAGCTCAGACATTCACCGCACACATACATCCATCGCCACGCAATTAAGTCACACTCCGGTGCTGATGCCAAGAGCGCATTGAGTTGTGAGAGAGCGCGGATCAGCGGCGAATTCCTGCGTGAAACAGTGCGAGCTGCCGGCACCGCCAATAAATCGCGTCGTCGTGCCCTGAGAGTCATCCTGGGGATATCCGGAGTATACAATCGCACGAGGCGACTCACTAGCTCCGGACAATCTGACTCACCGCGTATGATCCGACACGCAGTCACCAACAAACTGTAATTACGCCTTACCTCCAACGAATTATAACCTAAGGTTCCTAACAGGTATTTGGTGGGATACAGGAATGGATAGTACCCAAAAACTTTCCTATATAAAAACCGTAGGAACGTTTTCTGAACTTTCTCCAGAAATAGGGCGTAAGTTGATTCGTGAGGGTTCCATACGATTGACGAAGCTTCAAGCTTGCTTCTAACGAGTGCATTATAAACTAGCCTGATAGCCCTGGGATCATGAAAGTCGCGCAGGTTGCGAATCACAAAACCTAACCTTCGATAGCAGCTTTCAGCAAGTGATAATATGTGCTCATGGAAAGTAAGTCGCAAATTAAAGACCACACCGAGATCCTTAACACTGGAGACACGGTTGATAGGCTCTGCTCCGAGCATGTATTGAGCATGTATCGGGGTATGTGCACGGCAGAAGGTGCAGACACAACACTTGGCAGAGTTGACAAGAAGTTTATTATCCATACTCCACCGGAAGACTAAGTTGATGTCCCTTTGACTCACAATCAGTTAATTGCTCCACACCGTAAACTAATTTTAAATCATCGGCATAAAGGAGACATTGGGATGACTTAATAACAGTTGTGAGATCATTTATCATTATTCCGAACAGGAAAGGTCCCAATATGGATCCCTGACTGACACCAGATCGGGTATGATATGGAGCCGAGACAAAGCATCCATGTCGAACATATTGCTGCCGATCACGCAGATAACTAGCGAAGAAAGACAGTAACTTCGGAGAGAAACCAATTTGGTTCAATTTATTAAGCAACACATCGTTATCCACGCAATCGAAAGCCTTCCCGAAGTCGAAATAAAGGACATCAACCTGGATACCTCTATCAAGATGCTCAGAAATGTTGTCAACCAAGAGCAGAAGATTTGTGTTTACAGAGCGGTTAGGTCTGAAGCCATGCTGTGCATCATTCAAGTAAGGTTTAACCTGCGCTGATAAGGTCTGGTGGAGTATGGATTCAAACAGCTTAGCCAACGTGGAAAGAATAGCAATGGGTCTGTAATTGTCTACAAGTGTGGCGTCCCTTTCGGGATCGGTCTCACCCTGGACACCTTCCAAAGTTGAGGATATGATCCAGAAGTGAGAGCTAAATTAAAAATATATTGCAAGGGGAGTTTCAGATGATCCTGACAACCCTTTACAACATAGGATGGCAATTTATCTGGTGCTACAGAACAACTGGACTTGAGTCGTTTTATCCCCTTCTCCACATCCTCTATTGATATTGAGGCAACGTGTATGTTGGCACTAAGACTCTGATCCCCGGTTGCTAGAACATTCGGGTCCAGGATCGGGATATCCGACAAGAATACGCTAGAGAAGTAACTAGCAAACGCGCTGGCCACCTCACTTCCAGCAAACTGTTTCCCATTGAGCTTAACGCTAGAGACAAACCCACCTTTTGACTTCAGGCTGTCGAGGTGCTGCCAGAACGCGCGAGGATTATCTTTTACCCTACTCTGGATTCGATCAAGGTAAACGTCGTACGCGGACGCTATACGTTGTTTCACATCAGCCCTGAGTTTCGCAAATTTGTTATAAACATCTTTGTTTTTTGTGGATTTCCATTCTCGATGTAATTTACCTTTTAGCTTTAGGTCACTTATCAGGTCTGGAGTGAACCAAACGGGGTAACATCTACTAGCTTTCCTTGAACGAGTCCGTTTCGGTATACACTGGTCAAAAATTCGATATAATATTGTATAAAAGGTGTTAACGGCATTGTCTACATCCACAGCACTAAGAACTTCCTGCCATCTTACATCCGAAATTAATTTGTACAAAGTTCATAATTACCTTTAGAAAAGTTCTAGTCCTGCCGCATGTCTACCTTGCTAGGAGCCAATATTTCTGATGGGGGTCGATGCGCCAAACATCCCGCACGAACCGAAATCTCCAAAGGGGGATGATAAGCATCTGATCTCGGGACCAGTCCTCCGCCCGCGATCTCTAACACTGTAATATTAGGGATGCGCTCTGACACCAGCACGACATCTAATTTCCCTCCATGTGCATTCATCCCCTCATTCCTCTCTTTTAAGCCACAAAGAGTACAAAAATAACAATAATAACATAAAATACTTTGGGATGTGTAAACCGGGTTCAAATTTAAATCACCGAACACAAGCACTACACCCTTTAACGTGTCAATTACTGACTCCACTTTCTGGAACCACCTCATATATATTTCGTCGGTAGCATTCGGAGGGACGTATACTACGCATATATAGCCGGTGACTTGATCCACGATAAATGACGCCCATAGGTCTTCGCCGTTTGCCGTTTCCAACTGTTGACACCGTCGCAACACAACACCCGGGCGGGCAGCGAGCAGCACGCCGCCGCCACGCGAGCCGGTGGCGCGGTCTCGACGTAGCACACTCCAACCGCCGCATGCAAGCTCAGCGTCATTTACGGCATCAGTTAAAAAGTCTCCGTCACCGCTACAATGTCGCATTCCAGAGAGAGAAGGTTTTGTCTGAAATGGCTAAGCTTCGTGTTGAGTCCCCTCACGTTTTGATAGACGATGGCTACTGTCGCTTCCACCTTCTGTTTGACGTCCGGCGTTTCTTGAGACCGCGCCGTTGCTATGTGGTCTTCGAAAAAACCACGGCTTTACACGAGCGTTTTCGGGCCATACTTCCGCAGACAAACACTTTTCGAACAGCGCCCGTGGAACACCTATTTTTAATCCCTAACCTACCTAGACCTAAAGGGGATTTATAATCCCCTTTAGGTCTAAGTTCCTCAACAGTGAAAGATTTTTCGGGGCACATCACCTGTAAATATGCGCGTATGTCATCTGCGCCCGACGCCATATTCCAGAGGTGTATGAATTTGTTTTGCTCGACAGCCTTTAGGGACGTAATTCCTGGCCCAGCGGTGCCTCGCACTGAAGAGAAACGCTTTTTACGAGTCCGAGGCTCCTTCCATTCCCCTGACGCCCCGACTGTCGCTATCGGTGGGTGTAGTGTCTGTCGGCACAACACTGTCCTGCCCAGCCTGCACAAGGAACGTCTCTGCAACATCAGCTCCATCGCGTTGGGTATCTACTATGCCGTCATCCGCATTTTCTTCGGCTACTGCATCAGGTTTTCGAGCGTGCCGATTCTTGCGTTTCCGCTCCACTTTAGACTTACTGGTAATTGTGTCGTCGCTATGCTCTGGAGTTCCCGATTCTTCGCACTGACTGTTGCCTGCTCGAGAAATCTCTAATTGACTTAGTCGCTCGTTGACCATGTCGAGCTTTTTTGAGTAATCAGTAAGGGCGACATGGTATTGGGCTACAAGGGAGAGGGCGTCTGCTAGTTGTTCGCTCAACATGCCCATTTGCTCCCGAATCATACTCACTTCAAGGACTAGAGATGGACCATCCTCTGTGCGTTGTGTTACCGGTGTGGGAGCATCATTTTTGCTCCGATGAGTGATATTCCTGGCCGAAAGCGGCGTTCCAACAGGGGTATCACAATTACGCCCACCCTTTTTGAAGGCAATAGAGCACTCAGGGCACACCCACGTGTCCCTCTGTTCTAGTGGAAGGTTATTTTTATTCGTGCATAATAAATGATAAAGCTTACCGCACTTCCTCACTATGAACTAGAGGTACTCTTCACCGACTCCTAGCTCTTGCGTGCAACCGTGGCAGATCAACTCCGCACTATTGCATTGCCATCGATGTGTTCATTTCACTTCTAACCCGTGCTGAATAGTGCTCAAAGTAGGACAACTCCGCGCAATCACGCGGTGTAGCACATATATGTTCTCGTAGCACTTCGTAGCGGTTGGCGTAGCCGATGCTTTGGTCGCGGTGACGTCAGCGCGTACGGATCGCAGCACGGCTAGCACGCGACGGCGCGCGAGCTCTCTCGATTTTTCTCGCACTATCCGTCTCTCTCTTATTAGAACACTTGGAAGAAGAGGTATTGTGCGATAAAAATCGAGAGTATGTCGCGGCCGTCGTGTGCTAGACGTGCAGTTGTCTATTTTGCCGTTACCTATGCTACGTTAACAATGTTTGGCTCAGCGGCAGAGACAGCGGACTCGCAAACACGACGGCACCGGTTCGAATCCGAGATACTTGCAAAAAAGTTGACGTCTCTTTCTAGGACCGCCCACTAGGCGGAGCCCACCCGTAACAGATCCACAAGAGGAACAAGGAATCGAAACTACGCTGTTCAAGCCAATCACAATTTAAATAAGCAAATAAATTTACACAGAATATAGGGTCATTACGCTGGTTACGCGACCACCTTCGGTTGGCGACCTCCTGAAGGAGAAGGTTTTTTCTGTTGAAGATAACATCAATTCTACAGACCCTATTGAGAGAATTAGTTTTACATGCATTTTTTTGTTGTTTTAGAATAGAAATCTACTAAAAAACCGAGGAAATATCCTTTCAGGTCACCAACTCAGCTAAGTGGTCGCCAACCGGCACATAAAATTAGGTGGTCGCTAACCGGCGAAATGAAACAAGTAAAACACGTCCGCACCATGTGACCTCGGACGACTTATATACGACTATCATAGCATATACGACTTACATAGCTTCTGCCTGTGACTCCGTCCGCGTTGGAACTCGTTTATATCGTAGCTCTATACAAACTTTCACCCCTTAAGGGATGATTTCCGGGATAAAAACTATCCTATGTCCGTCCCCGGGACTGAAACTATTTACGGTTTAAGCGTGAAGAGATAACAGACACACAGACACACTTTCGCATTTATAATACTAGTACGGATGTATAACATGAAGGTCCATTTTGTATACTGATAAAAGATATTTTAAATCGGAAAAACCTTGACGTGACTTCTTGTTCCATTGACCCATTCAGGGCCCATGACGACACATATGCGTCAGACCGCCGTAGTCGCTTTCCGCTACATACGAGGAAAACCACGGGATCGGCTTACGCTCGTAGCGATTCTGGGCAATGAATGTGTTTCTGACTAAATTAAAATTAAAGTGTTATAATATTTATTGTAGGTCTAGTGGAGGTACATTGACGAAATAAAAATAGGTACCTACATTACAATTAAACTAGACTAAACCTAATTGAAGTCTCTCATCGGGCCCCTGCGTTCGGTGGGTGGAGACCTTTAAAGTTGAATTCATCATGTGAGCCATTTAAAATACAGTTTTGTAGTCATCCCACAACTAAACAGACAATAGACCGGACTATTTAAAGGTCATAGCTAGCGTTCGTATAGGAGCTGAAACCTTTCAAGTATGATACGAGAAATAATGAGATGGCATTTTCTTGAAAACCTCCGACTGCGTGGGCAGCATGGTAAAATAGAGAACTTTTTATTTTAACGTCCAATCGACATGTCCACCTACTACTAAGGAATAAATACTAAAGGAATAAATATTAGGGGAGAATCTTACACAAATCGAACTAGCCCGACAGCTGCTCGATAAGGCTTGCGTTATGGATACTAGACATACATACATACATACATACAATCACGCCTTAAAAAAAGGATACTAGACGACGATATATTAATAGATATTAGATACTAAAATACAAATAAAATATCCAAGACTCAGAAACAAATATTCATGCTAATCACACAAATATTTACCCTTACCGGGATTCGAACCCAGGACCTTCAGCTTCTTAGATCGTCACTACCCACTAGGCTAACCCTATAGGATCACTTTGTTGTCTGTCGTCTAAACCTATAGGATCACTTTGTTGTCTGCCTGACTGTACGTCTGTTAAGACCCTTTTTACTGAGGTTCGCAGTCCCATGAAGCTGTAAAGCAATCAAAAGCTACGTCATTTATTCCGTATATTTTTATCAGCCGGCGCAGCTCCGCCCGCGTATTGTACAGGCAAACCCGCGGGATAAAATATACCCTAAGGACATCTAAAAAGTCCATTCTACGCGCAGATGAAAGATTTTTTTAAATCTGGTAAAAACTTACAAAGCTAAAATCTCACACACTTTTCCTCTTTATAATATTAACTAGTATAGAAATCAACAAAACTATTGTAGAATAAATGAGATGCTTCTAAACTGGGCTGGGGTGCTGTTTACTGGGGTGGTTAATCTGAAAACCCTTCGTTGGCGTTTGGATCTCTGCTTACCCGATTTGGACTAATTGGCGTAATTAATTCAATTGAGTAACCCACTACCACTACCCACTCGCTTTGTTACTTATGCGAACGCGTCTAGAAGGGGGTTAGAGCGTAGGTGATACTTAACAAGCGTGTAATTGTCGGTCTTCTTTTAAAATTAACCCTTTTACCAACTTTTATTTAGTTTCACTGGGGTACCTAATGTGTTTGTAATTTTAACGGGTGGGTTCCCAGAGCAATTAACTGGAGACGCTTTTAATGTACCTACTTTCCCCTCTGCCTACATTTTGTGAGTATTTATAAAAAACTTTTTTCTCGAATTAAGTGTTTTTAGTGTGCGCACGTGATTGTTTTAGTATAGGTGCGTAGTAATGAGAGAGCGTTTTGCATGTGTACGTTTCATCGTATCGGAAGTATGTTTAGCAGAATTTTCATTTCATCGAAAACCATTTTTTTAAGAAACATTACTTTTTATCAAACAACCCTAAACTAACCTAATGGGTTCTACAGAATGACCTTTTAGCTGTTCCTAAAAGGTTAACCGCTTCTGAGTTTTTTTTTCGATGAAATGAAAATTCGGCGAATCAATGCATTCGGTGGAACGTTAGTCGATAAAATAGGGGACTCCGAAAGTAGCCAAATATATTGCAAGACGTCTTTATTACTGTAAGAGTAATGTGTTACAATATATTTGGCGTCTTGCTGCTACTAAGAAATAGTATTACGATGCTGAATGTGCTATTTCTTCAGAAGAATCATTTGGACTATATTTATGGACAAATTAATGATTAATAGAACGTATTAAGAGTCCGCAGTAAGCTCGGTTCTCCATACAAATGTAGTTACGCTCTCATTGTAAAACTACGTGTTGGATTGCAACGAAACTTTGCATGTACAATGTCATGAGGAATATCCAGGTCTGTAATTAGTTTATGTAGCTTCAGTTACCATAGTAAAAAAATACAGCGAATTTCAGTTTTTCATACAAAACTTGTTTTTGCTGTATTTCGTTTGTTTTATATACTGGAACCATATAAACTAATTACAGACATAGATATACCTCATGTCATTGTATATGCAAAGTTTTGTCACAATCCAACACGTAGTTTTAAAATGAGAAGGAAACTCCGCTTGTATGGGAAGGTGAAATTCGGCCGAGCTTACTGCGGACTCTTATGTTAAATAATTATGATTTTTAACGATGAAAGGCGAAACCCTCAACCATTCCGTTTCCATTCAAATCACGAACTTAAATAATTAGGCCTCCGCCCGTCACTCGAGCCATTTGCCACTTATCCCATTACCTTTGAGGGCACGGAAAAATGACCCGTAATTGTAGGTCCCAAATTGGTCTTTAGCGTAAGCTTTCTGAGTGGGATGAATACATTTTTGTTGGTTACTTATATTGTATTCGGTTGCGGCGTTGTTGGTAGTCAGTATAAAAATTTACGAATTCTAGGTGGTTCTAGCGAGGAAAATTGTATTAAGTACAAATTATTTCAACTGAGCTATCGTCTAAACATTCAAGCCAAACAATTATTATTTATTGATTTAATCTTTACTGCACAAAAGAACAAATTATCGAACAAAAGGAGGACTTAATGCCGTAAGCATTCTCTACCAGTCAACCTTTGGGCAAAGCAGACAAATAGTGGGCGGTGCAACTACAGATACTTATAGACACACAGTGGGTATATATATATACATACATAATAAATGTAAAATAATAGTTGGTAATACCAACTACTGTTTCGCTTTTCCTCTTACCCCACCTGACCCTACACAAATAAAATACGTACAAATATACAGACGAAAATAGCGAACAGAAACATTCAGAATCTGCGGCTCTGATAGCAAACAACTTGCGTAAAGATTTTTTTAAACGCGAATCTGAGATTTTTAAACGAAAACGAACTTCGCTTCTCGAACTAGCAAGTGCGACAGAGACGGAGATACACACACGAAGTTCGTTTTCGTTTCGCGGTAGCCCCTCTGGTCGGAGACTGTCGGATTTTAACGGGTGGCGTTCCGGAGGCGATTATGTGGTCTTCACATACGCCGTTCTATAAGACTGTCCCGCAATAATTATTTATTTATATTGCCCATCAGACTGAATGAGTTCTAAACATGTTCAAACAAGTACAATCCATTCACTTGGCCGGTTCAGTTGATTCGGTCTTTTAAAACGCATTAGTTCGCCTGAGACCGGTATTAGTTCCAAGAGAACGACTCCTTTAGTGGTCTTGCTATTGTGAAATTATTGTATGAAATAAGTCAGTTGGAACACCTTGTTTATTCAAGAGGTGATGAGATGGCCATCCATACTCGCATAATAATGCTTAAGTGACTTACATTTTTGCACCTATGACAAAGCAAAATATGACATGAATCGCCATTTTTGTAACAGACGTCAATAATCTACTTTAAAAACAAAGTTTAAACCGACTTCAATTCAGTACTTCGTCCGGCGAACACTTTCCTAGAGCAATTGCGTTGATTATCAAAGACAAAGCCCAAGTCGCTATATGTGGGACGATAATATTTGACGAGTTCCGTCGATTCCTCAAGGATCTCAGAATCAACTTTGGTTCTTTATTAGTTGCTACTTCAACGGAATCATATCAAAATCTTTGTCGTACATTAAGTTGTCTGTGGTCTTCCACTTCACTAAAAATACCGAAATCACGCGTGCCTATAAAATTAGGGTTGCCCTCAATTTCAATTCATTTCGGTGACAGTGGGACCACCTCGAAAAATATATTTGAAAACCGGTCCACAATTTGTCAGAGAAATCTGAGAACAACATTAAAAAAAAATACATACAGTGAAAAACAATACGTAAAGTGAAGTGAAAATGTGGCTATAATAGATCGACAAAATGCGATATTGCTGTGACAGGTTGCTAGCCCATCGTCCACAACACACTTCAATCCTGTTCTCTTAGTACGACTGTCACGACACCCACAGGAAGAAATGGGGTTGTGCTATTCTAACCTGACACAGGTATATTCGTTAATCGCCTTAAGATAAAACTAAATCCATACTTATATGTAAAGTGGCCGTCAATAGAATTTGCTATGTAAACAAACCGCTATAGTGAAAGACAATTTCAATATGGCGGTTTGTTTACATAGTTAGCAAATTCTATTGACGGACACTTTATGCACGTCTGTTGCCTTTTCACTCTTAAACCGCTGGCCCGTATACAATGAAATTTGGTGTGAAGATAGTTTGAATACCGGGGAAGGACGAAGGATAGGTTTTATCCCAAAATTCATCCCCTAAGGGAGAATGGGGGGCGGAAGTTAGTATCGAAGTCGCAAGCAGAAGCTAGTCTAATATAAAATATGGTGCAGTATAAATTACTTATCGCACTACCATAGAAATTTGCACTCCCCTTTTCATCCCTTCAAGGGATGATTTTTGGGATAAAAACTATCCTGTCCTTCCCGGGAAGGACAGGATAGTTTTTATCCCAAAGTTTGAGACCTCGGGGTCTCAAACTATTCCCATCATCATTTCCCGGGGTCTCAAACTATCCCCATCATTTCATCTACGTTGATTCAGCGGCTTAAGCAGGAATAAAACACCTTAGAAAAGTTGAAAAACCCCGATATATTCCTTCCCAAGTCCAATATTTCAAAATCGGCTGAACCGATTTCGTTGAAATTGTAGACTAAGAACCACCCCGGTCACGTCAGCTTTCGTTAAAAAAACGCATTAAAATCGGTCCATTCGTTTAGGAGCTACGCCACGGACAGACACACAGATACAGACACAACTTTTAGCGTGGGGGTTAAAAAGTAACAGACAGACAGTTACTTTCGCATATTAGTAGGTATGCATTTTTAGCGACTGGTAGTATCACCGAAAATATCATCAGACCAAGTACGTGTGTTACTATGCCAAGGTTCCAACACCCTATTTAAACTGCAACCTTCCGTGCACTGAAAACCTGGATTATTTCACTTCTTTAATGAAACAGCCTACCATGTATATGCTAATCAATATGTGACCTCGCACAACATCGCATCTCACACTCACATTCTTCTAATATGAACTGTATTCACGCGTAACAAAATCGTTTATTTTATGACGGAACTGCGTAAGATATGACGTTGGAAAATTCGCAAGCGACCTCGCTATAGCAGCGTCGTAACTTGACACTGTTTCTTGTCCAAATGTGAGCTTTATTAGAACGCTATAAAGTTGTTTTTTGTATGAGTGTTGTTGTGTAAGATAAGTCGTGTGAAATGCAGCTCATACGTGACCCACTTACGCTTTCTTACGTAGCGTGACGAGGAATAAGTTTTTCAGCTTATTATAGTTGATTAATTGACTCGGAAAATCTTTAGGAGAAAAAGTCTTGGACGTTATAAATAAATTGCACGACTTATAGTAGCATTGCCTTCTGCCCGCGACTTGGTCCGCGTGGAACTCGCTTATAATATAGTAGCTTCATACAAATTTTCATCCCATTGGCGGTGATTTCCGGGACAAAAACTATCCAATGTCCTTCCCTGGGACTTAACGGTGTAGCGGTTTAAGCGTGAAGAAGTAACAGACAGGCAGACAGACACACTTATAATACTAGCTTCTGCCCGCGACTCAAAGCTCCGTCCGCGTGGAACTCGATTACCGTAGCTCCATACAAATTTTCACCCCATTAGAGGATGATTCCCGGAATAAAAACTATCCCCGGGATTCAAACAGACAGACCGACACACGTTCGCATTTATAATATAAGTATGGATTACACGATTTATAGTAAGCATAATCGAAGAATGAAAAGGTTCGCCACTTTTCGACTCTTTTTCAATGCTGTTAATTTCCTAAACTGTCCTTTTAATACCACGACTACATTCAGAAAACTCTCAATATAGGTAAGATGTAAGTAACCAAATCTGCGGCGCTACGACGAACTTCAAAAGTCGAAGTTCGGGTATTTCCATCTCTATCGCACTCCCTTACTCGAGTGACAGGGATGCACTTCGACTTTCGAACTTCGTGGTAGCGCCGCTGATACCGGGTCTTCCCGATAGCAATCTCAGCGATTTTTCTTCGGAGTTCCGCTCTCTACTTTTATGCCAATAATATCATCGTCATATCGGCCGAAAGACCACTGCTGACGCCGTATCATGGTCGCCCTCATCACGCGATAAGTGACAAGATAAGAGCGTCGTCTCGTTCTATCAAACGGTGTCAGCCAGTGACGGACGCCCTATCCTGTCACTTATCGTGTGATAAGGCGGACCATGATACGGGGTCTGGACAAAGGCCTACCCCAAAGCGCATTCCGGTGTCACTCGCCATAATTGTTTGTTCGTGGTTCGTCCCTAGATGTCAGAGTTGCCCAAGTTTTGACTTTTGACAGGAGTGACGTCACCAGACGCTGATTGTTGGATTAAAACACGTTCCGTTTCACATTACTTCAAATCGTAATTATTGTTTGAAATTAGCATCAACTAAAGTAAAAACGTTTCAGTAGCTATTATTTTTTGTTTTTTCAACATTTTGGTCACATAATAATGGTAAATATTATAGCTGCATCTTCCCTATTGAAATTAGTATCGGACTTACTACCTATTTGCACTGAGCGCGCGCGTGCGCGGTGGAAATAGGTAGTAAGTCCCATACTAATTTCAATTCTCGCCCATCCACGCCCCGCCTCGCCTCGCCGGTGGAAAACCACCTTCATAGTTGGTTGTATGGTGACACAGCATGGCTTAGCCCTGGCTAAAGCCTCTACCCTGTATTATACAGGGTATTAGGAACTAGCTGTTTAGGTTAGCCCAGAATACGTTATGGTTATGCAAATATCGTCATTTGAATATTTAGTAGACGCCTGGTTTAATCCCGGTATGTGTGCGAAGATGCTGATGTTTTAACCCGCGCCGCAAAAGGGGTGTTATAATCAGAGCCCGGAATTTTCACGGCAAAATAAAAGACTGTCGCAATCTTACTAGTGTTAGATACATTTTTGTATCGATATCGAGTATTATTATTTATTATCGAATATTTTAAAATACTTCGCAACGGTCAATTTAAAATAATATACGAGAAATATGTAAAAAAAACTTACTCAACCTGAACAACATACCAATTAAAATACCCAACCAATACCAATTAAGACGACCGCTTTAGCCTAGTTGGTAGTGACCCTGCCTACGAAGCAAGAGGTCCCGGGTTCGAATCCCGGTAAGGGCATTTATTTGTGTGATGAGCACGAATATTTGTTCCTGAGTCATGGATGTTTTCTATGTATTTAAGTATTTATTTATCTATATAAGTATGTTTATCGTCGTCTAGTACCCATAGTACAAGCTTTGCTTAGTTTGGGACTAGGTCGATTTGTGTAAGATTGTCCCCTAATATTTATTTATTTATTATTTATTTATTTAAAATGATTTTTCTAAATTCCTTGACGTCGAGTGAAGTTGAACGATCATTTAGTATATATAAATGGCTTTATAGTGATAAACGAAACTGTCTGTCTACTCCCAGAGAATGTTGAGAAATTAATGATTATATACTCTTATTACCATCAGAAATAAAATGACATGTGCTGCTGTGTGTACTGACGTGGGTTTCGAAGAAGAAATTGCATCTGTTTCTATGTAATTTTAAACAAACCTCACGTAATTTTGTGGACCGTGTTTTTTTTCTTCTATTACACAACTATCGATATCGATACAAAAATGTTACTAACACTAGTAAGGTTGCGTCAGTCTTTTGTTTTGCCATGAACATTCCGGGCTCTGGTTATAATATAAGTTTGACGTTTATGTGTGTTTGTTTGTGGCATCGTAGCTCTTAATCGAACGAAACGATTTTAATGCTGTTTTTTTGTTCGAAAGCTGACGTGATCGAGATGGTTCTTTACGTTTCAACAAAATCGGTTCAGCCTATTTTGAGATATTGAACCTTGAAATGAAAACGTCACACTTGGCCTATTATTGCTATTGTACAGTCAGAATCATATAGTATGTAGCATCCTCCTCCTCCTTCTCCTTGTCAGCTAACACACACACACACACACACACACACACACACACACACACACACACACACCGTTGCTCGTGAACTTGTCTTGTCGCTTTGTATTGTATGGTAAATTTTTGCTTTTTAAATTGTTACATGTTGAACTTCCAAATCTGCTTCACATATTTGCACTCCAGGGCCCCAAGATACAGGCTCAGCCTAGTTTGGGGTCCGCCGGACACCGTTGTTTTTTTTTTAATCCAAAGGACCAAATAATTCGTCACACATCGTTATTCCCATGGACATAAAGATGTGTTACGAAGTATTTAGCGCTTTGAATGTTACAGATTATATGACGCTGACTGTACATAGAAAACCATCAGTAAAAAAAAATCTGTCAAAAATTTCATTTTTGGTACAAGCTTTTATTGCCGACTGTACTTTTCTGTATACGGTCATCAACTACTCATTGAGACGATTCTAACGAGCCCAAACTCGATGGGGTTATGTGGTTTTATTACGGAGTTCCTATGGCCACCTTCCAGCTCCACCTCATCATAATATTGCATTGTCACGCGATTTGCATATTCGTGCAAAACTTGATCTCAATCGGAAACCGGGAAGTGGATCAAATTTAACTTGCAAGATTTGATTACAGACACACAGACAACGGGACAGGTGAAACTAAATAAAAGCTTGTAAAATATCCAATAATATTTCACCGACACCCCTGATTTGATTAAACACGAGGTCGATCTGGCCTCGTGCCAATACAATAAGCTAAGCCAGACCTTAGCTCAGGTAAGCCATATACATACGCAGCTACAAAATATCAACGTTACCTATCTCAAATGTGTCTTGGCGCAGATTTTATTGCAACAGGAGGTGACAATATTTAGTAGGGTAAATATTTTTACGCGGAATTTACAGCCTACGTGTGCAAAATAGGGATCATCCACATATTACGTCTCAGCAACAGGGGGGTCATACCAAACGTATGTGTTAAATGGATCGGAAAAAGCGTGACATGGGGGAGGGTCCCGGCCAGGGAGGGGCGTACAATTTTGTATTTACAATGGGCGGTAATAAATAAAGCCACCGATCGCTTTATCGCCTTTGGCTCAAATATATACTAACCATCTAACCTGGTTTTGCTACAAAGCGAAAACATACGGATCTGCTGATTGAGAGAGTCAACTATGTATGTACAGTCAAGGTGAAATATAAGCTACCACTTGCGAACCTTACACAAAGGTATAATTGTATGCATAATTATGACGTCGTTTGTATACCAAAGAGCACTAAAATGGCTACACTAGCTGATGCCCGCGGCTTCGCTCGCATGGTTATAGGAAAATGTAACATATTGAAATTTTCCCGTGGGAATTAGACGTTTTCCCGCTGGAAAAGTAGCCTATGTCACTCTCCAGCCTCTAAACTATTGCACAATTGCACAACAGTAAGTTATTATGACATTTCTAAAGAAGTATTTTCATCTATGCCTAACTTTACAGCCATATAAAAATGTTTTTGTACTTCCGTACGGTTTGTGGAAATGATGGAGCGAGCTTGGGAGTAGGCATAAAGGAGAGGGCAAATGCACAAAATCCCGCTGGGCCGGAGTGTATCCGAACGGGCCTTCACCAAGATAAGATAAGATATGCCCACTGCTGGGCACAGGCCTCCTCTCTTGAATGAAGGAAATATATCAGCTGTTATTTTTTGAAAGTCTAAATGACAGTTAGAGCAAGAATATCAGTAAGGATTAGAAAGAAAAAACAAAAATCTCACCAATATTTTATTCAACTGACAACTTGTTCACGATTACTGTTCTCCAACAAAAACCTCGTGACCCTCTCAACTTTTTCTTCAGCGTCTCTCAAAATGACATCGTCCAGCTCTGTCGCTCTCTTGTACAGTGCATATGTCTCCATCGTCGACTTCTGAAGCTTCTTGACGCTGTCAACGAGCTCTGGCAGGTTTGGTTTGGCTCGGATGAACTCGATATCTTCGTTTGATAGTATGCTGTAGTTGATCCGGATTTTGGCAGACTTCTTGGCCATTTTCAGTTGTCTGGAAGTGAAAAATCATGTTTGGGTCAATCAACTATTTCTTGTTGTTATTCTGTCTCATTGGCCAGGAGACAAAATTACAATTTCTTAGAAAAGATGGTTACAATGCGGACTTCTGACGTGCCTAGAAGATGGTATATACAAAAAGGAGTCGAACTTGACAAGAAAACCCCACAATTGGTGATTTAAAACCCATAAATCGCAGTTTTAAAAAGTGTCAGGAGACGTAACCATGCCAACCAGTGACAGTAATAGTTGATACCCACATTTACATTAAGGCTGGAAACAGTGCTCGACCGACGGTACGTCCTGAACGTCAGCGCTGAGCGTCGGTTGCGAAAATGCATTCAGTGCAACGCTGACGGCGAACTGGGACGCGTGTGTGCAGTATGTACGGTCAGTCGCTCCGTCAGCGAAGCACTGAACGCATCCATACAATCTCATAGCTCGTCGGTCGACCGACTACGCGCGACCGACGAGCTCGACCGACGGTCGCGGTACGCGCGACGTAGCTGTACGCGTGTAGCAGTTTATCAGCGCTGCACTGTATTTCGTCATACATTTCCATTGATATAGCTACGTCCAACCGATGTCAGCGCTCACCGTCGGTTGAGCACTGTTTCCAGCCTAAGTGTCAATCATAATATTGTTCACAATGCATGTGCTCGAAAAGAGCGTTTTCCATGCACCCAAATCGTGCGGAATGGCCACTTTTTGTGCGTGCTTTTTACTTTGATTTTTAAGTCTGTCGTCAGCCCGACGCAAAGAGTTTTTATTACTTGAGAAAAGTTTTACAAATATTTCAATTACACTTTTTCTTGCATATAAAAGGCATATGTTGCAGCGCATGTATTTAAAACTAAAAAGCCCGCCATTGTTGTGATTGTTGTTTACTTTGGAGTTGTTTTAAATATGTTAAAAGACGAGTGAAAGTGACTAATAATAATTATTATTTACTGCGTTTCGATACTCATACTCATACTCATTTATTGATAATACTAAAAATATATCATGTCAAAATATTACAATTGTTTAATTATGATATGACAACTAATAATTCATTCTGAAACTATTCATTCAGTATGTTTCTTAGAACTACGACGCGACGGTAAATCGTCTTCTTACTTACTCAAAATGAATTGTGTTACAAAACAACAATACAATGGTTTTAACTTTTAAGTGAATAAACTTGACAGCAAAAGATGTGGAGAAGTTTTTCAATGCAGTTCCAGACAATAAGTTAGGTACCTGATAATAATATTATTTTTTATTGTAATTTAAATTGTATTTGCATGCATTTGAATGTGCTTAAGTGTGCTTGAGTCAGCTGCCCCTAGTAACTAGAAGATGCAGGAATGCTCACAAACCGTAAAGTTTCATGCAGAATTTACCTTAGATACTATTAAGTTATTGGTTTGTCTATGCCTCCCCACCCCTTAACAAAATCCTAGCTACGCCCTTGGAACCTTTCCGGCCCAACGGCCATCGGTTCTACGTGCTATGTGCTTTGCCCACTGCGACTTAAGTTTAGCAATTCGGTTGCCTACTGCACTCTATTAAAACGCGTGCAGCTACCTGCGGCAGTTTATATAGCAAATAATTAAATAAGAGTAGGCACCGTTTATGCCGATGAGAGTCTCACCAAATATGCAGTCGCATCATAATATGAGGGATACTCCAATTCACCCCTAAACAGCAAATTACGGGCGGCATTGAAAAAAAAAGAAGTTTGGTGGGAATTGTACAATACAAAATTGTGTTTAGAAGTGCTGTGTTCAGAGTGAGCACCCTGCATTGTTGACAGCTAGGGACGACCCTAGCTGTCAACAACTAATCATCAAACCAATAAACGGGCGAACAAACATACTTAAATTGCAAGTACAATAGAATTTGTGAAGACTACTTACAATTCAGCGTCTTGTAGAAAGCCTCGCCTGTTCTGAACTTCTTTCTTCCACTGACTTTTCTCGCTCAACAGCTGTTCATGGTACCTGTAAATAAGTATTTCCATCAAATGCTGCAACATTATCATTTATCAACAACACCTAAGGGCCTATGCAGGCTGACTGCGTTTTATAAGTGTGCCGTCGACGCGCGTTGGTGTCTGCCTGCATAGGCCCTAACGAGCGGCGACCGCGGTGAGCATTCCAAACAATAATATTACCACCTATTGTAAAAAATTAAGAAGACAAAGGAAGATGCCTAAAATGTCAGTGACATAGTGACCATCAATTTACAGTATAGACAAGGAATGTGGCATGATGTTGGTTATTGTGCTATACTCACATAAATCTACATGAAAAATACACCAAAATACTACTATTACTCACTGGTAAAGGTACTCGTCATCTTCTCCGCTTTTAGTGTCGTCCAAATCGATGTGCATGGACGGTTCAGGCACTAAAACAACCGATAAAGGGCATATTAACACCATGAGAACCTTTACACTGCTTCACTTTTTTAACATGCTATTTAAGCCTGCTATACAGTTAATTACCGCCCTATTTTACACTATAATCTTTGTTAAGGACTGAGTGAACGCTTGAATTGTTCAATAAGTAACTATTATAGCAAAATAACCATGCATTTCATTCAATAATACCGATGCTTCTGCGCTCGAAGAAACTGGACCTACGACGGCGCCGCGGCGGCGAGTCAGCGGAATTTTCCGCGTTATGCTTCTCTACATTATTCTCTGTTAACGTATTCATCCCGTAATAATTTGTTTTTATTTAACACTTGTATAAAAATAATCCGTAATAACAAAGCAACACAAAACACAACGTTCGTTGACGTTTCAAAGTTTGGTTCAAACTATGTGTGACGTTTACAATCATGAGTGTTGCCAGGAAAGCAAAAAAATTTACCCCTAAAATCATACGTCGCATGGGCCAACTTATTGAAATCATTGAAATAGAATAAATCGATACATTATAATTTATAATATTTTACGTACCCTAAATATCAGATTCTTAGAAAAACAATAAGGACTTAGTAGAATTATTCATAGAAATATAGGGCTTAAAAAACATGACTGAAAAAACAACAACACTTTTAACCACCGTCCGAGTCAGTAGCACAATAACAGAAAACATACACTCTCGTTCCTTCGAGTTAAAATATTATTGTAAATAAAACACATTATGATTTATGAATCACTTAGACTGCTAGGGCATCCTGTTTAGAGTTTTATCGTTTTTTTTATCACAAGCTCGCATATTTCATGCTAATGTTAATCTAATTCACAGATTTGGAATTTGGAAATAAATGTTCATGTAGGTACACAGTAATGTTACAGTACTTAAATGTTATGACCTTCGTCAGCAAACATAAAAAGCAATAGGTAGCGGTTAAAACTTTTAATATGTTGACACGCAGCTTTTATAAATATACCAAGATCATTATATGGGAAATACCTACCACGTTAATAATGTACGAATATGGTTCTGAGCAGATTTAAAAGTCAATCAATACATTATATAAACTAAAAGTGACTTGTTGAACAAAATCCGGCTAGAATGACCGTACGCCTGGATATAAGCAAATATATGGTTATTTGGCGTAAGGTACATTCTTTGCCTGTGAAAAGTGAAAGCTGGATGAAAGGTATGGTTTGCTGTCTTATTCCAATTCCAACTATAACAAGTTGTTGTGATTTGTGAGAAATTGCTATATTATGATTACTATGTATATTGATAAAACGCTCGCTCGCTCGACATTCGGCACAGGACACCTTGTTGCATTTACCTGCCACGATTGGTGCGACGGAGAGCACAACAGAGGAGTCCTATCCCCACATTGTTTGGCCCCGCTCGTAGCGAGTGTTTGATAACAGTATAGGTAAGTGTATTTAATGGCCTTGAAGCTGGTAAACCTGCACGTCTAGCACACGACGGCCGCGACATACTCTCGATTTTTATCGCACTATACCTCTTCTTCTAAGTGTTCTAATAAGAGAGAGACGGATAGTGCGAGAAAAATCGAGAGAGCTCGCGCGCCGTCGCGTGCTAGCCGTGCTGTATGTATAATGTGACAGACGGACAGACACCGAGTGAACGTTTGTGAGACGCTTAAGATTAAGACCTGCCGGAACCTAACTGGCGCGGCCTGCGGTGGCGGTCATTAGTAAACTTGACAGTTATTTTCATTGTTCCGTCATCGCCAGTGTGAATCAGGCCTTAAGTGTTTCGTTGGACCAATTTTGGTACAACACTAAAAAAATAACATACAAAAGCGAGTACCTACTTGTCACTCTGTCCACGGGGAGCATCGTATGTCGCTGTAATAACCCTCTTACGTCCCAGGGGTCCTAACAAGGACGCAGTTTCCATCTCGGTTGGAAATTGTATGATTTACGATAACAATAACAGGCATTTGACCTTTGTGATAAGATGGAATAAAAGTGTAGTTTGTTACCAAACTACGTTTTGGGATTGCGTAGTTTTTAGGGTTCCGTAGTCAACAAGGAACCCTTATTTATTATTTATATATTTATTTATTTATTTATTGACTTATAGTTTCGCCATGTCCGTCCGTCCGTCTGTCCGTCTTCGGCTTTGCTCTGTAACCATTACTATAGAAAACTGTGATTCGGCATGGATATATGAATCAATCACGCCGATAAAATAGTACAATACAATTTGGAAAAAATTTTTTTAGGGTAGGTACCTCCCCTACACCTAGTGTGGGGTATTGTTGGATAGCTCGTTCAAAAATATTATAGGTTTTCTAAAACCATTTTTCAAATCAGTAATTCGTTTGCGAGATATTGGGCTTTAAAGCCCTAATTTTAGTCCGAGTCATGGTCCCCCCTCTGCCGGCTAAATTGCTACTACTAGGGAATTGAAAAAAGTCGTGGTAGTAGTACATATAATGAATTTAAAAGGAAAACTATCACGAACAAGTAGGCATAAGTAGTTACCGAGTAATAGTCGACCAACTTAATGTGTAATTGAAAAGGCCAATTTTCGTACAAATTCGGCCGACGCAACCGCACCGCACGTCGATGTAAGTAAGACAGACAGGCAACTACGGAACCCTACACTGCGCGTGGCCCGACACGCACTTGGCCGGTTTTTATAATTACTATTATGGAATTTAACGCTCCTCAAAAAAATGTTTACGCAGGCTGAATGCACTGGACTATAATGTTGTAATTTTAAGAACTATTTAACTGCATTCCGAGCAAAATAAAAATCGTTGAATCATTGATATTTATTTATTTATTTATTGTTTAAATATATTTACACAGCATTACAGATTTAAGTCTGATACACTGTGAAAAGAAACATCAATTTAAACGATAACAAAGCAATTTAAACAAAGCAATAATAATAATAATCAAATATATACACTATAAATCCTCAACTAGCGAAGGGGTCTAAATATAATGGTTTCCTTAACAGACCATGAAACATTTACGAGAAGACCTGTATTGCAGAAGCTTACTTCCAGCTTTTATCTGCCTCGAATGCCATGATAACCCCACTTAGAGCTTTCTCGGGCCTCTTAACTGTTCGCAAGAGGAGCTTTAGCGCTCATTAAAACTCAGTTCATTACGTGCTTTTAGACTCTACGGTAGAGTATGTATTTATGTCTGTATGTAGTATCATTAACCCTTTCATAGCATGACGTGTGTGTGTCATGGTAGCAGGTGAGCATTTCTATTTAAAATACACCTAGGTGTCACGTAGGGTTTCCAACCGTACTATATTATATAGTATTGTACTATATTTTGACTCTTTGTACTATATACTGTTGAAGAAATATATAGTACGCAGAAATACTATATTTTGAGGGACCTTACGAAGTGCTTCAAATTACCGAGATTTTTTACTATTAGCAAAAATACCCAGCCAAGTACTATATTTTTTTACAGGATACTATATTTTTGTCGTTTTTTATGGAAAATAGTATATCTCCCCCAAAAATAGTTGGCAACCCTAGTGTCACGTAACGTTTCGAACGCGTCATTTCGATATAAACTGACATATCTACCTAACTGTTTATTAAAAAGTGCTGTGATGAACTTTGCCTACCGCTTTGTATCATTTTTAATAAATCTCTCAACACTGGTAATTTCCCTGCACTCTGGAAAACGGCTCATATCATACCAATACATAAGTCAGGAGACAATAACTATTGCCAAAATTACAGGCCGATTAGTATTTTATCCGTTTTTCCAAAATTATTTAAATCAGTTATGTACAATTACTTTTATTGCCATTTTAAAATGTTTATATCACCCAGTCAACACGGTTTCGTTCCTAATAGGTCCACTATCAGTAATCTACTGGTATATAAAAATTATCTATGTAATGCATTTGCTAAAAGGACTCAAGTAGATTCTATATATACCGATTTTTCAAAGGCCTTCGACAAAGTCAACCATTCAATCCTAATACAGAAACTAGAAGGTTATGGTATTCACGGGAACTTGCTAAGATGGATAAGTTCTTATCTTGATAACAGAAGTCAACTTATAAAAGGACATCTTTCTGTGCCAGTCACTATTTCATCTGGTGTGCCGCAGGGATCGCATTTAGGGCCTCTCCTCTTTATCGTTTTTATCAACGACCTGGTTCAGCAATTGTCATGCCCTTGTCTATTATACGCAGACGATCTTAAGATATATTCTAGTATAACTAAAACCGAGGACTGTGTAATCTTGCAGTATAACCTTAATGCTATTGTTGATTGGTGTGTTGCAAACCGCATGTTTTTAAATTCTGATAAATGCTACATTATTTCTTTTACAACATCCAAGCAAAAAATAGTTTCTGATTATTCTCTTAGCGGTTTTAGCTTAAATCGTACGTCTGTTGTTCGCGATCTTGGTATTAACTTTGATGAAAAATTAACCTTTCATAATCACTATGACGTATTAATATCCAAGTGCACTAAATTGGTCGGTTTCATTTCTCGCTCCACAAGAGACTTCAGGAATACAAACACTTTCAAATATTTATATTACGCCTTGATTAGAAGCTCTTTAGAGTATAGTTGCGTTATTTGGTCACCATATTACAAAGTTCATATCGTTAGGATAGAAAAAGTCCAAAAGCAGTTTCTTAACATCCTTTGCTTCAGGCTTCAGCTAGGGCACAATCTAAGGTCATACCTCAGCAGGCTGAAACAATTCAACATACCATCTCTTTCATCTCGTAGAAAATGTAGTGAATTGATTACATTATACAAAATTGTACACTCACACATTGATTGTCCTTCCCTTCTTTCTCTCTTGAACTTGATCACCAGGTACAAAGCTCGTAATCCATCACATAGATTATTCCAACTCGAAATTTACAAAAATAACACATCATTTTATAATCCCGTTGTCCGAATGTGCCGTTTGTATAATGATATGGTGGCTGAACATCCTTCTTTCGACATCTTTATAAACACCCTACCCTCGTTTAAAAATAAAGTTAAAGATGCATTCAAATTAGGCATTTACGATTTAAGTTAGTTATTAACGCAATATTCTGGTATTCTGGTTAATTTTAAATGTAAATAAAATGTTATGCACATTGCCTATCCCTGTAAGTTGGACAATACTCATATGTAATTCCATCTAGTGAATAGTTTGTCTAAGTTATTAATCTTTCTGTGCACACACTGTTTGAATTGTAGTCCAGATCTAGACACTAAGCTTTTAATGTACTCAATGTATGACTGTAATTTGTTGTGTGAGCCTAATAAATAAAATAAAATAAATAAAAATAAAATAACGTACAGTCAGCACCATATAGTTAGTAGCAGCCAAAATAGCCAAATATATCGGAACACGTCTTTATTACTGTAGGAGTAAAGATATGTTACGATATATTTGGCTACTTTGGCTGCTTCTAACTATACTACTCAAACGAAAATAGGGGCCATAAATATAGTGATCGTTACGTGAAAATTATATTAAACAGTAATCCTACTAATTTATAAATGCGAAAGTTTAGATGTTTGGATGTTTGTTACTCAATCACGCTTAAACGGCTGAACCGATTTGGATGAAATTTTGCACGAAGATAGTTTATAGCCTGGATTAAAATATAGGATAGTTTTTATCCCGGGTCCACGCGGACGAAGTCGCGGGCGAAAGCTAGTTATATATATTTTCCAGCTATTAGACTTTAACAACAGCATGAAAGGTGTTAGATTCTGAAGGATACGGGACATCACTTATATGCCACTTATCAATTCGTTTATTTCCAATAATTAACAATAAAATAGAAAAATGTAAGTGGCCCTTATTTTGTTTTGAGCAGTATAAATGATGCTGACTGTACGTTCCCTTGTGGTGTCGGGTTAGAATTTCACCACCCCCTTTCTTCCCGTGGGTGTCGTAAAAATCGACTAAGGGAACAGGGTTGAAGTGTGTTGCCCACATGTCGCCCACGGTGGGCTAGCAACTTATCACTGCGATATTACATTTTGTCGATCTTTTATGCCCACATTTATACTAAAACTGGCACTGACTGGACTGGAACATAAGTTTCATGTGCTGCGTTACGTGATCGACCTGCAGATCACTCACGTAACCTAGATATCAGTTTTGTGACTAAACGTGTGCGTGCGACATTGACTTGGCCGTCAGTTTTGTGAGGCCCTCGTTACCAACCTTACCTTATTTAGCGGTATATTTTGAGATGGAAATGCTTTTGTAACACAGAATATTAATTAATATTACTTACCTAATATGTTATTTTAAAACGCGTAATTAATTAATTTACATAGACAAAATGTAGGAAGACAAAATAAGTTGATAATGTTTATGCTCTACAAACCCCTGGAGTGTACACTGTACACTGCCGGAACATACCGCTAATATTACGACCACCACCCAAAACCATAAACAAAAATGTTTCAGCATTAAGCCCTTTGCAGGTACGCCATAGAGTAGTCAAGTTACAGAAGGGAGGTGTCATCTTCTGTTAGTACCTATCTGGATTTATTCAGTGAGAGAAAAATATTTACAGGCATTATCAAAAGCCGAGTTTTTTACGCTGGTTCTTTTCGAGGCAAAGGTTTATCAACATTCATGCATGTTATATGCCTAAATGGAAGAATAAATTACTTTGACTTTGACTCTTTTGAGAAGGACAAATATCTAACTATGTTGTAATAGCGTCAATATCACGACCCTTTCAATTCATAAAAATTATTGGACACACACACATATCCAACTAGTAAGTATGCCAAAAAAAATATAACATACCCTATGCATAAAAGTGAAAGTCAATCACAAAAAACGGCTAAACGGATTTGGATGGAACGTCCTTTAAAGTGATAGGATTGAAAGGGGTACTTAGTCACCTAACTTTTAGAACGCGCGTAAGGTAGATCCAACTGTCATTTTTGCATATAAAAATTACATTTAGATCTACTTAACGTACGTCCAATGCGTTACGTGATCGACCTGCAGGTGGAAGAAATTGGGAGCAAAAGCTAGCTCGGAATAAATTCCAATATAGCAGTAACAGTGCTATAGCAGCTGATTTGTTTTCTATTTCCGCTACGCTGTATTACTGTACAAGGCCTTAATCACGTAAGGATTGCCACTATGTTGCATTTCGCTTGGCCATCTTTTTTTTTTTTTTCATTGATTCATTGTTGTCACATATGGCACATACATATACAAGTAAAACATGGAGACAGATGGTAGGTCTTAATCTAAGTCGGTTCCACATGGACACCCTGCAAGGGCACCACAATATACTTAAGTCTAGGTATACAAAGATTAAAATTATTATATTACATTAATTAATTATTAGATTAGTATGCCATATTTAGTATCGCCTATAAAATACAGTTGGATGGAAGTCAAGTAATAACGTAATAATGGCATTCGGTCAATATTATTATTATTATACATTCATTTGAGGTCAAATATTCTTCAATAGTATAATCTTTGCCAAATATAGACCCGGTCTTCGGTATAGCAGCTCGATATTTGGCAAGAGTTCTGGTCCGATTATAGGTCGACCGCTTAATGCCTGAATCACACTCAAATTCAATAGTAATTCGGTTAATAGTAATTTGGTTAGCTATTGTCAAAGTTACCATTGACCGTCACCTCAGGCCGCGCCAGTCTGAGAGAAGCTTAACTGAGACGGCGCGGAAGCGGGCCCCTGCCGCCCGCTACCCGGTACCCTTTGTCGTCTTTCCCCGCGCCCCTGTCTCGTCGCAGACGCAGTCTCATCTCAGCGACGCTACCACAAAAATCGAAACTCGAAGTTCGTATACATGCATCCCGGTCACTCGAGTATTGTAAGTGCGATAGAGATTGAAATACCCGAACTTCAACTTTCGAATTTCCCGGTAATTAGCGCAGTTTTAAGCGGTTGACCTTCAGTTAGTACATTCACCGGTTATAATATCTGCCAAAACAAAACGCGCATAAATGTCTGACACTCTTATTGCTAGGGTCCTTACGACGAAGTAGATACGTATTTTCAGTGTATAGACATAGATATTTAATTTAACACCTTAAATATGATGGCGCATTATACTGAAAGAGAGAGAGAGAGAGAGTAATTAGCTGACTTGCCAATTTAATTTAATTCAAATTATGTATTTCGGAAACATGGCCATAATTGTTAGTACTTATGCAACATGTGAAAAACTTAATTCTAATGTTAGTAAGTACATAAGATATAAAATTATAAAAATTAAAACAAACAATGAATATCGTTCTGGCCAGCGAACGAAAAAACCATATAATGCGAGCTCCTTACAATTTCTACCCAAACACATGCCTAAAACCCAGTAGCTATGCGCATGTTCGAACTAAACGGCTGCCTGCACGGCTATCACGAGACGGCGAGCGAGCTCTCGATTTTTCTCGCACTATACCTCTCTTTCTTATTAGAACACTTAGAAAGAGAAGTATAATTCGAGAAAAATCGAGAGAGCTCGCGCGCCGTCTCGTGATAGCCGTGCTGGCATCGGTTTGACACCCCGCCCCCATCCCCGCATAACGGCTATGGCACCCATTATGTGGGGCTATTTTGCGGCACTACTTAGACTTCTATGGTTTTTCGTTCGCTTGTTGTGCCCTTGGTTCACCAGGGACGCTACCCTACAAAAAAAACAATACTTTAATTACTAAGCCACGCCCTAACTAACCAGCTATGGCACGATCGCGTTTATGTCAAGCAAACTTTTTAGCCAGTACGAGTCTAAGCAGCTGGACGTTCTGTTCTTATTTATTCTATGGCAGTTCTTAGTAATTGCCCTAAGCCCTGAGGGGCTGCCATTTTGAGTACTACAGAGCCAAAAGTTTAAAATAATCATTTTATGAGCTTAATAATTTAGACTAATTCAGCTTGACTTTACTTTGGGCGTTTATTAGACCTCTCGATTGTTTTATTAAGACCTCTTTTTTAGCTTTTACTTTTTTAGAAATATATGTAAAAGAGAGAAAAAAGAAAATATTTATTCAAGATGCTTCTTAGACTAAGACATGGAAAAAAAAGATTTTGGCTTAAAACTATCGCGAAGTATTTATTAGATATAAAAGGCAGTTGCTCTTTTTAACCGACTTCAAAAAAAAAAGAATTTTTTTTATAATTTTTTTTTTGTTTGTGAAAAACACCTTTTTTTTTTAAAGTCGGTTAAGAAGAGCAACTGCCTTTTATTAGATTAATACTTCGCGATTATAACAAATACTATTGTTGCCTTCCCTGGGGTTCTTAAGCGAGCGTCCCGGTCCCCGCCTGAAACACTGCGACTCCGATGACACCTCTCTACCACAGGCGGGGGAGACCGTAGGCCTATTCTTGTCCGAGTCTAAGTATCCCTGCACGTCTAGCACACGACGGCCGCGACATACTCGCGATTTTTATCGCACTATACCTCTTCTTCCAAGTGTTCTAATAAGATAGAGACGGATAGTGCGAGAAAAATCGAGAGAGCTCGCGCGCCGTCGCGTGCTAGCCGTGCTGGCTTGACTATTATATGGTCAGCCGTTGCGGAAAACGTCATAGTTA
This sequence comes from Epinotia bilunana, assembly GCA_947049275.1. NCBI lineage: Eukaryota > Metazoa > Arthropoda > Insecta > Lepidoptera > Tortricidae > Epinotia > Epinotia bilunana. The sequence goes on along the minus strand of OX346275.1, from coordinate 11,280,595 downwards.
CATGAGAGCTCGCCGCGGCTTGTCGCGCGGCGGTACGCCTGTGCCTACACGCGGTCTGATATAACCTAGCCTTAGTAAATAGATCTTAAATCTAAAGACATAGACAACTAATAATACGAAAGGCTTTCCTTGAGCCCTCGCAATACCCAATCGCGTTATAAAAGAGATCGCGAAATGTATAGGATGACCCATTTTATTTCTTACGAAAGTGGTAAAGGGGTATTATTGTGTTGAAATTCAATGGACAGGTATTTATTTATTTATTTAAACTTTATTGCACAAAAGAAAACTTATCGTACAAAAGGCGGACTTAATGCCATATGGCATTCTCTACCAGTCAAACCTTAACGCAAAGCGGAAAAGATTGTGGGCAGTTCAAATGCAAAAAAAAAAACATTACGATATTCCTATAAACAACATAAGTATTTACATAAATACATATCATCATCCTCCTAGCGTTGTTCCCGGTTGTGCCCCTAAAGGAGCCCGGGGTCCGCTTTGACACCTAATCCCAAGATTTGGCATAGGCACTAGTTTTACGAAAGCGACTGCCATCTGACCTTTTTACACACTAGATACATGAATAAAATAAATACTTAAATACACAAATAAATATATGTATAAAGAAATACATGACACAGCTGAATTCTTATTCGCTCATATCTGGAGCTAAGCGGGCCGTATGCCGGTTTGGAACCGTTGTGGTACCAAAACTCAACGTTTGAAGTAAAGGGTATAATTTGTTGCAGAAACTAAGCCAGGATGATCGACCCCAGCTCATCTGAGGAGGACAGTGAGGATGAACACAAGAAACATCATCAGCCCTCCAACAAACTACAACCTGGTAATATTACACTTAGTTTTGATCATTTACTTTGGTACCTAAATCGCTTAATCGGAAATAAAAGTCAGAGGCTCTAGTATAAGTTTTACCGAAACAAAACGTTACGATCGCGTTTGCGTTTTACCCTCAATTTGTATGGGATGACAGCCAAACGCGAACGCGCTCGTTACGTTTTGTTTCAGTAAAACTTATACTAGAGCCTCTGGTCCTAACAAACTCTGGTCTCTAAATGCTACTATGCAGCAGCATTAAATAAATAAATACCTAAATAAATAACTGCTTCAATTTGCGGCCTTCGCGGTATCGGTAGAAACTCTCGGGCCGTGGAGTCCGGACGCCAACAGGCATTATAAAGAAAAATGAAATGCAGAAAATACGGGTGACCTATTTGTGGTCCGTTGAGCCGGCTGGTTAGTTCTTCGGCCAACGGACGGAATTGTGCAATCCAACGAGGAAATGTGGCCAGCCAGAGCCTTGGGCAACCCTACTCAGGGGCTGCGTGCGACCTCGGAGAGTGCATGCATACCAGTAGTTAAGTAGATTTAAGTGTTTAGTTTTATGTTTTTTATAGGTAGGTAGATATAAGCTTTGTTATTACTGCCCTGTTAAGCCAAACTGACGTATCTTGAGATACAGCAGTTTGGGTTAACCGGATTAAATCAATTCTAAATAGTGTCTTACATATATACGCACAAGGTGTTCATTATTTGTCCTATAATTTTCGTCAATAATCAACTTGTCAAACTCCTGTAACTCCGTTTTTTAAAAGTCGATTTACGCTCATTCTCCTATCTTTAGTTACCACAAATAAGCTTAACCACCGCGATACGTTTGAGTTTGGCCAGTTTGCGCTATCTATAGATACGTGAATGTGGCCTCTGCTTATACTCCGTGGGTAGCACAGCTGAATAAATGTTATCACTGATCAGAAATAAATAAGAATACGAATATCAAACAGCAATTTCAGTGATAACTATAATTTTTGAGCCAAGATTATAATAAAGCCGAGTCAACCGAGACGATTCTAATCTAACCAGCTCAAACATGACGTCTTCTACACACTATAGGTACTTTACCCCTAGTCTACAGGAGTAACGCCCCTGGCGTTCACACATCGAACAAAAAAAAAATTGTACCACCTGTCACTTGCACGTTAGTCGCAATCGTTAACTCGATAGTTCGTATAGTTCACCCGATAGACGCGTCACGGAGTGATGTGGCTAGCGCGCTACAAACCATTCACACTGTGAATCTTGTGCTTTGTCGAATGCAATTTGAGCGAAATTATACTAATTAAGGGATTCCATTTAGTCAAAATAATATTGCTATAAGTAATATAGCACTGTTTCATAATTGTAATGTGTAAGTCAAGATGATAAAAAAAGTCGCAATATCCCACCATGAAATACGTTTTTATAGCACTATAACGAAACGAAAACTCGAAAACTAAACGCTAGCGACTAGTTTTGTAGTTGTTGCCGGAGAGTCGGTACCATGAGATACTTAAAAAAAATTACGATTCGAATTTGTGACAACCGAAATCTATTCCAAGCGCGTTTATTCGCTGTCGAGAATAGTAACGTTGTGTGTGTTTTGGATAGCCACTCGCGGTAGTACTACTGCAGGCTAGCACGCGACGGCGCGCGAGCTCTCTCGATTTTTCCTCTCTCTTATTAGAACACTTAGAAGAAGAGGTATAGTGCGATAAAAATCGAGAATATGTCGCGGCCGTCGTGTGCTAGACGTGCTGGTGAAGGTCGCGGGAGACCGCTGCGCTGGATGCGGGTGGCGCAGGTAGAGGTCTATGTCCAGCAGTGGACGTCTTTCGGCTGATTAATAATAAGTAACTGATAATGTTACTCGTCTGGAATCACAAGGGTCCACAGGCTACGTTGTCTGCTTATCACCAGGCAGGCCTTATGCCTTGCCACTAGGGTTGCCAAACGTACTATATTTTGACTCTTTGTATTGTACTATATACTGTTGAAGAAATGTATAGTACGCGGAATTTTGAGGGACCTTACGAAGTGCTTCAAATTACCGAGATTTTTTACTATTAGCAAAAATGCCCAGCCAAGTACTATATTTTTTTACAGTGTACTATATTTTTGTCGTTTTTTATGGAAAATAGTATATCTCCCCAAAATATTTGGCAACCCTACTTGCCACCGTAGTGGTAAAAATGGATTCGAGTTATATCTGACAGATTAATTCACCGTACCGGTCACCACTTCAGAACGCGTCTACCCTAACATTAATCAGAGCTGCTGTTGATATGATAGGGCCACTTCAGTAAAAAACATGCAAGCTTATTCGAGTGTTAGCTTTATTATGGGTAGGTATTTGCAATAAGTAAACTTGAACAGAGTTGAATTAAGGTTGACTAACTGTTAAGCGTACCGTGCCTGTGCGGTGTTGGGGCCGACGCTGACATATGTAATCCGGCTAAACTAGTGAATCTTTTAGCTGTAGAACTGGCGACCGTGTCTTAAAAAAAATAGTTTTTTAAATTTCGAATAGGTAAGTGAGTCGACTAAGCAATCGGTTGAGAAACTCGACCTGTAGAGCAGAACAGCGGGCCAGCACAGTTAGCAAGACGGCGCGCGAGCTTTTTCTAGCTTTCATGCTAAGTTTTCTAATAGGAGAGAGACGGATAGTGCGAGAGAGCTCGCGCGCCGTCTTATGCTACCGTGCACAGGGACACCGGACACCGGAAAAACGATTTCCGGTCCAAGCTGAAGCATAGAACTTCGTTAGCTTCGCTCGCTCGTTCGATAAAGTGATCGTCACGGTCTCGTATTTCGCTTTTGTCTCATCTTTCTTACGCGATTTTGACGGGTGTCACCGATCGCCGGCCGGTGCGCGGCGCACGGGTGAATGGACGCTTTTCCATTAGCCGGCCCGGCACCGGCGCCGGGGCTTCGTTTTTCCACTGCGCCGGTCTCGATGCCGGTTTACGCCCGGTGATTAGTACAGTACTGACACGGACTTCAGCACGACGACACGTAAAGTACAACGCGTAGATGATATTCTTTTTCTTTTCATCCTTCGACATTTCTTCATATCCTGTCTCGAGAAACGCAAAAACTTCCTGCCAGCATTTCTCTCGGAAATTTTTATCTTTACTTGCTTCATTAGTTTTGTCCCAGAGACAAGGCTGGGCCTCCACTAACTCAATAAAAGTCACGATGTCGTATTAAAACGCCATGACGCGACCAAAACCAAAACTTCAAACGAAATGAGTCTCTCTCCCTCCGCTCCGCGTCCTCCTACCCGCCCCGCGCACTCATACACGCACAGGCTACAATTCATATACAAAACTGCATTTTTGCTACCCCGGCGACGGCGACGACGCCGGTAAATCAAAATGCGAGCCATACATTTTCATTCATGTTTGCTACGCCGGCGCCGGCGCCGCGCTGGTACCGGTTACTGGAAAAACGCCCAAAATATGGAAAACTCGGTAATCTACCTAGTGCCGGCGACGGACCGGGCACGGCACGGCCGGTATTAATCCGGCGAGAAAATTTTTGCTGACCGCCGTTTTTTTTTATTATTCTTTGTACATCACGTCGCCTAGTGACTGCAATACAGCCACATCTCAAGAATAAAATAAATTTGAGATGTGGCTCTATTGCACAGTGCAATACGGTCACATCTCGAAAGTAAAATACATTTGAGATGTGGCCGTATTGCAGACACTAGGCGACGTACTTAATTATTAAAATTGTATAAATAAACGTTGTCCCTTGTTCACAGTCGCCCCACCGGGGTCATTAGCCGGCGGCCGGCCCTCCGTCCGGGGCAAGCCGGAGTTGCCCCGAGGCTCCACAGCGGGGCTACAAGGTAACGTAATATAAACATGATAAATCGACATTGAAACTATTTGAGCGTACAAAGCCAAGAAACTGTTCGACACTATTATATGTAAGGTTCAAAAACTTTAGGCCACTGCGCTGTTGACTTTCAGAAGAAATGTCTGTTTCTAGCGTTACATTTGCAATAAGTTTCTGTCAGAATTGGTTGTTTTTCAGAAATGTGCGATGTTTTTGCACATTCAGCAATTTCAACTAGCCACAACACGATAGGTTTATCAAGTGTAGTTGAGGAGTTCCAGTGGCCACTTTCCATCACCATCATCAGAACTGCTTAATGGTAATGTGATCGTGTATGATTTTGTCGGAGGCGGTACGTCCGACTTGCATCCGACAAGCGTACAGGCAATCTACCGACAATTCTTCACGGATCAAAAAAAAAATTACCTTGATCAGCAGGATTCATGTCGCAGCATTAGAGACGTCATTGGAGTGCTTAAGACTACAGATCCCGAATTACCCTTTATAATCATTGGCTTTCTGGTTCATAGTGTTTAAAACAAAACTCGTTATTTCCTGTAAGAATGGATCTGAAAATGGCGTCCGCCACATGCTATCTCGCTCACACCCTATCGCTGTCTATACTCATACTGCGAGCAGACGGCCATTTTCAGATCCATTCTTTATTTGCGCGCGTTATACGCGTCATTGCTTTAAGCTTTAAGTTAATTACCTAAGGTAATTATCAATACGTTAATTGGGATGCCAAATTGACAGGTTGATAGCGTTTTCTATTACTAGTAGGTATGCTAAAACTAAAGATAGACTGAATAAGAATATAGAAAACAGCTGTAAGTCATTATGCTAATTCTTGCGTGTCAAACCAATAATTGTTCAGGGAAACCTAACTCCTTACAAAGACCTCAATCACTTTTCCATTGCTTGACTGTTAACAAAGGTCCAAAACTTTTCAATCAAATCCCATAATTTTAACCAGCCTACTTCGTTCGAACTTTCCCAATTTGCCGGACCAAGTTGCGAGTTCACTCTTGCATATAAAAGAACTTAAGCGACATGGTATATCAAATAAGATACGACCTATTGGTTGTTAATGTGTTTCCGTTACTTTTGAAGTCGGATTGACGAAACCGCGTAGCGTGGGAGAAATTTCAATTCGTGGACGTTTTAAGCGGATTTCGTAATGGTCTTGCATTTAACTGTTTCTGTACTTACTGAATAAATCCTTTGATTTTAGATTAAAAAGCAAGTACGTGCTGGCGCGCAGTCCATAAAATAACTTATTTTAGGTCCGCTGCTGTCGCCCATTTCTTCTGCCAAATTTAAACCTATTTAAATAGGTATGTTTATAACATATTTAGATTAACGAAGAGTTCTACTATGCTCTAAATGTAAAGACTAAAAAGACGAATTATTTGAAGATTTAGGTAGTAAGTAGTAGTAGTTCTCGTTCGTAAAAAACCTTACCTACTAACCTCGTTGCACAATCTACAAACTGATTTACCTAGGTTTCGTCGAGCGACTGGGAAACGTGACTATCAAAAGTTCTTAAACTACCTAAAGGCTTATTATAGGACGGAGTTCCGACTATACAAAAGCTAGCCGATACCTAAATTACCTAACTTTCTTAACACACTGTTGGCAACCCGTTAAGTACGCTAGTTCTTTTTTCGTAGAGCATTCTCTCACTACCCATAGAGGCATTAAAAAGAGGACAATTAGGAATCTAAGTGCAGTGCCCATATTTGTGTTTAGGTGCGAGTCCACTCACAACCGCCCCCCTCGCTGCCCCCCTCCACCCCGCGACCCGGCAGAGAGAGCAAGCGGCACTAGCACCCCCACCACATGCGTAAGTATCTTTACGTCACACCTGGCCATAATGCGAGTTTTACTGCACGCTGCGCGTACGGTAAAACTCGCATTGTGGCCAGATGAAGACGTAAAATTGTGTACTTACCTCACCTTCGGTTCGGGCCACAAACACCTGCGATTTGGGCCATTCACGAATTCACCGCCCTAGGTACGTAATGTACTATTTCATCACACTTGCTCGAAACGGGCTTCATAATGCGCAGACATACAGAGCTGTAATAGCCTATGGTACGCCCACGGGCGTAATGGTTTTTTTCTTAAATTCTATCTGCCAAAGAGGTTTTATATCAAATACGATGTCTGAAAACGTATTTATAAATAAATTTAAACTTAAAAACACTACTAAAACATGTTTAACAGAATTATTTACAGATTTAATATGTAGTTATTTAGTGTCTATGTAAAATGTTTTTAAGTGTTTTCAAATCGTGGCTGTACCTATACCGAAGGGTCTTTGCCATACGCGCCTCACGTTAAATTCAACAAAATGGACAACTGACATGTCGCAGTTTTTATTACGATTTGTATTACTTTCATCTAAAATGTATTTGTTTCCTCGCAAATGTGATGAAAAACATTGTGTATAACACAGGCGTAAGAATATTGCAGTCGAGTCATCAAAAGCCCTCCGCCTTCGGCGTCGAACTCTTGTTCGCAATATTCCACTTACGCCCCTCGTTAAACAATGTACTATTACATACTTCACTTCTTGGATAACTTCCTTTACAATCTGTCATTCACAACCATTCCGTTCCACGAAACATTATAGAAGTACTTGCTAATTTAAATTTAATTTTGCTAATAATAGGCTAACTTAAATTATAAAAACTAAAGCTAAAGTAGATAGTTTTACTTGAAACCAGTGCTTAGAAACTAGATCATACATAAAACCATACACGTCTGCACACACTGAAGTAAAATTACCAAATAAACAATTTTCTTAGACCGAGAGTTGCTCCCTGAGGGATACCTGAGCCTAACTAATGCTACTGACTTTTGAATCTCAATTGAGTACAAGAACGTATTTAATCAATATTATGTTAAAGATAATGGATAAAACAGGTCCGTTTGTAACAGTTCAGTGTGCGCAAACGCCTGGCATTGTACATTGACGACCTAATACTATAGATCGTGTAGATCGTTCTTGCGCAGGACGTCGACGGGCAGCGCGAGCTCCGGGGAGGCGCCCGCGCCGTCACCGAGCCCATCAGGTGCCAGCCATTCCGACAAAGACCAGGATCCTCAGGTAATAACATATAATACAAATAATTAATCTGTATTGCTACACCTCAATAAAATACAACAGGCACGCTCATAGATAAATAGTGATCTCATCCAGACAAACTTAGGGTAATCTGACATATATGAGATATGCAAAGAGAACTAGGTACATTTTCTTTTAAACATTTACCCTAAACAACGTTATTTTAAAATACGTTTTGTTAGTAAGTGCAGTACTTGGCAGGAGCATAGGCTTCTTTGCTCGAAGTGCATATAAAATATCATTAGCTCTTTTGGTTCTAAGATAATCATAGTTACTCCAAAGGCATACGACTGAAAGCCTGCAATCATCTGAAAATTTACAAGAAAAAAAAAGTTGATTGATACGAGCAGACGAGAATAGAAAGAAATTAACAATAGTCGGTAGCCTACTTGGGAATTACAGTATGAAAACGAATTAAAACTTATCTCAGAACGTAATAATATTTTAGGAGAAGATCGAAAAGTTAGAAGAGGACAAAAAACGCCGCCTGCAACTCTACGTGTTCGTGTCGCGATGCATCGCTCACCCGTTCAACGCCAAGCAGCCCACGGACATGACGCGACGACACACGAAGCTCACGCCGCATCAGCTTGAGACTATACAGGCGCGGTTTCAGGTTAGAACTAGAATGTCCCGGTAGATGGCGATGATTGTAAATCATCAATAACCCTCTGATAACGACAGCAGAGTCACGGCTTGCCGTGATATGCTGATGGGGAGGGATCCTTTTTAAAGACTTTGACGTGTTTAAAAAGAAACAGAGTCGGTTTTACTGGGTGAACGATTAAGTGGTTGAGCGAGTTTTGAAGAAATCGCTAAAGTATCCTCATTAAATGGGAGCTAATACAAAAATCTCTTTACCATTTTAATTCTAACAATGGTTGTTTTAAATTGTTGCTGTCGTGCTTGGTTTAGCGAGATTAGAAGTTCATCCTGATAATATGCGTCCGTGATAAATGACCCATAATAGACTTTAATGTAGGTACCTGTTTCTAATATGTAGAAACTTCAGTCACAATGTTCATGGAACCAGTCTGAAAATCATGAATTTTGCAAAGTTAATGAATTATGTACCCAAGTAAAATTTCCCATTGAAATTCCTCCAGGCATTCCTGAAAGGCGAGACCCAAATCCTGGCCGACGAAGCCTTCCAAAACGCCGTGCAGTCATATCACGACGTTTTCCTCAAGTCAGAAAGAGTGGAGCAGATGGTCAGATCTGGAGCTTGCAGCCACCACGATTTCCGCGAGGTCTTCAGGAACAACATTGAGAAAAGAGTCAGGTTTGACTAGTGAACTGTTGATATCTCCTTCAGTGTCCTTATCATCATCATTATAGTAAGATAAGATTGATCTTTTATATAATGTCTTCTTGTTGTGTTTGAAATCTTATAACAACTTTATTTATTCACAGTATCGTACCCATGTCATGTATTTTCGTTGTGTTTAGTTATAATAACTATTTATAATAACGGTTTCGCAGGTCTTTACCAGAAATCGACGGATTAAGTAAAGAAACAGTTTTGACATCATGGCTTGCTAAATTCGACTGTATCATGAAAGGAACCGGTAAGTAACATGATATTATCTTAATCACAATCGTAACTGGGGCTAACTAAAGGGTCAATGCTACCAACGATACAGTTGATAAAATCTATCCTAAATACTCACCGTTAACCGAAATGAATTGCCTGCTTTTACTCTTAATAACTATTGAACTAGAAACTGTAACACTAAACACTTTCCTCCGAAATTCACTAAAAAAATATCTTCAAGTAAGGCAAGCTATTGATGACAGTGACTTTATTTTAGGAAGATGTGGTTTTGAAAGTGTAAGTTTGTCACATTGTCTCTTTAGTACAGCCGCAGTGGTATGGGGAACGGATTGAAAAGCATGAGTGTTAAGCATCAGTTGTTGGAAGAAAGCTTATGTTTGCAAAGCCTTTGATTGTTTGTAATAAAACAGTGTGCTCATCAGTAGAAGGTGTATGTCCTTAGCCTCATTTGTCAGTACAATCAAAAAACTTAATAACAGTGCTGATGTTACAGAACATTTCCTTTACAATGTCATTGAACCAATACATAAGTATTTCATTGACTTCACTACTAAACAAGTTGACTCTTCAGATTGACTAACAGTCTTAAACCTACTGCCTTATTGCATCAATATCATCATCAAAGCAGTGTGCGATGCACCCAAACTATTCTAACGAATTATCAAGTGGAATTGCGACATTCATTTCATCTTTATCAAAACACTAAGCTATAGCCAGATGAAAATGTTTTAATATTTTCATGACAACTTTTAGTCTAACATTATTGTAATTGGTATTGCCTTGTCCCAATTTCATTTCTACCTACGGTAATGTATGATGATTAAAGTCATAGTTGATTATTTTCTTTTTTAGTTCGAATGGTTAAAATATTAACTGCATAGCATATAATCATCACACGTATTATAGGTGAATAATTCCAATCATTGTGTTTGTACCGTAGATAATAAATGTGAATAAAGTCAGTTACAGTACTACAGCAAACTACATATTTGTCATAACCAGGCACTAACTACTTCAGATTGACTTATATTTTCTTTAACTGATAAATCTTTGGTAACTTTAGTTGAGTAAAAAAAATCACGTGCATTATTACACACTGCACACTAGTTTGCATAGTACCGTCCTGAATTCAATGTACCTGAAACTGTGTGTCGCCTGCATCTGTCTCACTCTCTGTGTTTCTCTCCCTTTCTCTCACGACATGTCTCTCTCACAATCCCAGGAATAACAGGTATCACTCGACTGTTCATTGTTTCCTTTTCTAGCTTCAGTCACGTGTGATTGCTTGATTATTTAATATTTCTGTGTAGCTAGCACAATAAAGTGATACTAAGTCTGTTTTAATTAAGGTAAGGAGTCACAAGAAACTAAGTTTAGAAAAGTGTAATCAGCCTTTTTCTAATTTTAGTTCTTAGCCTCTTTTAATAATTTATTTACCTTCAACGGAGGTCCAATGTTATTTATTGATGTTAAACAAAAAACTTAAGTACTTCCTATCTTTATTAATTATAATTTATAACCTATTATGATTTTCAAAGAGATAAAGATAGGAAGCAATCATAAATGTGCAAAATTAAACAGTACAGACAGTACGATTATAAGTCAGAAAATAAAAAATAAAAAGATTTTTCAGCTAATTAAAACGGACTCTCAGTACAACTTTGTCTTTATGAAGATTGTGTAAACGTTTTCATTCTTACATTGTTATTGCAATTGCACGAAATTCAGAATCGCAATTTTGAATATTTTTCTAAATAATACCTCCAGCTTAAGTACTTATAAACATGTTTAAATTCTTGCTCCAGCTTGGGTTGCAGGCTTTAGCCATATGAATATTTCTGGTAATATATCTGGTATTACAAGACACACTGTCAATAAAGCAGGCAATAGATTTAAATTTTTATGTAATGAAATTTCTTATTGAACCAACGGTTGACTGGTAAAAACTTTTAAGCATTGATCCAACTGATTTGTATGTAAAGAAATGCCAACCATTTTAAATATGAAGATAATATCGCTTTTTAGCGACTACAACAAGGAAGACAAAAAATAAGGATAATAATGTATGAGTTTTCAAAAGCAACAATGAACTATTGCAAGTTTTGCCTTCTCAAAGCAAAATTGCCACGAAACACGTTTTTACAGATTAACTCACGCTCACTATAAATTTTAAAATTTTACCTATTCGATTGTTTTTACATCTAAATTGCTTCTAGCGTTTATTATATGATTCTTTAATATAACTTCGATTCTTTAAAATGATCTGAAGGGTTTTTTGTATTCCCCATAGCAATTAGGTAAGTAAAATTAACTGAGTAACTTACACTTAGCTAACAAAATATTCTTTAGCAGGACATATACTTAACTGAATTATAACAGTATGTGGACTTCATGTCCGTCACAAACGGCTCATTAAATGCATTTAAACAACAGGAGATCCCGATGGATTGAACATGAACAAGCGTCAAATGCGAGATCAACCAATCACACTAATCTACCAATCCATAACATGGCATTGGGTCTATGAACTATGCCATCTCTTCCATTCGTGATCTGTGTCGAGCAGTGAGGCGAATACATGATGATAATGAAGACGAAGTTAACAGTAACAATCGACACAGGTGTGCTGGGTGACGATGAATCCAAGCGGCCGTCGCGAGCGCAGCAGCAGAGCCTCAACGCTGAGTGCATCCTCAGCAAGGAACAGCTCTACGACATGTTCCAGCAGATTCTAGGAGTGAAGAAGTTCGAGCATCAACTTTTGTTCAATGCGTTGCTGGTAAGGCTTTATTTGTTAAAATACCTCTATTCACGTGTGATTCATTTTTATATATTTTTTTTTTTAATACATGAATATAAATCTCCAGCTTCTATTCATTACGTTGCATGTAACGTTTCGTCTGTAAGAAAAGTTTCTCGACGGCCGCGGCTACGTCGCGGCGAAATAGACAATCCGCCTCTTTCTAATTAAATCGCTTAGAAAGATAATGACAGTCCTTATCGCTGCGACACAGCTCGCGGCCGTCTTGTGATAGCCGTGCTGACTGACGTCTCTTTGTTTTTAAGCTTGAAGTCCAAACATCAACTTCAGTTCGAAACTTACTTATTTTTGGGTTCCATCACCGGCTATCTCATAACTGAATACATATATAAAAATAAATCTTAAATTTGATGTAAACCTATTCGCAGCTGGACTCTGCTGATGAACAAGCAGCCGCCATCCGGAGAGAGCTAGACGGAAGAATGCAGAAAGTCAACGAGATGGAAAGAGTAAAATATTATTTGATGATTACTTTTCAAAATATAACTGATCACCAACTGTTACGAAAGTATGCTTGATGATGATGTTGATGAAGTGTTGAAAAATAACGAAAGAAAGACATTTAAAGTCATTTATACATGAAATAGCATATTTTGAAATGCGAGAGTTAAAATAGCTTCTCTAGAAAGAAAATCATGGATGCCATCGTCACTTTTCAGAACCGCAAACTAATGCCGAAGTTCGTCCTCAAAGAAATGGAGTCCCTCTACATCGAAGAGCTGAAGTCGTCCATCAACCTCCTCATGGCCAATCTGGAGTCCCTGCCCGTGTCCAAGGGCGGGGCAGACTCCAAATATGGCCTGCATAAAATCAAGCGGTATAATCACAGGTCGGTGTCAGGATCATTTTGGAGGTTAGGATGTAAAAAAATTCAGAATACTGGAACCTTCCGCGATAGTCGATAATGGAATGATTGGATTAATGTATTGTATGATGTTAATTTCAATTCTATGAGTCCTGACGAATAAGAACTACCGTTCTGAACTGTTAGATTGAAGATTAACCATGGCCCTGAAAGTAACAGAATATTTAAAAAAAAATCTCAGTTATATCCAATCATTAATTATCGTGGAAGGTGTACATTTGATAAAAACCGTAGAATAAGACAACTTATAGAGTAAAGAATTGGAGACCAACGCTTCGTAAGTGTTTTGTCGACTCACAGATTTCTACATATATAAAAAAAACCGGCCCAGTGCGAGTCGGACTCGCGCACGAAGGGTTCCGTACCATTATCTATTAAAACGGCGAAAAAAACATGTCTGAGCGCGAAAAACATGTGAGAGCCCCACTCCGACTCGCACTTGGCCAGTTTTTTAGTATTTGTAGTTATAGCGGCAACAGAAATACATCATCTGTGAAAATTTCAACTGTGTAGCTAACGCGGTTCTTGAGATACAGCCTGGTGACAGACAGACGGACGGACGGACAGACGGACGGACAGAAGGACAGACAGCGAAGTCTTAGTAATAGGGTCCCGTTTTTACCCTTTGGGTACGGAACCCTAAAAAATAATGTAATTAGTAGCAGGCTGGAAAAATTACACATGTAATCCATAGAAGCACTTGGTCTCCAAATTTTGTTCGTAATTGAATGTTTGTTATCTATGTCTTCATTACATTTGTGTGTTGTTTATCAAAACTACCGAACTGAAAAAGACCAAATTCAGTTCATAACTTCATCTAAATGTTTTAAAGCAAGTCTAACGAGAACAGAAATATTCATTAACAATTCAACTCGGTGTAAGTTCTTCAACACTATTTCCAATTTCCCTTCGCACTGACTTGGTTGTAACTTGTCTAGATGCAACGTCAATGTTCACTATCTCATTGAAGTAGAGTTAAATAGTTTTTAGACGTTCATCCAGTGTTATATTATCAACTTGTTCATTTTATTTTCTAATTGTCTGTTCCCTGGCACATATCTGGATACTAATAAAGGAAGTACAAGTAATGAGTACAGAATTGATAATTTGAGCACGTGTCTTGTGTAGCAGGACCCTACACCCGCTCGGCCTCGAAACGATCCTTGTGTTGTCATTAGACCACAGTAGTCATGTAGAAGTAACATAGATTACCTAGCTAGAGCCTACCTAGAAGCTAAAGTGGTCGTGTTAAAACAAATGACAACTGGGGATAAAATAAAAGCTTCCACTACACAGCCAGAAGATTTTAAAGCTTGATAGTATTTTCAAGTTGTAGATACCGTTAATTATCAGCTCACTAAAATTAGTATAGTAGAAATTAAATCAATTTCGATAACAAGACGCTTTCACGATGAAACTTATAGCCTTACAGAATCTCTAGTAAACAATGGGGAGTTATCGAATTCATTGTGAAATGATTTTATGACCTTCTTTTGTTTTATTTAAGACTGTCCAAAAAAAATTTGAAAAATCAAATACTTTTTGCTTTCCGTACAAAATTTTATTAATTATCTAAATATTCCACTAAACTAAATCAGAATTTTTACTTCGCTTTCTACTATAGCATTACAGCTTTTTTATTTTAACTATCACTCTACTTTTTACGATCACCTTTTTTTCTTCCTACAATTTTATATTACAATTTGACAGAGCATTTATTGTCCGCAAAGTTAGGTCGAGGAAACGAACGCTTTTACTAGGACATCGATAAATAACTGCTTATTGCCATAGGCTTCGCTTATATTTTCACTTATATTTGGTTTTGTATCGCTTAAACTATTTTCACTTTTAGTAATATGCAAAACATCTTCCTAAATATTCAAACAGTTAAGCTTACTATTTTTTCCTTTTCACACATTTGAGTGTGTTTAAGGTTTTGCATATTATTAACAATATCACCCTTCTTCAGTATTTCACCTAGCTTAGTATAGTTTGTGTATCTATATAGAAAGTAATGTATCCTTTTGTTATGCTTAATCATTCTTGGTATCGGTGATGGTTCCATTGTATGCCACCATGCATTCGTCCTACTGACATGTGAATGTTTGTCCAACCTTCTGTAAACTATTTGTCAATATTGGTGATTGGATCACGTCCTGTAATTTCTATTGAAATGTATATATAATTATCTTCCATTGTTGTGTTATTTGTGTCTTTGACGTAAATGATGTTGATATTGATGATGCTGGTTGGTTTATGATGATTAGATCAAACGCCGGACCCGATCCGAGTCCAAGGTTGAGTAAGCAGCTGTGTTTCAGATCGCAAGGGTCTCTGGCCAACAAGTTGACAGGCGAGGGGGACAGCGGTGACGTCGACACTCAGCTCACCAAAATGGATGTTGTTCTCACTTTCCAAATTGAGGTAATCAATTGAGAAAAAGATAGGAATACATTGTGAAATTGTTAAATTTGTAGTGTAAATTTGTGTATCATAATGTGAATCTCTCAAATAACCCAACCTCAACATTGTTTTTCAGTAATACACATTTATATATCATATCAACGAGAAAAGTAAATTAATCATACCCAGAAAAAGCCAAACAGTAAATATATTTTAATCTAGTACCTAAACCCTACCGTGACCTATTTAGTACTTAAATAAAAAATTGTGTTGGATAGAATGACGAATTTATAATCAGCGATTATGGTATTTATAAAAACATTTTTTTTTGATATTTCAATGTAATGTTCTCACTTTCCAAATTGAGGTAATCAATTGAGAAAAAGATTTGAAATTGTCATTTTGAAATTGTTAAATTTTTGGTATCATAATGTGAATTTCTCCAATAACCCAACCTCAACATTGTTTTTCAGTATTACACATTTATATATCGATACCCTAGTTCACAGTCGTACTAATTACATTTTTTTGTCACTGAAATTGTAACTTTATGGTTTGAGCTCTATCATACTAATTACACCACTTTTTTCCCCGTAATTAGTACGATTGTGAACTAGGGTATCGATATCATATCAACGGGAAAAGTAATTTAATCATATCCAGAAAAAGCCAAACAGTAAATACATTTTAACCTAGTTCCTAAACCGTACCGTGACTTACAAACAGCGATAAAGGTTTTGATAAAAAAAATTTTTTATATATATCTCAATGTAATGTTAGATCGAAAAAAAATTAACATAATTATCACTGTGATTAAAAACATATTAATTATTATTCACAAATGTAAATCTGGTTGAGATACTACTGATGATACGTGTGTTGTATTTGAATGAATTCTAGGTGGTAGTGATGGAGGTAAAGGGTCTAAAGTCGTTAGCGCCAAACCGGATAGTGTATTGCACTATGGAGGTGGAAGGGGGTGACAAACTTCAGACTGACCAAGCGGAGGCATCGAAACCGATGTAAGTAAACGATACAATTATGACAGTGGTAATAATCACACCAAAAAAAGCAAGAATACTGAAAAATACTGGACTTTTTGCAATGCAGGTGGGACACCCAAGGTGATTTCAGCACCACGCAACCCCTACCAACGGTAAAAGTCAAGCTTTACACGGAAAACGCTGGAGTTCTGGCGCTTGAAGACAAGGAGCTCGGAAAAGTTTTACTCAGACCAACGCCACTTTCTAGCAAGGTAATGAGCCTAGTTGAAACAAAGTTTTGTAAAATTGATGAAGTGTGAAGGAAAGTTGTTGATACTATCTTCGTCGCTAGAATACTATAGGAAGCAGAAGTGTCGTCAGTAATTTGTTCGGTAGGGTAGGTTAAGAATAATAATATAGACCCATTCAGTAGGTACTAAATTAGCAAAACGTAACTTATGGAACAAATTTGGTGCCCGTCTGTCCGTTCGTCTGTCACAAACGTTTCTTTCTACTGCAGGCTCCAGAATGGCATCGTATGACGGTTCCAAAGAACTTGCCTGATCAAGACCTGAGAATCAAGATTGCGTGTCGAATGGACAAGCCACTGAATATGAAGCATTGCGGGTAATTTTTTGACTTTTTTTCGAAACTCATTTACGCTACTTTTCAGTATTCTTCCCTGTTTGTGTATATTATTCGCATCATTTTCATGCAATGTGTTCAAATGTAACCAATTCAATTTTATCTTAATTTATCACATATTGCAAATACCTTTATAATCTTTTATTTCTCTTGAAACCACCTAAATTAGTTTCGATTCAGTTAACATTTACATGTACCTATTCGTTTTATTGTCTGATTCGTATGAACCCAGGCTAGATTTGTGTGGACACCATTGAGATACCCTGCGTTACCTCCAAACATGACAGCCACATTGGTTCAATATTCTGAATTTTAATCACCTGAAACCTTGCTAGGCCACATATTGCACCAATACAGTATCATCACATTGCTATATTCGTTCACTGATTGAGTCTTGAAGGAAGAATCTCAAAGAGAAAGTTATATTCGTGCCACTATACATTTCGGAAAAGGCTTCTGTCTGTAGTCTGTACAGCTAAACTGAGAACTGGTTTTAAAATGCCTCGCGGCTCATTTTCTTCATTTGGGTATTTATTTCATCGTATGGCGAACTGTAGAATAGGCGAATATCCCTGTGATGTTTTTATAAGAGCGCCTATTTCGCACATTTAGCACCACCCAGGGGACAGGTGCTGGTTTGTGGTAGGTAAATCCTGCGGACGCCAGCAACAGATTGTCCCCCACTTCATTTGGGTGGGTAATCATTTGTTTGCCGCTTACACATATCAAACAGTTTGCGGCAAACAGAAAAGGTAAAAAATTAAGGATTTTTCTGTATTCTGTATTTTTGTCACAGCAACCGGACTAGCAACGGTTTTTTAATTTTGACCGAGCGAGATGTTCGTATATTAGTATGACAGAGAGACATATTTCATTTATTATCAACAAAAACAAACCTTCCAGCTACCTCTACGTCATCGGCAAGAATGTGTGGCGCAAATGGAAGCGACGCTACATGGTCCTGGTGCAAGTGAGCCAGTATACCTTCGCCTTATGCTCGTACAAGGACAAGAAGTCAGAGCCAGCGGAGATGATGCAGCTGGATGGGTTCACCGTGGACTATATTGAGCTGGCCAGCGGTATGATAATTATAGAAAAATATACTGCCTTATTCATAAAACCTCAGACCAAGAATAGATTGTGTCTCAAAGGAGCAAATTATGTATTTGAGGGATATTGAATCCTGAATGAAGCACGATTCTATAATAGAAACTTGAGCGTAGCGAGAGATTCAAGTAGACGAAACTATTTTTGCTACCATACTGAATTGACTCTCTTTTTTCTGAATAGTAGGATCAGGGAAGAAAAGTACAACTTTGATCCCTCGTTTGAGGGCAACAATGACACTTTTCAGAATAGCAGGTGTAAAAAAAAACATTTCTTTGTCTGAGCATAAAACTTAACAAACCTGATTACTAAAATATGTTTTATTTATTTATAAATTCCAACGTGACAGATAAGGATAAACCAATAACGAACTTTAACGGGATTTGAACTAAACTGGGTTTTATGGATAAAGTTAAATAAGTAAACACTTAAGTAAGTAGAATGAGTAAAATGATTAAATACTTAATATAAAGATATTACTGACAAGTAGTTGTTACAATACAAATAGTTGACCGTAAGGTTTAAACTAGGAATATTATAATAACGCCTGCTTCAGAGGGTAAAAATTTGACACTAAATTAGAACCAAGTACCAATCGAAAACATAAGGGTTTGTTCGTAATAAAATAACCTTCCTCACTTTCTTTTTCAGCGCAACTTATGGTTAGTCAAGGTGAGACTTTATTTGATTTCTATTCATTTTGTTGAACTTTCTCTAACACATGATCAGTTCAGCCTGTCCACCTATCTAATCAATTTTTCTCCTTTAGAACTTGAAGGGGCCAAGAACTTTATGAACGCAGTGCGAGACGGGGAATCAGTGTTGATGGGGGTGGGCGACGAAAACGAGTGCCATCTGTGGGTCATGGCGCTTTACCGAGCCACGGGACAGAGCCATAAGCCGACGCCGCCCACTACGTCAGACACTCATCATAAGATTATGGGAGGTAAGCCTGAGATACCTAGCCTATAAGGCATAATCAATCGGTCTCTAAATTTATGTAGACCAGCATTACTTTTGCCTTCCAGTCTTAATCAAGCCCTAAATACTTGACTCTATTCCTAGGGCCGCGAGGAGGTCTCAGATTGTTTTGCTGGCTTGGCCATGGCAAACATTAATTATGGTGACTGTATCCACAAATGTGGGCATATCTATAGTGGCCTGCATAATCACGAGAGAGATCATTGTATCAGGTCAAGATGAATCCGTACAATAATTAAGATGAAGTTCCTGAAAATAATCAAGAGAATCAATGTGGTGACATTGCGACACCAAAGGCCGTACCGCTTCTTTCGTAAACGCTCTGTGTAAAAAAAGATCTGGACAGTAAAATAATAATAAAATAAATTCCGTTTTGAGGATGTAATTGATCCCCTTTAGTGCTGCACTGTCAGTTTAAGTAGGAATAAGCGGATGTAAGGGAAGAGTAATGCTAAAGTCACCTAATGCTGCTTTTGAAATTGAAATTGAAATTGTTTATTGCTCATGCATGGATGCCCAGTGTCAGATCATAGGACTATCCGTCCTCCCGGCGACCACCCTCAGGAGAGTGTTGGTGCACGCCCACAGGGCCGCCACGCGCCTGCGCGGCGCGGCGCGGCGCGGCGGGGCGGGGCGGGGCGGGGCGGGCGGGGCGGGGCGGGGCGGGGCGGGGAAGCCGTGCGCGCTGCGGTCGGCAAACATGCCCGACGCGCTGCAGCGCCAGGGCAGCCCCAGCAGTCCCCTGAAGGCGTTATTGTATTGGACGCGCAGAGCGCTAAACGTCCTATTCGTGTAATTGCTATGGTGCAATGGAGGCCGCACGTGTGCAGCGTCTGACAATAAGCCTTAAATAAAGTAATTTTGACCTCTCGTGTACAGCGTGCAAACCTACGTGAAAGCATAATATTTACCCGGACCGATGGCGCTCTGCGTTCCCTTTCTAGGTCGTCATCATGTTTAAAGGTGTCCGTGACCCAGTGAGCCAAATATTTAAAGCTGGTAAGCTGCTCAAGAGCTTTATCTTGTACCCTGGTATAAATTGGATGCACTGCTTTAAATTGCGTCTAGTTTAAGAACGATTGTAATTTGGCCATACGAATTAATTAATTAATATTCGATGTCCTCACCAGACGCAGACAAGGCGCGTAAGCACGGCATGGAGGATTACATTCAGGCTGACCCATGTCAGTACGATCACCATCAGCTGTTCTGTACTCTTCAGTCGCTCACGCTGAAATATAGGCTACAGGACCCATACTGTTCATTGGTGAGTAATTAACTGAGTAAAGTTAATTAGATTTTCTTAACCTTTAGCTGCCCACCATTAATGACAGATCGGCAATCACGTTTGAATCAACCGTCATTGGAAATGGGATAGAATTTATTTTGTTTTTAAATCGAACGTAACAAAACAAATGCCACTGTGTTCCAGTTTAGGACTCCATTGAAGAGGAGGATACCTTTTTAAAGGGTCTTTGGGCGAGTTTTTATTTTATTAGGACTTGTTACTAGCCGTATTGGTAAAAGCATTCCTTATTTTTCTGCTACTCTTCGTAGCTCAGTTCGTGCTTCTTCCATTATTTTGAAGCGTCCTAACATTTATACTCAGGTATTTTCAAATCCATTTGCTACTAAAGAAAAAAAGAAATAAATAAATAAAATAATTTTATTACCACAAAAAACACAATAAGTACACAAAATTACAATAAAGTCACATAAAACAAAAATAAATAAACTTAATAGAAAAAAAAACAGTAAAATTTAAAAAAAGGTGGCAAAGGGACAGTCTCAGCAGTGTGCTGCAACCTCGCCATCGCGGCGTGGCTTCAGCGCTGATTTTCAGCCTGCCCCAAGATAAGGTGGTAACGCAGAGCGACTGCTACAAACAGCGCAAAGCAACAACACAAAAAAAACTAAAAGATACAGCCAAAAACATAGTTATAATAATTAAACAAACAAATAACTAATCAAAGTTGTACACTGAATAAGGACGATTTTTTAAAAGTCACTCTGCTGTTTAAACAACAACTAAACTAAACTAAACTAAAGTGACGACGAGAAGACTTGTGAAAGTGACTGATATTTGGATTTTAAATCCATTATGTCTTCGACAAGACATACTATCTACTCTCTCAAAAACAATGCGCAAAATAATTGTTCTTTACTTGTCTAATTTACAAATGCGTTAAAAGTTGCATTAAAGTACTTCGGAAAAATTTGATCATCAGATCATCATTGAAAAATAAGTTAATATCATAGAATTGTTCTCTTACCATTTCTTCCTTTGTACCCAGGGTTGGTTTTCTCCTGGTCAAGTTTTCGTCCTCGACGAATACTGTGCGCGCTATGGAGTCCGCGGCTGTTTCCGCCACCTCTGCTACCTCTCCGACCTCCTTGACGTCGCCGAGAGTGCCTCCCAGACCGTAGACCCGACCCTCATGCATTACTCCTTCGCGTTCTGCGCCAGCCACGTACATGGGAACAGGTGAGTAAAAGTTATTTTTAACAGTTTATCCAAAGTTCCATCACATGGAAGGCGTTGGATAATGTGTTGAAATGAAACTTGGAAAATATTCAGTAAAGTCCGGGGAGCCACTTGTGCAACTCCAGAAATGAGAATATAATCTGAAATTATTTGGACTATAAAATCTTTGGAAAGGTCTGCAAAAAAAAACTATTCCATTTAAGATAGTAAATTGTAAATCTCATACCTATTCCAATCAGGTTGTACCAGTACAAAGATGACAGTTTCAGGGTAAAACGTATTGTATTGAGATCCATTCGGATTTTGCGTGTTGTGTCTTATATGTTGATGTTTTAGATTGATGTTCCCCAAGGTTTCATTCTTAGTCCCGTACTCTATTCAGTGTGATATATGGTTAGAAATAAAGTTGTAAACGATTATTGATAGTTAAATTTCATACTTAACACTACTACATAATTAACCATGTTAATCACAGCATTTTTTTTTCTTAATAGTTGTTTGGCATAAAGTTGTCGGTTTTTACTCGATTCTGATAATTCTGTCGATTGATTCTCTTTGACTCTGATTATTAAAACTGAGTCAATAAAACGTGTACAATAATCGAAAACAGCTTGGACCTTTCAACTCCCCTAATAGTGAACACGTAATTGTGCCTCCACACCAACTTGCTTTCTATGTACTGAACTATTAGTGACCCCAGTGGCATTTCAAATCTACTGTACCATACTTGGATATGTGTGCTTCATACTAACTGTAACCTGCTTTCCCTTAATAATATTTTCTGTTTCCGGACCTGTGGATTTGGCAGTATCACTCATTTATTTTGGCAGTTCTACTTGGGGCTTCATCTTTGCGAACCTTATTCTAACTTCACATGTAACTAAGTATGTAGGTATGTCAAATTTTGCGTGTCAATTTTTACACACTTCCAATAGTTGAATGAAACATTGCATACTATATTCAGTATTAGACGACAATACACTGATACCGTCATGATGATCTGTTGGCGAAGCGAAAGCGAAATTCATTAGCCACTAGCCATATTTTTTAAACGAGAATATTGCTTTCACGATCAAACCCAGTGAAATCCGTCATGAAGTAACCGGTCTTTGTTAACTCATAGATATAAATAGATAGACACTGATTGTTGGCAACATAAAGGTTGTTTAAATTTCTGCTGTTCTAAATATGAAATTTAAATATTGAGTTGCTTGGCTACAAACAACGTTCTTCTATGACAACTTAAATGAACAACATGTAATCTGATTTTATCGATTTTTATAATATAATTTTCAACATCATTGGAGTTTCATTCACCGTGCCTCCTCAACCGAGTCTACGCTCTCTTCACTGATTTATATCAAGAACATACATGGCTAACTTGAGTATAAATGACAAAAGAAAAAAGTTGTAGATAGTATAATAAATCTGGGACTATTTCCCACTACCACCAGTATTAGGCTACGTGTGCCCTGTAGAATAGAAACCAAGACAAATATCTACAGAGTAACAAGAAAAAGCAAAGAAAAAAAAACTAGATTCAAATTCAGATTCTGCCAGTCCCACGGTCGCCTATCCCGCTTGTGCCCTACTAGATTAAGGCCCACACGCAAGTGGTTCACAGTACGGCCACGTTGCCTGGCAGGCCCGACGGCGTGGGCAGCATCACGGTGCAGGAGAAGGAGAAGTTTGCGGAGATCAAGGAGAGGCTGAAGGCGCTGTTGCAGCATCAGATCACCAACTTCAGATATGCGTTCCCGTTCGGAAGGCCGGAGGGGGCGTTAAAGGTAAGAATTGTGTAAAGGTACCTAAAGATATGGTGAAAGGTGTGCATAATGGTACATTGCCCAAAAATAATTAAGCATCCCTGCCCACATACGGTCTTTACAGCTTACTTTGGAGCAATGGGGCTTTTGATCAATTTTGCTCCTCAAACTTGCGTAGGTTTCGCGTCTCCAACATTTGAAAATAATTTTATTCTTAAAAAAAATAAAACTCAAAATTATGTGTAAAAAATATTGTAAAATCATATTTGGATGATGTAGGCAGGTAGGCACTGAAGTGGTATAGTATTAAGTCTCTTTTAATTAAAAAAGTTGATTCAAGAGTAGTTTGGGTAGGTAGCAGAATTAAAGCCCCATAATCCCCATCATCCGATTCTGGGCCGTAGTATGGATACGCCACAATTCAAAAACTTTTCATTCATATATGAATGAAATGTTTTTGAATTGTGGCGTATAAGTATTTTAGAAAATTAAGTAATGGATATATTTATTGTTCGATTAATTCGATTTTAATAAAGATGCGAAGTACGCAAAAAACACACTTCGGAAAATTATCAATCTGATGAAGAATCGAAAGATAATATATAGGTTAACTTCTACTGCATAATACTGATTTAAGTACTACGAGCTCATGTAATAAATATCCGTTTCCAGGCTACGCTGTCTTTGCTAGAGAGGGTTCTCATGAAGGACGTGGTCACTCCCGTGGCGCCAGAAGAGGTCCGTGCCATGATCCAGACCAGTTTGGAGAATGCTGCGCTACTCAACTATACGCAACTCAGTCAGAAAGCCAACATCGAAGGTAGGCACATATGCAATATTTTATTGTATCTTGAGTTAACTGTACCTACTAATTGTTCGGTGTTGAAAAAAACTGTTTAAGATATAAGAGATGATATCTGAGATAAGATTATTTACAAATAAAGAATTTTTCCTATTAAAAAAACAACATAACATAGAGTAATATCAGTTATTGTAAATTTTGATGGTTACTTTATCGTATTCGTAAGTGATATACTCTATAAGGAAGATGTAAATAACTTTACTGAAAATTAAAAAATACATTCAGAGGACTTAAGAGGAGAAACAATGGTGACGCCAGCGAAGAAATTGGAGGACCTGATACATTTAGCAGAGCTGTGCGTTGATCTTCTGCAACAGAACGAAGAACACTACGCAGAGGTAATGTAGATGATAGTGAAATATGTCAGTCGTTATAGAAAGCTGAGGGATGCGAGTTTTGGAGTAAAGTAATAATTGAAAAAGATCTACAGTCGAAGATGAAACAGCTTATCAATCAATCGAAGATGATGATGAAGAATTTGAGAAGTGCAGTTTAAATGTATTTTACTCCAAAATATTTGCTAAGAGTGTCTATGTCTATCCTGAATGTCGTGATTTCTGTTTCGGAAAAACTTCTTAAGAAAATAAAGCATTCCAGTTCCAGAAAAAAAATGACTGAGTTGTTAAGAAGTTTTACCGTTTATAATCAGTGTTCACTGAAAAATAGCACCCTACTCTCCTATCGCTATTAGTGTGGGGAATGACGAGGCAGTATTATTTGTATTTATAATGCTAAACTGAAAATATTTGTTTTCGAATCCCTAATATTTCCAGTTTAGTCAGTACATGACGAAATTTACAGTTATCAAGAGTGTAATCTTCACAAGTTTCAGAGTTGCTGACTTGTCAAGATATCACTCTTATTTTTTTATTTAATCTATCGTCGTTGTGTACTTGGTATTTAAATTTTAAGTTAGATTCCCACGGAGGTTATTTATTTTCCTCGATTTTTTTGTGGCTTAGTCGTAAAGTGAATATTTGATTCATTTTGCGATGTTGGATGTAAGCTAAGTACTTTTTATATCCCACTTCTATCTTATCTTTATTTCTCCGCAGGTTTATAACACAAAACCGGACTCTAGCGGTCAACCAAATGTAACTACTCATAATTTGATTGAATGCTCGATGCTGATCAAATCACTTGTCAGTCTGTTCACGATCTTCTTGGTCATACTTCACTTGATTGGTTTGATCACAAAGTTTTGAAAGGAGTAGACTTTTCATTAAAGTTTATATAGCTGAAAGACGCTTGAGCAAATATACTTAGATGTTAATAGTGTTAAAACTGAAATGTTGCATGGATATCGAATGAGAATGGGAAGATTAGTGCAACACAAACTGTTGGGTCTGTAACTTTTCATTCTGGGCCAGAAAAATCAAAATTCATTGCAGATTGATTGATCTCTTCATACGAATTGGCTGCAGGGTTTTACGATATAACGTCTAAAATGAAAAGTGTTTCACAAAATTCTAAACCGTCTACTCCAATACTTCAAATGTTATTGAACACGACATTTAGACAGCTTTAATACAAAACATAGTAGGACGTACAAAACATTAAAATTACATTACAAAAAATATCTCGCTTCAGTAGTACGCTGTTCTTAGTAAAGACGCTTGCACTTGCTCAAAATACATTACTTGTCGTAAACAAATCATCGAAATGTACATTTAGAACTTCAGCAGCATTGGACGATGCACATTTATCATTAACAACAACATTAGTATGAGAACACCTTGAAATTACGGCTTTATTAGAAACGAAATCAAAACGTAGATTTAGCGTTACTTATTTTGATATAATTACGTATTTTGCATGATTACGTTTAACTAGTACCTATAGAATTCTCAAAATATTTGCGTTATTAGATGTCACTATAGTTTAATATTGGTAATACTTGAACATGCAAACGCAAATATTTTGTTAACTACCCAGCCGGTAAGTACTTATTCCAAATTTTAAACAAATTAATTCCGTGTATACTCGCGCTACAGAATCTTTTAAAAAGCACTTCCTACAAATCTCTGTCAACTTGCCATTTTAAAATATCCGA
Organism: Epinotia bilunana; assembly: GCA_947049275.1. Classification (NCBI taxonomy): domain Eukaryota; kingdom Metazoa; phylum Arthropoda; class Insecta; order Lepidoptera; family Tortricidae; genus Epinotia; species Epinotia bilunana. Next base: position 11,254,256 of record OX346275.1, on the reverse strand, counting down.
TGACGATATATTTTGGTCCATGCACAATTTAAGAAGCATGGTTTTGTTGCAATTCTATATTGCGAACTGTCGATGTCCCCTGTTGTGTTGTCACCCACATAATTTTGACCGTCTTTAAGATCTGCAGGCATTTTATCACAAAGTTTATGAGTATCATATTCTTCATGAATAGCTTCATATTCTTCATCGATAGCATCATATTCTTTGTCAACATTTTGATGTTCTTCTCTGTTCAGGCGTTTGCGTGGTTCTCCGAGCTTCTAGTGGAGCACGCCGAGATATTCTGGGCCTTGTTTGGCGTCGACATGGACCGAGTTTTGGCAGAACAGCCTCCAGATACGTGGGATTCGTTCCCGCTTTTCCAGATCCTGAACGATTACTTGAGAACTGATGGTAATTCATCATGTCAATAGTATTAAATTATATATTCGTTTAAAGATACACTATTATTTTTTAGTCTAATTATGAAAACTCGCTGATTTGCGATCCAAAATTCCGCAGAAAACCTGAAAGGCGGGCGTTTCCATGAGCACCTGAGAGACACCTTTGCGCCGCTCGTGGTTCGATACGTGGACCTCATGGAATCTTCCATTGCACAGAGCCTGCACAAGGGATTCGAGAAAGAGCGGTGGGAAATTAAAGGGTAAGCGGCTTTCGTGTGTTTCTCCAATTCCACGATCTATATCGTTTTCTGCATGAAGATGCCCCCTATTTACTCCTATACCTCCGCTTTGAACAGAACATAATCTCATGAGCAACTCAATGAGAACCGGCGAAGGGAGGAAGAGGGAGGGTCTTTGAAGTGTCCAGAAGCAATAGGCACGTCTGCAAATCGTATATTGCTACTCTATCGCTTTTTAACTGCGGTCGGTATAGCACAGTCGAACTCATAAGTAGCTGAACACCTAGGTACGTTGTAACTTACACTCGTTTGACAACTGCGTATGTCAATTTACGTACACTGTACAAAGGTGCTTAGCCCCTTGTGAACCATGCCACGAAGCGACCATGCAGGCATCTGCAAAACAACAATTTGTGGTAGCAGTCTCTATCTATTATAAGGTAGAGAGGATGATGAATAAAGGGGTAATGAGAAACTTTAAATGGCGATTTATCATTTTTTCAGCAATGGCTGCTCTACAAGCGAAGAGCTGTTTTGGAAGCTTGATGCTCTACAATGCTTCATCCGAGACCTGCATTGGCCAGAACCCGAGTTCCGCTCCCACCTGGAACAGAGGCTCAAGCTGATGGCGAGTGACATGATGGAGACCTGCATTCAGCGCACTGAGAGCTCCTTCCAGGTATGCTGGAACTCCTAGACTGCGATCACCTTCTTTTGTGTCGAGGTTCCTAAATAAGAGATGTCAGGCAGCGGCGTGGAGAGCATTCACCCTTTCCGTCATTTAACTCGTATTATTTCCACAAACCTGCCTTTATCAAGACCGCTTGTGCCTGCACTTTCCACGTGTCGTAGTTTTTTTGGTTTAATAACTCAATTCGGTACGAGGTACCAGCCATTTTTTATTTATCACTCTTAAAATTGTCAACTTAAATGAAAGATTGATAGTTTCTCAGTATTTTGGTCATTTTTGTCTGTTGCTAATGAAAAACGTGAATGAACGCATCTGATTAAAGTCTTGCGACTGATTGCTAAACACGAAGCCCGTTAGTAGCTTCATGAATCGTCGTGTAACTTCTAAAATACGAATCCAATAGTCATCGCTTTCTCCTTGACTTGTGGATACCCTAGAACCTGAAAACGTGTTTGTTCCACAGTCATGGCTGAAGAAGAGCATAACCTTCATGTCGACGGACTACATCCTGCCCGCGGAGACGTGCGCCATGGTCAACGTGGCGCTCGATGCGAAGAATCAGGCGCTCAAGCTGTGCGCCGTGGAAGGAGTGGACATCGTAAGTGGATAGATTTTGAAGACTTTCATGCTCATATTTCCCCTACGACAAATGTACCTGAACACGATAGTTCAACTTGCACCGCTGGCTCGTTAACTGACGATTGTACAGACTATATTTACTTGTCGAACCAGAAACATCCGACGGCTATTCTAAAATTTTGTGTCTGCGTCTATTTACCACGACTCCATATAAAATGTTCGTAAATGGTCGTGGTAATTAGACGCAACCGCGGACACAAAATTTGAGAATAGCCGCCGACAGATTGTAATTATTAGGGACAATTGTCGCGAGGGATGGTGAAATAGGGCCTTGGTCATTTTCTGACTGTGGACGTATTTCTATCTAATCAATGTGTATAGTGTCTTTAAATTTGTGTCCTATTGACGACAGTATGCCTTCTATTATCATCCTTTAAACGAGTTTACTACTTTTACGACTAAAAGTAAAGATATTACGAAAGTACGGCAAACGTAATCCATCCATACTAATATTATAAATGCGAAAGTGTGTCTGTTACCACTTCACGCTTAAACCGCTGAACCGATTGATGATGAAATTTGGTATAGAGATAGTTTGAGGCCTGGGGAAGGACATAGGATAGTTTTTATCCCGGAAATCATCCCCCAGGGGGATGAAGTGGGGGATTTCAGTTTGTATGGAGTTCCACGCGGACGAATTCGCGGGCCGAAGCTAGTGTTTTAATAAAAGGGAGGACTATGTGTGATTGAGATGTTTTGTTTTAGCCTCGTCTGCATTTCCATGACAAGTTTTGTTTGTAGAAGTTGTAACCATAACATAATCATGGGACGTTCTTTAATTCCCAGTACCAGTACCACGCGAAGATGGACGCGCAGATAGATTCCTGTCTGCAAGCCATGGCAACTGGCATGACGACGCGGTTGTCAGCGGTACTGGAAGCCACGCTTACGAAGATTGCGCGCTTTGATGAGGGAAGGTACGCATGGTCCCCCTTGGGGATGTAGACAGCTAAATATCTAATTACCAGAGCCCGGAATTTTCACGGCAAAAACAAAAGACTGTCGCAATCTTACTAGTGTTAGAAACATTTTTGTATCTTCTAGTAAGGAGTCTTTTGTTTTGCCGTGAAAATTCCGGGCTCTGGTAATTACATTGTAGAGAATCCGCTCGGACGCTGTGGTCTCCCACAGCATCAAATGGACTCAATTTCCTGTCAATTGTTGACTATGGCAACTTGTAATTTATGTCGTGAAATAAATTAATCTAATCTATATCTATCATACTAATATTATAAATGCGAAAGTGTCTGTCTGTCTGTCAGTTACCTCTTCACGCTTAAACCGCTGAATCGATTAAGATGAAAATTGGTATGCTGATACTTTGAATCTCGGGGACAGATAGGATTGTTTTGTGCCGGAAAGTATCTTCTAAAGAGGTGTAATGGGGGGGCGAAAGTTTGTATTTGTATGGATCTACGATATAAACGAGTTCCATGCGGACGGAGTCGCGGGCAGAAGCTAGTTGTATAATGTTAATTAACCCATTGACCCAATGCGTGTATCTATTATGAAAATGTTACGAAAGACTAAAAGAGAATAGATCTGCGGCTGGTTTTAGATGGCGTATTTTGTCTTTCGTAGATGTTCTTCTCTTATATATTACTAGCTTCTGCCCGCGACTTCGTCCGCGTGGAACTCGTTTGTATTGTAGCTCCATACAAACTTTCACCCCCCATTTTACTCCCCTAGGGGATGATTTCCGGGATAAAAACTATTCTATGTCCTTCGTCGAGACTCAAACTATCTCTATACCAAATTTCATCTCAATCGGTTCAGCGGTTTAAGCGTGAAGAGGTAACAGACAGACAGACACTTTCGCATTTATAATATTAGTATGGACTAGAAGTGGCACTGGAAAATTTATTTCTTTAGCTCTGCCTACACTTCTTTCGGGAATACAGGTGTGGAAGTTTATGCACAGTCAAGGGTATTATTTGCGTACATAAATATCTATACAGGACTCTATTGCCAATGTCATAAAAGCGTGTACATACATTTTGTTTCCTTATTTACGTACGTACATTAATACTTACTGTACCTCTAGTTTTTAGATAACGTCGCAACGCTTGCCTAGGCGTTCGTTTTGGCAATTATTAAGAAGGACGACTATTGTATTTTCAGTTTAATCGGCTCCATCCTGACGATAGCGAACGTGTCCGGTTCGGGCAAGGACATTGGACAGGGCTACGTCAACTTTATGAGGAACTCTATGGACCAAATCAGATCGAAGGTAACAGTCACTGGTGAAACACAAGTTACGCAATCATCATCATCATTTCAGCCGAAAGACGTCCACTGCTGGATATAGGCTTACCCCATAGAGCGCCACAATGACCGCCGGTCCTGCGCCACCCGCACCCAGCTGACTCCCGCGACCTTTACCAGGTCATCAGTCCACCTTCTACCCACGCTGCGCCTTCCGGTACGTGGTCGCCACTCGAGAACCTTTCCGCCCCAACGGCTGTCGGTTCTACGTGCAATGTCCCACGCCCCGCCCGACTACAAGTTACGTAGTGACATATATAAAAATGTATTTCATCATCATCCCGATCAGCCTATACCTACACGTCCCAGTGCTGGGCACAGGCCTCTCGTAGATGAGAGGGAATGGTCAGCAGTCCCCAGCTGGCCCAAGACAGGTGGGGGATTTATCTTTCCTCTCCCAACTCGGCATCAAGATCCGACAATCTACTTCATGCTGCACAAACGTTTCTATTTCTGTCATAATGAGAACAGGAAATGGCAACCTGTAAAATCTGGTAATTGGCAATGCTGAAGGCAAGAGAGCACGGGACCGGTCACCGACACCATGGGCTGACCAAGAGAGGAGAGCCACCTCCTGATCAATATTTTATCAGGATTTGGACAGGAATGGATGAAGACAAATTGACATTTAAGTCATTTCGAGTGATTACAGCCCTCAGTAATGAAGGACCAATTGGAAAGAGAGTAACAGCTGTTGGACTGTTAAAGGAAAGTTGTCACTTTCAAATATATTTTTATACTACATCGGTGACAAAAGATCTTACGGCAGCGTAGTTGTAGTCTACCTAAGGCAGAGAGAAACAAAATGCATTTTTTATCCAAAACTAAAAAGACCATGAGCACTCCAAAGTTCAAACAATCGTCGGGTCTGTATTAGCTTGCTCTTATGCCAAATCAAACTATTTCACACGAACCAGAACAATGTTTTTCGCTCACGGACTGTAGGTATGCTTTCGACTGAGAAATAAAGGATTGCATATCGCTGTTCTAGGTAACGGATGAGCTGTGGATCCTACAGCTGTTCGAGCAGTGGTACGGCCTCCAGGTGGGCCTGGTGAACACCTGGCTGACAGAACGGCCGGCGCTGCATCCGCAGCAGGTGGCGTGCCTCTCCATCATACTGAAGGTGTGTATTTAGGATATTCCAGCAGTACATCCAGAGACCCATTTTACAAAATTACTAGGTCAAGTCTGCTCTTTTTTAACTATTCGTTTATTTAGCCTTTCCCGTTTCTCGAAACTACAACCTTCAATTAAACAAATCTAAGAGCCACCACACATTGAGACACCAGTGGCCGCCTCTAAACGCGACCACTCTGCCGCACATTGGTCTTTTATAGGCAACTACTCCCGCAACTTGTGGGTTGGACGCGGCAACCAAACGCCCCGTGTGCGTCGATGCTATACAAAATGTATGAAAGGACGTCCACAGCTTATGGCGGCCACGTGGCTCAATGTGCGCCAGTACATGGGCGACACAGAGGCGCTTTACCATCTATGACTGACCATCAGGACCAACGACAGCCAGTTAAGACTTCTGAAACACTCATTCAGAGAAAACTTCTAAAGGCTTAGAAACATATCGCACGTAGTGACAATAAATACGCGAGTTTAACCATTAAGTAAAATTTCGTGTTGCAGAAAATGTACAGTGACTTCGAACTGCAAGGCGTGATAGACGACAAGCTGAACTCCAAGATCTACCAGAACGTGGCGTCGCGCATGCACACAGAGGAGGCCACGTGCAGTCTGCTGCTCGCGCAGCAAGACCAGGGGTGAGCATCATCAGTTCATCATCATATTGATGGGCCTTCGAGCCCGATACTTTGATAGTTACAACCCTAACTAAAGGCTAAATTACGCTTAGTTACTACGAATGGCGTCAAGAATCCATACTAATATTATAAATGTGAAAGTGTGTGTCTGTCTGTCTGTATGTCCGTCCGTCTGTTACCTCTTCACGCTTAAGCCGCTGAACCAATTGAGATGAAATTATTGCTATTTATGTAGTAATCCTTTGAATTGGATAGGTACTGCGTACCACAACGATAGTCCTTCGAGCTGGATACTATGTATGATAGTGACAACGACCTTTTTACCAGATGCTGTTGCTATGTGTGATAGTGATATGGTCCTTTGAACCGGATATACTAAATATGAAAGTGAAACCTTTAAACGCGATATTAGGACGTTTGACGTGTAACAAAAAAGCTACGGTAGCCTAGTGGTTCAGGCATGCGGATGTCAAGCGGCGGTCGTGGGTTCGAATCCCGGCTCGTACCAATGAGTTTTTCGGAACTTACGCACGGAACATTTGCCGTTAGTTTTTCGGTGAAGGGAAACATCGTGAAGAAACCGATCTAATCCCAATAAGGTCTTCTTTTCCCTCTGGGTTGGAAAGTCAGATGGTAGTTGCTTTCGTAAAACTAGTACCTGTGCCAAACCTTGGGATTAGGTGTCAAAGCGGACCCCGGGCTCGTTTAGGGCACAACCGGGAATAACGGTAGGAGGATGATGACGTGTAATAAAAAAGACGATAGCCATACCATATATACGATTGTACGTAGTACTATCGACAACACAGCTAACTGGCCATCTGTGCACCTTAAGTACATTGTAATAAGGTTCTATATAAACACAGGCTGGTCAGTTAACAGTGTTGTCGTTTGTACAATGAGTAATGACACACTTATTATAACAATGTTCTATCACAGGGGCGGCGACGAGGGCTCAGAAGAGGGCTCGAGGAGTGGGAAGTCGAAGCTGGAGGCGCTCACGGAAGAGGCCAAGCTTGGCAACGTGACTGCGGTTGTTGGGAAGGTAATTTACAGTTAATAGCAATAGGGTTATGGAGAGAGCTATGTTGGGAGTTTCTCTGCGTGATCGCATCAGAAATGATGCTATCCGCAGCAGAACCAAGGTAGCCGATATAGCCTTCCGAATCGCTAAACTTAAGTGGCAGTGGGCGGGGCATATAGCACGTAGAACCGATGGCCGTTGGGGCGGAAAGGTTCTCGAATGGCGACCACGTACCGGAAGGCGCGGCGTGGGTAGACCCCCACAAGGTGGACTGATGACCTGGTAATGGTTGCTGGAGGCTGCTGGATGCGGGCGGCGCAGGGCCGGTCACTTTGGCACTCTTTGGGGGATGCCTATGTCCAGCAGTGGACGTCTTTCGGCTGATATGATGATGATGATGATGAATAGCAATAGATCAGTTTTTTTTCCTTGTTATTTGAGCTTCATCCATTAGAGGAGACCTGTGCACAGCAGTGGGACGTATAGTACGGCTCTTCCCAGGTTAATTTTTCGCTTCGAGCCCTAATCTTTCAAACAAAGGCCATTGTCTCAGCTACCGAGTAGGCACGTGCCACAACACCATTCATATTGAAAAACAAACGGTATCGTCATAGTATTAAGGTTCAAATGTAATGTCACTGATATTCTACATATTACGTTTTGGTAGTGTAGGACGATAGACCGCCCCGAAGCAATACGGCACATTAAATTTTTCAATATGAATGGTGTTGTGGCACGTGCCTACTCGGTAGCTAGCGGCTATGCGATAATAGGGACAATGGCCTTTGTTTGAAAGATTAGGGCTCGAAGCAAAAAATTCACCTGGGAAGAGCCGTACAGGCTGATTTATTTATTTTCTTTCATTTGAAACTAGCTTCTGCCCGCGACTCCTTCCGCTTGGAACTCGTTTATATCGTAGATTCATACAAACGGTTCACCCCCCATTTCTCCCTCTTAGGGAATGATTACCGGGATAAAAACTATCCTAAGTCCTTCCCGGGGACTCAAACTATCTTTATAGCAAATTCCATCTAAATCGGTTTAGCAGTTTAAGCGTGAAGATACCTGTGTGTGGATTAAGTATGGATTACACATTTTCGTTAACAGTCGTTTAAACTATTTAATACAACATTAATTTAGTGTGGCGTGGTGCATCGTTTACTGACGATTTTTCAATGAAATTTGAGACGTTGATCAATTGCAAAAAAACGACATAGTTATAGGTCTTATTCTAATCTACTTACGCTTCAATTATTTCCATTGTGTAACGAAAGTTACCCAATTAAAATAAATGGCAGATTGCCGTTACACGATGCAAAAAAAAAACTAGATATTTCACGTAGGTTAAACTCTTGAAACGTAGACTTTCAGATGGCAACATTACTTGATACATCCAGGGATTTTCGCAGGTGTTGCCTTATATTGCAATTAGTTCGGGGTAGACCCGATTCTACGTGCACATGGCTTAACTAGCCTAAAACTAAATGGTCTAATTTTTAGACATAATTTAGGCGGCAGATTAAAAATGACATATTTAGAATAGCATTTAGGCAGCTAAGTAAGTTGTATAGACCGCCTAAAATAAAAATAAAAACGTCAGATTCAAATTAGCGCTGTCATTTGATTATGATAGCTGCTCATATAATAGCGAAGTGTTTTAGCGACACCTAAATAAAATTAGGAAGTTTAGAGGCCACTGTAGAACCGGGTCCATTTATTTCGTAAATGGTGTAATAAAGGGAACAGAAAGTGCTTTTGAACTACACACGTTTCAGTCTGTTTGTCTAGGCTTCACCATCCTGTATGAAACATCCCCATTCGACAACATTTATGCCCCTTTTATTAGTTGTATTTATTTGGGTTTTTTTTTCAGGTTGGCAACATCTTCGGGCGCGGTATCGGCGAGCTCTCGTCGAAGATAGGCGGCGCATCGTCCTGGTTTTAGCGCCTTACACGCTTCTTATTGTTTGCCTATATAGATGTAGTGAGATGAGATTCCATGCTGCCTTTTACTACTGCGATGTGTTGATAAGTTCGATTTGTCTGGCAACACTGAAAGGGCGGGTGATTTAAGATGTGTACACACTAGCGCAACGAACGCCAAATGTTGTGTTAGAATGTGAGATTAGTATCAGGGATGCCGCGTATGCGACTTTTTAGACATCCGCGGATGCGGATATTTCTAAGCTCACATCCGCGGATGCGGATTTTAAGGAAAAGATTCTAAAACATATATATGCAACGTTTTTAGGGTCACGCAGTACTCGAACACGTTGCGACTGAATCGACTGATTTACAATCGTTGCAAATCTAACTCATCACCAATAGCGAATACGGCGAATCGTCAGATGACAGAAATGAAATGAAAATTCTTATTGATTGATCACGAAATTATTGAACACGCGCGCGGCACGCGCCGTTTTGGCCCCTATCTTGGGCGCGAACTGTACTACATCCGCATCCGCAAAAACTCCGCATATTTTTTTGCGGATGCGGAGGCGGATGCGGATATTGAAAATCATGCGGGACATCCGCGGTTGCGGATGCGGATGCGAATGTCTGCAACATCCCTGATTAGTATTACCATCTCATTCTAACAGATACCTGATTTCGCGGTTGGAGTTTGGATGTCCAGTGAAAACGTGACTTCACAATGACAGTGTTATATTGAGTGTACAAGCATATTAGGAATTTTTGTAAAGAAAAGAGAGTCGGTAATATTGGATATAAGAGATTTCTCTATGTAAATATGCGTCCAGTTAAGAAAATAATCATTCGACGAATAATGTACCTACCTAAAAGGTAGTATTTAAATGATTTGTATAATATACTATTAAACAGACCATCTAGTTTTTAGTATGGAAGGTGATATTTCTATGCTCTCTATAAAAGTTTATTAATAAATTGATCGATTAAAATCATTATGGCAACCAAACCAACACTGCGCTGTCGATTTTCGAAATCGAACTTATCGCAATATACCCTTGGAAATGCTTGGTTTGGTAGTTTTATCTTCTGTAAGACAAACACACTTAGAATGTATCAAAAAAACAACCACGCTTAACTTATTTAAATGCTAGAAAAAAAAACGAATTCTAAAGGATTCAAAGTTAGCGTTATGTAGATAAGGTAAAACCAGCAAATCAATCAATTTCCCCTCAGCAGTAGTAAAAAGCTAAACTATTCTGTGATGACGAAATAAATTCGTTTTGCTTTCGATTTTTGAATTAGAAATTCCGCCATTTTGAAAAGAAACAAATGGCATCTTACGCGCTAGGAAATATAAGTGGCCAGTCGCATAGCTTAGAGTGATTTAGTAGGTATAGTAATTATTTTATAAAAAAGGCTTTATTGTGTACAGTTAGGATCACCATTTATTCGATACCATTGTACTAGGTGTGTATATTAAGAGTAGTATTTGATAACACGATTAATAAAAATAATGAGAAATACCTACGAATGCATAAGTAAACATATGCTACAATAAGAAAACATATCGCTTTCTCAAGAGTATTTTTATGTGTTGTAAATTACGATTATTACGGCGTTACAATCCGTTATTTACAAAATATAATATATATATATCGTAAAGGTAATTTGCAATGAGTTAATCGAAAATAAGGGATGCAAGTGCACGAAGAATGCTGTTTTTTTTTATAAAACGCTACTTGAACATTTAATTAGATAGTTTTTTTTTTACTATTTACCTACTCCCGAGTGACATTACACATCTCAAGCAGTGTAGTTTCCAATGCAACTCTTTCTATACCTACTTCAAGAAAACATATTTTTCTAATAGACTTCGTAATTCACTTTTTACGTCATTTATTTAATCTAGTCCTAATCTAATGTTTACCTCAAACTTTTGGAATGCATTCTTATAAAAATATAAAGGCGCGAGAATTGTATTTTTGCTAAACCTACATAATGATGCCAGTTATTCAATTACTACCCCATTTCGGGGTAATAATGTTTTATAAAAATGCATGATTAAATTGAAAGTTAGTCACTGTTTGCTATAGTCTATTTCTCTATAGTTTAATGCTCTAATCTATTAAATATCTAGTGACTACACTTTACCTTGACTTAGTCATCAAAATAACTATTTATTAATGAATATGTAAAACATTATAGTTATTTGTTGACAAATAATATTCTTCTACGCTAAACACCTTACAAATTTTAAAACTAGGTGAAAAATTTAAAGTTCTTAGATAAATTAACGTAAATACCATAATAGCGAGTAGTCGCTATCTACTGATACGCCTTATGACTGTTGAGGACGGTATGAGAAAGGCCCCGAAAAGAAGAATTTGGGTCGTGTTAAATGATTTTCATTATTTCACTTTCCATCGTTCATGAACATGACTAATTCATCCCATATTTATCTTGGCATCTTGCCTCGCAATTACTGGAGAACTCTGCAAACTTATATTAACGCCTAGGATTGTCGAGTTGATCTCGAGTCGATATTGCTTAAGGAAAAGCTTGGAATCTGTTGTTTGATATAGAAATTTAGATTTTGCTAGTGCGCATCCAAGTTTGCACGGTTATGATAGTAAGTCAGTTTATTGATGGTTTTCACGCTTCTTGGTTTTTATTAGCGAACTCGTATTTCTTTAAACTGCACTGCAGCAAATGAAAGTTAAAAGTTAAATCAAACCTAATATTTTTACTTTTATTGAAACCAAGATCTGCTAAAAAAATTGTTACGAAAAACAAAACGAAAGCAACTGACCAACTCATTAGTTCACTCTCGAAATCATATACCTACCTATAACATAACGACCATTTATACTAGAAATGCAATGAAAAGTACAGAGACCGGAAAAATATTTGGCACTGTCACATTAACTAATTTTACGAGCTAGTAGGCTTATACATGAATGTATAAATCAAGTTAAAGTGACAGGGCGTTAAGTCGTCCGGAAACTGCTTCACTATTTAGTACTGTAATAGCACAGTAAATAATCGACTAGGTAATGTAGTGCTCATTTATCAAAAATATGAAATTAGAGGGCTTTGTAAGGTAATCTATTCACAAGTCAAAGATTTTAGTTATTAAAATGTTTCATTAGTATTTTTTTGGAAATTTAATGACTGTATCTTTTCAATACGCACTACCGCTACATTTATTTATCCTCTAGCTTCAATAGAACAACACGTTTTGGGGTGTTATGGTATCCCAACTAAAAAACCTATTAAATGGCTCTCTTTTACTGGCGATTAGAGATAGCCACAAAAAGTATTTATATGACAAAAAAACATTTAACTACGCCATTACATACATACTTATAAAATGTGTCAAGTAATGTTCCCTATCATTTAATTAGATTTTTAGGACAGAGTTAAATTGGTTAATCCAGTTTCTCAAAAGCGGTGTATTCTTGTTATAAAATAAATTGCGGTTAAAACTGAATAAGATAAAAGTTTGCGGTAGTGCTTTTCTTACTATTATTACTATCTTTTAGTACTAAAATAGTTTTTCCTCTATTTTGGACCAGAGCTCAATGAAAAAGGACATTTCTATAGTGTCTAATCTAAGTGCATATAAAGTTGTTACTTACATGAGCCGACTGACGACGTAAGTTCGTAGATACTTGCTTATAATATAATTTCACCACGATATGGTCGAGACTCTGTACGGCGCTTTAATATAAAACTGTTAAACTAGTGCCTATGACTTTAATAATACTACTGAATCTGGTAACATTGCTAACCTCAGATAAAAACTTATAAAGGTAGAAAACGAATAATTATAAAGCCTAATCTACTTTACCTACCCGTTACTATATGTAATTGTAACTTATTGCTAAACGTTCTAACAAAAAACTATGTAGGTACCTTGCGGTGTAGTAATATAAGACCTAGACCCCAAAATAATGCTAAAAGCTACTAGAAATGCTTGATGCATGCAACTATTGCAACTACACGGTACTAACTAGTAAAGGTCATATACGTGTACTTAGATTATATTAAAAAATAAGATCTAATAGTTTCTCAAGTTTTTCGCTAATATTCTTAATTCAATTGTTTATAGTGTTGCCAGATTAAGTAGTATTTATGACAAACTCGGACTTAAACCATTCAAAGTGAGTCATTTGTCTACGCCGTACCGAGTCTGAAATGCTTCGAATGCCACCGAGTGTATCGCGATTGTAAGGGGATACAATAAAAATATTTACAATAAAAAATGTTTACTGTTTACAGAGTGTCTTATTTATAGTAATAGTACAAGAACTCTAACTAACTAACTATCTTGGCCTCCGACTCGAGTTGTCGCCACGTGTCTCGATATTGCGCCATTTCTCGCCAGTTCATGGCTTGAAGATCGAGTAGATCTGAATCGACGATGAAAACAACTCGATTTTGCAAAAAGTTGCGGCCGACATAATCCTTCAATATTCCTAGCTAGAGTTGTAATTGCATACTGGCATTTACATAAGCGCATAAGACACGCAGAAATTTATCATTGCAACCCAAAAGAGGCTCAGTTATAGTTGGAATGAGACAGCAAAACCTCATTTTCATTCTAAATTATCCATATAGCTTCTGCGTCTCTGTCGGATGCAGTGGCAAGTTGCTATAGTATGTAAAGTAGAGCTGGAGCTCTCCCCGCACGAAAACTACTTTACAAAATCATTGATGCATTCAGGCAATCACGTTATCGGGCTTAATGATTTTAAAATATTTATTTTACTCAATCTCAAAGTTCAATCACGGTAACATACCAACCAAAGCACGAGATGCTGGTTTGCCATCACCTATGGTATAAGTAAAACAAAATAACCGATTTGTCTCTATGGTAATAATTATGTTTGCATTTTATTTCCTGTTCTATTTCTTAACGCTACAACTAAGCAAGCGTTGCACGAAACAATAAAAACATGTTTATTCCAGAATAATTATGAGGCCATAAAGATGTACAAGAATGTTTTTGTATTTTTATTACCGCTAAGCCATAAGAAGGGTTTTGAACCTAGTGTAATGAAAACAAACCAACCATGGTTGCGTTTGTAAAAGTAAATAGGTACCTAATAAAATTTACTACCACACTTCATTTTACTTCACTTAAAGACTTAAAAACTGGAACTGAACTGACTAGGTTACCTTTTTCTACTAATACCTATACGTAATGGCGATGATCAATTATAATTCAAATTCTAAATATTTTTTTCGGACGTACTTCCATACCTTGGGTTAGTAACAATAAAAATACTTAATAAACTAATGTTAGTGTTTAGTATAGGTATATACGGCCATTATTTAAGAGCATACGTGCATATAAATAATAATTAAGTACCTTTATACCGCATAATCCTACGAATATTGTACTTAAATGCGAAAGTGTGTCTGTCTGTCTGTCTGTTAGCACTTCAAACTTAAATCGCTGAACCGATTTAGATGGAATTTGGTATAGATAGAGATAATTTGACAGGTCTAATTATTCGGTGTTGGACTCGACTACAACATTCTTTCGATGTAAAAAGTAACCAAACCAAATTAAGTGCTCTCAACAGCTGATTCTCGTCATCCGCGCCAAAACAAGGCCGTAAATCTGTTATCTTCACACCAATATCCGCACGTTTCAACGAACCAATCAGTAATTTTATTTTAAAACATTCATCGTACACTATAAACAGTGCATTGGTTCCCAGTGAGCGATCCGCGAATGTGATTACGACCGCTCTGGACCGCAATACGTGCCAACAGGGATTTTTAAATATTTGACCTATTTTTAGTCACTGCTAATAATAATTAGAAAAGGTAACGTGAACCTCTCAGCTGGCAAAGAATTTCGTGTGAAGTGTTGAGTTGTGCGGACTTTGTGTGTTTTAAGCTGGTAGCACTGGACTTGGACTAACATTATTAGAAGCGTAAAACGGCAATGTTTAATTACATTTGTGCCATAAATGCTTGTGATCTTCAACTATCAGTTCAATCTTGTCAGTCAACTTTATGTTATCTTGTTGTATTTTATAAAATGATATTTAAAAAATAGCAGCAGGGAGAATAATTTTAAAGCACGGCAACACCAAATCAAAAAAGTTTGACATATCGCAGTGAAGTGGTGTGGACAGTGAACGTGCGTGTAGTTTTTAATAAATAATTATTTTTATGTAGTGTTGTAAAGGAAACAGGTGAGTTTTTCAATGAGACTTTATCTATTTTACACTTAACGGCTTAGATACTAGTAAGAATGGCGTCGTGCGGTGATATTATAGCGTTTACATGGCTCGTTCCCGGAAATGCTTGATACTAAGGGCTTTATTTTTAAAAAGAAAAAAGATGAAATAAAAGGTATCATGTGCATTCCGAAGTTATTACGCAGGCGTGCCGTGTGAGTGGGACTTTCGTTCTTGTCGTATTTTGGCGGGATTCGCGAAAGGCGAAATGTATGCGGTATTTGAGAATCTTAAAATAGTTGTACTGGGATAATTGGCAAAGTTGAAATGGATTGAAATATGTCAGTAGGTGAGGGTTACCTGTATTTAGACTTCACCTTCGTCTAGTGGGTAATTAGAGAGGTTTCTTCTCAAATTATTCTTTCAAGTTCATTACTCACTAGTCAGTCTTCATCTTTTTTCGCGTGAGTACTTTCGGCTTTATTGTAAACAGTGTTCAAATTTTATACGGTTGAGCTTATTTTATGAAATGCAACATACTATTTATAAAGATTAGGTAGTGTTAATCTTGGAATTATAATGTTGTTTAACATATATAGACTATTTAAATAGTGTTACCAGCATTACACAGAACCTCTTCATATTTTATTTTTAAGTTATAAAAGACTGATAACATTCTTATTAGAAAAATTACCAAAGTTTGTGGTCTCATGTTACCGCACGATATATGTATTAATTTCACTACTAAAAACCTTTTACACTTTTTAAAATCTCAGTTTACTTTTACCAGTGACTCCACTCACAGATAAGGTTACTCCATTAGGTTCTCAAACATTCTCCAAAGCTTAGCTCCGGCCTGATAAGATATTAGTAATGACGGACAAAATACAAAACATGTTGGCGTTAATTATCTGTTTCTAAATATTTGTAAAGTTACATCACATGTACAGAATTTTCAGTAAGAGTCCCCAGTGTGGTTTTGACTCAAGTCGGCTCTCAACTCAAGTCTCAATACAAACATTGATTGGTTCTCATTTTAAAATGACATATTGGAATAACTTGAAACTTTTTATACACAATGGAATCTGCCATATCTAGGTGGGATCCTAGTTTCTGCTGATAGATATTATAATAGAGAAAAAAGGGAATATAGCCTTTGTGTCGAAAATGTTCTAGTCTATCTTATTTTTGCTATTTTAATTTCAAGCAACAGAAAGTAGTTTCCGGCGATATGGTGGAGCCCTTTCTGTATAAAAAGGTTCCAGTTATTCTAGCATATTGTTTTAAAATGAGAACCAAACGAGGTTTGTGAGGAGAGTTGAGTGCCTGGTAACACTAATTGAAAATAAGTTTCTGTCAAAAACTTCATTTTTGTGCAAGCTTTTATTGCCGACTGTACTTTTCAGTATACCATCATCAACTACTCATTGCAGCCCAAATTCAATGGGGTTACGTCGGTTAAATACTGAATTGTCTCCATCAGCAGATCAGCTAGATGGTACCATAATATTGAATTGTCATCCAAACTATACAAATACCCAAAATTTCAGCTTAATTGGATAACGGTAAGTGACTGAAAAAAATATTGCATATTTTGATAGACCACTTACATACTCATATACTTACATACATACGAACAGGTCAAGTTAATATAAAGCTTGTAAAACATTTAATATTGTTGTTCAATGGAGTTATTTGATTCAACCGTGTTGACCTAATAATTTTAGAGAACATTGCCTTGTGCAATAATTATTCTGAAACAGACTATTATTCATGTTCATCTTATTTTAACAAAACATAAATTAACGAAAGAAATAAACACCATATGAATTTATATACTATCATATATTTTTAATACACTCGCGGGCAAAGAATACGGGTCACCCTAAATGAAATAACTGCATTAGGTTTTTGAAAATATTTAATACTTGTTTTATTTACATAATATGATATTCTTTACAATACCCAACTGTATTAACAATTTCCTGGATCCTATCATAAAAATATCGATATCCAAAAAATCACGATTTTTGCGATATCTCGCTCCGTTAACGTTGTTTTTTTTCATGGGTTTTTACGAGTCCGATTTAAACCTGGTAACGTTATAGTTTTTACTGTTATTAGCAGTTTATATGTAAAATTAAATAAAGATCATGACAGGATTAACTGTCCAACCTCTTACGCACTATTTTAGGAAATATGACGGTATTTTACCAACCCGTATTCTTTGCCCGCGAGTGTAAGTGCCAAAGAGTCGAAACAACGACCCCCAAACAGCAAATGGCAGAACAAAAACAATCAAACGGTCCCTTATCTCTAAAAGGTTTAGAACCACTGTACTAGAGAATGCTGTCTCGATCTCGTCCTTATTCTTCATCTGATTTATTGGCAAATTAAAACTTAGTTTTATACAATTCAAATATTACTTTCAATTATATTAAATACTTGTGGTTCAATCCATACTATCCATACTAATATTATAAATGCAAAAGTGTGTCTGTCTGTCTGTCTGTCTGTTACCTCTTCACGCTTAAACCGCTGAACAGATTGAGATGAAATTTGGTATGGAGATAGTTTGAATACCGGGGAAGGACATAGGATAGTTTTTATCCCGGAAATCATCCCCTGAGGGGGTGAAATGGGGGATAAAAGTTTGTATCGCGCTACGATATAAACGAGTTCCACACGGACGGAGTCGCGGGCAGAAGCTAGTAAATAATAATAATAGAAATGTTATAAGTATATTATGGATATTATAATGGAAATTATAAACTACATCCAGACTTTATTTTTATTTCACATGTTGATAATCATTTAATGGAATTTATAGCATTTGCATAGGTTTTCAGTGGAAAACGCCCAATCTCGCGAAAACTCGTAAATGGGTGAGGACCAAATTCTTGGCCAGTAGTTAGCATGGTTAGTCGGTAGTTAGCCATACAAAAACTGAAGAAGTGGACAAAGTTCCGCTGTGACACAAAAATTAACCATAGAATTGTACTTATGCTTAATTTTCGTGTCACAACGGAAAAGTTTCATAGAAAATTTAATTGAGTGAGTTAAGCTGGCCAAGAGTTTGATCTTTCCCAGATCGCGAAATCTCGTCTAGGTCTGAAAGTGAAATCTAGCTACAGTCAAGTTCGTAAATACATGTTTCCTAAGCTTCAAAAATATCTGAGCTACCTTTATGTCCTTAACAAATACACTTTACTTATGTATAATATTTTAAATAATTTTGATCACGTTTTTCGGACTCAACTGTAAGTACTTTATACACTTGTTAAACTTTAATTTATGTTACGAGACAACAATAGAAATACAAAAAACTATAAGTATACTAAACTAAACATGAAATAAACAACTAGTTATACAAATAACATTTACGAATAAAAAAAAAAATGCGATTTGCCATTTTCTGACGAAAAGAAAACCATTAGATCAAGACAATAACCATCATCATCATCATCATATCAGCCGAAAGACGTCCACTGCTGGACATAGGCCTCCCCCAAAGAGTGCCAAAGTGAACGGTCCTGCGCCACCCGCATCCAGCGGACTCCAGCAACCTTTACCAGGTCATCAGTCCACCTTGTGGGGGGGGCCTACCCTCGCCGCGCCTTCCGGTACGTGGTCGCCACTCGAGAACCTTTTCGCCCCAACGGCCATCGGTTCTACCTACGTGCTATGTGCCCCGCCCACTGCCACTTAAGTTTAGCGATTCGGAAGGCTAGACAATAACCAGGTCTCTGGCAATTGTTTCTTGATAGACCATGTATTGTATTATCCTATTTAACCAGTGTACAATCTTGTTATGATTAAACATACCTTTACTCATAACATTACCGTAAAGTATAATATAAACATAACAATAACGCCCCATTCATACTACTTCCCAGTAAGGGTGATACTCCACTAAAGCTGAGAGGCCTGAAAACATGAGTGTCGTTTTAAGGCCTAATAATGTACAGTTGCATACACTACTTTATCTACAGACATCATAAGTACTCTAAGACACTCACACAATTCTACTTTCGTTATAGCAAAAAAATAAACAAAAAAATGTCAACAGCAATGGCGGCATTTCGATCCTCCGTCAAGATGTTTTTTTTTATCATAGGCTAACGAATGTATTCCCTATACTAATGTCACTCGAGATCAAATGTCGTGCGTAAATATTAAAAAAACATACGGAATTGACGTTTCGTATCGGTAACGGTTTTAATATCTATGGATAGAGACCCACTTGAGTTTTGACAGCTATTCCAAATTTAAACTCATAACGTTACAAAAGTCTGTACTGTTATAACATTAAAGTACAGATTTTACCACAGACAAGAAAGTTCTCATAGCAAAATCGGTTATAATAATGCTGGTTATTTGCTACGGTTTCTGAACGCATTTTAGAACTAATGATATGTGCGTAGATAATAGTACATTACGTACTATTATATAGGGCGGTGAATTCGTGAATGGCCCAGATCGCAGTTAAAATGCCATAAATATGCAATCTGGGGCTTTACGAATTACCGCCCGTGGTAAGGACGCGAGTTTGTGCGAGTTTTACCGTACGCGCAGCGTGCAGTAAAACTCGCATTATGTCCAGGTGTGACGTAACAGTACATTCTTAGTGTTTTGTATGTATTTTGTACGGTATAACGTGTCTCATGAATGTGCAGCGGATAGAACGCTTGTGATTATTTGAGTTGACCGAATTGCATCAAAATAGTCCATTCAGAAAGCAACCCTACCGTCCATGGTAGAAGATTCCAATTCCGATGGCGGTTTTATAAAAAGTCGGCCACATTTAATGATCAATCATATAATGCATGTTTACACAGCTAACTCAATCGCGGTGGCAATCAGGCCAATTGTCTTGGTCGGGGCGCATGTAGAATAGAATAGAAATAGAATAGAAAACGTTTATTCGTGACACATACAAAATAATAACAAAAGTGAACACAGAAACAAAAACAACAGGTATGCCACGAAAAGGCCCCGACTCAGCATGGTGCAGGCCTGTTGGCCAGCGCTGGTCTTCCGTCGAAGCCTTTAAGTGAGTGGGTGGGAGGGCAACACAAACAGTATACATCGCAAACATGAAAACGGAAATAAAATATATATATATATATATATATATATATATATAAAAAACAAAAAAAAAATATAAACATAGAATCAAAAAGACGATCGGTTGACAGTTGCGCGACATCAGCTGTGAACGCGACCATAACTCGCTCTGTCAATGTCACAGCCATAGACAGCGCGAGCCGGGCGACGCCAGGAACAGCAATGTCAACCGAATGCACAGTTTGTGAGTTTGATCATAGTAACATACAAATACAAGCTTAAAACTAGTACATGTGCAGTTTGAATGGGTCATTCGTTTAAATACTTACGTTATAAGAGAATGTTATCAAAGGTTCCGTAAGATATGTATACTAGATACTAGTTGTCTTTGCGGCTCTGCTCGCGCTTTAATGAAAGCCCGGGTGGAGCAGCGGGGAATATACAATACCCTTTGTCCATCCCGAAAGTCCACTGTGTACCGGTTTGAAAATAATATCTGACGAGTACTTCGTACATATTTTTATTTATTAACTAGCTTCCGCCCGCGACTTCGTCCGCGTGGACCCGGGATAAAAGCTATCCTATATTTTAATCCAGGCTATAAACTATCTTCGTGCAAAATTTCATTCAAATCGGTTCAGCCGTTTAAGCGTGATTGAGTAACAAACATCCAAACATCTAAACTTTCGCATTTATAATATTAGTAGGATTTATAGCCTCCTTTCAGACAATCACAATGAAATACTTAAAACTGCAGTCCGCAATGTTGATTATTTAATATTTCTGTGTGCCTATTGGCAAAGGCCTCCCCCCCCCAGTGTCTGTGACCACCCTGGTCCACGTTTTGCCGGCCATTCCTCCCATCTTTGAAATTGTCTGCCTCTCTCCCGTTGACACCCTCTTGTTAAAATTTTGCTCCATTTCTCAGGTCCTCTTATTGGTCCGCTTCGGGCTCATAAAACCCACTTTCCCGAAATGTGCACTTTCTCTAAAAGTGCACTTTCCCGCAAAATGTACACTCCCAAAAGATACACTTTCTCAATTGGGGCACTTTCTCGAAAGGTTTCAAAAAGTGCTCTTTTCTATAAGGCAACCTTTCCCAAAAGGTACCTCTACATTTGCCAAATACGGGTGTAGACTCAAAATTTATTATTATTCCAAAAGAAAGAAGGCAAAAAAATATTCCTAGTGACGAAAATCCCATTCAGATATCTCAAAGAATTACGAAGCTAGCACCGTTCAAATATTGCTTGATAGAGAGAGAAAACGCTCACTAACTGCGAGCGTCATAGTACATGACAATCGTTCGGACGCTTGGACGCTTATAATTATAACTTTGTCATTATTTAACTTTTTGTGTTGGTTTTTTCTCCATTTGACTACATCATTAATCCTTTTTCGAGAAAATATAGTATAATTGATTATTTTATTTAGTGTCTACACCCCTATTAGGACACTTTCCAAAAAGGTGCACTATTTCACAAGGTGGCGTTTGCCAGCCGGGCCCCGCCGGCCTTTGGGCCACATGGCCCTGCCTTGCGAGAGATTTTTTTGAAGTGAAGTGAAAACTTCTTTAGCGGCGCTGTGCACTTTTTGTGATGGGGAAAAATTGTTAAACTCGCCACCGGTCACGTGACCGTAACATGTGAATGCATAAGATGTGAATGTCACGTGACCGTGACATTCGAGAGATTGAAAATTCGTAAGACGGACACGTGACCTGATCGAAAAACTGGTACAATTTCATTGAGTTTTCACTTCTGCCGGCACTCCTGGAGTTCAACCCGGTCTTTTTTGTAAAAATTACAATTATGTCTGAGAATGTGGTATATCTGAGAAAGTGCACCTTCTGAGATTATATGTATACCATCTGAGAATGTGGTTTATCTGAGAATCCAATTGGGAAGTGCACATTCCGAGAAAGTGCTCCTTCTAAATAAGTCCTTTAGGTACCCTAAGTACCTTTAGGGAAAGTGGACATTTCGGGGAAGTGGGTTTTATGATCCTGACCCCATTTAAGATGTTTAACTTTGTATGCTCCATCCTCAAGTTTAGTCTTGTCTCTCAGTTCTGAATTATTTACATCATCTAATCTTCTCTTCTTTAGTATGCTGCTTACAATTTCTTACTTCCTACATAGACGAAGTAACAAAGTCAGACGTTGCATTGTATTGCTGTGTCCCGCTCTAAGGGTGCTAAAATCAGGAAGTTATAATTACACATTTTCGTTCCACTGGGCTCATGCGTAAACAAGGCATAACAACAAACGTACGTATAAGTACATAACTCATTAGTTCGGCTGATAAATATATTAGTAACGTTCGATGTTCTTTTGTTATTGTTTAACACCCGATGTTTTGCCTCAAGGATGACTAAAACTACTACTGAGTCACCTGGAATTTAATACCTAAGTAAAAATACTTCGGACCCATTGTGCTGGCAGAAACATGCTCCTATAATACTCAGGACGAGCTATGGTATAGTAGTTTATTCAATCGTTTTATAATGTATGCTTTTTCAATCGAGTACCACGTTTAGGCCACGAAGCTTGCTGAGTGGCCTAATTAAGGTACGAGAGTTAAAAAGCTAATTATATAACTATTGCATACAATACTTTTTCTAGGAGTTAACGGAAATAATAATTTATTAAACAAATTTGGTATCTATTGAAATTCGCCCTGCTGAAACGATGTGCAGCCAACCGCTTTTTTAACCGACTTCAAAAAAAGGAGGAGGTTCTCAATTCGGTTGTATTTTTTTTTTTTTTTCAATGTTTGTTATCTCAGAACTCCGTCATTGATGAGCCGATTCGTAAATTTTTTTTTTGTTTGTAAGTAAATGTTTCCAGGTGGGTCCCATTTTTTTGCAAATTCAATTGGATGATGGGATCCATGAGGAATTGAGGGAACTCCTCAATTATATTAGGCACGCGTGTAGTGATTTTGGTATTTTCTATTATAACTTGTATATTTACATCCGGAAATCATAAATTGGTGGAGTGGAATTGATAATGAAGACCACAGATGACTTATGGAATTCCTCAATTATGTACTTAAAAGTACAAAAGTACCTATATCACAGATTCTGATAAGATTCCGTTGAAATAGTAACTAATGCAGTGCCAAGGGTGATCCTTGTGGAATCGACGGAAGTCCTCAAATATTATCGGGTCACATACAGCGATTGGGTTTTTTTGTCCAATAATCAATGCATTTGTTCTCGGAAATCAGTTCATGTGGTAAATGGGAAAAGAAATGTGGAAATGTTCTCGTGGCTTGGCGGAGTACTAAATTGAAGTCGGTTAAAACTTTGTTTTTAACCCACTTCAAAAAAAAGGAGGAGGTTCTCAATTCGGTTGTTTTTTTTTTTTTAAAGTAAATTATTTATTTTTGCGCGTTGATGTCTTCTGGAAATCGAGCCTCGTGATTGGTCAAAATTAATTTTAGTTCTGTACAAAGTTATCTTATATTCATAAGATGACTGCTAGCAGTCATCTTATGAGCCCAACTCAAAGGAAGTTGATTTAGATATCGCTATCAGTCATTTAATTGACGGATAGAAGTGCTCGAGTAGAAAAATAATATAATAATACCACGTTCGAGCGAGATGGTATTATACAAATCTTAATAAGTGTGGCAGGAAGGGAAATATCATTTGTTGTCCTTATCATAGTTCCCATTTTTTTTATTTGCCGCAACCGATTTTCGAGGTTGCGGCAAATAATCATTTGCAATGAAACATTTGTCAAATGATACATTTGGCTAAAAGTTGTTTGGTCAAGAGACAGGACCCCGCTTTTTTGCCACCTATGTGCAGCTATGTCCAACCATTTTGATATTCATAAATGGATATCCTTATTTACTTATTCAAGCCATTGCATTGGCGCCAGGGTTTAGCCAATTTTTTTTTTACGATTACCTAATTGGGACAGGTCATTTCCGTCTTTTTATAACCACGAGCGACGTACCCATAAGTTTTTATTGTTAAAAAAAATTAGAGCACCATTTTATGTCTCATTACATTTTATAAACTGTTTTCCGTTACATGGCAAGGTGTCAAATCGTTGTTCTATATTTAACATGTGCGTTGCTAAATACACTTTGTTTGAATTATATGGCTTCGAATTTATACCACAATGGTGGTAAACCGGCATACGACCCATAGTCTGTGTAGACTGTGGACAGAGGCAACCCTTAACGAAATTATTTGTATTCATGGTTTCGTAGGTCCGCCCGCGTGTTACAGATTAATACGCAGAAAAATATTTGAATCAATAAATTAATGATTAATATCGTCGTTATCTTGAATAACACAGAATTCGTCTACACTACATAAACATAAAATACATAAGATATGATAAATAACTTAACATACTATATAAATATAGAACATATAAAAACATAGTCTTATCTTATGAGGGGTATATCCTTCACATCGTAGTTTATAAAATCTTAAATGTAAAAGATTGCAACTATAGATGTAACGTAGAATTAAGCTTTTTTTTTAATGCAATAACAGCTTATTCTTTTTTTTCTTTTACATCTTTATTGACCGGTATCTAAGTGGATAGCTACGGTAGACTTAACTAGTGGTTCAAGCATGCGGCTGTCAAGCGGCGATCGTGGGTTCGAATCCCGACTCGTACGAATTACTCTTTCGTACGATAAACATACTTATATAGATAAATAAATACTTAAACACATAGAAAACATCCATGTAATGTCGAATTATTCATTGTATTTTATCTACAAAGACAAATAAGTAGTTCTTTACTCAGAAAACGCGAACAGGAAACTGGTTTCGAGGAATATGAAGTTATTCGCCATTCGCCAGACATAAGGAAGATCGTTCTTTGGAGCCA
Organism: Epinotia bilunana; assembly: GCA_947049275.1. Lineage (NCBI taxonomy): Eukaryota > Metazoa > Arthropoda > Insecta > Lepidoptera > Tortricidae > Epinotia > Epinotia bilunana. The sequence continues at coordinate 11,229,186 of OX346275.1, read as the reverse complement.
TTGCGAAAACAAAGGGATGTGTGAAGGTGGTTTTCCACCGGCGAGGCGAGGCGAGGCGGGGCGTGGATGGGCGAGAATTAAAATTAGTATGGGACTTACTACCTATTTCCACCAATTTCCAATTTAAATTCGTATGGGACCTACTACCTATTTGCACTGAGCGCGCGCGCGCGCGGTGGAAATAGGTAGTAAGTCCCATACGAATTTCAATTCTCGCCCATCCACGCCCCGCCTCGCCTCGCCGGTGGAAAACCACCTTTAATCATTTCGCCGGGTTCGGCTGTTACTGTTGTTACTACGCACTTGCGGTTACCAAAAGGCCGCATACAGTTTAACATTAGTGCCGGCCCTCACTAGGACGCCATGGCCACAGTATAGAAGAATAATACAGTAGGTAATCTGAGGCCGTTTAGGAGCGTTCGTTACCTACTTTCGCTCGATGCCCAGGGCTGTGTCAAGTTTGTGGCTTGGCATACCTATAATATTAATTTTGCTTTTATGTATGCAAAGTATTTCTGTAACAGTTTAATAGACAATATTGTATACACAAAGTAATAATATTATAGATAGTTGGGTATGTGTTTTTAGTTTCCCACTTCATGGAATATTTTAATACTATGCCTAAAATATTTCCTAATAAGTATAATAGTTGCTAAACTGCACTAGGTTGGTAGGTGCTTAGTCACAAGCCTTCGGCTCCTTTTGATATCGTGGCACTGGCGGCTCGCTGTCTTCATACCTACGAGGCGGCTTCCTTTGACGTAGCGAGTGAGAACGAGCGAACACCGCAACGGCGCGGCCCCGATTGAAGCATTCTCCATCATTCCCGAAGGGTATGTGTGTGTGCGTACCGAACACGCGCGCATGTGTGCAGCCGTGCGATGTACCTTTGTTCGAAGTTTATCTACTGTTCATATACTTTTTACTCCCGTGTCCAAACAAATCATAGAAATCATCATTATCATTGTCATATCAGCCGAAAAGCGTCCACTGCTGGACATATGCCTCCCCCAAAGAGTGCCACAATGACCTTTCCGCGACCTTTACCAGGTCATCATTGCACTTTAGAGAAACGTATGCAGGTTATCCCACTTGGCGACTCCAGACTACTGGCTGTTTGTATGGCATACGTCGCCAGCCACGTCGCCATGGCGTGTGAAACAGGGCTTTAAAGCTCCTATAGGTGAGATAGGTATGCAACTAATAGAGATATACATACAAAACAATACACACTTCATTGTACATTTCACAAAAAGTCCCTGGGCGACCGCTCTGGTGAAAACTGAAAATACGGAGAAAGCGAATTTTCCCAGACATGAGACCTAGCTAGATCGATTTTTCATCCTTATAATCTAAATTTAATCTAAATCGAAACAGTGTATGCAAATATATATACAAATATTGCTCGTTGAAGAGGAAACACTAAGGTCAAGATAATTGAGAAATAGGTATTTGTAAAATGTATTGATGTCGCCAGGTACCGGAACCGCTTTCCCTTACACGGGTTTTTAAGCGGGTTTTCTAAACGCTGATTTTGAGAAACCATAAGCTTAATAAAGGGTTATTGCATGAACGGCTAAGCCGATCGTTTGAGTTAATTCAAGTTAACTCATATACCAATCAAAACCCTGTTTAAGGGTTTTAGCGGTAAGCGGTTCCTGACTGAGCGTACACTAATTGATCCTTATCTTTATAGTTATTCAATTCAATTTGACTTGAATTGACGGCGCCGTTCCTTTGAATTAATTCAAATTAACTCGAAACCCTATCAAAACCCTTTCCAGGGTTTTTAACTTATAGAGCACTAGCTTCCGCCCGCGACTTTGTCCGCGTAGACCCGGGATAAAACTATCCTATATTTTAATACAGGCTATAAACTATCTTAGTGCAAAATTTCATTCAAATCGGTTCAGCCGTTTAAGCGTGATTGAGTAACAAACATCCAAACATCTAAACATCTAAACTCGCATTTATAATATTAGTAGGATTAAACGTAATCGATATTGCAGGTCCTAAGCGTTACACAGATACGATTCAAATTTTAACTGAGGTTCGCCGAATCGAGCCAGCCACGCGCCGCGCGCCTCATTGCGCAGGCGGCGGCGGTGTCTGTCAAAGCTTTTAAAAAGACACCGCCACTATTTTTGCGTCACGTCAATTTGCAACAAGCTGCCTTAGTAAGAGATGCCATAATCGTCTGAACTGAACATATTGCACCTGTTTCGGCAATTTGTTTGTTTACCTATGTAAACTTTCTTTGCGAATAGCAAACTGTGCACATTGAAATCATGACTTGACTGTCTCGTCTTGATGCGAAAAAAGTAAATAGGTACATATAATTACAAGTTGTGCTGCATTGCCTACATTAGGTAGGTACATGTGGATATTTCTTTGTATTGTAAGTACAATACCACCAGCTAAGAAAGATGCCGTTCATCGGTATTTTGTATACCGTGAAACATGCCTACTTTGCCCGCTTTTTTGGAAATAAAATTATATCTAATTTTTTTTTTCTTAACGTATCCATCGTAGTTATACGATGGGTTCACGAGGAGATATTTTTTTTTTAAATAACATCTATTCCAAATTTTTATCGATTTTGATCGCGGGTAAAATTATCTGGACTTTTGCCAACATGTCCATGCTTTGATGATCGAATTAATGACACAACTATAGCTCTTATGATGTTGAGAGAAGACTCAGTCCAAAATTTTGGGCAAAGATGGCGTTCCATTTTAAAATCTTAGTCTTAACTACGATAAGTTTTACTCAGTACCGATGGGCAATGTTACCTGGGTAGGTATTTTCAATCTTTGCCCATACAACCAACACAAGTCCATTTGCTGCAAGTTCCTGGCTGAAGTTAAATACAAAGTCAAGTCATAAATATAATCTAGTTTCTACTAAAAATAGTAAGGTTGCCATAAATATGTTGTGTTTTCGTTCATTACCAGATTTGTTTACAATTTGCTTTTGGGCAAAGTTCCTCATGGTGGCAAAGTATGCATGTTTCACGGTACTTATGATAAGTGAATACGACTTGTGTCAACTATGTAACAATAAATTAAAAATAAGCAATATAATTACCGTCGAACCTCGCAACTTTGCCCATTGCATATAATTTGGCCCACCACGTAACATTTTAATAAAATTGGCCTAGTACAAAAATGGTTGCATGGGTATGATATATGGTGCGCCAAAAAGTTCGCAAAAACTTTAGAGCCATACCAGTGTACTAACGGACTACAAGTATATACTTTTAATTGTGGTAAATTTTCAGGCCGTAAACAATGTAGACAAAAACTGTTACTCTATTAAGTTTTGTAATTAGTTATGGCGATAGGCAATATTATAAACGAATTCCCAGCACACTTTTTACCTCATTGCCCGGTACATTTTTTTTTTTACTTTTTTAAACCGGCCAAGTGCGTGTCAGACCACGCGCAGTGTAGGGTTCCGAAGTTGCCTGTCTGTTTTTGACCTTTGTTACATCGACAGGCGCGCGCCAACTAAAAATTGCAGTTGCGTCGTCCGGCTTTGTACGAAAGTTGGTTTGGGTGGGGTTGGTTGGATTTATGCCCACTTATGCGTGAGAGTTTTTGGAGTAAATTCATTATATTTACTACTGCAGTAATACATGACTCGAATAAAAACTAGGGTTTATTAAAGCCCAATATCACGCAAACGCATCTCTTAAATGAATAATGATTTTTAAAGACGCATCTTATTTTTAAACAAGTTATCCAACGATACATACTATAGGTTTAGCGAGAAAAAAAACCATTCCTAGTTTATGTCACTATACTTTAAACAATAAAAAAATCTACTGTTTTGTCGGCGTGATTGATTTATATACCTATCCCGAATTACGTTTTTCTAGTATTAAGGGCCACTGAGCTAAGCCGCAGACAGACGGACAGATGGACAGACGGACATGGCGAAACTATAAGGGTTCCTTGTAGACTACGAAACCCTAAAAAAAAAGGTGAACGGTGTCAGCAGTATTAGTCGTAACTGTTATTATTTAAAAAAAATGCACTATTACGTAAAGCAAAATTGCTAACTCACAAATCCAGAGCAACTACATTTGAAATTCATAAATCTACTTCGTTTATTATTACAAACTGTATTAATATTAAACACATCACATCACCATACCATCAAGTTCAGTCGCAGTCGGATAAAAAAAATTACAACCCTAGCACCGTCTTGGTCTAAGAGCTAGCGACCAAATCGGTCATGTGGCTTCAGCTGTATTGAAACTCCTTTAGCGACTTCCCTGAACAACCTTTTCCGATAATCTTCGTGCTGGCAGGCCACGTAACGTAAAGTTGCCAGGTTTAACGGTACTGCTTTCGGATAGGTACCTATATAGGCATTTACAGGTAGCGGCGCTTAAATAGAAGCATGACCTTGAATGCGCAGCACAAGACAACGCGGACTACCTATCTAAGAAAGGACAGTCTCTTGCGTGCAGTCATTTGGCTCAAAGCACCTTCACGACTAGCAAAACTTAAAAGTTTCGAATTGTGTTCTAGCCCTGCAGATTGTCCAAAGATTTTTATTATATCCGCGCGTGAGTTTCGTCACTATTGTGATTAGTGTGCTGTGGCTCTAGTATAAGTTTTAGCGAAACAAAACGTTACGACCGCGTTTGCGTTTTACCCTCAATTTATATGGGATTTGACAGCTAAACGCAAACGCGGTCGTAACGTTTTGTTTCGCTAAAACTTATACTAGAGCCTCTGATTCCTACCACGTAAATTAATTATTAGGTGTACGGTACGTGCCAACACCTGCGACGACGTGACTGTACCCTCTCTTATTTTGGGTTCTGAGTGTCTACCGCGAAACGAAAACCAAGCTCGTTCGTGGTGTATAAGTATGAGTCCCTGGGTGACCGCGCTCTGCTCAGGTGAAAATACGGGGAAAACGAATTTTCCCAGACATGAGACCCAGCTAGATCGATTTTTTGCCCCCGCAAACCCCTATATTCCAAACTTCATCGAAATTGTTAGCCGTTTTCGAGAATGTGATTGCAAATGTATGCAGGTAGGTATATATATATATATAGGTATATATATTGATAACAATAGGATAAGGATAGGATGTGTGAAGATGGTCGATGGAAGAAGATGTGAAGGGGATCCTTTCTATCGTCGAACAAGCGTGAGAGAGAGAGAGAGAGATATATACGGACGTAATTCTTTTTGGTTTCGTGGTAGCCCGCCCGTTGATTGTTTTGTGATAATAGGTTTTAATTATTTCATTTAGCACCCAATAATTTGAATTCTCCGCTTTTAACCGATCCTTTCTTACCCCACCCAACATACCTTATGTAAAATTATTGGAATTGTAAGGCTTCTGCAAAAATATCCAAGATGTTTTTATTTTTAATACTACGATGGCAAAAAAGCATACGGCCCGTCGGTAGTACTCAAACACCGTAGCCTATGGACGCTGGCGACTCCACAAGAATCACAATCAGGTCGCCGACCCTTTTTTTACTCGCTCGTCACGGGCCCCAGGAAGGGGTAAAGAAGTGTGCCAGTGCCATACCAATAAGTAAGCGGTTAAATTAAGCCAATAAAAACTCTTTCATAACCCCTACAATAACCCTTAAAAACCCCTTCAATAACCCTATCAAAACCCTAACCCAAAACCCTAAGGTTGTTTAGGCTTAACTCAGTTGAAGGGCTTACCCGTATATAAAGTTAAGCCGAGGATACGGTAACCCAAACAAACGATTAATCCTCGAACGGTTTTCCGGTCCCTGGATGTCGCGCCGACCACAAGCCTCCCGCCGCAGAGCAGAGCGCGATAGAGACAACTGCAGCTTGGACCGAAAATACATAATTAAAATTACATAAAATTAACGTTTCGTAGTCCCCTGATTTCTTCTCCAAAAGTTGACCTATTTAACTATCTTTTTTATTAAAAATCAAAAAAAGGATTTGGCCGTGTTCCTATGTTTTCTGGATGCTCAAAAAATGATTGCTCTACTGCCATTATTCAGGGAGAAAACAGGGGACTACGTTTCTATGGAAAAACGGCCGTTGTGTTTCCTCTTAATAATATAGGATAGGATAAGATAACACAGTACAGAACATAAAGCTCAAAGTAAAGGTAAACAACATGCGGTTTTACCAAGAGAGAGCGCAGTATTTGGAGTAGCCCAACTGGGGAAGCACCTCCAACTTCTCCTTACAGAAGACAGCAGTTATAATAACACCAGTGATTGCTCTGTAGCTATATGCTGTTGCGTTCCTTGCCTGTTATTGGCTACGCGCTAATGCGACTCACCTCGCCGGTTACCCGTCACGAAACTAGACCTCTACCTACGCTTAGTTACTACGCATTGCCTTGTCGAGATATAATTGTGGGTGAGCGTTGAGGTGAGCTTAAAACTAGGTACCTACAGAATAGGGGGGCTGGTGGCGAGTAAGTTCGCCAGAGCTGCCGAGGATGCGCTCTGGCCCCGTATCATGGTCGGCCTTATCACGCGATAAGTGACAAGATAGAGCGTCCGTCTCGCTCCATCGAACGGTGTCAGCCAGGGACGGACGCTCTATCTTGCCACTTATCGCGTGATAAGGCCGACCATGATACGGGGTCTGTAGTGAGGGACCACCAGCACGGCTCTCACAGACGGCGAGAGCTGTGTCGCGGCGAGATAGACTATCCGTCGGTTACTAATTAGAGCGCTAGAAAGAGATGTATAAATCTATGTTGACAAACAATGTGGATTCGTACAAATCAATAACGGGCGGCAACGTCAACTTTAAGGCGAAGCAGTTAAATTGACCTTCATAGATGAATCCGCTGGCCGTGAGCTTGTATTTAAGGGCTTCTAAACGGGCAACTTTTTTTACGGCAATGTGTGGCCGGCAAATATGTGCATCTTGCTCTAGCGTACAAAGTCAGCGTAAGACAGCAATAGTTGCCGGCCAGAAATAGCAGGAAAATGTGGCCCGTTTAGAAGCCCCAACTCGTTTTAAAAGAAATGCTAAAACGAAATCTCGAAACATATCCGAAGTCCGAAGGGACAGCCGCGTACCACAATTAACTGGTGACGTTATATAACCGGAATGCACTTTAAGGATGAAGTCACTTTCCTTTTTATTGCTTACATGCTGTGCTTACAATTTCGCAACCCTATTACGTGCGCCGTAAAGTTCACATTGGAAGTGTAGGTAAATGCCTTGAGGGCATGCGGCCCTGTAGAACCGTCAATGCGTGACGTAAGGGTTATATGGATGTATAGAAAGCTTGTGTGGGGAAAAGTTTATGGCCAAGTTTGCAAAAGCTTTTGCTCTGTATGACACGAACTTTTGAGGCGTTTGTGGTGAAATGACGCCTAGAATTTCGGAGTACCTCGCGAGACCACAAAGCCGGCCTCGTGAGATTTCGAGATTTACGTGACCTCGATCGAGAAAACGTATGAAAATGCTATGAATTCCATTTAATGATTGACAACACGTGAAATAAAAATAAAATCTACATGTACTTAGTGGTTTATAACATCACATAATTATTATTTATTTACTTAAACTTTATTGCAACACACAGAAATGTACAAATGGCGAGCTTTATGCAAAATGGCATTCGCTACGGGCTAACCATTGGGCTCAGCTAACAGAGATTTAAGACTCAAAGAAAATAGTTTGATATTATCTGTCATAATCACATCACAAGTTAGTAGCCTAGTGGCTGTCAAGCGGCGGTTGTGGGTCCGAATCCCGGCTCGTACCAATGAGTTGTTTGGAACTTAAGTACGGAATATTTACCGTTAGCTTTTCGGTGAAGGAAACCATCGTGAGAAAACCGGTCTAATCCCAATAAGGTCTAAGTTTTCCCTCTGGTTTGGAAAGTCTGCACGGCTATCATACGACGGCGCGCGAGCTCTCTCGATTTTTCTCGCACTATCCGTCTCTTTCTTATTAGAACACTTGGGAAAAATATATAGTTCGAGAAAAATCGAGAGTATGTCGCGGCCGTCGCACGACAGACGTGCAGTTGCTTTTGTAAAACTAGATATGCTAAATCTTGGGAGTAGGTGTCAAAGCGGACCACGGGCTCCTTTAGGGCACAACCGGGAATAACGCTAGGAGGATGATGAATACTAAAATCAAAAACAGAATTTTTTTGGTTATTTACCAGCTAATTTAATAGTAGAGCTGGGCGTTTTTTCCCGTAAGCGTTTTTAAAAACAGTTTCTTGTACAGTAACGGAAAAACAGTGTGGCTAGAAGCACAAACAGTTTTTATAAAAATGATGACAAGGAGCTACGAGTAGAAGGCGACAGTCGCACGCAACGGTTGCAATGCAAAACGTGAAAACGCAACTCGAACCGTTTCGTTTCACTTCGTTTGGCGACCGGCGACGGCGGCAACGCACGGAGAAACTGGTTATTTTGAAACTGTTTTTCAAAACAGTTTTGTGATTTAAAAAACGGTTACTTTTCGTTTCACAAAAGTCGAAACGACCCAGATCTAAGCTTAATCCCTTATTCATAAAACTTAAAATGCCTCTGTTTAATAAAAAGTATTTTGTCTCCGAGTCCGCAGTAAGCTCGATTCTCCATACAAACGTAGTTACGCTCTCATTTTAAAACTACCTGTTGGATTGTAACGAAACTTTGCATAAACAATGACATGAGGTATATCTGTCTGCAATTAGTTTATTAGCTTCAGATACCATATAGTAAAAAAAATACAGCGAATTTAAGTTTTTCATACAAAACTTGTTTTTGCTGTATTTCGTTTGTATTATAAACTGGAACCATATAAACTAATTACAGACATAGATATACATCATGTTAATGTTTATGCAAAGTTTCGTCACAATCCAACACGTAGTTTTAAAATGAGAGCGTAACTACGTTTGTATGGGAAGGTGAAATTCGGCCGAGCTTACCTACTGCAGACTCTTAACACGACAAAAGTCAAGTGACACTAAACGAGTTTTAGCTAAAATAGGTTTGATAAACGTTTGTGAAAATGCCATTAGCATTTCAAATACGATCATCGCTTCTAAAATTACCACATTCTAACGGCCCTTAATTTTATCGACGTCTCTATTCAAATGTGATCCCAATACCAAAATCTGTGCGGTAAATCCCGATAACGTGACAGCAGGTAAAGAATTCTGTTTGGATTGGATTAGAGCCGATACTCACAACGCGTTACCAAAACTTCAAGTCAGCCAGTATAGGTAAGACCTCCGATTACCCATAGTAGTTAAGTCTCAGAGTCAAGATATACTGGGTGAGTGGTGAGAGAATCGCATGAATTAGTAAAAAGTCCCCATTGATAAACTGTCAAGTTGCCTTGCAAAAAAACTGACGTTTATGGGTCTGTCTATTTGGTATGATGTCATCGGGAGAGCATTTGTGTAGTCTTTTTATTCCCACCTAAGGCTAAGGCTCATGGGCCTATTAAAAGGAATAGTTCGCTTAAAGGAATTTAAATAATTTTCAGTTTGAGCAGAGTTGCATTTGTTTTGTCTCGGTCCTTTTATGAAACAAAAGAAAATAACCCCTGTTTCGTACACTAGTTGATAAAAAGTGAGTGACGTTTTGTATTGTATGCGTGGGCCTTATGTTACCGCTGCGGTGGAAAACAAGCACACGAGTTGCCCTATGGTAAGCATACCCTGCAGCTTAAGGACGTAGACGACTTCAGCCCCCCTATTCTGTAACTAGTTTTAAGGTGGTTTTCCACTGGCGAGGCGAGGCGGGGCGTGGATGGGCGAGAATTGAAATTAGTATGGGACTTTACTACCTATTTGCACAGGGCCTACATAAGACATCTTAGGACATCCTAAGAGAATAACCCTAATGCTACAGCTACATTATCGGGGTTCGGCGAATGTTAGAATAGAATAGAATTCATTTATTGCACAATTATAGGTGTTATAGTATAGGTTACAGTATGTATTTTAGTAGAATCACTATAATTTGCATGTCAGGCGTACAATATCAGTTTACTTAACCCATTCAATGCCGAGGACGCGAATTCGCGTCCTGTGTATGCGTAAACGTGATGCCGAGGACGCGGATTTGTTTTTTTTTTTGTAGAAAACAACTGTACTTAAAATCGGATACCAAAATGTTATTTATGAAGGATAATATTACCTATACTGTTGCTGGTTTCTGGATTTAATGAAATTGTAATTTTTTATAATTCTTGTCTCGGGTGCGGAAGACACGAAGTCGCGATGTTGCTAGAAAAACAATTATTTAAAAAAGCTTTTCCCGAGGTAATTTTTAAGACAAATTGTATACTGTTACCGGTTATTAAAACAGACACATTTGTAATACTCAACATTTTCATTTCTTGTGAACCGGAGGCGGATTCCCGTCCCATTATGTTTATAGGTAAATGTCTTTTACCTATTATCGTAAGTAATGATGAGACACTTTTTTTTCATTATTGGGATCGAACGTGCTCGCGATTCTGTATAAAATACACATGCGACTTCTGAAATAGGAAAAAAAAACAAAAAAAAAAACAATATAAAATGGCCCTATTAATATCTGAACTGTTAACTACTTCACAAAAAAATATCAAAATACCGTTTTTGTCCATTATCTAAACACTTGCTTTTAACACTTTCTTTATTATAATCTAACTATACAATAAAAAAAACATATATGCGGCTCAGTCTACGGCTGTCACGTCTATACTGAATACGTTTTCGACAAAAACTGTTTTTAGACGCAAAAACATCACTTACGATGCCGAAAACGCGAATTAGCGTCCTTCAAGTGTGAAATAACCTAATGCCGCAGACGCGAATTCGCGTCCTTCAAGTGTGATATATAACCTAATGCCGCGGACGCGAATTCGCGTCCGTTGAAATGTTAACGTGATGCCGTGGACGCGAATTCGCGTCGTCGCGTAGAAGGCGGCGGCACTGCGTGATGATTAAAAATATGAGGCGTCGGCATTGAATGGGTTAAGTCTAAATCTTTATTAACACATTTTTAATTTTTAGCCTAGCTTTACCTAAGAAGAAAAAATAAGGCAAGTGCTATCATATTGCTAAGTTGTAGAGAAATCTATCTCGAAAAAATCGTTTATATTGTAAGGCATCCTCTATTTCAATATTCGAATTAAAGATTTTTTAAACGCCTTCACACCCTGATTTTTAATTGAGTCAGGTAACGGTATTAGGTGTTCGAACTTTCGCGACGTGTATAGCAAACCAGTTCACTGAAACGCGAATTATTCGGGAGAACATGAACGGTGTTCGGCTCATGTCAGTTTTCTTCCACACATTTAAGATTTTATCGCGACAAAGTTTATACAAGTGTGTTTAAAAATAATTCTTTTTCGTTATTCATATGAGCCAATGTAGTCCGCCTGAAAATACAATCGCGACATATGTGGCCATATAGTTCGTTGTAGAAAAAACACAAAGTTTTTATCGCGACAATGCGACACGAATCTTTGCCCGATAATGAGCCGTAGTATTGCGAAAGAATGAAATGCAAAAAAACGCGTATTTTCCGAACCTGTCTAACTCGACAGGTCAGACATAGCTTGCATCTTTGAAAAAAATTAAAAGATGATGAATGTAGAAACTAGAATTTGTTACTCATTACCGAGAAGAAATTGTCTAATTTGACACGACCTTGTGTAAGAAGTGGTCACTGTCTGTAAACTGGGTCGGAGCACTAATAGAAGTTTCGCAACCGCTGAGAATGCGTGGCATACTTCGGGTTGTTTACGTTTTTTTATAATATAGATAGACAGACTTGTAGACTTCGAGACAGGTTTTCGGCGAAGGAAAACATCGTGAGGAAACCGGTCTAATCACAATAAGGTCTAGTTTTCCCTCTGGGTTGGAAGGTCAGATGGCAGCCGCTTTCGTGAAGTGCCGTGCCAGATCTTGGGAGTAGGTGTCAAGCGGACCTCGGCTCCTTTAGGGCACTACCGGGAATATCGCTAGGATGGATGGAGACAGACTTGCGTAGACTTTACGAATGGAATTATATAGGGGCATGATTCGACAGTGTGTAGTCCCCTTTTTTTGGGGGATTGCGTCGATGCACCGGCCGTTATGGGTGGGATGTGGGACTCCCAGGCAGAAGTGCTGGACTACACACTAACCTGACCTTTGCGGTAGCACATCCCTGTTTGTTAGTTCTTAAGGTGTATTATGTGAATGTAAGTGTAATGATGTGTTATCCGTAATAAATCCTATTTTATTCTAAACCCCTACCGCCCCCTGTCCAACTTGGGCTAGGATCAGATCAAGTTAGTCCAAGGAGGCTCGGGTTGCACAAAACACTTCCGGAGCTCAAATCCGCGAGCCATCCGGTTGCCTCTTGGACACGCAACTACTCGTCATTGCTCTGAATAATACATTACCTCTTCATTATTTGAATTTATGTTAACCTAAATATGTTGTATCGTTGAAATACACTCACGAGCAAAAGTTTTGGGTACACGTATAGAATTTCAGTACAAACTGTACCCAAAACTTTTGCTCTTGAGTGTAAAACGAAAATGAACGGATCCTAATGCAACTTGCCAGTATGGCAGTTCGGAATTTGCAATTACACTGAGTTAGTTACGATATTGCGATAAGTATCCCTGACATGATTCTCTGTTTTAAATTAGACTTTATTCCCTTTGATTGAGGTAGCAAGTAGAATGTGCAAGTCTTCACCTGAGATAGGATTTTGCTAAAGCTATTCCTGACATAATGGTGTGTGGTCATCGTTTGGTGTCGGGTGGCGGATTGTAGTGGCTAACTCGACATTGGATTACTACTAAGCACGCTAGAGTTGAAACTAAAGTCGAAAAGTCAAGAATTTATCACGAGCTGGCCGCCCGTTATGAAGAACCCAGGCAGAGCCACGGGATTAAACATAGCCTATGTCCATCCCCAATATTCATTCTAAAAATACCGTGAAACTGGTGTTTTTTTTAAATAGGGGTGTAGACACTAAATAAAATAATCAATAATGTCGTATTTTCTCGAAACAGGATTAAAAATGTAGTCAAATGGAGAAAAAATCAACGCAAGAGGTTAAATAATCACGAAGTTATATATAATTGTCCAAAGTTTTAAGAAGGGGTATGTTCTGTCCCTTTTTCGCAAAACGCAACTTCATATGAAACGATTGACGCTCGCAGTTTGTGACGTCACTAGAAGACGGCAACGTGCCGTGCCCCATCGCGGCGGGCTGCCGCGCGCGCGACGCGCTCTGCGGTAGCTCTGCGTCACTAACTGCGAGCGTTTTCTCTTTCTAACAAGCAATATTAAAACGGTTGTAGCTTCGTAATTCTTTGAGATATCTGCATGGGATTTTCGTCACTAGGCATATTTATTTGCCTTCTTTCTTTTGGAGTAATAATAATTTTCGAGTCTACACCCGTATTGTCTGAGTAGTTCGGCGATTGTCCCCGACATATATACTTACAATCTCACAGACTTTTCGTCTTTATCGAATGAAAATCGTTTGTCTGTCCGGTGTCCGGTCCCTGTCCCGCTGTTTTCCTCTACAGGTCAAATTTCTCAACGTTTTGTTCGTTTATTATATAGAATTTTCTTGTCGGGTCACTTTTTGGGCAAAAAAATACAGGCTCGGAATTTTACAGCTCATTGAGCCACTAGTAATATTAGTAATAGATTTACCAATCCATACTATCCATACTAATATTATAAATGCGAAAGTGTGTCTGTCTGTCTGTTACCTCTTCACGCCTAAACCGCTGAACCGATTGAGATGAAATTTGGTATGGAGGTTTGAATCCCGGGGAAGGATAGTTTTTATCCCGGAAATCATCCCCTGAGGGGGTGAAATGGGGGATGAAAGTTTGTATCGAGATACGATTTAAACGAGTTCCACGCGGACATAGTCGCGGGCAGAAGCTAATAGTGTAGGTATAAAACATTGCCACTCGTAGCAATATCCTGGTTGCACCCTAATCTTGAGAAGGACGGGGTCGTATTGCTGCCTAATCTCATGAACTTGCCTGTGAACGCTGCAAAATTAACTGCAACAACGTTTACAAGAACATTTAATTCTATGAGATGAACAAAATCTTTTAACTAATCCCGCTATTTTAACTACATTGTAACTAGACAAACTTTTCCCAACATCATATCGCTATGTTGGTTTTATTCCGAACGGAGACTTAATAGTTAGGAAGGAGGTTGAGTTTAGCATAACACAAACGCAGATTTAGGAGTTTGTGAAAATCACTAGTGGGTTATTATTATTACTATTATGAGTATGACTAGAAGATAGCAACACTGTAGGTGCTCGATATGGCTATCTTTAGGACGTGCTTAAAGTGTAGTATACCTAATTGGCGCAATTCCAAGCAAGTTATACAAAGGTTGTAAAATAAAATCGGTATGATAGTTGCAAACAGCGGATAGGTACAGTCAGCAGCAGTTAACTACGCGAAATTATACGCTTTTTAGCGCTTGGGCGGCGTAGCTAGCTGTACATTATGGAACGAACCTAACAGAAGATCGCTAATAGGTGAGGACCAAATTCTTGGCCAGTAGTTAGCCTAGTTAATTGGTACCTAGTTGTTGAAAAGTTCCGTTGTGACACGAAAATTAGCCATACAATTGTATGGTTAATTTTCGTGTCACAACGGAACTTTTTAACTACTACCAATTAACCACGCTAACTACTGGCCAAAAATTTGGTCCTCACCCTAATAGGAAACTGGTGGCTCTTTACATAGCAATTTATCGCATCAACCGAGAGAGAGGTAGCTATAGTTAGAATGAGAGAGCAATACATATTATTATATCTATCCTTCATTATAAGCTGATGCAGCAGTCGGTCAGTTTTTAAACGACTTCAAAAAAAGGTGGTGTCAGCCAAGGTCGTGCACCGACTCCAAAAATAACAATAATTGTTCATTATAATTAGAATTTTGTAACAGCCGATATTTGACAGCCGTCACCCCGGTTCAATAACCGTTAATGATGACATATGATGACATAAATTGTACTGGGATGATAGCTGTCAAATATTGGATCTTAGGGCTTTTTCACTATAAGTATATTGTCGATGTCGTGATAATTTGACTGCCTTTTAACCTAACAAATATAACCAATATTATATGATTTTTTTAGTGCATTTTTTGTATGGAGTCGGTTTTTTTTGTTAAAATTTTCATTTTTTAGGGTTTCGTAGTCAACAAGGTACCCTTATAGTTTCGCCATGTCCGTCTGGCCGCCTATCCGTCTGTGGTTTATCTCAGTTTCCCTTACTGGAGAAAGCTGTAATTCGGCATGGGTATATAAATCAATCACGCGGACAAAACGGTAGTATAAAATCTTTTTTTTATTTTTATGTACCGCTACACGTAAAGTGGGGGCGTCATTTTTTTTCTCGTTAAACCCATGGTTTGGGTCATCGTTGGATAGCTTGATCAAAAATATTACGGGTTTTTAAAATCATTTTCCAACTTACTGCTCCATTTGTGTGATATCGGGCTTTGAAGCCCAAATTTTTGTTAGAGTCAAGTGTCCCTCCGGCTTAGTGATGTGCCGGGGAATATTCCCTTGTTCCCGGGAATATTTCCCAAACAGGGGAATATTTAAATACAAATTAGGAAAATTAAAGTTGTAATAAAAGTAAATAAAATGAATAGTGCCCCGACAAATAAAGTGCCATTCGCCAAAAACTGCATTATTGTACTAATTCTGACTTTTTATCTCAATTACCATTTAATATGTAAATATTTTCATATTTCGTATATACGAATACGAATGTATACGAATGTATAATATTTTATTGTGGTTTTTTTATTAACTTTATATCGTTTTTGTTACTTTCAGAAGTACTTTTGTAAAATTTGTTTTTTTTTCTGATGGGGGAATATTCCCAATAACTGGGAATATTCCCATTGTTCCGGGGAATATTCCCGGGAACATTGGGAATTTACTTTTGCGGGTAAATTACACTGGTTAATGTCTTGGTAAAAAAATCAAGGGCCCAAGTTATCATGGAATCCCTAATAGCAAGATATATAAACATACACAATTTCAATATTCCCGGGAATGTTCCCGGGAATATTCCCACCTGGGGAATATTTCTGGGAACGGCACATCACTACTCCGGCTGAATGCCTGTTACCGGGAATGTGGAAAAAATCGTGGCAGTAGTATACATGCAGTCAGCATCAAAAGTAACTGATTAAGAGTCGCAGTAAGCTCGGCCGAATTTCACCTTCCCATACAAACGTAGTTACGCTCTCATTTTAAAACTACGTGTTGGATTGTGACGAAACTTTGCACATACAATGACATGAGGTATATCTATGTCTGTAATTAGTTTATATGGTTCCAGTTTATAAAACAAACGAAATACAGTAAAAACAAGTTTTGTATGAAAAATTAAAATTCGCTGTATTTTTTTTACTATGGTATCTGAAGCTACATAAACTAATTACAGACATAGATATACCTCATGTCATTTAGTTACACTCCAACACGTAGTTTTAAAATGAGAGCGTGACTACGTTTGTATGGAGAATCGAGCTTACTGCGGACTCTTAATCGAAAATATCAAAAGCTCTTATTCCCTTCTAATAAAGACTTTTGACGTCTTCGCTTGCGCAGTTACGTTTGATGCGGACTGGACAATGAATTTAAAAGGAAGACTGTTACGGCTAAGTACTAGATACTGATAGCCTACCAACTTAAAATGTACCTGAAAAGGCTAACTTTCGTACAAATTCTGCCGACGCAACCGCACCATTTACTTAGTTCGTGCGCGTCGAGTAACAAATACAGACAGGCAACTACGGAACCCTACTCCGCGCGTGGCCCGAAACGCATTTAGCCGGTTTTATCTATACTAAGATGATAACGAGGAAATACCATTTAGGTACCGACTCGTAGTAGCTTTGTAAGTTTGTATGTGGGGGGTAATAATTTGAAATCTTTCGCCACTATATACCGATGCACCTTTATGATAGGCTATTATACGATATTATAGTATAGCTATATTTAATATCCCCCGTCGCCGCCTGGGTTTTCAGAATCGGACGGACGCGCGCGCCGCTATAGTCCATAATTGCTACATTTTAATGCCCCTTCACACCAGGAAACGCAAAACGCATGCGCATACGAGCATTGTCTATGACATAACCGCTTCTAAAATTAGCCAATCAGGGCGCCAGCTCATCGCAGGTGTGTGTTGCCACAGCGAAATAACACCCAGATTTTCGGGTATTGAACTGATATGCACATTTATAATGCACTGGCATGCACTGTATTTTAGGATGGGATAGGTGCCAAAGCTCTCAGGTGCAAAGTGGGTTGTCAACTACTAGGTTTCCGGCAGGTTTTGACTAAATTATTTGACTTGGGCTCTTTGATGTTCGGTGTTACTATGTTGGCGATATGCGTGATATGCATCAGGTCGTTTAGTTAATAAAATAGTCATAGTCATATTCGTAGTATTTTATTTGTGAACCGTTCAAGATTGTGTTGAACATTTTATTCACACCAAGAATTTATGACATATGATCTGAATACCTAAAATTATACAATTTCGCTTTTCTGTTTTTATAATATTAATTTTACTGAGAATCATATATTTATAAATAACTGTCATTTAATATTAATTAAATTAAAAATAATATTTTAATAAATAACTAACATTGAACATTCACTTGATAATAAATATAAAATGTATAATAATATAATGTAACATAATATTATTGAGAAATAATAACTATGAAAATGTATCGGACTGTACCCTACACTCGTGATATTTTAATTTTTATATTTTAGCGCACAAATTACTGCATGTTATGTTAGTTTTGTGGTAAAAATAATAACTTAATTGAATTACATTATAAATTTATATAATATTGTCATTGCCATGCCCTAACAGGGCCCATGTATGTGGAACTATATTTTGTATGTAAGATCTTTTAATACCATGGTTGCAATAAAAAATATTATCATTACGAAGTGATTATGATTATGAACAATACAAGAATGTCTGTTGTATCCTATTCAACGGACAATTAAACTACATCATCATCATCATCGTCATGATTTTCAGCCTTTAATCGCCCACTGCTGAGTATAAGCCTCTCTTCGAGTACGCCACTTATCCCGGTCCCGTGCTAGTCTCATCCAGAGATGACCCGCGCTCTTGTTTACGTCGTCAACCCATCGAGCTGGTGGACGACCGACGCTTCTTTTTCCTGTTAGTCGCCACCAATCCGTTAACGTTTTGGTCCACGCTGCCTGACAATATGTCCTGCCCAACTCCATTTGAGTTTGGTTATGACTTGTCCGACGTCACGCACCTTAGTGCGACGACGCATCTAAGTATTCCTCACTCTGTCTTGTAGGTTAATGCCGAGCATGGCGCCATTCCCATACATAAAGTGACATTTAGACCTACCTGACGTATAGTCACGGAATTTGATTGTTGAGCCATTTAGGGGTCACTTGGACAATTCATATCATATGTATTGGTAAACCATATAACCTTCACCAACAATCAAATTCCCTGACTGTACGTGCAATGCGTTACGTAATCGACTAGCATCGCCAGGTGGTTAGAGGATCCAAATGTCAATGTTTATATGAAAATATGACAGTTAGATTGTCCTAACGTGCGCTCAAAACGTTACGTGATTGATTACCCCTCAGGTCTGTAGACTCCGTAGTCCCTTTGGAGCTGAGAAAAATAAAACTTTTAAGTTAACGCAAACAAAAGATTCTTCAATGCCGCATATACAAAAATACCGTTTGGATACAACTGATTGCGAACATGCTCTCATGCTTCGGCTACACTATAAGGATTCGGTGAATGTTCGTTCGACCTGACGCGACGTGTACAACCAAACAGTTCGCTGAAACGCGAATCATTCGGGCGAACTCTAACGGTGGTCGGACTTCTCTAGCGCGCATCAAAAGGATTTTGTTGCGACAAACTGTGTGCTAGTACAGCACTTCAAAACTAAATTTGTTTCGTCATTTGAGCCAATATTCGCCCGAAAATGTTCTCGCGACAGATATGTCCATATGGTTCGCCGTAGAAACACGAAGTTTTTATCGCGACGATGCTTCACGAATCTTTGTCAGCTAATGTAGCTGTAGCATTAAGACCCTGTAAAACCATTATTTAAGTATAATTGCTAACGGACTGACCAGCTGGGAACATACCGGCTGATGATATAATTAAAAGTTGACATAGCGGATTTAATAATTAAACTCTAATTAGACCTAATTCCTTCGCGGCTAACTGAGATAATTGGATTCAGAGAAAACTGGCTTCCATGCCAAAACGGCAGAAATGACATCGAGTATTTCTCTAACAAATTCCCTTTTGGTATGAGAACAGTTGACCACGATCTCAATTAGTTTTTTAATAAGTAAGGTTACTTGAAAAGCTTACAGACTCACAATAGTTCCCCTAGGGATTGCAAATCTGTATATTATAATCAAATCCGGATTTTCGAATAATAATGTTTTGAATGAAATCCGGATCATGGTGCATTAAGCGGCAATTACACTTCGTCGTTAAAAAGTGTAAAGAACACGTTAGTCGGCCGCATTCGGCGATCGACAGCTGCCAAAGCTTATAAGTAGGCGGACAGACCAATGTGAAGACGACGTTTGTTGGCCTAAGTAGTTTAAAATGAATTCGGCGACCGCATTAGGTGTGAACGACGCAGTGTAATTGCCGCATTATGTTTATAAGTGGGAATAAATGAAAGACGGTTTATAATGGTTTCTAAAACTGAAAGCATTCAAATCAAGCTTAATCAAAATGAAAACGAAAGCAATGATGTCTCTTATTCTCGAAACTCGCAACGTACTATCGAACCAACTGAATCATGACCCACCATAGAACCTTGTCATAATTAACGAACATACGTACGATCATATGACGTTAATATGTCAGTTAATTGTAACAAGGTTCCATGGTGGGTCAGGATTCAATTTTGTCGATAGTACCTTCGCTGACTTTTTTAGTTCATAGTAATGGCACGCTCAGAAATGATGAAGATTAGTGACGTTTAAATATGTATAAAAATATTTTTCTATCACGCATTTGAAGAATATACCAACTTCATAACATGTTGGTTTCTGAGTAGGTCTGTCGGTTTGTTTCTTTATGCTCCAATGTGAAAGAAAAAATTCAAAAATAGGTTTTTGGTTGCAAATTCCGAATCTTAAAACGGGTCGTCAAATGGAAGTAAAATCCGGATTTTCGAAATTCGACTAATCCGGATTGCTCTCTATCTATACTTCCTCTGTATGGTACTCTGTGTGCTGTGCTGACGTCTGCTTTAGCCTAGTTGGTAGCTGCCTACGAAGCAAGAGGTCCTGGGTTCGAATCCCGGTAAGGGCATTTATTTGTGTGATGGGCACGAATATATGTTCCTGGGTCATACGAATGTTTTCTATGTAGGTATTTAAGTATTATTTATCTATATAAGTATGTATGTTTATCGTCGTCAAGTGCCCACTCTACAAGCTTTGCTTAGTTTGGGACTAGATCGATTTGTGTAAGAAAAACACGAATGACAACGCCAAAGGAACCACAAGCTGGTGCATAATTTGGAGTGTTTTGTAAAATTTCCGAACAATTTCTATAAAAATAAACGTGATACAGACAAACTCATGAATGACGCAATTTCTTCCCACGTCAATTGATTATTTAAAAAAAATCATAAACATTTTACTCACGTTGTATATTTAGGTGTGACTATTATCTAATTGTATACAATTTGGCAAGGAATAAAAAAAAGTAAGTCTATACGTTATACGCGCGGAGGCAGTAACCGGGAAAAGCTAGGTTAACCCATTCGCCGCCAGTGCCAATGACTTTAACTCAAGTTCGTCACTGTCACAACCCACCTGCCACCAACGTCATACGAAATCCAAAAACAATGGACTTAAAAACAATACATGGACCTTGCCTTGCTTGTTGGATAAACCTGACGTATATCACGTACCCACATGTATTAAAACTAGAGAAAATATAGTAAAACAATGTTGGCAGTCTTCCGATGATCATTTTCTCCGCCATTTTAGTTTTAAAATGTCAACTTTCCAGCGACCTTTGAAACTCCTCTAATTTACCTAATGGTTTCCCGAATTACACGAGTGGAAACAACTGGCCGCGAGTACCTATAGTCGAGGGAATTCTTGGCACGAGACAGCGCCTCACAAACCCATATTTTATCCAAAACAAAACCGTAATACCTGCTCGATCCGACATCATGGTAGCTCGTAATTGTGTGACAGTATTGCCCTATTCACTTCTTCATTATTATTTTTATAACTACACGGCGAAAGTGATAAGCTAACACCGTATCCTAGAGACGCTTGAGACTTTACTGATTTGTCTAGCTTCTGCCCGCGACTCCGTCCGCGTGGATCTCGTTTATATCGTAGCTCCATACAAACGTTCACCCCCCTTTCACCCCTTAGGGGATGATTTCCGGGACAAAAACGATCCATGTCCTATCCCAGGACTCCTATCTCTATATTTATTTCATCTAAATCGGTTCAGTGGTTTAAGTGTAAGAGGTAACAGACAGACATACAAACTCTCGCATTTATAATATTAGTATGGAAGTATGGATTATTCGTTTCAACGGCTAACAAGCTTCTGTCAAAAATTTCATTTTTGGTACAAACTTATTGCCGACTGTACTTTTCTGTAAACCATCATCAACTACTCATTGAGACGATTCTAACGAGCCCAAACTCAACGGGGTTACGTCGGTTGAGTACTGAATTCCCATGGTCACCTTCTGTCTCCATCATCAGATCAGCTCGATGGTACCATAATATTGAATTGTCATCCAAACTATACTTGTACGCAAAAATTCAGCTCAATCGGTCACCGGGAAGTGGGTCAAATTTAACTTGCGAGATTTGATTACAGACAGACAGACAGACAACGGGACAGGTGAAAGTAAATAAAAGCTTGTAAAATAGAGAATAGTTTGATTTGTTTTAAAACGTTCCATAATAGAATGGTATAAATTCCATTGAGAACGATGCCTTTTTATAGGGCGGCTAGAAGCTAGGTAATAATGAATAAAACAACCACGAGAAGACTATATAAATAATAAATCATTCGTCCTGCTCTGAAATAAACTGATAGAAAAGGACGGATGCTTGAAGAACATTAAAGATGCACGCTGTTAGTATTCTGTGCACTGCCGCAGTAAACATTGCAAATGTATTTTGAAATGTATACGGCCTGCGAATGCTTGCATGTAAATAATCGTACTGGTGCTGCCTGATAAACAACTGCGCGCGTTCGCATGGTGCAGAATTTAAGGCAATATGGAACATTCCAGCCGAGTACGGCACGATTACCGAGTTTTCCATTCGCCCCATGCCACAGAACAAACACTAGTACTTGCGTACGGAAGGTGCCATCATCATCATGTCAGCCGAAAGACATCCACAGCTGCACAATGAACATATACCTCCCCCAGAGTGCTATAATGACCGGTCCTGCGCCCGCATCTAGCGGACTCCCGCGGCCTTTACCAGGAAACACAGAACGTACACTGTCTAACAAAACAGATTTTCGACAGATAAAAAGCTCAAGTCATGACATCGCGCTCTATCGCATAGCACGTGCTCTTTCGCCTGGTTAGGGTCGTCACGATTACGTTACATGGCCGTTCTAGACTATCGGCGATGATCGTGTGATCGTCTATAATCGGCACGATCATCGTGCAAGTATCCACACGATCGTCTGTAGTAGGCGATTTCATTTGGTTCCCTTTGATGCGTAAGCGAAAAACCGAAAAGTCACGGGTCGCAGGCGATCATAGACGACGATCGGCGAGTATAGCCATACATGTATGCCCTCTACACGATCGTGCTCGCCCGTAATCATCTGTAATCGTCTGTAATCGTCTGTAATCGCCGATAGTCTAGAGGAGCCATCAAACGCGATCGGATGAATTGTCGCCTCAGCGGGGCTAGTACAACTGACGCCGCGCCGCGCCGCGGGTTGAGTTTTTTTTTTTTGAACCTGACTGTTGCTATAATAGGACGGACCCAATATAGCGATCGAATTGCGTGGTTGGAGGGTAGCCTGGGGAAAATCCAGGGGGAGCCTCCGGCACGACCACGCGGGAAAGTTTGTACACTGGAATACTCTACGAGTTTGCGCTCCAGTGAGATTGGTTGAACGGTATCAACCGAATCTGGGGTGTGAGTTGAGAAAGATCTACCCTCCTCTTTATAATTTGCACGGCGCGAGTGAGATAAGAGACGCTCAGTCGCGCGGGAAGCGACCACGAAGCGACAGCAGCAAGTTGTGCTAGACGTACAGCTGCGCGAGAGACGAAGGGTGCAGTGTGCTGCCCTAAGGGTGTTGTGTGTGTGTAAGTGGAAATCATATAGGAAACAGAAAGTCAGTAATTTTGGTATGAATTTAAATAAGACAGCATTCTCCTTGCATTTTAATATGAACCTATTTCATACTGGACAAAATTCCACTAGGCCTAGATCCATTTTGAAAAAGTACAAGTAGACACAATTACATGTTCACTCATTTTACTTTTGATGGTATACTTTTGGTCCAATTTCAAAATGGTCATTTCGTGTTGACGATTTCCCATTCGTGCCGAATGCCAATAAATCTGTGAGTCATCCTTTTACACGGCTCATGCTTATAAAGTTGTAAGACATCTCAAGTGGCGCAGTAGCGTTTTTAGCAATGTAAAACACAGATAACTTACACATGTGACATAAGTGTTCCTCATGTTAAATGTTCCTTTGTCTTGCCACGTGCATTCGTGATTTTATATTGGGATTTGCGCGGACGAAATTGCTAATGCACAAAAATACTTTCCAAATAATTTGCACAATAATAGTCCAGTGAGGAGAACACAACTGTCATCTTCCTATACAAAAAATGTCATTTAGATCTACCAAGATCGAACGTACGAAACGTTACACAATCGACCAGCCGAATCGTGCTGATGGAATCATAAATCATTACGCTAGACCTCTCGCTCGTACTCGGAAGTTACTCTAGAGACCACTGGCCTAAAACTCTTTCAATCTTATCACAAAAACAATTGAGGTGAACGATAGGTGTCAACTTGGGACATTTACCTTGCCGCTAACATGTATTACTCCATCGGCATCATTGAATAAATCATAATACTATAAGTACAGAAGGTTCTCTGTTAACAAACCCCCTGTTAAGGTATGCCGAATGTGCCTAAATGTGGCCATCCCTTTCTACCGCATGCATAAAGTGCACAGATGGTCAGTTGGTTGTGTTGTCGATAGTACATATGTATAATTAATTAATTACATATCGTCGCTTAGTACCCATATAACAAGATTTGCTTAGTTTGGAATTAGAGCGATTTGTAATTGATTACTACGGATTTATGCGATGAAAACGTCAAATCAGAGCAGTCCGAATTCCGCGAATTGTATAATCATCTTCGAATGTAGGTCATTGACTTACGCGTGTCGAGAACCAATCATCAGCGGTTTGTGACTCAGCAGGTCATCAATCTAAGACCTTGTTTATGTACAGTCGACACGTATTTTAGGGATCCGTAACTCAAAAGGAAAAAACGGAACCCTTATAAGATCACATTGTTGTCTGTCTGTCTATCTGTCAAGATCCTTTATCTCGGGAACGCGTGGAGGGGAGATATAGAGTTGAAATAATATATATATATATATTCAAAGTGCAACAAAAATGGGGTATGAACCGATCAAGGGCTTAATAGGGATCAAGGGTATCGTGTTCTGATAAGAAAAAACAGAAACAGTTTTTTTACATTTCTATGGAGCTTGTCGCCCCAGTCGGCCAACGCTCCATACTAAGGTAAAATAAAAATCACGTCAATTTTTTTTTTGTGTTTTTTCTTATCAGAACACGATACCTGTTGAGCCCTTGATCGGTTCACATCCCATTTTTGGTACACCCTGTATATGTGAAAAAAAACAAACTTCTAAGTTAACGTAAAAATAAAGATACGGCGCTTTATGCCGCAAAAAACGTATATATCGACAGTCAAGGGAATCAAAATTTATAGGGTATTCCGTTGACCTAGAACTATGAAAGTAAAATAGCCTTATACTATAAATACAGGGAAAAATCTGAAACTATACGTATGTAATTAAGTACGGAACCCTCGGTGGGCGAGTCCGACTCGCACTTGACCGGTTTTTTTTTAGCTATTCTGTCTCGCTGCTGAGGAAAGGCGTCGCTTCGTTCCGCTACTGGTACAAAACGTTTCAGAGCCATACAATTATTTATTAAATACAAGCTTCCGCCCGCGACTTCGTGGTCGATAAGTAACGATGCTGTCCAGCGTCCACCCCTGCTTGTTGACCCGGCAGTGTAACATAATCACTCTTAGCAACGCTACATGTTTCTGTTTCACGCATGCAGTGCTCCCGCCGCCGATCGCCTTGTACAAACCCAAGTTTCAGATCTATATCTACTGAATATAACTCTTTCCTTGAAACTGATGTAACAAAAAGCCCACTATTTAATGGAAGGAAAACATAGTGTCGCGTTACCGACTTAATTGGGACGTGTATATATAGAAAGACTTTTCCTTGTGGTCTTGCTTCCGCACATCTCCCAACATTACGTTGTTGCACATTGCTGGGTCATTGTCAGATTTGGGTTCGCGTCCATTCTGTAGACATAGCACGTAGAACCGATGGCCGTTGGGGCGGAAAGGTTCTCGAGTGGCGACCACGAACCGGAAGGCGCGGCGTGGGTAGGCCCCCCGCAAGGTGGACTGATGACCTGGTAAAGGTTGCTGGAGTCCGCTGGATGCGGGTGGCGCAGGACCGGTCACTTTGGCACTCTTTGGGGGAGGCCTATGTCCAGCAGTGGACGTCTTTCGGCTGATATGACGATGATGATGATGCCAAAGTTAAGGGCTATAAAGCCTAATTTTGGCTGCTGGGTCCGCATAAACGGCGTCGTCTCTTCTCTATAATTCTATGCGATAAAAACATATTCTATATAATGTTGACCACTGAAAGGCGTTTTTTTTTACTGACAAACCCAGGTAACCCTGTTTTGTAGCGAAATTCGGAGTAAGAATTGGACGAGAAATCACATTATTCGCAGTGGAAGGATATTAAAACACTTGAAGGTATTTCATAATGTGAAGGCGTTATTTAAAATTCATCCGTCTTATTTTATAAAGTGGTGTCAAATAATACACTCAAAGTACCTAAATAAAAATTATAAGGACTAATATTTAGATACTGTTAGTGTATTTTATTTAACCAAATTCACTTTTGGTGGTATGACTTTATGGTCCAATTTCGAAATGGTCATTTCGTGTTGGAAGATTTTCCATTTGTGCTGAATGACGGTAAATTCGAATTACTTGGTGGCGGGTAAATGATAAGATACAATTAAATAATGATGAAAGGTTGATATACAATTATATATAAATATGGTGTTTAATTGGAAGTAAACTTTTACTACTCATTTCCTTGGAGCAATCCGAAGCTATTAACATTTTGTTTTATGGCCCTTAAATGGAGCGTTTCGATGTAGTGCAGACGTTTACGATTTGTCTTTTAAATAATTTTAAAAAATCCCTCTTAAAGGACCAATATACGTTTCACCTTTAAAAACATATAAATTCTATTTTTATTCTGTAATTTAGACAAATCGATAAACATTAAATACAGATTCCGCCCTGCCATCTGAGGAAGGTGCCTAAGATGTCCACGCAGAACAAAAAGCTTCGCGATCCGCTTACCATAATGTGTCCGTGTGCTTATTTACCACCATCATAGAATAAAAAGTCAGTTCCCGTTGAAAGCTGGATCAATTGACTTCCTATTTTTCCAGAAAATGGCCCAGTCGCGTTAAACATCTATAATTTAGCTAGCCGCCGAGAATTGAGTCAGTTTGTTGTTGCGACTCTATCTTTACCCGTTCCATAAAACCCACCTAGCGTTATAGCCCGTAAAGTTATATATAACTCACATATACCTACACAAATATATGTTGCTGTTTTCCCGTTGGGTTAGGAGATTAATCGCTTTCGTTAGGGACGGGAGTATTAAAGGAAACTGCTCGCAGAGATTTTCTTTACACGAATATAACAAAGGGGTAAAGTTTGCGAGTTTGTGAGCACCGGAACTGATCGTCCAATAAAAAAAAAACTTTTATTAGTAGTTATACGAGTATGTAATAGAGTTTCTGAGGCATGGCTATCATGAGGACACAGAACTAGCAGTGGTGTTATTATAGCTGCGGACTTCTGTAAGATGGAAGTACTTTCGCAGTTCGGCTGCAGCAAATATGAACGAGTACGTATGTATGGCGCTCTGCGCGTCCAGCATATATATATTTTTTTTTTTTTATGATATAGGTGGCAAACGAGCAGTCGAATCACCTGATGGTAAGCGATAATCGACGCCCATGGACACTTACAACACCAGAAGAGTTGTAGGTGCGTTGCCGGCCTTTAAGATGGGAGTACGCTCTTTTCTTGAAGGCTTGAAGGTTATAACGGTCCGGAAATACCGCAGGCGACAGTTCATTCCAGAGTTTGGCTGTGCGAGGCAGAAAGTTTCGGGAGAAACGCACAGTTGAGGACTGCCAACCATCTACGTGGTGAGAATGGAAAAGCTGTCGCGTAGGGCGATGGCGGAAGGAAGCGGCGGGGATTAATCCGAACAATTCATTGGAACACTCCCCATTGTACATGCGGTAGAAAATGCAAAGCGAGGCTACATCTCTACGCAGTGCTAAGGGATCAAGCCGATCGGAAACACGCTGGCAGCCGACAATTCGAATCGCTCTCCGTTGAATGCGGTCTAGAGGGAGGAGTTGGTACTGAGGAGCCCCTGCTCACAGATGACAACAGTATTCCATATGTGGACGGACCTGCGCCTTATAGAGCTGTAGGCGGTGAGCCGGCGTGAAATACTGTCTCGATCTGTTGAGCACACCGAGCTTCATCGAGGCTAATTTGGCCTTACCCTCCAAGTGGCCGCGGAACTGGACTTCTTTCGAAATGTCGACGCCAAGGATTCCGATGCTGGCTGTGGCTGCTAGGGGAGTGCTGAGTAATGATGCACTCAGGATGCTGTTTGGGCTTCCGCGGTATTGCGGTGCTTCGGCTATGTTCGCTGATGCTGAGACAGACTGCTTTTACGCTATCATGAGAAAACGAAGTACCTACCTCGCTCCGCAACCGCAGCCGCGGCAGTAGGTCCAGCACAACTTGCTGTTCAGTCGCTTCGCGCGCGACTGAGCCTCTCTTGTCTCACGCGCACCGTGCAAATCAGAAAAAGGAGGGCAGATCTTTCTCGACTCGCGTCGTGGCGAGCCCCGCTGCTCAAACAACATCTTGAGCACTCTAGCCCAGCGCTGGGATTCGCCGCTGGTGAGGCGGCATGCGCAGCGCACGCGCCTGTCGCCGCTTTTAATTTTTAATTTTATTTGTATTATTTTATAAATACTAACTCTAGGCATAAGTTAACACAGTAGTGTACTAAGTAGTAACTTGCTCCGTAGTAGTGTTGTGTTCCTGGAGGTGAGCAAGGTCGCCAGAGCTCCCGAGGATGCGTTGTGTTGAAAGCGAGGGAATTTGTTTCTTCAGCTGTCAACACGGCGAAATCCTCAAACATATCGAGGGTCGGCAACGCCCATGTTACTCCTTTGGAGGCTGCGTTGTTCGCTTACCATCAGGCGGGCCGTACGCTTGTTTGCCACCGTCTTTGTATTAAAAAAAACTTATTACTGTAATTTCTAACAAAATATGGATCAAGTTGTCCGAAATAAATATTTTTGATTTGATTTGATATTCCACTGTCTAAAGACCTCTTGCACCCTAATTAGGTGAATCTAAATGAATTCGGGTGTAGACTCGAAAATTATTATTACTCCAAAAGAAAGAAGGCAAAAAAAAGGTCTACTGAAGAAAATCCCATTCGGATATCTCAAAGTATTACGAAGCTACAACCGTTTTAATATTGCTTGTTAGAGAGATAAAACTCAAACAGTGTGTGACGTCACAATATGCGAGACTGCCGCAGAGCACGCCGTTTTGCGAAAAAGGGACAGAACATACCCCTTCTTAAAATTTTGGACACATAACTTCGTGTTTGGTATTTAACATCTTGCGTTGATTTTTTCTCCATTTGACTACATTTTTAATCCTTTTTCGAGAAAATATGACATTATTGATTATTTTATTTAGTGTCTACACCCCTATTGAGATGCCTTGCATGTTATATATGTGACGTTTGTACCCTCCAAACTACTCGCTGACACACCTACCACCTACGCCGAGTGCAGACTCATTGCACAAAATCACGAAATGAATCGACGTGAACAAATAACGTTTATTCATTTCTGCGCAAGTCTTATTACCATTGAATAAGGTCCACAGATGATTAGTTTTCCGTCTTCGTTTGTATAAAAGTCGAATTGTTTTTTGGTTTTAAACATTGTGTTTTTGACTGCGAGGAAGTGAAGTTGTTATGAGAATTGAAAATGCTGATCGCGTCACCGGTTTCATACGGTATTTTTATCTTGTTTGTGACACTTTGAGAAGAATTTTCGGATTATTTAGTTTAAATTTCTCATGCCTGAGGATCGTGGTTAGCATCAGGGTTGAACCTGAAGTGGATGATCTGCCTTCACTGGTTTCTGTTCAGCGTTTCCCTTGCGATCGTAGAGAATTTGAAGGAGGAGTCTTTCAGTTGCTCGGTTCATCTTGCCGGTGGGCGACCGCGCTAAGTTTCAATTAATAAATTAAAATTAAGTCTAGCCTTGGCATTATCACTCACTCGAACCTGGGCCCTAATGCAATACATACAAGTGTACTGATGTCCCGTTGCTAATATACTCCGTCTCTAAAAGCATTTCCGGGAACATGCTTCAGTTGTATGAAGTTAGTATTAATAAGTATTAACAGTTGTATCATTTTTATTCCAGATCACAAGATGGCAATGGCAACAGCGACGCACAACTCCGTGACTTCCTCGATGGAGTCCTCGCAGACCCTCATGCAGACGGAGTCGAGGGTCCAGAGGAGCTACCAGGAGGTCCAGGTGTCTGAGCAGCGACAGGTCAAGAAGAAGAAGTCCATGAGACGGAATAAGGATGAGGGTACCATTTCTGTGGTAAGTTTCTTTTAAATTTAAGGATACAGATCTATGATAAAGTCCTCTGACCCTGATTTAGATGGAGTCGAGGGTCCAGAGGTGGTACCAGTAGGTCCAGGTATCTGAACAGCGACAGGTCAAGAAGATCAAGTCCATGAGACGGCATAAAGATGAGGGGAACATTTCTGTGGTAAGTTTCTTTTCAGCCTAAGGATACAGATCTATGATGGAGGCCTCTGATCCTGATGTAGATGGAGTTGAAGGTCCAGAGGAGCTACCAGGAGGTCCAGGTATGTTTGAGAAGCGACTGAGACAGAAGTCAATGAGATAGCTTAAAGATGAGGGGAACATTTCAGCTGTGAGATGTTTTCGCTGATGGAATCCTTTTAGAGGGGTGATCCTGATCACGTAACTTTTTGAACGCACGTTAGGACGAAAAACAGACGTCGATGATATGGAATAAAGTGGTGAGTTTACACATGGTCACACTGACAAAGTTCTCCCAGCAGCAGGGCTAACATAAGGTCACGCGTTGGTTGTCTCTTCAGAATGAAACACAACACATTTGCATGGGTTTCTTATTGAAGTCGAAGACAGTAGGTAATGAACCATTTTTTATCAACCTAGGGATAGTAGCAACTCGCTTGCAAACTGAAAATTGGTCACCTCTGAATATCATTCCATGAGGTATACTGCTTTTAATAGTCCTGGTTACTTCCTCGGTCAACGATTAGCGAGATAACTTTACAACCGCTCTTTCAACGTTGGCCTAGTTGGTACCCTATCTACGAAGTCGGAGGTCCCAGGTTCGAATCCTGGTAAGGGCATTTATTTGTGTGATGAGCACGAATATTTGTTCCTGGGTCATGGATTTTTTCTATGTATTTAAGTGTTTATGTATCTATAAGTATGTGTATCTTCGTCTAGTACCCGTAGTACGAGCTTTGCTTGATTTGGGTCGATTTGTGTGAGTTTGTCCCTCAATATTTAAAAACTTCAATTTTGTTGTTTTCGGCGTAAGTGTAGATATTTGCCAAGTGAGTGATGTAGCTATTCATATCACCTTATCTTCATATCAACAGTTTCACGGCAAGTAATTAAAGAGTGATGAGGTGAAGGCAGCGGAGCGCGGCATTCCACCCAAACATGCGACTCAACGTAATTAGTCAATCAATACTGATGAATCTGGTTAATATATTAACAACTAGCTTCTGCCCACGACTCCGTCCGCGTGGAACTAGTTTATATCGTAGCTCGATACAACCTTTCATCCCCCATTTCACCCCCTCAGGGGATGATTTCCGGGATAAAACTATCCTATGTCCTTCCCCAGGATTCAAACTATCTCCATACCAAATTTCATCTCAATCGGTTCAGCGGTTTAAGCGTGAAAAGGTAACAGACAGACAGACAAACTTTCGCATATATAATACTAGCTTCTGCCCGCGACTCCGTCCGCGTGAAACTCGTTTATATCGTAGCTCGATACAAACTTTCAACCCCCATTTCACCCCTCAGGGGATGATTTCCGGGATAAAAACTATCGTATGTCCTTCCCCAGGATTCAAACTATCTCCATACCAAATTTCATCTCAATCGGTTCAGCGGTTTAAGCGTGAAGAGGTAACAGACAGACAGACAGACACATCACTTTCGCATTTATAATATTAGTATGGATTGCTACAGTAAGGTAAACGTCCTAGTCCCGTTGCACTAGTGTACGAAATGGGCACTTGATGTCAAAGCAATAAGGGTTACAATCGAACTAAGAGCATTATTCTTCATTAGAATTTAAGCCATGTCACTGACATAAAGTGTCGCATGTCATACACTAGTACTACGTACGTCGAGGACAGGCACATTAACCTTATCTTCTTTTAGTCCATTTAACCCTATGTGCGGGATTTTGCGGTGACGTGTAACGTCAAATTTTTAACCGACTTCAAAAAAAAGGAGGAGGTTCCCAATTCGGTTGTATTTTTTTTTTTTTTTTTTTCAATGTTTGTTACCTCAGAACTCCGTCATTGATGAGCCGATTCATAAAAATTTTTTTTTGTTTGTAAGTATATGCTTCCAGGTGGGTCCCATTTTTTAAAATTCAATTGGATGATGGGATCCACGAGGAATTGAGGGAACTCCTCAATTATATTAGGCACGCGTGTAGTGATTTTGGTATTTTCTATTATAACTCGTGTATTAACATCCGGAAATCATAAATTGTTGGAGTGGAATTGATGATGACGACCACAGATGACTTATGGAATTCCTCAATTTTGTACTTAAAAGTACAAAAGTATATCACAGATTCTGATAAGATTCCGTTGAAATAGCAACTAATGAAGTGCCAAGGGTGATCCTTGTGGAATTGACGGAAGTCCTCAAATATTATCGGGTCACATACAGCGATTGGGTTTTTTTCTATAATAATCAACGCATTTGCTCTCGGAAATCAGTTCATGAGGTAAATTGGAAAAGAAATGTTCTCGTGGCTTGGCGGAGTACTAAATTGAAGTTGGTTAAAACTTTGTTTTTAAAGTAAATTATATTTTATTGCATTGCCCAAACATGGACAGGTACTATCGACAACACAACTAACTGGCCATCCGTGCACTTTATGTGCATTGTAATAAGGTTCTATATAAATGCAGGATGGTCAGCTAACTGTGTTGGCGTTTGTACGATGGTAGTATTTCAGACCAAAACAACTACTTATAATTACATACAACGGATGATACGAATATAACGTTGTGACGTTATAATTCTCTGTCAATTCGTACGAGCGGGTTTTGCGGTCGCAGTCGATGTCTGAATTGGACTAGTATTTGCCTTTTGTTTTGCTCTAATTGTAGTTAGTCCCTAACATATAATGATCCTTTTAAAACAGGTTCGAATGGCATCAAGAAAAATAAAATTTATTTATTTATTTATTTATTGACAAATACATTTACGTGACATTACAGTAATAACCAATGCGTCACGAAACTAAAAACAACAAATAATACTATTTAGGCGACGAAACGGCGTGGCCCCGTTGCATCGTCATCTCCGGTGTAGGATACGGCAGATTGCCCCGGAACCGTCGAAACACGACACCCTTCGGCCAGAAGTCAGCACATGCTATGGTCTCCTGCAGCGGTCGCGGCACGTGCACCACAAACGAGCTAAAGTGCACATAGCACATGCTATGGTCTCCTGCAGCGGTCGCGGCACGTGCACCACAAACGAGCTAAAGTGCACATAGCACATGCTATGGTCTCCTGCAGCGGTCGCGGCACGTGCACCACAAACGAGCTAAAGTGCACATAGTGGCGCGAACGCAGCTGGAACACCCTCAGCGAGAAGCCGGTCTTCTGACGAACGTACTCCACCACATCATCAGCCGTGGCGGTGTAATGCAGGCGCGATACATATAGCGCCTTGCTCGGTGTGGCAACCCGCAGACCGGAACCAACCGGTTCTGCAGTACCACACTGACTCTTGCGCGGCTTGCGATTCCTCTACACCGTTGTAAAACCCTCCTTATTTTATAAAATATAATATTGGTAGCTCACTACGGTTATGTAAAACTTAATTGAATTTAATGTTCCCTTAATTATAGTGCTGCTTTTTATCTTAGTGATTTAGGATATAGCAGCAAGCAGTTGGCCAGAACTAAGAAGGTCCATTACCGCTAACGAACGTTCGTTTAGCTGGTAATACGGATCATTTATATTCTCTAGATAATTTGAAAGTCAATCATTATCGATCAAGTTACTACCGATTTTCAATACGGTACTGGGTACTAATGAAAGAAAGCAGGTCGAAGACCATGTCCGGCGGTAAAACAATTCAATTATCACAAATGACCACGAAGCTAGTCTAGAGAGAGCAAGCACTATAGAAATGTGATGTCACACCCAGATCTACAGCATGGTTTAGATTATTCTTCTATCTTGGACCGTAGAGTTGCTTTTTGAATGGACTTTGATACGATTCGGCCAACTCGAATAATCTCAAGTATAAATGACAATTTGTTCAACTCAACCATCGGTCTGCAAAAACGTCGTAGGTGGTTCCTTAAATTTCAAAG
This sequence comes from Epinotia bilunana, assembly GCA_947049275.1. Lineage (NCBI taxonomy): Eukaryota > Metazoa > Arthropoda > Insecta > Lepidoptera > Tortricidae > Epinotia > Epinotia bilunana. Next base: position 11,194,994 of record OX346275.1, on the reverse strand, counting down.
ATAAAAGTGGGTTAGGGTCAATTTTTTTGAATGCCTTATTGTTGTATATGACTAATATGACTTTTATGTATTAAAGAAATTTTACTTTCCTTGATGAATTAAGATATAAGATATGTTCTTGTTATTTGTATTACAATACCCTGTCCTTACAATGACGTTAATTTCATTTTTTTCCCCCAGTCCAAGAGCTCATCGAAACTCCACAAGAAGATGCAAGCCGCCGACGAGAACCCCCAATGCGCCGCCTGCTCTCGGCCAGTGTACGCCATGGAGCGCATTAAGGCAGAGAAGCGCGCGTGGCATAAGGAGTGCTTCCGCTGCACTCAGTGCAACAAGCAGCTCACGTGAGTTTATATCAGCCGGTGGCTAACGGTCTACACTAGTCGCCGACGAGAACCCCAATGCGCCGCCTGCTCTCGGCCAGTGTACGCCATGGAGCGCATTAAGGCAGAGAAGCGCGCGTGGCATAAGGAGTGCTTCCGCTGCACTCAGTGCAACAAGCAGCTCACGTGAGTTTATATCAGCCGGTGGCTAACGGTCTACACTAGTCGCCGACGAGAACCCGCAATGCGCCGCCTGCTCTCGCCCAGAGTACGCCATGGAGCGCATTAAGGCAGAGAAGCGCGCGTGGCATAAGGAGTGCTTCCGCTGCACTCAGTGCAACAAGCAGCTCACGTGAGTTTATATCAGCCGGTGGCTAACGGTCTACACTAGTCGCCGACGAGAACCCCCAATGCGCCGCCTGCTCTCGCCCAGTGTACGCCATGGAGCGCATTAAGGCAGAGAAGCGCGCGTGGCATAAGGAGTGCTTCCGCTGCACTCAGTGCAACAAGCAGCTCACGTGAGTTTATATCAGCCGGTGGCTAACGGTCTACACTAGTCGCCGACGAGAACCCCCAATGCGCCGCCTGCTCTCGCCCAGTGTACGCCATGGAGCGCATTAAGGCAGAGAAGCGCGCGTGGCATAAGGAGTGCTTCCGCTGTACTCAGTGCAACAAGCAGCTCACGTGAGTTTATATCAGCCGGTGGCTAACGGTCTACACTAGTCGCCGACGAGAACCCCCAATGGGCCGCCTGTTCTCGCCCAGTGTACGCCATGGAGCGCATTAAGGCAGAGAAGCGCGCGTGGCATAAGGAGTGCTTCCGCTGCACTCAGTGCAACAAGCAGCTCACGTGAGTTTATATCAGCCGGTGGCTAACGGTCTACACTAGTCGCCGACGAGAACCCCCAATGCGCCGCCTGCTCTCGCCCAGTGTACGCCATGGAGCGCATTAAGGCAGAGAAGCGCGCGTGGCATAAGGAGTGCTTCCGCTGCACTCAGTGCAACAAGCAGCTCACGTGAGTTTATATCAGCCGGTGGCTAACGGTCTACACTAGTCGCCGACGAGAACCCCCAATGGGCCGCCTGTTCTCGCCCAGTGTACGCCATGGAGCGCATTAAGGCAGAGAAGCGCGCGTGGCATAAGGAGTGCTTCCGCTGCACTCAGTGCAACAAGCAGCTCACGTGAGTTTATATCAGCCGGGGGCTAACGGTCTACACTAGTCGCCGACGAGAACCCCCAATGCGCCGCCTGCTCTCGCCCAGTGTACGCCATGGAGCGCATTAAGGCAGAGAAGCGCGCGTGGCATAAGGAGTGCTTCCGCTGCACTCAGTGCAACAAGCAGCTCACGTGAGTTTATATCAGCCGGTGGCTAACGGTCTACACTAGTCGCCGAGGAGAACCCCCAATGGGCCGCCTGTTCTCGCCCAGTGTACGCCATGGAGCGCATTAAGGCAGAGAAGCGCGCGTGGCATAAGGAGTGCTTCCGCTGCACTCAGTGCAACAAGCAGCTCACGTGAGTTTATATCAGCCGGTGGCTAACGGTCTACACTAGTCGCCGACGAGAACCCCCAATGCGCCGCCTGCTCTCGCCCAGTGTACGCCATGGAGCGCATTAAGACAGAGAAGCGCGCGTGGCATAAGGAGTGCTTCCGCTGCACTCAGTGCAACAAGCAGCTCACGTGAGTTTATATCAGCCGGTGGCTAACGGTCTACACTAGTCGCCGACGAGAACCCCCAATGCGCCGCCTGCTCTCGCCCAGTGTACGCCATGGAGCGCATTAAGGCAGAGAAGCGCGCGTGGCATAAGGAGTGCTTCCGCTGCACTCAGTGCAACAAGCAGCTCACGTGAGTTTATATCAGCCGGTGGCTAACGGTCTACACTAGTCGCCGAGGAGAACCCCCAATGGGCCGCCTGTTCTCGCCCAGTGTACGCCATGGAGCGCATTAAGGCAGAGAAGCGCGCGTGGCATAAGGAGTGCTTCCGCTGCACTCAGTGCAACAAGCAGCTCACGTGAGTTTATATCAGCCGGTGGCTAACGGTCTACACTAGTCGCCGAGGAGAACCCCCAATGGGCCGCCTGCTCTCGCCCAGTGTACGCCATGGAGCGCATTAAGACAGAGAAGCGCGCGTGGCATAAGGAGTGCTTCCGCTGCACTCAGTGCAACAAGCAGCTCACGTGAGTTTATATCAGCCGGTCGCAAACAAGCATACTGCCTATTTTTGGCTGCGCTTCGATCTCGCTCCCACAAATTGTCCGAAATATTCCTTATTATTTTACTAGCTTCCGCCCGCGACTTTGTCTGCGTGGACCCGGGATAAAAACTATCCTATATTTGAATCCAGGATATAAACTATCTTCGTGCAAAATTTCATCTAAATCGGTTGAGCCGTTTAAGCGTGATTGAGTAACAAACATCCAAACATCTAAACATCCAAACATCCAAACATCCAAACATCTAAACATCCAAACTTGTAAACATCCAAACTTTCGCATTTATAATATTAGTAAGATTTATACTACGACGGTCGCAAACATGCGTATACCCGATGGAAAGTAGACAACGTAGACTATGGACGCTTTCGACTTCAGAAAAATCACAAGCGCGCTGCCGACCCTTTATTGATATGAGGATTCGTTGTGTTGACAGCTAGAGACAAATGCAGTTCTCTCACGCAACATATTAAATCCCCGGCAACTCTGGCTACCTTGCTTGCTAAGAGCGAGGCGTGCAGCGTGCATTTCAAACAATTGCAATTTATAAGGACGCTCCAGCCCCGCTCTGAGCGGCGCGTGCACTGAGGCCTTACATAAGACTTTCTATCATACAAGTATATAAACAAATTGAGAACATTCCTGGGTTAGAAAAAAACTATTTAGTCAGTCAGTTAGATTATCAAAAAATGTTAAACACGTTTTTTTTTGTCATAGAAACAAAAACAATATGAAGATGTAACCCATTAAGTTTCGTGTGGCGTCACATTATGGTACAATTCTTAGCATGAATTCTTAGCGTGACGTCACGCAGAACGTTTTTTTTTCAGTGGTCAATTGTACGAAATGTTCCTTGTAATATCGGTTCTGTTTTGTCGACAGTATGGAGACATATCAGAGCGACCACACCACCCTGTACTGCAAGCCGCACTTCAAACAGCTGTTTGAACCGAAACCGGTCGACGGGGACGACCAACCTGACGGTAAGTGCGCCATGTCCAGATTTTGATACTTGTCGAGTATGTATAGTTAGCATCAGAAGTAGCTAAGCAAAATAACACGGTCAAAATGACCTTCACAGTTCCTTATTACCTTGACGTTAGAGTTCACGTGTAGATGATTTTGAGCACCAGGACCGCTTAGCAACTTCTGATGCTGAGTGTATGGATATACAGGTTGGCCCATTTAGTTCGGTCAGTATGGGACAGTCTGAAACTATAAGACATACGAAGATCTGTTCTTAGGAACCATGTCATCGATTTTTTAATAACAAGAAAAACTGCATTAATACATTTAAAAAAAACTGTACTCAGCTTGGGAATCGAACCCGGCCGTTTTGAAAAATTAAACAAACTATTTCTATTTAGATATCGATTGTGTAGGCTTTAAGCAGTAAAATTTACTATGAAACATGATGTCTTAAATGAATAAAATGCATTGTTTTCATATTCTTTAATTTATTTTAGGAAGGTTAATTAAAAATGTAGTCAAATGGAGAAAAAACAATGCAAAAGGTTAAATAATCACGAAGTTATAAGTGTCCAAAGTTTTAAGAAGGGGTATGTTCGTTCCCTTTTTCGCAAAACGCAACTTCATATGAAACGATGACGCTGGAAGATTGTGACGTCACACTAATAGACGGCAACGTGCCACGCCCCATCGTGTTCGACGCGGCCCCCCGGCAGCATCCTGTAATGTGACGTCACACACTGCGTTTTCTCTTCTAACAAGCAATATTAAAACGGTTGTAGCTTCGTTATTCTTTGAGATATCTGAATGGGATTTTCGTCACTAGGCATATTTTTTTGCCTTCTTTCATTTGGAGTTATAATAATTTTCGAGTCTACACCCCTATTGTTAAGCTTGTGTGATGTGTATGCCGGCTCCCATGGCCTTGTCTATGTAATGTGGCAAAAGGCGACTTGTGATACATATTTTTGCACTTAACTGTACCGCCGTGTTCACACTCGTTACTGTTGTACAAACGACAACACTGTTAACTGACCATCCTGTGTTTATATAGAACCTTATTACAATGCACTTAAGGTGCACCGATGGTCAGTTAGCTGTGTTGTCGATAGTACCTACGGTACACATGTGATAAAAATAATGTATTCCTCAAAGGCAATTATTATTGTATTCAAATGTGCAAATGACACATAGTTTAAGAATAATTTGTAATTATATTTGTTAGTCATTAAATGTCGAACAGTTATGTTTAGTTTATCCTTTATGTTCGTTGAGAGTGGACGTTAATGCAATTTATATATTTCCAAACGTATTATTCATCATGGAATGCGATTGTGCGTTTTTGCAGTTTAATATTTAATTGTTTTTTACTTTAGTTATTCACCATGTTTAACCTTTGTGTCTTGGTATAGTCAACAGCAAAATTAGATGATCATTTTAGTACCTTGTCACTTTCACTACTTTTACGCATCTCAACTGTCGCAGTATTGTTGCGTTAAGTGCGACAAGGTACTAAAATGATCATCTGTATTTGCTGTTGGCTGTAACAGTCCGTGGCATAGTATACAGTGCGGTTTTTTAAATGAAAAACATTCACGTTTACGAAATATCATTTGATATTTAACAGCGGGTTTTCGGTGAAGGAAAACATCGCGAGGAAACCGGTCTAATTCCAATAAGGTCTAGTTTTCCTCTGTGTTGGAAGTTCAGATGGCGGTCGATTTCGTGAAACTAGTGCCTATGTTTAATCTTGGGATTAGGTGCCAAAGAGGACTCCGGGCTCCTTCAGGGCACAACCGGGAATAACGCTGGAAGGATGATGTATATACAGGGTGTAACAAGGATGTGGTATGACCGATCAAGGGCTTAACAGGTATTGTGTTCAGATAAGAAAAAACAGAAAAATAAATTTTTTGACGCGATTTTTCTTTCACCTTAGTATGGAGCGTTGGCCGACTGGGGCGACAAGCTCCATAGAAATGTAAAAAAAAATCGCGACAATATTTTTTTTTTCTGTTTTTTCTTATCAGAACACGATACCTGTTAAGCCCTTGATCGGTTCATACCACATTTTTGTTACACCTTGTATTGTGAAATAAATAAATCGAAATGGTTCTAAGCTATGTAGTGTAATTGTGGTGTTTTTTTGGAGTATTTATTTGAAGTGTTATTTTTTTACAGCGGCGCCCTTTAAAAAACACCAGATGATTATTTGCGAAAGCAACCCCATCGTGTTGCCCCCGGACGTCGCCCGAGGTAAATACAATAGTCCTTATTGCTCACCAAAAGTACTACTTTCCCACCACAAGTACTTACGTACGGACTGTAGCTTCTAAACGAATCAACCGATTTTCATGCGGTTTTTTTAGTCCGAAAGCTGACGTAATCGAGAACTCAGCTAAGACGTTTCACATAAATCGGTTCAGCCGCTTTTATAGAGATATTGAACTATGATATGAAAAAGTCGGGGGCTTTTCACCTTTTCTAATATGTTAATTATCCATACTAATATTATCAATCTGAAAGTGTGTCTGTCTGTTTGTCTGTCTGTCTGGTACCTCTTCACGCTTAAACCGCTGAACCGATTGAGATGAAATTTGATATGAAGATAGTTTGGATCCCGGGGAAGGACATAGGATAATTTTTATCCCGGAAACCATCCCCGGAGGGGGTGAAATTGGGGATGAAAATTTGTATGGTGCTACGATATAAACGAGTTCCATGCGGACGGAGTCGCGGGCAGAATCTCAGCCCAGTCACCTCATCAGTAACTTCTTCGCTTTTCGTGTCGTCTCTCACACAGTCCATCCAACTTTCTCTTGGCCCACCTCGTATTCCAATCGCATCCATTATACTCTTTTGTTCACATGACTTTCATCCCTTCGCATTACGTGTCCATACTGCCGCCGCGAAAGACCGCTTTAGCCTAGTTGGTAGTGACCCTGGCACGGAGCAAAAGGTCCTGAGTTCGAATCTCATGTGTAGCCTGACAAGTTATTTATTATTTATTTATTTATTAGAGAAATGGCAGCCTCTAGGGCCTTTGCCAAAGACAAGTACAGAATAAGAAAAACATTTCGCAATACACAGTATTATTTGCATGATGTATGGTGGAAAGCCTTCACGATGCACTGGGTGATAGCTGGAGCAGTTCAAAGCATAATGGCGGCCGCGACCACGGACCGCTGAATGATGCCCAAGAATGAGGGTTTCCAGAATGTATTCTGTCACCAGCTGGCAGCACCGTGGCGAGAGGTCTAGGTGTCAAAATCCACCAATCATATTTGATCATCATCAATTTGATTGGTGGATTTTGACACCTAGACGTCTCGCCACGGTGCTGCCAGCTGGTGACATAATACATTCTGGAAACCCTCATTGGTTATTCGCAGTTCCAGGGAAAATTCTTCATTAACTGTAGCCGCCACGTTTACCATTCACTGCATAATCCGCCATCAAAATGATACATCAAACAGCAGGATGAAGAAAAAAAAAATGTCTGGAGCACGTTCCGCCATGTTCCATGGATCATTCAAAAGTCGCCTGACAAGTTTCTATTTGATCCTAGCCATGTTGCCGATTTTTTATGGAACTAATTTCTTTGACATCAGACGTTAGAAGTCATCGAATGTCACCGACATGTAAACAAACAGCAAGGAAAACGAAATACTTCGTGATTTTAAAATAAATTACAATAAATATGTCGAAAGCAATCCATAGTGATGTTAGAAAGCTTATTTTGAATATAATAGAATATTCACAGCAAAAAAAGTATGCCGGATTGTCAAGTATTTCTGTAAACAATGTCTTGAAATCGGTTGTTGACATGACCGTTACTGACATTTTATAGTGCGGTCGTAGGTATTGATTGAACTGGTTAGTTTGGTTGGATTTAACTAGTAATTTCTTTTCTTAGTAAAATATTGTAATAAAAGTCGAAGACGAATATAGAAAAAGGTCCTTCCCAATAAGCACAATATTGCATTATAGGATGTAACAAAAGTCCACATCGGTAACTTTAGCATTTATGCAGACTTATTAGAGTACACTCCAACTACAATAGCTGAAAATTACGCTTTTGCTTGTATAGTAATGCTATTATGCGTCACGGAGACAACACTGTAATGTTGCAAGCGTTAATATAGGTATACAGTTCATTATTATACAGCTCTTAGCAATCAATAGTACTGTCAGCAGCAAATAAGCATTTTTGTGGACCTAAACTATTAACTATTCTGAGTTGAAGGCCAAAAGTGAACCCTTATAACGCCTGCATTTTAAGAAAGAACATGTGAACTACTGTTTTATTCAGCTAACAGCTGTTTAATTTGTGCCCAAATCAGAGTTATATCAGCTATAGAGGCGCCTGTAACGCTCTTATTCAGCAGGCTTGTACAGTCAACAGCAAATGTAGATGATCATTTTACTACTTTGTCGCACTTAATGTAACAATACTGCGACATTTGGGACGCGTCAAAGAAGTGAAAGTGAAAAGGTACTAAAATGATCATCTACTTTTGCTGTTGACTATACAGCTTAGGATTCTATTGTGGACAGTTATTCAGATAATATACAGCGCTTCTGTGGTACTTGGGTTTAGCGGAATCCTAGACCGAACGTTTTATAATTGAGGTCGGCGGTCTTGAAAGCGACACAGTGTCGGAGTCTTCGGAGTCACAATCTGAAAATTACTTAAATATCGAATACGTATTTGGAACCAGCGGCGCTACCACGAAAATCCAAACTCGAAATTCGTATACATGCATCCCTGTCGAGTCATGTAAGTGCGACAGAGATGGAGATACCCGAACTTCGATTTTCGAAGTTCGTGGTTGTAGCTCATAGGGCCTGCCGCGAAACGAAACCGATACACGAACGAAGTTCGTTTTCCTTTCGCTGTAGGCCCTCAGATATGGATGAAGAGGTATTTATTATAAAGCATAGAATTTTTACATTTAACAAACAACACAATGCCAATACACACTGTCCCGACTATACATGACGTATGTACAGTACGATTACTGGTAGTCAACCACTGACAGATGGACTGCCTTCATTTAATTTTCAACTTTAATGTTATACAAATAAAATAGTTATTACTAAATCGATAGATGTGGGTAACAGTATTCTGAAAAATGCTTTATCTGTATGAAATTAAAGTTGAAAATTAAATGAAGGCAACCCATCTGTCATTGGTTAACTAACAGTAATGGTAAAACTCAGGGTTAAATAGGGACTTGTTGGGCTAAAAATTACACTTTTTTGAAAAACGCTCTTTCATACTCGCTCGACAGCTCGCGGCTCGCGCTGCACGCGTGGCCTGTTCATGATACAGACCGACTAACGTTAAATATGCGACCCACCCTATTCAAACTAATCCTTTATAGTATATAGTTTAGCTTTAAGGCGCCGTAGGTTCAGCGAAGTTAAGCGAACAGAGTTTTCGAAACAATATAATGCGTATGTTTATAATAATATCGTTTCAAAAAAATACTAATAAGTAGTAGCATATTCTTATTCTGTACTTGTCACTGTTTGTGTGTCTGTACTTGTTTTTGGCAATAAATTATTATTCTATTCTATTCTATTCTAATCTTGAGGCTTTTCTGCAGCGAGATCAGTGATTCGAAACATGATTAAGCAATTTTCGCTCGATAGATTAAAATCACGAACATAGGTCTAAAATACACTTAAAATATTCGTAACAAATTATGCACATTAGCTAAAAGTATTAAAATTGCTTCTAAAAATCTGCAATATCATGTTTGAGAGAACTCGGTGATTATTTATTTATTTATTTAAATAGCCAAACAATTAAAAAACATGATATCCGCGCTTTTGAGCCCGCACTTCCATCTCGCTCGCGCTTATGCCCAGTGAGAGGGAGAGACGACCATGAACCTACAGCGCCTTAACTAGTTTTGAAAATCATTGCTTGTACATGAATTTCAATAACTTTTCCTGTGGGAATTTGACTTTGGATGACCTCATTTTACATTTTCCTCTCCATCAATATACATTATTATTTGTGTCTGTCTGACACATCCCAGAAATAGTGGCTCTGTAAGCCGTAAAACTCGCGAGCCTGACTTAAAAAAAAAACATAACGAGACCGACTCGCACTTGGTCGATTTTTTTAATTTAGTAAAACTGAATTGACAAAATCTATGTAATGTTTGAGTTAGGGGTAAACTAGTAATTAAAATTAACTCTTGTATCTATTTCCAGCCTCCGACAAGCCAGACCTAGGCCTGGAGGAGTTGTCCCAACTCGACGTGAAGTCCCGCTTCGAGGTGTTCGAGAAAAAGAGTGTGGCCGAGGACCCGGCGCCGCTGGAGCCGCGCGCGCCTCGCGAGAAGAGCACCGCGCTGCTGTCGAGGCTTGCCAAGTGAGTACTAGACTTTAGTAGACCTTATTCATATGTATTAAAAAGAGCGTGGCCGAGGACCCGGCGCCGCTGGAGCCGCGCGCGCCTCGCGAGAAGAGCACCGCGCTGCTGTCGAGGCTTGCCAAGTGAGTACTAGACTTTAGTAGACCTTATTCATATGTATTAAAAAGAGCGTGGCCGAGGACCCGGCGCCGCTGGAGCCGCGCGCGCCTCGCGAGAAGAGCACCGCGCTGCTGTCGAGGCTTGCCAAGTGAGTACTAGACTTTAGTAGACCTTATTCATATGTATTAAAAAGAGCGTGGCCGAGGACCCGGCGCCGCTGGAGCCGCGCGCGCCTCGCGAGAAGAGCACCGCGCTGCTGTCGAGGCTTGCCAAGTGAGTACTAGACTTTAGTAGACCTTATTCATATGTATTAAAAAGAGCGTGGCCGAAGACCCGGCGCCGCTGGAGCCGCGCGCGCCTCGCGAGAAGAGCACCGCGCTGCTGTCGAGGCTTGCCAAGTGAGTACTAGACTTTAGTAGACCTTATGCATATGTATTAAAAAGAGCGTGGCCGAGGACCCGGCGCCGCTGGAACCGCGCGCGCCTCGCGAGAAGAGCACCGCGCTGCTGTCGAGGCTTGCCAAGTGAGTACTAGACTTTAGTAGACCTTATTCATATGTATTAAAAAGAGCGTGGCCGAGGACCCGGCGCCGCTGGAGCCGCGCGAGCCTCGCGAGAAGAGCACCGCGCTGCTGTCGAGGCTTGCCAAGTGAGTACTAGACTTTAGTAGACCTTATTCATATGTATTAAAAAGAGCGTGGCCGAGGACCCGGCGCCGCTGGAGCCGCGCGAGCCTCGCGAGAAGAGCACCGCGCTGCTGTCGAGGCTTGCCAAGTGAGTACTAGACTTTAGTAGACCTTATTCATATGTATTAAAAAGAGCGTGGCCGAGGACCCGGCGCCGCTGGAGCCGCGCGAGCCTCGCGAGAAGAGCACCGCGCTGCTGTCGAGGCTTGCCAAGTGAGTACTAGACTTTAGTAGACCTTATTCATATGTATTAAAAAGAGCGTGGCCGAGGACCCGGCGCCGCTGGAGCCGCGCGCGCCTCGCGAGAAGAGCACCGCGCTGCTGTCGAGGCTTGCCAAGTGAGTACTAGACTTTAGTAGACCTTATTCATATGTATTAAAAAGAGCGTGGCCGAGGACCCGGCGCCGCTGGAGCCGCGCGCGCCTCGCAAGTAGAGCACCGCGCTGCTGTCGAGGCTTGCCAAGTGAGTACTAGACTTTAGTAGACCTTATTCATATGTATTAAAAAGAGCGTGGCCGAGGACCCGGCGCCGCTGGAGCCGCGCGCGCCTCGCGAGAAGAGCACCGCGCTGCTGTCGAGGCTTGCCAAGTGAGTACTAGACTTTAGTAGACCTTATTCATATGTATTAAAAAGAGCGTGGCCGAGGACCCGGCGCCGCTGGAGCCGCGCGCGCCTCGCGAGAAGAGCACCGCGCTGCTGTCGAGGCTTGCCAAGTGAGTACTAGACTTTAGTAGACCTTATTCATATGTATTAAAAAGAGCGTGGCCGAGGACCCAGCGCCGCTGGAGCCGCGCGCGCCTCGCGAGAAGAGCACCGCGCTGCTGTCGAGGCTTGCCAAGTGAGTACTAGACTTTAGTAGACCTTATTCATATGTATTAAAAAGAGCGTGGCCCAGGACCCGGCGCCGCTGGAGCCGCGCGCGCCTCGCGAGAAGAGCACCGCGCTGCTGTCGAGGCTTGCCAAGTGAGTACTAGACTTTAGTAGACCTTATTCATATGTATTAAAAAGAGCGTGGCCGAGGAACCGGCGCCGCTGGAGCCGCGCGCGCCTTGCAAGTAGAGCACCGCGCTGCTGTCGAGGCTTGCCAAGTGAGTACTAGACTTTAGTAGACCTTATTCGTATGTATTAAAAAGAGCGTGGCCGAGGACCCGGCGCCGCTGGAGCCGCGCGCGCCTCGCGAGAAGAGCACCGCGCTGCTGTCGAGGCTTGCCAAGTGAGTACTAGACTTTAGTAGACCTTATTCATATGTATTAAAAAGAGCGTGGCCGAGGACCCGGCGCCGCTGGAGCCGCGCGAGCCTCGCGAGAAGAGCACCGCGCTGCTGTCGAGGCTTGCCAAGTGAGTACTAGACTTTAGTAGACCTTATTCATATGTATTAAAAAGAGCGTGGCCGAGGACCCGGCGCCGCTGGAGCCGCGCGCGCCTCGCGAGAAGAGCACCGCGCTGCTGTCGAGGCTTGCCAAGTGAGTACTAGACTTTAGTAGACCTTATTCATATGTATTAAAAAGAGCGTGGCCGAGGACCCGGCGCCGCTGGAGCCGCGCGCGCCTCGCAAGTAGAGCACCGCGCTGCTGTCGAGGCTTGCCAAGTGAGTACTAGACTTTAGTAGACCTTATTCATATGTATTAAAAAGAGCGTGGCCGAGGACCCGGCGCCGCTGGAGCCGCGCGAGCCTCGCGAGAAGAGCACCGCGCTGCTGTGGAGGCTTGCCAAGTGAGTACTAGACTTTAGTAGACCTTATTCATATGTATTAAAAAGAGCGTGGCCGAGGACCCGGCGCCGCTGGAGCCGCGCGCGCCTCGCGAGAAGAGCACCGCGCTGCTGTCGAGGCTTGCCAAGTGAGTACTAGACTTTAGTAGACCTTATTCATATGTATTAAAAAGAGCGTGGCCGAGGACCCGGCGCCGCTGGAGCCGCGCGCGCCTCGCAAGTAGAGCACCGCGCTGCTGTCGAGGCTTGCCAAGTGAGTACTAGACTTTAGTAGACCTTATTCATATGTATTAAAAAGAGCGTGGCCGAGGACCCGGCGCCGCTGGAGCCGCGCGAGCCTCGCGAGAAGAGCACCGCGCTGCTGTCGAGGCTTGCCAAGTGAGTACTAGACTTTAGTAGACCTTATTCATATGTATTAAAAAGAGCGTGGCCGAGGACCCGGCGCCGCTGGAGCCGCGCGCGCCTCGCAAGTAGAGCACCGCGCTGCTGTCGAGGCTTGCCAAGTGAGTACTAGACTTTAGTAGACCTTATTCATATACAACGTGTCCCAAAAGTCAACGTCAAGTCGGTGATAGGCCAGGCCGTCATAACAATGTTAAATATGGCGCCGGTTATGTTATCCCATAGAAACTTGACAAACTTTCCATTCACGAACTAATCCTTTACGTAGTATACTAGAGGATTACTTCGAATAAAAAAAAACCAAGTCATTCAATATTTTTCTTTCGAAATGGACACCCTTCCACCTTCGGGAATGGCTTTTTCAGACAAGTTACATACTTAACTTAGTGAAGTTTTATTAATATTTCATTAAGTGAAATTTTAGATGAGGTAAAATGCTATAGTATCAACATGATTGTGTCGCAAAATCATGCATTGTTTGAGTGGGCTGAGTAAAATAAGGAAAAAGACTTCACTTTGGTATTTTTTACTACCGTGAAAATTTTAGGCAATGTGTCGACTAAATCAGATACAAGAAAATCAGCCCTTTTGGTTTCCTAATCTAATCAGAACGGCGTTTCTAAGAACGCGATAGAAGGGGTGTTAAATGTTTCACTTATCTGTGTGTCTGTAGTGGGACCGTAGTTCCTAAACAGATGAAGCAATTTAGTGCATTTTTAAACGAAATCGAATTTTGTAGCCTTGCCTGTTGCGATGGTTTATAGCTATGTTGGTTTACATATAAATTTTTAAATTTTGTACATAGTTATGACTTATGAAATACGTAAAAAATATCCTTAATAACTCCCACAAAAAATAATAACTAAACATGGATTAAGGATATGGTCAATTTTCCTATGGGGATTATGCATATCGCATAGCGGAATTAATACAACTTTCCTGCATTTTTATACAAAGTGTAACAAAAATGGGGTATGAACCGATCAAGGGCTTAACAGGTATCGTGTTCTGATAAGAATAAGCAAAAAAAAAATTTGACGCGATTTTTTTTTACTTAAGCGTTGGCCGACTGGGGCGACAAGCTCCATAGAAATGTAAAAAAAATCGCGTCAAATTTTTTTTTTTCTGTTTTTTCTTATCAGAACACGATACCTGTTAAGCCCTTGATCGGTTCATACCCCATTTTTGTTACACCTTGTATGTACATATTATCCAACTTTACATAATTTCGAAAATACTTTTATAAGTATAGGCTACGCTTTGACGCGTGACAGGTCCAGTCACTAGCACCAATATCTGTCTTAACAAAGTGGGCAATAATATCTGACACGTCCTTACGGCCCTGGAAATAGAGATGTGTCAGATATTTATGCGCGCTTTGTTGTGGCAGATATTAATGCTGGTGACTGAAAATCCTACTAATATTATAAATGCGAAAGTTTAGATGTTTGGATGTTTGTTACTCAATCACGCTTAAACGGCTGAACCGATTTGAATGAAATTTTGCACGAAGATAGTTTATAACCTGGATTAAAATATAGGATAGTCTTTATCCCGGGTCCACGCGGACGAAGTCGCGGGCGGAAGCTAGTTCTGCTAATAAATATTGTTTCTGTTGTCATCGTAGTAAAGTTGGAGGACCGGTTAGCCTAGCGGTTAGTGACCGACCTACGAAGCCGTAGGTCCCGGGTTCGAATCCCGGTAAGCGCATTTATTTGTGTGAGCACGAATATTTGTTCCCGAGTCATGTATGTTTTCTATGTAAGTATTTATTAGCTGATGATGATGATGATGCTGTCATGACCGATTTCGGCCACAGCGACTGTGTGATCTGTACTTGATATCATCGATTAGCAATATGACTTGAGTGCTGTTGTTCTACTCTCCGGCGCGCTCTCATGTGGCTTGCATATCTTATCTTTTTTGCAAAGGTATTAACTATTTAAGTACCAAATCTTGGGATTAGGGGTCAAATCGGACCCCGGACTCCTTTGGGCGCAACCGGGAACAACGCTGGGAGGATGACACTGATAAGTAGCCATAGTAGCAGCTTCGCTTAGTTTGGGACTAGGTTGATTTGGGTAAAATTGTCCCCAAAATTTCATTTATATGTGTGTTCTGAACTTTGTATCAAACAAGTGGTTGTGCATTTTCCACATAAAAAAAATGAAACGTTAAAGGCTTGCGCAAATCGGCGGAGCGTAGCGCAGATCACTTTAAATTTATCAATGTATATATTTTTTATTTTATTACATTAAGGTATAATTTTAATGCTCTGAGAAATCCCCCGTGATGCTCCGAGGTCGGTCTCTGAGCATTCAAATTTATACCTTAATGTAATTAAAATAGAAAAGAATATACATTGATAAATTTAAAGTGATCTGCGCTGCGCTCCACCGGTTTGCGCAGGCCTTGAAATCTCTCAAAAAGGACCTCGATCTCATCTGATCCATCTTATCCGCGGTACGGGTAAAATTAGAAAAAAATAGTCGCGGCATGCGAGAGGTGAATCCGATTGATTTTATACCTAAAAGCTTTATTTTATTACCTAAATTCTTGATCAGATACGTCATTTTGGATTTGGGTTCCTAGTAATGATGATGGTGGGGGTCATAAATTTGACAGCTAATGTCAAGTTGTCTATTGACCGCCACTGCAAGCCGCGCCAGTGTGTTTCAAGCTTAAAGTGTTAATAGGGGTGTTGGCAAATCAGCAACCTTTCATAAGAAGTCAAAATCGCTCTGTTAATATAAAGTTTGCACGAAAATGAGAAGAAGTAATTTTTTTCAAACAGCGTCCATTTTTCATAAAAATAATAGTCAAAATGTTGAAACGTGATTTCCGAGCATTTTCGTGAGTTTTGCTTTTCGATAATGTAATATTACCTACCTAGTTGTTTTTTTTTACTCTCGTCAACTACCGTCATCACCACCATCATCCTCCTAGCGTTATTCCCGGTTGTGGCCCAAAGGAGCCCGGGACACCAAATCCCAAGATTTGGCATAGGCACTAGTTTAATGAAAGCGACTGCCCCATCTGACCTTCCAACCCAGAGGGAAAACTAGACCTTATTGGGATTAGACCGTCACGATATTCCCTCCGAATATTTCCTTCGCCGAACAACCTTCTCAACAGTTTACTAAGTCTATAATATCCATGGAAACCGAAACAGAAGATAACCTTGTCCAATCCCTAATCCCTTTCACTCAACCGCAAAACAATAATGTTGTTGTCAAGTAAAATAATCTTCAAAGAAAAAACGATACTACTTTCAGCCCTGTTACTTCATCTCTTAAGTACCCTTTTTTACCCTTTAAAATTGGTTGCATTGTCGACCTAGTATCAAAGAGAGAAAAGTTGAAATTAGCATGACGGTATCGAGGTTTAGTGTAACACGTGTGCATAGTGTGCTTGAAAGATCTTGGTCTTGACAGTGAAGTTGCTGCGTGAGTGAATTCGTTACGAATATAATAATTATGCGTGTATGTCTACGAATTATGAATGTGAATGAAGTTACAAACCTACATGTAATCATTTATTTATTTAAACTTTATTGCACAAATATGGAAATAAAGGTACAATTGCCGGACTTTAATGCCTTAAGGCATTCTCTACTAGTCATCCATTGGGCTAAACAGAAACTAATACTAACTAGGTAAGTCGTAGGTAATGAATGAATCATAATGATGGAAAATAGTTCAAGTTCAAAATTCTTTATTGTACATACAAAACCAACACATACAATGGGAGAGCAAACAGAAAAGATTATACATTAAGATTTGGTGACATTCATGTACCTTAAAAGGTTACAGTTGCGGTTTCACTGGCCCCTACACTAGGCACAGCCTGTCTCGTAGGTAACCAAAAACATAGATTAGATCATATGAGTATATACATAATAGATGCGAAAAGCTCGTGAGGCACTATTCCCATGAATAAGAAAATTTTAGTTAAAAGAAAATCAGGGATACTAAACTCTTGTGCGTGTGCTTGTGCGTGTGCGTGTGCGGGTGCGGGTGCGGGTGCGGGTGCGGGTGCGGGTGCGTGTGCGTGTGCGTGTGCGTGTGCGTGTGCGTGTGCGTGTGCGTGTGCGTGTGCGTGTGCGTGTGCGTGTGCGTGTGCGTGTGTGTGTGTGTGTGTGTGTGTGTGTGTGTGTGTGTGTGTGCGCGCGCGCGTGCGTGCGTGCGCGTGTGTGCGTGCGTGCGTGCGTGCGTGTGTGTGTGTGTGCGTGCGTGCGTGCGTGCGTGCGTGTGTGCGTGCGTGTGTGCGTGCGTGCGTGCGTGTGTGTGTGTGTGTGTGTGTGTGTGTGTGTGTGTGTGTGTGTGTGTGTGTGTGTGTGTGTGTGTGTGTGTGTGTGTGTGTGTGTGTGTGTGTGTGTGTTTATTTAACCACTTTCATTAGGTCCTCTATGTCCTCATACGTAAGGGAGCTGAGCCACAATGATATTTTTTTGTGAGCCTCTGACGGACAGTTTTATGATGGGAATTTTAGAATTAACTTTGTTATAGAGAAAAGGATGGATGAAGTTGTCGAGCGATGCTGAGTTTGTCGAAGGCACAGGGATTATGTACGTGCGGTTTTGCAGCATGCTATTGTAGCTGGGAGAACGCATTACCAAACCATGTACACTAGATACTACACGCTGAACAAACATTCCACGAACAGTAAGAACCTTAATATCGCGGTACACTCGCCGGGTTGGATATCTAATGGGTTTTCGAAGGATAACCTTGAGGACAGCTCGTTGTGCCTTTTCCAGCAAAAGTATAAAGGTTTTACATGCCCCACCCCATGCAGATATGCAGTATGTCAGAACAGGTTGACAAATGCTAATATATACTGTTCTAAGCAATGCCTTACCAGCCGAGTTGCGTAGGTTTTTGAAAACATATATAAGTTTGCGCACGCGTTTTGCTGTAGTTATCAAATGTTCCTTGAAATCCAGTTTTTCGTCAATTACGACACCAAGATATTTAATGGTACGAGCTCTCTCAATTGACTGGCAAGAACAAGACGAAACTGGTAGTCCGTTTTGGTTACAGGTGTGAATTCTGATGGTGGGTGGGGTAGTTGGAGCAGAAGCTTTTGTCTTATTAAAACAAAGAAATTTTGTTTTCAAGACGTTGAGCGTAAGCAGGTTACCTTTTAACCAGTCTGCCACAAATCCCATACCTTGCTCCGCGGACTTAACAACCTTGTTCCAAGTTCCCCCATGAAAGAGAATCGCTGTGTCCTCAGCATAGCAAATTACGTCACCGTTGGGTACTTTGTCAGAAGCAATGTCATTGATATAGACATTAAATAATATTGGGCCCAGTACGCTTCCCTGTGGGACTCCAAAAACGACATCCATAGGGTTGCTTAACTCCTGGTCAATCTTCACTCGTTGTGTTCGACCTGTCAAATAGCTACTAAACCAGTCCAATACAATTCCTCTCACACCTGCGAGTTCCAGCTTTTTAAGTAAGATGGGGATAGAGACGGTATCAAATGCCTTGGCCAGGTCTATGTAGACACCAAAGCACGCTTCATTATTATCTACGTAACCTGAAATTAATTTAGTCATATGCACTACCGCGTCTTCGGTAGACCTCTTTGCACGGAAACCATACTGGTGGTTCGAGATTATGGCGTTATTTT
The DNA here is from genome assembly GCA_947049275.1 of Epinotia bilunana. Taxonomy (NCBI): domain Eukaryota; kingdom Metazoa; phylum Arthropoda; class Insecta; order Lepidoptera; family Tortricidae; genus Epinotia; species Epinotia bilunana. The sequence goes on along the minus strand of OX346275.1, from coordinate 11,176,561 downwards.
CCAGGAAACTAACTAAACGCTTAGAAACCAGTTTTTCCAGTATTTTTGAGAATACCCCAAGCAAGGAAATTGGCCTATAATTACAGGGGTTGAGTTTACCTCCTGCCTTGTGAATTGGGATAACTGCCGCTTCTTTCCATTCATCTGGGAATTTTCCCTCGGATAGACTCAGGTTATAAATATGCGTGAGGGGTGAAATAATATGTTTTTTTACTGCCTTTAGCAAGCCATTTGTAATTCCGTTAAGGCCAGGCGAACTATCTGGTTTTAGACTGTTTATTAAGGATTCAATTTCAGATTCGTTGGTTGCATTTAGGAAGAGAGATTGTGAGGGGGATGTTTTCGAGGACATTTCTTGTGTAAGGTCTTTTTGAGATTTGCTTACGGTTTTTAATATATCGTTTGCGAGACTTTCTCCAACGTTTGCAAAGAATTGATTACAGTAGTCGAGTGATTCAGTAACAGAGCTCTTTGTCTGGCTTAGTTCGATCGGTCTGTGCACGTTTTTCTTCGTGTATGTAATATTCTTAATAGCGTTCCAGAGTTTTTGTGGATTACTTTTATTTTCTTCCAGCTCGGCTGACTCGTAGCTATACTTTAGCCTTCGCAGAAGTTCGTTGTGAATTTTTTTGTAGCGGGTGTAAATCTGCTTCAAGGTTTGATCGTTTGGATTTTTGCGACATTTTAGGTGTAAATTATCTCTGTGTTTCGAGCACCGAATAAGCCCAGAAGTCATCCAGGGCTTGGGATTAAACCTGGACCGACTAACGGGAACAGAGGTGGTGTGCCTAGAAATGCTATCAAAGAACAAACTGTTGAAGGCATTGACTGCCTCCGACACTGTGTTTGAGGATGTAACTTTGCTCCAATCAGTTTTGCTAAGGTCATCTTGCACAGCGATGTGGTTAATTTTTTTCACAAATCTCTTGTTTTGGATTTGTTTTGTTAATTTAGTGCTTATTCCTGCCACAATCAAGTCGTGATCCGTTACATCAGACTTACAAACGATCGATGTAGCCTGCAATCTGGAGGTGACATGAATGTGATCCAGACAAGAATCCCCGCGCGTAGGCTTAGACACTGTTTGCTTCAAGTTGAGTTCTGCAAGCAGACAAAAATAATCGGCACAGATGCGTAAATGCGAGATGTTATCTGACAACGTGTTTATATTCATGTCACCTGCAATTATCACACAAGGTGAACCTTTGACTGGCAGGATCGTGGAAGTGAGCGAACTGAGAAAAGTTGAAATACCAGCAAACGACGGGGACCTATATATTCCTAGGACGTCAAACCGGTTTTTGACTGCGACGTGCAAACAATCAGCTTCAGAGAAAGTTGGCTCTGTGACTTGCGGCATCCATGAATCATTTACGTAAATAACAACACCTCCCGCTCTATTGGTCTGTTTATGCGTTCTAAACGATTTAAATCCTGTCATTTGTGGAATAAGAGAACCCTCATTAAGCCAGCAATCCGTCAGGACAATGACGTCAAAGGTCAGGTTAAATCTCGTTAAAGATAACAAAAATTGGTCGTATTTTTTTTGTAAGCTCCGAATATTATACGTAAGGACTTTGAGATTAAACTTTTTGCCTATAATGAGCTCGCATGACTCTGGGCAGTCAACAACATGGCAGGGTGTATCTTCCTGATCAATATCTAGTAAAATATTTGAGTCAACCATTATGATGTAGTTTTAAGTCAGGATACATTCGCTTAACGAGATGTACCTGCCAGTAATAGACTGCGCAGCGAGCCATTTGGGTTAAGAGGGATAGAGGCCATTGAGTAATGTTGAGCATATTGGTGACATTATAGAGGTCTGTAGTGAAAGTGTAAGTGTGTGCATTAGATGTGATGTTTTGTGTAATAAACTTGTTACATTTGAACCTAAATCCAAGAATACAAGAAGTTAAAAACTGAGGTCACAGCTCATTTGAGCCACCCGGCACCCGACCCGCACCGCCTCGCCTCGGAACTCTACTAACTACGGAGTTGATGTAGTGAGCGCATGCCCATACAAATCCATATAAAGAATACTAACCGCTCCAGTCGAGGCGGTGCAGGTCGGGTGCCGGGTGGCTCTAATGAGCTGTTACATTTAATGTATTGTCGCGAAACGGTTCAATCTCAGCATAATACTGGCTTTACTGCCAACGTTGCTCTTCCGACGAAGTTTCGCGGTGGCTAACACCACTGCGTTTTCACCAGCACGTCTATCATGGGACGGCCGAGACATACTCTCGATTTTTCTCGCACTATACCTCTTGTTCTAAGTATTCTAATAAGAGAGAGACGGATAGTGCGAGAAAAATCGAGAGAGCTCGCGCGCCGTCGCGTGATAGCCGTGCAAAAAAGAGAGAAATATATATATATATATATATATATATATATATATAGTGGGAACTAAAATTAAACAGAACTAAAACTAATTCCGGTCATATCACACCTGCACTATCTGTTGCAGCTGAAATAGCGCCATTAACAGTGGTAGCTGTGGAAAGTTATATTTTTTTGTCCTGGGTGTAGGCGGAAATCGTAGAACTAATGGGTTCTAGTTAGGATTGTTCTAAACCAATTCTCAAAGTTAACTGTTTCTAAAAGTATATATATCAATCAAATCCTATATTTATGAACAAACTTGCTTATATGATAGATGACTAATTTCAATTTGATATTCTTTTTTTTAAATCTTGTTTTGTTTATATAGCAAAATCCGCCAAAAATTACCAACCCTTACCCAAGTATCAAGCCCATTTCCGCCCGCTACACCTCGCACTTGCGTCAGCGCCTCGATTTCGAATATTCTATTTTCGAACCGGGAACGACGCGCGGACACAGCGCGACGGTTACGCGGTGGATTATGTACATTGCGCGCTGACCTTGGGCTGTTAGGTTTTCTGAGATGGACGCAGGTGTCTGATAGAATGGGATGGTCATATTAACGGATAAAATAATACTCATATCACTCATATCAAAGTGTCAGCATTCGTAACGCGCAGTGTTTTTGTTTATACCGTGCCAGTGGCAAGCAAGCGTATGCCCGCCTGATGGTAAGCAGTCACCGTAGCCTAAAGATGCTTGCAACTTTAGGGGTGTCACATGCGCCTTGCCTTAAAATAGTATATGCTTCTTCCTTGAAGAACCCCATAGTGTAAACCCTTCGAAAAACCTCATTCATCATTGAGAGTAATCCTCTAAAACCCTTGCAAGCTTGAAGAGACCGGACTCCGCATCCGAGCCGAGCTGGTAAAAGGATTAATGTAAGATGCCGCTTCCAAAAATCTCCAAAGTAATGCCCTCTCGTGGTACTGATAATTTTTTTCAGAAGTTCCACTGCAACCATCATACATTTGCGGTGATTGAAAAAACAATTATCCAATTCTAAGCTCTATTCCTGAGCGTTAAACGCCCAGTTTCATTTTATAGATGATATAATGTATGTGGTTTTGTATAATAGTGGGATCTCTTGTCATATATCGTTTAGCGTTACACCAAGCGGGTGGTTAAGAAAGTTTTTTAATATTATTTTTGGCGATGGTCCTAGAGGTGTCAGTGAAAAGGTAGTGAATTTTAGAGGAATATCTATTAAATTAGTTTATTTTTGTAGTGATTCGTGATCTACGAGTATGTGTTGGTTTCTTCTTGGCTAGTGAAAATGTGTCTTTTTCCGCAATTTAAGTCCTCAGTAAGCTCGATTCTCCATACAAACGTAGTTACGCTCTCATTTTAATACTACCTGTTGGATTGTAACGAAACTTGCACATACAATGACATGAGGTATATCTATGTCTGTAATTAGTTTATGTAGCTTCAGATACCATAGTAAAAAAAAATGATTTTAAGTTTTTCATACAAAACTTGTTTTTGCTGTATTTCGGTTGGTTTATAAACTGGAACCACATACACTAATTACAGACATAGATATACTTCATGTCATTGTATATGCAAAGTTTCGTCACAATCCAACACGCAGTTTTAAAATCAGAGCGCAACTACGTTTGTATGGGAAGGTGAAATTCGGCCGAGCTTACTGCGGACTCTTAATTTGTAGCAGTAGATTTACCTTTCGCCATAAATTTTGACTCTTTACCGGACTGCCCCGGGTTATGTTTTTCGAGCGTATCCATATTCCTTTTTTTCCATAATTTATTTTGAAGCAGTGGATGTATCTATACAACAGCATTATCTTTCGTCTTGAATTTTTCTTTTTTCACCCGACTGCGCCAGAAGGAGAGTTATGTTTTTCGAGCGTATGTCGAGGTATCGGGTAGGATCGATATCCTACCCGATACCTCGCAGGCAGGGTATGTATATATATAGCTATATATGTATCTGGACAAGACAATTTTACTTATATCATGGCCTACAGTCCAATCCAAACCGCTTGATGAATTTTGCCATATGAAGTGTTATTGGATTCTTCATAATCGAGGGTCATAACTACAATATTAGAAAAAAAACCGTTGATTTATTTAAAATCTTTTTCGGTGTACTATTCTGTAAATTTCTTGGCAGCTAAACTTCAGTCTACTCAGCGAATACTTCTGTACCACTAGCTTCTGCCCGCGACTTCGTACGTTTATATCGTAGCTCCATACAAACTTTCGCCCCCTTATGAGATGATTCCCGGGATGAAAAGTATTTTATATGTTAATCAAGGCTAAACGTGTCCCGGGGAGTGGCTTTAAACAACTTTTAATTCCAAAACACCGTATATTAGAATAAAATCTAAAATAATATAATCATCAGCAAGTCTTTTTTACAAGCTTTTATTTAGTTTCACCTGTCCCGTTTTCTGTCTCTAACCAAATCTTGCAAGTTAAATTTGATCCACTTCCCAGTTTCCGATTGAGTATGCAAATCCCGTGACAATGCAATATTATGATGACGTGGAGCTGGAAGGTGGCCATAGGAACTCCGTAATAAAACCACATAACCCTCGAGTTTGGGCTCTTTAGAATCGTCTCAATGAGTAGTTGATGACGGTATACAGAAAAGTACAGTCGCCAATAAAACCTTGTACCAAAAATGATTTTTTTACAGAAACTTTTTAAAAAGAAGTATAGGGACGGTTAATTGACACTTCGTAATTTTTCGAGATATCTGAATCGGCTTCCATTTATTTATGTATGTAAACTTTATTGCACAAATAAAGTGCGGACTTCATTCCACAAGGCATTCTCTAAAGTCCACAAAAACACACTCAGTCAACAGTCAATCAGTCAAGATATTCGTCACTAGGCATATTTTTTTGCATAGGCACTTTCTTTTGGAGTAATAATATATTTTGAGTCTACAGCCCTATTGGGATTTTTTATCTTTTCTTGAGATGAGAGGATGCTTGTGGCATTATATCCGTCGATGTATAGTACGAGCGCCTACCCGCCACAATTAAAAACGCGACCTCAAACGACATATTTGAACGCCGTCTAAAGGAACTTTTAATTTCGAAATCGTTGTATTCCGCAATGGAATACAACGAACCAACATATATATAGTTAGCTAATAGAATTGTTTTGTCTAAAGTACGTGTATATTTAATAATATTTATGTATCGTTATATGCCATTTACTATGTATCCTTTATCAATGTTGCCGCAGATAGGAGCGCTCTCTTGTAAGGGTATCCACGGAAGATCAGCGTCAAGGTATTCACATGGTACCTTGTCATTAAGCTGAGTGGCGTCCTTTTCTCTGACGCTTTTGTTAGATTAACATCTCGCGATAGTTTTTAGCAAAAATGTTCATTTTCCATGTGTTAGTCTAAGTAGCGTCATGAATAAATATTTTTTCTTTCTTTCTTTCAACATTGTAAATTGTATGTGTAACGTTTTAGTTTTAAAATGACATTATTATTATTATTATTATTTGTTGACTATTTACTATTTATATCTAGGATGCCCTAGCTTTTATTCATAATTTGACATTTAAACACATTTTACTTCTTCGACATTTGTACCATTTTAATTAATATTCAATTTTTTGTTTTCATTTTGCAATGTACATATTTTGATTTTGACTTTCATTTATATTATTGTTATTCTTATACATTGACGATCTTTTTGTGAATTCGTGCTATTTAATTTTCAAAACATGTCATGTAAATTTTCAAAATGAAATAAATGAATCTAATCTAATCTATAGGCTGATGATGATGAATTTGTCTCAGGTTCAAAGCCAAGGGCATGGACGTGGGCGTCTCCGACGAATACCTGAACGGCGTCCCGGTGGAGGCCAGCTCCAGCGAGCCAGAGGACGAAGAGGGTTTGTTACGTCTTTGCTTCCTTCTAATTTGACGACCTCCGTAGCATAGTTGGTAGTGACCCTGCCTACGAAGCCAGAGGTCCCGGGTTCGAATCCCGGTAAGGGCATCTATTTGTGTGATGAACACGATTGTTCCTGTTATAAGTTCCATCTATATAAGTATGTTTATCGTCGTCTCATATCCATAGTACAACCTTTGCTTAGTTTGGGACTAGGTCGATTTGTGTAAGACTGTCCCCAAATTTTTATTTATTTATTTATTTAAAGTGGCAGTGGGCGGGGCGGGAGTCCCTTATTTTTTACCGACAAACGTTTCATCGAATGCATTGTTTCATCTAATTTTCATTTCATCGAATTTTTTTTTCTGAGAAACCGTTAACGTTTTGGGTATAGGCAAAAGGTATGTGTAGAACCCATTAGATTAGGTTAGGTTTGTCGGTAAAACAAGGGTACAGTAGTACCACAAATATAAGTTACAACGATGTACCTGTACCAGAAAGCATTTTTGTAAAACATTTTAACCAATAATAAGGCAGCGCGTTTGCGCGGGTAAATTCTTTAACGCCCATTGGCCGGAATTTTGCGCGCGACGCCGGCAGCCATTTTGTCTGGCGCCATGAGCGGGAAAGCACGAGTTCACCTGTCGTTGCATATGGTACTTTACGTATAGTGCAACAAGGTCTTTATTGAAATGGTCATACGTTCGATTTCATTCGGTACTTGTCAGCACTCGTCGGCGTGGACGAAGATTGCCGATGTAAGTAACTTATATTTGTGGGACAACTGTAAACCGGGCTGGGCACATTGCACGTGGAGCCGATGGCCGTTGGGGCGGTGCGGTCTTCGACCACGTAAACAGCGTGGGTAGACCCCCGACAAGATGGACTGATGACCTGGCCCCTATTTCACCAACTTGACAATGACAATTCTCCGTACATTGCTGGCTCCAATAGTAACCTAGCGACCAGCTTAACTTCTAGAAGCAATGTATGGCGAATTGTCAGTGTCAGGTGACAATTGTCAATTTGGTGAAATAGGGGCCTGGTAAAGGTCGCGGGAGTCCGCTGGATGCGGGTGAGAAATAAAATAAAATAATTGATGATTATTATGAGTAAGGGCCTTAAAAACTTTTTATACTTTTTTTTACTGTCTATGTTTTGACACGTTTCCTTCCGTCACTTTGAAGTGCTAATGACATGTTAATTACGTAACAGTTTTCGGATTTTATTAACATGAAAAATAAAGGTAAATAAATATCGCTCTAAACCCGTGTAATCTTTTAAATATGGAAACAGTCGACGTTAAAGATATGTATACATTTTTCTTTTAAATGGAATAAGGACGGTGCATATAAGTGTCAAACATATCTTTTTTATACTACGAAGGTGGCAAATTACCTTACGATCTGCCTCGTAAGCAGGCACCGCGGCCTATGGACGCTTGCGATCCTACTAGAATCACAACCGCGTTGCCGACCCTTTTTTCATTTGAGGATTCGTTGTTGATATACGAACGCGAGTCTCTCACTCTGAAACAACACATCTTAGACGTCGGCTGTACAAAGTGCGGGAGTTTAACCAATTCGCCGTGAATTGAAATCTAGTTTGCCACCTACTTCACATGAAGTTCAAACAATAAGACTTGCGACTTGCGTGGCGTGGGGTGGCCACCTCGATTTTTTTTCTGTGGAATTGGTTGTGTTGTTCTTTTCTTAATATCAAACAAACTGGAAAATTAAAAAAAAAACGATTCTCAATGTAAATTGATTTGTTTGGTGCCGTTTCAGAAGTTGTAATAACTTCGCGGTAGATGTCGCTACGAGCCTCCTAAGGTGTAATTAGAAGTGTGGAAGGGATTGAAAGATTCGTCGCCACTAGCGGAGCTCACGGTAGCTCAGTTGGACAAGAGCAATGGACGGTTTCCAGAGGTCGCGGGTCCAAATCCCGCTCGTGGCGAATAATTTTTCAATTTTGCACTTTGATCGAAATATAGTATTTCGGTAGCGGACGTTTCTGCTTAGGGCCCGTTCACACGGCGTCAAGTTTTGTCGGATCTACTAACTATCTGATCCTGCAAAACGGAATAGTGCGTTCACATGGCTGCCCGGATTTCGGATCCGGTTCCGGTTTTTTCCAGGATTCTTGATCCGAGCTCGTGTATTGAAATACTATTGCCACTATATCGGATCCGGCGTTTTAACGGACGACCGGAGCGATTTGCAGTCGCAAAATCGGATGACACATATTGCAGGATCCGTTTTATTATCGGATTCTGGAACCGTACGCTTGTGTGAACGCGTGCATTGAAATACTGTTGCTACTAAATCGGATCCTACAAAAAAAAGGTTCCTGCAAAGAATCGGACGTCTCCGTGTGAACGAGCTCAGTAGTACACATTAACTGATTCTCATTCTTATCCCCAGACGAAGACTCGGTCCTCAGAAAATCGTACAAGCACACGAACAACCGCGAGCAACCCGTCTCTTTCTGCAACATGAGTGAGATAGTCGGGAAGTTCGAGACAGGGCAGCACAACTCCTCGGAGCGGACGCGGGAGAGGAAGCAGGAGATACAGAATATACGCAGCCGGCTTTTCATGGTGAGCACACATCACGCCTGTTTCCCGGGCGGGGTAGGCAGAGACCACGGAACATGAAACTATTTGATTTTTTCCGTGCGGTTTTTCATGGTCAGCTAATGTTGAGCGATCACAGTCTCTAATATGATCTTGGGGCTACCAAGTTGGTATTACCAACTTCCTTTGTATTAGAATAAAACGTAGTAAGATAGGAGTAATTGGGGAGTTTAAAAAAAAATGGCAGGTTAAGGTTAGCGATGTTTAAGTCACGTCTAACCTGTCGGTTTTGTTACTAATCGTATGGGATTGACATTGACTGTCGGTTTTGTTACTATCCGTAACTATCCGTTTAAGGGAGATAAATTAATGAATATGCCCAATTAATTAATTAGCTTTTTCTATTATTAATGCTTTCTTTTACTATTATTCCTATTTTGGTTTACTGGTATCAAACTTGCATCAATGATTTACTTAGTACTTTTACGTTTTAGTTAAGTACGACTATTAGGCAACAATACATGAAATTGATTATCATTTTGGTTATATACACTTATATGCACTTTATACACATTATATGCACTTTATTTAATTTTTATCCATTTTATTTTTTAAACATCCCAACCGTTTCGCGTTTTTCACATTGTCTCTCATCCCATTGTGCTTGTGTCACATATTTAACAGATTTAGTGTATTAATTATTTATTTATTATGTGTATACGTTTGTATCGGCAGTGTGTTGTGTTGCGTTCCGTGGGTCACGTACGGTGCTGTCTGAAAATCAGCGCTGTAGGTGTCTGTCTGACACCTTGGCATAATGCTGAGACAGCGACCGATTCACTGCCGCGAAGACACACATATTATGTGTCAATTGTCTTTTATTTGTACTCCTTTTGTCTCAGTGTGTCTTTTGTGCAGTGAATAAATGTCTTCTTTCTTTCTTTCTTTCTTATATAAAGTAATAAAAGAGGAATATTAACAATTTAATTGAAGTCATACATACATACATATAATCATTCCCGCGTTATCAGAGGGAGATCACGGATTTCCACTTGCTACGGTCTTGACAAACACTTCTTGCTACATTCACTTCCATGAAATTTCTCACACATGCTCGTTGGTTTAGGGTACTGACCTTTTTCTTGAAGTCACTATGTATACATATACATAGTGACAGCATAGTGGAGCAGGGACATCCCTGTGTGGTGTCGGGGTTAGAATAACACGGCCCCCTTTCTTCCTGTGGGTGTCGTAAGAGTCGACTAAGGGAACAGGGTTGAAGTGTGTTGTGGGCGATGGGCTAGCAACCTGTCACTGTCACACATTTTGTCGATCTTTTATACCCACATTTATGCTAAAAGTGGTACTGGAACATAAGTTTTATGTGCTCTGCCTACCCCTTTTAGGGATACAGGCGTGAATGTATGTATGTATGTATGTACTATGTATATTATGACTAAACAATGTTCTTCTTTTCCAGGGCAAGCAGGCGAAGATCAAGGAAATGTACGAACAATCCGTCATGCAGAGCGAGCAAGGTATTTATTTATTAACTAGCTTCTGCCCGCGACTTCGTCCGCGTGGAACTCGTTTATATCGTAGCTCGATACAATTTCACCCCCGATTTCACACCTTTAAGGGATGATTTCCGGGAAAAAAATGAACCCATGTCCTTCCTACCCTACTTTTACTTTACCTTAAGACACTGTATTAACAATGCTTATCGTTAATAAATAATTTTTAATTTTTTGCACTTTTCATTTTCCTCGGGAATCGAACTACATATCTCTAGGCCAAATTTCATCTGAATCGGTTCAGCGGATGTAGCGCGAAGAGGTAACAGCCACACACACACTTACGCATTCATAACATTAAGTGCCTATGGATTAATTGATACTTCAGGAGTGCCAACTGCTGCAGAAACACGTTAAAGCCTTATAAAAAGGTAATATAATACCAAATAAAGGAACTCGCAGATAGAAAGTGTAGCTTCACTGTGGTTTTTATCTTATATTTGATCAAGTAAGTTATTGATACTATTGAATACCATCTGCCCTGACTTCCTGGCCCCTATTTTAACAACAATTGTGACCTGACGATGACAATTCGCCGTACATGGCTAGATCTACAGGTAACTCGTGTACCCAACCCATGATTACTTGTAGACTTATATATACATCGAATTGTCAGTGTTAGGCGACAATTGTCCTGTTAATAAAGGGGCCTGATATTTCCTTCCTTCCTATACATGGCCCTTGACCGAGTCAGCCCAAAGACCCTCGCAATGATCTCAGCCAGCATCAGAATTAACTGAAATGTTGTTCCCAGGTGTGACGTCAGCGGACAAGATATCCCGCGAGCTAGAGCTGGACACGGAGAAATCGCGCGCCATCAAGCAGCGCTTCGAGAACGGAGAGGTGTTCAACGATGAGAACCAGCCGCCGAAAAACCGGGAGATAGATGACAGAGCACTCTTCAACGAAGGTACTTTCTTAATTGACCAGGTGTGACGTCATTGCACGTAGAAGTGATGGCCATTCTCGAGTGGCGACCACACACTGGATGGCGCAGCGTGGGTAGACCGGCATGGTGGACTGATGACCTGGTCACGGACTCCACTTGATGCTGTGGTGGAGGACCGGTAATAGTGATACTCTTTTGGGGAGGCCTATTACCAGCAGAGGACGTCTTTTGGCTGATATGGTAATGACCATGTGACGTCAGCGGACAAGATATCCCGCGAGCTAGAGCTGGACACGGAGAAATCGCGCGCCACCAAGCAGCGCTTCGAGAACGGAGAAGTGTTCAACGATGAGAACCAAAGAGCCGGGAGATTTGAGGACAGAGCACTCTTCAACGAAGGTACGTTCTTCCATTCATTATTATCATAGCAGCCGAAAGACGTTCACTGCTGGACCTAGACCTCCCCCAAAGAGTGCTACAGTGACCGGTACTGCGCCAACCGCATCCAGCGGACTCCCGCGACCTTTACCAGGTCATCAGTTCACCTTGTGGGCTCCACGCTGCGCCTTATTACATGGTCGCCACTCGAGAAGAGAGAAGTATAAATTGTTCGATGATAACTAACTACTGACACTTGGTCAGTGAACGTCTTGAAGTTTGGTGAGCGAATTAATCAGAAAAAAAGTTTTTTACGAGCTTTTATTCCCCTGCTTCTGCTGCTTTTATTCACCTGTCTGTCCCGTGGTCTGTCTGTCTGTCCGTAATCAAATCTTGCAAGTTAAATTTGACCCACTTCCCGGTGACCGATCGAGCTGAAATTTTGGGTATAAGTATAGTTTGGATGACAATTCAATATTATGGTACCATCGAGCTGATCTGATGATGGAGACAGAAGGTGACCATGGGAATTCAGTACTTAACCGACGTAACCCCGTTGAGTTTTGGCTCGTTAGAATCGTTGCAATGAGTAGTTGATGATGGTATACAGAAAAGTACAGTCGGCAATAAAAGCTTGTACCAAAAATGATTTTTTTGACAGAAACTTGTTTGGTTTACCCTTCCTTTACCATCGAATGAATGTTTCACCGAACACAATACACAATTACCTTTTAGCTTTACCTAAAAACTAAACGGTTAATTTGACGGAAGAAAAAAAAATCGATGAAATGAAAATTCGACGAAACAAAGCATTCGGTGAAACGTTTGTTGGTGAAATTATCCCAGTTTTTTATTGGACTCACAATTAGCATAGCGGAGGGCCAAGAGTCGGTGAAAATAGTTAGTTTATATCTTTGGATAATGAACTAGTGACAGCAGAAATGACGTAGTGTTTGGGAAACTGCCAGGTGGTCTCCTGTTAAAAGATTGATATGTGACCTTGTTAACACGTTGAGCGGCGGACGCAAATGAGCCTCGATGTCAGCAATATGCTTTCATGTACTTGGAACCTTGAGTTTCCATAAGTAGGACATATTGAAACGTAATACAATAGCTTTGTACTTGCATAATAGTTTCGTCTGCCGTTTGATTTGGAACAAGTTTGAGCAGTCATCATCCTCCTAGCGTTTTTCCCGGTTGTGTCCCTAAAGGAGCCCGGGGTCGGCTTTGACATCTAATCCCAAGATTTGGCATAGAAAGATGCTACAGTTGACATTCCTATGGATAAAGAAAAACCCTATTGCCGCGTCACTGACAACCACTTTCGGGTGAATTGCTCAGAGGGTTCGGCCGAAACGGCAAGAGGAAAAGGCCTTGTAGTTGCAAAGATGACATATTTGGCAACTCCCATTGACATTTGCTTTATGTTTGTCTGTTGTCAGGTATCGGCAAGCAGTCCCGCTCCATATTCCTGGAGCTAGATGCGAACGCCAAGAACATGACCCCCACCTCGCCGCCACCACAGGAGGTTCCCAGGAGGAAGGAGATTGTGAGTAATTCAATTTACTGTTATTATGTATGGAAAGAAAGAAAGAGAAGAAAGACAGATACATGTATTCACAACCACACAGGATACACATAGTTATGAAATAATAAATAGAACAAGAAAAGCACATAACACATGAAGCAAGTGTGTCTGCGGCAGTGAACCTGACACTGGCTCAGCATTATGCTGAGGTGTCAGACACGTGCAGCGCTTATTTTCAGCCAGCACCGTATGTATACTTTTCGTACATTATTTTATTTTACAGATGGCTTATTTGAGAAACTGATTTTCTTTGAGAAGTATTTTTAATTTATGTTTGTTATAATTTAAAAAAACTTTTTCATAAATGCTAATAATTTTCGAAAATGTACATTTCTGCACATGATAATTGTACTAAATGTTTGACTACTGCCTTGAAGTTATATTTAACGAACTTTTTTTGTGGTCAATGGCAGATTACTTGAGTCGATCATTACATTTTATTGTGGCAGAATTGGAAAAAATTGTGTCTCAAGGGAGCTAAATGATATGTTTACGGCGAGGGCGGTTTATTGAATTTTGGGTGAACTGAAAGATTCTATAACAAAGGAATCTTCAAATGTTTAAAGCCCAAGACGGAAATAATTATGCTGCCAAATGGCACACCCATGCTGCTTTTCACACATATATTAGGTTTTTTTTATTAAACAGTAAACGTGAGGTCAGAAAAGTAAAACAGGTGTAAAAAAAATGATTTCTAGATTCATTGGAATGTTCATTGATAAATTCACAAGTCGGTCAATAAATAAACTCAATATTAACGTATATTAAATGTTCCCAGCCTTTCATACCCAAGGACGTGGTCCGGGCGGCAGACAAGGTGGAGGAAGTCCACATCCAGACTGCTGACATCACCGATCGCTTCAAGTTCTTCGAGACTTTCAAGCCGGAGCAAACCAGGAAAGAGTTCCGCATGACGCCGCCCAGGCAGACCCAGGTAGATTTAATGATAGACATTGTTCGGGCCCGTGTGAAAGGCCCTAGGATTATTCCCATGGCAACACCGGCGGATTATTAAAAAGTAAATAGGGAGAGCTGTCAGGGGGACAGAATGACTTGGCACCGGGGCTTGTGCATAACCTCACTTTGGCAGCCGCACGTGCGGTGTGGTAGAATTGTATAAATTTAAGTGGAATCTGTTTGGAAACTTAGTCCTTGGTTCAGAGAAATTAGTATTTGTCCGCCCTCCCGCATCCGCGAGGTAGTGCAGTTCTACGTGGCATGCGGGGTTCTCTGCAGGCCTACACGAGGACCCCAGCGGGCGACATTAACTTGACCCTTGACTTTAACTGTTGACTGCCCGTCTTGAAGCGAAACCGCCGGCACACTCAGTAAGTCTTGGAATTTTTAGTAAATAAATTTAGTGGCTAGGTTTTAAGTGTTTATATGACCCACGAAACGTGAGGTGTCCAAGACGGCCGAAAGGTCGCGTTTTGAACAGACATAGAACAACTTTATTTAACACCGTCCACCAATGTGAAACTAGTGCCTATGCCAAATCCTTTAGATAAGATATTAAAGCGGACCCCCGGCTCCTTTAGGGCAGAACCAGGAATAACGCTAGGATGATGTTCACCGTCTTTGTTTGTCACAAAAAATCTTATCGATTTTATCGACTGCTCGAAACCGGCGAACTTGTAGCGCGAGACAGTTTTATTAACGTAACGCGTACATCTTTACAAAGATCTTCCTGCTTCCTGCGTATTACAAAGATCGCAGGCAAACCAGTGGGGTAAAACATAGCCTATGTCTATCCAAAAAGTCCATTCTATACACAGATGAAAGAATTTTGATATCGGTCCAGTGGTTCCGGAGATTACCCATTCCATACAAACTTTCAAACCTACATTCTCAGACTTTTTCTCTTTATGATATTAGTATAGATGACACTTATTGTTGTACATTATTGCCGAGGAGCAACTTGCGTGCGGTCGAGCACTGACCGGCCTTTTCCGCGGAAAGTTGAAGCGCGGCTGCTGTCAACTTGACAGTCCTTTTCAACAACACAGTCGAGAGTAAAGTATAACCACCTCAATACTAAGGCGACGTCATATGTAGGCGATTCAAAGCGAACTGATTGCGAAGCGATCCGATGCGCACCTAGGTCACCTTTTAATGAATATTTTGTTGACAGCGCCCCAAATCCCCATCACCCGAGCTGTACCACGAGCCGAGCGTGGTCCGCAGCGAGCAGCCGGCACCGGACACCGGCCTCGCCGCCACCCGGCACACCGCCTCGCGCATGATCAACGTGTTCCGACAGCTGGAGGAGCAGCGAGCACCGGAGCACCAAGGTAGGCTACACACACACTATACCACGAGCCGAGCGTGGTCCGCAGCGAGCAGCCGGCACCGGACACCGGCCTCGCCGCCACCCGGCACACCGCCTCGCGCATGATCAACGTGTTCCGACAGCTGGAGGAGCAGCGAGCACCGGAGCACCAAGGTAGGCTACACACACACTATACCACGAGCCGAGCGTGGTCCGCAGCGAGCAGCCGGCACCGGACACCGGCCTCGCCGCCACCCGGCACACCGCCTCGCGCATGATCAACGTGTTCCGACAGCTGGAGGAGCAGCGAGCACCGGAGCACCAAGGTAGGCTACACACACACTATACCACGAGCCGAGCGTGGTCCGCAGCGAGCAGCCGGCACCGGACACCGGCCTCGCCGCCACCCGGCACACCGCCTCGCGCATGATCAACGTGTTCCGACAGCTGGAGGAGCAGCGAGCACCGGAGCACCAAGGTAGGCTACACACACACTATACCACGAGCCGAGCGTGGTCCGCAGCGAGCAGCCGGCACCGGACACCGGCCTCGCCGCCACCCGGCACACCGCCTCGCGCATGATCAACGTGTTCCGACAGCTGGAGGAGCAGCGAGCACCGGAGCACCAAGGTAGGCTACACACACACTATACCACGAGCCGAGCGTGGTCCGCAGCGAGCAGCCGGCACCGGACACCGGCCTCGCCGCCACCCGGCACACCGCCTCGCGCATGATCAACGTGTTCCGACAGCTGGAGGAGCAGCGAGCACCGGAGCACCAAGGTAGGCTACACACACACTATACCACGAGCCGAGCGTGGTCCGCAGCGAGCAGCCGGCACCGGACACCGGCCTCGCCGCCACCCGGCACACCGCCTCGCGCATGATCAACGTGTTCCGACAGCTGGAGGAGCAGCGAGCACCGGAGCACCAAGGTAGGCTACACACACACTATACCACGAGCCGAGCGTGGTCCGCAGCGAGCAGCCGGCACCGGACACCGGCCTCGCCGCCACCCGGCACACCGCCTCGCGCATGATCAACGTGTTCCGACAGCTGGAGGAGCAGCGAGCACCGGAGCACCAAGGTAGGCTACACACACACTATACCACGAGCCGAGCGTGGTCCGCAGCGAGCAGCCGGCACCGGACACCGGCCTCGCCGCCACCCGGCACACCGCCTCGCGCATGATCAACGTGTTCCGACAGCTGGAGGAGCAGCGAGCACCGGAGCACTAAGGTAGGCTACACACACACTATACCACGAGCCGAGCGTGGTCCGCAGCGAGCAGCCGGCACCGGACACCGGCCTCGCCGCCACCCGGCACACCGCCTCGCGCATGATCAACGTGTTCCGACAGCTGGAGGAGCAGCGAGCACCGGAGCACCAAGGTAGGCTACACACACACTATACCACGAGCCGAGCGTGGTCCGCAGCGAGCAGCCGGCACCGGACACCGGCCTCGCCGCCACCCGGCACACCGCCTCGCGCATGATCAACGTGTTCCGACAGCTGGAGGAGCAGCGAGCACCGGAGCACCAAGGTAGGCTACACACACACTATACCACGAGCCGAGCGTGGTCCGCAGCGAGCAGCCGGCACCGGACACCGGCCTCGCCGCCACCCGGCACACCGCCTCGCGCATGATCAACGTGTTCCGACAGCTGGAGGAGCAGCGAGCACCGGAGCACCAAGGTAGGCTACACACACACTATACCACGAGCCGAGCGTGGTCCGCAGCGAGCAGCCGGCACCGGACACCGGCCTCGCCGCCACCCGGCACACCGCCTCGCGCATGATCAACGTGTTCCGACAGCTGGAGGAGCAGCGAGCACCGGAGCACCAAGGTAGGCTACACACACACTATACCACGAGCCGAGCGTGGTCCGCAGCGAGCAGCCGGCACCGGACACCGGCCTCGCCGCCACCCGGCACACCGCCTCGCGCATGATCAACGTGTTCCGACAGCTGGAGGAGCAGCGAGCACCGGAGCACCAAGGTAGGCTACACACACACTATACCACGAGCCGAGCGTGGTCCGCAGCGAGCAGCCGGCACCGGACACCGGCCTCGCCGCCACCCGGCACACCGCCTCGCGCATGATCAACGTGTTCCGACAGCTGGAGGAGCAGCGAGCACCGGAGCACCAAGGTAGGCTACACACACACTATACCACGAGCCGAGCGTGGTCCGCAGCGAGCAGCCGGCACCGGACACCGGCCTCGCCGCCACCCGGCACACCGCCTCGCGCATGATCAACGTGTTCCGACAGCTGGAGGAGCAGCGAGCACCGGAGCACCAAGGTAGGCTACACACACACTATACCACGAGCCGAGCGTGGTCCGCAGCGAGCAGCCGGCACCGGACACCGGCCTCGCCGCCACCCGGCACACCGCCTCGCGCATGATCAACGTGTTCCGACAGCTGGAGGAGCAGCGAGCACCGGAGCACCAAGGTAGGCTACACACACACTATACCACGAGCCGAGCGTGGTCCGCAGCGAGCAGCCGGCACCGGACACCGGCCTCGCCGCCACCCGGCACACCGCCTCGCGCATGATCAACGTGTTCCGACAGCTGGAGGAGCAGCGAGCACCGGAGCACCAAGGTAGGCTACACACACACTATACCACGAGCCGAGCGTGGTCCGCAGCGAGCAGCCGGCACCGGACACCGGCCTCGCCGCCACCCGGCACACCGCCTCGCGCATGATCAACGTGTTCCGACAGCTGGAGGAGCAGCGAGCACCGGAGCACCAAGGTAGGCTACACACACACTATACCACGAGCCGAGCGTGGTCCGCAGCGAGCAGCCGGCACCGGACACCGGCCTCGCCGCCACCCGGCACACCGCCTCGCGCATGATCAACGTGTTCCGACAGCTGGAGGAGCAGCGAGCACCGGAGCACCAAGGTAGGCTACACACACACTATACCACGAGCCGAGCGTGGTCCGCAGCGAGCAGCCGGCACCGGACACCGGCCTCGCCGCCACCCGGCACACCGCCTCGCGCATGATCAACGTGTTCCGACAGCTGGAGGAGCAGCGAGCACCGGAGCACCAAGGTAGGCTACACACACACTATACCACGAGCCGAGCGTGGTCCGCAGCGAGCAGCCGGCACCGGACACCGGCCTCGCCGCCACCCGGCACACCGCCTCGCGCATGATCAACGTGTTCCGACAGCTGGAGGAGCAGCGAGCACCGGAGCACCAAGGTAGGCTACACACACACTATACCACGAGCCGAGCGTGGTCCGCAGCGAGCAGCCGGCACCGGACACCGGCCTCGCCGCCACCCGGCACACCGCCTCGCGCATGATCAACGTGTTCCGACAGCTGGAGGAGCAGCGAGCACCGGAGCACCAAGGTAGGCTACACACACACTATACCACGAGCCGAGCGTGGTCCGCAGCGAGCAGCCGGCACCGGACACCGGCCTCGCCGCCACCCGGCACACCGCCTCGCGCATGATCAACGTGTTCCGACAGCTGGAGGAGCAGCGAGCACCGGAGCACCAAGGTAGGCTACACACACACTATACCACGAGCCGAGCGTGGTCCGCAGCGAGCAGCCGGCACCGGACACCGGCCTCGCCGCCACCCGGCACACCGCCTCGCGCATGATCAACGTGTTCCGACAGCTGGAGGAGCAGCGAGCACCGGAGCACCAAGGTAGGCTACACACACACTATACCACGAGCCGAGCGTGGTCCGCAGCGAGCAGCCGGCACCGGACACCGGCCTCGCCGCCACCCGGCACACCGCCTCGCGCATGATCAACGTGTTCCGACAGCTGGAGGAGCAGCGAGCACCGGAGCACCAAGGTAGGCTACACACACACTATACCACGAGCCGAGCGTGGTCCGCAGCGAGCAGCCGGCACCGGACACCGGCCTCGCCGCCACCCGGCACACCGCCTCGCGCATGATCAACGTGTTCCGACAGCTGGAGGAGCAGCGAGCACCGGAGCACCAAGGTAGGCTACACACACACTATACCACGAGCCGAGCGTGGTCCGCAGCGAGCAGCCGGCACCGGACACCGGCCTCGCCGCCACCCGGCACACCGCCTCGCGCATGATCAACGTGTTCCGACAGCTGGAGGAGCAGCGAGCACCGGAGCACCAAGGTAGGCTACACACACACTATACCACGAGCCGAGCGTGGTCCGCAGCGAGCAGCCGGCACCGGACACCGGCCTCGCCGCCACCCGGCACACCGCCTCGCGCATGATCAACGTGTTCCGACAGCTGGAGGAGCAGCGAGCACCGGAGCACCAAGGTAGGCTACACACACACTATACCACGAGCCGAGCGTGGTCCGCAGCGAGCAGCCGGCACCGGACACCGGCCTCGCCGCCACCCGGCACACCGCCTCGCGCATGATCAACGTGTTCCGACAGCTGGAGGAGCAGCGAGCACCGGAGCACCAAGGTAGGCTACACACACACTATACCACGAGCCGAGCGTGGTCCGCAGCGAGCAGCCGGCACCGGACACCGGCCTCGCCGCCACCCGGCTTTAAATCCACTAAATATGTTGTTTTTTTTTTTAACATGAAAATATAAAATATATGTACCGTAAATACATCATTTCGCCAAACTGCGGAGCAGTTTGTTGGCGGTGAGCTCGCTCGTTTTATGACAAAAGTAGGTATACATAGAAATTGCACTGTACTACCAGCCCGACGTAGCCCATTCATAACTCGTAACATGTTATTTTCCATTAAGTGCAAATAAGATGACTGAGCCACTTGCGGGATAGCAGTACAACGGTGCTTATAAACTACCTTGTTTTTAATGCTGTTTTTTTTTTATAACTAACTAGTTAAACTAACAACTCGTCACCATACATGTGGCCAGAGGCAGCGTTTTTGTTGTATTGGTAAACCCATTCTATAGCGACCTTCTAAGCATTCTAGGACTCCATTTTGTAATATTTCTTCTGAAAAACTGCCACTATTGTTCCTGGATTAACGGGGCAGACCCAAAACATCACAACACAATCAAATGAGCGTCTGTTGCAATCGGGTGGTAGACTCAAAATGTATTATTACTCTAGAAGAAAGAAGTCAATACTCGTAAATATGCCTAGTGACGAAAATTCTATTCTATGAAGCTACAACTGTTTTAATATTACTCGCTAGAGAGGAGGCCGGGGATTGTGAGGTCACGGCACTCGAGCGTCATAGAGTAAATGACGGTCGTTTCATATTCATTTAAACTTTATTGCAAAATACACAAGTGTACAAAGGAGGTTAATGCCAAATGGCATTCTCTACCAGAACCATTGGGCTAAACAGACGCGTTCATATCAAGGTGCGTTTTCCGGAAAAGGGACAATGTACACCCAATCTTTGAACACTTATAACTTTGTGATTATTTCATGGGGTGCTTTGCTTTTCTCCATTTGACAATATATTTAATCCCTCGTAAAAAAATACATTGTTGGTTATTTTATTTGGTGTCAACGCCCCGATTATTATTACAAGCTTTTAAATCAACTTGGAATGTATGTTGGTCCGGGTGGAAACTTGCAACTGAATTTTGAAGCAGATATCTTCAACCGATTGAGCTGAAATTTTGGGTAAAGGTATATTTTGGATGACAATTCAACATTATTGTACCATCGACCTGATCTGATGATGAAAACAGAAGGTGGCCATGGGAATTCATTACTTAACCGACGTAACCCCGTTGAGTTTGGACTCATTAGAATCGTCTCAATGAGTAGTTCATAACGGTATAAATTACAGTCGGCAATAAAAGCTTGACTTATGGCACTGAAACGTAGTCGCTTACTATGGGCCTCATAAGAAGGCTCAAAATCACCCAAAGGGCTATGGAGAGGGCTATGTTGGGAGTTTCTCTGCGTGATCGCATCAGAAATGAGGCTATCCGCAGCAGAACCAAGGTAACTGATATAGCCTTCCGAATCGCTAAACTTAAGTGACAGTGGGCGGGGCACATAGCACGTAGAACCGATGGCCGATGGGGCGGAAAGGTTCTCGAGTGTTGACCACGTACCGAAAGGCGCGGTGTGGGTAGGCCCCCCACAAGGTGGACTGATGACCTGGTAAAGGTTGCTGGAGTCCGCTGGATGCGGGTGGCGCAGGACCGGTCGCTTCGGCACTCTTTGGGGGAGGCCTATGTCCAGCAGTGGACGTCTTTCGGCTGATATGATGATGATGATGATGATAAAAGCTTGTATCAAATTTGTCATTTTTGACAGAAACTTTTTTACCTCTAGTTCCTATCCCCCTCAGGCCCCAAGCCCCTGAAGTGCTTCACCCCGCCCCCGCCGGGCGAGGGCGCTCACCAGGGCCGCAGCTCCGACGAGGAGTACAGCGACGAGGAGTACTCGGAGGACAGCGAGGACGAACGCCAGAGGTTCTACAACGAGGCGCGAGAGCGGGACGAGGCCCTCAAACAGGTACAATAGGCTATTCTACGATTTTTTAAAATATATTTTAAAATGTTTGCATAGATTCGATAGTCAACTGGTATTTTTATTTCCTCAAAATAATATCGCTTTAAGCAAATAAATAATGGTTGAAATTTGAACATTATATATTCGGGCCAAAAAGGCAGCCGCCATTATCGTGACGTCATAAATGCAATAACAAACCACAGAATATTAAGAAGATACACGTCAAATGTGCATGTACTTCTTTTACTTCTAATCTATGCCTTCTGATAGTTCTGATTTTTCATGGATTTTCTAACTAAAAATGAGCTCAAAAATGAGTAATAGTTGAACGTTGAAGACTCCTCAAAAGATGTAAACTTATCATCGGAAATATACAATATTATATTGTTCTAATATAGTTTCAGAAAATGAAACAGAATATACTTACAAAGCTGTTTTGATATTTCTGCATTCAGCAGAAAAGAATTTGTATTATACGCAAAGAACTTTGCAATCATTACTGCTATTTTCGCTAGATTTGTATTGTCAGCTTTTACAAATCCAACCTCCATCGTAGATGGCGTAAAATAGCGTATCAAATCTAAATAAATACAATTCGAGTCCACAATATAAATATTTTTTAACTTTTTGTTGTTGTTTACACTGAAAAATTGTTTTTGTATTTGCTGTTCTGACGTCACTCACAGAAGACAAAATGGCAGTCAGCGTTTTTGGTCACGTGACATACAGATAATAAATATACGATTTTAATTCTGAAACTAAAAATGTTTCTTATGTTTTCATCACAAAATAGTATTATATTCGTATTTCCTAAAGTCAAAACTATAGAAATAACATACTTTCAAGATTTAATTGTGATAGACGAAAATAGCCTATTGATCGGGTGTCGCAATATTTAAGTCTAAATGTGTGGCGAAATGAATTGTCAAGCACAATTCAGAGGTCTACCATGACGATGTTCAACAAATATGTTTTCTTATCTGAGATGTTGCAGATGGGCATTTTCGCGAGAAGAGATGAATCGTTAGTGACGTCACCGAGTATAAGTTAGTGTTCCATTTTGTAACTTGTATTTGTCATACAAATTGTAGGTATGGTTAATTTTGGTTACGAAATGGAACATTTTTAACTTATACTCGGTGACGTCACTAACGATGGCATCTCTTCTCGCGAAAATGCCCAAATGATAACAATCATTATGGTAGAGGTTCTACAACGAGGCGCGAGAGCGGGGCGAGGCTCTCAAACAGGTACAATTGATCGGGTGTCGCAATTTTTAAGCCTAAATGTGTGGCGAAATGAATTGTCATGCACAGTTCAGAGGTCTACCATGACGATGTTCAACGAATATGAATATAGAGATAATGATGATATTAATGGCGATTACACACTTCTCATTGCGTCTAGTTTGTGTTTTATCCAAGATTGACGAAAACGAAGCATTCTGATGATGTTTGAAGATCGTTCAGAGTGAATAACAACAGATAATCTGCGTTGTCATATAAATTTATGACTGTCAAATGACAGCGGACAAACTTGACATCTAGGCGTCAAATATATGAAAACACAGACACCGCTTAAAATAACAATTTGCAAGTTAGATGCATGGTTTGCAGATTATACAAAAATAATGTGATTTTAATTAAATAAATAAATAAATCACTAACGATGGCATCTCTTCTCGCGAAAATGCCCAGATAATATAGTTGAAATGATATAAGCTGTCCGTTCAGCACTTAAAAGCTTTTCTTTTGAACAATGGGACTGTTTCCTATTGTACAAGCCCACCGCAAATCCTCCGACCAGATAAAATTAATCAAGTAACAATAAAACTCATACAAATAGCTACCATCTCCTGTAAGTCACAAGGTTGAAATCGTTATAGCTTAACTCATTAAGTCATCATTTTGTTAATAACAGTATTTGTGGACGCACTAATATAATTTTAACAGTGTATGTTTCTATTTACATGTGTTCCACCATTTAAGATACTGAATTGATTTTGATAAATGTGGTGTAAATCGATTCGAAACGATGCACCGGGTGCATGGGTTTTTGTATGAAAAACACGTCGCTGACTTACCCGACTGCGGCTTTCAATGTCCAAGTGTCATTATCGAAAGTGTTATGGTTGTTTGTTTCCAGGCGCAGAAGTTAGCCCGCACCACCAGCTTCCGAGACCGCTTCGAGCACTGGTCGGAGTCGGAGCCCGAGCGGCAGGCGGGGCCGGTCGTCATCGAGCGCGACGACGACGGAGAATCCCAGCTCGAGACCGCCAAGAGGTACTAAATATGCTATTTACAGTCAGCGTCATATAGTTAGTAGCAGCCAAGGTAGCCAAATTAACCGATATAGCCCTCCGAATCGCTAAACTTAAGTGGCAGTGGGCGGGGCACATTGCACGTAGAACCGACGGCCGTTGGGGCGGCGCGGTTCTCGGGTGGCGACCACGTACCGGAAGGCGCGGCGTGGGTAGGCCCCCCACAAGGTGGACTGATTTATTATTTATTTATTTATTTGACAAAAAGTTTATATGACATTACAGATTGACCAATGCGTCACAAAACTTAGACATATTAAATTTCACCATTCAAAGTAAAAACAAATTATGTTGGCACAGTTGAGCAACTAGCATCCATCACCTCACAGAATCTCAAACACTCACTACACACTGTTGCTGATGACCTGGTAAAGGTCGCGGGAGTCCGCTGGTTGCGGGTGGCGCAGGACCGGTCATTGTGGCACTCTTTGGGGGAGGCCTATGTCCAGCAGTGGACGTCTGATGTGATGATGATGATGAAGGTAGCCAAATATTTCGGTACTCGTCTTTATTACTGTATGAATGAGGGTGTGTTACGAAATATTTGGCTACTCTGGCTGCTGCTAACTATATAACGCAGACTGTACATAATCTACTTAGGAATATATTTACGGGTGGAGTATTTCTGTTTCTAGGATAACTTTTATACCACCCAAAAAATGAAATTCGTGATACAAAATAGCAAAATGTGAATCTGAATGTGTGTCTGAGGCTCTAGTCTAGTATAAGTTTTACCGAAACAAAACGTTACGACCGCGTTCGCGTTTAGCTGTCAAATCCCAAACAAATTGAGGATAAAACGCAAACGCGATCGTTACTCCAGGCAAAATACGGTTTTGAAAAACATTAATTTATAATAGCGTTTTTTTTGGTGATTTCATTTTAAAATGTTATTCTAAGATGATTTATTCAAGAATTCGACAAACTTTCCACCCGGAAGTAATTATGTAGATTTCAATAAATCATGCATTGTCTTTTTTTGTACGTTTATCTTGAATATTATAGAGAAGATGTAAATGAACCAAAGTAAAGCCAAAAATATTTATTAATATTTTTTCTGACGTTTCAGAAGCTAGTTCATTTATCATTTTATTGATGTCTGAAATTTTGTCGGATTTTGTCGCTGGGTAACTATTTAATTGATAATATATCCGTTACACATAAAAAATAAGCTATTATAAATTATTTCCAAAATTGTCATTTTTTCCATACAAGCTGTCAATTCATTGACTGGACTACGTAAAGTTTTGTTTCGGTAAAACTTATACTAGAGCCTCAGATCAACTTTTACCATGTGGCCAACTGTGTGTTATATAAAATCTGTAACTGTGAGTTCTACAAGAAAGCACCGTATATAAAAAATATAGCTTCCATTGACCCATTTTCTTCAAAGTTGTACAAATCCAAGATGTGGAAAGTCCTACTTTCTTACAAGATGTAGGAATTCCCCCTGTAAATATATGTAGCACTAAATAATGTAATGTACTTTTTTCAGTTTGCGCGAAAAGTTCGAGGCGATGAAGGTGCAGTCGAATGTGACGAAGAACTTTGTCCCTAAAGTCAATAGATTTGTGGTAAGTAGTACATTATGCATTCGCCTATATTACTTGATTATTGACTTGCAAGTACGGTGCAACTAAGGTAACACCACAGAGTAATGATTAGTACCTAAAGGTACAGAAGGTCCACTGCCTCAGTGGTGACGTTAGCTGTAATTTTTTTGCAATAGACAATCATAGAGTGTGATGGGGTTGTTAAGAGTCCGCAGAGCTCGATTCTCCATACAAACGTAGTTAAGCTCTCATTTTAAAACTACGTGTTGGATTGTAACGAAACTTTGCATATACAATGACACGAGGTATATCTATGTCTGTAATTAGTTTATCTAGCTTCAGATACCATAATAAAAAAAATACAGCGAATTTGTTTTTGCTGTATTTCGTTTGTTTTATAAACTGGAACCATATAAACTAATTACTGACATAGATATACCTCATTCCAATGTATATGCAATGTTTCGTCACAATCCAACACGTAGTTTTAAAATGAGAGCGTAACTACGTTTGTATGGAAAGGTGAAATTCGGCCGAGCTTACTGCGGACTCTTAACGTACCACATAACTGACCATTCAAAACGATAACTATTTTAGTTTGTTTGTTATCATTTAGATAGCATCAAATTTTAAATTAAATTAAAATTAAAAAGCCTTTATTTGATCCAACAGTTTCAGTACAGTGATACAGTATCATGCATCATGGATTATTTCCTACTTGCTGTACAATTTATATTATCACGTACAATATTTCCTTTTTATAAAAAAAAGCAAGTATGATATTTCAAAAATTTATAGCTTACATAATTTCATCTAGTTTAGAGTACCATAATTCAATTAGATTCAATTAACTTATATTAATTTAATAATTTAATTCATTTTAATTTAATTTAATTGGGATATACTTGTAAGATTATAATTCGTTATTAAATGTCTTGCGTGTAATTAGTAAGTATTAATAATATATTACGATTATACATTAATTCACATGACAAGTATAAAAACAGGACAAAACAAAACAAAATAAGTTAATTAATTGTGATACAATTGACAAAATGTAATAATAATTTTAAAATGCTATGAATCTGACTATTACCTACTACAGTGACTAGAGAATACTAATTATTTATTTATAAGTCTATCCCAATTTAATTAAGGGACCCCCTTCCGGGTAAAGGCCTCCTCCAACTGCAGCCACGTCTCCCTGTCCTGTGCGGCGCTATCAAATTTTGGAAGTAGTAAAATGTTATGATAGTAAAATAATACAAAAGCCAGGATAAATTAAAGAAATACTTGAATACAGGTTAAGTTTTACAAAACAGTTCATATTTTGCAATTCGTACTCTTCCGACATGCTAGCTTAGATGTTGTAAAAGTGAAATTCGTATAACGGTGTGCGATCAACGAAATTATGTCGTAACTACGTAAAACGGACCGTATATATCAAAAATCATTGTGTGCGATACGTTACAGCCTTTGCTAGACCTCCACAGGAGGTTACCATAGACAAACGTCGTTTCGCGCCAAATTGACAGTGGGAGAGGCCTGGTAAAACTAAGTAAAACCACGTATACTCTTTTTTACCGCTAAGTAAATGAATATGTACCCAGAATACCCATGATTAATTAAGTTTGTTTGTCCGCAGTAACCACGGAGTGATACCGCAACCGCCGATTGCCAAAGCCTAACGTTTTAACCCTGTTTTAAAGTTGTAAAGTCTCATATTGCCAACACCACAGATAATATAATGTACACAATTTCGTGCATTTAGGAAGTTACACCTCTGTTCCATTATATTTTCTGTGCCAATTTACTTTAGTTAAGTTATGGTTGTATCCCTAAATAAATCGAAATTAGAATAGAAATATATTTATACAATTTTATATACTAAGGACTGATAGTTTGCATTTGAAGTGCCTTAATTCGTGCAATAAGGTTTAGTTGATTATATAAGAATGTGTAGTTCCCAGGCAAAAGAGACCTTAGTAATGCTGGCGCTTACGATATTATTGACGAAATAAAAGCAACAAATATTTATAAAAGAGGGACTTTTCCATTTCAATTTGGAATCTACTATGAAACTCCCTTTTCCCAGGAACTACACATGACGATTGCTTTCTCAACATGCCTTTTAACCCTATTAACGTTTTACCAATTTGACACATAATGTGTTATGGGGTTTTGTGAATAAACCCAAGAAACTTATTTGATTAAATCTGTATAAAAACCTAGTTTTTTACTAAATAACTCACATTTTGTAAATAACACATTACTGAATGAATCTCCTTTGAAATCTCGACCTTATGTCAACGTTGTGAGTCTAACTTCTATAAAACCTGAAAAGTGCCCGTAAGCGGAAAGAAAGTCGAAATTCTGAAGAACGCATTAGATAATATAATTTTTTAAGTTGATTGTTCAAATTGACGTGTAAAGTACTTTTGATATTTCACGAAGTACTTATAATATTTGTGAGGCTCTTGGAGTAAAGATCGAAATCTTATTTAGTTATATAGCGAAGAGAAACAGTTTCGGGTACAGTTTGTATTGAAATTCTATACATAAGGCACCCGAAACTTTTGCTCTTGAGTGTACTAGTACCATTCAGTTCCCATATTTATGGTTACGGTCGACATATCGATACATTAAAAACCGTTGAAGTAACCCATCTTAATAAACAATCGAATATCTGGTTTGGAGCAGTTTTGGTAAGAAACATGACATTTTGTTTGTGACTTGCGTTATTGGACAACATGACGGTCTAAAAGTCAACTGGCCCGTCAAATAATAGTAATATACTTATGGGGACAAATTTTATTTTTTATTTGATATGCGACTATGCATGACATACATACCTGATTATTTTGTACTCCAAGGGCCTATAAGTCGTTATCAATATAATATAATTGTATATTATATATGATTCACGGAATTATTTAGTATTATATAAGCCTAAGAACTGGCGCTTTAGTTTAAGTATTATATCACTGGTCAAGTCTTCTTGCCATATTTATATGTCTAGACGACCGGCTAGCCTAGTGGGTAGTGACGCTGCCTACGAAGCTGAAGGTACTGGGTTCGAATCCCGGTAAGGGCAAATATTTGTGTGATGAGCATGATTATTTGTTTCTGAGTCTTGGATGTTTTCTATGTATTTAAGTATATATATCTATTAAATATGTCGTCGTCTAGTACCCGTAACACAAGCCTTATTGAGCTTACTATGGGGCTAGCTCGATTTGTGTAAGATTGTGCCCTAATATTTATATTTAATAATATTCATATTTATTACTATTTAATAATCCATTTGTGTCGCAATTCGTGCCATTCTCAATTTATCCATTGATTATTTTATTTTCATGACAATTATCAATCATTTTAACATAAGGCGTTGATTTGATTCCGTGCGGCATGCAGCAACATGTTGTATAGATGTTCTATGCTGGTTTTATACAATGTGGTGCTGTACGCTGAGTGTTTATCGTGAAGCCTGCATGTAGGGAACGCTTTCGGTTTAAATCAAACTGTTTTTCGACCAGAGGGAAGTATACTTTTGGAATACTACGTACTCGTCCATACAAAAACTTTTAAATATTTTCCTATCTCAATGTTTTGTTCACCTAAAGTTTTTTTTTAAACCTGTAAACCTAGATATGCTGAAACGATCGACATCAAAATCAAAGTGATTTGTTAACATTTAGTTAGTAGAAAATGTTTTCTCCCGAAATGAAAATATCATATGAAAAGTACCCATTGTCAGTCGTGAGCTTCTTGCTATAATTCCCTCTTAAAAAGTGATTAAAAACGTACAATATAAGCCGATTACAGACCCTTTTGTTTGCTCTTGCCGCCAGCGGGCAGGGTGGCGACGACTGGGCATTTTATCGACTCCAAGCTCGCTCCGCTGTCCGCTGGTTTCCAGAATACAGCCTGTTCTCATCTAGGTAATTTTAAGATCCGACTGATTACCGACTCTCTATTTATTGTTTGTACTTACGTTTTCAATGTTTTTCAACTGTATTTAGACACTTTGTTAGGTAAATAAATGATGTAAAATTATAATTTTGTTTATGTTTAACTGTACCACTAGCTCTACCCTGAAAATGTGTAGCTGCCAGGAAAAAGGGGCCGTAGATCGTTTGGCGCTTACTTCATCATAGGGTTTTTTTTCACAGCTATTCAGAAAAGCTATTGTTGCCCCCAAATGAGGGATTTCAGTTTTCCTCATAAAAGCTATGAAAAACCGGCGAGCGAAGACACCATAGAATGCGAACTCCTTACAATTTTTTACCCAAACACGTACAAACGACAACACTTAACTGACCATCCTGTGTTTATATAGAACCTTATTACAATGCACTTAAGGTGCACCGATGGTCAGTTAGCTGTGTTGTCGATAGTACCTAAAATCCGGTATGCGCATGTTGGAACTAAATGGCTGCCTGGCATCGTTTTGACACCTTTGACACGTTTGGCCTCTATCCCCGCATAGTGGCAATGACACCCATTCCCATTAAATACATAGAAAACATCCATGAGCAAGGAAAAAATATTTGTGCTCATCACACAAATAAATGCCCTTATCGGGATTTGAAACCGGGACCTCCGGCTTCGTAGGCAGGGACACTACCACTCAGGCTACAGAGGTCGTCAAACTACTTAAAAATACACTACCTGGGATTTTTCAACTTAATTTGTTGCTAAATATGAAAGGAAAAGATAGCAAGGAGACGGCATAAAACTGACCGAAGTGGAGCGTTTCTAAAAAAAAATGCCACTATTATTAATTGTACTTCTAGGAATTTTATGTTAACTATTTCCACTCAGAATCAGGAGCTCTTTCGACCCTGGTAGGACAAAAAACTGTCCCAAAGATATTTTTCCTATTGTGTTACCATTTACCATACACTTTGTATGGTGGTAAAACAATAGGAAAGTTCAAAAATGTATGAACATTTTGGGACACTTTTTTTCTCCTATTGGGATGGAAAGACATCGTGATTTTGAGTAGAAATAACATAAAAATTGCAGAAAATCTCCGAAAAAATGTAGTGGCATTTTTTTTGAGAAACGCTCAGTGCGGCACGTGTACTAGCTACTGATTGTTTTATTGTTAACTAGTTTCCGCCCGCGACTTCGTCTGCGTGGACTCGAATAAAAATCATCCTATATTTTAATCCAGGCTATAAACTATCTTCGTGAACAATTTCATTCAAATCGGTTCAGCCGTTTAAGCGTGATTGAGTAACACACATCCAAACATCCAAACATCTAAACTTTCGCATTTATAATATTAGTAGGATGCGTAAATGTTTTACAACCCCACTTGAAGATAACAATTAAATAAATGTCGGTAATGGTTGGATTTAGTCCCCAACCCGCACTGGGCCAGCGTGGGGACACTGGGGTCTATTGCCCGTTCCCTCATCCATAAGAGGAGGGCTGTGCCTAGCAATGGGACGTAGGTATATAGACTGTTTATTTATTTATAAATATTTAAGTTTTAATTCATTAAGTAGATATTCAATATTTCACCCATTTGTTGGAAAGTTTACATGTCAAAAAAAATACACTTAATCAAATAACCCGCCCCGTGTCATTCCGGGCGCAAATGCCCTATTTATTTATTTATAATGGTTGGTTTTAAGGTATTTCGCTTTCCATACAAATCGTTATTTGACATTCGCAGGAACTTTCACAAATTGGCTTTCAATTTGAGACAAATTTTCTCCTTTTCTAGAAAAAACTTGGATACCTAAACTAGAATAATATCATGAGAAATTAGTTTGGGACGTCATATTTTGGGTAAATTAAGAGTCCGCAGTAAGCTCGGCCGAATTTCACCTTCTCATACAAACGTAGTTACGCTCTCATTTTAAAACTACGTGTTGGATTGTGACGACACTTTGCATATACAATGACATGAGGTATATCTATGTCTGTAATTAGTTTATATGGTTCCAGGTTATAAAACAAACGAAATACAGCAAAAACAAGTTTTGTATGAAAAACATAAATTAGCTGTATTTTTTTACTATGGTATCTGAATCTACATAAACTAATTACAGTCATAGATATTACTCATGCCATTGTATATGCAAAGTTTCATTACAATCCAACACGTGGTTTTAGAATGAGAGCGTAACTACTTTTGTATGGAGAATCGATCTTACTGCGGACTCTTAATGGAGAGCCAATTTATAAAAGTTTGTTACCTGCATAATAAGTTTATTAAAATCACTCTATTAGCTTGCGAATGTCAAATAACGTTTTGTATGGCAGGCGAACCTGTAATTTTCGTCATTTTAAGTGTGCTTTAAGTAAAACAAACTATACCTACCTATTCTATAAATTATGAATACACGACTGATTCAACTGTTGCAATATGTGAATCATGACATGATTCAGGCAGGAAGCCTGGTGCTATTGAGGAGGCAAGGCGGTTAGGTGTCGTGAGAACGGAACTGCCAAATCTTGAATTGGGCAGAGATCATGTGACTAGCCAGTCATTTTCAACGACTGCTTTTGGCCTGTCTGACCCCGAATCCCGGTAACCATGAACAAGAAAATTTGGTACGGGGTCTTGGATGTCCCCGAGGGGTGTCGGGTACGAATTTCACCAACCCCTTTCTTCCTGTGGGTGTCGTAAGTGGACTAAGGGAAAAGCAGGTTTGAAGTGTGTTGTCGGTTGTGGGCGAAGGGCTATCAAGCTATCACATCAATATCACATTTAGTAAATCTTTTAAATGGGTATGTATTACAATGCGGACATTTATGCTAAAAGTGGCACTGGAACATATTTCCATGTGCTCTGCCTACCCCTTTTGGGGATAAAGGAGTGAATCTATGTGTACATGAATGTATGAGTGTTGGATGTTTACTAAAAATAGGTACCTACCTAGTAGAAACAAAAGAATAATTAGGAAGACCCATTGTCTTGAATGACAAGTTTGTCACCGTCGCTATAGTAGTTACATACGTGGGTTCGTTAGCTTTTACAGGAAAATGTCGTGAGTTCCGTAATTAAATTAATTGCGAAGTCCCCAACCCGCACTTGGCCAGAAATTATCGTGCGGAAACCAGCATATGGAACTTCAGTGGCGCATGTGAAGTCTCCAAGAACCCACTCGGCTAGCGTGGGAACTATGATAATCATGGTGAATGTTGGTGTGCAGTGTCAAATAAGGGTCAAATCACCATTATTTAACACTTTCGCAACCAGACCTAAAACTTGAATGTACCGCAGAAACCCAAGAAATATATAAGCGCCCACTAGGCGAGTTCTTTGGTCCACATAATGTGCAACGCAATACTTCACGCCGAGCGCCTACTAGGCGGGCGCACTTTTTGCTATACCGGCGACCCACGAGGCGGGTGCAGGGCTGTGCCAAGTCATTTTTATGATCAAACATTATTATTTCGTTCCTTTTTTATTTTAAAACATAAAACATAAACATAATTAATTGATCAAACATAAAGTACATCAGTTTCCATATAGACTAGGAGCTTACTATTAGAGGCAAATAACACGTGCCTGAGCTAGAATACCCTGTGTTTTTGCTATGTTTGTTTGTATTTTGTTTGTGCTATGACATTATTATTGGAAATATCTACCATAAGGCAGTAAAATACTAATGTTTTTTCCCTTGTGGTGTCTACCTTATATATTCCCAATTCGGTTTTGTGATTAATGATATTCTAAATTTTTATCTTATAGTGAGTGAAACTAATAAAATCTGGCACCGTATTTGGTAGAAATATTCCAAACAACAAAAATCTTGTATGTTGGCGTCAACCCTGCGCGTCGCGGTGATGTGCGCCCGCTAGGCGGGCTCTTTGGTATAGACTGAAGCCATCTATAGTTAGATAGCGCATCCCGCCTAGCGGGCTGTCCGGCATCTGAGCAAAGTTACGGAGCGCCCACTAGGCGGGTTCTTGGTTGCGAAAGTGTTAATTGTTGTTGGTGGAGTAACTGCTACTGATTTTTGTCCTCTGCCAGCCTCTTGACGTCTTCGTACGACTCGACGGCAACTTTCTTTATTATTTGGCTGGTGTAAGTATGTCTTTGGCCTTCCTCTGCCTCTCTAAGCTGCTCAGCTATGGGGTATGGATAAAAAAGACGGGTATAATTCGACTTTGCTTTTTGAAGGCACTTGACATCGTCAATTCCGCCATACGGTTGTGACGTAGCGAAATTTGCCATAAGTACGTCAACTTCAGCTTTATTGCACTCTAAATTTTAAAGGTTGATGGGTCGGTGATTTCGTTATGTCACGGCGCATCATTAAAATGCATGGAATCACGCCCCAGGCCCTTGGCTGCGCCCCACCGCGCTTCCGACAGTAATCGCTTTCCGCTAGGTGTGAAGCGGCGCGCGTGTGCACGGTATACACGCTTCGGATACGACCGGAGATATCTTCTCATGGAATGTCATTTCAAGCACACGATGCATTTTGTCACACCTACTTACTGAAAAGGAATGAAAGGTAGGTATTGCTGCCTCATTCCAACTAAGTATATCAAGTTGTGATTAAGGCCTGATGTCCGCAGCTAATCCACACAATATATACTTATGGCCCAATGTACTACAGCTACTCTTTACAAAAATTATGACCCTGGGTTCAAGGGTGGCTGACGCGCTACAGACTATCGGCAGGATTTTGAGTCTGTATGCTGGGTTGGCTACCAGACGTTTCTGGGTTGAGCACGGCCCACCCGGCTCTCCCTATATACGCCCATGCCTTTCTCCAACAACTCTACTCCCAGCCTACTGGCGAACCTTATTATGTCGGGAAACCTAACATAATCAAGATGGCGGTAGCCTTACCTTCGAAGGTATATGCCGATAGCCGATAGCGAAGCAGGGGGTCCGGAGTCCGGACGACGAAGCCATTTAGTCCGCATGTCTGGCGATGCCATGCAGCAGGACGTCCCGAATATTATAACATTACTGCGGTGCAGAAGGCAAGGGGAAACCACTGCACTATTTTTCTCAGGAAATCCGTTATGGCAATAAAAGGAATCGAGGAAACGATGGCATACGACCGGGTCACCACACCGCGCCATGCAGTCCAGCTGGCCGATTGAGTAACGTGTCGTTCGTACCCTACGGCCGTAAGTTAGGTAGATTTAAATGTAATTTTTCAATGAAAAAATGACTGTTGAGTGGTCTTTAACGCTCTACTGAAAAGTTTCTCAACTATCCCTCAGATACAAAATGTCACTGGTAATAAAATGAAGACAGAGTGCCATGGAAACCGCTCATCAACAACGGCGTCACATGGGATGATATAGATATCTCCGGAAGTATCCGCTGGTGCGCGGTATGCGCACACACCGTTCCCCTTGCATCCGCCCGGACGCGCTCCCGTGGGACGCCGGGTCCCCTCCCGCCGAATATCGAAAAACGCGCACAATCTCACACTTCGCTGCCAGAGTGATCAGTAGCCGTAAGAACTGTCCTTTTTGTACCAGCAATTGTCAAGTTTACTATTGACTGCTACCACAGGCCGCGCCAGTCTGTGAGAGGGTTAATCCTTGGAATTATTACTCAAGAGTACATCTGAATGTCTGTCAACTTAGACGAGCTTTACAGGACTGGCGTTCCATGAACCAGCTTGACTCAAAAACTTTCCTAGGTAGGTATGTGTCTGAATTTGAAGAAACCACTGTAGCTGAACGGTAAGGCTGTCAATCTGGAGGTCGTGTGACCGGACCCCGGATCTTACCTCTGGGTTTTTGAAAAAGATGTATGTACGAAAGCCACGGTAGCCTAGTGGTTCAGGCATGCGGCTGTCAGGCGGCGGTGGATTCAAATCCCAGCTCGCTCAATGAGTTTTTCGGAATATTTACCGTTAGCTTTTCGGTGAAGTAAAACATCGTGAGGGAACCGGTCTAATCTCAATAAGGTCTAGTTTACCCTCT
Organism: Epinotia bilunana; assembly: GCA_947049275.1. Classification (NCBI taxonomy): domain Eukaryota; kingdom Metazoa; phylum Arthropoda; class Insecta; order Lepidoptera; family Tortricidae; genus Epinotia; species Epinotia bilunana. The sequence continues at coordinate 11,140,801 of OX346275.1, read as the reverse complement.
GGATTGCAAGGTCAGTTGGCAGTCGCTTTCATAAAACTAGTGCATATTATGTCAAATCCTGGGATTAGGTGGCAAAGCGGAACCTGTGTTCCTTTAGGATTAACGCTAGGAAGATGGATGTATGTACGAAACGTCTTATGTACAATGTACGTACCTACGAGCAGCGAAATTACAGGGGCCTGCTTTTACCGGGGAAAACGCTAGGCAGCATAATGATGTCTGAATTTGAATACTATTTAAGTAAATACTTACTTAAATAACCAAATTCTGGAAAAGGAGGAGGTTCTTAATGAAGGTATTTTAGAAGGCACTAGCGACCCGCACCGGCTTCGCACGGGTACTATATTATACATATAAACCTTCCTCTTGAATCATTCTATCTATTTAAAAAAACCGCATCAAAATCCATTGCGTAGTTTTAAAGATCTAAGTATACAAAAGGACAGACAGCGGCAAGCGACTTTGTTTTATCCTATGTAGTGATGTAGTGATGAATAATTTTGATTGTTACCAAGAGTGCCCCGTTTCACGAAATTACAATTTTCCAAATCTAATCTGGCAATACTGGTCAAATGGCCAGTCGCAGTAAACGAAAAAACCATAGAAAAACCATAGTAGCGCCGCAAAAATACCCCACAGAATGGGTGCCATTGCCATTATGCGGGGATCAGGGCGGGGTGTCAAAACGATGCCAGGCAGCCGTTTAGTTCGAACATGAGCCTACCGCGTTTTAGGCACGTGTTTGGGTAGAGTATCTTTATACCCTTCGCATTCTATGGTTTTTTTTGTTCGCTGGCCAGTCGTTATTGATTAAGCTCTGTATTCCCCGTTTACAATTGTGGAATTGTTACTTGTAGCTTAATGAACCGGGCACATGGCACATCTCTACGAAATCCGCTGTGTCTTGCCTCTCGCATATCGAATTATACGAAAGCTCAAACCCTTTTGATTCAATTAATTCCTGTGCTTTCATCACCATACCTCGTTTGGATGCCTTATATACAGCAGAAGTAGCTACGCAAAATAACACGCTCAAAATGATCTAGACAGTCCCTACCCTCTTGTCATTAGCATTGTTACTTTTGCTGCTGACTGTACCTACTTTAACTAACTCTGTAATCAGAATTTGCTGATGTGTTCTTAACTGAAAACGCCCGACTGCCGAAGCAGAGGAGGGTTATGTTTTTCGAGCGTATGTATGTATGTATCTATGTATGTGTGTACGTCTTATTCTTTGGCACGCCCTGCAGCTTAAACCATTTGACGGATTTCGACATGTTAGGTTAGGTGTCGTTGGATTACTCTTAATCGTCGGAGTGACGTAGGCTATAATAGTTGTAAAATAGCAGTCGGGTTTTACGAAAAATCTTTTTATTTCACTTGTTAAACTCACCACTCTATTATGGCAATTATTAATGCTGGTGACTGAAACATATTTAGTGTTGCCAAATAATTGGAGAACTTGGAACTTTGGCAAGTTTGGGGATATATGGGCCGGGACACAACTGACTGTGATGCAACTGAAAGTAGGTCAGGCGGTCGATACAACGAACTTGAACGGGAGAAAGTTACCGTGTCTCGTTGCATATTATAATTCCTTTATGGCGATTGATGACGTGAATTATAGAAATAAATTGTTTCATAATAACGGTGTAGCGAGCACACAAAATGAGAGTATACTAAACGGCTATAAGTAATTTTTACTTCAGCCGGCGCCATATTTAACGATGACGGTCTGTAATCGAATCGTATATTGGTGCCACCCGCCTTAAGCATAGAAAATAAGTTTCTGCCAAAAAAATGGTACAATGTTTTATTACTAACTGTAATTTCTTGCACAATCACCAACTACTCGTTTAGGGTATTCAATGATCACAAACTTTCCGGATACGAAATTTAATAGCAATTGGTCCAGCGGCTTAACCGTGAATAGGTAACAGGCAGAGTTACTTTCGCATTTACAATATTAGTATGAAAGTATGGATATGGCATGGAGATTTAGAGGATAAATGAAATATCATCCCGCTCGAATTTGGAGCAGCCCAACTGGGGAAGTACCTCCGCCTTGCAGAAGACCACAGCCATAATAACACTACTTACTACTTGCTCTGTAGTAGTGTTGTGTTCCTGGTGGTGAGCAAGGTCGCCAGAGCTCCCGAGGATGCGTTGTGTTGAGAGCGAGGGAATTTGTTCCTTCAGCTGTCAATACGGCGAATCTTCAAACATATCAAGGGTCGGCAACGCCCATGGAGCCTTTGGAGTTGCATGTGTCTATAGGCTGCGGGGTCCGCCTACCATCAGGCGGGCCGTACGCTTGTTTGCCAACGTCGTTGTATAAAAATAAGGATAGAATATTTTCTTTCCAGTCTCCAAAGCAAATAAATCCCGTATAGTGTGTAGGTGCCTTAATGTACCTAAGATACATATATTTTTGCAGCCTTTAATACTGTATCCAAAACCGTGTCCATACCCATAACACCCATAACACAGTGGCTTTCAGTTCACGATCGCGACATCTAAAACCGTTACTAAGGACATAACTCGCAACAAAAACCGTGCCGGTTACGCCGTTTAGATCCGAGCCAGCGTTATGGTGTCCCGGCGATGCAGCAGGAAATGGGTCACGGGATCGATACAGGCCTTGAATGTCCGGGTTCTGACATTCGGTAATTATTTCATATTATTATTATATTCAATACGGTAGCCCAGTGGTTCTGGCATGCGGCTGTCAAGAAAACCGATCTAATCCCAATAAGGTCTAGTTTTCCCTCTGGGTTGGAAGGCCAGGGGACCGATTTTTGACTTTCGAGTGCTCGACTTTCACTCGAAAACTGACGAAAATTATGAAATGTTATTTTGAAATAGCGATAGAAAATTGAAAAACGAGTGGTATTGACCAATCGTATTCAATTATATTAGTAGAAAGTACACTACAAACGTATTTACTTTTATTTGATTTTCGAGCGCTCAAAAGTCAAAAATGGGTCTCCAGATGGCAGTCGCTTTCGTAAAACTATGTCAAATCTTGGGATTGTCAAATATTGACACCTGTCAAGCAAGCGGACCCCGGACTCCTTTAGGGCACAACCGGGAAGAGCGGTAGGGGGGTGATGATGATGTTATTATATTAAATACTAGCTTTTGTCCGCTTGACACTTCGTCCGCGTCTTTAACAAAGATATGGCAAAATAGCTTCTGCCCCCGACTCCGTCCGCGTGGAACTCGTCTATATAAGAAAGAAAGAAAGAAAGAAAGAAAAACATTTATTCGTGACACACAAAACGACAAACATTTAGTAAAAATACAAAAATAACACGTCATTAAATGGTCCCAACTCAGCATGGTGCAGGCGGTTACCAGCGCTGGTCTTCCGTTGTAACCATTGGTGAAGCCACGGGGGGCAGCGCACACATTGCTTAAAATATATAAATATAAAACTTAGAATAATAAACAACAACAATAAGACAGGCAATCAATTGTAAAAATAAAAAATATAACAGAAAATAAATTAATAAAAGAGAGATATGGCAAGGCTTATAAATAAGAATGCAGAAGTGAGTAGGTATACAAGGATAAGCAAGGATGCAGCTAGTGTCCATATAATTTTCTTCACTATATCGTAGCTTTATACAAACTTTCACCCCCTTAGGGGATGATTTCCGGGATAAAAATCTTATGTCGTTCACCGGCTCCTATCTCGAATAATTACTAAATCGATTTAGCGCTTTAAGCGTGAATGAGGTAACAGACTGACAGACAGACAGTCACTTTCGCATCTTATAGGTAATATTAGTATGGATGTAGACTTCCGACAACAGCGTTAATTATTGTAGCCACATATAAAATCATTCATTGCCTTAGGGTATGACTTCAGGGAGAAAACTATCCTAGATATTATTATTCATCTCGATTTTATCAAAATTGGTTCAATGGTTGAAACGTGAAAAGGTAACAGACAGACAGGCAGAGTTACATTAGCAATTATAACATTAAAGTATAGTAAGTAGCTATACTACATATAGTATGGTTAGTTATGATGATTATAAAATTTTAATCGTGAGCAACTGATTGAAAAATCTTGTTATGAGATCCAGACAGATTAGGCGTAAGGACTGAATTCAATGCATCATTCTCCACTATAATCTGTCTGGGGCCTTCGTCTTGGCATGGGCAGAAGGCACAATCATTAACTTAGAAAAGACAGCAAAGTACTATAATGAAAGAAAACAAGACGCTACTAAGACTAAGGCATGGAAAATAAACATTTTTGCTTAAAACTATCAAGACATGTTAATAAGGTAAAGGCAGCTATTAACGACCCATCGAAAATCGGAAGGTATTACCGACCTATTATAGTTATTCGTTATTTTTACGTTTCCAGAACTATTCTAGCTATAAGCAGGGAAAGCTATACACGCGCTTGTTCCTTGAGCATCGTATACTTTTACTTTAGTGTGTGTAGCAGTGGGCAAAAGAGATAAAACTCGTCAGTTTCTACGGGGGAAGCGCGGACGCAAGTCGCGCCATACTGGCTCTTGTTCCTCCAAGTAAGTACGTGACTTTTCTGCTTAAGACATTTATACGAATTTGTGAACCCTATACTTTATCGTGTATTATTAATTATACCGTTTAAGTGTCAGCTTTTGATTTCTTACCAATTTTTTTGAAAAAAAAAAAAAAAAAAACCGCTAAAACTATGAATTAAAAAAGGACGGCGATGGCTTCGCCACTTTTTGTTATGGCAGCTATCAACGACCCCTGAGTCGGTAATGGCCGCAAAGTAATGTTTAGTTTTTCTCTCTTTTATGTTATTATATTGCATTATAACACAAGTTTTTTTTACCAGTTTGAAGCTATAAACAATCAGTATTTGTAAAAATCTATTAGCGACACATAAATTGTTGTCCAGTTTTCTTATTTTAGCGTTGTCAATTCAACCAAAATTATGATAATTTAGGTAGATCGATATTTTATAGTAATCTTCGTAAATTATTGTTTCTCATTTAAAGCCGTATTGTTTTGTTAATATTTTTTGTGATATTAAACACTAACAAACGATTTTGTAGTCAGAAGGTCGATTGAATAAAAATTGCCTACTTTTTATGAGTCGGTAATAAATTTTATGTTTGTCATTACATATTTTATTAACGACCCAAACCCGAGCAAAGGAGTCGATAATAGCAACCATGATAAACTATTACCGACCCATATGAGTCGATAATAGCAACCATAATAAATTATTACCGACCCATATGAGTCGGTAATAGCAACCATAAGAAACTTTTAGTAATAGCTTCTTATGGTGGTTATTACAGGCTTCTATGGGTCGATAATGGTTTCTTAAGGTTGCCATTACCGACTCCTATGGGTCGGTAATAAAATATGTAAGGACAATGTATTACCGACTCATAAAATGTGGGTAATTTGTAGTCGTAGTTTTTGGACATACCCGGGTAACGATCGGTAATAGCTGCATAAAAATCGTTAATAGATTCACAGCCGTTATTTTAGGACGGCAATAGCAACAATCGACTTCGTCACTTCTTATATTTTTTTTAATACGATAATCCTTTATTTATAGGCATTTGACTGAGCAAATATAATCTTTATATTAGTATAAAGATCACATTTTGTTTTTTAATTTTATATGTTAGTGTTTAGACACTAACATATAAAATTAAAAAACAAAATGTGATGGCAACCAGTATACTTAATAAGTAAGGTCGATTTTAAAATTGCCTTAAGGGGGTCGTTAATACCTGCGTTTACCTTATGACAAAAGCGTCAGAGAAAAGAACTCCACTCAGCTTAGGAATGAAAGTTCATATGGGAACGAAGTCGCGGGAAAAAGCTGGGGCCGTAGATAAGGTTACAATCAACAAGCGCTAACGCCAATAGAAAATAACAAAATGTGGTCATTCCCATACATTTCATTAGTTTTCTAATGGTGTTAGCGCTTGTCGATTGTACAACCTTGTCTATGCCACCTGGTGTAGGTAGTTAGTAAAATAAATGTCCAGTCAACGATAAGGCGACGTACATATTAGCAAGTGATGTACAGTCAACAACAGAAGTTGCTTAGCAGTTCTAGTGGTCACAATGATCTACACACGAACTCTAATGTCAAGAGAATAAGGATCTGTGTAGGTCATTTTGAGCGTGTTATTATGCTTAGCTACTTCTGATGCTGACTGTTTTATGACTACGTGTCTAAATTTGCATAGCAATTTCTAATCTAAACAGCCACAGAACGCTCCGTATTCAACAAATTGCACTTACCAAAAACATTAACCTACCCTAAGTCGTTTGAACCTTACCACGTCTCAATTCAAACCTTAAAGCCATTATCAAAAAGTTCAAAATCACAATAATGCCCCCTGAAACTTCACGGGAATGAGAACTCGTTATACTTCAGGACTCACTGACGAACGATTTTGATTTTTATGATGATAGTAGTAGAGTTCAGATTCGGTTTTGATGTGGGGTGGCTAAGCTGTGTACTGAAATGTCCCTTGTACGTTCGAGAGGTACTCAGTAATGTGTGCATTTATCTCGGGATCTCGGTGTATAAAGCTGAGTTCACATGTAGGTACTGATATGGTTCCCTAAGCCTACTCATACATGACCCCTTAATGAGTCATGTCATGCATGAGTATGCTATGAACAAGATCGGTCGTGAAACTAAAGGGAGAGTTCGCTGCTATCCAGCGTAATGAAAATGTGGTTTAAGCTTTTGTTGTATGTTTATTAAATATATAGTAAAAAACAAATACCTATAAGCAGCTAAAAGAAATAAAGCGTGATGCATTGCGGGTAAAACATAGTGCTCTAATAATTATATCTGTTCATGTAACATCTTTCACTGTAACCTATGTTTAACAAAATAAATATTCTGATTCTGATTCTAAAAGACCCTACGAGGGTAGGGCTATAAGACGACCAGTTGATCGCCCCAGATATCGGTGGGTTGATGTGGTGGATTCGGATCTTCGCGAGCTCCAAGCTGGCAACTGGCGAGAAACCACTCAAGATCGGGACAGCGGCGTGCACTCGTATTGGAGGCCTACACACTTCGGGTCGTTGCGCCAGAGGAGTAAGTAACTAAGTCTACCTAAATAAAAATCATAGTTCACCCTGAGACATCGAAAACCAATGATAATCGACAATGCCCAATATGTTTTTAAATATGTAGTAAGTATATTTTTACACGAATGCCCAACGAAAAGGAGTGTGCGTGAGATTCTTTATTCCACCAGAATCACTCAACCCCTTAACCACACAGTACCTTAACACTTTCACTGCGAGGAACCCGCCTAGCGGGCGCCTACGCCGTAGTCGCTTTCAGCTAAATACGAGAAAAACCACGGCAACGAGCGTAGCGCGTAGCGATTCTTGGCAGTGAATGTTCCACTCATTCAGGGCCAAGAATGTGTTAATATAGGTCGTTATAATATTTACGTCAACCCGGGTGACATAGGCAATATGACGTCACAATAAAAACAATATGGCGGCTTATATGATCAATATTAATTACATAATGTTAGCTTATACAGTCAGAACATTGAGAGACTCGACCTAATCATGATACATAAACTGATTAATTAACTAGGCGACGACGTGACAGACCCGTCATAAGATACCCAACGTATATATTTATAGCCAAACTACATGGTTTGTATATAGATTTTCGTGATAAAGCTTCCGTGATAAAGTTTTCGTGATAAGTACATGGTATTTTTCGCGATAAACTCGTGTGTAAAAGTTTTCGTGAAATAGTTTTTCGTGATAAAGTCGATCGTGTAAAATTTTTCGTGATAAAGTAATGATGCGTTTTATTACTTATCTCTACGTATACCATGGTTCCGTCCTTTCCTCAACCACTCAATCACTGAAACACAGAATGATCAAAACACAAATTGTATATACAGAAGGCTTCATAAGTGCACTTACCTATGCTATACTTTCGAAATGTTCATTGAAAATATTTCGCAGCTTTGAAATCATTTTAAAACACAGTTTGGTTCAAGTTTGTTGTAAAATATATACGAAATGGCAAAGTGAATCTAGCTCAAATGGATTTTTGTCCAGCATGAAATATGTTCATAATTAAAAAATACGTGCTAATTACATTAACATTACATGTCTATTTAAATTATTATCAAAATCGTCTATTTTGTACAAAATTCCTATATCCTCCTCCTCTTCCTCCTCTTTCCTATCCTACTAATATTATAAATGCGAAAGTTTAGATGTTTGGATGTTTGTTACTCAATCACGCTTAAACGGCAGAACCGATTTGAATGAAATTTTGCACGAAGATACTTTATAGCCTGGATTAAAATATAGGATAGCTTTTATCCCGGGTCCACGCGGACGAAGTCGCGGGCGGAAGCTAGTTGGTCATATTTTGGAGTGTAGGTACTACGTAATTCCAGACGAACGTATTTCTTTCGATAATAAAGTAGGAATTTTTTACTTTTAGGACGTTATTTAGCATTATTCAAATTTTCCATGTCTTATATTTTTGAATTGATATTATTCATATTCATCCGATTATTTCGAGTTGTCAATTTTCCATTTAATTTTGTGCTCAATGACAGTAAATCGGCAATAGGTCTCATGCCAATTGCTGGTTCGAAACTTGATACTTTCATAACACTAGTGTCAACTTTAGAGACGTTTAATTTATTTTGATTAGGTACAGTACAGACAAACGCCCTATTCTATAAAATCTTGGTTACAGGCAAACGCCCTATCATATACATAAATGTATATCTGTTATTGTTGTTTTTAGAAAGCTCAGAAGCCACAAACGGATTAGATTTCTGCGTGATGATTGACGAGAACCTTATTCCGAGGGGTTACGGAATGTTTTCGTGTAACTGAAGGTTACCATGCTCACTGCCGAGATGGAAATGTAATAAGGTTAGATGTGGATAAACGGGGATATGTCTTAGTTCCAGAAACCAGCAAGGCGCGCGATCTCTGGTCGTAACTATGAGGAAATTCTGGCGTAGCGCTATTATGACCAGCCTCCTATTCTGTATCTTGTTTTAAGCTCTGGTTCAAAATATGCCTGTCTGAACTTAGGTCGGTTACCAACATTATAAAAGGGAAAATCCAGAGCTTGTATAGGTTTGTGAGCCCAAATAGCCTTGGCGAGTTGTCGATGGTCGTCGATTTATTCGTAGCTCAACCACGGTCGAATGGTTTGTACACATTGTAGTCTTAGTCCAAAGACACCTAAACCTTCATAGTCAACGTCATACTGCATTTGAGTGTGGGCCCTGAGCCGCGAATCATCGCTTGTTGGTAAACACTGCCTGCACTGCTCTAGCTGCGACCATTGCTGCAATAGATCAGCAATGGTCGCGGTTATCTTTCAACACCCCCCCAGAATAAAAAACACTGCCTAAAAAGTCCGCTCTTCCGAAATTCCCGGAACCCGCATCTATTTCTGCTGCATCTCTTCATTCCAGCATCCCTTGCCACGCATGCGCGCAGGACGAACCCCGAGTCCTTTGTCCATATCCTCCCCGACGCCTCGTCGGGCTACCACGCTGCGCGCGAAGCCAGGTCCGGCTACAACGCGGCGGGAAAAACGTGAGTACGTGCGTAATTCTATTTTATTAAAGTAAGAGGTGTTGTTGGAATTTGGACCGTGTTGTGTTGACGTTAGGCTTATAATGGTTCGAAAATTTGAGATGAGTCCGTGAGTTCGGGCAAAAAGTATGTGTATTGGGGAAAATATCATTTGTAGAAATGTATTTTGTGATTTGCGTTGCGTGCCTATGCAAATAAAACATTTTCTATTCTATTCTATACTGATATTATAAAGAGTTTCATAGTTTGGAGTATATACATAGCTTTGTGAGGGTGTAAGTTTGCGTGAAGGGTTTAATCTCCGGAACTAATCTTTTTGTCTGTGGTCATATATCATCACATTATATTTATTAAACGGGACTTAATCGCATAAAAAATTTCAACGGTTTTAGGATTTCATCTCCATGGAAACCTAATAAATGTAAGCGTCAAAAAACATCGTCTATTATTTTTATCGCCAGACATTGTTAGTGTTTGTGTCGGCCAGATGACAACCCTAGTGTACAAACGCCAACACAGTTAACTGACCATCCTGTATTTAAGTATAGGTATAGAACCTTATTAAAATGCACATAAAGTACGGGTAGTTCGGAAAACCCGCGCAGCAAGAAGAATGAAACGAATGAATACGTGATTAAATCCCGTTTAGTAAATCTATACTTTATATTATAAATGCGAAAGTGTGTGTCTGTCTGTCTGTCTGTCTGTTACCTCTTCACGCTTAAACCGCTGAACCGATTTAGATGAAATTTGGTATGGAGATAGTTTGAATCCCGGGGAAGGTATTAACATAGGATAGTTTTTATTCCGGAAATCATCCGCTGAGGGGGTGAAATCGGGGATGAACGTTTGTATCGGGCTACGATATAAACGAGTTCCACGCGGACGGAGTCGCGGGCAGAAGCTAGTATAATATATCAGCATTATCAGCCAATAGGTGTACGTCTGACTGCTGGGCACAGGTCTCCTCTCATGGATGCGGCGAACGGGCAGTAGGCGATTAAGGCTGGGTCATAGGGCTGTAGAATTATGAAGCATGTGTTTCAGAACTCATTTACGTATAGTGTAGGTACTAGCTTCTGCCCGCGATTCCGTCCGCATGGAACTCGTTTATGTCGTAGCCGTTTGTATGGACAAACTTTCAACCCCCATTTCACCCCCCTAGGGGAGGATTTCCGGGATACAAAATATCCTATGTCCTTCCCCGGGACTCAAATTACACATCCCAAATTTCATCTAAATCTGTTCAGCGGTTTAAGCGTGAATAGGTAACAGACAGACACACTTTCGCATTTATAATATTAGTATAGATGTGTGCTCGTTTACCTACTTTACATAAAGATGGCAACATGTAGAGGTGGGTGAGTCTGGCGCGCATCGAGTAGCAGTTGTGTATCAATCAAAGTTGTTTCCAAATTCTTGTAAGGAGGTTCACGTCTTTCTTCGACGTGTGATTGATGAAAGGGAAGGTACAGTCGTCTTCAAATCGGGGACATTTACTGGTTATAATAAACTATATGTGTTCTTAAATTCGCGATACATTTTAAACCATACTGTTCCCAATTTATTTCCTCTTAGCGTAACCTAATTCAATATGGAGTTGAAGTATTCGGAATATGTAGGGTTTACATATCTATGGAGTTGTCCCATATGATCATTAATTTGCAGGTCATAATTACAGATAATAATCATGTATAACAAATAATGTAGGGTTATTATTAGGGTATTAAATTTCGGGCCTAATGTTTAAATTTTTATTCTAGCATAGGTTTCATCATAGACTGATTTTAATATGTTCACTGAGTATGTAGATACTCCGTCGGACTTCAATGATGTCCATAGGCTTTCCTGGTCTATGGAGTCGAAAACCTTGCAAAAAACAATAAACGTGATGAAAATGATTTGTGGATATTCTAACTTCGAATATTTTTTGCATCGCTTGTAGATGATCGTATGTAGAATAGTTCCTTCGGAATCCTGCCTGTTCTTTCGGCTGTCTAGCATTCACCCATTTCAACTTGTCACGTAGCGACGTAGCAATAAGGTGAAAAAAGGATACATCTTTTTATAGACGACCGTACCTATACTTGTAGGTACGAAGAACTGATGAGTTTCGAAGTTTTGAAGTTTGGTTTGTCCTTTGTACGATATTCAAAAAGATTCATCCATACTGATATATTTTCCTTTCTAATATTATAAAGAGGTAAAGTTGGTAAAAAGAAAAGAGCGTACTCCCATCTTAAAGGCCGGCAACGCACCTACAACTCTTCTGGTGTTGTAAGTGTCCATGGGCGTCGATTATCGCTTACCATCAGGTGATTCGAATGCTCGTTTGCCTCCTATATCATAAAAAAAAAAAAAGGTGTACTTTAGATATTTTGTATGTAGGGAAGCTGTGCTGTATATAAGGTCATTACGCTGGTTACGCGACCACCTTCGGTTAGCGACCACCTGAGGGAGAAGGTTTTTTCTATTGAAGATAACATCAATTCTACAGACCCTATTGAGACAATTGTCTCAATAGGGTCTGTAGACTGCATGTGTAACTTATTAGTTATACATGAATTTTTGTTGTTGTTTTAGAATAGAAATCTACTAAAAAACCGAGGAAATATCCTTTCAGTTCACCAACTCAGCTAAGTGGTCGCCAACCGGCACATAAAATTAGGTGGTCGCTAACCGGCGAAATGACCCTATTTATGTTCCCTCTCTTTCATGAGAGGAGTGTGCCCAGCAGTGGGACGTACCTATAGAGGCTGATGATTATGATGATTATGATGATTGAGTGCCTGGTTGACCGAAAATAGCTTTTATTCGGGCCAGGATTTCCTTAAAACCACAAGTTAACACTTTCGCAACCAAGAACCCGCCTAGCGGGCACCTACGACGTAGTCGCTTTCCGCTATACATACAAGGAAAACCACATCGCATTTAGGTATAATATTAGTATTTATAGTACGTATATAGTACAGTTATAGTATATGGATATAAAACTAGACCGCAGCGCACCGAGCACGCGAGAGTGCGCTTCCAGAAGGAATCCTTAAATCAATAAAGGGTCGGCAACGCGCTTGAGATTCTGCTGGTGTTTCTAGTGTCTGCTTACCATCAGGCGGATACCCGCGTAAGCATACGCTTGTCTGCAATCGTCGTAGTAAAACAAAATACTTATGCGCCTAACGACGCACCCTTACTATCCTTACTAATATTATAAATGCAAAAGTGTGTGTGTGTGTTTGTCCTTCTTTCACGTCGCAACGGAGGGTCGTATTAAAGTGATTTTTGTACGGAGATAGTTTAGAGGCTGGAGAGTGACATAGGCTACTTTAGACATAGAAAACATCTAATTCCCACGGAAAAATTCAATATTTTACATTTTCCTATAACCACGCGGGCGAAGCCGCGGGCATCAGCTAGTAAATTATAAGTAGTAGGCACTTTCTCTTCGGTCTTCTGTCTAACAAAACCGATGACAGCTAAAGGTGACCGTAACCGGTTACTGGTGGAGAGGCAAGGCCCGAACGCCGCGCGCGCTCCGTTATTGTCATACCTCTGCACCCCACGCCGCGCAGGCGAGGACTGAGTTAAGAGTCCGCAGTAAGCTCGGCCGAATTTCACCTTCCCATATAAACGTAGTTACGCTCTCATTTTAAAACTACGTGTTGGATTGTGAGGAAACTTTGCATATACAATGACATGAGGTGTCATAGTTTATATGGTTCGAGTTTATAAAACAAACGAAATACAACAAAAACCAATTTTGTATGAAAAACTTAAATTCGCTGTATTTTTTAACATGGTATCCAAAGCTACATAAACTAATTACAGACATAAATATACCTCATGTCATTGCATATGCAAAGTTTCATCACAATCCAACAAGTAGTTTTAAAATGAGAGCGTAACTGCCTTTGTATGGAGAATCAAGCTTACTGCGCGGTCGACCTATAGATAGTTGAAATCATGATACCGCATAGTATGTGCTCTGTCACTCCTAACTCGGCGTATCGACACCTCGGAGGTGTGCGAGAGCGGTAGCCGAAGCGACAATAGGAAGAAGATGAACACCGTCATCAAAAAATCAAGTTCAATGGAATCGGGCGCAAAATATATTTTTCCCTACGGGTCGGAAATCTATTCATTGTTGAAGTGGAATTGACATAATTCAGTTTGTGGAGTAGGGTCAGCGTTGATTAGTTTATGAAATCAACAATATTAGGTGTTTCCGAACCAAGTGATTTACAGAGAATGAAAACTAGCGTCTCTAGTGAACTGTAGACCTCGCGGGCCTGTCATCTTTCTTTTAATATCCAAAAATTGAATCGACATATAAAACATAATTATCGAACCAGCTCACAAGAGCTGTTAAAGGGCGATTGCGCTACCTACCCTAACATGTTTTAAGCTCACCTCAACGCTCACCCACAAATGACAATGCCATGCGTAGTAACTAAGCCTAGGTAGAGGTCTAGTTTCGTGACGGGTGACCGGCGGGGTGAGCCGCATTAGCGCGTAGAGCATAACAGCCCTGGGCTGGAGCCGCCTCTGCAGCAGCTCTTCCGGACAGGTAGTTTTGTATTGTTTTGATACAATTGAGCTATGTTAATTATTACACTCGAGGCAGAATTGTTCACGCGAGCTGCAGGTGAGCGTGATAACTTGATAAGAGAGTCGAGAGAGTAATCAAAGGTTCCATACGACGTTATTCAACATATTGGCGAGAGAAAAATCCTTTTACATTCGATGAAATTTTTGTCCTAAGTTATATTCTTTAGTCATTGATGGTGAAAAGGTTTTATTTTTTTCTCTTGAAATTGCTTTTAACGATCCAATACAAATACGAACTCGGCTCTTGTGGATTGTGTCCCTTAATCCCATCTCTCAGAGTGGAATCAAGATTAATCCCTCTCGTGATTAAACTGAGATGAAGTTTGCTAAACTAAGTGCCTGTAGTTAGGCACTTACTATATGTGGCTCTGTTTTACGTTCTATCTACAAGACTACCTACTAACATAACATTACATAGATTCACTCCTTCATCCTCAAAAGGGGTAAGCAGAGCACATTAAACTTAAGTTTCAGTGCCACTTTTAGTATAAATGTGGGTAATAAAAGGTCGACAAAATGTGATATCGCAGTGATAGGTTGCTAGCCAGTCCACAAAACACTTCAACCCTGCTCCCTTAGTCGACTTACGACACCCACGGGAAGAAAGGGGGCGGTGAAATTCTAAGCATGAAAAGATAAACATAACAATAACATATCATTAATAGTTGTTTTAAAACAATATTCGTTAGCTATTCCGCTAAAGATCGTGCAGGTCTACTAGCGATGATGAGATGCACCCATTTGAGTATTTTTGCAGCCTCCCTCCTCACGAAAGTGGTGGTCCAACAATAATAAAAAAAACGAAAAAAAGACGCTGGCAGTTGTTGCTTGCCCCACGGCCACTGCATATACGTTCCGTTTCGATGAGTGAAGCTCCCTAACCAAGCCGAAATCCTGGACCTGTCACTGTTAGTAACCTATCGCAGGCAGTTTTATTTAATAGCAAGCGATAGTCAAAGGACGGTCGCCCTTACCGGCTAGACGGCTGTTGTAACTACATCCTCTCGCCGGAACCAGGGGCGGGCGAGCTGATCGCCGGGACGCGGTTTAATATCTTAACGGGCTATTTTTAACATTACACTACAGCATCAGTATAATCAACACTAGTACGATCACAGTCATCGAGAGCTCTGGCAACCTTACCACCAGGAACATGATATCATCTATTTAACTAATAATGATAATAGGGAGTCGTCAGAGCTATATATGCTCCAGGGATGGAAGTGTTAAAGGGCATAACGCCGCGAGTAACTTTGGAGAAAGCGCAGCACCACCTCTCGACACCCCTGAGCCGCTCACCCGGTGTTGCTCCTGGCCGTCTTCACGACGGCAATTTCAGGGGCCCATCTAATGTGCCTCTTTGTGCGCAACAATGTTATGGCAGGTGTCCGGACCTCTTTGCAACAGCCCAGTATTCATAATCCACCCATATCTCATCACCATGGCCTAGAGAAGTCGGTCTATGGCATAGACCCAGTTCTCTTTCCATATTACCCACAATAGCCCCAACGCCTGTTGGAGCCGGTTCACGGGTATCTACTGATGATACCCGTGAATGGGTTCTAGCAGGTGTATTACATCACATCAAACTTCGTCTCCAAAGGGCCTCTACGTGTTGGATATATATCCCCACGCACGCCTTCCAAATGACCGGGGTTTGCCCCATGAATTTCAATCGGAGATATATAATAATAATAAATAAATTACATTTCTATACAAATCAAGAAGTGCCTTTTGTTGCGTCCTTAAGGTGGTTCGCTTTCCAAACAAAATTCCAAACAAAAAAAAAGTATTTATTACTTAACAGATTTTCATAAATTGGCTTTACATTTGCGCGAAATGCCCCTTTTCTAATTGTTTTCCCAAATTATTACGTCCCAAACTGATTTCTCAAATTACATACATACATACATAGATACATTCACGCCTTTGCTACTTGCTGTATGTCAACAGAACTTAGTTTATAATTTATAACTAGCTACCTTTCCTTAACACCACTGTAAATCTTGTTTATTCGCACCCGCAAACTGCCAAGATACAGGCTTGGCCTAGTTTGGAGTCTGATGTATATACCCTATAATCATGTAATAAGTGTTTTGTGAAATAAATCATTTTATTATTATTATTATTATTTATTATTTACTTTATCCCTAAAAGGGGTAGGCAGAGCACATGAAACTTGTGTCCCAGTGCCACTTTTAGCATCAATGTGGGTATAAAAGATCGATAAAATGTGATATCGCAGTGATAGGTTGTTAGCCAGTCCACAACACACTTCAACCCTGCTCCCTTAGTCGACTTACGACACCCACGGGAAGAAAGAGGGCGGTGAAATTCTAAGCATGAAAAGATAAACATAACAATAACATATCATTAATAGTTTTTTTAGATCAATATTCGTTAGCTATTCCGCTAAAGATCGTGCAGGTCTACTAGCGATGATGAGATGCACCCATTTGAGTATTTTTGCAGCCTCCCTCCTCACGAAAGTGGTGGTCCAACAATAATGAAAATAATGAAAGCCCATCGCCCACAACACACTTCAACCCTGTACCCTTAGTCGACTCTTACGACACCCACAGGAAGAAAGGGGGTGGTGCTATTCTTACCCGACACCACACGGTCAATCATGCACATGGGCATTTCTCAAGTTTATTCTAGGAATGGGCAGTTCCTGCGAGATGGCATTCCTTTGGACCACTTGTGCCCCTGTTCTCTGGTAATTCCCCCAGGAACGACCAGAGAGAAATTAGGCAGGCCAAGTTCTAAGTGTTCTTAGTTTCCTTTTTTTACGTGAAATTTTCTAAACTAAGCTCATGAATGGCCATTGTACTGAGCTCGTGAATGCCTTTGTTTGTGGTCCGAACAAAGGCTATTCAAGACGCGCGCGTACCAAATTTGTAAAAAAAAATTAGCGCCACATAGAATGTTCTTTGAATAATGAACTCTATCTTCTTTTAAAATAGATTCCAAATTACCATAGCGCCTTGTACCTGGCTCGCTTGGAGCGGATTTTCGTTATCTTTTAGTCCATTTTGAATCTATTGAATAAGACGATAGAGTTCATTCTACAAAGAACATTTTATGTGATGCTCATTTTTTTTGCAAATTTGGTACGCGCGCGTCATGAATAGCTTTTGTTCGGACCGCAAACAAAGGCATTCACGAGCTCAGTACAATAGCCATTCATGAGCTTAGTTTAGAAAATTTCAACTATATCATATGATGATTAGATAGATAAAGACTAGGCACTTAAAAGCCACATAAAGCGACACGACTTTTTTCAATACAAACTTTTGGCAGATTATGTTGAGAGTAGTCAGGATGAAAAACCAAAGAGAAGCTTCCTGGAACAGCTCAAACAAGTAAAAATGCCAGGTCAGGCCGGGACTACAAAACTAAAAGATTTCCACCGACAACAAACGAAATTACTTAACTTCAATAGCTCACCGAACCATAGTGAATCTTGACCACCGACAATAGTATAAGTAGGTAGCTTTTTTTCTATACACTGACAGCGACTATTCTATTCTCACTAGAAAGTGACGATTAAGTTTATAGGTCTTAAATAAGGATGATTAACACAGTATCTATTCGCCGATTCGTTCGTAGCAACGTACACAGCGAATATGCGAGCCAACATCGTCCCATCATCCGGCGTCAGATCACATCGACATTTCCGGAGGGGTCCAATCATGCTACCGATGCCCATAATTCTTTCTATCTCTGACAGTTGCCGTGTTCACATGTCATGTAACGTTGTGCTAACATGAGCCCGGTTAGAACCACATTCGCAGTTCAGCATGAGGCCGTGCCACACGCAGCCATCTTGTCGCGACTGACAGTTCGGGAGCGTTTTTCCATATTTAAACGCAAACGTGCTTTTGACAATGTGTGTGCGGTGTTGTGTTTGTAGCTGACCTGTGTTTAAAGTAAGTGTTTTTGTGTAAGTAGTGTTAAGTTTTGGTGGAGATGCGGAGTTTTATGTGGTTTTGTGGAAATAAAATGCTGAAGGACGGTGCCTTAATTATATAAATTTTCTTTCGCGGATTTTTTAGAATGGTGTATTTAATTTAGGTACGATATATTAATTATATGAATAAGTTAGGTAAATAAAAAAAAATGCGTTAAAAAATAAAAGTATTTAAGTAGTGTATAGTTCCCTCAAAACGCATTTATTATTTACTTAATGATCTTGCTAGTAACCAACATGAAATATTAAAAATTATTAGAGAGATAAAAAATCTCCCAATCGCAAGGGTAAAAACGATTCTTCGAATTAACCGTTTCATAAAGAATTGTACTTTGGTTTCAACCGGGATTCGAACCCTGAATTTAGCTTCGCTTGTTTGAGAATATAATAAACTTACATGCGAAGTAATATAGTTTGCGAACACTTAGAATCAGACCAAGAGGTCGATCTAACTCAGAAATTCGCACTCTAATGTGTACAAAAATGGAATCAGTTTCATCTCTACGAAGAAAAATCTCTCTTGTTGGAAAGTAGCATCCGGCTAGCCAATCAGGGGTAACGTCCTTACCTTTAGATCACTCGGACCACTACAACATCCCAGCGAATTATACTTTGTATAAAAAAGGCTTCCCGGCTCGTACCAATGAGTTTTTTGGAACTTATGTACGGAATATTTACCGTTAGCTTTCCGGTGATGAAAAACATCGTGAGGAAACCGGCCTAATCTCAGTAAGCTCTAGGTTTCCATCTGGGTTGGAAGGTCAGATTGGCAGTCGCTTTCGAAAAACTAGTGCCTATGCCAGATCTTGGGATCAGGTGTCATATTTGTGAATGAACGGTGAGGGTGAGGTTAAGAATATCGGGACTTTGAACGGCGGGGAAGTAAAAGAGGGAGATAATTGTGTGACCGGCTGGGCGAAAGTGTACCCCGGGCTCATTTAAGGCACAACCGGGAATAACGCTAGGAGGATGGAATTTTAGAAGGCTCTCAGATTTCAAACAGGTACGCTGATGGATATAATACTAATGCTCGTACGTGTTTCACCTCTTGCTACTCTATGAACAACAGAATTTAATGCGCATTAGACCTCTCTTCATTTATAACAATTAAAGTTGTATATCTTCTGTTTCAATCAGTTTTTAGAACAACATTCAAACACTTAGGATCAAATTTTTGTATGGTGGGCAGCACGCGGTTACTACGAATTAATAAAAGGGTTATACTTAATTGGATTACCTTGTCAATGCTCAACAGTCGGCGAGCGGTTTATTAAATAAGTAAATAAATATACATATTTGCGGACAATCTTACACAAGTCAACCTAGTCCCAAACTAAGCAAAGCTTGTAGGTATACTTAAGGGTTAACCTAGACGACGATAAACATACTTAAGTATATTGATAAATAGATACATCCATGAATAGAAAACATCCATGACTCAGGAACAGATATTAGTGTTCATAACACAAATAAATGTCCTTACCGGAATTCGAACCCAGAACTTCTTAGTTCGTAGGCAGGTTCACTATTAACTAGGCTAAACCGGTGGTCACCATTTTTGACCCAATTTTGGTACGGAACACTAAAAAGTGAAATAATTTTGCAACTGTACTGCCAAATGTTGGGTCAGATCGACCTCTAGTGCACTAAATTCGTCTCTAATAGAATAATAGCGGGCGGTATAATGTACCTCGAGTTAGCTCTAGGTGCGCTCGTTATTCAATTAAAGTTTCTTTACCCTTTTGATATGTTAGATAATAGATTTAATGGCTACACACCTGAAAAGTATCCACATGGTGCTGCGCGAACATAAGTCGTTACCTACTGTATATGATGGTGATAATTACTTACTTACTTACCTACTCCTCTGGCGCAACGACCCGAAGTGTGTCTTGGCGAATGCGAGTGCACGCCACTGTTGAGACTAGTGCCCTAGTTTATAAGTAGAGGGATATCTAGACTACAAAGAAATGCTGAGCGGATTGTAAACACATATAATAATTAAGCAATTCTACAATAGTCGCGGGTCGCGGCGCGTACAAATATTAGAGCGGGCGAGCACGAAGCGGTACGCGAGGTGAAGTGTCGCGCGGCGGTCGCTGTCGCATCGCCGGTGCGTCGTTATCAGCTAACGGGATTTCTCCGCGCTCTGCGGCGGTTCGGTTTATGTTGCTGGGCCGGTTGTCACCACCAGCCACTGATCCCGATCTTGTGTGGTTTCTCGCCAGTCGCCAGCTTGGAGCTCGCGAGGGTCCGCATCCACCACATCAACCCACCGATATCTGGGGCGGCCAACCGGACGTCTTCCTATAGGCCTACCCTCGCGGCTCTTTTAGCTGCGCGATCGTCTCCCATTCGCTCTAGGTGACCAGGCCACCGCAGTCTAAGCGATTTAGTCACTACGATGATGTGAGCATGATGGTGATGGTATACTGCCTTTTCGGCGAAATATGTTTCGCCAAATTTCACTTCGCAACCAACTTTTCGCAGAAGTTTCATTTGGCAAACCAACCATTGGTATTAATCGTTAAGTTTAATCGTTATTCTTATTTGGCAACATTTTATAATGCAAAATTTTACTCCAACAAACTTTTAAGTGGCAAATAGTTATGAAAAATAGATAATGCATAGGCAAAAAACAAATTGTCAAATTTGGGAAAATATAAAGTTTGCTTTGGAATTATATTAATTACAATTACTATTGATATACAGTTGGCATAATATTATTTGGTAGACTCTAAGGCAGGTCGGTGTAGGTACGACGACCAGCGAAGCGAGGAGGAGTGTTAGGTTGAATCGCGACCCTACAGCGCGCGAGCCGAGCGAGCGAAGCGAGCGTGCCACGGCAGCGGCCGGCGAAGCGCCAGAGCCGAACACTTTTTTACCTAATACTTACACAATTATATAGTATTCAATATGTTGATAAAAGTATGGTATGCCAATCAATACATTTGACGAATACATAATGACATCTTAAAAAAATGCCAGGGAATAATTTGCCTAACAATAATTTACCAAATCATTAGTTGGGAAATGATATCAGTGCGAAACGTTGAGTTGGGAATTAGAACTTGGCCCAAATAAAAATATGGGATAAATAGTTTGGGAGTTAAAAATTTGCTAAATAATTTTCGCCGAAACATTAGTGAACCGATGGTGATAGTATCCTCTTATCTCTCATCACGGACAGGGCTCTAAAAAGAGATTTCCATCTATTTCTGCCCTGGGCGGCAACCTCAATCTCCTTCCAGCCAAGGCCCGTAGAGGCAGCCTCTTTGTCGACTATGCGACTATTGCGATGGTGAACTGGATTTTTCCCGGAAGCTTGCCATCGCAAAGTTTGCCTGCACAGGTGGATGGCCTATCGTGTTTACGTGACGTTAAACAAATCAACACATAGAAATAGATAAATGGGAGAGCAACACAAACGATAGATTTTCACCGCCACAAACTTGAGTTATCTACATATGGCGCTGCGCAGACTAAAGTCTTTACCGTTTGGACCCACTCTAAGAGAATGATCCTAGTTAGAGCGGTAAAATAAATACTTGCCACAAATTTTTGATGCGACTCTAGGCGATATAAGGCATTATTTATTCGTTAAACTCCTTGCAATGATTGTTTTTTGTTGGGTTCGTATTTCCCTTGATAGTGTATCAGGTGGAATTCCTGTTCCCGTTGCCGTTTGGTTTTGGCTTTCTTTATTAACATCCGTGGTGAGTACAACATTTCACGTCTCTCTCTGGCCAGGAAATGTGATTTTCTGCAAGCGTAACTTGCGGTAATTGCTACTTTTATGGCCAGGTATGACGTAAAATAATTAATAGTACTACACTTTGGAAGTACCTGCATTCCTTGATTTGTGAATAGAAAACCAATCGCTTTTCAATTCTGATAATAATACATTCTTCTAATTCTTCCACTGCCATGAAGAAAAATAAATCTTCAGAATTTTTGGTAACGAAGCCCTAAAATGCTAATTCACTCGCCAAACGCTTAAGTTCGTTAGAACAGCTCCGCGAAAAAAGCTGATGAACGTTAAAAAGAAAGTTACAAATGATTTTCTGAAGGATCTTGTCGTAAACGGAACAGTCGCTACCATGAAAATTTAATATTGAAGTTCGTATATATGTCTCCATCTCTGTCTTTTGCATGCAATAAGTGCTCTATTTCAGGCTAGGCTGCTAAAGGCACATCAAAAAAACGGTAAAAACCTAAAAAATACTAAAAAACCCCGTGTGGTGTCGGGTTAGAATAGCACCTAACCCTTTCTTCCCGTGGGTGTCGTAAGAGTCGTCCTAAGGGAACAGCGTTGAAGTGTGGTGTGCGCGATGGGCTAGCAACCTATCACTGCGATATCACATTTTATCGATCTTTTACATCCACATTTTTACTGAGGTTTAATGTGCTTGCTTTTGGAAACGAAGGCGTGAATCTATGTAATCTATGCATCTCAAGTATTAAACGGTTATCAAAATTCGGTTCTGATGTGCAATTGTTAAATTTTGAAGTGCAACTATTACTTATTTGGTGTGCAGTCAGTATTTTTTTTCATCTACAAAACGCTGCATAAATTCCTCACACGAAAATTGCATGTCACTGATTCGTATCCCCTAAGTAAACTCATAAAGGTGTTCTGAGCTCAGGGCTGTTATTCTTTACGCGCTCATGCGTCTCACCTCACGAAACTAGAACTCTGCCTACGCTTGGTTACTACAAATCGCGGCGTCAAGATATATTTGTGGGTGAACGGTGAGGTGAGGTAAGAACAAGTTACAGAATAGCGGGGCAGGTGGTGGTAGATGTTATTTATTTGTAGCTTTGTACTTTACTGTATCACTAGAAACTTTATGGGACTAGTGTTAACAAGATGCAATGAAATGTCAGTTTTATAGAGACTAAATAACTATAGTCATGTAGGACGTAGCATACAATCTAAAATCAAATCTTCTACTAATGGAATTCTTAAAGACAACGCTTTAAGACGCGTTTACTAATGTATAACGAATCAAATCAAATCAAATCGAATCAATTATTTATTCTGCAAATAGGCCACAAGGGCACTTTTACATGTCAAACCGTAATTTACAATAAAATAATAATAATAATCTTACACAATAATAATTTAAAATTATATATAAAAGCGAAACAAACTAAATGTCACTAAGTTAATGTAAACAAAACAAAATTGCAAAATATGACCATTACATTCGATATAAGATCTGTATCAGCATTAACAAGAAGTTAATCATATTAGTTCAGTATTCCAGAGATGTATAAGGTCTCTGAGCTTCCAAATACAATTAATAATTATTCTAATATTCTAAGAGATGTATACGGTCTCTAAGCGTCAAAACAAAAAGGAACAATGATGTAATATTGTCAGAGATGTACAGGGTCAATAACAATAAAACGTGTCAAGATCAGAATGATGTCTCTCGTCAATGCGATAATAATAATAATAACACTAGTATGTAATTAGTTAACTATGTACTATGCCCTTGCAAGCATGAACAGTCCGGACTTCACAAACAGCACCCGATCACGAGTATGACGCATATCTCAGCCATCGCCTCCCTCAACCATATTTTAGGAAAGGTGGCGACCCGATCAACGACGCCACCGACGCTAACGATTTCTAAAGGCTATTCTGCTACTCTTATCTATACCCATAGTACCAGCTTTTCTTAGTTTGAGACTAGGTTGGTTTATGTAAGATTGTCCGAAAATATTTATTTACCTATTAACTTCCAGTTGTCTAAATATCACAATAAACAGCGTAAAAACAACAATTTCAAAAGAGCGTTTTAGACATTCCAAAAAACGTTGCAGATTTGACTATCACCCCATTTATCCCCCATGTCTTTTTGTAACCCTCTGCCCTCTGGGGTGGAAGATCGGATGTCTGTGCCATTTAGCAGTTCCCATTCTTGGGATGCACCCCAGGCTCTTCCGAACAGGCGCACTGTAGACAACTACATTCTTGTTTAGAGAAAATCACTAAAGATAAAAACTTAGTCTGAACCCTAGTCTTGGTGGACCTATGCACATTTGTTGCAAAAACCGCTTTAATGCGCAAAAGTGTGTATTCTGTAGCAATCAAGATATATAATAAATTACCATATGAACTTAAGCTGACCCCGATACCGGTTTTAAAACGCAAACTCATGACATTACTCTTAAATAAATGTTATTATTCTATTTCTAATTATTTAAGTGACGACTTCAATTGATTTTTATTATTTTTTTGTGATTATGAATATTATTATTATGCTAATGACTTCGACGCAAATTATATATAATTATAATGTAATGCAAATAATGTTTTTGTACGCCAACTGGCAAAACATAGTGGTTCGCTATAATTATTTAACATCTCTGTATCTTTCAGTTATACCTATGTTTTACAAATAAAGCACTTTGAACTTTGAACTTTGAACTTTGAACTTTGAACTTTGGTAAAAAAATCGTGCTTTTAAGCTTCGGTTGCGCTGTATCTCTCTATACACATAAACAAATTCAAGAAAAACCTGCAAAAAGGTGACCAGAAAATGTGCTCATTAAATATACAGCGCCAATATTAGGGTTCAATTCAATCGAACCCGTTCTTTCCCGATCCCAATCTTTGTAAAGTCACTAAAGGTGCGTTGCATCAACCACACGGAAGAGGATTAAATGTCAAGAGTACCCTAGGCAAGCATCTTATCGACGCCCCTCCAGCGGTCATAGATTTATTTATTTACAATAATACAATGCAAGCTTACAGTATAGACACCAAATCGCTTACACGCTAAAATAACAAAACAGATAAACATGCACAGGTAAAAATATCACAAATCGTAATTATAATGTCATTCCATTAATTAAGTGCCAATTCAAAAATATCCTAGCAATGGTGCACAAGTATGTCAAACGATCAGCGAACATGTCGAGTGAGCATTAGATGATTAGATTAAAAGGGGCGCTGCTTCGCGCGGCCCTTCGGAAACCCGCCCCTAAGGCACGATCCTAGTCTGCCTATTTGGATAATACGCCTCTGCAACCACATTTCATGGACCTATAGTTATTAACGGATTAGATTTTAACGGATATAACTTACGATTACAGACGGATTGATCGTGCAAACTATCCTGAGTATTCAACAATATTACTTATTAACTAATATTATTTATCCTTGTTACAGAAATCCACAAATCGCTCCCCGACTGTCCAGCATTGCCAAAATGTTAATAGTCCCCTAGAGGAACATTGGAACAGTTGAGTGTTCTGCTTCTGAAAACAAAATGGACGCCAAGAACGAAGCACATGATATTGAGTTGAGCGCGCAGGGTACGAGCACCAAACCCAGGTAATAACAAGTGGAACTAAATTTTTATTCATTATCCCGATTTCTTTTGTACCAGATATCATAAAAATCGAACATCACTCTTACAACTAAGACGAGTCGAGAGACCTCATTATGTCAAAATCCATCAGGCCGTTTGAGTGTAGTCCGTGACTACCGTTAGAATATAAATATCCGCCATTGTGATTTAATTAAAAGTCAAATCCCATAAAAACATTTCATGTAAAAAAGAGGCCAGGTCTCGAAACTCTTCCACCGTATAAAAGTTGTGAGATATATCGTAGTACCAAGTCTCAGGCATTCTTATTAATCTTTATTTGCTAGCAAAATAAAATTCTGCAACTTGGCAATTACCCAACTTTACTGCATTTATGGATTTTGGCATACCTTAAACTATATAGTATAAGAGTTTCGAGACTTGGCCTCTTTTTTACAAGGAATGTTTTTATATGGGATCTCACTTCTTTTTGTAGGATATTGTGTTATCAATACATACAAATTATGAAGGCAGTCCCATTCTTGCTTTTTCATTTTTTGTCCCATTCACTGCAAATGTAACGTTGTAATCCTATACTATATTTGCATTTGAGATAAAAGCTCTTTGCTTTATAACTGATGCCCGAGTGACAAATACAATTTAAAAAACCATTAAGCCCAAGTGCGTAATAAAGGCTGTACTGTAGCTCTGCATATTATGAAGCCCTTTACGATCAAGGGTGATGAAAATATTTAAACGTGCGAAGCAGATCGAGTATTTAACTGGTGTCTCTGGATTCCCGTACTACCTATTGCGTACGCTTCGCCAACACCGCTGCGCTAATTATGCTGCCGAAATCATCATCAATAGGGGTGTCGACACTAAATAAAATTGATGTCATATTTTCTCGAAAAAGGATTAAAAATGTAGTCAAATGGAGAAAAAAATCAATGCAATTAAAAGGTTAAATAATCTCGTTATAAATTATAAGTGTCCTAAGTTTTAAGAAGGGGTATGTTCTGTCCCTTTTTCGCAAAACGCTATTCCAAACGCTGGAAGATTGTGACGTCACACTAATAGACGGCAACGTGCCGCGCCCATCGTGTTCGACGCGGCCCCCCGGCAGCATCCTGTAATGTGACGTCACACACTGTTTGCGATTTCTCTCGCTAACAAGCAATATTAAAACGGTTGTAGCTTAAATATTCTTTAAGATATCTGAATGAGATTTTCGTCACTAGCCATATTTTTTTGCCTTCTTTCATTTCAAGTGATAATAATTTTCGACTCTACACCCCTATTACGATTGTTGTGATGAACCAATCAGTGAGCGCCCCTAAAAGCTGATTCCCACCGGCATGGCCAAAATTTATTTTTAAGCAAGCCTATTGTTATACTCTAAACACTTTCATAACTTTTTTGTGCCGCGTCCCATCGAAAATAATTTCATGCGCCGCCGCCACTCGGACCTATTTATATGCCCGCAGTGCGAGACTCTCAGTGCGCGAGTCTGGCTCGTTCCTGGCCGCTTTTTTCACAAACTGTCTTCAATTTCCAGCGATGTCGCCACAAAATCCGACCTCCCCGAGAGAGGCTCATGGGGCTCCAAGCTCGACTTCATCCTCTCCGTGGTCGGCCTCGCCATCGGCCTGGGCAACGTCTGGCGGTTCCCCTACCTCTGCTACAAGAACGGGGGTGGCGCGTTCCTCATACCCTACTTCCTGACGCTGTTCCTGGCTGGGATACCCATGTTCTTCATGGAGTTGGCCATGGGACAGATGCTGACGATTGGAGGGTTGGGAGTGTTCAAGATTGCGCCGATTTTCAAAGGTGAGATCTGGTTCGCTAAGTTACTTAGGTGTAAGTAAAGGCGGGTACCTACAATAAAGATTGAACAACAATCACATGTAAACAACTGCAAGCTAATATACTAATAAATGAGTTTTTTTTATCGTATCGCGATCTGTAGAATAGCGCCTATTTCGCCGAAAATGTTGTCGCTGCACCACCCAAGGGACACGTGCAGGGCAGTGGTAGGTAAATCATGCGGACGCGAGCAACATATTGTCCCCCGAATGAGATACAGTATTAAGTAAACTACATTAAAACTAAAACTAGAAAATAAGATTAAAGAGCAGGAAAGAAAATGAAATATAAATTAAATATATTTTTTATGTCCGGCTCACATCTGGTTCTCAGGTGTCATAAGTACTAGCTGCATTGTCTCCCTGAACTGCCACCGATATTTGTTGGACCGGGTAAGAGCCGGAACGAGGGTCACAGCCCTTTTTTTTCATCCCCCGGTGATTGTTATGTGGTAGTTCTATCCACTAAAAACTCCACGGTGCCCTGCATCTGCGCTCTCATGCAGGGGGAGTCCCCGGATCTCATGTTGAACGCACTGAAGCCCCCCTCGCGCCTCGCCACATTTAGCTCGTCCTAGGGCAAAGAACATTGTCACCTTCCCGCCCCCGCCAGAACACTGCGACCCCGATGACCCCCTTTAGTCGCCTTCTACGACAGGCGGAGGAGACCGTAGACCTATTCTTGTCCAAGCCTACACGGTATAAATTGCGAAATAATAAAACTATCGACGAAATAAAAATAACGAAAGTTTGCAAATCTATCGTCCACTGTATATTCCATCCGTTTTTTACAAGCTATAAATACAATAAAAGGCTGTAGCAATTAGAATCAACGATATTATTTGTAAGGGTTCGTTCAAAATGCCCTTGTCGGGTTGGGAAATACGAACTTTGGTGAAGAAAGCTTTTGGAAAGCATTTAAAAACATTTCTCGTCTTTTGGACCCTAATGGTTTGTGAAAATAAATGATTTCAATTTGAGGCACTGAATTGGGAGGCACCCTTCACAATTCAGTGTCAGAGGAGGTGAATAATGAAATATGTTTTACGGAATGTTCCATTATTAAAAAGATAAAATGCTTGCCGTTCGTTCGCAACGAATGTAAAGTCAATTCGGATTCATTTTATAAAAAAATCGCCGATTTTGTTATTAATTAAGTTATTAAAAATAGTGTTTTTATTTCATGTCACGAAATATTTTTGAGGTTTCTTTTGCTTTTTTTTAGGGTTCTGTGGTCAACAAGGAACCCTTGCAGTTTCGCCATGTCTGTCTGTCTGTCTGTCCGTTACATTTTATATAAAATAATGTTTCGTACAACGCGCTCTTTTGTAGGACTGCTTACGTTTGTTATAAAACAAACCTCATAACCGCTTGTACGCCTCAGGAAAAACTTAATCACAAAAAGTTGGTTATAGTTAGCTACTGAATAAGTCACATTGTGTATCAAATGTTATCAAACGTTATGTTATGAGACGCTCCCATAAAAAATCCCATTTCATTAAAACTTAAGTTGTTTCGCAGGTATCGGCTACGCGGCGGCCGTGATGTCCTGCTGGATGAACGTTTACTATATTGTAATCCTCGCCTGGGCCATGTTCTACTTCTTTATGTCTATGCGATCAGGTATTATTCATTTCATTACAAATGTTGCCTTTGACTAAAAATTTAAGGGATGTTTGCAAAAACAAAATCACAACGTTAGATATGTTTGAGTTTCTGTTCTTAATGTGTCATATAACAATTATACAAATGATGTGTATAGCCGCAACGTTATGAATAAATATACCTATATTCTAAATTCCAATAACACTTATTTTAAAAACAAAAGCAAGGTAGCTGCGTAACTAATGCCGATTTTATAAAAAATTGGTCGTTTTGGAGATGAAAATGATGATACCAATAACTTGGATTTGCCTAACACGTCAAACTAGTATGTCAAATATGTCGTTTTTGTAACCATCTGTTCAACTGTAACACGACCCTCTGGCCCCCATTTCACCAACTTGATAATTGTCACCTGACGCTGTCAATTTGCAATTCATACATTGCTTGCTCTAGAAGTTAAGGTGGTTGCTAGGTTACTTGTGGAACCAGCAATGTACGGAGAATTGTCATTGTCATGTGAAAATCACCACACCACGTACATTGCTGGGTCAATAAGCTGTCCAACAACCAACTTAACCTGTCGACGCAGCGAATTGTCATTGTCAGGCGACAATTGTCGATTTGGTGAAATAGGGGCCTGGTGTAGTTTTAATTTTAATGCTTCGCGTTTTTCCTTAGTTTTTTTTCCATGTATGTATTCCGTCCGTTAACCATTTGGCCGTGTTTCAGAGGTCGCATGGAGAAACTGTGACAACTACTGGAACACAGCCTCCTGTGTGAACCCCTACGACCGCAAGAACCTGAACTGCTGGTCGTCCTTCAACAACGTAACGTATTGCGCGCTGAACGGGCATAATGTTAGCAAAGTTGCCCTTTCCGACCCTGTCAAGGAGTTCTGGGAGTAAGTAAGCTTTATCAGCCCCACGCAAATAAGGTGCTATGAGTTTAACATTTGTGCAGCGTGTGTATCTGTTTGTCCGTTGCATTGCATCGTAGCGTAGAGCGCGGTTTTTTTAATCGAAAACAAAAATCTTAACGCCTTTTGATACCTATAAGCAATCTTTATGATCATATGATAGGCGAGAAGGCAATTTGTATGAATCGTAAGCATACAGTCTCGACCGTGAATAATCGCGTCTTTATGTAGCTCATGCATTAGCATGATCGTAACGGAAACTACCTATTGTGTCCTAAAGGAAGAATCTAAAGATTTGATTCATTCATACAAAAACCAAAACCCAAAGAAGCAAACCGGGAATCGAAGTCGGTGTCTTGATTCCCGAACCATTGCATATTAATCACCACTCCGCCATCGCTGCGCTGGCTTAACGCAATTATTCTGAGTGCTTTGGACTTGAATGCCATAAAAATGCTTAAAGGGTCGCCAGGACGCTCGACTCTCCATACAAACGTTTCGTTCCCATTTTAAAATGACATGGTAGGTAGCATAGCATAACATGAAAATTTAATTTTTTACAGATGAAAAAAATATTAGAGGGACTAAAGCGTTTTTCATACTATTTCTATTATAATTTATAACGATTTTTTTAAATCATCAATACATTTTAAATCACGTTTTAAATTGCAGACGTCGAGCCCTCCAAATCTCCAGCGGCATCGAGCATATCGGCAACATCCGCTGGGAGCTGGCGGGCACGCTCGCTCTCGTGTGGGTGCTCTGCTACTTCTGCATCTGGAAGGGGGTACGGTGGACCGGGAAGGTGGTCTATTTCACCGCACTGTTCCCGTACTTCCTTCTTACCGTGCTGTTGATAAGAGGTTAGTCCAAACTTTCAGAACTCTGGTAGAACCTCACATCTCGTGTCGGTGCTCTGCTACTTCTGCATCTGGAAGGGTGTGCCGGGAAGGAGGTCTATTTCACTGCACTGCACTTCAATACTTCCTTCTCACCGTGCTGTTGAACAGATGACTCAAAACATTTAGAACCTACGTAGAATGTATGTCCACAGATACTCTGGTACTTAAGTGACATTATGGCATCTATGTCACCCTTTGCGGACAGACTTAAGTGGCTATTACATTGTCCGGAATTCAGTCACTGACGAGAGGGACGCCGCAATACGTTAGATACGATATGAGATATCTCGTATCGTATTTAACGTATTGCGGCGTCCCTCTCGTCAGTGACTGAATTCCGGACAATGTAATAACCACTTTAAGCCTCTCACAAAATGGCGTGGCCTGGCCGCGGCGGTCAATTGTAAATTTGCCATTAGCTTTCAAATTTACTAGAGGCCGCCACAGCAGGCCGCGCCAGTGTGATTCAGGCCTTATGAATGGAAAACTCTCATCGAGTGGCAGCCAGCGCTTGGGTCGGACTCAGCACGTTGTAGTGACATAACCTAACGTCGCCCGTAAATATCATAAAGTTTTAACTTAAACTGTTTCACCATTGATACAATAACTAAAGCACATAGAACAAATTGAAACGTGCGTGCTAGCGTAGCAGACCGAGACTAGAACCCGGTGTGTCTGGATTCCCGGTTCAATGCGTATTCTCTGCCACCGCTGTGCTAATTATTCTGCAAAACTTGTCCCAGTCACTATTTTGTATGGTCTATGTACCTGCCCATATTTGAATGGCTTATTGGATGCGGGAGGCGAAGCACCGTTCATTGCGGCACTCTTTGGGAGGCTTATGTCCAGCAGTGTATCCGCAGCAGAACCAAGGTAATCGATAGAGCCCTCCGAATCGCTAAACTTAAGTGGCAGTGGGCGAGGCGGGGCACATTGCACGTAGAACCGATGGCCGTTGCTGGAGGAAAAATTCCCGAGTGGCGACCACGTACGCTGTTGATGGGCACGCCGGAAGGCGCAGCGTGGGTAGGCCCCCACAAGGTGGACTGATGACCTGGTAAAGGTGGCGGGAGTCCGCTGGATGCAGGTGGCGCAGGACCGGTCACTTTGGCACTCTGTGGTGGAGGCCTGTGTTCACCAGTGGATGTCTTTCGACTAATATGATGATATAATGACTGCTTAAACTGTTTCAATGTTTTAGGTATAACCCTCCCCGGCGCGATGGAAGGCATCAAGTTCTATGTAATGCCGAACATGTCGAAGTTGTTCGAGTCCGAAGTGTGGATCGACGCGGTCACGCAGATCTTCTTCTCGTACGGACTCGGGCTGGGCACTTTAGTTGCCCTGGGCAGTTACAACAAGTTCACGAATAATGTCTACAAGTGAGTATTAACTATATGTAACCAAATCCTGTGAAATAATATTTGCATATCAAGAAAAAAAAAACAAAATTCTTTATTCAACAAAAACACGTAAATAATGAACAAAGGGATGGAGCCTCCCTGTAAGCAAAAAAATGCTTGTGTTGGGAGACACCGCTCTTCCTTACAGTAACATTTTGGTATCTACTGCATTGTTATTTACAAGTATAAATCTTAAGACAATTAAACCATATCAAAAGTTAAAGGAACATAATGTTTGATGATATACATGTTTACATCAACGCCAACGCTATTATGAGTATCTTTTAACACACTTCTTAAGTAGGTATCATTCCTGATCACGACACAAAAATCACCCATAATAATTTAGGTATTTTTTTAAATATTTATTTCAAAATAACTGTCTAGAGGATATTCAAACAATGATAATACACTTTTAGTAAGCGTAATCATTGTTTGTGTTTGTAATCCAGAGATAACACGGAATTCCAACTAAATTGTTTTAATGTTTGTGTCCATTTTTTTTTGATAACAATATTTTTTCCGCGCAGCAATAAGGAAATGAGTATAATATTTTTCACCCAATGGTGATTAGGAAACTTGATTGTTAGGATTTTGTAAGTCACCAGACGGTCACTAACTCAGCTTGGTAACAAAATAGACAACAATACAATCTGGATCAACGGCTCCATGAGCCTTCCAAAGCACGGTGTTAAGTTAGCAAACAGAAAAAATACCTGAGTCGACATAATATTTTCTCTTGAACCAAGAAATTCACTAGGATATGTAAAATTATCTTGAGTCAAGTTTTTTTCTCTTGGTAAGAGAGAATCATCTTAATTCAAGATGATCTTGTTTTTTCAGGATATTGACGGTCTTCGTAATTTACTTCTTTATTCAAGTTTTTTTTCCTCCGATACCACTGTATTAGAAACAGACTCAAGTATTACGAAGCAAATTATTTAGTTTAATTTATTTTATTTTTAACTAGCGACCTGCCCCGGCTTCGCACGGGTACTATATTATACATATAAACTTTCCTCTTGAATCACTATCTATTTAAAAAAAACGCATCAATATCCGTTGCGTAGTTTTAAAGATCTAAGCATACATATAGGGACAGACAGCGGGAAGCGACTTTGTTTTTAACCCCCGACGCAAAGAGCCCCTCTCTTGTTATCAAGCTTAACGTGTCTGTCTGTTATCTGTGTATCTGTATATCTGTCTGTGGTGTCGTAGCTTCCAAACGGATGGACCGATTTGAATGCGGTTTTTTTTGTGTCATAGATAATTTTATCCTGAGTGTTCTTAGCTATGTTTCATGAAAATCTGTTCAGCCGTTTTTGAGATATTAGCCTTTGAAATGAAAATGTCGGGGGTGTTTCAACTTTTCTACGTTGTTATTATATACTATGTAGTGATTTTACCGAGACGCCAACAAGCAGGTGGAGTAGCCTCGTCCTTCAGAAAGCTATTTGTCCAATTTGTACATTGGTTTTTCTCAGCAGCCACTTGCTTCTTGTTTGTAGTTCACTTAAATAGTTATTATAAAATGTACCCCTTCTATTTATTAGATAACACTATTTTTATTCATTGTGTTTGAATTTAGAACATACCGCAAAATAATAAAGCTAGTTACTTAAATACATCACACCAGAGTTACAGTAAATATCAAACATCTCAGGAGCAAATCGATAAATATTTCAGCATCAGCAGCTATATAGAAAATTAGCCACTCATAAATAATTGGGTAATAGATATTATTTGCAGTTTAATTGTCGAAAACCGCTAGTACAAAAGTGTGGTCCTTCGAGCCGGACGAAATGTAAGCGACCACCGTCGCTTAACCCGACAAGGCTAAAGCAGAATGTTGATGCTGCCCGTGTCCGTTTCAGAGACGCGCTGATAGTGTGTACAGTCAATTCAAGCACGTCCATGTTCGCTGGCTTCGTCATCTTCTCCGTGGTCGGGTTCATGGCGCATGAGCAGCAACGACCAGTCGCAGAGGTTGCTGCATCAGGTACAATTCCGCCTTTCCTTAGCAAAAAAAGTGAATTTAAAAAGGCTTGCAGCGCAAACATTTTGTATAAGAATAAAAATAAGAATGGTTAATTTGCCAGAATACGTTTACAAGTATCTTACGTGCTACATAAATGCGTCTCAGTATTCAGTCGAACATCCGACATGCAAATTACGAGTAGAGGTATGCAAAAATTGTGCAAAAAAGCATTAACATTTTCGTACCTTATAAGATACAATGTCAAGAAGGAAAGCGGACCCTGGCAAAGGCTGGGCCGAGATAACGCTCGGTAGGTCAAGAAGAGATGATATACAATGTCAAGACGCAGTCTATTTAAAAAATGTTAAGGAATAAGACCACCTCAACAAATTTGTTTAAGTTACTTCGTTTATCTAGGTCCTAGATAAACCTCGTTGATATCCCAGGTTCTAGGATATCAAGGGGAACCTTTATACTAGTTTTACTTGTTTCGATCATTAAATGATTTTCAAACATTACAATAATAATGTTGTGTTTCAAAATTGGTTTCCTTAAAATCGCTTGACAATATCGCATGATTTTTCAATGTTATATGGTAGAGAGTATAGTAGAATCGAAAGCCATAAGCTGAAGCAACTAAAAATACGTTAATGGAAACGTTTGGATAGTTCACCATTTTGACCAGAACCTGCTCAATCAAGTATTCAAGAAACTATCTCATCTTCCTTATTATTCATCATCTTACTCAACACCATCATATTTCAGGTCCAGGTCTAGCCTTCCTGGCGTACCCATCAGCAGTGCTCCAGCTCCCCGGAGCCCCCCTCTGGTCCTGCCTCTTCTTCTTCATGCTGCTCCTCATCGGTTTGGACAGCCAGTTCTGCACCATGGAGGGCTTTATCACGGCTGTCATCGACGAGTGGCCCAAACTCCTGAGAAGAAGGAAGGAGATCTTCATTGCGATTACTTGTATGATATCGTATTTGGTCGGACTGTCTTGTATATCTGAGGTATGTTAAATTGTCATATTTCACATATTTTTTTATATAATAGAGATTTATCGCGATTCGTGTGACGATAAATTAAATATTCTCAGAAAAAAAACTGGCTCTATTTAATAGTTCACCCATGAGAGGAAGCCATTGCCCATCTATTAATATAATACTAATATCAATTATGGTTGTAAAGTGCACATGCACGTTTAACAAACATGTTATTAAAATAATAAGTCGTTTAATGCAATTAATTGTATTTACTTCCTTCGTATTTAATGTACAGTATCACTTTAGAATCACAACAAAAAGAATTAATAATATTTCACAGTATCGCTATCGCTAATTGAAATGTACTGCGTGATAATCTAACTCACCATTTTGTATTTTCACCATAGGTACTTGATGAATTGAATTGTGTTAATTTCGTTTCCTAATACCTAATATGCCCAAGTTTTTACAATTCTCTCATATAATAAGTTAAGCGATTGTGCTGAACCTACATCAGTCTTCGGAATCGGTTTCTAAATATTATTTTGTGTTTTATATTTGTCTCAATATTTAATTCTAGTTATATATTTTACCCCCAGGGTGGCATGTACGTGTTCCAAATCCTCGACTCCTACGCCGTCTCCGGCTTCTGCCTGCTGTTCCTGATCTTCTTCGAGTGCGTCTCCATCTCCTGGGCGTTTGGCGTCAACCGCTTCTACGACGGCATCAAGGAGATGATCGGCTACTACCCAACCATCTGGTGGAAGTTCTGCTGGGTCGGGTTCACGCCTGCTATTTGCATCGTAAGTTTTTTGTGCAATTTTTGAATTGTTGAAATGAAAACTTAAGAGTTGAGTGGTTAAAAAAAAGACTCTTGTTTTGAACATTATAACTTCGTTAGCAGACGTTTCTACTTAGTACACAATACTGTAGTTTTGTAGAAGCGAATTAATTATTTCATAATAAAAATACTAACTATATGGATGGCTCACACATTTCAATTTTAATGGGATCTTTTATATTTAAGTACTTTATGTCTTTATTGCACTGTCACAA
Organism: Epinotia bilunana; assembly: GCA_947049275.1. Lineage (NCBI taxonomy): Eukaryota > Metazoa > Arthropoda > Insecta > Lepidoptera > Tortricidae > Epinotia > Epinotia bilunana. The sequence goes on along the minus strand of OX346275.1, from coordinate 11,104,587 downwards.
AATTGTATTTCATATGACTATGGAAATGTTTTTTGAGTGTATTGTTTGACATCTGGAAATGCCTTTTGACCGAATTTTCCAGTATCATACTACTTCTACAGTTTTTTTATTATTTGTAGGTAGTTAGTAACTATTTTATTAATTTGGAATTAAGGAAAAAAATAGAAGCTTGCGCAATTTAAAATATGTGATTTTCGTTAGCAGAGGTTTCTGCTTAGTGGAGAGAATTAACGATTCTTCAAATGCTTCCCTTACAGAGCGTGTTCATCTTCAACTTGGTGCAATGGACCCCGATCAAGTACATGAATTACGAGTACCCGTGGTGGGCGCACACTTTCGGGTGGTTCACGGCATTGTCCTCCATGTTGTGTATCCCCGGGTACATGGTGTATCTGTGGCGGGTCACGCCGGGAACTGCTAGCGAGGTAAGTGCAGATATCATCATCATCATCATCATATCAGCCGAAAGACGTCCACTGCTGGACATAGGTCTCCCCCAAAGAGTGCCACAATTACCGGTCCTGCGCCACCCGCATCTAGCGGACTCCCGCGACCTTTACCAGGTCATCAGTCCACCTTGTGGGGGGCCTACCCACGCTGCGCCTTCCGGTACGTGGTCGCCACTCGAGAACCTTTCCGCCCCAACGGCCATCGGTTCTACGTGCAATGTGCCCCGCCCAATGCCACTTAAGTTTAGCGATTCGAAGGGCTATATCGGTTACCTTGGTTCTGCTGCGGATAGCCTCATTTCTGATGCGATCGCGCAGAGAAACTCCCAACATAGCCCTGTTCATTGCCCTTTGGGTGACTTTGAGCCTTCTTATGAGGCCCATAGTAAGCGACCACGTTTCCGTGCCATACGTCATCACTGGCAACACACACTGGTCAAAGACTCTCGTCTTGAGACACTGCGGAATATTGGACGGAAAGATGTGCCGCAGCCTCCTAAATGCTGCCCAGCCGAGTCGGATTCGACGATTGACCTCTTTCTCAAAGTTGGACCTACCTAACTGAACAAGTGCAGATATAGCGAGAGAGAAAAAAAAATATGTTGGATTAGAAGCTGCGGTAGCCTAGTGGTTCAGACATGCGACTATCAAGCGGCGGTCGTGGGTTCGAATCCCGGCTCGTACCAATGAATTTTTTGTAACTTATGTACGGAATATTTACCGTTAGCTTTTCGGTGAAGGAAAACATCGTGAGCAAACCGGTCTAATCCCAATAATCCCGGTCTAGTTTTCCCTCTGGATTGGAAGGACAGAAAGCAGCTTTCGTAAAACTAGCGTCTTGGGATTAGGTGTCAAAGCGGACCCCAGGTTCCTTTAGGGAACAACCGGGAATAACGCTAGTTGGATGATGAGGTTGGATTAATGATTAAACTGACTTTCACTCTCCCTCACTTTGTTATTTTTTGTTGACCATAGATAATCAGTACTGGCGACTTATTACTACTTTCTAAATAGTAACAAGTAGTAGTATCAACAATTATTAATATTTACGATACAAATACTCTTTATTGCACACCTCAAAAAAATAACACTGTACATGACTTATAATTTGTTTTTAGGCTAATTAGTTGCAATGTTGTTTTAATGTATTTTTTTTCTTTTTTCTGTTGCACTATTCTGTATATAGCAGTTTACACATAGTGCGATATTGTGTGCTAAGTGTGTCAAACATTTTTCTTTTTAAGGTTCCGTACCCAAAGGATAAAAAAGGGACCCTATTATTAAGGCTCCGCTGTCCGTCCGTCCATCTGTCACCAGGCTGTATCTCATGAACTGTGATAGTTAGACAGTTGCAATTTTCACATATGATTTATGTTTGGTGCCGCTATAACATTATAATAAATTAAAAAATATTTAAAGGGGCTCCCATACAACACACGTGATTTTTGGCCGTTTTTATAGATAATGGTACGGAATCCTTCGTGCGCGAGTCCGACTCACGTTTGGCCGGTTTTTATTTCTATGTCCTTTCTATCTGTGAGTTCCTTTTATTGGCTTTGTCTCCCTGAAGTTAATTAACTGTCTATTTCTATTTTTATGTTATTTTTTACTTTTTTCCGTTTTTTGAACAAATTATTTGCCTGTCAATAAAGAACCATTTTTATCTCTTTATTCATTTTCCGTCTTAGGCTAGGTTTTTACAATAACTATATAAAAAGTAAAATATAAAACTATACATACAAAACATAAAATCATTATAAAAACCTAACCTAGGGTACCGCCGGCAGCGAGGCGGGGCCTAAGCTGCCGGTGGTCAGGGCGCCAGAGACAGGAACCTCCTGACTATCCGCGCAGTATCCAGGAGTACCGCCTTCTGTATCTGACCCTTGATCCAGCCATCTAGCGAGAGTCTCTTGAGGTGATGGTCGAGACTCTTCGCTATTAAACCGTTCGCTGAAACGACTATCGGGACGATGATCGTCGAATCAACATCCCACATGGCGGTTACCTCAGAGCCAGGTCTAGGTACTTGTTGGCTTTGTCCTTCTCGGCCTTCACGAGGTTCTCGTCATGGGGGATGGTGATGTCGACGAGCACTGCCTGGCGTTTCGATCGATCTGTCAGCACGATATCAGGCCTATTGGCAAGAATAGTCCTGTCCGTGATGACAGTTCGATCCCAATAGAGCGTGGCACGACCATTTTCCAGAACTGGCGCTGGTGTGTACTTATAGTAAGGCACTTCGGAGGCCACAAGACCGTATAGCAGAGCAAGTTGCTGGTGAATAATTCTGGCTACAAGGTTATGTCTGTGCAAGTACTCGCCGTTAGCAAGATGACCACAACCGGAGATAATATGCCTGAGTGACTCCCCGGGACGGCGGCATGCCCGACAAATGTCGACCGTACCGTCCTTCAGGATATACCTCCGGTAACTGTTCGTCATGATAACTTCGTCCGCAATTGCACAGAAACGTTGCCAGTTCACCGACGCGAGCAGATCTACATCGGGTGCTGTGAGGGCCTTGTAGAACCGCCCGTGTAGCTCCTTGCTCCTCCGCACCGCCCTGCGGTCCTCGACGCTCATTACTTTAAGTCTGCGCCAGTTCTCGTTTGCCAAGGAGAGCGGGGTGGAGTTTCCGTCTACTGCCACTACGTCGCGATGCATCCCACACTCGTTGTTTAGGAAATAATCCCTGAGACTACACACCTCACGGTTGTGAAGGTCCTTGGCATTTAAAAAGCCGCGAGCTCCACACTTCCGCGAGATGTACAGTCTCATAACAGACGAGCGTGGGTGTAGCATGCGATGCGCAGTAAGCAGTACTCGGACTCTTCGGTCCAGGGCATCCAGCTCAGTCTGAGTCCACCTTAGTACGCCAAAGGAGTAAGTAAGCAAGGGCATCTCCCAGGCGTTGAAGGCGCGCACCTTGTTGCCGCCCGACAAAAGACTATTAAGTACTTTAGAACCTAATTTTATTATTATTATTTTTCTAAAAACAAAGACAAAGACAAAATATTTATTTGTAAACATAGGTTCAAAGTTGTTACAATTATTTATATTAGTGTGTCTCTATGTTTTGCCATAAGGCATACAAATATTTTAAGTCAAGTTGGAGCATGCGTCAATTGTTACAATTCTTGATCTGTCAAGTATTCCCTTAGTGAATAGTAAACTTTTTTAACAAGAAATGCAAACAAGCTTTTTTTGAACGCTACCAATTCTTCTAACTTATTTATATTTCTTGGCAATCTATTGTATATTGTAGGTGCCATCCCGAAAATACTACTAAAGGACTAAGTATTTTAATACTGGTCTAATGGAATCCACGGGCCGAAGCCAAGTGAATCCACATTCATACAGTGTATCACATTTCCTGTTTGTTTTGGGATTGGTTGGCGTCTGAACTAGGTATTTTGGTGTCTGTGGCGGGTATTGGGGTTTGTGAGTTGGGTAGTTGTATATCGTTCTGTAAAAAAAACCGGACTATCCTGCAAGTAATTAAGATGGCTGCTTTCTGCATAACAATAAAAGAGGATGGCGGCAATGGCTATTATTTACATTTTAACGACGATTAGAAAGCTTTTGATTTTCTATTGCTTAAATTTATGTCAAAATTGTTATATTTATAGAGATTCTACACCATCGTGCGCATTCCTGAGGATGTCCCGGCTCTTCGCACCAAGATGCAGGCCGAGGAGATACAGAAGCATGGCGCCAAGGCTTAAGCTAGTCTTATGACCACGATCTCAAGGGGACTTTTCGGGATTTCAACCTTGTGTAGTTGTAGTTAAGGTATATTTTAGGGTGATACTAGTTCTGATCTGATCACGTGAGCATTATAAAAGTACTCCACAAAAGATTCTTGCAATTTCACATATATTTTTTTCACATAATTAAAATCTCATAGTTAAATTGGTACATGAGAATTGAGGAAATATTCTAAATCCACGCACAATTATAGTTACACCTTATTTGGTGTTTAATTATGTGTCATAAATTATAAAATAATAATTATTATTAATATAAACCGTTGTAGGGACCCGTTTCATAAATACGCGGTATACGCGAATACTCGAAAGTATTTTGAATATGTTTTTGAGTTAGTGTAATTTTAATTTATGACTCTGATTTGGGTGTGTTGCGATGCGTTCATGTATATTATTAGATTTTTACGCTATAATTCTATATTTAGAAGTTGTGTTTTAAACATTTTTAAGTTAAGTATACTGTATGAGTGGGACTATGTTACGAAATATAAACTGTTACTATTGTTGTCTTCCATGATGCTTAGTCCTTAGATTGTATTTAAGCATGTATTCAATTGTATTTTACAAATATAATCAATATTGCTAGGAGTCAACGAGCAGAAATAACGCCTACATAAATAAATTGACACTTCCTATGTAGAAAAAAGAGGTAGAGAAATATATGGACTTCATTGTGTTGTAATGCGCATCACTTACAATAAAATGCCTATATGTGTGTGTGTCAAGCTATTTAACCTTGTTATCCTTAAAGGAGTTAGGTATATATTTATAATTGGTGTTTTTTCTGTAGTTTAAATTATATTGTAAACGCCACAGGACGCGTGTTTTTGAATCTGTATGGTATTTTAGAAAATGTATTGACTATAAAAGTATTTAATCATAAATTCAATAGAAAAAAAATACATAAGTTATTTATATTTTTTGTTCATATAATCCTCAATCAATACGATTATTTTTAGATATAGGTAAAGATGTAAATTATAATTTCATTCGTATTTTAAACGTATTGTTATTTTTTATACATATGTACTCATATTTGGTTAACCAGCTTTAATTATTGTATTAAATTATGTAACTCGTTGGTTTAGGTAATCGCCAATTATTTTATTACTTGTTAAAAATGCATTTCACAGACATAGATTTGACCTAATGTTATTTTTCATAAGAGTATATTTAATGAAATTTCGTGTTCCATCAGAGACCAAAATTCTATAGAGTATATTTCAGATGACATCTACTGTAGATTTTCTACACTAAAATGACAATTACCATGAATTTACACATAGTTGAGGGAAGTTGTACACAGGGCGTATAATGAAGGAGCGAAATCTATAACATTATGACAACGAAACTATCAAACATTATAAAATATTAAAGTCACTGGGGATTGTCTGTAGTCCTTTAAGATTATATTCTTAAAACTCAAACCAAAAGAACTTAATACGTGTTCAAATTATAATTAATCAATACTTTTCACTTATTGTACTATCGTCAATTTATTAAATAATTATTAAAAAATAGTGAACATTCGTAGTTGTTTATTAGAGGATAAAAAATTATAAATGTATAACAGTAGTAAATAATTATAAAAAAAACATATATTCCTATACTTGCTTAGTACAATCCATTTAAATATATTATGAGCCATTTGAAGCAATTTTATTATACAAACTAAAATTAGGAAATTAAAATCTTTTTTTAATAAATAGCTTATTTATTGCATTTGATTGTGATCATACTTATTAATTGAAATTAATACAGCCAAAAAAATATGAGAACATTAATTTATACATTTTACGAAAAAAATTACAATACCTTAGAATATTTGCATCTTTTTCAGCCTACTGAGTAATGTCGTTTAAGATGAATGTGCTTCCATGTATTTAAAATACTAAAAATGTAGACTTTTTAAATTTAAATTTAGTTGCATACTGTTGTGTACTTTATTTAATCTAAGTAAATTACGGTAATAAATATTTATGACAAATCACTTGTAACATAATTATGTCAATTAAAATTATGTGAAGCAGTATATTCTGGAACCGTTTAAATAATAATATGTTTATGATCCATATTCGAGTATTTATTGTGTTGTAGAATCATTACCAAATATATGTGTACACTTCAGGATCTGAAGATGCACTCTAATGCCTTGACAATAGAGTCGTTTTTAGGTATAATAGGCACCTTGTTGTGGGCTCCGATATATTTGATCTAGACTGTACATACAAAAGCCGGCACATATCAGATGTTGTGTTTTAAATTAATAGTCATGCGCATTTTAATTTTAAGTGTGGCCGTACGAGAAATGTTGATAAACGTAATTTATTTATTTCATTAAATAGTTAATAAATCAAGCACTTATTTTGTTTTATAAACTTTACTCAACATTGGAGTTCACCCTATAATACAGTCGAGAGTGTCAAACCTCGAAATCCTGGGGAGTTTGATGAAGTTTGGTACGAATGTTCATTAGAATGTCGGTTTTCGGCTCCCCAAAAGTCTCCGGGTTAGATCACAGAATCTTGTAGAACGGCCGCCATCTTGAAAAAAATACTCTCTTCTTAAGAAATTCAGTTTGTTCGAAAATTACGTACTCTATGAAAACATAATGAGACCTGCAGAATTTATTCAGTTTTAATGTTGCTCTAGAGAGCCACATTAAAATTGAATAAATTCTGCACGAGTCTGTAGTCCACAATCTTGACGAGAAAACGTGTCTTCACTACATAGTATAAAACAAAGTCGCTTCCCGCTGTCTGTCCCTATGTATGCTTAGATCTTTAAAACTACGCAACGGATATTAATACGGTTATTTTAATAGATGGAGTGATTCAAGAGGAAGGTTTATATGTATAATATAGTACCCGTGCGAAGTCGGGGTGGGTCGCTAGTTATGGATAAAAATGCATCCACATGTGACAATTATCCCTCCCTCAATTATCCCTTTCCAGGCCCGTGTTACCCGTGTGGTGTCGGGTTAGAATTTCACCACCCCCTTTCTTCCCGTGGGTGTCGTAAAAGTCGACTAAGGGACCAGGGTTGAAGTGTGTTGTGGGCGATGGGCTAGCAACCTATCACTGTAATATCACATTTTGTCGATCTTTTTATACCCACATTTATGCTAAAAGTGGCGCTGGAATATACGTTTCATGTGCTCTGCCTACCCCTTTTGGGAATAAAGGCGTGTATGTATGTCTTTCCAGGGGAGGTTCTCCGAATTGGAAGCCCGGGAGAATATCAAATTTACTTTGATTTACACAATAGGATATTATGAAATACATTCATATTAACATTTAACACGCCTATGGCTAAACCTAAAATAATAAGGGGTTAAATCGATCGTTAAGTATTAATTGTTTGCTACCACCTGCAGGTCAAGTTGCCCGATGAATTCAAACAAATGAAGTGGTTGTAGATTTATCTTAATGCTGTCAAAGTGTTAGCGCACATCGAGTTAAAAAGATAATAGGTAAAATATATATGCGGGCGCCAGTGGACACCTAATCGGAAATCATAACTGTGCTTCTAGCACTTAAAGAATACCTAAAGGAAGGTTTTTTTTTGCATCTACTTAGTACCTAAACTAATTTCGTGGAGCCGCTCCGCCTGGCTGGATACATAAACTCGCTCGTCGGGATGCGCCCTGTGTTCTTAGAGCCTACATAACTGGAGCAGCCTTATATGTCGTATTTGAGTATTTTATTTACACACGCACATTTTGAAAAAGGAAATAACAGTCTCATTTTGATGCACATAAACATATCACACATTCGTTAAATAAGGTCGATAATTCTATCGATATCTGCACAAACATACCTATACAATTTAAGTAAAATGATTATGAGCATCTTAAAAGGATATTGAAACACAATTGTATATTGAAAGAAGTGTTAAGCTATAAATACAATAACAAAAATATGACGATTTTTTTTCTTTACTAACAATTTTACATTTTAATTAACTAAATTAAAGTAGCGAGTAGTATTACTGTAGAACCCGGTTGTTAATCGCTTTTTCGAATAAATTGTGTTCACTTGGCAATTATGCAGGTTCTTAGTGAAACATACTTTGGTACTATCGATAATTATTGATTTCATCGACACTACCCTCATTTCTCCTTCTGAGTCTCGGGTCCAATTGAAATTAGGTTAATTTTAACAAAGCATGAAAACGGAGTCTCGTGGGGAGTGCGAAATTATAACGAAGTTTGATTAATCAATGCTAATATTATTATTACTCTTTTTCAAATATCGTTAAGTTATTTCTTTACGTAGTCTCGAGGGGAGTGCCATGACGTATCAAAAAAAGATTTGTAAATCGATAACAATCGATACATAATCGTTTGGTTTGACGCGTCATGAAAATATTTTCGTAAAAATAATATTATAGCAATACAAAAATACTAAAATTATCTACAAATGTATTGTTATACCACATTTTTCTAAGCTTGATGCGGTTAAACGTTTATTACATGTGCTTACAGCACATACGGACATTTTTCATGATGAGTGTTCTCTTGCGAGGCAATTTTGGCATTATTGCAACGCACAAGTATGCCGTAATTTTAATTTGTTTTAGCTCAATGTACCTGTTATTTTTACGTAATTAACTTATATTAACTTTCCATATTTCTGGGATATAATTGTTTGGGTTTCTCAACCATTTTTTTTCCATTTATAATTCTATTTCCGTACCACAATTGTTTTACTTGTTCTTTTATTGTTGTTTTTTTTTGTTTCTTTTTTTCTGTATTTCTATGTTTTTATTTTGTTGCAAAATGCCAAATAAATGATTTATCTAATGATTTATCTATTTTGTGAATGACCGATGAATGACCATTGATCGATTGTGAAATTGTCTTTAACTATATAATTTTTTGCACATTGTGCAAGGTTTTCAACAGAGGGCTATGCTATTGAAAGTTGAAAGGCTACTCCAGTTATTTATGCTCTTAAGCCTGTGTTGCATTTCGAACCCTATGGAGATAGCATAGGTACCTTTTTAGGGTAAAAAGGATTAATTATTATTAAACTTGGTTGAAATGATAAACAGTTACTTACAGTTACATCTCCTGTTAATATAATCTATGAACATTTTATTCGGTTTGATTGACGTGACAGGTTATTAGGGTTGGCACTTTTTTTCGGATAAATAAATATTACTGTGATATCTTACCCACTGTGAAACAGGAAATTGTACGCCATACCAGTGGGCGTAGCATGGTTGCCATTTTATCACTTATCGTTGTGGTAAAGACGCCCATCACGCTCTGACAAGTATGCGAGTGCGAGAGTGACGGATGCCTTATCCACAACGATAAGTGATAAAATGGCAACCGTGCTACGCCCGCAGAACCTACAAAGAGCGCATCGAACGTCACCCAAATACTCTGGCCCGCCCACTTATGGCAAACCACAACAAAGCGCGACGTTTAAAGCGTAAAATACCTCAAGATTTAATACAATCACAGTAAACACAGCTACTGTTTAACAATGAGGATGTGGCACGGGCCACATACCGAGCGCGCCAGCGATAGCACCAACCAACATACTGCTGAATGTCCCACAAAGGAGACAGATTGAAGTAAATAAAGAAAATAAATAAAAATAAATAAATAAATAAATATTTTCTTTTTCACGGGGAATTATGTAACACCTTGTATAGGCATTTAGCCTGTTTCATGTAGCTATTTATGTATTTTATATATCTAACCTAACTAAACCGACAACACTGTGGTCATCGCTAGACGTTATTGGTCGAAAGTAACCCTATTGGATCAACATAATAAGGTTTGTGAATTTATATCATATACCTATTCTATATTTGCTAGCTTCCTGTTAGTATAAAAGCCATCCTATGTTTTCAGATTCTCAAACTATCTTCATCCATACGAAATTTCATCTGAACCGGTTCAGCGGTTTTAGCGTGAAACGGTAAAAGACAGACAGTCCGAGTTACTTTCGCATTTACAATGTAAGTATGGATTTAGTGTTATCACCCACGCATTCCGTAACATAGAACTCTTATACACAGCTAATTTACTTAACAGTTAAAATTAAGTATGTCCTGGCTTCATCGTTTTTAGTGTTCCATACAAAGGGTAAAAATGGGATCCTAAATTAATAAGGCTTCACGATTTATCCGAATGTCTGTCAAACCGCAATATGTAGAGACTTGTTATTTTTATAGTGTGTCTTACGGAGGTACTTGAAGCGGTAAACATGTATAAGTAAATATTAAAAAGTAAGGTAATACTTAGGTTTGGGCAAGTATTAGTACTTGCCCACATAAGACACGTGTTTTAAGAGTCCGCAGTAAGCTCGATTCTCCATACAAACGTAGTTACGCTCTCATTTTAAAACTACGTGTTGGAGTGTAACGAAACTTTGCATATACAATGACATGAGATATATTTATGTCTGTAATTAGTTGATTTAGCTTCAGATACCATAGTAAAAAAAATACAGCGAATTTAAGTTTTTCATACAAAACTTGTTATTGCTGTCTTTTGTTTGTTTTATAAACTGGAGCCATATAAACTAATTACAGACATAGATATACCCCATGTCATTGTATATGCAAAGTTTCGTCACAATCCAACACGAAGTTTTATAATGAGAGCGTAGGTAACTACGTTTGTATGGGAAGGTGAAAATCGGCCGAGCTTACTGCGGACTCTTAAATAGTCCAGTCAATGAACTGACAGCTTGTATGGAAAAAATGACAATTTTGGAAATAATTTATAATAGCTTATTTTTTATATGTAACGGATATATTATCAATTAAATAGTTACCCAGCGACAAAATCCGACAAAATTTGAGACATCAATAAAATGATAAATCAACTAGCTTCTGGAAAGTCAGAAAAAAATATTGATAAATATTTTTGGCTTTACTTTGTACGATTTATCTTGAATATTATAGAGAAGATGTACTCTATAATATTCAAGATAAATCGTACAAAAAAAGACAATGCATGATTCATTGAAATATACATAATTACTTCCGGGTGGAAAGTTTGTCGGATTCTTTAATAAATCATCTTAGAATAACATTTTAAAATGAAATCAACAAAAAAAACGCTATTATAAATTAATGTTTTTCAAAACCGTATTTTGCCTGGAGTATAAAAGCCATAAAAGTAGGTATTATGTTACCAATAGTGCAGTGCAAAGAATTTCACATAATAATGTTTAATTTAGGCATCGCTAGGAAGCACACAGACGTACTATAACTTCCTAGTTACAAAAATATAAAATTATTGTTAGTAGGTACATTGTGGCCAGCATGTTACAAATTTTGTATTAAGCAACGCTGCTAACGAAATGTAGAAAACAAAAAATTCAATATTTTTTGTATCATCGGAGCCGGCCAAGTATGTATTATTTACAAAAAAAAACAATTCATACATTATTATTACGGACTACATCTGACCCCGTAGTATGGACGGCCTTATCACACGATAACTTACAATATAGAGCGTAAGGCACTGGCTGACACCGTTCAATAGAACGAGACGGACGCTCTACCTTGTCACTTATCGCGTGATAAAGCCGACCATGATACGGGGTCTGGCTGATCTAATCTGTGCCTCCATTTGCGTAATTTTGCAGAGGCCATGTCAGTATGCCACAAAAGTTTGATCAATGTATTAGTAGCTTTCGGACCTTTTAGCATATGTGCGCGAGCGCAGACGACACTCCTTATAAGGCGGGTGATGTAACATCGCCTTGACGACTGCCATTAATTTGTATATGGCAGTCATAAAATTAACTATTGTGTTTAATTCGTGTACGGGGGACCTTGAGTTTGATATGAGCGTCTTTAATGCGAAGTCAATCCTACGATTATTATAAAGGCGAAAGGTTGGGATGTTTGGATGTTTGTTTCACGCAGCGCTTGGATTCTGATCATCCTGAATTTAAGATCCATCATCATGATAATTTAAGAGCCTAGCTCTTCACCAAGTTGGTATTCCAATTCTTGACTGATAGTGTTGTGGTTTCCGTCCCACCGACCTAGGTTAGGGGACCAGATTAGGGGAACATCAGGGAGAATGGGAGACGATCGTGCAGTTAAAAGAGCCTACGAGGGCGCCTATAGGAAGACGTCCGGTTGGCTGCCCCAGATATCGGTGGGTTGATGTGAGTGAGCTCCAAGCTGGCCACTGGCGAGAAACCACACAAGATCGGGATCAGTGGCGTGCACTCGTATTGGTGACCAAGACACACTTTGGGTTGTGCCAGACAAGTAAATAAAGTAAGTATGGATTGTATAGTGTGTGTGTTATATTTATTTTTCACTTAAAAAATGCATTGAATATTCTCAGCAGTTTGAATCAGAGAATTTCTCCTGGGAGAACATTAAGGGAACATCTAATGGTGATGCGTTTTTTTGCATTAAACATGTTTTGTCATGAAACTTGTTTACCTGTAGGTTTGAGCAATATTGATCTATCTTAATGTTGCCCTACACTATTTTTTCATAGAGTATACAGGGTCGTAGGTTTCAAACAAAATGCGAATTTCTTGGAAGTGGATAATAGTGGAGTATATTTTCAAGATGGACTTTGACTTGAGAGTTAAAACCAGCCTCCTAATGCGTTAGTACATACATTCGTATAAATAAAACCCCACCATTTCGAGGTTTTATAATATCGACAATATTTTTACTAACCTAATAATTAATGTAAAATGTAAGTAACACTTTTTCCATGGGTCGATGAAAAACTGAAATAATATATTTCATTAATTAATTAATTCATTGATAATTTTTTACTGAATTTATGTATTGAATTGAAATCAGTTTCGAATTGCTCACCGGCAACGAGAATAAGAAATTGTATCATGTAACAAAAAAACCATCTGCATAGCATCACATTGATATACATATACAACTTTCTTGCTTAATGTACAACTGTTTTCAAGGAGATACTAAGAACTTGATAATTCTCCACAAACAAAAACAAACTATAAAGGTGTAGTCAATGTGAAATATGAATAGAAATAAAACTGTCTGATGGGTCGGACATAAACAAAAGCCAACTGGAAGTAATGAAATGCCGAGAATGTTTAGATACGAGACGGACGTTTCTGAGAACCACTTCGTGTGTCTCGGCCAATCTCTGAGTCGAGTCCATCGAGAGATATCTTTGGCAAGATACATGATGGAGGTCGCGCAAGGCGACATTTTGCAGCGATTCAGTCGCGCGTTTCGTGTGTACGCGCGACTGAATCGCGGCATGTGGTGCCTTGTCGCATTTGCAACGCGCTACAGAGGCGATGCCAGTAGCGATACAAACGCCCGACTGTCGCGATCCAGTCGCGCTGTTTTAATTCAGCATCGCTTATGCATCGATGCAAAGGCTGATTCAGTATGGGATCGTCCCAATACAACGCGACTACGCGATCAACGCAAGTTCGCGCGACAATCGCGCTAACTTGGCATTGTCAATTAGGATTCGCGCGAACTTGCGATGATCGCGTTGTCGCGTTGTATTGGGACGATCTCTAATCGTACTAACGCGCGGCTGTTTCACGCGACGTCGGGTATATAGAGTGAGGGGAGGAGCCCACGAGTCCCACGGCTAGCATCGATGCTATATCGCGTCTGAATGAATTATGCATCGCGACTGTATCGATCACGGAGTAAAGAATCCATGGATTCTTTATTCCGTGGTATCGATACTGTTTCGCGGCTGTAGCTCTGTTGTATCGCGATAGTAGCGATACAGAGTCGAGTTTACGTGTGCGAGGGTCCTTATTGCGACTGCATTTGCTACTGAATCGCTGCAAAAAGTCGGCGTGTGCTACCTCCTTTAGTAAAAATCATCGTACCTACGTAGCGATTATCTGGTTGTATCCTTAAACCCAAAAGGAGCCCGGGGGCCGTTTTGGCACCCAATCCCAAGGTTTGGCGTGCGTATTATACGAAAGCGACTGTGATTGCAATCACAGTAAAATTAGATACTTATTAATAAAATTCGTCCTATTGTTAGAAGAAATCGCCCCTCATAATGTGACGTGGTGCCCAATATTTTTTGGTATTCTAACTGACGGACTCTATAGGATAGGATCTCTATATATATTTTTTTAGGAAAGTAGCCAATTGTATATTATATAGTTAGGTACTAGCGTTCTATATTTGAAGCCATCCGTACGTACACTATATAAATTATAGAGTTTGATGTTTAGTTTGATAGGGTGCATTTTTAATCACAACCTACTGGAAAAAATGAGGGGTGATTTCTTTTAGCATAATGTGACGTCACGTCACGTGGAACTTTAACGGGCATCTTGATATTTTTTTGTCCAATATTTTTTGTTAATGTAACTGACGGACTATTACTTATATTTTTTTACCCAGGAAAATACCCAATGGTATAATATTGTTGGCTTCAGTTGCTCGATTGCTTACGTGTCATTTTTTGTAAGGGAAAATTACAGTTGTTTTTTAAATTACGTTTATATCCTCCACAGGAATACATACCTACTCAATTACAAGATTACCTATTTGTACCGAATTGCTGACGTGTCCTTAAAGTGCGTATGACTTAAGTAGTTATTGATATGCTTACGTTCATTTAAACTTGACACCATAAAATTTGTCTGTGTCAAATATTGCAGAAATTTTATTCATTATACAGATTGGATGATAATTGATAATTTATAAACTAGACTAGGTATGTACCGTTAGGTATAATTTCTTTTCAAAAGGATATCAAGCAGTTTCCTTGCATGTCCTTTTTAGGGTTCCGTAGTCAACAAGGAACCCTTATAGTTTCGCCATGTCCGTCGGTCTGTCCGTCCGTCCGTCCTCGGCTTAGCTCAGTAACCATTACTACTAGAAAACTGTAATTCGGCATGGGTATATAAATCAATCACGCCGACAACACAGTACTATAAATTCTTGAAAAAATATTGGTTTAGGGTACCTACCTCCCCTGCACCTAAAACAGGGATGTAATTTTTTTTTCTCGTTAAACCCATGGTGTGGGATGTGCAGTATCGCTGGATAGCTCGTTCAAAAATATTATGGGTTTCCTAAAACCATTTTTCAAATCAGTGATTAGTTTGCGATATTGGGCTAAAAGCCCTAATTTTTGTTCGAGCTGAGCTGAGACCGACCTCGGAACATCACGGGGATTTCTCAGAGCATTCAAATTTATACCTTAATGTAATTAAAATAAAAAAGAATACATTGATAAATTTAAAGTGATCTGCGCTGCGCTCCGCCGGTTTGCGCAGGCCTTTAATGTTCTGTTCTAATCCCCAACCCGCGCTGGGCCAGCGTCGGACGGGGACTACTGCCCGTTCCCTCCCATCCATGAGATTGAGAAGATTCCTGTGCCCAGCAATGGGACATAGTTACATAGGCTTTTTTTTGTCAATAGTTATTTTTTCTAATTGACTGAATACTACTTCTATTATGATGGAATGCCATAGTGATTATACCAACCCATCACTCTGTTATTATAATTAATTATTTGTCAGTAAGTACGGAGACAAAAACGATATTATATATACCTAATTATAAATCGTGGTGTATAGAAAGTTGCAACCAACAGTTGCAAGTCGAAACAGTATTAACACTGTATGAAACATGGAAGCTGTCACGACCTTCTACTCTCGAGTCCTGTCCACTGGTATGCACTTAAAACGGAAAGATACTAAGATTGTACGAATCCTGAACTTTTACGATCTTGCTCTCCCAAGTCCTTTTACTGGGCACTGAAAACGACAAGGTTCTATATGTGTATGGAACCTGAAGCCCGTTAGAACCTTGTTCCGCTGAAGCACAGCAGCGTCCTGGGCGTCCCATTACTCAGAGTCAGGCTGCAGCCGAGTGGGAGGCTGCAAAGAGTAAGATAATCTGCAGACGCGACGTAACATTCTGATCCAAAGTTTAAACGGAGCTAGTAAAATACTGCTATGACGAACATCGCGCTACACCCGTCTCTCTCCCACTGTATGACCATGTGCTTTGACAGGTACCTGCAACTGACGCCACGGTGCTGCCACCACATATCTACTGTCGAACTAATTGATCAAGATGTCTATCATTTTATCGAAATGTCTTACGTAGATTTCCATGTCGCCGAAAACTATTCAACGAATTGCATTACGTTTTTTTTCCTAATCACATAATCAATACATTGTTTTTTATTTAATCAATCAACTTTTTATCGTTAATCGTTTCGAATTTGTCTAAAATCATAGCGTAACGATTCATCGAATTTACCTGTCATAGAAAATATTTAGTGGTGTATACATTGATTTATCGAAACGCGGTTCACAGTTGGTTTTTTTGGTTGGTATGATTGGTTGGTTTGACATTTTAACCTAACCTAAACCTAACCTAACCGCCAGCATGTCGACGTCGTCCCACTTAGCGGAATGCCCATTTCCGCTCTAAGGGACACAAGCTTACCCTAACCTAACCTACAAATTATACCTTTATTACGATTATGTGTTGTTTTTTTACTGCAGAGGACTTCGCCCCCGGAGCCCCCCTTTTCTAGCTGCCCTGACCTAATCTACTATATTATGATCCTTATACGAAAATATAAGAATTTTGGGAACTGAAACGAATGTTAAACCGAAATTATAGTGAAGGCGATTCGATGAACGACTATTTCGATGGACAAATAAAATAATAAAGTAAAATTCGATGAGCTGATTCTCGTGTAAAAGGTAATTCGAGCAAATGTATGAGCGATCTAACGAAGTTCGATGAATGATTCCTAAGTGCTGATAAAATTCTGCGTATAGTGTTATAGGAAACGATAATCGATGAAACAATTTTCGGTAAAATGATGGATTCCTGCTTTACTTACCTAAGTTAGTATATTTAGATAATTACTACTTTTTTGTATATAACGATGCATGCATTTTGTTATATTTAATTTCTCATCTAAGTGAAGTTGTAATTCTCTTTTGAAAAATAAAGTTCTTAAACCCGAAAAGATCTTCAAAACAGCCTTCCGGTAGTTGAGACGATGCAAAATAATTTGATGCTTATGCGAAGACATATGTGGATAGCCTAAACCGTCAAAACACAGGTCGCACAGACGCAAGACACCATCTGCATTTAATTACTCTTTGGCAAGACAGAGAAGGTGCATGCGCGACGGAAATAGATCGTCTCACGCGCCGATCGCGCGCGCAAGGATCCATGGAACGTTCCTAATTTAAAAATCGAACGAATTGGAATTGAAATGGAACTTTTTATTGAATACTCTCGATTTTAACCGTTAAGTGTTTGTAATGGAGAATATTATGAAGTTTAGTGTTGCGTGCTTTTTGACTATAAGTAGTGTAGTTTATGGTGAGTATTGTTTACTTTATGATAAGTTTACTGATAATTCTTGCGTAAATAGTGCATTAGGTTACATTGCACGGATAATTAACTTGGAATACTTATTGCTAACGCGATTTAATAATTTTGTTAGTTTCATTCATAACGATTGGTAGAAAAGTTTTTATTAAATACCTTTAACTTAAATGTTATTATTCGTTTACGTTGAGTAATGTATATGCGTTTTGTCTTTATTCATTCTATCACACGAGAGCGGACTTACCTCCATTGTCTTCCAGTCGTTTTAGAACTATATTAGAAATACATAATTCCCTCCGATTCAGTGATTTTTGAATTCTAATAAGAACATAATTTAGATACTGCTGGATTGATTGTAGTATTAACTACATACTATAAGGTACTTATTTAATTTATACTTCAATACTAATATTATTGCACATTGTTCATGAACCTAAAAAAAACTAGATTTAAGAATCGAATTAAAAAAATACCTTATTGATGTCCTGTAGAAATCTTAATAGAGGTATATAAAGTAATGTAGAGTACATACACATTGTAGATATTTAAGACACAACTATATTATGGTAAAGAGAAATGAGACTGTAATTTTGACTCCACAGTCAAACTATCGATGTAATTTTGTGGTGCAATGCTTACTATTCATGTCTAATTTTAGTTGTTAATAAATAAATAAATAAAAATAAATATATAAATTGGGTTCTACGACTTCTACGTTTATAGCTCTGTATGAAACGGGTGGCACTCTTTGGGGGAACCCTATGTCCAGCAGTCTTTAGGGTGATATGGTGATGTTGAATATGATGATGAAACGGGTAGTCCGTGACTTCAAAAAAATATCCACCAGTATGTAGAGTGGACCTTTAGTGTGGGCATTGACTATGTATGACTCGTATACTATGTATATTTTACCCTGCGACTGCTTGAATTAAGGGCCAGTTATTGGGTTTGCGTCGGTAGCCAGAGACAAATGCAAGTCGCTCACTCTCAATACAGCGCATTATCGGAGCTCTGGCATTAAGTAAAAAGAACCGTTTATTTCAGACCATTTTGAACAGTATGTTAATAGTACAGAAAGAAAACCTTAAGAACTATGTTCATCATCATCATCATCATATCAGCCTAAAGACGTCCACTGCTGGACATAGGCCTCCCCCAAAGAGTGCCAAAGTGACCGGTCCTGCGCCACCCGCATCCAGCGGACTCCAGCAACCTTTACCAGGTCATCAATCCACCTTGCGGGGGGCCTACCCACGCCGCGCCTTCCGGTTCGTGGTTGCCACTCGAGAACCTTTCCGCCCCAACGGCCATCGGTTCTACGCGCTATGTGCCCCGCCCACTGCCACTTAAGTTTAGCGATTCTGAGGGCTATATCGGTTACCTAGGTTCTGCTGCGAATAGCCTCATTTCTGATGCGATCACGCAGAGAAACTCCCAACATAGCCCTCTTCATAGCCCTTTGGGTGACTTTGAGCCTTCTTATGAGGCCCATAGTAAGCGACCACGTTTCAGTGCCATATGTCATCACTGGCAACACACACTGGTCAAAGACTCTCGTCTTGAGACACTGCGGAATATTGGACGAAAAGATGTGCCGTAGCTTCTCGAACGCTGCCCAGCCGAGTCGGGTTCGACGATTGACCTCTTTCTCGAAGTTGGACCTACCTAACTGGATAGTTTGTCCTAGGTATACATAATCGTCTACAACTTCGAGTGTAAAGTGTCCGATTGTAATGGGAGTTGGTACTACATGGGTATTTGACATGATCTTCGTCTTATCCATGTTCATTCTTAGACCAACTCGTTCGGAAGCTTTATTGAGGTCATCGAGCATCGTACTTAAGTCCTCCATGGTCTCAGCCAAGACTACTATATCGTCAGCAAACCGAAGGTGAGTGATGTACTCGCCGTTGATGTAGCCTTCTCCAGTCCAGAGTTTTGAAAACGTCCTCCAGTGCAGCGGTGAACAGTTTTGGAGAAATAACATCTCCTTGCCTGACTCCTCGCTGCAGCGGAATAGGTTTCGAGTTCTGGTCCTGGAGTCGAACTGACATAGTGGCGTTCTCGTACAAACACTTCAGCACTTCGATATAGCGATAGTCAACTTGGCACCGCTGGAGAGACTGTAGTACAGCCCAGGTTTTAATCGAATCGAAGGCTTTCTCGTAGTCCACGAACGCTAGGCAGAGGGGCAGGTTATACTCCTCGGTCTTCTGTATAACCTGACGTAGCGTGTGGATGTGGTCTACGGTACTAAAGCCTCTTCGGAAACCGGCTTGTTCGGGAGGCTGGAAGTCATCTAACCTGCGTACGAGACGATTTGTAATGTCCCTCGAAAACAGCTTATAGACATGGCTCAGAAGTGAGATGGGTCTGTAGTTCTTCAGGAGGGTGTTGTCACCCTTTTTGAAGAACAGAATAGAATAGAATAGAATAGAATAGAATAGAATAGTAGTTTATTGCCACACAACATACCAGATACAGAGACAAAACATAAAACATACTAAACAGAACAATAAAAAAACTAAATCTAGTAGAACAGCACCACCACCCCTCCGTTCCATGCCTTTGGAGTTCTCCCTTCCAGTAAGACGGAATCAAACAACTTCTGAAGGGCCGTAAGGACTGGTTTTCCACCCGCCTTCAGGAGTTCGGCTGTTATTCCGTCTTCACCGGGTGCCTTGTTGTTCTTGAGCTGTTTAAGAGCCATTACAATCTCGTACAGGCTGATGTCCGGGATGTCGTCGGTATAGTGCCGGGTTAGTCTAGCTCTAGGGTCTTCCGCCCGACCAACTACGGGTTTGCGTGTTGACGTGTATAGCTGTCCGTAAAAGCGCTCTATCTCACCCAGAATCTCGGTTTTAGAAGAAACGATTCTACCATCTTCAGTTTTTAACTTCGCGAGCTGGCTCTGTTCTGCCGAATTTCACCTTCCCATACAAACGTAGTTACGCTCATTTTAAAACTGCGTGTTGGATTGTGACGAAACTTTGCATATACAATAACATGAGGTATATCTATGTCTGTAATTAGTTTATGTAGCTTCAGATACCATAGTAAAAAAATACAGCGAATTAAAGTTTTTCATACAAAACTTGTTTGTTTTATAAACTGGAACCATATAAACTAATTACAGACATAGATATACCTCATGTCATTGTATATGCAAAGTTTCGTCACAATCCAACACGCAGTTTTAAAATGAGCGTAACTACGTTTGTATGGGAAGGTGAAATTCGGCAGAGCTTACTGCGGACTCTTATGTACTTTTCGGTGAAGGAAAACGTGTCGTGAGGGAACCGGTCTAATCCCAATAAGAGCTAGTTTTCTCTCTGGGTTGGAAGGTCAGGTGGCAGTCGCATCTTGGGATTAGATGTCAAAGCGGAACTCGGGCTCCTCTAGGGCACCACCCCGGGATTAACGCTTGGAGGATGATGATGTTTCCGTGAAACACATTTTAATCTGTCTTATACGTAATAAAATTTGTCTGTTCTATAAGTTGATAGAGTGATTATAAATTATTACTTACCTAATTAAATAATTTACATCAATGACTAAAATGGCGATGCACGTGGGCGAGCTCAAACCAAGGACGTAACAAAATAATACAAATCTTACGCGCCAAAACGTCTCATCGAAAACATCATGGCGCTGATATTGTTTGAGGGGGTTAGGAATATAATCTAGAGATGTACCGACTCGTCGGGAAAGCCGACTATCCGGCCACATTTATAGTCGGCGAATACGCTGCGACCAGTCGGCAAAAGATGCCGAATATCCGGCACTTTATTACTTACTGGAAGACACAAATATAAACTACCAATATTGTTTCAAGTAGAGAATGTATGGACTAGTGACCGACTAGTCGGGAAGGCCGATTAAAAAACTATCCGGCCACATTTATAGTCCGCAACTAGTCGTTAACAAATGTTACATAAATTAAATTAAAACTAAGTTAAACCTAAAGAGAGGCTCTCAACGCATTGTACAGTCAACAGCAAATATTGATGATCATTTTAGTACTTTGTCGCACTTAACGTAACAACAGTGTGACAGTTGGAATGCGTCAAATAGTGAAAGTGAAAAGGTACTAAAATGATCATCTACTTTTGCTGTTGACTATAACGAGGATGCTGGCGGCATTTCCTCGCTGAATTTGCAATGCTGATGCGTTGCGCAAGAAAGCCGCCAGCTCTTCGGTCACCAGTTAAGTACGTCAACCAGACGTTTCGCGATTTCTGCAAATAACTATTATTAATAGCTTTTTTAATACCATTTGTCGATGACAATAATTAAAACAACGCCTTCAAACGCTGAATATTCACCCATCTACTGATAAAGATGCGTTAAGTATGAAATATATTACCTACTAGCTTCCGCCCGCGACTTCGTCTGCGTGGACTCGGGATAAAAACTATCCTATATTTTAATCCAGGCTATAAACTATCTTCGTGCAAAATGTCATTCAAATCGGTCCAGCCGTTTAAGCGTGATTGAGTAACAAACATCCAAACATCTAAACTTTCGCATTTATAATACATATTAGTAGGATTTATTTATTACTAGCTTCCGCCCGCGACTTTGTCCGCGTGGACCCGGGATAAAAACTATCCTATATTTTAATCCAGGCTATAAACTATCTTCGTGCAAAATTCAAATCGGTTCAGCCGTTTATGCGTGATTGAGTAACAAACATCCAAACATCTAAACTTTCGCATTTATAATATTAGTAGGATGACTCATTAGTAATCGTAGTACTTAACATTATATACATTCAATTTTGTTTCAATTTTCGTTTTAAGATTGGTTTTGCTCTACCTATGCTGCATTCTTACTCAATTAAGGTAAAATAAATATTCAGATTTCAATCTATAGCACGACTTCTGAAAAAAAAAAGAGGGCAATACTACTGTCGTTTGATCCGGTGCACGGTGTCATTGTCGTTTTCGATTTAATTTAAAAAGATGGAGACTACACATCCACATTTTTTTTCTGTTAGCCCCCAGGAAGGTTCACTACGAACGCCTTATGGCATAAGTCTTCCTAGGTACGATACAGAAAAAATATTGTGATATTTTGACATGTAATATTTTTTGAGTGTGTCGCTGGAATGCTCAAGTCGCTCGAGTCGATGAGCACCTTTACAGATCATTATATATGTCGATTAAATTTACTTAAACATATCGTCGGCTAAAGTCGCAAACCTCTTACCTCAATTTTTTTCGAAAATTATGTTTAAAATGTCAATTTTATATAAGTAGCAATATTCTGAACGCATCTACATAATTGCAAAACTTAAATTCTTCGAAAGGGTCGTAACTGTTACGTATAGGTATAGCAGCTAGAAAACCTCGCAACTCCAAACCGTCTTTTTGGTGATAAAGTTTTCTGGGTAAAGTTAGATCCCATAAAACATTCCATGTAAAAAGACGCCAAGTCTCGAAACTCTTCCACCGTAAAAAGTTGTGAGATATTTCGTAGAGCCAAGTCTCAGGCATTCTTATTAATCTTTATTTGCTAGCTAAATAAAATTATGCAACTTGGCAATCACACAGCTTTACTGCATTAATTGATTTTTGCATACCTAAAACTATATAGTTTCCCTTGATTTATACACTAAACACTAATTGTAATCTTAATTTGAATCTTCCATGTCTGCTAGAAGGACCTTAGACTTTTGATGATCGGTGAGTCAGGCAGTGAGTGACAAAATTAAGAAACTTTGTGTAGTTATCATTTTTAAACTACTGGTTCAAATTGAATGAAATTTGAAATATATCGTGTTTATACAATGCGTGCTTGGTTACTGAAAATTCAGGCTTCTAGTTTTATCCACAACGAAGTTATGGGGGGTCGAAAATGGCCTGAACTGCTTCGAGAAAAGGATGGTACGGCCGTGCCGCTGGTTTGCTCGACTTGGCGGGGGCACTGCCGTGCCCCCAGTTCAGAGGGAATATGAATATCGGAAGTCGATAAATGAGAAGTCCCTATGACAGCTCGAAAGTGCCACGAGAATTCCGGCCTCTGTATTCCATTTCATTGTAGGTGAAAAATGTATGACTTATTTCTGCTATTGACTTATACAATCACATTTAATTATGTCCCAATCTGAAAGACCCGCATCCTCGAGACCTCAACCTAATTATTCTTAAAACACACTTACTCGTAACTGCCAGGTCGAATTTTGGGATCCACGAAAGCAATCGAAAATAATACTTAGTGTTCCAACAATAATGTCTATTTTAAAAAGTATCTGCCTGTTAGCAATTCGCAATGTTTTTTTGTTTGAATGTCGAAACGTGTCCACATGTCAGACCATCTGTTGACTGTAAAAAATGACGAACCGGGACAGTAGGACGATTAAAAGTAGAATAAATACGATTAAGTAAGGGTCATCATCATCATATCAGCCGAAAGAGGTCCACTGCTTTACACATGCCTCCCCCAAAGAGTGCCACAATGACCGGTCCTGCGCCACCAGCATCCAGCGGATCCAACCAGACAAAAGGTGACCATGACCAAAGGTGCGGTATACGGATGGCAACTTCTGAAAGGATTGCTTATAAATAAAAATTCACAACTCCGCCGACAGCAAACGCCAAGAACCATCTCGATAGACAAGACTTTCGATAGAAAACTGGCCAAGTGCGTGTCGGGCCACTCGCAGTCTTTGATACAACGTCGGACTAAAAAGGTTTATGTAGGATGGCAACTTAGAGGTCTACCAGTACCAATTCATATTAAGTAGGTACCGTATTATGAGATAATTTTACTTTACTTTACTTTTACTTTAAATTTGACCTGATACAGTTTCCTTAAATTTCAGACTGCTTATCAGTAACTATCTAAAATCGAATGCCCTTAACATTCGTGGTCATTGCCTTTTTTGATGAGCATTTGTTAATAAAATTGCCACAATTTTTTTATGACATTTTCTGCAACTTTGTGATTTCTACTCAGAATCACGATCTCTTTCCACCCCAGAGAAAAAAAGTCTCCCAAATTTTGCGTACATTTTTGAACTTTCCTATTGTGTTACCAATTCAAAGTACCTAAATGGGGAAATGGTAACACAATTGGAAAAAATCTTTAAGACATATTTTGTCCTATTATAATCGAAGAAGGTCGTGATTCTCGTCTCAATAACATAAAACTAGAAAATTTCACAATTTATTGTAGTTACATTTTTTTGAGAGGCGCTCTGGTAGCCTTGATTTCCCGTCGGTCGTAAATGATTAATGCCCATTTAGGATAATTCCCCATCTAAATGCATTGCAATACGACGTGGGCGACGCAAGCGCACGTTTCCATCCGAGAATCTGTTCCAGTTCCAGTGACCCACTAATGCGACATTGATGCATGTGCTATTAAACATAATGTGGCACGAGTGGATGCTGTAAACTGCGGTTTGATTCGAGGGGTGACTTCGAACAAAACGGTTATTTTCGTAAATCATTAAATTGTTTTTATAGTCACGTGACCGTGGCAGTGTAAATATATTAAAATTCTACCATTCTATTCTATTCTTTTAAATACGCCTAGTTTCAAATAGAATTTTCTTCTTTAATATAGTAGCTTTGTGAGCTGTAAAACTGGCGAGCCTGCCTTCATAAAATATATATTTTTTGAACTTCGGTAAAGTGATTTGACCAAAACATACTAAGCATATAGGTATTAACAAACCTGCTCACAAAATTTCACGAAAATCGGTTGAGAAATGCGACCTGCACGGCTATCACAAGACGACGCGCGAGCTCTCTTGATTTTTCTCGCATTATCCGTGTCTCTCTTATTAGAACACTTAGAACAAGAGGTATAGTGTGAGAAAAATTAAGCGGCCGTCTCATGATAGACGTGCTGTAGAGAAGAACAGCCGGGCAGCGCGACAGACACTGGACAAGCTGAAGCATAAAACTTCGTTCGTAATGCGCAGCCGCTCTTAATTCTTCTCTACTCTTTTTCAGCCTTTGACGACATCCCTCTGATATCCAAACAATGCTGCGACACGGGCACATCCTACGCCAGACTCCACACTTCTGAAGACTGCTCGTCTTCCTCACCGCCGGCGGTCGCCCCACATTTGGGGCAGCTGTGCTTGATATCAATGGATGCTTGCTGCAAGCAGTATTTTCTGTAAGTTTGTTTATGCGACGGTGGTAAACAAATAACGGCTTGATGGTATAGTTGAGATTATTTCAGTTGACAGAATTGTATCGAAGTAGTAGGAGATTCAAAAAGCAACTCTACCGTCGGTAAAAGATACAAATTCCAATGTCAGTTTTTATGAATAGTCGGTAGCATTGACTATTATGTAAAAGCGATTTCTCAACTCGCGTTGCAAGACCTTTTTACATCTGCCATCCTTTTGTAAGCATTTTTTGTGAGGCAACATATATCTACTGTGTCGTAGTTTATGGACGCTTCCAATTCGCAGAAGAATCACTTTTTAGGCCTGACATTTGTAGGTTCGTTGTGTTCACAGCTAGATACCAATCCAGGGTCCTAATTTTGAACACAGCGCAGCCGCGGGAGCTCTGGCTACCTGACTCACCATCAGGAATCAACACCAGTTACCCACAGAGCCATGTTACGTTTACGTGTTACCTTTACCTTATGAGTGTGGTTTTTTAATATAATTCCTTTTTATTTACCTAAACTCTACTTTTTTGTCTTAATTTGATTAAGTAACTGAATTGAAAGCACTCGAATGTTATATAGTGTCCCAAGATTTTTATTCCATTTCGTTACCGTTTCCATACTAGTACTAGTAGTTTCCGTACTATTTTATGGTGTAACGGAACGGAAAACGGAAAATTGTGTGTAAAATTTTGGATACTTTTTTCTCCTAATAGGTTCGAAAGTGATTTAGATTCTGAGTAGATAAGAAAGAACCCAATTTTATCAAATTAAAAAAAAAGCTGGAATTTATAACTTTCCGTAAAATGGTTCAATTAATTAATTTAGCATATATTATTCATGATAACTCTTTGAACTACTTAAGATTCCCATTAAAAAAGTACGCGTGAATGTAAACATTGATAACCGTAGATAATTACAGAATTCAAAGAAACCGGTGTTTTTGTTTTGGTTTTGATGAGTTGCAAAAGTTCTATGAATTTTGCACGTTTTGCGTGACAAATATAGGTAAGTTACATACGAGTAAGTTGGTGGTAAAGTGACCATGCCAAGAATACATTAGACACATACATTTCTCTTAGGTACCTACCTACTAAAAAAATATTAGAAAAAAAATATTACAGCTCCAATATATCTAAACGAAACAAGAGTGTATCAAGAGCAAAACGAATTGCCAGTAAATTGCTCAATAATTTGGCAGTAGGTACATTTTATATTGGAATCATTTAAGGGTCTGTCAAAAATAAACGATCAAATGAGCAATAGTTAGGTAATTCATATCGGGAAATCGCTGGTAACAGAAGGAAGTTCCCGTTAATGGTGACCGTATTCCAGGGAACGTTAATTGGCAATGGCATATCAATAACGGCTGTGAATGACGTAACTTACTCAAGTGTCTATCTAATTAGACACTTCACCTTTTTTAAGCCGACCGCTTAACTGAGACTGCCCCCATGACGAGAAAAGTACGGGGCGAGAAATGACAAAGGGTACCAGGGCAGTAGCGGACGGCAGGCGCCTGCCCTCCGCTATAAGTCCCCCTTTCCCTGTCTCGTCGCAGGGCGGGGCTCTCAGTTAGTAGAGGACTGGAGAGTGGCGGTGCGTAGGCCCCTGCCGCCCACTATCGGCCCGGTATCCTTTGTTGTCTCATACCTCTCTCGTCGTCAGCTTATAATTCGACCAATCCAAAAGCGTTTTTTTTTCAGAAAGAAGAAAGAATGTGACAGCGGCCTTGATGCAGCGTCCAGCTCTCAGCGCTGTGAGGGCACCGTTGACACAGCACTGGTATGACATAGATTATAAGGAAGAAGGGTCGTTCGGCTCGGTAACGTAAGCCGGATTAACCAACGTCAGCGGAACAGCAAGCAGCATTTATAGTTAGGTTCTCCTAAGAGTCCGCAGTAAGCTCGGCCGATTCCACCTTCCCATACAAACGTAGTTACGCTCTCATTTTAAAACTACGTGTTGGATTGTGACGAAACTTTGCATATACATTAACATGAGTTATATCTATGTCTGAAATCAGTATATATGATTCCAGTTTATAAAACAAACGAAATACAGCAAAAACAAGTTTTGTATGAAAAACTTAAATTCGCTGTATTTTTTTTAATACCTATGGTATTTGAAACAACATAAACTAATTACAGACATAGATGTACCTCATGTCATTGTATATGCAAAGTTTCGTTTCAATCTAGCACGTAGTTTTAAAATGAGAGCGTAACTACGTTTATATGGAGAATCGAGCTTACTGCGGACTCTTAAGACCTTTTTAGACCTACGATCCATTGAAATCTAGTTTTACGCGGCACATTCGCGGCACAAGTGACTGATGCACCGCGGAAGTCCGCTAAGTTCATTGAAGTGCCGCAAGTTTGTGTGAGTACATCACTTCGGAATATTCGGATTAATTTTACTGATTTAAGCTACTGTCGGTGGTCAGTAGTCAGTTCTTGTTGAATTACACTTGATTGGGTTTAACATAAGTATAGATGTACAAATTTAGTTCTTAGTAATAGCATAGTTAGTATAAAAAATATAAAAAGAGTGCTGTCTTCGCCAACAAACTGCTTTGCAGTTTGGCGAAATTAATTCATGTATTTGTAACAATGGCTCTTGTGAAATAAATTAAAAAAAAAAAAAAAAAAAAAAACTGAACGCGTTGAAGCTCTCGAAGGCGCGTTAAACCAATGGTACCGGCAGTTGTCTATAACAATTGGTGTTTAATCAGGTTTTACCACGTTTTACCGACAAATGTTTCATCGAATGAAAGATGTTTCGCAGATTTTCCATTTCTTAGAAACCATGTTATTTTCCGAGACAGTATACTTTTGGGGATTGTCATAAAACAAACTTTTCGTAACCCGGGGTTCTACACAATACCATTTAGATCTACCTAAAATGTTAACGGTTTTTGAGAAATAAAATTCGATGGAACGTTTTTCGATGTAATAAGGGGACACTGTTTGAGCGTCTTTTGATTTGAAAGAGCTAGAATTCTCACATTTGACAGCATGGGTCGGCAAATAGCAAGCTGCGATTTTGCAATACGATAATGTTGACCCCAAGCCGGTTCTAGAAACATGATTTTTCAGTCAAGGTCGGTCAAACTTAGTACTGGTTCTATCGTGGCTTGGCAACTTCGATGTATATCAGGTACTCAATTCCCTTTAGGTACATATTATATCTTCATGGGTGAACTGAACTATAGGTACTTCGCATTTTTTTTTCAAATGAAGAAATAGCTTTAAATTAAAAAAAAATGCTTTCTGGATTATGTAAGTTTGTTTTATAATTATCGTAAAAAAAATAAAAATGGGGGGGGACACGCGAATTGAAGAAAATTTAGGGCTGTAAAGGCAATATCAGGCAAACATCTACACTGAGTTGAAGAAATGATATTCAAAAATCAATTATATTTTTGAACAAGCTATCTAACGATGCCCCCCAAGCCGCGGTTTTTACAAGAAAAAATATTACACCCTCTTTACGTATAGGAATGTACCTACTCTAAAAAACATAATTTTCAAGATTTTATTCTACCACTAGCTTCTGCCCACGATTCCGTCCGCGTGGAACTCGTTTCTATCGTAGCTCGATACAAACTTTCATCCCCCATTTCACCCCCCAAGGGGATGATTTCCGGGATAAAAACTATCCTATGTCCTTCCCCAGGATTCAAACTATCTCCATACCAAATGTCATCTCAATCGGTTCAGCAGTTTAAGCGTGAAGAGGTAACAGACGGACAGACAGACACACTTTCGCATTTATAATATTACTAGCTTCCGCCCGCGACTTCGTCTGCGTGGGCCCGGGATAAAAACTATCCTAATCCAGGCTATAAACTATCTTCGTGCAAAATTTCATCCAAATCGGTTAAGCCGTTTAGGCGTGATTCAGTAACAAACATCCAAACATCTAAACATCTAAACATCCAAACATCCAAACATCCAAACATCCAAACTTTCGCATTTATAATATTAAGTAGGATTATTATATTATAGTATATAGTATAGTATAGTATGGATTTGGATGGCGTGACTGATTTATATACCAAAGCCGAATTACACGTTTTTTAGTAGTAAGGGTCACTGAGCTTAGCCGCAGCCGGACAGACGGACAAACGGAATGATAAGGAAACTATAAGAGTTCTCTCCTTGTTGACTGCGGACCCCTATAAATGTTAGGCAAAACATTAGTAAATTCCTGACGCGGCGTATTTTAACTCCCCCGAACAAGTAATTTGCCATTTGTTTCCAAAAGTTTCCGCCAAAAGCCTTAGGCGGATGTCACACTGCTCCGCATCTCCGGACGGAGGTGCGGGGCTGCATACAAATTTCGCCGGACGGAGGTGCGGTGCAGTGTGTCTTACTATCGACAACACAGCTAAATCCATCAACATCATCAACCATCGGTGCACCTTAAGTGCATTGTAATAAGGTTCTATATAAACACAGGATGGTCAGTCAGGGCGATGCCTTGATTCGAGTCGAACACGCGCCCTAGACACGCTTAAATGCCTTCCGCGCACGAGAAAAAGAGATGGAACACTCTTCGGGAATGGCTTTTTTGGACAAATTTCGATAAATACCTAACTTAGAGAAGTTTTATTTATATTTCATAAATTGAGATTTTAGATGAGGCAAAATACTATAGTATTAACTTGATTGTGTCGTAAAATAATGTATCGTTTGAGTAGGCTGAGTAAAAAAGGAAAATACAGACCAAACTTTGAAATTTTTTTCTATCGAGGAAATTTTAAGCAATTTTAATGTATCGGTAAAATCAAAAAAACAATCATATTATAGTCAAGAATCATATATCTGAAAATCAGACCTTATTGTTTCTTAATCTAGTCAGAACGGCGTTTCAAAGCACGCGATAATTTCCAATGCACCGTCTTAACAGTGTTGTCGTTTGTACCACACGGAATTTATATACAAACTGACGTACCTGCATACAACGAGCTCCGCATCTCCGTCCGGAGACGCGGCGCAGTGTGACATCCACCTTAGGTGAAATCGATAAGATTTTGCGGACGCCCCATGGCTATGTCCATCTCACCTCGTGTGCTACTAATTATACTATTACTAATTATATTAACCCCTTTACTTCAGTCTCAGCTTCGGTTAACCAAACAAGAAACTAGGTAATTAGGTATCATTATCATTAACTAGATAATTAACGTTTTAATGTAAAAACAGCGTAACAACCAAAATGTTTCGTATTGACTTACTCCGTTTGTGAAAGATACTATAATGTTGACAATAACATAAGAATGCAGAGATTAGTTGCGGCAAATTATGTCAGTGTCAACATACTTATTTCATAATCCATATGCTAAGGTCTCGCTTGTGAATAGGCGACACGATACGCGTGTTGTCATGCGACTATGAAAATGCTCACGTTTGTGCAGTCAGCAGCAGAAAACGTGACCCGCTCTGCAGAGAATTTTGTATCGACTGTTGTATCAAACTGAAAAAAAAAAACGCCTCGAGCGGGATTTGAACCCACGACCTCTGCATACCGCGCATAGCTCTGAACCAACTGACTGTATCTAACGATTCTCAATACGAGTATAAGTAATTTGAGACATTGGTGTCGTTTCAGAAATTGTTTGTAATTTCGAAATTTGTATTTTATTAAATTAAGAGAAAATTATTCTCCTTTTGTTGCAAACGGTACAACAACTACAAATTCAATTCCATGTTCTCGATAATTCATCTATACCTAAGTACCTATACTTTAACTATTGATTCTCACATTCCAGTACTATATTTAATATAGAATTGTGTCTATTATTCATTAATTAGATGAATATCACCTTACATTTTACGTGTTGCGCAGCAAAACATGTGATACTCTTGTTTTCATTGTAATACCTTGCCACACCATGTTTTTTATGTCAAATAAATGATTAATTCATTGATTTATTTATTGATCAGTGAAGTGGGGACGGGGGGCATTGTTCGGTGACTTTCGGAGATGATATTCACTTTATGAGCGTTTCTCAAAAAAATGCCACTATTATTAATTGTACTTCTAGGAATTTTATGTTAACTATTTCCACTCAGAATCAGGAGCTCTTTCGACCCTGGTAGGACAAAAAACTGTCCCAAAGATATTTTTTCTATTGTGTTACCATTTACCATACACTTTGTATGGTGGTAACACAATAGGAAAGTTCAAAAATGTATGAACATTTTGGGACACTTTTTTTCTCCTAGTGGGATGGAAGGACATCGTGATTTTGAGTAGAAATAACATAAAAGTTACAGAAAATCTCCGAAAAAATGTAGTGGCTTTTTTTTTGAGAAACGCTCTTATTATTCACGGATGCCGCTTATGCATAATCAAATATTTGAGAACCAGCGAACGAAAACACCATAGAAGTCTAAGTAGCGCCGCAAAATGGCCCCACAGGACGGGCGCCACGCCATTGCCATTATGCGGGGTTGGGGGCGGGGTGCCAAAACGATGCCAAGCAGCCATTTAGTTCGACATGCGCATACAGGATTTTGGGCACGTGTTTGGGTAGAGTCGTGCCATAACACGAAGGGTTTATCTTGTGTAGTTTAGAAGTTGATTTGGCCAACTTCTGTCTGCATCAACAGATCAGCTTGTGGGTGATATAATATTGCATTACTACATCCATTAGTACTTATGCCATTCTGCTCTTCTGCTCAATTGTAAGCAGCTCGCATTCTATGGTTTGGTTGGTCGTTCGCTGATGAGAACACGACGCATTGTGCAATGAATTTGAATGAAACTGGCAGTTCCAAACAAACGCAGAGAAAATTAAGTGGAGGTACCGTTAAATGAATTTGAGGTCCGCATAAACAACTATCTGTCACTATTATATTATTATATTTTGTCGACCGCTTTAGCCTAGTTGGTAGTGACCCTGCCTACGAAGCAAGAGGTCCTGGGTTCGAATCCCGGTAAGGGCATTTATTTGTGTGATGAGCACGAATATTTGTTCCTGAGTCAAGATGTTTTCTATGTATTTAAGTATTTATTTATCTATATAAGTATGTTTATCGTCGTCTGGTACCCATAGTACAAGCTTTGCTTAGTTTGGGACTAGGTCGATTTGTGTAAGATTGTCCCCTAATATTTACTATTCCAGTCGTGCTGCAACGAGTGCATGAGAGGGATAGAGGTTGGCGCCCGAGGAGAGTCCTGCTCCGCCGCGACGGGAGATAGCCAAGAACAGTTGCTGGCTGGAGATGCGTTTAAGCAGTGCTGTGTGGTAAAAGCATAATGTTGACTTCTATACTAACTTTTTTTCCACTCTGTATGACCCTATACAGTCGAGTCACATTAAGTAATAATCATTAAAAGCGCCTGTTTTGATAAACATTCAATATGTATGTAAGGTCACGAACTTAAGAGTCCGCAGTAAGCTCGATTCTCCATACAAACGTAGTTACGCTCTCATTTTAAAACTACGTGTTAGATTGAAACGAAACTTTGCATATACAATGACATGAGGTATATCTATGTCTGTAATTAGTTTATGTAGCTTCAGATACCATGTTAAAAAAAATACAGCGAATTTTAAGTTTTTCATACATAACTTGTTTTTGCTGTATTTCGTTTGTTTTATAAACTGGAATCATATATACTGATTTCAGACATAGATATAACTCATGTTAATGTATATGCAAAGTTTCGTCACAATCAAACACGTAGTTTTAAAATGAGAGCGTAACTACGTTTGTATGGGAAGGTGAAATTCGGCCGAGCTTACTGCGGACTCTTAAATTGTTGAGCTATTTTGAAGTCGCTTAGACTGCACACTTCAAAGCTTATCTATTAAAAAACCAAAATTAGAACACCTACTCTAATGTACGTATATTCGTGGGGTGAAAACTAAAAATTGTTTAATTCTTTCAGAAAGTTGTAGACCACAATAAAAAGCTTCATATAGAGCCTTTGAATCAAACCACTGTAGGACGGCCTGCCGAGCGTACATATCCAGCTTTACCTACAGATTCATCTAGAGGTAAGTGAAATAGTGAGACTATCCGCAGCGACCGAAAAAACCATAGAACGCGAACGCGATCTTTTTCCAAATTTCTACCCAAACACGTGCCTAAAACCCGGTATGCGCATGTTCGAACCAAACGGCTGCCTGGCATCGTTGACACTCCGCCCCTATCCCCGCATAATGGCAATGGCATCCATATTCTGTCGGGCCATTATAAGGCGCTACTTAGACTTCTATGGTTTTTTCGTTCGCTGGCTATCCGCAGCAGAACCAAGGCAACCGATATAGCCCTCCGAATCGCTAAACTTAAGTGGCAGTGGGCGGGACACATTGCACGTAGAACCGATGGCCTTTGGGGCGGAATGGTTCTGGAGTGGCGACCACGTACCGGAAGGCGCAAGGTGGACTGATGACCTGGTAAAGGGCGCGGGAGTTCGCTGGATGCGGGTGGCGCAAGACCGGTCATTGTGGCACTCTTTAGGGGTGGCCTATGTCCAGCAGTAGACGTCTTTCGGCTGATATGTTGATGATTATGATGATGACCTCGAACTGCAAGAGAAAGAAGAAGCTGGAAATGATTTTAAAAAGAACTTTAGCCACGCGGTGCAATAATATACTCGTACATTACCTACCTAGGTCGGTAAAACAAAGAATGTCTCAGATCACAGGTGTTAGAGCCGAACCGTAGAAAAGGGTCATACGAGCTGAGGATTCCTTTATCACTGCACGTGTTGAGTACAATAAATTTACGTCTAAAAATACAAATATGTAGGTTCAACCTATCGACTGTCATGTCATGTCTTGTGTTGTCTGGAAGATGTTAACATCTATTTTTAAGTTTTTATGTCCTGTGCTTGATTTATGTTTTGAGGTGTGCAATAATGAGTATTTGTATTGTATTGTATTGTATTATACCGGCTGTACACACTCGTTGCGTCATTTGAACAGCGGAACAACCCTTTGACTCGGCATAAACCGACACGCGACTGAGGCGTACCGAGGCGAGACCCGAGCGGGCGAGAAAAGGTGAGAGCATCATGTACACACTCGTTCTCGGTCTGTCTCGGGGTGTCTCGACGAGTGTGTACAGCCGGCATTAACCTTTAAATTGGACTTTTTTCAGAGGTGTCGTCGGTATGCGAGGACTACGCCCCGAACGAGCTATGCGCCCACCACTGCATCCCTGTGCCAGGCTCGTACAAGTGTGAATGTAACCCGGGACACATGCTGATGCCTGATGGGAAAAACTGCAAAGAGGTATGTTCCTTACTACGCTGGTTCAGCGACCCGAAGTGTATCTTGGCCTCCGACACTAAGACAGGCCACTGTGCTCTGTCCTGGGTAGCCTGCCGCCAATCATGATCGGCAATTTGAAGCTGGCTTCTTTCTGGACTTCGTCTATCCAGCGATCCTTTGGTCGACTGACTGGATGTCGACCATTTGGGCGCGCCAGGTACCTACTCTTTTGGCGGCATGATCCTATCCCAAGAGGTATGTTGATGCAGGTTCTCTTATTTTTCGCAGAAAATTGTTTGGCCAATTATTAGTTCCCAACCAACGTTTCGCAGAATATTATTTCGCCAAATAATCACTTGCCAACTTGTCATAAGATTTCGTTTCGTTTCCCAACCTCACAGTTGCCAACTGTACGTTTGGTCTGATGATTATAAAGTAAACTTTTAAAATGCCAAAAATCGTTTAACAGAATGTTTTAGTTGGCTGAATAGTCATTTCGTTGTATAACGTTTCCCAAATGTTTCACGCAGTAGGGTTCGTACAGTTACTATGTAATATAATTTACAATGTGGGTAAGCGCAACTGCTCACTTCTTTTAATAACTTTGTGGGTGAGTAAGAATAAACTGACTAAATTAGCGATAAGTGTTTACGTTATTACTTGCGGGACGTTGCTTTGTATTTTTCATTACTTATTTTGAATATTCAATCAGGCGATTTTGGATTCGCTGTAAGATCGCGGTTAACCTAACACGCTCCTCCTCGCTTCGCTCGTCGTCGCACCTATCTGGACTCTGTCACAGTTATTATTTCTGTTGCTATACTTATCACGAAACTGTTCTTTGTTTCAGGCAAGTTCAACAGATAGGTTTCGCCAAAAGATACGCAAGTGACGTAACGATTCATCGTAACTTTTAAGTTGGCTTATATGTTAAAACGTAACTATTGCACTGACGAAACGTTGTTCGTTCAATAGTTGTTTGGCCTAGTGAAATAGTTGGCAAGTGATAAGTTTTCCAAACATTTTTAGTCATTGTGATATTCTGCTTTATAAAAATTCGACCAAGTGTCAGGTTGTCATACAAAAAGTTGGTAATGGTTAGTTGTCAAAGTGAATCATTTTCGAAATGTTGGTTGGCAAGTGATGTTTGACCAAAGGAAATTCTGCGAAAAGGCAGAACACCGTTGATGCATCTTTATTGTCGGCAGTGTCGAAGAAGTTGCAGGATCACAACAGATTTGGAAACCCTTGACAGTGCTCGATGCAATGTGTCGTTTTCGGTACGTCTTAAAACCTTAAGATCTAGTCCGGAAACATGTCGTGGGTTACAAGCGTTGGAGTTCTATCGTTTCACTACTCATAGTCTTGATGGACTACTCATATATCGAGTCTTCGAGACTCGATATATGAGTAGTCCATCAGCATATGTTTTGGAAGGCACTACTTATGTTTAATCGTCTCGTATTGCGTTCTTTTGTGTCAGACGCCAAGATTATCTGCAATTGAATTGAATTCAATGCAAAGGCCTTTATTTGCATTTCATGTTTTAAAAAAGGTCTTAAAATAGGCTCAATTCAAACATGAGCTCTACGAGCATAAAAATTTATTAAAAACTAAAATTAAAACATCTAGGAAGATGTCATAATTTGTTATAAAAACGAAATATGAATAATAATCAATTAAAATGCCTTACAATTTAACTTTAATAATAATTTTATACATGACTTGCAAGAAGCTACGTTAGCCCATTAGTTCAGGCATGCGGCTGTCAAGCGGCGGTCGTGAGTTCGAATCCTGGCTCATACCAATGAGTTTCTCGGAACTTAATGCACGGAATATTTACCGTTAGCTTTTCGGTGAAGGAAAACATCGTGAGGAAACCGGTCTAATCCCAATAAGGTCTAGTTTTCCCTCTGGGTTGGAAGGTCAGATGGCAGTCGCTTTCGTAAAACTAGTGCCTAAGCCAAATCTTGGGATTAGGTGTCAAAGCGGACCCCCAGCTGCTATAGGGGCATAACCGGGAACAACGCTAGGATGATGATGATGACTTGCAATTTAACGTTAAAGTCAGTAAAGTATTCGAAATGTCAAGATGAAAGTAGGTACAGTCAGCAGCAGAAGTAGCTTGGCAAAATAACACTCAAAATTATCTAGACATTCCTTATCCTCTTGACATTAGAGTCGTGTGTAGGTCATTTTGAGCACTTGACCCGCGCAGCTACTCTAGCTGCTGGCTGTACGAATCAATTCAAATCACAACATTAAACATTTGATTAAATTAAATGTATTCAAGCATAGCATGTAAATTAGTTTCATTTCTTCGGATCTGCAGTGAGATGGTTTTCACCGGGCCAGCGTAGTACCTACTTATACAGTATTAATACACTTACCTTCTTCTCGCTGCTGGGCACTAGCCTCCTATCGCGGATGAGAGGGAAAGGGCAGTAGTCCCACGCTAGCCTAGTGCTGGCTGGACCCTTCACTTACACCTTTGAATTTCTTAACAGATGCATGCAGGTTTCCTCACGATGCTTACCTTCACTGGAAAGCTAAAGATAAATGTCAAATTATATTCCGTACATAAGTTCCGGAAAAAGTATTGGTGCACGCCAGAATTTAAACCCACGACCACCATTTGACAGCCGCATGCTTGAACACCCGACGTCAATTACCGTTAGCTGTTCTGCGAAGGAAAAAATCGTGAGGAAACCGGCAAGCATTTGCGAAGAAATTCAAATGTGTAAATCTTGGGATTAGGTGTTAAAGCAGACCCCAGACTCCTTTAGGGCACAACCGGGAATAACGCCAGGAGGATGATGATCGCAACGCAACGGCATAAGACAAACAATGTAAAATTACAAATCTTTCACGTCGACTGAACCACTAGGCTACTAAGCTCGGGTTGAAAGCGCGCCGTAAAACTTCTCAGAATTGCCAGAAAGACACGATGTTTTTTTGGTTTCAGGTGACCAAGAACCGTTGCAAGCCGAAAAACCCCTGCCAGCACAAGTGCTACGATAACGGGGGAGCCGACGTGCAGTGCTCCTGCAAACGAGGGTATGAGCTCATGGCCGACGGGAAGAGCTGCCAGGGTATTCATTTTGTATTCAATACCGTCTGAAAGAGGGAAGTGGTTGAAAGATTTGTCGACCGAGCAGATTGTTCCGATAGGTCAGTTGGATGGAGCGGCAGGCTGCGCATAGCAAATCTCACGCCTTTAATTGTAAATGTATTAGTTTGGTGTGATGATGATGATGACCAATTTCAGCCACAGCGACTGCGTATTCTGGCTTTAGAATGTTGTTCTTCTACTCTCAGGTGCGCTCTCAGGTGGCTCACGTACCCTATCTTTCTCGCAAAAGTGCGAGCGCACTTGGTGCAAGTTAACACTCCACTGACGTAGTTGTAACTGATGGCTGCTGGTGGACGTGCATTGAGCTCGTCTCGCTTTTTATCCAGCTCATTGCGACGCTCAGTTTCGAAATTGTTAACCTGCTCATGGATGGACGGCCGTCCCCATTGGGGCCGCCGTGCTGCCTTTTCCTCCCACTCAGAAGGCTCGATTTTGCATCTCTTCATGCGTCTTTCAGTTTGGTGTATTCATAATTCAAGTATTTATTCTGCAAGTAGTTGAGGGCTCTTTTAAGTAAATGTCAGAGCTTACAAATCCACAACAGAATTCACAACCAAACAACAATGAAAAAATGACAAATATCTGGCTTGGCACATAATTGCCATGAGAGGCGATTGTAGCTGGTAATGTAATGGGAAATCTCCGTTACCACTCATCAAAAAATCTTTCACTTGTCGGACGAATGAACGGACTGTCTTGATGGACATTGGCTACATTAAATTATGTTTGTGTAATGTTGCTTCAAAATGTTTGTACCTTCCATTCCTTTTCCAGACATAAACGAGTGTACCCACGACCCGCCTGTGTGCCTCCCAGGCACGAAGTGCTACAATGTATATGGCTCCTACAAGTGTATCCCTGTAAAGCACAACACGGGAGAGAAGGGGCAGTGTCCACCAGGGTTCTCCAGGAATCGGGGCAATTTCGCTTGCGACGGTGTGTTTAATT
This sequence comes from Epinotia bilunana, assembly GCA_947049275.1. Taxonomy (NCBI): domain Eukaryota; kingdom Metazoa; phylum Arthropoda; class Insecta; order Lepidoptera; family Tortricidae; genus Epinotia; species Epinotia bilunana. The sequence continues at coordinate 11,065,578 of OX346275.1, read as the reverse complement.
TATACCTTCATAAAATGTAAAAATCATTCACAGCCAGACTTTTCGTAGGCCTGATACTGTTATAACCCGTTTTCGAGCGAAAAAACCGAACTGTCACATTAACTGGTTGCTTAACAAGTGTTCTACGTGAATAAGTGCTGCATTTTCACATAATTTGCTACTACGTAAGTGCATATGCTCCCCTTCAAAACCTATCTATACGTCCATATTTACACATCCGTATCAGAACAAGGCACCATATTTATATAATTCTTTTACACTAAATTTGCTTCTATTACAGACGTGAACGAGTGTCTCCTCTCGAACCCCCCCTGCCCCCTATATCTGTGTGAGAACACGATAGGAGGCTACAAGTGCGATGGAGTCTCAGGGGACCCTGCCAATCTACCCACCAGGGCACGGCCGGTTGAGGAGAGGTGCCCTACTGGGTTCAAGACTGGGTTGAACGAGGAGTGTGATGGTAAGTGTTTCCTTCCGAACCCCCCCTTGCCCCCTATACCTGTGTGAAAGCACGATAGGGGGCTACAAGTGGGAGTGGGGGCTACAGGAGACCAAGCCAATCTACCCAATGAGAGTTCGAAAAGAAAATGATTAAGGTACTTTACAACAGTTATTTTTTTCAGACGTGGATGAATGCGCTGAACGCAAAGATGATTGCAACCAATTGTCACAATTCTGCATCAACACCCATGGCTCATTCTACTGCCAAGACCAGGCCTCGAAGTATTGCCCACCGGGATTCAAGATCAACCCTCGGACTAATATGTGCGAAGGTACCCAGGCCACTGCCAAAGTTTCTGACAAAAAATATTTATTGCCAACTGTACGTTTTTGCCCAGTCATCAATCATCATTGAGAAGGTTTAGAAAAAAACTAAACACGACGGGATTATCTTGTGTAGTTTAGGAGTTCCTATGGCTCTCTCTGTCTCCATCATCAGAACAGCTCCGTGGTGCCGTAATGTTGCGTTGTCACCAATCTTACATAAATATCCCAAACAGCTCAATTATCTAGTCTCATGAATATTGTAACATCTGACTGTGAAACCCCATCTTCAGCAAATAAATTACTTAAAGGTGAGTATACTCGTTTTTTAATTATTTCGTATTTTTCAGATATCAACGAATGTGAAGCCGACCAGGTCTGCGGAGAATTAACGTGCACTAATCTTTTGGGGAAATATACATGCACCTCGAAACGAGATAAGATGTAAGTTCCACTCCTTCATATTGGTGGTTTGTTTGGTATCTTGATCTTTCCTCGTCGATCTTCCTCGTTCTAATAGCGGTAAAGGCCCAACGACGCCTCCGAGGGAAGGCGGCAGCAGCAGCGGTGCGCTGTACGTGAGAGCGAGACATGAAAGCATGACCTGGTCCCACGGTCCCAGGTATGGTCGCTTGCTGCCACTTAAAGACGTACAAGAGCCCTATTTCAGTAGCATCCTGGAAGACACCGGGGTTCACCAGGTAAGATCTGTTTTAGTATAAAGTATTTGTTAGTTGACATCTAAAAGGCCATCACTGCTTGTAACATTGATCATCAATAGCCAACAGTGGACTAGAAAACTGTTGAAGCATTAAAGATGCCTATTTAAAATCATTTAAGAACGATAATGATTTTTCATTTTCAGAAACCGTTGTCCTGACGGAATGCGTCTTAGAAGAGGAACAAGTATTTGCGAAGGTGAATATCCGTTAATGTTCAAATAAGCTTCTGATTTAAAGCAGCCTTAAGACTCCTCTCATGGAGATAGCACATGAGTTTTGGACCAAAATTAGACAAAGATCGAATGCTTTGGTAACCACCTGAATTCCTAAAATCTAGAAATCCCGAGCTCAGAATATAAAATGGTTTTAAACCCTGTGGAATATGGTCTATTCCCTCCATTCTAAATGCGGAGAGACTGCATATGCTGGCCTAGTGTGGATCGAGGACCTCATATCCTCATATATGCATTGGTATTTGACGAAAGCTGGTTTACTCAATTTTTTACATTTCCTTAAAATTGTGCAGGGCGGTGCAACCAATTGTGTTCTTCAGCGTCATGGGAACATTAGACTGTGGTGGTGGTTTGTGTCGCAGCTTTAAATGCATCAATAACAATAGACAAATAACAGAATATATTTGTTATGGCAGATATCGACGAGTGTGTAGAGGGCACACATCTCTGCGACCAGTATCAGACCTGCCACAACACGAACGGGAGCCACGAGTGCCGCTGCAAGTCGGGGTTTGAGTTCGACCTGCTGACCGGCGCGTGCGTCGGTAGGACAGTAGTTTTTTTTATGCCACGATAATGCCAAACTAGCATAGCTATGCTTGGCAGGTGCCCAGATAACACAATAGGTTTTAAGGTCACGGTTTACTTCCCAAATATACCTATAGGTCACGTAAAACATGACCATACAACATACAACCTATCATGCTAGCTGCCCTGGCGTCACCTATTATACCTATAGACGCTGCAATCGATGGTTCAAGCGCAAGTTTGACCTATCAAGTCATATCGGAGCCACAATAAGGCAAATCAATAGTTTTTGAGTTAATTGATTTGTGGAGAAAACAGCGATATCTCGGCATTTCTTCTTGACGTTCATGACTGTGGATCCTGATACGCTAACCGCCTAACCTAACCTAATCCTTCCGAAGTTTTTTTTCCTTGTTCAGTAGCCACCTTAATTTACTATCTGTACTGCATACATATCATACTGTGGCTGCGACCACCATGTTTCAGACATTAACGGTAGTTCGTTGACAGCTACGTTGCGTGTCACTTGTTTACATGCCCGCTCCTTTATTTATTACTATCCAAGTCTAACTTGTCGACCTGTAAAATGCCATGATTTACCATTTTTTTGTCAGATGTAAATGAATGTGCGACTGAATCGCACGACTGCATTGCACAGTCGCAGCGATGCGACAACACAGTGGGCTCGTATCTGTGCATCCGTATCACCTCGTGCGGCACTGGCTATATCCTGCAGCACTCTACTGGTCTCTGCGAAGGTAATGTATATTTCCTGATGATTAATTTCGATCGATTTTATGAAAACGTAACCAGGCCTATGTCCCGAGGCGGATTAAATATCGAGAGCGCCCTAGACAAGCACCTCGGCGCCCCTCTAGTGACCAATGATTAAAAATATAACTTGAAGAAAAAAAGCGCGTGCCTAGTTTACCTAAAGGGATAATCCGGCTCTGTGCCTATCCCTTTTACCACTATGGCTAAACTCGGCTCTCTCACTCATCCTCCAAGCGTTTTCTCCACCAAGTCCGGGGTCCGCTTTGGCACCTAATCTCAAGATTTAAAGTAGGCACTAGTTTTACGAAAACAACTGCCACCTGATCTGCGGGAGTGCACTGGATGCGGGTGGAGCAGGTCCGGTCACTTAGGCACTTTTTGGGGAGGTCGATTTCCAGCAGTGGACGTCTTTCGGCTGCTAAGATGATGACTGTCAGAACCTTCCAATTCTAGGTAACAAAGTTGAATTAGGAAACAACAATGTTTCCAAAAGTTAATCAGGCCCATGTTCGTTCCAGATATAAACGAGTGTGCACTCGGCCAGGACAACTGCAAGCGGATCGGGTCTAACTTCAAGTGCGTCAACATCCCCGGGTCTTTCCGGTGCATGCATCCAACCACGACCACGACCACGACCACCACACTGAACCCGGACTACGAGTACTACTACGATTCTGAGTGAGCAAATTTTGTAAATGGGTCAATAAAGTTTGAGTATTGCAGTGTTAAAACTGGTCGGTTCGAGCCGGAGGTTTCCTCTAGATTTTCCCCATTTTAAACACCGCGTGTCCGATCGCTAGTTATATGGTTCGTCCTATAATAGTACATTGTGATATAAGTGAGGTATGTTGATAATTACATCAGAAGCGGAATTATCAAAGCTCACGCGTTTCATACGACGTTTGTCAACACATTTTGCGAGGAGAAAGTCCTTTTCATAGGATAAAAATTGTATAGGCCTGCCAAGTTATTTTCTTTACTTATTTATGGCAAAAGGTTTTTACTCACATGTTGTATACATCGCCAAGAATTTCCAGTGGCGTCCATTCTTTTTATCACTTCTCTAGTCCTCACGAGTCAACATTTTTGTTAATAAACATTAACAATGTTTACAAATATCTGTGAAATAACCTATAATGGCGCGCAACAGTTTTTTTTGGTGAAGTTTGTGCAGTGCGCGCGCATTTGATGAAATCTCTAAACCGTTTTAATATTTTATCTTTATTAATTCACGTAAAATGTTATCAAACGTGAATAGTTTTACTAAATTAAACGTGTTTTTATCATATCCAAAAACAAATAGTCAATTAATTAACAAAAAAAGATTTAATTTGTTTAGGCTAGTAAGAATCCATTGCCGAGAATTAAAAAAACTGTAGGTACATTCTGTACAACCTAACCGGGTTATATATTTTTTATTTTAAGAATGTACCGTATGCAAGCATACATCTTGCCAACGTGACTTAATCGGGATATAACCATAACACACAAGTGTCGTAATGTTATAAAACACGCGTGTTTAATATCCAGGATTATCAGCCTAAAAGCGACACAATAAGAGGTACGTTACGAGCAATTGTGTTGAAAAAATAATAGCTAGATAAAAAAAGACCGGGTTGCACTCCGGGAGTGCCGGCAGAAGTGAAAACTCAATGACATTGTAACAGTTTTTTGATCAGGTCACGTGTCCGTCATGAATTTTCAATCTGTCGAATCTTACGATCACGTGACCTGTCTCGAATCTCACGTCTTACGAATCTTACGGTCACGTGACCTTTGGATATTAGTGTCCAGCGAAGCTTAAATAGCTCGGCTCGGGAATGAACATCCCCGAGGAAGACGGCAAGAAGATTATTCCCTCATCACACCAGCAGTGATCTCCGAAGTGTCGGTTCAGGCTCATTGAGAGATAAGTGACTGTTATTCAGTGTCTTCCTACTAGAGCGTTGTAATTGCCATAATACTTATGCCACCAAAAAGAGACTAAGTCCAACATCATTTACCTTTGTATGTGTTATGTATGGTGCCCGGGTGCCTTGCAAACTTTTATGGATCGTACTTTAGGCACAGGTCCCACCGCCGGCTAGTAAGCTAGAAAAGTTGGGCGAGTAGCATTGTCGCGTGACCTCCTGAGATCTCACCTGACGTCACAAAAATCTGTGCCGAGTTTAACCATTTTTCCCCATCCCAAAAAGTGCACAGCGTCGCTAAAGAAGTTTTCAGTTCAAAGACATTCTTGAAGCAATAGATAAAAAGAATAAGACCATAGAAAGACTTTTGACGACCGTTTAGCCTAGTTGGTAGTGACGCTGCCTATGAAGCTGAAAGTGCTGGGTTCGAACCACGATAAGGGCAAATATTTGTGTGGTGTGAATGAATATTTGTCTTTAAGTCTTGGATGTTTTCTATGTATTTATATCTATGAAACATATCGTCGTCTAGTACCCATAACACAAGACTTATTGAGTTTACTAAACTACTAGTTCGATTTTTGTAAGAATTAATATTAAATCTAATTTAAAAAGAAATCGACCGAAGTAATTATTGCATAAATATAGTTTATACCAGGACCATACGAACCTTACATGTATAAAGTTTAAAAAATACACTGTCTTATCGAACTACACAAGGATGTCATCTAACAGTTGTAAAACTGCTTTCAGAGACGAGGAAGAAACCAATTCAACCCTAATAGAGAGGACAGCGAAACCAGAAATACCAGTTACCACTCCCAAACCCACGATCGCAACCCAATCCACTACACCAGAAACTAAATCAGAGCACCCTGAAGAAAATTACGTATTCACAAACAAGGATCCCGACACACAAAAGAACGACTTCGATTTCAGACCATTACCCACACCGTCAACCTATTACGAAACTAGCCAGGAACCAGAGAGACCAAAGCTAGAACCTAACCAGAACCCTATAGAATTCGATAGGCCACCAGAGTCCCAAGAACCGCCTCAAGAACCCCCAATCCCTGAAAGACCAGAAACAGACTCGGAAGCAAAACCAATTACACCAGTTGAACCAATAGTACAACCACCGGAAAATTTACCAGAAGTCATCAGCCCTAAAATAGTGTACTTCAATAAGACTGATCAGGACACGGCTACCGTAGACGCTGAAAGGAGACCAGACGGTTCAGTGTTTGTCGATACTCAGGATGTGCCTGAAAATGAATGGACTAGAATTCATGAGAAACCTATTCAGTGCCAGGCTGGGTTTGAACTGGACTCTTTTGGTGCTTGTTTTGGTGAGTATTATGCTTATTTTTGGTGCGTTTTTGCCAATAATCCAAGAACATAATTATGGCGAAGGATGTTGATGATTTATAATAATAACCGTAAGTACATTTTTAACTCCCTTTGGCATCGGATCAGCACCGTCGGAACTCGAGCAGTTCAATATACTTTGTATAAAACACCACACTGCAAATCTTAAAGGGCATTGCCTTGATTCGGCACACCGTGTGAACACCGTGCTTAAAGCTCGCCTTAGGGGAGTGACCACGCGTGGACCCTGCGTTTATGGCGCGCGGGTGAGACGGCGTGCGTCAAACATAAAGAACTACTCTTTTACGTTACGTGCTTGCGTTGCGTTGACACCAGGTGAACAACGGGTGGATGACGCGTGGTGCGCATCCGGTGCTGAGGCGATGTGCATGAATCCTGAGCATTGTTTTCAGACATAGACGAATGCGCCACCGACCGCCACATCTGCTCCAGCTACGAGACATGTCGCAACACCATGGGGGCTTACGTCTGCGACTGCAATGAAGGCTACAGACAGGACCTGATCACGGGACGGTGTGAACCCAATCCTACCACTCCAGCCACTACGACTTCTACCACCCCGATACCCACTACGCCGGCGTCCACAAAAGCTCCCATCGCACCATGTAAGTACTGTAAAGGTCCCATCAATATCTCGGACTCTTTTTTAACACATGCATCTAGAAAGAGAAAGATACGTGGACGCAAATTATTGGGTCCTACAGTAATAAATAAATAAATATTACGTATCGTCTTTTCCGATTTTTTTAATTCCGAATGATCGACTGAAGGATATAAATTTTTCGTGATCTAATTAACGTAACTTAATTTATGAACCCATCTGCGTCAAAAATGTTCGTTTAGCGGAAAATGACCTTCGGAATTGATATATCTTGGTGTTTTCGAACAAATTACTATTCGGAATTTTTGAGGGTTCCTCTTGGGCCACTACTTCAAGCGGTGGCGACAGCGGTGAGCCATACGTGCGAGCGAGAGAACCAGAGTATTATCTCTCGTTCCAACGTACGGCTCACCGCTGCAGTTAGAACTCGTAGCCACATTTGGTTTACACAGTCATAATTTTCTTGCCCATGCCCATTAAATTGGGGTCGGCGCAGCATGTCTTTTTCTTACATACCTCCCTGTCAATCGCCATCTAGTCACTTACTTCCTTCCTCTTCATAGCGTCTCTTACACAGTCCATGTGGATGGATGGATGGCGATTGACAGGGAGGTAAAAGGTGGCTTTTCTTTGGCCTACCTCGTCTCTTCCATCCCTCCACGTTCATGCCTAATACTCTTGGTCACATGACTGTCATCCCTTCGCATTACATGTCCATGCCATGCAAGGCGATGGGATCTTTATTTATATATGGTAGGTGCTATTTTACTACCCGTTCCCTATCTTCCATGAGAGTAGACTTGTGTGTGGCCTGTGCAGTGGGACGTATAGGTATAGGCTGATTTATTGTTATTATTATTATTATAGGTGTTACTTTCATACGACTCATCCTTATGTATGGTTGTGAGGCGTGGACACTAACACAAAAAGAGGAACGTCAACTTCTTGTAGCGGAAAGGAAGGTCTTGCGTAAGATCCTGGGACCTGTCAAGAGAGACGACGGCACGTGGAGGATTCGTGAAAACATAGAGATCCAGGAGCTGGTGGTCGAACCCAACATCATCGGCGTAACCAAATCACACAGACTTCGCTGGTTCGGTCACCTACTCCGAATGGGAGAGGATCGTGCTGCCAAGAGAGCGTACGTGGGACGACCGACTGGTCGCCGCCCGGTGGGGCGACCCAGGCACCGCTGGGAGGACAGTGTGCAGGCAGATCTGCGACATCTTCAAGTCCGCAACTGGCAAGAAGATGCGCACGATCGGGACAGATGGCGTGCCCTCATTTCGGAGGCCAAGACCCTCTTTAGGTCCCTGAGCCAAATTAGTTAGTTATAGGTGTTACTTTCAGGCTTGCTCTAATATACCATCTCCATTTGGTTGAGAATTTGAGATAAGTTATGTTTATGATATAGGTACTTTTAAAGTGTTTCTTCAACTCACCTTTATTTCACAGATGACCCATTCTGGGGCACTCGCCAGCGGTTACGACCTCCCTTCCGACCCCGGGTGCGGTGTGATGTCGGCTACCATCACAACTCCACCACCAACCAGTGTGAAGGTACCTCTCACGTCTAGGAAACCAAAAAAATAAAGTTTTCTTTATAGCTCTTGGCTTTGAAGCCTATTCTAAACAAAGTTTGGTATTGTATTAATTTAATGGCTGTATTTGACTATTGTCACTAGAAGCTCAAACTTGCGCCTGATTAACAAGAAGATTAAGAAAGACTATTATTAAGTATAAGAACTACTATTTCATAATCAACTCAATCTACAAACGCACCAAATGAAAAGCACCAACAAGTCACTGGATCTTTGTAATACGCGGGAAAATCCGCGCGGACAGCTTAATATAGATAAAAAGACAACAGCTTTTCCGTGTCAGTGACGTAAAATTTAACTTTTTTTTCACTAGCGTTGAGGGTCTAATTCAGCATGCCGACAAGCGCGGCTCAGCAACTCCTATCTTACTTGAACTGAGAAAATTAGAAAGAGTAGGTACTGTAGATTTTTTTCGTCTCGCGTTGCGTCGTGGTGTCAGTTGTGCTACCTTCGCTGTACCTGTATGTGTCTCACTTCTTCAAGACGTTGACGAGTGTCACAACGGGCAAGCGAACTGCGCAGCTGTAGAAATCTGCGTGAACACAGAGGGAGGCTACCGCTGCGACTGCCCGCAAACTTGGGTCTTGGACCTCCATCGGAACCGCTGCGTTCCCGCGCGGCAAGCGAACGCATTCCCGCCGGGCTATGGAAACGAACCAGGTAAGAACCAGGCGTTTAGTTAGGTAGTGTTTTGGCCCTACAGGTTAGCCTGTACACATGTTGGTCACTTCTTCAAGACGAGAACGAGTGTCACATCGGGCAAGTGAACTGCGCCGTGGTAGAGGTCTGTGTGAACACAGAGGTGGGGGGGGCACCGTTGCGACTGTTCGCCGAATTGCATGTTAGACCTCCATCAGAACCGCTGCGTTCCCGCGCGGCACGCGAACGTATTCCCACTGGGCTATGGAAACAAACCAGGTGAGGTTCAGGTGTTTGAGAGGTAGAGCCTAACCCATTCACGTGTTGATCACTCCTCCAAGACGAACGAGTGTTGTGCACACAGCACTGGCCACTCTACCACATGCACACGTCTCCACGTATACTTGCAGAGCAAATCGTAATGTAATTTTGGGTGCGGTGTTTTGAAAGAAGACTTCCTCAGCTGAGCATTGCAGCTACGAATATGAGCGAGGTGATATTCTACTGCGTCCCTCTTCTTTTAATATTGTAAATTCTTAAAAAAAAAACACCTTTTAAGGGGTCCGTAGTCAACAAGGAACCCTTATAGTTTCGCCATGTCCGCCTCTGTCTGTCTGTCCGTCTCTGGCTTATCTCAGTAACCATTACTACTAGAAAACTGCGATTCGGCATGGGTAAGTATATAAATCAATCACGCCGACAAAACAGTATCCCCATCGGCACACAAACCTCTCCAAGGTTTTGCCTAGATGGGCTTTATAATGATATTCTTTGTTTTTGTCTTAATCAATAAATAAATAAATAAAGTAGAATAAAATCTTGAAAAAATATTTTTTTTGGGTACCTCCCCTACACCTAACGCGGGGCCCCCCTTGCCGGCTAAATGGCTACAACTGGGGATGTGAATAAATTTGCGGTAGTAGTACATACAATGAATTTAAAAGGAAAACTATCACGAGCAAGTAGGCATAAGTAGTTACCGAGTAATAGTCGACCAACTTAATGTGTATTTGGAAAAGCCAATTTTCGTACGACGAAATTCGGCCGACGCAACCGCACCGCACGTCGATGTAACTAAGACAGACAGGCAACTACGGAACCTTACACTGCGCGTGGCCCGACACGCACTTGGCCGGTTTTTTATGACTTCTTTGTAACGGTTTTGAGGGTTGAGGGGTCTCTCGGTTCTAAACCTAAACCAAACCACCAACCAAAATCGGCTTTCACGTACGCCAACCAAGTATAGGCTGACGGTCATGTCGAAGCTCGCTATACTATCAATATTTTCATAATTGTTATATTTTCAGAATATCCTCCAATCGAGATAGACAATGTTGCAGCGAATAAAGGCACGAAGTACGTGAAACCCATCGTTAAGGATGTGGGTAACCGACGTACTGTGGAATGCCAGTGGGGCTATAGGCTTGGAATGGACGATATTTGTGAAGGTAAGAATTTCATTTCTCTTATTGCGTGTAGTACCTATGTTGCGGGTACTTTCGTCAGAAGCTCGCTGCGAGCGGTTCTGTAAAATGTTGGAAGGGCCTCTATTTAAGGTGATACTATTTGTTAGTTGTAAGTTGTTTTACTGTACATCATTAAGTAATCTGGTTTCTCGGAATATTGGTTCGCTGTAAGGCCGTGTAAATTAATTAAATAATAAATAATAATACTAACCCCTCGCTTTATATTATATTTGTTTTAAAGGGCCTCTGCGCTGTTGGCTTCAGCCCCACGCATGCCTTCCAAAAGTCCGGGACCCCATGGTCCTGAGATATGGAAAAAACATACAAATAACAATAATAATAACAATAGTTAGTTTATGTTAGTGTGTGTGTATGTGTATATGTAGTGTATGTGTTAGTTTAGTGTTTTTATTTTTATTGATTTTATTTTAATTAACTTAATATTATTTAATGCAGTTTAAATGTGGGTATGGATGAAAATCTGAAATAAATGACTATTTAATTTAATTTAATAGTATTTGGGTACCTAGATCTTTATCTGTCACTATCTGCCCATGGTTAGTGTCTTGGAGACTTTTTAAAACTGCGATTCCATGTGAGGTTTCTTTTTGTTGTGTTCAATCCCCTTTTTACACGACTGCCCACGGAAAGGAGTGTAATTTTTTATGGATTAGCTTTTAAACATGAAGTCCATGTTGCAACCATTTTATTTAACTTTTTCGTATGTCTCCTGGCTGATGGGACAGAATAACAACAAGAAATTGCTGATCAACTAATTTCTGCTGTTTTGTATGGTATTTATGAGACCAAAAAAAAATTTAATAGTGTCAATACTTGTGCAGATATTAATGAATGCGCGACGGGAGAAGCCAAGTGTGGACCAATGCAGTTCTGCACCAACCTGCCTGGAGGGTACCAGTGCAGCTGTCCCCGAGGTCACCGGCTCACGGGTGACCACGAGTGCGCGGACGTAGACGAATGCGCGCTAGCTGGTAACCAGGTCAGTGATTCATGTTTTCATACCACGATGATAGCAAATAGGATAGGAAAGACATATTACTCTGTCCGTGACTATCTTAATTCATAAAAATTATATGCATGTCCGTTTCTCTTACCTTTAGTGAATTAATATGAAATTGTATTAGGAAATAATGTGGATAAACAATTTTTTATACAATTGTTTACCTAGTTAAATAATGTTTTTCTAAAGAATATATTGTAATGTGAAATGTGATACAAATTTAAATTTATTGTATTAATTTTACTTAGACTAAAATTTTATCATTTCTAATTTTTAAACTATTATTTATTACAAATTATTTTACAAATTATTTTTACAAATCATTTTTACGAACTATTTTAATATTTTAGAAAGTGATTGTTATTTTACTATATTTTTTATACTTTAACTTTTTTACTAGTCAAATAAATTATAACTTATTTTATATATTAAATATTTGTTGTATTGTAATAATTAACTGTAACGTTTGCTATGCCCTAACGGGGTCCTGTGCATTGCCTAGCTTTAAGTTGCATGTGTCAATTGTACAAGGTTGCAAATAAATAAATTGAATTGAATTGAATTGAAATAAGCAGACGGTCTGTCCAATGGTTTACGGTACACGTAGTTTATGAGTGAGGAAGTATCCTGTAGCTTTTGATTCCCTTCCGTGCGTCAAAATATGTGACATTTATAAACGGCCATACATTTTAATTGCTTATAAGAAGTTTTATTTTGTCATAGCTCTAATTACAGACTTAAATATTTATGTAATTTCAACTTCATATTTCTACCCGTACCTAAAAATGGTCATGACCATAATACCATGACAGAGGGACAGTCAGATAGACAACGTCGTGATCATACGGTTCTTTTTTCCGTTTGAGATATGGAACCCTAAAAATGTGTGTTCCATAACAAGATTGGCAAAATGGAATACGGAATCATCACAGAGTCTTCTATAACCGCCGTTTTTACTCATTTCAGTCGATATGCTCCCAAAATGCCGATTGCGTGAACACTGTCGGCTCTTACCAGTGCCAGTGCCACCTTGGATTCAGGTCGGCACCAGCCAATGACAAGGTAAGCTCAAGTATTAACAAGACTTATGCATGGTAGAAGTAACCCGGTAGACGTCTGTGCGTCGACATGTTGAATGACACTTGCCTTTGGTAACCTCCCAATAAATAAAGGTCTATGTTGTCAGGGTCATTGTCACCCGGAATCGACAGACAGGTTTTACTCAAAAATCTATAGAGTAGGTCCCGTTGACCTAGAATCATGTTTGGAAAGAAGGAAGGTCTTACTCTACGAGTAAAGGATTAATTCAAAACACAGTGAAATTTTAACTTTGGATCATAATACTGCGTGGAACGGAACGATGGTCTTTCCCGCAAGAGGGGGATTATTGAGCGCTAGTACGTCACATTTTCCAGATAAACTATTTTTTTTTACGCGATTTTTTTTACATTTGTATGGAGCTCCAGTCAGCCAACGCTCCATACAAAGGTTAAAAAAAAATCGCGTCAAAAAAAATAGTTTATCTGGAAAATGTGACGTACTAGCGCTCAATAATCCCCCTCTTGCGGGAAAGACCATTGTTCCTGTAGTAAAACACGCATAGCTAGTTCAACACTGATTTATTATCCCATGTAGGTAGACATAGTATTTCTCAAATACCCTATACTACATCTTATCCCTTTCGGGAAAAAAAACAAACAAATAAAAAATAAAAAAAGCTTAGTTATAACCTTTTGCAAGAAACCTTACATTTAAGAGCATTTGTTAACAGAGCAAATATTCGCTAATGATCTACTATAACATACAACCACCACCACGAAGTTTCATGTTCACAACACAATAGATAACCTTGCGTTCAATTACCTATTATAGTGAGAAGTCTTAAATATTATCAAGAATTTTAAAATGTGTACCTTAAATTAAAGAATACAAAAAAAAAAACACATTGTGTATATATTTAATACTTACAACCGTAGTAGCAAGTATTTAAGGTTGTTACCATTTGAGATGACCGACTGTTTACAAAACTATCATTGGAATCTGAACCTAATAGATTGGAAAATAAGGTCGGTTCTTTGAACGGATTACCATGATGCAACTCGGTCGACTTAAATATCTTTTATACCTATACGTAAATTATACAGATCCATATGTTGTTGAATATTATACCAATATAGTTTACTAAAACAGTTCATCGATTTTTTCTAGAGTACTTAACGCTTTAGCTTTTGAGCGCGTCAGAGGTGGAGTAATCCTAGGCAATTCAGAATGTGTAGCGGGTCCCACTTGAACTGTCTCAATACCGGGGGCTGGCGCAGGCTGACCTGCTGCCGTCCTGGCAGCCGCCGGCGCGGCCGGAGAGCCGGCGGCGGGCCACCGTGGCCGCGGAGTCGGCCTGGCGCGCCACCAGCTGGCGCCGGTTGCGCCGGTACCTCCGACCTTGACTGTCAGCTACAACGAATGACCGCGGTTCGGGCGCACTGCTTACTACTGTAACCGGTTTTTTGTTGTTCCCGTCGATCATTGTCGCCTTTTGTCCCGGCAACAAAGGCGATAAAGGTTTAGCTGACCGATCGTAATATCTTTTAATATTAACCTTTTGTTGCAACATTCTCTGATAATTAAGCGTATTATCGACCCGTTCATGCAAAAGTCCGGTTTTAATTGGGAGCTTTGTGTTCAACCGTCTCCCCATTAACATTTGCGCCGGTGAATCTAGATTGTACCTAGGAGTTGACCTATAATTGAGTAGACTCAAAAAGAAATCTTCTCCCGAGTCCTGGCACTTTTTTACCATGTTTTTAATCGTTTGAACCGTGCGCTCACTTTTCCCGTTAGACTGTGCATAGCGAGGGGATGACGTCACATGTTCTATTTCCCAATCCAACACGAATTTTTTAAACTCGCACGAGCTATAAGCTGGCCCGTTATCGGTCACCAGTTCGGAAGGAATGCCGTGACGCGAAAACTGTTCCTTCATAAAATTTATGACTAATTTGCTAGTTATATTGTTGATCATACCTACCTCGACATAGTTTGAAAAATAGTCAACTAAGACTATGTAATACGTTTTCCGATACTCGAAGATGTCCGATGCAAGTTTCGACCAGGGCAAGTCCGGCAGCGCGTGCTGTAGTAAAGGCTCGCGGCGCGGCGCCGGCGCGTGCAGCGCGCATGTCGCACAGGCGCGCACGCGGCGCTCCACGTCGGCGGCCAGGCCCGGCCAGAACATTACCTCGCGCGCACGACGCTTACACCTATCTATACCTAGGTGCCCTTCGTGTATTTTGCTTAACATCTCGTTGCGTAAACCGCGCGGAATGTAAACGCAGTCATTTTTAAATATTAACCCGTCTATGAATTGTAATGACTCACGATATGGCCAGAACACTTTAACGCATTCCTCGACTGCCTCCCTATATTTGGGCCATCCATGGCAAACATACTGTATAATAGTATTACTTTCGTCGTCTAATGCCGTGTATTGTTTGATGCTATTAATTTTTTTACTACTGACCTGCACATTTTCTATTAAAAAACAGGTTTGTAACTCGACCTCGTCAGTGACCCGATCGTGCATCAGCTCGGGCAACGGCGCGCGCGACAAGGTGTCCGCTATGTACATGTACTTACCGGGAGTGTACTGCACCTTGAAATCAAACCCTTGAACTCGCATCATCATACGCTGCAGTCGCGCTGGCACGGACGACAGTGGCTTTGAAAACAGCGGTTCCAATGGTTTGTGGTCAGTCTGCACCGTCACGTCACGTCGGCCATAAATGTATTGTTTAAATCTCTCTACGGCAAAACAGATTGCCAGCATCTCTTTCTCAATCTGAGCGTACCGCGTTTGAGTGTCGGTGAGAGTGAGAGAGGCGAACTCCACCGGCCGCCCGCCCTGCTGGAGAACCGCACCCACCGCGACGCTGCTCGCGTCTACTGACACCACCACCGGTATCTCACCCGAGTATAGTGCCAACACCGGAGCTGATGCTATCTTTGATTTTAATTGATCAACTGCATTAGAATGATTCTGATCCCACAGCCACTCAGAATTCTTTTTTAACAACCCTCGTAGTACCGCCACCGATTCGGAATAGTTTTGGATGAATTTTGATAAATAGTTTACCACGCCTAGAAACCTTTCCAATGCTTTCCGATCCGTAGGGTAGGGCATCTCCATGATGGCACGAACTTTAGAGTCGTCTGGCCGCATCCCGTTTTCATCAAATTTGTGCCCTAGATAAATAATTTCTGTAACGCAGAACTTACACTTTTCCTTGTTATACTTTATACCTATTTCTTTTGACCTTTGTAACAGGCGCTCCAGACGAGTATCATGCTCTTCTTTCGTGCTGCCCCACACTATGACGTCATCAATAAAACTTTCAACCCCATCTAGGTCTTCCAGATACTGTCTTAATTTAGCGTGAAATACCTCTGGACTGCAATTAATTCCGTATGGCAAGCGAAGGAATTGGTACCTGCCAAAGGGCGTTGCAAAGGTGCAGAGGTCAGCACTAGCGTCATCCAGCTGCACCATCCAGAATCCCGAGCGCGCATCCAGCACGCTGAAGTAGCGCGCGCCGCGCAGCCGCACGGCCAGCTCGCTCACCGTGGGCAGTGAGTAGTGCGCGCGTCGTACTGCGCGGTTCAGGGGCCGAGGGTCTAAACACACTCGGAGATCACCATTTTTTTTCGCCACTAAAACAATGGCATTGACCCATTCGGTGGGGTGCGAAACTTTCCTAATTACCCCAATTTTTTCCATTCGCTGTATTTCCGCATGCAATTTATCACGTAACCCTAGCGGAGTTTTCCTAGTCGGGCATACAACCGGTTGAACGTTCGGATCCACTACTATTCTATATTTACCAGGTAGTTTTCCTAGACCCTCGAAAAGATCGGCATAATTTTCTATTTTAATGGCATTGACCCGACTAATCAGTCCTAAGGTTACGCAACCTTCTAACCCCAGTACATTTTGACAATTCAAATCAGACACCGCACACACTAACTGGCATTGTTTATTTCGGCAAGACAATAACAAACTGCAAATACCTATAATGGGTATATTGTTTCCCGTAAATGAATAAACACGCTTAACAAACGGTTTCAAATCGCTTAGTTGTAAACCTAAATTTAGGTATTCGGACTTCGATATTACATTCAACATGGAACCCGTATCAAGTTTAAACAACAATCGTTTTTTATTACATTTCACTACCTCCACCCATTCTTTAGGCGGTCGGGACTTAGTTTCCTGCTGAATAACATCGACGTAAAACATACCGTCCTCCCCATCCGAATCGTCCACTGCCAAGTCACATACCTGGTCCCGTGTAACCTTGCGCCGGTTACACACCTTTGCGAAATGTCCTCTTTGATCACACACATAACACAACACACTGTATGCCGGGCAACGCTCGTCCTGGTTGCACCAAGCGCCACCGCACGCCGCGCAGGCTCGCGCGGGTCCCGGCGCTGCCGCGCCGCGCGGCAGCCGCCCGCCGCGCCGGGCCCCGCGCCTGGAGCTGGCGCGCCGCCGCCCGCCTGCGCCCGCGCGCGGCCCGCTGCTGCTCGCTCGCGCAGCCGGCCACACGGCATCCACACGAACTTCATTCGAGCCGCCATCGATACACTGACGTTCCTCGCGTGACATCTCTGCCGCTTGACAGACTTGAATCGCCTTCTCTAATGTTAATCCCTCCGTACGAAATAGTCTATCCCGTATAACATTACTACTTATGCCGCACACGATTCTGTCGCGAATTAAACTATCTGCCAACGGACCGAATTCACAACTCTGACTCAACAGACGTAATGATGTAACCCACTGATCGATGTTTTCGCCTTCCTCCTGATTTCTAATAAAAAACTTATAACGAGCCACCGTAATATTCGGCTTGGTTCCGAAGTGTTCATCGAATCTTTTTAATAAAGATTCGATGTCCTCGCTTTCCTTCTCGCTCATCGTGAACGCGGAATAAACTTCGTAGCCGGCTGGCCCGATGAGGTTGACTAACAAGCTAGCCCGGACATCTGCAGGCTCCTTGCTCACTCCGGAGGCTTTAAGAAACACCAAAAACTGTTTTTTCCACTTGCGCCATGCCTCGGCCCGCGTGGCTGGTCCGCCTTCTAAAACTAATTCCCCCGGAGGACGCGCGTGTTCCATTTTAACGTAAATAATCACCAATCAATAGAAACTTGGCAAACAAATCAACACCGCCTTGATTAAAGCAAATTTCAAATTAATTAGTGACCACCGCTGTCACCATGTAGTAAAACACGCATAGCTAGTTCAACACTGATTTATTATCCCATGTAGGTAGACATAGTATTTCTCAAATACCCTATACTACAGTTCCGTTCCACGCAGTATATCCGATCAAAATATGCGGCATAAACGGCGATGTTATTGAATACCACACTAACCAAGTGACCACATTAGAAGTTTATTATTTACCTACTGCTCTAAGATACATCAGACCCGAGTACTTGACCTTAATTTTAACTTTATACCTCCACGCGTTTCTGTAAATAAGGGTTTAAAGACAGACGGACAGACGAAGAGTGCCTGTAACAGTTCTTTTGAGGTATGGCACCGTAATGGTACAATGTGTGCCTTAAAAATCGGTTACTTAATAACCTTTTCACGGCCTGTCTTGGTTTGCTTCACTGATCCTGGCTATTCAGAAAACAGTCATTGTAGCCCTGAAATGAGGAATTTAGGGAGGTACACAGAAGGTGTTAAAAGCAGTACGTGTTACGTAGCGTGTCGGTAGCAGAATTATGTCCGTCTTAGGCGTAAACACTTGAATTTCTCGTTACGCTCAGGATATAACGCTCTTACCGTAAATATATCATGTTGCTCCACTGAGCCACTTATTGTGATTGCCGATGATAAAGCATGTGTTCTCCAGGTGTGTGTGGACGTGGATGAGTGCTCGGAGGGTCCTGGCGACCTCTGCGAGCAGCGCTGTAACAACGTGTGGGGCGAGTACAAGTGCTCCTGCCACCGCGGGTATCGGCTGAACAAGGATAACAGGTCAGGCTGTCACCCACTAGCAGGCCCAGAGGAGACCCTAAGGCACTGGTCCCACCGCCGGCTAGTAAGCTAGAAGTTGGGCGAGTAACGGTTCATTGCGTGCTGACCAGGCACAGTGTGATCAATCAACCTTTACAGATCCGCAATGTAATGCTACTCGCCCATCTTTTCTAGCTTACTAGCCGGCGGTGGGACCAGTGCCTTAGGCTCATCTTCATAATCATATCACTCGAACGATATCCACTGCTGGACTGATGTGTAACTCAAACTCAACATATTTATTGCACACATAATATTACAAGTAATTTCAACTTAAAAAGGGCAAAGAAGCTCAAATCTAGGTTACGTCTAGGTACTACCTGGAAACTAATAATTCTACCTTGAACTAGATTTCTTATTACGTACTACCTAACTGTAACCCCTAACGCATCTGATTACTTACCAAAATCTAATATCAGCGGGGTCAGGCTTGACTCGACCAAAATCCGCCATCTCATCCACCACTTTTGTTTTTGCCAGCTTTTTAAAATTTAACATATTACATACCGTCATTTAAAAGCTTTTTAAATGACGGTATGTTCGTTTGAAGTTTGTAAAGAAATGGAAACAAGTGACGTATCGATTTTCTATGGTTGCTTCCTTTGAGCCTTCATGCATTTATCATCCTCAGCGCAGGTTTCCAAAATGTAAAGTTACTCTCTGGTTATGCAAACGTTATACATTCCTTTTGCAGGACATGCTCAGACGTGGACGAATGCACAGAGTACAAGTCCAAGGTTCCCTGCATCGGGCCTTGTCTGAACGAGCCAGGGAGCTATCGCTGCACGTGCCCCCGGGGTTACAGGCTCTCGGAAGACAAGAGGAGCTGCGTTGGTGAGTTACTTTGCATCTTTACTTTTTAACCGAATTAAACGTACACTCTAACGCCTTGACAATGATATATTTAGATATTGTGAGCACCTAGTTCGCTCTGATATCTGAAGTATACGAGCGAGGTACGAGTACTCGGCCTCGCCTTCTCGTCTTATAGTTATGTCTATTACATGTTAAATAATCTGATACCTGGGACTTTACTCAGGCACTCAATCCGCAGAATGGTTGTAACTAGGCATTCGTTTTTGCGGGAGTGACTGCCATCTGACCTTCGAAACCATAAGGAAAAGTAGACGTCATTGAGTGTACTTTTATAAAACAGTTACTTGACTGCTAGAAATTCTTTAGCCACTCGACAGGCTCAAGACTCCGATCCAGCTAAGCGGCTGCTGACGCAATAACGTGGGTCAATAGCTTGGAACTTTTGGAAGCGCTCAGTAAACGACCAAAACTCTTCAACGAAAACTTCTTCGTAAAGTAGTAGTTTTTACATGGATTCGAACAGAATAGAATAAGCATTATATAGCTTAACCCTTTACCAGGCCAAGGCATATATTCCTCCCACATCTTATATCGGATGCCGTAGTCAGATTTTAACTCCAAACCTCCTACAAAATATTTTGTCAATCCCTGAAAATATTATTTTATGATCTTCATTCACAACACGCTTCTAAATCGCGTAATATATCTTTGGCAGCCGTTACTTCACTTGAACGCTAATTTCAGTAAACTACGGAGAAATTCGATAATTTACCTTTAATTTCTATAAAACAGAAGTACATAGGTCGAACAATTTATTGATATTTTGTAGATTTTGAGTTTTGAAAGCGAATGTAATCGTAAACATTGCTAAATGTTCATGCATTATTGTGTATGACCAGAATTAGGATGTAGGTTGACATTATCCCATGGCCTTATTAGAGTTTAACTGTGTGGGAGCTATTCTTCCCATGGCCTGGTAAATTGTCTTGTCATGACATAAAAACTCACGTAAGTAATAAAACTGTTTTTGTGTTCAACCTAGAGCGAATTCATGTACCTAGCTATAAAGTCTCCTTTTAAAGACTTTCCCTGAAGAATTTCTTCGTGTAAATAGTATCATAAAATTGAATAATTGTGTTGCTTTTAACCAAAAAATAATGAGGTAAGTATTTATCCCATTGCCTGTCTAGGTATGAGACTGTGTTACATACATATACAGGTTGATCAATCCAAATGGGTGAAGATTTAAAAAAACGTTTGAATGCCCTTTTTATTATTAAATCTAAAATCGAAGCCGTGGTTCCTAACCACTCACTTGCTTTCGGATTTTAAAAAAGGTAGCCTAAATTGCTTTCAATTTTTCTTTATCAAAGAAGTCCATACTTCACTTGGCAACCACAATTGCCACCATCAGTTTAGGGGTGCGCGAAATTAGCAACTGTGGTTGCCACAAGCAAGTGAGTGGCTAAGAACAGATTCCGCTATCTGGCATAGTTCCTGACCTCTATACTGAACCATTTGGACTGATCGGCCTGTATATAAACGATTTGAGTTTATACGACGACGTATTACGACGTTTGCAGTTAGACAAATACAAAAAACACCATTCATTTCATGAACATTATTTTATTGCTTGTTGCTGAGGTTATTACAAAAAAAACTCTTATAGCTTTATTACGGAAAAAATAATAAAATAATATTGATACCATAAGTTCGGGCCCTCCATTACCGAAATCTAATCGGGCCATGGGAAGAATAGTTCCCACACAGGCAAATTCTAGCCAGGCAATGGGATAGTCATCCCACATCCTAATTCTGGTCACATCACAAGGACGCAGGAGTAATAGCAAAATATATGATTATATTAACTTACAATCATTAAAATCATGAAAATACCAAAAAATAGTTCGATATATCTGCTTGTGTTTTTCTAAAATTCAGTAAAGTGTTCGGATTTGTAAACAAACCACTAACATCACTGGTCAAGTGGATTTAAACGGCTGCCAAAGATACATTATTGGATTATGAAGCGTGCCATGAATGAAGATCGTAAAATAATGTTTTCAGTGATTGATATAATAGGTTTGGAGTTAAACCTTGACTGTGATAACCGATATAAGATGTGGGAGGAATATATCCCTTCGCCTGATCAAGAATATAATAAGACAAAATCGAGTATGACTGTTAATTTCTTAGACAGGCGATGGGATAACCGTAACCCACATTTTTATTTCTGGTTTAAAGGGACATCTCCAACTTTCGTAAATACATTTTTTACAAGGCATTCAATACGGTTGTAACAGTATATACAGAACGTATGAAGACACGCTAGTTCTTTGGGGCCTGGTAAAGGGTTAACCTCGGGCCGTTATCAGTCCACGCGCCGCTAGGCTCCAAGCAAGCAGAGCCACGAGCGTAACTAATGTTTACTAATAACGCTGCTTTCCCTTATTTAGATATCGACGAGTGCGAAACAGGGGAGGCGCCTTGCGCTGGCAACGCGGACGGATTCGGCGGCGTTAGCGATGTCTGTCTTAATACCCGAGGCGGTTACCGGTGCGAGCGGATCACCTGCCCGCGCGGCTACAAGCTCGAGAGCAAACAGTAAGAGGCCCCTATTTCACCAACTTGACAATTGTCACCTGACACTGACAATTCGCCATACATTGCTTGTTCTGGAAGTTAAGGTGGTTGCTAGGTTACTTGTGGAATCAGCAATGTCAGGTAACAATTGTCAAGTTGGTGATATAAGGGCCAGACAGCAGCCATTGATATATGCCATAATTTCCCCAAAAAAAAAACCATTGGACGCAAAGGACACCATACTTTGAATGTAAATATTTAGCGTATATGTGTGACTTTACGTGTGTGAAGAAAGGAGTCCAATGAGTTCTAACTCATTCTCGGCTTTGGCAAGCTTTAGTCGGATTCATAATGCTCTTTGATGCGTTCTGACGCCTGGTACAAAAGGAGCCCTCCGGTCAAAACGCATCAGATGAGTGTGAATCTTACCGTGCTAAATGTAATCATCCTCCTAGCGTTATTTCCGGTTGTCCCCAGGGTCCGCTTTGACACCTAACCCCAAGATTTGGCATAGGCACTAGTTTTACGAAAACGATGAAAACGGAAAAACTAGACCTTATTGGGATTAGACCGGTTTCCTAACGATGTTTTCCTTCAGCGAGAAGCTACCGTAAATATTCCATACATAAATACCGAAAAATTATACTCATTGGTACGTGCTGGCATTTGAACCCACGACCGCCGCATGCCTGAACCACTAGGGTACCTTAGCTTGTTTGTACGTACTTACTAAATATATGCAACCGATATCGTTCTGTCGCGTTACGACACGACACGCCAGATAATTATGAATCGGGATTAATCCGTCATCGTTGATCGAGAGATGCTTTTATTTATTTATGAAAACATGATATAAGTCTTACATAGTAATACAAAGCCAATTAAACCTATTTAAATTTTAGCCTTTTTATCCATCTTTGATATTAGGACGTCCAAGGTGAGCGACTAGGTGCAGGCGAATTCGCTCTAACTCCAAACCTGCAATTTAATTAGCAAGTGTTAACCAAGGACCGGTAACCCCCTTTTTAGGCTATAGCCTATCGATTTAGTAACTCTATCAATTTGGTTACCTTTTGACAGGGCTACCCTATTGTTAAGGTGAGCATATCGGAAGTGGTAAATAACTTCTAATAGAGTTAACCTCAAACCCTATTGGGATATGGTTTTTGTTTAAGGTTTTCATTGAGTTATGGTAAACTTAAGTTTATATTTAAAGTATTTGAGCACGTTACAGAGCACTAATCTTACTCGCGTTGCTGTCACAAGTCGTATTCAAATAATCGAAAAAACGATATTCGATTGAACTGGTTCAAAACCCTATTACCTTATCATAAGGTTACCAATTTGGCTTGTGTTTTAAAAACAACTTCTATATGAAGCCTGTGGAAAACCATGATTAGGGCAACTCTTAAACTAACTCTTACTCTTAGAACCGACAAAAATGGCGCACTCTCGCGTAGGTCAAGGTTTTGGCTTGCCGAGCTGATGGAGTAAGTATGGTATATAAAATGCTACTGGATGTTCTCAGTCGCTGCACGAAGATTGAGAAGGTGTGCGCGTCGACAGACTGGGAGTGCGCACACCAGCCCACCACCTACTCCTTCAACTACATCACATTCGTCTCGCAGCTCTACATTCCGGATAAGAAGGCAAGTTTCTTATTTAGGTGCCAGATACTATCCCATCCCATCCCATCCCATCCTCGTCGCCACATGTAGTGTTCACTTAATTGGCACGTTCTATAGGTATATCTGTGTTGCTACACGTTCCTTGGCTCGACAGCACACCACCACTCCCGGCAACGGTCGGACGACTACTGCCCCCACTCCGGTCATCGTGACGTATGCGCACGAGATAAGGATAGCAATACACTACAATCATCATCAACATATCAGCCGAAAGACGCCCACTGCTGGACATATACCTCCCCCAAAGAGTGCCAAAGTGACCGGTCCTGCGCCACCTGCATCCAGCGGACTCCCAGGACCTTTACCAGGTCATCAGTCGACCTTGGGGGGTCTGCCCACGCTGCGTCTTCCGTTACGTGGTCGCCACTCTGGAACCTTTCCGGCCTAACGTCCCTCGGTTCTACGTGCAATGTGCCCCGTCATGATTTAACGCAATTTACACATGATAAAAATTGCATGCAAGTTTTATTACATTATTTACATTGCGGGTTAATCTATAACACCCCGCAATGTAGTTAACTTGGAGGCAATTTCTTATACACGGTGTTCCCGGGAATTTCCGTGAACTTCGGCAAATTGCAGAGTATATTCATAGAAACAAATAAGCATAATTATTAGGTACTTGAAAAAAAAAGTTTTTTTTTTTACAAAATAATTGAATGTGGTTAAAGCTGAAAATCTGATCAAAATAAAATATCGAATATTTAGATAACAGTAACAGTTGATACTACTGTCTTGGAGAAATTAACTATATTTGATCTAACCTATGTCCCATTGCACTTGGCAGTGTACGTATCTTTAAATGCACATCATTTTAGGACACCTTTTTGAAGTTTTTCCTTTTGTGATCCATACCTACAGCGCGAGTAGCACCTCATACCTTGGATTTTTATTTACCAAGTTTAGGGAACAAGCTTCCTATCTATTTGTAATAAGTGATTATTCTGAGGATCTTTGATGGAGGTGGAATGAAGTTTTAAATTACTGATAATAAATCAAACTCTGCGAAAATAAGATTCAGTCAGCTAAAAGGCTCAATCTTTACACGGGAAAACATCGGTATACAACAAAGGTACAAACACTAAATACCACCTCCGCAGTAACAAAAACCAACAGGTTGGTCGCCGAGCAACACAGACTCGCTAAATCGGGAAGATCCGTGTACAAACGCCAACACTGTTAACTGACCATCCTGTATTTATATAGAACCTTATTACAATGCACATAAAGTGCACGTATGGTCAGTTAGCTGTGTTGTCGATAGTACTATCTGGGTCCGAGAATTTATAAACGGTTGCCCGACATAATTAGAAATGCAGCTACAACCCCAGCGTTTAAAAAAGACTCAATATATGGCTTAATGGAGAAATTATTTTATACTTACGAATTTTTGAGTCGACCTATCCTAATGTAATTAGATAATCCTAAAATAGTAGGTACGTACATAATAAAATGATAATTATGATTAGTATTATCACCTATATGACCCGTAACCATGTTATTAATAAAATATTTCATTTCATTTCTCAGTCTGTCTCTTTTCTATACAGGTGGACCTATTCACGATGCGCGGGCCACCGTGGGCGAAAGCGCGGGAAAACTTCGAGCTGCGACTCATTGACGTGAATGCTCCGCCTACAGTTAAAGACAAGGCTGATATAAACGCGTTCCTGTAAGCATCCATACTAATATTATAAATTGGAAAGTGTATGTGTGTGTTTGTTTCTCCGTCTTTCACGGCAAAACGGAGCGACGAATTGACGTGATTTTTTAAGTGGAGATAGTTGAAGGGATGGAGAGTGACAAAGGCTACTTTTTGTCTCTTTCTAACCATTTTGGGGAAGTGGGGGGGGCCACTTCCCTAAAATTGGGGATGAAAGTTTGTATGGAGCTGCGATATAAACGAGTTCCACTACGGACGGAGTCGCGTGGAGAAGCTAGTAATATATAGATCTCTTCGATTTCGATGACGGCGACCCTAGCCAATTACGAATTAGCCCTATTATGAGCTCTGATATGACTGGCTAGACCAAACATGCTCTTAAATCTATTGCTAGGGTGACAAAACAGTTGGCCAGTTGTGTTATATATACGTAGGAGGGTTAAGGCCTCTCTTTTCATGCTTGGCGTTTTAAGTCTTAGGTTATTGGGCGGGTCCTCGAATAATTTAAGTGTCTGAAAGACACAAAATAAGACCATTTTTAAAAGAGAGCCTACGAATACAGTTAGTGGAATCACTAGTTTTATCTAGACTTAATTATGTGGACACTGTGGTTGGTCCACGACTTCTTTCTAAAACAAAGAAACTCATCCAGCGTGTTCAGAATGCCTGTGCTCGCTTTTGTTTCAACATTCCGTTGAGGGCCCATGTCACCCCATTTCTAAACAAGAATAATATCTTGAAAATGCAACACCGCCGTAAGCTCCATCTGGCTTGTTTGCTTTTTGGGGTATTGAAGCACGAGGCACCGGCGTATCTCTTCGAGAAACTCTCCTTTAATAACTCGTCTCGGTGTAGAAGCCGTCAGCGCGTAATATGTTTGGTGACTCCCCGACATGCTACTGCTGCTTTCCGAGGAAGTTTCCGCTATGCAGCCACGAAGTGCTGGAACAATGTCCCGCCGCCGCTCAGAAGGCTGTCGGACGTTAATAGATTTAGAATTAATCTCAAAAAATTCATGCAAGAACATCAGCATAAACAGGAGAATCTCTGTCTTGAAACTAGCTGCATTTAACACTCCCTCACCTGTTGGTTATGCCCCTTATGCAATTCATTCATTTCATTGCCATACGGTTGCTGGACAACGTAATTTAATATGTAATTTGTCAACGTAGTTTAATTTATAATTAAGTATTGTTTTTGTAAGCCCAATTTCATGTCCATGCTGTTTTGTTTGACGTTTAGAGTTTAGTTTGTCTTGTCTTCTCTTCACTGGCGCTAGTGGTACTGTTCATGTATGGGCTGCGTTCATTTTTACCATTAAGGCCCATACGCACGTAGTGGTTTGTTGGGATGAAACTACTGACAGGCCAACAAACATTTATTATTTAATATTATTAAAAAAAAACCGTTCATTGCTTTTTTGTGTATTTTTATTTTTTATTTTTTATGTTTGTATTTTAGTTAAGTATATAGGTATTTCCTTTTAATTGTTTTGTTTGTTACTCTCCGTGCTCTCACCGAATGGACCCTGCGGAAGACCAGCGCTGGCTGCAAAGCTAGCAACATGCTGAGCTGGGTCCATTTCGTGACAAAAAGGAAATGTGCTTTTTTTATTATTATCTGTGTTGTGTTTGTCACGAATAAATGTTTTGATTGATTGATTGATTGATTGATTGAAAGATGGTAGATCGCCAAGATGGCCTTTTCGCGGCTAGCTCCCCTCAGCACTCAGGATCGATACCGAATGCGCTCAGGTGGCGTTTCAGCACGTCCTTATGGTGGCTAACTCTGAAAGCATACTTAGTCAATCAACAATTTCTTGTTGACCAGCGATAAAATTCCTCGTAGCACTAGTGACAAAACTCCCAGCAGCTCAATTCTACTCATACCAGAGACCGCTATTGAAACCAGCTCAACGAATCTCACTGGATCGCATACTCATCAATCGTTCCCCCAACGCTGAGAATCGAGATATCATGTTCTATTCTTTCTGATTTAAGTACATTACAAAAGCTTTTCCAAGTAACGAACTCTTAAGAGGGAAGAATACCCTTGGAATACTACGTACTCGTCCATACAAAAAGAGAAAATGTTTTTCCACTTCTAAATATATTATCCAATCTCAATGATTTTTTATTATGTTACTGACACAATGAAAGAAAAGGTTTATAGGATTTCCTTTTTTCAAAATTAGCAATAAATTAAAATTAATAGCCACAATTTTTTTTTAAAGTGAAACCTATATACCTAGATTATGTTATGCTGAAGCAATCGACATCAAAATCAAAATGATTTGTTAAGATTTAGTTAGTGGAAACCGTTTTCTCCCGAACGGAAATGAACTGGTGAACGGACAGACGGACGGACAGCGGAGTCCTAGTAATAGGGTCCCGTTTTACCCTTTGGGTACGAAACCCTAAAAAAACAGAATGGTTTGTAGTTTCTTTTTAAAGTGTTTTAGAACACAAACAGTCTCATATACAAATATATAATAAAATCTTTTAATCTTACTTGTTTTCTATACAGGTTGACGAACACAGGCCACCAAGGAATGGTGTCCCTGGTGCGGCCACTCCAGGGTCCGCAGAGCATCGAGCTGGAACTATCCATGAAGCTATACAATGGAGAGGTCTTTGGAGGGATGGCTGTCGCCAAGCTCTTCATTTTCGTCTCCGAATACGAGTTCTAGTCTAGAGTGACTTGTCCTGAAGCGAAAACGCCTCACAAAGTGTCACATTCGCAAAATGTCACGTTCGCAACATTTCACATTCGACAAAATAATGTTCGAAATATGTGACCACTAAGCCTCTCACAGACTGGTGCGGCCTGGCCGCGGCGGTCAATAGTAAACTTGTGATTAGCTGTCAAATTATTACCTATATTGACCCCCAGCGCAGGCCACGTCAGTGTGATTCAGGTCTTATTGAAGTGTGTGTGTGAATGTGACGTTTGTTAGGTCACCTGCATTAATATCTGGCGTAACAAAGCGTGAAAAAGTATCTGACACGGCCTAAGGATCGTGTCAGATATTTAACCCCTCGTATGCGGATGTCAAAAATGGCTGATCAAAATATGACCTTGAGATTGAAAACTATAGGTACAAATGTTTGGCTCGGATCCGTGTCTAAGCATACGAGGGGTTAATGCGGGCTTTATTGTGGCAGATTTTAATGGCTATATGTCACATTCGCAAAATGTCAGAATCTTACCAAATTGTTCGTCAACGTGTTACGCTTCACACAGAAAGGTGCGGCATGCGGTGGCGGTCACTACTCAGTTTGACAGTTATTGTAAATTTTGCTATTGACCGCAACCGCTGGCCGCGCTGATGGAAGTTAATAATAAACTTGACGATAAGTGCCTATGCACATCGCCTTCTTTTAAACGCGCCGTCTATGCGTGTTCGGGTTGATTTACACGTGATTCGATAAAAACGCGTGACGACGGCTCGTTTAAAAAAACCGGCCAAGTGCGAGTCGGACTCGCGCACGGAGGGTTCCGTACCATTATATACAAAAACGGCAAAAAAACACGTTTGTTTTATGAGAGCCCCTTAAATATTTATTTTACTTTGTTTTTAGTATTTGTTGTTATAACGGCAACAGAAATATATCATCTGTGAAAATTTCAACTGTCTAGCTATCGCGGTTCTTGAGATACAGCCTGGTGACACACAGACGGACGGACGGACAGGCAGCGAAGTCTTAGTAATAGGGTCCCGTTTTTACCCTTTGGGTACGGAACCCTAAAAACGCGGTGTGCATAGGCCTTACTGTAATCTGTGGCAGGCTTTAATTGGGATTGACATATATAACATTTGTGTTAATGAGCAATAAAATAAGAATCAAATGTAATTACTTTTAAAATAGTAAAAATATGACAAGCGTAAACAATGATATTCAATAAGATCATTGCTTAATTTTCGTATGGTTGTTTGTTTCATTATTGACTCATATTACAGTTTCAAAATAAATAGGTATGCAACAGTTCCTCGTTATTTTATTCATTTTCTTTTTGTGAAAACGAAGGTTCTGTTTGTGTTCAAATAAAAAGGAACAGTTACGTCTATGTTTAACCGATAAGTTTTATAAAAATGATTGATACTTTAGAATATTTAAGAGTAATAAATATTTTTCAATTACCCGTTTGCTTAACTGTATTCCTAAAAAGGGGTAGCCAGAGCGCATGAAATATAATTTTCAGTGCCACGTTTAGGAATTCTAGGTTTAAACCCATTGAATGCTAAGAGCACTCATAGGCAATATAGCGTACGCCGTCAGTCACCTTCAGGCTGCTTAAGAGTCCGCAGTAAGCTCGGCCGAATTTCACCTTCCCATACAAACGTAGTTACGCTCTCATTTTAAAACTACGAGTTGGATTGTGACGAAACTTTGCATATACATTAACATGAGGTATATTTATGTCTGAAATCAGTATATATATGATTCCAGTTTATAAAACAAACGAAATACAGCAAAAACAAGTTTTGTATGAAAAACTTAAATTCGCTGTATTTTTTTAGTATGGTATCTGGAGCTACACAAACGAATTACAGACATAGATATACCTCATGTCATTGTATATGCAAAGTTTTGTTTCAATCTAACACGTATTTTTAAAATGAGAGCGTAACTACGTTTGTATGGAGAATCGAGCTTAGTGCGGACTCTTAAGCACACTTATGGAAAATAGGTCAGTGTCACTTGGGGCGGGTGCCACCAAACCGTTTGTAACCGTATGAGATTTTCATTAAAATCGGAATGCATGAAAAGTTTGACAAGTGTCTGGGTGGATTTGTTATTAATCCCTTGAACCAATCGCACTTTTCTAATACAGCCGCCATGTCGCTGTCTTGAGCGTCATTTCGATGGCGCGAATAATTTCAATATCTATTTGCTACTTAACTAGAGTTTTAACCGGTGCCTTATTTTTATGCACGGTCAAAACTGGTGCCTTATGTACGGTCAAGGTCTTTAATTCTTGGGCCATTTAGGTGGCAACAAACTTTGGAGTCCAGTATAAAGTGAGTTCTAAATGGCTAAACAATTGAAATCCTTGACTGTACCTTTCAAATTAAAATTAAAAGTAATTTCGTAAATAATACTTATTTTGTGTTAAATCTAAATAAAAGAATATGCCAGATCTAACCTAACCTAACCCGCCATTTACGTTATAGGTAAATGGTGTCCAGGACGCATTAGCATATTTTGAAGATCGAAGAAAAGAAAAAAAAAAACTTTAATCACAATGTTTATTTCATAAGATACAAAAACGATCACAAAATAGAAATATCAAAAATTCAAAAATGTTTAAAAAATATGACAAGCAAAACAGGAATCTAAATATTATCATTGTTGCTGTGATGAATTTCAATTTGACATATCGGTTAAGTTGCTCCGACTTTACAATGGCAAGTCGCGTCAGTTTTTTCAACTTTTTTTTTTCCTGGCACTTTTCCTTTATTCCTAGTAATGTTCGGTGGGAATTTAATTTCTCAACATGTCGTAGCCGTTTGATAAAAAGAGTCAAATAGATTGGTCACCACATTGACGGTTTTTAAACATCACAATGAACTACACACCACCATTCGATCACTCGAACCATGCTCGTTAGAGCATCATTTATCAATACTTTAACCTTATGGTGTACTAAAAATTATCTGAGTTGGCCGAATTTCTTCAAAGTAGTCATTAAAAAGCAGCTCTATCTACGAAGGTAGAAGATTACAATTCCAATGACAGTTTTATAAGAAGTCGGCCACATTAAATAATCTCAACAATATTAAGAAATTCAATGTGAAACATCTACCACTAATCACGTAGAAGATAGATTAAAAAAAACGGAAATGAAACAGTCATTAAGATTAGTTAGTTAATAGTAAAGTGGCAGTGGGGCCGTTGCCAAAGACAGTTTGTTTCCAAAAAATCAAGAACTTTGACAGAAACAAATGTGTGTGTGTGTGTGTGCTACCACCTGGATCGAATCCGAGTTTTTCCCATCTCTATCCGATCGCTCGATTCATGCACGATAGAGAAGGCCATCGTAACATTGACATTCGAACTTTTTGGTGGCAACCCTTGACGCCTCGGTCCTGTCAGCCGGCGCATTTTGCAGAAAACTCTCATTAATTATCAATTAATCACTTGTGAGATGGCATTGAGTAGTGACGTACGTCGCTTTTAAAACCAACTCTAGCAGCATTTTCGTTGGCATTTCGTTGGGCCAACTCGGTGATCAATAGCCCAACGTGGGGCCAACTTAAAATGCTACTAGGGAATATAATTTAAAGTCATAAACATTCGTAACTAAAAAATAACCTACACTGCCAGTGTTTTTGTATTACACTGATTTTAAAGTAGGCACATTAATCATGATCGCATATCTCCACTAAGTACCACGGAAATTAAATAGAAAATACATTTCCCAACATAATTACTGGTTGGTATTCGTAATAGTACTTAATAGTAAAAATAGTCGTACCTACTACTAAACAGCTCGACCATGATTGTATTTTGCTACTACGTCTCCTGTGTAGCTGCGTATTTAATAGTCTTATCCTATATTAATTAGGAAAGATCCCCACAAATATTTATTAATAAAAATTCTTAATAACTATTTTCAGTACAAAGGAATTTTACACAAAAAACAAACAAACAAATACTTTATTCGTCTCTACAAAAGGAAGGAAAAGAGTTAAACCTTTATGAGGCTGGCGGTTGAATAATGACAATCGAATGTCAGTCGTAATCACACAAGTTTAAGTTACATGTTTTTTAGGCCGTATGTGGTCAATATTAAGCCCCTGCCTGAAAAACGGTTGAAATTAAAAAAAAAAACTTTCGTAACGGCTCGCTTGGCTCAAATTCATGAAAAACATGCGAAATTTAATATAAATGTACTTCTATATTTTATATCTCTACTCTCCTGTTTAGTATACTTTTATTTTACGTCTATTTCAAACGTTTTTCGTTTATACTATAAGAGCAATATTAAAAAAAATCTAAAGTACATCAAGATACATGTTTTTTTCATAACGTTGGACCAAGAGAAATGTAACAAAATACTACAATGATGTTAATTATACCATATATTATACAGTTACAAAGGCGAGACAACAAAAAAATAAGCCTGACCATAACCTAAGGAGACAACGAATGAGGCCCCCAGCACATGCCAGGTTCCATCAGGTTCCATGGCACGGTTTTAGGCTTATTGCGCTTATTTTCATTTACAATTGCTGTTTTCGGTTTTGAGAATTAGCGCTTGAATATGATTATAAATTCTTCGAGCGCCATGAGCACGGGATACTGACCTTCGCTTTCAGTTACCGTCTAACTAGACGGTAACTGAAAGCGAAGGTCATAACTATGTAGAACAAACACTTGAAACAAAGACGTCCTTAAAAAAATATAGATTGATCAAAAAACTAACACACCACGGGTACATTACTAGTAATGGCCCAAATTAAACTATTTTTTTTCCGCCTATACACGATACAATACAATATCTAGACGGAGCAACTTACGGAGTGAAATGCCAGCATTTTAAGGGTTTATAGGGTTGCAGAATTATGGTTACCAACTGACGATATATCGTTTCCACGCAAAGCGGTTGGCAAAAAGGTTGCCCAAGGTTATCCTTTGTGCCTGCCGTCGATTGCAAAGTGCTAACAGTTTTGGTGGCAAAATCGTTACTGTGGGTCTCTGCCGTTCGGTTCAATGTTTTATTTTGTTTTTACAAGTTTGAAAAACCTTAAGGCTTCTTAGGTGTAACTGCAGTCGCTTCCCCACTTGTGCCTGAGAAACTGGCGATGAAAGTGTCCACCATATCTTTGCCGTTAACCAAGGACCCACAGATGAGAATGAAAACGCCAAATAGAGACAAGCAGACAGCTCTGGCGATCAGAAAGCGTTTGTTTTTGCCTGGTCGATCGTAGTGGACCATCACGTATATGGTGTTCGGACAGATGAACGCCATGTTGGATAGGCAGAAACAGCCCAGCTGGAAAAATAATGCTTTTTATTCTGGGATTCCATCCTTCTACGAAGACGCTCAGGGTTCTACTTATACGAGTATTATGGATCATACAAACTACTTTCGGACCTAAATATGGCGGATTCCATTGTGTATACAAAGTTTCATGTTATTCTAGTATGTTTTAAAATGAGAACGAAACTACGTTTGTATGGAGAGACGACGCGTCCTGTCGGCCATTCAAAAATAGGAGACGTGTCAGATATCTATGCGCGCTGTGGGCGAAGCTTGGTTGCCATTTTATCACTTATCTCTGTAGATAAGACATCCATCAAGTCACGTTCTAACAAGTATGCGAGTGCGAGAGTGAAGGATGTCTTATAAAATAAAAATAAAATAAAATATCTTTATTTTCAGGCAACTTTAGGCCCATAGTTTGTTAGTAAACAAAAGATCTTAACAGCTAATGTTAGTGTTATAAATTAAAGAAACTATTATGCCTTCGAGCATTGCTATCGAGGCACTCTCACAGCGTGCATAGTGCTGTGTAGCTCGTTAAACCTAGCTAGCACAGCACTATCCAGCCTACCTGCGACAACCTGCATGAGAATGTTGGGGCTTCCCCTCACTCTATTCATAAGAGATGTGACCTTTTTGCCCATGAGCGCAAAGAAGTCGTCAGTGTGCGCATCGGCAAACATGCCCGAGGCACTGCAGTGACGGGGAAGCCCCACCATTGCCCGGAACAGGTTGTTGTACAATATACGCAGTGTTATTTTGGGTGTAGCTAGTCCATAGACTACTGGTGTAAAAAGTTTGGCAGTATGCCCTGAACAGTGTGATCTTAACATCAAGTGTGCAACCAGCAAATCTACGAGCCAGCATATTCCCTCTTGCCGCCAACGCCCTGCGCTCTCTCTCTATATCCAAGTCATCCTTCAACTCTTCATTCACAATATGCCCTAGGTATTTGAACTGTGAGACTCTGTGTAATGGCGAGCCATTGAGGTAGACTGGAGGTACAGAAGCTGGGAGTTTGTTTTTACCTCTAAATACAAGGAGCTCACTCTTACTTGAGTTATACAACAAACCATGCTCCGCAGCATATGCCTCGCATATGGCCAGTAATTTACGCACACTGCCAATCGTGGGCCCCAGCAGCACCATGTCATCCGCATAACTTATGTTGTTAAAACATACACCTTCGACGTGACACCCCACATAGGTGCTGCTGAGCTCCACTATTAGCTGGTTAACGTAAATATTGAAGAGTCTGGGAGAGGTCAGGCCCCCCTGCCGAACTCCGCACTCAAGCTTATACTGATCAGATAACGAATCTGCTCATTTTACATTATTGTCTGATGCTGATACCAGTACGACAAAATACGAATCAGTTCTTCAGGGACACCCGCCCTCTCCAGCTTTTCCTAAAGGACATCGTATGCCACGAGGTCGAAAGCCTTCGACAGGTCCAGGAAACAAGCGTACACGGGTGTCTTTCGATCTATTATCCACAACGATAAGTGATAAAATTAATGCTGGAATGGTTGTAAAAATGTAGCATAGATTAATGTACGCTATGAAAGATATAAAAAATATACGAATAATATAGTAAAAACGTATTTTACAGTAGACGGCAAACAACTATGACCTTGGCTGCGCAGAAGTGAATTTTAGGTGTCCGCGGGAAGGGGCGGTGAGGTGCGACAGCGGGGGGTAGCGTGTCGAGCGCCTGATTGGTAGATCGGTTGTCGTTTGCGTCCCGCACCCCGTCCACGTCCCGCTGTCGCCGTAGTACACTTTCGGCCAGTGATAAAGTGACTTTAATTTACATACCACGTCGGTGGCAAACAAGCGTGCCGCTCGTCTGATGGTAAGCGGTCAGTTAACTGTAATAATGATTCATTGACTTTCTTGTCAGAGTTATTTATTGAGGTATTGTAGTCAGTTAAATTTGTGAATTGTTTGTTGATTACGAAAAACAAGAATACCTACGTATGCCGCCCCAAAGTAACGTAGTTGTCAGACAGGCATGAAAAATAGTCTACGATGTTTTTTCTTTTAATACATTCTAAAGCGAGTAATTAGTTAAAACTGACACGTGTACATTATTACACAAAGAACTGTTATTCCACAAAAGCGGGGTAGTACTTTTTTGTTCGATTAAGTATAGGATGCGCAAACTTTCCCCTATCACGTCATCTACTTAATGCTCAAGAAGTTTGCCGGCTACTGTACAGACATATGGCTAAAATTGCTAAACTTTAATACTACATAGTTTTAGGTATGCAAAAATCTATAAATGCAGTAAAGTTGTGCGATTGCCAAGTTGCAGAATGTTATTTAGGTAGCAAGTAAAGAATAATAAAATTGCCTGAGACTTGGTACTACGAAATATCTCACAACTTATTACGGTGGAAGAGTTTCGAGACTTAAATAAATAAATATCAAAGGTTTATTATGCGTCTTGAGTGATTATATCCTATGAAATTATATAAAATGTTGTTATATCCAGTGAAAGTTGTTTGACCGATCAGTGCACACCCCTAAAAAAATACACAAAAAATGAACCCAAATTGTACTGAATTAGTACTAACTTGACAAAAATGTATCTCAATAGTTTCGAGAGAACAATTATTTTAACTAATTGGGGGTTGCTGGAGAGCATCTCCCCAGTAACCCCGAACTTAAATGTGTATAAGGAAATTTTCGTACAAACTTACATTCATGGGTAGATGACCCAAAAAATATAGTCGGTTTTTTACCCTTGAATGAGTTAGTAAGGTTTGTAAATGACTAAACTCGCGCCAGAAGGCGAGCGCCTGCGTGAAACGGCAATACGGAAAAAAGGTGTTGTCCATATTATTGCAATTATTTTTGCGCCTCCTTTTACCCAAAAAAATAAGTTTATACACGAAAATCCTTCTATTTAAGTTCGAGGTTGCTGGGGAGATGAATGATCACCAGCAACCCGAAATTAAAAAATTGTACCCTCGAAATTATATCGAGGTACAAGAGGTGCAATTTGGGTAAATTTTTTTCAATCATACTCAGAAGTACCAAAACAGTGAGTGGGGTTGCCATTTCCACAGATTAAGAGTCCGCAGTAAGCTCGGCCGAATTTCACCTTCCCATACAAACGTAGTTACGCTCTCATTTTAAAACTAAGTGTGGGATTGTAACGAAACTTTGCATATACAATGACATGAGGTATATCTATGTCTGTAGTTTGTTTATATGGTTCCAGTTTATAAAACAAACGAAATACAGCAAAAACAAGTTTTTTATGAAAATTTTAAATTCGCTGTATTCCGTTTACTATGGTATCTGAACGCGACACGTAGTTTTAAAATGAGAGCATAACTACGTTTGTATGGAGAATCGAGCTTACTGCGGACTCTTAACCCTTAGATGCATACAGTATCAGAAATGATACAACAGAAATAACACAAGTAGCAATCAAATTAATGTCAGTTATGACTTTGTCAAACTGAGTCTCAAATGTGACGTAGAGTTAACTGTACATTAGCCATTCCGTATGCAAAGTGATTGATACCATATGCACCTAAGGGTTAAAAACCCGTATTGTGTTTTTGCCCATACTTACAAAACCCATCAGAGCATCAATATTCGGGAAAGCGATGCCGAACAAGCCAATAATCACGACGAATAAGGCCCGGAAGAAAAGTTCCGCCTTAAAGTGGTTCTTGGGTTTGAATAACGGCTTCATGTAGTAAAACACGCATTGGAAAGGCATGAAATAGTTGAGCGCGTGAGTGACATACACACTTATGATAATACCCCACTTCAGAAGGTCTGGGCCTCTGAAAAAAACATATTGGTAAGCATTGTCTACATTGTATCATTTTAGCGCGGTGTTCTGCTTTTACTCCGAACTTTATTTTTCTTTTTCACTCCGACGGCTCGCTTTATCTCGGACGAATCCTTTATTTTACCAACAAACCTTTCACCGAATGCCTTGTTACTTACGACGCATTTTTATTTATTCTCTCAGTAATCGTTTTCTTTTTAGATATCTATAGCTAAAAGGCAATTTTGTAGAACGCATTACGTAAGGTTAGTTTGTTTTATAACAATCCTGAAAAGTTTACTGTTTCTGAAAAAATATGTTTTCGATGAAATGAAAATATGGCACAACATCTTTTTGATGATACTTTTGTTGGTAAAACTAGGGTAAACTTTGTCTCAGACATTCCTATCTTCCTCAGCAACTCAGTCAGCATCAAAAGTAACTGCGCAAACGAAGACGTCAACAGTCTTTATTAAAAGGGAATAAGAGCTTTTGACGTCTTCGATTGCTCAGTTACTTTTGATGCTGACTGAACCTCTGAGGAGTGCGAGTGCCTGATATATCCGAAGTTGCTAGAGAGAGAGGCGTCCATACTTAATACATATTTGCGCTTGACTTCTGTACCGAAATCATACTTACAATGTATGGGGGAAGTTCATGGTCAATGGCGACGTGCATTTGTCCAGAAACGCAGCGTAACCAAAGAAGGAGGCAGTGAACACGGCTCCAATTATGAATATGTAGCCTGTAAATAATTCATCACCATCAGTCTGTAGCGGGGCACAGGCATCCTTTCATGGATGAGAGGGAATGGGCAGTAGTCCCAACTCCCCACGCTGGCGGGTAGGGAACATACCCAGTAAATATTGAGGAACAATCTTACACATAAAGAGGGAGAAGAGAAGAGTTTAAGAGAAGTAGCGCACAGAGGAATGTCATTACGCTTATATTAGGAGCAGCGCAACTGAAGAAGCAGGCTCCTCCATCTTACAGAAGATCGCAGCCATAACTACATCATTTTGGTATGTGGTTGCTATAGCTCCCGATGTGTTGAGATCCATTTGCTACTAGCTGATGACGCAACGAATATTCAAATCATAAAATGTTTTCACTACCTCCCTTGAGAAGCCCCCCCGCTAGGCGGGGTGTTTATTTCTGGTCTGAGGGACACAAGTGAACCCTAACCTAACACAGAGTTCGCTTAATTTGACGACCGCTTTAGCCTAGTTGGTAGTGACCCTGCCTACGAAGCAAGAGGTCCCGGGTTCGAATCCTGGTAAGGGCATTTATTTGTGTGATGAGCACGAATATTTGTTCCTGAGTCATGGATGTTTTCTATGTATTTATTTATCTATATAAGTATGTATATCGTCGTCTAGTACCCATAGTACAAGCTTTGCTTAGTTTGGGACTAGGTCGATTTGTGTAAGATTGTCCCCTAATATTTATTCCCCCCTAATATTTAATGACAAGCCATTTTTGTCCGCCCTGATTATTGGCTCCCAACAAACACAGCTGCCATCGCATACGCAACGCCACTAGTGGCCAAGAAAGAAACTATTTTACGATGTGCCCGGTATAGAGCTAGGAATATAGACGAATGTGTTTCTCTAATCGATCTGCCGTATTGTTTATCAGGCACATCGTGATAAGCCTGGCCAACTTTTAGGCATATCATGAAATGTCGGCGTTTCACGATATGCCTAGGAATTTCGTGATCTGGCGGATTTTACGATCGGCCGCCGACAGATACACTTTTGCCCATCTGTGAAAGGTACGCGGAGACCCATGACTCCTTTTTAAGTCTGGTAAGAAAACGTACACAGTACCACCAGTTAAATTAAATGGCACACCGCTAAAACAGGTTTCACAATTGAAGTACCTTGGCCATTGGGTGTCAGTCCTTCGGTCATGACCTGGACATATATAGAATGGGAGAGGGGAGCGCTGGCAATCCGGTGCAACATGGTGGCCCGCAGGTTTACATGGTGTTCAAAGCAAGTAATGCTTTTTAAAGCTTTTTGCCAGACTTTCTACACCTGCAGCCTGTAGGCTACACTACACTCAGAAGGCTAACGTATGCGGAGTGAAATTTGGACAAAGTTTGTATATATAAAATATTAAAAAAACTAAATAAAAAAAATGTGTCGTCAATGTGAAGTCAATATATCTGTCAATCAGTTTGGTAAGTTTCATAAAGATGGGGTGTTTGATTTTGTAATTATGGTCAATCAACAAGAACTCCGTCGTCAAACAGTATGTAATTTCTACAGTACACATCCCCTATGGCCGAAATCAAAGGTGGTGGAACATTTTGTGCAAATTGGTGAGAGTCGGAGCACCATTTACAATATTTTGGCGTCCTTTGCCTTGAAGAAAACCACTGCTAGAAAGCCTGGTTCTGGAAACCATTCCAGCTTGAGCAAGTTTTCTGAGAGAGCTCGATTAAAGAAAATTAGGCCGGCCGTGTCGCAAAATCTTATAGAGAGCTCGGAAGAAAATTTAAGTGTGACGGCAAAACTGTTCAAAAATATCTTATAGACATGGGCATCGATAAGCGGTGTAGAAAAGGTAAGCCCACCGTCTCTGAAAACCAAGAAATCACTCAGAAAGTCGGCAGAAAGCGACTCAGAAATCACTCGGCTGCGTAAATTGTTCAAAGAAATATTTTACGCTAAAAGCAATGTCACTTGCGTTATGGATGACGAGTTATATTTCACGTTAGATGGAAACGAGTGGCAAGGCAATTACTATTTTGAGAACACCAATGGTCCAACCGATGAGAACGTGAAATATGTTGAGCATACAAAATTTCCTAAAAAGTTTTGCTATGGCTTGCTATCAGTCGACGTGGAATGTCTAAGCCTGTATTCTTTGAGTCAGGGTTAGCTGTGAACGCCGATCGTTACATAGAGCGTTGTTTGCCATTAGTGCGGGATTTCATAAATACGACTCATAGAGGAGAAAATGTAGTGTTTTGGCCAGACTTAGTCTCAAGCCGTTATTCCAAAAAAACCCTTAGCAAAATGGCGGAGTTAAATATCCCATACGTACCGAAGACATCAAATCCACCTAATGTTCCGCAACTTCGCCCTATTGAAGATTTTTGGGCAAATCTAAAGAGGCGAGTATATTGCAATAATTTTCGTCCCAAAAATGTACAGAGTATGATTCGAAAAATAAAATTGGAGTTGAATAAAATTCCCACATCTGTGTTTTCGACAGCGATGGACAAAGTACCACAGAACTGCCGTAAAGCGACGTCTCGCATTTTTTACATTAAGCATTGATATATATATATTATTAAAAAACATAATTATTTAATAAAATGGTGTTTTTTTTTATTTAAAACAATATTGGACATTGTCTAAATTTTACTCCGCATGCGTTATGGTGCTCTAAGAGTACAGAACAACAATGGTTTCAGGGTACTGTTGGGGCTGCCTCGTTTCTGTAGCGCGTCAGGGATTTTCGCTGATGCGCACGTTGACGGTTTTGCCGCTATAATTTGTACTATTATCTATTCTGTGCTATAATGCGCAAAAGGGTAGCATCTGTGGTGCGTAGAATTCGGGGCAGCCCAAACACTCTTCTGAGTACCATTGTTGACAGATTTGAAGGCCGTATCCAGAAGCACTGGCACGATATTCATGGTTTATTCTAATAATGTTTTACCACCTTATTCATAAAACTTAAAATGCCTCTGCTAAATAAAATGTGGTTTGTCCCTTTCTTACGAATACAAATGTCAAAGTGCCAGATAAGGACAAACGAATATTAACGCCATTTTAGTTAAAACAGGCTTGTAGGACGTTTATGAATACGGCCCCCAATGTTTATATTTTATGTACCTACTAGCACTAGAATTAAGTTTTTCATATGTTTTTCCTAACAACTATGGACATGTTCTGAAATAAATTAGTTGAATTTGAATTTGAATTAATGTGATGAGCATGATTATTGTTCCTGAGTCATGGATGTTTTAATATCTTTTAATATATCGTCGTCTAGTTAGTTACCTAACCATAACTGCAAGCCACGTAAAGCTACAATGGATTTACTATAAGATTGTCTTTTTATTATAGACAATAACGTATTTTCATATATAATACCGTCCCCTAATATTTACATAATTTAAGTATGAATCCGGATCAAACCCACTTACCAGTAAATATCACGATTTTATATTTGGAAGGGTCCTTCATACTATTTTCCACGGGTATAACGACACCTGCACAAGACATACTGAACACGCTCATGCCTGTATATTTTATCTGATCGATTAAATTTGTGAAGGCGACCATGCCTTCGAAACGGGGGTTGTACTGGAATGCGTAATACACTGTTGTAATCAGTGTGATTCCTGTAAAGAAATAGAAAATTTAATTATCAAACAAGGTACCACGCTACGATGTAAAAACAGTTTCAGAGAAGAAAAAAAATAGTACAAGTTTTCGTTGCCGACTGTACTTTTTTGCACCATCATCAACTACTCGTTGGGCCTAAATACGAAGGGTTAACTTGTGCATTTTAGCAGTTCCTAAGGCCACCTGCCGAATCCATCATCAGACCAGCGCTACGGTAGGTACCATATTATTGCATTATATATGGTGGTGCTTGCATTATATCCCTGGCAGGAAATAAATCGTTGTAAATGTTTTGCTATATCCGAATAATATAGCACAAACGCATACTTTATTTTCATTCAACAGTGTGAGTCAACGGTATAAGATTTTGTGTGATCTAGGGCCCGGATTTTTGCGTACGGCTACTGACAGATTGTAAAGAGTGAGCACCGCTTAGTATCGATATTATTAGACTATTAATCAATCAATGTGGTTAATTTACGTACATGGGTCATTCTTGAGAATCGAATTATTCATTTATTACCTATTGAATTAGGCATTTTTTAATTTAACAAATTTGGTCCTTGGTGGCAAAAATATGATTTTTTTAATTTAATTATAAGTATGTTTGTCGAATTCTTTCGGTCAAATTGGTTCAAATTTTTACTACTTTAATTTTTTTGCCGACAGGGGGGAATGATAAAAAATACTAATGTATATTTTAATGGCAGTATTGTACTGGTATCACTATTACAAAAGTATCTTCGTAAAGATTTTCCGAATAAATAATATCAAGCCAAAGTGTACTAGGGCAACAGCTGGAAGGGGACGGGGATCCGATCTACCAATCAAGCGCTCGACACGCTACCCCCCCCCCCCCCCGCTGTCGCACCTCACCCCTACCACGGACACCTATAATTTACTTTAAAAACAAAGTTGTAACCGACTTCAATTTAGTACTCCGCCAAGCCACGAGAAAATTTCCACATTTATTTTCCAATTTACCACATGAACTGATTTCCGAGAGCAAATGCGTTGATTATTAGGGAAAATAATAGGGCTTTAAAATTCTTTATATTGAATAATATTAAGGAACACACTAGTCGGAAAGACAATTTTTTCGAGAGTTTCCCTCAATTTCTTCAGGATTCCACCATCAGATCCTGGTTTCCTTACCATGGGACCACCCGTGGGATACTCCCTTTCCAAAAAAAAAAGAATAATCAAAATCGGTTCATAAATGACGAAGTTATCCGCGGACATACATAAAAAAATAAAAATAAATATACGGTCGAATTGAGAAACCTCCTCCTTTTTTGAAGTCGGTTAAAAATTCGCTCCTGCGCAGCCAATGTCATTTGCTCAAGCTGTTTGCCGTCTACTACTGTATCGGATACAATTTTTGGAACATAGGGAATTATTTATAATAAACATAATATATCGAATAACGTGTCTTAGTTTATCTAGGATATCAAAGGGAAATATTATACTACTATTTACTTATTTCGATCATTAAGTGCTTTTCAAATATAAGAATACTAAAGTGTAAGTTTCAGAATGGTTTTCCTTGATATCGCATGATTTTTCTAATCTTATATGAATAGGGCATAGACAGAGCTATTGCTAATGTAATAGAAAATGATTGAATGACAGTCCGTAAGTGTCGGACGCATATTGTGATTATAAATGATATAAATCATAAGTAGAAATAACAGCCGCGTTAGCCCTAAAGTAGGTTTTCTCAAAACTTTTCTTTTTCTAGTTACCCATCGGAAAATAAGGATCCATTAACTGGTTGACAAGTCTCTCTACGATTATTAAAGTATCCAAAAAAAAACGGTCTCAGAGAAAGTGTCTTTTATCGATATTAATGTTATGGCAAATTAAATCACGAATATCGAAAAGATCTCACCTATTATAGCATTAGCGACGATCGAAAATGGCGCCAAATATTTTATGTCAGTTAACAAACATAAAAGGATAACAGGTATTATCATTGCTGCCACATAGACCCGCAAATTTGGATATCCTGAAAGAAAAATAACCTTGACATTAGGGTTACAGTTGCTGGCACGAAAGCAGAACAAACATGGCGGCTATAATATGCAGTTTATGCATAGTTTGAATAGACAAAAAGTTTTTACTTAGTAACCACTATATTATATTTGAGACATCCTGTATTAATCTTGTCACCTGTGTGTTCTGATTTTTTGAAGACTTGTTTATGATGTATTGTCAAGGTATGGTAATTACTTGAGTGAATGAATGAATGTAGTTAATTAACTATAAACATATGGTACAGGTACAGGTGTTGCAGAATTATATACAAGGTGTAACAAAAATGGGGTATGAACCGATCAAGGGCTTAACAGGTATCGTGTTCTGATGAGAAAAACAGAAAAAAAAAATTTGACGCGATTTTTTTTACCTTAGTATGGAGCGTTGGCCGACTGGGGCGACAAGCTCCATAGAAATGAAAAAAAAATCGCGTAATTTTTTTTTTTCTGTTTTTCTTATCAGAACACGATATCTGTTAAGCCCTTGATCGGTTCATACCCCATTTTTGTTACACCTTGTATAGTGTTCCTAATATGTTTAGCCATGAATG
This sequence comes from Epinotia bilunana, assembly GCA_947049275.1. Taxonomy (NCBI): domain Eukaryota; kingdom Metazoa; phylum Arthropoda; class Insecta; order Lepidoptera; family Tortricidae; genus Epinotia; species Epinotia bilunana. The sequence continues at coordinate 11,021,353 of OX346275.1, read as the reverse complement.
GCATGTGAAAATTATTACAACTAAAAGAGTCAGAATTTAACACAAATACAAAGTTCAAGTCAAATAAAATTATATATGTCAAGTCAATGGAAATCATTATTTAATACTATACAATTTAAAGCATTCAAATCAAGTTAAGTAAGATGTCATCAAAATTTACAATATTATACATTTCATCATTATTGGTCATTAAAAAAAAAATATATATATATATATATATATATATATATATTTTTATTTATTTTTTTACATTTTTTTTTTACATTTTTTCATTTTTTTTTTGTAAAAAACCAGGTCAGAATTATGTAGAATAACCTAACATAACAAGAAATCAGTACATTACAATTATAAATAACCATCATAATTAGAACATTAAAATTGTGACATATACTCGTATATCAGAATGTGTGGTCCAAAAATTCTTTGACTGTAAAAACCGTGGCCACATAATAATTTAAATAATTTAGTTTTAAATTCATGGTCAGATAATGATTTCAATGATGCCGGTAGTTTGTTAAAAACTTTGATGCACATGTTATGCGCGCTTTTGTTTCTAAGGGCTAGTTTGTTATTTTCCGGCAATGCTATCGATTATGCTATTATTATCGATTATGTTAAAAAGCTCTAAGTGTTTCTTGACAAAATTTGCTGTTTCAAAGATATAAAGACAAGTAAATTAAGTTTTTTTTTAATAATGTTCTACATGGTTCGCGTTTATTAACACCACACACTTATTTTATTTATGTTCAGTGTTGCTTATCAATCGCATTAGGTACCACTTGTAATGATAGATTTAAGACGGTTTTTAAATAAATAATAAATAAAGAAATGATGTTGGCCCAATTAATAATCCAAGTTTGTGACCTCGAGCGCCGAACGCAACTTTGTTAAAAATCGAAAATACCGCGAAAACCCTAAAGGAATAGTTTTTGATAGTATTTTCTCAGAGCGTATTTAAAGTAGACTAAATTTGCTACGATATGAGACTAGAATTTTCTCTGTAGACCTAATAGTTTCCGAGAATAGCTTTTCAAAATTCATCAAATTTTTCGAACTTCGCAATTTTTTGCAATACCTACCTATTTTAGAGGTCACTCGAACAACTCTAGTGGGAAGAAGTTCCAATTACCCCCGACGAAGTTTGCTATTGTTGCGAAGTTCGAAAAATGATAAACTTTGAAAGGCTTTAATCTCGGAAACTATTATTGGGTCTACAGAGACAATTCTAGTCTCATATTGTAGCAAGTTTTGTCTACTTTAAAAACGGCCTGAAAGTACTCAAAAACTAGTCCTTTAAGATTATAATAAAAAGTTTCGCGGTTTTATTTTTTATTTTTGATAAAGTTGCGTTTCGGCGCTCGAGGTCACAAACTTGGATTGGTGTTGTGTACTGCCTTTTTGACGAAATACGTTTCGCCAAATTTCACTTCGCAACCGACTTTACGCAGAAGTTTCATTTGGCAAACCAATCGTTGGCATAACTATATTTCGAACCTATTATTTGGCAACATTTTAGCTTACCTATAATGCAAAAAGTTAATTCAACAAACTTTTATGTGGCTAATAATTAAGAAGCAAATGATTAGCTAAGGCAAAAAACAAATCGTCAAATGTCATTTGGGAAAATATAAACTTTGCTTTCGAATTATGATAATTACTATTATTATCAATATAGGTACAGTTAGCGTTATATTTTTTGGTAGACTAAGCCAGGTCGATGTCGGCACGACGACGAGCGAAGCGAGGAGAAGTGTGAGGAAGAACCGCGACCCTATAGCTCCTGTATAAATCTCAAATAAAACCTTAATTTTAACTGCATGCCATAGGTAGGTAGGAAAGCATTGTAGTAAGTTGTGGTTACCTATAATTTGATAAGCATCAGTCTCGATTATAAATTAGATATAAGTGCTGTTGGTAATCCTAAATAAATAAATAGCGCGCGAGCCCAGCGAGCGAAGCGAGCGTGCCGCGGCAGCGCTTGGTGAAGCGCCAGAACCGAATACTTCTTTACATAATTATATAGTTTTCAATATGTTGCTAAAATTATGGTATGCAATCAATATATTTGACAAATACATAAATGACATCTTTAAAAAATCCAATATCAAATCATTACTTGGGATTGGGAAAGGATATCAGTGCGAAACCTTAAGTTGGGAAGTAAAACTTCGCCCTGATAAAAATATGGCATACAATTATATTCATTTAATTCTATTAAGTAAAGAAAATTAATAAAACCAAACATAATAAAACTTAACCTGTAGGTAAAAAATGGCATAAAATACCACTTGGATTATTCATTGGGGCAACACCATAAACAAGTCTGCAAAAAATCAGAAGTACCGTATTTGGCGCAAGCTCTGGATATAAGTATAAAGTTACTGGACTATATGGATAATGACATAAGAAGATAAGGCACTGGTCCCACCGCCGGCTAGTAAGCTAGAAAAGTTGGGCGAGTAGCATTACATTGCGGATCTGTAAAGGTCGATTGATCACGCTGTGCCTGGTCAGCACGCAATGAACCGTTACTCGCCCAACTTTTCTAGCTTACTAGCCGGCGGTGGGACCAGTGCCTAAGGGCGTAGGGTAAAAAAGATATTTTGCTGTTTGAAAAAGCAAAAATATGACATATTGAACCTATAGAAACTTGCATGCCAACTGTAGCATCCATCCAGAAAGTGCATTCTATACACAGGTGTAAGAATTGTTGAAATCGAATACCGGAGAATACCATTACATACAAACTTACATACAAGCTTGCAAAGCTACAATCTCACAGACACTTCCTCTTTATAATATTACTAGCTCCCCGCCGACTTCTCACGCATATTGGAAAGAACGCCGGCAAAACCCCTTGATAAAACATAGACTGTAAGACTGTACATTTTATCAAAAATCTGTGATTGCCATCACTTAAAAAGTTAGTAAAGGTCTTCTAAGAGCATTTTCGCGTAGCAGCAACGGATCTAGTAGCTGCCCTTGGGGCAGTCCCCATCTCAACTTTCCATACTGCGTTTACGTTTTCCATACGTTTTTGTATACTGTGTCGTGTTTAAAGTACAGTCAAGTGCAAATATATGGGTACATACAACTTTTTTTTTTTCGTGGGGAAAATGCTTTTACGCATCCCGCCTGGCTGGGGATCCGGGACGGGTATGACGGACTCCCGGGAACCGCCCGGACTACCGTCTAAAACCCCACGGTGTTCTACTCACTGCCCTTTGGCGGAGCCACGGGAACGCTTGCGCACACTTCCGCGACTCCGCCAGCAGCCCATAACTCTTATTATGTCAGCGGATTGAGGTTTTGGTACTTATTTATGAGAGGATGTTATCGATGCATGTTTTTGCACTTGACTGTACTACAAAAAGTCGCCGCTTGTCACCATTCCCATTGCGTCCTACCTGTGAAGATGTCTAGATTACACTTTCTGTCTATGATCATTTGAAATCGTATCAAAAAGCTTTAAATCAAGGTATGTCGCGACACGATTGAAAGAGCCTGGCTACATCAAAAACTCTTCAGAAAGTTAGCAGCCTAAACCATATCTGCCGTTAGTCTCCTTTTTACCTGTGTAGATTACACTTTCTGTCTCTCATCATTTATAAACTCATCTTTCTATTGGTGACGATGTATACTAACCGAATTGCCCTTCAATAGTGGCCTTCGTGGAGCCTTCGACAAGATGTTTGATCGATTTCGCAATCATGAGCTGGTATGCTGAGCACGACCCAAACAGATTTATACATGTTATGACGTCTATCCATTTTCTACGAAAGTAAAATTCCTTTATTTAAATACAAGGACAGCCACTGTGTTCAGTCAGCTTCATATAGTTAGTAGTCCAAATATTTCGTAACAATCTTACAGTAACAAAGACGTCTACCGAAATATTTGGCTACCTTGGCTGCTACTAACTATTATGTCGCTGACTATACCTACACAAGAGGTAGGTAATTCATTTAGGTAGGCACGCAAATTTTTCAATCAGGATATCCTGGGTTCAAACCCTGACTCGTATACGTACATGAGGGTTTATTCAAAAATCTAAAATTCATTGAGTCATTGTTCTCTCGTTGGCATGCCAAAACTAAATAAAGATTGAACATTGCCATAGCTAAGTTTAAGTGTGGCTTTAATAGATTTCTTTGTGTTAGTTTATTTTTATAAGTGAGAACCTGTAATTGGCTATATGGTTTTACTAGCTTCCGCCCGCGACTTCGTCCGCGTGGACCCGGGATAAAAACTATCCTATATTTTAATCCAGGCTATAAACTATCTTCGTGCAAAATTTCATTCAAATCGGTTCAGCTGTTTAAGCGTGATTGAGTAACAAACACCCAAACATCCAAACATCTAAACTTTCGCATTTATACTCGATTTATTAGTAGGAAGTAGGATTATTGTGCCTATAAATATGTTGCGCTGTTGGTTTTCCATGTATTAATAAATAAATATATAGTGAATCTGGATACGTAGCAAGGAAAAAAAGGTTATTAACAGACAAAATTCGTAGGCATAGCATAGCATTGCATAGTTGTTATGTGTTATGTCTATTTGATTCACGTTTTAAGGTGTGCAATAAAGAGTATTTGTATTTTATTGTATTGTAATGTATAGTAACTGAACCTAAAACCCCATTGGTAAAGACGTCGTCTAGCAATAAGTCGATATGTGGGCTCAAGTCCCACTGGACAGATTCTTTCATGGCTTTGATTTTTGTTCCAATAATTTAATTGGGCTTTTGGGCATTTTCAATAAAACGTGTACCCAATTAGCGTGAGTTGTTAAATAAAAATTAACTCAGTGTCAGTTTTGTGACGACAATTAAGCATACAAATGATGTGAAAATGATTTTTAGACTCGCTATTTACGTTTAAACGGAAATTAAAACGTCACTTACTTAATAATCCAAATTCTATTGCCTAGCAACCTGCGTGTGTAATAGGTGTAAGTATTCTTTATACAAATAATGCATACGTGTAAACACGCGAATCCTTCATAACATAAGTCTTTCAGCCTATCTATTAATTGTTTATCTTCTCTCATGTCAATCCAACTTCTGGTTTGGTTATCGCTAAGGTAAATAACCTGAAATGTACAATCTTAGCAATTAAATATAGATGTAAGCCTGTTCATTAAACGCGATTCCTTAATTTTAGTTTTAGGTTAGGTACTCATTACAGGACCCACTGAAAATCAGCGTCGGGGCCCCCTCTGCCTCGACTCATGCTGAGTGGGTTCCTTTTTTGAGACAACTAAATAATATTTTTAGATATAAGAATTCTGTACACTGTTTACTTTTGTTGATTCAAAATAAATCTCATTCATTCATTCATTCATTCATTTTTTATCACATTTAAGTAATTAACGTGTATGTGCATATCATTTATAAACTAAACAGAAAAAGTGAATATTTTTACAAACTGAATGCTTAATTGTCGTCACAAAACTGACACTGAGTTAATTTTTTTTAACAACTCACGCTAATTGGGTACACGTTTTATTGAAAATGCCCTTTTAGTACCTATAACACCCCGACCACCTAGCTACTTTAGGATTGGGGAACAGTGCAAAACATGCTTCGCCTACGTCGGGGTACGTCATCTCGGCAAGTTGGCATCTTTTGCACATCCTTTGAGCAGCCAACACCAACATCTGAAACAACGTTCAAGGTAAGGAGACTATTCAAGCTGAGGTGGCGGAGAGCTGTGCGTCGAAAAAATTGTCTAGCAGAAAGATGCGTGAGCGAGGTGGCACCCACACTGTACGCAGCTATTTTACAACATCCATCAAGGGGATGCATACGGCATTCGTGAACAGCCCAGTCCCATCTTGACTCCAACAGAGCTGTTTCGTATCTGATCTATCCTTTTCATTGAACCATCTAAATATAGGGTTTATATTGAATGGTGACTCACATAAAAGTTATAGCATATGTAGACGCCATAGACAACGTTAAGTATGATCCCGCTAACGTAGCCGGAAGTATGATAAGCAACGTGGCCGGCCAGCACGCCACCACCCAGCGCCCCTTTCGCCAGGTTCATTATTGAGAACAATATTCTGGGGAAAAAGGCAGTTTTATAGAACACATTACAACTAACCAGGGCCCGTTCGTTTTCGTGCAAATGACGTCAAACCAACCACCTATTTATGTGTGTGATTTCAAATAGTATTTTCGTAAGCAGTTACGATTTATCATCCTTTTTAATTAAACGATATTGGCACTTAACCTATCATCTGTGGATGATAAATATGGCCACTTATCGACATCTGTGGAACCCGATTTTGGTGCCTCCACAGACAAGCATTCTAGTGTCGAGTACTTTGCTAAAATGTTATTTTCTGCGGTTGTTAAAGGAATTAAAGCCAGGATTTTTAATAAAAACAAATGTCTAATAAAGGATCTAACTAATATGGTGCGTCATCTTTACAATACTACTCTTGTTACGACTGTATGGTGGCTTCAATACTAGGGTGACGCAATGTAGACCACATTTATTGATTTTTGATTTAGAAAAATCCGTCTGTTGCCTTTTTTATGTGATTATTTTCAAGATTGGTATAACATACATTATTAAGAAATCAAAACATGCGGGGGTCATGAGTAATATTTTAAAGTAAACTGCTTCGAATTTTCTACCAAACTGGTGCTGTCACTCAAAAGTTGCTAAAACAGCCGTTGATTTACAGAATTATTTTGAACTTATTTAAAAGTATATGTATTTACTTTATAAACTACCAGCATTTTAAGGTCCTAACCTATGTATAAATTGAATAAACATTGTGTATTTTTTTCATGCAAAATGACTGCATGCACACTAATAAAGATATCTCAACAACCGTAAGCTTTGTATAAGATTTCTATTTTCAATATTTTCATTTAATAAACTATTTAAATTAAAAGCACAATATTAACATCACTTTACAAAAAACACGTAAAATATCAATCTAAAAACAGCACAAAAATGCACGACTTAAAAAAATGTTTGATTAGTATGGATATACCCGCACTTCAGACCCATACATCGGGCTTTCCAGGTTGAAATTATTCATTTGGATGTTAGTTTAATAAATTAATAAATTATGCAAACAATCGAATCCAAAAAAGTGCCCATTGCGTATCCATGTTATGCTGTTACTCATTTGTAACAAAATGGCGTCGTAGTGGCGAGCCCGATAATGGCGTTCCCTTGTCGGTGGCTACCCAGAATCGGGTCTCATCGTTCTCGTTACGTATTTCGATCTGTTTCTTACTTTTGGGGGTTTATTTATCTATTATATTAATTAAAAATAAATGTTAGATACATAATGAACACAAGAATTGCTTTCATTAGTATGGAATCCAAAGAAAAGCGCAAAATATCTTGCAGGCAAATTCGAATCATGTTTAGGTAGGATGTTAACCATAGGTATATTTAGGGTATTGGTTGCACCACACTTAATATGGAACACTGACCATATTACTGGGAAAATTATAAAAATCCGTTCAGAGAGCAAGACAACTGATGCTTCCATCCCACAGGGGAGTGTGATTGGATGTCTTTTGTTCATTTTATATATAAATGACCTCCTCAAAACCATGGATGTACCTGCGTCCTGTTCGCGGACGATATCTCAATACTTACAACTTGTGAAAATAATATAAATTTAAATAGCAGACTAGAATCAATACTCAATAAAACAAATAACTGGCTTAGCAATCAGAACCTAGACATAATTTTTAATAAAACTAAATTAATTTGCTATAAAGATAAAAAATTAGAGGTAGTCAACGGATTTTCACTACTAGGTTTGATTATAGACACACATGTGAACTGGAAATCTCATATAAAAAAGGTAAAAGCAAAAATATTTATATTTTCTTTTTTTTTTCTTTACTCAGCGAAATAAAAAAATGTACTGACTTTAAGACTGCGCTTGTTACCTATTATGCTTATGCAAACGTATGGTTCAGCTACGGTATAATACTTTGGGGCAATAGCACAGACGTATCGTATCATCTTTATTTACTCTACAGAAAAAACTTATTCGCATATTAGTAAATATTGATAACAAAGGCAGTTGCAAACCCCATTTTAAGAATCATAGAATACTGACTAACTAGTTTATATATTCTAGAAGTTTGTAAGTTCGTTTGAAACTATCCCCAATACTATAAGAAACGCGAAGACGTACCCACAACTCATAATCTCCGATATAGAGAAAGACTCATGTTACCCTCATCAAACCTAAAAATGCATTCTGATGCAACCTATGCCATGTCAGTGAAAGTATATAATAAATTGCCCGATACAATAAAATCCGAGAAAAAACAACAAATTCATAAAAATATTAAGAGATTTCCTTATTAATAAAAGTTATTATACAATAAGAGAATACTTAGAAGACACTTTAAAATAAAATGGAATGGAAATTTAAACTCATTTTATACACAAATATAATACATAAAAACAAAGTTCCTATAAAAAAAAATGTATAAGTAAATGTGCAATAAACAAATTTTGATACTTAAATGTAATGCTCTTTATAATTTGAAATATAATTTGAACATTGCACAGAATATAGAAACTATAAAAAGCAGAACTTTACATAAGTATGTAAGTCTTCTTCTCTTCACTAATTTTGCGGTGCCCAACAGGGTCCACAATTAAGTTTTATTCTCATCACTTAGCAACTAAAACTTAAGTTTATCTAAAACCTTGTAAACTAACATTGTGGAATGGAAAAAATGATTGAGTATTGAGTATTGAAATACAAGCCCAGTTTAGACGCCAAAATTTGGCGCGCCACAGATAAAGATAACGGTTGGAAAAAGGGAAGCCATCTCCGGGGCTCCCACAGTCTATGACTGACATAATCATTCCGATGAACAATAAGTTGACGTTGTAATTGTTTAGTTATTGTATTTTCACAATTAATAATGTAGATAGTATTTTTGACTACTGTTAAAGTTTCCACACAATGTCATCTTTACAAGAATATTGTTACGATTTTTCCGTTTTTGGAGGTTCGGTACTAAGCTTGATTAAAATTATTTTATTGATCACAACACCCTGTGTGCAAAATTACGTCATATTTACGTCATCAGCTGGACATGAAAAGTACCTACTATCCCTGCTACTAACACTACGCATATACTCGCCAACAACAACATTTTTCTTGACGTCTTGCACCACGCCGCTATCTTGGAATTCAGCACAAACAGTGTTTGTGAATTTTGTAGTAGTTACAAACTGGCGACCTGATAGAACACGCGCCCGTCGCAGACTATGCAAAGTTACTCCCACTAGAGTAGGTTTACATGCGCAAACTAGGTAACCCTACCTATGTTTGGCCTAACAACTGTTTGCCTAATTTCAGTATGCCTAATTTTATTTAAACTGAAACTATTTGGCCCAGCGTTGGGATTCGCCCCTGGTTGAGCGGCATTTACAATTGCACGCACCGGTCACAGTACCAGTGCGGAAATTTGTACTAACCCTAGTGTATAAGTTTTGTTTGTATTACCTAACTCTATGGATTGTAAGTCCGAAATAAATGTTTGAATTGAATTGAATAATATCTCACTTTGTCTATTTTTTATTTGAGTGACAATCATTTAATCCTACTTCACATTAAGTAATTTATTTCACCTAATTTCAGGGTATTCAATTTTTAGCTTGTATAATCTTATTTCGTATACTGTTTGACTGACATTGTCGATGACAGACCCGTAAGCTCACATCCAGTGTTAAAAACATAATCAATGTCTAGCCTGTACACAGACAGCATCGTATAGTTGGTAGCCAAATACATCGTAACACGACCTTATTCTTACAGTAATAAAGACGTGTCACCTATTTGACTACTTTGGCTGCTACTAACTTTATGATGCTGACTGTACGTACAGGCTAGACATTGGTTATGTTTTTAACACTGGATGGGAGCTTATAATGTCAATGATATTTTCTGCCTAGAGCGCTCAGTGTTTGAGCTCTTAACGCTTGAGTCATGCTTGAGGTTTGGGAGGCTTGAGCGTTCAATCAATGTTTTTAAAGCTTGAGCTCTGTATGAAGACTTACTCTTAAGAGCTCATAAAAAGCTTGAGTCGTTAAGGTTCTGAACCGTTTTTGAGCTCAAACCTTCAACGCTCAAGTCTTCAAAGCTTGCGAGTCTTTAAGGTTCGAAAGTCTTCAAGACTAGTCTTCTAAAACACTACGTCCACTGCTGGATTTAGGCCAAAATGGTGCCAAAGTGATCGGTTCTCACTCAGCAGCAGAAGTAAAACATCACATAGCATATCTACACATTAAGAATTTTTTGTTCGAACACAAATGTGCTCACTTCATGCCTTTTGAGACAGGTATATGCAATGTTTATTGCCAGGAAGAGTGGAGACAACATTAAGCGACTTGTTGAGCCTGGCAAGGTGGAGGGGAAAAGACCGAGAGGACGCAGTCCAATTCGATAGACCGACCAGATCCGCACCATCCTCGATACTAAGCTCCACGAAGCCGTGCATGTCGCCGAAAACAGAGAGATTTGGCGAAACATCATTAGACGATGTCATGGGGTCACGACCCTCAGCATTGAGGATAACGTAAGGTGGCGGAGTTACAGCTACAGGTTACAGCTAAGACTAGCGTTATAAACTTACTTGCTTCTGGCGACCAGGGTTGCTAACTTCGCCCACCCCAAAACCGTTGTTGTCAAACGAGCGCGCGGCGTGCGGGCGCCGGGCCTTGCCTCCCACACGCCCGCTCCCCCGTCATAGCTCCCGCGCGCCGCGCAGGCGAGGACTCAGTAAAGCGGTCGGGCTATAACGCTGACTAGAGTCTTCAAAGTTCAGCGGACTCGCAATACTTGACCCCGTATCATGGTCGGCCTTATCATGCGATAAGTGACAAGATAGAGCGTCCGTCTCGTTCTAATGAACAGTGTCAGCCAGTGACGGACGCTCTATCTTTTCACTTATCGTGTGCTAAGGCCGTCCATGCTACGGGGTCTGGTCTACATTTCTGATTAGATCAGTCAATCGTGCAGAAGAACGTCCACACAAGTAGTAGGTACAGCCATCTGGCCCACCATCATCATCTTGCTATCGGATTTCCCGGCAGTGCCCTCAACAATCTCGGGGTCCCTTTGGCATTTAATCCCAAGATTTGACGTTAACACTAGTTTGACAAAAGCGACTGCCATCTGACCTTCTAACCCAAAGGGAAAATTGGACCTTTTGGATTAGATCGGTTTCCTTACGAAGTTTTTCTTAACCGAAAAGCCACTGTTGAATATCAACTTAAAGCCTAGTGTTCAAGCTGAAGGTCTTTAATTGTTGGGCCATTTAGGCTCAACAAAAATTCAAACAACAATCAAAATCCTTGACTGTACAATCGATTTCTCTTCTATCTATACAGAGAACATGCGTTTTATGTCAGTAACAATAAAGACTGTAAATAGATATTTTTGAAAGGTCTGTGTAGATATTGGAGTAAGTACTCGAATGTACGAGCTGGGGTTCGAACCCGCGACCTCTACTGGCTGCAGTGGCTCCAGTAAGCCCAAATAGATAAGTTTCAGTCACAAATTGAATTTTTGGTACAAGCTTTTATAGTGATAACTGTACTTTTCTGTATAAGTACCGTCATCAACTACTCATTGAGACGATTCTAACTAGAACAAACAGCATCCCGCTGACCCATATGTGGGTCAATTTTAGCCCGGGAGAGGAAGGTTTAACTGGGTTACGTCGGTTAAGTACTGAATTCCCACGGCCACCTTCTGTCTTCATCATCCGATTAGATCGACGGTACCATAATATCGAAGTGTCATCCAAACTATACCCAAAATTTCAGCTCAATCGGTCACTGGGAAGTGGATCAACTAACATCGAACAAGTCGTCAGCGAAAGACAAAGAATATTTTTTCATTCGCTGGATCAAGTTAAATAAAAGCTGGTAAAATTATTTACTTTTAAACAAAGTTTTAACGGACATCAATTCAGTACTCCGAGCTCCGCCAAGCCACATGAACATTTCTACATTTACTTTCCACTTTACCACAAGAACATTGATTAGTAGAGATAAAAACCAAATCGATGCATGTGTGCCCATAATATTTGAGGAGTTCCGTCGATTCATCAAGAAAGGTGATTCTGAGACCTTTTGGCACTTCTTTAGTTGCTATTTCAACGGAATCATATCAGAATCTGTGACGTAGGTACTTTTATAGTTTTCAGTACATCATTAGGGAATTCCAGGAGACATCTGTGGTCTTCATCATCAGTTCCATTTTACCACATTTGTGATTTCCGGGTGTAGGTACACCCAAGGTAATACAAGAGTTACAATAGAAAGTACCTAAATTACTACATGCGTGCCTAATGTATTTGAGAAGTTCCCTCAATTCCTCATAGATCCCACCACCCAACTGGATTTTGAAAAGAATGGGACCAATTTGAAAGCATACATAAAAACAAAAAAAAATGTACGTATCGGTTCATAAATGACGGAGTTCTGAGGTAAGAAACATTAAAAATAAAAAAAATACAACGGAATTGAAAACCTCCTTTTTTTGAAGTCGGTTAAAAATGGTAGCGCTCATACCCACTCCGGGTCCCTTTTCTCAGGGGTCTCACGTCGAAGGCGTCTTCTTCTGCCAGCGACCGAGACACCACCTTAAAATTGCTTTTGTTCCCCCTGTAGCGCTGATCATCGCCTGTATATGTAATAAAGATAATAATAAAATAAATATCAATTTCGAATCAAAGAGAAATTGTTATGTATTGCTCCGAGCTGGATTCGAACCTGTGACCTTCTACGGGAATTGGTTTAAAGCGTGTCGTGAGACTTTGTGGGAAATCAAAATCAAAATAGGCATGAGTACATTATTAATAATAGAATGATTAATGGGCTAGCAACTTCTTATATCCCACTAGCTTCTGCCCGCGACTCCGTCCGCGTGGAACTTGTTTATATCGTAGCTCGATACAAACTTTCATCCCCCATTTCACCCCCTCAGGGGATGATTTCCGGGATAAAAACTATCCTATGTCCTACCCCGGGATTCAAACTATCTCCATACCAAATTTCATCTCAATCGGTTCAGTTGTTTAAGCGTGAAGAGGTAACAGACAGACAGACAGACACACTTTCGCATTTATAATATTAGTATAGTATGGATTTTCTCCATATTAAACGAAGAGCTGGCAGTGAAATTTATCTATATACCAAATTTTACCTAAATCGGTTCAGCGGTTTAAGCGTGAAGAGGTAACAGAGAGACAGACAGACAGACACACTTTCGCATTTATAATATTAGTATGTATGTTTCATTTCATCCTCCTAGCGTTATTCCTGGTTGTGCCCTAAAGGAGCATGGGGTCCGTTTTGGCTTTGGGTCAATATGTATGTTTGTAATAATAAAATAACCAAATACTTACGCGATAGGATACCGCCACGGCCTCCTCCTACCTGCAAAATAATTTATTGATTATCTATCTAACAGGACATTTTCTTCTTACAGCGGGAATCGGGCCTCTCGGACATCCGCGAAGAACTGGACTCCTAATCATCATCATCATATCAGCCGAAAGACGTCCACTGCCGGACATAGGCCTCCCCCAAAGAGTGCCACAATGACCGGTCCTGCGCCACCCGCATCCAGCAGACTCCCTTATTATACCCAGTTCCGGATTTTAACTGATGTGATAAGCAACTAAGGAGTTCCTTAATTTATTTTAATGCCCAAAATGTACCATGCTGGGTACAGTCAGCAGCAGAAGTAGCTACGCAAAATAACATGCTCAAAATGATCTAGACAGTCCTTATTCTTTTGATATTAGAGTCGCGTGTAGGTCATTTTGAGCACTTGACCCGCGTAGCTACTTTTGCTGCTAACTGTACATTCTGAATTAACAAAAATGATTCATTTGGACCACTGAAAACAGCGATTGATAAAGGTGATGGTAAGGAGGCATTAGAGGTAGACACTGAAGGTGTGATACTACCTACACGGTACGCATGTAGTGATTTGACATCTTGTCCCAAAAACGAGATAAGGCATGATTCCTACGGTGTTTTTTCGATGCCATTCGAACAAGTTTTTAAAGAGAAACAAATGTTTGTATGGGAGCAACTACAATTAAAGGACAGAAATAGTCAACAAATTGACACAGACGGACCTCGCTGGCGGCAGCCGAAACACTTCATACTAAATGAGACAGAAGTATGACGTTACCTATGTCTATTTGTACTAACCGCTGCACGGCTACCACGCGACGGCGCGCGACTATCCGTCTCTCTCTTATTAGAACACTTAGAACAAGAGGTATAGTGCGATAAAAAATCGAGAATATGTCGCGGCCGGCCGTCCCATGATAGACGTACTGTATGGAAAATCAAGTACTTAAATTGCTGTTTCGGTCGCGACATACTGCGTTTAGGTTCAGTTTTAGTACAATTTTGTTTCTATAAAAGCGTAAAGATTCTATTGGTAGCTTTAAATATACTCTTGGAAAAAAAATTCATGTATTTTCAAAACTTTTAAGGTCCATATATTTTTATGATATTCATTGATTTTTATTTATGTTATTACAATAATTTGATGGTTTAGTTTCCATAGCAACACGTTATCAATTTCAACATGAGTTTACATATCTATTGTAAGAATACAAGGTAAACGTGACAATATTTTGAAGCATTGACAACCCTTTTCTCACTTTTGTGGTACAATACTGGCGGGTGTGTATTTTTAATAAGTTTCTGTCAAAAATTTCATTTTTGGTACAAGCTTTTATTGCTGACTGTACTTTTCTGTATACCGTCATTAACTACTCATTGCGACGATTCTAACGAGCCCAAACTCGATGGGGTTATGTGGTTTAATTACGGAGGACTATGGAGTTCCTATGGCCACCTTCCAGCTCCATCATCAGATCAGCTCCACCTCATCATAATATTGCATTGTCACGCGATTTGCATATTCGTGCAAAATTTCAACTCAATCGGAAACCGGGAAGTGGATCAAATTTAACTTGCAAGATTTGATTACAGACAGACAGACAGACAGACAACGGGACAGGTGAAACAAAATAAAAGCTTGTAAAAAGTACTTAAATCAAGACAACGCCAGATGGGGAGATATCGATTAGCATGCGAATTGCTAAATAGCGTCAAGTAAAATGTGTTAGTCTAACATGAAATACTGGAAATCTGATTGGCTAAAATAACTGATAAAGATAACAGATGCCTTTGGCTATGACGTTAGTTTTTGTTTATCAAGACATGTGTATGGACCTAAGATGTGCATATTATTGACTGATCTCATGTGATTTGTAGTGAATAATGATTCCAAAAAATGTTTGGGGTCCTTTCACGATTGAGACAACGCAATGGCCTTTACATATCAGGCGGACCTACGCAGCTGTGCGGCACTTTTATGGATGCTGTTTATATCACCTGAAGTGTTTAAGGTCAATAATGCTGATATAGAGTATAGTCAGCACCATATACTTATAGTCCGACCGCTTCACTCGATCCTCGCCAGCGCAGCGCGCGGGGGGTATGACGGGCGGCGCCCTCAGGTCGCCCGCGCCCCGTTATCGTCCAACCCCCGCAACCGCGCCGCGCAGGCGAGGACCGAGTTAAGCGGTATACCGATACTACTACTCCACTACCATGTATTTACTTTGATGGCAAAGAAAATTTGTCTAATTTGAAAATAAATCTACTTACCATGGTCTGGTTGGAAATCAAACAGTAAAAGTGCTGAAAATGTAACTAAGAATATAGAAAGTGTGTGAAATGTGACGGAAAAATTATCTGAATTTATTGAGATTGAATGATGTTTGGTTTTGAAAAGTGACGTCTTGTGGAGTGAGTTATTCTTCTTAATACTAAAGGAGCAAATGTCAAAAAAGATAGGTAGAACTTGTACAAAGCCTTCACAGACTTAGCTATAACATACCAAATAGCGAGGCATCTTACGATATATTTTGCTTACTAGTTGACAGACTCCACAGCATCATATCATCATCATCATATCAGCCGAAAGACGTCCACTGCTGGACATAGGCCTCCCCCAAAGAGTGCCAGTGACCGGTCCTGCGCCACCCGCATCCAGCGGACTCCAGCAACCTTTACCAGGTCATCAGTCCACCTTGTGGGAGGCCTACCCAGTACCCACGCCGCGCCTTCCGGTACGTGGTCGCCACTCGAGAACCTTTTCGCCCCACCGGCCATCGGTTCTACGTGCTATGTGCCCCGCCCACTGCCACTTATGTTTAGCGATTCGGAAGGTTATATCGGTTACCTTGGTTCTGAAGCGGATAGGCTCATTTCTGATGTGATCACGCAGAGAAACTCCCAACATAGCTGTTTAAATTATATGCAACATATATACCCAGCCTTTTAGTTTATATGTCTCGTACTGCCCGCAAAAGAAAAAAAGAAAACAAAACACGCACGATAGAAGTTTGTTGTTGTGGATGACGTGTATAATTTGATTCGCTGTTTATTAATAAATTAATTTGTGGAGTTTAAAAAGTGTAGTTTTAACATGTTTGGTCCTTCGAGTTGGATTTGTAAATTTGTAATCAGTGTAAATAATGTCATAGTGTAAATAGCTAAGTGATTAATACTGCGAATGGGTAAAATTAGACTGTAAATATTTCCATGGATTTCGTGCACCAGTGAAGTTATGGACTAGTATGAACTATTTCCATTATTTGAACATTTTTACAGAGCTAAATAGTTATTTTGTTGATCGTATTTGGACATTACTAACTGCCAATTACGAATAAAGTGTGTTGGACTATCATAATTTCGTATCGTGAACATTTTGTATGAAGTTTCGTTGTTCGAACTGCATATTATATTGCTAAAAACTCGTCATAGACATATAAAAAGTGATATAAACTATCATAATTTGAACTTTGGTTTATAGTAGTGAATTTGGGACTTCTACATTTAATTGAATTTGGTATAAAATGGCTCAACTTTGCAAGTCACTTAAATCGCTTTCGGAAAGAATCGTCAAGTTACATACTAACACAAAGAAGGATTCTAAGTCGAGATATACACAGGGCTATTTACGAACACGTTTAGAAACCTTAGAGAGTTATTGGTCTAAATATCAAGAACAACATGACGCAATTCTTTCAACGGTTCCGTCAAGCGATTTGGAGAAATTAGACTTCGATATAAATAGTCTTTACGAGGAAACCGAGAACGTGTATTTGGAGTTTAAGGGTTTATTAAAAGACTATTTATTGGAATTTACTAAAGCTCAAACTCAACCTCAATCGAATAGTAGCACACAGAGCTTTACCACGGCGAGCGAGTGTGTACACTACGATTAGAACCAAATTACCGTCTTTGTCGATCCCAAAGTTCGCAGGAGACTACAATGACTGGACGAGTTTTAAAGATTTGTATAAGGCACTGATAAACGATAACAAGCACATTACAGCTATTGAAAAGCATCATTATTTAAAGACAAGCCTATCGGGAGAGGCCGAACAACTTCTGAAACATTTTGCACTAACGGAGGCTAAAGAGATAAAGAGATAAAATATTTATTTTGCAAGTGGGCCGCAATGGCACTTTTACAGGTGACTCTACTAGCGTTTCCAAATATAAGACCATTGTCAAGAGGAAACGCCGGAACAAACTTAACAGTAAGCAATTTTCAACAAAATAATCTTAGTCACCAGCGTAGTTCCGCAGGAGAACCAGTCAAATACCTTAAAATTAAACAAAAGTCAAACAACACGACAGATTAGGGCTATTTTGATTCCGGTCTGGGCCATGCATTTCTGTCAGTCATATAGTCTTCACCTCTATAATAAGCTTTTGACATCAATGTCTTTTTTAAATATTTTTTAAGAGCTGGGAGGGGTAATGTTAAAACGTCGTCAGGTAACTTGTTGAAGAAATGGATATATTGACCCAAAAATGACCTCTGTACTCTACGGATACGAAACTTTTTAATTGCAATTTTATTTTTGTTCCTAGTATTGAGCTTATGAATATCCAAATTTTTTGTAAAAGAATCGATGTTTTTAATTACATAAATAATATTCTCATATATATATATAGAGATGCTACAGTCATAATATTAATTTCCTTAAAACTGTCTCTTAAGGATTCTCGTGAACTCAATAAATATATTGAGCGGATAGCCCTTTTTTGTAGTACAAAGACAGTCTGTATATCAGCTGCTTTACCCCAAACCAGAATCCCATATAATTGCCTAATTTTCCTAATAGCATATGCTGCTGAACTTAACTTACGTGCTAGGACTGCTATATGGGGACTCCATTGTAGGCTTCTGTCTAATGTTATACCAAGGAATAAAGCCTTTTCAACCATTTCTAGACATTCATTATTTAAAAACATTTTAGTTTCTACTGGTCTAACATTAGGCAAAGCAAACCTTACACATTTAGTTTTCTTAGCATTAAGTAGTAGATTGTTAGTTGTAAACCGGTCAAGTACTTTGACCAATGTGTTATTTACTCCACTGTAGTCGGATGATTTCCGATCAACCTTAAACACTAATGATGTATCGTCAGCAAATAGTACTATGTCACAAAGATTAGGAATTATATACGGTAAGTCATTTATATAAACTAAAAATAAAAATGGACCTAGGATAGAACCCTGAGGCACCCCTAAAGTAACTGTTGCTCCATTAGACTGCGTCCCGTTTACAACCACTGTTTGCGTTCTATTACTGAGATATGAAGACATAAGACTCAGCGCATTTTCAGACAGACCATAATGCTTTAGTTTCAAAATAAGCGTTCTATGATCGACACAGTCGAATGCTTTGGTTAAATCGCAAAATATTCCAATTGCAACACAATAATTTTCCCATATATTGTAAATATGTTCAATGAGGACAGAAGCGGCATCCGTCGTGGAACGTCCCCTTGTAAAACCGTATTGTTTATTAGTGAACAGTTTATTCCTATTAAAGTGTCCTACAAGAACGTTTAACATTAACTTTTCGAAAACTTTACTCAATACAGGTAATATAGATATGGGGCGAAATTTTTTTAGGTCATTCAGATCACCCGACTTAAAACGAGGTATGACGAAAGAAAATCTAATTACGAAAAGGCTTGGAACACACTTGAGAGTAGGTATGACAATAAACGCATGATTGTGACGACCATAATTAGCCGCCTATTTAATCAAAAGAAGATCAGCACAGAATGTTCTGGAAGCTTAAAGGAAATATTAGACACCACTAAGGAATGTTTAAATTCACTTGACAATCTTGGCGCGATAGCAGTACACTTAGTTGTATCCAAGTTAGACTTAGACACACATAAACAATGGGAGGCTTGGATCATCACAAGATATACCGACGTTCACACTTCTATCGTCATTCCTAGAAAGTCGTTTCCGATCAATTGAGATGGTAAACGTCACTCACAAAACAGACCCATCGCAGAAAAACCACTTAGTTAAAAATACTACACCCCACAAACCCACAAATATGAAGTCTTTTGTCACAGAAGTAAACAGTGAATGCACTTACTGCTCACAAAGTCACTATACTTGCCACTGCAAAGATTTCGCCTTGTTAGATGTTCCACAACGGCAGAATTTTATTAAGAAAAATGGCATCTGTTTTAATTGCTTTGTCAAGGGCCACTCCGTAAATGCGTGTCGACAGAGCACTACCTGTAAGAAATGTAATCGACGACATCACACTCTGTTGCACTTCACAAGCCCTATCAAGTACACATCGGAGCCAGAACACAACCTGCATGCGCCATCTCCACCTGAATCCATGCTGCCTGCGCCATCTCAACCTGAATCCAGCCAATCCACTCCCACCGTAGTCGCTATGGCTGACATTCAAAGTGCACAAGTAATTTTAGCAACGGCGCGAATTGCAGTTCAGTCGAGGAACAATGTAACGATCGTTTTGAGAGCTCTAGTAGATCAGGCTTCCCAGGCAAGCTTTATCACGGAAGCGGCGGCTTAGCTGCTTGACCTTGAGCGTACATCAGTCAGTGGTAAAATCACGAGCATATCAAATGCAACCGTCACAACCAAATCAATGGTCAATTTGAAGTTCCACGCAGTAAAGGATGCAACACACACATTCACCGCTGAGGCGTACGTCCTCGAGCGATTAACATCGGAGTTACCGACACAAGAGTTCCCTGTAGATACCTGGCCCTCATTTGAGCTGACCGAACTTGCGGATCCACACTTCCACAAGCCAGGGTCTATAGACGTGCTATTGGGTGCCGACGTGCACGCACACATAATTCTAGATGGATTGAAAAGACATGATTCACTGATCGCATTGAATTCTCGTCTATGTTGGCTCGTATCCGGACGCGTTACGAAGCAACTTGGCTCACACTCACACAGTGAACTGGTCATGCACACACAAATAGAAGTTTATCAGTTGGCAGACAAGTCGATGGAATACTCACCAACCGCTAAACATCTTCCTCGAGATGAGACGCAATGTAAAGAGCAATTTAAGCCCATTTACACTCAAACCACTACCAAAGATGAAAACGCTCCGATTTTCGACGAGTCTTTAGAAAGTTCATCTAAACATAAACCAGAGTCTCACGAAGAGTATAACACATTAGTGAGCCAATATGATTCACTCGGTCTCATGAATGTTGCACCTGAAGTCGGAAGTACAAATTACAATTGTTCCTCACTCCCTCTCGCAGCTCTCCGACGTTCGCGCCGTACGACGGAGTTTGAAAACAGCGCTAAAAGTGTAATTGAACACTCACAAAGTCATGAAAATCATGAGCTGCTGACTACTTCGTTACAGCAACAGGATGATAGATATTTAGAAACGAGAATGTTGTGGTACGAGTCACTGAAAGACTTATTTGAAAACAATCGTTTATCTACTGTCACACGTAAGCGTCAAATTGCGGAAAATAATCAACCTGATTTTCTTAAAGCTGGAACCCAGGAACGAGAGAGTATGTTTATTTTGTATAACTATCATCAGATATAACACTTATTTTGTATAATCATTATATGGTATTTAGCTCATGTTATATACAAGTTATATATCATAACTATCAAGTAGAATAATATTACGTTATTATTATTATTATTATTATAGATTAGTAACGCCTGATCATAATTAATAGCAAACACGTCAATACTCCAAAGTGCCACGATGTGGTAAAATGTTATTTAGGTGGGTAGTTACTTTATTCAAATTAATATTAATCTAGCGCGCGATTAAGTTTTCCGTTCTTTTATATAAAAAAATAACCTAACCTAACCTAACCTATCCGCCATCCGAGTCGGTTCACGATACCGACATTTTCTAAGTCCCAGAACCGTTTAAATGAATGAATGAAAATGAAAATTATTTATTCGTAGCAAACAAATATAAATATCACATACACACATATAATACGATTTAATTTGTTACTTAAAACTATTTATTTGCTACGAAATGGTCCCGCCTCAGCATAATGCTGGCTCACTAGCCAGCGCTGGTCTTCCGGCGAGACCATTTTAAGTAGGTATTACGTTCTCTGCTGAGGGGCTACCGCGAAGTGAAAACGAATTCCGCTCGAATATCTCAAAATGACTGATTTAGGAGCCAATATCTCGGTAATTATCAAATTTAGAGAAAAGTTGCCCATACAAAACATGCTTATTTTAGCGTCTCCTATACGATAGTATCATAATAAATAGGTGTCATAATGACACCACCCCCATAAAAAAAAAATTAAGTCCCGCGCCCTCTTTGCTATACCCCAACACCGACCTGCCTTAGTCTACAAAAATATTATGCTAACGTGCATTAAAAGAAATTAGCATTATATCATTTGTTCATTATAGGAAATATGGATTATATTTAAAGTATGTTATATTAAACGTTATTACATCAAATGATCATTATATAAAATGATAATTATATCGTATGTAAATATATTTAGTGTTGTTATATCACTCAATAATTATATCAAACTAGCTTCCGCCCGCGACTTCGTCTGCGTGGACATAAAAACTATCCTTTATTTGAATCCAGGTTATAAACTATCTTCGTGCAAAATTTCATCTAAATCGGTTGAGCCGTTTAAGCGTGATTGAGTAACAAACATCCAAACATCTAAACATCCAAACTTTCGCATTTATAATATTATAGTAGGATAGTAGGATGAGCGTTATTGCGACTAATATTATTTCAAAAAAAATTATAGGCATCGTTACGGACCCATTTCGGGCATATAGAGGATGATCCTTTCCTTGCGACTTCATAACCGATATAATATCTCCGTTTCTCTTACTATACAGGCGTTAGACAGAGAGCCTAAAGCCTGTGACAGACTGGCGCAGCCTGGCCGCGGTGGAAATAGTACACTTGTCATTAGGTGTCAAAGCGGACCCCGGGCTCCTTTAG
The DNA here is from genome assembly GCA_947049275.1 of Epinotia bilunana. Classification (NCBI taxonomy): domain Eukaryota; kingdom Metazoa; phylum Arthropoda; class Insecta; order Lepidoptera; family Tortricidae; genus Epinotia; species Epinotia bilunana. Next base: position 10,998,949 of record OX346275.1, on the reverse strand, counting down.
GGCACAACCGGGAATAAGGCTAGAAGGATGATGTCATTAGCTGTCAAATTTACTATTGACCGCCAGTGTGCCCAGGCCCTAAGCGGCCTATTTTAATAGGCCTATTATAAAGCCGGGTCCGCTGCGCCTCGTTTTCGACGATTTTAAACATTTTAACATGTCATCCGTCAGTTTCGGCAAACAAATAGTGTATTGTTTTGATTTAGCTAGTATTCTAGGTTCATGGCTTACGCGCAAAAATAAAACCAGCCCGCCATCAGTTTCATCACTCATCAGTTTTTAAAGGAGGAAACAGTCGAGAACGCGGGTGTTTTCCGTTCGCCCGATCGTTCGACCGATTAATAGGTCCAGTGACTTTTTTTCCTCTGGGAAAGGGTGTTAAAGAAATCCTATTGGGCCGATTGACCAATCGACCGATCGGACTAACGGGGAACACCCGAGAACGCACCCTCGATTTTGGAGTTTTTCACTGGAGATGCGACGCTGCAGCTGTCCTTATCGTAGGTACTAAGGCCTCTCACAGACTGGAGCGGCCTGGCTGTCAAATTCACTATTGACCGCCACCGCAGGCCGCTCCAGTTTGTGACAGGCCTAACGCGCGGTCCCACCTACATCAGCGAGACAGAAATACCGATCTAGAATTCTTAAATCTGCAAAATACCTCGGGTGTTGTTCCCTCGGAAAATAATTATACCTAATTAGGATCCAACATTTATTTTGATTTTATTAAGAAAGGAAACAAACGAATTTAATCAATTTTTATTTTAAAATGGTCAATGAATAAACAAATACGATCATAAAATACAAATACAAAAAAGACTAAATTAACAAACTTTATAAAAAATATAGACACGTAACAAGCAATCGTGCAGTACAAGGGAATTTCACACACACCAAGAAAAAAAAATATTGATCAATCAATCAAGACAACAAACGATCGATATTTTACTAGAAACGATACACATTGAACTTTCTGAAGCGAGTCATACTATACAAAAGAACATTTTATTAACCATTGTGTTGGTAACCCTTTTAATACTAGGTATTAAAACTTGCGTTGTCAGTGGAGTACATTTCACTAAAAGACGTCAAAGCTGGTTGTTGGTTGATAACTAAAACACTAAGTAACAAACATCTGCCTACTGAAACCAAAGTATCATTCAGCTCGTGATATTAAATATTAATAAAATAACAGATTTGCTTATGGTTTCTGACTGTTTCATGTGGTTTAATTGATCGTATGGCATAAACTAATCACAAAGTTGCTTCAAAAATGTTACGGTTGTTGTTATTAAAATGTGACAACTACATTCTAAGTCCCTTGAAGCTTGGTTTCCACGCCAAACGGTTGACCAATAGCAAAAAGGTCGCCCGAGGTTGTACTTTTCGGTTGCCAACCGAGCGCAAACTGTTTTGGCATCTCCCTTAATAATTAACCCGTAGAGCGAATTTCTGCTGTTGGTAATTATATTTTTACAATGTTTTTTTTTTCTAATACAAACACTAGCCCTTCTTCGGCGCAGCACCAGTCGTCACCGCTGCCTCGGTGCTACCCGAAAAACTCGTGATAAATGTTTCAACCATTGAAATGCCATTAATAATAGATCCCATTATCATTATTATCACACCAAATATGGACAAGCAGATGGCCCGGCCGATGAGAAACTTTCGGTTTTTACTACGTGCGTAATGTACCAGCACGTACATTGTGTTCGGACAGATGACCACCATATTGGATAGAGCGAAACTGCCCAGCTGCAAATAAAAAATGTATAGGTATATTCGAGAGCGACGTTTCAGCTTGGCGTTAAAATTGTTTAGTATCTCCGTTTGAACGGCTGTTCTCCTCCACAGTCGCATTTCTCAACCGATTCTCGTGAAATTTTCAGGTTCAATAATTATATAACAAAAAAATGTCGACTAATAAAAAATACAAGTACGGAAGTTCTACCGCTCACAGAGCCGCTAGTTAAATATTGGATACTTATTCTACAAAGAGGACCCTCGCTTCGGAGCATAGTAACACAAATAAACAGACTAGGGGCTCTGGAGCTGTCCTAGAACTCGCCAGTCAGGTTCTTTTTACCTGCCTGCCGAAGAAGAGGAGGGTTATGTTTTTCGAGCGTATGTATGTATGTAACCTTGTCCTTTGGCACGCCCTGCAGCCTAAACCGTTTGACGGATTTCGACATATGCGGTGTCGTTGGATTCCTCTTAATCGTGGGTGACATAGGCTATAAAATTTGAAAAAAGCAGTTGGGTTTTTTGAAAACTTTTAATTTCACTTGTTAATTTACAAAAACTGGGTCGACAAAAGATCCAAATTATCGATCCTGCTCACAAAATTTCACGAGAATCGTTTGAGAAATGCAACTTGTAGAGGACAACAGCCGGGCATCCGCCGGTCGTACGAAAGCAATTATGTTCAAGCTGAAACGGAGAACTTCATTCTCGTACAGACCGGTTTCAGACAAATTTCCTCCCTCGGATGCTCTGGTGGTGGAATGAGTCTACTGTGGTTTTCCCATAAGACTACAGTAGGGTTCCTCAAGAAAACAGCGTACAAGTTTTGAATGGGTTGGCAACGTGCATGCTAGTACCCTGGCTTGTAGGCGCCCAAAGGCAGCTTTACCATCAGACCGGCTGTACGCTTGTTTCTATTATTCCTGATTCGCCGGATTCTTGTTTCGCCGGATTCTTGTTTTGTCGGATTCTTGATTCGCCACATTTTTTTGACTAAGAAATACTATAGAAATATCGCGGCTTTACCTATCTATTAAATAAAAGGCAAACACTTCGTTACTTTAAAAATGTAATGTTAAGATGTAAATGTAATTAATGTTGAAATATTGGGATGGGAATTCAACTTTTGAATATTTCAACATAATAAGAATTCAACATTTTGCGAAACTAAATATATTCAACTTTCTTGGAAAGTCAACATTTCGGGATTTCAATATTTTAGGAATTCAACCTTGTGGTCCTGGAGGGATAAATGCAGCCAGTAGAAGCATATTGAAAAAAAAACTTCTTTCTACGAAACCAGTTTCGTAGGAAGAAAAAACCTCTTTGTACGTAACTGGTTTCGTAGCAAGAAAAACAATTCTCACGTAACCGGTTACGTAGCATGGTTTCGTCGGCGGCCGAAGGGGATTTTATTGTATATTAATATTTCCGACGAAACAAGAATCCGACTAAACAAGAATCCGGCGAAACAAGAATCCGGCGAAACAGGAATCCGGCGAATCGGGAAGTATTCGCTTGTTTGCCGTTGACGTGAAAAATAGGTGTAGAGGGTAGAGAGTAGGAAATAGATGGACGAGTGGGTTCGAGACATCTATCTATTGCACTTTTGACCGAGACCATTAGGTACATGTAGTGCGAGACATCTATCTATTGCACTTTTTACCGAGACCATTAGGTACATGTAGTGCTTTTCACGCCTACTGGGGGGAAATATTAAACAAAAGAGCGGCGCTATCGCGCGGGGCCCTGCGATTGTTCGACTGCACAAACATTGTTGGCTAGTTTGAATTCATTAAAGGCCTATTCGTGCAACGTCCAGCTAACAATATTTTTGAAGCCGACCATCTTGTGCCACATTGCCGAGCAGTGGCGTGAATGACGTGAACAAAAAAATCCTTGTAAATATTGGTTCTCTTCCAGCAATTATTGTGATACTTATGATACTTACAAAACTCATCAAGGCATCAATGTTCGGGAACGCAATACTAAACATGCCAATCACGATGACCAACAGGCCTCTGAAGAAAAGTTCCGCCTTAAAATGGTTCTCAGGGCGGAAACGAGGCTTGATGTAGTAAAACACACACTGAAAAGGCATGAAATACTGGACCGCATGCGTAACGTAGAGCATTATTACAATACCACACTTCAGAATCTTTGGGCCTCTGAAAAGAACATTTCAATTGAGGATTTGAAGTAGGAAGTAGATTATCCATACAATCCAACAGTCACATTAGAACATTTAATATTCTCATAGATCTTAGCGACATCTATTGCAGTTTTTATGTCAACATAGCCTCTTTCATTTAATCGGGATAATGGCAAATCACAAGTTTTTGAATAATTTTTGAAGGGCATTGCGAAAGTACAACTTTTTTGCATATTTTATGTCGACTGCAAAGATTTAAATTTAGATTTATTTAGAGATTTATTACTTACACGATAAAAATTACAATATAAATTTGCATAAATATCAAGATTACAAAAATTTCTACGATGTTCGTCAATTTCAATAATAAAAACTTAATGAGTCAACTTTAAATACAAAATTTTATATTATCCAAAGGGATCGATACGGTCAAATTTACAAAAATGTGTATCCGCGACCGCAATGTTAAGGCAATAAAATCGTGTACCTATACATAATTTTGTAACTTTCGCCGTATCGATCTCTTTGTATTTCTGACTGTACATATCAGGCATTTCCTTTATGGCCGGTGGGCATTCCCCTTACTGTCGTTTCGCTGAAATGCTCGCTATAACACTCGCTAGAATGCTTGCTAAAATGATCCTATTTAATTTTTGACTTGTTACCTGTAGAGTAACTGGCAAGAATGCCTATTAAGGCTGTGCATTGGAAATTATCGCGTGCTTTGAAACGCCGTTCTGACTAGATTAAGAAACAATAAGGTCTGATTTTCAGATATATGATTCTTGACTATATGATTGTTTATCTGATTTTATCGATACATGATTGCTTAAAATTTCCTCGATAGAAAAAAATTCCAAAGTTGGGTCTGTATTTTCCTTTTTCTACTCAGCCTACTAAAACGATACATTATTTTACGACACAATCAAGTTAATAGTATAGTATTTTATCTCATCTGAAATCTCACTTTATGAAATTTAAATAAAACGTCTCTAAGTTGGGTATTTATCGAAATTTGTCCAAAAAAGCCATTCCCGAAGAGTGTTACATCTCTTTTCCTCGTGCGCGGAAGGCATCAGCGTGTCTCTGTGTAGGGGCGTGTTCGACTCAAATCAAGGCATCGCCTTAATAGTGAATCCTCAAGTGTATCGGCACCTTCAAAAGCTCGCAATACTAATTACAAATACTAGGTACTAAAAATAGCTTAAAGGAATTTTGTGTGTATTGACCACTCGTATTTAATTATATCAGTAGAAAGTACAGATGTAGTGCGAAATTATTTTCCTTCGTAATTTTTCGGAAAAGTTCGTATTTATCGTGCTCTCTCAAATTGCTTCTTATATAGAATCCGCAATTTAAAAATTCGCTGTAATTTTAATCATATTTTCAGATTACTTATAATAAGGTTGTATTATAGCCATGCCGAAATCTCGAAAACGGTTAAAAAATCCAATTCAAGGTATTATATTTAATATTTACCTGTACTTCATATCGGAAAATAGCAAATTCAAAAATAGAAACGACAGAGTATTTTAGGAAAGTTCAACAGCGAATTTCGGACGCAACAGGAATATCGAGACCAACAATTAGAAAATATTTGAACCAGGAAGAACAATACAGAAGTAATGAAAATCCCAACACAAACAAAATTAAGCTAGGTAGAACACGCAAGAAATTCTATTTAGATCTTGATGATTTTGACTACGCAGTGATACGACGAATGGTTTATAACTTTCATCTCATTTATAAACAGGTCCCTCCTATAAAAGTACTAAAGTCCAAATTAATAGAATACATGAATTTTAAGGGCTGCGATTTTACACTAAGAAAAATACTTCGCCAAATGGGTTTTTTATTCAAGAAAATTACTAATAATAGGAAAATGCTGATGGAAAAAGATGACGTTAGACTTAAAAGAATAAAGTTCATAGACCTTATAAGGAAGTACAGATCTGAAGGCAGAGATATTGTGTATACTGACGAAACCTATGTTCACACATCCCATTTAACAGGAAAGTGCTGGATCGATTCTACGGATAAAGGAGTGAAACAGTTAATTTCAAAAGGTCAACGTCTAATTATAGTACATGCAGGTAGTGCCAAAGGATTTGTACCGGGTGCTCTACTTATGTATAAGTCTACTGATAAAACTGGTGATTATCACGATGCCATGAATAATGTTAATTATGAAAAATGGTTACGGAATCAACTCATTCCCAACTTGTCTCCAAATTCTGTACTAGTAGTAGACAATGCTGCTTATCACAATAAATATGTGGAATGTCCGCCCAACTCTAATACCGCAAAGCCACTTATGATAAACTGGTTAAAAAAATACAATATTCCACATAATACATCGTCAACCAAAATACAATTATACGAAATTATTTGCCGGCATAAAGAAGACTTTGTAGAATATTCCATTGACAAAATTGTACATCAACATGGACACGAAGTGTTAAGGTTACCTCCATACCACCCCGACTTCAACCCTATTGAAAAAATATGGTCACAGATAAAAGGTTATGTATCAAAAAGAAACATAGATATGAATTTGGGTACAGTAAAAAAATTCATTGAAGAAAAAATAAATATTATTGGCTCGGAAGAATGGAAGAAAGTTTGTGATCATGCTATCAAATGTGAAAATGAATACCTCTCACAGGAACACTCTATGGATGATCGTATTGATAGGATTGTTATTAACGTCAATGACAGCACTGACGAATCTGACGATGATATGACTGACTCAATTGTGAAATGGACAATATTGAAAACATCGATCCAAATACGATGAAATTGTAATGTTAGGTAGGTATAGGTAGTTTTACCAAAGTTGAAATGAATGAAACCACACCCAGTTACATTACGTACTGATTGCAAGAAAAACGAATGAACGAAGTGATTGAGTCAATGTGAGAATCTTAACAAAAAACATTTTGTCATCCCATCAGTTCGCTGCTGAACTTGCAATCGGTACGCAAAAAAAACACCAATTTTAAAAATCCTCTATCATTCATTACAACGGTTGTGTGCGTGGCGATAACTTTCGTGAAATTGCCTATGAAACCTTTTGAATCGATTGCATTCCTCTCACACGCAGGTTATTTTTAGGTACGAGAGGGACGCCAAAAATAAAATATAGACAGGTTTTGAATTTTATCATTGTAAATATTTCCCGATAAGCTTTATTTTGTTGTCCTTTTAATTATGTTTTAAAGCGGAGATAATGTTTTGTTTAGTAGTGACAATAAAACTGATTATTTTTGAAGTTACAGAAAGTGGTTTTAAAAATCCCATTTTCAGTACCTAATAATTGTTGCGGTTGTAACATCTCTATATTATACAACAACATTATTCATTTTGACATTTGACACTTAACAATAAAGTTCCATATTAATGGGTATGAGAATGTCACTGATTTAATACGATAATTCATTGACAGTTCGGGTGTCATCGTATTCCGATAAAGATCCGAGTTTTCCCGAAGGAAAATAATTTTGCAATACATCTGTAAGTGCCTACACTTTTGACACTACACTCGTGTTTAATTTACGAGCGCTCGAAAGTAAAAAATCGGACCCAGAGTTTAACAAAGGTACCAACTAGAGCAATTTGACATGCGCAAACCAGGGACCGGACAACCCTTTCCGCGATAAAAGCCTTTCAAAGGGCATCCCTTATACAAGGCTAACCCATTGAAAGACTTTCCAGTTTGAACTGCTAGCCCATTCGTTTGACTACCCCTTATCGAAAAACTCAGCTAAAAATAAGGCTAGCCCTTTGCAATTGCTTACTGCTATCCCATATGCCTTGCAATCCCTTAATAAGGGTTATCCTTATCATTAAGCGCTTTTTATAAAGCTTTCCCTTTAATAATGTCGTAGTTGAGCCTTGCGTAAAGGAGACAGGATTAGTGTATATCTACGCTAGTGTTTGTAAAATTATTTTGTTCGCCACCATACCTACTACATACTAGTACGAATACAACTACCAGTTGCTGTGGCCGCGCACAGACTGGACCGACTGAACTGATAAAACCAAGGTCTACAAGATCAGCCATGGGTAAGTAAATATGGTATGATATTGTTAGTTTTAGTTCAGATTTTTTTGTTAAACAGGTGCTTATACCCTGTTTAGATAGGTATTTAACTAAATAAAACAGAACCACGTGAATTGGTTGATCATTCAGATTCAACCTTTTGTAGATATCTATAGTATATTATCTTATTGGCTGAATGATCAAGTCACGTGTTGTTTTTTTGTTTACAATTTACATTAAGTTACATACAAAATATCTATCCAAATAGGGAACCTATAAGTAGAAGTAACATGTTCGTTGTTCATGATCTTTATTTTAACAATAAATATTTTGTTTTTGCCCGACTGCCGAACGAGAGGAGGGTTATGTTTTTCGAGTGTATGTACCTATGTATGTATGTATGTATGTATGTGACGATATCTCATGCTTTGGCACGCCCTGTAGGCCAAACCGTTTGACGGATTTCGACACATGAGGTGTCGTTGGATTCCTCTTCATCGTAGGAGTGACATAGGCTATAATACTTGTAAAAAAGCAGTCGGGTTTTTCGAAAAATATTTTGATTCCAATTGTTGTTTGTTGTATTATATTTTACTTGTATTTCTCTTATTGTAAAAAACCTACACCTAAGAAGATAAATAATTAAAGAGGAATATAATCACAATATGTTAAGTTTCCAAAATATTAATCGCAGAAAAGAAGATTTTAATGATATTTTCAACACAATTGCTCGTAACTTACCTCTTATTGTGTCGCTTTTAGGCTCATAATCCTGGATATTAAACACGCGTGTTTTATAACATTACAACACTTGTGTGTTATGGTTATATCCCGATTAAGTCACGTTGGCACCTTGCAGCAAGATGTATGCATGCACACGGTGCATTCTTAAATTTACCGGGTTGTACAGAATGTACAGCTTTTTTTTAAATTCTCGGCAAATGGATTCTTACTTGACTAAACAAATTAAATCCTTTGTTAATTAATTGACTATTTCTTTTTGGATATGATATAGAAACGTTGAATTTAGTAAAACTAGAGGTGTTCACTTTTGATAACATTTTACATAAATTAATAAAGATAACATTTTAAAACGAAAATATTTATTTTCTTTTGTATTGGCTGTTTAGAGATTTCATCTAAGTCTGGCTGAACACATGCGCGCGTACTGTGCAAACTTCACGAAAAAAAAACTGTTGCCCGCCATTATAAGTTATTTCACAACACGTTTCACAGATATTTGTAAACATTGCTAATGCGTGTTTGGTTATTAACAAAAATATTGACTCGTGGCGACTAGAAAATTAATAAAAAGAATGGACGGCACTGAAAATTCTTGGTGATGTATACAAAATGTGAGTAAAAAGCTGTTGCCATTAATAAGTAAAGAAAATAACTTGGCAGGCCTACAAAATTTTCATCTTACGAAAAGGTTTTTTTCCTCGCAAAATGTGTTGAAAAACGTCGTTAAGCATAACATTGGCACGTGTCTAAGACTAAAGAAAAAACCGCCGTGACGATGCGCTCGACCCGCGCAAACCAACAGCCAATCACAACTCTTTGCCATTGAAAATTGAACCGTATTTAATCTACAGCGGCTTCGATCATTCGGAAGCGCGCGAACATCAAAGAACGCCGCCGCCGCCGACGATCGCTTACTATTGGATTCGGAGTAATGTGTGCTTTATGAACAAGGTAGACGATTTAAATTAGCTCGCTTACATGCTAAAAGGGAAACCCTTTATAAGGGTAACCCTTATACGGTATTGGTGAGCGGATGATAAGGGTTTTGTAAGGGTATTGGGATACCGCTTGCTCATATGGGTTAGCGCTTATATAAGGGCTTTAAAAGCAAAATGAATGGGTTTCGTCGGCAAAGGGTATGGTTAGTTAAGCCTTATGCAAAACCCATACAAAACCCTTTATAAGGGATAGCGGGCCGGTCCCTGGCGCAAACTAAGGGATCTCTACTCTATACTATAAAACTCAATGGTCTCCCTTGTGACTGTCTAAACTTTAGGACCTTTGCATAGTCTGCGGCGGACGCTCGTACTGAATTCCAAGACGGCAATCCGATGGAATAGGTACGTCAGGAAAAATGATCGAAATGGCCAGTCTATATTGTAATAGTAAGTCAATGAGATAAACAGACCTGGCCAAAGTCGACTTCTGTATGGAAATTATACTTACACGGTTAAAGGGAAGTTCATTGTCAATGGTGACATGCATTTGTCCAGAAACGCAGCGTAACCGAAGAAGGAGGCAGTGAACACGGCTCCAACGATGAATATGTAGGCTGTAAAAAAGGCAATAATTAAATATTGGGGGACAATTTTTAGCAGGACAGAGATAACAAGGACAGGGCAAAGCGGAATGACATCCCGCTTATTTGGAGTAGCCTGACTGGGGAAAAAGCGCCTCCTCTTTACAGAACTCACACTCCAGTCGTGTTGTTAGTAGTATTGCTATTGTATGGCGTCTCAGTGGATCACCAACAGCTGGAATAGGTTGTAGGTGTCTGAAATCTCAGCATAATGTGTCCGGGTCACTGGCTACAACTTGTTTTATGTGCTTATATGTTAGGCAGGTACACAGTCCGGGATCACTTAGAAGAGAATTCGTGTTTCGGGTGAAATCGTGTATTAGAAATTGACAGAGTGAATTACTTTGGTTGACGGATTTATTGGCAGTCCAACACCCAAAGAGTGCAGTCGTCTTTTTTCTATATAGAGCAGTTAATACCACTATATTTTTAGGTACCTATTATTTATGTGAATATTTTTCGATAGTTGGTTTTAATGGGGACACGTCTCAAAAAGGGTATTCCTGTAAATAGTCAATCGTGGGAAATTGTATATAATGTATATAAATATTTCTTGAACGAAGCGGAAACTTTTAAGAAAAATGACAATTGTAAATATTTTAATAAACTTCAAGAACGGTTGATAGAAGCAACAGGGATTTCGAAATGTACATTAAGAAGAATATTACAAGAAGCCGACCAAAAACCTCCATCTATGCCCTTTGAAACGCCACAGAGAAAGAGAACGAAAAAGGATTTTGTATTAAATCTGGATAGTTTTGATTACGATGTTATCAGGCGGATGATTTACGATTTGCATTCTAAATTCAAAGAACTCCCTAATTTGAAAATGTTGCGATTAAAGCTAATAGAAGCGATACATTTCAAGGGCTCTACGTTCACGCTACGAAAAATTCTACGAAAATTGGGATTAGGGTATTGTAAAACCCAAGATAATCGAATAAATTTGAATGGATAAGCATGACGTGCGACTGAAAAGGACAAAATATTTAGATAAAATTAAAAAAAAATGAATTGAAGGTAGAGAAATAGTGTATATGGACGAATCGTACATACACACGTCGCACGTTAAGGGGCTACCTGGTTTTCATCGATTTTTGACAAGTTTTGAATCGTATCTCCTACTTTTGCACTACAGATAGAATTATAAGTCAAACGGCTATAGGTTCTTCAATCTTTTATCTCCATTTTTTTCTAAGTATCAGATTTTGAAAGAAATGAATACTTAATTTTGTATGATTTTATAAACATTGTCAAAAAACACTTATTTCGTCTATTATCTTCTATTGACGTGAAAGATCTAACATATACAAAATCTACATATTTGGGTTTGTCTTTGACGTTTCTAAAAACGTGTCTAGGGTTTCCATTTTAAACTAATTAACACAAAAGTTATGGCCAGAAAACCAGTTTTTTGGCCTAAAATTGTTCAACTTTGATGCCAAATATCTCGAAAACAATGAACCTTGAAGTTAATATGAGATACTATATTGCTTAAAGCCGTTGTTGTTAGTATAATAAGCTACAAAAAACATTAGAAAACTAAGGGATTCAGATCGAAGGTCATTGGCATATGGGAGCCCCTTAATGGGAAAGCCAATTCCCAAAGAGCAACGTCTTATTATAGCTCATGCCGGTAGTGAAAATGGCTTTATACCTGGTGCGTTGCTTAAGTACAAATCAACAGACACAACAGGCGATTACCATAAAGAGATGAATAGAGATAACTATGAAAAATGGCTTAGAAATCAGCTTATTGCAAATTTACCAACCAACTCAGTGTTGGTTGTTGATAATGCCCCATATCACAACAAATATATTGAAAAACTGCCCAATTCTAATACCCGGAAACAAGACATGATAGATTGGTTAAAAAATCACAACATCCCAGTAAACCTCAACCAAAACAAACGAGCCATTTACGAAATTATCTTGCAAAACAAACAAGAACATATACAATACTAGCTTCCGCCCGCGACTTCGTCTGAATGGACTCGGGATAAAAACTATCCTATATTTTAATCCAGGCAACAACAGGCTGGCAGGTATAAACTATCTTCGTGCAAAATTTCATTCAAATCGGTTCAGCCGTTTAGGCGTGATTGAGTAACAAACATCCAAACATCTAAACTTTCGCATATAAATGCGCTAAAAAATATTATAAAATATTAGTAGGATTCCATAGATAAAATAATGGCTGAATATGGTCATTCCGTTCTGCATTTACCTCTGTACCACCCAGACTTTAATCACATCGAGAATATATGGGTTCAAATAAAACAATACGTAGCCCAGCGTAATGTTAATATGAACAAGCATAAAGAATCTTTTGAAAGAAAAAGTCAATATGACTGGCCCAGATTGGAAAATAGTTTGTAAGCATGCAATAGGGATGATGACTAAAAATTGTTTGTGATATCATTCAAACCAGTTTTTGGACAGGAACAAATCTTTGTATGGAAGACAATTAAAGAACATAAATAAACAAAAATCTGAGACAAAGATTGACCTCGCTGGTGGCAGCGCAAAACGCTTCATACTGAGACAGACAGGTATGACGTCACAACCGACATTTGTTAGTACAAAGTACATGTATCGTTGTATGGAAAATAGAATAGAATAGAAAAAAATGTATTCAACATCACATGACAATTCTAGTTACATGGGATCCTTAAAAGTAGACTTAACATATAAAATTTAAAATTAATCCTACAGTTATCATTATGTGATGTTAAAAAGGGGCTTGCCTAAGCATAGTGTTACAGTAGTAAGGCTACTGCAACGCTGGTTTTAAGGCAGACCCTGGTGACTATGTTAATCCATTTTACATTGCTCGCTGTTTGTCGGGAACGAAATGTCTCAGTTTGTGTGTGCGCGTGTGTGTGAGTGTGAGTGTGTGCGTATTTGTATGTGTGTGAATATGTATTTAAATCATATATGATCTTATATGAATTTAAATCTTAGGGTCATTACATATATGAAGACACAGCTCGACTGCCAGGAGGAAATGCCTGCTGTATTTGCATAAGGTATCGTTTCAGATGTAATTTGAAATTGCCGATGGTATTACATTTCTTGAGTGGCGGAGGTATGTTATTCCAGCACTTGGTGGCAGTGTATTTAAAACTTCCTCGGAAAGCGGTGGTATGGTGACGTGGAGGTAGCAATTCATAACAGACTGATCTGATACCGTGTGAGGAGGACCTGTTTGAGCGCCAGGTGGACTTTTTATGTAAATACTCTGGCTCGGATGTTTTTACCACGCCAAACAACAAGGAAGACAGATGAAGTTCTCTTCGGTATGCCATTTTGAGAATACCCGCCGAGTTCAGGTAAGGGGTCACGTGTGATCGCGGGGGGATACCAAAACAGTAGCGCGCACATGCCCTTTGCACTATTCGGTCTGTACAAGCCAATAGCCGTGGGCCATATACCACATCCCCATAATCAAATCAGGTAAATTGTTGTTTCGGTCGCGAAATACTGCGTTTAAGTACATAGTTGTCATACAATTTTGTTTCTATAAAAGCGTAAGTATTCTATTGGTAACTTTAAATTCACTATTGGACAATAAAAATAAAAATAAACTTTCAAGGGAGGTTCATATCTTCATAAGATATTATTTATTTTTATAATTTATACTTTATTACGATAATTTGATGGTTTCCTATCCATTTAGCATCACTACGATATCAATTTGAACATGAGGCTGTCTCATTCCTGACGAAACTGAGCAAATCACTTTATTTGGATCGAGTATCAAGCATGCAAGTTATACGAGACGAATGGAGGCTTGTCGTATATTATGAAATGAACCCCTATTGGGACGGCACGGAGACGTTTAAAAGGTACTTACAGCAAATCGACCAAATATGCGCTAAAACCGAAAGCAAACCTCTTTGTGATATCATATTATTACAATTACATCATTGCCATAGCGAGTTACAATACTATAACAGCATGCTGCTGAGTCAACGTTTTGAATCACACATACGGGAACGCCGCAGCCTTGTCGACGGCGTGGGTAATAGCCTCTTCGGTATCCTCGATCAACGATTCGCTGACCAATATGCGAAAGATATAACCCACATCAAAGAAAATCAAAAACACTTGGCTCTACTGTGGAAGAACCAAACATCAGTGGCAGAAGCAGAATACAACTTATTGAAACGAACAGAAGCGTCAATCAACAAACAACATAAAGTCATCAATCAGCATTTGAACAGCTTGATAAACGCCACCAACACGATAAACAAAGAAGTTCAACACGCAGAAGTCATGAATGAACTAGCACTATCAACAATCATCGCCAACAACATGCTTGTCAAGCTAAAATCAATCCAAGATACCCTACTAGACGTCATTACGGATATTCACCACGGCATGTTTAACATACACTTGTTGTCACCCGAGCAACTACGCAACGAACTGAGTATCATCTCAGGACAGTTATCGCAAGACTTATCATTGCCCATCAGTAACATACAAATCGGAATGGCGAAGATTTATCATCTACTAAAAGTTAAAGCAAGAGTCACACAGCAGTATTTAATCTTTGAAATCAAAATACCACTCGTCAACAGAGAAAGCTTCGACTTGTACAAAATTATAACGATCCCGCAACAAATTATTAATAAAACTATCAACGTCTTACCAGTATCGGATCACGTTGCTATCTATTTACGTAAGGATACTTACCTACCTATGACAGATAAGGATGTAAAACAGTGTCTCCAATATGAAGAATCGACCCGACTATGTCATACACAAAAGCCAATATTTCATTTTAAGTCAGATGAAAGTCTATACATCAGGGATCAGGAAACAAACAAATGTCAAACAATAATTTCATCATGCCGAAACATTTGGACAGAGTTAAATAAAATCAATACATACTTATACTACTGTTGCGAGAAGTGCACACTACGAATCATATGCGACGATCAAGTTACTGCAGCGCAAATAGAAAGAGCCGGGGTTATTGTGCTCCGGCAGAACTGCGTCATCAAAGGAGAAGACCACTGTAATTTCTCATAAGGATCAGCTGAGCGAAATACGTAGTTCGTCGGATATTTACACACCAGAAATCAGTCAGATTAATCACATAATAAACATAACATTACCTTTATCTGAAATCAACGTTTACTGATAATAACGTTGAAATAGACCAGATTAAGAGCCAAATTCAACAAATGAAGAGTGAAACCGCGCTAAACGACGTACATCAGTACTCTATTATTTACATTTTACTCGTTGCTGCTGTAATAGCAACAGGAGCGATGATTTGGTACCGCCTACGCGGTCGCTGCAGCGGGAGCGCCGACCTACGATCGCAACTAGAGGACCAACAGCCATCTTCTATTGTAACACACGCTCCTCAAATTCGACCAAGACTCCTGGACCGCTCGTCAAGACACGAGCTGCCCACGGAATTAAAAGTATTATCCAGCATTCGCAAGACGACGCAGAACAAAGCTACCTCACCAGTTTTGCATAAAACAACTCTGGTCAACGGCAGCGATCGTCTATAATTCGAAATTCAATGTTTTAGCATTTAAGATGATTTTTATTTTGTACCAATTGCCTTTATCATCAAATTTGTATCATTCTCATCTCACGCTTCTCTCGCGGGGCAGCATGTACGGTCCACACACCGCACATTGCCATCTCAGCGAAATTACCTTCGATCGCGTAAACCATTAAAGTACGCGTCAGTACACGTTTACAACCAACACACAGCACGCGTGTCCTCATTCGCACTATCATTCATAATATCGTGCTTTTATAGTTAGTTTAATACGGTATAAATAAAGAGTTGACTTTGGATAGCCAAAGACTAATATAGATTAGTGAGTTATTATTACATCATCAAGCAAGAACATTTTATACTTTGGTGTGTGTGGCACTAGCAGCCCGTACAATGCCTATTAAATGTATAGAAGACTTTCTTATATATACTGTTACGGGGTCATTAACAGTTTGGTTGTCGTAGTGACACGCCGTCAAGGGATTTCGAAATTCGCGGTGTCATCTAAAGACATCTGTAGCCCAGCGGTACAAACGGCGGTCAAAGAGCAGATGTGCCCGGGTTCGAGTCCAGCGACCGACAATGTTTTAATTAATGGAGAGTACATTTTCAAAACGCCGAGTAGCATGGAATGTTCTAGAAAGGGTAAGCGAATAGAACATTCGATGCTTACGGAAATTTATAGACAAGTGTATGGGCTTTGGAATATTCGAGAAACGTCGACGTAGCACGATTAACTGGAAAAGCCCATGCTGCTACTCAGAACAAATGACTAATGAAATGAACAACGAAATGAAGATCAAAATTAAGGACTAGAATCTTCGAATTCTTCTTCTCCTTCGGTAAGGGGGGGGTATATAAGGGGACCATGTTCGCGGTACTAAGTCGCCGCCGCTGCCCCTAAGCCCGCCCTACGGTCGAGCCCAGGGACAGCCGCCCAACCGCAACAGCAACAGCAGCCGCAGAAGCCATCGCAACCCCGCTACCCTACGATCGTGGCCCCAGTACAGCCGAACTGGGTCAAGGTCGTGGCGGCCATCTGAGGAGCTGGGGGAGGCCCCGAATACCAAAGCGATGGGCAGCGGCCTGCGCTTCACCCCGCGGAGCGAGAGGGATGACCTGGAAAAAGCTGGAGAGGCCGTGGAGTGGCACATCTACCAGCTGCAGGAGAACAAGAAGATGAAGGTGGCACTCCGCGGCCTTCCAGCCAACACGCCCACTGAAGACATCGCTACCGCCTGCCAGGCGCTCGGCTACCCGGTCGAGTACGTCCGGCAGATCAACGCCAGGGAAGGCAGGGGTGGGTGCACCTACTTTCTCCAGCTGACGGGAACACCACGAGAGCACACCGGGATCTACAGGCTCAGGCAGCTCCTGTACGTCCCGGGGGTGCAACTTGAAGCCTGGAGGAGCAAGAAGGGCCCCACCCAATGTCACCGGTGCCAGGGGTTTAGGCTCCACTCCGAGGGCTGCCAACGCCCGCGCAAGTGCGTACGCTGCGCAGGCTCCCATGCAGCCAAGGATTGCGAGTGACCCAGGGAGTGGTCCTCACACGGCCAACGACACCAAGTGCCCGGTCTTCCGCAAGGAGGCCCGGAACAAGAAGGCGGGGACGGCGGCCCACACCGTCGCACAGTGACCCGGACCCGAGACAAGGGCATCGGTGCAGGCGCCCACGGTGGACGAGTCGGCGCCGTCATCACTGATGGCACCGGCCAACGCCCCCACTCAGAGGGGCGCGGCGACCGCACTGAAGCCCATGTCCAAAAAGAAGAATAAGAAGAAGAAGAAAAAGAGGGCCACACAGACCCAAGCAGAGACCCCTACTCCTGCAGGGCCCGCGGAAGAAGGGAGCTCAGCCCCAGGCGGCGAACAAAACCTCGCGGCGATGATCGCCGCCCTACTCACAGCTGCAGCACGCCAGGGACCGCGGGCGGTCCAGGAAGCACTCAAGGCCACAATGTCCACCGCGACCTAAAAAGAACGCCAAGAAAGGCATGAATTGATCACCGGCCCATTTGTTTATGGGCCGCGCAAGAAGGCAGACTAAAAGTGTTAATAACACTGACAAGTCCCCCGCCACACTCCACCTTCACAGTGGAGAGTGTGTGACGACAGCAGAGAGAGAGGTACTAAGTCAGTCTTGAAGAGAGAGTTGAGTGAAGTCATAAGAGTTTGGTAAGTGGAGTCTACGGAGTTGGAGTTCTCAGTGTGGGATACTAAGGAGTAGTATCGGGTGAGAACTGGAAGAAGAAGTACAGTGAAAAGTGGTGAATAGTGAAGTGCTCTAGTGCGTAACAGTAAAGTGTAGCTGTGTTCAGTACTAGTAGGCACGGACTCAGTCACTTGTGTGAGTTAATTGAGTTGTCAGCGTTAGTACGTGTGGACTCAGTGGACTTTGCCCTGTGTAAATCGCAGAATAAATCTACTGTCGTGTTAGAAAGGTGTTTAACTCTATCCTGCCCTTAACGCTCGTAACAATACGAAAATAAAATAGACAATTACAGTAACCAATTTATAATTAATAGGGTTAGGATTCTGGTGGCAGTTTAGCACAAGTTATGCAGTGGAAACGCCATTGTATATTTTAAAAAATAAACTGCTACTACCAAATGTTTATTTTTGTAAAGGTATTATATATTTTTATTGTAAATTATTGTTTGACATGCAATTTTGTGACCTTGTGGCTTAAAATTTCGATAGGTTGTTTACAGTAAGCCGTTAGCAATTTTAAGCTTAGTTCTTTAACTGTACAAGAGCCCTTTTCTGGGCCACCTGATACGGCAAGACGGCTTCTTCTTAAACATCCTAGAAAGTAAAATTGTAGGCAAGAGAGGCAGAGGAAGGCCTAGGCTAATTTTAGCCAAGTAAAGGAAGCTGCCACAGTCTATAAAATATTCACGAATGTCATATTAAACCGCATTACTAAACAAATAGATGAAAACCAAAGCAGAGACCAAGCCGATTTTAGAAAGAACCACTCTACAATTGATCATTTATTTACTGTGACGCAGGTAATGGAAAAGTATTCGGAATATAAGAAAACACTCTACATTGTCTTTATAGATTACAGCAAGGCATTCGACTCTATTAAACATAAGAAACTTTGGGAAGCTCTGGAAGAGCAGGGTATAGATAGTAAATATATCACTATTTTTAAAACCATTTACTCACATTGCACTGTAAGAGTAAAACTAGAGAAACCTGGAGAACTGTTGAACAGTTATAGAGAAAGGTGTCAGGCAAGGGGACACGATATCACCAAAGCTATTTATTGCTCTACTTGAATCTATATTAAGAAAATTGCAGTGGAAGGACAAGGGCATAAATATAAATGGAGAATATCTCTCTAACCTACGTTTCACCGACGATATAATCCTCATGTCTGAGAAACACGAAGAGCTACAGGAAATGATCTACTCCCTAAACGAAGAAAGTAAAAATTGTGGACTGAGTATGAACACGGAGAAAACGAAAGCCATGACTAACGGATTAAAAAAGCCACTCTTTGCAAATAACCAGAACATAGAATACGTCGATGACTACATTTATTAAGGACAAAATATAAGTTTCAAGGACAGGACAGGGAAAGAAATTTCAAGACGAATAACCCTTAGCTGGAATAAATTTTTGGCGCTTAAAGACATATTTAAGGGCAGCTTTCCATTACACATGAAAAAATATATATGGGCTCTAATGTCTTACCCACCCTTACATATGGCTGTCAAACATGGGCCCCTAATGCTAAACACAAGGCGTAGATCAGATCCTTCCAAAGGGCGGCAGAGAGAAGCATGATGAACATCAAACTGAGAGACCGGATCAGATGTAGCCATATTAGGTCCCGAACTAAAATCATTGATGCCCTAGAAATGATCGCAAAGCTTAAATGGAAATGGGCTGGTCACGTCGCCAGATTAAACGACAGCAGATGAAGCCAACTCATACTGCACTGGTGCGTTATTGGAGAAGGCAATAGAGAGCGGGGTCGTCCCGTCCGCCGATGGAGAGACGACGTCGTGGCAATAGCCGAGAACTTCTGGGTCCGTGAGGCTCAGAAAAGGGAAGAATGGCACAAATGGGAGACCTTCGTCCAGAAATGGACGGTTTCCACATAGGAGCATAAAGCTCTAATCTAGTTATATATAGGTATACTAAGATATTTATTTTGTATTTAATTCCTTTTTCAGATTATATACCTGTTTTGTTTATTTTACTGAGTATTGGGGAAATAAAGGCTTTTTATTTTATTTTATTTATTAAAGGAAGCTGATGTCGAGTCGTATGAGGAAGTCAAGAGGCTGGTGATGGACACAGAAAAGTGACGGTTACTCCACAGACACATCTCTTATGTAATGATGGGCCATTCGGTCGCATGCCACGCGTATGGGCGACTCCGTAAAATAACTTACCACATAATATCACAATTTTAAATTTATGCGGCTCCTTCATATTATTTTCCACGGGCAACACCACGCCCACACATGACAAGCTGAATACGCTCATGCCGGTAAACTTGACCTGGTTGTACAGCGTTGTATACGTGTCCATGCCGTGGAAGCTGGGGTTGAAGTGGAAAGCGTAGTACACCGTCGTCAGCAAGCAGACTCCTTGAAACGAATCAGAAACGGCATTCTCAAGTAATAGTCTACAATAACCAGGGGCAAAAATGAATAAATGCAGTATAGAACAGTTGCTTGATTCCCCAGTGTGATATTGATAAAACGATGAGCTGAGCTGATACTAGAATGTGAATAAAACGCTGTATTTCCCTTTTCTAAGACATACTAATAGTTTGTCATACGACTTGCCTCTGCCCATAGCCAAAGCTGATAGTGTCAGGTTTCTAGGTGTAGAATTAGATAGACAGCTACGTTGGGCAAGCCACATAAGCCTCCTTAGCAAAATATTGGCCAGTGCCTGTTACACTCTAAAAAGTTTATCTAGAATGTTGAAGTCTTCAGTGCTGAAAACAGTTTTCTTTGCATATTTTGAAAGTTTGATAAGATACGGCCTGGAGGTTTGGGGTAATAGTGTCCCTGTTAAACGTGTTCTCATATTGCAAAAGAAAGCTCGAAGGTATATCGAAAAGGCTAAGACTTTAGAACACTGTCGCGCACTATTTATAAAACATGGAATACTAACCGTGGTATCACTATACATATATTTAGTATGCATTTTTATATATAAAAATAGATCCAGCTTTAAGGACAATATCAATAAGAGACCTCAGAGATTATGCAGATATAATTTTGACATTTTGTTACCAAAATCGACATTTATGATTTTTAAGAATGGTTTAGAATATAATGCTTTAATGGTATAATAAATTCTAATTTCTTAAATGAGGACATACGACAATATAGCAATGTAAATGGGTTCTCAATAAAATTAAAGTCGTACTTGATTGCTCGACCATTTTATAATTTGCATATGAATACAGACACAACAGTAGCATTAATTTCAAGGTATAGATTAAGATTTGCATGCCAGATTGTGGCAGAGTAAACCCGCATGTCATCCCTACTGACATGTCTGTATAATTGTTTAACACCTGCGTATGTTCTTGCAAATAAATAAACGTTAAATTATGTAAATTAAAAAATTCAGATTTTTATTTAGCAAGAAAATAAAGATGCAGGCTGAATAAGAATGCCTGACTTGGCTCTACAAAATATCTCACAACTTTTTACGGTGGAAGAGTTTCGAGACATGGCCTATTTTTTTCGTGGAATATTTTGAATAGGACTACTATGCTACTATACTACGCTTGTTTATATAAAAAAAAACTATGAACTACATAACTAACTATTTCTATAATTATACGGGGTCGGCCCTGTAACAGGAGCAAAAAATTAAACGGTAGATTATTGAGCTTGTGAGCACTTATTTCCAAATGATATTAATTGATAAAAAAAGTACATGTCATATAATTTTTTTCCGCTTTAATTTTTATTGCAGATTCAAAGATTATTTTTTGGCATGGCCATACCAAGAAACGATAAAATTCTACGCAATAAAATTACAGGGCGTAGTTATTTATTTCTACTTTCTCTCACGTTAGGAGGAAATATGACCAAGATCTTAGAAAAGACCAATATTACAACATGGACTAACTTGCTTAGAAGGTGGCCCATAAAAAGAGGTTGAAAATGACAAGAAAACCCCAAGTCAGACTGCCTATAAAATCGCAGTTTTAAGAAGTGACCGAGTGAGCATCTGTAGGTACTTAGGGGACAGGTAGTTCCTCAGAAAATTCCCCAATGTGGCGACCCTCGCATAATTTTGGTCAGGCTTTATATGTACCTATTACAGCATTGCCGACTAACGAAAATGGCGCCAAATACTTCAATTGCGTAATCAGGCAAATTACGATAATCGGTATTATCATTGCTGCCACATAGACCCGCAAATTTGGATGTCCTGAAAAGAAAGGATACATTAACTGCATAGTCGGCACGAAATATTAACAAATATGGAGTTACTAGGGAGGGAGTGAGGTTCACTAGAGAGTATTCGTAAAGGTGCTAATAGACTTTAGCATTCACATGTAACAAAACATCGATAATTCGCCGTTTTTAAATTTGTCGAACTGAACAACGAACAGAGCCAAGCATAGAGCCAAACATCGCTAGGAACATTCTCACGGTCATTCCGCTGCTGCTTAACTGTGCGCAGCAACGTCGGGGGCATGAATTCAAATATCTTGTTCACATACTACTGTCTAATATGAAAGATCACGCAGACACCCAGAGGCAAAGACGAGCTATCGCAGTACGAGCGAATATGCTAGCTAGGAGATTCGCTAAATGTAGCAAGGACGTCAAAAGGCAAGCTATTCCTGAACTTCTGTACCATTGTGTTCAGTCAGCGTCATATAGTTAGTAGCAGCCACAGTAAGCAAATATTTCGGTACACGTTTTTATTACTGTAAGAATAAGGGTGTGTTACGATATATTTGGCTACTCTAGCTGCTACTAAAGTACTAACTATACGATGCTGTCTGTATACAGTAGAATTGTGGTCAGATTTTACGAGAGATTCGCGTGCAATATAACGACGCGTGGCGCGCCTTGTTTCGCCTGCCGCGCTGGTGCAGCGCGAGCGCGATGTTCTCGGGGGGGATGCTGCGCGCGAGGACCGCCACCGCCAGATTTTTTTTTGTACACTTCCTCCAATACACTGCTCTCGGCGGTGAGAGAGTGGGACGCCAGCCGCACTGAAGGGAGTACCATAGGCCACAACAACAGCGTTGAACGGGGTTGAACAAGCCCGGCCCATACCTATGCTTAATTTTTTTTTATTCTGATGTATTTGCTAATATGAACTTGTTCTGGATTAAATTATTTTCATTTCATTCTAGCGAATGCTCGAAGCTCGGAGGCGCGGCGTGGATAGGGCCTGGGGTGGACTAGGGTGGACTGATGACCTGGTAAAGGTTGCTGGAGTCCGCTGGATGCGGGTGGCGCAGGACCGGTCACTTTGGCACTCTTTGGGGGAGGCCTATGTCCAGCAGTGGACGTCTTTCGGCTGATATGTTGAACGCTTTAGTAATTGCTGTGCGTAAGTTGCGGGCGGAGAGAACTGACCTTCCAACCCAGAGGGAAAACGAGACCTTATTGCTTAGACCGGTTTCCCCACGATGTTTTCGTTCGCCGAACAGCCAAATATTTCGTACGTAAGTTCCGAATAACTCATTGGTACGAGCCGGGACTCTAACCCACGACCGCCGCTTGACAGCCGCATGCCTGAACCACTAGGTTACCGTTAGTATATATTAGCTAAGTGAATGCCCAAGCCTATCAGGACCGTAAAACAGATTCTGCCGTACACCAAAGAAAGGGAAAAACTAAAAATCTTATAACCAGGCGAGATCGGAAGAAGTAATCGGGAATAAGTTTCTCACACATTTTAACTGATGACAGCCACTTAAATGCAATTTATTTAAGAACTGTGTTTTGTTTCAATATTGTAACGTAAACTTATGGGTCACGCAGAAATTTAGGTCCGCGTCTCTTCTGTCGACATTGTCAAGTTAAGGGCTAAAGCCAAATTTTTGGTTGGATTTTTAAGTCCGCATAAACGGAGTCTTCTCTTATGTATGAAATATGCAATGAAAGCATTTTTATATGTACGAAAGCACTTAAAATACTGAGAACGGGAAAGAACGACTTATTTACTCAATCTGTTTGACCCTTTTATCTAAAAATGGCCACCCTATCACTTTTGACACGTGCTATATGGGTAAGGCCTGAATTACACTAGCGCGGCCTGCGGTGGCGGGCAATGGTGAAATTGACATTAACTGTCAAGATTACTCTTGACGACCATTGGCGTCAGTGTGATTCGGGCTTAAACCCGCTCACAGACTGGCGCTCAGTGAGTAGAAAACTGTGCAACTATTGTAGAGCTCCTACTCCTACTGACCGCCACCGCAGGCCGCGCCATTTTGTGACAGGCTTGGCATTACGTCGTCCGGTATAGGGTGACCAAGTCAAGTGAAATTGTTTATTTTCTGTCTGCTAAAAACTTTGATACCAACTGTCATCAGCAAACCCCGGGGTTTTCGGTGCGGGAATAACTTGAGAAAGAGGAGACATAAACAGGTTCTTATTCTTACAAAATATCATATAGTGCCTAATGAATAAATACCTTCCTGCTAATTTTAAACAAACTATACAATTTTATTTTAACTTACTTAGTAGTAGTAGTTGATACTTTGGCATTTCTACCAAACCTTACGAGATAATAATAAAAATAATGTTAATTACCTACCGTAAATTAGTAGTTAACACGATTATCAGAATAAACAATGAATATTTTTTCTACATTTGGAACAGTTACGCTTCGGCGTCTACCTGTAAATATCCATTTCAACAAACTGAACGATTTAGTGGTCGGTGCCAAATATATTTTTTTGAAAAAGTCAATTGTTACACGATGTGTTTGCGATTGCAGTTCTATATTCATAGTTTTTAGTATGCTATAGCCAGAATTATTATTTAAGACCAACTTTAGTTTATTAAAAATACTTTTCTTTTTCTTTTACGCTCATGTTTAATTTGGAAATGTCTTGATAGGTTGTATGAACGATTTTTAGACTGTCGTTAATGGGTAGAAGACTTGCACCCTGTACTTTTTTAATGGCATTTGGGAACTATTGAGACGACATCGGTAGCAGTAGTTCGGTAACTACTGAAACCGCTCGTTGCTAATATACCGCATTCACGAAATATCAGATTTTGCAAAATACCACATTCTTGATTTATCACATTACCAATATCCCAAATTTTCTGTATAGGACATTCTAAAAAACGATTTAGTTCCATGGGAGTACCTTACGATTTTATAAACTGGTGTAACGGGAATGTGGTAAGCTAAAAGTGTGATATATTGATAATCCGATATTTTGCAAAATCTGGTATTTCGGAATTTATGCGGTATATTAGCAACGAGCGACTGAAACTAGAGGAACATATCATGTTTTTATTAATAACTAACTTTTTATTCCATTAATTATTCAGTAGGCAAAGTACATTCTGTTTTAATATCTATTCTTTGGCTAATGTCGTTCATTCCCGCAGCGAAAACCCCGGGGTTTGGTCATCAGTATGTCTTTCAATGCTTCATAATTCCATCATGCCTTGCCATACCTGATCATGTCTCTATAATCATTATGTATCAAGTATGTTGATAATGATGATGAATACCAACCAAATTGCCCATGTAAAGTTGACTCCCTGGAGTTTTCGACGAGTTGCTTGATCGATTTCGCAATCATGAGCTGGTATGCTGCGCACGAGCCGAACAGATGTGTACACGATATAATGATGACCCACTTCCTGCGACAATAATTATTCCTTTACTCCAAATAACCTCGTAATACCCATGGGTTTCAACTCCGGATTCTACTTCGAGACTAAAAGAATTACCTTCGGTTGCCATTCAAATACTCTGGTAGATTTCATCTGACATTTTCGGTGGACTCTATGGTCATAAATACATTTACCGACAAACGTTTCACAATCAACAATGCACTCGTTGTTTCGCCGAATTTTCATTTCATCCAAAAGCTTTTTAGGAACAGTTGAATGAAATGAAAATTCTACGAAACATACTATCGATGAAACGTTTGTCAGTAAAACAAAGGTGTACAGCACAGCATACATTTTAGAAATTAGTGGTTAGTTTGAGGACAAAAATTTGCGCCCCGTATTGGTATATGAAAGTTCAAATAGACAGTTATTTATGACGATGTTTTTGCAAATTTACACTTCAGTTGTATTATTTTGCATCGAATCATCCTTGAGGGTCACTGCAAGCGTGGCGTGGCGTCGCCCCCCCGTCGGGTAGCGGCCACTTCGGCTCTGAGCCGCCGACGCCATTAGGTGCTTGGATTGGCTTGATGGCAGGCGTTCGACCGATCAATCGGTCCAGTGAGACTTTTTTCCTCTGGGAAAGGGTGTTAAAGAAATCCCATTGGGCCGATTGACCGATCGGACGAACGGGAAACACCCTCATAATGTATCAAAATTTCGAATTTTCATACACCGAACAATAAAAAGCGACTGAATGATAATCCAAAATATCAAAAAAATTGAGGTGTGTAACTCAGGAGTGAGAGTTTCAAATGAACTGCATCTTTTCGTTTATGTCACTGAAGGATGAAACAACTCACTAACTCACTATGTCAGTTCAGTATGCGTCCTTCCCCCGCTCTACCGCTCTCAACTCAACCGAGCAGAACTGATGTACGAGTGGGGTGCGCTCTTCGCACTTACGAGTCGAAGCCATATACCTATCTCACACTCACGCGTGCACGCTTACGTTACTGATAGAAAAACATGTCAATGTGTGAGTCACTCATTTATACTTGTGTGTCAACTGATCAACTGAGCGAGAGCTGTTAGGAGTCTATAGATGAACTGAGCAAATTGAACGAAATGAACGAAAAGAGTGATACATATCTTTACGACATGAAGATATGAATCGCTCTAATACCGCACCAAACGCGTGTATTAAGACGCGTTTGGTGCGGTATTAGACGAACTAAATAATATAACTGTCTTTTTAAATTGACCTGTAACACCCTGACCATCTGGCTACTTTGGGATTGGGGTACAGTGCGAAACAAGCTTCGCCTAGGTCGGGATAGCTCATTTCGGCGACCTGGCATCTTTTGCACATCCGCTGAGCAGCCTTCACCAATAACTGAAACAAGCATTCAAGGTAGTGTGAGTAAACATCTGAGCTGTGTGAGGTAGCAGAGCGGTGTGCGAGGAAAAACCGGCCAAGTGCGAGTCTGACTCGCGCACCGA
Organism: Epinotia bilunana; assembly: GCA_947049275.1. NCBI lineage: Eukaryota > Metazoa > Arthropoda > Insecta > Lepidoptera > Tortricidae > Epinotia > Epinotia bilunana. The sequence continues at coordinate 10,971,844 of OX346275.1, read as the reverse complement.
GGATTCCATACAAACTTTCATACAATATACCCGTCTTTCCCCGCCTATAATTATGGAAAAATCTTTTTAACGCGTTAGGTAGCAGACGTTACTTTCTTGAGTACAGCGCCATTTATCGGTGCATTTTGTTACCACTAACTTAACTTAAGTAAGTCAGTAAGCATGTATGTTAGGTTTTTAGTGATAATTCATTATAACGTAGGTATACCGATTTCAATATGCCGGGCGGAAAGATCGAATGCCACATGGATGGGAACTACCTTAAATAGCACATTCTCTGTAAAGGAGACTATGCTTTTGTTTTTAAAAACAATAAATTCTGCATTAACGGATTTATGAAAAATCACTTGCCTCAGTCGGGACTCGAACGGGTCAAGTGTGACAAAAAATAACGTGCCGTATTTTATGATGCAGATTGAAAGGGTTACTGATAAGGTTCATGTTTCTCTAAACAACAAATACAATTAAAATAACGGAAGGCCATGATCGCAAGAAGCTCGGATGGTCATGATGATGAAAACTTTTTAGGTTTTGATACCCTTGAGATTACCTACTCAGTTTTAAATTATGCGACTTATATTGCTATTTCTTATGATTGCGTGGACATAAAAGTTTCATTTTGCTACTGCTGAAAGGTATTATAGACCTGAGTATTTGATATGAATTTCAATTTAATACCTCTAGGCATTTACGAGGAAAAAGGTAGTAAGTTTAAAATTAAAAAAAAAAATTGTATCATTTTACTAAAAATGTCTACTTTTCGTAATTTTTCCTTTGTCTGTGCTATATGAAGTTTCTTCGTGCCAAGTTTCAAGTTTCTGTGTTAACGGGAAGTACCCCTTAGGTTTTGAGTTTCTTGCGAGTACTCAGTTTCAAAATATGCGACTTAAATTGCTATTTCTATTGATTGCGTTGACATAAAAGTTTGGTTTTGCTACATCTTAAAGGTCCTATAGCCCTGAGTATCTGACATGAATTTCAATTTAATACCTCTATACGTTTACGAAAAAAAAGGTATTAAGTTTAAAAATTTAAAAAAATATTTTTTGTATGATTATACTAAAAATGTCTACTTTTCGTAACTTTTCCTTTGTCTGTGCTATGTGACGTTGCTTCGTGCCGAATTTCAAGTTTCTGAGTTCACGGGAAGTACCCCGTAGGTTTTGCGAGTATCGAAAAACTCTAAAATTTGCAGCATAAACTATCTTTTGATTGCGTTGGCTTTTAAGTTTGATTTTTTCACAGCTCCAAGGGACAATAGACCTGAGTATTTGATATAAATTTCAGCTTGATACCGCCACGCGTTCCTGAGAAAAATGGTCTTGACAGACAGACAGACGGACAACAAAGTGATCCTATAAGGGTTCCGTTTTTCCTTTTGAGGTACGGAACCCTAAAAAACAATAAAAGGAATAAATGCGTGAGTGAGGATATAGGTAGACCGTTTAACTGAGTGGACGTCTTTCGGCTGATATAATGATGATGATGATAAATGAAAACTCACATAAATATTGTAGCACATGTAGATGCCATAGGTGATGTTCAGGATGATCCCGGGAACGAAGCCGGCAGTCTTATAGGCGACGTGGCCAGCCAGTACGCCACCGCCCAGCCCCCCTTTCGCCAGGTTCATTACGGAGAACAATAGCCTGGACAAGAAGACATTTTATATATAAATCACCAATGAGTTTAAGACACTAAGGGCGCGTTGTACCGACTTACGACTTACGACCAACCAATGAACATAAAATATGCTGCTGCTGCTGGCAACTATAATTCCATAGGAATTTCTCAAACTCAAAATACATTAAAAATTAAATGAACACCGCTTACAATTATAAACGGTTTGGTGCAACCCACCCCAAGAGGGAACGCTACCTGAGCACTTTTTCAGATTTATGAATTCTGATCAATAGGCATTTTTGTCGCGTTGACGTAGCCCTTTCTGGCCGACTAAATACAGTCGTGCAATTGACTGAAAAAATCCTGGGCGCGCGCAAAACTTTTATTCGTTACCGGGCCGATATCGATTGATCGTGCAGACACTATTAGCGCCGCGCTCCAATAGTCAAGACTGAATTGTTGCATCAGTCGGCCATGCGGTAGGTTTGAAAATGGCGGCGCTTCTCGGCGGGAGCAGCACGCTACATAAGTAAAAAAATATTCTTTTTTGGTATCTCAGTAGCATGTGTAGTATTCATTTATGCATTTAAAGAATATAACGAAATTAAATAACACATAATTAGTTATAAATCTTAAATCTCAGATTGTTTATGACCTCGCAACTAGCTGCACGATCGTGTATATTCGGACCCTTGGCCCTTGGCATAAATTAAAATCGCTTGCGCTTTTGTTTGTTTTCGAATGGTATTTGTTTTTTTCTTTCTGATAATTACTTATTTCACAGAGCGTCCACTAAAAGATAATGAGATAGAAGACAATTTGGACGGTGGGAATTTATCAGAGCATTAAAGGTGGTAGCTGTGCACCACTGCATCTCAAGAAAACTGAACTGTTTTAAAAGCTACCACACAGTGATCGATTGGGAAGGTTTCTCTTTAGAAGTTGTTTTAATTTTGACTGACGTGGACTTTCTTGTTTTTTTATGAATGAAACTATATGATACTAGTGAATAGTATTAACTTTATGAATATACTTCTGAGTTAACAAATGTTCTTATGATTATTTACTAAGGTGTGATATTAATAAATAAGTTGATACTTATTTGAGTCTTCTTCGATTTCATTTAACAAAGAACATGACTTATTTCACAAATTAACGGATTTTATTGTCATTATATCTTTATTGCAATGATTTTGCACGATCGTGCATTTACTGACATTTTCTGAACTGCACAATCGTGCAGTTAGTTTTAACAGTAAAAGCATATGCTTAGATTTATTTTTTTATTTTTTTGTTTATATATGGGGTAAAAGACATTAAATGACATATTGCAAGTGTTTTCGTAAATCAAGTTTCTCGGCCGGAAATGGGTAGGTAAGTGGCCAAACGACTGAAGGTGACCAGGACAAATGGAGTTTCGATTAAAAATCTTATGCAAAAAATCAGTGTTCATCCATACCCGCTCCGAGGCCCAGTTCTTAACGGTTTCACGTCGAAGGCATCTTCTTCTGCCTCTGATTGAGACACCACATTAAACCGACTTTTGTTCCCCGAACGGTCACCGCCTGTAATAACAAAGATACTGCTTATATATATTTTAACTTTATAACCGCCTTCAAATCAGTACCCCAACTCGCTTACTCGCTTCAAGGGTGCCTTTAAAATTTGAAGAATTCCCTCGATTTCACCACGATCCTAACATCAGATCCTGACCTGATAACCATTGAAAACCTGGGAAGGATACCTTGATGTTTTGAAAATGGTTTTCGAAATCAGTCCAGGCGTCTTCGAGTACCCGGGGAACAACTAGATATATCCTATACTACTAATATTATAAATGCGAAAGTTTGGATCTAAACATCTAAACAGATGTTTGGATGTTTAGAAGTTTGGATGTTTAGATGTTTGGATGTTTAGATGTTTGGATGTTTCGATGTTTGTTTCTTAATCACGCTTAAACGACTCAACCGATTTGGATGATATTTTGCACGAAGATTTACTTACTTTTCAAAAGCGTTACCCCCGTATCCCACTAGGCATACTGATTTTATCCCCAATTTTAATAATCACAAATATCCTTTCTCTATTGTATGAGTTTACCCACGCTGCATCCCCCACAAGGTGGATTGGTGACCTGGTAAAGGTCACGGGAGTCCACTGGATGCGGTTGAAGCAGTACCGATCACTTTGGCACTCTTCGGAGGAGAGCAGCAGTAGACGTCTTTCGGCTGATATGATGATTATGATGATGATTGAATGAGTAGACACGGTTATGTTACCCCTAAAATGCTGTTTTGGGGGTCAGTAACTGCAGGTTCGGAACCATGCCTTAGGCAGTAATCAAGTTAAACCATGACAGCCGTACGCCGGGGGTGCAACTAAGACAACTAAACTAAAACGCCTTAAGAGTCCGCAGTAAGCTCGATTCTCCATACAAACGTAGTTACGCTCTCATTTTAAAACTACGTGTTGGATTGTAACGAAACTTTGCATGTACAATAACATGAGGTATATCCAGGTCTGTAATTAGTTTATGTAGCTTCAGATACCATAGTAAAAAAATACAGTGCTGTATTTTGTTTGTTTTATAAACTGGAACCATTATAAACTAATTACAGACATAAATATACCTCATGTCTAGTGATCGTAATCAACGTGCAATTTTCGTGGCAAAGTGTATGGTTGACAGAAAAAGCGAATATTCAATTATTTATTTTCTAGTTTTACACAATCACTATAAAACAAATACTTGCCAACATAGGATTACATCTCTAGATAATAAATCTACACTGTACAAAACCTTTTCCGCCCTAAATATTTTTAAAACAATATACGTCAAAATGACATTAATTTGTCATACATAAACATATAACTGCAGCTGAACATTCGATAACATTACGCGAAGAGTTTATTTTAATCTAAATAAAGGCACGTCGTATCTCGAGTTGATGATAATCAAGTATTTCAAGTGGAGTCTTAGTAAAGTGCACATTATGGTAACAGTATTTATATTCACAGTATGGAGTTAACACAATACCCGGATATTATAACGACGGATGTAGGCACGCGATGTACAATTTGCAATGTCAATATTAAAAATAAAAAATACAATATAAATAAGCATATAAAGTCGAAATCTCATCAAAATAAAATGAGTGATTCGTACTCACATTCGAAGCTACAACACAGCTTAAAAGACAACCCTGATTTTGAAGTCAAAGAAAGAACGTTATTTTGTAAATTGTGTAATTCGTCATTACATCTCTCTTTATTCAGTTTGGACCGGCATGTAAAAACTGATTTACACCAAAAACATAACAACAAGAAAAATGAACAAAAACAGTTTAACAGAGACTTGGCTGAATTTATGATTCAATGTAATATACCGTGGTCAAAACTTGACAACCCAAAATTTCGGAATTTCATGGAAAACATGTTAAGCAATAAATATGGAAATAGCGTCAATTTGCCCAGTGAATCTAATATACGGCTGAACTATCTCCCAATCATTTACGAGGAAAAAAAAGAACAAATTAGGCAGGAACTGCAAGATAAGACGATATGCCTTAGCGTCGATGAAACAACCGACTCGTGTGGAAAAAAAGTGGCCAATGTTTTGATTCAGTCCCTGGATGGAACAAGCACCAAAATGCATTTGTTTACTTCAAAAGTTCTGGAGAAAACTAATTATTTAACTACAACCAAACTCGTTAAAGAAACTCTTGAAGATCTTTGGGGCCATAAATATAATGAGAACTTAGACAAATTACTGTTTTTCATTACTGATGCTGGATCATACATGCTTAAGGCGGGTAAATGTCTCACACAGGAATATCCCAATTTAACACATTTAACATGCTTAGCACACGGACTGAATCGCGTCGCAGAAAAAGTGAGAATTCTTTATCCTACAATTAACAAATTAATAGACTGCGTAAAAAAAGTTTTCCTCAAAGCCCCTTCTAGAACGCAAAAACTCCGATTGATGTATCCGAACATTCCTCTTCCTCCGCGACCAGTAATAACCAGATGGGGAACATGGTTAAATGCTGCGTCATATTACAACAAATATTTTAATGAAATCAAGGCTGTGATCAATGCTTTAGATTCACGTGAAGCAAGAGCAATTGTCGACGCCAAGAAAATTTTTCGCAATTGCAATTTAAAATCAGAGTTATTGTTCGTTGACACACAATTCAACATTATCGCCAAATCAATTCAATTGCTGGAGGATCCAAAACTAGAACTAAAATGTTCATTAAAAATTGTGTCTGACTTGATAAAAAGAATAGCAAAGTTGAGATTGCATCCCACAGGCAAAGAAATTTATTTTAAATTAAAAAATGTTCTGAATAGAAACCCCGGTTACAGTACTGTAAAAGTCGTGCAGCAACTGATGGAAGGAAAAGAGGTAAATATGCCGGAGGGCGTCAATAAAAGTTGCGTGCAATATTTTAATAGCTTAAATTACCTTCCCGTGACTTCTGTCAACGTCGAAAGGTCATTTAGTTATTTAAAATGGATTTTTTCCAATCGTCGTGAACGACTGACGGCAAAATCTGTTGAACAAATTTTAGTAGTTTATTCAGCATAATTGCAGAAGTGATAGTAAATATGTATATAAATGTTATAATTTGTGAAATATAATAATATTTAAAATACTTGAGTATTTGTTTTTTTGTCAACCATACTTTGCCACCAATTCAGCACGTTGATTACGATCACTACTCATGTCATTATAAATGTAGTTTTAAAAGGAGAGCGTAACTACGTTTGTACGGGGAGGTAAAATTCGGCCGAGCTTACTGCGGACTCTTAGCGCGTTCTTTGCGTCCAAAAGGTTTCCCCATTCATGGCCAACCACTCTTCAAATATAAGTTTTGCTTCCACGAGCGAAAACGCTGTTACGCACTACGGCATAGCATACATAGGCGATGCATGGCCTTGAATGTGGCAATGTCAGCGCGCAGCAAGCGTCCGCGTGACAACCCGGAGACCGCGGACTGGACGCCAGCGGGCAGCGGGGCGACGAGCGGCATATATTTCATACATTCGAGCGACTTCAACGTATGAGCAGCCGCTCTTAGTCCAGTTAATGAACTGACAGCTTGTATGGAAAAAATGTCAATTTTGGAAATAATTTATAATAGCTTATTTTTTATGTGTAACGGATATATTATCAATTAAATAGTTACCCAGCGACAAAATCCGACAAAAATTCAGACATCAATAAAATGATAAATCAACTAGCTTCTGAAAAGTCAGAAAAAAATATTAATAAATTGTTTTGCTTTACTTCGGTTCATTTACATCTTCTCTATAATATTCAAGATAAATCGTACAAAAAAAGACAATGCATGATTCATTGAAATCTACATAATTACTTCCGGGTGGAAAGTTTGTCGGATTCTTTAATAAATCATCTTAGAATAACATTTTAAAATGAAATCAACAAAAAAAACGCTATTATAAATTAATGTTTTTCAAAACCGTATTTTGCCTGGAGTATCTTCACCCCGCTGCCCGCTGGCGTCTAGTCCGCGGCCTCAATAGTTCCAGCGATTATTCCTTAAAAACAAAGCTACCACCTTTATTTACCTCTTGATGATATTCGTACAGAAAATAACCAATTGTCTAATTACCTATTGAGCCACCTACAGGTGCAGCTGCACTAGGAGAAGTAGGAGCCTTAGGAGCTGCCTGGAAAACCACAAATAAATAATTAACTTTAAAAATAAACCGACGTCAATTCAGCACTTCGTCAAGGAACATACAGTCTGAACATATCGTTTCCACTTTACTAAATACATTATTTGCGTTCCGAGGGCAATAATGAACGCATAATATTATTGTTGAAAAACCAAAGTAGCTATATGGGGCCGATAATATTTGAGAAGTTCCGTCGACTGTAGATGTGGATACTATTCGAAATACAAAAAAAAGTCTGTCAGGGCCATTTGCAATGCGTGGATAAGATAGCTGCATGTACTCTTATTGAAAAAGATAAACATACTTCCATTACCCTGCTTATATTATAAGGGAACCGGTCATACTTCAAAAAACCGGCCAAGTGCGAGTCGGACACGCGCACAAAGGATTCCGTACCATTATCCGTTGAATGAAAGGTAAATTGCGGTCTAAGATTTATGACGTATTAAAAAAACTACTTACTACTTAGATCTCGTTCAAACCAATTTTCGGTGGAAGTTTGCATGGTAATGTACTTACATCATATATTTTTTTAGTTTTATCATTCTCTTATTTTAAAAGTTACAGGGGGGCACACATTTTACCACTTTGGAAGTGTCTCTCGCGCAAACTATTCAGTTTAGAAAAAATGATATTAGAATCCTTAATATCCCTAAATATAATATGTTAGTATTAAGCCATCATACTGTAAAATACGTTTTTAAGAAATTATTTATTATAATTATTATTATTTAAATGTTTTTCCATACCCAGGGACCATGGGGTCCCAGAATTTTGGAAGGCATGCGTGGGGCCGAAGCCAACACCGTCAGAGGCCTTTTAAAACAAAAATAATCTAAAGTGAAGTATACACATGGCCCACAGTCATGGCAGATACCATCTCCGAGCGCCGCACAACATGATACAACCGGTGATGGTCCCCGCCAGGTGCAAATACATATTATTATTATTATTGTGTGTTTATTTGTATATCTCGGGACCATAGCGTCACGGACCTTTATTATTATTATGTATCTCCGATTCAAATTCTGGGGCGAACCCCGGTCATTTGGAAGGCGTGCGTGGGGATAAAGATCCAACACGTAGAGGCCCTTTGGAGACGAAGTTTAATGTGATGTAATACACCTGCTAGAACCGATTCGCGGGTACATCGGCAGATACTCGTGAACCGGTTCCAACAGGCGTGCTATTGTGGGTAATATGGATAGAGAACTGGGTCTATGGTCATGAGACATGGGTGGATTATGGAACTGGGCTATTCCAAAGAGGTACCTGGTGGTAGAGGACCTGCCATAACATAACAATGTTATCGATCGCACAAAGTTATCGAGGCAGGCGGTGACTAGCCGCTCATTAAAAGCAATTACATGGTGCAACAACTTGTATGCGATTTTCATTACATTACGGTGCTGCGGGCTAGCGCAATTCGATGAACTCAAACAAACCCTGCAGTGTAATGCGAGTTGTTACACCATGTAAATGACCCTTTAGATGATGCCCCTGAAAAGTCGTAAAGACGGCCAGGAGCAACACCGGGGTGAGCGGCTCAGGGGTGTCGAGAGGTGTCGCTGCGCTTTCTCCGAAGGTACTCGTGGAGTTATGCCCTTTAACACTTCCACCTCTGGAGCATATAGCTCTGTTGGCTCCTCTCTGGACTGCCAATAAAGGCAAGCCCCCGTTCCACTTTCGAAATTCCTCATGGATCCCATTATCCAACTGGCTTTATGAAAACAATGAAACCAATCTGGAAGACCTACTTTCAAATAAAAAAATAAACGAATCAGTTCGTATATGAAGGAGATCTGGGGCAACAAATACATATAAAACACATTAATGTAGAGGATTTAAAATTGATGGAAAGGAGATGTCTGCTAAATATAATTGAAAACAGAAGACCAAACGTACGTTTATGGATCATGCTAAACAGGAAGTTCATGTAAAGTCTCAGTGATGTAATACATGAAAGAGGTAGATACGCTGTCTATATGAAATTCCGTGTTTGAAAATGGCTACCAAATCTGACAGCTGAGACGTACATTGACGACGCGACATTGAGGAAAGGTCATACAATTGGCTGAGTTTTACTGTGCCACTTTTGGAGTGCTTATAACCTATCTACCTCTTTTTTTTATTACATCACAATCAATTAGATGAATTTTGGTACGTAGTTTGAGTCCCGGGGAAGGACATAGGATAGTTTTTATCCCGGAAATCATCCCCTAAGGAGGTGAAATGGGGGGGGGGGGGTGAAAGTTTGTATGGAGCTGCGATATAAACGAGTTCCACGCGGACGGAGTCGCGGGCAGAAGCTAGTTTAAAATAAGTCGGATGGCAATGACATGACATCCTATAAAACTGGTCTGATGATAAAAATGAAAGGTGGCCATAGCATATCCATAATTATACAAACTCTTCAAGAATGGCGATTATTTATTTATTTAAACTTTATTGCACAATACAAGATATAGTACAAATGGCGGACTTAATGCCATAAGGTCTACCAGTCAACCATTGAGCAAAACAGAAACATTTGGTGCAGGCATTTAAATTTAAATGAAAACTTAATCCAAGATAAACTTCTATCAAATACATACTGAAAAAAAAACATACACATATACAAAATAATATACACTAATATATATACATATTACTACCTTTTGTACCTAGTGAAAAATACTATGTTGACAACTATCCTACGCGCTTATCAGAAAGATACTTGCGTAACTTGCGCTTGAAAGTCAATTTGCTTTGTGCTTGACGGATAGTTAGCGGAAGAGCATTCCAGAATCGAATTGCCTGAACGGTAAAAGAACCAGACATAAAACCGGACCGGTGAGGGAGAACAGACAGCTTTAGGCTACGGGAACTGCGGAGTACGCCTCCGGGTCGAGCAGGAACAAAAATAAATTTGGACCTGAGATATTCTGGCGCGGCAGGGTCGAATAGAAAGGAATAAAGTGTGCAAAGGACTCGCAATGAGCTGCGTTCACGAATGGGGAGCCAGTTTAGTCGACGGCGAAAAGCGGATATATGGTCATACTTGCGAAGTCCAAAAATAAATCGGATGCAGTTATTCAAAAGACGATTAGTAAGTAAGTAGTAACACACGTCAGCATAATCGATGGTTGGTAAGACTAGAGCTTGAACAAGGAGGGTCTTCGTGCTAACTGGGAAGAAATTCTTAAATCGGTAGAGGGCTCTTAATGTGTTGGGTCACTTTGCGACAGACATCAGACATCTGCGGTTCCCACGTCAGACCACAGTCAAAAATCAGCCCCAGGTTTCTCACTTGTGATGAAAGCGGGATTGGGACGTCTTCCAAAAAAATTGGAGTTGCCTGTGTCAGGTCAACTAAAGAAAGTAAACGGGGGCTCCCGAGCATAATAGCCTGGCATTTGGTCGGGTTCACAGCCACACCGAAAATGCGCGACCAAGCGGAAATGCGGCACAGGTCATCATTAATACTGTCAATAGCATTATTTAGTCCGCTGGTAGTTGCCCTGGTGTATAGTTGTAGATCGTCCGCGTACAGATGGTGAGAGCATACAATGTGGGACGTGATTGAGTTAATAAATACGGAAAAAAGCAGTGGAGAAAGAATATTACGAGACAGGCTGTGCCTAGTGTAGGGGCCAGTGAAACCGCAACTGTAACCTTTTAAGGTACATGAATGTCACCAAATCTTAATGTATAATCTTTTCTGTCTGCTCTCCCATTGTATGTGTTGGTTTTCTATATACAATAAAGAATTTTGAACTTTTGAACTTTTTTTTGAAGTTCACCGACAAGAGCTGCGCTCTTAAGTTTAGGTATGATGATGATTGTCGCGAATTGTGACAGTTGATGATATCGCGATGTCTTTAACTCCTGGTCGGAGCGTGTAAGAACGCCTTAAGAGATTATTTAACCTGGCAAGGTAAGTAAATGACAGAAGTTAGAAAGTCTTCTCGCCGTTATATTATTTGTATTACCGGCGATAGTGAAGTACTTTTAAGAGTCCGCAGTAAGATCGATTCTCCATACAAACGTAGTTACGCTCTCATTTTAAAACTAAGTGTTGGATTGTAACGAAACTTTGCATGTACAATGACATGAGGCATATCTATGTCTGTAATTGGTTTATGTAGCTTCAGATACCATAGTAGAAAAAATACAGCGAATTTAAGTTTCTCATTATTATTAATTAAACTTGTTTTTGCTGTATTTCGTTTGTTTTATAAACTGGTACCATATAAACTAATTACAGACATAGATATACCTCATGTCATTGTATATGCAAAGTTCCTTCACAATCCAACAGGTAGTTTTAAAATGAGAGCTTAACTACGTTTGTATGGGAAGGTGAAATTCGGCCGAGCTTACTGCGGACTCTTAGTGTTTTCTGGGGGCTTCGCAGAAGGTCCATCACAAAGCTAAGTGTCTTAGTTTCTTAGTACTATATAAGTTATTAGTGCCGCTATAATTGTGAGCTATAATTTATAACATGCATATTCAAGATGGTCCCTGTGAGTAGTATTCCTGATTCACATATAATAGCATGCTACCAGCAGCCTGAGCAGGAGTTTAGACCCAACGTAGTGGTACACAGACGTAATGTGTGGATAGTAAGGTACCCCCTAAGAGACTACGGTACTATACAGACGATGAGCGACACGAGACAACGATTGACCGATACCGGTATGAAAGAGTTAAGACTGCTAGCATATAGATATAAAGACAATATAGAGAGAACTACCAACTATACCTAGTGGTTAGGCCGATAGGCGAAACCCTCAGACAAGAATGTGAGTGCAAGCGCCTTTGTGTGGCCACAAAGGCGCTTGCACCTCCTAGAGTGTAAAAAGTTGTCAGTATGAATATGAATTGAGATGATTAGTATCCTACTAATATGATAAATGCGAAAGTTTAGATGTTTGGATGTTTGTTACTCAATCACGCTTAAACGGCTGAACCGATTTGAATGAAATTTTGCACGAAGATAGTTTATAGCCTGGATTAAAATATAGGATAGTTTTTATCCCGGGTCCACGCGGACGAAGTCGCGGGCGGAAGCTAGTATTTACATAAAGTAATACGATTCCAGTCGTTTGGTAGTTAGGACTTATATGTGCTAAGTTCTAAGGCCTAGTGATAGTGTTTCATATCACTCTAAGCCTTTAGGTGGGGCAGACAAGACTATCAGAGAGCGAAGCAGAATTCTATGGATTGCGTTAGAGGATTTAAGGTAGGATTCAAATGATCTCTCCTTAAATAATAATTAAACTTGTCGTGACGTCCTCAAGCTTAACGCAGTCTGATTGTATTAAACGAGAGTTAATAACATATAATTAAAGAGTAACATTCCAATATGAAAGGACGTGGCGACAATGATGATGATAGCCGCATGAATTGATTACGTCATCCGCATGAATTGTTCAAAGTATGAAGATACCCATACTAATATTATAAATGCTAAAGCGTCTTTCACCGAAAGTGTGAAAGTGTGTCTTTGTTTGTTACCTCTTCACGCTTAAATCACTAAACCGATTTAAATGATATTGGTTTATCTCGAAAATTAAACGGGGAGTGAAAGTTTATATGGAGCTACGATATAAACGAGTTCCACGTGGACGGACTCGCGGGCAGAAGCTAGTAACCTATAAACGATGAATGAATATAGGCATACTATTAGAAGAATAAGTCGACTTACCATGATTTTGTTGCAAACAATGAACAAACTTTTTCAAAATTTAACTTCAAAACAGGGACAGAAAAGGAATACCGGTATTTTCGAATAACCGGCATTCGGCCCCTGCTAGATATTTACTAGAAATCTAAATATGTATACAGCTTGCCAAAAATATTTCAGAATGACAAATGGTATATTGATGTTCGGTTTTGAAAACTGACGTCTTCCTGAGTGGTATATTCTTCTTAATATTATAATAGGAGCTGTCAAAAGAGGTTGAACTTGTATTAGTGCCGCCGCAGATTGAGCCAATAGTAGCCGCAAGTTCTTTCATGAATGTCGGTGCACAACGAGTGTTTAGTGGCCGCGTCCGAGCCACATGCTGCGGGAGTTGGTTGCGCTACCTTTCATGAATGTCGGTGCACAACGAGTGATTAGTGGCCGCGTCCGAGCCACATGCTGCGGGAGTTGGTTGCGCTACCTTTCATGAATGTCGGTGCACAACGAGTGTTTAGTGGCCGCGTCCGACCCACATGCTGCGGGAGTTGGTTGCGCTACCTTTCATGAATGTCGGTGCACAACGAGTGTTTAGTGGCCGCGTCCGAGCCACATGCTGCGGGAGTTGGTTGCGCTACCTTTCATGAATGTCGGTGCACAACGAGTGTTTAGTGGCCGCGTCCGACCCACATGCTGCGGGAGTTGGTTGCGCTACCTTTCATGAATGTCGGTGCACAATGAGTGTTTAGTGGCCGCGTCCGAGCCACATGCTGCGGGAGTTGGTTGCGCTACCTTTCATGAATGTCGGTGCACAACGAGTGTTTAGTGGCCGCGTCCGAGCCACATGCTGCGGGAGTTGGTTGCGCTACCTTTCATGAATGTCGGTGCACAACGAGTGTTTAGTGGCCGCGTCCGAGCCACATGCTGCGGGAGTTGGTTGCGCTACCTTTCATGAATGTCGGTGCACAACGAGTGTTTAGTGGCCGCGTCCGAGCCACATGCTGCGGGAGTTGGTTGCGCTACCTTTCATGAATGTCGGTGCACAACGAGTGATTAGTGGCCGCGTCCGAGCCACATGCTGCGGGAGTTGGTTGCGCTACCTTTCATGAATGTCGGTGCACAACGAGTGTTTAGTGGCCGCGTCCGACCCACATGCTGCGGGAGTTGGTTGCGCTACCTTTCATGAATGTCGGTGCACAACGAGTGTTTAGTGGCCGCGTCCGACCCACATGCTGCGGGAGTTGGTTGCGCTACCTTTCATGAATGTCGGTGCACAACAAGTGTTTAGTGGCCGCGTCCGACCCACATGCTGCGGGAGTTGGTTGCGCTACCTTTCATGAATGTCGGTGCACAACGAGTGTTTAGTGGCCGCGTCCGACCCACATGCTGCGGGAGTTGGTTGCGCTACCTTTCATGAATGTCGGTGCACAACGAGTGTTTAGTGGCCGCGTCCGACCCACATGCTGCGGGAGTTGGTTGCGCTACCTTTCATGAATGTCGGTGCACAACGAGTGTTTAGTGGCCGCGTCCGAGCCACATGCTGCGGGAGTTGGTTGCGCTACCTTTCATGAATGTCGGTGCACAACGAGTGTTTAGTGGCCGCGTCCGAGCCACATGCTGCGGGAGTTGGTTGCGCTACCTTTGATGAATGTCGGTGCACAACGAGTGTTTAGTGGCCGCGTCCGAGCCACATTCTGCGGGAGTTGATGGCGCTACCTTTCATGAATGTCGGTGCACAACGAGTGTTTAGTGGCCGCGTCCGAGCCACATGCTGCGGGAGTTGGTTGCGCTACCTTTCATGAATGTCGGTGCACAACGAGTGTTTAGTGGCCGCGTCCGACCCACATGCTGCGGGAGTTGATGGCGCTACCTTTCATGAATGTCGGTGCACAACGAGTGTTTAGTGGCCGCGTCCGAGCCACATGCTGCGGGAGTTGGTTGCGCTACTGTGACCGTGTATGCGGCAGTGGTCGCGCGTAGTGGCGGCCACTAGTAACTTTACTGTAATGCTCAGACCAGTAAACAATGGTCTGTGCTGTAATGTGCGGGCGCTCGTATGCTACGTTTCCACGTTTTTTTGATAAATTGCCTATACCTACTGATTGGCCGTTATCCGAGCAACGAAGAAATCAGAAAGCGGAAAGGATTTGAAAAATGTTCCACCTCACGGTAAACACTCAAATACAATCAAAAAGCGTCAACTTACATAGAAATTAAATCCAAATTTTGAATTGGTTTTATTGCATTGGAAATTATCGTGTGCTTTGAAACGCCGTTCTGACTAGTGACTATAGACTATAGACTATTCTTGACTATATGATTGTTAACTGATTTAATCGATACTGATTGCCTAAAGTTTCCTCGATAGAAAAAATCCAGTTGGGTCTTTATTTTCCTTTTTTTTACTCAGCCTATACAAACAATACATTATTTTACGACGCAATCAAGTTATTGCGATAGTGTTTTATTTCATCTAAAATCTCACTCAATGAAATATAAATAAAACTTCACTATGTTAGGTATTTATCGATTTGTCAGAAAAGCCATTCCCGAAAAGCGTTGCATCTCTTTTTCTCGTGCGCGGAAGGCATAAGCGTGTCAAGGGGGCGTAGTCGACTTAACTAATTTCGGTTATTCCACATACTTGATAGAAAATAATGGGGTTTTTAGTTAGTAAATCACAGTATTTTATTATATCATGAACGCGGTAATTTCTTAAATGGTTTCAATTAGAATTCAATCTGTTTCTCTCACCGTAGGTATTGTATATTCTAGTATTTTTAACGGAATTCTGTTGATTTATTTTTAACAGAATTCAGTTGATTTTTGTTCTAAAAAAGGAACAGAACATACCCCTTCTTAAAAATTTGGACACATAACTTCGTGATTATTTAACCTCTTGCGCTTATTGCTGGCAGAACTCCAAACAGTCACGGAGAAGAGACCTTTGATCATGTCTAATGTCGAAGAATGTAATGCATTCATACGTATCTAACTCAAGGCAGAATAATGTAACATTAGCGCTGGATCAAGGTTGGGCAACCCTTCACAAACTTGGTGTAGCACGGGTTAATAGAACAGCTATTAAACTAATACGCCATCTTTGCAATCCCAACAGAATATGAAAACTCCAGCGCCAGTTTGCAAACAACAATTCACATAACACTGAGCTACCGATAGCAAACTACACAAAACGTCCGCTTTTCGTGGCAGTTTTCGGTATGTTGCCACGAAGTGTTGGAATGATCCACCACCTATCAGAAACTGTATATCCATTGGATCCTTTAAAACCAAATTAAAATGTATATAAGTTATAATTTTCAGCTATACTTGTTTTAAAGTATCTCTCTCTCTTGAGTGCCCTGAAAACCAGCGCTTTTAGCATATATTGCTGGTGGCATATGTTTAGTGGCATCCAATTTTAACCGTCTTAAAAAAGGAGATCTTTTTTTTCCCCGACTGTCGAAGGAGAGGAGGGTTATGTTTTTCGAGCGTATATGTATGTGACCTTATTCTTTGGCACGCCCTGCAGCCTAAACCGTTTGACGGATTTCAACATATGAGGTGTCGTTGGATTCTTCTTAATCGTGGGAGTGACATAGGCTATAAAATTTGAAAAAAGCAGTTGGGTTTTTTGAAAAATCGTATGCCTTTTTTAACAATTGTTCATTTTCCTGGATTGCTTGAATATACGTGTTTCATATAGTGAATGCCCAATATTTAATTACCTCCGTAATATAATATAAGAACCAAAAACATCAGATTAGAAGTTTAGAAATATGAAATACTAGTTTCCGCCCGCGACTTCGTCTGCGTGGGCCCGGGATAAAAACTGTCCGTTATTTTAATCCAGGCTATAAACTATATTCGTGCAAAATTTCATCCAAATCGGTTAAGCCGCTTAAGCGTGATTGAGTATCAAACATCCAAACATCTAAACATCCTAACATCCAAACATCCAAACATCCAAACTTTCGCATTTATAATATTAGTAGGATAAAAATTACCACTTCAAAGATAAGTCCAGAGTAAAATAAAAAGAAGCGGGTTGTGTCAACCGTTTTTTATTATTACTTTAGTTGATATCTCTTTTGCTCATCTCATGTACGTTTTTCTGTTTTATCTCCTGAATAAACAATTCAACCGTTAATTAAGTTTAAGTGGATACTTCTTTGTTGGCTATGGAACCCTAATAAAAAAAACCGGCCAAGCCTGCTATTATGGTGTACCCGTAAAATATATATCTGAATTAGTCCACTAAAATCTGTAGAAGTACAGATAAATCGGTATATATGGAAACATTAACTGACGTAGCTCATTTGACTCGCGATACATTTGAAATAAGATTAGGCTTCTCTACAAAAAGTTACTCCGGAAGTCACGTGATACATTTTGAACTGTACCCCTATACAAGAACGAGAGCAAAGAAGTATCCACTTCAAAAAAAACTATCGCGCCAAATATCAACAGCGTGGCGGCGGCTGTGTGCGGTGCGGTGTGTTTGCAATATTTAATTACCTCCGTAATATAATATAAGAACCAAAAACATCAGATTAGAAGTTTAGAAATATGAAATACTAGTTTCCGCCCGCGACTTCGTCTGCGTGGGCCCGGGATAAAAACTGTCCTATATTTTAATCCAGGCTATAAACTATATTCGTGCAAAATTTCATCCAAATCGGTTAAGCCGTTTTGGCGTGATTGAGTAACAAACATCCAAACTTTCGCATTTATAATATTAGTAGGATAGTAGGATCCAAAACGTCTTCCCTTAAATGGGTAACGGCAACATATTGGCCGTTATAGATGAAAAATCGGCCAAGTACGTGTCGGGTCACGCGAAGTGTAGGGGTCCGTAGTTGCCTGTCTTTCTTAGGTACGCCAACTAAATATTGGTTGCGTCGGCCGAATTTTTACAAAAGTTGGCCTTTCTAAGTACATTTTAAGTTGGTAACTAGTTATGTCTACTTAGCCGTGATAGTTTTCCTTTTAAATTCATTATATGTACTACTGCCACGATTTTTTTTCACATTCCCAGTAGCAGCCATTTAGCTGACAGGGGGTACACATGATTCGAACAAAAAATTGGGCTTTCAAGCCCAATATCTCGCAAACGACTCACTAATTTGAAAAATCGTTTGAAAAAACCCATAATATTTTTGAACAAGCTATCCAACAATACCCCACACAATAGGTTTAACGAGAAGAAAAATACATACCCACTTTAGGTGTAGGGGATGTACCCTAAAAAATATTTTTTTCTAGATTTTATTCTTCTGTTTTGTCCGCGTGATTGATTGGTATACCCATGCCGAATTACAGTTTTCTAGCAGTAATGGCTACTGAGCCGAGGACGGAAGGACGGACGGACGGCCAGACGGACATGGCTGGTTCCTTAATTGTTGACTACGGAACCCTTAAATTTAGGTATCTAAACCATCCAAGCTACATCGTAACGTTTTACGGCGGAAATGTACTGTAAAAGCACGAAAAAGGTAACGATATAAAATAATATCATGCTACTACGCCATAAGTATGCAATTTGTATAGTTACCTACCGCAAACACACCGCACCGCACACAGCCGCCGCCACGCCGTTGATATTTGGCGCGATAGTTTTTTTTGAAGTGGATACTTCTTTGCTCTCGTTCTTGTATAGGGGTACAGTTCAAAATGTATCACGTGACTTCCGGAATAACTTTTTGTAGAGAAGCCTAATCTTATTTCAAATGTATCGCGAGTCAAATGAGCTACGTCACTTAATGTTTCCATATATACCGATTTATCTGTACTTATACAGATTTTAGTGAACTAATTCAGATATATATTTTACGGGTACACCATAATAGCAGGCTTGGCCGGTTTTTTTTATTAGGGTTCCATAGCCAACAAAGAAGTATCCACTTAAACTTAATTAACGGTTGAATTGTTTATTCAGGAGATAAAACAGAAAAACGTACATGAGATGAGCAAAAGAGATATCAACTAAAGTAATAATAAAAAACGGTTGACACAACCCGCTTCTTTTCATTTTACTCTGGACTTATCTTTGAAGTGGTAATTTTTATCCTACTAATATTATAAATGCGAAAGTTTGGATGTTTGGATGTTTGGATGTTAGGATGTTTAGATGTTTGGATGTTTGATACTCAATCACGCTTAAGCGGCTTAACCGATTTGGATGAAATTTTGCACGAAGATAGTTTATACCCTGACTTAAAATATAGGATAGTTTTTATCCCGGGTCCACGCAGACGAAGTCGCGGGCGGTAGCTAGTATTGTCATAAATGAGCTACATTACGGTATTACTTTAATTAAAAGGAATCACTAAAGTACCTACGACCGAGATAGACAAAAACCCAAACGTGTTTTGTCAAAATTCGAAATAATCATTTTTTTTAGATGTTAAGTTAAACCCATAAATGAATGCGTCATCCCTAAATTATACGAAAATGATACCAAACTTGACATAGTATCTATGGATAGGCGGAAATATAGCAGATACCGCACTTCGAGAGGCCATACGGAGTCTATACAGCGTGAAATTCATTCGAACATACATTTTAAGTACAGTCAAGTGCAAAAATATGTATCGATAACATCCTCTCATAAATAAGTACCAAAACCTTACACCGCTGGCATAAGAGCTATGGGACATATTTGCACCCATATTTTACACTTGACTGTAACGACAGCGTTAAGTGGCTGTGAACAATTTTAGCTTCTTTCCCACCGTCCACCTCCCGAGACCACCGAGGTGAACCGTTGAAAATTATTTTTTCCTACCGTTTACCTTTGACCACCTGGGTGTACAATGGTTTTTTTTTAATTTCCACCGTACACCTTGTTATCAATACAGCGTACCTACATACTATCAGAACTCTTCAGATCGAAAAATGTGCAGGCCAGTGTAGGTACGACGACGAGCGAAGCGAGGAGGAGTGTTAGGTGTACTGCGACCCTACAGCGCGCGAGCCGAGTGAGCGTGCCGCGGCAACGGCCGGCAAAGCGCCAGAACCGATCTTTTAATATGAGAAAGCGAAATAACACATTTTCGGTGCGTATTTCCTGTCAGACAAAGTCTTCACACAAACACAAAAAAATCCATAGATATAATAAAACAGCCAGTATTAAATTTCAGAGGTGGACGGTCACCAATATAAATTACACTATATAATTAAAGGTGAACGGTAGGAAAAAATAATTTTCAACAGTTCACCGAGGAGGTCTCGGGAGGTGGACGGTGGGAAAGAAGGGACAATTTTATAGAAACAATATAACGATTACCTTTTCTAATGGAGTTATATTTATTTATTTATTTTTCGAGCAGCAATGTAAGTACTGCTAACATTTATTTGGCTTAGTTTTAAATGGTACTGTTATTTTGTTAGCTTTGTTACCGATACATTGCTAGCTGAAGTAAGCCTCGCGGCCTGGCCGCGGCGGTAAATAGTAAACGCGGCATTAGCTGTCAAATTTACTATTGACCGGGCCGCGCCAGTGTAATTTAAGCTCTTAGCGGCCTATTTTAATAGGTCTATTATATAAATCCGTCAGCAGTAAGCGCAAAAATAAAACAAGCCCGACGTCAGTTTTATAAGTTTCTAGAGTTTTAATAATTTTTTTATTACAACATTTACTAGGACCAAACAAATACGATCATGAAATACAAAAATATACTCACCGGCAATAAATTTGGCCCAAATTAGAAAAAATAATTTAATTATTTAAAACATTATTTAATCTATTCAATTTATAGTTTGAAATCACGAAAAGTTTTTGGGCCAAATTTTCTGCCGGTCAGTGTACATTAATTTGAAAAAAAGTAAAAAAAATATCTAAGAAACAAACTTTTAAAAAATATGGGCGTAACAAGCAAAACAGGAACTAAAATAACACCGTGCAGTACAACTTTTTTAACACTAAGTATTAAAACTTGCATTGTCAGCAGAGAGTAGAATTCATTAAATGATATGTTGTTGTATATGTTGTTGGTGATATGTTTAATGTCATACCTAATAAACCGCTTACTGAACAGACGTGTGTAATTTGTCGCATAAAACATAGTGGGGACCAAAGTAAAAAAAAAAGGATGCCGGTGTACGTGAACTTCTTACGTGTACACAGGTCGTGTCATCTGAAACGGGTGTGCTGGCATGGGAGCCAGCCGACAACCACGAGCATGGCCACTGGCGGGGTTGGAGTGACCGCATTTAAATACTTTGATCCCACAGAGCGTGGGCACTCAAGTTCTGACAGTCTGATCGAGTGGATCTCCGCCACTTGTGGACTTGCTCTCTGAACATTTGTACATTGTTACGTGGCTGTCTAACCTAAACTAACTCTTATTGCTCGAGCATACCTTCACCATGCCCAACGAAGAAAGTCGACCACGAGGCGCCTAGATCGTCTGTCCATAACCCTGCTCCGACATATATATTTCTCGAAAACGGGTCAAAAGATTTCTATGAGACTTGGTACATAGGGGCTTATTAGGGCGATAAATCTATCTAGGTCTAATATCAGGGAAAATTGATTCAGAATTTCAAGTTGGTATAGTACCTATATAAAATCAAATCATATCGGATATCGATTATGAAAGAAATCGAACCTCATTTAAAGAATTTCAAGATGGTGGCCACTTTTTGAAAATCCAATCAGATTCATATTCAGAAGCCCGTGGGAGTTATGGGACCCTCAGATATCGATTTTGAAAGCAATCTGTCCATATTGAAAGAATTTCAAGATGGCGGCAACTTTTTACAATTCAATCTCGGAATAATATTACGAGACCCCTCGGACCCTCAGATATCGATTATGAACGAAATCGGACCGTATTTAAAGAATTTCAAGATGGCAGCAACTTTTTACAATCCCATCTCGGATTAATTAGGAGACCCATCGGACCCTCAAATATCGATTATGAATTATGAACGAAATCGGACCGTATTTAAAGAATTTCAAGATGGCGCCAACTTTTTACTATCCAATCTCGGATTCATATTAGGAGACCCGCCCTCGGACCCCCAGATATCGATTTTAAACGAAATCTGACCTCAAAAAGAATTTCAAGATAGTGGCCACTTTTTGAAAATCTATCCTCGGATTCATGTTGAGAAGCTTGTGGGACCGCATATATCACAGTTGGTTGACAACCAAAACTCACTAAGTAACCAACACCTACCTACTGAAACCAAAGTAAGTATCATTTAACTCGCGACGTTAAATACTAATAACAGATTTGCTTATGGTTTTCAACTGACCGTACCATGTGGTTTAATTAATCGTATGGCATAAATCAATCACAAATTGCTTCAAAAATGTTATGTTGTTTCTAAAATGTGACAACTAAATTCTAAGTCGCTTGATGCTTGGTTTCCACGCCAAACGGTTGATCAATGGCAAAAAGATTGCCCAAGGTTGTGCTTTTCGGTTGCCAGCCGAGCGCGTACCATGCGGTTTAATTAATCGTATGGCATAAATCAATCACAAATTGCTTCAAAAATGTTATGTTGTTTCTAAAATGTGACAACTAAATTCTAAGTCGCTTAATGCTTGGTTTCCACGCCAAACGGTTGATCAATGGCAAAAAGGCTGCCCAAGGTTGTACTTTTCGGTTGCCAACCGAGCGCAAACTGTTTTGGCATCTCCCTTAAGAATTGACCTCTACTCTCTGCTGTTGTGTACTACTACTTTTCTACAAACGAAACACTATCCCGGCTTCGGAGCACCAGTCGGAGCAGTGCCCTCGGTGGTACCCTCAAAACTCGAGATAAATGTTTGAACCATTGCTATGCCATTAACAATAGATCCCATGATCATTATGGCCACACCTAATATGGACAAGAAGATGGCTCTGCCGATGAGAAACTTTCGGTTTTTACTACGGTCGTAATTTATCAGCACGTACATTGTGTTCGGACACATGACCACCAAATTGGTTATAGCGAAACAGCCAAGCTGCAAAAAAAAAAAAAAATATTTCGGAGCAGAGCGAACGAAGTCCTCTGTATCGGCTTGGGCCAAAATTGATTTGTTTCTCCGTTTGTCCGGCTGTTCTCCTCTACAAGTCGCATTTCTCATCAGATTCTCGTGAAATTTTCGACGTCGGACTAGTTGTCACACCGTTTTGTCTCACTGGTGTGACCACAAGGAATTTAGTTTCCTCGTAGCCACAGTTTGGTTCTGGCGCTTCGCCGGCCACTGCCGCGGCACGCTCGCTTCGCTCGCTCGGCTCGCGGGCGTACGGTCGCACTACGTTTAACACTCCTCGCCTTGCTTCGCTCGTCGTCGCACCTAAATGGCCTTGTTAAAGTGTTATCTTTTTTAAAGTGGTGTGACCACGAGTAAAAGTAATTACTCGTCGTCACACTGCTGTGACAAAATGGTGTGATCACGAGTGTGTCGCTAAATTTTCATTTCAATAATTATATTTTGTTTTCGCAAGTTCTACTACTCACAGAGCTCCTCCACCTCCGCTAGTTAAAGATTGTATTATTATTCTACAAAGACGCGCCTCGGTTCTAATCATAGTTAAATAAATAAATAAGCTCATTAGCTTATTTATTGAGCAATTGAGCAATTTAAATGTTGAGCAGGATCGATAATTCACAGAGCCATTGCTCTGTGAATTATCGATCCTGCTCAACATTTTTCACGAGAATCGGTTGAGAAATGCAACTTGTGGAGGAGAATATCCGCCGGTCGTACGAAAGCAATTTTGCCCAAACTGAAACTGCGAACTTTATTCTAGGGCAGAACGGTTTCAGACGAATTTCCTCCCTCGGATGCTCTGGAATGAGGTCTGCTGTAGTTCTCCCATAAGACTACAGTAGGGTTCCTCAAGAAAAGAGCGTACAGGATTTTAAAGGGGCGGCAACGCGCATGCTAGTCCCCGGGCTTGTAATAGGCGCCTAAAGGCTACGGTAATCGCTTACCATCAGGCGGGCTGTACGCTTGGTTGCCATTGACGTAAAAAACATTACATTGTTGTAGAGGCTAGAGAGTAGGAAATAGATGGACGAGTGGGTTCGAGACAATATTGCACTTTTGGACGAGACAGTATTATCAAACCGCGATAAACTTCGAAAGTTCCGTTAGCACAAAAGATAGAGAAAGCTTGGAAATTCCTCGTACTGAAGTACTTATCAACATAGGCAGGTACTGCAGTAAACTATATTTATATGCTGTCAAATGTGAATATGTGTATTTAACGCTATTAAGCACACTAATTATCTATTTAACTTTCTTTGTACCAGGTGATGATATCTGTATCCTCTGTTATGGTATATTAAATATTATAAAAATAAATATTAGGGGACAATCTTACACAATCCGACCTAGTCCCAAACTAAGCAACGCTTAGGTTAGGTACTAGACGACGATAAATAAATACTTAAATGCATAGAAAACACCCATGACTCAGGAACAAATATTCGTGCTCATCGCACGAATAAATGCCCTTCCCGGGATTTGAACCCAGGACCTCGCTTCGTCAAGCTACCAACTAGGTTAAAGCGGTCGTTATGAGGGATTAATATTACATTATTTGTATTTTATTTAAATAGGCAATATAATTAATGTTATTTTTTAGATCTTCTTCGTACTGAAATAATTATTTTCATTTATCTGCACACTCTACCATTGACAATGTCATTTCATGTATTAATTCGAAAACGGCATATGTGCTCAAGTGTAGGTATTCTAATCGCGGTTTGATAATACATATAGTGTTTTTCACGCCTACTGCGGGGAAATTGTAAATCATTATAAATATAAAGTACCTAGTGAATAGTACATTGTTGTAAAGGCTAGAAAGTAGGCAATAGATGGACGAGTGGGTTCGAGGTCCGAGCCGCCAGATGAGGACCTCGAAGGAGACGAGTCCATCTATTGCACTTTTGGCAGAGACTATTACATAGTGCTTTTCACGCCTTCTGCGAGGAAATTGCAAATAATTATAAGTCAAAATTAAGTAACTAATTAAAGATCATAATATGAAACACAGTAGCGCGGCCGCTCGCGTGTCGGGGGGCACCGCGCCGGGCCGCCCCGCACGGTGCCCCCCGACACGCGAGCGGGGCGGGGGCGGGGGAGCTGTGATTGAGCGAATCGCTGTTCGAACCAGGGATCAGAACCGGTTTAAAAAAAAAATTCGTTCATTTGTAAACCCGTATACTACAGTAACGTTTTCATAGAGAACGAATTTATTTCGGTTCTCGTTATTCAAGAAGAACAGAATTTAAAACGTTCCATGTAACTTTATTGAACTGGTAAATAAGATGACATTATTTGTGGATGCATAGCTGGATGTGCAAGCAAAATGTGCAGGCTACGTAAAATGTGCATGTCGCAAAATGTGCATGTCGCCAAATGTGCAAGTCGCAGAATGTGCACATCGCAAAACGTCGAGATCGCAAAATGTGTAGATCGCAAAAAGTGCAGATCGCAAAAAGTGCAGGTTACGCAGAATGTGCAGACAGCCAAATCTGCAGATCGAAAGGTGTGCAGGTCAGTGTAGGTACGACGACGAGCGAAGCGAGGAGGAGTGTTAGGTGTACTGCGACCCTACAGCGCGCGAGCCGAGTGAGCGAAGCGAGCGTGCCGCGGCAGCGGCCGGCGAAGCGCCAGAACCGAACTTTTAATATGAGAATGTGAAATAACACATTTTTGGTTCTGGCGCTTCGCCGGCCACTGCCGCGGCACGCTCGCTTCGCTCGCTCGGCTCGCGCTGTAGAGTCACAGTACACCTTACACTCCTCCTCGGTTCGCTCGTCGTCGTACCTACACCGACCTGCGCATTTTGCAATCTGCACATTTTGCGATCTGAACATTTTGCTGTCTGCACGTTTTGCGTAACCTGCACTTTTTGCCATCTACATTTTGCGATCTCGACGTTATGCGATCTGCACATTTTGCGAGGTGCACCTTTTGCGAGGTGCACCTTTTGCGATTTGGTCCACTGCACATTTTGCGCCTTGCACCAGCTATGCATCCCATTATTTGTCAATCAATTAACTTATCTAAAATAGTCTCTTCAACCAGCAATGCACTGCTATCGCATGACGTTACACCTATTTGTTGTGATAAAGTCATAAATGCCATTATGTTTGATTGATTGACATTGACATCTAGCTAGGCATGAAATGCAATAAATTAAATTGATTTTAATTATGGGAAGGAAGAAAGAATCCAAAATCTTCTCCATGTTTTGTTATGACAAAACCATAAAAAAATCAAAATGTTTAATGGAAGGTTGCAATACATAGAGTATTATTCGTTATCTACTCAGATAACCCATCTATTTGATATACAAATATTACAAATGAGCAAGAAGGATTCGTATCTCAGTCGTAGAAAACCGGTTAATTCTGTTCAACAGAAACGAAATCTGCTAAATAGCGGTTTTGTCATGAAACCGTTCTAAAACCGGTAACCGAAACCAAGAACGCTATTTATTTCAGTTTGGGGTGTAGAGCCAAAACCAGTTTGAATGAAAATACCGGTTTCCGATCCCTGGTTTGAACTGTTCAACAATAACATTGTTGGACAGCTTGAACTCATAGTTGGCCTGTTCGTTCGATGTCCAACTAACCCCAGCTTTGAAGCCTGTTTTCTGACATCTTTTGCCACATTTCCGAGCTGTGGCGCGAAAAGATCATTATAATAAACAAAAGAGCGGCGCTGTCGCGCGAGGCCCTGTGATTGTTCGAATCGGTGTACTGGACTATAAATGCATAGTTGGACAGTTTAAATTCATAGATGGCCTTGTGCGGCGCCACGCTAATGACAGTTTTGAAGCCTGAATTCTGACCATTTTCTGCCACATTTCGGAGCAGTGGCGTGAAAAAATATTCTTGTACAAATATGTAAGGTAAGGGCGCCTATTAACGTGGTACTTAAGGTTATTTTCAAGTCCTAGTTTTTTAAATTATTTAAGTGTTAATTGAACTTTCAGTCGTAACTTTTTGAACCAATTTTAGTTTATTATATTTGATAAAATAATTATTGAAACCACGAAAGGAGAGTCTTCTACTATCATGGATGAGATGTGATTATATTACCGCGAATTTAGCTTTTATTACCGAGGGTACAAAAAGTAGCAATTTTCTACCATCGGTAATAGTAACCTGATACACAATTCGTTACCCAATATCGAGGGTTAAAATAATATTTAAGACTTCGGTTCCGTACATTATTATTATACATCAAGGTTTTTTGGGAAACAAAATAAAACGTTAAGCTATGATTATTGTATTTATTTAAAGTTTGTATTTTGTCACAATCAGGTAGTGAAACTAATTCTGAAATCTATAAAACATAAGAAGAGGAGAGGCCTTTGCCCAGCAGTGGGACACCAAATAGGCTATATAAAAAAACAAATCAACCAATGATGTCAACTAATAATAACCATAAGAATAACTACTCCTTACATACATAGCAGGTAAAGCCTACCTTTTATTAAATCACTGTCACATTACATATAGTATGGATTCGGTATTTTGTATTGAAAGAAAAAAAAAGTTTTATCGAATTTAACCAAGCATTTTAGACATAGAATAATTTTCGAACAATTTAGCATTCTGGGCCAGCCTCTACCTAGTCTAGCCATAAGTTCTGTTACTGGCAGTTAACAATGATTTTAAGAAAAATAATAATTCGAATTTCGAATGTTGTGTTTTGACGTAAGTACTTGGATGTTTTTGCCACCATTTATATACAATATAATATTAAAATAAGTAAATTAATAATGGAGTGGGGTGTCAAAGAAAATAGAATTGCTGTGATTGCTCTGCATAAGGTAGGAATGGAGCCGTCCCACATTTTTGAGACACTAAAAAAGTTAGAGATCAGTCGAATGTTTGTGTATCGTACCATTCAAAGATACACCAAAACGTCCTCTGTCGATGACAGTAAAAGATCTGGCCGACCACGTACTGTTAGAACAAAACAAGCCGTTAATGCTGTAAGGGCCAGAATTCGCCGAAATCCCATAAGAAAACAGAAGATCCTTTCTAAGGAAATGAAAATACCACCTAGGACACTTTCGCGTATAATCAAAGATGACTTGAGTCTTGCAGCTTACCGACGATATACAGGACATATGTTAAATCAGTCACTAAAGGACAAGAGTTGAAAGATCAAAAAGCCTTTTATCTCGATACGCACATGGGAAATATAAAAATATTCTTTTCACGGATGAAAAAATTTTTACTATCGAGCAGCACTACAACAAACAAAATGATAAAGTGTACGCACACAACTCTCGAGAAGCTAAAGAGATAGTTGGAAGGATTCAGCGAGGTCATCATCCCGCTTACGTCATGGTTTGGTGGGGTGTGTCGTATCAAGGCGTCTCTGAGATCCATTTTTGCGAAAAAGGAGTGAAAATTTCAGCTAAAGTGTATCAGGACACGATTTTAGAAACAGTAGTTAAACCACTAAACGACACAATGTTCAAAAATGTACACTGGACCTTTCAGCAGGACTCAGCCCCGGGTCATAAAGCTCGCACCACCCAGATTTGGCTGCAAAGGAATGTTCCGGACTTCATCAAGGCAGATGATTGGCCCTCTTCCAGTCCCGACTTAAATCCCCTGGACTATAAATTGTGGTCAGTGTTAGAGGACATGGTCTGCTCTAAACGCCATGCCAATATCGATTCTCTAAAAAAATCTTTGAAGGTAGCAGTGGCAAATTTCCCAATGGATACAGTGCGTGAATCTATAGACGTGTGGCCGGATCGTTTGAGGGCGTGTATTAAAGCTAAAGGCGGGCATTTTGAATAAAAAATATATTGTTTAGAAACCTTATTAACTTACCTATAAATAAACATTTACTTATGGTAAATTAATTACATCCTTTTAAAAATATGTTTCATTTCATTTGTAACAGAACTTATGGCTAGACTAGGTAATTAAATGGTTAAAGAGGAGTTTCGTAACATTCTGTAAGTGTAATATTATGGTGTCATTTTAAATCACTAATAAGTTTATGGTCTAAGAGCTAGCGACCAAATCGGTCATGTGCATTGAAACTCCGTTAGCTACTTCCCTGTACAACCTTTTCCTATAATCTTCGTGCTGGCAGGCCACGGGCTGCTCGTTCGGAAACGTTCGGGTTTTCCCGGTCAACGGGTGCGAGGACAGCGGCTACTCTCTGTTAGCCGAATACAATCGACGCGCCGTGAGCGCGCTGACGCGTTCGCCGTCTGATATCCCCTCCACGTCCGCTTTTTTTGCCTTCCCCTCAGCACATTTTCGAACGAAATCCAACGATTTCAACAATTTTTTTCGATACCTTTCCACCGATATTTTTGCATGGCATTTTTTTTTGGTTAACATATTAATTAATCTCGCGTCAGAAAAAAGCCAATACAGCTGAGCCCACATGAAAATTATTATTATTTTGGTATTTTTAATTAACGCTGGCAACCCATTCCCACCACCCGATCGATTAAATTTTTTTTGGGTGCACAGGGAGTACAGAGCAGCTGTTTGAAAAAAAATTGAAGTCGCTGAGCCCACATTTTTTTCTTTTTTTTCTCCACTCCACTACACCCGCACCCACCGCCCGCGGCCTGCCAGCACGAAGATTATCGGAAAAGGTTGTTCAGGGAAGTAGCTAACGGAGTTTCAATGCAGCTGAAGCCACATAGCCGATTTGGTCGCTAGCTCTCCGTCTATTATACATATAAACCTTCCTCCTGAATCACCATCTATTAAAAAACCGCATCAAAATCCGTTGCGTGCGTAGTTTTAAAGATCTAAGCACACATGGGGACAGACAGCGGGAAGCGACTTTGTATTAGACTATGTAGTGATTGTGCCCCGGGTTCCAAATGTTTTAGTTCTTTATTTAATTTACAAATTTTGCTGTGATATGTTATTAATGTTATTATCTCCGTTCACCACATCTTAATAATCAAGAGAAATTTTAAATTTTATCAAATGAAATTATACGAACGGAACCCTAGATATGATTTATTTTAAGAGAAGACTAAAATGTCACTCGGTAATAGATACTTACTTATTTTTAACCTATTATCGACCCAAACAAATATTGAATGGGTCGGTAAAAGATTCCCATAGTTACTATTACCGAGTGTTATGGGATCATAACATCGGTAATAGACTTAATTTTGTAAAATCTAATGCCGACCCATAAAAACTAGGATACAATTGTATTTACATTACAAATCAAACATATATATTACAAGCTTGGTATAAAACCGCAATAATATAACTGGTAAGTAGATATAGTTAATTATTACAATATTTAAACGACATGACAAAATAAGGGTTTCGATAGAAACTGCAGATTCAGTACTAAAGTTTTGGTTAAAGGGTTCGTTGAATACTTTCCATACCACGGAAATAGTTCTTTAATAGCGTCAGTAGATCAAGATTCGAATAACTGTAAGAGATTTTATAATCGATTACATAATTAAAAAGATATAGCTATATAGATATATATTATAAAGAAGCCAATCGCCGAATTAACTATTACCGTGGTATGCCACGGTATTTGTTTCCCCAACTAAAATTGCCAGTGACGCCACACGTTTGCATGACACAACCTCTTTCTACGCTGCCGTCGCGGAAACTGACGAATTGCGAGCTTGTTATTTCATTCACAAACATTTGCGTAAACTCGCAAACAGGACCGTTAGTCAATTAAATTAGGCTTCATTTGTGTATAATATGTTTAATTGTAAAAGCAAACGCTCGCAATGCGTTAAGTTAACGCATTTTAAAAGCAAACCGTTTCAAAATTAAACCGAACATTCTCCTCGTGTGTAAATATGTCAAAAAACTGATATTGGCAAATCCACCTGGCTAAAACAGCAAGGGGTAAAAGCCATACTAAAAAAAAAAAAACAACCGTTCGATTTACAATTAAACATATACACATAGTGATGCGCGACTTCGAATGATTCGACTAATCGAATAATTAGCGATTACTAATATCAATAATCGATTATGACATTAGTAATATACTAATGTTGACAATCGAATGACGACTACTAATCAGTAACTACTAATGGTAAGCTATATAGATAAGCTCTTCCTCGTTGGGAATTATTTTAGTCTCTAGTCGACTCCATTCAGTCCCACTACTTCAATTCGATTTGGGTCGAATCGACTCTGCGTTCATTAGTGACTAATAATCGAATGATTATAAATTGAATCGAATAAGTCGAATGATTATTATAATCGACTAATCGATTTAGTATTATTTTAGCTTTTAATCCGTATTTTGAAATGCCGGAGTAATGGTAGCCGAATTTGATACTAATGCCCTGGTAATAGGCGCCGTTACCTTAGCAATGATTGTGATACTTATGATACTTACAAAACCCATCAAGGAATCAATGTTCGGGAACGCAATGGCAAACATGGCAATCACGATCACGAACACGGCTCTGAAGAAAAGTTCCGCCTTAAAATGGTTTTCAGGGCGGAAACGAGGCTTGATGTAGTAAAACACGCACTGAAAAGGCATGAAATACTGGACCGCATGCGTAACGTAGAGCATTATTACAATACCACACTTCAGAATCTTTGGGCCTCTGAAAATAACATTTCACGTCAGGATTTGAAGAAGACTATCCCTACAATCCAATTGTGTCAATGCTGACAATCGTGACCTCCATGTTGGGGTGATTAAAATTTTCTTGACGAGAATCAGAATTGGGCCGATTGTCTATCGTTCCTTTTGTCATTGAATACAATTTGGTAGGTTGGGAGAGCTCGCTTCTAATACCCTCAAGTCACAAAGGGGGTCATAGAAAGGCTAAAAGAACAGGATGGGGGAGAGAGAATGGAGGGAAGCATCCGGATGTAGACAGACAGAGATGTTTGGTAGGAGGCATGGATCACAAAATAACCAGGTATCTGCTGAAACTGGGTAAGAGCAATCTGAGGTTGTTGACTGGGATTGTGACCGGTCATAATACTCTAAATAGACACTTAAAGATAATAGGTATCAGTAACGATGCTTCTTGCCCATACTGTGGGAAGAAGAAACCAGTAAGCATGTACTAGCGGAATGTGTTATGAACGCGGCACCGCGTTTTAATACATTCGATAAAGATTGAGGAGGGGATTGAAGGTTGCTTTGTGTTGTTTGTAATAATGAATTTTAATTATTTAAACTTAATTTTTTGTTTCATTTAAGGATTAAAGATGACTTCGAGTTATGAGGATAAACCTATTAAAATAGATTTAAAAAAAAAAAAATTGGCACGATCATAAATCCCGGCGATTTTAGGTGATTAATTGTTGAATTGATTTCAAATTGTTTGAGGGCAAATATTTGTTGGCAAATCTACTATTTTGCCCTCAAACCTATTATTATATTTAATTCTATTCAAAACTAATTTTATTGGCGATCGTTTAAATGACATCCAATCATAAATATGTCCCATAACTCTTATGTCAACGGATTAGGGTTTTGGTACTTATTTATGAGAGGATGTTATCGATGCATATATTTTTGCACTTGACTGTACAGAGCCAAGCATACAATAAGCACGAACATAAACGCATGCAAGTCCCTTTGAGTTGCAGCAGTGGACTGTTTTTGGCAGATATGATGATGATGATTGTATGTCAATGAGTCAAATAGACTTGACCAAAGTCATCCATAATTAATTTTATTTCTGCTCGACTTCTCTATCGAAATTATACTTACAGCGTGAAGGGGAAGTTCATTGTCAATGGTGACATGCATTTGTCCAGAAATGCAGCGTAACCGAAGAAGGAGGCAGTGAACACGGCTCCTATGATGAATAAGTAGGCTGTAAAAAAAATAGGGGAAAATTTTAACAGGGGTACGGTAAAGTGAAATGACATCTCGCTTATTCGCCAACTCTTGAACTAACAACTGGGGAAGTACCTCCACCTTGCAGAAGACCACATCCACAATAACACTACTACTTGCTCTGTAGTGTTGTGTTCCTGGTGGTGAGCAAGGTCCCCAGAGCTCCAGAGGATGTGTTTTGTTGAGAGCGAGGGAATTTGTTCCTTCAGCTGTCGATACGGCGAATCCTCAAACATATCAAGGGTCAGCAATGCCCATGTTACTGCTTTGGAGTTGCATGCGTCTATAGGCTGCGGTGTCCGCTTACCATCGCGTAGGCGTTTGCCACTCCGAAATTTCTAGGCCAGTCAAAAAGTTGGAGCTCCGGATCTCTGGGTTCGATGAGTCTGTTACCCCGGAGACAGTACAAGAGGTGGTAGTCGAAAAAGGGAAATGCCCGGCCACACAAATTGACGTGGGGAAAATAAGATGGGCTGGGAATGGTACTGGAGCTGTGATAGTCAGATGTCCCATCACGGCCGCCAAAACGGTCTCAGCGGAGGACCGCTTACTGCTCGGCTGGTCGGCGGCCCGAATCCAGGCGTTGGACCCGTTGCCGATGCGTTGTTTTGGGTGCTGGGGGACGGGGCACACCAGAGCGATGTGTCCGTCTCCAGTGGACAGAAGCGGCCTATGCTTACGTTGCAGCAGTGGCCTGCTGCAACGGAAGCATAGGCCGTGACCAGCCAGGCCACCAGGCCAGAATAAAGGCGGATCACGTAATGGGGGGACAGTCGTGCAACCCCCCACATGTCGGAGGAAGGGAGGCCGCCTCCAGGACCCCGGGGACCTCCGAGACACCAGCGGTAACACCGTTCGTTGAGGGACAACACGAAATGGAGCACTGATGCCAGCACGACCTACGCAACATTTCGAGGTCTTGCAGTGTAACATTAATCACTGCGCCCGCGCACAGGATCTATTGATTCAATATATGGCGGAGTGGGGCATCAGTGCTGCAGTAGTGGCGGAGCCATACTTTGTGCCCCCTCAACCCAACTGGGTTGGGGATACCAATGGATTGGTGGTGGTCGTTGTTCCTCCGATGGGCAGCCATCCCCCCATATCCTATATATATATCAAGGGTATCCAGTGGCCCAGGGTATGCGGCGGTCAGCTGGGGCGAAACGTTACTGGTAGGGATTTATTCTCCCCGAATTGACCGCTGTCCGCCTTTGAACAATTCATAAATGTTCTGGGAAGGGTCGTGGGGGGGGGGCTGCATCGGCTCAGGTTCTGGTCATGGGGGACTTTAATGCGAAGTGTACGGCGTGGGGTTCCCCCAGGACGGACCCAAGGGGGGAAGTCCTGTGGGAGTGGGCGGCGGGCTTAGGGCTCGAGGTCCTAAACCGGGGCTCAGCCAATATCTGCGTGCGCCGGCAGGGGGGTCCACCGTGGATGTTACATTCGCGACCCCTGCCGTACCTGCGCGCACCTCTGGCTG
Source organism: Epinotia bilunana (assembly GCA_947049275.1). NCBI lineage: Eukaryota > Metazoa > Arthropoda > Insecta > Lepidoptera > Tortricidae > Epinotia > Epinotia bilunana. The sequence continues at coordinate 10,937,539 of OX346275.1, read as the reverse complement.
GCGTATCCTGGGGGATGTCGAGATCCTCTCTGATCACCTCTACATCAGGATGAGGGTCTCCGAAATGACGCAACTACGACCGCCCGGTCTAGTGGGACAAAGGAGAAGGGGAACCTTCCCGAGATGCTGCTTTGCCAGCCTCGACAGGGAAGCAGCGGAGGAGGCGGCGCTGGTGGAGGTGAGATGGGGACCCAGACCTGACAGAGAGCGGGATGTAGAGGAGCGGGCCAGAGAGTTCCGCGTATCACTCAGTGAGGTGTGCGATGCGGGCATGCGAAGGGCGGGTAAGCCATCGACTAAAAGCCAGTGTACTGGTATTCGGAAGAGGTTGCGGCCCTCCGACTCGTCAGTAACGGAGCACGGAGAGAGTACACCCGATGCCGACGCCGACGACACACCGCGGAAGAGGAGGAACTCCTGCACAGGGCCTTGAAAGAGGCAAAGGAAGCCCTGTCGTTGGCAATAATAAAAGCCAAAGACACTGCCCATGAGGCGTCCCTGGCCACACTGGACGGAGATCCATGGGGACAGCCTTATAGAGTAGTGCGCAACAAAATGCGCCGTGGCCCCACAATAGACTCCCTGGAACCAGAGCTCCTGTCAGGAGTGGTGGGGGGTTTGTTCCCATCTGCCCATGATTTCGTTCCTCCGAGAATGACGACGGGTTTCCTAGAAAGGGATGAGGCAATACGTACAGGTACCACCAATAACGGGCCTGCAAAAAGGCCCCCGGACCAGACGGTGTACCCGGAAAACTCTTGCCGTTGGCGCTGGGCCATCTCGGGAGCCGCATAAAGGACTTCTTTAATGACTGTCTTGAGGCGGGGCAGTTTCCAGGCTGCTGGAAGGAAGGGAAGCTCTGCCTTCTCCGTAAGGACACCCGCCCGGCGGACTCCCCGTCTGGATGGAGGCCAATTGTCCTTTTGGACGAAATTGGGAAGATGTTTGAACGTGTCCTCGCTTCCCGGATCGTTCAACATCTGAACAGTACGGGTCCCAACGTGTCTGATCGCCAATTTGGCTTTAGGATCGGACGATCAATCATCGACGCACTGGGAGCCCTCAGATTTTTTTCTGAGAATGCGGAAAGGAGAGGTGAGGGTGTGGTGGCGGTTTCCCTGGACATCTCCAACGCATTTGGCACCCTGCCATACTCTGTCATCGGTGAGGCGCTCCGATACCACGGATTGCCAACCTTCTTGCGGCGCATCGTGGAGCACTACCTCACGCAAAGGGTGGTGCTCTACGAGGAAAAAAGAGGACAGAGGAGGATGTGACCCATGGCCTGCGGAGTACCCCAGGGCTCCGTATTAGGGCCTCTACTCTGAAACATGGGCGGTACGATTGGGCGATTAGGGGTGTTCTCCTCCCCCGGATGGCCGTCATTTGCTACGCGGACGATACCATGGTGGCTGTCCGGGGAATGGAAATGAGGGAGTGCATGCGGAGGGCGGAGGTAGCCGTGGACCTCATGGTCACCCGCATAAAGCTGCTGGGCTTAAAGGTGTCCCTGCCGAAGACCGACGCCATTATTTTCGGGGGAAGGGCCTGGCGACCGCGAGCAGGGTGCACCCTGAGGGTGAATGGCGAACAGGTCCAGGTTAAAGCCCACATTAATTATCTGGGCCTCACCCTGGACCGCAGGTGGAGTTTCGACGCGCATTTCCGCCAACTTGCTCCCCGAATTACGGCAACGGCTTCAGCCTTGGGCCGGTTGCTGCCAAACGTGGGTGGGCCATCCATGGCTTGCCGCCGCTTATATGCTGGCGTCACCCACAGCATGGCCCTTTACGGAGCACCAATATGGGCGGACCGGCTCAACGCGGCAAATAAGGCCCTGCTAAGAAGGCCACAGAGAGTGGTGGCCATCAGAATTTGCAGGGCCTACGTGACGGTGGCATGGGCGGTGGCATGCGCTTTGGCAGGAACTCCTCCGTGGGAGCTTGACGCAGAGGTGCTAGCACATAGGGAGCGGTCGAGGTACCGGGCCTCTGGTGAGTTCCCCGCTCCCGAAGAGGTGGGGGCTGCCCGTAGACAGGCCGAAAGGAGGATGAGGGACAGATGGAAGAGCGACCTCGAGGACTCCCCTTATGGAGTCCGCACTATAGGGGCACTGCTAGGGTCATTCGAACTATGGCTGGAGAGGTCCTACGGCAAGGTGGTAAAATTTTAAAATAAAATCTCGTAAAAATCGATTGATTTTCTGATTGTACTTAAATCATAATTAAATATGTGTCGCAACAGAACCAATAGATCTAGACTAGTTCTTTAAAAGAAGATTTTATTCCCACTAGTCGTGCGTAGAACGTTTTAAGGAATTTGCCAGCTGCACTGGTTAGTAATGCCCACCGATTGCACCGAACAATGTTTTGTGTTTATAAATAACTAGCTTCCGCCCGCGACTTTGTCTGCGTGGACCCGGGATAAAAACTATCCTATATTTTAATCCAGGCTATAAACTATCTTCATGCAAAATTTCATTCAAATGGGTTCAGCCGTTTAAGCGTGATTGAGTAACAAACATCCAAACATCTAAACTTTCGCATTTATAATATTAGTAGGATATTGAAAATTTTAAGTGTTTAGGTATTCCCTGCTTGTATAATTAGGTAAATAAACCTGATCGTTCTGTTTAAATAAATACAATACTTATTAAAATCATTTTAGAGTGCGACTACATTCATTCGCTATTTAATCTTCCCAAACGGGAGCGCAGTCACGTCACATTATATGATAAAATGTCAATTTGATTCTTATTTGCTAATATGGCGCTTATAACCAAAAACACTAAGTTCTCTTTTGTATGAAACATATATCTTAATGCAGGTTATAAGTAAACGTTATTATTATTAGCAACTACTGAAATATAGGCTAGAGTTGTCGTTTTGGGGCAATTTCTTATCATTTTTACTTTATAATAATGTCAATGCTTAGAACATTATATAATAAACAAGTTTCTGACAAAAATTTCATTTTTTGTACAAGCTTTAATTGCGGACTGTACTTTTTTGTATACCATCATCAACTACTTGCTCATTGAGACGGTTCTAATGAGCCCAAACTCAACTAGGTACTAAATTCCCATGGCCACCTTCCGTCTCCATTATCAGAATTGTCATCCAAACTATACTTTATAGTTTCGAATTAATTTGATTGATTAATTCAACTTTTTGAGGTTTAATAAATAAATAAATATTTGGCAACAATCTTACACAAATCAACCTAATCCCAAATTAAGCAAAGTTCTTACTATGAGTATATTTTTATGTATTTGTGCGTTATAAATAAATAATTATGGGAACTTACCAGTCAATAACACAAATTTAATTTTCTCTGGCTCCTTCATATTATTTTCCACGGGGATGATCACGCCCACACACGACAAGCTGAATACACTCATGCCCGTAAACTTGATCTGGTTGTACAGCGTTGTGAAAGGGACCATGCCGTGGAAGTCGGGGTTGTTGTGGAAAGCGTAGTACACCGTCGTCAGCAGGCAGACACCTGGAAACCAATCGAAAACGGCATTCTAAATTCTAGGCAAACTGTACTCGTGCCTACCTAGACACAGTTCTTAATGACATAAACTTTTTTTTCATAAATTTATTGGGACGCTACTGTTAAAATGCTAATTTATTTAAAGAGTTCTCTCACGGATTCTCTTATCTATTAACCTTTGGCCAGGATCAGACGATGTCACAAAGTCTTAAACTACAGCGACATCGACAGAATAAACGCTTCATGCATCCAATACTGCTGGTGTTGGAATAGCATCAAGAAATCGGCGATCATAGTAGCGGGCGATCTGACCTGACCATACCAGTGTTTAGAGATCAAAAAATAAAATAAAAAGACAATTTTCATTTGAAATTTTATTTGTTTGTGGTTTTTCTTCTGGATTGGAAAGTCAGATGATAGTGCTCTTCGCGCCCCTTTGGAACCCTGCGCAACTGAGCAGGGTTCCAAAGGGGCGCGAAGAGCAGCATAATCTATGGCCGCTAGAGGGGCGCCAATGAGATGCCTGCCTAGGGTGCTCTCCACATTTACTTAATCTGCCTCTGACAATACCTTATCAATAGTGCATTGTTGTAGAGGCTAAAAGTAGGGAATAGATGGACGAGTGAGTTCCATGAAGAAGAGTGGCCGAGATATTACATATAGTGCTTTTCACGTTTAATGCGGATAAATTGCAAATAAGTAATTATTAATCTAAAGTGATATTACGATACTATGCTGGAGCTCGCCCGGTGCCCACCCGCGTCGGATTGGTCGTATCGTTGTTCTAACTTGATTACAATAACATTATTGACCTGTTTGTATTCATAGAAGGGCCGTGCATGCAACGTACAGCTAACCACAGTTTTGAAGCCACAATTTTGATCACCTTTCGACACACTTCCGAGCAGTGGCGTGAAAAGTAAGTTTGTAAGGTTATAATTTCCCTTAGGCCACGTGGTCTAACCGGTATGTCCGTACCATTTCATTTACCGTTGATTCGATTAAGCGCAACCAAAAGTTCTCTTAGTCCGATTGTGGAAATATTAAGACATATCTTTGTAGTCTGATCGGCCGGACGTTTTTTTATGGTTCCGTAGTCACCAAAGAACCCTAATAGTTTCGCCATGTCCGTCTGTCCGTCTGCGGCTTACTAAGTGACCACTTCTAGAAAGCTGTTATTCGGGATAGGTATATTAATCAATCACGCCGACAAAACAACTTAATTTAAATATAGTTTTTTTTAAAAGTGTAATTTCCCTAAGATACGTAAAATGGGTATGTATTATTTTGTCTCTTTAAACCCATGGGTATCGTTAGATAACTTGTTCAAAAATATTATGGGTTTTTAAACAGCATTTTTCAACTCAATGATCCGTTTGCGTGATATTGGGCTTCAAAGCGCTAACTTTATTCGAGTCAACTGTTTTTCAAGAATATATTTTACCATTTTGTCGGCGTCATTGATTTATCTGCTCATGCCTAATTGCAGCTTTCTATTAGTAAGGGTCACTAAGTCGAAAACGAATAGACGGACAGACGAAAATGGCGAAACTATAAGGATTCCTTGTTGACTACGGAACCCTAATATTAGAAAAATCGTGCGTTATTTGTCATGCGATTCGAAGAAAACCACTGTGAAACTTATGTTAAACAGTGTATAATGTTTGAAATATAGTAAGAGGTCACAACTTTGAACAGTAATTGCAGCAGCGGTGCGTCCCTCGTGGAAGGTGTGAGGCTGACTCCACCGCTCGATGTCGTGGCCGAACCGTAAAAACTGGACCAAAGCCCGACCACAATTATGCGAGGATTGTCAATGGGGGTCATACTTTCAAGTTGTCTGAACATATCTGTTGTTGGATCAATCAACTATGTATTTAATGTTATTCTATTCCGTTAGGAGAAAAACTGACACAGATTCTTAAAAGACTAGTTACACAATGGACTAACATGCTTAGAAGATGACCTATAATAATTTACTTTAAAAACAAAGTTTTAACAAACTTCAATTCAGTACTCCAGTTTAATTAAAAACAAATTAAAAGTTTCCTCGATTTCTAAATGATCGTATCATCAGATCCTGACCTGATGACTGTGAGACCACCTGGGAAAGATACCAATCAGTCTAGGTGTCTTCGAGTTATCGGGGAACACATAAAATATCAAAAATTCCGAAGAAATGAGAACCTCCTCCTTTTTTGAAGTCAGTTATAAAGGGGTTTAAAATTACAAGAAAACCTCAAGTAAAAAATTAAAATATAAACAGCAAAAAGTTGATACACCCTAAAATACCCTGAACTAATTTGTAGTTCCATTGAAATTCCCCAATATGGCGACCCTCACATAATTCTAGTCAGGCTTTATTATGTACCTATTACAGCATTGGCGACTAATGAAAATGGCGCCAAATACTTCATCTGAGTTATCAGGCATATTACGATAATCGGTATTATCATTGCTGCCACATAGACCCGCAAATGTGGATATCCTGAAAAGAAAGGATACATTAACAGCATAGTCGACACGAAATAAGAACAAACATGGAGTCATTCAGAGAGGTTCACTAGGGAGTATTCGTAAAGGTGCTGATAGACTATAGAATTTACATGTAACAAAACATCGATAATTCACCGTTTTTTAAATTCCTCGAACCGAACAACGAACTGAGCAAAGCATGGAGCCAGAAATCGCTACGAACATTTTCACGATCACTCTAGTGAACGCTCTAGTAAATGCCTGTGGGAGGTGTGGACGGAGAAAGACAACGGCGGCATAATTAACACGATTGCTCAGTGCGGCCAAAATCTCGACACAAAATTTACCTAGAATGCTGTATTACTAAATTACCTGTAAAAATGCTCATCGCAAGTGAATTATTAAGTCAATCAGCACCAGGGATTCCGAACTGATTTCCCTATTTAGGGTAATCCATTGGGTTATTTTAGTTGTTTTTAAAAACCTATCCATTTTGGTTACCTTACCCTATATAACCCTATTGATCGAGTTAACTTGGTTTGCCATTAACCTTAAACCTAACCTTAAAATAGGGTAACCACATTATTTATTCTAAACGGGACTTAATCGCGTATAACTAAATTATTTATTTACCTCACTGAGGTCTCCCGATCGGATGTGTTGCAACATCCATGGTCACGGGACAACTCCCGTGACCCCTGAGTTTACGCGATTAAGTCCCGTTTAGTATAAATAATGTGTGAGAATCGTGAAAGTTTAAATCAGTATAATAGGGTAACCAAATCGATAGGCCTAAATAGGTAACGCCAACATATTGGTCGTAATAGATCAAATAAAAATGATTATATTCCGACTGATTTACGGTTCAAATTTAAACTTATTAACAGAGTTGTGAAATAGTCAAAGGGTTAAGACTAAAAAAGGGTGTTCCGGCCATTGGTCGGCTCCTTAGGACAGATTTAGCCGTAAACCAACGGGAGGCGAAAACTAAAGATAAGGATTAACAGGTGGGCTCGGGAGAAATAAATCAGGAATTAGTTTTTCACACATTATAACTGATGACCGCCGTCTAAATGCAATTTATTTAAAAACCTTTTTCGTTTCAGTATTTTAACAGAAAATAAAATTTATACCTAAAGGGCCACTTTTGACACAATGCTGAAAGGCCTGAATCACACTGGCACGGCATGTGGTGGCGGTCAATAGTAAACTTGACATTAAGACCGTACATTGGCTGAGCCTTTTTTCAGATTGGAGAATTCCCATTAAATATTTCTGTCGCGCTGTCGGAGGCGGGGCCGTGCGCGGGCTTGTGTGCACGCTCGCACGCAGACAAATCCATTTAAATTTAGAATAGGTATAGGTACAATGTTATAAAATTGATCCGCAATGTTGACAGATCACTGTTGGCTATTAAATCACGTTTTATTTTATAGAGAAAAAAACTCAAAATGAATAAAACTGAACCACTAAGTACATACCATCAAGATCCACAGCGCAGGTTTCGTCATTCCACGGATAAAGCATCCACCACAGGTTTCGTCAGTAAAATATAGATACAACACACACTCCGCAACACGCATCGTCAACTAAAACTTATAATACATAACCCAGATCCAACCTTATCGTCCCGCGTGATACGCACCCGCCACAAACGTCCCAAAAATACTCGCCGCATTGCCACGTTGGATGGCCAAAGAAATACGTTGCACCAGGTACGCAACAGATCTTGGGTCACAACCCCTATCACGCAAACGTTTCCCCAAAGTCTGTATAAAACGCTACGCTTCCAGACACCAAGGACCCGCCGCTTCGACAGCAAGAGGGACGAAATCATAGACCGGCTCCAAGTTTGAATATTTGGCGTGCTTGTGCCTTGCTACATTCTCTGCAGCACCCAGCCACCCGCGTTGTTTGCTAACACAAGTCGCATCCCACAATAAACTACGCCCTTTCTCCCAAGGAACCAGTGTAAGACCGTCTGGCCTCTTCCCATCCGTCCGACTCAAACCCTGGGGCTCCAAAACGCAAGGTACATTTGCCCGACGAACGATATCATTGATAGTATGATGCCGAGAGAATCTACCAGCGCTTCGTACACAACTTAGCCCATGATGCCCATTAGACTCCACCATCACCCCACAGACGCAAAGTTGTGGCTCACAAACTTTGCACCCAAGCCTCAAAGCTGCGCCGATCCTCAGAGAATCATCATCTAATAAGGTTCCCAAGTGCGATGAAGGCAATGCATGTAACCAAGCTCCTGATTCGGGCTCAACTGCGGCCCTAAGACGAGCTAACTCCACCCCCGAAGCACCCTCTAGCAACTCGTTATAAGTTTGTCGGCTCAAAATGTCATCCCACGATCTCTGCACCTCCAGTTTTTCTGGTCGCTCACCACTAGTACAGCGAACTGACCACTCGGTTTAAGCATTTTCCACAAAAGGCACACGAACGCTGTCTATATCGCGAGACAAAATGCGCGCTACAAGCTTAAGACACGCGTGTGACGAAGCAAGAAAACCCACAAGCCCTATGTCCTCCGTGCGCCGAACACCTAACGCACCATGCCGTATGGGAGTCTTCCTGACGCCAGTGGGACTCACATTAAGGATGGTTTCTAGTCCATTGCGAAGTACATCGTCGAAGCCCTGGATCACCCACGGAAACATCCATATTGGCGCAGTTCTCAAAGTGTACATCACGCGTGGGATTGAAAAACAATTACGTAACAACACAAGAGACACGTGCGCCGAGAGATGCCGCAGATGATTCATGGACTTGAACATAGCTGTTGCCTTATTCTGTATTACTTCATTAACCCCTTCCGCAAAAATTGGCGCACCAAGGAGTGACAACGAGGACCGATCAACTAGCTTTAAGCCCGGCAGCAAAGCCTGGAAATCCGATAAAGAGACCACTGATCCTGGAGTACACTGATAAAACTCACATTTATCTGCATTTATTTCCAAGCCGATTCCTGACAAGGCTGGTAGAAGCTTTCTTAAATCACTTAAGACCACATCAGGACTGCCTCCCACCGTTCCATCATCCAAATACCAAATATTAAGAGGGGAGTCCAACGAAGTAACAATATTCTGCATGGCCAGACAAAAAAGAAAGGGCCCTATTGGATCACCCTGTTGGGCTCCAACCTGCGATGAAATTGGAACAGAGCCATAGAACAGATTGCTTGGAGAAGAATAGCACTGATGAAGGAAGGGATATAGAGCAGGAACATGATCCCTCACCTCCCTCAAAATGATATCCCACACTATTAAAAGCATTCCTGATATCCAGCTTCAAAACCACATTGTCAGCATTTTCCTGAGCCAATACATAGGATCGCACTCCATGAATAGCCGCTTCACATCCCATTGGTGTACCAAAGCCCAACTGATGCGGCTGAAGATAATTCGCCATCTCTTCTCTCACCGAACGACAGGCAAGCTTGGAAACGAGGCGACGCAATGTATTTCCTACAGCAATAGGCCTGACGCCGCCATCCTTTTTTGACAGGGCACACAAAGACGCCCCATACAAATACGGACAGGCCTGAGGGTTGACCATACCTCTTAAAAGGAAGTTACGTAACTTCGTAAGAGACTCCAAGAGTTTAGCGCCATTATCCCCGGCCGACGGAGAGGTCAACTCTTTCAAATGCTGAGGACGCAAGCCATCCAACCCCGAAGCAGAACCATTGTAAAAGGAGCCCAAAGCTGCTACTACTTCACTCTGTGTTACTGCCAAATACGAATCAGACAGATTAGATTCAGAAGGAAAAACAAGCTGCCTCGAAGGTGATGGGTGCTTATCGCACAAAGACCTTAGCGTGTCAGCACCCTGAGGCGAAAGAGTGGAGTCGGAAAGGAGAAGACGCACTGCACCCCTTAAGTCTCTGTCGTGCACCTTAGCTTCTATACTCCGGTAAAAAGAGTGTGACTTGCGACCGACTTCCTCTGGAAAATACAGACAAGAACTGTCAATATTTTGCTTAACTCTTGAAGTCAATGATCTGCGGTCGGTACCCTCCGGAACCCTCAAAGCCGTAAAAGAAAATGAAAGAAGAGCAAACCAGTCACTTAACTCATTATTGCTCAAACAATCTTGTATTATGGTGCATAATTTACCTGCAGCTAGATACCTCGCACCTTTGGGTACGTGACGTAAAACCTTCACATTTCTCTTCAGGTCTGACAATCTCGACAATTCTACATCAACATTCAAGGTCGACGACGTAGACTCCCCAGCCACCTGCGAGTGCGACCCGACTACCTCCCTATGCACGCGACTAATATGGACACTAAGACCCCTAGGTACAACATATTGCCTCGAAGCATTGGGACAATAAGGGCAAGGCTGAAGATTGGGGTTGGTCATATTTCATATAGAAAATTTAACGATAGAAATGTGCTTAACTATAATTATTATTATAAAAATACATACATATATATATATATATATATATATATATATATTTACAAAGTAAAACTTCAAGTCGTAAAATTTTCAATTAAAATATTAAACAAAAGTCAGTGAAAAACGATAAAAGCATTCCAAAAAAAGAAAACCTCTAACATGAAAATAAAAAACATAAAAAATCAATTATATAATTTAATTAATTTATTTAATTTTGGATTTTTTGTGCTTTTTATATAAAAACGCACAAAAAATCCAATGTCAAAAAGTCAAAGGCATGTAAAATACAACACAAAACATCATTAACAAAATAAAATCTTAAGTCTCGAACTTGGCCCACACTAGACACCCAATCACCAACCACCGCAGGTAGGTATATACTTGCATGTACTTTCTAGGTAATAAGTGTCAGTACCACTGTATTTAATCACACCCTCGCCTGCACACATTTACCATATTTCGCGTCCACTTTAACGCACTATGCCGCAACACCTTCGAACCGTACGCACCCCAAAACCGCCGTTAACTTGTGGAGCTATTTAAAACTTGCTGTTCACTATGTAATATCACTCAGTTAGCCCCGACTATTTCGATCGCCATGCACTGGCAGTGTCGCGTATACGCGTGTGTTTCCGAACGCAGCTGTCAGCTGTCAGTGTCAATCCAGATCCAATCAGCTGTAGGTGGTCCCGTTACCCGTAGCCGAGAACAAACGAATAATTTAACATATTCCTCCACTTTGAATCCACTTCAGGCTGTAACGGTTAGAAAGTGAAACGTACCGAAATCTTCGTTTGTTATTCTGCGCCTCTGTGTCTTGCTTCACTACGGATTATCAATACTTAGTGCGCGCCTCTGTTGTTGGGCTATTAAATTATGCCTTTCACGATACATTGTCAAGACTACCAGCCACCAATAAGCATTTCGAGTAGCAATGTACTCCACGTCGTGGCGTGATCAGTAATCGTTAGCTTTCCCAGGCAGATCTCGGGTTCGAATCCCAGAGAGTTACTTTAGTTATTGTAAGTTAAATAATCTAATAAAAAAAAGAAATAAAAATACTACACATATATAAGCTAATCTTAATATTGATAAAAGATTTTAGTCAAGTAGCTTCGTTCTAACATTTCGTCATATTTTACAAATATATTATAGTATTATGCTAATATCATAATTATAAACAACATTAATTCAATATTAAAATTAACGAAAATCCGGTTCCACTATTAGCTAGAAACTGCCATGGTTTTCGCGATTTGAAAATGTAACACATCACTAGGAATTTTAAAAATATTTTACAAAAAGTGCCGCCGGTCGCTGGGATCGAACCCAAGTACATTGACTTCGCCTTCATGCGAGACCAAAGAGCCATTTATGATTTGTACAAAGACGATGAATTTTCAAATGACTTGATGACATTTAGCTAACATGGGCAACGGAATTGTTATACCCATTATTATTTAACAAATAAAATAAATCTGCTAAATCATCACGATACATTTATCAGATAGAAAAAAATGGGTAAATGAGGCGAACTGGAAGAAAAAAGCTACTATATTATATGATTGCTAAACGAAGAAAACATCATTTTTTTGTCAAACGTACAAATCACTTCGAATTACAAGACCATGCGACATCCTCAATTGAGTCAATACCTTTAGATACGTTTCCTTCATCAATACGAGAAAACGCAAGCTCGTCGGCATCAACTGTACAGTCAGGGGTATTAACATACGTACAGTTATCATCATAAACATGTACACATTCTAGAACCTTATAAGCTAAGAGATGAGGTCGAAAAGTGTATACATGTTTATGATGCTGACTGTACATACATAAAGACATAAATATCTGTACAGTCAGCATCATAAACATGTATATACTTTTGGTGGTTGTGGGACCTTATCGCTTCAAGCGGCGGTCGTCGGTTCGAATCGTACCAATGAGTTTTCGGAACTTATGTACGGAATATTTACCGTTAGCTTTTCGGCGAAGGAAAACATCGTGAGGAAACCGGTTATCAATAAGGTTTAGTTTTCACTCTAGGTTGGAAGGTCACAGATGGCGGTCACTTTCGTAAAACTAGTGCCTGTGCCAAATAGGGAATAACGCTAGGAGGATGATGATTAAATTAGTTGATCAGCGTTTAATTAAGTTAGGGCAGCTAGAAAAGAGGGGGAGGGGGGTGGTGGCGCGATAGTAGAAAAGTAAACAATCGCAATGGTAGGTTAGGTTATGGTTATCTTGTGTCCTTTAGAGCGGAAATAGGCACCCCGCGAAGCGGGGTGACGTCGACACGCTGGCGGTTAGGTTAGGTTAGGTTTAAATAATTGCCGTGCGTTTGTTTAAAAAAATGTTAGGTTTGTAAAAATTAAAGTGTTAGGTTTAGGCTACACAGAGATAATTTACTTTTACCATTTTTCTTATATCTATGACTTAAAAACGTTATGCGCAAACCTATTATAGCGATTGATATTTATGCTTAAAGCTATTATGCGCAGTAAATTTATGATAATTGTTATTTAAGCTTTAACCATAATATTTAAGTTATGGTTAAAAAATATATGCGAACTAATTTATGACTTTTGTCGGTTATGCGTAATGATGATTGTGACACAAGTGGTTATGCCAATCAAAACTATGACATTAAATATTACGCAACCCGATATGGACCCTATTCTAAATAAAACTTTATTTTAACTTACTATCAATAATAGAAATAAAATTTTATTAAGTAAGTGATTTTCCCACAACTCTTTATATTTATTGATAACTTTTCAGTCTTTTCACACCACTGGGATATCGACCTTTAGTGTCGACCATTGCCTATCACTTTTTCGTCTATGTACGTATTTTTTACCAGATCGTTACCGCCCCAAAAATCAGTGTGATAAGGACAACTGCAGCTCCGACTAAAAGTCCAGAGTAAAAAATCATAAGAATAAAGGTTTCTTTCTCGACTGTTTCCTCCTCCAAAACTTTATCAACAGTACCAAATTTCTGGGGAAAAAATAGGAAGGAAATGCTAAATATCGGGCCGTTTTGATTTTTGCGTTTATCGTTAACAAATTTGTGTAATAGGCGTATGTCTGCGGACTATGTAATTGGGCCGTTTCAAGGTTTTTGAAGTAACCTAGCACTTATAAAAAATATCAACACAATTTAGGACATTCCGACGATATTGATTTTATTTCAAAAAAAATTAATCTACGATCAAAAACAGTCGAGAAAGTTTGTATGGAAAAAAGGACCAGTGGCGTTTTCTCTTAACTGTCAAGTTTACTATTTACCGTCATTGTGTCAGTGTGATTCGGGCTTAAAGCCTCACTGACTGGTCAGTAGCAAACTATACAACTATTGCATGCTTCTAATGACCGCCGTCGCAGCCAGCATCATTCTCCGTCCGGTATAGGGTGACCAAGTCAAGTGAAATTGTTTATTTTCTTTATGCTAAAAACGTTGATACCAACTGTTATTAGTATGGTATACTCTTGGCTCGTCTCAGTCGTTTGTTGTCATGTTCTTAAATTCGTTGCTTTCTGCTTTCGTCACCCATTCTTCATTCGTCACTTTCGTTATTTGGCTATTTCTTCTTCCGGCTTAGTGCGGTATTCGAGTGAGTCGACGAATAACGAGTGAGTCTGAAAACAACATAGACTAATATTGAACATGCCTAAAGACGATGTTGACGAATACCGAACTAAGCCGGAAGAAGAAATAGCCAAATATCGAAAGTGACGAATGAAGAATGGGTGACGAAAGCAGAAAGCGACGAATTTAAGAACATGACAAAAAACGACTTAGACGAGCCAAGAGTATACCATAAGTTCATTATTTTAATGCTTCATCAGTTATCATGCCGTGCCATTCTTGATCACGTCTCCATAATCATCCTGCATCACGGCTGATAATGATGATGAATACCAACCAAATTGCCCATGTAAAGTTGACTTCGTGGAGCCTTCGACGAGTTGCTTGATTGATTTCGCAACCATCAGCTGGTATGTTGCACAGGAGCCGAACAGTTGTGTACACGATATGAAGTTGACCCAAATTCTGCGACAATCATTATTTCTTTAATCCAAATAACCTCGTAATGAACATCGGTTGAGACCAAAAATTCTGCGGTAAATTTCATCTGTCATTTTTGGTAGACTTTTTGCTCATGTTTTACCGACAAACGTTTCTCTCATGCCTATAATCCCATGGGAATGCGATATAATTTTATTTCCATAAAGGAACCATCCTATATTCATGGGATTCAAGTTTACTTACAGTTTTCAAACATGCTGTAGCAACTTCAATCCTACGAGGATCCAAAGGGATTCTAAAATATTTTTTCACGCGGAGGTTCCTAAATAATTCAATATTCATTAAATAACGTACACAACAAAACGTAGTTTCCTTTTATACAGCTGGCGTACAATGCTCTGCGTGTGCAGTACGAGTACAATAACTGCAATCATTACCGTAGCGCCCTCTAAGACCCATTCCTGGAGTGCTACCGCGAAACAAAAACGAAAATTGTATATATTCCAAGAGGAAAAGTATTATCTTGTGATCCCCAAAAGCGGTGGTTTGGGAGCCAAGGGAAAAGTATTATCCTGAGATCCCATTTGGCAGTGTTCGGTGCATGTGCATCGAACACGTGACAGGCCGCTCGCGCCCTACTTTGGCGATGCGGTCGTTTCCTAAAGTCAGTGCGTTTTATGACACCGTCGCGATCGCATTCTAACATTTTATAACATTTAATTAACCTTAACATTTTACTTATTTTATTAACATTGTAGAAGTGTAATATATAACAATTGACGTTTAAACTCTATCTTTTCATTCCTCCAAACAAACGCCTACGTGCACCCCAACATTTGGTCCTTCGAACCGGATACTTCGCGCGTTGGTACTGGGACCATTGGGACACGTATCGCGAGTGAAGTGCATGAACTAGTAGAACATTTGGGCAGTGCAGGTAGCAGTAACAGCTTGGTGCAGAACTACAGCTGTAAACATTCAGCAACGGAGTACATTCAGTAGCGAGGTGACGGCAAGGACAGGAAACATTCAAGTAAGATCTTTCCATATTTAAACTATCAACATCGGCAGTATGGTGAACGTAGGAAATCAGTTCCTTATAGCTGAAGAAATCAGGTCCAGTTTAACCAATTTCAAGAAAGATGGAGCAGAAAGGAAAAGCAGTGAGGAGTATTTGAGACGAAAGTTAAACAAATTAGAGGAATTATGGAAAGAATTTCAGTTTAACCACGACCGGCTGACGATGGAGATACGCCCTCAAGATGCCTATTTCACTGATAAACATTACGAAGCAGTGAAGGAGACATACAATTTATTAAAGCAATTGATTAACGACGAATTTCGTAAGGTCAAAGGAAATCCGAGTGCCCAGACAAGAAGTGACAGCAAGGGAGATACACCTCGGCGAGCGGAGGAATCAGGCTCAAGTCATGAACATTTTATTCGGACTTCCAAACATTCAACAAAATTCGATGGTACAAATTAAGAGGCTGCATGATGTGTCTATGGAAACTTTCAACGCCATAAAAAACTTGGGTATAGATACAGCAACATGGGATCCAATTTTGGTTCATATCTTGTGTCAAAAACTGGATTCGGAAACATACACAGACTATTTGGAGTCACTTAGAAATACCAAGGATATGCCGATATTACAAGAGCTTTTAGATTTTCTAGAAGGCAAGTTCACGACCCTGGAAACATCGGCTCGTCGCCGACAAGACGGACAACCAATATTGAGTCCACAACAGTCAACGAATCCTCAACAACATTCTTCAACTTACAGAAAACCGTTAAATACCTTTAACAATTATAGAACCAACGGAAACTACGCATCTATTGCGAAAACATTCCAAGGGTCGGGTTTCAAGTGCCCATTGTGTAAAGGCGATCACGGAATTTATAATTGCAAGTTTTTTCTGCAAATGCCGAACGATAGAAAATTGAATACAGTAAATAGGTTAGCGCTATGCGTAAATTGCTTATTCTCGCATAACGGCAAAACATGTAATTCTACTAAAAAGTGTCGCAATTGTCAAGCTGCCCATAACACAATTCTACATGACGCGTTGAATAAGGCAACGACCAACTCAACTATGACGTCACAGAGCAAGGAGCGTACTAGTAACATGTCGCATGTAGCGCAAACTCGAGATAAACATTCTGAAATTCTACTAGCCACAGCCCAACTGAAAGTATTGGGCGCTGACGGATCATATTACAATCTGAGGGCTCTAGTAGACCAGGGATCTCAAATATCATTAATATCAGAACAGGCTGCTCAAATGCTAAAGGTTAAGAGGGAGAAATGTAGGGGAATGATCTTTGGAATAGGGCAACGAGAAAACAATTGCAAGGGAAAAATTCATATTATATGCAAATCAAACTATAATGATTACACCTTTAATGCGGAAGTAGTAATTATGAATAACCTTATAAAAAATCTTCCCAACAAAACATTTAGCAAGCCATCATGGTCCAACATCCAGAACATTGACTTGGCAGACCCGGAGTTCTACATAAGCCGACCAGTAGATCTACTTTTGGGAGCTGACGTCTTCCCTAACATTATTATGAACGGGATTATACGAAGTGAAGATACTTCAACACCTATGGCGCAACAAACACGACTTGGTTGGATGCTGTGTGGTAGTGCAGAAACATACCATTGCAACGTAGTAATAGACAACCTTGAAGATATACAACATTTCTGGGAGATGGAAGATATAACAGAAGAAGAAGATTTATCAGCAGAGGAGATACAATGTCTGAAATATTTTCATGAGACGACCACTCGAAAACAAGACGGAAGGTATGAAGTGCGACTACCAATGAAGCCCAATTTTGAGACGAATCTCGGATCATCTAAACAAAAAGCTTTAGTCCAATTTCGTAATTTGGAACGGACGTTTGAGAAACAGCCAAAGTTAGCATCCGACTATAAAACATTCATGAATGAATACGCAGAGTTACAACATATGACACCGTCAAAGGGTAACAAGACACTTGAATGCTACTTACCTCATCACGGTATCGAACGAGCTGAATCATCAACAACACGGTATCGCGTAGTATACAATGCGTCAGCAAAAACGACCACAGGTCATTCCCTTAATGACCTCATGTATAAAGGTCCAAACTTACAGCAGGACTTACAATCTTTATTGCTAAAATGGAGACAATATCAATTCGTCTTTACAGCGGACATAGAGAAAATGTACAGACAAATCATGATACATGAAGACGACGCATCATTACAGAGGATAATCTGGCGAGATTCCCCTGAACAGCCCCTCCAATCGTTCGATCTAAAAACCGTCACGTACGGAACAAAAGCGGCACCGTTTTTAGCAATGATGACGTTGAGGAAACTAGCTGCAGATGAACGAGAAAACTTCGCAGAAGCTTCAGAGGTTCTGGAACATTCCTTCTACATGGATGACTTAGTCCACGGAGCGTACACCATAGAACAGGCAAAACAGGTGATTAAAAACCTTGACCTCTTATTGAAAGCGGGAGGATTCAATTTGCGTAAATGGTCAGCTAACACTTTGGAGTTATTAGAAGATGTAACAGGCAAACAACATGACGTTATTTTTAATCATAAATCAGATGTGGTCCCCAAAACCCTAGGTATATGTTGGAATCCAATCAAAGACACGTATACGTTCAGATATGAAACAACGAAGCGTAACAAACTGACAAAGAGAACCCTTCTGTCTGAAATTTCGAAAGTGTTTGATCCATTAGGATGGGTAGCGCCGGTAGTTACCAAATTAAAATTATTATTCCAAAACGTTTGGAAATTGGGTGTTCAGTGGGACGAGGAAGTTCCAGAAGATGTTAACAAAGAGTGGACCAAGGCTCAGGCTGAACTGAGTACACTAAACGAATATGAAATCCCGCGATGGCTTAATAGCCGCGAACATGACGTCATCGAGCTCCATGGATTCTGCGATTCTTCACTAGCCGCATTTGCATGTGTTATATATGCACGTAACAAACATCAAAAAACAGTAGTACTGGTTGCGGCTAAAACAAAGTTGGTACCCATAAAAACTAAAATTACTCTTCCAAAACTTGAATTGAGCGGCTCTCTTCTATTGGCTAATCTTATGAAGAAAGTTAAACGAGCCTTGGAACATCATGAGATACACACCTATGGTTGGACCGACTCAAAAGTAGTTTTAGGGTGGCTTCAAGGTCAACCGAGTCGTTGGAAGCCCTTCGTCGCAAACAGAGTGAAACAGATCACCGAAGTCATGCCCGCAGAACAATGGCATTACGTAGGAACAAGTGAGAATCCAGCCGATGCAGCGAGCCGGGGCTTGTATGCCTCACAACTGCTAAGCGAACAGTCCTTGTGGAAAAACGGACCTACCTGGCTACCTACGTTTCAGGCTGGAAACATTGACAAAGAAACATTCATAACAGACCAAGAGAAAAAAGTATTTCAGTCAAACGTCATACAACATTCGAGTAATGGTCCTAACATTATCGAACAACTATTGCATAAATACAGCTCATACAATAAAATAATACATATCTTAGCATGGATACAAAGAGCGTTGACTCCTAAACATAAACATCGCCCGGGCTATCTCACATTACAAGACTTACGCAAAGCTAAACTGACAATAATTAAACATGTACAGCAAAATGACTTTAGCGAAGAAATAGAACACTTGCGCAAGCACAAATGCGTGCAAACACAAAGTAAATTAAAAGAATTACGGCCTTTTATTGATCAGCAAGATATCTTACGAGTACGAGGGCGCCTTAACCAAGCGTTAATAAACGAAGAAATGAAACATCCAAAAATAATACCCAAGGACTCTCGCCTCGCAATTCTACTGATTGACCAAGCACACAAGTTAACATTGCATGGAGGCGCTACAGTAACTTTGGCAGCCCTGCGGCAGGAATACTGGATTACCGGTGGATACAACACTGTGAAAAGATAATTAAGAAAATGTGTTACATGCCGCAAACAAGAGGGACAGAAACGGTATCAGCTGATGGGAGACCTACCCGCTGCCCGTTGCAATCCCGCCAAACCATTTTTTCACACGGGGATTGATTATACAGGAGCCGTAGATATCAAGGCAAGTAAGGGTCGTGGAGCAAGAACCTTTAAAGGGTACATAGCCATTTTTATCTGTATGGTGACTAAAGCTGTACACCTAGAACTGGTTACAGATATGACCAGTGCGGCGTTCTTGGCAGCACTCAGAAGAATGACGGCTAGAAAAGGCGCCCCAGGTCACATTTACAGCGACAATGGTTCATGTTTTATTGGAGGGAACAGGAAATTGCAAGAAGAATACCAACATCTACAACACAGAACTGACAATAACTTTTTGGCGGAAGTTACCGGAATGAACATTGAATGGCATTTCAACGCACCATCGTGGCCAAGTGCAGGAGGCATTTGGGAACGGGCTGTGAGAAGCCTAAAATATCATTTAAAACGTGTTGTAGGGGAAAAAAAAATAACATTCGAAGAGTACTCCACTATCCTGTCTCAAATAGAAGCCTGCCTAAACTCTCGTCCGTTGTGTGCGTTAAAGGAAGACATTGATAATCTCGATTTCTTAACTCCAGCGCACTTTTTGTCCCCGGGAAGACCAGGTGTAACAGTCATTGACACAGCAGAAGACGCACGCACCAGATGGCATCTAACTCAAAAGTTGTTCCAAGACATTTGGAAAAAATGGAAAACAGAATATTTAACTCAGTTAACATCAAGAACAAAGTGGCAAGTACCCCAAAAGAATGTAGAAGTTGGAAATATGGTGATTATCCATGAAGATAATCTTCCACCTGGAAAATGGGCTATGGGTCGAGTAATTGACGTCCACCCCGGCCAAGACGGCTACGTGCGCGTTGTAACATTAAAAACAAAAAATGGCACACTGAAAAGACCCGTAGTGAAGCTATCCGTTCTTCCCATCGACAAAGAACCAGAGAAGCTATTAGATCAAGAAAAAGAGCAAACACAGCGATTTACACGCAAACAAAAACCTTATGTTTTATCCCTTGTTCTGATGTTTATCTACTTCATGACAATATTAACTACAGGAACTTGCATGAAAACAACACCACTAAATAAACACCAAGCGCTTTACTTTGATAAAATGGCTACGATGCAGATTATCAGAGATCAGTGGAAAATATTAGCCTACTACAACTTGGATCCCTACTGGGATGGTTCAATAGCCTTCAAAAAATATTATCAACATTTAGACAACATGTGTACACATATACAACAAGTGACGCATTGCGAAATCATCATGTTACAGTTACGTCACGGCTACGATGAGTTGGAATACAATATCAGAGTTTTGCTGAAACAACAATTACGACGAGCTCGAAGGAGGCGCGGTCTCATTAACGGCGTAGGGAACATCGCAAACAGCCTATTCGGAGTATTGGATAGTCGTTTCGCCGAACAGTACGAACGAGACATTGGTCTAGTCCGAGAGAACACGCAACATTTAGCCCAGTTATGGAAAAATCAAACCTCTGTCATAGAGGCAGAATACAATCTGCTACAAAGAACGGAAGATACCATAGAGAAACAACACAAGATTATAAACAACCACTTATCACGTTTAGAAATGAATTCCTTGACCATATCAAAGCGCGTCAATGAGATTGATTTCACAGCAGAATTTACTTTAATAGCCATGGCCGCAAATAACATACTGACCCATCTAAAAAGTATTCAAATTACACTACTGGATACGATTACTGATATTCATAATGGACACATCAACATTAACGTGATAAGCTCGCAACAACTTCAAAAGGAATTAAGTACGATATCCGGGCAGTTGGATAAAGAACTTACGCTACCGATCGATAAAATTCAACTTGACTTACCGAATATTTACCATTTACTGCGGATCAAATGTGTCATGACAAAACGATACCTCCTTCTAGAAGTACGGATCCCACTGATTAGTAGAGATAACTACGATCTATATAAAATTCAGGCAATTCCCCAACAAGTCGGCAGAAACATGCATCTCGTAATCCCCATAGAGAGTCATGTTGCAATTAATCTTCAGAAAGACGCTTACTTTCCCGTGACATCAAGCGAGTTAGAACACTGCATGTCACGTGACTCCGTAACATATATATGCCAACTGAACACTCCTATCTACAAAATGAAAAGTGACCTTGATTTTTGCGTGAAGGAAATCAACGCCGTCTATCAGTGTAAAACTAACATTATCGCATGCCAGAACAGGTGGATAAGTTTGTCAAAAATGAACCAATACTTATATTTTTGCTGTGATAATTGTCACCTACGAACGTTGTGCAAGGCTCAAGTTACAGCACATCAGCTGACTGGAGCGAACATTATAAACATTCCTGAAGAATGTCTCGTAAAAATGGATAATTTAACTGTATACACCCACAAAACGAAAGAGAGCAACCTCACCATAACACCCAAAATTGAAGTTCCGGATATAGCTCCAATAAACAACGTGATAAATATAACAATGCAAAAAATTGCTGTGGAAAGCAAAACCGATGACACAAACGCGCTTTTAAGGGAAAGTATTGAACAGAAAATTAGGATTATGAAAGAAGAACAACCCCTAGCAGAAGGGGTGTCTGTCCACGATATTCATCATTACGTGCTCATCTACATTATGTTGATAGCAGGAGCCATTATAGCGCTTATCTTCATTTGGCGAAAAATGAGTCATAAGTCAGAGCCCGCAGCATCGCCTTCGACCCGCCGGGAGGACGGTCCCGAGCCCCCCGCCCGCAACACCTGTATGCAAGCTAGTGAAAGTGCGCGAGTGCAAATAAACGAAAGTGATATAAACACCAACACGGTTCGGTATAAAGATAGGGGCACAACCCCAGTATTAAGAAAAATTGCGTTTAGTGACGACTCTATGTGATCGTTATCCTTGCTTTATAGGACTTTAAGTTTAATACAATTTTATGATTCATTTTGTCCCATTATGTTTATACAACTCCTAAATTTGTTTACATTAATCTGTAGGGATTATTAACTTTTATTCTTGTATCTTTTGCCCTCGGCAAGATGTTCGGTGCATGTGCATCGAACACGTGACAGGCCGCTCGCGCCCTACTTTGGCGATGCGGTCGTTTCCTAAAGTCAGTGCGTTTTATGACACCGTCGCGATCGCATTCTAACATTTTATAACATTTAATTAACCTTAACATTTTACTTATTTTATTAACATTGTAGAAGTGTAATATATAACAATTGACATTTAACCCTATCTTTTCATTCCACCAAACAATCGCCTACTTGCACCCCAACAGGCAGCGACGTGGGAGCAAAGAGAAAAATATCATCCTTGGATTAAGGCAAAAAAAGCATTATCCTGAGATCCCAAAAAAGCGGTTTGGGATTCAAGAGCATAAATATTGTCCCTGGATCCCATTAGGCAGTGAAGTAGGAGCAAAGAGGAAAAACAGATCTTATGAAAGTCAAGCGGAAAAACAAAAAATCCTTTGATACCATGGGAGCAAAGCGGCAAAAATATTATGCTGATATCCTATACGATTACAGCCAAGTGGAAGGAGGGGCCACCGTAATGACGTGCTTGGGTTGGCTTGACGGCAGGCGAACGATAGGTGGCAGCCAGATCGGCCCCGGGTAGACGACGGGAGGACGGCGCGTGGACGACTGCTGGGTAACACGGAGACGAGGTTATTCAGTATGCGATCTAAATCTGAATCGTTTATGCACCACATCAAAGGCAAAGACAATGTGTCGCAGTCGCGACAGTTACGATCGCTTCATTAAGTAAGCAAAGTGTTGCCAGCACGCGTGATTTCGTGTAAATATGATTGGCTGCAGTGTTGTTTTGAAATATTGAGATGTCTTTGTAGCACGTTTCGCGGGTCATATCTAGCAAAGCTGCGAAGTAGCGCCTCATCACCGGATACCGCTGGCGAAACGTGCCATGGGATATTCGTGCCCTTTATGCCGAAGTTAGGTGACCGAAGTGTAAACACGTCAGTCGGTCGATTTCGTTTGAAAATGTATTTAGGTTGCCCGCTTAACTGAAACGGCGGCTACGACAAGGCGCAAGGGAGACGGTTAAGGGCACCGTGGCGGAAACGAGCGACAAGAACCTTCCGCTAACCTCTGGTCCCTCTTTGTCGTCTACTCACATGCCCCTGTCTCATCGCAGGCGCTGCCTCAGTTAAGCGGTTGACCTATACACGTGTACGGTGCGGTATTAGATGTACTAAATAATATAATACTTTTTTAGATTGACCTGTAACACCCTGACCATTTGGCTACTTTAGGATTGGGGTATACTGCGAAGCTAGCTTCGGCTAGGTCGGGATAGGTTAGTTCGTTGACGTGGCATCTTTTGCACATCCTCTGAGCAGACGCCACCAACAACTGAAACAAGCATTTAAGGTAGGTTTAGTTCATCTGAGCCGTGCCGTCGCTACCTCTAGCAGAGCGGTGTACGAGGAAAAAATTCACCAAAAGGAAAAATGCGTGAGCGAGGCTATAGGAAGACCGTTTTTAACAGAGTCGAACGGGGCGCAGGCGACGTGTGGGAGGCAAACACCAGCGCCTCCGTAGGGTCTCCAGACACTACGGAACGCAGTCAGAAACACAAAGGCACTCACCAACTTTCTAGAGGAGCTGGGGTGGTTAGAGTAGCGCTACCCCACCATTTCACGCAAAATAGGCACACTGGATGTCGACTTGCGGAAAAGAGCCCAGTACAACTAACTAACTAAACACCAGCGCCCGCCCGTCGCGTCCTACCCATGAACCCGCGCGCCGCGCAGGCGATGACTCAGTTAAGGGGTTGACCTGCAGCACTGCTATTATTATTATTGGTACAGCGTTCACATACGAGTACTTAGGCGATTGCAGCTGTCGCTCACCGAATGCAGCCAAGTACCGTCATTATTTATTTATTTATTTGTTTACAAGGCCTATATTAACAAATGCCTTACAGACTACATACATATCAATGTACAAAACTTATAACACAATAAGATTTTATGACGGCGACGCGCGGCGCATGTTCTGGATGTCAAATAGCTGGCCTCGAAATTGCTGGAAAAGCATAAAGCCAGGTCTCTATTCGATAGCTTTTCAGTTGGCACGGTCACCACAAATGAATTGAAACTCACTTCAGATCAGCATGAACACTTCAAGTTTCTACCATACATAACCAAACTCGCGCACTGGAAGGCGCACCGCAGGTAGACCAGACCCCAACAAGGTTGACTGAGGACCTGGTAAAGGTCGGGGGAGTCCGCTGGATGTGGGTGGCACAGGACCGGTCATTGTGGCACTCATATGCCTATGTCCAGCAGTGGCTGTCTTTCGGCTAGGGATTGCAATTGCTGGATCCAGCATCCAGCAATCTAGTTGGATCCAGCGTATTTCTCGGTCTGCTGGATCCAGCAGGCGGCGCTGGATCCAGCAGGCGGCGCTGGATCCAGCGCCGCGGATCCGCAAAAAAAAACATCGAAAAACTACACACTTAACTCAACAAAAACTTATAAAAACCATTGTTTAAATGTTCCCGCGAATATCCTACTAATATTATAAATGCGAAAGTTTGGATGTTTGGATGTTTAGATGTTTGGATGTTTGTTACTCAATCACGCCTAAACGGCTGAACCGATTTACATGAAATTTTGCACGAAGATAGTTTATAGCCTGGATTAAGATATAGGATAGCTTTTAACCCGGGCCCACGCAGACGAAGTTGCGGGCGGAAGCTAGTAAGCATATATAAAAAAATCAACGAAACTTTAGTAGGTACTTGCGATGTGATTTTTTTTTCACCTTTATTTTTCACCTTTATTTCTTTTGAGATCTCAATAAACATTGGTTTGGTAGGTATTAAGGGTGTCGTCACCCATCCTGCTCCTGATGCGCTGCACACGTATCCCGCTGCAGAAAAAGCTCTCTCAGCTTCCACACTCGTTGGTTTCAGCGCTACCAGGTAATCGTATACTAAAGATAATTTTTCCCTCTGACTCTCATCATTTTCGAAAGCAGCCATTTCTTTTTTTATTTTGTTCATAATCCTTTACCGCAATATTAATTGCATTTCGCTTCAGATCCTTCTCTAGTTTTAATTGAAACTCTTACTCTTCTTCCATAGTAACATTCCAGGTCTCACACAATTTGTATCATTGTCATCCTTTGTTAAAACAAAGGTTTGGTCTGGATCCAGCAGACCGAAAAATCCGCTGGATCCGTTGAACAAGTAGTTAAAAATCACGGTAAAATTCTCAGCGAAGATTCTCAGAGAGCTGTGGCACTTCAAAAAAGGATCAGTGAGAGGTGCCTTACTGATGTTACTGGAATGTTAATATATTTACAAAGTCCGATCAAATATGATCATGAAGTGAAGAAAAAAACGTCTGATACATCGTGTTTCCCAATGCCAAAAAAAATATTATCCAACAAGAAATTAAAAATATAATTATTCGGCTGACAGGAATGAAGCATATTCGGAAGAAGGTCAAGAAGGTGAGGGAGCTGATAAAACAAAGGATGAAAATGATACAAATTGTGTGAGACCTGGAATGTTGCTATGGAAGAAGAGTTAGAGTTTCAATTAAAACTAGAGAAGGATATACCCATGTCTGAAGCGAAATGCAATTAATATTGCGGTAAAGGATTATGATCAAAATATAAAAAGGAAGCGGCTGCTTTCGAAAATGATGGGAGTCAGAGGGAAAAACTTATCTTTAGTATTCGATTACCTGGTAACGCTGAAACCAACGAGTGTGGAAGCTGAGTGAGCTTTTTCTGCAGCGGGATACGTGTGCAGCGCATCAGGAGCAGGATGGGTGATGACACCCTTAATACCAATGTTTATTGAGATCTCATTTTCAGAGATCTCATCTCATCGCAAGTACCTACTAAAGTTTTGTTGATTTTTTTATATATGATTATAATATAAAACTACGCCTTGTTATCCTTCCTTTGTTTGGTTATTTAAATTTTTATTAAAGAAAACCCGGAGAATTGCACCATGTATTTTTTTTCTTGCAAAACTGGTAAACTGCTGGATCCGCGCTGGATCCAGCTGAATTCATACCGATCCAGCAACAATCCAGCTGGATTGAAAACGCTGCTGGATTGCAATCCCTACTTTCGGCTGATATAATGATGATGATGATAAAAAAACTCACATAAATGGGTGGATTTTCAATGTAACCTTTTTAAGTGTTTGTAGTGTAACTTTGACTGTTGATGTTAAATTATTTTGTATTATTCTAAGTTATGAATTATATGAAATTATGGTTTATTATTTTATGGCATGTATACTCAAATGACATGTACATATATCGACTACCGTAGGCTTAAAGGGCGTAAGGGACATATGGTCGTTTTACAGGAGAGCCAAAACACTGTTGTTGATTCGAGAAAAAAAAATCGTAACTTTTTTGTTCCTTTACACAATAATATGCTTGTCAGTGATTTATTTACAGCTTTTTAAGCTCTTTTAGATCATGTAACTGGATTTAGGACACGGTTCTTAATTAGAAAATTGTGCGTCCCTTACGCCAAAAAAAAAACCGTCTTGGAATACACCTGTCCCTTACTTCACAATGTTTCCTTTTAACCAATATGACAGAAGTTCGTATCGTACAAACAATATTTCTAAATGTCAATTTGACGTAAAAATAGCCATGTCTAAGCTATGTAACTAAGTGACTTGCACTGGGGATTTGCTGATATTGCATTGAGGTTTACAGGAAGTTTGTATGGATAAGTGAAAATGCGACAAAATGCATCAATGATGGTATATGTGCAAAATGATGTAACGTACATCAAGTGAGAGTTACGTCAAAATGTGCCACAGATATTTTTTATTTTAGTGGATACAGCAAAATGTTTTGCAAAAACGGGTTCTAATGCAACTTTTTTCATTGTCGTTAATGGACACTTTTTTAAAGCTATCAAGGCGTTATTTACACCAATCGATAGAGAAAAAAACTGAATATAACGGCATTCATAACTCATTTTCGCCAATTTGTCCCTTACGCCCTTTGAGCCTACGGTAGTCGATATTAATAATCAAATTATCTGTTGTGACATTGCCATGCCCTACCGGGGCCCATATGAGACTTAATATACCTAGTTATTAAGATCTGTACAAAACTATGGTTGCAATAAATTACTATGAATATGACTATGACTAAGTGTCACGAGCCACTTATATAAATATCAGTTACAAAAATAATTCGAATATATTTTTTACACGTTGATGACATTAAAACTATGGTCAGGTATAACATGATTTTAAACATGGTTATAAACAAAACGTAGAAAAAAAATACCTTAATGTTTATGTAACAGCGCGCAGCAACTCTGTGAGGCATGTCACATTCGCGGATTCCTCCAAAGAATTGAGCACAACATCACTGAACAACTTATATAAAAGTAGTATACATCATTAAAAAGATTAATTTAATTACGCTTAAGAACGTATTCAATTTAGTATAAATAATAAGTTATTAACAAAACGATCGGCTATAATATCTGTGAAACGTTTACCCAGTAACGGACTTCGTGAGACGTGAAGTGCCTTGGGTCAGTCAGATATTTGCAGGTAGTTACCTGCAAATATCTGACTGACCCAAGGCACTGACGCCATGAATGCAATGTTACGAGAAAGTATATCTGCCGTGCGCTTTTGAGCGGTTTACGTGGTATGTACATACCACGTAAACCGCTCAAAAGCGCACAGCTGGAAGTACTTCCAGCGATGCATTTTCATCCTCTAAGAAGTCACTTCCATGGATAATAATTTAAGCATTGTAGAACGTCATTGCTTGATTTTTTTTTTCAAAGTTTTGTAGCTCGTTAGGTTCTAATGTTCGTGTATACAAAGGTATATATCCCATAGAAATTGCATTTGTAAGTGTTATACTTAATCAGAGGTAGGCGGGGGTGAGCTGTTTTCAGTTTTTGCATAACATGGACATACCTTGTCATTCAGTGCCCCTGTGTAATTATAAACTAATGAAATGATTTTATTTAGACTGCCTTTCTGCTACGAGCTTTACGTCGCCATCAAAACAAATGAATTTTATAAGAATCTACGGAATGTGATTAAATCTATTTTGCACAGCATTTTGGATGTAGAAAGATCTTTTTCTATCTATAAATGGATATTGAACTCAAGGCGAAACACATTAAGAATTGAAAATATAGAGAAAAAGATAGTTATTTATTACAATAGCACATAAATTGTACAATAAATAAAAAAGGTTAATTTTACTCGTTTTGTAATGCATTTTCATTTTATGTTTAATCATTTCAATTTTGTCTGGCCTTAATATTTCTTTATTGATACACCTTACCCATATTAATATCTATAAGACACAACTACATAACATTACCCCCATTTCAATCGGACACTTTACGCTCGAAGTTGTAGACGATTATATATACCTTGGACAGACTATTCAGTAAGGTAGGTCCAACTTTGAGAAAGAGGTCAATCGTCGAATCCGACTCGGCTGTGTGTTGCCAGTGATGACGTATGGCACGGAAACGTGGTCGCTTACTATGGGCCTCATAAGAAGGCTCAAAGTCACCCAAAGGGCAATGGAGAGGGCTATGTTGGAAGTTTCTCTGCGCGATCGCATCAGAAATGAGGCTATCCACAGCAGAACCAAGGTAACCGATATAGCCCTCCGAATCGCTAAACTTTAGTGGCAGTGGGCGGGGCACATTGCACGTAGAACCGATGGCCGTTGGAGCGGAAAGGTTCTCGAGTGGCGACCACGTACCGGAAGGCGCAGCGTGGGTAGGCCCCCCACAAGGTGGACTGATGACCTGGTAAAGGTCGCGGGAGTCCGCTGGGTGCGGGTGGCGCAGGACCGGTCATTGTGGCACTCTTTGGGGGAGGCCTATGTCCAGCAGTGGACGTCTTTCGGCTGATATGATGATGATGATGATGATGAAATAACATTAATGACGTAAAAATAGCTTATCCCCGCCGACCTCTCGTTATAATCCTTTGAACCAATCGCAATTTTCTAATACAGCCGTCATGTCGCTGCCATGAGCGTCATTTCAATATCTGTTTGCTACTTAACTATAGAGTTTTAACTGGTGCCTTATGGACCTTGCAAATACAAATTAATAAGTGTTTCGTTATTTGTAGTAATTTTGTGCATTATAAAAAAAAGAATTAGCCACCGAAATGACGCAAAAATATTATTTCAAAAATTCACCCAAATATTGTAGCACATGAAGATGCCATAGGTGACATTCAGGATGATCCCGGGAACGAAGCCGGCAGTGTGATAGGCGACGTGGCCGGCCAGCACGCCACCGCCCAGTGCTCCTTTCGCCACGTTCATTATTGAGAACAATACCCTGGACACGAAGACATTTTATCTATAGAACACCAGTGAGTTTTAGACACTTAGGGCCGTTGTACCGACTTACGGTTACAGACCGATCAACATGAAATATGGTGCTGGCAGCTATCACACTCCATAGAAATTTCTCAAACTTTCTATACATTTAGATTTCAACGAACACCGCTTACGATTACAGTCACTTTTTTTTGGCAAATTGGTGTCATTATGACACTATTTTTAAATGATTGTAGGTCAGACTGTACCAAAGGGGGGCCTTGATAATCTCCATCGAGTCGACGCCACGTCAACCCGCTGCGCGGGGTCTCTATATCTAGTCTGATGGACACAAGAGAACCCTAAGACAGAGTACGCTTAAGACAAAAAAAAAACGAAGTCGGTAAAAGTAATCGGGCCCCTCTTCAATCTTTGGAGGCGTCTCACTCGACCATTTAAAATTTTAGAGATAAGTTTTCTTATAAAAGATGCTTATTTTGACGTGATCTACACAATACAATCAGGTGTAATACACCCTAAGAGGGAACATTAGGTGATTACTTGTTCAAATTTATGAAGATTTAAGTACTTAGGTCGGTGGCAAAACGAACAAGGGCAATTGGAGTTTCGATTAAAAAACGTATGTAAAAAATCAGTGTTCATCCATACCCGCTCCGAGGCCCATGTCTCAACGTTTTCACGTCGAAGGCATCTTCTTCTGCCTGTGTCCGAGTCATCACCTTAAACCGGCTTTTGTTCCCAGAGTAACGGGCATCACCGCCTGTTATAATGAAGAAACTTTTTTATAATAAATTATGTTAAAAACAGAGATTTAAAGTGTGCCTATAAAATATGAAGAGTTCCCTCAATTTCACCAGGATCCTAACATCAGATCCTGACCTGATGACCATCAAACCCTGGGAAGGATAACTCTTCACGAACGAATTGAGAGCCTCGTCCTTTTTTGAAGAAAGCTACTGTCTCTGACCTAGCGTTTCACGCGGACCCGAAGTGGCACCACGTAAGAACTTAAGTCAGGGGTTCCGAACCTTTTCGATATTGTTACCCCCGTATCTTCGTAGGGAAATTGAATCCATTCCCAATTGTAATAATCACTAATATCCCTTGTCTATTGGATGAGTTTACCCACGCTGCGTTCCCCACAAGCGGGAATCCGCTGGGTGCGGTTGACGCAGGACCGATCACTTTGGCACTCGTTAGGGGAGGCCTATGTCCAGCAGTAGACGTCTTTCGGCTGATATGATGATTACGATGATGGTTGGACGATTAGACAAGATTATAGATACCAACTACGTTACCCCAAAAAAATAGCTGTTTCACCCCGATGAGTGTCAGTAATCGGAGGTTCAGAACCTATTTCATAGGCGGGCAATTTTGCGAGAAGAGATGCATCATTAGTGACGTCACAATGTTCCATTTTGTAACCAAAATTAACCATACATTTGTATGACGAATAAAAGTTACAAAATGGAACACTTACTCGGTGACGTCCCTAACGATGCATCTCTTCTCGCGAAAATGCCCAGGCAGTAATCAAGTTAACCCATGACAGCCGTACGCCGGGGGCGCAACAAAGATAACTATAGGCATTCTTTGCGTCTAAAAGGTTTCCCCATTCATGGCCAAAACACTCACATATAAGTTTTGCTTCCACGAGCGAAAACGCTGCTACGCCGCAGCACACATAGCGATACATGACCTTGAATATGGCAATGTCAGCAAGCAAGCGTCCGCGTTACGGACAACCCAGAGACCGCGGACTGGACGCCAGCGGGCATACACTGAAGTCGCTTGAATGTATGAAATTCCGCTCGTCGCCCCGCTGCCCGCTGGTGTCCAGTCCGCGGTCTCCGGGTTGTCCGTAATGCGGTAGTTCCAGCGATCTCTCCTTAAAAACAAAGCTAAGTACTAACTTTACCTCTTGACCATATATCCGTACAGAAAATAACCAAAATTTCTAATTACCGAATACGCCGCTTAGAAGAGATGCCTGCAAAACAATCAAAGAAATGATTAACGTTAAAAACAAACCGACTTCAATTCAGTACTTCGACGAGGAACATACAGTATTGAACATTTCCTTTCCACTTGCATGAACTGCATTCTCAGTGCAATAATCAACGCATATTATTGCCGAGAAACCCAAGTAGCTATATGAGGGCTGATAATATTTGAGAAGTTCCGTCGATTCCTCAAGGATCTTAGAATCACTATTAGCACTTCATTTTGCTTCTTAAACGGAATCAAATCAGAATATGTGACGTAAACACCATCGAGAAGTTCAATAAGACGTCTGTGGTCTTCATCATCCCTTCCGCTTCACCAAATTTGGTGAATATTGGTTTCCGAGTGTAAATAGACGAGTTATAGAGTCTGGCAAACGTTAGTTGAACTTTTAAGGGTTCAACTTTCGTTTGCTAGAATCTAATAGAAAATAACGAAATCAGTACACGCCTGTCTATTGAAATTGAGGAGCTCCCTCAATTCCTCATGGATCCCACTATCCAACTGGGTTAATGAAAACAATGAAACCAATCTTTGCAGGAGAGAGGCCTGGATCCCCGCACTGGGTCATTTCTGGTGCAAAGGTTAGCCATAGCTTTGCAGCGCGGTAATGTGGCTAGCGTGATGGGAACCTTTGCACCTGGAGTGGCGCGGGGCGGGTTATTCGATACTTAGTTTTTAGTTTAGATTAGTAGGGAATTTTAGGCTAAGGTTTCTTATTTTAATGTATTGTGTTGTTTTAATCTATTATGTGACATGTATATTCGGTGAATTCAATAAGATATCTAGAAAATATACTCCCAAAAAAACAAAAATCACCTTACGCTTACGATACGGTTCATAAATTAAGGAGTTCGGAGGCAACAAACATAAAAAAATACATTTAAATTTGATAGGAGAAAGGGACATAATATATTAGGGCATCATACGACGAATTGTCATGAATGAATGAATGTAATTACATTAAAACTATCATTGAAGGAAAGATAGATAGAAGGAGAGGCAGAGAAGACCAAGACTTACATTCCGCCCATGAAAATGTTGATTGCAACAATAATTTGATGGCTTACTATCCATTTTAGCAACACTAACACTCCGTTATCCTATTAAGAGTCCGCAGTAAGCTCGGCCGAATTTCACCTTCCCATGCAAACGTAGTTACGCTCTCATTTTAAAACTATCTGTTGGATTGAGACGAAACTTTGCATATACAATGACATGAGGTATATCTATGTCTGTAATTAGTTTATATGGTTCCAGTTTATAATTTAAACAAACGAAAAACAGCAAAAATACAATTTTTGTATGAAAAACTTAAATTCGCTCTTTTGTTTTTACTATGGTATCTGAAGCTACTAATTACAGACATAGATATACCTCATGTCATTGTACATGCAAAGTTTCGTTACAATCCAACACGTAGTTTTAAAATGATAGCGTAACTACCTTTGTATGGAGAATCGAGCTTACTGCGGACTCTTAAATACATAGAAAACATCCATGACTCAGGAACAAATATTCGTGCTTATCACACAAATAAATGCCCTTACCGGGATTCGGACCCAGGACCTTTTGCTTCGTAGGCAGGGCCACGACTAACTAAGCCGAAGCGGTCATCAACTGTAACTATTTATTTCCAAACTTCATATATATATATACTGATATATCATTATATTAATCCTGAGTCTTCCCGGTTGTTTCCTGCATTGTTCCTCTATGTTGTCTTTGTTTCCAAAGCTTTCCATGTTATTGTATTGGAACAGTATACTGACGATTCTTTGTTTCCAGCGTAATACCGTGGACCTATTGTGTAAGGAGATATACTGTCGAAGGAACGATTCGTGGTCACCGTAATAATTTAATAATCGTTGGCGGTCAAGTCTAACATCTTCTGTGAAATATTAATTAATAAAACGCATTTTCCTACAAACATAATTATAGCTGGCCATTTAGCAACTCATCCCCGTGTGATAAGAAATGATTTGCTCTCACTGGTTTGCACTACGGATTAATAAATCAATGACGCATTTTTTTAAAAATTTCCTTTGTAGTTTAAAGAAAATTCCTGGATAAATTCCTCGGAATTTATTTCATCAAATCACTAATGAAGATGATTTAGATGGCATGACGCAAGAAAACTAGTTTAGTCGAAGATTAAAGTCGTTATTATAATTTATTAATAATTCACTAGCTTCCGCCCGCGACTTCGTCTGCGTGGACTCGGGATAAAAACTATCCTATATTTTAATTCAGGCTATAAACTATCTTCGTGCAAAATTTCATTCAAATCGGTTTAGCCGTTTAAGCGTGATTGAGTAACAAACATCCAAACACCCAAACATCTAAACTTTCGCATTTATAATATTAGTAGGATATTCGAGGTCAGAGTAAGTTCTTATTCTACGGTCGTAAAATTGGATCTTCGTGGTTTTCACTAATAAAGCAGTAAAGTTTGTAAGTATGTGTTCTTTAATTCTACATATATTTCCGAAACTACTAATACGATTTCATAAAACAATTTATCAACATTTAGAATTGCCTAAATATGTGTTGCATCTTTTTCTAATACCAAGCAGATAGTAAACTAAACTTAAAGTAAAAAATACAAAATCCATCCGTTGTATGGGATTAGTAGAACCCGAGACCAGAACGTTAGAAAACAACCGATTACTGACAACGCCACGAGGAGTCATACTTTATTTGTCGAAATTAACCTTTTTAACCGCTAAATCGCTAAATCGTTATTATTATAGATTACTATTAACTCTAACTTTATGTGTGCTATCCATATGAACTGTGTGTATACTGTAATTACTAATATTAAGCTAAGTCTTACTAACAATAATGATCCATGCTAGTCTTTGAATAATAATTAATAATGAATTGAATTGAATTGAATTGAATGACCCGCCTGCCGTTGGAGAGGAGGGTTATTATTTGTATCTTATATGTTGATCATTGTGTCTTGAAACATCTATTGTAGTCGTAATTCAACTAACTGCAGTCTGCCAACATCGCAGAACCGAGACAGATATATGCAATGATAAAGTCTACACTCTTTAAATAAAAATACATTTATTGCAAGCTAAAAACCATCCAAAAAGTTAAATATCCACAGCGCAGGTTTCGTCAAAAATGAGCACAGAGCGAGTATCCAATCCATACTAATATTATAAATGTGAAAGTGTGTCTGTCTATCTGTCTGTCTGTCTGTTACCTGATCACGCTTAAGATAGTTTGGATCCTGGGGAAGGACATAGGATAGTTTTTATCCCGGAGGGGGTGAAATTGCGGATGAAAGTTTGTAAGGTGCTACGATATAAACGAATTCCACGCGGACGGAGTCGCGGGCAGAAGCTAGTAATATATATTCACAACCAGTGATCAGCAACATGCTTCGTCAAGAACAGCACAAAAAAAGAAAAAAAACCGGTATTGAATACCAAGCCCATTTCCCCTCAGTATTGCCAACACTCTTTTGCATGAATGTCATAAGGTCATAATAATGGGTTCTTAAATATAAACGGTTGACATCTAACCATTACGCGTGTCACTCTCCCTTAAAATCGTGATTTTAATAGTCAGAGTGCTCAACATTTTCATGGGTCGACTGTACGTTTATGGATCAAGCTAAATCTATATAATATAAATAAAGCGAAAGTTAATGCGCCGTCTTAAACTGTGGCAGAGATAACAGAATGGCGATCACTTCACCGACAAGAGCCGCGTTCTTAAGTTTATAAATTATAAACTTAAGAGCG
The DNA here is from genome assembly GCA_947049275.1 of Epinotia bilunana. NCBI lineage: Eukaryota > Metazoa > Arthropoda > Insecta > Lepidoptera > Tortricidae > Epinotia > Epinotia bilunana. Next base: position 10,901,960 of record OX346275.1, on the reverse strand, counting down.
CGGCTCTTTTTATAATGATGATGATCCATACTTAATATTATAAGTGCGAAAGTGTGGCCGTCTGTCCGTCTGTTGCCTTTTCACGCTTAAATCACTGAACCGATTTAAATGATATTAGTTTTAATCTCGAAAATTCCCCCCAAGGGTGTTAAACGGGGAGTGAAAGTTTATATGGTGCTACACTGGATATAAACGAGTTCCACGCGGACGGACTCGCGGGCAGAAGCTAGTGACCTATAAACGATGAATGTATATAGGTATACTATCAAGAATAAATCGACTTACTTACCATGATTTTGTTTCAAACACTGAACAAACTGAAAATTTAACTTCAAAACAGGTACTTATACGTTATCCATAAAAAATGTGACACCGAAATAAATTACTGATATTTTCGAATGAAAAACATACTGCTAGAAATTTACTAAAAATTTAAAAATGTGTATAACTTGGTAAAAATAATTCAGAATGACAATCAATCTTTGTATGTTATGGCCCCATAATGTTCGGTTTTGAAAATTGACGTCTTCCTGTGTGATCTATTCTTTTGAATTTTATAATAGGAGCTGTCAAAAGAGGTAGAACTTATATTAGTGCCGCCGCACAGTGAGCCAATACAGTCTTTTCAAAATAGCTTGTTGCGGGTGACAGCTACGAAAATCCCAGACTAGAGGGGTGAAACTATCGAAACTTGAGTATGAATCCGATTATTGGGCTCAGCTATAGTAGAGATAGTTGTTTCGTGGCGATATTTATGCCGCAGAGAGCGAGATACATCGTGCGAGCGAGAAAGCGGAGACAATGCATATTTGTTGACGAGGTTCTTTTATAGGTATGGAAAAATATTTGCACAAAATTAAAAAACTAGTTTTTAGTAAGTATCTGTAAAATGTAGGTAAGTATCTGAAAAACGTGATCCTAGTTATAGTATTTACTTCTATTATTAAGTGTAAATTTCAAATACAATCATTATATTGTTTCTAAATAAATGTTGATTTGAATTGAAAAATAGACATAGATATACCTCATGTCATTGTATATGCAAAGTTTCTTTACAATCCAACTCGTAGTTTTAAAACGAGAACGTAACTACGTTTGTATGGGAAGTTGAAATTCGGCCGAGCGGACTCTTAAATGGCTGAATAGATTGAGCGGTGAATCAAGAATTCCGTCACTATTTGCCATGGTTATGTCTCTTTTAAAACTGCTATTTTGTGGGTCTAAAACTTTAAACCCTTTACCAAACTAGGGTTTTCTTGTAATTTTCAACCCCTTTTGGTATTGGCCATCTTCTAAGCATGTTAAAGTCCATATTGTAATATTCCTTCTAATAAACTCTATCAAATTGTTTACTGGCAAACGGGACAGAAATACAACAAGAAACAGTTATTTGACCCAGTTAGATAAATTATAAAGGCAAAAACTTCAGCAAGCAAAATGAAACCAATTAATTTAAATATTTTTATTACCTCTAAACACATTATGTATTAAAGCGGTTTTTCAAATTGTGCAACATAGTTTTCATGTGGATTCAAATGAGTCTAAACTCCTTATATTATAACAAAACATTTAAAATAAATGAACCTGATATTATGAATTTAGGAGAGTAATCTTATAATAAATTAATACATAAAACAATAGGGAATAATAAAATACGTAAATGTATAAAGTCTATTCATCCTTACGTGTCTTATCTTCTAAACAAACACTTTTCGAAGACATTGTCAAACTTTTCTCTGGGATTACAAAATAAACGTCATTTAAAATGTTGTTGTATGCTTAAAGAAACTCACAAAGTATTGAAATCAACCAAGTAACCACTGCAAAATACAATGTATACCAAGATTTTCTTCAATAATCGAAGTAACGAACGAATGACTTCAAAAATATCTGACATGTAACGATGTCTGGTGTTTATGAATCACACTTCATATTATATTTTATCGTTGTTTCCAATCACTAGTCATTATCTATGATCATATTTGACGTCATGTTTGTTTACACGATAGGACACGTAAGAATGAATAGACTTCACAATCTCGTATCTGTACAGTCGAACTCATAAGTAGCTGAACACCTTCATACCATAGATAGAGGAAGAATATAATAGAGGACATGAGTGACAAGAGTGTACGCACAGACACTACAAAGGGAACGAGACACAATGTCAAATCTCCTGTCCCTCACCGCGTACATACACTAATAAAGACCCGCAGTATAAAGCAAGACGATGTTTCATATAGTTGTCTCTGTCACTTCTTATGGGCAGCCGAGTTAGAATGAGACGAATAGTACGGTATTTTGAGTCTATTATTAAATCCTCTATCTACGCTTGATTCCATGTCGCGTTCACCCGTTTAACAACGTCGTAAGGCAGTTTAAACATGACGCTGTTAAAGCGACACCGTAAAAAAGAGTTCAGTCGCTTGTGAGTAGGATGGTACAAAAGACAAACTGGCCTATAGATATGTAGACCGCTTAACTTAGTCCTCGCCTAAGCGGCGCGGTATGGCGATAAAGGGGTTGCGGGTGGCGTGCGGGATACAAAGCCCGACGACCCAGGCTTGGGCTGAGTTAAACGGTCTACCTATAGTAGCATGATACGTTTTATGGTTACTTTTTACGTGACGTGTTAGTACATTTAGGTCGTAAAACGGACCATGAAACCTGTCGTGCTAGCCGGGCTGATAAGACCTTATACTGAAGTAGACACAAAGACGGTAATATGTATATGATCCAAAACATTGCCATCCAACTCCCTGTTGCTGCCATGATCTAGAGCAGTACCTACGTCTTGCTCAACTAGCTGCTCAGTCGCTTCGCGCGCGACTGAGTGTCTCCTGTCTCACTCGCATCGTGCAAATTAGAAAGAGGAAGGTAGATCTTTCTCAGTTGTGCTAGCCCCGCAGTATGGTACTGTATGGTCGGACAAAACTCCGATGATCACCAGGTGTAGGGCACGACAGGTGGGTCAACCGACTTCAATATACCTAGGTCTGTGAATAAGACATTTTCTGGCGTTCATTGGGGACACAAAAACGCACTTAACTAATATATTAATTATTTTAACATAATTGTTCATAATTAACTTTAAAAACAAAGTTTTAACCGACTTCAAATCAGTACCCAAATCGCTCCAAGTGTGCCTTTAGAAGAATTCCCTCGATCTCTCCAGGATTCCATCATTAGATAACCTGATCACTATGGGACCATCTGGGAAGGATACCCTTTAAAAAAAACGGTCCAGCCATCGAGTAACCGGGGATTATACATTAAAAGAAATATGTTCATAAATATTATTTCGTCAAATTGAGAAGCTCCTGTTGTTTTGAAGTCGGTAACAAAGGAAAACATTCTACTTTACTGGAAGTTTTATTATTTACGCACTAATTCAACTTTTAACATCCTACTGCTTATGATACTCACTACTTTTTCTATATTCCATACACTTCCCTTATCACAGTCAATTTTCCAATACACAAGTAGGTAAATTACTTCGTGACGATGTTTGATGTCTTGTGCTTTTGTTCAGTAGTTAGCTTTTTACACGCCCATACAAAATTAAGTACTTACCTACTCTAAGAAAACACTGAGGCATAAGACAAATAAAAAATTGTCTTTCCAACTGAGTCGCGAACACTTCCTAGAACTACCCTAGCTTATTAATATTGTGTATTTGGTATTTTTGTGTCACCCTCTAGTTTTAGGATGCGTGTACGAATGTGATAATATAAGCTTTATCTGATTGGTGTTTACGAGTAGGTAGATAATCAAATGGATTATAGGACACTATTACAATCACTCAAGTGTCAAATCGAAGTAATTTCCCTGTAGCAACAATAAACTACCAATACTGCCATACTACTACAATATATATAATATAAGACTTATATAGATATAATTTACTTTAAAAACAAAGTTTTAACCGACTTCAATTTAGTACTCCGCCAAGCCACGAGAACATTTCCACATTTCTTTTCCAATTTACCACATGAACTGATTTCCGAGAGCAAATGCGTTAATTATTAGAGAAAAAAACCCAATCGCTGTATGTGGGCCGATCATATTTGAGGACTTCCGTCGATTCAACAAGGATCACCTTTGGCACTTCATTAGTTGCTATTTCAACGGAATCTTATCAGAATCTGTGATATACTTTTTCAATTTTATGTACATAATTGAGAAATTCCATAAGTCATCTGTGGTCTTCATCATCAATTCCACTCCACCAAATTTATGATTTCCGGGTGTAAATACACGAGTTATAATAGAAAATACCAAAATCACTACACGCGTGCCTAATATAATTGAGGAGTTCCCTCAATTCCTCATGGATCCCATCATCCAATTGAATTTTTGAAAAAATGGGACCCAACTGGAAGCATATACTTACAAATGAAAAAAAAAATTTACGAATCGGCTCATCAATGACGGAGTTCTGTGGTAACAAACATTGAAAAAAAATAAAAAATAATACAACCGAATTGAGAACCTCCTCCTTTTTTTTGAAGTCGGTTAAAAATGATAATGATGAGATATTTATGAGCATATTTATTTTTGGGAGGATGGATATTACAGGCAAAATTAGGACATGCAAAATACGCAAATAAGTACATCTCATAGTCACTAATTGACCTAAAAGCAGGCATGCAATAGAGCAATGTAACATTTTTCTAGTTAACTAATGCATAATTTTTTTTAATATATTTTTTTTTTCGTTTTATATGATATTGATATGTCATGGACTGTCACTACTATTATCTTTTATCAACGTCAAAAAAAACTAGGACATCAAAGAAGTTCTGAACGTTTAAAGATACATAAATAACTTATAAACTTAACACATTGGCCAAAATTCTAGCTAAATCAAGCTCCGTGCCAAGTTAACAGAAAGTTTAATTTCCAAGGTTTTCTTTGGGCTAAAGGTTGTTTCCCCTAATATTAAATTCGCTAATCTTTCCGGATACAGCATGTTCCTGGAAACGAAATATCTAGGAAGAAATGGTTGGCTTTTCGATGAGCGCACTCTTCTCTTTGTGATTTTGATTTGAAAGGGTGGAATTAATAAATCCAGCCAGTGCACGAAGCATGGATGCCGAATGGAACGGGCAATAACAACCAGATGAACGCCTGTTTTCGTTCAATCCAAAGATGCGTCCACCTGGCTTCAACCAGCCGCGCAGAGTGTTGGCACCACACATTAAACCGCATTAGAACCTGTTCTAATGCGGTTTAATGCCTGCATTGGAAACAGTCAACAACATGGTTCTGGCATGCCCACTCATAAGACCTCTAGAATCTTACCCAACCGGCGACAGTGCTTGAAGGGGGGCTAATCTAAACCTTTATATGTTACTAGCTTCCGCCCGCGACTTCGTCCGCGTGGACCCGGGATAAAAACTATCCTATATTTTAATCCAGGCTATAAACTATCTTCGTGCAAAATTTCATTCAAATCGGTTCAGCCGTTTAAGCGTGATTGAGTAACAAACATCCAAACATCCAAACATCTAAACTTTCGCATTTATAATATTAGGAGGATTATTATTATTCTTTTATGATGCTTTTATCCAGTGACCCAAATGCCAGACGATAATTAAATAGGAATGAATGAAATAAACTCTTCTAGATTCTATTCGTGAGGGTCGACGATGTCCAGTATGGTGAGACAGCCATCTTGGGACGCTATAGCCAATGCTTTGCCGCCATGTGCGCTGGCGACGCCTGTCACTTCCGCGGGGGCTCGGTATTCGGCTACAGCCTTGCCATCCACCGTCCTGGAATATAAAGATTTGTCTAGAAGTTTGATGCGAAAACCCTTATTGACGAATTATAGCTGAGTAATTCAGTCACTTCATTTCTATTATGGTAGAAGCTATTACTAGTATTTTTTGACCTAAACACTTCCAATATCTTCCTTTCACGGTGGCAGAAGATCGTAGGCTGTGTGTTGTTCTGATCAGTGGAGCGGAACATCTTTATGATAGGAAATTTCTTACCTGAAAACTCTCAGGGTCTTCCTTCCACTGTGATAATAGAACACGTAGTGATCAGTTGAACTGAACATGGTTATGATGGAAAAGACTCCCTCAGCGGCTCTGTATATCAGCGGCTGGACGGAGGTGCCTCTCTTCAGCTCAATGAGGTCTAGGCCGCCTCGTGACGGAGCGCAGAGGCCGAATTTGCCGTCGCGAGTGCAGCCCCCGTTCCAACGCGGCACGAATCTGAGAATTATCAAATAAGAGTAACTTCATCTGATTTGGAAGGCTGTAGAGTTTAGATCAATGGTTTTCTGTGTTGCGGAACCCAGTCCTTTAGAATGCAAACGAAACAACGCTGAGACGTGAAGTATATAGGCAATACTAGGTTCTGTATAAATCTGATGATTTCTTTGAAAATATAATTGCAATCCATACTAATAATATAAATGAGAAAGCGGGTATGTCTGTCTCTCTTTTACTAATTTAGATGAAACTTGGTATAAAGATATTTTCAGTCCCGGGGAAGGACATGGGATAGTTTTTATTTAGGAAATCATCCCCCAAGGGGGTGAAATCTGAGGTGAAAGTTTGTAAGGGGCTACGATATAAACGAGTTCTATGCGGTCGGAGGCGCGGGAAGAAGCTACTAGGAACATATTTCTGATTAGAGTGGAGTTAAAAAAAAATGGCAGGTAAAGGTTTACTAAAGTGACGCTGAAGTCACGTCTAACCTGCCGGTTTTGTTACTAGAGCAATTTAACTGCGACATCAACTTATTCTGGTCTAGTTTCGGTGTTTCCTAAAGGCACATCTTATCGTGACATACACGTAACTAAATGAGTTCGTCTCGATCTATCAGCTGGTGTCAGGAACAGACAAGTGTATTCACATGATCTCACCTGACAAGTCTCTTAGTCTTAATATCCAGGATGGCAGCTTTATCGTTGCCAACCACGGCGACCCAATTAGGTTTATGGGGCAGTGCCACGATCGACTGCATGTCCTTTATTCCGCTGTTCTTGATCGGGATCCTGTTTAAACAACATTTAGACATGTTTTTTGTGTGGAATAAATAATGAGAGTTTGAGTTTTAATTCTTCTAAGGGCAGGTTGTTTCAAAGCGGCACAACAATCTGCCGGGGCCATATTTTAAGTTGACCGGTACGTAAGTAAAGGATTGCTTTACATCGTAACGCAGATCTTCCTTTTACTGCGACTGTGGACCGCAGACAATGTGTTAAAGTTGCACTGATAAGTGGAGCTGAACATTTTTATGATAGGGAATATCTTACCTGAAAACCATCATGGTCTTCCTTCCACTATGATAATAAAACACGTACTGATCAGTGGAACCGAACATGGTGATGATCGAAAAAAACCCCTGAGCGGACCATTGGTGATCAATGTGATCATAATTAGCAAAAGATTTGCCTGTGTAGTATACCATTTACCTGTGCAACCTAGCGCCAGTCCTAGAATGGAACACGTGTAGACAGTCCCTGGAAGACTTGTCCACTCCTGGGGCAACGAGGTGGTGCTCATCAGCTGAGACCACGGCGGACCGATACCCCGTCCCCCGCACCTCATAGTCCACGTTGTAGATTTTCTCTCCATCTGGAAACGGTCACGAAGTTGAAAACATTTTATTTGTGACGAGATGATTTGTTTCGAGAGAGCCAATCCAATACTTAATTATTGAACCGGCTCACAAAATTTCACGAGAACCGATTGAGAAATTCGACCTGTAGAGGAGAACAGCCGGACAGCCGGAGATACAATAGAATGTTTACCCAAGCTGAAACGGAGAACTTCGTTCGCTTTGCTCGCTCGTTTAATAAAGAGGAAAAGTCTCATCATCCTCCTAGCGATTTCCCGGTTGTGCCCCAAAGGAGCCCGGGGTCCGCTTTGACACCTAATCCCAAGATTTGGCGTAGGCACTAGTTTTACGAAAGCGACTGCCATCTGACCTTCCAACCCAGAGCGAACACTAGACCTTATTTGGGATTAAACCGGTTTCCTCGCGATTTTTTCCTTCACCGAAAAGCTAACGGTAAATATTTCGTACATAAGTTCCGAAAAACTCATTGGTACGAGCCGGGGTTCGAACCGACGACCGTCGCTAGACAGCCGCATGCCTGAACCACTAGGCCTACCGTAGCTTATAAAGAGGAAGTAAATTTGTAAGTTGGCGAGTTTGGATACAGAGAAAAAGGTTTCCGGAACCGCTTATGCGATTTCAAAAAACCTTTCATTCCTATATAGAATAGACATTCTGAATGGCCATAGCAAAGACTATATTTCATCTCGTGGGTTTGCTGCCTGCGTTCTTTGCATTACGCGGACAGCTTGCGTCCATATACTTATAGAAATGTGTAACCATTTTCACCATGCGTCGCGTCTTCTGTTCAGTTGTGGGGACGACAATAGCCGAGCACTTACGACTCGATTGTCATAAATTTGCCGGTGGGAATCTTTTCATGGCCACCATGCATCGGCCTTTCGTTAACCCCTGATTATAACTCCGTATCAATTCTACTTAAAGTCTTACCCGGGATAGTCCTCGCTATGATGTTAGCAACAGCGACGTTGTCCGTGTTATCAGTAGACACTTCCACAGAGATGGTCACAAACTTGGCGCCGTCTTCCAGGAATAACACCTGCTTGATGCCCTTCTGCTCCTCTTTGAAGATCACCTGAATAATGAAACATAATCATCTTTATTTGTCAATTTAAGTAGTGTCATATCAAGAAATCAAAAGGTTGGCGCACGAGAGAGAGAAATGGAGAATACTCCATCGACTAGAGAATAACTCTTGTGTGATAATGTCTATGCTAAGTTCGCCAGAGCGAGGAAATGAGCTACTGTTTCTTTACTTGGATGAACTCCCATTCATGTAACGCGTTTTAATAAATATACTTTACTTAAATACCGCATAATACTGTCATCCTATGGCTGCTGAGTAACAGGTGCGCTAGTTATTTATCCCGTGAAAAGTAATAAAAAGGCGCTGGTCTCAAGCTACTTTAAGACAGCAGTGTACTAGTATTATGGGAAAGTCAAATTTACCTGCTTCTCTGGAGTATCCCATATAACAACGTTCCCAGACTCAGCAGTTACGACGTTCTCCCCGCTGGGCGTGACGACGGCCTGCGTGACGATGGCTCCAAGTGGCGCGTCGGCGAGCTGCGCGAGGAGGTGCCCAGTGCTGGTGTCCCAGAGGCCCCAGCAGCTGCGGGTCACGGTCACCGCTAGACGCTGGTCACGAGCCAAACTGAAGACAAGTTTCACATGCATAAGAGTCGCCATTTTTATCCTTATCCGTTATTTGTTTCCCAACAAATAATTTTCAAGGGGTGTAGACACTAAATAAAATAATCAACAACGTTATATTTTTTCGAAAAATGATTAAAAATGTACTCAAATGGAGAAACAAGAAACACAATATGTTAAATAATCACAAAGTTATAAGTGTTCAAAGTTTTAAAAGGGGGTATGTCCTGTCCCTATTCCGTAAAACGCACCTTCATATGAAATGATTGTCATTTACCATGCCAGCACCATTAAAACGGTTGGTTGGTGAGATATTTGAATAAGATCTCGACATTAGGCATATTTTTTTACCTTCTTTCTTTTGAAGTAAAAATACATTTTGAGTCTACACCCCTATTACAGCTGACCCCTATCATTTGCCATACCATAACCGTCAATTGTTTCACATAATTTCAATTAGTGTTAGATTTGCTGTAACCGTCGTGTGTGTTGTGTTCCATTATTTCAATTACTGGAACTCTAGGATTGCGATGATTTGAGTAAACCCGGTCTGGGGTGAAAATAGGTGATACTGCAACTATGCGTTATTGCTTTGCATATTGATTGTTACAAAATCCTACTAATTTAATAAATGTGAAATTTTGGGTGTTTGTTACTGAATCACGCATAAACGGCTAAACCGATTTGGATGAAATTTGCGCGACGATAGTGTATAGCCTGGATAAAAATTAAGGATAGTTTTTATTACGGGTCCACGCAGACGAAGTCGCGCGCGGAAGCTAGTATGGTATAAAAAATATATAATTACTTTGGCTATATAGATGAATACCTGATAGAATCGATAGGCAGCTCCTGCCTATCAATCTTGTGGACTTGCTCGAAGATGTTATCAATGTTCCAGATCTTGACGGTCCTGTCGATTGAGGAGGTGATCACATTGTTCCAGCTTCCAACCGTCAGCGGCTCCAACTGGACGATACGCCCGAAATGAGCGTCCAGGACTTTGATGAGCTTCGTGGTTTCCAAACTCCAGACGTAGAGGCTTTTTCTGAGAATATGACAACTGTGTTTTTGAAGGAATGTGGATGGCTCCAGTGTGCGGTCTTCAGGTTCCAGAGTAAAAACAACGTGTAGTTCCTATCTCGTGTATTTGCAAAGTGAATAAATAAAATATTAATCCTAATCATAGATGGCGCTGTTATTAACAGTTTTGTTTTATATACTACGAACGGTGAGTCTCTTGAAAAAGGAAGCCCGAGAACTGGACTCTATAACGGCTCAAAGATAAGTGGACTAGAATCTAGCTGATTATGAACCTATACTTATTTTTTTTAAGACGTTTGTATTATTAATTAGGTGTTAACTGTTGGTGGTCCTTAAATAAATAAATAAAATTAAATGAAAACCTGATATTCCAGCCGAGAGAAAAATAACGTTGTAAGGCTAAGGTGGACCGAAGCTGAAGAATTATGGGATATTCACAAAGGTATACAGAGTGTTTTTTTTTAATGGGACAGTATGGGAAAATCCGAATCTAAAGGAGATAGAGGAAAAGTGTCCAAGGAGATATTAGATGTTTTTTTATGTAAACAAATTTGGCTCGTAAAAATTTTTGGTCAAGTGTGAGTTGTTCTTAAAAAATTATAGTTGGTAATTTTTTTTTTTGACGCGGGTCGGCTCTGTTTCATGTAAGGATTATTTCATTGTATGGAAAGAAAAAAATCTGAACAGCAGAAGTTGGTCAAATTTAATGAAAACTAATCTTCATACAGTTGGTTTTTTACTTGAGTAAATGTTCGATGTGGCCGCCGTCTTGTCTTATGCAGGTACGAGCACGCTTCAAGACACTTCTAGTTGCATTTAACAGAGACTTATGGTGAATTGTGTTTAAAGTGTTGTAAACAGCATCTTTTAATTCTTGTGGGGGCCACTTTATCGGCCCATATGTACCCAACGGTTTGGAAACTGCTCGTCCAAACACAGTTTACTTGCCCTACTGTTGTGGGCTGGTGCACCATCTTGTTGGTAGATTATCTTACCAAAGTTCCTTAAGCTAATAGTCTCATCCACTAAATCTGCAGCATGTTCAAAATTTCCTGATATTTTTTTTATAATTTCAAGACTATCGCGTGCCATGATGTTTAAGAAGATTAAAAATAAAATTCTTCTCTTGAATCATCTGGAGCTCTTATCGATTATCGAAATTTAAAAATGGAATCATTTTTAATATTTTTTTACACGCCTAGGCACTTGTAACAATATTAAAAGGCGAATACTGCAATTGTATGAAGATTCGTTTTCATTAATTTTGACAACTTCTGCTGTTCAGATTTTTTTCTTTCCATACAATGAAATAATCCTTACATGAAACAGAGCCGACCCGCGTCAAAAAAAAAATTGACCAACTTTATAATTTTTTAAGAACAACTCACGCTTGACCAAAAATTTTAATGAGCCAAATTTGTTTACATAAAAAAAACATCTAATGTCTCCTTGGACACTTTTCCTCTATCTCCGTTAGATTCGGATTTCCCCATACTGTCCCATTAAAAAAAAACACTGTATATATGGAATTAAACTTCAGGATAAAATAAGATGAGGTTTGGTGACACTGCCTCTAGTGCATGGTAACTACTTAAGGCCTAATACAAGATACCTGACTCCAGCAACGGCATAAGTGAAATTCTTGCTGATCATAAACGAGTTGGACAGCGTCATCTTGGTGGAGATATTGCGGATGGTGTGCGGCAGTTTCAGCACGATGCCTTCAAGACTCTTGTCCTTTTCTGGTTCGTCCACTTTTTCTGCCTGGAGACAAAGTTATAGTGGATCATGCATAGTTTCAGGTTTCAAAATCTTTTTTCTTTTATTTGCTAAATAGAATTGCGTTTTTACAATTTAGATTTAGTTTGACTTGTTCCTGATAGTTAAAGGAAAGAAGGCTTCAAATAGCGTAGTTCGATTTTTAATTTACTGGGGACACCGTGGGCATTGTGGCCTATGGACGCTTGCAACTTGCGCGTCACCAACCATTTTATTGACTACAACGAAGGTGGTGTGTTGTGAGTGCTTTACGTCTTTTGCAATGAAAACAATTGATCCCGATGATGATTATCTCTTGGCTGATTTTGGTTACAACGACTATAGATGTGTTCTAGCTTAGGTTCCAACGATTACCAGTATGACTTGAATGTTGTTGTTCTACTCTCTGGTGCGATCTCAAGTAGCCTACATGCTACAAGTCCTATGCCATTATTTGTTCTAATTTGTAGAAAACATTGGCATGGTTTTTTTTTTCATGACTATCATATAAACAAGTTCTGCCACCTAGGGTAAGACTAAGATATCGAATGCAATATTTACTTCTTCTTCATCTTCCTTCTTTTCCTCATCTCCTTTTTTCTTCTTCTTGTTTTCTTCCTTGTGATTTGATCGGTCGATCCTGTTATCGAAATCCCACACCACAAAGCTGTAAGTTGTTGTAGCTGAAATAGAAAACGCAAAAATATAACGGTGGTTCCAAGAATAGAAGTAATTTCAAAATAGGATAACAAATAAAGGAGGTCTGAATTCAAACCATAGAATAAAGGGCTTCCTTCAGTTTTGGCAGGAGGTTTAAAAAAATCTTCATAGATTTGCTTTAGTGTTTCAAATAATCGTCAATTATACCAAAGACTTATACTAAATAGAATAAATACTAGAGAATTATACTAAATAGATAAAGTTCGACTGTCAAATTAGAGAAAGCAACCATAATACTGCTCACCGAGAAGCATTCGATCTTTCTTCCCCCGTTTCAGCTGCAGCATCGCCTCGGCGGTGTCAGTTTCCCGGTGATGCAGCTCTTCCACCTTCTCCCAGCAAAGTTGTTCTTCATTCAACTCAAAGATTGATATCTGCATATAGATACGCTGGATTAGGTTACGTAGCAAGGGAGAGGGGATGTAGAATAAGTTGGAAATTACTCCACCGACAAGAGCCTAGCTTTTAAATAAGAAGAGCTAGCAGAGCCCGCTAACTTTCAGGGTTAAACTGGAATAATGTTATATAGAAGATGATAATGTTATATAGAAGATGATAATGTTAGAGTAGTAAGTAGCAAATATAGCAAGCGACAAATCCACTCTAAACACAGCGCACCACCGGGAGCTCTAGCAACCTTGTACGCCACCAGGAACACATGGCTGCAGTCTTCTATTAAAATTTATCAGACCTGATATCCCCTTGCCGGATTGCTGGTATAAATCCTATTCCAGCCCTTATTGAACGCCAGGGCTCCCCGGCACCGCAATGGCTGCACCCACTCCCCTCCCTTGCGGAAGTGGACCAGCAGCCGATCTTCGTCCAGGTCTCCGCTCCACATGATCAGCTGGAAGTTGTCCAGGTCTCGGAACTCCATGGCTTCAGGACAAAAATGGATTTCAAAATCTTAACCTAACACAAACCAATCGTGTCACAAAAAGGACCCAACTCAATACGATACTGGATTCAAGCCGGCGCTGGTATATCGTCGTTGGCCTCATTGGGTAAAAAAACTAGCATTCTGTCTGCATAAACATTATATAGAGGTAATGTGTTTTGAGTATGTATGTCTATAAAAATATTTATTTGTATGTAATTTTTCCAAATAAGAACCAAATTTAAATAATGCCCTATTAAAAGTGAAGTATCAAAATCTCTAGGTCGAGCTATTCGTGTTGCCATATGAGCGATAGTGGCGCCCCTATTATTTCTACTCTGTTTTGCCAGACTATACGTTCTACTTTGACAGTACATTATGGGGTTACCAACCAACTCATGTAGTATATTTTGAATAAGATGGAATCTGATCTAGTCATTCCATTGCAATCGTAATGCCAACTGCCCACTGTTATACTGATAGGTCCTCCAGGTGCCCTCTAAGCTTCCAGTTCATGGCCTGTACTAGGGGCCCGTCATCTTAAAGTGCCAAGGGCCCCTCAAATATTAAAATACGAACCTGCTGCACTGTGATACTTACAGAGTATCTCCCAGGTGACGTCATCATATGGCGCTGAGTTAGGTGCCGGTAGCGTCTCCTGGTGTTCTCCACGCATCGAGAACCGCACCCAAGAGTTCGGGCCATAGATGAACATATGGTGGTTGAGAACTGAGACTCCACGGACTGTCTCTCCTAGAAAATAATTAGATGTTTGTAAATTTTTGCCTATGACCCAAGGTCATAGGCAAAAATTTACAATTCTTGAGCCGTTCGCATAGAGATGACCTTTAAGTATTGACGTAATGTCTATTGTCGTACCAAAAATGTCGAAGACAGCTTTTTTGTTTATTCCGGGGCATGGTAGAGATTATGTCGAACGACGATCTCAATGTTATATTGCAACATGCGTTTCGTTTTTCTGGATTGAGTTTTCTTACAATCAAATTCAGACATATCTCGACTGTGAGAGTTTGAGAATACAGAAATTGATTCTCGTTCGACATCTGTAATTTTTTCCGAGCTATCTCTATTAAACATCATCTCGAACGACCGAGAATTGGCATCCTGGCCCGACATTTGGCATCTTAGACTAGTTTATTTGAATTACCTTCATCCAGCGGATTTTCAATCGTAACGTATTCACTAGTCAGCATGTTCAACAGCATTGACTGAAAAAAAACCACATTTTAATTATAAAATACATAGTATATTATATTCACAAAGTAAAGAGTTTTGCCGAAAGGTACATGAAATTAAATTCTCAGTGACCCTCAAGTACTCGCCCCCAAAAAAACCATCGTAAGGAGCGTGCCCGTACCCCCGGTACGCCCTCCAACACTAGAACGCCTCCACTCCTAAATTGAGTCAGGGAACCTGATCCGTGCTTGCCATCAAATATATCTGTACTCTTCAGGACGCCCAAAAACAATAAGTATGCACTCTAACGGCTCGGCCACGATTTCGAGAGCGGAGGCGGCGGCGATGAGCCATACGTGGAAACGAGAGATCGGAGCGGAGCCTCTCACTTCCACGAATGGTTTGCCGTTGCACCTGCCGACGCCGATCGAAGCTATTGCCGACTTCTATGGCCATGACAATATAGGTACGAATAAATAAGTGTATGAAGCTTTACCACAGAATTATTAGTAGACGCAGCAGCCCACTTATTATCCGGTGACAACTCCAGGTTCTGCATAATGCCTTCCAGCTGGGGACATAGGTCTCTCGCAAGATCTGAAGTGGACAGGTCCCAGGAGATGACTCGGCTGGAGATGGACACGACGTAGCGCTTGTCCGAGGAGAGTCGGAATGCGAACACGGCGAACTGATGGCCCTCCAGGGAGTACTAGAGAAAAGTTTTGGAGGAACTTTAGTTTGTGGTGGATATATAGAGCACACTCATCAGAAATACGGCTAACTTAGAACTTTAGGAAGGCATATTAAGCCGTTTATCCCGGTTGCGGTTTACCATAGCAGTCGCTACGTTGGAAGTCTTTGGGCCGTTTGAGAACTTCTAACATTCAGGTTGCCCACTTATTAACAACAGCCTTATCCCAAATATAATTTCTCGGAGTTGGAAGGCCTTCCACAAATCCAGTGCCTACACCAATACTTGGGCCTAGTAGCTGGCGTACCTTGAGTCATTCAGGATGCAGTTGAGATATCGCTGAGAGTAATTTCACTGAATAGCTCAATGATCTTTCACTGAATAGGTCTTTAAGGTGAGGACACAGGTCTGAAGCCAGGTATGATGTAGGCAGTACCCAGGAGATGACTCGGCTGGAGATGGAGATCACGTAGTGCTTGTCCGATTACACACGATACGCGATAACATCTAATTAGTGGCCTGCCAGGCAGTTTCATATAGAGCCGTCACTGAACTGATGGAGTAAAAATTTACTAACTTCTTTCTTTCTTAAGTATACAATTTCATAAACAAGATGTCACCTTCAACGGACCGCCAGGGGTATGCAGACAATGATGGGACGGCAGGAGTGCGCAATGGTTCTTTCCCTTGTCATGGCATTGCTTGAGCAAAGAGGCGACAGCTGGGTTGTGTGGAGCTTCGGGCAGGAGCCTGCCCACTAGTTGAGGAGCCAGCATGTCAGGGTAGGTGCCGAGGATTGCACCGCCGAGACGAAGCGCGTCGGCCACTAGCATCAGCTCTCTGAAAAACAAACGGATCATAGTAGCACAAGCAGATGGTAGATTTCTAACATCTGCTTGTGATCATCAATGCTAACCTAATCAGATTAGCATTGATGTCAGCAATCGCTGCAACCGCTAAACTGATTTAGATGAAGTTTTGTATGGAGACAGTTTGAGGCCCTAGGAAAGATAAAGGTTAATATTTATCCCGGAAATGATCCCTTAAAGGAGTAAAAGGGAACTGAATGTGTCAATGTTATTTTATGTTTACTCCATTTGTCTCTGTGGTCTTCTTCTTTATTTAATGGCCTATGGGAAGTCTAATAGCCAATTTGGTAATCGATTTTGTAGATGCGTTAGATGTTTTGTTGGATGTGTTCAATGGATTTCCATAAAGGCGATTAAAGGATATAAAGAGGTAGTAATTCCATAAACATGATGTCAGGTCAATTAAGAACAATCCATATGAGGGGCACAAGTCCTGCTATGGTTATATAAGAGGAAAAGATAAGGTGACGTGAATTGAAGGCTCAGGCTTAATCCTGTAAGCGTTTTCGTGGTTTCCGAAAATAAGAATCTGGATTCGGCTGGGTCGCTTTCATGACATCTGGTACTTAGCTTTAGTAGGAACGGTTAAATAGCTTTCGCACTCACCGCTGAACTAGCTTGCACACTTTGGAAAAACAGTCTTAGCTACCCTTATTTTAATTGATTTACCTCACAGCATCCTTGTTCACATGAAGCTTGGCATCCTCAAAATCTGCCAGGACAGCCTGCAGCGGGCAGCAGTTGAGTTTGGCGTGTAGCCACTCGTAGTTGAATAGCACTTCGGCGTACAGGTCCGTGAAGCGCTTGGAGCGGACAAGGTGGAAGGGCAGCTCTCCAAACTGAAGACATAAAACTTATAAGTACATATTACATAATCATCATCATCAGCAAATCAGAACCTATTGCGGGACAGGCCTCTCGGCTCGCTATAAAGCCGGACCCTCTGCTTTACGCATGCAGTCGTTTTCTGTTCCGTAACATAGGTCGTCCCGTCATCTGGCTGGCCAGCGATACACTACGTTTGCGGAGATAACTTCTCCACTATAGGATACGCGTCCTTTTTATTTATTTGAACCTTCCTCATCTCTTGGTGATTGTCTGTCCTGCGACAGATGTGGCCAGCCCAAAAATAAGAATTTAACTTACTTAATGGACTCTATACGATTGAAGGTGCATTAAAACCTTTTCATTTAGTTTGTCATTTCTCAGATTATTCCTATTTCTTGGTGATTGTCTGTTCATGGACTGATATGGATATGTGCCAAAAACTTGGTACACAATTTTTCGTTTCGGTTTCGTGCAATTTAACACAACGCTGGTAGCCAATAAAATGGGGAGCTCCGTATGTAAAGGAAAACGCCAACGAATCCATCCACCAGCACCAGTATCATCCACCTAACGGGTTCCTTGCAATGAACAGTTTGTTCCGGCGTTTCCTCTTGACAATGGTCTTATATTTGGAAACGCTAGTAGAGTCAGACCTGTAAAAGTGCCATTGCGGCCCACTTGCAAAATAAATATTTTATCTTTTATCTTTTATCTTTGAACATTTTAATGGACTCTATTCAGTATTTGGAACTTTAAAACCTCTTTAAATGTAGTTTTACCTTCCTCAGATTGTATCTCTTGGTGGCCCCCTCAGCTGACGTGAACACAAGAGGCTGTAGAGGCACCTTCCTGTCAGCCACCCCCTCTCGGTCGGCGAGGTTGAAACGGTGGCGCTGGATCTCCGTGTACTTGAAGGGTTTGGGTGTTCCTCCTCCCCATATACCTGGGAAGATCAGCTATAGTTACGACTTCATTGCCATTGACTCTGGAATCATGTGAATTCTTTGAATCCAATTGTGATATTGATCATCGATCCTCCTTAAAGTTTTACGTGACAGTTTCTAGATGGATGAACTGTTGTAAATTAGCATTTTACAAGGTTGGTTCCCGGGCAATAATTATAAAAATTGCCAGTGGCTAACCAAAACCAATATAATCTTGACCACAGCAATTCTACCCCATAAACCAATGTAAAAAATATTAAGTACAATTAAAATGAAATACTACAGGGTGAAGTACATCAAAGAATGTCTAGTTCGCCGCATGCTGCATGCGGCGACCGCAAAAGTGTAAAGAACACGTTAGTCAGCCGCATTCGGCGATCGACAGCTGCCAACGCTTAGTAGTTGGCGGATAGACTAATGTGAAGACGACGTTTGTTGGCCTAAGTAGTTTAAAATGAATTCGGCGACCGCATTAAGGCTCCACATTCGAAATTTTCGTGAAAATGAGTTGTTTTGTAACCGTTTTATACATTATAACGTAACATTTTTGCTGTCGGAAAAAATATATCATAATCTGCAAGATATGCGACGGGTCATAGTTTTCGTAGAAATCCATTTTAACAATAAAAATTAGAGAAAAAGAAATCTAAAGTCACCCCTATTTTTTCACTTGTAACCATTTTACTGCTCCATTTTTTATCAGAATAATATGAAATTTTACAACTTTCTTCATAAAATAATGAACAAGGGCATCATTTTCTTACTTTCTTTATTTTCTTAAAAATGTATCTCGTTTTCTGAAATATTCCGCCAAAGTTCCTACGCCTCCCCGTTTTCGTCCATACGGTCAGTGCGGGACGAGACACGTTGCATGACGGACCTGTGTCAATTTGCGCTCCGCCGAAATTTTTCAATATTTGTGGAAATTGTGGACTATATTTGTTGCATAGAGTGGACAATCCGTTTTGTGATTCGTATAGTAGGTAACTAATAAACATTTGCGTATAGTTTCGTTTTTAGTGACAGATAATTTTGTTGCATAGAGTGGACAATCTATTTCGTGGTTTGTAAAGTAGTAGGTACTATAGACAAGACAGCTGACTGACCATCCGTGCACTTTATGTGCATTGTAATAAGGTTCTTTTATAAATACATACATACAAATTACATAAATACAATGAGAGTTATTCGAACGAATTTCGTTTTCACTAGCACGGCTAGCACGAGACGGCCGCGACATACTCTCGATTTTTCTCACACTATACCTCTCTTTCCTAATGTTCTAATAAGAGAGAGACCGATAGTGCGAGAAAAATCGAGTGTATGTCGCGGCCGTCTCGTGCTAGCCGTGCTGACGGAACTACACTAATCGTAAGTAAATAGTATTATAATAGTAGGGACATAATTTTTGAACTTAATCAATTATGTAATTTATGAATGACAAATATCACGTTTCAATTAAGCATGACGAATGTCCCCCACCCACGTCCACCTTTGCATTGGTAACGATGCGCGATGACGCGTCTGTAACTTAATCTATGTAACGCTTAATAAACGACGGCGGGTTGTACGACTTGCGCGGGGAGAGGGTCGAGGTTCCGCCCATACGCTCAAGGACTTTAGCGGATATACAAGCCTTAAGTGAACGACGCAGTGAAATTGCCGCTTAAGTAAAATGACAAAATGCCGCGTCTACAATTTGTTGTGATGTTTCTTGTCACGAATAAATATTTTCTTTCTTTCTTTAAAATGTGTGATGGTGATAATCAATGTGATGAAACTGTTTTAAGCACATACCAAGATAATAATCAGCGATCATGGAATGGAAGTACATAGCCATGTTCATGTTCTTGAAGTATCTCTCGCGCGCGGTGTCACGGAACTGTCGATGGTACCTGTTCAATAAAAACTACATTATTTCAGAAGCACTATTTCCAAGATTTGAAAAGATTCCACTTCCAACTAAGAGTAGTTCACAGCCCTTATAACTGCGTATTCATATACGTCATTGTCTACGCGCCCCACCGCCCGGTGAAGCGGGGGACGACACCAACGACATTTAAACGCCCGCGCCGCGGCATCGGCCTCTTTCTCCGCCGATCTCCACCGCGCTCGCACCTCGCCATTAGGCTATTTAAAATCGTACTTACCTATGTAATTTCTAATTAAACCTATGTATAATACAGTCTAAAGTTTCACTTATTGATTCCCGAAGGCTCCAACAGTCATTATCTCTTATGTGTATTGGGTAAAGCCCCCAGAATTCCCGAGCTGTTTTGATGGCGAAGGACAAATATTCATACTTCTAGCCAAAGATCTCTTATACTTTCACTCCTGAATTTGAAAGGGATCGAAGCCAAGGTTATGCTTATCATCAGGAGGATCACGCGTTTATTTGGCATAATAGTACTACAAAAATGGAACAGTACCAGTTCATCACGGACACGCCATCAGCTTCTCGCTCGGAGAGATAGTTTGGTAGATCATTGCGGATTCTGCGGACATAATATATATTGGGCCTCTGGAGCACAAGAAAATGAAGGGCGCGTCAAGATGTGACATCTTTCGGAGCAGGTATGGCCAAGAATTGGTCTAATGTTAAGCGGTCTTTAGTCCTGGGTAAATGCAGTGCAACTGCACTCAATTAACTGCACTGAATTAAGCCAGATCTAAAAGCCGCTTATTAATTTTTCTAAATTATTTGTAAGTAGCTAACCACGCGGCTCCACCCGCATATTATAATGAACGAAGGCGGAGACGCGGGTTCAAATATAACCTGTGTCTATTGCGAAAGTCCATTCTAAATACCGATTTTTATCGATAGTAGTTCCGGAAACTACCCGTTATATATAAGCTTACAAAGCTAAAATCACAGATTTCACCTCTTTATAATTGTGCAAGAGGAGAATAATTTGTTACCTCGTCCACAACAATGGAGGGATCCTCCTCACAGGCGGTAGATGGTACTGGTACACGTCATCCAGCACCCTGTCATCCAGGGAGATCAGGTCTTCCAGCTCTGTCTCCGAGAGGCCGCTGCGGGCTGCCGTGATGTATGCCAGCGCGTGGAATACCAGGAGACGGCCGTGCTGGAGAAATAAAGTTTCTTTAAGCAAGACCAGCTGCTCACGTATTGCAAAGAATGCAACCGGGATAAATGACAGACAAATGTTTTTTTTGTCGGGTCTGTGGTTCCGGATATTATCCACTTTATACAAACTTACAAAGCTACACTCTCACATTTTTCACCTTTTTCATCCATACTAATATTATAAATGGGAAAGTGTATGTGTGTGTTTGTTTGTCCGTCTTTCATGGCAAAACGGAGCGACGAATTAACGTGATTTTTTAAGTGGAGATAGTTGAAGGGATGGAGAGTGACATAGGCTACTTTTTGTCTCTTTCTAACCCCCCCCACTTCCCTAAAATAGGAGGTGGAAGTTTGTATGGAGCTGCGATAAACGAGTTCCACGCGGACAGAGTCGCGGGCAGAAGCTAGCTATCTATATATATATATATATAAACGTAAAAGTCCTGACTGACTTCACTCACTCACTCACTCACTCACTTAAATCAATGCCTAGCCCAAACAGTTGAACCTAGAAAGCTCATTTTTTACAAGCTTTTTATTTACTTTCACTTGTCCCGTTGTCGGTCTGTCTGTCTGTCTGTCTGTAATCAAATCTTGCAAGTTAAATTTGATCCACTTCCCGGTTTCCGATTGAGTTGAAATTTTGCTCGAATATGCAAATCGCGTGACAATGCAATATTATGATGATGTGGAGCTGATCTGATGATGGAGCTGGAAGGTGGCCATAGGAACTCCGTAATAAAACCACAGAATCCCATCGAGTTTGGGCTCGTTAGAATCGTCTCAATGATTAGTTGATGATGATATACAGAAAAGTACAGTCGGCAATAAAAGCTTGTACCAAAAATGAAATTTTTGACAGAAACTTGTTCTATAATGAAGTACTAAGAAAGGAGCTTAGGTACTAGGTCGATTTATGTAAGATTGGCCCATTATTATTTATTTACCTATTTATTTATGAGTAGAATGTAAAAACATTTCCTACATGCCAGGTGAAATTCAATCTTATGTTTATGGCATGACAACGTCGACAGGTAAAACCTTCCTCGCTACATCCGTATCCGTATTAGCGACATTGGGCTCAATTTAACTTGCACGTTTCACATTTCAATGTGAGTCTAAAGTGTCACTACGAGTGTCAGGTGTAGTCGATCTCAAAGATACACTGCGCTAGAATAAGGCAGAACTTGTAATCATCTCTTTGGCGTCGACTGTATGCGCGGATGTTTGCTAGGATCGTAGCAATTAGAAACCCGTGATCGCTGTCTACCCCTCAGGGAAACAGGCGACTATATTTATGTATGAAATATGTATATGCGATGCGAATGGTCGAACTTAATCGAACTCCAGAAATACTTAGCAAGTTATCTGCATATCATGGTAGGTATCTTTTCCGGCCTAAACAAAACGAATCTAAATGTAATGTATTTATTAAGTCGAATTCCGACTTGTTCAGCTACGTGAAAAAAAAGCGAACCAATATGCTTAAAAAATTCTTAAAAAATATCATTTC
This sequence comes from Epinotia bilunana, assembly GCA_947049275.1. Taxonomy (NCBI): domain Eukaryota; kingdom Metazoa; phylum Arthropoda; class Insecta; order Lepidoptera; family Tortricidae; genus Epinotia; species Epinotia bilunana. The sequence goes on along the minus strand of OX346275.1, from coordinate 10,879,176 downwards.
TAAAATTAAACGCGGTCCATCAGAAATTGTATGATTGTGATTTCACACCTAATAATAAGTTTCCCAATACCATTTGCCACGCCCATGCTCAAGGAGCAATAATTAACTTGATAAGCGATTAATTTTACGTACAAACGACAACACTGTTAACTGACCATCCTGTGTTTATATAGAACCTTATTACAATGCACTTAAGGTGCATCGATGGTCAGTTAGCTGTGTTGTCGATAGTACTTACCTACGTGTCTTTTTTAATTAATCATGAGGCATCGATAGAACTAGAAGAAAACAATAGAATAGATAAGGTACCGACTCTACTAGAGTTCAGGTTTAGGTATCTGTCTTTTATTTCGCTCACTCGTACTAGTAGTACAGATTTCTATTGTCCCTCTGCCCCGCTATTCTGTAACTTGTTTTAACCTTACCTCACCGTTTACCCACAAATATATATCTTGACACCGCGATTCGAAGTAACTAAGCGTAATTGGAGGTCTAGTTTCAGAGTCGTTAGGGGTCACATCGCCAGTAAGGGTAGAACTTTTGAATTGGTAATAACTACAACAATGTACCTACGAATAAACGCCAATACGTATGTAGCGTGTTAGATATAGCACACACACATTTTGGTTTAAATTAACTTTCATAGACAGTTACACGGCGGTTGTCATGAAATAGGGTATGTACACCGTGTTTTTATGCAATGCCAAAAAGTCGTCATATTGTCGCATATACATGTATTAAACGACAACACTGTTAACTGACCATCCTGTGTTTATATAGAACCTTATTACAATGCACTTAAGGTGCACCGATGGTCAGTTAGCTGTGTTGTCGATAGTACAGGAACATGACATGTCTTTTGCAGTATAATATTCTTGAATCGTGTATACAATCACCAGCACCAATTGTCGCATCGCGACAGGCCATCTGGCGGGAAATAGAGGAACCAAAGCTAATTGTTTCCAAGTATAGTTGATACCTATTGGTTCCCACTGTTTCCGCTAGATGGCGAGTCAAAAACGCTTTACCGAGTGAGTGCGAATGACTCGTCGGTAAGGCGGTTTCGCTCTCTCTCTGACAAATCTAGCGTCGAAGATGGTGGACGTCTGTAAATTTATAATAATTAAATAAACGAGAAAATGGGATTATGTCTTTAACTTCAACTGCAAGTAGACACCAATATCTGCCATAACTAAGCGGGCATAAATATCTGACACATCCTTACGGCCCTAGAAAAAGAGTCGTGTCAGATATTTATTAGCGCTTTGTTGTCAGATATTAATGCTGGTGTACATACAGTCACCAGCACTAATATCAAGATTCGATGTTTTCCGCAGTAGGTAAGTAGCCGTTTCATCTACAATATATTTGCCACACCTGCTATTCGGAAGAGGCATTCTTGCCCTCAAATAATGAATTAAAATCTTCCTCATAAGTAACTAACTTAGTAGGTGTGAACGGCAGTATGAGTCACTCGGTAGCAACATTATTTCCATCTTGGTTGTAAACACTTGAATCCTTCATTACGCTCAAGATTCTACTTTAGAATCCGTCGCTACGCTCAGGATCATGTTGTAGAATCTTTCGCTTCACTTAGGATTCAATATAACGCCCTTGGCGTCAATATATCATTTTGCTCCTTTCAGACACCATCTACTATCGATTCAAAGAGTAGTTTCTCGAAACCGCCTATTAAAATTTTATTAATAAATAATTGGCAATGTCACGGTCGCATCGCGACGAATATCCAATTTACCAGGCATAAGGGGTATGAAGATACAATTTACTCGGAGATCAGCGCTGCTACCATGCACTTGTTTCTGGTGTGCCTGCTGCCTGCGGCGATTTCTGCGCAATTTAATGTTCTTGGACGGAACGTGGAAGCGGTGAGAATGAACTCCGTTATCATTTTTTAATTATCAACCATCATTCTAGCGTTTTTCTCGGTAGTGCTCAAACGTGCCCGAGTCCGCTTTGGCACATAATTGGCATAGATACTTGTTTACGAAAGCGACTGCCATCTGACCTTCCAACTCTGAGGGAAAACTAGACCTTATTGGGGTTTGTTTTATATCATTCGGTCATTTTGCCTTAGCGTACGAGTATTTGAAGTTTAAAGCTTCGGTGTAGTCGATCCTTAAGAGGGGGCGTACGACCTGGCCCCTATTTCACCAAATCGACAATTGTCGCCTGACAATGACAATTCGCTTTACATGGCTGCGTCGACAGGTTAAGTTGGTTGCCGGACAGCTTATTGACCCAGCAATGTACGTGGAATTGTCATTGTCAGGTGAAAATTGTCAAGGTGGTGAAATAGCGCCCAGGAAAATAACAGAAACCACCCGCGCACCCCGCCCCTGCCGCGCTGATGCGACCATTGCGGCCCCGCTCCTCACATAGTATATGGCCGTAGTCAGATGAAACATCATTACATCTCTTACAGTTTTTTTTATCCTATTAGCGTTTTGCTCTAAATGAGGACAGGGTTCGCTTTGGTGTCTATCCACATTTTCCAGTAAAACGAAGAAATGTATTCTTTTTATTTACAACTAGCTTCTGCCCGCGACTCCGCGTGGAACTCGTTTATATCGTAGCTCCATACAAACTTTAACCCCCACTTCATCCCCTTGGGGGATGATTTCCGGGATAAAAACTATTCTATGTCCTTCCCCAGGACTCAAAAAATCTCTAATCCAAATTTCATCGAAATCGGTTTAGCGGTTTAAGCGTGAAGAGGTAACAGACAGACAGACAGACAGACAGACACATACACACTTTTGCATTTATAATATTAAGTATGGATATGATTATTATGTTTATTTGTTTCGTAGGCACTTAGGTCGGACAACCATGTTCTTCAAGTTCGGAACAAGTTAAAAAAGGTATGTACATATAAGATTATACACTACAAAATATTTATAATAAAAATGTTGAGACATTTATTTCATTAAAGAATGACTTAATTTATTTAATTAGGTATTATTTTGTAATACAATTAGCAATGACACCGCACAAGTAAATGGAATAAAAACGTCGGTGAATTTTCTTGACTAAAAAATTTCTGCGTATTTAAGTGTCTAATATTAGGTATTTCAAAGTAGTGAAAGGGCAAAAATGTATATGTAGTTTAATATTTTTTTTGTGAAAACTGACCTAGAATTTAAATCATCATCATCATAAACTTAAGAGCCGGGCTCTTGTCGGTGGAGTAATCGCCACTCTGTTCTTCTCTCTGCCACTGTTTTGAGCTGTTGATACGACATTACATTAACTTTCTCTTTAGCTTGATCCATAAACGCACGTCTTGGTCTTCGACTGCCTCTCCTTCCTTCTCTTTCCTTCAATTATAGTTTTTATGTAATTGTCATGTCTTATCAGGGGACTGATTTTTGACTTTCGAGCGCTCGACTCTTTTACTCGAAAACTGACAAATATTATGAAATGCTATTTTGAAATGACGATAGAAAATTTAAAAACGTGCGCTATTGACCACTCGTATTCAATTCTATCGGTAGAAAGTAAGTGCCTGTGATGATGACACTACAATAGCATTTACTTTTATTTAATTTTCGAGCGCTCGAAAGTCAAAAATCGGCCCCCAGGTGCCCCAACATATTTCCCCTTCTGTTTTCAATCGTTTTTAGTAGACATCTTCTTTCTCCTATCAAATTTAGAACCTCTTCGTTTATTCTTCTTTCTGTCCAACATACCTTCCACCCTTCTCCATGGCCACATTTCAAATGCGGTCAGTCTCTCTTTATCACGTTGGGTTAGAATTTGAATATAGCTCCATAATAATATTTGAGGATAAAAAAAAAACATCCGACACAAAAACCGATAAAAAAAAGATTCCAATTTCAATAACTTCTCTAAAAAATCAGCCACATTAAATAATCTCAAGCATACAAAACCCTAGCGATCTGGAAGAGCGTGCTTAATGCGATAGAGAAGGAAGGCATTATTCACTACTTGTACTTTCAACATAAGTTTGTTAGACAATGGATGTTCTGTACTGTGGATATACTGTAGGTATCTTTTTAAAGTAAACATGTTGAAGGCCGCATTTTTCATTTATTATTTTATTTTATTTCATACAGCTATCAGTAAGTACCTACCCCCTCAAATTTTATTTAAGTACATCGAAATTTCTTGTTTGAAAATTTATTTATATTGTGTAAAATTTCTTTTTTTCTCACAGCTAACCTCTGATGACCAAGTTTCCGCAAAGGTATTTCACTTCAAAAGTTCTTCAATGTAATTTCTACTTGTTTACTAATAATAATTACGTCTTGAAGTAATGTGAAACCATGTGAAACGGAACGTGTTTAAGTCCAACAATCAGCGTTTGATGACGTCACTCCGATCAAAAGTCAAAACTTAGGCAGCTCTATGACATCTAGGGACGAACCACGGACAAACGGGTTATACGCGGATTGCCTAGAACGCAAAATGACTAGTGTGTTGTTTTGCCCACATTGCAGTTTGACCTCCGAGCATTAGCATCTTGATCACGTCAGCTTTCGGACAAAAAAAACGCATTTATAATGAACAAATGAGTGAATGAAGTCTAACTGCAGGATGAATAAAAATACATCTAAATATCCCTTTGGTTTTTACGATTAAAATATTCATCCTGATATTTATATAAAATCCTTTATTCATTCAGATTTTTTTTGACGACCTCTTTAGCCTAGTTGGTAGTGACCGTGCCTACGAAGTTGGCGGTACCGGGTTCGAATCCCGGTAAGGGCATTTATATTTGTGTGATGAGCACGAATATTTGTTCCTGAGTCATGGAGTGAGTGACCTGAGTTTTCTATGTATTTAAGTATTTATTTATCTTTATAAGTATGTATATCATCGTCTAGTACCCATAGTACAAGCTTTGCTTAGTTTGGGACTAAGTCGATTAGTGTAACATTGTTTTTAAATACTTAATTATTAAAATAAAACTCTTTTAAACGGAACATTGCGTTACCGCGTACAGCTATGTAATATAAGGATGGTTTATTAAAACCCTTTTTTTTGTAAAAAATATTACCTTTAAAAAAATCCTTAAATTGTCAGCGTTACAGTTTGCTGCGGAACTTGCTATAGGTTTGGGGAAAAAACACTAATTTCAAAATTCCACCGTCATTACGTGACATGTTGTGTGCGTGACCTCAACCCTGTTGCCGATATATCACCTGTTCTAGCTTTAATAATCCCATTTTATTTCTTTTCACAGATTGCTTTAGATATTGTAGATCATGACCATGTAACAGCGGAGGTAAATTTTTTTTTTTTTTGCTGTGAAAAAAATAAGTATTACATTTAAATTATAAAGTTTTAACAACGTAATTTGTACCGCAATTAAAAAAGAATTTTGTTCTGAGCCTGTATTATGTAGTGTAAATATAAAGATTTCGCAACACGATTTATACCGAAATTATATCTTTGGTGTTTCTACAGTACAATTTGAACAAATTAGTTTTCTTAGCAATCTTAATTGAGAGTGTTCACTGTATATCGATTTATAAACTCATAAAAAAATATACTTCGCTTATTTCAGAATATTGAAAAAGTGGAAAAATTTGCAGTAAGTAGATCCAGAAAAGAATAACTTAATAAAGTTGAAATGTCGGGGCATATTCCTTTCAAAGTCCAATATCTCAAAACCGGCTGAACCAATTTTGTTGAAACGTAGCTAAGAATCAACTCGATCACGTCAGCTTACGGACAAAAAATTATCCATATGTTTAGGAGCTACGATGTCACAGACAGACACACAGACACATTAAACTTCATCACCCATCTTTTTGCGTCAGGGGTTAAAAAGCAAAAATATTTGTTAAACACCTATTTGTTTGGTTGCTAATTCTATTCCTAAATTTCAGCAAACTAGCGAGGCCGAGATTGTTAAATTAGCAGAAGTTGTAAAGGTAAATCGCCCAATACATTACATTGAATAATTGTATTCTCGCACAAACGCTCCTGTTTATTTTGTGAGATTTTATCTAAATTTAATTTTCGCTAAAATGCTCATCACAAGTGAATGCTCGAGTGTACCAGCTCCTTAAGAAACCACAAAATATTGGTAACAAAATAGGAAAATTAAAAGCCATAACTTAATTCAAGTAAGTACAAACTTTTGTAGACGTGATCAAAACTGAAAATACGCAATGAAGAGTGGGAATTTTTTCATGGATTTATCGAATTACTAGGTGTATTTTTAGGATATATTTTAATGATATAAATACTTAACATTTTTTTATACTTTACAGTCAGCGGTATGTTTATTTTTTGTCTTATTAAGGAAAATTAAGCACTTGTCATGTATTTAATAGTAGATAAGTTTGTGTGCACCTTATGGTTAGGCCCCCCACAAGGTGGACTGATGACCTGGTAAAGGTCGCGGGAGTCCGCTGGATGCGGGTGGCGCAGGACCGGTCATTGTGGCACTCTTTGGGGGAGGCCTATTTCCAGCAGTGGACGTCTTTCGGCTGATATGATGACCTTAATTTTTGTTTTGGCCACACACCAGCCAAGAATATGATCTGGCGTATTTTATACACGGTGTTCCCGGGAATTTCCGTTAACTTCGGCATATTGCAGAGTACATTCACAGAATCAAATAAGCATAATTATTATTGAAAAAAGATTTAATTTTTCAATTAATTGAATGTAGCATTAACAGTGGTTAAACCTGCAAATCTGATTAAATTAAAATATTGAATATCTTGATAACAGTAAGAGAGTTACTACTGTCTTGGAGTTAACGGAAATTGACAAAAACACGTAGTATACGCCATTTTTTCGTACAAAATAATTTTATTGAATATTGTGATATTCCTTAGCGTACATTCAGATCTCATATTACTCAACACTCAAGAGCAAACGAAATGGGCACAATTTGTACGGAAATCTAATAAAATACAAAGTGCGTACGCACGAGATTAAAAGCGTAAATAAATGAAAAAAATATAATTACAGGCGAGTGGTGACGCGGAAGGTGCAACTAAGGTAAGGATTAAAGCTTGGGACACACTTATCCCACGTACGCAATGTATGCAATCTGACGCGCTAGGAACGTAAGGTCTAGAAACACCGATCGTACGCGTGGGAAAGCTTGTGATTATCCCCTCCACGTTCCCACGCCGATCTGGCGCGACAGTTCGAACGTTGCATGGGACGCGTGGGATAGCATTGCGTATGACAAGTATGTTTCTAAGCATACAAATATCAGGATCCAGATTTCATAATGCATTGCATACGTTGCGTACGTGGGATAAGTGTGTCCCAAGCTTAACAGGGTAAATATACAATGATCGGCCACTTTTAGCTTGGTTGTAGTACCGTGCCTACGAAGCAGGCAGCCCCAGGTTCGAATACCGGCAAGGGCTTATATTTGAGTGATGAGCACAAATATTTTGTTTCTAAGTCTTGGATTTCGTTTATGTACCTAACATGAGTATTTATATATCGATACCCCGTGTGGTGTGGGGTTAAAATTTCACCACCCCCTTTCTTCCCGTGTGTGTCGTAAGAGTCGACTAAGGGAACAGCGTTGAAATGTGTTGTGGACAATGATCTAGCAACTTATCACAGTGATAAGTTGCTAGCCCATTGTCCACAACTCATTTAGGGATAAAGGCGTGTATGTATGTAAACATACATACATACAAACTTTGCTTTGGTACGGGCTAGATCAATTTGTGTAAATTCGTCCCTAAATAGTGGCGCTGAAACATACGTTTCATGTGCTCTGCCTACCCCTTTTGGGAATAAGGGCGTGAATGTATGTATGTATGTGTGTATGTATATTAATAAAAAATCCGCTGGATGCAGGTGGCTCAGCAGCGGTCACTTCGGCACTCTTTGAGGGAGGCATTTTATGTCCAGCAGCGGACGTCTTTCGGTTGATATGATGATGTATTGATTTTAACTTTCACGATTCTCACACATTATTTATACTCAACGGGACTTAATTGCGTATAATTAAATTATTTATTTACCTCACTGAGGTCTCCCGACGTCTCGGATGTGTTGCAACATCCATGGTCACGGGACAACTGGCTTGAGCGGGTATCAACATCTTCTTGCTGCGCGGGCTTTCCGAACTACCCGCATTTGGTCTTTATTAACCACTTGTACACTAGGGTTGTCACCCGGCCGACACACAACACTTATAATCTCCGGTGATATAACGGACGATGTTTTATGACTCTGGCATTTACTTATGACAGGATTCCACTGTTTGGAAGACCAAATGCGGGTAGTTCGTAAAACCCGCGCAGCAAGAAGATGTTGATACCCGCTCAAGCCAGTTGTCCCGTGACCATGGATGTTGCAACACATCCGAAACGTCGGGAGACCTCAGTGTGGTAAATAAATAATTTAATTATACGCGAGAAGTCAGACAACATAATTCAATCCTTGCAATAACTGGAGCTGTCTAGAAGTTGGTAAATTGTAACTTATTGCTACTGTAACCATGAACTGTATCTTTTTCAGTTGGCCGATGAAATCATTGCACATCAACCCCCACAGGTAGATAGATACTCGTATAATATATTATTGAATGTATTTCACTTTTCCTCTTGTTATGTAGGTATTGTACATTTTACAACATTAAATTTCATTAGCCTCGTAAGTTCGTTTGTATGTGCAGGTCAAATCTTATGTGAAGTGTAGAAAAAATCCAAATGTACACATTTATTTTATAATTTTCTTTTTCGATTGTACTAATCTTTATTTAAACCAACAGTAAATATACATATTATACAGAGAGAACGAATATAAAACTATACCTAATAGAAGAATCTAAAGCTAACTTATAAAATCTCTAAAAAGGGCCCCCGTGGCATCGTACCAAAGATGCTGGCAGCATTATATCTCGCTGAATAGCAATACTAATCCGCTGTGCGAGGAAGCTGGCAGCTCTTTGGTCACCTGTAGTGTCGACAAGCCTTTTGCTAAGCTCGTTGTAGTTTTCGAGCACTTGGACCCAAGGGTCTCGACTCCGAATGCCATAAAATGGTATTGAGAGCCGAGACCCCTGTATTTTGTGGCTTTTTTGTTTATTTTATAACTAGCTAGCTTCCGCCCGCAACTTCGTCCGCGTGGACCCGGGATAAAAACAATCCTATATTTTAATCCAGGCTATAAACTACCTTCTTGCAAAATGTCATTCAAATCGGTTCAGCCGTTTAAGCGTGATTGAGTAACAAACATCCAAACATCTAAACTTTCGCATTTATAATATTACTAGGAGTAGGCTTAGTAAGATTATATTGTAGTATTCTAGATTAATATATCGCTGACGTTTCAATTACTGTTTTACAGTCGTCCGTAAGTGTTTTCAATTTATTATTTTACGATTGTTTAAACACTGTTTACGCAACCAGTTGTCCTGGCAAACAACTACCCGTTGTACAAAGTAGATACATACATGCATATCACGGCTATTACCCGGAGGGGTAGGCAGAGATCACAGATTTCCACTTGGTACGATCGTTACAAACCTTTCTTGCTTATACCATACAGATCCTCTCCAATGTAACTTATGGTGATGAATTTTGTAAGACCTTTAAACAAAGGGATTTTAGCTTTACTAAAACTCATTTCTGTATTTCAGGAAAAACTTAAAACAAAAATATACAAATTAATTGATGATTTAAAAGTAAGTTTTGAATTCGCGTGTGCAATAAATTAAATTTAGATTTTATTTTAACATGAGATTATAAGTCCTACATACGATAACTTTTCGGTCCGAATTCAGAGGGTTTTATAATTTTCAAAAGATAAAGATACCTATATCCAAAAAAAAGGAAACATCTTGACTAGGCGTTCTGATTAGTAAAAATTAATATTTAATTTTTTAACACTTCTATTTATTTAAATAAAATAGTATATAATTATTATTCTCCAAATATATACTACCTTACGTCAAAAAATAAATACTTTCTTTATAATTATATACCTACTTAAGTAGGTAACACTTCTGAATTATAGTATTTATTTTATTATTATTACCTACCTATGTATAATCTGGAGGCACGGTGTGCCCCCGCCAAGACGAGCCAAGCGAAGCTCAAGGGCACTACCTACCTTTTCTCGAAGCGGTTCGTCGTTTTTAGGGTTCCGTAGTCAACAAGGAACCCTTATAGTTTCGCTATGTCCGTCTGTCTGTCTGTCCGTCTTCGGCTTAGCTCAGTAACCATTACTACTAGAAAACTGTAATTTGGCATGGGCATATAAATCAAGCACGCCGATAAAACGGTATAATAACATCTTGAAATATATATATATTTTTAGGGTACCTCCCCTACACCTAAAGCGGGGATGTAATTTTTTTTCTCGTTAAACCCAAGGTGTGGGGTATCCTTGGATAGCTCGTACCAAAATATTATGGGTTTCCTAAAACCATTTTTCAAATCAGTGATTCGTTTGCGAGATATTGGGCTTTAAAGCCCTAATTTTTGTTCGAGACATGTCCCCCCCCTGCCGGCTAAATGGCTACTACTGGGAATGTGAAAAAAATTGTTGTAGTAGTACATATAATGAATTAAAAAGAAAAACTATCATGGACAAGTAGGCATAAGTAGTTACCGAGTAATAGTCGACCAACTTAATGTGTACTTGGAAAGGCCGATTTTCGTACAAATTCGGCCGACGCAACCGCACCGCACGTCGATGTAACTAAGACAGACAGGTAACTACGGAACCCTACACTGCGCGTGGCCCGACGCGCACTTGGCCGGTTTTTTGATAATAATTACTAAGAGCCTTTAATGTTACAGGGCGCGGAAATAACAAGTGAAGAACTCAAGGTATAAAAAAAATATATTATAAAATATAATACTATGTATACAAATCTATACAATGGTATATGCTACAGCATAGACGAATTTATTTTAAGTTTTTGTTATTTTATTATAATCAATTTAACCAACCAGAAATGTAACATATTGACTTGTAAAACGTCATATTTTTACCAATAAAATATACAGGCTGTTCGGCAAAACGATGTAGGATTTAAAGAGGTGTTAGACTGGACTATTATGAAGAGTTTGAACCTTACATGTCTTAGTACAATCTGTGAGTTTTTTTTTTAATCGATTTTTCCGAAAATTTAAATTTGTACCAATAAGTACATGTAACTGGATGGGCTCTATGGGACGCAAATTAACTACAAAATGGCAAATAGAAAATAACTAGAAAATTCATAGAACTACTAGTAAATCCACGGCTAAACTGACATGCGACATGTTTCGAACTCTTCGGGAGTTCTTCTTCAGGATTAGTGTTTTCGTGACAATGTCGCTTGAAGTACTGATGGCTGTCGTGTCGTGACATTTAATACAGTGAGTTTAACCGTGGATTTACTAGTAGTAATTGAGACATGTCTGACGAAAGTTTAAATTCGAAAGTTCATAGTTTTGGCTTTAATTAGGTAGCCTGCTTAGGATCATACCTAGTTGTTCTTCGGGACAATAGTTAAGAGGTTTTATGGTAATAAATATTTTTTAAATAATGTTTTATTGATGTTATTAATATTAATTAAATTGAATTATTTTGCAGATGGTATGTACTTTTGCTGCTATGTAGGTACGGTGGTTCTTCATCTTAATTAAAATAAGTACCTTACTAGTCCTCTTCGCATTCCACTAAAAAGAAAAAAGATGCGCGTGAGAGGGCATACGAACATCTGCTAGCTTTTTGTTAAACTAATTTTTTTTTAATGTATTTTACCTGACTGCCCCAGAAGCAGAGTTGTTTTTCGATAACGGCGGGTAAGGCAGGATAGCGGCCTTATATGGCGACACAACTGAGTAATCAGAATTCCGCTGGCATAGTAGAAAGAGTGGAAAGTATACGTTATCTTCATACATCCGCACCGCGCGCGGCTTGTATGTGTGCGCCATAGTATCTATGCGTCGCCGCACGCACACTCAAACTAAATCTCGACCCGTTTCTCAGTGTGCCAGTCGGGGCTAAGACTGCACAAGGTTCGCGCGTCAAGGCTTACCGGCACCGCTAAATTGATGAAAAATGAGTGATTGATTATGATTATCGCAGGAGAACTTATTGCTGTGTGTTTGGGTGTCTAAATAATTCATCAATTCCAGAGTTGTCTCTGTTCAGATTACCTACTGAACAGGAAGCAGGTCACTTATTCTAGCTTAAGTATAAGGGCTCGTCCAGTAATCATGTGATCATAAATTTATTCAAAATAATTGACGAAATTGACCTCGCGAACCCTGAACCCAGACAACACAAGTGTAAAATACAACTTCCCGGCCCTTGCCAGTTTCTAGGCACTGAATTACAATTTAGCTAAAAGTGAAAACCCTGAGACAGGTAAGTACGGTAGGTAATTATATCGCGGATTGGGCCGGAAATAGCCTACTACTTTTTTTTTGTTTTTTTTTTCCTTTGTTCACTCTTTCTACTATGCCGCTGGTGCCTGATGATGTGCCGCCAAGATGTTAGTCAGTTCGCACAGTGACCAGCTGGACAAAAGCTGTCATTATTTTTTTTATTGCAAAATAGAGGTTTTTGTCGCATTTCTAAATATACTCACCGGCAATAAATTTGGCCAAAATTAGAAAAATGCATTTAATTATTTAAAACATAATTTAATCTATTCTATTTATAGTTTGAAATCACAAAAAGTTTCTGGGCCAAATTTTCTGCCGGTCAGTGTATTTTTGCGTTACATTTGGCACGCAGGGGCAAGATGGGGTCTTGGGTAAAACGATACAAAAAGAAAGGGGTTACCAAAGCTAAAGCTCGGCCAAGGCTAATCGGCGTCAAGTAGCAATAAGTTGATAGGTAGCTTTTCGCATATAGCTTTTTGTTAAATCCTTCCCATCTTACCCCAAAGGGATACCCCATCTTGTCCCATATGGGTACCCCATCTTACCCTATCTACGGGGGCACCTATTCGGGATTTTTAATTGAATTATCAAACTAGAGATCCTAATAGGCATTGATTTTGAATGACTAAACCAGAGATAAATATTAAAATAAAAAAACTTTAAAAACAAAAGCATTATTAGTTTTAAACTAGGCACCCCGTCTTGCCCCGGTTTTTTGAAAAATTGTTTGATTTCTTTTGTAGGTTAACGTGTTTATAGCCGCGGTACGTAATCACATTATATAAGTTATTTAATTTAATATAATTATATACGAGTCATAGAATATTGTGCGAAAGTAGCCATTTTAAAAAACCCATACTCACCTATCACACAGATCTATTTTATTTATTCGATATTATTTGCAAGCTTTATTTATTTATTATTATTTTTCTTGTAATATTTCACCTGCATCGTGACCCGAGGTACTGGCAGAATATCAGTGCTAGCTCACACGAGCAAAGCAAAACTGAGCCAGTACCTTTTTGGCATTATTGCAACGCACAAGTATGCCGTAATTTTAATTTATAATTCTAGTTCCGTACCAAAATTGTTTTACTTGTTCTTTTATTGTTGTTTTTTTTCTGTTTCTTTTTTTGTGTATTTCTTTGTTTTTATTTTGTTGCAAAATGCCAAATAAATGATTTATCTATCTATCTATCTATCATAAGGGTCTTCGCAGCCCATATAGGTAGGTACCTATTGATAATGCAGTTATCTTATTTATTTATATATACTTACTTATTATTTGTTTATAATAATAATGGACTGATCCCAAATCAAGCAAAAGTTTTCCTTTCGGAACTAAGCGACGATATACCTACTTAGGTAGGTACAGTCAGCATCATATAGTTAGTAGCAGCCAAAGTAGCCAAATATATCGGAACACGTCTTTATTACTATAGGAGTAAGGAAGTGTTACGATATATTGGCTACTTTGGCTGCTACTAACTATGTGATGCTGACTGTGTATTAGATAGATAAATACTCAAATAACACAAAACAAATATTGTCTACGTTTCTTCGAAAAATATTGTGCTATGCGTTCCCTTATTTCGAGCAATGAACGAGAACTTAACCAAATTTTGCACGCTAGTATTTAATATACATTATAGCAGAATAAGCAACCTATTGTCTATGTACCACCTAAGGACACTGTAAAAAAGTGAGTGTCCAAGAGGCAACCGGATGGCTCGCGGTATTTGAGCTCCCGAAGTGTTGTGGAACCGCCCTGTGCAACCCGAACTGAGCCAACTTGGACTGGGGCGGAAATACAAACAATGTATGAAAGCATTTTTTTTTTGTTGCGATGGAGCCGTTTGAAACAGCAGTTGCCTGAAAGTGTGTACGCTGTTTATATAATGAAATGCTAAATCGAATACATGATATTTTCAGATCGGAACTTCAAAGTTGGAGTCCATCGTAGACCAGGCCGTGCCAACGGTACGTACAATATATATCACACAGTAAGCAAGCGAAGCCGCACGATGAAATATTGTATGTTATCTTAACCCCGAACCGAATGTCCAGTCTATCTCTATACAGGGTGTACCAAAAATGGGGTGTGAACCGATCAAGGGCTCAACAGGTATCGTGTTCTGATTAGAAAAAACAGAAAATATTTTTTTTTGACGCATTGTTTTTTTACCTTAGTAGGGAGCGTTGGCCGACTGGGGCGACACGCTCCATAGAAATGTAAAAAAAAATCACGACAATTTTTTTTTTCTGTTTTTTCTTATCAGAACACGATACCTGTCAAGCCCTTGATCAGTTCATACCCCATTTTTGTTACACTTTGTATATAGGATATAAGCGCTCCAAAAGTGGCACACTAAAACTGAGTCTATTGCACCAACTTGCTGTAGTTTCGCGTCGTCAATGGAAACGTATTGTGTCATATTTGGTGGCCTTTTTTAAACACGGAATTTCGTTTAGACAATGTATCTACCTCTTTTTAGGGTTCCGTAGTCAACAAGGAACCCTTATAGTTTCGCCATTTCCTTCTGGCCGTCCGTCCGTCCGTCCGTCTGTCAGTCCGTCTTCGGCTTAGCTCAGTAACCATTACTACTAGAAAACTGTAATTCGGCATGGGTATCAATCACGCCGACAAAACAGAAGAATAGCCATTAAAAAAAAAATTGCGGTACCTCTCCTACACCTAAAGTGGGGATGTATTTTTTAAATTAGCTTGTTTAAAATTATTTTGTGTTTCTTAAAACGGTTTTAAAATTAGTGATTCGTTTGCGAGATATTGGGCTTAAAGCCCAAATTTTTGTTCGAGTCATGTGTCGTATCCCCCCCCTCCCACTCCCCCTTGCCGGCTAAATGGCTGCTACTGGGAACGTGAAAAAATCGTGGCAGTAGTACATATAATACATTTAAAAGGAAAACTAGCACGGCTAAGTAGGCATAAATAGTTACCAAGTAATAGTCGACAAACTTAAAATGTACTTACAAAGGCCAACTTTCGTACAAATTCGGCTGACGCAACCATTTAGTTGGTGGCGCGCGCGTGTCGATGTGAATAAGAAAGACAGGCAACTACGGAACCCTATTACACTGCCCGTGGCCCGACAAGCACTTGGCCGATTTTTTAAAATATTATACCCCCTGCGTATAGTTTGTTTTCAGTTAAAATGTCAAAAGTACACAAAGCGTGGGATTTTACATCTTTTGTTGCTCAATACGAAAAGATAACAAAGAGACGTAATAAAAGTGACAGAAGTGTGAAGGCACGTGTACAGGAGTTGCTACTGTGTATTATATTGTTTATTCACTGTAAGCTTTTGGCCTACCGACCGACACCTGCGTAATATTTTTCAACCCTACTTGGAGATAACAATTAAACAACCGGGAAGTCGGGAATGGTTAGTTTTTCATAGTCTTCGTCATCTAAACTATAACAAACTATACCAAATATACGTTTATCGCGAGTTGAAGCATTGGCGAAATTAGATTTGTCTTAGTGTGAGTCTGTGCGCGGATTTCGTTGTCTACATATAATATGTTTTTTTTTCTCGTTGACTTGAGTGTTTGAATTAAGACTTCGTCCACCATACTTTAATCCCCTCTTTTCGATGGAGCTCCCAACTCAACTAAATTATACAACTGATTTGACATCTATAATGAATGTGCGCAATCACGTGGCGCCTTTACTGCATTATAATACATTTGACCAATAGAACGTCGCCTTGGTCAGAGAACAAAAAACATCAACGAAACGCTGAGCTGGTGGGCTGAGCTTCGTTTCATCAGGGCTTAGATTGGACCCGATTCTACAGTGGCCTCTAAACTTCCTAATTTTATTTAGGTGTCGCTTAAACACTTTGGTATTCTATGAGCAGCTGTTATAATCAAATGACAGCGCTAATTTGAATCTGATGTTTCTTATTTTAGGCGGTCTATACAACTTACTTAGCTGCCTAAATGCTATTCTAAATATGTCGTTTTTAATCTGCCGCCTAAATTATGTCTAAAAATTAGACAATTTAGTTTTAGGCTAGTTAAGCCATATGCACGTAGAATCGGGTCCATTATCAATAGATACCAAGTTTGGGTAATTATTTTAGTTGACTCGTAGAAAAAGTATTGTATACAATACTTATGAGTACACAATTAGCTCTTAAATTCTCGTACCTTCGTACTCGGCAAGCTTCGTGGCCTAAACACGGTAAGGTGCACTCGGGTAATTCCGAAAATCGGGTAATTCCGAAAATTACTAATATCTACTAAACACGGCTATATTATTTGCTCTGGCAACACTCCCTATAACGTTCAACTTGAACGTGTGGAAATAGGGAGTGTTGCCAGAGCAAGTAATGTAGCCGCGTTTAGTAGATATTAGTAATTTTCGGAATTACCCGAGTGCACCTTACTCGACTATATATATATTGCAATAATTGTTGATGATGAGACTTGTTTTGTATTTCAGCATGGTACGGAAGAGGAAAAGAAAGCACAAGAGGTAGGTAACATACATAGTACATAGAACATGATAGGTAACCTGGTACTTATGATTGTAGATACTGAATGATTTTGTTATTTTATTTTTATTTCTTTGTTTTCAGATGGTTCGTGAATATACTTTTAGTATTTTTTTATCTAATTACTTATTCTATAAATATTACAATATTTTAATCCGTACCAATAATGAACATAATTCAAAATGACAGAAATTACCAAAACTGACAGAAGTAGATTTCAAATATACATATAGGTAAACATAAAAACGGACCATCGAAATAATAATGAATTGGGGTGAATCCATATTAATAGTATCCGCAAAACCAAGTGGCGAGTCAGGTCATAAATCATTGGATCGTGCTATCTCTTTCGCACCTGCATCGCCTTATGGAGCGGATACTACAACAGTACTGACTTTTATATTGCCTGACTCGCCACTTGGTTTTGCGGGTACTATAGTGGTGTTGTAAGGGGCACAAGTAACTGGAAAGTCTGTTAAAAAAAAGATGACTAAGCAAAAAAAATGCAATCATTGAAAATGCTCAAAACACAGCACGAGAATCGGTTGATAAAAGCCACCAGTAAAAGAAGTTCACAAAAAAAACTATTTTGAATGTGCGAGCAACGCGAACGAAGATTTCCACCAAAATTTTTCGTAATGCCCGCCTGTCTAGATATAGTCTCTTCTACAAGTCGCATTTCTCAACCGATTCTCGTGAAATTGTATGAGTAGGTTTTATCTACGCTGGCGTGCTCTACGAGCTCATAGATGCACAATTTTTTAATCAATTTCAATAAATATAGGTATATCTTTGTATTCATGAACGAAGTACTATCGACAACACAGCTAACTGACCATCGGTACACCTTAAGTGCATTGTAATAAGGTTGTATATAAACACAGGATGATCAGTTAACAGTGTTGTCATTTGTACAGAGAACAAATATAATGAAAAAATAAACCATTATCGTCTGAAGCCCGGGACAAGACTCGATTTTGTGCCCTCTGTGTTGCCGGTACAGCGCTCTCCCTAAGCAACCAGACATTACCTTTAATGTATCTTTCTCATTTTCCGCCGCTTTTCTTTAATTAAATAACTTGTTTAGTTAAGAGGTGTTATGTATTCATGATTATTTTCAGATAAAAGATGCGCTTGTGGACGTAAGAACATAATTATACTTTGATAATTTTGCAACCTCAAATTATGGCAAATAGTTAAAACTAATTAAACGTTATAAAGCCATTATTAGCCTGTTGAACGGTTGTTCTACGCATGTAAACATTGATTTACAGAAAATTATTATAGTTTTAGTTTAGATGACGAAAAGTACCTACTTGAAATCAATCATTACCTACCATATTATGAATGAAATTGATTGTGACTTGCAACGAATTGACAACGAATATCGCTTCAATATTATAATTTAATACCTATTTATTAAATTGCTACGCCCTAACATGGCCCATATGGAACATATGTACCTATTACTAAGAACTGTACAACTATAGATGCAATAAACGATATGACTATGACTATGACTATGACTATGACTATGACTATGACTATGACTATGACTATGACTATGACTATGACCAACATCTATTGTTTAATTGTTGCCTTCAATTAGGGTTGTTAAACTAAAACTACACAAAAACAATATAACCAACAGAAGCTACTCCAGTAGGTAAACGTACAAACGACAACACTGTTAACTGACCATCCTGTGTTTATATAGAACCTTATTAAAATGCACTTAAGGTGCACCGATAGTCAGTTAGCTGTGTTGTCGATAGTACCACACTTCGGTCAGCTTTATGAAGTCTCTTTGAAAGAAAGAAAGAATATAATTTATTAGCGTAAAGATTTTGCTAGATATATATATAAACAAAACCGGCCAAGTGCGAGTTGGACTCGCGCACGAAGGATTACCATTATCTATGAAAACGACAATCTATAAAAATCACGTTTGTTGTAAAAGTGCCCGCTTAAATATTTATTCTATTCTGTTTTTTTTTATTTGTTGTTATAGCGGCAACAGAAATACATTATCTGTGAAATTTTCAACTGTCTAACTATCACGGTTCATGTGATACAGTCTGGGGACAGACGGAAAGACAGACGGACGTAACGAGTAAAGGGGGTACCCTTTGGGTACGGAACCCTAAAAATTACTACATAAAATTCAAGCATAAAGAGACGAACAGTGGGCTTATTTAGCATAGTATCTATTACGCTAAAGCGTCCTCACTCAGCTTGGTGTCGCGGAGCGAGCCACAAGCCCACAACACGCGCTCCGTGACACTGAATTCCGGTGAGGCCTTTAAGAAGCAAGATGGCACTGAAAGAAAACAACATATAAGGGTCTTTGTTATCTTTTCCTTTCATATTTAGCAACAGAATAAGTTGTAAGACCCCACGTTAAGTGCATGGTCGTCATTGTAACTAACACAAATCATACATCGTCTTTTGATTATTTTATATGCGAACCATTACATAATAACCTATTTATGTTTTGAAGTACCCAATTTTTTTTCTATAGCAAGAATCGGAGAATCTTAACTTAAAACTTAGATTGGTAAGACTCTTATATATCATATTTTTAGTCAATGACACTGATGGATCCCTCAATCGACAAAGAAACAGCGATTCCTCACGCGCCGAGTTTGTGATTATTCTGGTGTCGTAAGCGATCGTAGACTACGGTGTGCTTACCACCAGCTGGGCTGTATGCTTGTGTGCCACTGTTGTGTTATTAAAAATGTCGGTCCTATGTTTTCTCAGCAACAAGCTGTCGTCAGCGTTCGCGGTTTTGAGCCATCCTAAAAGCGTCGTTGAAAGGAATTCCAATGGTCTTCACAGTGGCCGAGGGCACGACACATCCTTCTAATTAGAACAAGAAGAAAGAGACGGATAGCTCGCTGCGACAGTGCTCCTCCTGTGATAGCTGTGCTGAAGCCAACCTAAGGTGACTTCCTGACTTGGCGACCGCGACCATGTGCCGGAAGGTGCATGCGTAGGACTGATGATGCCCTGATAGAAGTCACGCGGGAGTCCGCTGAATGCGGGTGGCGCAGGACTGCTATTGCGGCACTCTTTGGGGGAGGCCTATGTCCAACAGTGGACGTCTTTCGGCTGATAGTATGATGATGAATCTCTCAATAATGGCAGTAGGCTTCGATGCTGTGTCCGAAATTCCAGATGAATAGATGTCGTTCTGTTTTCCGTAGTTGTATCATATGCTATTCGTATGTATTTAAGTGAAAAGCGTAATATTATATTTTCGCACCTGCTATTCCTCGTTGTAGCTCAAATGAGGGATAAAAGTTGTACTTTTTTTTCCAGATAAATAGGCCCTTTCTAATAATTTTTTTCGTAGCATTTGTGGGAGGTAATATGCGCCACTTGGTAGCAAAATTATTTCCGTCTTGGTCGCAAACTCTGGAATCCCTCGTTACTCTCAAGAATCTACTTTAGAATTACTTAACTCGGGACCCTGTGGGCTACGGTAGGTGGACTAAAAACGCTCATAATAAGCCTTTGACATTTGTTTGTCTATTCACTATAGGGATCGAGTGAAGCCATAGAGGTATGTATAATGGTGGCGCAGGACCGATCAGTTTGGCACTCTTTGGGGGAGGCCTATGTCCAGGAGACGTCTTTCGGCTGATATGATGACGATGATAACGACGAAGGCCCAGTGGAATGGCTTCTCGCTAAAACTTGGAACGGCTCGACTGGTGAACTATTATATTAACATACACGCAAGCGAAAAACAACTTTACAGACAGAGTTTGCAATAGTTTTTTGCTTGAGTTCATTTGACTGAATTTACCAGTTTGGGTATACGTCCACGTTACAGAAGACCGTAGCCATCTTACAAGCTTTCATTTAACTTACAATTGGGTGGGATCTTGCAACTTAATTTCGAAGCAGATATCTTCAACCGATTGAGCTGAAATTTTGGGTTTAAGCATAGTTTGGGTGACAGTTCAATATCGAGATGATGTGATGATGGATACAGAAGGTGGCCATGGGAATTCAGCACGTAACAGACGTAACCCCGTTGAGTTTGGGCTCGTCAGAATCTTCTCAACAAGTAGTTGATGACGGTACATACAGAAAAGTAAAGTTGGCAATAAAAGCTTAGTAAATATTTTGACAGAAACTTATTGATCACCACTACTGTGGCGCTGTTTCTAAAATAGGAGAATTAGTAAGTTTTTACTAATATTGGTATTTTCCGCCTTAACTGCAGGACGCTGACGATGAACCGCCTCAGCAGCTTGTAAGTCCTAAGATGTTTATGCTTTTAGATTTTTTTATTAACAGGTATTTTTGTCTAACGAGTGTTAATTGAAGAAAAAGATGGGTTTTTGGTACACTAATATCATAGAGAGATCAAATTAGTGTAGCTTTTTAAGTTTGTATGTAGGGCGTAGTCCCTGGAACTACTCAACCGATTCCAAAAAATATTCCACCGTTAGTATAGATTTAGAGAAAGCGTTCGACAAATTGAATAGGAAGCTAATTATAAATGGTCTCAAGCAAGCTGAATTAGACTACAGAGATAGGAGGGTAGTATACGAGCAGTAAAAATAACAAGAAACAACAACAACAAAAAAGGCTAAAATCAAACAAAGAGTATGACAGGGGCGTCCGCTTCCACCGCTTTGCTTTAATTTGTTTAGGCATTCAATTCAATTCATTTCAATTTATTAATTTACCAAACATACCTTATTAACTATAGTATTGAATCTGCGATCCATAATGCTGTAAAAAAAGTAATTATGAGGAATTATTCGTGGAATGCCGTATGTTGCCGGTTCATGAGGGGGTATTGCTGTTGATGGCTTTAGAGCAGTTCAATAAAAACGAATATAAAAAAAATCATAATAAGTCACTCTAAATTAACAAGAAAAATTAGTAAAAAAATGTTAGAGGTGGCCTGTGGTAATAATTATTATGGGAAGAGAAGTAGGAAGTACTTGGTCCCTAAAATATATAATGATATACCGTATGATATAAGGGAAAGTAACACATTTAGAATGTTTAAAGTTAAAGTGAAGGAGTTTTTCTTAGAAAATATAAAATCTAAACTGGAAATGTAGTCTAAGCAAAGTTATCACGTGAGCTGTACATTAGAAAACAAAATTATGTAACTTAAGTAACTAGCTAGTAGCTAAGCCTGCCCATCTATTTTTTGTATGGGAGTCCCTCTGCCAACAAACTGTCCTGCAGTATGGCAGAAGAAAATAATGTAAAACAAGGGTTGTTTAGGTGAATAAATTTTTCTTATTCTTATTCTTATAAAATAGCGGAAGAAGCATTAGGATCGGTCAAATTTAATGGTGATATAGCAGCATTAGCAGAAAATAATAGTCAACTAGAACAATTACTTTAATCATGGATTCGATCTCGAAGACTATAATCCTGACGGATCTGCGAGTAAGACCCACGTTGCTTGTAATATCATACCGTACACTTGGTCTACGGTAAAAAAACAAATTAAATGAAAAACGCGTGTAGCGTTAGTCCTGTTTAGTAAAAATTATGTGTCAAATTGAAAGTTTAAATCAATATTCTATTCTTAATATAAACTTAAAGAAACGCCACTTAGCCTTTGATATTTATTTGGTTACTAATTATAGAAGAAAAAGCTTAACACGTATCTGCAGGTAAGAACCATGCTGCTTGTCTTATCATACCGTACTTGGTCTTTATTAGGTACATAAATCCTATACTATTAAACGAGCAATATTTGTAATCACGTTCTTGGAAACGGCTCTAAGGATTTCGATAAAATTTGGCATATAGGGGTTTATGGGGGCGAAAAATCGATCTAGCCCAGACTCATGTCTGGGAAAAATCGTTTTCTCCGCGTCGCCCAGGGACTAAGCAAATTAAATGAAAAACGCGTTGCGGTTAAGTCCCGCGTTCTAATATTAACTTCAAAAAAGCCACTAATATAATTGATATTCATTTTTTATTAATTATAGAAGAAAAAGATTGATTTGATGGCAAGAACCATGCTATTTGTACTAATAATATTATGATACCATTATTGATCTTCATTAGGTAAATAAACAAATAAAATTATTTTGCACATAAATAAATTTAAAGTTAAAATCAACATTCTATTTTCAAACTTAATAAACGCTACTAATAAAAAGCGTCACCCTCCTAGCATCATTATCGGTTATGCCCTAAAGAAGCCTACTAATATATCCTTCGATATTCATTTCTTTACTAATTATAGAAGAAAAAACTAAACACGGATCTGCAGGTAAGAACCTCGTTAATTTTACTATCAAACTGCGATTGATTGTAGGTGACAGATTTGCCATAAAAATACGTCAAAGCTTATATGAAATAACGTAAGCTACCATAGACTACGGTGTGCTTACCATTAGCCGGGCTGTATGCTTGTGTGCCACTGTTGTGTTACTAATAATATCGGTACTATGTTTTCTCAGCAACAAAGCTGTCGTCAGCGTTCGCGGTTTTGAGCCATCCTAAAAGCGTTGTTGAAAGGAATTCCAATGGTCTTTACAGTGGCGAAGGATACGAAACATCTTTCTAATTAAAACACTCAGAAAGAGTCGGGTAGTCTATCTCGCCGCGACACAGCTCGCGAGCCGTCCTGTGATAGCCATGCTGTAGCCAAGCTTAGGTGGCTTCCTGACTTGGCGACCATGTGCCGGAAGGTGCATGCGTAGGACTGATAACCTGATAAAGGTAGCAGGAGTCCGCTGAAAACAGGGTGGTGCAGGAACGCTATTGCGGCACTCTTTGAGGAAGGCCTATGTCCAACAGTGGACGTCTTTCGGCTGATATTATGATGATTAACCTCTCAATATTGGCAGTAGGCTTCGGTGCTGTGTCCAAAATTCCGGATGTACCGTCAGTATAGATGTAGTATATATATATGGTTGTTCTTTTTTCCGTAGATATATACTATGTATTTAAGTAAAAAGCTAAATATTACCGTTTCACACCTGCTTATCGTTGTTGTTCAAATGAGAGATAGAAGTTGTATTTTTGTTCCCCGATAGTCCCTGTTCATTCATTTCAAAATTATTTCTGTATTGGTTGCAAACTGGAATCCCTCGTTACTCCTGACCGTGAATTTGTTAGCTAACGGTAGGACGACTAAAACGCTCATAATAAGCCTTTGATATTTGTTTGTATATTAATTATAGGACTCGAGCGAAGCCTTAGAGGTATGGACAATATTTTGTATTTGGTACTTTTAGAGGTCAGGCCCAGCGGAAGTCCGCTGGATGCAGGTGGCGCAGGGCCGATCACTTTGGCACTCTTTGGGGGAGGCCAATGTCCAGCAGTGGACGTCTTTCGGCTGATATGTTGATGATGATGATGAAGGCCCAGCGGAGTCTTCTCGCTCAAACTTGGAGTGGCCCGACTGGGGAAGTACGCAAGGGAAAAACTACTTTTTAGATATAACATATACTCGTTATTTGCTTGGGTTCATTTGACAGAATTCCGTCCACATTACAGACAACCGTAGCCATCTTACAAGCTTTTATTTAATTTGCACTGTAGGCATGTAACTATGTTTGTTCGGTTGGAATCTTGCAACTCCATTTCGAAACAGATATCTTGAACCGATTGAGCTGAAATTTTGGGTGACGTGCGCGCCCGTCGGAGGCGCTAGGGACACACGAGTGCGCCTAACGGACAATAGTAAAGGGCTTATGACACTTACCTGAATTTAGCATCCTAATTAGGGAGCGGAGTTGAGTCATAAGCCCTTTACACATTGTTCTACAGACGACGCGCGTTCGCTGTTTCTAAAATACGAGAATTAGTAAGTTTTTACAAATTTGGTATTTTCCGCCTTAACTGCAGGACCCTAACGATGAACCGCCTCAGCAGCTTGTAAGTCCTAAGACGTTTATGGTTGTAGTTTTTTTTATCAACAGGTATTTTTGTCTACCGAGTGTTCATTGAAGAAAAAGATGAGTTTTTGGTACACTAACATCATAAAGAGGTCAAGTTAGTGAGATCGTAGCTTTTTAAGTTTGTGTGTAGGGCGTAGTCACTGGAACTACTCAGTATAGATTTAGAGAAACCGTTCGACACATTGAATTGGAAGCTAATTATGAATGTTCTCAATAAAGCTGAATTAGACTACAGAGATAGGAAGGTAGTATACGAGCAGTAATAATAACAAAAAACAATGATTGAGACAGCAGAGGAACAAAAAAAAAGCCAAAATCAAACAAGGAGTTAGACAGCGGCGTCCAATTCTGCCGCTTCGTTTTAATTTGTTTATTGAATCTGAGATCCATGAAATAGCTGAAGAAGCATTAGGATCGGTAAAATTCAATGAAGAAAATTTATTTTAATACGCGCGGAAGATATATCAGCAGTAGCAGAAAATAATAGTCTTCTGGAACAATTAATCCATGGATTCGAACTTGAGACTAAAATCCTGACGGATATGAGAACAACAACCACGTTGCTTGTATTATCATACCGTACACTTGGTCTACGTTAGGTAAAAAAACAAATTAAATGAAAAACGCGTAGTGTTCGTTCCGTTTAGTAAAAAACATTCAATATTTTCTTTCTAAACTTAAAAAAACGCCACTAATATCCTTTGATATTTGTTTGTTTACTAATTATAGAAGAAAAAGCTTAACACGTATCTGCAGGTAAGAACCATGCTGCTTGTCTTATCACACCGTATTTGATCTTGATTAGGTACATAAATCCTATACTATTAAACGAGCAATATTTGTAAACATATTTGTAATCACGTTCTTGAAAACTGCTCTGACGATTTCGATGTGGCATATAGAGGTTTATGGGGTCCAAAAATCTGGCTCAGTTTTCTCCGGGTCGCCCAGGGACTAAGCAATTAAATGAAAAACGCGTAGCGGTTAAATGTCGTTGAAATTGAAAGTGTAAATCAATACTCTCGTTCTAATACTAATAATATAATTGATATACATCTTTTATTAATTATAGAAGAAAAAGCTTACTAATAGGTAAATAGCATCATCCTCCTAGGATTATTGCCGGTTTTACCCTAAAGAAGCCTGCTAAAAGCCTTCGATATTTTGTTTACTAATTATAGAAGAAAAAGCTAAACACGGATCTGCGACTAAGAACCTCGTTAATTTTACTATCAAACTGCGATTGATTGTATGTGACAGATTTGCCATATTAATACCTTAAAGCTTATATGAACTAACAGCTATTTACAAAGTCTCGCTTAAGTCCCGTTTAGTAAAAAAATGAGTTATTTTTTATAATTATTCTCTTTCCAATAATTATTTTAAATAACGCTCCCGTGACGATACGCCTTCGTCATAACCAGCGGCGCGACGCAGAACGAGCAGCACACCGCGCATCGCACGGGCAGGGCAGTGACGTCACACCGATCGGCTGCGGCGGAGCTATATAAAGCGAGTGCAAGCCGGGCTTTGCTGGTTGGCCCTCTGGCCAACTCACGTTTTGTCCTCGCCAAGCAAAAGTGCCCTGTGTGGATCGGCTTGTAGTTAGCCAATAACCAAAAATAAAATAAAAACAAAGCCGGGAGCATTCTTCGGAGTCCGCTTCGGATAGCATTGCCCGTCCCTTCCTCCTGGCGTCTTTAAGGCGGCGGTTTTGGCAAGCCCTCGTCAGCCTCTAGACGTTCTTGAATACTAGGGTATTCAGGAACGTCTAGGGGCTGACGAGGGACTAGGGGCCTCAAGGCGGTGGTTTTGGCAAGCCCTCACCAGCCTTGGACTAGGTCACCCTGGAATCATCCCCGCGGCGGTGGTTTTGGCAAGTCCTCATCAGCCCCTTCCAGGTTCCTACAGCCTTCAAGGCGGCGATTATGTTAAGCCCTCGTCAGCCTTAGGCTTCCCGAATTAACGCTCCCACTAATGCCGCGGAGCCCGTAAGGATAGGTCCGCGACCGCGTTAACCCGTACCGTAGATTAAGGGTGCTCGGTTCTAGTATTTGGTTGTCGTGAATAAAGTAAGGGCGTAATACACTTATTTGTTATACGTACTCGTATATTCTGTGTGCGCATTACATTCAACCTTGAATCCCATGGAGTTACCCAGTTAGTCTAGAAACCTCCATCAAGCTATAACAGCTGGAGGATTTGGGTGTGTGTTCCGAACACACAGCTTGTCTTTGATATTTCTTTGTTTACTAATTATAGAAGAAAAAGCTAAACACGGATCTGCATGTAAGAAACAACCTTGTTCATTTTATTATCAAACTGCGATTGATTGTAGGTGACAGATTATCCATATAAATATGTCAAAGCTTATATGAACTAACAGCTATTAAAACACGCGTCTAAGTCCCGTCCCGTTTAGTAAAGATTATGTGTGAAATTAAAATTTTTAAATAAATATCCTCTTTCCAATAATTATTGTAAATAACGCTACTAATTGTCTTTAATACATTTCATTTCAATTTACATTGTATATGAATTTTAGGTACATAAAAATGTCATAAAGAACTATCATATTAAATACACAAAAAAAGGATGAAATTCGAGCTTACAATTACATGTCAATATGGATAGGTATGTCAATTAATAAACTTAACAAAAAGGTGTACAATTACAGATTAAAATAAATTATAGTCAAAAACAAACAAAATAATAACAATAATAAAAATAAAAACAATAACTATTGAGCCGCGGTGCCATTTTATTAGGAATATCTTTCCTTCTTGTTGAAAGTCTGACTTCCCTCTCACTCTGGGTTTCATCGTGATATAGATGTTTAATGAAGTCGCTAAGCAGAACAAGAATATATAGACATCGCACAGTTAAAATGTCAAGCTTTTTGAAGTTTTCTCTGCACGATTCTCTTTGCGGAATGCGAACGTACGAATGGCCCTTTTTGCATCTTGAAGGCAGCTTCTACGTTATATTTGTAACCATTTCCCCACAATTTAATGCTATACCGTAGTTTTGATTCCACAAGAGCGTGGTATACCATTATTAGGTGTATTCCGTGAACCTCATCTCTCAAACTACGGAGTGCATAACACGCGGAACCAATCGAGGAATTCAGTTGCTGCACTTCAGTTTTCCATTTGAGTCTTGAGTCTATGTGTATTCCTAAAAACTTTACCACACTAATCTGGTCCACTTGGACTCCGTTTAACTTTGCATTCAAGATATCCGACTTGCTAGCTGTCGCATGAAATAACATAACGTTCGTTTTACTGGTAAGGTAATTAAGTGTCAAGTTATTATTCAGAAACCAGTAACTGAAAGCCATATTTGTTTACTAATTATAGAAGAAAGAGCTAAAGACGGATCTGCAATTAAGAAACTCTTTAATTTTAATATCAAACTGCGATTGATTGTAGGTGAGGGATTTGCCATATACATAAATACGTCCAAGCTTATATGAACTAATAGCTATTACCAACACGCGTTTAAGGCACGTCCCGTTTAGTAAAAAAATATGTGTTGAATTCATGCCCTCCAATCCAAGGACAGCATCTAGGCAACATGGGTTTAATCTCTGTTACCCAAGCCATAACTCTGCTCACTTTAAGAAAAGTATCTTGTATGTATATGTCGGTCAAAATCTTTAACCATTTGCCAAATGACCTAAAAACTCTGAATAAAATCGCGTCAAAAAAATAGTTTATCTGCAAAATGTGACGTACTAGCGCTCAATAATCCCCCTCTTGCGGGAACGTCCATCGTTCCGTTCCACGCAGTATATTCGTAGCATGACATAGACATTTTTATTTTTATTTTTCTTATAATGTTTTTTTTTCTCATTTGTTTTACTTTTATTATTATTATTGACATACCTACCTATATAAAAGTACCTTAATTCAATTCAATGACATGCAATGAATAAATTCATCAAATATTGTGTGGCATACTCTGGCTGTTTGTGACGAACAATAACCCTACGGTAACCTATTATAATCACTCACTTTCGAACAATAAATTATTTGTATTTGTAATTAAAAATTTAAATAAATATTCTCTTTCCAATAATTATAATAATAAGCCTTTGATATTAATTTGTTAACTGTTTACAGAAGAAAAAGCTCCAAAACGACTTGGATTTTAAGGTTAGAACCATGTAACTTGTATTAACAATTTAACAAACAGCGATCTGAAAGGAATTGGAAGTGACAGTTTTGCCATATACCTAAATACGTCAGTGTATATGAACTGACAGATATTATAGTTTGTTCCACTTTAAATGACGATGATGAATAATTTGTGAGATCCTACTATCTACGTATTTAAGTTACTTACATACTCACTTTTATTATTTTATTTCGGTTACAGCTACAGAAATTGAATGGCTCAGGGGTATGGTTTTGAATTTTTCCGTCTCAGTGAAACAGTAGGCCTCTCTCTTTCATCATATTAGCCAAAAGACGTTCCCTGCTGGATATGTCCAGGCCTTTGGGCCTCCCCCAAAGAGTGCCAAAATTACCGGTCGCCACTCGCATCCAGCGGACTCTCGCGACCTTTACCAGGACATCAGTCCTCCTTGTGGGGCCCGCGCTGCGCTTTCACAGCCAAAGTGATGCGGTCGCCACTCGAGAACCTCCGCTCCAACGGCCATCGGTTCTACGCGCAATGCCCAACCACTGCCACTTAAGTTTAGCGATTCGGAGGGCTATATCGGTTACCTTGGTTCTGCTAAAACACCTCTCTTTACTAATATAAGAGGAAAAATCCGAAATTGTCGCTTTGTAATTTTGAGTTTTTATATAGGGGTTACCCCCTATTGAGGTACATTCCGGAACTACTATATCCAATTACAAATATGATTTCAACTGTGTATAGAATACACTTTTTGAAAGGAAATAGGCTATGATTTAACCCGCGAGTAGCCTGCGTTCATTGCAATATGCGGCCGAAGCCGCGTGGGCAGGTAGTGTTTAGATAAATGAATGTAATTTGATCTGATTTCGGGATTGTCGTGGTCTATTTCTATTTTAGGGAGTTTCGGTAGCCTAGTGGTTCAGGCATGCGGCTGTCAAGCGGCGGTCGTGGGTTCGAATCCCGGCTCGTACCAATGAGTTTTTCGGAACTTACATACGGGATGTTTACCGTTAGTTTTCGGCGAAGGAAAACATCGTGTGAAAACCGGTCTTATCCCAATAAAGTCTAGTTTTCCCTTTGGATTGGAAGGCCAGATGGCAGTCGCTTGCGTAAAACTAGTGGCATAGGCCAAATCTTGGGATTAGGTGTCAAAGCAGACCCCGGGCTCCTTCAACCGGGAATAACGCTAGGAGGATTGATGATCTATTTTTTTTTCACAGTTCAACCAAAAGAAGACATTGTGCATATTTACACCCGACAGGCAGTACTGTGTGAAACAGGAGAAGGTAGGATACTTTTTACACTATGGTAGTGATAAACAAGTATATGGCCGAGACCGTCGTAGCCTATAGAGCACCGCTAAGTCGTCTACTTAGCTTTTTATCAAATTTTGCCTGAGAAAAAGCGCTGTACAGCTGACAAGCTTGCAAGCTGCAAACGCTGAGCCCCGAGCTTATTGGCGCCCTGATCTATTTTCTGTTTTGTGTTGTTTTATATATATTATGTCTACAATATTTTTTCTAAATTAATTTTGTACTAAGCAGTAACACTGCTAACGATTTTTTTTTTAATTCTCCGAGCCGGATCCAAACAGGCGACCAAAGGCATTCATGGCCCGTCGCTACTAACTAACTGAGCTATCGGAACAATCTGCCTCGGGCACTAAATATCTCAATCAGTTCCGTCTTACAACGCCTTAGAGGGGCGTGTAACGAAGATGTCGCTAAGTCTTCTTACCAGAAGACAGGCTTCTTAACGGCACCAACGTCTCAAATTATATTGAGATATCGTCAGTAACGATACGCCACCACTTACTAAATTAATTTTGTACTAAGCAGAGCAATGACGCGTAGTTGCAGTGTCCAAGAGGCAACCGGTTGGCTCGCGGTATTTGAGCTCCCCATCAAATGTTGTGAAACCGCCATGTGCAACCCGAGCTGAGCCAACTTGGACTGGGGCGGAAATAGAAAAATGTATGAAAGAATATATTTTTTAGTAGCGACGGGTAATGAATGCCTGTGGTCGCCGGTTCCAATCCGGCTAATAACATAAAATTAAAAAAAAATCCTGTTAGTTCAAATTATTTTTCTGTTTAATTTTGTGTTATTTTGCGTATTTTTTTTTAACCTTCAATCCAAAGGGTAAAAAGATATTTCCAGGGGCGTCCCACGGCCCTGGAAATATCTTTTTACCCAGAAATAAAAGCCCTCGGAAAGTCTAATCTTAAAAACATTTTTATAGGGGCTGTAAGATGCTGACGTAAGTTTATTTCATGATATAAATAAAAAAACTGAACTAATTAGATCGCTTAGAAAGAGACGGATAGTCCATATCGCCGCGACACAGCTCTCGGGCCGCCCTGTATAGCTGCTGATTATCATTCAAACATAGCTAAGAATAGCTAGGCCGGCGAGAGGCGCTCGACGCCCCCTAAGACCGCTGCGCCCGTGTGCAACGCACACCATACACCATAGGTAAATAAAGCCGCCTCTGCCTATAGGCATCGTCAATTGTATGGTTATCCAACATTAATTGAAACTGCGGTCCACCAATGTGTTACCTAATACTGTTTTAATTTTTATTTACAGTGGTGAAGTCAAAAAGTTTCAAAATAAAATCTATTATATATAACGAGGATGCTTAGTGGGAATTAAACATTGAATTAAGATTTCTTGTGTTTTCTTATATCAGTAACTACGGCGAATTTCGCCTGTAAATAAACTAAGTAATAGTAATTAAAGGCCGACTTTATCGGCTGCTTTCCTCACAATATTTTCCTTCGCCGTAAAACTAACGGTAAATATTCCGTTTCCGAAAAATTTGGTACCGGCATTGGAATTTCAACTTTTACCTAGAACGGTAGAATTGCTTTTTAAATGGACTGGGTACTATCAGGCAATTCGGTCAGCTGAAATAATATCAAGTATACCTACCCATGCAGTTTTACCCCTACGAATAACAGCACTAAGTATAACTACTAAATATTACAGAAGTAAACGTTTGGATGTTTGTTACTCAGCAAAAACGGATCAATGAATTTCGACAAAATTTGGCTTGGATATAGTTTACCTATATCGTGAAATCGCTAAACTTAAGTGGCAGTGGGCGGGACACATAGCACGTAGAACCGATGGCCGTTGGGGCGGAAAGGTTCTCGAGTGGCGACCACGTACCGGAAGGCGCGGCATGGGTAGCCCAAGGTGGACTGATGACCTGGTAAAGGTTGCTGGAGTCCGCTGGATGCGGGTGGCGCAGGACCGGTCACTTTGGCACTCTTTGGGGGAGGCCTATGTCCGGCACTGGACGTCTTTCGGCTGATAATAATATGATGATGATGACAAAAGTGATATTAGTGAATGGGACATCCCCTTGTGTTCTACTTTTTGTTTTCAGTAGATCCCGCTTTAAATTACCATGACGGTACAGTTCGGTCCCTCATCAAGTGGATAGCACGGTAAAGACTGCATTTGGCAGCCTTATTTAGTATCGGTTACGAGAACAATATTCATTTGCTACTCTGTTAAAAATGTGCAGATCTATTAGCGATGATTAGATTGATGAGTTGCATCATTGCGTATTTTTGCAGGCGGTTAATGGGAATACCCGCCCTCCGCACTAGAAGTAACGCCTGATTCATATCAATTATTTTATATTGTATCGGCGCAGCGTACTGGAATCCTTCCTTTAGCGCGTTTGCCTTCCACAAATAGGCACTAGAATGATCTATTTCTTTAGATTAAGTAGAGATGAACGCATGACATCAAAAGATCTGAAACGGACAATCTTACCTGTTTTTCGATCCTCTCAAACAGCATCATGATGGAATCCATGACTGTTGAGGCGAGGTGAGTGTCCTGAGGTTTGGTATAGCTCCTCCATCGGCAGACCTGCCAAAAAGGATAAAATATAGGTCCAGGATTTGAACCCAGGACCATCAGCTTCGTAGGCAGGATCAATACCCACTAGGATAAACACGTCGTCAAAAAAATTGAGTCGAGCTTCTTCAAAACTTGACTAAGGACGATTTTTTTCACGTTCCGCTACACTAGGGAGATGAGCTACTAGGAACTCCTAGGGCTCGTGTTATAAAGAAAAATAATTAATCTTCAAAAGAAACTGGCAACACTAAGATGCTATGACTAATAATGAGTGGCCCTTTTGACCAGTCGTTTCATTTTGTCGGCTTAGCTTTGAGAAAAATGCAAGTTGTTGGCTTATAAAATATAGGTATCTGATGTTCAATCGCCTGCGTTCAAGGTGTAATGTCCTTAGGGCGATAATCGTTTAGACGTCTCGCGTTATTTGTAGGCAGGAACAGAGTTTAGCTTGTTGCAAGGAACAACGCAAAAGAGGACTGCCGCGAACGCAGGCAATTGTACTGATAGTATTTTACCTCGGCAAACACAAGTTTCACGAAGATAGGCAAAGAACAGTTGCCTATAGCATTGGACACCAAACGCCACTGGTAATTAGATAAATCCCTGGCTGCAGACGCCATCCATAACCTGAAAATACCGGGAAACATAAAATGTCAAGATTGAAAAAAGTACAACTGTTTCTTGGATTAGAATGAGTGTGGTAGTTAGTTAGTTAGTTAGTTAAACTGGGCTCTTTTCCGCAAGTCGACATCCTGTGTGCCTATTTTGCGTGAAAATGGTGGGGTAGCGACCACCACAGCTCCTCTAGAAAGTTGGTGAGTGCCTTGGTGTTTCTGATGCGTCCCGTAGTGTATCTGGAGACCCTAGGTGTTTTTTCCTGTATAATTCTACCTGCTTGCAGTCCAGTAGGATATGTTTGGTCGTTTCTTCCGCCTCCATGCACGCTCTGCACTCTGACTGTCTGTGATACCTAAGCTGTAGAGGTGTCTGTTCAGGGTCTTGTGTCCTGTTATGATTGTGGTAATGTAAGAGGGAAGCCGAAGGAAAAGTTGCGTAACAAAGGTTTAATACTTATACACAAAAAGTGAATGAATGATTGTGTCGTGCTGACTGACGAATTGATTTGGATTATGGCAAAATAAAAAAACTTCATTCGACATGAGCTGGTCCAGAGATCAAAGTCTGAGCGCAATTGCAAAACCCCAATAATTACTACTTTTTGAAAAAAATACAAAAATAATTTTCCAAATCGGTCCAAAACTGGTCCCAAGCGGCAGTAATAACAGAAACAGTCAACCTGAAGAATGTCCTTTTTAGGAATTCAGTTAAAATACCAGTTCAGCTGGTCTCAAGTAAATGGGATAAGCACCAACGAATGATAAAAAAGAGAGAGACTTAGAAAAGCATAAGGAAAGTTCAGGCAGATGACATGCATCTAAGAATGTCTATAAAATACCACCAGCTCTAGTAAACTAGTGGCTCTGTGAGCTGTAAAACTCGCGAGACAGTCATTTAAAAAACATATAATTCACGAACCTACTCACAAAATTTCAAGAGAGTCGGTTGAGGAATGCGACCTGTAGAGGAGAACAGCCGGACAGCGGGACACCGGACACCGGGAAAAAGATTTCCGGCCCAAGCTGAAGCATAGAACTTCGTTCGATAAACCAGCCACGAGAAGAACGGGCCAAATGCCGGCGGCTGTACACATTGGGCCAACGCTGGCGCTTGAGCAGAATGCAGGTATGTAAACGAATGAGATCGAATTATAGCCCTCTCCCTCTAATGCTGCTCACGCGCCAACGTTGGCCCAATGTTTGCAGCCGCCCTCAATCACGGTGACTACTTACTTCAGAACCTGCATGGCCAGATCCTCGCCCAGCGCCGTGACTTCCAGAAAGTTCTCCTCCGAGTCGATCATGCGCCTCAGCACGTCATATTCCTTCGAGACCTCAGGGTTCGTCTCCTCGCACGCGCAAGTAACTATAATCTGGAAATCCATGCTAATATTACAAATGCGAAAGTTTGTCTGTACTGCTTTACATATTCATGGGTAAATTTATGCAGGTAGTTCTAAAACGGGTCATAGAAGTTTCATTGGTAGAGCGATTATTAAGACTACGTTTGTGCTAAACTTTCAGTAATAATTAACAACTTAGAAAACTTGAAAAGCCTCCGACGTTTTCATTGTAAAGTTCAATATCTCAAAACCTGCTGAACCGATTTTTTTTAAACGTAGCTAAGTTAAGATTCATCTAGATACGGTTAGCTTTTGGAAATAAAACCGCATTAAAATCGGTCCTTTCATTTAGGAGCTACGCTAGATAAACACCCCTCTTTTTGCGTCGGGGGTTAAACAGACACATAGGCACGTCAAACTTATAATTTATAATTTATAACCCAACGCAAAAAGAGGGGTTTACGTCACACACACAAGGTGGTAGCGTTCTACAGTAGAAGAGCTCTCAGAATAGTAGTCGGGTTCGGGGGAAATCGTTTATTTTGGAATAAGCAAATATAAACTCGAATTATGAATTAATGTTCTAAATGCCAGTTCTACGTTAACGTACCAATGTTTTCAAGTATTGGACATTGTTTTCGACCTACAAACAAATTCTTCATTCACTGACACACATTCACGCTTCATAATTATACAAAATACTTATGTTACCTTGCAATGCGGCGGCAACCGTGTCGGCAGCCAGGACACCTTATTATTCTCCGTCCCGATACCGGTCAGCTGGTCCACGGAATCCAAGAACAGGAGCAGAGGTTGCTGAGCAGTAGCCATGGTGAGGAGCTGCTTGAAGTGTGCCGTCAGTGGGACCAGGTCGTCGGGGATACTTTCGAAGGGGAGCGCGAAGTTGTAGGATATCTGAGAAACAGGCGTGAGATCTCGATTTGATTGATTTCGTAGCTATAATCGTAGTCAATAACATGGGAAGAGCCATTTCTAGCAGAAAGCGCCTCGAGCAGAGAGGTTCCTGGCACTAAAAGTAGTGATGAAAAATCTCAACGCAGCTGTTCTCTCTTATACGGCAGCCAAGCTCGGGAAGTACCCTACAGAATAGTAGCTGATAACAAATCTTACATTCGGTTAAAATTTAATTTTAGTAGTGGAAAGCCACCCCTAAAAGGGTTGCAGCAAATCCTGGATCCGCCACTGCCACAGAAGACCGCATATATAGGTTAATACTATTACTTACATAGAATACTTAGGAACTCACGACACTTGCTGATCACACAAATATGTACCCTTACCATGATTTGTACTTAGGACCGACAGCTTCGCCGACATGGTGGTAACGGTCTCAAGGTCAACAAGGTCGTTAAATCAGCCGAAACACATCCACTGCTGGTCATCGCGATCTTTACCAACATTGACAA
This sequence comes from Epinotia bilunana, assembly GCA_947049275.1. Taxonomy (NCBI): domain Eukaryota; kingdom Metazoa; phylum Arthropoda; class Insecta; order Lepidoptera; family Tortricidae; genus Epinotia; species Epinotia bilunana. The sequence continues at coordinate 10,842,982 of OX346275.1, read as the reverse complement.
TCTTGTAATTTAGATCAGTTTAGTTAAACTGGGGACCGAATTGGAGATCAATAGATAAATCCGCGTTAACCCTTAAATCTGGATAGTGTGGAAAACTTGCCTCGTGCTATTATAAATTTGCAACGGGCTATATACTATACGGGCCACTAATTTTAAATATCAGGCCCTGAGTATCTCGAAGTCTACCTGTGTAAGCCTTTAAAGACTTGTATGTAATAGTTAGTGGTACCTGCTGGCAAACTGATATGAGTGTAGGAGTGAGCGCGCTGGAGTCAGGAGTGGTTCCCAGGAACCTGATGATGTTAGTTGGGCGCGCATCGGCGAACCAGGTGTCCAGAGACGTCGCTGCGCTTTTTGATAGCAGGCTCGTTTTGCCGCAACCACCTGCAAAAAGATACCTTGCATCTCTTTCATTTAAACGGTGTGGCGTACAATTGTATGGCTCGCCTGATGGCAAGCAGTCGCCGTCGCCTATGGACAATGCAACTCGAGCTCTGTCACATGCGCATCACTTTGTACTTGAGCCGTTGTAAAAAGTTCACAGAAGAAGAATAATATTAATTTTACACTTATCGGCTCTAGGGTACGGACTCTTTATTTTTACCGCAGCTAATATGCGGTCGACCTGTAGCCAATTAATCTCATCACGGCATACCTTCTCCATACAAGACCAGCGGCTTATCCGACCCATTCTTCATGTAATTCTCGACGAAGTTCAGATCGTCCTCTCGCCCATGGAAAACCTTCACAGAGTTGTTGCATGCGTGTAAATGTTGCAGGATTTCTGTCACTATCTGACCCTGGGCGCTGCTGTCCTCTTTACGCATAGCTCTGAAATTCAAAATAATCGATATTAATATGATGGACCAAATGTTGGAATAAGGCTTGTAATATCGACTAGCAAACGGCAAAGCACACGTAACTTTGCCTGGTAGTTGCATTGTTCCGCTTTTGAGTGAAAATCGCTCGTAAAGGCATGACTCGTATGCGAGCTGGGCCATTTAAGTTCATATCTTTCAAATCCCAATAGTATTAACGCGCATTAATGCTTTAAAAGACTGACTGAGAGTGTCAGAAAGCGCGCGTTGAAATGTGATCGAGATCGGCTGCTAACCAAAGTAGGCATTTTCGAGTTCAATAGCATAGCAATGAGCAGTGACATTTACCTATCAACTAGCTTGATGATGTTTTTATAGAAGTGTGATATAAAGTGGTTCAGGTATTCGCCGTGAGTCTCATTGTCGAGGCCCTCTCGACCGATCCACTCCACTGTGTATCTGAAATTGTAAGAATTGGCATACAAATAATTGAAATTGTATACTTGAGTCAAATCTATGGCGACTTTAGGTACTGGCATTAAATAACGACAAGAAAAAGTTCAATATATATTGGGGGCTACCAGTCTCACGGAAAATAAACAAGGAAGATCGCTTAAACTGGCTTAGAAAAACCTTCAAAGCTCACTTTTGTGTATTAGTACTTAGTCTCGATTTTACGCTTTTCTTGCGGAAGCGATTGCCATCTGACCTTCCAGTCGAGAAAGACTACTTAGTCCTTACTAGGCGAACCCTCAAAACTCACTTTTGTATGTTAGTAGTCTCGATCTTATCCGGCAGTCTGACGTCCCGCAAATCGGCCAGCAACTTGGACGCCTCGTTGTCCAACGAGCGGTTGAGGATATCCACGAAGTTGCTGGCCTTCTTCAAGTTCTGGAGATTGATGTTGTTGATGTAGCGGACGTAGGCCAGGCAGTGGTTTTTCGTGTTCTTCACGTTTAGAACGCCGTTGATGACTTCACGCTCCGTTACTGGAAATTATATAAATTAAAGTTAATTATCATTTTATTTCCAAATAAAATCACGTCACATAATTATTACGAGCGGTTTCCATGTTTGGAATTTAGCTAGGTGGTCACACAAGGCGGCGAGGTGGCACGTGTTTTTTAGTGGGTATACCGTGGGTCTCATTAGCCTATAAGGGAGTCCCACATAACCACTCGGGTCACCCTCTGAACCCGGATGGTATGCGTAACGCATTTCCCTCCTGCTTAAACAAAAAAAGGTGGTCACACGAGAGCCACAAAACCCTGATGTTTATAGAGCGAGAGATTTATCAAAAATCTTTGCCTGGTCCTATAGGAAACAGGCGTCATGCGTGAAATTATCACACAGCACATGTGTGAATTTATGGCATGAGGAATGATTCTACATTCTTACCAGACATAAAGTAGTTATGCATAGCGTCTTTATCCATTTTCCCACTGTTGTAGAGCTGGAGCGAGGCCTTTCTGAACAACTTCTGCATCTTGCCCAGGGTGTCCCACCATACTGCCTGGTCTTCTGCTTGCAGCTTGGGTACCCTCTGCATGGAAAGGAAAAACATGAGAGTAGTCTCTGTTATATACTAAGAAAATTTGTCTCCGGGAAGAGGAACCTTAATTTCATGCTGTATTAAAAACTGTTATAACATGGGTGAAAGTTAATATGCCTGTAATTTGGCCGAGAGATCTACACTAGGTATATGCAAGGCGGTCCTGATTAAATCCTCCAAACGTGAGGATCATCATCATCATCATCATATCAGCCGAAAGACGTCCACTGCTGGACATAGGCCTCCCCCAAAGAGTGCCAAAATGACCGGTCCTGCGCCACCCGCATCCAGCGGACTCCAGCAACCTTTACCAGGTCATCAGTCAACCTTGCGGGGGGCCTACCCACGCCGTGCCTTCCGGTTCGTGAGGATATTCATTTCAATTGCCTGTATACATATTTAAGCGCTGACTGCCAAATGCGCTCGAATATGACAATAAACTACAAATTGGCAGGGCTGACTATGGATTTTGCTGACTAGCCGACTAATCGGCGCTGAGGTGGCTGATTAGTCGCGGACTATTCGCCAGCTTTCCCAAATAGTCGGTACCTACATCTTCAATTATTCTATATGATTAATATTTTTTAGGGTTCCGTAGTCAACAAGAAAACCTTATAGTTTCGCCATGTCCGTCTGTCCGTCCGTCCGTCTTCGGCTTAACTCAGTAACCATTACTACTAGAAAACTGTAATTCGGCATGGGAATAAATCAAACACGAGGACAAAAGAGAAGAATAAAATTTTAGTCGAACTCGAACTTACCGTCTGTTTAGATTTGTGACAACAATTTTGACAGCTTAGCACTTACACGCCAGTTACAAAACGATCGTATTTGGTAATTATTTTTTATTCATAAATTGTATGCAGGTATAGAAAATCACGTAAAATTCAGTCACATTTTCGTAATCTTTATTTGCGTATGCTTCCGCCCGTGACTTCGTTTGCGTTGACTCGGAATAAAAACTATCCTATATTTGAATCCAGGCTATAAACTAAAATTTCATAGAAATCGGTTGAGCCGCTTAAGCGTGATTGAGTAAAAAACATCTAAACAGGCAAACATCCAAACTATCGCATTTATAATATTACTAGCCTCCGCCCGCGATTTTGAATGCGTGGACTCGGGATAAAAAAAAACCTATATTTTAATCCATGCTATAAACTATCTTCGTGCAAAATTTCATTTAATTATTTGTCACTTTTCTAGGAATTGTAGGTATCAAGATGGACACCATGGGTTGCTGCCCCATCGCCCATAACACTTCAAATATCCCATAATCGACTTCGAAACCCACGGAAGAAACGAAAGGGCACTGTTCTAACCCGCCACCAATCGGGCACTAACCTTGTTATTAAAATTGATGAGTATGGAGGATATAGGCTGCAACACGGAGACGGGGGGTACGGCGTTCGAATCCTTCTTGTACCAAGTGTCAAATAGGATGACGTCAACACCGCCCGCTGCTAGGTCGTCGCGCAGCAACTGTAGTTCCGAAGACAACACGTATGTGGGGATTGGTCTGAAAGAAACAAAAAAAAGGAAATTTAAACATGCTACCTGGACTAAGGAATGTGACATACGGGAGAAAAAAAAATTGTTCTGATGATGAATGTTTAATATTCTATTCTAAGAACTGGACACACCTTGGACCTAGTTTTGAGGAAAAGGGACAGCATATACCCCTTCTTAGAACGTTGGATAACTTAGTGATTATTTATTATTCTACATTCGACTGTATATTTAATCCTTTTTCGAGACAACCTAACATGATTGCTTTGCATAACTGCTTTGTTTGTGTGAGGTGTGCAATAAAGAGTATTTGTATTGTATTGTATTGTATTGCATGATTGATAATTTTGTTTAGTGTCTCCATGCCTTTTGTGGTCACACAAAGTTGTAGATCGCATGGTCCCTTTGATTGAAGACATTCTTTGCCTTTAGTTTGTAATCCACTAATTACAAACAATGGTCCTTTCATGTTCTATATGCCCACCAATACAAATCAGATGTCGATAACTCAAAGCATGCCTTCCTTCTTTGTTCCATAACTCGTACTCTTTCGAATCGCTAGGGCTATCAACGCTTCAAACGCTTGATGCGCTACCCCGGAGGTGACCCCACTCTTTTTTGGTGGGGTCACCACCGGGGTTGGTTGGTGGCGCAAGCGCGCATATGAGTACCAACTGACAAGCTGTCGACCTTCATGAAGGGGTTCTGGCCGAAGGGTGTAGTTTTCCGGCGATTTTGAGGCCGGCTATTTGACACTCTGGGTCTCGCCACGCGTCGTCGTCTTTCAACGTGTTTTGGGGTTATGTTATATGGGTCGTGTTGTTGGGTTAAGTTTTGTATATTGTTATGTATGTTAGGCTGTACGGTATTTGTAAATATGGGCATTGTTGTCTGACTCAAATAAATAAAATAAGTGCAACGCAGCGTGCGAAGTCCAATAGCGATCGGGTAAATTACTTACTCTGAGCACCCCAAGAGCCGAGTAAAGTATCAGCTCGAAGCAGCCTAACAGCTTGGCTACGACATCGCGCGATAATTCGGATAATTCGGCGCGGCGAGTGTTTTATCTGTTCATTGCGCGGTCGAGATGCTCAACGCAATGTGATTAGTTGGGATCACACGTAATGAATTAGAAAAACCGCTGCCGCGCAATGTCTGCACACCAAGGCACAAGTAGGACGGTCTGGCAATACTCACCGGTAACCATATTTCTGCCCCAAAAACACCACGAAGTTAGGGCCCATGGAGAGCCTCTGACAGTTCTTAATCTCCCGCATACAGAGTTCTGTGGTCATGTGGTCGTCTGTGGCCTCGTCTCGGACACCCCAGCGCATGTCCACCACCTGTAACCATAACATATATATCACTGTCTGGGGGTAACATAAAGAGGTAACCAAGCAAAAAAATAGACGCCTCTTAATGTGAAGTTGGCAACGGCTCTTATACATAGCAATGATTTAGGCATGGTCCTTTGAACCGGGTTTAGTTAGGGAAGTGGCATAGTCAATATTTCTGATATGAAGTTATTAAGATCCGTGATAGTGCGCGTATCCAACTATACTATAATGGGTTAATAATAATAATTCATTTAATTCAGGCATCTAATGCCCATAAAACAAATACCTTAAAGACTTACACATACATACAACATACATACAATTATAAAAACGAATTGTACAGATATCATTTAGGAAATTTCTGTGTGGCTCCATGTCGTCAGCTCTGATGTATGGACGTAATGAGGTCTAGACGAGAGATACGTTCGCCTAGGTTGCCCCGGAACCGCCGAAGCACAACATGCTTCTGCCAGAAGTCAGCATTCGCAATCCTAAAAACCCTTCAGACGCACTATGCTTCCAGTATTACCTTATACGCAGATGACTAGATTTTCAATTGCAAATTACCAGACACGCAGATCAAATTGCCAAAGTTTTAATACAGTTGTTGTATTTTACGTATGCGAATGGCCGGGTTCAATGATTATGCTGTTAAAGTAAAATTTCATCAAATACACTCGCCTCCAATACCTTACAGCTCCCGACGTTATTTTAGCGTGCTCCCGACTGAAACTACAAGAGACATCTATCGGCTAAAGCCGTTACTAAATACGCTATAGAGAGCTGCCGATACGATGTTTTCTCCACAGGAGACCTACCGTTCAATCGTAGTACGTGAAAACGACAATAGATGGCGCTCAAATGCAGTTTTGTATGGCAAGGAAACTTAAAAATAAGCATTTGTCTTATCACTAAATGTATATCATTTCAATAATCTTGACCAGTGGAAAATCTTTTAAAATATTGCTACTGGAGTTGAAGCAGTGTTCAGGTTTTGAAATGAGTGTTATTTTCGGTAGGTCAAAACCCCGGGACTTATGTTTATTACTGGACTATTTTAGAACTCTCCTAGGACGTTAAAACTAATAAGTAATCTTTCTTCGAAGTTTCAAGTCAAACAGAGAAGTTTCCCCCATACAAACTTTTCACCCCTATTTAACCCCCTTAGGGGTAGAATTTCAAGGTCTTATCCCCTGCATACGTTATAAAAGGAAGTTTAGGTGGTTCCTAGTATAAGTAGTTTCGGCTGTGCGTTGATGCTCTGTCAGGAAGTCTTCTTTTATATATACCTATAGATAATCAAAATCACTAAAAAATATCAATTTGGACGTGAGATAATAATTGGACTTGTTTATGATATTCTGTATGCCACTTTTTAATTTTCATAAAAAGAAAAAACCGTTCAATACAATACTTTCTTAGTTGGCATAATTATCAAGAATCAAGATTATGACATCAAGACATCATAGTTATTTAAAGCCCACATCACACTGGCGCGGCCTGGCCAGTCTGTGATGTTGTGAGGGGCTTAAGACGTTTGACACATTTGACAATGGCATTTTTGTTGCCCTATAAAAAAGTTTTGAATAAAACTCAGGCGCATCTTTTACTATAACCTACTAGCTAGAATCCATATGATTATTCTTGTGACTAGTATTCCACTATTATTCCCTGAGTACAGTTATGGTTTAGAGTCCACGCATAGTGGCTGTAAACAGCCGCCCCAGCGGAACCGGACGCACGTGTTTACTAATAATAGAAGCTTTGTTTAATAGTAATTTCGTTTAGTTGCGGTAAGCGCGAGGTCTATTTTTATCCGTCGTTTTTGATTTGGATCACATTTGAATATGTTTCGTGCGAGCGCGCAACGGGTTAGTACGAACGCGTGAATAATATGTATCGAACAGTGGGAATCATTTTTTGTAGAACGAATTCACTTATTTATTTATTTATTTATTTATTTATTAAGGAGATAAAACAGAAACAGTCACAGACATATAGCATGTTGGTGTGTTTACGAGTAATTAGGTATAGACGTTTCCTTAAACATATCCCACTGTGAACACAAGTTATTAACGCGATTCAATACTCGCTAAACAATACTAATAAACACTCATATACTACCCACTATGCGGCGGGTCAATTATGCAGTATTAGTCAAGAATATTATATTATTTGAGTTGACTTGATGTACATTTATATAAACTATAAGTACTAAGTGTAAGAACACTAAGGACTTTGTCTTTCATTGTTAAGGCGGTGCATTGGAAACGCGACCTTTACCAGGTCATCAGTCCACCTTGTGGTGTCTACCCACGTGGTCGCCACTCGAGAACCTTTCTGCCCCAACGGCCATCGGTTCTACGTGCAATGTGTCCCGCCCACTGCCATTTAAGTTTAGCGAAGCTGCAAGTAGCTGTAATTTGTATGCAAAGTTAATGCCAGAACGACTCATCCGGTTTCAAAAATCCTTCCATGTCTGGCGATCTTGTGTCTTCAGCATCCAGTCTCGTCCGTGTCCCATCTCTTGGGAGTACGACCAAGATGTACATGTGTGTCAAGATGGACATAGGCTATATTTAATCCCGCAGCTCCGTACTCGGGCGGGCACTTTGCAAAGGGAGAAATTTAGTTGCTTACCAAAAACTACAGACTGTACACCAAAAATACAGACTGTACACCAAATATACAGAATGCACACCAAAACTACAGACTGTACACCAAAAACTACAGACTGTACACCAAAAATAAAGACTGTATACCAAAAATAAAGACTGTACACCAAAATTACAGACTGTATACCAAAAACTACAGACTGTACACCAAAAACTACAGACTGTACACCAAAAATAAAGACTATATACCAAAAATACAGACTGTACACCAAAAATACAGACTGTACACCAAAACTACAGACTGTACACCAAAAACTACAGACTGTACACCAAACATACAGACTGTACACCAAAAATACAGACTGTACACCAAAAATACAGACTGTACACCAAAAATACAGGCTGTACACCAAAAATACAGACTGTACACCAAAAATGCAGACAATACACCAAAATACAGACTGTGCACCAAAGATACTGACTGTGCACCAAAAATTTGCTTTTTAGCTGTGCATCATCCTCTTAGTGTTGTTGCCGGTTGTTTCCTAAAGGAACCCGGGGCCCGCTTTGACACCTAATCCCAAGGTTTGGCATAGGCAGTAGTTTTACGATAGCGACTGCTATCTGACCTTCCAACCCAGAGGGAAAACTAGACCCTATTTATACTAAACGGGACTTAGTCGCGTATAATTAACATATTTATTAACCTCACTGAGGTCTCCCGACGTTTCGGATGTGTCGCAACATCCATGGTCACGGGACAACTGGCTGGTATTAACATCTTCTTGCTGCACGGGTTTTCCGAACTACCCGCATTTGGTCTTTATTAAACACTTGTACACTAGCCCCGTCCCGCCCCGCTAGTCCCGTTTAGTATTGTGGGATCAAATAATCATAAATAACACGTATTCAACTAGTAACTAAATTTATTTTTCAACACAATTGCTCGTAACGTACCTCTTATTGTGTCGCTTTTAGGCTCATAATCCTGGATATTAAACACGCGTGTTTTATTACATTACGACACTTGTGTGTTATGGTTATATCCCGATTAAGTCACGTTGCCACCTTGCAGCAAGATGTATGCATGCACACGGTGCATTCTTAAATTAACCGGGTTGTACAGAATGTACAGCTTTTTTTTTATTCTCGTCAAATGGATTCTTACTCGACTAAAACAAATTAAATCTTTTTTGTTAATTAACTGACTATTTATTTGTGGATATGATTATAGAAACGTTTAATTTAGTTAGCTATTCACTTTTGATAACATTTTACATGAATCAATAAAGATAACATTTTAAAACGAAAATATTTATTTTATTTTGTATTGGCTGTTTAGAGATTTCATCTAAGTCTGACTGAACACATGCGCGCGCACTGCGCAAACTTCACGAAAAAAAACTGTTGCGCGCCATTATAGGTTATTTCACAGCACGTTTCACAAACAGATATTTGTAAACATTGCTAATGCGTGTTTGGTTATTAACAAAAATATTGACTCGTGGCGACTATAGAAAAGTAATAAAAAAAATGGACGCCACTGAAAAACAAAATGTTAGTAAAAAGCTGTTGCCATTAATAAGTAAAGAAAATAACTTGGCAGGCCTATAAAATTTTCATCTTAAGAAAAGGATTTTTTCCTCGCAAAATGTGTTGAAAAACGTCGTATGAAACGCGTGAGCTTTGATAATTACATCCTCGGCACTCTTATCACGCTCACCTGCGGCTCGCGTGATAATTCCGCCTCTGATGTAATTATCAACATACCTCACTTGTATCACAATGAACTACTCTAACCGACAATAATAACAAACGTACAATAATATTATATCATTTTTGACAAGAAAATTCAGCTGACAGAAACGCAACAAAACCTATATCGCGGCGTAGTGGCCAGAAGGTCAATTTACAGATTGAACGTATAAGGTTTCACTATGTGCTCTGCAGCAACGTAGTTCCATAGGGAGAGTGCTGTTGAGAGCCGCCACAATATAAATAATTTTTGAGAATCGTGAAAGTTTAAATCAATATAAAACTAGACCTTATTGCGATTAGACCGGTTTCCTCGCGTTGTTTTTCTTCACCGAAAAGCTAACGGTAATAAATTATATCAATGTGGTTGCATAATCGACATCCGAAAAGTTTCTCAGATCTCCCGATTTCGGATCAGTTATCTGTCAGCGTTCTTAAGCTACGAAAGCATTAGGAAATCCCTTTTAATAAGAAACCGCATCTTTCTCGAAATTGTCATTTTCTTAAGTATTTATTCCGCTGAGTATTTCCCCGAATTGCGATTATACTAAACGGCTGCGAAACATCGGCTTCCGTTGATCCGATTTTGATCTTGATTTAAGTTAAGGGTAATCCTTGTTTGGAACAGTTAGGTAAATATACAATCCCTCTCAGCGATAAGCTCGTCTTTGTACATGTGGAATCTGTTCTTGTAATAATTGTTCTGTTCCATGTACAATAAAATATTTAAATACATACATACATTTATCGGCATTATTTATTTACTAGCTGATGCCCGCGGCTTCGCCCGCGATGGTTATAGGAAAATGTGACATATTACATTCTTCCGTGGGAATTAGATGTTTTCCCGCTGAAAAAAGTAGCCTATGCCACTCTCCAGCTTCTAAACTATCTCCATACAAAAAATCACATCAAAACGACGCTCCGTTGCGACGTGAAAGAAGGAAATACACACTTTCGCATTTATAATATTAGTAATCTAAGGAGTGCTAACTGCTATAAAACAAAGCCAATTACAGGATATAAGCGCCAGAATATAAGAATACTTAATGCGAGTCTGGAGTAGTAAGGTATGTAGTGTAAATATGGGCCTCTGTTGCCTGATTTAAATTAATTAACTGCTTAATTAACCAGCCGATATGACAGTCACGTTATGTTACGTTTTACCGTTAAATCGCCTAGTGTTTCAAACTCACAATAATTGTGGAAGTATAGATATTATTGAATAACTTTGCCGCTTGAAACTCCTGACTTCCCCTTATTGTAATGTATGCGGTCGCAATATTTTCTCAGTAAGCAGTCAATCACACAGCGATCCGGAATCAAACTCGTTTGACAATTTTATTAAACTAACTTTTCTTGAAAATTGATCATGCGTTTACCGGTTGTATCCTAAATGAGCCCGGAACTTTGGCACTAAGATTCGGCGTAGGCACTAGTTTTATGAAGGCGACCGCCATCTGATCTTCTAACACAGAGGGAAAACGAAACGTTATCGTTGTAACTTACGGACGCTTGGAAGTCCAGAGGAATAAACAGAAGCACGTTGCCGACCCTTTACTGAGTTCGAGGAGTCGTTGTATCGACAGTCAGGTTAAATGCATCCCTTGGAGCTCTAGCGACCTTACTCGCTACCCCACATATACCTACAGAGCTAGAAAAATCAACTATAAATTCATGGTACCATTTAAAACTATACTATGCGTAATTTAAATATTTAACCAGTGTTGGGCGTAATTAATTACTTCTGTAATTGAATATGTCATTGAAATAAATGTAATTGCGGTTATATTAAGTGGTAATTAATTTACTTAATTAATGTTGTAAACCCGAGGCATAAAAATTAAAAATTTGAATTGAAAAAACTCGTTTCTTGCCCTGAAAGGTGACTTTTTTCATTATTTCGCCGGATACAAAATCTTGGATAACCATTGTCTTTCTAATATGAAAAGTCAAACATTGTAAGGTTAGTAAAATTTTAAGCTCAATATTTTTAAGCTGATTTGGGAAATAAAGATGATCAATAAATGTTTCAGAATTAAGTAATTAACTTTAATAGGAAAGAAGACAAATATCTAAAGACGTACAACAATTACATGAAGTGGCGAAAAGAAAAACCTATAATAAATTGTTGATTTCAAAACACTTAACAGTAACAACAACAGTAAATAGTACCTATAAAATAAAACTTAACACTAACACTTAAATCTACTTAGTAATTAACTACAAGTTTTAATAACAAAATGAAATTACTGATTTCATTAACAATTACATTTTGTAATTGTAATTCTTAGGTGAAGATAAAATGTTGAAATGATGAAATTAGTAATAGGAAATAAAAAAGTAATAGGAATTACATATTGTAAATTGTAATTGCAACATCGGCGCACATCTTGTGATATCAGATACAGATATCATTTATTGTCAAAACTGTGTACATAAGATCTCATGCATAGATCTGTGTGCATAGATCTATCGCTGTATACCTATCTATACTACGACCATAATTACTTTAATCAAACTTCTAGTAGCATTTGGCGCAGTCGCCAGGCTTATTTAACAATTTCAATCCTTACTGCTTCGTATCAAGGTTCACTAAACGCCATTTAATTGTCTCCGTTTACCGGGCCAATCGATATTGGGTACATTTTAGAGCCACCTGCGGTGCTTTATTGCTTGATTCATAATGGATAAGAAAGCTGGCTTTAAAGTTTGAACAAATACTTCGGCCGTGTTTAAGGGTAGGCCTCGATTCGTGTAAAATGCGGGCCGTTTTCTTGTTGTTATTTATTTTTTGTTTTTGGAGAACTGCGGCATCTCAGGGTGAACGCACTAGAGTCCTCGACCCTTTGCTGCTGCAGACTCATTCTGGTGATTCTGGGGCAGGAAAAAATAAATATACCAAAGAGTAATTTGCCCGATACCATAATTATTCCCAAATTTCAAAATCCGAGCGCTATTTTCTGCTGAACGCAAATTTGGATGCAGATGATTTACTGGAATATTTAAATGTTACGCTATCCTCAAAAATCAAAAATTCCTTCAGTGGAACACGGTTTTCGGATTACCAAATTCGGACTTCGGAATTATGTAATACACTTTTCTGGGGCTTTATTACTGTTGAGTAGTTTTGTGATGTCGTGTTCCTGGTCGTGAGTAGGTGGTCAGAGCTACCGAAAATACGTTGTGTTGAGAGACACTAAGTTAGTGACATTTGACACTACTAAGTGACATTTATTGCTAGTTAATGCGCTGTATCGAGTTCAACACACCGGATCCTTAAATCACCGTCTATAGGCGGTAACTAACAGACAAGCTGCATGCTTAAAAAAGTTAGCAGACTGGCGCCTCGAAGATCACCTGGGTGTGGCGACCCCGATGACCCCCTTTTACGGCAGAAATTTCCTCGTAGACCCATGTTCCGCTGAGGTTACACTAGTTGATACTATTTTATTTGACAAGCTTATTAACTTGCAATGTAACCTAACCTAACTAAACTATTTAACTATGTTTGTTCGGGTGGAATCTTGCAACTCAATGTTGAAGTAGATATCTTCAACCGATCGAGCTCCACCAATTCAATATTAGGGTACCATCGAGCTGATCTGATGATAGAGACAGAAGGTGGCCATGGGAATTCAGTATCTGACCGACGTAGCCCCGTTTGGGCTCGTTAGAATCGTCTCAATGAGCAGTTTGATGACGGTAAACAGAAAAGAACAGTCGGCAATAAAAGCTACCTAATATTATTTTCTTGACAGAAACTTATTAATTTTTATTTACATACCTGAAAGAGAGGAAGGCTTAGCAGCGGAACAGTACGGACTAGAAATAAAAAAATAAATGATACCTGAAACTCGAGGCCATGTTTTTCGCGGCAGTAGTCTTTTATGCGAGGGTAGCATTTGGCCATCAGAGTATTTCTCTCCATGGTGGTGTCTGAAACAGAAAGATGCTAGTCAATTAACACCAGAGGGCCATAGTGAAAAATATTGTTTCACGTTACTGTCGTGATTTGTTCCAAAAGATGATTTTTCACGACACTGGGGACCGATTTTTGACTTTCGAGCGCTCGACTCTTTCACACGAAAACTGTCAAAAAATATGAAATGCTATTTTGAAATGTCGATAGAAAATTTAAAAACTTGCGGTATTGACCACTCGTATTCAATTATATCGGTAGAAAGTAAGTGCCTGTGATTATGTCACTACAATAGCATTTACTTGAATTTAGTTTTCGAGCGCTCGAAAATCAAAAATCGGCCCCCTGCTCGGAAATGTGACAAAAGATGCTCAGAAAACAGGCTTCAAAGCGGGGGTTAGTTGGACATTGCACGAAGAGGCCAACTATGAGTTTATTGTTGGACAGTTGTAACAGCGATTTGCTCAATCACAGCTCCCCCGTGAAAAGCACTTTGTAATGTCTCGGCCAAAAGTGCAATAGATGGACTCGTCTCCTTCGAGGTCCTCACCTGTCGGCTCGGACCTCGAACCCACTCGTCCATCTATTGCCTACTTTCTAGCCTCTACAACAATGTACTATTAATTACTATTTTTAAAAGAAATACCGAAGGGTCTATGTTTAGGTGTGAACTGGCAAAATTGGGGAGACCCGAAGGTTGGTGGGAAAAAGGTTATAAAACGGGTTGTCATTCATTTTCTGCCTCTCTTTTATTTGTGTCCTGGTGACGAACAGAAGTATAATACATCCTCCAAAATCGAGAAACTTATTTCATTTTATAACCGATCCCGAAAACGCCGAAACATCGGTAAACATTAATTATTGGTGAAGGTCGTTATGAATCTCTCCCAATTCAAACTGGAAATCGAGTTTTGAATCTATTTTTCTTTAGCCGTGATAGATATGGTACGGAGATTTTAAATTTCCGAGAAAAGAAAAATGCATATGTTTTCTATGAGGTTAACGGCGTGAGATTGCTAGAAGTTGCATCTTACACGTATGGGAGCTACTATCTGGACGAAGTTGTGTGCAAAACAAACATTCGTAATACATACAGATTCATGCTATTATTCCCAAAAGGAGTAGCTGCCACTTTTAGCTAAAATGTGGGTATAAATGATCGACAAAATGTCGTCGCAACTCATTTCAACTCTGCTCCCTTAGTCGACGTCGTAATACTTAGATATTTTCAACTCTGCTCCCTTGGTCGACTTCGTAATACTTAGATATTTATATAACCTTGATTGTAGTTGTATAAAAACTGCTCGGAATAGAATAAAGATGAATGCAAGACTGCATTACGGCGCAAGTGACGCAGTCAGAAATAGGTCGGTTCACGACTCAGTCATACTGCACCAGTTAAAATGTAAGACTTGTTTTATAGTGGGCCCGGGCAACCTAGATCCCTATGACAGCTGTCATCTCAGTACAATTTTACGTTTTAAGGTTATAAATTGTACTGAGATGACAGCTGTCATAGGGATCTAGGTTCCCCGGGCCCACTATAGGTACCTACATATGCCATACTGTCATAATGCTACTTCTGTATTTGCGAGGCGGAATAAGTAATGCGGTATTTTGTATATTACCGAGAGCTTTCTAATGCCGCCTCCCCATGGACGTATAATTCTCAGGACAAGCTATGGTAATAACAATACCACGTCTGAGCGAGATGGTAGTATACAAATCTCGATAAGTGTGCCAGAAAGAGAAATGTCATTCGTTGTCCTGTAATTGTTCCACTTTTTTTTTGCCTCAACCGATTTAGTATATAGTTGTGGCAAATTAGGTGCCCAAATTGAGTAGGTAATTTATGGTAAGCCATCAGACATTTTAAGAACCGTTCTTAATTTAGCTGCATAGTACCCTTTCCGTCCCTCATTGTGGCATGCATCACGTATAGCTTGCCTGAGTATTATAGGTCCATGTGCCGCCCTAAATTCATTACTTGTCGTTATGATGTTAGTTCATTCACGCAGACTAGTATTAAGAGTATATATTGACGCGGCGCGGTATGCATGCAGTAAGTGCAGTCGTGCCGCCCCGATACCTCCAAGCGCCAATAAGGAATCATACATTTAACCCGACGAACGCGCGTCGTCTGTAGAACAATGTGTAAAGGGCTTATGACTCAACTCCGCTCCCTAATTAGGGTGCTAAATTCAGGTAGGTGTCATAAGCCCTTTACTATTGTCCGTTAGGCGCACACGTGTGTGTCTAAGACGCGTCACGGGTTAAATGTAGGTAAGCAGTAATGATTCTGTACTGACTTCATACCGCACGGAAGTAGCCCAAGACTTCAAACAAAGTGAGTTACGGAGCGCGGTATGACGACAGTGCAGCGGGTCAAAAAGTTTTGGCCTCTTTGGGGGCGGCCTATGTAAAGCAGTGGACGTTTTTCGGCTCATATGATGCTGATGACGGAAATTTTACTAGGACCGTTCGGAAAAGACAGATATTTTTGCCTGCTTTGTTAAGGCAGATACAAATGCTGGTGAAATAGTCGTCTACTTATGCTCTTTTATAAGCATGGCGGTGACGGTTGTGAACGCGATTTGAACTCTTGCGCATAAATCAACTGAACTTTCCACAACACGAGACGAAAACTAGCTATGATGTCACTTTAAAAATTTCGTCCTTTCTAGGGTACCGTAGCCAAAATGGCAAAAATGGAACCCCGACTTTTGTCGTTGAACCTGGACCCACACTAAGGCCAAATTGGCGGTGTTGTCTTTAATATATAGCGAATTGAGTGCGAACTTCGTCATATCCCAAAACTTTACGGATGTCATGTCAGAAAATTACTTCAAAAAATAGCTACCGTATGTGCGATAAAATTGGTTATGTTTGTTAAAATTAAGTAAGGTATGACAATTTCATACCTACAGGTAAAATATAAATATGGATACCTACGCGATAATGATTATCCAGAGGTGAGATCTCGTCAAGAATTGAGAGGACTTGAACTCTAGGCTGGCTGATTAAAACCAGCTCTCCTCGGTTTACCAGCAGTACTATGTACCTTATCATCAATATTAAGCTCCCGAGGATGCGTTGTGTTGAGAGCGAGGGAATTTGTTCCTTCAGCTGTCAACACGGCGAATCCTCAAACATATCAAGGGTCGGCAACGCCCATGTTACTCCTTTGGAATTGCATGCGTCTATAGGCTGCGGTGTCTGCTTGTCGTTGTATAAAATAATAAAAAAAATAAGTGGGCCTGGTCCTCTGTCGTTGCAGCATTCTCCATTCCAATATAACGTGGGTCTTAGCATACCTTGTGCGATATAAATCATTCATTACTGTAATACCGTAATATACACTTAAATACATTACATACACTACACACTCACACAAACACATACATCACCGACATTCTTTCACGCAAACATATTATACTCGCTCTCCTACTGCAAGCACCTTAGAATAATTAATTCATTGTTATTTTCTTCTCTCTTTGCTTTGTCTAGTTTTCATTCCAAGCCGCATGGACTGTTAATCTGTATTTGTCTCGGTTTCCACGGGACAGACCTAGCCTAGTGTGGGACCAAAGATATGTTTAGGTTAATGAATGTTTCATTTCTAATTAAAAGGAAATAATCTCAAACAGTTCTACTCGACCGTATGTTTAAGCTACATTCTCATGTTTGTAGCCGTTACTTATTTGCTGACATTTGCTTACCACGACCACCCACCGTCAAGTGTTGTATAACGTTAGGTATTATACAAAGGGCAATTAAATATAGGAACTATGCAAAACTTTATTGAGTAATAATTATTTGCTTTAACTCTGGCAATTCAATTCAACGGTTAGTGTCATCAGTTTAGTTTAGGCGGGGTCGCCGCACAACTCGAGCAGGTACCAACCCATCACAATTAAATACAATATCTCGTTCCATATAACACCAGAATTTAAACGGACGAAATCATCTACTTTTCTTCGTTTATTTAGGATATCAAAAGGAAATTCTGTCCTAGATTTACTTATTACTACTTACTTACTGATCTTGTATGGAATAGGGTATAAATAAGTACCTACCACTGGACCAAGCCGGGCGTGCGGCGGCAGCTACCTTTCCGTGTCAACCGAGTATGCATTAAGTAGATATTATCTCAATATACCTAATTAGTTTATACGATTTATATTATAAGGTACATATATAAACACCTTCGTAGTGTAATAAATGAGGGTTCATGTTTTCTGCCAACAAACTGTTATGCAGTTTGGCAGATAAGGTTAAATTTATATTATGTAACCTGTTTTAGTAATAAAATAAATAAAAAAATAAAAAGTTTCACTGGAATACCATAATTTCTGATTCAACCATCATGAACGAGCCCGGGGTCCGCTTTGGCACTTAATACCACGATTTGGCGTAGGCAATAGTTTTACGAAAACGATCTGACAGTAAGCTCTAACTTTTGAATACTACGACGGTGGCAGACAAGCACATTGTAACAATCGATAAACTAATACAACAAAGTACTAGTTATTAGGTGGAGGTTCAAGTAACGACCAACTTTACGACTAGTTTTATCGGCTGCTGGAAAAGCAACGTGAACTAATAAATATGGACTGTGGACTGTGGGAAATTTAATTAAATGCATCGAATTTAACATATATCCACACTATGCCCAGACTGTATTCTTACATACTTCGGGCATCTCTCACGACGTTCTTCGGTTTAGTCTGGAGAGGATTATTAATAAGCAAAGTTGAGGGCCAGAGGCCTCGGGGTAGACTATCCGCTACATGGAGCACTAATAACTGCACCCTTGCAACTGCATCTGCACGCCATACGTAAAGCGGGTGATAGCGGCTATGGAGAAGTCTGGTCATCGAGAATAGGACATAATCCTCAGCATTAAAGGGACGACTGATGATGATCGAATTTAAGTCGTTATGACATTGTTGCGTGCTAGTCGCACGTTAAAGGTCATTATCATACTCCTAGCGTTATTCCCGGTTGTGCCCTGGGTCCGCTTTGACACCTAAACCCAAGATTTTAGCATAGGCCGTTTTTCGAAAGCGACTGCCATCTGACCTTCCAGCCCACACGCCGTCATGAGTTGGAAAATTCAAAGATTTCTCAACGTATACTAAGCTGCTTCAACTAGGTAACGAAACTTTCTAAACTACACTTGTGTGTTATCGCAGTGATAGGTGTGGAAATAGTTTGTCTAAAAGAACATTGTGTCGGTGCAACTGAATTCTAGACTCATGGCAACGCGGGCTGATAGGGTGGTAAAAAAAGTGACTTAGAATAAAACTGTACAGCTTTACAAAACAGGAAGTCCAACCCATTTCTTAACCCTCCCGAGGCGAGAGAACTAAACGGAACAACAAAAGTGGAACTTTTTACCAAAACATTTCCAGCCATTCTGCGCGGTTAGGGGAGGCCGGGGCAATATGGACAACTTTTAATTAACGATATTATCAGATAGTGGGTTGCCAGATTTCATTTGCGTGCCCTGAATTTTAATGTTCGTGGTTTGGGGAAATTACGTGGGGGTTGAATTTTAGGGCTGTAAATAAATTGTTATCAATGTGAGATATGGTAGATGATGATTTTATTGATATAAAGAAATAAAAAAACTTGGTTTTTAAATTACGGTATACAATATGTCACGCCAAAGCAATATTTTTATTGATAATATTTCATGGGTTGCTTTCGAATATCAAGACTTACACACGAATTTCCTGAAACATTAACCCGAAAAACAAGTTATCTAAAAATACATTCCTAATACTATTACAGACAAAATGCCTTAAATAAACCCACTGCTAATAAATATTTGTGTATAACATATCAAATAGATTGTAGTACTTCTGAGATATTTTTAGCACTTTCGTCAAAAGTTAGAATAATGTTAAGCAGAACAAAAGTTAAACCTGGTTTATTACAATGTGTAAACAAAAGTTGAAAATGACAGTTGATATCCTTAGGCGCGTTTGAATAGTTACGCAATTGCCCTGCTAGATTAAAGAAAAATAAATACTAAAATAAATAAATACTTTCGATTCCATTTCATGGTCCCAAGCAGTTCTACCTGTAAGATTCGGTGGTCTGGGCGTTCGCGCAACTTCCGTCGTGGGACTACCAGCTTTCCTGTCTTCTGCGTACAGTTCGTTGTCCCTCGTCGGTATTATTTTAAACATTCAACAGATACCGGGCGCAGAGATCGCGAACTTGGCGGAGGCCGAGAAAGCCTGGTGCGACTTGTGCCCGGAAGCGGACGTCCCTGACATGCAACACATCCAGAAAGTATGGGACACTCCTCTGCTCAAATCCATTCACGTTTCTTTAGTCGAAAATAGTCTAAACGACTCAGAACGCGCCCGGCTTTTGGCTGTCTCCTCACATGAGTGAGGCCACTGGCTTAACGCTCTTCCCTCACGCAACATAGGCACAGTTCTCGACCCAGGTACGCTAAGCTAAAAATAGCTATCTGTTTAAGGCTGGGATCCCAAATATGTGTTCCCCATACTTGTGTCTGCGGCAAAGGTGTGGACCAGCTAGGTAGACATGGCCTATCATGTAACAGAAGCGCCGGCCGCATGTACCGCCATGGTAGCATAAACGACCTGCTGCGTCGGGCGCTCGCCACTGCCTCCATACCTTCGTCACTAGAACCTCCTGGTATGACGAGAGACGATGGCAAGCGTCCGGAAGGAGTAACTTTGGTACCGTGGAAACTCGGTAGGGCCCTGGTGTGGGACGCAACATGCGTCGATACGTTCGCACTGTCCCACATACAGGCAACACGGTCTCAGGCCGGCGCTGCGGCTGATCAGGCCCAATTACTTAAGCGCCGCAAATACTCTTCTCTAGTTCAGAACTACGAGTTTGCGGCGCTTGCAGTTGAAACGATGGGACCCTGGTCAGCCGACATGAAGGCCTTCATGAGGACCCTGTCGTCGCGGCTGGTCCACGCCTCAGGGGACCCCAGAGCTGGCGCGTACCTTTCACAAAGGATCGCCCTTGCGGTCCAAAGGGGAAATGCCGCAAGCGTCATGGGGTCCATGCCGCAGACAGAACTTTTGGACGGACTATTTTTTTGTAATTAGTTTTAATTTTTTCGTTTTATTATTTTTTATTTAGTATCTAAAAGTAATGTATTTACAAATTCAATTTCTATCATTAAATAAAGTGAGATTCCAATCGTATAATTAAAAAATACTACCACACAATGATCAACAATTTTTATAAAATGTTCTCTACAGTTTAAAAACCCTGATAATCCTGAAATAAGCTTCAGAGTGCGAAAGCTTCGAACTATAAAACTAAAGCAAAGTTTCACGGACAGACAAAGTGATCGATCGGAAACTTCCAACTCAGTTCCGGACACTAACTATAATGAGTTTTGACTAGTCGGCCCGCTACGGCAGATAAAAGCTTCAGGAAGCTGTCGATTTGTTTTTAAAGTGACATTGATGAAGCACCAGTTTTTATGGTACGAAAACCTCTATCATATTTACAAACGATTTTATATTACGGTCGCGGCGCACCTTTATAGTCCATTTCTGTTTCACTGTGATGGGTTGCTTAGGGCTTCCAACTGACAACTTGCAAATTTTTTTTTTAGACAACAACGGTGGCTAACAAGCATACGGCCCGCCTGATGGTAAGCGGTCACCGCAGCCTATAGACGCATGCGACCCTTGATATGTTTGAGGATTCGCCGTGTTGACAGCGGAAGGAACAAATTCCCTCGCTCTCAACACAACGCATCCTCGGGAGCTCTGGCGACCTTGCTCACTTCCAGGAACACAACACTACTACAGAGCAAGTAGTAGTGTTATTATGGCTGTGGTCTTCTGCAAGGCGGAGGTACTTCAGTTGGGCTGCTCCAAATTCGAGCGGGATGACATTTCGCTGTGCCCTACCTCACCAAATTTTGTAATAGAATACCTATTAACATAGTTTTGAGACCTTTGTTACTAATGAATTATAGAAATACTTTTGAAATAAATGACTAGACAGTGATGGCGGGACGACGATGGTGGGTTGGCCCCATAAACAATTGGTCGGAACAAGCATTTAACAGGGATTCTTTGCCAAGCAGAGGGGCATATTATAGACTAACGAAAAAAGATCTAAGCTGTGTTATGTGATGTTGTGTCCCTGGGTTTGTGAGTAAGGTTGACAGAGCTCCCGAGGATGTGCTGTGTTGAGAGCGAGGGACTTGCATTTGTTACCAACTACCGAACGAATATTTAAATTAATAAAGGCTAAAAAATTAATAAAAGCTTACCTTTATTAATTTAAATTAATAAAGGTAAGCTTGTTTGCAACCTTCGTTGTATATGTACAATAAAGAATAGAGACTCGTCGAGATCCCGGTGAGAGGCCTTTCAGAAGCAGAAGGGCATCTAATCATTATCATCATCATATCAACCGAAAGACGGCTGCCCAAAGAGTGTGGTCATTGTGGACCGGTCCTGCGCCACCCGCATACAGCGGACTCTCGCGACCTTTAACATCATCAGTCCAACCTTCCAGGATCTACCCACGCCGCGTCTTCCGGTACGTGGTCGCCACTCGAGAACCTTTCCGGCATTATCATAGGCTAACAATAAAAGCCTTACCAGTAAATGTGGAGCTGGTGAAGATCCTCACGATCTTGGAGCTGACCGGCGGCAGCAGCTTGAGCGAGCCGGAGAATATAAGGTCGACTGTGCGGTCGTCCATGGTGGCTAGAAACAGAAGTATTGTGGAGGTGAGGGAAGAAAGGTCCGGAATGTCTTGTCGTTCATATTTAGTGCTCCAAATATGACCGAGATGACAGATTCCCCGTCAGCATCCACGCGGACAAAGTCTGTCTACTAGCCCCGATGCATAAGTTTTCGTTTTGTCAAAGCAGTTTTTTTGTAAGGAAATATTACCGTTTAATATTAGTGTTATAATAGTTCCATTATGCACGAAAGTATTCCACACGAACAAAGTTATAGTACATTACGTACCTAGGGCGGCCTAAATGGCCCAGATCGCAGGTGTTTGTGGCCCGAACCGAAGGTGAGGGCCATAAATATGCGATCAGGGGCTTTACGAATTACCGCCCGTGGTGAGTACACAATTTTACGTCTTCATCTGGCCACAATGCGAGTTTTACCGTACACCGACACCGATACCGACAGTCAGATGAGTCAAGGAGTGCAGTTGGAGACCACAATTTGACTCGCACCATAGTTAAAAAAAAAACGTTTTATTTTAAATACTTAGGAAATTTTCTTTTATTGTAACTGTGTTTTGTATATATGAAGTGCATAAAGAGTATTGTATTGTAGTGTAGGTAAATAAATGTAATGTACAAAATGTCTAGTAGAATAGTTGATGTTACTTCAGTTTTTATTTACAAAAACTACTGAACGCATTTTTATATAACTTCCCATAAAGCTTTGTAAAACTTTACCTGATGATAGTCTACTATTTATAAAGAAAAAAAAATGTCATGACAATTATACACTTACCTACACTACAATACAATACTCCTTATGAAATTTATATTAAACAATGAAAATATACCTACATTACATTACTATTAACGTTGCTATTACTTTGTCGTTTGATCTAAATTTGATAGTTGTTTAGTTCTGGGAGAACTCTCCTGCATCGGGGTAAGTATTAGCTAGTTCTGTTATGTTGATGAGAGATTAGACTTAGAAATACTCAAAAAGTTCACTAAAATAAATATTCATTGCCTAGTGCTGGCCCTGCCTACGAAGCTTGAGGCCCAGGGTTTGAATCCAAGTAAGGGCATTTATTAGTGTGTTTAGCACGAATATTCGTTAATTTTTAATATATTTATGTATCTACATAAGTATATCGTTGCCTAATACCCATTGTACTAGCTTTGCTTAGTTTAGGACAAGGTCGATTTGTGTAAGATTGTTCTCAAATATTTTATGGTATGGTTGAGTTTTTGAAATTATTCTTAAGAATTTAAGGTTTGATTTTAATATAGTAATTAAGGAATGTAGCAAGATAAACCTAATGTAGTAGATCGAACAAATGCTACCGTCTATCAGCTCCTTCCGTTTGCCCCACCTTACCCACAGTGAGATGATCACAACCAGTACAATTACAAGTTAGTTGGGGTAAGATAAAACCATGGCCGTATTCATAAACGTTCAACAAACCTATTTCAGCTAAGATTCTCTTCTATTTTCTAGTCTTTTTCTGTCACTTGGACATTTGCGTTGGTAAGAAACGGACAAAACATATTTTATTTATCAGGGGCATTTTAAGTTTATACCATCCCGTCTGCACTACTCGAAGAAAGCCGAACAGATCGTCCAGTACTTGCGTTTGAACACCAACCTCACGCTCAGGGTTGGGTGGTTGGGGTCCCGCCACAAAGTGAGTTTCAATTCTATTGTTGTGAGTGCCAAGTGACAAGCTTTCAACCTTCATGAAGGATCTGGCCGAAGGGTGTACTTTTCCTGTGATTTCGAGGCTGGTTATTTGGCACCTAGAACATGCGCCGCGCATCGCCTTCTAGCGTGTTAGTTTTACTAATAAGTTTTATACATATCTATGTTAGTCTATAAGGTATTTGTTAATATGGGCCTAACCTTACGTTTCTTTTTTCACAGGGAAAATTCCTTATGGATCCCACCCAGCTCGGGAGAAGCCGAGTGGGTTTGTCCGACTCTCACGGACTATACCCCTGGGGTGTTCCACCGCTCGCTTTTAGACAGAGCCCCGGTAACGTATTGCACACATCCGGAGAGCTAATCTAATCTAGCTTACGAGAATGACCTTAGGTAGGTACTTATAAGTTAAATATGCTCCCTTAGAAGAAAAATAGTGACATGAAGTATCCAAGATTAAGACATAACCTTCTCCACACCTTGGAACATAACTGTCGCATACGTTGCCGTTCCTGAGGATTTTCGAAATTTCCGCAAAGTATAGTAGTTAGGTCTCGAAAACTTTACCTCTTATAGTTACCTGTAAAAGACTAGTACTATTAACTGGTCATTGGTACTCAGGTTGTCTGGAAGAGATCGCCTTTTAGCGATAAAACTGTCTCTTTGGCTACCATTGTTGATGTTTTATTATAGGGTTGTTTTTCTCCCAGTGTCCTTTTGGTGAACAATAAAGAATATACATTTGTATTGTATTGTATTCTACTGGTTCGGATGCTTTCACTGTGCAAGCGATATCGCCCCGCCCTGGGTAATCTAGTCGGAAACGACCCCAGTCACGCACGCGTGACGTCTTTCAGGTGGGACATCGTATTATAGCCATATAAAAACGGTATCACTTCAGGTCTGGCCTATTTACAGAACAAGATGAGTTTCTGACAAGAATATCCTTTGGCAAGTCTCTGTTTGGCTCTATGGTTGACTGGTACAGAATGCCTAGATGCATTACTTTTTTTACACTACGACGGTGCCAAATAAGCATACCGCCGGCCTAATGGTTAGCAGCATCCGATTATCCGATCCCTGTTGAAAGGTTATGGCACATAATTATTATTACCGCACTAGAACGTTCATTTTAGTCTACCATAAGCTCACAAATCCCTTAAATCACAGCTGATGAATTCGGCAAACCTTATCAGATATCGCGCAAAATCCTGGTGATAAAGGGTTGAACACTGTCGGCGTTGATAAGGGCTCGGGCTGATAAGAGACTAGGCCATTGGCACACCAAATGCGGTTGCACCCCGGTTTGTATTTCGATTCTCTTTGAACCTTTGATTGTAAGTATTAAAAAACTGGCTGTGACAGACGGGCAGCCTCCGAGTGATCGCATAAGTGTTCCGTTGGACCAATTTTGGTATGGAACACTAAAAATCAGCAGGTTGGTGACGTAAGTGGATATTTAGAGTAGCTCGATCAGTTCTTCAAACTTATTTATTCCGCGTAGCAAAATTTCCAGTCGCATTTTTACCCCACTCGTGTTGGCACAGCTGTGTCTTTATTACCGCTTGCTTAATTTACTGTTGCGTTATCACCCGAGAAGTATACACCTAAATAATAACATAATATTCTATCTTAAACTTCAGTTGTCAAACGCAATGCGCCGCAACCGCGCCCTGTATACCCAAACCTTTATACAAAATTAATAAGCTTTC
This sequence comes from Epinotia bilunana, assembly GCA_947049275.1. Lineage (NCBI taxonomy): Eukaryota > Metazoa > Arthropoda > Insecta > Lepidoptera > Tortricidae > Epinotia > Epinotia bilunana. The sequence goes on along the minus strand of OX346275.1, from coordinate 10,817,350 downwards.
TGTGACGAGATTGAAAAAGCTTGTTGCGAATCGAGGGTCGCAATACGAGCTTTTCGATACGAGTGATCGTGTTCGGGACGGTTTGATGGAAAGTTAATTAAGTACACCGATCAACAAGGACTTCTGATGTGGGTATTTCTAGGGTTTTAATGGCCCAACTGCGGCAGAGTCGCAAGGAAGGGATATATTTTTAACCGACCTCAAAAAAGGAGGAGGCTAACAATTCGTCGGAATCTTTATATGTATGTTCCCTGATTACTCTAAGACGCCTGCACCGATTTGGAAAATTATTTCGTTTTTTAAAAGGCCCAGGTGATCCCGTGGTCAGGATCTGATCATGGGATCCTGGAGGATTCGAAGAAATGCCTAGATTAAGAAACAATAAGGTCTGATTTTCATATGTATATTCTATATATATGATTGTTTATCGGATATAATCGATACGTGATTGCCTAAAATTTCCTTGATAGAAAAAAAAACAAATTTGTGTCTTTATTTTCCTTTTTTACGAGTACAAGCTTTTATTTAGTTTCACCTGTCCCGTTGTCTGTCTGTCAGTAATCAAATCTTGCAAGTTAAATTTGACCCAATTCCCGGTGACCGATTGAGCTGAAATTTTGGGTATAAGTATAGTTTTGATGACAATTCAATATTATGGTACCATCGAGCTGATCTGATGATGAAGACGCAAGGTGGCCATGGAAATTTAGTACTTAACCGACGTAACCCCGCTGAGTTTGGGCTCGTTAGAATCGTCTCAATGAGTAGTTGATGACGGTATTCAGAAAAGTACAGTCGGTAATAAAAGCTTGTACCATAAATGTTGACAGATTCTTTTTAGTTTCACCTGTCCCGTTGTCTGTCTGTCTGTCTGTCTGTCTGTCTGTCTGTAATCAAATCTTGCAAGTTAAATTTGATCCACTTCCCTGTTTCCGATTGAGTTGAAATTTTGCACGAATATGCAAATCGCGTGACAATGCAATATTATGATGACGTGGAGCTGATCTGATGATGGAGCTGGAAGGTGGCCGTAGGAACTCCGTAATAAAATCACATAACCCTATCGAGTTTGGGCTCGTTAGAATCGTCTCAATGAGTAGTTGATGACGGTATACAGAAAGGTACAGTCGGCAATAAAAAGCTTGTACCAAAAATGAAACTTTTGACAGAAACTTATTTTTACTCAAACAATACATTGTTTTACGACACAATCAAGTGAATACTATAGTATTTTATCTCATCTAAAATGTCACTTAATGAAATTAGTGGTGGTCGTTGATTCAACGAACTAGTTGATAAAATGTTCTTCGTTCGTCAACGAACGAAACGTTTTGTTTAACAGTCTCAACTAGTTGACGACTTTAACGTACAAACGTAATCGAAATGGAACGCTAAGCTAATGGCATGGCAGTATAGTTGAGAATCTTGAGAACAACATTCCTTTCATTGATTCAACTCAACCGACAATCAACGTCACAACGCCCTTAACGTTTTCGCCCTTATTTAAAATAAACGTATCAACTCAATGCCTTTTTCTCTTCAGTTAAAGCAAAAACCTAGTTGACCTAATCAACTAGTTTTTCAACTAGTTGACGCTATCTAAGTAAACGTTTCGTTTCGTTGAAGCGAAAACCGTCAATGACCCACCACTAAGTTAATGAAATATTAATAAAACTTCACTAAGTTAGGTATTTATCGAAATTTGTCCAAAAAAGACATTCCCGAAGTGTTGCATATCTTTCTAGTGCGCGGAAGGCATCAGCGTGTCTCTATCTAGGGGGCGTGGTAGAGTAGGTAGGTACTGAACCCGGTTAAAACTTTGTTTTCAAAGTAAATTATTAGCCGTCTATGTTTCTATTTCTATAAATATTATTATAAGAGTACAATAGGTGGACTTAATGCCTTTAGGCGTTCTCTACCAGTCAACCATTGGGCTAAACAGAAACTTTAGTGGTGCAGGATCCTAAATGCTGAGACTCGAAACACAATATATTAATCACTTGAATACATACATATACTAACGGGTGAACGCTTAAATCACTCAAGCGGCACCGCCGCGACAAATCGAATAACTACGTGAGTTGAACCGTGTAGGTAATTAACCCATTCAGGGCCAATGACGACACATATGCGTCAGACCGCCGTAGTCGCTTTCCGCTACATACGGGGAAAACTACGGGATCGGCTACGAGCGTAGCGCGTCGCAATTCTTGGCAGTGATTGTGTTAATAGCAGGGATGCCGCGGATGCGGATGCGGATGCGGATATTTGGAGGCACATATCTGCGGATGCGGATGCTGATGCGGATTTTGGGGTCAAACACTAAAAAAAGTAAATAAACAACGTCCATTCCAATCATGTTGAGACTAAATTACAATCATAGCACACAAATCAAAACGCGGCTGCCCTTGGCCACACGAAACGAAAGGAAGTTTTTTTTGACTAGTTATTAATGGCGAAAATATCTAAAACGCGCGCGGTAAGCGCCGCGTGGGCTCGTTTCTTTCCATGAATTGCACTACATCCGCACCCGCAAAAACTCCGCATATATTTTTGCGGATGCGGATGCGGATGATGATGTTGAAGTTCGTGCGGAGCTTTCGCGGTTGCGGATGCGGATGATGATGTTGAAGTTCGTGCGGAGCTTTCGCGGTTGCGGATGCGGATGATGATGTTGAAGTTCGTGCGGAGCTTTCGCGGTTGCGGATGCGGATGATGATGTTGAAGTTCGTGCGGAGCTTTCGCGGTTGCGGATGCGGATGCGAATGTCTACAACATCCCTGATTAATAGCATTATTTCAACATGTCTCATGAAAGTTTAAATTCGGAAATTATTTTCAGTTAAGTTCAACGGGTAATCCGAGATTAGGTCCACACCTACCTCCCCCAGTTCGGTAGAATCGGGCCTTAATAGGCAAGTCTTCTCTAGTAAAACTTTATTCCAAGAAATTCGAAACACAATAGGTACCAAAGTACACTAAATTGTTAATTGTGCAAACAAATGAATTCCTAATTTGATTGTCTTATTTAACGGCCGGTAAGGCTGTAGCCCGGTATACGCGTAGCATGTTATATTATTTAAATTTGTGTATAAAATTATTATTTTATCCTATATATATGTTACTTTCACCTCATTAAACCCCCTTAAGGTATGATTTCCGGGGTAAAAACTTATGTCCATCCCCGGAACTAAAACTATCTACGAGTATATACCAAATTTAATCTAAATCGGTTGTGTTGTTAAAGCGTGAAGATGTAGCAAACAGACAGACAGACAGAAAAACAGACACGCTTTTGCATTTATCATATTACTATGGATATTTCAAATAATTTCAACAAAACTTTGGTACATATGCGTATGCCATGCAACGACTGTAATTCATTACGTTTTGGACCATCACGTTTAGGTCGTAAAGTTGATCTTTGAACGTGACGACTTGGGAGTTTGAAACTGAATAGGAAGGCGGTTTACGGTTATTGTTTTAAGACATGCTTGATTTTACGGGATATTTAACTTTTCCTTAACTTTGTTTGGAATTGTTGAACTTTTGATCATAATATCGAAAATTACCTGCCTTTTTCTAACACGTTTGGATATTGGCACAGGGGATGCTAAATTCCTTGGCGTTGCGGATGACAAAACCCATCCTTTGATAGCACTGAACCGCAAGGTTTTTCATGTGCGCATCAAAAATTAGTCCTAGATCACTGATGGTATCAACCCGAGCCATCATTTCTGTTCCCAGCAGATATCTAGCCTTCAAGGGATTGTGGCCACGGCTAAACGTCATAACCGAACATTTGTCGGTATTGAAGTGAAGCCATCAAATCAATGCTCCACTTGTATACCCGGTTGACGTCTTCCTGAAGGGATTCAGCATCCGAGAAGTGTTGCACACCAAAAATAAGCTTCAGGTGGTCCGCGTTGAGGAGATATCTAGCATATCTAAGGTTCGGAACAAGCATTCTGGAAGTATTAGTCCATTATTGGTCCGTTTTTTCCTCTATTACCGCCACGCAACCTCGCACAGTTCTGATAAACAGCTAGGTGCTCACCCTGCATCGTCATCATCATTATATCAGCAGAAAGACGTCCACTGCTGGACATAGGCCACCCCCAAAGTGTGCCACTATGACCGGTCCTACTCCACCCGCGTCCAGCGGACTCCCGCGGTTTTTACTCACCTTTAGTTGGATCTATTTCAGATTAAAGTAACAGATAGTGTCTCTATTGATTAACAATGTTCCAGTTTTTATTTAGTACATAAATTGTGTGTAAAAAGTACCTGAATTTGTTATATTGTTTAATTTTTAATTAGTTACTTTACGTAGTAAGCCTCTCACAGACTGCAGCCTCAACGTAAGGCAGCTTGTGGCGGGCTGTTAGGGCGTAGCGACCCTACGTACCTGAGTACTCCTGGGGGTGTCCTGTGGTCAGGTTGAGCCGACCGGGTAGATGGTTGGACAGGCCCCCTGTCTCTGGCTTGCCTTTACTGGCCGTTCAGAGTGGTCGCAAGAGCTGTTGCTCGAGGGTTGATGTGGACACCTAAGTGGCGAGTTGGCTATATGTTTAAAGTCCAGTGCCACCTCTCTTCCCCCCAGGACCGGTGTTGCCCTTAGGCCATTTTTTAATGTCGCTATTAATAGGGGCCCATCTAGCAGTTGGCGAGTCACCGTCTGCCAGAGATAAAAAGTGAGACAGTTTTATTGGGCAGGCGTCCGATGTTTCACCCAATAGCCCTGCCACTAGTCCATCATTTTCACCCAATAACCCGTTTCATTTAGATTCCATCAACCATCAATAGGCCCTATACTCCTCAGCGGGTGCTGTCTCTGTGTGCGTCCCATGACACGGGCAGGGACAGCATCCGCTCGGTGTACTCCTTGCATTTTATTAAATTGTCAAAAGGGCCTCTACGTGTTGGCTCAGTTGGTAGTTTGTAGGTACCTAGCTCCACGCACGCCTCCCAAAGGTCCGGGACGTCATTGTCCCGTGAGCGGGAAAGACATACATAATAATAATAATAAAGATATTTATTGCCACAAACTAAACATAATACAAAATAATTTAAGTACACCGCATATAAACTTAAGAACTACTGCATGAAAAACTAAAAAAAACTAAAAAGTACACTTTATATATGTTTAAATTAAACTTAAACTTTAATATTAATGTTTAGCCGGTACAATGGGTCCCAATCTCAGCATTTGCTGGGCTTGGATGCCCAGCGCTGGTTTTCAGAATGGTCCCTGTGGAAGAAAGGCCGGTCGCAGCGCACACGTAGACAAAAAGTTACAAACAAAGTATGCATTCAATAAAAATAAAATATCTATAAAACATATTGTGTTGTTGAATTAAAATAATTAAAGTAATACCAAAAAAAACAAATAATAAACTAAGTCAACAACAAAGTGCCATGTGATGTGTGTATGTGTGTTTATAGGCGTGTATGTGGATTTTAAGGGTAGATTTTGTAGGTGTGTGTGTGTCTGTGCGTCTCATGTGACTGATGTGTGATGTATGATGTGTGAAATGTGTGAGGTGTGTAAAGCGGGTTAAAGTTTGCCTTGGATTCCTAACAAGTGACCTTTGACTAGCTGCTTGAACTTAAACAATGGAATCCGTTCTCGCAAAGGTGGTGGTAGGTCGTTCCAAATTTTAGCAGCGGCAAACTTAAACCCGCCTCTAAAAAAAATGGTTTTGTGTGGAGGAATGACTAGCTTGGTAGATCTTCTAAGCACCCTGCCGCGCGTATCCTCAACCCATTTCAATTTATTAAATAAGTATTGGGGTTTTTCTAGGTCTATTATTTTCCTAACTGTGTAGGCCAGATGTAGGTGCCTCCGATTACTCATATTTAGAATATTCCTTTCGTTTAGGAATAGGGTGATATGGGCTCGCTTAGGGACGTTATAACAAAAACGTACACACGCATTTTGCACCCGTTGTATAGTTTTTTTGGTTTTTGCTAATAGTCTCGGACCATACACTATATCACCGTAATTTAATAGTGAGAGCACTAGTGATTCAACAAGAATTTCTCTTATTTTCTCAGATAAGTATTTGCGAATGTTGTACAGTACTTTAAGTCGGTAGAACGCATATCAAATTTTTATATTTATGTATTCTACGTACCGTAATTCTTCGTCCACTGTCATCCCGAGATTTTTTGCGTTTTCAACGCGGACAATGGATTCGGTGCCAATTTTTATTTTCGGGTCTTGCTCTTTTATTTTGTTTCTTTGCCATTTATTCCCTAATATGATAAACTGCGATTTCGTCGGGTTAAGGACCAGATTATTTTTAAGTGACCACTTTGCTACTATTTCTAGGTCTTCACTTATTTTACTAATTGACATTGCCAGGTCATGAGGTACACATGAATAATACAACTGGGTATCGTCTGCATACAAATGTACACTACAGTATTTTAGATTTCTGACTAGATCTGCTGTATATAATATAAATAGCAAAGGACTCAAAATTGATCCTTGAGGTGTGCCACGACTAATATTCTCTATTTTAGATTTCACCACTCCACCTTCGTCGGTTTGCAGTTCAACGTACTGTTTTCTGTCCGTGAGAAACGACTGAAACCATTTACAGGATGGCTCGGATACACCATAGTACGCCATTTTGGACAGCAGTATTGAAGGGTTAAGGCAGTCGAATGCTCGCGAAAAATCCAGCAATACCAAAATTGATCCCATCCCTTTGTCCGCTGCTGCAATTACGTCATCTGTTACTTTAGCCAAAGCAGTTGCAGTACCATGCTTCCCTCGAAACCCTGACTGGGTAGGTGGTAGTACACTGTAGTCTTCGAGGTACTTTGTGAGTTGCTCACTTACTACTTTTTCTATAATTTTAGAAAGGACCGGTAAGATACTGATAGGGCGCAGGTCCTAGTAGTTTTCAGTTTTGTTAGACTTAGGTATCGGCTTTACTCTGGCGATTTTCCACGCCTCAGGGAAGATGTTGAGCGAAATAGACGAGTTAATGATGTGCGTTATTACAGGGAGAGTGACATTTAGTGTAAGGCGGATCATCTCTATCGTTGTATCGTCATGACCACTCGCATTTGTTTTTATTGCTGTAATAATTTTGAGGATTTGATTTTCTGTGCATGGTTTTATAATGAATGTTCGTTCTGTAGGTATTTCACATTCAAAGGATGCCTGGGTTTCGCGATCAGTGCCGGAGCTGCCTGGAAGTGTCAGGAAAAACTTGTTTATTTCATCCGGATTAAATAGATGATGTGGAATCGTAGGTTTATCTGTGCCACCCAGACAGGAGGCGTTTTTCAAGTGTTTCCACATTTGTTTTGGTCGATACCTATTTTTATTAACGTAAAAAGTGAAATACGCATTTTTTTCACGTTCCAACGCGCCTGTTGTAGTATAGTTACGTAGGTTTTTATAGTAATTAGTATGCGTTTCCTTTTTTGTTTTCTGTGCCCTCATTGAAGCTGAATCACGTAAGCTCATCATGTCTTTAATGGTATCTGTGATCCAGGGGTAGGACATAGTGTCGGTGCGTAGTCGACGGACGGGTGCATGTTTGTCTAAAATAATTTTAAGCATCTGGTTAAACCTATGGTAGCAGCCTATGGATGCTATTGACTTCAGTAGAATCACAAGCGCGTTACCGATTCTTTATTAGTTTGTGCTGGAGTGCTGGAGATTTGTGCAATTTTGTTTGTATAAATGTGTGCCCGAGCGTGTGCTAAACTTATTTGGCTTGGTTGAAAACCAGCTTCATTAGGTTGTTTGTTATGCTCCGTCTCTTTTTTTCTTGGTCTGAGGATGTAGCACGAGAAAAACAAGGTACCTATGATCGTTTTAGTTTAAGTCTAGCCAAAAGATTTAAGTTACATTGTTTCACAGGATTTACGAAATAGACATGTTTATTTAGAAAAAGACTGATTCGAATTTAACATTAACAAACGACATTAAGATTAGTTACTCCACGTTTTAAATTCATTGTATAGATTGTTTTCCACTCATACTTCACCAGATAATATTTGCACACTGTTAATTCATTTTGCATGAGCGCTTAAAATGGCTGCCATCATAGCTGTAGCCTTATTTGAAAGTTAAGTGAGCAAACGGGAACTTGGAGCGATGCGGGCACCGATCGAGCTTTACTTAATTAAAAATAAATAAAAAACAATCTGGAAGAATTGATAAGAATGCTGCCTTATTTTATAGGTACGATTTTTTTATTTAGGGCTTGAATTCCTTTTCAGTAGGTACTCATAATCATAATCATAATCATAATCATATAGTTTATTGCTTTATATGGTTACAAAATGGTCTTACAATATTATAATATATGTCCCAATATAAACCCTGTAAGGGCACTGCAATAGTAATAAACTAATAACAACACTATTTATAATATAATAAACTAGTAACATGCATCTATGAACTAACAAAATACTCCCCCAATGTATAAAAGTTTTTCTTGACCAAAAAATCTTTTAACTTCTTAAAGAACACCTTATCTTTTACAATCTGTTTTATGCTTATAGGAACACTATTGTACACTTTTACCGCCATATGGTGTGTGCCTGATCGTACTATTTGGAGTTTCGTTAATGTACTAGTTAATTTATTTCTGTTTCTGTTTCTGAGGTTATGGCGAAGTGGTGTGCTGTTTTCTTGTGCCTGCTCAAATAACGCTTTATTTTTCCGTACAAATTTACATAATTCGAATATATATAAAGAAGTTAACGTTAGAATTTTTAGGTTAACAAAGTGTGGTCTACAGCTTTCTAATTGTGGTACATTTAATAAAATTCTAACGCACTTTTTTTGAAGGATAAACAAATTACTGGCATGTGGACTGTTCCCCCACAGTACAATCCCATAGCTTAGCCAAGCGTGCGCGTAGGCATAATATGCAATAGTTGCAGTTTCTAAATCAGTACATTTTTTCAATTCATACAGAGCATATGTGAATTGAGACAGCTTTCCTGATATTTTTATGACATGTGCTTTCCAATTCATTTCCGAGTCCAATTCTATTCCCAATAAAGTACACGTGTTAACAGCGACTATCTTGTCATTATTGTATGAGTACGTTGTATCAATTGGTATTTTTTGTCGTGGTTTGGTCTGTATTAGTTTTGTTTTAGAGACATTTAAGTTCAAATTATGATCATTTAGCCATGCCAATATTTGAGCAAGACACGTATTAAGTTGCTGTGTCAAATGCTCGCTGTCATCACACTGAAAAATCACGGTAATATCGTCCGCATAAAGAATACATTCATTATGAAGAATATTTGGCAAATCATTTACATACAACAAAAACAATATGCATCCTAAGACACTTCCTTGTGATCGGTAAGTAGCAAATATTTTCTTGCCATAATCATAATATTCGACATCTACATACTGTTGACGATTTTCAAGATATGACACAAACCACTGATATGTTATTCCTCGCACACCTATTCCATACAACTTTTCCAATAGGATCTTGTGAGACACTCGATCATAGGCCTTGCTCATGTCAAGCAGCATAGCAATAGCATACATTTTAAGATTAATTATGTTTAAAACTTCGTGTGTAAATTTGTAAAGTGCCGAAACTGTTGATCTTTGCTTACGAAAACCATGTTGGCTTTCATTATATACGTTATATTTTTCGCAGAAGGAATTTAATCGTTTGGCCATTGCCGATTCAAAAATCTTGGAGAACGTAGACAATAGCGCAATAGGACGGAAGTCACTAGGTTCACAAGCTTTTTTAGTTTTTGGCACAGGCTTTATAATGGAAATTTTTAATAGTTCCGGGAAAGTTGCCTCAGCAAAGGATTGATTTGTTTGGTAGGTAATTGGTATTAACAATTCGTCGTGGCATTGTTTAACAAGAGTCGGGGGGATTTGGTCATGCCCGTAACTGGTTTTATTCTTTAATCCCTTTATAATTTGACTTATTTCATTTATATTGACCGGACTTAGGTACATTGTATTACTAGTGGGTTCAATAACTGGTCGACCTTTTGGTTTGTTAGTGTCTGTTGATCCTACTGATACGAAGTAATTGTTGAAAGTGTTTGATACTGAGTCTGGTTTATCTGTAATAGCGTCATTGATTTTTAGTTTAATATTTTTAAATTCTTTTTTATTCAATTTGTTCGTGCGCTCTTTTATAATTTGCCACATCGTTTTTGTTATATTTTTACATGTTTTTATTCTATTTATATAATGTATTTTTTTAGATGATTTTATTGCTTTCTTAAGAATTTTTTCGTAACATTTGTAATGGTGTTGTAGGGTCGGGCTTTTGCTTTGTGATATTAATAATTTCAGTAGTCGTTTATTTTTACATGAAATTTTAAGTCCAGGGCTTAGCCAATATTTTGGTTTTCTATTCCTTACTTTAATTTTCTTTTTAGGAATGCATTTATCCATAGTTGACATAATGTGCTTGTGGAATGCGTTATAATTTTGATTCATGTTTTGACCACCAGAAATTATTTTGTCCCAGTCAGTAGATTGCAACCGCTTTTTAAACAAAGCTATGCTATTTCTATTAAATATTCTTTTTTCTGTTAAAAAACATTCGATTACGTTTGGCTTTGCCAATGGAATTGTTAATAAAATGCCTTTATGATCTGACAGTCCAAGTTCTTTAACATTGAGCATAAAATCTGATTGGTAAAAATTTGAAAATACAATATCTAGACATGTTGAACTTGTTGAAGTAATTCTCGTCGGTTCTTTAACATTTTGAACAAAGTTATATCTTTGAAACATTTCTCTCATAGTATTTGTCTGGTTTGTATTTATCAAAAAGTTCACGTTTAGATCCCCTCCTATTAATATGTTATTATGACAGTATTTAGTAGTTGCTATTTTTAAAACTTGTTCCAATTGTACATAAAACAAATCTACTTCTCTTTGACTATTCGGCCAATACAATACTATTAGTAGTAAATTAGATTTTGGTATCATAATTGCACATATTTCAATAATATATTGTATTGCTAGATTTGTTATTTCTTCACATTCAATATACTCTATATATTCCTTAACTAATATACAAACTCCCCCGCCTTCATAATCAGTCCTGTAAAAGAGGCTTGCTAGATTATAGCCTTCCACAACTAGTAAGTCACATTTGGCTTGAGTGATCCAGGTTTCACAGAGACAGATAATGGGCAAGTCTATTTCTTCCGTAAGCGCTTCGATTAGACTAATTTTGTTTTTTATGCTTCTGATATTTTGAAATAGGATACTCAAATTATCTCGGACGAAAGGGCTGGCTGTTTTCGCTCTGGGTATTATTTAAGGTCTCGTTATGGGCGCGATTTTGTTCTGGCTGTATTGGGAGACTGCGATCTGGTCGAATATCTCTAGTCATTGTTTTTCGATCATATGTTTGCCCAGTAGTCATGCGGTTGTTCCGTTGGTTTTCCCTCTGGATTTTCCTCTCCTTAATACCTTTTTCGTCTAAATATTGAGATATCCATAGCCCAGTACGTCGGAACATTTTCACACATGAAAGCAGATATCTTGTCATTCTTTTGCTCAAAAGTTCAATTTTTAATGGTCGCCGTCTACCTCTATAGCCAATGCGTACTAGGTCTTCAATATATCCCGTTAAGTCCACTTGGGTTATATCTAAGAAAGCATTAACTACTCGGTTGTGAAGTTCTGCTTCCGTTTCAAACCGTGTTTCATCTAGACCATAAAGTACCAACACCCTACTATTATCTATTTGGTGGTTTTGGAGTAGAATGTTCTGGGGTTCAGTTATTAATGTTTTCCTGTTTGTCACAACTGATGCGTAGGATTCATTACAAGTCTCTGGTTGGAAACTTGGGTTTAGACATACGTCAGAGCATGGTTGGCGATGTTGTGATGTTTTTTGGGCTTCCAACAGGGTTTCCGCTTTTTTTACTCCGGATAATTCCTGCTTGAGTCGTTTATTATCCAAATCTAATTCATTTATACGGTTCGTGTTTTGTGTTATAAGATCTCTTAAAACTTTGAGTTCTGTTTCAAGTATCGTATGTCTACTGTTATTTTTATTAATACCTAACTGCATTAATTTTATAGTGTCAGAGAGGTTACTGTCTCGAGCCTCCTGTTTCTGAGCTTGAAGGTTGATTTGGGCTCTGAGCTCCCGCATTTCTTTTAGTAAGAGTGAGTTAGTAGTCTCGTTATTATTTGATATTAAGGTATCTCCACCAGGAAGTGTAGTTTCAAGAAACGAAGACTCGACACTGAATTTTCTTATTTGTTGACGTCGTTGCGTTACATTTTCACATTCTACCTGAGACGGAAAGGAGCCAGTTCCATCGTTGGGGCACGCAATTTCTAGGGGGATAGTTTTGGCCTCAAGGCTAAGGGTGGCTATTTCTGCACCGACTGACCCGGCTGTAGTAGGTTCGTCAATAATATTTGTGTCCTGTGGTGGCATGACTCCCTGACTTCGGACTGGTGTTCGGTCATTGTTGTTGACTCTGCGTAATTTACTCACACATTCTGGACACTCCCATGATTTGCGGAGAGTATGCGAGTGTTCTCTAAAATAAGCTGTAGTTAGGTTTAAACATTTATAGTGGTACGTCAATTTGCATTTCGAACAGCATATCATTTCTCCTCGATTTATCATCGTGTTACAGCCGTGGCAATTCATATTAACAGGGTCGTACTTTATACTTTCAATACGGAAACTCGTGTACTAGTGCCGTTTGGACCGTGTGAAAAGTGCAATTTTGACCGTATGAAGTAGTGCAATTTGGACCGTAGTTCACACGTACAATTCGGACCGTAGTTCACACGTACAATTCGGACCGTAGATCAAACGTCATATATTATAAATAAATAAATAAATATGAGGGCAACATCTTATACAAATCGAATTTAACGGACAGTATGCCCAATAAGGCTTGTGTTATGGGTACCAGACGACGATTTATTTAATACTAGCTTCCGCCCGCGACTTCGTCCGCGTGGACCCGGGATAAAAACTATCCTATATTTTAATCCAGGCTATAAACTATCTTCGTGCAAAATTTCATTCAAATCGGTTCAGCCGTTTAAGCGTGATTGAGTAACAAACATCCAAACATCTAAACTTTCGCATTTATAATATTAGTAGGATACATATAAATCTGTTCTTAAATCCATAAAAAAACATCCAAGACTCAGAACAAAATATTCTTGCTCATCCCACAAATATTTCCCTAACCCTAACCTAACCTTTTTTATTTTTTACGCTGGGGAAATGCTTTGACGCACCGTCCGCCTTGTCAGGGGGGACAAGACGGACGTGTGAGACTCCCAGACAGAAGGCCCAGACTACCCACTAAATCCCCAACGATTGTCCAACCATGTCGCTGCCAGGGAGGGCCAAAGGTTCGCTTGACGCATTCTACTTTGACTCTCGCGACTGACCCTTTTGCGCAGGCACGACCAGGAGAGCGCCCCGGGAGAAATTCGGGGCGCTACAATCCTGTGGGCTTATTGGACGGCGAGGGTCCCCCGACCCTGCCATCCAGACCACTACGGCTGAGGGAGCAAATGCGCAGAGCGACGGCGTGCACGCCCCGCTCTCCGTTTGCGGATATTAGAAGCGGAAGGTTCTCCCGCTCTCTCTCCGCGGCCTTCTTCAGTGCCATTACGGACTGGCAGATGGAGGCTATAGCTTCCCAGGATCTCTCACTGCCGAGCATTGTCGATACAATGGTCGGCAGCGAGAGTTCATTACCCACTGCAGCAACCTAACTAGCATACCTGCAGTGTGAGGCGCCCATCATCTACTGCTACGCCACACCCATGGCAGCGGGGGCTCTCCTCTCGACCTGCGACTCGGTGCAGATACTCCCCGAAGCAACCAGGCCCTGTGAGTACCTGCACCAGGTGAAAGTCTAGTTCGCCGCGTTTGCGGACGACGCACCTCTCAAAGTGGGCAAAGATTGCCCCTATTGTTATTTCTTGCCGTGCTAACTTCCAGATCTGCCCTCCATCTCAGGAGAAGGGCAGTCATTGCTGCGTTCCAGCAAAGCTCAGACCTCCCTTTGGTTAGGATGCTCTCACCTGACCCTTAGCTCCGCATGGTATCGATATACCTCGGCCAGAACCTCCGATTGTAGTTCCTAGGGTTCCTATCTCCTGCCAGTAGTGTGGCAGCCGCCCAGGAGGCTGTGCGGCACGCTTATAACCTTTTGCGGGCGTCTTAAAATCGTGTTGATTTTAGGCGTGAGGCCATCTATCCACAAAGGCACCCCATACAGTGCCATGCTCCGGACGACTCCAAAGTAGAGGCGCCTACAGATAAACTGAGGGCCTCCTTGATTCAGAAGCAGCCTTCCCAGCGCTGCTGCAACACAAGCAGCAGCAGTTTAAGAGTCAGCTGAGTGAAATGTGCCCCGAAATTCTATCTAGGAGGGTGAGGCCGAGGTACCTTATGTCGTTACCTACCTCAACGGCTGTCCCTTTAAAGGTTAGCCGCGCCCCTCGTGAGCGCCTTTGCGTGGCCCGTGGAATAGGACCACCTCCGTTTTACCGACGCGAGTCCCAGGAAACCGACTGTTTCTTTATATAGAAGTAACTTACGTTGTTAGCATGTTAGTATGTAAGATCATTGCAATGCCCTAGCAGGGTATCATGTACCTACTGTATAACCTATCTTAAGATCTACTGTATGGACAATGAACATGATCGCAATAAATGAATATGAATATGAATCCTAAGCTAACCTCACTCAGGACCTAACAGGGTAGGGACCCACTCGGTCAAACCGATCATCAAATATAATATATTTTGTGATATATATTTCTTTGCGCGTTGTGATAAGTTGAAGTGACGTAAGAAGTTGTTCAAATGAAATCAAATCAAAATGTTTATTGCTGGTTATATGTGCGTAATACAGGTGTTTAATAAATAATATAGTTCAGTATAACCTGCCTCTAAGGCGTACAATATTCCTAAAATCTGATATATTTGAAAAATTACATGCAATCCGAATAATTACTTAATTAATGCTTAAAATTACATACACATTGAAAATCATAACTATTACATAGAATCAAAACCACATGAAAAATAAAAATTCATAGTTGGATGTCAATATTATCATTAAAAAATTATTTCATGTCATAATAGGTCTTTCTGATTAACAGTTTTTGTAGTTTTCGTTTAAATGATGGTATTGGCCGTGACTTTAGGTTGTCCGGTAAGTGATTAAATATTTTTGGTCCCATAACAAAAAAAGAATTGCAATAGAAACTGGTTTTAGGGTCATTGCTAGGCAAGATTGTAACCCCCCCCCCCCCCCCCCCAGCTGTCACTGCAGGATTTAAAAACCAAATAGACTACAAAGTAAAATCTAAAGATCACGATCACTGATTAAAAAAAATACATGCACAAAAAACAAGTATGATTTAATTATGAGAACCATAACGTAAACACTCAATATTCCGTGTATATCATTATATTGATTTCACATGAAAGTATAACAACCCATGAAAATTACTACTAACTAACCCATACGTTTACTTACAAACACCTTACAAACTAATGATCCTCACCTGCACTTCTTTCGACGTATTAAACTTTAATCAATACGTTGCACCATTTCTAATGTTAAGGTCACGATATCGATTCCCTTTAAAACCTCGTCAACAACGTAATATATCCTCCAAACTGATGCCACAGCTTCAAAATTAAATAGTATAATATAAACTTTAAATCCTGAACGCAACTTTAAAGAGTAAATGTCACTGGCCGTATTTTTCCGAATTCGAATTTCGAATGCGTCGTGTTCGACCGTGTAGGCTTTTTGAACTGAAAGTGAATCCAAATCTAATATCAGACTTGTTATTTGGTTGCTTAGCAACGGAATAACTTTTGTGACTGCGATTTTCGTGTTAATTCGTTGATTTTGCTGATAAAGTGGATATGGATAATGTTGCGTGGGTATTTGATGGGGTATGTTTTGGTAACACCTAGCTTTACGGGTAGTAATTTGTAATAAACGATCTGTTTTTTGATTCCGCCAGGCAACGATACCGGGTAGCAACTGTTAACTTAAATATTAATAAAAGTGAACTTAGTTGCACAATGGTGGCAAAATAATAATGTCCAAAACGTGTTCGAAAGGTAAACCTGAAAAAGATCCTGTAAGCCGAAAGGGACATTATAATTTTGTTGCACCAACTTAAGATCACAGGCCGATCAACGTTAAATTATGGCGTTCGCGTTACGGTTACAGATGGTTTACATAAGTATTTAGGTGTACGGAAGGCATTGAAGTGTCACGGATCCGGTAAATACACACCCAATGATTACAAATACTGGGTAATCAGTCCCAGTAAAAAAATTAACCTAATATTTATTTAAACTATTGCACAAAAGAAAACTTATCGTACAAAAGGCAGACTTAATGCCATATGGCATTCTCTGCCAGTCAAACTTTAAGGCAAAGCGGAAAAGATTGTGGGCAGCGAAAAAATACCAAAAAAGAATAACGGTATTCCTATATACCACATATTTACACAAATACATATACATAAATAAAATAAATACTTCAATGTATGTCTAATACATATATGTATACCAATAAAAAAATCGAAAATGTATAAATGTAAATTTAAAGTTTAAGTAATGGGAATTTTCGTTAACTTCGGCATAATGCAGAGTACATTCACAGAAACAAATAAGCATAATTATTACTTATAAAGTTTTTTTTTTTTACAAAATAATTGAATGTAGAAAATTGAATATCTTGATAACAGTAAGAGTTAAGATACTACTGTCTTGGAGAAATTAACTTTATTTGATCTAACCTATGCTCCCTTGCAATTAACGGAAATTGACAAAAACACGTAGTATAGATACAGGCGGTCAATAAAACATGTCTGTCAATAAATAGATTACTTCAGTGTATCGATTCCAACCAATATTTATTTATATGACACACCAACAATATACAAAGCTCAACATTAAAAAAAGAGAAAAATAAACAACCAAGTCCTTTCTGTATCTCAATAACAGGCGTACAACAGCAGTCAAAATAAAGCAAACGTGGCACTATTTCAATTCTGTTAGACAATAAATTAACTAGATTATCACTGCTAATCAGAAACACCTATATTATGTATGATATGAAATATTAAAAAAATACCGTATTTAATAAAAGTAACGACAATTAATAAAAACAAACATAAAACTTAAACTATAGGTAAAAAAATTGGCATAAATCGCCGTCAACGGGCAAGGTGCCCAGAAATAACCAATAATTCATGTAGGAACATGAATGAAACATAGCGTTATGTAAATAAAATATATTATAATGCTTTTGCAAAATCTCTTGACAGAATCAATAATGAAGTAAAATAACACACTTGACATTCGTAGTTTTAAAATAAAAAGAAAAATAGTATCCAGCCAATTATGACTGAAGAGGCGCGAACATGTCGCGCCCCTTGAAGGTCTTTGCTTCAATCTGTAAGCAGTGGACATAGCTTGGTAACTGGTCGTCTACAGGATTCAGAGCCAGTGAATATATCAGCTACTCGTACGACGCCATCACGGCCGGGATCTAGCGCCGTTACCCGTCTCATCTTCCATTTTAGTGGAGGGACGGAATCTTCCTTAATGGTGACTAGTGTTCCTATGTCGATGTTAGAAACCCTGCGTTTCCATTTCGATCTTTCTTGCATTTGTGACACTGACAAGTATCCTATGCTCCAACGACGCCAAAAGTGCTGACGTAATTGTTCGATCCGTTGATATCGTTGAACAGTGTTACTACCAGCTGGACAAATAGGCTCAGGGGGCCGATTTTTGAATTTCGAGCGCTCGAAAATTAAATAAAAGTAAATGCTATTGTAGTGTCACAATCACAGGCACTTACTTTCTACCGATAGAATTGAATACGAGTTGTCAATACCGCTCGTTTTTAAATTTTCTATCGGCATTTCAAGATAGCATTTCATCATTTTTGTCAGTTTTCGAGTGAAAGAGTAGAGCGCTCGAAAGTCAAAAATCGGTCCCCTGGTAGTGAGGTCAGCGGGCGAAAGATAAGAAAGTGGCCCGGAGTAAGTGGTGACAAATCTTTTGGAGATGATGATAGTGGTGTTAATGGACTCGAATTTACTATGACTTCAATTTGGCAAAGTGTAGTGCTTAATTCCTCATGTGTGAGGCGAGCTAAGCCAAGAAACCAATAATTCATATAGGAACATGAATGAAACATAGCGTTATGTAAATAATAGTACATTACTGCAGAGGCCGTGAAGTAAGGGATTGCTGGACGAGTTTGGAGTAGACGGCCGAGTCGTAAACGAGGCCGGATACAACGAGTCCTGCAATCCCTGTTCCGGCCGAGGATTGTATAGTGCTTTTCTCAAACGATGTGAGGAAATATTTAAATTAAAATAAATACAATATGAAATAATAGGTAATTTGCCGCCTTTTTTATTTATTATACATGCCATTTGAACAAGCCGTTCGAGCACCATGTTTAACCGCACATAAGTATAGTACCATAGATTTTGTTTTTTTTTTATGTCGCAAGTATGCTTTCAAAGTCTAGCGGTGGTTGGCAGTTAGAGTAGCGGACAATAATGGTTTTACTTAGGGTTTTCATACATTACTTCTTGGCGTAAGGCCAAGAAGAAATGTAGGGAGCCTTAAACAAGAAACTTCATGTCTTCATTTCGTGATATTAACGCATACATTTCCGAGCATGTTTGAGAAAAAAATATTATAATGCTTTTGCAAAATCTCTTGACAGAATCAATAATAATATTTTTTTAATGATAATATTTCATCGTCATCATCATCATATCAGCCGAAAGACGTCCACTGCTGGACACAGGCCTCCCCCAGAGAGTGCCACAATGACCGGTCCTGCGCCACCCGCATCCAGCGGACTCCCGCGACCTTTACCAGGTCATCAGTCCACCTTGTGGGGGGCCTACCCACGCTGCGCCTTCCGGTACGTGGTCGCCACTCGAGAACCTTTCCGCCCCAACGGCCATCGGTCCTACGTGCAATGTGCCCCGCCCACTGCCACTTAAGTTTAGCGATTCGGAGGGCTATATCGGTTACCTTGGTTCTGCTGCGGATAGCCTCATTTCTGATGCGATCGCGCAGAGAAACTCCCAACATAGCCCTCTCCATTGCCATTTGGGTGACGTTGAACCTTCTTATGAGGCTTCTTAGTAAGCGACCACGTTTCCGTGCCATACGTCATCACTGGCAACACACACTGGTCAAAGACTATCGTCTTGAGACACTGCGGAATATTGGACGAAAAGATGTGCCGTAGCCTCCCGAATGCTGCCCAGCCGAGTCGGATTCGACGGTTTACCTCTTTCTCAAAGTTGGACCTACCTAACTGAACAGTCTCTCCTAAGTATATATAATCGTCTACAACTTCGAGCGTAAAGTGTCCGATTGAAATGGGAGTTGGTACTACATGGAGGTTTGACATGATCTTTGTCTTATCCATGTTCATCCTTAGACCAACTCGCTCGGAGGCTTTACTGAGGTCATCGAGCATCGTGCTTAAGTCCTCCATGGTTTCAGCCAAGACTACTATATCGTCAGCAAACCGAAGGTGAGTGATGTACTCGCCGTTGATGTTGATGCCTAGCCTTCTCCAGTCTAGAGTTTTGAACACGTCCTCCAGTGCAGCGGATAATATTTGCATATGATAATATTTACTTACCTTGAACTTTGAATTTTTATTTCCTTTATGTGGTTAATTTATTCTATATAATTGTTATGAGTTTCAATGAATATGTAATTTTAAATTAAGTCGATTTTTGGATTTTTATTTTTTCAACTGACGTAAAATATTTTATATTATTCTGATATAGCTCTTTTGTGAGTGTGTGGCTTTGTGAGCGTGTCCCTTTGTAAGTTTGTATGTATACACGTTATATGTTGTCCCGCTTCGCTCGCGTTCTGAGTGTACGCGGGTGGAGCCGCGCGGGCAGTTATCAATCAAGTGAAACATACTTGTACATTAAACATTTGCACTCCCATTTAGTTGCAGTTTCGCTGTACCATAAACTAACATACCGGTAACAGTTACCGGTAACAGTTTACTGGTAAACGTAAAGTACCGAAATACATTTATCGGTAAGCCGGTAACCATCGGAAGTGAGTTTATGTTCGGTCTAATAGTGGAAAACGGGCAGGTAGGAATCGGCCGCATCACGAAAATAGACGGGTTTCCGCTGTGGGGGACAAGCTATGGACGGGGAGCGGGTTAATGGCCGCCTTACGTTAGAATTATTCACGTCAACCTAGTAACATACTTTTTAACTCGCACAGTTTATGATGGATGATGCTGGCAGTATCTAGGAGGCGCTTTTTCTGCGTGTGTTCGACTCGGGTTGTAAAATCGCCGGAATGCGATACTTTTCGGCCAGAACTCCTTTATGAGGATCATATAACCCTGTCGTGCCGTTGCTATCATAAATCTTCCAAAGAGCCCTTTAATCTACCACTGATCTTAAATTGCTCAACTTTAGTGATGATGCTTTTTAAATTAAAATTGTAAATTACTTCTATGCGTAGGATATACATTGTACACCTCAGCCATCGCAGCAATTTTGTAATGGTCGTCTCTGCGAACTTAACTATCGTGACAGGAGCTCGTAGTAACGATTTTTTTAATGTTCACCCATGTTCTAATACTTACCTACTATGCCTTAGGGAGAACTAATAGACATCCTATGGATAAGGAGCGAAGAGACTGAAACGTTAAAATATGTTCGAGAAGGGACAATCAATTAATGAGTCCCACTTTTAAATGTTGTCCAACTGCCATTGCTCATAACTTGAACCACAGAACACAGTATATGCCATATCGCGTACGGTTTGCATTTGACGAGGCTACTAATAGATTTATTACTAAATGAGTTACTATGGCGATGTGACAAGTGGCCTTCTCTCCGCTCCCGCTTCCGCTTATAAATTTAGCCGCTAACAACCGCTAACACAGCCAATAAACTAAGGTGCGGTTTGCATTTAACTAGGTCACTAGCAGGTAGCTAGTAATTTAATAGTGTTACTATGGAAACCACAGAAGTATTCGCTGGTGCTCCCGTTTATAACTTCAACCATGCACCGAATCAAAGTACTACCGAATGAAAAGAGAAACTTATGTCAGTCACTCAGTAACTAAAACTTTTAGTGAACATATTGGAATATATATCCGCTCCCGCTACTCCTTTTAACTTGTATACAAGCAAGCGGATTTACACTGCAACTGCAAAGTTTGCTTACAATAAGATAGAAATTTGCCACGTTTAAGCGCTCCGAAAGCGCGTTACAATGCGCTTTTGGAGCGACTTCAGTAACGACTGACGATTTTAATCTTAACATACTTTGTTACTGAACACCGTTCCCGCTCCCGCTACCGGCTATTACTTAAGCAGCAGACCAAAGACAACGCCCAGACGCAAGGTGCGGCTTGCATACAACGTTGTTCCTAATGGATTGCTTTTTATATTCTTTTATAGCTAAATGGGGAACACCTTTGTTACTCATACTTACGGTCACGGATTTGCTTAGTGATATTATAATAAGTTGCTATTTTTTGATTTTGGAATAGATTGACTTTCAATGGAATATATGGTGGAATCCGTGGAAGAATGATGGATTTGATTTGTGATTTGTCTGCCGAAAGGCGCAGCGTTGCTAGACCTCCACAAGGTGGACTGATGGCCTGGTGAAGGTCGCGGGAGTTCCCTGGATACTGGCCGCACTCTTTGGGGAAGGGCATAGGCCCGCCATTCAGTGCTCGGCATAGGTCCAGCAGTGAATGACTTTCGGCTGATGCGATGATGATGGAATTTGTAATTTCATATGCCATGACGTTTTTGTGGAAAGAAAAAAAACAAGTATCTTTGGGGAGGGCAATTATTATTAGAGAGGTAAGGCACAGCGGAATGTAATATCGCTCATATTTGGATCTGGAAAGGTACAGTCGAACTCACAGGGGGCTGAACACGTTTGTAATGCGCTGTATTAACGTCATATTTAAACCGCCATACGAAGTTGTTAAACGATTAAAAGCGACAAGGTATAAAGATGGTACAAAGATTAGCTCAGGTTTGGGACGGGAGGCATGTTTGACTGTGAAGTGTCCAATACTTCAGACCCCGTATCATGGGTCGGCCTTATCACACGATAAGCGACACGAAAGAGCGGTCGTCTCGTTCTGTCGAACGGGGTCAGCCAGTGACGGACGCTCTATCGTGTCACTTATCGTGTGATAAGGCCGAGCGTGATACGGGGCCAGCGGGCGTAGCACGGTTGCCATTTTATCACTTATCGTTGTGGATAAGGCATCCGTCACTCTCGCACTCGCATACTTGTCAGAGCGTGATGGGCGTCTTTACCACAACGATAAGTGATAAAATGGCAACCATGCTACGCCCACAGAGTTGGATTGGGCAGGTCTCTATCTTAAAATATATTAACCTTTATATATTAACCGTTAATATATTAACCGTTAATATATTAACCTTATAAAATAAGAAATGAATCTGTGGCCTCTGTGGGTAGATAGGTACTTACTTTTACTGTTTACACAAGTACAATCCGACTGTTGCAGTAGGCTGCTTACTTATCATATTGCTGCATAACACATAAGTAGCTATTATTATTTTTTATTAGTATAAGATTTTGTTCATTGTAATAGTAGTTTTACGCTTGGTTATTACCACTTTTTTATTTTGATGTTTTTTATTACGTACAGAGTCAATTACATGTTTCAGTGTTGCATGCAAATAAATTCTAATGTTACCCGCTAGTTTTAAGTTCACTTTTGTAATTTCTAGGCGTACAGTGCCCGAAAATTAGAAAATTGTTTGTTTAGTTTAGTTCTAGTTTTATTTATTTTTGGGGCTCTCACTGAAAACCAGCTTCACGGCCCCGTGACAACATGCTGAGTGAGGCTCCCGTTTAGCACTGTAATATAAGGTTACCTTTTTGATTGCATTTCTATTTCCCGTGTTTTGTGTGCTAAATAAATAAATTCTTATTCTTATTCTTTAAGTATGGACGTGGAGTCTCACAGGCTACTCGATGTTCTCGTTTTCTTAGTTTGAAAAAATTACCTTCACTACTTAAAGGTTAAGTACCTAAGTGTATGTAATATGTATGTATGCGAATACTTTATTGTACACAAGACACAAGTAAAATACAGACAATATAGATTAAAACGGTACAAAGGCGAACTTAACCCTGTAAGGGTTCTCTTCCAGTTAACCTTTGAGCGATGCAACTCTCATCTACACTGCGGACGAAGAATACGGGTCGGTAAAATACCGTCATATTTCCTAAAATAGTGCGTAAGAGGTTGTACAGTTAATCCTGTCATGATTTTATTTAATTTTACATATAAACTGCTAATAACAGTAAAAAAATATAACGTTACCAGGTTTAAATCGGACTCGTAAAACCCATGAAAAAAAAAAACGTTAACGGAGCGAGATATCGCAAAAATCGTGATTTTTGGATATCGATATTTTTATGATAGGATCTAGGAAATTGTTAATACAGTTGGGTATTGTAAAGAATAACATATTATGTAAATAAAACAAGAATTAAATATTTTAAAAAACCTATTGCAGTTATTTAATTTAGGGTGACCCGTATTCTTTGCCCGCGAGTGTATTTGAATAAAAACAGGATGAGAAAACGACTGGAACCCGGTTATAAGAATAAACTGCAACTTCCAAAAACTAATCTAGAAATGTATAAAAATAGCCGCTATTATAAATGTATCATGTAACTAAAACGGTTAAGGATTATACATATATATAAATGACAATTTTTTTTTATTGTATTGAACTTATAAACTTATAATGTATAATATTTTTTATTTAATTTCGAAGTTGTGTTGCGTTGGCTGTTTTAATTACGTGTAGTTAATGAGAATTTATTTATTATTTCCGGTAAAAGTATAGGCTTATTTAGATTGTATCCAGGCAAGTTTTTTATTAAATTTTGATTGGTGTACTATGACTTTTAGTCAATTTTTTTTTTGATAATTTTTAGGATATTGTTGTGTGCCCTTAAAGGGCGTCATGGACCGGTTTTTTAAAACTGTAACACCTTATGAATTTTGCATATACATGACATTACAATTAAATAACTGAAATTAAATGAAATTGAATGGAGATGACGAACAAAAAGATAGACAAACTAACACGTGTACAAGAGACGTATTTAACTTTACGTTACAGTAAATTAATATCAGTATGTCATGTCTATTGTGTGTCAGTATATATGTTGTTTGTAAAATTATATGTAAGCTTTGTATTCGTATATTTAAACTTTCGTGAGACATGTTGAAATAATGATAATAATTACACGGTGCATCTCACGTATTAAATGTCACTACGGGTGACATGTTTTGAACTCTCCGGGAGTTCTTCAGGGTGAGTGTTTACGCGGGGAAGTATACCTTTGGAATACATGTACTCGTCCATACAAAAAGAGAAAACGTTTTTCTACTTCTAAATATTTTCCAATCTCAATGATTTTATTAGCATTATTTAAGCTTTGTATTGTGTAACCTAATAATTTCAAATGCAACTAACAACTCTTATATGGGTCAATGATGACCTGAAATAAAATATTTCATTAATTCGACACGAGGTATCCTAAAATAAATAAAACGTCGGCAATGCGCCTGTGACTCCGGGGTAAAGGAAATACGTAAAAATCCACGTATTCCCATCAACCTTAACAATTGCGCTTCCGTGAGGACATTAACTGATTACATCATTAACTACGACCCTTAACTTGATTTATGGAGTACTCCCTAATTCAGGTGACCTGAATTAACGTATGTTACATTGCCTTTCGTTTTTTTAAATTAGGGGAACGCCAGTACGAACTTTCCATAGCATCGTTTTGCGGACTATAGTCCGACTGCATAACTCAGTCCTCGCCTGCGCGGCGCGTGGGTGCAGGGGTATGACTATAAAGGGGCGCGGGTGATGTGACTTTCGGGAGGTGAAGCCCGGCGCCAGCACACCCCCGTTATCGTTTTACGCCCATAACCACTACCCCCCACCACTAACCACTGCTGAGTTACAATTTTTTTTAAATTGTTTTTTACACGATTTCGGTGGCGAACAAGCATACAGTCTGATGGTAAGCAGACACCGTGGCCTATGGAGAAGAATCACAAGCCCTTTATTGATTGAAGGACCAAAGATGTGTTGAACCTCGCTCAACACCTCTTTGGTCAACTCAACACAGCTTTGGATGCACTAGCGACCTTATTATTCACCTTTTAACCACAACTACATTTAATAACTCGATCACACTAAAGTCAATTTAAAAAAAAAACAGAAAATGAAAAAAAGATTTAAATAATTATCGAATCTGTTCACAAAATTTCACGAGAATCGGTAGAGATAATATACGACCTGTAGAGGAAACCAGCTGGACAGCTGGACAGCCAGACAGCGGGACAGCGGAACATCCGGACATACGAAAGAATTTTGGGCCAAGCTGAGACGGAGAGCTTCCTTCGTTTCGCTCGCTCGAAAACATATTTACCTAAGTTAAAAAATATTGTGGTAACTACTTACTTAGTATCCGAAAAAAAATGTATACTGCTATTAGTTCATAACTAGTCTAAAATAAAACGAGACAAAAACACCAAGCCTTTATGGGGTTAGAACAATCTAATTCATTTTTAATTCATTCATATCCGGTAGCGCGCTTTACGGAACAAGGTAAATACAGTCAGTTAAATTAGTCAAAGTACTTAAATTAATAGCAAAATTATATGACAGTTCATCTTCAACCTCCTAGCGTTATTCCCGGTTGTGCCCTAAAGGAGCCGGGGTCCGCTTTGACATCTAATCCTAAGCTTTGGCATCTTAGGCAAGAGTTTTACGAAAGCGACTGCCATCTGACCTTCCAACCCGGAGGGAAAACTAGACCTTACTGGTATTAGACCGGTTTCTTCACGATGTTTTCCTACACCGAAAAGCTAACGGTAAAAAATCCTTAGGTACTTACATCAATTCCGAAAAACTCATTGGTACGCGTCGGGATTCGAACCCACGACCGCCGCTTGACAGCCGCATGCTTGCCATCTATTTAATGGATAAAAAATATTTCATATCGAGTTAATAGGTACCTACATTAAAAAAATATTTTGCTAATGGGTTGGCAAAAAAAACCCTGTAATGTATACCTGCAGTCATCTGTACAATAAACATATTAGTTTTTATATTGAACTGGCCTTCATACATGCGAAGTTTCGATTAATATAAAAAAAGTCAAATAATTGTTAGTAATGTTTAGGAAAAACAGAACACAGTACAAAAGAACGAACGAACGATTACGAACAGTAATCAAAATTCTAAATGGCGACCATCAGACGCCATAAAGTATAAAAGGAAAAAAAAGTACTCAATGAACTACGTTGGGTATCGTTAAAAAGCTATTTCTAAATCATAGGTGTTTTAATATTTTTTTTGTAAAAATTTAAACCACACATTTTTGGAGAACTCTCTCTCGGTAAGTAATGAACCTACAGAGCTGCTTCTGGACTCAAATTGTAGCAATTTTAGTCTTTTTAAATAAACGTACAGGTTTTTATTTAAAAACTGCATATGTTAGGATCTATATTGACAATACCAAAAAAAGTGCGAAAATTTCGTGGTTTTTTCGAGTGCTGCAAAGTTAGCACAGGTCTTTCGAAGCTGCAAACTTGGATATACGGTACTGGTAGTGGTTCTAAAAAATATTTAAAAAAATCGCAACTACCGTTAACTATCTATGTAACTATCATGTCTATGTAGCGAACTGTACCGGGCAAAGTTGTCGTGCAAAAATGTCAGTGCTATGTCATTCATTATACGCAACGCCGTGAATTATTACGGATACGCCGTTATTGTAAGAATTAATGATTAGTATTAGATTGTGATTGGGCATTATGTATTCAGCACTAATTTTACCCACGCTTCGCCCGCGTTTTTCAAGGCATGCTGGTAGAATAAATAAAACCGGGAACAGTACGGGTAATACGGGTATAGTTACAGTAACGAGCAATAATGTGATATAAAAAAGTTTCTGTCAAAAATTTCATTTTTGGTACAAGCTTTTATTGCCGACTGTACTTTTCAGTATACCGTCATCAACTACTCATTGAGACGATTCTAATGAGCCCAAACTCGATGGGGTTATGTGGTTTTATTACGGAGTTCCTATGCCCACCTTCCAGCGCCATCATCAGATCAGCTCCACGTCATCATAATATTGCATTGTCACGCGATTTACACATGCATGCAAAATTTCAGTTCAATCGGAAACCGGGAAGTGGATCAAATTTAACTTGCAAGATTTGATTACAGACAGACAGACAGACAACGGGACAGGTGAAACTAAATAAAAGCTTGTAAAAAAAAAATAGTTATAAACGCTCCAAAAATGGTGCACTAAAACTCAGTCAATTGCATGAACTTGCCTCAGTTTCGCGTCGTTAATGGACACGTATAAATGCGTCTTCTAAAGACGTAGCTACTCTGCGTTAGAGCTGGACGTTTTTTCCCGTAAGCGTTTTCAAAAACAGTTTCTCGTACAGTAACGGAAAAACAGTTTGCGGCTAGAACCACACTGTTTTTATAAAAACGATGACAAGGAGCTACGAGTAGAAGGCGATAGTCGCACGCAACGCAACGGTTGTAAGGCAAAACGTGAAAACGCAACTCGAACCGTTTCGTTTCACTTCGTTTGGCGACCGGCGACGGCGGCGACGCACGGAGACACTAGTTATTTTTGAAACTGTTTTTCAAAACAGTTTTGTGATAGAAAAAAATGATTAGGTTTCGTTTCACGGAAAAGTCGAAACGACCCAGCTCTACTCTGCGTCGTATAAAGGTTCTCGAATGGCGACCACGTACCGGAAGGCGCGGCGTGGGTAGGCCCCCCCACATGGTGGACCGATGACCTGGTAAAGGTTGCTGGAGTCCGCTGGATACGAGTGGCGCAGGACCGGTCACTTTGGCACTCTTTGGGGGAGGCCTATGCCCAGCAGTGGACGTCTTTCGGCTGATATGATGAAACGCGTCTCGGCTGTCAGATGTGGTGGCCATATTTAAACACGGGAACTTGTATAGACAACGTATCTACCGCTTTTTTATATTACATCATTGGTTACGAGAACAAATATTCATAGTGATGATGAGATACCTATACATATTTGGGTATTTTAGCAGTTAATGTCACCCTCCCTCCGCACGTGCGAACATGCAAATCATTACAGCAAACCACCACCAATAATGACAAAAGCTAGACACGTGTTTCGCCTCTCTTTGAGGCATCATCAGGAGATGCTGGCAGGAGATGTGGCTTGCTTCACGTCCACTGAGCACCGTGTTATGCTTAGTGGACTTTCTCGTAACTTATCATGGACTTTTGCAAAGTAACGCCTGATTCAATCAATTACTTAAGAGTCCGCAGTAAGCCCGATTCTCCATACAAACGTAGTTACGCTCTCATTTTAAAACCACGTGTTGGATTGTAACGAAACTTTGCATGTATGTAGTTTATGTAACTTCAGATACCGTAGTAGAAAAAATACAGCGAATTTAGGTTTTTCATACGAAACTTGTTTTTGCTGTAAGTATTTTGTTTGTTTTATGAACTGGAATCATATAAACTAATTACAAACATAGATGTATATACCTCATGTCATTGTATATGCAAAGTTTCGTCACAATCCAAGACGTGGTTTTAAAATGAGAGCGTAACTACGTTCGTATGGGAAGGTGAAATCCGGCCGAGCTTACTGCGGATTCTTAAGGCACCCCCTTAAGAATCTGCTAATCAAGATTCGAGTCGACCACGTCCCCTAGACAGAGACACGCTTAATGCCTTCCGCACACGAGAAAAAGAGATGCAACACTCTTCGGGAATGTATTTTTTGGATTTAGATAAATACCTAACAGTGAAGTTTTATTTATAATTCACTAGCTTCCGCCCGCGACTTCGTCTGCGTAGACCCGGGATAAAAACTATCCTATATTTTAAGTCAGGCTATAAACTATCTTCTTGCAAAATTTCATCCAAATCGGTTAAGCCGCTGAAGCGTGATTGAGTAACAAACATCCAAACATCTAAACATCCAAACATCCAAACTTTCGCATTTATAATATTAGTAGGATTAAGTGAGATCTTAGATGAGACAAAATACTATAAGTATTAACATGATTGTGTCGTAAAATAATGTATTGTTGGAGTAGGCTGAGTAAAAAAGGAAAATAAAGACCACACTTTGGAATTTATTTCTATCGAGGAAATTTTCGGATGATCTCGTATTGCCTAGAACGCGAAATGATTAGTGTGTTGTTTTGCCTACATTGCAGTTTGACCACCGAGCATTGTGCCTAAAACGCAAAATGACCACTCATAGGTAGGTTAGGTTCGTTAGGTTTCTTCAGATGCCCGAAGGGCAAACAGACCAGAAATAGGAGCCCCGCCCTGCAAGGCTCCGTCGACATCGCTAACGTAAAGATAAAACGACGAAAATGATGTAGGCATTTTGCGTTTTAGGCATAATGCTCAGTGGTCAAACTGCAATGTGGACAAAACAACACACTAGTCATTTTGCGTTCTAGGCAATCCGCGTATAACCCGAAATTTTAGGCAATCGTTTTCGTTTTTTTTTTAAATACGACGACGGTGGCAAACATGCGTACGGCCCGCCTGATGGTAAGCGGACACCGCAGCCTATAGACGCATGCAACTCCAAAGGAGTAACATGGGCGTTGCCGACTCTTTATATGTTTGAGGATTCGCCGTGTTGACAGCTGAAGGAACAAATTCCCTCGCTCCCAACACAACGCAGCCCCGGGAGCTCTGGCGACCTTGCTCACCTCCAGGAACACAACACTACTACAGAGCACGTAGTAGTGTTATTATGGCTGTGGTCTTCTGCAAGGCGGAGGTACTTCCCCAGTTGGGCTGCTCCAAATTCGATCGGGATGACATTTCGCTGTGCCCTACCTCACCATATATCTGATAAACAGACCTATTGTTTCTTAATCTTTACTATTACTAACCGCCACGTGCTAAATGCAGATTTTAGTTAGTAGTTTACATTAGAGAACTTGCTGTCAAGTCGTTTCGCGCGCGATTCAGCGACTACTTTCTCGTTTGCACTTTGCAAATTAGAAAGAGGATAGTTTTTCGTCTTGCGTCGCGTCTCGGCAGTTATGCGGCCGCAGGTCGTACGATATTTTGCCACCATTGCGAGTGTGAAGGCTGTGCGGTGACGTCACAGTCCGTCACGCAAGTGCCCCGTGCGTCTTGTGGACTATTGAACTGGAGTGATGTCGGACGCGGTCTGATTGGCCGTGCGGGTCCACTATACCCTTACGAGAATTTTAGCCGCATCCTTACTGTCCAGCGTAGGGGAGCTATAAGATAGAGCGAGACAGAGCAGAATGAACGTCATATGCCTATCTCGCTTATTGTAGATGGAAGACTCTCAATACAATGCATCCTCAAGTGCTCTGATGACCTTACCAGGAACACAACACCGCATACACTAACAGGGCAAGTAGTGGTTAAGAAAAATAATTACCTTGGTTTAGTTTCCTTATCTCGCTCCATCTTATAGCTTCGTACCGCTCATGCCAACAGCTCTGGAACGTGGGGATGCAGCTTTTACTATTCTCATTCACTGTGAGGCCCAAAAATGTGAGAACGGGTCTGGTGTGCTTTCTGTTGCATCAACCATGGCAGTTAAGTGCAACAGATACTTAGCCGATGTGAGGCGTCCTTTGAACTCGATACGCAGGGGCTTTCTTGATTGAATCAAACCGAACATGTTATGTCATTCAACCCAGATGGACCACAGAGCAGCCCTGGCTCCGCCCGTGTATTACAAAAACCAGGGGACAACATCTGATCGAAGCATAAGGCTTTAAGTTCCATTCTATATAGTATTGAAAGTTTGAAATCGGATAGATGGTTGCGTACATTACCTCCTACATACAAACATACAAAGCTACGAACTTAAATTTCACAAATATTACCAGTTATTATCTCTACCTGGACATGGGCGTACCCAAGGTGGGGCAAGGTGAGGCACTTGCCCCACCCTGCTCTTTGACCTGAAGCTAAGAATTTTTAGGCAAATTTAAACATTTATTTGGGCAATTCAAAAAAATAACGTATAAAGCTTTTTCTTCCTGCGTATTTAGTTAAACGCTAGTGCAAAGAATAATTCAATCTCAACACGTCAATAATAGTTATTTATGATACAAGTGCGGAAAGTAGGTAATTCCCAACGAGTGACGATGACCAATAACACGACCGCCGGGGAGCTTGTAAAGCTTGCATCATACGAGAAAATCAAAAATTATACATAAATGGTGAAATTTGAATTGTCACGAAATCTCATTCTCGCACGCGTGTGAGAATATTGGCCCGAAATCCATTCCCGCACGGCCGCCCCCCGGCCCGCCCCGCCGTGCGGGCATGGAGGGCTTCCCGTGTTCACGTTGACCCATATAAAGGCGCACTTACAGAGCAAGTGCATTGTAAAAGCATTTGATAATACTCTCAAGAAGAGCTTACAAGTTCCTCAGCCTTTACTCGTCAAGGTAACTAAGTAGTTCACAACGCAGTCTAGAAGCCTACAAACTCGATGCCCACGGGGCCACTCTAACTTGGAGTTGGATGTAGGCTGATCTATAGACACTGAGGGAGGATTAACTTGGATTTAGGGATAATAGTCACTTGGAAAAAAAAATATAGATTTTTCTTTTAAGTAGTTTTGAATAAAATACAAATCGAACTAGTCCTACAGTAAACTCAAAAAGGCTTGTGTTATGGGTACTAGGCGACGATATATATTTAAGATATATAATCCTTAAATACATAGAATACATCCAAGAATATTTGCTCTTACCGGGAGTCGAACCCAGCACCGGCCATCACTCTGTTCTACCAAAATTCTTCCTTAGTAATAACTTTACTGGAACCGTTATCACAAGTATAAGTAGTAAAGTAGGTAAGTTTGCGATTTCATCACACACTGGCATCATTTTAAACTTGTCATACACATTAATTTTTTTACGTCACACCTGGCCATAATGGGAGTTATACTGCACGCTGCGCGTACGGTAAAACTCGCATTGTGGCCAGGTGAAGGAAGACGTAAAATTGTGTATTCACCATGGGCAGTAAAAAAGAAAGCCCATATCGCATATTTACTACAAATACCTGCGATTTCAGGCTTTCTTTCTTTTACAGCCCTTGGTAAGTAATGTACTATTACATAGTTTTGTTTCGTCGTTTTTATGCATTTTCCTTATTCAATCAAGTAACTATTTAGTTTTTCTACCTTGTTTATCCTCCTAGCGTTATTCCCGGTTGTGCCCTAAAGGAGCCCGAGGTCCTCTTTGACTCCTAATACTTTTACGAAAGCGACTGCCATCTCACCTTCCAACACAGAGGGAAAATGACCTTATACATAAGTTCCACAAAAGTCATTGGTACGAGCCGGGATTTGAACCCACGACCGCCGCTCGACAGCCGCGTGCCTGAACCACTAGGCTACCGTAGCTTTTACCATATATGTTGTGGAAAAGAATAAAGAATGTATCTATCTAAATACATTCGAAACTCATGACCGCACGCAACCGTACCTTGTGACAATGGATACGCACCACTGAGCAGATGACTCGAAACCATCGGTCAACGATCTTACAGTAGTAAAAAAAACCTAATTGTTAGTGTCAAACGTATTAGTTTCCCACCTTTACAAAAGAATAGGGTGACCAAGTGTATAAATAATCATGAGGTAATTAATTATACTGCGTGGAACGGAACGATGGACTTTCCCGCAAGAGGGGGATTATTGAGAGCTAGTACGTCACATTTTCCAGATAAACTATTTTTTTTGACGCGATTTTTTTTTTACCTTTGTATGGAGCGTTGGCCGACTGGAGCGACGAGCTCCATACAAATGTAAAAAAAAATCGCGTCAAAAAAAATAGTTTATCTGGAAAATGTGACGTACTAGCGCTCAATAATCCCCCTCTTGCGGGAAAGTCCATCGTTCCGTTCCACGCTCTATATAGGTATTCAGACAATATATCATTCTCCTAGTTTTATTTCGGTTGTTCCATAAAGCCTGGGGTTCGCTTTGTTATCTAATCCCAAGATTTGGCGAAATCACTAGTTTTATGAAAGCGACTGCCATCTGACCTTCCAACTCAGACGGAAAACTAGACCTTATTGGGATTAAATAGGTTTCCTCGTGGTCTCCTCGCGATGTTTCCCTTCACCGAAAAGCTAGTTAAATAGGAAATGATATTTCGGACATACGCTTTTTTAGGGTTCCGTACCCAAAGGGTAAAACGGGACCGTTTGACATATAAAATTGCCCTTGTGGCCTATTTGCAGAATAAATAATTGATTGATATTACTAAGACGACGCTGTCCGTGCGTCTGTCTGTCTGTCACCAGGCTGTATCTCATCAACCGCGATAGTTAGACAGTTAAAATTTCACAGATGATTTAAGTATATCTGTTGCCGCTATAACAACAAATACTAAAAAAACAGAAAAAAATAAATATTTAAGAGGACTCCCATACAACAAACGTGATTTTTTTTCCGTTATATACTGCGTGGAACGGAACGATGGACTTTCCCGCAAGAGGGGGATTATTGAGCGCTAGTACGTCACATTTTCCAGATAAACAAATTTTTTGACGCGTTTTTTTTTTACCTTTGTATGGAGCGTTGGCCGACTGGAGCGACGAGCTCCATACAAATGTAATAAAAAATCGCGTCAAAAAAATTTTTTTTTCTCTATTCTTATCAGAACACGATACCTGTCAAGCCCTTGATCGGTTCATACCCCATTTTTGTTACACCCTGTATATTATGGATTCCATGGATTTAAAACATACATACAACTCAAGATAATGATACGGAACCCTTCGTGCGCAAGTCCGACTCGCACTAAGCCGGTTTTTTTGTCATATAATATACCTATTACAGTATCTATAGAAGTGTTCTTGATCCCACACAAATGAGACGGTCATTCGCAATAATCACAGTAATTTTGAGTTGACAAAGCCTGTTTAAATTACGCGCAAAACTAGTCATTCACTATGTCATAGCTAACATTGAGATAAGTTAGTACTGAGTACTGACTAGTTATTACAGAAATAGAAAATAGACCAAGTACTGCAACAATAGTTGTAAGTATAGTACGTGAGGCCGTTGCATAATGCTAAGGCTTTAGGTTACGTGAATGTAAGGGTCACAGCAGAACCAAGGTAACCGGGTTCAACGTCACCCAAAGGGCAATGGAGAGGGCTATGTTGGGAGTTTCTCTGCGCGATCGCATCAGAAATGAGGCTATCCGCAGCAGAACCAAGGTAACCGATATAGCCCTCCGAATCGCTAAACTTAAGTGGCAGTGGGCGGGGCACATTGCACGTAGAACCGATGGCCGATGGGGCGGAAAGGTTCTCGAGTGGCGACCACGTACCGGAAGGCGCAGCGTGGGTAGGCCCCCCACAAGGTGGACTGATGACCTGGTAAAGGTCGCTGGAGTCCGCTGGATGCGGGTGGCGCAGGACCGGTCATTGTGGCACTCTTTGGGGGAGGCCTATGTCCAGCAGTGGACGTCTTTCGGCTGATATGATGAAGGGTCACAGAGATAAATTAATGTACATGACTGCAATATACATATTAAATAAATATATCTAAATAAATAAATATTACGGGACAATCTTACACAAATCGACCTAGTCCCAAACTAAGCAAAGCTTGTACTATGGGTACTAGACGACGATAAACATACTTAAATAGATAAATAAATACTTAAATACATCGAAAACATCCATGACTCAGGAACAAATATTCGTGCTCATCACACAAATAAATGCCCTTACCGGGATTCGAACCCAGGACCTCTTGCTTCGTAGGCAGGGTTACTACCAACTAGGCTAAAGCGGTCGTCAAATGTTTCTATTAACGAGCGGTTAGCCTAGTTGGTAGTAAATCGAATCCCGGTAAGGGCAAATATTTGTGCGATGAGCAAGAATATTTGTTTCTGATTTTTGGATGTTTTCGATGTATTTAAGTATTTATATCTAGTAAATGTAAAGTCGTCTATTACCCATAAAATAACACAAGCCTTATTGAGCTTACTATGAGATTAGTTAGATTTGTGTCCCTTAATATTCATTTATGTATACACCGAGGCCGTAGAGATAATATTTATATACTTATTAACTCATGTTAGAAGAATTTATATTAAATACGCATATAGTGACCACGGTAAGATGAATAATCCAGATAAGAAAAAAAAAATACCTTTCGGTCTCCTGCCCCATAAGCAGAAAAAGTCTCAACGAAGTCAGTTTCCCAACACCCGGCTTTCTGCCTATAACCGAGCAAGTACATCGATAAAACAATGCATCTGACTCACTGGCTCGCGATCGCGTCAAGCCCTACCCTACCTTCTGAAAACATCGTAAGTGATTCCGGATTAGAGGGAACAATATGCCCTTTTGGAATTAAGTTCGCTGACACCATTCCGTGATATGAATGGACACAAGATAATATGCATGCAAATATGAACAAAAGGACGGGTAGTAATAGGTTTAGTATGACGGTTGTACTGGTGATGGGTTCCTTGGTGGTTGCACATAATTGTGCAACGTAAGTACGTAGTTATTTATTATTGCGCTTCAATTTTGTGTATAGATCGTTAAATTGGCGAAGAAGCCCCACTACTGCTAAAGTCATTTTAGCTTTTGGTTTGAGTATGACAAAAATCGGTACGAATAGTCATTGGACAATATGGTAAAACGGCCGCCATCTTGGAAAAAAATCTCAATTCCTTAGAAATTCGCGTTTTGTTCGAAAACTACATACTCTACGAAAATAGGACTTAGGGGCATGCAAGCTTAATAAATTTTGCACTAATGTGCCATGGTCGGATGCTCTATTGACGGTAAAATGGTCAACAATATAAGCTACGCGGATGACATGGTGCTGCTGGCCCCATCAGCTAATGCTCTCGACACGTTGTTGCGCATTTGTGAGAGGTACGCGGAAGCCCAAGGCTTGAAATATAACGTCACTAAAAGTGAGCTGCTTCTTTTCAAGTCAGGCAGCAAAACGTACACGGTTCCCCCGATAACGCTGAATGGTGCCCCGATTAGGCAGGTCACCAAATTCAAATATTTGGGCCACTGGGTTTCCGAGTCCTTATGTGACGACTTGGATATAGAAAGGGAGCGGAGGGCGTTGGCAGTCAGATGCAATATGGTGGCCCGTAGGTTTGCGAAGTGCTGAGGTGGTGTAAAAGTGACGCTTTTTAAAGCTTATTGCCAATCCTTATACACTTGCAGCCTATGGGTTAATTAGACGCAGAAGGCTATCAACGCCCTGCGAGTTCAATACAACGATGGTTTTAGGATGCTGTTGGGGCTACCACGATTCTGTAGTGCTTCGGGGATGTTCGCGGATGCGCACACGGACGGCTTTGCGGCCACCCTGCGCATAAGGGTAGCATCCCTAATACGGAGGACGAAGGATAGCACCAACAGCTTGCTAAAAACCATTGTTGATAGATTTCAAGGTCGTATTCAGAAGCACTGGAATGATTTGCACTGCTCTCCGGGGTAGTTTATAATATTTATTCAAATTAGTTTACAATACTTATTTTACTACTAATACTAACTATTAAGATTTCATGTCGCTTTTGTACTAACAACTATGGACTTGTTTCCGAAATAAATTATTTGAATTTGAATTTGAATATACTGTCAGTATTTAAATTGCGCAGCAGTAATAATATTAATGTATTATATATTATTATTTCTAACAAAAAATGGATCAAGTTGTCCGAAATAAATATTTTTGATTTGATTTGATTTGATTATTACTATGACGCGGAAGCGGTGCATTACGGGACGCATGCAGTAGGTAGGTACTCGCATTCGCACCGCCCCACGCACAATATAACCAAACCCGTCAAACGTTGTCGATGTTGATGTGACGCATGGTGCTAGCATGCGTTACACAATAGTACATTTATGCACAGGCCGGGAACAGGGGATTCCCGGCCAGGTAGAGAGCGAGGGATACGAGGCTGGCAATCCCTTTTCTTGCCAAGGTATCCCAACCAGCAAATTTATAAATAAAAGTAGCGAGCACGTTTCTGCTATGCTATTTAATGATGTACAAAGCGCTAAGAATACTTGAGCAAAAGTGCTGTAAACGTTTACTCGACGCGAATTGGGCGCAGATTATTCGGACTAAAAGCCTGTAAAGGTAGAATAAGGGCTAAATAACAAGAAAAACGTACTGTAATGTATAGTGCTTTTCTCAAACATGTAATGAGACAAAAAAATACTCCAATATTTTTTTAATGGTTAGCGCTTTTGGGTCACGTATAAGGCCTACAATTTGGTATGAAATTACATTAAGGATATCTAGTCTCGTCGCGCCCTAAACGTGATGCTTGAAATGCCTATTATAAAGGACACACCGTCAATATTGAATTGCATGTTGAGAAAAGCATAATTCCTTTATGCAATTCCTCAAAAACAGAGTTATTCCCTACTATGAACGAAGAAAGAAAGAAGTGACTATTATAATAAAT
Source organism: Epinotia bilunana (assembly GCA_947049275.1). Classification (NCBI taxonomy): domain Eukaryota; kingdom Metazoa; phylum Arthropoda; class Insecta; order Lepidoptera; family Tortricidae; genus Epinotia; species Epinotia bilunana. Next base: position 10,779,689 of record OX346275.1, on the reverse strand, counting down.
ATATCGTAAAGAAATACCTTAATACGATGACACAGATCGATCGGAGCAGCACCCCTTAGTCACGAAATAATTACAAGTCAGCGAATGCCAAAACGCGAGACAAATTCAATTCACGGGGCGCAGGTGCGGAGTGCTTCCGCGCTTGCTGGTTAAGGTGAATATCTTCTACTAACGATAGCTTTTAATTTGTATTTGAACCAAAAACACAATCAATTCTGCGAAGGTCCGAAGTCTTATCCCTAACCCACGAGTGTCTTTTTTTCGAAAAAATAATCGACAAAACAATTCTTTATAATTATTGACTGTTTAGAAAATAAAGTTGAGAAATGCGACATGTAGAGGAGAACAGCCGGACATCTGGACATCCGGACATACGAACGATCTTTTGCCCAAGCTGAGACGGAGAACTTCGACGGATTCCTGTCCTTATAGCTGCATTCTGTAACACAAATTAAAACGTCAGGCTAATATAAAAACTGTAAATAAACACGCTTTTTAAAAAAAGTGTAGCCACACTTTTTCTTACGGATGAAATATTAAAACTAGTGGCTCTGCGAGCTGTAGAAAGCGCGCGCTTGTTTTTTTCGAAAAAATGAGTCTACAATTTAATTCTATAAGTATAATTCACAAAACTGCTCTCTCAATTTCACGAAAATCGGTTTAGAAATGCGACTTGTAGAGGAGAACAGCGCGACAGACACCGGAGACAGACTCAGGACGCCGAACGGACAGAAACGGTTTTCAGCCCAAGCTGAAGCATAGAACTTCGTTTTCGATTATCGAAGCGAAAAATGTACAGCACGGCTATCACAAGACGGCGCGGGAGCTCTCTCGATTTTTATAAGAGAGAGAAGACGATAGTGCGAGAAAAATCGAGAGAGCTCGCGCGCCGTCGCGTGATAGCCGTGCAGGTATGTTATTTTGTCACTCGCCATTGAAATGATTTTTTTTTTCTGAATAAAAAACCACGACGTATCAACCTTCCGCAAAACTGCTCTTATATTCAAACACCCCGTAACCATGACCGCTGACCGCCATTATTACAGCAGCCATATTATTAAAGAAACCCTTGGCATTTTTATTATAGCCCCCCCTTAAGAGGGTGAGATCCAGACAACTCGTAAAATGTCCCAAAGAATATGGAAATAGATGCGGCATGGTTGTTTGATGCTCTATACAACCTATTTGCCTAATGGAGTGGAATATATGGGTTTGTGTCCTTTTTCACGCTTGACGTCATATTTTTGTGCACTATGAACTTGTTAGTTTTTATGAGCGTCCTTTCGTGATTGGGCTGGTCCTAATTTATTCACTGCTTTCTTGAAATTGTGTGTTAAATGGGGTACGATAGTAAAATGTGTTGTGTCATTTGGAGTGAAATTGAAGGGATGGTTTTGTATGCGTCCACAAGCTTTTAGATAGTATGAGGTCAGATATACCTGTATCGTTTGTGCACTATGAACTTGTTAGTTTTTTATGAGCGTCCTTTCGTGATTGGGCTGGTCCTAATTTATTCACTGCTTTCTTGAAATTGTGTGTTAAATGGGGTACGATAGTAAAATGTGTTGTGTCATTTGGAGTGAAGTTGAAGGGATGGTTTTGTATGCGTCCAGATGATTTTAGATAATTTGAGGTCAGATATACCTGTATCTACGAGTATAATATGTATGTATTGCAAACAATTGCATTGAGTTGATAACTTAAAGGGCTAGAAGGGAGGAATGTTTCTTCATGACTAGTTACATCGTGAGGCACGAAGTCAGGTGCATCAAGATTTACAATTAATATTTTTTTAGGTAAGGTCAGGTGGGGTAAGAAGAACTACCGGGAAAGTGAAACAGTAGTTAGTAGTTACCAACTACTGTTTCACTTTCCCGGTAGTTCGTAGGGCGTGACTTTTGAAATGTTTAGGTGATTTAACAGTGTTATTAACCTTGACATTTAGTCGCGTCATATCTCGTTAACAAAATACTTAAAACTTCCAATCGATGTGAATGTCACGATGTATATATCACAGTCAAATATCGCAAAGTAATCCCAAACCCACAACCCATAAATTGTGGAAGTGGTTGGAGGTTTCATTTTGCAGCCATAACGTAGTACCTGGTTTTACTTTTGTATGACTCCGTATTGTACTACAACTATGGTTGTCACTGCTGCCAATTTCGTACTGTCGTTTTTGTCCGGTGTGAATTAGCGTTGTAAACATTGTGTGGTTTAATTATCAATATGTTAAAATGTTTAAAACCAAATTAAAACAATTTATTAGTGATAATGTACATTAAGAGTCCGCAGTAAGCTCGGCCGAATTTCTCCTTCCCATACAAACGTAGTTACGCTCTCATTTTAAATCTACGTGTTGGATTGTGGCGAAACTTTGCATATACATTGACATGAGAGAATCGAGCTTACTGCGGACTTTTAAATGTTATCGACAAGCTGGATGTACTATACATATGAAATTGTTTTTAGTTTAAGCTCATTGTAAGTGAACTTATTGTTATTTATGAGTAATAAAGATCTTTGAACCTATATATAAGAAGTTAATTTTGAATTAAGTATAGTAGCGTCTGCTAACCAAATTACAAACTTCAAAGAAAAAAATTGTATGAGCGTTGATATATTAATAAAATTGCACCCTGCTTTGATAGCTCCGTGTAGTCGAGAGCGGCGAGCCCGGTATTCATGAACGTTGCTGGTTCGAATCCAGCTCGGGGCAATTAATTTTTCAGTTTCCTTTAAATTTAAAGTTTATATTAAATTGTATTAGGCAAAAGCCTAAACTACTGCAGTGGTTACCGTATTGCGACAACCTAAATGACAGCTCCTTTGCAGGATGATATGATTGATGGAGTGACGTCACTCAGGCATGAATGCGTGACTGGGAACGCGTAGCTGTCAGAATGTGCCTGTCATTGTGGAACAATAAATTGTATACACTAGTTTATCAGGCTGGGCGAGCTTGAGTTGTTAGTAATGAATGCTATCAGTTTTCTACTCGATTACTGAAATAAATAGATAAATATTAGGGCACAATCTTAGACAAAACCGAACTAGCCCCATAGTAGGCTCAATTAGGCTTATGTTATGGGTACTAGACGGCGATATCCTACTAATATTATAAATGCGAAAGTTTAGATGTTTGGATGTTTGTTACTCAATGAGGCTTAAACGGCTGAACCGATTTGAATGAAATTTTGCACGAAGATAGTTTATAGCCTGGATTAAAATAAAGGATAGTTATTATCTCGGGTCCACGCGGACGAAGTCGCGGGCGGAAGCTAGTATTTAATATATCAAACAACCAAGACTCGGAAACAAATATTCATCTCATCACACAAATGTTGGTCCTTACCGGGTTTCGAACCTGGGACCTTTAGCTTCGTAGGCAGCGTCTCTTCCCACTAAGGCTAACCGGTCGTGAGTAATAGTTAGGGTGATGTTTTTTGAATGTTTCTATAGAAAAAAGCTCCCCACAGCTTTCTTTTTCTACCTGTCTAGCCTTGTCCCTGACTTTTACCAGGGTCTGCATTCCCGCAAGGTCTTTTTTGCGCACTTCGGCCTTTACGACATCGTGCGTGACGACATTTATGTAATTGAATCTTTATTTCGCCAAAATAACACCCACTTATTTTAATAGAAAAATCAAACATCTTCTCTCTTTCTTTTTCTGGTCTTTATTTTCTTTTTTTAACCCAGCCTACTCAAACCATACATCATTTTACGACACAATCACGTTTATATATACGATGTTATTTTACCAAATCTAAAAGCTCATTTAATGAAATATGATATATGAATAATGCTTCGCTAAGTTAGATATTCATCGAAATTTTTTAATATTAATATTTTTACGGGTCTAACGCGATATTTATTTACCTTTACGAGTATTTCTGACGTTTCGACACGGGTTCCACCGGTCATGGTCGCAGATGACTGTCGATGTCGTGGCAACAAGTTGTCAACCGACATTTGGGTGCACAATCTTTCACTACCCTGCAAAAGTCGATAAAAATGTGGAGGGTAGACCCGACAAAATCCTCTACCCGCCTTTAGGCCTTCATTTTACTAATTGTCTAGGGCACGGCACACAACACCCACAGTATCCGCGAACAGATCCGAAGATATCACCAAAATCTAAATATAATCGATGACATATCTTATCGAAATTTGTTCAAAAAAGCCATTCTTGAAGTGTTTCTCACGTGGGGGCGTGGTTTTTGGAAATCGATTCGAATCAATATTATGCTCACTTCTCCTCTCATCCCTGTGAGGCAGCCCAGCTACTAAAATTAAAATTTACATCAGAGTACCATCTATATTATTGTATAATCTATGTCGTTTAACTACAGCCATAAAGCAGACATGCCGTAACGTGTGACTACGTATTATGAATGAAAATATAAAATTATATGCGTTCCTGCTTTATCGACGCTATGACCCGATTAGAATTGAAATGTTAGGCGCAGAACACACGAGGCGTTTCGGCACCGCGCAACGTAGCGTTAGCGCAAACGCGCGTAGGTGCGATGCCCAGGAGGTCACGCGTTTTACATACATCGTGCTCGTCGTAGTAAAGATTCGAAACGCTTAACGCGTTAACTCAGTCCGAGCAACGCTACGTTCTGTGCCTAACATTTCAACTCTACGTAGAGTTGAAATGTTAGGTTCGATACTTATAGGGATATTTTTAGCCTATAAATTATCTCGAAATTTAAAAATAGATATGTCTATATAAGACAGGCTTGCGAGTTCTACGTCTCACTAGTGTGTACGTAGCTCTATTAAAGTAAAATTTCAAAATCAACGAACGTGCAACGCATCATTGCGCGGTGCAGCGCCTCGTGTGTTCTGCGCTTTATAGCGCGGTTGCATTTAAGTATTGCATGTGTGCAATATCCTTTTTGTTATAGCTATTAAAATGCGGACAGTACAGTTAGAATTAATAAAAATCGGACCAAGTGCGATTTTTATTATACCACAGTGTCCTGCTTGATGCTAAGCAGAAACGGTACCTATAGGTACTCCAGGAAAAATACGGTTTTGAATACTATTCATGTATAATAGCGTGTCTTGCTTATTTATTTGCAGAAAAAGGGTAAGTTTACATGACTTAGAGTAAATACATTATTGTTTCACCTTTTTCCAACTGTTACAAACAGCATGCAAATATGTACATATACGATAACATTTTTGTTATTAAGCCGGAATTACATTACGAAATTAGTGACGTGACAATAAATTTACCAAAAGATCGTGCAGGGCACGAAATTGATTTGCATTCGTGAAATTTATGCATGCATTACGAAAATATATTAAATTACACGGGAAACTGTTGGTAAAACTAATGTCACCAATTAAATTTCACGCCACTAATTTCGTAATGTAATTCCGGCTTTATGGTGGCCCTAAATTACATTCAGTAACATTTGCAACAATTAAATAATTATAATATTCAAGTTTAACACTTGTTTAATTATGCCTACATTTTAAATTATAACAATATATTATTATCATGGCAAATATAATATAAAATTTGTACCAACCTAAACATAATATTACACTTAGTGGTTTAGATATACACTGACGTTGATTTTCGTTGTACCGACAGGTAGAGACAAATTCACGTGCCTCAATCACCAAAGCTCAACCTCCAAGGCTTTTATTGTAATATTTAAAGCAGTGATTCTTAAACTTTGGTTAGGCATAGACCACTATCGCAATTTCAAAATAAAGCAAACCCCTGTTGATGAAACTGTTGAAAAAATCTCATGTTTATTACATATACCTACATACTGTCATTATCCATACCTACGTACCGCTTACGTTAAGAGTGAACGAAGTGGCCTTTGACCCCTAGCAATCATGTCACGGACCCCTAAGGGGTGCATGTACCACACTTTATGAAAGCCTGATTTAAAGGTTTGTGGGGCAATAAATGTTATTCTATATACCTTTTAACCCAGCCGAAATTGACAAACCTCGAAACCAAGGGAAGTGTGATGAAATATTTAACACACTTTAGAAAAGGAGGAGGTTCAATAAATGCAGCATGAGGCAGGAGGATAAATAAATAAAATACCTAAGTATTTTGTTTGTTTATGGTTTGTTCACATAATGCTTTGTCAATTGTAGACCGATTTTCAAAATTCATTTTTTATTTGAAAGGGGGTTGGTGTGGTTCTGTCGTTTCCATTATAACTCGTATTTTAACCTTGGAAATCACAAGTTTGGTGAAGTGGAACTGATAATGAAGACCGCAGATGGTTTATGGAACTCATCAATGATGATAAAGTACTTCAAAGATTCTGATATGACTTCCTTGCAGTGGCAACTACTTAACGAATTGTCAAAGGTGATTCTGAGGTCCTCGAGGATAATATGATTGCTCGATATAGCGACTTTTTATTCTGTAATAAATGGTAATAATCAAAGCATTTGCTCTGGAAAGCAATTTATGTGGTGAACTGGTAAGGAAATATAGAAATGTCCATGTTTATTCATTTATTCATTTATTCATTCATAAGTCAATGTAAGTTTACAGCATACGTAACACCAAAACACTTACACGATAAATTATTACACATACCTATATAACAGAACACAATACATGTCAAAAAATAAAAGATCATCAATTTGGTAACATTCGCAATTATGAATTATAAAATATGTCAAAATAATAAATAATTTTAATTAAAATTGTCAAGGAACTGCTTAGCAATACGGCATAATTTAGTAAGGCGATCAGCAAACATGTCAACCTCCTCGTGCTGAGTGAGCATTTGGTGTAACAAAGATATTGCGCGCGCAGTAGGAGCGTGTCGAGCGTGGCGCGTGCGAGCGGACACACGCTGCAGCAGGCCCGGCCGGCGGCGAGGCGCCACCGCCACGCAATCCAAATCCTGGGGGACCCTCGTCGGAACCACCAACCCGATCCTCCCGAGCACAGCCGGGCTGTCCACTCTGTGATGGACCACAGACAGGTAGTGGACTAACAACAGCAACTTCCTCCTCATCCGAAGCGTGTCTAGCCCAACCATCCCGGAGACGAACAATGAAGGGTACAGGTATGGGTAATACCCGTAGGATTTGCAGTACAACCAGCGGGCGAATTTACGCTGTACTCTTTCCGCCAACAAAGAGTATTTATCCTCGTAGGGATCCCAAATAACAGCCCCATACTCCAACCTACTACGGACATAGGCACTGTACAAAACCACAGCGACTCCGACATGGAACTGCTTCGATGCCCTCATGACGAAACCTAGGGTTTTGCTAGCCCGTTTGCAAGTATTAGATACGTGTTTTCGGAAATCTAGTTTTGTATCTAACACTAAACCCAGGTCACTGATTTCGTCGACTCTTTCCAAACAAGCGTCCCCCAGGCCGTAGTCGGTTAAAAGTGGCAAGCGTTTACGTGAGAATGTTATGACCTTGCATTTTGCTTCATTAAAAGGCAAACGGTTTGCAGCACTCCACTCAGCTGCCGCATTGATGTCGCTCTGTAACGCAGCGCTGTCCGCCATACTACTGACGCCGAGCAACAACTTTAGGTCGTCCGCAAAAAGCAGACACTCAGCTGAACGAATTGTATCAGGCAAATCGTTAATCATTAAAAGAAATAACGTAGGCCCCAGAGTGCTGCCCTGACTCACCCCAGACAGCGTGCAGTAATCGTTTGACTCGAAGCCGCCTACCCTGACATATTGCTGCCGTTCGCACAAGTAACTGGAAATGAAACTCAAAAGCTTTGGCGTGAAGCCCAGTAATGAAAGCTTTTCCAGCAAGATGTCGTTGTCTACCAGGTCGAAAGCTTTCCTAAAGTCGAAATACGCAGCATCAACCTGGCGTCCAGCGTCCATCTCCTTGCAGACGTAGTCAGCGAGGGCAACCAGGTTTGTAGTGGTAGATCGGGCTTTACGAAAACCGTGCTGACTGGGGTGCAAACGATTAGACACCTGTTGACTTATGTGTCGGTTAAGGGTCATCTCAAATACTTTACCGAACACGGATAAAACTGCTATGGGTCTAAAAGAGGTGACATCCGAATCGGATCCTCCTTTGGGAACCGGCGTTACTCTAGACTTTTTCCAGCGACTAGGATAGATGGATTGTTTGAGCGAGAGGTTAAAGACGTACAACAAGGGAGTCACCAAGGCGGAAGCACAATCCTTGGCCAAAAACACCGGGATACCATCAGGCCCTCCAGAAGATCGCGGTTTGAGCCTTCGTATTGCCGCTCTAAAATCAACCTCCGTAATGGAGGGGATCGAGATTTATAGCTTGACGGTACTGAATTGAAGTCAGTTTTAAACTGTTCTCTGGACATTGCAGATTGGCCGCCACCTTGGAAAATGTACCTACTCCATTCGAAAACCTTTAGAAATAGTTGTCAATAGAAGATCATTCAGTGAAATATCGAAGTGTGAAACCAGATTTCTACAGTAAAGCTTTTTTACAAGCTTTTATTTTCGTCTCAACGAGTAGTTGATGGCAGTAAGTATACAGAAAAGTACAGTTGGAATAAAAGCTTGTACTTACCAAAAATTTTGATTGATTGATTTTTTTACCCAGACTTATTTAGCACTTATAACATTTAATGATCTTCAGTTTTGTCATATATTTCATGTCCATCAATTCAATGGATTTTGAAGAAAATGCATATGTTTATATAAAAAAAGGTGTAACTTTTAACACTGTTAATCCCCTTAGTCCCTAGAGACAGTCATTTTAAGACAAGAAAGAAAAAATGCAAAATGCTTCAGTTAGTTTGTTCACTATGACATATTTACCCGATCCCAAATAAAAGAGTCGGATCTGCAAAATTTTGATTTTTGGTCATTACATTATCATTAAAAACCCTAAAATTCTTCTTCGTTTTTTTCAATAGTTTCCGTAAAAAACAAGTTTAAAATGTCGGATCTTGATGACGTTTAAAAATGTCGGTGGTGACAGTACCGACATTTTTGCGGGACATAGAGAGAGTGCAATGAGTCGGATATATGCCACATTCTACCTAATGGAAAACTACTTATAGCGCGTTTTTTAAAAGTACACGTATGGTCAACGACTACTAGGTAATAAACAATAATAATAAGCAAACATTCGAAGTTTGACAACGATATTCCATTACTTAACAATTTCTTCCATAAGTACAATTTTTTCGATACTTTGACGGCTTCTCCTGAAGAGTAGCCGTTTTGCAGATCCGACTTTTTTATTTGGGACCGTCGATTTGCGAAGCGTGCTAATTGCAGTCGAGGGAGGCGATGGCTGAAATGCGCATCATACTCGTGAACGGGTGCTGTTTGTGAAGTCCGGTCAATTCATGTTTGCAAGGACGACAAGCAACTTTATTACAATGTTTAGCAGAATTTACATGAGGAACTTCACTCTGATCTGATCTCATTTGATTGTACAAATTTATTATTAAAATGTTGACTCTCAGAGACCTTAAACATATCTTAGAATTACGAATTGTTACAACTGATTTGGATAATCTACTTTATTTTCTTATGAATGACTAGCTTCCGCCAGCGACTTCATCTTTGTGGGCCCGAAATAAATACTATCCTATATTTTAATCCAGGCTATATATCTTCGTGCAACATTTCATCCAAATCAGTTGAGTCGTTTACGCATGATTGAGTAACAAACATCCATTCGCATTTAGAATATTAGTAAGATGTATAATTTAGAACCTTTCGCATTCATAGTATTAGTAGGATTAGAGCCTAGTTATACAAACTATCGTAGGTAACTTTATTGTTTATGAAATATTAGTACCAAGAATAGATATACATACGTATTGACTAGTAAAAGTCCCCTTGTGGCCTATTTGTAGATTAAATACTTCACGGTCATTGGTCATTTCTAGTATGAGGTGGCCAGTTATCGAACGGTGGTCAGTTATTGGCGATATAGCCAGGCCGTACTAATGCACACATCGACTTATAGTCTACGGACTGATTGCCGATAAGCAGAGAACAAAAAAAAAAAAGTTATTGGCGATTTACGAAGAGCCTAATACGAAGTCAGGTCAATTGAAAACTTAAAAAAAATATCACACACATGATTACACAAAAACAAAAATTAAAGCACATCATCACAAATAAAATTTAACTTCACAGGGATTTGAACCAAGGCCTTTACAAGCACGGTCAGTAGCCACTATAGGTAGACCGCTCTCAATCCTCGCCTTATTTTACCCAAAAATGCCGATAAATAGCCATGTTTCTGAATCTACGCAAACTTATAATGCATATAAATAGCCATTTTTCCGAATCTACACAAACTTAAAATGCCGACAAATAGTCATGTTGCTGTATCTACAGAAACTTATAATGCCGATAAATAGCCATTTTTCTGAATCTACACAAACTTATAATGCCGACAAATAGCCATGTTTCTGAATCTACGCAAACTTATAATGCCGACAAATAGCCATGTTTCTGAATCTCCGCAAACCTATAATGCCGACAAATAGCCATGTTTCTGAATCTACGCAAACTTATAATGCCGACAAATAGCCATGTTTCTGAATCTACACAAAGTTAAAATGCCGACAAAGCCATGTTTCTGCATCTACACAAACTTATAATGCCGACAAAACCATGTTTCTGAATCTACACAAACTTATAATGCCGACAAATAGCCATGTTACTGTATCTACAGAAACTTAAAATGCCGACAAATAGCCATGTTTCTGAACCTACACAAACTTAAAGTGCTAGAAACTCAATAAAGCTACCAATTGTTAGATCAAAAGTTCCCTATTTATAATATTAGCGACTAGTAGCTATAAGTTGCTTTAAAAGAAGCGAGTGACAAGTACACCCACATTTTTAACGGGTCAGCAACGCACATGTAACATCTTTGTAGTTGCAAGTATCCATAGGCTACGATGACTGCTTACCATCAGGCGGGCAGTACGCTGGTTTGTCACCGACGTGGTAAAAAGTATGAATCTACACACCCATTTGTTTTGCAATAATACTTACACACTTTTGTGTATAATATTCGCCATATGTAATTTCAATAAAAAAAACTTTACTTTAACTTTTTTTTATACATACATAGAGCCAACAGCTTGAAATATAAATAGTAGTCGTAAACCGCAGGTTTTTATTTTATTTTATTACAAAAGTATATTAGTGCACTAAAGTGAGGTGGAAAGCGCAATGAATCACGATTTTACGATCTTTTAGAACTCATCGTATCGAGTACTATTTAATGTTGAGATTATTTAATGTGGCGGACTTTTTATGAAACTGTCATTGGAATTGCAATCTTCTTACTTGGTCGGTAGAGCTGCTTTTCGAATGGCCTACTTTGATGCAATTCGGCCAACTCAAATAATCACAGGTATACTTCAAAAAGTAGCCTGGCTACTGGATTAGGGCATAAAATTGTAAGTACGTTGTTCAAGTTTAGTTTAGTTTAGTTTATATACAGGGTGTCTGAGCTCGGGGCATTTAAAGCGACTGCTTTATACAGGCTGTGGCCTCTATGGAATATCAGCAGTTATTCTATAACGGTCCCAGTTTCAAAAATATTGAATTCCGAAAAAAAAAAATGTATTTGTGTAATTAATAATGAGACATCTATCACGATATCGTAGCATTTGTAACTTATTAAATATCTTGTCAGAACACTGAGCACTTGTGTCATAGTGATTAATAGTTCAAAATTCAACATTTATTTATTTGTAACCATAGGTTAAATATAGATCTTATACAATAATTTGTTTCACTTTGTTTTGCCATTTGGCATACAAATATAATCAAGAAGAGATGCCATGCACTAATTATAATATGATGTCAAACAATAATAATAATTTGTTAAATGTCAACTAAAATAATAGTGTACTTAAAACTAAAACAACTTAAATTCAAAATGTGTCCAGTAAATATTCCGTTATCGAATAGTATGCTTTTTTTACCAAAAATCCATACAGGCATTTCTTAAATTCGATTAAATTATATATTGTAAGAATACGTTTCTGCAACTTATTGTATATTTTAGGTGCCATCCCAAAAATAGTTTTAGCAAGCAAAGCTGAGTTCACAGATTTTATGTACATTTTTCGCATCTGCGAGCACTTTTAAACATTGAAAATTGATGCATGTTGTTTTTAATGTAAACCGCGGTTAGTGTCTTTGTTTTCCATTAATTTTTGGAGTTTTGTTTAAAAATATGCGAGATTTTTTTATTTAAAATGTAAAATAATATTGATAGTATTCCAGTTAAAAGAACTCAGGCATGCTGAACATTGCTGATTGGCTTAATAATCCACCGTTTCATTTATTGCTCCAGTTACAGAGCACACCCTGTATATAAAGGATGAGCACGGAGCGTTTAATGGCGGTATCGTTTCCTCGTTAAAATAGGGAAGCATTGGTCTATATTTCGTCTATATACCGTTAACAATAAAACTATCACATGCAAATATGTCACGCAGTCATGTTCTTTAAAAGGGGACCATAATAATGATAATGATCAATCATGATTTTGTCACTAACCTTGACAGTCCAGTGGGCGTAGCATGGTTGCCATTTTGTCACTTATCGTTGTGGTAGAGACGCCCATCACGCTCTGACAAGTATGCGAGAGCGAGAGTGACGGATGCCTTATCCACAACGATAAGTAATAAAATGGCAACCGTGCTACGTCCGCTGGGCGGTTTTGGTCACTCGCTTTATAACTATATTACTTATTGTATTTTTGGTGTCCGAAAATAATTCATTTATAAATTAGTACGATTTGTGTGACAGGCCAACGTTGCCTTGGGGGCACATCATATGCATGAAAATTTTACAACTTGCAAACGGCATTGGGTAACCTTGTATGAGAAAAAATGTCGCTGTTCTTTTTTGCAGCGGCCAAGGATGTTTTTTAAGCGACTTCAAAAAAAGGAGGAGGTTCTCAATTCGGTTGTATTTTTATTTTATTATTATTTTTTATTTTTTAATCATTTTTTTTTTCAATGTTTGTTACCTCAGAACTCCGTCATTGATGAGCCGATTCGTACATTTTTTTCATAACTCGTGTATTTACACCCGGAATTCATAAATTTGGTGGAGTGGAATTGATGATGAAGACCACAGATGACTTATGGAATTCCTCAATAATGTACTTAAAAGTACAAAAGTATATCACAGATTCTGATAAGGTTCCGTTGAAATAGCAACTAAAGAAGTGCCAAAGGTGATCCTTGTGGAAACGACGGAAGTCCTCAAATATTATCGGGTCACATACAGCGATTGGGTTTTTTTCTCTAATAATCAACGCATTTGCTCTCGGAAATCAGTTCGTGGTAAATTGGAAAAGAAATGTGGAAATGTTCTCGTGGCTTGGCGGAGTACTAAATTGAAGTCGGTTAAAACTTTGTTTTAAAGTAAATTATTTAATAATCGTTTGGAGGACCTCTTAATACGCATATATATATAGAATTAAACGCGTAAAACAATATCGGAGCCGAGATATTTAAGTTTGAATTTTTGTTTATAACTTTTCAATATGACCTGTGAAAATATAAATTGCAAATATCTTGGCTCCGATGCATTTTAGTTTAGTGTTTGATAACAAAATATGTTTGTCTTGAGTAGATCTATCGTACCTAATCTACCACTTTTACGAATGGCCGCTCATCTAAAAAAAATACAACATTTTTACCCAAACCCTTTCGAAATCCTCCGACATTTTCATTTTAAAGTTCAATATCTCAAAAACAGCTGAACGGATTTTGTTAAAACTTAGCTAAGAACCACCTCGACCACTTCAGCTTTTGGACAAAAAAAATCTGTCCATTCTTTTAGGAGCTACGACGCCACGGACAGGCACACAGACACGACAAACTTATAACACCCCTCTTTTTGCGGCGGGGGTTATGAGGAACAACACTAGGTATTCTTTCCTCAATTTAATCTCATAAATTGTCATGTAGGTATAAAGTTTTTAATAAATAATACTTCACGAAATATTGCCTCCCCAAATTATTATTCAACCCTCTTTGACGACAAACTTCCAGAAATTCCTTCCAAGTGCTCATCCTTAGGTATTTGAATAATAATGTACCTACATGTACACCAATTACATGTGTATATGTAGGGAGGCCTATATATCCAGCAGTGGACATCTTTCACATGATAATGATGAGTAATTGTATAGATAAGACAACATGCTGACCTGGGTCCATTTCGTGACAAATCAAAATGCGTTTTTATTTTTTTTATTTTTTTTGTCAATTTTTTTTATGACAGTATAAATTGTCATTCGCACATGAAATTTATAATAATTTATATCATGATCGTCAAAACCAAAGAAAATAATAATAATAGGTATTAACACAATGTTAATAAGGTGAAATATACAATGAACAGCGGGCGTAGCACGGTTGCCATTTTATCACTTATCGTTGTGGATAAGGCATCCGTCACTCTCGCACTCGCATACTTGTCAGAGCGTGATGGGCGTCTTTATCACAACGATAAGTGATAAAATGGCAATCCTGCTACGCCCACAGCAAATAAATAAATGAATATATCTCTTGTTAGGTATAACTGTGTTCTTAAGGGTGGATTGCACCGACTTACGATTACCTACAGGCCGACCAACGTTAAATAAGTATGGGCGCCGGAAGCTGTTATCTCCTAAGAAACATATAAAACTTTCCATATTATCGGGTTTTATTTTAATCAACACCGCTTCCGATTACAGACGGTTTGGCGCAACCCACCCTTAGACTGAATTGGTATAAATTGTGCGTTGCATAAAATCGATTTTCACTTATTGTTCACTGAAACCACTCAAACAAACAAATATAGCCCAAAGATTTCCGAAAAAAAAAATGCAGTTAAAGTTATTATTCAATTCTAAATACTAGCTGTCTTTGTCCATATACCTAATACGTTTATTCAATACAGGTGAAAGAAAAGAGACCTATAAAATTTCCCCCTACATACAAATTTACAAAGCTATCAACCCCAGACTTTTCCTCTGTATAATATTAGTATAGATTGGTAATAAATATGTATTATTAAAGATCATTTCTTGCGTAAACCAGAGGGGTAGGCACGTGACGTTTCCAACGCGCGTTAGGACATTCCAACTGACATTTTTCCATATAAAAATGGACATTTAGTTTAGATCTTCCTAAGGTACGTACAATGCTTATGAGACCTGCAGAGGGGTGATCTCGTAAAGTTTTCACCTTGTCAACCGTTATTTTTCCATATAAAAAGTGACATTTATTCAGAGCGTGACGAGACGTGTAATTTCTGTGGTTCCTCACTGGATCCACAGAAAACCAGCGCCGTTGGCACTGCTGTGTCAACTGCATTGCTGAACGGAGACCTTTTCGGTAGCACATCCCTATTTGATAGTTCTTAAGGTGCATTATGTGAATGTATGTGTAATGATGTGTTATCCGAATTTTCTATTCTATTCTTATCTATTATAATTCACTGTCAGAGAGGCAACCAGATGGCTCGCGGTATTTCAGCTTTCGAAGTGTTGTGCCTCGTGCATTTTTTTTTTCACAATCCTATTTCCTAACCCGTCACAGTTGGCTCAGTTCAGGTTGCACAGGGCGGTTCCACAACACTACGGTAGTTCAAATACCGCGAGTTATCAGAGGCTCTAGTATAAGTTTTACCGAAACAAAACGTTACGACCGCGTTTGCGTTTAGCTGTCAAATCCCATACAAATTGAGGGTAAAACGCAAACGCGATCGTAAAGTTTTGTTTCGGTAAAACTTTACTAGAGCCTCAGGCTGCCTCTCGAACATTGAATTACCCCTTTGCTTTAACTAATAGGAATAAGTTATTGCAAACTGTGAACATGGACCATAATATTCATAGGTAATTCCGGGGGAGATGGCCATAAGGGGGAGATGGCCGATCGAAATATTTCATGGAACCAGTGACTTGACTTCGCGAGTTTTTGTTTATTTCGTCGTGGGAGTACGGGTGCAGTTAACAATTAGGCAAAAAAAGTAAATCGTCTTTGACTGTTTGGACTAGTGTCAATATTTTTTGGAGGGTTCAGGCATTACCTGGTTATGATGTTATTTTCTTCAAATAATGCTGTTTTTTGTATTTTTTGCAAAGTATATGAGTGTCTCATTGTTCTGGGGTCAGATTTTGGCATGACTTGTTTTTATTTTAGGTGTGGTCATCTCTCCTGGAAGAAAAGTAGAGATGGCCACTGGCTAGTGCAAGTCGGTATGCCATATGATACCGAATGTGTGTCAGAGAAGAGTATAAAAAAGGAGAGCAGGAAAGCTAACAATAAAAAATATCCAAAACGGGGCTAACTCGGTGTGTAAACGAAAGAAACTACCGCGGCTGTGAGGAAAATTATTATGAGTTATCTTCTTCGAAGCCTGATTTCAGTGTAGTTTTGGCTACTTTAGAATTGCATCGAATTCGAGGACATATGCTTAAGAGTCAAAAATAAAACGAAAAAAATACTAACTGAGAGAGTTAAGTTATGGCCATCTTTCCTGTAAAGGTATGGTCATCACACCCGGACATCTTGGGAGAGATGGCCAATCATGTTTTTTTTCAACAGTCTTTTTTCGAGGTGATTTATATAGATGTATATTTTTTGTTTAATAATCTAGATTTAATTAACAAAAGTTTAATAAGGAATACAAAAAGTATTCGTAATGTGTAAGCTTTTATTTTAACAGTGTTCCAAAAAAACTATGGCCAACTACCCCGGACTCACCCTATAGTATGGGTTTCAACAGTTACCCTGTCGGGCATGTCATTTTATTATTTATGCTTATAGACTAACAATGTTACTTGCAAGGATACAAAATTAATAACAAAATGTAGTAGGTACTCGGACAGTATTTAACTAAATTCAAAGATGTCTTCTCTATGAGCCAGCTTTTTAATTGTGCCTTAAAAGAGTTTAGATCTAGCTGACGCGCGTACTAACGACAACACTGTTAACTGACCATCCTGTGTTTATATCGAACCTTATTACAATGCACTTAAGGTGCACCGATGGTCAGTTAGCTGTGTTGTCGATAGTACAATGCGTTACGTAATTGACCCTGCGACGGAGACACAGTATAGGAACAGTAGATAAACATCGAACAAAGGTACATCGCACGGCTGCACACATGCGCGCGTGTTCGGTACGCACACACACATACATAGCCTTCGGGAATGATGGAGAATGCTTCAATCGGGGCCGCGCCGTTGCCATGTTCGCTCGCTCTCACTCGCCACGTCAAAGGAAGCCGCCTCGTAGGTATGAAGACAGCGAGCAGCCAGTGCCACGATACCAAAAGGAGCCGAATAGGCTTGTAACTAAGCACCTACCAACCGAGTGCAGTTTAGCAACTATTATACTTACTAGGAAATATTTTAGGCATAGTATAGTGGTATTAAAATATTCGATGAAGTTGGAAACTAAAAACACATACCTAACTATCTATACTATTATTACTTTGTGTATACAATATTGTCTATTAAACTGTAACAGAAATACTTTGCGTACGTGACACAGCCCTGCACATCGAGCGAAAGTAGGTAACGAACGCTCCTAAACGGCCTCTGATTAACTACTGTTTATTCTTCTATACTGTGACGGAGATGTAGTTGGTATTATTTAGCAAAATGGAGGTCCCTGTATAACAGCATAATTACCAAACTATCAAATCGAAAATCATAATTTCCGCACAAATAGCCCTAGCGAAGCTTACCTACGCAATTGCATTCATAATGTGAATCAATTTGATATCGTGAGCGTTCATCTTGCGAAATTGCACAATTCTGTGGGATTGCTATGGAATGCAACGTTTTGAAAGTTGTGTGGTCTTAAGGATTTGCGGCACCATACAAATGTGTTGATTCGATAAACATAATATCGTAGTAGTAATCTGTCACCGGCCTGTGTGTCAGTGTGGAGTTCATCATATTCAGCCGAAAGATGTCCACTGCTGGACATAGGCCTCCCCCAAAGAGTGCCACAAAGACTGGTCCTGCGCCACCCGCATCCAGCTGATTCCCGCGCCTTTTGGTACGTGGTCACCACTCGAGAAGCTATCCGCCCCAACGGCCATCGGCTCTATGTGCAATGTGGAGTTGAGAGTCCTTAAATGTAGACTAGTAGACGATGATTGATAGTAAAGACTAGCCCATATAATATACAACCTGCTGCCTGCGACTCCGTCCGCGTGGAACTCGTTATATCGTAGCTCCATACAAACTTTCACCTCCCATTTCATCCCCTTAGGGGATGATTTCCAAGATAAAAACTATCCTATGTCCTTCCACAGGACTCAAACTATCTCTATATCAAACTAGATCCAAATCGGTTCAGCGGTTTAAGCGTGAAGAGGTAACATACAAACAGACAGACAGACAGAAAGGCAGACACTCTTTCGTATTTATAATGTAATTATGGATAGTATGATGGATGTCAGTGACGAATTAAATTTTATTTTTATTGTTTGTTTTATTCTTGTACAGTCAGCGTCATATTTAGCAGCTGCCAGAGTAGCCAAATATTTCGTAACACACCCTTATTCTTACAGTAATAAAGACGTGTACCGAAATATTTGGCTACTAACTATATGTCCCTGACTGTACAGATTAATATAAAGAAGCTACGGTAGCCCAGTGGTTCAGGCATGCGGCTGTCAAACGGTGGTCGTGGGTTCGGATCCCGGCTCGCACCAATGAGGATTTCGGAACGAATGATTGACGAAAGCTTATTATAGCACACAAGACTACATGAATGATAAAACTCCGTGGAATTTATTGTGACTGGATTTTTATTTATGACACTGAGTCTTTAATTTATTAAGTATTTCCGTTTTTTTCTAGAAACATTCTAGACAAATTTTAAAAACGATTTTATTTTTTATGTTGTGACGATCATATTGCGACTGTATATATATATCAATTAAAAAATATTAGAGGAAGAATAATTGAATGAATAAATTGCTCTATTTGCTTAAGATTATGTTTCTGACGTTTATTTTCGAGTTTGAATGCACGGAAAATAAATTGTTATTTACCATTGGCTTTTTGGTGAAGGAAAAACATCGTGAGGAAACCTGCATACACCTGCAAAGAAATTCAAAGGTATATGTGAAGTCCCCAACCCGCACGGGGCCAGCTTCCATGAGAGGAGCCTGTGCCCAGCAGTGGGACGAATATAGGCTGATTCATTTTTATTATTTTTGTACAAGTTAAGATAAAACTTTCGTGAGAGATGTTCAAAACAAAACTAATTATTCCACGGTAAAACTCACTTTAAGCGACACTGCCACGAAAACACTCATCCTGAAAAGAATTTAAATTGAAAGTGAAATTGAATATAATTACGTGACTCCAACCGTGAAATTGTTAGTATTATAATAAAGACATGCGTCCATTTTTTCCCAACCTCTGGTTATTGCTAGAAAACTTTGTGGTATAGTGCCTGAAATATGGTTGATTCTTCCAAGCTTCTTCTATCTTCTAGAAGATTCTGTGGACAAGCCGGCACTAACACACCTGAAAGTTTGCTCACCTAGTTTAAATACAGGTAAGAGCAACAAATTCAGGCCCATCAGTGTACCAGACTTCTTTCTTCTATTCTTGATGTTTTATTCTCTCTTCCAATTCTTCTTCTTCATGAGAACAACAAATTGAACCTGTTGAGTGTGCTAGATTATTTTTTCTTTTCTTCAGGTGTTTGTCTAGCCTTCTTCCTTGTAGTCATCTTATGTACAAAATAATCTAAGCATGGAAATGGAATTAATATAAAGTATCATGATACAACTTATTTTGAAATTCAAAACGTAGAAACTTCAACTTGTTGTTGGGTCACGCATTGATATAGAAACAAAAGAAGGTCGCTTTGCAGGCCTCCAATTTTCTCTCAATCGGATTCGGATCGGATCTATCGTCTCATGGCCGAAACGCAATACTTTGAAGTCGATTATAAAGACGTCAATACTTCATTGCATGTTCGAGAAAATTCCCTTATAAATATGAAGATTTCATAAAAATTAAACAAAACTGGAAAAAAACAAGTCAATAAACATTCATTTTTTTTATTCTAGCTATGCGATAAGTGATACGCGACATGCGTAAATTGTCGACTTTTCCCACATTTGAAATTTAATTACGGGTAGGTACTTTGTTATTTTAAAACGCGTCCCACGACTTTTATGAGTGGAAATAAATAGAGATGGATGATTGTAAAAGGGTGCGGTTTCTGTCATCGTTTAGTCATACAATGTTTTTTTTTATATATATATATATATATATATATATATATATACAAAGTACAATTATTTATTTATTCATTTATTTAATCTTTATTGCACAAAAGAATATCTTATAGTACAAAAGGCGGACTTAATGCTATAAAGCATTATGTCTGTACAGGATGAGACACTTAACAAATCAGAGGAGAATAAATACATTATATACCTATGGGTGCTTTGAGTTCGGAAATAATAAATAGACATACTATTCGGGTTCGAATCCCAGTAAGGGAACTTATTTGTGTGATGAGCACGAATATTTGTTCCTGAGTCGTGGATGTTTTTTATGTATTTAAGTATTTATTTATCTATATCGTCGTCTGGTACCCACAGTACAAGCTTTGCTTGTAACTAAGTAGTTTGTAACTAAGTAGGTCGATTTGTGTGAGATGGTCCCCAAAAAATTTTTTTATTAGTTATGTACATGTCTGTCCAGTTACCATCAGATATATCGGAGCGGCAAAAGTTCCCATAGAAACCTAGTCCCCTGTTTTCTCCCTGGATATGGCAGTAGAGCAATTTTTTTTCCATAAATCTATGGCTACTATTGAAATGTTCCTGTTTTCCCTTTTTTCATAAATTTATTCTTAAAAGAGATATTAACCTTCATCAACCTAAAAAAAAATGC
The DNA here is from genome assembly GCA_947049275.1 of Epinotia bilunana. Lineage (NCBI taxonomy): Eukaryota > Metazoa > Arthropoda > Insecta > Lepidoptera > Tortricidae > Epinotia > Epinotia bilunana. Next base: position 10,758,782 of record OX346275.1, on the reverse strand, counting down.
CAGATTTTCCTCTGTGTTTGAACATTCAGAAAACAATTTTGACTAGATTATTTAAAAAAAGGGAAACATAGGAACACGGCCAAAGTCTTTTTTTGATTTTAAATAAAAATAATAGTTAAATAGGCCAAGTTTTGGAGAAGAAATCAGGGGACTACGAAACGTTGATTTTATGTACTTTTAATAGGTATTTTCGGTCCAAGCTGCAGTTGTATTTATCGCGCTCCGCGGGGGGAGGCTTGAAGTTGGCGCGACAGCAATACATTTTACAAATACCTATTTCTCAATTATCTCGACCTTAGTGTTTCCTCTTAAGTATTCTAGTAAGTCTTGTTTTAATTAGTCAGCATCAGCAACCCTATCAAACCAAACCATTACTGAATCTATCGTCTTTCTCACACACATATATAGGTATTAGGTTTTTTTTTTAACGCCATTTTAGTTAAAACGGGCTTATAGCACGTTTCTGAATAAGGCCGTTACAATTTATTTCATATTTTATATTTTTCATATTTTTACACACATAATCAAGGCGTTTCTTCGATAATACCAACATCGGATATTTAATGTTAGTTAGAGAACTAATATAAAACTATTTACAATAACGAAAATAGAAGAATCTAAAGCTAACTTAACTTTCTTGAATTTTTTCCCGAAACTGTCGAAATATCACTTATAGCAAGCACTAGCGAATATTATTAGTAGTATGCAATATCACGGTTTATAAAATAGTAGACCATCGTGTGCAATGAACCTGCTACCGGCAGCTTGTGGGTGGGCCAAAGTCTGACATAATTCTTAAGTGGGCGCGTCTATTGTTTTCGTATCATCTATGACAGTTACATTCATAAAGATATTAATATTATATGTACTAATATTATATTTTTGTGTTTCGATTAATTTTCCTGTGATTTTTGTGTTACAAATAACTTTCGTTTTTTCTTTTTTTGTAATGTGTAAATATGAAAGTGTGTCCGTCTGTCTGTCTGTTACCTTTTTGCGCTTACACCGCTGCACCGATTTAGATTAATTTTGCCATAGAGATAGTTTCAGTCCCGGGAAAGGACATAGGATAGTTAATATCCAGAAAATCATTCCAAATGGGGGGTGAAAATTTGAATGGAGCTATGATATAAACGAGTTCCACGCGGACGGAGTCGCGGGCAGAAGCTATAGACCTTTACAAATCTCTAAATGAGCCTACTGATTTACTACGCTCGAGAAATGTAACAAGTCACAAGTGGCTCTGTGAGCTGAAGAACTCGCGAGTGCGATTATTTTCGTTGAAAAATTTAAAACGGAATCGACAAAAAACTGTATATTTATCGAATCTGCTCACATCATTTTATGAGAATCGGTGGGAAATACGACGTGTGGAGGAGAATAGCTGGACAGCGGGACATCCGGACATACGAAAGAATGTTGGATCAAGCTGAACCGGGGAACATAGTTCGCTTCGCTCGCTCGTTCAATTAAACAACGCATGCAAAATCGCATTTTTAAAGCAAACTTACATTTGCTAATTAAAGAAAAATATTATCCACCATTTTGATTTGACTGTCGGATCAAAACGAAATAATACTACTTAGGTACAAGAGTTTGCTAAACATTTTTTTGTTGAATTGAACAAAACATACATATAAAACTATATCAACCAGAAAATGTTCAATATATAGGTCATTAATTAAGTACACAGTGAGGCGAAAAACAAAGTCGCACTTAGAATTCTATAGGATTTGATGAAGTCACATTAATAAGCTTAAATCGAGATAATTTATTCCATTAAACGGGAGAAATTAATGGAATCGCGGAGACTTTGGGATGAAAATCCTTAGGAAATGATTATTAATGCGGTATCATTCCGTTAAATAGGTAAAGATGAGCTTGATACCTGTTCGTAAAATCACTTTGGGGACGAGTATTTAAAAGTTAAATGTTATAATTTGCTGCTTAAAATTGATAGGAATGGCAAAGGCAATTTAAAATTAACACATACATTGTCAAAAACCCTTTACTCTTTCTTGACTTTGTACGCGTATAAATTTTAACCTGTAATTTGCTGTTCATGTAAGAGATCATCAAAATGCGTGGCTTTTTGTTGAAAAAGTAACAAGCATGCATTCTCGTAACAAAACGAGTCGTTATGTTTGAAAGAAAATATTTATTGGTAACCATGTACAAGTAGATCTTAATAAAAAACGTATGTGAGTAACAATGGCAACCCATTTCGGGCATACAATATTAATAAAATTTGTTATTTTATTTATTACAGACCGATCAACGTTAAATACGGCGCCGGCAGCTGTCATTCCATAGGAATTTGTCAAACTTTCCAAACAGTCGGAGTTTAACGAACACCGCTTACTATTATAGACGGTTTGGTGCAACCCGCCCTAAGCATTTATCATTAAAAAAAATCATGAAGAATCACCACGTTGCGTCGTGTCGTGTAATTATTATTTTAGATACACTTTTAATTAAGGTATAATTATAAGTAAAACAAATCGCAAATGCTTTTATGTTGTCTAACAATAATTTAGGAATAATAATGCCATTGACATCTCTCAGTTTCCTCAATTTGCCTCCCTGTAATTTGACTCAAACAGTCATACTCCAAGCCAACCTCGCTTTATGCCGACAACTCTAGTTTATCTATGGAAAAAATCTCCGTCTATCTATCACGCGTCCTCGCCATTAATTGACAGCTCCTGTCAACTGTCAAACGTGTTTTCGCGCCATTTCGCCGACATGCTTGTTTGTCATAATGATGTAGATTTTGAGTTCAGATTCCGTGTAATAAAATCGTTTTGTATTGTTATTTTTGTTTTACGTGTGTATCGGCTTGTTCGTCGTTTTATTTTTTTTGTATATGTATACCTACTACCTAGCCATTAATAAAGCATGATGCGATGCGACTCTTAATTAAGAGTATGGAATAGATTTATGTTTAGTATTGATGTCAAATCAGTTTTATGTCTAGGGCAATACCACTTTTTTAATGGTTCGTTACACGAAACCATTATAGGTTTCAACGATATATTTAATGCTACCTCTCATTGTCTATCTCTATCCGTTTGTCACAGGTAATTTTGTTTGATTAGTATGAATTTAGCTAATTTATTACCGCAATAGAAAGTATATTTTTTACTTGTTTTATGCAATCTTCATGTTAAGGCGAGACCCTATTACCTACTAAGACTTCGCTGTCTGTCCGTCCGACCGTCTGTCTGTCACCAATCTGTATCTCAAGAACCGCGATAGCTAGACAGTTGAATTTTCACAAAGTATTTATTTCTGTTGCCGCTATAACAACAAATACTAAAAACAAAATAAAATAAATATTTAAGGGGAGCATGCATAGTCGGGACAGTGGGTATTGGCATCGTTCTATGCTTTATAATAAATACCTATCCATCCATATCTGGTTCAAAGTACAAACGCCAACACAGTTAACTGACCATCCTGTATTTATATAGAACCTTATTACAATGCACATAAAGTGCACGGATGGTCACTTAGCTGTGTTGTCGATAGTATGTACTTATTCGATATTTAAGTATTTTTCAGATTGTGACTCCAACTCTCATGTGTGGCTTTCAAGACCGCCGACCTCAATTATAAAAGATTCGGTCTCGGATTCGACTATACAATATTTGAATAAGCAAATAAATTACTAGTGAATTCCAACCAAACGAACCAGTTAAATCAATACCTACGACCGCACTATAAAATGTCAGTACCGGTCATGTCAACAACCAATTTCAAGACATTGTTTATAGAAATGCTAGACAATCCGGCATCCTTTCTTGCTGTAAATATTCAATTATATTCAAAATAAGATTTCTGACATCACTATGGATTGCTTTCGACATATTTATTGTAATTTATTTTACAATCGTGAAGTATTTCGTCTTTGTTTACATCGGTGACATTCGATGACTTCTAACGTCTGTTGTCAAAGAGTACTCCTTGCCAGTAAAAGAAATTAGTTCCATTAACAGAAACAGAAACAGAAAATATTTAAAAATCCACAACATATGTAGGTAGTAAGAAAATATCTAAAAGTAACTTTTCTATCGGGAATTGTTCAGCAAAGAAATGAATAAATAAGCCGAGTACAAGTCAGGAAAGAGCTCAGCTTAAAAGAAAATGGCTGCGCCCCGGGGCCCCGGGCGACTTCGTGGGAGCTCGCACATTTGCTACGATACTGTATACTTGGGATGATTTGAGTTGGCCGAATTGCTTCAAAGTAGTCCAGTCAAAAAGCAGCTCTACCGTCCGAGGTAGAAGGTTCTTATTGCAGTGACAGTTATATATAAAGTTGGCAACATTACATAATTTCAACCTTTTTTTTTTTTACAACGACGGTGGCAATCAAGCGTACGGCCCGCCTGATGGTAAGCGGACAACGCAGCCTATAGTATAGACGCATGCAACTCCAAAGGAGTAACATGGGCGTTGCCGACCCTTGATATGTTTGAGGATTCGCCGTGTTGACAGCTGAAGGAACAAATTCCCTCGCTCTCAACACAACGCATCCTCGGGAGCTTTGGCGACCTTGCTCACCTCCAGGAACACAACACTACTACAGAGCAAGTAGTAGTGTTATTATTACCATATCCGATGTAACACACTAGGTACACACGTGTAAAATAGTTTAGTGTACTGGTTGCTATTATTTGTTTTTTTCACTTTGTATCTAACAGATTAATTTACATGTAGGTACTATCGACAACACAGCTAAATCGGTGCGCACCTTAAGTGCATTTTAATAAGGTTCTATATAAACACAGGATGTACTTCACACACAATGAAAATTGTTTTTGAATGAATAAATGAAAATGAAATGACACGTTGGTGATAGGCATAACTTCAAATAATTATATTGCCGTATTTCCTAATGAGTAACAACTCTTATTGAAGTAGAAATGCCGACCCTTAATAAAAGTTTCCTCGAAAGGGACGGTCGTCGCTCCAATGTCTATACAAATTTAGTTCGGTTCTCATTTTAAAACGACATGCTATAATTACATGGAACTTATACATACAGTACGATTACTGTTAGTTAAGACCTGACAGATGGATTGCCTTCATTTAATTTTCAACTTTGATTTCATATAGATAAAGCATTTTTCAGAATACTGTTACCCACATCTACCGATTTAGTAATAACTATTTTATATGTATAAGATAAAAGTTGAAAATTAAATGAAGGCAATCCATCTGTCAGGTCTTAACTAACAGTAATCATACTGTAATGGGATCTGCAATTTCTAGGTCGTAAGCTATTTTTTATTGCTAGGAATTAAAATAGAAAAAAAATAGAGCAAGTAGAACGTTATTATACTAACCCCCTTATTCATAAAACTTAAAATGCCTCTGCTAAATAAGATGTGCTATGTCCCTTTCTTACGAACTAGTTCGGCGACGGCTAATGGCGGATGCAAAGAAAGACAAGGATCTCGTTTAGGTAATAATTTTGAGCTTACAGTTTCGGTCGAAGAAATAAGAGGCGGAGGCCCCGTGTCACTCGCTTATATATCCTTATTACATTTATAATAGTGACCTCTAGGCGGGTGCTCCTGAACTATCTAGGTATAAGTACAGAGTGCTTAATTACGTTACTTATGCTAATAAGACAGTTTACATACAACTCCGCAGATGTTACCCTCACTCCATAGTCGTGTGGCGTCATCTAAGGAGTCAATCCTTAAGCAACTGATCTGTTTATCCATCCATGAACCTAGATGGTGCTGATAGGCATACCAGGTAGGTAAATGGGTAAATTAGATCTTGTTAAGTATTAACACGAACACAAATGTCAAAGTGACAGATAAGGACAAACGAATTTTAACGCCATTTTAGTTAAAACAGGCTTGTAGGACGTTTATGAATACGGCCGTAAGTCTGTAATCGGTTAATTTTATTTCTATTATTATGTACAGCAACCTGGTAAAGGTCGCGGGATCGGTAATTGTGGCACTCTTTGGGGCAGGCCTATGGCCAGCAGTGGACGTCTTGCGGCTGATATGATGATGATGACAGAAGGTCCTCTGCTCAACGAAACCGATGTTTGACAGGCAGAAAACTCAAATCCTGGCATTTGACTGACCCTTTATTCATTTGAGGATTCGTTGAGCTAGAGGCAAGTACACAACCCGGAACACAACGCTAAATACGCACAACGCTAAATACGCACAACACTAAATACGCACAACACTAAATACGCACAACACTAAATACAAATACGCACAATGTTCTGTACGGTACAGTGAGCATCAAAAGTAGCTACTAAGTCTTGTTAAAAGGGAATAATAACTTTTGACGTCTTCGATGGCGTAGTTACTTTTGATGCTGACTGTAAGGTCAATGAGGGCATTTCCGTCATACTTTTTGATAAGTTCACTTTGGCTGGTCATAACCAAGAAGATATTTACTTTTTAATAAACCTGATCACTGTAACAGATTGGGCATTTATTTAACTATAGTAATGTTTTCATATTAAATTGCTAGTACTGCTGGTTATTTAAATATGTTTTTCTTTTTAAAACATGTCAGTTGACGGATTTTCCCAACGGTTTGGGGCTATTCCGTCAACCAACGATTTTTCCTGTATCGTGACGTATTACAAACATCTACGTCAAGTGAACAATTACCGCTGAACTCCTAATCGAAACTAAACTTTAGCGATCTCAATTGAAGGTTTATATAAGATTTTATTGCAAATTGATTTTTTGGGGCAATTCCGGCCTATTTTTATAATCAAATCTCAAACCCTAGGGAAAATCCGTCAACTGACATCATGTTTTTAAAATAATGGGCTACTGTTTTTGTGCTCACCAGATGGCGCCACTCTTGAGTAAGGTACAAAGTACAGTGGCAAACTTATTGTAATAAGTAAATTAGACATTTCATATACTCGTAAGTATTGAACGACCAATTTAGCGACCCTAAATGCACGACAGTCGAAGAGCGTGATTACCATCATACTCCTATTTTGCCTTTATCGATCAAAATTAACTATTGAACTTTGCAATCGTGCTTTAACATTCTCAAGTAAGTACAGAGTAAAAAATCAAAAATTTTAATATTAAAATCGTATAAAGATATAGACTAATTAACAAACGCTAAGATGTATATACACACCGGATGTGTATGCGTAGACAGGCATGAAAAAGTAAAGTAGCTATCTTAAGTATTCCCTCCTAATACAAGTCACACTGCTTGCAAGATGCACACGTGCTCACGTCACACAAGCACCTGTCCCACGGAAATGTATACCTTCAAGCGCACGACTACTACATCTGGTGTGCAATGCCTTTACATACAACAGTTTTAGTAGCTACTGATTTTCAATGAGGACTAATCTCAGTCTCCCGAGTTGAATAACTAATAAAAAAATCAAGCAAAAATAAAAAAAAACAACTTGCTCCTCTGCAAACTAAACTATCATTGAAAATAAAATATATAAAATCATAGTTATTATTTAAGTAAGAAAATATTAATCATAGTTATTATTTAAGTAAGTCAAATCAAAAAGGTTGGCAATATTATGAAATGGGGAAATTCCGGCACATGACGGTTTTGCCCGTTTCACAATTAACGGATTTGCCTTCTCGATCATTTCGTTAGTACCAATATTTAACCACCCATAGTTTCTCACCAACAGATTATAATTGAAAATTAATAAAACTACCATCAAACATGCATATCGAACTATATACTAAACATACTAAGCCGTAAACGTAATTTTTTTCATCGCACCGTCACGAAACACAGCAGTACACTACACTCGAGTTCGGAGCGCAACGAAACTTTGAAAGCGGGGTTTTTCCGATCACTGGCTAGACAGCGCCATCTGCTTTTGACTGCGGGTATAAAATTTTCTATCTGCTGTACCGATCGAGTCAGTAAGCATGTACTGTTGTTTGAGTAGCCACAAACGCCGTTTGACGGAAATGCCCCGCTGACGGATTTGGCCACCCTGACCTTACTTCCCCATTTGGGCTGCTCCAAATATGCGTGGCTGCGTGATGCCACCCGCTGTGCCCTTCTAATACTTATATATCGAATTTTGAAATGTACAGTTCTTAATTTTTCTAGTGGCTGTGTGAGACGCAAAACTTGCGAGACTGTCTTTAAAAAAAAGCGGTCAAGTGCGTGTCGGACCACGCACAACGAAGGGTTCCGTGCCTATTAAAAAGGGTTGTATCGTTAGTGAAATCTTATGGTCCTTTTCTTTAAGGAAGGCAGTTTTTTAGAAATATCTCAAAAGCCTTTGAACCGATCTTGTTCAAAACAATTTTCCCTGAATTGTCTGTCCATGATTTTTTTCATATTTTTTAAATGGGGGGACACAATTTTAGTGACTTTCGGAGCGATTATCTCCAAGTCTATTCACTTAATCAAAAAAATGCTGAGAAACCTTATATTTATTTTGAAAGGCCTATCGATTGATGTGCCACACTAGGTTTGCAATGAAAAAAAAATGTTGACTTTCATTTTTATGTACGGAGTGCACACTTAAAAACATTTTTTTTAGTCACATAATTACAAAACTATGTAGCGGCTAACAAAATACAGCTATCCTCAAAATTTTATTCAAATACACGTTATATTTTTCGAGTAAAATGCCTGTGACATACGGATGGACAGACAGACAGACAGACATGACGAATAAATATTAGGGGACAATCTTACACAAATCGACCTAGTCCCAAACTAAGCAAAGCTTGTACAATGGGAACTAGACGACGATATACATACTTATATAGATAAATAAATACTTAAATACATAGAAAACATCCATGACTCAGGAACAAATATTCATGCTCATCACACAAATAAATGCCCTTACCGGGATTCGAACCCAGGACCTCTTGCTTCGTAGGCAGGGTCACTACCAACTAGGCTAAAGCGGTCGTCTAAATCCATAAGGGTTCCGTTTTTTGCCATTAGGCTACGGAACCCTAAAAACGTAAATGTGACTCCTCGTGAAGATTCTATATAATGAACAAAGCTGCTCCCAAAATTTCACGAGATACGGTTGAGAAGGGCGTCCTGTAAGGTAGAACAATCCGGACGGATTCAAACGATTTTCGGCCGCTGAAGCATACTTTTCCTCTTTCGCTCCGTCGTTCGATTAAAGGAGCCTGTCTTTTTATATGTGTATTTTTTTCTCGAAAAAGTGACTCGAAAAAAAAACTATAATGAACGAACCTGCTCACAAAATTTCATGAGATCGGTTGAAAAAGGCGACACCTGTAGAAGAAGAACGGCCGAAACTGAAGCATAGAACTCCGTTCGCTCGTTCGTTCGAATAGTAGCTTTGTAAGTTTGTTTGTAGCGGATAATCTCCGTGGTTTCGGACCAATTAATTAACCGATTAAAATAAACATCACTCACACACCCAGTTGGACCATTAGGATGGTCACAGGCTATATTTATTAGTCCCGCGGCTTTGCCTGCGGTCTTTACAACTGCAGAGTCCCCAGGACGGTCGCCTCAATTCAATTCTCCATACAAACGTAGATTGGTTCACATTTTAAAACGACATACCGGAATAACGTGAAACTTTGTACAGTCGAGGTCAAAGATATGTTTACACTTTTGCACCTTATTGCCTTGTAATAAGGTGCAGTGTAAACATATTTTCGACCACGACCGTATACACAACGGGCTCCGAGATATCTAGGTCTGTAACTAGTTTCTGTTGCTATACATCATCATCATCATCATCATCATCATATCAGCCGAAAGACGTCCACTGCTGGACATAGGCCTCCCCCAAAGAGTGCCACAGTGACCGGTCCCACTTTAAACTATGTAAAGTTATCATCATCATCATCATATCAGCCGAAAGACGCCCACAGCTGGACATAGGCCTCCCCCAAAGAGTACCACAGTGACCGGTCCCGCTTTAAACTATGTAAAGTTATCATCATCATCATATCAGCCGAAAGACGTCCACTGCTGGACATAGGCCTCCCCCAAAGAGTGCCACAGTGACCGTTCCTGCGCCACCCGCATCCAGCGGACTCTAGCAACCTTTACCAGGTCATCAGTCCACCCTGTACGTACTATTTATTCATTCTGTGTAAAATCCACATGAGCCGTCCTATAAAAACTCGTTTCACCACCAAATTAACCTAGCCCAACTGGCGAGCAATAAATTTTAAATCAAAAAGATTAATTACGCTTGTTGCACTTTTAAAAAGTAAATAGAACATCCGTTCGGCCGGGAGGCCGGGTCTGTTAGGGTGCACACCGACCACGCGGCTTAACAGTTTTAGCCCCGCGTCTGTGGAAAAAATGGCCACTTACCCACTTCTGTCCCTTTGAGGGTGACTGCACAGACAAGGTATCCAGAGAGAAATCATTTGTTAAAATAACATTTTTATTTTGATAAGAGAGAGAGTGGTTTGACATTTTGACACAGGTTGCACTGGTCATGGTCGCAAAAAATAATTTAAATATGTGTACAAAGCGCGAGAGTATAGTGCATTTTCATCCTTAATACCTTTAACAAGTACTTACTCCGTTGGCTCTGTAAACCCCACTTCTCTTGGTTCTGTGTTAATTCTTGCCAATAGTTGATTTGGTGTTCACCAAGTCCAGCGCTGTAGCTCTAGCGATACCTAGAACAATTTAAACAAACGTTTCATGAAACTGCTGAGGATCAACGCTAGTATACGCTACCTATGTAATTCGCTAGTGCACAGCCAAAGAGCAAACACGCTGCGTATCACTTTATTTGGATTTTGATGCTTCAATCATTTAGCAGGCGGGCTACCAAATATATACCTATTTCGTAATTTAAAACACTACCAAATAATTCCGAAATACGTTTTTGACGAAGTGAATTGACAGATAAGTTTAATTTTAAATTATGTAACCTGTATTTGTAATAAATAAATATATACTACTATTGACATAAGATTATCCAAGATATCAGAGTCCTTAACAGAATCTAAACTCAGCTGGGTCGAGCCAAAAACGGTGTCTAGTCCCCTTCTAACCAAAATCCTGGGCCCACCACCGTCCAACTCTACGTTATTTATTTCATAGAATACGGTTATTACAATTTTGGTGTTAAGGAATATTACAAGTACAACATATTCTGCCCGCACAGGTATCGAAATACCGTGGAATGTTACGATATTGTCGCAAAATGGAGTTGGGTGGGTACTAGTTGCCATGGTTACGTCTCCTGGTTTTTTGCGGTTGAAAACCCACTAAATGTGGCGTTTTCTTGTCATTTCCGACCCCTTCCTTTAAGCGCCATCTTCTAAGCCTGTGTGATGAGGAGACGAGGCGCTATTCCACTTAGCACAAGTGCTCACCGGGCATGGGTATCGTACCACAAAGTATACCTTCATAAGTTTAAAATCACTGCGGATGACTTGTGCCCGTGTGACACCACTACTTCACAAACAATTGACCATCTACTTAGACAATGCCCTAAATTTAACTTGAGTAGAATAGACCATGAAATCGTGTGTAACAATATAGACCCGTACGACATCAAAAGTATAATTAAAAAGAATCTTCAATCGATCATTCACCAAATCATATACAGCCTTAACAAAACGAATAACACGTAACGTAAAGTTTATTTCATAGTAACAATATATTTCAGTTATATAATAGTCTAATAGTTAATAGTTAAAAGAACCAAAGTTCACCCGTATTCCTCGCGGGGTCTTTGGATCAAGAAACCATAGCTTATATAAAAAAGAATAAGCTTGTGTGATGATCTTGTAACAATAATATTTCTAAGAAACTCTTGTCATATTGTTTCTTGGGACATAATAACAACAAAAAATAGTTGACGACCCAGTTCCCGTCCGGTCGGTGTGCACCCGGCAGATTTCCCCTAACCCACAACCGCACTCTATTAATCTCTCGAAAAACAATTTCGAGTGAACGCTGTGCGAATCGAAATAACATCGAGAAAGTTCTTCTTTTGTACATTTGAAGGTTTTATTTGACTTGGCGTGACTGGGGGGTTTTTTCGCGCGATTTCACGGGAATATTGCGTCAGTGTATGAATGAGTGGGTATATTCTTAAGTACTTAGCTAGGCTTTTGCCCGCGACTTCGTTTGCGTAAATAAACCATTTTGACTTTCTCTTTGTATAAATTATGGTTTGTTTTAGTTTACGACGAAGTGCTCACTAGGAGGGATGGTGTTCAGCCGTGTGTCAATGTACATAAGTTTCGTTGAGTTGGCCGCTAGATGGCGACAGTATTGTCAAGTAACAGTGGTATCATTTTGGGACCCCTTTGAACAGAGATGGCATACAAATTTCAGTATATAAACAGTACACACTTTCAGGCAAACGCTGTTCCAATTGGCTGCCTTGTGAGATTTTTTTTTTCGCCCATCTCCCTATGTCCGCCCAAGGCCAAGTTGGCTCAGTTCGGGTTGCACAGAGCGGTTCCACAACACTTCGGGAGCTCAAATACCGCGAGCCATCCGGTTGCCTCTCGGATACTGCAGCTACGCGTCATTGTTGCTTTAAGAGTCCGCAGTAAGCTTGATTCTCCATACAAACGTAGTTACGCTCTCATTTTAAAACTATGTGTTGGATTGTAACGAAACTTTGCATATACTATGAAATGAGGTATATCTATGTCTGTAATTAGTTTATGTAGCTTCAGGTACCATTATTAAAAACATACAGCGAATTTAAGTTTTTCATACAAAACTTGTTTTTGCTGTATTTCGTTTGTTTTATAAACTGTTACCGTATAAATTCGCGTAAAAAACTTAAATTCGCTGTATGTTTTTAATAATGGTATCTGAAGCTACATAAACTAATTACAGACATAGATATACCTCATGTCAATGTATATGCAAAGTTTCGTCACAATCCAACACGTATTTTTAAAATGAGAGCGTAACTACGTTTGTATGGGAAGGTGAAATTCAGCCGAGCTTACTGCGGACTCTTAACTAGGCATATCAGCGGACTCCCGTGACCTTTACCGGGTCATCAGTCCACCCACGCTGCGTCTTCCGGTACCTGGTCACTACTCGAGAACCTTTCCGCCCCAGCGGCCATGGTTTCTCTTGATTGTACAAAAACTTTTTTTTTTCACTATATGAACCACACGGCTGCTTACTTTGTTTCTATCGTTGCATGTGAAGATTCATTCAAGTACAAAGAACTTACAAATAGGAATAAAGGCCTCTTAGACCACAAAGAGCTTTGAAATGAAAGATCTAGAGCTTTGAGCGCAGTTTTTAGTATTAGCTTTTTCTTTGAGAGTAAGACTTAAGAAGCAAATAGGAATGTAAGTAAATGTTGCTTTTAGCGTTCGGGAAAATAACTGCCGTTTTATTAGTTGTAGCTGTTTGTATTGTTTCTTTATGGAATAGAAAAATGTTAAACACCCCCGATACAGCAAACAGCGAAGAATAATCTCAACAGATGACTCGATAAAAAACGTATACTGGATATAGGCAAAATAAATAAATAAATTGTTTTGCTAATGTTTAAAGACATACAAACAAACATAGAAACGAAAACTTTATCATAAGCGCTAGAACACACCCAATTACTTAGCTACCTGAACCATAAAATTCAGACATCGCAGCCTCGGCCTAGCCTGTGCGTGTGGTACTACCATTAACTAACATACAAATTTGACATTTATAGTATCTATTCCCTCGGTTCAATTTTAAGCAATCTATACGCAAAGCAAGTGAAATTGTCCGCTGAAACGCCATGGTTCTAAATACCTTCTACGTATAAGACATTTTCCATTGTGTTTGTAAGTTGCTCTTATCGCATTTACTGCTTAGTCTTTAAGGTCCAATATCGTTCAATCTAGACGCATTTGTTAAATTGCGAATTGAAAATTGTTAAAGCCTCTATTGCGTAAGCACTAGAGCCAATTATCGGATAAATTGTGTAGTGTTATTCTGAAATTGGGTAATTTAATTAACCTATACCTATTTTCGTTTCGTCCACTTTAGTTATCAGTATCTAGTTTGCGTAGGTGCAATTTATTTCCAACCGACACTAGCGAAAAATTATTTATTTATATTGCAAGTTGATTGTAGGTAAATAATTAATTAATTGTATGAACCGAGGAGAAACTCCCAACACAGCCCTCTCCATAGCCCTTTGGTTGACTTTGAGCCTTCTTATGAGGCCCATAGTAAGCGACCACGTTTCAGTGCCATATGTCATCACTGGCATTACACACTGGCCAGACTCTCGTCTTGAGACACTGCGGAATATTGGACGAAAAGACGTGCCGATGCTTCCCGAACGCTGCCCAACCGAGTCGGATTCGACGATTGACCTCTTGTCGTTGGACTGATGACCTGGTAAAGGTTGCTAGAGCCCGCTGGATGCGGGTGGCGCAGGACCGGTCACTTTGGCACTCTTTGGGGGAGGCCTATGTCCAGCAGTGGACGTCTTTCGGCTGATATGATGATGATGATGAACCGAAGGCCGTTGGGGCGGAAAGGTTACGTTAGGTACGCGATTAAGTCCCGTTTAGTATAAATAATGTGTGAGAATCGTGAAAGTTTAAATCAATATAAATGGAAATATTGTACTAGTTTCAATTATTTCGATCATTAAGTGCTTTCCAAACATAACAATACTAATGGTTGTTGGTTTTCAAAATGGTTTTCCTTGAAATGACGATTATCGCACGATATTTCTAATCTTATCTGGGATAGGCATGGCCCCAGAAAATTCAATAAAAGACCTTCCATATTAGTTTATCCTCGGTCTAATTTGAACTAAGTGACCCATAGTTTCAATAATAGCCTATTAATCTGATCGCTCGCCCGTTATAGATAACTTTACTAACAAATTGAACGAGCAATGGCTGCACTTTTACTATGAACCTTAATTGGATTAAATGGGAATGATATTGGCTAATCCAATTACTGTTATTTAAAGATTAGATAGTACATATTGTATAATCGATGGCCTGTATAGATGGGTTATTCAAGCAGTATGAGGCTAATATGGTGCGGTAGTAAAACTGTTCTCTCGTTTCCTGAGTCCTTCTTTTTTACCGACAGTGGACCGACGTTTTTCTGCTTTTTCGATGGCCCTGCGGCACCCGAATCCAGCGGACTCCCGCGACCTTTACCTGGTCGTCAGTTCACCTTGTCTACCACGAGAAACTTTCCGCCCTCGATTCATTCTTTCATTCATTCATTTGGATGCATCCATTTGGCGCCGAGACATACCATTGGGATGAAAGTCGATAGTGATCTCTATTATCATTAAGTACTATCGTAAGAGTGTAGATTTCTACAGAGGCGCTATGGTAATAACACCACCACGACGACCAAGCGAGATGGTAGCTGCACATCTCAATAAGTAGTTCCGCTTCTTATTATTTTCCGCAAAAATAAACCATTACTCGTCCAAATTAAGAAGATTGTACACTCGTAAGGTAAGCCGTCAGCCATATTAAGATCAGTTACTTTTGGCAAAATATGCGCCTACAATGATACAATGTGCCCGCCATTATCATCACTATCTGACAAACTCTATAAGCTTGTATAACATAGCTAGCCAGCTCGTTATATATAGAAACAACTAACTCGGGCTACACCCTGTGACCGCGCCTAAACCGCACCTCGGTTTTACGACGACCTTCCGGGCGCACATCACTCTGGATTTATAGTTTGTACCTATACGTAATTTGCTTTAGTTAAGTACCGCAAAATGGGGTGAGTAGGTTGAAAACTGTCATTCAAACTTCGATAACATTTTATTTTTACTTAATACAAACTGAATGGTGTATATAATAAGTGTTGCGGACGTTTGTATTTTAGTTTTTATTTTATTTTGGGTTGTTCCATTTCATAACTTTGACGATAAACAGGAAAACCCACCTCGCCCCGTAGTCCCTCGTAATTGGGGTGAGATGGGTTTTCATACAAAGGTGATTTTGGAAGATTGTTGGATCGATTTTTTTTATTATGAGTATTACTATAGCTCCATTTTAATACATTGGAATACATTATTTTTGTAGCAGTAGCCTTAAATAACCATCTCACCCCCCTTTCATACCTTCTCTCCCAATTATAACCCAACTCTCCCCGCGAACCCTACTCTACGGTACGGTACGAACTAATTACGGGGTTTTATTTGACTTGCAATACGTATGTTGATAGAATAAAGACGTTTATTTGAATAACAATCATTACGCATAGGTACATTCACATAATGCATCTTAAGAACTAACAAACAGGGATGTACGTACTACCGAAAAGGCCTCCACTCAGCAATGCAGTCTTTGACACAGCAGTGCAACGGCGCTAGAGAATGGAGTAGAGTAGATTTATTGGCATGGTCAAATATTTTATGACATAGACCTATTTAATAATTCTACAAGAAATCTTAACGATCAGATTATTCGTGAAATATTGAGGGATGTTTTTTTTTAACAGACAAGAAGAGTACGAGGGAAAAGATGAGTACCTACAGTTGGAAGAGGACGAACTCGTCGAACTTTTTCCGACCAAATCGGAGAAATCCTAAAGAATGATACCATCGCGCTGATCTGATGATGGAATCAGAAGGTGGCCATAAGAAATCAGGACTTAACAGACGGTTACGTACCATTGAGTATGGGCTCGATAGAAACGTCTCAATGAGTACTTGATGACGGTATACAGAAAAGTACATTTGGCAATTAGAGCTTGTATAGTCATCATCAGAAGTTGCTAAGCGAAATAAACCACTCAAAATTACCTACACAGATCTTTATTTCCTTGACATTAGAGTCCGTGTATAGATCATGCGCTCAAACACTAGGACAGCTTAGGTACTTCCGCTGCAGACTGTACCACGTATTTCATATCCTATTCACCATCCCTTAACCCTTTCGTTCCGGCAAAGTCATACACAAAATCTACCCAGTTTTCCAGATCCAGTGAAATGATACCTGCTCCTCAGTTCTGTAGGCGAGTTAACTCGTTAACTCGAAATGATACTCTTACGTCCGAAAGACGACTTAACTCGGCCACGTAAAACGCTTTTCAGAGCCGGTAGACGAGATAACTCGTTAGCTAATATTGTCAAAATGAGGGCAATGTTGCCAGAGGCCTAGAGTACAGGACGCAATGTGTCCGGTTGTGCAAGTGACTGTCGATTGCTGTAATGTTTTTTTTTTTTAACGAGTATACTCGTCTACCGGATCTGAGAGCACATTGCACAAGACGAGTTAACTCGTCATCCGGAACGAAAGGGTTAACTCCGCTCATCTTCCCTTCACTGCACTTAAAATCATACATGCAAACCCTCTAAAAGCGTCCTCTTAAATAGATTTCTATATGTCCCATTATTCAATTCTCAGTCCGCAGCTGTTGCTGAGGACTTTCAAGAAAATGTATTTTCATAGCTCCCTCGGTACATAAACGACGTAAGTGTTACACAACCGACATACACTTATGGCGTTATGGTGTGCACGTTCTAACTCCTTTGATGGAATAAAGTCGTATGTTCATTAGGGGCATTGGCAGTTGTAACGTTATTCTAGCAGGGATACGCTTTATTAAATTACACAGGTGTCGCTTCGTAACCATAGCAATTTGCCTCACGTATTCGTAAGCAAAAATTATTTGTTAATATAGGGTTTTATTCGACACATGTGTATGTTTAGTACAATATTACAACCCTATTAGAACTTCTTCGATCGATTAGAGATTTTTAGAATCATTGACGTCGTGACGCGACGAGACGAAGAAATCTATATTTCTCTTTCTTATTTCTACGGTAGAAGTGAGACAGGACTTGTTTGCAAGTTCTGCTAGTCCCTCTGCTGGCAGCATTGTGACCTAAGAGTTAGAATCCTCAAATCCACACTTCCATACTTCAATTACTACACATCGACGGAGGGTCCCGAAGGGATCTGCCAGGGTGTAGGTACAAATTGGAACAGCGTTGCCTACCTCCTTAAGGGGTGCAGGTCTTTTCCTCCTGTGGAGGTGTCTTGTCATAAGTAAGTCAGTATTACATACTGACTTTCTCTACACGTACCTACATACGAATTGGTTTATTTATTTGTCCAAAACTAAATGTGTGGCGAGGGGGCACCCTTTGGAGCGATGAACTTCCATACTAATATTATAAATGTGAAAGTGTATCGGTCTGTCTGTTTGTTACCTCTTCACGCTTAAATCGATGAACCGATTTAGATGAAATTTGGTACACAGTTTGAATCCCGGGAAAGGACATAGGATACTTTTTGTATCGGAAATAAAGGGGTGAAACTTTGAGCTACAATATAAACGAGTTCCACGCGGACCGAGTCGCGGGCAGATGCTAGTAATCTATAACAATATCATAAAGAGGATAAGTTTATGAGGGTATCTCCGGAACTCCGCAACCGATTTCAAAAAAACCTCCAGTAGTATATTGAATAGGCCTTCCAGATGGACAATGGTAATATTTTATCCCGCGGGCTTGCTTGCGCTCTTTGCAGTATGCGGGCGGAGATTATACATAAAATAGCTTTTTGACAGAAATATTTTTTAGCTTCACATTCTAAGTTAGGCTTCATAGATAATGTTGTACAACAGTTTTACAATGTTATATTATCCGCAAAGCTACGCCGACACGGAAGCATTGTGCAAATGAACTAAATTTGCAATTAGCCTGCTCCAAGGCAATAAAAACGACCTATTTCTGCTTAATAGCCGTGGCCTAAATAGTTCTGTTGAATTTGCTCGCTGAGTTCATAACTTTGGCGAATTCACATTTTACTTCAACGGCTAGCTTTGTCGCGCGCGAGATAAGCCACCCGGCGTCAGAACGATGCCAAGCAGAGCCGTTTAGTTCGAACTTGCGCAGATCGGGTTTAGGGCACGTGTTTGGGTAGAAATATTATTTGCGGTTGCCATTTTATCACTTATCGTTGAGGATAAGACCATCCGTCACGATCTGCGGGCTCACCATGGTTATATCGTTTGTCATGTATTGATCTATATAACTGCTTCTCGATGACGATACGTTTATCGAGCTCGCGAACATGGTTTCGACTTCGATAACGTGTCTATTTACCACTTAACGTGAGATAAGTGATAATATGTCATCCTTCAAAGACTTTAGCATCTAGAGCTTTTAATCCATTTGCTGATAGTGCTGGTTGCTGTCATCAATATACTAGTATGCGAGTGCGAGAGTGACGGAGATCTTACCCACAACGATGAGTGATAAAATAGCAACTACGTTACGCCCGCAAGAACACAACACCACATAGGTACCTACAGAGCAAGTAGTCATGTTATTATGGTTTGTAGGGGTGGTAGAATTAGGGTGTAATTTGTGAATATATTTGTAAGATCACAGGGTTCGGTTTCCCTAGTTGAGTGTCATTGAAATTATGGGTTTATTTGATCATCCAAATTGTGTCACTCGTTATTTCCATCCCATTCATACATTTGTCAAAAACAAGCTGCCCGCGTGGCTCGACCCGCATACTACAGAGAATTCAGGCGGAGCCGCGGGAAAATTTACAGGCTATGTCAATCCTGAAGATCCATTCTATATACTTGTGGGAATTTTTGAGATTCGGATGATGAGTTCCCTACATACAAACTTACAAAATTAAATCACATCCCACACAAGGTGGACTGATGACCTAGTACAGGTCGTGAGGGTGATATGTTTTTTTTTTTTTTTTTTTGTATTTAATATAGAAACTTAATAATTAACAGGGTCCCACAAAACTGTCGGAACATGACATGACATTATTTGATGTATTTAAAAAGTATTTTACTGAGTTTTGTTTATTTAATATAGTATAGTTACCGATTTATGATACACGATCGTGTTTTGGTCATCGTCACTCGTTGGAAATTACCTGTCCGCACGTATGTCATGCAACATTTTACAATGTATCATGCGAGGAATTAAAAAATATACATTGTTAAACGAGGGGCGTAAGTCGAATATTGCGAACGAGTCGAGTTATAAACATTACGCCCGTGTTATAAACAATATTTTTCATCACATTTGCGAGGAAATAAGTAGGTACATTTTTTTGGTCCATTTTGTTGAATTTGAGCCACGATTAGAAAACACTTCAAAACATTTTACATAGACACTAACGGCCGTATTCATAAACCTACTGCAAGCCTATTTTAACTAAAATGCCGTTAAAGTTCGTTTGTCTTTATCTGTCACTTTGCCATTTGTGTGCGTAAGAATGGGATAGAGCACATTTTATTTAGCAGAGGCATTTTAAGTTTTGTGAATAAGGGCTTAAATAACTAAGTACATATTAAATCTGTAAATAATTCTGTTAAACATGTTTTAGTAGTGTTTTTAAGTTTAAATTGATTTAAGTATAAATACGTTTTCAGACATAGTATTTGATATAAAACCTCTTTACTTTGTAACGGCCGCATGAGAGACAGATACAATTTAAGAAAAAAAGCCATTACGCCCTTGGGCGTAACATGGGCTATTGTAGCTCTGTAAGTCTGCGCATTATGAAGCCCTTTTCGAGCAAGTGTGATGAAAAAATAATATCATAAAATGTCATTCCCGCACTTGTCTGGGAATATTGGTCCGAAATCCATTCCCGCACCGCCGCGGTCCGGCCCGCCCCGCCCCACCCCGCCGCGCCCATATAAAGTGTCACAGTCGCGGTCTGTTGCGTCTCCGGCCCCTCAGGCCCTCCCCACAGCGGAGTCATATGTGAGGCAGTCGCGTTCTCGCTCCCTTAGCGGGCGATCCTCCTTGCGAGAGGAACGCGTTGTCCAACACCCCCGCTCCCCCCGCCCCCGCTGTCCCTCCAGAGACCTACTAACGGACAAAGAGACACTCGACCTCCTATATTCTGACCACGACGACATGGACACGTCAGGATGGGTTACCGTAGGCAGCAGCCGTAAGGGAAAACGTGCGTTGCCGAAGTCTCCGAGGGCTCATTCGCCGGCGAAGAAAGCCCTTCGGACTCCCGCCGCCCCCGCGCCTTCTGCGCAGGCCCCTCAGGCCAGTAGTGCCACTTTGGCAACGGACGGCGGGTCTTCGGCCCCCAGATCGACTCCGTTAGCAAACCCGGACAAGCCGGACTCATGTGTCCTGATCGACACACATAGGTACCACACTGCCATGGCCATAGCCAGCCAGCGTGGCATCCGTGTGGTCGGCTCAGAGATTCTGAAGCCGCCCTTGGAAGGGATGCGCATCACGGTCCAGGGACCCGAGGACTACCGTGCCTTGACCCGTCTCTTCGACGAGCTGTCGATGGCCTACAACCGGAGGCTGACCGTCGAAGAGAAGGGTTACAGGGCCATCCTCCGGGGCATCCACAAAGATATCCCGGAGGATGAGGTAGCTGCGGATCTCAAACGCAAGGGGATCGCCGTCAGGGAGGTTCATCGTCTCTACAATAAGCAGAAAGGGAAGTACGATATCGTACTAGTAGTCACCGACCCGGACCAGCGTAAAGCAGTTCACTCCCTTAAGGAGGTTCTCAAGATGGCTGTGAGGGTGGAGACTCCCAACAAGAGGACCCACCTCTCACAGTGCCATAATTGCCAGAGGTTCGGCCACGGCGCTCGTGGCTGTCACTCTCCCCCCCGTTGCGTCAAGTGCGCTGGGGACCACGCGACTCGCGATTGCGAGCGCCCAAAAGGATGCAAGGACCCGAACGGCATACGGTGCTGCAACTGTTTGGTTCGCAAGCTCCCCCATGGGCATACTGCCAATTATGGGGGATGCCCTTGCCGCCCAAAGAGTCGCGACATCCGAGCAAAGTCGAAGTCCTCGCCTCCCTCTGGGCGTAAGCTGGGCGCGGGCCGTGCTGCTCCCCATAGCACTCCGCAACACTACCCCGCCCTTCCGGCTGTAGGGCTAGGTGCCCCTAGGAACCCGCCGCCTTCTGCGGCCGCAGGTCCCCGCCCGGTGCCTTCTGCACCCCAATCTCAGGCGGGCCCCTCTGCATGGGGGCCCGCCGCTAGTCAAGCGGGCCGGCCCGCTATAGATCCCCTCTATGCGCTTATGCAGGTAATTCAGGTACTCCCACCGGAGGTGGCGAGCGGCCTGACTGCCCGTATATTCGCAACGACGACGCAGTATCTCGCCGCACCAAGCGGCATCCAGGTTCACGGTGCCTACTAGTATGGATAGTGCATCCCAAAAGCTTAAACCTGCTTCGATTACCATTGGCATTTACAATGCCAACGGCTTGAGAGGTATGAAGGACGAGGTGATGAACTTCCTTCGCGATCACTCAGTAGATTTACTCCTGGTCCAAGAGACCTTTTATCGTCCCAGCATTAGAGCCTTTCGCGTCCCTGGATACGCTCAGATTAGAGATGATAGGCAAGATGGTAGGCCATTCGGGGGCACGCTCATTTTCTACAAACGTAACTTGCATTGCATAAGACTCAATTCCCGCCCCTGACAAATATGGAAGTGTCGGTCTGTCGCATCTCGATGGAGGGTCACCCCCCGATATCGATTGCTTCAACCTACCTTTCACCTCAACGAGACTTACTTTTGACTGACCTCAACTCCCTAGCCTCCCTAGGTCCTTCGGTCATCGTGGCCGGGGACCTAAATAGTAAGCATACTAACTGGGGTTGCGTAGCAACCAATCCCAACGGCAATCGGCTTCATCACCTTTTGATCGATAGCCTCCCTTTCGATCTCCTTGCTCCCTTAGAACCGACTCACTTCCCTCATAACGTAGATCACCGACCTGACATACTCGACATAGCACTGCTAAAGAACGTAGCGTTAACCCTGCGTTCTATAGAAGTGATACACGAACTAGACTCGGATCATAGGCCAGTCCTCTTGAGACTAGGTCCTCACCCCAATAGTACTCCTCGTACCAGGACACTCGTGGACTGGGACAAGGTGCAAACAGGTCTCTTAAAGACAGATCCCCCCTTGCTTAGAGACATTCCAGACAATATAACTACAACCGAACAGACAGACCAAGCGATCGATTCTTTCACCAACTACCTCAACGCTGCACGAAGCGAGGCCTCAAGGGAGGTGTCGGCGGAGGACATCCAACACCGACCCCTACCTAGGGAACTGAGGGAGTTGGTAACAAGGAAAAATCGCGCCATCCGTACCTATTCAAATCACCCTTCTGCCGAAAATCGGCAAATCCTGAGGGACTTGTCTAACGAGTCCAAACAGCGAATTGCCGAATTTCGGGAGAACTCGTTCAGGGATCTGATGGGGGAGATAACGCCTAGTCATCTGGCTTACTGGAAACTAGCGAGATCTCTCAAATCCGATGCCTGTTGGACTATCCCTCCCTTGGATCGACCGGATCACTCAACCCCCGCGTTCGAGGACAGTGAGAAAGCCGAATGCCTTGCGAGTAGCCTAGAGTCCCAATGTTCGCCCAACCTCCTCCACACCGACGAAGCCCACATTAGAAGGGTCGATTCCGAGGTGGACAGGAGATCGCGTCTCCCCGTAACTTCACCCATTTTACCGGTGTCGGTTGAGGAAGTCAGTGCCCATGTCAGGCGTCTCCGTATTAGGAAGGCTCCGGGTGCGGATGGTGTATCCAATCGCATCCTGAGACTGCTCCCCGAAACCCTCCTCCTCCTTTTGGTTGGCATCTTCAATGCCGCGCTGACCAATGCTCACTTTCCAGCCGCGTGGAAATGTGCAACGGTCATAGGGATAGCGAAGCCCGGTAAACCCCGGACCTCGCCAGCCTCTTATAGGCCGATCAGCTTACTTAGCTCCCTTGGAAAGCTATATGAGCGGATCCTACTCTCGAGAATTCTCAGATTTACGGCCGAGAATAACCTCCTCATCGACGAGCAGTTCGGCTTTAGATCCGGACACTCATGCGTCCAACAGGTGCACCGCGTCACGGAGCACGTGTTGGACGGTTTCTCTCGATTCCAGGGGCTCAAGACCGGTGCTATCTTTCTTGACGTGGCGAAAGCCTTCGATAAGGTCTGGCATAACGGGCTGGTATACAAGTTATACCAGCTCGGTATACCGGACAGACTCGTACTCACCATACGAGATTTTCTCAGTGATCGAAGCTTTCGATACCGATTGGAGGGAACGTACTCGGACCCACACCCCATCCGGGCCGGAGTCCCGCAAGGCTCCGTGCTCTCTCCCACTCTCTACTCGTTGTTCACGAACGACATTCCCAGGCACCCTAAGGTGCAACTGGGGTTGTTTGCGGACGACACCGCGCTCTTTACGACCCATTGTAAGTACGCTACTATCCGGCGATACCTCCAAGAGGCAATCACCGACCTAGGTCGTTGGTTTAATCTTTGGCGTATCGAAGTCAACCCGGAAAAAAGCACTGCAATAGTCTTCCACCCGTCTGACTGCGTTAGTACAGAAAGACGGGTGGCTCCGATCCAGTTGTTTGACCGACCCATCCCCTGGGTCAACGAGGCCAAATATCTTGGAGTGACCCTCGACAGGAGACTGACTTTCCGTAGCCACATCCGTAGGGTTCGCAACCGCGCGTTGTTCGTACTAGGAAGGCTTGGGCCGATGATCAACAAGTTTAGTAAAATGTCACTTAGAAATAAGCTGACACTACAAGACTTGTGTTCGTCCAATCATGACATATGCAAGTGTAGCATTTGCTCACGTGCCTATGTCATCACTCAAGCCGCTTCAGGTCATTCAGAATCGTTTTCTCCGTAGGGCGACTGGTGCCCCGTGGTACCAATCGAACCTCAGCCTGCACCACGACATGGAGATTAGCTCCATGTATGGTTTCTTTAAGCAGGCTGCCAGACGTTATTTTGACAACGCTCCCCACCATAGGAATCCGTTAGTTAGGAAGGCTGCTGATTACATTCCCATCCCTCCCCCCTCTGTCGTTACTCGGCGCTCACTGATTAGGGGCCGCACGGTCCGGCGTCCTAGGCACACACTCACGGACCCGGACGACGAAATCACAGCGTCCATCGAAAGATGGAACGCTGCGCTTTCGGCGTCCAACACATCGCGTACACTTCGGCATTCCCGCCGGCGGGGACGTCCACCGCGAGATCGCGACAACACAGACACATACAGTCCCTATTCGTCCCGGTACCGCCGCATACCGGGTAGAGTCAGTCCGACCCAAGTCGGGCCTAGCTGAGTTTCTTGCTGGACTCTTCTCAGCTAGGCTAGGTTTTAGCGAACCAGCGATAAAACTCCCAGTAGTTCGACACCACTCACACCCCAGATTCGGTTGACACCGTTCAACCAATCTCACTGGAGCGCAAACTCGTAGAGTATTCCAGTGTACAAACTTTCCCGCGTGGTCGTGCCGGAGGCTCCCCCTGGATTTTCCCCAGGCTACCCTCCAACCACGCAATTCGACCGCTATATTGGGTTCGTCCTATTATAGCAACAGTCAGGTTCAAAAAAAAAAAAAAAAAAAACTGTTGCGTCACTTAAGATTAATTTGAAGTTATTGAAGATTCGAAATTGTGGCTTTCCAATGACTTGTGAATTGGTTTAATATAGTATTTATTTATTGTATGTGTGAATAGTGTTAAAAAAAAAAGAAAAAAAAAAAGAAAAATTATTTGAGAAAACGAGTCACAAGATGACAACAAGGTTGGGGCTTCCTAGTAGGTAAATAAACCTGTGTCAAGAAGTGTCGCTCCTCCATTACATGCTTGTTGTTATAAGCTAAATCTAACTAAGCATTCTTCGGACTATAGGTACATTTTTACTTTCTATTTATACGAAAAAGGCTACACGTATGTGATAACGCCAGCCTGTGCCTGTGTGTGCGTGTGTATTATCCTACTAATATTATAAATGCGAAAGTTTAGATGTTTGGATGTTTGGATGTTTGTTACTCAATCACGCTTAAACGGCTGAACCGATTTGAATGAAATTTTGCACGAAGATAGTTTATAGCCTGGATTAAAATATAGGATAGTTTTTATCCCGGGTCCACGCGGACGAAGTCGCGGGCGGAAGCTAGTATTATATATTATATCCTTACTAATATTATAAATGCGAAAGTGTGTATGTTTGTCCTTCTTTCACGTCGCAACGGAGCGTCGTATTGATGTGTTTTTTTGTATGGGGATAGTTTAGAAGCTGGAGAGTGACATAGGCTACTTTTTTAGCGGGAAAACATCGAATTCCCACGGGAAAATTCATTATGTTACATTTTTCTATAACCACGCGGGCGAAGCCGCGGGCATCAGCTAGTTGTATATACATATACATGTATTGACATGTTATTATTTGTCTAGAATTAATACCTGTTTGGTTTTATTTTTATTTATAGTATATTTTGAACATGGAATATGTTTGCCTATCTCGTTTTACCTACCTTCCTCTCAATTGCTCAAAGGTTAGCTGGAAGTCTGAATCCCTTATAGTGATAAGTTCGCCTTTGTACCTACTTTGATCTATTGTGTGACATGTAAATTTTTAACCTGCTATTGTGTACAATAAAGTGCTTAAGTAACAGAATAATAGCTAAAAATGAACTGGAAAGGTACAAATTAGGTTAATGAACAATTACGAGCTGCGAACGCTAATTATTCTTAATCGATGTCTGCTAAGAGTTCCGGGAATTCGCTTGGTGAAAAATTATGAAGAAAATTGGTAGAGGAATATTGATATCCATTGAAGACTTGCTTTTTAAGAATAGAATAGAATATAATAGAACTTATATTCGAATACACTTGCTTTTTAACTCCCGCATCAACTTCCATCTCCAATTTAAAAAACCCCAGCACGGTTGACTCAAGTGGTCTCTATACAAACGTTGTTTTGTACAGTCAGCGTCATATAGTTAGTAGCAGCCAGAGTAGCCAAATATGTCGTAACACAACCTTATTCTTACAGTAATAAAGACGTGTACCGAAATATTTGGCTACCTTGGCTGCTACCAACTATATGACGCTGACTGTACTTCATTCCAAGTTTGGGTCTCCCCACACCTATCGACGCGGAATCGGCGTTAGCCGATAAAATACTCTTTATGTCCACGCAATTAGAGCGAAAAAGACGTCGATCGGCTCGGCCGACGCGAAGCGACGTCCATCGACGGGATAACGTCTTTTTCGATCTTATTGTGTAGACATAATAGTATTTTATGCAATCGTTATGCTTAATGTATGCTTTTTCAGTCGAGTACCACGTTTAGGCCACGAAGCTTGCTGATTGGCCTAATTAAGGTACGATACTTAAAAAGCTAATTATATAACTATTGTATACAATACTTTTTCTACGAGTCAACTGAACTAATTAAACAAACTTGGTATCTATTGAAAACGAAGTGCAACCAACGGCTTTTTCTTTTTTGTGCTTTGATGTCTATTTACCTTTTGACTTTCTCATGACGGCGTCCTATTGGTCAAATACATTATAGTTCAGTAAAGGCCCCACGTGATTGGTCAATTTCATTTCAGTTGTCTCAACAGTTATGAAATGTTGAGTTGGGAGCTCCATAGTAAAAAGTATGTGATTTAAGTTTGGTGTACGAAGTCTTAATTCAAACATTTAGGTCGACGAGTATAAAAAGAGTTTTTTGATCGGCTAACGCCGATTCCGCGTCGATAGGTGTGGGGAGACCCATTGTCGGAAAAATCTAAACAGAATTTTACTTTTTTTAACTTTTGGATTACCGTTCTAAAGCTGCATTGTTAATCACCCTGTATAACTCGATCTCAATCGCAAGTCCCGCATAAAAGCTCTGCGCTTAAAAGCGTTGTATTATTTATTGCTGCATAAGCTTTTACATTTATCGGGCGATAAAAACGCGAGCTTTTGCACTGATGTGTTATATATGTGTTATATTTACGACATACTCGTCCATGTACACAACTACACACAATTATTACTACACAATTACACAAAATTGTACTATACACAATTATTCTTAATTCGTGATCAGAAGTCGAAAAATAATGATAAACAGCCAAAACGGATTTCCATAGATGAGGTCTCATGCAATTAAATCACTGTTTAGTTAATTAAATTTAATGATAATGTTAACACTAATATCCACTGAATGTTTGGTCACCCTACATTTCTTGTACACACATACGTCAAATTTTCGCAAACTACCGTTAGGGTGACAATGATTTTGAATTATAAAGTGATTCCTTATTCAGTTTTATTCAGAAAAAAAAGAACGTCCGTTTTAGGTAACTTCGAGTTAATCGTGTTTGGTATCAATTACAGAATTAGAAAAAATTACTCCTGATCACGAATTAAGAATCATCGTGTATAATATTGTTTGTTACTCAATCACGCTTATAAACAGCTCAACCGATTCGGATGAAACTTTGCACAAAGATAGGCCTGGATTAAAATAAAAGATAGTTTTTATTCCATGTCCACGTAGTAGAAGTCGCGGGCGGAAGCTAGTGTCCTCATAAACAGTGATCGGAATTAGGTGAGCCAAAATACCTATTATTCGCAACAGGACATAATGTAGAGTGGATACAACCGGGTAGAAAAATATTTTTTTTCTTTAATACCGGGTAATCGATATTTGTCCGGGTACTATAAGTAGTCGTAATGTTAAACATACATATTTTTACTAATAGTACGGGATTGTTTATGTTAGTTTGTAGTAAAAAGGGAAGGAAAAAGTATGAAATGGTTATAACTTTTAGATTAACATTAAACATCCCGTTCTATAAGTAAAAACATATATGTTGAACATTACGACTGGTACCCGGAAAAATAACGAATACCCGGTATTTAAGAGAAAATTCTGTTTTCCTACCCGGTTGCAACCACTTTATATTATGTCCTCTTGCGAAGAATAGGTATTTTGGCTCACCTAATTCCGATCACTGCTCATAAAGAATAATCGTACATCGTAGTTAATAATTTACTTTGAAACAAAGTTTTTATTGCATATGTGTGCTCACGCACACCGCCAGCCGTGTTAACCTACGAATACACCTCAGTACGCTAACGTTAAGGCTGGCCGCAGACGCACGGTTTCCTGATTAGGTTTCCGTATGACAGACAGAGACATTTCCATATGACAAACAGAGCCAGGAACACTTTTGACGTCATTCCATTCGGAAACCGGACGAAAACTCCGTGCGTGTGCGGCCAGGCTAAGAAGTTGTTTCACTTGTCTCACCCCAAGTAGGTATATAACAGTTTTAACCGACTTAAATTCAGTACTTCGCCTTATTTGAAGAGTTCCCTCGGTTTCTCCCGGTTCCCATCATCAGATCCTGACCTGATGACCACGGGAGTACCTAAGGAGGATACCCTATCAAAAAAAAATCGGTCCAGGCCCCTCGACGACGAATTGAGAACCTCCTCCTTTTTCGACGTCGGTTGAAAAGGTGCTCACAAGCGTTAAAGCATGTCCTATAGCTCGCCTATGGCGGTCGTATAGCTTAAAAGTGATCTATTCCAAACAACCTTAGCGCAGCAAACACACTTTTTTAAGTCAACAACAGATATCAGTACTTACTTTTATTAATATCAGTATGAATCAAGATCAAAATGTTAAGGAAACTTGGAAGACAGTTTCGAAGATGGGTGGGTGAAATCAAAGTAACTGCAGGAAACACGGACCAGGACAGCACTGAATTGAGAATAGAAAAAAAATGAGAGCACGTTCATTTTTTTTTTCATTAAGTCTCTTTTTCGAAACTAGATTTTTTTTTAATAAAAAGTGGCTCGCTATTTCTACAACTCACACAGCCACTAGTTATATTTTACATCAATATATTCCCACAAATTCCATCGGAAAAATCATATTCAGTACAAGCCGGCAAGGAAAAATCATATTCAGTACAAGCCGGCAAGGAACTTGAGTTAGTGCCAAAAAATATTAATCTTACGTCCCAAAATACATTTAATGTGAGATCGATCCGTTGCGTTTACATACTGAGGCGGTTTAAGGCAAGAGCGATGGGCGTTTCAATTACACGGTTTCAAAGTTAAGGGTGGACGCAATTTTTATTTTTAAAGACCTATCGATTGATGTGTCATATGTTGATCTACAATTAGTTATATGTGTTTTTTTGACTTTCAATTAAATGTATGGTGTGCCAAATATATAACGGCTAACAAAATACACCTATATTACAAAATTCATTCAAATACACCATATAGTTTTTGAGTAAAATGCCTGTGCACAGACGTACCGACGGACAGACGGACAAGACGAGACTAGACGGGTTCCGTTTATGCTATTATGGCTACAGAACCCTAAAAAAAGACAAACTCGCGAGGTCTACAGCGCACTGAACCACTAGTTATAAAAGAGAATATACAGATACTCTCCAGCACATAGTTTAATTCAATATTATACAAATTTCGTATAAAGTGTATGTAACTGTTTCCATGTTATTAGTATAGTAACTATAGGTACCACTTAACTATACGGTAAACTTTTGTTTGAATGAATAAATTATTATTATTAATGGCGTATACTTAGCGTTCATTTGGACACACCAAAGATGTGCGTGTAGTAACCGCTTTTAACTTGCACCACACATGAATGACGCCGACGCGCCGATGTCTGGCGCATGTCCGTCAAAGCCGTCGGCGCTTGCGCATACATCCACGCCCTTACCGATCTTAATAACCTAGTAATAAGGCCGAACTTGCCATAAACACCGCACTACCGTAAATCCGCGTCTGTTATCTCTAGAGTATTTAAAACGCCTTTCGATATGTTGTATATTTCTGATCCTTACTCGTTACCGTTTCGGACGTTGGCTTGGGTAAATGCGAGACTTTTGATCTGCCTACGAATCTTACTTAGAGGAGATATTTAATTAAGGCTAATATTCAAAGAATTAAAGAAATAATTTACACCGACAAGAGCTTAGCTCTCGAATAAGCAGAACAGAAGAAGAATATTTAAAGGTACATAAAAAAAAGACCGGGTTGGGCCGGCGGAAGTGAAAACTTGAATAATTTTTATTTTGCAAATTAAAAAAAGCGCTACCCCCGCACCCCAAGCCCCGCACCGTACATCTTACATCAAACAATGTGAAGATTACGCGATGACTTTAATCTGTTGTTAATTTTTCAATGCTATGGATACAGCAAAAGATCCAACGACAACCATGTGCAGTCGAGATCTTGCTGCCATCAAAATCAATCTTGCTACGGCACGTAAGTAAGTAAGTAAGTAATTTATTTTATGAAGCATAGGTAAGTATACATTGCAGATCTTAAATTAGATTGGGAGTCCTCTATGTTCTGCCTTGCGGCGTACAAAAATAAAATAAAATAGGAATACAATTACAATAATAAATGGTTACATCATAGCACATGTGTTCTTATATTAAATACCTATTATGTGTTAAACAGATTTAAAAATATAAATATTATCAATATCAATATCAACACGCACGCGTTCTATCGGAGCGCATGCCTAAACCTAAAACCAGATGTAAACTAACCAAGTCTACCAAAACCGTATATATAATAGGACCAAAAATCTATAATTCATTACCCAGTCAAATGGTTAATTTTGACAACGAACTTTCATTTAACAGAGTAAAGAAATTTCAATTTTTTTCTGAACTTCACGAGTTGAATGTTAATGTTATACACGAAAGCAGCTGATGATTAGTTAAAATTAACAAATTATTGACTTTGAAATTTTATTTCTTTAATTATATTTTATAGAATTATTATACTTATTTAAGCACTAAGGAAGGAATGCAATTATATAAAATAAATTAGGGAATTGAATAACTGTAATATTTTGACTTGCAATATTTCATAAGTATTATCAATAAATGAGTGAGTATGAGTGAAAGTTTGTATGGAGCTACGATAAACCAGCGGCGCTACCACGAACTTCGAAAGTAGAATTTCATAATACATGCATCCCTGTCACTCGAGTAAGGGAGTGCGATAGAGATGGAAATACCCGAACTTCGACTTTCGAAGTTCGTGGGAGCGCCTCAGTTCCACGCGGACGGAGTCGCGGGCAGAAGCTAACGTTGCATAAAAACTTGGTACCCATTATAAAATTTAAATTGTAAAACCATTCCCTGGTTTACATAACGACTCAGGCCCGGGGGAAATCGGCTCGGATATGGAGTGCATTCCGATTTTCCTGTGCCTCTAGATTGTCTTTGATGCGACTCCCTGTGGACTTCGAATAATACGGTTTTGAAGTAGACTCGTGTTGCTGTGATCGATTTTAATCTATCATCATCCTCCTGGAGTTATTCCCTGTTGTGGCCTGAAGGTGCCCGGGGTCAGCTTTGACACCTTATCTCAGTATTTGGCATAAGAACTAGTTTTACGAAATCTGCCATCTGACCTTCCAACCCAGAGGGAAAATTAGACTTTATTGGAATCAGACTGGTTTCCTCGCGATGTTTTCCTTCACCGAACTTAATTAAACTTCAGTATAAGATGCTGAAAGTTCCAGCAATGTTACAAATTACAGTAAACTTGGACGTTTACAAAAATAATCAAAGCCAATAACTCTGAAATCGGCCAACACTTTTATCAAAACTATTTAGGGTCGCTCCCTTTCATCGCTTTTACGCGCCAGTTGGCAACCCTGCCTTCATTGGGCCAAACGAACATGTCTCTCAGAAAGACGTAAGTCACATAGTATTGTTAAGTGACTTGCTGCGATTTTCAATAGGGTTGCCAAAAATATTGGAGATGAAGAATTTAAGGTTTATTCTTTGAAGGAAACTATTTTGACAGCGATTTAGGCAATCGTGTGTGGCGTCGCGGGTTGTGTCGTATGTGACGTGACGTGCTCCGTTTCAGTTTCAGTCAAAATTCTTACGTATATCCGGACGTCCAGACGCCCAGCTGTTCTACTCTGTAGGTCGCATTTCTCAGCTGATTCCCTTGAAATTTAGTGAGCAGGTCCAATAATGATTATAGATTTTTTTGTCGACTCAATTTTTCGAGATTGTTTTTATTTAAAGACGGGATCGCGATGTCTGACAAGGCCTTTAGTGTTAATACTTCACATTCTGTCGTCATTCTAGTAATCGGGTGCTCATTGTGGAGTACGGTCTGTTCCTGCTTGCAAGGGCATATAGTAACTACCTAAATTATTATTTGGTTGTATTGTGTGTACTTTGATTATAATTATTGTCTGTCCATTTCTGACAATGTTACATTAATGTTTTTGTTTTTTATTTTGACGCTTAGAGATCGTATATCGGTATATTTATCTAAGATCATTAAAATACTTAATTAGAAATGTTATTTGGACGCTCAGAGACCATGTACTCGTAGATCTCTGGGATAGTAAATTAATATCATAAACTTCTTGATAATTTATCGAATGTAATGGATAATATTTAGTTCTTTTTCATTTAGTGACATTTAGACGGTTGATTATCGGTCATTAATAATTTGCAATTTTGAAATGATTATTGTGTAAAAATAAATTACCATTTGACATGTAAAAGTGCCCTTGTGGTCTATTTGCAGCATAAATAATTGATTTTGATTTAGATTTTATGATAAAAATTAAATTGAATTCTATGGCATAATTTTGTATGAAGCAGTTAGGCATTTCTCTAGCCCAACTATCAACCTACTAAATATAAATATAAGCAGTAAACAAACCAACTTGACACCTCTGTCACACAAATTGTGACCAAATGTTTGGTAAGCGTAACAACGTTTGCCATATAAGGACGTCATAATGACCTGACACTCCGTGTTGGGTCAAATGTTTGTACAATACTTGTGAGAATTTAACTTTGTTGTTGACTTAGATCAGGGATAATGATTTAGTGGATTTGGAAAGATTTTAATGGGTGATTTTATATGTTATCAAATAAATTGAAACCTATTACACGGAAAACATTTTTTTTTACTATACTGCCAGAATGTGTAGTAAATGAAATTTTGTTCTCCTAACAAATTTTACTGTTCAGCCAAACATTTGTTACGTAATGATTACAATTTATTTAGTTATGGATAATATGTGATTCTAGTAAGTGAACATTTTGTACATGTTACTGTCTAAATGTTATAACAACAACAATTAAGTAATAGTTACAATAGTATTGTTGTGTTAACAAAACGTATTTTTACTATGCTACCAGAATGTGTAGTAATTTACTACTAGTAAACGAAATTTTGTTCTCCTAACAAATAATACCTTCTACACATAGTATACTACTTCCTACTAATATTATAAAAGCGAAAGTTTGGGTGTTTGGAAGTTTGTTACTCAATCACGCTTTAACGGGGCTACCGATTTAAATGAAATTTAGCACGAAGATAGTTTATAGCCTAGATTAAAACAAAGGATAGTTTTTATTTCGGGTCCTCGTAGAAGAAGTCGCGGGCGGTACTTAATATACACATAAATGAAGTAAATTTTGAACACGAATTGAAAATAACCAGTAATCGCTCCAGCGACGAAGTAATTGTAAAGATTTGAAGGCGCATTATTTTAGTTACTAAGATAAGTTTTTTGATCTTAATGAAAAATGCGTATTCTTGATAAGCAAATTTTCTTTTTACATCTTATTCGAAATATATTTACCTTGTCCCGGTTGTCTCCATTGTGAAAATGGCCGCTCAATCATATTTGTATACCTGTAAAAAAAAAGTTTTTGTGTTTGGGTTACAAGGCTTATAAAATGTATGAAAAAGTCACATTCTGCGATTAGAGAAGTCGGGACAGTTTTGATTCTCACTAAATAAAAAAGCAAGAGCCCGGTTCAAACGTATACATAATTAAAACTAAATTTGATGTATGTAATTAATATACTAAGTACATTACTACAGAGGCCGGGAAAATAGGGAATGCTGGCCATGTAGATAGACGGACGAACTTAGCGAGGCCAGATAGGGATACGAGGCTGAGGTATGTTTAGTGATTTTCTCCAACATGCAGTATAATAAAATAATAAAAACTCCAAGTTTTTTGAAGTGAAAACTTCTTTAGCGGCGCACTTTTTGGGATGGGGAAAAATTGTTAGATTCGCCACAGATTTCGATAGGTCAGTTCTCAATTCTGGAGTGCAACCCGGACTTTCTTTTTAATAGCGGAACGCCCCGGTGTTGATACTGACACAAAAGAACTTCACTTTGCAGGCCTAGGCCTCCAACTTTGTATGAAATCCCATGACGGATATCTAAATTCGCCGCGCCCGAGACGTGGTATCTACTTCGAAGCCTATTATTATAATATTTGAGAAAAAATGATTTATTTACAAAAACGCCCCTAAATAGCTGTACGCCTCTAACAATCGGAAACAACCGGATCGCCCTAACATGGACTCGGACTTGACCCTTTCCGTATTAAATTCAATGAGCAAAATGGACTCTTCCGTAATGGGATATTATGTGGGTCGCCCCATTTTCCGCACGCGAGCCCCGAGACAGTGGACCTATTCTTTTATGGGCGTGGAATTGTGCTATTACGTCTAATGCTGCAACATTGCCTACGAGGGCAACTTAGCCCGCCCTAAAAAGTTTAGATTTTCAGTTAAATACCAGATTTTTTAAATATTCACTAACGGGAGAAGAATACGAGCGATTGCCTGGTAAAAAATGCAATAAAGCAGTCATCGTCCGGATTTACGTAAAAACGTTAATTTTACATGGAACTGAAAGTTTCCCATGAAAGGAAATTACTAACACTATCGCCGTGCCGCAAGCGAGTCTTGGCTCTAAGACGAGATTTGCCAAAGGAAAAAAAAAAACAATAAATGTCTTATTTAAAATTATGATTAGGTATTTTATTTAATCTTTATTGCACAGAAGAAAATCGACAATGGCGGACTTAATGCCAAATCATTATCTACCAGTAACCATTTACTCTAACAGAAATACTGAGAGAGATTACAACTTCGAAGTATGTAAGATTCCTCATAATAATGAATGAATTTAATTTTATATTTATCCGCCGTTTTGAAATTTTAACATTCCGCGCACATTTATTAGAAAAAGCGACTTGGCACCTTCCCCGGCTGTCAGTCACATGGCCAAAAAGTTAGAGGTTTGCATTTTGATGAGGAAAAATACGCAAATATTTAGGCCTGCCTATGCCTACAGCATTTGTTTGTAAGTCTGCCCTAAATTTAACCACATGTAGCTATTAAACCGAAATAAAAAAAATTTTTGTTTTGGACAATCTTACTTAAATCGACCTAGTCAAAACTAAGCAAAGCTGGGTACTAGACGACGATGTACCTACATTATATAGATAAATAAATACATATAAAACATCCATGACTCAGGAACAAATATTCGTGCTCATCACACAAATGAATGCCCTTACCGGGATTCGAACCCGGGACCTCCGGTAACTGGGCTAAGGTCGTCAAATTATACAGCTTACTTTGCGCAAAATGCCGTTAAAAGTAATTTGTCCTTATCTGTCTAAAGGGAAACAACACATTGTAATTAACACAGGTTTGTTAAGCGAATGAATAAGGGGGTCAGAACATAACATTGTTTCAACCGTACATTCTAAAAGTACAGTCGGCTACAAAGAGATGTAACTATTATTTCAACTTAGCACTTAGTATAAAGGTGACTAGGTATATAGGATATTTGTAGTTTTATAAGTCGAATTTTTTAATTAAACGTTTTCCTTCCCCGAGCTTTTCATCGGTCTCAATTGAAACAATTAAGTACCGCTATAACAAGGAAGGAAAATAATTACACATATTTAAATAAAATAGCCGGTAAAACGTAAAGAATGATAGAGGGGACAGACCCACACGTGCAGCGTAATTCATAAAACGACACGGCAGCCCGTATGCTTGTTTACCACCGTCGTGGTACTCAAATTGATCCGGCTGATGCGGACTGATCGATTTTAACTTTTCTTGAGGAATGATTTTTTGGATAAAAATTATTCAATGTTTTAACACGAGTTATCAACTATCTTCACACCAAACGTCAACTAAATAAGTTCAGCTGTTTTGCTTATTGAGTTCAAACATGCAAACATTCACGTTTTATAAGAGTAAATGAGAATTTTGAGCGGCAAAACGCGTCAGAATCGCTAGTACTTAAAATTGACAATTGAAAAAGCATCATAAATTCTCAAGTGTAGTATAGTAACTCGAAAGTGGTTACAAATCTGACACACGAACCCCAAAATTACGTTTTTTGAACGACCCAATTGAGATTTTACGTTTTCAATAAGTACCTGCATCAAAGGTACCTTAAGGCGATGCCTTGATTTGAGTCGAACACCCCTAGACAGAGACACGCTGATGCCTTCCGCGCACGAGGAAAAGAGATGTAACACTATACGGGAATGGCTTTTTTGGACAAATTTCGATAAATACCTAACTTAGAGACGTTTTATTTAAATTTCATCAAGTGAGATTTTAGATGAGATAAAATACTATAGTGTTACGTTGAATGTGTCGTAAACTAATGTATCGTTTGAGTAGGCTGAGTAAAAAAAGGAAAATACAGGCCCAACTTTGGATTTTTTTCTATCTAGGTTTTTGCTATCATCTACCTATCGATAAAATCAGAGAAAACAATCATATCATTGTTTCTTAATCTAGTCAGAACGGCGTTTCAAAGCACGCGATAATTTCCAATGCACAGCCTTAAGCCTATGGTTGACTAGTATAGATGCCTTTAGAGCATTAAATCTACCATTTGTAGTTGTCCAAAAATGAAAATGAACAACCTAGAAAAGTTGAAAAACCCTCGACATTTTAATTTCAGCGCTCAATGTGATATGATAACGGGCTGAACCGATTTAGTTGAAATGTACATAAGAACCATCTCGACCACGTCAGCTTTTGGACAAAAGACTCCCATTATAATCGGTCCATTCGTTTAGGAGCTACAATGCCACAGACAGATATACAGACACACAGACAAGTCAAACTTATAACACCCCTCTTTTTGCGCCGGGGGTTAAGAAATAAATAATGGTGTCTATTTATCTATTGATCACCTCCCACCCTGTACGAAGTCCTCAAGCAGACACTAAAGTTTTGTGCCTATCGAAACTAAAGCAATAAATTGACTCACCAAAGTTTTTGGAGTTGCCTGATCTCGGCGATTGCGAATGGACCAAGCCATTTCAAAGACAAATGGGAACGGAATGTCACAACTCCATACAGTCTTTCGATGATCGGACAAACAGCTGTAGCCTAAGCTCGAAGCGGTAGCGATTTTAAATCTCATACAGACTATATTACACCAAATTCAGTTTTTTGAAAAAAACACAAATCTGAAAGGTATGTACTTTTAAAACTGCACTCATAAGCTAAGACGAGTAGGTACACTTATAAAAACCCTTATCTCTTAATCTTATAAAATCTGTACCCGTTATCGCTTTAGTTAATTCAATTTGATTTGGTTTTTGAGTGAAGGACATTAATTTTTTCATAAATATTTTAAGAAGGAAAGCCTATCGCATATACGTTACTGTTAAAACTATTTTTAAATTTGGGATTTCTATTTTAAATTTGTGTAAGAATGGGTAATTTAAGATTTTGAACGTTACCTTTTTTAAAGACCAAATAAAAGTAGAAATGAGGTTTTATTTCATTAGCTTGAAAGATACTGTATGTGAGAACTGTCGAGGAATGCCGAACCCCAGCAATGACGATTCACGAAACTAAAAAGTTATTTTACAATCAAAACTTTGCTTCAGTAGTTGGTAACGCGACACATCATCTCACCGTTTAGAAACTTTGGAACTGACAAGACAAAAAACAAAAAGATAGATTCAATCTGAGTTTAACCTTGAAAACCGTTGCAAATCTTGGAATAAACTTCTTGTTCGAATTGACACCTAATCCAACTCGTTTAAAACTAAACGCGAACTTGCACTGCTAAAGCCACGTGTAGACTGGTCGTTCCTGTAGAATGTCACTTCTTTTAAACGAACTAGAGTTGCGCGCGCACGTGCGACCTCCCTTTTAACAAAAGGTCGTATCTCCCCTGACTTCCCTATGGTGCTACGCTGTATGGTTCCAGGGAACATAAATGTTAACACACCCCATAAACCGACCTCATTAGGGAACACACCTTTATTGCAACGGATCATCTGTTTATTTTAGGTTTAAGGCTGTTTTGGCCTTTATCGAAGGGACTGACTTATTGGGCTGGGGCTAATAAGTTGATAGGGCGATTATGGGGTCTATAGGCGCGCCAACGCAAATGCTGGAATGGGTTTTGGGTGAAATCGTTACGTTTGGGTGGGGTTCGAGACAGGTATATGTGACAGGGAAATAGAACAGTCTTGTAGAGACTGTGGTGTAGGCACTTTACAAGAAAGAGTTACTTTTTTCTTCTGAATTTGAAAATCTTGGGATTTGCTCGGAATCAATACTTAACTTATCTATTACTGATACTACTCGTAATAAGCTGAGTAGGGTTATATTCGAACTTTTTCATGCGTTTGTCAATTAAAATAAATCAAAACAAAATCAGAATTTGCTTGGGTGGTGACAAACAATAATGCGTAAAAAACATTACAACAACAAAACAATATCAAACAAAGAAAAACACGGAGTTTTTAATAAAAGTAAAGCCTTTCTCGCTCTAACTAATCGAAATTATCAAAAATAATCACAATTTAAGTCTTTTCCATTGCATCCTAAACTAAAACTTTTACACCAAAAAATACTATTAAAGCTGCTATTTTTAACCTACATTTTATACAGTGTCCTATAATAGGCAAACAAGGTGTCCAAATTAAAAGTGAACAGTAAAAAAAAATACAAATCGAGGGCATTGAAAAAGTTCCAACCCGCATCACTGAAGCCATGAACGTGAAGCCGTGTGATGCGAGTAAAAAAAAATGTGTTGGCCGAGTTGTGTCAAAGTAATCTGTTGAAAAAACGACTCTACCCTCCAAGCTAGTAGAATCAAACTCTAATTACAGTTTTGTAAAATGTCGGTCACCTTAAATGATTCAACCATTCAATTTTCAATTCAACTTTTTTTTCTGTTTAAGGTTTTTAGGTCCAATGAAGTTAGCCTGGAAATATTCATGCGAATTTGATGTATTCTGTTCTGCTGGGATTTTTTGTTTCATTGGGATCATTTGTGTTTTCCTTCTTCGGTTCATGCTTAAAAGGGTAACGACGGGCAGACAAACATAAATAAAACTCACCCCGCAAACCTTCATTCTATTCGTATTTAGTAGTTGGTTAAAAAAAAACCTTATTTGACATTTTCTATTTGTTTAAGTAATAAAAAATACTAAATCATTTTTGTCCAAGCTGAAACGAATACCTTCGTTAGTTTCGCTCGTTCGGTCAATTATCATCAAACACACTCACCAAGTAAAATTTGGCATTAAAACGTTAACACGTCAAAAACCACAAAGAAGACTGACCCGAATATATTACACCCCGTATACTCACGGCGCTACTTTTAACACTTGTGGTAACCTTTTTAATATTTAATCTTCCAACTCTCGTATTTCAAACATAGCTGTATGCCACTGGCAATTCCTTTTCACTTAAGTCCTTTTTTACAAAACGGATAATGCTATTCCGCCATATTAAAAAGGGCACAACTACAAGGGCGTTTAATAAAGTTAATGTCTTTTTATATCGGCAGGTTTATCGGGAAAGGGGAGCGAAACGGATATTTACGGTTGATAAATAAAACAACGAATTCAGTTTCGTTGTTACGATAGAAAGATAAAGGGGAATTACCCTAAAATGGTAATCTAAATGAGAAATGACGGTGTTACACAGAATTTGAATTGAGATAATATTTTAGTATAAGCCTACTTAGGCTACTAGCTCACTTTAAAAAAAAACTCGTTTGTGAAGGGGGTTGGATTAGTTATAATGACAAAATGATAACAAGTTGTATTCAAAATCTAAGTTCTATTTACCTACTGTTCCTCATATCGCAAGGCGCATATGTATAAAAATGTTTTAAAGCGTCAAGGACTATTTAAATTGTAAAAATGTTTGACATACGAAATTATTACAATATTGAATTATTACCTAATTGACACGTTATTTTAGCTTATTTAAATATAACATTAATATGCTTGCAAGCTGAATACGAGGACTTTTACACTATAACCTAACTATTCATAATCACTTTAACACTTAAGTTCTTTGATAAATGTAAACATCATGAAAATATCTTGGTTTCAAATATTTCCAATAAGATGACTTCTGATCTTAAATATATCGACGGATACGGCACTTACCGTTTACCCCAGCACTACTATTTGTTTCCTCCGCCTGACGTCACACTGGTCTCTGCGCATGCGACGGGCAATGGTGACCATTCGAACGACCTGTCTCGCAACCCGCGTCGCCCCGTCGCGACCCGCGTGGCGCGGCCGCGCGGGAGGCGAGGTAGCTCGCTCGCTTAATCTTACTGGTTTAGTTAAATTGCATCCATGTTGCTTACAGCCAAGCGCTCTGGTGATTTCGATATGTTTGTTACCCACAATAAGCAGTAAGTATTAAATTAAGTATTTTCTTACTGTATTTATAGATCTACCTAACTTTAGTTTTGTATTCTGTTTATAATTAAATAAATAAGTCTTAATGGAAAAAGTGCACCCAATACAATGGGCCACATTTAATAAATACCTTTAGGTATAGTTTTTCATACTTAGAACATGTAATAAGTATACTTATG
Organism: Epinotia bilunana; assembly: GCA_947049275.1. Lineage (NCBI taxonomy): Eukaryota > Metazoa > Arthropoda > Insecta > Lepidoptera > Tortricidae > Epinotia > Epinotia bilunana. The sequence goes on along the minus strand of OX346275.1, from coordinate 10,717,270 downwards.
TAATAAACTAAATTTCTTTTATCAAATGCAACCAGCTTTTAAAGGCGAAAACTAGCCTGTATAAAGTAACTTAATTTTAGTTTTTGTGTGTAAGTGTATGTGTCAGTGTACTTACATTGTACTTGTTTTTATGATAAATAAAGACCTTTTACAAACAAACAAACATTATAACCTAAGACCATGTATGTAACTATATTCTTGCAAATATATATTTTTTTATTTTGAAAAAAAGCATTGAACTACTTTCTTTAAAACTCACGCTCACGCCAGCCGCCAAACTTAGTGGGACTGGGCCGGGCACATCTGCCGCATGCCGGAAGACTTGTGGGCAAAAATCACCACCAACAGGGTCCCACGCAACCGAACGCGGCGTCGCGGTAGACCTCGTCGGAGATGGCGAGACGAGCTTGAGGTCTTTGGCCAAGAATGGTGGGAGACTGCCCAGGAAGAAAAGAAAGCTTTTGCTCAGCAGTGGGACACTTAAGACTATTAAATAAAATTAAAAAAGTTGTTTTAATTTCGTGATATTTTATAATGAATAGGTGTCCTTGAGATTATTTGAGTTGGCAAAATTGCATAAAAGTATATATATATTCAGAAAGCAACTTATTATAAAAAGTCGGCCACGTTAAAATAATCTCAACTATTCTATTCTATTCTTTAGCTCCAAATCGTTTCCAATTTCAAGGTACCGTCTTATGGAAAAAGTCCCCACTGTTCAAGTTAAACTGAAATGTTAAAAAAATACTACTCACTTAAAATACTCAGTTCCAGAAACTCATAAAGTGGTCATACATCAATGGGCACTTAAAGAAATACTTTAAATGTTTCGTCAGGATTCGAACGCGGGCCCGTGCGGCGAACAATCATCGGTACAATAATAACGTTGTTATGGCGAGTTGTCGGCGATAACAGATGTTTTCAATTGGTATAGTATTCCACTAGTTCGGGGTACCGTTAGGATCGGTAAAGATAAATTCCGTGTCTAGGACGGAAAGGTATCTAGAGAAGAACGAAGTTCTCCGATTCGGCTTGAACAAAAGTTCTTGCGTATTCCAGATGCCCAGCTGTTCTCCTCTACAGGTCGCATTTCTTAAACGATTCTCGTAAAAATTTGTGACCAGGTTCAATTGTTATGTAATTTGGTTTTGTTGAATTCACTTTTTCGAAATCATAAGACTTGTATTTGGCAAGCCCTAGGTATGTCAAGATGATAACTTTTGATAAATCAATGTCGTTAGCAGGAAATCCCAATATGAATTTAAAAAAGTTTTTTTTCGTTTCATAGTGTGTGTAACTGTGAAGTTATGAAACATGAAATGGATCGATTAAATATTTTTTTCTTATTTCTTTATGATGTGTACTTTTCGTAGAGTATGTAGAGTATAAGGAGCCCAGGTCAGGGTACTGTAAACTGAAGGCGTGTCTATATAATTCTAGCGTTTAGTAAGTTATTATAAGAGCGTGCAACGCATCAGCATTGTAATTCATCGAGGAAATGCCGCTAGCATCCTCGGTACAATGCTTAAAGGGTCTTTTTTATACTTAACTTATTTTTGATTTAATTTAATGTAAATTAACGTTTTGTATATGCTTTTTATATTTTTTATATATATACGCTAAACATTATAAGTAATATCGAGGTTTTTAGTTCTCACTACCAGAATGACTCACTATTAAAAGAAAACACTGACTTGCTCCAAAAATCTCACTAATTCAATTCACACCTCTCACCTCGTGATATCACTTTTAAACTGTACAATTATACCAATTAGAACCAATCTTCACTTGTTATCATTCTAATTCAAACTATATTATTTACGCTATAAGGTTGATTTTTATAACGAAAATTATTAGAACCGCTGTCCGCTTATCACTTGCAACGCTTGTATCTAATTTAGACTCTATTTCTAAGAGAATAAAGCTGCATTTTAGGGGGCTTTTCAAAAGCTTTTCGTAGCTGGTGAGTATGGTATAAAAATCTGTTGGCAGAAAAAAATATTATGTGACATTAACTACGAAACTTATTTTGAGTCACTTACAAAAAAAAAGGAAGAAATTAGATTAGATTTAAAGGACATTACAGTCCTAATGTAAGTAGGTATATTTAATTAATGACACAATTTTGTATCGACATAAAAAATCGGTTTATCGTGTTGTTTCTTCATTTTTTTACAAATAAATAAACTGACCACGGTGGTCATGGTGAAATGTCTTTAAACGATACAATAAATAGGAAATGTCTTAAATATAACAAAAGCAGTCAATATTTAATGTTGAATTGCTGACCCTGAAGACTCTTTACATCTCTAAGCTAGATGATGATATTGTAAATAAATGTATAAATTCGGATACTTAAAAGAACCCCTTAGCAAAATTCTAATGTTTATTTTGCAAGTAGGCTAATATTTTAATTTTAATCACAAATAATAAGTTTTCAATAGTGTGTAAAACTAAAAATATACATACATATATGTATGTTTCTTTCCCTAAGGCTGTTGTAATACCATGCTAAAATATAACTGTAATGTATGAATTGATAACGGTTATAGCGATGAGTTGTTTTTTTTTGTCATAGGAAACTGTATGTATATCATTAGTGTATAGCTTCTAGTTAATTACCGTTCTAAATAAAAAAAATAAAAAAGCGTTCTCGCGATCCGCTCGTCACATAGACCACTCCTCTGATTATTAGTTCGATATATCGATGACTCACGCGCACAGCGGTAGGTTGGTGTATTACGACGTGCGTACAATATCTAAACCGCCGGCCATCGCTTCGTACAATAGAATAGAATAGAATAGAATAGAAAAACTTTATTTCGCAAATAACAGTAAGTACATTTTAGAATACATATTTTATTATATTGCATATCGGAAAATTGTTCTTGGTTGTGAGTAAGGTCGACATAGCTCCTGAGACTAGCCTTGTAGAATCATGTTAAGAGTCCGCAGTAAGCTCGATTCCCCATACAAACGTAGTTGGGCGAATCTCCGAGCGTTTGAACCGCCCGGTTTTAACGTCATTGTCGGCTCAAGATTATTTCATCAGAGGTAAAACGTACCGCAGAACCTTTAATCAAGATTCAGTACTGGTATAGGCTAATATATAAAGTAGACTGATACTCGTACCTACGACAATAACGAAAAAAATAAACGCCTTAAAAACGCTAAATATTCGCCCAGTTACGCTCTCATATTAAAACTACGTGTTGGATTGTAACGAAACTTTGCATGTAAAATGACATGAGGTATATCTATGTCTGTAATTAGTTTAGGTAGCTTCAGATACCATAGTAAAAAAAAACAGAAAATTAAAGTTTTTCATAAAAACTTGTTTTTGCTGTATTTCGTTTATTACAAGCTTTTATTTACTTTCACCTGTCCCGTTGTCTGTCTGTATATATGTAATCAAATCTTGCAAGTTAAATTTGATCCACTTCCCGGTTTCCGATTGAGCTGAAATTTTGCACGAATATGCAAATCGCGTGACAATGCAATATCATGATGACGTGGAGCTGATCTGATGATGGAGCTGGAAGGTGGCCATAGGAACTCCGTAATAAAACCACATAACCCCATCGAGTTTGGGCTCGTTAGAATCGTCTCAATGAGTAGTTAATGACGGTATAAAGAAAAGTAAGTCGGCAATAAAAGCTTGTACCAAAAATGTAATTTTTGACATAAACTTATTTTATAAACTGGAAACATATAAACTAATTAGGTACACACAGATATACCTCATGTATATGCAAAGTTTTGTCACAATCCAACATGTAGTTTTAAAATGAGAGCGTAACTACGTTTGTATGGGAAGGTGAAATTCGGCCGAGCTTACTGCGGACTCTTAAATAATTAAAACACCATTTTCGTTTTCTTATTATACATATACGTAAAGTTTTTAAATGTTATGTTAACGGAATTCTAAAACCGCCCAACACTATCACATTAGCACATGTTCGCTTCATTTGCGTGTAATTAGTAACTGCGGTTCTTTAGACTAACATGCCATACGAAAATAGCTCTTCCTGCATTGCTATAAGTGCATGAATCATTGCTTACATAATGGCTGTGCTATTAATGTTCGAAGCAACATTTCCAAGTCATTCCAAATCGTACTTTAAAGGCTTTCCGGCAGGGTTGAGATTCAATTTAACGTTTCATGGTGGTTAAAGACCTGTCCGTTACTTGTTTCTTCAATCTTGCATCAGCAGTGCTGTGATGTGATTGGCCAAAATAGGACCAATGCTTTGTGATTGGTGTTTCCAGGGCTTCCAAGATGTTTTGTGTAATGGCGTTGGCTGAAACTACGTCAATATTTCGTTATGCAATTTTTGCTTTACGGTGGAAACCTTATTTTATTCTCATTTTTGTCTAACCTCCCGAATCCGCGCACAAAACAAAGTCAAAGGAATGTAAAGGTTTGAATTAGGGCGGGCTGCACCAACTTAAGCCACTCGCAGACTGGGTCTACAGTAAACTTGTCATTAGATGTCAAATTTACTACTGACCGCCACCGCAAGCCGCTCCAATGTGATTCGGGCCTTACGATAAAAGACCGATCAATGATGTCGATGGCGCCGGCAGCTATTATTTCATAGAAACTAGTCAGACTTTTCTTACATACAGATTTTACCGAACACCTCTTATGATCACAGACGGTTCGGTGCAACCCGACCTTGGCATTTGTTCTAAGATTGATCGAAACAAAACAAATGATAAAGTCAGTCGGGGCAAGTGCGCCAACGCGGTAAATGCGCCTATCATACAGGACCGGTCATTGTGGCACTCTTAAGGGGAGGCCTTCTGGATGATATGATGATAATAATGGACAGCTAAGATGTCTATAGTACTAACTTATCAGTAGATTTCAATATGTTTGATGAAATCGCACTTACCCCGGTGGCGCACTTGCCCCGACTGACCTTCAAATTTTCACTGACATTCGGATACCTATCGCAATCATACAATTTCGTATTCCAACTAGATCGTTTGTTCGATTTTTCATTTCGGCAATAAAGCCTTTTCATTTTCCTCCGAAACCTTGATAGTTTCACTTTTATTATAAAACAAACCTTAGATTAGGTACCTAATGGGCACGATAAGTATTGAAAAATTCTAAAACTTCGGTGTTATGATCTAGAAAACTAACCCTTACTACTTAAGGCATTCCATTAAACCGTTTTGTCTTTTCTGTAGAGGAACGTTTGTATACAAGAACTGATCATTATAATTCCGGGCTTTTAATTACCTACTTAAGATTGAAGAAGAATTAATAATTAATACTTAAACGCAAAAGAACGATCGGCTAGCAAAATATCTCAACTCCATATAATTTTGATTTCAATTCATTCATCGTCAAAAGCAAAAGCTAATAATATTATAATTTTATCAAACAGCCGAAAGAAATTAGAATAAGCTTCAAACCAAGTCATATCTAAAATAATATAGAAAAAGCATAAAATCTTTACTTAAGTTTGAGATATTTAATGTCGCCGACTTTTTATAAGTGTAATTAGAATTTGAATCTTCTACCTCGGACGGTAGAGTTGCTTTTTGAATGGACTACTTGGATGCAAACCGGCCAACTCATATAGTCCAAAGTAAACCAAAGACACTTCAATCTATTTTCTACTGAGACTACGGATATATTTGAACTGGCAGAAATGCATTCGAAGGTATAATATGTAAATCAAACGCATTTTGCATCATATTTTTGCAATCGTTTTTGCATTAAAACTTTCATTGCTTTTTTTTATCACGCAAGTATATATCAAATTTTCAAGGGTCCCAGTTCACTCTCCATACAAACGTTGTTTTGTTCTCATTTTAAAATGGCAAACTGGATTAAGTACCTGCTAGACTGGACCGTGTGGTGTCGGGTTAGAATAGCACCACCCCCTTTTTGCCTGTGGGTGTCGTTAGAGTGCTACTAAGGGAACGGGGTTGAAGTGTGTTGTGGGCGATGGGCTAGCAACCTATCACTGCTATTATAGCAGTGATAGGTTGCTAGCCGATCGCCGACAAAATGTGATATAATATCACATTTTGTCGATCTTATACTTACCGGTAAGCGGGCCTTTTTTTAACGTAGGTAGTTCTTTAACTTAATCATGACCTTAATTCAAATAATTAACTATAATTGCGACTTCATACATTTTCTAGCAAAATTTAAATTGCCAGCAATGTACACCAAAGTAAATTGATCTGGTTTTACTTATATCGATAACTAGCTTCCGCCCGCGACTTCGTCCGCGTGGACCCGAGATAAAAACTATCCTATATTTTAATCCAGGCTATAAACTATCTTCGTGCAAAATTTCATTCAAATCGGTTCAGCCGTTTAAGCGTGATTGAGTAACAAACATCCAAACATCCAAACATCTAACTTTCGCATTTATAATATTAGTAGGATTAGGGGATTTTCAATACCTACTAATGTTTTGCGTTTCAAAATTATTTTCATTTAAATCGCATCACGATTAACCCACGATTTTTCTAATCTCATATGGAACTAGTTTCTGCCCGCGACTCCGTTCTCGTGAAATTCGTTCATATCGTAGCTCCGTACAACCTTTCACCCCCATTTCACCTCCTTATGGGATGATTTCCGGGATAAAAGCTATCCTATGTCCTGCCCCGGGAGTCTATCTCTATACCAAATTTCATCTAAATCGGTAGCGGTAGTATGGATAGGGTATAGACGAACGTGGGTGTAAAGTCAATAGACGATGAAATTAATGATAACACACAGTCGTTTAATGTTTGTTAAACTTATAACATGTTATATTTAATGGTTTACAAAAGCTTGCGTGCCGAGCTAAGCGCAGGAACATAATTGAAGACATTTATAAAACACAAAACAGGTTAATTACTAGGCATGTTAACATCAAATTTATAGAGGGCAGGGCTGTTATTCTTTACGTACTCATGCACCTCACCTCACCCGTCTCGCCTAACGGAACTAGAACTCTACCTACGCTTAGTTACTACGAATCGCGGTATCAAGATATATCTGTGGGTGAGCGTTGAGGTGAGCTTGAAACAAGTTATAGAATAGCGGGGCACATATCATCCAGCTTAGTACGTTATGTAGGTTTAATTTTTTTTTTTATAAAACGACGGTGGCAAACAAGCATACGGCCCGCCTGATGGTAAGCGGACACCGCAGCCTATAGACGCATGCAACTCCAAAGGAGTAACATGGGCGTTGCCGACCCTTGATATGTTTGAGGATTCGCCGTGATAACGGCTGAAGAAACAAATTACCTCGCTCTCAACACAACGCATCCTCGGGAGCTCTGGCGACCTTAAATAGTAATCATGTCTCCATTTGTGAGATTATATTTTTATATTCCAAGTAAATATTTGTAATCAAAATGCTGGTAAAGGTCACGGGAGTCCGCTGGATGCGGGTGGCGCAGAACCGGTCACTTTGGCACTCTCTGGGGGAGGCCTTTGTCCAGCCGTGGACGTCTTTCGGCTGATATGATGATGATGAAATACTGGAGGTGAATGAGGCAATTGAGGAATATAATTACTGACAAATTGATGAAAGTGACTTTAGACTCCTGACACAACGTGTATTTTCAATCTCTTAAAAATGGGTATGAAATTATTTTGAACCACAGAACACCTCCACTAGAAACCTATTGTTTCTCAGTTTGTTCGCGACGCGAGTCACCAAAGCATGAGGCAGAGGTGAGGGGAAGGGCGGGTGCTAACAGCGTTGCGATTGGTCGATGCGCTCGCGCGCGGAATGCGTAGTGATGGGACATGTTCACTTTCAAGCATCCTAATTTTTAGGTACATTTTAAAGTAAAGTAGTTACTTACTTTACTTTTATCTTTAAGTTAAGGTCAAGTATAGATAGTTTTGTTACCATTTTAATACACAGTAAGTTAGGAATCCTAACTGGTACCGTAATTTATTGCTGATAAATTATGGTAGGTACTTCCTGTATATTAAAATGGTAATAAAACTATCCATACTTAAAACTGTGCCAAAACAATACTGAGGGCCTACCGCGAAACGAAAACGAACTTCGTTCGTGTATCTCCGTCTTTGTCGCTCGAACTAGCAAGTGCAACAGAGAGGGAGATACACGAACGACGTTCGTTTTCGTTTGGCGGTAGCCCCTCTGACCATTTAGTATTTTTGGTTCTTAAGATTAAACTACAAATACTTCATTACTCAGTATTTTTTATGGAAAGTTGGGAGCAGTTTGATAATAAGTAAAATCTCATTATTCCTTTAAAAGTTGTATTTATTGTTCTCACTTTAAAATAAACCAAACAAAACACGAAAAAGGTATTCGGCTATTCAGGATGGTGACGATTTTAAAATATCAATGATCATAAAAACTGACATTATTAAGTTATACTTAATTATAAATAGTGTCTACCTACACCCTAAGCACTTGTCTACAATTGCTACTGGGCAACTATACTTAATCTATAGTTTAGGGCCGGTAACACGGATACCCCGAGCGTTGCAAGCGTCTATAGGCTACGGTTATCACATAACATTATTATTATTATGAATGAATAGTAGCTAAGCGTGAAAAATATTCACAAATTTGTATCAAAGCTATAATCTCGCCGATTCCGAGAACTTATTGAACGCCCGACGTATGTATGTATTTGATTTATAACATGATGTTATTTAACTGGTAATGTACGAGTATGCCACTATAATTTGTTCGTGTGGAATCGTGCAATGCAATTTCGAAGCAGATACCTTCAAACGATTGAGCTGAAATTTTGGGTTTAAGTATAGTTCGGACGACAATTCAATATTATGATACCATCGAGCTGATCTGATGATGGAGACAAAAGGTGGTAATGTGAATTCGGACGTAACAGACGCAACCCTGTTGAGTTTGGACTCTCAACGAGTACTTGATGACGGTATACAGAAGAGTACAGTTGCAAACCCCGGAGTATCTAACACATACAATAAAAGCGAATACGTATATACAAAGAGACACAAGAACAAGAAAAAGAAATCTTAATAGACATTATTGATTTTTAAAATGAATTAATTTTGTGTATATTCTCCTGATAGCCTTTTGAGGATTTGTTTTCTTTGACAAGTAAAGCAATCTAATGTCAATGTATTTTTCCATGACGCTCTTAGTCAAATCGATGACGTGTTGCAGTCTTCGTGGTCGAATTGATGACTTCTTAACTCTGGGAATAAGTCTTCATTTACGAAGCTTCGCAGTGCAAGTTGTAAAACGAAGCTTATCTTTATACAACACAGTTGAACTGTTGGTGCTTTCATCCATGGAACTTCTAATTACTTGCTCGCAACGTTTGCAAATTTTGGTCACCATATCTGATGGATAGGTAAGACCACCTACGTCTCTTGCGTGTATCAAACTTTTTTTAATTTCGTTTGATGACACCAAGGCTTTGGCGCAAGTGTTGCATTTAATTTTCTTAGTTAAGTAATGAACTACTGCGCCTGATATGTATTCTATAATACTTTCAGAAAAATGCGACAACGGAATTCCCTCCAATGATTTATAAAAATCGTCGTCTGCATCATCTTGAATTTCTGACATATCACCTCTTGCTGTAGTCACATTTATGCGGTTTATAGCCGAAGAACAATTAAGAATGGCAATGTGTTCCAACGCTACGCAATTTCCTGCATTCAGTTCCTGTAACTCCATGTGCACTAGCATCTTTCTGTAAATCCCGTGAAATTGTTTGGGCGTGGGGTTATTATTAGCGCCACCACGAGATCGGACGTTACAAAAACAGTTCTATGTGATCTTGACTGATTCTGTGGAATGACAGGTAACGACAACGCTGAGACTGTATTAAGTCTTTAAATAAAAACTTGGCACTTTCGATGCACGCACAGAATCCAATAAAACCAGTATTCCTAGTGGTTTTCACTAGTTTCGTTTGTTTCCCTAAAACAAATGTTGTTAGACTTAACAACATCTTTTTGCATTCTTCTAATCGGTTTAGGACCTTTTCCGCATTTTCTAAATTTAGTGCCCTTTTTAATCCGTAGCCGTGCACTTTGGAGTCCAGGATATCAAACAAATCGTTAACATGTAGCAACATGTTTGCTGTTCCATCTATGTCTTGGAATTCTTTTAGATGCAGATTATTTTTACAAAATTGCAGTGCGACTGCAACACTACGGCTGAAAAGTTGAGTAGCAAGCTTTACTTTCATTATATTCTTTTTAAATAATAAGTGCTGCGCTCGTAATTTGTTTGCCGCGTGAAACTTTTCATCCTCCTGCAGTTTATGGAGTAATTCGAGGTGACTCCATTTAATCGATTGTCCCTCAGCATTCTTGAATTCTTTATAAAATTCGAAACTGTTTCGTATTAATTTTAGCATATGGACTGGGTCGGGGAATACAGCTATTTCGGTGTTGTTTACGTTGATTACTGATTTAAGATTATCCGGTGTGAAATTACATCCAAGTCTTTTTGCCATTGCCATATTGACTGGGCAGCCATCAAAGGTTACTGCTTTAACAACAATATTAGCTTCATTACAGTATTCGATGGCTTTAGTTACCAAGAACACTTTTTGATCGGCAGTTACCTTATTGACCATAAAGTACCCAATAGGTACTTTCCATTTGCCATGTAATGGAACAACTAGGAAAACCAAGGCCTCCGAACATTGCTCTCTAACATCTGAATCGATAACTTCACCAAAATCGACATATCCATAATTTTTATCTATATCAGACTGAATTTTCATTTCATCAAACACAATACACACATGAATGGGAGTGCTCGACTGTTCAGCTTTAAATTTTAGAGCTTCAAAAGCCTCTTTTGTAAAACCGGGTTTACCATCAACCGAACGATACCATTTTGCTATTGTTTTGACGGACGGCAAGCACGTATTAAATGTATTGCGAACGTAGTTGTAAGCTTTAGTTGAATAGAAATTTAGCGTAAGCGCAAATGTTCTTAACTGTGGTGAATACTTCTTTCGTATGTTTTTACAAGCTTTTCCTTTTTGTATTTCACTATTTCACGACACTTCACTCCTAAAGAATCTAACATTAAACTTGTCTCCGGTTTAATTAATTCTTTTTTCTCCAACTCCCCTAAAAGAGATTTCAATGAAGTAATTTGCCGTTTTAGTCTTCTGTTCGAATCACGCAGTTTTCGCAATGTAATATTTTTTTGTTCTAGTTTGCTCTTGAGCTCCATGATTCTTCGGCAAAATCTTTTTTTGACAGGGCTATCGAAAGCGGATGGGGTATCGGGGTCACAGATCTGGGATCGCTTTCTTTTTCTCGTAGGTGTCAACATTGGATTCTGTACAGTTGAATTATCATCCTGAAAATACAACGTAAAATGTAGCTTTTCACTGGTCTTAGTAATGAAGCACTTTAGAACTAACGATAATTTTATCATCGAACCTTTTTATTAGATGTATCAGAATCAATGCTTTGTGACATTGAAGTTTCAACTGCAGGGTAATGCCGAGGTGATGCCGGTTGAGCCTGAAAAATATAAACAGTATTTTTTTTTTATACTTGCCGTATACCTAATTAATAGTAACATAGAGTTTGGCAAACAAAAGCGTGACCTGGACTTTTTTAAAAGTGGCAACATTATAATCTGTCAAAGGCACGTCAAATTATTTTGTTTACACAATTATTTTGCATTAATAATTGCCGGTAAAACAATAAAAAGTAATGTGCGAAAGCTGCTACATATTATGATCAGTAAGTTCAAGCAAAAACAAGAGGAGAAAGAAGTTGCTTTCCGAGAGAAACAACAATGTTTAGGTGCGATGTCGGTATTTTTAGGTTAGTATGCCTTTGTAATCTTAATCCTTGTCGGCTGATTATTTGTTATAATAATATTGACGAGAATGATCATACGTTTCTTATGTTTACAGATAATCTTGAAAATATTCAAGGAATCCGTAAAAACAAAAAATTAGTAATACCATATGTTTTTTTTTTAATTTGCCGCGTTTTCCCAAGTCACGCTTTCGTTTGCCAGACTAGCCCTTTATACCAATAACAAAAAATATTCGAACCAGGTTTGTACTCGTACACGTAGACGTGCCTACATCAACATCAAGTTGCCTTTGTACTTCAACGGTATTTCCAACATCCATGCTTGACGGAAGCGGAAACTGAAATGATTTCATGAAATAAAGATTTATAAATGGTGGTGTGTGGTCACGTTTAATACAAACTTGTAAAAAGCTCCTGTATCACATTACACCAAACGTGATTTCTTTAAATGTTGGGTTAGGTTAATAAGCTTACCAAAACCGGTAAATACAAGGTTGGTACTGCAGAATCAAGTAAACGTCTCCGCTGGTTCTTCATTGACTGAAAGCAATCTGCAGTAAAGTGTCTTGAGCAAATTACGCTTGTATTGCATGGATACCACGACTCCTCACGGTGCGTGGCATCAATCCATTTTTTTTTAAAGCCAGGGGATTTCGGAAATCTGAAAGACCATTAATTTGTTGTTGTTACTTGTGTTTAACTTACCTGTTGCATGCCATAATACACAAAATTAATTAATTCAAATTCAAGTATACAGTACTCGACTCGCTGCTATTGCCTAATGGCGGCGCTACACATAGACACATATTTGAACAAAGACTTTGAAATACTTTGCTCACACATTGGAAAAAAAAATTATGTACCTGCCACCACTTGCTTCAAATGCATGTTCAGTCGGCAGTGTTCGCACAGTCAACCAACAAGATGAACAACGGGTTTTTTGACGCGGTCTACATATATTATTTAGCCGCTTGTAATTATTATTTACTCCATGCGTCACGAAAACTAAAATGGCCTAGGAGAAGGCCCGAGTGGATGTGTGAAATGTATCGTAACAGAACAAGGTAGTTATATTTCATGAGAGAGCAACTAAACTTTGTGGAAGTGTGGCAGCATACCCAACATTTGACCTTTGAATGCTTTGATGTGCGCTCGAAAAACCAACAACGCATGGCAAAGTGCAAATGTGTGATCAAATATTGAACAAATAAGTATCAGGCCCATCTTGTGACACTGGACCCAACTGCTCACTGAGAGGATTCTAAGAAGCCCGCACAACGTATATCTATCTCACACCAACTCCAAGTTCCCTCGCACTTTCTCGAAGTTCATCATCAGGCCCAGCTAGTGACACTGGACCCAAATGCTCACTGAGAGGTTTCTGAGAAGCCTGCACATCCGAATATCTATCTCACACCAACTCCAAGTTCCCTCGCACTTTCTCGAAGTTCATCATCAGGCCCAGCTAGTGATACTGGACCCAATTGCTCACTGAGAGGTTTCTAAGAAGCCTGCACAACGAATATCTATACCAGACCAACTCCAAGTTCCCTCGCACTTTCTCGAAGTTCATCATCAGGCCCAGCTTGTGACACTGGACTCAACTGCTCACTGACAGGATTCAAAGAAGCCCGCACAACGTATAACTATCTCACACCAACTCCGAGTTACCTCGCACTTTCTCGAAGTTCATCATCAGGCCCATCTTGTGACATTGGACCCAACTGCTCACTGAGAGGATTCTAAGAAGCCCGCACAACATATAACTATCTCACACCAACTCCACGTTCCCTCGCACTTTCTCGAAGTTCATCATCAGGCCCATCTTGTGGCACTGGACCCAAATGCTCACTGAGAGGTTTCTGAGAAGCCTGCACATCCGAATATCTATCTCACACCAACTCCAAGTTCCCTCGCACTTTCTCGAAGTTCATCATCAGGCCCAGCTAGTGACACTGGACCCAATTGCTCACTGAGAGGTTTCTAAAAAGCCTGTACAACGAATATCTATACCAGACCAACTCCAAGTTCCCTCGCACTTTCTCGAAGTTCATCATCAGGCCCAGCTTGTGACACTGGACTCAACTGCTCACTGACAGGATTCAAAGAAGCCCGCACAACGTATAACTATCTCACACCAACTCCGAGTTCCCTCGCACTTTCTAGAAGTTCATCATCAGGCCTATCTTGTGACATTGGACCCAACTGCTCACTGAGAGGATTCTAAGAAGCCCGCACAACATATAACTATCTCGCACCAACTCCACGTTCCCTCGCACTTTCTCGAAGTTCATCATCAGGCCCATCTTGTGGCACTGGACCCAAATGCTCACTGAGAGGTTTCTGAGAAGCCTGCACAACCGAATATCTATCTCACACCAACTCCAAGTTCCCTCGCACTTTCTCGAAGTTCATCATCAGGCCCAGCTTGTGACACTGGACCCAACTGCTCACTGAGAGGATTCTACGAAGCCCGCACAACGTATAACTATCTCACACCAACTCCGAGTTCCCTCGCACTTTCTCGAAGTTCATCATCAGGCCCATCTTGTGACATTGGACCCAACTGCTCACTGAGAGGATTCTAAGGTGCCCGCACAACATATATCTATCTCACACCAACTCCACGTTCCCTCGCACTTTCTCGAAGTTCATCATCAGGTCCATCTTGTGGCACTGGACCCAAGTGCTCACCGAGAGGATTCTAAAAAGCCCATACAACCTACGTCTATCTCAAATCAACTCCGAGTTCCCTCGCACTTTCTGGAAGTTCATCATCAGGCCCATCTTGTAGCACTGGACCCAACTGCTCACCGAGAGGATTCTAAAAAGCCCACAGATCATATATCTATCTCAAACCAACTCCTAGTTCCCTCGCACTTTCTCGAAGTTCATCATCAGGCCCGTCTTGTGATACTGGACCCAACTGCTCACCGAGAGGATTCTAAAAAGCCCGCACAACCTATATCTATTTCAAACCAACTCCGAGTTCCCTCGCACTTTCCTAAAGTTCATCATCAGGCCCATCCTGAAACCTAGACGCAACTGTTCACCACATTCTAAAAAGTTACTAAAACAGTAAAGTAACTACAACTACTACTACTACTAATACTTTTTCTATATTACACTATTTACTTTAAATAACGAACAACTAAATAAAACTAAAACTAAGTTGTAATCTACAGAATAACTACATTAACTACTCAAACCAAAATAAAAGAGAAATTTGTATTTTTGGTACATTTCTTCAAATCGGTACGAACGAAAGCACGTGGTTTGGTGATTGACCATCATAGCATCATCGGAACATCACTAGTCGTGACGTGTTTTTGTAAGAAAGGAATGGCATATTGCATTTTCAAAGTGATGAAAAGTGACAGACATAGTGTGTCTGTACCTCAGGATTCGCACCGGCCAGTATAAAATGGCCTCCGCTTGCTATAAATATTTTTAATGAAATATTGAATTTGACTCACCTGTGGAATGTAATTCCATCTTGTTTGTAATTAGAAGTCTTTGACGACTTTCCGCACCACCTCACACTACAAAAGCCCATAATTGGCCGCGAAAATCCAATTATTTTGTTTTTTTTGTGAGAGACACGCACACTCCGCACAGGTAGTTAACTTGGACGCAACTGAACGGCAAAGCGGGCGACCGCGGATTAAATAAGCGCTACAACACCAACGCTTGGTGACTCGAGTCGCGAACAAACTGAGAAACAATAGGCTTCTAGTGGAGGTGTTCTGTGTTTTGAACCAATTTTTGTCACACCTTCTATTCAGAAAAGAGTCATTGTTACCCTCAAATTCTGTCGGATTTAATTTTTCCTATACGTTATTTATTAGTGAAGATTTGTAGAATGGAGAATGGGTCACTTTTTTGCGTTTTCCAATTGAAATTGCCCTTATCGGGATTCAAACCTAGCCTAGGTTACCTTCATTGACAGGACTACCTCAGGATAGCCTTTAGAGACATTCCGTTTAACCGAGACAGTACTGCTCCCGCACCAGACAACTGCCGCTGGAACCGAATCGGTTAAACAGTAAACCTGCTCAAAGGTTAGCTGGAATAGATCCCTTGAAGGGATGAGTTTGCCTTTGTACAAATGTTTTTTTATTGTATCTTCTACTATGTACGTCGCTATCAGATATATCGTAGCGGCCAAAGTACTCACAAAAATCTGAACACGTCTCTATTGGCGAGGCATTACGCCGCTCCGATATATCGTTGGCGACTGTTCTTAAACAAAGTACATAATAGAAGACAAAGCTTTTTTTTATGCAATAAAGTGTTAAATACTACTACTAATAAACCTATAGTCTGGCCGATAAAACAGTTGTAGCAGTGTGTATTAGGTACCTAGGTATGTCTTTTTACTTAGTATTTAAATACCTTTTAACAAAAATTGGAGTAATGAAAATAAATTGAATTGAGATTGTTCTAAAATAGGATAATATAACTACATTTTTTTTTCTGTGTCAAAAATCCTGATTAAAATCTGCACGTTATTTTAAAATACTACGAGGTTTTTCTGATAGTTAAGGTGTACAGCGTCCACAAAGTTAAGAGACTGTTAATTATTTAGTTAGTTTAATTATTCAAAGATGAATAATAAACACATTTTACAGCTTAAATAGAAACACAAAATCCACCATTATGTATTTAACAGATAATTTTCAATAAAACAGTTCCCAAAATAACCCAAGTGTCTTTCTTTGGATCAGCTTTACACCCTTTCCAAAATCAGTTTACTTTGTTACGAAATTGTAATCTGCGAGAACATTACTTAACTTTTCTGCAGGGTAGTTTGTGTAACAACTTTTGAACTTAATTTGGAAACAAAAGCAATACAACTTTGAGGGTCTTTTGTGAAAATAAAGGTATAGTTAAAAGCATCTTTTTGGATTGAAATAGACATGTTACGTCTTTCGAACTCGAGGTTAGCAAACACATATGAATGCTCATGCCAGCAGAGGGGTAGTCACGTAACGTTTCGAACGCGCGTTAGGACGATTTAACTGTAATTTTTCGATATAAAATTTAACATTTAGATCTATCTAACGTACGTGTACTCGTTACGTGGTCGACCAGCAGAGATGCAATCACGTAAGGTTCCGAATGCGCGTTAGGACAATCCAACTGTCATTTTTCCTTATAAAATTTCACATCTAGATCTACCTAACGTGCTTACAAAACGTTACGTGATCGACCAGCAGGTCTATCTTGAACTTGTCGGTTCAAACTTTGTTTTTAAAGTAAATTTACTACGTCAATAAAAATGTTTTTTTTTAAGTAAGTACTCTATCTTCTTTTTTTCTCGCTGCCCTAAGGCTGTAATCACACAGCCATAAAGTCGGTTTGGAAATCAGGGTACCTACCGTTAACTCTGACGCAACACTGCAGACAACAAAGAGATTTGCATATGTTTCCGAACGCAACTGGGCCGCGCATCGCACGTGTTCCTTTTTCAAATTCGAAGTGACGTCCCACGCTAAACCAAAAACAACCTTAAGGTTGACATATAAGGTTTATAATAGTTACTCGATAGGCGTCGTTACGTTTGAAGATTGCAAATTTATGTTTTCAGCTGGGAAATTGAAAGCGAACGCTATTATGTACCTTCGGATTTACAAATAAGGGTCCAAAAGCAGTTGCGTGAGTAAATGGATAAGTCTGTGAAACGATTCAAAGAATGGGTTGTTTGTAGTGAATGGAGCCTTTAAATGTACGAATGAGTGTTATCTTTGAAAATGGTGTCTTTGAATGAAGTTTGTATGTATGTAGATTAATGTGTTTTATTAATAGGTCAGATTAATAAGTGGGTGGTCTAGAACTGTCGTATTCCACTTAATATGGCGGAGGTCAACGAGTCATACGATAAGTTTAAATAAAAAAATTGTTGCCTACTATGGTTGTTGTTTTGTTACGTATCGAAGAGATGTCAAGTAAACTAATAATTTAAATAATCTTCTTTCTTTAGAGGTATGATTTAAAAGTAAA
Organism: Epinotia bilunana; assembly: GCA_947049275.1. Taxonomy (NCBI): domain Eukaryota; kingdom Metazoa; phylum Arthropoda; class Insecta; order Lepidoptera; family Tortricidae; genus Epinotia; species Epinotia bilunana. The sequence continues at coordinate 10,699,465 of OX346275.1, read as the reverse complement.
ATTTCAACTCTCATATCTAGAGCCATCCATTTGGGGAAGCTCGACCTACCAATAAATTGCAGCCGTACTATCTGTTAAAATCAAAACGTATGGAAACCTTCACAAGTTTCTATGGAATGACAGGTTTCGGCGCCATATTTACCGTGATAGGTCTGTTATCGTCAGTTAGTGCAACATGCCTTATTAGAGATTTTTTTACCATGCCATTCGAACCAGAGTTTGGAGAGGAACAAATGTGTGTATACAATACAATAAATTATAGAAGACCCAAAAAATTAAGTCAAAAGACCTCGCTGGGGGCGGCCAAAACGATTCATTCTAATTGACATAGAAGGATGACGTCACAGATTGCTATTTGTACTAATCTTTGTATGGAAAATCAAGTAAATTTATGTTTCTGTCGCGAAGTACTGCGCTTAGGTCCATAGTTGTCATACAATTTTGTTTCTATAAAAGCGTAATAATTCTATCGGTAGCTTGAAATTTCCTTATGGACGATAAAAAATGCATATTTTTTCTAAACTTTCAAGGTCTTCTTATGATTATGATTCTAGTTATATTTTGTAACTAGCTTCCGCCCGCGACTTCGTCTGCGTGGGCCCGGGATAAAAACTATCCTATATTTTAATCCAGGCTATAAACTATCTTCGTGCAAAATTTCATCCAAATCGGTTAAGCCGTTTAGGCGTGATTGAGTAACAAACATCTAAACATCCAAACTTTCGCATTTATAATATTAAGTAGGATTTATACTTTATTACAATAATTTGATGGTTTACTATCCACTTATCAACACCACGTTATACATTTTTTAAATGAGTTAAAATAACTTATTCCTCTTTGGGTACGCATATGTTGTGTTCCTGGTGCAGGTGGTGATTATAAGCTCGGCAATCGCCAAGATCCCAAGTATGCGATCTGACCCCGTAGTATGGACGGCCTTATCACACGATAAGTGACAAGATAGAGCGTCCGTCACTGGCTGACACCGTTCAATAGAACGAGACGGACGCTCTATCTTGTCACTTATCGCGTGATAATGCCGACCATGATACGTGGTCTGTTAGGGAAAAAGATGCAACACTGTTCGGGTTTTTTTTTTGATAAATCCTACTAATATTATAAATGCGAAAGTTTAGATGTTTGGATGTTTGTTACTCAATCACGCTTAAACGGCTGAATCGATTTGAATGAAATTTAGCACGAAGATAGTTTATAGCCTTAAAATATAGGATAGTTTTTATCCCGGGTCCACGCGGACGAAGTCGCGGGCGGAAGCTAGTCAATCGATAAATGACAGGTTGTACAGTTTTACCAATATGTATTCAGTTCTATGAGTCTTTAGACGGGGTACAATATTACCGTCATTTTAACTTAATCATGTCGTTTCATAATGTATTTCTTTCTGTATTCTTGTTAATGTTCTGTACAAGTATATTGTATGAAATAGTCTTGTTTATTGCATTTTTTCTTAAACCATCAAAACCTTTGCATCTGCAGAGTTCAGCCTCTCACAGATTGGCGCGGCCTGGCCGCGGCGGTCAATAGTAAACTTCTCATTAGCTGTCAAACTATTGACGGCCAGTCGGCAGGCCGCGCCAGTGTGATTCAGGCCTTAATAGGAAGCGTAAAGGCACCTCACAGACTGGCGCGGCCTGCGGTGGCGGTCAATAGTAAATTTGACAGCTAATGACAAGCTTACTATTGACCGCCGCGGCCAGGCCGCGTCAGAGTGATGCACGCTTAACCCAATAAAAAAGCATATTGGAAAAAATGTCGCAATTTTCAAATTCGGAATGCAAAAACTCAAGCTGCGTCAAACAAATCACGAAGCGAACGCAATACGTCATTCCGCCATAGACGCGACCAAATTATCCAATCACTGGCCGAATTTTATAAATGTCAATATTTTGTTCCGAGCTCCTCAAACAAAGAAAGAATAAATCACAACACCACCACCATATCCTGACCCGCCGCGTCTCCCCAATCGAACAACGAACCGCTCCAACCAAATCCGTACAAAGCGTTCTCACGGCTCAACCTAAACTGGACTCTTGTAACCTACATCTGGCCGCTACAAATTTCTTTTTCTACTAAAAAATTACCATACAATTTAAATATAACTCTTAGAGCTTGCGTAATAAAGGCTTTGTAGAAGTTCTGACGAGTTATTCCGTTGTAAAGTTAAGGTTGTTCTATTTCGTCTGGTTGCAACATGGTGGATGTTCGACAAAGAAGCTCCATTTCGGGCATGGTTATTTAATTAGACAAATGTTTTCTTTGATTTAATGTTCTTTGTTTCAAGTTTGGGCATTACTTGCTTTTGTGTCGAAAATGAGGATTACATAAAACCATGTCTAAACCAGAAACAGATGCGTTTTGTCTTCTGAGATTTGTTTATTTACCAAATAAGTCCTTTTAGTGAGCTAAATTGTCATGCGTTGTGCCCTAAGGGAGCCAGAGGTCCGTTTTAGCACATAATCCCAAGATTTGGCATAGGCACTAGTCTTACGAGATTTGACCTTCCAACCCCGCTTGTTGGCTCTCGAAAACTAGACCTTATTGGGATTAGACCGGTTTCCTCACTATGTTTCCCTTCACCGAAAAGTTAACGGTAAATATTCCGTGCATAAGTTCCGAAAAACTCATTGGGACGAGCCTGGATTCGGTTCGGACCCACGACCGCCGCATGCCTGAACTGATAGGTTACGGTAGCTTGTTAGTGAGCTAAATATGACAATATATCGAGGCATCTGACAACCCTTTTCCGCATCGCGCTTTAGTGGCTGACAGTGGCTGATATGTTAAAAAAAATAGAATAACAATAGAGAGATATCTGCTATCACGAGAATTGAAGAAAGAACGCGGTGTAAAATATAAAAGGTGAAGATTTTATTGGTTATAATAACGATTTGAATAAAAAAAACAGTCGGTTCTATCCTATACCTAAGTACTAATATTATAAGGAGAAGAGAAAAAGTCAGTAGCTTTGTAAGTTTGTTACTTTATATGTAATCTCCGGAACCCTTTATCCAACTAAAAAAAACTGCGTGTGGAATGGACTTTTCGGATGTATAGGCTACCTATATTTTATCCCGCAGGTTTGGCTGTGTTTTTTGTAATACGCGGATGATGCCGTGCGGGGAGTTAGTATATATGTATTTATTAAAACAAAACACGGGCTTCGATGTTAGCTTGCTATTAATTAAGCCATACGGTTGTTTGCCACCGTGGTGATCAAAATATACTGAACTAGCTTCTGCCCGCCCGTCCGCGTGGCACTCGTTTATATCGTATCTCTACACAAACCATCACCCCCCATTTTACCTCCCTAGGGGATGATTTGCGGGATAAAAACTTCCTTTCCAGGAATTCAAACCATCTATATACTAAGTTTCATCTCAATCGGTTAAGCGGTTTAAGAGAGGTGACAAACAGGCACAATTTCACATTTATAATACCTATTAGTATGGAAATTGATTTGTTAGCGGTGCTAAAATAATTTGAGTCTTAAGAGTCCGCAGTAAGCTCGATTCTCCATACAAACGTAGTTACGCTCTCATTTTAAAACTACGAGTTGGATTGTAACGAAACTTTGCATGGACAATTTCATGAGGAATATCTATGTCTGTAATTAGTTTATGTAGCTTCAGATACCAAAGTAAAAAAAAATACAGCGAATTTAAGTTTTTCATACAAAACTTGTTTTTGCTGTATTTAGTTTCTTTTATAAACTGGAACCATATAATAATTGCAGACATAGATATACCACATGTCATTGTATATGCAAAGTTTCGTCAGAATCCAACCAGTAGTTTTAAAATGAGAGCGTAACTACGTTTGTATGGGAAGGTGAAATTCGCCCGAGCTTACTGCGGACTCTTAAAATAATTTAGCAAGTCTTGGAATAAACCCTGTGTTCAAAGTTTAATGGCCGTCTGGATTTTAATTCAATCTAGCGAGACGGGCTCCTATTTAAGTATTTATCTGTCTTCCTTAATGCATGAACAGAGTTTTACCTCTACAGAGGGGGTAATCACGAAACGTTCCAAAGGCGCGTTAGGACAGTCCAACTGTCATTTTTCCATATAAAATTTGACATTTAGATCTACCTAACGTGCGTACAATGCATTACGTGATAAAAACTTAGTTTGGCTCTCATTTTAAAATGGCATACTAGAATAACATGCACTCAGGCCGTACATTAACTGTTCATAATTTTGCATATTAAAAACTAGGTAAAGAAAAACCGTTCGGTGTATCATAATATTTCTAAAGATGATTATTTTACTAAAAAAATAATAACGTTGGATGTTCAGTTATGCGGTCCGTCGACAACTCTATCAGACTCCATTATTTTCTAGTGCCAAAAAATGGACACTTAGGCAGTGAACCTTCTGTACCTTTAGGTGCTATTAATTACTCTGTGCTCAGGCGCAAACTCTATGTTCATAATTTTCGGCATATTAGCGTTCAGAACTCCACCCAGGCTTACAAAGCCTATAATCCGTTCAGTAAACCACAAGAATGCGCTGATACCCGCACATTACGCAGTGTTTGCTCTGACATCATAGTTTGATCATGCGCAGGATTCGGTTTAAGCTGCGCGCATGCTTAACCCCGTTTTGAACGCACCTATTAAATATACATTTTGAAATTTCCACTTCTTGAAGCCATTATCCCTATCTATATTGTAAATATACTTATAAAATTAACCTAAGTAGTTCATAAAGGCATCACACACTGCTGCCGTAACCCGCTGCAGCGTGCGGAGCGGCATACAAATTTCACAGGACGGAGGTGCGGTGCAGTGTGAAGTACCGTGCGGAATTTATATACAAAAACTGGGGGGCTAGTACGCTAAGTTTTATGTCGGACATAAAGCATTCGTCCCATTCTGGCAAATATGCGAGTGCAAGAGGGACGAATGCTTTACGTCGGACATAAAACCTAGTGTGCTAGGGGGGCTGAGGTACTGGCATACCACGCTGCGGACCGTCCCTCCGCACACCACAACGGAATACGCCGGCAGTATAATGACGGCACACAGGCTATTCAATTAAAATTGTGAGGTGATAATACTGATAATTTCATGCATAATTTAAGAAATTTAAATTGGATATGAAACTTACCAAAACTTTTCCTTGCTGGATTCGAATATTCTGAAACAAAAAAAAAGTTTTAAGTTAAAGCACACTTTTCAATTTATTCTTGTTAAATACCTTAAAAGGTTGAAATAATATAGATGAATTCTGACGCTTGGAGGTGAATTTGGTTCGATATCAATTTACTAGCTTCCGCCCGCGACTTCGTCTGTTTTCTCATTTATAGTAGATATATAAATAGGTACGGTAGTATCATTTATATCTATCGTATTGGTATGCGCGCGCTCGCTACTACGCGCGCCAAACCTAACGTCAGAATGGGTGCAGACAATCCATTGCATTTCAATATTATCAATGAGCTAAACTGCCCTCTAGGTCTTGGTCGTGATTCCTTGTTTGAATATCAGCTCCAACGGTACAGCGGGCTTAGCATGGTTGCCATATCACTTACCGCTGTGGATAAGACATCCGTCACGTTCTGACAAGTATGCGAGTGCGAGAGGGACGGATGTCTTATGCACAACGATTAAATAAAATGTCAACCATGCTACGCCCGCTCGCCGAGGCGTCTGGAAATCCGGAGGACACCTTCGCGACAAACCAAGTTTTAGACTGAAAGCCAAATTCACGAATCAAATTGAACTACTTTGAACTAGAAACCTTTGATTGAAGGTTTCCTGTTCAAAGTAGTTCCATCCAAACTGAAGTAGAACATTTACGTAAGCTAGTGGATAGTTACATATTCCACACATTATTTAAGCCACGGGACAAATTGCTTTAATGAGAGCGCCTGCTCGGCTGCTCAAAGTCAAAAACAAGTAACAAGGTTTTAGCAAATTGTAAAGGAGAGCGCAAAAACTTTTTTTAACTTCAAAAGCCATTTTCTTACAATCTACACAATGTATCGAAATGTTTTTTTGTTCCTAATGATTCCAATCATCCTGTAGCTGAAGCCGTCACGATGATGCAGTTTAAAAATCTTTTTCACATCACCGGCTCGGAAAGGCTTGTATTCGGGGGGGGGGGGGGGGAGACAGTGACATACCCGTTGACGTTTGATATCGATAGATCTACCATCTTCAGGTGCATCCATAAACCTACTATTGCGCAAGGTAGATTTTCGGTTACTTAAATAATGTCACAGGATGTCGCTACAAAATCAATGTAAAATTATGAGTCATAAATTGCGTTAGATATTATTCGTTAATAGTATTTTGCATTGAAGTAACATAACATTATAAAATAATATAATTTTTATTAATTCAGTTATTTGTTATATTAATTTAATTTTTCACTTGGCCACATTTGCCTTACCGGACGCTATGGTTGAGTTGAGGCCATAAAAAAAAGGGTTTTGACGGCAGCCGCCAAACCCGCCAAATTGAATTGTCCGATGTGATTTTTCGTGGGTTTTTTCTTCTCGTGTCGTGGTTCACTAAGACTAATTGTGAAACCTCCAGGAAGTGCATTGAGTCGAGCCTCATGCTGTGTTGTTTTGCGCGTAATGAAGTGTAAGTTTATATTTTGCGTGTTACGTGATTCATTAACAATAATAGTCAAACTAGATAGGTATGTCAACTTGTTCTAAACGTCCGTGTCCTTACACTTACTTTACTCTTTGCTTGTATTGCTTTGCGCCCAGAAGTACCTACATTATATCCGCTAGCGTGGAAAGAGTTTTTGAATTTGGAACGTGACGGTCAATCGTGACATTTATTCCTTTACAGAATGAGAAGTCATTATCCTGCGTTCAGAAACGTATGGTGGTATGCCAATAATGCATTATTATTATTTTGATAACATTTAATACTTACATTGTGAAATATTATTAATTAGACTAAACTTACAAGGGTACAATACAAATAAATAATTTATAAATGTAGCTTAATTCTTTTTTTTATGTTAGCGGTAAAGTTAAAATGCGTATTTGAGCCTTAGTTTATCCGTGAGTACCCAACAATACTTTGACGTTTTTGATTTAGGTAAGCGTGGAGTTATTTAAAGATGCAACAATGTTTATGTTACATTTAATAAATATTATAAAATGCTTTGAGCTTGATGTGATGCGAGTACCTTTATTGAAAATTAGTAAAAGGTCCAAATGACTTTTATTACATTTATAATTTTCCTCGCCGTAATGAGCTGAAAAATCTTTTGTTTTTTGTCAGAAAAATACATAAATATCCATCTACAATCAAGTAACTGAGTTACTTCTTCTAGATAAGGCGTATTGTGACTAATGGATACAGTGAACAAAATTAAAAACAAGTATCTATCTATTTGCTTGATTTTAACTTTTTGTTTGAGATACCTAATACTTGTATTTAATTTAGATTAATTAGCTTTTTGAGTTAAGTTTTAATAACTGAACAACTAAACACCATTTGGAAAAAAATCCTTTTGTGCGTCACACAAGGAATCGAAGGAGAAAAAAGAGAGAAGAAATAACAATTATTTTTAAAAAATGGATTTAAGTTTTTAATTTCGAACAGCCGTACTGTGTTTTAAGGTAAGGGCTGGTCGTGTTTCTTGTACTACTTATACAGTAACAAAAATGGGGTGTAAACCGATCAAAGGCATAACAGCATTCTGATATGAAAAAAGTAGATTTTTTTTACGCGATTTTTTTGTGCCTTTCTATAGAGCATTGGCCGACTGGGGCGGCGACCTGCTCCATGCAAATGTTTAAAAAACTTCGCGTCAAAAAAAAATCTTTTAGTTTTTTCTTATCAGAACACGCTACCTGTTATGCCCTTGATCGGTTCACACCCCATTTTTGTTACACGATGGAAATATAAGTCAATTTTGACCATTTTCAAACTCAAACTTATTCATTTATTCGTGACAAACAATTACACATCGATAATAAAAGAAAGAATTAACACATTATTTTGCTTTCTTACGAAATGGACCTAGGTCTGCATGACGCTAGCTTTAGAGCCAGCGCTGGGTCCATTCGGTGAAGGATTATAAGATAGATAAGTAACACCAAAAGAAAATATTAAAAAATCAATAAATTATAACAAAATGCATCAAAAAATGTTAATTATCCAACAGTAAAAAAAAAATGGTGAAGAAAAAGTATTTTAATTGTACTTATTGAAAATGTATATTCCTTTATTCTTTGAGCAAATTTCAAATTTAGAAGACATGGGTCTTGATAGGATATCGTAGTATAAGAGCATACTGTGCATACTAAATACTGTGTTGTCACGAAGAATTACGAACACAAAGCTCTCTCGGTCAACAATTTGCAGGTCAGGCTTTCAGTATAATAAAATCCCGTGCCCGGGATATTTGTCGCCGACTCCCTTGGCGTCCCTGGCAGCTAGTTTGCGGGATTTATGCCCGGGACTGAGCACAGAGCCGGGCACGGGATCGCCCTTGCGAGTTATTTGAACGCTGTAGGTTAATAACAAAATAGTAGACAAGAACTAGTTATGGTCGAAATAAATATTTAATAATAATAATAATCATAAATCATTTATTTCAGGCAGAGCCCATAAAAGTGTTAGTAGGTACATCACTTACAAACCTATTGTTAATAACAGCCAGATATCACAAACACAGCATACGAGACATAATTATAACCTAACATAATTATAACTATTTACTAGGTATGTTTTTTGACGCTTTTTTTCATTTTTGCAATGTCTTACCTACCTCAAATTGAAGCAGAAAATTTGTAACACTTGACTGTTACTTTCTTTTTTATTAGAGTCGCCACATACCTACTGATGTATAGATGCCCTTTTTAAACTGATCAAGTAAAAGGAAAACATAAAATAAAAAATGTTCTTTTTTCGGACATGACGGTTATGTGTAAGTATGTTTTCTATGGAATTTAGGTTAGAGTTGACTTCTTAAGCTAATTTTCTTTTCTTGAGCTCTTGGTAAGTATTATGTAATTAACCATAAGATAACTGTGGCCCAATTAACGAATCTACAAGTTACAATTTAAAAGTCTTAACCTTAAAGGGGTGGCTCACTCCGTGATTTGCCGCGCCGCTGAAAGTACACAACCTACCGGCCCCAGAGGGTATGTTAGTGCGGCTACGCACGCACGCGTTCTATCGCAGTGCGTTGCATGCGATAGAAAAGGGACGGCCACGTTTAGGCTCGTTCGGCATAGCTAAACACGGGATTGTTAACAGAGAACCTTCTGTACGTAGTACTATTATTTATTCTGTGACTAAACTGACAACACTTGAGGGGTTTGACGACTGGCAATAGGAGTCTCTTAATAAAATTTTGTAGTGTTATTTAGTAGTATAGTTGAAATGATATAAGCTGTCCGTTTAGCACTTGAAAGCTTATCTTGTGAACAATGGGACTGTTTCCTATTGTATAAGCCCACCGCAAATCCTCCGACCAGATAAAATTAAGCAAGTAACAATAGAACTCATACAAATAGCTACCATCTCCCCTAAGTCACAAGGTTGAAATCGCTATTAATTTAGGGTGACCCGTATTCTTTGCCCGCGGGTGTATTATAAACGTGAGTTTGGATGTTTAGATCTTTGGATGTTTGTTACTCAAATTAAGCTTAAACGGTTTACCCGATTTGGATGAAATCTAGCACGAAGATAGTTTATAGCCTGGATTAAAATATAGGATAGTATTTATCGCGGGTCCATGCAGACGAAGTAGCGGGCGGAAGCTAGTGTGGTATAAAAAAGGAAAATATTCAGGATCGTATAAAATGACGTTCGTCTCTACTGTATGGTAGCTGGGTGTGACTCAAAACGAGCATATTAGCAATTCCATTTGAACGAGTATGCTGTTACACCATTCATTTACACTTTAGCCTTCATTCACACATTTTGCACATCGCAGTAAGTAGGTACAATAGGTTGTTCTAAATCACCGATGCGAAAAACTGCCTCTGGGGCGATCTGGCATTTACATTTCGCATTCCGTTTTGAAAAGAATGGGATGACACAACATCGGCTAATATTATAAAGAGGAAAGTTTGTGAGATTGTAGCTTTAAGTGTGTGAGTATGTATGTAGGGGGTAATCTCCGAAACCACATATCCGATTTCAAAAAATCTTTCACCTGTGTATTGAATCGACTTTCAAACGGAGACAAAGAATCCCAGTGTTTTAAAATATTGACTTATTTAAGCCTCTACCAGCACAGCTATCACAAGACGGCGCGCGAGCTCTCTCGATTTTTCTCGCACTATCCATCTCTCTCTTATTAGAACACTTAGAACACGGGGTATAGTGCGAGAAAAATCGAGAGTATGTCGCGGCCATGATAGACGTGCGGCCGGTCCTAGTTGCCGGTGGTAAACTTGGCTCTTGCGCCCCTTTATTATAGCTTTATTTATCCATACATTTTTTTTACATGTTTGATATATTTTTTAAAGTAGGTAGTTGATATAAGTTTTATTGTATGGCCCCTATGGGGTAGAAAGCTTCCTACATCTTATTCCATGTTTGTCTGTCTTGGGCTGTGGTCATCCAGTGTTTACCAGCTGTTTTTACAACATCGTCAACCCATCTTGTCTTTTGTCGTCCTTCTCGTCTTTTTCCAGTAGGACCAAGCCACTTCGTTATTTGCAGTGTCCATCTGTTATCCTAGTATCTTGCTATGTGGCCTGTCCACTTCCATTTCAGTGTCATGGCGTGTTTAAGTGCATCTTTGATTTTTGTTTTGTTGCGTATGTCCGTCTTGCGCCCCTACGAGGTGACAATTCACCCCATCGTGGTTGACAGTGACACTCATCGTCACGCGGTGTTGACTCGTTAACGTGACAACCCTAACTAGATCAAAGTATGCGGTAGCTAAGCAGTAGACCGTGAATGCCGTGATGCCACGATTCGGGTTTGATAGACAGTAGAGCACACAGAGAATAAACAAACGCACAGAAGCGTACAGAAGTACGCAAGTGCTTACTTTGTGTATTATGTGCCTCTACGCTAACAGAGACAGCGATACACATCAATATTAAAATGTTTGGATTTAAAAATGAAACACGAAACATATGCGTCAGATGGGATCCCCAGTTTACAACGGTTTGCTACTAGTATAACTTGGACTTCCGAATACGAGTCGTAGTTTAGAATCCAGGTGTCAAGATATACTGGTCTTTGGTTCACAACTCATGAATAGAATAGCCGGACTGATCAAGTTTCAGTCGGCTCTAATAAAATAAGTACGAGACTAGACAATAACGTATGGGACGGCGCGGCGCTTGTTTTTTACAATAAGTATAATATATTCATTAAGTACAATCGACAACACTGTTAACTGACCATCCTGTGTTTATATAGAACCTTATTACAATGCACTTAAGGTGCACCGATGGTCAGTTAGCTGTGTTGTCGATAGTACAGAAAGAAGAACAAACGAAGAGGTTCTAAATTTGATAGGAGAAATAAGATGTCTACTAAAAACTATTGAAAACAAAAGGGGAAATATTTTGGGGCAACGGGGATATGTTGGGGATACGACATGACAATTACATAAAAACTATAATTGAAGGAAAGATAGAAGGAAGGAGAGGCAGGGGAAGACCAAGATGTGCGTTTATAGACCAAGCTAAAGAGAAAGTTAATGTAATGTCGTATCAAGAGCTCAAAGCAGTGGCAGAGAGAAGAACAGAATGGCGATTACTCCATCGACAAGAGCCCGGCTCTTAAGTTTGCCAGGCAATGTATATATATAGGTATCGCCGCAGCAGCGGCCTTAGGGGGTGGCGCACAGGGCAATCGCCCAGGGCCTCGCTCTTACAGGGGCCTCGCGCAACAAACCCCGGCAATTATTTTTTTTTAACTTTTTTTTTTCACCAACGACAAAGGGCCTCGCAGACCTGCCGCCCGGAGCCTCGCAATCGATAAGGCCGCCGCTCTGTATCGGTCATGTATCGGTTAAATTCTAAGGTTAAATTATTTCACCTACGTGTAGAATGGACTTTCCGGATGGTTATAGGCTATATTTTATCCCGCGGATTGGCCTGCGTTCTTTGCAATAGGCGAGCGAAGCCGCGCGAGCAGGTAGTATAGTATAAAGGTGATAAAATAACAAATATTCAGACCAAGTCTCTACTCGTATTTGGATTTTACTTTAGCGTAGTTCTAATTCGTTTGTCATTTACTTACTCGATAAATAATCGTGGTAAAAAACTAATTATATTTATGTGATTTTCTCAATTACTTATTTTATACCATTGTCTGTAACTATTGCAATACTTCCTAGTTCCTACCCCCCTACTAAAATTCCCGTAAAAGGAGAAACAAGACTAATTCAATATTAAGAGACGGAACCATAAAGAAAGTAGATAAAAACAAAACATAACGACTTCAACGAACTTAGAGTCAAGAGGCGTATTTTACTATGAAACCCTATCACTTACGACCATTTGTTTTTAAATGGAATATGACGCAGTGGCGTTTTTCAGAACGTAAGTCCGAACGTGTGAAAGGGAATTTTAGGATTAGGGTGTGTGTGGCCGGGTTTATGGGCGGGTCAATGACCTTTAAAGGAAATGTCAGCTGCTGAAACTGGGTTCAGTACTCACACATTAAATTATGTTCCGTACACAATATATGTTTTAAGAGGCAATTTAATGTTTTATACAATTAAAATTGTATATAATGATAATGAACACCTTTATGATTACCTACAGACGGTTTGGTGCAACGCACCCTTACGGCCATTCCCAATAATCAATCCACGGATAGTTTTCCTAACCAGCAGTTACATTTTGACAGATTACCCGAAGAAAATGTGTCAAAATGTAACTGGTAAGGAAAACTATCCGTGGATTGATTATTGGGAATGGCCGTTAGAAGAGAAGAGAGTGTAGATACCACCTGAATAAAATACACAGATAGTTGAACTCTTTAAAAATTACGTAGGTATATAATTATCCTGCAGGTGTCAAACCACGTGCCACATCCAGCCCCGGTATTATGTAACTTGTTTTAAGCTCACCTCAACGCTCACCCACATACATATAACTTGACACCGCGATGCGTAGTAACTAAGCGTAGGTAGAGGTCTAGTCCCGTTAGGGGAGACAGGTGAGGTGCGCATGAGCTCTTAAAGAATAACAGCTAGTCGTAAACATGATCCTTCTAAGGCACTGTCGTTAGTGTCGTAACTGACTGATGGCGGTGACTCAGTGGTTGCACAACATTGATACGTGGACAGAATTTGGTACTCCAATGTCCAATGTCCGACATGCACATGATTTGGTGGTTCAAGTGTCCAATTTTACGATAGCACGATCACGCAATCTATACTAATACTAGCTTCTGCCCGCGACTCCGTCCGCGTGGAACTCGTTATATCGTAGCTCGCTAGAAACTTTCACCCCTTTAGATGATTTCCGGGATACAAACTATCCTATGTCCTTCCGCGGGACTCAAACTAACTCCAGGTATATAATTTTCATCCTAATCGGTTTAGCGGATTAAGCGTGAAGAGGTAACTGACAGACAGACAAACAGAAAGACAGAGAGACAGTCACACTTTCGTATTTATAATATTGTTATGGATATGGATATGGATTGCAAAGAGGAATTGTCTGTGAGATTGTAAGTTTGTATGTTTGAGGTAATCTCCGGACCCGCTTATACGATTTGAATAATGCTTTCTCCTGCGTAATAGAATAGAGTTTCTGGATGGCTTTATTTTATCCCGCGGGTTTGCCTGTGTTATTTCCACTACGAGAGCGAAACCGCGCAGGCAGCATGAAAATGTATGGCGCCGTTTCCGAAGTCTACGACAGACGCTTGCGACATGTTCATACACTGACTATTGTCGCATCAGCCGAGCGTGTCAGTCGCACGCGATCGATCGCGCGCGGCTGCGATCGGCCGCGATGCACAGAATTAAACCTTTTGATCCATTTCGGTTTCGGGAAGAGAGTCGCTTGACACGACTGAGATGCAAATGAATTCAACTCTTTTCTTGATAATCTATGAAGAAAGAAAGAAACAAAATAATTGATTGCCACATAAAGAAACACAATACATTAATTACAATAAAGTTGCATAAAAAAAGAGATATTTTAAATATATTTTTTTACAAAGGCGGCTAATATTATGATATACCGGTTATTTTTCCATGTTTTTGTAGATATTGTTTTACCTTTCAAATCGCCAACTAGGACTCAAGTTTTTTATTTACCAGAAAAAGGGTTAATGTAAGATTTGGCAGTATCGGCAGCGGAGGATTGAGATGTAATTGGGAGTGCGAGCTTGAGGCTTAGACTTAAAGAGCTCGTCAATAGAATTTGCTAACTATGTAAACAAAACGCCATATTGAATTTGTTTTTCAATATGGCGGTTTGTTTACATAGTTAGCAAATTCCGTTGACGGCCTCTTTAGGGTGAGTTGCACCAACGTACGATCACAGACCGATCAACATTAAATATGGCGCCGGCAGCTGTCATTCCATACAAACTTGTCGAACTTTCGACATTCAGATTCTAAAGAACACCGCTAACGCTTAGGTACCTACTGACGATTTGGTGCAACCCACCCTTAGATTCATTAGATCACAATTTGGTCAGTAGAACAAAAAAATATGGCCATGTCGCCAGCTGTAATTAATACCAGTTCAATTTGGCCCTCGCACAAAGGTATATAGGTACACCGCTTAATACTCCAGGCAAAATACGGTTTTGAAAAACATTAATTTATAATAGCGTTTTTTTTGTTGATTTCATTTTAAAATTGTATTCTAAGATGATTTATTCAAGAATCCGGCAAACTTTCCACCCGGAAGTAATTATGTAGCTTTAAATGAAGCATGCATTGTGTTTTTTTGTACGATTTATATTGAATATTATAGAGCAAATTTAAATGAACCAAAATAAAGACAAACATGTTTATTATTATTTTTTCTGACTTTTTAGAAGCTATTTATCATTTTTTTGATGTCTGAAATTTTGTCGGATTTTGTCGCTGGGTAACTATTTAATTGATAATATATCCGTTACACATCAAAAAGAAGCTATTATAAATTATTTCCAAAATTGTCATTTTTTCCATACAAGTTGTCAGTTCATTGACTGGACTATAAATCAGGCCTCGCCCGCACGGTGCGCGGGTGCGGGTGTAGGACGACAACGGGGCGCGGGCGACGTGCGGGCGCTTCACCTCCCCGTTATCGTCGTGCCTCTCTATTCTGTAACTTGTTTTAAGCTCACCTCAATGCTCACCCACAATTATATCTTGACACCGCGATGCGTAGTAACTAAGCAAAGAAGAATAACAGCCCAGGACCGTCCGACCTGGTCTACAGTGTTTGTTTGCCACAAAGCTACGTTTAAAAAGGAATTTCTCCGTCCCATTGTAAGTTAAATAGTGTCTTAGTTATAACGGAAAAGTTTTAATGAGTACACAGCGCAAAGTAGTATCTAAATAAACTTCGTGTAAAGACTGAAATAAGAGACGTAGGGTATAATGAAACATCATTTCATGGCGATACAAAAATAGGAGGGGGGGGGGAGTGGTGAAGTACCTACCCAATTTATTGAAGACCGCAGTCATAATAAAATAACACTACATGAATTATAAAAATTGAACGACCGAAATATTTTTTACCGCTCTTGGATAAAAAATATTTTGTACGTCCGGCGGTTCTCCTCTATACAGAGGTTCTAGTATAAGTTTTACCGAAACAAAACGTTACGAGCGCGTTCACGTTTAGCTGTCAATTCCCATACAAATTGAGGGTAAAAAGCAAACGCGATCGTAAAGTTTTGTTTCGATAAAACTTATAGGTACTAGAGCCTCAGGTCGCATTACTCAACCGATTTTCGTAAAATTTTGTGAGCAGTTTCAATAATTTATACTTATAGAACTGCGTGAAACTCGTTTATATCGTCATCATCATATCAAGACGTCCACTGCTGGACAAAGGCCTCCCCCAAAGAGTGCCAAAGTGATCGGTCCTGCGCCACCCGCATTCAGCGGACTCCCGCTACCTTTGCCAGGTCACAAGTCCACCTTATGGGGTTTATATCGTAGCTCCATACAAACTTTCACCCACTTAGGGGATGATTTCTGAGATGAAACTATCGTATGTCCTTCCCCGGGGCTCAAACTATCTGTAAACCAAATTTCATCTTAATCGGTTCAGCGGTTTAAACACGAAGAGGTAACGAACAGACAGACACTTTCGCATTCATAATATTATATGTTTTTAGTCTATGCAGTTTTTCGAAATTTATCATTTTTTTAAGATGACAGGCGAAGCTCGAGCCACTAGCGAAATGCAAATGTGAATTATGTAGTCGACTGTATACATTCTTCCGTCCTCGTCCAGAAGTACAGTTAGCCAGAAACTTCTTAAATAGTACGGCCGGGAGCGGAAAAGGAAATTGCGACATTCCATTCCAGCAACTAAAAGTCTCTGGAAAGCGTTATTCTATTTATGGGGATTAGGGGGGTTTTTTTTTATAAAATTAGTACGAACAAAATGGATTTTGCTTTAACGCAATGAATGATTTTAAGTTCGCGTTATTCGAAATGTGTTTTCACAAATGCATCTCCCAAAAGAAATCATTTATTACGGGTCATGGGCCTTCGATAGTTTGATAGTTGTTTTATACTACGACGGTGGCAAATGAGCACACAAGCACGTTGCCAAATAAGGAGTCTGGTCACTATTAATTTGACATATCGTATCATGTGTTGATAGCTGGGCGTTTTCAAGAAAAATTGTCGAATCGCGTATTATTATATATCTGGATAAAAATCGTTTTATTCTACTCAGAATTTGAAGCCCTTTCGATTTTAATAGGAAAAAATATGTCCCGCGTTATTCATATACAAATTTGCGTTTTCCATTACGCCACCGTCCTACAAACTTCTATGAAAACGGTAACGTAACGGAACGAAATAACTTAGGACACTTTTTTTCTGCTTTGAATCTGAGTAGAATAAAACTATTTTTATCCAGATATAATATAATACGCGATTCGACAACTTTGCCTGAAAACGCCAAGCTAGTGAATCCGGGATACTATACCTACTGCCCTTTCTGGTATACTGTATAGGTACTATATAGGTTGTCTGTATCTTTACGGATCATTAACATCCATATGTGGTTCCTTATCATCATCGTCATCATTTTCACCCCGTAATCGTCCACTGCTGAGCAATTAGCGTACGCTTCTCTTGGAGTACGCCACCCGTCCCTACCCGAGCTAATCTCATCTAGAAGTGACCAGCGATCTTCCTAATATCGGCCACCCATCGAGCTGCTCTTTTAGTAGATGCAATACATACAATGCTACAAAAGTTACGATCACTAATCAGGCATGCGGCTGTCAAACGGCGGTCGTGGGTTCGAATCCAGGCTCGTACCTACCAATGAGTTTTTCGGAACTTATGTACGGAATATCATTTGTTACCGTTAGGTTATCGGTGGACGAAAAACATCGTGAGGAAACCTGCATACATCATATCAGCCGAAAGACGTCCACTGCTGGACATAGGCCTCCCCCAAAGAGTGCCAAAGTGACCGGTCCTGCGCCACCCGCATCCAGCGGACTCCCACAACCTTTACCAGGTGATGACCTGGTAAAGGTTGTGGGAGTCCGCTGGTGGTGGTTAGGCCCCCCACAAGGTGGACTGATGAGTCGACCTTGTGGGGGGCCTACCCACGCCGCACCTTCCGGTACGTGGTCGCCACTCGAGAAACTTTCCGCCCCAACGGCCATCGGTTCTACGTGCTATGTGCCCCGCCCACTGCCACTTAAGTTTAGCGATTCGGAGGGCTATATCGGTTACCTTGGTTCTGCTGCGGATAGCCTTGTTTCTGATGTGATCACGCAGATAAACTCCCAACATAGCCCTCTCCATAGCCCTTTGCTCTTTTAGTACCTATACGCAAATGTGTTACAAGAATGAATGATATCTGTAATCTGACTTATATTATTATTATTCTAGAACGGAAATCGGAAACTGGCATGTAACTATGAAGGGAGTTGTATACCAAATCAGCCGTTAATTATGTGTCGATTATTTGAGCCACGTTAGGGGTATTTCCGTTAACATTAAGACTTATCAATATTTTCTAAGAACCGAGATTAATAAAGAATTTAATGATATTCATACTGATAACCTTTGCCGTTGTTCCATTAATTCTACGAAATCTCGCTTCCTGTTGTAGAAAAATCATTCATAAATGTATTGACGCTTAGTTGCAAATAAGAATATACATTTATTCAGTACAAAGTGTAGGTACCTACCCGTTTTTTAGGGTTCCGTACTCAACGAAGAACCCCTATAGTTGCGGCATGTCCGTCTACCCGTCTGTCCGCGGCTTAGCTCAGTGACCTAGAGCTATGTATATCTACGTGCGGAACCCTCCCAGTGAATTCGCACTGTTTAAAACTTTTTGAAGTAAAAGTAATAACCCAGAAGTTTAGTTACAAAAATTGCTTGAAGATGCATGAAAAGAAAGTAATTATAAAGTATTCATTGTAATTTGATATAATAGTACATTACTACAGAGGCCTGGAAGTAAGGGGTTGCCGGCTGAGTACATATAGACGGCCGAGCGTAGCGAGGACGGATAGTTATGAGGCCGGCAACCCCTTTTCACGCCTAGGTATGTATACTGAGTGCTTTTGTCAAACATGCAATGAAATAAATTAAAAAAACTCCAAGAAATCAAACTTTAATTTTCATGGCTGAACGCCGTGATCCTGTGTTACAAATTGAGGAATGGAGGGTAAAAAAGACCATCTTGCCGGCCTAGGCCTCCAATTTTGTATGAAATGCCATTACGGGTCTCTCGTCTCGCTGCGCCCGAAACGTGACACTTCGAAGCCCATTATGAAGAACACAACGTCAATATTTCATTGCATGTTTGACAAAAAGTATTATTTTATAGTTATTTTAATGTATTTAATTTAATTGTAATGTAATAATCTACAAGTAATGATATTTGGATTGTTTTTTTTAATACGAATGTAATTAGGATTTTTATCTGAAATAAATGATGTTGATTATTATTAAGTACATTTATATCTGTTTGTTTTCCAAATAAATAAATAATTATAAAAAAAACATAGCTCCGTTATTCGGTACATGTTTTAGGATACCTATACTGATGGTAACTATGTATTAAGACCACTTAAACATTCACACAACCAGTTTCTTATTTAATCTTAGGTGTAGACATAGTATGTTATGTGTATTGCCAAGAGTTTCCTAGTATGCTGGATCATCATCATCATCATATCAGCCGAAAGACGTCCACTGCTGGACATAGGCCTCCCCCAAAGAGTGCCACAATGACCGGTCCTGCGCCACCCGCATCCAGCGGACTCCCGCGACCTTTACCAGGTCATCAGTCCACCTCGTGGGGGGCCTACCCACGCTGCGCCTTCCGGTACGTGGTCGCCACTCGAGAACCTTTCCGCCCCAACGGCCATCGGTTCTACATTATGCTGGATAACCTGCGCGTTTAGTGTTGAATTGGGTATTAAAAAAAACTATTTACATAATTATCGTATATGTGTGTTATTCATTAAGTATGCCTAACAAGGTTAGTCGTAATGGACGTTTTGGGGAAACACTGTAGAGTGACCATCATTTTTCTCAGTTTTAAAGAATTGTACTCTTAGAGTAGGTACGCCGGACCGACTTTTTGAGAGAGTCTAAACTTAAGAGTCCACAGTAAGCTCGGCCGAATTCAACTTCCCATACAAACGTAGTTACGCTCTCATTTTAAGACTACGTGTTGGGTTGTGACGAAACTTTGCATATACAATGAAATGAGGTATATCTATGTCTGTAATTAGTTTATATGGTTCCAGTTTATAAAACAAACGAAATACAGCAAAAACAAGTTTTGTATGAAAAACTTAAATTCGCTGTATTTTTTTACTATGATATCTGAAGCTACATAAATTAATTACAGACATAGATATACCTCATGTCATTGTACATGCAAAGTTTCGTTACACCCCAAAGCATAGTTTTAAAATGAGAGCGTAACTCCGTTTGTATGGAGAATCGAGCTTACTGCGGACTCATAAAGTACTTATCTGAGGGCCACGCGGACAAACATTGAGTATTTTACCAGTCCCAGGAAAAGATTATGTTTTTCTAGCGTATGTTTGTACAGTCAAGTGCAAAAATATGTATCGATAACATCCCCTCATAAATAAGTACCAAAACCTTAATCCGCTGAAATAAGAGTTATGCCATATTCATGAGTAAGTTGTATATACCCATATTTCTACACTTGACTGTTTGTAGGTATGTGGTCAAGAAAATTATATTTCACGGTCCACGGCTTGATGGATTTTGGCATGATGATATAGACTATGATCATTAAGTAAAGTATTTGAAAAAAATCTGGCAAATGCGGGTAGGCCGTTCCGTAGTTGCCTGTCTGTCTTAGTTACATGGACGTGCGGTCTGGTTGCGTCGGCCGAATTTGTACGAAAATTGGCCTTTCCAGCTCATTAAGTTGGTCGATTAATCGGTAACTACTTATGCTTAATTATCCGAGATAGTTTTCTTTTTAAATTCATTATATGTACTATCGACAAAATTGGATCCTGACCCACCATGGAACCTTGTTACAATTAACTGACATATTAACGTCATATGATCTTACGTATGTTCGTTCATTGTAACAAGGTTCTATGGTGGGTCATGATTCAGGTGGTTCGGATAGTACTACTGCCACTATTTTTTCACACCCCCAGTAGTAGCCATTTAGCTGGCAGGAACGAATAGGTGAATTGAAAAATGTTATTAAGATACCCATTTTGAACAAGCTATCCAACGATACCCCTCACCATAGGTTTATCGAAAAAAAATATTATAAGATTAAAAAGAAACACATATGGACAGACGGGCGGACATGGCGTAACTATAAGGGTTCCTTGTTGAGTGCGGAACCCTAAAAAGTAACCGGCTGGTAAGTACACGTAGCTTTAAACAAACACACAAGATGTACCGTAGCCCCTTTCAATTATTATTATTTATTTATTTAATAAACAGAATATAGAAACTTAATAATTAACAGGGTCCCACAAAACTGTCGGAACAGTTTGTCTGTGTGATCACTTTATAAAACAGAGTTAACTAATTTGCACACACTTAAGTTGTGTTCGTTAGGCGGATGTCACACTGCGCCGCATCTCCGGACGGAGGTGCGGAGCTGTATACAAATTTCGCCGGACGGAGGTGCGGTGCAGTGTGCCGTACCATACGGAATTTATATACAAAATGAGGTGCTTTCCTACAACGAGAAACGCACCTCCGTCCGGAGATGCGGCGCAGTGTGACATCCACCTAAATGTTAATACAGCTATGCCTGAGCCAAATATTGGAATTAGGTGCCAAAGCGGACCCCGGACTCTTAAATGTACAAAAAATGCTAGGAGAATGTTGATTCCTTTTCAATGCCTTTGGTTGCAACTCAAATGCGAACGCAGACTCTTCAATAAACACATAATCACGCGAAGCCAACAAAGGTCCGATTGGTATTGATCGTGTTATATTCACTATGTTATATACTTATGCTGCATGTATACATGTATGTATGTATTCCAGGCAATCAGTTGCCACTTAGCGCTACCATATGATGTTACAAAGGGTGTCTGTCATTTAATTATATTGGGGACAGAATTTTCCGTATTTTATATTAACCTGATTATCATTATACTGGGACTTGAAAAGAAAGTAGAGCTTTACTCTATTTCGAAAACAAATTTTATTCGGATATAAATAAAAACTGATCTTAAATTCTGTTCAGAAGTACATACCTAAGAATGTTTTTATCTATTACAAAGAGCTTTTTAAATTAAAAAAATACGAATTATAAGGTTAACTAGAAAATGTAACTGAAAATGAAATTTCGAAAAAACTCAAACATCAATTTAAGAACGTAAGTAAAACATCATATTAAAGCCTAGGCAAATATATATGAGATGGCTTATTCCGATCCGATCAAAGGCCATAAATCTCATTGCAACTATAAACAGTTGCGATCATTATTATGAATCTCAAAAGACCCCTCATCCAGCTATAATAAAATCACTCCAGTGGCTACCGTGTAACACACCAAAAAACAAAGATAAACGACCCAACTGACAACCTTTTTACTCAAATGGTGCCGACAAAAATCAGGACATGTCCCGCAAAAAACACCATCATATCCCCCCTACGATTGCGTCAACACGGTTATGAAGTGTCTGGTGTGGGGATGCGTTGATTATCAGTTGAGTGATAAGGACCCCTCTTGCCCCCCTCTCCCTCTATCGAACCCGTATGTTATAACATGATATTGCATAAAAATCGGGTCAATTGGCTATCGTGTTTTTATTTGAGGGCTGGCTTTAACACATTAATTGCCGCTATTTGTAGGTAGACGTTACCCTATTTTTCCTTGTATCCATCCATACTGCTCCATACTATATACTATACTTTGATATTATAAATGCGAAAGTGTGTCTGTCCATCTGTTACCTCTTCACGCTTAAACAGCTGAACCGATTGAGTTCGATATGAACCATAAACTCTTGACATTTTTATATCTTCTGCAGTTATTCAATATGACATGATTTCTGACATTATTAACAATAGAGATATGTAAATTTATTTTTGCATGTTATGTAGAAAACATTTTTATGATCAAGAATAATAATTTGTACGCCATCTGGCAGGGTATAGTGCTACATTATATCATTATTTACCACCATTGTAATCACATTGACATAGGTACTCACAAATAAAAAACTTTGAACTTTGATGAAATTTGGTATGGAGACTAGTTTGAATCCCGGGAAGGGCATAGGATATTTTTTATCCCGGAAATCATCCTCCAAGGAAATGAAATGGGGGGTGAAAAAGTAGTCCATAAAGTCATAGTAAGTTAAAGTGGAACGTTTCTTGTCAGGTCTAAGGGTGGCCAGGACGCTTGACTCTCCATACAAATGTAATTTGGTTCTCATTTTGCGACATGCTAATTGTAGCATGTCGCAAAATGAGAACCAACTATTATTTAACTATTGAGTTAACATGAAACTTTGTATACACACTTTAAATTAGTCACTGCTTCTAAACTATACGTAATATTTTGACAGTTTTTATAGGGAAAAAATATGTCCTATTTCGTCGTAGATACAGGATGCAATAGAAGAAGTCCTAGCGAAGTTCTAGAGGTAAATTAACCTGACTATATTGAAAATTATCAGAAGACATCCTTGATATCTCATGTCTAATATACTTAAGTCGAATTATCCGTGACGACAGTTTCAGTATAATATTTTGACAGGTGGTGACAAACAAAAAAGCCCGCGCTGGGGGACAGGAGATTTGACATTGTATCTCGTTCCCTCTTGTGGTATTGTCTTAACTTACATCTTTGTCACATATGTGTTTCCCTCTATTTTATTTCTCTATGTAGGATTTCGTAATATCTTTGCCATGCCCCACTAAACAATGTCACTATAAAGACCGACCGCCCCGCTCCGACTCCCGACTTCTTACCCCAAACCTAATTCCCCAATACGGGTGTAGACTCGAAAATTATTATAACTCCAAAAGAAATAAGGCAAAAGTGACGAAAATCCCATTCATATATCTCTAAGAATGAAGCTATAACCGTTTTAATATTGCTTGTTAGAGAGAGAAAACACTCGCAGATATTGGCGTCTCGCGTGATAGTAAATGACAATCGTTTCATATGAAGGTGCGTTTAGCGGCCTCTTAAAACTTTGCACACTTATAATTTTGTGATTATTTAACCTCTTGCGTTGCGTTTTTCTCTATTTGACTACATTTTGAATCCTTTTTCGAGAAAATATTATGATATTAATTATTTTATTTAGTGTCTACACACACCCCCATCGAACATGAGTAACATTAATAAAGCCGAAACGCATGTTTTTTGTCCGAACTAACCTCTCCCAATTACGGCCCCCACAGCTGTTGACCTTTGGAACCCCTACGGAACCATCTCGGCAGATGGGTGTTGAGTCACCGTTCGTGCGTTGCTGGCGCACGAAAGTGTTTCGCCCGAGTTTATATGCCCGTAGATAGTTCAATCTACGTAAAAGCTCACTCCTTTTTAGAATCTTTTATTTAAGAGTAAGCTTGGCCGAATTTCACCTTCCCATACAAACGGAGTTTCGTTCTCATTTTACAACTACGCGTTGGATTGTGACGAAACTTTGCATATACAATGACATGAGGTATATATAATAGTAATTAGTTTATATGGTTCCAGTTTATAAAACAAACGAAATACAGCATAAACAAGTTTTGTATGAAAAACTTAAATTCGCTGGTTTTTTTTTACTACGGTATCTGAAGCAACATAAACTAATTACAGACATAGATATACCTCATGTCATTGTACAAGCAAAGTTTCGTTACAATCCTTGCAGTTTTAAAATGAGTGCGTAACTACGTTTGTATGGAGAATCGAGCTTACTGCGGACTCTTAACTTGACCTGAGGGGTGATCTCGTAATGTTTCGAACGCACGGTAGGACAACTGAACTTTTCCCATACAAATAGTGACAATAAGATCTACCTGACGCGCGTACAATACGTTACGTGATCGGCCTGGCTGTCCGTTTGTTTGTTATTGTGGCACATAAAAATTACCAGTTAACCTGAACCGATTGAGCTGAAATTTTAGGTATAAGTATAGTTTGGATGACAAGTCCATCGAGCTGATCTGATGATGGAGACAGAAGTTGGCCATGTGTATTCAGTATTTAACCGACGTAACCCCGTTGAGTTTGGGCTCGTTAGAATCGTCTCAATGAGTAGTTGATGACGGTACGGTACGGTAAGTACAGTTTGCAATAAAAATCTTGCCCCAATAATATGTTTTTGCCAGAAACTTATATAGTATTACGATAGTGGCAAACAAACATAGTTGAAACTAGTTCAGGCAAATGTTGGTTTTGCTTCTTTAACCATCCGAAGTC
Source organism: Epinotia bilunana (assembly GCA_947049275.1). Classification (NCBI taxonomy): domain Eukaryota; kingdom Metazoa; phylum Arthropoda; class Insecta; order Lepidoptera; family Tortricidae; genus Epinotia; species Epinotia bilunana. Next base: position 10,674,424 of record OX346275.1, on the reverse strand, counting down.
AATCGAGTTGAATCTTTGTACCTACAGTCGTGTTAATTGGATGACAATGGAGTTATTATCCATACTTCCATACTAAATTAATATTATAAATTAGACGGTGTCTGTCTCTCTGTCTGTCACCTCTTCACGCTTAAACCGCTGAACAGATGGAGATTCAATTTGATATGGAGATAGTTTGAGTCCCGAGGCCATCCTCCATCCATATAGGATAGTTTTTTGTCCCAGAAATCGTCCCCTAAGGGGGTGAAATAAGCAGTGAAATTTTGTATTAAACTAGGATATAAACGATTTCCACGCGGACGGAGTCGCGGGCAGAAGCTAGTGGTACTATAAAGCTGGTCTCATGATGGAACGGGAAGATGGCCATAGTGTTCTTCCTCAATTACAAGAGGTTAAACCGTCGTGTTGAGGCTCGTTGGTGTCCTCTCAACGAGTAGTTACTGACTGTGACAAAAAGTACAGTCAGCAACCAAAGCTTGCACCAAAAAATTAGTTTAACAAATACTTTTGGCAGATTAATTTAAATAAAACATTTTCGTTCTTTCATGTACCGTACCAAACAGATAGTATTCACAAACAGATGTAAACAGACAGAGGTATTCCAATTTGCTGATTATTTTATGTAAATGGGCCGTTTTTATCTTATTACTCATTTTATTCCCCGTCAGAATGAAAAGTGGGTAATAATAATTATTTATTTTAAGTAATAGTTAGTGGAAACGTGCTGGGCCCTAGGCCTGATGGGTTTAGGGTGTAAAAGATACAGTAAGTTACTCAGTTATGTAATTTATTCGGGATCTGAGGCTCTAGTATAAGTTTTACCGAAACAAAACTTTACGATCGCGTTTGCGTTTTACCCTCAATTTGTATGGGATTTGACAGCTAAACGCGAACGCGGTCGTAACGTTTTGTTTCGGTAAAACTTATACTAGAGCCTCAGGAGAGGAGCGTACAGCGGACTCGACTAGCACTGAGGAAAAAATGAAAAGACATTGCTGTTGACATAAACAGCTACCATAGAGTAAGGATGTATTGCGCTTACAGAGTATCCAATAAAGTTCTTAATTGTGTGCAATTTAAACAAATATTCTAATATTACGTACTTACCCTAAATTTCCAACCAACCCATTTCCATCAAATTTTGACGAACAGTAAAAATAATTTATAAAATAAAATAAACATGTAATACGTGGAACGTATTGAAATGGATGTGAGAGTGGAACTTAATTTGAGCCCTTTTTAATACCGTCAGCCTCCTAAACCCCATACTAAGTCCCATACTAATTTCAATTCTCGCCCATCCACGCCCCGCCTCGCCTCGCCGGTGGAAAACCACCTTTAAGTGGTTCTAGGACTTCAATCCTCATCGCTAAGAAATAAGGTCGAAAACTATACATATGTTTACGATGTTGACTTGTACAGTTACGATTGTAGATATCTCTTAACAACCTTCTTCAGCCCAACTTTTCGGCTATGAATAGATACCCCCTATTAGAGCCCCTTAGGGCCCGGAAAGGGCCCCAACTCGCCATTGATATCTCCTAGTTTGATAAAATGCAATAATCAAAGAACATCCGTGTCTTTGGAAACTTTTACTGTAAGGGGTAAGATGAAAACGGAGATAGCGATCTGGGGGAATTTGGGTCAATTTCTATATATATATTAGGGGCAACGTGAGATACGCGTTTTATGTCAATCGCTTTACTAAATGGAAGTAAAAATGCAGGGTGTATCAAAAACGGGGTATGAACCGATCAAGGGCATGTTTGGTAACGTATTGCGATTCCAAACATGCATTTGTTTTTTTTTTAATTTTGGATTTATTTTTGTTTACTTTGAAATATTTGTCTTTGTTTACATTACAGTCTTTGTTTTTGTTGACATTGCTTGTGTATGACAACACCTTCGTTTCAAAAAACTTACACAACACTTTTGTTTTCATAACACAGCTGTACGTGCGGCATTTCAAAATAAAATAAACTCTCCCACCCTTCACCCTCGTGGGGGAATGTTGTTATACACAAGCAATGTTAACGTAAATAAAGAATGTAATGTAAACCAAAACAAAAACATTAATGTAAACATCATAAACAAATAAATAAATGTATATTTGGAATGCGCTATCGAATATGCCCTTGCTCGGGTCACACCTCATATTTGTTACACCCTGTATAGGTAACTACCTGTGCAAAGTAAAAAAAAAATAGGTACCTACATTATATTCTCTAACCGCGATTAGTTAGAATAGGGTTGACAGTTTTGCCATATAAAACCGTCAAGTATGAATTGACAGCTGAATTGATTGTTCCAATCAAATACTAAGACTAATTAGAATAAATAAATGAAATAAATGATTTTTTATTCTGCAAGTAGGCCGTAATCGCACTTTTACAAATCAAAATTCTACCAGCGTAATTGCAGTTTGAATGATGTATTTGCGCAGTTCCCTGCTATATTTATTAATTTTGCTGTAATTAATTAATTGTTAGCTAAATCAAAATATTTATTATATTAATAACTAATTAAATTTACCTCACGTTTCATTCATACGAGAACTTTAATTTCTAGTAGGTACAAATGTTCAATGTTGTTGTTGAACGTTAAATAAGAAGAGTTTGACGACTAGTATCGACTACGATCGGCGTAGGTAACAACAGCCTAAGAAAGAAGAAGGAAAAATATAAAGAAATGTAGTCATTTTACATTTCATATAGGGAAGGATTCAGATTTTAGGGAGTAAACTGACTATAAATGACTTCGCTATGTGAACCTCCCAATCTGTACCTAGCTCATATATTGAGACTATCAGTTTATCAGCTTAAACCAACAGTTAGTAAAGCAGTAATATACGCACCAACATTGTTATCGGCTAGGCTATAAAGCGGCCTCTTTGTAAGGAATCCAGTTGGGCAACAATTAACATCATAATTTAAAGAGATACCCCCTTATTCATAAAACTTAAAATGCCTCTGGGTCAATCTTTTTCTTGACCCTTGGTTTTTTCTTCATTATCAAGTTACCACAACATGTGTATTTGATAAGATCTATCATTTCTTATAGCTAGACAAACAATCTATTTGAACATATATCATTTGCGTCACACAAAAAATATATTCTGGCGGAAAACATGGTTGTCCAGGTGACCAACCACAATTTTCATACAAATCGGGGGACATTTTACGTCCGCTGGACAACCGGTGAAATTAAGGGATGATGAATATTTTTTAATACAGTTGTCATGTGGTTTCACAGTGTAATTCATTGAGTAAGGAATCCAACAACAATTAACCACATCAGACATCATATTTTCTTGTTATCTCCTTTTAAACAGCAAATAGTAGAAACGGGGAGGACACTAAAAAGTTGATTCACCCCTCTGCTAAATAAAATGTGCTTTGTCCCTTTCTTACGAAAACAAATGTCAAAGTGACAGATAAGGAGAAACGAATTTTAACGGCATTTTAGTTAAAACAGGCTTGCAGGACGTTTATGAATACGGCCGTTAGTCTCTAGTCGGTGGATTAATTTCAATCCCTTTTCCTTTTTTTTTCCCTATTAAGAAGCTATTTTTAATTTGCTCCATGTACGGTCGAGTTCAAAAATATATTTACACTTTTGCACTTTATTACAAGGCAATAAGATGCAAAAGTGTAAACATATCTTTGACCTCGCCTGTACCTAAAATCTTCTCAGCCTTCCCCTTCTAATACTTCCTATAATACTATTTATACCCTGTTCTATACCAGCTTAGAATAAGTGTGCCGTTGGACCAATTTGATACGGAACACTAAGTGAAAATTAACGTGAAGCGTAAAAAAATATATTAATAAATAGTTATATTTGAAAACCACTAAAGAAGTAAAATTAGTACAATATTTCCCTTTGACATCCTACTAATATGTATTATAAATGCGAAAGTTTGGTTGTTTAGATGTTTGTTACTCAATCACGCTTAAACGGCGCTCCCGATTTGCATGAAATTTTGCACGAAGATAGTTTAAAGCCTGGATTAAAATAGGATAGTTTTCATCCCGGATCCACGCAGGCGAAGTCGCGGGCGGAAGCTAGTACTAGAAGAAACGCAGACGAATTTGTTTATAAAAATCGAATGTTATCTAGACTGAGGCTACCTATAGTCGTTTCACAGCCGTAGAGTGCTGTTGTCGCATTTGCACTGAGCGCGCGCGCGTGCGGTGGAAATAGGTAGTAAGTCCCATACTAATTTCAATTCTCGCCCATCCACGCCCCGCCTCGCCTCGCCGGTGGAAAACTACCTTTACGTTTGTGGTGACAATATGTGTTGTCTGGTGATCCTGTGGCATCAACGACCTGCAAGGGACGCATGAACAAAATAGTACATTACGTACCTAGGGCAGTGAATCCGTAAATGGCCCAGGGGCTTTACGAATTACCGCCCGTGGTGAGTACACAATTTTACGTCTTCATCTGGCCACAATGCGAGTTTTACCGTACGCGCAGCGTGCAGTAAAACTCGCATTATGACCAGGTGGGACGTAAAAAACATAAGGCAAGGTTACAATGCGTCAAAAAGTGTTCCGTAAATTGCGGAGGCACTCCGAATCGCGTTCTTATTTTGTGTTACTCCATCTTCCTAGCGTTGTTTCCGGTTGTGCCCTAATGGAGCCAGCGATCCGTTTTGGCACCTAATCCCAAGATTTCGCATAGGCACTAGTTTTAAGAGAGCAATCTGACCTTTCAACCGAGGGCAAACCAGACCTAATTGGAATTAGACCGGTTTCCTCACGATGTTTTTCCTTCACCAAAAAGCTAACGGTAAATATTTTGTGTTACTCATGAGAAAAAATAAACGCTTTTATGTATTTTTCTTATCCTCAATATACCCAAAATACAGCCACTCCTCATATAGCCATTCTTAATGTGAAGAAAAAGCGAGTCCGCAGTAAGCTCGGCCGAATTTCACCTTCCCATACAAACGTAGTTACGCTCTCATTTTAAAACTACATGTTAGATTGTGACGAAACTTTGCATATACATTGACATGAGGTATATCTATGTCTGTAATTAGTTTATATGGTTCCAGTTCATAAAACAAACGAAATATAGCAAAAACAAGTTTTGTATGAAAAACTTAAATTTATATTTTTTACTATGGATTCTGAAGCTACATAAACTAATTACAGACAGATATACCTCATGTCATGGTATATGCAAAGTTTCATTACAATCCAACACGTCATTTTAAAATGAGAGCGTAACTACGTTTGTATGGAGAATCGAGCTTACTGCGGACTCTTAATTAATTAATTAACTAAACACAAATGTCAAATCTATGATATAAGTGTATTAAACTAAACTTAGCTAATAATCTTCAAAAATTAATATTGTGCTAAGTCATAAAACAAAGCATATTTGTGTAAAAAATATTGAAATTAACAGTTCAAATTTTAATATATATTTTTATATCCATTCTCGAAGGTTCACAGAGATTGATTTTGGATCCAATTATGATTACCAAAGCAAAAGGTTTGGGCCCGGAAAATTAAAATCCATCAGTAATTTGCTACCGTACGATAAAACAACCTTTAATACGTATTGGACATCTCAATGGCAGTTGCTATCGTTTGACATTTCCAGTGTATATTTATTACAATAAACTACAGGCCTACCCGACTCTGTCTGCGTATTACAAAGAACCCAAAGGCACCGCGAAACAAAACCGAAGTTCGTTCGTAATCTCCCTCTCTATCGCACTAGCTTATTTGAGCGACATAGAGGGAGATACACGTCATGTTGCAGTAGCGTCCCAGGTGGAGCCACGAAATCCATTCTAATACTATAAATGCAAAAGTGTGTGTCTGTCTGTCTGTTTGTTACATCTTCACGCTTAAACCACTGAACCGATTGAGATGAAATTAGGTCTGGACATAGTTTGAGTTCGAGCTCAACGAGTCCCACGCGGACGGAGTCGGGCAGAAGCTAGTAATATAGTACACTAGCTGATGCCCGCGGCTTCGCCCGCGTGGTTATAGAAAAATGTAACATTGAATTTTCCCGTGGGAATTAGATGTTTTCCGCTTGACAAAGTAGCCTATGTCACTCTCCAGCCTCTAAACTATCTCCGCACAAAAAATCACATTAATACGACGCTCCGTTGCGACGTGAAAGAAGGACAAACACACACACACACTTTCGCATGCATTTATAATATTAGTGAGGATAACTTACCAAGGACTGTAAAGAAAAGAAAGCCCGAAATCGCCGGTATTTGTGGCCCGAGCCGCAGGCGATGGTTGTAAATATGCGATAGAGGGCTTTCTTTTTTTACTGCCCGTGAGTACATAATTTTACGTTTTCACCTGGCCATGATGCGAGTTTTACCGCACGCTATGCGGTAAAACTCGCATCATGGCATGTACGGTAAAACTCACATTTTGGCCTGGCGTGACGTAAAATATAAAGCCTATATTCACTCCGAAGAAGTACCTACTAATAAACGCAAGTTGAATTGATGATGGTAAGTAAACTCTTTTCAGTCGGATTTTTTTTTCATTGTAAACATATTTTATCGTAATTATACTTGCCAGCGCACTTGAAAATATATTCTAATATAGAATCACAAATGATTCATGTCCGTCAGACGGCACTTTTATCTCATTTGCAATTGAGATAGCATTCCACGATAAGACATCTTCATTCATGTATGTATGTCTTGTCTTCATAGTTTTCCAAGATACTGTTTGATTGAAGATAAAAGGAAGGTTTGACTATTTTTTTTAAAACATCGGCGGTGGCAAACAAGCATACTGTCTGATAGTAAGCAGACGCTATAGCCTATGAACGCTTGCGGCTCCAGAGGAAGTTAGTTACATTAATTATATTTTTATATATACCTAAATATAATTAAAAATATATTTTTTTATCTACATAAATATAACGTAAAATGAAGTCTTATTTTTGTACATGTTCTCTTAACAAATATTATCTGTTACTAGATTATATTATATAATGTTTTATTTCTAGCTGTTTAGCCCAATCGTTAGCTGGTAGCTGGCCATTTGGCATTAAGTATCCGTAGTAAGCTCGATTCTCCATACATACGTAGTTACGCTCTCATTTTAAAACTACGTGTTGGATTGTAACGAAACGTTGCATATAGAATGATATCAGGTATATCGATGTCTGTAATTAGTGGTGTATTAAACAAAAATAAAATACAGCAACAACAAGTAAAACTAATAAAATGATGGGAATGAGAGATGTCATTCCCCTACATTTTATTATTTTCTATTGGCGTTAGCGCTTGTCGATTGTAACCTTGTCTACGGCCCCAGCACGTCTAGCACACGACGGCCGCGACATACTCTCGATTTTTATCGCTCTATACCTCTTCTTCTAATCAATCAATCAATCAATCAATCAATCATAATTTATTCATCAGAATATATGGTACATAAGGTGTTATAGCTTATAAATATATACATTGATCCATTATATATTCGGCCGATAGGCATGTGAATATTTCTTGAAACTATTGTCAATTTTTTACAATTTCCATGCAAACAAATTCAAATGTCAATCCTTCTTATATTAGATCTATTACATTTTACAGTCTTAGCAGTCATTATCATTATATTCAATTATATTCAATTAACTAAGTGCTATTTTTAATTTTTAATTAACTAACTAAGTGTTCTAATAAGAGAGAGACGGATAGTGCGAGAAAAATCGAGAAAGCTCGTGCGCCGTCGCGTGCTAGCCGTGCAGGAAGCGCTCATTTGACGACCTCTGTAGCCTACTTGGTAGTGACCCTGCCTACGAAGCCGGAGGTCCCGGGTTCGAATCCCGGTAAGGGCATTTATTTGTGTGATGAGCATAAATATTTTTTCTGAGTCAGAGATGTATTCAATGTATTTAAGTATTTATTAATGTACACCTATATAAGTTTGTATACTGCCTTCTAGTACCCATAGTACAAGCTTTGCTTAGTTTGGGAGTAGGTTGATTTGTGTAAGATTGTCCCCAAATATTAATTTATTTTATTTATTTAAATGTAGGCGTGCAGTAAAAAGTCTGTACCGACTTGACTGACAGTTGACACTGACAGCTAACAGTTTACTGATACCTTCCCTCTAATTAGTGTTTTTTAACAGGCGATATTTGACAGCCGTCATCCCGGTACAATAAACGTCAATGATGACCTGATGACACATGATGACATAAATTGAACTGCAATGACAGCTGTCAAATATTGGATGTAGGGGCATTTTCAATATAGTCTGCACACTGACAGCTAACAGTTTACCTTATACTGATGCCTTGTCGAGTTTGCGCAGCTACATGCGGAAATGCCTTATGTCAACCAAGATCAGAGGGGTAATCGCGTGACGTTTCGAACGCGCGTTAGGATAAATGAACTGTCATTTTTCCATATAAAAATTGACATTTAGATCTACCTAACGATCGACCAATGCGTTACGTGATCGACCTGCAGTTTTAAAGTAGGGACGTGGTCATCATCATATCAGCCGAAAGACGTCCACTGCTGGACATAGGTCTCCCCCCAAAGAGTGTCAAAGTGACCGGTCCTGCACCAACCGCATCCAGCAGACTATACTCATCATCATCATCATCATATCAGCCGAAAGACGTCCACTGCTGGACATAGTTCTCCCCCAAAGAGTGTCAAAGTGACCGGTCCTGCGCCACCCGCATCCAGCGGACTGTACTCATCATCATCATCATCATATCAGCCGAAAGACGTCCGCTGCTGGACATAGGCCTCCCACAGAGAGTGCCAAAGTGACCGGTCCTGCGCCACCCGCATCCAGCGGACTCCCGCGACCTTTACCAGGTCATCAGTCCACCTTGTGGGGGGCCTACCCACGCCGCGCCTTCCGGTACGTGGGACGTGGTAAGCGGCTAGATTTTGAAGGATGGTTACGAATATATGTCTCTTTAGTTCTATAATAAAGATTAACCGCTATCGAATTGCAAACATCTCAAGGTGTGCAAACAGTGTATCGTCAGTTTTTTTGTAACCGGTCCATATTGTTATGCTGAGTTTACCGCAAGTCTATTCTGTTTAGAGAATATGCCGGAATTTATCGGAATAAAAGAGCATGATGTGTATACATACTTAAGATTAGATCACAGTACAGAAGATTTCAATTCCAATGACAGTTTTATAAAAGACGGCCAGATTCAATCATTTCAACTTTATATAATTTTATACATTATATAAATTGTTCAAGCGAGCAAGTACCCTACTTTTCCCAATTCGTTCTAGTTTCAATTTTGATCTATAAGGTAGAAGAGGCGTTTTCACTTTCCGTTGTAAGTTTATCTTTTTTCTCCAATTTTTTTCATTTTATATTTAGTTCACAGAATGATGTTGGTACTTACACTTAATTTATTGATTGTGACACGAAATTTATCCTATATTCCCATTTTATTAGGTTTCCACCAAGTTGTCCATACAAATTGTAGGTATTTATGAAAAAAAGGACGGGGTTGAAAATAATATTAGGAATTTGTCTGAATAAAGAGTGCTCATTCTGAGCTAAACACATAAAAAATCTATATTCTTAAAAAAAAGTAAAATTTACAATAAAAAGCTAAAACGGCTTAGGTGGTTTTGAAGGATCTATAAAATCAATGATTAAATAAAACTTAAATCGAATATAATACAGTATTTGACTAATATGAAAGTCAACAACGCTATAAAAATTAAGTTTTTACAGATTTTTTATGGTAAAAAAGTCAATACCGTTAAAGTATTACTTACTACAGTAAAAGTACACCATCTACTGTAATCAGATACCCTTATCAATCACCATTCACAAATCGACCGCTTTCTCGACATAAAATTGATGGATTTTCTCTGTGACTGTACCAACATAAGGCCTATCCTATCACACAAAAAGCAACTCTTGTTTATATTGCACAAGGTTCAATTTAGCATATCTTAGGGCTGATATTGTGCAAAGCTCAGAGCTATATCGCCCACTGAAGGCCTCACTTCGGCGCCTCTAAGTCGCATCCCAGCAATAATTAAACTATGTAGGTCGCTCGCCCACTATAACGCCTAGCCAGTTTTCGCTGACCCCCCTAAACCCCACTTAATTAAAGAAATGACCGGGGATACAGCAAGGCACAGGTCACACGCAACTGGTTGACTGACCTCCGCACAATGCATCCGTTGTTCTTTATTCGATTTAGAACGGTTGCGGAGTTTGAATTTGGAATAACGGTCGTTTTCAAAACAAAGGCTACCTTAAATACTGTATGTTCTATATTCAAACTGATATCGTTCTGAAACTGGCCAGTATTATTACCTTTTTGTTCGTCCACTAATTTTGCTAGTATGATTGAGATCATTTAATTTGGCCGACTTTTTATAAAACTCACATAGGAATTGGAGTCTTCTGCCTCGGACGGTAGAGTTCCTTTTTGAGTGAACTACTTTGATGCAATTCGGCTAACTCAAATAATCTCAAATATAACAGAGAAGCTAAAAACATCCACTCTTCTCCTTCTTCAAGGTGCTATAGTAAAAACAATGTAGGGTGAGCCAATCTCCTTTCCAATGGCCAGCTAAGCATGTCAGTAGCAAAATAGCTGGGAGCACTAACCTATATCTCCTATGTCCCGAAAAAAGGATGCGAGCTTGTTTTTAGCTATACTATTTGCACGACTATGGCAGAGCCGAATGAAAGAGATATGTTTTAGCCGATGATTTTATTTACGTTTGTTAAACAACGTTTAACCGTTTTAACCGTTTGAGAAACTGAGCCAATTTTCTCGAATGATATATCAATCTATTTGAAATTATGCTCTGGGTTTATTTTACTTACTTTTTTAATTTTTTTATGCTTGCGAATGGAAACGCCTGGCCCAGTCATAGTTATGACTCATGTCACTTTAACTCACTAAGCCACTTCCGCGATAACGCGGTATCGGTATGTAGTATTTTGCAATTTACCGAGAGCTTACTGATGTCACCCAAATTTCCTTACTGGTTGGTGTATATCAGTCAGTAGCACATTTGCGCGTATGTAAAAAATATGACAGCTTTTTTAACTTTGTCAACCCACTCGGGTCGCATCGCAACATCGGCAGGGGATTTCTAGGAAATTGTTATAAGTGGTTCCTTAAAAATAGTCGCTACACCCAAATTGGCGCTTCTTCCAGCGTCGCTATAGCCATATGAAATTTTATACAATTTATGTCATAGATGTAACGTCGCTACATCCGAAAAGTCGGTACAACCACGGTCTCTATAAATGAAACCCACTGTAATTCATTTAAACGGCGCGCAGTAAAGAATCTGTATTGATTTAACTGACACTGACAGCTGACAACTCATTCATGCGAGACCTTAGAATATAGATGTCTACAGAGGAGCTGTACGCGTGCCACCATAAGGGACGGAAAGGCTTCAATGCAGCTAAATTAAGAACTGGTCTGAAAATGGCTGACGGCTTACCATAAACAACCTACTCAATTTGGACGGGTAATGCTTTATTTGCCGCAACCTCATACTAATTCAGATGCGGCAAATAAAAAAACTGGAACAAGGACAACGAATAAATATATCCTTTTCTGTCACACTTATTGAGATTTGTATACAACCATCTCGCTTGGTCACAGTATTATTATTACCATAGCTTGTCCTGAGTAATCATAGGTTCATGTAGTCATCATACCGACAAATGCGGAAATGGCCAGTGTCTTTTCAACCGGTATGGAGTATATTCCAAAATTAAACTCAGATTAACTCCTCATTCCTATTTGGTCGAATCCGGTACAAGTCTGGTTCACCGAATAGGCATCACGAGTTGCTCAAAATACGATAGCCTTAAGCTTTAATTGAGAGTAATTGAATCAAATTGAATTGAATGGCTGCCGCAATTTTGTATAGATCAGTTCATTCATTCCTCACAAAGAGTTCCTCTTTGGCTTCGTCTAAAGGAGCATGTATCTATAGTTATTATTAGTGGACGGACTAGCATGTTTATTTAATCTTTATTAGGTACAGTCAGCGTCATATAGTTAGTAGCAGCCAAGGTAGCCAAATATGTCGGTACACGTCTTTATTAGGTATCGTAAGAATAAGGGTGTGTTTCGAAATATTTGGCTACTCTGGCTGCTACTAACTACTGAAGCTGACTGTACACGGTATAAAAGGCGTATTTAGATCTTTATATTAAAAATCCAATACTATTAAACGAGCAATATTTGTATATAATTACTTATATAGGAATACATAATATATCACTGAATTCACGTTCTCGAAAACGGCGCTAACGATTTGGATGAAATTTGGAATAACGTCGCTGCGCTTCTAAAATCCACTATGTAAAAAAACTTAACTTTTGAAACATTTGAATTCTGTAAACAGGGTCAACTTTAAAATTAAGTATGCCGAAAATGTAAATTATCATTGAGACGTATAATTTGTGGTTTAAATAAATTCACTTAGTACTCTAGGACATACTTACAATTTTGTATGTATATCTTTGGCACACGACGGATTTTAAATGTGTCATTTAAATCCGCTATGTACAGTCTCATGTAGCACTTATCAGGTTTTATTACTCACGGAGTTGAATTAAAAAATTGGTATTTTGTGATCTACAGGCGGTTCAGCAACCAGACAGTTAGTATTAATGGACATTAATCGAATCAACAGAACTTAATGAAGCGGATCTGATAGAACTCAAGCCTATTTGGCTGTCCTACACTTTCAGCAGAACAAAATGAAATATTACAACATGAACCTTCTAGAAACCTTGATAGGTTTCTAGAAGGAACGAAAAAAAAAAAAAAGGAAGGAAAGAAAAATATTACAACATGAACCTTCTAGAAACCTATCAAGGTTTCTAGAAGGTTCATGTTGTAATATTTCATTTTGTTCTGCTGAAAGTGTAGGACAGCCAAATAGGCTTGAGTTCTATCAGATCCGCTTCATTAAGTTTTGTTGATTCGATTTTGGCCATTTTGGCTCTTCTGTTTGCCTTTCTAGCGCGTGAGAATTCCTGTTGGAACGCACTAAAAGCTGAGAGGAAACCTGCTGGCAGAAACATCGGTAGAAATGTTTAGTACCTGTATCAGCAATTTAGGTTCCTTTCCAATCCAGCAAACAAGTACTTAACTTGAACCTGAATCATTGAAGCCCTGTTTATTTTCGCTAGCGCTTAAGTTATTCAAAAAGAAGAATCTTTCTTCGAAACTCCGTCCTGAATCAATAAAGACTGCTGGTCAAATACATGACCCCTTATCGGATTTAACCGAAATATTAAAGTACCCAACTTTGTTTTGTTTCCTTTATTCATTATATTAATTTTTTACACAACTGCCCAACAGAAGAAGGCAGAGGAGGGCCTAGGGTAACATATTTTAGCCAAGTAAATGGATAAAATTGACGTCGAGTCGTATAAGGAATTCAAGTGCTAATGCAAGGCGCAAAATTTAATTACAGGTGTATAGTCACAAGAAGCACTATGTGGCGATTAAGCGCATTTTGGAGGGCATTTTCAATACTTATTTTTCATCACACTTGCTCGAAACGGGCTTCATAATGCGCAGACATACAGAGCTGTAATAGCCTATGTTACGCCCACTCTTTATTGCACACCTCACACAAACAAAGCAGTTAAAAAGAAAAACAATACAATAACATGTAGGTAGAGGTAGACAACAGGCGGTCTTAACGCTGAAGAGTGATCTCTTCCAAACAACCTTTGGGTATCGGAGAAAGCAAATGGTTTTTTTCTTAAATTGTATCTGTCACTCATGCGGCAGTTACAAAGCAAAGAGGTTTTATATCAAATACGATGTCTGAAAACGTATTTATAAATAAATTTTAACTTAAAGACACTACTAAAACATGTGTAACAGAATTATTTACAGATTTAATATGTAGTTATTTAGTGTCTATGTAAAATGTTTTTAAGTGTTTTCAAATCGTGGCTGTATACCGAAGGGTCTTTACCATGTACACGCCTTACGTCAAATTCAACAAAATGGACAACTGACATGTCGCAGTTTTTATTACGATTTGTATTAATTTCATCTAAAATGTATTTGTTTCCTCGCATATATTATGTGATGAACAACATCAATTAACTATTACATAGCGGATTTTTAATTTTCGTGAAGCAGTTAAAATGTTGACAAGTTGATTATAGAAGAAGATGCGCCTTCGGAAATACTTCAAAATTATGACAAAAGCCGATTAAAAAAAAGCACATGTCGGATTTTAGAAGCGCAGCGACGATATAGGGGTTTATTGGGGCGGAAAATCGATCTAGCTAAGTCTCATGTCTGTCTCAAATTTTTCCGTATTTTCTCTGTTTTCACACGACCGACCAGAGCTAGGTCACCCAGGGACTAAGTACCTTATATGAGCGTTTCTCAAAAAAATGCCACTATTATTAATTGTACTTCTAGGAATTTTATGTTAACTGTTTCCACTCAGAATCAGGAGCTCTTTCGACCCTGGTAGGACAAAAAACTGTCCCAAAGATATTTTTCCTATTGTGTTACCATTTACCTTATAGTTTGTATGGTGGTAACACCATAGGAAAGTACAAATGTATGGATATTTTGGGACACTTTTTGGGATGTATATTTTGGGATGGAGACATCGTGATTTTGAGTAGAAATAACATTTTATGTTTTGTGTTTGCAGAAATTCTCCAAAAAAAATGTAGTGGTATTTTTTTTTGAGAAATGCTCATATAAGTTCTTGAAAACGGCTCTAAATTTGGAATATACGGGTTTACAGGGGCGACAACTCGATGTAGCTAGGTCTTGTGTCTGGGAAAATTCATTTTCTCCATATTTTCTCGGTTTTCACCCGAACAGAGCCGGTCGCCCAGGGGCTGATACTTATATTAGTAACACGGAATGCATAGCGGCGTAATAGGTACTTGTATTATAACTGACAGTTTATCTTCCAAAAAACAATTTGAAAAAAATCTTGTGAAGCAAAAAAATAAATAGAGAAAAAAATGCTTGCAAGCAATATTTAAACGGTTGTAGCTAAGTACGTAATTCTTTGAGATATCTGAATGGGATATTCGTCACTAGGCATAATTTTTTGCCTTCTTTCTTTTGGAGTCACAATAAATTTCGAGTCTACACCCGTATTCTACCCAGCCTATGCCTACGAAGGTCCATTCTATGTACTGGTGACATGTTCCGTTTTGTCAAATAGTATGTATGGAATTCTGGGCCTAAAAGATTGTCTAGTTTAACATAGGCAGTATTATGTAACTATACTGTAAGACAAATTAGCACAAGGAAAACACTTTTAAATGCTAATGAGCTGTTATCACGATAAGAAGTGTTTTTATTCTTTATCGGTTCGAAGTAACGTTATTATGCTTATTTTGTTGCTAAGTTAGGTTTGTTAACATACCTACGTTAAAAAGGGAAGACTCATTAGTGGAGGTTTTTTTCATAAAATCACTGGCTGTTGATTTTGCTCCGGAATTTCATCTGATGACTATTGTGGCTACGTTGGTGTAGGGGGCATTTTTGATGGGCAAAATATATTTGTTCCTCAGTCTTAGATGTTTTATATGTGTTTTGTTGTATTGCGCCCATAACATAAGCGTAATTGAGCTAATAATTTAATGGTATGAGATCGTTTATGGCGCGTATTTTTTTTTTTTTTCTCGATATTAAGGATACAATTAAACGTTGGTACTATTGGCCCTTTTGCCGGCTGAAATTCATTTAGTTTTTTATTTATAGTGTTATCTCGTTGCAGGATTTACCAGTTACATAATCAATTGTTCTATTTGTGAAAAATAATTTTAAACAGGTTTAAGAAATCCCGATGGATAGACCCAGAGGACGTTTAGTGGTAGGTTTAATTTTAAATATGTTTCAATTAAATAAGAGGTACTGCAGAAAATATTCATGTTCACACACAAATTTAAGATTTATCCTCTTGTCGGTGGAGTATATTCCATTTCTTTCTGTCGTACGCCAGCGTTTTGATTTCCTGATACGACACACCAGCTTTTTCTTTTATTTTGGTCCATATAACTGCGCCGTGGTTTTCCCCTAGTTTCTCCTTTCTTCTAAATTTCCTTCCATAATGCTTTGAAAGAAGTGGTCGTGCGGTATCAAATGTTATGTACTTAATCTTGATGGCGTTTAAGATTTTTTTGAACGGGGCAATGTTGCCCCTACCCGCGAAGTGGGTCAGATCAAATCTGCCGATACGGTCTGAATGATTCCTTTGTTTTTGAATGGGAATCCTGCTCGTCACGCTTCGTATACCTACATACATTTAAAACTATCGAAAAAATCTATAAGCGTTTTCAAAAAGATGTCGTTTTCTTTAGTTGTATGTATAATGTTCTTTACTCGATAGACACCAGATCTATATAATGTATATAATGTAGAAGGCTTAAGCAGGATAGAAATGACCAGCCTATAAGAATGAAATAAACGTTTTTTTTTGGATCCAGCACGGCTATCACGCGACGGCGCGCGAGGTCTCTCATTTTTTCTCGCACTATCCGTCTCTCTCTTATAAGAACACTTAGAACAAGAGGTTTAGTGCGAGAAAAATCGAGAGTATGTCGCGGCCGTCTCATGATAGACGTGCAGTGCTCATGCTTGCCTGCGTTGGCGCGGAACAGAAGTGCTTGGAGGAAGGTGGTGCAAGACATCTGTGGTATTCACGACCCTCAGTAATGAGGAAACGGCTAAGAAGAATAGAAAAATCACGAGTCTATCGTTTTTTTTGGCCGGTGTGTTATTTTTAACCCTTCATTATAATTTTCCGGTCACAAATCACAAAGCTCAATAAATATTAAAATTATTAAATGCTGTTATGTTCTGTTACAAGGGTGTAACGTATAACCATTTGTTAATATGGGCCTTTGTCGCCCGACTTTTTTCTCTCCCAAATTTTTCTATACCTAAACGCTACAAATTCAAAACGATAATCAACCTCTGAGCAAGCAGAGAGTGAACCTCACCGAACCCCAAATCAATAAAGGGTCAGCGCACTTGAGTCCCAAGTATCCAATGGATACTTGGGACTCAGGGGGCCATACTATCCATAGGCTACGGTCTCTGCATAGCATCAGGCCTGCTTTGTTTGCCACAGTCGTGATATTAAAATAAAAGTCAAAGCAGTGTCTTATCTTAGCAATAATTAGTGTTGCACTTTTGCCAATCTGAACTTTACAAAGTTCAGAAAAGCTTGACCTTTATAAAGGTCAAATTGGCTTTTACATGTCATGTTAGTAAAACTAACGTTAACTCTGCAATGAAACCGGGTGTTTCTAACAGAGGGTGAGTTAGAACCGGGTTAGAGGCATCGCTAGGAATACTTAAAGTCAAAATAATTTTAACAGTAATTTAAGTATTACTTTTATTGTAAGTTCAGATATTCGAAGTATTTTTACTAGGTTGTGGGTTCGAATTGGGTGGGTTTGAATCTGTGTAAAGAAAAGAGTCGAATAGGTTTAACTTACTTATTCCGAGTAGTCGTTTGTCCATCCATCTAACCACAATTTATTCTTGTGAATTTCGTTATTCCGGGAATAATATCTCGTCCGAGGAAGTTGTCCTTTTTTCAGGATGTATGAAATAAAAATCGTCAGATCATCTATATCCGAACGTCGAATTTTTCATTCATCGGCAAATGGGTTTCAGAATTTTTATTCTTCGACAAAATATACTTTGAAAACATTTACGTCGTTTGGACTTTTTGAAATTTTGAGCATGCCATTTGGGTTCGTGTAATCTTAAACAGCTAATCTGACCTCTGTAAACTGGTTTAAGTTCAAATTGACTTTCAATGTAAACTCAACTAGTGCAATAGGTACTTACACTATTAAATGTCACTCTTTCTAAACAAGCCATGTGGGCGATCCGTTAACCAGAAACACAATAGAATGCAGATGTCATCTACTTGTCTTCTTGACACCACATTTCTATTAACTCCCGCATTGGAATTCAAACTCAATTTCCCACGGTACAAGGCTGATTTTGCATTGATAACGGCGAGAGAGATACAATGTTTAAGTAAACCGGGCCAGTCTTTCATCCCAATGACAAATGTTTCACTCGACTGTCATTTGTCAGGTTTTGTCGCGAACAAGACTCATAATGTTCGGTTGGAATTATTTTTTAACACTTGTTTTTAAATGAATCAGGGGTAATTTCTACTTTAAGTACCGAGGTTGAAAAGCTTTTATTAATCTTTAGAATGAAATGACTATAAATTCAGGATTCAGTGGGCTATATACGATATTAATTACGTTTGTAATCTTTATTTGAAATCCATATGTATGTCGTTTATTTCATAATCATTACAAAAACTTTAAAAAAAAACTTTAAAACTTTTAACTAATTACTTTCGGCTTCATTTGTTTTTAATGTCGATTGGCCTAGGAAGTTAATTTAAATTAGGTTACGTGATCAACTACTGCTTTATTGTATCTTTTTATTCAAAGAATGCCGCTTTATGTCCATCAATAACAATCGCCATGCCAGCCTATTCTGTTAAAAAAAGCCTTAGAATCATCCTGTACGTGGTGTACTTAGTAGATTGAATGTACATATTTAAATTGTGATTAGATAGAAGTATTTTAACGTCGACCGAAAAATCGCATATCATTATATTTTGCAATATTCTTGTTAATTGGTCCAATAAATGCTATGAAATGAACATGACACACAGTTCTCGTTCGACTAAAATTATACCTACATATAAGTATACTGTCACTTTATGAGATCTGCTTCATAAGGGAAACTTCCAACATTTTAGTCATATAGAAGAAGAAGAAGAAAATAATTTTACTGACACAAAAAACACAATAAGTAGACAAAATTACAATAAAGTTACATAAAATAAAAAGAGATTAAACTAAATAGAAAAAAATCAGTAAAATTTTAAAAAAAGGTGGCAAAGGGACAGTCTCAGCAGTGTGCTGAAACCTCGCCATCGCGGCGTGGCTTCAGCGCTGATTTTCAGCCTGCCCCAAGATAAGGTGGTAACGCAGAGCAACTGCTACAAACAGCGCAAAGCAACAACACAAAAAAAAAACTAAAAGTCACAGCCAAAAACATAGTAATAGTAATTAAACAAACAAAGAACTAATCAAAGTTGTACACTGAGTAAGGACGAATTTTTAAAGTCAGTCTGCTGTTTAAACAAGGTTTTCAATTTAGATTTTACAATGGTTGGGACATTTTAAGCCGAAGAGGTGGGGGAATGTTGTTCCATATTTTGGCTGCACTGACATTGAATCCCCCTTTACATCCTTTGGTCTTATATTTAGGAATGACTGCTTTATTTAATATTTTACTACGGCTGTTAAATTGGTGTTGGTCTTTTACCCACGCTATTTTCGTAAAAAGGTATTCTGGTAGTTTTGTATGTATAGTTACGTAACTGCATGCATATTGCACTGAGCATAAGTAATTAACTAACGAGACTAAAAATCTCAATATATTTGGTGGAATGTAACATAAGCCCATAAAGAATCTATTATTTTGGACGCTTTTTCTCAAATATTTAACAATCTTTAGCAAAGTACTACACAATCATTTATCTTCATCAAAATTTACTTCAAGCCCTTCAAGGGGCATTTTAATCGAGCCATTCACTTATGACCACAAGTATGTAGGTTTACCCATTGACCCGCATATAGTCCAATAGACAATAGATCATTTAGTAGTAGTGGATAGGGTCATCATTTTGGTGAATTCGGTTAAGTCCCTCAGTTTAGTTTTTAGAAGATGGAACAGATGACGGTTGCGAACTTGGCAGATAACAGACGAATCTGATTTTTTCTTTAATCCCATCGTTTTGGCGATGGCTGCTTATTTTAAATTTGGAACGTCGTTTTGTTTCGTCTAAGATCAGCAACATGTTAATTTATATAATTTTCATCGCAAATCGAATGAGATTCTTATTAGAAAATAGCAGAGTAACAGAGAACAAAGACAATATTTTTCCCTCCGCTTCCTAAATTAAGAAATAAGATTATTTTATTTAGTTCGTCTGAGTAAAATTCCGAAACAAGCGTTAGCAAAATGCTTCCTTTTTCTTACGGACCAACTGGCCGTTCCCATGACGGTTTTAATAAATTTACGACCTTCCAACCGCGACTTAAAAAAAACCTACGCTCACCACGCGACCCCATAAATTCTACAGCCAAAGCTCAGATACAAAAATTAATAAAACTTACATAGTTTAGACCTAAAATATAATAAAAGTAAGAATTCAATCGTGAAACAGCGAAAACTTCGCACCAAAAGCTCAAGCGGATCGATTTTCGAGAAAAAAAACTTACGTCTCAAGCCGGATCCAGGTCCATTGGCGTTGGGGAAAAAACAAAAAAAAAACACAAAACTGAAAAATCACTGGTCGCGGTAACGGCTTTCGGGATAAAAATCATAGGGTTTTGAATAAGCGTGCGATCTCCGCGCAGCGGGCTGGCTACTGATCTAATTTCAAAACGACGAACGAGCAGCTCTTGAAAGTGACGTAACGTGCCGCCATTTTGCCCCGCGCCCCTCCCAGCCCCGGCCGCGCCTATAGTTTCCGATTTGAACAAAAAACTGCACTATTATTTTTAATCAAGCTAGTTCCGTTGTGAAAATTTTCGTTCTGATGGCAACATTGGTTCTGCTACGGAGCTCGCCTCGAACGCAATTACTTAGGGACCTTTAATATGTCGCGGTTTCAATTAAGTTGAATTAGGCAATAAAACTAAGGTTGGTACCGCTGTGTTTAATTTAGTTAATGTACTGTCTACATGAGATAGAGCTCGTTTAGTTATAAACGGCTCTACCCTATACGAATTTTTTACATTCTACTTTGTCACTGACCTCTAATAATCCATTCTTAAAACTAGTTTTTTCTTTTGCCGTAAAATTGTGTTTTTTTCGTATACTTTTTTTAAATCGGTGCACCAAAATTTAAATACTTTTGGTTGTTATACCTCTCTAAATATGTAAAGCTTTTCATTAGTACCTAGTGTATAAATGCTTTAAACCGTTTCTTTTTTTAATATTATAACTTTAATATTAATTTTCATTGTTTTTTTTATTTAACCCACTTTCACCTAAAAGTTTTTTAAAATTGATTTTGTTGAGTACATAGTCGAATTTTATGTAGGAATAGAAACTATTTGCTCTGTGTCAAACTCCCAGTACATCCTATAAAGTGAAAACTGGAAGGGAGAATGCGATAAGTAAATTACATATAGAGGACAAAATCGGGAGCACATTAGCCTAGCTTAGTTTCTGTCTAGGTAAGTGTAATGGGCCCCTAATATTTATAGAAGTATTGGCTCATCGAATCGCTTTCTGAATCTGCTAACAAAATTTCACGAGAATCGCTTGAGAAATACCTGTAGAGGTGAACAGCCGGACATACGGACATACAAAATTATGTTTGCCCAAAATGAAACGGAGAACTTGTCGCTTCGCTCGCTCATTCAATAATAACACCTTTGGTATTTACCAAAAGGCGATGGATTATATGGGTGAGCAAGTATAGCATAATTTTATTTGTGAGTATTTTATTTTTATTCTATCTTACTACTTGACATTTATTGATCTTAATCTTAATTTTATTATTGAATTGTTTTGTAACTATATAACTATGAGTCCTGTTACTTGAAATAAACGATATTTTTAAAAATTATAAAGCCTAGATTTATATTAGTTTATATAGATAATTTCCAGGTTAGTTAATGGGCCCCTAATATTTGTAGAACTTTTGGCTCTGTGAGGGGTAGAACTCGTGTAAAAAAATTCTACATTACTGAACTTTCTTGAATTCACGAGAATCGCTTGAGTTACCTCTAGAAGAGAACAGCCTCCTGCATCCGGACATCTCCGCAGCAATATATACGAAAAAAAAATTTAAAAGTTGAATAAGAAACTTTTTATTGGAAAATCCGTTATATTCCATAAAGGAGTATTATGACATTACCAGTTACATTTTATTTATTAACCTGTATTTTCTATTGTCATCTGTATTGAACCCAATATTTTTAAAATTGTTTGGATTATGTAATTCTAAGATTATTGACGACCCATATAAAGGCGACCTCAATTTTTGATTTGATTGACATGATCATTTAGTAAGTCGTTGACATGTACCCGTAAATATTTGCTAAATCGTTAATTATAATTAATTAATTAATTAATTATTAATCGTTAATTTAAATGTTAGTTATCTGATTTTGTTTAAAAACCGTCGAGCACAACGTAGACTCCTAAAAATTGACTTCGTTGAATTTGAAGTGCAGCTGTATGTTGTGAAATAAATGAATCTATCTATCTAATCTATATACTTGGGACAAAATCGCCGATATAGTAAGTATAGCATAAGCCCAGCTTAGTTTCTCTGTAGGTAAGTGTAAAAGCTTCTAATATTTATGGTACTATTAAGAAACCTCGCGTGTCACGAAGCGGCACCGATTAATTTCGCCCTTCATCCCTCAGCGGCATTAATAAGATTATGTAAGCCGATTTCAATATTATTTTTGCTGCCGCATTTGACCTTTTACACGTAGCGACGTCGACACGACTGCTTAACGACACTTGACGCTTGTTCAAAATGTTCAATTTTCTGAATTCGTAACAGTTACTAATTAATATTATTTATTTATTACCAATCAAAGGTACCGGTCCTGCGCCACCCGTTTTCAGCGGACTCCCACGACCTTTACTGCCATTTATGTAACCCCTATTTTACATACATTGGGTAAAGAAAACTACAGAGTTCACTTGGTAACATATATTTAATTTTTCACTCCTCTCAGTCTTCACAAACCTAACCCATATTTTGCTAGCTCGCTAATCTCTTGCTGGAGAGCAGTAGGTTCATAAAAATAGACATAGGTTGCAAACAAACAACATTCGCTGTCAATATTTAGGCGAAGGTGTAATCTCTATCCTAAAACATTATGTCGAACCAGGACAAGCATGTCGAACTAGGTACTAGTCCACCTTGTTTGGACTGCGCCTTCCAGTATGTGGCCGCCATTCGAAAACCTTTTCGCCCCAACGGCATCGGTTCTACGTGCAATGTGCCCCGCCCACTGCCACTGTGGGTGGGACCCGTGATCGTGGCACTCTTTAGGGGATGCCTATGTTCAGCAGTGGACGTCTTTCGGCTCATATGATGATGATGAATCAAAGGTACAAGACACTTAATTATGGCCTTATTCATAATATATAAGGTCAAAATGCCGTTTAAATTAGTTTTTACTTTATCTGGCCCATTGACATGTGTTTGTGAGAACGTGACAAAACATATTTTAGTTAACGGAGGTTTGCCAAGTTTTCTGAACAATGGGGTTGATTATTTCAACCGTCGGTTATCGTAGGTAAGTTACCGTTATGTTATAAGCTGAATTTATAGGAAACTTGACGGAACACGTTCATTTGCTGCTTAGGCACATTGGGGATTTTTTTTGTACAGTTTTCTAAGGGATGAAAGTTGCTATTTAACGCTTTCTTGCCTGGTACGCCGCACATTGCGTTTGATAGTTCCGCTCTAAATGATATATTTTTTGTTTTTTGCCTGCAGTCCGGTACTAGTACTAAAGCAGTTTCTAATTCTTGTGGTCTCTAGGTATGTCATTATACCTACATGAGAAGTGTACACACATAGACAGACACCCACACACCCACACCCACACAAACACACACACACCCACCCACCCACCCACCCACACCCACCCACACCCACACACACACACACACACACACACACTTTTCTCGAAGCAGTTCAGGCCATTTTCCACCCCCCCATTACTTCGTTGTGGATAAAACTAGAAACCTGAATTTTCAGTAACCAAGCACGCATTGTATAACCACGATATATTTCAAATTTCATCCAATTTGAACCAGTGGTTTAAAAATTATAACTAGTCGAAGTTTCTTAATCTTGTCACTCACTGACTGACTCACCGATCATCAAAAATCTAAGGCATTTCTAGCAGATATAGAAGCTTCAAATTTAGAATACAATTAGTGTTTAGTGTAAACCAAGACAAAAAAAATGCAATTTCACTCCAGTTTTCTAGATACACCAACTGCGTGAATAACTTTGTAATCACATATAAACATATAGGATTACAATTACTTACTTATTTTTGCAGTGAATGGGACAAAAAATTGAGAATGGGATATTGATAACACAATAACCTACAAAAAGAAGTGAGATCCCATAAAAAACATTCCATGTAAAATAGAGGCCAAGTCTCGAAACTCTTCCACCGTAAAAAGTTGTGAGATATTTCGTAGTACCAAGTCTCAGGCATTCTTATTTTTCTTTATTTGCTAGCTAAATAAAATTTTGTGACGGCAATTATAAAATATATTGTAGGATCCCTCGCTGCGTTCGGGATTCAATACACCGCCCTCGCCGTAAATATACTATTTTGCTCCCTTGTGACATAAATAACTATTGATTTAGAAGCGATAATACACCAGCCGAAGGCGTAGGCGATAAGCATGTGCTTTCTACGTGACTCGTTACGATTTGGATTTTCTGCCCGCATGTCAGTTAACATGGAGTAATCAGATAACTATTTCTCAGAACGGAACTCCCGAGGAATTTACATTTTAAAACAAACATAATGAATCATGTCATGTTACTAGACTATTTACAGTTACGGGGAAAAACTTAAGATGTTATTAAGAATTAATAACAACACTTACGGGAAATAACACTGGAGGGTGGGGTTATCGCGAGGTCTTTCTAGAGTGGATGCCAATTGATAATGAATGAGTATTTGTACACATCGCTAAGAAAAAAGCGTACGGGCTATAGTAAATAATCGTCGAAGCCCATGGACGCTTGCAGCTCCTGGGGTGTCTCGGGTTGTCGATCCTAATGACGACATTATCATCACGCCTGTTTCCTGCAGTTAGGCAGAGATCATGGACTTCTATTTGCTACTCCTGACATACTTCTTTCGCTTTAGTTATTTTCATAACCTTTTACATAATTGAATTTTTTCGTCATATAGGTGTATGCTCTTAGGTTCAGAGTATTTCTTTTCCTCTTTTGAATTTATCCAATTTGGTTGAGTTATGCTCAGAATCATAATCTTTCTAGCGTTTTCCCGGCTGTACCCTAAAAGAGATTTAGCGTAGGCACTAGTTTGCTGCACTTCCACCTGCCCTTCCAACCCAGAGAGAAAACTAGCCCTTGCTGTGATTAGACCGGTTTCCTCACGATGTTTTCCTTCACCGAAAAGCTACTGCACCATCATGATGAGTCATGGTCAGATAAAGTTTTCCGAAGTCTCTTCCCATCCATTCTGCCCCGATACCTACTCTCTTGATCAGATCAATTGATAAACGAAGAATAATGTTATCATAGGGCTACTTGGCACTGAATCAAAAGCACTGGCTCGAAAATATAATCCGCTCGGAAATATCTCACATTTCTGGCAATCACGGAATTTATAATTATTTTCACTAACGAGAACCACACTCTTCTAAAACTACATATTTTTTCCAGTAGATTATTCTACTACAAAGTCCACTAATCAAGTCCAGTCACCCAAAAGGCTATGTTGGGAGTTTCTCTGCGTGACCGCATCAGAAATGAGTCTATAAGCAGCAGATCCAAGATGACTGATCCAGCCCTCGGGCGGGGCACATTGCTCGAATGGCGACCACGTACCGGCAGGCGCAGCGTATGTAAACATCCCACAAGACTGATGACCTGGATGCGGGTGGCGCACGCAGGCGTGTGGGTTGGCACTCTTTGGGGTAGACCTATGTCAAGCATTGGACTTCTTTCGGCTGATATGATGGTGATGATATTGGATGAAACGCTGTTATTAGATTTTTTCCTCGCACACCGCTTCGCTACCTCACACAGACCTGGAATACTCAACCTTTCACCTATAACTCAAGAAAACCGTTTCGTTGCGGAGTCGTGACGTAGGGTGTCTCTAAAAAGATCATTAGCGAGATATCCATTGTTCCGGTGACAGCTAATTGAACGCGAGACGAGGCGGGTTGACTCATTTGAATATTTGAATAAATGTCAAACGACGTGTCAACGCTATTGGCGGCAGAAAATGTGGGCCTTAATAGATTTTCAAACGGTTTGACGTTTAGTTGACGATTTGGAAGTTTTAAGATTGTTTATTGAACAGTTTTATGTAAGCTCAGAGGCGGATTAAATAAATGTCGGCGGCAGCCTAGGTAAGCTCCTCATGGGCGCCCCTCTTACAGATATAGATAAAAAAGCAGCCAAGTGCGAGTCGGACTCGCGCACGGAGGGTTCCGTACCATTATCTATAAAAACGGCTAAAAATAAGCTGATTTGATTTTTGTCAAATACCGTATTAAGTCCGACTCACGTTTGACTGCACATTTCTAATAGGTTTTTCTGTCATCTGTAGGTAAAGAACTATTTTGTGTTTTTTCAAAATTTTACTCAGTAGTTTCGGAGATGAAGGGGGGGGGGATTGGTAATTTTTTTGGCTATGTTCTTAAATAATTTTTAAACGAATTATTTTAAAATTACAAAAAAAATATATTACATGCACACAATTTCATTTCATATGTAACACGGTAGTATATGCAAAACTTTATTTTTTAATTTCCTCATTCCCCCCCAAAAGTGGCCCCCATGTTTAAAATTCATTTGTTTGCGTTATATGTTCCTCTTTGGGTCACAGACTTACATGTTTGTACCAAATTTCAGGGTAATTGATTTAGTAGTTTCGGAGAAAATAGGCTGTGAAGGACGGACAGACAGACGCACGAGTGATCCTATAAGGGTTCCGTTTTTTCCTTTTGAGGTACGGAACCCTAAAAATTAATAACGAAAAACAGTTCTTGTGCGTTTTGCGGCATCGCCACTGAAATCCCCGTGACCCCAGGGACGTGACTAGTTTGCCTATATGGATAACTCCCTTGTGGGTAAGCTGGAGCCATTTTGTAGCCTATGGACGCTTGAAACTCCAGGGGATGCGCGTTGCCAACCCTTTAAGAATTTATAAACTCCTTTTTTAAAGAACCCCCAAACTGTAGTTCCTCGGGAAAACCTCGGGAGAGGAAAGAAATAAATATGAAAACGTTTGCTTTTAATATGCGACTAAATTGGATATTCCTGGGAATTTTTCTTTCAAAATAGGTACACGTATACGTTTCAGATTATTTAAGCTAACCGAATTGTATTGTTTTTTATACAACGACGGTGGCAAACAAGCGTATCAAAGTATTCATAAAGTTACTCTATCGTCCAAGGTAAAGATTGAAATTCCAAATGACAGTTTTATAAAAAAGTCTACCACATTAGGGAGCGACCACACCGGTGCTTAACGCTGCGTATACGCGTTGACGTGTCGTATGGGTCACGTATTCTTCATACATTTTGCTGCGTTTTACGGTGCGTTAGCGTATTTTGAGCAGCGGTGTGGTCGCACCTTTAAATAATCTTAATTATGCGTATTTCTGTATTTTGAAATGGTCGTTGTATATTCCACTACTTACCTACAAATGTCATTTTACGGCGCTTTAGTCCAAACACTTCCTCGCTGAATCTGCATTTATCATTTCGTCATTCCAAAACCTACACAGCCCTACAAAAACCTTAAAACTGTGTCAAACGGTAGTTCCCGTAGGAAGTTCAAATTGTTTGCCTGCACTAACTAGTCCAGTTCAACTTGGACCCTGGTCCGCAACCGGATGGATGCCGTCGAGGGCCGCAGTAAGCTGGACGGTCGTAATGAGGATGTTGCAAGGATGTGATCTTGAGGTCACGTCAACCGGCCTGTTAAAAACAAGTGAAAAGTGGAAAATGGAAACTGCGTGTTTTGAAAAAGGAATGAATGAAAATGGTGTTTTTAGGGTTCCGTAGCCAAATGCTGTCTATCTGTCCGTCCGTATGTCACAGCCACTTTTTTCCGAAACTATAAGAACTATACTGTTGAAACTGTATTCTGTGAACCGCATTAAGATTTTCACCAAAAAATAGAAAAAAACAATACATTTTGGGGGTTCCCCATACTTAGAACTGAAACTCAAAATATTTTTTTCATCTCACCCATACGTGTGGAGTATGTAGGAATAGGTCTTCAAAAATGACATTGAGGTTTCTAATTTTTTTTTTTCTTAACTGAATAGTTTGCGCGAGAGACACTTCCAAAGTGGTAAAATGTGTGTGTGTCCCCCCCCGTGTAATTTCTAAAATGAGAGAATGATAAAACTAAAAAAAATATATGATATACAATTACCATGCAAACTTCCACCGAAAATTGGTTTGAAGGAGATCTAATACGAGTAAGTAGTTTTTTTTAATACGTCATAAATCGTAAACCGCAATTTACCTTTCATTCAACGGTGCGGAACCCTTTGTGCGCGAGTCCGACTCGCACTTGGCCGGTTTTTTTAAACTTGATTGCAAATTGTTGTAGAGGCAAGGGCGGCTCGCTCCGTGATTTTTTCGCGCCTCTACAAGTACATGCCCTGCTATCACAAGACGCGCTATCACGCGAGCTCTCTCCATTTGTCTCGCACTATCCGTCTCTCTCTTCTTAGAAAACTTAGAAACAGAGCTATCGTATGAAAAAACTCGAGAGAGCTCGCGCGCCCTCTTGTGAGCTATCATACGGCTACGTGCTGGCCGGTATGTTAGCGCTGCTACGACACACACGTATTCTATCGCAGTGCGTTGTATGCGATAGAAAAGGATGGCTACGTTTAAGCTCGTTCGGCATATCTAACCAGGGGATTTGTTAAAAGAGAACCTTCTGTACATAGTTCTATTATATATTCTGTGGTAGAGGCTAGAAAATAGGCCATAGATGGAATGGAGTGATTGATGGGCATTAGTGAGTTCATCTATTGCACTTTTGGCCGAGACATTACATAGTGCTTTTCACGCCTACTGCGAGAAAATTGCAAATGATTATAATCATAAATCAAAATGAAGTAGGTACCTAATTAAAGATCATAATATTAAATACTAGCGCGGGCCCGCTCGCCTGCGCGGCGCAGGCGCGTAGAACTCATAGTTGGCCTGTTCGTGCGAATGTCCAACTAACCCCAGCTCTAAAGCCTGAATGATGTCCAACTTTTGCCACATTTCCGAGCATTGACGGGAAAAGGCAATTCGTAGATGAGTGAGGAACGAAACGTGAGTTCTTTTACTCAACAAACTCAGTGGATATTTTGGATTACATCAAATGTGATCATATCATCATCATCATCAGTCGTTCCCTGAATGAGGATCGTGACATCATAATAATTGATTGAATAAGGCGTTACTTTGCTGAAGTCCATGATAATGTTACGAGAACAATATTCCTTTGCTATTCCACCATTTGCTGAAATGATGTCATTTGCTCAGTGGACGTGGCGCAAGCAACATCTCCTGCAAGCATCTCCTGATGATGCCTCGTAGAGAGGCGAAACACGTGTTGAGGTTTTGTCATTATTGGAGGTCATCATCATCATCATCATATCAGCCGAAAGTCCACTGCTGGAAATAGGCCTCCCCCAAAGAGTGCCAAAGTGACCGGTCCTGCGCCACCCGCATCCAGCTGACTCCAGCAACCTTTACCAGGTCATCAGTCCCCCTTGCGGGGGGCCTACCCACGCCGATTTTTGGTGGTGGTTTGCTGTAATTTTTCGCATGCAAATAGTTGTCTTATCTTATCTTCACTGATAGACCAGCACGTTTTTTAGCGGATTAGCAAAGGAACGTAACATATCGTGACATCATATCCTCTTCTTGTTGACCAGACTCCTCCAAAGAGTCCTATCACCCGCTTACGTATGGGCTCGTGCAGCTAGTTGCGAGAGTGCAGAGATTTGTGTGCTCTATCTAGCGGGTGGTCTGCCTCGAGGCCTCTCTCTGGCCCTCAACTTGCACAACTCAAATGTGATACTACAAACTATAAGAAATAAATAAATATTTTAATTAGAACCCCCACTAAGTTCCGAAAGTCCCATTACCTTTTCTCACTCGATGGAATAAAATTATAGGATAGTAGAAAATTGTACCTCTCCTTTACTATTAAGCGAGCGATAGATATTTATATATTTGCATTTACTTTGCTGAAAACGGCTCTAATAATTTCGATGAAATTTGGAATATAGGGGTTTATGGGGGCGATATCGTGACTAGGAAAATTAGTCTTCTACGTATTTTATCTATTTTCACCCGAGGAGAGCTCGGTCGCCCAGGGAGTATACGGGTAAGAGGGAACTTATTATCCAACCTGAAGAAAAAATTAGATGTCTAGAAAGTTTTAATCTGCCCTGACGATATTCGGAAGCTATCTTAATTAATACTAGCAATAAATTAAAAATACCTACTAGATTTACGGCACCTACTTTCCTTCCATATTAAAACTAAAACTCTTCAAACACGCCACAAACAACAAAGTACCTACGTTCTAAATCGGTAGTTTCTCGGAACGCTAAAAAATCTTTACTACCCGGTCGCTGGACTCATAAAGAGAGTTTTGGACTAGCACCAAGAAACTGCAGGCTGGGTTTACACTAGCATAAAACTAGTTAAAAGCTTGCAGTACACAGTCGAAGTCCTTTAGAAGGAAGTAATATTCCCTGCCTCACATATGCCTCCTTTTTTACAAGTTTTAATAGTTCATTACACTAGGCTGGTAACAGATAGTACATCACTTACCAAGGGCTTCGCCTGCGGCTCGGGTCACAAATACCTGCGATTTCGGGCTTTCTTTCATACTACCCGTGGTGAGTACACAATTTTACGTCTTCACCTGGCCACAATGCGAGTTTTACTTTACGCGCAGCTTGCGGTAAAACTCACATTATGGAGCCAGGTGTGACGTAAAGAATATTTCAGATCGCAGGAAAGAATTTTGCTCAAGCCATAGGCAAGAAGGGCAATAATACCGTCAAGGTCATCATTACTTACCATCAGACCCCGTATCATGGTTGGCCTTATCACACGATAAGTGACAAGTTAGAGCGTCCGTCATTGGCTGACACCGTTCGATAGAACGAGACGGGCGCTCTATCGGGACTTCGAAGGGTATGGAGTTCAGTGTGATAGGCATGAACTACGCAAGCATTTTATGTGTAGTTCTGTGACGTTGTATATATACATACATGGTGATGTCGACGAATACATTTGTCACCGTGAATGAATGTTACCATCCCGCATGACGAGAACCTCGTGAAGGCCGAGGACAAAAAGGCATTTTATTTGTCAGGGCACTATTCATTTTGACTAACTTTTATTACACTTTTAATTTGCCCAGTTTGTATTTCGATATTCTACTGAAGAATACTCCCACGAACGAGGGCATATTCCTGCCCCCGGGAATATTAAGGTCAGCAAAACAAACAAAAAGCGAAAAAAAAGCGTTGGAAATGCCAACTACTGTTTCGCTTTCCCGGTAGTTCCTCTTACCCCACCTGACCCTATAAAATAATATTATTATTGAATAGGCACATCACTAGTTGAGAGACAACGTTCCTCTATGCCCAATCTCTCTTGTATACAACTCTACAAACGTAGGAGCAATTTAAACGGTTCCATGTGCAAATCTCTTTACACATAGGTCCGCGGAAGTTACGGTGATTATCCGTACTTCTCGTTTCGGAAATTTCAATACTGGGCCATTTCGGTAGTAATAGGTTTCGCTTTGAGCCGTCAATGATGTCCTACTTTCGTAAAGTGGTATAGCACCAACTCTTTGGGTTTTAAAGGCCTCCACCCACCGAACGCGTGTCGTGCGCGGCGCGTGTGCTGCGCGGGCCCGCGCAAGTTGTAAAGCATTGAAACTACCCGTGTGGGCCCGCCGCGTAACCCCGCGTTGCTACACGCCGCCCGCTTGCGCGCCGCGCACGACACGCGCCGCGCACGACACGCGCCGCGCACGACACGCGTTCGGTGGGTGGAGGCCTTAAGTGTATTAAGCGCTAGCGACATAGCACATACATATACCCCATCATCCTCCCAGCGTTATCCCGGTTGTAAAGGAGCCCGGGGTCCGCTTTGACACCTAATCCCAAGATTTGGCATAAGCACTAGTTTTACGAAAGCGACTGCCATCTGACCTTCCAACAAAGTAAAATCCGTTTAGTTTTGCAGTTATAGATAAAGTTTCAAACAAAACAAATATATTGAAAATTTACCTAAATACCAAATTTCCGAAGTCATTTAGACTATAGGAGTTCCATAACGGCTCAATCCGATAACAAATCAAAACTAAAGTACTTCAGGGAGTTATTATCATATAATTTACGATATTTTCAACGCGCCCATTAAAACAATGCTAATTAAAACAATTAGGATGCTCGTAATTCATTATTGTTGATTAATTGACGTAAAGAGGGCCTTAATACAGAAGATTTAGCGTTCATTAGTTCGGGAGGTATGTATCTGTTTGTTGCTTCCGATCTCAATCGTATTTCAATGTACGGCCAGGCTTGCCCCACTTTCTTCTTCAGCTAAAGTCGGCTCTCGCGCACCTGCGGGTTGAAGATTCTGGTCGTCGTCGTCACGCGGCCGGCGGCATTCTGATATGACATTGGACCTATGATTACTCAGGGAATCTATGGTAAAAATAATACCACGACCATGCGAGACGTCAGTTACAAATCTCAATAAGTGTGACAGAGAGAGATCATTCGTTGTCCTTGTCATAGTTCCACTTTTATTTATTTACCGCAACTGAGTTAGTATGAGGTTGCGGCAAACAAACCAATACCCGTCCAAATTGAGTAGGTGGTTTATGGTAAGCGGTCAGCCATTTTAAGACCAGTTCTTCATTTAAGCTGCTTAGGAGCCTTTCCAACCCTTATGATGGCACTCTTATAGCTCTTATACTCCTGAAAAAAAAAGATATTATTACTTCTCGCTACGCTTTTTTCCCTTGGACATTAAATAGATGCACGTGTGGTTTTACGCGTGCTTATTTCCGTGCCTGTCCACATTTAATGGTATGCATTCACTGTCATTACATTAATGGAGAATCGTTTTCGGTCAGATTTTACCCGAATGAAAATCAACCAACTGAAGTGTATAGTTTTAATGTGCTGAATTCAACTTATCCCAAATGATTTTAACTGTTGCCACACGTTCCAAAATGTCGAGATAAATAAATTATTATTTTAAGTAAAACAATTTATTTGTTAAACAATATACAAGGGTATGGTAAGGTATCAAAAAATATGTGTAACTGTGTTTTTCCCCAAGGCATACGAAGTTAAATCAAAATTAATTTTTAAATAACAACTGCAGTACAACTAAAACTATACCTACCTAATAACATTAAAATTTATTAAAAAAATATTCCTATAAGTATGGGTAACTAACGAAATCCATAAACTCACTTGCTATAAACTTAACGTTTGTTTGGAAAAGATCTCTTTTAGCGAGAAAACCGCCTGTTATTCCCTAGTATTCGTGTTTTACGTTGTTTTATGTAAGTTCTCTTTGTGGAGCGCAATAAAGTACCTATATTTATTACCTAATTACTAATCTTAAACATACAATTTAGATCATTTGATACAGAGAATTTCTTAATAAGGTCTGGTTTAGTGCCTATGCCAAATCTTGGGATTAGGTGTCATAACAAACACCGGGCTCTTTTGGGGCACAACCGGGAGTAACGCTAGGAGGATGATAAACGTCCAGATAAAATTTATACGAATCAAAATATTTCATTACGTAATTTGATTCCTGATAAAGTAGTCCGCAGTAAGCTCGGCCGAATTTCACCTTCCCATACAAACGTAGTTACGCTCTCATTTTAAAACTACGTGTTGGATTGTGACAAAACTTTGTATATACAATGACATGAGGTATATCTATGTCTGTAATTAGTTTATATGGTTCCAGTTTACGAAATACATACAAACGAAATACAGCAAAAACAAGTTTTGTAGGAAAAACTTAAATTCGCTGTATTTTTTTTTACTATGGTATCTGAAGCTACATAAACTAATTACAGACATAGATATACATCATGTCATTGTATATGCAAAGTTTCGTTACAATCCAACACGTAGTTTTAAAATGAGAGCGTAACTACGTTTGTATGGAGAATCGAAGCAATTTAGTCATTAGAAGTTTCAATAGAAGTATGAAGGTTTATGGACGACGGTTTTGCGCCGCACGGCGCGTTGCCTGCGCTTGCGCTGGAAAAACGTGTGAGCATGTCACACCACACCTACAGCTCCATAGTATGGTGTCTCGTGTCCATACAACATTGACGATTGACTACGCATGGGCTTTTAAATCAGCAACCGAAAAATCAAAAAAAAAAAAATTCCGCTACGCGTGGAACTCGTTTTTTATCGCAGCTCTATATACGCATGTTCACCCCCTTAGGGGATGATTTCCGGGATAAAACTATCCTTTGTCCTTCCTCGGGACTCAAACTATCTCTATGCCAAATTCCATCTATCACTTAAGTGATTTAAGCGTGAAGAGGTAACAGAAAGACAGACAAACGCACTTTCACATTTATAATAATACTTGCTTCCGCCCGCGACTTCTTCTCGGGTAATAAACTATCCTATAATCTTTAATTAATCTATTCTATAAACTATCTACGTGCCAATTTTCATCCAAATCAGTTGAGTTGTTTAAGCGTCATTGAGTAACAAACATCCAAACATCTAAACATCCAAACGTCGAAACATCCTAACTTTCGCATTTATAATATTACTAGCTTCCGCCCGTGACTTCGTCTGCGTAGACTTGGGATAAAAACTATCCTATATTTTAATCTAGGCTATAAACTATCTTCGTGCAAAATTTCATTCAAATCGGTTCAGCTGTTTAAGCGTGATTGAGTAACAAACATCCAAACATCTAAACTTTCGCATTTATAATATTAGTAGGATGGTAGGATTATAGTAGGATAATCCCTAAAGTGGAGCTACGATATAATATTGCGGGCAGAAGCTAGTTCTTGCATAAAGGATATTTTCAACTAAAAATTGTTACTGCCTCAACACTTAACCGCAAGTCGGTCGATACAGGCTTATATGTATATACGTAAAGAATCATAAATTCGAATGTACGTTCAAAACTAAAACCCACACCAGAATAAAAATATCATTACGGTCACATCTGCTACGCATCACTATTCATTTTGCGGAGAAAGTACTTTAAAAGCATACAACCTTAACCTACAAAACTGATAGAATTTCTTTACCATTTTTGTATCGTTTGAAAAGAACAATATCGCACGATTCAATTCACTAGTCATTCAATTCTAAAATTAAACAGTCATATAATAGAGCCTATATTCCAAGAATTGTTTCGCTGCGCGTATGATCTTTTGTCAATAACGGCCGATTTACTTTTTTTCGTCGCATGCCGTATCAAGAGCGGTTTGACATCAGAAAGCGCGGGAAACAACATTGTTGTTTTTTAGTTTTTAATTTCATCGGGCTTAAGCCTCGTAAAAAACTGTATTAATGCGAGTTTTGTTTGTTTTAATGGAGTCATTATGGTATGTACTCGAATGACGGTAAATTTCTATATATGAAACTACGGCTATAGCAGTTCTGATTATTTACATAGTTGTGTTTTCTTTACCCAGGTGCGGTAACGGTTATAACCGCACTACGGGAAGACCCGTACTGGCGTATAGAATTAGTTTTATAATAGCCTATGTCACTACGGTTATCACCGTAAATATAATTTGTACGGCTTTTCTTACCCATCGAAACTTGAAAGTACACGCGTACTGCACTCGCCGGCAACACCTGCAACAATACGCGACACTGACTTGTTCATTTCACGTTGTAACCCCCCCCCTCCGTTATCATCAGAATAGGTATTATCCAAGGTTGTGTTAGCAGCTGATGACATTCCAAATATTCCAATAGACTGACTGGTATTACTGTCGTCGGAACTGGATATTTAGTCATAGTTAGGTCTGTACTTAGTCTTCGTCTGAACCGAAATAACTAACGTCGCTAAACGGGTCGTGTTCTGGAGAAGATTCGGGGATAGACACTTCTTCTAGCAGCCGCCCGTCGTTCGTCGTCTTTTTCTCTATTCATATAAAAATAACAATAAAATACACTTGTGGCGTATAAAAAACGAATATTCAACAATAAACGAGTCAAATCAATAAAATCTCAATTGCTGCATTCAATAAAACAAAGACCTCGCAAGCAAAAAGCTTGTTAACTATACCTACTTTGCATAGCAGTGCGTAGAGATGCACTGGGGCGGACGTCGAACAGTTCTCATACAACGACATCGGCAAGTGCCGTACTGCGCGCGTGTGTACGCGTTTGCATCTGTGTGAGTCAAGGTCAAACTCGAGTTTGAGAATTACACTCGGTTTCGGCGGTAGTGTCATCGTTGTTGTACCCCACATGACAGTAAAAATTTGCTACGTAGCAATGGTATGGATTTTGGACTGGAAGGGCCGTACTGTCTTTTAGGCAATCGCGAATAAATACTGCGATAGCCGTACTGTCATATAGCGTGGTACACCTTTTACGGTGATAGCCGTTACCGCCGCCGAACGTGTTAAGGATGATTTTGGAGATTTTCGTTCCGGAAGTAACTCGTGATGACTATTCTTTTTCCATTTCTTGTCAATGTAAGTATGTTGCATGTATTATCATTAGTTTAAATATTAGGCGTGCATACATAGATTCACGCCTTTATTCCCAAAGAGGGTAGGCAGAGCTCATGAAACGTATGTTTCAGTGCCACTTTTAGCATAAATGTGGATATAAAAGATCGACAAAATTTTATATCGCAGTGATAGGTTGCTAGCCCATCGCGCTCAACACACTTTAACCCTGCTCCCTTAGTCAGCTTTTACGGCACCCACGGGAAGAAAGGGGGTGGTGAAATTCTAAACCACACGGGTATAAAATATTATAAATAAATAAAAAAACCTTCACCGGTACATAAGGACCTCCGGAATATGCGTAATCTATATTCAATACCGCGGCCCTGCCTGGTTTCCTTGTAGGCGGGCAGTTACAATTATAATAAACCTGTGAAATATTGTCATGAAAAATTGGAAATATGGTTGACCATCCCAAAGGTCTGAATTGGATTTGTCAAGTAGTGCTCACGCGGGTCGCCGGGCCAATAACAGGACTCTTATCTTTGAGGGGTACACTTCAGTGCAACTAAAAATATACACAACCCCGAAGACCTCAGAACTACCAGTGGCCCGTTTCACGAAGGTACGAGTTACAATTTTACAATTTCTAAACATGCAACAGCAACCGTCAAGCAGTATTGGTCAAGACACTCTGAGTTGTAGAGAAAGTGTAGAAAAAGTCCCAGAAGCTCGCAATTTCAGACTTCTTTAAACTTTTAAGGCATATCTTTTTACTAGCTTCCGCCCGCGACTTCTGCGTGGACCCGGGATAAAAACTTTCCTACATTGTAATCCAGGCTATAAACTATCTTCATGCAAAATTTCACCCAAAACTGCTAAGCTGTTTAAGTGCGATTGAGTAACAAATATTCAAACTTTCGCATTTATAATTTTGTTTTTCATATTAATTATATTTTGTAATCTACACTTTACTGTAATATATTGATGGTTTACTATGACATGCGGAAACTTCCCGTTTTGATTGACGAAAGTTTTTTATTTATTTATTAAAATCTAAAAACAAAGTTTCACATAAAACCAAAAACCCTGCAAAACCGTTTTATACAGTTTGCCTGCAGGAATATTTTTAAAACAAAAATAATTATAATATTACAAAGCATAGGTACTTGGGTTTGTTTGACACTTTAAAATGGAGCCACTGCAATTTCTTTAATGTAGCGGCACCTCCTCGTACAGTCAGCATCAAAAGTAACTGCGCAAACGAAGACGTCAAAAGTCTTTATTACAAGGGAATAAGAGCTTTTGACGTCTTCGATTGCGCAGCTACTTTTGATGCTGACTGTACCTCCTCGCCGACGACTAGCAAAGGCCCGTTCGGCGCTCAGTGTTGTCGGACCAAACCTGTATAACCCTGTGCCATTTGACATTAAAAGCTCGACAAGCGATACTGTCTTCCTAAAAAAACTCAGTGACATGCTTATTAATATGGCATGCTACAATATAAACGAATTTCTACGTGATCCTTGGACTGTGGTTGTTTGAAAATTAACTGTAATTCATTACTGTTATGATATGAATCTATAAATTGTACCTATTATGCTAATTGATGTTATGACTTGTAAATCTATTTAATTTTACCAATAAAAAATCTGAATCTGAATCTGTAGCAAGGTTACATTTAAACTGAAACATTTCGAAACCAGATTGTCAGAAGGATATGTGTATACATGGTAGTTAGTTCCGTACGAAAACATTGAAGGTCAAGCCCACCAACGGATCGATATATTTATGAGCTAGATTTTGCATCGCGGAAGCACAAGGCATATTACGTGAAGATATACAATTGAAATCAAACATTAAGCAATAGGCTCAAGGTTCATTTTAAAACGCTGTTGGTACATTTATAAATGTGATTGTGGACTGCAATTGATGACGCGACGGGTTTTTGTACGTATTAGAAGTTTTTATTAATCTTTTTGTAGCTATCGCTGATTCAGACTTGGTCCTACATCCGCTCGCACACAATTGTATGTACACAACAAATAAAACTATAGCTACGCCAATTTTATGTGTTGGTGTGGTTTAGTTAGTATTCTATTACTGGGTGGCCGCGCGGCTAGTCGAGTCATTTTACAACTAGTAAGGAACAATTACAAACTTGAAAATAATTACTAGCAGTAGTACCAGATTTTTTTTGTGCAACGGATTACTTGGACGCAAAATCCAACAAAGCATGAAAAATCAAAAGACTCCTAAAAAGTCAGAAAAAATATTTAAGCTTTATTTTGGTTAATTTACATTTGCTCTATAACATTCAAGATAAGTCACACAAAAAAGACAATCAATCTTAATAATTATGTACTTCCTGGTGGAAAGTTTGTTGGATTCTTGAGTAAAGCATCTTAGAATAACGTTATCAAATGAAATAAGCAAATAACGGTATTATAAATTAAGTAGCTTCTGCCCGCGACTTCGTCCGCGTGGAACTCGATTATATCGTAGTTCGATAAAAACTTTCATCCCCATTTCACCCCCCAAGAGGATGATTTCCGGGATAAAACTATCCTATGTCCTTCCCCGGGATCCAAACTATCTCCATACCAAATTTCATCTCAATTGGTTCAGCGGTTTAAGCGTGAAGAGGTAACAGACAGACAGACAGACAGACAGACACACTTTCGCATTTATAATATTAGTATGGATGTGTTTTTAAAACCGTATTTTTCCTGGAGTAGTCCCCTAATATTTATTATTATTATACCTACTCTACTGAGCATTCGCATCGTTCGTTTCGGTGACAAATCATCACCAACATCATCTAATCTTCGTCGTTTTCAACATAGAAAGAAGAAAGACGTCCACTGCTGGATATATGCCTTCCCAAAAATAATGTCAATGTGCCATAACTATCATAATATTATTTTATATCCGTGAACAAATTTCTTGCGCCCCCAGTGCACATATAAGAAGTTAGAAAGATACTTGAAAAACTCCAACTTGTCCGTAGTTATTTGTAGTTACGAGTTGCTGGTTGCGCCGTGTTTGCTTCGGTGTGATAATCTTGTTACTTGTCAAACTATTACTGAAAGGAAAATATAAAGGTAAGTACCCACGAACATCCTACTTACGCCGATACTTAACTACATATCTGTAGGTACCTATTTACAAACCCACTATCCATATAGAACTGTATATAACCTGCAAGAAATCATTCGTTGAGAAACCACGATAGCCTCAGATTTCACACTCGCCGCCCCATAGTAAGCCTGAAAAAGTTCAACGGCACACAGTTTCGTTAACCTATAATTTTCCTCTCTTCTTCTAAATCAAAAACGTACCTTACAGAAATATCAATACGTTTTATTTTTCTATAAACCTATTTTAAAATATTGCAAGTCCATTCCCGTTGACAACCTGCTTGTGACAGATGTCGGATGCCATTTTGGATTTGCAAGCGACGGTTCCTGGCCGCATAGAAAATTAAGTTGAAATAAGAACGACGACATTTTGAATACGCTACATTCTGTGTTGCAACTTATTTAAATTTCATCAGGGTTCAAAATCAGAATCGTTAAATGTAATTGATATTGCACTTTAGTTTCCAATTAATTTGAATAACCTAAACGAATGATATATATTCTATATCCATCATTATGAAACAGTCCCAAGTTTTATTTTATTTTATTACGCTATGATACGAAGTGACATAATCTAGTGATTTTTTCCTGATTTTACATGGAAATATACTATTCCAGCATAAAATGACTTGGCATGGACTCACGCGACATAATTTTAGGTACATAATTGCTTTAATTTTGCTCATACCTTTCACTCATATGAAATTAATTGGTATCATTTTTATATTTACCGAGCATGTTTGTTTGCTGCCACGCTTATATTCGTTTTTCGTAGTTTTTTTTTGTTTTAGGAGGCAAACGAGCAGACGGATCACCTGATGGCGATTACCGCCGCCCATGGACACCTGCTACACCAGAGGTGTTGTGAGTGCGTTGCCGGCCTTTAAGATACCCTCATTTCTTGAAGGTTTGAAGGTCGTATCGGTCCAGAAATACCGCAGGCGACAATCCATTCCACAGTTTAGCTGTGGCAGGCAGGAAGTTTCTGGAGAAGCGCACAGTTGAGGACTGCCAACCACCTAAGTGGTGAGGATAGTAATGTTGTCGCGTTGGACGATGGCGAAAAGAAGCGGCAGGGATTAATCCGAATAATTTCTCGGAGCACTCCTAGTTATACATGCGATAGACAATGCAGAGCGAGGCCACATCTCTACGCAGCGCCAAGGAGTCAAGCCGATCCGAAATATACATTCAGTTGACAATTCGAGTTGCTCGTCGTTGGTTGCGATCCAGAGGGAGAAGATGGTATTGGGGTGCCCCTGCCCATTGATGAGAACAGTAGTTTTTAGATATTTATTTATTTGAATCCAGAGTTTATTTAATAAAAGGATTAGGGTAAGAAAAAATAATTGACTATAAACTAATAAACAAAAACAGACCTTGGCTCAAATAGCCAAGATTTCTAAAAACATTAAAAAGATTACATCTGGATCTACATCTACATCTGGAGCACAGCGTTGTACGGTAGCGAAACGTGAACCTCACCTCACATTAACTCACTGAGATAAAGCAAAACTGCGAGAGATATACACTGGACAGCAAGAAGAATTGAGGAGCTTTTGTATTTAGCAGGAGAAAAGAGACAGCTGCTAGCTGAGGACGATTGAAAATAGGATAAGGCACCTGATACGATGTGACATTTACACGAAAACCACAATAAAATTAATATAATTTACTTTAAATAAAGTTTAAACCGACTGCAATTCAGTACTTCGCCAAGTCACATACATGAACATTCCGGATTTCCTTTCCACTTTACCACATGAACTGCTTTGTCCTGCTTGTACGTATTGCTTGAATGTGCCTATAAAATTTGAAGAGTTCCCTCGATTTCTCAAGGATCCCAGAATCATATCTTGACCTGATGACCATGGAACCACATGGGAACGCCACATGGGATAGCCTTTCAAACAAAAATATTTTTCCAAAGCGGTCCAGGCATTTTCGAGTAATCGGGGAACATACATTGAGAACTTCCTCCATTTTTTAAATTAGTTAGCAAGTTAGAGAGGCAGGAAAGGCTGAGACGTCCTTTAATGGATCAAGCCAAAGAGAGAGTCAATGTAACGTACCAGGGGGCCTAGACAAGGTTACAATCGACAAGCGCTAACGCCAATAGAAAACTAATAAAATGTATGAGAATGACAGATGTTAACGAAAAGTGTTGCGTCGGCATCTGTCATTCCCCTACATTTTATTATTTTCTATTGGCGTTAGCGCTTGTCGATTGTAACCTTATCTACCGCCCCAGGAGCTCTAGATATAGGGCAGAGAAGCTAATAGGATGGCAATTACTCCACTTACAAGATCTAGGCTCTTAAATATATGGTAATCAATCAGTTTGGATTATCCAGAGCGTAAGCCGAGCTGAGCCTCTTGTCGTCTTATACCTATTCCAAAGGAATCTTTGACCCAGTGTGTGTGGCCAGTGATCAGATATGGCGCTGAAACATGGTCGCTCTCTATTGGTTAAGGCTCAAAGTCACTGGAAGGGAGGGAAAGGGAGAGGGCTATGCTTCCCTGCATGATCGCTTTAGAAATGAGGCTATCCGCAGCAGAACCAAGATAACCTATATAGTACTGTGGCACTCTTTGGGGGAGGCCTATGTCCAGCAGTTGACGTCTTTCGGGTGATATGATGAAGTAAGAGGGGGCTTCTTCGTGTATTGATCGATCTTCTAATGATAGGTATAGATCTCGGCAATGGACTCTTCTTCGTCGCAACCTTATGGCTGAGGGTCGTGACTGCACGAGGTTGTCTATAGGCCTCCCCCAAAGAGTGCCAATGTTGGCGGTACTGGGCTACCCGCATCCAGCGGACTCTCGCACACTTTACCAGGTCATCAGTCCACCTTGTGGGGGGCTTACCAACGCCGCGCCACGTGGTCGCCACTCGTAAACTTTTCCGCCCCAACGGCCATCGGTTCTACGTGCAATGTAGAACCTAAGTAAACTAAATTCACCTTAAGTTGCTAGTCTAAACGGCAATTTCACTATACAACATATAGCCATGTAATTGGGGTCTGATTAGCTGGCCTGTCGCGGCGACTGTGATTAACGACCGACCCCCCACCCTGCCGCCCCCCCACGGTAATTGCAGCGGCATTTTCAGTGTAATATTTATATGTTTGTGGCTTCATGGGCTTGGTCGCAGCAGTTGTGTATTAATTTCAACGCAACGTTTTGTAAACGACTTGTAAAAAAGGACATAAGAAAGCAGAAACAGGGTTCACAATGATCTGTAGCTTTAAGTTAACATCTGTACCTACTTTTGTGATATTGCAATAAATGATTGAGTATTGAGTATTGAGTATTGCAGAAACGTTTGTTTGTGGAACATCACATATTAAGTTCATTGTGAGTGCTTTAGACAAGATGTGCAGTGGTTTTATGTAAAATATACGCGAGCCTTGGGTTCTTTGACACACGCGGGTTCAACTAGTAAATACTTTAAGCAATATATAGGTTATTAAACAACAAACTTTCAGAAACTCCCACACTAATTAATCTTTACAAAACCCTTTTTGTCATCGACAACGGCATCAATACCTTTTTTATTGTAAAACTGGAAGTACCTTTTAACACATTCCGTGACACATTCCGTGAAATCTAAGTGTCCGGAAAGCGACTGTTGTTAAGGTTATATTCTACGTGAGGTGAGCTTTATACAAGGGGCCAGTACGGGAAAATCTGAAACTATAAGTTATACGACAATTTGTTCTTAGTCACGAGGCCGATACAAACTTCATTCAAAGCTTTCAAAAATCTGACACACGGCTGGGAATTGAAACTGATCAAAGCTGTCTAAAAATCGGAGTTTTTTTATTGCGGAACTGAAAAGTACCGATAATAAGGAACAATAGGGGTGTAGATATCCGCGGCCAATCGTGAAACTCCGCCATTTCATGATATGAAATGATATATTTTGAATATTATTAATAAATGACTTATGACTTATGCCTAAAAGTTGGCCAGGCTTATCACGATGTGCCTGATAAACAATACGGCAGATCGATTAGAGCAACGCATTCGTCGATATTCCTAGCTCTATACCGGGCAAATCGTAAAAAAGTTTCTTTCTTGGCCACTGGTAGCGCTGCTTTACTGCCCGTACCCTTTTTGCCATAGCCATGCTATAAAAACAGGGATGCCTTAAAAACGCTTCGCATTACAAGGGTTAATAAAGAAACGTTATAGATCACATGCTATCAAATTAACTGACTGTCCGAATCAGGTCAGCGTAACCCTTCAACTGGGGCAATAAGCCCGTGATGGCGTCCATGTGGCGCTCCCCGGCGCACCCATCGTTACACTTAGTGGATGGGCTTGGGAGTCTACAGCTTTATAGAAATAGGTTGTCTAGGTGATAAAGTTGTCTAAGGGGTTGATGCGGTTTATCTATTCTTAAAACAAGTTACAGTCAACAGGAAAATGTTTACTAAGCAGAAATATCTGCTATCGAAATTCCAATCAAAGTAAAAATTGGAATCATTGAAAATTGCAGCGTCCGTGTGTTCAAATCCAGCTCGTGACGAAAAATTTTTCACTTATCACTTTGATTGGAAACAAGTCTCCTGATTTGTTGGGAAAAAGAGTATTGGTGAGACATTTTCAGTAATCTAAATTAGGACAGTAAATGTCCATTCTCTAAAATATCAGTGACGTGCTACTGTGCCTTTAGTGCTCAGTGTGGAAGATTGCAGTGCGCTCGAATACCATTCGGATTGGAAGTTTCCCCTTAGTCCACTGTGGATATGGAATCTCTCTACACTCAGTTATTTATTTAATCTTAATTGCACTAAATTAGAACTTATCGTACAAAAGGCGGACTTAATGCGGTAAGCCTTCTCTACCAGTCAACCTTTGGGCAAAGCAGACAGATCGTAGGCCGTCCAACACCTCACCCTTT
This sequence comes from Epinotia bilunana, assembly GCA_947049275.1. Classification (NCBI taxonomy): domain Eukaryota; kingdom Metazoa; phylum Arthropoda; class Insecta; order Lepidoptera; family Tortricidae; genus Epinotia; species Epinotia bilunana. The sequence continues at coordinate 10,629,818 of OX346275.1, read as the reverse complement.
ATTTTCCTATTATAAATGCGTACATGCGTCTGTCCGTCTGTTACCTCTTCACGCTTAAACTGCTGAACCGATTTAAATGGAATTTGGTATAGCGATATTTCGAGTCCCGGGGAAGTACATATGATGGTTTATATCTCGGAAATCATTCCCTAAGGGGGTGAAATTTAGTATGTAGCTATTATATAAACGAGTTCCAAGCGGACGGAGTCGCGGGCAGAAGCTAGTATATCTGTATGATGTATTATCAGGTAATGTATGGAAAAACATGTAAAAAAACATGTTAGAAAAGACTAAACCTTTTAAAAAGCCCCAACGTGAGCTAAGGTAAGGTTTGTTTTTATTTCTCATTAATTATGTTGATATATGGAGATGGACTACTGGTGAATTGTGGAAAACGCCACAAATGAACTATTTACATAGTAATAAATGTCGAGTGGCGTTGAATAAGGTATTTCTTCTTCATTTAAGTTGGGAATGTAGATTTTTTTATGCGACAAAGTTATAGCCTACGAATGCTTGCAAGTCTGTGGGCATATCATGCGTCTTCGATATTTCCCTTTCCGTCACACTTATTGAGATTTGTTTCCTACCCTCTCGCTCGGACGTGGTATAATTATTACCATAGCTTATCCTGAGTATTATATGAACATGCCCGCAACGAAAAATGCGAAACATCTTAATTTTGAGTGAGTGAATTAAACCAAGACTTATTTAATCCCCATCTTAATTAATGGGTCAGGATGTAATTGAACTGGTTTAAGTAGACGTTAAGCTGTTACATGCATAACCCAGTTAAAATTATAAGAGGTCAGGGGCTCCAACGGACACAACATTTTGAATTCTAATTTAATTCCGTTGTGTTTCGCGCTCGCTTCCACGCTTTATATTAGAGCCAGAGCACGATACAGATTGAAATCTAATAGGTTTACGAAAGGTGTAAGTCAGACTGGGTCTGATGACTTAGGATCTCCATATTTTAATTCAGATCTCAGACTAATAAAACTTGACAGGTGGACTTGACAGGCTGCCGTGGCGGTGTAGCACTTCTGGTATGTTCGCCGTGAATAGAAAGGACGACTTTTACGCAATAATGCGTGGAGGCACTGGTCCTTTGAATCCAGAAGAGTGAGCAAACAGTATTGTCAAGGTAGTTTGCACGCCTTGCTACCTTACGAGTGAGGTGTCAACTACGCCTTTTCTGTAAAAAAACTTACTAAACAATCTAAAAGTTAATATTAATTTTTATTTATATATTAACATCCATTTATTTTATCTTTTAAATATGTAAAAAATATATATCCGTAAATGCAATGAATTAGTACCTACCTAATTAAACAAAAATGTATTATTATTATTAATAATACCACTAGCTATCAAAAAGGTGGCGTTACTCCAGAAGAGTCCCATGTTCATGGGCAACTCTTTAAGGTCTACCAGGGTTATATTACCAATAACGTAAATGCGTCTCTTGAAGATATCTTCGAAACGCTTGAAGATATCTTCCACATAAGCTTTATTGAGCTTATTATAGGGTTTGTTCGATTTGCGTGAGATTGTCTCTAATATGTGTTTAATTATTTGTCTCACGATTAAAGCCTGAATCACACTGGCGCGGCCCGGCGGTGGCGGTCAATACTAAAGACAGTAACTATCAAGCTACTGGCCACCGCAGTCCGCCCGAGTCTGTCAGAGGCTTAAATGTTTGAGTGAGTTTGAGTATTGAAGGTGGTTAGATTTCCATACAAAACGTTATTTGACATTCGCAGGCTAACGGCTTGATTTTTTAAGACACTTATGTAACTAACTTTCATAAATTGGCTAACCATTTGCGCGAAATTCCCCTTTTTCTTGAATAAACTTGTATAAACTAGAATAATTTGAGATATTAGCTTGTGACGTCATACTTTGGGAAAACCATTTTGTCTCAAATTATTCGGGTTTATACAAGTTTATTCAAAGAAAGGGGGAATTTCGCGCAAATGGAAAGCCAATTTGTGAAAGTTACTTAGGTTTCTTAAAAAATCACGCCGTTAGCTTGTGAATGTCAAATAACGTTTTGTATGGAAATCGAACCACCTTAAGTACCGTTTACTAGTCTGTAGTCGAACATGGTTACTGTTGCGAGCTACAATTGATCGCATATGGGTCGCGCCTACTTCCCGCCTCGCCCGCTTCCTACTGGGGCACGGGCGCGGGCAGAACGCGACAAAGTAGAAGCGTCAGTCTTCTGACAGCTATGCTTTATTAACCCCCGACGAAGCAAAGAGAGGGGTGTTATAAGTTTAACGTGTCTGTCTGTGGTATCGCAGCTCCCAAACGGATGAACCGATTTTTGCTTAGTTTTTTTTGGATCATAGATAATTTTATCCCGAGTGTTCTTAGCCATATTTCATGAAAATCTGTTCAGCCGTTTGGGAGCTGCGATACCACAGACAGACACGTTAAACTGACTTTGAAATGAAAATGTCGGGGGTTTTCAACTTTTCTAAGTTGTAGTTATTTTCACAATACGGCACCTTATCGCGTATAACTAACTTATTTAGTTACCTCTTTTTTGGATTTACTTGTTGGTTTTAAATGTAAATCAAATGCAATTTTATAATTTTGTTTCAAATTTTGAATTTTTTTTTAACTTACTTGGTTTTGAGTAATATTAAAACCTTTTTTTTTATTTACTTCTTTGTGGCTTCCCAACGTTTCCGATGTGACGTGTGTGATGGGATACGCGAGCTCGATACGATACGCGTGATCGTGATCGGCAAAATGATACAAATGTGGACCCAGCTTTAAAGCTGGTTTTGATTGAAATCGTATGGGACTTACTACCTATTTCCGCCAAGCGCGCGCGCGCGCGGTGCAAATAGGTAGTCAGTCCCGTACGCTTTTAATTCTCGCATCGTCTCGTCTCGTCTCGCCCCTCCGGTGAAAAACCAGCTTAAGAGTGTGTGTGGCTCTTCTGTGCTAGTTATTCTATAGCGACGGCCAGGCTGGGGCGCGGTCGACGTTAAAAAGTTTCGATTACAGTCCCACCTGTTTAGCGAGGATATTGATATCGAACTCAATGGATTTCGTTTTAGTATCTTTTCCGGATTGCCTTTAGACTTTAATCATAAAATTTTATTTTTTAAGAGTCCCCAGGAATCTCTCTAGTGGGTTCCCCATACAAACGTAGTTTGTCTCTCATTTTAAAAAGGTGCGATGGAATAGAATGAAACTTAGTATAAATAATGGAATCAGCCAAATCTAGGTCCGCAAATAGTTTCCGGTGCTGAAAGTTATAATAGAAAAAAGAACAGAGAGAAAAGAAGTCTGAAGAGAATGAAAAAAGAAGAATGAAAAACATTGTCTGTATTTTTTTCTGTTGTTATTTCTAGCAACTAGTTTCCAACCTAGATATGGCGGATCCCATTGTGCATACAAAATCTCATGTTATTCCAGCGTGCCGTTAAACGGGCCATTTTACGGACTTTTTTTTTAAATTCTGATCTAAACCGGTTTTTTCGGCTCAGAATCGAGAGCACTTTCGAATTTTAGGTATACGAGAAAAAAAGTGTCCCAAGATTTTTTATTCCATTCCGTTACCGTTTCCATACTAAGCTTGAATGGTGGTAACGGAACGGCAAACCGAAATTTATATTATGTAACATTTGAACAGTTTTTTTCTCCAATTAGGTTCGAAAGTACTCTCGTTTCTGAGTAGAAAAAATCCGATTATATAAAAAAAGTCACGTCCCGGGGACTTTTAACACCGGGATATTAAGGTCGCTTTCGTCATGGGCACATCATATTTAATACAATGGCGGTGGCAATCAAGAATACTGCCCACCTGGTAGTACGCAGACATTGTAGCCTATGGACGCTTGTGTATCTAGTGGAGTCACGGGCGCTTTGCCGACCCCTCCATTTGTTTGAGGATTCGTTGACGGCTCGGTCCACCACTAGACGACAGCTTCATTTCAAAGTTCAGGATATCAAAAGCGGCTAAACCGAAAAAAACACATTATAACACCCCTGTTACTGCGTCGAGGGTTAAAAAAGAAAGTAGCCAATTAAGAAAGCTAAATCAACTTCACAAATTAATACAAGATACACAAAATAAAGGGAGCATTACCTTAATGTTCATGATGTTTTCAAATAATTAAGCTATAATAAGACAAAGTCACAAAACATCTCGTGTCAACGTCATCACACCCACCCTAGTACACATTACCCCACAAATGAACGCCGTATGATCGTTTGAATTGTATTACACGTAATACCTTTCGGTTCGCGTCCACAATTAATTAAATTGTTTTGCCTTTTACGGCTATTTTATAGCTGACGCCATTTTGATCAGACATGTTGGTTTAGGCCGAGCGTTTTAAGGATAGTGGTGTAGCCACTTCCCTTTTATGGCTGGATTTAATAAGGTTTTGTTATCTTGTTCAAAACAATACCGTTTTGCTGGGGACATCCTACTAATCCTACTAATTATTATATGATGGATGGATGTATGTTCCAATTAATCTCAAAAACTACTGGACGAATTTTTATGAAACTTTCCAGTATGTACCTTATATATCAGAATAGGACATACGTAGGCTAAAATTTAGGTCAAATTTCATCCCTTTTTGGGACGAAAAGGGGATGAAACTCTGTATGGATTTTAAATGTATTATTGTATTATGTATTATTGTTTAAATGAGTTATGTTAACACACGCAATAAGCCCAGTTTTATTTTTTATTTCATGTTTTTAATTTTAATTTTATGATTTTTTTACGTTATGAATTTGTAATTTAAAACCGTGTTGTTGATTTGATGAATTAGAACATTTTACTTTTATTATTTTAAACTGATATTTTATAATCTGACTCTTTATTGCTCTGTTTTATTTTTTCATGGTTTTAATTTTAATTTTAATTTTAATTTTAATTTTAATTTTTGTTTTTATATTTTAGTTTGTGACATACGAGTACATACTCTTTATGTGATGAATTTGTAATTTTTAGCCTTTTTGTTGATTTGATGAATTAGAACATTTTTACTTGTATTTTTTTTAACACTAATATTTTATAATTTGACTCTTGTGACTTGTACAATGTTTGACATTTTCGTAAATTAATCTTGTTCGTAAATTAAGCCTCAATTGCTTTTGTTTTATAGCATGTAAACGTCTTGGTGACCGCACTGTAAGTTTATTATGTGACTGAATAAATGAAATGAAATGAAAATGAAATGAAATGGAGACCAACAAACAGCGTGAAATGAGCGTTGCCAAATGTAATTTATCTATTAGTCACTAGGTGGCGCTAGATGTACATACTTACCGATCTAGCTTGGTCTTATTTTTGAGAAAATTGGTTTTTCCGTATTTTCTCGCAAAAGGCAGGCTTACTGCTAGATGACGACCAATGGTTAATATTCTTTGTTGATGGCTGCGAACCCCAGCGATGAGGTTTTTTGTTTTCTTTTTATCAGTTGATTTCTTTTTTTTTTTGGCAAACGATCAGTTACTGGTGTTTTGTATAATTTTGTATAGAAATCGATTTTTCGTAGTATTAAAGCCCCGAAAAACTAGGTCCCAGGTAGAAACAAAGCTTAAGCATTAAGAACAATATCGACGGTTGTGGATTTGGATGCATTCATGCAGTCTTAGCGTTTTTTAATAATGGCGATTTTAGTCCAACACTACCCCAACCTGGGCCAAACTTAATTATAATATGAACTGATAAAAGGTTCTGTTTGCGAACGAAGTTACGGAAATATTGAATGACAATATACTTACATACATTTCGGTTAGATTAGTGTTCCCTTCATAATTTCATCATTTTTAATTTCATAATTTTATCAAATAAAACGCATTTTATACTGTTTGGTATATTATTGTTAATATCCGTTGTAAAAAAGAAACGAAATTGCGTTAGTTTTAACACGTTCAAAGGCACCCGCCCGGCGCGTGTCACCGCTGCGTAAGTCTGACTCGATCTTGGCCAGTTTTATCTCTTATTTAAGAACTAGCTTCCGCCCGCGATTTCGTTTGCGTGGATCCGGCATAAAAGCTATCCCATATTTTAATACAGGCTATAAACTATCTTCCTGTAAAAATTCATCCTAATCGGTTGAGCCGTTTAAGCGTCATTGAGTAACAAACGTCTACATCCAAACATCCAATCATCCAAACTTTCGCATTTATAATATCAGTGTGATTAAGTAGTAGGATTATGCTTTACTTTATATTTTATCAAATAAATTTTCACTTTGTTGGTAAACTTCAGCGCAATTCTATCCTGTTAGTCTCTCAAGCGAGTCGTGTCTCTGGAAATTCTGCAAATCCTAAAATTATGAATGCTAAAGTTTGAACCTCAATCACCCAAAAACGGCTTAAGGGATTAAAATGATACATATACATATAGATTAGTATACATATACGGCCGTATTCATAAACGTTCTACAAGCCTATTTTAACTAAAATTGCGTTGAAATTCGTTTGTCTTTATCTGTCACTTTGAAATTTGTGTTCGTAAGAAATGGTCAGAGCACATTATTTAGCAGAGGCGTTTTAAGTTTTATAAATAAGGGGGCTAGTGTATAACCTGGATTAACATACGAGTATATGCTATTTTTTATTCCGGGAATCATTATCTAAGCGGGCGAAATAGGGGCGAAAGTTTGTAAATATAAGCGGGCAGAAGCGAGTAATATAAATGCGAAAGTTTGGATATTTGGATGTTCAGATGTTTGTTACTCAATCATGCTTAAACGGCTCAACTGATTTGGATGAAATTTTGTACCAAGATAGTTTATAGCCTGGATTAAAATATAGAATCGTTTTTATCCCGACGAAGTCACGGGCGGAAGCTAGTTTTCTATAAAAGGGTCAATGAACTTTTTCTTGTCCTTTGGTTTCTTCTTCATTATCAGTTACCACACCATGTTTATGTGATAAAATCTATAATTTCTTATAGCCAGATAAACAGTCTATTTGAACATATATGTTGCATTTCGTAAAACATGTTCTAGAAGAAAACATGATTGTCCAGGGGCAAACTACTATTTTCAAACAAATCGAGGGTCATTCTACGTCCGCTGGCCAACCGGTGAGATTGAAGGCATTTTTTTTTTTAAATACCTCTCATGAAGTTTGACGCTTTAATTCATTGAGTAAGTAATGCAAAGCCAATTAACAACAGCAGATATCGTATTATATTGTAATCTCCTTTTAAACAGCAATTCGTAGAAACGGAGAGGGCATTAACAAGTTAATTCACCCAAAACTACTCCGTACTTACAATATAAAAATAAACCAAAATTAATAATACCAAAAGTAATCTTTGCTACTGAAACCTCTACATTTCAAATTAAAGGGAAACCCCACGCCTCCCTAAGCGAACTGATTGGAACATTTGCGGTCGCAGGTTAATCTTACTCGGAGCGGTTATTTTTTAAATTCCATTCAATTTGAAATGTTTTTTTTTAATACAATGACGGTGGCCAACAAGCGTACGGCCCGCCTGATGGTAAGCGGACACCGCAGCCTATAGACGCATGCAACTCTAAAGGAGTAACATGGGCGTTGCCGACCCTTGATATGTTTGAAGATTCGTCGTGTTGACAGCTGAAGGAACAAATTCCCCCGCTCTCAACACAACGCATCCTCGGGAGCTCTGGCGACCTTGCTCACCCCCAGGAACACAACACTACTACAGAGCAAGTATTAGTGTGTATATGGCTGTGGTCTTCTGCAAGGCGGAGGTACTTCCCCAGTTGGGCTGCTCCGAATTCGAGCGAGATGACATTTCGCTGTGCCCTACCTCACCAAGCCGTGTATAACAATGAACGCTTATAATATTTGCGTACAGAAGAAAAAGTAACTCTGGGAACAATTTGCGTGTCCCTCAACGTCTACTTAGTGTCAGCCAACGCCGCCGACGCCAAAAGTATGATTACACTTTTGCACCTTCATCGTCATCATCATCATATCAGCCGAAAGACGTCCACTGCTGGACATAGGCCTCCCCCAAAGAGTACCACAGTGACCGGTTTTTTGCACCTTCTTCTTCTTATTTTAAAGCGAGACTTGTCGGTGGAGTAATTTCCAAATTATTCTACATTCCACCTTTCTTTTTATTTCTCTACAAGATGAACCGTTTATTTTTTCTTTTATTTGCTCCATGTAAGATTTCTTCGGCCTTCCCCTTTTCCTTTTTCATTCTATTTTTCCCTCTAAGTATTATTGTTTTCATCTAGTCATCGTGGCATGTGTCCCATAATATTTCCTCACCTGTTTTCAACAATTCCTATCAGATTTCTTTATTCATTGACTATATATCCAGTAGGTACCTCCTCATTCGTTTTGCACCTTATTCCATTGTAATACATTCCGTTTCGGTGACTCAGCTAGCCAACAGTTCTTGAGGCGTTGGCCATGTCCGGGAGGGAGGGTCGATGAGGCTCATGGACATTGCTCGAGTGCAAGCGCTGGCACGACACGGGCAGACACAGCCAATGGTGTATATGGGAACCTTAACTACCCCTGTCCGGAGCTACCGTCCTGGACAGGGCGTGCACTCGGGCTCTCTCTTGTGCTCATTCGTCATCTACCGCCCTGACATGGTCAACTGACCCACCTATCCGAGACACCAGTGAGCCAATAAGTACAGGGTACCCCACACTCCTGTGGGGCTGTCGCAGTCAGGATAGGGAGCGAAGGAAGAAAACCAGACCGAATACAAGCATCGTGCCCAGTGGACGGATGTATGGGTGCATAATTCCATTGTAATACGGCGAAAAGTCCATATACATGCCTTTCAAGTCGATTGTACATCACCATCATCATCATCATATCAGCCGAAAGACGTCCACTGCTGGACATAAGCCTCCCCCAAAGAGTGCCAAGGTGGCCGGTCCTGCGCCACCCGCATCCAGCGGACTCCAGCAACCTTTACCAAGTCGTCAGTCCACCTTCAGGCCTACCCACGCCGCGCCTTTCGGTACGTGATCGCCATTCGAGAACCTTTCCGCCCCAACGGCCATCGGTTCTACGTGCTATGTGCCCCCCCCACTGCCACACTATACTGCGATTGTACATAGTGCCTACCATAGACGAACTATATTTTTCAGTTTAACATCATAGTCGTATTGGAAGGTGGGGCACAGTGGTTTGAGTGAGAGGTAACGTTATCTCTCTCATATTTGGATCAGCTTGACTGAGGGAGTTTGTGGCACAAAGCTCAGTGCCAGCCTTTTTAGCATGTTATGATTTTGTCTGTAATTTCTTGTGTCTTTTATTTCTTATATGCAAAATAAACGTAGTTCCTGTCTTTTCTTTACTTTGTTGGGTATGTGGTGTCGTGTTTCTGGCAAGGTCACCACGCTCGTGACCTACATTTATCTTTAGCTGTCAACGGAACAAATCATCGAATCATAGAGATAGGACTAGAGGGATTCATACACACATACACACATACACTCATCCGTGTGTATGTTCACACATGTGTATGTGTGATAAATATGTAAGCATAGACAATACCACAAGTGGGCACGAGATACAATGTCAAGTCCCTCAGCGCGTATGCTTTTTTGTTTGTCACCACCTGACAAAATATAGTACTGAAACTGACGTCACTAAGACTCAATAAGACTAAATTATATAGATATATGCCTTATGGCATTAAGTCCGCCATTTGTACTTTATCTTGTATTGTGCAATAAAGTTTAAAAAAATAAATATGAAAGAAGTAAAGAAGACGTTATTTACATATTATTTATTACACAAAAGACACGCGGAGACAATTCAATTGACATATGAGATGTCGAGGATGAATTAGACTTCCTGATCGTTCTCAATTTAGTCAGATTAATTTACCTCCCTTTTTGGCATTCGCTAGCACTCCATCTTTCCTCTAGGACGGGCAAGAGCTCAAATCAATAACAAGAGTAGTGGTATAATTTATTTTAACTTTATTGTAAACGAGATGCAAATGAAAAACTGCACAAAAATCTCAACCAACCCTTCAGTAATGGTGAACAAACAAATGTCACACAATATTGATGGCCCGGCTAAAAGCTGCCAAACAAAACAGCCGACCAACCATCCATCATTCCTTCGCCTCGCCAAAAAAAAAAACATCGTAGTCATTAACCATAATTAAACGCGACATTTTATATGCTGGCAGGCGATAAACCACCTTAAAGTGGGTGGAAGAAAAATAAAATTCCAAATTTAAATTCGTCTTGCCAACGACTTAATCGATACGGACTAAGAAAGCTGTAAGAACTTTTTCAGCAGGTGATTAAAATTTTGTTTGCAAAAAAAAAATACATTTATGCTGTTTATTGCACTTGAAAAAAGCTTAAGTCTACCTTACATCTATAGTTGCAATCTTTTACATTTAATTTGTGTTTGTGCACGCAGTGATTGCATATAAATATAAATTGGTGTATCAATGGCGTAAATGTACGTATCAAATAATAAAATGTGCTATTTTGTTATGAAATAATTTGACTTTCGCTGTATTTATCTTTTCATTCTGTACCTTCTCATGCGAGTATGTTTGCATCATTACGAACTTAATTGTTTGCTAATGTGCAATGGGAACAAAGTTCCACGAATTTCTGTTCCTTTATGCACAAATATAGTCAATATGGACATGCTTGTATTTCCAAAAAGGATAGGATGAGCACATTAAATAAAGTTTTATTCTTTCTTTTATTGTAAGCTAAAATAACTAGAAAATTTTAAAATGAAGTGATAGGTTGCTAGCCCACAACAATGCACTTCGATCCTATTGTCATCAGTCATCACACAAAATATCACTTACCTAAATATATTGATTAAATGCAAGTCCTAGCGGAGATATAGTGTTCACGTGATCTTATTCCTGCACGGATTATGTCTAACATAAGTGGTCAGTTTTAAGTATAGGTACGTTTTTAGTATATTTTTTGTAACTAAAATAGAAGTCCCCGATCAACATACGTCAATGGTTCCAGCCCGTTGACAGATCATTCGTCGCCTCTGATTGGCCGAGGTTCGCCGCCAAAAGCCGCGACTGACAGCTGTCAAATTCACACCGCCATTTGGTTAGGTGACATGTTTTAAAACAAATGAGTGTGAATGAATATGGCCTTTGTTGTAGGGAATGAGATGAAAATATGTTGATTGGTTAGTGTGTTGTATGCTCGTTAACTGCATTCTTTGAGGATACTTTCTGAGCGTTACTGGCGTATTTAAATCAAATGGGAATCGTGTTAGTATGTACTGTTGTTAGAAAAGTTAAGAGGTTAAAAAGGAAGGAGTTGTCAACGATTATTCTTCGTATTCCACCAAATGGCCAAAACGGTAGGCCCGCGCTGGCCCTGCCAGCATCACGCTGAGTTGTGACCGTGTTTATGCGCGTATGTGTCTACAGTTTATTTTTATATATTATTGTCACGAATAAATATTTTCTTCCTTTTAATACCGCATTGACGAGTAAATCAAGCACAATACCAATGTCTATACCAAGTTAAGTATTCGAAACATAAGTCCCGCTGCAATTGATTTAAATAGAAATATTTGTACAGTCGAAGTCAAAAGTGTCATATTCCTTTGTAATAAGGAAAAATGTATACAAACCTAGTTTGACTTTGCACTGTACGATTCATTTGTTAGTTTTTGCATTACATTGTTTTTTTTTTATATTAGGGAACAATCTTACACAAATCGACCTAGTCCCAAACTAAGCAAAGCCTGCAGTATGGGTACTAGATGACGATAAACATACTTATATAGATAAATAAATGTTTGAATAAATCTTTGACGACCGCTTTAGCCTAGATGGTAGTGACCCTGCCTACGAAGCAAGAGGTCCTGGGTTCGAATCCCGGTAAGGGCATTTATTTGTGATAAGCACGAATATTTGTTCCTGAGTCATGGATGTTTTCTATGTATTTAAGTATTTATTTATCTATGTAAGTATGTTTATCGTCGTCTAGTACCCATAGTACAAGCTTTGCTTAGTTTGGGACTAGGTCGATTTGTGTAAGATTGTTCCATAATATTTATTCTTTATTTAATATTTATTTATTATTTAAATAATACTAATATATTTATATTTATTTATATTTAAATACTTAAATTCATAGAAAACATCCATGACTCAGGAATTCGTGCTCATCACACAATTACATGCCCTAACCAGGATGCTTCGCAGGCAGGTGTAAGAGCATTGTGAAAATAGACGGTTGTTTCACTAATTAACACAACAATTAGTCATAGTGTCTATGTTTCATGATATTTTTAATTTACCTACTCACGTGTTTGTTGATCATTGCCTGAACGTTTGCGTTTTATGAATATCTTTACAATTATTAAATTTTGACCGACATAAATCATACAATTTCAAAGGGAAACCGTTGCCGTCACACTTTCTTTTCACCTGGCGGACAGGAAATTTCAAAACAATAAGTTAATTTAGCCACAATAGCCGAAGAAATTGAAAGTAACAAAATGGCGTGACTCTCCCGCTGTTAGACAAATAGCCTATGACGTATATACTGCCAACTTACATTTGCGGGCGGAAGAATCAAAAACTATCCCATTTTCGTGAAAACGTTAAGGTTCATTGTGACAGTAGCGCGTAACTCAACAGCAAAGTTAATTTGTGACACAGTTTAGCTGCAAACTTACTATTTGCGCGCGGTGAAATGAATTTACTTGCCAGTCCTCGTCAAATTTGTTTAGGTTTCAGTGACATGGACGCCATTTTGGATTGTGAAATTAAGTTGGTGGAAATGTAATTCGTTTAACAAAAGGACAAATAGTAATTAAACGTGAAATTGTCGCGTGGGTGATACTAGGGTGTTATAGTAAAGTAGGTATTCATTTACTCGAAAAAAGAAAGTATTTCGTTCCTTTGCTATAATCCAGTGTAGTATATACTGGGTGATTTCGGGGTCATGATCCGGAATGATTAAAAGCGAATAAGATGATAATAATCCATACTAATGTTATAAATGTGAAAGTGTGTCTGTCTGTCTGTCTGTTACCTCTTCACGCTTAAACCGCTGAACCGATTGAGATGAAATTTGGTATGAAGATAGTTTGGATCCCGGGGAAGGACATAAGATAGTTTTTATCCCGGAAACCATCCCCGGAGGGGGTGAAATTGGGGATGAAAGTTTGGTGCTGCGATATATAAACGACTTCCACGCGGACGGAGTCGCGGGGAGAAGCAAGTACCTAGTTAATAACTCACAATCCAATTGCTAACAATACAATGTATTACAAAAGCACATTTTTCACGGCAATAGGTACGTGTATTTAATGAATTACCTAACGAATTAAAAATGCTGCAAGGTAATATATTTAACTATAAGTTAAAGTGTACTACAATCTTAAAGATTTTTTTGACGATGCATGCAGCTACAGAATGTAAATAAAGTTAATATAGTATATGCTTGGTTTATAATTAGTTTTTAAGATTTATATTGTATGTTCGCAAAGGGCAGCTGTTGATACCATTTTCTGTATTGATCATCTTTACGTATACCTACACAGTGGACAATAAAAACATTCTATTCTATTCTATTCTATTCTATTTCACAGTTATGACCCACCCAGTATTTGAACATGTATGTATATCCTAATTCCACGTTTATTGGTTATTCCTACTCAGAATAATTAATACTAATGAAACTTATTCACTAACATCCCATTGCAGATAGTCACATTATTTTTGTATGTCGCAAGAATTCTTTATTTGTACCAGTAAGGACCTGATGCACTATACCAGTGTTCCTTAATCTTTTTCATGCCGCGACCCCCTTAGTACAGAAAAAATATTTCGCGGTCCCCCACCCTACGCGCGCCGTTCAAACTGCTTACAGCACTTTAACTTTAAAAGTATGAGTAGCCGCAACCCGCCTGAGAAGGCTGTTTGAATAGAGACGAATAATTTTTACAGAGAAAAAATTCGAGAAATTTTCGTCAAAAAACATTTAAAGCCATACTTTGCTTACCAATCACAGTTGAAATAATTAGTTTAGGGGTATGCGAAATGGGCAACTCTGGTTGCCACAAGCAAGTGAATAATAATCTTATTATGATTAAACGTTACTTTCAATGATTCTCAGTTTTAAAAAAAAACTGATGATAAAATCGAATTTGAGGCACGCTCCATATTACGAGGGGCACACCGAAATGTTCGTGAATGAATAAATAAATAAATAATAAAAAATAACATTGTACTTTTGAAATCATAATGGCATATAATTTTTTTTTTTTACAAAAAAACTGTTCTTTTAAAGTCTGTAATGATCGAGACCTTGCACGAAAAAAACAAAGGGATAATTCAAAATTTTGTCCGGGTATGCTTATTTTTTTGATGATTTTCACTTCAAATGCTATTTAATCTAATCCAGCCCAACGACAATATCTCGCTAGCATCTCAGTATTTCCAGACATAGCTCTATCCTCTATAGGTTGACTAAAAATCATGAACCTAGAATACTCTGGACAGGTTATGGTAATAATAATACCACGTGCGAGCGAGCTGGTAGCGTACAAATCTCGATAAGTGTGACAGAAAGGGAAATATCATTCATTGTCCTTGTCATAGTTCCACTTTTTTATTTGCCACAACTGATTTAGTATGAAGTTGTGGCACATAAACAATTACCCTTCCAAATTAAGTAGGTTGTTTATAGCAAGTCGTCAGCAATTTTAATACCAGTTCTTAATTTAGCTGCATAGGAGCCTTTCCGTCCCTCACTGTGGCATCACGTACAGCCTGTCCAGAGTATTCTAGGTTCATGCTAAAAATAGTGGTAACTCCTGAATACACCCCGGTAGTGGAAAAAAATTAGTATAATCTACATGTGGTACACCATGACATTTCGTTATGTATAAGTATTCGAATGACTCTAAAAAGAACAACGTTATCTAAAAAAAAATGCTGTTTGAAAGCTCCTTTTGCATTCCCTGCGTTGATTTTTGCTCACCTACTCTACAAAAGTTCTGGTGAGAGACGTCAAAAGATTTTTTTTTCGTTGCAAAGTAAGAAAATATTCCCCCTTATTCATAAAACTTAATTCTCTGCTGAATAAAAACATATATGCTTTGCCCCTTTCTTCAGCAGACAAATGTCAACGTGATAGATAAGGATAAACCATTATTAACGCCATTTTAGTTAAAATGGGCTTGTAGAACGTTTATGAATACGATTACCGTATTACTATAAGCCTGAAATATCACGATATCCGGGACTGATCGAGTTTTGAACTTTGTAATACGGTCGAAAAGCACGAAAATTTGCCATCATTTCAATGTCAAATCAGCCTTGAATCATCGACATAATAAAATGTTTTATGTTTGGCAAAAGCGCTCATATCAACAAAATGTATACTTAAAAATCTAAAAAAACTTGATTAAGTTACATCTTCGATCGGTTTTTTTCTATTCCCGATCATTTCAGTGTGCCCCTCGTATTATTATTTGTGAAACTAAAATGTAGTTATGTTTAAAACAGGAAATCATTAGTAATTGGTTAATTTAAAATTTGCTTTGTGCTCTCTCCTACTCATACTTTAATATTAAGTTCTGAATCTGAGACGTAAATACGAAGTGTACAAACGACAACACTGTTGACTGACCATCCTGTGTTTACATAGAACCTTATCACAATGCACTTAAGGTGCACCGATGGTCAGTTAGCTGTGTTGTCGATAGTACATGACTGCAATTAAACAAATGAATAATCAAAAAAAAATTTGACACGTTAATTTCAATAATTTAAGATTCTTCGAAGAAGAGCTTTCGGTGAAGGAAAATATCGTGAGAAAACTGGTTAATTCCATCAATGTCTAGTATTCCTCTGGGTTGGAAGAGCAGAAGGCGGTCGCTTTCGTAAAACTAGTGCCAACGCCTAATCCTTGGATTCCAAAACGACCCTGAGACAACCTGACCCCGTATCATGGTCGGCCTTATCACGCGATAAGTGACAAGGTAGAGCGTCCGTCTCGTTCTTGACGCTCTATCTTGTCACTTACCGTGTGATAAGGCCGTCCATGCTACGGGGTCTGGACGGATGATAATGATGAACTAAAGTAGAAAGAACTGATGAACTAAAAAGAGTGCAAACTCCTGGGACAATGGCGAGCACTGGAACATTGACCTTATATATTGCACCATCGATATAAAATTTTGATTCAATTGTTTTTAATTATCTAGTTCACGCAAGGGCCTAGTGAGGGTTCTTGTCACGCTCGTAATTAGAAGCTAAGCGATCCAGACACGAAACGACGCGCATATAGCTGCCATGTTTTAAGGGAAAGCTGGGACAGTCCTAAAAAACCTAGTGGTCCATTTTATAAAGCCTTTTCCTCGTCAAAACCTTATGACTCGCGTGACAGGGTCGTGACTAGGTCATAACCATGACCGCTATAAGTCGCTATATTCTGTAGTGTTTACAGAACAGACAGATTTTTTGCCTTTGACCACTTCCGCAATGCAATTTTAGCATTTTTTTGTAATTTATCGCACTCAAGATATTTAAAAATAATTTAAGTTAATTACTCATTGACAAATGTTACTATTCTATGACAGACTTTTGCAGATAAATTGAATTGAATTCTTTTATTTAATGTAAGTAATGTTTGTTTAGTTTTTTTTTTAAATATTATTTACGAATCGAATGTATATCCGGGACATATTGTTTATTTATTTATTTTATTTATTTATTTAATATGAAACAAACGGTCATACAAAAGTTTATAATTACTTGTTAGTTAAAGTACAAATCAGACCTATAGTTTCCAATATGTATCCCAAATTATAGCAAAAACTTAATTTAAAAATGATTACATAGTTGCAGTTATTAGTTGGTACAAGTAAAAATTGAAAATTTTGCAATAAGCTAAAGAAATGACAAAGAGAAGCGAGCAAGAAAATTACTACTACCACTATTACATTTGCAAGTATCTAGGTAACCTAACTTTGTTATAGGAATATAAATCAAAATTATCTAGATGCAATTTTAAACACATTTTTTAAGGAACTTATGGTACAGTTAAATATTTCAATATCTTTTAATTTATTGTTATTGTTATAAAGCCCAGAGGCACGCTTAATAAACATATTTTTTGCATAAATTGTTCTACTACGGGGGACGGAAAATATTATTATATCATTTATAAAGCTGTGTTGTAATATTATGTTCCATATTAATAAAATAAAGCGCCTACCAAACCATTTATATACATGTTTTATACCCTCGTTCATGAAAACATCTGTCATGACGAAATTCTTACTTGGATGTTTGTTACTCATTCATCAAAAACGACTGGAGGGAAGGATGAAATTAATCACACAGAAAGTCACCAGGATTCAAACCTAACAGATGAAATTTGGGGTAGGAATGGAAAAATACTTGGGTTTTACGCGGAAAAAGTCGCGGACAATACTAAGAAATCAAGACGGTTCTTAACAGTGTGCTGACAGATCAGAGAGTTGAGGGGAGTGGTTCGATGTGATTTTTTAAAGTGGTGATTCATTGGAAATATACAATCTAGCCATTTCGAAGTAAAATTTGTCACACTTTGATCAAAGAGAATATAACCACTACGTTTTAAGAGGCGGAACTTCATACATTGTTTTAGGATTCTCTTATGTCTACTACCAACGTAAAGAAAAAATGAGTGCAGCAGTTACTGCCTTGTAATGAGGTGCAAAAGTTCTGTGTTTTATTAGGTTGGCTAAGATGCGTGAACTATCATCCCGTACATTTTTTTCATTCTATGAGTTTCCAAAGGCTGACTTTGATTTTGTCGATCGTTGTCACATTAAAATCCAAACTACCTACCTACTTATTCAGTTTTTCCCGCGTAACTATTTCCATTCACGTTAAAGAAATGACACCATTAGACAGAATATGTCGGATGCTTCATCTTTCCTTAAAGGGGTGAACACGGCAGTCTGCTTTGCTATTTGGCAAACCGGCATTATCATTTTGGCAATCGCCGTTCGTGACATATTATCAGGAATCACTATAATACTTAATGACTAAATTGAACATTTGATGCTTTTCCTTTTGGATTTGCCTTTGGATGGTTTTTATGTTCAAGTATTTATATTGTTGAATAAGTGGCCATCAGTACACTTGACACCATGTCTTGTTGGACTTACCATGTAGTGGGGGAATGAGTATGCACCTTTGTATCAGGCGACGCCAAAGGTACGAATGTTCCTTGGGTCAAACTAATGTGATGTAGCATCCTAGCCACGAAATCAACCTCTGACTTTTTCAATGGCATTTTCCATCGATCTGATCAGACGACAAGACAGGACTCCTTTCAGGAAAAAACAAGGTATTACGTACACCTATACATTAAATCAATTTTAGATGTGATTCATTTTTTCTGCCAACAAACTGTTATGCAGTTTGGCAGATAAGGTTAAATTTATTTAAGTTTTTTTTTTTTTTTAAAGATAAAATACCGTTAAAATCGTTAGTCTTTTTTACGTACCACAAAGCAGGTCACTTTGTAGCCACCACCATCCTCCTAGCGTTATTCCTGGTTGTGCCCTTAAGGAGCCCGGGGTCCACTTTCACACCTAGTCCCAAGATTTGGCATAGGCACTAGTTTTACGAAAGTGACTAGGTACCATCGGGCCGGAAATCCAGATGCAAGGCTAAACCTTATTGGGATTAGACCGGTTTTCTCACGATGTTTTTCCTTCACCGACAAGCCGGTAAATATTCCTTACATAAGTTCTGAAAACTCATTGGTACCGTCAGCAGCAGAAGTAGCTACGCAAAATTACTACGCTCAAAATGATCTGGACAATCCTTATCCTCTTGACATTAGAGTCGTGTTAAGGTCATTATGAGCACATTTCCCGTGTAGCTACTTTTGCTGCAGACTGTACGAGCCGGGATTCGAACCCACGACCGCCGCTTGACAGCCGCATGCCTGAACCACTAAGCTACCGTAACTTCTTATTAAATCCTGGCTTATTAAATAAGGGAATAAAGGGTTTAATCCGCGGACTAGCCCAGCTCATGGCCACCGCCACTAATCAAGAAACCGAACAATTTTGACGAATATTAATTCGTCAAGAGTTGTTCCGAGTTGTGATTGCGTGTCGGATGGCTCAGCCGGCGTCCGGCTTTTGTTACCGTTCGCCTGGCCCAAGCTACAAGAAGAATAGAATAGAATAGAATAATTTATTTACCATACCTTAAGGTGGTTCGCTTTCCATACAAAACGTTATTTGACATTCGCAGGCTAACGTAGTGATATTTTAAGAAACGTATGTAACAAACTTTCATAAATTGGCTTTCCATATTCGCGAAATTCTCACTAGAATGAAATACATGAGAAAAATAGTTATATCCCAAAGTATCACGTACCAAACTCATTTTTCAAATTAATCTAGCTTGTACAAGTTTATTCTAGAAAGGGGGGAAAACATGCCAAATATTGAGTTTGTTCATAGTATGTTAAGTGAATGAATGTAGGTATATGTTAATGAATGTAGGAGAGTGTGCGTAGCGTGAGTACACTACGAGGGAAGGATGCAAGTAGCTCTTTACTTCAGGGCTTCTTCACCCTGATCGTAAGTCCAGGCCCATCTCTAATAAGAGTTTATTATATTGTAAGTATTGTCGTCTAGGTCCGACCCTGGAACCCCTACCGTGCCCCGCTGGAAGTAACTATAAACAAACCACGGGAATAGATATCGATCTAGATGAGGGTCCTTTCGGTTACACCTCGATCCAGTGGGCTGCCGTGGTTTGAGGTTTTTACTTCTTCTTCGTCGCATCTTCATGACTGCGGCTCGTGACTACACCAAGTGGTTGCTTTGCGCACTAATGCTCCAAGGCCACTCGGTTTTCGGCCATCCGGATAGACGTCTGCAAGCTCCCTTTACAGATTTCCTTTACTGCGTCGGCCCGACGGGTTGGTGATCTTCCACGACTCCTTTTTCCTTCCAGGGGTTGTCGTCGGGCCAGGTGGCCGAAATACTGGAGGAGTCGTTGCAAGCATATAATGGATAGATTTGAGGTTATTAGCAGTTTAATAAATAAATGATAATCTTACACAAATCGACCTGGTCCCAAACTAAGCAAAGCTTGTACTATGGTTACTAGACGACCACGTCGTTACAGGCGCAGCGTTGGTAGACCCCCACAAGGTGGACTGATGACCTGGTAATGGGAGTCCGCTGGAAACGGGGCACTCTTTAGGGTAGGCCTATAATAGGTCCAGTAGTGGACGTCTTTAAGCTGATATGATGATGATTACAACAAGACTCACACTCGCTCCCGCTCTCGCTCCAGCCTATGCCTTAACCAGCAGCAAACCAAAGGCAATTGTACCAAGCTATTTAAAACCCTATAGCCTTATAATAAGATTCGACACGCCTCGTTCCCAACGCGTATTCGAACGGGTTATGCCGATTGAGCAATTAAGTATACTTCTATGAGGTTTATTGAAATGGAGAATTGATCGAAATTTGGCCCATTAATTTATGGTTTGGTTGTTTATCTTTGGAAGAAATATAATGATTTTACCTTTGTTACAATGACCTGCGAATACTCAAGACAATAAGGGTGGGTTGCACCAAACCACTGTAATCGTAAGCGGTGTTCGTTAAAATCTGAGTGTATATGTAAAGTTTGACAGGTTTCTATGGAATGACAGGTGCACGCGCCATATTTTTTTTAATATATTTTCGGTCAATCTTACACAAATCAACCTAGTCCCAACCTAAGCAAAGCTTGTACTATGGGTACTAGAAAACGATAAACATACATATATAGATAAATAAATACTGGGAGAACATACTTTATTTATTTTACAATAGTTAGGTATGATAAAACTGTACAAAATTGCCTACATACACAAAGACCAAAACTAAGACAAATATTAACAATAAAACTAAAAATTTATTTAAAAATTGGGCCCTCTCGGCATTGTACTTAGGTAAATACTTAAATAGAAAGCATCCATGACTCATGAACAAATATTCGTGCTCATCACACAAATAAATGCCCTTATCGGGATTCGAACCAGGGACCTCTAACTTCGTAGGCAGGGCTATCAACTAAGCTAAAGAGGTCGGCAGACCAGTCATATTCAACGTTGATCAGAATGTTTTCGTATGTCGGGCTGTCCGGATGTCCGGCTGTTCTTCTCTACAGGTCGCATTTCTCAACCGACTCTCGTGAAACTTTGTGGGCAGGGTCAATTTTTTGTATATTTTTTGTCGAATCTGTTTTTGAATAACACACAAAATAAAACGGACCTGCTAGTTCTGCTGCTAGTTCTAAATGGTGTTAACATGGTTTACCCGAAACGAATCCATTTAATTGGTGCGATAATGAACCCTATACGACATCTTCGAAATCGGTCAAAGTGCTATGCCAAAACCCGCAGTGTCACTGAAGTGCAACGAATGTCGTCTATCCCTCTTTAACCAAGCGGGCGGCGAATAATCCTGTCTCCCTTACACATCCTGTGTAAAACGACACCATGGCGATGTCAATCAAATGGGGGGTTACCGGGCGCTGTCGACAGGGCGTTATCGAAATGCGGAAGCGAAATGCGACCAAGTCGAAGTTTTTTGTAAGTGTTATAAATTTATCGGTTGATAGCGTTGCAGTAATCCATCTAGTAGCATCTAGTCAGGGCATATAATAATGGGAATAAGTAGACGACAATCCGTATTAGTGATATGATATGTTTTGATACAAAGAAATTAATATTTATTTTCCTCACAGAATTTAGAACCGGGCCGATAGCTTCGTAAACTAAAACAGTATCCAGAATTACTAATTAACTAAACAAATATAATAAGCTTTTGTACAGAAAATCAGGATTTAATAAATTTCAACATTATTGAATTTCAAAGTTTAGTTTTTGAATTTGTGTGGACTTTAAACCGCTGATAAATTTGCATAAACATAAGATTTGCAAGAAACGTGAGTTGTCTTAATTTTGTGTCAGCTTCTACTTTTTAATCCACGTTTTCGATATTCGCGAACACCCGCCAAACCCCAGGTCAAGTACGCCCGTCCTTGCCTCACGAGTGATGACCCCGACAGCGGTCTCCCTCCCACCCACCGTGACCCCCATATCCCCGTCCCGCTTCTGACGGCTTGTCATGCTACTTGACGTTGAATGGACGCAATTTAGTTTTTTTTAAAGTTTTTTTTGCAGTGTTGCAGCTTATTGTATTATGGATAAAGTTGGACATAGTTTTTAACATCTGGGAGTTGGGACTGCTCTTTTGGCTGACGTGAAATAGGGATGGTAATAAAAACAAGGTTTGGTTTTTAGGGTTCCGAACCTCAAAAGCAACCCTTATGGGATTGCCTTGTCCGTCTGTTCGTCAAGTTTTTCCTCTAGAAAGCGTGGAAGTATCAAGACATTAATACACACAATAATCTGCAGCCACTTGGAGCTGTGAAAAAAAACTTCTTGACTAACTTCTAAGTTAACGCAATCAAACGTTCAGCCATAGGCGCATTTTGATCAGAAATGTGGATCAAAAGTAACCAATTCACAGCTTTTTAATGATTCCCTTACTTGTAATGAGACCTTCTTCTTGTCGAATGCCATGATTTTAGGTCAACGAGAATTAACTACTCCTATTTTTTAGGTTTTGGATGCTTTAGGACATTGAATGATAAAACCTTATCATAAGGTAGGTGGCTTTTCAATCACACAGAGTCGAGAACCGATATGGCTCGGCATTAATTGGCATTTTTTATTTGTTTATTACTCCGCCACGGCTGATGACACGGTGGAGTATATTCACCAGAAGACTAGCTGCTCGCTGAGGGTTTTCCAGCCGCGTTCGCGCCACTACGTGCACTTCAGCTCGTTTGTAGTGCGCGTGCCGCGGCCGCTGCAGGAGACCATCGCGTGCGCTGACTTCTGGCCGAAGGGTGTCGTGTTCCGGCGGTTCCGGGGCAAACTAGAGAATTCTACACCGGACGTGACGACGCAACGGAGCCACACTGTTTCGTCGCCTAAATAATCATTCGTTTTTAATTTTATAATTTGTATATGTTAGCCTTTAAGGTATTTGTAAGTATGGGCCTTAGATGCCTGAAATAAATGGTTTATTATTATTATTATTAAGATACAAGACCGAGTGAAGAATGTAATCCGACGTCGCAAAAAGCTGAAGGTCGAAAGGTAATAACCAAACTCAAATGGAGTTGGGCAGCACATATTGCCAGACAGCGTGACGGCAGGTGGACCAAAACGTTAAACGTTAACGGATTGGTGGCCACTAAGGCACTGGTCCCACCGCCGGCTAGTAAGCTGGAGAAGTTGGGCGAGTAGCATTACATTGCGGATCTGTAAAGGTTGATTGATCACACTGTGCCTGGTCAGCACGCAATTAACCGTTACTCGCCCAACTTTTCTAGCTTACTAGCCGGCGGTGGGACCAGTGCCTTACAGGGACAAGATGCATCGCTCGTCCACCAGCTCGATGAGTTGAAGACGTACACGTCCCTGGATAAGACTAGCACAAGACCGGGAAAGGTGGCACTCGAAGAGATGCTTTGCTCAGCAGTGGGTGGTTACAGGCTGATAATTATGACGATGAAGGCATATTTGGCTGTCACATTGACTACTTAATAAAATAGTTTGGGGGTTGCACCAACTTACCATTACAGACCGATCAACGAAAACTATATATGATGTAATATAAAAAACCGGCTAAGTGCGAGTCGGACTCGCGCACGAGGGGTTCCGTACCATCCATATCCATACTAATATTATAAATGCGAAAGTGTGTCTGTCTGTCTGTCTGTTACCTCTTCACGCTTAAACCGCTGAACCGATTTGGATGAAATTTGGTATAGAGATAGTTTGAGTCCTGGGGAAGGACATAGGATAGTTTTTATCCCGGAAATCATCCCCCAAGGGGATGACGTAGGGGTGAAAGTTTGTATGGAGCTACGATATAAACGAGTTCCACGCGGACGGCGTCGCGGGCAGAAGCTAGTTATCTATAAAAACGGCAATAGAATCATGTCCGTTGCACGTTGTATGGGAGCCCCACTCCGACTCGCACTTGGCCGGTTTTTTAGTGTTGTTATAGCGGCAACAGAAATGCATCATCTGTGAAAATTTCAACTGTCTAACTATCACGGTTCATGAGATACAGCCTGGTGACACACGGACAGACAGACAGACAGACAGCGGAGTCGTAGTAATAGTCCCGTTTTTACCCTTTGGGTACGGAACCCTAAAAAGAGGAAGACACGCTTTCTATACCAAATTCCGTGTTCAAAATGGCCACCAAATCTGACAGCTGAGACGCGATTATACGATTTCATTGACGACGCGAAACTTAGGCAAGTTGGTGTAATTGACTCAGTTTTAGTGTGACACTTATGGAGCACTTGTAACATATCTACCTCTTTTTTGTATTACATCATTGCCAGTAGCTATCATTCCATAGAAACTTGTCAAACTTTCCATACATTTAGATTTTAAGGAACACCGCTTGGGATTACTGGCAGTTTGGTGCTACCCAACCCACCCTTAATGTGTTAAATTACACAAATTGACCCAAAATCAGAACTCATCCATAAACTGGAGAAGTAGTACACACTTTTGGATTTAATGAATTTGAATCGCTTTCAAACGCGGAAGTCTGTGCTCCGACTGGGACCAACAAATCTCATAATTCCTCATTTCTAACTCAAAACTACCTCGAAGATTACAAACTATGTTGGATTACCTCAAACTTTCACACCCACTACAAATTTAAATTGTTAATATACGGGCGATTATAAATTCAAATGCAGAGGCTCTTAGGGTGGACGATGCGGATAACTTAAACAGGGTGTGAAATCTGCTGGGTAAAATTGTGCAAGTTTAGAGCGGACGTCGGTGCACGTTAACTGATATTGTACTTTAATTTCTCAAGTATTTACTAGTATTCATTTTGTATTAAGCAGTAAAGCTGCTAACGGAACATTAAATTTAAATTAAAAGAAAAATTTAACGCTCCGAGCCGGATTCGAACCGGCGACCACAGGCATGGCCCATCGCTACTAACCAACTGAGCTATCGGAACAATCTGTCTCGGTCACCAAATCTTAGGCGTTGTAAGAAGGAACTGATTGAAAGTTATGGTGGCCGACAAGTAAGAACATTTTCTATATTTTTCTAATCAAGATACAGGTATAATAATGTAAGTACTGTAACTTGTTATAATTAAGCCCACCTCAACACTCAACCCCAAAAATATATCTTGACACCGCCATGCGTAGTAACTAAGCGTAGGCAGAGGTCTAGTTTCGTGACGGGTGACCGGCGGGGTGAGCCGCATTAACGCGTAGCGAATAGCTCTGGTGACAGTGGTAAACGAAGAGCTGGCGGCTTCCTTGCGCAACGTATTCAGCATTGCAATTTCACGTGCAATGCCACCGCCTGCATCCTCGGTACAATTCCTCCAGGGCCTTTTTGAGATTTTACTTGGTACATAGAAGTTTAAAAGATTTTACTTAGTAGATAAGTCGGTTGGTATACAAAAACATGTTCTGTCTACCGGTATTCAGGTAAGAAATTTACACTAACCGGTATTCATTCCGAGACCTTATATAAATGTAAAAACTTTGACATGGAAAAACATTACTAACTTTATCTGAAAGCGGAGTATCAGTTTTCGTTACGCTGTCTCTAACACCCTGTATTATATCGTCATCTGCATGGATGATCCCGTTCAGCGAAAAATGGCTCTCGGAATCTAGAAATGTCGGAAGAATAAGGCTTGAACTATGTAGTTCAAGCCTTATTCTTCAAAGTAAGCGCGTTTTTCAGTAAATATGGCGCTGATGACGATGTGTTTTAGTTCTTTATAATATTTTTTATGCGCAGGTAACTTAGTTTGCCGATACCTGGCATGTGCCTCGTTACGCAGTCGCATCATCTGTTTCACTGTGTAAGTTATCCAAGGGCAACTAGGCGACCTTATATTTGCAGTTTTAAATGGGGCGTGACTATCAAATAAAGTGATCAGTGCACATTTAAAAGAATCAACCATTTCGTTGCAGTTAGACAGACGTAGGATATCCTCCCATTGGATATTATTTAAGTGTTGTTCGAAGTCTAGCATGTTAATATCTTTTAACGGCCTATAAGATATACACTTCGGTACGGGCTTTTCCAGTCTCATGTTCAGCTGGCAGGAAATAAATGCGTGCGAGCTTAGGTCGGGTATGTAACTAACTTTAGTGTAACATACAGGCGCGTCGGTACAGACGACGTCGATAAGGATGCTACTGTGATCAGTAAAGTGTGTAGGCTCCTGAACATGTTGTGTAAGATTAAAACACTGCCAGAAATTCGCGAGTTTTATGGAGTTACCATCACACCTAGCTGACATATTAATGTTAAAATCGCCCACCAGAACAATAAAATCGTAGTTTGAGAACGTGCTCACAGATTCGCTTACGGCGTCAAGAAAAATATCCACGTTGAACCATGGTGGTCGATATGCCGTACCAATAATTACCCTCGTACCTTTGATATTGGTTCGAAGCCACATTTGCTCAACCTGGGAAGTCGCAGGATGCGGACAGGCTCGGACATGTAGGCCGTGTTTAATAAAAAATCCAACGCCTCCTCCTCTTGAGCGTACCTCAGGTGGACGAGGTGTGTGACGAAACCTATACCCGGGAACGGAGGGCGCGCGTTGCTGCTCCCCGTCCCGGATCCAGGTCTCGTTAATAGCCATTATATCGACCGAATGAGTTTGCATAGCGACTATAAATTCCTCATGTTTGGTGCCGAGGGAACATGGGTTTAATAAAAAACTTATTATTCCTGATTACCATTGTAAATGGATTGAAAATCGATCGAGACACTTAGTACTGGATTACGCAAATTGGCAGTATGGTAAATAGTTATAAAAACAGACAAGTTAAAGTCAAATAAACACGAATATGACATAAATCGAACCAGTCGTGAGATAATTACTAATACAAAAATAACAATCTTTATTGGACTAAACTTAATGTACAGCCTTGGGTGCAATACTAAACTAAGAAAACAAACATTTAATATGCTCAGCAAACAGCAGTTTTGGCAAAAACCTCATTAACATCCGCTTCGGAGCGCAACCGGCGCGGAGCTGCATCTTTATTTCGACGAACATACACTCGACCGTCCCTTGTCCAACTGTAACGTCAGCCAAGCCGCCTGCACTCCTGCCGAGCAAGGTAGAGGACCGTCCTATTTTGCCTGGTAAGTCGCTCGTTCACGTAAAACCTATTCGGTCCGCCCGGCAGGTTGAAGTCTGAAGTGTCGGCTCCACGACGCACGCGCGCCGCTCGCAGCAGCTCGGCGCGCGGCCCGCGACGAGCCAGCCGCACAACGAGGGGACGCGGGCGCGCGCTCTGCGCGCCAGCGGCTCCCTCAGGCGCTACAAATGGAGTGGGAGTATCCGTGGGGGCTAGTGGCTGGCGGCGTGCCCCCACACGCTCAGCAAACATCACATCTCGCTCATCGAGT
Organism: Epinotia bilunana; assembly: GCA_947049275.1. NCBI lineage: Eukaryota > Metazoa > Arthropoda > Insecta > Lepidoptera > Tortricidae > Epinotia > Epinotia bilunana. Next base: position 10,602,312 of record OX346275.1, on the reverse strand, counting down.
CCGACACCGAGTTTCTTTGCGACTAGGCACACAATATGAGTCGGGCTCTCATTTACCTGCTCCGGTATTCCCGTTATCTCGAGGTCGTTTAAGAGAAGGTCTTGGTCGCGGTCGCAGAGCTCCAGCTTTAATGCAGCGACCGTCGCTGCCAATTCACTGTCAGCAGAGGCCACAGGCCGCTCCTCCAAACGCTCTTCAAGGCACTTGACCCTCTCCTCTACGGCATCAATACGGCTCGAGAAACCCCCAAAAAGCAGACGCAGCTCCGCCATTTCGCGCCGAAGGCCCACGACTTCGTCACCGACGGCGCCGATCTGCATGCAAAGCAGGCGCAGCTGCTCGGCGGCATCCAGCTGCTGAGCAGGCGACGCAGCGCCCTCCTCCCCGAGTTCGTTGCTCTTGACAGGAGTTTCGGTATTGTCGCGCCGCGGGGTCTTGGCTTTGCACGCCGGGCACAACCAATTCGTAGGGACACGACCCGTATGAGGTATGTTTACACATCCCTTGTGGTAAACTGAAATACATTCGGTGCATTTGGCGACACCTGTTGACGAAAGGAGTTTGCTACAAGCGGAACAGTTGACCATGGTGACGATTTTAGAGTTTATTTTAATCGAAACTAAAGCACAACAAAGATAAAATAAATGCTGGTAGACGTTAAAAAGTTCCAATACTCATCAGCACACGAAACTCGACCGTAAAACATTAAGCGGACAAGTTATTATTGTCTTAGGGCACTAAGAGCGCGGTAACCGTATACGTTAGCGAAAAGGTCGTAAGTGCAACAAAAGTTAAAAACTACGCGCTCGATTCACAGACCCTTATCTTTACCAGCACTCCAGCCGTTTTAGCTCACAGTGTTTAATAATCACATTAATTTTACCAGTAGTCACTGTTCTACACTCGATATTATGTTTGAAATCGATACAAAAATGTTCACTTTTTCGTCCAATCACAATTCCATCACCATAAATCAAGTTCTTCACTTGCTAATTAATTTTAATTTGCACAGCAACTTTAAAGTGATGTTACGCGTTGCACACCCCCCCGCCCGTCACGTTTGTGCCAGGTATCTCGCAGGACGATAGGGTTGTATCTAGGTTGTGTGGATGTATATGTATTATAGTTTTAGGTTTTAGTTGACGATACGTGTTGCGGATTGTGTGCTGTGTCTATATTTTACTGACGAAACCTGTGGTGGATGCTTTATCTGTGTAATGACGAAACCTGCGCTGTGGATCTTGCCGGTATTTAGTGTTGCAATTTTATTCTTTTGTGTTTTTTTTTCCCTGAATATATATATTAACAACGTACAATTGACTAACGAAGTTCTCCATTTCAGCTTGGGCCAAAATACTTTCGTATATCCGAATGTCCAGATGGTGGCTGTTTTCCTCTACAGGTCGATGTCTCAACCGATTCTCGTGAAATTTTGTGAGCTGGTTCAATAGTTACATAGTTTTATTACGCCCGCGTTCAGTACAAGGCGCGCCAAGCGTTTTCAGGACAAGCAAAATGTTTTGTTTTTACTAAACAGGATTCACGACCACCCCGTGACTGAAGACATTGTGATACATCAAAAATGTCGGAAAATCTTAAAAGATTAAATTAATTAATTAATTATACGCTATTACGTCCCATTTATTAAAAATAATGTTTGAGAATCGTTAAGCTTTAAAATCAATAACTATAAATTCGATTTTATTTCACCTTAATTTAGACATCACCGTGTGGTCTCGGGTTAGAATTTCACCACCCCTTTTCTTGCCTTGGGGGTCGTAAAAGTCGACTTAGTGAGCAGGGTTGAAGTGTGTTGTGGGCGATGGGCTAGCTTCCTGTCACATTTTGTCGATCTTTTATACCCACTTTTGTGCTAAAAGTGGCATTCACGAAGATAAGTTTCATGTGCTCTGCCTACTTCTTTTGGGAATAAAGGCTACATTCAGTATATGTGTATATGTATGTATGTATGTTAGCTTAGATAGGTCTCCTTTATATGCAGAAAATCGATTACGCCAAGTATTCGCAACAACTCCATCATTTGGCAACTTGAATGTAGATGGATCGATTGGAATGGAATAGGAACCATATCTGGAAAGGGGGCCTAAATCTGATTGATCGTGGGGCTTTGTTAGTCCGAATAGTCAATTACTCGTACACCCCAGTCCGGAATCAAGGTTGTTTTTGAATAATGCTTTTCCTCGCCCCGATACAACTGGGGGCCTGAAATATTTTGCATTAGATTTCATGTATTTGGCGCGCCAAATCTGACCCGTTAAGCCCGTTAAGTTGTTTGGATACTGGGTAGTTTCAACCTGCACAGCCCCCCTATTCTGTAACTTTTTTTAAGCTCACCTCAACGCTCACCCATAAATATATCTTGACACCGCGATGCGTAGTAACTAAGCGTAGGTCTAGTTTCGTGACGGCTGACCGGCGGGGTGAGCCGCATTACGCCTTGGCCACGACTTTGGTCTTAAGCGACCTGCGGCAGCGGTTTTTCTAATTCATTGTACGTGATCTTAACTAACCACAGTGCGTTGCGCGTCTCGACCGCGCAATGAACAGATAAGACGCTGCCGCAGGTCGTGGCCAGGGCCTTAGTGCGTAGCGAATAACAGCCCTGGGCTGTTATTCGCTAAGCCCTAATACGGCTCACCCCGACGGTCACCCGTCACGAAACTAGACCTCTACCGACGCTTAGTTACTACGCATTACGGTGACAAGATATATTTGTGGGTGAGCGTTGAGGTGAGCTTAAAACAAGTTACAGAATAGGGGGGCTGTTGTGTAGCACAAGACGGCGCCCGAGCTCTCTCACGACGAGAAAGACTATCCGTGTCTTTTTACTGAGGGGCTACCGTGGAGTGAAAACTAACTTCGTTCGAGTATTCCCCCTCTGTCGGTGAACTAGCAAGTGCAACAGAGAGGGAGATACATGAACGAAATTCGTTTTCGTTTCGCCTTAGGCCTTCAGGACTCTTCACATAATTGACACGTCGAAGCTTAAGCGAAAATGCTTGAGTAACGCCGATAGTCAGCAAAGCAAATGTGTGAGGTTTTTAATAATAATTCAGAGGTTTTTAGCACTTAAATCCTTATTTATTTTATAACATCACATTATTGTGTAGTTGAAACAAGGGCAGAGTGACAGGAGTTTTTAAAGGATTCTTTCAGAGGATTCTTTCAACAGGTTGCGTTCAGAAACTAATTACAATTATTAAAATAAAGAATTTAAGCTTTATACAGACTATTATTTAACAATCCCCCTTAATTGTAGATTAGTTCACAAATATTTTAAAACTTAACAGGCTCTAATGGCTTGGTTAGAATGTCAGCACAGTTATATGAGGTAGGTACATACTCTACACATATATTTCCTTTTACAACATTTTCATGAATGAATTTATAACGAACATCTATATGTTTAGAACGTCTGTTTAACACCCCATTCTTTATCAGTTTTATGGCACTTTGATTGTCCATTTTTAAATTCACACGCACTTTTATTTCTAACATTTCTTCTATTAGGCTTTTCAGGTACAGCACTTCTTTACTGCATTCTGCAGCAGCTATATATTCAGCTTCGCAGCTAGAGAGTGCGACTATAGGTTGTTTCCTAGCACACCATTGCAAGGGACCTCCGCAGTACATAATAATGTATCCGGTAGTGCTTCTTTTTGATTCCAGGTCTCCAGCGAAGTCGGAGTCGCTGTAAGCTTCTAATTTGGTAAGGTCTGAGTTCGCGTCATAGCCGATGTCTATATTCTTACTTCCTTGTATGTATCTTAGGGTTCGTAGGGTTGGTAGGCTTTTCCATATTACGACTTTCAAAATTAACAGAGAATGCCAGATCCGGTCGAGTCTTGCTACTTAGGTATATTAAAGAACCTATGGCTTCACGGTAGGGAAATCTCATATCTTCTGTATCTTCTTTGTCTTTTTCCTTCTGATCTTTTACCACTGGTGTTGGACATAGTTTAGACTTTTCCATATTGAATTTTTCCACTATGCTTTTGGCATATTCTTCTTGTTTATTTTTATTTGTTTTTCTGTTCTTACTATCTCCATTCCTAGAAAGGAAGTAGGATCTTCTGTAAAAGTCATCTCAAAGTCTTCTTCTAGTTTCTTCAACAATAAGAGCATTTCTTCTCTGTTTTTTCCTATCAGTAATCCGTCATCTACATATATTCCAAGGATAATATCTCCATTTTCTGTTTTGAAAATACAGTGATCTGTTTTAAGTGGGCATAATGCCTTCTTCTTTAGCGTCATTGAGAACTTTAGGTTCCACTTCCGAGGAGATTGTTTTAGTCCATATAGGCTTTTTTCAGTTTACATATTTTTCCTTCTTCTTTTTCATAGCCTTCCGGTATCTGCATGTACAGATCTTCAGTTATTTATCCGTAGAGGAAAGCAGTTTTTATATCCAGTTTCATGATATGGTATTGTTTATTTGCAGCAATAGCTAGCATAGTTCTGATAGAACTGTTATTAATCACAGGACTGAAAGTTTCTCCATAGTCAATGCCAGGTTTTTGTTCACATCCTCTCACCACTAATCGAGCTTTTTACTTTCCATCACTTTTCTGTTTCAGGACCCATCTATTGCTCAAGATTCTTCTGGTTCCAGCTGCAGCTCTATCAACGGGTTCCCATACATTGTTGTCTTTCAATGATTGTTTTTCAGAGTTGAAGGCTTTTATCCATTCTTCTTTTTCAGAACCGGTTGTGGCTTCACTGTAGGTAAGGTAAGTGAAATAGTCATTTAGTTTTGCTGGCTGTTTTCTTATTCTTCCAGATCTTCGAATTGTTTCAGGTGTTTCCTCTTCATCGATGCTTTCTTCTTCTTTCTGGAGGTTTTGAGTTTTGCTTCTTTCTTCTTTATTTAGCATTTCTTCTCTTCTTTCTTGGTTTATAGTTGCTTTTCTTTCTTCTTGTCTTGGATTTTCTTTGTTTCTTTCTTCCTCTCTTCTGTCTTGGTTTACATTCTCTTTTCTTTCTTCTTGTCTTCGGTTTTCTTTGTTTATTTCTTCTTCTCTTCTGTCTTCCAGGTTTATTACTTCCAGTTCGACCACCGGTTGTTGTTTTATGTTTTTAGGTTGGAAAGATCTTTGTATTAGATTTGAGAAAGTTATATCTCTTCGCTCTATGATACGTTGTTTTTCTTCATCCCAAAGACGGTATCCAGTAGGGGAGTATCCGACCATAAGGAATTTCTCAGATCTTTTGTCTAGTTTACTCAGGTTTCCAAGTATTTTGCTGTGAGCTTGACTTCCGAAGTAGCTCAGATTCTTCAGATCCGGTCTCCCGGTCAGACCAGTCCATAACTCTGAGGGTGTAACCTCTTTTCCATCTGTAGGTAGTCTGTTAATTATATATGTAGCGGTTCTTACGGTTCAATCTTTCACTTTTTCCATTAAGTTGAGGTGAATATGGGATTGTGTAATCCAGTATTATTCCCTTTTGTTTGCACCAATCTTTCATGATATTAGAAGTGTATTCTCCACCATTATCGCATCTTATCATTTTTACTTTCTCGCTGTGGGTTCTTTCTGCTGCTTGTATATATTCTTTCAGGTATACAAATACTTCATTGTTCTTTTTTAACAGGTATATTTTTGCAAAATGGCTGTAGTCATCCATCACAGTGAGTATATATCTCTTTCCATCCCAGGTGTTGGGTGTTATAGGACCACATATGTCTGTATGTATGATTTCTAATTTTCTTTCAGCTTTTCTTCTCTGGGTATTAAACGGTAGACGGGTTTGTTTGTCTTCTAGACAGACTTCGCAGTCTATGAGTTGTTCTATGTCTTTTTTAGTTATATTAATGCCATCTACTTTGTCTAGCACTTTCTTCATTGTTTCTTTGCCCGCATGGCCTAGTTTTATATGCCAGTTTAATGCTGTATCAGTTTTAGTTGTCAATAGAGATGTCTCTTCTTTTTTAGTTTGCAGTTTTATGGAGTACGGGCCAGTTTTATTTTTCTCACCTTTAACACTTCTTCATTGTTTTTAGAAATGATTACTTTGTTTTTAGTGAACAAAACTTGTCCATTTTTTTCATCATCACTGGTAGTTCAGGAACATATAGTACTTCTGTCAGTTTTACACTCTCTGATTCAATAACACCTTTTCCAGTGGATATTATCTTCTCATTTTTTTTAGCAATTTGAATGCTGGTTTTTCTTTTTTAATCTCGGATAAGATATTTTTGTTTTTGGTCATGTGTGAAGTACAACCTGAATCAACTATGAACTCTTCGGCGTCAGAGTTTCTTCTTTTATTAAATGTTGTTAGAAATGCTACCTTCTCCTTGGTCTTATTTTTCTTATGGAAACAATCTTTTTCTTCATGGTTTGTTTTTTTACAGAAACTTTTTAAAGAAACAGTCTTTTTCTAGATGATTTGTTTTTTTACAGATTTTACACGCCTTAGTTTTGTTTTTAAATGCTTTGAAAGCCACTCTATCAGGTGATGATTCGAGCTCGCTTTTGCTTGTCTCTTTTCTTCGCTTAGTATTCTGGCTTGTAGATTTTCTAGAGTTTTATCGGCAAAAGAAGTGCTTTCCCACGCAGTTATTAAGTCGTTATATTCAATGGTTAGCCTTGATATGATTTTTGAGATAATCATTTTTTCTTCGATTTTTTCACCGAGCCCTCGTAGTTTATATGCCAGATTTTCTATATTACCCAAGTATTACGTCAATGAAGTGCCCTTTATATAATGGCATTGAAAGAAATTCTGCATCAGTTTGCACCTTTGTTGTTCATCAGATTTTTCGAACAGGAAACATAGTTTCTTATACATATGGTAGGCGCTTTCACACGTCATAATTAAGGTTGTGTTTTTTATCAATAGTTTGCATAATAATGCGTTGAGCTTGCGCATCTTTCAGGCTTTGTTGGGACGAACCGGCACTGTCGATTGCGTTTGTCGATGCGCACACAATTTCGTACAAACCGTAGCTTTTAAATAGGATTTCGACTTGAAATTTCCATATTGGGACCGATTCGGCGTCCTCCAGGCGTTGAATGTTCGCTAATTCCGCTGCCGTAATTGGTATTTCCATCGTTTTTCTTTATTTTAGCTTCCCTCAACACGCAGCGTCTTGTCACATTTGTCACAGAGAAAACGTATTGTTGTTTTACTGGTTTTAGCGTTTTTACTTGTATTACTCGTGAAGAACCACGCTCTGCTACCATGTGAGGTTTTTAATAATAATTCAGAGGTTTTTAACACTTAAATCCTTATTCATTTTATAACATCACATTATTGTGTAGTTGAAACAAGGGCAGAGTGACAGGAGTTTTTAGAGGATTCTTTCAGAGGATTCTTTTAACAGGTTGCGTTCAGAAACTAATTACAATTATTAAAATAAAGAATTTAAGCGTTATACAGACTATTATTTAACAAATGTATGTTCATAGCTTGAATAATTTGCATTTGTCGGCATCGACGGCAAATATGACAGGAAAACCACCCAAAACTTGCGCAACTAGGAACTTCGCATTTGACAGTTAAAAAGGGTTATCAAATTTAATACCTAGATGCTGACCTTACCGTAGAATAATAAAACAAAAGAGTGTGTAAAATAAATAAGCTACAATAAGCTGAAACGCGCGCGCAACAGAAATCGGCGCGCCGATGGTGCTGCGTCGGCGGCGGCGGCGTGGGATTTCGGTCGGCGGCGGCGGCGCGGCGCTCATATCTAATTCGAAAACCGGTTAGGGCCAATATTTGTGTGAGGCGGATGAAATGTTTCTGAGTCTTGGATGATTTCTATGTATTTATAACTACCTAGTATAAATAGGTATACCATCGTTTAGAACGCATGTAACGCAACACAAGCTTTACCATAAAACATTCTATGGAACGGTCCTGTATAAAATGTCATATTTGGAAACCATTTTTCTGCAATTATTCATATCCATCCAGCTAAGATCCTCGTTCTTCTCAAACATAAAGGAGCCATGTAACTTGTGAGGTGTAAATGTATGTATTCACACATAAAAGCCTGAACATCGAACGCTCATCATGACTGCCCCCATTGCTACAACTAGGGATGTTACGAATATTCGCATTCGCATATGCGAATGATTCGCATCAACATTCGCATTCACATCAAACGATGCGAATATTTTGCGAATGCGAACGTGGCTTGTTTCACCCGCGCCGGTCGCCTGCCGCGCCGAGACGCCGGCTCGCGCATGCGCAAAGCGCGCCAACCCGTATCACGTGATTAATTATGACCAATAGAAATTGATTACGTACGTTAAGTTTTTATTGTACTTCCTTAACATTCGCATTCGCATTTGCATCCGCTTTCGCACATTCGCATTCTAAATATTCGCATTCACATTCGCGAATGTAATAGAACTGACATGCGTGACATCCCTGGCTACAACCGACGCATCGGCGTTATACTAAAAAGGCTTTTGTCCATAAGAGCCTCATTGACTTAAGGTATTTCCCACAGACGCCAAATGTAATGGCAAAAGGATATTAACCAGTTTTTGATACACGAGTGTGGAAGGAAGGCATTTAGCGGAACATTTCCTGAAGGCAGTGATGGATTGCTCGGTCGAAGTTGCGGGGAAACATTAAGGGTTCTATCAAATGATGTTGAGCTTGTTTCTCTCTAACTGCTTCAAGAAACATTATTATATAGAGCCTGATGTATCCCACTGCTGGGCAAAGGCCTACCCTCTTTTTAGTTTAAGTAATATACTAATTTATTTGTTAACGCTTTTTTCCACCACACATTTTTCTGTTGCCAGGATATTAAAATTTGTGCGAGCGTATATAAATAAGAGTATTCACTAACAAGAATCGCTACGCGCTACGCTCGTAGGCGCTATCGTGGTTTTCCTCGTATGTAGCGGAAAGCGGCTACGTCGTAGGCCTCCTGGTAGTGAATGTGTTAAATTAAGTTTTTTTTTTATCGAATTTTTTTAGTAAAGTTGATGACAAGCAAAAGTTTTGAAAATCTTTCATATTCCTACAGGTCAGAAATGGAGCTGATCAAATTTTAATATACTGGAAACTTGTTAGTGCAATTGAATGTTTACGATAAAATACTAGGGTCAACAATAACAATGGTTTCTGTAGGTAAATAAACATATCTCATTATGATTGAAACAAGTAGGTCCGGCAAAAAGCTATCAAACACGCCCATGTCAAATGTTACGTAATATTAAGGTTAATTACCTCTAAACGACTAATTAAGTAGGTCAAACATTTACGGCAGGATATTTAATTTGTGTTTTAGAACTCGATCTCATTTAGACACGCATAAAAATGCTGTAAACTTCACAATGACAAATTCCAAGGTCATAAGTATGACGTTTAATTAAGTAGGCTGTTGGGGCAATGCATTAGCGCTAAGCGGAGCCACCCTTTTTGTGAGTGTGTGCGTTAATGTTACGTAAGCGACGCTTAGGCCCGTTCACGTGTACATCCCTTAACCGCCTCGTTAGAAATTAAACTCTAAAGACTGCTGCATAACATTGATTTTACAATGAAGCTTGAACCCTAGATATTACATTTTGAAGGTTACCCTTGTGTTAGTGTGCGTGGAACGCGCAACAGGTCACGTTATCGAACCGAATACGCTTGTGGGGGTGTACACCCCGCAACCCAAAGTAGGTTTGCACCCTGTGTCAATATAAGGATGGGGCGACTTTTGTGGTGGGCTGTACGTTCATATTACGCTCTGGATGTCAGATGGATTTGATGTGAGTTGGTAATAAGAATACTTACGTGTATTCGTCGGATTTTCCGAAGTTTCTCAGTTCGTTGTTCTATATTGACTGAGCGATAAACTGTCTTCGTGGGGAAAAATGTAGTAACTGTATTTTTATCTTCTTCGTACAGTCGAGTACAAAAATATGTAAGTATCCATTTCACTGCATTGTAATATTTCGCTGTCTGATACTTTTCCCATTAATATCATAAATGCGAAAGCTTACATGTTTGTTACTTAATCACGCTAAAACGGCTGAACGGATTAAGAAGAATTTTGGTATAAATACATAATATATTGCCTGGATTAACATAATATATAAAAAGTTTTATCCCGGGAAGCGAAAGTTTGTATGGATCGTCGCTAAGGTCGCGAGGAAAAGTCTGTGAGATCGTAGCATTGTAAGTTTGTACGTAGCAGGTAATCTCCGGAACTTAACAAAATTAAAAAATATATGAACTTTTATTTATTTAAAAGTAAGTATACACAAGATGATAATAACTGACATTAACTAAATTAAATTAAAACTAAGGCCCTCGAGGCATTGTACCGAGGACGTTGGCGGCATTTCCTCGGTGAATTGCAATGAATAAAATATATATTAACTCTGGAGTGACATTATTTCATATTTTATTCTGCGGCTTTGCTTCCGTTTTTTAGCAATACGCGGGAAGAGCCAGGTGGGCAGCTGGTGACTTATATTTTGTGGTTTGTGGTCTTACTAGGTCCAACAGTATAACTTTGGAATTCTACGTACTCGTCCATACAAAAAAGAGAAAACGTTTTTCCACTTTTTTTTAAGCGAAGCCTATAAAACTAGATATTATTATGCTAAAGCGGTCATCAACAAAATCAAAGTGATTTGTTAAGATTTAGGTAGTGGAAAACGTTTACTAAAATTTCATATAAAACGTACCTATTTTTTTTATACAACGACGGTGGCAAACAAGCGTACGGCTCTCCTGATGGTAAGCGGACACCGCCTCCAAAGGAGTAACATGGGCGTTGCCGACCCTTGATATGTTTGAGGATTCGCCGTGTCAACAGCTGAAGGAACAAATTCCCCCGCTCACAACACAACGCTTCCTTGCTGTTTCACCTATATAATTGTCTATTGTAGCTATACTTCACTCTTAATCGTGGGAAGCTGTTGGCCAGTGAAGCGGACCTTTAACTAAATACTCTATCAGGCGTAGGCAGATCTGATTACTGCACTTAACATGTCATTATGACCTGAGGGTCAATTAATGACGGCGGTACAGAATAGGGTTAAAGTTGATCGTCCCAGTATATGAGTCACTGATTAGACGACCAACTAGATTCTTGCAGACAACCATCTCGACAGGGCCAATGTTACATACATACATAGATTCACGCGCTATTCCAAAGAGGTGTAGGGCACATTAAACTTACGTTCCATCACTTTTAGCATAAATGTGAAATAATAAATGAAATAAAAGAATTTTTATTCTGCAAGTAGGCCGTAATGGCACTTTTACAAGTCAAAATTCTACCAGCGGATCTTATAAAGAAGACTACTGATAAGAAGAAACTCCGAAACAAAATCAACAGTCAATCATTTTTTGCCAAAAAAAGCGAATTACAATGAGAGTTCTTAACCTACTATTCAGGGCCCATGACGACACATATGCGTCAGACCGCCGTAGTCGCTTTCCGCTACATACGGGGAAAACCACGGGATCGGCTACGAGCGTAGCGCGTAGCGATTCTGGGCAGTGAATGTGTTAAAGTCAAACTGAATATGAATACAAAGAAAAAAAAAAACATAAAGCGTTGTTCTACTTGAACACATGGCCGAATAAGCTACTTATTATTATTATTATTATTGGGAGCCTGTAGTGTCCCACTGCAGGGCAAAGGCCTCCCCCCTCCGTTTCCAGTGTTCTCGATCCTCAGTTTCTTGTGGCCAATCTTTTGAGAACGAGTCTAGCTCGTCCCGCCATCGCCGGCGAGGCCTGCCGCGTCTCCGTTTTGAACTATCGGGTTGCCAGTCAGTGGCGGCTTTGGCCCACAGTTCACTCGGCATGCGGCAGACATGCCCAGCCCACTCAACCTTCACACATATCAACTTAGCCGCTTTCCGAGCTACATCGTCAATTTGAGTCTTGGAGCTAGTGATGTGCCGGGGAATATTCCCTTGTTCCCGGGAATATTCCCCAAACAGGGGAATATTGAAATACAAATTAGGAAAATTCAAGTTGTAATAAAAGTAAATAAAATGAATAGTGCCCCGGCAAATAAAGTGCCATTCGCCAAAAACTGCATTATTGTACTAATTCTGACTTTTTATCTCAATTACCATTTAATAAGTAAATATTTTCATATTTTGTATTCGTTTAATATTTTATTGTGGTTTTTTATTAACTTTGTATCGTTTTTGTTACTTTCAGAAGTACTTTTGTAAAATTTGTTTTTTTTTCTCATGGGGGAATATTCCCAATAACTGGGAATATTCCCATTGTTCCCGGGAATATTCCAGGGAACATTGGGAATTTACTTTAGCAGGTAAATAACACTGGTTAATGTCTTGGTAAAAAAATCAAGGGCCCAAGTTATCATGGAATCCCTAATAGCAAGATATATAAACATACACAATTTCAATATTCCCGTATATTCCCTTGTATGGGAATATTCCTGGGAATGTTCCCGGGAATATTCCCACCTAGGGAATATTCCTGGGAACGGGACATCACTGCTTGGAGCGCAGCGTGGTGTTCCGGATACGATCCATTAATTTGACACCTAATATGCTGCGCTCCATAGCTCGCTGGCAAACCCCGAGTCTGGACTTTTGAGATGCTGTCAACGACCAAGTCTGTGCACCGTAAGTGAGAACTGGAAGAATGCACTAAGCTACTTATATGAATAATTATTCATTAAGCTATTCTGGCCTCTGGTTTGGGCCATGCATTTCTGTCAGTGTGATATTCCTCAACCCTGTAATAAGCCTTTGACATCAATGTTTTTTTCAAGTCATTTTTAAGAGCTGGAAAGGGTAGAGCCAAAATTTCATTCGGTAATTTATTATAAAAATGGATACATTGACCCGAAAAAGACACTTTACGAACACGAAACTTTGATTGCTTTTTTTTTTACAAAATGTGATATCGCATAGGTTGCTCCCATCGCCCACAACTCAATTCAACCCTGCTCCCTTAGTCGACTTTTACGACACCCACAGCCAAAAAGGGGGTGGTGACATTCTAACCCCTAATTTTCCATTGAAAATACTCACTCAAATCGGTTCATCCGAGGATGGAGGAAGAACGGGGTGCCAAACGAGTATATTTGAGGCATCCACCCGGAGGCAACCCGTCGGACGTCCAAATTATCGCTAGAAAGACATCGAATCAGACCGGCGCGATCTTCAAACAATGAACTGGAGGTAAATGGCGCAAGATCAGGACAAGTGGCGACAACTCGTGTCAGAAGCCAAGACTTTAAAGCATTGACGCTTAGTTTCAGTGTCCGACAGGCAACCGGATGCCTCGCAGTGTTGTGTATAGAGGTACATAGAAGATACCAAATATCTGTAACCATTTCATTGAAATTCCCGAGGTCCACCCGCCATCCTGGGATCTATTGAAAATAAGTGTCAAGGGTGTTGATTGTGAAGGGTCCTGACGTACCTACACAATTAAATAGGTTCGGTTTTAGTCCCACGCATTTCCATGCCTCATCCAAATTTCATCTAAATCGGTTCAGCAGTTTAAGCGTGAAGAAGTAACAGAGAGACAGACCGACCGAGACACTTCCTCATTTATAATATCAGTGTGATCCGCGGATCACGCGCCACACACGTGATGGCGATCTTAAGAATATTGTGGAAAACGCCGGGAGGCCGGATAATTTTTTGTGCTATTTTCGTATTGCCAGCCGCTTTCTGTATGTACGAAGTGCCCTCAGTTACTACTCTGTTAAGGGCATGCGCTGAAAAGACAATGTTTTTTTAAAACCGCCTTAATCAGGAAATGAGATCAGTAAATTTTCGGATGTACACTCGTACATCTTGATTATACATTTTATTCAAGTCAGAAGCACACATACATTCAAACATCAGCCTGTTGCACTCAACTGCTGGACGCAGGCCTCCCTTAAGGTACTATCGACAATACGACTAACTGACCATCGGTGCACCTTAAGTGCATTGTGCATTGTAATAAGGTTCTATATAAACACAGGATGGTCAGTTAACCAGTGTTGTCGTTTGTACGGATCTAGTTTTCTCGTGCGCAGAATTCATAATCGTGTCTCTTACACGGTAGTTCACAAGAATCGAGACATCCACTTAAGGCTTGTATACCCGTATGAGCGTATGGGCGGAGCCTCGGTCCTCCCCGCGCAAGTCGCACAACCCGCCGTCGTTTATTAAGCGTTACATAGATTAAGTTACAGACGCGTCATCGCGCATCGTTACCAATGCAAGGGTGGACGTGGGTGGGTGACATTCGTCATGCTTAATTGAAACGTGATATTTGTCATACATAAATTACATAATTGATTAAGTTCAAAAATTATGTCCTTACTATTATAATACTATTTACTTACGATTAGTGTAGTTCCGTCAGCACGGCTAGCACGAGACGGCCGCGACATACACTCGATTTTTCTCGCACTATCGGTCTCTCTCTTATTAGAACATTAGGAAAGAGAGGTATAGTGTGAGAAAAATCGAGAGTATGTCGCCGTGCTAGTGAAAACGAAATTCGTTCGAATAACTCTCATTGTCGCTCGAACTAGCAAGCGCGACAGAGAGGGAGATACACAAACAAAGTTCGGTTTCGTTTCGCGGTAGGCTCTCAGCACGCCTAACACTAGACGGCCGCGACATACTTTCGATTTTTCTCGCGCTATACCTCTGTTACTAAATATTCTAATAAGAGAGAGACGGATAGTATGGATAGACGAAAAAAATATAAAGGTAATAATAATAATCCATACCTACTGTTGCCTTTAGGCCATTTTTTAATGTCGCTATTAATAGGGGCCCATCTAGCAGTTAGCGAGTCACCGTCTGCCAGAGATAAAATGTGAAACAGTTTTGTTAGGCAGGCGTCCGATGTTTCATCCAATAGCCCAGCTACTAGTCCATCAATTTCACCCAATAACACGTTTTATTTAGATTCCATCAACTAGCAAATAGACTCTTACACCCCAGCGGGTGCTGTTTCTGTGTGCGTCCCATGACACGGGCAGAGACTGCATCCGCTTGGTGTACTCCTTGCATTTCATTAAATTGTCAAAAGGGCCTCTACGTGTTGGCTCAGAGCTCCACGCACGCCTCCCAAAGGTCCGGGACATCATTGTCCCGTGAGCGGGAAAGACATATAATCCATACTATCCATACTTCCATATCCATACTCCATACTAATATTATAAATGCGAAAGTGTGTCTGTCTGTCCGTTACCTTTTGTGTAAGTGTAAGGTTGTTAAGTTTTAAACTATTTTTCGGTATATTTATTACGTTCTACTTCCTTGATTTGATGATGATGGCGTGTACAGTCAGCATCAGATAGTTAGTAGCATCCAAAGTAGCCAAATATATCGTAACACATTCCTTACTCCTACTTATAGTAACAAAGACTATTTCGATGAATGTACGTTTCGATATATTTGGCTAACTTGGCTGCTACTAACTATATTATGCTGACTGTACAGAAATCGGCCTCGGGTAAATATATACTTATAGATTAGTTGTACGTTAACCATACTTTGTTTCATATCAAATAATAACTCTGTATCGAACTTGGAGTTGGCATGCAACCCATAGGTAGGTACTTACAATATTTGCCAAGCCCACTATTTTTATTAGAACTTATTCTATTAACAGTTGACAGTCATTAATACGAGCAGATAAAACAATATTGTTTCTATAATTGTTCATGCTCCTAAGCAATAGATATTGTAAATATATTTACTAATAAAATGTCTGGTTTTAGCGATTTCCCCATTTTGATACTGTTTAGATATTAATAGGTATTTACATGTGTATTCTTTTTCCTCTTCTCTTGTAAAATTTCTTGATATTACGTATTTTCCTCCTGCGCTTATTTAACCCCAGAGACCCAAAATAATTATTGAAAAATTTGTGAGACCTAACCTAAGACGTACTAACTCTAGTATCGTAAGTTTGTATGTTACTAACAATCTATGGGCAAACTGGCCTGAAATAAAGAATTTATTATTATTATTATTATTATTTCCCATCTTGAAATAAAAACAAAATCTCAACTATACCTACGTAAATGTTAATTAGGTACAAACGCCAACACAGTTAATCGACCATCCTGTATTTATACAAGAACCTTATTACAATGCACATAAAGTGCACGGATGGTCAGTCAGCTGTCTTGTCTATAGTACCTACTACTTTACAAACCACGAAATAGATTGTCCACTCTATGCAACAAAATTATCTGTCACTAAAAACTAAACTATACGCAAATGTTTATTAGTTACCTACTATACGAATCACAAAATGGATTGTCCACTCTATGCAACAAATATAGTCCACAATTTCCACAAATATTTAAAAATTTCGGCGCAGTGCAAATTGACACAGGTCCGTCATGCAACGTGTCTCGTCCCACACTGACCGTATGGACAAAAACGGGGAGGCGTAGGAACTTTGGCGGAATATTTCAGAAAACGAGATATTTTTTTAAGAAAATTAAGATAGTAAGAAAATGATGCCCTTGTTCATTATTGTATGAAGAAAGTTATAAAATGTCATATTATTCTGATAAAAAATGGAGCAGTAAAAATGGTTACAAGTGAAAAAATAGGGGTGACTAGATTTCTTTTTCTCTCATTTTTATTGTTAAAATGGATTTCTACGAAAACTATGACCCGTCGCATATCTTGCAGATTATGATATATTTTTTCCTACAGCAAAAATATTACGTTATAATGTATAAAACGGTTACAAAACAACTCATTTTCACGAAAATTTCGAATGTGCAGCCTTAAGTGGAAATACCAACCGGAAAGTGAATGATGTAATTAATGTAAACACTAAATCGATTTAGATGAAATTTGGTGTGGAATAGGGTATCACGTCAGGATACGATTTTATCCCGGAAATCATCCGTTAAGCGGATGAAACGAGGGTAGAAGTTTTTATCGCTGTACGATTAAAGCGTTCTACGCAGGCAGAGTCGCGGGGAGAGCCAGTGATTTCTTTTTTGTTCTGTGTTGTTTTGTATAAGTAGATACCTCTACATATTTTTCACATTGATTTTGTGTTTTTTTGCCACAATAAATCTCATATATTTAATAAATATCGTATATAATACTGAGTCCATTAAACATGACGTTTGTAGCGTAGTAGAGTCATCAAGTAGAGTGATTGATTTATTACAAGCTTATGATATGATAAATAGCTGAAAGACCTCGTATTTTACCATTTGGCATAGTTTCATTTATTGCGTCAAATACGTCTATTACTAAATGATATAGACGAAGAGAAGATAAGATAAGATAATATACAATAAAATTTATTGTCAAAACTGTGTTCATATCATGTATAGGTCAGGAAGCAAATTAAGAAGACCTTATTTTAATAGCTCTCTCTTTCTCTCTCTCTACAGGCGTTCCTTAATGCCCAGCCCCCCTATTCTGTAACTTGTTTTAAGCTCACCTCAACGCTCACCCACAAATATACCTTGACACCGCGATGCGTAGTAACCAAGCGTAGGTAGAGGTCTAGTTTCGTGACGGGCGACCGGCGGGGTGTGCCGCTTTAACGCTTAGCGAATAACAGCCCAGGATCGTGATAACATCTGCATTTCCTAATCCTAAAAACTAAAGGCAGTAATCATAAACGTTCTACAAACCTATTTTAACTAAAATGGCGGTAACATTCGTTTGTCTTCATCTGTCACTTTGACATTTGTGTTGTTCAGAAAGGCACAAAGCGCATTTTATTTAGCAGAGGCGTTTTAAGTTTTATGAATAGGGGGGTAAGTCTCTATCGTCGATGGTTGCTCTCACCGCTTGGCTTGAATGTGGTTTTTTTGGCGTTAATAACAGGAGGCCTGTGCCCAGCAGTGCGACGTATATAGGCTGATGAAGATGAGGAAATGTATTTACTCATCTCCGGAAGGGGAAAGCCCAGGGGGTGTGTGGGGGGTTTACCGTGTAGGCTCGGACAAGAATAGGTCTACGGTCTCCCCCGCCTGTCGTAGAAGGTGACTAAAAGGCGTCATCGGCGGCGGCGTGTTCTGGCGGGGGCTGGGGCACTCGCTTAAGAACCCCAGGGAAGGTGACTTCTTTGCCCTAGGACGACCTAAATGTGGCGAGGCGCGAGGGGAGCTCCAGTGCATTCACCATGAGATCCTAGAGTCCCCTGCATGAGAGCGCAGATGCAGAGCACCGCGTAGAGTTTTTAGTGGATAGAAACACCACATAACCCAGTCATCCCCCGGTAATGGGGGGGGGGGCATTTGTGGGACTCACCCTTACAAGGGAATACCCATTAAACCACTCTACGGCGACAACTCTCACTACGGCAGCGGGCATCATGGGATCGAAGGCTTGAATGTGGCTTGAATCTTAATCTTAGGTACCTGCCATTATGTTGGTGAGCTCGGGCTCTCTTGCTTTCTATCGCTACAATCGATATAGGGCACTGATGTTACTGCTTGTTGAGGCAAACAAAGACTCGTCCCAGGCCATCTTACGGTAGAGAACAGCATACCTGATGCGCCGCTTTACCAACAGCACCAACAGCTTATTAGCTGTTGTTGCTGGAAGGGTTGAAGGACCCTTTTTTGAGCACAGAGCAAACAAAAACGAATTTCGTTCGTATCTCCCTCTTGCTAGTTCGAGCGACAGACAGGGAGATACTCGAACGAAGTTCGTTTTCACTTCGCGGTAGCCCCCCCGGACACAAATGCACACGAGCCTGTCTAGTTCTAAAATAGGTTTTTTTTTGTCGTTGTAGTGACATTTTATACGTGAGATGAATCGTGTAATTATTAGCATTGATTATAATATAATAATAATATTGTTATTATTCTCTTTATTTACACTGGGTCTTATATTATTATTATTGTTATGTTTGCGCCGACCAAGACAGACGCTGTGTTGATGGTAGGTTAGGGACATTCGAAGCTGTGTCCTTAGAGGTGCTGAGAGACTTAAGTATTCGCTTGTAATAATTAGCATTCTAGGGAATGTTACATTACACGGTAAACGCTCACAAATAAATAGGAGCACTTTAGCGAGCATTCTGGCAAGCTGAGCAATTTTCTTACTGTTCCACCGCCGCCCCTTTTTTTGTTTGTCAAAAATTCAGTTAAAACAGACGTCACGAATATAACACGACGAAACTATATAGGACATGGGATGGGAAAGATGTATTTAACTCTTTTGATACTTCTCTATTTAGTCAGGGTAATTTACCTCCATCACTTTCGGGCATTCGCTAGGGCTCCATCTCTAAATATTTATCTACTCTATCTACGTATATTATAGACAACAAATCGCTTAATACTTAACTGCCACGTAAAAAAAACAACTTTATTGAAAAATGCCCCACCCTTAACGGCTTCCCAAAATAGCCGCGTTTGATCGCCAACAGGCGCACGCGTCGATCTAGTATCGATCGATTGATTTATATATACTTCGTCCCGCTCACACCAAAACGTCACAACCATAGACTCCTGCCATCGAATACTCGACTTTACAGCACTGTAAATAAGCTTCGCTTCTGTCTGCGAGCGAATAATGATACACTTTTAATTTTAGAAGTGTTTTTTACCAGCGTGTCAAAAGCTTTTCAGCCTTCCCAGTGTGTATGGTCCTAATCGTCTATAAGTTTTAAGCGTAGTTAGGACGTTATAATTTTGAGCCGTTATTTATGGTGTGATTTAGATGTTGAGAAATACGGCAGATGCCAGACTACGAGTCTACTGAGCAACTCGCCTTAAATAGATTCGGGTCTTGGTACTTATATGTACAATGTATAGTTTCATCATATTAGCCGATAGACGTCCACTACTGGATATAGGCCTCATCTAGCTAGACTGATGACCGGACCCCGTATAGCATGGACTGCCTTATCACACGATAAGTGACAAGAGCGTTCGTCACTGGCTGACACCGTTCGATAGAACGAGACGACGCTCTTATCTTGTCACTTATCGCGTGATAAGGTCGACCACGATACGGGGCCTGGTAAAGGTCGCGGAGGTCCGCTGGTTGCGCGTGGCGCAGGAACGCTCATTGTAGCATTTTTGGGGAGAGGCCTATATCCAGCAATGTACATAGTTTGTTTTAGTTAAAAATTCGGAACGTTACGTGATTACACCTCTGGAGAAGCTACTATGTTCTATTCTTTAGACTCGAAAATTATTATTACTCCAAAAGAAAGAAGGCAAAACAATATGCCTAGTGACGAAAATCCCATTCAGATATCTCAAAGAATTACGAAGCTACAACCCTTTTAATATTGCTTGTGCTTCAAAACGCTGTGTGTGACGTCACGTTACGGGATGCTGCCGGGGGTGCCGTCGACTTCGGCGCCGAACACGATGGGCACGGCACATTGCCGTCTTCTAGTGACGTCACAATCTTCCAGCGTCATCGTTTCATTTGAAGTTTCGTTTTGCGAAAAAGGGACAGAACACACATTGCCGTCTTTTAGTGATGTCACATTCTTTCAGCGTCATCGTTTCATATGCAGTTGCGTTTTGAGAAAAAGAGACAGAACACGGGGTGTTAAAACTTTGGACACTTATAACTTCGTGATTATTTAACCTTTTGCGTTGATTTTTTCTCCATTTGACTCCATTTTGAATCCTTTTTCGAGAAAATTTGACATTATTGATTATTTTATTTAGTGCCTACACCCCTAATCACTCCCCGTCCCATCTCTTTGAGCATTATTTTCAGGAAAAAACTATTATTCCCAGCAAAATCGAAATCGGTTCAGCGGTATATGGCCTAACAAAATATTCCGGTCTAAGTGGAATTTTAAAGTAACTTTATAAACCGTGCAAAATTTTATAAGTTTTGTCAGTTGGTGTTCCGAACTCTTTCTTCGTTGTTTGACGGGACAGGGATGTTTTGCAAGTTAACTTAAATGTACTTACTTATCCTAGATCTACAACTACGTATACTATAACTAGTACTCGTATATTTTTAACCGACTTCAAAAAAAAAGGAGGAGGTTCTCAATTCGCTTGTTTTTTTTTTTTTTTTTTTCAATTTTTCTTGCCTCAGAACTCCGTCATTGATGAGCCGATACGTATTTTTTTTTGTTTGTAAGTATATGCTTCCAGGTAGGTCCCATTTTTTCAAAAATTCAATTGGATGATGGGATCCATGAGGAATTGAGGGAACTTCAATTATATTAGGCACGCGTGTAATGATTTTGGTATTTTCTATTATAACTCGTGTAACACCTGGAAATCATAAATTTGGTGGAGTGGAATTGATGATGAAGACCACAGATTACTTATGGAATGCCTCAGTTATGTACTTAAAAGTACAAATGTACGTCACAGATTCTGATAAGATTCCGTTGAAATAGCAACTAGTGAAGTGCCAAAGGTGATCCTTGTGGACTCGACGGAAGTCCTCAAATATTATCGGGACACATACAGCGATTGGTTTTTTTCTCTAATAACCAACGCGTTTGCTCTCGGAAATCAGATCATGTGGTAAATTGGAAAAGAAATGTGGAAATATTCTCGTGGCTTGGCGGAGTACTAAATTGAAGTCGGTTAAAACTTTGTTTTTAAAGTAAATTTATTACTGTAACACTTAGGATGGGTTGCACCAAAACGTCTGTAATCGTAAGCGGTGTTCGTTAAAATCTGAATGAGTAGAAAGTTTGACAAGTTTCTATGGAATGACAACGGCCGGCGCCATATTTAACTTTGATCGGTCTGTGTAATGTTGGTGCAACTTGCACTTATGGCCGGTTCCAATAATCAATCCACCGATAGTTTATCTTACCAACAGTTACATTTTGACACATTTCCTACGGGTAATCTGTCAAAATGTAACTGCCGGTAAGAAAAACTATCGGTGGATTGATTATTGGAACCGGCCATTAATCGCGTATAACTAACTTATTTATTTCCTTCTCTGAGGTTTCCGGACGTTTCGGATGTGTCGAATCATCCTTGATCACGGGGCGCCTAAGTTGGGCGGTGATACGGCGTTTAAAAAAATAGGTTTACCCAATTAGCGTGAGTTGTTAAACAAAAATTAACTCTGTGTCAGTTTTGTGACGTAAATTAGACATACAAATTATGTGAAAAGGAACTTTTTTCACATTTAAATAACGTGTTTATGCATCATCATCATTATAAGCGAAAAGACATTTGGGGGAGGCCTATGTCCACTGCTGGACGGCCTCCCACAAAGAGTGCCACATTGTAACTTTATTAATATTGTATGCCCGAAATGGGTTGCCATTGTTACTCACATACTTTTTATTAAGACCTAATTGTACATGGTTACCAATAAATGTTTTTCTTTCTTTCTTTCTTTCTTTCTTTCTTTCTTTCAATGACCGGTCCTGCGCCGCCCGTATCCAGAGGACTCCCACTACCTTTACCAGGTCACCTTGTCTACCCACACTGCGTGTTTTGGTACATGGTCGCAAATCAAGAACCTTTTCGCCCTAACAGCGATCGGTTCTACGTGCAATGTGCCGCCCTATATCGATTACCTTGGTTCTGCCGCGGTACCAATGATGTCCTCTAATACATATATTAATTTATTGAAATGCTAAATATTCGACGCCATTCGGAGCCCGACCTAGTTTAACCCAGAATAATTCATAGCCAAAATGCTATATATGGGTCAATAAACTTTTTCTTGACCCTTAGTTTTTTCTTCATTATCAGGTACCACAACATGTGTGTTTGATAAGATCTATAAGTTCTTATAGCTAGATAAACAGACAATTTGAACGTATAATATCATTTGCATCACACAAAACATGTATTCTAGCGGAAAAGATGGTTGTCCAGGTGACAAACCACAATTTTCATACAAATCGGGGGACATTTTACGTCCGCTGGGCAACCGGTGAAATGAAGGGCAAATGAATATTTTTCAATAGTTGTCATGTGGTTTCACGATGTAATTCATTGAGTAAGGAATCCAACAACAATTAACCACAGCAGACATCGTATTTTCTTGTTGTCTCCTTTTAAACAGCAAATTATAGAAAAGGGGAGGATACTAAAAAGTTGATTCGCCCATATTTTTCACAAATATACTACAACTGCAGTTGCATAGTTGGCAGCAGCGCACTGCGGCATTGAGCGCGATCCGTCAATGCAACGTTGGAATTGAGATTTTACGTTACAAAAGCTAGGGGAGCTTTAGTGTTCAAAAGCTTACATGTTCGGTATAGTTAGGCACAAACGAAGGATGTGAAAGATAAAAGTAACAAGAGACTACAGAGGTTTTTTTTTATACACGATTATTTTTAATTCGTGATCAGGAGATTTTTTTCTAATTCTGTAACTGATACCAAACACGATTAACTCGAAGTAACCTAAATCAAACTTTTTTTTTCTGAATAAATCGGAATAAGTAATCCTACTAATATTATAAATGCGAAAGTTTAGATGTTTGGATGTTTGTTACTCAATCACGCTTAAACGGCTGAACCGATTTGAATGAAATTTTGCACGAAGATAGTTTATAGCCTGGATTAAAATATAGGATAGTTTTTATCCCGAGTTCACGCAGACGAAGTCGCGGGCGGAAGCTAGTTACTTTATTATTTAAAATCATTGTCACCCTAAAGGTTGTTTTCGAGAATTTTACATATGCGTGTTTGAAGTATCTACTTAACTTCGAAAAATGTAGGGTGGCCAAACATTGAGTGGACATTAGTGTAGCATTATCATTCAATTTAATTAACTAAACTGATTTAATTGCATGAGACCTCATCCATTGAAATCCGTTTTGGCTGTTTATCAATATTTTTCGACTCCTGATCACGGATTAAAAATCACCGTGTAGGTACCATGATCGTGACAAGGACAGTCAGCATCAAATAGTTGGTAGCAGTACTACATTGGTATCATTCGCTTGCCCTTATCCCATTTACTTGGGGTCGGCGCGGCATGTTTTTTTTCTTCCATACCTCTCTATCGCCCCTCAACTCGTCACACACTTCCTTCCCATTCATATCATCTCTCACGCAGTCCATGCACCTGTTTCTTGGTCAACCTCTTCCCTTACAACCCTCCACATTCATACTTAATACCCTTCTAGTAACCCTAATCCATAACATGTCCATACCACACTAACCTCCTAAGGCCCAGCATACAATACAAAATGGCATGGAAATTGGAATCGTCTGGTGTCGGAAAAAGAGTTCTTTCGTTTGTTTTAAAAAGTGCCCGAAACAAAACAACATCAACTCTATCCCTGTTGAATATAATTTATATTCCTTCAACAGAATAAGTCCTATGAGTAGGCCCATGGGTCTTAGATAGCCAAATCTATCGCAACACGTCTTTATTACCTACTATAGGAGTAAAGTACGTGTTCCGATATATTTGGCTACTTTGGCTGCTACTAACTATATGATGCTGACTGTACTTAGTTAATCGACGGCCGGTTTAGCCTAGTTAGTGACTTGCCCACTATCCTAGCTAGAGGTCCGGGTTCAAATCCCGGTAAGTTTAAGGTAATATTTGTTCCTGAGTCATGGATGTTTTCTAAGTATGTAAGTACTTATTTATTTATCTAATCGTATGGCTTACGTTTAATAGATAGGCTACTATTATTTGCCTATTTGCCTATAGTTCATCTATATAATGTTTATCGTCGCCATAGTACCTACAAGCTTTGCTTAGTTTGGGACTAGGCCGATTTGTGTAAAAATACCCCGCAAATATTTAAATCGTCGGTATTTTGCTTAAGCAAATTATTTGTTACTTAAAAGAATGAGAGAGTAA
Source organism: Epinotia bilunana (assembly GCA_947049275.1). Lineage (NCBI taxonomy): Eukaryota > Metazoa > Arthropoda > Insecta > Lepidoptera > Tortricidae > Epinotia > Epinotia bilunana. The sequence continues at coordinate 10,577,603 of OX346275.1, read as the reverse complement.
GTTTAAAGTTGGAGTACAATGTGACACAAGATGGCGGTTAGACAGCCCAAAAGTTATTTGGCTCGCGTAGTATGTAACTAATAAAGCCACTAAGAGCCACAAAGCTACCACGCAGGGTTGGGCAGTATTTCAATTACATGTATTTGAAATACGTATTTGAAATACAAATACGTATTTTGTATTTGTATTTCAAATACTAATTGGCGAAGTATTTTGTAATTGGTATTTCAAATACCGCACTCACATGTATTTAGTATTTTGTATTTCAAATACTTTTCTTTTTAAAATACATTTGCACTAAAATACATTTTATTTAATCCTATACCAGTATAATGGACCGTTTTTTAATATAGTTAGGGGCTTAGGGCACTGTGGCAACACTTTACTGTAAGTGTCAATGTCAAACGTCAAGTGCCAACTGCCAATTTAGTTCAGGAGGCGAGGAGAGGAATTCAGTTCGGAGGATTTGAATCGGATAGATCTGAGTCTGAAGATAATGGATTTCAATTCACGTCCATCTACATCCACGTTGATAATGACGATAGCGATGGTTACAGTGAAAGTTCAACAACTGATTAGGGGGGGCAGTAGGGGTTAATATAGCGCGCCTCAAGGCTGTATCTACCCTCGAGGCGGGAGCATGGTTGCACGCGCTACCCTCCCCCCACAAAGGCACGCTGTTGGATGACGATTCCCTTAGAATCGCGGTTGCGTTGCGGTTGGGGTGTAAGGTCTGTGAGACGCACCGTTGCATGTGTGGGGTGGTGGTTGAGGAAAACGGGCACCATGGTTTGAGCTGTCAGAGGTGTGCGGGGCGTTTTCCGAGGCACCACGCCATAAATGATTTGGTTCGTCGGGCTTTAGTTTCGGCCAATGTGCCTTGTATCCTGAAGCCTCCGGGGTTGTGCCGTACGGATGGGAAAAGGCCGGATGGTCTAACATTGGTTCCGTGGCGGAAGGGGCGGTGCCTCTTATGTGACGCTACATGTGTAAGCACATTTGCCCCGACCCATTTGAGCCACGTCGGCCGCCGAGACGGCAGCTCGGCTGAAACATACAAAGTACTCCGCCTTGGAGCCAATGTACGACTTTGTACCAGTCGCGGTAGAGACTGCGGGACCTTGGGGTACGGAGGCCAAAGATTTTATACGGGATTTGGGGCGGCGGCTTAGGGATAGGGGCTGTGATCCTCGTTTCGGATCGTTCCTGGCTCAACAGATTTCTTTGGCCATTCAGCGTGGCAACGCCGCCAGTGTCATGGGAACTTTCGGGCCACCAACGATCCGGGGCGGTCCTTTTTGTTAGTTTAGGTTATAACGTGTTATTGACGAAGCCTGTTGCGGATTCTATCATTGTTAGTTAAGTACCTACCTAAGGGGATGTTTTTTTGTACGCAATTGACGAAGCCTGCGTTGCGGATATTTTTATGTACTATTATTTATGTACAACTGATCCACTAATTCTAACCGGCAAATACTACAAAGTGACGACGGGCTCGAGTGTCCTCCCCGGAGGTAGAAGCCAAGATCCAGTAAATTGAAGCATCTTGTTGTGCTCTTCCAGTCCATTTCATTGGCTGGATACATTCATTCACCTACTAGGCGGAACTTATCTGACAATACTTTTAGGAATTTAGTTTTTATGAAAGGAAATTCCTTCTTCACTTTATAAAAACGTGTAAAAATTGTTGTGAGATAGGTTTCAAAGAAGTTCGATAATGTATTTTGTATTTCAAATACATTATTTTGAATACTGTATTTTGTATTTTGTATTTCAAATACCTGTAACCAAAGTAGTTTGTAGTTTGTATCTCAAATACATTTTTACATGTATTTTGTAATTTGTATTTCAAATACAATGAAGCCAGTATTTTGCCCAACCCTGCTACCACGACTACGCAAACAATCAACTCGAAAGTTCTAAAAAAGCTCCAAGCTTTTACACTTAATTTAAACCAGCTTTCTAACCCGAGTTCGCCTCAAGCGGCGATATACAAAACTGTGTTCTAGCTTGTGTTACAACCTTAGGGCTAAAGTAACATTTAGAATCAAAAGGTATTAAGTGCATTACACTCTTAGTAACTTAGGCCTTTCTTTCTATTACCTTTGGATAGTAGGAAGGAACATCTTAAAAGAGAAAGGTAGTAAGTGCTTAAGGAAGTGCTACACGTTTATGCTGTTCTATCACAAATAGATTTGCTAGGCGAGAGGAATGCCCTACTAAACTTGATCCAGTAGAGTCGTGACCTGCTGCGCTAGGTTACTTATATCTACAATCAATAACCGCAGCAGAAACGACAACCAACCTTGATACCGAGCACTAAAGTTGAATTTTCTTTGACGTAGGGTAACTTTTTCCGAAATGATTGCAAAATTTTGAAAAATAAACTTTACTGTCGACGCTTTTCGGTTGGTATTTGAGTGAGTCGCTAAGTTATATAAGTTCGTTTTCTTTTTAATGAATATTAAGGTTTTCTTTGATAAAAATAAGACCAATTTTTAAAATATCAAAATATCGCATTTAGATACGTCACCGTGTTTGCAACCTATTTTGCTCGATATCCTATTCGCATTAAGGTTTATTTTCCCTTGTTTTTCGAGGTTTCGTAACATCGCGATAACAAACTCACCAGTCCCTTGGCTTATTCCTTCCCTGCTACTCACAACGTTTAACATCTTGCCTCAGGATAACCAGTATAAGTCTGACCCCGATTACCTACAGTTTAAACCAAACCAGGGCTCAAGTTACGTTGTAAGTCGAGTCAAGACTGGTTATAAATGGCATAGCTTTTCGTTACGATTACGAATCGGAGTGTTTCAAACGGAATTGTGTAACTAACTTTTGCAATATATTATTTCGAACATAAAGATGCCTATGGGAGCAATGTTTTTGATTACAAGCTACGGGACAAATACGTAATGGTTACGTGAGCAGTTTATTTTTCAGGCTTTATTTAGGTTCGATTTGTATATTTGTCTTCCGGGAAGTCCGCGGGGAGTCTGCTGGATGCGGGTGGCGCAAGACGACTGGTGGTCGAGCCGAAAGACGTCTATTGCTGGATATAGGCCTCCCGGAAAGAGTGCCACAATGACCGGTCCTGCGTCACCCGCATGCTGCGGACTCCCGCAACCTTTACTGGGTCATCAGTCCACCTTGTGGGCTTCATTACTACCGATTCACTGCCGCGAAGACACACACATTTTGTGTCAATTGTATTATATTTCTACTCCCTTTGTCTCTGTGTGTCTTTTGTGTAGTGAATAAATGTCTTCTTTCTTTCTTTCATTACATGGTTTGAATCATGATACTCTTAACTCGATAAATCAAAAGGTTCAACGCCTGCGTAAGTTTTTGCAGAAAGCTTCCGAGGAAGAATTGTAGTAACAAAGGGACTGTTTTTCCTAGTTTAAGGACGGCAAGAGACTCCGAACCTTAAAGTAGACATCTAACTTATCTAGTTCTATTTATTTATTTAACCCTAAACTGCAAAGTAAGACAAAAACCGTACGTTCAAGTTTCAAGTCTCGTTTGCGCTGTATAAAGCACAAAAATTCGTTTTAGAAAAAAAAATATTGAGTACTATTCCTAATCGGCGTAAAACACCTGTTTATGCGTGTTTTCTAGATCTCTCTAAGGCTTTTGACCTTGTAAATTACGATGTACTTTGGCAAAAGCTTGACGAGACAAATTTCCCTAGAGAGCTAACACGCATATTTAGATACTGGCATACGCCAGCCAGAGAAATAGTGTAAGATGGAGAAACATTTTGTCAGATGCGTGATGGGAACCTTTGCACCTGGAGTGGCGCGGGGCGGGTTATTCGATACTTAGTTTTTAGTTTAGATTAGTAGGGAATTTTAGGCTTAGGTTTCTAATTTTAATGTATTGTTTTGTTTCGATCTATGTTGTGACATGTATATTATTTGATTTTGGACATTAAAAGATATTACTTTGTCAGATGAATATGGATTTGATTGTGGCGTCAGGCAAGACGTCAAGTAAGCTCGCCAAAATTATTTAATCTGTATATTAACAAGTAGCATTCAACAACATAAGCTATGCAGATGATATGGTGCTGTTGAGCCCATCGGTGGGCGGACTGAGAACCCTTATTAAGGCTGCACATTCGAAATTTTCGTGAAAATTAGTTGTTTTGTAACCGTTTTATACATTATAACGTAAAATTTTTGTTGTCGGAAAAAATATATCATAATCTGCAAGATATGCGACGGTTCATAGTTTTCGTAGAAATCCATTTTAACAATAAAAATTAGAGAAAAAGAAATCTAGTCACCCCTATTTTTTCACTTGTAACCATTTTACTGCTCCATTTTTTATCAGAATAATATGAATTTTTATAACTTTCTTCATACAATAATGAACAAGGGCATCATTTTCTTACTTTCTTAAAAATTTATCTCGTTTTCTGAAATATTCCGCCAAAGTTCCTACGCCTCCCCGTTTTCGTCCATACGGTCAGTTCGGGACGAGACACGTTGCATGACGGACCTGTGTCAATTTGCGCTGCGCCGAAATTTTTAAATATTTGTGGAAATTGTGGACTATATTTGTTGCATAGAGTGGACAATCCGTTTTGTGATTCGTATAGTAGGTAACTAATAAACATTTGCGTATAGTTTAGTTTTTAATGACAGATAATTTTGTTGCATAGAGTGGACAATCTATTTCGTGGTTTGTAAAGTAGTAGGTACTATAGACAAGACAGCTGACTGACCATCCGTGCACTTTATGTGCATTGTAATAAGGTTCTTATATAAATAGAGGATGGTCAGTTAACTATGTTGGCGTTTGTACCTAATTAACATTTACGTAGATATAGTTTAGATGTTGTTTTTAGTTCAAGATGGGAAATAATAATAATAATAATAATAAATTCGTGAAAATGAATTATTCACCAGCAACTTGCTCTGCTATAAGGTCTTGTGGTTTCCGAAGTGCCTTACTATAAGTACACCCCTGCGCCAGTTCTCGAAAATGGTCGTGCCACGCTCTATTGGGATCGATCTGTCATCACGGACAGGACTATTCTTGCCAATAGGCCTGATATTGTGCTGACAGATCTATCGAAACGCCAGGCAGTGCTCGTCGACATCACCATCCCCCATGATGAGAACCTCGTGAAGGCCGAGAAGGACAAAGCCAGCAAGTAAATAGACCTGGCTCACGAGGTAACCGCCACGTGGGATGTTGATTCGACGATCATCGTCCCGATAGTCGTTTCGGCGAACGGTTTAATAGCGAAGAGTCTCCACCATCACCTCAAGAGACTTTCGCTAGATGGCTGGATCAAGGGTCAGATATAGAAGGCGGTACTCCTGGATACTGCGCGGATAGTCAGGAGTCTCTGACGCCCTGACCACCGGCAGCTTAGGCCCCGCCTCGCTGCCGGCGGTACCCTAGGTTAGGTTTTTATAATGATTTTATGTTTTGTATATAGTTTTTATTTTTCACTTTTTATATAATTATTGTAAAAACCTAGCCTAAGATTGAAGTTGAATAAAGAGAATAATAATAATAAATTCTTTATTTCAGGCCAGTTTTCCCATAGATTGTTAGTAACATACAAACTTACGATACTAGAGTTAGTACGTCTTAGCTTAGGTCTCACAAATTTTTCAATAATTATTTTGGGTCTTTGGGGTTAAATAAGCGCAGGAGGAAAATACGTAATATCAAGAAATTTTACAAGAGAAGAGGAAAAAGAATACACAAGTAAATACCTATTCTATCAAAGTATCAAATATCTAAACAGTATCAAAATTGGGAAATCGCTAAAACCAGACATTTTATTAGTAAATATATTTACAATATCTATTGCTTAGGAGCATGAACAATTATAGAAACAATATTGTTTTATCTGCTCGTATTAATGACTGTCAAGTGTTAATGGAATAAGTTATAATAAAAATAGTGGGCTTGGCAAATATTGTAAGTACCTACCTATGGGTTGCATGCCAACTCCAAGTTCGATACAGAGTTATTATTTGATATGAAACAAAGTATGGTTAACGTACAACTAATCTATAAGTATATATTTACCCGAGGCCGATTTCTGTACAATCAGCATAATATAGTTAGTAGCAGCCAAGTTAGCCAAATATATCGGAACGTACATTCATTGAAATAGTCTTTGTTACTATAAGTAGGAGTAAGGAATGTGTTACGGTATATTTGGCTACTTTGGATGCTACTAACTATCTGATGCTGACTGTACACGCCATCATCATCAAATCAAGGAAGTAGAACGTAATAACAATACCGAAAATTAGTTTAAAACTTAACAACCTTACACAAAAGGTAACGGACAGACAGACACACTTTCGCATTTATAATATTAGTATGGAGTATGGATATGGAAGTATGGATAGTATGGATTATATGTCTTTCCCGCTCACGGGACAATGATGTCTCGGACCTTTGGGAGGCGTGTGTTGAGCTCTGAGCCAACACGTAGAGGCCCTTTTGACAATTTAATGAAATGCAAGGAGTACACCAAGCGGATGCAGTCTCTTCCCGTGTCATGGGACGCACACAGAAACAGCACCCGCTGGGGTGTAAGAGTCTATTGCTAGTTGATGGAATCTAAATAAAACGGGTTATTGGGTGAAAATGATGGACTAGTAGCTGGGCTATTGGATGAAACATCGGACGCCTGCCCAATAAAACTGTTTCACATTTTATCTCTGGCAGACGGTGACTCGCTAACTGCTAGATGGGCCCCTATTAATAGCGACATAAAAAAATGGCCTAAAGGCAACAGTAGGTATGGATTATTATTATTACCTTTATATTTTTTTCGCACTATCCGTCTCTCTCTTATTAGAATATTTAGTAACAGAGGTATAGTGCGAGAAAAATCGAAAGTATGTCGCGGCCGTCTACTGTTAGGCGTGCTGAGGGCCTACCGCGAAACGAAACCGAACTTCGTTCGTGTATCTCCCTCTTGCTAGTTCGAGCGACAATGAGAGTTATTCGAACGAATTTCGTTTTCACTAGCACGGCTAGCACGAGACGGCCGTGACATACTCTCGATTTTTCTCACACTATACCTCTCTTTCCTAATGTTCTAACAAGAGAGAGACCGATAGTGCGAGAAAAATCGAGTGTATGTCGCGGCCGTCTCGTGCTAGCCGTGCTGACGGAACTACACTAATCGTAAGTAAATACTATTATAATAGTAGAGACATAATTTTTGAACTTAATCAATTATGTAATTTATGTATGACAAATATCACGTTTCAATTAAGCATGACGAATGTCACCCACCCACGTCCACCCTTGCATTGGTAACGATGCGCGATGACGCGTCTGTAACTTAATCTATGTAACGCTTAATAAACGGAGAGGGTCGAGGCTCCGCCCATACGCTCAAGGACTTTAGCGGGTATACAAGCCTTAATAAGTGTGAGTCATATGCTTTAAAACATAATTTAAAATGTGTCGAAAAGCGAATACTTACATAGGCGGGAACCCCGTGCCCATCTCATGTCCCACCCATTCGCTTGAATGGCGAGCAGCTTAAGAGGGTTAACTCGTTTAAATACCTTGGGCACTTGGTAACCGACGGCTTGCACGACGATGCGGAAATCGAGAGGGAGCGAAGGGCTCTGGCGATCAGAGCCAACATGATAGCTCGCAGTTTCAGTTAAAATTGCGCTATTCCGTACGTACTTACATCACTGTATACCTGCAGCTTATGGTCGAGATACACGCAGCGCTCGCTCAATACATTGCGGGTTCAATATAATGACGCGTTCAGGTTGCTGTTGCTGCTGCCGCGCCACTGCAGCGCGTCTGGCATGTTCGCGGACGCGCACGTCGACATTTTTCATGCGACGCTGCGCAGGCGCTGCGCCGCGACGCTCCGCAGCGTCCGCGACAGCCGCCACAGCCTCCTGAGCGTATAGTAGCGGGGAGGTGGGACAGTGGCTTAATTAGGGCATCTTATAGGTAGGTTCAATCAGAATAATCACTTCTTGCCTGCAAACTTAAAAATAGTAATAATAGCTGCTATCCAAAGACTAATATTAGATATTTAATTATTTAACCACTACTTATATCTATTTCATAATCATATTTTATTTGTACTATTTATTTATTTAAAATACTACTAGTACGGGTCGCGCAGTATGCTGTCCCGCACACGTCGCTGGATCCTCAGAAAATTATTGGCACTGCCGTGTCAATGCATTGCTGAGTGGAGATCATTTCGGTAGCGAATCCCTGTTTGTTAGTTCTTAAGGTGTATTATATGAATGTACCTATGTAAACGATGTGTCACCCGAATAAACGTCTTTCTATTCTATTCTAATTGTCCTTCTCCAGGGAAAGCCAGACCAATCAATCCAATCTCGTGCCAGCCCGCCATTCGGCCAAACAAAACTAGGCTGACCGGCCGGCATTAGCATAGAAAAGTAAAACAATAGCTGCGGCCGTCGACCCCCGACCCGGCCGATGACCCGCGGTCTAATTCTGTTTAAAACATAGCGTTTCTACAGCCTTTGTTTGTGTTTACGGGTGTTTTTTTAACGGTGGCAAATAAGCAGACGCCCGTAGCATGTGAACGCTTGCGACTTTAAGGAGTCAAAGGGCGTACTACGACTGGACGCCCGCGCGGAATCTATTACAAAAAGCTGCAGGATAAAATATAGCCCGTCTAAAAGGATAAAGCTCCGGAGCCTAAAGGTGGTTTTCCACCGGCGAGGCGAGGCGGGGCGTGGATGGGCGAGAATTGAAATTCGTATGGGAGTTACTACCTATTTGCACTGAGCGCGCGCGCGCGCGGTGGAAATAGTAAGTATATTCGGGTAATTCTAACAATATTAATGCTGTTTAATTAAAAAAGACCAGGTTGCACTCCGGGAGTGCCGGCAGAAGTGAAAACTTGAATATTTTGACATTTCGAATCGACGAATACCGTAGCGACAGAAGTAAACTATTTCACTTGCAAATTAGCGCGTAAGAAATTATTGTGTGTCAGCTGAACGGGTAAGCGCCGCGGATTGCATGCCCTTTTTCTCGCTAAGTCGAATGGCGCAGCCAGTCTCGTGCTACGGCATGCCCCCCCCCCCCCCCTTATCTCGACATAATTATACCGCGAGATCCCGAATTCCCAATCTCGGTACGAGATTGCATTCCCTACATACAGGGCTGTCGCTACTAGCCAACTGAGCTAACGGAACAATGCATTCCGGTCACCAAATCTTCAAATCTGTTCCCACTTACTAGGGAGTAGGGGTATCAAGATCTAGCAGACGCGCCCCCAATCCGGCGTAGACGAAGAGGGAGAAGACGCGGGCGGTTTGCAGCCGTAAGCCGTTTCCTCCCCCAGTAGGGTCTTAGTGGGTTGGGGACCCACATCCACGGCTTCACATGTCTTGGAGGAGGGTGACATGCGTTTCAAACCCTCCTCTCCTTTGGCGTGGGTGCCCGCATTTCAATTTGCGGAGCCGCCGGGGGGCGTCGTGGTGGAATGCTCGCGATCCCACTGCGCCCCCATTAACGGCAGGTATGGAAACGCCGGAGTGGTTTTAGTGGGTAGACTCCCTCCCCCTTCTGTTTAAATACAGTTGGCTGGAGGTTGAGAGTCCCACATACCCCCCAATTATAGCTTCCCCGGCTGGGGGGATGCGTAAGGGCATTTCCACTCCGTCAAAAAAAAAAAAAGGGTATCAAGATCTACCTACCTGGAAGACTCAGACTTCTTAACGGCACCAACGTCTCAATTTATATTATACTAGCTTCTGCCCGCGACTCCGTCCGCGTGGAATTCGTTTATATCGTATTTCCATACAAACTTTCACCCCCCCTTTTAGGGAAGTGGGGGATTAGAAAGACACAAAAAGTAGCCTATGTCACTCTCCATCCCTTCAACTATCTCCACTTAAAAAATCACGTCAATCGTTTTGCCGTGAAAGACGGACAAACAAACACACAGATACACTTTCCCATTTATAATATTAGTATGATGGATTGAGAAATCGTCAGTTACGATGTGAAACCCAATACGATACTCGTAAATTAATTTTGTATCAAGCAGTGAAAATGTTTTGAAATCGGAAGTGTAGGGAACAGTTTATTCCACCTAAATACAAAATTATACAAAGCTCCAAACTAACAAACGTATCTCTCTATAAGATAATTATCGATATTTATATATTTTAAGTCAATTATCTCCGTAACTACATAGAGCAGCTCAAAAAAAGAGTTGATGTTAGGTCGTTTCGAGATGTCACAGAGGTTGCCTGGGATCGGAGTTAATGGAGGGCACCTCCTACACCTTAGCTTAGCTCTAGAGATTTCCGCATTTATTTTTGCTAATTGTACATACAATGTAAAATGGCGACAGCTTGCCGTGAATTATACTGAAGGTCTATTTCACCCATCGCATTGATATCACATTGCTACATTTGCGTAGCAACAGTAACTAGATGCCCGCGCGGCTTCGCCCGCCTCTTGCAAAGAGCGCAGGCAAACCCGCAGGATAAAATATAGCCTGTAACCATACAGAAAGAGCATTCTCCTATATTTTCGGAGAAATATTTTTTTGAAATGGGATTAGCGGTTCCACAGATTACCCAAAACATACAAACTTATAAACTTACAAGGCTACAAAGGAGTGTACAAATTCGGGGTCGGCAACGCGCATGTAACACGAATCCTTAAATATTGAAGGGTAGATAAGGCGGACTCGCACCGTACAAAATTACAAATGTATTACTCTCAAATTCTTCCCTGTAATTGTAGCATACGTTGATGTTACTTGCCTTTCATAGCTCTATTTCAACGGAAAGTAGGTACCTTATAAATTTTGATTCCCTTGAGTGTGTCGAAACACCTAAACGTTTTTTGCGACATAAACTATCTTTTTTATGTTAATTTAGAGAAGTTTGATGTTTTCTTTCTTGTCAGATAACTGTAAAGCTAACAATTTAATAAACTAACGTTAAATATACCTACATACGCAATTAGTATTTATCTTATAAGTCAAATTCAAATTAGGCAGGGCGATAAATATCATACTAACATCATTTCAATAAGTCGTGTGAAATACACTCCCGGGTGGGAACCAGACGTGACGTCATTTATGTCAGTGGCCTATATAATGGTTTAATGTATTTACCCGGAAGGCTAGAGAAAGAGGGCAATGGTTTCGAGTGTATCTCTATTTCTTTGGCACGTGCATACAGGGTGGGTATAACACTGGCAATTTTAGCGGCTAAACCTTTACGTACTCCACTACTTTTATAGTTGACCCAATAAGTAGTTCGAGACTCGGCACGGCTGCCTCAAGTCGATATCCATACGAACTAAGTTTGTGTTGGAATAACATGAACCTTTGTAAACGCTATGGAATCCGCCATATCTAGGTCGGAAACTCCAATAATCCAAAAAAACCGGCCAAGTGCGCGTCGGACTCGCGCACGGAGGGTTACGTACCATTACCTATAAAAACGGCAAAAAAATCACGTTTGTTGTATCGGAGACCCCCTTAAATATTTATTTTATTTTGTTTTTAGTATTTGTTATTATAGCGGCAACAGAAATACATCATCTGTGAAAATTTCAATTGTCTAGCTATCGCGGTTCTTGAGATACAGCCTGACGACAGACAGACGGACGGACAGCGAAGTCTAGGGTCCCGTTTTTACCTTTTGGGTACGGAACCCTAAAAATGAAGCTATTAGAGACTGTACGAAAAACATTCCAGTCGCTCAATTTTTATTCTATTTACAGAAGCTACTTTCCGACCTAGATAATATGACGAATTCTAGCGAGTCGTTTTATACGGATAGGTACAGTACAGATATTTTTGCCCGCTTTATTAAGTACTAGCTGATGCCCGCGGCTTCGCCCGCGTGGTTATTGGAAAATGTAACGTATTGAAATTTTCCCGTGGGAATTAGATGTTTTCCCGCTGGAAAAAGTAGCCTGTCACTCTCCAGCCTCTAAACTATCTCCATACAAAATATAACATTAATACGACGCTCCGTTGCGACGTGAAAGAAGGATAAACAAACACACACACACACACGCTTTCGCATTTATAATATTAGTAAGGATAAGGGTGGTACTGACGAAAATCCCATTCAGATATCTCAAAGAATTACGAAGCTAGCCGTTTTAATATTGCTTGTAAGAGAGAGAAAACGCTCGCAGAACGTGACGTCACGTGACAATCGTTTCATTCATATGAAGGTGCATTTTGCGAAAAGGGACAGAATATACCCCCTCTTAAAACTTTGGTCACTTATAACTGTGATTGTTTAATCCCCTTTATTACTTTTTTCTCCATTTCACAATATTTTAAATCTTTTTTCGGGAAAATTCAACATTGGTTATTTTATTTGGCGTCTACACCCCTATTGGCAATAAATTATGTTATGTGCCATTTACCGGCAACTCTTGAAGATAATATTTTGGATACTTACTTCAATTATAATTATTTGTTGCAAATGTTATTCAATGTAATTAAGGACCACCATAATTACAAAAACACTATGGTATAAATGTACATATTTGCATGGTGTTAGTAACAGCTGGAAAAGGTGAAACAATAATGTAGTTACTCTAAGACATGTAAACTTACCTTTTTGATGCAAATAAATTTTGTTTGTTTGTTTTTTTTGTTTGGAATATCGATATTTCTACTTGGTTGTCAGTGATAATGTTATTTTTGTCAGAAAGACAGGGTTTGTCAACATTTAATGTTTTGACGACCACTTTAGCCTAGTTGGAAGTGACGCTGCCTACGCCTATAAGAGAAAGGTCCTGGGTTCGAATCCCGGTAAGGGCATTTATTTGTGTGGTTGGGTTGAGCACGAATATTTGTTCCTGAGTCATGGGTGTTCTCTATGTACTTAAATATGTATTTATCTATATAAGTATGTATATCGTCGCTTAGTACCATACCTCGAATAATTCATGCGGATGACGTCAAACCGCTCGTAGGATGATTTCAAATAGTATTTTCATAAATAATTACTACTTATCATTTATCATCTTGAATTAAACGACATCGTCACTTGGAATGAGCCGTGTAAATGAATAGGATAAATAATAACATAAAATTGTCTTTTTTTTTGTTTTTTTTTTTAATATATATACTTTTATTATAAATAATCGTACTTACGATAGCAAATTTCGTAACATTTATTTTATGCACGACATCGTCCCGTCATTCTGTATAAATCTCATGGAGTTACAGACGATTATTGTTTTACTTCGTGCGATATGTCACACGGAAGTTTAATACAAAAATCATCCTGTGTACAAAGTTACGTCATTTTTACGTCATCCGCATGAATTGTTCGAGCCCTGCTTAGTACCCATAGTACAAGCTTTGCTTAGTTTGGGACTAGATCGATATGTGAGGGTGTCCCCAAATTTTATTTAATAATGTCAGCCATCATGCTTTGCTCACTTTGTTTAGACGACAGCGGGACAGGGACTGCCATGCGAGTCATAAATACTATGACCCCTGACCCGGGCGTTGACCCCAGCCGTGACTCCATCAGAGCTACTAAATGTGCTCTAATTCTGGCATAGGTGCTAAAACTGTTTCTTTGAACTATTTTAGGAGGTTTTGATCGTTTTCTGTTTTTTTACTTTGATTAATTTTATAGGTAACAACAATAAAGGTTAGGAATTTGCACACACATCTTTACAAATATAAACATGAGGAGTAAAAATGGGAACCTTCAGTATAGAATTTAGGTACTTACATGCCAAATGTACCTTTAAAAGTTCACACGTAACAGAACATCCAGCATTAGCCGTGTTTAAATTCCTCGAACCGAACAACGAACAGAGCCAAGCTTAGAGCAAAACATCGCTACGAACATTTTCACGATCATTCTAGGGAACGCTCTGGTAAATGCTGTGCGGGAGGTGTGGGGGGACGGGGCGGCGTAACAGTAATAAAATTGCTCGGCTCGGCAAAAAGCTCGAACTAAATTTATTTATTTATTTATTACAATACCATGGCTCACAACGTGAATAGGTTTATGGTTACCATGTCAGGGCGTAGCAATTTTTGTAGCTATTATAAAATTATAGGTACAATACAAGAAATAAATCGGACTTCCTACATACAACCAGGCTATTAAATAATTCATTAAGATAACAAAAGGATTTGAAATATTTTTAGAAAACAGATACATGAATGTCAGTAGGGTTTGTATACAAAATTTCGATTAATAAATAAAATACAATTATAAAATAACTATAAGACTAACAGTTTTATTAGAAAATGTATTGTCATTTCGGTAGAATGCTCGCTTCTGTAACGTAACATTAGCTAGAATGCTCATTACCAACATGATACCAATAATGACAAAACCTTGACACCTGTTTCGTCTCTCTACGAGACATTATCAGACCCCGTATCATGGTCGGCCTTATCACGCGATAAGTGACAAGATAAGAGCGTCGTCTCGTTCTATCAAACGGTGTCAGCCAGTGACGGACGCCCTATCCTGTCACTTATCGTGTGATAAGGTCGACCATTTCAATTCAATTCAATTCCTGAGCTGTTGTTCTCGTAACGTATCGTGAAAGTACTCGGCACCGTTCGACAGAACGAGACGGACGCTCTATCGTGTCACTTATCGTGTGATAAGGTCGACCATTTCAATTCAATTCAATTCCTGAGCTGTTGTTCTCGTAACGTATCGTGAAAATACTCGGCACCGTTCGACAGAACGAGACGGACGCTCTATCGTGTCACTTATCGTGTGATAAGGCCGACCATGATACGGGGTCTGGTTCTATTCTGCTATCTTCTTCCACGGTTGGGTATGTTCCTTGGTCAAGCCTGTTACATTACAACCTGTGGCAACTTTTTGTTAACACGTTCACGTGCGCGTCTCACTTATTAAGATGTCGTTGTTCTGCACAGTATATCCTCATACAAATTGAAATGACGTGTATGGACTTTGTAATTATGACACACATAAATAAAATGCAAAATTCGACGCAAACGTTTGTTAACGTCAACGTTTAAGGACGTTGTGTTTCAAGTGAGTTATTTTAGTTTAGTAATTATGGGACAACGCTTTAACACGTCAACGCTATTGGACGTTGTAACATTTATATTGTTAATGCGCTTAAGTATTATTGCACAACGTCATGCCACGTCATCATCCTTTTAACGTTCATTGACGTTCTGTTACACAATATAAGATTTTACACGGAAAGTATGGCACAACGTGTTCTCTCGTCAACAGTCTTTTAACGTCACCTGACGTTCTGCAACAGAACCTGTGATCTAACACCTACTAAAACTATACAACGTCGTATAAAGTTCATGTAATTTCAACGTGTCCTGACGTTCTGCAACACAATATAAGTTTTGTCTCAGAACTGATGGTACAACGTCTCATCACGTGAATACCTTTTCATCGTCTTGTAACGTTCTGTCACGTAACATGTTATTCAACGCATAACAGAATGCACAACGTCGTATGATTTACACGGCTCCTGACGTTCTACAACATAACGTATCATGAAATACCTAAAAAACTGCTCGACGTCTATGTATGTCCACCTAAACCAACGTTTTCTGAAGTTCTGTCATGTAATTTACGATTTTAATCAGTAATTATTGCACAACGTCATATTTAGTGATTTTTTACACAGTTATAAGACGTTCTATCAATTTCTTCATGATATGGCGGTGGTGGAGAACCCGGGTTGACTTCTATCGATTCCAGATGTGGCGGTGGAGGAGAACTGGGGTTGGCTTCCATCTCTTCCAAATGTGGCGCCGGTATTAGTGAAGCACCCGGGTTGGCTTCTATCTGTTCTGGATGTGGCGGCGGTATTGGTGGAGCACCCGGGTTGGCTTCTATCTGTTCCGGATGTGGCGGTGGTATTGGTGGAGCACCCGGGTTGGCTTCCATCTGTTCCAGATGTGGCGGTGGTATTGGTGGAGCACCCGGGTTGATTTCCATCTGTTCCGGATGTGGCGGCGGTATTGGTGGAGCACCCGGGTTGGCTTCTATCTATTCTGGATGTGGCGGTGGTGTTGGTGGAGAACCCGGGTTGGCTTCTATCTGTTCCAGATGTGGCGCTGGCGGTGGTATTGGTGGAGCACCCGGGTTGGCTTCCATCTGTTCCAGATGTGGCGGTGGTATTGTTGGAGCACCCGGGTTGATTTCCATCTGTTCTGGATGTGGCGGCAGTATTGGTGGAGCACCCGGGTAGGCATCCGTCTGTTCCATATGTGGCGGTGGTATTGGTGGAGCACCCAGGTTGGCTTCCGTCTGTTCCGGATGTGGCGGCGGTATTGGTGGAGTACCCGGGTTGGCTTCCATCTGTTCCGGATGTGGCGGCGGTATTGGTGGAGCATCCGGGTAGGCTTCCATCAGTTGCAGATGTGGCGGTGGTATTGGTGGAGTACCTGAGTTGGGTACTCTACCTGGGGTGGTACCCATCTTCTCGGGATGCAACGTTAGGTCGAGTGATAGTGATAAATTCTCCAAAGTAAACTCATCTTCTAATTTCTTAAGTACCTCAGAAGAGACAGAAAGGGTATCAGCGTCTGCGTCATCTCTTGAATTGGTGCTGCCGTTAGGACTCTGTTGTCGAGCTACAGTGGAACTGCTGACATTACATTTAGACTTTTTGGCCATAGGTGAGATACTGACGATGTGGTTGGAATATCCTTTTTGGGCATATGTGTAACACGAAGGTCAAAAATGCTCTCAGAGCTGGAGGATAAACCATCTTCTGTATCTTCTATGACGCTCTCAGCATCCGAACCAGAAGATTTGTCAGTTGTACCAGCTTCAGACAGACTATTTCGAGTACCAGATTCATTATGTTTACGCTTTCGTTTAGATCGAACAACAAAATCACTCAGTGCTGCTACTGGAGATATTGTCGTCCTGTGGGTCGTAATTGCTGTCAGAACCGTATTCGCCATTATCACTATAAGGATTAGGTGTCAGGTCCCGCGATGATCCCGGTTGTTTGACAACTTTCACGGTTTTCTTCTTGCGAGGTGGTCGTTTTTTATTCATCTAAAACAATCCAATTACAATGTTTTAGAGCATTTCTACACAAATCAAATTTCTAATAAGATAAATCAATGAAATTATACACGCAAATAGCCAATATTACTTACGATGCTGCAATACAGCGGTAGCCGTCGAAACCAGTCGGATCCTGCGCACGCGTTTCCCCCGCGGAACGCACAAGCCTACTGAATGTATGGACTTAGGAACTAGCACCGACGTCACTGAACGTTGTAAGTGTGCGTACAGATCCTCGTTTGTGTGCGTGCGAGTCATCTATAGTGAGGTTAAAATTAGATACAGCGTGGCACTAGCGATTCCATTTTTTGACATGTTGTAGCACAATGACGTAGCTACTAGAATCTGATACAGACACTGGGCGTTCACTCACGTTGTACACGATAATATATATTGAAATTGGACTGCTAGAGACGTTCTGATGTATCGTATAAACCCATGTTTTACGTCTTATCACGTAGCGCACATGAACGTGTTAAAATTACAAATGGGATTGCGTTTGACCTTCGTCTAACTTGATAGAAAGTTAAGTCACGGCCTAAGATGGATCTATCCTTAGATAGTCACCATTCATACTGTGTCACATATTCAGCCCTCTGAAAGTTCACCGTGTATGTCTAACGGGTCCTCTCCCTATCCACCATCATGGGCCATCATACAGGAAGCCACTATGCGTTAGACGGAGAGTGACATACTTCCATCGCATTCCAACGTATAACTGCGTCCCTGTCCTGCGCCATGATGGTCCATTCTGTGGAGGAGCCTTTAGAGACTGCTTTTCTAACGTATTTAAGGAATAGGTACATACATTTCGAGCCTTTGGTAGCTTCAACAGCCACATGTCCTTCACGTAATCTTTGTTCAACAGCTTTGCCACAGTACTGCTTCCATTTCCCATTCCAAAGTGACCGAAGAAGAAAAAAATATACATAATAAAATATATAGGTACCTAGGCCTAACTGGATTGTAGTTCACCGGATGGCTGGAGCCAAAAATAACTGCAGTTCGATTCAAACCCGATCACTGCACAGACATAGAATCATTCACTGGAAGCATCGAATAAATTTATTATTTTAATAGCTCCAACACGTTATGCTTTATACTTTCCGCGGTGCCTGGGGTTCAGGTTGGACTTTTTGGTAGCTGTGCGTTTCAGCAAAATTTTCTTGGTGATAAAAGTTTATTTGACCTCGCTTCAAATCTAACAAGTATTTGTCTTAGTTGATAGTATTTAAAGTATGTATACTCTATTGCAAAATGAAAACAGACTAACTAAAACAATAAGGACAAAGGCGAGCTTATCCATTGAAGGGATCTCTTCCAGCTAACTTTTCAGCAAATGAGTTAACAAAACATGTGGGAGACGACGATAGTAAAAATTGTGAGTTATGTACCAAAACTGAAAAATAAAAACTAAAGCAATAAAAAATATTTTGAGTACTAACCTGAATCCAAAAATGATAGTATACAGCGGTCACGGTCATGTCTTAGATTTGGTATGATTTGATAGGTGCATAAACAATAGGGAAGTTGACCGATTAAATCAGGAACATTTTTATATTTATAAAACATCAAAAACGCTTAGTTAGTATAAAGTTTTTAGGGAAACGGGTGTAAGTCACGATTTACTCGAAAAGCGTACATTATTTCGTATTTAGGTATGAAAAAAGGCTTTAGAATAGCATAAATATGTCGCCGCTTGATGTTTTACGAGTATTTTTGTTTGTTTGTTGGTAACTCGTCAACTCCCGAAGTGGTCGTTATTCATTAAACACCCTTTAACCTATTTTAGCTAAAATACTCCGTATAAAAACCTCTTGAACATGGTTCCAATACAGGCTTCTGCCTTACCACCTGGAAGCTCGAATCCTATTTCAATTTAATCTAAAGATCCGTCCCGAGGTTGTCTCGGGGGACTTTGGTGTTCAAGAAAGGATAGAAACGGTTTTTAAAGGGTCGGGAACGCGCTTCTAACTATCTTATAAATAGTTGTAGGTGGCCATAGGCCATAGGCATATGATTATTTAAGCTCTTGCGTTGTCTCTTTTCCCTTTCTAACTACATCTTTAATTTCGTCATCGTTTTTCGAGAACCCTTATAATTATAATAATCCGTAAGCCCACTCCCAATAAACCTACGTCTCATGACAGCAGGTCGAGAAAGTTGCACTAAGCAAGGGAAAATTTTAAAAAAATTGGCCTAAAGTTTGAAAATCCTTCACTTCCGGTCAAAATTCGTATATGGGTAGGTATATTAAATGATGAAACCTTGTCGCGTCATAAAAGTAGGTAATTTAGTAATAATTAGTAAGTAAATTGTAATTGAGTAAACTATATAACTTAGACTTAACCTTTGACATTAAAAACTATTCAAATTAAAATTTAGGTACATGTCAAATTGTTCACTATATACATATATTACTTTTTACATAATAAGCAGCATGACCCGGAATATAGAATTAAGTTACTTATAAGAACATTTGTGTGCCCTAACAGGGTGTCATGGAAGCCTTTTTGTATAATCTGAACACCTCAAGTACATGACTTTACAAATAAACATTCTATTCTATTCTATATTTACGTCGTGTGACAACAGTACGAGACAGGTGGCATCATCTGGCCCCTAATTCGTACTGAAATGGCCGGAAGTACTTGGCTGTTGTCACATGACGTAAATTTTGACCGGAAGTGAAGGATTTTTTTTTTCTCCTGCTCAGCACAACTTTCTGGACCTGCTGCTATGCATTTTATCATGTTGTCTTGAGACTTAGGTGAATTGGGAGTGGGCTTACGGACTATACTATTGTTCTTAGTCGGTTCCAGTGGCTATAGCCCGGACGTCGATCGTGTAAATTCATCATAATTTTATATTTAACCCGCGTCAGCTGCCAACGTTAATTTTGGCTTTACGGCGCCGTAAACCGGCGAAAGGGCGAGAATCCGCCATTTTGTTGAGTTCAGGTCGTGTGCTCGGAGACATGTGGAGTTATTGCCAGGTTTTATGTTGTCACTTTACTCGCATTTCGCACAGATTTTCGAAAGAAGAACGAATAATGGTACTCGATAAGAGCTAGAAAAAGTTAATATTATTCTTTTAAAGTTTATGACACTAACTGTATAGTTTTAATTATTTAAACTGAGCTCATGAATGGCCATTGTACTGAGCTCATGAATAGCCTTTGTTTGCCTTTTTTCGTTTGTAAAACATGTTACCACCACGTAAAATGTTCATTGAATACCTAATGAACTCTATCTTCTTATACAATAGATTCCAAATTAGCTACGAGATAAAATACCATACACAGCGCCTTGTACCTGGCTCGCTGGGAGCGCGTTGTTTTATCTTTTAGTCCATTTTGAATCTATTGAATAAGACGAAAGAGTTCATTATACAATGAAAATTTTAAGTGGCGCTTACCTTTTTCCTGCTAAAAATGGCACGCGTCCACAGAGTCGTATTGTTAGACTTGAATGCTATTGTTCTGAAGATAAGAAGATCAGTCCAGTTCAGAAAATCTCAACTATACCTACATGGATCGTTACGAAAATAAAAGATTTTGAATTTGTATATTAAACTAATACCTTTTTACAGGCTTAATATTAACTTGACTTGTTCGTATGTAAGTATAAAAGTATGTAAGTATGCATGTAAGTAAGTTGTCCGTCACAATTTGCAATCCATTTTTCAGTCACTTGCCGTTATCCGATTGAGTTGAAATTTTGGTTATTAGTATAGTTTGGATGACAATTCAATATTATGGTACCATCGAGCTGATCTGATGATGGAGACAGAAGGTGGCCATGGGAATTCAGTATTTAACCGACGTAACCCCGTTGAGTTTGGGCTCGTTAGAATCGTGTGAATGATGATGGTATACAGAAAAGTACAGTCGGCAACAAAAGCTTGTACCAAAAATTATTTTTTTAACAGAAACTTATATAGCATAATTTTATACTTTTGCCTATTGTTCAATGGAGCAGCGTAACCAACAAAGTACTCCACCTTTCTTATTCTGTGACCTTACAGAGAAGACCAACGCCATATTAACACTACTGCGTGCTCTGTGGTATCATATGACGACCGGTTTAGCCTAGTTGGTAGTGACCCTGCTTACGAAGCAAGATGTCCTGGGTTCGAATCCCGGTCAGGGCAGTTATTTGTGTGATGAGCACGAATATTTGTTCCTGAGTCATGGACGTTTTCTATGTATTTAAGTATTCATTTATCTATACAAGTATGTTTATCGTCTACTAGTACCCATGGTAGCTTTGCTTAGTTTTTTTAGTTTGGGAGTAGGCCACAAAATACTACACTAGTGTCTAAATGTTAACAGTTCTCTGGTTGCCAAGAATCCTCAAACAATAAAGGCTACTGTGTCTCCTTACCAGGCAGACCGTACATGCCATTTTGCCACCCTCGTGGAAAACACCTCCATTTTTATTTTTCTATTCATAAGAGAAGTTAATACACGTTTGGTTCATCCTATGCCGTTAACAATCCATTAGTATCCATTTACCCACAAGGTGGACTGATGACCTGGTGAAGGTTGCTGGAGTCCGCTGGATGCGGGTGGCGCAGGATCGGTCACATTGGCACTCTTTGGGGGAGGCCAGTGTCCAGCAGAGGACGTCTTTCGGCTGATATGATGATGATGGTGATATACATTTAATAACACTCTTATCACCAGTGATCGGAATTAGGTGAGCCAAATACCTATTCTTCGCAAGAGGACATAATATAAAGTGGTTGCAACCGGGTAGGAAAACAGAATTTTCTCTTAAATACCGGGTATTCGTTATTTTTCCGGGTACCAGTCGTAATGTTCAACATATATGTTTTTACTTATAGAACGGGATGTTTAATGTTAATCTAAAAGTTATAACCATTTCATACTTTTTCCTTCCCTTTTTACTACAAACTAACATAAACAATCCCGTACTATTAGTAAAAATATGTATGTTTAACATTACGACTACTTATAGTACCCGGACAAATATCGATTACTCGGTATTAAAGAAAAAAAATATTTTTCTACCCGGTTGTATCCACTCTACATTATGTCCTGTTGCGAATAATAGGTATTTTGGCTCACCTAATTCCGATCACTGCTTATCACTGACGTCTGTTTGACGTCAAATTTAATTCCCTACAGTGTTATATACGTATTCCAGACGCACTAACACTAACACAATAATCGCATACTGAACTTAGAATATGAGCATAGGCAGGGTGTGTTATTCAAACGGGGCAGTGAGGGAAAATCCAAAACTGCAAGAGACTCGGAAAGCTACACGGCCGGGAATCGAACCCGGTCAAATGTATGAAACCCTGTATCTACCTACAATTCAAACGGGGCAGTGAGGGAAAATCCAAAACTGCAAGAGACTCGGAAAGCTACACGGCCGGGAATCGAACCCGGTCAAATGTATGTATCTACAATAGGTGCAGGAAAATGCTGTACAAAAAAAAACGTACGATTCATATACTTAATTAGGTAATTATATTTTAATTACCTAATTAAGTATATGACACATTGTTACCATTTCTGAAACTCAAGGTCTTGGTTATAAAAAAATTACAGAATCTCAAAACATTGTAAAAAGTGCAGTTGACTAAGAAGAAAATATGCATGCACGGGCTTAATGTTAAGGCAGTAAAGTCGTATATACATATTTTTGTAACTTTGGCCGTATAGATCTCATAGTCGACTGTACTAGAAATGACAAATAAAATGGTAACAAGAGAGTACTTAAAACTTTGCCTTAATTGAAATAGGTAATTAAGTAGGTATCTATCCTCATCTCGGTCGCTCGTGCTAAGTGCGAAAGAGACGGAAGATATCCAACATATTTTCGCGGTTACAGCTCAGTTTATGGACTCTTTTTAATGGTTACATTGTGTACAAGTATGCCACAGCAGGGTTTGAACCCGTGACCGACGGGTCGAGCGTGACGGGCTACTCCACCATTCATAAACTATCTCGTCTCAGTTTCACTGCCACTAGTATAAATTGAACTCTGGGGTTTCAACATAGGTCTGTAAAATAATTCACATTCACATACCAATTTGTTTACACCGTTACTATTGCACTCACTTGGTTACCAATCATTCAATCTATACCCTACTACTATGTTATACATACTAACTTCCGCCCGCGACTTCGTCTTCGTGGACACGGGATAAAAACTATGCTATATTTTATAGGTCGACTTTAACACGCACGCCACGCGCTTCCCGGTGAAGTCTGAGTTAAACGGTCGGACTATAATCCAGGCCATAAACTATCTTCGTGCAAAATTTCCCCCCAATCTGTTCACCGTTTAAGCGTGATTGAGTAACAAATATCCAAACATCTAAACACATTTACACAAATCGTGCGTTAATGGTTATGCGATTTCAAGAAAAACCATTTTGAAACCCAACTAAAAGGAGTATTGTTATGTTTGGAAACCACTTAATTAACTACCCAAATCAAGCAAAATTAAGTAGTACTTACTATATATCCTAGATAAACAAAAAAACGTAGATGAATTTGTTCGTTAAAAATGTAAGTAGGTACTCAATATTATGAAATGACAAGCCACCGTTACAATTCCCGGCAAAAAATAGTTCGTTTTTAAATACAAATCAATGAAAACAATCACAGAATAGTATTTACAAAAGAAGAAATGTTTGCGTTTAAGGTGTATAAAGATCTCTATTACTTAAAGAAGACTATAATAGAGGACCCTAATAGAGGTCACACTTATACTGGTGTTTAGAATCAGAAATCCACTTCTTGTAGTTGGATCCGGGGGTCTCTCTAATTGGTTTTACGGTTAATCGGCTAATGTCTAAATAGGCGGGTAAAATTTGGCCCTCTTTCTATTTCTAATCGTTTTTCGTATCTGATACTATTTTGACAACTTCCTAATTTTGCGGACAAGCGACGGCATTGAGTTACTCCACCCACCAGGTATGGCACAGTGGAAAGTCATCGCGGCCATATTTTGAGTAGCCCAACTGTGTAACCTCCACTTTACAGAAGACCGCAACTATAACAACGCCACTACTTGCTTTGTAGGTATGTGGTGTTGTTCCTGGTGGTGAGTAAGGTCGCCAGAGCTTCCGAGGATGTGCTCAGTGTGAGGGACCTGCTTTTGTCTCTAGCTGTCAACAGTGTGAGGGACCTGCTTTTGTCTCTAGCTGTTAACAGTGTGAGGGACCTGCTTTTGTCTCTAAGCTGTTAACAGTGTGAGTGACCTGCTTTTGTCTCTAGCTGTCAACAGTGTGAGGGACCTGCTTTTGTCTCTAGCTTTCAACAGTGTGAGCAACCTGCTCTTGTCTCTCGATACCTCAACGCTTTCCCGAGATAAAGGGTCTTAACAGACGGACATACGGACCACAAAGTGATTAGGTTTCTGTTTTTTCCTTTTGAGTATAACCTATAAAATGTGATATTTGTAAGTTGATTGGCATTTTTGCTCCTAAATCGCGTCTAAATGCTTCAAAGCGTCTATTATCTCCAAAACGGATTATTCCCAAGTGCCTTGAACAAAAGCCCCATTATGCTAAAACGCGCGCTAATAAATACGCACAAAACAAAGAAAGTAGGGTGGCCGGTGGACCGGAATGGCATTTCGACCATTTTTGACATTTGGCCGCCATCTTGACGATCTAATCTCAAGGGGATCTGACATTTGTGATGAATGTTAGCTTTGGGGTTGAAAATGTTAAGTGTTTGGATTTGAGTCGTAAATGTCAACAATACCTGATGCTGATAAAGTTGGGACTTTTTATAAAACTGTCATTGGAAATGAAGTCTTCTATCTTGGACGGGAGAGTCGCTTTTTGAATGGACTACTATGACGCAATTCGGTTAACTGAAATAATTTGAAGTATACTTAAATCTTTGGTGAAGGAAAAACATCGTGAGGAAACCTGCATATTCATATTCATATTCATGTTCAATTTATTCATAAAGTCAATTTACATGTCATATAAAAAGTAAAAAAATAAAATTACACATTATGAATTTGTAATTGAAAATCTATTACTTAAAGTTATTAAAAGTACAATTAATAAAATAAAAAGTAACAATAGACATAAAATTCAAATTAATTAGTGAGAAGCACAAAAAAGAAATTAAAGCAACACAGTCTTGTCTTTAAACAACATAAATCCGTTAAAAATGTAGAACGGGTGCTCGACAAGCCATATTTTTAATCGAGGCTTAAAGCTACATAGGCTGGGAGCATCTATTATGTTTTGAGGCAATTTATTGTACACAGCGGGTCCCATCACGTGTGTGTGTGTGTTTGGCTTGACGAGCTTACGACCAATGACTGCGAGTTTTCCGGCGTTGCCTGTATTAAGTCCGCAGTAAGCTTGATTCTCCGTACAAACGTAGTTACGCTCTCATTTTAAAACTACGTTTCGGATTGTAACGAAACTTTGCATGTACAATTACATAAGGTATATCAATGTGTGTAATTAGTTTATATATCTTCAGATACCATAGTACACGAAATACAGCGAATTTAAAATTTTCATACAAAACTTGTTTTTGCTGTATTTCGTTTGTTTTATAAACTGGAACCATATAAGCAAATTGCAGACATAAATATACCTCATGTCATTGTATATGCAAAGTTTCGGTACAATCCAACACGTAGTTTTAAAATGAGAGCGTAACTACGTTTGTATGGGAAGGTGAAATTCGGCCGAGCTTACTGCGGACTCTTAAAATTATGGATCATCCCGTTGGTTTTATAATCCGCTATATTGCGCAATGATTGCAGCCATTGCAGGCAAGTTTAAAGTGGGTTACCCTGTGGGTAGCTCCTAAAATATAAGCATTATATTACTATCACACAAGTATTACTTTGTGAATTTAACTACAACAACGAAATGCCTACCCAAAAAACAACTCAAATCGTGAATATATCGTTACAGAACATAAAAATACTCAGCAAGTCCCTCGCCTATTAGCATACAGACCATATAAACATACATACATACACACATATTCATCAGCATAATAAACGGGCCGCTGAATAAATATATAATTTCTTTGTTACACCGACCGCAAAAACCCTTGCCCTTCAACACATCTCGTTGCCATTTAACTTTCTACTTTCTGTCGAACAAAATAAAGTCGCTTCTTAATTGTGTTCGATGGAAGAAATTGCTGTTAAAGCACTGCTGCTACTATTGGAAAAAAGGAAATTTGTATAGGAAAATAAATCAACCGGAATTTTGAAAGGAATTGCATGCGAATGAATGACGGATGATTTTCTGAACACGTGAACGAATTTTATATAAACTTACATAACAGAAATCTTCCTTTACGTAGCTTTTGTAGAAATAAATACTCGCATACAATTAGTTAGGTAAGTAATAGTACATTACGTATACCTAGGGCGGTGAATTCGTGAATAGCCCAGATCGCAGGTGTTTGTGGCCCGAACCGAAGGTTACCGCCCGTGGTAAGTACACAATTTTACGTCTTCATCTGTTTTACCATACGCGCAGCGTGCAGTAAAACTCGCATTATGGCCAGGTGTTACGTAAAATATTATATGTCCCTAATTTTATCGAATGTTTAAAGATGCTTGAAACTATTGGCATTATTGGATATTCCGATCAAACTGTAACAAATACTATAAAATAAATGTAATCATAGTCATACACCGTACAAAATACATTACGTATATAAACATTGTTAATGCGTGTTTGGTTATTAACAAAAATGTTGATTCGTGGTGACTAGAAAAGTGATAAAAAGAATGGACGCCGCTAGAAATTCTTGACGATGTATTCAACATGTGAGTAAAAACCTGTTGACATCAATAAGTAAGGAAAATAACTTGGTAGGCCTATCAAATTTTCATCTTATGAAAAGGATTTTTTCCTCGCAAAATGTGTTGAAAAACGTCGTATGAAACGCGTGAGCTTTGATAATTACATCCTCGGCTCTCTTATCACGCTCACCTGCGGCTCGCGTGATAATTCCGCCTATGATGTAATTATCAACATACCTCACTTGTATGCTACAATGTACTATTGTAATCCCATATAAATAAATAGGATTTAAAAGTTACATTTGCAGTGAACGGGACCAAAAAATTAAAAAGCAAGATCGGGACTGCATTCATAATTTGTATGTATTGATAACACAATAACCTACAAAAAAAGTGAGATCCATAAATGCAGTAAAGTTGTGTGATTGCCAAGTTGTAGAATTTTATATTAAATTAGCAAATAAATAATGCCGGAGACTTGGCTCTACGAAATATCTCACAACTTTTTACGGTTGAAGAGTTTCGAGACTTGGCCTCTATTTACATGTTATGTTTTTTATGGGATTTCGTTTTCTTTGAGAAGTTATTGGAAATCAAAAACTACACGGTGTAAGTAGCATGCTCTCTAGACTAAAGCAACACTAGGTACATAGCTACACTATTTGTGAAACGAGCTAACCTCTGCCCGTGGCTTCGCTCGTGTTATGCGAGGCACGAGCGCCGCCTCACGACTTTGACAGCCGTTTCATATCGCCCGACCTTAGGCTTGCCAGATCAAATGACCCTAATAACAACTAATGATATCGGGAGAAAAAAAATTTTTTTCAGGATTTTGGGGCTTTGGTCGGGAGAAATAAAAATAAAATCAAATTAAAGGAACTGTATTAAAAACATTGAAAATTATTGTTACATACAAAAACTAACGTAAAATGGATTTCTCATTTCCCATATTATCCTACTAATATTATAAATGTGAAAGTTTAGATGTTTGGATGTTTTGATGTTTGTTACTCAATCACGCTTAAACGGCTGAACCGATTTGCATGAAATTTTGCATGAAGATAGTTTATAGCCTGGATTAAAATATAGAATAGTTTTTATCCCGAGTCCACGCAGACAAGTCGCGGGCGGAAGCTAGTTATAAATGTTATAATATAACTAGCTTCCGTCTGCGGCTTTTTTTTATAATATTATTATAAAAAAATCAACAAAGTTTTATAAAAAAAATTAATTTTAGGTTTGGCACTTGTGGTTACTATTACTTTTAACAGCTTTCAGCATTTTTTGACCTTTTTCGCTGTTTAAAGTCGACTTGAAACTGAAACAGTTTTTATTAAAATGAAGTCGAATCATTAATTCAGCTTTTATTACTCATTCGGTTTCTGTCTTTTGTGTAAAGGTTATTCAGTAAACTGTATACTCTTTCACAATATGTAAATTTTTGGTTTAAACCAAGTTGTTTTTTCGGGAGATTTTTTACTTTGACGGGAGTCGGGAGGCCATACAAATTCGGGAGAATCCCGCCAAATCCCGACCATCTGGCAATCCTACCCGACCTGCATATAGTAGCGACAGCCAATCTAATCATCCTTCTAGCGTTATTCCCGGTTGTGCCCTAAAGGAGCCTGGGGTCCGCTTTGACACCTAATCCTAAGATTTGGCTTAAGCACTAGTTTTACGAAAGCGACTGCCATCTGACCTTCCACCCCAGAGGGAAAACTAGACCTAGACCAGTTTCCTCACGATGTTTTCCTTCACCGAAAATATGGCGTACAATAGAGCGTTTCTCAAAAAAAATGCCACTATTATTAATTGTACTTCTAGGAATTTTATGTTAACTATTTCCACTCAGAATCAGGAGCTCTTTCGATCCTGGTAGGACGAAAAACTGTCCCAAAGATATTTTTCCTATTGTGTTACCATTTACCATACACTTTGTATGGTGGTAACACAATAAGAAAGTTCAAAGATGTATGAACATTTTGGGACACTTTTTTTCTCCTATTGGGATGGAAAGACATCGTGATTTTGAGTAGAAATAACATAAAAGTTGCAGAAAATCTCCGAAAAAATATAGTGGCATTTTTTTTGAGAAACGCTCAATAAGTTCCGAAAAAGTCATTGGTTGTACGAACTGGGATTCGAACGCACGACAGCCGCATGCCTGAACCACTAGGCTACCGTAGCTTATTGACAGCGAGAACATTTTTTTTAAACTACGACGGTGGCAAACTAGGAGACGGTCTGCCTGATGGTAATACAACATAGCCTATGGACGCTTGCGACTCTAGAAGAATCAAAGGCGCGCTGCCGACCCTTATTGCTTTGAGGATTCGTTGTGTTGATAGCTAGAGACGAACGCTGGTCCCGCATACATCACAACACTTCCTCGGGGCTCTGTGGTGACATTAATCACCGGGAACACAACACCACATACCTACAGCAGAGGGGACCTCTTGATACCTTGTCGTTTTCATCCGTTTGACTATTTCGTATGGGGGTTTAAACGTGACGTTAAAGCGAGACGGTGCAATAGTGTTCAGCTCCTTGTAACTTCGACCGTACAATCTTTATAAATGACTAGCATTTTTCCGCGACTCCGTCCGCGTGGAGCTCGTTTATATCGTGACTCCATACAAACTTTCACCCCCATTCCACCTCCTTAAGGGATGGTTTCTGGGATAGAAACTGTCTTATGTCCTGTAACTCAAACTATCTCTATACCAAATGTCTTCTTAATCGGTTCAGGTAACAGACAGACATACACACTTTCGCATTTGTAATATTAGTATGGATTTCAGAGTAGTTAATAGAAACATTGGTCAACCTGCCATTTAAACAATTTTCTTAAATGCTTTTTTAATAGCATAACTATTTTCATATTACGCAGGTCCCATTACAACAGTTTAAATTAGGTAGTAAAAGATCTATGCATATCGGCACCATTGAAACGAAAGGTAACCACGCTCATTATCAGGCAATAGGCAATATAGGCATTATACATGATGTTACCCGGACAAAACGTCCTATATACGCCTTATTATATAAGACTTATTATCCTATGCTACCCACGTTCACTGGGCAGTGACTAACACTCACTGCGATTCACAATTTATCTCGATTCGCCTTACCTCCAAGTTACTAATGTTAGTATTTATAACCACATTTACCACAACAACCACACAACTTAAGATAAGTAGGTATATTAAGATTTCTGTTGAACTAAAACATGAAACCCAAATTCGTACCACCGCTAAAACTTGGAGAAAGTGAGTTGACGAGAGTCACAAAGTTTAAGTATCTGGGCACTGGGTCACCGAGGACCTCTCTGTTGATCTTGATCTGGAGAGGGAGCGTAGGGCATTGGAGCGTTTCTCAAAAAAAAAGCCACTATTATTAATTGTACTTCTAGGAATTTTATGTTAACTATTTCCACTCAGAATCAGGAGTTCTTTCGACCCTGGTAGGACAAAAAACTGTCCCAAAGATATTTTTCCTATTGTGTTACCATTTACCATACACTTTGTATGGTGGTAACACAATAGGAAAGTTCAAAAATGTATGAACATTTTGGGACACTTTTTTTCTCCTATTGGGATGGAAAGACATCGTGATTTTGAGTAGAAATAACATAAAAGTTGCAGAAAATCTCCGAAAAAATGTAGTGGCATTTTTTTTGAGAAACGCTCATTGGCAGTTCGAAGCAATATTATTATTATTTATTTATTTATTAAGAAAGAAACGAAATATGGAAGCTGCAGCCGGATTACTAAAAAAAAACCGAAATTACTTAATACAAATTTATTACTAAAATTACAGTTATTTAAAATGTATGATTAATTGGAGTTGACTCGATCGATGTTAGAAACGAAGTGGCGCGGCGAGGCCCGAACTGGGCCGACGTCGGGCTGCGGCACGTGCCGCTGCATCAGCATTTCCGCCATCGTACGATATTGCATCAGATTGGTGCCGTGTGCAGTATTTGCCTGATCAGCAATATGCCTACTGCAGGCATATGTAACAAACGATAATACAACATAAACAAGTACAGGGTCCCGCAAAACCGTTTGCACAGTTTGACTGTGGGATCGAGCAGTCTCTACTCTCTTCTATATGCTGGCTCGCAGGTTCGCACGGTGTGGTGTACAAGGGATGTCAAAATAACTCTATTTAAAGCGTTTTGCCAGACTTTTACACCTGCAGCCTGTGGGTCAAGTGCACGCAGAGATCTATCAATGCCTTACGTGTCCAATACAATAATGGTTTCAGGGTGTTGTTGGGATTGCCTCGATTTTGCAGCGCGTCTGGTATGTTTGCGGAGGCTCGTGTGGATGGCTTTCAGGCAATAATGCGGAAACGAGTTGCCTCCCTGATGCGTCGCGTGTGGGACAGTACCAGCAGCCTCCTGAACACCATTATTGACAGACTGGATTGTCCGATGGTGGGAAGTTGGAACGCCATGCATATGGCTAAAAATCCAATAGCATTTTAAGATTTTATTTGTAATTGTAATTGTATTCTTATTTATAATGTATCTATGTTTGTAATGTTTGTAATAATTGTAATGTAATATGATATGGACTGAAGGGTTCGAAATAAATGAATATTTAATTTAATTTAATTAAAAATACTATAAAATGTGAACTATTATGTCAATACTTAGACGGCGACTTTAAAATAAATAATTTGACATGTAAACTTCAAAAAACTTTTATAATTAGGTGCATAATATAATTATAAACAAATTGACATGTAAAATAACGAAATTTATAAATAAATATCTGAATCTGATTATAACTTGAACATTTGTGCGTATTTGTGTATACTTACCAGGATGCAGGATGCAGACCGTTGGAACGCAGTCCTCGCCTGCGCGGCGCGCGGGTGCAGGGGTATGACGACAACGGGGCACGGGCGACGTGCGGGAGGCAAAGCCCGGTAAGCGGTCGACGCAAGTATAGTTTGTTCCAGTCAAAAGCTTCACATGTATACACCTTTGAGTTTCTACGCAGATGTATGTAGATTTCCTCACGATGTTTTTCCTCAAAAGCTGATTTATCAAATGACATTCCGTACATCATTCCAAAAACTCATTGGTACGAGGATTCGAACCCACGACCACCGTTTGAGCCGCATGGGCCACCTGCACCACTTATCGGAGGTTTTGCCTATACTGGTCAGTTTAAAGCGAGCTGGTCAGTTAGCATGCTGAATATAGCAACAGGTGTTAAGCAGATGCATTGTTTAAAGTAACGTTTGCAAAAACATTCGCTAGCGTAAACTGAGAATCAAATATATCTGTCAATGTATTTCCAGCATTGCTCAATGTTGGCCTCTGTTCAACAAGCCTATAAAGCATACGGCGAGTATGTTGGGCGTCGCAGTCGGTACCTATGTCCTAATTAAATTTGGGTAGAAAATACCGGTGCAAAATTACATCACGCTCTGTAGGTCTACTTATAATCATCATCATATCAGCTGGAAGACGTCCACTGCTGGACATAGGGCTCCCCCAAAGAGTGCCACATGACCGGTCCTGCACCACCCGCATCCAGCGGACTCCCGTAACCTTAACCAGGTCATCAGGCCACCTTGTGGGTCTACCCACGCTGCGCCTTCCGGTACGTGGTCGCCACTCGAGAACCTTTCCGCCCCAACGGCCACGGCAACGGTCTAGTTATGACATTATATTCTTGATAATGGTGTGGTAAGGTCCCTATAGCTCCCGATGACGCACTGAGTTGAGAGAGAAGAGATATTAGTCTCTTCAAAAAACACTAACTTTTTTTCATAGCTGAACGCCACGATGTTGGATCACGAATTGATACTAAAACAAACGAAGGTCGCTTTGCAGTCCATTACGGATCTCTCGTCTCGCCGCGCCCGAAACGTGATACTTGGCCTATTATAAAGAACACAACGTCAATATTTCATTGCATGTTTGTATATAAGTTGCGATGTTCGTGTCAGGCAAGATGAATAAAAACTAAAACTCGGGTTAAGTTATATTAGCACCAGAATGGAAAGGAGAGTCAAAATAGCTTGAGGTAAAGCTGTCAGAGCGCCTGAAAATGACTGCGTGTGAACTAGCAACTTTCCTTTACCAGACCAGTTCCCCTTGGCGCTTCGGCTAAGCTCGGCTCTCGCGCTCGTCCGAGGTGCGAATATATGTCTGATCGCGCTAGGAACGACAGAAAGCACGTGCTATGCGAGATTCCGTGATTTGAATTCGCTCTAAAAATCTTTTTTGTTAGACAGAGGACCCTTTATAGAATAGAATAGAATATAATAGAATAGCCATTTATTGATTACTATCTTCCGCCCGCAACGTCGTCTGCGTGGACCCGGAATACAAACTATCCTATATTTTAATCCAGGCTTATAAACACACACGCAAAATTTAATCGGTTGAGCCGTCATTGAATTACAAACATCCAAACATCTAAACATCCAGACTTTCGCATTTATAATATTAGTAGGGTTAAATTTTAAATCGACTCTCCTTCGGTGAGAAGCAGGGGCGGTAATAAGACTCCATGGGTTGCCAGCCCTGCTAGGACCTTCTATAAATGAGTAATCCTAAAATACCTACATAATCAGTGCTTTTGCCTCTAACGGTACACGCATAAGATGTATACATACATATACACCACAGATTACATAGATAATCTGCACTCCTGATTAGAACGGCCTTCAACGTCGACAATCACGATTAACACTTTGTGCGATGGCTTGTCGTCTTGCAGGACCTAGTTTACATTGTTTACAGTGTTCTGGCGGGGGCTGGGGCACTCGCTTCAGAACCCCAGGGAAGGTGGTAATGTTCTTTGCCCTAGGACGAGCCAAATGTGGCGAGGCGCAAAGGGGGCTCCAGTGCGTTCATCATGAGATCCTGGAGTCCCCTGCATGAGAGCGCAGATGCAGGGCACTGTGGAGTTTTTAGTCATCCCCGGTGATTGGGTACCTGGTTCGCAGGTTTTCTCCACGAAAAAATAAAAAGTAAAAAATAGGACCTAGTTTACATACAACACAGTTTTGCTGTATAGATCTCAGATCAGTGTTGATAAGACCGTTTGGGGCGAATACCGTCTACGAGTCTTTTTGGGTGCTTTCGTTAAAGACGAAAGAAGATGGTCTTGCCTCGTTTTATATTATTTCACACCTTGAAATAATGGTGGGTAAATCTATGGCTTGCTTCAAATTGATTATCAATATCATGTATGTGTATAGGTAGTCTGTAGGTATCTTTGTTAGAGAAAACATGTATTTTTTGACGACCGCTTTAGCCTGTTGGTAGTGACTCCGCCTACAAAGCTGGAGGTCCTGGGTTCGAATCTCGGTAATATTTGTTCCTGAGTCATGGATGTTTTCTATGTATATAAGTATTTACTTATCTATATAAGTATGTTTATCGTCGCTTAGTACTCATAGTACAAGCTTTGCTTAATTTGAGACTAGGTCGATTTGTGTAAGATATTACATATGCACATATTTATTTATTTTATTTATTATTCTATTTTCATTGCTCAAACATGATTTTTTTAGTGTAAACTTGTGTTGTTTGCCATTGCATATATTTCCAGTGTTCTATTGTGCTTTTGTAATGATGAAATGATGAAAAAAGAATGAATTACTTTGGTAACGGCTATCCGCAACCAAAGGAATTCAAGGTGCTCCCGCTGAGCTGCATCATCATGCATGCTGAGTAGACATAAAGGAGAGGGCAAATGCACAAAAGATCCCGCTGGGTCGAAAGGTCGTGTATCCGAAAGGGCCCTCATCTAGATAAGGTAAGATAAGATAAGATCGTACAACCTAGTCAACAAAATCGTAAGTTAAAGCCCGAAGACGCCCTTGCCCCTTGCCAGATAGACATTATGAGACACTTCTCTCACAACCTGCAACGGGTCAGCTTGGAGATAACATCCTCTGCCAGATTAACACAATTGACAATGACGCCGCGACGCGATGCCAGACGAGAAAAACTACCCTTCTCTTTCTAATATGCATGACGCGACTTGGTAACAGCTCCTGCCCACGACCCCGTCTGCGTGGAACTCTATTATATCGTAGCTCCATACAAACCTTCTCCCCGCATTTCACCCCCTTAGGGGATGAGCTCCAGGATAAAAACTATGTCCTCCTCCGGGACTCAAACTATCTCTATGCCAAATTTTACCTAATTTAGTTCAGTGGTTTAAGCGTGAAGAGGTAAAAGACAGACAGACAGACAGAAAGACAGGCTGACACTTTCACAGTTATAATATTATTATGGATCTGCTGCACAGTGGTAAACACGTAGGCTGATGATTGAATTTATTGATTCTAAGTAATGCTGTGTCTTAACAATTACCGCATTACATTGTGTATACTGCCCAGGTCTTTTTAATCAGGGCTTGTGGGCAGCCGAGGCCGATCGGTGACGTCATCTGTGCATATGCAGAAAGACATAACTGAAAAGTACAGGGTATTGTCATACGCCATTTTGTTTTCATGGCAATGGCAGCCATTAAACAATGATGTCGTAAAACTATTAAGAAGGACAGGGCAGACGTTAGATATGTTACTGGTGTGCGCTATGGGATTTTCCCTTGAAAGTAAACGTGTCAAGGTTCGACACTCATGTTTAAACTGATAACTTAGTATAGATAAATGGATAGTAAACCACCAAATTATTGTAAAAACCTTGAAAGCTTAGAAAAATACTCATTTCTGTCCAAGAATAAATTTAAAGCCACTCGTACTACTTAATAGAATCCTTACCTACGCTTTTATAGAAAGAAAATTGTATGACAACTAACAGTATTTCGCGACCGAACCAGCTATTTACTTGATTTTCCATGCAATTATTATTACAAATAGCAAACTTCTATGTCAATTAGTATGAATCGTTTCGGCTGCCGCCAGCGAGGTCCGTCTTACTTTGTTTTTGGGTATGTTCTTTAATTGTAGTTGCTCCTAGAAATACATTTGTATCTTCGAAAACAAGCCTATTCATATCAATAGAAGTGAAGAACGGATTAATATTGAAATTAAGGAGCCAAATATTGCGACGTTTACCTTACGTATTTATTTCCTATAAGAACGTCTTGAGCGCAGCATCAATAATGACTGAAAGGTGTTTGGTGTTTATGGTAATATCTTCGTTCACTTCGCTCGCTCGTATAATTAATACATACTTAGTTACAGTTTTATTGTTGGTGAAAGTAAATATTTCATAGGATCGATGTTTTGCAGGCAACCTTTGAAAAAAATAGTATTTATGAAGATAAAATCAAACATTGTCTTGAAAGAATTAACTAAACAAATCCCCTTGTAAATGACACGTGATTTTCTGTTATATGATTTTGAACTCTATCACAAAGAGCATACAGTCTATTTGACGTTCATAGTTAAAACCCATTAAGGGCAAAACACATCAACACATTTAATTAGTACAAAACATCGTGTTAGTAGTAACATGATCGCCAGCGGAATATGAACCTTAAAGGGTTGACACAAGAGCTACTAATTACCATATTTTAGGAATGTTGTTAACTACAACTACCCTTGTTATATAAGATCAGAGATTATAAATAGAACATAGACTAATGAAATGTATGGACTCGTAATTTGAGAAATAAATGAATAGTCTGGCAATCGAAAGTTGAACCCACTAAACTCAATTACGCGGCAACACTGTTGATCAAAATGTATGCATTATGACGTAAGTGTTGCCGCGTAATTGAGTTTAGTGGGTTCAACTTTCGTTTGCCAGACTTTATTAAGCAAAGAAAACAAAATTGTTCGGACTTTTCATTAGCACCACCCAATCAACCGATGTCGATTCACCAACTTTCGCAAACATGGATTTTAAGAATCTATGATGTAACTAAGAGGAGTGAATCTGTTCCAAAATATTCGAATTATAGTAAATACTAATATACTTAAAAATAATACTTTTTTTCAAACATGCAATGAAATATTGACGTTGTGTTTTTCATAATGAGCTACGAAGTGTCGCGTTTCGGACGCAGCGAGACGAGAGGTCCGTAATGGCATTTCAAACAAAATTGTATTACTTTCACCTGTCCCGTTGTCTGTCTGTCTGTCTGTAATCAAATCTTGCAAGTTAAATTTGATCCACTTTCCGGTTTCCGATTGAGTTGAAATTTTTGCACGATAATGCAAATCGCGGGACAGTGCAATATTATGATGACGTGGAGAGCTGATCTGATGATGGAGCTGAAAGGTGGCCATTGGAACTCCGTAATAAAACCACATAACCCCGTCCCCCATGCCCTAGGACAGACTATCCAGTTAGGTAGGTCCAACTTCGAGAAAGAGGTCAATCGTCGAATCCGACTCGGCTGGGCAGCGTTCGTGAAGCTACGGCACATCTTTTCGTCCTATATTCCGCAGTGTCTCAAGACGAGAGTCTTTGAACAGTGTGTGTTGCCAGTGATGGCATATGACACTGAAGCGTGGTCGCTTACGATGGGCTTCATAAGAAGGCTCAAAGTCACCCAAAGGTCTATGGAGAGGGCTATGTTGGGGGTGTCTCTGCGTGATCGCATCAGAAATGAGGCTATCCGCAGCAGAACCAAGGTAACCGATATAGCCTTCCGAATCGCTAAATTTAAGTGTCAGTGGGCGGGGCACATAGCACGTAGAACCGATGGCCGTGGGGGCGGATAAGTTGTCGAGTGGCGACCACGTACTGGAAGGCGCGGCGTGGGTAGGCCCCCCACAAGGTGGACTGATGACCTGGTAAAGGTTGCTGGAGTCCGCTGTCTCAATGAGTAGTTGATGACGGTATACAGAAAAGTACAGTCGGCAATTAAATCTTGTACCAAAAATTAAATTATTGACATACTTTTATTTAATTTCCATTCCACAATTTCTGGCACAGGATCACGGCGTTCAGCCATGAAAATTAAAGGTTGATTTCTTGGAGTTTTTAGGGTTCCGTAGTCAACAAGGAACCCTTATAGTTTCGCCATGTCCGTCTGTCCGTCCATCTTCGGCTTAGCTCAGCAACCATTATTACTAGAAAACTGTGATTCGGCATGGGTACATAAATTCACGCCGACCAAACGGTACATTCAAATCTTGCAAAAATTTTTTTTTACACCTAATGCGGGGATGTAATTTTTTTACCCACACTATGGGTTTAACGAGAAAAAAACATTATGGGTTTCCTAAAACCATTTTTCAAATCAGTGTGTTTCTTTTGCGAGATATTGGGCTTTAAAGCCCTAATTTTTGTTCGAGTCATGTGTCCTCCCCTCCTGCCGGCTAAATGGCTACTACTGGGGATGTGAAAAAAATCATGGTAGTAGTAAATATATAATGAATTAGAAAAGGAAAACTATCACCGACAAGTATTAGTAGTTACCGAGTAATAGTCGACCACCTTAATGTGACTTGGAAAGGCCAATTTTCGTACAAATTCGGCCGACGCAACCGCACCGCACGTCGATGTAACTCAGACAGACAGGTAACCACGGAACCCTACACTGTGCGTGGCCAACCACGCACTTGGCCAGTTTTTTAATTTATTTCATTGCTTGTTTGAGAAAACATTCCATGTAAATAAGAGGCCAAGTCTCGAAACTCTTCCACCGCAAAAAGTTGTGAGATATTTGGTAGTACCAAGTCTCCGGCATTCTTATTATTCTTTATTTGCTAGCTAAATAAAATTCTGCAACACGGCAATCACACAACTTTACAGCATTTATGGATTTTTGCATACCTAAAACTATGTAGTAACTATTGTGTGATTGCCAAGGCACAAAATTTTATTTAGCTTGCAAATAAATAATATTAAGAATGCCGTAGACTTGGTACTACCAAATATCTCATAACTGTATGCGGTGGAAGAGTTTCGAGTCTTGGCCTCTTTTTTACATGCATTTTTCACTGCAAATATAACTTTGTAATCAAATAAAGATACTTCAGACCTTCGATTTTTGACTTCAAATGAAGCGGCCCACCAAGTTGAATATTTTTTGTAAAGGTGATATAGATGTATCTCTAATAGTTTGGTTGGGCTCTTGTGTTTTCTAATCAGGGTCACCAGGTACTCCAGATCTTCGATTATCCTAGTTTTTATAGTTTTCCCTTTATGTGGCCATTAAACCCTAACTCTGTACAAAATTTCAGCTCTCTCAGTTTATGGGAAGTAGTAGTTCTATTTTGATGATCATTAGTGAGTGAGTGAGTGTCATAAATGCGAAACTTTGCTTTCGCTTAACTTCGGAACTAAATAATAAATATAAATGACCTACAGACTTGAAATTTTAGATTTTAAGTATGTCATTATAGCTTCCTGGATGACGAAAATTTCTGCGTTCTGGTTTTATCCAGAGGTTCTCAAATAGGGGCCTGAAAATGCGGCGAAATGGTTCCAGTAAAGGATGGTGCGGCAGTGTTTGCTTCGCGCTCGACTTCAGATTCATCCCTCGGCGTGAAAGGGGTTGCCAGCCTCATAACTATCCGACCTCACCACGCTCGGCCGTCTATATGTACCTACTCGGCCGGCAACCCCTTACTTCCCGGCCTCTCTAGTCATGTCCTATTGTATCAAAAATAAATGTATGTACTCTTAGGTACCTATAGGTACTATTATATTTTGAGCTAAATAAAACAGTAAATTAATTAATTACTTACGGTTTATTTGCAAATGACGCTGCATAATAAACAAATGACGGTTGTGCAAGAGAGTTTTGCCACACTCAACACAGTGACAAGTTATTACAGGTATCAAACTAAAATGATTTCACTCATATTTATAGAAAAAGTAATGATTTGACAATAGTTAAAGTAGAAACAATTACTCACCTATATGTAGGGAAAGCAAAACCGGTTTTAACCAAAACCGAATTAACCGGTATTTACCGGTAACTGACAATTATTTCAAAATTTCATAATTGATTTAATTTCGAAAAGCCGGTTACGGTTATTTTCGGTTAGTTTTACGTTATTTACGTGATAATCAGAAATAAGTACTTACCTACAGATGCGAAAACGGTGCGCTCATCCATGTTAATTGTGGTTCAACTCTAGAGGTGCCAATATTGTACCTACTCGTAGGTAGAGTGAAACTCTAACTACGGTGTTTTTGATTTTATTTGTAAACTAGCTGCTTGCGCAACTTCACCCCCGTATTGTAAAGAACGCAGACAAACTCGCGGGATATCAAATAGCCTATAACCTTCCAGAAAGTACGTTCTACACGAAAATGAGAGTGTGTATCTGGCCTTCACATTTTATCAGAATCGTCTCGTAGTTATTTCCTGGTGTTTAACCGATAATTTCCTTGCTTTTATAACATTTAATAACCGTAACCGGTTATCACCTGTTTTTGGCGATTTTCTACCATAACCGGTTATGAAATATGAACCGTTATCGCATTCCCTACACCAACCCACTAGAAAACAGAAATTCGATCTTTCAAACACTTTTAGGGTTCCGTACCTCAAAAGGAAAAAGGAACCCTTATAGGATCACTTTGTTGTCCGTCCGTCCGTCTGTCAAGACCCTTTTGCTCAAGAACGCGTGGAGGTATGAAGCTAAAATTTACACCAAATACTCAGGTCTACTGTTCCTTGGAGCTGTAAAAAAATCAAACTTCTAAGCCAACGCAATCAAAAGATACAGCCGTTTATGCCGCAAAATTCCGAAAATTTTCGTAACTCGCAAGGGAATCAAACCCACGGGGTACTTACCGTGAACTCGAAATCTTGAAATTTGGTACGAAGCAACGTCTTATAGCACAATTGCGTAAATCCAATCTTCGTAATTTTGTAGTCGTTGGGTTATTTTCTGCACATCGTCGTCGAATGTGTACATCGTCTTAGGGGTTTCCCACCATTTTTGGTTGTAAAACTGAACATCGTTTTCATTTTCGGTTCAAACAAACCGTTTTTTCATACAAGAATAACCGGTCAACAAACCTAGTCTATATGTTATATGTCCATGAACAAAAAATGGCCCTAGTTTTGAGATTCCACAAATAGCAGGGATAGTTAGTTAATTAGATTAACAGTAGATGCGCCGATCGCCACGTGCGCCGCATCTGCTTCGTGTAAACACCGGCCAGGAGCGTGCAACCTTTACTTACCGTTATAACAACATATACAAACAACAGATACAGAATCAGTGATTCCAGTTGCATAATGTTACTTATTTATTTCCAACAAAAACACACAGCAATACAGTAAATTTCTAACGCACTGAGGATTTTTTTAATTATTACAATTATCCTACTATTATTATAAATGCGAAAGTTCGGATGTTTGTTACTCAATCACGCTTAAACGGCTCAACCGATTAAAATATAGGATAGTTTC
The DNA here is from genome assembly GCA_947049275.1 of Epinotia bilunana. Classification (NCBI taxonomy): domain Eukaryota; kingdom Metazoa; phylum Arthropoda; class Insecta; order Lepidoptera; family Tortricidae; genus Epinotia; species Epinotia bilunana. The sequence goes on along the minus strand of OX346275.1, from coordinate 10,536,431 downwards.
TATCCCGGGTCTACGCAGAACTGTTGTGAATAAAAGCGGCTGACAGACATACAATTGCTATCGAAAGATAAGTTTTAATTAGAAATAGTGCTTACTTCTTAGTTTCTTCTAAATAACAGAAAAACGTTTCATCAACACCCTCTTAGCGTTATTCCCGGTTGTGCCCCTAAAGGACCCCGAGGTCCGCTTTGACACCTCATCCCAAAATTTGGCATAGGCACTCGTTTTTAGATAGGTAGTTTTAGTTTGTGATAAAATAGGACTCCCCAAATGTTTCCCACCCCTGCCATGTAAACAAAGCCCGATTGTGCCGGCACCGACTCTCGTCAGCCAATCGCCGTGTGCAGCTTCCTGTATACTGGAACAGCTAACTCATTAATCTTAGTTGATTATCACCTCATTCATCGTATTTTTTTAGGGTTCCCTAGTCAACAAGGTATAGTGTTGCCATGTCCCTCTGTCCGTCCGTCTGTCCGACTGCGGCTTAGCTCAATGACTCTTACTTAAATCTCGAGTATAAGTATAGTTTGGATGACAATTCAATATGATGGTACCTTTGAGCTAATCTGATGAAGGAGACAGAAGGTTGTCATGGTAATTCAGTAGCAACTTAACCGACGTAACCCCGTTGAGTTTGGGCTCATTAGAATCGTTTCGTCGTCGAAACAGAAAAGTACAAGAAGTCAATAAAAGATTATACCAAAATTACATTTTTGTCAGATTCAGCCTTAAAACGCTCACTGCGCCTCTGAGTGATATTCATCGATGAGTTTACCTTTTGTAGTTTAGGATTCGCTATTTCTTGCTTGTGCACTCTTTGGGGGAGGTCTATAAGTACAGCAGTGGAAGTCTTTCGGCTGATATGGCATACCTTCTGCCTCCATCACCATATCACATCGGTGGTGCCATAATATTGCATTGTCTTGTCACCAAATTTACATAAGTATGCCAATTTCCAGTTCAATCAGTTACCTAAAAAAGCGGCTGAAAAAGGTTGCCGCTTTTTTATTTAATTTATAAGAAGTTAAATAAAATCTTGTAAAAAGTTACGAGCAGTCAGTGTCAGTCTCAGTTAACCGTACGTTAAAACGTGACCAATCACGATGTCGTTCCATACGAAGCAGTCAAGGGCCAAATGAGCTGCTTAATGCTTGGAACCACAAGCCTTCTTGATGGTGTCAGACGTCAGACCACTTTCTTAGAACGCATAATGTGCCCAAATAATTTGTGACTAATCAACTTTGTCCGGGAACTCAAGTGTAATTCCATAGCGTAGGTTGAAGTGGGTTCTTGGATACCCGACGACCTTCTAATGCATCGTACATGTAACCAAGTGCATGATTGAAGTTCCGCATCGATCCGGCAGTCGCTGGACAAACGGAGCGGCCGCTGCCTTTTGTCTACTGACTACGGTACGTAATGTTGGGACAGGTTCACCGAGAAATGGGGCCAATATTTAATATTCGGCTTTATAAACACGTCATGTCAGGAAGTATCCATATTTCCTACTTTCATCATCATAATTCCCACAGGGCTCCCCCAAAGAGTGCCACAATGGCCAGCCCTGCGCCACCCGCATCCAGCGGACTCCGTTCACCCTGCAAGGGGTATTGTTGCCTGCTGGTACGGTCACTTACCGGTACCGGTACGCTTATAACTTACCTACCTCTTAGTATATACAATATGATAACTAACATTAACTAAATTAAATTAAAACTAAGTTAATTGTAAAAAAAGGCCCTCGAAGCATTGTAACGAGGATGCTGGCGGCATTTCCTCGCTGAATTGCAATGCTGATGCGTTGCGCTAGAAAGCCGCCAGCTCTTCCTCTTCGCTCACCAGTTACGTCAACCAAACGTTTCGCGATTTCCGCAAATAACTTTTGCGCACTGGGACCCCATGGACCGAGGGTCTCGTCGCCATATGGTACAAAGTTGTACTCTCTGCCGAAGCCTCTATATAAGAGTCCGCAGTAAGCTTCGATTCTCCATACAAACGTAGTTACGCTCTCATTTTAAAACTACGTGTTGGATTGTAACTAAACTTTGCATATACAATGACATGAGGTGTATCTGTGTTTTTAATTAGTTTATGTAGCTTCAGGTACCATAGTAAAGAAAATACAGCGAATTTTAGTTTTTCATACAAAACTTTTTTCTGCTTTATTTCGTTTGTTTTATAAACTGGAACCATATAAACTAATTACAGACATAGGTATACCTCATTTCATTGTACATGCAAAGTTTCGTCACAATCCAACACGTAGTTTTAAAATGAGAGCGTAACTACGTTTGTATGGGAAGGTGAAATTCGGCCGAGCTTATTGCAGACTCTTAATGCGTTTCAGATTTTAGGCATTTTCCGCCGTCGCACCCGCTTTAGAAGTAGTCCTCTTCTTTATCTTCTTTAACATCGTTGTCCAAACCAAAATCGCGTTCCTAATCGTACCGCTTATAACTCAGCAGAACCTACTCTAGATACCTGAGGCTCTAGTACATATAAGTTTTAGCGAAACAAAACGTGACGACCGCGTTTGCGTTTAGCTGTCGAATCCGATACAAATTGAGGGTAAAACGCAAACGCGATCGTAAAGTTTTGTTTCGGTAAAACTTATACTAGAGCCTCTGATAAACAACCCGTAAAAAGTGATTCACCTTTTTTTCGTGAAACGCTTTCATGCGTAAATGTTGTATTTGTTTTTAATTAAAGCAGCGTTTTTTTCCAGTGTTTTCCATGGCAAATCGATATATACACACATATATATATAGCCAAAGAGGCTTTTGTATTGATTGAATAGGGGTGTAGACTCGAAAATTATTGCTCCAAATGAAAGAAGGCAAAAATATGCCTAGTGACGAAAATCCCATTCAGATATCTCAAAGAATAACGAAGCCACAACCGTTTTAATATTGCTTGTTAGAGAGAGAAATCGCAAACAGTGTATAACGTCACATTACAGGATGCTGCTGGGGGACCGCGTCGAACACGATGGGGCGCGGCACGTTGCCGTCTATTAGTGTGACGTCACAATCTTCCAGCGTCGTCGCGTCGTTTCACATGAAGTTGCGTTTTGCGAAAAAGGGACAGAACAGAACATACCCCTTCTTAAAACTTTGGACACTTATAACTTCGTGATTATTTAACATTTTGCATTTATTTTTTCTCCATTCGACTACATTTTTACTCCTTTTTCGAGAAAATATGACATTATTGATTATTTTATTTAGTATCTACACCCCTTGCAGTTTTTTTTAGTGGCACCAGCTCCATTACGAGACATGTTTAACATAATATAATAAAAATAAAAAAACATTTAATTCGGATATTATAGACCCATAAGACTGCAATACAATTAAATCAAAATTAAAACTATTATTATTAAATCAATTTTGAATAGGATAAAAGAACATGTTTGACAATGAAAAGAAATAAATTACCTACCTACGTTATTTTATTTTCACTTACCCTTAATTTTTTTCATCATGCTCCTAGCTTTTTTCCCGGTTCGTACAGTCGGCATCAATTACATCCGAGCGGCCAAAGTGCTCAAAAATATCTGAACACGTCTCTAATGCCTCGACAATAGAGATGTGTTCAGATATTTGTGAGTCCTTTGGCCGCTCCGATATATCTTATGGCGACTGCACCCTAAAGGAGCCTAGGGCCCACTTTGGCACCCGATCCTAAGATTTGGCATAGGCACTAGTTTTACGAAAGCGACTGCCGGAAACTGCCCAGAGGGAAAACTAGAGTTTGTTTGGATTACACTAAACCGGTGTCTCCTCACAATGTTTTTGCTTTCACAGATTATTTCATTCAATTAGTTAAGTAGGTTATAACAAAGTTTTCCAAGCGTTGCCCCAGTGGTGGAACAAACAGACGTTCGAGTATTGTTCACTAACTAGGCTGCTAGTGTTGGGACGAAAACTATACGACGAATTTTTATTTTAATAAAACTTCATTGGGGTGGAAAGGTTCTCGAGTGGCGACCATGCGGAAGACGCAGCGTGGGTAGATCCCCCACAAACTAGACTGATGACCGCGTAAAGGTCGCGTCATTGTGGCACTCTTTGGGGGAGGCCTATGTCATTCGGGTGGTATAATGATGGGAATAATGTGTGTACTAGGCAATACCCAATTTTCTTCGTCTTAAACATAAAATTGTTAAAAGAGTTTCCCGAACACTGCGTTCCGCTGAAGTAGCTTTTGATTTTTAGGAGAACCTACTATATATCTGTGTCAAATTCTCGTTTAACGGAAAATGACTTTCGGAAAAGTGAAATTGATGCTTTCTGACAAATTACTAATTAATTTGTATCCTCGCCACAAACACGCTAACAAGGTGTCACTTTTGACTCACACGCTGTCCCGGATCCGCCACCAAATGAATAAGTAAATTGATCGAATACATTTTCAAAACATTAACAAAAGAATACGTCCACCTATTTAATTTCCCAAAACAAAAGACGCCCCAAATCCTTACGCAAATTCCCAACCTAAATCACGTAGGATACGACCCCATTAAAGCATAGATTAAAAAAATAAATGCTCGGCTCACATACGAAACGTAACCTACATACGGAGTAATTGATTTCCCCACCCCGAGGAATGCCCTCCCCCTCCCTCGTATGAACATTTCAAAACTCATTTCGTGTAAGAAAACTATAATTGATTTACGTGGAAATAGCTTGGAGGCCATTTTGTTTTCGTGCGGTGTTTACGTTGAATGTATGGAAGTTGATAGGGATATTTAAATATGGAAGACAGCACGTATTAAAGAAATGATTGTATGCATAATTCAAGGTTTTATCTTTTATTTTCAAAAGGTACCTATACTTATATAGGTACTAATTTTATAAAGAGGATAAAAGTCAGTGAGATTGTACCTTTGTAAGTAAGTACAATACAGGGAACCAATCATCCGATTCTAAAAAATCTTTCTCAAGTGTGTAGAATGGGTCTTCGGGGTGGACAGCTATATTTTATCCCTCGGTTTCGCTTGTGATCTTGGTTATAAACGGGCGGAGCCGCCAAGCAGCTAGCAAGATGTAACTTGATTACGAATGTCTATATAGTAGTTCCATGATAATTAAGTTGTTACGATGTATATATTGCGCTCACTTTTTTGCGCATTTACCGTACAGCGTTCATAACGTATTTCTTAACGTAACTCTAAGACAAGGTTCAATATGAAAACTGGAAAAGATTGGACAATTGTAATACTATAACATATTGTAACACTATTGCCATACGGCCCAGATGCAGGAAGGATTTTCGAACGAGCGAGCGAAGCGAACGAAGTTATGCTTCAGCATGGGCCTAAAAATCATTTGTCTGTCCGGTGAACAATGTCTGTCCGGCTGTTCTCCTCTACAGGTCGCATTTCTCAACCGATTCACGTGAAATTTTGTTTTTTTTTTTATTTAATTATATCGTTTTTCGTTAATTATATCGTTTTTAGGGTTCCATACCTCAAAAGGAAAAACGGAACCCTTATAGGATCACTTTGTTGTCCGTCCGTCCGTCTGTCAAGACCCTTTTTCTCAGGAATACGTGGAGGTATCAAGCTAAAATTTATACCAAAAACTCAGGTCTACTGTCCCTTGGAGCTGTGAAAAAATTCAACTTCTAAGCCAACGCAATCAAAAGATACAGCCGTCTATGCCGCAAATTTCCGCAAATTGTCGAAACTCGCAAGGGAATCAAAACCTACAGGGAACTTCCCGTGAACTCAGAATCTTGAAATTTGGAACGAAGCAACGTCTTATAGCACAGATAAAGGAAAAATGCCGAAAACCGTAAAATTTACGGAACCCTCGGTGCGCGAGTCCGACTCGCACTTGGCCTGTTTTTTTTTTGTCACATTCGAACAAAATATTTTTTTTTAAAAGACATGCTAACGAGCTTTAAGCTCAACAGTCACTAGTATTCTATCTAGGTAAAATAGCTGTTATTACCTATTAGCTGTATTGTATAAGATTGCGATAGACGAGTTAGTCTAACAGGTCTTGGATACTAAACTTTCTTACTGTGGTTCATCATATCAGCCTAAAGACGTCCACTGCTGGACATAGGCCTCCCCCAAAGAGTGCCAAAGCGACCGGTCCTGCGCCACCCGCATCCAGCGGACCCCAGCAACCTTTACTAGGTCATCAGTCCACCTTGCGGGGAGCCTACCCACGCCGCGCCTTCCGGTTCGTGGTCGCCACTCGGGAACCTTTCCGCCCCATCGGCCATCGGTTCTACGTGCTATGTGCCCCGCCCACTGCCACTTAAGTTTAGTGATTCGGAGGGCTACTGTGGTTATATTTTAAGAATTGGACCGGCTTCAGCGCTACTCAATGTGCCGTAAGTAATTTTAATAGAAGTCGATAGCTGACTTTGTAGTTAGCCACACTGAGCGCCCTTGAGAACATTCCAACTTGAATTATTGATGGGCCTTACTAACATCGATTTTACCTATTATTATTTTTGATTGAATTGAATCAGAGAATAGTTACGGTAGCCTAGTGGTTCAGGCATGCAATCAAGCGGCGGTCGCGGGTTCGAATCCCAATGAGTTTTTCGGAACAGGAATATTTACCGTTAGCTTTTCGGTGAAGGCAAACATCGTGAGGAAAACCGGTCTAATTCCAATAAGTTCTAGTTTTCCTGGGTTGGAAGGTCAGATGGCAGTCGCTTTTCTAAATTAGTGCCTATGCCAAATCGTGGGATTAGGTGTCAAAGCGGACCCCGGACTCCTCTAGGGCACAACCGGGAATAACGCAAGGAGGGTTATGAGAGAGTAGTTTCATTAACACTCTCAGCTCACGATCCTCATTCATGATTGTTTATTTATTTATTTATACTTAAAGAGTACCAACAGCTGCAAAAACATGATATAAGTCTTACATAGAACATAGTACTGTTCATGAGAGAATGACGAAGGAGAAGAAGAATAATTAAATTGATTGGCCCTGGAACGCTAATGAAGTAGTTGGGACTTGGGGGTTGGGAAAAAATATGTTATAGACACGGCTGTAAGTAAAACATGAGAGATAGTATTTTTCATGCTATTTGGTATAGTCAGCGGCAGAAGTAGCTCTTTCCAAGAGGTTAAAAAACTTTACAACCCTTTTTGGGCAGTCGTGTAAAATGATCTACTCACATGAATATAAATCGCACACGAATCGCTAAACTTGAGTGGCAGTAGAACCGGTGGCCGTTGGGGCGGAAAGGTTCTCGAGTGGCGACCACGTACCGGAAGGCGCGGCGTGGGTAGGCCCCCCAGAAGGTGGACTGATGACCTGGTAAAGGTTGCTGGAGTCCGTTGGATGCGGGTGGCGCAGGACCGGTCACTTTGGCACTCTTTGGGGGAGGCCTATGTCCAGCAGTGGATGTCTTTCGGCTGATATGATGATGATGATGTCATGTTGTGAATATAAGGCAAGGCAAAGGCAAAACTTTGAGCACATCACCCGTGTAGATGACAGTACCTCAAAAACTCAAAACTAGACTGCATTTTGCAAATAAAACACGTTGAAATGAAATGTGATTGGGGCGAAATCGATGCACTAAAAAGATTCCTTCTCACCTAGTACTCATCTGAGGGCAGCAACCCACAAGTAACTGCAGTGGTTGGTGGCCACGAGGACACTCATTTCATCATATATGCACTGCCACGCGGTGCTTGCCTAACAACGGGACAGTCAAGTCTCTTACCCCCTTATAAAAAATAAATTCCTCTGCTAAATAAAAAAAAGATTCCTTCTCATAGCCTATTATCATCACATCAGCCGAAAATCGTCCACTGCTGGACATTGGCCACCCCCAAAGAGTGCCACAATGACCGACCCATGTTCTATAGATGCTTGTATTTCTAAATTGGCTACTTACTCGTAAACAATTAAACTTTTTTCATAGTCTAAAGCTTAAAGAGCAGTCTACCGAGCTTGTGTCGGAAATAAGCTCTGATAATTAATAAATGGTTGTTTTTAGCCGTAAGGCCATGTGTTACGAGCATCAAAGAACAAAAGAGCCACGCAATCAGCGGGTAAAAATAAAACACGTATACAGGGTGTTCAACAGTACGCTCACATCGATTTAGAGTTTAATGAACAATTTTGAGATTGAGATCAATGGTGCGTCTTTGACGGAAGCTTTACTTTGTCTACCTTAAAAACCTAGAAAGACTTCACTTAGACGTTGCAGTATTTGATATGGTCGAAAATTTATAGAACAGTAAAGTTTGGGAATATAAATGTGGACTTTTTGCAAACTGTTTTCACGAGCTCTTTGTTTTTCATTTTTTTTACATATTGTGGAGACACGACACTAAGCTAAGCTCGTTTGAATGCTAATTCAGGGTGGTTCGTTTCAGATTAGCTTCTGCCGGCTACAATTAATTTTCCATTATCCCAGATCGTTGTTACTTAACTACATATGTAGTGTATAACTTCATACATGTAATGTAGGTATGAGGTGCGGCGTATTGAAAATGAGTCGCAGCAGTCGATGTCGACACATAACGAATCCAGGAACCATTAAAGGGTCTTCTTTGTAGCGTCCACAGGCTATACCTACAGTCTTTGCTTACCATCAGGCGGGCTGTGTAGCTGTATGCTAGCTGTACTTTCTTTTGTAGTTGTTTCTAATTTATTAATTTCGTCTATCTGCTATTAATTAAAATATTCATTCCTTTCTCAATCAGGGGCCAAGTTTTGTTACCTAGTCACGTATCACTATATTATTGTTAAAATGTCCCATAAAGTATTAAAATTTAAAAGATTAAAAAGTCACCTGAGATCACTGCCGGCGCAACTAGTGTCGAAAAAGTAATAAAGCTATATAAATATCGCCTTAGACCTGTATAGAGTAATTTTTTAAGATTGTTTTAAAGAGAAAGTTTCAAGTATTATTATATACGAGTATATTATTATATAATTCAAAGAATTTTTGTGAACTACCTAAGTACCGTTTGTTTATTTAAAAAAACGAAAATAACTTTTTTGGGGGTGTGAATCCCTGTATATCCAGTCGGGCCCTCATAAAGGCACGCGCCGCGCATCTCTCTTGCGTTCATTCATCGGCTACACAAGAAAGACGCCGCACTCTGATGGTTAAGTGAACTTGCTCACAAAATTTCACGAGAATCGGTTAAGGAATTCGATATGTACAAGGCGAGCAGCCGCATATCCGAAATTGTGCGTCCGAAGATGCTAATTTTAGAAATAAGTTATATTAAGATTTATTGACGACCTCTGTAGCCTAGTTGGTAGTGACCCTGCCTGCGAAGCCGGAGGTCCCGGGTTCGGAGATCTCGGTAAGGGCATTTATTTGTGTGATGAGCATGAGTATTTGTTCCTGAGTCATGGATGTTTTCTATTTATTTAAGTATTTATGTATCTATATAAGTATATATATCGTCTAGTACCTATAGTACAAGCTTTGCTTAGTTTGGGACTATGTCGATTTGTGTAAGATTGTCCCCAAATAATTCTTTATTTTATTTATTATTTTCTGGTAGTGAGACACCCTGTATACCCGGTCGGGCCCCTCTGAAGGCACGCGCTGCGCATCTGCCTTGCGCTCGCTCATTCATCGGCTTCACAAGAAAGAGGCCGCACTAGCTCTGGTTGTTGGTTTAAGTTGTTTTAATTTCATATCGAATGATATCCCGGTGTAAAGTATCAGTATTTTATTGGCAAGAAAAGAAATATAGACAGGTAACCACATAGATCGATTCAAGAGTGACAAGAAAAAAAACATCATCATATCAGCCGAAAGACTGGCTGGACATAGGCCTTCCAACAGGTGACCGGTCCTTTTTTTTAATACAACGACGGTGGCAAACAAGTGTACGGCCTGCCTGATGGTAAGCGGACACCGCAGCCTATAGAAGCATGCAACTCCAAAGGAATAACATGGGCGTTGCCGACCCTTTATATGTTTGAGGATTCGCCGTGTTGACTGCTGAAGGAAAAAAATCCCTCGCTCTCAACACAACGCATCCTCGGGAGCTCTCGAGCTCTTTTGATCCTGCGCCACCCGCATCCAGCGGACTACCCTCGACCTTTACCAGGTCATCAGTCCAGCTTGTGGACCTACCCACGCTGCGTCATCCGGTGCGTGGTCGCCACTCGAGAACCTCTCCGACCCAACGGCCATCGGTTCTACGTGTGAAATGTGCTCAAAATTAAATTATTTTTAACCGCACTCACTAAAGTTTCAGTGTTTTAATTTAATTGTTTTAACTGTATTATCCTATCAACTACGGTGTCTGCCAGCCAACAAGCAGCAGTGGTTGTTGGCTATGCTGAGTGAGTGTCCATTTAGCACATTATATGCCGAAGAAAGTACCGATATGTTTTTATAGGGTTCCGTACCTCAAAAGGAAACAACGGAACCCTTGTCTCCCTCTGTAGGTGTCTGTCTGACACCTCGGCATAATGCTGAGACAGCGACCTATTTACTGCCGCGATGACACATACATTTTGTGTCAATTGTATTGTATTTCTACTCCCTTTGTCTCTGTGTGTCTTTTGTGTATTTAGTGAATAAATGTCTTCTTTCTTTCTTTCTTTCTTTTTTCTTATAGGATCACTTTGTTGTCCGTCCGTCTGTCTGTCAAGACCTTTTATCTCGGGAACGCGTGGACGTATCGAGTTGAAATTAAAACCATATACTCAGGTCTACAGTCCCTTGAAGTTGTTTAAAAAATAAACTTCTAAATTAACGTGAAAAAAGATAGAAAGAATGCGCGAAAATGTATATTTCGACACTCTCAAGGGAACCAAAATTTATAGGGTTAAAATAATAGGGCAAAATGTATACTTGTAGATTTCATAGTTCCAGGTCAACACCTGGAACTATGAAATCTACAAGTACAGAGAAAAATCTGAAAGTATAGATTTGTAATTAACTACGGAACCCTCGGTGGGCGAGTCCAACTCCGCACCTGTCCGGTTTTTTTTACTTTATTTGCTAAATAAATAAATAATTATTTCATCAGACCAGATTATGTTTTTCTTTCATTCAATGGGACGAACATGTAAAGTCAAATAAAAGCTTGCGACGTACAACGAGGCTACAAAAGAATGACGTCATCGCCTGTCATTGTAATCAGTCTGTTAAGTGGGTTATCTATAGCAAACAGGCGTTTTCCCCCTTTTTAAAAGCTGCACCGAGCGCGGCCGCTTTACCATACAAACGGTTTAAATAAGTCTTTGTAATTTTTTTGGTACAAGCTTTTATTGCCGATCTTACCTTTTTAGGGTTCCGTAGTCAACAAGGAACCCTTGCAGTTTCGCCATGTCCGTCTGAGCGTCCGTCCGTCTGTCCGTCTGCGGCTTAGCTCAGTGGCCCTTACTAGAATAGAAAGCTGTAATTCGGCATGGGTATTAAGACGCCAAAAAAATTGTAAAAGCCTCTGCACCTAAAGTGGGGATGTAGGTTATTATGTTTTCTCATTGAATCCATGGTGTGGGGTGGGGTATCGTTGGATATTTGCTTGTTCAAAAATATTATGGGTTTTTTAGAAAAAATATTTAAGTAAGTGATCCGGTTGCGTGATATTGGGCTTTAAAGCCCTAAGCCATAGTACATACAGGGTGTATCAAAAATGGGGTGTGACTGTGAACCGATCATGGGCATGTTCGGTAGCGTATTGCAATTCCAAAAGTGCATTTGTTTGTTTTTTTAATTTTTTATTTGTTTTTGTTTATATTAAAAGTCTTTTTTTGTTGACAATGCTTGTTTATGCCATCAAAAACGTAAAAGCTGTCACCTGCGTGTCAAAAAAACATACACAAAACATTTATTTTCACAACACAGCTGTGCGCGCAGGCGGTTGAAAATGAAATAAGACCCTTCCAGCTTTCACCCGGGGCAACATTATTACACACAAGAAATGTCAACAAAACAAAGACTGTAATGTAAACAAAAACAAAAATATCTATGTAAACAAAAATAAACAAAAAATAAAAACATAAACAAATGCATATTTGGAATCGCAACCAACTTAAAAATGTCTTTGGCAATTTTCATACAAATTCGACCTACGCAACCACACCATATTCATGGCGCGTGCGTGTCGATGGAACAACGACAGACAGGCAGACACAGAACATTACTTACACTTCGCATGGCCCGACACACACTAGCCCAGTTTTTTACGATCGAGACGATAAAAATACTCAATCTAATTGAGACAATACCTGTTGAAGCAAATCAACATGTAAATCGTAATGTGAATTAAATAATATTAAATTCCCTTACTGCCAACATTAGCGAACTAATGCTGGTTCTTTAGTAGTGCATAGCGTTTCGGAACGAACGATGACACATCGGAAGTGCGGTCTAATCTGTGGCACGGGTTAGATGAAAAGCTAACTCGCGGAGTATGCACTCGGTGCAATTCTATTTGTTAATTAATAAGTAAAAGTAATTTTCTAGTTAGCGGTTGCTACTTATATTTGGAGTGTGTTGATAATACAACCAGTTAAGATACTCGGAAGTTTTATTTCACCGGCTCCTTCATCACTGCGATCCACGGGTGTCGCGACTGCCCAAGGGGGCGGCTTCACATCCAGGCACGGCCAGGAGAGGGCCTTCGAGGTGAAGGCAAGAATACTTAACAATACCAGTATACCTTAGGTAGACCGTTCAAGGGCTTTTTTCACTGATCATGCTATCCTTTTGTTTTCATGCGGGATGCGAGCTCGAATAGTTACTGAAAATTGGCCCTTAACGGAGACGACGACGTTATTATTTTCCAGTGATCTAATGACCCTAGTCTCACCTATTATTGTTCTCTCTCGTCACAGCCGTCAGTTAAGCAGATCCAGATTTGATTCATTTGTAGGGCTACCCGACTTGCCTCGTGTCACAAATGAATATTCAGTTATGATTCCGTCTCACGGCTCGGACACTGAGAGCTCGTTGTGAGGAACTGAGGAATAATACCTACCAATTTGGGATTAAGATTCCCTTGTTATGGGCTTTTGTAAAGATTTTTGTCGGAATTTAATTTGAAAATGTTTATAGGTACTTACTAATAATTTTGATGTATAACAATTGGCCACTTTCCTTTACTTATTTACCCCCGACGCAAACGATGGGTAATGATGCAATTTGAACCAGTTTTTAGAGTATCAAATCTCTGTTTGGAACGTACTTCTCTCGTTCTCGTTCGTTCTTGGAACGTTGTTTTTCTTTTTAACTGCTTTGTTTGTGTGAGGTGTGCAATAAAGAGTATTTGTATTGTATTGTATTGTACTACAATTAGAGCACAACTCACCTCACTCTCTTCTACGCACATTCCCGGGAGCTCTGGCGACCTTACTCGGCACCAGGAACACAACACCCAACAGCATGCCAACAGTGTAAGTGTATTTATCGCTGCGGTCTTCTGAAATGAAATGAAATTATTTTGAACCCCCGACGAAAAGAGAGGGGTGTTATAAGTTTACCGTGTCTGTCTGTGTATCTGTGTATCTGTCTGTGGTATCGTAAATCCCAAACCGATGAACCGATTTTCGTTTAGTTTTTTTTGGGTCATAGATAATGTTATGTTCTTAGTGTTCTTAGCCATGTTTCATGAAAATATGGACCGCTTCAGTCGCCCGACGGTCCCGCGACGCGACGACGCTTGGAAAATATTTTTATTTTTATTTTTATTTATTTTATTAAATAAAACATAAACATAAACATAATTTATTGATAAAACATAAAGTACATCAGTTTTACTATAGACTAGGACCTTACTATTAGAGATAAATAATACATGTGCCTGAGCTAGGATACCCTGTGTTTCAGGCAAAAAAGAACTAACAATTGAAAATCAAGTTATTCATAATATAATACAATATCATTCTTATTGGCTAGTATAAAATAGTTAGGAACTTATAACCTAGGCGCTAACTATGAAGATATAATAAAATATTATTTTTTATTTTAAAACGATAAATAATTTCTCTGTATCGTCATAGGACATATTCTGTAGGGCTTCTCGTAGCGTTGATTTACATTTCATGTAGTTTAGAGGATATAAACCTAGCCGCGCATTAAGTCTTTTTTTTTTTTTTTTTGAACCTGACTGTTGCTATAATAGGACGAACCCAATATAGCGGTCGAATTGCGTGGTTGGAGGGTAGCCTGGGGAAAATCCAGGGGGAGCCTCCGGCACGACCACGCGGGAAAGTTTGTACACTGGAATACTCTACGAGTTTGCGCTCCAGTGAGATTGGTTGAACGGTATCAACCGAATCTGGGGTGTGAGTGGTGTCGAACTACTGGGAGTTTTATCGCTGGTTCGCTAAAACCTAGCCTAGCTGAGAAGAGTCCAGCAAGAAACTCAGCTAGGCCCGACTTGGGTCGGACTGACTCTACCCGGTATGCGGCGGTACCGGGACGAATAGGGACTGTATGTGTCTGTGTTGTCGCGATCTCGCGGTGGACGTCCCCGCCGGCGGGAATGCCAAAGTGTACGCGATGTGTTGGACGCCGAAAGCGCAGCGTGCAATATAAACAAATGGCGAACTGTTAAAACTTCAGATAATTTATACAGAAGGTTAGTGGGGAATTGATAGGGGCGGAAAGTAGAAACCTTGAGGATTGCTCTCTGGGCTCTTTCTAGGTTTAGTAAAGTGGTTTTAGCCAAGCCACCCCACGTAGAGATGCAGTAAATTAATACAGATTGACATAACGCAAAGTAAACTTGTGTGATTATGTGCGAGTCTGCAATCGTACGTAATTTTTTGAACAAAAATATTAACTTACGAACTCTAGTGCACAACGCTTCCACATGATGCCGAAAGGAGAGGGTCTCATCAATTATGATTCCTAAATACTTTATTTTGCTTGTGGTAGCAATACCCGGACATGCACACTGGTTATTTGTGGGATGTTTACAATTGTGAGCATAGAGGTTAAGGTTAGTCGGAGCTAGTTTCGATTTGCGCATGGAGAACTTTATAACATAGAGCAACTATCTCAATTAGTTAAACATCACATCAGCCCGCACCAGCATGGGTTCTTTAAAGGTCGCTCTGTGGATACCAACCTATTAACTTTCAGTAGTGAGGTTCTCAATGCAATGGATAAAGGGTCTAGTGTGGAGGCCGTGTATACCGATTTCGCCAAAGCTTTCGATAAAATCTGTCATAATACGCTTCTCCTCAAGCTTTGGCACCTCGGTATACACGGTGATTTGTTCCGATGGATTAAATCATACATTGAGAATCGGAGTCAGTGTGTTGTCTTGTCTGGTTACTCCTCACAATGGAGGTCTATTAGTTCCGGTGTACCGCAGGGATCGCATTTAGGGCCCTTGTTGTTTACACTTTTTATTAATGACATAGGCAAATATATTAAAAACTCTAATGTGTTACTCTATGCAGATGATGCAAAATTTTTCAAAATAATAAATTCGATAGAGGATTGTAATATGTTGCAAGAGGATTTAATTCATTTTGAGACACACTGTAAAGACAATAAATTATTTTTAAATCTTGATAAATGTTTCATAATAAATTTTTCTAAGAAAAAACATAAAATCAACTTTAATTATAGCCTATGTAATAATCAAATAAATAGGGTAACACAAATACGCGATCTTGGTGTGCTAATGGACTCGGAACTTTCTTTCAAACCTCATTTGGACCTAATAATAAAAAAAGGATACAAACAACTGGGCTTCATTCTACGCGTAGGGAAAGCTTTCAAAAATCCTTGCACTTATAAAATTCTGTATAATAGTTTTGTTCGCAGCCATCTCGAATTCGCTTGTGCAGTCTGGAAACACTATCATAATATTCACATCGAGAGAGTGGAAAGGATACAAAAAAAATTTGTTAAAGCCCTTAATTTCAGAACTGGCTATGAGTACACTAGTTACACTGATTCACTAACTCACCATAAATTACAAACACTCCGTGCCCGCAGAGATTGTGTAGACTCTTTTTTATTATATAAAATCATATCTAATATGTTGGATGTCCCCTCACTATTACATCAAATCAATTTAAGGGTACCTTGTAGACGTCAGCGCCAATGTCAAAAGAAATTCTTATTTTCGATTCCCCGCAATCGAACTTGTTATGCACAAAATATGCTGTTTATAAGACGTGTATGTAAACTGTTTAACCAGGATGAAAGACAAAGACATTGATCTGTTTAATTGTTCTATTAAGTCATTAAAACATGCTTTCCAGTAACCATGGTCTATATAATAATATGATCAATCACTTGACTGTGTACATATACTTACGAATGGGTTTATCACAATCTGACTGTAAGCTCATAAGTAAGTCATATTAAATATTAGAATTTCATTACTTAGTTACAACAGCAAGTTAAACTTTTAAGTCATTTATTATCATGAAGCTGATACTTAAGTTTGTTGATAATGTATGTTGGTAATATGCTTATGTTTATTAAATAAGGAAACTCCAGGTCTAAGATGTAAGCGATAGTTTAAGAATTAATTTCTGTAAACGACTGTTTGTTTCTTCATTAAATAAATAAATAAAAAATAACATTGGTTTTATCCGAATTCAGGGTTAGTAGGTGATGTAGAAGCCAGCTACTTACAATATTAAAGCCGCGCTGTGCATATTCGTAGACTTGCTCTACTGAGTTTGCAGAATAAAGTAGGACAGTGTCATCAGCGTATGAAATTATTTTTCCACAGTCAATTTTAAGATTGCAAAGATCATTTATATAAATTAAGAACAGCGTAGAACCTAGAATACTTCCCTGTGGGACCCCAAAAGAGGCATTATTAAGGTCAGAACTCTTGACATTGTCTATTTTTGTGCGTTGCGTGCGACCATCTAAATAGTCTGCAAATAGCTTGAGCTGCGTACCTCTAATTCCTAATAATTCAAGCTTGTGAAGCAGGATGGGAACGGAGACGGTATCGAAAGCTTTAGCAAGGTCAAGGAAGATTCCCAAAGTCTGATTACCCTTGTCTAGTTCTTGCACTAAGTAGTCGGTCAATTCGTGTACGGCGTCGGCAGCTGATAGTTTCGACCTAAATCCAAACTGACTTGTAGACAAAATACCGTGGCTCTCTAAATATTGGACAAGCCTATTATTGATGATTTTTTCTAATAATTTAGACGTCGAAGGTAGTATAGAGATAGGTCTATAATTTGACACCTGGTCTTTGCTATCAGATTTGTATACAGGAACCACAATAGCTTTTTTCAGACATTTAGGAAATATACCTTCTGAAAGGCATTTTTGGAAAATGAAGGTAAGAGGAGGAACCAGGATGTGTCTGAATTGCTTGAGTATTTTATTAGATATACCATCCCAACCCGTAGCCGACTCATTTTTTAAGCACATAATTATCCGTTCCACCTCTCGTTCGTCAGTATTTATCAGCACAAATGATTTTAATGTACTATTGTGGTTTGAAAAACTATTAGGGAGGGGTAAAGGCAGGTTGTGCTGGACTTTTTCAGCTAATTTATTTCCTATGTTTACAAAAAAGTCATTTGCGCAATTAGCAGATGTTAAAGGTGATCAGCAAACTTGTGACAAACTTGAACATGATTCACGTTGTTTTGCTGAGTATGTAACGTTTTTAATATACTTCCAGACTAGTTTAGTGTTTGTTCCGGCCAATTCGAGTTGTTTTTTGTCGTAGTTAGATTTCACTTTTTTGAGTAAGTCATTACAAAAATTACGATATCTTTTGTGCGATAATTGTAGTACTAAATTGTCTGGATTTGATTTAGCTTTAAGATGCAGTTTGTCCCTGTGTTTCATGCAACGGATAAGTCCGGGTGTAATCCAAGGTTTAATGTTAAAATATTTACTACTAACACGTAGGTTTACGGTATTACTCAATATTGCTTGCTGGACTTTTTGAATAAGGTATGACATGCTAGTGTTTGCGTCAGCGGAATTGTAAACTGGGCCAAATTCAATGTTACATAAATCACGTTCAAGTTTGTTTACATTTAATTTAGAAATTATTGGCGTGCGTGCTGTATATGGTAATTTACGAAATATTGAAATTAGAGCAGCCCTATGATCTGTAATAGAGGAATTAGTAACCAATGTTAGTGCTGGGAGATTAGATTTAAGGATGATATGGTCTAAGCAGGAGCCGCTTTGGTGAGTGGGAAGCGTGTGCGCGGGAAGCAAGCCGTGAAACGAGCATAAGTTGAGGTAGCTCTGAGCTGCGGGGTCAATATTTTCTGGAAGAATGTTGATATTAATATCACCTATTACTATACGATTTTTAAATGATGATAAACTTCGTAACATCTCGTCTAAAGAGTCAATAAATGTATTAACATTTCTAAAACACGGCGGTCTATACAATGCTAGTATGGCAAAGTCTGTTCCAGTTTTAATTAACAGTCGATTGCACTCTGATATGTTTGGCTCCTCAACACTAATTTCCAAATTACATCTGGCATAAACAACTACTCCATCGTTTTGGTTGTGATTTAACTTGGTCACGTACATGTCATAACCGGACATGTTTGGCAAATTGGATTGTTTATTTAACCAACACTCTGTCAGAACAATGACATCGCAGCTCATTCCAAGTCTTTGTAGAAAAACACTAACGTTATCAATTTTTTTAAATATACTTCGTATAATTTGTGTTAGTATGGTTAGCGGAAGGCGGGAAGAATCAATATATTGCTTGCAGTGTTCAACCTCGCAAACTAAAGAATCAGATACAGAGAAGTTATCTAGGTCAGAAATTAAATTATTACTAATAAGATCTAAGCTAATGAGACAAAAAGTTCTACGAAAGTTTTAAATTAAGGTAGCGCTCTTAGGCGCCTTCAGAATCTATACAGTTAAGATACCTTTTTTCGGCTAGTTTTCTAGCTGGGCATTCGGCATTGCCAGTCTCGTGGTCACACGGCTTTTTAAAGTGCATACATGTTGCACATTTTGGTGAGTCGGCTATCTTTGTGCATTCCTTTATTGAGTGACCTACAACGCCGCAATGCCCACAGATGTTGACCTCCATCTTGCATGACTTCGCTGCATGACCGTACTGCTGACATTTGAAGCACCTCGTCACTAGGGTAAAGTCCCTAACGGGGCATGACGACCAGTTTACAAATACTCTGTCGTTTGAGATTAAGGCCTTACGAGTGGGTGCAGGGACTTCGATTACATAGTTGCAGGTCTCAGAGTTCTTCTTCCCGATTTATGGCTCAGCTTAGTCGAGGACAGAAATTTTTCAAGTGTCGTATCACGCATTTTACCGGCCAGGTTTTGGTGGTAAATGCACTTGAACACTTCCGCTTCCTCCATAGTTGCAGGGACACCGATGACTACGATTCTGGGCTTCCGTTTTTGCGGCTCGTCCACCGTGAGTCCAGATGTTGTTAACTGCGTCGACTGTTTCAGTTTAAGGACGTCGTCTTTGGAGTCCGTGCTAATGACCACTCCGCCGTTCTTAACCTTGCGCAGTCCTCTTACGTGCAGCTTCATTTCCTCAGGTCTGATTAACTGCTGGACAAGCGATTTAGTCTCCTCGCTTGATTTTTGCTTGTCCGTAGGATATATTGCTACCGAGCTAATGTTAGAGGGCTGAACGAATCTAGTATTTTTCTTAAGCAAGTCGGCAAATGTAACAGGTTCTGGGGAAGGCTTTGTGGACTCCTCTATACACTGTTTAAGTTCCTGGATGCGCTGGGAAAGATCTTGTTTCTCCTGAAGAAAGTTGAACGAATGGTAGTTTTGGATAGCTTTCTGTTTCAGAGCCTGGTATTCGACAGCTAATAGGGATGTGAAATGACCCACTTTGCGGCATAAGGTACTCACTCTGTTTTTTTGATCCGAGTTTAATTTCCCTTCAGAGGAGATAGTGCACACTTCATTCAGATGCTGCTCGATCGACTGCATCCAGCCCTGGAGGTCCCCTGTAGATAAAATCTTTGGAGGAGCTTCTTCCTGTGTTGAGGGCGCGGGCGCGGGCAAGGGAGATGGCGTGGGCGGAGGGCTACGGCTCGTTAGCCCGCTCCGATTGCTAAATGGGCTGTTTCCATGAGACATCTTCCTTAGGTTTTAAAATAATTAGCACCACTTAACATTATGTTATGAGTTCACTAGTCAATAAGAATTATTGCTAACGCCTAATAAACCGAACTACGTCACAATTATGCAGATGAATATTTATTTTTATTGAGAGACACGTCCGATCTGACTGACGACCAATAGATGTTATCTTGAAAATACAGCAACTATCCTTACAGGTAACCCTAATACACTCGCGGGCCAAGAATACGGGTCACCCTAAATTAAATAACTGCAATAGGTTTTTTAAAATATTTAATACTTGTTTTATTTACATAATATGCTATTCTTAACAATACCCAACTGTATTAACAATTTCCTGGATCCTATCATAAAAATATCGATATCCAAAAATTACGATTTTTGCGATATCTCGCTCCCTTAACGTTGTTTTTTTTTCATGGGTTTTTACGAGTCCGATTTAAACCTGGTGACGTTATATTTTTTACTGTTATTAGCATTTTATATGTAAAATTAAATAAAGATCATGACAGGATTAACTGTACAACCTCTTACGCACTATTTTAGGAAATATGACGGTATTTTACCGACCCGTATTTTTTGCCCGCGAGTGTACAATAGTGCCTTAACCTTAAACTAAAATTAATCCTTATTACTACTTAACTAAATAATTTAAAATTAAAAATTCAATCGATTACATAGCATAATACATATAAACACGTTTTTGACAATTCCCACATATTTAGGGCAATAAAAAAGATCTGTGGATAATGGAATGAAATAATTTATTCGCATAAGGTACCTACAGGGATTTTCCAATATATTATGTTCATGTGTATATCCAGCTAGCATGCAAGCGTGCAAATATATGAGTACCTACAAGTCAATTAAATAATCAATTAAAATATCAAATTATCAAAAAATAAAACCGAAATTAAAATAACTACATAATGTCAAATTGAAATAATATAATCTTTTTACAGGCAGAGTTAAGTGTAACATGTTAAGAATTAGCAACTGAGCAAATTTCTATGATTAAAATAGTATGTTATTACGAACATTTTACAATAAAATAAATTTTGGTTAATCATTACAGCTTTCTTCATAACGGATATACATCATAATTTTGTTAGTCCTAATATCATAAATAAGAACATACTAGGAAATAAAAATTTAGAAACGAAATTATTCTAACGACATTAAATAGGTACAGAAAAAGAAATTAAATTAAATTAAAACTACTCAAATAACCCACCCCGCGTCTCTCCCGGTGCAAAGGTGGCCATAACGCTCGCCGCATTGCCGCGTCGGATTGCGATGGACAACCTTTGCAATAAGAATGACCCGGAGCGGGGGTCGAGGCCTTTTTCCCGCAGGCGGCGCCCCACTTCCCTAAGGAAAGACTAATAGTATTTTATGCAATCCTTATATAATGTAGGTATGCTTTTTCAATCGAGTACCACATTTAGGCCACGAAGCTTGCTGAGTGGCCTAATTAAGGTACGAGACTTAAAAAGCTAATTATATAACTATTGTATACAATACTTTTTCTAATAGTCAACTGGACTAATTACACAAACTTGGTATCTATTGAAAACGAAGTGCAACCAACGGCTTTTTCTTTTTTGTGCGTTGATGACTATTTACCTTTTGACTTTCTCATGACGGCGTCCTATTGGTCAAATACATTATAGTTCAGTAAAGGCGCCACGTGATTGGTCAATTTCATTTTAGTTGTCTTAACAGTTATGAAATGTTGAGTTGAGAGCTCCATAGTAAAAAGTATGTGATTTAAGTTTGGTGTACGAAGTCTTAATTCAAACATTAAGGTCGACGAGTATAAAAATAAAATTTCAACATCTTTTTACACAATAGGCATAATCATAATCGTGGTCAAAGAGGCACTAAAGATAAAATTATACATTAATTATGTTTTTAATACTCCCTGATACTATTTTGATAGTCGAGATTAGCCTTCACACTCTGCAAGGCGGAGGTACTAACCTGTTGGGTACTTGGGTTGCTCTAAACTGCACGGCTATCATGGGACGGCGCGCGAGCTCTCTCGATTTTTATCTCACTATCCATCTCTTTCTTATTAGAACACTTAGAACAAGAGATATAGTGCATATAAGCATGATAGACGTGCTGCTTCTGCTGCTTAAACTCTATTGCATGACGTCATCGTTTTTTTTACATAAACATAATCTGACACATATCGTACTTCAGATACTTAGCTTTTATAAACATTAGTCACCGCGTAACCTGTCTGTCTGTCAGTCAGATTGAGTCAGTGTTTAAATCTCGTCAAGTGATCTAAAGAGTGACTTCATAAGTATTTAAAGTAGTTTTAGGAATTGTCGTATAAACATATTAATTTAGCTACGATATACAGTGCCCATGAGCTTGTGCGTTTACCTTATTGATCATATGTTTACCCGCATTAATAAACAAATGATTGATCAATCTACCTGTCTAATTAAAATCAAATGTAAATGGAATATTTATCCATGAACGATAACGACTTATTTTCTAATTACCAGGGGCCATATTCTCGCACCGTTGAAATCGAATTTAAACAAAAATATAAACCAATTGGTCCCTCCCTCTCTCCCCCTGGCACACGCAATACCGTATGTGTAAAACCAGGATAAATTATATAATTATTTAATATGATTTTACTAGCTTTTGCCCGCGGCTTTGTCCACGTGGAACTCATTTTTATCATACCTCCATACAAACACCTCATAGGATATTTCCGAGATAAAAACTATTCTACGAGTACTCGTACTTGAGAGTATGTCCTTCCCCGTGATTCAAACTATCTTCATACCTTTCATGACTTATACTTATCTTATGTATTATCCTTGGAATCATTAACACATCTGAATGTTTGTCGATTGAAACCAACTTGGTGACCAGGACTGGCTTCCCACGAGTTAGCTTGACCCACCAAATTTCATATTAAGGGGCATTTATAATATTAAATAGTATCGACCTCACAACCCATTTAAAATTGTGGAAATTACAATGTATTTAATTTGTTGCACAATTGAGGCTCATATTTCGATATATTGCTGATGAAATCAGTTATTAAACTGAAAGCATTAGTTATACATATTATCAAATAAGTAATAACTTTACGCAATGATTAAAGCCTCAATCACACTAAATCATGAATCAATTTGACATACGGTCGCGTTCTTTAATTTATGACCCTTTTTGCTAAAATATTCTTTGTACTCCTATACAATTTGACAGGATTGTGAACCTTATAAGTGGGTCCCAAATTAAAGTTCGTGACTGTACTTACGTAATGTTTTTTAAATACTGGGTGGTGGCAAACAATCGTATTGCCAGATGATAAGGAAACACAGTAGCCTATAAACGCTTCCACTCGTAGACTCGACCCCAGAGGAGCCACAAGCACGTGGCCGACCCTTAATCGATTTTGAGAGTTGTCGACAGCTAAAAATAAAAAGAAGACCGTCACTTTCAAAAGAGCGCAACCTCGCCCTCTGAAACCCGTAAAAAGTACATTGTGTTTGTAAAGTCCTCTATCTTTAACCCCCGATGCCAAAAGTGGGGTGTTATAATAAGTTTGTGTGGCTGTGTGTATGTCTGTGGCATCGTTGCTCCTAAACGAATGGACCGATTGTAATGCAGCTTTTTTTTGTCCATAAGCTCCTATGTTTCAGCTATGTTTCGACAATCGGTTCAGCTGGTTTGAGATATTGAATTTTGAATTGAAAATGTCGGGGGTTTTTCAATTTATCTAAGTTGTTGATTATAAGGGTGTTTGACTCACTCATTACCTCAGACTCATTAAAGTCAAGATTTACGACAATGACAGTAAACTACATAAATGATTAATGTCTCAGTGGGAATTTTGTTAGGATAAAGGCTATAACTACTAAAAGGTTTATTTTATTTTGTATGTTTCTGTCATTTGTCTGTCTGTTTTTTTTTCAATAAAGCAAAAATAAAACGGGACAGCGGTATAGCTATCCTATAGATAAAGGTAGCAAAGTTTTGTTCTCAACAACAGAGATTCGTAGGCACGTGCTTGCAATACATATTACTTAAGTCAGTCACGTTTAGCTGCAATTTATTACAAACACAATATTACGTCCGTTATTATCTTTCATATACTTACACGAGGAACCGGAAGGACGTCGATCGATTATGAAGACACATTTGTAGACGAGTGGAGGAAAACTACCGCAGAGCCGAAAGGAATAGAATAGAATAGAATCGTTAATTGCATATCACATTACAAAGATTGGATGGAATTAACACATAATTAGGTATGTGACACCCTGTAAGGGCACAGCAATATCAGAGCAGAGGGCTAACTAATTATTATAAGTAATTATACAAAGCTAATAAAATATTATTTACACAAAACACACGGTAACATTTTTCACTTGCCGACATTATTAAAGTATTCCTTTAAACTATAAAAACATTTGTTTATTAGAAACAATTTCAATTGGTTGCTAAACAGGAAGTCATGTGATTTCAGCATTCTATTCATGTTGGCATTTTACACTTATGCGCGACGTTGCATATTCCATTACCAAACTCACTTGGAGTTGGGCACGACACCTTGCCAGGCTGAATGATGGTAGGTGGATCAAAAAGGTGGCCACTTCTAGGTAAAAGGAGCGTCTTTCGCCCACCAGCTCGATGGTTGGAGGATGTTGGTACGATCGCGGGTCACTTCTGGGAAAGATTAGCTCAGGATGGGGACGGGTGGCGTACTCGAAGAGAGGCCTGTGCTCAGCAGTGCTGAAAATGATGATGATGGTTGCATTTATGTGATAACACCTTAAGACACTGAACCGATTTTTAATGAATGAGGCATGATCAGTCGGGATACAGTTTATTTAAAAAAAATGCCGTTCGAGTGTCCGAAGTCAGGTTTATATGCCGCCCATTTAGCATTGTACAAGTTGCAGAATGTCCTCAAAAAGGTTACTCTAAACGTACAAACTTACAAAAATCTCCCAGACATTTCCTCTTTAAAATATTAGAATAGATTTGTAACACAAATAAAAAAACTATTTGAATAGGTCACAATCACATTAGGCTTTATTTATGTTTTTACCAATACTATTCATTAATTTATGTCCCTTAAATGGATAGTAACAAAATCGACAGTCAATGTCAATCGCATACATTAAGTAACAGAACCGACCTTAGACGTCAATTAAGCATCACTTTAGTTTACGCTAACCTACGATTTTTTTCACACCTTTCATTCGGAAAAGTAAGTTTTGCTCCACGACGAGAGGGATCAAAATGCTACTTTTCTGTTCAAGCTACTTTTTTAATGTATTCATGGGCATGTAGCATTTACGCAATGTGCGAATTGAACACAGATCTTAATAAAATAATCGATTGTAATTTCATCGTAATCCATTAAAATGGAACATATTTCAACTTTAACAACGTTATATGAAAGTATGAATTTTTCGTAATACATATTTAATTTTTTTTAATAAAAATTTAGATTGATTTTTGTTAAGTTATTTTAACAGCATCTTTTTTAAATTTCTTCATAGTCCGTGTAAAATCTTAGTATGTGTCACTCAGTAGCAAAATTATCTTCGTCTTCGGCGTTAACACTTGTATCCCTCGCTACGTCCAGGATTCAATACACCGCCCTCGCCGTAAATATACTTCTTGGCTCCCTTGTGATACAAATCACTATTAACTCCCCAGAAATCTATTCGAAAATAGAGCAAATTTGTGTTGCCACTGCGCCAATAATTTTTAATAGCTTCACCTTTGTACACCGTCGCGTTACAACAAGGAGTCTGTTTGACAATAATCGAATCGAATTCAAATTTACATTTGGTAGTACTCGATCTGATACGTTATACTTTGCATTCCTGGGATTGGGTGGTAATCACATGATAAATTTTATAACATGTCGTTATGTAAATGATCAAAAATATTTTTTTATCAAAAAAACATAATCGCATTGGCGGCTTCAAAGTTTGGAAAAAACATGGCTTTTGTCGACCTAATGTAAATTAAACTTAGCAATGGGATTATGTCTCAATACCAACGACAGTGTATGATAACTTGTACCTAAACGCTGAACATCACAAACAAAACAGCAGTAGTTTACTTCGCAACGAATCTTCAAATCAATAATGGGTCGGCAACACGCTTTTCCCTTCTCTTGCATCACAAATATCCATAGACTACGGCAGCTGCTCTAACTATGCTATTTTACCGGTCAGATACAATACAATTCAAATACTGTTTATTGCACAACTCACACAAATAAAGCAGTTAGAAAGAGAAACAATACAATAACATGTTTGTAGAGGTAGACAACACGCGGTCTTATCGCAGAAGAGCGATCTCTTCCACAGAACGTTTGGGTATCGGAGAAAGAGTGAATAAAAGTAAAAACGTGAATTTAATTTGGATACCGTACGTGTAGTCAAATAGACTCCGAAGCCCGACCTAGTTTGTATTCAGGTCGCGAGGACGCAACAAGTGTAAGACAAAGGATCCGCTGTCTCAGGGCGGGCTTTTAGACCGTATGCTATCGTAGCGTAGCCACAAAGAATAGTCAGTGTTGAATAGTCAACCCTAAAAATGGTTGATCAAAATTACAACTTTGAATGAAGAAATGAAGTGTAATCGTTGCACACACCCAAATGCTAGTGCCTGTATGAGCTGTAGAATTAACAAACCATTTTTAATTTTTTTTTTGCAAATCTGAATCGTGTATTAGAACCAATATAATTATTAGATCTACTCACAAAATCTGTTGAGAAAGGCGACCTGTAGAGAACAGCCGGTCAGACAACGGATATACGAAAGAACTTTGAAACAGTGAACTTCATTCACTTTTTAAAACTCGTAATGTAAAATATTATCCGTGCAGACTTTATTTATAAACTAGCTGCGTGCGCAGCTCTGTCCACGTATTACAAAGAACACAAGCAAAGCAGCTGCATAAAACATAGTCGATGTCCATCCTGGAGGTCCATTTTATAATACAGGTGAAAGAATCTTTGAAATTGAACTTGTGGTTCCGGAGATCACCCCTACATATAAACTTTACCTACAAAGCTACTATCCCACAGACTTTTCCTCTTCACCATATTAGTACTAGCTTCCGCCCGTGACTTCTTTTACGTGAATCCGGGATAAAAACTATCCTATATTTTAATCCAGGCAATAAACTATCTTCGTGCAAAAATTCATCCAAATCGATTGAGCCGTTAAAGCGTGATTGAGTAACAAACATCCAAACTCTCGCATTTATAGTATTATAAAATAGTAGGATAGTTTTGATTGAAGGAAGAGGAAGACCTAGAATAAACTACATAGAGCAACTCAAAAAAAGAGTTGATGTTAGATCGTATCGAGATGTCAAAGAGGTTGCCTGGGATCGGAGTAGATGGAGGGCCTACTTTGAGCTACACCGACAAGAGCTTAGCTCTTAAATAAGCAGAAGATTTGATTGACAGCGTAAATATTCTAAAAAATACCCTATTATATCGTCTAATTATAAATTATCACAAATCATATTTGGTGGGCTTCAATATCAAACTTATCTTCAAAGTTTAATGCTGATTCTACTACTACCCTATTGTAAATCAATGCCTAAGGTTTCTAATTTCAGTCTCATAAATCAAACGCGACTCACTTACGACACCCCACACAAAAAGGCAATTTCAGGCAACCACGGGTTCTTTGTTCCCGTATTGAGAACAAAGAGTGTCAAGTGACTATTGGTAGCAATATATTGCGTTGTTTGAGTCAAAGGATGTTTTTGTAATCAATCCATAGCCAAGAATTAATAGTACGAGTACCCACAATGAAATGTGATTATGAAAAAACATGTTATACGCAACTAAAATCAATTTTAAATTTAATCTATAAACTAAATAATTGCATAATAATATACAAAACCGGCCAAGTGCGAGTCAGACTCGCACACGAACGGTTCCGAACCATTATCTATAAAAACAGCACAAAAAAACGTTTGTTGTATGGGAGCCCCTCTTAAATATTTATTTTATTTTGTTTTTAGTATTTGTTGTTATAGCGGCAACAGAAATACATAATTTGTGAAAAATTTCAAGCGTCTAGCTATCGCGGTTCTTGATACAAGCCTGAAAAAAAAAAAGTTTGTTGTATGGGAGACCCCCTTAAATATTTATTTTATTTGGTTTATTAGTATTTGTTGTTATAGCGGCAACAGAAATACATCATTTGTGAAAAATTTCATGCGTCTAGCTATCGCTGTTCTTGACTCTTGTGATACAAGAGACAGACAGACGGACGGACAGCGAAGTTTTAGTAATAGGGTCCCGTTTTTACCCTATGGGTACGGAACCCTAAAAACTACATAAAACTAGAACAAGCAAAAACGGTTTCTTTTTTAATTCCTAAAACTGAATCGGCAAAAAACATTGATCCTACTTATCTTATCTTATCTAGATGAGGGCCCTTTCGGATGCACTTCGACCCAGCGGGATCTTTTGTGCATTTGCCCTCTCCTTTATGCCTACTCCCAAGCTCGCTCCATCGTTTCCACAAAGCGGATGATGCAGCTCAGCGGGAGCACCTTGAACTCCCTTGGTTGCGGATAGTCGCTACCAAAGTAATTCATTCTTTGTCTGGCAAGGGCATGACATTCACACAGTAAGTGTTCCATGGTCTCATCCTCCTCGCCACACATTCTACAGACTAAGCTGTCCGACAGTCCCATCTTGGCCAAGAGATCCTTGACTCCGAAGTGACCTGTGAACACCCCAGATATGATTCTGAGTTGCTTCCTGCTGGATTTCCAGAGCTTGTTAGTCCAGCCCGAGTCCACTCCTTCTATGAAGAGCTTAGAGTGCCTTAAGCCCGCCTCATTCCTCCACTCGTGTTGGTGTTTGGTTTTGGCGTAGGCTTTAAAGGCCGAAGTTATGGTTCTCTGCGAGAGTCCCACAAATGGTTCTGGACCTACAAAGTGATTTGTAGACCCCCCTCTTGCAAGCTCATCCGCTCTTTCGTTGCCGATGTAGCCCTCGTGCCCCGGTATCCAAACTAGTTGCACCTTATTGTGCTTCCCAAGCTTGTTCAGTGCCTGGACGCCATTATAGACTAGTCTAGAATCCACTTTCGGCGCCGTAAGCGCTTTAAGGGCCGCTTGACTGTCGCTGAGGATATAGATGGTCTGCCCTCTGGTTTGCCTGTCTATATTCTCCTGTGCACAGGCAATTATGGCGTATGTCTCCGCCTGGAAGACGGTTGCCAAACTACCCATGCTTACACTACTACTGTAGTCAATCGCATAAATGCCTGCTCCCGTACCGGATTCCATTTTAGATCCGTCCGTGTACCATATACTGTCTTCGACACCAGACCTCGGTGGTTCTAGACCTTCGGCCCATTCGGCCCTGGATGGAACTTTTGTTGTGTAGTTCCTATGGAATACATACTTGGGTAGCATTTTGTCACATCCCATGTTTGTTATTCTGTCTAAGAGACTGTCAGTCTCCATGTTTGTGTGCTTAGTCTTTGGCTTGCTGTCGCTCCACAGTCCAAGAGTTCTTAGTCTATAGAGCGATTTGCGCGCCTCTGACTTAATCACCATGTGAAGTGGCGGTAGGTCCAGTAGGACTTCTAGCGCCGCTGTAGGCGTGGTTCGAAACGCCCCTGTTATAGCCATGCATGCCGATCTCTGTACTTTGGTCAGGGCATCTCTGCATGTGCTCATTAAAGTCCTTGGCCACCACACCAGGCTACCGTACAATAATATGGGCCTCACCATCATGGTATAGATCCACTTCAGTACCTTTGGGTTCAGTCCCCATGTTTTGCCATACGCTGATCTACACATTCCAAATACCCTGAGTGCCTTTGTAATGGTGAGATCTGTATGCTTCTTCCAATTCAGTTCCTTATCCAGAGTGACACCTAGATATTTCACATCGTTGGACAGTTCTAGTACCCTCCCGTACAGTTTTAACTGCTGTACGCCGCGAAGGGTCCTTTTCCTAGTAAAGGGTATTACTACAGTTTTGCCTGGATTAATGGATAATTGGTGCCGGTCGCACCATCTCTCCACTGTCTTCAGTGCCTTGTTCATGATTTCTGATACCGTGCCTGGGAACTTCCCACTCACCAGTATTACTAAATCATCAGCATATCCTACCGTGTGGGTGGGACCTTTATTGAGTTCCACCAGGAGTGAGTTCACCACCAAACTCCAGAGAGTTGGTGAGAGTACCCCACCTTGCGGACATCCCTTTGTGGCCGTGGCCGTTATCTCATCCCCCAAGAGAGATGACTTTATTAGTCTGCCATTTAGCATGTTGCCTATCCATTTACAAATGGTCGGCTCTACACCATGTTTTGCAGCTGCTTCGCTGATAGCTTTATACGTGGTGCGATCAAACGCTCCCTCCACGTCTAAGAAAGCTGCCAGACATAGTTCTTTATTCTCTATAGCCTGCTCAGCCTTGGTTGTTACCAGGTGGAGTGCGGTTTCCGTTGACTTCCCTGGCTGGTATGCACATTGCAGTTCGTGCAGCGGATGTCTCCTTAATGGGCCATCCCTTATGTGTCTATCTACCAATTTCTCCAGTGTTTTGAGGAAAAACGACGATAGACTTATCGGCCTATACGATTTGGCTTCACTGTAATCCGCCTTACCTG
Organism: Epinotia bilunana; assembly: GCA_947049275.1. Lineage (NCBI taxonomy): Eukaryota > Metazoa > Arthropoda > Insecta > Lepidoptera > Tortricidae > Epinotia > Epinotia bilunana. Next base: position 10,505,750 of record OX346275.1, on the reverse strand, counting down.
GTTTGGGTAGATAGGTTACTTTTACCATCCTCCACACACGCGGTACGTGTGCGAAGGCCAAGCACGCCCTGTACAATCTGCTAAGGTGCGGGATTAGTACATTAGCGCCTTCTTGTAGTAGAATGGGGTAGATTCCATCTGGCCCCGGGGCTTTGAAAGGTTGAAATGTTGAAAGTGCCCACTTTATCTTTTTATGATCTACTACCTTTTTAGACGTGTCCCAATTGTGTCTCGTTGTACTTGTGGTTTGTTCCAACGCACTAATTGCACCGTCGTCTGTTACGCTGTCGTGTATTACTGAGCCTGGGAAGTGTGTGTTACACATTATCTTAAGGGTCTCCAGCCCCGTTTTCGTCATTCTACCGTCATTGTCCCTGATGGATGTGAGCGGTACCGAATTTGTGGTTGCTAATGCCTTTGTTAGTCTCATTCCTTCCGGTATTGACTCAATCTGATCGCAGTGATTCCTCCATGCTCTCCTTTTGGCTTTCCTCACAGCCTTGCTGAGTTCTGTGAGTTTTTGTGCATAGTACCCGAAGTCATTGGATGACTTTGCGTCATTAAATATTGCCCTGGTTTCCCTCCTGAGCTTGACTATCTCTGGGGTCCACCATGGTAACTTTTTAGCCAGGGTTTTCTTTTCCGGGCAGTTATTAGTGAAGGCCGTGTATACGGCTTGTACTATTTTGTCCGCTTCGAATTCTATGTCAATAATAGAGTTTAGCTTACCTTTTGGGTCTCCTAGGTCCACTTTGAGATCATTTCTAAAGGCCGACCAGTCCGTGTTCCTAGGATTCCGTTTACGTACCGTATTCGTTTTTATTTTAGTTTGGTACCTAAAGCAAATGTATCTGTGGTCCGAAAGGGATATGTCATCAGATACGTGCCATGAGTTGATTTTGTTGCTAGTGTTGTTAGTAGCCAACGTTAAATCAATAACCTCCCCCCGCCTAGAGTTGACGAAGGTAGGTTCATTGCCTTTATTCAGTATTTGTAGAGAAGAGCTTACCAGGAAATCCAGTACCTTTTGTCCTCTCCTGTTGACATCTGAGCTACCCCAGATGACATGGTGAGCGTTCGCGTCGCAGCCGATGATCAGGTTGGTGTTCGCCCGGCTGCCGTATGCAACGAGATCCCGCAGTTGTTGTGTGATGGGATCCGTTGCCTCGTAGGGGTTGATCCTACTTACGAAATTTCTTTTTTTTTAAGTTGAGAAATGCGACCTGTAGAAGAGAACAGACAGAAAGCTGGACGAAAGCTTTTTTTCTTTTTCCGAAGCTGAATCGAAGAACTTCGTTCAGTTACTTAACTAAATAATTGATGAACTCCCGAAATACTCCGCCCCAGGGAGGAAGGCTAGCCAATATGTCCTAGTTGAGCAACTACCCATTTTTGTTGTCCGAGGAAGATGCCAACCCTTTTTGTAATACGGTACTACCTACTGCAGCGTGAACGTGCAGAAGTCGCTTTAACGGCTCCTGTTTAAGGTTACGGCAGTTGGTTTAATTCCGCGCCATCTAGTAATGTGTGTTTGTGAATAAATGTATCTTTCTTTCTTTCTTTCTTTCTAATCTAATGCTGAAGCTCGGAAGTTAGATTACAGCGCTAGTCGTGCTGTTGACTGGCCGCAGTCTTTCCGCGTTTGTTATGGTTTCAGGGGTTGCTCATAGAGGGCGTACTCGTGTCGTTCGTATGTTTCTCCCTTTATACACAACTTCGCATATGGCTTTTCCTGGTCTGATTCTGTCTGGTTAGAAGTTTTTAAGAATGAAATTTAAGTTTTATTTATTTAAAATTTGAATTTGTTTTTAGAAGATTCTTGTCCTAGTCTGTCAGAATGACAAAAACAGTTTATTGAGGAAGCATTCACGATTGAGAAGCGAAAAAGTTGACTTCGTTTGTGGATAGTCCTCTTTTAAAGAAAGAAGTTTGTTGATGTTCTTTGCCTCAAGAGCATTCCGTGCCGCAAGTGCTCAGTTAATTTCCCAGCTCAAGGTTATCGCTGGGGTGATCAATTGTCGATGCTATAAGAGCATTCCGGGCCGCAAGCTGCCCTGTTCATTTCCCAGCTCAAGGTTGTTGTTGAAGCGGTCTGATGGAGGATTTGTACCTATAAACTAACGAAAAGCCGGATGCCTCATTAGCAATCTGGGTAAGCTGGGTTTTTTTAGTTTCACGATCTATTAGCTTTTAATCTAACCAATGGTGTAGTAGACTTCACGTATCCTATATTTATTTCGTAGCTCCCGGGTTCGGAGCGAGAGAGCCGAGTCACGTGAAGTGGAACGTCTGCTCCCGCTTTCGGTAGAACGAGTTCTGTGGAAGCATTCGAACGGTGGATCCCGCTGTGGAAGTGGATCCTTTTTCCTGGAATCCGCAGTCCAAGCTCCCGCCTAACGTCTGTAGATAAGTTTTCTTATGTGGTAGGCCCTTGCTATGCGATTTATGTAGAAGCTAGACTCCCCGTTAATTAACTTACCACCAGGCGTCATATTGCGAATATTATAGCTCAAGTTTTGCTCGTGATTGCGATCATCGTTAACTTTTCCCTAAATTTAGAAAGGCAGTTTGAACGCCAACGTCTTTTATTTATTCGGTTACCTCTTAGGCCTTCATTCATCCACCTATCGCGTCACATTTTTATCATGCCATCATCACCCTCACCTCCCATCGTACATTTGGTTAGCATGACCCTTTTTTATAATTGATCTGCTTTACTAACGAGCTTTACCTTTGCGGTCCAAACTAACGGCATTTGGTTTACGTGTGGGCAAATAGTTCTGTTTAAGTTAATCTGGCGGTAGCCGTTTACCTGTGAATCCAGGCAATTTCGAAACATCCGTGTGGCATGGCAAACATCCTTATTTTTCTGTTCGCGGATCTGGTTGTTCTGTAATCTTAGACTGTGAACTTGTGACCTAATAATGCTTTAAATTACCGGCTTGGACTTCCTGTTTGAAGTGCGGATCTTGTTTTATCAAGCGTTTAGGATACAAAATGAATAAATTGCTATCGTGATCTTGTAAGTGTTTATTTTTTTATTTAATTTAACACTACACTACTTGTCTGGTACCTAGTCAAATCAGCAACTTTTTATGAAACTTCATAAACGCACAGTTAATACGAAGTTGCAATACAATACAAATACTCTTACTTTACATATGGTGCTACTTTCCGAAAGAGCACTTTTCGTGCATATGTCGAAAGTTTAAAAGAGCCATATGTACAGTAAAACGTTGTACGATACACGTGCGAATTTCCTATTTTTGGCACTTTTATCGTAAATAACTATTATCGCACACCGTACTCGTAGTAAACACAAGTAGAGGCAAACAACAGGCAGTCTTATCGCTAGATAACGATCTTCCAGGCAAACTTTGGGTAGCGGAAGTTTGTTGGGAAATACAGATCAGTGACGTCACAACGTCTATGGTTACCTAGACATCTTTTACTTGGTTTTAATGTATTTAAAAATAATTTAACGGCGAAAATAAGTTGTAGCTTGATATTTTTAAGGTATTTTCTTATTTTTTTCTTTGTTGGTAGGTAATGTTCAATTAGTCCCTGTGGTTGGACTGTTGTCAAATTGGTTCGATTTACATACAAAACGTTATTTGACATTTGCAGGCTAACGGCGTGATTTTTTAAGAAACTTATGTACGTAACTAGAATAATTTGAGAAAAATGGTTTTCCCAAAGTATGACGTCACAAAGTAATATCTTAAATTATTTCAGTTTATACAAGTTTATTCAAGACAAAGGGGAATTTCGCGCAAATGGAAAGCCAATATATGAAAGTTACTTACATAGGTTTCTTAAAAAATGACGCCGTTTAACCTGTCAAATAACGTTTTATACGGAAATCGAACAACCTTAACAATATCTAAGCTGTCATAGTTTAACAGTCGCTTATTCCTTAACCTGGATAGTACCGTGAAATGGGGTGAGTAGGGTTCGAGGGGAGAGTTGGTTAGGTTAGGGGGAGAAGGTATGAAAGGGGGGTGAGATGGTTTTTTAAGGCTACTGCTACAAAATTAATATATTCCAATTTAAAATAAAGCTAATTAATACTCATAATAATAAAAAATCGATCCAACAATCTTCCAAAATCACCTTTGTATGAAAACCCATCTCACCCCAATTACGAGGGACTACGGGGTGAGGTGGGTTTTCCTGTTTATCGTCAAAGTTATTAAATGGAACTATCCAAAATAAAATAAAAACTAAAATACAAACGTCCGGAACACTTATTATATACACCATTCAGTTTGTATAAGTAAAAATAAGATGTTATCGAGGTTTGAATGTCAATTTTTACCCTACTCACCCCATTTTACGGTGCAGTCGGTAGCAGAGGTAGCAAAAAACACGCTCAAAATGATCTAGACAGTCCTTATAATCCTGTAATTGTAATTAAGGGCCACCATAATTACAAAAACACTACGGTATAAATGTACATATTTGCATGCTGTTAGTAACAGCTGGAAAAGGTGAAACAATAATGTATTTACAAGACATGTAAAGTTACCCTTTTTCTGCAAATAAATTTTGTTTGTTTGTTTTTTTGTTAGTCATTAGTCGTGTGCAGGTAATTTTGAGCACTTGCTTTTGCTGCTGTAGGGGGTACCGCACAACTATTGCAGGGATCTAATCAGTTAACCAAATAGCACTTAGAACCGATGGCCGATGGGGCGGGAAGGTTGTCGAGTAGCGACCACGTGACGGAAGGCGCGGCGTGGCTAGGCCCCCCACAATGTGGACTGATGACCTGGTAGGTCGCGGGAGACCGCTGGATGCGGGTAGCGCAGAAAAAATCTCTGGCACTCTTTGGGGGAGGCATATGTCCAGCAGTGGACATCTTTCGGCTGATATGATGAAAGAAAGAAAGAAAGAAAACATTTATTCGTGGACAAAACAATGGGTATACAAAACAAAACACAGTAAAGTAAAAGTAGCGGGGTCCACGAAAAGCAGGAGGCAACTCAGCATGGTGCTAACCTAGGAGGCCAGCGCTGGTCTTCCGTTGGAACCTTTACATGAGTTACCTCCTGGAAGGCAACACAAAACAAATACCTACGCTAAAACAAATTTTAAAGAATACATAGGTATCTTAAGTAAAAATAAGCAGTATGTAAGTGCGATAGAGATAGAGATATCCGAACTTCGACATTCGAAGTTCCCCCTCATCAAGTCCTGTGCCCGTCAGATGTATATATATACTGATTTATATTCACATCCGTTGAAACCGATAAATTACAAACGAATGTGTAGTAATAGTAATAGTAGTAGTTAGTAATATAATAAATATTCTCTCACGATGAGCCATCCCTAGAACTAGGTTTATAGAGTACATTATTTCTTTTCTCATTACTGGGGTAAGTCGGGCTATGACGTCATCAGTGGCAGCCGTGACGTCACCGGAATGGTTCGAGTTTGAATTGGGACGTGCGGGGCCGGTGACACTGTCACACTAACGGTAGCATAAAATTAATAATAATACTTACGGAGAGAATATAGTATATTCTGTTTAAACCAGAGCAGGGGTTCTTAACCTTTTAGTGACCTTTTTTTTTGTTTTGCCACGGAGCACTTACGGTTTGGGAGTCATTGTGTCGACTCGTTGGCACTTATTTAATATTTTTGATAGATGGCTTCGCGGACCACTTCGGGTGCTTCCAGGGACTATCAGTGGTCCGCCAACCACCGGTTAAAAACCAATGACTGTCTAAATTCAAATCACGGCATCCCGCTGCACCGCTTAAGGTGCTGATAGCCTTAAGCTTTCACTTATAAGGAGCATTCTAGCGAATATTGCAGTACCTACTGTATGAGAAGGCAGGGTCCATTCAAATAAAAACGGAGGTCACTTTAATCACCAATTATATTTTTTAAGAATTATAGCAATTAGTCACGATATTTGATTCGACAAGTTGTTACCAAGTCGCCTGTCAGGCATATCAATCCCCAGCACAGCGCGTTTCTTTTCTTTTATACCCTCCAGTCAAAAACTATCGTCCTAATCAGTAACAATTCTTATTTAAACGACTTTTACTATAACGACAGATTTAAATACAATAATTATTCCCTATCACTATTTTATATTAACTAATGTATAAACCTGTATCAATAACTTAAATACAGCAAATGCTGAGCATTATAAATTAGTAGTGTAAACCGGAAGTTACCTACCCATCAACAATTTACAATACCAATACTTTTAAATCTAACATTCGGCCTTTCCTGACTTAAGTTTGTCCTCAAACTTACATGATAAAATAGTATACATTCTCAACCTCACTTAAAAAAAAGAATGAATAGGCCCTCATTCTGCTAATTCCTTTTTTTTTAGATGATAAATCTACTGTTTAAATGTAAGTTGATCTACTAACTATTACTAACATTTAATTTATTTTATTTTTCATTTACACTACTATATTAACCAATCTTACGTTTATCATTAATGCATAACGCTATCTTGAAACAGTTTAATGCATCGTGAAATGGATCTGTCAACATTACAGATGCTTGCTATAAATATATATTTATAATAGACCTATTTACAACTGGATCCTCTTACATATACCCAGCAATTGTATATATATTAAATGGCAGATGGATCTATCAACATCTCAATATTCACGATCATGTACGCCAGATGGATCTATCAACATCTCAATATTCACAATCATTTACGCCAGATGGATCTATCAACATCTTAAGTTACTTAAACACTGCCAGATGGATCTCTCAACATCTGAAGTACTTTAGACGGATCTCTCAACGTCATCTGAACTCTTTTTAGACGGCTCTTTCAACGTCTTCAAATCAACATGGATCTTTCAACATCGTCCACTCCAGATGGAACATTCTGATACAATCGTCAATGAAATACACAATTATAGTATAAAAATAAAGACTCAATCATTGTGGTTCACAATCACTTTAAGCATCATCTTGGCTACTAGCTTCGCTACTAGAACTACCTTCGTCATACGTGGTGATCCAAGGTTTTATACGATCTGCTGCCCAAGTATTACAGTAATCATTTCGAGTGATGGTAGTTCCTTCAATGCTTGAGACTTCGTATCTGTCGTTTCCTAATGTTTTGGTAATTTTGAACGGGCCAGTAAACTTAGGGAGCAATTTTTTACTTTTGCCGTCGTTTTTCGCCAGAGGCTTAAGAATTTTGACTAAGTCTCCTACATTATATATTCTGGCTTTAAGTTTGGTCTTATCGTACCTACATTTTTGTGCTACCTGATCATTGTCTATATGACTACTGACCTCTTCCCTAATTTCTTGTAAAGGACCTGGCTGCCTAGTTTCCGCAAGAACTTCTGCAAATATATTTTCTCCCCTATTGACTAATTGAATACCATACAGAGCTTCTGAGGGTGCTTTGCCTGTGCCCTTATTTAAAGTGTTATTTAGCCCCCATTGCAGTTTTCCTAAAACTGTATCCCATTTCTTCTCTCCTATCTTGTCAGTGTATGCAGTTAAAGAGTCCAAGATAGTTCGATTGTACCTCTCCACTTGCCCGTTGGCGCGTGGGGAGGCAACCGCATTTAGTACATGTCGTATCTTGGATTCTTTGCAATACACTTCAAATTCTTTTGAGGTAAATGTCGATCCTTGATCAGAGATAAGTCTGTAGGGATATGCAAATGTTGTAAATATTTCCTCTAAGGCACGTATAGTTGCCCGTGATGTAAGGTTTCTGAGTGGCTTCAGTAGGCAAAACTTAGTAAACCCATCCACCAATACTAGTAGATATGAACTACCTTTGGCGCTTTTGACGAATGGCCCCAAATGGTCTACATGAAATGTGTCAAAGGGCTTGTCTACCTTGTGAATAGGATGCAACAGACCTTCTTTCGGTCCACTTGGCTCTTTGCTGTAAGCACACTCAATACAATGTCTAACATATTTAGTGACGAACCGTTTCATCTTTGGGAACCAGAAATCTTTACTTATTTTATTGAGAGTTTTTTTCAATTCCAAAATGACCAATGTCATCATGGTTCAACTTACAGAGTTGAAAACGTGCGCTTTTTGGTACAACCCATTTTGGTTGACCATCAACATTGCGGAATAGTTTATTATTTTTAATAACATAATTCTTCTTGGTTTCATGGTACTCTTTGTCTTCTAGAATGTTTCGAATATGTTGAATTTTGGAATCTTTTAATTGCATCGTTAATAGCCAATCTTCTTGTGTTATTTTGAGTACACAAGGCAACGGATCCGGTGTAACATCGAATTCACAAGGCAGAGAATTCCTGCTTAAAGCGTCGACGTGCGACATGTATTGTCCGGGTCTATATTCGACGTTAAATTTAAACTCTTGGAGTGCTATCCACCATCGAGCAATTCGGGGGACAAGATCGCGCTTAGTGAATGTGTCTCTGACGGCAATGCAATCCGTTACCAACGTAAATGTGACTCCTAGCAGATACACACGGAAGCGTAGCAGAGATGCTATTATGGCGAGAGTTTCTAACTCGTAAGCATGGTAATTTTGTTCATCTACTGTCGTTTTACGGCTGAAGTAAGCAATAGGCTTAAGAGGAGCGGATTCGTTTTCTTTCTGTAACAGTATACCTGCCAGCCCGTACTTACTCGCGTCTGTATGTAAATGCGTGTCATAGTTGGGACTGTATAGCCCTAAAAGTGGTCTCTGAACTAATTCTGTTTTAAGCTGGGTAAACGCTTGTTGTTGTTCTACACCCCAAGCCCATTCACAGTTCTTACGGGTTAAATCGGTCAGTGGCTTGGCAATCGTAGCAAAGTTTTTTATAAATTTGCGGAAATAACTAGCTAGACCGACAAATTGCCTAACCTCATGTACATTAGAAGGGGTCGGGAATAGTTCTACTGCATTTATTTTTGCCTTTCCGGGTTTAACTCCCTCCTCGCTTATCTCATATCCAAGGTATTCAAGCTGCTCTTGGAAGAAATTACATTTTTTGAGATTTAATGTCAGTCCAGCGCTTTGCAGCATGATCAAAGTTTCCTGTAGTCTTTTATATTCTTCATCAAAATCCTTGCCGGGAATTAATATGTCATCCATATAAGCGAGGGTGGACTTAAACCGGGAATTGCCTAGTATTTTATTGATAGTCCTTTGAAAGACTGAAGGCGAATTAACTAACCCAAAGGGCATTTTTTTAAACTGAAAGAGACCGTCAGGCGTTATAAAAGCCGTCAGATGCCTGCAGTCTGGATGTATAGGGATTTGGTAGTAGCCGCTGGCTAGGTCAAGACTAGTATAAAATCGGTTCCCATTGAGCATGTCCAACAGATCGTCGATTCTGGGCAAAGGAAAATGGTCTTTTACCGTCTTTCTATTTAGAGCCCTAAAATCAACACACAGACGGTATCCTCCTGTTTTCTTAGTGACCAATATAATAGGGCTACTATAGGCGGAATTAGACTCCTCTACTATATCGTTGTCCATGAGTTCTTGTACCATGTCACGAACTTTTTCCCTTTCAACATAACTTAAGCGATAGGGTCTGTATGAAACTGGAGTACGATCACTCAGTTCTATAATCATTTCTGCCTCATCGGTGCAACCTAATTCAGCTAAGTTCTCAGCGAAACAATGTCTATAAGAATTGATTAATGTGACAACCGCATTTGCTTGTTCCTCATTAAGGTTGGGATTAATATTGACTTGGCTCCGATCAAAGGGTAGAAGATCTGAGTGATTCGTTATCTTATTGCAAGCTACTGACCTGTTGTTTTTAGGGGAAGTGAGTTGGCTAATAACTCTAGCTCTAGCAAATATTGGCCCACTGTTCAGTGATACTGGCTGGTTGGTTGGATTATAAACAGCAATTTTACACAAGCCTTCGTGTAGTCCATAGACACCTCCCACCACACAGTATGCATTATTTGTCAACTGTCTCGTACTACTTTCTACAAGGATGTCGCATGACATTTTTTCCTCATGTGAGCACTCTACATAGTCGAACTTGTTTACAGTTACATCGGAAGTAATCCTAAGGACATTTTTTTCATTATTTTCGCTAGGAAGTAATCCGATTTCCTCGGGTACATCTCTTCTCAAAATGTCTAGGCGATCATTTGTTTTAATGACTAGAACGTCTCGTCGCTCCGTGAAATCCTGTCCAATTAAAAGTGGAGTGGAAAGTTGTGCCGTTTCTACTACATACGCGTCTATGTCTGCCGTGATTTCCCCTATCTTCAACGTAATTCTCGTTTTTCCTAGTGGGGTGTACATTCCGTTACCGAATCCACGTATAGTGGGCAAATTTTCATTATCTTGGATGAGTGAGTGTCTAGGTCCTGACGAACAAGAGTACAATCGCTTCCAAAGTCCACAAATCCTGTACTTTCTATAACGCCATTTATCGTAACTTGTTTTAGATATTTTGAGTCAGTCTTATTACTCTGAGTTAGCATTGCTTTAACCTCTTTGTCACCTTTATTTATGTTCGGCTTCTTATTTTGGTAGCAATCCACCGATTTATGACCCAAACGATGACACGTGTCACATTTAATAAGGGGCCTAGTACAATTAGATGACACGTGTCCTTTCTCCTTACAATTGTAACAGGTAACTTCAGGTCCACTGCTGCGACAATGAAGCGCGCGGTGTCCTGGTTTTTTACATTTATGACAAATAATATCATTGGAAGCGTTTGTACTCATGCGTAGCTTGCTATATGGCTTTAAATTAGTTTCTTTACATAAGTCTTTTAGAAATTTAAGTAAGTCTTCTGGCTCTTGAAACCTACCCGACGACGCGCCTGCTCTAATTGTGCGGTCCTCTATCCCGTGGACTAGACAATCTACGGCCCTTTTCCCTGTTATCTCACACGAATTTAACAGCATCATCTTTTCGTAATAATATTCGTCAATATATTCCCCTACTCTCATACGACGGTCCAACATCTCGGTTAACATCGTGCCATAGTTAGTGTCAGAGGGAAAAGCCCTAATTAGGTGTTCCTGCCATTGTGTCCACGTCAAAAGGATCGACTGTAGCCCTTCATACCATTTTTTAGCATGCCCACCTAATTTTGGCAAGGCGTAATGAATAGTCTGTTCGTCAGTCCAGTGGTAAATCTTGGCGCATTCGTTAACCTTGGATAACCAACGCTCAATTTTCTGATTCTTTTGTGATGGGTCGTATACAGGTATTATATTTTTATCGAAAGCTATACTCGGCGCATTCGGTCGCATGATAGAATTCAACAATTGCGAGAATTCACTTATGTTTACAAGTAAGTTGTTCGACATACCGGGCACCGGTACAGAAATTCCAGTAACATCCTGCGATGATGGTAGCTCTGGTGGTTCGCGCGCGGGTTGTGATGTCTGCGGTGACCCGGAAACAGCTGCCACGCCCACTGGTGCTGGTGCCGGTATGTAGTGCTGCACAGTTGAGGGTGGCTCTAGCAGTCTCTGTTGTTGATTGTTGTCGCCATTATCCTGTGGTTTAACCTGGAACGTCACGTGACACAGTATCATTTTCAAATATGTATAACAAGGGATGCGTATGAAACCAATTGTTAAGCTTTGCCCAAAAAGCAATCGCCTTGTGCTTTTTATTTGATCAAATTGACTGCATTGGACTGGACTATACTACTACATCCATAACAAAACTTACTGACCAACAAACCGACCGACCTTTAGAGGCTTGACTTATGGAAAGGCATAATAGATCACTGGAGAGCTTTATACAAGCACACACATGCATACACTTTTTGTCACTCTTTGTCGATCTTTTATACCCACATTTATGCTAACAGTGGCACTGAACACAAGTTTCATGTGCTCCGCCTACCCCTTTTAGGGATAAAGGCGTGTATTTATGTGTATGTGTATGTACATATGTATACGAATACATAGAAACTGTCTAAGGCTTGTAACTCTCTCTTGTTGTGTAACAAAACATTACACTCCTTTTCGTTGGGCAGTCATGTAAAAATTTATAATCGTGCTCGGAGTTTGAACGCGAGAAGTCCCGCTTCGTAGGCAGGGTAACTAAGTTTAGTAACCCAACATCAAAAACGCAAACTACTAAACGTTAAGTTACTAAAAGTTATCTAACCTAAGTGGATTCATTAAATCCTAATACAATAATACCTAAAGCAAATCCACAATTTTATTTACTCAATTAAACCTAAAAAAAAATATACTTAAATCATTCATCGGTGAAACAACATTTAAACTATAAACAAATTGTTAGCAAAACGTTCGCACCAAAAAAATAATATTCCATTAACTGTGATGTATGCATAACTTGACGGAACCGTTCTAGTGGTTTGTCACCTATTAAAATTGATCACTTGCCTGCTGTTGTTGTGTAAAATCCTGCTCGATTATCCATTCTCCCACAGGTACTGCTGGAACGGTGGTTGCGGGTTTCACTGCCTTCTTCCTTTTCGATGAATGTTTTCTAGATCTCGAATGTAGGCGCCTTGGCTCGACGGATCGTTCTCTGCTCGAACTTTTTGAGCGACGAACACGTTTCCTAGGTCTAGCCTCGCGGTTCCGTTTAACACTTTGATAGTTATTTTCCATTTTATGGTCCTTTATCCCACTTCTGATATGAGAAGGCAGGGTCCATTCAAATAAAAACAGAGGTCACTTTAATCACCAATTATATTTTTTAAGAATTATAGCAATTAGTCACGATATTTGATTCGACAAGTTGTTACCAAGTCGCCTGTCAGGCATATCAATCCCCAGCACAGCGCGTTTCTTTTCTTTTATACCCTCCAGTCAAAAACTATCGTCCTAATCAGTAACAATTCTTATTTAAACGACTTTTACTATAACGACAGATTTAAATACAATAATTATTCCCTATCACTATTTTATATTAACTAATGTATAAACCTGTATGAATAACTTAAATACAGCAAATGCTGAGCATTATAAATTAGTAGTGTAAACCGGAAGTTACCTACCCATCAACAATTTACAATACCAATACTTTTAAATCTAACAACTGGTAAACGCTCACAAAATTAGCTTTTAGCGAGCATTCTAGCGAAACTACAGTAATTTAAGCAAGTAATTATTTTTGTAATCAGGTTTAGTAATTGTAATTATATAGTTGTTTTTATCCATTCAGTTTTCCGAAATAAAAATCATTTTTGAAGAAAGCCCATGAACGCACGATTCCACCATGGCATGGCAAGCACAAGTGCGCACAAGACCGTGCGCGAACTGCCGCGTACGCGAGACTGAATATCCGTCTCTTTCTAATTGGAACACTTAGAAAAGGCCAGTTAATCTATTTTTTGTGCTGTCTAATATATTTTTTAAATATTGTTTTTCTTCTTTCTCTACATAGGCGTCGAATGAAAGCCTCCTCCAAAGCTTTTCATTTTTCTTTTTCTTCTCCAATAGCACCATTTTCTTTTTGTTATCATCACTTCATATGAGGGTGGTATTCTTTTTCTTTGTTTGCTATCCATGGGGTACCATTCTGTTACGAACTTTGTCTACCTTTCGTCTTTAACTCTTTGTGCCCTGCCCATTTCAATTTGAGTCGTAACGCTTATGTAACTATGCTTAACCAAAGTCCCAAATGTAGTCAATTTGTGACTTTGGTAAATTATAGTACCATAAAATGTGTAAAAACATGTTATAAGGAAATAAAAGCTTATCTTATCTTAACTTAGGAGACATATCAGGTATTTTTCACCTAAAAAAACATTTATTAAACCTCGTTTAAAACAGCAACGCCGGGCCTAGAATCCGTCCCAGATGAACAGAACGGAGGAAATGCCATGTGTGTGCGTAATCCCGTATACGTGTACGATTACCCGTCGATGTGTGCGTCAATGGGGTGTGCGGATTAAATAGCAGTTTGGATGTGTGTGTAGATGAATTTCGGATGGATAAGGAAGACACAATTTGGTCTGTAGGGTCGCAAAAACATCAATACTTTTTCAAGGATTTTGTGGCAGCCCATTGGGAAAACCTTAAGAGTCCGCAGTAAGCTCGGCCGAATTTCACCTTCCCATACAAACGTAGTTACGCTCTCATTTTAAAACTACGTGTTGGATTGTGACGAAACTTTGCACATACATTGACATGAGGTATATCTATGTCTGTAATTAGTTTATATGGTTCCAGTTTATAACACAAACGAAATACAGCAAAAACAAGTTTTGTATGAAAAACTTAAATTCGCTCTATTTTTTTTATTATGGTATCTGAAGCTACATAAACTAATTACAGACATAGATATACCTCATGTCATTGTATATGCAAAGTTTCGTTACAATCCAACACGTAGTTTTTAAATGAGAGCGTAACTACGTTTGTATGGAGAATCGAGCTTTCTGCGGACTCTTAAACGACTGCAAGCATGATACAACTACCTACTACTTAATCTATAGATATTTTGGCGTTGTCTAGTCAGTAAGGTCGCCAGAGCTACCGACGGTGCGCTGTGTTGAAAGTGACTATCAAGACAACGAATCAACATTAGGTTGACAACGCACCGGTGATTCCCCAAGTCACAAGCTTCATGGGCTACTTGCTTTCTAACAGAGTTGTCCAATGCTGGACATAAATAACGTGTTTATGCATCATCATCATACAAAGCGAAAAGACCTTTGGGGGAGGCCTATGTCCACTGAACGACATAGGCCTCCCCCAAAGAGTGCCGCAATGACCGGTCCTGCGCCGCCCGCATCCAGAGGCCTCCTGCAACCTTTACCAGGTCAGCGGTCCACAGAGGCCGCCTGCGACCTTTACCAGGTCAGCAATCCACCTTGTAGGGCGTCTCCCCACGCTGCGCGTTCCGGTACTTAGTCGCCACTCGAGAGACTTCCTGCCCCAACGGGCATCGGTTCTACGCGCAATGTGCCCCGCCCACTGCCACTTAAATTAAGCGATTCGGAGGGCTATATCGGTTACCTTGGTTTTGCTACGGCCTCATTTCTGATGCGATCGCGCAGAGAAACCCCAACATAGCCCTCTCCATTATCCTTTGGGTGACTTTAAGCGTTCTTATGAGGTCGGAATTTCCTAACTACAAACATCTTTGAGTTCCTTTGTTCCCGATCAGTTGTTGCTTGTCGTCATCAACCTATTTTATTCTGAGCGCTTATGGTATCGATTCCGAGTACTGCGAGGAGTTAGCCGCAAAAAGATTATTTTTTTACAAAACAACTATTACATTTCCTTGCAAAACTGTTTTAACAGTTTGTCTGCAGGTACTAGGTAGTCTCTATAAAAACGATCACAATTCTTAACTTATTACAGTATGATTTTAACTATAATTACTACAATGTACGCATATAGAGCGTCGCGCTAAAACATTTAAGTGGCGGTTGCTTGTAAGCATTTGTCACTCAAGTGTTTGGAGTAAGTACTTTATCAATCTTCAGAGAGTTAAATTACTTGAGTAAAACCGCATAATAACCCTAAGGTTCTCTTTTCGTCTTACATATTACTGTAAAACACCCAGCACGAAAAGATACGCCTAAATCCTCCTACGTGTACACTTGTCACCCTTCAATAGTGTCTTAAGTGCATGTTTGGCCTAGCCAGTCATATCTGGGGGCCTAGACAAGGTTACAATCGACAAGCGCTAACGCCAATAGAAAACTTATAAACTGAAATGTATGGGATTGACAGATGTTAACGAAAAGTGTTTCGTCGGCATCTGTCATTCCCGTTCATTTTATTATTTTCTATTGGCGTTAGCGCTTGTCGATTGTAACCTTGTCTACGGCCCCAGAGCTCATGATAGGGCTAATCCAAAATTCTCTTCTCCATCTCCTTCGCTATTCTGTCTCAAAATTAATGGATCGGTTGCCTTATCTACGAGTTAACGCATCGTCCGCACAGATGAGAGATTCGGAGATCAGATGTACTGACCCATCTATCGCAGTGCAACGTTACCCGCTCACCGAACAGGAGCCAGTATTTAGGTCACAACTTAACGTTGAACCGATTACTGTAAAAATCGCACTGAGTGACTGATCAATCCACAAGGAAGTGCACACTATCATTGTAGACTACTTTGTGTTTTGTATAAAATTAAGGGAAAAATTGTATGCTCCGAGCCGGATACGAACTGGCAGCCACAGGCATTCATGGCCCGTTGCTACTAACCAACTGAGCTATCGGAACAATCTGTCTCGGCCACTAAATCTTTCAATCTGTAACTTCCTACAACGCCTTAGGGAGGCCTGTAGCGACGTCTACCAGAAGAAAGCCCTTCATGTATGTAGCGGTGAAGTACCTATTCGAATAGATATTGCATATTTAAATTGTCTGACACAAACATAACAAGTGCCTATTCGATCCGAACACGTCACCCCAATAAGCCAGAATTCAGAACCAGCAAGTCAATCAGTTACAGTCTACAGGGGTATAAATATACGTATAGTCAAGTGTAAAAATGTACATACAACTTACTCATAAATATGTCCCATCATAGCTCTTATTGTCAGTTGATTAAGGTTTTGGTACATATTTTTGAGAGGTTTAAATCGATACCTATTTTTGCACTTGACTGTACATAAATATCTGTACAGGACTCTATTGTCAATGTCATAAAGGCGTGTACAGATATTCATGTCCTTATCTATGTACGTATTTTAATACCCTTGACTGTTAGTTAGTTAGTTGTACTGGGCTCTTTTCCGCAAGTCGACATCCAGTGTGCCTATTTTGCGTGAAATGGTGGGGTAGCGCTACTCTAACCACCCCAGCTCCTCTAGAAAGTTGGTGAGTGCCTTTGTGTTCCTGACTGCGTTCCGTAGTGTGTCTGGAGACCCTAGGTGCTTTTTCCTGTATAGAATAGAATAGAATAGAAAAACTTTATTTCGCAAATAACAGTAAGTACATTTTAGATTTACACTTAGATGCTATGTTAAAACTAAGATTAGATGCGAAAACGGAGTCCACTCAGCATAATGTCGCTCCACAGAAGGCAAAACGACGCTGGTATTATGTGGATCCACATGTGGTGCGCTACAGAACTGCACGTTACATAGTACTACTACTTAAAAGATGTTATTTATACACTAATATTCTCGTTAAATGTGTTTCATCTAAAATTACACTTCTACCTGCTTGCAGTCCAGTAGAATATGTTTGGTCGTTTCCTCCGCCTCCATGCAGGCTCTGCACATGTGGCTGTCTGTGATACCCATGTTGTACAGGTGACTGTTCAGGGTGTTATGTCCTGTTATAATTCCTAATATCTTGCGTAGTTGATTTCTGTGTGTCCTCAGTAGTGCGGTGTGTGAGTTTGTTGTCGCGTTTTGACAGAATCTCTTTGGTCTGTCTGCATGTGTCTATATCCTCCCAGTATCTTTGGTGTAGGTCTTTGAAAGAAGAAAGAAAGAAAGAAAAAACATTTATTCATGGCAAAAAGACAAACTGTGGACACGTACGCACATACACATTTGCCACGAAATGGTCACAACTCAGCGTAATGCTGGCAACGCCAGCGCTGGTCTTCCGTTGTGGCCAATTTGGTGAGGTGAGGACGGAACAATGACGCCACGATCACACACAAGGACAAATTGCAAAATACAAAAACAATAAAAATAACGAAGAACACAAACTCATTAATAACAAAAATCAATAAATAAAAACAAAAAAGACACCTGCCACTTAATTTTTTTTAAAGAAAAAGGTACTAAAACTATGGCTTATTTATGGTATATTTGAGTTGACAATTATTGACATTACATAACTACAGGTAACAACTAGGTGATCTTTGGTGTATAGGTCAAGTTGATTGATAGCTTTGTGGCAGGGGTAAGATTACTTAGAGTAATCTTACCCCTGCCGCCGTTTCTGAGCCTTTCCTGGCCAGTTCGTCCGCTGCATCGTTTCCTTTTGAGCCACTGTGCCCCTTGATCCATTGTATGGTAACGTTGATTTTGTCTGCGCACACCTCTGTTAAGTTTTGGTGGCATTCGTATATCAAGCTAGATGTGATGTTGTCACTGTTCAGCGCTTGTAGTAACGATTTACTGTCTGAGAGTATCCGTATGTTTGTGATCTGAACTTGCCGTCTCTTTATGGCATTGCAGGCTTCAATTATCCCTACGCATTCAGCCTGGAATACCGTGTTTTGTTCACCCAGTGGTTTGGATATGTGTATGTTTAAGTCCTCTAAGAACACTCCACATCCCGTTCCCGTATTTGTTTTCGAACCATCTGTGAAGATTCTGAGGTCTGTTTGGTTTAGCCCCTCTCTCGAGTCTTCTGTTAGTAATATGCCGTAGTCTTTCCTGAAGACTGCAGTTCTCGGTATTTATTCGATTGGAGCCTCCATGATAGGGAGGCTTGTGATCAGTATGTTGTGGATCTTCGTGTGTGGTGTTTACCCTTGACTGTACGTACATACCCGCATAATCAAATCCAATCCTACTAATATTATAAATGCGAAAGTTTGTTACTCAATCACGCTTAAGCGGCTTAACCGATTTGGATGAAATTTTGCACGAAGATAGTTTATAGCCTGACTTAAAATATAGGATAGTTTTTATCCCGGGTCCACGCAGACGAAGTCGCGGGCGAAAGCTAGTATACCATATACCTACCATACCTGCCTAGGCGGCATATTGGATTTGAACTTGGGTTTAGATTAGAATGATCCGTATCACTGGTGTCTATAAGCTTTTAATACATACTTATAACTAGCACTGTTCGTTTATCAGTAAAGTAGGCCAACCATTGTTACAGAACAGTACAGTACTTCAGTAGGTATATTCGGTGACAGCGCAATATTATGGAGCCACCGGGTTGATCTGGTGAACTTAAGTGGCAGTGGGCGGGGCACATAGCACGTAGAACCGATGCCCGTTGGGGCTAAATGGTTCTCGAATGGCGACCACGTACCGGAAGGCGCGGCGTGGGTGGGCCTGAAGGTGAACTGACGACCTGGTGAAGGTCGCGGGAGTCCGCTGGATGCGGGTGGTGCAGAACCGGTCGCTTTGGCACTCTTTGGGGGGGTTTTCCAGCAGTGGACGTCTTTCAGCTGGTATGATGATGATAATGATGAGCTGATCTGGTGATGGATACAAATAGCGACCATTGCAACTCTTATTCTACAGAAAATACTCCCGTCATGTGCGGTCACCGCTCGGCAACAGTTTAGGCGAAGTGTAAAGAGGAACAGCCTGGCTTGGCTCTGCCTAATGAGGTAGTCCTTCAACTCCGCTTGAGTTTCATAATTGAACAGGCGAGCGAAGCGAACGAAGTTCTCCGGTTCAGCTTGGGCCGAAATTCATTCGTATGTCCAGATGTCCGGCTGTCCTCCTCTGCATTTCTCGTCAAATTTTGTAAGGTTAATTTTTTTTGTCGGTTTAATACAATAAAAAAAGGCAGGTTTACAGCTCACAGAGGCACTAGTAGGAGGTACTAGTAGTTAAACGTCTCCTTGGTCGCCCCTTTTGGCGGAGAAGCCGAGGTCCTCATTTCAGGTGTTGTTAGCAAGCTTCACAACACGCCGCCATTGCTCTCTGACAGTTGAACGCATTGTTTTCAGTCGTACCCTCTTGTCAGAGTGGTCGTGCTCACATTTTATGGTGTACTCGGTGGGTTTCTATCGGTGTTGCGCCTCTTCAATGGTCGCCGTTTTTGCTATGACGCGCCACTTAGACGGTTTGTGGCATTGCGCGAGCACTGGACTATATACTGGAGTTGAACGAACGGAACCCTAAAAACTGCAATTAATGTATGTTACCTCCCCTGATCGAACCCCATCGATACTGATTGACGTCAATCGGCACCTGAGTCAACAAGGGGGTGTCAATGTCAATGTGCTGTGTAAATGCACCGTTATTGCTAAAGTGGGCGCAATTCTAATTGAATGACATTATTTATTTAGTTATATATAGCTATACATGATTTGCGTCTCAATTTTCAATACTGATGACTTCAGCCCCCCTATTCACTAACTTATTTTAAGCTCACCTCAACGCTCACCCACAAATATATCTTGACACCGCGATGCGTAGTAACTAAGCGTATGTAGAGGTCTCGTTTCGTGACGGGTGACCGGAGGGGTGAGCCGCATTAACACGTAACGAATAACAGCCCAGCTCTCCAAAACTTCCCCAAAACGGTTCGCCTGCTACGAACATACTTCTCATTTGTTCCATCATTGCCTCCATGTTTCATGTGTTGCTGATATCGTTTATTGTCTTCGTCTTGTGATTTGGATAGCGCGTCCAGAGTCGAGTCGTCTCACCACAGCTGGGCGTGGGAGTGAGGCCGGTTCCATGGACTTTTGAGCGTCAGGAGTTGTCGCGTTAGCCAAATTACTAGCCGTATACGAAGCCATGTTTGTGTTTTTTTTGTTCTTAGGCGGCGAGCGTTTAAGCGTCATTGGTAGCGAAGTATTATTTTGTTAGCACGCACAGCAGGGCTAGCACAACTGACGCTGCGAAGCGACGCGAGACGAGAAAATATACCCTCCTCTTTCTAATTTCCTCAGTGCGAGTGAGAAAAGAGTTGCTAAGTCGCGTGAGACGCAGCTTGGCAGTAAGTTGTGGGATGCAGCGGAGAGAAGAGTGGCGGAAGCAAGTTTCGAGCGCGCGGTGTCACTGTCGAGTCAAGGCGTAATTAACGCTAGCTACCAGGAGCGCATAACAATCCAGAATCCCATCAAGTGCCAGTGCTAGTGTAGATGGTTTCATAGAAAATCAGGATCTTTCCAGTTTAGTTAGACCTGTAGGCGCCGTACCTGACGGTTATCTGTAGGTATATCTCTTTCTAACGTGTGCACGTTGCCGTGCTTATATTAATATGGTTGTCTCACTCAGTCAGTATTGAATTGTTTTATTACGAGATGAATTAAGTCGACGTACACTTAATGCACTCCTATTTTTCCGATTGGTTATTTACATATCGGAAAATTAGCAATTATAGTGTAGACGTGTATACTCTTTTGAGGTCTGAGGGGAAGAGGCATTGTATCAATGACATGGATCCTTTTTTGGATGCTTTACTGATGCTTTGAAGCTTGAAATGATGCACAGGGGATATTTATAAAGTATTGTATTGTAAGTATATAAAGTTTCATATTATTCCAGCATGTTTTAAAATGAGAACCCGGAACATCGAGCTGACGACCCTTAAATACATTATGTGACAATCCTTATCAGGGATGTTGCAGACATTCGCATCCGCATCCGCAACCGCGGATGTTCCGCATGATTTTCAACATCCGCATCCGCAAAAATTAATGCGGAGTTTTTGCGGATGCGGGGTACAGTTCGCGACCAGATAGGGGCCAACACTGCGCGTGCCACGCGCGTGTTCAGTATTTTCGTGATTAGCAATAAGAATCTTCATTTCGTTTCTGTAATCAGAGCCTCTAGTATAAGTTTTACCGAAACAAAACTTTACGATCGCGTTTGCGTTTTACCCTCAATTTGTATGGGATTTGACAGCTAAGCGCGAACGCGGTCGTAAGGTTTTGTTTCGGTAAAACTTATACTAGAGATTCGCCGTATTCGCTATTAGTGATGCGTTAGGTTTGCAACGATTGTAAATGAGTCGCAACGTGTTCGAGTCTTCGAGTACTGCGTGACCCTAAAGACGTTGCGTATTTATGTTTTTGAAATATCCGCATCCGCTTACGCATCCGCAGATGTCTAAAAAGTCGCATCCGCGGCATCCCTGATCCTTATGGGTTAGTTACCTAGTCAGAAGATTACCAACATGTTCATAAGAACATGTTATAAAACATTTTAATTTACTTAACTTGAAAATAAAACCTTACAGCCTCAAAGCTTTGAGAGCGTGCTTCGACGGCATATTTACCTAATTGGTAGCGAGCGAGATCCTTGACCTGCCTTTGTGTCGGCCGACGGCACCTACATTTTCGGTGTTATATTTTAGGTCCAGTCGATTGTGAGTAGGGTAGTTGCGTTATGTTAAAATTAGTGTTGCTAAATGAAATAAATGAATTTTATTCTGCAAGTAGGCCGTAATGGCACTTTTACAAGTCAAAATTCTACCAGCTTTTCTCAAAAAGAAGACCGCTGTTAAGAAGAAACGCCGAAACAAACTCAACAGTCAGTCATTTTTTGCCAAAAAAAACTTATTACAATGATAGTACTTAACCTGCTTAAAATAAGTCAAACCGAATATGAAAACAAAGAAAAAAAAACATCATAATGCGTTGTTCCACAAAAACAACAGGAATAAGCTATGTATATGAATGATTAAGCTATTTTGGGCTCTGGTTTGGGCCATGCATTTCTCTCAGTGAGATATTCCTCAACCCTGTACGTAATAAGCATTTGACATCAATGTTTTTTTTCAAGTAATTTTTAAGAGCTGGAAAGGGTAGGATAGAAGAATAAAATATAACTAATATTATAAATAGATTCGGTCCTTAAAGTTTATGAAATATCTATGCATTTTTTTACTGTCCAAGAGTAAATTTAAAGCTATTGAATCCTTACGTTTTTATAAAAACAAATTTGTATGACAACTCCAGTGGACCTTAACGCAGTATTTCGCGACCGAAACAGCAATTTACTAGATTTTCCATACAGCGAATACTTAGTACAAATTGCAGTGTGATGTCATAATTTTACGTCAATTAAGGGGATGCCTTGATTTGAGTCGAACACGCCCCCTAGACAAAGACACGCTTATGCCTTCCGCGCACGAGAAAAAGAGATGGAACACTCTTCGGGAATGGCTTTTTTGTACTATCGATAAATACCTAACTTAGAGAAGTTTTATTAAAATTTCAAAAAGTGAGATTTTAGATGAGATAAAATACTATACTATTAACTTGATTGTGACGTAAAATAATGTATCATTTGAGTAGGCTGAGTAAAAAAAGGAAAATACAGACCCAACTTTGGATTTTTTTTCTATCGAGGAAATTTTAAGCAATCATGTATCGGTAAAAACAGAAAAACAATCATACAGCCAAGAATCATATATCTGAAAATCAGACCTTATTGTTTCTTAATCTAGTCAGAACGGCGTTTCAAAGCACGCGATAATTTCCAATGCACCGCCTTAATATGAAGCGTTTGGGCTGCGCCAGCGAGGTCCATCTTTAACTAATGTTTTTGTGTACCTATTTATGTTCTTTAAGTGTAGTTGCTCCCATACAAAGATTTGTTCCTCTCCAAAAACTGGTTCTAATAGCATCGTAAATAAATATTAGTTCACAAGCCTATAAGAGCATTTTGAAATTCGTGTACCCAATTAGCGTGAGTTGTTAAATAAAAATTAACTCAGTGTCAGTTTTGTGACGACAATTAAGTAAATAAGTATACAGTGTGTATACAAATTAACTTTCTCTTTTAAATTTGTAAATGCTATGCATACACACGTTATTTACATGTGAAACAAGTTCAATTTCACATAATTGGAATGCTTAATTGTCGTCACAAAACTGTCAATTTTTATTTATCAACTCACGCTAATGGGGTACACGAATTTTTAAAAAGGCCCATAATATTGTGAACCAACGGAGCGTCTGAGTTCAAAACTTGGTAAGGGCGAATATTTGTGTAATGAATGAGCACGAACAAGACATCCCCGGTGTGGTGAAGTTAGAATTTCTACTAAGGGAGTAGTGTTGAAGTGTGTTGTGGGTGATGGGCTGGCAACTTATCACTGCGATATCACATTTTGTCGATATTTTATACCCTCATTTATGCTAAAAGTGGCGCTGGAACATAAGTTCCATGTGCTCTGCCTACCCCTTTTGGG
The DNA here is from genome assembly GCA_947049275.1 of Epinotia bilunana. Classification (NCBI taxonomy): domain Eukaryota; kingdom Metazoa; phylum Arthropoda; class Insecta; order Lepidoptera; family Tortricidae; genus Epinotia; species Epinotia bilunana. The sequence continues at coordinate 10,482,038 of OX346275.1, read as the reverse complement.
AATAAAGACGTGAATCTATGCATGTATGAAGACGAAAACTAGTTGTTTCTCTGAGCATCTACAGGATATTTTCTATTTATTTCAAGTAGCTATGTATACCTAATTGATTTAATATAATAATACTAGCTGATGCCCGCGGCTTCGCCCGTGTGGTTATAGGAAAATATAACATATTGATTTTTCCCGTGGGAATTAGATGTTTTCCCGGTGAAAAAAGTAGCTTATGTCACTCTCCAGCTTCTAAACGATCTCCATACAAAAAATCACATCAATACGACGTTCCGTTGCGACGTGAAAGAAGGACAAACACACACACTTTCGCATTTATAATATCAGTAAGGATAGTGGTCTAGTACCCAGCGACTGGGCTGATCGTGTTTTTCTCTAAGTTGGATTTGTGTTAAATTATCTTCTAATATTTATTACCATTCAATCAAGAAATTTATTATGAATAAATTGAATTTGTAAATACATTACTTTTAGATACTAAATAAAAAATAATAAAACGAAAAAATTAAAACTAATTACAAAAAAAAATAGTCCGTCCAAAAGTTCTGTCTGCGGCATGGACCCCATGACGCTTGCGGCATTTCCCCTTTGGACCGCAAGGGCGATCCTTTGTGAAAGGTACGCGCCAGCTCTGGGGTCCCCTGAGGCGTAGACCAGCCGCGACGACAAGGTCCTCATGAAGGCCTTCATGTCGGCTGACCAGGGTCCCATCGTTTCAACTGCAAGCGCCGCAAACTCGTAGTTCTGAACTAGAGAAGAGTATTTGCGGCGCTTAAGTAATTGGGCCTGATCAGCCGCAGCGCCGGCCTGAGACCGTGTTGCCTGTATGTGGAACAGTGCGAACGTATCGACGCATGTTGCGTCCCACACCAGGGCGCGACTTTACAAAGCCTATACTATTAGAGTCAAAGTGAGAACTGAACTTGATTAGCTTTTGTTTATGCAAAACCTTCACAAAACCCTATTCTGTTATAGTACAGAAATCGACTGAAATCGGGTAGACTTTGTTAGCTAAACTCTTACTGGCAATCCAGCAACAAATGCTAATCTATTACGGTCTATAACAGAATTTTAGCCATGACGCCGATTATATGAGATGAGCTTTTGGTGTTGCAAATTCCTTGACAACATCCTAGTTCAGTGTATAATTTTGCTGAAAGTTAAAACAAGGTTGATTTTTTTAATTTAAAGACAGCAGTGTAAATTTAAATCTACTATAATGAAAGCATCCATTAGCATTAGAAAGCGAAGCGAGCCAGCGTATTGTTTCTGGCGCTTCGCCAGCCGCTGCCGCGGCACGCTCGCTTCGCTCGCTTGGCTCGCGCGCTGTGAGGTCGCAGTTCTTCCTAACACTCCTCGCTTCGCTCGTCGTCGAACCTAACCAGCATTAGGGTGGTATACTCGTAGGTTGGCAACTAGACATTAAAGACGCAGATAATGGTATTCGATTTGAATAATATTTTAAATGATATTAAAAATGGCCATTTATATACGGAATGTTTGTTACAAGAATTGATAATAGGCAGATTTTACTCAAATATAACTCAAATATGTTTTATTATAATTTTCCTTTTTTTATATTTGCACTGTACAATATCTCAAAATCTAAACAACGATTATCTAAAGTAACTAAGGCAAAAATGGTGTCGAGCAAATACGATTGCGATAAACAAAAATGGCGGTGAAACTCTACTCGACTAGGTTTTGCTCGTAAATAATGTTTAAAACTATCTTCACAAAAAGCTAATCCGTTTGAGTGACAAACAGTACTGAAATAGATTAGATATTGTTAAGTAATATGCACAAACAAAAGCTCAACTGTTATAATTTGACTCGTGACTCAATCAGTATAGCTTTTGTAAATTTGCCACCAGGGCCCTACCGAGTTTCCACGGTACCAAAGTTACTCCGTCCGGGCGCTTGCCATCGTCTCTCGTCATACCAGGAGGTTCTAGTGACGAAGGTATGGGGGCAGTGGCGAGCGCCCGACGCAGCAGGTCGTTTATGGTACCATGGCGGTACATGCGGCCGGCGCTTCTGTTACATGATAGGCCATGTCTACCTAGCTGGTCCACACCTTTGCCGCAGACACAAGTATGGGGAACACATATTTGGGATCCCAGCCTTAAACAGATAGCTATTCTTAGCGTACCTGGGTCGAGAACTGTGCCTATGTTGCGTGAGGGAAGAGCGTTAAGCCAGTGGCCTGACTCATGTGAGGAGACAGCCAAAAGCCGGGCGCGTTCTGAGTCGTTTAGACTATTTTCGACTAAAGAAACGTGAATGGATTTGAGCAGAGGAGTGTCCCATACTTTCTGGATGTGTTTCATGTCAGGGACGTCCGCTTCCGGGCACAAGTCGCACCAGGCTCTCTCGGCCTCCGCCAAGTTCGCGATCTCTGCGACCGGTATCTGTTGAATGTTTAAAATAATACCGACGAGGGACAACGAACTGTACGCAGAAGACAGGAAAGCTGGTAGTGCCACACCGGAAGTTGCGCGAACACCCAGACCACCGAATCTTACAGGTAGAACTGCTTGGGACCATGAAATGGAATCGAAAGTAACGTTTAGAATTTTGGATAAAGTAGTTTGTAGAGTATTATCAATTGACAAAAGTATAGAGGGGTATTTCCAGATCGGACAGCATCGGAGTAAGTGCATGAATTTAGGTGTAAAGAGACAAAAACGGATAATAAAAAGTGCCATATGGGGGTTTATATCAAAAAGTAAGTCAGTTAAACAAATTTAACTTGCAATTAATAACTGGACTGATCGCTTCATCAAAAATTGGAGATCCTAAAAGTGTGAGTGATGAAGTGGAATGGACGGAGATGTTGGGTAATATCGCGTTAAAGTTAGTCAGTATATCAATCTTTCTATCCGGGGGAAGGCGGTCAGGCAGAAAAAATTCACATTTCGTGAAATTAAGGGAAAGCCCTATTCTGCAAATTTGTCCATTATTAATTGCAAGTCCTGCAAGACTGTTTCAGCGTCCCCACCAAGGGAACCGTCGTCCAGATACCAAAGATTAAATTTTGAATTTAGATTGTTTATGATTGGATGGATAGCCAAACTGAATATAGCAGGACCAAGCGGGTCTCCCTGCCGACAACCAGTGTTTGAATCGATAATTTTGTCACCAAAAAGTAATTTTGATGGTGCCCCATAACATTGCCATAGATAACCATAGGCATCGGGGAGATGTTTTTTGACTTCTGCTAAGAGGGCACCACGATCAACCGAATTGAAAGCGTTTCTCACATCAACTTTGACAAAAACTTCATAGTCCGTGCGGCTCAGAAACGTGCGCGCAGCGTGTACTGCAGCCTCACAGCCGCCCTTGACGCCAAAACCCAGCTGTCGAGGCTTGAAAATTTTGGTGAGACTCTGATTGAATTTCCTACAGCAGAGTTTTGAAGACAGACGTCTAAAAGTGCAACCGACGGCGATCGGCCTAATGCCACCATCCTTTTTGGCTAAGGCTACTAGATTGGCACCGTAGAGGATCGGGATGATTTCAGCGTTTACACGACCAGTTAGCATTAGGTTGATCAAGGATGTTAACTCTTGAAGTAACGCCGAACCTGTATCCCCAGAAGGTGAGGTGGTCAAATCCTTCAGGTGTTGCGGGGACAAACCATCTAACCCTCCCGCAGAACCATTGGGGAAAGACATTAACGCTGAAAGTACAGCGTCTTCTGAAACGGTCACACACCCGCCTTCAGTGGAAGGCGGTTCTGGAAACTGAGTGGTAGCTAAAGGACCCGGATGTTTTTCCCTGAGCGCGGCAAAGGTTTCGGCGGAATGAGTAGCCAAGACATCATTAGAAAAAAGAAGGCGAGCAGCTCCACTCACATTCCCCTCTGAGATTTTGCTTTCTATTGCATTTATTTTGGAAAAAGTACGAGTACCTAAATTATTCGAAATATACTTACAAGTACATACCTAGTTATTTCTTTTCGTCGGTCTCCCCATTACTCGTGCGTTACCTCGGCTGAATGTTGAAGCGATAGCAACCAAAATATATTTTATGGCGTCGAGTAATAACTACGGTAGCCTAGTGGTTCAGGCATGCGGCTTTCAAGCGGCGGTCGTGGGTTCGAATCCCAGCTCGTACCAATGAGTTTTTCGGAATATTTACCGCTAGCTTTGCAGTGAAGAAAAACATCGTGAGGAAACCGATCTAATCCCAATAAGGTCTAGTCTTACCTCTAGGTTGGCAGGTAAGATGCAAGTCGCTTTCTTAAAAATAGTGCCTATGGCAAATCTTTGGATTAGGTCTCAAAGCGGACCCCGGGCTGCTTTAGGGCACAGCCGAGATATAATTACTAAATTCAGAAAAAAAGAAACATCTACTGTGTTGAAGTATTAATGACGTTGAGTTTTCCATTACCTATTATAAGTGTACTTGTTTGAGCCAATGCGATAATCGCCTGCAGAACTAAGCATGACAGCGCCATCTAGGGGTCAACTGTGAACGCGACGTTGTGGCCGGCAGCCATGATTAAAAAGACAGTTTTCGCTTGAAACTCCTACGGTCAGGAGCAAATTATTGCATCGAAAGCCGCAGCACCGCCCTTATTCATTATATACTACTCAAAAGAAAATAGGGGCCATTAGTATTAGTACCTATGGTGATCGTTACGTGAAATTTATATTAAACAGCAATTTAATACATTTTCTAGCTATTAGACTTAAACAACAGAACGAAAGAGGCTGGATTCTTAAGGATTCTGGAATTAGCTACTTATCAATTCGTTTATGTCCAATATAATTAACAATAAAATTGAAAAATGCAAGTGGCCCTTATTTTGTTTTGACCAGTATATGTGTTTTTTTGGAGATATATTTCGCCCCGGGGTTGTTAGTGTTATGGACAACATCGGATTTTGTGATCACGACAAGGATTTGAAGTGTTTTCGCCACCGACTGGGACACGAGGTCCTCCCGGTCAACAAGGCCAGTGCTTCAGAGTACCTACAGCCTGAAGAAGACCGAGGATCTACCAAGTAAGCCCCTGGTAATCCAGGGGCTTACTTGGTAGATCCCCGGTCAAAACTCGGCAAGACTCGGGCAAAGTCAAATCTTACGTTTTGTTCGGCGAAAGTATCGCATTCCCGCCCCCGCCTTATTTTCTTTTTTGGAGAAAACATACTTACCGATTTAAATTCATAAATATCAGTTGAGACCAAAAATGGCAGTACTTTTACGAGCCTGTGGCTCAATCAGTACTAATTAATGAGTTTTATAGTCTACGAGATTTGGGAGTGGTCTTTTGACACATCGCGACACCCATATAACGTAAATTGGCACTGCTCATCGAAATAATAAAAAACAAGTTTCAATAGCTTACGAGTTACGAAACAAAGTTCAATATCCATGCTAGCTCTTTTTAGCACTTATAAAATGATTGTAATATTTTTTTTCGACTTATTTGTGCATAAATTAGCATTGAAAACTCGGTATGCGAACAATTACGTCCTACGACTTTTTTTTAAATTTAGTGTTACACTGCTTCAATCGATTGGAGTCGGTCAATTTAGAAATAAATCGGTAACGAAATAATTGTGAATATAGGAAAATAACAATGTATTATTTAATTACTGTCACGACTGTGTATATGCTCTCTATTTGCTTTCCTAAAAATAATTATTACACAGTAATCAATCGATTCGTTTTATTAGCTACCATCAATCGTAATCGGATATTATGACAATCGATTTACTCTAGCCACATCACTCTTTACGTCATATTGGAACTGTCAAAAGACCAGGGGACCGATTTTTGACTTTCGAGCGCTCGACTCTTTCACTCGAAAACAGTCAAAAATTATGAAATGCTATTTTGAAATGACGATAGAAAATTTAAAAACCTGCGGTATTGACCACTCGTATTCAATTCTATGGGTAGAAAGTAAGTGCCTGTGATTATGACAACACAATAGCATTTACTTTTATTTAACCCCCAGTCGCATTTCTCGTAGACTGTAGTTGTCATCCCCCAGTCATATAGTGCCTACTAGTAGATACAGGATTTGATAGATAAGAGTCCTAGTTGTAATTTATGGTTTTGTCTATGCTTACATGTTTGTCACACAATGTGTGTACAGTCAGCGTCATATAGTTAGCAGCAGCCAGAGTAGCCAAATATTTCGTAACACACCCTTATTCTTACAGTAATAAAGACGTGTACCGAAATATTTGGCTACCTTGGCTGCTACTGACTATACGACGCTGACTGTACACCGTACAGTCAGCATCAAAAGTAGCTACGCAAACGAAGACGTCAAGTCTTTATTAAGGCGGTGCATTGGAAATTATCGCGTGCTTTGAAACGCCGTTCCACAGTGTTCCAAAGCACTCAAAAAATTTCCCTATGCTGTTTACCCCATAAATCGATCCAGAAATGCATTTCAAATGCAAGACTAGAGCACCCGCGTGTCTATTTCAAATACTTTTTTTTATAAAAAAATATTTCTGTTTCGTGACTTTCACTTAGAAAAATGATTAAATAAATTCTGTAAGCGTACCTGATCAAGATATATTTTTTTAAATAGAACAGTTTGATAAAGGACTTTAAGGCGCATATTATCCAGTTTTTATTTTTGGAAGATCGCCTCTGGTTACCGAGTTATTAGTTTAAATTCCCATATTTGTTTATATTTTTTTTCTCCCAAAAAACTCAAGTGCGACTTGTAACCAGCACTGAAAGATTCCTCTTAATTAGGTCTATCGCTGATAAAAAAAACACGTTCCACTATCTCGGTGTTTACTAGTTATGGATAAAGGTCAAATAGTAAATTTTAGGGTTGACACCATAAGGTCAAACAAATATAATATTTGTGAACTTTAACTCATACAAATAAATCATTTTCGTTTTCTAGGGTCAACGACGTCCAGTCCTCAACATTGGATGGATCTTCATCATCGTCTGATGTGAATGAAGATCCTTCTAATGTTGGATCTTCGTCATCCACCTCGGCCAACTGCAAGCTTTCTTCATGCTTCAGAAGTTCACGAACAGCTTCTGGCAGACAAATCCTATTGGACACTCTTTGGCGTTGTCTGTAGTGTGCCATAGACAAAAATGGATCCGATGATTCTAGTGCACGATGAAAGAGGTCAATCATAGTTTTTTTCCTGTTCATTTTCCGGCAATGGTGCTCCCTATCTGAGCGCCAAAATTTATTGCGGGATTCGGCAGCTTGCTCTGAGAGCATACCGACAGGAAGAGAACATGATTCTATGATCTCTTCACCGTGTACTAGAATTTTGTGTAGCGTTACAGTCATTGGGTGGCAATTATATGACTGGACGTACCTTTCCGCGAGCGAGCGACAAAAAATGCCAAACTTTTTTGCGTCTATAGGATACTCACAAGATATGGCGACAAGGATAATATGCAATCCGTCGATGAACCATGCATTGAGACCTAAAATCTCAGCAAATATGGCACGGTATTTATCTGATAGTGCTGTGCGGGCTGAATTGCCATCATTTGTGGTTCCTGAATTAGATTTCACTACGTCCACCAACAATCCAATCCGGTTTCTTACTTCAGTCTGAATACGTTTTTTCTGTTCTTCGACAATTTGGCTTTCCCTGCTACCCTTATTGAAGGTCAAGTTGAGTGATAACCCTAACAATATATTTTGAAATTCGATTACTCGTAAACGCCGCGATAGTGGAACGTGATTTTTTTATCAGCGATAGACCTAATTAAGAGGAATCTTTCAGTGCCGGTTACAAGTCGCACTTTTGAGTTTTTTGGGAGAAAAAAAAAAACTAAAATGTGAATTTAAACTAATAACTCGGTAACCAGAGGCGATCTTCCAAAAATAAAAACTGGATAATATGCGCCTTAAAGTCCTTTATCAAACTGTACTATTTAAAAAAATATATCTTGATCAGGTACGCTTACAGAATTTATTTAATCATTTTTCTAAGTGAAAGTCACGAAACAGAAATATTTTTTTATAAAAAAAAGTATTTGAAATAGACACGCGGGTGCTCTAGTCTTGCATTTGAAATGCATTTCTGGACCGATTTATGGGGTAAACAGCATAGGGAATTTTTTTGAGTGCTTTGGAACACTGTGCGTTCTGACTAGATTAAGAAACAATAAGGTCTGATTTTCAGATATATGATTCTTGACTATACATTTGTTTATCTGACTTCATCGATACATGATTGCTTAAAATTTCCTCGATAGAAAAAAAACCAAAAGTTGGGTCTGTATTTTCCTTTTTTTACTCAGCCTACTCAAACGATACATTATTTTACGACACAATCAAGTTAATACTATATATAGTATTTTATCTCATTTAAAATCTCACTTTATGAAATATAAATAAAACGTCTCCAAGTTAGGTATTTATTGAAATTTGTCCAATAAAGCCATTCCCGAAGAGATTATAAAATTGTTTGTTTAGTTTAGTCCTAGTTTTATTTATGTTTGGGGCTCTCACTGAAAACCAGCGTCACGGCCCCGTGACAACATGCTGAGTGAGGTTTAAAATAAATAATAATAAGAGTGTTACATCTCTTTTCCTTGTACGCGGAAGGCATCAGTGTCTCTGTCTAGGGGGCGTGTTCGACTCAAATCAAGGCATCGCCTTAAAGGGGACGAAGACCTTATGACGTATTCGATTGCGAAGTAACTTTTGATGCTGACTGGACGTGTGCGCGAGTCCCTCTATTGTATTTTTTCTACATGAACCTACTGAATCCAATTTCACACTCGGCAACCAGTACCTGGGGTCATCACCATCCATGCTTCATCCATGAGGTTTAATCCTAGGACCATAGTGCCCCAATAGTGCTTCAATGGATTCACTCCATCTATCGAGTTTGTTCATTTATTTGTACCTTAACCAATCATGGAATGTACATATAAGTTAGTCAGCGTCATATAGTTAGGAGCCAAGGTAGCCAAATAATTCGGTACACATCTTTATTAATGTTACGAAATATTTGGCTACTCTGGCTGCTACCGTGAACGGAAGGAAACGTGATCCCTCTGCATACAAACTTATAAGCGGTTAACGTAGCCTGCAGGCGACTCACATGCGCGTTGCCGACCCTAAATAACGCGTACCTAATTGATTCAAGGAACTGCATTATTAGGGTTTAATATCCAAATGAAACAATACCAATTATTTTAAACCAACTTTATTTTTAGCTAAAATATAATAATTCATACATCAAAGAGGTTCCCTAAGTATATTGTAATAATACCGTGAAATACAAAAAAGAAAGCTACCTCACGTAATACTTCAAGAACTGCGTGGTCAAAGAATAAAACTTCAGATCTTAAACTATATAAAAAATAGCGAATAGGTTTGGACGGTTGTTAAGAACAAACTAACAAACACAACAGGAAACTTGAAGCTGAAACTTAATATGGCGGCTGCGGGCTTGTATGTCTGTCTGTCGCGTTCGTTGTTCCATAGATTTCAAATTCACTAACCGGGAACGACTAGCCCGATCGTACGTTAAATTGCGTTAAATGTTTTTTTTAAAGAATGACACGTTACTTTTTTAAGAACGTGTTTTTCTGAGCCTAGAGGTTATGGGCATTCTCATAGGTCATTTTCATAAAGCGGGTGACAGGAACCTTTGGACAAGTCTGGTCAACAAGAAAAAGGACATGATGTCGCGATCCTCAGCATTGAGGGAATGACTGATGATTCTCATAGCTAGATTGAAAGTTTTTAAACGGTATTGAAGATTATGGACATGGGATGGATATAAGGGTAAACAGGGACTTAGTATGACATGATATACGTGTCGTTACGTCTGTCAAGACAGCTATCTAATTTTTCTTAAACGACACTTCTTGTGTCAAGTTGATCGGAAGTTGTTCACGAATGCGTCATTTTACTATTTTAAAATTCGTCATATGCGGAACTCGCACTTAATCTTACAATATTGTCAGATTTTTAGGTAATTGACAGTTAAAAACAATAATAAGCGCGAGAAGTTTTTACGCTATAACTTGCAACTACAATGTTTATTACACTCAAAAATCAACAATCATCATCATATCAGCCGAAAGAGGTCCACTGCTGGACATAGGCCTCCCCCAGAGAGTGCCAAAGTGACAGGTCCTGCGCCACCCGCATCCAGCGGACTCCAGCAACCTTTACCAGAAAAAAAATCAACAATGCAAGCATGGAACACCAGTAAAGCTTTGTAAGTTTCCAGAAAATGCTACGAGTTCCATACCTAACTTACTAATACAAATACCACACAAAACCCGCCCGTAACCGCCGACTGTGCGAGAGAAACGGCAACATACAACAACGCTAACTAGTGACAAAGACAATTTGATTATGTCCACGATTGCTTGGGGTCGTACACTCGTACACATATAACACTAATATGGCAAACGTTCGTTCATGATATGCAACCACTTAACGTCGAACTGTACTTTCAGCCCCGTGACCTTGAGAAAAGAACATTTTTTTCTAATTTACGCTTCTGCAGTTTTACTTAATCTTTGATTCTTTTTGTCTCTGTCACGGGGATGCGGCACAGTTGGCGTGCGAGCGAGACGCACTACCGACAGACCCAAATAAAACCCTACCTACAGTTAGACTGGCGGGATACCGCCTCTTACTACCTAATTGTTAGTAAAAATCCCTTAACGCATTCAAAATATATATATATAATTAATTATATAGCAGCTGTCGATACCATTTGTATATTACTTGTATAATATCGTACATCTATTTTTTTTTTCAAAATATCTGTGCCTAATATACAGTTAAGCCGATTCTTGAGAAGCTCATAAAAGGTAGAAGTGTTTTTGGACATTCCCTTGTCAAACGACAATAACTACATAAATTGTACGAAGCCTTTGTACCTTCAAATAAATGTTAAATGCCTTTTTGAACCAAAAATAACTCAACTCAAACTGGGCTGCGCCGTGGAGCTATTCTAAAACTAAAAAAATCTATAGCAAAATATATTTGAAGTGTAGAACGAGTGAAGCCATACAACACATCTCTTAAGTATTCAATATACATAGTATTTGATCACTTACACGCTATATTACGAGCTATACTGATTCCATACGAAATTACAACGACTACAGTTATTTAGTACATACAGTTGTTTCTTATTTTTAAAAAAAGATTAGAAAAGAGTTCTAGAGTTAAGTACTCTGATCTACAAAGCAAGCGCGGGGGGCGACACAGCGCTGCCAACATGCCGGTGCTATTACAAGATGGCCGCCGCGCGTTCCGAAACACGTTAAGTACAACTCGCGCTTATGTTGGCAATACCGGTGTGCGAAAACATCTCTTTACGTATAAACTTGATATGATCTTTAGACTTACAATAAACTACAAATTAAAAGTATAAATGACGAATTGTGCCGTGGTTTGTGCCAAGCGTTCTTACACCTCGTGAAATCAATTCCGTTCTGTTCTGTTGGCAATCTGGTTGTCTCCGTCGCACGTTAGGCCGACCGTAGTGTGCGAGAAAGACAGACGGAACGCAAACTGTATACAAACGTTTTGTCGTATTCGTTTTTTTAACATTCCTTTATTAAATAAATTTCCATTATCGTATACCGATCGGGACGTCAATTTGTGCTACATATAGTCAATTATCCTAAGTCTTGCTGCCCAATCAGTCAAATACATACATAACACAATGACATCCATAGCGAACTAAGCGGAGTTCAGAATTCTAATGATGACGTCAATCCGGAGGCTTAAAATAATATATAGTCAAAGCGACAGTTAATTAATGTACTTTAGTAAAGCGAAACGAAATAATATTCGCCCTTTCCACAAATCCGAAACAAAACACAAAAAACAACACTTTTTTATAGCATTTTGTGTGTTTTATACTATCACAAATGTTCACTGCCGGCTATCCGCTAGACGGGTCTGTTCATAGACAGTTGGAAAATACATGTTACAGACTACGCGTGTACCGCTCCGATAATGGCAGTGAATATGTGAACCATGTTTTACATACGAGAAAAGCTTCCGACATACGACAAAAACAAATGCGAACAGTTTGCGGAGCGAGAGAGCGATAGAGGCGTAGCTCGCGTGCGATAGAGATGCTAGCATGTGCGTGCGCATTACATGGTGCTGTTATCCCACTCGAGCTGGCTGATGTTTCTGTATTTGTGCTGCTTACTGGACACCACTGGAAAAATTAATTTCAGTATTAGTTGATATATGTATGGAATACAGAAGGGCATGCTAAGATGGTTTGGGCATCTTATCTTATCTTATCTTATCTAGATGAGGGCCCTTTCGGATGTACTTCGACCCAGTGGGATCTTTCGTGCATTTGCCCTCTCCTTTATGCCTACTCCCATGGTCGCTCCATCATTTCCACAAAACGGATGATGCAGCTCAGCGGAAGCACCTTGAATTCCTTTGGTTGCGGATAGCCGTTACCAAAGTAATTCATTCTTTGTCTGGCAAGGGCGTGACATTCACACAATAAGTGTTTTATAGTCTCATCCTCCTCGCCACACATTCTACAGTCTAAACTATCTGATAGTCAAATCTTGGCCAAGAGATCCTTGACCCCGAAGTGACCTGTGAACACCCCAAATATGATTCTGAGTTGCTTCCTACTGGATTTCCAGATTTTTAGTCCAGCTCCAGCCCGAGTCCACTCCTTCTATGAAGAGCTTAGAGTGCCTTAAGGTTTGGGCATGCAGAGAGGATGGATGAAAGAAGATTAACAAAGGGAGTGTATGAGGGAAAAGCGGATGGTATAGGTGGAAGGGGACGACCTCGTCGAACTTTCTCCGACCAAATTGGAGAAATCCTAAAAGAAGGTAAGGTAAAGAGTACCGTTAGCCGACGAGCATTTATGAAAAATGACATGAAAGTGAATGAAGCAAGAAAGGTTTGTCAAGATCGAAGCAAGTGGAAATCCGAGATCTCTGCCTACCCCTCCGGGAAATAGGCGTGATTATATGTATGTATGTATGTATGTAAGTATGGAATACTTAATTCATAGTGTAACGTATATAAAACTGAATGGCTATTTATAGTCAATTAAGATTACAGTTGCCAAATTAACAAACACAAACAAAAAAGTCCTTCCTGTGATGGAACCTAATACTTAATAACCAAATCGTATATTTGAGAATTACATTTATTTGAGGAGTATTGGTTCATACTTATCAACAGTGATCGTAACTTTTGTAGCATTTTTGGTGCAGCGTAGTGTTGTTAACGGAATTGGTATAGACGATATCAATCAAAATTGTTAATTACGGTTAATATTAACGTTATTAACGCAAATTAAGCATTAGGATTTAAATTATTTAAATACCAATTCCGTTAACAACACTACGCCGCTGCACCAAAAATGGTACAAAAGTTACGTTAATTGCTTATCAAAATTCGTGTAAGTACATTACCACAAAAAAGTATAAAAGTTTTAATGAGGATGAGGTGTCGGGTTTTGTATTTTTACAGACCTTCCTTATAAATTCCTTAAAATAAAAAAATTGATAATTCATTCTGTATTAACATTTTTCAAGGTATTCAATATCAAAAATGTTAAACAAGAATCAAACTTTCCCATATCTGCACCTGGAAAGCTAGCTTCAATAAACCGAGGACGAGTGTCGAAATGAAAACTACTAAATTTCGTTGATTTTTGACGGGAGTCCCTTAATGTATCTAAACTTACAACCTACAAGTTCGGCATCACTGCCCACGGTGCGTTATTTATGATCATCACTTGTACCTACACGGGCCTTTGTCGGGCACCTAGTCCGCATGGGTGACGATCGTGCAGTCCAGAGAGCGTGGACATCCAACTGGTCGAAGACCAGTCGGGCGTCCTAGGTACCGGTGGGATGACGAAGTCCACAAAGACCTGAACGAACTCCGGGCCGTCGATTGGACAGAAACGGCGTTGGGCAGTTCCCTGCGGTCTGTAGAGTCGGAGGCCAAGATCCGCTTTGGTTCGTTGCGCCACAGCAGTACTATCGACAACAGAGCTAACTGACCATCGGTGTACCTTAAGTGCATTGTAATAAGGTTCTATATAAACACAGGATGGTCAGTTAACAGTGTTGTCGTTTGTACGTAAGTACTTGTACAATTGAACTCTCCAATATCTATACAGACAATCTTTCAAAAATATCTAGCAGTAACAATAAAATCTCTGTATAGATATTTTTTAAAGGTCTGTATAGATATTGGAGAACTCGACTGTACCTACAAGGACTAAGGACTTTTAACGAATTTATGTTGTTTACAGACAAGACTGTGTTGCTTTAATTTATTTTTTTGTGCTTCTCAATAATTAATTGATTGATTGTTTTTTTATGTATTTTAATTTATTTGACCAATTTTAATTTTATTTCATTCAGTTATATATTGGGATATTTATTGTTATTTTAGTACTAAGCAATTTCCAACACAATATTGTATTGTTTAATGAAAATAAATGAAATGAAATGAAATTAATTTGAATTTTATGTCTATTGTTACTTTCTATTAATTGTACTTTTAATAACTGTAATAGAAATTCAATTAATTTTTATTTTAAATAATTCATAATGTGTAATTTTATTTTTTTAACTCCTTATTTAACTATGACGCAGCGTAGATAGTGAGCCTTACACTTACCCTCCTCATCCTCGTCAGACGAGTCGTGTCGGTCGGAGTCGGAGTCGCAGGACTCTCCGTCGGAGCTCAGCTCCGCGGCGCCCGCCGTGCCCAGCTCCGCTGCTGCTGGCTGGAGAAATGTAATTCATGTTTTAGAGATCTTAGATTAACAAGTAATAACATCGCCTAACCACGGCTGAAGTTTGCGCAGAGTTTGAGGCGATAAGAACTGTGCGACACTCTTTAAAGAAATTGGAAAATCAAGATTTTAAGTAAAATTTAATATAAATATCGATAGAGGTTTTAATAGATGGACTACTAGTGAATGCTCAGGACTAGAGGTAAATTAATAACATCCTCGACATCTCTATATACTTTAGTCGTATTATATCGGTGACGTCAGTCCAGTACAAGCTGGTGAAAAACAGAAAGCCTATGCACTGACGGACAGTATACAAATTAGACATTGTATCTCGTTCCCGCTTGTGCTATTGTCTACGCTTACATCTTTATCAAGTCATGTGTGTATGTGTGAGTGAGTCCCTCCATTTTATCCTTTCTCTATGATAAATATCCGTCAATAGGGCATTTGGCAACAGTGAAAATTCACTGTTTTTAAATTAGCGTCAGATAAATAATACGAAAATACTCGAAAAGTATCAATCTTTCATTTATACTTCCTATTTTGAGATAAGAACGTTGTTTGGTTGTGTTGTGTACGTCACAAGCAAGTAATCCCTACAAATTTCATACTGACGGAGCGTTTTTGAAGTTTCATAAAAAGAAGCTGATTTGACTTTTGTCCTATACCCTGTTTAAGACTGACCTCATCCATAGGGTTGAGCGTGATGGTGAGCGCGGAGTCGTCCCAGGCCATCTCGTCGCGCGGCGGCGCGCGGGCGCGTGCGCGCGGGGAGCGCGGCGCGCGCGCTCGCGCCACGCCCACGCCGCCCGCCAGCACCAGCACGCCGCACGCGATCACGCCGATCAGCAGGGCCACGTGGTCTGTTAAGTAAGGGTACAGATCTTATAAGAAACCGGCCAAGTGCGAGTCAGACTCGCGCACGAAGGGTACCGTAACATTAACTATAAAAGCGGCAAAAAAAAGTTGTATGGGAGCCTCTTTAAATATTTATTTTATTCTGTTTTTTGTATCTCGGTAAGGACCAAATTCTTGACCAGCTTAACTCACTGAATTAAATTTTCTATGAACGTTTTCCGTTGTGACAAGAAAATTAACCATACAATTCTATGGTTCATTTTTGTGTCACAATGGAACTTTGTCCACTTCTTCAGTTTGTATGGCTAATTACCGACTGACCATCCTAACTACTGGGCAAGAATTTGATCCTCATCCATCTGTTGTTATAGCGGCAATAGAAATACATCATCTGTGAACATTTCAACTGTCTAACTATCACGGTTCGTGAGATACAGCCTGGTGACAGACGGATAGACAGACAGACGGACGGACAGCGGATTCTTAGTAATAGGGTCTCGTTTTACCCTTTGGATACGGCACCCTAAAAGGTTACAATAGGAATACACGCAATTAAATAACTCCAGGGCCATATGGACCAGCACCAGCCCAAGCCTTCAATCAGGGTAGAGCAAGATGGTAATTAGGGCGCCGTTTAACGCAATCGCTTCACATAAATACAATTCACGCCTTAATTCCCAAAAGGGGTAGGCAGAGCACATGAAACTTATGTTCCAATGCCACTTTTAGCATAAATGTGGGTATACAATTTGATATCGCAGTGACAAGTTGCAATTCATGATGAATGCTGGTGGCTGTAAATTCAGTCAGGGCACAGTTCGAGTTATTGCTGTTGTCTTTGGTATTTTATTGGATTTGTATCAGCGTAAAAGACGAAGAGGTTGAATACCTACCTACTGCACACTGTGCATAATTCTCTATGTAAGTACATACCATTCTGTTCGTTTATTATAATCATTTTATGTTATTTTTTTGTAATAAATTGTGTAGCTATGACGAGAATGCAGTACATGTGAAGTGATAGCATTTTTTTATTAATTAAAGTCTTTCTCCTGAGTCTCTATCTTATCATTTCATTACCACACACGTAGTAAGGCACCCTGGGAGATTTTTAAATAGAGTTCTATGCCTCCGATGAATCCTAGCCGGTGAGTAACGAACAGGTCAAATAAAAACGTTACAAAGTGGCTTTTTTGGTATTTATTCTTTATTAAACACGTGTGTGAGCTGTGGTCACTGGTCACCTGTAAGTGGCTAAGCACAATGATTTTTGTACCAGGTTAGTTTTTTAGCATATTGATGTATAATGTGTTGGTGATCCTTAAATAAATAAATAGATGACATCACTGAGGTCGCCGGACCTAGCTGAATGCAGTTGGCTAAAGACTGAGAAAATGGCATGGCATGGTGGAGGCTTTTACCCGAATGGGGTCCAAAAAAGGTTATATTATAATTAACACAACTTTTATATTTAGAAAACACGAACACTGTGAAATAAATACAGCTTAAATAAATAAAAGAAGACTGACTTGTAGGGCTGGTCTGCGGCGCGTCGAGCAGACGCGCGGTGGGCTGCTCGGCGGAGTGCGCGTCGCGCTGCGCGTGCGCCGCGTACACGCGCGGCGCCTGCGCGTGCCCGTGCGCGTGCATTGGCTAAAGAACAAATAATCAATTGCTTGAATAGGTCATACAAACGTTTGTTGAAGTACATTACTGCAAAGGTTGTCTGGAAGAGATCGCTCTTCAGCGATAAGACCGCCTGTTGTCTACCTCTACCTACATGTTATTGTATTGTTTTTCTTTTTAACTGCTCTGTTTGTGTGAGGTGTGCAATAAAGAGTATTTGTATTGTATTGTTGTATTGTATTGTATTGTATTGTATTACTGAATTACAAAATACTTTTCTCAAACTTGCTCAAAAACGTGAGCCTTATAATTTATATTTGCGAAAATAGAATGTGAAACACAGTTACGGGCGGCACGAATTTACAGGTCTGTAATGGGATTTGTATAGGAAGTTGCCGGCGTGTTTGGACATTACCAGCGCGCTCGCCCCGCCCGCACCGCGACGCGACGTCAGATCGACAGCAGTTTTGTTACAGAATTTTAGAATTTTACTTTTTTTTTCTTAGTATTTACATATTTTCTAGCATTCTTTTGAGAAGCACTATACATACTTCGGCCGTAACTAGGGATTGCCTGCTTCGTATTACTATCCGTCTATATCACACTCTGCAGGCAATCCCTTTCTTCCCGGCCTTTGTTATAATCTAATATTTTAGGTAATGCGAATTAAACTAGATAAAATGCTTCAGACCACAATGTTTAAAACGAGATTTATTTCATAAACAGAAAAAAGTCATTCAAACAAATCAAAAACTAAGTAGAAACGTAAAAACAAAGTCTCGAAAGGTTTAACCCTTAATTTGAAAACATCCAGCCACCTTGATCGACTTTTTTTCCTAGCCACAATCGTTTGGACTGTTCAGCGTCACTGATACTGCAACTATGGACCTTCGGAGTTTGTTGGCTTTTGAGGTTTTACCTGTTTATCTCTGGCCACGGCGTCCATCTTGTCGGCCACGCCGCTAGGGTGCAGCTCGCGGGCGAGACCATCCCCGCTCATGTGTGGATGCACCACGGTCAGCTGAAATAAGAGATAACTATTTATACAAGCTTTTAGTTAACTTGACCTGTTCGTTTGTTAGTGTGGGACAAATCTTGGAACTGAATTTTTAAACCAGCGAACCTCAACCGATTGCCGCCGTACTCCAGGGATGCTGCTGGCCATGATTTAAATTGTTTTCGCATGTGTTTAATACAAATAAATATTTTGATGATATTGTACTGACCGTCTGCACGTATTCGTTGCTGGTGAATCGTCCATCGAGCTCTGAGCAAGTCAACTTAAACACGCGGTTCAGGTAATAGGCGGGTTTCTTGTTGCTGTACTCGATCTCACGTAGAACCTGTAAAGAAACAGTAATTTAAGAATGAAAAAAGTGCCTATTAAAAAGTTTGCCACAGCCTGGGTTCAACCATAATAAGGTAGAGGAATTAACTCATGGACCGGTTTGAGGGCGCGACATGCAACGCGACAAGGAATATAGTGAACCGAGTGAACCGTTGAATAACTCCCGAGACCTCTTCACTGAATAATGAAACGTTGGTTCAGAGCGGGACCATGCCACAAACTAATCTAGTAGAGCGAATGAGCCGCAGTAGTTAATTGTATAGGTTTCCTGAAATCCTCAACTGTTGATAGTTATCCACGGACTCTGCGCGCATTTCGTATCGCGGCTAGCTCGGCAGCAGAACAGAGAGAGAGAGAGAGAACATGGTCCTGATTCAGAGCGGGAACAACGCCACGAAAGAATACAATCGAGCGAATGAACCGTCAAGATTAATTGAAGAGGTTAGTTGAACTTTCACAATGAAGAGTGTTGGTTCCGTGGCAAGTTATGTTTTTGTGGCGAGCTATGGTTTAGTAACGAGTGATGATTCTTTGATGAGTAATGGTTTAGTAACGAGGGATTGTTTGGTGGCGAGCGATGACGAGAGCGGATCTCTCTGCGCTTCGTGGACTGGGTTCAGAGCTGAAACGCAAGAATGAATCCAGACGGTTCACTGTGGTAGTTCAGGTCTAGGGATGCTCACCTGCTGATAATTATCCACGGAGTCTGACCCAGTCAGGATGACGCCGTCGCGCGTCACGGCCGCGCGGATGTCGTACCGCAAGGGCAGTTCAGACGCCGAACGGAGAGCGAGCGCCTCGTGGTCAGGGTTCAGAGCGGGGTATACAGAGACCACGCATGAGTCAAGCTTTTGAGCTTCGGCGTCTGAAAACAAAGGCACCGTTATGGTAACGTGACATCATCAACCCACACCCTATCACCCGCTAACATCCGCACACTCAGCTCAAGGAAAACCCTCAGTCCCTGACGGAACTGCGCGTAGTCGCGCGCAGCGTCGTGCGTCCCGTTGATCAGGATGGGGGTCTGTGGCTGATCACCTTGACGTGGGGATGCCTCACCTTTAACGGCGCTGTGAGCCGCTAACACCTTCACGTTCAGCTCGAGGAACACTCAGCCCCTGACGGAACTGCGCGTAGTCTCATCAGGTTGGGTGTGTGTGGAGCCTCACTTAACGGCGCTGTGAGCCGCTAACACCTTCACACTCAGCTCGGGGAACACTCTCAGCCCCTGACGGAAGTGCGCGTAGTCGCGCGCAGCGTCGTCCGTCCCATTGATCAGGATGGGGGTCTGTCGATGCTAACCTTGACGTGAGGATGCCTCACCTTTCACGGCGCTGTGAGCCGCTAACACCTTCACGCTCAGCTCGGGGAACACCCTCAGCCCCTGACGGAAGTGCGCGTAGTCGCGCGCAGCGTCGTCCGTCCCGTTGATCAGGATGCTCGGGGTCTGTGGCTGCAGCACCATTATGTAGGACTCGGCGGGTTTCGCTTTGATTATGCGGCCGTTGTCACAGCTAGAAACAGTTTAAAAGTTAGCTCGTTTGAATATACGCGCTGTGGGATCGAATGCCATTTG
Organism: Epinotia bilunana; assembly: GCA_947049275.1. Taxonomy (NCBI): domain Eukaryota; kingdom Metazoa; phylum Arthropoda; class Insecta; order Lepidoptera; family Tortricidae; genus Epinotia; species Epinotia bilunana. The sequence continues at coordinate 10,461,872 of OX346275.1, read as the reverse complement.
TTTCTAATGGCAAGATTCACCGCGGTCTGAGCGAGCGAGCGAATTGAGTAGTTTCCTATATTACAGCTAAAACTATAACCCCAAATAATATATTTCGAATATCTGTACCAAATAATAAAGTTACAATATCTGTGATGCCTCGTATATCCTGATAATGACTGCTGCGAACAACTACTAAAATTACACACTTTGAGATAATATTAAATTCCACTGTTGCTGGCCCTCGCTTCCTAATATCATAATATAAGTAAGGTAAGTGGTCTCAGACAAGTCATAGACGAGACGACGAAAAATATCGTGTTAGACACGTGTAAAGTCATATGTTAAAAACCTTGTACAAAGCGCGTGAGTTCAGTGTGACAAATGTATTGTTAGCCGCCAGTGTAAGGCCCCGAACAGTGATGGACCGGCCGTCAGCGCGTACCATATGGCCACAACGGATGACCAGCGCTGGCCCTGCCAGCATTACGCTGAGTTGTGACCATTTCGTGGCAAATGTGTATGTGCGTATGTGTCTACAGTTTGTTTGTTTTTATCACGAATAAATTTTCTCTTTATTTCTCGTTCTTTCCATACGTGCTAACCGCACGCGCTGATCGTCGGTCGTATTCAAGTGATTAGTGGTTCACTGACAGCAGAGTGCTTTAGGCGCGTACGTGTACATACGTCGGCTGACGAACTCGACTGCACTGCTTTCGTCATACATTTTCATTGATATAGCTACGTCCAGGCTGACGGTCGGCCGAGCACTGTTCGGGCCTAAGGACTAGTACTCACGTGATCGTGGTCGCCACGTGCACGTTCCGGCGGCCCGGCGTGGGGAAGGCGCGCGCGTCGCCGTACGCGACGCGGCGCAGGAGCGTCTCCACGTCCGCCACGCCGTCGCCCTCCACCGACACCGACTTCAGGTCTGGGGACAACACAATATAAAGGTGTCACCCTATTTCACAGAAAAAATATTTGTTTCATATACGTTCAGTTCCAAAATTATTGTTTCATAGACTATTCACTTCGTTGAAACATATTTCACAGAAGTTCAGTTCAATGTATGTTACTATTATTACTATAAAGCTTTTTAACTTTAGAAACTCATCAAACAGTAGAAGTATGTTTCGTGTATTCTTGTTTCGTAGACACAAATTTCATAGATTGTTGTTTCGTAGGAACTGTTTCATATTATATTTAGTTGCAGTATTTTCTTGTCAAAAATTCTTGTCAAAACCTACTCGGATCGCGGATAGGTTAGAAGACGGAAGCGGGAGCTTTGCGTCTTCGAGGGTATTTTTTTATAAAAGAGCGGAAAAACTTGTTATTAAAACTCCCACTTCAGCAATCATCTATGATTAAGTTTTTGACAAAGAAAGTATTGAGTTACTGAGCCTTCTATGAAACGAAAATATTAAGCTCAATAAAATGACAAACAAAATTCTATGAATATACAGGCTTCGAAAAAACTATTATATTAACAATAATATATGAACTAAAACTATGACATGAATTTCGAAACATTAATTATCTCAACTATAAAAATCTACAAATACAGCTTCTACAAAATAAGTGCACTAAAAATTGATAATTTTATGAAATGATAATATGAGAAACATTTTCTATGAAGCAAAATTCTACGAGAATGTAGTATATGAAACAACGTACAACCTATACAGGGTGTATCAAAATTGGGGTGTGAACCGAGCGAGAGGTAGCGTATTCCAATTCCAAATATATATTTTTTTTTATTATTCTATAAAACATGGTGAATAAAATGGTTGCGAAATGAAACAAAGCACTATCAAAGTGTACAGACTCGTAGTAAGTGTCTCCAATCCTGTCTGTAAGCCTCTTGGTCAAATGATTGATTTACCTTAAAATACCTACGGTACGGGTACTAGACGACGATATACATACTTATATAGATAAATACATACTTAAATACATAGAAAACATCCACTGACTGTGACCAGATGACTGTGTTATGACTGCTTATAGCACAATTGACGCCGCGTCGCGACCGGAGCCAAGAAAATCTAATTTCCACAAAGAGAATCCGGCAAGAGTTGCAAAGTCGCGCGCGACGCAACTTGGCAGCAAGTTGTGCTAGACGTACTGTAATGATTTATCACCAAGGGCGCTGCGATACAATATATCAAACTTACATAGATCAGGAGCAAGACTCAGTCCCTCGCGGCAATGCGCCACGCATTTCAGCGCAGAAGGCGGCTGCACAGAGTGCACCAACACTCCCAGGCCAGCCAGCCAGCCGTGGAGGTAGTGCTTCATGTCTCCTTCTGTTCCTGGAAAATGATATCTAAGTTAGGGGATTCCATTCAACATGTGATGTTCACAAGTCTTAATGAAATGTGTCGTTAAATAGCCGCGTTTTGCAGTTTAGGCGTGGCTTCAAGTCGGTTTCCGTTTCTGGAAAAAATGATGCAAGGCGTAGACGCAGTCCGGGACGCTGACCACGAACGACAAGTTACGTTCACATGAAGCTGAAGCCGCCACCGCGGAGACGGAACGAGCGTTTACCTTTTCACCCGACTGCCGAAGGAGAGGAGGGTTATTTATAGCCTGGTCAGCCAAGAATGGGCCAAGGCAGGCCAAAAAGGATATGGCGGGACGATTTGGACGCGTTCTGCTTGGGTTGGCGGGAAGCATACTAGCAATTGGATTCAAAATGTGAAGGTCACAAGTCTTAGTAGAAATGTGCCGATACATAGTTGCTATTTTAGTAAAAACTCCAATTGAATGATTTACTTGAATTTAAGGTGGTCCTGGTAAAGCAATGAAATAAATTCTTACCAAAAAGTGAGCAATGCATATTGTACCTTGCCAGCAAGCTCCAACGACCAGCGTGGTGTTGACACCATGGGCGGGGTGCAGCGGCCAGTCGTCGATGACCTCGGGCCCCTTGCCGTCGACCGCGCGGTATGGCTCCCCGTCGACGAACAGCTCCACGTTGGGGAAGCGGACGTTCACGGCGTAGTGATGCCATTCGTTGTCGCACACCTGGGGACACAAATTAATAAAGTTACAGTGTGTCATTACTGGAATATGGGTGTGACAATGACGGCAATAGTCGCACGAGGCTTTGACCTCAGACAAGGAATAAAACTCTTCTTCTCTTTTTAGGGTTCCGTACTTTAAAAGGAAAAAACAGAACCCGTCCGTCGTTGTCCGTCTGTCTGCCTGTCAAGACCCTTTATCTCGAGAACGCGTCGAGGTATTGAGTTGAAATTAAAACCATATACTCAGGCCTGCAGAACCTTGACACTGTGAAACAAACAAACTTCTAAGTTAACGTAATAAAAAGAACCGGCCATTCTAGGGAATTAATATTTATAGGGTAATTTCGGTTAACCTAGAACTATGAAGTTTGGCAAGTAATATCGTCTATACTACCAGTATAGGTAAAAAAAAGAAAACGGAAATATCGATGAGCGAGGCCGATTTGCACTTGTCCGGATTTTCTTGGTCTGAGGCTTTGAGTGAGACTACTCTTTCTGTAAATTATATATTAAGCTGTAGTGTTCTAAGGAAAAATATAAAATTCAAATTAGAGGGACAGTTCTAAAATGTGTTTCTCCGAGACGTATTCGAACCTGCGACCTGCTGACATACGTGGCCAATCGCTGCTACCAGCTGAGCTGAGCTATCCTTAATAGCCTGGTTCCACCATCTTCATATTTCGCATGGAGCTCAATGGCAACGCTTTCAATTCCTAGGTCTGGGATCCATCGTCTGTCTCCCGGAAGCTAGGGTATGGTATGGTACCTCTGGTATCTTCCAGCGCCACTCGGCGGGTCTGAAGATGTTGAGGTCCCCGTCCCCGAAGTCGCGTCGCAGCAGCAGAATCAGGCGGCAGTTACGCACGAACAGCGCGTAGTGGTGGCGGTTCATTTCTGGAATTTAGATACGTTTAATAACACATGATCTAAAGTTTGTTCCACGGTTGAGCAGGGCTGCGCTGTAAACATTTAGGGTGGGTATCCACCAGAGATTTGAGAGGTAACGGAGTGGTGGGCGAGGAAAAAATCGACCTGTAATATTGCTAGCTTGCTCACGCGTCTCTTCCTATTGGTGGGTTTTTTCCTCGTACACTCCTCGCTGAATCACACAGCTCTCGGGGATACTCACACTTAGTATAGGATGTGAGCAAGCAGATGAATTCATTGTCAAACTATCATGAGGAGAAACATATCTTGGCGTTATACCTTTGGCAACCAGCCATTTTGCAGACCACTTCTGTTGTTAATGAAAATGAATGGATGAAGATGGATTGGTTGACAAGAGAATATCAGATATCACGTCGAATGGTACCAATAGGTTTCTAGACTCAAAATGTATTATTACTCCAAAAGAAAGAAGCCAAAAAATATGCCTAGTGACGAAAAACCCATTCTGATATCTCAAAATATTTGGAATCTACAACCGTTTTAATATGGCTTGTTAGAGAGAAACCGCTCGGCGATCGTGACGTCACGATACTCAAGCGTCACAGAATAAAAAAAAATTGTACTGTTAATGCTTTTCAAACGTCACCACGGTACAGGCTAAGCCTAGTGTTGGTCCCACGCGGCCTAACGGGCTAACATATGTTGTGTTCTGTTTCTCTTAAATAAACGTTTTCTTTGAATAGTAAATGTCTATATGATGGTGCGTTTTGCGGCAAAGGGACAGAATATACCCCCCCTCTTAAAACTTTGTGATTATTGAATCCCCTTCTTTCTTTTTTGTCCATTTACAATAATCCTTTTTTGAGAAACGTTGGATTGACACTCCTATTAGTTAGATCACTTACTATGGTCATCAGCGAGACACAGCACATGCTCTTTCCTGTGCTTGTCGTGGTCGGGTGGCGGAGCGTGACGCATCCACGTCGAGATGGAGAAGCTGCCTGCCAGCGCGCTGGGCAGCACGCTGGACGGCACGGCCGCCGCTGTCGTCGAGCCGTCGAACTCGAACATCTGCTCGCCGTCGCGACCTGGAATGATGAGAATGGTTGACTTGTTACAGTTGCTAGAAAAGGTAGGGTCATAATAACAAGTGAAGGCAAAAGATTAAAAAAAAACCGGACTGCTTTTTTATCTTACAAATATCCAACGACACTACATATGTCGAAAACCGTCACACGATTGAGGCTGCAGGGCGTGCCAAAGAATAAGACATACACACATACATATATATACATACACTTGAAAAACATAACCCTCCTCTCCTTCGCCAGTCGGGTAAAAAGGAGAGATGTTTAATTCAACAAGGAGCCTTTTAAATATATTGGCTTTTTCAAAGTTTTGTTTTATTTTCTTTGTTTAGCTTTTTTGTACACTCGTCGTTAAGTATGTTAACAATTTAGCACCTTATGTCGTTGTAAAACGGCGAAAAATGTATATGTATACTTTGACGTCGTGTGTATACAGATAAAAATCATGTCCGACTGTCTGTAGTGGGTGAATTAGTGGATGGTTTACCTGAATCGGGTTTGAGAGCCTTGGCCCACTCGTTTCCGGCACCTGGGCTGGGCAGGAGGTCCACAGTCTTGGAGTCCAGACCTGTAAACAAACAAACAATCATGAATAATATAATAATAATCATTCTGCCTATATATTTTATACTGCTAGCTTCTACTTATGATACTATGCCTCAATCATTAACGCTATAAAAGTTACTCCTTCCAGAAAAAGACAATCCATAAGACCAAGTAACATGGAGTTGAATTTCGCTTATATTTGGAGCAGCCTAGCTGGGAAAGTACTTCCAACATACGGAAGACCTTGACGGTGGTCTGATTGAATATAAACGCTAAAATTCCGACGCCCCGACTAAAATTCTGGATCCGCTACTGCGTAGTCCACGCATTCTGCTCCTCCTTTCTTATCAGCAGGTCGCGTCTTCATGAAGACTTCTTTACTGTAGAAAAAGCAGCACTCGCGTACTTCTTACGGGCTTCAGCGTCACTGCTACCCCTGGTGATGGGAGATAGGGGATATTGTTACTTACCACAAATGGTCCTCTGCGAGTGCACAGCATAAGTGTCGCGGTCGCAGCCGGAGCCCGCGCGAGAGGCCTGTAAGGTCACGGCGGCCTGGATTCGAGTGACCCCGGGACAACGCTCGTCGGAGGAGCAGGCCTCCAGCCGAGCTGCTGGGAACAGGGCTAGCGGCCCCGTGCCTGGGGCGTAGTCTACGCGTTCTGCTACGCCTGGAGGTGAAAATGAGAGGGTTAAAAGATGTTATATTTAAAGTTGAGCATTTTTATAGTAAAACAACAGACAGCACATAACTTCGAGGACATCTACGTCTACAAGAAAACTGAGCCTTTAATCGATACTGAAAATACTGCCGATTTTTGTCAGAAGTAAGACGCGAACTTTTGAGAGCCATGGACTAAAAAGTTTAAGCTGTAGAGCGTGCCAAAGTGCCAAAGAAAAAGACATAATGCGATTAATGCGCCCACCCTCCTCCCGCACCTGCAAACATGCAAATAATTACAGCAAACCACCTGGTGGTAATGGATAATGACAGCAAACCACCTGGTGGTAATGGATAATGACAAAACCTTGACACGTGTTTCGAGGCAGCATCGAAAAACATAACCCTCCTGCAGTCTCAGTCGTACAAGCTGGGAGGCTAGCTTGTGAATACGATAGCTACATGTGCAAGTGATCTGCAAGATCTTACCCTTCCAGCCAGCGCGACAAGGCTTGTTGACCTTGATGGTGACCATCACAGGGGCGGACTGCATCATCCCGCAGTCGTACGCGACCACCGACAGGATGTGGTTGTGGGACTTCTCGTAATCCAGCGGTTCGGTGTTGCGGATTACTCCTGAAAAGAGAAAGAGTTTCATTATTTTCTGCTTGTGTCCTGGCGCTTAACTGAGACGGAGCGGAAGAACCTTCCGACAAATATTTGATGGGATTGTATTTGGACGGCAACGAAAGGATCGCTGAAGGTGTACAAGATCTGGCTCTTTTATACTTGGGTTATTTGGTAATAAATTAACCATTCTTATTCGGACAATGTGTTCGAATTCTCTTATCAGTCATCCAAGACGACCGGACTTGCACTGCTCACATTCCAATCTTTCCCACGATCTTGACCTGATCGTCGGACCTTAGACTTAGACCGGCCGTTGTGGAAATCCTTGGCAGAGGCATTTGTCTAGTAGTAGACGTCTTCTAGTTAAAAGAATCCTTTGTAGACACTCTGTTTTCTTTCTCGATAGCAAGCACGAGGCCGTGCAGGGCCAAGGCGTGCATGCCGCCAAAAGCATACAGATTTGCCAAATCATCATTAGAGCAGATTATAAGGAGTCACGACCCTCAGCCTTAACGCATGGAAGAAGAGACACTATCGATGGCAAAGGGCTGGCTCCTATCCATTGCGGAAATCCTTGGGAGAGGCATTTGTCCAAGAGACGAATTCGAACTGAAATAATTCTTTCAGATACCCTTAGCATTCGACTCACCGTAGGTATCAATCGCAAAGGGCTGTGGAAATGAGGAATGGGCGTGAGAGAGGCCTTTATCCAGTAGACGTTGTACGGCTGAAAAGTCCTTTCTAGACACTAGACATTCGACTTTGACTCACCGTATGTATCGATAGCGAAAGGCTGGCTCCGGTCCGTCAGTATCTCGTACTTGCACACGTCGCCGTAGCGCGGCGTGCAGTCGCGGTCGGTCGCCTCCACCCGTACGATCTCGTCGTAGATGCGGCCTTCGTCGACGGACTTGACGTACGTGGACTGGGGGAAGACTGGGGCGAATTCGTTGACGTCCGTCACGGTTATGTGGACTGGGACACTGGAAACACAAAGAAAATACCGTAAGTGTCATACCTAAGCATCAATAAAAATATTCGTTTATTTCAGATCATTTTGGTCCATATGCTGTTAGCACAGAGAACCTTAAGAACTAAACATATTTATAATGTTTAAAGTAGTTAGGGGTAGCCCCCTGAGGTTTTCATCGATTTTTGACAAGTTTTGAATCGTACTTTTGCACTACAGATAGAATTATAAATCAAACGGCTATCGGTTCTTCTATATTTTTATCTCCATTTTCATCTACCTGATTTTGAAACAAATGAATACTTAATATAAGTGAATATGTCTTACGTGTTGGAATAGGAGCCGTCGCAGCCGACCGCGGCGATGTCGAACTTATAGTTCCGCCGCTTCTCGCAGTTGAGCGGGAAGCGCACGCGCAGCCGCGCCTCGTTCTCGTCGATCACCATTATCTGGAACAAGATTGTCGTTAACATCGTCATCATAATCAACATTAAGGGCGGGTTGCACCAACATACGATTACAAATTGATCAACGTTAAATATGGCGCCGGCGGCTGTCATTAAAGTGTTATACCTATAACGATTAATTTGTTTCGAAAGTATTATACAAAGACTATATTATCAATGGTGACTATCGTGACTGTACCTCGAATAACGCAACTGACGCAACACAGTTTCAAATAAGTATTCAAATATAACGTAATATTTGAACAAATCTAGACTTCCTTTCAATATAGAATAAGCCAGATTTCCTCCACCTTATTTTGAATATAGTTCCGCCTCCCACTACTTACCGATGTATAACACCAACGTACATAAATTCAAGATGGTGCGGCGCAAAATGTCTACTCCTAAATTCAATACATCGGTTCTATTGAACTATCGTAATATCCTTCAAACCACCGCATTACGCGACAATGTGACCTGTCAGAAGCCTAGGAAGGTCTAAAATTGAATAATCCAATAGTTCCAGAGTTCAACGTTGTTTAAGTGCATTGGAAAATGAATTTTATCGTTGGAGAGGTAAATTTGAAAGTGGGTTGATGGTGGATAAGTGGGGAAGTTCCGTTTATGCAAATGGGGGTAGTTGTGATGGTGATTTGTGGAAGTTTGAGTGCATGTTTGCTTGAGGCGTAATTTCGATGCATACGGAACAGGTCTGAGAGCGAGAAGGCGAGAGAACATGCGAGGTAAGTGCTATTAGTATTAAAACAGGACGGCATGAGATATTCTTATTTCAAGATGTTTATTTTAACCTAGGATGCAAGTTTTCTGTAGAGACAATGCGATTACAACTTGCGTAGAGCCAACAACTTTAATATCTTTAACTGCGTACGAATCTGTACACGTCTTTAATTTGGCGATAATAAAGGAAGTGTACTAATTTTTGATTGACTAATTCTTACAATTTGGTCATATACTATAATATTGCTGACTGCATAACAACAGTCATAATAATAATACACCGACAGTTAACAATAGATATCCTATAAAAAACTGACATAATTGTAGTTAGTCCTTTCAATTGTTTTATATGCGTTGTTTAATATTTAAATGATTTGTTGATTAACAGTTTTTGGATAATTAACTAAACGAAAAATGATAATGTCGGTTATTTTGACGTGACTTAATCTTAAATTCTCGATTGCGAAGATAAGTGTCTTAGATAGATAAATATATTAATTACTGAACTAAAACCCATTCAATATAAAGTATAGGTATCAAAAATAAAATAAAAGCAACAGGTTTCTGAAAGAAATCTCCATTCAATTGCCAAGCTCTTGCCGATAGCTGCAACTTTTATTCGCCATTTTCTTAATTTTGTTTTACAAAATGGCTGCCAAGGAACTACTTAACTGCTTTGTTCGCGGGGACTCTAGTTAACTCGACAAAACAATTCGTTGTTATTCGCTTAGATTTCTTTTCAACCTCATTAGCTTTTTAAAATTAGATTAGATCGAGTACGCACGTTGCACGATATCTTTGTTATTGGTTTGGCAATTCATCGTGAGGAAAAGCTAGGTAGGTACTCGTAGATCGTGGCTTTATTGCTCCGTGTATCACCAAAGATGGTCACAATGGAAGACCAGCACGGCTATCACGCGACGGCGCGCGAGCTCTCTCGATTTTTCTTGCACTATCCGTCTCCCTCTTATTAGAACACTTAGAACAAGAGGTATAGTGCGAGAAAAATCGAGATTATGTCGCGGCCGCCCCATGATAGACGTGCCCTGGCAGCATTACGCTGAGTTATGATTGTTTCGTAACATATATGTGTGTGTGTCCACAATTTGTTGCGATGTTTCTTGTCACGAATAAATATTTTCTTTCTTTCTTTCTATATGGGAAAAAGAAATAAGGCGAAGGCATGCCAAATCCTCGGCGTAGTGGGTCGTGGGGAGGACAGCCTAACGGGCGAATTTTCCAACCAATCTTTACGGGCCGTTAAACGTGGCACCAGTAGCTGTCATCCGATAGGAAACTTTCAATATTCACTTGCAAATTGATTTTAATGGACGTAGGTACGGTTACCGACGATTAGCCTATCCCAATAATATAATACTAGGTAGTTTGTATATTACAATTATATTATTATATGACGTATCCGTGTGTCACCAACGGTGCTGGCTGAAAATCAGCGCTGCACGTGTCTGACACCTCAGCGTAATGCTGTGCCAGTGTCCGGTTCACTGCCGCAGAGACACACTTGTTTCATGTGTTGTTTGTTTATTTCATCGTTTATGTGTGTCCTGTGTTCGAGGTGTTTCTTATTCGAGGCAACCGAGCCCAAATGGCTCTTACACTTAGACAAAAAAATGTATTCACAAGGGATCATCAGTTAGCCACAATTAGACGGATACACAAACTAAACTTATAACACCCTACCTGTGCCTCTGTTCAGAGCAATGACGCGTAGTTGCGTGTCCAAGAGGCAACCGGATGGCTCGCGGCATTTGAGCTCCGGAAGTGTTGTGGAACCGCCCTGTGCAACCCGAAGTCATCATTGCTTTAACTAGTCCTGGGTAACACAGCAGCAGTTGAAATTGTCTTAAAACTTCGTCGATATGTAGCAAGTTAAAATCTGCAGTGTACTTCCAAGTCAATCCGATAGTTGGCTAGGAGCGGTACTGTAAAAGTTCGTATCGTTCGCGTTTTATCTCTTCCTGCAATGTAGCGGTACAACTTTGTTGTTTGTCTGGGTTAAGTCGGGCATTCACCGCCGTGCCGCGTCCAGCTATTCTGAAACTTGATTATAACTTCACCTCACTGTTCACCCTAAAATATATATTGACGCCGCGATTCGTTGCAACTAAGCATAGGTAGAGATTTAGTTTCGTTAGCGAGACGGGTGAGGTAAGGCGCATTAGCGCGTTCCGAACAGCCCAGTTGCGTGCATTTGGATGCATACATATAGGAAGCAGAGACCTCCAGCAGAGATGCACCCAAATGGATGAACGTAATATTTTGTCCACATTGGTGCGCCACGTTGTTTTCGCACTGGTCGTGCCAGCGGACGCATTCACGACGACTCAATTAGCTTGGCGCCGCGGCGTCATGTGTTCTAACGTTGCATGTCAACATTCACTGTCGTTTCTTTCGAATGGCGCGTTAGCGCGTCGCGCTAGCTTTCCACCAGTTTGGATATTCAACACGCCGCGCAGATTTCTATACCCTCGCCTCGTCGAGTGACGTGGGAAATGACGAGGAAAGGAGGCAGAGACATTGTGTGGGAACGCCACTCGTCATGCCGCCCATCTTGCTCCTCGTCATGCCGCCCATCTTGCTCCTCGTCATGCCGCCCATCTTGCTCCTCGGCATGCCTACCGCTCCGTGTTTAGTCCGTTTTTGGGCGCAAGATAAAGGAGCGGCAATAAAATAACCTTAAATTGTCATTAAAATTTTAAAAAAAAACCGACACTGGCAGACTTACACTCTTCCAAATGATGGACGTAGCTAAAAAGTAGCTGGGTTAATCAACTTTTTCTTGACCCTTAGTTTTTTCTTCATTATCAGTAACCAAAACATGTGTATTTGATAAGATCTATAAGTTCTTATAGCTAGATAAACACTCTATTTGAACATATATCATTTGCATCTTACAAAAAATGTATTCTAGCTGAAAACATGGTTGTCCAGGTGACAAACCACAATTTTCATACAAATCGGGGGACATTTTACGTCCGCTGGGCAACCGGTGAAATTAAGGGCAAATGCATATTTTTTAATACAGTTGTCATGTGGATTCACGCTGTAATTCATTGAGTAAGGAATCCAACAACAATTAACCACAGCAGACATCGTATTATCTTGTTATCTCCTTTTAAATAGCAATAGTAGAAACGGAGAGGACACTAAAAAGTTGATTCACCCAGCTACGTCCATCATTTGGAACAGTGTAAGCTTGCCAGTGTCGGATTCTTTTTTTCGAGTTTAGTGCGGAGTCCCGCGATTAATCACATGGGAAGAGCAGTGTTGCCAGGGAGGGCCACATTGCGGCAGCGAGGAGCACAGTGTGGCCTAGCCTAGGTATTAAACGCTACTGGTTTGACATTCATTGACCAATTTTGGCGAGGCGCTAGTCCAGTCAGCTAGTTGGGAGCACTCGAGAATGGCCAGCTTTATTCTTGTAGAAGCGTAGATTTATCAAACATTTAAATATAAAATCAGGCACAAAACTCCATCGTTACACCTAAGAAATGTAAATTTTATATGTACTTATATGAAATATTATAAGTATGGAGTTCAACTCTCATTTAAATTAGATACTCCGTTATTTATTTGAATTTAAATGCGTATATTGCACTGACCAATGCCGTTGCTCGTTATTGTCTTGAATATTCCGCGTGTTTATACTTAAATAGATACTCCAAATTAAATTAGATTGCAAAATATTATTGTGAGATTCTAACCCACACATTGTAAGGCAATGAAATAGTAAATATTTAAGTCACATGCATAGGTGCGTATCCAATCATGTGACTACTGAACTGAAGTGAAAAAAACTGTGAAAAACTAATTAGGATTTATAGACGCATAGTTCTAGTAGGTATATTAGGTACTCTGTAAGTTCACTCTGTAAATATTTACTTCTTTCACAACACAAATCATATGTTCGCTTCCATTCATCCTCGTAGCGTTATACTGGTTGTGCCCTAAAGGAGGCCGGGGTCCGCTTTGACACCTTAATCTCAGATTTCACATTTGGTATCGGTATACTAGTTTGACGAAAGGCCTTCCAATCCAGAGGGAAAACCTTATTAACCTTATTGGAAATAGACCGGTTTCTTCGCGATGTTTTCCTTCACCGAAAAGCTAACGGCAAATATTCCGTACATAAGTTCCGAGAAATTCATTGATACGAGCCGGAATTCAAACCCACGACCACCGCTTGACAGCTGCATGCCTCAAAAGTGGTTACCCTAGCTTTATATTTTTGCTTCAATGTAATTTAATATAGTTAACAGATGTTTTCTTTAATAAAAACTCGTGCAGCATTATATTTTCTAATAAAATAATGGAATTCAACAGCGTTTTGTAATGCAAGCACTCGAGTCCACTTGTCCCGGGGGAAATCCACTGCAGTGCAGCGATTGTACTGGATTCAATTAAAATAACTCATAGTACTAACTGGTATCCAGAGGTTGGAAGGTCATATGGTAGTCGCTGTCGTAAAACAAGTGCCTACGCCAAATCTTGAGATTGTACTAGGCTAGGCTAATAGCCGGAAGGCTGGCTAGCCTAGCGGAGCCTGCTAGGAGGATGAATAAAGCCTAACGTCTTTAAAAACTATTGACACAAGAGCAAGTCAGTAGGTAATAAGTCCAAGACCCGAACTCGAATGAACAACCGCATTTTGCCCCAGATATATCGCCACAAAACTAACAACGCCGCTTGTATGGATGAAAGGCATCAAATGAAGAGCTTTATCGAACCGTCTAGAAGGTTCCATAAAAGGCCTATAATATGGACTCCATATGTACAATCGGCGTCAAAAGTATAGATACACTTTTGCACCTTATTCCGTTGTGGTAAGATGCAAATTGTATAGGTATCTTTAACGTAGACTGGACATGGTTCGTTTTTCTTGCGGTTGGGTCGAGCGGTCACGATTCCCATTTTCACAGGGCGTTTGGATGGCTTACCTGACGACACCATCGAGTTTAATGAGCGAAAATAAGTATGTTATACTGAGTAAACATTTTTAATACGTGTATAGAAGAGCTCAGCTAGCCGAGCTATGAGATCAAATGCTACTCTTAAGAATAAGTGGACATATCGAAGTGTGTGATTTGCGCGTACATAAAGACTGGCATGACACGTTAGTGTAGAATTCAAATTGGACAGAATTCCGAACGGCCAATTGATACCAATAACAATTTGCAAGCGATTCAAACTTTATGTCTATGATATATCCTCAAACTATGTCCAATACTTTTCCCAAAATAAGTAATTTCAATAATTAATACCCTACTTGTCAACTTTATTGCAATAATGTCTGGATTTAAATGTGCCAATTGGGTCAGTGTCGAGCACTGCACCAATTTTACTCTATCGCAGTAGTAAAAACAGTACATTCGGACCAATTTATTGCTTGGTCAGAAATGGTTTGAATCATTCAGCAAAATTCATTTAAATTGTCAGCAACTACTAAAAGTATTACTTTAAAACTTTACCAAAAAAACTTTGAATGCCATATTTCCAACGATTTGCTTTAATACTGCACTGAATCCCAGTAACCCTCTGAAAACTAGGCAACCGTAAAGGTCGATGAAATCAAATGAAGTGTTCCGGCGCCGCGAACGATCTCGAACCCCGATTACATTCCGAATATACCTGCCGACATAGCCCAAGAGTACTCTGCAATATTACTTTTAATCAAACACAGGAACGCGCTAGTAATTATATGAATTGTTAGCCCCCTGAGAGCGCATACAGAAGAATACTTAATGGAATTTAAACTAAGCGGTAGAAAATAATAGTGTTGAATTTTCATTTGTTTTAAAAACGGCTCCTCGCCAAGGATCAGGATGCGGCTCCACCTACCTTTCCAGGTTGTTTCGGTAGCTACTTTACTTCGAAAGAACTCAGTTTCAGGATGAGAAAAGAGCAGAGCGAGTCCCACGCATGGATAGCAAAAGGTACCCCTAGCTTGTTCACCCTCTGCCAGGCAGTTCAGGTAGTTACCTCAAAAGGCGCCTCTCCATGATGCTTATTGTTCAGGATCAGGAACGAGCAGAGCGGGCCACGAGCGCGGATGGCCGGCGTCACCTCCACCAGCGTCTCATTCTCTCGGATCAGGCCATGGTAGCCCTCGTCTGGCTCCGCTAGCTCCAAGTAAGGTACTTCTGGAAACAAAGAAAGAGATGGTTAGTTAAACAATATAGAGTCTTTTTAAGGGGAGGACTACTGTAGGGCTGTCCCTTAGATTCTAGGTAGATTTCTTACTAAGGCAATTGTGGTAATACGGTGCTAGTGAGCAATACGGCCACCCTAGTCAGTTCTCAACTGATCGCCGCCCAGAATACAATAAACATTAATAACGTTTGCCCTGATCGTTTCGCTGTCCTCGGACTTACTTACTCCAAGATTATAATAAGACCTTAAATCTTCTTCTTATTCTCAGTTGATCCATCATGACTGAGGACCGAACCAGATGGAACCCTCCAGTATGGTTCCTCGTCAATGAACAACTTAATTGTATAAGTCCAGCGACCAACGACAACACAGTGGTTATGGTGGTGGATGGATGTCAATGAGAAGTATTTTTTTTGGGTAATACTTCAAATCTTATTTATTTTGGCTGTGACTCAGCTTTGGCATCAGGTTGACACTTCGCAGCTGCCGAATGTAAGGAAGTGAGAGCCATTTTGTCTAGGGTTTAAACAAGATCTGGAGGATGTCAGGCTCTACTACTAGGGTTCTACTAGGGCTTCACTGGATTTATACAGGCGTTAAGGCATCAAGTTGAAGGAAATGGAAACCTAGCCGCTAGTATCCAGTCTATAAACTCATCATTTTGCTCACCTGATGAGAGTAATTTTGAGCACCAAATGTACATTAGTTGTACCCCCAATATATAAAATGGTGTCAGTATTTCTCATTAAAAATAAGAAAGTCACAGCGTATGCCTAATCACCACACACAAATGAAAACGATGAATGTCAAACTGTCTTGCTAAATGTTATTTGAATACCTGAAACACTATAAATTGTGAAACAAAATGAGAATATTTTTGGAATTCCTCTGAACTTCCTTCTTTAGCACATAGTCTTTGAGAGTTGTAACACCCTCTTCTGATGGAGGTATGCTAAAACATATTCTTGTGACTACAATTAATGTTAATATAATGATTTAGCTATAATTAGCAGTACGATTCCTAAACCTTATAACCACTTAAGATCATCGACCTGAATCCCTTAGTTTTCTAATGTTTTTTGTAGCTTATTATATTAAAAAGAGAGCCTACGAATACAGTTAGTGGAATCACTAGTTTTATCTAGACTTAATTATGTGGACACTGTGGTTGGTCCACGACTTCTTTCTAAAACAAAGAAACTCATCCAGCGTGTTCAGAATGCCTGTGCTCGCTTTTGTTTCAACATTCCGTTGAGGGCCCATGTCACCCCATTTCTAAACAAGAATAATATCTTGAAAATGCAACACCGCCGTAAGCTCCATCTGGCTTGTTTGCTTTTTGGGGTATTGAAGCACGAGGCACCGGCGTATCTCTTTGAGAAACTCTCCTTTAATAACTCGTCTCGGGGTAGAAGCCGTCAGCGCGTAATATGTTTGGTGACTCCCCGACATGCTACTGCTGCTTTCCGAGGAAGTTTCCGCTATGCAGCCACGAAGTGCTGGAACAATGTCCCGCCGCCGCTCAGAAGGCTGTCGGACGTTAATAGATTTAGAATTAATCTCAAAAAATTCATGCAAGAACATCAACATAAACAGGAGAATCTCTGTCTTGAAACTAGCTGCATTTAACACTCCCTCACCTGTTGGTTATGCCCCTTCTGCAATTCATTCATTTCATTGCCATACGGTTGCTGGACAACGTAATTTAATGTGTAATTTGTCAACGTAGTTTAATTTATAATTAAGTATTGTTTTTGTAAGCCCAATTTCATGTCCATGCTGTTTTGTTTGACGTTTAGAGTTTAGTTTGTCTTGTCTTCTCTTCACTGGCGCTAGTGGTACTGTTCATGTATGGGCTGCGTTCACTTTTACCATTAAGGCCCATACGCATGTAGTGGTTTGTTGGGATGAAACTACTGACAGGCCAACAAACATTTATTATTTAATATTATAAAAAAAAAACCGTTCATTGCTTTTTTGTGTATTTTATTTTTTATGTTTGTATTTTAGTTAAGTATATAGGTATTTCCTTTTAATTGTTTTGTTTGTTACTCTCCGTGCTCTCACCGAATGGACCCTGCGGAAGACCAGCGCTGGCTGCAAAGCTAGCAACATGCTGAGCTGGGTCCATTTCGTGACAAAAAGGAAATGTGCTTTTTTTATTATTATCTGTGTTGTGTTTGTCACGAATAAATGTTTTGATTGATTGATTGATTGATTGAAAAACAACGGCATTAAGCAATATAGTATCCCATATTTACTTCAAAGTTCAGTGTTTTCGAGATAATTGGCATCAAAGTTGAACAATTTTAGGCCAAAAAACTGGTTTTCTGGCCATAACTGTGTTTATTGGTTTAAAATGAAAACCCTAGACCAGTTTTTAGAGACGTCACAGACGAACCCAAATATGTAGATTTCGTGTATGTTAGATCTTTCCCGTCAATAGAGATACGAAATAAGTGTTTTTTTAGATAATGTTTAAAAAAATCATACAAAATTAAATCCTAGAAACGGGTGTGATGAGCGGGTTGTATGCCTATAACATCATTTAACCACTGTATTTTCCATTTCCAACTCAATTAGACACCCATAACATACGCGAAAATAATCCAAGCGACATTACCGGCCCAACCATGAAGGGTCTAATGCGACCAGAACGGTAATGGCCCCATTACGGGACCAGCCCTCTCAAATTATTTCCATGAAGAATACTTTGCAATCTTAGACGAAATGGTTGAAGTTCGTGAGACTCCGCATGAAAGTAATATGATGAAGTTTTTATATCTGGGAGATGACAGAAGTTTTCACGGTTGAAACGCTCGGACATTGTCGGGGAAATTTTTGTGGCGCAGTTTTCAGAAGACATTATCAATTAGTTGATGTAGCGTAGTAGCGTACCACGCTTTGTTATTACAGTTATTAGGTGCGTATTAAATAAATATGGGTGAGGAAGATATTGCCAAAAAATCTATGGGATCGTGTAGTAATATCTTTGTTAAAGCGCCTCGTACTTAGTAGTTTCTCTCTATTTCTTAAGAGTCCGCAGTAAGCTCGATTCTCCATACAAACATAGTTACGCTCTCATTTTAAAACTACGAGTTGGATTGTAACGAAACTTTGCATGTACAATGACGTGAGGTATATCTATGTCTGTAATTAGTTTATGTAGCTTCAGATACCATAGTAAAACAAATACAGCGAATTTAAGTTTTTCATACTAAACTTGTTTTTGCTGTATTTCGTTTGTTTTATAAACTGAAACATAGATATACCTCATCTCATTGTAACTATATGCAATTTCGTCACAAACCAACACGTAGTTTTAAAATGAGAGCGTAACTATGTTTGTATGGGAAGGTGAAATTCGGCCGAGCTTACTGCGGACTCTTAAAACGTTATCCTATATCCTATCCTATACTATTAAACGAGCAATATATGTATAGATGTCGCAGAGGAATAGTATAATCCGCCGTTTTACATAACAGCTAGCTGTTTTACAAAACAGCGCTGTGTCAAAACCCACCAATCATATTTAATCATCATCAATTTGATTGGTGGATTTTGACACCTAGACCTCTCGCCACGGTGCTGCCAGCTGGTGACATAATACATTCTGGAAACCCTCATTGAATAAAGATGAATGAAAATCCCCTGTGTTCGGCGCTAATGGTTCTTCAATATTAGGCCTAGCGGTAATGTAATACAACGGGTCATTAGCCACCGTTTTGGAAATGTATAGTTTCCATTTTTAATATTCGCGGCGCTATCTGACATAACAACAACAATGGCGTCGGCGAGTTTCAGAGGTTAACATGCAAATAAAAACGTCAAAAATGGGTATGGATTCTGGCGTTGGACAATAGCGGGATTGTCATTATAATACGTTCTACAATATAGCGGCAATCCGCCGAACACATTTCAGCGGATTTTCATTCAGCGGTATTCAATCCGCCTGATCGACAACACGCCGTATTACAAAACAGCGCTGTTTTGTGAAACAGCTAGCTTATGTAAAACGGCGGATTATACCATTTGCCTGCGACATATATATTTGTAATTACGTTCCCGAAAAGGGCTCTAACGATTTCGATGGAAATATAGGGGTTTAAGGGACCGAAAAATCGATCTTAGCTAGATCGGGTCTCAATTATGGGAAAATTCGTTTTCTCCATATTTTTACTACGTATATCACAAAACTAATATGGATCTTCGCTTAGCTATTGAATATAGCTGATTGTACATAAACAATATTATTTACTTAGCGCGAGAGAGAGAGATTATTAACTTAGAGCGGACGTTTCAACGATATTTGCAACGTATCCCTTACGGTCTCAAATTTTCACCAAACACCAGAACGTGTGAAAATCTTTACGTAACCTACAATTTCCATTAAGCCCCCGGTTCGCCGACTTTACTAAAGGTTAGATAAGGACCTAGTAAATGCACGCCGATATTGCAAGGAAAACCATCAGAGGGAATAAAACTACTTTAACGTGAAAATAGAGGTTGAAAGGACCTTGCCGGGGGCGATTGAAGAATCGGAGAGGACCCAAACGCGCCCGGTAAACTAAAGGCTTTCGAGATTCGACTTTCTTTAAAGAACTCTTCTTTATTACTATTTGATTGGGATTGAGAGTTACTGCGACAGAAGTTCAAGTTGATGAACTAGTTTAATACAGTTCTAATTTAAAGAAAATGTAATTTCACGGGAATCTAGAGGAGTACAGCCTCCAACCCTCAGCCACCAACATAGGTAGTTTTGGGTTTTATTTTACAACGGTAAAATATTGTATTTCAGAGGCACCTGGAGAGGCAAATTCATGATTAATTTAATTGAAAGCATTAATTAATAACCGTGATTGTACAAATGCACACTAATCAAAGTGTTGATTTACGAGTAGGTATTTATCGAAAACTTTTTTTTGTGTCGTTCTGACGTGACGTCGTTAGATAATACTATGTAACCTGTGACATTGAGACGCATATAACTTCATTAATTATGTATTGAGCAATAATACGTGTGTTAACGAACATTACACTTATGGAAAAAAATTGATGCTACGAGCAGGATTCGAACTGAAATATTTTGGCCTTTAATTTGAAGCTTATAACTTAACGTTTTTAGTTAGGTGTTTAGTCCTTCTTGGTCTATTTTTTGTAGTATACAGATTTTTAAGTGGACAGTTAAACAACCAGTCACGGACATCCGGACATGCAGTTTTTTTAGCCCTAGCTGCGACGGAGAACATCGTTTGTTTCGCTCGCTCGTTCTTTAATAGCCTAAGATAAGAGAGAGTAGTGCAGTGAAAACATATTTGAGATCGAAATTATGCGATTGCTAGCTACAATTTCGAAAGCCAGCCGAAATGTACAGTCGAGTAAATTAAATGTTAAGCACTTTTGGAACTTAACGCCATTCAAATAGAGTTGACATATGTGCCAAACGTTCATTTTCCTCGACCGTACCTGTATGGAAGCCGGAACTAAACCTCAGAATCCCGGCCACATATCCGACCACAACTGGCGGCAATTCCGGGATCGCGTTTACTGCGCACCACGGGAATCGAACCCGCTGGATGCTTCGGTTACGTAAAACGAGCTTTATAGTAGTTAGTTAGCAAATTAACGAACGTTTCTAAATTACTGTATTTCTACTCTATATCATTTTACCCGGTTTATTTTAATGGTTTTTTTTTGTCCAAAAGCTGACGTGGTCGAGATGGTTTTAGTTACGTTTCAACAAAATCAATTCAGCGGCTTTTGAGATATTGAACTTTAAAATTAAAATGTAGAAAGTTTTCCAACTTCTCTAAGTTGTTAATTATTCATCAAAAAAGTGACGGACAATGTCCAAAGTCAAACGGTTAAAACCTTATTTTACCTACAACTATTTCTTCGAATGAATGTCTCGCCGAATTTTCATTTCATTGAAAACATTATATTTACAACAACAGTAAACTGTTCAGGATTGTTATAAAACAAACCTTAGGGGTTGTATATCATTTGCTAGATATACTTACCTAAAAAGATAACGGTTTATGAGAAAAAAAATCGATGAAATGAAAATTTGGCGAAACATTGCATTCTGTGAAACAGCTGTGAAACTGCGGTAAAATGAATGTCAAACGGTCACTTTTCGTCACAAAACCGACAACTTAGCTTAAGTTTGGCTTGACCAAACATTAATATCGAAAAGTCCTTAAGAACGATTCACGAAGGACACTGTGAAAGCGAACTTTAAAAGGCAAACAAGCTCTAAGTAGGAAAAGCAACTTAAGTTCCACTAAGAAACTTAAGCTTTTTATCACTAGAATGCCGGGGATGTCAACGATTTAGCTGCGAGTTAGAGCGACTCGCAAATCCTGTTGCGGTAGATAAAAATGTCATCTGAAGAATTTATATTGCCTGCAGTCGGCAATGCATTTCGTTTTGGGTGGGTTCATTTTAAGTAACGGTAGGTTTGTTTATTTATTTGTTTATTTGTTTAAGAGGATCACCAACAGAAGATGCAACCATGTAAAAGCGTTCATGTAAAAGTGCCGTTGTGGCCTATTTGCAGAATAAATAATTGATTGTTTGATTGATTGATTGACAACACACATTAATAAGAAACATATTAAACAACATTCATAATTGATCTCCCACTTACAGGTAATCACAGCATGCATTGAAGAACATTGAGCTACAAATTAACAACCTGGATAAGGTAATGGGAACCAATAGAAACTGTTAAATTATATAAAATAAAAATAAAATAAAGAATAACTAAACGAACCGAAATCGTCAACAGATTGTATTTTATTTTTAAATGCTGACTCACTGTCGTGAAATACGTCCAACGAGGGTAGTCTGCTAGCGAGTTTGTTGTAAGTACAAGCGAGACACACGAGGCATGGGCGCGTGGACCCAAGATTCGTTCGGCTGCGACGCACATTCAGCAAGGCAGGCACATGGGTACCGTGGCAATCGAGACGGCACTCGAAATCCAACTCGATTAACTATTTGTAAGCAGTCGATTTTATCGTTTAGCAGCTTATGTAAAAACATTAGGTCCAACATACTGCGTCTACTGCTTAGGGATTTTTATTTAAATTGCTTAAGGGTCTCGTATGCTTGGCATTTTATCTTGGTGCGATAGCGATATACATTTATATTTTTAAGTCGTTTCAACAAAATCGGTTCAGCTGGTTTTGACATATTGAACTTTGAAATGTGAATGTCGGGGGTTTTTCAAGTTTTCTAAGTTGTTATTAATTCAACAAAACTTCTGAGATACAATCTATCCAAGTATGTATATCGTGACCTAGTACCGAGTCAAAGTTTTGCTTAGTTTGGGACTAGGTCGATTTTTGTAAGATTGAGGTAGGTCACAGCGAAATGTCATCCCGCTCGAATTTGGGGCAGCCCAACTGGGGAAGTACCTCCTTGCAGAATACCACAGCCATAATAACACTACTACTTGCTCTGTAGTAGTGTTGTGTTCCTGGAAGTGAGCAAGGTCGCCAGAGCTCCCGAGGATGCGTTGTGTTGAGAGCGAGGGAATTTGTTCCTTCAGCTGTCAACACGGCGAATCCTCAAACATATCAAGGGTCGGCAACGCTCATGTTACTACTTTGGAATGGCATGCGTCTATAGGATGCGGTGTCCGCTTACCATCAGGCGGGCCGTACGCTTGTTTGCCACCGTCGTTGTATAAAAAAAACTCTTTGGGTGTGGCTTATGTCCAGCAGTGGACGTATTTCAGCTGATATAATGATAATGATGATGTTTATTGGGGCTTATATATTTAGCCCTTAATTGTCAAGAGCTGCTAAGGGAATAGTCGTCCAATCACTGTAATACATTTACTTGATAAATACTCTACACCACTTTTACAGAGAAAAGTCTAGACGAGAGCCTTGCTCTTTAATTAATTGTATGTAATTACAATTAACATAATTATGCTCTTTCTCTTAAAAAGCCACAAGTACTTGGTCCACTGTTCGCTATAATTTAAACAAACCACACATTATTGTAATTAATTGCCCAATTAAGTAATTGCGCGTTCCTTGCAAATAAAAGTGGATACCCTAGAGTACGTTAAAAGTACCCAACCAATAGGTTTCTTTACAACAGTACAATTTATTAAATCTACGAGTATAGGTATATTAAAGTAAGTCGGGTTAGTTACATCATTATAACTCAAAAACGGCTGCACCGATTTTTATGATTTTTATTTCGCCGCTCCGAATAGCAGAATCACCATTAAAACGTGGAAATTGTCGATCAAAATGAAAAACTATTATACACCAGCGCTGCTGCTGCAGATTGCTCCTAACCAACTGAGCTATCGTGTGTATGTACCTACACATTTATTTTCTCATAGATTTTGTACGGCGATACGAAGTTCGCGGGATCAGCCAGTAAATAAAACTAACCTACAATAATCGCAAAAAACGGACACTTTCTTTTGTACGCCTGAACCTTAGCGTTAGAATTGCAATAAAATAATTTAACCCTCGTTTTTACACAAACAGATAAATTGTATCAACACTCCATCAAAAAAACTGTTCAATCTTGAAATATTTAAGAAAACATTTATAAAGGATCATCTGATAAGACTTATTCTCAAGCGCCACCACTTTAATATATTATTTGTACAAAAAATATTCTTTGTTAAATGTTCACTATTTTTTATTTACGCTTATTCAAACACTAAATTGGGATCAAACTTGATTCTATTCAAAAGAAAATAAAACATAAACTCAATGTAAGTATTGATTGGACCTAACTTTGGGATTACGTTCAAGTAAATTTCATGAAAGTAAAGATAAACCTTCATGAACTTTGACTCGAAGCGAACGAAGTTTGGGCCAAAATGATTTACATACATTGAGTAAATAAATTAAAATAACCGTCTCGATTTATTATTTTTATTGTATATTACTAACACATTAATTGTTTGAATTTAATTATTTTGTCTGTCCGGCTATTCTTCCCTACAGGTCGCATTTCTCGGCCGATTCTCGTGAAATTTTGTGAACAGGTTCAATAATTATACTTCGACGTTACATCCTCAAGATTTATTATCAGTCTTTAGTTCACTCTCAATGTATCAGACATTGCACATTAGTTTAAAGCTAGAAAATAGAATACAAACACACAACAACAACAATGCTACTAGTCACAAAGTTACAAACGAACAAACTTTACCACTTTAATGTATTAGTACCTAAAGATTCGCTTTTGCCTGCAACTTATATATTACTAGCTTCCGCCCGCGACTTCTTCCGCGTGGACCCGGGATAAAAACTATTCTTTTGCATTTATAATATTAGTAGGATTATTATTCCTTTGGGCGATTACATACATATATATTCACGCCTTTATCCCTAAAAGGGGTAGGCAGAGCACATGAAACTTGGGGCGATTAATCTTGAGTTAAACAATTTTTTTTGTTTAAATCCAGGTTATTTGCCAATTTCATCTAAATCCAGTCAGCCGTTTTTACCTAACTGAGTAACAAAGATCCAGACTTTCATATTAACATTATCAGTAGGATTCTAGACCAGTGTTAAGATTTATTTCATTCACGCATTAACGAACGGTTACGATTTCGTCGCAAAAGACGGTCAAAGTAAACACGCATCCCATAAAAAACATTCCAGAATGGGACTGCATCCATAATTCGTATGTATTGATAACACAATAACGTACAAAAAGAAGTGAGATCCCATAAAAAACATTCCATGTAAAAAAGAGGCCAAGTCTCGAAACTCTTCCACCGTAAAAAGTTGTGAGATATTTCCTAGAGCCAAGTCTCAGGCATTCTTATTAATCTTTATTTGCTTGCTAAATAAAATGCTGTAACTTGGCAATCACACTGTTTCCTGCATTTATGGATTTCTGTATACCTAAATCTATGTAGTATTTATCCACAACGAAGTTATAGGGGGGTCGAAAATGGCCTGAACTGCTTCGAGAAAAGGATGGTACGGCCGTGCCGCTCGCTGTATTGCTCGACTTGGCGGGGGCACTGCCGTGCCCCCAGATACACTACCGTCACAAAGCTCTCAGGTTAGAAGTGACTTAAAATATATCATACTGTAGGCTAAAATGTAAAAACACTTAAAACGATTCCCATTCAACATAATTCCACTTTCACCCTTTCCGCGGACGAAGGTAAAAATTCGACTAGTAAATTTTCAACGTTCAATTCATGTACGTGGAAAATGCAATGCAAAAAAACCTCATATCGTGACCCGAATGGAAAAGGTGTATTGAAAAACCATTTCATTATACAGGGTGTTTTTTTTTAAATGGGACAGTATGGGGAAATCCGAATCTAAAGGAGATAGAGGAAAAGTGCCCAAGGAGACATTAGGTGTTTTTTTATGTAAACAAATTTGGCTCGTTAAAATTTTTGGTCAAGCGTGAGTTGTTCTTAAAAAATTATAAAGTTGGTAAATTTTTTTGTGACGAGGGTCGGCTCTGTTTCATGTAAGGATTATTTCATTGTATGGAAAGAAAAAAATCTGAACAGCAGAAGTTGGTCAAATTTAACATTTACTCAAGTAATAAACCAACTGTATGAAGATTAGTTTTCATTAAATTTGACCAACTTCTGCTGTTCAGATTTTTTTCTTTCCATAGAATGAAATAATCCTTACATGAACCAGAGCCGACCCGCGTCAAAAAAAAAATTGACCAACTTTAGAATTTTTTAAGAACAACTCACGCTTGACCAAAATTTTTAACGAGCCAAATTTGTTTACATAAAAAAACACCTAATGTCTCCTTGGACACTTTTCCTCTATCTCCTTTAGATTCGGATTTCCCCATACTGTCCCATTTAAAAAAAACACTGTATACGTAGGTACGTTTTTAGGTCGGAAGCTGCCTAAAAAGGAAATGAAAAACCGGACATAAAATGCTATTGTAACAATCGATGGTGCTATTATATACTCGTATGTATGATAGACCAATGGACGTGCGTAGATTTTTCAGTTGAATAATTTCAAATAGAAATAAAGCGGTTTTTATTGCTTAAAATGGAATGGAGATTTTTATTTCGTAATCTCTACTTATCTAGAATAGATTTTATATATCGATAGACACTTAGTAAAAGTTATAAAACATAGTATTTGAAAGTCTGTTTGGGGCGAAAATATTATATTATATTGCTTTAATATTTAAAAAATCATCATCAGCACATATGGCCCATTAAGGGCCCGCACTTGCCGCGGTAGTGATCGCTATTATGCTGGCTGATCTGCGAATGTCTATTACGCCGTACTATAAAGTCATGCTGAAACAATTAAAGAACTCTACTAACCGTCAGTTTTGTGAAGAAACGTACGCGTTTGTCTATGATCGTCAGTATTGTGACCTTAGTGGTTTACGAATGAACACCAAAAATAATACTAACCCCCATTTTAGTGTTGCTGGCTTCTTTGAACAGTGTATAAATAAAAGAGACGGCTGTTTTTGTCCAAAAAATGGTACCCAATATACGCTTTCCTAAATGTAGACCATTTTTTAGTGCCAACCTCCTTCTTATTCAGCATTCAGTACAGCGTTGCGGTCGGGCCGTTGTGTGAAGGGTCCTTAAAGCTCGTTACTTGTATTGTGTGCGACAATTTATGTATTTGGGTTTATATAGGTATAGACGCTAGCGAGGTATGTGGCATTGGAAAGTGCCAGCACCTACTTCATTTTTTCACCAAGATTAGGGTGATTCATTTCTCATATATATTATATGTATATGTATGGGTAGCGCAGGACCGGTCATTGTGACACTCTTTGGGGGACGTCTTTCAGCTAATATGTTGTTGATGATGATATATACTTACGTCTGTCAGAAGTATTAATAATATAATGCAGAGAGGAAACTATCTAAAACAAACGATTCCAACTTATATGTAACTATTTTTTTTAAGACTAGAAATAACCTACATTTGTTTTGAACGCAATTCTATTGTTTCTGTTTATCCTTAAAGAAACTGTAAATAACTGTAATATTTACATTTTACTGAAGTGTCCCGTCCACGCCATCAATAATTTAAGTACAAACTCGTCGCTAACTTTAAGACCCACGTTGGGCGCCAACTTTACAACCCAAATATAACCGTTACAAAGCGATAGCCGAATAATAGCTGAATAAAAAACGTTACTGAAGTTTAAAATTCAAATAAGAGCATTGTTGTCCGGACTGACTATGCGATATTTGTGCACAGTATCGATTTTAACATTAAATATATATTTTGTTGACAAACTACTGAACATACATCAAGTATTCTTTTTTATGTACTTACCACAAAAATGCTTTTAGCTTTAAGATTCAGGTAAAAGGTCAAAAGGTCTTAACAAATCTATGTTAAACTTATTATCCTCATAAATAATTCATCCGTCCGAAAGTTATTGTAACAATTACGTATTTACGTCTCACATTCATTGAAATATAAATTCTCTTTCATTTTAAGAATATTATTTTGTTCAAATATCGTATAGTCATTAATACCTATTATTGTTTCTGTTGCCGACCGACCAACCTTTTTTATATTTTTTGACTTATGTTAATTTAAAAATAGATATATAATGACTTATAAAAATGACAGAAGGTTAAATAAAAACGGATTTTTCCTACAAAAGTTGTTAATGCGTTTTCATACGTTTCAGTTTCGTTAAGTTGAATACTGTGAAGATTTTTAGGAATCATAATCCGCTTTGGAAAATAGTCCCGAGAGAATATACTTTGTACTTATTTATCATAGAAGAACAGTCAAAGAAATTGAAACACGTACCATTTTCGCTCTTTCCTGAAAAAACAAAAAAAAATATTTTAATAATTGGGAATAATTCATGAATAATCGAATAAATCAATGAATAAGAGGCACAATAATTAAAAGGCAGATGCAACAAAACGGAGACTTAAAAAAATATAAAATGTTATTTTTTTATTAAAAAGTTAAGCTTTCAAAACGACCGGGAATATAATGCGACCAACATAAATGGACCCCTATCAACATATTATGACCATAAATATGGAATACACGAAAAACAAAACAATCTAATCAAAAGGCGCTTTTTTTGGAAATTGGTCGAACCCCGCTTCGCTTTAAATCCATAGAGGCCCTTCAAGCCCTTGTTACGTGCTCGCCCTAATCAACAGGCCCTCACGGGTTAAAAGAGCAAACCCGAACCCTTTATCGTCTAGAGCCCTTCATAATGCACACGCGTTTTTAAATGAAACAGTAAGGAACACAATTGAGAGCTAATACGGTAGCCCAGTGGTTCAGGCATGCGGCTGTCAAGCGGC
Source organism: Epinotia bilunana (assembly GCA_947049275.1). NCBI lineage: Eukaryota > Metazoa > Arthropoda > Insecta > Lepidoptera > Tortricidae > Epinotia > Epinotia bilunana. The sequence continues at coordinate 10,433,432 of OX346275.1, read as the reverse complement.
GGTCGTGGGTTCGAATCCCGGCTCGTACCAATGAGTTTTTCGGAACTTATGTACGGAATATTCACCGTTAGATTTTTGTTGAAGGAAAACATCGTGAGGGAACCGGTCTAATCCCAATAAGATCTAGTTTTTCGTCAGGGTTGGAAGGTCAGGTGGCAGTCGCTTCCGTAAAACTACGCCTACGCCAAGTCTTGGGATTAGGTGTCAAAGCGGACCGCGGGCTCCTTTAGGGGCACAACCGGGAATAACTCTAGGAGGATGATGAGATAATGATAAAATATGATGATGAGTAAGGAACACTATACGATTTTAACACGTTAAATAGGGGTACAAATTCAGATAACCCGCGTTTGAGATATGCCACCATCAGCCTACTACACTTGCTCTCTAGGTATGTCGCGTTGTGTTCGTGGTGGTGAGTGAGATTGCCAGAGCTCCCGAGAATGTGTTGCCAGTGAGGGATCATGGAAGCATTTGTTTCTAGCTGTCGACACTACGAATTCTCAAACCAATAGAGGTTTGCCAACGGCTTGCTACTTCTCTGGAGTCTCAAGCGTCCGTGGGCTGCAGTGCCTGCTTATCGTCAGGAAGAGTTAAGCCCCTATGCCACCGTCGTGTTATAAAAAAAAGATCTCACGGATGGTTACAGACCTCCTCTAATGAATGGGTCTATTTGACTAAGTACATTGAATTGCAATCAGTCCGGTATTCAATTCAAAACTTTCGGTCCAATAGGCCCAACAGATAACTAGCGGGGCCATGTAAAAGCAGTCAATAGAATATTCAAGGCATGCTCGTGACGATTTGTCGTCCCGATTTATGGCACAATCCATATTTCAAATTGAAAGATGGCGTGAATAAATCGTCGATTCCAATATCGGTGGACATTGGACGGCTGCGCAAACATTTGTGAGTTTATGCTTTTGCAATCGAGCTTGAAAAAATTCCAGGAGCTCTATTTTGTCAGTCGAATACGGTTAGAATATGAATCTGAATTCTATTTGAGTGTTTTGAACATTTGATCATTAGAATAATTAATTTTAATTATATCTGGACGCTCAGGGACCTTATACGTAGAGATATGATCTCCTAAACTTCTTGATAATTCTGATATATAAAGCATAATATTTTATCATTTACTTTTCATTTACCGACATGTAGTTCTGTTAAACTGCAAATCCGAATAATTATTTTTGTAAGATTATTATTTTTTATTCTTATTGTAAATTATTGTTTGACATGTAAAAGTGCACTTGTGGCCTATTTGCAGAAAAAATGTTTTGTTTTGATTTTATAGAGATTTAAACGACTCGACGTTCAGCTGGTCATTTGGTCAACGTTTCCTACGTTAGGTAGGAAGATCTATCTCATTTGGCACTGGCAGCAATTTTTTTTATTTATTTTTTTATTGGTATTAAGGATAACAACAGCCGTAAATATAACTAAGACATATTAATGCTTACATAAAATAAGGCCTATAACAGTCATCCATTGAATTACATTAAGTAAAGATTAAAAATAACAGAAATAAGAAAAATACACACAAATGCTCGATACGCTAGAAGTTCTAAATATATACCGGTCGTAAAATGTTTAAGTAATCTAGTTTAATTTACAACTTAAACCGATTATGTTTTACTTTCATTTAATTTACTTCAAATACAAAAAGTTCAAGTCTATCATCATCATCATCAGATATCAGACGAAAGACGTCCACTGCTGGACATAGGCCTCCCCCAAAGAGTGCCACAATGACCGGTCCTGCGCTACCCGATAGTCTATCTATACTTCTTTAGTAATATTATAAACAGTAGAAATAAAAAATACATATATGAGATTGTAGTTTAGTAAGTTTATATGTAATGGGTAATCTCCGAACTACTCATTCGACTTAAAAAAATCTTCCACCTGCATACAGAATGGACTTTTCGGAAGACATAGGCTATGTTTAATCCCGCGGGTTTGCCTGCGTTCTTTGCAATACACGGGCGAAGCCGAGCGGGCAGCTAGTCATAAATATGTATATAACTATCAACCATTACTTCCAATTGTGTATTTCATTACCTCAAATATAATTAAATAAATACAAAATTACTTCGGTTGTATTGCCCGCGGCAAACACGGTAATGATGTGATTAACATTAATGAACTGAACGAATAGTTATTTTATTACTAGACTTTATGCGATATAACATGTCAACGCGGCTCCACTCGAGTATAATAACACAGAACAAACAAGCGAAGCTTCGGGATAAAATACAGCTTACTAGCTTCCGCCCGCGACTTTGAATGCGTGGACCCGGGATAAAAAAAGCGGCCAAGTGCGTGTCGGACCACGCACAAAGAAGCCTATTAAAAAGGTCGTATCGTTACTGAAATCTTATGGCACTTAAGTCCTTTTCTTCAAGGAAGGCCGTTTTTTTGAAATATCTCGAATACCTTTGAACCAATCTTGTTCAAAACAATTTTCGCTGAAAGAATTTAATAAGCCCTGTCCATGATTTTTTTCATATTTTTAAAATACACGGTTCAAAAATTAGAGGGGGGGGACACAATTTTGAGGGAGGCGATTATCTCCGACTCTATTCACTTAATCAAAAAATTGCTGAGAAACCTCATATTTATTTTGAAAGGCCTATCGATTGATGTGCCACTCGTGGGCATCCAATGAAAAAAAAAATGACTTTCAGTTTTATCTATGGAGTGCACCACTAAAAAAATTTTTTTTTTAGAAATTTAATTACAAAACTTTGTAGCGGCTAACAAAATACACCTATCCTCAAAATTTTATTAAAATACACCTTATAGTTTTCGAGTAAAATGCCTGTGACATACGGACGGACAGACAGACAGACAGACATGACGAATCCATAAGGGTTCCATTTTTTGCCATTTGGCTACGGAACCCTAATATCCTATATTTAAATCCAAGCTCTAAACTATCTTCGTACAAATTTCATGCAAATCGATGAGCCGTTTAAGCATCATTGACTAACAAACATCCAAGCTTTCGCATTTATAATATTTACTAATACCTATCCAAAAGATCCATTCTATTGGTGAAAGATTTTAGTTAATTCGATGAAAAGTTACTGAGATTTCCCCATACAAAGCCCGTACCCTCACAAAACTACAAAATGTAAGTATGAGTATTAGGGCAAATTAATATGATCATTAAAGATAAATCATGAAAAAAAGTCATTACCTACTCGTACATGTAATGTTTCCACTTCCTAACAAAATAAACTACGGACAAAGAAAAAATATAAGAAAACATAAAACTCGTAGGAAACCATTCGCACCCCAAAGCTTCACTAATCCAAACTAATATTATAAATTCGAAAGTGTGTCTGTCTGTCTGTCACCTCTTCACGCTTAAACCGCTGAACTGATTTAGATGAAATTTGGTGTGGAGATAGTTTGAATCCCGGGGCCTTCCCCGGGATTCAAACTATCTCCGCGGCCTATCCTTATAGGCAGGAAGGACACACAGTACTTTTATCCCGGAAATCATCCCATAAAGGGGTGAAATAAGGGATGAAAGTTTGTATGGAGGTACGATATAAACGAGTACCACGCGGACGGAGTCGCGGGCGCCAGCTAATTCCTAAATAAGTAACAATCCTAAATCCCTAACCCCGTCACACAAAAGCTATACAACCTATAAATCCATTCTTAACAATAAATCCCCAAATTGATTCGGATCTGCGGCCGGCCAATAGTTCCCCTGTGTTACATTATTCATGATTGACCGCATTGCTTCGTAACACAGTGGAATCGTGTAACGTAGAGAATATTGGTGGACTGAATAGGCTTGAGACATAAGATTTTTTTATGATGCCATTCGAACCAGTTTTAAGAGAGGAACAAATGTTTGCATAGGAGTCACTAGAATTTAAGAATGTGAAACGTGAGTCAAAGACGGACCTCGCTGGCAGCAGCCGAAACGATTCATATTAATTGATGACGTCACGGTTTTCTATTTGTACTAATCGCTGTATGGAAAATTAAGTAAATTGCTGTTTCGGTCGTGAAATATAAATGAAATAGCGTAAGGATTCTATTGGTAGTTAATTTAACTCTTGAACAATTAAAAAACAAAATATTCAGATTATAACTTTTAAGATTTTAATTATGCCCGCGGCTTCGCCCGCGTGGTTATAGGAAAATGTAACATATTGAATTTTCCCGTGGGAATTAGATGTTTTCCCGCTGGAAAAGTAGCCTTTGTCACTCTCCAGCCTCTAAACTATCTCCGTACAAAAAATCACATTAATACGACGCTCCGTTGCGACGTGCAAGACGGACAAACAAACACACACACACACTTTCGCATTTATAACATTAGTAAGGATTATGTAATTAACACTTTATAACAATAATTTGATGGTATACTATCCATTTTGCAACACTACGTTATCAAATTTAACATGAGGAAACTACCCTTAAACTATATGATACTCCATATAATACAAGTATTTCAAATAACACTCGCAATGCGGCTTCAAATCTCATTAGGTAGGTATCCGCCTCGTTACGCTAATAATCAAGTATCTTCCAACAAGATTGCCAAGGGTTAAAGTAATCTGGGTCTGGGAGGCGTTCTTCCCACAGTCGGGAACACTAGCCGTAACGTTAATGAAGATCCTAGAAGAGGATGTCTACTTTAGATTATGTGAGTTGGCCTAATAGGGTTGTAGACTCAACATTTATTATTACCCCAAAAGAAATAAGGGAAAAATATTCCTACTGACGAATCTTCCATTCAGATATCTCAAAAAAATTACGCTTCACAAACTTGACACAAAAGTACAATTGTTTTGCAATATTAAAGAAGAAAAAATCTGAAACGCTGATTCAGTTGCACGGACAGGGTATAGATCCCGTGTTTAAGTCTTAAATACCAACATTTATTAACCAAGAAGAGCAACACTAGATATCCCTCTGACCGAACACTCTTTAAAACAAAACCCCACCGTGAAAGCTCAGAAGCAATTAAAGTTCTCAACGCGATGAAGTAATCCCGGACATTTTTCAAAACGCTCGTCTTCGCCATTTGCAAAATGAGAGCGCCTTCTAAAGTAAACTTCGCAGTTACACTCGCGGCCAATAAAAGGGGGCACAGATACTTCAATCAGATCAAAAAACTAACAATTCTAACAAACTTATTTTTTCATCATATTATTTGTTGGTGTTTTTGTGGAAATCATTATGCTTCTACACACCAGTGTAAAATATGCGGCTATCAATCAGTAGTACATTTGTCGACTATAATTAGATGATTTAACGGCCGATATTTGACAGCCGTTATCCCGGTACAATAAACGTCAATGATGACATATGATGGCATCAATTGTACTGAGATGGCAACTGTCAAATATTGGATGTAAGGGCATTTTCTATAGGCGAAGCGGTTCAACTAGAGGGGGTTAAAAAAAACAATTTTAGGAATCTAGACAATATTGATAAGAACAGAAAATATAAAGTAATTCTCAAGTTGTTTAAAAATCAACATACTACATCTTATTTATCTATACGTCTTCTATTACTCCTATTTCTCGTTAAATCCATAGTGTAGGGTATCGTTGCTTGGATAGCTTGTTCAAAATGTTATGGGTTTCTTAAAACGATTTTTCAAATTGGTTATTCGCTTGCGAGATATTGGACTTTAAAGCTCAACTTTTTGTTCGAATCATGTCGTCAATTGTGTATTTCATTACCTCAAATATAATTAAATAAATACAAAATTACTTCGGTTGTATTGCCCGTGGCAAACACGGTAATGATGTGATTAACATTAATGAACTGAACGAATAGTTATTTTATTACTAGACTTTATGCGATATAACATGTCAACGCGGCTCCACTCGAGTATAATAACACAGAACAAACAAGCGAAGCTTCGGGATAAAATACAGCTTACTAGCTTCCGCCCGCGACTTTGAATGCGTGGACCCGGGATAAAAAAAGCGGCCAAGTGCGTGTCGGACCACGCACAAAGAAGCCTATTAAAAAGCTCGTATCGTTACTGAAATCTTATGGCACTTAAGTCCTTTTCTTCAAGGAAGGCCGTTTTTTTTGAAATATCTCGAATACCTTTGAACCAATCTTGTTCAAAACAATTTTCGCTGAAAGAATTTAATAAGCCCTGTCCATGATTTTTTTCATATTTTTAAAATACACGGTTCAAAAATTATAGGGGGGGGGTGGACACAATTTTAGTAACTTTCGGGGCGATTATCTCCGACTCTATTCACTTAATCAAAAAATTACTGAGAAACCTCATATTTATTTTGAAAGGCCTATCGATTGATGTGCCACTCGTGGGCATGCAATGAAAAAAAAAATTGACTCAGTTTTATGTATGGAGTGCACCCCTAAAAAATTTTTTTTTTTTTAATTTAATTACAAAATTTTGTAGCGGCTAACAAAATACACCTATCCTCAAAATTTTATTAAAATACACCTTATAGTTTTCGAGTAAAATGCCTGTGACATACGGACGGACAGACAGACAGACAGACATGACGAATCCATAAGAGTTCCATTTTTTGCCATTTGGCTACGGAACCCTAATATCCTATATTTAAATCCAAGCTCTAAACTATCTTCGTACAAATTTAATGCAAATCGATGAGCCGTTTAAGCATCATTGACTAACAAACATCCAAGCTTTCGCATTTATAATATTTACTAATACCTATCCAAAAGATCCATTCTATTGGTGAAAGATTTTAGTTAATTCGATGAAAAGTTACTGAGATTTCCCCTTCATACAAACCCCTCACAAAACTACAAAATGTAAGTATGAGTATTAGGGCAAATTAATATGATCATTAAAGATAAATCATGAAAAAAAGTCATTACCTACTCGTACATGTAATGTTTCCACTTCCTAACAAAATAAACTACGGACAAAGAAAAAATATAAGAAAACATAAAACTCGTAGGAAACCATTCGCACCCCAAAGCTTCACTAATCCAAACTAATATTATAAATTCGAAAGTGTGTCTGTCTGTCTGTCACCTCTTCACGCTTAAACCGCTGAACTGATTTAGATGAAATTTGGTGTGGAGATAGTTTGAATCCCGGGGCCTTCCCCGGGATTCAAACTATCTCCGCGGCCTATCCTTATAGGCAGGAAGGACACACAGTACTTTTATCCCGGAAATCATCCCATAAAGGGGTGAAATAAGGGATGAAAGTTTGTATGGAGGTACGATATAAACGAGTACCACGCGGACGGAGTCGCGGGCGCAAGCTAATTCCTAAATAAGTAACAATCCTAAATCCCTAACCCCGTCACACAAAAGCTATACAACCTATAAATCCATTCTTAACAATAAATCCCCAAATTGATTCGGATCTGCGGCCGGCCAATAGTTCCCCTGTGTTACATTATTCATGATTGACCGCATTGCTTCGTAACACAGTGGAATCGTGTAACGTAGAGAATATTGGTGGACTGAATAGGCTTGAGACATAAGATTTTTTTATGATGCCATTCGAACCAGTTTTAAGAGAGGAACAAATGTTTGCATAGGAGTCACTAGAATTTAAGAACAATACCCAAAAACGTGAGTCAAAGACGCGGCTTCGCCCGCGTGGTTATAGGAAAATGTAACATATTGAATTTTTCCGTGGGAATTAGATGTTTTCCCGCTGGAAAAGTAGCCTTTGTCACTCTCCAGCCTCTAAACTATCTCCGTACAAAAAATCACATTAATAAGACGCGCTCCGTTGCGACGTGAAAGAAGGACAAACAAAGACACACACACACTTTCGCATTTATAACATTAGTAAGGATTATGTAATTAACACTTTATAACAATAATTTGATGGTATACTATCCATTTTGCAACACTACGTTATCAAATTTAACATGAGGAAACTACCCTTAAACTATATGATACTCCATATAATACAAGTATTTGAAATAACACTCGCAATGCGGCTTCAAATCTCATTAGGTAGGTATCCGCCTCGTTACGCTAATAATCAAGTATCTTCCAACAAGATTGCCAGGGGTTAAAGTAATCTGGGTCTGGGAGGCGTTCCTCCCACAGTCGGGAACACTAGCCGTAACGTTAATGAAGATCCTAGAAGAGGATGTCTACTTTAGATTATTTGGGTTGGCCTAATAGGGTTGTAGACTCAACATTTATTATTACCCCAAAAGAAATAAGGGAAAAAATATTCCTACTGACGAATCTTCCATTAAGATATCTCAAAAAAATTACGCTTCACAAACTTGACACAAAAGTATAATTGTTTTGCAACATTAAAGAAGAAAAAATCTGAAACGCTGATTCAGTTGCACGGACAGGGTATAGATCCCGTGTTTAAGTCTTAAATACCAACATTTATTAACCAAGAAGAGCAACACTAGATATCCCTCTGACCGAACACTCTTTAAAACAAAACCCCACCGTGAAAGCTCAGAAGCAATTAAAGTTCTCAACGCGATGAAGTAATCCCGGACATTTTTCAAAACGCTCGTCTTCGCCATTTGCAAAATGAGAGCGCCTTCTAAAGTAAACTTCGCAGTTACACTCGCGGCCAATAAAACGGGGCACAGATACTTCAATCAGATCAAAAAACTAACAATTCTAACAAACTTATTTTTTCATCATATTATTTGTTGGTGTTTTTGTGGAAATCATTATGCTTCTACACACCAGTGTAAAATATGCGGCTATCAATCAGTAGTACATTTGTCGACTATAATTAGATGTTTTTAACGGCCGATATTTGACAGCCATTATCCCGGTACAATAAACGTCAATGATGACATATGATGGCATCAATTGTACTGAGATGGCAACTGTCAAATATTGGATGTAAGGGCATTTTCTATAGGCGAAGCGGTTCAACTAGAGGGGGTTAAAAAAAAAACTATTTTAGGAATCTAGCACAATATTGATAAGAACAGAAAATATAAAGTAATTCTCAAGTTGTTTAAAAATCAACATACTACATCTTATTTACCTATAAGTCTTCTATTACTCCTATTTCTCGTTAAATCCATAGTGTAGGGTATCGTTGCTTGGATAGCTTGTTCAAAATGTTATGGGTTTCTTAAAACGATTTTTCAAATTGGTGATTCGCTTGCGAGATATTGGACTTTAAAGCCCAACTTTTTGTTCGAATCATGTCGTCGTCGCCCCCCCCCTCTAACTAACCCTACTAAACTAACGGTAAACTACGGAACCCTACATTGCGCGTGACCCGACACGCACTTGGCCGATTTTTTGTTATTATTACAAACCAATTTAAATTGCCCTCAAGTGTACATAACCCTTATACGACTCTTACACACCAGTGGTAGAGCCGCGACAGTCGCTGTCCCACTTTGATTTGTGGACTTGAAATAATTACTTTTAGCGCGGTTTTCTTCTAAACTGGGACTTGTTGCTAAAATGCTGTGTGACTAGTTAATAATAATAATACACTGTTCATACGAAAAAAAAACACTATAATAGGCATTAGACACTAATCGAGTAATAGTCACTTCCAGGAATGATAAAGTGAAAGTCAAACTTTATTCTTCAATTAAGCTATATTACATGCACTTATGAATGTCAATAAACGGTGGTAGTTTATCTACATTGTATTATCAATATTTCTGGACATAAATTCTAATTTTACTATAATATAATAAATGTATGTACTTACCTAATAATCGGAATGTCAATTATCAAATTAATAGTCAATTTTATTTTATTATGAATTGTATTATCAACTATTACTATTACCTATTTATGACGTAGTATGTAAGATTACATTTTCACATGCCTGCATTGGTAGAACATATCGAGGGAAGCCAATTGTACCTTAATCCACCTTTAACTGTACCATGTGTTCTTGTGAATAAACTTTCATTTCATTTCATTTCATTCATAAGTGCATGTTAAGAAAAAACCTCTGCCACAGGAAAAACCGGAAAACTTATTAACTTACAACTAAATACATTTATAACATAAAACAGTAAGATCTATATAGTTAACAGAACTAGGCATCATTTATGGTTCTGTCGTTGTATGTGTATTAGTGTGTCGTTGTGTATGTGTTGTTTATATTAGTATTTATGTATTTCCTTATTATTTAAATTATTAAACATATATAATATCTACTTATCTGTATACAGATAGGGTTTAGTACTAATAATGTTTATGTATTGTTTAGAGTTTGTCGTATAGGTATTCATTAATAGGATAATAAGCAGTTTTTACAATATATGCTTAAAATTTATAAAGAGACTATCTTTTTTTATGTATTCCGGTAGTTTATTGTAAAAAAGAAAATAAAGATAGTCTTTTTATAAATAAAGTAAAGCATATATTGCTAAAAAACGAGAAATAAACCATCTGAATCTATAAGGCGTAAGGTGGAGTATTGAAATTGCAACTAATAATATTGAAGTGTTTACTTCTTCATTTATAAGTTTGAAAGATTGGTTAGTAAGTCAATTTAATATACATTTCTGTAAACAGCATAAAATTGATATATATATAGGCGCGCAGTAAACAATCTGTGCTGACTTGTGACAGACTTGTGACACTGACATCCGACATCATTACCGATAACGTACTGACTCCGCATCGCATGTGCAATTTACATTTACACATTATTCATTTAATCGTATGGCAGTATGGTAGGATAAATACAACTATAAATTAATTACAAACTTGCACATTTACATCACCAGTTGGAATCCCGTCACTGATCAAGAACGAAGCATTCTAAGTACAACCCTTAAGTTTCGACTAAAATGCTTCATAATAAATAACAAATATGTTTGTCCCCAATACGAAACCGAAATATCGTTTATTTAGTTTGTGTTGACAGGCATCTTGCAGAGCCACAATTGTATTTGGCAGCCGTAATAAAGTTGTAATACAACTGTTAAAACTGTTTTCACGTCTCGCCTGGTACAACGTGAGCCGAATTCTGCTCGAGAATTTATTTCTAATAAAGTAACTTGTGCAATATAGATATTACTTGGGAAATGGACTGGACAATGTCACAGGAAAAAGATGTGATTGGGCATATTCATTAATAGTGTAGACACTGAATAAAATATTCAATAATGCCATATTTTCTCGAAAATGTAGTCAAATTGAGAAAAAAATCAACGCAAAAGGTTAAATAATCACGAAGTTATATTATAAGTGTCCAAAGTTTTAAGAAGGAGTATGTCCTGTCCCTTTTTCGCTAAACGCAACTTCATATGAAACGATGACGCTGGAAGATTGTGACGTCACTAATAGACGGCAATGTGCCGTGCCCACCGTGTTCGGCGCCGCCGTCGACGCGGCCCCCCGGCAGAATCCCGTAATGTGACGTCACACACTGTTTGCGTTTTCTCTCTCTAACAAGCAATATCAAAACGGCTGTAGCTTCGTAATTCTTTGAGATATTTGAATGGGATTTTCGTCACTAAGCATATTTATTTGCCTTCTTTATTTTTGGAGTAATAATAATTTTCGAGTCTACACCCCTATTTATATCCCTTAAACGGACAGTTACGGATACTAACAAAACCGACAGTCAATGTCAATCGCATACGTTTAGTATCAAAACCGACAGGTTAGACTTGACTTAAACATTACTTTAGTTCTGGCATTTTTTACTCTCTGATTACGTCACTTATATTACGCAAGATAGTGTAAGGAATCTAATGATCTCGCGCATCGCTAATTCTTGACAGCTCATCATCATTATCATCATCATCGTCATCATCATCGTCATCATCATCGTCGTCGTCGTCATCATCATTATCACCATCGTAATCATCATCGTCATCACCGTCGTCATTGTCGCCATCGTCGTCATCATCACCATCGTCATCGTCATCACCATCTTCATCATCATCAACATCGTCATCACCATCGTCATCGTCATCATCGTCGTCGTCGTCCTCAGCAGCATATACGTGGAGGCATAGGCCTTTGATGGATGTGATGGCAGCTTAACAGCTCTACTATGTGCATATTATAAAACATGATTTCCACCAACACAAAACACAAGGCACCAACAAAACTAAATGGCTCTCTAGCTCCACTCAGAAGCTCATGAAGGAAAGGAGTGAAATGATTCTACAGTCTTCAGCCGATACGACCTTATACCGGCAGCTCAATAAACAGATCTCCAAGTCCCTTACCCGCGATCTGCGCCAATTCAATACAAATTGTATTGAAGAGGCCATCAAGCGTAATAAGGGCTCTAAAGTGTTCTCAAGAGATCTGTCTATAGGGCAGAGCCAGCTCGCGAAGTTAAAAACTGAAGATGGTAGAATCGTTTCTTCTAAAACCGAGATTCTGGGTGAGATAGAGCGCTTTTACGGACAGCTATACACGTCAACACGCAGACCCGAAGTTGGTCGGGCGGAAGACCCTAGAGCTAGACTAACCCGGCACTATACCGACGACATCCCGGACATCAGGCTGTACGAGATTGTAATGGCTCTTAAACAGCTCAAGAACAACAAGGCACCCGGTGAAGACAGAATAACAGCCGAACTCCTGAAGGCGGGTGGAAAACCGGTCCTTACGGCCCTTCAGAAGTTGTTCGATTCCGTCTTACTGGAAGGTAAAACTCCAAAGGCATGGAACGGAGGGGTGGTCGTGCTGTTCTTCAAAAAGGGTGACAACACCCTGCTGAAGAACTACAGACCCATCTCACTTCTGAGCCATGTCTATAAGCTGTTTTCGAGGGTCATTACAAATCGTCTCGTACGCAGGTTAGATGACTTCCAGTCTCCCGAACAAGCCGGTTTCCGAAGAGGCTTTAGTACCGTAGACCACATCCAAACGCTCCGTCAGGTTATACGGAAGACCGAGGAGTATAACCTGCCCCTCTGCCTAGCGTTCGTGGACTACGAGAAAGCCTTCGATTCGATTGAAACCTGGGCTGTACTATCTCTCCAGCGGTGCCAAGTTGACTATCGCTATATCGAAGTGCTGAAGTGTTTGTACGAGAACGCCACTATGTCAGTTCGACTCCAGGACCAGAACTCAAAACCTATTCCGCCGCCGCGAGGAGTCAGGCAAGGAGATGTTATTTCTCCAAAACTGTTCACCGCTGCACTGGAGGACGTTTTCAAAACTCTGGCCTGGAGAAGGCTAGGCATCAACATCAACGGCGAGTACATCACTCACCTTCGGTTTGCTGACGATATAGTAGTCTTGACTGAGACCATGGAAGACTTAAGTACGATGCTCGATGACCTCAATAAAGCTTCCGAACGAGTTGGTCTAAGAATGAACATGGATAAGACGAAGATCATGTCAAATACCCATGTAGTACCAACTCCCATTACAATCGGACACTTTACACTCGAAGTTGTAGACGATTATGTATACCTAGGACAAACTATCCAGTTGGGTAGGTTCAACTTCGAGAAAGAGGTCAATCGTCGAATCCGACTCGGCTGGGCAGCGTTCGGGAAGCTACGGCACATCTTTTCGTCCAATATTCCGCAGTGTCTCAAGACGAGAGTCTTTGACCAGTGTGTGTTGCCAGTGATGACATATGGCACTGAAACGTGGTCGCTTACTATGGGCCTCATAAGAAGGCTCAAAGTCACCCAAAGGGCTATGGAGAGGGCTATGTTGGGGGTGTCTCTGCGTGATCGCATCAGAAATGAAGCTATCCGCAGCAGAACCAAGATAACTGATATAGCCCTCCGAATCGCTAAACTTAAGTGGCAGTGGCCGGGGCACATATCACGTAGAACCGATGGCCGTTGGGGCGGAAAGGTTCTCGAGTGGCGACCACGAACCGGAAGGCGAGGCGTGGGTAGGCCCCCCGCAAGGTGGACTGATGACCTGGTAAAGGTTGCTGGAGTCTGCTGGATGCGGGTGGCGCAGGACCGGTCACTTTGGCACTCTTTGGGGGAGGCCTAAGTCCAGCAGTGGACGTCTTTCGGCTGATATGATGATGATGATGATTTCCACCTATTTTTCGACACTTAGCACCCTAATTTTAGCGAAAACTTGATAGAGATCAAGTTATAGCTATGTAATTGGTTTATTCTTTCGTTCGGCAGTACATGACGTGGTATTTGAAAGAAATACTAGCCATATATAATTATAACTTAGTCACAGTATTTACATGAATTTCAAGTCAGCCAATCATAATGTTACCAGCCAAACTAAGCCACATTTAACAACAGGAAGTAAAATTTCACAACATTCAAGTTAAAATTACTCGTTAAAAACTATAACAGAAACTTGCTAAAGTGACATTGTCGCGAAATTATACAAAATGTAGAAACATTACAAGTTTTAATTAGCCGTTTAAACGTCCATAGCACCATCATTGTAGCGTTTTATAAAGGAAGCTCTTATAGGACATATAAATTGATTGCGTTGTAAAACTTGCACAGTTCCGCGTTAGCAATTATGGTAGTATTATTATAGTTAAAGAAAGAACGGAACCCTTATACGATCACTTTGTTGTCAGTCTGTCGTACCCTTTATCTGGAGAACTGGAGGTATCAAGTTGAAATTAAAACCATACTCAGGCCTTGGAGCTGTGAAAAAATCAAACTTAAGTTAACGTAAATAAAAGACTCGGCCGTTTATGCCGTCTGTCTGTCAAGACTTTTTATCTCGGGAACACCTGGAGGTAGCAAGTTAAAATTAAAACCAATATATCCAGGTCTTCAGTCCCTTGAAGCTGTGAAAATCAAACTTCAAGTTACAGTTTAAAAAAGCCGTTTATGCCGCAAAAAACGTATGTTTCGACACTCAAGGGAATCAAAATTATAGGGAACTTTCCGTTGACCTGTTGACCTAGAATTACGAAATTTGGCAAGTAATATCGCCTTATACACCAAGTAGGTACAGGGAAAGATCTGAAAACTATACATTTGTAATTTCGTAAGGAACCCTCGGTGGGCGAGTCCGACTCGCACTTGTCCGGTTTTTTATATATCAGGGTTAAAAGTGAGTAAGTCTATCTAAATTGGCTTTCCGAATTGTTTTTCATGATGCTATAGTTCTAGAGAGGATTAAATGTCAGTACGTAAAAGCTTATCTCAAAACGGTTTTTTTTGGCAGAAATTGTCAAATGTTGCTTAATTGCATTAAGACATTCACTGCCAAGAATCGCTACGCGCTACGCTCGTAGCCGATCCCGTGGTTTTCCTGTTATGTAGCGGAAAGCGCCTAAGGCGTAGGCGCCCGCTAGGCGGGTTCCTAGCAGTGAAAATGTTGTATAGACAAATATTTTTTTTGTGAAGAGACCGGTTTTGGGGGGTCGCAGTACCGTATAGAGGTCACAATTTACTCTAAAAACATCTGTTAATGTAATAATAAAATTAATAAGCCTTTTCGAGAAACATGTTTGATGTTACCCCGTATTTTATATCGTGAACAAATGGACAGCTACTCCACGTCTTTATATCACCCCTTCCCGAAACATCTGGAATTCCGAGCGTCCACTTTGATATTCAGCGCACTTTTTAAGTAAAATGTTTACGTCTCGTGGATCTACGAGTATAATTCTCATCGGCTTTCCCGTGGTGTTTTTAATTTCACAGCTGCACTCTCCTAAGGCTCTGGATTCATATTTACCTAAAGAAACAAGAAATGTTCATATCATCGAAGGAAAAAGGATCGAATGATAATGTTATTTTACCTATTTTACCATTGAATAATCAATGATAATCTTAGGGTAGGCTTTACCATAGAAATTTTTATAAAAGCAAAATATAACAAGGTTCCTTTTTACCAATTATCAAATATAAAAACACTAGCTTCTGCCCGCGACTCCGTCCGCGTGGAACTCGTTTATATCGCAGCTCCATACAAACTTTCAGCCCCCCATTTCAGCCCCTTAGGGGATGATTTCGGGAAGAAAAACTATCCTATGTCCTTCCCCGGGACTCAAACTATCTATATACCAAATTTTACCTAAATCGGTTCAGCGGTTTAAGCGTGAAGTGACAGACAGACAGACACACTTTCGCATTTATAATAATAGTATAGATTATAAAAAAGTGACGAAGGCAGGCAAGTCTAAGCTACCAATGGTCAGGGCGAGGCGACAGACAGAGGAACCTCCTGACTATCCGCGCAGTATCCAGAGGGGTAAGCACGTAGCGTTTCGAACGCGCGTTAGGACAATTTAACTGTCATGTTTCCATATAAAAAGTGACATTTAGATCTACCTGACGCGCGTGCGCGTGCAATGCGTTACGTGATCGACCTGCTGGAGTACCGCCTTCTGTAATCTGACCCTTAAGCCAGCCATCTAGCGAGTCTCTTAAAGTGTTAAGCTGCTTTCCCACCGGAGGGGCGAGACGAGACGAAACGATGTGAGAATTGAAATCGTATGGGACTTACTACCTATTTACACCGCGGGCGCGCGCGTCAATGCAAATAGGGTAGTAAGTCCCATACGAATTTCAATTCTCGTCTCGCACCTCTGGTGGAAAACCAGCTTTACTGTTAGCTATTAAACCGTTTGGCCGAAACGCCTATTGCGACAATGATCGTCAAATCATTATCCCACATGGCAGTTACGTGAGCCAGACTAGGATATTATTATTGTGTCCCATTGCTGCCACTTACAGACAGATATTCCTCATGTCATTGTGCATGCAAAGTTTCGTTACAATCCAACACGTAGTTTTCAAATGAGAGCGTAACTACGTTTGTATGGAGAATCGAGCTTACTGCGGACTCTTAAGCGGCTCAAGCGATTTGAAATGGATGAAATTTTGCACGAAGATAGTTCATAGCCCGGATTAGAATATAGGATAATTTCTATCCCGGAAAGCGTTGACGAAGTCGCGGGCGGAAGCTAGTACGTATATAAGACCAATACATTTTCAACACATTCACTGCCAAGAATCGCTACGCGCTACGCTCGTAGCCGATCCCGTGGTTGTACCCGTATGTAGCGGAAAGCGACTATGGCATAGGCGCCCGCTAGGTGCTCCAGCACGTCTAGCACACGACGGCTGCGACATACTCTCGATTTTTATCGCTCTATACCTCTTCTTCTAACCGTTCTAATAAGAGAGAGACGGATAGTGCGAGAAAAATCGAGAGAGCTCGCGTGCCGTCGCGTGCTAGCCGTGCTGGCAGTGAAAGTGTTAATAAAGTAGAGTACGTATACTTCACCTCTAAGCTAATCTAAGGTAACTTATCAAAGCTACTTATTTAGTTAGTGTGCAATTTAGGAATTTATAGCAGTCAGGCGAAGTTAACATTGATAGGTCACGCTTTAATGTTCCAATTATTTTTTATGTTGCCTTTATCGTTGCGTTATAAACACCCTGAGTGTAGTTCAATGTAAAATTTACATTATCGCAGATACAGGGAAAAAGCAATTCGTGGATAAGTAGATTTTGTCGGACGAAGCGAAGTTGCGGAGGTACCCTGGCCTGGGTAGATGCTGTTTTAGTACATTCGTGACCGAAACAAGTAGAAAAATATATTGGATGTATTGACGAAACCTGCGTTGTGGAAATGGTTTGTATGTACTTTTATCAGATTCAATAAATTTTCTAAGAATTTAGAGCTTGTATATTATTAAAAAAAACTATTTCACCTTATGCCAGGCAGCATTGGCACTACTGACAGACGAACAAACATGGACGGACTTGTTCAGGTATCACGGAGCACACTTGCTCAATGTCACTACATTTGGTTCGGTGTGGAAAGCAAGGGGAACAATCATACTCAAAGTCAAAGTCAAAATAAATTCTTAGAGAACCCGTTGAAGGTCAGAGGATAAACAATATTATACATCCATGCTAATATTATAAATGTGAACTCTGTCTCTCTGTCTGTCTGTCTGAGATGAAATTTGGTATGGCGCTAGTTTTAATGTCGCGGAAGGACATAAGGTACCTAGCTCTTATTCTCTGACATCAAGAGCGTAGGTGGTGGAATGCGGTAAAATAAGCTGGATATTACTCCACCTAAAATCCTACTTTACCCCCTCTTTAATATACGAAATACTAATTACAGTGCATTGAAAATTCACTGCATAGTTAAGTAGTTTTACTATAAACAGACGTACCGTACCGTGCAGCAAAGTTCGTAATTCTAAGCAAATTGGCTTGGAAATTCTTTTGTAAAAAGTGGAAATGCACCGTCTTTGTCAACGCAGCGCACGGAGCCAGAGGGTGATTGGGAATAACAATAATAATGGTGCTTCTTTAGAAAATACTTCTTGCTTTACTATTTAATGTACAGACAGTCGTGCTCATTACTAGCACGAAAGCATGCCACTATTGAGCAATTGCTCATTAGTAGCACGTGTGTAACAACATTGCTAGCAATGAGCATGCTTATTTAGAGCGTGCTCAAAAATCAACCGACGTTTGATTTTCGAGCACGCTACCTGAGGCGCGGGTGGACGGGGGCGTGCTCCGAGCGCGTCTGAACAGTCCGTACGTTTGCTTTGAGCATGCTTATTTATGAGTATTCTTAAAACAAGCATGCTTTTTGCTGGCAAATGTGAGCAGCGCATGCTAATTTTAAGCAAGCTTATAAGCACGCTTTTTTTGAGCACGTCGGTCTGTAGCTTTACTACTAGCTAGGTAACTTCAAGAAGGAAGGAAGGCAGTTATACCTCAGTCCATATAGCATTAGAATTTTAAAGCACAAATTTCTTCGTTAATCTAGGATATCAAAGAGAAATATTGGACTAGTTTTACTATTTTCTATCATTAAGTGCGAGTAGAGAACCGGTTAGCCTAGTGGGTAGTGACGTTGCCTACGAAGCTGAAGGTCCTGGGTTCGAATCCCGGTAAGGGTAAATATTTGTGTGATGAGCATGATTTTTTTTTGAGTCTTGGATGTTTTCTATGTATTTAAGTATTTATTTTATAGGTATAGGTAACGATCCGTTTTTTGAAATTAAAAAAAGTAGCTCGCAAGTTATCTTTCAAATGGGAAAAATGTTATGACAAAATAAAGTAAACCAAAATCAACACTTTCACAAGTAAGTGCTAACTAACCGTCCAAATGCCCTGAACATGTACCAGGCGATTATATTTATAAGTTACCAATCAAGTTACTAACAGGCTTAAGTCTAGTCCAAGTTAGACGCTCCGGTAACTTCGGGTAATGGACAATGGCTAGGTTCTAAGTTATCAGCTAGTTAGTACTATATTAACGGGATCAGTTACTTGTAAGCGGATTTAGTGCTTTAGGGCGAGTATCCACCACAGCTCGGTTAATATATCCAATACTATTAAACGAGCAAAATTTGCCTACTAATATTATAAATGCGAAAGTTTGTATGTTCGGATGTTTGTTACTCAATTACGCTTAAACGGCTCAAGGTTTCGGATGAAATCTTGCACGAAGAAAGAAAGAAAATAAAGGACAGTTTTTATCCCGGGTCCACGCCGACGAAGCCGCGGGCGAAAGCTAGTATATATACTAGCTTCTGCCCGCGACTCCGTCCGCGTGGAACTCGTTTATATCGTAGCTCCATACACATTTTATAGTTTTAATAAGTCAACCACTGACATCATATCCCGAAAATTTTGTTTATCTGGTATAATCCGAACCCAAGTTAAGAAGGTTCAAAAATACGAAGAAGCGCTTCGAGAAAAGGTAGGTAGTGCCCTTGCGCTTCGCTTGGCTCGTCTTGGCGGGGGCACTCCCATGCCCCCAGATAATACACCTGGTTGTACAAAAAAATACTAAATACTAAATTGTCAGTGTACATAGTTTGTCGACTGTACAACACTATACTTACTCGCAGAAACTTAAATTAAATATGAATTCAGTTTCAGCGAGCGCCAACCCTAACTTTAACCGAAATTTTGCGCACAGACCCATAAATTGCACGTTATTATCCATAATTGTACAAAGAACTACTACTTGCAAGTTTCGATCCGTGGGGCCCGGCAGGTCGGGGCAACTAGAAACTTTGCAAGCACTAAGGCAGGGCTGTCGCTTTAGCGATACACGCTTACATAAATAGATTCTTATTATTCCCAAAAGGGGTAGGCAGAGCACATGAAACTTATGTTCCAGTGCCACTTTTAACATAAATGTGGGAACAAAAGATCGACAAAAAGTGATATCGCAGTTGTAGGTTGCTAGCTTACCGCCCACAACACACTTCAAGCCAAGGGTGGTGCTATTTATACCTATGTTATTAGAACTCGCGTGCCTGTCGTTTTTAGTTTTATGAACTGAATCTACTTAATTGACAAAATTTCACATGAATCGGTTGAGAAATGCGAGAGAAGAACAGCCGGGTAGCCGGACATACGAAAGAATTTTGGCCCAAAATGAAAGGAATAACTTCGTTCGCTTCGCTCGCTCGTCCAATCATTTGATACGTTAGTGTGCCTCTTTGAAATTTGTTTTATATTCATGTACATTGTTTTAAAAAGATGTTAACCCTAAACATTCTCGAAAAACATTCTTCATTCGATTCCCCACAACCATATTACAATTGAAACCCATCCGTTAACCACTTATCCTGCCCAAACCCCAGTGACAGCCCTATCCCAACTTGGCCACTATCCAAGACGGTGGCTAGCCCTGTCAGTTTTTCCAGAGTGCAGAATCGTCCTGATTTATCGTGGCAGCCCTATGGTATGACCACTATAGCTTGGTCTGTGCATACGTAGAAAATACGGGTAGTTGGGCGTCATACTTAGACTGGTTGAGTGTTGCGAATACCCTCTGGCTTGATATATAGGAGTGCGGGGACTGTTTGTCATATGGTAGGAAGTGCAATAGTGATCCTATTTTATTTCGTTGGGTTTTGAGGTTGGCAGGTCGTTTTAGATGGGAAAATGCATTACAGATTTGAGATCTGCAGAGCGTATGCGCGCTCTGCGTAAAGATATATTTACATTTTAGTATCTAATCCATATCTAATAATACAAAGTGTACATTTCTTTGAGGCCGACTAAACGCAAGTTTTTGCCGTAAATATCCAGGGTTAACTGTATATAATAGAGGAAGGATATATAGAGACTCGCACACACACATACACACATAAAAGACAAAGATCTAAGCATAGACAATACCGCAAGGGGGAACGAGATACAATGTCGAACGCGAAGCGCGTATAGGTTTTTTTTTTGTCACCAGCTGTTCAAAAAAACAATTGAAACTCACGTCGCCGATATAACACGCCTAATGAAATATGTGTATGTCAAGGATGTCTTCTGATGCATCTCAATTTAGTCAGGTTAATCGACCTCCATCCGTTTTCGGCATGACCTTGGACGCCATTTATTAAACCCTCTGCCTACAATCTATTTCATATTGGCGGGGACCGTGAGTACCGTGACAGCTGTCATCTCAGTTTAGTTTATGTCATCAAACGTCAAATACGAAGTAAACTGTACTGAGATGACAGCTGTCACCGGACTTTAAATCTAAAATTTATTATAGCCGTGTACAAACGACAACACTGTTAACTGACCATCCTGTGTTTATATAGAACCTTATTACAATGCACTTAAGGTACACCGATGGTCAGTTAGCTGTGTTGTCGACAGTACAACAGTAATAAAATAAATTGCTTGAGAAAACTTGGTAGTCCATCTTTAAATGCACACATTTTTTCGACTCCTTTTTGAATGTTTTTCTAGACCGGTTTTTGCTTTCTATATGGCGCAACTGAGGCACGCACGGTTTGTTTTTATTTTACCAAGGGCTTCACGCGGTGTAGCGATAAATAACGCTACAATTTAATAATTAGTCGGCAAATTACCGCGCGTTGCAACGCGATAAATTAACGCTAGTTTTTAGTGTCGAATACAGAGTGGAAAATATTACTGGGTTAGTGAAGCACGGGAAGACCAAGACTTGCGTTTACGGACCAATCTAAAGAGAAAGTTATGTCGTATCAAGAGCTGAAAACAGTGGCAGAGAGAAGAACAGAATGGCGATTACTCTACCGACAAGAGCCTGGCTCTTAAGGTTATGATGATGAGCTATATTTCAGAGGAAAGCTTAGCAGCTTTTTTCGAGCTTTATTAACTGCCACTATCACATACCCACGAGAATTAGTATCTGCCACAAGAAAGAGCAAATAAATTGACACAACTCTATTTCTAGGGCCGTTGGGACGTGTCAAATATTTATCCCAAATTATTATGGCAGAAATCAGAGACTGTAGGGTACTTGTATCTGGTAGTAGTCTAAAAGAAAAGGAAGTAGAAGTCGGCTATGAAATACTTCTTTTTTTGTATCTATTTTTGTCTATTATTTTTAACAATAGGAACTAGTTTCCAAGCTAGAAATGGCGGATCCTATTGTTTAAACAAAGTTTCATGTTATTTCAGCATGCCCTTTTAAAATGAGAACCAAACTGTTTGTATGAAGAGTCGACCCTTCGTATACTTAAACACGGATCCGTGCCAAACATTTGAAACATTTGTTTTACATCTCAAAGTTATTATTTGATTGGACGAGACGAGGGTATAAGTCGCTTTTCCTCATTTATTAATTCGATTTTAAGTGGCCCTGCATTTCAAATCACACGCTCCTCCCTCCTTTGTCCTTCCTAGTCCTTTACCTAGAACTATGTCAAACGCCTTTCGACAACCAAGCTGGACCGAGAAGCCTTTGCGAAACTATTCGCACTCAATTGGCAATTAGCTTTGGCAATCTCGGATGGCATGCACATTAAACTCGGATTCGCAAAGGGCCGTTGGGGTTTCTCTGAAAACTGCATCGAGAACATAAAAGGTTAAAAATGAAAACGAGTTAAAGCGGAGTTTCCGGAATACATTTTTATAAAATTATTTTTCTCAAACATGCAATGAAATATTGACGGTGTGTTCTTTAGAGTATCTAGTTTTGGGCGCGGCGAGACGAGAAATAGAATTTCATACAAAATTGGAGGCGTAGGCCTGCAAAACGAGCAACTCATGTTTCTATATCAAGTCGTTAGACGACGTCACGGCGTTCAGCCATTAACAAAGGTTGGAGTTCATTTTTAATTTCATTGCAACATGTTTGAGAAAGGCACTGTAGGTATATATCTCGGCGTGAAAAGGGATTGCCGGCTTCGTATCGCTACACGACTTGGCCAGCAATTCCTATTATCCCGGCCTCCGCAGTAATGTACTATTTCGTCACATCTAGCCGTAATGTGGCAGTTACCGACTGCTACGTATGCGAAAAATCCTTCCTAACGGTTACGTAAAATGTTTAACTCGCAACAGGCGGTAGCCTTCGGCTCGGGTGTCAAATTCCTGCGATCTGAGGCATTCTATGTTTCACCGCCATAGGTAAGTTATCCAAGAAATGTTCGCTGAGAGCAAGAGAAAGAAAGGTCCCTCTTTACCAACAGAGCGGTGGTAAGGTGGGGCGAGGGGAAGCCCTGTGAATACCCGGGATTTACCCCGTCCCGGGGTATTTATGCGCACCCTGGATTACTTTTACAGCATCTTGTTTGCCGGGATTAATGGAACAGCGACATTGCCGGGGCCTACATTCTCTGACGACCTATTCGATTCAAATTCAATCCTCTGCTAATTCAACTTGACAATCGTTACCTTGGTAATTTATCCACCACTGGGTCAACTAGGTGCTAGACAGCATTGTACGTTGACTGGGGGTACCAAATAAAATAACCAATAATGATTTCTCGAAAGGGATTAAATATATTGTCAAATGGAGAAAAAAGAAAAGCAGGGGATTAAATAATCACAATGTTATAAGTGTCCAAGTTTTAAGGGGGGTAGGGGGTATTCGATTGTAATTTTCTATGACGCTCAAGTGTCCTGACGTCACGATCCCTGAGCGATTTCTCTCTAACAAGCAATATTGAAACAGTTGTAGCTTCGTATTTTTTTGAGATAAGTAGATACTAGTGACCAAAATCCCATTCAGGAGAATGCCTTGGTTAGGATATAGGATATATTTTGAGTCACCTTACAATGACAATGGTGACAATGGTGTAGATAAAAAATATTTAATTTAATCTTCAAAAGAAGGCAAAATATATACCTGATGACGAAAGTCCCATTCTAATTATACTTCAAAAAATTACAATGTTTTACCTTTTCAATGTTGTTTGTTAGAGAGAAAACGCTTGCAGATCGTGACCTCGTCACGAAACTAGAGCGTCATAGAAAAACACAATCGTTTCATATCGTACACTTAGAAAGAGACGGATAGTCTATGTCGCCGCGACACAGCTCGCGGGCCATCCTCTGGCAGCAGTACGTCTAGCACAACTTGCCGCTTAGTCGCTTCGCGCGCGACTGAGCGTCTCCTGTCTCACCCGCACCGTGCAAATTAGAAAGAGGAGGGTAGATCTTTCTCGACTCGCGTCGCGGCGCGGGATCAGTTGTGCTAGCCCCGCTGTGCAACCTCTATTTCTCGCCGTATCCGAAATGCATTAAAGCATTAACCAAAAGACCATTAAGTGCGCCATTTTTACTTTTCTATATTGTGCAATACAATTCGCATATAGACTCAAGTCAGTAACGCGTTCCCGAATTGAACATTCGCGGTTTTGTCATATTAATGTATGTAAGTATTGAAGAGCAAAAAGGGCGAGTTTTTTATAGAACTTCCGTTCAAAATGTACCCTTATATTGCTGGAGTGTCGTTTGAGATTTACTTTCGAGTATAAATGATGTTTGATTTGCGCTCAGCGACGCGGTTTCAATAAATGTTGAGTACCTATACACAGTGTGATATATAAAAACATTTTTTTATACCACGTCCGTGACAAACAACCTTACCTGGCGCCGTATCATGGTCGGCCTCATCACGCGATAAGTGACAAGATAGAGCGTCCGACACTGGCTGACACCGTTCGATAGAACGAGACTGACGCTCTATCTTGTCACATGATACGGGGCCTGCTGATGGTAAGCGGCCACCGTAGCCGACAGACTATTTGTGTCGCATTCTCAATGCCGGCCCTTTAAAAATTATTACACTCCGTTCTTGAAGAACCCAATACCATAGTCCGTCGGGAAAACCTCAACATCGGAGTTCATTAACAACAGGCGCGTGGCTGTAAAGTAAAACATGCTGAGCTGGGTCCATTTCGCGACAAAGCCTGATTTGTTTTTCTTTTCTTTTATTATGTATGTTATTTTTGTCACGAATAAATGTTTGAGTTAAATGTTTGGTATGTTTGAGTCGAAACTTTTCGAGGGAGTAAATTTCTCAACAATAAAATCAGCCATCTATCTAACTGCAATTTTTCACCTACGCCGTCCGGCCAGTACAAAATTCCCATCTGTAATTGTATTTTGTAATAAAAACGCTGCGAGCTCAATTCCTGGCTATATTTTTAGGTTAGTTTTGTTGCGTTTTTTTGCTGTCGACGCCATTTTCACGGGAGGCCGGTGGCGCGAGGAACGGAACGAGTCCGGGCCACTTTCAGATTTTTTGAACTAGTCACTGTAAAAAATGCAGCGTTTTTTACGAGGTTTTATTCGATTTCATGTTTTGTACGTACGTCTACAATGCTTAGCTAAAAAGGCATCTCTCAAAATGGCCACTTTGTCATGCCAAATAAAATGCCATGCCTTGAAAAGTGCAACGTTAAAAACGCTCTGTTGTAAATGCAATCAAAAGTGTAAATTTTGTACTTAATCTCTATGTATTATTCTACATAACTAGCAAAAATACCTATTTATTTGCTTATTTGCGAGTATTTATGTTTTTGTTTAAATCTTAATGTAAAATATTTTTTTTGTTTATACCTGTATAAACAAAAAAATATATAATATACTTAAATAACTTGTTTCGGTGTGTCAGTGGTTCTAAAAAAAAAACTTATTAGGTAAAACAAAAAAACCATTCCATTCAAAATAGAATAGAATATCATTTATTCATGACAACAACACATACATATACATAAATCAGCATACAAAAGAGAGAACAACATTGCCACGAAACGGTTGTGCTGGCCTGGTGGCCAGCGCTGGTCTTCCGATGGAACCATCCGGTGATTCCACGGCGTAACACACATTTTACACTCGCACAAAAAATTATAATAATAGTAATATAAAACAAAACCAATACAGCAAAGACAAATAATAAAACTTCCGAACGCAACCGTAGCCGCGCCAACCTCCAATGTTCCTATTGTTTTATTAATTTCGTACAAACACATTCCTGCGACAATCAGAAAAACGATAACACAGCTGTTATTAACCTACAGCAGTAATTCCTATGAAACCCCGTCGTTACCCATTAGGGTCTTATTACGGAACTTACATTAACATAACTTATAAGTTTAACTAACTGAGAACTTAACACTAACGAAACGAAAACACTAACTAGCGGGCCCGTGCTGTACGGGCCCGCTAGTTAGTGTTTTCGTTTCGTATCGTGTAGTGTTTTCGTTTTGATTCCGCTTGTGTCGTTCAAGCGTTCACTAGGGTGAACTGAACCACCTCTAGCAAAACAGCTTCTGTAACTTGTTTTACGTCACACCTTGCCATAATGCGAGTTTTACTGTACGCTGCGCGTACGGTAAAATTCGCATTGTGGCCAGGTGAAGACGTAAAATTGTGTACTCACCACGGGCGGTAATTCTTAAAGCCCCAGATCGCATATTTATGGCCCTCGCCTTCGGTTCGGGCCACAAACACCTGCGATCTGGGCCATTCACGAATTCACCGCCCACCGTACGTAATGTACTATTAATACGAAAGTATATACTTTAATACTTAACGTTTTTTTGGTTCTTTTAGCACACAGTTATGTATTATTTGCAAGTTGCGGAAAGTTTTCAAAAATATTCTAGATAGGGTATAGGCAAATCGCCAATAACCGTTCAATACTAAAAATGAACTCTATTCACCTATGCTATGATGGAATGAATTTTTAGTATAAGGTGTTAATTACTGGCCATGTTATACTAAATTGAATTCTGTATGTAAGGGAACAAAGTTAATTTTTAGTATGCATGAGAGGGCCAGTTATTGAAGGGTGGCCAGATCAGGAAATTCCCTAAAGGAAATTTACCGAGCATACTTTAGGGGATCTTATCTGGGAGTTTGGAATGAGAAGGCCTAGGTAGCTAATTAAGAATGTTTTTACGACCGGGAGGCAACTAACGTGCGCGCTATGTGTCGGGCATTCCGTGAGGCGCGCGGGAATGCTGACAACGCATAGCCTGTTCCTATAAATACCGAGATCTTTCTAGCCGTGAGACGCATACGGCGCATATCAATGCTGTGTTACGTCTTCACCTGGCCACCATTCGCATTGTGGCCAGCTGAAGACGTAAAATTACACTCACCACGGGCGGTAATTCGTAAAGCCCCAGATCGCATGTTTATGGCCCTCGCCTTCGGTTCGGGCCACAAACACCTGCAATCTGGGCCTTTCACGAATTCACCACCCTAATCAGCGGCTCTAGTATGTTTTACCGAAACAAAACTTTACGATCGCGTTTGCGTTTTACCCTCAATTTGTATGGGATTTGACAGCTAAACGCGAACGCGGTCGTAAGGTTTTGTTTCGGTAAAACTTATGCTAGAGCCTCTGTACTTCGCTCCCCTCTGAGCTACCCAGACATTAACTGTAAACTGATGTAGAGTATTTTTCCATCACATTCGCCGCCGCTACAAGTAGCGACCTCTCTGTATTTGATCGTGGTAACTTCCACGTTAAATTGACACGACAGAAAAAATACTTAATAAAGTGAATTTTAGGTTTAGGTTTCTAATGTAATTTTGACTTTTTTTCTTTAATAATTTATTATTTTATTAATAAAGTAATTTGTTTCTGTAATATGTATACGACTGGTTTAACTGAGTAGTTACTCATAGAAAGCATTGTAAATACCCCGGACAACGACGCGTGTACGTCATAGGCCTCGTTTGGTTTGCTCGGTGCTCGACCTACATCTCAAGTGGTTCCTTCCTGTCTCACAAATTGCAAGCGGAGCCTTCGAGTGCTACTTACACCACTATACAGCTATACAGGGTGTAACAAAAATGCGGTGTGAACCGATCAAGGGTATAACAGGTATCGTGTTCTGATAAGGAAAAACTGAAATAATTTTTTTTGACGCGTTTTTTTTTTACATTTGTATGGAGCAGGTCACCCCAGTCGGCCAACGCTCCATAGAAAAATAAAAAATAAAAACGCGCAAAAAAAAAAAGATTTCTCTAAGTTTTTTCTTATCAGAACACGATACCTGTTATGCCCTTGATCGGTTCACACCCCATTTTTGGTACACTCTGTATACAAAAAAACTAGTGGCTCTGTGAGCTGCAGGACACACAAGTCTGTAATTTATGAAAATAAAGGTTTTTTTGTAAAACAAAACTAACACTAAATCGGCATAAAACATACAATTAACGAACCTGCTCGCAAAATTTCACCAGAATCGGTTGGAATGCAACCAGAGGGGTAATCAATTGCGTTCCGAACGCGCTTTAGGACAATTTAACTGTCGTTTTTCATATAAAAATTGATATTGAGGTCTACCTGACGCGCGTACAATGCGTTATGTGATCGACCCGCAGTAGAGAACAGCCGGACAGACATACGAAAGCATTTGTGCCCAAGCTGTAACGAGAATTGGCATCATTCGCTCGTTCAATTACCATTAGTACACGGTTTTTGATGCTGGCCCAATGTTTACCTGGAACAAATAAAAATACAAATATTAATAAGTTTCTGTCAAAAAAATCATTTTTGGTACACACATTTATTGATAACTGTACTTTTCTGTATACCTTCATCAACTACTAATTGAGACAATTCGAACGAGCCCAAACTCAACAAAAGCATGTAAAAATTAGCCAGGCAATTAAATTAGCAATGGCATTTCATTCATTGACCACCGTAGTTGGTAATAATAGTGATCCGCCCTACGAAGCTAAAGTTCCCGGGTTCGAATCTCGGTAAATGCCTATTTATTTGGGAGATATTTTCTATGTATAATATTAAAATCTTATACAATATTTATACCTATGTGTATGTTAATTATCGTCTAGCACCTACCTACTCATGCTTAGCTTTCCTTAGTTTGGGACTAGGTCGACCTGTGTTATCTGAGATAGTCCGAAAAAAAAAAGGTTTCACTTTTCAAACAAACATAAGTGTGTAAGTATTTTTAATCAAAGATTCGCCAAACTGCGTAGCATGTGGAGTTTGGCTTTTTAAATTAAGTACATGTATTAGGCTAAGAAAACTTAGCTGTATGTATAGGTTCGCGCGGATTACTTCATTTTTCTAATCTATACTGTAGTGACACCTTGTGACCCGTATTTAATTATCTACGCACGTATTATACCTATGTATCCGTTCCTGTCCCTCGCATGACGCGCTGCGTGTGTCAAAATAGTACAACTAGAACATGCTCTCATTAACGAAATGAGCTTATAGTAAAGCAACAACAAGTGATTCGGACTGTTGAAAAAGCACTCACTTCGCTTCCTTCCGCGTCGAGATGTTGCACCCGCGAACGCGCACTCTCCTACTTTTAATATATAATACTTAATGATAAATAAATTGTGCTAATTATATTGAAGAACTTTGTATTGTATTTGTGAACTGTATCTTCGCGATAGAATCGTGCGACATAATCAGTGCATTTTGGACACTGTGGCATACATGAATAGCGCCGCCGCGATTGAAGAAACTCTGATTTATAACCCTGGCCAGGGTACTCCGGAGAAGCTCACCCATTCAACTGAAAAACTTATCTGAAGGTACCCTTTCGATTGTCATGCGAATCTCCTTGTTTTATCCTGTCTTCATAATTGTGTGTGCGTAGGTGATAAACTATTATTATAAATCGCAGTAAAAATGCAATGGTTTAGATATTGGCAATCTGACGCTTCGATCATCTACCTAAGGTAATACGCAAGGTCCTTCGAATTTATATTAGTTTTAAAATTTACGTATTCGACACCCGTCGAGCGTAACCAATAGTATTCTTTTCAGAATATGGAAAACTTCACCTCTTTCTGAGAGTTACCTAAAGATACAAATCCGATCCAACTCGGGCCTGGGACACATTTTACTGCCTACAATCGTCGACAAATATTAGTATTCCTGGCTCTTACCACAAACAACAAAAAAGTCCATTCTGGCTGTACAACTTTGTTTTCTAACTTAAAACAACCAGCGAACGAAAAAAAACATAGAATGCGAGCTCCTTAAAAATTCCTATCCAAACACGTGCTTAAAACCAGTATGCATGTTCGAACTAAACGGCTGCCTGGCATCGATTTGACACCCCGCACCCAACCCCGCATAATGGCAATGGCACAAATTCTGTGCGCATTTTGCGTCGCTACTTAGACTTGTATGGGTTTTTCGATCGCTGCCAAAAAGCAAATAAATAAATCAATATTTATTTATTTATTTATTTAATCTTTATTGCACAAAAGAATATCTTATAGTACAAAAGGCGGACTTAATGCTATAAAGCATTCTCTACCAGTCAACCTTAAGGCAAAGCAGATAAAATGTGGGCAGTGCAACCTAATTTAAAACAAAAACTCTATAACATGTCTAAAGATGAGATGAAAAATAATATAGTAGAATACGATACAATACAATATGATATGATATAACAATATATACCTATTAATACATACATATACATACATATGAATATAGGTGAAAGTTACAAAACTGATGGATTATTTTTTAGTTCTGCCAGCAAAGAAATTTGAATATTGGGGGACAATCTTACACAAATCGACCTAGTCCCAAACTAAACAAAGCTTGTACTATGGGTACTAGACGACGATAAACATACATATACCTATAGGTAAATAAATACTTATACATAGAACACATCCATGACTCAGGAACAAATATTTGTGCTCATCACACAAATAAATGGCCTTATTCGAACCCGGGACCTCTGGCTTCGTAGGCAGGGTCACTGCCAACTAGGCTACGGCGGCCGTACACCGATAAATGTTGACAGATCGAACGTCATCTACAGAAGGCTCGTAAATGGTGCAATCGTGTTATCATTGTCGATCAGCGAGCTACTGTCAGCGAGATCGCGCTGCCATAATGCCGAGGGGGGTAACGATTTAGAAAATGAGATTTCAGCCCCCCTATTCTGCAACTTGTTTTAAGCACACCTCAACGCTTACCCACAAATATATCTTGACACAGCGATGCGTAGTAACTAAGCGTAGGTAGAGCTCTAGTTTCGTGACGGGCGACCGGCGGGGTGAGACGCATTAACGCGTAGCGAATAAAGGTGGGAGGCGAGAATTGAAATTAGTATGGGACTTACTACCTACTTGCACTGAGCGCGCGCGCGCGCGGTGGAAATAGGTAGTAAGTCCCATACTAATTTCAATTCTCGCCCATCCACGCCCCGCCTCGCCTCGCCGGTGGAAAACCACCTTAACAGCCCAGGTGTGAATCCAATGTCGCGTTCGCAATACGGTTTTTTGAACGGGCGAGCGAAGCCAACGAAGTTCTCCGTTTCAGATTAGGCGGATTTTTTCTGTCACGCTATCCGGCTGTTCACCTCTACGGGTCGCATTCTTCAACCGATTCCCGTGTTTTCTTAGTCGATAGTATAGTATTTTTGACTCGAATTTTACACTGACTGAGCTGCTAAGTACTCATATATTGCTGGACCAACTTTAGCCAAAAAGTAAACGTTTAATTTTTTGTCTTTAATTTGAAATTGGAGTGGAGGAAAAGAGGGGAGGCCTTTGCCCAGCAGTAGGACACATAAGAAGGCTACGAAAACAAAACAAATTACAGACTCAGTGAAAGGGAACAAATATATAGTTTTATGTCATTAAATAGCATTATATGTATGCAATAGCAATATATTAATTCTAACCCGACACCACACCCCCGTGTGGTGTCGGGTTAGAATTTCACCACCCCCTTTCTTCCCGTGGGTGTCGTAAAAGTCGACTAAGGGAGCAGGGTTGAAGTGTGTTGTGGGCGATGGGCTATACCGTCGATCTTTTATACCCACATGTACACTAAAAGTGGCGCTGGAACATACGTTTCATGTGCTCTGCCTACCCCTTTTGGGAATAAAGGCGTGAATGTATGTATGTATGTATATGTATATTTGATATATTTGTTTGTTACGAATTTTCATTCCATTTCATTTCAATGGTACAGTCGAGTTCACCAATATCTATACAGACAACCTTTCAAAAATATCTACACATGTGTCTTATGTCAGTAACAATAAAGTCTCTGTATAGATATTTTTGAAAGGTTGTCTGTGTAGATATTGGAGAATTCGAACACGAGGTGGGCATTCTGCTTGTATGTTTTCCTCAACACGGAGTTTGGTACTGAATGTGTTTAGCACATCACAAGTTGGACGGATGAACGGGTGGCACGGGTGCTGGATGCAGGTGGCGCAGGACCGGTCATTGTAGCACTGTTTGGGGGAGGCGTATGTCCAGCACTGCAACTGGACATCTTTCGGCTGATATGATGACAGTGTTGTGTTTAGCACAACTCCTTCTAGGTATGTGTTCTTGGTGTTAAAAAATTTAAACTGGTCATCTGTAGGTAAAGGTCTTTTGTTTTTGCACGAATTCCAGTAAACATCTATTTTTTCTCAAAAACATTATCTTACTACAGAACCTTACAAAAGCACCGGAAATACACTAACCTAATGGGACTCGAACATCGCATAATATCCCGTTATGCCGCGGGACTTCCCATCCTGGACCCGGGATGTCCTTTAACGTTCCTTTTAATGAATCATAAAAGACCGAATCATTTCGTGTGGGGCGTAATAAAGTGAAGCCTTGATGAGATTTATATGTTGTGTGATTCCGGCTTTTTGTGTTTAGGGGTGTTCATTTGAATTTGAAAACACGTAGGGAAGGCACACAGGTCTCGCAGTCACGGCCGCAATGAAAAAAGCCAAGGACAGAGTGGGTCGATACAACCGGTGACAGAAGATAGTACACAAGTGTGCCTATTTAGCGTGAAAAGTCTGCTCTAACAATCCCAGCTCCACTAAAAAGTTAGTGAGTACCTTGGTATTGCTTACTGCCTCCCGTAATGTGTCTGGAGACCCTAGGTCTTTCGTCCTGTATACTTCTGCCTGCCTGAAGCTCAGCAGAATATGTTTAGCCGTTTCTTCTGCCTCCACGCACAGATGGGGCTGATGTCTGTTTAAGGTGTTGTGTCCTTTTATGTTATACTGGTGACAAAAGTAACCAAAAATGCTTAGACGGTCACCACTTTCAGCCATTAACCACTACCCCTGACGATGCCATATACTTACTAACAATAAAATAATATTCGGAACAGATTCACAGCTAATTTCAAAAAATCTTTCACCTGTATCCTACTATCCTACTAATCCTACTAATATTATAAATGTGAAAGTTCAGATATTTGGATGTTTGTTACTCAATCACGCTTGAACGCCTCAACCGATTTAAATGAAATTTTGCACGAAGTTAGTTTAAAGCCTGGATTAAAATATAGGATAGTTTTTATCCTGGGTCCACGCAGACGAAGTCGCGGGCGGAAGCTTTGTGTAGAATAAACATTCAGGATGGACATATGCTGTATTTTATGCCACGGCTCCGCCTGGGTCTTCTGTAATACACGGGCAGAGCTACTCGGGCAGCTAGCATTGTAGAATTATATCGCAAAAGGATAGTTTTAGTCAACTCGATACTAAATAACAATGGAAGATATACCTAAGATAACTTCCCTAATTGTTATTCGCAATCAAGTATATTGCCAAAGCGGTATCAAAACAATCCTTTGATCCCTTGTAATTGAATGGCAGTTGCCGCTACCTGGGAGTTGATCATTGCCAACTAACTGCCTTGGGGGCTGAGACACAGAAGGAAGCGGGTTATTTCCTCATCCTGTTAGTTTTTCACCATTAAACCGCTTAACCAATTTAGATGTGGTATGAAGATAGTTTGATACCCTAGGATTCTTCCCATAGGATAGGTTTTATTTTATCCCTGAAATTATCCCTATAGGGGTGAAATAGGGCGTCGAAATGCCTTTAGGAATGTTATGATAGCTGTGGGAAGTATAATTGCACATTTGCTTCAAGGCATTGTTCCGGAGTAGAATTAATCCCTTAATCGCCTTACATGCGGATGCGAACGAAGTCGCGGGCAATAAGTAATTTATTTATATATTTAGGCCTATCGGTTTTTTCTTCTTGCTACTCGAGTCCGGCAAGCATAGACAATAGTGTCAATTTCTTTAAATTATAATATGAACTCCTAGCAGATGGAGTCCGCTTAAAAGATGGCTAATAATACATATAACATTAAACTACGATTGTCACAAAATCAGTGTGTTCGGCTAATTTTAACTCTATAAAATCATAATTCAGTATCTGCAAAGAGATACTTCAAACGACGAGCAAAAAAATTGCATCAGACAAGAGTCCCATCATTTCCAAATAATAGTATCGTTATAAACTAAAACACATGAAAAACCGTTATCAAATAGGCTTTTTCTTAAATATGTCAAGCATCTGTTCCCGTAAGGCTGCTTTACCCTTAGAATAGAATGCTTGTGCAGCAGTGGACTTGTTCCAAATGTTCCAATATAAGCTGATGATTCAAGTACAAATCCTTGGATTAAAACACTATCCAATCTAACCTCCATTCTTACACCACACGACCTAATGTGATTGTATCAAAGCCAGGCCCTTCGTCCTTAATTAAACCAAATTTAACGGCCCAAGAGTCGAAGCCGCAATCTTGGAGGTTCATTCGTGTGTTCAATTATAAATAAATAAGGTGATGTATGTGTGACAGAAGAACGCATTCACTGCCAAGAATCAACAGCAAGCATCAACATGCATTTATGGGGGCGATACCGAGGTCAATACCTCCCGAATCCTACACTTCCAACTCTTTAAATCATAAATAAAACAGGACAGAAACACACACTTCGAGTACACGATTTTAGACTCTCTGTTTATCCTCGACCGGTTTAATCTGCGACGACTGCGACTGTAAAACTGCACGATAATAGCATCTGCACCGGCAATACAGAGTGCACAAGTTCGTGTCTTGTCTTAGGCTTCAGAAGATGATGGTTGATTATTTGTTCTCTGTGTCATTTGGTTTAAATTTGATCGTGGTCGAATTTCCACGTGAAAACAAAAATATTTAATAAAATAATTTGTTTTGTTAAGAGATGTAATATAATAATTTACTATAAAAACAAAGTTTTAACCGACTTAAATTTAGTACTCCGCCAAGCCACGAGAACATTTCTTTTCCAATTTACCTCATGCACTGATTTCCGAGAGCAAATGCGTTGATTATTATAGAAAAAAACCCAATCGCTGTATTTGACCCGATAATATTTGAGGACTTCCGTCATTTCCACAAGGATCACCCTTGGCACTTCATTAGTTGCTATTTCAAAGGAATCTTATCAGAATCTGTGATATACTTTTGTACTTTTAAGAATATAATTGAGGAATTCCATAAGTCATCTGTGGTCTTCATCATCAATTCCACTCCAACAATTTATGATTTCCGGATGTAAATACACGAGTTATAATAGAAAATACCAAAACCACTACACGCGTGCCTAATATAATTGAGGAGTTCCCTCAATTCCTCATGGATCCCATCATCCAATTGTTTTTTTTAAATGGGACCCACCTGGAAGCATATACTTACAAACAAAAAAAAATTATGAATCGGCTCATCAATGACGGAGTTCTGAGGTAACAAACATTGAAAAAAAAAAGAAATACAACCGAATTGAGAACCTCCTCCTTTTTTGAAGTCGGTTAAAAAAGAGGTAGATACGTTGTCTATATAAAATTCCGTGTTTAAAAATGGCCACCAAATCTGACTGCTGAGACACGTTTACACGTGTCCGTTGACGATTAGTTTTAGTGTGCAATTTCAAATACAATACATCCAAAAACGGGCACTATTTGATCGTAAACAGTTGTGATGTCCCTTGTTCCTATTTCCCTCTTTGTATATAAAGGTACTCCGAAGCTAACAACCCGATTTTTGAATTTCTTTCACCATTTTATAAATAAATCTTCAGCATATACACGGGGTATATGTTATACCGTGGAACCGCATGGGTTCAGCAATACTAGCAGAGCGAAGGCAGCTAGTAAAAACTAATATTTAAGTCCTATATCTCGCAATAATCTTTGTAAAGCAAACGATTTTCAATTCCAAATAGCTCCACTGTTTGTTTTATCGATTCGTCTGCTGAAGTACAGTCATATTCAAATGGCCGTTTCAGGGCCGAGCTTCGACATGATTTAATGACAAATGATACATGGTAATAATGAAATCGCATTTTAATTTTTCAATTTATCCTAGAATAAATGAATGAATGTCGCTTATTCACCAGAAACATATGGTACATACAGATGTTACAATCAATTAGCATCCCTAGTTATCAGGATGTGTTGAAAGCCTCCCCCAAAGAAACCCTCAATCGCACTGTAGAAATAAGAAATTGCAAATTGCATTACCTTTGAGGCCGACTGTAACAGTGTAACACTGTAAGATGTCTCCATCAGTGTAACGTCTCATTATCTCATGACGGCAATTAGGTAGAGGCCTTGTCAAGTCAAGCTTGAGGCCTGTCATTGTGTATTATATGGTTATTTCACTGTTATGAGAGAACTTATATTGGCACATGACAACATATATAGTTATACTAGCTTCTGCCCGCGACTCCTTCCGCATGGAACTCGTTTTTATCGTAGCGCCATACAAACTTTTACCCCCCATTTCACCCCCTTAGGGACTGATTTCCGGGATAAAAACTATTCTATGGCCTTCTCCGGGACTCAAACTATCTCTACATCTAATTTCACCCGTGCAAACTTTGCACCCCTATTTAACCCGCTTAGGGGTGTTTTTTTCCAAAACCCTTAAATTACTTTTTTGTATTGTAATAAGGAGTCCATTCACAAAGTTTCAAGCCTCTCACTTAAAACTTTACTCCATCCCCATACAAACTTTCAACCCCCTTTTTACCCCCTTGAGGGTGGAATTTTCAGAAATCCCTTCTTAGTGGGTAGCTGCGTTATATAACCTACCTATTATGAAAAAAACAGCTTTCTAGGTTTAACGGTTTGGGCTGGGCGTTGATTTAAGTGAGTGAGTCAGTCAGTCAGTCAGTCAGTCAGGACTTTTACGTATATATATATATATATATATATAGAATATAGATTATGCCTTAACTGCCTTACTATACGGCCAGAGTGCACGCTCCGCTACGAGCGAGGCGTGGAGAGCCCATTTAATTGCATTTGTTTTATATGCACACTGCACGCCCCGCTCACAGCGGCGCGGGCTCTCATGCCTTCCACTTAAGCTGCTTCAGCTAAACTGCAATTTGGCCGCAATCGAAGCTACCAAGCTAAGTGATATCTTAGTTAAGTTCTCCAAGCTTACCCAGCCTTTTTTATAGTTATGATCGTGTCAAACTAGCAAACGACTTGTCTTATGGTAAGCAGCCATTATGTTCTATGAACTGTTCTCAGAACATTTAGGGATGAATCGCGTAGATAAGCCATTCGCGTGCCACTGTAAGGGACGGAAAGGTACCTACGCAGGTAAATTGAGAACTTGTTTTCAAATAGCTAGTCAAAAACTCTCTTCAGTCGTTCCCTCATTCCTGAGGATCGTGATCACTGTTGGATTTTGCAGCCCTGATCATTTTTCTCCATCGGCCTCCATCCATGGTTGCCCTCACTGCTTGCTGGAATTTGCTTGAGGATGTGGCTTCCTTGATCTGGTCTGACCATCTAATTCAGAGGTCGTCAAAAATACGGCCCGCGGAAAGAGACCGGTGAGTTCGGCCCGCGTTAGCGATGGGATATGGCTAGTCATGACCACCACCAACTCTTGGCCCGCACGAATTTATATTAAGTGAAGTGTGGCCCTTGAGTCCAAAAGACCCCTGATCTAGTTGGCGAGCGTCCGCGTGCTCTTTTGCCTTCTACTTCGCCAACTACAACCAGTTTCTCCAGACTATCATCACCTGTATGCATTACATGTCCTAAGTAAACAGTAACCAGTCACAAACAATCTACTTCATATAGCCGGGTAATCGTTTGTTTACCATAGTCATGTGAAATAGATCGTGGCAAATAAAAATGGTGAAAGTTACTACAGGC
The DNA here is from genome assembly GCA_947049275.1 of Epinotia bilunana. Classification (NCBI taxonomy): domain Eukaryota; kingdom Metazoa; phylum Arthropoda; class Insecta; order Lepidoptera; family Tortricidae; genus Epinotia; species Epinotia bilunana. Next base: position 10,395,370 of record OX346275.1, on the reverse strand, counting down.
AGCGTCATATAGTTTGTAGCGGCCAGAGTAGCCAAATATTTCGTAAAACACCCTTTACGCGTCTTTATTACTGTAAGAATAATTACAGTAATAAAGACGCGTAAAGGTTCCGACGGAAGACCAGCGCTGGCCTCCTAGGTTAGCACCATGCTGAGTCGGGGCCTTTTCGTGGACCCTGCTACTTTTACGCTACTGTGTTTTGTTTTTTTATAACCATTGTTTTGTCCACGATTAAATGTTTTCTTTCTTTCGTTCTTTCTTTTACCGAAATATTTGGCTACCTTGGCTGCTACTAACTATATGACGCTGACTGTACATAGGAGATATCTGACACTATCCTTTAATTTCATTGAACGACGAAGAAAATCGACGCTAAAAGGTTTACGAGGATTCACTGCTTTATAGAGCCTTAGAATTAGCGGACCTAGAACTCAAAGGATATCCCACCTCCCCCACTAAATCAGTCCCAGGAAATCCACACAAAAATCCCAAATGGCATAATACAGCAACGCATTATACGCATTACGGTAACGACTTTACACGGCCCGCTTCCAAAACGTCTAAGTTCAGTGTTCATTTTATAGCAGATAGGACCTTTTGTGTAAGGAAATATCATTGCTAGCGTTAAGGTGCGTGCCGTCTAAACCTTGACCTGCAAAGCATTATGTCTAAAAGAGCGTAAGAACCGCAGAAATCCAAACAGAAAACATCATTTTAACACATTACGCTTGGCGCCTGAATCTGAACCAGCGTATGTCACAGAACCGTCGAGGTTTTTAAGTCCTTTTGGAGCCGAATCGGCCACACCTGAGCCGTCACACCCCGTTTGCAGTAAGTTACCTTTCAGATTTAATTACAAAGTTTTGTTGGTAAATTGAATCTGATATTTGAAGTCGGTTGCAGTGTGCAAGTTATGTAACTAGTAGGTAGAATTAGAAATGGCCATTCGTATTTGGCAGCGTTCAAGGTATTTGTGAAATTAAAGTGTGTACCTACTACAATGCCAAAAGGATGCATTGGAAATATAGGCAGATAGTAATATCATTATAATTTATAATTTGCTTGGTATTATCCCATTTTCATACACTTCTTTCCTATTCATATATCACCCATACAGTACATTTTCGTGCAGCTGTTTTGTCCGACAGTGTACCTAAAACCCCGGTGGCCAGATACCGCTGGAGTGATGAAACCCTCAAAGATCCTTCGAATCCTGAGGTTAGGAAAAAATGCGACAGATAACAATTCAATTCGGGGTAACGCGACAGCGAATATAAGTGAATGATACACACACCAGACAACACGGGTGGACAAAGCTGCGAAAGGAAAATTGGAAGGAGGATTAAACAGTTTAGGGATCCAATGTAGCTACTTACTTTGTAGAAGTCGCAAGCACTATGTAGTAATATAGAGTAACCACTGTAATACATACATGTAACTAGTTAACTTTACTATGAAATTGCCTAAGACACTCCCCGTCCGACTTCCAAAGTCGTAACTAACGCAATCAAAACTAAAGTCGACTTCAGAACCCGAACCGATCGCACATACAACTAATTAGAACATATCACGTAACAATGGTATTTAACAACCATATCGTACTTAGCCTCTTGCCATAACTTCCTGTCATTTGAATTTCGACCTTATGACAATAAAGCAAAGTAACTATTCACACGCATATCTCTGTCTATATTTGGCCTCAGAACTCGTAAACGCTACACTTAGGGAGAAAGGTCATATGCGACAAGCTTATCGTGTTGAAATACGTCTTTAGCATCTGGTTCAGCCTTTGTTTGAAGTTTAGGCTCTAAGTTCAACGCTACAGAATCCAATTTTGCACGAGCGTTATACGTGAGATGTCTTTGTATATGGATAAGTAATATAATGTCTTACGTTATAGAGACAACGTCTGTATGTTTTGATAACAAGAGAGTTACATCCATTGTGTGCTCTTTGAATGAAAATTATTACCTATTACGGTCTCTGTGTGATTACTGCTCGTTGAATTGTGCTCATTCATTTAGTTTCGCATAATCCAGAGAAAGAGCGCTTTTCTTTAGGAGGGAAGTCTTCAAATAAACCCTCAATCGCAAATAACTGTTTTTTTTCCTTTGTATTCTAATCACGATTCTGTTTTTAGATAATACTGTTTTTGTGAAACTGATAAACATTTAGGTAACCATTGTATCTTCATGTATTTTTTGTTCCTGTAATAATTGTTTTGTTGTTGTATTCTGTTTCATGTACAATAAAGAATTTACATACATACATACTATTCCAATATTTCGCGTATCAGAACCATCAGTGTTTATGATTTTTCATAAACGCTGGTAGAATTTTGACTTGTCAAAGTGCTATTACGGAATACCTGCAGAATAAAATTATTCATTTATTTCATTTATGTAGTTTGGTAAATATAAAATAAAACATGCAAAAATCTCGGCAACGGCTTAAGTATTTACAGATGATGTTCCGGATTCCAGAATTTGCAAAATCTACGCGGTTGGCTCTAAAAATATATATATATCATCATATCAGCCGAAAGACGTCCACTGCTGGACATAGGCCTCCCCCAAAGAGTGCCACAATGACCGCTCCTGCGCCACCCGCATCCAGGATATATATATTTATACAACTACGGTGGCAAATAAGCGTACGGCCCGCCTGATCGTAAGCGGACACCGCAGCCTATAGACGCATGCAACTTCAAAGGAGTAACATGATGTGTCGACCCTTGATATGTTTGAAGATTCGCCGTGTTGACAGCTGAATGAACAAATTCCCTCGCTCTCAATACAACGCATCCTCGGGAGCTCTGGCGACCTTGCTCGCCTCCAGGAACACAACACTACTACAGAGCAAGTAGTAGTGTTATTATGGCGGTGGTCTTCTGCAAGGCGGAGGTACTTCCGCAGTTGGGCTGCTTCACATTCGAGCGGGATGACATTTCGCTATGCCCTAACCTCACCAATATCCAATATCCAATTTTAAAATATATTCCACCGACGCATAGTAAAGCATACATACGTATTTATAGATGTACACATACTCGTATATACATTTACTCACGCCTTTTTTTCGGAGGACGCAAAGATGACGATTTTCCACACGATCTTGACGAACCTTTCTTGCTTCATTTACTTTAATTTTTAGACGTTACGCGACTGTCCATATCTACGCCATTGATATGTGGATATGGGTATTTGTACGTGCCTAACATATTTCAAACTGACCTAAAATAAAATCTTACATGCTAACAACCACTCTCAGTTCCAATCTGGGTACACATTTTTGACATACTGAAATGATAATAAGAACAGTCTTGGTGCTCGCGCTCGCTCGCGCGTTAGAGTGTGAGCGTCACAGACTGATATTGGGATGGGAATATCAAATTGGAATGAAATTGCTAGTTGCAAAATGGAGGTCCTGTAATATTAAAGCTGGCGTCCGCATTTTCCCGTCATGCGGATTGTGAATAATTAAAACTTCCATGCAAATTGTAGCAGGTCACACGTCGCTCTGTCAAAAGTCACGGATGTTCCAGGAATGAGTTTGAAAAATTGTGTGCACGGCTAATAAAGTGTTTTAATTAATACAGCCGGTGGCAAACAAATACATGGGCCCCCTGTTGGTTAGCGACATATTTATCTCCGGGTTCCAATAGCATTGACGAATCTCGAAGACTTTGACACTCGTACTTTGAGTTAGAAAGCCTCTAACGCAGCCCAAAATTTGCAAATACAAAGGATCACACATACAAAAGATTGGGACATCTTAGACTCCTAGAGATTCTTTCCACTGTAACTAAAAACGACAAGACGACCAGGCCCCTATTTCACCAATTTGACAATTGTCACCTGACAGCGATAATTCTCCGTACATTGCTGATTCCACAAGTAACCTTGCAGCCACCTTAACTTCTAACAAGCAATGAACGGCGAATTGTCAGTGTCAGGTGACAATTGTCAAGTTGGTGAAATAGGGGCCAGATCTATTTACTGATGAAAGTCAAAGGACTCAATTTCGGATCGTGTTGATGACTTAAGTGAAAAGCATACACTCAGTGCAGTAAATATGCAAAGGAAATGCTTGCCTACTCAATTAGCTAACATGGACTTTAGAGACATATTGCGGGCAACAGCCACCGCAAGAACCACACGGTCCGAAACGGAGGGGACCGGACCGGGATCGGACAAAGTTGCGGTTTGTGCTACACCATTATAACACTTTATTACGGCACTTACGATTCCAAACGATTTGGCTGTTTTAGGGCCCGTTTTAGTTAACACAAGCACCCCAATTCCCTCTCATCCATGAGAGCAAGCTTTTGCCTAGCAGTGGGAGTGGGACGCATATAGGCTGATGATGATGATGATTACAAACAGGTCAAAATATAAGGGCTTCCGCGACTTATTTTTAAAAAAGAAAAATAGTACCTATTTATTTCTTTATGATTTATTCAAACATAGTCCAAAAAAGCTCTGTGTTCGATGTGAGTATGTTGTTTATGCACTTTTGTATATGAAATCTACATATAACTATTCCTTAGTGACGTCTCTAACAACCCACGAGAGATTTTTATTTTTAACTCATTCTCACAAAAGTTACGTCCAAGAAACGGATTTTTTGGCCTAAACTTGCCAAAGTTTGGTGCCATATATCTCAAAAACTGTGAGTTTTGAAGTAAATACCTATGGGATACTACTTTGGTAAACCTCATTGTTGTTAATACGATAAGTCATAAAAACAAGAAAAAACGGACAGTTGCCGATCGAAGGTCATTGGGAGCTAGGAGCCCCTTAAATATGGCGCCGGCCGCTGTCATCCCATAGAAAACTGACAAATTACGTAACATACCATTACCGACGGTTTGAAACAACCGACCGTGTTGGGAGTTCTATCAGTACATATATAGTTTTTCTTGCTCTTAAGAGGCTCACTAGCAAACTTTACTTCTTCGTGCCTTTACCTGAAACAAACAAAAAGATAGATTTAGTAAAAACACACTCCGCAAACTATTTAATGATCTGTAGTTTTATAAGTAATACGGACCAAGAAGTAAGGTCTGATAGATATATAATCTACAGTTATATACTACCCAAAATAATAAATAGAATTACATATATATATATAATTATCAAATAATGTTATGGTTAATAGTTGTTTAGACAATAAGTATGTTTAGACTGACTAGACTGACTAGATATGGGTATGGACATTGTTTATAATTTGCTAGTATGTGACCTAGTTAGTAATTAGAGGAGAATTAAAATGCATGTGCATGATTCATAATTATCAAACAAATGAAAACTTAATAAACGAAAATATTAGGTTTAGGAAGAAATTGTATGTTAGCTGCATTGGACTCGAATGTCCATTTCACAAATTTGACATTTTGATTTTTAAACTTGAAGATTTAAGAATTTGCTATGCTCAACAGAGCTCATGTTTAACTGTATCTATAGCTTTAAGTCCTAATACTAACATGAAACGCAATAAATGATGATTGATTGATTGATTGATAAAACCTAATCCATTACTTCCTTGTAAGCTGTAAAGCTGGTGCGAAATAAACATAAATTAGAACGAAATAGGTCACAAATAATAGTCACTATAAGCTTTTAATTACTTAAAATGTAATAAAATGTGTGTTTAAGTAGCTGAACAATTAATATTTGCTCTTCACTTCCTGCATTCCTCACTACAATTCATGCATCTTTAATAATTAATACACAAGTTTAAGTAGTTTAATATTAAGTAACGTAAAGTTTCGGCGGTTGTAAGTTCAGCCTAATTCGTACAGACTCTGAATGCGAAATAAATTTCTAGCAATTGCGTCTTGATTAATTTAAGACGCACAGGCTTTTTTTAGATAATTTATCTTCAAACTAATTGTCCGTGTATTACGGAGAACCCAGGCGTACCCACTGGATAAAATATAGCATTTGTTCATTCCACAGGTATATTATAGGTATACTAGTGAAATTATTTTTTTAGTTCAGATGAGTAGCTGCTGCCTCACAGAATAAGCCTCTTTATAATATGCAGATGAGTCTTCACCTGCGAACGAGTAGGTGTATTAAGACCTCGGGTTGTTGCGGTGTGCCGCAGTTTTTACCGGAATTCAAATTTAAGGCTTAGCCTCGGACTGCGGGCAGGACTTGTTATTAACAATGCACACGCCAACCGCCTCAGGGGAAAAAGCTTGACCTCCGAATACGCGTAGTTGGTTACGAATCTCTGGGTCAAGTCACGAAAGTGTTAGAGGTTATGATGTTGTGAATCGCAAAGTCGGCGAGACAAAGCGACCGTTTGCTCACCGTTCGCTGTCTAAACATTCACATTATAAATATGCAAGGCTTAACAGGATTGTGGCGACAAAAAACGGGACGAATGTGTGATAAAATAAGAGCCACAGTGTAATTCCGTTTATTTATACACAGCCTCATGCTCTAATATTTTTTTTCTCGTTGAATGAGGCGGATGAGCTGGGAATGTGTCAATTTTGATCTAATCATTATCTATTCTAAACGACTGTTTTAAAATATTATTACGCTAACCTAGGCACCAACATTTTAGGGGCTGGATTAGCTTATACGCCTTACTGAACGACTTATAAGATTATTTCTCGCATTAATGCGTCTCGGTGTGCAATGATTTCGGTTTTGCACGAGAATAACACAGCTTCATTTTTGCTTGCAAAGGATCATCAATAAAGATTAACGTAGATTACCTTTTCGTATGCTGACACTGACAGTGCTAAAGTAATTTATTATTTTGTTTGTGACAGTTTATTTTCAATAACACTGATCAGTGCTTAAAAGCAGACGAGACGAATAATAATTTACTAAGTAAGAATAGTGTCTGTTATTCTATTTAATACGAGAAGCAACTAAAACAGGGTCTTATATCAAGATAGCTGGTACATGAAACACAACAGTAAATCCGATATGGGCTTTGTGAAATGCAATGCCAAGATAATTACAACGTAGTAACATTGTACAAGCCGTGATCAATGCAAAACTGAGCAAATTGACACACGACCTAGTTCTCCGTAAACAGGGTGTGTTGCGACAATATTCGACCCAGGTGGGAATATTCCTTTTGCCGTAAATCTTTAGCCCTGAGCACATAAGCGTGAAATGTATCAGGCTACGAGTATAATATGATACACAGTCTCGAAACTTGCATCGTGTACAAAAATGTCAGAAGCTAAACAATTCATCGTTTTAGTTAGACCAGAATATTCCCAAGTTCATATACATTGATTTGAATTGAAATAGATTACTTAAACCACAAAGGTCGAATCGGCCCCACGTTGACCCAATTTTGACATGTAATAAAAAATTATTATGAATAAAATATGATTATGATTATGGTTGTGCGCCAGTTTCCAAAAACCGTCAAAAATCAAAGAGTCACATTTGTAGTCCAACATAAAAAAAAAACAATCCTTTTCCGATCAAAAACAAGAGAGCTCTGCTTTTATTAACATCAAGATAAGTGTTACGTTTGATAGAGCCTGTGAAGTGTTACTGCAGTAATAAATATCGCGTTGTTCCGGGTTCGGGTATTCTCATTGTTACGCAGAAATTGGTTTCGGCTCTTGTTTGGTAATAGGGCTTTCTTGCGTGAATACGACCTTTTTAAGGCTGTGTTCGTGATTGGAAAAAATGGCGCCCAAAAGTATGTTTGAATTTACGTAAGTCACAAAAGTTACAAGCGAATAAAGAAAATGAAATTAGGCACATACCATCTGGGTGAAAAATTAACACTTTATTCCCCTAAAAACACTTCTACCCCACCAGAAATCATCACTTAATTTTCATGATTTTAGGGGTAGAATTTTGTACGGGATTTCAAAGTCGCTGGCACGGGATTTCAAAGTCGCTGGCTGGTACAACAATATAAAATTTAGTTTCAACTAGCAACGCCGTTCTCTGTGTTCAACATTGTAAACAAGGTTTTACAGGGGCATTAAGTTAAACAAAACTTGGCATGCGACCGAACCTAGAATAGTTAGCGCTTAGCAAACTGCTATGTTGTCGGTAATTTCTTTTGTTACTACCTTACTAAATAGCAGCTTGATTAAAGCTTCGCTCCAAAATTGCGCCGTAGAATAAGTAATTTCGTCTCTTCTTAATGTCAATTAAAACAAGTCTTAATGGCATTTAGTTAATGGCCCGTGGAAAGAAAGTCGGGATATATTTTTGCTAGAAAAATAGAATAAATGAACCAATTTTAATTTTGTTATTCTTCAGTTTTTTTGTACTATTTTGTCGAGGTTAAATGTAATGTTATTCATATAATAAAGAGAGTCTTTCCTGTTCCAGCGCCCCACGCTTTTATATATTTAAATAAATAAATAAATAAATATAAGGGGACAATCTCACACAAATCGACCTAGTCCCATAGTAAGCTCAGTAAGGCTTGTGTTATGGGTACTAGACGACAATATATATAATAGATATAAATACTTAAATACATAGAAAAACATCCATGACTCAGAAACAGATATTTATGCTCATCGCACAAATATTTGCCCTTACCGGGATTCGAACCCAGGACCTTCAGCTTCGTAGGCAGCGTCACTACCCACTAGGCTAACCGGTCGTCAAATCGGTCGTCTTTTACAATAAAATATTAAAATTAAAAGCACATAGTTTACACTCCAGCCTAGAAATAGAGACAACTTGAACGATCCATAATTTATTTTTGGTTTTTACGTGCATTTATAAAAGCGTGTTTTGCTAGTGTTTTTTAAACAATTATTTTTTTTAAATAACGAAAGTCATCAATGAGAGGTAGAAAATACCGAATATCCATTTTGGAGATGGATCTATCAATCACTCTCAGTCTTAGACGTATTCAATTGTTATCTTGCCGGAATTCGTGAACAATAAATATACTTATAATTTCTCACATTCTATATACGTTGACGTTAATCTTAGCTTCGAAAATATATTTCTACGTTTCTGTATTATCAATGTAATAATGTTTTGTCACTTGTGCAAATAGAAGCTCGCCGAGTTTCTGACGCTGGTTTTAGTATCGGAACCGGCGGCGGTAGTTTATTCACATTCATTCGTCCATGTATAATATGCCTAAATTGAAGATTAAAGAACTTTGACTTTTAACATTCAAAGGTACACTAGCATATTGTTGGAGGAAAACATTGTAGCCAAGTCTTAAATATTACATATACTTACATAGTTTTGTCTCATATGTACGTCTTTTTCAAGCTGTTATTTCAACAGTAATGCTATTGGTGGATATTTTCCTCGTACAGCTATGGCGGATACAGCTAGGGCGAGTGTACAAAATGTATGTACGCTGTCTCGTCTTATCTACAAATTGCAAGCTAGATAACAGTGATCAATACCTAATTAAAGCGGCTCAAACTAATCGGCACCCGATCCGACTTAAGCCAAGGATCCCAATTAGAGTATGTTCGGATATCGGAACTATAACGATGATGATACAGTCGGCAGAAATATGGTGACAGATCAAAATTTAGAGTATTTTTGAGAGTATTAGGATTGTATAAGGTCTTTATGCCGACGGCCGTTGGGGTGGAAAGGTTTTCGAGTGGCGACCACGTACCGGAAGGCGCAGCGTGGATATCCCACAAGACTAATGACCTGGTAGGTTGCGGGAGTCCGCTGGATGCGGGTGGCGCAGGACCGGTCATTGTGGCACTCTTTGGGGGATGCCTATGGCCAGCAGTGGACGTCTTTGGGCTGATATGATGATGATGATGATGATGATGAAGGTCGTTATGTGTGTTACATCGAGAGTTCTCTAAATGTACAAAAGCATGAGCCAAGTCGCCAAAGCTCTACGATGCGCTTGGTTGAGAGTGAGGTGCCTGCATAATTTGTCTTGAGCAGTGAACTCAATAATTCCTCAAATCAATAAAGGATAAGAATGCTAGCAAGGAACACAGCACTACATACCTGAAAAACAACTAGTGGTGCTATTATTTGTGCGAATTTCTGATAGGCAGTACTACTTCCTCAATTTCCTTCTACTTTAAAATCATCAAACTTACACTCCCTCGTCCGTCAAAAAGTCTTTCTCTTGCAACCGACCGCTAAAATTGGGTCTTGGTAATTCTTAATCACAATTTACGCTGTCAAGATTCTGAAAGGATTGGATTTTGGAATCTGAGTTTTGTAACGGGCATCCATCTTGCGTCGCCTAATCCCCCGCTTAAACGCCCGGGTAATCCTGGGCCAGGATTTCAGGTAGTCTAAGGAAGGTCGTATGTCACTGAGATTGTAGTAAGTTACTAACAATGCACACGCCAACCGCCTCAGGGGAAAAAGCTTGACCTCCGTGCTCTTTTTACGTGCATTTATAAAAGCGTGTTTTGCTAGTGTTTTTTAAACAATTATTTTTTAAAAATAACGAAAGTCATCAATGAGAGGTAGAAAATACCGAATATCCATTTTGGAGATGGATCTATCAATCACTCTCAGTCTTAGACGTATTCAATTGTTATCTTGCCGGAATTCGTGAACAATAAATATACTTATAATTTCTCACATTCTATATACGTTGACGTTAATCTTAGCTTCGAAAATATATTTCTACGTTTCTGTATTATCAATGTAATAATGTTTTGTCACTTGTGCAAATAGAAGCTCGCCGAGTTTCTGACGCTGGTTTTAGTATCGGAACCGGCGGCGGTAGTTTATTCACATTCATTCGTCCATGTATAATATGCCTAAATTGAAGATTAAAGAACTTTGACTTTTAACATTCAAAGGTACACTAGCATATTGTTGGAGGAAAACATTGTAGCCAAGTCTTAAATATTACATATACTTACATAGTTTTGTCTCATATGTACGTCTTTTTCAAGCTGTTATTTCAACAGTAATGCTATTGGTGGATATTTTCCTCGTACAGCTATGGCGGATACAGCTAGGGCGAGTGTACAAAATGTATGTACGCTGTCTCGTCTTATCTACAAATTGCAAGCTAGATAACAGTGATCAATACCTAATTAAAGCGGCTCAAACTAATCGGCACCCGATCCGACTTAAGCCAAGGATCCCAATTAGAGTATGTTCGGATATCGGAACTATAACGATGATGATACAGTCGGCAGAAATATGGTGACAGATCAAAATTTAGAGTATTTTTGAGAGTATTAGGATTGTATAAGGTCTTTATGCCGACGGCCGTTGGGGTGGAAAGGTTTTCGAGTGGCGACCACGTACCGGAAGGCGCAGCGTGGATATCCCACAAGACTAATGACCTGGTAGGTTGCGGGAGTCCGCTGGATGCGGGTGGCGCAGGACCGGTCATTGTGGCACTCTTTGGGGGATGCCTATGGCCAGCAGTGGACGTCTTTGGGCTGATATGATGATGATGATGATGATGATGAAGGTCGTTATGTGTGTTACATCGAGAGTTCTCTAAATGTACAAAAGCATGAGCCAAGTCGCCAAAGCTCTACGATGCGCTTGGTTGAGAGTGAGGTGCCTGCATAATTTGTCTTGAGCAGTGAACTCAATAATTCCTCAAATCAATAAAGGATAAGAATGCTAGCAAGGAACACAGCACTACATACCTGAAAAACAACTAGTGGTGCTATTATTTGTGCGAATTTCTGATAGGCAGTACTACTTCCTCAATTTCCTTCTACTTTAAAATCATCAAACTTACACTCCCTCGTCCGTCAAAAAGTCTTTCTCTTGCAACCGACCGCTAAAATTGGGTCTTGGTAATTCTTAATCACAATTTACGCTGTCAAGATTCTGAAAGGATTGGATTTTGGAATCTGAGTTTTGTAACGGGCATCCATCTTGCGTCGCCTAATCCCCCGCTTAAACGCCCGGGTAATCCTGGGCCAGGATTTCAGGTAGTCTAAGGAAGGTCGTATGTCACTGAGATTGTAGTAAGTTACGACTTTTAGTAGCGCGGCAGTTTTTGGCGTCGGTGTTATGCCAGCGTTAAGACTTTTAGATATAAATCCATTAGATTTCACGTTTCATGTTAAACTTGCTAAGTTAGTTGATATCTCGCAACATCTCTCAACTGCTCAAAGGTTACCTGGAAGAGATCTCGTATAGGGATATTTCGCCTTTGTACTTTGATCTATTGTGTGACATGTATATTCTTTAACCTGTCATTGTGTCACACATTATCGAATTAGTAACAATTTCAGTAAAATTTATCATTGTTCTATGACATTCTATGACATCTCACAAAAATTGCCAAGGTCAGCATGTCTCGTCTTTCTTTTACAGGGCTATATTTATATGCTTGCGTGTGACTAATGCGTTTATGCTTAAATGTATCCATTCGTCGCATATATAAACGGCGTGGCGTGGCGCTTTCGCTCAGCGGACGTAAAAGCAATCATGAAATTTGTTATCATATTGGATTTTATGATTTCAGTTTCAGATTAATGTCCCCATACAGCATTGGTATTCAACCTGTTTCATATTTCCACTGGGAAAAGAAATACAGCGTCAAATTACGTGGGATTCCGAAATTTAGCACAAGCAGGTCTCTAAAGAACAATGAGCAGTTTTTGAGTTTGTTCGGTTACCGACCGCGCGCTGTGGGGACAATATCTATAATACGATTTCATATACAAAGCTTATAAAGTCGGAATGAACTCCAAAACTCTGCTTACTTAAGAGTCCGCAGTAAGCTCGATTCTCGATACAAAGGTAGTTACGCTCTCATTTTAAAACTACGTGTTGGATTGTAACGAAACTTTGCATATACAATGACATGAGGTATATCTATGTCTGTAATTAGTTTATGTAGCTTCAGATACCATAGTAAAAATATTTTTTTTTTTATACAAAACTTGTTTTTGCTGGAACCATAAAAACTAATTACAGACAGATTTTTCAGTTACCATAGTAAAAAATTACAGCGAATTTAAGTTTTTCGTACAAAACTTGCTTTTGCTGTATTTCGTTTGTTTTATAAACCGGAACCATATAAACTAATTACAGATATAGATATACCTCATGTCATTGTTTATGCAAAGTTTCGTTACAATCAAACACATAGTTTTAAAATGAGAGCGTAACTACGTTTGTATGGGAAGGTGAAATTCGGCCGAGCTTACTGCGGACTCTTAAATTACATATCTAGCTGTTGCCCGTGACTTTGTCCGCGGAGAATCACACTCATAAAAACTTCCACCATTTCACCCCCTTAGAAGATTTTTCGGAGATGAAAAGTATACGTGTAAATTTCATATACCTTAAAGGCTGAAAGTATAGGCCGTAATTTACGTAAATTGGTACGAGTATCTCTAGTTTAAAAAAAAACAGTTTTTTATACAGATTAATTCGGCACGCAATATATCGGTAACAAAGCCAACAATTCACAGTAACATTTGAAGCTAGCTCGGCGTCTCTGAAACGTCAAATAAATGTTAGCAGTAAATTTCTGCTCGAGATCATTTAAAAAAATAATAACTCTCTATTAGAAAATGTACTTAAGTGACAGTGGGCGGGGCACATAGCACGTAGACCCGATGGCCGTTGGGGCGGAAAGGTTCTCGAGTTGCGACCACGAACCGGAAGGCGCGGCGTGGGTAGGCCCCCCGCAAGGTGGACTGATGACCTGGTAAAGGTTGCTGGAGTCCGTTGGATGCGGGTGGCGCAGGACCGGTCACTTTGGGCACTCTTTGGGGGAGGCCTATGTCCAGCAGTGGGCGTCTTTGGGCTGATATTATGATTAGAAAATGTAATTGTTATATTTTTTCGATAAAACAAACAAATTACTTTCTCAACCGTATGGTTTTTTATATCAATTACAAAATTCTGGGAAACCATCACATGTCCGGTTTATTTTTCTGTCAGTAACACATTTCACGAAACGATACACCCGTGTTTCATATAAGGCCAAGGCTTGGTATCAAATTGATTCTCCGTCCGAAAATTGGGACGCCATTCCACTAGTATTGTTAACTTCTCAAGACATGGTCATGTTAATACAAGTTATCTCTCTTCTGCTTATTTAAGAGCTAAGCTCTTGTCGGTGTAGCTCAAAGTAGGCCCTCCATTTACGCCGATCCCAGGCAACCTATTTGACATCTCGATACGATCTAACACCAACTCTTTTTTTGAGCTGCTGTATGCAGTTTATTCTGGGTCTTCCTCTTTCTCCCTTCCCCTCTAATATGTAATAAATATATGTTTTTGACAAAATATACTTGGTACAAGCTTTTATTGCCGACTGTACTTTTCTGTATAACCGTCGTCAACTACTCATTGAGACAATTCTAACGAGCCCAAACTCGATGGGGTTATATGCTTAGTTTTATTGTAGTTTTATTACGGAGTTCCTATGGCCACCTTCCAGCTCCATCATCAGATCAGCTCCAAGTGATCATAATATTGCATTGTCACGCGATTTGCATATTCGTGCAAAATTTCAACTCAATCGAAAACTGGGAAGTGGATCAAATTTAACTTGCAAGATTTGATTGACAGACAAGGGGACACAGGTGAAACTATATAAATGCTTGTAATATAAGGGGACAGTCTTACATTATACGACCACGCCCTAAACTAAGCAAAGCTTGTAGGCATCGAGACGCTAACTTAGACCAGCGATCAAGAAAAATATCGACCTCTGGATCAGTGCGCAGAACCCCGTTGTATGAGTGGAGCGTGTCGCACAGCGGTGAATGGCAGCGCGGCCGTGGCGCGCACTCCTATGCCGTCAGAAAACTGTGTGTATGTACATGCGCGACTTGTTTGATGGCACTATGACGCAGTTAACAAAATGCCGTGCTATTAATTTTGTTTTGAAGCACCTTACACACTGTAGTTATCCGCTCACAGTTTCTGCATAGCATATGTTACGTTCCACTGCTGCGAAACCGTTTTTTTTTTAATAGATATAGGAAACAGTTATTCATGACAACAAAACACAACAGAAATAAAAACAGTAAAAATAGGTTTGAAAAAAAGGGCGTTGTACGAAATGGTTTCATCTCAGCGTGGTACTGGCGCGATTGCCAGCGCTGATCTTCCGAAGGAACCATAAAGTGATTTCCCAGCCGGTAACAAATAATAAAACAAAAGAAAAAATATATATATATAACAATAATAAAAATTAAAATGAACTATCATAAAAGAAAAAAAAGAAGACTTTATATCTGATTTTGTTTGTGCAGTTTTACTAAATAACAATTACAAACACAATAGTAGGCATAGAAGAGTATAAGAAAAATGGACAAGTGACAAGTACCATATTTATGGTAAGTATATAATAAATAAATGCGTTTTAAGGATTGCGTTAAGCGAGATACAGCTGCGTGTAAAATTTTCTATCAGCACGCCTATCATGGGACGGCCGCGACATAGTGTTCTAATAAGAGAGACGGATAGTGCGAGAAAAATCGAGAGAGCTCGCGCGCCGTCGCGTTTTAGCCGTGCAGGCCTGGGAAAAGCTTGCCGAAGAAACGTTGTATAGATGGATAGTGCAAACGCGTTGTGGACGGCAGAGCGTTGTGCGATGAAACCTGCCCCCCTATTCTGTAACTTGTTTTAAGCTCACCTCAACGCTCACCCACAAATATATCTTGACACCGCGATGCGTAGTAAACAAGCGGAGGTCTAGTTTCATGACGGGCGACAGGCGGGGTGAGCCGCATTAACGCTTAGTGAATAACAGCCCTGGTGCGAGACACTGGCCATTAGAAGGTTGCGTAGACAACAAACTGAAACTAGAGCCTCTAGCATGATTTTGTCGGCCAGAAATGTGGAATATAGGTCTCTACAGTCACCAATAACGATGTCTCCATAGCAATGTTTGAATGGTCTGAAATAGCCTATAATGATGACTGCTGCAAAAGCCTCCCAGTTCTTACGACAGTCGTCTCGTTCCTGTGCTATTTCTTGCCAATCCGTACAAAACACGTCGACGTCGTCCCGCCGTCTCTGCGTCGGGCTGCCTTGCACGCAACCTTGTCATCATCAGCCGAAAGACGTCCACTGCTGGACATAAGCGTCCCCCAAAGAGTGCCAAAATGACCGGTTCGCATCCTTGTATTGACAGAATAATACCATAATGGCCGTGTTCATAAACGATCAACAAATCGGAAAGATCCGTGTACTATTTGAGTCCGACAATTTATAACCGATTGCCCGACATAATTAGAAATGCAGCTACAACCCCAGCGTTTAAAAAAAGACTCAATATATGGCTCATGGAGAAATTATTTTATACTTACGATGAATTCTTTAGTCTACCTATCCTAATGTAATTAGATAATCCTAAAATAGTAGGTACGTACATAATAAAATGATAATTATGAGTAATATTACTATATGACCTGTAACCATGTTATTAATAAAATATTTCATTTCATTTCATTTCAAACCTATTATAGCTAAATATAATAATAAGTGCCCTTACTACCTAATATTCAAAAGCGGGGCCGTCAGCTTTAGGCAAACCGGTAATTGTTGAATGCAACTTTGTCAGCTGTAGGTGCTATGTAGTAAAGTTGTGCGAGTGTAGTGGCATTGCCAATAAATAAATAAAAAACAAATAGACGCCATTTGGTGAAGAAACATCGTGAGGAGGGGTCTAGTTTTCCCTCTGGGTTGGAAGGTCAGATAGCAGTCGCTTTCGTAAAACTAGTGCCTATGCCAAATCTTAGGATTAGGTGTCAAAGCGGAACCCGGGCTCCTTTAGGGCACAACCGGGAATAACGCTAGCAGGCTGATGTTCAAATAGACGCTATCTATATCTCAAAACATCATGAAAACGAGTTGAATCTAGCACCGTCCGTTTGTTGTGACGTGTTATCATGGAGTATGAAAAGGGTTTTACACTGGGCGCACGATGGGACGCGAGTTTACTTAGGGCCAGTCGCTAAAATGCTATTGTATGGGCATTTTGATGTTATTGTCAGTACTAAAGTACGATACAGTTTTTGCATTGAAAATTATAAATTATTCCTACTCGTAATCACGAGCGATTTTAATCCTAATAACAGAAAGAAAGCAAAAGATGTTTTTTGAATTTCATTTGTTTATATCCTGTTCTTAATACGAAACAAATTGATTGTATCGGGCTCAAAATACTCAGGCTTATTGAAGTACTAGACCTAGAATGAACTGCATAGAGTAACTTAAAAAGAGAGTTGATGTTAGGTCGTATCGAGATGTCAAAGAAGTTGCATGGGATCGAATATGGAGGGTCTACTTTAAGCTACACCGACAAGAGCTTAGCTCTTAAAAAAAGAAAAAGAAGAAGAGATTGGAACTTGTTTACATCGTAGCTGCTTACAAACTTTAATCCCCCATTTCACCCCTTCAGTGGATGATTTCCGGGATAAAAACTGTCCTATGTCCTTCCCCAGGATTCAAACTATCTCCATACCAAATTTCATATCAATCGGTTTAGCGGTTTAAGCGTGAAGAGGTAACAGACAGACAGACAAACAGACAGACACACTTTCGAATTTATAATATAAGTATGGATTCACCCCCTTAGAGGATGATGTCCGAGATAAAAACGATCTTATGTCCTTCCCCGGGACTCAAACTATCACTATACCTAATTTCATCCAAATCTTTTCAGCGGTTTAAGCGTGAAAAGTTAACAGCCAGACAGACAAACAGACAGACAGACAGACACACTTTCGCATTTATTATATTAGTATGGATAGTATGCATTAGGTAAAATAAAACATTAAGTCAAATTATTTTCGCTAAGTGAACTGTATAGATACCGAATTTAGTTTGATTGAGACGGACTCGTTTTTGTCAGGATGATGGCCGTTGAAACTACTCAGCACAAAAAATGTCTGACAAAATGCTTATCAGAATTCTTTCAAAGTTTTATTACATTAAACATTCCGAATAGACGGGCTAGTTATAAAAAAATCCTCAACACGATCTCGCCAACTTCCCGGCCTAGGGAAACTTTTAGTTCACAAAGTAAGTAAGTAATGAGATTTTTTACAGTCCATCGCTTGCGGCGCAGTAAAGCCGTAGTCCAGTCAATACAGAACCGCCCGAAAGACATCCACTGCGGGAAATAGGCCTCCACCAAGGAGTGCCACAATTACCGGTCCTGCGCCACCAGCGGACTCCCGCGCCCTTTAACGGGTCATCAGTCGGCCTTATGGGAGGGGGGTGGGGGGGGTGGGGATTAAACTATTATATTAAGATTTCGTCCTTCTCCTTCTCGCTTTTACCATTTTGCAAGATCTTGGGCGTGCTCTTTTGTGAGGATAGTTTAGCTCATGTAAAACGATAATAATATGAGGTCTAATCATGAATATATTATTAATTTATACCGACGTTTCGGATGTGTCGCAACATCCTCGGTCGCGTCTTCTCGCAGATAAAAAATATTTCAATCGGGACTTAATCCCGATATGAAATATTTTTTATCTGCGAGAAGACGCGACCGAGGATGTTGCGCGTCAAAATGATGTATAAAATTCGTGAAAGAATAAATCAATATAATATTATATGTCGCTCCTCACCCGCAGCCGAGACAGTATGAACAGTATCCTTAGTACGCTGGCCCAGCGTTGGGATTCGCCCCTGGTTGAGCGGCATTTACAATTGCACCGGACACAGTACCAGTGCGGAAATTATAGAGTATAATTTGTACTAACCCGAGTGTATAAGTTTTGTTTGTATTACCTAACTCTATGGATTGTAAGTCCGAAATAAATGTTTGAATTGAATTGAATTGAATTAGATCCACTTAAAAAGGTAAGATGCGAGCGTGAAAATTTGAAACAGAAATTTATTGATTGTTTGATAGATTGTTGGATGTCCAAGCTTTAAAAAAATGCACTTGTATTTTTCTGAAACTAAGAGGCTTAGTTTCTTATCCAGTAGGTAAGTATAAAAGTTAAGGTGTCTTCTTGGCGTTGATTGGACTACTTAGTCGTAATCGTTACGCCTAAAGGTTTGACGTGGCAGCAAAAACAAAATACAACACAGACATGAGAACATTAGGATAATGGCACGCGTTGTGAGTAGCTATAGCATATTAGCACCTCTGCGGTTTTTTCGGGTTTTTACCAGATTTACAGCCAAGAATAGCTACGTAGCCGATCCCGTTAAATCTAATCGCAGAAACCGAAGATAATAGATTACCCACTAATAGAAGTGGAATTCAAAATAAAAGACATACTGGAGAGACAGGGAAAGACTACGGCGCAGTTATATAGACCAAATAAAGAAAAAAGCTGTTGTCGTGTCGTATTAGCAAATCAAAAGGCTGGCGTACGACAGAGAGAAATGAAAGATACACCACCGACAAGAAGAACCTCTTTAATTTGTGATGAATAGAAATATATAATTGTAATCCTACTAATATTATAAATGAGAAAGTTTGTATGTTTGTTGCTCAATCACGCTTAAACGGCTTAACCGATTTTGATGAAATTTTGCACGAAGATAGTTTGTAGGCTGGATTAAAATATAGAATAGTTTTTATTACGGGTCCACGCAGACGAAGTTGCGGGCGGAAGCTAGTAAATAATAATTGGTACAACGCTGAAGTAACAGATAATTCGGTTAAACTAAAAAATACATCGTATTCAAATACGGCTTTGTAAAAATTACGTAACATCACATGACAGAGCTTAAATTTAAACATTCAGATGTTGACTTCTGTCAAATCGTCCGACGACCAATATAGGCTCTTAAGAATCAGTACTACTACCCACATGATTCCGAATCACCGTAAATCCTCACAACCTAAACCATCGAATATCGATGCAAGCTCCAACTCTGGGAATTGTTTATTCAATAAAGTTTATTATTTATCGTCGCAACACCCGTTTAAAAAAGACATAAGTGACACGGCAAAACGCGGCACATACGCTCTTTTTAAAAAGGTATCGTCGCACCTGCTTCACCTAACGCCTTAAGTGTTAAGGAAAAAAAGGGCAGTTACGACCTTTTTTGGACGATAGGGACTTCGCGTGCCCGACAGCGATAAGCGGACGGATAAATTTGGGATTAAATTTCGTAATGTACACCTCTGGCGCCATTTTGGGTAGTGACAGGATGAGCTCCAAATGAGGTACGAGAGTATCGATACAGACGGATGGAGAAATACTTCATACTGACAATCTGCATTTTTGACAACCTGAATCTATAGTGTATGTATACAAGGTGTAACATAAATGGGGTATGAACCGATCAAGGGCTTAACAGGTATCGTGTTCTGATAAGAAAAAACAGAAAAAAAAATTATGACGCGATTTTTTTTTTACATTTCTATGGAGCTTGTCGCCCCAGTCAGCCAACGCTTCATACTAAAGTAAAAAAAAGGCGTCAAAAAAATTTTTTTTTCTGTTTTTTCTTATCAGAACACGATACCTGTTAAGCCCTTGATCGGTTCATACCCCATTTTCGTTACACCCTGTAGATACACAAGCTTCTGCCCGCGACTCCGTCCGCGTGGAACTCGTTTATAACGTAGCTCCATACAAACTTTCAACCTCCATTTCATACCCTTATTACGGGCCCATTCGAGCATAAAAACTATCCTATGTCCTTCCCCGGGACTCAAACTATGTCTATACCAAATTTCATCTAAATCGGTTCAATGGTTTAGGCGTGAAGAGGTAACAGACAGACAGACACTATTGAGGGTTTCCTCATTACAGAGGGTCGTGGTCATGTCACTGGAACATTTTTTCACGGGTGATGTTTTTTTTTTTTTTTTTCACAAGAGCCAGTTACAAATACATGAATTAATTCCGCCAAACTGCAAAGCAGTTTGTTGGCGATGTGTCTCCGTAACCGAGTAACAGTAACCGAGTGCAGAGCATAGTGAACTGTAGTATCAGTGGCTGCGTGAATTTGGTTTGGCAATCTGAAGCTTCTTTATCTATGTATATTAATATTGGGACACAGTAAAGGAGATATTTTTGAAGTACCTATATATATCGCCATCTTTTTTTAGGTCTAACTCTGCCTTGGTAGCCACAAATAGTTGGCATGGTTGAATATCTTCTTTTACGCAACAAACCGGAACGGATTAGATATAAACCGAATGATACTATACTATAACAAGAACAATAATTACAAACCGAGATTAGCCGACTAAAACACGTTTGCTATAATCTAGCTTACTATGGGCCTCATAAGAAGGCTCAAAGTCACCCAAAGGGCAATAGAGAGGGCTATGTTGGGAATTTCTCTGCGCGATCGCATCAGAAATGAGGCAATCCGCAGCAGAACCAAGGTAACGTGGCAGTCGGCGGGGCACATTGCACGTAGAACCGATGGCCGTTGGGGCGGAAAGGTTCTCAAGTGGCGACCACGTACCGGAAGGCGCAGCGTGGGTAGGCCCCCCACAAGGTGGACTGATGACCTGGTAAAGGTCGCGGGAGTCCGCTGATGCGGGTGGCGCAGGACCGGTCATTGTGGCACTCTTTGGGGGAGGCCTATGTCCAGCAGTGGACGTGTTTTGGCTGATGATGATGATAATTAAGCTATTCATTTTATAATAAGCAAGTGACCTTCATCAAATGTGAATTGATTTAATTTCTCGTTCAAACGGATTTCCATCACCAATTACCCCTCCCTTACTCAGCGTCTTCCTAAACCACAAAAGTTATTTACACTTAATTGCTTTTCGTGGCTTCCTGCAACTCGATGTAATTATAAAGTGACATTTGAGCTACGATAAGTGACAGTTTGAGTTCCGGCCCATCCCTAGTGCGAGATTGAAAACGTTTTCCACCGCTTTGCGCTCTAGGCCCTCGTATGTTCGTAGGGTGAGATTTCATCTGTAATTATTCTTTCCATTTGCTGGTGAATACTGGTTTTTACATTTTGATGTTAAATAAAATACGAGTTGTATTAACCAGGGCGTAATCGGGTATAATTATATTTATTCAGCTCTTTGGGATCACCGCCCTGCTTTGTATCTGTAGTAGCGGGCTTCTTAATTATTCAATTTTAACCACCATTTGCTTGAATAAGTTTTATTGAAATAACTTGTCATTTTGACATCTGTCATGTACCCCAAAAGGCGGGACTGTAGCGTTTCGCTACTAAGGAATGCACACGTTTAGTTGCGCTCATACTATCGACATCACAGCTAACTGACCATCAGTGCACCTTAAGTGCATGGTAATAAGGTTCTATATAAACACAGGATGGTCAGTTAACAGTGTTGTCGTTTGTACAACAGTATCCTATTTGAAATAATTCATGTTGACTGAAGCAAATAGTGAATTCTATTTAAGTTTAAGAGCGAAACAATCGAATTAATTGAGTGAGCACGTTCCGACACAAGACTTAATTGAGGCGTGGTTGTATTGGCAGGGAATTGTTATTTTATTAGAACATTAGATGCCGAAAACACTGTTGGAAAGGTTAAGGCCCTATTTAATGATATATTTGAAACCTCAACTCATGTTCCACGCTTCCGATCGAAAAAATCACTAATCGCAAATCACAAATCAATTTTTAATCTCTCTTCTCTTCTTCTCAGACGTACACTTTTGTCAGGGTGGTCGTGGTCACGTTGATGGCGTACTCAGTGGGTCTCCATCGGTGGATCTCTTGCCAACGGTCACCGTTTTAGATATGACGCGCCACTTTAGACGGTTTGTGCCATTGTGGGTGCACTGGACCATGCTGGTCTCCGGGGCCCTTTTTACTACTGCGGGCGACTAGAGTCGCTAACGTAACGCAGTATGGCGAGGCGGTGCGGTGTGCGGTGCGTGTGCCGGGTGGGTCTAGTGAGCTGTGACCCTGCATAAATTCTAATATCATCGGTATTTAGATTTAGAATAAAAACAAAGTTAAAATCTAGAAAATAATATCACGCTCTAAATCAAACATGAGTATCCTTACGCTAAAATGCCGTTAATAGTGATGATCGTTTATCTTTATCTGTCACTTAGATATTATATTATTAAATCGATTTTGGTTAACAGAGGTTTCTTAAGTTACATGCACAAAGAAGACTGATATATCAGAGATAAAAATATCAACAAAAAGCTTCATGTTATATGTAACGTGTTACTTGAAATAAATTCATTCGTTCATAAGGATACCATTTCCGCACATGTCCGGCGTAATAATTTTTCATTTACGTCCCTGGACCACTAAGGGTACTATTTATTTTCCTGACCCTCCATCTATGTCGCGTTGTTGGACAGGCAAGTGAAACTTTTCCTTCTATTTTATTTTACTGAAATTTAAACATAGAGATAACTATGTGGTGGATAGTTGACTATTCTTTAAATGTTTTTTACTAGTGACTTAAATGGTTTTAACATAACCTAACCTAACCACACACCGTACTAGAAAACATGACTGTGAAATCACTATAATAGGGAATAAAATAGAATTTGATTTGTTTCAAAATCGAACAAAACAAGACTAATGCAACCCTCTTTCAAGTTAGAATTATAAAGAACCCATTGAACAGGAGGCTGCCATTTAAAAGGCATTCCTAACGATATCAGACAGTCAAAGGAATAATATGATCACATGAGGTTTTCATTAAACTAGTGTACATGCAAAATCTTGGGATTACGTAGATGCCAAAGCGGACCGGCTCCTTTAGGGTAATACCGGAAAAAATGCTAGGATGATGGTAAGGATTTCATTTAATATTTTCGAATATCTAAAATACCAGAAAAGTCCATGTGTTTCACAGCGCGTCACGTAATTTTGGCGTGTGGCGCCAAGTCACGCCACGCTTATTGCGTCGCGGCGTCACCGGCGGAAGCTCATTTTTGGCCGAAACAAATAAGTTGTCGGGCGTGAAGTGGCGTTGGTATGACGTAATAATAACCCTTCTCTGTAGGGGGGGTCACGTAAGAACAAATCTAGATTCTGTTCTTTTATTGTGTAGAGATTCGTGAGTTGACTGTAATAAAATAACGTACTTAAAAAAAACGAATGACTCTTTGGTGGGGACCAAGCAGTAAGCGGTAGGCAGCTTACTGAGGGCTACCAATATGTCAGCTAATTTTCTTGTCGAATTTTTTGGAAGGTGCTTGATACTGAAAGACGAAACGCGGGTAAACCCACAAGGTGGACTGATGACCTGGTAAAGTCCGCTGGATGCAAGTGGCGCAGGACCAGTCACGTTAGCACTCTTTGGGGGAGGTCTATGTCCAGCAATGTGCATCTTTCAAGCTGATATGATAATGTTGATGTCAATGTTTTTTTGTCCGAATTCGATAAAATTGTGTAGGTTCAATAGCTAGTGATTATGAGCAACTCGTCTTAACTATGAGTATATGACAAAACACTACACGTCAAGTAAAGACTGCTATGCCTGTTAAATTTTGATTTTATAAAACCCACAAAGTAGTATATCCTAATTTACATAATTCCGGGTAACGACGTGTTTGAAAAATACCTTATCACGCCGAAGCATACATTTTAATAACCCTTACCCGCTAACAAAGCGTCAACAGGGCTTTGCTTGATACAAAACAGCCTTAACATTGTACTAACCTCGCATATTCTTATTACCTTTTTCTTTCGGTATAATGGATTGTAACGAGAACTGGCGCCCAACAAGGGACCTACTCGTATATTAAAAATAAAACATCGATTCTCGCGAGGAAAACCGATGTTTCTGATTTTTTCTGTACTAGTTATTATAAACAGAAAAAGGCTGTAAGATTCCGAATGTAAGTCTGCATATAGGAGATAATATTCGGAAATACTTATCCAAAAAAAAACCTAGTATCCATATAAAGTGTCAAAAATAAATTGCGTTACTAAAAATCTGAGTTTTGGTCTAACGCGTCGATATAAAAATGATAGGCCTTTACTACAATGATGTGACTATAAAAAAAATATGATTTTGCTTGTGGCTTAGGCTAAATTACCCTAGCATTCGATTAAGGATAAGAAAATAAATACAGGCAATTTTCTGGAAAAAAAAAATCATCAGATCGAATGCGTTGTCAGAAGAAGAGAAACGTTTTAGAGTAAATAAAAGCTAAAGAAGCTACAAAGCGATAATTTTAACAAAAGGGGCGCACAAACGTGGGGTCACTGTAAAAAGTTATGTCGTGTCGTGTCGATCGACGAAACAAAAACACGTAGACGTAATTGCACTCAGCAGGTTCGCAGGTGGAGGATTTGACCTACTTGTGAAGGTAATTTCGGATTTAGCGTTCGCTTCACATTTAGCAGCATTTTGTCTTGAAGGCAAATTCGCTTGTTGAGTTATTATGCGACGGCAAATTGAAAATTACCCGGAGGAACAGCTGCGAAGCAAGATCGCAGCACGCTGTTTTATTTATTTATATCAAAATACGCCTTTTCATGTTTGCAGGAAATATTTACTTTTGGCAAAACTATAACACAAGCTCCTTTCTGCCCGCGACTCCGTCCGCGTGGAACTCGTTTATATCGTAGCTCGATACAAACGTTCACCCCCATTTCGCCCCCTTAAAGGATGATTTCCGGGATAAAAAGTATTCTATGTCCTTCCCCAGGATTCAAACTATTACGAGTACCACACCAAATTTCATACCAATTCGGTTCCGCGGTTTAAGCGTGAAGAGGAAACAGATAGACACACTTTCGCATTTATGATATTAGTATGCATAAGCTAGTATGCTTATTAGAAATAATAATAACAGCTCGCCATAAGTGTGTTGCAGACCAATTTAACATCAACTTTAAGTGACTCTTCCTCTTGACTTCGCACAGTCGAGTTTAAAACAGATGTACGTTCGCAAAGTACCTACAAAAATATAGGAGAAACCTTATAGCATAGCCCTGAAAAATAAAATTGGGTTCACATTATTTTTTTAATGATTCCATATTTTCAAACTCGACTGTTAAGCTTGCCATAAAAAGTATAATTTTAATAATGAACGGCTCGGCATAAGTATGATGAATGATGACCTAAGCCTAACCTTAACTTCTAGCTCGGCTTCCTATTCCTTTTATCTTACCTTTGTAACCACATAGAAGACAAATTCTTGGCAAGAAAAGTTAAAATTTGTGAGCATCCTTTATATATTTCCAGACCTTTGTACACAACTCGGATACACCGGTGCACTCATATATTTGATAGAAACAAAGTGAGCTGCACAAGGCATTTATTTACTCTTACTGGTAGCAAGCACGGCTCGTATAAAGCAACTACGCTTGTTATTTCTTGCAGAGGTAGTTTTCTTTTTAGCAGGTAGTCGATATGTCGTTGGGTTTGTGAGTGAATAGAACATATAGGATGCGATGAGATTTATCTGTGTTTGGATTGATACATGAATTCAACAACATCGGTTTAAGGCTTGTCTCGAATGATTTCTATGTATTTAAAGATTTCTCTATACATATTTAAGTATGTCTATCGTCGTCGGGTACAGTACATGCTTTGCTTAGTTGGGTCTAGGTCGCTTTGTGTAAGATCGTCCCCAAATATTGAGTTATTTATTAAAATATTATTATTTTATTATTACGAGTATTTAGTCCTAACATCAACTCCCTTTGAAAAAAAGACCGGGTTGCACTCCGGGAGTGCCGACAGAATCTCACGTCTTACGAATCTTACGGTCACGTGACCTGTGGCGAGTTTAACAATTTTTCCCCATCACAAATAGTGCACAGCGCCGCTAAAGAAGTTTTCACTTCAAAAAACATGTTAGGTCGTATCGAGATGTCAAAGAGGTCGCCTGGGAGCGGAGTAGATGGGGGGCCTACTTTGAGCTACACCGACAAGAGCTTAGCTCTTAAATAAGAACAAGAGTAGAAGACCCGTATAAAACATTAATTTGACGGTCAGTTTAGCCTAGTCAGTATCAGCAGTGACTGCCTACGAAGCTGACGGTCCTAGTTTCGAATTAAGGTAAGTACAAATGTTTGTGTGATGATCATTGTCTCGCATGTTTTCTTTGTATTTAAATATTGACATCTATTAAATAAGTCGTCTAGGACCCATAAATTATTTATAACTAACTAGCTTCCGCCCGCAACTTCCTCCGCGTGGACCCGGGATAAAAACTATCCTATATTTTAATCCAGGCTATAAACTATCTTCGTGCAAAATTTCATTGAAATCGGTTCAGCCGTTTAAGCGTGATTGAGTAACAAACATCCAAACATCTAAACTTTCGCATTTATAATACTAGCTTCCGCCCGCGACTTCGTCTGCGTGGACTCGGGATAAAAACTATCCTATATTTTAATCCAGGCTATAAACTATCTTCGTGCAAAATTTCATTCAAATCGGTTCAGCCGTTTAAGCGTGATTGAGTAACAAACACCCAAACATCTAAACTTTCGCATTTATAATGCTAGCTTCCGCCCGCGACTTCGTCTGCGCGGACTCGGGATAAAAACGATCCTATATTTTAATCCAGGCTATAAAATATCTTCGTGCAAAATTTCATTCAAATCGGTTCAGCCGTTTAAGCGTGATTGAGTAACAAACATCCAAACATCTAAACTTTCGCATTTATAATGCTAGCTTCCGCCCGCGACTTCGTCTGCGCGGACTCGGGATAAAAACTATCCTATATTTTAATCCAGGCTATAAACTATCTTCGTGCAACATTTCATTCAAATCGGTTCAGCCGTTTAAGCGTGATTGAGTAACAAACATCCAAACATCTAAACTTTCGCATTTACAATGCTAGCTTCCGCCCGCGACTTCGTCTGCGTGGACTCGGGATAAAAACTATCCTTTATTTTAATCCAGGCTATAAACTATCTTCGTACAAAATTTTATTCAAATCGGTTCAGCCGTTTAAGCGTGATTGAGTAACAAACATCCAAACATCTAAACTTTCGCATTAATAATATTAGTAGGATTAGTAGGACTGAGCTTCCTAATCCTATGGGACTAGTTCGATTTGTGTAAGATTGTCCCCTTTATCTTGTGAAACCCCCAGGGCGCGGCACGTGACAACTCTCGATTGAGAACCGCTTTCCGCATTTAAAATGGCGACAAACAAATATGGCCGCTAATTGAGCTTACACAACGCGGACAGCCGGCGTAGCATGGTAGGCATTTTAACGCTTATTGCTGTCGAGAGGACATCCATCACGTTCTGGCAAGTATGCGAGTGCGAGAGTGACGGATGTCTTGTTTACAATGATAAGTGATAAAACGGCAACCATCTTAGGCTCGCTAGAGGCAGGTGATCGTAATATAAATTAGTGTAACAGTCAACTGAATGAAATCAATACTTAGTCCAAACTCTGGCTGTAAATAAGCCAATAATGGATTTAGAAGTAAGAACTTACATGAAACTGAAATCAAATTTATCTGATAATATTAGTATCGATAAGATCAGTATCCCGCGTCAAATTTGTCACAAACCTCATTAGGCTGTGTATACACTATATATTTTCCGATAACACCACATTGGAACGATACTCCGATGACCAAGGATCAATTCAAATAGCTGTATTGAAGCCGCTATTCTAAAAGCATTGTTTTATGTCTGTACATGTCGTTGGTAGAGTCCATACTGTTACTGTTATGCTCTCGACAGCTTTGGACTCGCAACAAAGTCCAATATCGATAAATAAGAAGCCAAGCAAATTCGCTTTTTAAAATGACTTGTTAAAGATAAAATTAAACTCAAATGTAAAGGTAACTATCAACAACTCTTTAAAATCTGTAGAATATTACCGGTAAGCATGAAACATAAGTATCTACTTGCTACTAATAACCACGGCTGCCTGGAACATAACTGTTCGTAAACTATTCGTTCCTAAGATAAACAATTACTATGGGGACAGAAGTCTCAAAAAGCGTATCCCATACCTACTGAATAGTTTGCCTGAAACCATTCGACTGGAAAAAAATAAGAGCAAATTCAAAAGACTATTAAAAACGCATTACCTAGATGTACTTATGTAACACCTAGAAAGTTTAGTATGTATAACCGACTTATGGACAGTATATTACACTGTTATTTATATTAATGTATGTCTAACCTAGAGACTGCCGTTCCCACAGTCAAACTGTTACTACAGTTTTGTGGGGCTATGTTTTAATTTTTAGTAGTAATAAAAAATACTTATTAAATAAATAATAAAAAATAAAAAAGGACGGACGGATGCTTTTGAACGATAATATTATATTATTAACCTAGGGTTGTAAAACAAGGAATATAAAATGAATTAAAATAAGTAAATCAGTAATCAGTCATTTATTCGCTTAAACATGGTACAAATAGGTGGTTCAATAATAATTACAGAGCTACATGTTTGGTCACAAGGACATGCAAATATAATATATGGATAGATAAGTAAAGTAGATGTAATTTAAGATACTGATACTATGTAGAACTTATAATATTATAATTGTGTAAAAAAAGATTTTCACACGAAACTGGGTCCTGTAACGCAGGGTTTCCTAGCTCAGGACGCAGGTCGTGATATTAATTGTTTGTTTTGTATAATAAACTTTTTTTTAAATTTCAGTTTGCAGGTTTGCAGTTAACCTTAGTAGTTTGGACCATTTCATCTACAGGTACTATTTCGATATAAAATAATCCCTATTGATTAGAGTAAGTTACTGTGAATTTTACGGTCAGTTCGGATGGCAGTATGATTTGTGTACAGAAATCAATCAATCGTTGAATAATGCCGAATCAATGCTCAATTAACGGCAATAATGGACAGAATCATAGTATTTGAACTATATTAGTCGACTGCGACTATTTTGAGAATGAAGAAGCAATCAGTTCGTATGAACTTTGACGTATTTATATGGCAAAATTGTCACCTCCGATTAGGATTGGACATAAGCCACGTGCTCGTAAGGCGATGTACGCCAGGAAAGTGTTCAACATGTGCATCTTTCCTGACGAAATAAAGTTACTATGAGGTAATAGTTTTAACACTTTCACTGCCAGGAACCCGCCCAGCGGACGCCTACGCCGTAGTCGCGTTCCGCTTCATATGAGGAAAACCACGGGACCGGCTACGACGTAGCGATTCTTGGCAGTGAATATGTTAAACACAAATTGTCCACTTGGCTCCTGGACAAGCCCTTCTATAGCGGAAAAAGTTGTTTAAATCAAAGGTGACATAGAATTTGGAAATTTTGACTCCGTGGTTATTTTGGGATTTATTTTATAACTATTGCTAATTTTGTGAATTCAATTATTTATTATTGACATTATTGTTATAAATAATGTAATCGTACCGTCGCATTCGAAAATGATTGCATACCTGTATGCAGGCTGCATACATGGAACTGTATTTTAATGTATAAGGCCTATTTGCATCAACTGTATTCCAGCAAATAAAGGATTTGATTGATTGATTGATTGGAGACAGATTTTCCATATAAATTCCCATTCTCATCCAACCGGTTCCGATTTCGGTTTGATAATATCAAATTTAGTACAGGTCGAACCGTATACACATATATTTTTGAGGATACAATGAGTAAAAAAACTTATATCAACCTAGGTCCAATAAGAAATACAATAAATAAATAAATAGATACATCACCTGAAACGAAAACAACGATCAAGGATTTTTTGAGCAGATTCGTCTCGGGAGTGATATCAGTCACTGACATTGTAACATTGGTATCATATTGGTATACGATATTTCTTACCGAATTGACCTCCAGAACACCCGAAAATGACAGTTCGTACTCTATCTCTGTCGCTCTAAGCTAAGGCAAGTGCAATAGGCACGGAGATATTCGAAATGTTTCGCTCTTTGCTAATATACCGCATTTCCGAAATACCAGATTTTGCAAAATATCGGATTATCAATATATCTCACTTTTAGCTTACCACATTCCCGTTACACAAGTTTATAAAATCGTAAGGTACTCATGGAACTAAATCGTTTTTTAGAATGTCCTATACAGAAAATTTGGTATATTGGTAATGTGATAAATCAAGAATGTGGTATTTTGCAAAATCTGGTATTTCGGGAATGCGGTATATTAGCAACGAGCGAAATGTTTTAACAGTCAAAGCCCAGGGGCCGTAGACAAGGTTACAATCGACAAGCGCTAACGCCAATAGAAAATAATAAAATGTAGGGGGGAATGACATGCCGACGAAACACTTTTCGTTAACATCTGTCATTCCCATACATTTTATTAGTTTTCTATCAACGTGCCACCTGTTCGCCGCCGGGAAGTTGCACCTGCCAGGCTTGCGGTCGTGTATGCCGCTCCCGCATTGTACTCCAGGCAAAATACGGTTTTGAAAAACATTAATTTATAATAGCGTTTTTTTTGTTGATTACATTTGAGAATGTTATTCTAAGATAATTTATTCAAGAATCCGACAAACTTTCCACCCGGAAGTAATTATGTAGATTTCTATGAAGCATGCATTGTCTTTTTTTATACGATTTATCTTGAATATTATAGAGCAAATGTAAATGAAACAAAATAAAGACAAAATATTTATTAAAATATTTTTTCTGACTTTTCAGAAGTTAGTTAACTTATCATTTTTTTGATGTCTGAAATTTTGTCGGATTTTGTCGCTGGGTAACTATTTAATTGATAATATATCCGTTACACATAAAAAATAAGCTATTATAAATTATTTCCAAAATTGACATTTTTTCCATACGAGTTGTCAGTTCATTTACTGGACTATTGGCTTACACAGCCATGGAAGACGTTGTCCCCCTTCTTGACACTGCTTGTATGGTCTGTAATAGATTTAAAGGCCATTGATTGATTGGCGTTAGCGCTTGTCGATTGTAACCTTGTCTAGGCCCCCAGGTGCTTCCAAAATATACGATAATCTTTAGGTACGTATAAAACCTTAGGTTATAAGGGTCGCTGGCATAATAAATACTGCAATTCTTACCTCCATATAAAAGGCACTTAAACTTTATTTTCTAACTACCCTTTTAGTATTTTTACCTCCATTAGAGCAACTTGGCACAGACTGATAAAAGATTAAGTTTTATAAAGTAGGTATCTCGAATAATATTTTATGGTGTATGCTTTATTACAGACTTGGTACGTGCGTTGCTCTGATAAGTATCGGGTGACCTTTAATCATATTTAAACTTGATATCCTCGAGCATTCACTTGTAATGAGCATTCTACGACGCCGGCGCAGAACACCACTCTTAGCTTCGAATAGCAAAATAACTATTAAAACTACAATCGTCGACACCGACAAATTAGAATCGGATCAATCGTTATATTTGGGATGAATGTAATTGGGAGTGGCCATAGTAGTCGATATTTTTAATTTACAAAAAAACGTGTTTTCCTGGTTTAATGTACTTATTCCCTTTTTTCAGAGATGAGTGAATTTTTGAAAGCAGGCGCAAGTAAGTAGTTATAAATAAAATAGTAGATTTAAGAGAGCAAAATGGTATATTTACGGCAAGTGCGGTATATTGTATCCTGAGGGAAGCGAAATATCCTACGATACAGCGAAATATCCTCCCCTCGCTTTGCTCAAGATTCTATTGTAGAATCTTCATCGGAAAGAGGGGTTCAAGTGTTTACGCCAGAGACGGAAATCATTTCGCTAACGAGTTTGCACATACTGGTTTTTATCACCGGGAGGGAAACAATGACTCTTTTTCTGAATAGAAAGTGTGAAAAATATTTCACGTGCGCGCAAAACAAACTTGATATCAAACCAACACATTCAGTCAAACAGACTCCTTTGACATGACATTGTCTATATCATAAAAACTCGGGATCCGCACCAGCTAATGCGGACGAAGATGAATGGTCAGGAGGCCTCTTGCGGCGAGCGGCTGACAGCGGCCGCTCAGTTTGCGTCAGACTGTACTTACAGAGGGTGGACGCGACCGCATTGAGGTAATAACTACAGTCGAGTTCATGAATATGTATACGCTCATAGGCTCATACCCCTAACAATAATGTCGTGTTCAGATAAGTTCCGTCGCTTTGTCCGTGATGCAAAAATGCACATATTTCGTACTGTCGTCTCAACATACATTGAAAT
The DNA here is from genome assembly GCA_947049275.1 of Epinotia bilunana. Lineage (NCBI taxonomy): Eukaryota > Metazoa > Arthropoda > Insecta > Lepidoptera > Tortricidae > Epinotia > Epinotia bilunana. The sequence goes on along the minus strand of OX346275.1, from coordinate 10,362,468 downwards.
AATGCCAAAAATGCAAGCATCTCTTTGTCGTCGACCGTAGCTCGTACCGAAAAGGAAAATTTCGATCAAACTTCTTAAGATTTCCGTTGTGAAAAGACTAACGGCCGTATTCATAAACGTTCTACAAGACTATTTTAACTAAAATGGTGTTAAAATTCATCTGTCACTTGGACGTTTATGTTTGTAAGAAAGGGACAAAGCATTTTTAATTTAGCAGAGGTGTTTTAAGTTTTATGAATAAGGAGGTAAATGTCTTTTACTTCCTATTTGGACATATTGTATATTTCGTTTCATTGTACTACATACTAGCACTTATAGGCTCGTTTAAACATTACCACATTGGCTACCAGAAGAACCAAAATCTTTTAATAATGGTAATGGCACAATAGCACAAATTTTATGCTATTTCTAAAATATAAATAGCACAAATTTTATGCTATTTCTACTCAGAATCTTGATCTCTTTCCATACCAAAAGGAGAAAAAAAGTGTCCAAAAATCTCCATACATTTTTATGCATTTTCCACAACGCATGGGAAATGCGGCACTCTTTGGGGAGGTCTATGTTCAGCAGTGGACGTATTTTGGCTTAGGAAATGTTAACAATAGGAAATAAATCTTTGTGTAACTGGGTTCCGTACCCAAAGGGTAAAAACGGGACACTAACCCTATTACTAAGACTTCGCTGTCTGTCCGTCCGTATATCCGTCCGTCTGTCCGTACGTCTGTCTGTCACCAGGCTGTATCTCAAGAACCGCGATAGCTAGACAGTTGAAATTTTCACAGATGATGTATTTCTGTTGCCGCTATAACAACAAATACTAATAAACCGGCCAAGTGCGAGTCGGAGTGGGGCTCCCGTACAACAGACATGTTTTTTCGCCGTTTTTATAGATAATGGTACGGAAACCTTCGTGCGCGAGTCCGACTCGCACTTGGCCGGTTTTTTTAATCCTATAAGGATCGAAAAAGCACGCGATTCTTATTAGAAAACACATAAAACTACTAGAAAATGTAACAAGGTTTCAGAAATACTCACGACATATTACTAGACTCTCTAATTCCAGCCACTGAATTCAGTTGTTCCATTAAACTCATTAGCTCAACACGTTTCCACTCCACCATCCGACACGGCACCCCAATATCGCTAATTAGGGTACGTGATCGATCGCATCCGGTTTTTGCCGGACGGCGGTCCTTAATTAACTTAGTGGGCACCTTTTTTGCGTCCGGCATCTCCCGGAACCCCACCGCAAGAAAGACGGAAGCGTCAATAAAACTAAGCTATCAGATTCAATGAAAAACTGACCGTATCTCACTGAAATATACTTGATTTTGGCTTAGCACAGTTGGTATATAGTTAAGCCCTTTTTGAAACGTGGGACTTCGATATTCATGGAAAGAGCTGAAAAGGGGTTTATCGTAATTTAAAACTAGTATATTCATAACGCGGGATTTAAGATAAAAGGTTTTACAGAATATTTAAATTCATGATTATGCTTTTTTACATAAACTACCACTGTGGGAAATAGGCATACAACATATGGACGCATAAAACACTAGTAGAATCAAAAGCGCGTAGCCGACCCTTTATTGATTCGAAGATTCCTTGTGTTGACAGCTAGAGACATACGTTATATACAGGTCGACCACCTAACGCATTGTAAGTACGTTAGGTAAGTAGATCTAAACGTCAATTTTGTTCTCGGACGTTCTCAATTTCCTAATTGTTTGTTTTTAAAAGCCACTTTAATCTTCTATTAATATTTAACATAAAATATTTACTGGCATCTCAGGCCAGCGAATTGCAATTTACTTCCAAATTAAGGCAAAACACAACGACATTTATAAATGTCTTAACTGCCAGTACCTTTCACGTTAATTTAGACCACGTTGTAAACATGATAGAGTCTGAATTTCATCGATGGCTTCAGATATTTCCTAACGATTGATTAAATATCTGAAGAAATTAACGGAAATAACATCCGGTCGCCATCTTGTCCCGGAAACTCCTTTGGGATTGTTGGGATTGGAAAGTTTGCGTATTTATTTCATTATTTTCGGCCGACTTATTAATAATATGTTTACACAAGCTTTTGCGAGCTTTCGTCTTCAGTTCTTCATCTTAATTGAATTTCCGAAAGGCCCCACCTTCAGGGTCTAACCTTCACATCAGAGAGAAAGTGTTATTTTCGCCTTTATAATACAAGTATGAATATCTACAAACACAGTCCAATGTAATTGTTTAAGAGTCCGCAGTAAGCTCGGCCGAAATCCACCTTCCCATACAAACGTACTTACGCTCTCATTTTAAAACTACGGGTTGAATTGTAACGAAACTTTGCATATACAACGACAAGAGGTATATCTACGTCTATAATTAGTTTATATAGTTCCAGTTTATAAAACAAACGAAATACAGCAAAAATAAGTTTCGTATGAAAAACTTAAATTCGCTGTATTTTCTTTACTATGGTATCTGAAGCTACATAAACTAATTACAGACATAGATATACCTCATGTCATTGTATATGCAAAGTTTCGTTACAATCCAACACGTAGTTTTAAAATGAGTGCGTAATTACGTTTACTGCGGACTCTTAAGGGGCTCCCATATGACCTTCGATCTGAATCCCTTACTTTTCTAATGTTTTTTGTAGCTTATTATATTAAAAACAACGGTTTTAAGCAATATAGCATCCCATATTTACCTCAAAGTTCATTGTTTTCGAGTTATTGGGCATCAAAGTTGAACAATTTTAAGCCCAAAAACTGGTTTTCTGGCCAGACTTTTGTGTTAATTAGTTTATAATGAAAACTGTAGACAGGTTTTTAGAGACGTCCAAGACGAACCCAAATATGTAGATTTTGTATATATTATTATCGATCTTTCACATCAATAGAGATACGAAATAAGTGTTTTTTTAGACAATGTTAAAAAAACATACAAAATTAAGTATTCATTTCTTTCAAAATCCGGTAGACAAAAATGGAGATAAAAGATTGAAGAACCGATAGCCGTTGGACTTATAATTCCATCTGTAGTGCAAAAGTAGGAGATACTATTCAAAACTTGTCAAAAATTGATGAAAACCTCGGGTAGCCCCTTAAATCAGGCATTACTTTGCGAAAGTCCATGATAAATTCATCATCACATCAGCCGAAAAACGTCCACTGCTGGACATAGGTCTCCCCCAAAGAGTTCCAACAGTGACCGGTCCTGCGCCACCCGCATCCAGCGGACTCCCCCGACCTTTACTATCTATCTATCACGCAACGGCGCGCAAGCTCTCTCGATTTTTCTCGCACTACATCTCTTGCTCTAAGTGTTCTAATAAGAAAGAGACGCATGGTGCGAGAAAAAACGAGAGAGCTCGCGCGCCGTCGCATGATAGCCGTGCTGAACACTTAGAACAAGAGGTATAGTGCGAGAAAAATCGAGAGTATGTCGCGGCCGTCCCATGATAGACGTGCAGGTCATCAGTCCACCTTGGTCTACCCACGTTGCGCCTTTTTGTACGTGGTCACCACTCGGGAGCCTTTCCGCCCCAACGGCCATCGGTTCTGCGTGCAATGTGCCCCGCCCACTGCCACTGAGTTTACCGATTCGGAAGGCTACATCGGTTACCTGGGTTCTGCTGCGGATAGCCTAATTTGAATGATATTTCTATCTTTACATACATACACGCATTTATCCCTAAAAGGGGTAGGCGCAGCACATGAAACTTGTGTCCAGTGCCGCTTTTAGCAAAAATGCGGGTATAAAAGATCGACAAAATGTGATCTCGCAGTGACAGGTTGCTAGCGCATCGCCCACAACACACTTCAAACCCTGTTCCCTGTCGACTCTTACGACACCCACAGGAAGAAAGGGGGTGGTGCAATTCTAACCCGACATCACACAGTAATCATCATCGTCGGATCATTTCTTGGCTAGTCCGTTAAAAACCGTGCAAGCATATTAGCAATGATGATCATGATCATGATGACATGCACCAAAAAACGAATGGATTTTGCTCAGTAGACGAGGCACAGGCAACATCTGCCAGCATCTCCAGACCCCGTATCATGGTCGGCCTTATCACACGATAAGTGACAAGATAGAGCGTCCGTCACTCGCTGACACCGCGGACACACGCTCTAGCTAGACGGTGCACCGTTCTATAGAACGAGACCACGCTCTTATTTTGTCACTTATCGCGTGATAAGGGCGACCATGTTACGGGGCCCGATGACGCCCCGTAAATAGGGTTGCTATGCGTCAGGATTTGTCCGGACATGTCAGGATTTTTGACGCTTTGTCCGGATTGCGGCCGGACTTGGCAAGTGTCAGGATTTTAAGGAATGACCTCATAAAAAAATATTTACATGATATATTTATTAAAAAGTTTATACAGTTTTAATGAATGAAAGGATGCATAAAAGTAGTAAGTTATCAAGGCGTAAGGGACTACGGGGCTACGGGGTCGGGCGGAGGGAAAGGGAAAGGTAGATCCACGACACATACAGGACACCGCAGAGCGCTGCGCGCCGCCGGGTCGTCGTTCAAGCTACGCCAAATCTCTGCTACAAGAAATGTCAGGATTTTTAGGGTGATGTGAGGATTTTTATCAGGACATTTAATTCTTCTATATGGTAACCCTACCCGTAGAGAGTAAAATGACATGTGGGTGAATCAAACATTTTCCTTTCACAAGTTGACATGGATACGTTTTGGTCACTTTTGTGTAGGTTTAAATCCACCACATGAGGTTCTTGTCATTCTGAACCCCTTTTTTAATCCGATCCCCGAGGCAAAAAGAGGGGTGTTATAAGTTTGACGTGTCTGTGTGTCTGTCTGTGGCATCGCAGCTCCTAAACGAATGGACCGATTTGAATGCGCTTTTGTTTTTATCCGAAAGCTGACGTGATCGAGATGGTTCTGAGTTTCAACAAAATCGGTATAGCCGGTTTTGAGATATTGAACTTTGAAATGAAAATGAGTTGGGTATTTCAACTTTTCTAAGTTGTTAATTATTCATATTATCTCCTGGCTAACGGGACGAGTTGATTGACCCATGTACACATGAGACGCAATAATCGGTTTTGCGTTTGAGTTGAACTACCCCACAATGTATTTTCCTGTTATTCATCCATTCGTTGTATGTAGGTATTTATTTTATATTATCAATACGTACATTCCACTTCAAAGGACATGTCTCTTCCCTTACCTGTAAAAGAAAAATATGTTTAGGTAAATAAAATATAAAAATACATGGTTCTAAACACCACCGCCGGGAAGGAATAACTTGACAAGTATTTATTCATGACATTGATATATAAGATCAAAAATGGCCGATATGTTATTTTCACTATACATAAGAAATAAGATTCATCATCATATCAGCCGAAAGACGTCCCCTGCTGGACATAGGCCTCCCCCAAAGAGTGCCAAAGTGACCAGTCCTGCGCCACCCGCATCCAGCGGACTCCAGCAACCTTTACCAGGTCATCAGTCCACCTTGCGGGGGGCCTACCCACGCCGCGCCTTCCGGTTCGTGGTCGCCACTCGAGAACCTTTCCGCCCCAACGGCCATCGGTTCTACGTGCTATGTGCCCCGCCCGCTGCCACTTAAGTTTAGGGATTCGGAGGGCTATATCGGTTACCTTGGTTCTGCTGCGGATAGCCTCATTTCTGATGCGATCACGCAGAGACACCCCCAACATAGCCCTCTCCATAGCCCTTTGGGTGACTTTGAGCCTTCTTATGAGGCCCATCGTAAGCGACCACGTTTCAGTGCCATATGTCATCACTGGCAACACACACTGGTCAAAGACTCTAGTCTTGAGACACTGCGGAATATTGGACGAAAAGATGTGCCGTAGCTTCCCGAACGCTGCCCAGCCGAGTCGGATTCGACGATGAGATTAATAATGATATAAATACAAAAGAAATGAAACTATTTGTCCATTACATCTGTCACGATTTTCACACATTATTTTTACTACTCTCGGACAACTCCCCGTCCCATGTTGTCCTGTGGCCAAGGGAGACCTCAGTGAGGTAAATAAATAATTTAATTATACGCTATTAATTCCCGTTTAGTAAAAATGTACAGTTACAGAGATGAGTATCTTTGAAATAATAACAACTCGAGTATTGAGATACACGAGAATATGTATGAGGAAAATATTTGCTACGACCTTGTGCTGCTACGGCGTAGAGTTCGTAGCGCATGTCGGCTACGACCTCTACGCCGTAGCAGCACAAGGTCGTAGCAAATATTTTCCTCATACATATTCGTAGCATATCGTTCTTACACGCACGGTTTTTCTTTTTTTCATCGTGCATACATCAGTATTGTTACGCAATTTACGCCGAATGGTCGTTGTCAGGTGAAAATTGACAAATTGGTGAAATATCCAGGAGAGCAGAATTGACAACTTTCCTTTTTTTTCATGATGCCATTCGAGCCAGTTTTTAGAGAAAGGTCGGTGTGGGGATTAGACCACAACAGAATGCAACAATATAAGTCAAAATCAGACATCGCCAGCTATAGTGAAATCGACTCATACTAATTAACACACAATAATGACGTCACAATTGTATAAGCGAACGAAGTTGTCCGTTTCGGCTTGGGAAAAAATATTTCGTATGTCCGGCTGTAATGTTCTCCTCTACAGGTCGTATTTATCAATCGATTCTCGTGAAATTTTGTGAGCAGAGGGCCTACCGCGAAACGAAAACGAATTTCATTCGAGTATTTCCCTCTCTGTTGCACTTGCCAGTTCGAGCGACAAAGAGGGAGGTATTCGAACGAAGTTCGTTTTCACTTCGCGGTAGCCCCTCAGGCTTTTTTTTTCTGTGAAACAATTTTCCAATTTATATTTATAAAAAGGCTCGAGATTTCTACACCTCAGAGCCGCTAGTATGTTGGCTTCAGCTATCTGTAAGAAAAAGTAAATTCAGTATAAAACGTCATTGTACTCCTCTAACATTTCTGCCAATACCTAGTTTCCTTGGTAACAGTTAGGCAAGCTGCCAAATTACTAGGTTGCCTGCAAACCTAGGCTAGGTCTATAATTCATGTCAAGGAAGTTAAGAACTGTCAGTTGAATTTATAGGGAGCGTTATCTACGGAAAATAATTTAGTTTTCGTGAAAAAGCTTTGTAGAGAAATAAAATTTTAAATGTGCCTTTGACCTAATTGTAAACCGCGAAATCTAGCGCTCAATTAGACAAAGCCAAGGCCCGTTTGCATAGCTAATGGTGAGTCTATTTCACTAAACGCCCAAAAGGGAAATCGGTTTTATAAAGGAGTATTTCAGAACTAACAATTACTAATGGGTGTGAAGCGTGGACGAAGACTCAAACACATAAAGAATATTTAGAAGCATTGGAAATGCGGTGTTGGCGTAGAATCGAGAAAATTCACTGGACGGAAAAAATCACAAATAAAGAAGTGCTGAGATGAGTAAGAGAGAAAAGGAAAGTGATAAAAACGATAGAGAATACATGCATACATACATTCACGCCTTTATTCCCACAAGGGGTAGGCAGAGCACATGAAACGTATGTTCCAGCGCCACACAATAGGTCAAGGAGGCACTAGACAGAGTCAGATGAAGGGAGCTACCGACAGAGTCTCTCTTAAAATGATGATGAATTACAAGTGGCTCTGTGAGATATAGTAGAACTCGCGAGTCTGTTACTTTCTTCAAAGTTTTTTTTTATTTCAGAAAACGGAATCGACGAGAATCAGTAAATGCGACCTGTAGAGGAGAACAGCCGGACATGAAATGGAGAACTTCGTTCGCTCTGTTCGCTGGTTCAATAAAAAACTGATGTCAATAGTACCCACAAGCGACAAGCATACATGTATTGATGAGACCGAAGCGAATGGCGGTTGTAAGGGACTTGGCTATCCGTGTGTCTCTGTCTAACACAATAGCAAGCCACCCCGAATTATTGCTGGCCAGTTGTATTGCTGTATAACTAAAATGATTTACAATTCAAATTTGGAATGTCCTACATAGTGCTAACGACATTTTTTTACTCGAGTATATACACCCCAGTGCACTGGGGTGTATGTACTCGCAGTGTCTTATAGGGTTGTAGTTAGTTTTTGTCAAAGAAAATATAACCACCACGTTTTAAGAGGCGGAACTTCATACATTGTTTTAAGATTCTCTTGTGTCTACTACCAACGTAAAGAAAATATTGCCAATATTACTAATATTATAAATGCGAAAGTTTAGATTTTTAGATGTTTGGATGTTTCTTACTCAATCACGCTTAAACGGCTGAACCGATTTGAATGAAATTTTGCACGTAGATAGTTTATAGGCTGGATTAAAATATAGGATAGTTTTTATCCCGGGTCCACGCGGACGAAGTCGCGGGCGAAAGCTAGTATATTATATTATATATTAGGTCCATGTATTCTGTGTTTTGTTAGGTTGGCTGCAATGGGACTTCGTCCGCTTACATTTTTTCATTATAAGCGAGTTTCCAAAGGCTGGTTTTTGTATTGTAGTTAGTTTCCTCTTATGTATGCATGTTGCTGTTGTTTTTCTTTGTATATATTGTTTACATTTTCGTGTGTATTTTGTACCACATCCGTTATAAGTAATTAGTTAAGGGCCCCAAGTTATGAACATATGAGGAAAAAAAGGGTTGGTCGGTCGGGGTGGTAGATGGCAACAGGAAATCTATTAATCTACGGAATTTACAGAAAAAAATAAGCCAAACTAAACCTTCCCCAAGTGAGTACTTGGGGAAGGTTTAGTTGATCGAGTGATCACAATATCTGTGCGTCTCCCCGGAATACGAAACTTCACACCGTACTCAGAGCGGCAGTGTGACATCACGCGGCGATAAGTCTATAATGAACACAAAAGGTGAGTATCCAGCGGCCCTACGGTTGACTCGTAGAGAATGCCTAGAGGCATTCAGTCCGCCTATTGTACTTTATTGTTTTGTGCAGTAAAGTTTAAATAAATAAATAAACAAATGGGTCAAAGTCGTAAGTTGGCGTTGATGGCATAGTGAGGTCACCCTAGGTCACAGGGCAAGAACCTAGAAACATAAATGTCAGCCGTTTCGTGACAAACAGCAACTTTATTATTCAAGTCACGCGAAGAAAGGCAAATAAAGCACGTGTCAGTCGCAATGCGTTAGTTTCTGGAAATATTTCTAGTGAGTAAAGAAAGCCGGGATGCCGCGGATGCGACTTTTTAGAGATCCGCGGATGCGGATATTTCGAGGCTCAAAAAAAACTCAAAAACATAAATACGCAACGTCTTTAGGGTCACGCAGGACTCGAACACGTTGCGACTGATTAACAATCGTTGCAAACCTAACGCATCACCAATAGCGAATACTGCTAATCGTCAGATTACAGAAATTAAATGAAGATTCTTATTGACGAAAATTCTGAACACGCGCGCGGCACGCGCCGTGTTGGCCCCTATCTGGTTGCGAACTGTACTACATCCGCATCCGCAAAAACACGGCGGATGCGGATGTTCAAAATCATGCGGAACATCAGCGGTTGCGGATGCGGATGCGAATGTCTGCATCATCCCTGAAAGAAAGTCAATTGTCCAGAACAGTTTCTAAAGAACAATAGGCTTGTGACCTAAGATTTATTTACGATGCCATTCGAACCAGTGTTTGTATGGGACAAAGAAAATAACTAACCAAAAATTAGAATCAAAAACGGACCTCGCTGAAACGCCTCATACTAATTGACGTAAAAGTATGACGTCAAACTTTGTAATTGGTACTATAATTGTATGGAGAATCAAATAAATTGCTCTTTCGGTCGAGTAAAACTGCGTAAGGATTCTATTGTTGGCTTTAAATTTACACTTACAATTTAAAAAAAAACATATTTTTCTAAACTTTCAATGGCCGTATCTATTTATGATTTTAATGATATTTTGTAATAAATACTTTATTACGACAATTTGATGGTTTACTACCCATTAACCTATTACCACGATTTGATATCATAGGGAAAAGTGAATGGTACAGTTGGAAGGGAACTCGCCCAACTTTTTCCGACCTAATCCGAGACATCCTAAGGAAAGGTCAGGTCAAGAGTACCCTAAACCGACGAGCATGTATGCAGAATGTAATGAAAGTGAATGAAGCAAGAAAGGTTTGCCAAGTTAGTAGCAAGTGGAAATCCGTGACATCTGCCTACCCCTACGGCAAATAGGCGAGATTATATGTATGTATGTATATAAATATGATATCATGTATCGGTATTTCGAAATGAGAAAGACATTTCAGAATGGAAAACTTGTCGAATACCAACTTCGACAAGAAACAAAATTAATTCATTCCGATATATTTACTATGTATCGACTATATATTTTGTCATTTGTCAGAAACCAAACCTCCTGATTCTTAGCCGCCCCTGACCATTCTTTTAACAAGTAAACTCAAAAGATTTATCGAAAAACCCAACATTTTTTTTACAAATATTATAAGCCTATGTCACTCCTACGATTGAGGTGAATGAGACGACACCCTATATGTCGAATCCTGTCAAACTGTTTAGGCTGCAGGGCTTGCCAAAGAATAAGACACACACATACATACATACGCTCGAAAATCATAACCCTCCTCTCCTTCGGCAGTCGGGTAAAAAGGAGTCGCGCAATCGCCGACCCCAAAACACCAAAGAATAGAAAGAATAGATAGAAGCCAAAATGCGATTTCTTACAATTTTCCCGATGATAAATAAAAACAAGGTAAAGGTTAGGCACTCGGAACCGTCTTTGTCTTTATCTTGGTAAAAATATTAGTTGTGTAACATTTCTATTTTTTTAACGCGTTCCGTCAGTTTTGTCGGCCGTCACTGCCCATCACAGGACAAGTCTTAGCTAAACCGGCCGTCAATAGTTTCTACTAGGGATGTAACTAAAGTCTGATTTTTCACATCTGCGAATGCGAATGTACGAATGTCCAGGACAAGGAAAAAAACAACTAAAACAACACTAAGTCGAAATCACAAAAAACCGGCGGGGTAAAAATGCTTCCTATTGGTCGAAATTAATCATGTGATAAGGTCAGTCGGGGCAAGTGCGCCAACGGGGTAAATGCGCCTATAATACAGGACCGGTCATTGTGGCACTCTTTAGGGGAGGCCTACGACTGGCACTGGACGTCTTCTGGATGATATGATGACAAGAATGAACATCTAAGATGTCTATAGTACTAAAATATCAGTAGATTTCAATATGTTTGATGAAATCGCACTTACCCCGGTGGCGCACTTGCCCCGACTGACCTTATCGCTCTGCGCGGCATGTGCCATTCGACGGCGACGGCCGGCACAGCGAACAAGACGCAACACCTGTGGATCGATTTTTGACTTTCGAGCGCTCGACTCTTTCACACGAAAACTGTCAAAAAATATGAAATGCTATTATGAAATGACGATAGAAAATTTAAAAACGTGCGGTATTGACCACTCGTATATATATAATTCTATCGGTAGAAAGTAAGTGCCTGTGATTATGACACTTCAATAGCATTTACTTTTATTTAATTTTCGAGCGCTCGAAAGTCATAAATCGGCCCCTGCACGCAATCGCATTCGAATGTCCATTCAAATGTTTTAAATGATGCGAACCATTCGCATATGCGGACGCGAATATTCGTGAGATAGTTTCTGCGTGCGTGCAATATGCCTGTGAGATAAGAGTTCCCTTATGGATTGCGCCTCCGTTTGCACCTCCCCACTGAGCCCTATAAGTCTGTAACGTATACTAATTACACTTTTACGACCCGTGTCAGCTCCTCAGCGACATTACGGCCGATTAAATATTTAACGACCTTTTTCCGCATTAAAAACGTTTTTTTTTTCATCTCGGGAATGCGGGAAAATTGATTGTGGAGATTTTACGCGGGGTGGTGGAGCGAGGGAGGAGAGATTAGCGGATTAGTGGCCGAGTTTATTACACAATTTAGTGCTGCAGGGGTATGTCTGAGGAAGCTACGGTAGCCTAGTGGTTCCGGCATGCGGCTGTCAAGCCAATTCAAATCGTACCGTGAAGGAAAACATCGTGAGGAAACCGGGCTACCGTAGCTTCGTAAGCAGCTTAGTCATATCAGCTGAAACACGTCTACTGCTGGACATAGGCCTCCCACAAAGAGTGTCACAACGAGCGGCCCTGCGCCACCCGCATCCAGCGGAGTCCCGCGAACTTTATCAACTCATCGGTCCTCCTTGTGAGGGGTCTTTCGGTACGTGGTCGCCACTCGACAACCTTTCCACCCCAACGGCATCGGTTCTGGGTCCTTACTAATATCTAACCTCAGTGGGCTCAAGGCTAACCCCAAACGGAGCTAAAGCAATATCCTGGGTCCGCATTTGCGCCTTCCGATACGTAGTTAGCACAAGCATAGAAATGGAATACAATAAACTAGTTCCCGCTACTGCTTCCTTCTTGTACCTTCAGCTAAGTCAGCCTATCACAGGAGCAAATGGCGCGCAAAATACCGGGAAAGAGGCATGGCGTAGAAGCCGTGAGCCACGCCACGCCACGGGCCTGCGAAGTGGAATATTTGCATGGTACGTTGAATACGCACGAATAAATACATACATGCATACACACATACATACAAGCCTTTATTCATAAAAGGGGTAGGCAAGAGCATATGAAACTTAAGTGCCAGTGCCACTTTTAGCATAAATGCGATATGTAATAGGTTGCTAGCCCATCGCCCACAACACACTGCAACTCTGCTCCGTTAGTCGACTTTTACGAAACCTACGGGAAGAAAGGTGGTGGTGAAATTCTAACGAATAGTTGACGGAAAAATGACCATAATCGTCTGTGTCAAATAAATGGTGTACTTACAACAGTGTGCCAAGATCTAAAATGGTAAGAAAACCCACCGGTTTGACTAAGAAACAACGTATTTATTCTTACTGAACTCAATAGCCTAGATTACTCAACAAACCAAATATAATTAGAAAACCTTAATACGATAAACGACCGTTCGCGCGATGCACGATTTGCTCTGACTGTAATGTACGACTCACACCGAAAGGGGCCGGATCGCGCCCGCGAGGCCCCGCATCGCAACGGATGCGCAAGCGCCCGTTCGGTAGCCGACCGCGTTTTAAGGGGATGCCTTGATTCGAGTCGACCACGAACCCTAGACAGAGACGCGCTTATTTCTTCCGCGCACGAGAAAAAGAGACGCAACACTCTTCGGGAATGGCTTTTTTGGACAAATTTCGGTAAATACCTAACTAAGTGAAGTTTTATTTATATTCCATTAAGTGAGATTTTAGATGAGATAAAATACTATAGTATTAACCTGATTGTGTCGTAAAATAATGTATTGCTCGAGTAGGCTGAGTAAAAAAAGGAAAATAAAGACCCAACTCTGGTTTTTTTTTGTATCGAGGAAATTTTAGGCAATCATGTATCAATAAATCAGATAAACAAGGTTATAGCTTGGTTTAAAAAAGGATTGTTTTTATACCGGGTCGACGCAGACGAAGTCACGGGCGGAAGCTAGTTGGCTCATATATCAGCCAAGAACTGTATATAAACCAACTTAGAATACCAAAACTTGTATTTATTCTTTCATCTTCCTACTGGACCTTTAAGGGGGTTTCGGAAGCTAATCTTCAAAGAAAGTGCTGGCTTACGACCAATTAGTTCCTTCTCTGTGTATTACCTTTGAATGTTTAGCTAATAATACTTTAACAAATCAATAGACTGAGGGTTGCCATCCAACGAAACTGTTCAGTAATTCAGGCAGAGAATACAACTTCGAGACCCTCGGTCCGTGGGGTCCCAGTGCGCAAAAGTTATTTGCGGAAATCGCGAAACGTCTAGTTGACATAACTGGTGTCCTAAGAGCTGGCGGCTTTCTCGCGCAACGCATCAGCATTGCAATTCAGCGAGGAAATGCCAGCATCCTCATTACGATGCCTCGAGGGCCTTTTTTAGATTTTACTAAGTTTTAATTTAATTTAGTTAATGTTTGATATTTAAGAGTCCGCAGGTAGCTCGATTGTCCATACAAACGTAGTTACGCTCTCATTTTAAAACTACGTGTTGGATTGTAACAAAACTTTGCATATACAATGGCATGAGGTATATCTATGTCTGTAATTAGTTTATGTAGCTTCAGATACCACAGTAAAAAAAATACAGCGAATTTTTTTTTTCATACTAAACTTGTTTTTGCAGTATTTCGTTTGTTTTATAAACTGGAACCATATAAACTAATTACAGACATAGATATACCTCATGTCATTGTATATGCCAAGTTTCGTTACAATCTAACACGAAGTTTTAAAGTGAGAGCGTAACTACGTTTGTATGGGAAGGTGAATTTCGGCCGAGCTTACTGCGGACTCTTAATCATATAGCTAGTTTGACGGAGGCGAAACCAAATGCTTTTCCGAAAGCTAGCAACACTGACACGGAGCATAATGTGGCGATCACCGCTTTAGGCCTCTCAGAGACTGGCGCGGCCTGGCCGCGGCGGTCAATAGTAAGCTGCCGAATATATTATTGTCCGCCACCGCATTATGAAAACAATACAGAACTACAAGTAAAAATTAAAGGTTAACAACGGGCGGTCTTATCGCTAAAGAGCGATGTCTTCCAGACAACCTTTGGGTAGCGGAGAAATTGTAACAGATATTTTACTAGTAGGTATATCTGCTACAATTTTGGTGCGCTAGTTATTGCTATTAAATTTTATTAGACACCTTTGCGTCTGATCACAGGATCCATACTACTAATATAAATGCTAAAGTTTGTCTGTCTGTCTGTCCGTCTGTTACCTCTTCACGCTTAGACCGCTGAACCGATTTAGATGAAATTTCGTAGAAATAGTTTAGGAGTCCCGGGGATAGACGAAGGATAGTTTTTATCCCAGAAATCATCCCCCAAGGGGATAAAATGGGGGGGTTAAAGTTTGTATGGAGCTACGATATAAACGAGTATACTACTTAAAAAAAATATGTTTATTTTCAGTAAGTTTTGTACAATCTTTATTTTTAAGATTATTTACTAAACTTTATTCTTACAAGCTAATTATATTTATCTATATATTACTGGGTGCCTCAGTGAACATCTTTTTCATTATATTTTTAGTTTGTGTGGGTTTGCTCTCTATCTTATTTAAAATAATTTTGGCAAAGCCGTTTAAGACACCAGGGAGGTAGCGAGACCATACTCTTTGACCATATATGTTGTTACTAGCTTCTGCCCGCGACTTCGTCCGCGTGGACCCGGGATAAAAACTATCCTATATTTTAATCCAGGCTATAAACTATCTTCGTGCAAAATATCATTCAAACCGGTTCAGCCGTTTAAGCGTGATTGAGTAACAAACATCCAAACATCTAAACTTTCGCATTTATAATATTAGTAGGATGTTTGCTGACTATGTATGTGTTTTTGCTGGCGAGAATTCGTAGATATTTCCTTATGCACTTAACCAGATCTCCCAATTTATGTTTATATTGCATTACAATTGACATTTTCTCTTCATCAAATACATTCATAATTCTGCAGTATTTAAATAGTTTATGATAATTATCCCTATATTTATATTTGATTTTTAACGGGACTATTGTTTTTAGTAGTCTAATTTGTAGGTTATAAATACGTAAAAAGTACAGAACTTGTACTCTGTTAGTGTTGACTACGATAATAAAGAATGAAATAACTTAATAGAACGTTGTCGACTGCCCAAATAAACTGGTCTGCTACTGTTGACGTTGTTGGGTGAATAATAAAGAGAAAAATGTATCATTTTATACAATGGAGCTAATGATTCATCCCGACTGAATATTGTTTTGTTCCATAATTCCATTAACTTCCAATGTCTGTGAGTAAAGCAGCGTTTCCGTAAATCATTAATATCGCAGTCTCGGCTGGGCCATGACTCAAAGCGGCAGCGTGCAGCGGTACACCACAGGTGAAAGCTAGATGGCAAGCTCTGATCTCTCACTTATACGTATGGAGAAGCGCTGTCGTTGCCATCGCCACTCGAAATCATAGTTGAGTCTTTCAGGTAATTAAAAAAATTAAATTACATTATTTATGCGTGACAAAAAAGTAAAACACTGAGCAGTTTTTCACGAAATGGTCCCGCCAGCGCTGGTCTTCCGGCGAGACCATTTGTGGGCTTACACATCGAGAAACTTCACAGCAACTTGCTAAATATGTAATGAGACAGCTGAACATATCTACATGTCATTCTAACACGACGGCTGCTCATACATTTGATCAAGTTCGATCCATGAATGCTTGCTCGTCGCCCCGCTGCCCGCTGGCGTCCAGACCACGGCTCCACACACTTGGCAATTAATCAGTCAGTCGTGTTAGCTGACATGTATGTCTTGCTGTCTCATTACAACTTTAGCAAGTTGATGTGACAAATTGCTCGATGTATAATGGTGCCAGAGCTCCCGAGGATGCGTTGTGTTGAGAGCGAGGGAATTTGTTCCTTCAGCTGTCAACACGGCGAATCCTCAAACATATCAAGGGTCGGCAACGCTCATGTTCCTCTTTTGGAGTTGCATGCGTCTATAGGCTGCGGTGTCCGCTTACCATCAGGCGGGCCGTACCCTTTTGTGCAACCGTCGTTGTATAAAAAAAAACAAATAGTCCCGCCGGAAGACCAGGGCTGGCCTTTAGAGCCGCAGAGGCAGCAGTGCACCATAAGTGGGAGCCAGACGCTGAATTCTGATCTGTCACATATTGCGTCCGCTGCCACTTCCGTCGCCGCTCGAATTCCTGGCCGAGCCCTAATAATCGAGAACAGGTTGATTGATTGTTCCGGACGCGGGGCGGCGTTTAAAATATGGGTCTGTAGTCGTTGAACCGTTGTGATAAGTTGTTAAAAGGTTGTCTGCGTCAAATGAGGAAAATATGGTAATATTCTCCATTTATTACTAAGAGGATCGCACTTAACACTTTCACTGCCAGGTGTCTACGCTATCGTCGCTTTCCGCTACATGCGGGGAAATCCACTGGATCAGCTGCGAGCGTAGCGCGTAGTGATTCTTGGCAGTGAATCTGTCTTGCGAAAATCGTGATATTTTTAGTGCTATACAATACAATACAATACTTTATTGATAACCCCATAGTTACAAGTTAAATGGTTAATTCAAACAGTTATAAAATAACAATAATAATTAATTAGGTCATTACATTAGTTATGTGCACGGTAGTTTAAGAAACTCGTCGACACTGTACAGAGTTACATCTAGTAGCCATTTGCGTAGCTTCTGCTTAAACGCGGCCGTGGAAGTTGCGTTTCTGACCGTTGGGGGCAGTCTATTATAGATGGATGGACCCATTATGTAGGCTGATCTTGCAGACTTTGCCAGTTTATGCTTAGGAGTGATAAGCCGGTAGTCATACTTATTACTACGAAGGGCATGGGTTTCATATTTACCCTGTCGTTGGAATATATGCATATTCGTGTAAGTGAACACGGCCACCTGATGCACGAGCTCGCTCGGGAGTGTCAAGATTCCGAAGTCTTTAAATAAACTCCTGCATGAAGTGTCACTGGGTGCACCTACCATTGCGCGGAGTGCTCGCTTTTGCATTACGAATGCGCGCTGAGAATCGGCCGCGCGGGCCCATATCTCTGTCCCGTACGTGAGTAGGCTGTGTACAGTCGCGAAGTAACAGGACCGCACCACGCTGCGCGTTGCGGTGTTGGCCAGTCTGCCCAGTGCAAAACACGTTCGCCCGAGCTTGGAGCTTAGTTCATCGATATGGCTGTCCCAGGTGAGTGAACTATCGATCAGGAAACAGTTTTGTTGTACGTACCTGTTGCAATGCCGTATCACTGACGCTAACCTTCACCCTTCTCTGGTCTTTACCGTTTAAGTTAAATGTCATGAAGCAAGTCTTGTCTTTGTTCAGCGCATGTCCGTTCGCTGCAAACCACCCCTCGAGTTGGTGGACTACGTCGTTCAGCTGGAGCATATCCAGTAAGGAGTCAGAGGGAGCCGCTATTTCCGCAGCGACGTCATCTGCATACATGTATATTTGAGCGCCTCTGACAGTCGTGGGTAGATCATTTAATAAAAGGCTGAAAATTGTGTTCGACAGCACGAGGAACCCCGAGTTTATTTTCCAACTCTGCGGATATGACGAGCCCTGCATCGAACACTACCACTTGACTCCTGTTGGACATGAAAGAAGTTACTAGAGATAGTGCTGGTCCTCGGATTCCGTGGAACTGGAGCTTATCCGCGATAAGGTTGTGGTCGGCGGTGTCAAACGCGCGCGACAAGTCGCAGCATAGAAGTGCTACCCGCAGGCCTGCTTCGCGCGCGCTCAGCACGCGCCACACCACTTCCCGCACTAGATCAGTGGTCGAGCGTCCAGCGCGGTAGGTGACAGCATCTCAAGTTCACATATGTATAAATCTAAGGATTCTATTGTTTAGAACAACCTCTAATATTTTACTAATAGCCGGTAACAAGTTATATTGGCCGATATGATTTTGCGTCGGCTCGGTTACCTTTGCCTTTGTTCAGTGGGCTTATCTATATTCATATGTATTAGAAAACGTGGGTTTGAGTACCATCGAAGTCAGGTTGACCGTGGCCTATGGTAGCTAGCAACTTCAGGGGATGTCAACCTCAGAAATATAAAAGTCAGTTTGAGAAAAGACACACCACCTATAGCATTAAAAACAAAATTTTAACCGACTTCAAATCAATAACCAAATCGCGTCAAGTCTGCCTTCAAAACTTGAAGAGTTCCCTCGATTTACCCGGGATCCCATCATCAGCTGACCTGAGGGGCTACCGCGAAACGAAAACGAACTTCGTTCGTGTATCTCCGTCTCTGTCGCACTTGCTTATTCGAGTGACAGAGAGAGAGATACACGAACGAAGTTCGTTTTCGTTTCGCGCTAGGCCCTCTGGTGACCTTGAGACCACCTGGAAAGGATGCAGTTTCAAACAACAAAAATCCAAATCGGTCCAGGCTTACTTAAGTAATCGGGGAACATACATCCCTACTAATATTATAAATGTGAAAGTGTGAGTCTGTCTGTCTGTCTGTTACCTCTTCACGCTTAAAACGCTGAACCGATTCCAAATGTACCTAGTTACTAAGACCTGTACAAACTATGGTTGCAATAAATGCCATGACTATGACTATGACTATGACTATGGCTATGAAATTTGGTATGAAGATAGTTTGGATCCCGGGAAAGACGTAGGGTAGGTTTTATCCCGGAAGCCGTCCCCGGAGGGGGTGAAATTGGGGATGGAAGTTTGTATGGTGCTATGATATGGTGCATTAAGGCCCATACGCACGTAGTGGTTTGTTGGGATGAAACTACTGACAGGCCAACAAACATTTTAATATTATTAAAAAAAAACCGTTCATTGCTTTTTTGTGTATTTTATTTTTTATTTTTTATGTTTGTATTTTAGTTAAGTATATAGGTATTTCCTTTTAATTGTTTTGTTTGTTACTCTCCGTGCTCTCACCGAATGGACCCTGCGGAAGACCAGCGCTGGCTGCAAAGCTAGCAACATGCTGAGCTGGGTCCATTTCGTGACAAAAAGGAAATGTGCTTTTTTTATTATTATCTGTGTTGTGTTTGTCACGAATAAATGTTTTGATTTGATTTGATTTGATTTGATATAAACGAGTTCCACGCGGACGGAGTCGCCGGCAGAAGCTAGTAAAATATAAAAGGATCCGACGAATTCAGGGCCTCGGAGTAGTTTATGAATCATCCCCCACCCCAAAGAGTGCCACGATGACCGGTAATGCGCCACCCGCATCCAGCGGACTCCTGCGACCTTTACCAGGTCGTCCGTCCAGCTTGTGGAGGGCCTACCCACGCCGCGCCTTCCGGTACGTGGTTGCCACTCGAGAACCTTTCCGCCCCAACGGCCATCTGCTCTACGTGCAATGTGCCCCGCCCACTGCCACTTCAGTTTAGCGATTCGGAGGGCTATATCGGTTACCTTGGTGTCTGCTGTGGGCTTTCATGTATAAGGCCTTTGAAACTACAAAAAGTCGGAACAATGTACCAACTTCCGTAAACACAAACTAATTAAAAACGTTAACGACTCATTAAAAAACAAAAAGCCAACATGGCTGGATCGCGGAATCCCTCTTTATTACCGGCATAATTTTTCTAAGGAATTTTAATAAGATAATTTTAGTCGCTTACAAAATTTCCTGTTTATGGAATAATAATTATAATTCAGAAGGTTCCCGAGGTAAATGCCATCGCCATCTTAAAAGGAGGCCATTACGCCTTTTTTCTTCCAACACTGTATAGAACACTTAGAAAAGGAATTAGAAAGGACTTAAGCGGCTATCAGAGGCATTCCTTTTAGGAATGTAATTTCATCTGTTACTGAGGAACAATCGGTTTGAATTCCAGGTAAAATGCAAAGTATTAATTTGGCTGGCAGTTTTAAGTACTTGGATATTTTCCTTCAAAATTATCAATGGTTGTCATTGAATAATGGTGAACATCCACCAGAGACGTGGTAAGCCGTATTTCCATACGTTAGAATATAATTAAAAAATTTGTAAGTAGCATAAATACATACCATCACGCCTATTTCCCTGATTTCCAATTGCATTTACTTTGCAATAATGTTATGTAGCCATTGCCTTTGTGTAGTTAATTGTTATTCTACAGATGTTACTAAAAGCAAGAGAAGTGAATCGACAAAATATCTATATAATTAACGAACCTGCTCAAAAAATTTCACGAGAATCTGTTGAGAAATGCGACCTGACCCCGTATCATGGTCGGTCTTATCACGCGATAAGTGACAAGATAGAGCGTCCGTCACTGGCTGACGCCGTTCGATGGAACGAGACGGACGCTCTATCTTGTCACTTATCGCGTGATAAGGCCGACCATGATACGGGGCCTGTAGAGGATAACAGTAGGACATCCGGACGGTACAAACGATTTTCGGCCCTATGTGAACCATAGAACTTCGTTCGCTTCGCTGGCTCCTTCGATTACTATATTCGATGTTTTGCTTAACAATCTCGACTTATCGTAAGCTTCCATACCTCCAAAATATCGCAAATACGATTAATTTCCGTTACACATCCGTTTAGGGCAAATCGGTGTATCGTGGAACATATATAGAGTAACTCGCTCATGCCCGTCCGACCGTGGAAATTAAATTGTATTAATTTATAACAAGCGGTGGCGCGACATCCGAAGTGTTGGGAAAGTCGATATATGGAAATATTCGAGAATTATCGAATGAAATTAATATTATGTAGCGAGGTCGCTTACTATATGCCTCATAAGAAGGCTTAAAGTCACCCAAAGGGCAATGGGGAGGGCTATGCTGGGAGTTCATGTGCGTGATCGCATCAGAAATGAGGCTAATATCTGCAGCAGAACCAAGGTAACCGACGTAGCCCTCCGAATCGCTAAACTTAAGTGGCAGTGAGCGAGGCACATGGCACGTTGAACTGGACGTTGGGGCGGAAAGATTCTGGAGTAGCGACTACGTACCGGAAGGCGCAGAGTGGGTGACAAGCTGGATTGATTACCTGGTAATGGACGTGGTCACTTTGGCATTCTTTAGGCGCAGCAGTTGGCGTCTTTCCGCTGATGATGAGGAGATGTTTCTGGAGGTGAGAAGATCATCATAGCTACCGGGATGCGCTATTTATGGGTTTTTAAATCCATACAAATAGTATAAATGCGAAAGTGTGTCTGTCTGTCTGTTACCTCTTCACGCTCAAACCGCTCAACTGATTTAGATGTTTGGTATAAAGATAGTTTGAGTACCGGGGAAGGACATAGGATAGTTTTTATCCCAGAAACCGTTCTCTAAGGGTGTGAAACGGGGGTGATATTTTGTATTGGGCAACGATGTAAACGCGTTTCATGCAGGCGTAGTCGCGGGCAGAAGCTGGTATCTAATAACAATATTCCACCTAGTAAATGGTACAAGGCGAGGCAGATTGTATTCCGGATACAAAAATGGAACAGACCAAGGCACGTATTCCAGTTGAAACACACTGTTTACTAAAACAATAACGTAATCAATTCTCCGTCTGACTGCCACAATTCTAACAAATTATCCCCTTTCGCTTTACACAGTCCAGTGAACGCGTCCATTAAGTTCGAATACCGAATTAATCGAATTCCGTAGCGTACATCACTAGCCGATTATTCGATATTTGAGGCTGAACTGGTAACATGATGATCACAAACTCGAGTTTTCGAACGTACCTTCCCACGTTCCCGTTCGAATATCAAATTTATTCGCAAAAGAAAACGGTCGCTTTTGCAACTACGCGATACTTCGAGATAAGAGTGCCCGAGAGTTAACGAGTCGATAATCCATTATGAAAATTCAGGTCTATATTAGTGAAATTGACAAATTTAAATTTATTCTTTACGCGCATTCCGCGATAATTATGGGAATATTTCCGAACGAATTTAGTGCGCAATTATTTTTGAGGAAAATAGAAAAACGCCTTTTCGTTTTGACGTTCGATTGAACTTGAGCTCTAATCACATCGGCTTAAAGTTGTTTATTGTGTAATTTAGTGTGGGTTTGGAAAGTATATTGCTTCAGACTGCTTTAAATTCTGGTGATAAAAACGAGTAATAACTTTCTTATTTGTAAGAGTTCCAGTGTGCCTTCAGGGAACTGGCTTCTATACTGCCTGAAGCATTAAAAAGCGTATCTTCAACATAAAACCATGTCACTTAAGTCTTCATAACCATACAAAGAAGTACAATACAAACGAGCGATTCAATAGAGCGTTGAATCAGGCGACTAGACTCTTTCTCAAAGGCATAAGAACTGCGTCCACCGTTAAGTTATCTTGGTATTCTAAACGTTGTTTACAGTACGCTTCAAAAAGTCGGTGTTCTTCAAGACAAGGAAAAATATTTTCTAATGTTATTGAGAAAAGTAGTCGTAGCTTTGTAAGTTACTATGTAATCTAGGGAACCACGCATCCGATTACCTACAAAAAATCATTCACCGATACCAATAGAATCCTTACGCTTTTATAGAAACAAAATTGTATGACAACTATGTACTTAAACGCAGTATTTCGCGTCCGAAACAACAATTTACCTGATTTTCCATACAACGATTAGTACAAATGTAAGTTGTGACGTCATACCTGTGTGTCTATTAGTATGAAGCGTTTTGCGCTGCCGCTAGCGAACTTCGTCGCTTGGAGGAGGAGATCACCACTCCACGCACTTACATAATTCCTTGCCATCATCATCATCATCATCATCATATCAGCCGAAAGAAGTCCACTGCTGGACATAGGCCTCCCCCAAAGAGTGCCACAATGACCGGTCCTGCGCCACCCGCATCCAGCGGACTCCCGCGACCTTTACCAGGTCATCAGTCCACCTTGTGGGGGACCTACCTACGCTGCGCCTTCCGGTACGTGGTCGCCACTCGAGAACCTTTCCGCCCCAACGGCAATCGGTTCTACGTACAATGTGCCCCGCCCACTGCCACTTAAGTTCAGCCGGAGGGCTATACCAGTGACCTTGGTTCTGCTGCGGATAGCCTCATTTCTGATGCGATCGCGCAGAGAAACTCCCAACATAGCCCTCTCCATTGCCCTTTGGGTAACTTTGAGCCTTCTTATGAGGCCCATAGTAAGCGACCACGTTTCCGTGCTATGGCACGGAAACGTGGTCGCTATGCGGTATACAAGGCGGTATACAAGGAATGGCTGACGCAATACGTCAGCCATTCCTTGTCAGCGACAAAGGTTTTATGTGGAACATGAAGGCAATAATGCTAAGATAGCAATATCGGCAGGTATTAAAAGTGTAGCTTGGCATATACCGAATGTTATTATATTACCTTAAAACGATGCCTTTGAAATATAAATATAAAGCAGTTTCAAAGACCATATATAGGATTTACGAATATCGAATCTTCTTCAAAGAAATCTACTCCGTCCCAGACTTTAATATTCATAGGTATAAAACGCAAGAGGCTATTCCTAGTTTCCCGGCAATGCAATTTACAGTTATACCCGTGACATCATGTAGCGAGAGTTTATAAAATATACACCCACCTTATAATGTTGGGTCCTTACCTATGAAATTGGCGATTTGTATGGAGAATTTTATGAAAACTGTAATTTTTATACATTGAATTTTGCGGATTATTCAGCAATGTCACATTCAAACCAAACAAAATTTTGGTAGGAATATAACACCATTTCTACTATTTTCTACGCTACGTTACACATAACTTAATTACTTAGAAATAGTTCGCATCATAAAACTATACGTAATTGAAACATTTAACCCGGCAGCACATGAAAAGGGTGGATTTCAAGCTTTAATTTGAAACACTAAATAAAAAATTAAACCTATTATTTGTAAGTATTTAAAACCTTTGTTACATAGTCTAACATATAAAAAATAATTTGGAAAATGCAATAGAAATGAATAAATTACGTACAAAATAATATCTGCGAAAAAAACGCCAATTTCATAGGTAAGGATCTAATAGTTAGTGCAGTCTTTGGAAAATGGCTAATTCTTGCAAGTAATCATAGAGAGGTTACCACTGGGAATAAGATACCGAATAAACGAAACACTGCTGCAAAAACACACCCTTTTTAACGCGTATTTTTTTCCACTATATGAAAAATATGAAAGTAGGTTCTTTTTGCCCTGATTAATTTGACAAGGCTAAATTGGCCGTCAAAATCGCGGAAACGTTTTCAGACTTTTCTTCAAGATGAGACATTTGGAGGTCAATTAGACCGCCAATTCGCATTAATATTTGTTTAATCAACACAGTATTGCGAAGCGACCAATTAAATTGTCTTTACTGGGCGCTAGCTGCTTTAATACGGTGTATGATACTAGTTTCTAAGTAAATATATCAGGAGAAATAAATGATTTTAAACTTAATTTATACGGCAATGGTAATAAAAAATCAGACATTACCGATACATAAAACTCACAACAACAATCGGAATATCACGCTCCAACGTTTTTTTGTATTTTAAATACTTTTTTTGCTATTTTATACGTAAATTACACTGGCCATTAAAAATCGTGATGTCAATAAATTTTGCTATTGAAATTTCCTACAAACTTCATCACCATCAGTGAACTCCCGTATTGTTTTGCAACATAGCAAGACCCCGTGGGAGACAGTCAGCAGCAGAAGTACCTACGCAAGTCAAAATTACTTGCAGAAGCTCTTATTATCCTAACAATAAAGACGAGCCATTTTGACCACCTCATACGCGTACCACTGACTGTAAAACGTAAGAGTACGGCTGAATGCACGCTCTGCTACGAGCGGGTCGTGGGGCGCCCATATACATTGCATTTGTTTTATATGCACGCTGCACGCCCCGCTCACAGCGGCGCGGCCACTGGAGCCGTACACTATGACTTGCGTTTCGTGTGCCAATCGTGTGTTCCCGAGTGACCTTTCTTCTTGTCGCTAAGCTGCGCACGAGATCTTTTGGGTCAGAAATTTGCATATAAATTGCGACACCCCAGGCGAGATTTTTAGACAGGTAAGTGAGGCATCAGGGTTGCCAAATTACCTTTTTCTAAATGTTGCAGAGCTAACGCGATACGTCTAGTTTGTACGTTCGTGTATGTGTATTGTATCTGTCTCTATAGCGCTTGCAACTCGAGCGACAAAGTGGGAAAGGAATCTTTAGATTGGGCTCGATGAGAAAGGACTTTAAAATAAACTACATAAAATAGTTTGTTTTAGTTTAGATGACGAAAAGTACTTAAAACCAATCAATACCGACATCTATTGTCTTCAAGTAGGATTGTAAAACAATTACGCAGGTGTGCCGGTAGGCTCAAAGCATAATAATAAATAATAAAAGAAATATTAGGGGACAATCTTACACAAATCGACCTAGTCCCAAACTAAGCAAAGCTTGTACTGTGGCGAATAGAAAACATCCATGACTCAGGAACAAATATTCGTGCTCATCGCACAAATAAATGCCCTTTACAAGTTTCGAACCCAAGACCTCTTGCTTCGTCGGCAGGGTCACTACCAACTAGGCTAAAGCGGTCGTCAAAATAATGTGAATTAATATGTGAACACAAACAGTAGCTATCCAGTACACGTGCAACACTTCGGTCTATTTTATTACGTGCCTTTGATATCTTTTCATTTCATATTTAGCAACAAGAGAAGTTGTAAAATCCAAAGTTAAGTGCATTTTCGTCATTTTAAATAAACAAACTTTTGACAGTAAATTAAATGTTGTATATGGCCTGGAAGGTTATAATATGAATTCATATTAGCATATCATATTTTTATGAACGACAAAGTAAATAAATCGGACTCCTACTTCACTGAGAATTTCAATTTAAATAATTTTAAAAAATGCATAGTTCCGAGGCAGATTCCAACAGGCGCCCACAGGTCTATATCTACGAATATATATGCGGCCTATCGCTCTAGCCAGCTGATCGGAAGAATCAGGCTTGGTCGACTAATGTTTCAACGCGTTCCCTCTTACAACGCCTTTTATTTCGTTAGCAGACGTGACTGTACTAGAAAATATATATTAAATTATCAATAGTTAACCCACTAAACTTTGTCTTCGCCAATACACTTTAAGCATGATTTAACTGAGCATGTGATTTGTAGGCTTAAAAACAATAAAAAGTCAGTTTGGCCCTATGGTTGACTGGTAGAGAATGCCTTGAGACATTAAATCCGCCTTTTGTACTTTTTGTGTGTGCAATAAAGTTTAAATAAATAAATAAAGGAACGAAGAACGTGACAGCCCTATTATCAAGGTTACCCTGCAAAGATGGCGGACGTGACCGGCCATTTTGTTTAGGATCAGCTAATCTAAGCACTCACCAGAAACAAATTGGTTCTCTTAAAACTTTTGTCACGTTACAGAGAAATGGTGTCAGGGCAAGTCACAATAAAAAGTGAACTTTTCACCTTTTTTCCTCCCACTATTTGACTCCTATGTGACTTTTATGTTTTTACAAGCTTTTATTTAACTTGCAATGTTTGACCGGGTAGAATCTTGCAACTCAATTTTAAAGAAAATATCTTCAACCGATTCACCTGATATTTTGGGTTAAAGTATAGTTTGGATGACAATTCAATATTATGGTTCTATAGAGATGATGTGATGATGGTGACAGAAGGTGGCCATGGGAATTCAGGAGTTAACAGACGTAGCCCCGTTGAGTTTGGGCTCGTTAGAATCGTCTCAAGTAGTTGATGACGGTATACAGAAAAGTGCAGTTGGCAATAAAAGCTTGGACCAAAAATGTTTTTTCGACAGTTTTTTTTTATAAACTGTGCAAAAAGTTGTACCTAAAACTACCTATTATCAAAGCTCTATACTTATCGTCAAAATGAAAGCTTATTTCGGAATTAGCTACGTTCCGCTTATAGACACATGAAAAAAACCGCGTTATACTTCGTAGCTGTGACCTTGAAAAAGTGTCATTTTTGTAGTTTTGAGGTGTAGATAGAAAATATTAGTTTGAAAACAGCCTCTTTTCAATGACATAGCACTTAACGTCCTATTAGAAATCAAACGTGCAGAAGATTAAACATTTCAGAAAAAAAAAAACAGTGCCCTAAAGCTTAAAAATCTAATATTTTGCATATTTATTTATTTGAACTTTATTACCAAAAACAGATACATACAAAAGGTGGACCTAATGCTCCAAGTCATTCTCTACCAGTCAACCATATATCGTTTTTATTGTATTTTTGAGTTGAAAGTATAATCTACCTAGTTCTTAATTGGTTTCCTTAATTTTGAAAGCTGTTGCGCCTTTTATTGAGAACAGGCAGGACTTGGCTCTTTTTAACCCCCGACGCAAATATATGTACGTAACGGATGGACCGATTTTAATGCGGTTTTTTTTATTCGAAAGCTGATGTGATCCCGAGTGTTCTTAGCCATGTTTCATGAATATCTGTTTAGACGTTTTTGAGATATTTGACTTTGAAATGAAAACGTCGGGGGTTTTTCAACTTTTCCAATTTCTGTCTTTGTAAATGTTGAGCTTTGTATCTTGTTGCTGTGTCAAATAAACAAATTAAACATGGAGCCAAATACAAACAGAGACCTGCAAAGGAGCATATAACTTCTAATGCAGTGACTCGCACCTACGTCTATCATTTTCACTTCAACTCCTAACTCGGTAAAAGCTCCAACTTCGCCTTCCAGAATGGAAACTATTAACTACATGCCTATTATTAAATTATACCTTATATCTGAACTGAACTTCGCCTAGCTCCCTGTTCTCGTAATTATCCATCTTGTGTTAGACAGGTAGGTTAGACTACTT
This sequence comes from Epinotia bilunana, assembly GCA_947049275.1. Classification (NCBI taxonomy): domain Eukaryota; kingdom Metazoa; phylum Arthropoda; class Insecta; order Lepidoptera; family Tortricidae; genus Epinotia; species Epinotia bilunana. The sequence continues at coordinate 10,334,136 of OX346275.1, read as the reverse complement.
GGAAACAGACTGTTCGATTCATATATAATATAATCCGTACTAATATTATAAATGCGAAAGTGTCTGTGTCTGTCTGTTACCTCTTCACGCTTAAACCGCTGAATCGATTGAGATGAAATTTGGTATGGACATAGAATCCCGGGGAAGGACATAGGATAGTTTTTATCCCGGAAATCATCCCCCGAGGGGGTGAAATGTGGGATGAAAGTTTGTATCGAGCTACGATATAAACCAGAGTTCCACGCGGATGGAGTCGCGGGCAGAAGCTAGTCATATAATAAGGTTAGTTAGAGAACGGGGCAGTGCCAGTAACTAAGATCACAATTTTACAAAGAATGCAAAATAACATACAGCGGTCCATATGCAATGCTCCGTGGTTTACAACATACTCTGAAATCCATAAGTATCTGTAGTTATCAACCTAGCTTCAATATGTTTTGTTTTTTGAGAATATGTGTTTGATATTTTTTTGTTAGGTTTTAGTGAAGCTGTGCTTTGTATCAGCGCCTTGCGGCGCTTACCTATGATATATACCTATTTAAGCGAAATGATCTAAAGTGAAATGTAAAAATTTTTTGAGTAGGTATCTTTAATACTCTCTGCGACCAAAGAGTACAAAGAGAGACTGAGACACCATCCGAATGAGCTTGCTGTAAAGCTGACAACCAGAGACTAAGGAAAGAGGCTCAGAAGAAAAGACATATCATACCAGTTAGATGAATTAATGCAGGATTAGACGCCCTCACTGGGAGGCCCAACTCGACTTGCTATGAAGCCTTTAACTAATTTGCTTATGGTAGTAACAAATTGCAGATAAATTTTGAAAAAAAAAGTTGGTTGGGATCGCCTAAAGGCATAGGTTTGCCTTTATACAATTGTTGTTTTTTTCTGTTGTTCAATACGATACATATTGCACACCTCACACAGATAGAGCAGTTACAAGAGAAAAAACAGAGATATAGGGAGACAGTAGAAGTAAAACCACAGGCAGTCTTATCGCTAATGAGCGATTTCTAACAGACAACCTTTGTGTAGCGGAGAAAATAATATATACTAAGTAGTAGGTGGTGCTAGAAACGAATACGTTGATGGAAGATAATAATATTAATAATTAATAATTTATTTATTGTTAAGATATAATATACATCAGTTTTACTATAGACTAGGAGCTTACTATTAGAGGCAAATAACACGTGCCTAAACTAGGATACCCTGTTTCAGACAAAAAAGAACTAATAATTGAAAAAGTTAGTAAAGATGACCAGACACTACTTTTTCACAACAACCCTTAGGACTGGATAAACATTTTTTATGTATAAGTAGTCTAGAGAGTATATATATCTCTTTCTAATGCTATGAAAATTAACTTCTTATCGATCGAATCTCATCTTATCTCGGTCATATTTGAAACAGCCCAACTGACGAAATACACCAACTTACAGAAGGAATTCACAATAACTCCACTACTCGATTTGTAGGTACAATTGTATTCAATTCAAATTGGGGGTGAAAGTTTGTATGGAGCTACGATATACGAGTTCCACGGACGGAGTCGCGGGCAGAAGCTTGTTTCCACATAGTGTTGTACCCGTTAATTTGCTCTGTATATATTCGTATTTGATCTAGCTGTAATTTCACATATCTATCCACGCTGTGCTAATTGAAAGTAAGAGAGGCACGTCTTGAATACCAATAGTAACGTGCTTACTTCCAAATTGAGGGTATAATAGCTGAGACAAGTGAGACAGGGGCTGCGCTGCGTTCGCGTCGTTTTTATGATAGCTTGTGCTTGTGTGGTAATGGTAATAGCTGTGGCTTTCCAATGACTTGTGAATTGGTTGAATATAGTATTTATTTATTTATTGTATATTTGCGATATATATCGTGTGTATTATATTTTATACTGTATATTTATATATGTATTGGCATGTTTTTATTTGTCTAGAATTAATACCTATTAGGTTTTGTTTTCATTTTCTCTGTGTTTTTGTACACGGTATAAGTTTGCCTATCTCGGTCTACCTACCTTTCTCTCAATTGCTCAAAGGTTAGCTGGAAGAGATCCCTTATAGGGATAAGTTCGCCTTTGTACTTTGATCTATTGTGTGACATGTATATTCTTTAACCTGTTATTGTGTACAATAAAGTGCTTACATACATACATACAAACATACATAATAGCAGCTCTTCATATTCAGATAAGGTGGGGGAAACTGGGGACTACCGCGGATTTTTTTACGATGCGCCAGACCGTGTTATTTCTTCTTAACACATTTCATGGCAGAATTTCGTAGCGATACTCACGTAGCCGTTGACATGCGAAAACCGTATGTATAGGGAATCCCCTACAAGCATGGCGCCCACGTAGTGGGTTCGTGACCCTCCAAATTAACACTTTTAGGGGGTTAAAGAGTGTGTGGGGTGGAGCTTTTTTCGGAGGAAGACGTGGCAAAAGCTAGTTTACCACATATCTACGTCATATAACTTGATAATTGTAGAAGACGTATACCACATTTTGATGGAATGTGTACGAGGGGAGCTTCTTCGTGCAGCTTTTAAAACCGGATTATGTAATGTTGTGCTTGCTGACCCTGAGTCAGAGCAATCAAAACTGCTTTATAAGTGTTACAAAATGTGTTTAGGTACATAAATCTAAAACGTACGTTAGAGTACGTATGGAGCGACATAATCGTTAAACGCCTAAGCTCCTTAAAATGTGATTTAAAAAAAAAACTTGATAATGACATACTTGTCGTCATATTGCTTGATAATAAATGACATACTTGTCACCGTGCCATGATCTGTCACAATACGCAGCAGATGTCACTTGCATCTCCACGAAGTCCATGTGGCATGTAAACATTACCTGCAACAAAGAAAAACAATCAACAAACAATCAAGCAAAAGTTCGCCAGACGGACATAAGTCGTCATCCTCCTAGCGTTATTCCCGGTTGTGGCCTAAAGGAGCCCGGGGTCCGCTTCGGCACCTAATCCCAAGATTTGGCATAGGCACTGGTTTTACGAAAGCGACTGTCATCTGACCTTCCAACCCAGAGGGAGAACTAGACCTTATTGGGATAAGATCGGTTTCCTCACGATGTTTCCCTTCACCGAAAAGACACTGTTAAATATCAAATGATATTTCGTAGATAAGTTTTTTGAAACGAACTTTGGAATAACAAGACAAATATATGTCAAGAAAAAAGCCTAATGAAAGTGGTTAAATAAACACAAACACACACACACACGCACACACACTCACACTCACCGCGCACACACGCGCACGCGCGCACACACACACACACACACACACGCACGCACGCACGCACGCACGCACGCACGCACGCACGCACGCACGCACGCACGCCCGCCCGAACGCCCGCCCGCCCTTTAGATTTTAGTATCCCTGATTTTCTTTTAACTAAAATTTTCTTATTCACGGGAATAGTGCCTCACGAGCTTTTCGCATCTATTATGTATATACTCATATGATCTAATCTATGTTTTTGGTTACCTACGAGACAGGCTGTGCCTAGTGTAGGGGCCAGTGAAACCGCAACTGTAACCTTTTAAGGTACATGAATGTCACCAAATCTTAATGTATAATCTTTTCTGTTTGCTCTCCCATTGCATATGTTGGTTTTCTATGTACAATAAAGAATTTTTCAACTTTTTGAACTTTAAAAAAGAAAATGGTGTTGACTCAGAAAAATATAGTCATCAGAGTTAACGCCATTCCTATTCTTCTACATCTAATGGATTTATCCAACGTGAAACAGCAATGGCAAGCCTCTCGACTACTCTCATATGGCTGCCTCATTTTCTTCTACAGATAGCATACTAATGAAAGATTCAGCACATTTATTCCCACTCATTAATGTACAGCTATATCTTACTCAGAAAACCATGTTACCAACGCTTGCAGTGTGTTACAGTGTCACATCACTCCTATCTTAAACGCACAAAGTCTATTATCGCTTGTTTTTGTATACACGACCCTTACAAGTATAGATTGTAGTAAGAATATTGAAGGACTTAGGACGTTTTAGAATGATAAGGATAGTAGCAAGGCAGGGTGAGTCTCAGGAAATTGAGACGGGCGTTCGAAACGCATAATTGAAAAAGCAAAACAAACATATAGAAGCTTGTCATGATTCTATTACTCTAGAGAAAATTGTTTACACCTACACTAATATTACAAAAAAGAAAAGTTTGTGAGATTGTGGCGTTATAACTTTGTATGTAGGGGTTAGTCTAAGGGGCTGCTTATCCAATAAAAAAATCTCTTTCTGGATGGACATACATAGGATCCTATTTTATACCCCGGATTTCTCTGCGTTCTTTGCAATTCGAAGCCACGCGGGCAGTGTGTGAATGTGTTAGGTTATATTTTGGAGGCATTTTAACGACATGGCGGGTCCCAGGAGTACGCTGGATGCTGGTGGCGCATGACTGGTCATTGTGGCACTCTTTGGGGGAGGCCTTTGTCCAGCAGATGACATCTTTCGGTTGATATGAGATGATGAACCATCTCAGGCCCGCAGCCAAAGACACATGAATGAACTAACTGAATGTCACAATATTGCAAAACAGACTATACGAGTGTACAGATAGCGGTCGAAACGATTCTTGAGAATGGCCCGCAAGCCCCAGAGATACTAATTAGGGTTCCCTAGGCGGCGTTATTAATCAATGTCCAGGTTCCGTGGCAGCAGTATCGATTCCGGACGGTAACGACATTTACCGCAATTTTGTTAGTTAAGCCAGTAAGAACCTGGTACAGTCGACGCGTCAAAGATAATATGTATTTAAAATAAAGATCTAAAGATGAAATATGGAGATCTGTATGTGCCCACAATTTAATGTTTTTACTGTCAAGAATAAATACTTTCTTTCTTTCTAATTTATCGCTTTTAATTGTCAACAATTTTCTTTATCAAAAGGGCCATTTTATTTAGATTGCTAGAAAATTATTTTTAAGCGTTCGTTTTTTTATTTCTCCCTAAATTTTCATTGAAAAGTAGCGAATTCCAGAAGGTTGGAAGTAAATTATGGCGTCAATACTACGTCTCCCTATGGCAGCTGGCACACCTTGAATATTGACGACACACACAGTTTAAACCGCGTTAACAATTTCGCGATTTTCTTAAAATCAAGTGAGACTAGCGCAGGACCGATCACTTTGGCACTCCTTGGGGGAGGCCTTTGTCCAGCAGTGGATCTTTCGGCTGATATGATATGATGATGAAGCTATAACCTCACAGACTTGTCCTCTTTATAAGATTATTATAGATAGAGGCATAATTGTATAAGATAGTATCCCTATAACAATCAAACAAAATTCAGCATATCTAGTGAACAGATCACAGCAAAATAGCGGCGGTAGTATAGTTAAAAACATTGGCGGACATTATATTAATGGGTCATTTGAATTTGAATCTATTAGTCTGTTTAGTAGAGTCGCTTTTCCAACGAGTGACTTTGAAGCAGCCCGGCCAACTCGATATTTTTTTAGTACATAATTCCCGCGCAAAGGAAGTTAATTGTCACGCGACTCAATTAACTCGAAGCCAGCTCCCACCGAAATGATGCGCCCGGACACGGAAATGACGACATGGCGGGCCGGCATTTTTAATTAGGTTAAAACTAAAACATTCCAAACATGACTACTGTGTATTTTATACACTACTAACTAATCTACTAGGCTGGTGAAGAACAATCAGACTAACTTGGTTACCACCGTTGACATTTTTTTTTAAAGGGAGTAAGCAGATACCATGACATCCGCCAACGCACGAAAGTCACTGACGTCGGCAAAATGATTGCGGAAGTAAAATGGCAATGAGCCGGCCATATCTTTCACGATGACCAATCGAGCCAGCGAGAGCTGCCTTAGAGACCTCGGACTGGAAACTGTAGGGTGGGGTGACCGTCAGTCAGATGGTCTGACGATATTAAAAAGAGAGCAAGGCCGACCTGGACCAGGGCCGCTGCATCCAGATCATTTCGGTAACCCATGGAAGAGGCATAAATGTCCAGCAGTGGACGCAATCATGCTGAAGAAGAAGAAGCAGTTGCCGTCCCCTTAGGACGTTTGGGACTCTATTGATTTAAAGATACATTGATAGACAGCTAGAGACATATGCAGTTCCGTCACTCCTCTGAGCTCTGGCGACCTTTCCACCAGGAGCACAACACCAAATACACACAATGCAAGTTGTGATGTTATTTGGCTACGGTCTTCTTTAAGGTCCTTCAGCAGTTGGGCTGCTCCAAATACGAGCGAGCTGGCATTCCGCGGTGCCCTCTCTAAAATACTCAAGATATTCAATTTTATATTTAATCGTATGTCATACATTATTTTGGCCTTTAATGTTTGTCACTCTTTAGTACCACCCAGGGGACACGTGCAGGGTTGTGGTAGGTAGCTCGCGGACGCGAGTAACAGTTGTCCCCAAGATATTCAATAATACAGACATACATAGACTAGATATTCTAAACAGTGACTTCAATTAGAATTCAACGGCGATCCTCAACTCGGTGGGGGTGAGACAATGAGGGGGGGACAATTTAGCGCCGCCATTAGGGAGGTGTTCGGCGATGGAATGCAATATGCACTCGGCGCGATACCTCGCGAGCACGTCTTATTTGCACATTCGGATTTGCGAGGCACTTCGAGCATCAGAGATCGGGATATATTGTAGCTAAAATTAATTAAATATATCAATTAATTGCAAAGAAACAAACAAATAGCGAAATAGTGAATGTCCATAGTTCATGCTTTAGTGACGGTGAATAGTCCAAACGTCGAGAAAAAATAGAAAAAGACTTAAAACTTCCATTATTTTTGTTCTTGGTCACTAAACCTTTTCTATTTTCATTTTAACTGTGTTCAGTTGTCCTAAATCTTATTTTAACTTTACATGTAAATATGTGTGTATTACGAATTTAGCAGAAGCGAGAAGATTTACTCCGCCATTAGCGAGGCGTTCGCAGATGGAATGTAATATGCACGCCGTGTGCACAGCACAGGCTTTATTGCACTCCCTTTATTATGAACATCTGAAGCATACTTATGGCTATGGTCTAGATGCTAAATTTGAATTTTGTAGTTCCACTTTTATAGTGTTTATTCTTACAGTGTACTGGGTTTCCGCAACGTGCGTGTGTGAGTCTGTGTCATCGTAGCTCCTAAACGAATGGAGCGATTTAAATGCGGTGGTTTTTTTGTCCGAATGATGATAACATGGTTCTCAGCTACGTTTCAACCAAATCGGTTCAGCCGGTTTTGTGATATTCGGCTTTGAAATGAAATTTCGGGGGTTTTTCATCTTTTCCAAGTTGCTCATTATTATTCTTTCAATGTTTAGATATTGTTGCTTCCCTTAAGTTGTCATCCTCTCATACTATGTGTCTATTTGTGAATATCTTGTGTTGCCTTCCGTTAAAGCCAGCGTCGTGCTGAGCCGGGTCCATATCGTGACACGTCCTAGGCAGTCTTTTGTCTTTGTCATACGTGTATTTATATTAGTTAATTGCTGTCACGAATAAATGTTTCTGAATCCGGATATACTTAGTTGTAAGTAAGATGGAGCTCCCACAGGGATCACAAGTGGTCTATTGTACCACGGCGACCAGATATGGCGGTCAGCCGCGAATATAGTGAATTAAAAGTCCCCGACTGGCAGCGACAGGGTGTTATCAGGACGAGACGGGAGGTTTGGGCTTTAGGCCGAGCTTTAAACATAACATTTTGTTACCTTAACCAAACAAAGAAATAAATAAATACGACTTTCTTGGAACACCCAAATTGTTTTTTAAGAATTTTAAGAACAACATTCTCAATGTTTCAACCTCACCGTAAGTGCTACTTGGTCCCTCGAATTAATCCTTTCGCCTTGTAGTGAACTTTGATCCGGAGTCCTTCGCGGTGAGTCGGATTGTCCTGAGCTAGTATGCCGCCTAGTACGACTGTTTGTGCCAGACGTCCCCAAAATAGCTCTTAGGCCTCGGCGACGCGTTCTTCTTGCTGTCCCGGTAGCTCGGACGGTGTCGCGTAGGAACTCTCCACTGCCCCGCGCTCTCTCACTACTAAATGCGCTCTTGGCCTCAGCACCGGAGTGCGATCTGTCTGCATGGGGATGGGCGAGTGTGAGAAAAGAATGTTTGAAGTTCTGTGAGGTGATGGATGCCAGGCCCTCGATTGCAATGTAATATTGTCTCTTTTGTGTACACTGTTATTGCATTTCTTTTTATCATGTGCTATTGTTAACATGTTTAATCTTAGTTGTGTGACGCATTAGATCTCTGTAATGTCATGTCATGACTAAATAAATTATTTGTTAAAACTGAAAATTATAAAGCACCAGAATTTGCCCGCGACATTTTTCGCGTAACTCCCGTATCAACTGCCATCCCCCAGAGATAGAAGATAATTATGGGGATAAAAAGTATCCTATGTTTTATTAATCCAGGTTATAAACTATCTCCATGCCAAATTTCATCTCAATCCTGAACAGCCGTTTTTGCGTGATTGAGCAATATATCAATCAATCAATATTATCGTTCATCCATTTCGCGCCGAGGAATGTCTGACCTTATGAACAGCTATTAGTGAACGAGCGAGCGAAGCGAATTAAGTTTTATGCTTTAGCTTGGGCCGCAACTCCGTTTGTCCCATGTCCCGCTGTCCCGCTGGTCGACTGTTCTCCCCTACAGGTCGCATTACATCATCCTTCTATTGTTATTCCGGGTTGTGCCCCTAAAGGAGCTCGGGGTCCGCTTTGACACCTAATCCCACAACTTGGCATAGGCACTAGTTTTAGAAAAGCGACTGCCATCTGACCTTCCAACCCAGGAAAACTAGACCTTATTGGGATAAGACCGGTTTTCTCACGATGTTTTCCTTCACCGAAAAGCTAACGGTAAATATTACGTACATAAGTTCCGAAAAACTCATTGGTACGAGCCGGGATTCGAACCCACGACCGCCGCTTGACAGCCACATGCCTGAACCACTGGGCTACCGTAGCTCTTCTTTTCGTATTTTGTGAGCAGATTTGATACATTTTTTTTTGTCGATTTACTTTTACGATATATATATTTTTAAGGCCAGAGCCATTGTTTATACCTATTCCTATTCCGTAGTTCTCCGTATTAACGTCTATTACGTGTTCAAGTTCAAATCCTAAACCTAAGAAAAATAAATTAAATAAAAAGTCAAACAATTAGAAAAAGGACCTTCCTTAAAACTGAAATGGCGTTGGGCCGGACACGTAGCAAGATACACCGACCAGCGCTGGACCCTCGCCGCTACCAAAAGGGCCGGTCCGACTGGGAAAAGAAAAGTCGGACATCCACGACAAAGATGGGCGGACGATATTACTAAAGTAACCGGCAAAAACTGGCTATCAGTAGCCCAGGACAGATCGAGGTGGAAGAATCTGGAGGAGGCCTATACCCTACAACAGGGGTCCCTATATATTAAGTAAAAAATAATAATAATAGATGTAAGTTATGTTTAAGATATATGGGAAATAAAAAGGCTTTATTATTATTATTATTACGTGTTCAAGAGTGAAACCGAGTCGTCAATTAGATTCCCGTGTCGTGTCTCGTGTTCAACGTAATTAATTAATAATTATCTTTCAAGATGCCGTGTCTAATATACCGTTATTAATTTCGATATTACTTATTATTAATGCTGTGTAATTATTTGTAAAACATTTTTATTTAGTTTCTCCTTATATAGTCACATTGTGTTTCATTAAATATCTATCAAACAAATAATCAGGTGATAACAAAAATAAATAAATTACGTTTCTCTCCTTTCTTTAGTACATTGTAAGTTCCTGCTATATTGTAAAAATACCGTAGCCTATTGATACTGGTAGAGTGCATTCAGAATTAGCTGGTGTCTTTCCACTTGAACGCAAACAATATTGGCAGTAAACCAAACACTAGTAGAAGCCATAATAATACATTATTACGTACCTAGGGCGGTGAATTCGTGAATGGCCCAGATCGCAGGTGTTCATAAATATGCGATCTGGGGCTTTACGAGTTACCGCCCGTGGTAAGTACACAATTTTACGTCTTCATCTGGCCACAATGCGAGTTTTACCGTACGCGCAGCGTGCAGTAAAACACGCATTATGGCCAGGTGTGACGTAAACATTTTAAGGAAGCCTTCGGCTTTACCTGTTTTGGTGCAAACCAACAAGTCTTGATGCTTTTCAACATTATTAATAGGATAAAAACTGTAGAGTAGGGGTGTCCAATACAGATAGCTGCAAAGCTATCACAGACGGCCCGCAAACTGTGTCGCCGCGACATAGACTATACGTCTCTTTCTAATCGTTCTAATTCGATAGTCATCTCGCCGCGACGCAGCTCGCCGGGCGTCCTGTGAAAGCCATGCTGTTTTTTAGAGGTTTTTGGAAGTATTCATAAACGTTCAACAAGCCTATTTTATCTGTCACTTTGACATTTGTGTTTCTAAGAAATTAAGGGACAAGCTGTCTCGCTTTGCTCAGGATTCTATCCTACTAATATTATAAATGCGAAAGTTTAGATGTTTGGATGTTTGTTACTCAATCACGCTTAAACGGCTGAACCGATTTGAATGAAATTTTGCACGAAGATAGTTTATAGCCTGGATTAAAATATAGGATAGTTTTTATCCCGGGTCCACGCGGACGAAGTCGCGGGCGGAAGCTAGTTAATATATATTTCGCTGAGGATAACCGCCCTCGCCGTAAATTCAGAATCCACTATTTTATTATCATCCCATCACTGACAAAGTGTAAACAGTAAAGGCGCAGAACACGTTTTTTTTTAATTAAAAATCCCGTCGACTACCAACCATGTCCAGTCCCACTTACATTCACCCAAATATAATAAATATCAGAACGTCTTATTTCAATCAAACATGCCAATGCACAATCAACTTTACACAATAGCAATAAAGTTCAAATCTAAACGGAAACAAAAACACAGTACGTGTTCGAAAACGCGCTATATCTTGGATTCACGAATATCCGAGCTATTCCTTTGTACGCCCAAAAAGCAAAAACAAAGCAATTTTTAACTTCACGTATGTTCAGGGACAAAAGGTATTGTATTCAATTGTTTCTACGGCAAATTTGAGGTAGACGGGCGTTATTACCACATATGGGAATAGGTATATGATTTGTTTGATTTATTAACTCAGGTTTTGGTTAGGTTTTCGCTGGACATAGCGTGGGCTGTACACTGCAATTATCTTTGTATAACGTATCGCTTAGATTAATATAGGTACAGTATTGCAGCATGTGTTAGAAAATATCTTTTATGTCACACCTGGCCATAATGCGATTTTTACTGCACGCTGCGCGTACGGTACAACTCGCATTGTGGCCAGATGAAGACGTAAAATTGTGTACTTAACACGGGCGGTAATTTGTAAAGCCCCAGATCGCACATCTGCGATCTGGGTCATTCACGAATTCACCGCCCTAGGTACGTAATGTACTATTACGTCACACCTGGCCATAATGTGAGTTTTACGCATTATGGCCAGGTGAAGACGTAAAATTGTGTACTTGCCACGGACAGTAAAAAAGAAAGCCCTCTATCGCATATTTACAACCCTCGCCTGCGGCTCGGTTTACAAATACCTGCGATTTCGGGCTTTCTTCCTTTTACAGTCCTTGGTAAGTAATGTACTATTACGTCACACCTGGCCACAATGTGAGTTTTACCGCACACTGGCAATCATTTTTCAGTCACTCGCCGTTATCCGATTGAGCTGAAATTTTGGGTTTAAGTATAGTTTGGAAGACAATTCAATATTATGGTACCATCGAGGTGAACTAATGATGGAGACAGAAGGTGGCCATGGGAATTCAAGACTTAAACGACGTAACCCCGTTGAGTTTGGGCTCGTTAGAATCGTCTCAATGAGTAGGTGATGACAGTGTACAGAAAAGTACAGATGGCAACAAAAGCTTGTACCAAAAAAAATTTTTTACATCAAATATTTCATTATTTTTTTTCATTTATTCTTCAAAAACATTTTTCATTGTGTGTGAAGTACATGTAAATTAAGCTGTTAAATACAAAGTAAAACAAACAAATAATAGCAACCAGTACACTATAGACTCCTTTACATATCAAAAATTAATGATTAATAATAATAAAGAACGTCATGTCATACATAATAAAAGATATCTATGTCCAATAAAGATAAAAAAATATAATTATAATGATGACTGATGTAATAATGTCAATTATAATAAATGTTAAAACTAAGTTCGAAGGTCAACATAAGGTAGAGATAATAATTAGAAGGTTGACTGATATAAATCATTATTCATGTAGTCTTCGATGCAGTAAAATGATTTCTCTAAGAGGTGCCGCTTGAGTTTTAATGGACTGACAAGACAATTCGGCCATCTCGTAATCTCAAGTAGGTATAAAACTAACGAAGCCGCTTTAGTTTTCAAAAATTCAATAATCATTATCGTCATCATCATATCAGCCGAAAGACGTCCACTGATGGACCACTGGAGGCCTCCCCCAAAGAGTTTCACAATGACCGGTCCTGCGCCACCCGCATCCAGCGGACTCTCGCTACCTTTACACGGTCATACATAATGCTTCCTAAAAATGATATAAGTATTGTTTGCAGCAGATACCCAAGATGCACTTGTATGAGGGTGTACTAACGCCAACACAGTTAACTGACCATCTTATATTTATATTGAACCTTATTACAATGGACATAAAGTGCACGGATGATCAGAACTGTGTTGGCGATAGTACACTCGAGGTAAAATATATTGTTCCTTTTTACAAGCTTTATATTAACTTGACTTGTTCGTATGTAAGTATAAAAGTATGTATGTATACGTAAGTAAGTTGTCCGTCAAATCTTTCAAGTTAAATTTGACCCACTTCCCGGTGACCGATTGAGCTGAAATTTTGGGTGTAACTATAGTTTGGATGACAATTCAATATTATGGTACCATCGAGCTGATCTGATGATAGAGACAGAATGTGGCCATACGAACTCCGTAATAAAACCACATAACCCCATCGAGTTCGGGCTCGTTAGAATCGTCTCAATGAAGAGTTGATGATGGTATACAGAAAAGTACACTCGGCAATAAAAGCTTGTACCAAAAATGAAATTTTTAACAGAAACTTATTATCCTTACTTCAAAACAATAAGGTGCATAAGTGTTAACATATATATCTTTGATGTCAACCGTATACTCCTTACCTGACCTGGCACAAGCGATTTAATACCAAGATCCATATAATCTTTCATGTTAAAAATCGGAAATACAATATTCACCTTATTTTGCCCAAAAAACAAAGGCTCCATCAACAATAACAGCAACCCTTTCAAACCAGTCAAGCGAATATCGCTCTTATCACATTTAAATAACGCGATAATATTAATATCACGATGATAATGCCAAAGGAAAATAGCTCTTATTATGTCGTCGGAACACGGTTCTATTATTTTCGTCGCGAAAGAGCCACAGCAAAATAACGCCTAATTATTCCATATTCCATTTTCAAAATCATTCCCTCGTGGTAATTTGAGTCCTATTAAAGCTGTCGTAAAGTCTATTTTCCCTTGCAGATTAGCGAAAGTCTAGCTCATTTTATTGAACGTTAGCCGTGGCCAAAGCAGTTTAGGTGACAAGCGAAAATCGCTTTAATGCCATTGAAATAAAGTGCCAATCATTATCAAACAGGATTAAGCGTAGACACAAATCAATCGTGGATTTCGGATGCCATAGCATCCGCCGGCGGATGTAGCATCCGTGTTGGATGATCGGACGTGAAATATTGGAGGCCTGGGCTGTTATTCGCTAAGCGTTAATGCGGCTCACCCCGTCGTTCACCCGTCACGAAACTAGACCTCTACCTACGCTTGGTTACTACGCATCGCGATGTCAAGATATATTTGTGGGCGAGCGTTGAGGTGAGCATAAAACAAGTTACAGAATAGGGGGGCTGTGGTTTTAGGTAAGGTTTTGCGTCATTTAAATTTAGATAATTTAGGGTTTAATTAGAATACATCGCTTCAGTAATACATAGTTCATTTTCAACTGGCTGTATTCATATAACGGTTCGTCAGTATTCAAAGGGGTCCCAAAATAATACCTCTCTGATACATACAGTCGAGTTGTCCAATATATACAGACAACCTTTCAAAAATATCTACAAATGTGTCTTATGTCAGTAACAATAAAGTCTCTGTACAGATATTTTAAGAAAGTTGTCTGTGTAGATATTGGAGAACTCGACTGTACCAATATCTATACTGTATATTGAATCAAGCCCAGGACTACATTCCATGATACTTGCACAAAAATCAAATACTGGCCAGAGGTCATTATCGCAGGAAAAATCTTAACAGCGCCATCTAGGAATCGATGCGAACGGTACAGCGCCATCTAGCGGCTAATTCGACGAACTAATGTACAATGACGTTTATATTATAAATTGAACACTGCGAAACAATCAGAGTATTCAGAGTTAATGAGAATGTATATTATAGCTACATCCTCCCTATTTTCCGAATTAAAAAGGTTTTTTGAAAAAAATAGGCACTCGATTTCTACAGGTCCCACAGCCATCATATAGTTTAATATCAAACCAATACGGTTAGTCAGATACCCTCTCGTGCGAGGGGATAATTATATCTCTCATATCGGGTACCGTACGGCTCAGATAATTGATAACCCATTTCGTGGCAACATGAATATACCGTGTAACTTTATCCAAATTTGATTAGCCGAGAACAAGAAGATTATACCCCGGTTTAATATACGAGGGAATGGTGGTATCGATCCATTACGCCTTTTGTTTTGGATGTTTGGTCTAAATGATTGGCGTTAGCGGGTATTCCATTAGTAATATAATATTATACATGTGAAAATGTGCCTGTCTGTCTGTTACCGCTTCACGCTTAAATCGCTGAACCGATTTAGATGAGGTATAGAGATAGTATGAGTCCCGGGGAACGACATGGGATGGTTTTTATTCCGGGTATCATCCCCTAAGGGAATGAAATGGGGTGAGGATTTATATGGAGCTACGATATAAACCAGTTCCACGCGGACGGAGTCGGGGGCAGAAGCTAGTGGGGAATATGGCGATGTTGACTAAAGGTGTTGTAATAAGCATTTTAACGAATGTTACATTACAGGCAAAAGCTCACATAATTAACAACTTAGAAAAGTTGAAAAATCCCCGACATTTTCATTTCAAAGTTCAATATCTCAAAACTGGCTGAACTGATTTTGTCTTTTTGTCTTCTTGACTCGATCACGTTGCATTAAAATCGGTTCTTTCGTTTAGGAGCTACGATGCCACAGACAGACACACAGACGCGCAGACACATCAAAGTAATAACACCCTTATTGTGTCAGGGGGTGGGGGTTATACTGATAATTAAAGCAATTCGTGCAAAATTATTCCCTAACCATTCCAAAATATCAAAAATGCACAAAGTTAATATTCAAGTTTTCACTTCTGCCGGCACTCCCGGAGTGCAACCCGGTCTTTTTAAGTAATCAATTCGTCATAGGAAGTGGCTACAAAAGAAAAATTTGCACTTACGTATACAAACATACGCACGCACGCACGCACATGCACGCACACACGCACGCACGCACGCAAACACACGCGCACGCACGCACGCACGCACACACACACACACACACACACACACACACATTCATTTTTATGCCATGTATATTGTTTTATCTATATATCTACCAAGAATCGAACGCAAAACCGCCATCTCTGTCAATATTACCCGCATTTCTCTCCTAACCTGTACTTCACCGAACATTCCGGATCTTTATTGTGATCAGCCATAAAGACCGGCCAGCGAAGAAGACACCCGGCTAGCGAAGAATCGTTTACAACCAGAACTCAAGTTAGAGTGGTACACAATCAACCGCATTGTACGGGTATGGGACAATGACTATATACACGGATACCCACATAATATACTTGTATGCCGTGTATGCTCTGTGACCTGTAAAGTTGAAATGATCCTACTTTTATGGTGGCAAACAAGAGTACAGTCATCGATGTCTGACACACAACGTGCTCAAAAAGATCGGGCACAACTCTGTATAACCGTGAAAACATAAATACCAGCGAACGAAAAACTCATAGAATGCGAACTTCTTAAAAATGTCTACCCAAACACGTGCCCAAAACCCGGTATGCGCATGCTCGAACTAACGGCTGCCTGGCATCGTTTTGACACCCCGCCCCCGACCCCGCATAATGGCAATGGCACCCATTGTGTGGGGCCTTTCGCGGCGCTACTTACTTACTTCTATGGTTTTCGTTCGCTGGTAAAGACTGGAAATGTGGCAAGATAGAATTCCGCTATAAACAATAAGATAATCTTTTTTAAACTTTCGTGAGTCATTACTAAAATACTAGTTATAAATTCGCGGGTAAACTCACGTATTAAATGTCACGAATTATTAATAGTATTATTTTATTAGTATTATCAATAAGATATTTTATCAAATGTTTCGTATTTGGTATAAGCTTTTTATTGCCGACAGTAATTTAAAAGCCGAGTTTATCTTGTGTAGTTCAGGAGTTGCTATGGCCACCACGATAGGGCTTGAACCTAAACGTCCCTATCGACAAATCAGCTTGGAGGTGCTATGTTATGTGTTTTCACTGGCATATGGGTTCGAATTTCAGCTCAATAGGATCAGCGCAATTGGCTGGTATTTATGTAAATACGTTATAGTACTCAAGGCACGGATAAAAATACAGACATATTGGTTTTCGAACCAAAGGCGAACTTATCTCTGTAAGGGATCTCTTCCAATAAACCTTTGAGCAACAGATGCTGGTTTCCACATTTTGAAGGATAAAAAACTGACATACATACAAACAGTGCCAGGTGAACAAATGCTAGTAAAAGTAGTAACTTTAAACCGTAATACATTCCAATTTGAGCGGATAACAATTTACTCCACAAACGAAACGTAATCCATTTGAACTAAGGTATAATTTACAACAAAGTTAAATAGTTACCGCGGATAAGCCTCGACAGTATCACTTAAGGGATTACTTCCAAATTCCGATGCCCCAGTGGCCACTGAAACGTCAATTAAATTGTAATAAATCAAATGGCTTCCAGCAATCCGTTGTTTATTTTGAAACGTCAGGGGAAAGATCTTTTAATATACCTACTTGTAAAGTTTCAGAATCTGTTTTGTTTGTGAAAGTACACAAAGTTTTTACAGAAAGTTTCAAAAATAATCCTTGTAAGAATAATGCAAAATGGCATTCATGTTATTCTATGCTTCTAATTAAATACATATATTTAACCTATGAAAGCTTTTTCTATCTTGTTTAGATCAAATAAACACTTTTTGAGTTATTTTAGGACTCTCAGAACAATGGTGGCGTTTAGATATGTTCGACATAAAGCATTCGATCTTCTCTCACTTACATACTAGCTCGTAAGGGATGACAATACGCAATCTTAAAGATTAGCCAAGAGATATACATTTTTTTTTTCAAGTTTCACCAAGACTGTACTTCTATTTTCAAGATAGGAGGAATTCAAATGACTAAATATTAGTAATACAAATTAGCTGTCCCCCAGGGTGCAACTTTGGGTCAGCGGTTTCATTCACTGTCAGGCCTATACTCGTAGACCAAAAAAAACGGGTCGTGCCGTTAGACGTTTGAAACCGGGTCAGAGCGACAAAAACATTGGAATTCGCAACACTATTCGAAATATTATATTTGTTATACAATTCTGTTTCATATATTTGTTTGATCAAATGGTGGGCACGATTTATGTATGTATTTTGTTCTTAAAATCAAACTGTCAACAATAAGCTCACCTGCTGCTGGCTTAATTGACATTCTGAAACTTTTTCATCATACGAGTTTATGTAAACAAATGATATAAAATTACTAATTTTGTTATTTCACACTTCCAGTGAAACACTGTCTTCGGTTTGAGTTTAACATTGAAATTAATAATACTACGAGGAATTCTAAGTTCTGACAGCTACGACCAAGCTCTAGCTGACACTATTCCAAATTTTAACAATTATAGAAATGATAGAAATAACTACTTCGAAATTCTAGTACAATTCTGACATTTGCAAGTTGTGAATTTCTGCTTTCAGTTGAAATATTACATTGACATGACATTCAATTTGACATTTGAATTCAATGATTCAACGATCTAGTTATAATAATCAGAGATAAAAATACTCCCTCTCTCCATACTACATTTTTCCGTAAGATCGGCTGTAACTATGATCACAGGTGATTTTTGAACGAGCGAGTGAAGCTAGCGAAGTCCTCCGTTTCAGCTGGGCCCAAAATTATTTCGTAAGTCCGGCTGTCCGGCTGTTCTCATCTACAGAGCGCATTTCTCAACCGATTCTCGAGCTTTTTTGTTAGCAGTTCGATAATTATATAGATTCTTTTGTATTCACTTTTCGTTTTTTTTTTATTAATTACGGTCTCGCTATTTCTACCTACAGCGCACAGAGCGTTTAATCCAAGTTATTAACTATCAGAAACAAAAAGTATATTTTTTTATTTCTAAAGTCGTTAAAACGTATTTTCCGTTACTGATTGGGTAATAAACAGTCGCATTTAGGTACAATATATTAGGGTAACTGATGTGGGTTGTACAAACGACAACACTGTTAACTGACCATCCTGTGTTTATATAGAACCTTATTACAATGCACTTAAGGTGCACCGATGGTCGGTTAGCTGTGTTGTCGATAGTACATGACATGACATACCTTTATAACGTAGTACACAGTATTCGTACATGACTAACGAGATTAATACCTTACGATTAAAGAAACATCAGCTTGGTCTGATCACTAATGAATTAACTATTAAATATGCACTAAAGGGCCAAATAGGGTAATTTACGAAACGGCATAGGCTGAATCGGTAATTTGCAGAGTAATATTAACATTACTACTGAAATCGCAAAACGGAATTGGATTCAAGCATGCTTCAAAACAAGGAATTTCATTAGGTGTTGGTGAGTAAGTAATAATAGTAAATTAAGAAGATCATGAGGACTGAAATAATCAGTCAGAAGCCTTTGACAAAGGACAATAAAAATAATAGTTATAAATGCGAATGTTTGGATGCTTAAAACAAGGGAATTTCATTAGGTGATGGTGAGTAAGTAATAATAGTAAATAACACATTCATTGACCAGAATCGCTACGCGCTACGCTCGTAGCCGATCCCGTGGTTTTCCCCGTATGTAGCGGAAAGCGAATACGGCGGTCTGATGCATATGTGTCGTCATGGGCCCTGAATGGGTTAAGAAGATCATGAGGACTGAAATAATCAGTCAGAAACCTTTGACAAAGGACAATGAAAATAATAGTTATAAATGCGAATGTTTGGATGCTTGGATGTCTGTTACTTAAACGGTTCAAACGATGAAATTTTGCACTAAGATAGTTTATAGTCTAGATCACAATATAGAATAGTTCTGATCCCGAGGGCCTACCGCGAAACGAAAACGAACTTCGTTCGTGTATCTCCCTCTCTGTCGCACTTGCCAGTTCGAGCTACAAAGACAGATATACACGCCGGCGACCACAAGCGTTCATGGCCCGTCGCTAATAACCAACTGACGATTTCTCAATATAATTTGAGACGTCGGTGCCGTTAAGAAGCCTAAGTCTTCTGGTAGATGTCGCTACACGCCTCCCTAAGGCGTTGTAGGAAGGAACTGATTGAAAGATTTAGTGGTCGAGACAGATTGTTCCGATAGCTCAATTGGTTAGTAGCGACGGGCCATGAATGCCTGTGGTCGCCGGTTCGATTCCGGCTCGGAGCATAACATTTTACAATTTTTCCTTTAATGTATAATTTATAATTTCGTTAGCAGCGTTACTGCTTAATACAAAATTAATTCAGATATACACGAACGAAGTTTATCTGTCACTTTGACATTTGTGTTCGTAAGAAAGGGGCAAAGCACATTTTATTTAGCAGAGGCATTTTGTGTTTTATGAATAAGGGGGTTAGAAAACATCGATAAAAGTTTAGCAACAAACAAAGTAAGTTTGTCATCTATACTAATATTATAAAGAGGAAAAGTCAGTGATATTGTAGCTGTGTAAGTTGATAAGTTTTTATGTCATTTTAATGGGCAATAACTGGAACCGCTTACCTGGTTTTAAAAATTCTTTCAACTGCCTGTAGAATGGACTTTCTGTATGATTATCGGTTAAGTATATTGCAATAAGCGGGCGACCGCAGGCAGCTAGTAGTAAATAAATTCCATCTGACTGGCCCATTCAACAGAATTTTCCACTAAAACGTATCGTTAGCTAAACTTACTCTCATATTTCAAGGCAATAGACTGCCCATACAAATTTATTGCTCAAGCTTAAAAGCGTACCTGGGATTTTCTGGAAAAATACAGCAAATGGTAGTTTGCCGGGAGATATAAAGATATTGAGGAGCAATTTATGAGGAAACCTTCCGAGAAAGATCTTTAAGGTAAACATAGAAGCAGTTTAAATTTACTTGGCAGTTACCGTCTACAGACAGCGTTGACACCAAATAAAATAATTAATAATGTTGAACTTTCTCGAAACAGAATTAAAAGTATAGTCAATTAGAGACAATAGTTATAAGCGTCCGAAGTTTAAAGAGTGATTTTTTGTCCCGTTTCCGCAAAAGGCATATGTATGAAACGATTGTCATTTACTATGACATTTAAGGTCCGCGATGCCACGAACTTCAGAGTATTCTCTCTGAACAAGCAACATTCAAACGGTTGTCGCTTCGTATTTTTCTGACAAAGGTATTTAAAATGGTTTTTGGCATATTTTTTTGACCTCTTATAGTGCCTATGCCAAATCTTGGTAGAGGATGATGATTAGTGATCGTAATCAACGTGCAATTTTCGTGGCAAAGTGTATGGTTGACAGAAAAAGCGAATATTCAATTATTTATTTTCTAGTTTTACACAATCACTATAAAACAAATACTTGCCAACATAGGATTACATCTCTAGATAATAAATCTACACTGTACAAAACCTTTTCCGCCCTAAATATTTTTAAAACAATATACGTCAAAATGACATTAATTTGTCATACATAAACATATAACTGCAGCTGAACATTCGATAACATTACGCGAAGAGTTTATTTTAATCTAAATAAAGGCACGTCGTATCTCGAGTTGATGATAATCAAGTATTTCAAGTGGAGTCTTAGTAAAGTGCACATTATGGTAACAGTATTTATATTCACAGTATGGAGTTAACACAATACCCGGATATTATAACGACGGATGTAGGCACGCGATGTACAATTTGCAATGTCAATATTAAAAATAAAAAATACAATATAAATAAGCATATAAAGTCGAAATCTCATCAAAATAAAATGAGTGATTCGTACTCACATTCGAAGCTACAACACAGCTTAAAAGACAACCCTGATTTTGAAGTCAAAGAAAGAACGTTATTTTGTAAATTGTGTAATTCGTCATTACATCTCTCTTTATTCAGTTTGGACCGGCATGTAAAAACTGATTTACACCAAAAACATAACAACAAGAAAAATGAACAAAAACAGTTTAACAGAGACTTGGCTGAATTTATGATTCAATGTAATATACCGTGGTCAAAACTTGACAACCCAAAATTTCGGAATTTCATGGAAAACATGTTAAGCAATAAATATGGAAATAGCGTCAATTTGCCCAGTGAATCTAATATACGGCTGAACTATCTCCCAATCATTTACGAGGAAAAAAAAGAACAAATTAGGCAGGAACTGCAAGATAAGACGATATGCCTTAGCGTCGATGAAACAACCGACTCGTGTGGAAAAAAAGTGGCCAATGTTTTGATTCAGTCCCTGGATGGAACAAGCACCAAAATGCATTTGTTTACTTCAAAAGTTCTGGAGAAAACTAATTATTTAACGACAACCAAACTCGTTAAAGAAACTCTTGAAGATCTTTGGGGCCATAAATATAATGAGAACTTAGACAAATTACTGTTTTTCATTACTGATGCTGGATCATACATGCTTAAGGCGGGTAAATGTCTCACACAGGAATATCCCAATTTAACACATTTAACATGCTTAGCACACGGACTGAATCGCGTCGCAGAAAAAGTGAGAATTCTTTATCCTACAATTAACAAATTAATAGACTGCGTAAAAAAAGTTTTCCTCAAAGCCCCTTCTAGAACGCAAAAACTCCGATTGATGTATCCGAACATTCCTCTTCCTCCGCGACCAGTAATAACCAGATGGGGAACATGGTTAAATGCTGCGTCATATTACAACAAATATTTTAATGAAATCAAGGCTGTGATCAATGCTTTAGATTCACGTGAAGCAAGAGCAATTGTCGACGCCAAGAAAATTTTTCGCAATTGCAATTTAAAATCAGAGTTATTGTTCGTTGACACACAATTCAACATTATCGCCAAATCAATTCAATTGCTGGAGGATCCAAAACTAGAACTAAAATGTTCATTAAAAATTGTGTCTGACTTGATAAAAAGAATAGCAAAGTTGAGATTGCATCCCACAGGCAAAGATATTTATTTTAAATTAAAAAATGTTCTGAATAGAAACCCCGGTTACAGTACTGTAAAAGTCGTGCAGCAACTGATGGAAGGAAAAGAGGTAAATATGCCGGAGGGCGTCAATAAAAGTTGCGTGCAATATTTTAATAGCTTAAATTACCTTCCCGTGACTTCTGTCAACGTCGAAAGGTCATTTAGTTATTTAAAATGGATTTTTTCCAATCGTCGTGAACGACTGACGGCAAAATCTGTTGAACAAATTTTAGTAGTTTATTCAGCATAATTGCAGAAGTGATAGTAAATATGTATATAAATGTTATAATTTGTGAAATATAATAATATTTAAAATACTTGAGTATTTGTTTTTTTGTCAACCATACTTTGCCACCAATTCAGCACGTTGATTACGATCACTAATGATGATAAATTGTATAGTAACGGTCCGTGATGGTTTCAAAATATTCTCACCAGAATCTTGTGATGGCTATTAGTATAGTAAAACTAACAGCATAGCAGCATCAGAAAAGTATTACCTGAAAAGACACATAAAAAATAATTAGTATTTGCAACATTCTGGTCTATACATTGGCAGTAAGTGTCAAAGTCCAAAAACCATTATTTACAAATATTAGGAATATGCTTAAATCCAAATCAAATATGTCGAAAATATTTGGTATTATCATTAACAACACTGTGTCTCTTCTTCCTCTTTATTTCTTGATGACTCATCATTATCATCATAATCAGCCTATATATATATATCTAGATATTGGGCACAGGCCTCCTCTATTGATGATAGAAGATAGATGAAGTCAATTTTATTTGTCACGGACACAAATCATTATCAACATCATCATTTTCAACACAAAACGTATTCGATTTTTCTATACGTTCCCCAGTATTTCTCTCTTCAAGTAATAATTCTAGGTCGCCCTATTTTCCCTTATAAATTCAATCAGTGCTTCCAGAAAATTCTCGCCGTATACAAGAAAATACGGTTTAAGAAAAGCTCTCTGATTTTGCCACATTGTTACAATATCGCAATCAAACCCCCCAAGGGTTCAATCCAACATATTGAATAAGCGTGTTGTCATTTAAAACAAATGTTTTAATACAATAGCGGTGGCAAAAAAGCATACGGCCTGCCTGGTGGTGAGCAGACACCGTAGCCTACGGACCATTGCGACTCCGGAGAGGTCGCCAGCGCGTTGCTGATCATAGGATCTTCAAATCAATATAGATTGATTTGAAGATTCGTTGACAGCTAGAGTTTATTAGTGTGATTCGATCCAATTTGAATGAGGATCATCTATCAAAAGGGGACTAGAAGAGCAGTACGGTAGTTTCCTCATGTAAAATTGATAACGTAGTTTCTAAATGGATAGTAAACCATCAAATTATTAACATTAAAATGTTTTTTTATTAAGCAGAAACGTCCGCTAACGAAATTTCAAATTTCGGTCATAGTGGAAAAGTGAAAGATGATTCGCCACGAGCGGGATTTGAACCCAACC
Organism: Epinotia bilunana; assembly: GCA_947049275.1. NCBI lineage: Eukaryota > Metazoa > Arthropoda > Insecta > Lepidoptera > Tortricidae > Epinotia > Epinotia bilunana. The sequence continues at coordinate 10,310,008 of OX346275.1, read as the reverse complement.
TCTGGACGGACGGATTCCAGAGGTTGTGGGTTACTACATAGCAAAATGTGACGTCACTGTTTTATATCAATGAAGCGTTTCGCCTGCCGCCAGCGAGGTCCGTCTCAGACAATTTTGCTTGGGCATTTATGCTCTTCTCCTATACAAATATTTGTTCCTCTCCAAAAACTGGTTTAAATAGATCCTACATTTTTTTAGGAAACAAGCCTATTAGACACTAACACAAATCATAAATGAGGGTCAAAGTTAGACATTCCTACTGAGCCCTGAAAACTGCCCCGTCGAACAAATAAGATTCGCCAAGCCGAATCGACTCCCAGTGGCCTCGCCATGATGGCCCGGGGATTCCCGGGATTTTCAAAATAAGACATTCCTACTGAGCCCTGAAAACTGCCCCGCCGAACAAATACGATACGCCTAGCCAAACATACTCCTAGTGGCCTCGCCATGGCCCCGGGGATTCCCGGCGTTCTCATATTTAATCTCTGCTACCTTGTCGATATTCGATATTGTTCTTGTTATTATAATGCAAATGCCTTATTGTTTGTTGATCGTTATCGCTATTTGTTTTCACTATAATTCGAGATCTTTGGAAAAATGTTTGCTGTTTTATTTGGAAAGTTGGTTTTATATTACAAACCATCACGGCTAGCCCAAGATCCCGCGTGAGATATAATACCCATTTCCTTCAGAATATTTCAATTAGAAAGAAACAAATATCTCGCGCGTGTGACGGAGATCGCGGTACCTATTGTATTGTAAATAAGCTGAATTTTTAATGAGTGTTCAAATTCATGTATAAGATTCTTCAGCAAAAATCATAAAATACGTGTTTTTTGTTTAACATCATTCAGTATCAAAATTTTTAGTAATTGCTGCTTAAAGTTATCCCAAAAAACCTTACCGCGCGGGCACCTCATCGGGTAGTAAGGGTTAACACTAACACGGCACGCCTCCCTCTGCCCCGACCCCGCTCCGCTCCACGCGGCACTGAATCCCGAGTAACCACACTGTACGGATAGTTCTTTTGGGATAGACAAATTATAATTATATAAAAATCTACCAGTTTTTTTTCCCAAAATGGAGTCTATTAGTAATACCAAAGGCCTACAAAAAATTTGAACACTCATTAAAAATTCATCCTGTATATCAATAACATCGTATTGAATTTGATGTTAAATGGCCACTCAATTTAGGCTCATAACGTCAGATGACTTAATCATCATCATCATCATCATCATCATATCAGCCGAAAGACGTCCACTGCTGGACATAGGCCTCCCCCAAAGAGTGCCACAATTACCGATCCGGCGCCACTCGCATCTAGCGGACACCCGCGACCTTTACCGGGAGTTGACTTAATGTAGGTATTAAAATAGAAATAGGTTGTATATTTACGTAAATATCAAATTGATTTCATTCGACACACATTGACTCCAATACACCCCCAGACATTTATTAAATATTAAAGAAGCATCCAAATTAACACGCACACATGTAGAAGTACAATTATATAATGACGGAATAATGATTGATTGAATGACACGTCGTCAGTAGTCACGCTACATTAGAAGAATAAACGATTAAGCATAGTGGATGTGACCCTGCCTGCGAAGCTCACAGTCCTGGGTTAAAATCCCGGTAACGACAAATATTTGTGTGATGAGCATTAATATTTGTTTCGGTTGGTTAGTTGATATTGCACGTGCCCCCTGGGTGGTACTAAAGAGTGACAAACTTTAAAACCCAAATAGCCATACGATTAAAAAAATACTTGTTATTTGCCTTAAAATAATCGTGACATTTGTCCCCAAAAAAGTAACGTCTGAAAAAAAAAGTATATTTTCCAGTTGGCCATGGCCAACCTCTCTAAATTAGTAGTCTACTCCGATTGCACTCCAATCCAGGTGACCTCTTTGCAAATCCCCATAGAGTAGGTATGCGGTATACATAGTAGGTAGCAACATGGAAAATACTGCAAATAGCTTGCAATAAAGCCAACTGAACGTTGCGTGGCGAGCATCGAGGCATGTCGGAGTTATTTCATGGATCGTTGTGAAGGCATCCACTTCGATATGGGTGTATAGGTGCAATATCCTGATTGCAATCAGGATTCATTACTCATGAATCAGGATTGCTGGCTGCAATGGGTCTGTTTTCCATTTTCACGATGCCATTCGAACCAGCTTTTAGAGAGTATCAAATGTCTGCATGGGGAACTACAATTAGAGCGGCACAAAACACAAAAATAAGAGAGACAGAGAGGGAAATTTGCTCTGAAAATGTTCAATGCTTGCAGATATTACATGTAGTTTTTGATTCGACCATAGAAAGGTAAGTAGTAGGGTGCGACTTCACCACGTTCCACATAATAAGTCAAATCAGCTTCGTTTTATGAAACGTCTAATCACCATTAGATTGTGTGATTAGAGTGATTGACGACTAACGCACGATTTTTCTTATCCTATATAGAATAAAGTATAGTAGATACTAAAAAATAGTTTTCCACTTTTTCCCAGTGCCATAACTCGTAGTCAATAGTATTTTATATAATCGTTACACAATGAGGGCTCTTAAAGTCGAGTACCGTGTTAAGTATAGGACGAGAATGTAAGAGCTAATTGTTTAAAATCTAAGCCCTGCTGAAGCGAAGTTTCGTTGATGTCTTTTCTTCTATGACCAAGGCGATGTTCTATTGGACAAATTCATTATAGTTCAGTAAAGGCGCTACGTGATTGGTCAAACTCATTATAGTTATCTAAACGGTTGTATAATAATTTATTAAGTTGAGTTGGGAGCTCCATTGAAAAAGTATTTCATTATGGTTTGGTTTACAAAGTTTTAATTCAAACATTAAAGTCGACGAGTGATAAAAGTATTCCTTTTCATTTTACCAGTGATATCGGAAGATTTAAAATATCAGATCCTAATTATACTTCAAAACGGATTTCTCCGCTCCTGAATCTCTATATAAAAGATCCAAGGGCCAATCAGAGAGCGTAAATAGCGTAATGAGGCCGGATCTGAAATAGTTAATGACCAAGTCTTCCTTGGGGCAATATTAAAATGTCTGAGCTCCACTCGATAATTACTTTTTTGGAATGTCGAAACAGTTCAACGGTTGTGTGATTTAATCAAAATATTGAGCTGAAGAGTTTTCTTTAATTGTAAAGACGATTGCTTAGGTAGATTTAGAATTTAGATGTCTGCTGGAGCAGCTTGGATTACTTACTCTGTAGGTATTTAAAACTAGTGGCTCTATCTAGAACTTGCGAGACTTGTCTTGTTGGGGTTCCGTAGTTTATATCCATATATATTTGGGAATGTTACTCAATAAATAACTAACGAACACAACATTTCACGAGATTCGTTTCATAAATGCGAGCTGTAGACGAGAACAGCGGGACAGACACCGGACGGCGGCCGGACAGACTAACGATTTTCGGCCCTAGCTGAAGCATAGAACTTCGTACGCTGGGCTCGCTCGTTCGGATATGAGCAGATTTTATAAATGGTTGATCTCGTAAGCCACTGTAGCCGATCGGTTAAGGCACGTGACTTACAACCTGGATGTCGTGGGTTCGCACCCCGGCTCGTAACACTGGCCTTTTCTAAAAAAAACTTATGTATCATTTCTGCCACGAAATGCTGGAACAACATCCCACCCCCCGTCAAAAATGCTCCCACATTAAATTCATTCAAAAAACTTAAAAATGTATTTACTAGATCAAAAAATAAATCCAGCATAGCCTTCCAGTGTTTTTGTGTATGATTATGTACATTTTCGTACCTAGGTAGCAATTTATTTTCAAATTCAAATTTAAGTTCTATATGCATACTTTCTGATTGAGCCACAGGCTCGTAAAACTACTGCCATTCTTGGTCTCAATTGATATTTATGAATTTAAATAGGTAAGTAGGTATGTTATCTCCAAAAATGAAATAAGGCGGGGGCGGGAATGCGATACTTTCGCCGAACAAAACGTAAGATTTGACTTTGCCTTAATCCAGGGGCTTACTTGGTAGATCCTCGGTCTTCTTCAGGCTGTAGGTACTCTGAAGCACTGGCCTTGTTGATCGGGAGGACCTCGTGTCCCAGTCGGTGGCGAAAACACTTCAAATCCTTGTCGTGATCACAAAATCCGATGTTGTCCATAACACTAACAACCCCGGGGCGAAATATATCTCCAAAAAAACACATATAATTAATAAGGGCGGTGCTGCGGCTTTCGATGCAATAAATTGCTCCTGACCGTAGGAGTTTCAAGCGAAAACTGTCTTTTTAATCATGGCTGCCGGCCACAACGCCGCGTTCACAGTTGGCCCCTAGATGGCGCTGTCACGCTCAGTTCTGCAGGCGATTATCGCATTGGCTCAAACACTTTCTAAATTTAGATAAAACACATTAAACAAGAATATTAGTGTATAAATAAAATCCTTTAAGTAGTAGTACTATGTAACGTGCAGTTCTGTAGCGCACCACATGTGGATCCACATAATACCAGCGTCGTTTCGCCTTCTGTGGAGCGACATTATGCTGAGTGGACTCCGTTTTCGCATCTAATCTTAGTTTTAACATAGCATCTTAGTGTAAATCTAAAATGTACTAACTGTTATTTGCGGAATAAAGTTTTTCTATTCTATTCTATTCTATTTGATATTCAAGTGGTTTATCGGTGAAGGAAAACATCGTGAGCAAACCGGTCTAATCCAAATAAGCTCTAGTTTTCCCTCTAGTTTGGAAGGTCGCTTTCGTAAAACTAGTGCTAAGCCAGATCTTGGGATAAGGTGGCAAGGCGGACCTCGGGCTCGTTTAGGGCAGTACCAGGAATGCTAGGCGAATGATGACAACGGTATCTAATTAAACAATTAACACATTCACTGCCAGGAACCTGCTAAGTCCTTTCCGTTGCTTAAAGGGAAAACGGCAGGATCGGTTACAAGCATAGCGCGGCATTCTTGGCAGTGCAGCAGTGAATGTGTTAAGGTGGTTCGACGGCCATACAAAACGTTTTTTGACATTTGCAGGCTAACGGCGTGATATTTTAAGAAACTTATGTAACACATTTTCATAAATTGGCTTTCCATTTGCGCGAAATTCCCCCTTTCCTAGAATAGACTTGTATAAACTAGAATAATTTGAGAATAATCGTTTTCCCAAAGTATCACGTGAAAAACGAATGAACAAATGATAAGCCAATTTATGAAAGACTAGCTGATGCCCGAGGCTTCGCCCGCGTGGTTATAGGAAAGTGTAACATATTGAATTTTCCCGTGGGAATTAGATGTTTTCCCACTGGAAAAAGTAGCCTATGCCACTCTCCGGCTTCTAAACTATTTCCATACAAAAAATCACATCAATACGACGCTCCCTTGCGACGTGAAAGAAGGACAAACAAACACACACACTTTCGCATTTATAATATTAGTAGGTATTGTTACATAAGCTAAAATATCACACCGTTAGCCTGCGAATGTCAAAAGATGTTTTGTATGGTCGTCGAACCACCTTAAGGTGCGTAACCGATATGACAACCAAGTCTTGACAGGATTTTGTCATTGTTATATTTCGCAAAGATTCGAAGGCCCGTAATACATCGTGGGAGTTACAGTACTTGTTTGCGTCTTTTCCTTTTGTATCGCAACACAAAGCCGATTTTCTCGCCTATTGCACATTGTTTATCTCGGTTTTTAAACAAAGACATACCGAAAGTAACAAATAAAGATCACGCAAAACTTAGCAGGAAAAAACATAAATCTTCCTCAAGAACTTTTAATTCCTCGCGGCACAAAACGAGTAAAGTTGGCCGCCATTTTGTATTGTCATGTGTCAGTAATAAAAGGAGTCTATCTAACTAAACATTTCAAATTGAAATCAAATTTACATTTCATTCGCTTCGTTCTAAAGTTCTAAACACATCAGGTTCAGTGCCCGGTGCGCGAGTGGCCGACAAATTTTTATTTGTATTCGATGTATAAGTTTGGTCAGATAGACTAGGAGTTGTTGTCCTAGAAGGCATTTACTCTTCCATACTTCGGCTATCGACTTTTTCGGTAAACTTTGTGAAACTTCGGCGACTGTCAGCTACTTGAAGTTGCCCGGTCCTTGAAAGTTTTATATCTGTTTTAAGCGTTCTTCTCTCAGGTCTTTTTAAGGAGAATTTTGACAAAGTTACGAAGAGAGTATAATGAGATTTTGTTTGACAAAAACAACAAACAGCCCAGTTTATAAAGTACCTACATGTAGTCATGCGAAATACTCTAAAAATTTCTATACCTATTACTATTACCAAAGTCAACACATTGTGCCTCTGAAAGTCCAATTGACTGTCACAAAGACATGGTTACTGGTAATCTAGGTTGGGAATTTTAACACGAGACCTCTGGGGGCACGGGAGTGCCCCCGCCAAGACCAGCCAAGCGAAGCGCAAGGGCACTACTTTTTAGCCAAGATATATAATTTGTAGAGCGTAGCTGGTAGTGGTAGAGTTACGCCGTGTGGAGTAGGAAGCTTGGCGCTAATTGCGATCTGATATCTTTTTCACGCTGAATGCTGTATGAGCTATGGAGTCTTGGCATCACTTTACATGTAGTGGTTTTGGTGGGATATAATATTTAAAAACCATTTTAATATGAGGAAACTCAATTAAATAGCAGCATTTTGAATTCAAATAACTAACGTAAACGCTTGCTGCATTGCAGTCAAAACCTTATTAATACGCTAGAAACTAAAGAAATAAACATTTTAATACTATCTGTCATAAAAGTCATAATATCATTTATTATCATAATAGCTCAGGAGAAACGGCGAGCAGAAATAATATTTCCTTTATAGAGACTTTAGTTGTATTTCCTAAGTGAGAAAACTCATTATATCGTATTTCTCAGTTTATTGTATAACTAGCTTCTGCCCGCGACTCCGTCCGCGTGGAACTCGTTTATATCGTAGATCCATCCATACCACCTTTCACCCCCCATTTGGGGGTGCCCTTAGGGGATGACTTCCGGGATAAAAACTATCCTTTGTCCTTCCCCGGGCCTGAAAGTACCGGGCCTAAAGTCAAAAACAACTTGAAACTTTCGTGGCGTGGTGCCACCACGCATTTTTTTCTGTGGCGGCGAATGGGTGGAAACGTGTGTACTATCGACAACACAGCTAACTGACCATCGGTGCACCTAAGTGCATTGTAATAAGGTTCTATATAAACATAGGATGGTCAGTTAACAGTGTTGTCATTTGTACTTGTGTAAAGCGCAATTTACACGTGCAAGAAATAGCATTTTTGTCTGACAATGCAATAGGCACACACACACACACACACACACACACACACACACACACACACACACACACACACACACACAAACACACACACACACACACACACACACAAAACACACACACACACACACACACACGCGCGCGCGCGCGCGCGCGCGCACACACACACACACACACACACAGACACACAGACACACATACTTGATCCACATTTAGGTACATTGCATACAACACACAAAATTACAAGTCAATACATCTATACCATGACACCTTCAAGCTAGTTTAAAAAAAACCCACCTATCTTCAATCAAATTATTTTTTCATGTTATCACCCAATTTAACGTATAATTTGTATTTTACTTTAGTTTTGTACGTACAACGCCAAATTAGCACAGCGCATACGCATTCATGAATATTATCACACACACACACACACACACGCATGAGTGACAAGAATGTAAGCATAGACAATACCACAAGTGGGACCGAGATACAAGGTGAAATCTCCTCTCCCTCAGCGCGTGTAGATTGTTTTTGTTTGTCAAATACCTACCTACCATTACCTGTCAAAATATTGTACTGAAACTGACGTCACGTAGACGTCACCGATATAACAAGACTAAATTATAAACGACATTTATTAATGTTCTGATACTTCTCAATTTAGCAAGTTTAATTTCCCTGCGTCCCTTTCGGGCATTCGCTAGGACGCCATCTATTTAATCCTCTATCTACGCATCGGACGTTGTACGGACTTGTTTTACTGCTTCAAGCTATATATTCACTGTGCCCAAGGCAAGAACTAGAACCTGGCACGCTATACCGTGATCCATCATACCGCAGAGCAACTGCGCCGGACTAATGGAGGCTTCGCACGTCTGTGCAAATGGAACAAGGCCGCCATTTTGAAACATACAATTTAATTGACGACCGCTTTAGCCTAGTTGGTAGTGACTGCCAACGAAGCTGGAGGGAGGTCCTGGGTTCGAATCCCGGCAAGGGTATTTAATTGTGTGATGAGCACAAATATTGGTTCCTGAGTCATGGATGTTTTATATGTATAAGTATATTATCGTCGCCTAGTACCCGTAGTACAAGCTTTGCTTAGTTTGGGACTAGGTCGATTTGTGTAAGATTGTCCTCACTTATTTATTTATTTATTTAATTCCGATTTATTTGATTATTTTATTCGACGACGTGTTTAGCCTAGCAGCTGTCACTGCCCGAGCTAACGGTCCAGGGTTCAAATCCCGGTATCATTATGATTGTTGACTAGCATCAGCCCGAAAAACCGTCCGCGTGGAACTCGTTTGTATCGTAGCTCCATACAAAGTTACACCCCCCATTTCAGCCCCTTAGGGGATGATTTTGATGAAAGAAATCTATCCTATGTCCTTCCCCGGGACTCAAACTATCTTTGTACCCAATTTTATCGAAATCGGTTCAGCGGTTTAAGCGTGAAGAGATAACAGAGACCTTTCGCATTTATTTTTATTTTTTAAGATGATGTTGATGATGGATTGTTGTCTTTAATGTGCCGCTTCGACCAGCAAGTGATCTATTGTGGCAGTTTTTTACAGTCCACCGTGAAGGCCTGCCTCGAGGATATTCCAGATTCTTTGGGCAGTGATATGTTGTCTGCTGGATGGACGATGCACCGCCCTAAGGCAGGTATTTATACTTATTTGATGCATGAGCAGTGCATGTGCTGGTAAGGGGAAACAGTGCAGTAGTAGGTTGCTAACCCATCGCTCACGACACGCTTCAACCCGCGGGCGTAATGATTGTCGTTTTATCTAGTGTGATAAAATGGCAACCGTCTAAGACCTAGGTCTATAGCCGACTTTTACGACAGCCTCAGGAAATAAGGGGTTGTTTTTTTTTCTCACATTACTAGCCCCAAAGATGGCCCGGAAAGGGGGTGGTGCAATTGTAACCCGACACGGGACCAACTTATAGTTTTAAATCAAAGCATTCTCAAAGTAATTCTGGTAACAAGTTATAGAACAATTAAGTACCTAGATACACAGAACTATATTAGTCACCTTTGTTACAAAAAAAAAACCATGAATTCTTCAGCTACCATTAAGTAAATAAGCAGTAAAGCGTTTGCTTTACTGCTTATTTACTTAAAGAAAGAAGAAGGAAAGAGTTTTCTTTATTAATTATAATTCAACTAAATCAAAGTAGGACAACGCCGTTGTTTATCATAATGAAATTAATTAATGACCCGTTAACGCAACACAGGCGCTGTTATCAGTATTGTGATTAACAAGTAACTGAAAAAATCTATTTTTTTAGGGTAGTCTATGGCAACCGGAGCCTAATTTCGATTCGATTGATACCTGATTCATGAAAATCGGTTCAATATATTAACCACTACGACGGAATACACATTACGATGGACGTAAATACAAACATTGTGCTAAAATCATATCCCTTCCTTTAAACTTTGTACATACATACATATATACATACATTCACACCTTTATTCCCAAAAGAGGTAGGAAGAGCACATGGAACTTATGTTCCAGCCCCACTGCATGAATGTGGGTATACAAAATGTGATATTGCAGTGATAGGCTTTGTACTCGGGCAAAAAAACGTTTAAAAAATAATCCAGCAACTCATTGGGCTATTAGTATCGCAAGTACCCATGATTGTATCACGTTTGATTAGCATACTAAGGAAAGAGATGCAACAAAAGTACTTGGGAAAATACAGCCAAGTATTTGTCGCTATGTAACATACAAACAAACCTGTAGATCGCATGTCGATTGCCGGAGGCTTTTTACGCATTGAAACATAAGACATTGTGATGTAGAGAAACTGAATTTTAGTAGCATAATGGAGCCTGAATGGTAAGTCAAGAAGAATTACTTTTAAAACACAGTTAAAACCGTCTTCAAATCAGTGACCAAATCGCTTCAAGTGTGCCTAAATAAATTTAAAATTCCCTACATTTTTCAGGATCCCATCATTAGATCGGTACCATTATTATCAGGTCAGGATTTGATGATCCCGAAGATATCTAGGGATTTTTTTCTGTGAAAACTACCCTTTCTAACAAAAAATATTTTTCCAAATCGGCCCAAGCATTTTCGAGTAATCGGGGAACATACATAAAAAGATGCCGATGAATTGAGCATCTCCTTTTTTTAAGTCTGTTAAAAAGGCCGAGATATGCAAAGTATATTTAGTAGCAGCCTAAGTAGCCAAATATATCATACAACATATCACATCCTTACTCTTACAGTAATAAAGAAGTGATACTATTTGGCTACTTTGGCTGCAACTAAATATATGATGCTGACTGAAGGTACTGTTCATAATACTTACGCCGTGCCCCTCGAACCCAGGAGCGTATAAAAACACTCCACCCTTAATTATGTCCGCTTGCCTTTCATGAGACGAAATTAGAATACATTACTTCGGGTTCTGGTGACTGGAGTTCTCTGCAGCTATTTACTGGAAACTTGGAATAAAACCAGTTTAAGTTCGATCGACGGTTACAGAGTTTGTACAAATACATAATCAAATTATTTATTTATTTTTTAAACACAGGCAATGATGTAATATATAAAAGAGGTAGATAGGTTGTAAGCACTCCAAAAGTGGCACATTATGAGTCAATAGCACCAACTTGCATCAGTTTTGCGCCGTCAATAGAAACGTATTAACGTATGTCAGCTGCCAGATTTTGTGGCCATTTTTAAACATGGAAGTTTGTAAACTTATCAACCTCTTTTTTATATTACATCATCGAACACAGGTATATAAACACAATTGTTTTGTTGACCTATTAAAGCGTAAACCTCAAGGTGAATCTTTTACATACTTCATATTAGACATTTTTACCAAAGATCTGAGCGATTTCGTACAATAGAATGTACAGTTCAGTCTTTTACAAATCATACGCGAACTAGTCACATCATATGCTAAATAAAATAAAGCTTGTGTTATGGGTTATTTATTTAATCGTGTGGCGTGTATACATAAATGATTCGTGCAATAAAATTTATAAGTCCACATTCCGTTTCCCGAGCCAAGAGCCAGCGTCAGATGTTACCTTATACAAGTCTTCTTGAGGCCCCGGCGCGTATGAGAGCAGGGAGCAGCGTGTGTTATGGGTACTAGACGACGATATATTTCATAGATATTGGTTCACTAGGCAATAGATGGTTGCATAGACAGCAGACAGAAACTAGAGAGCCTCTGGCATGCATTTTGTCGGCCAGAAATGTGGAAGATCATACCGGTCTCGTATTGGTATCTACAGTCACGAAACGATGTCGCCATGTTTAATTTAATTTAATACTTGACGACCTCTGTAGCCTAGTTGGTAGGTGTCACTGTTACTATGCTGGTGAAGCCGGAGGTCCCGGGTTTGAATCCCGGCAAGGGCATATATTTGTGTGATGAGCATGAATATTTGTTCCTGAGTAATTCATGGATGCTCTCTCTGAATTGTTAGAATATTTGTTTCTGAGTAATGGATGCTCTCTATGTATTGTTAGAATATTTGTTCCTGAGTAATGGATGCTCGCTATGTATTGTTAGAATATTTGATCCTGAGTAATGGATGCTCTCTCTGAATTGTTAGAATATTTGTTCCTGAGTAATGGATGCTCTCTATGTATTGTTAGAATATTTGATCCTGAGTAATGGATGCTCTCTATGTATTGTTAGAATATTTGATCCTGAGTAATGGATGCTCACTCTGTATTGTTAGAATAAAAGCACTGGTATATAATACTAGGTAAATGTTATGGTAAATTTTCATATTTAAAATCACAAGCACGGACAAGCTATCGACATTCTAGTTGACGTAGACGCAGGAGACCGCCATATTGACAGCTTACAGAAGGCTTCGCTAAAGTATTTAATTGTATATTTATCTATATAAGTATGTATATCATCGTATAGTATCCATAGAACGGCTTTGTTTAGTTTAGGAAGGAAGAGGTCGTTTGTGTAAGGTTGTCCCCAAATATTTATTTATACATATACATAGAGCCTAACACCTAACACTCAAATACAAATATTCATGCTAATCAAATCAATATTTGCCGTTACCAGGATTTGGACTTAGGATCGTCAGCTTCGTAGGCTGACTAGGCTAAACCGATCGTCAAATAAAATCATCAATTTTTCAAAATATTCAGCTCCAATTTAACACAAGTTTTCGTTTTAACCCATTCAGGAAAAAAATGCGATGTGACACCCCCACGTCACGCAAGTTATAATTAGTAAAGCTGGTTCGGCTTCCATACAAAAAGTACAAACGGCGTGATATTTTAAGAAACTTATGACTTTTATAAATTGGCTTTCCATTTGCGCGTCCCCCTTTCCTAGAATAAACTTGTATAAACTATAATAATTTCAGAAAATTATTGATTGATCGTAAAACTAGTTTCTTAAATTATTATTAACCCCCGACGCAAAGAGAGAGGGGTGTTATAAATTTAACGTATTTCAAATCGTCTGTTTGTGTATCTGTCTGTGGAATCGTAGCTCCCAAACGGATGGACCGATTTGAATGCGGTTTTTTTGTGTCATATATAATTTTATCTCGAGTGTTCTTAGCCATGTCTCATGAAAATCTGTTCAGCCGTTTTTGAGATATTGGACTTTGAAATGAAAATGTCGGGGGTTTTTCAACTTTTCTAAGTTGTAGTTATAATTTATACAAGTTTATTGCTTGAACCACCTTAAGTCAATTGTTTTTGACTTGGTATGACGGCGGTGGCAAGTGGGTTGCAACAGTAACGAACTTGAGTTCAAGCGGTTTATGAACACCTAGTATTTAATCAACTAAATTATACTTCAGCTATCACGCCATCGAATTAGACTTGGCTATTAGAACTAACGGCCATATCAAGGACTGATGTGAATTATTCACATAGCTAATGTGACTCGGTAATCGATTGAACACAAGTCTGGAACGAGACGCATGATTCGATACGATCGATGTAAGTATAGGGGGTGTATTCGGAAAACATATTTGATTGGAATAGGCTGTTTGATGCGCGTTCTCGCTTTAAGGCCACGGACTGGACGCCAGCGGGCAGCGGGGCGACAAGCGGCAGTTCATACATTCGAGCGACTTCAATGTAAGGGCAGCCGCTCGTCGCCCCGCTGCCCGCTGGCGTTCAGATCGCAGCCTAGGGCTGCTCACGCACTACGACTTTTTGTCGTGCGATATACGGCATTTGCGCGCACTGATATATACGTAGCGTTTTTGCGACGAGATTATCGCACGACAAATAATCGTAGTGCGCGCTTGGCCTAACACGCGACGTGATTTGAGCGAGTACGCGCGACAATTAATATTCATATGTTCCTCGGATACACCCCTAGGTTGAATTTAAGCTTTCGTGAATGATATTTAACCGCTCCTATGCGTATGTAAAAATGGTGCTATCAAATGAGGATTTCGTGATGTAAAACAATAGCTTCAAATGTTTGGCACGGATTCGTATCGTAGCATACGAGGGGTTAAGCTCACGTATAAAACGAGCTTTTGAGATATCACATTTTTACAGATATGTGTACACGTGCATACTCGTAATTATGTGACATGAAAATACATGGCAATCGCAACATTGACACAATATAGTATGCTTGTTTGCCACCTAATCCCAAGACGAAAGCGACTGCCGTCTGCCCTTCCAACCCACAGAGGGCTAGTGGCGTAGACCCTGTTGGGATTGTTGATTCCTCACGATATTTTCCTTTGCCAAATAGCTAGTAATAGTAGTTTTTAAAAACCCAGTGGTTACTATGCCTTACCGCTCGACTATGGTACAGCCCGTGTCATTCGGATTCCACTGAAATCATTTACTTTGAGGATTTTTAAGAGCAAGCGTGAGAGAAATATTGACCCGAATGTCATTCTAAATGCTGACGGGCTGTAGTTTCTTTGTTAGCAAATGTCGAAGTATAACAAATTGTATGTGAATGACTATAGTCATTCACATACAATTTGCCAACCAACACAAAATAGAGACAAATCTATTCTCGCATCTATAAAACCAGCGTATTGACAATATCGGGCGGAGCAAGGCATATCCGAGAAACAGTAGATAGATACGGGGCCGACGGACAAATAGGAATACAATTGGATAAACTGCCAACCGGCGTTCGAGGGTCGATTTGAAACTTAGACTTCGCATTGCAATTTTAATGTGAATCAAAAGTACATTTAAAATAATGTACCATCCATGTCGCACACAATGTTTTTCATCACATTTACGAGGAAACAAATACATTTGAAACAAAATTATATCGCAATAAATAAAACAAAATGTCAAATGTCATTTGTGTTTTGTTGAATTTGCCTTGAGACGCGCAAGACAAAGACCCTTCGGCATACAGTCCCGATTTAAAATCAATTTTAAGGTGGTTCTATTTCCATACATAAAACGTTATTTGACATTCACAGGCTAACGGCGTGATTTTTTAAGAAACCTATGTAAGTAACTTTCACTAATTGGCTTTCCATTCACGTGAAATTCCCCCTTTCCTTGAATAAACTAGAATAATTTAAGAAAAATGGTTTTCCCAAAGTATGACGTAACAAACAATTTCCATTAGAACTAAATAGTAGGTTGCCTTTGTTCCTAACAAACTGATTATCTGATCTCCATTAGAACTTCACTGAAGGTACTAGTCTGATAGGCAGTAAACGTCAGCTCCGCGGAACAAGAATCGTAACAAACAGAACTTACTAGAAAGACACAACTTACAAAGTTGTGGACAAATTGTAGCGGGATTTCGATCAGAATGCCCATGTTTGGAGAAAGTTTTTGCACTGTATAGTTCTAACTACGGGCGACATGTTTCGAACTTCTCGTGGGTTCTTCGTCATAAGAGAGTACTCGTGACGAAGAACTGTCGCAGAGTTCGAAAATATCGCCCGAAGTGACGTATAAAACCTGTTTTTATCCGTATAATTATTTGTAATATTTTGTACATGACATTGAAATTTAATACTATTTCTATTTTTTTTTCTGATAACAATGTTATGCTTTATTTCTCTAACTCTCTCTCTCTCCTTAGCACACGCGTCAGGCCGCGGTCTAGACACCATTAGGCAGCGGGGCGGCTAGCAGGGCCCATACATTAAAGTCGCTCGAATGTACGAACGCCTACTCACCACCGTCCCGCTGCCGCTGCCCGCTGGCGTCCAGACCGCAGCCTAAATATCGCACGTGATGCGCGCGCTTGTCAGAATGTATGGAAATCCAATTCCACCGTAAACGCGGCCTTACGCTTAACCGCTCAACAAATTTTCTTCATGTTTATGGTACGTTTTAACTTGCTTCAAAGGTATTTTGACATCGGAGAAAGACTGTACAATACCTACTCGTAAGAGTCATTGGGTCAGCATTGAGTCAAAAGTGGCAGTGGGCGGGGCACATAGCACGTAGAACCGATGGCCGTTGGGGCGGAAAGGTTCTCGAGTGGCGACCACGTACCGGAAGGCGCGGCGTGGGTAGGACAATTTGGACTGATGACCTGGTAAAGGTTGCTGCTCTTTAGGGGAGGCCTATGTCCAGCAGTGGACGTCTTTCGGCTGATATGATGATGATGAAGAGTCATTGTGAGGCGAGTGACCCCTATCAAACATTGAATTCAAGTCTCTTTCCACAATATAACCCTAACAATGAAATTACGTTACTTAAGCGAGTTTCTTTGGCGCATACGATATTTTTCCAATAGGACAATACTTCTAATTAATTCACGGCTAAACTCACGCATGTCACCAGGCGACATGTTTCGAACGCTTCGGGAGTTCTTCTTTAGGATAAGTGTTTTCGCGGAATACGTATTGTTTGTGTAGGGATGTTTCTCACAAAGATCACCAAATCCAGATAAACCTAAACCAGTCATCAGTCTGACCTTTGATTACGTACGAGTTACTATGAATCCGAGGGTCAAATTATACTACAGTTACGTGCAAAATGTTGTAAATAGAAGCAGAGTAGGCACAATGAAACTTTCCTGTTTTGTACGATTAGTTTTTGTTCAACCTAAGCCAGTTCGGTTTCTGGGTTCGGGGAAGGTTTTTATTAGCTCCGAGTAGGGAATGCAATCTCGATCTCACTAGACCTCATCATCATTAACATCACCCTCCTCGCGTTATTCCCGCTTGTGCCCTAAAGGAGCCCGGACAGGCCGAGTCTCGTATAATTTTCCTAAAAGATCTCGTGGAATGGCGAGATTGAACTTTCCATATAAACCACAGATTAACAAAGGCATCTGGCTGACAAAAATAAAACCTCCTATTTGATTAACATTTTATTTCTTTTAATTATATTAGGAACTGATGGTAAAACAAATAATAGTCAAAAATTAGTCTTTTATGTTGTATTTCGAAATAAAACGGATACTATAAACCACTCAAAGCGGTTTTTTTGTTTTCATGGAATTCATAGCATTTGCAAGCATTTTCGGTGAAAAACACCCTATCCGACTCGAGATATTGTAAATGTCGCTAGTGCATGGCTTTGTGGCCTCGCGAGATCTCGGCTAGGTCTGAAATGTCACGAGATCGCATTCCCTAGCTCCGAGTGTCATTTTTAGTATATAGCCTTAGGTTGTATACTAGTTTTGAAGTTTGGAGGCCTTTAAACCCTTTTCATATGCATACTGCGATAGCGAAAATAATGCTACTATAACATATATAATCACGCCTGTTTTCCGGCAGCCATAGGCTTTCAGTTTGGCTTTGTCCTTGTATCAATGTGCTTGAAATATTTGTTTTGTTTCTCCATGATTATATATATATGTGTGTATTTATATGGCCTGTCAAATGGGCATTGCGCCCGCGTCACATGTCAGTCTTGTTTGACGTTTTAGTCGCCGGGGACATCCACTAAACTTTTCATCTAAATGGCGCTAGTTGGTCGGTTGGCGCGGCTATGGTTGCGTTCGGGAATTTTATTATTTGCCTTTGCGGTATTGTTTTTTGGTTTTATATTACTATTATTATATTTGTTTTCATTTGTGTTTCTCTCCAAGTGGAGGGTATTTTACTTCCATACCCGCGGGCTTTTGGCCAACCGAATATAGAAGGTAGGTATGCTACCTAAGGACTACTTATTGCTGTTCTAATGCCAAAAATTTGCGTACTATTCTGCATGTGTTCATAATTACAGCTTTATTTACAGTAGGAGGATGTATGTAAGTGGATGGACACGAGGGTTTTGATGCTGGTGTGGAGGCTGCGTGGAATAACACCTGTAGATGAAATTACAATTGTAATAGTCTTCACCGTATTTACTCGCCATAGGTTTTTTATTTCTACGGACAAGTCAGTGTACTTACTGATCTCTTCAGTGCGAGTAGGCGCTAGGTTGTGGGTATTGGGTATGGCTACGTCAATCAGATACACAGTTTTTGCAGGTTTGTCGTGGAGTAGGTATAATGTCAGGTCTATTGTAATGTACGGTTTTGTCGGTGATTATAGTTCTGTCCCAGTATAGTTTGTGATCGGATGACTCATTATTATTATTTTGTGCGAGTGTAATATGTGTTACGCCGTGGAATCACCGGATGGTTCCATCGGAAGACCAGCGTTGGCCACCAGGCCAGCACAACGCTGAGATGGAACCGTTTCGTGGCAATGTTGTTCTCTCTTTTGTATTTGTGATTTATGTGTATGTATGTGTTACTGTCATGAATAAATATTCTATTCTGTTCTATAGGCAGAGATCACGGATTTCCACTTGCTACGATCTGGACCCGACGTTTCGCTAGGATTTCTCCGACTTTTTCGTACGGTCGCGTTCTATAATTTATGACCCTTTTTGCTAAAATATTCTTTGTATTCCTATACAATTTGACAGGATTGTGAACCTTAAGTGGTTCCCAAATTAAAGTTCGTGACTGTACTAATACCTAACATAGTTATAACCGCGGTATAGGTATAGTCGGGTGGCGGGTATAACCGGATGGCGCAGGGCCGGCCATTGTGGTAATTTTCTGCCTATGTCCAGCAGTGGACGTCTTTCGGCTGATATATGATGATGATATACACGCGATATTTTGTGAGGATGTTTTTTCACTCTTTTACAGAAATTTTAACAATCCTTCGATGAAGTAACGCGCAGAAAGGCGCTCGAAAACGCCATTGTCGCGCTATGCGTTTTCACGTTGCAGTGTGCTTCATACATTCCCACACATTTATATTTACCGCTCACCGCTTCCGCTAGCTGCTTTAATCGCGGCAGCCTCTTAATAATCCCGGATTTGCGGCATCGGATTTATTCGCAACCGTTTCAATTACGCATTTGCGTGCAAAATGACGTCCGCACATTATCGCGTTCATCGCATTTGCTAATTTATTAGCAGCTTGCATATGTGTCAGGCTAAGTAGGACATAATCCTATTGATAGATTTGTGACGTCATGGAAAACGCCACAGCCGCCGCCGCGACAGAGCGGCGCCGACGCGGGGGACAGACGAGCGGGGCAGAGCAGCGCACGGCACCGCGCCCCACCGCACCGCCACCCGCCGGCCAGTATATAAGCGCCGCGCGCCCGTCAGACCGCAGGAGTTTGGCTAGCGGCTTGCCGTGTGCCCAACTCTCTCCCCTCGCCCTCCCTACCTTCCCGCCTCTGGCCGCTTGGAGACCCCGAGTGCACTGCCGTGGCTTCCCGACTTCTGGCTGCTTGGCCACCGAGCACCGCCGAAGTCTTCCGCTCCCCTCACCCCTCTCAGGCCGCCTGGTTCCCGGGCGTATTGCCGGAGGAGTGAGTTGGTTAGGATCCGCGTTATCCCTGGCCGCTTGGAGACCCCGAGTGCACTGCCGGGAGAACGAACCCGTCCCGTGATACTCCTGGCCGCTTGGAGACCCCGAGTGCACTGCCGTTGTACCACGATCCCGCCGTTCCCGTCTTTACCAACCCGAATCGTACCAGTTCGGCAAACCGTGCCCCGTACCGCGAACGATAGTGACCGTGTAGGACCGTGTAGGGATTATTTGTATTTAATAAAAGGGCATCAAGACCCAGTGTTAACCATTAACCCGACCGCTGTTATTATTCACCCCTGCTCCTGCTAGGCCTCCTTGACCGTCTGAGTTAACTAGGAAACCCTCGATAGCCCCTCAGGCTGAGGGATATGTGTGTGTGACTAAACCCGCACATCACATTTGGCGCCCAACGTAATAACTCATACAGGAGTCTCGTAGTTCATTAGGAGACAGGAGACAGGGAAAATCTAATCTTTTTTTACTTTTACGATTTAAACTCCGAATTACCGTTACCGACGTGTAGATTACGCGACGCTTCCCGCCCGCCCGTTAAACAATCCCGCGTCGCACCTGAAACCGATAGGTCCCTACCGACAGATGCAGACGGCCTGGATATACCAGCTGCACAAGCCAGACCTCACGAAGGAAGCAGAGAGCAGAGGCATAAGTACAGAGGGCCTAACTGTGGACCAGACCCGTAAACTGCTCGTAGAGTCCGTCAAAACCGCCGAGGTATTCAAGACACCAGAGAAACCCACATCCAGAGCCATGGAAGACGACCAGGATAGAGGTAAGACGGACAGGCTCAATAAGGCGATCCGAGAGTGGAACCTATCCTACAGGACGTCCGACAACCCGGTAGAGTTCATAGAGAGACTGGAAGAACTGAACGTAGCCAGCGGCGTAGACGAGGAAGACGTCCTGCCCGCGCTGCCCCGGATCCTGCAAGGAAGAGCCCTAGCATGGTACAGGAACAATGTCGAGTACTGGAAGTCGTGGGATGAATTTATGCAGCTCTTCAAACTTTATTATTTTCCGTATAACTACGAGGACGACCTCATAGTTAGAATCATAGCTAGAAAGCAAGACTGCGGAGAGAGCTTCGTAGATTATTTAAACGACCTGCAAACGCTCATGCGTAGACATGGGAACCTGACCGAGACTGAAAAACTCCACCGAATTCACGAAAATATGCAAAGAGAATACAAATTGTACATAAAGAAAAGCGACTATATGGACCTAAACGGGTTACTAAGATTAGCCGCCGAGTACGAGGGGATTATCGCCCCGTCAGATGACAAGATAGCCCCAGACCGAGGATATATCCCACAGACAACGAGCACATATCCGACACAGCAGCATGGTAGACCGCCAGGATATTGGGGACAGCCGCAAGTACCGAGACACGAAGAGAGGGACAGGAATGAGTGTCAACCCCGAGAACGTGCGATAGGCAGAGACGAGACCGGGAAGAGAGAGTTCCTGGGAGCCGCCGGAGATCACGGTCGGGAAGACAACCGACGATACGAGAACGTCACGATATCTGGAAAGGAATGGGTCTGCTTGATAGACACAGGCTCAACAAACACCTATGTCAACAAAGACGTGTATGAAAGGTGCAAAGCCCAGGGGGTAATAGAAAAACAAATCCAGAGGGGCGTCGTGCTGGCGGACGGCACCCCAACAACCGTCAACACAACCATACTGGTTGACATGCACATCAAAGGCGCCACAATAAAACACTGGGTGAGGGTTCTTCCAACCGCGGCGGAAACAATAATCGGCATGGATGTACTCAGAAGGGCCGGAATGGCCATAACATGGGCAGGGGACACCGACACACTTACAACCAATCAAAATGTCCATGAACAGGACGTGCTACCGTTACCCGAGGAGATAGGGAAGGAGAAAGTCAGCGAGAGGACTCCAGACAATCCGAGAGACGTCCACAGCAAACAACCACCGGCCGAACAGGCGTTATCACCCGAGAAGTGTGCCAGGAATAATAAGATACCCCAAGCAATGCTGAAACGGCAATTTCAGCTTTGCGAGCAAAGCCCAAAACGGAATACGGGGATCGAGCACAAAATTAAATTACAGCATAGTAAGTCGATAAAACAGAGACGTTATCCCAGCAACCCGAAACAACGAGAAATAATAAACGTCCGTGAGAAAGACTTGCCGGAGCAAAGGGTAAGTGAGAAGTCAAATGGCACATATAGCTCGCCAGTCGTTCTCGCTAGGAAAGACAAAGGTCAGTACCGGATTTGCATCAATCACACAAAAATAACCGAGGCGTCAGAGGAAGACGCATACCCGCTCCCGCAAATAGACGAATTACGTTGGAAACAGAATGGTTATTATTATAATCAACTGAAAAAGAAAAAAGTAAAAAATAAACACGCACCAAATAAGCGCATCCGATCCAAAATTAAAACCCGAGAAATAAATAAGCGCAAAACCCGACCGACACGCGCATAACAACAGCGAGCGGCCGTTGAAATATTATAAGACGACTCGAGTGCGCAGACGGCGGCACAAGCGTGAACACGCCGTGCGTGCGCGCAGATAAGGCGCATAATAGATTAACCGATCAAACCAAGATGAACGTAAACAATAAATGAAACACCACGCGACCGACTCACGTTAGACAATGGCCACGCGGAATTGAACCGCACCGTCCAGGTCATAAGGACGGAAATATTGTTTTTGTTTCTTAATTTATATTTATATTTTTGTGATTAGGAATACTGTCCCATTTTTATTATTGTAACTACCGGAAGGGAACATATCCAGTTACCACAGGACTAACGGTGATTTTTCCCCAGGTAAAAATCTCCAAAACGGGGGAGGAAGTGTGACGTCATGGAAAACGCCACAGCCGCCGCCGCGACAGAGCGGCGCCGACGCGGGGGACAGACGAGCGGGGCAGAGCAGCGCACGGCACCGCGCCCCACCGCACCGCCACCCGCCGGCCAGTATATAAGCGCCGCGCGCCCGTCAGACCGCAGGATCGCCGCACCAAGCGGCATCCAGGTTCACGGTGCCTACTAGTATGGATAGTACATCCCAAAAGCTTAAACCTGCTTCGATTACCATTGGCATTTACAATGCCAACGGCTTGAGAGGTATGAAGGACGAGGTGATGAACTTCCTTCGCGATCACTCAGTAGATTTACTCCTGGTCCAAGAGACCTTTTATCGTCCCAGCATTAGAGCCTTTCGCGTCCCTGGATACGCTCAGATTAGAGATGATAGGCAAGATGGTAGGCCATTCGGGGGCACGCTCATTTTCTACAAACGTAACTTGCATTGCATAAGACTCAATCCCCCGCCCCTGACAAATATGGAAGTGTCGGTCTGTCGCATCTCGATGGAGGGTCACCCCCCGATATCGATTGCTTCAACCTACCTTTCACCTCAACGAGACTTACTTTTGACTGACCTCAACTCCCTAGCCTCCCTAGGTCCTTCGGTCATCGTGGCCGGGGACCTAAATAGTAAGCATACTAACTGGGGTTGCGTAGCAACCAATCCCAACGGCAATCGGCTTCATCACCTTTTGATCGATAGCCTCCCTTTCGATCTCCTTGCTCCCTTAGAACCGACTCACTTCCCTCATAACGTAGATCACCGACCTGACATACTCGACATAGCACTGCTAAAGAACGTAGCGTTAACCCTGCGTTCTATAGAAGTGATACACGAACTAGACTCGGATCATAGGCCAGTCCTCTTGAGACTAGGTCCTCACCCCAATAGTACTCCTCGTACCAGGACACTCGTGGACTGGGACAAGGTGCAAACAGGTCTCTTAAAGACAGATCCCCCCTTGCTTAGAGACATTCCAGACAATATAACTACAACCGAACAGACAGACCAAGCGATCGATTCTTTCACCAACTACCTCAACGCTGTACGAAGCGAGGCCTCAAGGGAGGTGTCGGCGGAGGACATCCAACACCGACCCCTACCTAGGGAACTGAGGGAGTTGGTAACAAGGAAAAATCGCGCCATCCGTACCTATTCAAATCACCCTTCTGCCGAAAATCGGCAAATCCTGAGGGACTTGTCTAACGAGTCCAAACAGCGAATTGCCGAATTTCGGGAGAACTCGTTCAGGGATCTGATGGGGGAGATAACGCCTAGTCATCTGGCTTACTGGAAACTAGCGAGATCTCTCAAATCCGATGCCTGTTGGACTATCCCTCCCTTGGATCGACCGGATCACTCAACCCCCGCGTTCGAGGACAGTGAGAAAGCCGAATGCCTTGCGAGTAGCCTAGAGTCCCAATGTTCGCCCAACCTCCTCCACACCGACGAAGCCCACATTAGAAGGGTCGATTCCGAGGTGGACAGGAGATCGCGTCTCCCCGTAACTTCACCCATTTTACCGGTGTCGGTTGAGGAAGTCAGTGCCCATGTCAGGCGTCTCCGTATTAGGAAGGCTCCGGGTGCGGATGGTGTATCCAATCGCATCCTGAGACTGCTCCCCGAAACCCTCCTCCTCCTTTTGGTTGGCATCTTCAATGCCGCGCTGACCAATGCTCACTTTCCAGCCGCGTGGAAATGTGCAACGGTCATAGGGATAGCGAAGCCCGGCAAACCCCGGACCTCGCCAGCCTCTTATAGGCCGATCAGCTTACTTAGCTCCCTTGGAAAGCTATATGAGCGGATCCTACTCTCGAGAATTCTCAGATTTACGGCCGAGAATAACCTCCTCATCGACGAGCAGTTCGGCTTTAGATCCGGACACTCATGCGTCCAACAGGTGCACCGCGTCACGGAGCACGTGTTGGACGGTTTCTCTCGATTCCAGGGGCTCAAGACCGGTGCTATCTTTCTCGACGTGGCGAAAGCCTTCGATAAGGTCTGGCATAACGGGCTGGTATACAAGTTATACCAGCTCGGTATACCGGACAGACTCGTACTCACCATACGAGATTTTCTCAGTGATCGAAGCTTTCGATACCGATTGGAGGGAACGTACTCGGACCCACACCCCATCCGGGCCGGAGTCCCGCAAGGCTCCGTGCTCTCTCCCACTCTCTACTCGTTGTTCACGAACGACATTCCCAGGCACCCTAAGGTGCAACTGGGGTTGTTTGCGGACGACACCGCGCTCTTTACGACCCATTGTAAGTACGCTACTATCCGGCGATACCTCCAAGAGGCAATCACCGACCTAGGTCGTTGGTTTAATCTTTGGCGTATCGAAGTCAACCCGGAAAAAAGCACTGCAATAGTCTTCCACCCGTCTGACTGCGTTAGTACAGAAAGACGGGTGGCTCCGATCCAGTTGTTTGACCGACCCATCCCCTGGGTCAACGAGGCCAAATATCTTGGAGTGACCCTCGACAGGAGACTGACTTTCCGTAGCCACATCCGTAGGGTTCGCAACCGCGCGTTGTTCGTACTAGGAAGGCTTGGGCCGATGATCAACAAGTTTAGTAAAATGTCACTTAGAAATAAGCTGACACTCTACAAGACTTGTGTTCGTCCAATCATGACATATGCAAGTGTAGCATTTGCTCACGTGCCTATGTCATCACTCAAGCCGCTTCAGGTCATTCAGAATCGTTTTCTCCGTAGGGCGACTGGTGCCCCGTGGTACCAATCGAACCTCAGCCTGCACCACGACATGGAGATTAGCACCATGTATGGTTTCTTTAAGCAGGCTGCCAGACGTTATTTTGACAACGCTCCCCACCATAGGAATCCGTTAGTTAGGAAGGCTGCTGATTACATTCCCATCCCTCCCCCCTCTGTCGTTACTCGGCGCTCACTGATTAGGGGCCGCACGGTCCGGCGTCCTAGGCACACACTCACGGACCCGGACGACGAAATCACAGCGTCCATCGAAAGATGGAACGCTGCGCTTTCGGCGTCCAACACATCGCGTACACTTCGGCATTCCCGCCGGCGGGGACGTCCACCGCGAGATCGCGACAACACAGACACATACAGTCCCTATTCGTCCCGGTACCGCCGCATACCGGGTAGAGTCAGTCCGACCCAAGTCGGGCCTAGCTGAGTTTCTTGCTGGACTCTCCTCAGCTAGGCTAGGTTTTAGCGAACCAGCGATAAAACTCCCAGTAGTTCGACACCACTCACACCCCAGATTCGGTTGATACCGTTCAACCAATCTCACTGGAGCGCAAACTCGTAGAGTATTCCAGTGTACAAACTTTCCCGCGTGGT
Source organism: Epinotia bilunana (assembly GCA_947049275.1). NCBI lineage: Eukaryota > Metazoa > Arthropoda > Insecta > Lepidoptera > Tortricidae > Epinotia > Epinotia bilunana. The sequence goes on along the minus strand of OX346275.1, from coordinate 10,284,764 downwards.
CGTGCCGGAGGCTCCCCCTGGATTTTCCCCAGGCTACCCTCCAACCACGCAATTCGACCGCTATATTGGGTTCGTCCTATTATAGCAACAGTCAGGTTCAAAAAAAAAAAAAAAAAAAAAAAAAAAAAAAAAAAAAAAAAACAGACCGCAGGAGTTTGGCTAGCGGCTTGCCGTGTGCCCAACTCTCTCCCCTCGCCCTCCCTACCTTCCCGCCTCTGGCCGCTTGGAGACCCCGAGTGCACTGCCGTGGCTTCCCGACTTCTGGCTGCTTGGCCACCGAGCACCGCCGAAGTCTTCCGCTCCCCTCACCCCTCTCAGGCCGCCTGGTTCCCGGGCGTATTGCCGGAGGAGTGAGTTGGTTAGGATCCGCGTTATCCCTGGCCGCTTGGAGACCCCGAGTGCACTGCCGGGAGAACGAACCCGTCCCGTGATACTCCTGGCCGCTTGGAGACCCCGAGTGCACTGCCGTTGTACCACGATCCCGCCGTTCCCGTCTTTACCAACCCGAATCGTACCAGTTCGGCAAACCGTGCCCCGTACCGCGAACGATAGTGACCGTGTAGGACCGTGTAGGGATTATTTGTATTTAATAAAAGGGCATCAAGACCCAGTGTTAACCATTAACCCGACCGCTGTTATTATTCACCCCTGCTCCTGCTAGGCCTCCTTGACCGTCTGAGTTAACTAGGAAACCCTCGATAGCCCCTCAGGCTGAGGGATATGTGTGTGTGACTAAACCCGCACATCACAGATTAATTTAAATAGCAGGTTGGTTACCGAGTTCGGTGGAATGGCGACGGAACCTACTCACTAAAATTCACTAGAATCGGTTGAGAAATGCGATCTGTAGAGGAGAACAGCCGGACAGCCGGACATACCGATTTCCGGACATACGAAGTAAGTAATATATCTGATTTCAAAAAATCTTTCACCTGCGTGTACTTTTTGGGTGGCTTTATTTTATCCCGCGGGTTTGGCTGCGTTCTTTGCAATACGCACGCGGACAGAAGGCACCCAAAAAACGCAATACCTCGTTATCTTTACAGTGAGCGAGCGAGACAGTGAGGGGGAAAATGTTAAAAGGTTCGGAGGCACACGACCGATGTAGTAAAAGTTAATATGTCCTAAAAAAACGATTTATTACCTTCGTCCCTGCGCCCTTTCCCTGGCCCTTAAGATAGGTCGTCTGAAAGTCGTCCGATTACACATCCACCTTAAAAGGTAAGTACTTGATGCGTAGGAAGATCTATTGTGTGACCGCATAATGTTGATAAAAATGTAGAAGGAAAAGAGAAAGCTACATCTATTCACAAACGAATAGGGCACACATATTGAACAATAAAATAAATAAAATAAGCGGCCTAGTACCTGTCGGACCACGCACAACGAAGGGTTCCGTGCCTATTAAAAAGGTCGTATCGTTACTGAAATCTTAGGGGACTTAAGTCCTTTTCTTTAAGGAAGGCAGTTTTTTAGAAATATCTCGAAAACCTTTGAACCGATCTTGTTCAAAACCATTTTCGCTGAAAGAATTTAATAAGCCAATAAGTCCATGATTTTTTGCATATTTTTAAAATACACGGTTCAAAAATTAGAGGGGGGGACACAATTTTAGTGACTTTCGGGGCGATTATCTCTGACTCTATTCACTAAATCAAAAAAATTGCTGAGAAACCTTATATTTATTTTGAAAGGCCTATCAATTGATGTGCCACAAGTTTTATGTATAGTGCACCCCTAAAATATATTTTTTTAGAAATTTAATTACAAAACTGTAGCGGCTAACAAAATACACCTATCCTCAAAATTTTATTCAAATACACCTTATAGTTTTGGAGTAAAATACCTGTGACATACGGACGGACAGACGGACAGACAGACATGACGAATCCATAAGGGTTCCGATTTTTGCCATTTGGCTACGGAACCCTAAAAATCATGAAACAAGTGTCTCTCGCGGGCAGCGAACCGGGCACTGGCACAGCATTTTTCTGAGGTGTCAGACACCAGCCAGCAACGTTCGTGCCTTACGGTAGAGAATATCATTCCGCTCATATTTGCAGTAGCCCAACTAGGGTAGTGCCTCACGGTAGACAATATCATTCCGCTCATATTTGCAGTAGCCCAACTAGGGTAGTACCTCCACCTTACAGTATAGCATTATCATACCACTACTTGCTCTGAAAACATTTGTCTTATATACAATGTTTTGTTTATTTCATTTTAAAACGTTAATATTTGATGCTTTCAAGAAGCTTCCCACCCGGAAGTAATTTTATAGATATTATGTATATAAATATTAAGCTTTCATTACCTTTTTTATATGATTTATCTTGAATATTATTTGTAGAACAAATGTTAATGTACCAAATATTAAAACCTTTATTAATATTCTTGACTTTTAAGGAACTAATTAATTTTAAAAAAATGACTGATATTTTGTTGGTAATTATTTAAATCATGATATAATCGTTTCACGGGAAAAATCTGGTGTCAGGTTATGGCCGCTCCACACAATGGGCCAGTCTGACCCATCATACAGGACGCGGCTATGCGGTAGAACGAGACATAAGTATGTCTTACGCTTTAACGCATAGTTGCATCCTGTATGATGGGTCAGGATGGCCCATTGTGTGGAGCGGCCATTAGAATTTCACCAACCCCTTTCTTCCCTTTTCACTTTCGTTGTAAAAGTCTACTAAGGGAGTAGGGTTGAAGTATGTTGTGGGCGATAGGCTAGCAACCTATCACTGCGATATCACATTTTGTCAACCTTTTATACCGTCATTTTTGCTAGAAGTGGCACTGGAACATAAGTTTCATGTGCTCTGCCTAGGGAATAAAGGCATGAATCTATGTGTATGTAAATAACTTATTTCCAATTTTTTTGCATTCTAGTTGTCAATTAGAGTATAGAGTATTCAGTTTCAGGGATGACACGTCTAGGGTATATTATTCGGTGGTGTCATAGAACACTAGGGTAACCTATTTAATTTTATTCTCCTGAAGCGTGTGACGTCACGCCACCTGAACAGAACTAAGTTAAGACATTAGGGCGCTCGTCCATTCCAACTTGTGACCGTATTTCACTAAGTGGACTTGGAATACTTTGCTGGATTACGGCGGCTATTTACGGGGGATTAGAATAGTACACGCCCGCGGCGTCGCTCGGCTTAGTTATAGCGTCGCTATCAAAGGAGCTAGACTTGTGTTAGACAGCGCCGTGGCCTGTTTCAGATAAAGCTTAGTCACCAATTGTGTCAGTGCCAATCAGCTAAATACGTATACATACTCGTATCCCTGTATTTGGGATGCTAATGCTAGCATAAAATAAGTTTTTGACACAAAAACATTTTTTTGGTACTTACTGCCTTTTATTGCCGACAGTACGTTTCTGTATACCTTCATCAACCACTTCTATTATAATTATTTTAACTTTTACTCGAACGAAACGGAGACGTGGCAGACCTCGTCGGCGATGGAGAGACGAGCTAGACCCCTTTTTATTAAAAGAATGGCCAGAGATTGCTCAGAATCATACATACATACATACATACAACACTGTATAAAACGACAATTTTATAGATGCTCCTGAACTATTATACAATATACACTTTAGTGAGCCTAGTAGGACAGAACGTAGTTGCCGCAGTAAACCATTGTTCAGCACTGCAAAAAGCAGAACAAGTCACGCACAAAATTCATATATTAAACGCGCATGCAAGCTTTACAATGAAAAATGTATGAACGCGTGTAATTTTTTTTTAAATTGCTGCGATTGAAATTGTTGAATACAAACTGATAATTATATGTATTTATGGCCCCCCATCTGGCGATGTCACTGTATTTTTAGACAGATTGTCAAAGTTATTAAATCTAATAAATGATGAGCATGTAAATAAATAAATATAAATATTGGGGGACAATCTTACACAAATCGACCTAGTCCCAAACTAAGCAAAGCTTGTACTATGGGTACTAGACGACGATAAACATACTTATATAGATAAATAAATACTTAAATACATAGAAAACATCCATGACTCAGGAACAAATATTCGTCACACAAATAAATGCCCTTACCGGGATTCGAACCCATGACCTCTTGCTTCGTAGGCAGGGTCACTACCAACTAGGCTAAAGCGGTCGTCATAAATAATAACATTCTTGTTGTCGGAGATTTCAATATTAATTTACTGAAAGTCACAGAATAAAAATAAGTTACTAGATTTGATGCGTTGCTCAAATCTTATGCCAATAGTACTATGTCCTACTAGATCCCATAACTCTAGTGAATCATGTCTGGAGCATGCGCACTCGGACATAGAGAAAATCGATTTTGCACCATTAAAAACCGGTATTTCTGATCATGATGGGCAAGTTATGACTATTGAATTACAACAAAAAAAATATGGTACAAACTGTGTTCAAATGACAGACATAAGACGCATCACGCTTCATAAATTGAATTGCTTTTGTGAATCTCTGGACCTATTCAACTGGGAAAAAATTGGGAATTCTGGAAAAGGACCGGACCAAATTTTAGATTCTGTAGTTAATGTGTTCATACATACCTATCAACAAGCATTTCCTAAATGCAAACAGTCGATAAGAAAAGTGAGCACGAAATGGGTTACGAAGGAGATCATCTATTTGTCATGGCATGTATTTCCAGAGAACATTTCACTAATTAACTTCAAAAATCAATTTGAAGAATTGTATAATAAGCTAATTATCTGTAAACGTAGTGAGTACTTTAAGTGTGAAATACCTAAGGCTACTAATAAGGCTAAAGCAATTTGGAATGTTATACGGCATGAATCAAATGCATCTCTTGGCAACATCACCTCAATCGATACCGCGAATCCAAGTTTGCTGGCAGAAGAAATAAGTAATTTTTCATCAACTCTGTAAAGTGTGCTCAGAAACGGCCGGATATAGAGTTGTCAATGCAACTGTTGGGGGCGTATGTGCCCAAGGTTGATAAGTGTGCAGTGTGCAGCCATTTTCGATTGGAGAGATCTACAAACTTATAAAGCAAATCAAGCCTAAATCTACTAAGGACATCTATGAAATTCTAACAGATTTCTTGTCAAAACTTCCACACATTAAACATGTGCCTTAAGGATGGAACATACCCTGAAACGTTAAAGAAAATCAAAGTAGTACCTATCTATAAGGGCAAAGGTCTTAAATCGGATTATAAAAATTATCGACCCATATCAGTGATACCAGCTCTGTCAAAAGATTTTGAATTAGGGATTGGCAAAAGGTTGATGAAGTATCTGACTGGTCAAGAGCTCTTAGCTAAAGAACATTACGCATATCAATCCCATTAATCAACGATAGACTGCCACTAGGGCATTACTAAAAGAAGTCTTCGATAAGTTAGAAATGGGATGCAAAGTCGCGGTTGTTTTATGCGATCTATCTAAAGCGTTTGATTTGGTTGACCATAAGCTTATAATACGAAAATTGCATCACTATGGCATACGAGAGAATTTTCTGATCTATTTAGGTCATTCTTGAAAAATAGAGTACAGGTTTGTGAAATCTCTGCAAATAGTAAGAAAGGGCAATCTAACTCGCAAACTCTGGATGCTATTTCCGTCCCACAAGGGTCCGTTATTGGAAACTACCTTTTTATCATATTAGTTAATGATTTAGCATCAAGTACTTCCAAACAAAAAAAGAATATTCCAAATCGGTCCAGGCATCTTCGAGTAATCGGGCATTAAAAATAGATTCCGAAGAATTGAGAACATCCTCCTTTTCTAAAGTCGGTTAAAAATGATTTATATTTATTGTACATATTGAAACTACACAGTACAATATCTTACGTTGGATATTTCACGGTCCAGATGTAAATAAAACACTCAACCGCTGAATTCGCAAATCTGCCGCCAACTAAGTCGGCCATCTTGGAAATCTTGGCATATTGACTTAGTATCGGTGACGCTGTGAAGGTTGTAACAGCCGCGGGTTTTTGTCGATATACGTCCTTTAGGTAATATTAGTTACTGAATACTCCAGGAGATCGATTTGGTGCGTCACACCGGGTCGCAATGTGATTTAAATTGTTTTTTCGTTCTAATTTTAATCAAATAGTTGGATATAGTTCTGTATTCTGTGCAATAATGTCATAGTTTAAGTCAATGTTTTCCGAAGTTTCCGTTGTGTCGCAAGATGTTTTTTTTTAACTCAGTGTAAATTTTAGTCCACATATTCGGGGAACATATTGAAATATTTTTGAAAAATTGTTAAACTCGCCACAGATTTTTGTGACTTCAGTTGCGTAAGGTGAGATCTCACCTTAGGCACGAATCGTGCCGCACGATGCGTAGACAGGCCGACCGTAACACGGACGGGGCTTGGGGGCTTTATTAACGTTTTTTTCCCGCAAAATTAAAATTATTCAAGTTTTCACTTCTGCCGGCACTCCCGGAGTGCAACCCGGTCTTTTTTTTAATCTGTGTTGCACAGAATCACAAGCTTTGCCATTCTGCTATTTGGTATCCGATCCTGATAAACAGAATATAGCACGTTATTGCACAAAAAAAAACAAGTACCTACATATCAGAAAAATACAAAAAAATACCTTTTGTACAAAGGCAAACTTATACCTGAGGGTCGGGTGTAGCGCTTTTTAGTGTAGGTTCGGTTTTTTTTTTCATTTAATTTAATTGTGATTTTGTTGTTTGCTTGTTTCTGGCTTTCATTTTTTTTTTTTTCCTTAAAATATCCTTTAATTTTTTTTTTTGCATTGATTTCAAATTATGATTGTATTTCCTTCCTATTATTATTATCTGTACATGTGTGTCCTCACTGGATGGACCCAACGAAAGACCAGCGCTGGCTGCAAATCGTGCTGAGTTGGGTCCATTTCGTGTCACGGCTCAGATTGACCTTTTGTCTTTGTCTTGTATTCGTTTGCAACGAATAAATCTTTCATTGTGATTCTTTCTGATAAATGTAAAAAATCGCCTGTATCATAATGGAATGTGAATTGTCGAGACAAATTGATTTCTTGATCCAATATCTGTTTCGAGCGCAATTCCCTCAGCCTAATAACAATTTTACTGTTTGAGCTCCTTCTATTAAATATAAGATAATACTTCCTAACAACAACAAGAGATGTTTATTCAGCGTTCAGTGTGACAAAGGAAAAACGCTTTTTTACAAGCTTCTATTTACTTTCACCTGTCCCTTTGGCTGTCTATCTCTGTATGTCTGTCTGTAATCAAATCTTGCAAGTTACATTTGACCCACTTCCCGGTGACCCATTGAGCTGAAATTTTGGGTATAAGTATAGTTTGTATGACAATTCAATATTATGGTACCATCGAGATGATCTGATGATGGAGACAGAAGGTGGCCATGGGAATTCAGCACTTGGCCTAGTTTGGAGTCTGATGGATATACCCTATATCATGTAATAAGTGTTTTGTGACATAAATCATTTTATTTATTTATTTTATTTATTTATTTACTTAACCGACGTAACCCCGTTGAGTTTGGGCTCGTTAGAATCGTCTCAATGAGTAGTTGATGATGGTATACAGAAAAGTACAGTCGGCAATAAAAGCTTGTACCAAAAATGAAATTTTTGACAGAAACTTGTTCCCTTTTTGTTGAATAATATATTTATATACAAAAAGCGTCTGCATGTTAGGGCGTGGTTAAGGCCAAATAATTTAATTTGGTATGGGCCTCATAAGAGGGCCTCATGGAGAGGGCTGTACTGGGAGTTTGTCTGCGTGATCGCATCAGAGAGGAGGCTATCCGCAGCAGAACAAAGGTAACCGATATAGCCCTCCGAATCGCTAAACTTAAGTGGCAGGGGGCGGGGCACAATGCACGTAGAACCGATGGCCCTTGGGGCCTTGGGGCAAAATATGCTGTTTATAAGACGTGTATGTAAACTGTTTAACCATGATGAAAGACTTAAAGACATTGATCTGTTTAATTGTTCTATTAAGTCATTAAAACATGCTTTCCAGTAACCATGGTCTATATAATAATATGATCAATCACTTGACTGTGTACATATACTTACGAATGGGTTTATCACAATCTGACTGTAAGCTGTCATATTAAATATTAGAATTTCATTACTTAGTTACAACAGCAAGTTAAACTTTTAAGTCATTTATTATCATGAAGCTGATACTTAAGTTTGTTGATAATGTATGTTGGTAATATGCTTATGTTTATAAAATAAGGAAACTCCAGGTCTAAGATGTAAGCGATAGTTTAAGAATTAATTTCTGTAAACGACTGTTTGTTTCTTCATTAAATAAATAAAATAAATAAAGTTATGTTTCTCGAATGGTGACCACGTACCGGAAGACGCAGCATGGGTAGACCCCCACGAGGTGGACAAAGGTAAAGGTAAAGGTCGCGGGAGTCCGCTGGATACGGGTCGCCACCCGAGCCAGGACCGAACTTTGGCACGCTGGAGGGGGGGGGGGGGGGGGGGGCTATGTCCAGCAGTGAACGTCTTTCGGCTGATATGATGTAGATGATGATAATGAATTTAATTTGAAAAAACTATTCACCGTACAAACAAATACTGCAATATTGTTTTGAAAACAAGCACGGGTGCTAAGCCGTAGCGCCTAGCAGCATTTTTTATTTTTGTAGTAAAAATTGCACGGACTCCTAAGTGCGTCATTGGCACTTGTTGCCGCAATTATAACTCCTATGTGGTCAAATGGTAATGTAAAGACCTTTCCTTTCTGCGGTTCCGAAATAATGCTTCCTGAAGTATCTTACCTGTAACAAATACACAATAGTTAATATTTAGTTTGAGAAAATCATGCTAAGGAACAGATCCGGAGTTTCGCACTTAAGATAAGGTTGGACTTCTAGTTGAAAATTAGTTTCTGTCAAAAATAATTTTAGGTACAAGCTTTTATTTCCGAATGTACTTTTCTGTATACAGGACAACTTCTCATTGAGACGATTCTAACGAGCCCAAACTCAACGAAGTTACGTCGGTTAAGTACTGAATTCCCATGGCCACCTTCTGTCTCCGTCATCAGATAAGCTCGATGGTACCATAAACATTGAATTGTCATCCATACTTATAACCAAAATATCAGCTCAATCGGTCACCGGGAAGTGGGTAGAATTTCACTTGCAAGCTGTCATTACACTAAATACAGTGAGGTGACACTAAATACAAGCTTGTAAAATTATAATTTCGTTCGAAATAATTCAATTCAAAATATGGTTAAGATGTGCTCAGAATTACAAACGAGTACTTAGTTTTCCCAATGGATATGTGACAAGCAATCAATACTAAATCACGTCACAAATGTGACAAAACTGAAACATGAGCATGACTACGTAGAACTTGTCCTCGAGCATTCTAAACATACAATTTTTGTGGATCATAAAAACACCATAAAAAAGGTATTCTCTTCAGACATAAGTTAACATATAGAGGATTCCATAACCTAAATAAGTGTCCCGTTGGACCAGCTCTGGTACGGAACGCTAAAAACAGCACGTAATTGAAGTAAAAACCGTCACATAACTACCAAGGGCACTATACCCGTATTTCCGCCCCTGAATTATTTATCCGGTTAAGGCACTAGCCGTGTCACCCCCTCCCCCGGTCCCCCGGGACCCCCTCATTATACTAGATAGATATCGGGTAGAATTTTAAGAGAAAATAGAAGTTTTTTTGGGACAAACAAGTTTTTACAGCGGTTAAACATGGCGAATTTTGAGCGGTTACTCGCAAAGATACAAACGCACATTAGAAGCGGCCTCTAGACCTGCCTTATCATTTGAAAACAATCGAGTTAGTGATTTTAGAATAAGGTAATGAACTTTTTTCAATTTAATTTTGAGCGCTGATGACCAGGTAAAGGTTGCGGGAGTCCGCTGGATGCGGGCGGCGCAGGGCCGGTTATTGGGACACTGCTGGAGGAGGCCTCCAGCAGTAGACGTCTATCGGCTGATAGTATGATGATAAGCGCTTGCTTGGAAGTATACCACGGACGACCAGCGTCTCTCGTAGGTAGTCACAAGGTGCCGCTGATGTAGTGCTGCCTTTTTATTTCTTCCCGCTTTGGATATCATCGGATTTATTTCTACTCAAAATCTTATGTCAACCAATATTGATCGAGATAAAAAAGTGCATTCGATTTTATTTTTTTCATGTTTCCACTGAGTCCGTATCAAATGTATAAAATAGTGGAATAAAAAATACACTTTAAAAACACATTTCTTTTCATGCAGATGGCTGAAACTCAATTCTTCTCGCACCATATCTCTTGTTCTAAGTGTTCTAATAAGAAAGAGACGGATAGCGCGAGAAAAATCGAGAGAGTGCTGATGGTATACTCGTAGTTTGTTTTAGATGACGAAATGTACTTTCAACTGAAGAATATTCCGCTGTGACACAAATTTTAGCCTTATAATTGTTTGATTAATTTTCGTGCCACAACGGAAAGTTTCATTGAATATTTAATCCTTACCCAAATCGGTTCAACGATGCTATTTTAATTTAACCTTTAAATATGGACGGAGTCTCACGGGTTTAGTCGATGTTTACGTTTTCTTAGTCTGAAAAAATGACGTCCAAACTTAAAGGTTTAAGCTTATTTTAAGACGTAGGTATATAATGTTGACATGTAAGTTTTTATCCTACTAATATTATAAATGCGAAAGTTTGGATGTTTAGATGTTTGGATGTTTGTTACTCAATCACGCCTTAACGGCTTAACCGATTTGGATGAAATTTTGCACGAAGATAGTTTATAGCCTGGATTAAAATATAGGATAGTTTTTATCCCAGGCCCACGCAGACGAAGTCGCGGGCGGAAGCTAGTTGTCAATAAAGTACAGTACGATTACTGTTAGTTAACCACTGACAGATGGATTGGCTTCATTTAATTTTCAACTTTAATTTCATACAGATAAAGCATTTTTCAGAATACTGTTACCCACATCTACCGATTTATCCATCTGACAGTGGTTAACTAACAGTAATCGTACTGTATCAGCATTAGTATAAAAAACTAAAAAAACCTCATAAGCAAAGATGCAAGAAATGTGGTCCAAATTCAAACATAACTTGTCACTTCCAAGAAACTGTTTCATACGTTACATTACAGCTGTAATTTATAGCGTTTCTTAAAGCAGAAACTCGACAAGTCAAACATCGGATCCCCGTCCCCAAGCCACTTCAACAGCTCAAGAGGCAGACTTAGTTGGGAAATGGGTTCATGTGTAGCATGAAACGTGGCAAGCGCCCCGTATTTCCCACTTTCCGACGCCCGTTTTGGTGACGTCGCGTTGAAGGACTGCGAATTTGTAAGTATGCAAAAACTCTAAAGTGTGACTCGAAATGGGACCTCGTTGTAAACGCCATATGATTCGGAACTCTTTCTTAGATCGCACAGACCTATCTGCTTTGATTGCCACATCTGTTTTATTCAACAAAGGCTCATCTTAAAATCACATACACGCCTTTATCCCTAAAAAGGGGTAGGCAGAGCACATGAAACTTGTGTCCAGTGCCACTTGATATCGCAGTGCTAGGTTGCTAGCCCATCGCCCACAACACACTTTAACCCTGTTCGCTGAGTCGACTCTTACGACACCCACGGGAAGAGAGGGGGTGGTGCTATTCTAACCCGACACCACATGGGCTTAAAATCACAAGTCTAATTAATACGAAGTGTCTTCAATAGGCTATTTTACACTGTTTCATAGTCTGTAATAGAATGAAGGGCCTCTGATGAGGTGGTGTCGGGTTCCTGGTGGTGAGTGAGGTCGCCAGAGCTCCCGAGGTTGTGCTGAGTGGAAAGTAAGGGACCTGCATTTGTTCCTATAGGCAGACCGCTCGCCTGCGGAGATCCGCGCCCCGTTATCGTCCTACCCCCGCGCCGCGCAGGCGACGACTGAGATACAGTGGCGGAGCGCCCATACAAGCCGATTCCCCCCGGCTTTTTTAGGCAAGCCTATAGTTATATGCTCTCTAAACTCTTTCATAACTGTTTGATCCGGATCGGCCATTGCTGAGTTAAGCGCCGACGCTTATAGGTAGAGACCTATAACTGTCGGCACAAGGAAGCCTCAAATCAATAAAGGCGGCTTGTGATTCTTCTGCAGTTGCAAGCATCTATATGCTACGGTGTCTGCTTGTATCAGGTAGCTCGTATGCTTGTGTGTCACAGTGTTGACATTGAAAATAATTAAAATGTAAGGTGTAGGTGTAGGTTCTGTTTTGCCATCACACGCGGACGAAGCTGCAGACACAGCTAGTAGAGGTATAAAATAAGTTTCTGACAAATATGTCACTTTTAGTGCAAGCTTTTATTGCCAACTCTACTTTTCTGTATACCGTCGTCAACTACTCATTGAGACGATTCTAACGAGCCCAAACTCAACAGGGTTACGTCGGTGAAGTACTGGCCATGGCCATCTTTTGTCGCCATCATCAGATCAGCTCAATAATATTGAATTGTCATCCCAACTATACCTTTGCTCAAAATTTCAGCTCAATCGGTCAACGGGAAGTCTGTCAAATTTAACTTACAAGAATTCTCCCTCACTCACAAAGTAACAAACGAACAGCTCAAAGCTTGTAAATATCAGGTACATACCACTTACTCATAAATATGTCCCATCGCTCTTATGTCAACGAATTAAGGTTTCGGTACATACTTATGAGATTAATATTTTTACCCAATAATAAAAACAATGAGACTGCGCTGGCCACGTCTGCCGCATGCATCCACAGAGGTGGGCGAAAATAGCCATGGACTGGGTGCCGCACGATGGGCGGCGGCGACGTGGCAGGCCGAGACGGAGATGGATGATTTTGTAACGATTGGCCAGAGATTGCTCAAATCCGGGACGAGTGGAAGTCTAGAGGGGAGGCCTTTGCCCAGCAGTGGGACACTGTATAGGCTTTAAAAAAAAACATTGTTCTCGAAAATGTTTTCGACTAAATCGGAAGAATCGCAAGAATGTTAATAAGCTATTACAACCCCGATTGTGATGGAGGATATTAAAAAATGCCGTAATGGGGTCCTCTAGGAGCCGGCCGGTAAGAGAAAGCGTAGAATATATTATCCTGTATTTTAAAAGTTCCTCGGGGGAATTATATATTTAAATGGAATTAACTTTGGATTTCTTAGTTGCTGTTACTTTTAATTTATAATGTACGGTGGAATACTTTGATTCGTGGGGTGACTTTGATCACATCGGTTTTTCTCCGAAATTATTGTTTTATTCGTAGGTAACTGGGTACGGCTGTGAATATATAAGTATACTTTGCTGTGCCCTCGATTGAATCTGCTTGGTTTCAAATAGTTCTGCTTTTATACTGCGTTCTAAATGACCAGAGTAGCCCCATATTTTTCTAAAGTAACCCCATTCCACGGTATACATTTTTTTAGGAACCGAAACCTTTTGTCGAAAAAACTAGACTTCTATCTCACTTTACAAAGTGTACAGCTTTGATCGTTTGGAAGTGTGTGTGTACGTTTCAAATCTTCGGAACCATCACTCGTCCGATTATATAAAAAAAAACACAAGTACGAAAATGAAATGAAACTGAATTTTATTTGAAGGAAAATAAATCAGTAGGTAAAGTTTCCTTAGGTACATACTTTTTGTCTTAATGCTAGTACTGCCTGTGTGAGCTTTTATGTATGCTTTCGTGGTTTCGTTTGAGGTATATAAAATGGACCTTGAGGGCGAACGTACGCTATACTTTATACCGTGGCTGCGCTTGCGTGCTTTTGTAATAACAGTTTGTAATACGAACGGAGCCGCGCGTACAGCTAGTTCTCCATGAAATTAAATGACCTTTAACAAACCCTCCCTTTTAGGGACAGGCAATATACCGGGCCTTACCTGTCCCTAAACTCGAAAGTTGTGATTTGTTTGTGCTCTCCGCAATTTAGAAGTGTCCGCGGAATTATGATCTACTGAGCCCGCGGGGCGGTGTTTCACCACTGAATAAATATAGTAGGTAGAGATTATTTCATGTCGCAGACTTTTTATAAAACTGTCATTGTAATTGGAATCTTCTTCCTCGGACGGTAGAATGGCTTTTTAACCCTCGACGCAAGAAGAGGCGTTTTATAAGTTTGACGTGTCTATGTGTCTGTTTATCTGTTTGTCTATCTGCGGGTCGTAGCTCCCAAACGTGTGGCCCGATTTTCTGAACCGAATCCGCACGCCTTACGATTAAATATATAAATGCGGCTATTTTTCCGAAAGCTGCACGGCTATCACGCGACGGTGCGCGAGCTTTCTCGATTTTTCTCGCACTATCCGTCTCTCTCTTATTAGAACAGAACAAGATGTATAGAGCGAGAAAAATCGAGAGTATGTCGCGGACGTCCCATGATAGACGTGCTAGCGTGTTCGAAATGGTTCTTAGTTACGTTTCAACAAAATCTGTTCACCCGATTTGAGATATTGATGTTTGAAATGAAAATGTGGGTTTAATGTTGTTAATTATTGAATGCTATGATACAATTCGGCCACCACAAGTAATCTCAAATACACCTACAGAAGGTCGTTTATCTACAAAACCGTAGAGGATTCCATGGATGGAGTCCTAGCGAATCTCCAAAAGGGACGGAGGTAAGTAAACCTGATGGAATTGAGAAGTATCAGAAAACTAATACATCGTCGACATTTCATGTCATATATACTTTAGTCGTGCTATATGCGTGACGTCAGTTTCAGTTGAAGTTGTCACAGCTGGTGATCAACATAATTTACTTTAAAAACAAAGTTTTAACCGACTTCAATTTAGTATTCCACCAAGCCACGCGAACATTTCCACATTTCTTTTCCAATTTACCACATGAACTGATTTCCGACTAGAGCAAATGCGTTGATTATTAGAGAAAAAAACCCAATCGCTGTATGTGACCCGATAATATTTGAGGACTTCCGTCGATTCCACAAGGAACACCTTTGGCACTTCATTAGTTGCTATTTCAACGGAATCTTATCAGAATCTGTGATATACTTTTGTACTTTTAAGTACATAATTGAGGAATTCCATAAGTCATCTGTGGTCTTCATCATCAATTCCACTCAACCAAATTTATGATTTCCGGGTGTAAATACACGAGTTATAATAGAAAATACCAAAATCACTACACGCGTGCCTAATATAATTGAGGAGTTCCCTCAATTCCTCATGGATCCCATCATCAAATTGAATTTTTGAAAAAATGGGACCCACCTGGAAGCATATACTTACAAACAAAATAAAATTACGAATCGGCTCATCAATGACGGAGTTCTGAGGTAACAAACATTGAAAAAAAAAAGAAAAAGAAATACAACCGAATTGAGAACCTCCTCCTTTTTTCGAAGTCGGTTAAAAAAGCGTACACGCGCTGAGGGACAGGAGATACGTCCCTCTCATTCCCACTGGTAGTCTATGTTTACATCTTTGTCACTCATGTGTGCCCTGTGTTGGAGTCCTTCTACCTATTATATCCTAAACAAATCCGATGTTTGACAGCTAGATAACCAAAATCAAGACATCCCGCTTAACGGCATAGCACGCGCTCTTTCGTCTAGTTAAGGTTACTGCGTTTTGTGTGACACTGACAGTGACATTGTGACGTTTATGCGGCGAACGAAAAAACCATAGAAGTGTAAGTAGCGCCGCAAAATGGCCCCACGGGAAGGGATGGGGGCGGGGTGTCAAAACGTTGCCAGGCAGCCGTTTAGTTCGAACATTCGCATACCGGGTTTAAAGGTGGTTTTCTACCGGCGAGGCGAGGCGGGGCGTGGATGGGCGAGAATTGAAATTGGTATGGGACTTAGGCACGTGTTTAGGGAGAAATTAGTAAGGAGCTCGCATTCTATGGTTTTATTCCCTCGCTGCATTTATGTAAGAACGATAATATAACTGTTCGCCGGTGCCAGCCGCGTTCGGGTTTGCGGTTTTTTAGGGTTCCGTACCCAAAGGGTTAAAAGGGGACCTAACTACTAAGGCTCCGCTGTCCGTCCGTCCGTCTGTCACCAGGCTGTATCTCATGAACCGTGATAGTTAGACAGTTGAAATTTTCACAGATGACTCCGACTCGCACTTGGCCGGTTTTTTTTTAACTTACACCTCCAAGTTATGCGAGAGCAGAGATTAACCCAACTGGCAAGTGGGACAAGCCTGGTTTTACTCCACAAAGACAGTTGGGAATTACAGGTAGAGCGTTTAACTCAGTCCTGGCCTGCGCGGCGCGCGGGAGACGATTACGGGCCGCGCGCGACACGCGGGCGCTGGGCTTTGCCTCCCGCACATAGCCCGCTTCGCCGCACCTATACCTATAAAATCTCTAAATATAAATCGGAGAGAAACAGTCCTCCATCGAGATTCGACAAGCAACATAACGGTAAAAGTGCCTTTTCCAACCGACCCCAAACAATATTTAAAGCCACAATCACAAATCAGTAGCCGTACCCTCGGGTTAATTTCATAAAAGTGGACCCTTGTCACACCTAGACAACCCCCAAAACCAAAGAGACTTATGTTACGTTGTGTTTCAAGTAACGTACGCCGTTTGGTGACGTAAGTAACACGACATCGCTCCAAGTTTACATTGAGCGAAGTGACACATACATGAATACGCTTTTATGTACGACAGCGAATAGTTTTATCTAGTTTAGTTTTTCTTAGTTTTAGGATTATACTATTTATAGAAGTGAACTGTTTTACTTACGTATATGCTTTTTATTATGTACAAGCCTTATAATTTGTGTTGAAGTTTTGAAGTTGAAGAATTGGAAGAAAAGTCCAGAAATCATCATGATAACATATTCACGGAAAAAAAGCTTAAAATTGTCTTTCATGATGTAATAATTCCTTGTCTAGCGCCATTTTTTCGTATATTCAAGCGTCGTCTCTCTCGCGCTATTGCATTTAGACAGAGAACATGCTAGTCGCACTCTTTCAGCCTCACCTAAATTCCATAATAAAACAATACGATGCCGGAAAGGTATCCAATTTTCAAGACAAACAATGAAAATAAGACCTTAGGGTGACCAATCGATAACCCTTTTTATACGCAGTAGGTTACGAATAATACAGGAACAACCGCAGGACGTGATTCCAGCGTGTCACTACAAACATTATTCTTACAAACTGTCACCCTACACTGCCAACCAAAAACACACGTTATGATACAACAAATACGGCTGAAATTTCTGAAACAAGAAATAGAACGAATAAACGGCGCAGAACCAGAATGTGCCAAGGTGAAAAATAACGCAATACAAATTAAACCTCAACACCGCCCCTTTGAATTCATAATTAAGTGATACATCTTTCAACTCGTCCTCTTTACCTCTTGTTTTCGTAGCACAGAACCTACCAGAATTTCGTGTTCTCTTTGATAACTTTGATACTGAAAGGGGCTCTGTGGCTTTAATATAAAGTTGAATGTCGCTTGAACTTCGTTATAAATTTTCGGTTACTATTTTGTTTGTCGTTATTTGGTTTTCCTTTGAAATTATGGTAATAGTTTTGATCGCAATTAAACTTTGTTTTTTGGTACTGACGCAAATATAATACCGAGAGTAAACCAACAAGAGTCTCCTTACTCATATCTCGAATCCCAAGTTATTCAGAGATAAATACATCACAAAGCTTATTGATTCAGTGGAATGACTGTTAACGTTGAACTGCAGCGATAACATTGTTAGTATTTGGGCGAGTGAGCTTATGACATAATATGTCATATTATCCGATGATATTGATAATATCTATTCGTACAGATTAACACACAATCTATAATTCAATACAATAAACATGTAAACAGTAACGGCCGTATTCATAAACATTCAACAAGCCTGTTTTAACTAAAATTGCGTTAAAATTAGTTTGTCTTAATTTGTCACGTAGAAAGGGACAGAGCACATTTTATTTAGCGGAGGCATTTTAAGTTTTATGAATAAGGGGGTAAATGTTTACTAAGCAGAAACGGCCGCTAACGAAATTCAAAATTTGGATCAGTGGAAAATTAAAAAAAAAATCGCCTCGGGCAGGCTTTGAACCCGCGACTTCTGGTAACCGTCCATTGCTCTTCTGACTGAGCTACCGTGGGCTCCGCTCGTAAGGAAAATAAAAAAAAGACTGGGCTGCACTCCGGGAGAGCCGGCAGAAGTGAAAACTTGAATAATTTTAATTTTATAAGTGCTTTTTAGTTTTTGTCCACATAAAAAAATTTCAAGCGCAAAAACGATAAACTCTATTTCAGTTAATATTTGACGCTTCGATAGAGCACTGATCCGGGGCGCTGCTCCATGTAGAGCCAAATTAGAACCGATACCAAGTCTCATTAACCCTCGTTAGTGAGTTGGCAACTCATCAATATTCTCTAATTAGTTACACTTCCCAGTTTAACCAGGAAACGATGAGATACACGTGTTTATTTTGCAATATTCCCCTTAGTAATAAGGCGGGCAATGTATATGTACATACTGGAATTGCTTGTAAACTTTCTGTTTGCCATTATTACACTGTTGCAAACTAGTATAGGGCAGTGGCGCCTCACTCCGTGATTTCGTCGCGCCGTAAAAAGTACATCCGGCCTATAGGCCCCGGCGGGTATGTTAGGGCTGCTACGGCACGCACGCGTTCTATCGCAGCACGTTGCATGCAATAGACAGGGATGGCCACGTTTAGGCTCGTTCGGCGTACCTATAAACAGGGGATTTGTTAACAGAGAACCTTCTGTTCGTATAGTACTATTATTTCATGCGATGGCACTTGCGAAAAATGTTACCTGCGAAGTTACAAGAGTCCAAAGACAAAGGTAACTATATTTATATTACAAAAAAAAAACTATACATTGCCAACCATAAAATATAGTACAATTTGACTTGTACAATATACTGTTGAAGAAATATATAGTACGCGAAAATACTATATTACCGTAGGAAGTGCTTCAAACTGCCAAAGTTTTTTCTAAATAGCAACATGGCCCAGCCAAGTACTACATTTTTTTTTACAGTATACTATATGTTTGCCGTTTTTTTTCTGGAAAAGATACTATATCTCACCTTAAAATAGTTGGCAACCCTATACATAATACAAAGCACTAATCGATACAACCGAAGGCCTTCAGCTGTCTGCGAACTATCACGGGCTGAAAGTTAACTCATTATAGGTTCACTCGCTTACTATAGGCCCGGCCCGTCAGTCGCTGGTGAAGGCAAGTCGCCAAGATTTTACCGAGGTAGCAAATAAGCGTACCTTTAGCTAAGCTTTGCTCCACTTTTAAACGTTATCGTACTAATTGAAAGAGCGAGCGAAGCGAACGAAGTTCTCTGCTTCAACTTGGATCAAAATTCTTTAGTAAGTCCGACTGTCCAGCTGTCCTCTACGATCGCATTTCTCGTGAAATTTTGTGAGCTGGTTTGATAATTATAGAAGGTTTTTGAAATAAAAATAGATCGGGTTGCACTCCGGGAGTGCCGGCAGAAGTAAAAACTCAATGACATTGTAACAGTTTTTCGATCAGGTCACGTGTCCTTCTTACGGTCACGTGAGCTGTCTCGAATCTTATGTCTTCCGAATCTTACGGTTACGTGACCTGTGGCGAGTTTAACAAT
Organism: Epinotia bilunana; assembly: GCA_947049275.1. NCBI lineage: Eukaryota > Metazoa > Arthropoda > Insecta > Lepidoptera > Tortricidae > Epinotia > Epinotia bilunana. The sequence continues at coordinate 10,265,153 of OX346275.1, read as the reverse complement.
TATTCCCCATCAAAAAAAGTGCACTGCGCCGCTGAAGAAGTTTTCACTTCAAAAAACTCACGACTCGGTCGAGTTCTCCAGCTCACAGAACTAGTAGTAATAATTTATTCACACAAATATGACGAACGGTGCTTACACGTTATTGTATCAACTCCATTAAATTCCACAAATTATTTATGAAACATCAATTAAGTATTCACTGATTCATTCCTCGATAATGCGTAATGCCGCCCATTGTGTTTGATTGGAACTTTCACATTAGTAATATCCACATATCATGGTATTAATTAGTAATTACTGATAAGTATATTTGACAATTAAGATTAGTTTTGAATATAAATAACCTTAAAGTACCTAATCGGCATAATTACGAGTTTTTAGTTTAGTTTCACATGTCTTAGCTCGCCAGCTTTCGATATGCTGCTACGAAGTGCTGGAATAATCTTCCACCGCCGATATTAAAAAGTAGCACTATCTGAACTTTGAAAGCAAGGTTAAACAGGAGTTTGTGCCAGATTAAGGAGCGGCTCACACTGCCGCCGCATACTGCTGCGGAGCGACGGTTCGCAACGTTGTATGCAGTACCACAGTTTGTATAAAAAAAGTTTCTGTCAAAAATTTCATTTTTGGTCCAAGCTTTTATTGCCGACTGTACTTTTCTGTATACCGTCATCAACTACTCATTGAGACGATTCTAACGAGCCCAAACTCGATGGGGTTATGTGGTTTTATTACGGAGTTCCTATGGCCACCTTCCAGCTCCATCATCAGATCAGCTCCACGTCATCATAATATTGCATTGTCACGCGATTTGCATATTCGTTCAAAATTTCAACTCAATCGGAAACCGGGAAGTTGATCAAATTTAACTTGCAAGATTTGATTACAGACAGACAGACAGACAACGGGACAGGTGAAACTAAATAAAAGCTTGTAATAAATAAATACTCTTTAGGTCACATGACTGTCATCCCCTCCGCACTACAAGCCTGATACGAGTAGGTGCTCTCAGGCTTCCCCTAATATACTCATTTCTTATGCTCTCCATCATTGTCGCACCACACATCTATCTATCTCAACATTCTCATCTCCGTAGCATGCAGTCTCTTTCCATCCCTCAATTGATAAAAGCATTACAAGTATGTTGAACCGAATATTCGGTTCGGCAAAGATTGAATTCGGGCATCACTACTAGGTTTTTTTTTCGAGTACCGGATATGGGAATTCCCGTCAAATTATGCCTTTCACTAAATGAGAAAAAATACGTTATTCCCACTCCCAGGTACCCGAGATTTTTATTAAGTGTAATCAGAATCAGAATCAGAATCAGAAATCATTTATTACCTATTAGTGTTTACATCTTTCAGTTCCCGCAGGATTGTGTCAGCTAACTTGTGTCTAGGAAAGATCTGTGTAAGCTGAAGGTGTCATGTCACAAGTGATGAGTTGAAGATGTTAGTTATTAGTTAGTACCTATTTATTTGTGTTTCATATGTTACATTTCCATATCTTATTTTATTCTAAGAGGACGAGGAGCCGCCGCCCCGCGAGGCCAACGCCTCATGTCTTTATTAATAGTATACTCTATTTCACCTATTCTTTTATTTTTTAGTAATGGGTTAAATTCTCCGTGCGCCAGGTAAGCGTCCCCAGGTGTGTTTAGGTCTTCTATTCCCAACGATGCTATCTTGGCCAGCATTTTGTAATTCAAGTCAGCAGCTCGGAGGTGCCATGCTTCTAGATCTGTCATTTCCCAAAGCGTCTCCGTGGGTAGACGTCTAGGGAATTGACCTGCACTCTTCAGCGCCATTCTATATTGCCTCTCAATTTTTTGGAGGTTCGAGTTACTGTATCTAGATAATATATTAAGTGTAACAATGTATACGTTTCGGCGTAATTTCAAATTCTTTCCTAAATATAGCTTCCGAGTGTATTGTTTCAGCCCTTTAAATGCAAGTTACCCTAAAACCATAATCCTCCTTCCCGATGTAGGGTAAATGCGACTGCCATAAGTTAGGAGGGTAAGCCACAGAACCGCACGGGCGTGTCAAGAGAAAACCACTGGGTGTTGTATTTTCGCTCCGTGTTTTAATATGGCGGATTTATATTGAGACTCGAGTTAATTTCCTTAATATAATTAAGACACGGACCAATGAATACGAAATATGCTGATTGATGATGTAAATAATTAAGGGGAGATAATTAATACTAATTTTGTATAATGAATAAACCCTTGTTTATTTATTTATTATTATTTCTTGCGGACAATCTTACACAAATCAACCTAGTCCCAAAATAAGCAATCATGAATGTTTTCTATGTATTTAAGTATTTATGTATCTATATAAGTATGTTTATCGTCAACTAGTACCTATAGTATAAGATTTGCTTAGTCTAAGCCTAGGTCGATAAAAAAAATGTATCCAAAACTTTTTATACATTCTACACTTGTATCAATGTGTAAAATAAAAAGGCTTATTATTTTTATTATTATATATTTACTATGCTATTAGTTAGATACTGAACCGGCGTAGTATCTTAAGGCAATTAACAAATATATGCGCACGAAGTCGCGGGCAAAATAATTAAATCGAACTAACCCCATAGTAAGCTCAATAAGGTTTGTGTTATGGGTACTAGACTATACATTAAATAGATATAAATACTTAAATAGTCCTTTCAAAAATATCTATACAGAGACTTTATTGTTACTGGCATATTTACTGGCCTATTACTGGCCTGTCGCGTGCCTACAATGATCTCGTTACAGAACAGGAAAATATCGATATTTTTTGTGATTCTCATAACAGCTTCAAATGCAAAATCAGGGATCTGTTGTTGAACCTTGAACCATAGTCTGACTGATTTCGTTTTAAGCATAGATAGTTGAGTGCAGTAACGCAAAAATTGTAACGCATGCCGTGGTTGCCTATTATTAGGGTTAGAATTAGACATACATAAGTACTTGATGTTTCCACATAAAATGTAACATTGTTAACTCCGTTGGCAATCCTTAAATAAATAAATAAATAAATAAATAAGACACATGTGTAGATATTTTTGAAAGTTTGTCTGTATAGATATTGGAGAACTCGACTGTACATAGAAAACATCCAAGACTCAGAAACAAATAGCCCTGCTCATCACACAAATAGGTTTGTTGAAAGCAAGTTCATTACATATTTTAACTAAAGTAAAGCACAGAAGCGTTGATGGTTTCGTAACGAGCCTGCTATCAGTAGAGATAGCGATAAGAGGTCAAAGAACCCGCGACGAAGCAGGTGTCAGATACTCAAAAGACACATGATTTCTGTTTTATTTAGGGCGGGTTGCACCAAGACCAAGCATTGGCTTGGTCTTGGTGCAACGGCGGACTCTTAACGAACACAGCTTACGAGTATTGACTCGTAAGCTGTGTTCGTTAAGAGTCCGCAGTAAGCTCGATTCTCCATACAAACGTAGTTACGCTCTCATTTTAAAACTACGTGTTGGAGTGTAACGAAACTTTGCATGTACAATGACATGAGGTATATCTATGTCTGTAATTAGTTAACTAACGTAACTACGTTTGTATGGGAAGGTGAAATTCGGCCGAGCTTACTGCGGACTCTTAACATCGGAATGTATGGAAAGTTTGACAAGTTTCTTTGGGATGGCAACCGACGCCATATTTAACGTTAATCGGTATGTAATAGTAAGTTGGTGCAACCCACCTTTTAGTACATTCAGCCAGGAACGTGGTCTACCCCTTGAATCTTACACACAAATGATAGGGTCGAAAAACGGAATATCTCGGCTGATTGTGATAACCTACATTGCTTCGATTACGTTCAACTCGTCCACATTTCAAACTATAAGTATAATAAATACACAAACCCACTGCACTGTAGTATAAGCAAGCCCGCTGTACTCTTTAAAGTAATATGAAGGTTTAATATTAATAAGAAGGATTGTAAAATTATAGTACCTATTAAGTATATGTTTTAAGTAAATGTATAACGTGCTTAATGTAATGTACAATACACATTCTAATCTATTCTATGCTAGTAGTACATTGTTTAACGAGGGGCGTAAGTGGAATATTGCGAACAAGAGTCTATCAGAAGCCCGACGCTATTCTTATTCGAATATTCTTACGCCCGTGTTATGCACAATGTTTTTCATCACATTTGCGAGGAAACAAATACATTTTCGATGAAATTAATACAAATCGTAATAAAAACTGCGACATGTCAGTTGTCCATTTTGTTGAATTTGACGTGAGGCGTGTACATGGTAAAGACCCTTCGGCATACAGCCACGATTTGAAAACACTTAAAAACATTTTACATAGACACTAAATAACTACATATTAAATCTGTAAATAATTCTGCTAAACATGTTTTAGTAATGTTTTTAAGTTTAAATTTATTTATAAATACGTTTTCAGACATCGTATTTGATATAAAACCTCTTTGCTTTGTAACTGCCGCATGACTGACAGATACAAGTTAAGAAAAAAACCATTACGCCCGTGGGCGTAACATAGGCTATTACAGCTCTGTATGTCTTGCGCATTATAAAGCCCGTTTCGAGCAAGTGTGATGAAAAACAATTTATGATAGGTAGGTCTTTGCGAGATTTAATAACCCATCGCCGACACAGAAAAACTGCGAGGTTTGGTTGCCGCCTTTATAATAAACAGGGTTTATTGTGATAAGGTAGGTGTAAATGTTTGTATACATCTCTCTGTACTCCATTGTACATTTCGTATTGAGAGCATAAGCACAACAAGTTTCTGTCAAAATTTTCATTTTTGGTACAAGCTTTTATTGCCGACTATACTTTTCTGTATACCATCATCAACTACTCATTGAGACGATTCTAACGAACCCAAACTCAACGGGGTTACGTCGGTTAAGTACTGAATTCCCATGGCCACCTTCCGTCTCCAACATCAGATCAGCTCGATGGTACCATAATATTGAATTGTCATCCAAACCCAAAATTTCAGCTCAATCGGTCACCGGGAAGTGGGTCAAATTTAACTTGCAAGATTTGATTACAGACAGACAGACAACGGTACAGGTGAAAGTAAATATAAGCTTGTGAAAAATCTGAATGCTCTTACTATATACCCAACGTCAAACAGATTTTTCATATTTTTCATTAAAAGTCTTCTATACTAGGATATCGTTTTATATACGTGAAGGAGCTCATCCCATATTCTACCTCCACTTAATTCCCGAGCACAGATTAAAAAAAGACAGAGACATACTTAAACAAAATTAAAAACTCCGCAGAAAACTCTTTCATAAAAACCCATTTCGCACGTCCATATTACGGTGAAGTGTCCGGCGGCGTAATAAACTTTATTACCAACAGATTAAAGTAGATTTCAGCTTGAAGTAGTTTCGTTAGAATCCCGAGAGTCGGAGAGCACTCTGATGGTTAATTTAATTATGGATTTATATAGTTGATATTACATGATATATTAGATTATGACAGAGCTGATTGTTCCTGTGTAGGAGAAAAAAATCAGCTCCTTAGTATATATTATTTCCAAATTAGTTTAATTTAAATAATAGCTGTAGGTAACACGAATCATTGCGCAATTTGGTTTGATCGCGGGTTTGGACCAATTTAAGAGACATAACAGAGGTTTACCCGTAACAGCTATTATAGGAACAACAATTAGTTCTTCGTAAAAGTAATATAAATAGGCATATGATCCCATTAACTAATTAAAAAGTAATTACGAGAGCCGCATCATAGCGAGTGCCAAAAACCACACGATATCGGTGCTAAACCGGATTTTAAACATCAATTATTAAACCATTTATATAAGGTTGTGCCAAATTATTAAAAAAAAACTGTCAAAAATCATTTTTGGTACAAGCTTTTATTGCCGACTGTACTTTCCTGTATACCGTCATCAACTACTCATTGAGACGATTCTAACGAGCCCAAACTCGATGGGGTTATGTGGTTTTATTACGGAGTTCCTATGGCCACCTTCCAGCTCCATCATCAGATCAGCTCCACGTCATTATAAACATAAACATAATTTATTGATAAAACATAAAGTATATCAGTTTTACTATAGACTAGGAGCTTACTATTAGAGATAAATAATAGGATACCCTGTGTTTCAGGCAAAAAAGAATTAACAATTGAAAATCAAGTTATTCATAATATAATACAATTACATTCTTATTGGCTAGTATAAAATAGTTAGGAACTTATAACCTAGGCGCTAACTATGAAGATATAATAAAATAAAATTTTATTTTAAAACGATACATAATTTCTCAGTATCGTCATAGGACATATTCTGTAGGGCTTCTCGTAGCGTTGATTTACATTTCATGTAGTTTAGAGGATATAAACCTAGCCGCGCATTAAGTCTATTGTAAAGAAGTGCCGCATTACAGGCCGCTTATGACCAATGTAATAGTACATTACGTACCTAGGGCGGTGAATTCGTGAATGGCCCAGATCGCAGGTGTTTGTGGCCCGAACGAAGGTGAGGGCCATAAATATGCGATCTGGGGCTTTACGAATTACCGCCCGTGGTAAGTACATAATTTTACGTCTTCATCTGGCCAGAATGCAAGTTTTACCGTACGCGCAGCGTGCAGTAAAACTCGCATTATGGCCAGGTGTAACGTAAAAGATTTTATTGGTCTCCTTCTCTTCCTCTCTCCCTCCATCTTCCCTTCTATTATAGTTTTCATATTTTTCATGTAATCATTATGTCGTAACAAGTTCCCAAACATCTTGCCTCTTCTGTTTTTTTAACGTCCTTTTTTTGGGTTCCGTACCCAAAGCGTACAAACGGGACCCTATTGCTATTAGCTCCGCTGTCCAACCGTCCGTCTGTCACCAGGCTGCATCTCATGAACCGTGATAGTTAGACTGTTGAAATTTTCACAGATGATGTATTTCTGTTGCCGCTATAACAAAAAAAAACTGAATAAAATAAATATGTAAGGGGGCTCCCCTACAACCAACGTGATCTTTTCGCAGTTTTTATAGATAATGGTACGGAACCCTTCGTGCACGAGTCCGACTCGCACTTGGACGGTTTTTTATTTCACCTACTCAGGCACTTCCACGTTCGTCTTTTTATCCATCCAACTAGAACTCTCCATTCACCTCCAGCACCACATTTCCGGCTCCGGACCGTTCTCTATCACGCTGAGTAATGTCCACGTTTCGCTTCCTTACAACGCTATGCTAGAAGTCTACACTTTTAAAAGCCTCTTTCGAATATTGGCTATTAATGGTATAGATGAGCAAAACTCTAACTAAATGATTTGTCCCGCTATTTGTTAAATTTGAATGTTATTAGGTACTTATTTGATTTTGTTTCAATACCAATGATCACAACATAGACTCCTAAAAATTGACTTTGTGTAATTTTAAGCATGTTGTAAAATAAATGAATCTGAATCTATTTTGAAAAAGGAACCATGGGCGGCTCACTCAGTGATTTCGTGGCGCCGCTACTCGTACAAACGACAACACTGTTAACTGACTGAAATGTAGGGCAGTATAGGGAATAAAGCACCATTCATGATAACGGTTGTATTCGAAGACAAGCTTGACAGCTGACGTAGAACTGACACTAGTCACTGAAGAGGTTAACATAAATAGGTGCGTACCTACACTACACTGACCATCCTGTGTTTATACAGAACCTTATTATAATGCACTTAAGGTGCACCGATGGTCAGTTAGCAGTGTTTTCGATAGTACAGCCGGCCTACCGGCCCCAGCCGGTGTGTTGGCGCGGCTACGACACGCACACGTTCTATCGCAGCGCGTTAAGGCGATGCCTTGATTTGAGTCGAACACGCCCCCTAGACAGAGACACGCTGATGCCTTCCGCGCACGAGGAAAAGAGATGTAACACTCTTCGGGAATGGCTTTTTTGGACAAATTTCGATAAATACCTAACTTAGAGACGTTTTATTAAAATTTCATGAAGTGGTATTTTAGATGAGATAAAATACTATAGTATTAACTTGAATGTGTCGTAAAATAATGTATCGTTTGAGTAGGCTGAGTAAAAAAAGGAAAATACAGACCCAACTTCGGATTTTTTTTCTATCGAGGAAATTTTAAGCAATCATGTATCGATAAAATCAGATAAACAATCATATAGTCAAGAATCACATATTTGAAAATTAGACCTTATTGTATCTTGTTCTAGTCAGAACGTCGTTTGCAAGCACGCGATAACTTCCAATGCACAGCCTTAAGTTGCATGCGATAGAACGGTATGGCCACCTTTAGGCTCGTCTGGCATACCCACACAGGGGATTTGTCAATTGAGAACCTTCTGTACGTAGTATTAATGTTTATTCTGTGAGAACTGCGGGCAGCTAGTTTATAAAATCATCGTCTTCACTGTTTTGCCTTTTCCGTTCCAAGTTTTCTTTCCTTTTACCATTAAGTTGTCTTCCGTCTACAGCTATTCGAACTTAATCGAATCCGAGCACAACTCCAGTGCGTATAATAAAATGTATTCACAACGATCGAGAACTCGTCTGAATCCTCAGACATAGAAAAAAGATAGGGCATTACGAACAACCTAGTGAAGCCGGTTTTCAACCATGCCAAATAAGTTAGCACAGGCTCACGCACTCATATACAAACAAAATTGCACAGAACTCTTCAGCACGCGTCGCAATGCTGTCAAGATCACATATTTCTAGTTTTGTTCAATTTAATTTGTTTATTTGTGCGTGCGCGTGTGCTAAACTTATTTGGTTTGGTGGAAAACCAGCTTCAGTAGGTTGTTTGTCATGCTCCGTCTATCTTTTCTTTCGTGGGCTGAGCCTGAATCCAGCCAGTAACTATAACCTGATTACGTATACTTGTCACGTATCTCGGGTTCAAAATATACTGGTTAAGTTCAGTAGTGAGATAAATGGTAAATCACGTAGCATCTCGTTTATTAGAGAAAACCCGCTTTGGACTAATTAAAGCACTTCGTTGGAGCTGTGTCGCAGAAATGGCTGATGTAATTCGTTTATTTACTTATGCAATTATTACAAAATTCGTAACTGCAGTACAATCAAGCCATGAATAGACGAGGTGGGTCGCCAGCAGCTCCAAGCCAAGTATGAGTAGATAGATACGTTTGACACTTACATTTGAATGGGACCTTGCTTATATCATCATTCTCCTAGCGCTATTCCCGGTTGTGCCCTAAAGGAGCCCGAAGTCCGCTTTTACGTATAATCCCAAGATTTGGCATAGGCACTACTTTTACTAAAGTGACTGCCATGTGACCTTCCAACCTAGAAGGTAAACTAGACCTTATTGGGATTAGACCGGTTTCCTCACGACGTTTTCCTTCACCGAAAAGCTAACGGTAAATAATCCGTACATAAGTTCCGAAAAACTCATTGGCACGAGCCGGGATTCGAACGCACGCCCGCCGCTTGACAGCCGCATGCCTGAACCGCTAGGGTAGCTTGTTAGGAATAATCTAAGTAAATAATTGGGCCTCTTAGGCCCGTGTTTTGTAAATGCGTCAGACCAAATGACCCTCCCTCACAAGGTGGACTGCTGACCTGTAAATGTCGCGGGAGTCCGCTGGATGCGAGTGGCTCAGGGACGGTCATTGTGACACTCTTTGGTAGGTCTATGACGAGCAGTGTCTTTCGGCTGATGATAATTATGATGATACCTTTCCGCCCCAATGGCCATCGGTTCTACGTTGGTTCGATGCCTTATAATGCTTGTTCGATTAGAAAAGTTGAAAAACCCCCGACATTTTCATTTCAAAGTCCAATATCTCAAAAACTACTGAACAGGTTTTCATGTAACATGGCTAAGAACACTCGGGATAACATCAGCTTTCGAATCAAAGAAACCGCATTCAAATCGGTCCATTCGTTTGGGAGCTACGATGCCACAGACAGATACACAGACACGTTAAACTTATAACACCCTTTGCGTCGGGGGTTAAAAAGAACCGCAAAAAGGACCGCAATTACCCCTTTGGTTTCTTTTTCAAACTAAAATAAATACCTACATAATAAATAGCGTTAAAACATTTCTCTTGCACAGAAATCCCTAAGGCTCTAAAGTAAACCCGTTTAACGAACTAAAGTGTTAATTCGCTAGCAAACTGAAATTTAAGTAGTACACTTCAGCGTAGACGAAATTAGCTTCGTGACAGTTTGAAGATTATGTTAGTGCCTACTTTGTTGTGATATCATCAAAGATTAGTAAATTGGAAAGACTTTCAATGCTAAGTTTAATAGCATTATTTACAAGCAAGTTACGGTACTCTAGTGGTTCAAGCATGCGGCTGTCAAGCGGCGGTCGGGAGTTCGAATCCCGGCTCGTACCAATGAGTTTTTCGAATATGTACGGAATATTTACCGTTAGCTTTTCAGTGAAAGAATACGTCGTGAAAATTATCAGCAGGTCGATCACGTAACGCATTGTACGTACGTTAGGCAGATCTAAATGTCATATTTTATATGGAAAATTGACAGTCGGATCTACATAACGCGCGTTCAAAATGTTACGTTACCCCTCTGGGCAATGCTTGTTTGCTACTGTCATAGTATTTTAAAAAAATGTTTCGTGCGTGTTATTCTGTATATTATATTGTCTATGTAAATGTATATAGCGTCATCTAAAGTAAACAATAGGCATGAGGCGACCGCATGCGAAACCAGAAACCAGAACCGTAACAAACCCGTCCAAAATTGTGGTTTAAATAGAACGTCCAACATTTTATAACACTTTCATTGGATTTTGAATCTTCTAGCTTGGACAGTAAAGTCGCTTTTCGAACGGGAAATAACTCGGCTTACTCAAATAATTCGGAGTATACCAGTTCTTGACCGTGAAATTGCAAATGGTGTCCTGTTTAATTTTAGTCTTTGTTTTATATGATACGACTTTTTTATTGAATACCATCAGCTGCCCGCGTATTGCCAAGAACGCAAGCAAATCCGCGGGATAAAATAGCTTATGTCGATACAGAATGTCCCCGCTATGCACTGGTGAGAGAATTGTTTTAGTCGCATGAGTAGTTCCGGAGATTAGATCATACATATATACATTACAAAGCTATACAAAACTCATAAACTTGACTCTTTTTAATATTCTTGAGTACTACCTGCCCCCGCGGTTACGCCCACAGATTGCAAAAAAGGTTGGCAAACCCGCGTGAACAGACATCCAGAAAGACCATTCTAAACAGAGATGAAAGATTTTCTTTACTCGGATGTATTATCCGGAGATTACCCATTATCTACATACTCGTATCCATACTAATATTATAAATATGAAAGTGTCTGTCTGTCTGTCTGTTACCTCTTCACGCTTAAACCGCTGAACCGATTGAGATGAAATTTGGTATGGAGATATTTTGAACCCTGGGTAAGGACATAGGATAGTTTTTATCCCGGAAACCATCCCCGGAGGGGATGAAATTGGGGATGAAAGTTTCTATGGTGCTACGATATTAAACGAGTTCCACGCGGACGGAGTCGCGGGCAGAAGCTAGTCTACATATAAACTTACTAAGCTACAATCTGACAGGGTTTTCCTCTTTCTAATATTAGTATCCATACTGTTACCATATCTGTCTGTTACCTCTGCGAAACGGATTTAGATGAAATTTGGTATAGAGATAGTTCGAGTAACGGGGAATGGCAAAGGATAGTTTTTATAGAATATAATAGAATAGAATAGAATAGTAGTTTAATGCCATACAACATACCAGATACAGAGACAAAACATAAAAACATACTAAACATAAAAAAACTAAATCTAGTATATCTGTGCGACAATAGGAGTGAACTGCACACAGCGCTGGTTTTCAGTTCACCCCTAGTGACAACCAGTTTACAATATGGTGGATGCTTAAATAGCTATAGAGATTACACGTATACAAAAAACATTAAAATACATTAAAATATTAAAATAACATTAAAATATAGTAAATAAAATAAGTTTGTATGAAGGTACCATATAAACGAGTTCCACGCGGATGAAGTCGCGGGCAGAAGATGGTAATAAAATAAAATTAGTGGGCATATAGTATTTACATCATTACCACAGCGAATGTGGTCAGAATTAAACTGTGCGTCCAATCAAAACAAACGAACGGTTCGAACATCAATTCGGCATGCTACGTCAAGCAGAGTATGAGCGTACCAAATGTATTTAAAAAAGAGAGACATCCATTTGTTTTTAAATATTACCAAAACACATTATAGATGAGATTCATAATAAGGTATAACATAATATAGAACTAAGTTTTAAGTTCTTGATAATTATGTATCTTATAAGATACAAAAATATTCATGCTTTATGCATTATTTTTGCAGTATTTTTTTTTCCTCTACAAGATAAATGCGCGGTTTTTAGGGTTCCGTAGTCAACGAGGAACCCTTATAGTTTCGCCATGTCCGTCCGTCTGTCTGTCCGTCTTCGGCTTAGCTCAGTAACCCTTACAACTAGAAAACTGCAATTCGGCGTGGGTATATAAACCAATCACGCCGACAAAACAGTACAATACAATTTGGAAAAATATATTTTTTTAGGGTACCTCCCCTACACCTAAAGCGGGGATGTAATTTTTTTTCTCGTCGAACCATGGTGTGGGGTATTATTGAATAGCTCGTTCAAAAATATAATGGGTTTTCTAAAAACCATTTTTCAAATCAGTAATTCGTTTGCGAGATATTGGGCTTTAAAGCCCTAATTTTAGTTCGAGTCATGTGTCCGGCGGGGGCGCCCTGCCGGCTAAATGGCTACTACTGGGGATGTGAAAAAATTCGTGGTAGTAGTACATATAATGAATTTAAAAGGAAAACTATCACGAACAAGTAAGTAGTAGTATAAGTACCAACTTTATGTGTAATTGAAAAGGCCAATTTTCGTACAAATTCGGCCTACGCAACCGCACCGCACGTCGATGTAACTAAGACAGACAGGCAACTACGGAACCCTACACTGCGCGTGGCCCGACACGCACTTGGCCGGTTTTTTCTTATTTACCAAGACAACCCTTTTTTATACGGTATAAAAAAGGGTTGGAGTAAGTATTGCGCTCTCAAACACGTATTTAAGTCAAAGATACCAATAAAACTAAAGAAGAAAGTGTTTGAAAACACAATACTTCCCGGGGTACTCTATGGATGCCAGAGCTGGGCGTTGACAAAAGAGGTGATGCATAAACTCAGAGTCTTCCAGAGGTCGGTAGAGAGGAGCATGTTGGGCCTAAAACTCAAAGATAGAGTGCGGTGCAGCGACATCAGATCAAGAACAGATCTAAAGGACATTGCTGAGGTCGCTTGCAGAACAAAGTGGAGATGGGCCGGACATGTGGCACGTACACAGGACGGTCGCTGGAGCGAGAGAGTGCTCCACTGGTGGCCACGTGAAGACAGGCGCCCCCGTGGCCGCCCACGACGAAGATGGAGCGACGACATAGTTCAGGTCGCAGGACCAACCTGGTGCAGACTAGCCAGAGAAAGAAAAGAATGGCATAAATTGGGGGAGGCCTTCGCCCAAAAATGGGCTGCCCGGTATATAAAATATTTAAGAAATAAGAAAAACGTAATTTTGCAATTGTTATAAAACTGGCAATAAAAGGCTTTATTATTATTATTATTATTGTTACCAAGACAAGGGTTAATGTAGAAATAAACAATGAAAGTATTCTAGCTAAAAAGCTATCTCTTTCAGACAACCTTTGTGTAACGGAACTAAAACAAAAAATCTTCCCAATTTACATGGACGATTTTTTGGTAAAGCGAAATAGAAATTAAACACAAGTAACATTGGTACTAATTAATAATTTTGAAATTAAATGTCTGTATTTGCTGTCTTTTATTACGGTCTCATAGCACGAGCGAATATAATTGTTTACATTTAAAGATAATTGATTTACCTTGTTTGAAACAAAATAAATATCATAGGACGAAAATATGCATTGGCTTTCAAAGTCGGGTAGTGAACCTGACATAATCAACAGCACTAAACTGAACTAAAATGAATTAAATCAACACCAAAATTGTGCTGCAAACACAAAGGCCTCACAATGCGGGCCTATCATAAAATCCTTCAAAATACTCGTATCAAGCAAGTATAGTTCGTTAAATAAGATTAAACACAATTCGTAATTATTCACATACAAAACACGTGGGTAAATTTACTTTGTTTTTACACTTAAGTTTACACTATATACACAAAAGTATTTAAATGTCAGCACACCGTCAATCATAGACCGTAGCAATAAACAATAAACACACTAACACATAATTTACGCACATGGTTTACGGTAAAAATATCAAACACTCCAACTTTTCTGAGAATCCACCAGTGACTAGAGTTGGGACATAAACATATTCACCAAAGTTCCGTTTGTCTCCTCTACTGATCTAGAACCAATAATGGAAATATTATCAAAGAATACAATAATGGGAATCACTGGAATCCCCAGCAAAGAAAAACCCAAGTATCTTAAGATAAAGATGCATTTAAACACTATTAGTTAACAATAACAGAAGTCCAATATCTAATTAGTTAACAATGCAGAGAAACTAGAAATCTGAGAATCAATTAAGGGTATAATACTGTTAAATGGCCATTAGAGAAAATGGAGGTGATAGTTATAAAAGAATAGGCGGTCGTGATCGGAACATCATTCCGTTGTGTGGCCAGAGAAGAACCATGAAGCTCCTGGTAAGTGCCATCTTTATAGTATTCATTATATGTACAGTCAAGTGTAAAAATATGGGTGCATACAACTTACCCATAAATATATCAGCGGATAAAGTCTCGGTACATATTTATCAGAGAATTCAATACATAGTTTTGCACTTGACTGTGTGTTGCATGCTCGATTTTATCTCTTGCATAATTATTTGTTTTACCTTATTATTCCGTCCCTATACATTTATAAACACATGATTTGACATGTGTTATTTAAACAAAATCTAGTGAAAGGTTTGGTAGACATGTGAGGTATTGCATATTTCAGACATGGTCATTTCATGTTTCGTAGTTAAAAGTACGAGGTACTCTAAGAGCATGAAACTTTTTCCGGAGCGACACAAAATGTCACTCTTGCTGAGTTCGGGCGTATCATGGTTGCCATTTTGTCACTTATCGCCTGTGGATAAGACATCCGTGACGTTCTGACTAGTAGGTAAGCGAGTGCGAGAGTGACGGATGTCTTATTAACAACGATAAGTGATAAAACTGCAACCATGCTACGCCCGCAGGAGATTTTCGACCCCATGTAACTTTTTTGTGGTTGGTTCCCCATTCCTTGTATCAGATTTATCACAACCTTTGTCACACTCATGAAATGATATTTCTTTCACAAGACATACAGCTCATCTTATTTTGCCTTTCCAGTTGCTGACCGTAGCCTGCGTCGTGGCAGTCCACGCCAAGCCGTTCCCCCCGTTCGCCGGCGCTGGCATGGGCGGAATGGGCATGGGTGGAGGAATGGGCATGGGCGGCTTGGGCGGCATGGGGGGAGTTGGCGGAGTGGGCGGTCAGCAGTATGGAGGCGGCCAACAGTACGGGGGAGGCAGCTCTGGATTCGGAGGCGGTTCTTCCGCTGGAGGTCACCAGCAAGGTTTCCAGCAAGGCGGTCAGCAAAGCAGCTTCCACCAGGTAAAATTTATATACAACCTTCTCGCATTTCCATCGATTTTTACAGGAGACAGTCAGTGTTTCCGCATAAAACACACCCATTGCGAAGACGTAGGGAAGTTTCCCTTCGATATTTCAATTCCTCCTTTTATACCCTGGAAAAATCTCAAATCACAACAAAGCTATCTTATCAGTCCAGTATTGGACAAGGATATTATTTTCCGCTAAAAATAGTTGACTGTAATACTCAATACAATACTCAATCATTTATTGCAATAGATGTTTTCGCGCGCCGTGTTTTCGTTCCTCTACTCCGATACTTACGGTCCTTCGAACCGGATTTTATATTGGCTCACTATTTATTTACTTCTGCCACCATCGCCTCTCATGTATACACAATAGCTAATAAGTATAAACAAGAGTTTTAACTGATTGTTGGTACCAGAGATTAAAAATAAATCATTTCCAGGTAACCTCCGCCCAACAGTCTTCAGGCGGAGCCTCAGGCGGTTCTTCAGGCTTCGGTGGCCAGCAGGGCGGTGGTGGCTTCAACAACTACCAGCAGGGAGGGGCAGGCTTCGGAGGAGCGGGTTTCGGCAGCTCACTTGTTGGAAAGTAAGGAGTAAAGAGCTGATGAGGCCAGAATTCCAATGAATGTGAAGATTCCGATTTGATTCGAGAAAATAAATGACTACCTTTAGAGAAACTAGTCACAATTTTTTACACCATTTTATGAGAGGGTCGTTTTTAAGATCCGTAATCTGAGGAAGACAGAATATTGAGAGAACCTCAATAAATGAATAAAAGAAAGCTCATGAATCAAATTTGAATGTGATGAAATTTTTCTATTGGAAATTGGCCTTGTTTGTAAAACAAAATCAAAAGATGTCAGGGAATGTGAAACAATAAAGTATTATATAAAAAAAATATTTTTACTTCAATATACCAACCAAAGCTATCATATTCATTAGGTACTTACTTATAGTAAAATATGATGATGTATGTGAAAAGCTTAAATCTTCAATCAATTCATATTTGCCTGTACAATTTCATTATAACTACTATTTTAATTTAAAACCTTATTTTATAAAACTCGTCATATTTGTATATTTGACTTCGAATCCGTCAAAATAAGACAAATAATTAACCAGTTGCTCATTTAATATTGCTACAGCGAAACTTAATAACATCAGATCTTAATTATATCCCCATTAATGGGTTCAGCCGAAAGTTAATTAAACGGGTGATAACATTACAGTACCTATTCAATAATATAAATCATATTTGCGATGAATACAACGAAAATAATAATTAGCGGAGATAAAGCCGTCAATAAAATATAAAATAACGATAACTAAAAGTAAATTACATATTTGATGAGAGCTCATGTACAAACTTATTAGATATATGCGAAACAAAATCAACCGTAGAACATCTTATTAATAAAGAAGTAAACAACAAATAATATGATTGCCAACGAGGTAAACAAACTTTGATAATCACCAGATGTAATTCAGAAAAGTATACAGTTAATGTTATTTTAGACACAGTAAGGGGCTTATCACACTGGCGATTTGCGAGCGTGTAGTGAGCGACGCGATTGCTCAACGAGCTCGCCGCGACACCGCAACGTGATCGACGCGACAGCGCCGCGTGATCGCCACGGGTGCGCAACGAGCACACGGCGTTCAATCAGGATTTTGGATAGCCACACACAAGCATTCACGATCATGGCGTCTGGGGCAGCTCGCAGCGACCTGGCAATTGCCTTGGTTGCGTCGTGGGATGAGAGAGATGCACACCGTTAAGCGAACAAGGTGCTAACAAATAGCAGGCAGGGCCTAATGAATAACCTCTGTTTTCTGGAGGGAAAGGCAGAAACGTGTTTACATTTTGCTACGACCCTGAAAATATCCAGCGGTACATTTCTTGTACATAGGCACCTTTTACTATTCATCGACATCATATCAGCCGAAAGACGCCCACTGCTGGACATAGACACAATGACCGGTCCTGCGCCACCCGTATCCTCCCGTCCATCATTTTTACTTTTATTTTGAATATAAATAAAGATCTACTATAGAATGCGGGTGGCGCAGGACCGGTCACTTTGACACTCTTTGGGGGAGGCCTATGTCCAGCAGTGGTCGTCTTTCGGCTGATATGATGATGATGATGATGATAGAATATTAAGGCATTGCATGCATTTGTGGCATTTGCGGTGGTTCTTTTTTATCGAGTGAACGTGTCTGACGTGTAACATGTTTTTAGTTTTCGTGCATGACCGCGAACTTGCTGCGAGTACGCACTGACTTCGCTTGTAAACCGCTTGCAAATCGCAAGTGTGACAGCGCCCTAAGTGCACACCATTAAGCGAACTAGATACAAATATTTGCAGGAAACGCTAATATCAAGACTAAGATCGGAAATTCCGATAGGTAGATACCACTACCTACTCGGTCCGTGTGGGACTCGTTTATATCGTAGCGCCCTACAAACTCTCCCTCATTTCACCGCCTCAGGGGACGATTTCCGAGATAAAAACTATCCCATGTCCCCCGGGATTCAAACTAGCTCCAAACCAAATTGAAGTCGGAGAAGACCGAAGGATTTATTATTTGTACCTAAAGCTCGACTTACACACACAACTCGCAGCCCCTAATACCCTATGTGTATTAAGTACAACAAACTTCCCAGTGACATTAAGGAACTTCCTACTAAAATGTTTAAAAAGAAGCTTTATGCCTGGCTGTGCAAACTGTGTGTATACTCTATTAAAGATTTTCTAAACACGAAAAAAATTACTCTGTAAATAATTTAATTATTAGACTTAAGTTAGAACTATTATATATAATCTGTGCTTAAGTAGTTAATTCTTGCATGCTTACCCAAGCCGAATTTGGCGGACTGTAAATAATTTATATACCACCTTGTATGTACCCATTTTCTGCAATAAACATCATTTCATTTCATTTCAAGTAGGTAAAGAGTTAACAGACAGACAGACAAGCTTCCGCATTTATAGTATTAGTGTGGATGGAAGAGATGAGGAAGGGCAAGGAAAAGGTGGATGGACTGTGTGAGTGAGAGAGGATATGAAGAGAAAGGAATGATATGACGGGTGACGGGTATAGAAGAAAAAGACAGGCTGCGCCATTTGATTATGACAGCTGCTCATAGAATAGCAAAGTGTTTTAGCAACACCTGAATAAAATTAGGAAGTTTAGAGGCCACTGTAGAATCGGGTCCAATATTAATTAAAACGGAATATTTTTAAATATTTTTTTAAATATTAGGGGGCAATCTTACACAAATCGACATAGTCCCAAACTAAGCAAAGCTTGTACTATGGGTACTAGACGACGATAAACATACTTATATAGATAAATAAATACTTAAATACATAGAAAACATCCATGACTCAGGAACAAATATTTGTGCTCATCACACAAATAAATGCCCTTACCGGGATTCGAACCCGGGACCTCTTGCTTCGTAGGCAGGGTCACTACCAACTAGGCTAAAGCGGTCGTCAATATAATAAGATATTGGAAGACGATGTTGGATGGTATGGTGTACGGTGGAAATGGCGAAATCCATTTTGTTTAACTACTTAAAAGGGTGTCTATGCTTAATATAATAAGGTCCATTCTAAATATTAAAGGGCAATGGCCAAAAATGTATGGAACCTGGTAACCGGACTAATAGACATAAGCTATATATCATTGGAAGGGTAATTTTATGTAGAATAATAGTTACTACACTTCAGGAGTTATACAGGATTGAATACACTGCCGGGCAAAGAAACGGTCCATTTTAGTTGGTTTTACCTAAATGATATTTTTATTTTTCATGTGATTTCGGAAAGTGTAGTATAAGATGAAAGCTGATAATGTGCAAAATGTAAAAAAAACATTTGGAATTAGATTTTTTTTTTTTTTTTATGATATAGGAGGCAAACGAGCAGTCGAATCACCTGATGGTAAGCGATAATCGACGCCCATGGACACTTACAACACCAGAAGAGTTGTAGGTGCGTTGCCGGCCTTTAAGATGGGAGTACGCTCTTTTCTTGATGGTTTGGTTACATATGACTTTAGCCAGCAAAGCCTAAGCTGTTATGTATAATTACTACACCTAAAAAAGAAACATCATTACATTACATTACATACATTCACGCCTTTATTCCCAAAAGGGGTAGGCTGAGCACATGAAACTTACGTTCTAGCGCCACTTTTAGCATAAATGTGGGTGTAAAAGATCGACAAAATGTGATATTGCAGTGATAGGTTGCTAGCCCATCGCCCACGACACAACACACTTCAACACTGCTCTCTTCGTCGACTTTTAAGACACCCACGGGAAGAAAGGGGGTGGTGAAATTCTAACCCGACACCACACGGGCAACATAATTATATAGCACAATTTGTGAATACTATTTTGTAATTACGTGTGATATCCTATAATTGGCGTTTGTTAGCTATACATAAGTCTGTATAATTTTAAAACTGTTGGTTCTCCTTACAATAAATAAATAATACGTAATACCTCGAGCTGAGTTGCGTGCTCCGAGTCAAACTCCTTTCAGCCAGAATTTAAAAAAGTCCATTTTGTGTATGTAGAAGAGGGCTCTAGGGCTCTCGTGACATACTCCCCGTCCCTTATCGAATATGTACCTGGAATAAAGACACAGCTTTATTAGAATGATATCACAATTATACTTAAACAAAATTTAGATACAGTTTATATTCAAACGTGTTTTCTCTTAGGTGTTAGTGTCAAGGTTGATGGGATTACACGGTAGATGGCGCTGTACCGTCCGCGTCGATGTCTGAAGCGCGCTATCGAGATTTTTCGTGTGATGATGACGTCTAGTCTAGCGGATACCTAGTTTTTATTTGTTAAGTATACGGAAATAGAACCAAGTATAATTGCACGCCGCGTTAAATTAATACATTATTAATGTGTTAGTACACTCTACTTGAGTGTATTCCTGCACAGTACCTATTTACATATCTAGTTTAAATGTTTCCTGCTACCCAACGGTTGTCTGGAACAGATCGTTATAAAGCAATAAGACCGCCTGTTTTTACCATTTATTACTAAGCAAATTTTTTGTAAGCTGTTTCTCTGATGTCGTGGTGAAATAAAGAGATTTTTATTTTCAAGTTTAGCATAAGAGGTAAGTATTCTTGGGTGACAACAACGAGCAATTTAGGTAGGCTGAACTATATTATATTTCTTTGCTTTAAAGCTGAAAGTAACCGATATAACCCAAGGAACTGTATGGCATTTAGAAACTTTTCAATAACCGTAATTAAACAAGTTCTGATAATTTGAGATAGACATCAGGCATCTTTTTAAGAGTTAAATACATTTAATTCAGTTTTTGCCAAATAGGTCGATCACGTAACGTTGTACGAACGTTAGGTGTAGGTCTAAATGACAAGTTTTAAATGGAAAAATTACAATTAAATTGACCTAACGCGCGTTTGAAACGTTGCGTGAGTAATCACGATGAAACCGTTTTGTTTTCGAAGAAATCTGAGGTGTAAACCTCAGATTTCTTCGAAAACAAAACTGTTTCATCGTTTAAATCTTCGCTATTCCCCAAATGATCTTGACGATTTGTTTACTCGGGGTACACGTGTTTATAAATTACACTGTACCTACACGTGTTGAATTTATACATAACACAGCAGCTTGAAGGTCAGATACCGTCGAGTTATACCTCGCGAGCAGTATCCTATCCTTCTAATATTATAAATGGGAAAGTTTGGATGTTTACGCCCTTAGTCCACCTACGCATTCGCATGCGGTAGCAAAGCGAAACGAAAGAGATGGCCGGATTGGATTCTTGCCCTCGCCGCGGCCATCAAGGCATCGCGGGCTTAAGGGCGTTATAGGTTTGTTACGCTTAAACGGCTGAACGACTTTGGATAAAATCTTGCACGAAGATAGTTTATAGCCTGCAGGTCGATAACGTAACGCATTGTATGTACGTTCGATAGATCTAATTGTAAAATTGTATATGGAAAAATGACAATTGGACTGACCTAACGCGCGTTGGAAACGTTATTTGATAACCCCTCTGGATTAAAATATAGTCGCGGGTGGAAGCTAGTATAATAATATCCTGACCAGTTATTTCGGCGAATGAGTTCACAACGACCAGTCGCGTCCAACGATCGAAAACCTTCGCTGGTCCAAATGTCAGATCTAGAAGGGGTATACTCCGCAAGTCTGCAGCCCTAACCACCTTTTAAAATTCTTTCGATTCACCTTTAAAGCCCCACCCTATTACAAGCACCTAGTAAGTAAGTAAGTAATTAAGTGACATTATATTTATGTGACATAATCAATTTTGATGTGAACTGTGTTCTATAATTTTGTATGTGCTTGTCAGCTATAAAATTTTAATGTGTATTTTAAATTTTCCGTGCAGTCACTTTTAACTTTCTTTTGTTGCGTTGTGTATATACATATATCATTTGTGACGTTTCTCAAGCACTCTTTGAGTCTATTTGAAATAAAATATATTGATTTGATTTGATTCTAAACTACTCACGATTTACATACCTAATAACACCATTGTCACAAGACTAAAGCTACAAATGGACAATGCAGCTGATTCACCAACCTTCAACTGCCCAATAAGGACAGAATGATGTCATCGCAACTGTTGACCGGCTTAGCTTATGAATTGCAGATGTCCCTATTTATTCAGAGACCTTTTTAAATTGAGGCGCTCAATGTAACCGTACGGTTTGGGATTGTTTTTTTTTTAACAAGATGTTGGCAAATAAGTTTTATTCCCGTCTGGTGGTAAGCGGACAAACGCGCTTGCAACCCTAATAGACTTACTGAAATACTTAAAAAAAAAAAAACATTTTTTACCTCTATTTTGTAACGCAATGTTGCCGATGAAAAATCCTTAGGTATTTTAACAAAACTCGTGGAAACTTTACGAGAAATTACGTCTAGGAAGATCTGTTCGACTTATCTGTTTGACTATTGAACCATCTTTGTATTTGTCACACGCGTGCTTTCTTTCCAAGTGTGCTTCCCAAAGGAGGGCTCGCACAAATAAGGGGGCAATTTTGTCATACTGCAATTTGCAATTGGAATGATTGCTGTCTCATTCCAACTGCAGCTGCGTCTTGTTTCTTATGACAAATTGCAAGGTGTGTGTCCAATACAAAACACTACTAGCACTATAAGCACAGAATACATAATATGCTACGGTGTCCGCTTACCATAAGGTAACGTACTCTTGGTTGCCACCATCGTGGTATTAAAAACATACAAATTGGATTACGATTCATTGCACATCTCGTCGAATAGACCAGCCCTGGTCATTAACTAGCCTGTACATATTTCTTGAGTTTAACATTTCACCTTCACCTAAATCCCGTAACGCTACGCACGTGTATCTGGGACGCATATTTCCGTCCAAACTAAATTATGTATCGGGAAGCCATTGACCCCTATTTCATTACAGCACGCCATGTTGAAGAATATGAAATGATAGTTTGCATTTTACAATGCCACACGGCAACTTTCTGAATCCATGCAAGAGCGCGTTTAGATGGGTCTGGGTCAGGCATGCGGCGGTCGTGGGTTCGAATCCCGGCTCGTGCTTGTGAGCTTTTCGGAACTTATGTACGAAATGTTTACCGTTAGCTTCGGTGAAGGAAAACATCGCGAGGAAACCGGTCTAATCCCAATAAGGTTTTGTTTTCCATCTGGGTTGGAAGCAGCACGGCTACCACAAGACGGCGCGCGAGCTCTCTTGATTTTTCTCGCACTTTAAGTCTCTTTCTAAGTTTTCTTATAAGAGAGAGACGGATAGTGCGAGAAAAATCGAGAGATCTCGCGCGCCGTCCTGTGATAGCCGTGCTGCACGGCTATCACAAGACGGCGCGCGAGCTGTGCCGCGGCGACATAAATAAATAAATAAACTATCCGTCACTTTAATAATAATCTATCTCGCCGCGAGAAAGCTCGCGGGCCGCCCTGCGATAGCCGTGTTATATGTGTCGCGTTTGCTGTCTGTCGCTGCAAAATTCGCCGTGTGGAGTATTTAATAAAATAAGTATTCTCCAATCTAAATTTGAAGATAGATAATTTGCAAGTGGTGATTTGTTCGGGTATGTGTACTTTGCTCACGTGTTCCTTCTTTGTTAATTAGTTGCTATGTAATTCTATGTATTTTTTTTTCTTTTTTATGGTGCACTATTCTGTATTAGCAGTGTACATATGCCTAGTGCGATATTGTGTGCTAAGTGTGTCAAACATTTTTCTTTTTTCTATGCATTTTTTTATCTGTGAGTTCCTTTAATTGGCTTTGTATTACTATGTAAGACTTATATCATGTTTTGCAGCTGTTGGTACTCCTTAAGTATAAATAAATAAATAAATAAGTGTCCTAATAACAGCCCAGGCACTAGCCACTTACCAACCCACCCGCCAACAAACACTAGTTTGTTTACCATCAGTATTAGCGTATGCTTGTTTGCCACCGCGGTAATATATAAAAAAGTTGTGTTTCATCCATAGCCTAGTGCATCTTGGTAGTAGGTATTGAACGCCCTATAAACTAGGAATGTCACGGGCTAGCCTAGTGTTAGACCACTCCTAGACCTTCAATTTCCTTTCACTTGCGTGTTAAATCAGTTGCCATCTCATTGCATATATTAATGCATAAAACCACATTTGCACAGTTCACGAACCGCCGAGTTTCTGTATAAATAGGTTACTATAAAGCCGGGGCCGCCCTGCATGGTTAGACGGCGCTCGCACTATCCGTCTCTCTCTTATTAGAAAACTTAGAATGAGACGGATAGTGCGAGAGAGCTCGCGCGCCGTCTTGTGCTAACCGTGCTGTTGGGCGATCGGCGACGCGACTGCGAACTTGACGTATGAAGATTAAGAGTCCGCAGTAAGCTCGGCCGAATTTCACCTTCCCATACAAACGTAGTTACGCTCCCATTTTAAAACTCCGTGTTGGATTGTGACAAAACTTTGTCTATACAATGACATGTGGTATATCTATGTCTGTAATTAGTTTATATGGTTCCAGTTTATAAAACAAACAAAATACAGCAAAACAAGTTTTGTATGAAAAATTTAAATTCGCCGTATTTTTTTTACTATGGTATCTGAAGCTACATAAACTAATTAAAGACATAGATATTCCTCATGTCATTGTCCATGCAAAGTTTCGTTACAATCCAACGCGTAGTTTTAAAATGAGAGCGTAACTACGTTTGTATGGGAAGGTGAAATTCGGCCGAGCTTACTGCCGACTCTTAATCTTCATACGTTTGTATGGAGAATCGAGTTTACAGCGGACTCACGACGCGCCGCTGATCGCTCTTCCCTTACGGGTCACGACATTGCGGGAGACGGCGGCAGCGGTTTTTCTCATTCATTGCGTGTGATCCCAACTAACCACAGTGCGTTGCGCGTCTCAAGCACGCAATGAACAGATAAAACACTTGCCGCGCCGCAATTCGCGCAATTTCGTGGCCGGCTGAGTATAGATTTTTACAGGCGAGCTATATGCGTTGCCACAATAAGGGACGGAAAGACTCCTATGCAGTAAAATTAAGAACTGGTCTTAAAACGGCTGACGGCTTACCATAAACAATCCACTTAAGAGTCCGCAGTAAGCTCGATTGTCCATACAAACGTAGTTACGCTCTCATTAAAACTACGTGTTAGATTGAAATGAAACTTTGCATATACAAAAACATGAGGTATATCTATGTCTGTAATTAGTTTATGTAGCTTCAGATACCATAGTAAAAAAATACAACGAATTTAAGTTTTTCATACAAAACTTGTTTTTGCTATATTTCGTTTGTTTTATAAACTGAAATCATATAAACTAATTTCAGAGATAGATATACCTCATGTTAATGTATATGCAAAGTTTCGTCACAATCCAACACGTAGTTTTAAAATGAGAGCGTAACTACGTTTGTATGGGAAGGTGAAATTCGGTCGACCTTACTGCGGACTCTTAATTCGGGCGTATAATGGTTTATTTGCCGCGATCTCATAACTACTAAACTCAGCAACGGAAAATAAAACCAAAATTACAAGGACAACGAATGACATATCATTGAGACTTTAATTGTATTTATTTTTATTTCGTTTATTTGGGGCATCAACAGCAATACATAAAAAAATACTCAAAACTTAAGTTACTAAAAAAGTAGCCAACAACAGATGTCCACAGAAATACAATATTATATGCTACCATCTCGCTCGGTCGTGGTAATATTATTTACCTTAGCTTGTCCGGATCCGGAGTAGTATAGGTTCAGCGTGAGGCCACAACAGGCTTCGGACAAGCGATATTGAACCGTAAGGACCAGGAGCCTCCTTTGGTGTGTTCTGCCTCCAGTATAATGGATTGACTACTTACTATTACTTGCGCTGAAGATATGTGGCGTTGTGTTCCTGATGGTGAGTGAGATAGCTAGAGCTTCCTAGGATGTGTTGTTGAGAGTAGGAACTGCATTTGTCCCTAGCGGTCAACACAACGAATCCTCAAATCATATATATACATATACAGGGCGTCCCAAACTTATGGGACATGAAGGGGAAGTACCTTAAATATCGTAGATAGTGAATTTTGCTCAAAGAAGACTATGTTATTTTTAAAAGTTAGTAATTCTACATTCATAGATTTTTTTTTTTTTTTTTTTTAAATTTGCCTTCTGTCTAGCTTACAGAGGACGTATTGAAATACTAAGTTTTATCAAATTATCATTTTATCCACACGTGCACTTATAATAAGGAAAACTTATGCCAGTACCTATTTTATGAAGTGGGTACTTATTTACGAATAATCAATGCTATCTTTGGAATGATAATATTGCTACTTTTCGAACGTCGTCTTCGGCAATAAATAACTTTCTTGAAATTTGACTCAATCATTTTATGGTGTTCCTTTATTTTAAAATACTATGTTACTTAAGCTGAGTTATTATTTTTTAGCTGTTCTTTCGATTGGCATCATAAAAAAGGGTGATTTTTTTTTCACATTTTAGTCGGTTCGATTCCCAGACGAAGCAAGTAATTTTTAGAAAATCTATGAATGCAGAATTACTAACTTTTAAAAATAACATAAAGTCTTCTTTGAGCAAAATTCACTATCTACGATATTTAAGGTACTTCCCCTTCATGTCCCATAAGTTTGGGACGCCCATCTGGCTGAGTTTAAAGCGCCTATAGTTCACGGTGCCTGCTTACATTGCTTACCATCGGGCAGGCCGTATGCTTGTTTGCCTCCCAAGTCAGTTTCAGCTTTCGTTGCAGTAGGTGCGGCTCACTCCGTGATTTCGTCGCGCCGCAACAAGTAGGTACACAGGCCCCGGCCGGTATGTTAGCGCTGCTACGGCACGCACGCGTTCTATCGCAGCGCGTTGCATGCGATAGAAAGGTATGGCCACGTTTAGGCTCGTTCGGCATAAACAGGGGATTTGTTACCAGAGAATCTTCTGTAAATAGTTATATTATTTATTATGTGGTAGCAGTTAATTCATTGCTGACTGTACAACCTGTCACATACTTAACTGACGGAATCATGTTTACATGTCGCGCAGGGATTAGACGTCATTAGCGGACTAGTGTTAATGTCTAATCCGTATTCATGCAAAGCACCGACTTGGCGAAGGTCGCGGAACTAATATACGTTTTGATTTGTTTATAAACTTGTTTTTACTCATTTTTGAAGACAATTATTTATTTATTTATTATTAAGGACCACCAACAGCGGAAACAACAAACACAAGCTCTGATTATATATAAAAAAACGTTTAAATTTAATTGCGCCACCAATTACAGGTGAACACAGTATGCATTAAAGAAAGCATCGACTTTAAAAATAAAATAAAAGGAGCCGTTACAGTAAGGGACACAATAACATTAATAATAATATACTGAACTAAATTAAGAATAAGAAGGTCTAAAACTAATGCAAATTGCTATGAGGCATTTCAATCGATCATCGACAGAAATTTCGTCCTGAATCGGTGTAAACTGACATGGTGTATGTCCAACTCCTGCTCTAAATTGTTGCTTAGTTTATTGTACTGGCAACATTGTGGATAAAGGGTTGGCAACATGTACTATATATCTAGTATGTGTATATTATATGACTAACGGATGTCGGAAGTGCTCACAGGCTATGTCGACCGTTTACTGTCAGGCTGGCCGTTGGATTCTTTGCCATCGTTCATCACAGTCCTATTAAACTCATAAATGCCTATGATAAAGAAGACAAGTATACAAATCTACCATCCTAAGATTCAGGGCCCTTATAGTTCCTACTAATCTTGGCATAAACTTTCTTGCTTGGTCCAACTGACATTAAGGTAGACACTTTAAGGCCTGGTTTTATAAAGATGCGTTAGATCGATCAGATTATGACATAACTTACGTCGGTAAGATCTAACGGATCTTTATGAAACCTGTGGGGTAAGATTACCAAACTGCTAAATATCAATGCAGCGGAAATTTGTGGCAATATATACGGCGTCCATGAGCCAAAAGATATACATTAAGTAAACACAACAATCGATTCAAAAGCTCCATTCATATTTGATAACACAGGAATAGCCAGCAGACGTGTCCAACTTGTCAACGTGGTGTCAACGGCTACGCGACCGGAATAGTCCACCCGGTTTTGGTAAAACGATGATTTTAAGGGAGTATATTTGCCAGGTGATCGTTTTCGAAACTCTTATATGAGCAGGGGAACAGATCTGAAAACTAAAATGTTATATATGCTATTTATAGGTTCATTTTAAAATTCGCTACTGTTTCTAAATCACATGCGGTATTTTCACGAAAAAGAATAATTGGAAATTCGTTTATCTACTAGGTACCCGGGTACGTCCTAAAACTACGACCAACACCACCGGGAGATGGGCACTATCCAAGCTTATGAATCAGAGTATTGGTCTCTAGAGATGCGCAAAACGTGTCACTGAAGTGAAAGGAGCGATTCATATCTTCAAGTCGTAAAGATATGTATCACTCTTTTCGTTCATTTCGTTCAATTCGCTCAGTTCATCTATAGACTCCTAACAGCTCTCGCTCAGTTGATCTGTGGACTCCTAACAGCTCTAAATCACTCACACACACAAGTATAAATGAGTGACTCACACATTGACATGTTTTTCTATCAGTAACGTAAGCGTGCACGCGTGAGTGCGAGATAGGTTTATAGCTTCGACTCGTAAGTGCGAAGAGCGCAACCCACTCGTACATCAGTTGCTCGGTTGAGTTGAGAGCGGAAGAGCGGGGGAAGGACGCATACTGAACTGACATAGTGAGTTAGTGAGTTGTTTCATCCTTCAGTGAACGAGTGAGCGAGTGACATAAACGAAAAGATGAAGTTCATTTGAATCTCTCACTCCTGAGTTACACACCTCTATTGGTCTCATAATATCGGCTTTGCTACAACAAAAGAACGCTATCATTAATGTATTCAAATAACCTAGCTCTGAGGATAAATATAATTGAATTATCTAGCAGATTGATTCACTGATTTGCATTTTAATATCAACCCAGCTGGCTAATGGCGAATATATTGACTGGCTTCAGGTCAATTTCATATTTAGATTTCGATGAACATTTTAATATTAAATTTTAGTAGATCGGGTACCTAATGGTCGCATACGGCACGGCACGGTTTCAGCGGAATCTCGGATGACCTTGGTTTACATAGGTAATTTTCTTTTTAACTATACTGAATTATTTATTTTGTAATTATGATATATTCTAATACTTGATAGTTACGTTAGATTAATAATTTTGCATGCCAGCTGTGTGAGCTTACATTTGTATAGGTACCTCTGACATGACATGACTATTGTAGCAACTGTGAATGTTTTGCCAAATAAATGATTTTGAATTTTTCTTAAATAAAAAAAACATAAAATTTGACATTTAGATCTACCTAGCATACAGTACGATTACTGTTAGTTAAGACCTGACAGATGGATTGCCTTCATTTAATTTTCAACTTTAATCTTATACAAATAAAATAGTTATTACTAAATCGGTAGATGTGGGTAACAGTATTCTGAAAAATGCTTTATCTATATGAAATTAAATTAAAGTTGAAAATTAAATGAAGGCAATCCATCTGTCAGGTCTTAACTAACAGTAATCGTACTGTACGTACAATGCGTTACGTGACCGACCTGCAGGTAGGTTAGGGCTACTATATAGAGTTTATGTTTCTTAATTTATTAACTACCTTTTATTTGTAATTTGTATATGCCATTAGTGCGCGATAGGTTACTGTGCGCATAGTTTAAGTTTGGCAATAGATTTATTTGTATTAGTTAATTTCTACAAGTAAGAACCTGTAATTGGCTATATAGTTTTACTATTGTGTGTATGAATATGTTGCGCTATTGGTTTTCCATGTAATAATAATTAACAATCCATAGTTCCATCTGCACGGCTAGCACGCGACGGCGCGCGAGCTCTCTCGATTTTTCTCGCACTATCCGTCTCTCTCTTATTAGAACACTTAGAAGAAGAGGTATAGTGCGATAAAAATCGAGAGTATGTAGCGGCCGTCGTGTGCTAGACGTGCTGCAAATAATAATATTTGATTATCGCAATTAACGATCATGGTAGATCTTGTAATTTACACATTTATATTGTACTTTTACCGTGAAATTAATCTGAATCTGTATAATCCCTGTATCGTACTAAGTTTCCTCTATCCAAACTCAATATATATATATAGTCTTCTTCCTTATAATATGTTTAATGAGGTTTAAATCACAAACAAGATGTTAAAAGTAATGAGTTACACAGAGGTAAAATCAAGTTAATGCACTGGCGCGAATGCGTACCGTCCGAATGACTCACTGAATGGCCGTCGCCAGCGAGCGAGAGAGCGTGAGAGAGCGAGATAGAGAGAAAGAACGGCGCACACGGCGCATAGACAGGTCGAGTAACAGTTGCGTTCAGATATAATGATAGGCCGCGGTTACATATATATATATACACATATATTTCACACGCAAGCGACAGCAACTAGCGCCTGCTGAATATTTCATCAACACGCTAATATCCCGTAATGGACGTAATATGCGAGGTTTTCGTTATTATTGCGTACGCTGGTTGCGTAGACACGGCGTTCGTAAACGAAAGATTAATAGACACTGGGGCAACGACGCACATGTGCTGTTTGGTGTTTAAGCGCTTTGATGAAACATTTATTGCTATAAGATTAGCAAGATTAAGATCGCCTGAGCTCCCGAGGAAATGGGGATCAACACAAAGAATCCTTAAATCAATTAAGGGTTGACGACACACATGTTATTCTTCTGGAATCGCAAGCGTTGATAGGCTAAGGTGTCTGCTTACCAGCAGGCATGGCCGTATGCCTCATTGCTACCGACGTAGTAAAATAAACTTACTAATTTTCGTGTTTAGAGCGTTGTTGGAAAACGCAGTGCTAATTAAGACTTCGACTACATTCACTTTATTTAAAAATAGAACAATAGAAGAATTTTCCAGTCCAGAACACTTTTTTATAAATATGTTGAATATGTTATTGCGGCAGTTGTCTATGTAGAAATATAATTTTAATCTAATGCACCCACGCTTGGTCAAATTACTGAAAATCCCCTCTAAATGAAACTTTCACCCACATTCATAAATTAAATTTTCAACCCACGTTTCACCGACATTGCCCAATTCAGATTGTCTGCAGAAGTGGGCGTAGATGAGGAATAGCCTTTGGACAGTTTGCAAAGAAAAACAAAATAGAGGCCTTATATTTTAACTGCCTAACTGCCCACACATAAACATGATGTAATCAATAAGCCTAGTTGTTAGCATGATCGCCTTTTTATTTATTTGACACACCAACACGAAAGAAAGCGCAACATTTACAAAAACAGATAAAAAGAACCAACCGTGTATCTTATCTCAATATAACAGACATGCAACAGCATTCAAAATTATGAAAATAAATTATTAACTTAGAATATACAAAAATACACTAAAAACTATAAGAAAAGAGTAACATATGTCGGACATGAAGCGTCCGTCCCTTACTAACAACTGCGCGAGTGCGAGGGACGCATGTTTCATGTCCGGACCTTTTGCTAGATACTTAAGATCTTACTTTTAAAACATTATCAAATTACACGTGTCTTCGCTACCTACAAACTAGCCGCCCTGTCTGCTTCTCCTGCGTAGGTATTGCACAACGCAGGCCCCCGCGGGATAACACAGCCTAAGTATGTCCATCCAGAAGGTTCACTATATAGGTACACAGGTGAAATAATTATAGAGCTCGGCTTAGTGGTTTTTGAGGTAACAAACACTTCTCTTTCCTATTGAACAGGGCGAGCTCCTCGTCAGCTTGGGCCAAAATTCTTTTGTATGTCCAGATGTCACGCTGTCCGGCTATCCGGCTGTTCCCCTCCACAGGTCTCATTTCTCATTTTGTGAGCATTTCAATAATAACATGTTATTGTGTATGTAAATGATAGATCGACGCGAATTGGGAAACAGAGTTCATTATTATTGAGTCTTAATTCTTAATACAAAATTTGCACTGGCTAGGTTATTAAAACACAAAAAAAACACTATACGAAGTTATTATCAGTAATTAGCCCCGGCTATAGGCTCAGTATTAATAGGTAAACAGGTAATTATTAGGTTTAAACAGTGTTACGATCATAGGCGATGCGCGTCGGTACCTAGCTCAGCGATAGACTGATTGGCGGAAGCCGGCAGCGCGCGACATTTGGGCGCGCGCTTCACGAATGTCAACCTTAAGGGATAGCGGCCGTTGGGTCTCTTGGCGCGCGTGGAACGGCGATTAGGAGAAGTATTTACGTTAATGGGTCAGACTATGACAAAGGGGGCCCGTTAAAAAGACTTAGATTTTTTTTGACCAAAAGTGAAAAATATAT
The DNA here is from genome assembly GCA_947049275.1 of Epinotia bilunana. Lineage (NCBI taxonomy): Eukaryota > Metazoa > Arthropoda > Insecta > Lepidoptera > Tortricidae > Epinotia > Epinotia bilunana. Next base: position 10,232,553 of record OX346275.1, on the reverse strand, counting down.
AGGAATCATAAAAGACTTAGACATTTTTCAATCAAAACGCTAAAATAAGCATGTTTTATAGAAAAAACTTCTCTAAAATTAAAAATGGCGGAAATATAGGGCTTCAAAGATTCTGTTTTTCAGGCACTAGTTTTCGTCAAAGTGGTGTCATTATGACACCTATTTTAAATGATAGTTTCGTGTAGAACACATTAAAATAAGCTTCTTTTATTTGGAAAACTTTTCTCTAAATTGAAAAATGGCCGAAATATAGGGCTTCAAAGATTCTGTTTTTCAGACATTAATATTTTAAATGATAGTTTCGTCTTTCGTGTAGAACAGGTTGCGGATGTAGGTATTTGGGGGGGGGGGGAGTTGTGGGAGGTTTGCTAGGGGAGGGGGGGATACTTTTTTTTTGATGTTGTTAAGGTAGCTGGGACTTGTAAAATTTTCGATGAATGTTGTGACTTCGCGTAGCTCCGACGCTGCGGGAACAGCAGCCCTTCCGCCCTTGCGTGACGAAGCGCGGGAACGAGCGAGGCGAGCGGCTGAGGCTGGTCGCCGAAGGCGACCAGTAAGCCGAAGCTGCGGAGCCAAGCGAACCTCCGCGCCTCCGTTCTCTTTTATATACACTCTAGGGGTAGGGCAGACAAGACCACGTGGATGGTGGGGTGCTCCGATTCGGGTTGCCCATACAAAACGTGTTTATTTTAGCGTCATCTATACGATGGCATCATAAAAAAAGTCCCGCGCCCCCTTTGCTATACCCCAACCTGAGTTAGGCGTTTCGGCGAGGACAATTACGCCTGCACCTACAGTTGGTATGCTTAATCCCACGTCGACCAATCCCTGGGTACACACGGTGGATATCGGCGAGTAAGCGGCGGAACCTCGCCGCATCGCTAGGCAGATGCCGCAGGACATTCTGGCGGTACATATATTCGCCCATGTACCATTTAATACGCCTGTGACTGCGGCATGTGCGGCAATGGCGTTTCAATTCTAGCCATTGCCGTTTCACCGTATTACTGTATACTTTGACACGCGTCATACCTGTCCCAGGAATTGGCTCTCCTAGACTGGCGTTCACCGGTATATCCACCGTTGCGTTAACAAATTCCACGCTGTGATTTACCGTAGAATGTCCACGCATACCCAAACGAAGGTGAACGCCAGTATATGAGCGATGCATATCTGACATAAGGTATGTATCCTCTTTTATGTTGGCCGCCATTATGGGATCCAGTGTCGCCCTACTTTTTTCGGATATGATCTCGACGTGGATTTTTTTTGTAAGACGACTTATACACCCGAAAGCCCATGTTTGGTTTTGAAGTAGGCGCCCTCTATGGTACTTCCGAGTGTATAAGTGGGTCTCGTCCACTTCGACAATGTCGTCATCGCCACCAATCATGACGCGGTCATGAGCCTCTGCCACCTCGCAGACTTCTCGAAAATAGTGGTACATCTGTACCGCAGTTTGGTCTGTCACACACGCGTCTTTTGCCGCTTGTGTGACTTTATCTCGCCTAAAAAATGTAATAATAGACGCAGCGTCACCTTCACCGAAACATGGGTCCGATCAAAAAACGTATTTTTTGTCGGAGACAAAATAATTTTACATGTATTTTTTTTGCACCTAAAGCGAAATCCCAACTTGTAGGATGCCTTTCTTTCTTTAGGCATGTATTTTTTGCACGATGGGCATTTAGCTCTTGTTGGCAACAAGAGCCACTCTTGAGCAGCCTGTATGGCTTACTCCTCTGTTGCTATTGTGAGTGCATAATTCCAAAAATTGAAATTGCGCGCTAAAATTACCTCTAAAGGCAACATTTTATTTTAATTTACCTCGAACAAAACTATAGAAGCAACCACAACACAACAAAAAAACCTAAAACTACCCAAAAAAAACCCCGAAAAGAAGCTAAATACCCGAAAACAACCCCCTAAGAAACACCCCAAAACTAAACAAAGCAAACCCAATTTAAACCAGCAGAAAAGTAATTATAAACCCCGAAACTAAATAAACAAACCCAAACAAAAGAACTAACAGCAAACAACAACAACGAAACACGAAAAACTCAAGAACACTTAAAATCCAAAGAAATCAGTATGAAAATTTCTTTGATATACACACGCTTACATCACCTCGGTCCGAGAAGTGGTGGGGAGTTTTCATGTTGAACATAATTCCGCGCGGGCACACCGCGCGGGGGCACCGTGGTGAGCGGACGTGCCCTGCGCTCTGCGTATTTTTTCGTAGTTTTAAAATATCAATCTTTGAAGGCGTCTATTTCGGCCATTTTTCATTTTAGAGAAAAGTTTTTCAAATAAAAGAAGTTTATTTTAATGTGTTCTATACGAAACTATCATTTAAAATAGGTGTCATAATGACATCACTTTGACGCAAACTATTCCAAGTGTCTGAAAAACAAAATATTTGAAGCCCCATATTTCCGCCATTTTTCATTTTAGAGAAAAGTTTTTCAAATAAAAGAAGCTTATTTTAATGTGCTCTACTCGAAACTATCATTTAAAATAGGTGTCATAATAACACCACTTCACTTCACTCAGTCCCCGGCCCCCTTTATCATAGTCCAACCCGTTAATGTATTATTTTAGACGATACAGTTAACCAAAAAAATATTTGAAAAAATGCAAGCTCTAGTTCTACAACTCATTGAGTTACTGGTAGTATAAATTATCAACTCATGGCACTTCTAACACATACAGTTCAATAGTCCCCATGAAGTTTGTTGATGTTAGTCATCTCAATAGTCATCCATCATCATGATGTCACCAACATTATTATCATTACGATGTCGCTTCACTCGATTAGAGACTATTTATAGTCAACGTGTCATGGCGAAATACGTACACATATATACAGCATAGATACATACACGCCTGTGGGGTAGGGGTAGGCAGAATACATTAATCATTTAACCATAATTGTATTTATATACTTCTAGCTTCCGCCCGCGACTTAGTCCCCGTGGACCCGGGATAAAAACTGTCCTATATTTTAATTTAGGCTATAAACTATCTTCGTGCAAAATTTCATCCAAATCGGTTGAGCCGTTTAAGCGTGATTGAGTAACAAACATTCAAAGATTCAAACATCCAAACTTTCGCATTTATAATACTAGCTTCCGCCCGCGACTTCGTCCGCGTGAACCCGGGATAAAAACGATCCTATATTTTAATCCAGGCTATAAACTAACTTCGTGCAAAATTTCATTCAAATCGGTTCAGCTGTTTAAGCGTGATTGAGTAACAAACATCCAAACATCTAAACTTTCGCATTTATAATATTAGTAGGATTAATAGGATATTTGATATCTGTCCTTTTTATGTATTTATACCCCTCAATACGAGTCGCGCAGTATGCTGTCCCGCACACTTCACTGGATCTACAGAAAACCAGCGCCGTTGGCACGGCTGTGTCAACTGCATTGCTGAGTGCAGACCTTTTCGGTAGCACATCCCTATTTGTTAGTTCTTAAGGTGTATTACATGACCCAGACTCGCGAGGAACGTCATGTACGACAATGTCGTGTCGACAATCCTCCTAAACATAAGTACTAGATTAAGATTTTTAAAAAATAGGCGTATGGTACTTTAATGTAGTTGGTTATTTTTGTCGTTTTTAATACTTACGTTACATGTAACTACTACATATTAGATTTATATAAAAAGATTAATTTCGGTAATTAAGTATGGAGAGATGTAATGTAAGTAGATAAGATTCGTTTATAACGCCTAGAAAATGTAAGGTAGTCTTCAGGTCATTCTTAAAATACATTAATAATCCGGCGGTTGTGTTTCCTTGCGCTCCTGGAATCATAGGTATCCCTAGGGATTTGTGGGGTATATCACAGTGGGGTATATGAATGTATGTGTAATTATGTGTTATCTGAATAAACGTCTATTCTATTCTATTCTATTTAATTGAATTGCCTGTGCCATGTCTATAGCAATTGTGGGTTACAGACGAGTAGTAGTAGACGGTAAGGTAACTTCGTTCTAGTGTCCATGACATTCACATGTGCTATTTTGAGTTTTAGTTCTAAGTTTGGGGAAATTTTATGTGAAAATCTTAATGCGGTTCACAGAATACATCTACTAACCAAGATTCAACAGTATAGTTCTTATAGTTTCGGAAAAAAGTGGCTGCATACGGACGGACAGACAGACAGACATGACGAATCCTAAAGGGTTCCGTTTTTTGCCATTTGGCTACGGAACCCTAAAAACGACAAGAACCAAATCGACAAATTTAAATCCGCAAGTCACGCTTCGTCAGGTGGGAACTATGAATCAGCCACACGCATCGTCATATAGAAACGCACAACAATAGCTCAATCAGCCACAGGCTTCGTCATTAGTCATTAACCTCATTAACTTGTTAACCGGACCGGCCTGAATCGCAGCTGGTTCAAAGTTAACTAAGTTAGATATTTTTAAAACTATCGATTCAGGAGTGCAATTCTCTAAAACAATTATATCTTTCGTGACGGCGTCGTAAGCCAACACACTGGTCACCTCAACTCTCACCTCACTTGTCACCCCATGCCTCACGCCTCATGTGACAGCCAAGATAATCTTATGTCTTTAATTTGACAAAATATTGGCTTTGTACTTGACATTTCACACATAAGATTAGCAACATAATTTTGTTCATTTTTGTTTGCTTATAAGCCGCTTAAACTACTGAAATTAGAATACTTTTAATACATGCTTTCCGTCGATGTGTGTATCGATAACTAGAACACCACTTGAGGTGAGATGATTTGACAGTAGTAGGTACCTTATTCACTATCCGATTTTGTCATTTAAATGACGTGACGAAGACTTTCACCATACGACCCCACCCGTTTTGGAGATTACCCCTTACAAACAAACTTACATTTCACAGACATTACCTCTGCCGTAGTCTACTTGCTCACACGAGGACCGTATCGATAGGTCGGCTAATTTCCCAGCGGGCCGCGTATCCGGCCGACGATAATTTGATGACGATATATCGGTAATACTTAATAATACGGGGAGCTACTACCAACTTATTGAAAGGTTTCAGTTAACATTTTTAGATGTAAGCTGATAAAGCCCGACCGAAGGTCTTACCCATCATACCATGACCGTAAGCGTACGGCCATATGCAAGAAAATATTCTGGACATACGCACTGCCACGCGCTTTAAATAGACTTCCATATGACTTGATACCAAAAAAGTCTGGTAAACTTATAGTAAAAATGTATAAGGAAATGTTAATAGATAACTTACACCTAAACGAATTCTTATCATGTAATAAAAATACTAAGTATTAAAATTCGATGAGGCAATTCAAAATTTTAATATAATAAGATTAAGCCTTTATCGCTGGAAATGTAACATATTTATCTTTCTCTGAAATAAACAGTTCAATTTTTTTATTTTTTTATTCTTTGTATGAGGCATTATGAGATGACGCCCACTAGACCGTTCCGGCTTTTTTTGCCTGACACGTTCATAGTATGGTCATGGTATGATACGGTGTAATGGGTAGAGACCTTTATGGTAACCTAACATCATCATATCAGCCGAAATACTCTGCTAGACATAAGCCTCCCCCAAAGAGTGCCACAATGACCGGTCATGTGCCACCAGCATCCAGCGGACCCCCGCGATCTTTACCGGGTCATCAGTCCACCTCGTGCGGGGCCGGGTCTACCAATCTGCGCGTCCCGGGTACGTGGTCGTCAATCGTCATTGAACTGTCAAGTAGTCGGGATAATTTGTAGTTCCATTGATAATCCGCGATATGGCGACCCTCGCATAATTCTGTGAACTAGTATAAAATGTGACTTTATATGAATCTGACTCGAAATCTGTTACTAATTATCATTAAACTTTCTTTCTATTAATAGGCACAAAAACACTCGTCATTCTCCTGGTTATTATCCTAAAAGAGCCCGGGTCTTCTTTGGCCCCAAATCTCAAGATTTGGCGTAGGCACTTTACGAAAGCGACTGCCATCTGACAGACTTTCCAACCCAGGGAGAAAACAATATAGACTTTGTTGAAATTAGACCGATTTCCTCAACAAAATCACAAAGAAACAAACAAGATATTTCTATTCTTTTTATACAACGACGGTGGCAAAAAAGCATACGGTCTGCCTGATGGTAAGCTGACACTGCAGCCTATGGACGCTTGCGATTACAGATTACAGAAGAATTACGTGCCGCTGCCGACTCTTATTGATTTGAGGATTCGTTGATTTGGTAGCTAGAGACGAACCTTACTCACCACCAGGAACACGCCATACCTACAAGTATATAATGTCAAAGGGACAAATCACAAACTATTTACCCAGGAGTGGGGCGCATCCGTGTCGATTGAACGATCAATGCTCGGAAAAGCGTTAATATATTCCCTAGATCTTGCCTCTGATCTAAATGGAATGGACCCCGCTTCAAACCTGAAAGAATCCCAGGTATTTTTAATTAAACCACAGCCTACAGCATCAATCATAATCAGAATCGCATCGATGCAAATGGCCGACCGCGTTCAGGCGGTTTTCCGCGCAATGGCTGCCGGGTAATCCGGAAAATTCCGAAATATGGCTATTCGAACTGGCTCTAAACAGTTTGGATAGCGGTAAGGAAGTTGTTAATTTAACTATTATTTTCAATAGTTATTGCTTGACCATAGTGGATGGCAAATAAATCATAGAGATTGGAAAAAATATAGATAAACGAACACTTACCAAGTCATTATATTTACCAATAAGCGTCCAATTTTAACTTTCCCCGAATTTTAGTCAATAAATATACCTCATTCCATATAAAATAAGATTTTTTACGGACAAATTCGTCTACAATTCTTCGTTTATCTAGGATATCAAAGGGAAATATTTACTACATACATGGTTGTACTTATTTCGATCATTAAGTCCTTTTCAAACATAACAATGTAAATGCTGTTGTGTTTCAAAGAGGTTTTCCGTGAAAACGCAAGTCAATTAACGCACGATTTTACTAATCTTATATGGAATAGGTTTTAGGCATATAGGGTTTATCTATGATTGGTCGAAATTTCAATATGCAGGATATTTTTTTTTTGCAACATGTTAATTTAATTACTAATACTTAAGTATTATTAAATTTTCTGTTCTCTTTACTTTTTCGAATTCATATCGTCAGCTCAATAAGGCTTGTGTTATAATTATAAGCCTTATTGAGCTGACTATGGGGCAAGCTACGGTAGCCTAGTGGTTCAGGCATGCGGCGGTCGTGGGCTCGAGTCCCGGCTCGTACCAATGTGTTTCATCAAAGAGAACTTATGTACTGAATATTTAACGTTAGCTTTTCGGCGAAGGAAAACATCGTCAGGAAGCCGGTCTAACTAATCCCAATAAGGGCCAGTTTTCCCTCTGGGTTGGAAGGTCAGATGGCAGTCGCTTTCGTAAAACTATATTGCCTATGCCAAATCTTGGGTTTAGATGTCGAAGCCAACCTAAAGCTCCTTTAGGCAACCGGGCATAAAGCTAGGAGGATGATGTGATGATTGAGCTTGCTATAAGGCTTGTTCGATTTATTATCTATTAAGGGGCTCCTAGCTCCCAATGACCTTCGACCTGTAACTGTCGGTTTTTTTGTGTTCTTTATGGCTTATCGTATTAACAACAACGAGGTTTACCGAAATAATATTTCATATTTATTTCAAAACCCACAGTTTTCGGGATATATGGCAGCAAACTTTGGCAATTTCAGGCCAATAAACCAGTTTTTTGGACGTAACTTCTGAGAAAATGAGTTAAAAATAAAAATCTCTCGTGGGTTGTTAGAGATGTCAATAAGGAACAGTTATATGTAGATTTCATATATACAAATGCATAAACAACATACTTATATCGAAAATAGAGCTTTTTTGGACCATGTTTGAATAAATCATTTAAAAAAAATATTAATCAAAAAAACTCTCGTGCATATGTAGATAAAGAATTGAAGAGCCGATAAGTGTTTGTGCCATAAATATATCAATAGTTTTTACGGAGTAATATCAACTCAAAACTAGTCAAAACTAGCCAAATAGCGCGTGGAGCCCCTTAATATGTAATTTAATTATGTATCAAACAAAACCTATTTGCTTCTAGAAGTATGTTGTGGTTATTCATCACTAATCGTTGTTTTTAAATACCAGCAAAAAGTTATGGAGAAAGAAAGAGATGTAAACCAATGCACACAAGGAACCTGCAAAAACCCCTTAGGGCTTTTTCCTCATTAAAATGTTGACTTATACTAGAAGTAAAGGAATCAAGACACAAAGGGTCCAGGGATGTGTGGAAATAATTAAAAAGCACCGAACCCTATAGAGGGTTTCTTGTAAAAACGCGCCTTAAGCCGCATTTCGGTTTCAACCGGATTATACCGGCTTGCGGGGATAAATTACTGTTGGTTTTTTTACAGGTTTCGGCTCGATAAGCATGGAGAAACAAAGCTATTATTTTCAACAGCAGGTCATATAGAATCATCTCGGAGCGGCACACTGCGACTTTTTGCATCGATACAAATGAGTTTGATTTGTGTAATATATATAAAAAAGAAAAGCGAATGCCTGTATATATCGTTCTTTTTTATATATTATGTATTATGTAACTTGTTTTAACAACGCTCACCCAAAAATATAACTTGCCACCGCGATGCGTAGTAACTAAGCGTAGGTAGAGCTCGAGTTTCGTGACGGGTCACCGGCGGGGTGAGCCGCATTAGCGCGTAGCGAATAACAGACCTGTACATGTATCGATGCGGGTGAGTATGACAGGTGATGTATGGCTGATATCACGATTCGAGATACTGTCTGACGTTCGTCAAACGCTTTATTATCAATGCAGACATACGCTGTGTGTAACCCCTCTAACTGAAATCTTAGCTTTCTGATTGCGAATCAATTCCCTCTATTCAACGCATTTTACAAACAAGCGTTCTTAACACCACTGACATCACGTCACGTCAGTTGAGTCTCGGTGCTCATTAGCTAGACTAAGACTAAGACGGTTTGATGCAACGTGTTTTGCGAAGTTGATTAGCCACGTACTTGTGCAGGGTACGTATCAGAATGTCTAAAATTAAACACACGTAACGTTATACGTAGCCATTTTAAGCTTTCGGTCTTTTGAATTTAGATGAAAAAACCATTAGGTATTTAGATTTTAGGGATTTTGAACGTAGGTTATTTAACGTTAGTTTTTTTAATTTTAGACTGCCATACGTAGCCATTTTAAGCTTTCGGGATTTTGAATTTAGGTGAAAAAACCATTAGGTATTTTAGACATTCCGATAAGTACCCACTTGTGCACTCTCGCGCAGCGCGTAATAATTAGTTAATAAGAGACCCAATTTGCTGGTAGATGGCGCTGCACCTATCACAGCGATTTCTGCGAACCCAATACATACTTTATATATTACCTACAAATGTATGACGATGACGTTTGCTTTGCAACGGTGCTGGTTGAAAATCAGCGCTGTAGGTGCCTGTCACCTCAGCATAATACTAAGCTAGCCGGTTCACTGCCGGAGCAGTCTGCAGTCTGCAGAGACATACCTATACTTGTTTCATGTTTTACGTGTTTCTTTTTTCATTTTTTTATTGTTTAATATGTGTGTCCTGTGTGTTTGTAAATAAAAGCATCTTTCGATCTTCTTTCTTTCGTTGGTCCATGGTTTATTTTGTACATGCTTTTGTTTAGTTAGATTTCATGCTCCCATGCTGCGACATAGGTATATAGTAGATAGGAGCTCCTTCGAGGCCTGACTTAGATATCGCGTAAAAAACCACAGACGCATGTGTTCGAATTAGTAGTAGTATTGCATGTACCAATATTTACGATTTTGACTAAGGATCGCTAAAAAAAAAATCAAAAGAGCACTCAAATCAGGCTATAAACGTAATATAATAATGATATGATATAGTCTTAAAGGTATACCTACATACTTATGCTTTTGTACCGATGGCCGTTAGGGCTGATAGATTCTCGAGTGGCGAACACGAACCTGCAGGCGCAGCGTGGGTAGATCCCCCACAAGGTGGAGTGATGACCTGGTAAAGGTCGCGGAAGTCCGCTGGATGCTGGTGGCGCGGGACCGGTCATTGCGGCACTGTGGGGGAAACCTATATATGTCCAACAGAGGACGTCTTTCGGCTGATATGATGGATGACATTTGTTACTGATATAGTAACTGCGTCATTTCGGCAACGAAATGTAAGTCCCAATATGGGTTACCAAATAAAATACGCTAACTCATCAGCATTAAAGCACTCTTTAATCTAACATGAAATCAGCGCTTCGAAAAAATGCATCTGTGTAAAATTAAAAGATCGTATGTGATTATGAAACCCGTATGGAGATACGACGATTTAGTCTTAACACGGCATACCAACGTTGGCGCCCGACCAACTTGCCAATTGGGGTGTCTCATCTGGAGATTATCGTCAATGGAAACATTTGAAATATATGTATGACAATATATATAGAAAGGGGAACATGTTTAAAATGTCACAATAGGTTTACGTGACAGTGACAAGTCAAACCTATTTAACTCTGTACTTTGCTATGATCACACAGATAAACTGTTCCGATAGTTTTGTGAAACCCTCATAATTATAATGTTTTTATACTCTGATTATTAAATAAATCAATAACATAATAATTTACCTTCTAAACGATTAATTTTTAGTAAGATTATATGTATTTCCCTACTTCGTTTGCTAAGTAATTTAAACTTCAACCGATACTTAAAAGAATTTCGTAAGTCAAATTCACTTCACTTTCATCAAAAATATGTAAGTACTTACGCTACTTACCTTAAAACCGGTAGTTAAGAAAGGTAAAGAATATTTACTCTTAATGTGTTGTATGCTCTTTAATAGTAATAATGTGTTTGTAGTGTAACTTTGACCGTTGATGTTAAATTATTTTATATTATTTTAAATTATGAATTATTTGAAATTATGGTTTATTCTTTCATGGCATGTATACTCAAATGGCATGTATTAATAATCAAATTATCTGTTGTGACATTGCCATGCCCTACCGGGGCCCATATAAAACTCAATGTACCTAGTTATTAAGATCTGTACAAAACTATGGTTGCAATAACTGACTATGACTATGACTATGACTGTGACTGTGACTACTTTTACGTTACCAAGAAAGAAAATTCTAGAAAATACTCACATGAAATCATTTTTGCTATTATAAAGATATTTTCAATTCAAAATGTACGCTGATTGATCATAGAAAATCGTGACGTCACTTATACCGATTTCCCTACAAACTTCATTTTAACAGAGAAACAGAACGAGTTTCTGACGTTTCATAAAAAGTTGCTAATTTGACTATCGGTCAATATTCCTGTTAATGAGACTGGCTGTTTGACTTTCAAGCGCAAATTACACATGCAATAAATTGCATGCAAGTTTAACTACATTGCGGGGTTTGATAGATAAAACTCAGTATAAGTACCTCGGTAACCCGCAATGTAATGAAACTGGCAAGCAATGTCTTGCATGTGTAAATTGCGCTTTACGGTAGATAAAACAAAAGCGACAGGCGGCGTGAAAAATAAAACGGTGAACAGTTGGCACGACCACGGGTTCCGCACATTCTACCAACATTGAAATTTATTTAATAAAAAAGTTAAGCGCTGGATTGTTTTGTTTTGGGTAAATTTGTTGAGTCTCGTTTTTCGTACGTAGGCCGACTGGATCAGTTGTGTTGTGTACCTGGAATAAAAAAAAGTGTAATTAGATATGGTCTCGTAAAAACCTTATTCATTTTAGACAAATGGTTCAAACTTTCAATACCTATCCCTTATTGCACAAATGATAATATTTTTGGAAGTCGGTAACTAACTCCGTTTCTTATAAATATACATCGTTATAAGCTTATTTAATAGTGGTTTTCGAGAGCGTATGAATGATTTACTATAACAACTCAATCGCCATATGCGTACATTATACTAACATACCTAGGTTAAGTCAAATACTAATACTATATTGTCCGAAATAAAGAGTTTATTATTATTATATTTGAGAAGCTCCCTCAATGACTTGTGGAGTGGATCCATTATGAGATCTTCACCTAAGGGACTGAACAGATAATTGCTTCCCAAAAAAAGCTACATCAAATTCGTAAAGAATTATCGCTAAACATAAACGTGAGAACCTCTTTTTATCGAGAGGGTTGGATTTTTAAATAAAAAGAAGGCGAGCTGATGCGCGTAATTAATAAAATTAGACAAATTGAGAACATTAGCGCCCGCTCTTGCGTCAAGTTAACTTGTGTTTCAGCAAAAATAAACCTAAATTAACAACGAAGCTTCGCCAGTTCGTTGTCTTGAATCAAGGGCTGTTGTTCGGAACGCGCTAATGCTCGTCACCCGCCACACTCTAAGAAACTAGACCTCTACCAGGGCCGGCTGACGGCTCACTCCGTGATTTGGTCGCGACGCTAGAAGTACATGCTACCGGTCCCCGGGGGTATTTTTAGAACGTAGCATGCGAAGGAAAGGTATCAAGGCCACGTTTAGGGCCGTTCGGCATACCTAAACAGGGGATTTGTTAACAGAGAACATTCTGTACGTAGTACTGTTATTTATTCTGTGTCTGTACCAAGAATATCGCAAAAGACATGGGTCCAAAAGTCATACACGTTTTGTGGTATCGAGTAAAATATAGTTTAGCTACAATAAATCTACGGTGACAAGTTTTGCTAACCCGAGTAAATATTAATTAACATGAACCCTAAGCAAATTAGACAGTAGTAAATTACAAAGTTAACCTGGAGTTTGGGCCTAAGCAGAACTTTTCAATGCGACCTAAAACTAGGTTCGCAGTGAAAGGGTACATATTTACAGGAAATACTTTATTATTTATGAAGAGCCTTATGTGTCCGACTGCTAGGCAAAGGCCTCCCTCTTTTTTCACATCTCTGTCCTGGGCAGCCAGTCTTTTTCAAACACGTCAAGTTTGTCTCGCCGTCTCCTACGAGGTCTACCGCGAACGCCGTATTCGATTTTGTGGGACCCACTTGGCGGTAATTGTAGCCCATAATGCTTCTGGCATGCGGCGGACCTGCCCCGGCCCATAGTCCCACTGAAGTTTGGCGGCTGTTTGAGCTATGGATATAACTAATAGCGCTAGTTGGTCGGTAGGCGCGGTTATGGTTGCGTTCGAGAATTTTATTATTTGTCTTTGCGGTATTGTTTTTTGTTTTATATTACTACTAGCTTCCGCCCGCGACTTCGTTTGAGTGGGCCCGGGATAAAAACTATCCTATATTTTAATCCAGGCTATAAACTATCTTCGTGCAAAATTTCATCCAAATCGGTTAAGCCATTTAGGCCTGATTGAGTAACAAACATCCAAACATCCAAACATCTAAACATCCAAACATCCAAACTTTCGCATTTATAATATTAGTAGGATTATTTTTAATATTATTTTGTGCGAGTGCAAAATGTGTGTTACGCCGTGGAATCACCGGATGGTTCCATCGGAAGACCAGCGCCGGCCACCAGGCCAGCACAACGCTGAGGCAGAACCGTTTCGTGGCAATGTTGTTCTCTCTTTTGTATTTGTGATTTATGTGTTCTTGTCATGTATAAATGATATTCTATTCTATTCTATTCTAATATTATAAAAGATACCACAGTCTCAATGAGTTATCGTTTGATTAGTAGAGAGCGTTGCATTTCAAAATGAACACCTTTACAACATAATAAACGTCTGCAAGTTTAAGTCTAAATTGGCAAAACTGAGGCAAGAAAAAAGGTTTTTTAGCACAAATACTTTGGTATGATGGGGTCCTATGACGCCCCGAACAGCCACGACATACCTAAATACGTATCAAATATACGCTTGGAGAGATATAATATTCTAATTCGTATACATAATATTAAACCTGCCAGTACACAATTCGCAGTACCTAAATCCGAACCACAGCCGAGATTAACCCAGCCACAAAAGTAGGTAATTTAGATAAAAGCCCACAAACCAGCCTTTTCTACCGTTACAGCAACATACCGGCTTTCCAGCGCCATTCCCGTTGCATGTAGCTACACTAAAACTTACATTGCGGGCCTAGAGACGCAAACAAATGGATATTAAGTACTTTTATATTATTTAGCATGATCCAACCTATAGGAGTACTAGTATTCCACGTCCCGCGTCCCGCGCAGCGACCGTTTACTAATAGTGCCATCATCATATTCATCATCATCAACATATCGGCCGATTGACGTCCACTGCTGTGCATAGGCCTCCCCCAAAGAGTGCCAAAGTGATCGGTCATGCGCCACTTGTAGGGGTCCACCCACGCTGCATCTTCTGGTACGTGTTCGCCACTCGAGAACCTTTCCGCCCCGAAGGCCGTCGGTGTCTCAAGAGTCTATGACCTGTGTGTGTTGCCATTGATGACATATAACGCTGAAACGTGTTCGCTTACTAATAGTATAGTTCCCCAAAATTATGGTTAATTTACTAAATAAGATAAAGGCCAGGGTTGGGTTTAGGTTATTGCTTTTTATCAGTTCTACAGTTTTAACTAAATGGCTTAATCCTTCCAGAGCAAAAAACTCACACTGAAAAGGAACAATCACCCTAATTTACCACCTAACCTCCCAACGCACAGAGTATTAAACAAATTAAGTTTTCTTAAAGGCAAGCCGTAGTTAATCCGGTCTTAGAGCTTATAACGTCCCAAATCCTTTAACAACGAACTGACCTATTAAATTCCGGGCCAGAGTCAACACTTTGAATTTAAAACTAAAGTTAGCGGGCCCGGCATTAACCATTATAAGGGTTAAGTAGGGAGGCGGTAGTGGCACGAGTTTCGAACGAGTGTTGTGCTGCTGTCTCGACTCTCGACTTAGTTAATCAACCCCGACGCAAAAAGAGAGGGGTTATAAGTTTGACGTGTCTGTGTACCTGAGTGTCTGCCTATGGCATCGTAACTCCTAAACGAACGGACCGATTTTAATGCGGTTTTTTTGTCCGAATCCTGACGTGATCGAGATGGCTCTTATGGTCCCCACACACTATCAATGCGCTGGACAATATCAGCCTGTCCGTTAGAACAAAAATTTGACAGTTTCGAACAACTGACAG
Source organism: Epinotia bilunana (assembly GCA_947049275.1). Classification (NCBI taxonomy): domain Eukaryota; kingdom Metazoa; phylum Arthropoda; class Insecta; order Lepidoptera; family Tortricidae; genus Epinotia; species Epinotia bilunana. The sequence goes on along the minus strand of OX346275.1, from coordinate 10,217,420 downwards.
GCCAAGGACTGCAGGCGGACTGATAGTGGATGGTCCCCTTTAGGTATGGTTGAAACTGAACTTGGTAATGAAAACGAGGGGTTTTCAACTTTCTGTTACTGCTGAGTTCAATTATAAAGTCAACTGATTGACTACCTGGTTAGACTCACATTACCACATCGACGTTACTTTTCGCCCTATTACGAAGGAGTAAGGTGAAAGACTGTAGACATATTTTTGATATTGATAACTGGCTTCTGCCCGCGACTCCGTCTGCGTTGAACTCGTTTGTATCGTAGGTCCATACAAACTTTCACCCCCTCATTTGACCCCCTTAGGGGATCCTTTCCGGGATAAAAACTGTCCTAATATGTCCTCCCCCGGGATTCAAACTATCTCTATACCAAATTCTCTATAATAAATCGATTCAGCCGTTTTACCGTGAAGGGTTAAAAGACGGACAGACACACTTTCACATTTATAATATTAGTATGGATGTAAGAATAATAAAGATGCCTGTTGTCAACCCCCATATTGTCTAGGCAATTTTATAAAGGCTCGTGTTCCCGAGCGTGTCGCATCACTAAACCACTGAGCGGCCTCTTCTGGACCCGGTGGGAGGTGCCCAATTTGTTTACCGACCTCGTGTTAACACTAGATTGGTTGACGTAGATTAGCTATTTATTTACTTCGCTATCACAACATAGTATAAAACAAAGTCGCTTCCCGCTGTCTGTCCCTATGTATGCTTAGATCTTTAAAACTACGCAACGGATTTTGATGCGGTTTTTTTTTTAATAAATCAAGAGGGAGGTTTATATGTATGATATAGTACAAGTGCGAAGCCGGGGCGGGTCGCTAGTTAGAAATAAAAATAATAATAATAATAAATCAGCCTATATACGTCCCACTGCTGGGCACAGGCCACGTCCCATGGATGAGAGGGAAAGGGCAGTAGTCCTCACGCTGGCCAAGTCCGTGTCGAAATCCACACTAATATTAAAAATGCGAAAGTGTGTCTGTCTGTCTATCTGTTGCCTCTTCACGCTTAAACCGCTGAACCGATCGAGGTGAAATTTGGTATGGAGATAATTTGAACCCCGGGGAAGGACATAGGATAGTTTTTATCCCGGAAATCATCCCCTGAGGGGGTGAAATTGGGGATGAAAGTTTGTATCGAGCTACGATATAAACGAGTTCCACGCGGACGGAGTCGCGGGCAGAAGCTAGTACGATATATGTTTTTAAAGTGTAGATAGGCATTTTTCCTTTTTTTTTCACATACCTAATGTACATTGTCTGTTATTCTGTCTGGGCAGACTTGACTATGCCCGCGCCACCGCTCTTTCGTCATTAATCCACAATCGGTTCAGTAGTTTGGCCGTTAAATGGTAACAGACAGACAGAGTTAGAGGCAATCTCCGGAACCACTAATCCGATTTCAAAAATTTTTTCGCCTGCAAATAGAACGCTTTTTTCTGGTTGCTCATCCATACTTATACTATAAATGCGAAAGTGTGTCAGTTTGAGTTCCGGAAATCATCCCCTAAGGGGGTGAAATGCGGGGTGACAGTTTATATGGAGCTACGATATTAACGAGTTAGGCGAACGGAGTCGCGGGAAGAAGCTAGCAGATAAATAAACAACCCGACGGGGGAAATTCTAACAATTCAACCAGTAAAATACACTTACCAGTGTAATTTACAACATGAGAACTCTTTTACATAAACTAGTACCACCGTCCCGCTATCGCGTATGCATTTTGGGTTCATGCATATGCAAGTTGGTTTAAATTAGTACGTGACTGGGGCGGTGGTGGTTAAAAGTTGGATTAAGTTTTGGGTTAGTTAGTAATGGGGTTAAAAGTAGCGGGTTCGGTACTCGGTAAGCGCATTGTGGACAGTACAGAATGGGGCCGCGAATCCGTTTGTCTTAGGCTGGTTTTAGTGTCACGCTGACCAACGGCGCTGACAGGCTAATATGTACGATGTTGAGAGAGCATTTTAGAATAACGCTGAGCGGTGAGCGCTGACGATCGTCAGCATATCATACATCAGCTGCGCGCCGACCGTTCGGCGCTGACGGTCAGCGTGACACTGACACTAAAACCGGCCTTAGGGTGCATACCCACCGGAGATACTTGACATCTAGCTGTAGCATCATCATCGTATCAGCCGAAAGACGTCCACTGCTGGATATAGGCCTCCCCCAAAGAGTGCCACAGTGACCGGTCCTGCGCCACTCGCATCCAGCGAACTCCCGCGACATTTATCAGGTCATCAGTCCACCTTGTGAGATGTAAAGCATGCGAGGTGTCAAATAATTTGAATTGAATTGAATTGAAATATATGAAAACACATATTCGCACTTCTTTGGTGGGTCTTGTTTATCCTTATCCCTTTAAATACTTTATCTTACTTCTTTAGCTTATCCCCATAATACTGGCGGCATTTCTACGCTGGGTAGCCAGGGACAGCATTTGCACCAGTAACAACTGAGCGGGGATCCTCCCCTTTGTCTCTGAGTCAGCGCTATTGTATGTTAGTAACTTGTTTATTTCAGAAATTGTTCTGTTCATTTAAATGCTGTCCAGTACAATAGTACAGAATGTCGCTTAAAGTGAATACCGGTCAAAAGTTCGTTTGAAAGAGCGAACTAAGCTATGAATGATTTTGTATTGCAACGTACACAGCAATTGTATGTTTATGAATTTTATGACTTTGTTGTATTTCAATGTTGTATTGACTTGTCTGTTACGACTTTGTGTTTGTATGTTTTTGTTTATGTGTTTGTAGGTAACAAAAATGTAGATACTTTATCTATCTATCAAATTCTGCTTTCATCCTCTGGAAATAGGATTAGCCTTAGATTAACTTAATGCATTTTTCAATGGCATCACAATTTCAACGGGAATAAAATGTAAATACAACTTTAGCATAATCCCGGACTGTTTTGACAGCAGTTCAAACTGGTTTAGTTCCGGGCTGTCGATGCAAAGGAGATTGTGTCGTGCACGATGGTAATAGGGTTCAAATTAAAGAATTTTGGGAATCGCTACTGTGTTTGAAGGTTTGGCCACGAATGCGGCGGCGGCTGATAGGTACATATGTCGGCGGTATAGTACGTCCGAAACTCTTAGGGTGAGGCCAGACGAGCGTAATTTGCGAGCTGCGAGTCGCGTAATTTCGGTCCGCCCATAGATGGACAAGGACATTTCGGTTTGCCCATATTATATAAGGCAAACCAAATATGGCATATATATATATATATATATATATATATACCTATATGGCAAATGAGTCGCGACTCACAGCTCACAAATTACGCTCGTCTGACCTCACCCTAGTGTACGGCCTGAATGCACGCTCCGCTACGAGCGGGTCGTGGAGCGTACATATAAATTGCATTTGTTTTATATGCACGCTGCACGCTCACAACGCCGCGGAACCTCAGGCCGTACACTTAGAATAAGAGTGTCTCTTTTACGCGGGCGTGATTTACTCGTATCGAGACATGCCCTTAACTAGCAATATATGCAGCTAGGAGTACTTTACTTTATTATACACAAGAATCGGGAAAAAAACAGACGAATTAGGTTAAGGGTGGGTTGCACCAAACCGTCTGCGGTGTCCGTTAAAAATCTGATACTAAAGTTTGACAAGTTTCTATGGGGTGACAGCTGTATCTGTAACCGTAAGTTATTGCAGCCCGCCCTGAGTCTGTTCATAGTCGAACTTGTACGACGTTTGTTCTAGTACAATCTTGCAACTGATAAAGGCTTGCATTTCACCTGCATTGCATTGTAAACAGGATCCAATGCAATCAGGTGCGGTGTCCAATAACAGAGGAATGCAGCGTTGTGAACCGATACCCGACTTGACGTCATTCAGCATAATTCCTTGGGCTTTATAAAGCTGATTTAATTTTAGCACAGGGGACCGATTTTTGACTTTCGAGCGCTCTTAAATCAAATATAAGTAAATACGTTTGTAGTGTCAAAATGGCAGGCACTTACTTTCTACCAATAGAAATCAATAGGAGTGGTGAATACCACTCGTTTTTAAATTTTCCATCGATATTTCTAAATATCATTGCATAATTTTTGAAAGTTTTCGAGTGAAAGAGTCCGAGTGCTCGTAAGTCAAAAATCGGTCCCCTGTTGATATGCGCATTAAGGTGGTTCGACGACCATAGAGATTTCAGAATAATCGTTTTCCCAAAGTATCACGTGACAAATCAATTTCTCAAATTATTCATTCAAGTTTATTCTAGCAAAGGGGGAATTACGCGCAAATAGAAAGTCAATTTATGAGTGTTACATAAGTTTCTTAAAATATAACGCCGTCAGCCTGCAAATGTCAAAATACGTTTTGTATGGTCGTCCACACACCTTAAATATGCTATGTAGCAAGTCTACAACTTTTATAACCGCGATGGTGGCAAACTACGAGAAAAAACTACTAGTGCAGCGATATTTCTGAGCGTGCCTTCGTTTCTGGGCGCGAACAGTGGCAACATTAGCATCGTGATGGCTGCGGCAATAGGGGTGTACACACTAAATAATGTAATCAAAAATGATGTATTTTCATGAAAAAGGATTAAGAATGTAGTTAAATGAAGGAAAAACTTTGCAAGAGGTTGAATAAAAAAAAGTTATAAGTGTCCAAAGTTTTAAGAGTGGGTATGTTCTGTCCCTTTTCGCAAAACGCACCTTCATATGAAACGATTGTCATTTACTATGACGCTCGAGGATTGTGACGTCACAATCTGCCAACGTTTTCTCTCTCTCTAACAAGCAACGTTAAATCTGTTGTAGCTTCGTAATTTTTTGAGATATTTGAATGGGGTTCTTTCTTATGAAGTAATAATACATTTTGAGTGTACATATTACGGTTAATGTCAATCGGTTGATAATTGTGAAGTAGTTTTATCCGGGAACAACATCTTAACATTCTATTCATGTGCACCAAAATGTATAACTACCTACCTAGAGTTGCAGAAACTAGACTTGCCCTAATTATATGCCTGGTGTCTTGATAAAATGTAATATGGCAATTCGGAACACTTTGCCACACCCTTGATCTATAATAATGTTTAAAATTTAATTGTCTGTAGGTTCAAAGGTCAGTAGTTAGCTGTAAGATAATATAGATTTGTATGTCTCTTTCTCAGGCTGAAAATGGAGACGCCAAAATAAGTTATAAGACCTTTTATGTACACCCATTTTCTACAAATAAAATATTGTTTATTCTTATTGGAAAAAATATGTCGTGTTCGAGATAGCCGGCGCTTTTAGCTACTTTAAAATTAGCATAGCAAACCACGTGGGAGACGCGTGTGTTGTAGACAGACGACGCACATTGAGTTGCAAGCGCCGATAGGTCACGGTGAGCGCTTACCAATCGTACCATCACGTGGGCCGTACGTTTGCTTGCCACCGACGTGGTAGATACAAAAAGTCAAAACAAAACTGATTCCAATTCAACATCCGCTAAATAGACCACCAAGCTATTCGAGTGTATTTTTTCTCGAACCGAACATTGCGAACGCGATCATACGCATCAAATTAGGCCGTTTTTCCGTCAAAATAAACCAATCAAACAGCCCATAACAGTCAAAACGACAATTAGTATAAACCAGAAGAGCAATAAAAACAGCCCTCGCCACGGCACAGTACTAACAGTAGGCAGTATATTAACTTGTTTTTTTTTATGTATGAAGATGCCCAATTCGTCAAGCCGCTGCTCAGACGAAGAAAAAAGATAGACAAAGGATACGACGCACCAATTGAAGCCGGTTATTAACCATTCCAAATACGTTAAGCACACGCTCACGCATATGCAAACTAAATTGCACAAAACTCTTCAGTAAGTGTATATATCTTTTTTTAGTGTGAGTCGTTTGAAGGAACATGAAGTAAAAGAACTTCATTCTACAAGTAGGCCGCAATGGCACCTTTAGGGAAATCAAATTCTGCCAGACTTTCTAAAAAATAATACCAATCTCAAAAAGAAACGCTGTCAAACTCAAGTCAGTACTTTTTGCCAAGAAATATTTATTGAATAAATGAAAGGCTTTGGCTCCACTCGGCTCTCTAACACCTCCGAGGTGTCGTTACACCCGATCGCTCTAGGAACGAAAGAGCACGTGCCATGCGGCGAGCACGCGCGAACGGGATGCTATGATTTGAATTTTCTTGCTGTCAAACATCGGTTTTGTTAGACGGAGGAACCAGTGAGCTTCATGTTAGGCTCTGTCGTCGCTTATACCATCAGGTGATATTAGGATCAATCACTGGACAGTATTTTATAAAAAAGGACCTTCTCTACCCGCGATTAACTATTCAGTGCGCGGAGTCAAGATACTGCTTACGATACTTATACTGCGTATACAGCGTGATTTAGAACATTCCCCGGCTGTGAAAAATTAAATTTGATGTTTTATGCCACAATAAACGTTCGTTAGGGGCCAAAAGTTACGGTGTGCTTTAAGCCCCCATATAAAACGTTTACGCCATTTATAGAATGGAGGTTTTATTGATAAGTTAGATGCCGTTGTTTGGATGGCATGACATATACTTAAATCCTACTATAATATTATAAATGCGAAAGTTTAGATATTTGGATGTTTGTTACTCAATCACGCTTAAACGGCTGAACCGATTTGAATGAAATTTTGCACGAAGATAGTTTATAGCCTGGATTAAAATATAGGATAGTTTTTATCCCGGGTCCACGCGGACGAAGTCGCGGGCGGAAGCTATTAGGATATAATCCACACAGCAATGTTCAGAAGATATTGAAATATTGTATGTATGTATGTAAGCACTTTATTGTACACAATAACAGGTTAAAGAATATACATGTCACACAATAGATCAAAGTACAAAGGCGAACTTATCCCTATAAGGGATCTCTTCCAGCTAACCTTTGAGCAATTGAGAGGAAGGTAGGTAGACCGAGATAGGCAAACTTATACCGTGTACAAAAACACAGAAAAAAAAAAAATATCTATTAGTAGACTAGCGTTTTCCCTCAGTTTTGAACAATGAGAAGTACTTACTCATAGCACAGATTATATAATAGATAGTCCGCTGGATATATACTTACGGGCGGCGCAGGGATGGGTCATTGTGGCAGTCTTTGGGGGAGGCCTATGTCCAGCAGTGTACTATCGACAACACAGCTAACTGACCATCGGTGCACCTTAAATACATTGTAATAAGGTTCTATATAAACACAGGATGGTCAGTTAACAGTGTTATCGTTTGTACGTCTTTCGGCTGATATGATGATGACTCATATAAAAAAAGAATTTCTTTAATTTTATTGAACGAATGAAGCGAAAAAAGTTTTCTGCTTAAGAGTCCGCAGTAAGCTCGATTCTCCATACACACGTAGTTACGCTCTCATTTCAAAACTACGTAGTCGGTCCCAAAGTTCTGTCACAAATGAAAATAATGATAAAAACAAAAGTAGCAATCAATTTTTAATAAATTATATACCGATTTAAAGTACATTTAATAAAGAATTAAAATTACTCAAAATTATTCAAAATGACCTCCTTTGTTTTTAATACAGGCCCTTAATCGGTGTGGCCAGTCGTCTATCGCAGCACGCACCATTTTCATATCTATCTCAGTGACTGCTTTTCTTAAAAATGACTTTAGGCTCTCCAAATTTTTATGTGGTTTAGCACAGACCTTCCCCTCTAAGACCTGCCAAATTTTATAGTCCAAAGGATTAAGGTCCGGACTAGAGGAAGGCCAATCTTCGTGTCTTATAAAGTCGATTTTTTGACGGTCAAACCAGGCTTGAGTGGTCTTGGCTTTGTGTGCTGGCGCAGAATCCTGCTGGAACACAAAATTATGTCCCGAAAATAGCGTGTTGGGCAGATCTTTGACAACCTTATCCAAAACTGTCTCTTGGTATACTTTCGCACTGATTTTGACACCTTTTTCGCAAAAATGAACCTCAGTTGGCCCGTAATAAGATACACCCAACCAGACCATCACTGATGATGGATGATGCCCATGTTGCACCCGCGGAACTCTTTTTCCTGCTTCTTCAGAGCTCCTAGCGTACACTCTATAATTCTGTTTATTGTACTTCTCTTCAATATCGAAAATCTTTTCGTCTGTAAAGAGGATATCACGGTGTCGATTTTTCGCGTACCGCTTTAACAACTTCCGGGATCTTTTAAGCCTTATTGTTTTTAGACGGGCATTAAGTAAGTGCCCATGCTTTTTTTTGTATGCTCGTAGACTAAGATCTTCGTTTAAAACCTTTTTGACGGTTTTTCTACTGACACCCATCTGCAAAGCCATCAATTTCTGTTTTCGGACAGGATTTCTTGCTATGCGCGCCTTGATCGCTTTGATCACTGCTGGTGTTCGTACGGAGCGAGGCCGGCCAATTATTTTCTTGTCCTCAACACTGGAGACTTCATTGTACCTATCAATAGTACGGTACACAAACCTAAGCGTTATTTTTAAATTTTTGAGCAACTTGAAAATGGTACTTGGCGAGTGCCCACAGCGGTGCAATGCTAAAACAGCTATTCGGTTATCTTTCAATGTCCACTCCATCGTGAAAAATTGCAACGAATGACTGTTTTTTGTTTTAAAATAATTGTCAAACATTCAAAAATGGAATGCAATAAAATATTCTTAAAATCATCTTCTAAATTTAAAAATAATATGCCAGTGACAGAACTTTGGGACCGACTACGTACGTGTTGGATTGTAACGAAACTTTGCATATACAATGACATGAGGTATATCTATGTCTGTAATTAGTTTATGAAGCTTCAGATACCATAATAAAAAAATAGAGCGAATTTAAGTTTTTCATACAAAACTTGTTTTTGCTGTATTTCGTTTGTGTTATAAACTGGAACCATATAAACTAATTACAGACATAGATATACCTCATGTCAATGTATGTGCAAAGTTTCGTCACAATCCAACACGTAATTTTAAAATGAGAGCGTAACTACGTTTCTATGGGAAGGTGAAATTCGGCCGAGCTTACTGCGGACTCTTAAGTTTGGGCCAAAATTTATTCGTATGTCCGACTCGTCGCATTTCTCAACCGATTCTCAACCGATTCTCGGGAAATTGTGTGAGCATGCTCAATAATTATATAGATTCTTATGTCTATTCATTTTTTTTTTTCAACGGACCGGGGCTTGTTCTATCTAGAGCCACTTAGTCTCTAGTGCTGAACACTCCTTTTTCGAAGTTTGATTGAAAAACTTCAAAAGCTACGGTAGCCTAGTGGTTCAGGCATGCGGCTGTCAAGAGGCGGTCGTGGGTTCGAATCCCGGCACGTACCTATGGGTTTTTCGGAACAGCACGGAACATTTACTGTTAGGTTTTCGGTGAAGGAAAACATCGTAAGTGCACCGGTCTAATCCCAATAAGGCCTAGTTTTCCCTCTGGGTTGGAAGGTCAGATTCAGATGGTAGTCGCTTTCGTAGAACTAGTGCCTATGCAAAATCTTGAGATTAGGTGTCAAAGCCGACCCCGGGCTCTTTTAGGGCACAACCGGGAAGGAGGATGATGTAGACCTACCGGTCTAGGCAAGGTCACGTGCCAACGCTAGTTCATAAAATGAGCGCAACAACCTTCAACCTTTGAAACTGGAAAGGTTTAACTCAAGTAATACGAGTAGGTACACCAACTCAGTATTTCGTGAAATAAATCCCCTTGAAATTTATGCGACAACCCACGAGCATTCAAAAACAACTTAACAACATACAAAAACCCAACCACTTGAGACCCTTTTCTTCTGAACATTCGCTCTGGCAGCTGGCGGCGTTAGCTACGTTGGGAAATAAACTTTTCCGTCCCCGTAATAGAGTAGATATTAGCAAAGTTGAGATTAAGCTTGCAATTTGCGAAAATTGAGATAAAAAGATTATGAAGACGTTTTCACTTTTATTGGTTCTCTATTATGATTCATGGGAGAAATTGCTTGTTAGTGGACAATTACAAATTATTATTGAAAAATATGAAAGGGTTTATGAAGTCACTACTAACAAAAAAATGTAAAGAATGAAGGCACGTTTTAAGGTTTCTATATTCATGTAAGGTGACATACATGTACGATTTATATTCTACTAGCTGATGCCCGCTGCTTCGCCCGCGTGGCTATAGGAAAATGTAACATATTGAATTTCCCCGTGGGAATTAGAGGTTCTCCCGCTGGAAAAAGTAGACTAATTCACTCTCCAGCCTTTAAACTATCTCCGTACAAAAGATCACATTAATACGACGCTCCGTTGCGACGTGAAAGGACAAAACCACACACACACACACTTTCGCATTTATAATATTAGTAAGGAGGAGAATTTGGAAAGAAGAAGTCGCGGGCGGAAGCTAGTATTGCCGCCCGCGACTTCTTCTGCATCGACCCGGTATAAAAACTATTCTATATTTTAATCCAAGCTATCTTCGTGCAAAATTTCACCCAAATCGGTTGAGCAGAACTCTATAGATTTAACTTACGATGTCAAATCACTACAAAACATATAATTTCATCCAATGTTATGTCACTTAGTCCTTTATCGTACGTAGAGGTATCTCCTCGAACTGTCATTTAACTTGATGTGGGCCAAACTGCCAAAAACAGTTGCCTTTTGTCCCGGAATTATTAATGTTGGCAACTCGACGGGGATAAAAAGGCGGTGAAAAAAGTCTATGGTATGGTGGGACGGTATGAATTTCAAATATCAAATAATCAATAATGTTGCATTTTCTCGAAGAATAATTTAAAATGTACCTAGTCAAATGGAGAAACAAGCAAAGCATTGCCGTTTCCTCTGTCTCCTGGCAGAACCTGCAAGAAGTATCTACCCAGGGTGGCACGTCATGCACCCAGAAGATGTACAACATATCACTGCCCAAAGAATCTGGAATTTCCTAGAGACAACGGGTCTTAACGGTGAAATCTTCAAGTGAAATAAAAAGATTTTTCAACCCACCTAACCTAACCTAAACCAATTGCTTTTTTCAAATTTTATAGCCTATGTCACTCCCACGATCAAGAGGAATCCAACGACACCTCATATGTCGAAATCCGTCAAACGGTTTAGGCTGCAGGGCGTGCCAAAGAGTAAGGTCACATACATACCTACATATACATACGCTCTCGAAAAACATAACCTTCCTCTCCTTCGGCAGTCGGGTAACAAGCAACGCAAGGTTAAATATAAAGTTAGAAGTGTCCTAAGTTTTAATAAGGGGTATGTTCTGTCCCTTTTCCGCAAAACGAAACTTCATACGAAACGAATGTCATTTACAGATTGTGACGTCATTAACTGCGAGAGTTTTCTCTCTCTAACAAGCAATATTAAAACGGTTGTAGCTTCGTAATTCTTTGAAATATCGGAATGGGATTTTAGTCACAAGGCATATTTTTTGCACTAGCTTCTCCCCGCGACTCCGTCCGTGTGGAACTCGTTAATATCGTAGCTCGATACAAACTTTCATCCCCCATTTCACCCTCTCAGGGGATGATTTCCGGGATAAAAACTATCCTATGTCCTTCCCCAGGAATCAAACTATCTCCATACCAAATTTCATCTCAATCGGTTCAGCGGTTTAAGCATGAAGAGGTAACAGACAGACAGACAGACACACTTTCGCATTTATAATATTAGTATGGATGCGATCCGCCATATCCAAGTCGGTACCAGTAGCTGTCAAGTCAACACAACAAGCGTCAAGTCAGTTTAGTGTCGGCGCGCTTCTGACTTCTCTCAAGGGGGTGCATTGAAAATTATCGCGTGCTTTGAAACGCCGTTCTAACTAAATTAAGAAACAATGAGGTCTGATTTTCAGATATATGATTCTGGGCCGTATGATTTTTTATCTGCCTAAAGATTAAAAATAACTATTCCGCCATCTTAGATGGTCCGCCATATTGGATTTAGAATGTCGTAACGTACCTTATCGTGCATTGTCATCCAAACTAAACGTGTATACAAAATTTTAGCTCAATCGGTTGAAAATATCTTTACTTCAAAATTGAGTTCAAAGATTCCACCCGAACAAATTACATACATACATACATTGCAAGTTAAATAAAAGCTTCTAAAAAATCCAACTTTTGGGTCTTTATTTTCCTTTTTTACTCAGCCTACTCAAACTATACACTATTTTACGACACAATCAAATGAATACTATAGCATTTTATCTTATCTAAAATCTCACTTAATCAAATATAAATAAAACTTCAGTAACTTATTAGGTATTTATCGAAATTCGTCCAAAAAAGCCATTCCCGAAGTGAATTGCATCTCTTTTTCTCGTGCGCGGAAGGCATAAGCGTGTCTCTGTCTAGGGAGCGTGGTCGACTCGAATCAAGGCATCTCCTTAAATAGCAGGCGTCCACTGCACCTCGGACGGTGTATATTTATCATCATACCGTCTGCCTATTTGCCACCGACGTGTGAATATCGGAGGCCATAATGGTTCTAAGGAGAGTTTTCGAAGCGTTGTGAAAACCCTGAAAGGGTGAAACAGGGAATGATAGGTATGTGCGTAATGGTACCCGATTCTATAGCGGCCTCTAAAGTTCCTAATTTTATTTAGGTGTCGCTAAAACAGTTATTGTATTCTATAAGCAGCTGTCATAATCAAATTACAGCGCTAATTTGAATCTGACGTATCTTTAGTTTAGGCGGTCTATACCACTTACTTGCTGCCTAAATGCTATTCTAAATATGTCGTTTTTAATCTGCCGCCTAAATTATGTCCAAAAATTAGACAATTTAGTTTTAGGCTAGTTAAGCCATGCGCACGTAGAATCGGGTCCAATGTTGCGCATAATGAAGATTTAGAATCCTTCGGAAACCATTTCATTTTGGATATTGTTTATTTAAGGGAAATGAAAACGCGAGAAACTTTTTTTAATACTAGCTGGCCGCGTGGCTCCGCCCGTGTATAAACAAGAACGAAAGCGAAACCGTAGGATAAAGTATACTACGTGTTTTTTTTTTAAATTTCCGTTAATTGCAAGGGGGCATAGGTTAGATCAAATAAAGTTAATTTCTCCAAGACAGTAGTACATTAACTCTTACTGTTATCAAGATATTCAATATTTTAATTTAATCAGATTTGCAGCTTTAACCACTGTTAATGCCAAATTCAATTATTTCAAGTAATAATTATGCTTATTTGTTTCTGTGAATGTACTCTGCAATATGCCGAAGTTAACTGAAATTCCCGGGAACACCGTGTATAATGTATATGCCTGATGAAAGTATTTTTAACCGACTTCAAAAAAAAGGAGGAGGTTCTCAATTCGGTTCTATTTTTTTTCATTTTTTTTTTCAATGTTTGTTACCTCAGAACTCCGTCATTGATGAGCCGATTCATAAATATTTTTTGTTTGTTTGTAAGTATATGCTTTCAGGTGGGTCCCATTTTTTTGAAAATTCAATTGGATGATGGGATCCATGAGGAATTGAGGGAACTCCTCAATTATATTAGGCACGCGTGTAGTGATTTTGGTATTTTCTATTATAACTCGTGTATTTACATCCGGAAATCATAAATTCGTGGAGTGGAATTGATGATGAAGACCACAGATGACTTATGGAATTCCTCAATTATGTACTTAAAAGTACAAAAGTATATCACAGATTCTGATTAGATTCCGTTGAAATAGCAACTAATGAAGTGCCAAGGGTCCTCGTGGAATCGCCGAAAGTCCTCAAATATTATCGGGTCACATACAGCGATTGGGTTTTTTTCTATAATAATCAACGCATTTGCTCTCGGAAATCAGTTCATGAGGTAAATTGGAAAAGAAATGTTCTCGTGGCTTGGCGGAGTACTAAATTGAAGTCGGTTAAAACTTTGTTTTTAAAGTAAATTATTTTAAATCGGATAGGTAAGTGGTTCCAGTGATTACCCCCTACATAAAAACTTGTAAAGCTACACCCTCACAAAGTTACCCACTAACAAACTGTATCTCTTTATAATATTAGTGTAGAAGATTATAGGCATGCAATAAAATATGTATTTTGACCATTCTCTACGCCTACGATTCCAGATGACTCACAAACGCCGTCACCCCCGGGGTCCGCTTTGGCACCTTATCCCAAGATTTGGCATAGGCACTAGTTTTACGAAAGCGACTGTCCTCTGACCTTCCAACCCAGAGGGAAATCTAGACCTCATTGGGTTCCCACGCGACTTTTTCCTTCACCGAAAAGCCACTGTTTATTATCAAATGATATTTTCATACATAAGATTTAAAAAAAAACCATTGGTACAGTCAGCATCAAAAGTAACTGCGCAAACGAAGACGTCAAAAGTCCTTATTAAAAGGGAATAAGAGCTTTTGACGTCTTCGATTGTGCAGTTACTTTTGATGCTGACTGTACGACAAACAACAAACGCCGTCGATTCTTTATTGATTTGAGGATCAATTATGTTGACAGCTAATCCCACTTATATTATAAATTCGAAAGTGTGTCTGTCTGTCAGTCTCTTGACTGAAATTTGGAATACACATAGTTTGAATCCAGGGGAAGGACATAGGTTAGTTTTTATCCTAGAAATCATCCACTAAGGGGGTGAAATGGGGGGTGAATATTTGTATGGAGATGGAGATACCATATAAACGAACTCCACGCGGACGGAGTCGCGGGCAGAATCTAGTAGAAAATAAAGGTCTTTTACTCTAAACACAGCGCATCCCTCGGAGCTTTTTTCTGTGTTTTACCTGTGTTTTACCTGTGTCTTGTATACAATAAAGTATAGACATATTCACGCCTTTATTCCCAAAAGGGGTAGACAGAGCACATGCAACTTATGTTACAGTGCCATTTTTAGTATAAATGTGGGTAAAAAACATCAACAAAATTCGATATCGCAGTGATAGTTTGCTAGCCCATAACACACTTCAACCCTGCTCCCTTAGTCGACTTTTACGACACCCACGGGAAGAAAGGAGGTGGTGATTCTAACCCGACACCACACGGGGATAATCTTGATATAATATCTATTTTCGTTTACAAATTATTTCGATTACACTCATAATCTGCTAAATTGACCCTTGTTACGTTACACCAAACTCCATTTTCCATTAACGACCCTTCCAATATCACCTGACACAAATACAAAGAAACAGATTCCGGATATCGAAATACAAATTCGGGCATAAATCCCGCTGTCGCCCGGGATTCCCGTGTCCCGGCAGTTAATCTTGTGAAAAATGCCCGTAACTAGTTGTTACCTTCCCTGTTTATGTGTCAGAGATGGCCCATGTAATGTTAAGAGCATTTTAGTATACAAGTGTTTAAATTATAGTCATATATATACAGTGCGTTAGCCGGTTAGGTAAGCAGGCTTTTTTTAAGTAGGGTAAACTAACGTTCTAGTTCTTTAACTTAATCATGACCTTAATTCAAATAATTAACTATAAATCCGAGTTCATACATTTTTTAACAAAATTTAAATTGCCAGCAATGTACAGGAAAGTAAATTGACAAATAAGTGTAAATGACAGCTCTTCATACTTTGTTTATTAAGGCGTCATACACCTAGTACATTGAAGGTTTGTATTGTGGAAAAATAATTGTGCAGTCAATTTACACAAATATGATTTGCAGATACATGCAAACAATTGCTAATGGAACATATTATTATCAGTTTTAATAAATGCCCGCGTGACGGTTACACACTGTATATATTCACAATCACAATCATACATACACATTAAAAAAACTAAATAAAGTTGAAGCTTGATATTTTCCGAATATTTTCGCACGTTTTGTTACCTATAGTTGCTGGTGGTTGTAAATAATCCATACTAATATTATAAATGCGAAAGTGTGCCTATCTGTCTGTCTGTCTGTTACCTCTTCACGCTTAAACCGCTGAACCGATTTGGATGAAATTTGGTATAGAGATAGTTTGAGTCCTGGGGAAGGACATAGGATAGTTTTTATCCCGGAAATCACCCCCCCCCCCCCCCCCAGGGATGAAAGTTTGTATGGAGCTACGATATAAACGAATTCCACGCGGACGGAGTCGCGGGCAGAAGCTAGTTATTTATACGGCATGCATCCGGGAGCTCTGGCGACCTTCCACACCACGCCAGCACTGCCTTCGTCTAAACCTAGCTTTAGGCCGCGGACTGGACGCCAGCGGGCAGCGGGGCGACGAGCGGCAGTTCATACATTCGAGCGACTTCAATGTATGGGCAGCCGCGCCCTGACGTCACGACATTGCGCGGCGGCGGCAGCGGTTATTCTAATTCATTGCGTGTGATCCCCACTAACCACAGTACGTTGTGCGTCTCCGCCGCGCAATAAACAGATAAAACGCTTGCCGCGCCGCAATTCGCGCAGTGTCGCGGCCGGGCCGTTAAGAATAAGAACTTATTTATAACTTTTAAGGTTATACCTTTGTCAATAATACAAAAACGGGTTCACCCGAATCTGTATTTATTTCAGAGCGTTCGTCAAATTAACGAACCCATTTACGAATTGTGTAAAATCCTAAATAAATAATTAAACGTAATAAAATGTAAAATGTCACGGAGGCGTAGAATTGTGAATAAATTAGAAGCGCCTCGGAAACGATCGTAAAGTCCGGCCATTTTGATTGTTAGCTTTGGTATTTTACCCAAACTTTATCTTCGAGTAATTTGAGTACTAAAGTAACGACCGAAAATATGTTTAAACCGAGACTATTATTTTTTAATATCTGAAAATTTTCGAATTGTTTACAGAGAATGCCGAGCAAATCGCATATTTGAAACTAAATAGGGCAAATGATGATTACGGCAAACGTAACATTTATGGCAAATGAAATTATGAATTTTATTACCTAACCCTTTAATTACATAGATTCAAAGTTGTATACTTATTTGCCCATACTGTATGTGAACGTGACTATGACATAGAGTTGTAAATAAATTTGAACTGGCACGGAAACTACCGTGAAGTCCGTGGCGACTTCAGCATTATTCATTCTGTCACCTGATAGGGTTGAAAAATAAGCCTTTTGCGCCCAGATAATTTGTAGATAGACTAATGTTTTAGATAGGAATTAAGTATGTTACCAAGTAGTTTTTGTTTGTTTAAAATCATACACATATTTTTAGACTCGTAGTGGTAAGTAGTGCAGTGGCATTTCCCGCAAGTTTCGTTTTAACTTAACTTTATTTGAAAAAGAATCAAAAAATGTTTTTACAGGATTTTGAATTTATAATTAACAAAAAACCCGGGGCCCAGAAGTTCCACACACTCACAGTAGATGGCGCGCTATGAAACGAGAGTGAATTTAAATTAGCTCGTGTCGCAACCGTAAAGCCAGGCGGCCAACTTTGCCCGTTCGCCGATGGGCATTACTCAGAGTGCCCGACAATAGGGTTGTCACTCTCGAATATGACTTTTACTAAATTTGGTCAAAAATTGGTGCTCTTTGTAGATGAGCGTGCGGAAACTTAGTTTTTCCCCAGTATTGCTTTTTTCCTTTCTCCAAGCAACGGCTAGTACGACTGACACACTCGCATCAAAATTGTAGTTTTCCTACTATTTTTCAAACAAAACTGACTTGGGTCAGTCTTCATCTCCAGGTCTCCAGCCACATAATCTATATGCCCGTCTGTCCAGCTGTTCTCCTCTACAGGTCGCATTTCTGAACCGATTCAATAAATACGTAATAGGTATATAAAAAGTGCTTGCGAGTTTTACTGCTCACAGAGCCACTAGATTATACCCCTTTAGAACTTGTCAACGTAGGAAATGCTCATATATACATTGATATTGATATTTATTTATCTCATAATATTACATTGCATTATAAATAAACATTAATCTAAATCTATAGGAATGAATACTATGATCGTCAAGGATATAATAATATTAATAATTGAAAATAAAAAATAAATTTAATTTGTAATTTAAGCGTTAACTCTATCTCATATCTATTATATATATCGTCGTCTAGTACCCATAACACAAGCCTTACTGTGCTTACTATGGGACTAGGTCGATTTGTGTAAGATTGTCCCCTTATATTTATTTATTACTTATTATTATTATTTATCTTCATTTCCTCATCTTAGGGTAAAAAAGTTTCTGTCAAAAATTTCATTTTTGGTAAGTACAAGCTCTTATTGCCGACTGTACTTTTCTGTATAGCGTCATCAACTACTCGTTGATCCGATTCTAACGAGCCCAAACTCAACGGGGTTACGTCGGTTAAGTACTGAATTCCCATGGCCACCTTCTGTCTCCATCATCAGATCAGCTCGATGGTACCATAATATTGAATTGTCATCCAAACTATACTTATACCCAAAATTTCAGCTCAATCGGTCAGCGGGAAGTGGGTCAAATTTAACTTACAAGATTTGATTACAGACAGACAGACAGACAATGGGACAGGTGAAACTAAATAAAAGCTTGTAAAATATAAATGTTGCAGCGAGCGTATGACAGCTTTGGAGTTTCAAGCTGCGATATCTTAATTTTCTCATCTTAGAATTAAAAAAAATATATCAACCGTTGTCAACCCTGCTTGAACAACGGGGCGGTTTCATTTAAGCTTCTTCATGAGCTCATTTGAAGGGTTGAAATTGTATCTTGGTTTTTCTCGGCAATAAAAGAGTTGATATTTCGTTATGTGTTTTTAACGTTAATTTATCGTGCTACTTTTACAATTTGAGTTCAGGCGGGGAATATTTAGAGGTGAATTTATTCTTTATTGTTTTCCTTGAAATATGCCGTAATGGTATTGGTACAACAAGAATACATCAACACCTTTTACTGAGTACTTTATTAGGCAGCAATCGACACCTGAATAAGATACTAAAATAATGTGCACGAAATTCTAGTGTCAATAAGTGATCTGTTTCCGTGCGTGCAATGCACACTCACACTGTGGTCTCCTGCGGACCACGCATTCACGAAAGAAGTACCAACCTAGGGCGGCACATCGTGCACCCAGAAGAGGTATAACATATTACCGTCACCGCCCAAAGAATCTGGAATTCCCG
This sequence comes from Epinotia bilunana, assembly GCA_947049275.1. Lineage (NCBI taxonomy): Eukaryota > Metazoa > Arthropoda > Insecta > Lepidoptera > Tortricidae > Epinotia > Epinotia bilunana. Next base: position 10,198,416 of record OX346275.1, on the reverse strand, counting down.
GAGGCAACGGGTCACCTAAAAAAGTGAACCCTAAAAAAGGGCTGCCACAATACATCACTTGCTGGCCGAGGTTTTCATCGATTTTTGACAAGTTTTGAATCGTATCTCCTACTTTTGCACTGCAGATAGAATCCTACTAATATTATAAATGCGAAAGTTTAGATGTTTGGATGTTAGTTACTCAATCACGCTTAAACGGCTGAGCCGATTTGAATGAAATTTTGCACGAAGATAGTTTATAGCCTGGATTAAAATATAGGATAGTTTTTATCCCGAGTCCACGCAGACGAAGTCGCGGGCGGAAGCTATTTATTTATAAATCAAACAGCTATAGGTTCTTCAATCCAACCAATCAACTATGATTTGGTTACAATGGATACATTTTTGTGTTAGAAAATTTATATGTCAATTACTGATATATATATTGTATGAAGATAATATTGTAACAGCTATGTTTTATAAGTTGTTATGTCTATTTGAATCATGTTTTAAGGTGTGCAATAAAGAGTATTTGTATTGTATTGTATGTATACTCTGCTTGTACGGTCGCGTTCTTTAATTTAGGACCATTTCAAAAAATATTATTTTTATTCCTATACAATTTGACAGGATTGTCAACTTTAAGTGGGTCTCAAATTAATGTTCGTGACTGTACATATCATCATGGTCATCTTATCAGCCGACAGACTTCCACTGGTAGACATAGCTCTCCCCTCCAGCCCCCCTAGCACACTAGGTTTTATGTCCGACGTAAAGAAGTCGTCCCTCTTGCACTCGCATACTTGCCAGAATGGGACACCGACATAAAACTTAGGGTACTAGTCCCCCTGAGCACCATACATATATTCTATACTCTGTGCTGACCCTGCCATTGCCAGGCAAATATATACCTAGTGTTATCAATGCTGCCCCCCTATTCTGTAACTTGTTATAAGCTCACCTCAACGCTCAACCACAAATATATCTTGACACCGCGATGCGTAGCAACTAAGCGTAGGTAGAGGTCTATAGTTTCGTGACGGGTGACCAGCGGGGTGAGCCGCATTAACGCGTAGCGATTAACAGCCCAGGGGTGAATCGGTGTTGAAGCCGGGGTGCACAGCAAACACAGACGGTTCTCAAATAAAGCTATCGTTCTTAATTATTCTCGCTCGTTTAATTGACGTACTTAATTATTTATCATTTGCGGTGGCAGAGGGGCAGAAATCGTTTATTTTTATTATCTAAGCTATGATTAATTGATATGTCAGTCGAGAATAAAAGGTGTTTTTATTTCTACAGTATATAAATTCGATTTTACGTGCATGGTGTATACCATAGGTTATATTTCATACCGTGGGTCTGCCTGGCTTCTTTGTACAGTCAAGTGTAAAAATATGGGTGCATACAATTTACTCATAAATATGTCCCATAGCTCTTATGTCAGCGGATTAAGGTTTTGGTACATATTTATGAGAAGATGCATTCGATACATATTTTTGTACCTGATTGTAGTTACTACACGGGCAAAGTTGCACGGGCACCTAGTAACACTGAATATAATTGCTTCGTAATACAAATTTATTTAATAAACATATAATAGGAACATGTTAAATTAACAAAAATAAACAAAATTGCTTCGTTATATCGCAAATAACGATATCAGCGATATCGCGATCCATCATTCAACAACATCGCCTCCTGAATGCGACCCGAAAACGACGTCGCTGTGGCTCTCAGGAAACTATAATATAAAAAAACTTTCCTCGTCATTCATAAATATTAAATCTACCTACTTGCATATTAAAGAAAACGACAAAATGCCAAAAAACTTTACAGTATAAGTTTGCGAGTTTTATTTGGTCGAATCATATTCGTACTGTGCACTCAACATGGTACAGTAAAGTTTAGGAGTAAGTTATAATAGGGCAGTTTCAGGTGATAATGTGGACGCGCTGAACAAAAGCAATTTTTTTTTATTAATAACTAGCTGATGCCCGCGGCTTCGCCCGCGTGGTTATAGGAAAATGTAACATATTGAATTTTCTCGTGGGAATTAGATGTTTTCCCGCTGGAAAAAGTAGCCTATGTCACTCTCCAGCCTCTAAACTATCTCCGTACAAAAAATCACATTAATACGACGCTCCGTTGCGACGTGAAAGAAGGACAAACAAACAAACACACACACACACACACACACTTTCGCATTTATAATATTAGTAAGGATTAACTATAATCTAATGGCCGCATTAAAATTAAATATGGCCGACGGAGGAGTTGGTACCTATCGAAAACTTAAAGCTGTGGACCTAACAAGTGCCTGAAAAAAAATTGGTGCTTTTGTCCAGCGTGTCCACATTTACGACAGTTTGTTCGAACACTGCCCCACTATTATATCTGTCAAACCAGTTCTACTCACATTTTGACAAATTAAACATGTCTATGGCAACCTCTCTATGTAAGTACTTAATAGGTCTAAATTGTCAAAACTATACGCTGGCTGTAAAGCCCATTTTATTTACTATTATCTCGATTATCTTTTTGTATTCTTTGCCGTGAAGACATGTTCTAGTTTGATTTTCTTCTATAAATAATGGAATACCAACGCAAAAATAAAATTTACCAACAACAAGATAAAAAAACCATTGTTTGTAACAATAGTTAATGTCAAGTTCTGAACGTCTGCTAATCCAATACTAATATTCTAAATGCGAAAGTTCCACGAGGACGGAGTCGCGGGCAAAAGCTAGTTATTTATAAGTTAAATAAAGGTTGAGCTTTTTGTAAAAACATAAATATATTTAAAATATAAATATATTTGTGGACAATCTTACACAAATCGACCTAATCCCAAAATAAGCAAAGCTTGTACTATGGGTACTAGACGACGATATACATACTTATATAGATAAATAAATACTTAAATACATAGAAAACATCCATGACTCAGAACAAATATTCATGCTCATCACAGAAATAAATGCCCTTACCGGGATTCGAACCCGGGACCTCCGGCTTCGTAGGCAGGGTCACTACCAACTAGGCTACAGAGGTCGTCAAATATTTCTGTACAAGCAATATTGCCGAAGACTCGAAGACTATACTTTTCTTTTCACAGTGATCAACAACTTTACGTGCGATTGGTCAAAAAGATGTGCAATCACATAAGTTTATAGTGCCACATTTTTCTCAGTGTGAGAGGGTCCCAATGAGCCCCAACAGGAAGGTACGTTTATCATGTGTAGTTTAGGAATCGCAATGGCCACCTCCTGTCTCCGTCATCAGATCAGTTCGTAGGTGCCATAATATTTCGTTGTCACCGTCGGCAAGTGGCTGAAAATGGTTTGCCAAGGACAACTTACATGCTTTTACAAACGAACAGATAAGCTTGTAAAAAAAGACAGAGCGGGAACAAGGCGTCATATGTAAATACATAAGCCGTGTGGTGGTATAAAACCTGCATTTATCTAAATAGATAAATGCAGGTTTTATACCACCACACGGTTTTATCCGAATGTTGCCTTACACAAATATGAATATGTAATGTGACCAAATTATCGCAGAACAAAGTTTCCGCTGTTGGTCAGGGTTGGCAAAACCAATTTAACTCGTAATTTACTCCCTTTGTGCAAAACCATAAGACGTAGTTTCGAGACCACCAGCACCACTATTTTTTTGTTGATAATTTCAATTCGACAAAACAAGAATATATTCATAGTTTTTATTAACTAAATAGCTGTGGCCGCGTAGAACTTTGATCGTTAGCCTCTACACATTTTCAACCCCCATTTCATCCTTTTAGGGACTCAAAACTAATCCATTCCTTTCTTCTACCTCAGTTCAATGCTTTATAGGTAAACGTAAAGGCAACACACAGGGGTACATTCGCATTTAGGCCAGGTTTTATAACAGACTAGCTTCTGCCCGCGACTAGCGCGTAGCGCCATACCATAAAAACTATCCTATGCAAATTTCATCTAAATCAGTTCAGCGGTTTAAGCACAAAGAGGTAACAGGCAGACAGATACACTTTCGCATTTATAATATTAGTATGTATTTTTATTCTAGCTTGTTCAAATCAGGCCTTGGCTACTACAAACCTGTTTAGCTATCAGGGCCTCTAACAATTCACAACCAAAACCACTTCACCGCTAATATCTTGACCCCCAGTTCAGATGCAACTACGTGCAATACGAGATCAGATTTACTGGTTAGCACTGATGCTCGGCATTATGAGCATGCCCTGAAGCACAGAATAAATAATAGTACTACGTACAGAAGGTTCTCCGTTATCAAATCCCCTGTTTAGGTATGCCGAACGAGCCTAAACGTGGCCGTCCCTTTCTACCGCATGCAACGCGCTGCGAGAGAACGCGGGCGTGGCGTAGCCGCGCTAACATACCCACTGGAGCCGGGAGGCCGGCATGTACTTGTAGCGGTGCGACGAAATCACAGAGTGAGCCGCCCCTACCTGAAGTTACATGGAGTTAGAGTGGTCAGCGTCGCCCGTGAATGGGACACTTAGTGGGACGAATCGAGTTCCAAAGTGGGACAAACAAATAAGCATATCCTGCACGAATTCAGCAATAAGTGTGTGCAGAGGTTATTTGCATTATGACATTAAGTAATTGCGATGTCAAAATGGTTCTGCAGCTAAACTGTATTAGTAATTTTGTCCGACTTTTAATTAAAACCATTGCCGGGCCCCAAATTAGTTGAAAGGCGTTGGTAGTTACTATCCTTACAATGAACATTGTTTGACTCTATCATTAAGCCGGGGTTATATTAGAGCCACGCCGCGTGTCGCAACGCAAATCGGTTACGTACATTTTGTATGAACGTGGTTACATTAGCACAGTCCCGCGTGTCGCCACGATCAATACAAAGTACGCGTTGCGATACGCGGCGCGGCGTGGCTCTAATATAATTTTGCCCTTATGTGAATGTGTGTATTAATATCGTGGCTTCTCATCCACTCTTTTTATGACATTAAAGATTTTTATGAGTTACCTACCACAATAATTATGAATATTCGTATATATGTAAATTATGACATTTAATATTTAGTATATTATTAATAAATTACTTATGACTTGTGTGAATGCACAGTTGGCCAAGAAAGTAGGGTTAGGGTCGAAAAGGGTCGACTATATCTAAAATAAGTAATAAATAAATAAATAAATATTAGGGAACAAGTTACACAAATCGATCTAGTCCCAAACTAAGCAAAGCTTGTACTATGGGTACTAGACGACGATAAACATACTTATATACATAAATAAATACTTAAATACATAGAAAACATCTACGACTCAGGAACAAATATTCGTGCTCATCACACAAATAAATGCCCTTACCGGGATTCGAACCCAGGACCTCTTGCTTCGTAGGCAGGGTCACTACCAACTAGGCTAAAGCAGTCGTCAAATAAATTAGCTTATTTTTCTAAATAACCAGTAAATTTCAAAAGAAATCGTAAATTGATACATAATAAAATAACGCGACATCCAAAGCTTAACAGTGTAAAAATACCACTGACCACTGAAATAACCATTTTCTTGGCTGTCCATTTTAAGAAAAAATCACGATTCAGAAATTAACCCTCGCGGTACAGCGACATCTAACTAGCGAAAACTCATCCTCCCAGAGTTATTCCCGGTTGTGCCCCTAAAGGAGCCCAGGGTTCGCTTTGACACTTAATCCCAAGATTTGGCATAAGCACTAGTTTTACGAAAGCGACTGCCATCTGACCTCCCAGCCGAGAGGGAAAACTAGACCTTATTGTGATAAGATCGGTTTCATCACGTTGGTTTCCTGCACCGAGAAGCTAACGGTAAATATTCCGTACATAAATTCCGAAAAACCCATTGGTACGAGCCGGGATTCGAACCCACGACCACCGCTTGACACCCGCATGCCTGAACCACTAGGCTACCGTAGCTTATACTTCTAACTAGCGAAAACAAACCCAACAAAATAGTTTGCTCTCACCAACTGGCAGCCGCGCTGAACTCAGAATTAGGTACACTTTCATTTTAAAATAAGACAGTTTGCAAGCAATTAGAAGCCCTACTCCAAATTGTGTTGCGAAAACTTTAATAAGCGGATTCTGCCGAAATAACTGGCCCGTTAATGACCTCGGAATGAGCGAGCGTTCCAGCGAAATGAGCGAAGCGAGCGAATGATTTACGCGCTTCCCCGCTGATAAACGATATTTCCGATGTTAACTTGTCTTTAAAATTACGTTAGCTTTGATTGCTTTTGGAGGGCGAGTAAAATGATTATTATAATCCAAAAGGTGCCTTGGCAAAATAGGTCAATCAGTTAATGAACAAGCGTTCCAAAGGATTAGAACAGTTCTTTATTAACTGACCGATCTGCCTACCACTACCTATGCGGTTTCCCTATATCAAAACTTAGTATTGGCTTCAGAAAAAATACAAGGGGGCGCAAAAACGTCAGCCTCAAAAAAGTTCTCATGTTTGGGTGCGAAAGTAGGCAAAATTAGGTAAATCACTAATCAATTTATTTATTTATTTGTGTCAATGTCCCATTATAACACCTCCTGGAACCGCTAAGTGATAGCACCAATCGCGTCTTCATTGTATAAAACGAATTCTCCCCGTCTAATTTCACGGCATTTACTGAGCTGCACGTATCCAAACCATCTGTCGTATAATCGTGACACTAACGATTAGTTCCGGTGACATCCTCGCTTGGCTGATCTTCTAACTAAACGACTTCTAAAATTAACAACATCAGCTCGCACAGGTCTCTTTTTTAAAACCACGCCACGTTGGTAAAAAAGTGCATGAGCGGACAGGGCGCTGCACCCGAAACTGCTCGTGTTGCTGGCTGTTTATTCATGGCTTTCAATGTGTTGCCAGGCGGAGAGAAATACAAACCCTTAGATACTCTCAACACAGCACATTCTCGGGAGCTCTGGCGACCTTACCACCAGGAACACCACACCACACACCTAGAGAAGCTACGCACGCTAAACACCTGAACGGATATTCAGATGATATTTGGCATAAGGATAATTTATAACCTGGATAAAAAAAACATGATATCTTCTGTCCCGAAAATGATCATCCAAACTTTGGATTCCAAAGGGATTGAAGTGGTTTATGAATAAACCAGAAACTCAGATCCTTTTTCAGAGTGCAGTCCGTGTTCTGTTGAGAGCAGGAGAAGACTGGCCAGGACGACAAATACCTGAAACAATACAAAGAAAACGTTAGTAGGGTACTTGACGCAAACGATTAAAATAGAATCTCACTCCGGAGTAGTTCAAAAGTCCGTTACGTCCAATAATCCGGCACCATCCGTCCGCGCCTCCTACTTCCGATCAACGCTTGCTTTCTAGCATCAGTGTACCTTATTTTTTCTATATATATTCCAGGAATCCGAAAATTCCAATATTCCGCCAGCCTCTGGTTTTAATAGTGCCGGAATAGCGAGACACCATCGTATTAAAAAAAAAACTGCCCAAACGTTGCGGGACAAACCACTACCTCTCTTAAAACTTTGGACATTTAACCACGTTTTTCTTTGCAATTATTATCTATTTATTTAAAAATAGTTACACAGGATAGCAGTCGAAACTAAAACCCATAGAACCAAAAATAACAATCCTAATATATAACAAAAGGAATGTCAAACAGAACAGAGACGTACATCCATCTTCTCGCATAACCTCAAACATTCATCACGCACTACTGCCCATCTGCTTGCAAACACATCACATGCAGGGGCTGATGTGAGGAGTGCTTTCAAAGGGTGTCAGCCACGAACCTGCGGCGAATTTAGACGTGACACCACACCATTCGCGATATTGGTACCGCTTTAGACTAATAGTAATAGACCTGCGCGTTACTTACCGGAATATCAATTGTATCCGAGTATATTGATCCAGAAACTTAGTATGGACTTCCGCAAAGTAACACCTGATTCCATCAATCACTTAACCGTTTCATTATTTTTGTATTGTATTTCTCTTTCCTAGGATTTCTTAGGATAAGCTTCGTACAGCAACTAAAGGTAAACGCAAATGCCGTATCTTACCGGAACATAATAGTACATTACTACAGAGGCCGGGAAGTAAGGCCTGGCACAGCATCACGGCCTTCAGCCATGAAAATTAAAGTTTGATTTCTTGGAGTTTATTTAATTTATTTCATTGCATGTTTGAGAAAAGCGCTATACATAACTCGGCGTGAAAAGGGGTTGCCAGCCTCATAACCATCCGACCTCGCTACGCTCGGCCGTCTATATGTACTCGGACGGCACTTCGAAGCTCATTATGAAGAATACAACGTCAATATTTCATTGCAAAAGAATTTAGCTGAGGACCGACATCCTGACGTGCCCTGGGGTGGTAGAATACCGGCCATAGCACCTCGGAACACCGGGGTCACTAGAGGCCGTCGGCATAAAGAGTTTGCCAACAACAACAAAGGCGCTATTACAACGTCGAGTTGCGGAAACCCAGCCCGCGAATATACTATAACCTAGCTCAAGACCGAGAGAACTGGCGACTAATCCACCGATAAGAGCCAAGCTCTTAAATGTTGATGATGATTACTTTTCCTCCATTTTACCATTTTTTATTCGTCTTCGAGAACATTTAAAATATAGAAAACTCCCGCGAGCATAAGACCTATTAAAACGCAATCTTTAACTCACGTCTTTAAAGTCGAATATCCCTCGACATGTTTCAAACCAATATGTGGTTCCCAATTTATGACCACACGCGAATCTCGCGATGGCGGCGCGCTTGGTACAATTTTTTTTAATAATCGTGGCGTGCTAAGCGCACCTTGTCGAGCAATATTCGACTTAAAGAGCTGAGTGACCTGCTTCATTATATATAACATGACTTAACTGGTGATCTTTTTATTCGGCGTCATCGTCCCTTGTCATAGAAAGTACCTACTTAATCAGTGTAAATAAGTAAATACCGGTTCACTAATATTAGACCAAACAACTTTTGGCCAAATGTTTCATTTGCCAAAATTTTATTTTGACCTAATGCATTTTTTTCTTAAATAAAAAGCTTTATAGGATTATTATAAAACAAACCTAACCTAACCTAATGACTTCTATTTGATGATATTCAAAGAATACCCGAAAATACCACCGTTTTGACGAAAAATGCATTAGGTCAAATGAAACATTTGTCAAATGATACATTTGGCTAAAAGTTGTTTCGTCAAGAGACAGGACCCCGTAATTACCACTTCTTACAATCACATTATAACACCCCTTTTTCCTTGAGTAGGCGATTGAGTATCCAAAAATGAATATTATTCATATTAAGGTATAACAGAAGATACGGTTTGATAATGTTATTTTCAGTAACTTCGTTATTGTTCGTGGGTTGATTATAAGTTTTGTGTTTAACTTTGTGTTCGAGGATAGGTACTCAATTCCATTAATTCTATTCTGAATATAAGTACAGTTTATACTTAACTATACTTTAAACTCTTTCTTATCTTTTATTGTTCATGTTGCACATTGAAAATTTTCACGCGCCAAAATGTCCATGAAACTGGGTTTCATACATAAGTTTAAAAAACCCCCAGTGGTACGAGCCGGGGTTCGAATCCACCTTCAGACTGAAAGTCGCGCGCCTTACCGCTCGGCTGCAGTGGCTCTCAAAAGAACAACCAAATAAATGTCTAAGTACACATACCAAGTTACGTATGTAACTAATGTGGATACTGGATAAAGGTGATTTATCACCAAGCGGCCATTTTGTCGTTTCGGCTTGTTTGGCGTCTGTGAGTTATTGCACGTGGGAGTGTAGTCGAGAAAATATGAGGTTAAGTACAAACTTAGAATAAATATATCGTTACTATAGCATCTGTACTGGGCCACCGATGCGATTTTGTTTTTTAAAGATAGCATGCTCTTTGTTCATCTTACTGAACCAGTGAGCTTCATCGTAGGCTCTGTCGTCGCTTACCATCAGGTGAGGCTAGAGCCAATAACTGGTCAGAGGCCTGTAGGGCACGGTCTCACAAGGGGTTCACCATCTTTGCACCGTGTTGCTTTATCGTCACGTTTAAGCTGCCATACGAAGTTGTCAAACGGGTGGAAGAGACGAGGCTATCAAGCTTCAGCTAGTTATGGGGTCGAGTGTACGTCGCGCTGACATACACTTGGCTATTCGCGAAGATATTGGGAACAATCGTGCCAATCCCAAGTGATAACTTCTGTGAAAGTGATAAACTGAGCTGATGTAACCGCGTTCATACAAAATGTATGTAATCGATTGCGTTGCGACACGCGGCATGGCTCTAATATAACCCCGGCTTTAGTAATAGGCTTAAGTGTTGAGGTGTAATCATCGACCAATCGGACACCATTCCCCCGAGCCCCAATAATCCGCTTACCTCGCGCGGTGTCCGTAAAGTTTTTTTTTTTCGCGAAAGGCTGAAGCTGTGGCATTATGGTATTTTTTCTCAACTACCTTACTGACTGGAGACGAACTCGTGTCGGAAACGTAGTTAAAGATCCTGTGTCTCTTAAGCTAATAAATATTGCCCGAAAGAAAGGGTTGATGGCAAACCAGTTAATACTGGTACCTACTAATGTGTGTATATAGTACTTACAATAATAATCAGAACGTTGAGCAGATTTTTTAACGCAAAAGTTTAAGTTCCTTGCGAACATAAGTTTCTGTACCAAGTCTACAAGAAGACTCGAAAATAAAGCTTATAAATACAATCCTAGAAATAACACAGCTTTTTTCAACATTAATATGCCCTTAGCTAGTGCAAAATTACGTTTGCATAAAGAACGAAGCATATGATTAGACTGTCTATAAACATGCTTTTAAAAAAACACTGGCGACATCAAAAGAAAATCCTCTATCACGGGCTTTAAAAAAAAACTTTAAACATAAAGTTGCTAACACGTCTTCATCCAGTAATTAGTGAAGCTATGCTCTTTTTATTTTTCTTCTATTTCCCGCCATTTCGCCGCCATATTGAATTCTCTTAGAACGGAAGTATTAAGGCTGGCAATTAATTATTGCCAGGGATGTTGTTCAAATTAATTGTGTTCAATTTTGTGAATCAAATTAACAATGGACGAAGTCTGATGGTAAAGAATTGACGTTGGCTTTATTTTATGAGGCGACAGTGAATAGATTTTATTGGGTATGATGGAGTTGTTTTAAAAGGGTTTCGTAGCCAAAATAGTAATAACAGAAGCTTAAAGTTACGTCATGTCATGTCCGTAAATCCAAATGAATTTTCTGTACGGCGCTACATTTTGTGTGGTACATTAGCTACTGAAAAGGTAAAATAAAAACACTCGTGTGATCCTATTATGAAACTCGCTCGCGCTCGTTTCATAAAACCAGACTCATAATTTGAGGCCGATTATGGATCAGTTGCATAAACTACTATTTTGTAAAGGGTATCCTTCCCAGGTGGTCCCAAGGTCATCAGGTCAGGATCTGGTGATGGGATCCTGGAGGAATCGAGGACACTGATGACTGATGAAGTCTATGATATGATCTTTAAAACTTTGTTTTTAAAGTAAACTATTATATTTTATTCAATATGGAACATAAGTTGCTGCAGTGCCTGCCCCTTCTGGGAACAAAGGCGTGATGACGTGGAGGCTATGTATGTATGTATTCAATTTTGACAAATCAAAATTTGAACTTTATATTTTAAGACCTAATTCCAATCCGGTCTTTACAGTCCTATTAAAGTTATAACTGAAGCCATATCAAGCTATAACAAGGACAGTTTTTTAATATTTAAACTTCCTACGGTAAAAGTGTTCTGATTGAAAGGCATTTTTCGGAAGTTTATATAGGACGAAAAGGGTTGAATAGAACATAGAACAAATAATCCTGACTATTATCCCGTTCGGCGGGTTTCAAATCCTTTTTTCTAATTGAGAGGTAATTTAAAAGCTTATTTTGGCGGCGATTATTTGAAATATAAATGTCTCTCTTCTTAAGTGAAGGAAACCAACTAAAAATATATTAGTACTAGCTTCTGCCCGCTACTCCGTCCGCGTGGGACTCGTTTATATCGTAACTCTATACCCTTTTTCACCCCCTTAGGGGATGATTTCCGGGATGAAAACTACTCTATGTCCTTCCTCGGGACTCAAACTATCTCTATACCTCATCTAAATCGGTTCAGCGGTTTAAGAGTGAAGAGGCACACTTTAGCATCTATAAGATTAGTATGCATAAATACGAAATAAATAGGACATTGTTTTTCCAAGAAAGCCTTTTACCAGCTGGGAATCACATGACATGAAATGGCTTAGTGAAGCTTGGAAATGGAAAATAACAAATTGCAAAGTAAACATTCCTAGAAATCCACATAAACCGGGAAACTAATTTTAGAGTTCTTGGTTTACCTAAGTGATTTAACAGAAACCATGTAGGTAGACTCGGGCAAGAATAGGTTTACGGTCTCCCCCGCCTGGTTTAAAAGGCGACTTAAGGGGGTCACCGGGGTCGCCGGTGGTTTTTGTGGCGGGGGCCACAGCACATGGCCATGTGTGCCAAAGATGCCGAGAACGAGCCCGCAGGGGCCCAGCGAGGGCAACCTGAGGTCCTAGAGTCCTCCGAATTACTTAGCGCAGATGGCGGCTGACGTGGAGTTTTTAATACCACAAAACCCAGACTTCCCCCGAGAGCGGGGACCTGGTTCGCAGGTTATCTGAAACAAAAGTGATTGAACAGAAGAATTGACTCAACTAAAGGAATTATTGTTACTTGTACGCGTAGGTACTAAGGTTTCTTCTGACCTCTGTGTCTATGACTGCGTAAAATTAAACCGTTTAGGTACGTATATTGTTAGCCATGTCCAAAATAGTAAAAGAATCGTGACATCAACAAAAAAAGAGCTAGCGCCATAAAACTATCGCGCCCTGTCCAACGTCAACTCCAAATGACTTCCAAGATTTATTGAGCGATAGTTTCGAAATAAAACTCTGTTACAACTAAATAAAACGTGTCGCTGAAATGCCGAATAGGCTCAATCTAAATATCTAGATATTCGGAGCTTCTCATTAGTAGTTTTTATTTTACTTGTTAGGTATACTATTTACATAAAAACTATAATTGAAGGAAATATAGAAGGAAGGAGAGGCAGGGGAAGACCAAGACGTGCGTTTATTTTTGGACCAAGCTAAAGAGAAAGTTAATGTAATGTCGTATCAAGAGCGAGCAAACAGTGGCAGAGAGAAGAACATAATGCCCATTACTCCACCGACAAGAGCCCGGCTCTTGAGTTTATGATGATGATGATTGACAAATTGATAATTCATGGGGAAGAAAATGAATATGTTGTTGACTGACTGAGAATAGCCACTTTTATTAATTGACTTAAAAATAAGGATGTAATTTTACGGCCAGGCTTGTCCGCCGTTGAAACGATTTTTTATATATTCTCACTGCACATTGAGTGAGAATTATTTCAACCTGTCTGAACTAGATCGCTCTAATCTAAACACAATTACTGCCTAGAAATAACACAAGCCGCCACAGAGTATAGCAACACGGAATGATTGCATAAATATAAATACTAATTATCCATCTCGACACATTGGCACAAATTAATACATGCACAGCGTATTACCAACTTTGAGAAACTTCATTACGACGTGTGACACCATGTTATTACGTTGGCAGCCTTGTGCAACCGTTTTTATCCGTGGAAATTGATTCTTGGGAGGTAATTGGTGTTGCGCGCGTAATATTATACCAGAGACAAACCTCGCTTAAACAGACAAACATAGCTTAGCTTTATGTAGCCGAGTTTAAAATGCGAATTTAATAGACATAAATACTTAAATAGATAGAAATCACGTAAGACTTACACAAATATTCGTACAAATATTTATAAGCCATTGTACTCTGCGAGGAGAGAAACCTGAAATTTTGTAATTTACTTTGTGACATCAGCATTTACCGTCCCACTGCCGGAGATGATAAATTGTATGATATTCTTTAATTTAAAGTGTACTTACCTAAGTTAAATCTAAAAAAGGCCGTCGAGTCATTGTACCGAATATATGCTGGCAGCATTTCCTCGCTGAATTGCAATGCTGATGCTTTGCGCGAGAAAGCCGCCAGCTCTTCGGTCACCAGTTAGAAACATCAACCAAACGTTTCGCGATTTCGGCAAATAACCTGTTATTGCATATTCAAATAATTTTACAAAAATATATAAACAATACAATACATATACACTTTATTCCACACCTCACACAAACAAAGCAGTTAGAGTGAGAAACTATACAATAACATGAAGGTAGAGGTAGACAACAGGCGGTCTTATATATTTTGGTATTTAACGATCATCGTGGTAAAGGTAATCATGAATTTATGTAATATGACATACTAATTTAATTTACAATGTAATCTTATTACGTAATAAATGAACCCAGGACTGCCAGCACGGTCACTATTATCGATAAGACAAATCATCAGAGAAAAATGTTCGAGAGACATAACCACGACCCTTAGTAATGAGGAAACTTGGAGGGAGAAAGAGCTATGGTATATTTCCTTATAAATTACAGGAAAATAATTAAGGAAAGAGCGTAAGATAAGATGTGACATTAATTTATCATCTTCTAATATCCCTATACCATGATTCTAATTCAATTGCATATCTTTATGAACAAAATGAAAAAAAAAGTTCCCGGAATAGCACAAAATGCTTTTCACATTTTTATTCGCAACGGTCGACTCAGACGAAGTCCCGGGTGGAAGCTAGAATATCATATATTCATAATCATATGATCATATCTGACATTTATGGTGCTTGACGGTGAAAACAAGTAATTTTAACCCTTTCACCGCCACAGTCGGCCATAGCCGACAACGCAAAATCGTGACTACGACGCCAGAGACGGCGCTGGCCGACAAACATTTTTTGATGAATACCTATTGAAAAACAGCCCATTTTTATGGTGGCGTTATTTGTTACCCATTTTAATTTTACCCCCGTGGCGTCAGTGGCACAGCATATTGCTTCGTCGTCGGGCGGTGAAAAGGTTAACTATTGACCCAGTCACCAGCATATCTCCCATAACAGACAGAGCCAACCAAAATATCTGAACACGGCACTTGAACTGATGTCAGATACTTATGCGCGCTTTTTATAGCAGATATTAATGCTAGTACATGCAGTCACGGGGGTCTCACTCCGCAATTTCGTCGCGCCGCTGCAAGTGCATGCCCGCCTACATATATATATATATATATATATATATACTATCACATACACGCGGCTATCACAAGACGGCGCGCGAGCTCTCTAGATTTTTCTCGCACTATACGAGAAGAGACGTCTTTCTAAGTTCTAATAAGAAAGAGACGGATAGTGCAAGAAAAATCGAGAGAGCTCGCGCGCAGTCTTGAGATAGCCGTGCAGCGAGCTGCATGCGATAGAAATAGCCACGTTTAAGCTGGTTAGGCGTATGTATGCCTAACGAGCTTAAACGTCGCCATTTCTAGAGAACCTTCTATAGGTACGTTGTAGTATTATTTATTCTGTGGTACAGTCACAATCACAAGCAATGATATCGGCTACCTTTTTTCATACGGTAGCAAACGAGCAGACGGTCTGCCTGATGGTAAGCATAAGCAAACATCGTGCCTATGGACTATTGTAGAAGAATCCACGCTGCCGACTCCATTGATTTGAGGACTCGTTGTGTTGATAGCTAGAGACGAACGCGGGTTCCTCATACAACACATCCTCGTGAGCTCTAGCGACCTTAGTTTACTCACCACACGGAACACAACACCACATAGGATATCAAGTGTAGCGCTGTTATGGCTGCGGTCTTCTGTTGGTTCTTCCCCAGATGGGCTGCTTGAAATATAAGCGAGATGACATTGGGCTGAGCCCTACCTCTACTCTATCTACTACCATCCTCCTAGCATTAGGTTGTGATCTAAAGGACCCCGGGTCCGCTTTGACATCTAATCCCAAAATTTGGCATAGTCACTAGTATTAAAAGCGACTTCCATCTGACCTTCCAACACAAAAGGAAAACTGGTCCTTATTGGGATAAAACCGGTTTACTCACGATGTTTTCCTTCGCCGAAAAGCTAACGGTAAATATTCCGTAGGTACATAAGTTTGCTTGACAGCCGCATGCAGCTCTACCTACTAAAACCTGCGCAAAATTAAAATCTAGAAAGAATAAATAAATCCACTCTCAATATCGTAAATGTGATTCCAATCGTTCGTTACTCGTTCATGCATTTAGCCCATTCATTCATTGGATGAACGAATGGAAGCGACTAATTCAATTTGGCTCGGTCAAAAGCGGTCTTTGAATGCAGTGAATTTGGCGTACAACTCGCTGGGTACACGTAATCAGCGTGGAAAAGATGGCAACACCGTGGTTAAGTTGTTTATTGACGTTTTATTTATATTTTTACCGCCGCTAAGGGTATTATAAAATAAATTACAAAGGTTGGAACCTCCTATTTGGTATACGTAATACGAGTACTTGAGTTATTGTAAAATGGACGGTTTGTCACAAATACAGGCATAAAAAGTAAACAAGTAACATTATTAACTTTATAAACTATAGTGAAAACGCCCTTACGTCCAATATTTGACAGCTGTCATCCCAGTACAATTTATGTCATCATATGTGATCATTGACGTTCTATTGTACCGGGATGACGGCTGTCAAATATCGGCTGATAAAAAAAACTAAATATAGTATAGAGGCCTCGGCAGAGAGAACATCTTTGTACCATTTGGCGTCGAGACCCACGGTCCGTGGGCCAGTGGGGTCCCAGTGCGCTTTTCTTCTTTTTTTTCCAATCGAAAGTCTTGTCTGATAAGTTGGTTCCTTCCTGGCTATGCTTGATTTGAGGGAGGTTGTTTTTTTATGAATGCAGTCAAATCCTTCATATATTGATTAGTCACATTGATTAGTATGGGAATAATCAGGAATATGATGATAATGTTTCTAGTATATCTCGACATCACCCACTTACAAGGTATAATATAATGTAGTTTAATGTTCAAAGTTGTTCATAATCCGTGAATAGGTACTAACTCTGAACTTCAAAATTAATTACGGAGCCGCTAAATCAACAAGGGAACTTGTAAATTAAATTAGGAAATGTTGACGTACCTTCCTGTTATGAATGTTTAAGGCCCTAACGAAAAGAAAGCTTTGACTTTTTAACAGACTTCGAAAAAGGAGGTTCTTAATTCGTCGGAATCTTTGTATGTATGTTCCCCGATTACTCGAAAACGCCTGGACCGATATGGAAAATTCTTTTTTTGTTAGAAAGGTTATTCTTTCCAGGTGGTCCCTTGGTCATGGGGTCAGCCTGATGATGCGATCCTGGAGAAATCGAGGGAACTCTTACAATTTTAAAGACACACTTTAAGCGATTTGGGTACTGATTTGAAGTCGGTTAAAACTTTGTTTCTAAGTCATTATTAGGGATAAACTTCTAGAAGTATACGGGCCTAGGATCACCGAGGTCGCTACCAGAGGTCGGCGGCAATATCAATGGTCTGCTAGGCTTCCTGGTAGAACTGGGTTGGCACGAGCCGTGCCAACCCAGATTATTTTCAATTCAATTCATTTATTGCAATAATCATGTTCATTATATCATATATCCATTGTGGATGTCAGAAAATATAATTAGTAGGTACATGAACATGATACCCTGCTAGGGCACTGCAATTTTCTTACATTCTTAAATTAGGTAATTTCTAGGTAAGTACATTATAATATTAGATACAACCACAACAATTTAACTATTCTACATATTCAATTAGTGTTTTTAACATGTATACAGGTACTTGTGGAATTTTACATAGTAAGTAAATTTAACCAAATGATTTGATATAATTGGTAATAATAATAAATATAATTGATTTCTAATTTTATTCTTAATTTTTTTTCATTCATTTACAGTATAATAGCATTTTTGTCGACTCATCAGTCAGTTGTGTAACTTATGTAAGTATTCAAAACAAAAGTTGAATAAATAAAATACAGATTTGCGAGTTCTTGAGCTGACTGACAGAGGCGTCTTTACATAGTTGGCCAGTACGCCATTAAAAAAAGAAGAAGAAGAAGAGGCGTCTTTACCTATGGTGCAGTTGGTGTTGCAAAAGGGCGCAGCGGTTCTTACTAGTACTTTGTAACCATTCCATTCTCACCGCGCGCTTACTAGGGGGCGCTAGAGAAATGTTGCACATGGGCGCTACATGGGCTAGAGACGCCTCTGCTCACAGAGTGTGTATTAATTTAAACGACATAATTAATCCCGCCATGTCAAAGTAATGTGAACACCCGGCTTTAAAATTAAAATAAAACGATTACGTATCTCTTTCTATATGGTAAAATGCTGTTCAAATTCGTTTATTTACATTTCTCTCGTTTCGTTTGCTTTTCGAGCGTACGTTAGGATAACTCAACTCTCATTTCCAAACTCAAAAAGTGACATTTAGATCTACCTGACGCACTCTCTGACCAGCTGAGGTAACAATCTAATGTGAACAGCATTTTACCTAGAATTGATTAACGTTGGCACTCTTTGGGGGAGGACTATGTCCAGCAGTGGACGTCTTTCGGCCGTGAGGCCGTATGTTTCCAACAAAGTACTATATTTAGTACGCAAACAATTACGACGCTAAAACGTACAATTCCCGGGCTGAAATCAATCTCAGCGCTAATTAAAGCACCCCGTATTAATACCTCCGTATTAACGAGTCGGGGTGAGCACGTATTATGAGTGGTATGTGAGATCGCTAACCACAAACGCAATTTTTCTTTGTAACTAATTTTCTTTTCGCATTTTTTCCCGAACGCGATTATTCTAGTCGCTTTTTCCCACTACAGCTTACTTTCTCAGTCGTGTTGCTCAGGTATCGTATTTTATTACGTCTCAATTTTTCTTCCCCGTAGAAAGCCCATTTCATCGCGAACGAGATGGCTTAAGGGCAAACTGCTAAGAAAGAGGAGCCCCGCCAAGCGGGCCTGTTCAATTATGAATATAATGAATATGAAAAACGCGTTTGTAAACATAAGCGAGCAAAAATTTCGCTATACCATAATATACTATAGTGAGGAAGGTAAATTTTAAGAATGGGAAATTATGCGACTACGAACAATGGCGAAAGAAAAATAAGCTACAAAGAAAAGTTGCGTTTGGGAATCCGATCTAACAAATCGCAAAAAAAAATCCCGCGCGAAACAATTTTACAAATAAACCGGGACAAGACAAGTACCTATTACATTATCTAAAAGCCAAGTTTAAAGTTCAGTAGCTTCTCATTAGCACTAAGACAACTAGTAGGTACAGTCAAGGGCACCAATATGTATACACCACAAAGTGTCAAAAATATTTAGGCAGACCTTATTTCTGCAACAATAAGGTTGTAGTATACTTATTTATGAAACTTTGAGTGAATACTTTTTTACTAAGCAAAGCTTGTACTATGGGTACTATACGACGATAAACATACTTACATAGATAAATAAATACATAAATACATAGAAAACATCCATGACTCAGGAACAAATATTCGTGCTCATCACACAAATAAATGCCCTTACCGGGATTCGAACCCGGGACCTCTTGCTTCGTAGGCAGGGTCACTACCAACTAGGCTAAAGCGGTCGTCAGATATTGGTGCTTGACTGTACCTACCTAAATGTTTTTCTCTCTTTTCTTTATTTCTATCTAATGGTGTCGAAACATAAAAGTGAAAACAATTTGACGACCGGTAGTGACGCTGTCTACGAAGCTGAAGGTCTTGGGTTCAAATCCCGGTAAGGGCAAATATTTGTGTGATGAGCATGAATATTTGTTTCTTAAATTCGATTTGTGTAAGATTATCCCCTAATATTTATTTAAAGCGCTGTTTATTAGTTATTTAATATAATAAAAAAATCCAATAGGAATATAACCGCCATCGCAGCAACTCGAGTTTATTAAAATTCCCCGAGCTTTGAAGCGAGACGAAAGTCGCAATTACAAAGCTCCTGCAGTAATTGAGCGTGATAGGAATAAATTGCCGATCAAATGGCGTCCTTTAATCAGACTTAAGACGGAGGTCCATTTGTGTCCGTTGATTTCGATCCCAATCACGTTTCAGCCACCAATTCACTATAAACAATGTTTCGGATACACTGTTTCAGAGGCAATACGCGAATAGCAAAATAATAGAATACGATTGATATGAAAGACCTCACGGCCCCCGGTCACATTGCGCGGTGGCGGCAGCGGTTTATCTAATTCTTTGCGTGTGATCTCAACTTACCACAGTGCGTTGCGCGTCTCGGCCGCGCAATGCTGCGATTCGCGCAATATCGTGGCCGGGCCGTTAGAGAAGAGCGCAACCATACTCGTAATAACACTACTACCTTATCTTATCTAGATGAGGGCCCTTTCGGATGCACTTCGACCCAGCGGGATCTTTTGTGCATTTGCCCTCTCCTTTATGCCTACTCCCAAGCGCGCTCCATCATTTCCACAAAGCGGATGATGTAGCTCAGCGGGAGCACCTTGAATTCCTTTGGTTGCGGATAGTCGTTACCAAAGTAATTCATTCTTTGTCTGGCAAGGGTATGACATTCACACAGTAAGTGTTCCATGGTCTCATCCTCCTCGCCACACATTCTACAGTCTAAACTATCCGACAGTCCCATTAAACCAACACTACTACCTGCTCCATATGTTGTGATCAGTTCCCGGTGGTAAGGACGCCTGTGGGCGTAGCATGGTTGCCATTTCATCACTTATCGTTGTGGTAAAGACGCCCATCACGCTCTGACAAGTACGCGAGTGCGAGAGTGACGGATGCCTTATCCACAACGATAAGTGATAAAATGGCAACCGTGCTACGCCCGCAGAGCACAGAACAGTATAATAGTCAATACGGTATTTGACAAACGTCAAATTAGCTTCTTTTATGAAATGTCAAAAACGCTATGTTAGTATGGAACATGGACCTATGATGCTCACACGATACTCAGGACAGGCTATACGTGATGCCACAGCGAGGGACGGAAAAGCTCCTATGCAGCTAAATTAAGAACTGGTCTTAAAATGGCTGATGACTTACCATAAACCTACTCAATTTGGACGGGGTAATGGTTTATGTGCCACAACTTCATACTAAATCAGTTGTGGCAAATAAAAAAAGTGGAACTATGAGAAGGACAACGAATGATATTTCCCTTTCTGTCACACTTATCCAGATTTGTATGCTACCAGCTCGCTCGCACGTGTTATTATGTGTATATGTGTAGGGATTACTTGCTTGTGACGTCACAATCAAACAACGTCCTTATTGTTAGATTTTATGCATTTCAAAATCTTATAATAGCAAACTTATATGAATGATTGATACTTTCCTAATATTTGTGTAATGTTTGTCTGTTGCTAAAGAAAAAACTTTTTTTTAATACAACGACGGTGGCAAACGAGCGTACGGCCCGCCTGATGGTAAGCGGATCTATAGGTATAGACGCCATGCAACTCAAAAGAAGTAACATCGGTGTTGCCGACCCTTGATATGTTTGAGGATTCGCCGTGTAGACAGCTGAAGAAACAAATTCCCTCGCTGTCAACACAACGCATCCTCGGGAGCTCAGGCGACCTTGCTCACCTCCAGGAACGCAACACCATTACACCACTACAGAGCAAGAGAGAGAGAGAGTATTTATCTTCATTGTCGTCAGATCAGTCAGCCAGAGTGATTTTTATATACAGGGCGTCCCACGCCTATGCAACATGGAGGGAAAGTACCTACCTTGAATATTGTAGATGGAAGATTTTACTAAAAGTAAAAATCCACGCTGCCGACTCCATTGATTTGAGGACTCGTTGTGTTGATAGCTAGAGACGAACGCGGGTTCCTCATACAACACATCCTCGTGAGCTCTAGCGACCTTAGTTTACTCACCACACGGAACACAACACCACATAGGATATCAAGTGTAGCGCTGTTATGGCTGCGGTCTTCTGTTGGTTCTTCCCCAGATGGGCTGCTTGAAATATAAGCGAGATGACATTGGGCTGAGCCCTACCTCTACTCTATCTACTACCATCCTCCTAGCATTAGGTTGTGATCTAAAGGACCCCGGGTCCGCTTTGACATCTAATCCCAAAATTTGGCATAGTCACTAGTATTAAAAGCGACTTCCATCTGACCTTCCAACACAAAAGGAAAACTGGTCCTTATTGGGATAAAACCGGTTTACTCACGATGTTTTCCTTCGCCGAAAAGCTAACGGTAAATATTCCGTAGGTACATAAGTTTGCTTGACAGCCGCATGCAGCTCTACCTACTAAAACCTGCGCAAAATTAAAATCTAGAAAGAATAAATAAATCCACTCTCAATATCGTAAATGTGATTCCAATCGTTCGTTACTCGTTCATGCATTTAGCCCATTCATTCATTGGATGAACGAATGGAAGCGACTAATTCAATTTGGCTCGGTCAAAAGCGGTCTTTGAATGCAGTGAATTTGGCGTACAACTCGCTGGGTACACGTAATCAGCGTGGAAAAGATGGCAACACCGTGGTTAAGTTGTTTATTGACGTTTTATTTATATTTTTACCGCCGCTAAGGGTATTATAAAATAAATTACAAAGGTTGGAACCTCCTATTTGGTATACGTAATACGAGTACTTGAGTTATTGTAAAATGGACGGTTTGTCACAAATACAGGCATAAAAAGTAAACAAGTAACATTATTAACTTTATAAACTATAGTGAAAACGCCCTTACGTCCAATATTTGACAGCTGTCATCCCAGTACAATTTATGTCATCATATGTGATCATTGACGTTCTATTGTACCGGGATGACGGCTGTCAAATATCGGCTGATAAAAAAAACTAAATATAGTATAGAGGCCTCGGCAGAGAGAACATCTTTGTACCATTTGGCGTCGAGACCCACGGTCCGTGGGCCAGTGGGGTCCCAGTGCGCTTTTCTTCTTTTTTTTCCAATCGAAAGTCTTGTCTGATAAGTTGGTTCCTTCCTGGCTATGCTTGATTTGAGGGAGGTTGTTTTTTTATGAATGCAGTCAAATCCTTCATATATTGATTAGTCACATTGATTAGTATGGGAATAATCAGGAATATGATGATAATGTTTCTAGTATATCTCGACATCACCCACTTACAAGGTATAATATAATGTAGTTTAATGTTCAAAGTTGTTCATAATCCGTGAATAGGTACTAACTCTGAACTTCAAAATTAATTACGGAGCCGCTAAATCAACAAGGGAACTTGTAAATTAAATTAGGAAATGTTGACGTACCTTCCTGTTATGAATGTTTAAGGCCCTAACGAAAAGAAAGCTTTGACTTTTTAACAGACTTCGAAAAAGGAGGTTCTTAATTCGTCGGAATCTTTGTATGTATGTTCCCCGATTACTCGAAAACGCCTGGACCGATATGGAAAATTCTTTTTTTGTTAGAAAGGTTATTCTTTCCAGGTGGTCCCTTGGTCATGGGGTCAGCCTGATGATGCGATCCTGGAGAAATCGAGGGAACTCTTACAATTTTAAAGACACACTTTAAGCGATTTGGGTACTGATTTGAAGTCGGTTAAAACTTTGTTTCTAAGTCATTATTAGGGATAAACTTCTAGAAGTATACGGGCCTAGGATCACCGAGGTCGCTACCAGAGGTCGGCGGCAATATCAATGGTCTGCTAGGCTTCCTGGTAGAAC
Source organism: Epinotia bilunana (assembly GCA_947049275.1). Lineage (NCBI taxonomy): Eukaryota > Metazoa > Arthropoda > Insecta > Lepidoptera > Tortricidae > Epinotia > Epinotia bilunana. Next base: position 10,174,700 of record OX346275.1, on the reverse strand, counting down.
TGGGTTGGCACGAGCCGTGCCAACCCAGATTATTTTCAATTCAATTCATTTATTGCAATAATCATGTTCATTATATCATATATCCATTGTGGATGTCAGAAAATATAATTAGTAGGTACATGAACATGATACCCTGCTAGGGCACTGCAATTTTCTTACATTCTTAAATTAGGTAATTTCTAGGTAAGTACATTATAATATTAGATACAACCACAACAATTTAACTATTCTACATATTCAATTAGTGTTTTTAACATGTATACAGGTACTTGTGGAATTTTACATAGTAAGTAAATTTAACCAAATGATTTGATATAATTGGTAATAATAATAAATATAATTGATTTCTAATTTTATTCTTAATTTTTTTTCATTCATTTACAGTATAATAGCATTTTTGTCGACTCATCAGTCAGTTGTGTAACTTATGTAAGTATTCAAAACAAAAGTTGAATAAATAAAATACAGATTTGCGAGTTCTTGAGCTGACTGACAGAGGCGTCTTTACATAGTTGGCCAGTACGCCATTAAAAAAAGAAGAAGAAGAAGAGGCGTCTTTACCTATGGTGCAGTTGGTGTTGCAAAAGGGCGCAGCGGTTCTTACTAGTACTTTGTAACCATTCCATTCTCACCGCGCGCTTACTAGGGGGCGCTAGAGAAATGTTGCACATGGGCGCTACATGGGCTAGAGACGCCTCTGCTCACAGAGTGTGTATTAATTTAAACGACATAATTAATCCCGCCATGTCAAAGTAATGTGAACACCCGGCTTTAAAATTAAAATAAAACGATTACGTATCTCTTTCTATATGGTAAAATGCTGTTCAAATTCGTTTATTTACATTTCTCTCGTTTCGTTTGCTTTTCGAGCGTACGTTAGGATAACTCAACTCTCATTTCCAAACTCAAAAAGTGACATTTAGATCTACCTGACGCACTCTCTGACCAGCTGAGGTAACAATCTAATGTGAACAGCATTTTACCTAGAATTGATTAACGTTGGCACTCTTTGGGGGAGGACTATGTCCAGCAGTGGACGTCTTTCGGCCGTGAGGCCGTATGTTTCCAACAAAGTACTATATTTAGTACGCAAACAATTACGACGCTAAAACGTACAATTCCCGGGCTGAAATCAATCTCAGCGCTAATTAAAGCACCCCGTATTAATACCTCCGTATTAACGAGTCGGGGTGAGCACGTATTATGAGTGGTATGTGAGATCGCTAACCACAAACGCAATTTTTCTTTGTAACTAATTTTCTTTTCGCATTTTTTCCCGAACGCGATTATTCTAGTCGCTTTTTCCCACTACAGCTTACTTTCTCAGTCGTGTTGCTCAGGTATCGTATTTTATTACGTCTCAATTTTTCTTCCCCGTAGAAAGCCCATTTCATCGCGAACGAGATGGCTTAAGGGCAAACTGCTAAGAAAGAGGAGCCCCGCCAAGCGGGCCTGTTCAATTATGAATATAATGAATATGAAAAACGCGTTTGTAAACATAAGCGAGCAAAAATTTCGCTATACCATAATATACTATAGTGAGGAAGGTAAATTTTAAGAATGGGAAATTATGCGACTACGAACAATGGCGAAAGAAAAATAAGCTACAAAGAAAAGTTGCGTTTGGGAATCCGATCTAACAAATCGCAAAAAAAAATCCCGCGCGAAACAATTTTACAAATAAACCGGGACAAGACAAGTACCTATTACATTATCTAAAAGCCAAGTTTAAAGTTCAGTAGCTTCTCATTAGCACTAAGACAACTAGTAGGTACAGTCAAGGGCACCAATATGTATACACCACAAAGTGTCAAAAATATTTAGGCAGACCTTATTTCTGCAACAATAAGGTTGTAGTATACTTATTTATGAAACTTTGAGTGAATACTTTTTTACTAAGCAAAGCTTGTACTATGGGTACTATACGACGATAAACATACTTACATAGATAAATAAATACATAAATACATAGAAAACATCCATGACTCAGGAACAAATATTCGTGCTCATCACACAAATAAATGCCCTTACCGGGATTCGAACCCGGGACCTCTTGCTTCGTAGGCAGGGTCACTACCAACTAGGCTAAAGCGGTCGTCAGATATTGGTGCTTGACTGTACCTACCTAAATGTTTTTCTCTCTTTTCTTTATTTCTATCTAATGGTGTCGAAACATAAAAGTGAAAACAATTTGACGACCGGTAGTGACGCTGTCTACGAAGCTGAAGGTCTTGGGTTCAAATCCCGGTAAGGGCAAATATTTGTGTGATGAGCATGAATATTTGTTTCTTAAATTCGATTTGTGTAAGATTATCCCCTAATATTTATTTAAAGCGCTGTTTATTAGTTATTTAATATAATAAAAAAATCCAATAGGAATATAACCGCCATCGCAGCAACTCGAGTTTATTAAAATTCCCCGAGCTTTGAAGCGAGACGAAAGTCGCAATTACAAAGCTCCTGCAGTAATTGAGCGTGATAGGAATAAATTGCCGATCAAATGGCGTCCTTTAATCAGACTTAAGACGGAGGTCCATTTGTGTCCGTTGATTTCGATCCCAATCACGTTTCAGCCACCAATTCACTATAAACAATGTTTCGGATACACTGTTTCAGAGGCAATACGCGAATAGCAAAATAATAGAATACGATTGATATGAAAGACCTCACGGCCCCCGGTCACATTGCGCGGTGGCGGCAGCGGTTTATCTAATTCTTTGCGTGTGATCTCAACTTACCACAGTGCGTTGCGCGTCTCGGCCGCGCAATGCTGCGATTCGCGCAATATCGTGGCCGGGCCGTTAGAGAAGAGCGCAACCATACTCGTAATAACACTACTACCTTATCTTATCTAGATGAGGGCCCTTTCGGATGCACTTCGACCCAGCGGGATCTTTTGTGCATTTGCCCTCTCCTTTATGCCTACTCCCAAGCGCGCTCCATCATTTCCACAAAGCGGATGATGCAGCTCAGCGGGAGCACCTTGAATTCCTTTGGTTGCGGATAGTCGTTACCAAAGTAATTCATTCTTTGTCTGGCAAGGGTATGACATTCACACAGTAAGTGTTCCATGGTCTCATCCTCCTCGCCACACATTCTACAGTCTAAACTATCCGACAGTCCCATTAAACCAACACTACTACCTGCTCCATATGTTGTGATCAGTTCCCGGTGGTAAGGACGCCTGTGGGCGTAGCATGGTTGCCATTTCATCACTTATCGTTGTGGTAAAGACGCCCATCACGCTCTGACAAGTACGCGAGTGCGAGAGTGACGGATGCCTTATCCACAACGATAAGTGATAAAATGGCAACCGTGCTACGCCCGCAGAGCACAGAACAGTATAATAGTCAATACGGTATTTGACAAACGTCAAATTAGCTTCTTTTATGAAATGTCAAAAACGCTATGTTAGTATGGAACATGGACCTATGATGCTCACACGATACTCAGGACAGGCTATACGTGATGCCACAGCGAGGGACGGAAAAGCTCCTATGCAGCTAAATTAAGAACTGGTCTTAAAATGGCTGATGACTTACCATAAACCTACTCAATTTGGACGGGGTAATGGTTTATGTGCCACAACTTCATACTAAATCAGTTGTGGCAAATAAAAAAAGTGGAACTATGAGAAGGACAACGAATGATATTTCCCTTTCTGTCACACTTATCCAGATTTGTATGCTACCAGCTCGCTCGCACGTGTTATTATGTGTATATGTGTAGGGATTACTTGCTTGTGACGTCACAATCAAACAACGTCCTTATTGTTAGATTTTATGCATTTCAAAATCTTATAATAGCAAACTTATATGAATGATTGATACTTTCCTAATATTTGTGTAATGTTTGTCTGTTGCTAAAGAAAAAACTTTTTTTTAATACAACGACGGTGGCAAACGAGCGTACGGCCCGCCTGATGGTAAGCGGATCTATAGGTATAGACGCATGCAACTCAAAAGAAGTAACATCGGTGTTGCCGACCCTTGATATGTTTGAGGATTCGCCGTGTAGACAGCTGAAGAAACAAATTCCCTCGCTGTCAACACAACGCATCCTCGGGAGCTCAGGCGACCTTGCTCACCTCCAGGAACGCAACACCATTACACCACTACAGAGCAAGAGAGAGAGAGAGTATTTATCTTCATTGTCGTCAGATCAGTCAGCCAGAGTGATTTTTATATACAGGGCGTCCCACGCCTATGCAACATGGAGGGAAAGTACCTACCTTGAATATTGTAGATGGAAGATTTTACTAAAAGTAAATGTCTTCTTTTAGTAAAATCTTCCATCTATTTTTTTTCTCGTGTAGCGTGTTCGATTTCCGGTTCAACCATGTAATTATTGAAAAATCTATAAATGCAGTTTAAATGCTGCCAGCGTAATGGGGTCCATGCCGCAGTCTGACCTCCTAGAGGCGGTGTTCTTTTTATAACTTCCCTTTTCATACTTTCATTTTTAGTTAAAGCCTATTTTGGTTTTTTTTATTGTATGATTATCTTGTATTAACATTAAGCTATTAACTGTATTTTCTTATTTTATGTGCTATTAAATAACTACGAGACGATTCTATTTAAATAGTTTTTTAAATTAAATTAATGTCTTCTTTTAGTAAAATCTTCCATCTACAATATTCAAGGTACTTTCCCTCCATGTGACATAGGCGTGGGGCGCCCTGTATACATATATCTCTAGCTGTACAATGAATCTTCAAATCAATAAAGCGTCGACAACACACTGAAGTATCATGGGTCAGGGTGTCCGCTTACTAGGCAGGCCGTAATCTTGTTTGCCACCGTAATGGCGTAAAAAAGTGAAAGAGTTGAACGGCAAAGCCCCTTAATTCCACACACAAAGGGCAGGAAACCGCTAAAAACAGTTTTTAACCGAGACGTGTTAAATAAAGAAACAAATCCGTCAAGGGATAGCTTATGCATTCACCAGATTCCAATGTTAGAGCGCCAGTTCTCAGAAACGCAGGTATACCATTGTTTGCTCACTGGCCCCAGTATAAAAAAGATTGCGTCAAACCTCGATCCACCGGCAGGGGAATCTTGATTGCAAATACCTTTTCAGATATAATAAAAGGCTTTTCCGCCCTTCCAATACGGCAAAATAATGGAAAATGAGATTTGGTATACACGAAAGATTCCCATTTAACTCAACGCGATCCATAAATGCCTTTTGAGCGGATTTCCAATACTAAGCAAAAATTACGAGTTCGATTTACGCAAATTTCGCTTCGAGTATTGCTTTCTAGTTTTTGTGCCTTTGCAAAAGTTCCCGGACCCCCGTTTCGGTCGACGACAGAAAAAGAAGTTTGTATTGGACATTGCGAAGTCGTGGAATACTTTATTGGTTCTAAACAGGGACTGAAAGCGAACAGCAAGTTTTAAGACTTTAATGAAATAGCGTCCGTAGGTCTACGCTATTTTTCCAACCCTCCATTATATCTGTGAAGATTTTTATTGTGAACATAAAACCTTAATGCAACAAGATAAGCCGACACCGTGCAGAAAATTTAAATTCAACATGGCATTCCGAAGCAATCAAAGTTGCCAAATGAAAAAGTTGAACAAACCGATCCGCGCACGGCTTGTTTGGTCCTCTCGTTTGCGCTTTATTATTTTTTATTCGCGTTTGCAAGTTGCCAGTACTTTCGCCGGATTTATCGTTTTTTTTTCGTCCGTGACGCGGGCACGCACTCAAGGAAGGATTCCAGAGACAAATGTGTCTTACAGCGATATGCGATAACGCGCACTGAATATCAACCACGCGCCACCATTTGTCTAAATCATTGCCCAGATGGGCTCGATACACGTTATGTAATATATATGTAAACATTCTCAAAAGGATTCCATTTCGGGATGGGCAATTACTCTCACGTTGAACTGAAGATTGTGTTTTGGTATGTTTCATTATACGAAGACGTGATATGATATAGGAAATTATTTTCTTCCATTTCTCGTTCATAATGAACATATCTGCGGTCGGGCAATGCGACCGACGTGTGGCGTGAGCGACTAGCATAGCATTGCTTGGTAATCAAGCAAAACTAAACCTTTTGGTGAATGTGGTAGGAGCTAGATGTGTGTGGTGGTAAAGATATGTTTGTTTGCAATTGGGTCACGGGTCCGAATTAATAGGACGTGGTCAATCAACGACCGATGGGAACTTGGGCGTAATGACGGTTAAGATCACTTATCGGGTTATCGTCTAAGGGCTGAAAGATTTTAACTTAAGAACTCAAAAGGGTTGGTTTCTGTTCAATCTGTCTAAATTCAAATCTGATGTGATTTTTCGAACGAGGGATTGAAGCGAACGAAGGTCTATGCTTCAGCTTAGGCCGAAAATCGACTGTCTGTCCGGCTGTTCTCCTTTACAGGTCGTATTTCTCAACCGATTCTTGTGAAATTCTTTGAGCAGGTTCTTTGATTATATAGTTTGATTTGTAGAACTACCTTTTCAATTTTTTTTATTTTATGAAATGGTCGCGTGACCTTCTACTTTTCACAAAATTTCATGAGAAGAATTAGGGGAGAATATCGGGACGGACACCGGACAAACGATTTTCGACCCAAGCATAGAACTTGGTTCGCTTTTCTCGCACGTTCGATAATGCAAGATTTTCCAAAAAAAGCGGATGTAATTTGCTATGATTATTACATACTTTAACTATAAAAAAAAACATTTGAGTACCATTAGTATTCAGTTTGATGGCACTAATAACCATGAGAAAATATTGGATTTGTGAAAAATCAGTTAATTCTTTATTACGTAGGTATTTTTTATTCGTATTGCAAAGAACCAATGAAAACATTTGTAACTTGAGTTATTTTCAACTAAATTTCATTTTAAATGCTGCACTTTTTTTATACAGCAACACTGACATAAATATAACTTTCACATTCCTTAAGGGCACACAACAGTGAATGGATAACGGAACCCTGTGTGCGAGACCTACAGTCCGCCATGTTTGTTTATCTTCTCAGCGCATCGATGATAAAGTATGAGTAGGCAGTTTCGGGTAGTAATCCAAACTTGAGATTAAGCCGATTAAGGGCAGGTTCAGATCGTTCTGAAAATAGGTAAGAGGCTGAGCGTTAAGGCCATTTACACACCTAGCAATGTGTCACAACAACTTACCATAGTTGGATTGAGTGAGACAGTAGTCAGTACCTGCCTTTCATTCTAACTATAGCAAGTTGTTAAATATTATAAATTACATCGTGTGTAGTGTGTTTTATGTACCACCTCGTGTGTTTTCCTATATTTAAGGGGCCTCGTGATGTCACGCGCATCTTAAAACAGGGTTTGTTTTAAAAAAAAAAATCCTTTATATCTTACGTATTCAAGATCTCAGAAAGCCAAAGCAGAGATAACTACAACTTAGAAAAGTTGAAAAACCCCCGACATTTTCATTTCAAAGTCCAGTATCTCAAAAACGGCTAAACAGATTTTTATGAAACATAGCCACTCAGGACTTGAACACTCGGGCTCACAACAGCTTTCGAATAAAAAAAACTGAATTCAAATCGGTCCATACGTTTGGGAGCTACGATACCACAGACAGATACACAGATACACAGACACGTTAAACTTATAACACCCCTCTCTTTGCGTCGGGGGTTAAAAAACGATCACAGTACACAATTTGATACACAATCCTCAACTATAATAAAATCGTTGATAAAGGATTTAATAGATGGCGTCCTTGTCCTAGCGAATGCCCGAAAGGGCCGATGGTAAATTAGCCTTACGAAATTGATAAGTATCAAATGACTAATACATTCTTGACGTCTAATGACGTTTATAATTTAGGTGTGTTATATCCGGTGACGTCAGTCTCAGTACAATATTTTGACAGGTGGTGAGAAACAAAAAATCCCTGAAAAGAGCCCCCAAAAAAGGCGCGCTGAGGGACAGGAGATTTGACATTGTATCTCGTTCCCACTTGTGGTATTGTCTATGCTTACATTCTTGTCACTCGTGTGTGCATAAGTCCCTCTATTTTATTCTTCCTCTGTGAATAAAATGGACGCCATTTTTTCCACACTGACAGCTGTCAATACCACCAATTTTGAAAAACTGGATTTCCACTCTCGTCATTGGTTACCTCGTAAAGCTGAATTCTTTCGTTCGCTTATCTCTATATCTATCGCACTTGTGTATTCGCGGGACGGAGAGGGAGATATGCGAATTTCGAAGCAGAATCGGTATGTCATTAAGCTTTACCAATTAAAATTTTGGCACACTGTAAGAGCTCTTGGAAATAATGATCACACTTCAACAGGTATCATTATCGGAGTTAAATATTCGCTAGCTATTTCCTGATATGCGAACATTAGGAATGGATCGGGTTTCATTCTGTTACATGAAATATACATTTACATATTAAGAAATGTAAAATACAGTTACAGAATATTTTTTAAGATAACTTATGACCAATGCTTGCATTGTTACTTAATGTTGTTATTGAAAATATTGTTGGATGCCGGCCATTATTTTTATTGACAGCGGCAGGCTATTATTATAATTATATTTGAAATAAGTGTACTATGTTGTAGGGTGGCGCAGGACCGGTCATTGTGGCACTCTTTGGGGGAGGCCTATTTCCAGCAGTGGACGTCTTTCGGCTGATATGATGATGATAATATTGTAGCATTATAATAATTATATATAATAATATTTTTTACGGCACACCTGGCCATAATGCTAGTTTTACTGCACGCTGCGCGTACGGTATAGCTCGCATTGTGGCCAGGTGAAGACGTAAAATTGTGTACTCACCACGGTCGGTAATGTGTAAAGCCCCAGATCGCATATTTATGGCACACCTGCGATCTGGGCTTTCCACGAATTCACCGCCCTTGGTACGTAATGTACTATTATCTACGCACATATAATTAGTGCTCCAAAATGCGTTCAGAAACCGTAGGAAATAACCAGCATTATTGCAACCGATTTTACTATGAGAACTTTCTTGTCTGTGGTAGTAGGTAAAATTTGTACTGTAATGTTATTTTATTACAGTACAGATTTTTGTAAGGTTATGAGTTTAAATTTGGAACAGCTGTCAAAACTCATATGGGTCTCTATTCTAGTATTCATAGATATTAAAACAGTTATCGATGCGAAACGTCAATTCAGTATGTTTTTTTAATATAAACCACACGATATTTGATCTCGAGTGACATGAGAATAGGGACTTCATTCGTTTGTCTATGATTTAAAAAATACTCTCGACGTAGGATCGAATTACCGCTTTTACTGTTATCATTTCTTTGTTGGTTTTTTGTTGTTACGAAAGTAGAAATGTGAAAAGTTGTTTGTAACTCACATTTTAGTTGAAAATATGAGTAGTAGTGACTACGAGAACGATATGCACACTCCGCCGGATATCGTAAATGCAGCCCCGATTGCAACAAACATATTTTACAGGTAGCACTATAGTAGCAATGTAGGTCGTTTTCCTACGGCTTCTGAACCCATCTTAGAGTACTTATGATATGTGTCTAGATAAAGTAGTGTATGAAACTGTACATAATTTAGCCTTAAAACACTCAGGTGATCCAATTATGTAACTCGCTGACGCTCGTTTCATAAAACCACACTCGTATTTTAAGGCCTCTGATTATGTATCAGTAGCATAAACTACTATTATTGATAAAACATAATGTACATCAATTTTACTATATACTAAGGAGCTTACTATTAGAGGCAAATAACACGTGCCTGAGAGCATTATAAAAGACTTTCGATCTTCGATAGGACCGTTTCACGGGTCTGTTGTCCGGAGTGTTTGAAGGTATTATAATTGCTTTGTTATTAAATCGCTTGGTTCGTAAGTAGGTAGGTATCTACTTTGAAGATAATATTATATGTAATTATTTCAATTGTCAGATTCTGTAAATAGAGCCGTAGTATCTCGAACAATAATGAAGCTACAAAGGAATTGTCACTGTAAAATGCTTTGGACAAATAAAACTGTGGATTCCGCAGGCAATCGACGCCCGCAATCCGATTTTATTTCCTTTTTTGGAAAAAGTGAAGCAATAAAATATATTTTTAAATACCACATCAGTGGCAAACACGCGTATGTACTGATGGTAAGCGGTTACCGTCACCTATGGACATACCGGCATTTCTAAAAACGGCAGAAAATTTCTAAAAACGGCTCACGTAATTAATTGATGCCCCCTAATCGTAATCACTCAAAATATTTTCTCATTCCAAACTCGGAAATTCTGACTGAAAGTACCTCCAAATAATATGCTTGCTCTCATATATTATAATAACGATACTCGGCAACGAAATACGTAGTTGCTAAGCAAATGTTCCATCAATATGCTTACATTGGAAAAAGCTCTCAAGGTATTTATGTGACTCCTGTATAAATAGAAGTTAACTACATATAGCATATCAAAAACAACTATTCTGTGCGTTGAGTATTGCAAATCAGGGCTGTAACCGGGAAACTCTTTAAACATCCGTGTCTATCGCACTTGGCATATTCAAGTGATAGAGGTAGAGATATACGAACTGTCATTTACGGACGTGGAGGATTCAATAGATGGGCATATTCATTAATTTATCCCCTCAAACGGATAGTTACGGATAGTAACAAAACCGACAGTCAATGTCAATCGCATACATTTAGTAACAAAACCGACAGGTTAGACGTGACTTAAACATCACTTTAGTTAACCTTAACCTGCCAATTTTTTTTAAACTCCCCAGATGCGAGTCATAGCTAGTCCCCAAAAGGGATGGTAGTAAATAAACCTGACTAGAAGTCTATTCGTCGTTGACGACTCATGTCCTATATAATTTAGTCGTGTATCGGTGACGACGGTGACTGAAATGTCTCTGTCCTACATTGCGGAGACCGTTTGTTATTATTATTAGTTATTTGAATTTAGTAAGTAAATTATATGAAATCGTATTTTTAAATCTGTATCAATAATATCAAGAAACCAGAGTTCAAAGCACACCAGTTCGAAATACACGCTCTGCTCAACCAGGAGCGCCTCACTCCGTGACTTCGTCGCACCGCTAAAAGTACATAGAACCGGCTCCAGCCGCTATGTTAGCGCTGCTACGGCACGCACGCGTTCTATCGCAGCGCGTTGCATGCAATGTCCACGTTTAGGCTAGTTCGGCATATCTAAACAGGGGATTTATTAACAGAGAACCTTCTGTACGTAGTAGTACTATTTGTTATTTTGTGGCTCAACACAGTAGGGCTCCGAAGAGTTGTTCGACCAGAGCCCTTTCTTGTTTAGTGAAATTTAATATCACAGTTCTGGGTCTAAAGATAAATTCGCACCTTTGATACAAGTCAAAGGTATCGGGTTTCCGGAAAATTTATACAAACTTTTACAATCGAATATTAAGACAAAAGCTTTTTTATCAACGGTTATTAAAAAAATATTACTCCTGTAGAGCCAAATTCGACGTTCTTTTTTTAGCCCTTTGTCCAAAAGTGTATTTTATTTTAAAACTGATTCAGTTTAGCTAACTCTGTTAATGATGGCAGTATATATACATAAATAAAGATTGAATACATTTGACGAGGTAAATATGATAAGCAAGGTTAATTGGCAACCCTGTTAAATTTAGTATTCATATATGTTTCCCAAATGAACGGACAATGCCTAATACATATTCAGCTAGGTCTGTACTGAATCTAGATTCAGTCGATGGACTGGCAATGAAAATGAATGACAAATTGATACATGATTTGCATACGTATGGCATTAATGACGTCATAGCTTCCTGTCAGGCTAGACGTTTTGTCGCGGGCAACACAGTGACTGTGACCCTCGGGTTACGAACAAAGATTTTGTCACATTGAGTGGCTCAGCTCAAGTGGCTGTATGTCACCTTAGCTTTGCTTGTCATCATAAAAAAAAGGTTTCTATTTTTGTCTATATTATTCGTAGATAGAGGATTCCGTAGATGAATCCTAGCGAATTCCCAAAAGTGATGGAGGTAAATTAACCTACCTAAATTGAGAAGTATCAGAAGACGAGTAAATCACTGACATCTCCTGTCCTATATATTTTAGTCGTGATATGTGCGTGAAGTTAGTTTCAGTTGTTATTCTTCTTCTCGTGTCGAAGGTTTCCTGTTTGAGCCGTGGTTAGATTGTGCGGGACCAGAAATTAGCGATGGCTAACGCCCTGTCTGTTGCGTCACGGAGGTCTTGTCTAGAGCATATTGTGTACGGGCACGCCGCGCGCCGGGCAGAACAGCCTATGCGCCATAGTTTGGGGATTCGTCCCGCACACACACCGGGCGTCTGAGCCACTCAGGATACCCCATTTTATGAGATTTTCCTTGCTGCGGCCTACCTGGGAGCGTAGTCTGTTCAAGGATCTAGGCCATGGCTGTTTGTGTCCTGCGGGAAGCGCTTCAGCAGGACGGACAAAGTCATCGGAAGGAGCGCGTGTCTTCTGCCAGTGTGCTAGTCTGTTCCTAGAGGGGGGAAGCTTGGCAGCGGTAGTATGCCTTATAAAACTTTTACGGCTCTTAAGACGGGACGGTGGTAGCTTGTGGCCGTAGAGGGGATGCCTGGTGTCGTCTTCCTGTTTTTGTTTCTCGACACTGCACGCCACCTCTCTGCGGGTCTCCGGGGGGGCAATTCCTGCTAGTGGGTATAGCCTGTTCAGCGGAGTGGGTTTGAGGCATCCAGTGATTATTCTGCAGGTGTCATTGAGTGCTGCGGTTACTTGTCCTGCGTGGGTGGAGCGGTGCCACACCGGGCACGCGTATTCACCCGCTGAATAGCAGAGTGCCAGGCCCGTGGTTCGAAGGGTGTGTGCACTGGCACCCCAGTGCGTTGAGACAAGTCTTCGAAGCAGGCTGTTGCGCGAGTTGACCTTTTGGCGTGTTTTGACGCAGTGGGTCTTAAACGATAGCGTCCTATCAAGCGTAATGCCCAGGTATTTCGGGCATGAACAGTGTTCTATGACAATACCATTCCACAACACATTACGTTGTCTATTGGCGTCCCGGTTTCGTAGATGGAATGCACACGACTGATTTTATTAATTTTGAGTAGCCTGTGTGTTCCACTGCAGGGCAAAGGCCCCTTAGATTGCCTTGCCTCCCGTATTTTATTTATATATTTATAGTACCTAGCTTAAAACAGTAGTGACAGTGAGCTAATAACAGATCCTCACCGATAGCGTAAAATTGTATTTAAAAAAATAAGTGAGCAAAAACCAAACAAAAACACATGATAGATAGATAGATTAAATCATTTAACATTTATTTGGCATCACTTTTGCGTCTTAATACTGCTACATAATTAAGTACTTATTTCTAAAAAGACAATGGGTAGGCAACTAATTCTTTACTTCTGTCGAAAAATTGCCGAGACAAGAGTCGTCTCACTGAATATTTGACCTATAAATAATAATTTTTACAAGCCTACACTGTCTCCTCTAATTTAATATTGGACCCGTAAGCGGTTTCGGAACTTGCGGAAGTAGCTGTCTTATTCAAAACTTGTTTTCCACAGAACATGAGTTTCAGTTAAACCAACGACCCTCCACAACCAAGGTCCACATCACATTGTTGCACAACCACATCACACAACTAACTTTTTAATTGTATTAGAGTCTCTTTAAGCTCCGCCGATGATTATAATATAACTTAAAGCGGACCTCAATAAATCGCTTTAGACTGTAACTTATTTAAAAAGTTACTAGTTAACTGACAAAACTACTAACATGTTAGGCTAGCCAAATTAATTTCATGCTTTTATACTTTGTTCTAAAATCCGCTATGTAAAGTTTTGTAAAGGAGTGATTAATTATTTTGGAGAATTAAAAACAAGACAAAGCATTGTGACTCAGCAACGACTTTCAAAATTTAATACTTTTTACGATCTTTTAAGCCAGCATCTAAAAACTAAAATGAGAGTAACGATATTAATAGCAGCTCCAAACTTAATATAGCTGGAACGCACATTATTAGACATTATTATTATATTATGCGTGCGTGCAGAATTCACACTCGTTAAACTAAAAAAAATGTATTTAATTGAAGAGTGAAGCTTCTACGAAAGAAAATCAGAGTGAAATACCTACTTAGAAACGACGAAGCTGGATTTAGAACAACTTATTAGTACAGAACATTCAATAAAATCGTAGTATATTGAGATACGAGCCAAAGCTCATATCTCAATATACTCAATATACTACGATTTTATTGAATTGATTTACTTAATACAAATATTAAGTAGGTATTTGTAACGGCATTGGTTATATTGGCGGGCACGACCACGGATGTTTTATCGATTAAGACAAACGACTCGCAGCACCATTGATAAGCTGTCAGAAGTGGAATATTATTGTAAAACCTGTTTCATTGTGACGAAACGGCAAAAGTTATGAAACATCACGCCCATTGTAGTCTACGTGGAGGTTATTGATCCAACTAATGAGTTGACGTTAGCTATCCTAGAAAGCTTTGAGTAAAGTGCCAAAAATTTCTATGAGTTTCAATTAAAATTACACATAGTATTTCGATTCTTAAGAGGAATTGATATTGTGATTGTTCGCAGGCGTAGCATGGATGTTACAATTTATCACTTATCGCTGTGGATAAGATCCGTCACGCTCTGACAAGAAAGCTAGTGCGAGAGTGACGGATGTCTCTGTCCGATTTGATTTTAGCAGTCTATGTTTGTATTTACGTTTGTTCCACAATAGCGTGTAAGATACTGAACAGATTTTGATGAATGAAGTGTCAATTTATCCGAAATTATGCTCCGGACCGGATGACATTATAAGCTACATTTTGTATGAAAAATAACAGGTATTTACAGGTAAGTGACAGATAAAGAAACTAATTTTAACGACATTTTAGCTAAAATAGGTTTGATGGACGTCTATGAATAATGCTATATTTATTTAGGAACACATACTATTTTCAATGATTATGAAGCTAAAATCTTAGATGCTTAGCTAAATGACATCTTCCTACAGAGAACAATGTCCAAGGACAGTTTGGCATAGTATTTTTTTGCTTCCTAGTTGTTGTGACGATACACCGCCATCTTGACGATAATCAATCGTATGTCTTTTCCTTAAACTTGTATAGTATAAGTAAGTACGCTCAGGTGCCATCTACAACGTCTTAATCCACTTATTTGCATACATTCTTGAACCAAATAATGGAATATTAAGATCGTAAACTGGTCCAAATTTAAACTAATAAGGTTGTAGCTGCTTGTGATACGATTTCATTCTATAAAATGAGAATTCTTGGCGTAAAAACGAGATGGGCGATTTTTCTCAGTTCTAGATCAACTGGAACAGAAAGACTACGTTGGTCTGTTGCAGGCTCCGTCGGTATATTCGTAGAACGTGACGACAATTACACATAGATAAATAGTACAAAAGAGGGACACACTGACACACATGGGTGACAAAGATGTATAAACTACTACTAGCGAGACAGACCGATTTGTCGAAAAATTAATTAAAACTGACGTCACGGATATAACTACATAATATGACGCCCATCCTTTTCTCGCTCGACTGTCAGACATAGAAACATCACATGGATTAAACAACTTTCGCAAACAATGGACATTACAAAACTAGAAGTCAAAACAGTTCCCTTGCACCAATAGCAACAGAACCCGGAGCGGGACATGTGAATAAATTATTCTCAGCCAAGTCAGAACAATGGGCTACATCGGGATAACGGATGGTATTGTATAGTCGGGTTTAAGTTAACAGTAGAGTTTAGAACTGGCAGAACAAAAGGGTTATCCCTGCATTTGATTTTAAGTACTTACCTACTACATATTTGTGTAAACGGTAAACTTGATCAGCTAGTAAGTTTATGGCGAATACTTGTCACCTTCAATAGGTACTAAATTGATACACGGTTAGGGCAAGGTCCAAAATGCTAAAGACGACTATACAATTGTTATATGTATTTTTAAAAGCCAATTTTTTTATCTGTATTTTTATCTTGCGGTGGAACGTGCATTTCTAATGCTATATGGCAAACGATTGTTAACGGAAGGTCAAAGGCTAGATCAGTTATACTCAACCTGCGGCCCGCCGAGCTTTTGCGAATGGCCCGCCAACCACCATGCGATCCTAGTATAAAAACCATATAAAATGTAGGTACCTTGTGGCCTTACTTAAAATGTCTTTGCGGCCCTCGTAGAAAAAAGGTTTTTTTTTATGTAGACCGATTTCGCTCACTCCAGACAGGCACTCCTCCACCAGCATGACTCCATTTTTGTTGCTCCGTTAGGCCTGAATCACACTGGCGCAGCCTGCGGTGGCGGTCAATAGTAACTTTGACAGCTAATGACAAGTTTACTATTGTCCGCCGCGGCCAGGCCGCTCCATTGTGATGCAGGCTTAAAGGATATCTGGGGTTCGTGCCCTTGCATTTGAACTGACCAAGACAAGGCACTCTAAATATCGAATCAAATCTATCTGCAGTTTAGGCAAGCCGGTGGGGCAAACTAAATGGTTGCGTATTTGTACGAAAGTTGGCCTTTCTAAGTACATTTTAAGTTGGTCGACTATTACTCGGTAACTAGTTATGCCTACTTGACCGTTATAGTTTTCCTTTTAAATTCATTATATGTACTACTGCCACGATTTTTTTCACATCTCCCAGTAGCAGCCATTTATTCAGCCGGCAAGGGGGGGGGCATGACTCGAACAAAAATTTGGGCTTCAAAGCCCAATATCCCGCAAACGAATCACTAATTTGAAAAAACGTTTTAAGAAACCCATAAAATTCCCCCCCACACACACACACTATGGGTGTTACGAGAAAAAACTTACATCGCCACTTTAGGTATAGGGGAGGTACCCCAAAAATTATTATTTTTCAAGATTTTATGATTGATTTATATACCCATGCCGAGTTACAGTTTTCTAGTAGTAATGGTTACTAAGCTAAGCCGAAGGACCCTAAAAAGCAGGCAACACTTTTGTATTATACCTTCAGATCGTTTGACTGCTCGTCAACCCCTTCTCGTTTGTATGTTGTTTCCATCTGCTTTGTAAAACAGTGTTTTTACGTATGTACATAATAAACAAACAAAATGTTTACACAGTCACGCACACATTTACATATATTTGATGCGAAAAGGTCTGTTAGGATAAAAATGCTGGTCTTATTTTTATTTAAGAGTCTTTTTAGGCCATGTTGTCATCAAAACTTTTAATGAATGTTTTCGATTTTGCGATAGGTATGTTTCCATTCCATTTGTAACCGATTTCAAGAAAGGAAGACGCATAACGTTCATAAGTATGTGTAAACTTTTTTGTCGTAATCGGATTAATGGTAGGAGTTATTTTTTAAGTAGCAGTTTTATGAGCTTATATCACAAATTAAGTACAAATAGTTATAGAACATTATGTTACAACTCTGTAGATAAATTACATTACAATTATGTCGCTTAAAGGTATAATTCCGTGCATTGCAGCCGATCGCAGCCGCGATATTACTTCTTGGCTTTATCTTGAGCACAGGAAAGGACACCACATAGGTATATTATATAGGTAAGTGACATCGTTGTTTGAGTCGCGGTAGCGTGTAATGTTCCGTTGTTCCGTCGCCAGCTATAGGAAGTTTCTGTGTTATTTAATGCTGGCAGGTGCAGGCACTCCTTTGTCTAACCCTATACTCAATACGGCTGTAGCGTTAGGTCAGTAACGATAAACACATTGCAATAATTTTTAACAGACTTTAAAAAAAACTAGGAGGTTCTTATTTTTTTTTCGAACGAGGGAGCGAAGCAAACGATGTTGTATGCTTCAGCTTGGCCCGAAATCGTTTGTATGTCCAGAATAGGCATGATGTGGCAGAATAGGCTTCATGTTCAAATTGATAACGTAGTGATGCAAAATGGGTAGTAAACCATCAAATTATCGTAATAAAGTATAAATTATAAATTAAAATTAAAATCATAAAACGATATGAACCTTGAAAGTTTAGAAAATTATGCATTTTTTTATTATCCAAGAGTCAATTTAAAGCTACCAATATATTGTATGACAACTGTGTACTTAAACGCAGTTTTTCCTCGAATATTGTTGGCCCCCATATAGCGATTCGGTTTTCAACGCATTTGCACTCAGAAAGCATGTGGTAAAATTGATAAGAAATGTGGAAATGTTCATGTCGCTTGGCGGAGTACTAAATTGAAGTCGGTTAAAACAGTTTTTCAAGTAAATTAGGTATTTCACATTTGTATAAAAACCGTATAGGTACTTACTCGTTTTTTTTAATTTTGTATGACATCATACGACAAAATACAGCAGGATTTTTAAAATTGTAATTAGTATCTAAATTAAAACGTTTATTAACAACAATTACGCAATTATGAAAAGGTTACGTTTGAACCACTTATAAATAAAACCTTATCATCATTAAACCTCGTCTAAGGTGTCGTGTCTTATCTTTAACAAGATTCTATTTATCGCTAAACAAACAACACCATTCTCTAACTAAATATCTCCATCAACAAGTGCTTAAATTCTCGTTTGCCATATTTATTGTCCGCGCAAAACCCATCGACAATCCCCTCGCTTTTTTTTTCAACCTGTTTCTGAACGAGCGACAGGTGCGTTTTTTTAAATTTCCGGAACTGCACAGATGCGATGCGATGTCGAGTGACATTGTTCATGCCTTATTTATGGTTTTCGAGTGTTTTTTAACCTTTCAAGTGTGCTGTATTGGTGCCTTTTATCTCTTTCTTTGTTATTTAATGGTTGTGTTTAATGCGTTAATCTTTTTCAGGATAGACACCTTACGCCTCATTTTTTTTCTTGAGTAAATTCGAATAAGCTACCTACAGGTACAATAAATCAATTTTACGGTGTCCTGCCGTTTGAACAAAAGTCGTTTGGCAAAATTACACTTGACAAACAACGTTTTGCAAAAAAACGTTTCGCCAATTGATCATTTTACTACTAGTCATTTTACAAATGACTCACTTTTCCAAATGATCAACAGTTAAAATTACATTTTATTAATAATTATTTGACTAAATGAACATTTAGCAATTGAGTTATCAGACAAAACTACTATTGGTCTAAAAACGTTTGGTACAATGTATTATTTGACAAGTGATTCGTTTATTAATAAATCTCATAATAGATATGGTCTGGGTCAAATTAATACACATTATTTGGAAAATTTGGTTTCTTTAAACCAATACGCAATTGTTTTGCTATCTTCGTCAGTCAGGGATACAAAGTGTTTTTCAAAATATTGCGGAATGTCTGTCTACCTAGGTCTCCGTTAGGTACGACGACGAGCGAAGCGAGGAGGAGTGTTAGGTTGAACTGCGAACTTACAGCGCGTGAGCCGAGCGAGCGAAGCGAGCGTGCCGCGGCAGCGGCCGGCGAAGCGCCAGAACCGACTATTTTTAAAGAAGTTCTTTTTATGAAATAACATTTTGTCAAATGACATTTGGACAAATGCTTAATTTGCGAATCGTATTATTTGCTGAAATGAAAAAAGGTCAATTGACATTTTATTATTTAACCCATTTACCAAGTGTAGTGTTTGCTAATTGATCATTTGCTAAGTGAGTTTTTGTAAGATGATACTTTTGTCAAATGTCTCGTTTGCCAAATGATCATTTGGTGAAACGTTGTTTGTCAAATTACCATTTGTCAATAATTTTTTGGTCAAACATTAGTGAACCCAATTTTACAGAAACTAAGTCTTTTAATACATGGGTTACCAAATAAAATAAGTTTAACGGAGATCTGGGCGCCACGTCGTTAAAGATAAATAAACAAAATGATCTTCTTTGACTTCATTAATCCTTCAATGGTCTAAAGTGAGTCATCCCGTTAAAGGTATCGAACTATATATAAAACTGGTTTGCCGCCTTATTCTGTCACCTTTCGACTTCGGAGCGTCCACATTCCAGGACGTCTAGCTCTCTTAGATGCGTTTGCGCATAGTAATGTTTTCTTTGATTTAATGCAGGCCGAAATAACTTTCTTTCAATGCAGTCACCGTAATATTTGAATTCAGAAGAAAAAGTTAACTGTTTTAGGACATTTTTTTAACATATTCTCAAAATAAGCTAAAATATGTCCTAGTACGGTACCTACCTACAAAACATCTCACCTCCAGTCATAAAACAGACCTACTTGTTAGAAAAAAATATCGTTGTATTGTCCTGATTGATGAAATCAAACTAGTTTATTATTATTACATACATAAAAACTTGTAAAAAAAGAACCAGCGATCTAGTCTCGCAGCCAAACACTAGGGATTTCAGTTGTTTTGTAACCTTTACATTACACCCACAGAACACCACTTAATGTCTTACGCACTCACAGAGCTTTTCTTCATTTAGCGAAGCAATTATCTTGCTATTGCGTTGCCCAATTCTCATGGACGATCTAATGTTCACACTTGAGGCTGTTTTAACGGCGTAAGACCGACAACATAGCATACAGCAACTACAAATACGTCTATAATATCATCGTTTGCTTGCCTCTCATATTTATTTCCACGAATCACACAGATTTTTATACCGATGGCACGGATATCAGTTCCCATCCCATATACAGAACCAGCAAATTACGAGAAGATCCGCAAACATGGGAAATCTGTAGAGTTGGGAACATGACATGATGCCCGCCTTTCCCAAATTCATGGAGTTGGCGCAGCTCCTCCTTTCTACTGGTCTTCTCTGTCGTCACTTCTTTCCTATTCATATAGCGTCTCTTAGTCCATTCACGTTATCCAGACTAAAATTATAAATGCGAAAGCGTGTCCGTCTGTTATCACTTCTCGCTTAAACCTAGGCTTGCCAGATCAAATGACCCTAATACCAGGAGAAAAAAAATATTTTTCGGGATTTTGGGGCTTTGGTCGGGAGAAATAAAAGTAAAATCAAATTAAATAAACTGTATTAAAAATATTAAAATCAACAACATTGAAAATTATTGTTCCATACAAAAACTAACGTAAAATGGATTTCTCAATTCCCATATTATTATATTATAAAAAAATCAACAAAGTTTTATACAAAATTTTAATTTTTGGTTTGGCACTTGTGTTTACTATTACTTTTAACAGTTTTCAGCATTTTTTTGACCTTTTTCGCTGTTTAAAGTCGACTTGAAACTGAAACAGTTTTCATTAAAATTAAGTCGAATCATTAATTCAGCTTTTATTACTCATTCGGTTTCTGTCTTTTAGTAAACTGAATACTCTTTCACAATATGAAATTTTTTGGTTTATACAATGTGGTTTTTTCGGGAGATTTTTTACTTTGACGGGAGTCGGGAGGCCATACAAAAATTCGGGAGAATCCCGCCAAATCCCGACCATCTGGCAACCCTACTTAAACCGCTGAACCAATTTGGTATAGAGAAAGCACTCCTATCACGGGAAGTACATAGGATAGGTTTTATCCGGAAATCATCCCCTAAGGGTATGGTGCTACGATATAATCGAGTTCCACGCGGACGTAGTCGCGGGCAGAAGCATATATAATATGCAAACTAACGACGTGATATCAAAATTTGTCCTCATCCTGGTCAATTTCGATCGTAGCGACTTCACCAGTTCAGTGCACGATATAAGATACCACCGTTTTCCGTTTTTATACCGGAGAAAAGAAGAAGGTGTAAAGCACATCTTTCGCGGCCTTACATAGGTGAATGCATTATGTCGGACATAAACGGCAGTTGGTATAATAAATTATTCGAATGCTTCTAACCCATAGAATCATATATCAAACGATCATCGCCTTTTGAAAATTGAGTCTCGTCAAATATCAAATTCAGGCAAAATTACCCTGTTTCCAATTTCCATATACATAAATTAGCCTATTCCTACCTTTAAACAAACAATATACCTACCTTATTACGGTGTCCAATTGCTGACAAAGGAATTCGCCATGTTAATTATTAAGCAAACAAGATTGGAGACATTATTAATGACATTAATAACGTAGTTTGTAATTAATTTACTATGCGGGTATTTAATTTATATCACTTCACTTAAATTAAAGTATTAAATGGCTTACTTGAGACCCTATGTCACCTAGATGTGTCATAGGGCGCCCACAGGGTCTCTCCATGCTGATTGGTGATGTACTTCGTAGAATTCTATTCTAAGCATATTTAAATTCTATTCTATGTAACATTTAATATCGTCAAGAAACATAAAAAAGATAGTGAAATGCACATGGTAGAGCCATAATTTCGTTGGTCTTCAAAACGTGACTACAAATATATTATTAGAAGCAACAAGTTTTTTTTAATAGCAAAGGGTGTAATACTATATTTTGTATGCTTTCATCATCATCAGCATACGTACAGTCAGCAGCAGAAGTTGCTAAGCGGTCCTAATACTCAAAATGATCTACACACAAACGAATAAGGATCTGAGTAGGTCATTTTGAGTGTGTTATTTTGTTTAGCTACTTCTGATGCTGATTGTACATCATAATTCTGGCCACAGAAGTGTATTATGCATACCCAACCGGATAAGAGACACCTTATATTACACAAACTTTGATTTACTGGTCCTTAAGTACGTCGGTTCTTCTTATCATTCTTATCTTGAAATGAGGTAATGTTAGGTACTTGACTATGCCTTTCAATTAAGCATTAGACAAAGTAAACTGGGACACCTTTTAAGACAGGCAAATGAAATAAAAATATTTAATTTTAATTATTTTTAGCTTTTTTTTACAGTACAAAAAAGTACAAAAGACGGATAAATGCCTTGTTTTTATATTATTTACCAGTCAATCAGCGGGCAACAACTTACGCAAGTGCAATATCTAAACAATCCAAGATCAAATAATTAAACGAAAAAACAACTCTTTTATTACTGTTGCAACAGGTTTTTAAACCACAATAACTGCATTGATTGATATGTTTTTACAATATGTCTGACAAGTGGCTGATTGGCCATGGTATAGTCTCATATTTAAGTTATAGGTTATATCTGTCCATGAGTGAAGGAATAAAAAGGAATTACTGCTCCACCTATTTGAATTTCTAACATATTCAATAATGAAACTATAATTCTATGGCAGCTATGAAAACATCTATTCTGGATTTTTAGGAAACGGGAACTGCAGGATAGGATTCTGGAACAGCTGATTTTCTGAGTTTTCTTTTAATATGTAGGTGTTATAACTTTTTCACGTCTATTCCTGCTCTAGCTACTGAAAAGAAAAAGTTATAGGTATTTTACTAAAACAGTCGGTTTGACTTGACTTTTCATAATATGGAATTTATCACACTTTATCTGGAATTGGAATTTAATGTTTTTATTTTATATAATCCTAAAATGAATTTATACATTTCTTGTCACTCAATAATCTTGAATATTGCCTCCAAAATATTTACTTGGAAGCAGATATACTGTGTTAAATCCTTGATCAGAAAAAAAAACAGTGATGCCCAGGTCATTCTGATCTCAACTCAGGTAATTTAGTTCGGAAATGGAACAATGCGGCCCGGTGTGAATCAGCCGACGCCTACGCAACCTGCACGTGTGTGCAAGCCCTATGCACGCAGCACTAGCCAAGAGCCTCAGAAGTCGTCCGGCCGGTTATGCTATCGACTTTACACCCACACCGCTCGCCGACATAATAATCAACCTCGGGACACTTTAGAAAGTCGGGAAAATAAAGGATGCCCTTATTAGAAAACTAAAAACTAACGAAAATTCCTTGACGTTCATCGCAAAGCTGATATTTCTGAGATAAAAATAATCCAAAGGCGAACGAACTTTACGAACTGCTCTCCACTAAATAAATTGATTTATTTTTTAAACACTGTTTATAAATAAAACTGAGACCGATAAAAAATAAATAGACTGAAGATTATAATTACGAACCTTGATTGTCGTTGTTTCCTTCGGCATTGCGCGCCGAAGCCACCAAAACTCCCAGGCACAGCACGCTCAAAAATCTCACAATCATTTTTACTGCTCAAATCCCGCACAGAAGTCACAGTTTAATTGAAAATAACAAAATTACACTCTCGACATACTCGGACGTACGACACTCGCGCTGCGAAGCAGCGATCGGCTACTTTCGCAAATGGCGGATGACGGATGTGATTTCATCGATTGCATTCGGGACGGTGAGTTTACGGAGCTAGCTACGTTTTCTAAAGCTTGTTACTCACTATCCGCCCCAAGTCTTGCTTAGTGTTGCTAGCTCCATTTATATCAATTTGGTATACAAAGGCGGCTCCACACGCGGTAGGACGAAACGATCTACTAACAACAATCTTATCAACATTTAAGGTGCAGTATATTCGCGTGGGACTAGTTAAACATAATACAACTATTAAACGTAATTCCCACATTAAAATAACAAACATAAAATTATATTTTATTTCATAGGACTGAGGGAAAACGTAACGAAACCAGGCGCCTTTGTGGGTAATTTTACACATAACGCCACAGGACGTTTTACTCAGCACTGTGATAATGTATGTACATGTAAGTATACGTCATGTCGGGACAGTGCGTACAGGCATTGTGTTCTTTGTTGAATGTAAATATTTAAAAAGCTACGGTAGCCTAGCGGTTCAGGCATGCGGCTGTCAAATTCATGCATGGGGTTCGAATCCCGGCTCGTACCAATAAGTTATTCGGAACTTATTTACGGAATATATCGGTTAGGTTTTCGGTGTAGGAACACACCGTGAGGAAACCGGTCTAATCCCAATAAGGTCTAGTTTTCCCTCTGGGTTGGAAGGGCAGATGGCAATCGCTTTAGTAAAACTAGTGCCTATGCCGAATCATCGGATTAGGTGTCAAAGCGGACCCCGGGCTCCTTTAGGGGCACAACCGGGAATAACGCTAGGAGGATGATGATGAAAATCTGTCTACTAATAAAATCAAAGTCTAGCATCAATAAAGAGCATCGAATTTAATTATTTAACAACTAAATGAATTCTTTTTTAATGAAAATTGCATAGCTATCATTGTGTGCATGCGGCAACGAGACCCGTGTATTATTTTTGTTTACATTATTGAGACGATTTAGGAGTGCTCGTATTCTTGATTCATAATATATAGTGCCGTATTTTGGTGGTCATCCTAATTTATCATGTCAGTATGACCACGAGGATATACATGTCCTAGTCATATTCACTTTTCTGAACCTGCTATAGGAAAAACAAATGTTCATAACTGGTTATGAATAAGGATTTTTTTAAATGTTTCATAACCAGTTGTTAAACAAGATTTTTTTCCATTTTCATAAGCTACCTATTCTACTCTAAGGCAGAACCGACTTTACGGATTTTTTTCGAGTAGTCGGGTCTGGCGCTTCGCCGGCCGCTGCCCCGGCATGCTCGCTTTGCTTGCTCGGCTCGCGCGCTGTAGGGTCGCAATACACCTAACACTCCTCCTCGCTTCGCTCGTAGTCGTACTTACACCGACCTGCCTTAGAAATTTGTTTTTCCTGCAGCAGGTTTAAAAAACTTGAGTATGAATAGGAGGACATGTAACTTAGTTATGTATGGAGAACAAGGGCTCATTTCATCACATCGTTTTATAAAAATATTGGTCACGAAATGAAGAGCTAACATTGACCATTTTTTATGATAATCTTAAGTAAATTTGAATATTTGATAAATTATAGAGTAGCTTGAGTCATCAATTACTTATACTAACGATAACGTATAAAAATAGAGGTGACAATATAAAATTAGTCTGTTGAAATTATTTTATAGATGCAATAGAGACACTTATTAGAAGCTTAAAATATGTAGGCATATTACAAATTTTAGTTGTTATATAATAATCACCATGCTGAGTCGTAATAACGTAGCTTGGATTACACAATATACGGTCGCTCGAAAAGTATTTTTTAGACGCTTAAAATTAGTCGCTGTTTTTAGACATGTTTTTAGATATGTTATGCCGGCACCAGACTGCGCTATGCGGCCTATGCGCTATTTGTTATATGACTGCGCCGCATTTGCGAAATCCACACTTAATAATAATTAGAGAAAGGATGTTTGGTGGCATTGGGGTGAACAAAGAGCAATGGAGTCGTCGTTATATATTTTTGATTGAATTAATGAATGAATAAATGATTGATAAACCAATAATGTATAATTAAATGTATTGGTTTCAAGATTTTGAAGCTTTAATTCCAGTTGCAAGTTCTTGAACAACTTGCAATCGTAAACATTTTAGCAAACAAGTTTTTTTTAAATGTTATATTATAAAATCATCATTGTAATTTACAGTATTGTATTGCAGTAGTCAAAAATGTATGTAAAATATGTATACACGTTCATACAATAAAACGCAAAGGTGATATTATATTATTGGCCGGTACTGTAATATAGATTTATCGTTCAGTTATTCATTTATTCCAATATAAAAATATACAATGGTGACTCCACTGCATTATTTGTGATAAACTGCCACCAGAATCCTAACCCTAATAATAATAATAATTATTATTCATTGCACACCACAGTTGTTAAAAATAAACTATAGTATCACATGGACCCTGACAGGGTATTGCAAATTGTCCTTAGAAACTAACATCTAAATCTTCTTCGTGCCGAGGAACACGTCGGGACAAGACCGCCGCTAGCGAGCAAATGAGTGAGTGAACGAAGTCTGGGTAGTCGACGCGCTTCGGGTAGTCGGGTTTGGGTAGTCGATTCGGCTCATTTGCCTCCTTTGATGAGTACCAGAAGTCGGCGGATACGCGTATTCGCTATTCGCGCTTATGCGTTATGCGTGCGAATATAGCGTCGAATACAGGTGCATAAGCCAAATGACGACTAGCGCAGTGTGGTGCCGGCATAACATGTTATCCGTCAGTATCGGAAAACAAATAGAGTATTATTTTGATTGGCAAAACATTTTTGACGTTTGAAAACCACTAAAACATACGACGGCGGCTTAAGCCGGGTCCGCTGCGCCGTGTTTTCGATGTTTTAAACATCTAACATGCCATCCGTCAGTTTCGGCAAACAAATAGGGTATTGTTTTGATTGGCAAAACATGTTAGATATTTAAAAACATCGAAATCACGGCGCAGCGGATCCGGCTTTAAATCCCGTAGATTATTTTATTTTTATTTATTTGGGGCATCAACGACGACGCGTGAGCTCTCTCGATTTTTCTCGCACTATCCGTCTCTATCTTATTAGAACACCTAGAACAAGAGGTATATCGCGAGTTTGTCGCGGCCGTCTCATGATAGACGTGCAGCTGACCATAAGAAGTGATAGAGACAGGGCCTGTATTAGTCTGTGATTTTGTAATATCATGCGTACTAACCTTTACTCTGTGAGACAATTGGGATTGAGTAAACGCATGTCATAAAAAAAAACCAATTGCGTACTGTATTTTTTCTGCTAGCAACACTGCAGTTTCGAAAGTTCAATTTCGCATGGCGGACGTGCAATAAGACTCAGATATTTTGTTGGTGATAATTTCAATTATTTCGTTGTGATTCCTTATGGAAGGACAAATTCTAATGCTATTATTTCTTTGTGGACGTGCGTTATTCATACCTTAACATTTGATGATGCTGTAGTGATATTATTTGTTGCATTTGTGTGAACTGCATAGTTTTTCTCTAAAATGGGAAAATGTGACGAAGCCAATGTTGAAGTTAGTATGGGGGACTCTGCGTCCCCCATGAAACCTGATAACTTTGCGTTCAGCGTGCCTCCGGAGGCGCCCGTGTTCGAGCCGACGCCGGAAGAGTTCCTGGATCCTCTGGCGTACATCAGCAAAATAAGGCCAATCGCGCAGAAGTCAGGAATATGCAAGATCAAACCCCCTCCGGTTAGTGTCCTTTGTTGCAAAACATTAAAACGCCCCATATTTATCATAATTTCTTCATTTGCAGTTTGGAATATTCGTTTTCAAGGGGTTTTCTAACCCTAAAGGCGCACGTTAATTGTTGTGTGATGCAACCACATAAGCCCGTGTGTGGATCTTGCGTGTTATCTATTTTCTGTTTTTAGGGCGTAATCCTTAGTAAAACAGGCCTGGGCACGCTTTAAGAACATACACTCTTACAAAATGCATTTTGTTGTCATTAAATGCAGTGGCATATTGTGCATAGAAGGCAGGTTGCCATTTTGTCTTTACCCTGCTGCTTACACTAGTTAAGATAAAAAATAACCATTGCGACGTTTTTTGTCGCTTGTAACTGTAATGTCATCAAATTTTGCCAGTTATCTTCTATTTTCGTGGACTTCAATGTTTAGGATTTTTTCAAAGCCACTACAACAGAATAAGGGGCACTTCACTTGAGATAACTATGTATACTAACTTTCAATAGTACAATTTGTTACAACTAGCCACAGAATACTCCCATGGAGTGCTCAAAATAACTTTCATCCCTTGTTGTCCCTTCTTGAGGCTGCTTGGATATTTATCATAAAATATTTCCTCAGTTTAGCATTATGTAGCCAATTGACAGTGTGGCATATTCATAAAGGCTAAGCAGTGTAGATAATTATCATCTATTGCTTTAGATAAAACAGGTCATCAAGACATGACCACTAGGGTGGTCAGAATTTAGATTGAAATTGGTGAAATGTCTATGAGTTCCATATTCAAAATGGTTGATGTGACCAGTTACCACAATCATGATATTTTTAATCTTGTGATTACTCATTTTACAATTTTTATGGTTATCCCATTGAGGAAAACATGAACTATGTACATTAACTACATTAAAATAATGATTAGAATGAATTTTATAGGTTTCATCAATAAATTATTTATATTTCTTACAAAGAGAAACCAATGTTAAAAATATACAATAATGATTGCTCTAATTACCTACTTTTATGTAACATCTTGAAATATCTTAATCTTAGGCATAACATAATATTAAATCATATTATGAAACACTTGTATTTTTGGAATAATTTTTAATAAACATTTTATTACAGCAGTGATTTCAAGTGGATAAATTGAGTGACAATATTAATGATAAATAGTCTCGATTTTTTTTGTAAGTTAGATAGTGATCTATGAACAAGTGATCTGAATTTATAAAATTTATTAATACTTAAAATGTAATGGGCGCTGAAATAGTGATTGCGGTAGAAAAAGGTGTCACTGGCAGACTTGTTCTTGTTGGGTAAGGCTGTCAAAATTTATGTTACATGCCATACACAAAAGCCGACTTACATTTTAAAAAACATACATTTTGACAGCCTTACCCAACAAGAACAAGTCTGCTGTGACATATCCCTGTCGCATCATGAAATAATAACCAAACTGTGATGGTAGAATAAAGTTTAAGAGTGTGCTCAATTTCACTTACTTTTTATAAGTCAAGTAAATGAAGTGAAAACATAATTAAAATGATAGTAAACTGTATGTGTAATATTTATTGCCGTTCTTAAAAGTGTGTTTAGACGTATGAACGGGGAGAACTATGGGCTAAATATTAATGGAAGAAATCTCAACCACGTAGGTTCACAGATAATCTTATACTAATTAGAGATAAGCCTACAGAACTGCAATATGTTAGAGGAACTTGACATTCAAAGCAAATGGGTCGATCTATCCATGAATATGTCAAAAACAAAGCTGATGACAAATAATAGTAATGAAGAGTAGATCATAATAAACAGAAGTATCATAGTATCATTGATTATGTTAGGGAATATGTATATCTTGGGCAGATAATATCACCCTTAGACCTAATAAACAAAGAAAGTGAAGGAAGAACCTCAAACGCATGGAAGAAGTTTTGGTCACTAAAAGAGGTTATGAAGGCAAAGGAAATACCAACAAGAAAAAATTTTTGGGTTTTTTAACACATGCATATACCGGTGAGAAGTTATGGATGCCAAACTTGAGACAATTCTAACGAGCCGAAACTCAATGGGGTTACGTCGGTTAAATCCTGAATTCCCATGGCCACCTTCTGTCTCCATCATCAGATCAGCTCAAGGGTACCATTATATTGAATTACCATTCAAACTATACTTAAAACCAAAATTTCAGCTCAATCGGCTAAAGATATCTGCTTCAAAATTGAGTTGCAAGATTCCACCCAAATAAACATAGTTACATTACAGTTACAGTTACTGGCAACGTACATTGCCAGTTAAATAAAAGCTTTAAGATGTGGTAAAATAAGATTATGTATGACGTGGAAGGTACACAAACTTTCAAAGTGAAATGCAAAGATATCCAACTTTCATGGATTCAGTAATTTCATTGTATGCATAATTCAGTTGATGTCAAAGAGACATACGGTTCATGCTTTATCACTAGGGATTAAGATGCACTGGTGTAAACATAACTTTGATATTGCCCATACAAGACATGCTTAAGTTTGGGACTAAGACAATCTATACTAATATTATACAAAGGAAAAGTATGTGATATTGTAGCTTTCTATGTTTGTATGTGTTGAACCACTTTTCCGATTTCAAAAGTTCTTCCATCTGTGTAGAATGGACTATGGATGGTTATAGGCTATATTTTATACCGCGGGTTTGCCTGTTTTAGATAAAATAACAATTATATTGTTAAAAAGTGTCTCCAAATTGTCGACACAAATTTTCATAAAAGAGTAAAGGTAATTGAACTAGGTTATATCTTGAAACAGTGGAAGCCATAGACACAACAAGTATGCTAAAATTTTATTAATAGCATACTCCACAAACTGTAAGGTACTTTGTTTCTGCATATAGACCATATAGTCCACTCCAAAGATAAGATTAAACATGCAACACTATGCCAAGCGGCCCATTCAATAACCAAAGATCAGTTGAGCACAAGTCACCTTAAGAATACTAAAGACTTAAGAAATTCAATATAACATTGTTGCATGCACTGCATAATTTTCACATGAAAATTGGCTGAATGCAGTTTAAATACATTAGTTGTGTCCGTATAGTGACATTGTCATTTAAACTATACTAATATAATATAATAAAGAGTATAGTCCGTGAGATTATAAGTGTAAGTTTGTGAATTTCTATGTAGGGGCTAATCTCCGGAGCCGCATTATTGTTTTTCCGGGATGGAGAAAGGCTATATTTTGTCCCGTGGGTTTGCCTGCGTCCATTGCTATACGCGGGCGAAGCCGCTCAGGCATCTAGTCTAAAAGAAAATACCAAAGCTGTCACAATGACCTGGCATTGACAGACAAGTTATTTACATTGTTCCAGCATCTTTTACCACATTTTATTATCTCTGTCAAGTGAAGTACCTAAGTTCATATTAATTTTGAATAAAAATAAAAACGCACAAATTGATGTATGAAAAAACATTGATAGGAACAGTGAAGATGTTACCACATCTCAACAAGTTATAGATTCCTCTCTAGGAAGGTCAGATTGTCACTTCAAAAAAGCTAGTGCCTACGTAAATTCTTGTGATTAGATATCAAGCCGTCTCTAGAGAGCAGTAGTTGGGATGCTGTATACGTGATTGTTTGTTACTTAAGACTCTTAAGAGTCCCCAGAAAGCTTGACACAAGCGGGCTCCCCATACAAACAAACGTAGTTTGATCTCTCATTTTAAAACGGCGCGCCGCGGCGTGGTGGAATAACATGGAACTTTGTATATTCAATAGGATCAGCCTTCCAGGTCGGAAACTAGTTACTGATGTTATAAACGGGAATGCCGCGCGCGGATGCGATTTTTTTGATATCCGCGGATGCGATTTTTTTTGACATCCACGGATGCGGATATTTGGGGGCACACATCCGCGGATTTTAGGGGGCAGACACTAAAAAACGTAAATAAACAACGTCCATTTTATGATAACGCGCAATCGTCAAACACGTTGAGAATAAATTACAATATAGCGAACTAATCAAAAACGCGTCTGCTCTTGGTCAAAGAAACGATTTTTTTTACTAATGACGAACTTGGGCTCCTTTCTTGTCGTAAATTGCACTACATCCGCATCCGCAAAAACTCCGCATCGATTTTTACGGATGCGGATGCTGATGTTGAAATATGTGCGGAACTTCTTCTGCTTTTGGTTGAAGAGTCTAGCTTCCTGGGGTTAGGTTAGCTGAACACAATACTAACATATGCTGCTGAGTGCTGGTGCTTGTACAAGGGAGATATCAGAAAGCTTGACACCTTCCACTTGCGTTGCTTACGATGTATTCTCCGCATTCGGTGGCAGGATCGTGTGACCAACATGGACGTCTTACGTAGATGTAACATGCCCGGCATGGAGGCCATACTGATGAAAAGCCAGTTGAGATGGAGTGGTCACGTTAGTCGCATGACAGACTGCAGACTCCCAAAATCGGTCTTCTACTCCGAGCTCAAGGATGGAAAGCGTAATCGTGGGGGGCAGTTTCTGCGCTACAAGGAAGTATTAAAACGTCATCTCAAAGCCTGTGATATACCTGCTGATGGCTGGGAGGAGGTGGCGTCTATGAGACCGGAATGGCGTAATAAAGTCAGGAAAGGTGTAGCTTCTTTTGAAGTAGCTCGACTTGAACACCTGGATCAAAAGCGCCATTTACGGAAGACTCGACCCAAACCATCCTATACTTATACTTACAATGGCCAGGGTCAGTTATACTGCACACAATGTGACCGGACATTTAAAACTAAGTTCGGCTTTGCGAGCCATATACGTGCTCATCAGAGAAAATTGTAAGGGTCGCCGTCGTCGGATACGACAAGGAGGACTATAATGCACTGCGAAATTTAAGACAGAATGTACACATAGAAACAATCTTATTAACTAACCGAGGACGGACGGTCATCCATTGCCTCACAAAGGTTTTTGCATTTCTCACAAATTAGCCTCCAACTACTTGCAAAAACATCGCAGTCAGGAGCCGACTTGAGAAGTGCGTTCATGTAGTGCAAAGCGCGAACCTTAATTAAAGAAAACTAAGAACGACCTGTATTGGGCCTTTTTTTTTGCACATTGCCCGCATTGACGTTTTGACCTTGGCTGTACA
The DNA here is from genome assembly GCA_947049275.1 of Epinotia bilunana. NCBI lineage: Eukaryota > Metazoa > Arthropoda > Insecta > Lepidoptera > Tortricidae > Epinotia > Epinotia bilunana. The sequence goes on along the minus strand of OX346275.1, from coordinate 10,141,743 downwards.
GTCAACAACAGTAATGTAACATGTTAACAGCTTGAAGACAAAAAAAACTATACACCGCTGTATGCCAGTGACAACAGAGTCTTGTACAGATATTTTTGGGTATTACATAGATAGCTATGGCACAGCGCTGTCATCTCACTCCAGTCTTAGTGGGGAAGTACATCCGCCTTTCAAAAACTACAGTCATAATAATAATACCACTGCTACCTCTAGGTATGTGTAGAGCTGCGTACGAATTTGAGCGGCTCAGCCTGAGGCATGCTTGCCCCGTGCGGCGAGCTGCTCGCGAGCCAATTTGGTGCACACAAACATGCGCGGGCGAGGCAGCGTGCTCGCGGGCTTGGCGTCGGACACGATGACGGTCGCGGCTGCGTTTATCGTAATTCACCGAAGTATTAGCAAAAAGAAGAGAATCGCCTCGGTGGTGGATGAAACAATTCATGTGGTGCACATTTATTTCACCAAATTACATCGTTCTGTCCGCGGCACGCTCGGATACACGTCCAAATTACACGAGGCACGCACACTGAGGCGCCTTTGAGCACGGCCAATAGACCGATCTAGGCGGCTCGCCGCGCGCCGCTCGCGCACAGCGCGTGAGCGCTTACGAATAATGCTGGCCATACACCATGCTTCCTATCGTCCAACCGGCATGACGCTACCGATTGGATCACATAAAACTGACCGTGTGTGGGAGTGGATTGGCTTGACTCATCTCGCACCTTAGTGGGGACCAACATTTCTCTATCTGAACACAATGAATCCACAAATCATCAAAGGCAATCCGCAGGCGACTCCAAACTCCTCCGGAGTCACAAGCGTCCAAAGGCTAAGTGTCTGCTTGGCACCAGGCAGGCCCCACCTAACGGGTGTCTCAAAAAGGATGCACTAATTATTACCCTAATTGAAAGTTTATTTTACTTCACTCTTATTGAGACAAGCGGCACTTGCTTTTCACTATAGTGGTATTTTAAGGAACTTATACATTTAGAATACTACGTACTCGTTCATAGAAATAGCGAAAACGTTTTTCCACTTCTGAATATTTTCCAATCTCAATGACTTTTTTGTACGTTATTGACACAATGAAAGACAAGGTAGATTTTCCTTTTTTTTCAAAATTTGCAATAAGTAAATTAAAATTTATAGGCACTTATTTTTTTTTATCTTTTAAAAGCGAAACCTATAAACCTAGATATTATTATGCTGAAGCGATCGACATCAAAGTCAAAGTGATTTGTTAAGATTTTGTTAGTGGAAAACGTTTTCTCCCGTAATGGAAATCACTACATAGTATATAAAACAAAGTCGCTTCCCGCTGTCTGTCCCTATGTATGCTTAGATCTTTAAAACTACGCAACAGATTTTGATGCGGTTTTTTTAATAGATATAGTGATTCAAGAGGAAGGTTTATATGTAATATAGTACCCGTGCGAAGCCGGGGCGGGTCACTAGTTTCATATATAAAGTACCTGTTGTCAGTTGCGAGCTGCTAGCTATACTTCCCTCTTAATATAGCTGTTTGTACTTGTCACCATGACACGCACTGGCAGTTTATGTTGGCAGTTTTGTGCGTGTTATCCTGATGAATTTATTATTGTTACAGCACTGGCAACCCCCGTTCGCCGTGGACGTCGACCGGCTGCGGTTCACGCCGCGGATACAGCGGTTAAATGAATTGGAGGTGAGTATTTTACATGATATTTAATGACTAATTAACACATTGATGGCCAGTGGACACTGCTTTAGGGCGTAATACGCGTAGCGCTGTAGTTGTCTGTCATCTCAGCATAATGCTGAGCCAGTGTCCGGTTCACTGAAGTAAAAACTGTAAACTGTGTGTAAGTACTTACATAGCAAATAGTTAGTACGAACTCTAGCTTTAAATAAGCCATTAATGGCTTTAGCACATAAAACATGAAACACTGCGATAAAATCAAATTATTTTGGAACTTAAAAAAAAAACTCGTTTCATGTTGAATGTTTTTTCTTGTTTAATATTTGTGTCCTGTGTGTTTGTGAATAAATGTATCTTTTTTTTCGTTTAACACGGTAGTTGCCAACAATAAAAAATAATAAGAATGATTTATTGCTTCTTCTTGGTCAATACGTTCTTTTCAGAACGGTCGTGGTCGTTGTGAGTGGCGAGCAGACGTCACTCGCCTCGCTTCAATTTATTTACCATAACTTAAAATAACAATTTCCTTTAGATACAGTCTAGGCACAGCCTATATTGTGGGAGTAATATCGAACACATGTCATGCGGCTATTAATAGTACATTACGTACCTAGGGCGGTGAATTCGTGAATGGCCCAGATCGCAGGTGTTTGTAGCCCGAACGGAAGGTGAGGGCCATAAATATGCGATCTGGGGCTTTACGAATTACCGCCCGTGGTGAGTACACAATTTTACGTCTTCACCTGGCCACAATGCGAGTGTTCGATGTCCAAAAATAATAACACCACTTGCTATTGCTACTACTTTTATTTCACTTTTACACTTTTGCTTTGTACTGATTTGGAACTAACTGTGCCAAGTAGCTTTGGCCACCCTATGAATTTGAGAAAAATCTTAATAGCGCGTTTTATCAGACGGTTCAGCGCCATCTATTGTTCAATATTGTAACTATTGAGACTCGACGTTTTATGGATAAAATAATGGTTATGCTGCGTGGCACTTCGATACATAGTTTCTAATATTTTTTAGAAGTCTATTGGCGTTGATTCCATATGAAAACAATAATACTAAATTAGGACAGCCAACGCCATCTGTTAACAAACATCTTGCAACTTCAAATAATTAAACTAAACTAAACAAATAATTAACCGAGATTGGACACGAGTTTTACCGTACGCGCAGCGTGCAGTAAAAGTCGCATTATGGCCAGGTGTAACGTAAAAGAAATAGTATTATCATTAGTTGTTCTCTCAATGCTGAGGATCGTGACATCATGTCCTATTGTTGATGACCAGACTTCTCTGTAGGCTTCTATCACCCGCTTTATTATGCAGGGGATAGTGTGCTGGTGATTGGTAATGTACAGTCAGCGTCATATAACACCTTTTCAATTTAGATTTAAGTAACATACAACATATTACTAAAATCTAAATTTACCCCCCACAAGGGGGACTGATGACGTGGTAAAGGTTGCGGAAGTCCGTTGGATGCGGGTGGCGCAGGACCGGTCATTGTGGCACTCTTTGGGGGAGGCCTATGTCCAGCAGTGGACGTCTTTCGGCTGATATGATGATGACAATTAATAAATAAATAATATGTGGGGACAATTTTTACACAAATCGACCCAGTTCCAAAGAGAACAAAGCTAAATTGAAAAAAATAACATGTAATATTGGTACAGTAATCGTACTGTACTAGGCGACGATATACATACTTAAGGTGGTTTAGGAATAGTTTTCCCAAAGTATCACGTCCCAAACGAATTTCTCAAATTATTCTAGTTTAGACAAGTTTATTCTAGAAAAGGAGGAATTGTTTGTTACATACATTTCTTCAAAAATATTACGCCGTTAGCCTGCGAATTTCGTTTTGTATGGAAACACATAGAAAACATCCATGACTCGGGAACAAAAATTCGTGCTCATCACACAAATAAATGCCTTTACCGGGATTTGAACCGAGGACCTCCTTCATAGGCAGGGTCATTGTCATTACCAACTAGTCCAAAGCGGAAGCTTTCTGCGGATACGATGATCATGATAACTGACGATCATATCTTGATTCACAGGCCATCACCCGAGTAAAGCTGCAATTCCTCGACCAGATAATAAAGTTCTGGGAGCTGCAGGGCTCCGTTCTCAAGATCCCCACTGTTGAGAAGAAGCCGCTCGATCTCTACTCCTTGCACAAAATCGTTAAGGAGGCTGGTAAGTTTCACTCGTACTTTTTACAATTTATTTTGTCCCCACCGGAAGAAGTCGAAACTTATGACTTTTTCATCATGTTATTCTTTATCATAAGCAAGGAGACAAGGATTACAGTGCAATTTTAGTGGGGTAATCCATATTTTTTCTCTGCTTTTAAATTGAAGAAACAGCCCAGAAAGAATGGGGTTGAAATAACTACAAAAAAACCGGCCAAGTGCGTGTCGGACCACGCAGAATAAAGGGTTCCGTACCTTCTACTAGCTAACCCACATGAGGAATCACTATCATATACCGTAAGTTAAAAAAAGACTTATTCATAATAAACTTACGGAACTTACGTCCTTTTTGCATGGCAGTTTTTCAGCAATAACTCAATAACCTTTGAACCGATCCTGGTCATAATAATTTTCGTTGAAATTTATTATAAAGCACTATGCCCAGGATTTTTTTCATTTTTTTCTATTGCACAGTTCGAAAGTTAGAAGGGGTGGGGGAGGACACAAATTTACTTTCAGAGTGATTATCTTTACCTTACTCAAAGGCTGTTCGCTGAAATATAAACCAATCGACTACTATAAATTCATTGACGTTTTAGACACATCTATTGACCATAATAGCCGTCGCCTACGTCCAGTCAGACTACCATGAAGTTACTACTCGGGCCACTAAGCCCACCATGGCACACTCGGACTAATGTCAAGAGAATACGGATGTCTGGAGATCGTTCTGAGCGTGCTGCTTACACAGAAAAAAAACATTTGTTGATCCAAGACAATATTGTCTTCCATATAAGGAACACAATTTTGTTTCAAATGTAAAATAATATATTGTTAAGATTGTTTTATTCACCTGAAAGAATATATTGTTAATAGAAGATTCAGAGTATGTTTTTGTTTAAGATGTGTTACCTCAAGCATATAATTGTCTTAATGTAAATTATAAATATATATTAGAAATAACTTTGACAATTTAATTTTTTACATTGAATGAACCTGAAACTGTTTATTGAACTTATACATTCTTAGTCCAAGAATATATTTTGTAAAGCTCCGTAACAATATTCAATTTCTTGGTTTGAGAAATGTATTTTTTCTGTGTAGCTACTTCTTCCAGTTGACTGTACATATAAAATCAAATTCAATTGAGATATAGATAGCTGTTATTTTTTGACATGTGAAATTATATACTTTATCAATCAATTAGTATTAATTCAACCAAACCTATTCCCCAGGCGGCTTCGACACATGCTCCGCGGAGCGCAAATGGTCCAAGATCGCCCGACGCCTGGGCCACCCGCAAGGCAAGGGCATCGGCTCCATACTGAAGAACCACTATGAGCGCATACTCTACCCGTACGACGTGTTTAAGAGCAGCGGCGCCGCTGACAAAGACACGGTAAGCACATACATGCATACATATAATCACGCCTAATTCCCGGGGAGGTAGGCAGAGATCACGGATTTCCACTTGTTACGATCTTGACAAAAAATTCTTGCTTCATTCACTTTCCATTACATTCTGCATACAGGGTTGGGCACATTAAGTGTCCTAGCTTTATATCGTATTTCTTTTCTTACATAATCCAACTTTTTTTACCACATATACATGTTTTTAAAAATAAAATGTGTTCGTCTTTTTGATCGCTAGACTTCATATTGACGTTTTTTTGTTTTTCTATTGTTTTCAACAATGGACGCGAAACGTGAGCTCGTTGTCGATTTGCACATGAAAAATTTTCGCCCGTGCGAGATATTAAGAAAGCTGAAACAATTAAATATCAATATAAAGTTCATATCGCGGACAATCAAGCGATTCAAGGAAACAGGGTCTTCACGAATCAGGCCCAAACCTGGACGCAAACCATCTGTCCGTGTCCAAAAAGTTGTTAAAAATGTTCGTGGGCGCATTAGGCGAAACCCGGCTCAGAGTGCAAGTAAACTCGCGAAAGCTATGAAAATATCCCGCCGATCCATGAGTCGTATATTGCGACAGGATCTTGGATTGAAAGCCTACAAAAAACAAAAAATTCACGGACTAACGGACGCCCAGAAAAAAGCTAGAGTCACAAAATGCAAGGAGCTCCTAGCATGGCACGACGGCGATGACATTATTTTTTCGGATGAAAAAATGTTTCAATTGCAATATAGCCACAACCAACAAAATGACCGTGTGTATGGCGTATCATTGAGAGACATACCAGTGGACAAATTAGCTGTCCAGCGATTTCAAAGTGCGTCGGCTGTCATGGTTTGGGGTGCTATATCGCCTAGAGGGAAGTTACCACTGGTGTTCATCGATCGAGGAGTCAAAATCAACCAAGATTACTATATTCAGAACGTATTGCAGGGTCATTTACTAGAAAATGCCCGGAAGTTATATGGGAGTGATTATTTTTGTTTTCAGCAAGACAGTGCTCCATCTCACAAGGCCAAACACACTCAAGACTGGTGTCGAATGAATTTGACAGACTTTATACCTTGGCAAGAATGGCCTTCTTCGTCACCAGACTTGAATCCGTTGGATTTCTCAATATGGGGATTTATGCTGAGTAAGATAGGGAGCACACACGGCATGAATTTAAATTCATTCAAGGATCGATTAGTGAAGATATGGAACGATATTCCAGATGAGGTAGTGCGTGCCGCGTGTAACTCCTTCTATGGCAGAATGCGGAAAGTAATTAAAGCAAATGGAGAGAGATTTGAACTTATGAATTAATTTAATAATTTACAGTTAATGTTTTATATATTAAAAAATATTTTAAATCTATCGAGTTGTTTTCATTTTATGGACATTTTAAAGTAGGACACTTAATCTGCCCAACCCTGTACATGCTCGTCGGTTTAGGTCTTAAGGGTACTCTTGACCTGACTTTTCTTCAGGATTTCCTCGATTTGGTCGGAAAAAGTTTGACGAGGTGTTCCCCTTATCTTTGTTACTCTTCTTTTATCCATCCTCTACATGCCCATGCCACCTTAGCATGCCCTTCTCAATTTTCGTCACTACATCTGCAGTCACTCCACTTATCTCTCTTGTGACACTATTTCTTAGGCCTTTGACAGCGTGCCTCGAGAAGCTCTCTGGGTGGTGCTGGGAAAGATAGGGTGCACGGAGAAGTTGGTAAGACTCGTCAGACTCCTGTGTGAGGATATGGAATGCTGTGTAGCCGCAAACTATGAACTATTCAGACTTTTTTCCCGTTACCTGTGGGGTGAAGCAAGGGTGTGTCCTGGCGCCTACACTGTTCGCGTTATATTTCGCTGGAAATGCCGCCAGCATCCTCGGTACAATGCCTCGAGGGCCTTTTTTAGATTTAACTTAGTTTTCATTTAATTTAGATAATGTTAGTTATCGTCTTGTATATATACTCTTTTATTTGATATTAGCCTATATTGTGTCCAAAGGCCTCCCCTTTTTTCCCCCACTCGCCTCGGTCCTGTGCTAGTGTTCGCCAATCTGTGCAAAACGTATCAAGTTCGTCCCGCCATCTCCTTTTCGGTGTGCCTCTACCTCGGAAGCCATCTTGTGGAAGCCATTCGGTGGCTAATTTGGCCCATCGCTCCGCGTGCAGCCGGCAGACATGTCCAACCCAGTCCTACATTAGCTTCGCGTTCTTGGCACCCTTGTAAATATACAAGGGTGCCAAGAACGCGAAGCAAGTTCGCGAAGTAATAACTTTAGAAAATAAATATTATTAATAAGTTAATTATACGCGTTTCAAGGCAATGTATACCTGATTGGTAATTCTGCATCTAGACATGGCTATATCCTATCCTGCGGTTCCGCATGGGTTTTTACAATACGCGGGCAACTAGTATTATGTAAATAAACAAATATGCTTCGGATCACACTCATTAAGACGATAACGGCTAATGATCGAAGTGATTTCAAACAATATCGTAATAAATTCGATACAACTTATTTTTCTCTATAAACCTTTGTCTGTGGCTGCACCACTGCAGCACAGAATATCATGACTAGTCATCTCCCGTCTCTCTTACACCTGCGTTAATCAAACGAATGGCTGAACCAATTTTGTTGAAACGTAACTAAGAGCTATCTGGATCACGTCAGCTTTCGGGCAAAAAAGAACGCATTATAACCGGTCTATTCATTTAGGAGCTAGGATGCGACAGACAGATACACAGACACGTCAAACTTATAGGTACACCTCTCTTTTTACGTCGGGGGTTAAAAAGAGGGTAAGTTCTCTTGTACCGCGTGGCGTCACGCGTTCAGTAGGGTTATCGCTACTACGGGGCGCAAGCTCGTGGAAATTAGAAGGCCAATTAACTATTTCTTGTTGTCATTCTCTCGTGTTAACCAAGAGACAACATGACAGAATTTCCCAAATAATTTGTCACAACATGGAGTTCTAACATGATTAGCAGATGACCCATAAGAAATGTCAACAAAACCCTACATTGGTTGATTTAAACCCATTAAATTGCAGAACCGTGTGTTGGTGTCGGGTTAGAATAGCACCACCCCCTTTCTTCCTGTGGATGTCGTAAGAGTCGACTAAGGGAACAGGGTTGAAGTGTGTTGTGGGCGATGGGCTAGCAACCAGTCACTGCGATATCAAATTTTATCGATGTTTTATACCCATATTTATGCTAAAAGTGGTACTGGAACACTAGTTTCATGTGCTCTGCCTACCCCTATTATGGATAAAGGCGCGAATGTATATATGTAAATTGCAATCCCTCCAGGTGGAGCGAGCCTGTGGGTGCCCTTTGATTGACGCTCTCACTTCTCTTATATATCATATATTATTTTCGCTTAATTTTTTTCCGCTTTTTTACGCCCCTCTACGTCGGGCGCCTCTCCGCCCCACCCTCGGACTAGGAGACTAAACTATGGTAAAAAGCTGACTCACTCTAAAACTAACGTCACTTTCAATACAGAAAATCGAAGTAAAAGCCGACCCCCAAACCCCAGAGAAGGCCAACACCGCCCGCAGCCGCTCGAACTCCAAATGCCCCGCCGTGACCCCGCCGCCCCCGCGCCGCTTCAAGAGCTCGGAGCCCGAGCCGGCGGCCGAGGGCTCCCACACCGAGGGCGCGCTCGCCGGCGCTGATGACGAAGTCAAGGAGCTCAAGACTCCTATTAAAGAGGAGAAGGAGAATGGGGAGCAGAGACGCAGTAAGTTCTATGATCATTACTTTCACAACTTTCATCTCATGTTTTTTTTAGTTTCGAGAACTGTCGCCCATCGGTCACCATGATTCTATTATAACGCTCTGCAAAGTTTAAGGAGGACAAGAAAAAATGGCGAGATAAAACGCAGTATAACTTTCGTCAGACACTTTCACTCCTTCCTTCCCTTGACTTATCTTATATCTAGTTTCGAGCCTTCTCCATTCCAGGTCGAGGTCCAGTTATGAGTAACCCATATATCCTATCCATGATCAGAGTTTTCCACACTAGCGGCACAGGGTTTCTTTTACAGTATTGTATTGTATAACCAAAGCCTGTGTGTACCAAAAAATATTTTTTGAGAGAAATTTATCATAGAAAAAAGACCCAGTTCAGTTTAACGTGGTTCCTGCAGAGTCCGTAACTATAACAACGTTCTTTCCCCAGGCCCTCGTGAGAACAAATGGATGTCAGCTGCGGGCAGTTGCGGCGCGCGTGCTCGTGTCACTCGCTCGACGCGCCTGCGCGAGCACCGCATGTCCAATATGACTGTCTCCGTCACTCCCGCGCCGCCTAACGCGAAGCTAGAGAGCGTCGTGGACCCTGTAAGTTGTATGTTTGTGGTTGTCAGTCAGGCTGTGGCTATAACACTTGCTTTTTCGCTATCGCTTTGTCGCTGATCATTGTATTTGTAGCGCCAGTTGTAGCGGTATCGTTCTGCAGTTGTAGCGCTGAATATATTAACACTATCACTGTAGCTTAACTTTGCAGCTGTATGCCAGTAGTAGCTGTGTTGTAGCCCATGCAGCTGAAGCGCTGTTGACTAGCTGTACAGTAGCTGTGTAGTGCATAATCATTTTCCATCGTATTTTCTCGGATACGTTCGTATTTGTCATGCTACTTCAGTCAACCTCAGTTCTTTTTGAACCGAGACTGACTGAAATAGCAAGACACGTTCGTACGTTTCCGTGACTGTAGCTATATTGTGGTAGCCTAGCACTGCAGTCACATCGCTGTAATGGTATATGTATATCGCTGTTGTTGCAACACTAACTGTACGTCTTTAACTATAGTTGTACGTAATTGTTACGCTGGACAGTACAAAATACAAATACAAATAACTTATTGATAAGACATAGTGTACATCAGTTTTACTATAGACTAGGAGCTTACTATTAGAGGTTGATAACAGTAGAGTAGATTTAACGATGTAGCTGTAGAAACAGAGAATTCAGATGAAACTGTTTTTTAAAGCAAGCTTAAGTACCAAGCATTCAGAAATAAAAACATACATTTTGTTCCCAGCTGGCCAAGTATATGTGTCGCGTCTGCGGGCGAGGCGACATTGAAGAGCAAATGTTACTATGTGACGGCTGTGACGACTCATATCACACGTTCTGCCTCGTGCCTCCGCTAGCCATCGTGCCTAAGGGCGACTGGCGGTGCCCTGTGTGCCTCGCTGAGGAGGTCAGTACTACTTCTCTCTAGTATAGTCGAGAAAGGACCTATACTGACTGTGTCAAACACGCGCTAGAACACGTGCACGCTTCAAATACGTGCAAATTGATCTGCTACCAAAGTAATCGCGAACGGTACGGTCTCAGAGGAATTCCTCGAACCCTCCGGTTGTGGAATCGGCTCCCTGCCCAGAGTCTACAGTATGGGGCTTTTCAAGATGGAGTGTATACATTTCTAAAATATGGGCAAAGCGCGTGTAATCCCCCTGGTGTTGCAACAAAGTCTGAGGTGACCGCTTACCATGAGGCGGGCCGTATAGTTTTTTTTTCTTTTTCAACAGGTAGCCAAACCCGCGGAGGCGTTCGGCTTCGAGCAGGCGTCCAGAGAATACACACTGCAGCAGTTTGGAGAGATGGCCGACCAGTTTAAGTCCGACTACTTCAACATGCCTGTCCATGTGAGACTTTATTGTATAACATCTAAGATCATTTTCTTTTGACGACTAGAAATTAAACTGTCACGTCTAAACATGGATACTATTTCGAACTGTCCATGTGAGATTTATTTGTTTATTGATACAAAAATAAAGCACAAACAAATATTGAAACGCGCAAGCCAGCGAAGCAAACCGATAATCGAACTCGGTGTCTCTGTATTCCTGGTTCATTGTGTATACCACTCCGCCACCACCGCTGCGCTAATATGGTATTTGTCAACAGTGAAAATAAATTCTTGTTTCATTAGCAACAGATAAACATTACGAAAATACTCGGAAAGTATAAGTCTTTCATTTATGTTTGCTATTTTAAGATTTTTAAAATCATAGAAACTAGCAGTAAGGACGGTGTTTGATTGTGACGTCACCAGCAAGTAATACGCCCAATTCCATACTAACGGAGCGTTTTTGACGTTTGATAAACCGAGGCTGATTTCTTTTGATAAATACCGTATTATGCTGCCCAAGTTATTCTTGTGCTTCTTAGAGACGGCGAGCACTTTTCACGAAGACTCGACACTAGCCGTAGATCTCCTGTCAAAATCTCATGTATCGATAGTGTATCGCGTTTGCAGCGCTTCAGAAAGTCGCCGTGTGTAACCACTCTTACCCCAGTAAAGGATGATTTCTACCAAACTGCACGCATCGCATCGGACCGGAGCGGATTTTACAATCTTTCAACGAAATCATGTACACAGTATTTAAAGTCTATATTACCAAGCCGCGCGTCGCAGCATCCTTTCGGCTATGATCGTGTGTCGCGGAAGACGCCCGCCTTCAAGCCGCTGTGCGCGGCTTGGTAATTTAGACTTTAAATACTCTGTACATGATTTAATATCGTTTAAAGATTGTAAAATCCAGTCCGATGCGATGCGTGCCGTTTGGTGGAAACTATCCTTAACTGTCTATACCTGAAAGGCTTATTGCCATCAGCGTTCATTTGTTTATCTAAGACGGGATATATATTCCTCTTGATGAATACTAATTCATGAGCGTAACATATACTATAATATGTTCTAGCAGTGGTTAAAGTTCTATCAGTCCCATTTTAATTGGTCAGCCCATGTTAAAGTTTTACAGTTTAATATAGAATACGATATTCTCTTTCAGATGGTGCCAACACCGACTGTAGAAAAGGAGTTCTGGCGTGTAGTTTCGTCTATAGATGAAGATGTCACTGTGGAATACGGAGCGGATCTGCACTCTATGGACCATGGTTCTGGTAAGTTTTTTTTAATTTCTTGAACCCACATACAGCAAAAACATAATAACATAACTTTAATAATGTCGGCAAGTGAAAAATGTTACCGTGTGTTTTGTGTTAATAATATTTTATTAGCTTTGTATAATTACTTATAATAATTAGTTAGCCCTCTGCTCTGATATTGCTGTGCGCTTGCAGGGTGTCACATGTATACCTACTTATGTGTTAATTCCACCCAATCTTTGTAATGTGATATGCAATGAACGATTCTATTCTATTCTATTCTAAACATGCTTTATGCAAAAGATCCATCTACTCTTTCGTTCGGATAATCCATGGTACCTTACCAGCCTAAACTCTTGAATGTAAATTAGAAAGATAATTAATGTTAGAGAAGAGCGCACATTCGTATAGAAAAAAAAAACACCACACTCAAATCGATTCATCCGTTCGGGAGCTACAGACAGACGCACAGCTATTTGCACATGTTAAACTTATAACACACAAGGGGCGTCGGAGGTTAGAAACAGGGACCAAAAAACCATAGAAATCTAAGTAGCGGCGCAAAATGGCCCCACAGAATGGGTGCCATTGTCATTATGCGGGAGGGCGGCGGGGCGTCAAAACGATGCCAGGCAGCCGTTTAGTTCGAATATGCGCATACCGGGTTTTAGGCACTTGTTGGTAGAAATTGGTAACGAGCTCGCATTGTATGGTTTTTTCGTGCGCTGGCTAGAAATAACAATAACACAGAATACGATTTACCAAACGAAAAGGCAACTATAAAGGCGAGATAAATTAGAAACATAAGGCCTGATTCGTTACGGATTCGCCAAATTTAAAACGCAATTTTAATAAAATTAGTCACTATATTGTGTTTAATTATGGGTGATTACATGAAATGATATGTAAAATTTGACATTTAACGATATTTTCAGGGATTCTTTTTTTTATTCCACTCATGTCGTAGTTTCGGTCTGATGCCCTCCATCAACCGTGCGACAGTGCCTTTAGACACTTGTTTACATGCCCAATTCCATTTTTTAAGGAAAAAAAAATTGTGGTCGCTTGCTGTTTTGCCTGATTTTCGTAAGATTCCTTTAACTAAAGCCCAATATCTCTCAATTGGACGGCACTGTGGAACATTTGGAGGGTTCATGTTTTTTGGTACGATTTTAATATTATTACGTTCAAGGAACTTTATCGTATCATTTGCGTAATGAGCTGTTGCCAGATCGGGCCAAAATAATGTCAACATATTGTGTTTTCGCATAAAAGGCAAAAGCCGCTTCTTCAAACACTCATTTATGTAGACTTCCTTGTTGATGGTACCCTTTGATCGTAAGCACGGCTACGATCACCACAGGGGCAGATAGCTTGCCAAACTAAATATTTTGATCCAAATTTTTCGATTCCAATTGTGGTTTCCGAATCAGGAAGAGTTTCTCCGTCAGCTATTGTATAGTATTGGTCACCCGGAAGTGTCGAAAAATCGGCATTTACATAGGTTTCATCGTCAAGAATTATATGAGTTTTTTGAGCCCAAAAAATCGTACAGTTTTCGAGACCTAGTTTTAATTGTTGCTTTTTGCTTTTCTGACGTTTTTGGTATCTTACGCTTTTTTTTAGACTTCATAGAAGCACGTTGCTTGACACGTCGAACCATGGATTGATCAGTGGATATTTTTTTTGCGATATCACATTCGGACATAGTGCGATTCTTACGTATGGTCCTTAAAATCTTTTTTTCCAATGCGGGGTCACGAGGACCATTACGTTCTCTGGTTCTTGGCCTCTGAGCCGTAGACTGGGTCTCGAAGTACCGTTTTAATACATCATCTACAGTTTTTCTTGTCATTTTGAGGTCCCTGGCGATATAATGATTCGGGCGTTGAGTATTTTCTAGCCATTTGGTGATGATTAGTTCTCGGCGTTGCCGTTGATTCATCTTATTTGGTGTTTAGTAAATATTTAACAATAAACATCGCAATCGTCATATTCTTGTGACATTAAAGCTGTCAAAACTCGAAACCCCAACGAAAAAGGTTGGTATATAGTGGTATAAAATAATTTTGAATTTGGCGAATCCGTAACGAATCAGGCCTTATGTCGGTTTATTTTGTGTAGATGATGGTACATATGAGAAAAGAAAATTACAAATGCGCAAAATAGTACTTGGAATTAAAAATTACATTTGATATTTTCGTCCAGGATTCCCGACGAAGTCCAGCGCACATCTGTACCCAGGCGAGCAACAGTACGCGGACTCCAGTTGGAACCTGAACAACCTGCCCGTTCTGGAGGGCTCCGTGCTTGGACACATCAATGCAGACATATCTGGGATGAAGGTTAGCCGTTAGTTCCATTTATAAAGTTCCTTAGCAGGTTACAATATTCGAATATGCTTTGAATATACTGCGAAGTATCAAGTTTCGGTCGCGTCGAGAGGACCTGCAAAGTGGGCTTATTTTGTTTCAATTTCCATTTGCGACAACATCATGGCGTTCAGCGTTCAGCCATTTAAAAGAGGAAGGGATTTCCGTGCCTATTTCTACTTGGCCAGCAATCCGTATTTTCCCGACCTCTGCAGTCATGTACTCATGACTGCAGAAATAATAAATGGCTCGTTCGCATTAACTACTGTTAATGAATGGATAATTTAGCAATTCCTATAAGAAAGAAATAAAGGAGACTTTTATTCACCACACAAAAGACACAGAGACAAAGGGAGTAAACATACAATACCATTGACACGTATTGTCCTCCGCCACTGAGCTGGTAATTTTTTTTGTTTATACGTAACCGAGAATTTACTATGGAGCATAACAAAATAGCTGGACACAAGCCTCTTCTCAAGTATTAGAGGCAATGAGCAGTTCCCATGCTGTTCACGATTCTGATGATAACAAAACAGGCATCCTAAGTTTGGCTAATATGTTGAGTGTGATTGATGACGGAATGTATTTCTTGCAGGTCCCATGGCTATACGTGGGCATGTGCTTTGCGACATTCTGCTGGCATAATGAGGACCACTGGAGCTACTCCATCAACTATTTGCATTGGGGCGAACCAAAGACTTGGTAAGTACTATTTGATGTTTGTTTTTAAGAATCAACACGGGTAGCTAGAGCGACGGCCGCGTACGCCTGATTGTCGCAGGTTCGATCCTTGCTCAGAGCAGGCGCAGACGTTACAGCAAAAGGGCATTTTCAAAAATTTGAGTACCCAATTAGCTTGTGTTGTTAAACAATAGATAGTTAACTCAGTGTCAGTTTTGTGACAAAAATTAAACATACAAATTATGTAAAAATGAACTTGTTTTACACTGATAAACTCATATCAAATCAAATCAAATGTTTATTCTGTAAGTAGGCCACATGGGCTCTTTCACAAGTCAACAATAAGCATGAAAATAACATATCATTTATAAATTGAAAAGAAAAGTTAAGTTTTATACTTAATTGGCGTCACAAAACGGACACTGAGTATTTTTTTTGGAAATTGCCCGCGTATAAAATAAATGTACGTAAAATGTTGTTCGTATAGGTATGGCGTCCCAGGCTCCAAAGCCGAGCAGTTCGAGGCAGCCATGAAGGCTGAAGCGCCCGAGCTGTTCCAGCTACAACCAGACCTTCTCCATCAGCTGGTCACCATCATGAACCCGAACATACTCATGCGGGCCGGAGTACCCGTTTACAGGTAACACTATGTCACAAAAACATATAATTATATTTGCGCTTAAAGACTGTACACGATAAAATCCGGCCATGTATGTTATGGTAAATCTTTTGAATCTTGTAAATCTTTGGAGCACCTCTTCATTAAAATAGTTTTGTGGTTATCAAACTACATAATAAACATCCAAACATTATATAAAGTTAGGTCATCTACGACTTAGAGAATTTTATATTCCACGGTACCTATATTTTCTTGCACACGGTATTCTGACAAGCTTTACCAATTTTCCTGGTATTTATTTTCTCGTGCTTTGAATTTTATAAGCTTAAATATACCTCATTACATTTTATTTTTACAATAGTTAACATTTTTACAATTACATTTAGATCAAGATAGATCTGAGGTGTTTTAACTTTGTTCAATTTGGCTTTTTGACAAATTATTGCCTCCCATACAAAAACAACTTTCAGTGCTTGGACTAGAAAGCCTCTCCGACTACCTAAGATGGAAAATAGTTTCAAAACGTACTTTTTTGGTAAGATAACATTCTAATGAGCATATTAATGATTATGAAAATATAATTACCTTTGTGGCATTGTAGTAGGAAGTGAGTATAGATTATCAAAAAACGATGCTCAAACATTTAAAGGTATAGTGGAGTATTTTCGACGAAAACTCACAGAAGCTAATACATTGTAATTTGAATTTATTTGAATTATATTTGCCAGTAGTTACAGATTATTAAAATAAAATAAGTGCTTGAATATGTGCATTCGGTGAAAATGTATACCATATCATGCATGGCCGGATTTTATCGTGTACAGTCTTTACTAGTGTTTCGCCCTAACTGTAACACATAGCCCTCTAGCCAACCCCTTGAACAATTGGGCTCATGTTCGAACTTAAAAAAAATTGTCTCATTCATTTGCCTACTCAATTTCCGACGAAGACAATCGGGTCAACGATACTCGAATATCGCCGTACAAACATTTATACATACATACATAAAAACGCCGGATTGTACCAGTAAGATCGGAGAACTTCGTTACCTAACGCTCGCTCGTTCATTTGAATTTTATTAATTCTGCGGGAACTAAGTACAATCACATTACTATACAAAAGAGTAATATTATTAATTTGGTCAATTTTACATTTTCCCTTTCAAATGAGGCCCCATAGTCATATGTAGCCTTATTTAAAACTAGCTTCCGCCCGCGACTTCGTCTGCGTGGACCCGGGATAAAAACTATCATATATTTTGATGAGGCTATAGACTATCTTCGTACAAAATTTCATCCAAATCGATTGAGCCGTGTAAGCGTGATTGAGTAACAAACATGTAAACAACTTTCGCATTTATAGTATGAGTAGGATACGGTTTAAGATCGCGTGAAGGAAGGATTTGAAGATGTTGTTTTTTTCACGCCCAAACACATTTTATTAAAAAAAAAAAATGTTCCACTTTAACCCGTCACGCCAAACCATGTTGCCAATCTAAAACCGTCGCTTGTTTACAGGACGGACCAGCGAGCTGGCGAGTTTGTGATCACCTTCCCGCGTGCGTATCACGCGGGTTTCAACCAGGGATATAACTTCGCCGAGGCGGTCAACTTCACACCTGCTGATTGGGTATGTATTCTATACAGAACACATAAGAGATACAGTCAGATTCTGAAAAAGATTACAATTTAGTGTTTGAAACTAAACATACGATGGCTGTCTTTTGTCCCACAAGTCCTTCTTTCGTTCAATAAATAAAAATATATATATATCAGAGGAAAATCTTGCACAAATCGAACTAGTCCCAAACTAAGCAAAGCTTGAACTATGGGAACTAGACGACGATAAACATACTTGTATAGATAGATAAATACTTAAATACATAGAAAACATCCATGACTCAGGAACAAATGTTCGTGCTCACCACGCAAGTAAATGCCCTTACCGGGATTCGAACCCAGGACCTCTTGCTTCGTAGGCAGGGTCACTACCAACTAGGCTAAAGCGGTCGTCCTAATGTCGTTGTAACGTTGTCGTAATAAATAAATATATGATAATTTCCCAGTTAAACATGGGCCGCGAATGCATCGCCCACTACTCGACGCTGCGTCGCTACTGCGTGTTCTCCCACGACGAGCTCGTGTGCAAGATGGCGCTGTCCCACGACGCGCTAAACATGAACGTGGCACTCGCAGCGTACAGAGACATGAGGACTATGTTGCACGACGAGCGACGACTGAGGAAGGCGCTACTGGACTGGGTAAGACAATAGTCCTAGGTATAAATAGTCTCTAAAATCTAGATGCGTAGACTAAGCAGGTCCTGTCACGGTCGCCACTTGAGGCTATCGGCACGACTGGATAAGTCGACGGTGCTAAGCCTCGTCATCATCACACCAGCCGAAAGACGCTCACTGCTGGACATAGGCCTCCCCCAAAGATTGCAATGGCAGGTCCTGCGCCGCCTGCATCCAGCGGACTCCCCCGACCTTTACCAGGTCATCCGTCCTTGTGGACTTTGTATACTAAGCTTAGGCACAAATAATCCCTAAAATCTATTTACATAGCCGGACCTCCCGGCACGGGTGCCTCATGAGGCGAAATGGGAGGGCAAGCGATAAATAATAAAGACGTAGGCAAAAGTATTCTGACTCGGTCGCAACTAGACGGTGCGAAGCTTTATGGTGAAACCATGCAAACGTAGGCGATTGTACATCTGCCTATGTAATCCCGCGCGACTATACCATCTATTGTGAAAGCTTAGCGAGCATATTCGTAATACGTTTATTATTCCAGGGCGTCACCTCGGCGGAACGCGAAGCCTTCGAGCTCCTGCCAGACGACGAGCGCCAATGCGCGCTCTGCAAGACGACCTGCTTCCTGTCCTGCGTCACGTGCGCCTGCTCGCGCCGCGTGGCGTGTCTGCGGCACCACGCGCAGCTGTGCGCGTGCGCGCCGCGGGAACACACGCTCCGGTACACGCGCGCGCTTCACCCTCGGTGCTCGCTCGGCTTTAGAGCGGGGCGCCGTACCCTACAATTTTATACCATACAAGCCTATTTGAACTAATGGCAAATTGTCTTTGTCTGTCACTTTTACATTTGTGTGCGTAAGAAAGAGACAAAGCGCATACAATAAGCGGGATAGTATTTCTGACATTGTATTTTCTACTCAGATACCGCTACACCCTCGACGAGCTGCCAGCCATGCTGGAGAAGCTGAAGAAGAAATCGGAAGTGTTCCGCGACTGGGCGGAGTCTGTGCAGAACGCGCTCGACCCGAACACGCCCAAGACTTGCGACTTGGACGGCCTGAGGACGCATCTCAGGAAGTCAAGCGATCTCAAGGTATGCTCATAGTTAGATGGGGCTAGAGGAAGCTAGGGAGAAAATATGCCATCACACTACGGGTCACTAGTAGAATGACTAAATCGCAAAATGACCACATCACGCAAGGGCTGCGTCGCAAATGTATAGTCGTTCGGTTTGAGTTGTGTCCAATCTACTTAAAGGAACAATGCCTTTGTTGACTGAAACCGCAAAATATCAAAATTACCATATTGTAAAAAGTCGTTACAGCCACCTAGAAAGTTCAATTGAATATCGACTCTATGTCCGTAAGTAGTAGGTTACGAGTGCACTAATAGGAAAATGGCGGTCCAGGTGCCTTTGTACTTGTTCGATTCTCAGTACTAAGGTAAACGCCAGGGATATTATAATTCTACTAAAGCAATTTAAACTTTTGGCAAAGACCCTAGAGTTGAAAATTCAGTAAAATGTTAATGCATGCAGTTTTTGTCTACGAAGTGTGGTTAGTTTTTATGACGGACCATAATGAGGTAGCAAACCCGCACAATTAGACAATGAATCGGACACAACTCAAACCGAACGACTATACCTACCTTATCGTTGAAAGCCGAAGTCGCTAAATGACTATATCGAATTGGAATAGGTAGTAAAATGACTGAAACTACACCCCTATTCATACTTTTAAAATTGTATCTAGTAGCTCCGCGAAAAGGGCCACAGATCAGGCAAGTAGTTGGAAAAGAATCGGTACAAGTGGAAAGTAACTTCAACAGATGCACAAGACCGAGCTGGTCCGCGCGCTGGAGACCGCCATCGAGGACGCCGAGAAGTGCGCGTCCGTGATCCAGCAGCTGGACCTGAACAAGATGCGCACGCGCACGCGCCACCACGACCCCAAGTACCGGCTCTCCGTGCGCGAGCTCACGCTGTTCGCGCAGGAGATAGACCAGCTGCCGTGCGTCTTGCCTGAGGGTAAGGAAGTACACCTTACTTACCATACAAGTGTACAGTCAACCAATTTCATTCCTAGGCCACTATGGAACCTTGTCGTTTTAATTGCTAGACGCCATAGCGACTGTGTTGTTTAAACGTGACCATAGCAACTCTAACGATACACAGTCATTTTAAAATACTAGATGCTTAACCCCCGGCTTGGCGAACGTGCTATGTGCTATTCCGTATATTCCTTAGATTTGTGCACAAAAACCTTCACCAACACCGATCAAGACAGGCAAACACCTATCCACACGTTCTTGTTTGTTGTTTTATTCTGTTTGACGTTGTCATGTACGACCTCTGTAGACTAGTTGGTAGTGACCCTGCCTACGAAGCTTGATGTCCCGGGTTCGAATCCCGGTAAGGGCATTTATTTGTGTGATGAGCACGAATATTTGTTTTAGAGTCATGGATGTGTTCTATGTATTTAAGTATTTCTTTATATAAGTATGTACCGTCTAGTACCTATATTACATGCTTTGCTTAGTTTGGGACTAGGTTGATTTCTGTAAGATTGTCCGAAAATATTATTATTATTATACAATATTATGTTGCTATGCGCGCACGTGAAGTGGGAAGGTTTCGCCGCCCAAGCGCCGCTGACCCTCGGTTGCGCTGTGCTCGTACTGTAGGACGCCTTATGAAATGAAATGAAATGAAAATCTTCATTTCGGACAACAGGATCCATAGTATGATTGGTAACTTACTTAGAAATTAGGTTAGTATACATTAAGTTTACATTTTATATGACAAATTGGGTTACGCCAGTAACCGTCAGACGTATCTCGTCGTATCTCCCTGCAATAGCTTTTAACCTTTCCACCGCCAACGACTTCCTGTCTAGTCAGTTTCTTCAGTCAAATAGCTACTGACGTGCGTTGGCATGAGGTTTCATTTCGCATTTGGCGTGTGGGGCAAAACGTTTTGGTTGTATCGTGGCGGGGAATAGGTTAAAACGCTGTTAGGACTCCGTCGAAGGTGTCTCCACATCGACACACTTATACCTCAGCCTAAAGCCTCCATATTCGGCATTTAATTCCCATCCTATACTATTTAAAACTTTCCCCCGACAACTGATAGCAGCTAACAGACTATTTTTAATTTGTGATACAGGGTCAGCGGTGAAGGAAGTTCTCCGTCAGACTGCCGACTTCGAGAAACGCGCCACGGAGCTACTGGACAGCGAATTAGACCAGACAGACCCCGGCATCGTCAGGGAGCTGGACGAGGTAATAGCTGGTCTTATAGCTGACTTAGTGACATTCGAAGACGAGTAAAATTGATAGACAACTAGGACTATTGATAGGGCCATGACTGACTTCCCGGTAGACCAGTAGTTGAAATTTAGTACGCTTGTGCAAGTCGGATGCCAATTCTATATTTATCTTTACTAAACGGGTCTTGACTTTTGGTATGCCGCGGCTGCTGGAGTTACAGTATGGTGTGCCGACGCGGATCCGCTTTCTCTATTCTCGACGCTATTCCTATAAAAACTATAGAAAAACGAACCAATCGCGTGGGGTCGTTTGAGCGCCGATCCACGTTCCGGCAGTATAACGGGATTCCATAATATGGATCCACGCTATTTAACCTAGAAAACGAAACAAATCTCGTGAGGTCGTTTGAGCGCGGATCCGCGAACAAAGATTCAAAGCGGGTATCATTATCTTCTTGTTGCGCAGGGTTTGCGTTTAGTAAAATCAATGTGGGAGAAACTTGATTAAACCGGTCATGTCTGGGCTCATTGGCTATTGGTTCAGTTGATGATTGTGCAAAAAAGTAGTCAGCAAAAAGTAGTACTAAAAATGAATTTAGACAGAAACTTCATCATCCTCCTAGCGTAATTCCCGGTTGTGCCTTAAAGGAGCCCGACGCCCGCTTTGACAGCTAATCCAAGATTTGGCTCAGGCACAAGTTTTACGAAAGCGACTACCATCTGACCTTCCAACGACGGAAAACTAGACCTTATTAGTATTAGACCGGTTTCCTCACGATGTTTTCCTTCAACGAAAAGCTAA
Organism: Epinotia bilunana; assembly: GCA_947049275.1. Taxonomy (NCBI): domain Eukaryota; kingdom Metazoa; phylum Arthropoda; class Insecta; order Lepidoptera; family Tortricidae; genus Epinotia; species Epinotia bilunana. Next base: position 10,119,562 of record OX346275.1, on the reverse strand, counting down.
CTGTAAATATTCCGTACATAAGTTCCGAAAAACTCATTGGCTTTGAACCCATGACTGCCGCTTAGCAGCCGCATGCCTAAACCACTAGGCTACCGTAAGTTTATATTATACTATCAGCAGCTTTATTATAGACATAAATATATTCTATTATAATAATAATAAGTCGCACTTAAAACCCCATCATCATCATATCAGCCGGAATACGTCCATTGCTGGACATAGGCCTCCTCCAAAGAGTGCCACAATGACCGATCCTGCGCCACCCAAACCAATAAAAAAACCTACGTCAATTCAAGTCTTCGATAACCACTAAACAACCCCATTTCCCCCAGGTGGTGGAGCTCGGCGTTCGCCTCTGCATCGTCCTCCCCCAACTGGCGCCGCTCCAGTCCCGCCTCCAGCAAGTCAAGTTCCTCGAGGAAGTCAGGACTTATAGAGAAGACTACGCGACGTTAACTCCAGAAGTTATTGATAGACTCCTTCAGGAGTCCGAGAATGTGGTGCCGCATCACAAGATCGAGATTGAACGGGCGATGTTGTACAAGCTCAAAGGTTAGTTGACACTTTCAGAAATCCGCGGCGCTCTCCTCTACATATTGGTTTTTCGCATATCCCCGACTCCGGCAAGTCAAGTTCCTCGAGGCAGTCAGGACTTACAGGGAAGACTACGCGACGTTAACTCCAGAAGTTATTGATAGACTTCTTCAGGAGTCGGAGTGTGGTGCCGCGTCAAAAGATCGAGATTGAACGGGTGCTCTTGTACAAACTCCAAAGTTAGTTGACACTTCGGAGCTTGCTAGCTACTAAGCCACTTATAGACGTCCACAGAAATACAGTTAGTGGACAAAATTACGTAAAATAGACTAAAATAAATTAATACATGCCCGTACGTACAAACTATCACTTAAATCCATTTGAAAGAGTTAGTAGCTGTGAAGGCGTTTCAACATAGCCCATGTCAATAATCCTACTTTTTATTATAAATGCGAAAGTTTGGATGTTTGTTATCATGCCTACACGGCTCAACCGATTTGGATGAAATTTTGCACGATGATAGTTTATAGCCTGGATTAAAATATAGGGTAGTTTCTATCCCAAATCCACGCCGACGAAGTCGCGGGCGGAAGCTAGTTAGTGCTAATCATCAATTTCCCCGCAGCCGAAGTGGAAGACTGGGAGCAGCGCGCCCGCGCCATCCTCATCGACCCTTCGAAGCCTCCAACTGACCACCCTCAACACACAACCCTGGCCGAGGTCCAGGCTCTACTGGACGCGCGCGAAGACATCGAGGCTGCTCTACCCTCGTATCATGCGCTTAGCCATGCCAAGCAACATGCTCAGGATTGGCTCGCGAAGGTAAATGGTTATTTCATCTTTATCATGCCAGCCAAAAAACGTTCACTGCTGGATACATGCCCTCGAAGAGTGCCCCTTAACGGTCTTGCGCTACCGTGGTATCATGCGCGTAGTCATGCGAACATGCACGGGATTTGCTCGCGAAGGTAATGGGCGTCAATTATCAACGGTCTTCATCAAACCAACCGTAAAACGTCCACCACTTGGCATAGGCCAAAGAGTGCCGCAATGACTGCTCCTGCACCCGTGACTTTCCAGTGTTAAGACTCGCCATAAACGACCCGTCGACCCCTCACCCACCACAACACACAACTTTGGCTGAAGTCCAGCCTTAAATGAACGCCCGCGAGTATATCGAGGCTGCTCTACCCTAGTACCATGCGAAGCTACATGCGCAGGATTGGCTTGCGAAGGTAAGTCGGTCAATCATCAATTGTTTTCTTCATATCAGCCGAAAGTCTTCTCCAAAAGAGTGCCATAGTGACTGGTCCTGCGCCATTGGCATTTAGCGGACTCCCGCGACCTTTACAGGTCATCAGTCCCCCTGTCTTCGTCTTGGATCTTTCGTCTAGATTTTTACAATATGTAGATCATAAAAAACCTAATCGCGGGCAGCAAACTGGGCCTCAGTTACCGGTAGTTAGAGCGATAGAGAACGGAACCTGACTATCCGCGCAGTTTCCAGTACCGCATTCTGTATCTGACCCTGCCAGTCTGTTTAGGTGCTGATCGAGACTAACTACCATCGTTTTTACCAATCGTAACAAGGAAATTATGCGAAAAATTTATCATTAACTTTCACTTTTTCTGTAGAGTCATTCCGTCGTCGATGTCATCCCATTGTGTTACATATTTAACAGATTAGTATATTAATTATTTATTACGTGTATACGTTTGTATCGGCAGTATGTTGTGTTGGTTCCGTGGGTCACGTACGGTGCTGTCTGAAAATCAGCGCTGTAGGTGTCTGTCTGACACCTTGGCATAATGCTGAGACAGCGACCGAACACTGCCGCGAAGACACACACATTATGTGTCAATTGTATTGTGTTTGTACTCCCTTTGTCTCTGTGTCTTTTGTGTAGTGAATACAGTCCGTCAAGAAAGAGTAGAAATTCAATAAAATGGAACTAAAAAAATACCATACTAAATTGTTGCCATTACGTCGAATAATGTGACAGTTACGTAGAAAGTGGCGCCCTCATTTAATTTCTTCTCTTTCTTGACGGACTGTAAATGTCTTCTTTCTTTCTTCCTCTCTAGAGTTGTTCTCTCTGTCTGTCCTTTAAGCGGTGCCTATATAACATTTTTTCCACAGGTGGAAGAGATGCAGTCAAAAGACCTTTACCCATACATGCACAGCGTAGAAGCGCTAGTGAAACGCGGCCTGCAGATTCCGCTGGCGTTGTACGAGAAAGACCAGTTGGCGTCCGCCCTTGCTTCGGCCAAGGAGTGGAAGAGGGGCGCCGGGGATATGTTCCTGAAGAAGGTGAGGATTAGCTTTAGCCTAGTTGGTAGTGACCCTGCGTGGGTTACAAGATTGTAAAAATGCCCTTACCCAGATGGGTAAGGGCATTTTTTTTTAAATTTATTTAGAAACACAAACAGTCGCATAAACAAATATATAAGGGGTACACATAGAGTACCAACAGACATAATGCTACCTGAGGTCCTATGAGACCTGGAGGTTCATTAATATCCAAATAATAACATTAATATTTAAATATTAATATTTATTTGTGTGATGAGCACAAAGGTTTGTTCCTGAGTCATGGTATACAACGTGTTGTTTTAACCGTCTCAGTGCCGAAGCCCACTTAAAGTATCCAAAACGTACTAATCATTCGTGAAAGAAAAATTAGTTAAGTTTTTAGTAATAAAAGGTAATTATGTTTGAAAAATCTTGTATGGCGCGCGGTGCGAAGTTCATTCACCCGGTTAGAGTTCGTACCTATCTACATAAGATGGCGGCTAGCGGTCACTGCGTTCACTCGGCTGGATGATTAAAATTTATATCATTTAGGTCACGCACACAACAACATGTCATTTAATGTCAGCGGGATTTCGAATTAGTGTTTTATTTTCGTACAGCCAAGGGCACCAATATGTATACACCACAAAGACTCAAATATATGTACACAGCCCTCATTTCTGCAACAATGTAGTATACATATTCATGTAACTTTGAGTGAATACATATTGGTGCCAATAGCAAGTTCAGCACCAAACTGCAAGTAAGATTGAGTAAAAGGTTTTTCAAAGTATTTAGTTTCCATCGTTGTTTAGATTTATTTATTTTAGCTGCCTGTGTAATCACTCACCGCAACTCTCCTGCCGTGCTCTGCCTGCCGTATTTCACCGACAAATGTTTCACCGAATTCACGGTTTCGCCGAATTTCCGTTTCATCGAAATTCTGTTACTCAGAAACTGCTTACATTTCAGGTAGCTGTACCTGAAATGTTAGCGGTTTCTGAGTAAGGCAATTCTGTAGAACCCTTTAGGTTAGGTTAGATTTATTTTTATAACATTCCTGAAAGTTTACTGATTCTGAAAAAAAAGGTTTTCTATGAAATTAAATATCCGCGAATCATACATTCGATGGAATAATTGTCGGTAAAACAAGGTACAACCATATAAAACACGGGGTAGTGAAGTTGATTTTACGTAGGTAACCAAACCATTCAATTGATTTGTCTCCTTTTACCGTCTTTGATTTTAAATCTTAAGTAGATTGTTACTCAATGGAGCAAAGCGTAAATATTTAAATATATTTACGGCGAGGGCGGTATATTGAATCTTGAGTGAAGCGAAAGATCCTACAGTAGAATCCCGAGCGTAAGGAGGGATTCAAGTGCTCAAGTTTTTGGGCGTCAGCTACTCTACTGAATAGAAGATGTCCAAATTAAATATGGGCTCTATTACCCCCAGAACTGGGCGTACTCCCTCTTGGAGGCGCTCTCCCCGCGCACCGAGGGCGTGGTCCCGCGCCGGCGCCCGCGCGGCGGCGCCTCCTCCCCGCCGCCCTCTTCCCTCGAGGCGGGCCTGTTCCTGCGTAACTTCAGCGAGGACTCCACGCCCACGGAGATCGTGGCCGCCTTCAAGCACGCCGAGCAGCGCGAGCTCGCCGCCATCAAGGAGCTCAGGTGAGATGAGAGAGCATTTAATATCGTCTCCTTAGGCCGCTTGTAGACGTCCGTTGTTTTCACCGGACAACGACTTGCGGTGTTGTATGGCTTATAATGGATGCACTGGCCACTTGTCCGGCGACCTAATTTCGCCGGATGCATCGCCGCCTCCCCTTGGCGCGACGGACACCGGTCCGGCGTAAGAAAGAACGCTCATCCATGCCAGTGTATTGGTGTATGTAGACGCTACCGGAAATAACGCCAGTTTTCTGACTGTTCAAAACAGAAGCATAAAAACGGCACTCGGATGTTAGCTTCCGCATGCGGTAAAAATATTAGATGTGTACAAGGATATCCGTTTATTGACGGTCCGTTGTCCGCCGAAAGCAACGGACGTCTAGAAGAGGGAAGAATAGCTTTGCAGCAGCGAGCAGCTCGCGACTAACAATAGGTACTTTTTTGATGGAATTTCCATTTCGGGAGAAAACGGTTTCCAGTAACTAAATCTTAACAAATCACATTGATTTTTATGCCGATCGCTTCAGCATAATATATATAAGGTTTATCGGTTTCGCTTTTAAAAATAATAATATTTGAGATGACTATAAGTTTGAATTTGTTGCAAATTTGGAAAAAAGGAAAACCTATAAACCTTGTCTTTCATTATTATTGACACAAAAAATCATTGAGATTGGAAAATATGTTGTACGTATAACTCCAAAGGTATTATTCCCTCTTAAAGCGGCGATTACACCGCTTCGGTTGCCTAATGCGGGCGCCGAACTTGTTTCAAACCACTTCGATCGACGACTCTCGTCATTCACATTAGTCTGACCTGCGGTCACATAAGCTAAGTCCACAATAGTGCGCTGCGCTTTCATGTTCAACAAAACATGCGTCGTATTGCTGTCACGCTCTTTAGGGTTTCGTGTGCAAACGGTAGAAACGGGACCCTATTACTGAGACTTCGCTGTCTGTCCGCCTGTCTGTCACCAGGCTGTATCTCAAGAACCGCGATAGCTAGACAGTTGAAATTTTCACAAATTATGTATTTCTGTTGCCGCTATAACAACAAATACTAAAAACAAAATAAAATAAATATTTAAGGGGGGCTCCCATACAACAAACTTTTTTCTGTTGCTATTTTTATAGATAATGGTACGGAACCCTTCGTGCGCGAGTCAGACTCTCACTTGGCCGGTTTTTATTTTTTTATTTAATGGCTTTTCTTACGGTTTTACTCGTAGCAAGTTGGAAACTTGTTCTTATTAAGAGTGGGATGCACCAAACTGTCTGTAATCGTAAGTTGGTGCAAACCTACCTAAGACACTGTGTCAGCTCTATGCCGCATGCCCTTGTTGAACGGAAAACAACCTGAGTTTTGACCACTGTGGACAACAAGTCTCCTTCAGCGGGAAAACGGACAAAGTTCCACGAGACACCATGTGCAGACCTATTTCCGAAAAGAGATTAGATTTATTCAATCATAATATTGCGAAACGATTACGTTATCTTCCATTTACTCAGGAATGTCCTAATCGTTTGTGTGCTCATTTGTTTAACTGTATTAAAATGGAATTTGATGCCTGTTTTAATTTAAGGAAAATTCAAAGCAAGGTCAAGACTAAATTTAGCGACTGGGCTACCCCAGATATTCACGAAAAAAGACGCTGTCTCTACGAATTGTACGATTCGAGAACTACTGATAAAAGACCGGAATTTCTAGAGTATGTTAAGAACTGCTCGAAATCTTTTAAGTTGATGTGTGTCGCCGCCAAAGCCGATTACTTGTTAAAAAAGATTCAGAACTCCAATGATAAGGTTAAAACTGTATGGCAAGTTATCAAACAACTGAAACTGGAAAACGCAAGATAAGAGATCCGCACTACAGCCTACGAATTGATGATACTTTAGTAAGTTCTGACCATGAAGTAGCAGATCATTTTGAGCGGTTCTTTTCTAACGTACCCGTTGAGACCACGAAGTCCTTAAACTCATCACCAGATGCCGCTGAATCGTTGTTGAAAGCAAATGTAACGTAATGTACAGAAATCTTAAGATTCACTCACGTGACCCCACCAATTCTTATAAAAGCGTTTAAATTGTTGAACTTGAAGAAGACTGAAGATCTTTGGGGCCTTTCAGTCAAAGTATTACATTCCATTGTAGAATCAATTGCACCTTTCTTAGTTGATATTTTCAATAAAAGTATTGATACTGGAGTATTTCCTGACCTCATGAAACACAGTAAAATTATCCCCTTGTTTAAATCAAGAACGAAAACTGACCCTACCAACTTCAGGCCAATATCAATGCTACCGGCACTAAGTAAAGTTTTTGAGAAGCTTATTCTTCATCAGCTTATGTCCCACTTTAGTTGCAATAAACTGCTCAATACCAATCAGTTCGGATTCTCTAGGGGTCGCTCTACCACTGATGCCGGTGTGGTACTAATTAAACATATTTTTGATGCCTGGGAAGAGGCTCAAGATGCTATTGGAGTGTTCTGTGATTTATCAAAGGCATTTGATTGCGTTGATCAGGAGAATTTAATCAGAAAGTTGAGACATTATGGGATTAAAAACGGTGCTCTTGATCTAGTGTCATCGTATCTCTCGGAGAGAACACAACGAGTAGTCATCAATGAGACCCCATCAACAGGGACAACTGTTGCTCTTGGTGTTCCTCAAGGCTCGATTCTGGGTCCGTTTCTATTCCTGATTTACATAAATGACCTACCAAATGTGTTGCAAGATAAACATGATATAGTGTTATTCGCTGACGACACGTCGCTTATCTTCAAGGTAGACAGGAAAGAGAAAAGCTTCGATGGTATTAATGATGCGGTCAACACTGTTGTGAAATGGTTTGCAGCAAATAATTTACTGCTAAATTCCAAGAAAACAAAGTGTATCAGATTCACTTTACCTAATGTCAAGCAGGTAAACAATACCAAGATCAAATTAAAGGGCGATGAACTGGAATTTGGAGATAAAACAGTGTTTTTAGGTATCACCTTGGATTCAAAACTACAATGGCATGCGCATATCGTCGCCCTAGCCGGAAAACTTAGTTCGGCAGCCTATGCAGTAAGACGCATAAGACAGTTAACAAACGTTGAGACGGCCAGGCTGGTGTACTACAGTTACTTCCACAGTGTTATGTCCTACGGAATCCTGTTGTGAAGGAAAGCGGCTGATATCCAGACCATATTCGTGCTACAGAAACGAGCTGTACGCTCCATATACGAACTAAAAGCTCGAGATTCTCTCAGGGACAAATTTAGGGAGGCAAACATTCTTACTGTAGCATGCCAATACATTCTTGAGAATATCATGTATGTGCGGAAAAACCTTCATGAGTTCAAACTCAACAGTGATATCCATGACTGCAACACCAGAACTAAAAACAAGATCGCAGTAAAGGCTAGTCGTCTCCGCTAGATTAGCACGTCGTTTGTGGGGAACTGCTTACGTTTTTACAATAAAATACCCACCGACATTGTTAATTTACCGTTCAGTAAATTTAAGTCTCATGTTAAAAGTAATTAGCTGAGCAAGGCGTATTATACTATCAACGATTTCTTAAACGACAAAAATGCCTTTAAGCCAGTAGTAGTCTAATCCTATTAGGAATATACCTAAATACACGTAATCATTATAAGTACCTACCTGAAATAACTGTTCCGTTTTATGTAAGAAGAGAGCACGTAATGTTGTTTCTCGCCGAACAAGTCGCTTAATCTTTGTTATTATCAATGTCCGGTGGCTTGAATATGTCATGCTCGCTTAAAGGGCTTTGCTTACGGTGGCGTCGTTGATCGGGTCGCCACCCAGTGTTGCCAGATTGGATTTTTGAAAATCCGTAGGTGTAGCTTAAAAAATCCGTAGAAATCCGTATTTTGCCGCTGTGAAAATCCGTAGATCTACGGATTTTTTAAACTGGTTTATTTGATAGTTTCTGAACCTTACAATGTTGTTTATAGTTTGTAGAGTCCGTCTACTCTACTTTGTCGGGGTGAAGTGGCAATGCTATGCTTCATAAACGTCAAACTTCGTACGAAAATATGATGTTTATGTAATGATTAGTCAGCCCCAAAATTGCTATTGTCTGGAGGCATGTTGCACTGCCTGCAGATCCAACCGTCAAACGTGTTGTACTAACTAATTGCATGAACATCACAATTTGGACCATGGAATTTGCATGATTTGCTAAGTATTTTTTATCCACAAATTTCATTCAAATGAATTTAGTTGTAAATTATAAATATGTATCATAGAATATTGTTTTAATATTTTATATTATAAGTCTCATATTTAGATGCATATTTCAACATTGCCAGACCCGCTTTCAGGAATTTAGACAACGCCGGAGCCATTTTTTATATATAATATTACTATCAGAATCTTCTAATATTATATAGGAATACGTGCACTAGAGCAAACACTTTTCTCTTTATTCTAAAGTCAAATCAATTTTGACAGTCTGTAACCAGCTCCAGACGGTCCTGCGTGGCGGACTGCACGTGCTATATGAATGCCGTCATGACTCTGTAGAAGTTTACGACGGACCGAAGGACTCTTGAGTTGAGCCGGTACTCTGAACGCCGAAAAACGAACTTCGAATGTTGCCATCCCTTTCACTCATTTGTAGATTTTAGAAAGAGAGAAGAGGATGGCACCATTCGATTTTCGGATTTCAGAGTAATAGCTTGAGCTTGAGCTTGAGCTAACTGTCAAGTCAAGTGTCAAACTAGTGAATGAATTGACCAAGTGTGGTGGCTGCGTCGCCTGCGTCTGCGTCACCTGAGTGTTACGAAACGCGGAACTTAAAAATAGTTTATGTTTTTTTTAAGGAATTGCGTTTCATTATACGCACAAAAACAACACTCAGCTTTTTTACGCAATACGTTTTGATGATAATTTGGTTAGTCTTAAATTCCGTAGATTCAGCAACAATTTCCGTAGATCCGGGAACGAGGCCTAAAATCCGTAGATCTACGGAAAAATCCGTAGATCTGGCATCGCTGTCGCCACCTTCCCTAAAACATGGTTGAGGGAGGCGATGGCTGAGATATGCGTCATACTCGTGATCGGGTGCTCTTTGTGGAGTCCGGACTGTTCATGCTTGCAAGGGCATAGTACATAGTTAACTAATTACATACTAGTGTTATTATTATCGTATTGACGAGAAACATTCTGATCTTGACACGTTTTATTGTTATTGACCCTGTACATCTCTGACAATATTACATCATTGTTCCTTTTTTGTTTTGACGCTTAGAGACCGTATACATCTCTTAGAATATTAGAATAATTATTAATTGTATTTGGAAGCTCAGAGACCTTATACATCTCTGGAATACTGAATTAATATGATTAACTTCTTGTTAATGCTGATACAGATCTTATATCGAATGTAATGGTCATATTTTGCAATTTTGTTTCGTTTACATTAACTTAGTGACATTTAGTTTGTTAACCTTTTATATATAATTTTAATTTATTATTGTGTAAACTTATTATTATTATTTTATTGTAAATTACGGTTTGACGTGTAAAAGTGCCCTTGTGGCCTATTTGCAGAATAAATAATTGATTTGATTTGATTTGAGTTGGAAAGCGCAATGGTGTGGAATTAGCTATACATAAGCGATTGTGGCCGACTAATGTGGATGTCACACTGCGCCGCATCTCCGGACGGAGATGCGGAGCTCGTTGTATGCAAGTACCTCAGTTTGTATATAAATTCCGTGTGGTACGACACACTGCACCGCACCTCCGTCCGGCGAAATTTGTATGCAGCTCCGCACCTCCGTCCGGAGATGCGGCGCAGTGTGACATCCGCCTAACGTCGTCTTTGCACTGTTCCAACATAATGTAAACGCTGTGTTGTGAAGATCGCATTTCAACTCGACAAGAACTGGGATGCACTGTGTTGAAAGTGAAGGATGTATTTATGTCTAGCTATCGACACAATAAATACTTATTTTAATCAATAAAGAGCGCTTGTGGTTCTTCTAGAATGAAGAGACAGTATTATTTAAGAGAAATAGTATTTTATGCAATCGTTAAATAATGTATGCTTTTTCAGTCGAGTACCACGTTTAGGCTGCGAAGCTTGCTGAGTGGCCTAATTAAGGTACGAGACTTAAAAAGCTAATTATATAACAATTGTATACAATACTTTTTCTACGAGTCAATTGAACTAATTAAACATACTTGGTATCTATTGAAAATCTGCTGAAATGAAGTGCAAGAAGTGCCGGCAAACATAATGCGTTGATGTCTAATTCATTTCAGTTCAGTAAATAAATAAAAATAAAATAAAATAAAATGCATTTATTTCGGACAACTTGGATCCATAGATTGTTAGAATTACATGACTTATATAACTATGTTAGGACTTAAACTTAAATGTAGGGAGGACCAGTGCCTCAATAGGCTACCGTCCCATCTGTCGGCCAGCACGTTCAGGAGACTGTGGCGGCTGGCGCGCACCCTGCGGAGCGTCGCGGCGCCGCGCCTGCGCAGTGTCGCAGGGAAACCGTCTACTTGCGCATCCGCGAACATACCGGACGCGCTACAGTGTCGCGGCAGCCGCAACAGTACCCTGAACGCATCATTATAGTGGACACGCATTGCATTCAGCGATCGCTGAGTGTATTTGCACCATAGGCTACAGGTATACAGCGATGTGCAGTACGCCTTAAACAATGTTAATTTAACCCGCACCGCACACCGGCTGAACCTGCGCGCTATCATATTAGCCCTAATCGCCAGTGCTCTGCGTTCTCGCTCGATGTCCGCGTCGTCTCGCAGGTCGTCGGTTAACAAGTGTCCAAGATATTTAAACATGTGCACCCTCGTCACCTGCTGTCCGTTTAAAAGTATGGGTGGGACATATGATGGACACTTGCAGCCCGCCTTAAACACCATGTACTCACTTTTAACGACATTATATTTAAGGTCGTGCTCCTTAGCGTACCTCTCACAAATATCAAGGAGCATTCTCAAACCGCCCACCGAAGGGCTCAGCAGAACCATGTCATCTGCATAACTTATGTTATTGAAACAGATTCTGTCCACATGGCATCCGACATGCATTCTGCTGAGCTCATCGATCAGTGCATCTACGTACAAGTTAAACAACTTTGGAGAAGTAAGTCCTCCCTGTCGCACACCACATTCCAGAGAATATTCGTCAGACAAAACGTTGCCCCAGCGAACACTATTTCTCTGGCTCGCGTACCAACACCTAAATATACGTGTTAACTCTCTAGGGAATTTGACCCCGTCAAGCTTTTTCCACAGAAGGTCATAGTTTACGAGGTCAAAAGCCTTAGAGAGATCCAAGAAACACGCATATATAGGCGTTTTTCTGCGCGTGTAATACTCGACAGCCTGCTTTAGACAGATGATTGCGCTCTCGGTCGACAGGCCGGCTCGGAAGCCGAACTGTGTGTCATGTAATCGCAAACAACTGTCCAATTGCACGTTAAGTAGGCCGTCAAGTACTCGCGCCACAATCGTTGCCAGAGAGATAGGTCTATAATTTGTCAGGTCTGATATATCGCCCGTTTTATTTTTGACAATGGGGACCACTACAGTTTTTGTCATATTCGGAGGTACATAAGAATGCCCGATGCTGAGGTTGAATAACATGGTCAACAGTCGAGGCAGGTGAGGACCAGCAAACTGTAGATGCTCGATGCTTAAGTGGTCGTGACCGGGAGATTTTCCCCTTTTCATCATTTTTAATGTTTTGATGACGTCATTTGGGCCAAAACGAAACTGAAGGTCACTTTCCCACTCATCATCGAGAATCCCCTTCTTGCAACTGGATGACGACTTTAAACTAAAATGTTTTTAGCGTCTGAGATGCCGTTGACAGTGACAGAGAGACCAGGCTTTGTCTCCATTTTCTTAGTGAGTTTCCAAAAGTTTCGGAAATCGTTTTTTCTATGCTGAGAGGCAAGTAAATCCATTTTGATTTGCTCCTGGTGCTGTTGTACCCATCTGAGTCTGGATTTAAATACTTTTCGACTGAAACACATCGCGTTAAACTCAGGACCCACGGTCCGTTTACCGCTCAACACCCAGTTCTGAAAACAAAGCCTCGCCTCCCCGTGGGCCTCACTCACATGTTTATTCCACCCTATGACTTTTCCTTTGCCCCCTCCGCTGGCCGTCGCCTTACTAAATATAGATGCCTCACAAAGTGCATTTATTATGTTCATATACAAAAAACGTAAAGGCGCCACGTGATTGGTCAATTTCATTTTAGTTGTCTCAACAGTTATGAAATGTTGAGTTGGGAGGTCCATAGTAAAAAGTATGTGATTTAAGTTTGGTGTTCGAAGTCTTAACTCAAACATTAAAGTCGACGAGTATAAAATAGTTATTTACAATACAAGTGCCAAAAATAGGAAATTCGCAACGAGTGGTGATAAATTAAAACACGACCGAATGGAGTGTTTTAAATCGACACGAGTTGCGAATTACCTATTCGCACGTGTATCGTACAACGTTTTACTGTACATATGGTTCTTTAAAGTTTCGACATATGCACGAAAAGTGCTCTTTTCCGCACTAGTGCGGGAAAGTAGCACCATATGTACTGTAAACATTATTTAAGCATAACCTTTGTCCCGCAGAGTACGGAACATGCGCAAGGAAGTCCGCGCACCGCCGACCCCTGGCGTCGCTTTCTGCGTGTGCCAGAAGCGGCAATACGGCGTTATGACACAGTGCGAACTCTGCAAGGATTGGTTCCATGGTTAGTAGCGATTTCGGAATATTCACGATTTATACATTAGTACGTCAATTCAGGGGCGGCGCGGTTCTCGAGTGGCGACCACGTACCGGAAGGCGCAGCGTGGGTAGGCCCCCAACAAGGTGAACTGATGACCTGGTAAAGGTCGCGGGAGTCCACTGGATGCGAGTAGCGCAGGACCGGTCATTGTGGCACTCTTTGGGGGAGGCCTATGTCCAGCAGTGGACGTATTTCGGCTGATATGATGAAGATGATGATGATGACGTCAATTACGTCAAACTTTTCCCGTTACCATTTGTTTTAGAGCCTGTCCAGATGACGCGATTTACGATCAAGTTTCCTCGCGCGTTCCCGGTGTACTAGAGCTGCTTATATCCCGTCCAGATGTTGCCGCGCGTTAAACGCGTGCGAGCGCCGCGCGAACTTAATAACGGCCTCCCACTTAGGAACGCGCGTACAACGCGTCATGTGGACAGGCTCTTGGAGTAAGAGACGTACTAGAAATGCAGGCAGGTTTATAAGGGTGATTCCATTAGAACTTTGGAAATTAGCATCTGTAAACTCTAACGCGCGGGAAACGTGCCAGTATACCGTATTTTTATTTCTTATAAGGATTGTTGTCTCAAGCCATACCGTTTCGGACCCGAGACAATTTTGAGATATCATTTTGTGTCCAGGCTTACTTAACACATTCACTGCCAACAATTTCGTAGGCGCTCGTAGCCTATACGTGAAAACACTTATGTAGAGGAAAGACTACGAGCAGAGCGCCCAAGGAACGGGTTAAAGTTTTAAAGAAAAAAACGAGCATGCTTGCGCGGATATTTATAAATGTGTTCTTTGTTTTCAACATTATAATACAATGCTAATTCTAAAAATATCCTCTGTCTAGCCGCCTGCATAACAGCTGCGAAAGAAGAGCGCGCCGAGTCTGAAGAGCGAGAGCTACCGTTCCCGGCGCCCGAGCCCAAGTTCCTGTGCCCTGACTGCACGCGCACGCGCCGCCCGCGCCTCGACCGCATCCTCGCGCTACTGGTCAGTAACACTAGACGAAAAAAAAAGTTACCCCTCATGGGCCACCAAGCCCAGCACGGCTAGCACGCGACGGCGCGCGAGCTCTCGATTTTTCTCGCACTATCCGTCTCTGTCTTATTAGAACACTTAGAAGAAGAGGTATAGTGCGATAAAAATCGAGAGTATGTCGCGGCCGTTGTGTGCTAGACGTGCTGGTGTTAAAATTCAAAATGATATCGATTTCATCATGACGAATAAGAAGCGTATATTCAGAGATGTCTAGAAGACAAAATATTGACAGTGTACTGATTAAATATCCTCAATGCAACCGCTTACATTCATTGACGCCCCATTTCCTGTATGGCAGTTGACTGCACCTCGACCGCGACCTTGCGCTACGGGTCCAACAACAGTAGTCTCGCTAGACGAGAAAAACAATGTTACCCCCTCATGGGCCACCACTGAATGTAAGCAGCTGACTAGTGCGTATTTACCACCTGGGGAGCTAGTAACACTAGTTAGTTAGGTCACTAGGACTCTTGTCATGTAGCTACCCGGATATCGCCGGCCCACAGGCCATTTCATAGATCGTGAAAATAGTCTTCCTGTCTTTGCGAACGCTCACCAACACTGCTGTCTAACTTATTAGTCACGCCTAAACTAAGGCAGAGAACTGTTGAACTACCTTCCATTTAGTCACCCACATTTAATGGTGGCCCATGAGGGGGAGAGGTAGAGCTTGCTATTCACTAGTAATAATTAAATGCGCAACTGTCGATTTAATAGCGTGACCGACATCTAGAAGACGAAGAGTTAATGTTATGTCAAGAGTAAATAAATAATAGTGACATTGTCTCCCACAGGTGTGGCTGCAGAAGCTCCCCGTCCGCCTGGCCGAGGGCGAGGCCCTGCAGTGCGTGACTGAGCGCGCCATGGCCTGGCAGGACGCCGCGCGCGCCGCGCTCGCGCACCCCGCGCTCGCGCAGCTGCCCGTGGCCGAGCGGGACCGGGCCATGGTATGTCACATTGTCTCCCACAGGTGTGGCTGCAGAAGCTCCCCGTCCGCCTGGCCGAGGGCGAGGCCCTGCAGTGCGTGACTGAGCGCGCCATGGCCTGGCAGGACGCCGCGCGCGCCGCGCTCGCGCAGCTGCCCGTGGCCGAGCGGGACCGGGCCATGGTATGTCACATTGTCTCCCACAGGTGTGGCTGCAGAAGCTCCCCGTCCGCCTGGCCGAGGGCGAGGCCCTGCAGTGCGTGACTGAGCGCGCCATGGCCTGGCAGGACGCCGCGCGCGCCGCGCTCGCGCACCCCGCGCTCGCGCAGCTGCCCGTGGCCGAGCGGGACCGGGCCATGGTATGTCACATTGTCTCCCACAGGTGTGGCTGCAGAAGCTCCCCGTCCGCCTGGCCGAGGGCGAGGCCCTGCAGTGCGTGACTGAGCGCGCCATGGCCTGGCAGGACGCCGCGCGCGCCGCGCTCGCGCACCCCGCGCTCGCGCAGCTGCCCGTGGCCGAGCGGGACCGGGCCATGGTATGTCACATTGTCTCCCACAGGTGTGGCTGCAGAAGCTCCCCGTCCGCCTGGCCGAGGGCGAGGCCCTGCAGTGCGTGACTGAGCGCGCCATGGCCTGGCAGGACGCCGCGCGCGCCGCGCTCGCGCACCCCGCGCTCGCGCAGCTGCCCGTGGCCGAGCGGGACCGGGCCATGGTATGTCACATTGTCTCCCACAGGTGTGGCTGCAGAAGCTCCCCGTCCGCCTGGCCGAGGGCGAGGCCCTGCAGTAGACGCACCAACATTTTACTTCACTTGCAAAGGCTGCTTCGTTCTTTCAGCACTCCTGGAAATGCCCCGAGGATCCTCGCAGAGATCTATTTCACCAACTTGACAATAGGGCTGTAGATACCAAATAATTAATTAATCATGTTCAATCTTCTCGAAAAAGCATTAAAAATATAGTAACATAGAGAGAAAAGTAATGCAAGAGATTAAATTATCACAAACTGTTAAGTGTTCAAAGTTTTAAGAGCGGGTATATCCTGTCCCTTTTCCGCAAAACGCACCTTCATATGAAACAATGGTCATTTACCCCGACCATTTTCCCTCTCTAATAGGCAACAGTAAAACGGTTGTAGCTTCGAATTTTTTTGAGATAGTTGATTGATTTTCGTCACGGCATTTTTGCCTTCTTTCTTTTGGAGTAATAATACATTGTCAGTCTACAACCCCATTAGTACCTGACAACGACTGCTGGGAAGACAAGTAAATGAAGTCCCTGGAAATAACTGGCTACTACCACTAAATAGATAGGTGTAATTTTCACCGTTAATTAAGTGTGACAATTGGAGAATATTCCTGGCATATGCCACCGAAATACGCCTTTATTACAAACTCGATAATAACTCTTCAATCAACGATTATGTGGAAGCAACAATGGAATAATTTCACGTCATAAAGTACACTAGCAAAGCGCCAGCTGTGAAATAATTTAACCCTAATTTGTGTTTGAAAGGCGGAGAATGTTACATGTTCTAAGTATATTTTTATTTGCAGGCGAACCGTGAAAAATCTGACAAACTCAATGCAGAATTGAAGAAAGCGACCGGCCGAGGTCATGATCACTCGTCACAAAATGCCAGGTAAGAGACAAAAGATCCCGCAGAATTACGTTTTAGAACCACTGATAATCACAGAGACTAAAATAATATAAAGTATAGTTTTTCCTGTATTTGATTCATGTGTAGAGGCGTGCAATAAAGAGTATTAGAATTGTAAAGACTTAAATATTTTGACAGTTCCGTGCCTACATACTCAAAATTGCTACGTATATTAAAACAAACCCCTCGCTATTCAAGACGATCTCCGAGATATTTACTAGAAATACTAGGTACCCCCAGAATATCTTTCCTGTTTCCGCAAATACTGCCCTAAAGCACAAAATTGTATTCTGCTTAGCTAGTAAGATTTATAATAAATTGCCTCTCGACTTTAGAATGTTATAATAATATGTCAATTTAAACATAAACTCTTGTCATTTTTGATTGAAAATTGTTTTTATTGTATTTCTAACTTTTTGCTGTATAAATTTAATAATTCGATATGAAACATAAACTCTTGACATTTGTTCTATTTGCTGTAACAATATGATACACATGATTTCTGACATCAACAATAGAGATATTTAAATTTATTTTGCATGTTAGTACTTATTTAGAAACATTGCTATAATCAAGAATGTGTACGCCGTCAGGCAGGGTAATTTGTTTGTCTAAAAACATATAATGACTATGTTAATTATGAAAACTATACCTACAGGTATGTATTATTTAATGTGGCCTATTGTATTGAGTGCACTTTTTGGATTAAGACTTGCTTATTTATTTATAAACAGAATACAAAACTAAAGTGAGGTACATCTATACGGTAAGAAAATACTTAATACCGCTTGTTGTTGGTAACAAACATATTGAAATCACCAGTGCTTGGCTGTAAGCAACATGAATGCAATTTAACTAAACCAGTAAGAGTAAGCGAGCGAGCTACCTCGCGACCCGCGCGGCCGCGCCACGCGGGTCGCGACGGGGCGACGCGGGTCACGACGGGGCGACGCGGGTTGCGAGACAGATCTTTCGAATGGTCACCCCTGCCCGTCGCATGCGCAGAGACCAGTGTGACGTCAGGCGGGAACAAATAGTAGTGCTGGGGTAAACGGTAAGTGCCGTATCTGTCGATTTATTTAAGATCAGAAGTCCTTATTAGAAATATTTGAAACCAAGATATTTTTATGATGTTTACATTTATAGAAGAACTTAAGTGTTAAAGTGATTATAAATTTACGTAATAATGGAATATTTTCGGAAATATGTAGGCTTTTGAGGTTAGTTTTGAATTGAGTATTAGAAGCAATTTGTACAGCTTTGTTTTGGATTGTCTGCCATAGTTCATAATAAGTTAAGCAAGTACTACTCCATACGGGGCATACATAAATACTATCCCATAAAAAACATTCCATGCAAAAGAGGCCAAGTCTCGAAACTCTTCCACCCGTAAAAGTGATGAGATTTTTCGTAAAGCAAAGTCTCAGGCATTCTTATTAATCTTTATTTGCTTGCTAAATAAAATTCTGTAACTTGGCAATCACACAACTTTCCTGCATTTATGGATTTCTGCATACCTAAATCTATGTAGTATTGTGTGATTGCCAAGTTACAAAATTTTATTTAGCAAGCAAATAAAGATTAATAAGAATGCCTGAGACTTGGCTCTACGAAATATCTCACATCTTTTTACGGTGGTAGAGTTTCGAGACTTGGCCTCTTTTTACATGAAATGTTTTTATGGTATCTCAATTCTTTTTGTACGTTGTGTTGTGTGTTGTGAACGTACATACGAATTATGAATGCAGTCCCATTCTTGTTTTTTATTTTTTGTCCCATTCACTGCAAATATACCTTTGTAATCCTATATATTTATATGGGATTACAAAGTTATGTATGCAGGTAATGTATATAAAAAAACTGGACTGAAATTACGTTTTTTTTTTTAGTTTTGCCTTGATTAATACACTAAACACTAATTGTATTCTACATTTGAAGCTTATATCTGCTAAAAGTGCCTTAGACATTTTATGATCGGTGAGTCAGTCAGTGAGTGACAAAATTAAGAAACTTTGACTACCTAGTTATAATTCTTAAACTACTAGTTCAAATTGAATGAAATTTGAAATATAT
Organism: Epinotia bilunana; assembly: GCA_947049275.1. Lineage (NCBI taxonomy): Eukaryota > Metazoa > Arthropoda > Insecta > Lepidoptera > Tortricidae > Epinotia > Epinotia bilunana. The sequence continues at coordinate 10,100,566 of OX346275.1, read as the reverse complement.
CATATTTATACAATGCGTGCTTGGTTACTTATAATTCAAGCTTCTAGTTTTATTTACAACGAAGTTATAGGGGAGTCGAAAATGGCCTGAACTGCTTCGAGAAAAGGATGGTACGGCCGTGCCGCTGTTTTGCTCGTCTTGGCGGGGGCACTGCCGTGCCCCCAGATAAAAAGTTGTTTTTTGAATTTGGTCAATAAATTAATTATTCACTTAATGTGTTTGGCTGAACGCATATCTTTCGCAATACGATAGTATGGCGACTTGCACATGCGCTTATGTTGACCGCGCCATTTAAAACTAAAAAAATATATACGGTCGAATTGAGAAACCTCCTCCTTTTTTGAAGTCGGTTAAAAAGCCAGCCAGTGATGTGATTGTTATTTACTACGACGTTACAGCGTCTTTTTGTTGTTGAATAAGCTTATAACACGTATGTACAATGTTGACACGTAATTTTTAAAGTACGAGTATGAGTATGAATATATTGAGTTACTCAAAATTAATTGTGTTCCAAAAACAATACAATGGTTTTAACTTTTAAGTGAATAAGCTTGACAGCAAAAGATGTGGAGAAGTTGTGAAATGCAGTTCCAGATAATAAGTAGTTACCTGACAATCTACCTAGGTGTCAATTTTAACATATCTATTTTAAACTGACATGACATTTCTACATTTAATCTATTTCCTCACACAAGGCATACTAAAACACGTTTTATTGTATGATACACGTGCGTAAAGATGATTTCCGACTCGTGTCGAATTATACATTCGCTCGCGTCACTTTCTCGTGTATATAACTACAACTTAGAAAAGTTGAAAAACCCCCGACATTTTCATTTCAAAGTCCAATATTTCTAAAACGGCTTTACAGATTTTCATAAAACATAGCTAAGAACGTTCGGGATCACATCAGCTTTCGAATAAAAAAACCGCATTCAATTCGGTCTATCCGTTTGGGAGCTACGATACCACAGACAGATACACAGACACATAGACACGTTAAACTTATAACACCCCTCTCTTTGCGTCGGGGGTTAAAAAATGACACTCGTCGGGAAAATCACCTACTTTCCACACTTGTAGCAAAAATAGAAATATTCACAGGATTTTGTCTATACTTTTCGAAGAAGTCTTGTGAACTTGACAGTGTACGGATTAGAATCTGCATGTTCTTGTAATGGTGCATATTTACGTGTCTGGCGAAATTTAACCATATTGCGCTTCGTAATAATATTGATATGAGAAGTTTCCAAGTGTATTAATGTGTTAATTGTGTGTACAGATCGTCGGCTAGTGTGGAGCACGCGTACAGCGCAACTCCTCGTTCTCCCGGCGCAAGACTGGCGCCCGGTTTGCTGCAGAAACTGGAGGACTTGATGCTCGAGGGCGATCTGCTCGAGGTACGACTATTGTATTTATCTATTTGGCGTCGAGCTGGCGGCAGCGGTGCGGCACAATGGTGCGGCAGCGGAGAGAAAATGGAAGCTCTTTTAGTATGTCGCATACCGCCGACCGTTTCGTAAATATTGAAGATAGATTTGAACATTGAAGATATACCTTTCGAATACCGTGGCTCCCAGGGGAATCAGCGGGTTTTAAGACTTATTTCTGTCAAAATGTAATTGGCTTTTTGTCTTTCATCAATGTAATCAATGTGTTTCTGTAGCTGTTGCTTCTCCAAATATAAATAAATAAATAAAATTAGGCAGTTCCAGTACGGGTCGCGCCCTGGGAAGTCACCAGGTATCCAATGGTTAGGTTAGGTAAAATAAAGCTTGTATGTTCACATGGTATTGGTATGGTTATTGTTCAGGTGCAACTAGAAGAACAGAGCCAGGTGTGGAGCGCAGTGTGCTGCGCGCGCGGCGCGTGCGGGCGGCGCGTGGCGCGCGTGCTGGACGCGGGCCGCCGCAAGCGCGTGCAGCGCGCGCCGCGCCCGCACGCGCAGCTCAAGCGCGCCCGGCCGCACGAGGCGCGGCGAGGTACGTCTCCTGCACTCGCTATTAAAGCGGCTTACATTACCGGCCGCCATCAAACGCGACCACTCGCCCGCACCTTACGGCCGTCGGTAGCCGCCTCAAATAGCGAGCGCGGGCTGCTCCCGCAGCTTGTGGCTTGGACGAACCCACTTAAATGCTCGGTAAATCTATGAAGATCTCTTCCGCAACTTGCGGTCACCAATCCCTCTCTTCAGTCGTACTCTTGACAGCGTGGTCGTGGTTTCATGACGATGTATAGATAAAGCAGCTCTCGCGATGCTCCTCCACTTGTTACGGTCTTCAGCATCACGGGAGCACTGGACTGTGGTGCAATGTGTCCTAGCTTTTAGCGCACGAGAACGACCGCGTGATCGCTTTCCCTCTACAAGGCCCTGGACGAGTCGTTCCATGGAGTTTTTATTTCGAGTGTTGTGCCCAAAGTTTTTGAAGATTCGGTGACCACTAGTGGCTGGCTGGTGTACACACACACTCACTCACGCACACAGGGGCAGGAAAGGAAGCTTTCTTTGTAGAATTCTGCAAGAGTAGAAAATCGAGACAAGGCATCGCGATTACACACATTATCAAAGTTATTTTTATTTTGGTTTACTTACCATTTTGATGTTTTACAGGTGCCGTAACGGCTCCGAAAGCCACAGTCAAGCGAGGCTCTGCCACTACAACAAATTATCTCAACAGAAAACAGGTATGTCGTATTTCTTTCGATAGCCACATACTTTATAACATATAAAGGGTTACTAAAGCATGTTTCTGTTCTCAGGGAATATCATCAGGCTCTGGTCTGATGATGCGCAAGCACTACATGGCGCGCCAGGAGCGCCGGAAGCACTCGGCGCGCGGCAAGCTCACGCGGCAGTCCCGGATAGGCCAGCGGTCAGGTAAATGTCCAAACCGACCCTTTGCTGTGTACCTCAGCCACACTATGTTCTCGCTCTACTCATCTGCTCCTGGGTGCCGCGATGTGTGTGCCCTAGCCACACGCTGCTCTACTCACGCGATTACGAGCGACGCTCCGCACTAGCTTACTTGCCCTATTGCCTTGGCTCGCGGCCAAAAAACCGACAAAACAGGGAGCGGTGGGCATGACGAGGAGCAAGCCGAGCGACAAGACGAACCTTGCCACACCAGGTCTCTGCCTCCTTTCCTCTTATTTTCGCATACTTACCTGCTGTGTTTTCTCTTACACTCTTCCTCCCTGCACCTAGTCACCATCTAACGTTTACACAACCGTTTACCGACTTTAGAGCGGTTAATCGCGGTGACTTTTGCAGCGCTACAAACGCGACACAATATCGATACAGATGATTTAGAAGCTAGAGTCGCGCGACAGTCGCGCGTTCATGAAGCGTGCCTTGGTATCGCTGCAAAACGCTAGTCACGGCACCAAAATGTAACAACCACGACTTTATACGAAAGCGGACTTAATTTTAAGGGATGCAACAGTTTGAAACATCCAATCCATTCGCTCTCGATCATCGTGTTAACCAACTTTGTTTGTTGTTTACAGCCGGCCAAACACGCGGCGCGTCAGGCGCGCGCGCCCGCGCCACGCGCGGAGCGGGCGCGGGCGCGGGAGCGGACGCGGACCAGGACGCCGAGTCGAGCTCGTCGCAGTCCTCCGGCGAGGAGTACGAGGACTGTGCGGCCGCCAACTGTCGCCGACCATACGGTAACTATACACCCAACAGTACGTTACTTACCTAGGGCGGTCAAACATAATATCTCAGATCGCAGGTAAATATGTCAACTGACCTTAAGGCAAGGGATAAATAGAAGACCTGGGGTTTGCCGGGAATTGACATTATCCGAATGCGTAGCGGGCGGTTATTTTCACGTTAAGGCCTGGTGTTATGTAAATATCATCTTCTCAAACATGCAATGAAATATTGACGTTGTGTTCTTCATAATGGGCTTCGAAGTGTCACGTTTCGGGCGCAGCGAGACGAGAGATCCGTAATGGCATTTCGTATAAAATTGGAGGCCTAGGCCGGCAAGATGGATTTATGTGGCACATCATCATGGTGTTTAGCCATGAAAAAACTAAGCAATATTTGCTTTGTGGTTCGTTATTTATTTTATTGTATGTTTGAGAAAAACACTACATATCTCAGCGTGAAAAGTGGTTGCCGGCCCCATAACTATCTGCAACCCTTTACTTCCCGGCCTCTGTAGTAATGTACTATTTCACATTGTGCACCAAAATATCTGGCTAGTTTGACTACTAACTTGTATGATGCTGACAGTATAACCAACAATCGTATGGGACTTGCTAAACTAAACGGGCAACATTTTTACGGCAATGTGTGGCCGGCAAGTACGTGCATCTTGCTCTAGCGTACCTAGTCAGCGTGAGACAGCAATAGTTGCCGGCCAGAAATCGCAGGAAAACATGGCCCGTTTAACAGCCCCATATATATATATATATATATAGTCCTTGTCGTATCCGACGACGGCGGCCCTTACAATTTTCTCTGATGAGCACGTATATGGCTCGCAAAGCCGAACTTAGTTTTAAATGTTCGGTCACATTGTGTGCAGTATAACTGACCCTGGCCATTGTACAGTACGATTACTGTTAGTTAAGACCTGATAGATGGATTGCCTTCATTTAATTTTCAACTTTAATTTCATATAGATAAAGTATTTTTCAGAATATTGTTACCCACATCTACCGATTTAGTAATAACTATTTTATTTGTATAAGTTAAAGTTGAAAATTAAATGAAGGCAATCCATCTGTCAGGTCTTAACTAACAGTAATCGTACTGTAAGTATAAGTATAGGATGGTTTGGGTCGAGTCTTCCGTAAATGGCGCTTTTGGTCCATAGGGTGTGTAGTATACTATTAGGGCCGTATGCATGTATATGCAAAATTGTTTATGTTAAAGACAAACGAATTTTAACGCCATTTTAGTTAAAATACGCTTGTAAAACGTTTGTTCTACAAGCTTATTTTAACTAAAATGGCGTTGAAATTCGTTTGTCTTTATCTGTCACGATGACATTTGTGTTTATCAGAAAGGGGCAAAGCATATTTTATTTAACGGAGGCATTTGAAGTTTTACGAATAGGGCGATTAGAGGCTACAATAATATGAAACCGGTCGACAGGCAACGTGGACTGGGTGCAGTGCGACGGGTCGTGCGACCAGTGGTTCCACATGCACTGCGTCGGGCTCGTGCGCGCCGCGCTGCGCGACGACGACGACTACGTGTGCGGCGCCTGCGCGGCGCGCCGCCAGCGGCACTGAGCCTGCGCCTGCGCCTGCGCATCCAGCACCCAGCACCCAGCACCCAGCACTCTCTACACCGTGACCGTGCAGCTACACTTACACACAACTATACAAGGGTCGGCAACGCGCATGCAACACCCCTCGAGTTGCGAGCGGCCATAGGCTACGATCACCGCTTACCATCAGGTGGGCCGTAAGCTTGTTTGCCACCGACGTAATATTTTTAAAAAAACTGTTTGACTCATAAGAACATATATTTTGAGGGCTGAAAGTGCAGTCGCCGTCAGATATATCGGAGCGGCCAAAGTGCTCACAAATATCTGAACACGTCTCTATTGTCGAGGCATTAGAGACGTGTTCAGATATTTTTGAGCACTTTGGCCGCTCCGATATTTCTGACGGCGACTGTTCAAGCCGTAATGAACGTAAATTGGTATCCCTAGTATAAAAAAAACAGTTTTCTTTTTCATGCAAATTAGTTCGGCACGCAATGTATCGGTAACAAAGCTAACAGCTGACAGTAACATTTGAAACTAGCTCTGCCTCTCTGAAACGTCCAATGAGTGATAGCAGTACTTCTGCTCGAGTGATTAAAAATAAATTATTTATCTCCATTAAAAAAAGGTAATTCATATATTTTATCGATAAAACGATTCACAACACAACTCTTAAAGCTATCGTTACTTAAAATGTATGTTCTAATGAATGTTACACGCTGTGTGACGTGACGCTGTAAGTGCTAAGTGGCGTGCTGGACCCGGAAACCATGGGCTAACTTGGTTGCAAAAAGTATATAACTTATTTGACTGACATTCTGACACTTCTCCATTTTGCACGAATCGTACGATAAAGTGACAAGATCCGAAGTTAATGGACGTTTATGCAACTGAAGATTTGCGTTAAATATAATAATACAAATAACGTAATTAACTATTGTTAACACAGAGTCGACAACCACTGGATTGACCAATTTAAATATCGAAACTGATCTTTATGTACAACTCTTTGTAAACTATACAATTGTGTATATGGAGAGTATGAAGACGCTATTCGATTCGAGACAAATGAACAAAAGAGCAGCTTTGCTGTCAAAAAATAACTATGGGACACCTCCCAGTTCCCTCCTAATAATCTGCAAAAGATTATTGGAACCTACGAAATCACAAATGAAATACTTAGGTATTTCATCGCCATCTAGCAAATAACATCAATTTAAAACTTCAACAGAGATGGTTAAATGTAAAAGTATTTAGTAGCGAATTTAACTAAATAATGAATACTTGCCCCTTGATATAAGAATAAATATTTTACAGCATATGTTTCAGTTAAAATGACGAAAATGCTCTTAACGTGGGACCTTACAACTTCTTTTATTGTTAAATGTGGAAGGAAAAGGTAACAAAGAGAAGTCATAAAACTGACCGAAGTGTGGCACCTGTACTGGAGTAGCTACTATTTGTTCTATTGTTTATTCACCCTTTCACTGGTTTTTATCCCTTGTTCTCAACAAAATATAAATTATCTTACAACCCTACTTGAAGATAACAATTAAACATGAGTTGGTTTTAAGTACTGTTCGTCATCTGAACTGAAACAAACTATATCTTAGTTGACTCGGGCGCAATATATACGATGTTATTATACTACACAAATCCAAAGTTGCTAGGTATATTGAAGTATCTGAAGCTGCTGTTACATTTGGATTGTGTTGTGTCACTCCCACGCCGAATTTATGAGCATGGCGTTAAAATAAGTTTTTGTGTCAATCATATTCAAGTAACGAAATATATGTGAGCTTATTGTTCGTAGAAACGGGGACCGTTACCGATATTATTTTAGTTTCAGATTTTGTACTGCATTATCAATGTTTATGGATTTTTACATTCTGAAAGTTATATGTTATTTTTATTTTCTGAAGTATATACAAGATGATAATTAACATTAACTAAATTAAATTAAAACTAAGTTAAATCTAAAAGACCCCAGAAGCATTGTACCGAGGATGCTGGCATTTCCTCGCTGAATTGCAATGCTGATGCGTTGCGCGAGAAAGCCGCCAGCTCCTCGGTCACCAGTTACGTCTAGCACAACTTGCTGCTTTGTCGCTTCCCGCACGACTGAGCGTCTCTTATCTCACTCGCACCGTGCAAATAAGAAAGAGGAGGGTAGATCTTTCTCAACTCGCGTCACGGCGAGGCGTCAGTTGTGCTAGCCCCGCAGTTACGTCAACCAGACATTTCGATGTTATTTAGTAGTAAATCCTATATACTGGTCAATATTATCGGTAATAGGTCCCCGGGTAGTAAACAGTGGTACTTTCGATGTCATTGATATACTGGAATTTATTGGATATCATTGTTGTTCATTGGTGTCTCAATGTGCCCCCGTCCTTAGTACAAATTGGAAAGTAAATCATCTTCATACATCAACGTCATCATATCAGCTGAAATACGTTTACTGCTGGACATAGGTCTCCCCCAAAGAGTGCCAAAGGGATCGATCCTGCGCCACCCGCATCCATCTTATTGGAAATAAATATACCACTATATATTTCTGAATAAACTTATAGGTAGACCAACATAGTACTGTAAGTTTGTAAAATAGCTATAGTCAATTTTGACTATATGAAATATTGGATGTAAGAGCATTTGCTCTTACATCCAATATTTGACGGCTGTCATCTAAGTACAATTTATGTCATCATATGTATGTCATTGACGTTTATTGAACCGGGAAAAGGCTGTTAAAAAAATCTAATTGCTTACCCCTACTCCCGCGCGCCGCGCATGTGAGGACTGAGTTATGCGGTCTACCTATAGCTTTCAAATGTCATCATCATCATCATATCAGACGAAAGACGTGCACTGCTGGACATAGGCCTCCCCCAAAGAGTGCCAGTGACCAGTCCTGCGCCACCCGCATCCAGCGGAATCCAGCAACCTTAAGCAGGTCATCAGTTCACCTTTCAAGTGTGCAAGGTGTCAATTATATGAAAACATATCGCACCTCTAGTAGTATTAAAATTTAGAAGAGCTTGTTAAAATTGCTCTTTCAGCCTATTTGCAGAGATATTATAAATTTCAAGTAAAATCGCACGCATTACTTTTCCTAATGTGTGAAGATGATTCACTGTTCTGTTATTATCTCCTGCCCAAGAGTTATTGATTTTATATCAATGTTTGAAGATCTGATTATAGTGAAATATATCTACTGTTTTTCTGTCGGCTAAGAGAGTCAGGACATAGAAAGTGATATAAAGGTATGGGAATGTGACAGAAGTACAGTAGTACCACAAATATAAGTTACAACGATGCACCTGCGCAGAAAGCATTTTTTGAAAACATTTTAACCAATCATAAGGCAGCGCGTTAGCACGGGTAAAATCTTTAACGCCCATTGGCCAAAATTTTGCGCGCGACGCCGGCAGCTTCGGCGCCCGCAATTTTGTCTGGCGCCATGAGAGGGAAAGCACGAGTTCACCCGTCATTGCATATTGTACCTTACGTATAGTGCAACAAGGTCTTTATTGAAATGGTCATACGTTCGATTTCATTCGGTACTTAGCACGTCGGCGTGGACGAACATGTAAGAAAGATAACTTATATATGTGGTACTACTGTAAGCCTCTTTCAACGAATAGCAGCTGGGGCGCGTAGCTTCGCTTCAAGTTACGATTTTACTAGTTTACATTGGCAACACTAAGGCGCTTGACTAATAGCGACTGGGCATTTTAGAGGTTGTACTATTAAAATGTTTGCTTCGAAACAGGCTTTGGGGGGACGGTCACAAGCTCATCTTAAACGTTAGTCGTGTTTTTGTCTGGCCATGATAGCAAATTGCTGTTAATTTCGTTGCAAGAAGGACTAACTTCTCTCGTTTTTACATTCACGGACGGGCTTAGGTATTATGAAGAAATTAATAAAATTCTAAACACGCCTCGCGTGAGCGATAGGGAAAAATTTACGATTACGAAAAAAATGTAAATATTTTTTTAATAAAACAATTGTAGACGATTTTTTTAATGAATTGGTACATTTTTTGAGTATTGAAGAAAGGAAAGTATGTCGCGTGTGTGATGTTCGTCCTCGATAATGTTGTTTGCTGAGCGTATTTTTGGATTCCCACTAGGAAAGTGGTGTTGTTTCTACAAACTTTGGAGTACTCCATAGTTTTTTCTATTCTCAACTAGACTCAATGTCTCGCGCCTCAGAAATGAATGAACAACTTTAACCTCTATCCCATTCGCGGTTAGGTTCAAATTGTTAATGCGTTTCTAAAGGCGTTTATAACCAGTAATGCCCTCGCTACACGCGTCAACACGCACACGAACACATTTTTTATATACCTTTATACACGATGCTCAACATTAGAGTAGCTTTCATACAATTAGCGTCTTCTAAAAATTCACTTTGATATATTTATTTATTTCTCATTACGAACTCGGGTTCGATTAGTTATTAAATCAAATCACCATTCATCCTCACCGACTGACTGCTTGAATGACACAAAAAGACAGCTTTTTTTTAAACTCATACTTACTTAAAAATATCAAAATACACTTGAAAGTGTTCCTGTTGACTCGTGCTTTGGCGGTCGTTAATACTGTTCAGTGTATCAGTTACACTACCAAGACAAAAGCCTGAAAATGTTAACATCACAGATGATCGTAGCCATAATATCACCACTACTTGCTCTGTAGGTATGTGGTGTTGTTTCTGGTGGTGAGAAAGATCGTCAGTGCCCATGTGTCAGCGAGAGACCTGCACATAAGTGTAACGAATCCTCAAATCTAGAAAGGGTCGATCTGCAGATGATGCATCTTCGTACCACCAGGGAGGCCGTATTCTTGTTTGTCACCGACGTGGTATTGAAACAACACATTAGAGATCAAAGTTATGATTGGTTTTCTCGAGCAAACTGGTATTGAACATTATAACGAAGATCTATGGGAATGTCAACCTTAAGAACTTAGAAATATGAGGTCAAATTGCCTAAAATATTAGGAATCTTGTGTTGTTGTTACATTTTGGTGCCGTGACCAGGATACACTGAACAGTATTGAAAAGGATCGGTCGGTAACACTCGCAGTATTACTTCGTGGCTGATTTCGGCAGTATTCGGCCATATTATCAGTTATTAGTCAATTAGATACAATATATACTAAAGAACCCACATAACGTATGAAGTAATTTTCCAAAAAACCGACTTTGTGCTTCAGTGAGACTGTAAATGATTAAAATAAAGGTCGTGTCGTGATATTGTTTGGGGTTTTTTTTGTAAGGATTGTAACTTGAGGCGCATTCACACATCCTAGTGCGTTGGTGTTTGCCGAGGGTATGTGCCACGAATGTGTGGATGCACTATGTAGTATGAGTGAATACAGACCCATCCTTCCACGAGGGAAGCTACTGTGTTCTTATATTATAAGATCGATAATTTATCGATTCATATGTACATAATGTTAACGTAGTTGGTGTATATTAAGGCGATGATTGTTCGCTTAATTTTAAGAGCTTGCAGCGCGTGAGCGCCTTAACTGACTTTAAGCTAAATTTCATTATATATCCTTCTGTTTAATAAATACGTTTATTTCGAATTTTGTGATTTTGCGTAATTGGGCAAGCTTTGGAGGTCCCCAATAAAGATAGGTTTAATATAATTGTGATTGTGTTCACTTGTCATGGATGATGATTTGACAGAGCTGTCATGTCAATCCCCGCTATGGAGCGAGTATACCGCCTAGATATAAACTTGTACCGACATATGTTTGTACAGTTCTGTTTTTTTTATCATCCATGTTTTAATGTTGTGTTTACAAATTGGCTATTTGAGTAATCTATCTCATCCTATGTGATCTCAATATTATGCAAAAGTTGCTTCGCCATCTCGCGATTTCTTACTGTGATTATGCTAAACTTAATTTCTGTGACATTGAATTACTGAAAATATTGGCATAATTGTGTCTTTGGGATCGAAATGTACTTAAAGGGTACCGAAATTTGCGAGGTTAAAGGACTTAAATCACTTATATGAATGCCAATGTGTAAACTCGCCATTATAAAAGCCTAGTCTAATGAAATTTATGGTCCCTTCTTGATTTGACCGACTTAATCATGGTTTTGACTTATTGAGAAAATGAACTTTAACATGCAGATTTGATCTTAGAGGCGTATGAAATAAAGTTTATGTTGGCCATTGAGTTAGCGTATTTACGTTTTGGATTGTTATAAGTTAGCATTAGCTGCGGCAACGCGGACGATGGGCCTGGCTTAAGAGTCCCCAGGACGCTCGACTCTCCATACAAACTTAGCTTGGTCTCATTTTAAAACGAAATACTGGATTAGCATGAATCTTCAAGCATCCTTTTAAAATGAAAGCCAAACTACGTCTGTGTGGGGAGATGACTTGTGGGGACTCTTAAAATTAAGTATTTATATAGAATACCTAACATATTTTAAGTGTACGCACAATAACATGACAGGACAAGGAGTAATAATTTACTTTAAAAACAAAGTTTTAACCGACTTCAATTTAGTCCTCCGCCAAGCCACGAAAACATTACCACATTTCTTTTCCAATTTACCACATGAACTGATTTCCGAGAGCAAATGCGTTGATTATTAGAGAAAAAACCGAATCGCTGTATGTGGGCTGATAATATTTGAGGACTTCCGTCGATTCCACAAGGATCACCTTTGGCACTTCTAATAGTTGCTATTTCAACGGAATCTTATCAGAATCTGTGATATACTTTTGTACTTTTAAGTACATAATTGAGGAATTCCATAAGTCATCTGTGGTCTTCATCATCAATTCCACTCCACCAAATTCATGATTTCCGGGTGTAAATACACGAGTTATAATAGAAAATACCAAAATCACTACACGCGTAACTAATATAATTGAGAAGTTCCCTCAATTCCTCATGGATCCCATCATCCAAGTGAATTTTTGAAAAATGGGACCCTCCTGGAAGCATATACTTACCAACAAAAAAATAAAAATATAAATCGGCTCATCAATGACGAAGTTCTGAGGTAACAAACATTGAAAAAAAATACAACCGAATTGAGAACCTCCTCCTTTTTTTGAAGTCGGTTAAAAATACAGACACCTGAACTAATAGACTTGCTAAGTGTTATAAAAATCATGTCGGCCTAGCCTCACCAGATGATACAAACCTTACATGTGGTGTTGCGGTTGCCAAAACCAATTGCACTAGAGATAGACTATCCGTCTCTTTCTAATTAGAAGACTTAAGAGATTGCGCTAGCGCGATATATTATGATTTTGGCGCCACGAAATGATCCTAATTGGTCTAGGTCAGTCCAATGTAAGTCAATACTCTTTCCACCTTGCTTCTGCCTTATACTTTACTATGGATTAGGTTAAATTGGCGACTGCAGTTGGCAGGCAGTTCCCATGCTTGCAGTTGAAATGCAACCATTCAAATTTAGGGCCAAATGTGGTTAACTTACTTCTCAGCCGTCAATATACTTAGATACTTACTATATTTGCATACTTAATCCCTAAATTCATATTTTTTTGCTGGCGCATTTTCATTAACCAATCATAAGGCAGCGCGTTTGCGGGGGTAAAATCTTCAACGCCCATTGGCCAAAATTTTGCGCGCGACGCCGGCAGCTTCGGCGCCCGCCATTTTGTCTGGCGCCATGAGCGGGAAAGCACGAGTTCACCCGTCATTGCATTACTTACTCATGTTTGCATACTTAATCCCTAAATTCATATTGAGTTACCGGCGCATTTTCCGCGTTGTCTCCCAAAGTGGCTGTTGAAATAAATATAAGTTGAATGCCTTTACACAATTGTTAATTTGCTGACTATCACGAGTCCGCATCGAAGACAAGCGAACGATATTGAAAGATTGCACAGCCTTAGTTAACGCTGCACTTGGCGCTCGTACATTCCAATGTGCCAGACGCAGTTCTTGACCGGGTAGTATATGCCTTCAGACCAGTCTCAAATTTTGATTCCAGCCTTTTCCATCATTCATCAATAGCCGTGTCTACACTGGACGCATGCCTCGGCCGAGCACGCCTCGCCCGAGCGTGCGCTCTCAATGTAGACGTGCCTCGGCGAGCCACGCCTCAGCCGAGGCATGCGTCCAATGTAGACACGGCTTATCAAATAAAGTGTGCGTGAGATTATAATTAGATTGGATTAGTATAATATTTAATTCTTGATTGCTAAATGAAATCCCAAGTTAATCTCCGGTGCGGTCTCGCGATACTTTATAAAGTGTCTGAGCTATGTATGGATCTGTATTGTATTGTAGCGTGCTTTTTTACGCCATTTGAGTTATTAAGCTTCAGGGGATGTATGTAAACCTTTTGTTGTACAGTTAGCTAAGTGGATGTCGTCTATCGTGCAACTATATACGCCGGAAACGTCCGCCATATTTGTTTTTAAAGTTTAGTCAGCGGCGGCGCCTATAGCTATCTATGGTTGGACGGATAGACAAATATCATGTACCAAATAATATAGAAAATTATAGTAAAATAACTTTGTTTTTTATTTCCGTACCGCACCACACGTTACATGTTTTAATGGCAACAACCTGTAAATTATCTAGAAAATATGTGATTACACGTTCAAAAAACATTGCTCTATCTAATAAAATAAATAACTTGTATAATTATATTTATACACACCATTTTATCAAAATAGAAAGGCCTCGTAAAATAGACTTTCGAGTATCGGTTTTTCCAGTGCCCGATAAAAGCCAAAGGAAACATACCGTCACATAAACATTTCATGGTCATTATAATGAATCTTAAATTTTCTTACTAGTAATGCAATATAATTTTTTTGCGGAATAGCAAAGCAATATTGGTCTTGTATGTGGTGTTGTGTTCCTGGTTGTGTTGTGACCATACTCCAGGCAAAATACGGTTTTGAAAAACATTAATTTATAATAGCGTTTTTTTTGTTGATTTCATTTTGAAATGTTATTCTAAGATGATTTATTCAAGAATCCGACAAACTTTCCACCCGGATGTAATTATGCAGATTAAAATGAAGCATGCATTATCTTTTTTTGTACGATTTATCTGGAATATTATAAAGCAAATGTAAAGGAACCAAAATAAAGACAAAAATATTTATTAATATTTTTTCTGACTTTTCAGAAGCTAGTTAATTTATATATTTTATTGATGTCTGAAATTTTGTCGGATTTTGTCGCTGGGTAACTATTTTATTGATAATATATCCGTTACACACAAAAAATAAGCTATTATAAATTAAGCTACTAAGGTAGCCAGCGCTCCCTAGAATGTATTGTGTTGAGATTGAGAGTGAACAACCCGCGTCCGTCCAGCCTTCGGAAACTCTCACAGAATGACAAAATGTACGGGATGGTTCACGCATCTTAGCCAACCTAACAAAACACAGAACTTTTGCACCTTATTACAAGGCAATAAAGTGCACTCATTTTTTATTTACGTTGGTAGTAGACATAAAAGAATCCTAAAACAATGTATGAAGTTCCGCCTCTTAAAAATCATCACAACGAATCCTCATAAAAGTTCGGTAACGCGCTTGTGATTCTCCTGCATACTACATTTTAACTATTAACTTACTTATTATTTACCTACACACAATTAGTCACTTAAAATTAAGTTTAAATTAGCAACTCGTGTAAGTGATGGTTAAGTTAGGCTGTAAAATGTAAAAATGCGCTTAGGCACAATAATAGGCGTTTAAGAGGCTGATAAGACCTAATTTTCTTAAAATTTGTTATTTTAGCAGTTTTATAAGAAAAACTGTGTGTTCTAAGCGGTTTACTAATATGTGGCCGAAAATTATGTGGCAATTATTGACTTCCCAAACAACTTATCCCATAGTTTCATTTGGCAAACTTTTAGGTAGCATACCAATGGTTCGTATATATAACATGTCCCAAATGATTGTTTTAGCAAAATGTTAGTTGGCAAAATATTTAGTTGGTCATGTTTTAAAAAGACTTTATTTGTTATGTCGAATGTTTTGATTGGCATGTATATTTTTTCCATATTATTGTGATACATATTACTTACATACCCTAACCATGTAGTTAATATGGTACAAATTACATTAGCATCATATTTTACTACGTAGGTAGTTTCTCGAGCTATTCAATGTAATTTTATGAAGGTAGAGATCGAGCTCCCGCTTTCATCTTCTAACCTATCCGTGATCCGAGTCGGTTTTGCCACTAAGTCCCCGGTTCCCTACTGTCGTGTAATAACAGGTCGTATCTGTGGGTGTCGCAATTTTAACCTGACCTAACACTTTGCTCTGGCGTTCC
This sequence comes from Epinotia bilunana, assembly GCA_947049275.1. Taxonomy (NCBI): domain Eukaryota; kingdom Metazoa; phylum Arthropoda; class Insecta; order Lepidoptera; family Tortricidae; genus Epinotia; species Epinotia bilunana. The sequence goes on along the minus strand of OX346275.1, from coordinate 10,085,025 downwards.
TGTTTTGACTGTTTCAATTGCTAATTTAATCATAAAACTTTTTGTTTTAGGCAAGTTCAAGCTCAAAACTCTGTGAAAAAGTACTCATCCGATATGCTATTTAATAAGCAAGTGAAATGTTTACTAGCACTCAGCTATTTACCTGAAGATGAACGTAGTATTATTTGTCAAATATAAATTATGCGAAGTTAAAATTTGGTCAAAGGTTATTTGACAATAAATAGTGAGCTCAAATAAAACATTTGCCTATTAACCATTTTCCGAAATGATTCTTGGTAAAATGAATTTCTGCAAAATATGATTGTGATCAAATAAAAAGTATGCTAAGTAACATTATGCCAAGCATTGGTTTGCCAACTAAATATGTTGCAATCAGTTGGTTGGGAAGTGAAATTAGGCGAAAAGTATTTCGGCCAGATGGCAGTACACCGTTCAATCAAAAAAAATGTTTTGCGTTGCGACTCGACGGGCGCGCAGTCCCGCATTTTTTTAAGTAGCTTGTTTTAAAGTTCACCTTAACGCTCACCCACAATTATATCTTGACGCCGCGATTCATAGTAGCTATGCGTAGCTAGTTTTGTTTTAGGGGTGACGGGTGAGATGAGACGCATGAGCGCGAAAAAAGAACAGCCCTGCGGGCGTAGCACGGTTGCCATTTTATCACTTATCGTTGTGGATAAGGCATCCGCCACTCTCGCACCCGCATACTTGTCAGAGCGTGATGGGCGTCTTTACCACAACGATAAGTGATAAAATGGCAACTATGCTACGCCCACTGGGCTGTTATTCGCTAAGCGCTAAAACGGCTCACCCCGCCGATCACCCGTCACGAAACTAGACCTCTACCGACGCTTAGTTACTACGCATCGCAGTGTCAAGATATATTTGTGGGTGAGCGTTAAGGTGAGCTTAAAGCAAGTTACAGAATAGGGGGGCTGGGGTCTATGGCGTTTCGTTACATGGCACAACGGTTTACGAATGAAATATATAATTTTATTTACTTTAAAATTCTACATAGTACGTAGAATAGAAGGTCGTTGGAGCGGTTAAGTTTCTCGAACATTAAGTGCTCTGACTCTAAGGGTTCGGCGAAGACTTCGAGCGACAGCAGTGCGTCATAGGTGAGAGCGAGAAAACGGAGAGAAGCCTCTCGCTCCCACGTACAGCGTAGCCGTTAAAGAGGGGTCGATAGAAAGAATAAAGGAATTTATGCAGATTTTGAAGTAGGTATCGTTTCTTTTTATTTAAACACCAACACAATAAAGCTGATATCTGCTGGACTGCATGCCGGCCGACGCGTGATTCGCCCCGTGCGGATATGTGTCGGAAGCACGGCGGCCGGCCAAATCAAAATCACTCCATACTAGATTTTCTATGACCTTGCTTGGCCGTCCGCCAATATCGGCCCGTGTAGCGTGTCGTTAACACGTTTACGTCCGACACAAAGCGTTCGTCTCTCTCGCATTTACATACTTGCTAGCGACGGATGAATCCTTTATATCCGATTTTTGACTTTCGCGCTCGACTCTCACTCGAAAACGGTCAAAAACGATGAAATGCTATTTTTGAAATACGAGCGATAGAAAATTGAACAGTTTCTGTCAAAAAAATCATTTTTGGTACAAGCTTTTATTGCCGACTGTACTTTTCTGTATACCATCATCAACTACTCATTGAGACGATTCTAACGAGCCCAAACTCAACGGGTTTACGTCGGTTAAGTACTGAATTTCCATGGCCACCTTCCGTCTCCATCATCAGATCAGCTCGATGGTACCATAATATTGAATTGTCATCCAAACTATACTTATACCCGAAATTTCAGCTCAATCGGTCACCGGGAAGTGGGTCAAATTTAACTTGCAAGATTTAATTACAGACAGATATACAACGGGACAGGTGAAAGTAATAAAAAAAAAACTTGTAAAAACGAGTGGTATTGACCACTCGTATTAAATTCTATCAGTAGAAAATGTTGACACTTCAGTTGTACCTATTTAATTTTGGACTGACTATTAATTTAAAAGATAGATACATTTAAATAATAGTTATTTGTTATGCAAGGGTGCAAAGTTGTATTTTACCCGCGAGTGTGGAATTGAAACACGAGCAAGCGAAATGATGCTATAGTTGAACCACTCGCTTCGCTCGTGGTTCTAAAATAGAATCCTGAGCGTAACGTTTCAACACAACACACGAGAAGTAAAATACATTTGCACCCGTGTGTAACACATGACTTTTTTCCTCACTGTAGCGAGGAAAGTTCAACCTGCAAAAAAACTTTATTTAATTTTTATATTCTTTTTAATTTTTTTAACATTAATACTAACGTTAAGTAATATCAAGTAGAATTTTGGTCAAGTGCGAGTCGGATTTTAGTTTTCCCATACATTTTGAGACCCAGCGCCTGATGATTTGATGAAGGCAACAAGCAATTATTTAAAAGTTCTTAAATATTTATTTTATTCCGTTTTTTAGTATTTGTTGTTATAGCGGCCACAGAAATACATCATCTGTGATTTTTTTGTATTATGTATGAGCGTTTTACGTTTTGTTATACTGTCAAAAGCTACTTGAACACGCTCCAAGGTCAAATTACTTTCCCCACTAGTAGATAAAATGCGTTTTTGCTCACTGGTTTTAAAGAATAAAAGACGGCTTTCCGAGGCAGTGAGGGGAAAAATATATTGTTCGATGCTAAGTGATTGGCTGGTGTACGATTATATTTAATTACTTGCCGAATTTTGTGGTTGAAAACCAAGATCGTTAGTCTATTGGCGGGAAAATAAGCGTTTCGTTTACTATATTACCCACTACTTACTTTTGTTTTTTTTTCCTGTTATGAAACACATAATATATTTGAAAAACCGGCAATTATCTACTTTTTGCATAGGTACAACGAAACGCAAAAGTATCGATAGCCAATCACTAGCTTTCGAGTGATGATTTCAAAAATAGCTATTATTGGGTTCATGCGAAAATAATAGTGACAAATTTTCGTGTGCGGATATTTTCTACCGCTCGCTTTTGAATTCGAGCGCTCGAAAGTCAAAAACCCTTACAAGATTTACAAGCAAAGGAATATTTTATGGAAACTGAATTTGTAACTGAACTATAGCTTCAAAATACTGTTTCAATATAACCAGCGTAAAGGGACACCCAAACGCAGGTATACGAATTTACTCTTTGTGACGGGATCTCACATTGCCCTAGACATGCGAGTCTAAATCGCACCTGGCCGATTTTTTACAAAAGTCCCATTTACCGTTCAGTTTCATTGACAGATAGCGTCTGACTGGTTCCTATACTGACTTCGGCAAATTTATCAACACTCTTATCATCCTCATTTAACGGTTCAATCTCTTTAGGGTGTGTTTCAGGGTCGGAGAGCGGCGCCCCCCTGAAGTGCTCCTCTATCTGCTGCAGCGTGCGGCCGCTCGTCTCCGGCAGCAGAAACCACGCCACCGCCAAGCACACCACCATCATCCCAGCGTAGAAAGCGAACGTTCCTGTGAGACCCATAACAGAAATGAGTCCGGGGAACGTCTTCAACAAAGCAAACACAGACACGCACTGGGCTGCTGACCCAATGCTTCCTGCAAGACCTCTATATTGCAAGGGAAATACTTCGCCAGATATAATGGCTGGTAGCGGCTGCATTCCCATGGACACGGACAGCATCTGCAGATTGATCAGTATAGCGGGTATCCAGAGATGGTCGGAGGACAGGTAACCCTCCTCTTTAGCGAACAGATAAGCACACATACACAGCTGGCTTCCAGCACAGAGGGCGCCGACACTGAACAGCATCGTTCTCCTTCTAACTTTATGTATCACGTAAACTGCAACGCCACTAAAGAATAATCTCTGGAAGTCTAAAGCCACCATCCACAAATGGGCTTTTGTGTTGGGGCCCATCAGCAAATTCAATATCGTCACAGAGTACGCTCCCATCACCAGACCTCCAGAATAAACACTCATAATGTATAACGCAAACATGAGGAAAATGGGTTTGTAGAATTCCTTTTTCTTCGCAACAGAGATAATTTCTTTCAATTTATTCTGCTCATTACTTTGTAGTACCTTTGAAAGCTTCACAGCTTGAATCATCTTGTCGAGCTCTGGTATTTCTTCCTCGCCTCTTAACCATATGAAGCTCTTTCTGCATCTATCATATTGTTCTCTTGTCGCAAGCCAACTGGGGGATTCTGGCGAGTAAATGACCAAAAGAAGGCTGATAATGGAGAAGGTCGTCGAGCAGAGAGCCGTTAGCTGGTAGCTGATGAGTGATCCTATTAGATGGACGAATACCAGACCGAAGGACTGTCCCAGAATTGAAGTGGTGAGGAAGCTGCCGCGGTAGTGGGGGCTGGTGCACTCGCCGATGAATATGGACCGGAGCGGCATGAACATGCCGAAAGACACACCTTGGAATACCCTGCCTAACAGCAGCACCTGGAAAGATCAACTCCATAAACAAGTTGCAAAAAGAATATGCACGGTGTGGTAAATACAATACACATCCAGCAATTTGACACAACAACTTACTATACTTTTAATTCCAACTATAGCAAGATGGTGTGACAAATTGCATCGTTTTAGTGTTAAGGAGACACACGAGCGAAATCTGCAGGACTACCAAGCAAGGTCACAAAAAATCTAGTATGGAGTGACCTTTATTTGGTTGAAAGCCGTGCTTCCGACACGTATCGGCGCGTGGTTTATCTACACGTGCCGAATCACGCGTCGGCCGGCATGCATCCTGCCGATATCGGCCCGTGTAGCGTCTCCTTTAAGAGGGCAGAGACGTACCTACAAATATAACTTAACCGGAGATTTGCGGGCTCCATTCAATCCGAATGACATCAGCCTAGCCTATACATGTATGTACGTGCCACCGCTTCAAAAACACTTAATGGGTAATTGGACGCTGGCTGCGCGTTGGGTCGCTGTCAGTAAATGAGAAGAATTTACTGTAGGTAACAACAATACTGCCTATATTGGGTATGATTTTGGGTTTATGACCGCGCCGTGACGTGAAAATGTGAAGTAAATAGTTGTACCTACTGAATTCCTTTTCGCATGAAACCATCCAATAAATCGCAAAAAAAATGTTCTATCATACTAAGCCCTACTTTCACCCCACATTGCATCCGTTTAGGGTATGATTTCCTGGATAAAAACTATCCTATATCCTTCCCGGGGCTCAAACAATCTACACGAAATTTCATCTGAATCGGTTCAGCGGTTTAAGCGTGAAAAGGTAACCGACAGACAGACAGACACACTTTCGCATTTATAATATGTATGGGTGGAGTAAGTATGGATGAAAACGTGGGGTTTTCATTATATTTTAACCGACTTAAAAAAAGGAGGACTCGGAACGTTTTGGAAAATTCGTTTTTGTTTAAAAGGGATGGGACTATGGCAATCACAGGTCAGGATCATGGAATCCTGGAGAAAACGAGGGAACTCTTCTTTCACAGGCACACCTGAAGCGATTTTAGTACTGATCTGAAGTCGGTTAAAACTTTGTTTTTAAGTAAATTAAAATGTCTATTCTCACGGGAATTTTATATATAAATTTAGAAGCAATAAGGCTTACCTCATAGCGGTTGGCTAGGATGATGGTGCACCACCCCAGCATCATGGACAGAGTCACGGCGTGGAGCGCGGCCTTCCGCCCCGCGCGCGTCATCACCGCCGGGACCAGGAAGTTACCGAACAACATCGTGATTGACGAAACCGATGCTGAAAGCATAAACCAGTACCTGCAGTGTTAGTTTGTAGGGCAGGGGTTTTCAAAGTGGGGGGCGCGGGGCCTCGGGAAATTTGAACACGCTAGGAAGATGATGATGATTTGGCTAGCTAACCCATTCACTTCCGTTTCCTTGCATCGAACCGAAGGGGGGCGTGGGAACTTCATTTTAGGCAGCAGGGGGGCGTGCCTAAAAAAACTTACACGGGCCTACAGCTGATCCTCCTAGCGTTATTCCCGGTTGTGCCCTAATGAAGCTCGGGGTCCGCTTTGACACTCAAGAGTGCATAAGCACTTGTTTTTACGAAAGCGGTTGCCATCTGACCTTCCAACCCAGAGAGAAAACTAAACCTTATTGGGATTAGACCGGTTTTTTCACGATGTTTTCCTTCACCGAAAATCTAACGGTAAATATTCCGTACACAAGTTCCGAACAACAAGGCGGGATTCGAAACTTGTTGTGTACCTACGGAATATCTACCGTTAGCTTTTCGGGCCGGGCTCGCTTGAGCATTACCGGGATAAAACGATAGGAGGGTGATGAACCTCTTTTCACTATCACAGCCTTACAGAAGCTTCAAGCCACCTGCTTTGAAGTAAGAGGTCAGTTCATCTCATGTACCATATATTCTAGCTAGTGCGTAACCTGACTTTTACCGTGTGCGAGCGAATAATTTACTTTAAAAATAAAGTTTTAACCGACTTCAATTTAGTACTCCGCCAAGCCACGAGAACATTTCCACATTTCTTTTCCAATTTACCGCATGAACTGATTTCCGAGAGCAAATGCGTTGATTATTAGAGAAAAAAACCCAATCGCTGTATGTGACCCGATAATATTTGAGGACTTCTGTCGATTCCACAAGGATCACCTTTGGCACTTCATTAGTTGCTATTTCAACGGAATCTTATCAGAATCTGTGACCGACTACTTTTACTTTACTTTTACTGTGTACTTTTGTACTTTTAAGTACATAATTGAGGAATTCCATAAGTCATCTGTGCTCTTCATCATCAATTCCACTCCACCAATTTATGATTTCCGGATGTAAATACACGAGTTATAATAGAAAATATATTTGAGGAGTTCCCTCAATTCCTCATGGATCCCATCATCCAATTGAATTTTCAAAAAAATGGGATCCATCTGGAAGCATATACTTACAAACAAAAAAAATACGAATCGGCTCAGCAATGACGGAGTTCTGAGGTAACAAACATTTAAAAAAAAAATTAAAAAAAATACAACCGAATTGAGAACCTCCTCCTTTTTTTTGAAGTCGGTTAAAAAGTAAGGACGCTACCACAGAATAATTAATAGTACTTATAGGTACAGAAGCTACTGCCTAAGTGATGATGATGACGTCAGCTATAATTTTTTTGGTGTTCTTTTGCAATAGACAATTATAGAGTGAGATAGGGTTGTTAACGTACCACATAACTAAACTTCCAAATTGATAACTATTTTAGTTCCTATGTTTGCTATCGAAATGATCATCAAATTTTGGAAATTAATAGGTATATGATATGATAATAAAATAGTACAATATATAGCCAGGAAGTCAGGATTACGTAAAAAAAAACGAATACAGGTGAAGATTTTACAAAAAAGTTCATATTTTGCAATGAGATTACTTCTTTCGTCATATTATAACAAGATGTTGTAAAATTGAAATTCGTATAACGGTGTGCGATCAATGAAATTATGTTGTTATACTTAGTTTAAATTATTTGAACTGAGCTCATGAATGGCCTTTGTACTGAGCTCATGAATAGCCTTTGTTTATGTGGCGCTAACCTTTTTCTTGCAAAAAATCTTGCACAGTCGTATTGTTAGACTTGAATACTGCGGCGCTACCACGAACTTCGAAAGTCAAAGTTCGTAATACATGCATCCCTGTCACTCAAGTTAGGGAGTGCGATAGAGATGGAAATACCCGAACTTCGACTTTCGAAGTTCGTGGTAGCGCCGCTGAATTGAGTTCTGAAGATAAGGATCAGTCCAGTTCAGAAAATCTCAACTATAAACAAGTGTTGAAAATGCTATTGACCTCTTAAACCATTTTAGACCTATTCAACAAGGAATAAGGTTGAAAATTCAATATCCATGCAATGTAGTTCTAACCTTTTTTGTAAGTAACTGGTTGGCGGTTACGAAAACAAAAACGTCATTGTGTGCGTATCGCTGAGGGGCTACCGCAAAACGGTAAAAACTGACTTTGGCAAAGGCCCCTGAGGCTGCCACTTCACTATTAACTAACTAACGCGAAACGAAAACGAACTTCGTTTGTGTATTTCCGTCTCTGTCGCAGCTGGTAGTTCGAGCGAGCGAGGGGGAGATACACGATCGAAGTTCGTTTTCGTTTCGCGGTAGCCCCTCTGATCAGGAAAGGCTCCCAAAGAGTCATCAGGGATGTTGCATGTGCCAATACCTAGCCAGGAGGCCTGCTCTTCTGTGATGCGGATGGGCGAGTCCTTGCTCAGCAGCTGTGGGAGCAGGATCCCAGGGAAGCCGAACGCGCAGCCGCAGCTGATGACGTTGCTGGTGACCGCTGCCGTCACCAAACACTGGCAACATACAAAATCATAGAATTATCGGACGTCCTCTGACGCTGACATTCCCAGAATCTTGAGAGGCTAAACAGACGGTTTCAGAGTTTCCTGTCTTAAACGTTCCGGTTGTAGAATGAGCTCTGGGCGAGGTTTTCCCGAGGGACTACAGGTTTCTTTAAGAAAGAACGGTACAATGACACCCCTGGAGTTGCAAGCATCCAGGATACGCTACGTGGACCGCATGCTAGCCCTATCATATAATGTGGGTCTTAAAATATTTGTGTATCACCGCCGATGGCCCCGGTTAGGCACGTCTGCTGCGAGTACATGTAGTACTTAAGCACCTAAAGTATTTCACGGTGGTCGAAAGAACCTCTGAGGTTCCAAGATGGTCGATTCATCATGGTGGTGGTCGGTTCATCGTGGTGGTGGTCGGTTCGTCGTGGTGGTGGTCGAGTCATCATGGTGGAAGAGTACATCGCCAAGCGTTTCCACGTCTGTCGCTTGCTCGCAAGAGCGTTAGACTTTATTTTTTTTATTTAAACACTATAAAAAAGAATCGTTCTTAACTTCTATAAGCCCTGGATCTGATACAGTGTGTTCAGAAAACCTTCATTGGTCTCTCAAGGTAAGCGTAAATTGTAATTTTAAACTTTTTACAAGCTTTTATTTTATTTTGACTTGCTCTATTAGTATTGTATGTTAGTAAGTATGGGACAAATCTTGTGAGTTAAATTTGACCCACTTCACGGTGACCGATTGAGCTGAAATTTTGGGTATGAGTATAGTTTGGATGACAATTCAATATTATGGTATCATCGAGCTGATCTGATGATTACAAGGTTTTATTTTAACTTGCCCTGGTAGTATGTATGGGACAAATCTTGCAAGTTCAATTTGACCCACTTCCCGGTGACCGATTGAGCTGAAATTTCGGGTATAAATACTTATACCCGAAATTTCAGCTCAATCGGTCAATTGTCATCCAAACTATACAGTTTGGATGACAATTCAATATTATGGTACCATCGAGCTGATGTGATGATGGAGACAGAAGGTGGCCATGGGAATTCAGTACTTAACCGACGTATAACCCCGTTGACTTTGGGCTCGTTACAATCGTCTCAATGAGTAGTTGATGATGGTATACAGAAAAGTACAGTCGGCAATAAAACTTATTTCAGCTTGAATTACGTAACTCGACTTCCATTTTAAGATTGGAATAATTGGCATAGCCTTTAAAAAGTCGAATATCGCTCGACATTTTTCAAATCGATTCTTAATCATGACAACTCTCGATACCTCTACGACGAGCACTCGTCGTGATAGCCTGGTATCTAAACAAACAGACAAACAAACAAACCTAATAAAAACAACCGTTGAAGTGTGTTCTATATATTAACGATACTAAGAGCCACCAATGACTTTTTTGCTACTATCTTCAATGTCAGATATCTGACCCTCTTCAGAGTTTCTACATGTTATCTGTATACTTGCTGACCACGCTGCTTTGCTCGCGTATTGTAAAGAACGCAAGCAAACCCGCTATATATTATGTAGATAGACTAGCTTCTATCGAGCTCCATACAAATTTTCACCCCCCATTTCACCACAGGGTATGATTTTCGGGATAAAAGCTGTCCTGTGTCCTACCCTGGGATTCAACTTATCTCCATACCAAATTTCTTCTCAATCGGTTCCGCGGTTTAGGCGTGAAGAGGTAACAGGCAGACAGACAGACCTTTCGCATTACAAGTTACAATACTATTGGCAGACTTAATTCCATAATACCTAACAGTCAACCTTTAGGCATGATTTATGAACTACATACCTAAGTAATATAAAAAAAACATAGGCAACTTACTTGTCTCAAGAATGGAGAAAACTTTTTCTTCTTATCCGACATTGTAGAACTTCCTTAACTTTGCTCTTTTAATTTCCAGCTCAACGCACGAGGAACTCTTATGATACTGATATTCAAATGATGTTAAAATCAATAAGACATTTAAAATTGATACTTTATTTACCTCAGTTATCGCAAAGACTAAAGCAAATAACGCCTTTACTACTCAACTAAAAGGCCAAATCGAAACGACAGTTCTTATAATTATTAGCCTAATTCCAATTCTAATTATGGGTCAGTTCTAATTGTTTTACAAATGATACTTCTATTATTGTATCATTAGTTGGACAGTAACAACAACAAACTATGTACAGATTGCTTCCATAACCACCGTGGTAGATTGATACTCATCAACATCAACTTGATACACCGCCGGAATGCAGCAATAATTATTTTATTAGAATTACCTATCTATATTGATTACTGAAATAGTATTGATTAATGGTTTGCTTATAAACATTTTGGTAATCGAACCAATACATTGACAGTTGCTCTACATTCTTTATCTCTCACGTGGAAATACTTAAAAAGTACTGGTCAAGTGCGTGTTTGACTCGCGCTCCGATTGTTCCGTACAAACGCAGGCAAGGCATGTAAACAGCCGAACTACTTACTACTCATTTACATGCGTCAGAACCCCTAGCACACTAAGTTTTATGTCGGACATAAAGCATTCGTCCCTTTCTGGCAAATATGCGAGTGCGAGAGGGACGAATGCTGTATGTCCGACATAAAACTTAGTGTGCTAGGGGGTCAGGTATCGTTACAATCCTTACGTCAACCCGGCCCGGTGTCATGGGGTACTATATGAATGCACGATAAAATCAATTTGGAGGATTATATGATCAATATTGTGTGAACCGAAGAGGAAAATAATTTTCATACGATACCGCCTTGATCTCAACACGTTTCAGAATAATTTACTTTAAAAACAAAGTTTTAACCGTTTTCAATTTAGTACTCCGCCAAGCCACGAGAACATTTCCACATTTCTTTTCGATTTACCACATGAACTGATTTCCGAGAGCAAATGCGTTGATTATGAGAGAAAAAACCCAATCGCTGTATGTGGAACGATAATATTTTGAGCACCTTTGGCACTTCATTAGTTGCTATTTCAACGGAATCTTATCAGAATCTGTGATATACTTTTGTACTTTTTAACCGACTTCAAAAAAAGGAGGTTCTCAATTCGGTTGTTTTTTTTTATATTATTTTTATTATGTTTAATGTTTGTTACCTCAGAACTCCGTCATTGATGAGCCGATTCGTAATTCTTTTTTTTGTTTGAAAGTAGGTAGTTCCAGGTGGGTCCCATTTTTTTCAAAAATTCAATTGGATGATGGGATCCATGAGGAATTGAGGGAACTCCTCCAATCCGGAGTTCCTCCAATTGAATTTTTGAAAAAAATGGGACCCACCTGGAAGCATATACTTACAAAAAAAAAATTACGAATCGGCTCATCAATGACGGAGTTCTGAGATAACAAACACTGAAAAAAAATTATAAAAAAAATACAACCGAATTGAGAAGCTCCTTCTTTTTTGAAGTCAGTTAAAAAGGGGTCTTAACAGACAGGCAGAGAAACCGACAACGAAGCGACCCTAAGGGTTTCTTTTTCCTTGTGAGGTATAGGTACAAAACGCTAAAAATCAGCCAATGTCGTAAGTCAAATGCGGCATTTGATAACATAAAATAAATATTATTTAATTATGGTTGAGATTATTGAATGTGGCCGTGTTTTTATAAAACTGTCATTGGAATTGGGATCCTCTACCTCGGAGTGGTAGAGTTGCTTTTGGAATGGACTACATACTTTGAAGCAATTCGGCCAACTCAAATAATTTCAGGTACATACCAAATAAACAAAAACACTCGGAAAACATAGTACAAACAGTAACACACTTAACTGACCATTTGTCAATCTAATTCGCGGCTATAGGGTTGACATATGGTCAGTTAAGTGTGTCTGAGACGGTACCTATAGGATAATAACACCGTTATTCATAAAAGTTAAGAGACCTCTGTTAACTAAACTGTGTCTTGTCCGTTCCCACAAATACAAATCACAAAGGAAAACCGATTTCAACAGCATTTTAACTAAAATATGACTAATCAAGTAATCAATCATTATTATCATCATCACAGGCCTTTGCGTCTATTTCAGACGATTTATTTACACATTGCTATGAAGTAATCGTTTTTGGTGACCGTAGGGACCAATCCGAGACCGCCATGATCTTCCACATTTCTGGCAGATGAAATTCACGCTCGAGGCCTAGCTTCAGTTTGTTGTCTACGCAACCTTCTATTGACCTGCAGCGTCTCAAACCAGGGATCGGAAACCGGTATTTTTTGTATGGGAACGAAAACGTTATTTTTTCGTTCTTTGTTAATTATTTCATTCCTAATTTGGCAATCTAATACGCAGTCGTTACCTCAAAAAATATCTGAGTCCTACATATGAAGTATAAAATAGTTCGAGATATGTGGTTATTTCGAGGTTTTTGCAAAAAACCGGTTGGCCGATCCCTGTCTCAAACCAGGTTCTTTCAGGCACAACGCTCTGCCGTCCACTACGCGTTTGCGCCATCTATCTCTATCTTCGGCAAGCTTTACCCAGGTCTGATAGTCAATCTTAAACATAGCTATATTTCGCTTCCTTGAAACGCAACATCGGTCTCCCAAGGTTTCTGTTGGCGTTTGCTACTGCACTAAGCAAGGCACGTCGAGTGGTCGAGGTCCACCGCGTGCACATGCCCCAGCCACCGCAAGCGTCTCTGCATGAACAGAGCTGAGGCTCTAGTATAAGTTTTACCGAATCAAAACGTTACTACCGCGTTCGCGTTTAGCTGTCAAATCCCATACAAATTGAGGGTACAACGCAAACGCGATCGTAAAGTTTTGTTTCGGTAAAACTTATGCTAGAGCCTCAGTCAAACTGGGTAGCTGTGCTATGCCAAGAACCCTCTGATCGGTTACTTGGTCCTCCCAAGTAATACGTAGATAGCGCATATGAAACGCTCTTGTTTTGCATACGTTGTGCATATTTCGGCTCCGTATAAGAATACGCTCCAAGGCTCTAGTATAAGTTTTACCGAAACAAAACTTTACGACCGCGTTTGCGTTTTACCCCCAATTTGTATGGGATTTGACAGCTAAACGCGAACGCGGTCGTAACGTTTTGTTTCGGTAAAACTTATACTAGAGCCTCAGAACGCATGTTTGCTGGTAAACTATTATTTAGGTTCTGACGGTAACAGTGGCGGATTTGCAGTCCTAGCCGCTCTAGGCCCCAGGCCATGCGCCGCCCCTTTCTCAGCACCCATCATTATAGACTAGATATATAATTATTGAATTTACTTTATTCCCACTTTTAATTGATTCAGAAAATTGTTTAACAAAAAGCTAGCTAGCTTATAAAGCTAGTTTATAATATTTTCCGAGGTTTCAGGGATGTTTGGGCATTAAAATAAAACATTTAACACGGTTTTAGGTTTTATGTTGTACAATGTGTTACAAAACTCGTCTGCACTTAACCGCAGCAAAATCATTAATTAAATCTTCGCAATCCAATTTGCTTAAAAAATCAGCTTCTATGTTAAGCACAGCAAGATCGTTTAACCTCTGCTCCGTCATTGTTGTGCGTAAATAGTTTTTAACTCTGCGAAAACAAGAAAACGATCTTTCTCCTGTACAGTTACTGGCGGGTGTACACACACACATACGAAGAGCAATATCCACGTTTGGGTATATGGTTTGAAGACCTTCGGTTCGTAACCATTTCAACAAACTGACTGCACTCTTTCGCTCCTCATTTTTTATGCTGCAGTGAGAACGAAAATGGAGACATTCTTCTGTAAAATTGTCTTCTAAGTCAGTAGAATAAATCATTTGCAATGCCTTGGCTTTATCTTCGACTTCTGAGATGCTTAGATTCGTCAGGTTGGTAATAAAGTAAAATTAATTGTAGAGTAATTTATAAGCATCCCGGCGTCTTTTCATTTCTTCTGACAATGTATCAATTACTACCAAAAAAGTATTTATTCTAAAATTTTCACGGCCATTTTTTTGTTGCATCTCTTCACCTGTATTTGTCTCGCCAGGAAGCAGCTTACGCTTTCGATTGCGTCGAAAAATCTTTTTCAAATTCCTGTACGAGGGACAGTTTTTTCGCTTTTTTTTCGAAATCATCGAAATTCTCTCTTGTTTCGCCAACAAAATGTATTAAAGCCTCGTACAGTTCTATGACAATGATAATGTCAATTTCCACACTGAAGTTTTTTACTTGTGGCGTTAATGCGATCTAGTAAACATCCCCAAAAAACAGCCATAAGGGCCGTTTCAAAACGTTCCAATTTCAAACGAATACCTCTTGCTTCGCATATAACGGTTCTCTTATGTTGTGTGTCATTTTCGATGGTGACTAGCGCTTTATGGATTTCACTCCAGGATTCGCGTAAACTTTTGCATGCGTCTGCACGAGCTGACCAACGCGTCGTTGATAGACTTTTGACGGTGAAATGGGTTTGAAGGAGTTCCCAACGCTGAGTTGACGCTGCAAAGAAATTGTATAACTTGGAGTAGAGAAAAGAACGAACAAGCCTCTTGGCTGCTTTCTGCTGCACATTCACCTACTAAATTAAGCGAGTGTGCTGAACAGGGAACATAGTCGGCAAGGGGTGAAATTTCCTTTATTTTAGCTTGCAGGCCGTTGTATGTGCCTGACAGCTGCGTTGTCATGATTGCCCGCGGCAGTTTGAAATGTCAATTCCCAATTCAGTTAAAGTTGAGGTAACAGCATCTGTCATTTGTTGTGATTTGTGGCCTGTGTTTGGAATAAACTTGAGGAACCGTTCTACAGCAGGGACCGGAAAACCCGTTCTTTGGCTTAAGCCGTTCGATAAGCTTAAGCCGTTCCAGGGTTAATCGTTTATTTGGGTTACCGTATCATTTGGCTTAACTTATATACGGGTTAAGCCCTTCACTTGAGTTAAGCTTAACCAACCTTAGGGTTTTGGGTTAGGGTTTTGATTGGGTTATTGAAGGGGTTTTTAAGGGTTTTGGTAGGGGTTATGAAGGGATTTTTATTTGCTTAATTTAAGCGCTTACTTATTGCGCTTATGTGGCGTTATCCCTTGCCGGGGCCCGTGACGAGCGAGTCTAACCTTCTTAGCGTTGGTGTTGTAGACTATTTAGTTTGTATCAATGATTGCTTCAGCCGCTCGCGCCATGTTTTTTCGTAAAAAAATAGTATTTCTTTTCTTCATCCATTATCATTATTATCCGTCTCTCTGGTGGTACCTAGTCCACACGCTCGTGTGCTGCGCATTTGAATGACCTTGAGGTCAAGCGACTATTTAAGCGCCGCTAGCTGTAAATGCCTACCGGTCCGAAAACAGTCATTATATTGCTTACCTTTAATTTACTATTACATAGCTCACAGGAGCTCGTATTAGACACTTCATCATATACAAAATAACGATGAACGGCATCTTTTTTAGCTTGTGGCATAGTAAGTACCTACAATACAAGGCAATATCTATCCACATCCAATGCAGGCACGGCAGCACAACTAGATTATTAACTTTTTCCGCATACGACAAGACGAGAAACGATTTCAATTAGGGCTCGCGGTCGTGTCCGGGTTTCGTGTATTCGTGTCGGGTACCGGTGCCCGTGTAACACGCCCACGGGTTTAAGCGACCGGTCCGAACGGATCCGTGTAATTAGCGCACGGGTACCCGTGCGCTAATTACACGCGGATAGTACTACCCGTCCTTGAGGTGTGAAGCTAGGAGCTATCCCGTAGTTCTAAGAATGTACATACAAGTACTAAATGAGTGTTCGTAGCTTTGCAATTATAACATCTTTTTTTTATGAATAAAAATAGCAGATTAATAAATGTAGCAAATTATAACAAAGTACGTAAAGTTAGCTTCTCAAATTCAGATTTAAAAAAAAGTAAGTACGAATCCATACTGTTATAAATGTGAAAGTGGGTCTGTCTGCCTGTGTCTTTCTGTTACCCCTTCACGCTTAAACCGCTGAACCGATTTAGATAAAATTTGGTATAGAGATTTGAGTCTGGAGGAGGGACATAGGATATAAACGAGTTCCACGCGGACGGAGTCGCGGGCAGAAGCTAGTAAGTTTTATCCCATAATAAAACATTCCATTTAAAAAAGAGGCCAAGTCTCGAAACTCTTCCACCTTAAAAAGTTGTGAGATAAATATAAACATAAAATAAATATATTAGGAGACAATCTTACACAAATCGACCTAGTCCCAAACTGAGCAAAGCTTGTACTATGGGTACTAGACGACGATAAAAATACTTATATAGATAAATAAATACTTAAATACATAGAAAACATCCATGACTCAGGAACAAATATTCGTGCTTATCACACAAATAAATGCCCTTACCGGGATTAGAACCCGAGACCTCTTACTTCGTAGGCAGCGTCACTACCAACTAGGCTAAAGCGGTCGTTGACTTTGATATTTCGTAGTACCAAGTCTCAGGCATTCTTATTATTCTTTATTTGCTAGCTAAATAAAATTCTGCTACTTGGCAATCACACAACTTTACTGCATTTATGGATTTTTGCACACCTAAAACTATGCAGTATTGTGTGATTGCCAAGTCACACGGTGGAAGAGTTTCGAGACTTGGCCTCTTTTTTACATGGAATGTTTTTTATGGGATCTCACTTCTTTTTGTAGGTTATTGTGTTATCAATACATACAAATTATGATTGCAGTCTCATTCTTGCTTTTTAATTTTTTCTCCCACTCACTGCAAATGAAACTTTGTAATCCTATATATTTATATGGGCTTACAAAGTTATTTATGCGTATCTAGAAATTGGACCTAAATTTACTGAAAAAATATTTTAGTTTTAACTTGATTCAAACGCTAATTATGTTCTAAATTAGCACTTTTGTTGATCGGTCAGTGTGTATGTGAGTGACAAAATTAAGAAACTGACTAGTTATAATTCTTAAACCACTGATTCAAATTGAATGAAATTTGAAATATACCGTGTCTATACAATACCGGCTTGGTTACTGAAAATTCAGGCTTCTAGTTTTATTCACAGCGAAGTTATTGGGGGGGGGGGGGGGGGGTCGAAAATGGCCTGAACTGCTTCGAAAAAAGATGGTACGGCCGTGCCGCTGTTTTGCCCAACTTGGCGGGGGCACCGCCGTGCCCCCAGATTTTTATTGAGCGTAAAATGTGAAAAATAATGTTGTAGCATTAATCTAGTTTTGGTTTTGAACCAGAACAGTTACGAAGCTGGTGGTTTAAAATTGTCCGGTCCCAATTTTAGACCACCAGCTCTAATAGTAGATATTAGAAATAATGATGAGTTTAGCGCGATCATTTATTTATAACCTCACAAAGGGAAGGAATCAGTTAATAAAAAGCATGTATCTATTAAGAATTGGTCACATTTATTTCAGATTGTGTGGGCCTTTACGAACACTCAATATCAGAAATTAAATATAACACTACAGTATCTGACAGAAAAAACTAAGAAAATCGCAACAAAATGATGACATTTTTTTAAATCACAACTGTTGAACAGAAACTAGGTATAAATATTTATTGCAGATCATTGTAATGAGGCGAGCATAGTAAATAGCTAAACCAAATGTAGTAAATGATAGTAATATCCCATAAAAAACATTACATCGAAAAAAGAGGCCAAGTCTCAAAACTCTTCTACCTTAAAAAGTTGTTAGATATTTCGTAGAGCCAAGTCTCGGGCATTCTTATTAATCTTTATTTGCTTGCTAAATAAATTCTGCAACTTGGAAATCACACAACTTTACTGCCTTTATTAAATTTTGCATAGCTAAAACTATGTAGGATTGTGTGACCCCTTCCACCTCCCTAATATATCCGTTCAGCGGTAAAACACCACAACTCAGGTTGGCGAAGATAACAGATAAAGAATTATTACCTGCTTTAGAACGATGAAGTTCGTGCCTATTTAACCTGTTAAACCCTTTTCGCCGGCAGGCGACGAACAAAACAAACAAAAGAATCTTACAAGTCTTGAGACGTAAGTAATTAGCTTCAATTTTTTTGTTGAAGTTTAGACTATCGCAAACGCATAAAACTTAATATTGTTTTGGAATTCAACGACTTTTGGGTTTATCCAAAAAAAGTTGCAAGACACTGATAATGCCTTTCCAAATTATAATCTCATTGCTGCAAATTATTTTTACTTCGTTAAACTACATCAACGATGTTTAATACGTCCGAAATTGTAAGATAAAATCCTGTCAAAAGCGCAAGCAGAAAACGACTTTATCATCAGAGCACAAAATCGTATTTTGCTTGAATTCATTTGATAGAATTTACTCTCGTTTCGGATATATAATAACGGTAAACTTTGAAGCTGTAGCAAATTGTCACAATATGATTTTGTTCGAGTACCTTTCTTTTAAAATGATTACTATATCCTTTATATAGGTATCGTAGGCAGAGTAATGTTGCAAGTATCGTTTTGCGCGTGGTGCTCATATTCAACCTCGTGAGTAAAGGTACGGATTAAAACGGTATACCTTGCAATACCTTTATTAAGTACCGTTAATTAAAACCCTTAATTTCGATACCACATTCAGTCCCTTATTTAAAACCATAATGGCATGTACGGTCGAGGAAAATGAAGGTTTGGCAAATGTCAACTCTATTTGAATGACGTTAAGGATCAAAAGTGCTAAACAATAAATTTCCTCGACTGTATTGTACAGTACAATAAGCGCTCGGTTAAAATTAAATAGTTCTCATGTACAGTCAGCCAAGAAAGTGGTCTACCACTTTTGGACCTTATTTTGCATGCAATAAAGTCGAAAAGCGGTAGAACACTTTCTTGGCTGACTCTACTTACCTAGGTACTGTTGGTACTTTTGTTTAGCTATCATATCTTTAAGCGGCTATAATAAAAGTTAAACAGTTTGCGTGCCCTTTGTCGGGCAATCATTACATAAAATACTAGGTTTGTACAATATTATGACGCAATAGAGTAAACATAGGCTTCCTGCGATGTTTCTTTTGTCACATACCTAATATAAAACAACATCATACACACCAAACAGAGTTGCTAATGTAAATAGAGTAAAATGAAATAATTATATTCTATTTGCCTCAACTCAAACGGCCACGGACGGTCCGAACCCGCGTGTAATTAGAACCCGCGGGTACGTGTGTACGGGTACACGGGTACCCGGGTACCCGCCCGCGGACCGGGCGGGTTCGGGCGTGTCCGTGTAGAACGGACGCTTAGCACCGCGGGCTTAAGAACACTGGTATTCGGGCGGGCGGGTTTACACGTGTAGCGGGAGCCCTAATTTCAATGTACACAGTTCGCTATTGACAAGAAAAGTGACGAGTTTCATAGGTAAACAAACAAAATGCCGAAACAGGTGCAATAAATTTATGTTCAGACGAATATGGCATCTCTTACTATGGCAGCTTGGTGCATATTTGTTGAAACGCAAAAATAGTAGCGGTGTTTTTAAAAGCTTTGAGACACCGCCGCCGCCTGCGCTGCTGTGAGGCGCGGCGCGTGGCTGGCTCGATTCGGCGAACCACAATAAAAAATGAAACGTATATGTGTAAAGCTTAGGAGCAATATCGATTGCGTTTGATGCTCTAAGATAACTTAAAAACCCTGGAAAGGGTTTTGATAGGGTTTCGGCTTAATTTGAATTAATTCAAAGGAACGGCGCAGCCATTTCAAACCAAAATGAATTGAATAACTATGACGATAAGGATCAATTTAATTTGCGCTTAGTCCAGAACCGCTTACCGCTAAAACCCTTAACAGGGTTTTGATTGGGTTTTGAGTTAACACGAATTAACTCAAACAATCGGCTTAGCCGTTCATCCAATAACCCCTTCATAAGCTTAACCTGAATGATATGGTTTCTCAAAACCAGCGTTTCAAAAACCCGCTTAAAAACCCGCGTAAGGGTAAGCGGTTCCGGTCCCTGTTCTACAGGTAATCCATTAGGCAGTACATATCTGATTACATAAGTGAGCTGGTCTACGTGAGATATATCCGGTGTCGAGTCAATGATCAGAGAAAAATATTTTGCTGTTAATATTTCCATTACAATTGTCTCCAAAACTTTTTTTCCCATAAGTCGAATGAATTCTTCGCATGTTGTTGAAGAAAGATAACTCGTAAATCCTGAGCCTGGATTTCCATAACGTGTAATGTGTTTGGCTAAGAACGGATCGAACTCAGCGATAAGCTCTAAGGACATCAAATAATTGCCATTGTGGATTGAACCAAATATTTCGTCGTGTCCTCTGAAAGGCAAACCACGTGATGCAAGCGCTTTTGCACATGCAACTACTCTTTTCAGAATGTTTTTCCAGTAATTTATTTCTTCATCTAATTGCATTGTTAATGCGCGGTCAATGCGACCTAACACGTTGCTTCGTTCTTTCATATGCAGAACAGATAAATTGTGAGTTGGCGAATTCTCATGAGTTGACACTCGATTATATGAATTTTTCCAGTCATTGAAACCTTCTTTTTTGTCGAACTGACCCTCCCCGCCATTAAAAAGCAGACAAGGACCACAAAAAACACATCCAGTACTTTTGGAATAAATTAGCCACTTTCGCGGAACTTTTTCACCATTTAGAAGCTGACGTTCGAATAAATGTCTCGACAACTGTCGCGCTTTATCTTTGTAAATGCGCTCACTCTTAGGAAAATCATTTTGGATGTTTTGA
The DNA here is from genome assembly GCA_947049275.1 of Epinotia bilunana. Lineage (NCBI taxonomy): Eukaryota > Metazoa > Arthropoda > Insecta > Lepidoptera > Tortricidae > Epinotia > Epinotia bilunana. The sequence goes on along the minus strand of OX346275.1, from coordinate 10,064,045 downwards.
TTGGCTCCGTTCTTACAAATGTGATCACGCGTGAACTCGTCGATTGTCCATTTAGCTGGATCGTCGCTGATTTCGTAGAGCTCCTGGTCCGGAGGATTGGGCTGCACTCCTACTCCTGCCACTCCGGGAACTAGTGGGACATCTTCAGCTTGTTCTTTTGAAATACTTGCCACATCGATCAAAGTATTTTCACTTGAAGACACTGCAGAATCATCAGTTGACGGAGCGCCACTACTACTTGGAACGTCGAGTGTTGGATCAATGCTAGGATCTTTAATATCTGTAGACGATTTTCCAAAGAAATCGTCTAATTTCCGCGTTTTTTTAATCGTATCCTTTTGTTTATCATCTTTTTCTTTAGCTCGCTTGCGATACTCTGCCCCACTTAACCTTACCCTTTTCTTTCCGTCCATATTTAACTATACAACACAATATTTACACACAACACGATAATTGCAAATATTGATGTTAATATAATATAGCAGTACGTACACGTCGCGTCACGAATGTCGTTATCAAATTAGCAAAAAACTTAATCAGCTCACTGCAATTGCTATACGCACACTGTTGACCAGGGCTGCCAGCAAATAAATCGCGGCTATACGGTTAAGTATCTGCAATTATACGAAATTGGATCGCATTATACATAAACATAACCATTTTATAAATCGATTTTTCTTTTATAATTTCATAAATCTAACATTCTGACCTGTACATTGATGCTGTTTCGTTTTTTTTATTAAGGTGACGGCGCCTATTACCGGGGGTATCAAATTCGTCTACCATTACCGCGGCATTTCAAAATACGCATTTTGAAAGCAAACCGTTCGATTTACAATAAAACATATTTTACACAAATGAAGCCTAATTTAGTTGACTAACGGTTCTGTTTACGCAAATGTGTGTGGATGAAATAACAAGCTCGCAATTCGTCAGTTTCTGCGACGGCGGCGTAGGAAGAGGTCGCGTCATACAAACGCGTGGCGTCACTGGTAAGTATACCTGAATCTTATTTATTATTTCACGTAATAGCTATGACAATTGAACTAATGCTATGGATTTTAAATGATTATTTATAGTTTTCTGCGCGACTTGTGCGTACTCTTTATATATTTTTTGGCCTCGAAATGCATTTAAAATAGAATATAAAATACAGCGGTGATAGACGCCATTTTTAGTTGGGGTAACTAATACCGTGGCATCCCACGGTAATAGTTAAGTCGGCGATTTGCTTCTTTATACTTTATCTTTTTAATATGTTATCGATTATATAATCTCTTACAGTTATTCGAATCTTGATCTATTGACGCTATTAAAGAACTATTTCCGTGGTATGGAAAGTATTCAACAAACCCTTAATTTTTAACCAAAACTTTAGTACTGAATCTGCAGTTTCTATGGAAACCCTTATTTTGTCATGTCGTTTAAATATTGTAATAATTAACTATATTTACTCACCAGTTATGTGATTTTGGTTTTATACCAAGCTTGTAATATATATGTTTGATTTGTAATGAAAATACAATTATATCCTAAAGTTTCTATGGGTCGGAATTAGTTTTTACAAAATTCCAAATTAAGTCTATTACCGATGGTATGATCCCATACCACTCGGTAATAGTAACTAAAGGAATCTTTTACCGACCCATTCAATATTTGTTTGGGTCGGTAATAGGTTAACAATAAGTATCTATTACCGAGTGATATTTTAGTCTTCTATTAAAATAAATCACATCTAGGGTTCCATTCGTACAATTACAATTGAAAATATCTCTAGAACGCATTATTAAGATATATGGTGAACGGAGATAATAACATATCACAGCAAAATTTTAAAATCAAATAAAGACACCATAATATTACACATACAGAATGTTACGAAACTCCCCTTTAACTATTTAATTAGAGTCTGGCCCAGAATACTAAATTGTTCGAAAAGTATTAGACATAGGCTTGGTTAAATTCGATAAAACTTTTTACATTTTTTTTTCTTTGTATACAAAATACCGAATCCATACTATATGTAATGTAACAGTGATTTAATAAAAGGTAGGCTTTACCTGCTATGTATGTAAGTAGTAGTTATTCTTATAATCAGTTGACATCATTTGTAGATTTGTTTTTTTTTTTATATACACATACGCCTACACCCCTGCCAGTTTGGTGTCCCACTGATGGGCAAAGGTCTCTCCTATTTTTATGTTATTACCAAAGTCAGAAATATTATTTTAATCCTCGATATTGGGTACCGAATTGTGTATTAGGTTACTATTACCGATGATAGAAAATTGCTGCTTTTTGTACCCTCGGTAATAAAAGCTAAATTCGCGGTAATAGAATCACATCCTATCCATTACCTCGGTAATAGAAGAATCTCCTTTCCTGGTTTCAATAATTATTTTATCAAATATAATAAACTAAAATTGGTTCAAAAAGTTACGATTCTGAAAGTTCAATAAACACCCTTAAATAAAAATAAAAAAACTAGGATGTTAAGGAGCTTTCATACCCATCATTTTTTATAATCATTTGAAAACTACCTAAATACCACGGTAATAGGCGCCGTTACCTTACATGTATTCTTTTGTATCGTATTATACGGAATGATCATGGATACAAGACACTGTCCGATTATACATATTTTGTATCCAAATATACGATCTGGCAGCCCTGCTGTTGACAGACAGTCGCGAGCGGGCAAGCGAGTAAGGCGTGGGTGGGGTGGGGGGTGCGGCAGCGGCGGGGCGCGGGGTCACAACGGCGCAAGTGGCTCGCTCGACGCACGCGCGAGTTTGACTGTCACGCGCGTAATAACAATAGCTACCTACCTATTCTTCCTAGATCACTTATATGAAACTGAACGTACGAACTATTTTATATGTACGATGTACGAAATTAGTGATTTAGGAAGATTATAATCATACGGTACGCGTACGCGAGCCTTTAAAATATAAAGATACTTTGCATTTGAGTTATTTCTTGTTAATCTTGTTATCGTAAGTGTTTTTTTGGCACGATTTGCCGCCCTTAATATCTGGCCGCCCTAGGCCCGGGCCTACTGGGCCTTAGGGCAAATCCGCCACTGGACGGTAAGATGTCTGTTACACCATACTCTTGTACGTAGCCTTCCAAACATTGTCGCCGCTTTGCCAATACGAATATCAATCTCTGCATCAAGAGAGAGACTGTTCGACACGGTCGAGCAAAACTTATCGACAACCAACAGAGCTGTGTCATCCACCAGTAGGTATACAATACAATACAATACAAATACTCTCTATTGCACACCTCACACAAACAAAGCAGTTAGAAAGAGAAACAATTCAATAACATGTAGGTAGAGGTAGACAACAGCAGCATATTAGCAGCGGTATAGTTGGTGTTTCTGCAGAAGTTTCTGTTTCTGTTGGCTCGCCCTATAGGGCCTTCGGACCTATGCGAGCGCATAGGGAGCGCTCAGCAGCGCTCTAAAAGGATAATTTGGGCATCTACTTATATAATATTATTGACGACCAAGTTTATGAGGGTGTTTATTTCGATTCGAAGAGAATTCGAACTGTTAGACGCACAGTCTATGGAAATAAACATAAGAATATCATGTTAATCATAATTTATACGCGTACCAAGTCGCGGCTGAAGCTAAGTAGTATCATGTAGTATAAATAACGAGTTCCACGAGGACGGAGTCGCGGGCGGGAGCTAGTTTTATAAAATCTTAGTAAACTAGGTATCGAAATAACAGAACCCAATTATGCTTCAAAATAGTTTATTTCGCATTTCTCTCACTGTATAAGTATAGTCATTGTAGTTTCCTAAATTATCTCTCTCTCTCTCTCTCTCTCCCTGTATTGATTAGCTTATCAACTATAGTTACCTACTTAGTAAGTAGGCCTTGCAATTTATTCGTCATTCGTCCTCGTCATTCTTTATCAGTCAGCTCGGTTAACACAAGACGGCGCACGAGCTCTCTCGCACTATCGGTCTCTTTCTTATTACAAAACTTAGAAAGAGACGGATGGTGCGAGAGAGCCCGCGTGCCGTCTTGTGCTAACCGTGCTGCTATTTATTTAGGATTAAATATAATGAAACTTGGTAGAAACGTGCTAGGAGTGGAGCTGAGAATTGTATTTACTACCCGTTTTGGGAATGTGTCAGGCGTCAGTTTGTGTTCCTACCTATGTATTTTATTCTCGGCAGGAGATAACTCTATCAGGGCTGCATTATCTAGGTACTTTTATTGTTTCGTTCCAAAATTTGACCAGCGGAACACTTAATCATCTCTCACTCATTTTTGATCACTCATAGACTCATTCATTAAGCTAAGTATAATAAATAATTAATTCTTATTAAAATTTATATCACAGGGCTGCTACATCGGCGATCAGTTTTATACTTCATCAAAGAATGCAAAGACTGCACAGACTTAAGCTGTTCAGGCGATAACGCTCCGCCCCGAAACTCATCTTCTATATCCTGCAGAGTCCTGTCTTTGGTCTCAGGAAGGAAATACCAGGCAACCGCCAAGCAGTAACTGACAATACACGCGTAAATAACATACGCGCCGTGAATGCCAAGAGTCAGGAAGAGGCGTGGAGCAGTTTTGATCGACAAGAACAGGTTCCCAGACAGAAATAGAACGCTGATACCGCCAGCTAGGCTTCTGAATTCGAGGGGAAATAGCTCTCCAGCGATGATAAAGGGGAGAGGAACAGTGCCTGTAGCTATGGAGAATATGTGGATGTTGATCAAAACGATGCCAATCATAGGGTGGTCGAACGGTAGCATGCCGTGCTTTTTCCCGTAAGAATAAGCAGCGATGGACAGGTATGCAAGTATATTGATTGCAACGGTGGCCAGCAGCATTGTTCTCCGCTTCACTTTTTTGATGACAAAGACGGCGCATGAGTTCGATATTATTCTCTGTATTCCCATAGTGATGACCAGTAAAGGAATGTTCGAGCCCTCGCCGACAACTTTCTCAAATATATCGACAGTGTAAGCTGCCATCAGATTCGCACCAGACCACATACCCAGCGTATAAATATGCATCATGATAAAAATGGGCTTGTAGAACTCTCTTTTTCGAATTGTTATCCTGAAATATACGATATTCCTTCTTATTTTTTGGAGGAAAGTCTCTGATGAGCTGACTTCTGCCTTGGATTCTTTAATAATTATACTAGAATCGATCATTCGTTGAAGTTCGTCTTCTTCGCCGTCGCCTCTGAGCCATCTAAAAACCTTTCTGCTCTCATCATATCTTCCTTGATCCGCAAGCCAGCTCGGGGTTTCAGGTGAGTATATCACAATTAATAAATCTATAAATCCTATGAAAGCGCATACTAGAGCTGTTGTTTTCCAGCCTATAAAAGAGCCCATGGTGTGAACAATCAGTACTCCCGTAGCGATAGTAACGGAGATGAACGCCAAGAATGGTCCTCGGTTTTTGGGGCTAGTGTATTCTCCGATTATGACAGGTGCGAGGGAGGCGCTCATGCCCATGGAGAGTCCCTGGAGGACCCTGGCGACGAGGAGGGTGGTGAGGTTCTGAGCAAGGAGGATGCAGAACCAGCCAGCGAGCATGGGGGCTATGGAGATGATGTTGGCGGTTTTCCTGCCATAGTTGGCCATGATGGTGGGGACGATGAAGTTGCCGGCGACCAGCGCGAATCCCAATATTGAGGCTGTAATGAGAAACTAAAATTAGATAAACGTGCAGTTCCTTCTCTACTCATGAGTGAGCTGTGAAAAGTATATTATACTTGAAGTAATTTATAATTTTAACATAAATTTATATGTGTGTGTTTGTTAAGTGAATTTGTAATTCTCATGAAAATAAAGTTTCTTTAACGAACGAGCTTTGAACAACGCGACAATGCGAGTTCGAAAAATCAATAAAAATGAAACGCTACTGTGGAACACACGTAAAGACAAACATAGACTCCTATAAACATATACCTTCCTTCCTCTGCCGTAGTCGGGCAAAAAAGAGAGCGATATTGATGAATGAATGGAAGAGAGTGCTTGAGATGAAGCAAGACAGGTAACTTGCGGATTTCAGTAAGTTAGTCTTAAGATATTCGTTTTTAATATGAAATCAAATTAACACTTCGGTGAAAACTGTAATTTTGCACGATCAAAGTGGGAAATTGAAAAATTATTCACCACGAGCGGGATTTGAACCCGCGACCTCTGGAATCCGTCCATCATCACAGGTCATCGTCATCGTCAGAGGTCGCGGGTTCAAATCCCGCTCGCGACGAATAATCTGTCAATTTCCCACTTTGATCGAAAGGAATTTCGTTAGCGGACATTTCTGCTTAGTAAACTTATACCTATACTGTAATGTTGCAAACAATACAATACAATAATGCTTTTACGGTGCTCTTGAGACTTTCGCGTTTCTGCAGCGCATCGTCCATGTTCGCCGTTATGCCGTCTCTGGCGCAAGAAAATGGCTCGCTTCTAGACAAGGTGCGGGATTAGCAACAGCATCCTAAGCAAGATACCTGATTGTCTTCTGTTGTCGAAATGGGTCAATTAAAAATTAAAATGGGAAAATTATTAAGGAACTAACAATAGGTAAGTTAGGTATGTAAATACTAATACTGTTTGGACCAATAAGTTGTCTTTAAATAAATCAATTATTAATATCATATAGTTAAGAGTCCGCAGTAAGCTCGATTCTCCATACAAATGTAGTTACGCTCTCATTTTAAAACTACGTGTTGGATTGTAACGAAACTTTGCACGCACAATGACATGAGGAATATCTATGTCTGTAATTAGTTTATGTAGCTTCAGATACCAAAGTAAAAAAAATACAGCGAATTTAAGTTTTTCATACAAAACTTGTTTTTGCTGTATTTCGTTTGTTTTATAAACTGGAACCATATAAACTAATTACAGACATAGATATACCTCATGTCATTGTATAGTTTCGTCACAATCCAACACGAAGTTTTCAAATGAGAGCGTAACTACGTTTGTATGGGAAGGTGAAATTCGGCCGAGCTTACTGCGGACTCTTAATGATTCATTCAATAATGATAATGATAATGATTGTTTGTCGATTATACTAACTACATCCGATATTTAACATTAATCGCAGGTATATACGTATGTAACTTGACCCGGGTATGTCCTAAAACTACGACCAAGACCACCATATGGATGGGCAAGATGGGCAACACGCAGCAGCATCCTTGGAGTTCAGTGGATAATGCGATCACCAACCCGCATGCCAAGCGTGGCGATTATGACAAAATTTCGAGTTTTGTTAAGAGTATTAGGATTGTGGTCTTTATAGTGATGGCCGTTGGGGCGGAAAGGTTTTCGAGTGGCGAAGAGCAGGCGCAGCGTGGGTATCCCACAAGACTGATGACCTGGTAAAGGTCGCGAGAGACCGCTGGATGCGGGTGGCGCAGGAGCGGTCACTTTGGCTCTCTTTGGGGGATGCCTATATGTCCAGCAGTGGACGTCTTTCGGCTGATATGATTATAACATCATCATCATCATATCAGCCGAAAGACGTCCACTGCTGGACATAGGCCTCCCCCAAAGAGTGCCAAAGTGACCGCTCCTGCGCCACCCGCATCCAGCGGACTCCAGCAACCTTTACCAGGTCATCAGTCCACCTTGCGGGGGGCCTACCGCTACCCACGCCACGCCTTCCGGTTCGTGGTCGCCACTCGAGAACCTTTCCGCCCCAACGGCCATCGGTTCTACGTTCAATGCTGTGATTATAACATGATGATATTTAACTTGCAGTGTATGTTAGTTTATTTAGGTCTTTCACCAACATCCAGTCTAATCTCGTTAAAATGTTGTATGATTGTATAAGTCTGATGACGGAGACATAAGGTGGCTAATAACCACTCCTACACTACACAAGAGAAACCATGCCAGTCGTGTTTATGCTCATTAGAATCTCGATTATGACTGCAAAAACGTATAGTTGGCAATCACTTTATATCTTGTCAACCAAGAATGTAATTTTTGACAGAAAACTTAAATTATTAATAAGAACCTAGTATAGATTTTAAATAAGTGTGTTGTAACGCCTCATTAAATTAAACTTATTGCAATGGTCATGATGAGGGTGTTGCATACCTAGATAGTGCCTATATTCACTCTCGTCTTGAAAATATCCAAGTTATAAGTACCTAGCTGGGAAAAGGTGTGCCGAAGTGAGTTTATTTATTTAATAATTTACATAATAGGCTTACAGTAAAACCAAAGCGCCTTTAATGAAAGTTCCACTCTTTAGCTGCTCTCGCATGAAAACTAAAAGCAAAGCGCTTCGTGCGAATCAGTGGTAAATCAACAACATAAGTGTGGAACCCACGACCGCGCCTAGTTCCAAGATGGCGAAATGGTGAGGACGGGATTAATTCGTGTAATCCTAGCGCACACTCCGAAATGTATTCTTTAGAACACCGATAGGCAGACAACGGCAAATTTCCTACGGATAAACATCCATTGCTTTTTGAAAGGCGCCTCATCTATCCAAGAGCCTGTTGAAGCGTCCATGGGAATCGTTTACCACATCCTTGCGCTCCCACCCAGTTCTATCGCAATGATCCATATCCATTGCGGGTTAAACAGGCGCCTCACCTATCCAAGAGCCCGACGAAGCGTCGATAGGGATGATTGAGTCCGGCCGTCTCAGCTGCGGCAGCAGGATCGCGGCGAACCCTACCGTCAGCCCGTGGCTTGCCATGTTCAGACATGCTCCCAGCGTCACGAAACACTGTAACAAGAGTTATTTTATTACAGTAGGGAGGCCAATTGGAAAAAAAACGTCAAATAATAAAAGTTCGTCTAACTGAAGAGGCGCATACCAACAAAGTAGTAGCTTACCACAAAAATCGAATCTCGACGTATATCTCTGTCTCTGTCGCTCAAGTACCATAAACCATAGACGGAGATTCACGAACTTCGAGATTCGATTTTCGCGGTTATAGATCTGGGCCTTCCTCGGGTCCGGGGGCAGCGCAAATGCATTCCCTCTGCGTAAAAAAAGGAACCATACTCTAGATGATTTGAAGGTCAACATAATACGTATGAATGCATAACACATATCAGCTCTTCAGCTGAGTGTTTTATCTTGATAGCATCGGCTGGCTAAAACGTTTAATAGTAAATAAGTATCTACTAATCTCGTCAAACGTGTAAATATACGTAACGCCAGAGATTACGAATTATATTTTTGACGATGAAACTGGTTCAATTAATCAATCTTTGGGCAATTTTGCTTCCACTAAGGTGCATTGGTGATTCCGCTAACATCGAGATTGAATAAGACACGGCCAAAAAAAAAGACACGGCAATCTTGGCGGTAAATTAAAATGTTTACTTATCTTTGACAGTGCGAATCGGTATAGTGCGTCATGAAAAGTCAGATTGTAGGTATTATCAAATGATTGACTGACAAGTACGAAAATTCCTAGCTGATCTAGAACTTTGAATTTAGGGTTCCGAACGTAAACGGGCCTGAGGCTCTAGTATAAGTTTTACCGAAACAAAACGTTACGACCGCGTTTGCGTTTAGCTGTCAAATCCCATACAAATTGAGGGTAAAACGCAAACGCGATCGTAAAGTTTTGTTTCGGCTAAACTTATACTAGAGCAGAGCCTATGTTCCCCTGGCCGTCGCAACTCGGCGAGTCGCTCACCTCCCTCCCATCTAATATTACATTAATTAAAACATGTTTCTTTATAAAAATATGGCCAAATTATACACAATATTTACCGCGATTTTGCGAATGCTGCAAAGTTACACAGTAGGTAGGTACCCCACCGTTTTTTACCTAACACGCCACTTTCAGCCGAACGCGCGACCAGCGTCCAACACATTTTGAAAAACTTCACGTGAGATTGGGGGGGGGAGCCAAATCTCACGCTATCTCACCAGGAGGGGTAGATAATCAGGGGGTCAGAAAAAATCTAAAACGCCTCACGTACATATATAAATGGACGCCCTAATTTCGAAAAACAGACTCGACAAGAAAACATACATATAATCATCGAACCTGCTCACAAAATTCGAGAGCTGCGAAATTGAGAAATGCTCCCTATTTTTCCTCCGCTGCCAATTCCCGTCTTTCTTCCTGATTGGTCCCAAAATCTTGCGCCAGATTTTCCTTCCTTGCCACCAAGAGCTTGCTCTCTTCCTTCGGTGTGAGTGTCCAAGCCTCACACCTGTACATCAAGATTTACCTGATAACTGTCTTGTAGACGACGAATCGACGAATCTTGTTAGACCTGCTAATCAGCTTGGACACTAGAACTCTATGGAGCTTTGCCGAACATCATAGGGCATTTTGGACTCGAACTTCAATCTCCTGCTCTCTTCGGTTGGTATCAGTTACTGTGCAATCGAGGTAGGTACTTGAAGCGATCTACATTCTACACCCTTATAGATTGTAGTTCCGGCCTCGAGATCCTCTCTTCTGGCTTTCGTGTCCTTGTACCTTTTCATGCCGAGTTACTCAGTTTTCTGTTGGTTCATTCTGAGACCAATCTTCTCTCCTTCCAGATCGACCACCCTTGCCATGGCTTCTAGGTCTCGTTTGTTCTGAACCAGAAGTCCCAAATCATCAGTATAGCCAATGACTTTGTGTTTGCCGTTCAACTCGAAACCCCCATTACATTTCATCATTTCTCGAATGATGCATTCGAGTGCCAAGTTTTACAGAATTGGCGAAAGTGTGTCTCCCTGTTACAACCCAGTGGCAACCTCAAACTCATCTGTAAGTCCTCGAAGCTCTCAAAATCATTCTAACGAGTTTATCTGACACTCCAAAATATGTTAATATTTTATATAGCGTCTCTCTGTCAACGCTGTCATATGCCTTGGAAAAATCGATGAAGAGAATGTGAATACTCCCATTTCTTTTCCATCAGTTGTCTGAGGATAATTATTTGATCTACCGTGCTGCGATTCTGGCGGAAGCCACACTGGTCTGGTGATATATAAGAATAAAAGAATAAGAATAGTTTATTGCCACATATCCATTACATACGAAAACAAAATTAAATTAAATTACAAAGAAGAAAAAGAAAAAACCTAATATATTTACTATTATCAAATACCTTAAACTTTCGTTAGAACAAAAATTAATCCTATAGTTCTTATATCTTTGCTCAAAATGCCTTCAAGAAAGAGATCGAACCTGACACGAATTTCTAGAGGCCGCCAGAAAACGAGTGGCAAGATCTCAGGAGTCCGAAGAAGCTTCCCGGGCTTCTAGATTCCTTGAAAACAGTGAAGATAGGGAAGCACGTCTCGGCCACGATCGTGAACGCCATTCGTTGTCATTCGCTTCCGAGATTATTACGGAACGTGAAACAAGATTAACAGCGGATTCTCGGGCTTCTGAAACATTTACACAACAAGAAGACCGCTTGACCTCTCAGAGAAGTCGCAAGTCAAGAACCATACTTACCCCCAAAATTGACCAGGCTGCTGCTGTTAACGTTCGAATTTTAACGCAAATTGAAGGCGAGAACGCTGTCTACAGCTCGACTAACACTGTCTTAGATGAGGGAACTGCCACGACATACCCGGTGGAATTTTTAAACTCTTTGAACGCATCAGGGTTACCAGCGCATACTTTGACCCTGAAGATCAGAGTCCCTATTATGCTGCTTCGGAACCTATCTCCGCCGAAGCTGTGTAATGGCACCCGCCTGAAGGTAGTGAGACTGCAGCGGAATCTCATCGAGGCTCAGATCCGTACGGGCTGCGGTGCTGGGGAAGCTGTATATTTATACCGCGCATTCCACTGATACCGAACAACTTCCCGTTCCAGTTCAAGCGATTGCAGTTTCCAGTGAGCGTGTGCTTCGTTATGACCATAAACAAGTCGCAGGGGCAGACTCTCCGCGCAGCCGGCGTCGACCTGCGTATGGACTGCTTCTCTCACGGGCAGCTGTACGTCGCGAGTCACCAGCTGCGAACAACTATTTGTGCTGATGCCCACTGGGGAAACTAAAAATGTTGTATATAATGAAGTTTTGTAATTATATTGATATCAATGTAGTTACATTAACTATGTACATTGGGCGAAGATCAGCCGCGCAGCCGATTCAGTCACGATAAGACAATATTCCCGAAAAGGAGAAGGATCATCACGCCATCTGGGAAAGGTGGGCTGTACGCGGACTAAAAATTCGGGGGTTGGGTACATAACATAGGTGTAAATAAAGTGTTAATAGTTTACATTAATGTAATAAATTGTATTTTTTTTTTCATGCTCCACTTAGGTGTCATTTAAGTCTGTGCAGTACTTAGGGCCTATGCACCGTAGACGCGCGTTTGTATCGAATCACGTGTAAAGAAATCGACACAAACGCATAAAAAACCCGGTGTGCATAGATTCTAATGTATAAGTAATAATGAAAAAAAAACCGTCAACGCGAACGACATCACGGGCAGAAGCTATTCATTATAAAAAAATATATAATTTAAGCAGAAACGTCTGTTGAAGATTATAAGATATTTTAAAAACGGAGTTTTCAATTTAGATTTAGGAATTTAAATTAACGATCTCATCGCACCTTTCACACCTGAACGGATTTAGATGAAATTTTCCGTGGGTACAGATAATTTGAGACCCTTGGGAGGATATAGGATAGTTGTTTATCTGGGAAATAATCATATTTCTAAGGCGATAACAAGTTCTACGCGGACGAAGTCGCGGGCAACAGCTAGTGATACATGATACATTTTATTATATTGTGTTATACATATTTTATATTGTCATGACATGTATATTAGTCAGTAGGTACATTAGATGTAAATATAACCTTACGTATAATGATTTTACTCGACGCAAATAAATAAACTATGTAAAATAGTAGCTATTCTACATATGGTTGAAAGTAAACAAACTTATATGTATTGTGTACGTATATTGTATACCGAATAGCAATTGTTTGGTAGATCATGAATAACGAGTAGGTAAGCTTATATCAGAATCAGAATCAAACATTTATTCGTGACACAACACAACATATACGCTACCTACCTACACAAATGAATGATTTGATAATGCCATCTGACAAAACATCGGCAGACAAAATGATCAGATTTTTTTTATCAGATTGGAAATGAAAAAAATCGGCCAAGTGCGTGTCGGGCCACGTGCAGTGTAGGGTGGGTTCCGTAGTTGCCTGTCTGTCTCTACATCATACTTTATTTATGGTATTAGTAACTCTTTATTGTACAACATAGACATAGTAACTTTGCCTGCGTTCTCTGCAATACGCGCTCGAAGCCGCGCGGGCAGCCAATTACATAAACCGCAGCACCAAAGTCACCAACCGTTTACGCGTTTTGGCTCTGTTCATTCTCATTCAGCTCTTGATATCAATTTTACAAAGACATTGAAATAAATCTCTTATAACTAAAATTTGAAATGTATTTTCATTCTTATTATGAAATAAATCGTTTTTTTACCACTAAAGTTCGAAGTATTGAAAATGAATCTTTATAAATGTCAATAAACACAAAGTCCGCACTCATCAAACCTGCTTTTTAAACGGCGTGATCCATTCAGATATCCTCGCCATTTTCCATGCGGTATAACATACACAACACAACACTTGTTAACTCAAATATCACATTCAGCTGCTACATTATATCTCAGAAGTTATCAGTATTGGAAGATAAAGAAATCAAGTGGAGATTTCTATTTGTGAGTGTACGGAAGCGTAGTGGTAACATGACTGGACTGATGCCAATACCATCTGCAAACGCTAAAGCCGCGTTCACATTTGTCTGTCGTGTTATGTTGTGATGGCTGCTGTTCACATTTATCTGACGTGTTATGACGCATTTTATATCAGTTCGGTCTTGGCTCTCTCGGAGGAGGATGTTCGTCGTCCATACTTCACGTGTGGCTATGTCGCGTCACAACACAACACTGGCGCGTGCGTGCACACTAGTCTGATGCGCTGTGTCGTGTCGCTGCACCGCCCCCCGCACCTCACCCGTTCTGACGTGGACCGGGATCTCTTGTGATGCGACACAACATAAGCCGTCACAACACACGGCATCAGATAAATCTAAACGCAACCATATTAAATGTATGAAACCGATACCGTTCTGATGCATCACAACACAACACGACAGACAAATGTGAACGCGGCTTCACAAGCGATCCCGGTCCGCGTCAGAACGGGTGAGGTGCGGGGGGCGATGCAGCGACACGACACAGCGCATCAGACTAGTGTGCACGCACCAGTGTTGTGTTGTGACGCGTCATAGCCACACGTGAAGTATGGACGACGAACATCCTCCTCCGAGAGCCAAGACCGAACTGATATAAAATGCGAACACGTCAGATAAATGTGAACGCGGCTTTAGTTTGTGTATTCAGCGAGAGACTAAAGAGAGGAGAGGAATTAATTTGAGTAACCATAGTATTTTTTTCTAGAACTATTTCTGGCTATACCTACATATATAGGAAGGACTTGCTTATTTTTTGTTCTACAAAACATCGTAATTAAAACTGTACCTATTGTAAAATCATAAAAATAAACAATTTAACTACAATAATTATTAACAATTTAGCGCCTCTTATTAAGCGCCGTTTGACGCCATATATGGCGTTGGCTCGGGCGTATTTTCCAAGAGCGTCTCCTGCACTTGCCGCATTATATCCACCCTATCAAATCCAATCCATTAAATCCTAACGAAGAAAGGGACTTGTTATAACTAATAGATACCTATTGAATTGAATAAAATACTAACTACCTTGCCCGTATGATAAACTAACTGACCTGAAGTACATCATCATGTTGTATATTGTACAACAGGGGTAATGTTAACCGGCACGCTCGCTCTGGCGCGTAGTGCAGCGACCTGTCTAGCCCCAAACGCCGCAGCGACCCTTTGAGGTACACATTGGTCCGCGAGCGGACCCGACAGTGCTACTGCGTGCACCCTCTCCTCCGGGGACCCCGCCGCGGCGTTCAGGACTGAAGTCATCAGCCACGGCTCCAGCCCCTTAAAAAATTAAGAATAAATGTAACTACTTTAGTTGGTATGTAACGGGTGATCTCTAAATAGAATCATCTGATTTCATTGTTTGTTTTGTTGTGCGAATTATTACTTTAACAGGTCACAAACAGCCTAAAGCACGGTTAGCATAAGACGGCGCGTGGTCCTCGCACTATCCGTCTCTTTCTAAGTTTTCCCATGAATAAGTGACGAATAGTGCGAGAGAGCTCGCGCGCCGTCTTGACCGTGCAGACGCCTGTAGCCATTCATAGACAATAGTTTGGGTATTTTACAGTGAAACTCATAATCGAACAGGCGTTTTATGAAAAGATTTCAAAAATTGTAAAATACAACTCGACTAGCACTTATAGCAAAAACGTACTATGTCATGAACGACAATGACACAAAAATCTAAACTACCTACGGGTGTCAAAAACATTAATTTGTAATTTACCTTTACGCAGATGGCGTTTCACGAATCCTGCCTGTTCCATTGATGTTTGACTGGCCACTTAACTCTCCAGCCTCTTCTTCAGAATTCGCAACATTATAATTTTAGGTAACTATTATACTAGACCCTGACCATTGGATGAAGGTAGTCATTTTATTAACCGACTTCAAAAAAAAGGAGGTTCTCAATTCGGTTGTATTTTTTTTTTTTCAATGTTTGTTACCTCAGAACTCCGTCATTGATGAATTCATAAAATATTTTTTGTTTGTAAGTATATGCTTCCAGGTGGGTCCCATTTTTTTGGAAATTCAATTGGATGATGGGATCCATGAGGAATTGAGGGAACTCCTCAATTATGTTAGGCACGCGTGTAGTGATTTTGGTATTTTCTATTATAACTCGTGTATTAACATCCGGAAATCATAAATTGGTGGAGTGGAATTGATGATGAAGACCACAGATGACTTATGGAATTCCTCAATTATGTACTTAAAAGTACAAAAGTATATCACAGATTCTGATAAGATTCCGTTGAAATAGCAACTAAAGGTGATCCTTGTGGAATCGACGGAAGTCCTCAAATATTATCGGGTCACATACAGCGATTAGGTTTTTTTCTCTAATAATCAACGCATTTGCTCTCGGAAATCAGTTCATGTGGTAAATTGGAAAAGAAATATGGAAATGTTCTCGTGGCTTGGCGGAGTACTAAATTGAAGTCGGTTACAACTTTGTTTTTAAAGTAAATTATTAGGCGGGGATTCCATTGATGGGGGGGTCAAATCAAATATCTAAACAGTAACACAGGGTGCTGTTCTGAAACGCATAATATTAGAAATTTTGTTAACGAAAAAGAAATAGGAAATGTAACATTATTTGTTATTTTTAAAGATTATATATTATTTTGGCGCATTCATTCTGGGAGCATCTTTTAAGAATATCTTGGGCATTTTAGCCTGCACAAAACTATAAATGCAATGATAACAATTGATTTTATGTATTTAGTTCCGGAAAAAACAATCAATTGCCTTACTTGAGTATCTAACTTTTCTTATTATTGTTATGAGAATATAACATTAAGTATAAATTAAATTATGTTTTTCGTCACACCTGGCCATAATGCGAGTTTTACTGAACGCTGCGCGTACGGTAAAACTCGCATTGTGGCCAGATGAAAACGTAAAATTGTGTACTATTCATGGATTAAACATAATTTATTACGTTTTAATTACTACGGAAAGTTTGGAAAAAACGTAACAGAAAGAATATTCATGTCATATTTGACATCAAGATTGTATCACGAAATGTAGGACTAAGATTGTATTTTATGTACCTACACAGGTATTTGCAATAACTCGCGATAAAACAAGACGTCCCAAAATTTTTGCTTAGAATGTATTTCTTAGGTTCGATCATATATATAAGAACGTGCTGTTGCGCCCTTTGTCGCGTTGCACGGCTATCACGAGAAGGCGCGCGAGTTCTCTCGATTTTTCTCGCATTGTCCGTCACTCTCTTATTAGAACACTTAGAACAAGAGGTATAGTGCGAAAAAAATTGAGAGTATGTTGCGGCCGTCTCATGACTTCATGAGTCATGATAAGACGTGCTCATATTATTGCAATTGACTGTACTACTCTATAATATGCATAGATTCTTCATTCTTTTAGTACATTTACAAATTTTAAGCTATTTAGGGATGTTATGGTGCTTCGATACTGGCTGTTATAAATGTTATATAACATTGTGCAACAAGGATAACGCTATGTAACACTAAGATGTTAAAAGGGCCCTCATCTAGATAAGATAAGATGTTAAAAGGAAATAGTTGATGTTATAAACATTTATAACAGCCAGTGTAGTAGCACCATTATCGTTATGTTAATTTTCGAGAGAATTTCAAGAAATACATGTTCACGCCTATGCCGATTTTCAATGAAATTAAACAAAATATGTAATTGGAACTCATAATTATTTATTAAACTAAATATACTTAACTTAAAACAAATCAGTCTTTGCATTTACATAAGCCATTTGAAAATCCTACTAGAACTAATTCAGCTTAATCAACTTCTTCGATGGTAGGGCCTTCGTTTCTACCTCCCATGCCTCCGGGCATACCACCCATTCCTCCGGGCATACCACCCATTCCTCCAGGCATACCGCCCATTCCTCCGGGCATTCCACCCATGCCTCCGGGCATTCCCCCCATTCCTCCAGGCATACCACCCATGCCTCCGGGCATTCCCCCCATTCCTCCGGGCATGCCACCTTGGTTACCGCCATGCATCTTGGTCATGACTGGAGTACATACTCGCTGCACTTCCTTTAGCTTATGCTCATACTCTTCAACCTCGGCAAGCGAGTTGTTATCCAGCCATCTTAGAGTCTCCTCACACTCGCTACGGGCCGTATTCTTGTCCTGCTCGCTCAGTTTGTCTCCCGCTTCATCTAAAGCTTGTTTTACACTGAAGACATAGGCCTCCAGTTGGTTCCTAGCCGCTACCCTCTTCCTCTGCTTCTCATCTTCGTCCTTGTAGCGCTCGGCCTCAGCAAGCATTCTGTCAATATCCGCCTGAGACAGTCGGCCTCTGTCGTTCTTGATGACAATGTTCTTGCTTCTTCCAGTGCTGTTTTCCTTTGCTGACACGTTCAGGATGCCGTTAGCGTCTATGTCGAAAGTTACGTCGATTTTAGGCACCCCTCTGGGCGCGGGCGGGATCCCGGTCAGATCGAACGTGCCCAGCAAGTTGTTGTCCTTCGTCATGGCGCGCTCGCCCTCGTACACTTGGATGGTGACTGCCGGCTGGTTGTCTGAGTACGTCGTGAACGTCTGAGACTGCTTGGTCGGGATCTTAGAGTTGCGCTCAATGATCTTGGTCATAACACCGCCGGCCGTCTCGATGCCCAGAGACAACGGCGACACGTCGACCAGCAACACGTCCTGGATTCTGGAGTCGTTGGATCCGCTGAGAATGGCCGCCTGCACCGCCGCTCCGTACGCCACCGCCTCGTCAGGGTTGATGGAGAGATTCAGCTGCTTGCCACCGAAGAAATTCTGCAGAAGGTTCTGGATCTTCGGTATGCGAGTGGAGCCCCCGACGAGTACGACGTCGTGGATCTGGCTCTTGTCTAGTTTGGCGTCTCGCAGCGCCTTCTCGACCGGCTCCAGCGTGCCGCGGAACAGGTCGGAGTTCAGCTCCTCGAAGCGCGCCCGGGAGATGCGCGTGTAGTAGTCGATGCCTTCATACAGCGCGTCGATCTCTATCGATGCCTCGGTGCTAGACGAGAGGGTGCGCTTCGCGCGCTCGGCGGCCGTCCGCAGGCGGCGGAGCGCGCGGCTGTTGCCGCACAGATCCTTCTTGTACTTGCGCTTGAACTCATCCGCGAGATGATTCACTAACCTATTGTCAAAGTCCTCGCCTCCTAGATGTGTGTCACCGGCCGTAGCCTTCACCTCGAACAGCGACCCTTCGTCGATGGTGAGGATAGAGACGTCGAATGTGCCGCCACCAAGATCGAAAATCAAAACATTGCGCTCGCCCTTCAAGTTTTTGTCCAAGCCGTACGCTAGCGCGGCGGCGGTGGGCTCGTTGATGATTCGCAGCACGTTCAGGCCGGCGATGGCACCTGCGTCCTTGGTGGCCTGGCGCTGCGAGTCGTTGAAGTAGGCCGGCACTGTGATGACGGCGTCCCGCACCGGCGTGCCCAGGTACGCCTCGGCCGTCTCCTTCATTTTCGTCAACACCATGCTGCTGATTTCCTCCGGCGCGAATCTCTTCGTATCGCCTTTGAATTCAACCTGGATCTTTGGCTTGCCACAGTCGCTAATGACTTTGAAGGGCCAGTGTTTCATGTCCTGTTGGATCTTTGTGTCGTCGAACTTGCGGCCGATGAGTCGCTTCGCGTCGAACACCGTGTTGTTGGGGTTGAGCGCGACTTGGTTCTTCGCGGCGTCGCCGATGAGTCGCTCGGTGTCCGTGAACGCGACGTAGGACGGTGTGGTCCGGTTGCCTTGGTCGTTTGCGATGATCTCCACATTCCCGTGCTGGTAAACTCCAACACAGGAATAAGTTGTTCCAAGATCGATTCCTACAGCTGGCATTTTTCGTAGATTATCTTCAATAACTTCCTTGTACGATACAATAATATATCACGTAATAACTCGAGAGGTATTTACCACTCAACTTCACCGTAACGTTCGCTTTCGTGTTTAGAAATAAACTGAGTTCGCGCCAACGAGTAGTTGCTTTTATACCCCTCGGCTAGCGGCCAATCACGTACCAGCGTTTTCTAGATTATTCTCGACAACTGTTCGGCGGCCAATGGGGTCGATGCCGGGCCTCGGGGGTTCTCGACTGATCGGCGGCGTAGAGCAAGATAGACGACCACTTACTCGTAAGATAGAAAGAGACGGGTGGTAATCTAGTAATACCACATGAAAGAAAAATTGTTGACTTTTGCGTTTTTTATACTGAGGCATATGAATACCGCGGTACGGAAACGGTATAAAATAAAGAAGACATATTTAATCGCTTAATATAAAAATACTGACTGAGCACCAAAAAATACTGACGCATATCGAAATTTAACAATTGCACATCATTGCATTTTGATAAACGATTAGTATTATAGTTGTGTAATCAGTATTTTTTTAGATTGTTAGGTTTTTATGTTCCTTGAAATACTAGCCTAAATAAAGTATCGATTTCATAAACAATTAAGACAACGACAATAAGATACCTACAGATAATAGAGGCAAGCATACAAATAATTAATGCTTAATGCTAATAATTACACGGTTTAACTCACATATTAAATGTCACTACGGGCGACATGCAATTATTAGAATTATTTCAACGTCTCACGAAACGAAAGTTGAAATTCTATCATATAAATAACTATTAATCATTCTAATTGTAAAGTAAAACATTCTTAGCGATAGAAGTTAAAGTTGTTCCAAATATATTTTTTAAATCATTAGTGGTCAACTCAATTAACACACTGATCTCTAATCTACCATACCTAACAAATTAATGAAACCGTTTCATATGGTTGTCAATTTTTCACAAAATTTTAGTTTTAGCTGTGGTATCACCAGCCATTGTTATCCGTTCCACGATTTCCACGGAACGTTTGACCTGCAGCACCGTAAGAAAATGATAGCGCTATCTGTGTAAAGGCGCGCCAGAAAAGGACAGTGCTACCTTCTCGAATGTACGACAAGTGGCAGTTTCTAGAAATTTCCCGAAAGTAAAAAGAAATCAATATGATTATACACTAATAGAACAAGAGGTTCGTGATTCTTATATTTTAATTAAAATTCCTATTGTTGCAGTCTGCTTAAAATAGAGCGTACTCAGCGCCATCTAGTGGCGAGTAGCGAACATATGACTGCCAATTATCATTTAAATATGTTTTCGAAGCTATTATAATCATAATCATCATTTATTGCACCATACAAATTGTTACAGTATATAAAAGCCTCTCATGTACCCTGGCGGGTGTAGCAATTTCTTAATAACATACATTATATTACATTAGGTACTATGTACTTACTAATTGTACCTAACACTATATAGTAAGTTCTACATGTTACTAACTCAAAGTTGGTCTAATAAAGAAATTTAATTTTAATTGTAATATGTACAATTTCACAATTCTGCCTACTATAATATTATAGGCCTACTTTGACAGTAATTAAAAGATAGGAACTACATTAATTTTTTACATTCTATCTTAACTAGTAACTACCTAATTGCTATCATCAAGAAAATCCTGCACAGTATTTATTATACTATATTTTTGTAAGTGATGTGGACAGTTGTTGTTCACTTGCAAATATGAATTTTGTGTAAACGCATGTGATGATAAGATATGCTTAGTTTGTAAGTTGTAACTGTTCCTTAAATAAATAAAATAAAATAAAAATAAATACTTAGGTACGCCTTATTCTCTAGGAATGACTTCAACTTTTTTGCAAATAGGTAAGTACTTACTCTCTTTCCTCTGCTTGGATTATTAGTCCAGTCAATGAACTGACAACTTGTATGGAAAAAATGTAAATTTTGGAAATAATTTATAATAGCTATTTTTTTATGTGTAACTGATATATTATCAATTAAATAGTTACCCAGCGACAAAATCCGACAAAATTTCAGACATCAAAAAAATAATAAATTAACTAGCTACTGAAAAGTCAGAAAAAATATTAATAGATATTTTTGTCTTTATTTTGGTTCATTTATATTTGCTCTATAATATTCAAGATAAATCGTACAGTAAAAGACAATGCATGCTTCATTTAAATCTACATAATTACTTCCGGGTGGATAGTTTGCCGGATTCTTGAATATATCAACTTAGAACAACATTTTAAAACGAAATCAACAAAAAAAACGCTATTATAAATTAATGTTTTTCAAAACCGTATTTTGCCTGGAGTATATGGTTTGGAAGGTGGTTGTAATATTTTACTGCTGCGTAATGGGGGTATTTTTTCGGTATATTTCTAACTTTGGTACTGGTAATATTAGTTTGTATTGGAATCTTTTATTTTTTTGTTTTGAGAACAGATGAGGATTTTTTCTTGCAAACCAGCCTAGTTCTAAAGTATACGAGTATAACCATCGTAAGGTAAGTAGATATACCATGTTTAGCAAAATGGAGTCTGCAACTACCCGAATTGCGTACGCACCGCCCCACAAGTATGAGTAGAGTATGCTTTTTTTTGACAAATAAATAACGAAAAATAGGTTCTATTATCTTGTTATATCTATACGTAAGTAATACTAATATGTTATCTTTATCTATACGTGTTTTGTTAACGAATGATTTTTTTGGTGAGACCTACATAAGGCCCACATTACACTGGCGCGGCCTGGCCGCGGCGCACCATAGTAAACTTGTCATTAGCTGTCAAATTTACTATTGACCGTCACCGCAGGCTGCTCCAGTCTGTGAAAGCACAGAGGACTTTTCTATATATTGTGAAAGGTAAAGTAAGCCGCGCCGCTATTTGCCGGTTTGTCAAAAAAACTAATTAAGATTTTGAAATATTTTACTACTAATTGACAACATTTCATATTTCGGAGCCTATAATTTTATAGGTTTTCTGTACTTATTTTGTATGAAAAGAGGAATACGCTATTAGTACTTTTTTCACTAGGGCTTGTATTTAATTATTATTCATTTATTAAGATGTACTTATTCTATACTTGAAACCATAATTAGAGTCCAGAAAGGCTACCCTTTGTGTTTCCATTAAAATGAAAAAGATTGGCACCGGTGGATTTACATTTTTCTAAATGATGGACGTAGCTAAAAACTAGCTAAAGCTAGGTTTAGACGAAGCCAGTACTGACTCACTGTGCACTGGCTTGAAAAATGGGCCGGCGCTCTGTTCCCGCCAGTGCTGGCAGCCAGTGCTTTACATTAGCGGCAACGCACAGAGAAACTAGTTATTTTTGACTGTTTTTCAAAACAGTTTTGTGATTTGTGTTTTGTGATTGATGTATACAATATGTCCATTGTTATTTATAATCATCTTCCAGAGGAACTAAGGCTGCAGAGGGAAACGCCTTTAAACACAGTCTAACCAACTGGCTTTTGGAGCATTGTTTTTATAGCGTAAAGGCGTATATCTAACACCGACACTCGACAGAACTGTATTAGTATTAAGTAGCTGCTAGTTATAATTATGTAATTTTGATTTTATTTTATGACATGCCTATTATGTTAATTTTATTTCCAGGAATTTTGTTATTTAATTTGAGATTATTACCTATTCTAATTTATTTTATATTATGTTGACATTTAAATTGATTAAAATATTTGCACGCTTGCATGCAAGCCAGATACATGAGACCTTGTACATACCTGCTAACTAACAACTTTTGTATACTGTGTCTATGCAAATAAACGATTTCTGATTCTGATTCTGATTCTGATTAAAAAAAAAATGTTCTGGTTCGTTTCACGGAAAAGTCGAAACGACCCCGCTCTACTTTACATACAATAACAAGCCAGCACTGGCTTCGTCTAAACCTGGCTTAAGTACGTCCATCATTTGGAAGAGTGTAAGTTTGCCTATGACCTAATTAATTATTATTGTTATTTTATTACTGTTTACATTAACCATTTCACTTGTAACTATGGGGTTATCAATAAAGTATTGTATTGTATTGCCGGTGTCGGTTTTTTTTTTCATTTTAATGGCAGAGGGTGGTTTTTCTGGACTCTAATTATGGTTTCAAGTTGAAAATGGCGTAACTCCAGTTCTACGCCAGAATAGATCCCTTACTTTAGTCTTATCTCGATCGAAGAAAAAAGACATGACTTAATTATTTATTCTGACGTGGTCATGTCAATGATTTTAAATGTGGTGTACTACAATTTTATATTTTTAGATACTGCACACATAAATTTACGCCTTTATCCCTGAAAGGGGTAGGCAGAGCACATTAAACTTGTGTTCCAGTGCCACTTTTAGCATCAATGTGGGTATAAAAGATCGACACAATGTGATATCGTAGTGACAGGTTGCTAGCCCATCGCCCACAACACACTTCAACCCACTACTGATAGGTACTGTTAGATAATGGATTATAAATAAATACACCTGGCTTTCATACGGATTTTATGGACGATTTTAAACACTGATACCAGAGGATATTTTTTTAAAGCTGTTTTAAGGTTACAATTACAATTGACAATGTTAAATACAAAATTGATCAGCATTTAAGGCCTCTCACAGACTGGAGGGGCCTGCGGTGGCGGTCAATAGTAAATTTGACAGCTAATGACAAGTTTACTATAGGGAAGATGCAATTATTTTCATTTTTGCTTTCATTTGAAAGAACCACATTTAGAAAGTATCAAAAAATTAAAATACTATAATTTATAGTTAAGAATTCCGGTTATAAACTGACAATTTAAACTTTCGCGCCTAAACGGATCTACAGTTCCTGTGACGTCACTTATGTGTTTTGTGTCAGTGTGTCACTCGCCATATTTGTGTGTCCGTGGTTCGTCCCTAGATGTCATAGAGTTGCCTAAGTTTCGACTTTTGACAGGAGTGACGTAATTGTTTCACATTACTTCAAATAGTAATTATTTAGTTTGAAATAGTAGCTATTATTTTATGCAAACATTTCAGTAGCTATTATTTTATGTTTTTTCAACATTTTATGGTAAATATTATCTTCCCTGCCGCGCCAGTGTGATGCAGGCTTAAGTAGTTTTTCTTGTGAAAAAGGCAACGGCATTTCACCTTTTATGTCGTAGAATTGGTAAAAATAAAATTACTTTTTTATTCGTATGTATTTTTTATTATAAACGATATTAAGTGCTTCTACCTGCAATGCTGGGATCTGATTGGCTGCGTTGTGGCTAAATAGTTCACAGCACGTCTATCATGGGACGGCCGCGACATACACTCGATTTTTCTCGCACTATACCTCCTGTTCTAAGTGTTCTAATAAGAGAGAGACGGATAGTGCGAGAAAATCGAGAGAGCTCGCGCGCCGTCGCGTGATAACCGTGCTGGTGTCTTATTTGTTAAATTAAAATGTTCACCGTGTCCTACAATGATATACATAAAAATTAAAATTAAAAATCCAAGTTAAATTAAAATGTTCACCGTGTCTTACAATGATATACATAAAATTTTAAAAATAAAATCTCTTATTCAAAGGTCCGTGATTTTTTGAACAGATTTAATGATAAATATGGATTTCAGCTTTTATTGCATAGGTATTGCCTGCATCTAAAAACTCATTATAAGCACAATACTATAATCATTTCATCTTATTTGCTCGTAAAATAAATATTTGTTATACATTTTTTTAATACCCGCCTATTTACGATCCGGTATTTACGGGTAGATTGGGTAGTTTCGGGAATTTTTCCGGTATTTTCCCACCGGCGCGGCGCCCATCTCTCTACGCGGCCGGCAACCCCGTATTTCGCCGATTTGTATAGTGCATTTCTCAAATTTGCAATAAAAAAAAAAAAAAAAATAAGTACTTAGTCAATTTGTTTTATTCATAGGTTAACACAATTAAATTATACGTTTCTGAACTGCACCGCCTGAACCGCCGCCGCCGCGCCGCCAGCCTCCGGCCTGTGCCCTCCGCCGCGCCCCCTTGTTTAAAAACAAAAGAAGGTTGCTTTACATGCCTTGGTGTGTTAGGCTGTATGAAATTCCTTGAAATAATTATCATCTTCACTCATCGCACAGCATACGTAGTATTTCCGGACCTAATATGAAGTAAGTCATGTCAACATTTCATTGCAAGTTTGAGCAAAATTTTTTTTTTCTCAATTTTTAGTTACATAGGAAGTTTTAGCCCCTTCACTATTTTTTTCAAATTGCACTTAACTTACGAACCCTGTTCTATTATATTATTTTACTTTCGGCGTAATAATAATTTGTACGCCGAAAGGCAAAAAAATAAGGACATAATTGTAAACTATGACCATTATGTACCTAAACTTACTCATGTTTTACAAATAAATGATCTCTTATCTTATTTATTGTTATTTACTTAAGGATTCGCTCCGCGCAGCGAAACGTGGACAATGCCAAAAAGGAACCGAGAAAGACTGGAAGCGCTTGAAATGTGGTGTTGGAGACGGATGGAAGGTTTAAGCTGGACTGAGAGAGTAACAAATGAGGACGTGTTGAGGAGGGTAAAAGAGAAGAGATCGATCTAGAACACCATCAGCACTAGAAGGGGGAAAATGTTTGGTCATTTGATACGGCTTTGATACGGAAAATGTTTGGTCATTCTTTAAAACCATAATGGAAGGAAAGATAGAAGGAAGGAGAGGCAGGGGAAGACCGCGGTGCAGTTATATAGACCAAATAAAGGAAAAAGCTGGTGTCGTGTCGTATCAGCAAATCAAAGGGCTGGCGTACGACAGAGAGAAATGGAAAATACTCCACCGACAAGAGGATAACTCTTAAATTAAGAAAAAATGTATTTAAGGATTACATTTTCATAGTGAGGCCACAGGCCATATGGGGCGCAGCGCAGTCTATTCAGTTCACTAGGGAAACATCTTGTAAAAATATTTTTGACATTTTAGCTGCAGGGTAATATTAATGCAATAATAACAATAGGGTACTTTCCTCCTGCTGAAATTGATAACAGTATTGCTATATGGATAGTAAACCATCAAATTATTGTAAATTACAAAATAAAATCAAAACCATAAAAAATTTTGGAACTTGAAAGATTAGAAAAAATGTGTATTTTTTATCGTCCAATAGTAAATTGAATACTGGCGGCATAAAGGATACTTACAATTTAATAAAAAAAATGTAATACAGCCACAGTATACACACACAGTATTTCACGACCAAAACGGTAATTTACTAGATTATCCATACGATTAGTACCTACAAATAGAAAATGGTGACGTCATCCTTCTATGTCAATTTGCATAAGCCGTTTGGGCTGTCACCAGCGAGGGTTCACTTTTGGTCCTATTTTTTCTTTCTACGTGCTCTAATTGTAGTTAGTCCCATACCAACATTTGATCCACTCAGCAAACCGGTTCGACTATCGCCGTGTTTTTTTTTTACAGCTAATTGTATCGTAGGTAAGTATGTATTTAGATATTTTAGATTATTTAGTATGTACCAGAAAATAAAATCCATATTACTTGAGTATAACATTTCTTATAAATAAGTAAAGTTCCTTAAACATAATTTACTGTGACCTGATGATACGTTTTAATTGCTAGGGAAAGTTCGAAGAAAACGTATTATAAATGTCAACAACAAAAAAATAAATAAATAAAATAAACAAAAATAAAATATAAATAAAATAAATAAATAATAATATAAATAAATAATAATAATAATATAAATGTAACATCAACTATTTCCTTTCAATATCTTAGTGTTACATAGCGTTATCCTTGTTACACTATGTTATATAACATTTATAACAGCCAGTGTAGGAGCACCATTACAGTAAGAATATTCATGTCATGTTTGAGATCATGGATTTGGATTGTAACACAAAATAATGAACTGTACGATTGTATTCTCCGGAATGTACAGAGCAAAAATACGCGATAAAAAAAGGTTCCAAAATGTGTGCTACGCTACGAACTGTATTTCTTAGTTTCGATCATTTATATTTAGAACGTGCTGGGTATATTTGCGCCCCTTGTCGCGTCGGATATGATTGCAAGTGACTGACAACTGTACTGCTTAATAATATGCATATGGATATAGCATGAGCATAAAGATGCACCTTTTTAGTACATTTTCAAAATTTAAGCTACTTATTTAGGGATGCTATCGTCGTACATTAATGTTCGAGAGAAATCGAAGAGATGAATCTTCATGCCTATGCCGCTTTTCAATTAAATGAAACAAAATAATTGAAATTTGAACTCATACTTATTTATTAACATAACTTATAATAAATCAGTCTTTGTATTTACATTACAAATTTGAAAATCCTGCTAGAATTAATGCGGCTTAATCGACTTCTTCGACAGTAGGGCCTTCGTTTCTGCTTTGGTATCCGGGCATGCCTCCCATGCCACTCATTCCACCCATTCCACCCATTCCTCCCATTCTTCCAGGCATTCCACCCATTCCTCCGGGCATGCCTCCGGGCATACCTCCTCGCATGTCACCTTGGTTACCGCCAGCGCCACCGCCATGAATCTTGGTCATAACCGGGGTGCATTTTCTTTGTACCTCCTTCAGCTTATGCTCGTACTCTTCAACCTCGGCTAGTGAGTTGTTATCCAACCATCTTAGCGTCTCCTCACACTCGCTACGGGCCGTATTCTTGTCCTGCTCGCTCAGTTTGTCTCCCGCGTCATCTAAAGCTTGTTTCACGCTAAAGACATAGGCCTCCAGTTGGTTCCTAGCCGCCACCCTCTTTCTCTGCTTCTCATCTTCGTCTTTGTACCGCTCGGCCTCAGCGAGCATTCTGTCAATGTCCGCCTGAGACAGTCGGCCTCTGTCGTTCTTGATGACAATGTTCTTACTTCGTCCAGTACTGTTCTCCTTCGCAGACACGTTCAGGATGCCGTTAGCGTCTATGTCGAAGGTGACGTCGATTTTAGGCACCCCTCTGGGCGCGGGCGGGATCCCGGTCAGATCGAACGTGCCCAGCAAGTTGTTGTCCTTCGTCATGGCGCGCTCGCCCTCGTACACTTGGATGGTGACTGCCGGCTGGTTGTCCGAGTACGTCGTGAACGTCTGAGACTGCTTGGTCGGGATCTTAGAGTTGCGCTCAATGATCTTGGTCATAACACCGCCGGCCGTCTCGATGCCCAGAGACAACGGCGACACGTCGACCAGCAACACGTCCTGGATCCTGGAGTCGTTGGATCCGCTGAGAATGGCCGCCTGCACCGCCGCTCCGTATGCCACCGCCTCGTCAGGGTTGATGGAGAGATTCAGCTGCTTGCCACCGAAGAAATTCTGCAGAAGGTTCTGGATCTTCGGTATGCGAGTGGAGCCCCCGACGAGTACGACGTCGTGGATCTGGCTCTTGTCTAGTTTGGCGTCTCGCAGCGCCTTCTCGACCGGCTCCAGCGTGCCGCGGAATAGGTCGGAGTTCAGCTCCTCGAAGCGCGCCCGGGAGATGCGCGTGTAGTAGTCGATGCCTTCATACAGCGCGTCGATCTCTATCGATGCCTCGGTGCTAGACGAGAGGGTGCGCTTCGCGCGCTCGGCGGCCGTCCTCAGGCGGCGTAGCGCGCGGGTGTTGCCGCACAGATCCTTCTTGTACTTGCGCTTGAACTCATCCGCGAGATGATTCACTAACCTATTGTCAAAGTCCTCGCCTCCTAGATGTGTGTCACCGGCCGTAGCCTTCACCTCGAACAGCGACCCTTCATCGATGGTGAGGATAGAGACGTCGAATGTGCCGCCACCAAGATCGAAAATCAAAACATTGCGTTCGCCCTTCAAGTTTTTGTCCAAGCCATACGCTAGCGCGGCGGCGGTGGGCTCGTTGATGATTCGCAGCACGTTCAGGCCGGCGATGGCACCTGCGTCCTTGGTGGCCTGGCGCTGCGAGTCGTTGAAGTAGGCCGGGACTGTGATGACGGCGTCCCGCACCGGCGTGCCCAGGTACGCCTCGGCAGTCTCCTTCATTTTCGTCAACACCATGCTGCTGATTTCCTCCGGCGCGAATCTCTTCATCTCGCCTTTAAATTCAACCTGGATCTTTGGCTTGCCACAGTCGCTGATGACTTTGAAGGGCCAGTGTTTCATGTCCTGTTGGATCTTTGTGTCGTCGAACTTGCGGCCGATGAGTCGCTTCGCGTCGAACACCGTGTTGTTGGGGTTGAGCGCGACTTGGTTCTTCGCGGCGTCGCCGATGAGTCGCTCGGTGTCCGTGAACGCGACGTAGGACGGTGTGGTCCGGTTGCCTTGGTCGTTTGCGATGATCTCCACATTCCCGTGCTGGTAAACTCCAACACAGGAATAAGTGGTTCCAAGGTCGATTCCTACAGCTGGCATTTTTCGTAGATTATCTTCAATAACTTCCTTGTACGATACAATAATATATCACGTAATAGAGGTATTTACCACTCAACTTCACCGTAACGTTCGCTTTCGTGTTTATAAATAAACTGAGTTCGCGCCAACGAGTAGTTGCTTTTATACCCCTCGGCTAGCGGCCAATCACGTACCAGCGTTTTCTAGATTATTCTCGACAACTGTTCGGCGGCCAATGGGGTCGATGCCGGGCCTCGGGGATTCTCGACTGATCGGCGGCGTAGAGCAAGATAGGCGCCCACTCACTGGTGAAATAGAAAGAGACGGCTGGTAAACCAGTAATACCAGATGATAAAAGGATGCTTGGGTTCTGGTGTTTTTTGTATTATGGATTATGGCCTATGGCCGAGTAAAAATATCAATTGATGAGTTATCGAACATTGAGTTTCGAAATATGGTTAATTTATTTTATTTATTTAGTATATTGTTACGTTAGTCTGATTATACAGTAACCCGCTAATTGGTCACTAAGTAGAATAATAATTACAGAAAGTATGAGAAAACTACGACATAAGCAACTGAGAACAATAAAAAGTTACTATTTACTCGTATTTTTGAAGCGTCTCATAAATGATAAGTAACCAAATGTTTCGTTTAACAACTAAAATTGTATGAACCAAAATTGATATGTAGGAAAATGTAAAAAAAAAGTGTTTTTTAAGTATTGCAATCACAATTTATCACAAGTCAGTATAAAAAGACCGGCGTCAAATCTAGAATGCGTGTACTAAACAGACACGAAAAATTAATAACCAGTTATTGTTGTTTAATAATAGGCATGGTGCCTCATGTTCAAATTGATAACTTATTGATGCTAAATGGATAGTAAACGATCAAGTTATCGTAATTCTACTATAATATTATAAATGCGAAAGTTTGGATGTTTGGATGTTTAGATGTTTGTATGTTTGTTACTCAATCACGCTTAAACGGCTCAACCGATTTAGATGAAATTTTGCACGAAGATAGTGTATAAGCTGGATTCAAATATAGGATAGTTTTTATCTCGGGTCCACGCAGACGAAGTCGCGGGCGGAAGCTAGTAAAGTATAAATTATAAAATATAATTAAAATCGTAAAAAGGACCCTTGAAAGTTTATAAAAAATATGCCTATTTTTTATTGTCCAAGAGTAAATTTTAAGTTATCAATAGAATCGTTACGTTTTTATAGAAACAAAATTGTACAACAACTATGTACTTAAATGCAGTATTTCGCGACCTAAACAACAATTTACCTGATTTTCCATACAACGATACATGTACTTTGTACTAACAAATGTGGTTGTGACGTCATAGCTATCTGTCAATCAGTATGAAGCGTTTTGCGCTGCCGCCAGCGAGGTCAATCTGTCTCAATTTTTTGGGTATTTATGTTCTTTAATTGTAGTTGCTCCCATACAAACATTTGTTCCTCTCCAAAAACTGGTTCGAATGACATCATGAAAAAAATTTAGCCACCATGCCTATTTTACAAAGTTAGTACCTAAATTAAAAATATATATATATTGACACTCAAATCAGTCAACATACTTCATCATTGTTAGCGGCAGAAACTTAACTTATTTTAAATTTAGCTACTGAGACGATAATTATTTATTCTTATTTCAAAATATAGGCTTACAAAAAACCGTCGTTCTTAAATGTTACAAAATCTCAGTTATTACTGTGGTATCCCCAATCATTTCGATCCAATCTACGTGACGTGCCCTTTCGACTTGCATCGTAAGAACAGCATAGCGCTATCTGGAGGAACACGTATCGGAAAAGGATAGCATGTGATTCTAGAATACACAGAGAAATGTTGTCTCTAGAAGTTTCTCGAAAGGCAGCGCCACCTCGTGGCGAGTAGCGGACTATGACTGCTTTTGTTACGGTGAAGTTTATAAAAGTGCTTTTACACGGGCGATTTCCGGGCAATTATTGCCCGGCGACACGATGCCGAAATTAATGGAGCAATTAATTGAGCAATATGGGGCAATTAATAGAAATTGCGGCAATTATTTCGTAAATGATTTCTCGAATTGCTCCATTCATTTCCGTGTTGCTCCATATCGTCGACTACAGTTGCCGTATATCCAGACGATTGGAAAATTCAAGGCAATTTTTATTTCTATCCCGTACGCACATATATGCATGCCCCATTCTTTTTCTAGTAGGACGAGCGCGGTCCGGCCGTACGGGAAGGGGAAACGGCGCGATCGCGAGAGATTCGCGACATCCTTGTGAAGTTTTTGAATAAGACGTTTTGTCATCAAACTTAGTTCGGCGAGTATATATTTGTAACTTATCATGTAACTGGTGTTTGCAAATAAAAAAAATAAAAAAGGTACGTCAATTTAGGCATACCTAGTTTAAATTTTCCTAATTTGGCAACATTTACGGTCATTTAATTCAATTTGAACTTAATTAAGTACATTTTTTGAAGAAAAATCTCCGTGAGGAACCCCGCAGATATCTGAGACGAAATTCATAAGGTGTAGGTATGTCAAGTCCCCAACCCGCACTGGGCCAGCAGCGTGGGGACTACTGCCAGTTCCCTCTCATCCATGAAAGGAGGCCTGTGCCCAGCAGTGGGACGTATAGAGGACGTAAACATTTATTTATTTACGTTTAAGTATATTTTTTTTATAAACAAGATTCTGTTATAAGTACTTTTGCTTTCGATCAAGAAAGAAAAAGTATATCAGATCTAAAGGAGCTCAAAACATTGTATTAAAAATGAGTAAACATTATGGTAACATAAAAAAATTAAAAGCATGGCTTAAAGAGGGCTTAAATGACACACTTGTAGTTTAATTGGTTCAAGAGCGCTTTTAGAAGACTTTGTACAATTTAATTTTCCTAATTGTTTGCGTTTTGTAGTGGTTTCTTATGCCTTTCTTACTATTTTACGTAATTAAGGCTCTGATCATATACTTACACTTTTTTAATGATCCCTTAACATTCCATTTCAGTCCTTGCCATTCAAAATTCGCTAGGAATAAATTCTTTATGAAGAGCCTGCCATCATCATTACAATATAAACTTTACAATGCATGTGCTCGAAAAGAGCGTTTTCCAAGCAGTCAAGCACCCAAATCGTGCGGAAAGTGCTACTTTTCCAGAGACATGGTACCTTATATATATTGTTTTTACAGCCTGATAAATCGGTTCTATCTAGTAAGTGCATAAGTACATCACTCTTATCTGTCTCATTTTCTTCTGTAGTGTTATTGTCTTCCACTTTCTCTTTGTCACTTCGGAACTTGGTCTGATGAGTGATGCTGTTACGAAATAGCAACTTTCGCATGATAAACATAAACTCAAGAGCAGTAGGGTTGTCATTTGCTCCTCCTCTTGATCTCACACACGAAAAAAACATTTCGATGTGGTCTTGCGAGGCCTTGTATGGTAATAGGTAGGTCATATTAGCATCAAACATATCAGTTGCTAATTCAGCAAAACTCCATGAGTCTATTATTAAACCGAAAACCGGCGTCTTCCTTCTATGGGTCATTATATTTTTCCCGTCGACTTTAAGTTCAGTTAAGTTAAATATTGTCTTGTTTCTTCGAAGACCTGTTTAGAGACAAGACACGTTTATTGTTAAGCCGCAAAGGGGATTTGAAACCCATTCCTATAGGATTTTTGGCGTTAAGTAACAAGGATAACGCTATGTAACACTAACATGTTGAAAGGAAATAGTTGATGTTATATAACATTTATAACAGCCAGTGTAGCAGCACCATAAGTAACCAGTTTTTCGATGAAATAATCGAGTTAGATCACTTATCGTTTCCACCCTGTATGAACTAAATTAAGTAAAGCTATAAAACTGTTTTGATATGTAAGATGCAGAATTAAATTCATTTATTTATTTAATTTAAAAAGTGTTTCGGTTTCAGTACAACTTAATTTCACTTTGCTTAATATAGGTACTTTAATACTAAAGGCTGTCCCAGAAGTAAAGAGACAATTTTCAGTCTTACTGACTGAAAATTTTATTATAAGGAAAAAAAGTTTTGGTGTCACTGCGTCTATGGTTTCGTTATCTCATAGTGGGAATTTCGTTATTGCATTCAATTTTTCAATATGAAGCGTCAAGAATTTAAAGTTTTTGCTGTTAGGGTTGTTCTATTTTACGAGTCACATAATAAAAAGGATACAGTAAATCACTTTCTTCGAGAAGGAGCTAGACAAACTAGTATATATAGAATAATAAGAAGTTATGAAGAAACGGGAGAGGTTAGTTTTAAGAAGATTCCGGGAAGAGATAGGTCAGTGATTGTACCTCGAAATGTAAATCGAGTTAAATCGATTTTAGATAAGACTGCTTCAATCTCCGCCCGAGTGACAGCGGATAAATTACAAATATCGAAGTCGTCTGTCGCCAGAATGAAAAGGAATGATCTAGGTTTGAAAAAATATGTGAAACAATCAGCTCCTAAATACATGAAGGACCAAGAGGAACGTGCCAAAAGTGGGTGCCGAAGAGATTATAACAGTCAATTGAGAAAAGTACTCGTTATTGACTTTGAAACTTATGTCCCGGCAGATCCCAACGATGTTCCTGGAAAGCAGTATTTCCATTCAAGCAGTCGTAACGATGTGACATGCGACCAAAAAATTGTACGAAAAGCCAAATTTTGCACAAAATTTTTAGTATGGCAAGCTATAGACGAATTTGGTAATGTCTCCGAGCCATACATTACTTCAGCCTCAATGAACGGAAAATTGTATCTGAATGAATGCATTATTAAATGGTTGATACCTTTCATAGACAAGCATCATTCCAGAGATAAGGTTATCTTTTGGTCGGACATGGCAACGTGCCACTACGCTACTGAAGTTACTCGGTACTTAGAGTGTGAAGAAATCGACTTTGTACGTAAAGAAAAAAACGCTCCAAATGTACCACAAGCTCGCGGTATCGAGATGTTTTTTGTGTGTTTGTCGTGATGATTGTCTATGTAAAAGAGAATATAAGAAACAAACCAAAAAACCAAAATCCTTAAAAGCTTTTAAGCAACGATGGATCAGAGTGTCATAAACAAGTGGCTAAAAAATCTGGAACAGCCGTAATGCGGCATGCCGTCAAAAATCTAAGAATAATTGCTTTTAAAGGTGTCGTGGGTGCAAATTTAATATAAACCTTATAATTTAATTACTTTTGTTACAACATTCAACCAATATTATAACTTTTATTGTTTACTATATTTTAAATATTTTGAAAATAAAATTGTCTCTTTACTTCTGGGACACCCCAGTAGTAGGTCTCTAAATAGCTGTGTCAAAATATCTAAATCAGAGAGCGCCTTATTTTATTTCTCAAAACACCGGATAACGGATGCTCTTTTACGTATGTATGGATTAAGGGATAGAAATGTTGTTATTTGTAAGTATAACACTAAAACATTTTATTATTCAGCCAATCAAATACGAATATAAAAAAATAGACGTTCTGCACAGTTAGCACAAGACGGCACGCGAGCTCTCTCGCACTATCCGTCTCTTTCGTTTTCTAATAAGACAGAGTCGAATAGAGTGCGAGATAGCTCCCGCGCCATCTTGTACTAAGATGCTATGCTAACCATGCTGGGATTTAGGCATTTTGACACGCAGTTATTTTGAGATCTAGAAGTATTGTAGTAGTTGTAATGAAACCAAAAAAAGTATGTCAATTCGATAAACACTACTACAAATGAAAATGCTACAAAGTGTATGATGTCTGTTTATAAGGAAAACGAGTCGATGCATTATTATTTACTTCATCTCACCTGTATGCTGCAATAACATTTCAAAAATGTAAATGTTGTAATTCATTCAACATTCAACAACACATTACGAATTTTATTGGAGAGCAAGTGTCAAAAGATTTTAATGAGAAAATGAAACCCTCCAAATTGTGTTTTTTTCTTGATGATATCAGCATAATAAAGAAAAGTTAAGTTGTTATCACTTGATAACAATTTAACGTGTCTTCAAAGTATCGTCATTAATAAGGCTAACAGCCCGTTAACTGAAATTCGTTTCATAAAATACAACCAATAAGGCTAGTGTGGCTGACAGAAATACTTCAGATACTTTATTCAAATACCACACTTAGAGCAGAGCGGTATTAAAACTGTATCGTTTGATATAGTTCTGTGGTTTGGAACGAAGTTGTAAAACGATGTACTTCTTTTAGTATAATTTTGTGCGAGTCTCCTGGTAATGAGGAATATTTTGTTCAGTTAGAAAATAAAGTGAACATTAATTAAGAAGTGCATTTTCATGCAATTGATTAGTGAAAAAAAAAACTAAATTATTTAAATTAACTTATTTATTACACTTAATTTACAGTAAATCAGTCTTTGTACATTATTTACATTAATCAATTTGAAAATCCTAATAGATTTATTGCTCCCTTAGTCAACTTCCTCAACGGTAGGGCCTTCGTTTCTGCTTTGGTATCCGGGCATGCCACCCATGCCTCCGGGCATGCCACCCATGCCTCCGGGCATGCCTCCCATGCCTCCGGGCATTCCACCCATGCCTCCGGGCATTCCACCCATGCCTCCGGGCATACCTCCTGGCATGCCACCTTGGTTACCGCCAGCGCCACCGCCATGCATTTTGGTCATGACCGGGGTACATACTCTCTGTACCTCCTTTAGTTTATGGTCGTACTCTTCAACATCGGCTAGTAAGTTGTTATCCAGCCATCTCAGCGTCTCTTCGCACTCACTACGAGCCGTATTCTTGTCTTGTTCGCTCAGTTTGTCTCCCGCTTCATCTAAAGCTTGTTTTACACTGAAGACATAGGCCTCCAGTTGGTTCCTAGCCGCTACCCTCTTCCTCTGCTTCTCGTCTTCGTCCTTGTAGCGCTCGGCCTCAGCGAGCATTCTGTCAATGTCCGCCTGAGACAGTCGGCCTCTGTCGTTCTTGATGACAATGTTCTTGCTTCTTCCAGTGCTGTTTTCCTTTGCTGACACGTTCAGGATGCCGTTAGCGTCTATGTCGAAGGTTACGTCGATTTTAGGCACCCCTCTGGGCGCGGGCGGGATCCCGGTCAGATCGAACGTGCCCAGCAAGTTGTTGTCCTTTGTCATGGCGCGCTCGCCCTCGTACACTTGGATGGTGACTGCCGGCTGGTTGTCCGAGTACGTCGTGAACGTCTGAGACTGCTTGGTCGGGATCTTAGAGTTGCGCTCAATGATCTTGGTCATGACACCGCCGGCCGTCTCGATGCCCAGAGACAACGGCGACACGTCGACCAGCAACACGTCCTGGATCCTGGAGTCGTTGGATCCGCTGAGAATGGCCGCCTGCACCGCCGCTCCGTACGCCACCGCCTCGTCAGGGTTGATGGAGAGATTGAGCTGCTTGCCACCAAAGAAGTTCTGCAGAAGGTTCTGGATCTTCGGTATGCGAGTGGAGCCCCCGACGAGTACGACGTCGTGGATCTGGCTCTTGTCCAGTTTGGCGTCTCGCAGTGCCTTCTCGACTGGCTCCAGCGTGCCGCGGAACAGGTCGGAGTTCAGCTCCTCGAAGCGCGCCCGGGAGATGCGCGTGTAGTAGTCAATGCCTTCATACAGCGCGTCGATCTCTATCGATGCCTCGGTGCTAGACGAGAGGGTGCGCTTCGCGCGCTCGGCGGCCGTCCGCAGGCGGCGCAGCGCGCGGGTGTTGCCGCACAGATCCTTCTTGTACTTGCGCTTGAACTCATCCGCGAGATGATTCACTAACCTATTGTCAAAGTCCTCGCCTCCTAGATGTGTGTCACCGGCCGTAGCCTTCACCTCGAACAGCGACCCTTCGTCGATGGTGAGGATAGAGACGTCGAATGTGCCGCCACCAAGATCGAAAATCAAAACATTGCGCTCGCCCTTCAAGTTTTTGTCCAAGCCGTACGCTAGCGCGGCGGCGGTGGGCTCGTTGATGATTCGCAGCACGTTCAGGCCGGCGATGGCACCTGCGTCCTTGGTGGCCTGGCGCTGCGAGTCGTTGAAGTAGGCCGGGACTGTGATGACGGCGTCCCGCACCGGCGTGCCCAGGTACGCCTCGGCAGTCTCCTTCATTTTCGTCAACACCATGCTGCTGATTTCCTCCGGCGCGAATCTCTTCATCTCGCCTTTAAATTCAACCTGGATCTTTGGCTTGCCACAGTCGCTGATGACTTTGAAGGGCCAGTGTTTCATGTCCTGTTGGATCTTTGTGTCGTCGAACTTGCGGCCGATGAGTCGCTTCGCGTCGAACACCGTGTTGTTGGGGTTGAGCGCGACTTGGTTCTTCGCGGCGTCGCCGATGAGTCGCTCGGTG
Organism: Epinotia bilunana; assembly: GCA_947049275.1. Classification (NCBI taxonomy): domain Eukaryota; kingdom Metazoa; phylum Arthropoda; class Insecta; order Lepidoptera; family Tortricidae; genus Epinotia; species Epinotia bilunana. The sequence continues at coordinate 10,025,758 of OX346275.1, read as the reverse complement.
TCCGTGAACGCGACGTAGGATGGTGTGGTCCGGTTGCCTTGGTCGTTTGCGATGATCTCCACATTCCCGTGCTGGTAAACTCCAACACAGGAATAAGTTGTTCCAAGATCGATTCCTACAGCTGGCATTTTCCGTAGATTAACTTCAATAACTTCCTTGTACGATACAATAATATATCACGTAATAACTCGAGAGGTATTTACCACAACTTCACAGTAAAGTTCGCTTTCGTGTTTAGAAATAAACTGAGTTCGCGCCAACGTGCAGTTGCTTTTATACCCCTCGGCTAGCGGCCAATCACGTACCAGCGTTTTCTAGATTATTCTCGACAACTGTTCGGCGGCCAATGGGGTCGATGCGAGGGTTCGTGTATTCTCGACTGTTCGACGTCGTAGAGCAAGATAGACGGCCGCTCAGTGGTGAGATAGAAAGAGACGGGTGGTAAACCAGTAATACCAGATGATAAAAAGATACTTGGGTTCTGGTGTTTTTTGTATTATGGATTATGGCCTATGGCCGAGTAAAAATATCAATTGATGAGTTATGGAACATTGAGTTTCGAAATATGGTTAATTTATTTTATTTAAATACATAAGTGTATTGTTAGTTAGTTTGATTATACAATAACCCGCTAATTGGTCATTAAGTAGAATAATAATTACAGAAAGTATGAGACAGCGTAGTTTACGACATAAGCAACTGAGAACAATAAAAAAGTTACTATTTACTCGTATTTTTATTGATTCATGAAGCGTCTCATAAATGATAAGTAACCAAATGTTTCGTTTAAGAACTAAAATTGTATGAACCAAAATCGATTTATAAATGTAAAAAAAGTATTGTATTGTATTGTAGACGAGTACGATACCACATGATAAAAAATGAAATTTTGGGTTTTTCTCGCAACGAAATAATGCTAATAATGAATTATCGAATACTAAAGTAGGATACAAAAACTATTTCAAAAGCCAATATGTGGGATTAGATAGCTAGCGAGCTACGTTTCTTTTTCTTTTACTCTAGGAAAAATACGGTTGATTTCATTTTAAAATGTTATTCTAAGATGCTTTATTCAAGAATCCGACAAACTTTCCACCCGGAAGTAATTATGTAGATGTAAATGAAGCATGCATTGTCTTTTTCTGTATGATTTATCTTGAATATTAAAGCGCTAATGTAAATGAACCAAAATAAAGACAAAAATATTGATCAACATTTTTTCTGACTTCGGATTTCAGAAGCAAGTTAATTTATTCTTTTTTTGATGTCAGATTTTTTTTCGGATTCTGGCGCTGTGTAACTATTTAATTGATAATATATCCGTTACACAGAAAAAATAAGCTAGTTATGGTAAATTATTTCCAAAATTGTCATTTTTTCCATACCACCGAGATAACGCTAATGTGAGGAGGACTCAAGTCTTGAACAAGAAACAACCGTCATTCGTATATATTTGCTACAGATATAGTGAACACCATTTTTTCCATTGATTAATAAGTTCACTTTCTTAAAATATTAACGGATAATACAATCAATATCTTTACTAATTACTAATTTAATTACATTCGGATTAAAAAAATTATTGACCCTATAATTAGGTATAGACCAGTAGTATATTATCAGTATTTGGACATCACATTTATTAATCTAAAGACTACACTCTACTTTTCGATTTATGGATATATAATTTTTATTTATTTAAGTATTTGTCCCCGACCCGCACTGGGCCAGCGTGGGGACTACTGCCCGTTCCCCCTCATCCATGAGAGTAGGCCTGTTCCCAGGAGTGGGACGTAGGTATAATTATATGTATATTTTTAAAATATATTTTATGTTTCCTGCACGGCTATCACGCGACGGCGCGCGAGCTCTCGATTTTTCTCGCACTATCAATCTCTATCTTATTAGAACACTAGAACAATAGGTATAGTGCGAGAAGAATCGAGAGTATATGATCTTCACATAGGTATCCATAAATAATTAAGTAATTCACCAAATTTCAATAATTAACGTTTTTAGTTTTTTTGCTGTGGTATCACCGGATTCACTAACCATTTTAATGCGCGGACCGACCCTCACAGAAAGATGGCGCAATCTGTTTCAACGTGAATCAGAAAAGGACAGGCTATCGTTCTCGAATGCAAGTAGAGTTGTAGTTTCTAGATATTTCGAGAATGTAGAAAAAGGACCATAACCAATTAACCATAAGGTTAAATTATTTATTTGTATGGTGACATTAATGATAAGCTCATGATAACAAAATATGTAGGTACTTAAATGTAGTTGGAAAAAAATCTGTCATCGATTAAAACTAAGAGAAAACGTATGCTAAAAATAGATTATGCGCTTTCACCGCCATCTCGTGGCGAGTAGTTTTACTGCTAATAAAACAGAAAAAGTTGATAAAATGTAATGAGATAAGAAGTATAGGTAATAAAGAATAGTATAGGTAGATACCTAAAAAAAAAAAAGATTAGTTTGTTTTTTCTATTCCGTGGTATGGCGAACGCGTAGGTACCCATGCGTAGGTATACATGCCCACTTTGCCGTCAGGGGGAACTTTGCCCAAACAGCAAATTATAAACAAATCTGGCAATTAACAAACACAACATATTTATGGCAATCATACATCATGTTTATGACTGCTTTAAGTCATACAATACATGTCTTTAACTTCAGCCAGGAGCTTGAAGCCAATTGTGGAATATGGACTAGTATGGCAAATATTTAAAATACCCAGGAGGTAACATTGCCCATCTGTAACGGTGTAAAACTTATCGTAATAAGACAAAGATGTTAAAATGGAACACCATGTTTGCCTAAAACTTTGGACTGAGTCTTGTCTCACCATCATAAGAGCTATTAGTTGCGTCAATAATTTGACATGGGCAATGTTGGCAAAAGTCCATAAGATTACCCGCGTTAAAAAAACGATAAAAATTTGGAATAGATGTTGATAAAAATATTTCTCCTCGCAAAGATTATTGAGAGAAAAGGAAGATGGCTCTCTCCATACATTGCTACAAGGCACGCGTAAATCTTTTTATCGTCGCCGGTACCTCGTAGTTCATCTTTTTATATCAGATGGCGCTGTTTCAATCTACACTTGTGCCATCTATCGAGTTAGCGGTGAAGCAGGTTGTTAAGTAGTCACCTCTAACATAAGATTCATAATTTCGGGCCGTGCGGCCATTTGATTTTGGTCGAGTGGTTCGGGTGTTTGATTCACAAGTCTGAGTACTCCGGTTCGCGTCCCAACTCCTGTAACCTGTTTTTGTATTTTTTCTTGTCACGATACACGTCGCGGCGTCAGTTGTGCTGGCCCCGCTGCCCGTGATGCGTTTAAATTATAGCGTAAATTAAGTACCTACTTTTCTGCGAGGCTATCACAACTGACGCTGCGACCGTTTGAATTTTTTGTCCCATTCACTGCAAATATAACTTTGTACGCCTATATGTTTATATGGGATGACAAAGTTATTTATGCAGTTGGTGTATCTAGAAAACTGGACAAATTGATTTGAGTGAGTGACAAAATTAAATCTTAAACCGCTGGTTCAAATTGAATGAAATTTGAAATATATCGTGTTTATACAATGCGTGCTTGGTTAATGAAAATGCAGGCTTCTAGTTTTATCCGCAACGAAGTTATAGGGGGTCGAAAATGGCCTGAACTGCTTCGAGGAAAGGATGGTACCGAATAGCAGAATAGCAGAATAGGTAACTATTAAAACATGGAATCAATTTTCTCATACATTTTGTATGGCGATACGAAGTTCCCGGGGTCAGTGAGTAGCCTAGTAGGTATTAAAAATTAATGTTTTTTGCGCACCCTTTCTGACACGTCACATTTTAAAAGCGTAGGTATTCACATTATTCAATACGATATCGGTGTATGGTTCGGCAACGTTAACGTTAGGGCCTGCAACGATATCGTAGGTAGGTATCGTGCAATGTGAATGGAGAGCATGCTTACCTACCTTCTTGCTTGCCTTTACTTTTTACAAGCTTTATATTAACTTGACTTGTTCGTATGTACGTATAAAAGTATGTAAGTAAGTTGTCCGTCAAATCTTGCAAGTTAAATTTGACCCACTTCCCGGTGACCGATTGAGCTGAAATTTTGGGTATAAGTATAATTTGGATGACAATTCAATATTATGGTACCATCATAGAACACCTCCACTAGAAGCCTAATGTTTCTCAGTTTGTTCGCGACTCGAGTCACCAAGCGTTGGTGTTGTTGCGCTTATTTAATCCGCGGTCGCCCGCCTTTCCGTTCAGTTGCGTCCATGTTAACGACCTGTGCGGAGTGTGCATGACTCTCACAAAAAAAAAACAAAATAATAGGATTTTCGCGGCTAATTGTGGGCTTTTGTAGTGTGAGGTGGTGCGGAAAGTCGTTAAAGACTTCTAATTACAAAAAAGATGGAATTTCATTCCACAGTTGAGTCAAATTCAATATTTCATTGAAAATATTTATAGCCAGCGGAGGCCATTTTATACTGGCCGGTGCGAATACTGAGGTACAGACACACTATGTCTGTCACTTTTCATCACTTTGAAAATGCAATATGCTATTCCTTTCTTACGAAAACACGTCACGACTAGTGATGTCCCGATGATGCTATGATGGTCAATCGACAAACCACGTGCTTTCGTTCCAACCGGTTTGAAGAAATGTAACATTTGTTTTAGTAACTTCTTAGAATCCTCTGGTGAGCAGTTGGGTCCAGTGCCACAAGATGAGCCTGATGATGAACTTCGAGAAAGTGCAAGGGAACTCGGAGTTGGTGTGAGATAGATATACGTTGTGCGGGCTTCTTAGAATCCTCTCAGTGAGCAGTTGTGTCCAGTGTCACAAGATGGGCATGATGATGAACTTCGAGAAAGTGCGAGGGAACTCGGAGTTGGTGTGAGATACGTCACCATCCTAAATAGCCGAATGCCTTTTTCGTGTTTTGTTTGTTTTATTTTAAAATGAGAACAATAAATACAACTTTTAAAGGAATAATGAGACTACTTATTATTAAACTGCTCCGAAACTTTCCATAAAAAATACTGAAGTATTTGTAGTTTAATCTTTAGAACCAAAAATACTAAATGGTCAGTATTTTTTTAGCACACTTTTAAGTATAGATAGTTTAATTACCATTTTAATATGTACAGTAAGTACCTACCATGATTTATCAGCAAAAAATTACGGTACCAGTTAGGATTCCTAACTTACTGTGTATTAAAATGGTAACAAAACTATCTATACTTTACCTTAACTTAAAGATAAAAGTATAGTAAGTAGTTACTTACTTTACTTTAAAATGTACCTAAAAAATTAGGATGCTTGTACGTGAACATGTCCCATCACTACGCATTCCGCGCGCGAGCGCATCGCCCAATCGCAACGCTGTTAGCACCCGCCCTTCCCCTCACCTCTTCCTCATGCTTTGGTGACTCGCGTCGGGAACAAAATTACAAACATTAGGCTTCTAGTGGAGGTGTTCTGTGGGTACCATCGAGCTGATCTGATGATGGAGACAGAAGGTGGCCATAGGAACTCCGTAATAAAACCACTTAACCCCATCGAGTTTGGGCTCGCAATGAGCAGTTGATGATGGTATACAGAAAAGTACAGTCGGCAATAAAAGCTTGTACCAAAAATTAAATTTTTGACAGAAACATATTACATACATACATACATTCAAGCCTTTATTCCCAAAAGGGGTAGGCAGAGCACATACAATAATTTGGAGCGCTTTTGGCCTTGACCTCCCTTGACCGCCATGTTGAATGCCGTATTAGCTTTCTGTGATTTGATTATCGAACGAGCGAGTGAAGCGAACGAAGTTCTATGCATCAGCTCGCATGCAGCTTGGGTCGAAAATCATTCGTATGTCCGGTGTCTGTCACGAAGTCCGGTGTTCCGCTATCCGGCTGTTCTCCTCTACAGGTCGCATTTCTCAACCGATTCTCGTGAAATTTTGTGAGCATTTTTTGTCGTCACTTTTCCGAAATTAAAAAAGTTTTTTTATAAGAAAACACGCTAGCCTGTTTAGTTACTAGTTAGAGAAAGACGGATAGAGGATCCTGTGATAGCCGCGCTCACAGCACGTCTAGCACACGACGACGGCCGCGACATACTCTCGACTTTTATCGCACTATACCTCTTCTTCTAAGTGTTCTAATAAGAGAGAGACGGATAGTGCGAGAAAAATCGAGAGAGCTCGCGCGCCCTCGCGTGCTAGCCGTGCAGGTTTGTTAATTATATCGTGTACCTAGTGAGATTGTACGTTCCGGAGGTTTCTCGCATGAGCTTGAGACCGCGGGCGCGCCCGCTGTTGGCCGGCCGTGCCGACGGCGCGCACGGTATCACACAAGCCCCCCTACTCTGTATCCTATTTTATTATATATGTAGTATATGATGGACTGGTTCAAGACTAGAGGAAGATGCTTGCTTTGTTTACATTAATTAATTTTTCGGTTCATTTTTTTTATTTATTTAATCTTTATTGAACTTAAGAACAACTTATCGTACAAAAGGCGGACTTAATGCCGTAAGCATTCTCTACCAGTCAACCTTTGCGCAAAGTAGACAGATTGTGGGCGTGTTGTAATTAAAATGTAATAGACCAAAATCCGTTAAAATTGCAAAATAGAGAGATTTATACCCTTACCTGTTTTTGATTTTTATTATGCCCAATATTACATGTTAGATAATATACAGGGTGAAAAAATCTATGGACCCTGAAGGGAAACCCTTGACAGCTCATTCTCTCGCTCTCATTTTCAAGAAATAATCACCATGTAAAATTTTACTAATCGATAGGATCAATATTAAGGATAACGATTCGTCCAGTTCAGGTAAGCTTTACCTTAGGCTTAATTCTATTTTAAAGGCTAACGGCCGTATTCATAAACGTACTACAAGCCCGTTTTAACTAAAATGGCGCTAAAATTCGTTTCTCCTTATCTGTCACTTTGACATTTGTGTTCGTAAGAAAGGGACAAAGCACATTTTATTTAGCAGAGGCATTTTAAGTTTTATGAATAAGGGGGTAAATGTTTATTGGATAGATGTTATCCTTAATATTGATTTTATGTTTTAGTAGAATTAAATAGTGCAGTGAATATTTCAGTTCAGTCAGTTCGGGTAAGCTTTTCACAAAATCAGTGAATGCAGTTTTATTCATTATAATTTAGCCTTAGGCTACATGCGATCACGGTTAATTTTTTCTTTGTATATGTTATGTGTACCAAATGATTTTGCAGGTTACTCTATCAGTTAGAGAAATTACAAGTATATTTCCTCTGTGTAAATTGAGCTAATCTTAATCAGTGGCGCAGCTTTTAGATAGGGTAGACAGAAATTTTGAGATAGGTATTATTTATTATCTTACCTAAACTTTCCTTTTGTCAGTTTGACCTTGCTTTTATCACCGAACTAAGGAAACATTCAACATGGCTACGTTCTATATTCTGCTTATATTGTAATCCATAACGTTTTTTATCCTATTTTTGTATTCCATCCATACCGCTGTCTGCCATAACGATCATTTGTCTTAACGTTTTTAGGAGGCAAGGACCCTATTTATGATTCGCTTCATTTATTTTGGATGAAATTTGATTGCCCTACTGTGTTATCCCTAATATTATTTGTCATAATAAGTATGTATCCTCATGGCCATTGGTCCTAAACCTAAGTATCCTACGTATGGATACTACGGATGTAAGTATTTGTAAAAAAATCGCTTCGTGCGGTTCTCGCTCGGCTCGCGCGCTGTAAGGTCGCAGTTAAACATACGCTTCTCCTGGTTTGCCTGAATAATGTTTGACAGCTCTACGAAATATCTCACAACTTTTTACTGTGGACGAGTTATGAAACTTGGCCTATTTTTAACCCCCGACGCAAAAAGAGGGGTGTTATAAGTTTAACGTGTATGTGTGTCTGTGTATCTGTGTATCTGTCTGTGGTATAGTAGCTCCCAAACGGATGGACCGATTTGAATGCGGTTTTTCGTATTCGAAAGCTGTTGTGAGCTTTCTAAGTTGTAATTATTACATGGAGTTTTTTTTGGGATGTCACTTCTTTTTGTCGGTTATTGTATTATCAATAAATACAAATTTATGAATGTAACTGGAAATAATAATTTTTCATAGACTTTGTATGGAAATGTTATTTTACCAACCACAAATAACGTTCGTATAGTTTTCTAGTGTATTGTACACCTAACACTAACCGCATGCAAATACATCGTATAGTGCATTGTACCTACCTTGTTATTACTATTTGCAGAAACTACAAAAGTAACTTTGCAATCGCATGTATTTGTAAACTAACTTATTAAATTTGTAAATCTGAAACGTGAATCTGAAATTGCAGTATTTTTAAGTTTTTATGAATTATCCACTCATAAAAACCTTTAAACTATATTATGCCCTATATGTAACTGAACATTCAGGGTTCTGGCTTTAGCCTGTGGCTTTAGGCTGTGCTTGGTATTCCACGTACGAGCGAGCTGGTATGCTAGCATACAAATCTCGATAATTGTGACAGAAAGGGAAATATCACTAAATGTCAGTGTCATACTTCCCCGTGTTAGTTACCCGTCCAAATTGAGTAGGTTGTTTATGGCAAGTCATCAGCCATTTTAAGACCGGTTCTTAATTTAGCTGCATAGGAGGCTTTCCGTCCCTCGCTATGGCAAACCGTATAGCCTGTCCTGAGTATTATAGGTCCATGATTAGATTAGATTAGATTAGATGACGTAGCGTGAGATGGCTTAAATTAAAACCATTTTTTTTTTAAATTGACTAATACAAATATGATGAATACACGTGATCTGGAAAGGGGGGTCAAAAGTAGGCAAAATATGATCACATGATTTCTGGACAAGCCCATACGTGTTATTTTGAATAAAAAAATGAATATTTTAAAATTACAAAAGTTGTTAATAAGGCTTTTAAGATATCATGAAAAAAAAAACAGCTCCAAAATGTAACTTTTTGAAAAAGTCCAATCGAAATAGCCCACATTCTGACTTTCTTTATGTAGAGCACGCCACTAATGTTAAGGATTTAAGTTGATTTTCTTTCAGGGCCATAGATTTTTCCACCCTGTATAGTATAGTGTTAGCTTAGCAGTATTTTAGCAGCGTTTTCTTTCTTAACCATACCAATAATAAAGTACAAACGACAACACTGTTAACTGACCATCCTGTGTTTATTTAGAACCTTATTACAATGCACTTAAGGTGCACCGATATGGTCAGTTAGCTGTGTTGTCGATAGTACCTACCTACTTCCGTTACTACAATGATTTGCAGATGGATCTCGAATTACAAACTAGGTACTTAGTCTGCTAAACTGACACTAAACTACTTTAAGTAGGAAATCACCTGTTAAATTGGTCGTCTGTGTTTTATAATGATGACATTTATCATTAAATAATTATGAAGCATTGAGACATCAAACATAGAAATGTACTAAATTCTTGGCATGTTTTTACTAAAATATGTTTATTTTATTAATTGTTAGCGCTTTTTTCCGCTTACGCCATTATTACACCGTGAATAGTCGCATTTTCCTACTAGTACATCGTCGGAGACGATATAAATATTACAAATAATCTGCGTAGGTAGGTAATGTGTGCGACCTTGAATGCGAACTGCAAACCACTCGAGGCGTGCCTTTGCAGTTCTTTATTTGAGCGAATGTGATCGTTAATACACGCGGAAAGAGTTCAAGTTCAATTGCAGAATTAAACAGGATTATTTTGTAAATGTGTATTATGCTTTACATAAACCTTTTTTCTGTAGGATTCATGTACTACTTTAATAATATATGTATAGTTGAATTAAATTCAGACACTATTTGGTTCTATAATAGTACATTACGTACCTAGGGCGGTGAATTCGTGAATGACCCAGATCGCACGTGTTTGTGGCCCGAACCGAAGGTGAGAGCCATAAATATGCGATCTGGGGCTTTACGAATTACCGCCCGTGGTAAGTACACAATTTTACGTCTTCATCTGGCCACAATGCGAGTTTTACCGTACGCGCAGCGTACAAGCCTCACCTTCGGTTTGGGCCACAAACACCAGCGATCTGGGCCATTCACGAATTCACCGCCCTAGGTACGTAATGTACTATTACGTCACACCTGGCCATAAGCATAATGTGAGTCTCGCGCGTCGTGAGGGCGTAAAATTGTGTACTCAACTCACCATGGGCAGTAAAAAAGAAAGCCCGAAAAAAATCGCATATTTACAACCCTCGCCTGTTTACAGCCCTTAGTAATGTACTTTACGTCACTCCGGGCGGTAAGTGAGATTTACCGCCCACGGGTGCAGCGGCAAATCTCACTTCACACTTTTACACCCAGGACTCCCACGAGAAGACGTAAAATTGTGTACGCACCACGCCCGATAATAAAGAAGGCCTCAGATCGCTTGTTTATGGCCCTTACCTTCAGTTCGGGCCACAAAAGCCCGTGATCTGAGCCGTACTTAATTTTACCGCCCTAGGTACATATAATGTACTTTACGTCACTCCGGGCGGTAAGTGAGATTTACCGCCCACGGGTGCAGCGGCAAATCTCACTTCACACTTTCGCACCAAGGAGAAGAAGTAAAATTGTGTACGCACCAAGGGCGGTAATAAAAAGCCTCGGATCGCTTTTTTTATGGCCGTTACCTTCGGTTTGGGCCACAAAAGCCCGCGATCTGAGCCGTTCTTAATTTTACCGCCCTAGGTACGTATAATGTACTTTACGTCACCCCAGGTGGTAAGTGAGATTTACCGCCCACGGGTGCAGTGGCAATCTCACTTCACACTTTCGCACCAATGGGAAGACGTAAAATTGTGTATGTACGCACCAAGGGCGGTAGTAAAAAAAGCCTCGGATCGCTTTTTTATAGCCGTTACCTTCGGTTTGGGCCACAGATATCCGCCATCTTAGCTGTTCTTAATTTTACCGCCCTAGGTACGTATTTACGTCACTCCGGGTGGTAAGTGAGATTTACCGCCCACGGGTGCAGCGGCAAACCTCACTTCACACTTTCGCACCAAGGAGAAGACGTAAAATTGTGTACGCACCTTGGTCCTTGGCCTTGGCCGGTAATAAAAAAAGCCTCGGATCGCTTTTTTTTTATGGCCCTTACCGAAGTTCAGGACACAGATGTCCGCGATATGAGCTGTTCTTAATTTTACCGCCCTAGGTACGTAATGTACTTACGTCACACCTGGCCATAATGCGAGGTTTACCGCACGCTACCCGTACGGTAAAACTAGCATTATGGCCAGGTGAAAACGTAAAATTGTGTAATCAGCACGGCAGTGAACAAGAAAGCCCGAAATCGCATATTAATACCTGCACGCCTAGCACTAGACGGCTGCGACATACTCTCGATTTTTCTCGCACTATCCGTCTCTCTCTTATTAGAACATTTAGTAAGAGAGGTATAGTGCAAGAAAAATCGACAGTATGTCGCAGCCGTCTCGTGCTAGCCGTGCTGCGATTTCGGCCTTTCTCTCTTTTACAGCCCTTGGTAAGTATTAGCAAAGGTATTAGTAATGTAATATACTAATATATGTGCGTTCGAGGGGCGGAGGGGTGGGGTATTACGTCAGACGCGGTATCAACGCGCGCGTCTGTAGCCATCCCACCTCGTCAGTCGAGCAAATGTGGCTGAGTCTTAAAGTAAAGGGTGCGAGGGTCGCTATTGGTACGGCCTATCGCCCTCCTTGGCAGGATGTTGATGTTTTTCTTGACGGATTGACTAGTTCTTTAAGCTCATTTGCGAAGTATGATTTTATTATATTGTTAGGGGATTTTAATATTAATCTCTTGAATATCAATGATGCATGCTCAAAAAAATTATTGAATTGTTTGCAATGTTTTAATCTTACGCAGCATATAGAGGAACCGACTCACTTCACTGAGCATAGCAGTACCTTGCTAGACCTGGTTTGCACTGACGCGTCTGTGTCTTTTACCCGAGTTCAATTTATACCAGATCTTAGCTCACATGCATTTGTCACGTGTCAACTTAATCTTAAATTGGACAAACCAGCACCTAAATTGATTTCATACAGGCCCTTATCAGACATCGATTACTCATGCTTCGAACGAGATCTTAATAATGTTAATTGGGAAAACATCGCCGGTTTACGTGGTGTAAACGAAATGCTTGAAATGTTTAACTTTAACCTGATATCCCTATTTAACGCGCATGCTCCGCTCAGGACGTTTTACTTAAAGCCGCATAACAGTCCCTGGATTACCCATACGGTAAGGAAAATGATGAGTTTACGTAACGACGCCCACGTTAGGTATAAGCAAACCCAGTCTGAAGTGCACAAAAAGTACTATAAAGACATGAAACATATTGTCATCTGTGCCCTATATAATGAAAAACGTGCATACTTTGCCCAAAAAATTAATCGTCACGTAACCAACTCCAAAGTTCTATGGAAAAACCTTAAGAATGACGTACTTGTCGACAGCTCCAAAGAGAAACAACTTCCATATCATTTCAATAATCCTACCATTATTAACCAACATTTTCTTAACTTATCCGGATATAATCAAGTTTCAATTAGTAACCTCACTTTTTATGAATTTAATCGTTTTGGTCCCTCAGTTTTTAAATTAAAACCTGTCTCGGAAATTCAAGTTTCTACTATTATGAAGACCTTAAAATCTAACGCTGAAGGCATTGATGGAGTGACTTTGGATATGATCCTCCTCACCTTGCCTCGTACCCTAGGAGTTATAACAGCAATAATGAACAGATCCCTCGCTACGCACACGTTTCCCGATTCTTGGAAGATCGCCTTGGTACGTCCTTTACCAAAGGTCCCCAATCCGGTAGAGATGAAAGATCTCCGACCGATAAGCATACTGCCCTGCCTTTCTAAAGTCTTAGAAAAAATTGTCTGCCAACAGTTAACAGAATATTTAGAGCTGAATAACATACTTCCAGCGCAACAATCGGGTTTTCGTAGGCACCGTGGCACAGCAACTGCTCTACTCGACGTGACCGACAATATACTGGCCGCCCGTGATAAAGGGCAGGGCACAATTCTTACACTCTTGGACTTTACTAGGGCGTTTGACACCATAGATATCTCGCTTCTACTATCAAAATTGGCATATTACGGTTTTGATACTTGTACGGTAAAGTGGTTTGCGAGCTACCTTGAAAGTCGTAGCCAGCTTGTTCAACTCCAAGACCCTACTGGTAAAAAAACTTCTTCCGAAATTCTCCCAGTGCACAGAGGCGTGCCACAGGGCTCCATTTTGGGTCCTATGTTGTTTATACTATATAGTAGTGACATTACAAAAGTTATAAAACATTGCCACTATCATCTTTACGCTGATGACTTACAATTGTACATCCCGTGTAGCGTGAACAACATAGCCTCAGAGGTGGACAAACTTAACGACGACCTCGGACGTATTGCTGCATGGTCACACCTAAACGGACTTGCTTTAAATCCTATTAAATCAAAATACATGATACTGGGCACCAAGCAGCAAATAGTTAAATTATGCAGGAGTAATTTTGAAGTGCTATTAGAAAGCGAGTCGTTGGAGCGCGTCCAAGAGGCCAAGAACCTTGGCCTCCTAATGGACGGAGAACTTAAATTTGAAAATCATGTACTCAATGTCGTTAGGAATTGCTTTTATAGACTTAAGGTACTTTATAAAATACGTGATTTTCTCAGTGTGGAACTGAGGGTGAGGTTATGCGATGCACTTATACTCTCGCGGTTCAACTATTGTGACACAGTATACGGACCGTGTCTCCTGGCACGGACGCAGAGGTTGGTCCAGAGAGTACAAAATGCTTGCATGCGTTATTGTTTTAACATCCCCCGACGTGCTCATGTGACGCCTTACCTAAATCAAAATCATGTTATGAAAATGTCATTCCGCCAAAAACTACATTTAGCTTCTCTTTTATTTGGTGTAGTTAACCGCCAGTTGCCCTCGTACCTTTACAATAAGCTGACCTGGGCGCATAACGCAAGGTCTTTGCAGGTAAGATCCGCTAGGTATCTTCAACTAGTTTGTCCTGGGCACCAGTCAGCGGCATTTCGTGGTAGTTTTCGTTACGCTGCCACGAAGTGCTGGAACGATCTTCCTCCACCAATCCGTGCTATAAGGACAATTTCTACGTTTAAGGCAAAGTGCCATGCGTATTTTTTGGAGATACAAATACATTATAGTTAATTTTTGATAATATATTAGTTAATTAACTTTTTCTTACCTTCTGCATTCCTTCTAATGCTTAGCTGCACATCACATCATTACATCATCACATGTAGCCAGTAGGCCCGAGCACAAGTGTAATTGTAATTTGTATGACGGTTGGCGGAACTTGCTATAGCTATTAAACTTTTAAACTTTCTTGTTGCGTTTTGTTGTGTTATCAAATGTTTTATTTTTCATTCTGTTATTTATGTTAAGTGCTTAGGTTTATTTATTTTGTTTTAATTTTCCTTAGTTATTACCAGTTGTTGGCGTTTGTGCCGTCACCTATAATAGTTTTAAGTTAGGTCCCCACCGAAAATCAGCGCCTCTGCTTGCCGTGTCTTGCCGTGGCTTTATGCTGAGTGGGGATCCTGTTTAACGTCCTCGTATTAAGCCTTATCGTTTGCTTGTTCTTTTTTATTGTGTACTTAAGTTGTGACGTTAAATAAATGTATTTTCTTTCTTTCTTTCTTTCTTTCTTAATATTCAATTATTAATCGGTAATGCTACGTTGCCACACCGCGCTACCGATAGACGCGCGCGCGCTCACCGCGCGGCGCTGGTTGATTGGCGTTGTTGCCATTTCGTACACTGGACGTGAACTGGCTATCGAATCGACTATGAGCGTGAAGAGAGAGCGTATACCTATTACCTACAATACCTACCCTACAAATCCTAACCTGTAGTAATACATTTCATTTCAATTCGCTTCACTATCTAGTTGTATGCGGGCGGATTTGCGTTGTGCCGGTTGTGCGATTATTGTGAGGTAACACACAGTTTGTGACTCGTGTCTTGTCTTGTGCCTTGTGCTTGTGATAGTTGTGAACTTGTGATTTATTTAACATGGGCCGTAAAAAAATGCGGTGTACAGGGTTTACGACCTTCACAACGATCGTACGGCAACTTGCATCATAGGCGAATGTAAAAAGCTTTTGAAGGTTAGTAATCATTGTTTATTTTGTCAAAAATAGGGACCTTGTTCCGAGTAGTGCTGGTGGTTGCATTGTATTATTGTGACTATATTAACTACGACTAAAGGTGGTTGCCCACCGGAGGGGCGAGACGAGACGAGGCGAGGCGAGATTTGAAATCGTATGGGAGTTACTACCTATTTCCACCGCGCGCGCGCGAGTAAGTCCCATATAAGTTTCAATTCTCGTCTCGCCCCTCCGATGGAAAACCACCTTGATAGGTATCTATTATTAATACTGTATCGATAACAATAAGAAAACGGTCAAGTGGTTGTCGGAACAAGCACAAATTTAGGGTTCCGTACCGTACTCTTAAAGGGTTTTTCCACATGCATCTATGTTGCGAATTTTTGACTTACCGTATACCTAGGTTTTTTAAGAACAGTAGGTATGGATATACGGAATGCAATCTCGATATATATATCGAATATACCGCTAATCATTCGGTTTTGTACATCAAAATCCAACCTAGGGTTCGTATTAAGAGGCCCCTCGGACGCTCAGATATCGATTTTGAACGAAATCGGTCCGTATTTAACGAATTTAAAGATGGCGGTCACTTTTCGAAAATCCAACCTCGAATTCGTTTTAAGAGGCCCCTCGGACCCTCAGGTATCGATTTTAAGCAAAATCGGCCCGTATTACAATAATTTCAAGATGGCAGCCACTTTTCGAAAATCCAACCTCGGATTCGTATTAAGAGGCCCCTCGGACGCTCCGATATCGATTTTGAGCGAAAACGGACCGTATATAAAGAGTTTCAAGATGGTGGCCTTTTTTCGAAAATCGAACCTCGGATTCGTATTAAGAGGCCCCTCGGACCCTCAGATATCGATTTTGAACGAAATCAAGCCGTATTTAAAGAATTTCAAGTTGGCCGAATTTTTTTTAAATCCGAGCTCGGTTTCGTGTTAAGAGGTCCCTCGGACCCCCCGGTATCGATTTTGAACGAATTTGGACCGTATTTAAAGAATTTCAAAATGGCGGTCACTGAAAATCCAACCTCGGATTCGTAATTCGTATTAAATGATTTAAGAATAATAAAAATGGCCGCCAAGTAAAGTAGCTTGTTACATACTAAGTCCCTGGGCGACCGCGCTCAGCTCGGGTGAAAATAGGGAAAATACGGAGAAAACTAATTTTCCCGGACGTGAGACCTAGCTAGATCGATTTTTCGCCTCCGTAAACCCGTATATTCCAAATTTCATCGAAATCGTTAGAGCCGTTTCCGAGAACCTGATTGAAATATATATATATACAAATATTGCTCGTTTAATAGCATAGGATAGGATAGGAATAGGTACTGCACTTACCCATTTCTGGCAATCCATTCATGTTGAAAAATAAACTCCTGGTACTAATATAAATTCCGCACTCGGCGACGCATGCACGTGAATGAACACTGGCACTGGCTCTATTACTAACGATGGAATCAAAAGTTAAATAAGCTGCTATTAACGTTACCTACTAACGTTAAAAACAGTTAAAGATACCTTTGACTTAACGTTAGCTCAATGCAGGTAGGTGTTAGGTAACGTTACCATTTCTTTACCGGTAAAAAGTAGTATAGGTAACGATACTTGGTTTAACGTTAGTTACCAGTTAACGTTAAATCTGTCTGACAGTGGTAACGATTCCAACTTTTTAACGTTATTTGAAGCCCTGACAGCAACGTCGATATTTTAATCAACTGACAATTTATTTATAGGAAGATTCGCAATAATATGTATACCAAAAAATAATAAGTACAATTTCGTATTCATTAACACTATATGGTATTTTTTATATTATCATCTTAATAAATCCGTATTAACAAATATTGTTCCATTTACTCCCCAAATCACCCTATTGTGACATCAGTGCCACAACAATCCGGGGTCTAGTAATAACAATACCGATCCTACGCCTCAACCTCTAAATTTTAGCAGGTTAGTATTATTATTATTATTTTTACCCAACAAATCCATACAGAATAACCACGCACAGACATACCTCACCCCACCCCCGGGCTCCGCACGTGCCCGACCGAAACATCGTTGCGCACACAGTGTACGGTACAGGCCCCTATACCACAAAACTTTACAAGTCTACAATTCGACGAAATTGTACAATTTTCCATAGAAAAAGTTGTCAATTTTGTCAAATTGTACGCTTGTAAAGTTTTGTGGTATAGGGACCAGGTGTAGTCGAGCGCAAATATGCGCACCGAAAATCGAAACCTATTTTTTGCATAGCGTCGCCGCCGTTAGGAGTTGTCTGTAGTAGTGTACGCCTCATAACATAATGCAGTATCAAATATCTTTATTTCACCGTTTACCTTTGCGTGATGGATGTAAATATTATCTAACTTTTTTCCTTTCAGAAATTCGAGACCGAGTACTCCGTCCTCGACACCATCATTACAAGTAGAATTTGATGATGGTAACAATGAGGAAGTCATACCTGAACTTACTGGTCGACGAATCTTCAATGTTGAATACTTATTTGAACAAATGAAGGCTGTGGATCATAGTCCTTTTAATTGCAGTTTTTAAGATATGGATTTTGTGAAGGAGTTGAGATCCGGATTCCAGTCAACTTTTCTGTTCATATGCAAAATGTGTGGCAAAAAAGAAGCATTTAAAAATGAAAAACTAGTCAAAAATTAATACAAATGTTCTTCAAGCAGTCGTATGTTCAGGTAGTGGCTTTTCCCAATTAGATGAGCTTTGCGCTCATTTAGATATACCATGTATGGCGGAGAAATCATTTGGGAAAGAGAATATGTTGCTAGGAGATGTTTTAAAAGATCTCTTTAAACAGCATGTATGAGGCAGGACTCGAAGAAAAACAGATGGCAATTAAAAAAGGAAACGTAGATGCTGATGGCGTTCCTAGCATCACTGTTGTAGCGGACGCATCATGGGGCAAGAGATCGTATCGTACCAGCAATTATAATTCTTTATCCGGGGTAGCGTGCATTATTGGGTATGAAACTAAAAAGGTTTTCTTTTTGGGAATACGGAACTCCTATTGTTCTGTATGCGCTGCTGCTAGTAACAAAAACGTAGAGGTCAAGAAACATAGAAATAGTGGCCAGCCCTCTAGTCGCCCGAGGCTTCTATTAAGCGCGTCGCCAAATCTTTATAAAGCCGACGCGCACTTGGCCCCATGGCCCCAAGGTAACGCCAAACGCCGCAAACATGTAGCTGTTTCCTAGGACGGCATATTTGCGGCGCTTGAGGCTTTCGGCCGAGGATGCCGCAGCGCCAGCGGCGGCACTGGTGCTTGGAACATGGGACGGTGCCAGGGTATCAACGCAAGTAGAATCCCAAACTAGCGGCTGACCCATGCTCCAAGGCACCAGCGTCATTCCGTCAGGTCTCTTGCCGTCGTCCCTGGCCAGCCCGCTGGGTTCGAGGACTGCCGGCACTAAATAAATAATACGAAATACGGCAATGAGAATAAGCCCATCGCTCTAAGAGACTGAAGCTGCACTCGGAGTGCAAGTATCACCTTGTGGGTTATACATCCTCGAGGAACACCAGTATTTAGGCGCGAGTCCCGACGGAGTCATAGACAATGAAACAATTGTGGAAATCAAATGCCCAGCTTCGGCAGCTAATATGACGCCAACAGAAGCAATTTTAAAGAAAAAAAATACTTTCTGTGTGATGGACGAAAGTGATCTTCAGAAGATAAAATTGAAGCGAAACCATAACTACTTTTATCAAGTCCAAGGTCAATTAAATATTTCAAAAAAAAGATACTGTATCTTCGTGGTGTGGACTCCAAAGGGAATATTATTCGAAAAAATTGAAAAGGATACAGGATTCTGGGACAGCATATTTAATAAAATGAGAATTTTTTATTGGAATGCATATTACCTGAAATTATAGATCCACGTCTACCTAGAAAGTTACCGATACGTGAGTTCTTCAAAATAAGCGCATTTTTATACTTTCATTAAAAATAAAAACACAACATTGTATGATTCAGTTTTATTTTATCCAATACACCCAATTTTCAACCTATCAAGTCTATGTTTATATGATCATCATTTTGATATCTGGTGGAACATACCCTTATTTGTCACCGAAGTCGTATATAAAATAAAACAACGGGATATCGATTTTAAAAGTAATCGGACCACGCCAAATTAAAATTACCGCCATTTTGGCCACCTATGACCGCTTGTCAGTATGGCCAAGTGACAGTTGATGCTATAACATTGATTTGACAGAGGTGACATAAAAAGTATCAATTTAAAAATGTTCGGTTGTATCTTTACACAAAACCGACTTATTTATTTTCACGAAAAAATTGGTCGCTGACTGACTGGCTTATTAAAAGCACAAAAGATGCCGCTGGGTCGAAGTGCATCCGAAAGGGCACTCATCTAGATAAGATAAGATAAGATAAGACTGGCTTATTCGCTGATTAAAGGTATCTAAGCCTAAATTAGGGTTTTTTTCAATAACCATAGCCTTATGGAACAATAATTAAAGGAACCGAAAATTCATCAGTAATAGTAGGTATCAGAAACACGGTCGACGTAACTAGGTCGTTAAAAGTTACAAAATTGTTGTAACTACTCATTTTGTTGGCAAATCAAAACTTATAGCCTATACATATTATACTTTACGCCACACCTGCCAAAATGTGAGTTGTACCGCCCTCTACGCGTACGGTAATATGGTAATAATGTTTATATAATCTTGGTATGGAGATGTTCTACTGTTATATTTTACTTACCGCAAAAATTTAGCCGTTGTATGAAGATATTTTACTGCGATATTTTTACTGTGACGTCTCTAGCTAGCTCCGCCTCCCCGCTAGCGCGCTCTTGCTTTATTTATAGCGCCCTGTCTCATTTTAGGTGAAACAACAACATTTTAAACCGTTCGTTAGCGCGTGGTCTCAACTCGGAGTTGAGCGCTGCTTACTGCGGACTCTTGAGCGTTATTTTTAAATATGCGCCATCTAGCGGACGGCAATACACGTGCGTAGCCATTCAGCTTAGATAAACTTGCAATGAATGGAACTAGTGACTGACTTAAAATTGCTTTGTTTGATTTTGCTATTTTCGTGTTATGTTGTTGCAACGATGTATTTTATGCCTTCAAAGTGATTAATATGATGATTTAGGACACTAAAATGCAACATTTTGACGAATTCAACGATACTTTTTTCATTGCGAGCCTAGTAGCGCCATCGCGAAATGCTTTCTGAACTACTACGATGTTTCCAAAGAGATATCGATCTATATTGGTCTATGATCTTTGCTCCTCGTGAAAACACTAGGTACGATGAATTCGTTAAGGAAAAAAAATATCATCCTACCATATAATAAATATGATATATTCGTGTATTTCCGAAAAACTGACGTGACGGTATCTCAATATAAGTTTACTCACATAAAAAAAATACAAGCTTTTGTTACCCTGTACCTACTTACTCTTACTTTATTGACATAGTCAACATGTTCGAAGGGTTTCTCTTGCGATTCTTCCGTGGTTTTAATTTTTTAACCACATAAAATTCTGCCATAATTCAGTTTGACAATACCTATTTTATCTCCATGCTGCATGCTAAATCATGTTGTACTACTAATTGAAACTAGCTTTATGGTACCGTAACCTTGTATTGATAATATTGTCATCTGATTTACAGTCCGTCAAGAAAGAGAAGAAATTAAATGAGGGCGCCACTTTCTACGTAACTGTCACATTATTCGACGTAATAGCAACAATTTAGTATGGTATTTTGTTTAGTTCCATTTTATTTAATATAAACTCTTTCTTGACGGACTGTACACAAGTGTGAGAAATTGCAACTCCATTGGACTTTTTGTTTTGGAGTAGGTACACTTACGTAGATTGTGCGTTTCAGTCAATGATGTACAGGTGCCGGCAAATAACTTGCGCAATGCGGGACGAATTGGAGGGGCAGTTCGAAAGGCGAATTGTTTGTGCGAGCTGACCCCCCATTTAGTCCCGCGTTGCGCAAGTTATTTGGCGGCACTAGTAATATAAAAAAGTTATACGTTGTCTATATGAAATCCCGTGTTTAAAAATGGCCACCAAATCTGACACGTTTATACTTGACGACTCGACATTGAGGCAAGGTCATACAATAGGCTGAGTTTTAGTGTGCCACTTTTGGAGTGCTTATATATAACCTAAATAGATCTTTTTTATATTAAATCATTGGTTTCAGTAATCGTACACTAGTAAACTTTATGATTGTATATTTTTGGAAGATTCGGTCGATACTGTCCCAAATTTTAACATGAGACCTTTCTTCAGATTGAAGTATAAAACGTTTAGGAATTAAAAAGGAATTTATCACACAAATAAATGCCCTTACCGGAATCGACCCCAGGACCTCTTGCTTCGTACCAACAAGGCTAAAGCAGTCATCAATATTTCCTAATATCACTTCTCTAATACATGTATTTATTAGGAATGGAAATAATGCAGACGAGTACTAATCCACAACATGCTCATACAAAACTTTCCAACTACTTCCTCTTCCCTTTTTAGGGTTCCGTAGTCGACTAGGAATCCTTATAGTTTCGCATTGTCTGTCGGTCCGTCCGCGGATAATCTCAGTAACCGTTAGCACTAGAAAGCTGAAATTTGGTACTGATATGTATATCAATCAAGCCGACACAGTGGTAAAATAAAAAGTGATTTATTTTATTTTATTAGGGTAACCTCCCCTATACGTAACGTGGGGAGTGTTTTTTTTTCATTTCAACCCTAACGTGTCATATATTGTTGGATAGGTATTTAAAAATGAATAGGGGTTTGCTAAAATCATTTTTTGATAATGTTAATATTTTCGGAGATAATCGCTCCAGAAGCAAAAAAAATGTGTCCCCCCCCTCTAACTTTTGGACCATAAGTTTTAAAAATATGAAAAAAATCTCAAAAGTAGAACTTTATAAAAAAATCTAGGAAAATTATTTTGAACTTGATAGGTTGAATAGTTTTTGAAAAAAATTACAATATAATTTCTGAACTAAGTTTGTCATTTAACCGTATAAGCAGGTGTTTATTGTACAGGTGCGCCCATACATTACATTAGGTCGAAAATTTGTCGTGCTCGAACTGTCCTAGTTGTCTATGGTCGTTCGTTGTCTAATAACAAAATTGTTCGCAAAGTATATTGCTTGTATTGTTCGCTAAGTATTGCTTGTTTAACGCTTAAGTGGGGACACTTACTGTGACGGACGGAAAACTACGGAACCCTACACCGAGCGTGGCTCAACACGCTCTTGGCCGGTTTTTTTTTTTAAATATCTTACTTAGTTTTAATTTCATTTAGTTAATTCTAGTCCGAAATCATAGTTTTGTTATCATCGTATATATACTTTAGAAAATAAATAATTTCTCACTACTTCATAATTATAAGATTCAAGACTCTTCGCCAAGGTCGACCAGACCCATCGAGGTGCTTTTATTGTTTTTAGAGCTCCTTTGTTTACACTTAAAAAATATTGATTGCAGTTTTCAATTTCAAAATAAGCGCTCTTCGAGAATAATCCAGCTTACGCAAATTATTACCTGTTTACGTGAGATGTCAATAGCATAATTAAAAATATCGGATACCTTCACCAATGAGAACCAGCCAAGATACCCGAATTATCGACGCACTCAACGTGGCCGAACAACGCAGCGAACACGTCAGAAGTTACGAGAAGATTCCATGTGTTTCTACTTGCCCCTAGATGGCAGCGGCAGTATATAAACAAACGCCGGCCCGCGTTTTACGTCAATTGTCAATTGAGTCCTTTCGAGTTCATTTCGCTGCGTTTTTGAGGAAAACACGAAAAGTACGATCAAGATGAAGAAGTTCAGTGTATCTACGTATACCTTAGCCTTCTTAGTAATATTTGGAGCCAATCTAGCCTTGGCTGAAGAGAAATGCGGTGAGAAACGGGATTTGTACAAACGGCGGAACAGTCTCTTCGACCAAGACTTCGGTTTGATGTTCTCACCTGGTGACTTCTTGACTTCCATGATGTCTCCCTTCTCGTTCCACGACTACTATCGGCCCTGGCGACACCTGGCTTCCCTGAACAACGACGTCGGTTCCACTATCAAGACCAATAAAGACCAGTTCCAGATCAACTTGGACGTTCAGCACTTCAGCCCTGACGAGATCACTGTTAAGACTGCTGATGGATACGTAGTCATAGAAGGGAAACATGAGGAAAAGGAGGATGAGCATGGCTTCGTTTCTCGGCAGTTTATGAGGAGGTACTCCTTACCTAACGGTGTGGAGCCCGAGAAGGTGATCTCCCAGCTGTCCAGCGACGGAGTTCTGACAGTGACGGCACCAAGGCAGCTCCAACTGGAGAACAAATCGGAGAGAGTGGTGCCCATCACGCAGACTGGACCTATCAGAAAGGAAATAAAGGAAAAACCCGACTATCCACCGAAGAATCCCTATTCCCAGGAAAGTTGCGATAAAGATGCTTGCTCAAAGAAAGATTAAGTGGTCCTTCCCGTTCCAAGTTATTGGCTAGTCATCTAATATTTTAACAAGTTTAAGACTGATATTTTTTAATAAAAGTGCTTTTTATTAAAACTTTGTTTTTATCTTCAATTTACTGCAATTAGATTCGTAAAAAAAGTACAACCGAATTGAGGACTCCTCCTTTTTTTGAAGACTAACTCTACGAGTAACTTTTTTCATTTGAAACAACAATTTATATTATATGTACGTAGTTTACACAATAGTCATTCTCTGTTTTTGACCTTTCTAATAGCAAAAATAAATTGTAGCTTGATTGTATCGGTGTAATTATCGCAAATATTATTTATTATGAATACAAAACTAATTTATTATCAGTATTAACACGTTTTCTGCCAGGAACCCGTCTAGTGGGCGCCCACGGCGTAGTCGCTTTCCTCTACATACGAGGAAAACCACGGGATCGGTTACGAGCGTAGCGCAGTGAATGTTTAAATACTGCTACGCGCTACAGCGTAGCACACGTAGCGTCGCGTGGCTTCGAATGGGTAAATAATGTATAATAAATCATTAAAAGAAGACATATATTAGTCCTTTATTCTCTTTTATTCTTTATTATCTATAATTCAGTTAGTCATGTTTAAATATTTGAGTCACACTTAAATGCTGTAAAATATTGATGAAAGTGTTTTATAATTATAATACATAATTAGTCTTATTTTATTATAATGGAACTGTGATATTCTATGGCATTTCTGTTGATTAGAAGTAATTGGTCGTTAATAACGGTTTTCAATGGCGTTTGTACTACCCGAGCATTCAAAATAATCAGAATCTACTGTTATCTACAAAGTTTATTAACAGTTCATAGTTCATCATCGTCGACCTCTGTTATATTTAATAAAACTCTTTGAAACTCCTTGTTAAAGTAGTCGGATATCATGTTCCAAGCGTTCACAGAATACCAAACAATTATACTTAGAGAAAAAACAACACGAAATATTATACCAAACATTTTTAAACATACAAAGTCAATACAATTTACAATTCTATCTGAATAAATATAATCAGCGTCTGGCACAAAGAAATGTTTGCAGTATTTAATTATAATAATATAATAATTTAATATAACCCCTACCAGATATATACCAGATATATTATCCCTAGTTACCTAACTGTAGCGACTCGATAAAACAGGTCTTACTCATCCCAACTTGGACAGATAGGTAGGAAAAAAAACAACAACAGTAATAAATACTTTATATTCAGAGCAATGACGCGTATTTGCAGTGTCCAAGAGGCAACCGGTTGGCTCGCGGTATTTGAACTTGGAATGGGGCGGAAATATAAAAATGTATGAAAAAGTTTATTTGTCGCGAGGCCGATTGAAACAGCAGTTGCCTGAAAGTGTGTTCGCTGTTTATGTAGGTATGCTGTTTCAACTTTCAATCGAATAGCTGGCGACATTTATTTTTCTTTCACCCCCCTTCCAATTTCCGCCCCAGTCTAAGTTGTCCGAGTTCGGATTACACAAGGCGGTCCCAAAACCAAAAACGCTTCGGGAGCACAAATACCGCGAACCATCCGGTTGCCTCTCGGACACTGAAACTACGCGTCATTGCCTTAACTATTACGAAATTATTCGGAACGTAGGTATCAATCTTTCACTATTATTATTAATATTTTTAAGATTTTTAAATCATAAAAACTAACAACAAGGACAGGGTTCTTTGATTGTTACGTCACAATCAAATAATCCCAACAAATTCCAGACTAACGAAGCGTTAGCGTCAGTTACAGCGAGAAGCGAATTTAATTGTAGTCAATTACCGTAAGTACCGTTAAAAACGAACGCAACTGATTAAGTTTAGCTAAAATGATTAAGATTAATACTTTAAGGCCCGATTTTATAAAGATCCGTACCAGTACCAGTAGGTACGGTACCTATTCCATCCATCCATATCAACTGCGAAGCGATGCTAGCTTTTTTCATAGGTAATTAGTTAAGGGCCCCTTCGGGGCCCAACTTGGAAAGTTAGGTAGGAAAAAAAAAAAAAAAGCTAGCTTTTTTCTTTTTCTTTTTGTGCGACTTGTATACATTATTTTGTTGAACTCCTCCTCTTCTGAATTCAAATTTCAACTGTACTGGTTATTACAGGATTTCGCTTTTTGTCATTATAAGCGCGCTTGTGTGTACTATTCGTATATTTCTTTGGTATCTATATTTCATAAGGGGAGAGAGTCACTTATACTGCTTACCAAGCTATACTTGTACTAATAGGCATTATCCAGTTAAGGTTGTACTGAGGAATTTAAAACAAGCCTCCTTTTTTATTACATATAAAATAACGAATGTGACGTTTGTATATAATAATACTACTATTATAAATGCGAAAGTATGTCTGTCTGTCTGTCTGTTACCTCTTAAACCGCTGAACAGATTTAGGTTAAATTTGGTATAGAGAGTTTGCGTCCCTAGGAAAGACAGGATAGTTTTTATGAAATTAACTGGGTAAACATTTGTATCGAGCTACGATATAAAGGAGTCCACGTGGACGGAGTCGCGGGCAGGAGCTAGATATATAAAAGTAAATAATGTCAAAAAACTGAATTACTTACTAAAATACTATTTGACATCTGGGTTTATCTTTGTCTTTATAATACGGGGGGCTAAAGTTTACAATTGCCCTGAGTATCAGAACACATTTTGAATTTGAAATAGGTAATGATTTTAAGCTTTTAGTCACTGGATGTTGTTCATTAATTGCTGATTAATACAGTCGCAAATTGTAATAAGATTAATAACACTATAAGTACCTGATCTATTATGGAATATCCAAAAACAACTGCCTTTTTAACCGACTTCAAAAAAGGTTTCTCAATTCGACCGTATATATATATTTTTTATGTATTTCCCCGGATAACTTCGTCGTTTATGAACCGATTTTGATTATTCTTTTTTTGTTGGAAAGGGAGTATCCCAAGGGTGGTCCCATGGTAAGGAAACAGGCTCTGATGGTGGAATCCTGAAGAAATTGAGGGAAACTCGAAAAAATTGTCTTTCCGACTAGTGTGTTCCTTAATATTATTCAATATAAAGAATTTTAAAGCCCTATTATTTTCCCTAATAATCAACGCATTTGCTCTCGGAAATCAGTTCATGTGGTAAATTGGAAAATAAAAGTGGAAATGTTCTCGTGGGTTGGCGGAGTACTAAATTGAAGTCGGTTAAAACTGTTTTTAAAGTAAACTATTACCATATCAAAATAAAATGATCTAGTGGTTATACTACATGTAGGTACTACATTTACATAAGCGTTAGTAGTCATTAGGACATTCTCATAAAAGGTCACAATTTATTTAACTAATCGCTCCCGCCGGCGACTTCGTCTGCGTGGACCCGGGATAAAAACTATCCTATATTTTAATCCAGGCTATTTATAAACTATCTTCGTGCAAGATTTCATCCCAAGCGGTTGAGCCCGTCTAAGCGTGATTGAGTATCAAACATCTAAACATACAAACTTTCACATTTATAATATTAGTAGGATTATTTATTTCTTTATCATACCCGCATCCCTGATGGGGGGAAGACTGTAATGGCGTCAAATTAAAATACAAAGATTGGTAATGTTATCATTCAGTGCTTTGCGTATATGGTAAATATTTTGAAAATAAGGGCTACATTTTGTCAATTTAACAGAAGTTTTGTCAAACGTAAATTTTCAATAGTAATGCATCAAAATCTACAATGACATTGGTGATAAATATGAATGAATATATTATTATTATTACTCTCAATTTTAATTAATTTAGCCGTTTGTATCGTTTGCATTGATTCACCCCCTCTCTCCCCCTCCCTCTTCGTGGCATTCAAACGTACACGATGCTACAGTTTTATCTTTACAGAGGCCATTGTTTTGTGATCATTGTATCGGCCAATGCACCGAAGTGTACTCATAACATCCATACCAAGTACCAATACCTTGCATAACCGTCGCGCAATTTTATACATACCGGTGGGCAACAACGGCAGTAAAGTTTTTCAATTACAGTTGTTTTGTTATGGACAGTAGTGCCATCTTCAACGGCATGGCATGGCATGTGTCCCATCTGGGGCTTATTTGGTTTTATTCGGTGGCAAACGGCATGGCATGGCTTCACTTTGCCATTTTGTAGACAGCATCCCAAACAATTTTTCTCGCATTGCTTAACATTTTTATTATTCTATGGTCAGGGTTTCGATAACTTTTTCTATTTTAATTTGTTTACTTACCTATCTACTCGCCTGAAGTCCATATAATAAGTCCGCTTAAAACCCATGCCAGAAATCGATATATGTCGGTAACTTTTCGAGGGTAATGTAGGTGGATATAGGATTTTCCTCGAAAACATATATTAGAAGGTTCACCAGTTTTGTTTAAAGTTAACGTGTATATAAAACAAAATAAAGGAACTTTTTCTGAATCAAATAAGAAGCTTCTAAAAGTTATTCGCGAGAGTAAAATCGAATGCGCCATAGAAACTTTCCCATTCCGTTCCAATGTAATACCTAAAAACTGATTGAGCTGTGCTCTTTTTATTTACTTAAAAACACAAAGAAATATAACTAACGATATTTTATTATTAGTTCCTCTTATAGTTACTTGATTAATTTCTGTTTTTAAAAAGGTTGAGGAAGGTTTTTTTCAGTTTTTCCACAAATCTAGCGCCTAAGCTTCAGCGCGCTTCTAGTCTAGCGCTAGACTTCAGTCTGTAAACCATAAAAAAGAAAAAGATACATAAAGCTTTAAACGCTAATGAAGGTCATAATTACCAATTTTTTATCGTTTTTTTTTAAGATTCTTGTCTGTGTTTGCAAAATTACACCAGAACTATTTTGGATTTCATTTAGTTTTAATTTAAGTATAATAATTATTTAGCTTGAATGTAAAAAAGAAATATCCGTACGTTAGGCCGTTGTGCGTGTAAATAAAAATGTCCGCATAATTTCCTACAGTGTCATACAATATTCTCCCATTGTGTGACAAAACGTATGGGATTTTCGTAACACAATGGGATTTCTATTTTTTTGGGACATATAAGAATATCTTATAATTATTTAAATTTAAATTTTAATTGTGTATACTCGTACATTTGCACATAATCACGAGTTTAAACCTACCAAATGCTGTCCAATTTAGACGAAAAATTAAACGATAGAAAAATAGGCCCAGCTAATAGGTAACCATCTCGATAGGCTTTCGATAAATAAACCGCACTCAAATCGGATCATCCGTGTGGAAATTTATAACACCCCCTTAATTATTTGCGTCGCGGGTTAAATAAATAATGTATGTATGTAAATAAAATACTTTATTGTGCACAAGACGCAGGTAAAAATACAGACAAAAAGGTTAAATCGGTACAAAGGCGAATTTATCCCTGTAAAGGATCTCTTCCAGTTAACCTTTGAGCAATTGAGTTGAGATCAGCAACAGAAATATAGACCAACTGACACGTGTACAGACGTATTTACCTCGACGCTACAGTAAATTAATCTTAATACATATACTATATGCAAGTACGAATAATAAAAAATAAATACTATACACATACTACAAATATATATATTTATATATACATATATACAAGAAAACATCTATACACAATATACAAACAGAGATTAAATCACAAGTCATTGCATTGCAGAGCCATAACTTTTTCAACTTTTTTGTATTCATTAAAGATCATACAATTCTCTTAGAATGCTTTAAAGTTTTTAGGGTTAGGGAACCTGTGTGTTAAATTGTTATTTTTTAGCAAGGCATCTAACTATATTAGGGACGATATATTTTGCGTACCAGTTGACCAAGTCCACACACTCAGATAAATTATACCAAAATATATATTGATATCATATTAAATATATTATTTCGATATCTGATATGACAGTATATTGCGGCTCTGTAACGGCCGCTAAATCAATATAATTCAAATTAATTTATTAAATTAAATTAAATTGAGATACGATTGCGTTATAATTCATTATTACTTTACTATGTAAATCGAATGTTGTTATGCTAAATACCAATAAATAAATATGTCACTTCAAGACAAAATAATGCATAGAAAATAAATAAGTAGGTTCTTATAATTGTATTTAACAATTATTACGGCAAGAATTTTGATTTTGGAATTGACTTGGCTAGATAATATTAAAGTATTTTATTTATTTATTTATAGTCTAACCCAATTAAATTGGGACTTTCGGGTAAAGGGTTCCTCAAACTAAAACTTTTTCAGTGATTATATTGTTTTACATAAATTAGGTCAGTTACTGTAACTAAAAGTTATTAAAGCTTAAAATGAAGTTTCAAACGTTATTATTTTTAGTTGAGGAATTGTGTGGCCGACTGTACCTACTACCTACTTTATTATTTCGTTTATTAATAAGTACACAACTAATTTGCATCGATTCCCTTTTTCCCTCCTTTCATGGAGTGGTTGTGTTTAGGATTAGGTGTGAAGTAATTTGCATTTGAGTAAAAACAAAAGTTACTTATAGAGGAAAAAAATATTTATTCCTAAATAAAGTGAGATCGAAATCCACTTAACTTTTCACACTTAAATCAGTCTTAATCATATAACAAAACTTGGAAAGTGAGTGAGAATACTGTAAACTAAACACGTCGCGTCGGCCATTGAATTTAGCTCTGCCTGGCGGGCTAAATTCCATGACCGAATGATCACATAAAGGAATTACTTCTTCTCGCCGTTGGCCTGGGTGGGGGACTGGTCCTTGATCTCCTTCCGAACTGGTCCAGTCTGACTGATGGGAACAGATCTCTCGTTCTTCAGAGCCGGGGCCACACGGGGAGCGATGATCGACAGGACGCCGTCAGATGAAAGCCTGGACTCTACAGCCTCAGGATTGCAGCCTTCTGGGAGCGCGTACCGCCTGGAGAACTGGCGGGAGATGTAGCCATGCTCGTCCTTCTTTTCCTCGTGTTTCCCCTCGATGACGACGAAGCCGTCGGCAGTTTTCACGGAGATTTCTTCAGGAGCGAAGTGCTGCACGTCGAGGTTTACTTGGAACTTCTCCTTGTCGGACTTGATGGTGGAGCCGACGTCGCGGGCCGCGGCGGCGAGCTGCCTCCACGGGCGGTAGTAGTCCCTCGAAAGCATGGGAGCTACGGCGGCGGTGAGGAGGTCATCAGGGGTCAGCGCCAAGCCGAAATCTTGCTCCATCAGGCGATGGGGATGCTCGTAGCCCATGATGAAAGGTAGCAGAGACATTTTTGCGTTGATAATTTTAGCTTGCGAGAACGGTTGTTGCACTGAAGTTTCCACTTGCGTTGCTTTCTTTCGAATAACATGCCGGTTCGCCGGCCGGCGAGTTTATATACGTTCGAGTGAGACATCTAGCGGCGAGTAGAAGTTTCGAGAACTAGGGGCGGAGCGAGCGCTGGTGTGCGTCGACGGTGTGATTGTGCGGGGGGCACACAGCTGTTTATTGATCCGGCGAACTTTCGAGGGCATTCTTTGTTTGTCTAGACGAGTATGGATGCATTGTAATACCTATGTATGTAACTATGTACACAGTGTCGGGTGTAAGTTGCAATTGTCAGAATTGCAATTGAGTTGTTTTTAGGTACGAGTATATATTTTAATTTAGAAACAATGAAGTTCAGGCTTATGAATGAGATCATAGACCTTGTGAAATTAAAATAAATAATATATATCTTGTATATACAATTTGTTTATTAATAAATATATTTATAATTATTCAGATAACTAATTATATTGATAAAAAGGTTCATAAGGGATAGGTATTAAGATAAATTGATAGCAATATTAAAATAATACAAGTATAAAACAGATCTAAACATATGTAGGTAGATATAAAACCGTCTATATATTTAAGAAGTTTTTTGTTTTATAAGTTTACTAGCTTCCGCCCGCGACTTCGTCCGCGTGGACCCGGGATAAAACTATCCTATATTTTAATCCAGGCTATAAACTATCTTCGTGCAAAATTTCATTCAAATCGGTTCAGCCGTTTAAGCGTGATTGAGTAACAAACATCTAAACATCCAAACATCTAAACTTTCGCATTTATAATATTAGTAGGATAAATTATGTCTAAAGGTGGATTTAAACATTTACAATGTTCATATACCTATATCATAAATATCATAATACTCATATGTAGGTACCTACATCTAATCGTTTCGGCATATTAGCAGACGATTTGACGGGATAGGAGACTAACCCCCTTATTCATAAAACTTAAAATGTGCTTTGTCCCTTTCTTACGAACACAAATGTCAAAGTGACAGATAAGTACAAATGAATTTTAACGCCATTTTAGTTAAAACAGGCTTGCAGGACGTTTATGAATAGGGCCGTAGCTTCTTCTGCTTATTTAAGTGCTAAGCTCTTGTCGGTGTAGTTCAAAGTAGGCCTTCCATTTTACCATGAACTACATTAAAGGGAAATTAGTGCAGTAGGTTCCTGTTACTTTCTGCACCGCAGTATACCTACACAGCCGCCTGTTGTGTAGCCAGTAACCCTGCAGGGGCTGCAGGATTTCAGTAATCTTCGGCTAAGACTAAGCTACTTACATATTTTTTTTATATCAATAAAAGTCGATGTTTATACGCATCGCACCGAATTATGATTTGTACAGAAAGCAAGTTTCCTGGCATCCAATCCAAGTCGTGCGAAAAAATACTGAATAGTCTACTACCTAAGTACCTACTCGTTTTATGGATGGTTTTTCATTCCCTAACAGTCATGCATACCTACCTAAATCGGATGACTTTTTTCTGTTACTAGGCTAAACAAAATAAAAAAAAATACACATTCACTGCACAGGTGTGTGCATGTGTCTCTACCCTATTCCTAGCCTAGATAACACTTAAAAGCCTATTTAGATTTCATCAAAATTATAAACAACACAATGCGTCTTTATATTTCAACAACTTATTTACCTAATTGGTTACCAATTTAATTAATTCTAAATTGTTCAACTTTTCGTTCAACAATGGAATCAATCACATTTTTGGGCGAGTTTAGTAGGTCCGTATCCTTAAAAACTTCAACTTCTTATACTTGCTACTTATGGTTATTTTATCACTTTACTAATATTTTATCCTGTCACAGGAATAAGTAATGACACTGAAAATAGAAATACCCAACAGCTGACGGTAACGGCTGGAAAGAAATTCAAACTTACATCTGCCATTTACTTTTTCGCGTGTTCTTTATTTATTAAATAAGTATTTTATTACCTAATACCCCAAAAAACCACAGTATTTTTTGATACATCGTGCGGGCTACGTTTAGTACCTACAGAAGTATCTGTACGTTAGTATGCATAGGTAGGTTCCAAATGCAATTTACCCGCAGTTAAAAAACAAACGAAACAAGCCTATACAATCGAAACACAATTTATTCATGATGAAGAATTTACGACAATTCATTATCTAGAACGTAACTACGTAAACAATCAGACCTAAACTGAATGAATACTATAATAGGTACCCTATCGTGGCATGGAGCAATCTAGAAACCTTGAGATAGGTCACGGCCCGCTTTAGAACTCGTCGAAGGTTCCAGAATAGAAGCTTCTCGAATTTCGCGAACAGTTACACTTTAGTACGCGCTACTCGACGCCAGGGCAGCACAACCGTTGGTTTGGTACGTTTGTTTAAAGACGTTTTTTGGTGAATTTTATCGTAGTTAATTGGTTTTTCTTATTATAACGTTTTTAATATTATGACTAGCTTCCGTCCGCGACTTCTTAGGCGTGAACTCGGGATAAAATCTATCCTATATTTTATACTATCTTCAGTATACGAGCCGTGAGCGAGTAACAAACATCCAACCAAACATCTAAACATCCAAACTTTCACATTTATGATATTAGTTGGATAAATAGTGCCTCTGTGAGTAGAGTAGAAACCGTTCATTGTCATCGCTCATTGGCCTATGATATCTATAAATATCATACGTCCATCCTAGTGCTGGGCAAAGGTTTCATCTTATATAGGCTGTAGTCTTCGTGCAGAGCGGGTTGACTATTTAAAGTTAATAGTACAAGAAATTCAAAAGAAGTTATAGTTTAAAAACTGGCCAAGTGCGAGTCGGACTCGCTCACGAAGGGTTCCGTACTACTTATTAATCTTATTATCTATAAAAAGGCAAAAATAAACACATTTGTTGTATGGGAACCCCCTTAAATATTTATTTTATTCCGTTTTTTCATTATTTGTTGTTATAGCGGCAACAGAAATACATCATCTGGGAAAATTCCATTTGTCTATCACGGTTCATGAGATACAGCCTGGTGACAGACGGACAGATAGACAGACGGACGGACAGCGAAGTTTTAATAATAGGGTCCCGTTTTACCCTTTGGGTACGGAACCCTAAAAACATGGGAAATCGAATTGAATCTTCTAACGATGACCGCCAAACTTATATACTTTAGGAATAACTTCAGTAACACGATTACACCTACTTGTGTTTTGTATTGAGTTGATAAGATAACTATTACGCTGCTCCAAAATTAATTTTGCAAGTAAGGTTTGTTAGCATAATAATGTATAGAAATGTTGCTGATCTCTGACTCGTTTTTATGTTATTCCGCTACTCAACACGAGATGTCGCTACAACTCGTACTAATGAATGTTTGTCAAAATTCATAACAGATGGCGCTAATGTCCTAAAATTTACCATTTTTGCAAAACAAAAAATGAAAACGAAATAACTTTCGATTTTGTTCTAAATATTTGATCATATTGACATATGTTTTTTATACTATATAGTGGCTGAAAGAAATTCTATGGTCTTGCGTGACGTGAAAAAAACAAGTTGTCAAGTCAAGTCAAAGAGTCGAACAAAACAAACCAATTGAAATGAATCAAAACATAAACTTGAAACTACTCATCTCAGAATAATTATTTGGTTTAGGCTGCATTCCAAGTGAATTAGTTACTAACATCTACTGCAGTCATAAGATTTTTCCACAATGGTGAATTATTGCTGCGTGCAGGGATGCGGCCGCAACAGCAAACAAAACAAACACCTGAACTACTATAGCTTGCCGAAGGAAAGGCGACGGTATTTTATCTATTTATCCCTTATTTATAACTAAGACAATGATTTATTGATTGATTTACTTTATAAAATATTTAGTCGATGTCTGCATGTGGATAATGATGAGGAAAGAGGTTTTTATTGGGTTCTTACATTGCAGTATTTTTGCGAATGGTCTTTTCTTGCCAACATATCCATATCTACCATTCATGCTACACGAGAATTCCCGCACAATATGATTTCTTTTAGAAAAAATCGAATCCTGAGTCTTCATTTATCATTAAAATACTTCAGTTCTGAGCTTTCTGAATTTTTACTGTTTAAAAATAGAAACTTCATAAAAAATGGCTTACCTGTGCACATTCAACAAATTATTTTTATTTCAGACAGGTGCAATGGCTGGAAGCAGCGGGCCGCGGGGACTTGCTAGAGAAGGACAAAGTGTTGGTGTCACACCGTTTCTGCTCACGGCACTTCCCTCCGTCGTCCATCAAGAACAAACATTTGTGCGATACTGCTGTGCCTTCACTTTGTCTGCCGGGAACTACTGGGAAAGGTGGGATTGTTTTACTTCATCTTTTTTTTTCTCAGAAGCCGTTAACTTTTTAGGTAAAGCTAAAAGGTAATTGTGTAGAACCCATAAGGTTAGCTTTGCTTTATAAAAGTCCTGAAAAGAGTACTGTTTCTGTAAAAAAATACATTTGATGGAACCTTTGTTGGTAAAACAAGGGTAAACCAGGTAAAGGTATTCATTATAAGTGGTATGTGGCGGTTGGTAAATACTACTAGGTACAATTGCTGAGTAACTAATGAAAAACTGGCGCCCATTGCACGAAGCTACAATTTTACTAGTCTACAATGTGTAACAAAAATAACGCAAAACCGTTTAAGGGCATACCAGGTACTGTGTTCTGATAATTTTATTTTTGGTACTCCCTGTATACTGGCAACTAAGGTCAAAAGGCCAGTTGTTATTGCTAGTATAGACTTGTAAAATCGTAGTTTCATGAAAGAGCCTCGTGTCTGATGAACATTTCTATCTAACCCTTTCGTTCCGGATGACAAGTTAACGTCTTGTGCAATGTGCTCTCAGATCCGCTAGACGAGTATAATCGTTTTAAAAAAAATATCCTGGATTAGGGCAATCGACAGTCACTTGCACAACCGGACACATTGCGTCCTGTACTCTAGGCCTCTGGCAACATTACCGTCATTTTGACAATATTAGCTGACGCGTTATCTCGTCTACCGGCTCTGAAAAGCGTTTTACGTGGCCGAGTTAAGTCGCCTTTCGGACGTAAGAGCATAATTTCAAGTTAACGAGGTAGATTTTGTGTATGACCGTGCCGGAGGGAAAGGGCTAATCAATTGATGAGCTAATGGTGATTCCAGATAGCGAGATCCCCGAACACGCGGGCATAGTGTGCGACAGCTGTGGGCTGGCCGTCGCCGGGTTCCGGTACAAGTGCGTCTCCTGCGCCGACTTCGATCTGTGCCAGAAGTGCGAGATGAGGGAGACCCACCCGGACCATTACATGCTGAGAATGCCAAGGCCTTTGAAATATGTAAGTTAGTGTGACAAATGTTGACATTCTTAGAGCTTGATCCATCAAGTGATACATTCAGCTCTTTATCATGGCCATGATAAAGTGTGCTTTGTGGCAAAGACCTTCTCTAACTTCAAGTGGTCGAGGTCTTTAGTGACTGGTCTCAAATGCTTTTGTTATGATTCAGCAAATGTTTATTCTCTAAA
The DNA here is from genome assembly GCA_947049275.1 of Epinotia bilunana. Lineage (NCBI taxonomy): Eukaryota > Metazoa > Arthropoda > Insecta > Lepidoptera > Tortricidae > Epinotia > Epinotia bilunana. The sequence goes on along the minus strand of OX346275.1, from coordinate 9,989,227 downwards.
TTGTAATAATTTCCCTGTAAATATTAAGGGAAGAATGAAACAAATATGTAAATGATTTAAGTCTGTTATATATTTATAAATACGTAGTCGGTCCCAAAGTTCTGTCACAAATGAAAATAAAGGGTAAAAACAAAAGTAGCAATCAATTTTTAATAAATTATATACCGATTTAAAGTACATTTAATAAAGAATTAAAATTACTCAAAATTATTCAAAATGACCTCCTTTGTTTTTAATACAGGCCCTTAATCGGTGCGGCCAGTCGTCTATCGCAGCACGCACCATTTTCATATCTATCTCAGTGACTGCTTTTCTTAAAGATGACTTTAGGCTCTCCAAATTTTTATGTGGTTTAGCACAGACCTTCCCCTCTAAGACCTGCTAAATTTTATAGTCCAAAGGATTAAGGTCCGGACTAGAGGAAGGCCAATCTTCGTGTCTTATAAAGTCGATTTTTTGACGGTCAAACCAGGCTTGAGTGGTCTTGGCTTTGTGTGCTGGCGCAGAATCCTGCTGGAACACAAAATTATGTCCCGAAAATAGCGTGTTGGGCAGATCTTTGACAACCTTATCCAAAACTGTCTCTTGGTATACTTTCGCACTGATTTTGACACCTTTTTCGCAAAAATGAACCTCAGTTGGCCCGTAATAAGATACACCCAACCAGACCATCACTGATGATGGATGATGCCCATGTTGCACCCGCGGAACTCTTTTTCCTGCTTTTTCAGAGCTCCTAGCGTACACTCTATCATTCTGTTTATTGTACTTCTCTTCAATATCGAACATCTTTTCGTCTGTAAGAGGATATCACGGTGTCGATTTTTCGCGTACCGCTTTAACAACTTCCGGGATCTTTTAAGCCTTATTGTTTTTAGACGGGCATTAAGTAAGTGCCCACGCTTTTTTTTGTATGCTCGTAGACTAAGATCTTCGTTTAAAACTTTTTTAACGGTTTTTCTACTGACACCCATCTGCAAAGCCATCAATTTCTGTTTTCGGACAGGATTTCTTGCTATGCGCGCCTTGATCGCTTTGATCACTGCTGGTGTTCGTACGGAGCGAGGCCGGCCAATTCTTTTCTTGTCCTCAACACTGGAGACTTCATTGTACCTATCAATAGTACGGTACACAAACCTAAGCGTTATTTTGAAATTTTTGAGCAACTTGAAAATGGTACTTGGCGAGTGCCCACAGCGGTGCAATGCTAAAACAGCTATTCGGTTTTCTTTCAATGTCCACTCCATCGTGAGAAATTGCAACGAATGACTGTTTTTTGTTTTAAAATAATTGTCAAACATTTAAAAATGGAATGCAATAAAATTTTCTTAAAATCATCTTCTAAATTTAAAAATAATATGCCAGTGACAGAACTTTGGGACCGACTACGTATATTATATTTATAATAATAGTTAGATGCACCATAAATTAAGAACCTGTCAGAGGAGTATGGAGCGCAGCATCCTGGGATATAGACAGATAGACAAGAAGAGAGCCACAGAGATGAGGAAAGTCACAGGATTGGAGGATGTAACAAAGAAAATCAAGCAGTGGAGATGGGCAGGCCACATATTAAGAGAAAAAACAGACAAGTGGACCACGGTTGTGACGGAGTGGACTCCCAGGATTGATATCAATAGAAGAAGTGGAAAACCAAGCTGTAGTTGGTCAGATGATATAAAAAAAATTGCTGGGCCATTATGGACAAGATTGGCCAAAGACAGACAAAAATGGGAAATGTTAGAAGAGGCCTATGTGTCTGCTGGACACGCTGATACAGAAACAATTGAAGAATTTTAAATATTATATAATGTCAGCATTAAAAAAAAAACAAAAAAAAATTGTTACACTTGATTCTATTATTCAATCAATCAATCAATAAGCCATTTAATCTGAACTTGAAGTGTTGTTTGGTTACAGAATTTGATTAAAGAATATCTCTGAGTTCAGTTTGCCGTACGGCATAGGCCTCCTCCAGCATTTTCCACTGTTTTCTGTCTTTCGCGACCCTTCTCCAGTTCGGGCCTGCTGTCAGTTTTAACTCGTCTTCCCACCTTGTGAACCTTCCACCCGGTGTCCTGTTGCCGTCTCTAGGATACCAATCTGTTACTATTTGGCTCCATTTCTCTTGTGTACTTCTTAGTAGGTGTCCTGTCCATCTCCACTTAAGTTGGTCTATTTTTTGTAGTACATCTGTTACTCTTGTTTTCCTCCTTATAAAAGAGTTTCTTATCCTGTCTTGCCTTCTGATTCCTAATATACTTCTTTCCATCGCCCTTTGGCAGTATTTTACCATATTCCTGTGCTGTTCTGTAAGGGACCAGGATTCTATTATTACAAAAATGTGTCTTAAATCATTTTCTTTGTTTCCAGAAACTAGCGGATGACCTGATCACAAAATGGCGCGCGTTTTTCGCCGCGAAACACGCTACGCCTGACTCGGACAGCGATGATGAGCCTATTACCAAATACAGGTCACTCGCATCTCATAATCAAAAAATCAAAATCAAAAATTCTTTATTTGTTTAAAGTACATATTTTTATCAAGGAATGGGGCCGCCCAGTAAGTATTATTGCCTGTGTTGGGAGACACCGCTCTTCCAGTAACATGAGACACATAGGTACGTGTAAACTAATTTGAAAAAAAAATCCATAGTCATCATATCAGCGGATAGACATCCACTGCTGGACATATGACTCCCCCAACGAGTGCCAAAGTGCATCCAGTGGACTCCCGCTACCTTTACCAGGTCCTCAGTCCACCCCGTGGGGGGAGATTTTGTATTCACTCCGTGATTTGCTCGCACCGCTACAAGTACCTACATCCCCGGCTTCGGCATAATGATATCTAGGTTTACAGGTTTAGTTTAAAAAAAAAGTTTATTGGTGCAAAAAATAATTTATTGCAAATTTTGAAGAAAGGAAAACCTATAAACCTAGTCTTTCATTGTGTCAATAACGTACTAAAAAATCATTGGGATTGGAAAATATTTAGAAGTGGAAAAACGTTTTCTCTTATTGTATGGACGAGTACGTAGTATTCCAAAGGTACACTTCGCATAGGTTTAATATAAAATTCTACCTTCCAATAAAATTATTATTATCTTTCCTGAAGATGTGCGGGATCTCGAAGAATTGAGAGGGCGCCACCGCCCACGACCGGAAGTAGCCGTTTGCGTCAAATGAGTCACTACACACCATCGCTGTGACGCAAACGGCTACTTCCGGTCGTGGGCAGTGGCGCCCTCTCAATTCTTCTGGATCCCGGACATCGAACGGAACTAGAGCTGGGCGTTTTTTCCCGTAAGCGTTTTCAAAAACAGTTTCTCGTACAATAACGGAAAAACAGTTTGTGGCTAGAACCGCAAACAGTTTTTATAAAAACGATGACAAGGAGCTACGAGTAGAAGGCGACAGTCGCACGCAACGGTTGCAAAGCAAAACGTAAAAACGCAACTCGAACCGTTTCGTTTCACTTCGTTTGGCGACCGGCGACGGCGGCGACGCACGGAGAAACAAGTTATTTTTGAAACTGTTTTTCAAAACAGTTTTGTGATTAAGAAAAACGGTTTCGTTTAACGAAAAAGTCGAAACGACCCAGTTCTAAACGGAACAGATAATATGAAAAATGGTTGAACTGCAGGAACCACAGTGGCGTGGACTTGTCGGAGGAGGTGAAGCGGGTGATCAGGGCCGAGGTGATGCGGGTTTCGGAACTGCCCGAGCCAAGTCTGCGGAGAGAGCGGCCCGTCAAGAGAATCCGCATGGACGGGACTATAGGTGGATTTATTTTAAATAAATGAATATTAGGGGAAAATCAATCCGACAAAGGCATGTCTTTGTGCGATGAGCATGTTTTTAGGGTTCCGTAGTCAACAAGGAACCCTTATAGTTTCGCCATGTCCGTCTGTCTGTCCGTCCGTCTTCGGCTTAGCTCAGTAACCATAACTACTAGAAAACTGTAATTCGGCATGCGTATATAAATCAATCACGCCGACAAAACAGTATAATAAAATCTTGAAAAATATATTTTTTTAGGGTACCTCCCCTACACCTAATGCGGGGATGTAATTTTTTGTTTCTCGTTAAACCCATGGTGTGGGGTATCGTTGGATAGCTCGTTCAAAAATATTATGGGTTTCCTAAAACCATTTTTCAAATCAGTGATTCGACTAAATGGCTACTACTGGGGATGTGAAAAAATTCGTGGTAGTAGTACATATAATGAATTGAAAGGAAAACTATCACGGACCAGTAGGCATAAGTAGTTACCGAGTAATAGTCGACCAACTTAATGTGTACTTGGAAAGGCCGATTTTCGTACAAATTCTTGCCGACGCAACCGCACGTCGATGTAACTAAGACAGACAGGTAATTACGGAACCCTACACTTTTTTTTAATAATGTCAGTCGGGGCAAGTGCGCCACCGGGGGGTCGTAAGTGCGATTTCATCAGACATATTGAAATCTACTGATATCTTAGTAATATAGACATCTTAGATGATCATCATTGTCATCATATCAGCCAGAAGACGTTCAGTGCCAGAAATAGGGCTCCCCCAAAGAGTGCCACAATGACGGTCCTGTATGATAGGCGCATTTACCCCGTTGGCGCACTTGCCCTGACTGACCTTATGAACATGCACATCACATACATCTTTGACTCTAATGAATGCTAAAAGGTATTTACTACTGATACATGCGACAAAATTAGGAAGTACATAGCATTGATTACTCCCTAATTGTCGCATATATCAGTAGTAAATACCTGGTTACCACATAAATAATTGCCCTTACGAAATTGAACCCAGGACCGCCAGCTTCGTAGGCAGACAGACCACCACTGACAATCATCATAGCACAAGAATAGGAATTATAGAACTTAAATAAGCGTCCAACTTAAGGCTCTTCCGACTACGCCAATCGAAGTTGAATTGAATTTAAGGAATTTCGTAATTAAATAGGCGTCTAACTTATGGCTCTTCCGACTACGCCAATCGAAATGGAATTGAATTCAAGGAATTTCGTAATTAAATAAGCGTCCTACTTATGGCTCTTCCGACTACGAAGTCAAATTGAATTCAAGGAATTTCGTAATTAAATAAGCGTCCAACTTATGGCTTTTCCGACTACGCCAATCGAAGTTGAATTGAATTCAAGGAATTTCGTAATTCAAAGTGTGTGTAAATTTAACATTAATTTTAACCAGTCGAAAATCATGGGTGCCTGGCGACCGTGCTGTCTTTTCGAAGATACTTTTCGGTTCTAAATACAATGAAAATGAAAATGAAAAATGAAAATATTTATTTCCTTAAAAAGTTTACACAAAATAAGTATCAAGGTTGGGACTTCCTATTAAGTATATAAATACCTGTGCCAGGGAGTCCCGCTCCTCTATAACTGAAGTAGTTATATAAAAGAAAATAGAAACAAATTTATATTTAATAAACTAAAGTATTTGGAAAATGTAGTTAAGTGATGTGCATAAGCATGTATTCGTGTGTGCGTGTGTGCGTGTGTGCGTGTGTGCGTGTGTGCGTGTGTGCGTGTGCGTGTGCGTGTGCGTGTGCGTGTGCGTGTGTGTGTGTGTGTGTGTGTGTGTGTGTGCGTGTGTGTGTGTAGTTGTTTGTGTCAGACTGTCAGTATAGTTATTAGTAATAATTATCTTAGTGCCAAATTCTTTCCAGATTCGGTTCTATACACTGTGACAAGAACTTATTTTACATTAAGTAAGTATTTTTACATCACACATTAAGCAGTTTATTGCTATCGTGAAGCTGTATACAGTAAAGATTCAGTTTCATCATAACTCAATAATTTTAACCAGTCAGTAATGACTTTCTTACACTTGTAATATTGTAGCTCGTATATACTAATTTTACTGTTTATTTTGTTATACAGGAATGCTGATTGTGAGGTGTATTGCCTTAAGGCGAATACGGATTTGTATTTTGAGAGAGGAGCAACCCTGCCCTTTCGTCTGCGAGTTAACAATATCGGTTTAAATTCTAGCTTTCTGTGTAGTTTAAGTGTTGCACTAAGTACATACAGTTTCCTCATAGAAAGCACATTACACGTCTGATATAATTCATTAGTTGGGAATCTGTATGGCTTAAAATGCATAACCTTCAATAGGCAGCGTTGCCCTCGCTCAACCTCTATAAACTTGCTTTTTGTGGCCCCTCCCCAGACATTGATACAATAATTCATTACTGATTGCGCCAACGTAATGTATAGTTGATTAAGCAGCTTTTTTGATGTTATATGTCTGAGTAGTTTAAACAGCCAGATCAATTTTCTAGTTCTAGTGTTGACATATTCAATATGTGAATTCCACGACAGACGTTGGTCCAGTATAACACCAAGGTATTTGGTTGAATTAACTTTTTCAAGCACGCTACAGTTACACTGGCTGTTTCTTTGATTACATGTATGCATTATAAGTTTTTGGTTGTATCCAGGTTGATTTATGTTATATTTATTAAAGCATATATAATTAGTTTTATTAATGTTCAGTGTTAATAAGTTATTTTTAAGCCAGGAAAATATATGTTGAAGTTCTATCTCCGCTGTTTCATGTACTGTCTCCCACGACTGCCCATCAAAGACCAAGACAGTGTCATCAGCATAAGACATAATATGACCGTTTTGTATTTTATGGTTAGTCAGGTCATTTATATATAATAGAAACAGCGTAGGACCAAGAACGCTTCCCTGTGGGACGCCAAATGAGATGTGTGTTTCATGGCTAGTGAAATCTCCTATTTTTACTTTTTGAGTTCTTCCCTGTAAGTAGTCACTTAACAACCTCAGCGGCAGACCTCTTATGCCTAGCCGTTCCATTTTTTGTATAAGAATGGGGAGAGAGACGGTATCAAATGCCTTTTTTAGGTCCAAAAAAACAGCAATACATTTTTTCCCAGCGTCAAGTTTGTCCGTGATTAGGTCTGTGAGTGCAAGAATGGCATCTTCTGTGGATCTATTTTGTCGGAAGCCAAATTGATACTCAGAGAGGATGTTGAATTTGTTGAGGTAAGAGATAAGTCGTTTATTAATTAATTTTTCAATTACTTTCGAAATAGCAGGGAGTACGGAGATGGGTCTATAGTTATTTGCTTCGTCTCTCTCTCCACTCTTATACACAGGAGTTACAACGGCTTGTTTAAGCGGTGTAGGAAAGATTCCACAGTTAAAGCAGAGGTTAGTCAAGTGACTAATAACAGGGGCGATATCATCTGCCACTAACTTTAAAAATTTGGTTGGTATGCCGTCCCACCCAGGAGCGCTGTCAGACTTTAGGCCCATGATAACGCATCTGACCTCGTTGGGGTCAGTGTCAAGAAGAACGAACGATGAGGTCATACTGTCTGGTAGGTTGTTAGCGTTGTAGGTTCCGCCATTTTGTATTTCCTCAGCAAGCGCTCTCCCTATGCTAGCGAAATAGTCATTAACATAGTTTACAGAGTCAGATGGGGATGTTTTGGAGTGTAATAGTTCATTATTTGAACTTTTATCAGTTTTGTAGTGAGATATTTGTTTAATTGTTTTCCATAATGCTTTAGAGTCTTTAGCATTTTCGGCTAGTAACTTTCTTTCATACTCACGCTTAAGCTTTTTTATTAGTGAGTTACAGAAGTTACGATAACGCTTGAAGGTAACCCTAAGGATCTCATTGTGGGGTTCCGAGCGAGATTTTTGTTGTAGTTTGTTTCGGTTACCGATACACCGCAGAATACCAGGAGTTATCCATGGTTTTATGGTACGCTGACTTTTGGGAATAGGTTTTATTGATTTACTCTCCTCAAGTGATTGACTAATTTTAGTAATAAGCTGGTTAGTAACATAGTATGGGTCATTGCTAATAAGAAGTAGTTCTAGATTTTTATTACGAAGGTTTTTTATTGCGTCATCAAAATGTATTATTGTATATTTTTTTGTATTATTAGTACGAGTGGTGGCGTAAGTCAATGCTAAGAAAGTAGTAAGATGGTCGGTAATAGACGTATTTAAGATAGCAGTGTAGGCAGTTGTTTTTTTCATTGAAATTTTCAGCATTATGTGATCCAGACAGTTTGCCTCCCTAGTCGGCATAGTGTGACCGGGGAGAATCCCATGTGTAGATAACATGTTTAGGTATTGTAGTCTGTTTAAATTTTCCTGGAGGGGTTCTTGGGGTCGAGGGATAAGGTTGATATTTATGTCCCCACAAATAACAATATTGCTATATGAGCGTAGTTTTACTAGGTGGTTATTTAACGAGTTGATAAAGCTCAGGGCATAAGGTTTTGACGGTGATCGATAAATACCTAGGATTACTGAGTTGTCGATTGTTATCTGTATGCAGGTGCAATGTTCAATAGTTAATTCCTCCGTTTTCGCTGCTAGGTGGTTTTTTATATATACTACGACTCCGTCACTTTGATTATGGTTATAGGAGGTGGCTTGAGAATTATAGGAATTAAGTTGCGGAATAGGTTTGTGCGTGCTTAACCAACATTCAGTCAGTACCAAAATGTCAATATTAAAACTTAGTTTTGCCAGTGTTATAGTGAAGTCGCTAAAGTTACGATAAATACTCCTAATATTCTGCGATAGTATATTTAAATTAGTTTCAGTTATAGATATTTTTTTTTTGAGATCCTCAGGGTTACATTTCATAGTATGGGCTAATTCGGTGGTGTCTATATCTTTTAATACATTATTTTGCCAGTCCATAGTTACAATGTTTTGCCATACGATTAATAAATGAATAACAAGTATGTGGTATCGTGATCAGCGGATGAACCGATTTGAGTGCAGTTTTATTAATGGCAGGTAACGTCTTTCGAGATTGGTGTTTTTAATGAATATAATTCGATATTACGTTAGTTTGTATCGGCAGTGTGTTGTGTTGCGTTCCGTGGGTCACGTACGGTGCTGTCTGAAAATCGGCGCTGTAGGTGTCTGTCTGACACCTCGGCATAATGCTGAGACAGCGACCGATTCACTGCCGCGAAGACACACATTTTGTGTCAATTGTATTGTATTTCTACTCCCTTTGTCTCTGTGTGTCTTTTGTGTAGTGAATAAATGTCTTCTTTCTTTCTTTCTATATTCCACGATGGCGTAAGAGTATCCGCGATTGAGCCCACATAGAGAAATAGCACTAATATTCGCTCGTTGCTAATATACCGCATTCCCGAAATACCAGTTTTTGCAAAATATAGGATTATTAATATATCACACTTTGGGCTTACCATATTCCCGTTACACCAGGTTATAAAGTTGACGAGGACTCATGGAACTATGTACTTATATCGAATGTCCTATACTGCAAATTTGGTATATTGGTAATGTGATAAATCAAGAATGTGGTATTTTGCAAAATCTGTTATTTCAGGAATGCGGTATATTAGCAACGAGCGCTAATATTCAATGAATGAATGATTTATTTATTTATTTGAAAAACACAACCACAACATTACATACAAACTGCTGAAAACTATTGATCCATTGTTATCCTGGATTTAGCATTACTTATCCTCTTTATCAGGGTATGACGACGAGGACAGAAACGTCCCCGAGGTGGTGTTCGCTGACGTCAATGACGAAGACAATCAGCTGGTGGAGGTGAAGAACGAGTCTACGGGCGAAGGTACAGTCTACATCATTTATCCAAAGTATAATTGAACAGAGTCCTTTTCTCTCCAACTCCATATGAATCACGAGCGCGTTGCCGACCGTCCGTTGATTTGAGGATTCGTTGCTTGAACAGCTACAAGATGACACCGTCACGGCCATCACATGATTCACGCGACTAAAGGCCAAAGAGAGCTGCGCGTGTCCGAAGCTGTCCGGTGTGTCGTCTCATAGGGAGCGTCGACCAATACAACGTCATCACTGCACGCAGCGAAGCGACGTTGCCGCTCCGCTCTGTGTAAGCATGCACGCAGCACGCAACCTGTTTGTCTGCCTGGAGCTGCGCTGCGTGTGCCATCCATCAGCCATTTTAAGACGCTGTCAACACCAAAATGCCCTTGAGGATTTGGGATAGCACGCACACTGTCTATTTGTATCGGAGTAAACGAGAGCGAGTGTTACTGGGCGGCCCATTTTTCAAGATAGTAAATAAATATTGAAATAAAATGGTGTGGATTATTTGTGAAATATGACTCGTTAGCGGTTTAGGTATGAATATGTTGACTTCATGTTTTTAATGACAGACCCATACGTCAAAAAAATAAAGACAGAACCGTTTAATGATCATTTTAAGACCAATCTGCAATTATTTTCTATCGAGCCCGTCCACGGTCTTTGAAATTCGGTGAATATTAACACATTTTTTTTTTGATGTGCTAGAACGAATAGTTTTTCTTAAAAAACTGCTTAAATAACATCAATTTCAACAAAATTAGGTCTTGTCAGCCTCTTAAGACCAGTTCTTAATTCCGTACACGGCGGGAATAAGTTGACAACTCGAGATGTAAAATGGAAGAAAATTAAACTTTATGTAATACTTACATAGAGTTCAAATTTCTTCCAGTTTTCCTCTCGACTTGTCAACTTATTCCCGCATATGAATCGTTCCGTCCCTCATTGTGGCAGCACGTATAGCTTGTTCTGAGTATTATAGGTCCATGACCTAGTCTGTTTTATGTCAGTCCTAAACAAATATATTTAATTTTTTTTATTTTATTCCAATTCCTAAATATTAACCAGTAGTATGAATTCAAGTTGTTAGTAAATTTATAAGACTATCTTGTTTTTCAGAATGGAAGATGGTTCAGGTCAAAATAAGTGATGACTTGACAGAGTTGATGGTTGAAGTCCCCAACACAACCAACATGAGACAGTGACGTTATGAGTTAGAAAGAGGCTTATGAGTTACGACGATGAGGTCAAGTTGCCTTGGATGGTCAGATGGCATGGCTTCTGCAGTAACTAGTGCCCGGGCAAGGGCCCCGGGCTCCTGAAGGGGGAATGTGGAATAATGCTGAGATGATGGGAGCAAAAGGTTTTTAAGAACTGTTTACATTATAATTCTGAGATTAGGTTCAAAATACAACATATAGATTTCATAATTATTTAAAGTTTGTTTAATTTTGTGAATCCTCTGTTTTTCATAGAGATTGAGAACGAAAATCAAACAGCACTACTAAATAATGGTATATTTTCAAAAATATTGTTACATGACCTGCATTATATATTTACAAAAATAAAAACAATAAAATTAATATTCTCAGTTTTACAACCGCCAATGCTTAGGTAGAAATATTAAATAAACATATTACAATATCCAAGGGGCGATATACTTAGCAGTATATTTACATCAGAAGCATACATAATATAATAATTTTGTTTAATAGTCTTCTAATATGTGTAGTATAATTATCTTTTTATGGCACTAACATTGGGCTTAAAATGCTAAAGTATGTCATTTATTCATAAAATGTAGTAATAGTAGGCTGTATGAGTGTTGTAGTCTTCACTACACATATTATAAGACCGGCCCAACGTCCATTCCCTTGACAGTTCAAATATGTATTTCTTTTATGCATTCTTGAATTGAACACACTATTCACAATAACTATTTGCATAGGTCTTTTTTTTGAATCTAGCTTTTTCGAATTGCTGCCGACTCGGTCAACAACAAATCATTGCGATAAATTGCCTTTGTTTGAAGCAAAAATTATTTCAAGTACGTATAAAACTTAAGGAAGTATTGACACGGACGATAATTTCAAAAATATAAAAAATCGAACTATCTTTCAAAGTGTCATTGTGGAATTTTAACGAATCGCTGCCTGCAATTTAATTAGTGTCGCCCATAGTGACAACTACTAATTGCACAGTCAACGTAATAAGTGAGTGTTAGTTAGTTAATTATATTATTATAATGAGTAGCGTGTTCAAATCAAGAGCAGCTTACACGTTAAAAAGCGCATCTAGTAGAAGCGGTATGCTGTATTGTTTAAATTATCGTTAAAATTAAATTTTGCGCCCCTAAAGGGGCTTGTCACTTGCGACGGGTGGGGCGAGTTGGAACAGCGGATTGGCAACCCACAGGTGACACCCAGCAGATGCTGCGATGACTGGTTATCATCGGGTGGACCGTATGCTTGTTTGTCAACGTCGTGATGTAACATAGTGGGTCAAATTTAGCCACTAAAGTGCTGGAGTATGTATGTCAATAATTTATTGTATACAAGACATTGGTAAAAATACAGACAAAATAGTTTAAGTAGCTACAAAGGCGAACTTATATAATGTCATGTAGTGTCATGTGCTTCTTTACAAATTCTCAGATAAGGGTCGGTTAACATTATTTAAATTATTATTATTACTTATTTCTAAAAAAAGCTTTTTTTAATGCCACCATTTTTCTCATCCCACCAGCCGCAACCGTTAGTCTCCGATTCGTACTAACCTAACTTAGACTAAGTTGTTTTCATAAAAAAGGCATAACATTCCTACGTGTTACATTCGTTACAAAAAGCTATACTTACCTCAGTCGCGGGCCTGCGCATTCCGTCACTTAATACTGAACACATAAGGGAGATCGTTTCTGGTGGGTTTGTAGGGCCTATACATATCAAATTTACAAAAACAATACTAAATCATACAAAAATTCAATAAATGTGAACAATCAATTTGAACTATGGGCTTGTCCAAATATTACGTCATCGTTTCACCGTCCTAACAGCATTCTGTTTATAGGCACGATGCCCCATGTTCCAATTGATATCGTAGTGATGCTAAATGGATAGTAAACCATCAAATTATCGTAATAAAGTATAAATTATAAAATATAATTAAAATCACAAAAAGATATGAACCATGAAAGTTTTAAAAAATTTTTTTTTTTTAATTGTCCAAGAGTAAATTTAAAGCTACCAATAGAATCCTTACGCTTTTATAGAAACAAAATTGTATGACAACTAATATACTTAAATGCAGTATTTCGCGACCGAAACAACAATTTACCCGATTTTCCATACACCGATTAGTACAAATGTCAGTTGTGACGTCATACCTGTGTGTCTATCAGTATGAAGCGTTTTGCGCTGCCGCCAGCGAGGTCAATCTTTGTCTCAAATTTTTGGGTATTTATGTTCTTTAATTGTAGTTGCACATTTTTGCACACTTTAATTGCAGTTAAACATTTGTTCCGATGACATCATAAAAAAATCTTAGTCATCATCCCTATTCCTTGAACCCTCCCCGCCCAATAAAATGATTACCGTCATCCAATAGTCAGACCCCCTTAATATTAAATGACGTAATATATGGACAACCCCTATTATCAAACCGCCATTAGAATAGGATCGGAGGCGAGACTTATCTTACACTTACGTCAGAGTATATGAAATGCTATTTCATTCCTTAAGTAATCACGGTCGAATAATACTATTGGATGTTACAGCGCCAATCGACCGATCGGCGATCGATATGTAGGGTACATAATCTAGTGTGACCTATGTCAATATAAAGTTACGTGCAATTTCATGATTCCATGGTGGATCAGAGCAGAGCTATAACCACGCACTTCGAATGTCGAAGTTCAGATATCTCTATCTCTATCGCACTTACTCTCGAGTGACAGGGATGCAAGTACACGAACTTCGAGATTCGATTTTCGTGGTAGCGCCGCAGGTTCTTTCTCAGGAACGAAAGATTCGATTCGACGCTATGATTCGATTTTTCTAGCTGGAAAACGTCGGTTTTGTCAGGACCCTCTATAAGTACCATTATTTATACTGTAATCAGGGTTCTATTTTGCCGATAGCCCGTGCCCGATAGTATAGCCCGAGGCGGACGCCCGTTCCAAGTCAATCTACACTGATCGACAATCGATCGATTGGTATAATCACCATAAGTTGAAATAGGGCAGCGGTTCTTAACATTTTATTTATTTAAAAAGTCGCTGATTGCAGGAGAGGCCTGGATCCCCTATCTGGGTCATTTCTGGTTCAAAGGTTAGCCATAGCTGTGCAGCGCGGCAATGCGGCTAGCGTGATGGGAGCCTTTGCACCTGGAGGGGCGCGGGGTGGGTTATTCGATACTTAGTTTTAGTTTAGATTAGTAGTGGTTTAGGTTTCTAATTTAATGTAATGTTAAAAAGAATATTTAGTGTTACTAAGAAATGTGCAAGTTGAGGTTATGATAAGGATTTAACTCAATAAATATCAGTCCTCGTTGTTCAGCCTTAACCTATGTTGGAATGCCGCAAGCCCTTTACAGGAAGTTATCGGTAGGATGCGAACAGTTTGCATTCAAAAGCGATTTCTTCCAGACAACAATGGACATTCTAAAACATTTCGTGTAAATCAAATTGGTGGATATATTGCGAATAGTTGTTATGGCGCAAACTGAATAAATGTGTCTGGCGGAAAGATTGGCAACGTAACATTAAAGCAACCAGTCCGTGATAAAACGAAACAACATTTAGGAAATATCTTACTAGGTACAAACGACAACACTGTTAACTGACCATCCTGTGTTAATATAGAACCTTATTACAATGCACTTAAGGTGCACCGATGGTCAGTTAGCTGTGTTGTCGATAGTACTTACATGATCGCAGGCGCAGTTTTGAATACAAACGGCAATATTTCACTATAATCTAGTTCAAGTCATACTTTGTACGAAATATTTATGATTGGTTTTTATTACATATGTGTGTCTCAAATATTTTTACCGATATAGGTATCTTCAACCTCAATTAATTTTAATAAATTACCATCGACATTGAACATTGTGCTTCCTGATCAAACGTTTTATAGTGAAATAGTGTGCATAATATGATCACATCCACCGATTTTATTTGGTAAAAAATATTAACATAGTGTATATTTTATTTAGCTCATACAAAATCTAATTACGTTGCTTATTCTACGTAAAAATACAGACAGTCATACATGTCAAGACAACAAGTCCTGTTTTAGTATTAAAAAATATGTAAAAAAACATAAATTTATCAAAACTTGCATGGAAAAAGGCTGTGCACACTGCGGGGGCACATTCACTTTATTTCTTCCATAATAACCGCTATTACTGTTGAGTATTTTATGTATTTACATTACCAATATTATTCATATATTTCTATAGTTTTGTGAGACAGTATGCACTCGCCAGAAATTTGTGCTTTGGGGTATTTTTTGCATGATTACGGCCTTATTGGTTTTTAGAAAACCTTCACATTACGATGGTACAGGCATTTCCAAAATACTTCTGGCCATGCCTGTACTTCGTTGAATAACTTAAGATACGAATGAACATCTGTTACCGAAATAAATAGTTTTAAATTTATTATCTCTCGGCATTTTAAACTCCTACTTACTCTTTGGACACGATTCCGCTCCCGGTATATTACAATACCGGAAACAATACAAAAAGCCTAATATTAAAGTGACAGATCTACTATAGTTTGATAAAATGGTTACTATAATTAGGAGTGAGTTCGAATACGCAGAAAACAAGACGTCAGTGAAATCTAAAAAAGTTTTCATAATATTACGCCACATCTTCAGGTAAACATCCATTTTATGGATGAATACAACATACGCAGCGGACAGTCTGACGCGAGTCTTCAGAGTACTGCATAACGCTAGTTTAGTCTTCCCTTCCTCACACAGAACAGCTCGACTCTTGAGTCCCCTACCTCACCACTGCCTCCTAGCCTTGGCTAGGAGGCAGTGGTGAGGTAGGGCACAGCGAAATATCATCCCGCTCGAATGTGGAGCAGCCCAACTGGGGAAGTACCTCCGCCTTGCAGAACACCACAGCCATAATAACACACTTGCTCTGTAGTAGTGTTGTGTTCCTGGATGTGAGCAAGGTCGCCATGAGCTCCCGAGGATGCGTTGTGTTGACAGCGAGGGAATTTGTTCCTTCAGCTGTCGACACGGCGAATCCTCAAACATATCAAAGGTCGGCAACGCCCATGTTACTCCTTTGGAGTTTCATGCGTCTATAGGCTGCAGTGTCCGCTTACCATCAGGCAGGCCGTACGCTTGTTTGCCACCGTCGTTGTATATATATATTTTTTTTTTAATAGGACGAGCGCTAAACCACAACACTATTGCTTTGGCATTAAAGAGGGAAGTATACCTTTGGAATACTACGTACTCGTCCATACAAAAACAGAAAACGTTTTTCCACTTCGAGATATTTTCCAATCTCAATGATTTTTAGTAATTTATTGACAAAATGAAAGACTAGGTTAATAGGTTTTCCTTTTTCAAAATTTGCAATAAATTTAAATTTATAGGCACATTGTTTTTAAAAGCGAAACCTATAAACCTACCTATTATGCTAAAGCGATCGACATTAAAATCCAACTGATTTGTTATGTTATGATGTAATTAGTGGAAAACGTCTTCTCCCCCGAAATGGAAATTTCATATAAAATGTATCTATTGCCAGTCGCAAGCTGCTAGCTATACTTCCCTCTTAAGAGTCCGCAGTAAGCTCGGTCGAATTTCACCTTCCCATACAAATGTAGTTACGCTCTCATCTTAAAACTACGTGTTGGGTTGTGACGAAACTTTGCATATATGAGGTATATCTATGTATGTAATTAGTTTATATGGTTCCAGTTTATAAAAAAAACGACATACAGCAAAAACAAGTTTTGTATAAAAAGCTTAAAATCGCTGTAAATGGTATCTGAAGCTACATAAACTAATTACAGACATAAATATACGTCATGTCAATGTATATGCAAAGTTTCGTTACAATCTAACGCGCAGTTTTACAATGAGAGCGTAACTAAGTTTGTATGGAGAATCGAGCTTACTGCGGACTCTTAAGCAAGACAATGTATGTGGAAATCATGACACGTAAGATCCGTCATCGCGTATACCGATGTGGTCATTACTTTAAAGAGAATATTACCAGAGACGTGTGATGTTTCAATACATTTGCCGCCTCGCATTAGCATGGTTATAGAAAAAATCTAGAACTTAAATGAAAACGTATTCGAACTCACAAGATGCATGATATTGTACACAAAGGAAAGGCTGTATATGCCACGAGCTTTTTATTGTTATCTGTACAAAAAACTGAATGTACTGAAGTTGCCTTCACGGCAAAACAAAATAAATTATCATTTTATGTCAATTAACTAATGTCAAATTATCCAGTATGAAAGCAGTTTTAATAACCTATCTAATACCTAATTTTATAAACATAATATTGAGATACAAAATCCTAGTGATCACTGATTTGTACATAGACTAATTATAAAATAGAAATAAACATGGTATCTAATACAGTTAAATAAAGTTAAATTCGTGAGCAAAAGGCAAATGCGAAAGTCGTATGTAACGACGATAAAGCACCTAAGAGACAAGCGAGAAAGTAAATTGCGATTTATACAAATAAAAATATCCGATGTGATAATTGTATACTTCGATCCTGGGTAGGCATGTAGTAAAAGAAAACAAATCTATCCATATGTGATAAGGGTGAGTATCCACCGAAAACAGAACCAAATTTATTCTACGCTTCAACACTTCTCATGGAAACCATCCTTAAGTTGTGTGTACGCTGCATAAAATGTATTTTTTAGCTCTAGTGCATAAATACTTGTGCAATTTATTATAGTTTCATAGCAACACTATATTTCAATATATACTTGACTTTTGGGGTTGCCATGTGACTATATTAGTTAAATTTCTTTATCCGTAATACCATGGATGGATTTGTTTCCTTTTAACTAAATCAGTACTAAATACTGTCTATAAAAGTGGCCAGTATGAAACCATAAGCTACAATTTAACACTTCAATTTATAAATAAAACTGTCATTTTTGACAAAATCATGCTTGATACGTTCAAGTGAACCTCTAGAGTTGCTAGCGTCCATAGGCTGCGAGGACAGCTTACCATCAGGCGGGTCGTAAGGTAGTGCCATCGAAGTGGTATTAAAAATAATTTATGAAAATATTGGCCACTTTTATTGAACGCCACTTTATACAGGCATTCTAATCGATTGCCACCACGCTTCCCTTTCGCTCACACTCGTCCAACGTACACTGGCGCCGTCCTTGTTTCTCACAACACCACATAGTGATTCCTTATAAAATTTGAGCGTCGTCCACACAGGGCGTACAGGTAAAATTGAGCCTACCATGCATGGGATAAAGTCCATTTGGTACTGCGCTAGAGGTGGGGGTTTAACTGTCCTCCAGTAGGTTGTGGAGCTCTGCATAGTTGAGTATGGCACGGTGGAGGAATTCGTATTGCAACTGAAAAGTAACAACAAATTATAATAATGGCAAATGTCGTATGTTTGTCTTTAAATAAGGGTAGTTTTCACTGTGGCCGAGCGCCTATTCGTGTTTGTATGGTGTGCGGCGCCATCAAGGCAGTCGGTCCATGCTATCCGCGCGAGACCCCGCACACCCCTATTGTTTTTTAGTTGTTTTCTAATGTTCTATTTCGTGTGTGCGATTGTCGAAATATAAACTGTTAAACGTTCACAAGTGTTCACCATTTCACCCCGTGACACCCGATTCGTAACAGGAATGTACATATATGTTGGCAAGATTTTGGGATAAGCAGGAATATGTAACGCAATTTTTTTTATATTAATATTGGGAAACTCTAAACGGAGACGCGGCAGACCTCGCCGGCGATGGCGGGATGAGGTAGACCTCCGCTCTCTAGCAGCTTCTGGTCAATCCTTTAAGGAAAAAAATGGATTGGCTTGAGGCGGCTCGGGTTCGGGATGCCTGGAAACGGAGGGGGGAGAGGCCTTTGTTCAGCAGTGGGACACCATTGGCTCGTAATAATAATATAAATTATATACAGGGTGAAATATTATTGACAGTTCATATTTTTCCCAGGCAGTATATAAATAAAAGATTTCTGAAAAAAAAACCGGTAAAACTTTCACTATAAAATGTACTGTCCGAATAAATAATTAGTAACGTGTGGATAATCGGGAGCTGTGAGACGCTCGGGGTTAGCGGTGCGGGGGGAGGGCGTTACTGCGGTATCCACGAACGCACGGTTTTTTAGGATAGCTGAAATCTTTCAGCTGCTGTCTCAGTATTGTACTGAAAGAAAAAAACCGGCCAAGTGCGAGTCGGACTCACGCATGAAAGGGTTTCGTATCATTATTGATAAAAGCGGCAAAAAAATAGTTTGTTGTATGGCAGCCCCTTGAATACCTATATACTTTATTCTGTTTTGTAGTATTTGTTGTTATAGCGCCAACAGAAATACATCATCTGAAAATTTCAACTGTCTAACTATCATGAAATTCATGAATCATGAGATACAGCCTGGTCACAGATGGACAAACAGACAGACATATGGACAGACGGACGGACAGCGGAGTCTCAGTAATATGGTCCCGTGTTATGATCGTATTTTGGGTACGAAACCCTACAAAAATATGTATTGTTTATTTTTTTCTAAGGAAACCACTGTGAAAATTGGTAATAGTACATTACTTACCTAGGGCGGTGAATTCGTAAATAGCCCAGATCGCATTTGTTTGTGGCCCGAACCGAAGGTGAAGGCCATAAATATGCGATCTGGGGCTTTACGAATTGCCGCCCGTGGTAAGTACACAATTTTACGTCTTCACCTGGCCACAATGCGAGTTTGACCGTACGCGCAGCGTGCAGTAAAAGTCGCATTATGGCCAGGTGTGACGTAAATATAATTAGTCGCTGCATAGGTACACTTACGAAGGTGTTGATGGTTTGGGCGCGCTGCGAGCGCACCTTGCGCGCGACGGCGGCCGCGTCGGCGCGCCGCTCCGCGCGCAGCTGCGCGATGAGGATGCACAGCGCCGCGAACAGCGCCGCCCGCTCCGTGCCGTATCTACCGGCGCGCTCACATCTAACTAAGGGCGGCTACACACGGCGACATGCAGCACCACTACACTGTGCTCATTACGGTGGTATCCCACTTGTCCAATGTATATATTTAATATAAAGGGTCTCTCATTTAAATAGGTCAGTATAGGAAAGTTTAAAACTTTTTTTTTTAGGAATCATGTCATTGATTTTAATAAGAAGAAAAACTGCATTTATACATTAAAAAATAAACCTGTATTCAGCTCGGGAATCGAACCCGGTTGCTTTGAAAAAAATAAACATATACTATTTCTATTTAGATATCGATTGTGTAGGTCTTAGGCACTGGTCCCACCGCCGGCTAGTAAGCTAGAAAAGTTGGGCGAGTAGCATTACATTGCGGATCTGTAAAGGTCGATTGATCACACTGTGCCTGGTCAGCACGCAATGAACCGTTACTCGCCCAACTTTTCTAGCTTACTAGTCGGAGGTGGGACCAGTGCCTTAAGCAGTAAATGGTTCTATGAAACATGATATCTAAAATGAATAAAATGCATTGTTTTCACATAATTTAATTTATTTTAGTAAATAGTTCGAAGTGTCCACCATTTTGTTCAATACGATATTCAACACGTTTAGGTAACGATCTTACAATTGCATTTGGTATCTTCATGTGCTGAATCTGCGTTAAAGACTGCTTTTAGCCCTAAATCTTCAATGGTGTCATAGCTTGTTTAGTACACTTCATCCTTAACGTAACGTCAAATAAATTAAAGTATGTGAAAACAATGCATTTTGTTAATTTTCTAGTGTACACCCGTATTAACAAGTGGTCGAGTATCACGCGCCAGGTGCATAACCCGAGGCGCAGCGCCCCGTGGATGGCCCCCCTCCCCGCCTCGAGGCGGCGGCGGCGCCGGCACGTGCTCGGCCGCCCGGTGCCCACGGCCCTCGCGGGCCCGGAACAGCCTGGCCCGTGTACTCACTGGCAGTGCAGCACCATGGTGGGGTCCCTCGCGTCCGCGCGCGCCGCGTCGGCCAGCGAGGCCAGCCCGCGCGTCACCTCGGGCACGTGGCCCGGCGCCGTCGGCCAGCCGTGGTACTGCAGTTGCCGGACCACCGTCACGTCGCCGCTCTGGAAGCGTTATACCGACTATTTCACAGCGTATCCAATTACATGCACTCAAAAAGTTAGTTAAAAAAAAGGAAATTAAGATGGTAAATTAAGTAAACAGCGTACTCTCGTGCCAAAGTTCATTTTAGGTTGCTGAGCCAACGCAGTAACATTTAAGTACCAGTGTGACCACATCACATCGCAGCCCGGCCCCAGTATATCTGCGCGGCGCGGCCGCCGGCACCGGAGTTCGGCTAGCGGCCTGCCGTGTGCCCAGCTCTCTCCCTCTCTCAACTCGCCGTCCTCTCCTCCCCACTTTCCGGCCGCTTGGCTATCCCAAGTGCATTGCCGAAGTCTACCGCTCCCCACCCCTTTCAGTCCACTCGGCTACCCCGAGTGCCTAGGGAGTGAGTGCGTAGGACCGCCCCGTCATCCCTGGCCGCTTGGCTACCCCGAGTGCACCGCCGGGATGACGGACCCTAACCGAGATCCGTGTTACTACCTGGCCGCTTGGCTACCCCGAGCGTTCCGTACTACCGCGATGTTGCCATCTCTGGCCACACACTGCTCTACTTACGCGATTAATCGCGGTGCTCCGCACGACGGTTACTTGCCTTTTTTGCCTCTCCTTTGACTCGCGCCAAAAAAACCAACACTACAGGGAGTGGTACGGCGAGTGACGTTGCCACACTAGGTCTGTCTCCTTTCCTCGCTATTTCGAGAACGTGGCAGGGGTATAAGATCTCATGGACTGAACTATTCTGCACATGTAACTGCAGGATGCATGTAAATTACCTTGTTATTAGTGACTCTAAACTGCCGCCTCGTGTAGTAAGGACAGGATTCGCTTTCTTCGTACTGCACCGAGATGTGGTCGTACTGCGCCGTGCCGTCGTCCCAGTAGCGCGGGCATTTACCGTCGCCCAACTGTGAAATTAGAATTCAATAATTAGTATGAGGAAATAACCGAAGAAACGTGTTGAGTCATTAGTATCTGGCGCTGACTCTAGCAGTCAACTAGACATGGACTGTTGATTTTTGCCGACGAGCCGACTAATCGGCATTGAGGTGACCGCCTAGTCACTCACTGACTACAAATGTAGCCGGATAGTCGGCTTTCCCGACTAGTCGGTGTGTTCAGCCGTGTGTCATTGTACATAAGTTTCGTTGAGTTGACTGCTAGATGGCGCTGTACCGTTCGGCTCGATTCCTGAATCGCGCTATAGAGATTTTCCCGGCGATAATGACCTCTGGCCAGTACTAACTGATTTTAGTACAAGTGTTAAACCTGGTGCTTCTGTGTTTGACTCAATATACAGCATTGGCAAGTAACAGTGGTATCATTTTGGGACCCCTTTGAACATGGTTCATCTCGTATTACTCCAGGGGCAACTTTGAATCCGCTTACAATTCAGCCAACGACATAAGATAAATAATGGCATCGGAGAAAAGTGCGAGATACTAAAGTATTCATAAAACTTAACGTGCCTCTGCTCAATAAAATGTGCTTTCTTCCTTTCTTACGAACACAAATGTGAAACGAACTTTAACGGCATTTTAGTTAAAACAGGCTTGTAGAACGTTTATGAATACGGCCGTTAGTATATGTCGACTAGCTGGTTTCACTTTAGTATAGGTGAAAAACTTAAGTAAGTCACCTGTTGTATGTGTGAGTAATGTGTGCGAATAGACATTTGTTTTGTTTGTGTTCTAATTTTAAACATGTATTGTCTATTCGAATACGCCACTACTACATACAACAGGTGACTTACTTAAGTTTTTCACCTATAGCAGTGTGTGTGTCAAAAATGCAATCATAACTTAGTCTATTTACTATGGGTTGGGTTAGGGCGCGGGCCACTTACTTCACTTAGCATGACGATGGTAGAGACGTTGTGTTCGGAGACCATTCGCCAGAAGTCCATGATGGTGTTCGGTAGCGGGTCTTGCGTGATGATGTAGCCTTCAGAGTTGTCGTATGCTGTCAACGCACATTAACAAGTATTAATAAACATCCATTTTTGCCTTTATAATTCCATTGAACACAGTTTGACAAATTTGATCACAATAAGTAGACGTATCGTAGAACCGATGACCGTTGGGGCGGTGCGGTCCTCGATTGGCTACCGGAAAGTGCAGCGTGTGTAGATCCCCTCAAGGTGGACTGACGACCTGGTAAAGGTCGCGAGAGTCCGCTGGATGCGGTAGGTGCAGGCTCGGTCACTGCAGCATTCTTTGCTGATTATCTCCGGCTGATATGACGACGTCGATGAGGCCTTTAGTACTGCGAGTGGCTTACCCTCGATGAAGGAGGCGTTGATGTAGGTGGAGTAGTGCAGCGGCGGCGCGGGCGCGAGGATGACGCGGTTGCGGTCGTAGGGCAGGCAGTCGGGGCTGCGGTTCCGCGCGCGGGCCTCCTCCGCGGAGCCCGCCGAGCACGACTTGAGGGGCTCCGATACGGGCGGGTTCATCATTTTCTGGAAAATTTAATGGTAGACGTTAGACGAGTAATTTTTGCTTTGCAGTATTAAATACATTCGCTATATTTTAACATAGTCTTCTAAGTTTAGACTCGCTACTATCCCGATACATGAGTGTTTTAAACCCATTTTTTGACGCAACCCGAGGACACGCAACTCAGGAGTATGGAAACATATTTCGCAACGACCAGCCACAGCTGCTTTTAACTAATATTTTTGATTCTACAAAATATCGAATCATTACAATTGATTCGACGTATCGATTAAACTTTAGTACCTGCGACCTCCTTCAAGGCAACCCCCCGGTGGATCGTGACACTTAGGTTGAAAATATACAGCGCGGTGTAACGTTTGACAAGGGCTTCCTTAACCGTTATCGGGGGATAATATCGACGAAATTGTATTCAGCAGTCGTCGACTTTTTCGCGAGACGCCAGGGAATCGGATGGAATTTTCCTAAAGCGTTGAATAGGGGTGTAGACACTAAATAAAATAATCAATAATGTCATATTTTCTCGAAAAAGGATTAAAAATGTAGTCAAATGGAGAAAAAAATCGATGCAAAAGGTTAAATAATCACGAAGTTACAAGTGTCCAAAGTTTTAAGAAGGGGTGTGTTCTGTCTCTTTTTCGCAAAACGCAACTTCATATGAAACAATGACGCTGGAAGATTGTGACGTCACACTAATAGACGGCAACGTGCCGCGCACCATAGTGTTCGACGCACCCCCCCGGCAGCATCCTGTAATGTGACGTCACACAATGTTTGCGTTTTCTCTCTCTAACAAGCAATATTAAAAACGGATGTAGCTTCGTTATTCTTGAGAGATATCTGAATGGGATTTTCGTCAGTAGGCATATTTTTTTGCCTTCTTTCATTTGGAGTAATAATAATTTTCGAGTCTACACCCCTATTAGAGCAGTACCTCAAACTCGTGCTCCATGAGACATTTGTCGGCGCCCTCGGGGGTGTTCCGCAGGCGGTCGATGGAGGCCTTGAGCCGCGAAGCCGGGATCTCCGTGTCGCCGTAGTGCGCGTACTCGACTAGCGCTCGGTACACGAACACGTATTGTTTCTGGAAATAAGAGTCTAATGTTAGCTATCTAGATAGATAGAGTTAGGGTTATGGGCTTATATGGGAGTAATGGTCGTTTACTTTCTGACCACGTATTTAAGAATTTACCATGTGGTTGCAGACAAAGATATCCCATAAAATCACACCATGTAAAAAAGAGGCCAAGTCTCGAAACTCTTCCACCGCAAAAAGTTGTGAGATATTTGGTAGTACCAAGTCTCAGGCATTCTCATTATTCTTTATTTGCTAGCTAAATAAAATTCTGCAACTTGGCAATCACACAACTTTACCGCATTTATGGATTTTTGCTAAAACTATGTTTTTACCTAAAACTATGTAGTAACTATTGTGTGATTGCCAAGTCACAAAATTTTATTTAGCTAGCAAATAAAGAATAATAAGAATGCCTGAGTCTTGGTACTACAAAATATCTCACAACTTTTTGCGGTGGAAGAGTTTCGAGACTTGGCCTCTTTTTTACATGGTGTGTTTTTATGGGATCTCACTTCTTTTTGTAGGTTATTGTGTCAATATACCATTCTTGATTTTTTGTCCCATTTACTGCAAATATAACTTTGTAATCCTATATGTTTATATGGGATCATTTATGCAGTCGGTGTATATAGAAAACTGAACTTAAATTGCAATTTTTTTAGCGTCTCCTTGATTTATACACTAAACACTAATTGTATTCTAAATTTGAAGCTTCTATCTGATAGAAGTGCCTTAGCCTTTTGATGATCGGTGAGTCAGTCCGTGAGTGACACAATTAAGAAACTTTGACTAGTTATAAATCTTAAACCGCTGGTTCAAATTGAATGAAATTTGAAATATATCGTGTTTATACAATGCGTGCTTGGTTAATGGAAATGCAGGCTTCTAGTTTTATTCGAAGTTATAGGGGGGTCGACAGTGGCCTGAACTGCTTCGAGAAAAGGATGGTACGGCCGTGCCGCTGTTATGCTCGACTTGGCGGGGGCACTACCGTGCCCCCAGAATCAATTTAAATTAGAAGATGTGTCCCACTACGCTGGATTTTTACAATGACAATAGATTTTTTTATGTACCAATAGTAGAAGGGGGCATTACCATATCTCTAATACAGCTGAGGGTTCTTCATCAGATACTTCAGACCTTCGATTTTTGACATCAAATGAAGCGGCCCACCAAGTTGAATATTTTTTGTAAAGGCGGTAAAGATATATATCTCTAATAGTTTGGTTGGGCTCTTGTGTTTTCTAATCAGGGTCACCAGGTACTCCAGATCTTCGATTATCCTAGTTTTTATAGTTTTACCTTTATGTGACCATTAAACCATAACTCTGTACCAAATTTCAGCTCTCTGAGTTTATGGGAAGTAATAGTTCTATTTTGATGATCATGAGTGAGTGAGTGACAGAGTGAGTGAGTGTCATAAATGCGAAACTTTGCTTTCGCTTAACTTCGGAACTAAATGACCTACAGACTTGAAATTATGGATTTTAAGTATGTGATTATAGCTTAATGGATGACGAACATTTCTGCGTTCTGGTCTTATCCAGAGGTTCTCAAATAGGGGCTTGAAAATACGGCGAAATGGTTCCAGTAAAGGATGGTACGACAGTGTTTGCTTCGCGCTCGACTTGGCGGGGGTACTGCTGTGCCCCCAGATACATGTGGCCTCATTTGACAAGCTTTTAAGGACCATATAAGTTGAGTATAATGAGGTTGTAAGTTCATAGTTAAAATTTAAAAGGAAAATATAATTTTCTTCTTTTTAGTCTTTAAATAAAAGTTTTTTTTTTTGCTTTCAATTAATTTTTTAACTGTGCAAGGCTATGCAACACAGAGGCGCTTGACGAAAAACTGGTCACTAGATCTGTTTAGCTTGTTTAGGGCCGACGCTAGCTGGCGCGGTTTGCACGGAGCGGGTGGAAGCCTATTTAATAACTACAACTTAGAAAAGTTGAAAAACCCCCGACATTTTCATTTCAAAGTCCAATATCTCAAAAACGGCAGAACAGATTCTCATTAAACATGGCTAAGAACACTCGGGATAAAATTATCTATAACCAAAAAAGAACTAAACGGAAATAAAATCGGTTCATCCGTTTGGGAGCTACTATACCACAGACAGATACACAGACAGACACGTTAAACTTATAACACCCTTCTTTTTGTGTCGGGGGTTAAAAATGTAGTTAAGGGGCTCCACGCGCTTTTTGGCTAGTTTTGACGAGTTTTGAATTGATATTCCTCCGTCAAAACTATAGATATATTTATGGAACAAACACCTATCGGTTTTTTAGTTCTTTATCTACATTTACACGAGAGTTTTTTTGAAAATAATTAATATTTATTTTTTTATGATTTATTCAAACATGGTCCAAAAAAGCTCTGTTTTCGATATTATTATGTTGTTCATGCACTTTTATATATGAAATCTACATATAACTGTTCCTTATTGACGTCTCTAACAACCCACGAGAGATTTTTATTTTATACTCATTTTCACAAAAGTTACGTCCATAAAACTGGTTTTTTGGCCTGAAATTGCCAAAGTTTGGTGCCATATATCCCGAAAACTGTGAGGTTTGAAGTAAATATGGGATACTATTTCGGTAAACCTCGTTGTTGTTAATACGATAAACCATAAAAAACACAAATAAACCGACAGTTATAGATCGAAGGTCATTGGCAGCTAGGAGCCCCTTAAATGGAGAAAAAAGCGTTTTCTCTCAAACAAGCAATATTATAAAACGGTTGTAGCTTCATGATTCTTTGAGATATCTGAATGGGATTTTCGTCGCTAGGCATATTTTTTTGCCTTCTTTCTCTTGGAGTAATAAAAAAATTGAGTTTAGTTAGTAGTAGTAGAAGAGTTTTTCACCCGTACTGTAAAGAAAAATCATAATAATAGCAAAATTACAACTTTTTGAATAAGTTTTGAAGTAATTTTCTTGGAAGGAATTCTAAACCTGCCCAGATTTATTTTCTGCCTGTCAAGTGAACGTAGTTTTGTGGTTTGTACGGCAATGCCAACAATTTTGTAGTTTCGATTTTTTTTAGCATATTCTAATGTGTGATTGGGTCTTGTACATCAGTGGCAGAGCGCACGATACACAGACAGACACGTTAAACTTATAACACCCCTGTCTTTGGGTCGGGGGTTAAAAACAGTACGAGCAGCGCTAACTACAGTCCTCGCCTGCTAGCGCGCGGACGGCATAACGGACGAAGACATATGAGTTCGAACTGTCCAACAATGTTATTGTTGGACAGCGATTCGCTCAATCACAGCTCCCCTGCCCCCCCGTCACGCGAGCGGCCGCGCTACTGTGTTTCATATTATGATCTTTAATCAGGTACTTACTTAATTTTGACTTATAATTATAATTATTTGCAATTTCCTCGCAGTAGGCGTGAAAAGCACTATGTAATGTCTCGGCCAAAAGTGCAATAGATGGACTCGTCTCCTTCGAGGTCCTCACCTGGCGGATCGGACCTCGAACCCACTCGTTATCTATTGCCTACTTTCTAGCCTTTACAACAATGTACTATTGACGCCTGACTGAAGAAGGTACTGAAATCATTTATTTCCTCCCGTCATTTACCCTTCTGGTATCCACCAGCCGGTGTACATGCAGAGTACTGACCAGCGACTGCACGAGGAAGTTCCCTTGCCTGCGCAGGTCGGCGACGGTGCTGAAGACGGCGGCGCGGCGCGTGCTGCGCAGCTGCTCCAGCAGGCAGTCCAGCGCCACCAGCGTGCCCGTGCGGCCCACGCCGGCCGAGCAGTGCACCACCACCGGCCGGTGTACACGTAGAGTACTGACCAGCGACTGCACGAGGAAGTTCCTCTGCCTGCGCAGGTCGGCGACGGTGCTGAAGACGGCGGCGCGGCGCGTGCTGCGCAGCTGCTCCAGCAGGCAGTCCAGCGCCACCAGCGTGCCCGTGCGGCCCACGCCGGCCGAGCAGTGCACCACCACCGGCCGGTGTACACGTAGAGTACTGACCAGCGACTGCACGAGGAAGTTCCTCTGCCTGCGCAGGTCGGCGACGGTGCTGAAGACGGCGGCGCGGCGCGTGCTGCGCAGCTGCTCCAGCAGGCAGTCCAGCGCCACCAGCGTGCCCGTGCGGCCCACGCCGGCCGAGCAGTGCACCACCACCGGCCGGTGTACACGTAGAGTACTGACCAGCGACTGCACGAGGAAGTTCCTCTGCCTGCGCAGGTCGGCGACGGTGCTGAAGACGGCGGCGCGGCGCGTGCTGCGCAGCTGCTCCAGCAGGCAGTCCAGCGCCACCAGCGTGCCCGTGCGGCCCACGCCGGCCGAGCAGTGCACCACCACCGGCCGGTGTACACGTAGAGTACTGACCAGCGACTGCACGAGGAAGTTCCTCTGCCTGCGCAGGTCGGCGACGGTGCTGAAGACGGCGGCGCGGCGCGTGCTGCGCAGCTGCTCCAGCAGGCAGTCCAGCGCCACCAGCGTGCCCGTGCGGCCCACGCCGGCCGAGCAGTGCACCACCACCGGCCGGTGTACACGTAGAGTACTGACCAGCGACTGCACGAGGAAGTTCCTCTGCCTGCGCAGGTCGGCGACGGTGCTGAAGACGGCGGCGCGGCGCGTGCTGCGCAGCTGCTCCAGCAGGCAGTCCAGCGCCACCAGCGTGCCCGTGCGGCCCACGCCGGCCGAGCAGTGCACCACCACCGGCCGGTGTACACGTAGAGTACTGACCAGCGACTGCACGAGGAAGTTCCTCTGCCTGCGCAGGTCGGCGACGGTGCTGAAGACGGCGGCGCGGCGCGTGCTGCGCAGCTGCTCCAGCAGGCAGTCCAGCGCCACCAGCGTGCCCGTGCGGCCCACGCCGGCCGAGCAGTGCACCACCACCGGCCGGTGTACACGTAGAGTACTGACCAGCGACTGCACGAGGAAGTTCCCTTGCCTGCGCAGGTCGGCGACGGTGCTGAAGACGGCGGCGCGGCGCGTGCTGCGCAGCTGCTCCAGCAGGCAGTCCAGCGCCACCAGCGTGCCCGTGCGGCCCACGCCGGCCGAGCAGTGCACCACCACCGGCCGGTGTACACGTAGAGTACTGACCAGCGACTGCACGAGGAAGTTCCTCTGCCTGCGCAGGTCGGCGACGGTGCTGAAGACGGCGGCGCGGCGCGTGCTGCGCAGCTGCTCCAGCAGGCAGTCCAGCGCCACCAGCGTGCCCGTGCGGCCCACGCCGGCCGAGCAGTGCACCACCACCGGCCGGTGTACACGTAGAGTACTGACCAGCGACTGCACGAGGAAGTTCCTCTGCCTGCGCAGGTCGGCGACGGTGCTGAAGACGGCGGCGCGGCGCGTGCTGCGCAGCTGCTCCAGCAGGCAGTCCAGCGCCACCAGCGTGCCCGTGCGGCCCACGCCGGCCGAGCAGTGCACCACCACCGGCCGGTGTACACGTAGAGTACTGACCAGCGACTGCACGAGGAAGTTCCTCTGCCTGCGCAGGTCGGCGACGGTGCTGAAGACGGCGGCGCGGCGCGTGCTGCGCAGCTGCTCCAGCAGGCAGTCCAGCGCCACCAGCGTGCCCGTGCGGCCCACGCCGGCCGAGCAGTGCACCACCACCGGCCGGTGTACACGTAGAGTACTGACCAGCGACTGCACGAGGAAGTTCCTCTGCCTGCGCAGGTCGGCGACGGTGCTGAAGACGGCGGCGCGGCGCGTGCTGCGCAGCTGCTCCAGCAGGCAGTCCAGCGCCACCAGCGTGCCCGTGCGGCCCACGCCGGCCGAGCAGTGCACCACCACCGGCCGGTGTACACGTAGAGTACTGACCAGCGACTGCACGAGGAAGTTCCTCTGCCTGCGCAGGTCGGCGACGGTGCTGAAGACGGCGGCGCGGCGCGTGCTGCGCAGCTGCTCCAGCAGGCAGTCCAGCGCCACCAGCGTGCCCGTGCGGCCCACGCCGGCCGAGCAGTGCACCACCACCGGCCGGTGTACACGTAGAGTACTGACCAGCGACTGCACGAGGAAGTTCCTCTGCCTGCGCAGGTCGGCGACGGTGCTGAAGACGGCGGCGCGGCGCGTGCTGCGCAGCTGCTCCAGCAGGCAGTCCAGCGCCACCAGCGTGCCCGTGCGGCCCACGCCGGCCGAGCAGTGCACCACCACCGGCCGGTGTACACGTAGAGTACTGACCAGCGACTGCACGAGGAAGTTCCTCTGCCTGCGCAGGTCGGCGACGGTGCTGAAGACGGCGGCGCGGCGCGTGCTGCGCAGCTGCTCCAGCAGGCAGTCCAGCGCCACCAGCGTGCCCGTGCGGCCCACGCCGGCCGAGCAGTGCACCACCACCGGCCGGTGTACACGTAGAGTACTGACCAGCGACTGCACGAGGAAGTTCCTCTGCCTGCGCAGGTCGGCGACGGTGCTGAAGACGGCGGCGCGGCGCGTGCTGCGCAGCTGCTCCAGCAGGCAGTCCAGCGCCACCAGCGTGCCCGTGCGGCCCACGCCGGCCGAGCAGTGCACCACCACCGGCCGGTGTACACGTAGAGTACTGACCAGCGACTGCACGAGGAAGTTCCTCTGCCTGCGCAGGTCGGCGACGGTGCTGAAGACGGCGGCGCGGCGCGTGCTGCGCAGCTGCTCCAGCAGGCAGTCCAGCGCCACCAGCGTGCCCGTGCGGCCCACGCCGGCCGAGCAGTGCACCACCACCGGCCGGTGTACACGTAGAGTACTGACCAGCGACTGCACGAGGAAGTTCCTCTGCCTGCGCAGGTCGGCGACGGTGCTGAAGACGGCGGCGCGGCGCGTGCTGCGCAGCTGCTCCAGCAGGCAGTCCAGCGCCACCAGCGTGCCCGTGCGGCCCACGCCGGCCGAGCAGTGCACCACCACCGGCCGGTGTACACGTAGAGTACTGACCAGCGACTGCACGAGGAAGTTCCTCTGCCTGCGCAGGTCGGCGACGGTGCTGAAGACGGCGGCGCGGCGCGTGCTGCGCAGCTGCTCCAGCAGGCAGTCCAGCGCCACCAGCGTGCCCGTGCGGCCCACGCCGGCCGAGCAGTGCACCACCACCGGCCGGTGTACACGTAGAGTACTGACCAGCGACTGCACGAGGAAGTTCCTCTGCCTGCGCAGGTCGGTGACGGTGCTGAAGACGGCGGCGCGGCGCGTGCTGCGCAGCTGCTCCAGCAGGCAGTCCAGCGCCACCAGCGTGCCCGTGCGGCCCACGCCGGCCGAGCAGTGCACCACCACCGGCCGGTGTACACGTAGAGTACTGACCAGCGACTGCACGAGGAAGTTCCTCTGCCTGCGCAGGTCGGCGACGGTGCTGAAGACGGCGGCGCGGCGCGTGCTGCGCAGCTGCTCCAGCAGGCAGTCCAGCGCCACCAGCGTGCCCGTGCGGCCCACGCCGGCCGAGCAGTGCACCACCACCGGCCGGTGTACACGTAGAGTACTGACCAGCGACTGCACGAGGAAGTTCCTCTGCCTGCGCAGGTCGGCGACGGTGCTGAAGACGGCGGCGCGGCGCGTGCTGCGCAGCTGCTCCAGCAGGCAGTCCAGCGCCACCAGCGTGCCCGTGCGGCCCACGCCGGCCGAGCAGTGCACCACCACCGGCCGGTGTACACGTAGAGTACTGACCAGCGACTGCACGAGGAAGTTCCTCTGCCTGCGCAGGTCGGCGACGGTGCTGAAGACGGCGGCGCGGCGCGTGCTGCGCAGCTGCCAGTCCAGCGCCACCAGCGTGCCCGTGCGGCCCACGCCGGCCGAGCAGTGCACCACCACCGGCCGGTGTACACGTAGAGTACTGACCAGCGACTGCACGAGGAAGTTCCTCTGCCTGCGCAGGTCGGCGACGGTGCTGAAGACGGCGGCGCGGCGCGTGCTGCGCAGCTGCTCCAGCAGGCAGTCCAGCGCCACCAGCGTGCCCGTGCGGCCCACGCCGGCCGAGCAGTGCACCACCACCGGCCGGTGTACACGTAGAGTACTGACCAGCGACTGCACGAGGAAGTTCCTCTGCCTGCGCAGGTCGGCGACGGTGCTGAAGACGGCGGCGCGGCGCGTGCTGCGCAGCTGCTCCAGCAGGCAGTCCAGCGCCACCAGCGTGCCCGTGCGGCCCACGCCGGCCGAGCAGTGCACCACCACCGGCCGGTGTACACGTAGAGTACTGACCAGCGACTGCACGAGGAAGTTCCTCTGCCTGCGCAGGTCGGCGACGGTGCTGAAGACGGCGGCGCGGCGCGTGCTGCGCAGCTGCTCCAGCAGGCAGTCCAGCGCCACCAGCGTGCCCGTGCGGCCCACGCCGGCCGAGCAGTGCACCACCACCGGCCGGTGTACACGTAGAGTACTGACCAGCGACTGCACGAGGAAGTTCCTCTGCCTGCGCAGGTCGGCGACGGTGCTGAAGACGGCGGCGCGGCGCGTGCTGCGCAGCTGCTCCAGCAGGCAGTCCAGCGCCACCAGCGTGCCCGTGCGGCCCACGCCGGCCGAGCAGTGCACCACCACCGGCCGGTGTACACGTAGAGTACTGACCAGCGACTGCACGAGGAAGTTCCTCTGCCTGCGCAGGTCGGCGACGGTGCTGAAGACGGCGGCGCGGCGCGTGCTGCGCAGCTGCTCCAGCAGGCAGTCCAGCGCCACCAGCGTGCCCGTGCGGCCCACGCCGGCCGAGCAGTGCACCACCACCGGCCGGCCCATCAGGTGGGACCATGCCTCGTTCATGCGCTGGAAATATTAAAAAAAAAAAAACATCTTTGAATCGTTTCTCAAAAATGCTCAGAAATTAACACCCTGTGTTCGCTAAAATAGACTGAAGCACAGCACAGTCGGTAATGGAATTTGTATAGGATATTGCCGGCGTGTATGTACATTGCCGGCGAGTATGGACATTGCCGGCGCGCTCGCCGCCAGCGGGGGCGCCCCCGGCGCCGGGCGCGGCGACGTCGGATCACCAGCAGTTATGTTACTGAATTTTAGGTTTTAACTTGTTATTTTTTTCATTCCCATTACCAACTCGTAAATTCGTGACTCTGTGTTTACTCTGTCACTGTGTTTGTGATTCACGGACATAAATAAGATATACATTTGAGAAAAAGTTTTTCTTCTTATTCGTCATCTCCATTTTCATAATGTAAGCTCCAGCATGCATGCCCACACCCGGCAGAGTAATAATACATTACTACAGAGGCCGGGAAGTAAGGGGTTGCCGGCTGAGTACATATAGATGACCGAGCGTAGCGAGGTCGGATAGTTATGTCGGCTGGCAACCCCTTTTCACGCCGAGGTATGTGTAGTGCTTTTCTCAAACATGCAATGAAATAAATTAAAAAACACCAAGAAATCTAACTTTAATTTTCATGGCTGAACGCCGTGATCCTGTGCCACAAATAGTGGAATGGAAATTAAAAAAGACCATCTTGCCGGCCTAGGCCTCCAATTTTGTATGAAATGCCATTACGGGTCTCTCGTCTCGCTGCGTCCGAAACGTGATACTTCGAAGCCTATTATGAAGAAAACAACGTCAATATTTCATTGCATGTACGTATTCTCACCTTGATAAACTTGAGTATGGACTGCGGGTGCTCGGGCGCGGCGAAGTCCTTCCACATGAGGAAGTGATACTGTCGCACGACGCGCGTGTTCTCTTCCTTCGCTTCGCGGGGAGACGTGGGCGCGCTGCCGCTCTCCACGTCTTTGCAGTCTGAAAAGAAATGGAAACCTTGCAGATACCTATATAAAAATCCAACAGGTGAGTACGGTCGCGTTCATTAATTTATGACCCTTTTTGCTAAAATATTTTTTGTATTCCTATACAATTTGACAGGATTGTGAACCTTAAGTGGGTCCCAAATTAAAGTTCTTGACTGTACCTACCAGGCTAAGCCGGTCGTCGTAAATGAAAGTCACCTAAACTGGCAACACTGGGCTAATTATGCTGGCTATTTGACCGGTCGTTATTGGTCGAGCGCCCCAGTGTTGCCAATACCTGTAAAACGGGGCACTGTAGGAGTCACTGATTTTCGACTCCTGGATTAGCCTGGCGGGGTAGGAGTCGTGGGTTAACCCATTCGCTGCCACTGACTTGATCTACCGTCTTCATACGAAGACCATAAAGAATACTTAAGTCTTGCGTGGCGTGGGGGTACCAGAGGCTCTAGTATAAGTTTTAACGAAACAAAACTTTACGATCGCGTTTGCGTTTTACCCTCAATTTGTATGGAATTTGACAGCTAAACGCGAACTCGGACGTAAGGTTTTGTTTCGGTAAAACTTATACTAGAGCCTCAGCTCTTTTTGAAGTGAAAACTTCTTTAGCAGCGTTTACCGTAAGATGTGAATGTCACTGACCGTAAGATGTCATGTGACCGTGACATTCGAGAGATTGAAAATTCGTCAGACGGACACGTGACCTGATCGAAAAACTGTTACAATGTCATTGAGTTTTCACTTCTGCCGGCACTCCCGGAGTGCAACCCGGTCTTTTTTTTTGTGGCGGCGAATGGGTTAAAATAATAGGTTGATATTGGTGTGATGAGCATGAATAAGATTAGTTTCCGAGTCTGGGACTTCCAGGTTCTCACATTATTAGACCATTGATAAATAGTTATTTGTGTCACAAGGGAGCAAAATAGTATATTTACGGCGAGGGCGATACTGAGCGTAGTGAGGGATACAAGTGTTAACGCCCGAGACAAAGATAATTTTGCTACCGAGTGACACATACTTTTTTTCACACCGACTATGAGGAAATTTAAAAAAGATGCTGTAGAAATTACTTCCTTAACAAGTTTTCTTCATTTTTGATACTAATTTTTAAATATTACGAAAAAATCATATATTTTCATAAAACGTTGTTAAAATTAAAACTTGAAAAATGTTCGTTTTTAATCGATTACGATGAAATTACAATCGATTATTTTATTAAGATCTGTGTTCAATTGGCACATTACGTAAATGCTACATGCCAATGAATAAATTAAAAAAGTAGCTAGAACAGAAAAGTAGCATTTTGATCCCTCTCTTCCTGGAACAAAACTTACTTTACAGTACATATGGTGCTACTTTCCCGCACTAGTGCGGAAAAGAGCACTTTTCGTGCATATGTCGAAACTTTAAAGACCCATATGTACAGTAAAACGTTGTACGATACACGTGCGAATAGGTAATTCGCAACTCGTGTCGATTTAAAATACTCCCTTCGGTCGTGTTTTATTATCTTATTTATCACCACTCGTTGCGAATTTCCTATTTTTGGCACTTGTATAGTAAATAACTATTTCCGAATGAAAGGTGTGAAAATAATATGACTGATATATACCTCCGTTTCTCTTGGCGATACCGTTATTTTCCACGATGGGTTGACCCTCGGAATTTGTGGACTGCTTTACTATTTTCAACTCCCTCACAATGTAATCGGAATATCTGCAACAGAGGTGTCCACATTTGTAATTTTTTATCCCTTGGCAATAATCTTGACTAATCATGGAAGGCATTCCCCTTATACAGAGCAGCTGATTTTGATGCTGATGTATTCCTGTTACCCCTCATTAGGGACATAGGCTCGCAGAAGAGTTCTCCATTTTACACGACCTTGCTCGACTTCTTCAGACGGACTACAGAGCAAGCAGCAGTTATAGTGTTGGCAGAAGGCCGAAGATGCGGATTTCGGTAGGAGTTTTGACTAAACAAGTAATGGTCACCCATTCCCGCGTCATACTGGTTAAAATTATACTGCGATGTGGAAGGTCACTGGAGAAGCGTCCACGTCACCAGTCCCTGAATGAAGTAAGGAGTCGAAATTACTCCACAGTTGAGAGATAGATATCTATCTGATTTGTAAGTTTTATCTATGTTTTAATAATGTTGTTTCTACGTATTAATATAAGTACAGGGTGTTTTTATTCATTTGATTTATTTTTTAGGGCAGATTCTTTACATCTTATGTAGATAATTTCTCAAAGAAACGTATGTCCTAACTCGCACAGTTTTCAAAATATTTCAAATCGAAAATTAATCACTAACTTAAGTTAAACCAGTGTAAAATCGTCTTAATTCATAACCAAGCCCCGTACCTTGTACGTAATAAGCAATTGCACTACCAGTGAGCTAAATTTATTAATGAGCTGTCAATGCTGTCACGCACAACGTTTAAGGTACTGACGTAGTTGACACCAAATTAACGCTAACTATTCCTTAACTCTAAAAGAACTTTTACAATAGTCTGCGAGTAAATATTAAATTATTTTGTATAAAACCAGAAAAAAAAATTTTTTTTCGAATATCGTTAAACCGATATACAGGATAACTTATATAAATGTACCAAGCACTGTGTCGAAGTTAAAGCAAATGAATAAAAACACCCGGTATATTACTATATTATAACCATACACCGGTTTGGCGGGGGCAAAAATGTACCAGTGCTAGTGATTAATTAAAAATCGACTAAGTTTATCGACATCGATAAAAATAATTTTTTAACCATCATTATCATAACTAAACTAATGGCTAAGTTTGAATACGTTTAACTATGTGCAAACCTCTTTCATTTATACTTATCGGAAAAGAAATAGAACTGAGTCATATAGCAGAAATTCATCAATACTATAAATTATTTGAATTTGCTCCAATTACTACAGTTGACCTAGAAAGGTCATTTAGTTGGCTAAAATGGATATTGTCACCCAGGCGACGAAGATTAAAGTCTGAAAATGTGGAGAAAATTTTGATTGTATATTATGAAAATTATATTAAATATTAAAAAAGTTAATTACGCAAAAAGTTTATTTTTGTGTATGTAGTTTTCTTCTTCATTCAAATTCTTAAAATTACCCAACGGTTGTACGTCATTTTTATCGATATCAACTAATACAATTAGTTTAATGTGTCCTCGCACTATTAAACGTCAGTACAGATTTGCCCCCGCCAAACCGGTGTTTGATTATAACATATCCTATTGTATTATATTATCCTTCCTATGTTTAGACTTGAAAAAGTTTTTTTGTTCAAATTAAGTTGCACCACCCCGTAAGTCCCATAAACTTATCCGCTTTGCCATAAGGTTGGATGGTCCGCTTTTTGTATCATAAGTTATTTTCTTCTGCAATAAAGATTAAATAAATAAATAATAGTTCGGCTAATAAATTTATGATAGTCATGTTATGGTCCCTCACCGTGTCTCCCCACCATGGTGCATTGTGATATGGCTTTACTGGACTCCTCCAGGTTCGTCAGCATCACGATCAGCTCCAACCTGCCCCCCCAGACCATCCGCCAGAAGTAGTTGACGGTCGAGTCAGAGATGGCATTCCCAAACTTAAGTGAAGTTGGGCAGGACCAGCTAGGTAGACCAAAATGGTATCGGATTGGTGGCCACTTTGTAAAAGCGACCAGCTCGATAAGTTGAGGTATGACAAGCACAGAATCCAAATGCGAGGCGTACTCGAAGAGATGCCTACTCATCAGTAGGCAATTCTAGGCTGAAAACGATGATGGATCCTCACCGTGTCTCCCCGACATGGTGCACGGTGATGTGGCCGAAGGCGCGCGAGCCGCGGTCCTCATCAGGCCAGTACTTGGAGCACTTGACTTTGCTGTACTCCTCCAGGTTGGTCAGCATCACGATCAGCTCCAGACCGCCCTCCCAGATCATCCGCCAGAAGTCGTTGACGGTCGTGTCTGTTGGGCCTTGCGCGCAGATGAACTGCTTGTGTTCCTGATAAGAAAAATACTTATATTACTTATGTAAAAAGCTTGTGAATATTACTGGCTGTTTATAGTTGTTAACACATTTTTTTTAAAGCTTGTTAGAATAATAAATATTAGAGGACAATCTTACGCAAATCGAACTAGCCCCACAGTAAGCTCAATAGGGCTTGTGTTATGGGTACTAGACGACGCTATAATAGATATAAATACTCAAGTACGTAGAAAACACCCAAGACTCAAAGCGAATATTCATGTAATAATATTTGTCCTCACTGAGATTCGAACCCAGTAGGCTAACCGGTCGTAGAATACTTTGAACAGCACGATTAGCACGAGACTCAAGCTGTATCGCGGCGACTGGCCGTCGCTTTCTAATTAGAACGCCGGATGGTCTATCTCGCCGCGAGACAGATCGCGCGCAGTCTTGTGCCAGCGAATCTTTAGGCAAAAGCATCTTGAGTCCTTACCGAAATCTAACTTAAGCAGTCAAGCCCATCCAAAACAAAATCCTGGATCCGTCTGTTCGGACCCAGCAGTGGGTCCGGCCCCTTAGAATTAAAAAGTAAAATGAGTGACATCTGTCAAGAAGGATTGGTGCCACGCGGGATGGTGGCTTTTCCTTGTAATGTAACCTCACGTTTTTTGGACAGCACGGGCTGGCGTGGGAGATTTTGTTTTGAGTAATTATAAAATCTGTTTGAAAACCTAGATGTAGGTTCAGATATTAGTAGTTGTGCGCGCTAGGCGCAAGGGTGATTTTTGTACCAAGTTTTGCTGCTGCGAGTGTGCAAGATCCTCGCGTGGTGCCCGGGACTGCGGGAGCCGCGGGACTCCGGCAGCCAGGATAGCTGGACAGAACTTGACCCTAGACTTTGACTTGATTGTTGACTGATAACCGCCCGTCTTGAAGCGAAACCGCCGGTACATTTGGTGAGAAAAACCTCCTTTGTGAATTAGGATTACGTAATTTAAAGCCCGATCAGGAAAATAAAAACCTGGTCTGGGGGCGCTAAATTAGCAATAATTATGGCAACACTAATTAATTTCCACTCTGTCATGTTGACAAGGTCGGTGATGTTATTTAGAGGAATAGAGTCTAATCCTTCAGACTTTCTCTCCGACAAATACTTCGTCATATTGTAAATCACTTTTAATAGTTTTCGGCATTTTAACGCAATACAACACGTACCAACGACAACTCACTTTGACAGCAATTGACAGATGGCATTAATGACGTCTTCAAAGTTACTGTTGCCAGTTGAGGAAATTAGTTCCAATAGTTTTCCGCAATATGGCAATAAGTTTTTTATTTTCCTGGTCGGGCTTTAAGTGGCTAGATTTTAGGTGGTGATATATGATCCACGTATCGTGAGGCGTCCAAGACGGCCGAAAGAAAGGTCGCGGTTTGAACACCGTCACTGATAGTAGAGAACGGGCACTTTTATTTAGTCGAGCGTTTAATGTTCCTGGGTCATGGTGGACATCCACCACAGATGTGCGAAGCTGTTCTCATGTTTAACAACTAGCTGTCACGCATGCGAGACGTGAACAAAAACGTGAAACACATCTTCGCACATCTCTAGTGGACTTTCACCCTTGGGCTATAAATGGTAACTATAAGCTTTGTCAAGGATCCACAATGATAGATTGTTTTCTTATATGAAAGGTAAGGGCTTGTTTGCATAGTGTAGACAGCATCATAAGATAGGTTTACATATCGATTATCAAAAGCCAAATCGACACGACTTTGAAGTACAGTAGATAACAGAAAAATAGAACATGCAAAGCGTATTACTATAATTTGTAAAACACGGATGTTGACGCGAAATAAAATAATACATTCGCTGTTTTTAGCTTTTTCTGCTGCACTGAAATGTTTTTTTAGCACAGTTAATGCAACAGCAAGAGTCACGTTAGACAGG
The DNA here is from genome assembly GCA_947049275.1 of Epinotia bilunana. NCBI lineage: Eukaryota > Metazoa > Arthropoda > Insecta > Lepidoptera > Tortricidae > Epinotia > Epinotia bilunana. The sequence continues at coordinate 9,949,185 of OX346275.1, read as the reverse complement.
GTAGCAAATTAACAAATAAAGAGGCAATAGATAAGCAGTACCTGATTAGGTTCCGAAGGATCCTTAGTTAGCAGAAGGACAGACATACACATTAGTTACACATACCTTCCGTTATACATACATTGGAACAGACACAAACGCATTTTGAAACTGTGCATACCAGACCAAATCGACAATAGTCATAATATCCCGAATCTATTAACCTTTCGTGTGCTTGTTTAGGGTTCTGCAGATTTTTTTGCATTTACTTTAAGTCCGCAGTAAGCTCGATTCTCGATACAAACGTAGTTAAGCTCTCATTTTAAAACTACGTGTTGGATTGTAACGAAACTTTGCATATACAATGACATGAGGTATATCTATGTCTGTAATTAGTTTATGTAGCTTCAGATACCATAATAAAAAAAATACAGCGAATTTAAGTTTTTCATACAAAACGTGTTTTTGCTGTATTTCGTTTGTTTTATAAACTGGAACCATATAAACTAATTACAGACATAGATATACCTCATGTCAATGTATATGCAGAGTTTCGTCACAATCCAACACGTAGTTTTAAAATGAGAGCGTAACTACGTTAGTATGGGAAGGTGAAATTCGGTCGAGCTTACTGCGGGCTCTTAACATTTCTATACTTAATGCTCCCCAGTGTAGTGGGGGAATGAATGGCAGCAATGTATGGAGCAAGTCTGCACTTTTGTCTCAAGGCAGGGGCAGGATTGTTCCTTGGGTCAAACTAAGCTGATTTAGCGTCCTAGCCACGGGATCAACCCCTGGCTAGTACCCAAAAAGAGAGAGGGAAAGGGCCGCGTCCCGAGGTCCGTTCTCTGCTATATTTCTGCCTATCCATAGCTACTAGGTCAAGTTTGGTATCATTTACGTATAATTTAGGGATGACGCATTCATTTATGTATTTAACTTTTTACTTGACCAATAACGATTGGCCAATTGAGCTGTGTTGCCTGTTCAGACTTGTCATATTATAACTTGTAGCTTCGCGAAAAAGGCCACGAGGAGTCACGAATGACAGTTCTCGCACAACATAGGAGAAAAGGGATTTCTGTATTAGAATACTTCGCCTATATAATAAACTAGCTGATGCCCGCGGCTTCGCCCGCGTGGTTATAGGAAAATGTAACATATTGAATTTTCCCGTGGGAATTAGATGTTTTCCCGCTGGAAAAAGTAGCCTATGTCACTCTCCAGCCTCTAAACTATCTCCATACATTGCGATGTGAAAGAAGGACAAACACACTTTCGCATTTATAATATTAGTAAGGATATAGCATTTTAAAGGAAATTTTATCGTATTAATTATGTAATAGTAATAGCATATATTAGTCACATACAGGGCAACATTTAGATTGTATTGTGTTCATTTTACCCGATGGTTATACTCGTCATTTTCATCGAGCTCAATATTTTGCCAATAACCCTCACTTTCCACCTTTTCTGTTTCAAATTCATTTAGCTGTAAATAAATAAAGAGAAGTGGGAGAGAAGCTGAGATAGACGTTAAGTACAGAAAAGATTTCACATGCAATAACTAAATGATTAAAGAATAAAGGGTAAACGTAGGTATACACTGCTACCTCCACCACGTGTTAGTTTGATGTATTCAGGGTTGATCAATAATCGTATATTACTGCAGGCTAGGATAGGGATACACTGCTGGTAATCCCTTTTCACGCCTATGTATGTAGTGCTTTTCTCAAACATGCAAAGATGTAAATAAAAACTGCAACCTTTTTTTTTATGGCTGAACGCCATGACTTCGTGTCACGAATTGATATTGAAAGACAAAAGAAGGTCGCTTTGCAGGTTTAGACCTACATTTTGCATGTGATTCCACTGCGGATCTCGTCTTGCCGCGCCCAAAAAGAGATACTTCGCAGCCTATTATAAAGAACACAACGTTAATATTTCTTTGCATTAGACCCCATCCGATAACGGCTAAATCAGATAGGTCCACAAAGATGGTCAGGGCTGCTTTAACCTTCTACAAGATTCCATTTCCAAGCGGATCCCAGGACAATTTTGTTTTTTTATTTAAATCCCATTTTAAGGAGCTTAGTCGTTTAAAGGTCAATTTGTGGTCGAGTGTGACGCCCAGATATTTGACTTCGGAAGAGAATGGAAATGTTTTGTCGTTTATTATCTGAGGTCGCAGTTTATGAAGTTTCCTCTTGTTTGTGGCAAACCCTTCTTTGGCCATCTCCAATACCCGGCTATGGTACTCGTAGTTGGCGAAAATCCCATCACCAAGGAGACACGTCTGAGGAAGTGACGCTGTAGGCCAGACAACCACCAGTCCAAAAAGCTTCGGATGGCAAGCTTCCGGGAAAAGGAATCCAGGCTGCCCTCGCACCACTTGGAGACGCATAGTCGACGAAGAGGCTGCCTCAACGGGCCTTGGCTGGAAGGCGATTGAGATCGCCGCCCGGTACAGGAACAGATGGAAGACCCTTCTGAGAACCCTATGTCCCTGATGAGGGATAATAGGATACTCGTACCATCATCATCATCATTTCTTTGGCACTAACCTTGTACCCCATGACGTAGTTAGCGTTGATGTAGTCGGAGCCGGGAACGCCGTCCTGCTGGGCCAGCTTGACCCTGGTCTGGTCGTAGGCCTTGATGTCCGGGTAGCGGTTCTTGGGCTGGTTCTCGCGCGCTTCGGACGCGTGGGTGGTGCGGTCGGGGTAGCACTCGGGGAGCATCTGGAGCAACTGGAACGGATTCGGAATTGAAAAGTTTTATAAGAAAGTTAGGGATGTTAATACGGTATTTGACAAAAGTCAAATCAGCTTCTTTTTAGGAAACGTCAAAAACGCTCCGCTAGTATGGAATTTGTAGGGATTACTGGCTTGTAACGTCACAATCAAACAACCTCCTTATTGTAAGTTTTTATGAATTTAAAAATCTTAAAATTGACAACTTAAATGAAAGATTGATAGTTTCTCAATATATTTGTCATTTTTATTTGTTGCTAATGAAAAAACAAATTATTTTCACTGTTGTCAAATACCCTATCGATTATTTTCAAGCAAAGGGCGTGACGTTTTGGCAGTTTAATTAAAACGTCATTAGTAATCGTTTTTATTAACACCGACAAACGAAATAATATCCGCCGAAAGATGTGCATTGCTGGACATAGGTCTTCTCCAAAGAGTGCCACAATGACCGATCCTGCGCCACCCGCATCGAACGGACTCCCGCGACCTTGGGGGGGTGTCTACCACATACAGTCAGCATCATATAGTTAGTAGCAGCCGAAGTAGCTAAATATATAGGATCAAGTCCTTATTACTGTAGGAGTAAGGATGTGTTACGACATATTTGGCTACTTTAGCTAACTGCTGCTTACTGTACCGTGTGGTGGTGGTTTTAGTGGCATTGAGAAAATAAAACAATTCATTTCCATTATCCGAGTAATCATAATGACTGTCTAGTTACATACAGAAGATTAACAAAGAGAGTGTATGAGGGAAATGTTGATGGTGCAGTTGGAAGGGAAGACCTCGTCGAACTTTTTCCAAATAAATCGGAGAAATCCTGAAGAAAGGTTCAAGAATACCCTAAACCGACGAGCATGTATGAAGAATGAGGTTTTAGGCATACAGTGCCCAAAAAATATAAAATTGTTTGTTTTGTTTAGTCCTACTTTTATTTATTTTTGGGGCTCTCACTGAAAACCAGCGTCACGGCCCCGTGACAACATGCTGAGTGAGGCACCCGTTTAGCACTGTAATATAAGGTTACCCTTTTGATTGCATTTCTTTTTTCCGTGTTTTGTGAACTAAATAAATAAATTCTTATTCTTATAAGAATGTTGTGACGCTAACAGCGCTACAGCCGCCGCCGCGACAGAGCGGCGCCGACGCGGGGGAGAGGCGCGGGCGCGGGGGGCGCGGGGGGCGCGGGGGGGAGCGGGGGGAGCGGGCGCCGGCGCGGCCCGCCGCACCGCCGCCCGGCCGCCGGCATACAAGCGCTGCGCGACCCTCAGGACGGCAGAGTTTGGCTAGCGGCTCGCCGTGCGCCCAACTCTCCCCTCGCCCACCTAGGGGAGGTGAGCGAGGGCCCCTCCCCGCCACTGGCCGCTTGGTTACCGAGTGCACTGCCGTGCCATCCCGACTCCTGGCCGCTGCCGAGTGCACTGCCGAAGTACCACAATCCCACCGTTCCCGCCTCTTACCGACCCGAAGCGTATCCGTTCGGCCACCGTGCCTCGTACCGCGAGTGATAGAGACCGTGTAGGATATAAGTGCTAGTAGTTAAATAAAAGGGCGACAAAACCCAGTTCTGAACCGTTAACCGACCGCTGTCATCATTTGCCCCTATTCCCGCTGGGCTCCTTCCCGTCTGAGTTGACTAGGAAACCCTCGACAGCCCTTCAGGCTGAGAGATATGTATGTGTGGCTAACCCCGCACATCACAATGTAATGAAACTGAATGAAGCAAGAAAGGTTCGTCAAGATCGTAGCAAGTGGAAATGGGCGGCAGGTCGGGTGGCGGGCCCGGCGCGTGCGGCGTGCGCCCACCGACGTGACCCACCAGGTATCTGTATGAGTAGTGTACCTCGAACTCCTTCTGGAAACCGTAGTCCGAGTCGGCCTGCCGCTCGGCGTAGGCGGCCGCCAGGTCCTCGATGGCGATGGGCGGCAGGTCGGGCGGCGGGCCCGGCGCGAGCGGCGTGCGCCCGCCGACGTGACCCACCAGGTATCTGTATGAGTAGTGTACCTCGAACTCCTTCTGGAAACCGTAGTCCGAGTCGGCCTGCCGCTCGGCGTAGGCGGCCGCCAGGTCCTCGATGGCGATGGGCGGCAGGTCGGGCGGCGGGCCCGGCGCGAGCGGCGTGCGCCCGCCGATGTGACCCACCACGTATCTGCAACACAATACACCATCTTTAATAGCCAGACAGTTTTGACCGCATTCGATTCTGTTGGTAATGTTGGCACTATATAGTTACAACGTAACTACATTTTGAAGGAACTATTAAGTATAAAGCAGGTTGTGTTCTATCAGAAATTGAAAGATTTCTTGATCACGAAAAGTTATTGTACATTAAAAGAGTATTTAAATTGTAATGAATAGATGCATGTTAAGCTTATCTTAACCTTGATATTATTGTAAATAGTGTTTGAGTTGAGACTTCGTACACCAAACTAAAATCACATACTTTTTACTATGAAGCTCCCAACTCAACATTTTACAACTGTTTAGACAACTAAAATAAATTCAAACAATCACGTGGCGCCTTTACTGAACTATAATGAATTTGACCAATAGGACGGCGTCTTGACTCCAGAAGAAAAGAAACGACATCAACGACAAAAAAGAAAAAGCCGTTGGCTGCGCTTCGTTTCAGCAGGGCTTAGATTTTCAATAGATACCAAGTTTGTTTAATTAGTTCAGTTGACTCGTAGAAAAAGTATTGTATACAATAGTTATATAATTAGCTTTTTAACCCTTTGACTATTTGACAACTCTATCAATTCATTCATATTTGAACCGTAAGTCAGTCAGAATACAATAGTTTTTGTTTCATCAATGACTGCAAATATGTTGCCATTACCCATTTAAGGGTTAAGTCTTGTACCTTAATTAGGTCACTCAGCTGGTACTCGACTGAAAAAGCGTACATTATAAAACGATTGCATAAAGATAATTTGTATTGTGTTGTACATAATATCAGATATGAGTGCACGTGTGGTGTGTATGTGTAGTGCGTACCTCAGCGCGGCCTGTATGGGGTTGAGCTCGACGTGCGCGTGCCTGGGCGCCTGCTTGCGCGCGCGCCGCGTGTGCACGACGCAGACCACCAGCGTGCCCAGCAGCAGGCACGCCGCTACCGCGCAGCATATCTGCCAGCGTTACATTCTTATGAGGCAATCCAAATCAATCAATCAGTGTGGGACGTTCAGGGTAGATAATGACTGCACAAAACTTGGGTTGTAACTGATCTATTCACATAAAATACAGCGGCTTTTATAGTAAACAATTCCTTTGACTCGAAGCTAACAGATGGGTTGGAAAAGCAGAATGGAAATCATGCGTGGGCGCGCGGCGCAAGGTTGTGACTCACATATGTTATCGCAATGCGCTCTTTACATTGTCGTGATTTATTAATTAGTTACACATGGAAAATAGATATTCATTTTCTATCAGCTGTGCTTCGCTCTCCACTACATATAAGAATGCTATAAGTAGCTATAGAACTTCTGAAAATGTCATTAAACAAAAACCAATGCTCACAAAATTTCGCGAGAATCGGTTGAGAAATGCGACCCGTAGACGAGAACAATCAGACGGCGAGACAGCGGAGATAAGATTGAGTTTCCGCCCGCGCCGAAGCATACTTGGCTCGCTTGTTCAATAAAGAGGATATCTGTATGATTGTATGTATGTCGGGGGTAAACTTATCTGACACCACACTGACCACTGATCCAATTTCAAAATTGACAGAGGGTCGCAACGGAAGTCACTTTCTAATTAAAGGAGAACAAAAGAGGCTGCCGCACAAGCGGGAGCCTTGTGTAAGGTGTTACAGTATTTCGTTAAATGGGATAAATAGGCTAAAACTCAAATATGTAGATAATCTTCAAGACTCAGAAACAAATAGTGCCCTCTACGGACTAAGAGCAAAGTGTTACCGACCCGCATCAATGTAAACTTAACCCTCTCACAGACTGGAGCGGTCTGCGGTCAGGCCTGCCCAGTCAAGTTTACTATTAACCGCCCCCGCAGGCCGCGCCAGTGTGATACAGGCTTTAAGCTAGAGGACGTCCGCGCTATACAGGGTGTACCATAAATGGGGTGTGAACCGAGCAGGGGCATATTTGGTAGCTTTCCAAATATGCATTTGTTTATGTTTTTTATTTTTAGAATTATTTTCGTTTACATTGATATTTTTGTCTTTGTTTTTGTTGACATTACTAGTGTATAACAACATTCCCCCGCGAGGATGAAGGGTGGGACGGTTTATTTCAATTTCAACCGCTGCGAGCACAGCTGTGTTATGAAAAAAAAAATGTTTTATGTAAGTTTTTTTGATACGCAGGTGACAGCTTTTACGTTTTAGATGTCATACACAAGCAATGCCAACAAAAACAAAGACTGTAATATAAACAAAAACAAACAAACAACATTTTCGGAATCGCAATACGCTACCGATCGGTTTACACCCCATTTTTGATACATCCTGTATATATAAATCAATGCTACCAACTAGGCCATAGAGAGGTCGTCCTTTAGTATGTCGTGTCATGTTACCTGCAGGGCCTTCTCCATAGTGTTGGCCGCGGCGATGCCGTCCGGGATGTCCGAGTTGAGCGCCATCGTGTAGCCGCTGTACAGAGAAGGGTCGTTTGTGCCCGCTGCAATCAAACGAGTATACATAAATACCTTTTTTTTATTACGTCATCATCATCATCATCATATCAGCCGAAAGACGTCCACTGCTGGACATAGGCCTCCACCAAAGAGTGCCTAGTGATCGGTCCTCCATCCAGCGGACTCCCGCGACCTTCACCACGTCATCAGTCCACCTTGCCTACCCACGCCCTATTCACATTCGTCTCGAAAAGATCCAAGTTATATGTAACTGGGAAAAAGTTTGCCGGAAGCGAGTTCCACTCTTTGGCTGTCCCCGCGAGAAAACTGGAAGCAAAGCGCTTCGTGCAAATCAGTGGAATCAACAACATAAGGGTGGAACCCACGACCGCGCCTAGTTCCAAGATGGCGAAATGGTGAGGGCGGGATTCATTCGTGTAATCCTAGCGCACACTCCGAAACCTAACCTAACCTTCTTCTTATTTAAGAGCTAAGCTCTTGTCGGTGTAGCTCAAAGTAGGCCCTTCTACTCCGATCCCACGCAACCTTTTTTACGACCTAACATGAACTCTCTTTTTCAGTGGTTTTATGTAGTTCATTCTAGGTCTCCCTCTTCCTCGCTTCCCCTCTATCTTTCCTTCAATTATGAATATTGATTATGAAGTTGTCGCGTGTCGTATCTTCCCTCTTCAGAGGGGCTAGCACAACTGACGCCGCGCCGCGACACGAGTTTAGAAAGATCTACCCTCCTCTTTCGCACGGTGCAAGTGAGACGGGGATGCTCGGTCGCGCGCGAAGCGACTTGTCGGCTAGTTGTGCTAGACGTATTGTTTTCTAAGTTTCTCACTAACACACAAATGACACGTGAAAAATCGCGATAATAGAACATAAAGTCTGCCTTGAATGCTTGAGGTCTACGAGGCGGTGGATGACCGTCGGTGTTTGGTAGTATAGTATTCAGTTAATGTTCATTCTAAGATTTACAGTTCATTCAATTCAATTCAATTCAATTGTTTATTTATCAAATGGTATTTTACATGTCAATTATTTAATTATTGCTATAGTTGTCACCTCTTATGCTACAGTATAATTACTAGGTTAAGATTTACATTGCGCAATGTTAAACAACAAATTACTTACTTATTTAAGCTAAGGTTACATTATAATTGTTGGGCAAGTGACCAGGTAAATCATCCAGGGGTATGAAAAAACTCGTCGACGGAGTAAAGCGCGTCACGTATCAGTTTTGATTTAAGTTTATTTATGAATACTCTGTCACTGGGTGCATTCTTAATTTCAGTGGGTATTGCATTGTATACTTTTGGGCCAATCGAGAGTAGGAATTCGTTTTGTAACTGTAATACTGTGTAATAATTATTTGAATAATTAAATAAATCAAGACTTTAATGAATTAAATCTATAAAGAAATAAGGTAGAACGGTAAGGCACGCGATGTTCGATCTGGATGTTATGGAGCCCCGGATCGTCCCACTAGGTTAAAAAATACGGAATATTATTTGATATTTAAGGCTGCGCGCATTGGAAATTATCGGGTGCTTTGAAACGCCGTTCTGTCCTGACTAGATTAAGAAACAATAAGGTGTGATTTTCAGATATATGATTCTTAACTATATGATTGTTTGTCTGATTTTATCGATACATGATTGCTTAAAACTAGACCTTATTGGGATTAGACCAGTTTACTCACGATCTTTTCCTTCACCGAAAAGCTAACGGTAAATATTCCGTACAGCCCTGCCGATCGCCCTCCTTGTATAGTGTAAACACGGCTTTACATGTAAGTTGATAAATGAAGATGTTGCCTAGTAGAAAACAGAGGCTCTAGTATAAGTTTTACCGGAACAAAACTTTACGATCGCGTTTGCGTTTTACCCTCAATTTGTATGGGATTTGACAGCTAAACGCGAACGCGATCGTAAGGTTTTGTTTCGGTAAAACTTATACTAGAGCCTTCTGTGTATAATAAAAAACTCACGTATTAACTCCACGAAGAGCGTATAGTTAGACTTTGGATACAATTCCCCGTCCACCAGTATAATTCTATGCTCTCTGTAAAACAAATATACATCGATTAGTGATTACCATTGCCAACCGAGTTCGCAATGAAAGTCTTTTTAGGGTTCCGTACCCAAAGGGTTAAAACGGGACCCTATTACTAAGGCTCCGCTGTCCGTCCGTCCGTCTGTCACCAGGCTGTATCTCCTGAACCGTGATAGTTAGACAGTTGAAATTTTCATTGATGATGTATTTCTGTTGCCGCTATAACAACAAATACTAAAAAACAGAATAAAATAAATATTTAAGTGAGCTCCCATACAACAAACGTGTTTTTTTTGCCGTTTTTATAAATAATGGTAAAGAACCCTTCGTGCGCGAGTCCAACTCGCACTAGGACGGTTTTTTATTTTTATTATATCAATGAATTGCAACAAATAAAAAAAGAAGGAATTCCGTCGATTCCACAAGGATCACCTTTGGCACTTCATTAGTTGCTATTTCAACGGAATCTTATCAGAATCTGTGACGTACTTTTGTATTTTTAAGTACATAATTGAGGAATTCCATAAGTCATCTGTGGTCTTCATCGTCAATTCCACTCCACCAAATTTATGATTTCCGGGTGTAAATACACGAGTCATAATAGAAAATACCAAAATCACTTCACACGTGCCTAATATAATTGAGGAGTTCCCTCAATTCCTCATGGATCCCATCATCCAATTGAATTTTTGAAAAAAATGGGACCCACCTGGAAGCATATACTTACAAACAAAAAAAAAATTACGAATCGGCTCATCAATGACGGAGTTCTGAGGTAACAATAAAAAAATGATTTTTATTTTTTTAATATACAACCGAATTGAGAACCTCCTTTGTGAAGTCGGTTAAAAACTAGGTAATAACGACTTCTAGTACTACTAGATATATACACTAACTAAACATAAATCCTACTAATATTATAAATGCGAAAGTTTGGATGTTTAGATGTTTGTTACTCAAACACGCTTAAACGGCTCAACCGATTTGTATGAAATTTTGCAAATTAAGGGGGTATTTAAAATTATCGCCTCATTCCCGGTGCAAAATTTCCCATCACGTTCACGCTTTTTATACATACACTCGCGGTCAAATATTTCGGGTCATCCTAAATTAAATAACTGCAATAGGTTTTTTAAAATATTTAACACTTGTTTTATTTACATAATATGCTATTCTTTACAATACCCAACTGTATTAGCAATTTCCTGGATCCTATCATAAAAATATCATGTTGTGATATCGCAAAAATCACGATTTTTGCGATATCACGCTCCTTTAACGTTGTTTTTTTTTCATGGGTTTTTACGAGTCCGATTTAAACCTGGTAACGTTATATTTTGTACTGTTATTAGCAGTTTATATGTAAAATTAAATAAAGATCATGACAGGAAAAACTGTACAACCTCTTACGCACTATTTTAGGAAATATGACGGTATTTTACCGACCCGTATTCTTTGTCCGCGAGTGTATATCACTAACTTCTGCCGAAGATACATACAAACATTCACGCCCCATTTGAAATGATTTCCCATTAGAATCATTTCCGGGATAAAAACTATCCTAATTTCATCTCCATCGATTAAGCGGTTTAAGCATGAAGAGATTACAGACAGCAGACACACTTTCACATTGATAACATTAGTATATGACGAACATTCTACATTGTGGAGAGACTTTTTTGTTCGAGTACGACATAGTGAATCAATACCGCTTTTACCACCGTCTGCAATATGATACGTACCTATGATCGACGACTTTAGAGTATTAGAGTAGTGGACCTAGTCTTGTCTTACTTGGTGTCTAAAGACCTCCTCGTCCTGGCCGCGTCGGTGACAAACTCGAGCTCTGCTTCAGTGGTGGCGAGCGCGACGCGCGCGGTGGTGGGAGCCTCCTTGCGCTGCGGCGCCTCGAAGCAGCGAGCGCACGTGGAGTTGTCCTCGCTAGCCGAGGGCATGTTCAGGCTGATGTTGTCGCCGAGTATTATTTCGCGGTCGGGGTAATTTTCACTGGAATATAAGATGGTATGTTTTAAAAAACGGCCAAGTGCGTGTCGGGCCACGCACAGTGTAGGGTTCCGTAGTTGCCTGTCTTTCTTAGTTACATCGACACGCGCGCGCCAACTAAGCAGTTGCGTCCGCTGAATTTGTACAAAAGTTAGAATTTCTAAGTAACTAGTTATGCTTATTTAGCCGTGATAGTTTGCCTTTTAAATTCATTATATGTAGCACTGCCACGATTTTTTTCACATCCCCAGTAGCAACCATTTAGCACGCAAGGGGGGGGGAGACATGACTCGAACAGAAATATCTCGCAAACGAATCACTAATTTGAGAAACCGTTTTAAGAAACCCATAATATTTTTGAACAAGCTATCCAACCACACTATGGTTTAACGAGAAAAAAAATACATCCCCACTTCAGGTACCCCTAAAAATATTTTTTCATGATTTTATTCTTCTGTTTTGTCGGCGTGATTGATTTATATACCCATGCCGAATTACAGTTTTCTAGTAGTAATGGTTACTGAGCTAAGCCGAAGACGGACGGACAGACGGACGGCCAGACGGACATGGCGAAACTACAAGGGTTCCTTGTTGACAACGGAACCCTAAAAACTACGAAAAACTTAACATCAGAATTTCAACGCAAGGATTTCGTCTTGGGTTCTTCTTTTTTCTAGGACCACACTGGGGAATATTGTTCTACTTCAAGTCATTTTGATCATTAAGTGGATGGAGCAGAATCGAAGAAGAATTCTTTCGTGGTTTCAAAATATAAAACACTGTCAAGGAGTCGGCAACTCGCTAAACTCAAGTGCCAGTGGGCGAGGCACATTGCAGGTAGAACCGATGGCCGTTGGGACGGCGCGGTTCTCGAGTGGCGACCACGTAACGGAAGGCGCAGCGTGGGTAGGGGGTATCTGGTGACCGCATGTGTGCTACCGACGCGGTTGCCAATTGCCAACTTACTGGTTGAATATATCGGTGATGTACGCGCCGACCTGAGGGCTCTGGTCCGGGTGCGCGGGCCCCGGGTGCGCCTCCTCGTACGTGATGACGGGCAGGTCCTGCGGGGCCGTGGTGAGCCAGCCCTTGCCTGCCGGCAGCCGGGCTAGGTACACTCTGAAACATTCATGTTTATTTATTATCATTTGGAGAACAAACCGAGATAAACGTACTCAATAGTAACTTACAATCTAGATTACAAATGAACATGCAATTAGCTCCTCGACAGTTCCCATACCAAACCCAAACCATAAATTTTTGTAACTGTAATCATTCTTCCAACTTCCCTGTATCCATTATTTCACCACAATACAGATATACTGCGTGTATTTCTAATACGAGTATAACCTCAAAGCTCTCTTGCAATATCGGCTCTGGTAGAGGTAGGTGTCATGGCTATGAGCCGATATTGCAAGACAATTTTAAGTTAGTCTTAACTACTAAAGCGTAATTAATTTTTGGAGATTTAACGAGCAGAAATGTATAGCGTACACTCATTTGACACATGGAAAAAGCGGGTCACTTATGACAGTTGTGACGTCATATCAGTAAGACAAAGTAGTGATCCATTGCGTGCTGAATTCTTTTATAAGGAAAAAAGTTGGTAGTTATGAAAAATTACTTGCAATCAATATCGGTTCATAGCCATAACACCTACCTCTGGTTACAATTTGAGGTAATTGCATCAGTCACATGTGCCACGTAGAACTGGTTTCCAAGGTTTTTTTTTTGCAAAATTAAAATTATTCAAGTTTTCACTTCTGCCGGCAGTCCCAGAGTGCAACCCCTCGGGGTCTGTCGCTCGAACTAGCAAGTGCCACAGAGAGGGAGATAGACGAACGAAATTCGTTTTCACTTCGCGGTAGCCCCTCCGGTCTTTTTTTAGTTGAGTTTGGTGTACGAACATCTTAATACAAATATTAAAGTCGATGAGTATAAAAGTAATATTAATTTGACCGAAATTTATTTGTGTCAAGCCAGTTTGTTACAGGCTAAAGTTAAAAATAAAACAATTTTGCCTAGAGATAAACACTGTTCTAATAGGGGTGTAGAAAACTAAATAAAATTATGTCGTATTCAATTAATTAATTAATCGTGTCGTATTTTCTTGAAAAAGGATTAAAAACGTAGTCAAATAAAAAAAAAAGTTTATTTGGATATCTTAAATTAGCAAATGGAGAAATTAGCAACGCAAGAGGTTAAATAATCACGAAGTTATAAGTCCAACGTTTTAAGAAGGGGTATATATGGTCCCTTTTCCGCAAAACGCAACTTCATATGAAACGATTGTCATTTACCATGACGCTCGCAGTTAGTGACGTCACTAAATGCGAGCGTTTTCTCTCTCTAACAAGCAATATTAAAACGGCTGTAGCTTCGTAAGTTTTGGAGTATTAATAATTTTCGAGTCTACACCCGTATTACAAATAAGCGCTAGATTAGAGGGAAGGAAAATGCTTCGTTATCCTGTTCATGATAAAGCGCCTACATAAGACCTTTCAGTACATTTTGACCGTAAAACGTGACGATAAAATCTATCGTGCTAGCTGGGCAGCTGGGTTAAATCTATGAAAGTTAAGACCACCTTATTTTAAAGTGTATTTTTTAAAGTAAACAATTACATTCTCCTAGAATCATTTCGCAATTTTATATAAAAAAATGCCCAGGGAGCTAGACTCTCCATACAAATCTTGTTTGGGTCTCATCAAACGGTATGCTGGAATAACGTCAATCTATATATATATCTGGGCACTCTTTGTGGGAGGCCTATGTGCAGCAGTGGACGTCTTTCCGCTATGATGATATATAAAGTCCTGACTGACTGACTGACTCACTTAAATCAACGCAGCCCAAACTTATTTCACGATAGGTAGTTTATATAACGAAAGTAGGTACCCACTAAGAAGGGATTTTTAAAAATTCCACCCTCAAGGAGGTTGAAAGTTTGTACGGGGATGGAGTAAAATTTTAAGTGTGAGACTCGTAACTTTGTGTATGGACTCCTTATTAAAATACAAGTGATTTTAGGGTTTTGGAAAAACCCAGCCTAAGTTAAATAGGGGTGCAAAGTTTGTATGAACCGATTTAGATGAAATGTGGTATAGAGATAGTTTGAGCCCGGCGAAGGACATAGCGATAGTGTTTATCCAGGAAACCATCCCCAAACGGGCTGAAATGGGGGGTGAAAGTTTGTATGGAGCTACGATATACAACGAGTTCCACGCGGACGGAGTTGCGGGCAGAAGCTAGTCTTTGTATATGTACACGATGGGATCCGCCTTATCTAGGTCGGAAACTAGTTTCTGGTGCTAGAAATTATAATAGAAAAAAAAACAAAGAAGTATCGCTCTGTTATAATTATAAAGTTTGAACGGAAATAGAAACAAGTGACGTCACGATTTTCTATGGTCAAACAACGCCAACGTTTAAAATGAAATTAAATGAAATGAATTTATTGCCAGCCAAAATAACACCACATCATAATTTCGTTCTTAATTAGAAAACACAATATATAAAAAGAAACTTAATAAATACCAGCTTAAACTAAAAATAACGTGTACGTAAGGAAGACTGGTGGTGCTGCTGTAGTGGCCGCAAGTGGACACCACTCAGCATATGCTCTGACATTAAACAATGCCACAGCGCTGGTCTTCCGTGGAGCCCAGGGCTGTAAGGTAGTTCTGAACAGCAAAAAGTGGAAAACGTGGTACTAAAACCTACATTTAGGGATAAAATGATGAATCACCGTTTACATATCCAGTATATACCTACATTAATTTTATTTAAGAATATAATATTGAATTACTTATAAGAAGAGTTAGGAGTAGGTTTGTACGTGGCAAGTTGCATGCATATTAAGTACTACGCGTATTTAGGAAACTGACTATATAACAGAATATTGGATAATAATTATATGGGTTAAATCGTCTTACCGCCCAACGTACAAGGGACTGTATACCTGGAATTTAGACGTTTTATATCACATTTAAAGCCGTAATTATCAAAATAACTCTATTCAAATTTATTTGACCAAATTTTTATATGGTGTGCGGCACCAGGCTGTAAAACAAAGTTTAAACCGACTTCAATTCAGTACTTCCCCATACCACATACATGAACATTTCCTTTCCACTTTACCACATTAACTGCGTTCCGAGAGCATATGCGTTGATTATTAAAGAAAAAACCCATGGCGCTATATGTGGGCCGTATATATATATATATATATTATGTCATAGGAGGCAAACGAGCAGACGGATCACCTGATGGTAAGCGATTACCGCCGCCCATGGCAACACCAGAGGTGTTATTATTTGAGGAGGATCTTAGAATCGTCTTTTTCACTTCATTAGTAGCGTTATTAGTTGTCAACGGAATCATATCACAATCTGTGACATACTTTTATAGTTTTAAGTACATCATTGAGGAATTTCATAAGTCATCTGTGGTCTTCATCATTCACTAAATTAGTTATTTCCGTGTCTAAATACACACATGAGAAAATACCCAAATCACTACACGCGTGCCTGATATATTTGAGGAGTTCCCTCAATTCTTTATGATTTATTTATTTATTTAATCATTATTGCACAAAAGAACAACTTATCGTACAAAAGGCGGACTTAATGCGATAAGCATTCTCTACCAGTCAACCTTTGGGCAAAGCAGACAAATTGAGTTGGATGATTCCCATCACCCAACTGGAGTTTTAATAACAATGGGACCAATCTGGGAGCATTTACTTTCTAACAATAATAATGTAAGAGCTAAATAATTAATTGTTTCGCACTTTATAATTTGAATGACTATTGTAAATAAGTATATCATTAATTGTTTTCATTTTGACAGTATATAATTGGATTATTTGTTTCTATTATTTGACGCCATCTTTAAATTATTTTGTATCTATATAATTGAATATAATGACTGCTAAGACTCTAAAATTGAATAAAGCATAAGAAGGATTGTCATTTGAACATGTTTGCATGCAAATTGTATTTGAACAATGTATATATTATATATTATAAGTTATAACACCTTATGTACCATATATTATGATTGATTGATTGAATACAAACAGACTTGCACGAACCGGTTCATAAACGACGGAGTTGTGATGTAACAAACATAAAAAAACACCCGAATGGAAAAAATCTAGGTTATAAAAATAGTAAAATAATCGTGATGTTTTCCGAGTATTTTCGTGAGTTTTGTTTATTGGTAATGTTATTCTTATTTTTACTGTTGTCAACAACAACAGTACTATCGACAACACAGCTAACTGACCATCGGTGCACCTTAAGTGCATTGTAATAAGGTTCTATATAAACACAGGATGGTCAGTCAACAGTGTTGTCGTTTGTACCACGCCATACGAATAAAGAAATTAAATAAAACTGTTGTCTACTCCCTAATCAGGGGATTACGTTTCAAAGCGGATCCCGGCATACTCTAGGATACCGGGAAAATCGCTTGGAGGATGATTCGACCACCGTATTAGAAAAAAGTATAGTCATACCTGTAACAGCAAATAGGTCCGTTCCGCTCCGTTATCCGGGGCACTAGTACTCTGAGCGAGTATCTGGATTTGGATGCATCCTGTTTCTCTTCAACCTGTAATTAAAATAATTTAATTTACACCATCGCAATGTTTGGAATAAGACTCATAACTAGCTTTTGCCCGTGACTTCATCCGCGTGTATCGTAAGTCGTTTGTATCGCATGTCCATAGAAACTTCCGGCTCATTTCACCACCTTAGGGGATAATTTTCAGGGATAAAAACTTATCACGACTCAAACTATCTCCATACCAAATTTCATCTCAATCGGTTCAGTGGTAAAGGCATGAAAAGGTAACATACAGTGGAATTCGATTATATTGTAACTCCTTACAACCGTTCGCCCCCTTAGACGATGATTCCCTAAAATGTATTATATATGTTAAGCCAGGTTATACACCGTATATATACCAAAATTAATTGTAATCCGTGTAGCCGTTTTTGCGTGATTGAGGACCAAACTTTCGCATTCATAATATTAGTAGGATTTGCAAAGTTTCCAGGGACACGACTCGCTTGACCGACTCTAGCAGGCATTTTAAGTTTAATGAATAAGGTTTATTCACGATTTTCGCTACGGTGGTAGAATTGTGCTGAAGTTTACCAAGAAAGTGCAAATTTAATTGATAAAATAAAATATAACGTAAAGGATAATCCTACTAGAGAGCAAGAGAAATATTACTCTGACCATCGGAAGACGGTAATCAAAAGGGCAACGGGCCAATAGTTCACTTGCTGATCGAAGTGGCACACTAAGGCCTACAAAAAGACAATAATCCATACCTACTAATATTCTGTCTGTCTGTTACCACTTCATGCTTAAACCGATAGAAATCAAAGGTATGGAGATAGTTTGAGTCCTGGGGAAGGACATAGAATAGTTATTATCCCGGAAATCATCCCCTAAGGAGGTGAAAGTTTGCATGGAGCTACAAACGAGTTCCACGCGGACGGAGCAGTGGGCAGAAGCTAGTTATAAACCAGACCCCGTTGTCAGTGGTGAAAATTTATTGAAAGTTAACACTAGGGTTGTCACACAGTATTTATTTCGAGTACATGTAATGATTGATTCCAGCTATTGCTCAGCTATACTAAATATACGAACCATTTCCGCGTCGCAATCGGTTCATTTCCAATTTCGCGATAAACTCCCGTTTTAAACTGAGAAAATTCAGCACGATTTTCCAGGAAAAAAATATTTTTGCTGAATAATTAAAGTATTTATATGACATGACATGAAACATATTTTGACAAACTAAGTACCTACCTTTTATGGACTTTAACAATCAAATGATAACTTTTTCAAGCCCGTTGGCCAAACATATGTCATATGCCATCTCGCCTACGAATAAACTAAGTATATTCTTTACATCAAATTCTACTAATTATGAGCAGTGCCAACCCTTGTATTTTCAATAATTTTTCACCGCTGATAACGGGGTCTGGTTATAAACCTTGCGCCACCTCGGTCTCGGCGGGTTGCCAGTTATAAACAAATGGTCTCACCTTGCGCCACCTCGGTCTCGGCGGGTTGTCAGTAATAAACAAATGGTCTCACCTTGCGCCACCTCGGTCTCGGCGGGTTGTCAGTAATAAACAAATGGTCTCACCTTGCGCCACCTCGGTTTCGGCGGGTTGTCAGTTATAAGTTATAAACAAATGGTCTCACCTTGCGCCACCTCGGTCTCGGCGGGTTGTCAGTTATAAGTTATAAACAAATGGTCTCACCTTGCGCCACCTCGGTCTCGGCGGGTTGTCAGTTATAAAGAAATGGTCTCACCTTGCGCCACCTCGGTCTCGGCGGGTTGTCAGTTATAAACAAATGGTCTCACCTTGCGCCACCTCGGTCTCGGCGGGTTGTCAGTTATAAACAAATAGTCTCACCTTGCGCCACCTCGGTCTCGGCGGGTTGTCAGTTATAAGTTATAAACAAATGGTCTCACCTTGCGCCACCTCGGTCTCGGCGGGTTGTCGGGCGGGCCGGGGCCGGTCTTGCATTGCTTCACTTCCTCTTGACCACGACGCCGCGAGCGCGTCATCGCCATCAGCCGCACCGTGTAGTTCATGTTGGGCTTCAGGTCGGGAACTCTGAGGAATTACATAGGGTAAATCGCCAATAACTGGCCCCCCTCATACTAAACATTAACTATGTTTAGCATAAGAAAATTAATAAAATCAGGGGAAATATTTCGTGTAGTTTTGTAAATTGGTACAATTATACCTTGTGGTGTCCAGATAAACATACTAAAAGTCCCCGAGGGTGGGGGCTGTGCTAAGGGTGTAGAAGGGGATGAAGGTACCTTTTTTCAGATTTTCGTACATATCTCGAATATCTGTATGAATAGCGTTATAATAACTTCAGACAAAAGGTTCTACATAAAATTTCCTACGAAATTGGTCATTATTATTTTTACTCTACGATCAATACTTTGGGAGCTACAGGGTGTTAAAGTTAAAAAAGGGATAAAAAATAGTCGATTTAAGAAAACGTCGTTTTTTCGTAGTTGTTCATCATAACTATTATAATTACCCCCCCCCCCCCCCCCCCCCCCCCTCGAGGACTTTTAGTATGCTTATCTGGACACCACAAGGTATAATTGTACCAATTTACAAAACTACACGAATTATTTCCCCTGATTGCCCATATTTGGCTTAATTTTCTTAGACTAGTTCCCCTACAAACAGAATTCAATCCATACTAATATTTAATATAATAAATGCGAAAGTGTGTCTGTCTGTCTGTCTGTTACCTCTTCACTCTTCAACCGCTGAACCGATTTGAATGAAATTTGGTATAGATAGTTTGAGTCCTGGGGAAGGACATAGGATAGTTTTTATCCCGGAAATCACCCCCATGGGGATGAAGTGGGGGGTGAAAGTTTGTATGGAGCTACGATATAAACGAGTTCCACGCGGACGATATCGCGGGCAGAAGCTAGTATTATAAATGCGAAAGTGTGTGTGTCTGTCTGTCTGGTGTCAGGTAACAGTACCTCTTCACGCTTAAACCGCTGAACCGATTGAGATGATATTTGGTATGGAGATAGTTTGAATCCCGGGAAAGGACATAGGATAGTTTTTATCCCGAAAATCATCCCCTGAGGGGGTGAAATGGGGGATGAAAGTTTGTATCGCGCTACGATATAAACGAGTACCACGCGGACGGAGTCGCGGGCAGAAGCTACTTTAGTATAACGTGGCCAGTAATTAACACCTTATACTAAAAATGAATTCTAAAAGTGAATAGAGTTCATTTTCAGCGGAAAATCGCTGTGAAAGATGGAATGTTGTAGATATAATCGGCCGCATTCATAAACGTTCTACAGACCTATTTTAATTAAAATGGCGTTAAAATTCGTTTGTCTTCATCTGTCAGTTTGACATTTGTGTTAGTTAGAAAGGGACAAAGCATATTTTATTTAGCAGAGGCATTTTATGTTTTATGAACAAGGGGGGGAATAGACTGGACGGCTGGGATGATCATAAAAAATGAAATTGTACCTGGAAAAAAATGTTTCGTTGGTGAGAAACTTGGACAATGGACCAAATGTATCAGTCTTCCACTTCCCAAACCGGTCGATATAGTTGGAGTTCCCTGTTATTTCCATCTGCGAAATAAATTAATGTAAAATAAATATTTCATTATGTATACATAGTACATAGTGCCTATGCCAAATCTTGGGATTAGGTGTCAAAGCGGACCCCGGGCTCCTTTAGGGGCACAACCGGGAACAACGCTAGGAGGATGATGATTTATACATAATAAATGTTTAAGTACTGCTGTCATTATTCTCGTCAAAACTATCAACTATCATTAGTGGCTCTGTGAGCTGCACATGGACCTATGGCACTCAGGACAGGCTAGACGTGATGCCACAGCGAGGGACGGAAAGGCTTCTATGCAGCTAAATTAAGAACTGGTCTTAAAATGGCTGATGACTTGCCATAAACAACCTACTCAATTTGGATGGGTAGTGGTTTATGTGCCACAACTTCATACTAAATCAGTTGTGGCAAATAAAAAAAAGTGGAACTATGAGAAGGACAACGAATGATATTTCCCTTTCTGTCACACTTATCGAGATTTGTATGCTACCAGCTCGCTCGCACGTGGTATTATTATTACCATATCTTGTCTTGAGTATCATAGGTCCATGGAGCTGCAGAACTTGCTTGTATAGCAAAAAAAAAAGTGTTTTCAAAAAGTTAATCGATAAAAACATCTCTATAATCAACGAACTTGCTCACAAAATTTCACGAGAATCGGTTGGAAAATGCGACCTGTAGAGGAGAACAGCGGGACATCCGGACATACAAACGAGTTTCGGCCCAAGCTGAAGAGATCAATATACATATTGGAGGCTACCCTTTTTGTCAGACAACATACAGATTTATTCCCATCGAAAATCGATACTTATAAAACTAGAAGTCAGTATAGAAATAAGCTGTTACTACCTAGATCTAACTTAGCTATGTATAAGAATGGACTACAGTATAAATGTATTCAAATTTTTAATAAAATCCCTAATGCTATCAAATACGAACTAAATGATAAATCCTTTAACTCTAAACTGAAAAGCATATTACTACAAAATTGTTATTACACAGTCAAATCATTTCTTGAAGATGATACGTTAGATAAATATGACACCGAATTAGTATAGGATCTTTAGCTTGTAACTTCACATATCGCTGCAACCACTTTATTATTCATTATTCATTAACATTAAATAAATATTTACTATAATAATTAGACAAATTAACCCAATCAGCCACTATTATTGTAACGATGTTTTGTTGACGTTCCTATGATGGAGCTCCTAAATTAATTCATAAAGTTTATTAAACTACCTACTGATACGTCAATTTATAATTATTTAGACTAGCATTAATAAAATAGAACCGTATTATTGTGTGCCCTTACAGGGCGTCATGAACCAGCCAATGATTATAACACCTTATTATATACGTGACAATGTAATATTGAATAAATGAAATTATATTATTATATTATATATTATAAAAAAATATAGTATTTAGAATAAGACTGCTACACCCTAACAGGGTCCATGCTGTACCTATATAAATATATGTAAGATCTTGTAATACCATGGTTGCTTGAATAAATGAATAGAACTTCGTTCGCTGGGCTCGCTCGTTCGATTAAGAATCCGCTCATACTTTTGACGTGTAGCGAGGAATTGCATAGTAAAAGAAACCTCCCCCATAAAATAATCTACGGAATTGTGTAAACGGCAGCAAATCTGCTTCTACATACATACATATAATCACTGCTATTTCCCGGAGGGGTAGGCAGAGATCACGGACAAGAGCTTCATTCACTTTCAATGGATTCTGCATACTTACTCGTCGGTTTAGAGTACTCTTGACCTGACCTTTCTTCTGGGGCCGTAGACAAGGTTACAATCGACAAGCGCTAACGCCAATAGAAAATGTAGGGGAATGACAGATGCCGACGAAACACTTTTCGTTGACATCTGTCATTCCCATACATTTTATTAGTTTTCTATTGGCGTTAGCGCTTGTCAATTGTAACCTTGCCTAGGCCCCCAGGATTTCTCCGATTCGGTCGGAAAAGTTCTACGAGGTGTTCCCCTTCCAAGTGCACCATCATCTTTCCCCTCATACACTCTCTTTGTTAATCTTCTTTCATCCATCCTCTCTACATGTCCATACCATCTTAGCATGCCCTTCTCAATTTTTGTCACTATATCTTCAGTCACTCCACATCTCTCTCTAATCACACTATTTCTTATTCTTTCCCTCAAACTCACCCCAGTGTTGCGAAGTATGGCAACACTCTCATTTCCACTGCATTCACTTGACTCTGATGTTTCTTCTGCCACACCAAACCTTCACTACCATACATAAGTGTCCCTAAGTCCCTAATCCCTTAAGCACATCTGCTTCTGCGGTCTGAGCCTAAGTAAGGCCCATTGTATGTATTGGTGTAAGGAATGTTGAAATAGGATGTTTCGGAGATTACCCCGTACATACGAAAATAAAAACTACTAAGCTACAAGGAGGTTCTTGTTTAGTTCACGTTTGTACATTTATATTTTGTTGTTTTGTTTCTTTTGTAAACGTTTTTTTTAGTCTGGCAAAACATTCTAAAAAATAAAAGGGGCGCCAGTATCGCTAACATGGTAACATGAATAGTATGGCCTGAGATTTTGATACTTCACTTTTTTACTAGGACATTATTTTTATTTGGTTCCCAATTAAGAAAAATGACAATTAAATACATATTGGTATATACATACAAACTCACAAATATTACCAGTATATAATGTTAATGTACACCGAATGCTACCTACCCTACCAATTTTATTAAATAGTACAATAAACTGTTTCTTCTTCCTCCAAATATTTAACTTTGGTGACAATTACACTTAATTATAACACTTAAAGTTCAGCAAATATATTGCAAGTACCAAGTTGATTTTATGTAAACATAACCTCTAAAATGCACTATGTAAACAAGACGAAAATTATCAATTTACTGTGATTGTAGCGTTAGGAATAAATAAAATTAATATAAACGTTCATAAGTTAACACTTATTAGTATTCTACAAATTTTATTACAATATTATATTACATAATTGTGTACAATAATTAAAAACCTGTCATTCCAGCAGTTCCTCTATAAACATTGTCTAATTCTCACAAAAATGATTCCAGCTTGATATTTCGCAAGACATTGCTACGTTATAAATAAATTACTTCCCGAGCGGAACCCCGTATTGTCTTGCTCATTGTAAGGAATTGTTGTTGCAATGCGAATAAATCCGCGAAATGTAATAAATACGGTACAATAACAACAATAGTTTGACACACATGACAATCCGTCTACTAGCATATGTCAAAATTAACGAAGTCACCAGGGTGGAAAAAAAATAGTTACGTTTCTACACTTATTTGCCAAGCTGTATTTAATGGCAAAACTGTCCCCTACAATTCAATTTTCCAATAGCGCATTGATAATACATTAGTATGGATATTATTTTGTACAGGTAAACTTGAAATGCGAAGAAACTCAAAGTTGTATGTGAAGTCCCCAACTCCGGGCCAGCGTGGGGACTAACGGCCCCATCCATGAGAGGGCTGTGCCCAGTAGTGGGACTTTAATGGGCTGAAGACAGGTAAACTCACCATGTATCCCTTGATTTCGGCATGAGGCTTGCTCGGCGCTTTCCAAGTGAGGTTCATGTAATATCCCTGCGCGATTGACTCGCTGCAGGCTATTTCGACATTGTCCGGCTCATTCGGAACACCATCCATGGTTATAGCCTCCATCTCTTTAGACCAGTTGCCGCAGCGCTCGAAGCGTTCCAAATACAAAATGCCGCCACATTTGAAGCAGAAGCACGCTTTCGCCTGAAATAAAAATACGGGTGTAGTAGACTCGAAAATTATTTACTCCAAAAGAAAGAAGGCGCAGCGCTCGAAGCGTTCCAAATTCAAAATGCCGCCACATTTGAAGCAGAAGCACGCTTTCGCCTGAAATAAAAATACGGGTGTAGACTCGAAAAAAAATATTACTCCAAAAGAAAAGGCAAAAAATTATGCCTAGTGACGAAAATCCCATGCAAATATCTCAAAGAATTACGAAGCTACAAACATTTTAATATTGCTTATTAGAGAGAAAATGCTCGGAGTTAATGACGTCACAAACTGCGAGCGTCATAGTAAATGTCAATCGTTTCATATGAAGTTGCGTTTTGCGGAAAAGGGACAGAACATGGGGTATTCTTAAAACTTTGGACACTTATAACTTTGTGATTATTTAACCTCTTGCGTTGCTTTTTTCTTTCCATTTGACTACATTTTTAAACCTTTTTCGAAATACGACATTATTGATTATTTTATATAGTGCCTGTCTACATCCCTATTGTTCAAATTCAATTCAAATTCAAATAATTTATTTGTTTACAATACAGTTGTGCAGATGTTACATTGTTAATTATAAATATGTCCATTGTTTTCAGCCTGCATGCAGGCGTGCAAATATTTGTTGGAGAGCGATACAATTAAAATAATATAAAATGAAACCAACAATAATCATTTACAAAGTATAAAAATAAAATAGTAATAACACAATCAAGAATAATCAAATATACCTATGGGAAAATAAATTAAAATGTCAAGAAATTAAATTAAATTAAAAATATCAGTCACGATTTAAATATTTCTGGATTGAATAAAAACAATGGTCTAAGAGCCAGGTAGTCAATTTGAATTTAAAACTATTACCCTCAAGTAATTTTATGTCCTCAGGCACAGGTATATTATTATACAAAGTGTAACAAAAATGGGGTATGAACCGATCAAGGGCTTAACAGGTATCGTGTTCCGATAAGAAATAATAGAAAAAAAAATTTTTGACGCGTTTTTTTTACATTTCTATGGAGCTTGCCGCCCCAGTCGGCCAACGCTCCATACTAAAAATCGCGTCAAAAATTTTTTTTTCTTTTTTTTCTTATCAGAACACGATATCTGTTGAGCCCTTGATAGGTTCACACCCCATTTTTGTTACACCCTGTATATGTCTATGCACATGTTAAAAACATTCTTCTTATAAATCATCTTATGAGCCCGTGGTTTATAAAGTAAATTCATAATTTTAAGTCTGGGTTCTCTCTGTGTGTTCTCTCGGCATCACCTTGTTTTTTAAATAAAGATCTATAGGCACTTACAAACCGACATATTTCGTTCGTTGATGTAACTTTGACGACATTGGAAGCCTAGTTGGTAGTTCAGGGAAAGTCGGAGGTCCTGGTTTCAAATCCCGGTAAGCTCTGCACTGCCTCAATGCACTTCTCGCATCTGCACCTGACCGGGATGTTTTTGCTAGTAGCTGGGTGAAAGTCTGTCGGTCCTGCGAGGCGATGGATGACCGTCGGTCTTCGGTATTATATTAAGTATTCCGGTAATGATCATTCTAAGATTCACAGTGCACTAGTTTTATCACTGTAAAACTGTGTAATAATTGTTTGAAAAAAAAAAAACTCACCCTAAAAACGTAGGTCGTATGCGGCTCAAGTTCCCCAAACATGTGTGGTAAATTCATCTCGTCTCTAATGTGGTCTGTCGTATTCGTTTTCGCTTGTTCGTGCTTCTTCCACACCTCTATCAAGTAATAGTCGACATAGTCTGCTACCTCGGGAGGCGGTACTCCCATGCTGATCGTCATGGAGCGAGCAGTGAACCCGTTTATAGAGATATTCGGCACGAACACAGGATCCTTTGCCAGCGTAGTTACATTAGCCAAAACAGCAAAGGGACTCCAAGCAAATGTTTTTACTTTGAATTTCAAGTCGTAAGAAGTGTTGCTTGACAATTCCTCCAAAACGAAGAATTTTGTTGTTATATTAATCCTTTTACTAAACAGATAGTCGTCTTTGCTACTTATTTTATATTGCAATTCGTATCCTGTTATGTTGGAATTGTAATTTTTTACGGTCCAATTAAGGTAGATTTCTGAAGAGTTGATTGGCTTGGCAAAATCAATAGTCACTGAAGGAGCAGCTATTATTTTCACAACCCTGCTATCTGTAAGGTTTCTCGAACTATGTGGGTCCCAAACTAGGCACACATACACATATATGCCGTCTTGAACATCGAACATATCCTTCTCCATTATTGTATTGTAATTGCCGATCAGTTGTTTCTTGTCTCTTGTCGTATTTCCGGTTAAAAGGAGTTCTTCTTTGCCGGCTCGCTGCAGTACCCATTCGATCACGGATTGGTTGTAAACTGAAACAGTAATTAAAAAGCTGGTTATAGGTAGGTATAGGTGAAAAACTTAAGAAAAGGACCTGTTGTATGTAGTAGTGGCGTATTCGAATAGACAAGACATGTTTAAAATTAGAACACTAACAAAACAAATGTCTATTCGCACACATTACTCACACATACAACAGGTGACTTACTTAAGTTTTTCATCTATAGCCAGGGTTTGTCAGCAATAGTATTTGCAGTACGAGTATTTGTTCCTGAGTCATGGATGTTTTCTATGTATTTAAGTATTTATTTATCTATATAAGTATGTTTATCGTCGTCTAGTACCCATAGTACAAGCTGTGCTTAGATTGGGACTAGGTCGATTTGTGTAAGCTTGTCCCCTAATATTTATTATTATTTTTTATATTAATAAAATAATAAATAATAAAATAAAATTCTTTATTGCAACTATAAACATAGGTACATAATAGTTGAAGCCCCGGCTTTCAAAGTAGGTTTCCCTGTGTCTCAAAAGCCGTAATTATAATCAAGTCTTCAAATGGGAGGTAACCTCGTAACGCCCGGGCTATATTTAGGACAACTGTAATGCCCAGGGTCCTAAAAATAGGTCATAATTGTCATAAATACATAATTATTTTGATTTTTTCGCGGATTCAAATTGTATTACAAAAAATTCTGGAGTTGGGTTGTTAAACTGAAGCTGTTGTCCTTAAGGGGCTCCACGCGCTTTTTGGCTAACTTTGACGAGTTGATATTCCTGCGTCAAAACTATAGATATATTTATGGCACAATAACTTATCAGTTCTTCAATCCTTTGTCTACATTTGCGCGAGTTTTTTTGAAAAAAAAAAAAATTTATTTTTGTATGATTTATTCAAACATGGTCTAAAAAAGCTCTGTTTTCGATATAAGAACGTTGTTTATGCACTTTTAATTATGAAATCTACATATAACTGTTCCTTATTCACTTTTCTAACAACCCATGAGAGATTTATACGTTTTATTCATTTTTACAAAAAACTGTTTTTTTGGCCTGAAATTACCAATGTTTGGTGCCATATATCCCGAAAACTGTGAGTTTTGAAGTAAATATGGGGTACAATTTGGGTAAACCTCGTTATTGTTAATACGATAAGCCATCAAAAACACGAAAAAACCGACCGTTACAGATCGAAGGTCATTGGGAGCCAGGAGCCCCTTAAATTAGGCTGATGGTGATGGGCCTTAGGTTAGGAGGTTAATTTTGTTTTGTTGGTTAACACAAGCAAAGCTAGTAAAGACCATTTTAGGTAGGGATATTTTTTGAACTTGAATGTTGCTTCATGGGCCGGGCTCGGGGAATGTCGATTTTTCGGCCGCGAAAACCTCTGTATCGCAGATTTCATCGAAGTTTTTTCCGAGAACGTGATTTAAGTATTTATACGAATAGGACTTAGCACGATGCTCGATGACATCAGTAAAGCCTCCGAGCGAGTTGGTCTAAGGATGAACGTGGATAAGTCAAAGATCATGTCAAACCTCCATGTACTACCAACTCCCATTTCTATCGGACACTTTACGCTCGAAGTTGTAGACGATTATATATACCTAGGACAGACTGTTCAGTAAGGTAGGTCCTACTTTGAGAAAGAGGTCAATCGTCGAATCCGACTCGGCTGGGCAGCGTTCGGAAGGCTACGGCACATCTTTTCGTCCAATATTCTGCAGTGTCTCAAGACGAGAGTCTTTGACCCGTGTGTGTTGCCAGTGATGACGTATGGCACGGAAACGTGGTCGCTTACTATGGGCCTCATATGAAGGCTCAAGGTCACCCAAAGGGCAATGGAGAGGGCTATGTTGGGAGTTTCTCTGCGCGATCGCATCAGATATGAGGCTATCCGCAGCAGAACCAAGGTAACCGATATAGCCCTCCGAATCGCTAAACTTAAGTGGCAGTGGGCGGGGCACATTGCATGTAGAACCGATGGCCGTTGGGGCGGAAAGGTTCTCGAGTGGCGACCACGTACCGGAAGGCGCAGCGTGGGTAGGCCCCCCACAAGGTGGACTGATGACCTGGTAAAGGACGCGGGAGTCCGCTGGATGCGGGTGGCGCAGGACCGGTCATTGTCCCCCTCGAGGGTGCCCGCCTTGTTGGGGCGGGGGGCTTAGTAACCGTGGATTGGTCACCCACGGCGAAGCTAAGAGGCACCCAGGGCCGGCCTGTTTGGGCCACCGGCTGGCCCGAGGAGGGCGCTCCTAGCGGGCTTAGCGAAGCCCGCTTAGGATGCGTAAGGGAGGGGCCGTAGAAGAAGAGGAGTACCGGTATTGCGGTTCGCCGTTCTCCCTATCTTCTGCGGCCGAGGCGGGATCGCAGGGGGAGAGGCGTGTTGGTATTACGGTGCGCCACTCTCCCTACCCCCTGCGAACTTGGCGGGCCGTTCCGCCGAAACGGCATTGGTGGGACCGCAGAGGAGGAGGAATGCCGGTATTACGGTGCACCGCTTTCCCTATCCTCTGCGGCCGAGACGTGGTCGGTGGCGGAACCACAGACCTGATCCGCCACCGGGTGCTGGATTTTTCCGCACCCACGATCTCCTTGTAGCGGACTCAGGGGGGATCCGCTACTGTACAGGTGGAGATCCAGCAGGCAGGCGCGTCCAAACATCTGGCGCGCCTCACGTGGAGGGCCTCAGGGCATCCGCGAGGAGCCGCTTGTTGGCGGCTGCCGCCGGCGGGGTCGCGGATGTGTGCGCAAGCGTTCCCGTAACCTCGCCACATGGCGGCGTGGCGGCAAGTGGGGGGGGTTTTAGTGGGTACATAACCTCATACGGGAGTCCCACATAACAACTCGGGTCACCCCCTGCGACCGGGTGGTATGCGTAACGCATTTCCCCCCCTAAACAAAAAAAAAAGAACCGGTCATTGTGGCACTCTTTGGGGGAGGCCTATGTCCAGCAGTGGACGTCTTTCGGATGATATGATGACGATGATGATACGAATAGGTAACTATTACTCGTTTGAAAGTAAGTAAAATAGTAGGTTATAGGATGTAGGTAAATTGGCTTCAGGAAAAAAAAGTTGATGTAGGTATGGCGGGCTATAAGCGGGTCGTTGGTTTGTTTCCCTCCATCGTAGTAAAAATGTTTTGCATATAATTTACGACGACAGCTGTGCGCACGTGCGGCTTCATCGCGATCGTGAGCTCAACTATCGGTAGGTAAATTGCCGCGCGCGTTTGCCCGAACGCCCGTTGACACCGACCGAGCGTTTGCGGCCAAGCCTTTTGACGGCTCGCCCGAGCCTTCTGACGGCTCGCCCGAACCGTTCGGGCGAGCGTTTTTGATGGCTCGGGCGAGCCGTCCGTTCGGTGTGGACACGGCTATTAGCGAGCCATCTGCTCTCCCCGACAATGATATAGCGGTCACGATCCTCAGCATTGAGGAACCGACTGAATTAATAAAGAAGAATAAGTAAGATCATACTCACCCTCAAACACGCACGTCAGATTCAAACTCTTATCCTCCTCCGGGACTCGTGACAGGTTAAACTTTATAGCTCGGCCATCTTCAGGGCGTGGCTCCATCTTCACAAATCTTCCAGGGAAGCTTAGATTCAAGGACACGGTGCCGCTCTCTCCCTCCGTTACACAGGTGTAGTTGAGAGCATCTGATTCTGTCGCATTCGCTATTTTCAAGATGAATCTCTTGCCTTTCACTTCGGTCGTGTATTTGGCATGCAGCTTGAGTTCCCTGGCCGTGTTGCTGCTGGGATAACAATTCGTATTTAATAAGCATAAGAATCAATGGAATGACATCAAGGTATATAAACCTATTGATGTGGAAGGTAATTTTTGCTTCAAGTCAATTTTGCATATCTAATTGTGGCCACATTCCTCACTAAGGTTAGGTGGCGAAAGATGAAAAGGTGAGTATGCGGTTGAGACCAGAATGAGAACGAGATAGGGATTGCAATGCGTTTCGAACGAGGATTAGATTGGAATGGGACCGGGTTGAAAATGTGGGCGATATAGGAATTGCGATGCGTTTCGAACGAAGATGAGATGAAAATGGCAACAAGTTGAAAATGTGGATGAGATAGGAATTGCGATGCGTTTCGCGAACGACGAAGCACGAACGACTCCTAAGTTGCGATGCGTTTCGTACGAGGAGGAGATGAGAATGGGAACGAGTTGAAAATGTGGATGAGATAGGAATTGCGATGCGGTTCGAACGAGGATGGGATGGGAATGGGAACGAGCTGAAAATGTGGACGAGATGGGAATTGCGATGCGCTTCGCACGAGGATGAGATGAGAATGGGAACGAGTTGAAAATGTGGACGAGATAGGAATTGCGATGCGTTTCTAACGAGGAAGAATTTGATTTTGATCTAAATCCAAATAACAAACCTTGTATCAGTGCGATTCTTGTCATCAACTGTTTCTGTCGCATTCGTTGTTTCTGTCAGATTCGAAATCGTTGGCTTGAAAGTTACGTTCTCCGCTTCCAAAGTCACATTGTTCACCTCCCACTTGACAGTTGCATTCTCCGCGTTCAAAATGCATGTAAGTACAGCCTCTTCACCGTATTCACCTTTGGCTGTGACATTCTGTATCACTCGGCCGTTTTCACCTGAAACAACAATTCATTAACGTTAAATGGGTTACTTAGTTATCCGTTGTAGAATTGGTCCAACGGAATGCTTATGGCTCGACCACGAATTCGAGCGGCAACGGCAGCAACATATGTGGGAGCGAGAGGTCGGGCCGCATCAACTCGCTCCCACGAGTCCCACGTATGCACGCTGCCCCTACCGCCGGCGCTAGAGTTGTGGCGGAGCTTTATTGCGATCACTTGGTGTCTGTCCCAGGGACCGGCCCGCTATCCCTTATAAAGTGTTTTGTATGGGTTTTGCATAAGGCTTAACTCACCATACCCTTTGCCTGACGAAACCCATTCAATTTGCTATTAAAGCCCTTATATAAACGCTAACCCATATGAGCAATCGGTATCCCAATACGCTTACAAAACCCTTATCACCCGCTCACCAATACCTTATAAGGCTTAGCCTTATAAAGGGCTTCCCTTTTAGCATATAAGCGAGCTAATTTAAATCGTCTACCTTGTTCATAAAGCACACATTACTCCCAATCCAATAGTAAGCGCAGCAACTGGTCGTTGTAATCGTACTAGTATGTAGTAGGTATGGTAGGCTAACAAATTAATTTTACAAATCCTTCCCTAGGCACGTATTTTCTTTCCTTTTCATACACTAGCGTAGAACACTAATCCTGTCTCTTTTACGCAAGGCTCAACTACGACATTAATAAAGGGAAAGCTTTATAAAAAGCGCTAAATGATAAGGGTAACCCTTATTAAGGCATTGCAAGGCAAGGATAGCAGTAAGCAATTGCAAAGGGCTAGCTTTATTTTTTGCTAAGTTTTCGATAAGGGGTAGTCAAACGAATGGGCTAGCAGTTCAAACTGTCCTTCTCATAGTTCCACTTTATTTTATTTGCCACAACTGATTTACTATGAAGTTACACACCATTACCCGTCCAAATTGAGTAGGTTGTTTATGGCAAGTCATCAGCCATTTTAAGACCAGTTCTTAATTTAGCTGCATAGGAGCTTTTCCGTCCCTCGTTGTGGCATCACGTATGGCTATACCGGCTGGTCCTGAGTATCATAGGTCCATGCCTGTGACAGATTTCCGAATGATTATTGTCTAGGGTCACCCCCGCAATTGGTTCTGGCGCGCTCGTGCATCGCGTGGTGAACAAAGTGATTTAGACTCTCGATCTAAATTGTAAAGTACTGCCGTGCGTCAGGTATGTTCGCGGAGGCACACACTGATGACTTTTTTGCCATCAGGCGGAAAAGGATTGTGTCACTGATGACACGGGTGCGGGGCAGCAGCAACGGCCTCCTGAGAGTGTGGGCCGAGAGGCTAAACTGCCCGCTCACTAACTACTGGGTCCAGGTTGCAATCGGGAGGAGCAAGTAAAGCACATAACACTTTTGTTCGAGTTGTACGAGTTCTTTTTATTTTTCGTTGTATTTTATTTTATTTTTCAGTTTTGTATTGTATCGGTATCTGTCATGTGTTACTAATATAGGTTAAGGCTATTTTGTAAAACTAAAACTAACAACATCCTATGGATCATACCAGGTCTGAAATAAAATGTTTTTATTTTATTTTTATTTATTTATTTATAAAGTTAATTTTTGCTGGTATTGGTAGAAAATAACCTTTTTAAACCCCGACGCAAAGAGAAAGGTGTTATAAGTTAAACGTGTCTGTGTATCTGTGTATCTGTCTGTGGTATCGAAGCTCCCAAATGGATGGACCGTTCAATTCCATTCAAATGAATGCGGTTTTTTTGTGTTATAGATAATTTTATCCCGAGTGTTCTTAGCCATGTTTCATGAAAATCTGTTTAGCCGTTTTTGAGATATTGAAATTTTGAAATGAAAATGTCCGGGGTTTTATTAGGAAGTTTTGTGTAAGTGTACATATGCATCCTCGAAAGTTTGGATATTTAGATTTCTGTTACTATTCTGTTATTATTTGGATTAAATTTTGCACGTAAATAGTTTATAGCCTGGATTAAAATCTAGGATAGTTTTTATCCCGGGTTCACGCAGACGTAGTCGCGGGCGGAAGCCTGTGTTGCTATATTTTTTTCGATATTATCCTAAACTCAGGCTAGATTAATTACCGATATGTGTATTATGGGATAAGTAATGAGGAAAAATTGGTCATATTCGTTGGTTTGGTACTGTAGGTAGTGCGGTTGTGTGTCACAATTACGTTACACAGTTGTATTCTACAGTCAAGTGCTACAATATGTAGCGATTTAGTGCTCTCGTAAATATGTACAGTCGAGTTCTCCAATATATTATACAGACAACCTTTCAAAAATATCTACACACGGTCTTTATTGTTACTGGGCGAATATTCAGCGTTTTTAAGGCGTTTTTTTTCCTCATTGTCGTAGACAGCAAATACTATTAAAAGGTACGAGTATCAGTCTACTTTTGATGAAGATGTTATCCAATACCAGTACTGAATCTTTTTTGATAAAAGGTTCTGCGGTACGTTTTGTTACCTCTGATGAAATAATCTTGAGTCGACAATGACGTTAAAACCGAGCGGTTCAAACGCTCGGAGATTCGCCCTACTGACAAAGACGCATGTGTAGAAATTTTTGAAAGGTTGTCTGTATGTATATAGATTCGACTGTAACGAAACCTTAATCCGCTGACAGATGACATAAGAGACATATTTTAGAGTAAGTTGTATGCACTCGTAGAGGAGAACAGCAGACCATCCGAACATACGAAATATGTTTTGTCCGAGCTAAAACAGAGAACTTTGTACGCTTCGCTCGCTCGTTCAATTGGCCGACCGAGCACTTCTCGGGTGAAAACAGACCCAGCTAGATCGACCTTATGCCCACGTAAACCCCTATCCCACAAAAAACATTCCACGTAAAAAAGAGGCCAAGTCTCGAAATTTTCCCACCGTAAAACGTTGTGAGATATATCGTAGAGCCAAGTCTCAGGCATTCTTATTAATCTTTATTTGCTTGCTAAATTAAATTCTGCAACTTGGCAATCATAGGCAACTTTAGTATTGTGTGATTGCCAAGTCACAAAAATTTATTTAGCAAGCAAATAAAGATTAATAAGCCTGAGACATGGCTCTATGAAATATCTCACAACATTTTACAGTGGAAGAGTTTCGAGACTTGGCCTCTTTTTTACATGGAATGTTTTTCATGGGATGTGTTTTGTTACCTACTGTATTATGTTATTAGTTATTATCCCTTTGTGTGTCAGCCATGTTATTATTATTAATCACATAGGTGTAGGTGTGGGAACAATGCCTGAAGCTGGTTATTTCTGCCATGTCTTGATGTATAATTTCTATTTTATTAAGTCAAGTGTAGAAATATGCAATTTTGAATCTTCTTACAATACCATTCGTTTCAAAATACATAAGAGAGAGATATTTTAGAGGTGAGCGTTTTGTTTGTTTTCCTTCACAGAAAACTTGATGAATGAACTTTAACAAATAATAACGAAGTACAAACAGTTCTAATTGATCACATTCACATTTATATTTATCACTGAGCAATAAGGTACAGTTGCATACAAAACATCTGTGAGGAGCTGAGGACAAATGCCAAATATCCCTCAGAAGCCTAATATTATATGTCTATCCGTCTGTCTGTTACCTCTTTACACTTAAACCACTGAACCCATTTAGATGAAATTTGGTATGGAGATAGTTTGAGTCTCTCAGTAGGACGTAGGATAGTTTTTATCCCGGAAATCATACATTAAGGGGGTGAAATAGGGGGTTGAAAAATTGTATGCATTTACGATATAAACGAGTTCCACGCGGACGGAGTCGCGGGCGGAAGCTAGTGGCACAATAAACTTTTACCCCGAAAATGTTAACATCTGCACAAACTTTCAAATTAAACGTAGCTGGTGTAGTAGTTGGTAGTGACCCTGCCTACAAAGCCCAGGTTCGAATCCCGGTAAGGGCAATTATTTAATATTTGTGCGATGGGCATGAATAGTTGTTCCTGAGTCATGGATGTTTTCTATGTATTTAAGTATTTATTTATCTACTAGCTTCCGCCCGCGACTTCGTCTGCGTGGCCCCGGGATAAAAACTATCCTATATTTGAATCCAGGTTATGAACTATATTCGAGCCAAATTTCATCTAAATCGGTTGAGCCGTTTAAGCGTGATTGAGCAACAAACATCTAAACATCCAAACATCTAAACATACAAACTTTCGCATTTATAATATTAGTAGGATTTAAGTATGTATATCGTCGTCTAGTACCCCTAGTACACCATTGCTTAGTATGGGACTGGGTTGATTAGTGTAAGATTGTTTCCATTTTTTTTTAATACAACTACGGTGGCAAACAAGCATACGGCCCACCTGATGGTAAGCGGACACCGCAGCCTATAGACGCATGCAACTCCAAAGAGTAACATGGGCGTTGCCGACCCTTGATATGCTTGAGGATTCGCCGTGTTGACAGCTGAAGGAACAAA
This sequence comes from Epinotia bilunana, assembly GCA_947049275.1. NCBI lineage: Eukaryota > Metazoa > Arthropoda > Insecta > Lepidoptera > Tortricidae > Epinotia > Epinotia bilunana. Next base: position 9,913,399 of record OX346275.1, on the reverse strand, counting down.
TTCCCTCGCTCTCAATACAACACATCCTCCGGAGCTCTGGCGATCTTGCTCACCTCCAGGAACACAACACTACAACATTTATTTTAAAACAGAGTCCACAAAACCAATTATTTATGTACAATCGAATAATCCACTTCCAAATGTTTTCTCTATCCCTTATTATTATTATTATTCTGGTAGTGGCTTCCAGGCTGTGAGAGACCTTATATCACTGCGACCATCACTGATCTATTGTGATCACCATTTACTACAATTCTTGGTCATCCTGCGAACTCGAAGAATTGCAGGATACTGTTGACCTCAAGAAACCCGGGCACATGATGTGTTTTCCCAGAAAGGAGTTACGGCTGTGCATAAGGCAAGGGCAGTCAATTAGGATGTGTGTAGGTGTCTCCTCCTCTTGAAGTCTGCAGTGCCTTGTGTCACACAGTCCTAACATTTGCATGTGCTTGTTTAGGCAACAATGCCCTGTAAGCACCCTTACCAACATGCATAGACGGTTCTGCTTAGCACCAAGGCATCAGAAGACGCCTTTTTGCTAAATAAGCGCCTTGGAATGTTTCAGTTTCAAGATTTTCTCTCTCTTTATCTTCTTTATCGGTTCTTCATAACTAATTTTGATCCATAGTGAACCAGCACTGAGATCAAGGCATTGCATTTTCACATTCTATTTTCATGTCAGTTGTGCATGGCTGATTTGATAAGTTGTCATGACCAGTTTAGAAAATACAAATTACTCACTTGTTGTTTTAACAGTAATAAAGAAATTCGAAATTCGTATAAGCGTAAAAAATAAGTTGGGGTCACGATCAACAAGAGTGCCGTGAGCCGGCTTTTGCAAGCACTCATTTTAAGTAGATATTAGTCTTCTGCCTCATCCATGTCCACTTATGAAGATTTTAAATCAAACATCACATCCTGACAAAACCTATCCTGTGTCATAATACATAAACAGGTAAGAAAAAAAATGCGCGCCGCAAGATAACACATACGCTCACAATAGTTAGCAGAGGTAAATAACCCCACAAAATAATTAAAGGTTCAATTAGAACAACGTAAAATAGTTAATTACTCACCCGAAACAGGATAGAAGAGCGCGATACACAGAACGTACAAGGGAATCATAGAATACTTCCCGATCAAGTGAGCCATCGTCATGGCGGAAGCGACCGCTTTTCACAAACACTGCACGCAATCACGCTGTGTAAAAGACATTGCACGGTGGTTAGATCATTTTATAAAAAGTTTTGCACTGTTATCACTCAACTATTTCTTTAATTAAAACAAAAACAAATTCACAAAGCGGCTGCACCCAAAGCCGAACTCTGCCGAACAGCGACAGCGACAGCAGCGAGCAAACAATCCCGGTGTCTAACTAATGTTGCCTGCTAAAATAACTAACCTTTTTTTATAACTGCTGTCAAAATTGATTAATAGGTAATTTATGAAGTTTTTCAAAATTAAAAATAAATGTAGACACTTATTTCACGTAGAATTTTTATTCAAGTTTATAAAAATAATTATAACAATTTCGCAACATTCAGTCCCTATTCAATTAATACGTTTGAGTAAATTAAACAAAAAGCTTTGCATAAGCTAAAATTAGCTCATATTTCAGAGAACTTTATAATTAGGGAATTTATAAACCCATTTTACGGAGACACATTACCCTTTTTTTATTCGTATGCACAGACTAATACAGACGCGCAGTATAAAGCAAGACGATGTTTCATATAGTTGTCTCTGAAACTTCTTATGATCAGCTGACGTGAGTTAGAATGAGACGAATAGTATGGTATTTTGAGTCTATTGACGTCTCGTCTCCCATCTACTGCACGGCTAGCATGCGACGGCGCGCGAGCTTTCTCGATTTTTCTCGCACTATCCGTCTCTTTCTTTTTAGAACACTTAGAACAAGAGATATAGAGCGATAAAAATCGAGAGTATGTCGCGGCCGTCGCGTGCTAGACGTGTGGTTCACCACAGTAGTAAACAATTTTGCCGAGACGTCAACGTCAAGTTGACACTTATAGTGTTGTATTATTTTAAAGTTTATATTCATCGACATTTTATCGCCGTGAATTTTATGTAGGCGAGGCGTTTGGTAAGTTTGTGATACCGAGACTGGAAACATGTGAGTGAGCTGGAGGTTTATTTTGCTACTTCCGTACACCTACCACATTAACTTTTGTATTGTTTATTTCAGTAAATAACTGAAGCTGTATAGATTATTATTATAGTTGTTAAATACTACTAAAATACATTTTAATATTTATTTAGTCCGAATCAAGTAACTGTATACAGCTCATGTTGTGTCTCAGAAACAGGACTTAAGTAGGTAGTTAAGGTACCGGTGGTACTCATGGTTTTTGTTTTTAGTGTGGTAAATGCCGTAAATGACATGTGTTAAATTGTATCTCAATACTTTATTTACGACTGGTGCAGGTGACGAATATATGAAAAGTAAATATCGATGTCGATATCTTGTAACAAAATTAAATATCTTTCGCTACACTAAATCTCCAGCGAGCGAGAGCGAATTACATCGTGCGAGCGAGAAAGCGGAGACAATGACGTATGAAGACCTGTCAGATAACATGGTTCTATCCCTTTCTTACTCAGCGTTCAGTACGTAAGTGAAAAGAGATCGGATGTATGGAAAACGTTCAATGTATTAGCGCCTATCTGCCATTCTCTGTAATCTGTGTCCGTATGTGACAGCTTTAAACGAAGAAGCTTTTTATGGCAACATTAATTGTTTATTGACAAGACTAATGACAGACGGCGGGGTCTCGTCCGAAGGCAGCTTGCTTTAATTTAAGGATTTTTGACTTATTAACTGGATTATTTCCATATTTATACGTTGTTTAAGTGAAAATGTGGATTATGGATTCCTTTTAACAGTTCGCGCACGTTCCTTGCGTGCAAATAGTGCTATAAAATGTATATTCGGTGTATGTTAGGAGCCATTTTTATTATATTTATTTTGTGCGTTCATTGTGATAATGCAGCTAATTACAACGAAAGCAAGGAAATTTACGGTGAGTAAAATGTCACACTGTCTTTGTTTAGTGTTTTTAGTGTTGATTAGTGCTTGGGATTGGTGGTTATAGTGATATTGGGATGTTCACGCCTCTTTGGCACATCCGTACCTATCTGTCAATCTCATCCCATGTCGTCCGAGACTGGATGTGAATTTGCAATTGTTAGGTATTGCGTATTGCGCACCTGGTTAATTAATCAAGTATTAAATGATCTCTCCAGCCCGCGTTGGCAGTGCGGCCTTCAATGCTTTGAATTACATTTTGTTCTGATAAAAAAATAAACAATAATTAAATATATATATATATATTACATGAGACTGGGACATCGTTCTTAGTGAGTATGAATACATGTATGTTAGAAATTCCAAAATATTCTTATTGGGTTAGTTCATCCACACATATGACATTAAAAAATACAGTGTAACACATACATTGTCATTACAATTTTTTAAAGTAAAACTGCTACAATAATTAATATTTTCATATGGCACTTCATCAACTGCCATATTCTACAAGTGATCTGGATCATCAACTAGAAATGGAACAGTATATGTTATATATGTCACCATAAAATAATAGAACTAATAAATATTGCTCAGAAACCTAAGGGCACAAAGTTATGTTCACATAATAACATACAACATAGTTGCATATTTTTTGTCCAATTTATAATATGTATTTATTTATTTATCTAATTAAAATAAATTCATAATTCCATAGTCATAATTTGTAGGAAAACTAGTAATAAATAGCTGGTGCTGGTTGCTATAGATCTCATTTGTCTTTGTCTAATTGAACTTGAAATTGTAGAAAATATTTTATAATAATGCATGCCTTGCATGGCTGATAACTGGGAATGTGCATTCCTTTAAAATATAATTATATCGTTATTTATTATTTTCTAAATTTTTTGTTTATTAACATATAGTTTGTTATCTGATGATCTTTATGTGATATTAACTTAGTCATTTATTTACTTATGCCTATTAATCAATTCTGACTATAATTATAACAAATGTAACTTGACATTTTATTCAATTCTTATTCTATTTGACAATCTATCATAATATAAATTCATATAGTTTAAGCTAGCTTTAATTTATATCGTAATTGTATATTGTGAAATAAATAAATCTTAATCTAAATCTATATGGGCTATTTGTAAAACTGCAGAATTAAAACTGATATACAAGAGCACTTCATTACAAACACAATTCTAAGTATGTTCCAAATACTCCTTGCTCCACTGGTTAATTACTAGCTAACTATTGATATTATGCTCACATATAATAAAAAAATAATTTTGGTCATTTGACTAGGAACATTGTCTTTCATAAAACTCAATTAATATCATATAATTTATTTGCATTTATTATACACATTGTCATACAATACACATGTCAACAATAATATTTTGCTGTAGATTTGTTAAAAAAAATGATTTAAAAAAATGGGTTCACAGTGTAAAATAAAATCTGTTACATCCTCCTAATCCTACTATCCTACTATTAATATTATAGATGCGAAAGTTTGGATGTTTGGATGTTTAGATGTTTAGAGGTTTGGATGTTTGTAACTCAATCACTCTTAAACGGCTCAACCGATTTGAATTAAATTTCGCATGAAGATGGTTTATAGTCCAGATTAAAATATAGGCCAGTTTTTATCCCAGAGAAGTCGCGGGCGGAAACTAGTATTGATTAATAATTAAATGTTAAGTTAGTACATTAAAAATCATCACCTGGATTTATACAAAAAGTCGAATGTTATTGCATTGTATAGGTTCAATAAATAAATTAATAGAATAACTTAACAATTCAAGTGATAATGAAGTGATTATGATATATTTGTTATTATATCTTAATCTGTGCTAAATGATGGTGTCATTAACCTCGTTTACTAAATTTACTTGAAGACAGATGTATAAGCAACTATGGCCTTTATGACAATGGTTTAAGGTGCAATTTTTTCTACACATCCTGTGATTTGACAGCATTTAATGATATAATAATGTGTTGGTAGTTGTTTATGTTTATAAACCTGGCTTCCATTCTATAATTATATAACAAATTCATTGTCTTGATTAGTTTGTAAAACTGGTGAGTAACTACCAGGGTAGTGTGAGGTAGTGGAGCAGTGCACAAGCAAAAAAATCCAGGAATAGTATTGGTTGAAAAGTTTCACCAATAGCATGGATTGAAAAGTTTCACCAATAGCATGGGTTGAAAAGTTACACCAATGGCAGTTTAAGGCCGTCAAAATTAAGTTTTTTTTTAACCAATACCCATCTGATTTTGTGTTATGGATAAAACAAACATATCACAAAAGTACCAAACACAAAACAAAACATTACACAAAACAAACATTGGTTAAAAAAATACATTTGTTTTGACGGCTACCCAGTGTTGGTTGAAAATACACTAATAGCAATGCTGGCCTATCTCACACATCATTTCCTTTGGGTGGAGTTTTTACTTGGTCTGCTACCTCACACAGCTGTGTACGGTCGAGGTCAAAAATATGTTTACACTTTTGCACCTTATTACAAGGCAATAAGGTGCAAAAGTGTAAACATATCTTTGATCTCGACTACAAGCTGCTCTGGTGGATGGATACTCAGCCTAGTTACAGTAAATGCTTACTAAGCTGAGACATCCACTAACGAAATTCTAAATGGGTAAGGCGGTTAGTTCTTTTTCCTGATTAAGCAGTTTATATTTATTTATTTAAACTTTATTGCACAGATAAGAAGTACAAATGGCGGACTTAATGCCTTAAGGCTACATTTTAATCACTTCCAGTGTGTTACGAATAATCCATGAGTAATCCATTTTATATGGCTTATTGGCGTAACACACCGGAAGTGATTAAAATGTATACGATTTAAACTGCTTAATCAGGAACAAGAAACAACGGCCTTGCCCAAATTTCGATCAAAGTGGAAAATTTAAAAATAATTAGCCACAAGTGGGATTTAAACCCGCGACCACTGGAATCCGTAAATTGCTCTCATCCAACTAGGGTACCGTGGGCTCCGCTAGTGGCGACGAATATTTTAAGGCTTAAGCTAAAGAAGCTGATTAGAGTGATTAGAGTTAGAGTGCATCTCTCAAATATGAGGTTGTAGCTTTAAATCCTGGCCAAAATATGCCTCAAATATGATTTGATAATTACCATTAGCTTTTCAATGATGCACTCAAGGCCCGTTATTGGCATTACCTGCATGTCATAACTCACCAATGGTTTGTGTCATAACACACCACATTAGTGGGTTTGAGTATCTATTATCCTTGGAATCATTACTCATAGATATAAGAATGTCTGTCTATTTAGACTGCTTGATAGGACTGGCTTCCCACGAGGTAGCTTGACCCATTGGTGAGTGAGTACAGTGAGTAGTTCCTAACAGGGTTCGAAATTATCAAGATAGCTTGTTGATAATTATCACCAGTATAAGGACCAATGATACTCGAGTTCGCTCAACTTTGCATATTATTAATCCGAACTGAATTCTTCTTGTAAGGGGAATCCCCACGGCGCGGCACGTCACGTTGACACTTCGTGCGTTCGGATAGACGCAAGTGCGGAAATACACGTTCGAATACTTCGAATATAGTTCACTTTCACGAGCGCATTTTTTGTTATTATCAATCGATAATTATCATTGATAATTATCCTTTCGAACCCTGGTTCCTAACTAGCATTTTGAGCTTTTGGTCCCGGTTGTTGTCAAGCCCAATGTTAGGTTTTTTATCAGGTTATCACTATGTAAAAAAAACAAACAAATATAATCTCTTCATTCGGCCTATAAACTCCTAGGGTGGGATGTACCAAACCGTCTTTGATCGTAAGTGGTGTTCGTTCAAATTTTTAATTTATGGTCTGTCATCGTGTGTTGTTGCTATACCCGACCTTAGTTAAGTTTCCTTAATGCTCAAATCTTGTCTTATACATTTGAGAGCCCTTTCCGATGCATTTCGGTCTAGCTAGTGGGATCTTTTCTGCAATTGTCCCCTCCATTGCGCCTATTCCAACGCTCGCTCCGACATTTCCACAAAGGAGGATAGAGCTCAGGAGTAGGTACTCTAAATTCCTTTGGTCTTACTTAGGAAAGCATTGCATTGGGGCGGAAAGGTTCTCGAGTGGCGACCACGTACCGACCACAATGTGGACTGATGACCTGGTAAAGGTTGCTGGAGTCCGCTGGATGCGGGTGGCGCAGGACCGGTCACTTGGAGGAGGCCTATGTCCAGCAGCGGACGTCTTTCGGCTGATATGATGATGATATGAAGCCTAAATAATTCAGTATTTGCTTGGGAAGGGCATGAAATTCACACAATGTGTTCCATATATTTAATCAATGTTGAGAAAATTAGATGGATTCTGATAAGTTGATAATACACATATTTTCGCACTATACTACAATAGGTATAGGTTAGCGAATACTTAGTACAAACGTTCGTAACAAGCTAGTTAGGAGCAGGGATCGGAAACTGGTATTTTTTGTATGGGAACGAAAACGTTATTTTTTTGTTCTTTGTTAATTATTTCATTTCTAATTGGGCAATCTAATAATACGCAGTCGTTACCTCAAAACATATGAAGTATGCAATAGTTCTAGATATGTGGTTATATCGAGGTTTTTGCAAAAAACCGGTTCCGATCCCTGGTTAGGAGACTATCTAACAGGCGTGGAATCAAATATATCCAGGCCATAGCCGATTTCGGTGACAATGAGGTGGCTAATCCAGTTACACAGACGCGACGCCACTGATGCTTCCTCCTCTTACGCCTTTTACAAACAGGCGTAATTTCGCACGCTTAATTATTGCATACGCATAATATTTATTAATACGCTAATTGTTGAAGCGCTCATAGCCTAGCGGCGCCTGCGAGTCGGAAACGATAACGCAGGTTAAGCAAAGATGGCAGCGGGATGGATCTTTGGATGGGTGACCGCCTGATGTTTGAGTGGTTAATATAAATGAGCGCTTCCGTGCTTTGGAAGGCACGCTAAGCAGTTGATCCCGGCTGCTGTCTATGACAGTAGTCGTTAAGCCGAGTTAGAGGCCTTCGGGCGGCTGAATAACTTCTAACAGTCGAGTTGCCCACTCACTGACAAAGGGGGGACAACTGTTACTCGCGTCCGCAGGAGCTACCTACCACAACCCTGCACGTGTCCCCTGGGTGGTACCCAAGAGTGACAAACTTTAAAGGCCAAAATAATGTATACCAAACGATAAAAAAAAAAAACTAACATATCAACGCCGCAATTTTATTAGTCGGCTGGGCTAGCACAAGGCATGACTAGCGCGAGAATTAAGAAAATAACTTTTATACTAAATAATAATTTGTACGGCCTTTTTTCACGTTGCGCGAATCTTGTGCTAGCCTCAAGCCGAGCGGTCAGTCTAACATAATATAGTGTGTTTGACCGACCCAGCGTGGTTAAGGCCACGTTGGCACCTTGATAAAATCAGCAAGGTGCCAAGGAGTAAAAACCTTTAAAAAAAAAGAAGGCACCTAAGGTGGTGTATCTAATATCAGTACTGTGACCAGACCTGTTCATTCACACCGCTGTGGCACCAAGCTATGAAGAGTGAGATCAACAACCAAGCAACATGCTGCTGTCTCACGCAGGTCTAAAAACGTGCCGAAAAGAGATTCATTCATCTCATACGTCTGAGAACCGGACTCAACCATCGTTGTGCGGTCGACATCGGACTTTACTCAACTGTATAGGGCGATCAATGTAATTTTCCTATCTAATAAATATAAATATATACCTAGTCTCGATAAATATATATATACATATATATACTTATATAGATAAATAAATACTTAAATACATAGAAAACAACCCAGGATTCGAACTCAGGATCTCCGGTTTCATAGGCAGGGTCATTACCAACTAGGCCAAGGTGGGTCGTCATGTTATGCAATGTATGGCACTCTTTCTTTTGGCTAATATGATAATCATGATATCAACATATCTTTGGCGTTGACTGTACTAAGCGTAAATGGTCGCTTCGAGGCTATGTACGCTTCAGACGACCTAACTCCATATTACGACCATAAAGGCCGTTGTTTTTGGCCGGCCATTGACCCGGCACAATACATTGTGCAACCATTGTCTTACAACTGTTTCAATACAGTTCTTAGCCTTCGTAAACTGGGTTATGGTATGGTGTTGTTTACCTCACTTGTACGGCATTGGCCCTACGGCATTGTCCGTGCTTTTGTAGGGGCTTGAAATGAGTTCAAACTTTGGAATTTTATGTTGCTAGATTGGTTTCCTCATACATATTGTATTTTAGCCTAGTTAGCATGATCGCATTTATGTTGGGGTGGGGTGCTATACCACTTGTCCAAGATCTTGGTCCAATGTGTATTTGCATCTCACATTTTGCTTATAGAGTGAGTGAGACGCAATGCACAATGGACAAAGATCTTGCAAGTCGAATTGGACGACCACACTTGGACGTAAAGCATACGTCCCTCTCGCACTTACATGCTTGCTAGTAATAGACGAATGCTTTATGTTGCTGTCATAAGTATCATGCTAGCTTGGCTGGTGAGGTAAGGTCGCCAAAGCTGATGATACGCTGTGTTCAGAGTGGGTGTTTGTCACTTTCTTCTCGCCAACCCCCAAATTAATAAAGGGCCACGCCTCCAGAGGCATAGGCATCCAGCTACGATGTTTGCTTACCATCAGAAAGGACGTATGGGGGTTAGTCACCATCGTAAAAAACGACATTTAGACTTCTTTGGAGGTCCAAGTGGCTTTAAATTACGGTTTCGGCAAGCCGTATAGTAGTTTGCCACCATAAAGGTGAGCGCGCGCGCGCGCGGTGGAAATAGGTAGTAAGTCCCATACTACTTTCAATTCTCTCCCATCCACGCCCCGCCTCGCCTCGCCGGTAGAAAACCACCTTAAGGGAGCGACCACACCGGTGCGTATACGCGTTGACGTGTCATATGCGTCACGTATTCTTCATACATTTTTCTGCGTTTTACTGTGCGTTAGTGTATTTTGAGCAGCGGTGTGGTCGCACCCTAAAATGTAATGTTTAACGGAATCTTAACATTTTTTTCTTCGTTTTTCTTGTATCTCTGGTGCACAATAAGCTAATACTTAACATTCCTGTACATGATAACCTTGTGGTTGCTTCTTACCTTATACATTCATCAAATGCATCGTAAGGTCAATGTTTCAAGAGTTGTAGGATAAAATGCTAATTAATTTTGAACCTAGCTTCTGCCCGCTGCTTCGTCCGCGTGGAAATCGTTTATATCCTAGCTCCATACAAACTTCCGACCCCTATTTCACCCTCTTAGGGGATGATTTCCGGAATAAAAAATGCCCTACATCCTTCCCCTAGAATCTAAGATAATTAGAATATAAATCAATTCAGCGGTTTATGCGTGAAAAGGTGACAATGAAAAGGACAGACAGAGTTACTTTCGCTTTTATAATATTAATTATTAAGTATGCATTAATAGATCGGTATAGCCCGTTTACTTTATTCCACTACCCAAAGGTTTCGGTACGAAAACCCAGAAACTTTGCGCAGCGTGGGTCGACCCTTCACCCCGTATCATGGTCGGCCTTGTCCCACGATAAGTGACAAGATAGAGCGTCCGTCACTGGCTGTCACCGTTCGATAAAACGAGACGGACGGTATTCCACTATCCGCAGTAATCGTGCTATTTAAAACTTTACGTGCTAACCAAAAACAACTCAATGCGAAAAGAAGTTATATCAAAACATTACGCTCACCTCAGTATCGGTCGAACGACCGCGTTTATTTCCGACAAAAGGAATTCCTCTTTTTTATACCACGTCAGTGGGAAACAAGCTTACGGCCCGCCTGATGGTAAGCTGTCACCGTAGCCTATGGACGCTTGCAAATCCAGGCTGTTAAGAACGTATAATACACTCCTGTCTTCGAAGAACCCCATTCAGCGTAGACCCTCGGGAAAACCTGTGAGTGTCTTGAATTGGAATTTTGTGTTCAGTAAGCGCAATCAAAGTGCGAAGATTCCAAATTTCCAGTTAAAAACATTGTGCTATGCAGATAAAAAAAGGTAATAAATATGTATGCATGTATGTAAGGCCTGCAACACCCTGCCGCGGCCTGTGGTGGCGGACAATAGTAAATTAGACAGCTAATGACAAGTTTACTATGGTCCGCTGCGGCCAGGCTGCGCCACTGTGATGTGGGCTTAAAGCGTATACGGCTATAGCTCGCGCTTGGGCTGTTGACGTTGCCGAGTACTCTTTGGTGGCCGCAGAGTACAAGAGGTTTTTATAATAGGGGTGTGGACACTTAATAAAATAATCAATAATGTCATATTTGCTCCTGTTATGAGCTCAGTCCTTTTTCTCGCACTAACTTCCTAGTGAAGGACGAACGTTTTATGTCTGACATAATTCAGGTCATGTTAACACGGCTAGCATAAGAGAGTGAGATAGACCTTTTCTAATTGGAACACTTAAAAAGAGACGGATAGCGTATTATGCGAGCCGTGCTCTGAGAAATTATATTGCGACTCACATTAGTTAGGTTAGGTTAGGTGACAGCGGCTTGGCGTCCATATAACTCAATTGCTATCGGCTTGAATAATTAAAGAGCCGCTCCATTCGATGTGGGAATAGGACACTCTGTCGCACTTACATGCCATAAGTAGGACAGAGAGCGCAACAGACACCGTCCTGGGGGCCTAGACAAGGTTACAATCGACAAGCGCTAACGCCATTAGAAAACTAATAAAATGTATGGGAATGAAAGATGTTAACGAAAAGTGTTTCGTCGGAATCTGTCATTCCCCTTCATTTTATTATTTTCTATTGGCGTTAGCGCTTGTCGATTGTAACCTTGTCTACAGCCCCTGGTGCCTTTTCCGCGTTCAACGAGATTTTAGTAGGTAATACTGTAGTCAAATGCATTTGATAGAGACTAGGAAATGCAATCTCGATATCGCGAGATTGCGATCTCGCGAGAGCTTGTCTGTATATATGCGAGATTGAACTTTTCATATAAAACACTACATAACAAAAGTTTAAACTGACTGGCAAAATTAAAACTTACTATTATTCGATTAATATTTTATTACGTTTAATAATATTAAAGCCCGATGGTTACATCAATAATAATCAAACTTTTTTTTTCGAACAAACATGCAGTGTTTTCTTTATTTCATATGTTGACAATTATTAAATGGAATCATAGCATTCGTTTACGTTTTCAGTGAAAAACTCATACTCGCGAGGACTCGCGAATCTCGCAAAACTTATTTGTGGTCTCGCGAAATCTCGCCTAGGTCTGAAACCCTAACTTCTACTATAGTCAAATGCATTTGATACTGTACTTCGCGTAAATCTGCTGATGTACTGATGACATCATATTAAATGTGGCTGCCATTGAACTGGGTCATATGGACTGGTTGTCTGTGTCAACAGTCGTTATTCATCCATCGCCAACTCGCCAGAAGAAAACCAGCTAGTCTGACCTCTAGTGAGTTAGGTACTCTTGGCCGGCCACGACATTGCGCGGTGGCGGCAGCGGTTTATCTAATTCATTGCGTGTGATCCCCACTAACCACAGTGCGTTGCGCGTCTCCGCCACGCAATGAACAGATAAAACGCTTGCCGCGCCGAAATTCGCGCAATGTCGTGGCCGTTAGTATTGAGAGATACGCAGAATACGGATGTCACCGAATGCGATAATTTTGCCGTATATTCGTTTCAGCTTTTGCCGAACCGAATATTCGGTCGAGTTATTCGGTTCAACGCAGGTAATTCATCTGCCGTTCTAAAACTGACAAACAGCTTCAGAGGCTACATATCTATACTAGGGGATAATATTCGTAACTTTTCATCCGATAAAAAAAAAACAGTATAAAGAATAAACCTATTTTATCCCGCGGTTTCGTTTGTGTTAGTTGCAATTCACGAGCAGAGCATTAAGTTAAAATAAAAAGGTGTTCGAATCCAAGCTAAGTAATTTTCACACACTGAGTCATCGTTACGTATGAATCCAATTCGAAACTGCTAAAGGTTCAAACTTGATTGCCAGTTTGAACCTTTAGCAGTACTTCATTAAACCTAAAGTTAACTGTATTCATCTTGTTCAACAGGGTCAAACTCTGACTCTCAGACCGCAAATGTGCAAGCCAAAATTGTTGCCATTTTGTATCCATTTCGTTGGCAAATTGACGACGCGGTTATTAGTACATACATACATTCACGCCTTTATTCCCAAAAGGGGTAGGCAGACCACATTAAACTTATCCAGCGCCACTTTTCGCATAAATGTGGGTATAAAAGATCGATGAAATGTGATATCTCAGTGATAGGTAGGTTACTAGCCCATCGCCCTCACACTTCAAACCTGCTCCCTTAGTCGACTTTTACGGCGTAGGAAGAAAGTGGTGAAATACTAACCAGATACCACACGGGGGACACTTGCCATAGATTATCTGTCAAAATCACCTGTATCGATACTGTAATGCGTTTGTAACACCAAAACGCCGTATATAACCGCCCTTAATCCAGTTGCTAGCGGCACTGCCTGTAATGGCTTGAATGTCTGGTTCTGGACTATCTCACTCTAACAATAAGAATTTACGGAGCACTACATGGCCTTATCAGGTCATTGTGACACTCTTTAAGGGAGGCCTATGTCCAGCAGTGGACGTGTTATGGCTGATTTGATGATGATGATGATGATGATGATGATAATGGCCTTGATAGGGTAGTTGCGTCATGTTAAAATTGATAACGGAGTGTTGCTAAATGGATAGTAAACCATCAAATTATTGTAATAAAGTATACATTACAAAATATAATTAATATAAGGACTTAGACTAGAATTTCAGATCTTAATTTTGTACAAAACGATGCCCTGGATAATTATGATTCTAATTAACTTATTCTTCTGTTACAGTTCCGTCCGCACCACAGAACCTAACCGTAAACACAGTGACATCCGACGACATACACCTCTCATGGGCCCCGCCGACAATCTACACACACCACTCCGAGCCGAACAAGAAAGAACTGCAAGGCGACGAACCCAGGACGGAGAACTTCGACTGGTACAAAAAAGACCAACTCAAATACAACGATGAATACTCCTCATCGGACATCCTAAACGGTATGCGCAGACGCCGCGATCTACGCTCACACAGACATCGGAAACGTCGTCAAGATAATGCGACAGACATTAAAAGCGTCCACGCCGAGCACCCGGATGGTTTAGACACGAATGCAGAGATAGAGGTCGTTAAGAAGTCGTTCACGCACCCGCATAGGGACGCAACGCAAATCGCCTATGTCCTGTATTACGAACAGGGACAACCGAAAACCGATGCGGCTCCGGTGTTAGGCATACCCAGTTCTGCTGATGTGAAAAAGATGAACTACTTCTCCAGCGACTTGACTATGGCGGATTATTCGAAGGCGACGAAGAATCTTACGCTGCTCAATACGGCCGGGAAGCTGACTAAGGTCGTCGGGTTTCGGTTGAGGAATTTGAGTAAGTTTTTTTTTTAATTTATTGATTAAGACAAAAACAAAGAATATCATTATAAAGCCCATCTAGGCAAAACCTTGGAGAGGTTTGTGTGCCGATGGGGAGTTCTTAGTATTATATTGATCTAATTTATAGTTAAATTAAAAGCTAAATATTTTAAGTAGGTTAGTTAGTACAACTTGGTTTACAGAATATAGGTTACATTATTGCATTTTAAAAAGTGCATCTTTAATATTTTTCTTATTTTACAACCTTTCACATATAAGTTTTGTACATGTCCAGGTAAGTGATTTATTATTTTAGGCAGTAAGTATGAGTATTTTCGAGCACCATATATGTTTTTATATTTAGGTAAACAAAATTGGCTTTGGGATGATAACTTTCTTAACTTTGAGTTTTGTAACATTGTGATATTCTTCAATTAAGGCAGCTAGTTTTTTTTTTGTACAGGTAGTAGATTACAGTATTTAAATAGTTGTGAATAGTCGGTTACATAATTATCTTTAATATTTTTTGGTACAATAGTTTTGAGTATAAGTAACTTGTGGTGTTATACGTACCGAGTATCACAATTTGGGCCTATATTTTAATGATTGGCGCGGGGTAGGCGTAAGTGGCGCGGTACGCTTGCTGTTCTGCATCAACTGCATGCGTACCTCCCCGTTCCCGCGCGCAATACAATGCTGAAAGTATACCGACAAGTAAGGAAATCAGAGGCTCTAGTATAAGTTTTACCGAAACCAAACTTTACGATCGCGTTTGCGTTTTGCCCTCAATTTGTATGGGATTTGACAGCTGAACGCAAACGCGGTCGTAACGTTTTGTTTCGGTAAAACTTATACTAGAGCCTCAGGGCGTCAGTACGCTTTCGATAAAGTAAAGAATATCACCAAATGCAGAAGTGGCCTAACATTTCGCTCCAAACGAAAATTAAGGCATTTCGTTTGGCTATTCGATCTATTGACCCGCATACGTGTGCATTTGTTTTTAGTGGGTTGCGGCTTAAACAATATAGAGGTGTCTTTCGGCTGATATAAAAAGATATATACATTTATGACGATGATAAAAAAAAAATCATCTTTAAAACGCAAACAAACCGAATTATCACTAGCTTACACCTACTCAAAATGAACAATTGATAATTCTGTGATGTATTGCACAACGATTCATAAGGGCCTTAAATAACCCTGCCAATGTGAATCATACTAGAAGCTTCCCTATACTTATGGCCGTATTCATAAAAGTCCAACAAACATATATTAGCGAAAATTCCGTTAAAATAATTTGTCTTTATCTGTCACTTTGACATTAGTGATCGTGAGAATGGGACAAAACACATTGTATTTATCAGGGGCATTTAAAGTTTTATGAATGGACACAATGTCGATTAGCGGAAGGGCGTTCATTTTAAGATCAGATTGACTCTACCACCGTGATGTTCCTGGCTGTTTGCGATCAGACCTTCATTTGTCTTTAACATATATATGCGAACACTGAACTTGATTCTAACGCCCCCCAAACCTTTCCAGAGCCCTTCACCCCCTACAAGATCTGGGTGCGAGCGTTTTACAGCTTCTCGCTAGAGGGCGTCAAGTCGTCGGACCTCCTGGCGCGCCTCGGGCCGCAGTCGACGCCTTTGTACGTGCTCACCGACGTGAAACCGCCGTCCGCGCCGATCATCATGAACCTGACATGCGACCAGCCTAATGGTGAGTACCTATTGGCAGAGCCCGTGCGCGCTTAGGGCGAGACCTACTTACAATTACTGACCGATCAACGTTAAATATTCAAATTCATATTCACATTTATTCATTGTTGTCACATATAGCACATATATACAAGTAAATCATGGAGACATATGGTAGGTTTTAATCTAAGTCGGTGCCACATGGACACCCTGCAAGGGCACCACAATATACTTAAAGCCTAAGCCTAGGCAAACAAAATAAAATTATTATTCTCTTTCCCGCTCACGGGACATTGACGTCCCGGACCTTTGGGAGGCGTGCGTGGAGCTAGGTACCTACAAAGTACCAACTGAGCCAACACGTAGAGGCCCTTTTGACAATTTAATAAAATGCAAGGAGTACACCGAGCGGATGCTGTCCCTGCCCGTGTCATGGGACGCACAAAGGGACAGCACCCGCTTAGGAGTATAGGGCCTATTGATGGTTGATGGAATCTAAATGAAACGGGATATTGGGTGAAAATGATGGACTAGCGGCTGGGCTATTGGGTGAAACATCGGACGCCTGCCTAATAAAACTGTCTCACTTTTTATCTCTGGCAGACAGTGACTCGCCAACTGCTAGATGGGCCTCTATTAATAGCGACATTAAAAAATGACCTAAGGGCAACACCGGTCAGAAAGCGGGGGGGAAGAGAGGTGGCACTGGACTTTAAACATATAGCCAACTCGCCACTTAGGTGTCCACATCAACCCTCGAGCAACAGCTCTTGCGACTCCACTCTGAACGGCCAGTAAAGGCAAGCCAGTTATTCCCTTTATTATTATTATTAAATTACATAACAGTGTGACATATTAGTATCGCCTATATAAAATGGCGCCGGCAGCTGTCATTCTATATAAACTTGTTAAAAGTTCCATGTATGGAAAGTTTGACAAGTTTCTATGTACTGCCAGCTTGGTGCAACTCGCACTTAGTCTGCATTAAAATGATTTGTTAACACCACCTTACCCTTCAAAGGGTTTGGGTAAAAATTTTGTCAGTTTTTAGATGAGCGGCCATTCGTAAAAGTGGTAAATTATGATAGATCTACTTAAAACAAACATATTTTGTTATGAAATGTAATGCACTAAAATGCATCGGAGTCGAGACATTTGCAATATATATTTTCACTGGTCATATTGAAAAGTTACAAACAAAACTTCAAACTTAAATATCTCGGCTCTGATATTTTTTAACGCGTTTAATTTTATATATCTATGCGTATTAAGATCTAAACGATTATTAATAAAACATCCTTGGCCGCTGCAAAAAATAAATACGACATTTTTTCTCATACAAGGTTACCCAATGCCCATTAGTCCCATTACATAGAATTATGACATTTTAAAGAGGGATGTTGCTATTTATTTGTGGCCTTAACTCGTGGACGCGCAGCATAATTCTGAGAACTGCTATAGTAGATTAAACATATATTGTACACTTGAGTTCTCCAATATCTACTCAGACAAACTTTCAAAAATATCTATACCTACAGATATTTGATTGTTACTGATATAGGGTATAAATGTGCGGGTGCCATATGGGAACAGCACCCGTTATTGGAGGGCTATATGGTATGAGCTGTATTGTAGTATCTAAACGCAGCCTAGTCATCGACTACAAACTGTCACTTTGACAGTCCTCTCTGCTACTCAACCCCTTGTAGCGAGCGCACGCAACCTCATACACTTATATTAAGAATACGAAATATTTAATAAATAAACTACTGAAGATCTCAAGACCATCTTTTATTACATAACGATACATGGCGCACTATTCCGTCGGTTGCGGGTTCAGCGTCTTCCTCGGCTCTTGACGAAATGAAATTCCGAGTGGATTGGAGATTAGTGTATTGGTTTCCGTCACAATATGAACTTATGAGTGCAGTATGGAGATGAAATATATTGTATTTAACATAACTCTCATTACATGTTCACGAGCTTTTCAGGACGAACTAAGTGTCACATGACAGATAACAATCTAGACATAGATATATTTCATATCTCTAACCAGCCTGTTGTGCAATAAGGTTGCCACACTGATATAAGACACATGTGTAGATATTTTTGAAATTTTGTCTGTATAGATATTGGAGAACTCGACTGTACGTACATCCTACTAATATTATAAATGCGAAAGTTTAGATGCTTGGATGTTTGGATGTTTGTTACTCAATCACGCTTAAACGGCTGAACCGATTTGAATGAAATTTTGCACGAAGATAGTTTATAGCCTGGATTAAAATATAGGATAGTTTTTATCCCGGGTCCGCGCGGACGAAGTCGCGGACGGAAGCTAGTAAAGTATAAAGCTTTTGTTTGACGATAAGAGGAAAGGTCTACTCTTTAATTCGAAATGAAAAGCTGTAAGGTAAGTTACTTGTAAGAAGGCTAGAAACATTATAATATAACAATGCAGAAAAGCAAACTTAAAAAGGTTAAAGTTAACATTAAACTTGGAGATTATGACTTATGACACATTTGATCATTGTTTACAGAGATATGTTTTGAACTGATTTTTGACATGTTCAGTATATCAACCCTGTTTTTTTTATATAGTAGATTATGCTCTTTACAAATGATAGGATCCAGTATTAGTCCTGTACGTTCTAGTTGGCAAAGGTCGAAAGTTTGCTAGACTAGTGTGCTGTCGTGGGATGGTCCACTTGAAAGTTTGTAATAGCTGAGCAGTCAAGCGTTCCTGAAATAATTCCTTGAAGAAACATTTGATCGGAGATTCAACGGCGGTCCTCAAGAGAAATTATATTAAAATATTTCAACCGGTCTTTGTACGATTTCAACACGCGTTTTTTTCCTCTGGTGTACAGAGAGAAAGAATAGAATTATGGACTAAGGCCTTTGAACGGCTATAGAGTATAGTTCTGAGATCAACAATAGATAAACATGCTATTGTATAAGTTAAATAGGTATTTGTTAGACGATAATAGGAACGGCTCACATCAACAAACCAGCCAGTATCCCTATGTATACGTATCGCGGCGAATCTTGTTCCCTATCACAGCTGTCATCTCCGTACAATTTATAACCTTAAAACACAGTAGAAAGAGTGGAAAGTAGGTTATCTTCATACAAACGTACGGCGCGCGGCTTTTATGTGTGCGCCATAGTATCTAGATGCGTCGCCGCAAGCACACTCAAACAAAATCTTGACTGGCGCACTGAGAAACGGGTCGAGATTTAGTTTCAGTGTGCGTGCGGCGACGCATAGATACTATGGCGCACACATACAAGCCGCGCGCTGTGCGTATGTAGAAGATAACGTACTTTGCAGTCTTTCTACTATGCTTAAAACGTAAAATTGTACTGAGATGATAGCTGTCATCTGGATCAAGATTCGCCGCGATACGTATAATTTTAAAAGACACGACTATAGGGCCAGGAAGAAATTATGTAGTGTCCTCCAATCTACCGTATTCTGTTTCTGTTCTGTTCTGTTCTTAGCACAGTCGACCTGAAAGATATCTTCACACTTTTGCACCTTACGTTTCAATAAAGCGAAAAATTTATACAATAATTGCATAAATAAATATTGTAATATATACCGAAACCTTAATCCGCCGACATACGAACGATAGGACATATTTATGAGTAAGTTGTTTGCACCCATATTTGTATACTATTATGTACAATACTTTTGACTACATTTTCGTTAAGTGTAGCGATTCGGAGTGGGCGGGGCACATCGCACGTAGAACCGATGGCCGTTGGGGCGGAAAGGTTCTCGAGTGGCGACCACGTACCGGAAGGCGCGGCGTGGGCAGGCCTTCCTCAAGCTGGACGGATGACCTGGTAAAGGTCGCGGCAGTCCGCTGGATGCGGGTGGCGCAGCACCGGTCATCGTGGCATTCTTTTAGGGAGGCCCATCACAGTGATTCCGCTCCCATACAAGGGCGGCCATAACTACCTTGGTTCCAAAATAAGCAATTTGTTCAATTTTAAACTATCAAATATTGCTACTAAAGTAGGAAATGGGGTAAAAACAGCTATTTTAAACGTAAATAACGAACATATATGATGATGTATGTACAAAAAATATTTTCTGTACTTGTAACAATTTTCGATTTCGACGTTTACTTTAAAACTAAAGAAAGTAAGGTTTATACTATGACAACGAATAATAAAAGAATATACAATGTATAATAACAATATTTATTCCAAAAATACTTACATATAAGACAATTACAATTAGTAGCCATAGTTAATACTAACTTAAATTACTTGCTATTATTAACACTATATTTTTTTATTTACACATAATAAATCAGACACAGGTTTAGTTAATACTTTTTTTTTTAACGGGCAACTTTCTCTAAGCAGATATTAGGGGATCTGAATGAAGAAAAAGCCGATTGATTAAATCGGTATTGGTCAAAACGCGGCTCATTTTTCGTTTATGATTTCGTCTAAATTCTTTGTAGTATTTGTTACACGCTTCAGCTGCTTCTTCAGACAGCTCCCCTATTGACAGAAGACCATGATCTATAATACTAGCACCGTGAATTAAAATTTTGTGGACGGAAGCAGGCATGTAATACCATGGATACTCTGCAACTAATTGCAGAGCTGTTTCTAAAGTAAATTCTCCGAATTTGGTCTGATCAATGTTATATCCCGAATTAATGCACTGAAGTATAGTCCAACAACGATCTAAAACATTCTTTTTAATGCCAGTAATTTCGGCTGATATTTCTGAGTTAGAAAAGAACCTCCTGGCAGTATTGCCATCGTTTGATGTGCCGCTTCCTCCACTTTTGGGTTTATCAACAATAAGACCTAACTTTTCCCTAAATTGCTTTTGAATAAGTGTTTTTTTTCAGCTACAAGTTTTTTATCGCTATCAGACCTGGCTTGCCATTTTTTGTCTCAAATTTGTAAGCGATATGAATAACTACTCAAAAAAACGTATTAACGCGTGAAGAGGAGACAAGCCAAATTCGTATGTATTTTCATCAACTGCTTTACACAAACACAATTCCATTCATCTCACTTGGCAAAGCTTTACATACGTAACACCTGGAAGAAGATACATTGCTAAGTGCATTACACACCTTACCATCGACCATAGTAAGTTGCAATTTGTGAGTAATTGAGTATATGTGTCCATTGTTTTTGAAAATAGTAGGTTGCAAGTTACTTATTTTCTGTTTGAAGTAATTTTCCTCCTCGACTGATACAGCAGTCGTTTCCTTCAAAAATTTAAAACGAATCGGTCTGCAGTATCGAGTCGAAGAAGGACGAGAATTTTTCCATAAAATAATAGGACTTTCCTTGTCAGTCGGGGTCAAAATAAGTTGGAGTGGTACTTACGAAGTAACAAACAAGCTACTTTCTTGAACCTTAGAAGAATCCGAAAAAGTTTGTTTATATTCGCTGTGGCCCGAGCTCCCATCGAAACGCCATTTCCCAATTAAATATATTTTATTTAAAGACTCTTCAGGTATTTTATCTAAAATATCTTTTTGAGACTCGAGAATTCGAGTAGCAGTATGATCTAATAAACTTTGAAGATTTACTTCAGCAGACGATTGTGTAACTTCTACATTTGGTGGGTAACACGGTTTTTTAGCTTCGACAACACTTTGGTAGGACGGCATACTGTTTTTTTGATATTTTGTTGTCTATAAATGTTTTAATTAATGAATATTGCTGCCTGGTTAATTTAGCTTCTGTAATTAGCGACAAAACATCATTATTATCAACTTTTGTGGAAGTATTATCAACAGATGAATTGAGTAAAAAAGGTACAGCAGACTGGTCTAAGCAACCTAATTCAGCCAGTCGTCTCCTTTTAGTACGATTACTACAATCATTAAAGTCCATTTTCGGACGACCTCCACACGAAGTGGAAGGTAAAACACTCGGCTCAATATTTCGTTTCACATCAACATATTCTACTTCACTAAGCCAATCTCTATATTTTTCTATTAGTTTAGACTTTGTTCTATTTGTTTTTAACCAATAACTAGATAAACGTTTACATAAACTCGTTATTTTATCACTTAAGACTTTTAAGTCGATATTTTCTATGTCATCCGCTAAAGGTGATGTATTGGTCAACACACTTAGGACATGTTGACATTTTTCTACGCCAGTTCCTTGTTTTGAGTGCCAAATATCAAACACATTACGCCTCAATATAAAACACCTCCAAAAAGTACCTAAAACAAAAAGAGAAACAATTTTATAAAACTCCGTAATTTGTTTAGGTACGCCCTCCTCTACTTGGACACCCCCTTTACCTAAGAAGAAGCAGCCAGGGGCAGTTGAAAATTACAGCCCTTATTAAGGACATTTCACTCTATTAAATGAGATATATTTCATGCGTGGCATAGGGTTTCCTCAAAGTATATCTCTCAATGAAAATCATACTTAAGAAAAAAATAACGGACCGATAGACCTCTAGTAAAAAATTCGTATAAAATACAAACAAATATATATGCACAATATAAAATAAATCAAATAATAGAACATACCTTCTTCTTGTATTTCCATGATATCACCACGTGGACACTCGCGGTAAATAATAATAACAGACTATAACAAAGTGATTAAGTTGCGGCGATGTGCAAACGTACTACTGATTAGGGTGGAGATACGTTCACTTTCGTTGCACAAAAGTAAATGATAATTGTAATCTATTCCTGTAATATTTATACTATTGAGTAGTCTATCTATTAGTTAATAATTTAAGTTACCTGATAGGGCATAATATGCTAATGACTTATTTCGAGTTATGGCCTACGGCGGAATCACCGTGCCCATGTCCAGCTGTGGACGTCTTTCGGCTGATATGATGACATTTTCGTTTGCTTCCAGGCGTTCTCTACCTGCAATGGCGGCAGCCCCTCGAATTCAACAACACTTTAGACCAATACGTGGTGACGCTGAGGAAGATTCCGGAACTGCAGCCTAGGACCAGACTGAAGCTGCCCACTAGCAAGGCTGATATTGAGACTACGATCAGCGTTGTAAGTTGTTTTTTTATCAGATTATTCTTAGTTTAGTATCTAGGACAGTATCTTCGCTATCATATGGCGACTTTTTGCAGCGATAGAAGCCCGATACAGTACCGATGCAGTTGAATATTTATGGCTAGTATCGCGATAAGTAAATTATTATTACGAGCTTTTGCCTAACTTGGAACTGTCCGTATGTGAACATGTATGTTGTCCTTCAAAGCTTACAAACTATTTTTAGCCGCTTGCCGTATCCGTTTGAGCTGAAATTTGACTGCTCTGATGATGGAGACAAAATATGATCAACAGCACCTCCTAGACTCTACAAGATAAACCCGTCAGGGCTCATTTTAACCATCTTAACAAGTAGTTGATGACTGCAAAAGAAAAGCACCTATTGTCGGCAATAAAAGCTTGTAGAGTCGATTGCAAAGAGATCGAGACGGCCAAAGTTGCAAAAATATGTATACGCGACTTTACTGACTCAACATTAACCTATTCGCCGCCAGTCAAGACGTCCAAAAGCGACATTGTTACGCCAACATCATCGTTACAAGAGATCAAGTACAAACCTTATAAAAAAAGACTGAAGTTTGATTTGACAGCGGACGTCATGACACCTTTGAGGGGTTCTTGGCGCTGCGGGCAAGAAACACACGCCACCTTTAGGTGTTCTTGGCGTTCAAAGGGTTAAGGTTGTGTGTACAGGTCGATTCATAAGAGCTGGTGCGTAATGTCTATGAAATTAATGACAGTTTCATATATTATCCGCGTCAGCTCTCGTGAATCGACCTGTACATATTTTTGTAGCTTTGGTCGATCTCTTTGCTGTCGACTGTACCAAAAATAATCTCCATAGGTTTTGTACAAAATAGTCCCTGTTTCTATAATGCAGAGAGTATATTCCGTTATATGCATTCGATGTTCTATTTATCACCATCACCACGCAAACGTCAAAATGGCGGACCGACAAGAAGTCAGCCTAAATACAAAAATAACTAAAGGAAAATAATTATAATAATGTTTTCCTGTAAACATAGCGCACAGTTAACCAATTTTGTTAATCATAACCTAATATAGAAATATCCCGTAAAAGTAACGAGTTTTCTACGGTAGGTGAACTTTAAATCAGTGCCTCGAAAGCTGTTTATTGTGCTCATCATATATTTAAGAGCCTAGCTCTTGTCATTCTGTTCGTTTCTGCCATTGTCTATTACTCCATAGTGGACGGATAAACAGTCCGTTATACTACAATGTTAAAGGCAAGTGGGGAAGGATATGGAGTGGACGACATTGGTTTGTTGTGTAGTTAGTGAATGAGTGTTCTTAACTTCGCAAATAAAAACGTGAGTGCAAGCTTCGTTGGCAACATGTGGAGCAAAAAAGTTTACAAAAAAATGGAAAAGAGTCAAAAATTGTGTAGTTTATCCATACTAATATTATAAATGCGAAACGAAAGTGTGTCTATCTGTCTGTTACCTCTTCACGCTTAAACCGCTGAGCCGATATAGATGAAATTTAGTATACAGATAGTTTGAGTCCCGGAGAAGGACACAGGATCGTTTTTATCCCGGAAATCATGCCCTAATGGTTGGTGAAAGTTTGTATGGAGCCACGATATAAAAGAGTTCCACGCGGACGGAGTCGCGGGCAGAAGCTAGTACTTTAGATTGCGAAAGGGTAACCGGATTCATGCTTATCCGACGTGCCGTGTCAGAATGATATCGGTTTCATACATTTAGTACGGTTAGATTCACACTTATCTGATACGATCTGACGCGATGGCTCCTGTTGTGTCAGGTGTCAGAGAGCGTCCCGTCAGATAAGCATGAATCTGACTTAATTCAGAAGTGATTAGGTGATGCCCCCTTGCTAGCTTCTTGTTGGTGTGCAGTTGTAGGTGATACCTACATTTTGATTGTCAGTTTACCGCAGTGGAAAGGTCTGGGTCACTACGTCCGTCAGCCATCTTTATTACGGGCAAGTAATTATAGTTCATGAGGGGACGAACCTATTAGCCATTTATTAATGGAGTGCTATAAAGCCGTTTAACCGTCTATATTTTCAACTAGTGTGGGCATCAATAAATGCCTTCTCCAGGGCGGTTTCTTTCTCGCTCTTACTTTCCCACTTTGAGTTAAAATATGTTTCCGTCAAAAACACATTTTTGGGACAAGCTGTTATTGCCAATTCGTTAAGAGGGTTCCGTTGAGCCAAAACACGACGGGTATATCTTTTGTAGTATAGGAGTTGCTATACCCAACTTCTATTGCATGGTCACCTAACTTAAATAAGTATGCCCAAATTTCTAGTTCAATCGGATACCGGCAAATGGCTGAAAAACGGTTTGCAAATAATAAAGGATAACATTGAAAGTTATTTTAAAAAAGCTTGTATTTGATTTTACCCGTGTGGTGTCGGGTTAGAATTTCACCACCCCCTTTCTTCCCGTGGGTGTCGTAAAAGTCGACTAAGAGACCAGGGTTGAAGTGTGTTGTGGGCGATGGGTTAGCAACCTATCACTGCAATATCACATTTTATCGATCTTTTATACCCTCATGTATGCTAAAAGTGGCGCTGTAACATACCTTTCATGTGCTCTGCCTACCCCTTTTGGGAATAAAGGCGTGAATGTATGTATGTTGTATTTGATTTTCGTCAGCACCAGTAACAAAGCTTCTTGTTTTCAGTCGGTGGAATTGTGGAACGCGACCCGTTACGAGGTGAAGATATACGCGGCGACGTTGTCCGTGGCCCGCATGGGTTTGGTCAACGGTACCACGTCCGAGCCGAAGGTGAGCGATTTCGACACATGCACCCCCCATCCATTGATACTTTACCTGCCGAAAATGTTACGGAGAAGAATCTTAGGGGTATTTCTGATATCTCTATAACTTCGCATATTGACTCGAAAAATTGGGTCTGGTCAACGGTACCACGTCCGAGCCGAAGGTGAGCGATTTCGACACATGCCCCCCATCCATTGATACTTTACCTGCCGAAAATGTTACGGAGAAGAATATTAGGGGTATTTCTGATATCTCTATAACTTCGCATATTAACTCGAAAAATGGCGAGACGGGTGTTGATGTCACTATTGCGCAAAATGTCGATTCGAAGAATGTTAGGATACATTTTGACGTCACTATAACACAAAACGTCAGCGCAAACAATGTTAGGGAGACTTCTAATGTTACTATAGCTTCGAAAAATGACGCTGAATAAAATCTTACGTCAACTTCGGATGTATCGCGAGATGTCACCGGGAAAGATAGGGGTATCATAATTACAGACATAGATATACCTCATATCATTGTATATGCAGTTTCGTTACAATCCAACACGTAGTTTTAAAATGAGAGCGTAACTACGTTTCTATGGAGAATCGAGCTTACTGCGGACTCTTAACAACATCGTGGTACAAAATTCGACGGCTGGCTGGCAGCACTGTCGCTGCTATGACGAGCCGACCTCGCTGGAGACACAGCTAGTCATCTCGCTCGCACGGGTTGGCTTGCAAGCGGGCTTCTATTCTAGCTATCTTTATCTCTTTCTTACACATTTAGTTGCAATTTCAATTTGCAATTACTTTTGTTTGTTGTTTGTTTGAGCGGTCAGTGCGATCATTAAGTATTTTGTGTGCTGTGTTGTGGTTTAATCGGATTGCAATGGAAGTAGTGAAACACTTTAAACTGCTCATTTCTTCACCAAAACCTACGCCTGATTTATGGACTTCTCAGCTTAATAGATCGGTGTACAAAACTCATTGGATTGTTGGTTGTTCTCACTCTAATAAGGTAATAAGTTATATTGGTTGTATATTCTTTTCGAACGACAAAAACGTTTGGAATACATCTGATGACAATTTAAATAACTTAGCTGGCGCCATTGAAAGGCACATGAATTCCCAAAAGCATATGAACGATTCAAAAGATTCCAAAAGATTCAAAGATTTATTTGTCCAACATAGGTATTTATTAGGTATTACATTTATTCAGTATCACTATGCGGCGCCTTGCGGCATGCAAATATAGTTATATTTTTGTAACATGCTTCTGCATGCAGCATGCTTTACAAATAATTTACATTAGGTAGTCAACATTATTAAAAATATAAAGTATAGAGTAATTTAAATTAAGTGCATAAGTCAGCTAAGAATTTATTAATTGAGTAATAAGCTTTTTTTAATAGAAATTCTTTTAATAGTTTCATATCAACATCATTTTCAACTGTGACGCTGTGAGTTATTTTAGTAATTTTGGTAAACAGCTAATTGAGACATCTTTATCGCGCCAATTATCCGAGGAAATTACAAAAACGTATGTCTCGGCTTGCCCTATTCTGAAACCCTAGGCACGCCAATGCTCACCTCAAACTGGTTTTTTCTTGATATTCTCCCAATTTCGAGTTTTTGGATTTGTACATTGATAATTCCACTATAATTTAATCAAAGTAATAATGTTAAAAATAAAAGATTATGCGTTGAAAGATTATGTACAACAAAATAAAATGCATAAAAAAAGGCTCACATCAAACTGGTTTTTTCTCGATATTCTCCCAATTTCAAGTTTTTGGATTTGTACAGTGATAATCCCACTATAATTTAATAAAAGTAATAATGTAAAAAAAAAACAAATGAGGTAAAATTATTATTTTTTTCCAAAAAAAACCAATGTTTTCCAAGACTATCCCGGGGTTTGAACTCGAGCCCTCAACATTGGAAAGCTGATGTTCCCGAGTAGGGCCATTCACGCCCTTCAAACATCCGTTGAATTTAGGCTACCCATGATACGCTACGCTACGAAGTGGATAAAAATAATCATATAAAACTGAACGCCTCTAATATTTACGCACAAATACAAACTAATGTTTCCCGGGCGCCCTATTTTCATCTTTTCGGCGATGTGTGTGTTATAATTAACACATTTTAGTTGCGTTCAGTTTTAGTTAGAAATATCTCTAACACGTACAAACGCCAGCACAGTTAATTGACCATTCTGTATTTATATTGAACCTTATTACAACGCACATAAAGTGCACGGATGGTCAGTTAACTGTGTTGGCGATGGTACCACGAGTTAAGTCAATTGACCCAAATTTGGCCACTTCTGTTGTTTTTTCTTTGGCAACCTCTTAAAAATTTTTTTTTTTTTTTGCCGCGTTATCTCATATTTTTTCATTTTTAGTGTTACTATATCACAAATTGTGTGATTGACAGCATTCTCTGCATACTTACCACCTAAGCGAGCCTCAACGAACATGTGTTATGTCGTTGAGAGTGTATTTTCAGGCGCGACTCTCGCACTGTTTATTTGATAGAGGAGGGAAGTTTTTCTCGTGTCGCGTCGCGCAGTGGCGTTAGTTGTGCTACCCGCGGGAATATTCTTTAAAACTATGACTTCATAAGGTTTAAATACTTCTGAAAATCTGTATTTGTGATAATGTATTGACATTACTACTTACCATTATTACTTTACCATTGGGTAAAGTAAACCCCCATTTTATAGTGGGGCGTCTTCTATGCATGCCAGTAGCCCATATTATGATCATTAATTTAAGAAACTCTGTTACTATTGTTTAGTTTACCGATAGAACAACAATAAGTTGATTGATCTATTTATTTAATATCAGTGTAATGTTTAATAGTTTTGGAATGCTTTTATACTTTAGATATGAATTCACATGGTCCGTCGTAAAGATCACCATTTACAAAATATAAAATACTAGCTGCCGCCCGCGACTTCGTCTGCGTGGACTCGGCATGAAAACTATCCTATATTTTAATGCAGACTATAAACTATCTTCGTGCAAAAGTTCATGCAAATCGGTTAAGCCGTTTAAACGTGATTGTGTAACAAACATCCAAACATCTAAACATCCAAAGTTTCGCATTTATAATATTAGTAGGATATATTATAGATAGTAGGATAAATTCAAATACTTTATTTCTGATAAATATCTATATCGGGTTATTAGTAGTATCGGGGTAGTCATATCCATATTACGTATATCGTTTGTCATATTTTGACATAATTTGCGTCCGTCGGCCGCCCATTACCGAAACCGCTACACTTAAATGGCAGTGGGCGGGGCACATAGCGCGTGGAAACGATGGCCGTTGGGGCGGAAAGGTTCTCGAGTGGCGACCACGAACCGGAAGGCGCGGCGTGGGTAGGCCCCCCGCAAGGTGGACTGATGACCTGGTAAAGGTTGCTGGAGTCCGCTGGATGCGGGTGGCGCAGGACCGGTCACTTTGGCACTCTTTGGGGGAGGCCTATGTCCAGCAGTGGACGTCTTTCGGCTGATATGATGATTATAATCCGATTTGTAGTAGTTATGTCGCTTCATATTGTTTAGCATAAGTTAATGTGCATGTTTTGTTTGCCTGTAATTGGATACACACTCTGCTTTGTGTTTGTATCAAGTTTAGTTCCTAAGTCACATGGTGTTTCTGTCGGCAAACCTTAAATAAAAAAATAAAAGAAAATAAAATGGCGCCGTCGTCACTAAGGCAATGATGTTACTTTTTGGCATCGCAATTTAGATTAGTTTTCATACCTAATTTCCATACCGAGAATAGTGAGAATAACGTCATAGTCGAATGGATAATTCTAGATGTATTGTTCGAAAGTGTCGCCTGCTAGTAAAACTTGTGCCCTAAACAATATAAATTTGCAGGCGCTGTCGCCGGAATGGTGCACGCTACACCCAGAGGCGCGCGCGCCGGGCGACAGCGAGCAACAGGGTGGAGTCAACGCGGCGATACTGGGGGCGGCCGCCATCGCGCTGTTGGCGTGCGTCGGCGCAGCTCTGCTGTACTGGAGGCAAGTGTCACTAAGTGTCTGATATTATCACGACAGCAGGAGGCATGTGCATCACCAGTACTTGCTGCCTAGTTACGTAGCGCGCGAGTCAGCGACAACTTCACTTACACTGGGCAAATTAGAGAGAGGAGGAAAGTTTCTTTCATATCGCGTTGGCGACTGAGCATAGGGTGTACTAGGCGCAGGGCTCGAAATTATCAAGATCATCAGCGTATCAATCAATCAAATTATTTATTTCAGACTCGTGTCCATATCGTGTTAGTAACAATAAAAACTTATAAAACTACGTTAGTTACATTAAATTATACACCGAACCTCTTGAGCCCATGTGTAGGGCGTTCCAGTGTCTCCACACTGCGCAAGCAGGACTGTCCCAAATCAGCTGAAGAAGGCTGTTGGAACTATCACGCACACGACGCATGAGGGACGCGGTTCTGTTTCTCATAATGGCACTGAAACCATCGACCCGTGCCTCTGCGAACATCCCAGATGCGCTGCAGTACCGTGACAGTCCCATCAACCCTCTGAAGCCGTTGTTCTACTGGACACGCAGGGCATTGAGTGATTTTTTAGTGTAGTTCGTCCATAGGCTGCACGTGTAAAAGGACTGACAAAAAGCCTTGAAAAGGCTTCCATTCCCATTACAGCGTGCAAACCTACGTGACAGCATGGCAGTATCACCCCCTTTCTACATGGATGTCGTAAAAGTCGAGTATGGGATCGTGTTGAGGTATGTTATGGGCAATAGGTAGACCGTTAACTCAGTCCTCGCCTGCGCGGCGCGCGGGTGCAGGGGTACGACGATAACGGGGGAACGCGGAGTGCGGGCGACTGGCATTGCCTTCCGCACGTCGTCCGCGCCCCGTTATCGTCATACCCCTGCACCTACGTGCTATAGGTGGATCGCTTAACTCAGTACTCGCCTGCGCGGCGTGCGGTTGCAGGGGTATGACGATAACGGGGTGCGGGCGACGTGCGAAAGGCAAAGCCCGGTGAGTCCACCTATAGCAACCTTTCACTACGAGTACAATATGACATCTTCACCATCGTTAAACCCACAGTTGCCA
Organism: Epinotia bilunana; assembly: GCA_947049275.1. Taxonomy (NCBI): domain Eukaryota; kingdom Metazoa; phylum Arthropoda; class Insecta; order Lepidoptera; family Tortricidae; genus Epinotia; species Epinotia bilunana. The sequence goes on along the minus strand of OX346275.1, from coordinate 9,882,221 downwards.
AAAGTGGCACTGAATTCATTTTAATGTTCTCTGTCTTCCCCTTCTGTGAATACGGCGTGGATGTGTGTATGAATGTGTGTTTATGCTTTATATTTACTTATAGTAATCATTGCTCTTTGAATAGGTGCAGGTCTCGCCTCAGCAAGTGCATCAGCGCCGCATATAACTACCTCGAGGAAGGCGGCGAGAGGGCTGCCAGGGCGCCGTTGAACTCGTACAAGAAACCTGGTAAGTGTTAACCAAAAATCAACAAGGAAATTACCATTACAAAAATGACATCCTCCTTGCTGTATTATACCTAATTTAGATACCTTAAAATACCGGAAAGCTACGATAATGCAAAAAAAGGTGGCCCATTTGTCAATGTATATAAATTTGTTATTGGGAGACTGATTTTGAAGGCACTAAATGGTTAAATGGATTATGGCATACACCTTCACGATTCGCTCATGGGCACTTTTTTTTTTTAAAACAACGATGGTGGCAAATAAGCGTACGGCTCGCCTGATGGTAAGCGGACACCGCAGCCTATAGACGCATGCAACTCCAAAGCAGTAACATGGGCGTTGCCGACCCTTGACATGTTTGAGGATTCGCCGTGTTGACAGCTGAAGGAACAAATTCCATCGCTCTCAACACAACGCATCCTCGGGAGCTCTGGCGACCTTGCTCACCTCCAGGAACACAAAACTACTACAGAGCAAGTAGTATTGTTATTATGGCTGTGGTCTCCTGCAAGGCGGAGGTACTTCCCCAGTTGGGCTGCTTTAAATTCGAGCGGGATGACTTTGCTGTGCGCTACCTCACCAACAAGTCTGTCACCACAAGGGTCTGAATGTTCTCACGCCTGCACATTTCAGCCACTAGTGGCCGCCACTAGACGCGGACACCATCCACTCACTTGCTTGTGGCAAATACAGTTGTCAATTTCGCGGACCCCTAAACTGATGGTGGCAATGCCTGCCAATCGAAGTACGGGCTGCCTTGATAATGAAAAATTAGAAGCAGTTTATGCTACCTTTTTAAAATCCGAAACGAAGTGAGCGGCTTTAAGGTTTAATTACACTAACTAATGTCTTATGGCTACTTTTCACAACGGCCCGTCATACAGGACGTTTTAGGGAGAAGGACATCATTCCGTCTTCGCACTGTCCTGCGGCCATGATGCCCATTCTGTAGAGGAGCCTTGAAACTCTTGAAAGAACTCGTCTGCAGCTCGTGGCGGCGGGTGCGTAACGATGGCTATAAATATTTTTGATATAATATTACTTGCAATAACGCTCATCTGATATAATTCTCGAGTTGTATAACAACACTTAATATATTTTCATATGATATAATTATCATTTTATATAACGATCATTTGATATAATAATATTTAGTATAACATACATTAAGTATAATGCATATTTGGTATATTGAACATTGGATATAATGCTCATTCCGTCTAATGTACAGTTGATATAATCAAGCCAGGGTAGCCAGAAAAAGCGGGGAGGGGGGCTCGGGGGGCGAAGCCCCCCGCAGTAAAAAAAACCAGGCGCAACAATTGTACTATTGGTGGGTTAGGTTAGGGTTCACTTGTGTCCCTTAGAGCGGAAATAGGCACCCCGTGAAGCGGGGTGACGTCGACACGCTGGCGGTTGGGTTAGGTTTACGTTAGGTTAGAATAGAAAAAAGTAGTTTAGCTCAGGTAAATAAAATGCAATTTGCACATAAAAAGATATATATTTTTACATAAAGTGTAGGAACAGGCGTTATAGTTTTAATAAAATTATACCGCTTGATCTTTATACAATATGAGAATATGAAAATTATAAAATCAAATAAGAATTATACTCTATGATGGTGAAAACGGAGTATGGTATCCTCTCGTGGGACATCAAAATTGGTTGTGAAAATGTGTTCCCCTCACCTGGGTCCACCAAAAATGTTGACGAAAAAATACTTAGGGCTCCTAGGCTTCGTCATGAATCACCTAGGAGCAGACGACAGTCCTCACCGCAGCCTCCCCTGGATGCTCGAAGACCGCCTGTCGTCAAGAACGTAGATTAGGGCGCACGCGATCGAAATTAAACTATGATGAATATTGACTTGTTTGTATTAATCACCAAACACAAGAACTACATTATATTGAAGTACTAAACCCTTAGGTGCTAATTTAACCTAAAAAACACCCCGTCACATTTCGATCCCGGCAAGTAATCTCGAGTGATTGAAAGCCATCTTCAAAAACTTAAGTTACAGCTACCTTTCGCTAGGGGGCGCGGCCATCGCGCTGTTTGTGAATGATTAAATGACTTGACAGTGCGGCAAATTTGAATTATGATTATTTGATACTGAATGTTACTTGACTTTAATAAAAGATGTTCGTTTTGCGTGAACAGATGGTTATATGAAATAAGCGTTATACCGAATCATAGTTCTACTAAATAAAAATATATATTTTGATATTATACCAAACGTTTATTATACATATACAATGAATGATTATACCCTTTGAAATTATATCAAAAATGGTTATATCTAATGAAATTATATTATTTGTTTTTATACCGATCATTACACACCCCGTGGCGGCCACTAGTGTCCTGGTATGTGTCCGGTCTAATTCTGCCTCGTATTGTTCCAGTGGTGAACTGCTCGCCGCTCCGTCCGTCCGGCTCCCCCGAGCCGGCGGCGGAGTCCTGCGCGCGGCCGCCGCGCATGGCCGGCGCGCAGCACCCCGTGGTGTGCGCGCGCGAGTTCCCCAAACACGTGGCCGCGCTGCACGCCGACGGGGACATCGGCTTCAGGTAACACTCTAACTCTTCGTGTCCCACAGTGGTGAGCTGCTCGCCGCTCCGTCCGTCCGGCTCCCCCGAGCCGGCGGCGGAGTCCTGCGCGCGGCCGCCGCGCATGGCCGGCGCGCAGCACCCCGTGGTGTGCGCGCGCGAGTTCCCCAAACACGTGGCCGCGCTGCACGCCGACGGGGACATCGGCTTCAGGTAACACTCTAACTCTTCGTGTCCCACAGTGGTGAGCTGCTCGCCGCTCCGTCCGTCCGGCTCCCCCGAGCCGGCGGCGGAGTCCTGCGCGCGGCCGCCGCGCATGGCCGGCGCGCAGCACCCCGTGGTGTGCGCGCGCGAGTTCCCCAAACACGTGGCCGCGCTGCACGCCGACGGGGACATCGGCTTCAGGTAACACTCTAACTCTTCGTGTCCCACAGTGGTGAGCTGCTCGCCGCTCCGTCCGTCCGGCTCCCCCGAGCCGGCGGCGGAGTCCTGCGCGCGGCCGCCGCGCATGGCCGGCGCGCAGCACCCCGTGGTGTGCGCGCGCGAGTTCCCCAAACACGTGGCCGCGCTGCACGCCGACGGGGACATCGGCTTCAGGTAACACTCTAACTCTTCGTGTCCCACAGTGGTGAGCTGCTCGCCGCTCCGTCCGTCCGGCTCCCCCGAGCCGGCGGCGGAGTCCTGCGCGCGGCCGCCGCGCATGGCCGGCGCGCAGCACCCCGTGGTGTGCGCGCGCGAGTTCCCCAAACACGTGGCCGCGCTGCACGCCGACGGGGACATCGGCTTCAGGTAACACTCTAACTCTTCGTGTCCCACAGTGGTGAGCTGCTCGCCGCTCCGTCCGTCCGGCTCCCCCGAGCCGGCGGCGGAGTCCTGCGCGCGGCCGCCGCGCATGGCCGGCGCGCAGCACCCCGTGGTGTGCGCGCGCGAGTTCCCCAAACACGTGGCCGCGCTGCACGCCGACGGGGACATCGGCTTCAGGTAACACTCTAACTCTTCGTGTCCCACAGTGGTGAGCTGCTCGCCGCTCCGTCCGTCCGGCTCCCCCGAGCCGGCGGCGGAGTCCTGCGCGCGGCCGCCGCGCATGGCCGGCGCGCAGCACCCCGTGGTGTGCGCGCGCGAGTTCCCCAAACACGTGGCCGCGCTGCACGCCGACGGGGACATCGGCTTCAGGTAACACTCTAACTCTTCGTGTCCCACAGTGGTGAGCTGCTCGCCGCTCCGTCCGTCCGGCTCCCCCGAGCCGGCGGCGGAGTCCTGCGCGCGGCCGCCGCGCATGGCCGGCGCGCAGCACCCCGTGGTGTGCGCGCGCGAGTTCCCCAAACACGTGGCCGCGCTGCACGCCGACGGGGACATCGGCTTCAGGTAACACTCTAACTCTTCGTGTCCCACAGTGGTGAGCTGCTCGCCGCTCCGTCCGTCCGGCTCCCCCGAGCCGGCGGCGGAGTCCTGCGCGCGGCCGCCGCGCATGGCCGGCGCGCAGCACCCCGTGGTGTGCGCGCGCGAGTTCCCCAAACACGTGGCCGCGCTGCACGCCGACGGGGACATCGGCTTCAGGTAACACTCTAACTCTTCGTGTCCCACAGTGGTGAGCTGCTCGCCGCTCCGTCCGTCCGGCTCCCCCGAGCCGGCGGCGGAGTCCTGCGCGCGGCCGCCGCGCATGGCCGGCGCGCAGCACCCCGTGGTGTGCGCGCGCGAGTTCCCCAAACACGTGGCCGCGCTGCACGCCGACGGGGACATCGGCTTCAGGTAACACTCTAACTCTTCGTGTCCCACAGTGGTGAGCTGCTCGCCGCTCCGTCCGTCCGGCTCCCCCGAGCCGGCGGCGGAGTCCTGCGCGCGGCCGCCGCGCATGGCCGGCGCGCAGCACCCCGTGGTGTGCGCGCGCGAGTTCCCCAAACACGTGGCCGCGCTGCACGCCGACGGGGACATCGGCTTCAGGTAACACTCTAACTCTTCGTGTCCCACAGTGGTGAGCTGCTCGCCGCTCCGTCCGTCCGGCTCCCCCGAGGGAATTCCCCAAACACGTTTATAAAAAAAAATACGTTTTACATCAAAACCAGTCTCGTACTACGGCATCGGTTGTCCCCCCGCCCCCAAGCCTCGTCCCGAATATCTCAGCATCTTACAGTCACGTGACCTCCTGTGCGCCGTGTGACACTCCTACACCTCCTGTGGCGAGTTTAACAATTTTTCCCCATCCCAAAAAGCGCACAGCGCCGCTAAAGAAATTTTCACTTCCAAAACCCGCGGACAGCTTTGCTTTGATATCTAACCCCCAGGATTTGGCATAGGCACTAGTTTTATGAAAGTGGCTGCCATCTTTCCTTCCAACCCAGAGGGAATACTAGTCCTTATTGGGATTAGACCGGTTTCCTCGCGATTTTTTCCTTATAAGTTCCGAAAAACTCATTGGTACGAGTTGGGATTCGAACTCACGACCGCCGCTTGACAGCCGCATGCCTGAACCGTTAGGCTACCGTAGCTTCCTTGCTTGCTAGCTTGGACCAGAGCCGCTGCGTCCAAATAATTTTGGAAATCCATGCAAGCGGCATATGTCTAACGGATGCAATTATGCTGAAAAGTCGCTTTAATAAAAGATAGTGCCTACGCCAAATGTTGGGATTAGGTGCAAAAACGGATCCCAGCCTCCTTTATGCTCCCACCGCGAAAAATAAGAGATGATGATGAAGAGTAATACGCCACAAATCATATTTCGTGTATCCTGATTTCCATTAAGGTTCTGATAATATTTATATTATTTTTTCTACTCGAGCACTTCTATCCGTCAATTAAATGACTGACAGCGATATTTAAATCAACTTTACTTGAGTAAGAGAAGGGAACTGTGTACAGAACTAAAATTAATTTTGACCAATCATGAGGCTCGATTTCCAGAAGACATCAACGCGCAAAAATAAAAAAGCGGTTGGCTGCACTTCGTTTCAGCGGCGAATTTCAATAGATACCAAGTTTGTTTAATAAATTATTATTTCCGTTAACTCGTAGAAAAAGTATTGTATGCAATAGTTATATGTTAAAAAGCTAATCTTTTTAACTCTCGTACCTTAATTAGGCCACTCAGCAAGCTTCGTGGCCTAAACGTACGTACTCGACTGAAAAAGCATACATTATATAACGACTATTTGACTTTCTCATGACGGCGTCCTATTGGTCAAATACATTATAGTTCAGTAAAGGCGCCACGTGATCGGTCCATTTCATTTTAGTTGTCTCAACAGTTATGAAATGTTGAGTTGGGAGCTCCACGGTAAAAAGTATGCGATTTAAGTTTTGTGTACGAAGTCTCAATTCAAACATTAAGGTCGACTAGTATAAAAAGATATTAATATTGTATTTGTTTGTTAACAGCAAGGAGTATGAGATAGTGGTCGCTAAATCCGCCGCCCTCGGGCACACGAGCCACCACAGCCATCGGCCCGAGAACCGGCTCAAGAATCGCTATCTCAACATCACTGCTTGTAAGTGTTAAGGCTGTGCATTGGAAATTATCGGGTGCTTTGAAACGCCGTTCTGACTAGATTAAGAAACAAAAAGGTCAGATTTTCAGATATATGATTCTTGACTATATGATTGTTTATCTGATTTTATCGATACATGATTGCTTAAAATTTCCTCGATAGAAAAAAAATCCAAAGTCGGGTCTGTATTTTCCTTTTTTTACTCAGCCTAAACAAACGATACATTATTTTACGACACAATCAAGTTAATACTATAGTATTTTATATCATCTAAAATCTCACTTTATGAAATTTAAATAAAACGTCTCTAAGTTAGTTATTTATCGAAATTTGACCAAAAAAGCCATTCCCGAATAGTGTTACATCTCTTTTCCTCGTGCGCGGAAGGCATCAGCGTGTCTCTGTCTAGGGGGTGTGTTCGACTCAAATCAAGGCATCGCCTTAATGGCCGCTCCACACGATGGGCCATCCTGACATATCATACAGGACGCAACTATGCGTTAAAGGGAGTAAGACATATTTATGTCTCGTTCTACCGCATAGCCGCGTCCTGTATGATGGGTCAGGATGGCCCATCGTGTGGAGCGGCCATAAACGTTTATGAAACACTCCCGACACAAGTACAGCTAAGGACCACCTTGACAACTTTCGATTAAAAAAAAACTGCCCTCAAATCGAATCGATTTTCGTTTGAGAGCTACTTTGCCCAGTCAGACAGACACATGCTTGCAACACCATTCGTTAGCGGCGGGAATTAAAAATACAATATACGGTATCATACATTAGCGCAACAGTAGATTGTTATCCAAGGAAGGAAATTCATCGACGACCTCTGCAGCCTAGTTGGTAGTGACCCTCGCCTGCGGAGCTAGAGGTCCCGGGTTCGAATCCCGGTAAGGGCATTTATTTGTGTGATGAGCACGAATATTTGTTGTGGATTTTGGGACTAGGTTGATTTATGTAAGATTGTCCGAAAATATTTATTTAGGTAATAATAATAGTAAATTAGCCTATATACGTCCCACTGCTGGGCTGTGGCCCGTTTCCTCTCATCTCATGGATGAGAGGGAACGAGCTGTATTAGTTTATTTATTATTATTTATTTATATTCATTTACACTTGCAAAGTTTATCCACAGCTCCACGAAATCGAAACCAGCTGTAATGATATTGTGTTCCACAGACGACCACTCGCGGGTATGCGTGTCGTCCGGCGGGCGCTGCGGCGCCGCGGGCTGCGCGGGCGCAGGAGCGGCAGCGGGAGCGGGGGCGGGCGCGGGCGCGGGCGTGGCGTGCGGCTACGTCAACGCCAACTTCATAGACGGGATACGGGACGAGCTGGACGCTAGGACTAGGAGGAAGATCGAGCGAAAGATACGCAGGTACGACAAGAAAAAAAAAACCGGTCAGGTGCGAGTCGGACTCGTGCACGAGGGGTTCCGTACCATTATCTATAAAAACGGCAAAAAAACCACGTTTGTTGCTGGGGTTTTTACCCTTTGGATACGGTACCCTAAAAATTACGAAGCAGCTTTTCAAGAACTTTCAAACGTATTTGTTTTGACCACAGACAACCATCGACAAAACCCGCTAAGCCGCCGCCCATAGTCGCCGAAGGCATCGAGAGCGCATTCCTTAACATTGAGTTCTCTGGGATAGTCGAGAGCGAGGCGAGCGACAGCGACACCGACCCGAGCGACGACGACCCGGAACTGGACGATGTCTACGTCGATGTTGGTGAGTCCAGCCATTCTTGCCCTTGCCGGCTGAGGGTGGAACAGTACGATTAATGTTAGTTAACCACTGACAGATAGCTTGCTTTCATTTAATTTTCAACTTTAATCTCATACAAATTAAGCAATTTTCAAATTACGCAGAATACTGTTACCCACGTCTACCGATTTAGAAATAACTACTTCATTTGTATGAGGTTAAAGTGCCTTTGATCAAAGGTATTGGATAACTTCATCATATCCATAAACACTGACATTGGATCAAATATTAAGAATGACATTTAATTCAAAATGGCTACGCAAATAGTATAAAAACTTGAACCAAGATACTGGACAAGTGGAATGGGCCTCCGTCAAAGAAATTTTATTAAATATTGGATACAAATTGGACAAAGATATTGGACATTTGAGCAAAGAAATTGGATGACTTCATCAAAGGTTGGTATTCCATTTGCATTGCGTGTCACATTTTTTTAAAGCAAAATGTGAGACGCAAATACACATTGGACAAAGATCTTGGACAAGTGAAATGGGCATACGTCAAAGAATTTTTATAAAATATTTGACCTTAAAATTGGATAAAAATATTGTGACTTCTTCAAATTTCCTAGAAACACCGACATTTGATCAAAAATGTCATTTAATTCAAAATTAAAAACTTGAACCAAGTTATTGAACAAGTGGAATGGACCTCCGTCATAGAAATTTTATTAAAAAATATTTAAAATACACATTACTAACCCCTAATACCACCCTAAGGCGCACCTCCGAGGTGTGCAATCAACCGAAATGACACAATCGTTCGCTACACTTCCTTCTTCCTATACCTATCAAGCTTGGACGCTAAAAGTCATGGATTCAGATAATTAAATTGTAAATGCCGATCAAAGCGTTTCGCGGGCGGAGCTCACGGTAGCTCAGAGGCTCTAGTATAGGTTTTACCGAAACAAAACGTTACGACCGCGTTCGCCTTTAGCTGTCAAATCCCATACAAATGAGGGTGAAACGCAAACGCGATCGTAAAGTTTTGTTTCGGAAAAACTTATACTAGAGCCTCAGTTGGTTCAGAGCGATGCACGGAATGCAGAGGCTACGGATTCAAATCCTCGCGGCGAATAATTTCTCCCCTTCACAGGTCCGGAAGGCTTTATTAATTATTAATATTATTTTTAACAATGTAATTTAAATAATTCATGAATATTCTGTATAATTCTGTTGACATGTAAAGGACCCCGAAAAAGTGGTTGGGAAAATGGGTTTTCAGTCAATTCTCATGAGAGTTTTACAAATAGATGAGTATATACATGTCCGTCTATGTGTATGTTGTGTGTGTCGCATTGTGGTTACCAAAGGATGCACCACAGATTTCTATTTTTCTTCCAAAAAGGTCAGCTTCAAAGCACTATGAAGCCTTCAACCAATTTGCTTATAGTATTAACTGATTGTAGATATTAAAAAAAAAAGGTCAGCTGCGGCATAATCTAGTTTTATCTCTTTCTCCGATACCCAAAGGTTGTCTGGAAGAGATCGCTCTTCAGCGATAAGACCGCCTGTTGTCTACCTCTACCTACATGTTATTGTATTGTTTCTCTTTTCTAACTGCTTTGTTTGTGTAATGCCTCCTCTACACGTCAATAGATGCGTCCGCGGACGCTGACAGATGCATCCGCAGATGGATCACTTCGAGTTGTCCACACGTCTGTAGGTCGACCAGTCTATGTTCATTCTTTCAGTTCAAAACCCTTTGATCCGTGCCACAAAAACCGACAACAAGCGGATAAGTGACAGTCGCATCTGCGGACGTCCGCGGACGTTAAATACCTACAACAGACGCGCAAATTACCCCCTCTACACGTCGGCGGACGCATCCGCAAATGACGTCTGCAGATGCATCTGCAGACGTGTAGTGGAGGCTTAAGGTGTGCAATAAAGAAAGAAAGAAAGAAAGAAAGAAAGATACATTTATTCACAAACACACAGGACACACGCGTTAAACAATAAAATAATCAAAAAACAGCAAACAGATAAAACATGAAACAAGTGTGTCTCTGCGGCAGTGAACCGGACACTGGCTCAGCATTATGAATAATTAATTTCAGACGTAAGTCCATATGGGTTAGTATACATTGTGAACTTAAGCTATCATTAGTACATTCAATGTCACAATTTAATTAAGCTGCCAATTGCACAATTTAACAAATTAATTATGCTGTGGTGTCAGACACCTGCAGCGCCGATTTTCAGCCAGCACCGAGCAATAAAGAGTATTTGTATTGTATTGTTGTCAGCTATTCGTCTTATGATTTATTTATATTTAGTTTAATTGAATGTTAAGTTGGTTTGATCCACTGATGTCGTGTCGTGTCGTGTATAGACGGCGTACGGACCCGAGTGAAGCTGGAGTGGCTGGTGTGGCGGCGGCGTTACATCGCGACGCAGGGGCCCACGCCGCACACGCTGGACGCGTTCTGGCGCATGATCTGGCAGCACAAGGTCCACACCGTCGTCATGATCACTAATCTGGTGGAGCGGGGAAGGGTGAGTTGATGATTATACTTTCGCTTCGCTCCCTCGTTCGATAAATCAGTCTATATACGTCCCACTACTCGTCACAGAGGGCATTTAGGGGGCGGGTACAACCTCTAACAGAGTTTTACTCCTTTCGCTTCCATAAAACTAGTGCCTACACTAAATCTTGGGGTTAGCTGCCTTTGCGAACCCGGGGCTCCTTAATTAGTTCGTTAGTAGTTATTGCCTTTCGAATCGTTAAACACAAATCTCAAGAGAATTGAAAACTTCGCCGGAGTCCGCTTGGTGCAGATGACACCGGCCGACCGGTCATTGTGGCACTCTTTGGGGTAAGCCTATGCTCCTAGCGTTATTCCCGGTTGTGTCCCTTAACCACGTAAGTCCCCGCGTACTTGTACAAGTACAAACTAAGAATAGTAGTTCAGACCTGATAATGAAACTACATAGCACGAATAACTGCCTAATGTACTTACCCAAGTACAAATTCTTCATTCCCCATGTACCGGGTATTTTTTTATCTCGGTCTGCAGCACTATTCTTGGTTTGTACTTGGTATAGTACATCCAGCAGATATGAATACTGCTATTGAAAAAACACAGGACTTACGAGGTTAAGGAGCCCGAAGTCCGCTTTGACACCTAATCCCAAGATATGGCATATGCACAATTTTTTACGAAAGCGACTGCCATCCGATCTTCCGAACCAGAGGGAAAACTAGACCTTATTGGGATCAGACCGGTTTCCTCAGAATGTTTTCCTTCACCGAAAAGCTAACAGTAAATATTTAGCACATAAGTTCCAAAAAACTCATTGGTACGAGTCGGGATTCGATCCCACGACCGCCGCTTGATAGCCGCGTGCCTGAACCACTACTCTCGGATTCATAATTAGGCGAACTAACTTGACAGTTCGTTGCACACGAATTTTACCACAGTTTCGCTAGTGCTGTTAATATCGATATTTAAAAAAATCCAGTTCATTCCAGAGGTTTAGTTAAGCAGCATAAATGTGTTTCAAATCTATATACTTTAGAAAATAAATAATACTCCAGGCAAAATACGGTTTTGAAAAACATTAATTTATAATAGCGTTATTTTTGTTGATTTCATTTGAAAATGTTATTCTAAGATTATATATTCAAGAATCCGACAAACTTTCCACCCGGAAGTAATTATGTAGATTTCAATGAAGCATGCATTGTCTTTTTTTATACGATTTATCTTGAATATTATAGAGCAAATGTAAATGAACCAAAATAAAGACAAAAATATTTATTAATATTTTTTCTGACTTTTCAGAAGTTAGTTAACTTATCATTTTTTTGATGTCTGAAATTTTGTCGGATTTTGTCGCTGGGTAACTATTTAATTGATCATATATCCGTTACACATAAAAAATAAGCTATTATAAATTATTTCCAAAATTGACATTTTTTCCATACGAGTTGTCAGTTCATTTACTGGACTATAATATGAACTAATAATTTTATTAAATCAAATAATAATAAAAAATATCGGTTGGAATTAAAAATACATCGAACATCATTTTAAGACATCTCTAAGGACGTTCTCCGCCTTTTTGTTTTATTGACAGTTTCCGCCTTTTTATTTTATTGACGGTTCCAACCATTCATTAGCCAAGCCATTCGATTTTCCGTCATGAGTCTGCTCGGAGCTATCTAGTACAGTGATTGCACACCTTTTGTACGTCGTTGAGTTGTATTTAATTATAGTTTTGTGATCATTCTTGTTACTAATTGAATCAGATTTATAGTAGATGCTTGGTTATATCGACACGTTTTAATCGACATAAACATATCTTTTTTTTCCTATGTGTGGCAACATTTTCCGCTATCAAGTTCACCTAATCGTGAATCCGACTTTAGGCTACCGTAGCTGACTCTTTGGGGTAAGTCTATGTCCAGCAGAAATGAAGATGATGAAATACGGATGTGAACACTAAATAAAATAATCAGTAATGTCATGTTTTCTCGAAAAAGGATTAAAAATGTAGTTAAATGCAGAAAAAAACAACGCAAAAGGTTAAATAATCGCGAAGTTATAAGTGTCCATAGTTTTAAGAAGGGGTATGTTCTGTCCCTTTTTCGCAAAACGCAACTTCATTATGAAACGATGACGCTGGAAGATTGTGACGTCACTATAGACGGCAACGTGCCGCGCCGCATCGTGTGCGGCGCCGCCGTCGACGCGGCCCCCCGGCAGCATCCCGTAACGTGACGTCACACACTGTTTGCGTTTTCTCTCTCTAACAAGCAATATTAAAACGGTTGTAGCTTCGTAATTCTTTGAGCTATCTAAATGGGACTTTCGTCACTAGGCATATTTTTTTTGCCTTCTTTCTTTTGAACTAATAATATTTTTCGAGTCTACACCCGTATGTATCGTACCAAACGAATGTTATTTGTGTTTTCCAGCGCAAATGCGACATGTACTGGCCGGGCGGTGGGCGCGGCAGCTCCGCGGAGTTCGGCGGCGTGCACGTCACGCTGCTGCACGAGGACGTGCGCGCCGCCTACACCGTGCGCCATCTGCGCGCGCGCAACATCAAACCGGAACCGGTGAGAGAGAGAGAGAGACACACACAGACATAGCAGCCCACACAAGCTTTATTTAACATCACACGTCATCATACGTGCAGTTTACAAATCAGACTTAAGATGCGACCTAAAAACTATACAGTAAATTACAAGGCATACATTTATATGTATGCACACATTTATCACATAGTTATACACACACACATAGTTATCTATGTGTGATGCTAAAAAGGGGCTAGAGGGCGGTGAGGGGCTCCTTGCGCTGGCCTTTTGGAGTTGTGGAGAGGCGTCTCCGCTACCACGGTGCTGTGGGCCTTATTTTGTGGACGGCGATGATGCGGCTTCTGTGGGTGCTACGGGCAAAAATATACACACAAAAGGTCTATAGTTACTGAATAAATTGCATTATATCTAACGTTCCGCTTATATTACATTTTATTCTACGTTATGACACGCACGAGGACGTGCGCGCCGCGCGCCGAACATCAAACCAGAAAGCTGGAATACCCTGACCCTTGTTCCAGCAACAATTCTTCCCTGGTTAACATAACTAGAATAGTTAACCTTTTTAGACGTCAACGACGCATATATCCGCACCGCAGGTTCAACGCCAACAACTAATATACTCCTATGCGTCAAGGAGCCCGGCGCGATATGTTTTAACTCCGCACTAAATGTCTTGTTGGTTTGGCGTGTGGTTGACAACTTTTCTCTATGACAGAGCATTGAAAAGGGTACTTTCGATAGGATAGTCCTCGCATCAATTATTCGTATTTAGATTATGGGACGCTATAATGTGCTCGCAACTCCCTATTAATTGTTAATGTATTTTCACTAATTTATTTTCTTTGTATAATAATGTGTAATTTTATAACCATTGCAAACACCCCTGAGGGTTCATGTATTATGCTATTGTATGATCATGAGTGCAATAAATGAACTGAACTGAAGTAGTATTAGTATGGATGTAATAGTTCATTTACCCCAAAGTACTTATTATCATGCAAGCTAACCGTTAAATGCATCATCTTGACATCTTATGTGAGCTTTATATAACCGCACTTGACGCAAATAAATGAGATTTGATTGAATTTGAAAATGAAACCACTTGGTGAACAGGAAAGCGAACCAACGAGCCCTGCAAGCTCGGCGCCGGGGCCGGGGCCGGCCGGCGGGCGCAGCGTGGTGCAGTACCACTACACCGTGTGGCCCGACCACGGCACGCCGCGCCACGCGCTGGCCGTGCTGCCCTTCGTGCAGGCCGCCGCGGCCGACCCCGGGACGGTGCTGGTGCACTGCAGGTACCTTACTTCTATACCCATTACCACTACACCGTGTGGCCCGACCACGGCACGCCGCGCCACGCGCTGGCCGTGCTGCCCTTCGTGCAGGCCGCCGCGGCCGACCCCGGGACGGTGCTGGTGCACTGCAGGTACCTTACTTCTATACCCATTACCACTACACCGTGTGGCCCGACCACGGCACGCCGCGCCACGCGCTGGCCGTGCTGCCCTTCGTGCAGGCCGCCGCGGCCGACCCCGGGACGGTGCTGGTGCACTGCAGGTACCTTACTTCTATACCCATTACCACTACACCGTGTGGCCCGACCACGGCACGCCGCGCCACGCGCTGGCCGTGCTGCCCTTCGTGCAGGCCGCCGCGGCCGACCCCGGGACGGTGCTGGTGCACTGCAGGTACCTTACTTCTATACCCATTACCACTACACCGTGTGGCCCGACCACGGCACGCCGCGCCACGCGCTGGCCGTGCTGCCCTTCGTGCAGGCCGCCGCGGCCGACCCCGGGACGGTGCTGGTGCACTGCAGGTACCTTACTTCTATACCCATTACCACTACACCGTGTGGCCCGACCACGGCACGCCGCGCCACGCGCTGGCCGTGCTGCCCTTCGTGCAGGCCGCCGCGGCCGACCCCGGGACGGTGCTGGTGCACTGCAGGTACCTTACTTCTATACCCATTACCACTACACCGTGTGGCCCGACCACGGCACGCCGCGCCACGCGCTGGCCGTGCTGCCCTTCGTGCAGGCCGCCGCGGCCGACCCCGGGACGGTGCTGGTGCACTGCAGGTACCTTACTTCTATACCCATTACCACTACACCGTGTGGCCCGACCACGGCACGCCGCGCCACGCGCTGGCCGTGCTGCCCTTCGTGCAGGCCGCCGCGGCCGACCCCGGGACGGTGCTGGTGCACTGCAGGTACCTTACTTCTATACCCATTACCACTACACCGTGTGGCCCGACCACGGCACGCCGCGCCACGCGCTGGCCGTGCTGCCCTTCGTGCAGGCCGCCGCGGCCGACCCCGGGACGGTGCTGGTGCACTGCAGGTACCTTACTTCTATACCCATTACCACTACACCGTGTGGCCCGACCACGGCACGCCGCGCCACGCGCTGGCCGTGCTGCCCTTCGTGCAGGCCGCCGCGGCCGACCCCGGGACGGTGCTGGTGCACTGCAGGTACCTTACTTCTATACCCATTACCACTACACCGTGTGGCCCGACCACGGCACGCCGCGCCACGCGCTGGCCGTGCTGCCCTTCGTGCAGGCCGCCGCGGCCGACCCCGGGACGGTGCTGGTGCACTGCAGGTACCTTACTTCTATACCCATTACCACTACACCGTGTGGCCCGACCACGGCACGCCGCGCCACGCGCTGGCCGTGCTGCCCTTCGTGCAGGCCGCCGCGGCCGACCCCGGGACGGTGCTGGTGCACTGCAGGTACCTTACTTCTATACCCATTACCACTACACCGTGTGGCCCGACCACGGCACGCCGCGCCACGCGCTGGCCGTGCTGCCCTTCGTGCAGGCCGCCGCGGCCGACCCCGGGACGGTGCTGGTGCACTGCAGGTACCTTACTTCTATACCCATTACCACTACACCGTGTGGCCCGACCACGGCACGCCGCGCCACGCGCTGGCCGTGCTGCCCTTCGTGCAGGCCGCCGCGGCCGACCCCGGGACGGTGCTGGTGCACTGCAGGTACCTTACTTCTATACCCATTACCACTACACCGTGTGGCCCGACCACGGCACGCCGCGCCACGCGCTGGCCGTGCTGCCCTTCGTGCAGGCCGCCGCGGCCGACCCCGGGACGGTGCTGGTGCACTGCAGGTACCTTACTTCTATACCCATTACCACTACACCGTGTGGCCCGACCACGGCACGCCGCGCCACGCGCTGGCCGTGCTGCCCTTCGTGCAGGCCGCCGCGGCCGACCCCGGGACGGTGCTGGTGCACTGCAGGTACCTTACTTCTATACCCATTACCACTACACCGTGTGGCCCGACCACGGCACGCCGCGCCACGCGCTGGCCGTGCTGCCCTTCGTGCAGGCCGCCGCGGCCGACCCCGGGACGGTGCTGGTGCACTGCAGGTACCTTACTTCTATACCCATTACCACTACACCGTGTGGCCCGACCACGGCACGCCGCGCCACGCGCTGGCCGTGCTGCCCTTCGTGCAGGCCGCCGCGGCCGACCCCGGGACGGTGCTGGTGCACTGCAGGTACCTTACTTCTATACCCATTACCACTACACCGTGTGGCCCGACCACGGCACGCCGCGCCACGCGCTGGCCGTGCTGCCCTTCGTGCAGGCCGCCGCGGCCGACCCCGGGACGGTGCTGGTGCACTGCAGGTACCTTACTTCTATACCCATTACCACTACACCGTGTGGCCCGACCACGGCACGCCGCGCCACGCGCTGGCCGTGCTGCCCTTCGTGCAGGCCGCCGCGGCCGACCCCGGGACGGTGCTGGTGCACTGCAGGTACCTTACTTCTATACCCATTACCACTACACCGTGTGGCCCGACCACGGCACGCCGCGCCACGCGCTGGCCGTGCTGCCCTTCGTGCAGGCCGCCGCGGCCGACCCCGGGACGGTGCTGGTGCACTGCAGGTACCTTACTTCTATACCCATTACCACTACACCGTGTGGCCCGACCACGGCACGCCGCGCCACGCGCTGGCCGTGCTGCCCTTCGTGCAGGCCGCCGCGGCCGACCCCGGGACGGTGCTGGTGCACTGCAGGTACCTTACTTCTATACCCATTACCACTACACCGTGTGGCCCGACCACGGCACGCCGCGCCACGCGCTGGCCGTGCTGCCCTTCGTGCAGGCCGCCGCGGCCGACCCCGGGACGGTGCTGGTGCACTGCAGGTACCTTACTTCTATACCCATTACCACTACACCGTGTGGCCCGACCACGGCACGCCGCGCCACGCGCTGGCCGTGCTGCCCTTCGTGCAGGCCGCCGCGGCCGACCCCGGGACGGTGCTGGTGCACTGCAGGTACCTTACTTCTATACCCATTACCACTACACCGTGTGGCCCGACCACGGCACGCCGCGCCACGCGCTGGCCGTGCTGCCCTTCGTGCAGGCCGCCGCGGCCGACCCCGGGACGGTGCTGGTGCACTGCAGGTACCTTACTTCTATACCCATTACCACTACACCGTGTGGCCCGACCACGGCACGCCGCGCCACGCGCTGGCCGTGCTGCCCTTCGTGCAGGCCGCCGCGGCCGACCCCGGGACGGTGCTGGTGCACTGCAGGTACCTTACTTCTATACCCATTACCACTACACCGTGTGGCCCGACCACGGCACGCCGCGCCACGCGCTGGCCGTGCTGCCCTTCGTGCAGGCCGCCGCGGCCGACCCCGGGACGGTGCTGGTGCACTGCAGGTACCTTACTTCTATACCCATTACCACTACACCGTGTGGCCCGACCACGGCACGCCGCGCCACGCGCTGGCCGTGCTGCCCTTCGTGCAGGCCGCCGCGGCCGACCCCGGGACGGTGCTGGTGCACTGCAGGTACCTTACTTCTATACCCATTACCACTACACCGTGTGGCCCGACCACGGCACGCCGCGCCACGCGCTGGCCGTGCTGCCCTTCGTGCAGGCCGCCGCGGCCGACCCCGGGACGGTGCTGGTGCACTGCAGGTACCTTACTTCTATACCCATTACCACTACACCGTGTGGCCCGACCACGGCACGCCGCGCCACGCGCTGGCCGTGCTGCCCTTCGTGCAGGCCGCCGCGGCCGACCCCGGGACGGTGCTGGTGCACTGCAGGTACCTTACTTCTATACCCATTACCACTACACCGTGTGGCCCGACCACGGCACGCCGCGCCACGCGCTGGCCGTGCTGCCCTTCGTGCAGGCCGCCGCGGCCGACCCCGGGACGGTGCTGGTGCACTGCAGGTACCTTACTTCTATACCCATTACCACTACACCGTGTGGCCCGACCACGGCACGCCGCGCCACGCGCTGGCCGTGCTGCCCTTAGTGCAGGCCGCCGCGGCCGACCCCGGGACGGTGCTGGTGCACTGCAGGTACCTTACTTCTATACCCATTACCACTACACCGTGTGGCCCGACCACGGCACGCCGCGCCACGCGCTGGCCGTGCTGCCCTTCGTGCAGGCCGCCGCGGCCGACCCCGGGACGGTGCTGGTGCACTGCAGGTACCTTACTTCTATACCCATTACCACTACACCGTGTGGCCCGACCACGGCACGCCGCGCCACGCGCTGGCCGTGCTGCCCTTCGTGCAGGCCGCCGCGGCCGACCCCGGGACGGTGCTGGTGCACTGCAGGTACCTTACTTCTATACCCATTACCACTACACCGTGTGGCCCGACCACGGCACGCCGCGCCACGCGCTGGCCGTGCTGCCCTTCGTGCAGGCCGCCGCGGCCGACCCCGGGACGGTGCTGGTGCACTGCAGGTACCTTACTTCTATACCCATTACCACTACACCGTGTGGCCCGACCACGGCACGCCGCGCCACGCGCTGGCCGTGCTGCCCTTCGTGCAGGCCGCCGCGGCCGACCCCGGGACGGTGCTGGTGCACTGCAGGTACCTTACTTCTATACCCATTACCACTACACCGTGTGGCCCGACCACGGCACGCCGCGCCACGCGCTGGCCGTGCTGCCCTTCGTGCAGGCCGCCGCGGCCGACCCCGGGACGGTGCTGGTGCACTGCAGGTACCTTACTTCTATACCCATTACCACTACACCGTGTGGCCCGACCACGGCACGCCGCGCCACGCGCTGGCCGTGCTGCCCTTCGTGCAGGCCGCCGCGGCCGACCCCGGGACGGTGCTGGTGCACTGCAGGTACCTTACTTCTATACCCATTACCACTACACCGTGTGGCCCGACCACGGCACGCCGCGCCACGCGCTGGCCGTGCTGCCCTTCGTGCAGGCCGCCGCGGCCGACCCCGGGACGGTGCTGGTGCACTGCAGGTACCTTACTTCTATACCCATTACCACTACACCGTGTGGCCCGACCACGGCACGCCGCGCCACGCGCTGGCCGTGCTGCCCTTCGTGCAGGCCGCCGCGGCCGACCCCGGGACGGTGCTGGTGCACTGCAGGTACCTTACTTCTATACCCATTACCACTACACCGTGTGGCCCGACCACGGCACGCCGCGCCACGCGCTGGCCGTGCTGCCCTTCGTGCAGGCCGCCGCGGCCGACCCCGGGACGGTGCTGGTGCACTGCAGGTACCTTACTTCTATACCCATTACCACTACACCGTGTGGCCCGACCACGGCACGCCGCGCCACGCGCTGGCCGTGCTGCCCTTCGTGCAGGCCGCCGCGGCCGACCCCGGGACGGTGCTGGTGCACTGCAGGTACCTTACTTCTATACCCATTACCACTAGTATCATATCATAAATGCCTCTACCTCCTCTCTCCAACCAATTATGTACGGTCCTCTAGGAAAGTATGAAGGTGATCACTGGATTGTGTAGCAGCGGCACGAAGGGGCAAACATGATCTAGACGCGTCGGTATTAGCATAACTTTTCGGGACCAGCGGCTCTAGTATAACTTTTACCGAAACAAAACTACGATCGCGTTTGCATTTTACCCTCAATTTGTATGGGATTTGACAGCTAAACGCGAACGCGGTCGTAACGTTTTGTTTCGGTAAAACTTATACTAGAGCCTCTGATATTTGAGTGGGCAGCTCGTCCTTGTGGGTCAAGCGACGCCGTCAAGGTCAGCGCGCGTACAGCAGAGAAATTTCGTAATAAATAAATAATTTCAATTCTTTAAATAGTATTATGTATTTATATAATAGATATATCTGTTTGTTACGAATAAATAATTTTCATTTCATTTAATTTCTAGCCGAGGCCACATTTTGAGCTGTTCGCCAGTTACGTCGACACGTATAGTATCGCGCGCGAAACAGACCATCCGTCTCTATCTAATTCACTCTCTCTTACTCTTTTCAATTGTTCCTTCGTTTCTAAGGAATGTAGTCACTCTTGGATTTCGCAGCTCTGATGGTGATGGTTCGTCTCCATCGGTCTCTTGATATGTTTTTTTTTCTAGCGCACAATGGTAAAGACGGGTAGTTTACCTCGCGTCCGATCTTGCGCTAGCCGTGCTATTGCTGGATTATAAAACTGCTAAAGCATTTCCTTGGAAATGTAACATATTTATTTTTTCTCTGATACAGTACAATTTTTTTTTTAAACAGCGCTGGCGTCGGCCGCACAGGCACCTACATAGTTCTCGACGCGCAACTCAACCAGCTCAAACTCACCGGCACCCTCAGCCCGCTCGGGTTCCTCTGTCGCGCTCGCACG
Organism: Epinotia bilunana; assembly: GCA_947049275.1. Lineage (NCBI taxonomy): Eukaryota > Metazoa > Arthropoda > Insecta > Lepidoptera > Tortricidae > Epinotia > Epinotia bilunana. The sequence goes on along the minus strand of OX346275.1, from coordinate 9,861,510 downwards.
CAGCGCAACCACCTCGTCCAAACGGAAGAGCAATACGTCTTCGTCCACGACGCGTTACTAGAACACGTTCGGTCCGGCAACACTGAAGTCGAGTTCTCCAAAGCGAGGGAATATCTAGTCAAACTACTACAACCTATCACGGAGGATGAACTAGCCGTTTTAGACCTTAAACCTACTAAGCAGAAGAGCGTCACTGATTTAACGAACGGTATAGAGAATGGTGAAACGGCAAGCTTTAAGTCTAGTAAAGAGAGCGATAAAGACGTTGAGAATGGCAGTCAGATATCTATTAAGACTGAGGATTTGAACAGCGAGCAGAGTAAGTCATATTCGTTATATTATCTTTTAGCTAGAATAGGTTTGTTCAACGTTTAGGAATAAGGCCATTAATATTTTTACCCGCCGTGGTCCTAGATGCTGAACTGCCGAGCAAGTTTTCCACGGAGATATGGTATGAGTGTCCTACAATTCTCTAAAAATATAGAGGGTGCTGTTACGTCAGTCATCTGAGACCACGGCCGGCGGAACGCGTGGCGAAACGTAAATGTCAATCATTTAATGGGATGCCTTGATTCGAGTCGAACACGCCCCCTAGACGCTTATGCCTTCCGCGCATGAGAAAAAGAGATGGAACACTCTTCGGGGATGGCTTTTTTGGACAAATTTCGATAAATACCTAACTTAGAGAAGTTTTATTTAAATTTCATGAAGTGAGATTTTAGATGAGATAAAATACTATAGTATTAACTTGATTGTGTCGTAAAATAATGTATCGTTTGAGTAAGCTGAGTAAAAAAAAGGAAAATACAGACCCAATTTTGTTTTTTTTTCTATCGAGGAAATTTTAAGCAATCATGTATCGGTAAAATCAGAAAAACAATCATATAGTCAAGAATCATATATCTGAAATACAGACCTTATTGTTTCTTATTCTAGTCAAAACGGCGTTTCAAAGCACGCGATAATTTCCAATGCACCGCCTTAATATGTGTACAAGTTTTATATTTTCTTTAAAGGTAAGTCGGTGAAAGACGACGAGGATTCGAAGGAGGTGATGGTGAACGGTGACGAAAGTGAGGGGGTGTACGACCTGGCGCCGCGCTCCACGGACACGTACAGCAGGAAGATGCAGGCGTACAACAACATGACCGACCAGGAGAAGGAGGCGATGAGGAGGTGACTTGCATGCTTATTTATCTATATATTTTTAGTGAGGTAGGGCACAGCGAAATGTCATCCCGCTCGAATTTGGAGCGGCCAGCTGGGAAAGTACCACCAAGACCACAGCCATAATAACACTACTACTTGCTCTGTAGTAGTGTTGTGTTCCTGGAGGTGAGCAAGGTCGCCAGAGCTCCCGAGGGTGCGTTGTGTTGAGACCGAGGGAATTTGTTCCTTCAGCTGTCAACACGGCGAATCCTCAAACATATCAAGGGTCGGCAACGCGCATGTTACTCCTTTGGAGTTGCATGCGTCTATAGGCTGCGGTGTCCGCTTACCATCAGGCGGGCCGTACGCTTGTTTGCCACCGTCGTTGTATATATATATATATATATATATATATATATACATCTTATCTATCTATGCTAATATTACATAAAAGAAAAGTCTGTGAGATTGTAGCTTTGTAAGTTTATAAGATTTGGATTATCTCCGGAACCGCTTAAGAGTCCGCAGTAAGCTCGATTCTCCATACAAACATAGTTGCGCTCTCATTTTAAAACTACGTGTTGGATTGTAACGAAATTTTGCATGTACAATGACATGAGGTATATTTATGTCTGTAATTAGTATGACCTATTGCGTGACGGTGATCGACTTTGAAACGTTTTGTGGCCGGTTATATAATTTTTCGCAAGTAACCATTTTCGACGACTAACTTCAAATTAAGAGAAAACACTTCAGTGCTTACTCTTCACCAATTTTGGCGCTTCCTTAATTTCTAAATCTTTTTCTAACTCTTTCCTGTACACAGGGCAAACCGCGTCGAAAACTACGCGTTGCTAGAACGCATGCGCTCTCTTGCAAACAGAAATCAGGCGTACCAGGGCCCGCCACCGGTCAACCTGCTCGAGAAACAGTTCTTGGTAAGTTCTTAGCTAAAAACAGAATGTTCATCAATTAACAAAATATCAGTTATAGTGTAAATGTATTATACTAGTGTACAATTAGGCTTTTATATAATGCAATAATGTCTACACTTTTTGACGTTATGGTCCTGCAATATTGTGTTATTAACATTTAATGCCGGCTGTACACACTCGTCGAGACACCTCGAAACAGACCGAGAACGAGATACATGATGCTCTCACCTTGTCTCGCCCGCTCGGGTCTCGCCCGCTCGGGTCTCGCCTCGGTACGCCACGGTCGCGCCTCGATTTATGCGGCCGAGTCAGAGAGTTGTTCCAAATAACGCAACGAGTATGGAGTTGTGTATGGTGTGCTCTCGTCGAGAGCTTCTCGCCCGAGACTCTCGGCGAGTGTGTTCGGCATAAGGTTTGGTAGTGTTCATTATTGTTCAAGTTCCGGAGAAATTCCAAAAATATGAGAAACTTCTCGGAAATTTCAATAAGCTTCCATCATACGAAATTCCCTATAGAAAAGATTATTTGAAAAATTACCGAGATTTTTCGCAATATTGGGAACTTTTCGTTCGCACTTCAGTAGTTATAAGTAATAAGTCATTTAACAAATATTCTTAAATTAAATTAAACGTATATAAACATTCATTATTATACTGGTGACTTGTAAAAATCTTTGATGTCGTAAAAAGAGTGGATGGGAAGCCACGATTTTAATTTTCTTAAGAAAATTGAGATACTAGCCGCACATTTTACATTCACGGGTAGTTTGTTGAACACTTGGCCCCATACTTGGTCAGTCGAGGGGTTTGTGTGAGGAGCTGGTTCATGGACCCCGGCCTTGTGCAAGTTATCTTTTTGTGGGGAAGAGTGTCGATGTTCTCTATGACGAATTTAGCAACGTCATATATGTACTGCGAGGGCAGGGTGAGTAAATTGTTTTTCTCAACGACGAGAGGGATCAAAATGCTACTTTTCTGTTCAAGCTACCTTTTTAATTTAGTCATTGGCATGTAGCATTTACGCAATGTGCCAATTGAACACAGATCTTAATAAAATAATCGATTTGAATTTCATCGTAATCGATTAAAAACTAATATATTTCCAGTTTTAACGTTAACAACGTTTTATGAAAATTTATATACTTTTCGTAATATTTAAAAATTAGTAATAAAAATTAAGAAAATTTGCTAAAACTTGTTAAGTAATTTTACCAGCATCTTTTTTTAATTTCTTCATAGTCAGTGTGAAAAATAGTATGTGTCACTCAGTAGCAAAATTATCTTCGTCTCGGGATTCTATTGTAGGATCCATCACTACGTTCAGGATTCAATACACCGCCCTCGCCGTAAATATACTATTTTGCTCCCTTGTGACACAATAGTACATTACTTACCAAGGACTAAAGAAAGAAAGCCCGAAATCGCAGGTATTTGTGATCGGACCCGCAGGCGAAGAGTTGTAAAGATGCGAGAGAGGGCTTTCTTTTTTACTGCCCGTGGTGAGTACACAATTTTACGTCTTCATCTGGCCATAATGTGAGCGTAGCGTGCGGTAAAACTCACATTATTGCCAGGTGTGACGTAAATAACTATTGTATATGTATTGTTCTCGTGTCCAGCTGATCACGCGGTCGTGCGCGGACGCGTCCGCGTGCGCGCGCGCGCCGCACAACCTGGACAAGAACCGGCCCGGCGCCGCGCTGCCGTCCGACGCGGCGCGGGTCATGCTCGTGCCCAAGCCCGGCGTCGAAGGTGAGCCCGGCTCAATCACTCCTCCATCTATTGCTTACTTTGTAGCCTCTACAACAATCAACTAATCCACGAGGAGTAATGTGAATGCCTTGTGGCTGTGCGGATGCGGACGTCGGCGCTTTGTTGTACATAACTCCGTTAAGGTCCTCCCTTTAAAGTCCATACGCACGCAGTGGTTTTTTGGGATGCAACTTTTCGCAGGCTAACAAATGATTATAATAAAATATTATAAAAAAAACCTTTTATTATTTTTTTGTATTTTAGTTATATAGTTACTTTTTTGTTTGTTTTTAGATTTCATCGATTGGAGGTTTATAAAATGTGATATTGTAATGACTAGGTTGCTGACGGTGACTACAAATAGCTGAGCTAAATTAAAATGTCAACCTTATCAACTATTCATAGAGTGTAAATGTCCATAATCCGCACAGGAAGCGAGTATGTGAACGCGTCCTGGGTGTGCGGGCGGCGGCGCCTGCGCGAGTTCGCGGTGACGCAGCAGCCGCCGCGCGGCGCCGCGCCCGAGCTGTGGCGGCTGCTGTGGGACCACACGGCGCAGCTCGTGCTGCTGCTGCACGACCCGGCCGACCCGGTCAGTACCCACCCCACCCCACACGACAACTCCACCAGAACGCGTCCTGGGTGTGCGGGCGGCGGCGCCTGCGCGAGTTCGCGGTGACGCAGCAGCCGCCGCGCGGCGCCGCGCCCGAGCTGTGGCGGCTGCTGTGGGACCACACGGCGCAGCTCGTGCTGCTGCTGCACGACCCGGCCGACCCGGTCAGTACCCACCCCACCCCACACGACAACTCCACCAGAACGCGTCCTGGGTGTGCGGGCGGCGGCGCCTGCGCGAGTTCGCGGTGACGCAGCAGCCGCCGCGCGGCGCCGCGCCCGAGCTGTGGCGGCTGCTGTGGGACCACACGGCGCAGCTCGTGCTGCTGCTGCACGACCCGGCCGACCCGGTCAGTACCCACCCCACCCCACACGACAACTCCACCAGAACGCGTCCTGGGTGTGCGGGCGGCGGCGCCTGCGCGAGTTCGCGGTGACGCAGCAGCCGCCGCGCGGCGCCGCGCCCGAGCTGTGGCGGCTGCTGTGGGACCACACGGCGCAGCTCGTGCTGCTGCTGCACGACCCGGCCGACCCGGTCAGTACCCACCCCACCCCACACGACAACTCCACCAGAACGCGTCCTGGGTGTGCGGGCGGCGGCGCCTGCGCGAGTTCGCGGTGACGCAGCAGCCGCCGCGCGGCGCCGCGCCCGAGCTGTGGCGGCTGCTGTGGGACCACACGGCGCAGCTCGTGCTGCTGCTGCACGACCCGGCCGACCCGGTCAGTACCCACCCCACCCCACACGACAACTCCACCAGAACGCGTCCTGGGTGTGCGGGCGGCGGCGCCTGCGCGAGTTCGCGGTGACGCAGCAGCCGCCGCGCGGCGCCGCGCCCGAGCTGTGGCGGCTGCTGTGGGACCACACGGCGCAGCTCGTGCTGCTGCTGCACGACCCGGCCGACCCGGTCAGTACCCACCCCACCCCACACGACAACTCCACCAGAACGCGTCCTGGGTGTGCGGGCGGCGGCGCCTGCGCGAGTTCGCGGTGACGCAGCAGCCGCCGCGCGGCGCCGCGCCCGAGCTGTGGCGGCTGCTGTGGGACCACACGGCGCAGCTCGTGCTGCTGCTGCACGACCCGGCCGACCCGGTCAGTACCCACCCCACCCCACACGACAACTCCACCAGAACGCGTCCTGGGTGTGCGGGCGGCGGCGCCTGCGCGAGTTCGCGGTGACGCAGCAGCCGCCGCGCGGCGCCGCGCCCGAGCTGTGGCGGCTGCTGTGGGACCACACTGCGCAGCTCGTGCTGCTGCTGCACGACCCGGCCGACCCGGTCAGTACCCACCCCACCCCACACGACAACTCCACCAGAACGCGTCCTGGGTGTGCGGGCGGCGGCGCCTGCGCGAGTTCGCGGTGACGCAGCAGCCGCCGCGCGGCGCCGCGCCCGAGCTGTGGCGGCTGCTGTGGGACCACACGGCGCAGCTCGTGCTGCTGCTGCACGACCCGGCCGACCCGGTCAGTACCCACCCCACCCCACACGACAACTCCACCAGAACGCGTCCTGGGTGTGCGGGCGGCGGCGCCTGCGCGAGTTCGCGGTGACGCAGCAGCCGCCGCGCGGCGCCGCGCCCGAGCTGTGGCGGCTGCTGTGGGACCACACGGCGCAGCTCGTGCTGCTGCTGCACGACCCGGCCGACCCGGTCAGTACCCACCCCACCCCACACGACAACTCCACCAGAACGCGTCCTGGGTGTGCGGGCGGCGGCGCCTGCGCGAGTTCGCGGTGACGCAGCAGCCGCCGCGCGGCGCCGCGCCCGAGCTGTGGCGGCTGCTGTGGGACCACACGGCGCAGCTCGTGCTGCTGCTGCACGACCCGGCCGACCCGGTCAGTACCCACCCCACCCCACACGACAACTCCACCAGAACGCGTCCTGGGTGTGCGGGCGGCGGCGCCTGCGCGAGTTCGCGGTGACGCAGCAGCCGCCGCGCGGCGCCGCGCCCGAGCTGTGGCGGCTGCTGTGGGACCACACGGCGCAGCTCGTGCTGCTGCTGCACGACCCGGCCGACCCGGTCAGTACCCACCCCACCCCACACGACAACTCCACCAGAACGCGTCCTGGGTGTGCGGGCGGCGGCGCCTGCGCGAGTTCGCGGTGACGCAGCAGCCGCCGCGCGGCGCCGCGCCCGAGCTGTGGCGGCTGCTGTGGGACCACACGGCGCAGCTCGTGCTGCTGCTGCACGACCCGGCCGACCCGGTCAGTACCCACCCCACCCCACACGACAACTCCACCAGAACGCGTCCTGGGTGTGCGGGCGGCGGCGCTTGCGCGAGTTCGCGGTGACGCAGCAGCCGCCGCGCGGCGCCGCGCCCGAGCTGTGGCGGCTGCTGTGGGACCACACTGCGCAGCTCGTGCTGCTGCTGCACGACCCGGCCGACCCGGTCAGTACCCACCCCACCCCACACGACAACTCCACCAGAACGCGTCCTGGGTGTGCGGGCGGCGGCGCCTGCGCGAGTTCGCGGTGACGCAGCAGCCGCCGCGCGGCGCCGCGCCCGAGCTGTGGCGGCTGCTGTGGGACCACACGGCGCAGCTCGTGCTGCTGCTGCACGACCCGGCCGACCCGGTCAGTACCCACCCCACCCCACACGACAACTCCACCAGTACGCGTCCTGGGTGTGCGGGCGGCGGCGCCTGCGCGAGTTCGCGGTGACGCAGCAGCCGCCGCGCGGCGCCGCGCCCGAGCTGTGGCGGCTGCTGTGGGACCACACGGCGCAGCTCGTGCTGCTGCTGCACGACCCGGCCGACCCGGTCAGTACCCACCCCACCCCACACGACAACTCCACCAGAACGCGTCCTGGGTGTGCGGGCGGCGGCGCCTGCGCGAGTTCGCGGTGACGCAGCAGCCGCCGCGCGGCGCCGCGCCCGAGCTGTGGCGGCTGCTGTGGGACCACACGGCGCAGCTCGTGCTGCTGCTGCACGACCCGGCCGACCCGGTCAGTACCCACCCCACCCCACACGACAACTCCACCAGAACGCGTCCTGGGTGTGCGGGCGGCGGCGCCTGCGCGAGTTCGCGGTGACGCAGCAGCCGCCGCGCGGCGCCGCGCCCGAGCTGTGGCGGCTGCTGTGGGACCACACGGCGCAGCTCGTGCTGCTGCTGCACGACCCGGCCGACCCGGTCAGTACCCACCCCACCCCACACGACAACTCCACCAGAACGCGTCCTGGGTGTGCGGGCGGCGGCGCCTGCGCGAGTTCGCGGTGACGCAGCAGCCGCCGCGCGGCGCCGCGCCCGAGCTGTGGCGGCTGCTGTGGGACCACACGGCGCAGCTCGTGCTGCTGCTGCACGACCCGGCCGACCCGGTCAGTACCCACCCCACCCCACACGACAACTCCACCAGAACGCGTCCTGGGTGTGCGGGCGGCGGCGCCTGCGCGAGTTCGCGGTGACGCAGCAGCCGCCGCGCGGCGCCGCGCCCGAGCTGTGGCGGCTGCTGTGGGACCACACGGCGCAGCTCGTGCTGCTGCTGCACGACCCGGCCGACCCGGTCAGTACCCACCCCACCCCACACGACAACTCCACCAGAACGCGTCCTGGGTGTGCGGGCGGCGGCGCCTGCGCGAGTTCGCGGTGACGCAGCAGCCGCCGCGCGGCGCCGCGCCCGAGCTGTGGCGGCTGCTGTGGGACCACACGGCGCAGCTCGTGCTGCTGCTGCACGACCCGGCCGACCCGGTCAGTACCCACCCCACCCCACACGACAACTCCACCAGAACGCGTCCTGGGTGTGCGGGCGGCGGCGCCTGCGCGAGTTCGCGGTGACGCAGCAGCCGCCGCGCGGCGCCGCGCCCGAGCTGTGGCGGCTGCTGTGGGACCACACGGCGCAGCTCGTGCTGCTGCTGCACGACCCGGCCGACCCGGTCAGTACCCACCCCACCCCACACGACAACTCCACCAGAACGCGTCCTGGGTGTGCGGGCGGCGGCGCCTGCGCGAGTTCGCGGTGACGCAGCAGCCGCCGCGCGGCGCCGCGCCCGAGCTGTGGCGGCTGCTGTGGGACCACACGGCGCAGCTCGTGCTGCTGCTGCACGACCCGGCCGACCCGGTCAGTACCCACCCCACCCCACACGACAACTCCACCAGTACGCGTCCTGGGTGTGCGCCCACTCCACTGAGGCCTATATCTCACGTGCTTCACTTTATGGAGTACTTTTTATATTTGAGTTTTTATAGTTTACAGGTGAGTTTTTTTAAATAATAATCGATGTAGAATCGAAATAAGTCTCCCCGAAAACGTTGAAAATATTTTATAAAAATGTCTCATCCCGTATAATGCAAAAGCGACGAGCTATTATATATTATGTTGACGTTGATGTGTTATTGTTATCCTTTAGAAATAATGCAATGGATAACATGAGGAAGATTTTAAAAATTTATTTTATAACAAGTGTCCTCATTGCAGGAATGCGAAAAGTTCTGGCCCACCGAAGACGAAAAGGAGCTATTCGTCGCCAACTTCAGAGCGAGCTTCGTCTCCAAGGACACGTACGTCGCCCACCGGAAGTCCAACCGGAAACCGACGCCGACGGCGACGCCCGCCGAACCGGAAACCAACGGCTACCGGCGGCAGGAGTCCGACTGCGCCGACGACGAGAGACTAATACCGGAAAACAGTTCTCCTGTAGCTGACACAGAACCCGCATATAGATTTGATCGAACAGAGCTCAGACTCGAAAGACTCAGCACTGGGAACAGAGATCTATCCGCGCGGAAATCGATAGCGAACGGGGACCTATTCTCGTCGTTTTCAGAAAAGAAATCCGGCCCCAAGTCGCCTAGAAGCCCCTCGAAAATGTCGCTCAAAAACTTCAAACTGAGCTCCCCGACGAAATTCAAATTCCCTGATTGGGGGTCGCGGACCGCCGGCTCTCCCCCTGACGTGGCCCCGCCCCCGCCCCCTGTCGCGCCCTCGCTGACGGTCGAAGAAGAGGCTGAGCTCAGGCGGCCCTGCTACAGGTTCCAAAAGGTCGACACAGTCCCAGAAAACACCCCCTCAGACAGAATAGTGGAAGTGACTAACGTGAGCGTTCATTCCCTACAAGACGACTACCAATTAAGTGTTAAGTTCATCCAATGCTCCAGCTGGCTAGACGGGGACACCACGGAGTATACGCAGGGGAGGCCGGAGGAAAACGAGTTCGTTAGAGCGGTGCGGGACGCGGTCAGTGAGAGCGAGAGGGAGGAGGCGGTGGATAGACTGATAGCGCCGTATAGGGATTCATTTGCGTTGATCGAGTTCGTCGCTGGGTGTCAGATGGAGTATAAGAATGGGCCGGTGGTTGTTGTTGACAAGTAAGTTTATTTTGTACTAGCTTCTGCCCGCGACTCCGTCCGCGTGGAACTCGTTTATATCGTAGCTCCATACAAACTTTCACCCCCCACTTCATCCCCTTGGGGGATGATTTCCGGGATAAAAACTATCCTATGTCCTTCCCCGGGATTCAAACTATCACCATACCAAATTTCATCTCAATCGGTTCAGCGGTTGAGGCGTGAAGAGGTAACAGACAGACAGACAGGCACACTTTCGCATTTATAATATTAGTATGGATTTTTACAAGCTTTATATTAACTTGACCTGTTCGTATGTATGCAAGTATATTAGTATGTAAGTTGGCCGTCAAAATTTGTAATACATTTTTCAGTCACTTGCCGTTATCCGATTGAGCTGAAATTTTGGCTATTTGTATAGTTTGGATGACAATTCAATATGATGGTGCCATCGAGCTGATCTGTTGATGGAGACAGAAGGTGCCCATGGGAATTCGGTATTTAACCAACGTAACCCCATTGAATTTGGGCTAGTTAGGATCCTCTCAATGGGTAGTTGATGATGGTATACTGAAAAGTACAGTCGGCAATAAAAGCTTGTATCAAAAATGATTTTTTTTTACAGAAACTTATCACTGTCCTCTATGCCTTAAGTACTAAAATGTATATCTTTAGGAACAGGGCACGTTTCCTTCGCTCTTTTGCATGGAACAATATATTCAAAAAAGTGAGACGTTCGATGAAACATTAAATCATCTTCAAAGAGGCGATAACTAAAAGGATCTGTGACAGAGATCTTTTGCTTTGGGTGTAAGAGACTAAATACGAAAAACACTCGTGTCCCTGTACTTTCTTTTCAAAGTCGTCAGATTATGGAACCTATTGTTGTACGAAACTTATTCGGATTCTACTCAGTTGGGTCTTTCCTAGGATTATATGCAGCTTTATTACTTGTGGTGTGAGTGCAACTAAGCAGTCTCACATAGTTTTACTAGGGTTTCTTTAAGCGTATTAACGTTTAGTTTTTACCCGAAAAATGTTTCTACTAACCCTTTGGACGCCAATAACGCATAAGGTGTTGTGTGTTGTCCTACCGACTGCGCCAATAACGCCTACATGTTGGCGTACGTTAGTAGTAACCTTCATCCTTTCAACTAAGGTCCATATTCATATTACAATGGAAAAAGTTGGCGTCTAGGTGTCACTTTCGTATGTGTACAATGGCGTCCAAAAGGTACACGTTCGCGGACGCGCATGCATTCGAGTAATCTTTTGTTTTTTTCGATGACAGGCACTGTTACTCACTGCCCGTAAAAGTAGATTAAAACGTAAAATCCTTATCTACCCCCAGATTCGGCTCCTGGAAAGCGATGTCCTTCTGCACCCTAAGTGCGGCCTGCGGCGGCGCCCGCGACCCGAACACGCCCGACGCTCGCGCCGTGTTCCGACCCAAGTCTGACGACAGCGCGTCCGTGTACCGCTGCAGCGCGCTCGCCGCGCATGCTCGGTGCTCGGTGCCCGGCGGCCCGCCGCCGCACTCGCTGCAGGCGCTGCTCAAGCAGTACGCGGCGCTGGCGGCGTATGATGTGCTCAGCTGAGCCAGGTGAGACATTAGGTATTCATGCCCGACGCTCGCCGTGTTCCGACCCAAGTCTGACGACAGCGCGTCCGTGTACCGCTGCAGCGCGCTCGCCGCGCATGCTCGGTGCTCGGTGCCCGGCGGCTCGCCGCCGCACTCGCTGCAGGCGCTGCTCAAGCAGTACGCGGCGCTGGCGGCGTATGATGTGCTCAGCTGAGCCAGGTGAGACATTAGGTATTCATGCCCGACGCTCGCCGTGTTCCGACCCAAGTCCGACGACAGCGCGTCCGTGTACTGCTGCAGCACGCTCGCCGCGCATGCTCGGTGCTCGGTGCCCGGCGGCCCGCCTACGTAAAAAAACTATATAAAAATACTTTGTTCATTTAATTTTGATAGATGAAAATACCCTATGGTTCTTGTCTAAACAAGAAAGACACAACACATGTACTTGGTCCATAACGGCTGGCCTCAACAGCCTGGGCTAATCTTGAATAAAATACCATCGATAAATAGATTCGAAGAGTGCCGAGATTGTGTGCTGCAGTTATGAAAGCAAAAGGCGGATACATTGATGAAAACAAAGTTTAACACACATACTCGTAGTCAATGGGAATAGAAATTTCGTAAATTGTTGTATATACTTTTATTTCTTTATTTTAAATAAAAACTTTTCGTGTGTAAATTAACGTTTTCTATTGTCATATACGTTTGTTTCCATACTTTTGGCCTGGGGTGTATCTAGAAACCAGATAAATCACTAACGTCCACCAAGACCGACCGTCTGGCTGCGCTATAGATATGGTTTAACAACAATATCCTTCTCTCAACAATAAAGAAAACGTAACCCGTGCAGGGTTTAAGGCTGACACATAAGGAATACATTTTAACACTTTACCTAGCCAATTTTGAATCTTCACCTAGACTTGCTCAAATCCCGACTGTCCACCATGGCATTTGACTAGTTCAACACTACACAGCGGCATGTGATAATGATAACATCCCAGAGTCGCTATGACATTCGACGAATCCCGACACTTCATCAAGACATATTGAATTCCGATACTTCGATGAATTCCAACACTCCACCAAGAAATTTGCTAAATTATAACAAAACAACATTTGGACACTTTCCAGCCTTTGGCCTAATATATACTGCTCTATTTTTCTTATTGTAATCTTCCACCATGATCACTCGCCATACCAATCGATAGCAATGAAATGACTGTTACATTTTCCATCCAATTATTGAAGTGAAAACTTCTTTAGCGGCGCTGTGCACTTTTTGGGATGGGGAAAAAATGTTAACATCAGGTCACGTGACCGTCAGATTCGTAAGACGTAAGACGTATGGATTGAAGTAGATTTTTCTGAGAGATAAACTTTTTAATGTTAAATAATTAAAGTTTTTAATGTTAAAGTTCTGAAGTGTTACATTTTTAATGTAATATAAATTGTCATGTTTGTGTACGATAGCGCATTAAATGAATATTGTATTTCACCACATAAAGGATAGTACTTTTATACTGATAATTAAAGCAATTCGTACAAAATTACTCCCTAACCATTGCAAAATATCAAAAATGCACAACGTTGACATTCAAGTTTTCACTTCTGCCGGCACTCCCGGAGTGCAACCCGGTCTTTTTTTAAATTATACCCTTTCGACAGGTCTCCCAGTGAAAGCTCATCGGACATTAGCAAGTGAATACTCAGTGCGTCATACCGTACGTATATATAGCATCGTAATGTATAGTACCGTGTATTGTATATCTTAAAGGAAATGTATTAATGTGTACCGAGTCTTGACGTCTCATTCGATTTTCAACCCTGTCGCTGTTAGAATAAAGTTCACTTTGTTTTAACAATAAGTGTGACAGAGGTTCGATTGATCGCTTTTGTGAATGACTGTATAGAAGTATTGGTGTCTTGATAGTAATTCTTATAAATAGGCAGCTAAGTTGGCAATACTGACCAATTAGTTTACTATCCGGTTTTCAGTTTACTCTAGATCCTTACATATATGTATGAATGGTGTTATTGGGATCTCAACGCGGTATCTGTGGTTCATGCGTGTTTAAGATAGAGTTGACACGTAGATGTGTGAAAAATTGTTTATTTTAAGGCTTAAGTGTATTTACAAAAGCTACTCGAAGTATACGTTTCAAGGATAACTTATATGATGTTCTTTTTTGACTGATCAATTTTTTTTTGAAAAAATGAAATTTTGAATGTGACAGTTACTACTGACTATACGGCTATAAAACAGCTCAAAAATATACGACATACGAGCTCTGGTAATTTTTAGACCTTATAGAACAAGGTAAGATATCGATTGCTTCGTGTCAATGCTATTTTGAATAAGGATTTCATCTTACGAAAAAAGATTTATTTGATTCAAAATGCATTGCATTATTCATCACATTTTATTATCGTCCTAAGGCCCAGCATACAATACAAAATGGCATTGAAATTGGAATCGTCTGGTGTTGGAAATAGAGTTGACCTTCGTTTGTTTTAAAAAGTGCCCGAAACAAAACAACATCAACTCTATCCCAGTTGAATATAATTTATATTCCTTCAACAGAATAAGTCCTATGAGTAGGCCCATGGGTCTTAGGAGGATAAATAGGGATTATGTTAGATATTTTTGATTGTTTTGTGGAACGGTAATATGTTAGGTGTACCTTGGAAGGTACCGTAGTAGCGACCACAGATCCAGCTTTAAGATGCCAGTATATGGAAAGCTCAAGAGTACGACACAATAATTTAGTAAAATCGCTCTAAGGCTTGTCTCTTATGAAATAAGATGTGGTTGTGTGCATTATAAGGGATAAATAATTTTTCTAGCAGTTTTTTCTGAATAGTTTTTCACGCGTAGTGGCTTTGGACGCTCTCTGAGGGATGTTATCTATTTATACTTATATATATTCGTACTATAAATATAGGTACTGTTTAATTGACCTGGTTCCTGCGGTAGTTACGCGGTGCGAGAGGGGTAACAGCGCCAGTGAAATGGGCATATTAGCCAGACTGAGCTCTGACGTCACGCGCTCAACCCTCCCACACCGCGCTGAAACCGCCACAGTTAAACGATAGTCCTATAACTTTAGTTCTTTAGCGTACATTAGTATTTTTTTATATGGCGCCTTTAGTGCGTTCAATTAAATTCGGATAATATTTTATTGTTAAAATATCTCATATTGAAATATCAAGAAAATCTCAACATCATATACATATTGACGTATGCTATGTTAAATCCTTGTTACTTACTACTTACTTTTTTAATGTTAGAACTCGATGGAGTTTTTTACTTAGCACTGTAGTATTGGCTACTATTTTATATTACAACTCAAAAGTAAAGGTCTTAATAAGAGATTACCCCAATAATACCAAATTTAAAGGTATATTTAATCGAAATAGGTCTCTTAATGAAACAACCGTTTTATTATCTAACTGATCCCTTGATTTTACATAGAGATTGCTAGAGGTTGGTATACGAAACCTTAAACCGGTATCTACCCACGAAGCTCTATGACTTGCAAAAATGGTGGATCGTGGCTCTGGGGTACTTTGCGAGACTTAACTGTGATAAACTTCTCATGATAGGGATGTTTGGACACATTATTGGTTAATTAAGGGTCACCAGTACGGTCGACTCTCCATACAAACGTAGTTTGGTTTTCAATTTACAACAACATTCGGAATAACATGTAACTTAGTATACACAATGTGATCAGCCATATCTAGGTCGGATCTTATCTGTTGCTAGAAATAAAAATGGAAAAAAGAAGTTCCGAATCGCTTAATTTTTTCTATTATATTCCTATTATATTCCTATTATGGTATGTAGTAACAGAAACTAGTTTCCGACCCACATGTAGCGGATCACATTGTGTATAAAGTTTTATAATATTCCAGGTTTTAAAATGAGAACTAAACTACGTTTGTATCTGTTGACTCTTAAGCACATTATGACAAGGTTACATCACTATTAAATCTCCCAACCCAAAGTGTTGCAAAACCCGCGATTTACTATAATCTGTAAAAAATCGCACAGTAGACTCATTACATGCTCACAGTTCCTCGGAGAGCGTTACCAAAGTCTAGCTTAGCATAATTTAAAGTATAATTGAGATTACAACGCTCTAGGAAAGCTCATTTACTAGCATTCGGTTATAAACCGCTCTATAACCAGTAATTTACTAATTTGAATTACATAATATCACACGAGTTTGTATGCGTCACACGAGTTGGTATGTTGGTCCAAATGTTTGCGTCAGGTCTCCGTAATGGTAGAGTTGTTCCTCTCGGCTATACGTAGCATCGAAGCTATGCAAATAAGGTTGACAAATGGTCAGTTAATAATAATAATAAATACTAAACAACTTTTGTGATGGGACCAACCAGTGCTTATATCCATTGATATATGGATAAGCTGCTATTTTTTGCGATTTATTAGTTCGTCTCACTGGCACTGAAACGTGGTCGCTTACTATGGGCCTCATAAGAAGGCTCAAAGTCACCCAAAGGGCTATGGAGAGGGCTATGTTGGGAGTTTCTCTGCGCGATCGCATCAGAAATGAGGCTATCCGCAGCAGAACCAAGGTGACCGATATAGCCTTCCGAATCGCTAAACTTAAGCGGCAGCGGGCGGGGCACATAGCACGTATAACCGATGGCCGTTAGGGCGGAAAGGTTCTCGAGTGGCGACCAAGTACCGGAAGGCGCGGCGTGGGTAGGCCCCCAAAAGGTGGACTGATGACCTGGTAAAGGCTGCTGGAGTCAGCTGGATGCGGGTGGCGCAGGACCGGTCACTTTGGCACTCTCTGGGGGAGGCCTATGTCCAGCAGTGGACGTCTTTCGGCTGATATGATGATGAGTTCGTCTCATGGGAAAAGTGGTTCAGTACTACCGTCTTCGCTTTTTGTCATTCCGGATGATGACCCTGAAATCACCCAGTATGGTGTGACGATTTGTCGAGAGGGCAATGCAAAAGAGACCTTGATACATAGACTGCATATTGCAATTAGCATCCACCGGGCTTGCACATGGCTATGTGTGATATTATGTAACTTTTTTTTATTGAAAACTCTTGTTTTCAAGCCATTAATGATACCTGTAATAGAGATATTTTTAGACACGCCATACCAGCGTTAGTTTCAGTGCAATAGTTTATTATTAAACAGTAAATAGCTCGTCTTGAAATGCTTAAACTTTACAGTAAGAGCTTTACTGTCATATCTGTCTTTTTTGTAAGTACAGTCAGAACTAGAAGTAGCTACGTAAAATAACACAATCAAAACGATCTCCCACCCTTATTCTCTTAACATTAGAGTAGTGTGTAGATCATTTTGAATACTTCGTCTGCGTATCTACGTATGCTGCTGATTGTACTTATTGTCATCTCCATTTGTCTTATCAGAATATCGAACAGGAGAATGTTTTGGAAAGTATGAAATTAAAGATACCTACTAGTTACAAAAGTTTGTCAAGAAAGTGTTGTTTTTTTTATTAATTACTATTATTGTTAAATCGCAGTAGACTCCATCTTATGTAAAGTTATTTAAGCATTTTAAGATGATAATGGGATACACTATATAAAAGTATGAATATGAAAATAGATATTAGTATTTTTTTTTATAAAGATTCGGAGTGTGAATTACTTATTCCTATTAAATCAAGTTATGGTCCAGTATTTTTTATTATAATGCTAGTGTATTGTAACTATTATACATGTGAAGACTGCTTTTTAGTGGTTTGTCAATTAAGGAGTTTTGTATATTGGGTTGTGTTGGACGTTGTGGTTTTACTAGAAAAATACCGGTATAGAAATGTTATTGATAAACGCAGATAGAAACACGGTGTATAACGTTTTCTATCTCATCGGTATAACATACTAACGAAAGAGACAGGAAGTGTGGTTATGATGTTATTTGCAAAACTATCTATGATACTAACGTAGCCAAGAATATCTTCAAACCTTTTGTTTTTTAGTGCGTTAGTAGCGTAGATTATTTGACCCGGGTTGTACAATCCACATGTGTCTAAGATGTAAAATATCAAATCACGTAAAACTCTGCTTATTTTTTATTGGAAATGATAACAGAATTGTGCGTGACAGCAGAATAAGTACTTGTTTTCTTTTGCCATTCAAATCTTAGTGGTGTTACAATTTTGAATGACAAGAGTATCAGCAAACTAGTAAAATTGCAACGTCGCTACGTGTAATGTTAATGAATGAGGTCGCAGGTTCTATTCTAGACCTTCGCTAGGGGCGGAGTTGGTTAGTAAAATATTACGTATGTAGGTATGATATGGCTTTAGTAAGGAATGCGGGCGAGTGACTTGGTGACCAGAATCAGAAATATAAACTATTCAGATATCGAATTAAAGCTTTCGTGACACGTCTTAAAAATACTACTAATAAATCCACGGTTAAACTCACGTAACGACAGGCGACACATTTCGAAATCTTCGGGAGGTCTTCGATCAATGAAAAAGCGTTCCACGCGTACCTTCGCTATAGGCAAAACACAAACTAAAGCTGGGCATTGATGAAAGCTGCAGGAAGCCGAATGGAATAGCGCTCCGCCGAAATCGGTCCATGAATGTCGGACTGTTGCTGCAAACTGCGGCGCTTAGTGACTCGAGTCGACCATACAAACGTAGTTTACTGGAATAACATGAGATATAAATTATAATAGAAATATAATAGAAAAAAATTAAGGGATTAGAGAGTTCGTATGAAAATTTTCTACTTCCTATCTTTTTTTCTTATTTATCGGATATATAAATATCTATCTTACTTAAGTACTTTTCCGATACATGTACTGAGAAAATACTTTTATAAAGATCCTGGTTCACTAGTCGCTCCACTGCATTTCGATATCGGATGTCTCTGTCTAAATGTAAACGAACGAGCGAGGCGGGCTATGTTTGTGCGTTAACTAACGTGCCATTAAGCTTATTGTAGTTAGTTGAAAATATACTCATAGGTATAGTTTCTTTCAAAAAATGCCGTAAAGCATTCAGTATTAAACTAGAGTACCGCTTCTCAAGCTTAAAATACGTCAAGTTATTTAACTAAAGTACTTTTTACTAAAAGGCGGCCAAAGTTTCGTATTAGCTTGAGAACGACAAAGTGGCATACTAATTCTAGTATTAGTAGTTCTCATCTAACATTGCTGAAATGATGATAAAATGCTGGTACACTACTATTATAGATTTTTATCGAAATGCTATAAAATTTTATTTTATCCATCCTAAAATAGCGTCCAGATAATTAGAAATTGTAGTTTTCCTAATTTTACTGCTATAATGTTCTGTAGTTTTTGAAAAGTTAAGCCATTATATACATACATTATTTCATATGTTATATATAGGGTAAAACACATCACCAGATCAAATTATCTTTAGTGGAAAAACAAGGAAAAAGGAAAAATAAAGATTTTACTTAATTACTTACATAATCCGGGCATAATCTTGTGCGATATGAAATACCACGAAATACATTTCTAACGGATAATAAAAATAATTAGCTACTCATGTAAAAATTATTATATTTTAGCTTGCCATTTGTATATGAAATCTTATCAAAAATATCGTAATTTTATAGTTTCAGATGACTGATCTCTTTTAGCTAAGATTTACAAATGCCCTGGAGATGTGTTTGACCCTCGCATAGTACTGATAGTGCCTTTAAAGTTGCATTTTTACTAGTGAATGTACGCGCAAACATCCCGCCTGACGTGAACCAAAGAAGCGATAGATGGAGCCACGTCCAACTGCGAACAATCGATATATCGTGGAATAACTTGACATTATTTGAGTAGGGCCGAATTGCATCAAACTAAATTCAAAAAGCAAGTCTACCGTCCATGGTAGAAGATTCTAATTCCAATGACAGCTTTCCACGTGAAATAATATTGTTTTTACGCGCTTAAGTCCCGTAACGGTTAAACTGGAGTAGAAACTTATTCTGTGATTAAACATCAAAAGAGTGAACAAGAAACGTTTGTCTTGATCTGCCACTTTCACATTTGCGTTTGCAAGGAAGGAACAAAACACATTAGTTACCAGCGATATTTTACGTTTTATGGGGATGTGTCGGTCTTTTGAAAACTGATGTAGACTACTTGTGTGTGACAAAAAAATACTCTGCTTTGCTGTACGTTAGGGGTTGGGCAAGATGAATATACATGCTAAGTAGAAAGTAGAGCCGATGGCCTTTGGGGCGGAAAGGTTCTCGAGTTTCGGCCAAATACCGGAAGGCGCGGCGTGGGTAGGTCCCCCACAAGGTGGACTGATGACTTTGTAAAGGTCGCGGGAGTCCGCTGGATGCGGGTGGCGCAGGACCGGTCCCTTTGGCACTCTTTGGGGGAGGCCTATGTCCAGCAGTGGACTTCTTTCGGCTGCTATGACGATGATGACATGCGGAGTGTCTATGTGACGCGGTTACGTACGTATTGCGTGTCTGCACTCCCAGACAAGTACCTATGATCAACACGCTTTCTATCACAAAACATGTACATGAGCTTTTCCATACATATCTGCTTTTGAATCACAGAAAAATTACACGGGTCGAACGCGACATTTCTTTCCCATTATTTCTGATGTTTCGACGGGTTGTACTCCAAAGTACTTATTGTTTTAAATATGTGGATTTAATACAAAGCGTGAGAGTTCAATGTGTTTTCATCAAAAAGTGCACTGATGATCCTTTTGCTGTGTCTAAATACAAATCGTTAGTTTGTAACTCAATTGGCCCCATTTAATACCACGAACAAAGGTCCACTGAATGCCACGCAACAGTGTACAGCCCACCCCAGAATGTTGGCCATTTTGGCACGAACTTTGCCTCATTGAACTCCTTAGTTTTGAATTCCAAGTGGGCTGGAAGGGTGCCAATGGGTACGTTTACTCTGCTTGTTGACCGCGAGTGGTTATTTGTTTGTTATTCCGATACACTTTTAACGTTTAATTAATTAATTAATTTATGTAATCATACGAAATTTATACAGTTTGACAGTAAGAAACCAAAGCACTGTACAATTTATAATTATTAACATGTAAAAACCGAAAAAGAAAAAAAACCATAATATTTAAACATCCATCGTCTCGCAGTATCTCAGACAAATGTGACATACATTCGCCCATCGACTAGCAAATACATCACATTCAGGTGCTTGTGACAGAAGCGAGTTCAACAGTTTTAGTGCCCGAATAGCAGGGGAGTTTCTGTGTGCTTACGAGTTGATGGGACTGCCAGGAGATTGTGACGTCTCGGTCGCAGGACTGCTTTGGGCACAAAACGTATAGTGAGTTTTACGGCTCGTGCCACTAGATCCGGGCAGTCCTAGGAATTAGCTGGCTTTTGTACACATATTACCTGTTCTTGTAATAGTTGTTCTGTTGTTGTGTTCGGTTCCATATACAATTTTACATACATACTGTAGGTACGTACGTACAGAGTTGAGACTTAAGGATAATGTGAATGGTCCATTAACCTGTTCATATGCAGGTGACCGAAAATGAATTAACGATTCTTAAGTTGTCTTTGTGCGTATGACGAGACATTATCGTGTAAAATTGGGTCTTGATCGCGTTTAAATACGTTTTAAAGCACTTTTTTCGTTCGTAGTCGGTTAACTGCAGTTGGGCGTCGGCTCGGCTGTGTAGGCTAAGGTCGGAAAGTGAAGGCCGCTATTAAAATATACTATAATGTAAGTGTAATTATGTTACTATTAAAGTCCCCGGTATCTGGATACATCTTTTAGATTGCAGCCGAGGCTAAAGAAGCGACCATACTATAACCTGGTGTGATACTCGGGCTGTCATCTTCTAATTTCCTAGAGTTCGCATCAGTGTGAATTAGCCTTTAGTTACAAAGATGTGATCAGACACCCGGGCGAGTGTCGAACTTCTTCGTATTCGTATCTGGCTCAAATTGTCATCGTCTCTAGATAAGCGTTGTACTGTACACGTTTTTTTAACAGTAAGTACCGTGTTGTTGGCTGTTTGGGAGAGTGGGAAAGTTATATGTGCGAGTGTGTACAGTCAGCAGCAGAAGTTGCTAAGCAGTTCTAGTGCTCAAAATGATCTAGACATGAACTCTAATGTCAAGGGAATAAGGATCTGTGTAGGTCATTTTGAGCGTGTTATTTTGCTTAGTTACTTCTGATGCTCGCTTTGTTGTATATTTTCTTTTTTGGGTTGGAAAGTAGGTAAAAATTATTAAATAGGTGCGTCTCTTAATGAATGCTGATGATGAAAATACAGAAAAAAATAGTGTGGTATGCACCACTGCTATGCATTTTTTTTTTCTGGTTTTTGTACCTAGATTTTTTGCTGTTATAATCTACATAATGTCTGCGACTGAAGTAACTGATGTTAAAATATTTCCTTAGACACCACTTGTCTCAGTATAGTCGTTTTTTTTTCATAGCTTTGTACAGCCACGTCTATAAATATGTATACGTTTACGAACGTATGTTGGTAGAATAAAATGGAAAATTATATTCATATTTTAGAGTTGACTGTACTTTACAACAACGAATATATCATTGTCCCACTCTCCCAGCATGTTTGTGTAATGTTTAAAATCATTCATTGTTGACTAATACAATCAGGGTAATCATGCAATCATGGATCCCCTCATTTAATCTTAAGTTGTAATATAACTGATCTTCTGTCGAGCAAGAAATTAGTTTATACCCAAGCTTGCCATACACAGTAACAAAGCCCGTTGCAAAATAGATATTTGACTTTTAAATTATTTTTTGAAGTGTCTTTTGGATTTAATTTTAACTATAATTTTGTACTAACCAAGACATGCAACAGACTTATATTCCAACTTTCACTTTCTTAATAATCTAATTTCTTGATTCATAGAATATTAAAACTAAACTAAATTTTGTCAAGTGTGTGTGTGTGTAATTGCCGAAGACACTTGTGTGTGTTATCTTCATTGAACTACAATTTACAAAGTAATAAATCTATTATAAAGTATTGAAATCAATCTTATTAGGTACCACAATATTATCTGACCAAGTCAACTCTTTCGTCACAATTTTTGACAATCTTAACCTTTTCGTCGCCATTGGCTTGACATAAAGTCAGTACATTTAGTGCCCCACACGCCATCATTTCAAGTCGCCACTGTCGATGTACAGTAGGCTTCATAAGTGCATGGACATGCTTCAACCGTATTGCCATATTAATACGGTTCAAGCGTTGTCCATGCACTTATGGAGCCTTCTGTACGTGCTATCAAGTAAGGTTCATTTTCAGTCTTTTGCTACAAAGACTGGCGTTAAGGCACAACTTACCGTGTCCACTGTGGCGGCGAAAAGGTGAAGCCCTTTTGCATCACCGCACATGACGCGATAACGCGTTACAGCTGAAAAAAGCAATACGAGCAATAGCAATATAAGCAATACGTTACGGACTACGTCGTAGTGCACATAGCACGAAGAGTTAAAATGACATGAGTGTTGGCAGTCTAACGGGCCACATGTCAGATAAGATTGTGTTACAAATCAGTTTTTAAGAGTCCGCAGTAAGCTCGATTCTCCATACAAACGTAGTTACGCTCTCATTTTAGAACTACGTGTTGGATTGTAACGAAACTTTGCATGTACAATGACATGAGGTATATCTATGTCTGTAATTAGTTTATGTAGCTTCAGATACCATAGTAAAAAAGATACAGCGAATTTAAGTTTTTTCATACAAAACTTGTTTTTGCTGTATTTCGTTTGTTTTATAAACTGGAACCACATAAACTAATTACAGACATAGACATACCTAATGTCATTGTATATGCAAAGTTTCGTCACAATCCAACAGGTAGTTTTAAAATGAGAGCGTAACTACGTTTGTATGGGAAGGTGAAATTCGGCCGAGCTTACTGCGGACTCTTAAGGCTGGCACAGTTCCAACATACAATGTACGCACAATTACTGTAAAAATCCATTTTTGTGTGCATTCACTTGGTGTTCAATCGTAATGGCATGTTATATGTCAAATAGGCACTTTATAAAAACGTTCCATATTGTATGCCTGAGAGTGTTGCTAGTAGGTTGTAAGGTGTAAAAATGTTGCCAGGTTAATACCTAACCTATATAACCGCCTCCGTACTGTTGTGCCAATTTTTTAATACTTCCCTACAGAAAGAGCATTCCAATTCATGTCAGTTTATCTTTAAGAGCAATCTGATTAGTTTTTTAATTACAATGGAAACTGATTTGGCTTTATTGTATACTTTCTTTCCTGTATCTTTGTATTGTATAATACTATTATTATCTACAGTTATCCGTAAAGTAATCAGGAACTATATGTCTTACTGATATGTTGAGGCCAACTGTACGATACTCAGTTATTGTTTACACGCACTTAATGTTATGACGTATATCTGTTCTGTTAGTTTAGTGGACTGTAATTTTGATAGTGTTTTGTTTCTGAGCCCATACAGACTTGAATATTTTGGTACTATCAACTTTAGAATAAGCTACGCGACACATAAAATCTGCACACTCGTTTATTGAGGGGCTACCGCGAAACGAAAACGAACTTCGTTCGTGTATCTCCTTCACTATCACTCAGACTATCAAGTGCGACAGAGACGAAGATTTATGAACGAATTTCGTTATCGTTTCGCGGTAGGCCCTCTATTTTCACAATCCATACTAATATTATAAATGCGAGAGTGTGTCCGTCTGTCTGTCTGTTACCTCTTCACGCTTAAACTGCTGTTGAGATGAAATGTGGCATGGAGGACATAGGATAGTTTGTATCCCGTAAATCATCCCCTCAGGGGGTGAAACGGTGAAAGTTTGTTGTTTGTTGTGGGGGAAAGCTACGATATAAACGAGTTCCAAGCGGACGGAGTCGCGGGCAGAAGCTAGTAGAATATAAATTAAATTACATAAAATAAAAAAGAGGCATGTGTGCAGAATTTCGAGCTAGATCCGCGTAGTTAAGTCTTGTGTTGTTGACTGTTCTCTTGGTATACAAATAGGTGGTTTTCTATGTTGAAGCATTTTGTATGCTATGCAATTGTATATTTTATTATACATTTTATGCCCATCAAAACCTCAACCTGGTTCAGTCTGTTTAATAGGGTAAATAACGACCTTCCTCGATTGGATGACTAGAAAAGTTTACTGTAAACATTCTATTTCGATTTAAATATTGAACACACGATACACCGGCTTAATTTATATTTTAGTTTATAAGAAATCTATTATTTAATCGAAGTGATAAAGTCACGTGTAAAGTAACTTAGTGTACTCGAATAGCACAAATTTTAGTAGAATAATGGCCAATCTACAGAAGAAAGTATTATGGAAGGAAAGGCTAAAACCGTCTCATTTATGCCACATCCTAACCTCACTTATCAGAATAAGATGGGCGGTTTTAATGGGTGAATAAATAAGAGATATGCGAGGATATATGAAGACACAGCACGGCTATAACAGGATTTCCTACGAACTGTGTCGCGGCGACATAGACTATCCGTCTCTTTCTAAGCGTTCTAATTAGAAAGAGTGGACAGTATCTCGCCGCGACTGTGTGAAAACACATATTTGCATTTCTCCAGTGGATATGCACCCTAACCGTTGATATAATGCCCTCTGTTGTAGATTGCTCAGAATAGTCTATTTTCTATTCAACATTTGTTTTAGTAATATGCAAATCGTATTTTTTTTATTGGTATCTACTGTTCTTTAGTCCGTTCAGTAATGGGCACATTCGTGTCATACTGTGATAATTATGTTAAAAGGACTACCTGTAGCTGGTAGATTAATGGTTTTTAAATACTTTATGTACAGTAACGCGTATTAGAATAATTATTTTCTGGCATTTTTTGTACATCACACGTTTGATATATGTAAATCATACGAAGACTTATTTATTTATTATGTAACCGCCTGTATTATTACCTAATTCGAATGTAAAATATATAAGAAATTATCTAAACGGTTGTTTTTTTTTTATTATCTCTGCCAGTAGCTTAAGAGTCCGCAGTAAGCTCGATTCTTCATACAAACGTAGTTACGCTCTCATTTTAAAACTACGTGTTGGATTGTGACGCAACTTTGCATATACAATGAAATGAGGTATAACTATGTCTGTAATTAGTTTATGTAGCTTCAAATACCATAGTAAAAAGCGAACAGCGAACGTTTAAGTTTTTCATACAAAACTTGTTTTTGCTGTATTTCGTTTGTTTTATAAACTGGAACCATATAAACTAATTACAGACATAGTTATACCTCATTTCATTGTATATGCAAAGTTGCGTCACAATCCAACACGTAGTTTTAAAATGAGAGCGTAACTACGTTTGTATGAGAAGGTGAAATTCGGCCGAGCTTACTGCGAACTCTTAAATACTACAATGTACCACTTTTGGTGTAAAGTCAGCATCATATAGTTAGTAGCAGCCAAAGTAGCCAAATATTTCGGCACACGTATTTATTAAGTAAGTATACGGGTGTGTTACGATATATTTGGCTACTCCGGCGGCTACTAACTATACGATGCTGAGTGTACAGTCAACGTTAAGCATATGATTACAATTTTGCACCTTATTCCATTGTAATAAGTAATCTTTGATGGCGACTGTACTTACTGAAGAAGCGTTGAATTTAAAACGGAATAGTACTACTATTGGGAGATGGTAGGTACTAGGTTTAGTTAAGTACGTTCAAAAACCAAGTAATTCAAAACTAAAGTGCACACAGCAATGTGTGCACCTTAGTTTTTGAATTATGCAACATTGTCACGTAACTATAGTCATAGTCATGACTGCTGACTGAAACAGACTATACACAGGTCAAACATACATATATATATATATATATATATATATACGTACGTACGCTACGTAGTTACCTGCTCAAAAGGACGTGAAGAGAAAACACTGATATGACGCGAAAAACACGAACATCACGCGGCATTAAGTCCGCCTTTTGTACGATAAGTTGTTATTTTGTGCAATAAAGATTAAATAAATAATAAATAAATAACATAACATAACACGGGTAGACATTTTATACAACTAACTATGCGAAAATATTTGGGTTATTTCCTTTCAAGGAGACCACGAGCACATCGAAGGGTCTCGGTGAAAAGTTTTAGGTTTAAAGAACTTGATTTCTCAAAGAAATTTTGCATTTCACTTTAGAAATCTTAGCTTAATCGAATACAAACATTACAGGTGAGCGCCAAAGTACAGCTTGACTAAAACCCAGGAATAACGAAAAGTATCAAGTACATATTCTCGAAAAACAATATATTGAAGCTAGGTTGATTACAGATAAGTTAGTAGAACAAGGAAATATGTAAACGGGGTAGTATTTTTAACCGACTTCAAAAAAAAGGAGGAGGTTCTCAATTCGGTTGTATTATTTTTTTTCAATGTTTGTTACCTCAGAACTCCATTATTGATGAGCCGATTCGTATTTTTTTTTGTAAGTATATGCTTCCAGGTGGGTCCCATTTTTTTCAAAAATTCAATTGGATGATGGGATCCATGAGGAATTGAGGGAACTCCTCAATTATATTAGGCACGCGTGTAGTGATTTTGGTATTTTCTATTATAACTCGTGTATTTACACCCGGAAATCATAAATTTGGTGGAGTAGAATTGATGATGAAGACCACAGATGACTTATGGAATTCTTCAATTATGTACATAAAAGTACAAAAGTATATCACAGATTCTGATAAGATTCCGTTGAAATAACAACTAATGAAGTGCCAAAGGTGATCCTTGTGGAATCGACGGAAGTCCTCAAATATTATCGGCCCACATACAGCGATTGGGTTTTTTTCTCTAATAATCAACGCATTTGCTCTCGCAAATCAGTTCATGTGGTAAATTGGAAAAGAAATGTGGAAATGTTCTCGTGGCTTGGCGGAGTACTAAATTGAAGTTGGTTAAAACTTTGTTTTTAAAGTAAATTATAATACAATGCACATTTGGTCAAAGGTAAGTTTTACGATTACGGATCGTATTTCTCTCAAATTACTTAGTCACTGAATCAAGCGAAAAAAAACGAAACGCTAATATCTTAGAACGACTGCAAAACCCATTGAAATAGTCCTGTTGCATTTTAGTGACATTCTGATACATTTGGCCCTAACCATCGTATACATTTGGCCCTAACCATCGTATACATTTGGCCCTAACCATCTTATTGGCCCTAACCATCGTATACATTTGGCCCTGACCATCGTATACATTTGGACCTAACCACTAATAATGGATCCTGAGTGATACATTCCCCGCTCACGCCTTTATTGTGTGTGCAATCTGTATGACGCAACCCGAGAGACTATTTGACTTAACGTATACCTACTAAAATCCGTTTCGTTTTGATCTGTTCGGTGGTCATAATATTTTATCGTTTGGCGTGCGTGGAACCGAGTGCATACCAATCATGGTAGGTAAAGTGCAACAGAGGTGTCCTGTTCCCATTGTATGGCCCCGGGAGATGCGAGCGTTTGATACTTATCCAATAGTACCTATAATTCATTCATCGGCAACCGCTATCTGCTCTCAGGCGGAGAGCTCCAGGACATCATACCTAAAGAACGTATTAAATCATCCCTCGCGCTTCGCTACATCTAGTACGTCCTGCATCGTAAGTAACACATGTCTCTCCTTGTCTCCGTCCCTCATGTCTGACGGTCGTGGTCAGTATCAGGGTTGCATCTGTAGCGGACGATCTGCCTCCGCCGGTTTGTCCTGCGTGTCGCTTACCACCGTATAGAATTTGGAGGACGACGGGTTTATTACTTGATCGGTCCATCTGGTTGGTGAATGACCGCAACACATACTTAGGTACTAAAATCGGTCCCCTTAGTCCCTATATTCCCTTCGTCACTTGCGACGCAATATATAGAAAAGTACTCCGTTGATGCAATAGACTAGATGCCTGTTCAGCTACCCCTACACGGTTTCAACAAACATCAAACCGATCTCCGTGCGTTGCGTTTGTCCACTGAGCTACTGAGGGTCTTCGCTCGTGGTTTTACTCAACTACTCGACTAACTTGTTAAAGTTAGTAAAGTAGTATTTAATTAGCAGTTTCTGACACCAATCCGATTTGAATCCAACATGTTTATATCAATACACCAGCCCTATATCCGTAGGGTCGGCTATAAGATCTCATTTTCAATATGTTCCCTATGAAAGATGCCCTTAAGTTATCCGGGGCTAAAAATATTCGGGCGGTGGGTGGCACGTTGCGCATACGTGATGTCTGAGGGCTTACAGTGGAATTATCTTGACCAGTATCTTGACTAGATTAACCCCTGTTTTTATAAAGATTTCTTACATCTTATGTCGGTCAGTAGGTATAATGTTCGAATATGTGCTGAGTTACTAACGCCTGTAATTTTTATGTTACTTTATTTGTTTCAAATGTATACTAGGTAAAACACTAATTTACTGCCACTAAACAAGTCAGCCACCAGATATTATTATTGCCTGTTTTGAGATAATGATTGGAGCGGTGCTGTAAGATAGTAGGATTATACTATCTACATTATCTATAATACACATAATTAAATATATTTAATTAGTTTTTTTTAATGACGGTCTCCGCTACCCAGAGGTTGTCTGGAAGAGATCGCTCTTTAGCGATAGGACCGCCTGTTGTTTACCTTTACTTGTTATTTTTCGTTGTTCTGTATTGTTTTCATAAATTAAGGTGTGCAATAAGGAGTATTTGTATTGAATTGTATCTACAGAACTTTTCACATGTGCAGGTAAGTCAAACGTTTACAATAAACTTTACTTTTGTATTCTTAATTCTCCTACAAAGATGTAAAATTTCAAGCCTTTTGAAACGTGAAACTCATGAACCGAAATATTTCACTGTTGCCAAGGCTTTGACTTCACAAGTTTAGGACTTTAATTTGATTATTTCCCTTTGTGAATGAAGTCTACAATTAGGATAATGTAAGTTCGGAATAGCTTTGACTTCATTACGGTACGAAACATCGATATGTACTTAGAAAGCAAACTCCGGTTATAGTGCGGTTGAGTGGTCAAGTAACCACATTACCTTTCTGTAAGTAACTTCTCTTGTTCAATCAAAGTACTGTTTATTCTACTCTTATCGCCACAAGGGCGGATAGGGTCGGTAATTTATTCTCTAGTGTTCTCAATTGATGGCGCATTGTTATTGGCTAGAGTATTGCAATTTGCAACGCTGTAACAATTGAAGCCACACTTTATTACAGCTACTGTAAATTGTGAATTACATCGCATAAAGTTGAAATAAAGTCCTCTTTTGAAGTAACGTTCTCGCTTAGTACCTAGTCTTAGGACGTGTTTCTTCATTTTATTAATTACTAGCTTCTGCCCGCGACTTCGTACGCGTATAAATTATGGTTTACATGATATTCTTATGTTTAACCATACGCATACTACTAACAATTTGAAAATAGAGATATTATTTCCATAGATTGTGCGTGTAACAGTTCAAATTCTCGTCGAATCTAATTATACACCCTCATAAACTTGGCATGGCATGTCAATAATATTATATAGATGCCCAAAGTACCCTTTTTAGAGAGCGCTCCCTATGCGAGCCCCAGGTCCGAAGGCCCGAGGGCGAGCCCCACGGACACTCACTATTCCCAGGTGGCTTGAAAGCGAGACCTGAGGCAAAAGTTCCGAAGGTGAGCGGCGAGGCATTTCATTGGAATTAAAGGCCTAAAGCAATCCTTCAGAGAGCGGTCTCAAAGCGAGCCCGAGAGCCTAAGGCCCGAGGCTGAGCCCCTACGGATACTCGTTATCTCCGAGTAACTTGCAAGCAAAACCTGAGGGCCGAAGTCCCGAAGGCGTTCGGCCAGGTACAATGAAAGGTCCAAATCAAGCCTTAAGAAAGCGCTCCCAATGCGAGCCTGAGGGCCCAACAAGCCCTCACGGACACTTACTATACCCAGGTGGCAGCAAGGCCAAAGGCCGAGTTTTACGTTGGAATGAAAGGCCCAAAGCATCCCTCTCGACAGCGCTCTCAATGCGAGCCCCTACGCCACTCATTATCTTCGGGTGAGCTTTTCGTAGGAATTAAAGGTCTATAGCATGCTTTTAGAGACCGCTACCTAGGCGAGCTCGAGGGCCAAAACCCGAAGGCAAGCCCCCACAGTCACAATCCTTAGGTGTCTTTGCCAGCGAATCCTGTGGCCAAAGTACCGAAGATGAGCGGCGAGGCAAGCGAGCTCTCATGGACACTTACTATCCCGTAGGTGAGTGGCGAGGCAAGCGAGGCCACATGCCGTGCTTTTCGTTGAAGTGAAAGACTCGAAGCATTCCTTCAAAAACCGCTCTTAAGGCGCCCCCATGGAACGACACTCATTATCTCCCGGTGTCTTGCAAGTGAAACCTGAGGGCGAGCCCCCACGTACACTTACTATCCCCAGGTGTCTTGCAAGCGAAATTCCAGGCCAAAGTTCCGAAGGTGAGTGGCGAGGCAAGTAAGGCGTTTTCGTTGAAATGTAAGGGCCAAAGCAACCCTTCTGAGAACGGTCTCAATGCGAGCAATGACCCCTAAGGACAATCATTCCGGTGTCTTGCAAGCGAAACTTGAGGGCCAAAACCCCGAATGTAAACGAGGAGATAAGCGAAAAAGAAGCGAAGCGAAAGCAGAGGTTTTCGTAGGAATGAAAGGCCCAAATAATCCCTTTAGGGGGCGCTCCTTATGCGCTCCCAATAATATTTCAGAAAATCACGGGTTTTCTACATAAAAAAAAATCATACCATAGATACTCAATTCTCTGCGGCATGCCGTTTTGTCCAAATTGTATACCCACATCCCTTGACGTTGGTGATAATTCGAGATTAGTATTCAACTCAACCGTCAAACAACTTTAGATGACCCCTGATTTCATAGCAAATATAGGAAGGCAGAGATCAAGGTTGCTGGTTTTTCAATATAAATAGCGACGTCGTCAGTGACTGAAGTTCCAATATAATTACGTCTCTTATGTCTAATAGTTACCGTCGGTGGAGGTATCAACCAGTTGGTTAACATGTAGTGTTTAGCCACCTACCACTATTTTACATGCTGGGTTTTTTCACGTTTTATCTATATTTTGCTAAAAGTTTGAATAGGGTTCTTTTTAGTTTCTAGTCAAGTATATGCTTGTCAATTTTCAAGTCTTTAGCTCATAGATTTAAGAATTTCCATTACATAAAAACTTCAACCCCATTTTTTAACCCCTTTGCACCATTATCTTTATAATTCTTATAGCCATTAATTTCTTATAGCAATTTTAGCCGGGAATTTTCTCGACATATTAGTAAAGTTTGCATCAAAATCCGTTAAGCCGTTTTCACGTGAATCGCGTACAAATAAACAGACAAACAGACAACATTTCTAAAAACTTTTGGATCGTGTTCTGTTATCGATTCTAAGTATCCCCAGCAAACTTTTTTTCGAATATCTTCCATGTACAGACTTTCGACTGTCTTTAGCTTTATTAAGAATTAATTAATTTAGCACACAAAACACGAAAAAAAAGAAAATACAATAAAAAGGTTACGCATCATAAATAATGTGCTAAATGGGAGCCTCACTCAGCATGTTATCACACGAGGGCCGTGACGCTGGTTTTCAGTGAGAGCCCCAAAAATAAATAAAACTAAAACTAAACGACAAACAATTTTAGCTTTAAACTAGCGGGTAATATCAGAATCGTTGTCCAGTGATTTAAATACAGGCAACACAACACACACACACACACACACACAACAACACTTAACAACTTTTTATGGTAAACAATTGGTCTATTCCCACTGTTCTATTATCTGTTCTATTACCTAATGGAACAAGTTGGAATTTCAATGTACCTACAGATGGGAATTTAAACTTTAATAGTTCTATTATATAGAACACATAATAGAACTATTGGCAAGTGACTAAACAATGAACGGTTACACTTAACAATTAAATACAATAATAATAATAATTAATTATATATTATATTATTATTATTTATTATATTGGCGGGCTGTTAGGGCGTAGCGACCCTACGTACCTGAGTACTCCTGGGGGTGTCCTGTGGTCAGGTTGAGCCGACCGGGTGGATGGTTGGACAGGCCCCCTGTCTCTGGCTTGCCTTTACTGGCCGTTCAGAGTGGAGTCGCAAGAGCTGTTGCTCGAGGGTTGATGTGGACACCTAAGTGGCGAGTTGGCTATATGTTTAAAGTCCAGTGCCACCTCTCTTCCCCCCAGCTTTCTGACCGGTGTTGCCCTTAGGCCATTTTTTAATGTCGCTATTAATAGGGGCCCATCTAGCAGTTGGCGAGTCACCGTCTGCCAGAGATAAAAAGTGAGACAGTTTTATTAGACAGGCGTCCGATGTTTCACCCAATAGCCCAGCCACTAGTCCATCATTTTCACCCAATAACCCGTTTCATTTAGATTCCATCAACCATCAATAGGCCCTATACTCCTCAGCGGGTGCTGTCCCTGTGTGCGTCCCATGACACGGGCAGAGACAGCATCCGCTCGGTGTACTCCTTGCATTTTATTAAATTGTCAAAAGGGCCTCTACGTGTTGGCTCAGTTGGTATTTTGTAGGTACCTAGCTCCACGCACGCCTCCCAAAGGTCCGGGACGTCATTGTCCCGTGAGCGGGAAAGACATATATAATTAATTAAATAATTATTCTCGGACAATCTCACACAAATCGACATAGTCCCAAACTAAGCAAAGCTTGTACTATGGGTACTAGACGACAACAACACGACAATGGCTTTGTCTTCTCTTTGTGCCTAGTACAAAGTTAAGTGAATTCGTTCTAGAGAAGGGATTTGTACTATATACTTACTACTAAGGGATGTTTGTTTCTACAGGGTGTGGCCTGGAATAAGAGCAATAAATCAAACGGTAGATTAATGAACTTGTGAGCAATTATTCCCAGGTGGTTTAAAAAAAAAGTTTTTAATTTTTTTTTTCTTTAAACTAAAATTACTAAGATTGATGTGTTAGTTTTTGCTCTTTTTGATGAGTTCCTGCACTACCCGTTTATAATTCTAATTTAAATGTTTTCTCCTATACAGAGGTTGTCTGGAAGAGATCGCTTTAAACCGATAAGACCGCCTGTTGTTACCATTATTTATTAAGCATTTTTTTTGTAAGATGTTTCTCTCTTGTCGTGGTGCAATAAAGTGTATTATTTATTATTATTACTTACCTGTATTTTTTACTCTTCTGGGGTGACAAGTGGTTTTTATATTATCAAAATACTAAAAAAAATTACAAAAAAAATTAATAACCACAATAATATCTTTTAAAAACAAAAAAGCAAAAATAAATTAGACTCATTACGTGATGTTACCTCAAAATTTGCATTGACTGCTGTGGTGCCAAGATACATTACTTGGAGGTCATATCTTTAGATCAACATTTCTCCGAATTAAATAAAATATTTAAAAATATTTCTTACTACAGATGCTCTGAGGAAGCGTCCTTTTACAAATGCTCCTGTTACAGGCCACACACTGTATATTCACCCGACCGCCTGCGTTTCGCGCAGCCGCACGCTTGTAGCGAACGAAAAAACCATAGAAGTCTAAGTCTTCTGGTGTTGTAAGTGTCCATGGGCGTCGATTATCGCTTACCATCAGGTGATTCGACTGCTCGTTTGCCTCCTATATCATAAAAAAAAAAAAGTAGCGCCGCAAAATGGGTGCCATTGCCATTATGCGGGGTTGGGGGCGGGGTGTTAAAACGATGCCAAGCAACCGTTTATTTCGAACATGCGTGTGTATACCGGGTTTTGGGCACCTGTTTAGGTAGTTTGTAAGGAGCTAGCATTCTATGGTTTTATTCGGTCGCTGCACGCGTGTCATAATCCAACAAAGCCTATTCGTCCGCAACGCAGAGAAGAAAACCAAACCTTCGCTTAAGACCTTCTACTATCCATATTGAAAACTGAATATTATTAGAATAGACCTAGATTCCAACTAACCTGTGTCACGTAAGGGTTACGTGAAGGGAGCTTAAGGCCCAAGGCTGCCTTGAAAACTTCGCAACCTTTGGTGTTGTTTCGGACGGAACATTATTTAGAACCCAGATCCATTAGACCTCTATAATATATCCTTGAACTAGAAACGAAGCCTAGCCTATCATTAAACTAGGCAAGGGCAGTTAGATAAGTTAATTAGCCTGATTCTAATAAATTTTTCGAGGCCGGTTATTTGACTCCCAGAACACCCAGAGTGTGTTATTTGCTACTTATAAGTTTTGTATATGTAAGGTATTTGCAAATATGGGTCTCGTTGCCTGAGACAAATAAATATACAAAATAAATAAATAGTGTTAAAAAATTTAGCAAAAACTAACATTATGCATTTTAAACAAAGAATTGATAGCAGCACTAATAATTTAAACGTAACTTATAAGAACCATAGGATTAAACGGAGATATGTTTTTTTTGGTTTAAGCTTAGATAATAAATTGACCTGGAGAAATCAAAGTAAAAAAGTTAACCAACCTGCAGTCTTGACTTCTTATCATGCCTATGTCACATCTACACTAAGGTACGGAATAATATTTTGGGGCAACTTTACAGATACAGACTTTACGGCCGTATTCATAAACGTTCTACAGCCTATTTTAACTAAAATGGTTACATTTGTGTTCGTTAGATAGGGACAAAGCACATTTTATTTAGCTGAGGCAAGTTTTATGATTAAGGGGGCTAGTCTTCAAAGGTCAGAAGAAATGTATCAGATCCGTTTGCGGCCTAAACCCCTGCGAATCATGTAAACCCTATTTTTAACCGACTTCAAAAAAGGAGGAGGTTCTCAATTCGGTTGTATTTATTTTTATTTATTTTATTTTTTGAACTGGTTCTCAATCTATAATAGTGTTCGTCTGCAGGGTAAGCTAAACTATGGACCATACAAAACTGCCCTAATTTCGAATAGCATATTTGGAATAGGGCCTAGAATTTTTAACAAATTGTCAACAGCCATCTTGAAACTCCATGACCTACTCATTTATTAAAAAAAACATTGTTTTAATTTCTAGCTGCCAAAGCATACTATTCCACACTAGAATATTTAAATGATCCTAACTTAACATAAGCGAATGATAGCATAGTTAACGATTTTATATTTAGTGTTTAAGTATGCATGCTGCATGCTATTTTGTGACTATGTATGCCTTAACAGGCAAGACATAGTGATACAATCCATAAACTGAAACACCGATGTACATACCTATGTTTTACAAATAAAATATTTTGTATTTGTATTTGAAAAAACGCATGCGTAACCGACCCTTTAAAATACTCCACTAACAAGAGGACAACTCTTGAATTTGTGATGAACCGACCGTTTATTGGTTTGAGAATTTGTAGTGGTCATAGCTAACAAATGCATATTCCCACTTTGACCTTATCCACCACTAGCATCAGCCCGCGACTTCGTGTGTGTGGACCCGGGATAAAACTATTCTTTATTTTAATTCAAGCTATAAACTATCTTCGTGCAACATTTTAATCCTAATCGATTGAGCCGTTTAAGCGTGAATGCGTATCCAAACTTTCGCATTTATAATATTAGTAGGAAATAGTAGGAATAGGAATTAGTAGGATTAGGAACACAACACCACATGGTGGTGCTATTATAGCTGTGGCGGCGGTATGGTGGAGGTACTACCCCAGCTGGGCTGCTCCAAATATGACATTTCGCTGTGTCCTCTCTTGTTATTAATGATATCTACTAAATACAATGTTGTACGTAGGTACAATAAGCGGAGAAAGTGGCCGGCCGCGAGCTATGTCACGGTGACATGGAATATTCGTCCGAGAAAAAGAAGGATATTATAGAATATATTATATGTCTATCACGTCGCGACACAGCTCTTAGGCCGTCCTGTGATGACCGTGCAAACAAACTGTGTGGGAAATGTGCAAATGGGCATCAAACGATAACCCTACTATAATACTCGTATTATAACAGAAGACGCGGCGGCGTACTTGAGAACTGTAAATCTTTGAAATATAGAAATATAATCAGCCATACGATTTGAGTTTGTTACTCAATCACGCTTAAACGGCTCAACCGATTTGGATATGATCTTGCACGAAGATTATAGCCTGCATTAAAACATGGGATAGTTTATCCCGAGTCCACGCAGACGAAGTCGCGGGTGGAAGCTAGTTAACTATGTAGTTGTATTGGTTTTCTGTTATTTTTAGAACTAGTTAATCAACGACAAATTAATACTTGCTTGGCCTTTTAAAACAGTATTATGACCGATATTAAGTAGCTAAACGTAATCTTACAATAGTTATTTGTGCAACAAGAGAGCAAAGTTTGTTTTTGCTGCGAGTGCTGATTTTGAGTCCCGAGGAAGGGAAAGATTCTAAAATTGAATCACGAGCGTAGCGAGAAAAGCACGAGATGCAAATACTTTGCTCTCGAGTAACACATACAACTTTTCACCTCAGCAGTGAGAACATATTTATAGTATCATGTACCTATTCGTCTCAAGATTATTCAGGAAGAAAACTTAATTAGACGTTCGTTACTGCTAGTTTTAACTACTCAGCGCCGGCCGCTCCGTTAGTCACTAGAAAGGCGAGACAAGGCACGAGACACCAAAGGATATTTCAGTATCTATACGAGTGTCGCGTTACAATAACACATTACTAAAAACTAACCGTATTATTGTTAAAATTCACTAATTTTACTAATATCTTCGAGATATTTCTGAAATATATTATCAATATCACAAGGGCACACATTAGCATATTACGTGTATTTCGCGTGCACACCGAAAACTAGCCGTAGGTACTGTTGTTAAAATACTGCCTTCGTCACGTCATTGACTTCACTATATTTCCTAGTTAGATAGAGAATTGATTTATCCGAGTAGTTTTTTTTTATTAAAACCAATATCAATAACGCAAGAATGAAGAATAATATTCTTATACCTATTTTTTTATTATTATTATTTATTAGGAACATTGGCATCGAGGATATCAGTTCAAACCAGAATACAATTTACAAACAAAAATAATAGTACCTTAAACTTAACAAATACATTAAACAAAAAAATTAAACTTCATCAGTTACGAAATAGAGCTAACAAAAAAAGCATTTATGCCTAACTGCAGGTATTTACAGATCACCTATAGTATGAGAAACAAAATAATAAATGACAGGATATAATTGTGGATATTTTACAAGATCCTGTACGGTGTTTGGAATAACCTGTAGACCGGTATCCATGCACATTGCGACAAATAATAACCTTTGCAGTTTACATTTTGTACAGTGAAATAGTACATTGTGATACAAGTGAGGTATGTTGATAATTACATCCTCGGCTCTCTTATCACGCTCACCTGCGGCTCGCGTGATAATTCCGCCTCTGATGTAATTATCAAAGCTCACACGTTTCATACGACGTTTTTCAACACATTTTGCGAGGAAAAAGTCCTTTTCATAAGATGAAAATGTTATAGGCCTGCCAAGTTATTTTCTTTACTTATTGATGATAACAGGTTTTTACTCACATGTTATATACATCGCCAAGAATTTCCAGTGGCATTTATTCTTTTTATCACTTTTCTAGTCACCATGAATCAACATTTTTGTTAATAACCAAACATGCATTAACAATGTTTACAAATATCTGTGAAATAACCTATAATGGCGCGCAACAGTTTTTTTTTCGTGAAGTTTGCGCAGTGCGCGCGCATTAGATGAAATCTCTAAACAGCCAATACAAAATAATATAAATATTTTCGTTTTAAAATGTTATCTTTATTAATTCATGTAAAATGTTATCAAAAGTGAATAGTTTTACTAGATTGAACGTTTCTATATCATATCCAAAAAGAAATAGTCAATTAATTAACAAAAAGGATTTAATTTGTTTAGTCGAGTAAGAATCCATTAGCCGAGAATTAAAAAAAGCTGTACATTCTGTACAACGGTTGTACAGAATGTACAGCTTTTTTACTACAACCCGGTTAATTTAAGAATGCACCTTGCGCATGCATACATCTTGCTGCAACCTGCCAACGTGACTTAATCGGGATATAACCATAACACACAAGTGTTGTAATGTTATAAAACACGTTTAATATCCAGGATTATGAGCCTAAAAGCGACACAATAAGAGGTACGTTACGAGCAATTGTGTTGAAAAAATATATGTTCAAGATCAAACATTACAATTACAATATTTACATGCGGCAGACTCACTAAGTTTTAATCTAAAGAGATGAGCAGGAAAACGAGCATGACCTATTCGCAATCTACACGATGTAGAAATAAAAGGTCTTCCTAAATATTTTTTGGAATTTTCAAACCACGTATGAATACTGGGGCCTGAAACAATTTCTGCCAACCATGTTCCTTTTACTTCTACAGATTTAGCCCAGGAATTAGACCAGCGTCTAGTCATTAGTTGTTTTACAAAGGGCGCTAAATCAGAGTGAGGTACTTTTAAATCGCAAACCTGGACATCCCTTGCACTCTTGGCAAGCGTGTCAACAAGTTAATTCCCAACAATTCCTGAGTGTCCAGGAACCCAACAACATTCAACAATCATGTTTTTACTATGCATAAAGCTTAGACTACTTCTTAACTTACAAATCAAGTAATTTACAGATGCATGTATACTTTTCTTTTCCAAAGCTTGCAAAGCGCTCATGAAATCAGAGGCATATATTATGCCTAAAACCTCAGCCGAAAATACAGAGTAGTTGTTACACTTATAAACTTTACCTATATTCAAAAAAGAATCATAGAATGCAAAACTAGTCCTATCTTTAGTTTTAGAGCCATCTGTAAACAATTTAACAAAATCAGTCTTATCATCTAGGAACTCCGGAAAGTCAAATTTAGAAGTAAATTTAGTCAACTTAACAGCTACATCTTGCATCAGGTCATGATAATGATACTCGAAACAAGGTAATAATGCAAACCAAGATACCGTGTCTTGAAATTCAAAGTTTAAATCATTGACTTACTATTACTACGTATAGACTGGCAACCCAGAACATTTTTCTTGACGTCTTCCAATCAGGCCGCCATCTTGGAAAATCAAAGAGTATGTTTATAGCGGGATTATGGCTATAGCGGGATTTAATACACTCTTATAAAAAAAACTAATTATTTATTTAATCACCGACATTTGGTACCTATTTGTATTTTTTATACTGGATATCTTTATAGTTACCGTGGATGCACTATGTTGATGCAATTTGTCTCAGCAATTTGTGTCAGATTTGATGACAAAGTCCTAATTTAAGGTCCATGCGGATCCTCAGATATCGATTTTGATAGCAATCGTAGCAAGACAAACAAACTAAATTACGACCATTTTCAAATTGGAAATTGATATAATAATTATATTCTCCTAAATTGCTAATGGGTTCATATTCGGAGACCATACTCGCATCGCGTAAATTATTTGTATGAGAGAATTTACCTAGGATTTAAATAAGTAGAACTTAAGATAAATTTAAATAAGGAGAATTGAACGTTGCCACTAAAATTATTCATAAAAACGATTAAATAAAAAAATAAAACAAATGGTTGCTGCTATTTTGGCGCAAAAATTAAGATCTTTAAAGCTTCAAACCAGTATATTCACACAAAACAATTCATGTTATTTCAAAAATCTGTGAATTTGCCGATGAAAAGTGATCCCCGTACTTTTACTATTGTTGGGTTTCTTGTTGGTGCAATAGCGCAATGCAAAAGAAGGCATTTTTTAAAAGTTTTGAGTAAAAATTGCACTCGAAACGACCGCCATCGCTGCCCGCCACAGACTAAACCAACATACTCTCATGAGAGTATGTTGACATGCGCAAACTTATGCTAGGTGATGTCTACTCTACTAATATAACTAAATGGTTTAAATATGTTATGACTCCACTAAGGGAAGCGGATTTAGGTAACGGGATCAAGTCATAATTTGGAATATCAACGTTATCAAGATACCTAGACGTTACGTCATTATCTCTACTAATAAGTTTTAGACAATACTTGTCTGTTATATAACTTCTACGTATAAATAAAGGAACAATGCCAGCTTCAATTTCCAATGAATTAATTGGCGAGGACATTAAAGCACCTGTAATAATCCGTATTGCTCTGTTTTGTAAAATATCTAGTTTCCTCAAGAGAAAGAAACTCGCATCCGCAAAAAACATACAACCGTAGTCGAAATGACTTCTGATTGTCGCAATGTATATCATTTTTAGAACCTTTGGGTCTGCTCCCCATTTCACTCCAGTTAAAGACTTCAAAATATTCAAACCTAATTCAGCTCTTATACAAATTGTATCTATAAGGGTTTTCCAAGAAAGGTCGTAATCAAGAAATATTCCGAGATCTGACAAAAGATTGTGCAGGAATAACATCAGTATTGTATAAAACTTGAGGGTGATGTAAACCATTTTGAGAGAAGGAAATTACACAACTTTTGGAAACATTGACCTCAAGCTTTATAGAATATGTTAGTAAGTACTTATACCTAATAACAAATTACTAGAAACAAATTAACAGCGCGCAATTTTTTAAAAGGGGCGGGGCGCCGTGCTTGCGTTCGGAAACTGTATACGTTCATAAAATTTAAGATTGTTTGAACTAGAATTATGAATTAGCTAGCGTAAAAAAAACATGTTTACCTATTTATTATGAAAAACGGAGTTTATTCTGAGATCTTTTATTTAAATATTCTTCAATTGAAAATTCCTTTGTATAATTATTTTGGTAATTTAAACTTGTTAATTTGATAGTTTTCGAACGTGTACCCTTTAGGCGGTCTACTTTGAAATCTGATGGTCTAACTATGGATCGAACTACGTCTGCCATTTTCTTTTTTCGTAGTGGAATGAAAGGGACAGCGCTAATAAATTTAAAATATTCTGAACTTCTTATAGACCCCATACAACGAAATGTCAGTGCTCCGCATCAAAATGAAAAAGCTAACTTTGTCTCACGGAGTGAGCAAAATCGCATTTTGCACACTGTTTTCACGCAGCAAAATATGCTTGTTCGAGGTGCTGAGGTGAAAAACATATTTTATTAAGTACTCAAATAATTTCCTGGGTTCATTCTTTGGAGCACTTGCCCCAATTTAAAACACCTAACACGAATTGTTTTCCTGCGTAACTTTTACTTTTCTATGTTTTCATCTCACCCTGTACTAAAAGGAAAATACTTCCAAAGTTATGCCTTCGGCTTATTGTTAACCATAGTTTCACTTAAAACACCGTTTCAAAAAGTTTTAAAACTAATACAAAGGAAGCTGGAGCTGGATTCTGATTGCGCAGTGTCAGATTTGTTTCTATCAAAACATGTACTTACCTAATGTTGGAAAGTCGCTTAACTACGTAGAAAAATAAATATCCTTACGAATAGGGTTTAGGAAATTGCATAGAAACGTATAATTATTTCTCATGTGTTTTACAAACGATATGATACAGAGAACAAATAAAACCATCATCGTTTGAAGTCCAGGACAAGACTTGAACTTGCGCCCTCTGTATTGCCGGTACAGCGCTCTACCCAGCTACCTAGCTACCCAGACATTAACAGATGTAGCGTATCTTTCCATCACATTTCGGGTTCACTTTATGAGAGCTTAGTTATTTACAAATTAATAATATATTTAGTTATTTGCATTAATTAATATTACTTAAACCTAAGACTAAATTAACAAGTACAAACGTAACATTGTACTCGTAAGTAACAATATACACTTGAAAAATTACGGGTAGAAACATAAATTACCGTTTGATTTGTTAGTGGCATGTACTTAGACTTACTGGACTTACTGGAAAGGGGTATGCTCGGAATCTCGTTAAGGGACAAAGTCCGGAACGAGATTATCCGACAAAAAACCAAAGTCACTGACGTAGTTCAGAAGTGTAGCAAACTGAAGTGGCAGTGGGCTGGTCACATCTGTCGCAGAACCGATGATCGGTGGAGTAGACGGGTTCTCGAGTGGAGACCAAGACTCGGCAAGCGTAGTGTAGGACGCCCTCCGGCCAGATGGACCGACGACCTGAAAAAAGTGGCTGGTGGTGACTGGATGGTGAAAACGGGAGATCGGGCCATGTGGCGAACCCTGGGGGAGGCTTACGTCCAGCAGTGGACTGCAATAGGCTGAAATGATGATGAAAATGATGCACTTAGCAACACATGTTATGGTGGACTCAGGACCGTACGTAGGTCACGGCGCGTCACACTTTAGAAGAATGTATAGCGTGGAGGTCCCAACGGACTGATTTAGAAGCAGTGACGCAGTCGGACGTCTCGTTGTCGGGTGTTATTAGGGCCATCCTGGACAATGAGGATGCATGGAAGGCGATGGTCTCCTTCAGGGACCAGGTTATGTCGCAGAAGGAGGCCACAGAGCGGCCACGCGAGAATGATCCCCTCGCGGATCCGCTCCGCCAGCGACGGACGGGAGGCAGAGCCAGGCGCTACGCGCACTTACTGCCTCCTCCACCGTAGTGGAACGGGGCGGGGTTCGGGGGATACCCTGCCAAAATTGATCCCACTGGACTCATCATCATCATCATCATATCAGCCGAAAGACGTCCACTGCT
The DNA here is from genome assembly GCA_947049275.1 of Epinotia bilunana. NCBI lineage: Eukaryota > Metazoa > Arthropoda > Insecta > Lepidoptera > Tortricidae > Epinotia > Epinotia bilunana. The sequence goes on along the minus strand of OX346275.1, from coordinate 9,818,591 downwards.
GGACATAGGCCTCCCCCAAAGAGTGCCACAATGACCGGTCCTGCGCCACCCGCATCCAGCGGACTCCCGCGACCTTTACCAGGTCATCAGTCCACCTTGTGGGGGGCCTACGCACGCTGCGCCTTCCGGTACGTGGTCCCACTGGACTGAATGCGCTTTAATTTGGCACTTAATGTCTGCGGCCCGCTACCCTGTAGGCCGCCCGTCCTGACGCACGCGGTCGAATGCTTAAAGCGATCCCGCGGCGCTCCTCCCTTAAGACGGAGCTGGCACTCGTTGGGTTTTTAGACGGTAGTCCAAGGCTTCTGCCGCGGTTACTCCGTCATACCCGTCCTGCCCCCCTCCCCGTGGCGGGCGGGATCCGTAAAGGCATTTCCCCACCGTTAAAAAAAAAGACCGTACGTAGGTGACAGGAATATATATTCTGTTATATGTACATACACGGGCTTTTCGTTTTTTCTTAAAACTTTGTATAGTTGTAGATTCTTTTGGTAGGTTGTTGTAGACGCTGGCTCCTTGAAATCTTATATATACTTACATTGCCATATTTTTTCGTGTGCGGTTGTGGTCTGCGTTTCGTAGGACTCGCTTTCCTATTTCTCTGTTGGTAGGGAATGTAAGTTGCATCTTCGTGTGCATAGTTTTCATTTTATTTTATAAGTATACATGTATTATACGTATATAACTGACTACGTATACACTCAAGAGCTTCGTTTCGGCATACATTAAAAAAACTTGGTAACTTCCATGTATTCCTTCCAATAGTATTTCTTTCCCACTTCTGGCATTGTCTATGCTTGAATATTTGTCACTCACGTGTCGGTGTGTTAGGCCCTCTATTCTACCCTTTCTCTATGTCTTAAGTAAGTTGACAAATATGGTGCTTTTAGTAGCCGCTGAAAGAATACAAATTGTAGATTGACTACTGGACTAGACTGTTTTAAATTGCTATTCAAATTGGTGAAAACCTGCTGCAAAAACAGAGTAGGTACTTTTTCCGTGTTATTTTGTATCGATGTATCACCAACTTCAACAGCTTTTCATAAATTCTTGAAAAGGTTTCAAGAAAAAGATATCACCAATCACGGTATCAATCACGCCCATGCCAAAAGCTCAGGAGGCACATATATATACGTTATAACAACCAATATCGTGTCGGCAGTCGGGTAGCCCCGTGGTGGCGCCTACCCACATGCCAGCCACGATCCGCAGCTAAAGCCCCTCAGGCTGCTGCATAAAACCAGGTAAAAAAAAAACAATATCGCGATATCGCAATGATGTGATGTAGCCAAATATATTTCAGCGCATTAAATACAGCCAGAGACTTTTAATCACACAACGTATATTTAGAATCATACCGAAACCTTTGCAAAACACTAATTAGGCAGGCAGTTTCTTTAGTAACAGTTTCCGCTAGAAAAATAAACCCAACTAAGTCTACTCCATTACTTTCGAAATAGTATACGTAACGGTAAGTTTTGTCACATTTAGCTAGCGAATTCGACAGGGCAAAAAAGGAAAATTAAGGGGGTGCATTGGAAATTATCGCGTGCTTTGAAACTCAGCAGCAGCTTTTTTACTCAGCCTACTCAAACAATACATTATTTTACGACACAATCAAGTTAATACTATAGTATTTTATCTCATCTAAAATCTCACTTATTGAAATATATATGAAACTTCAATAAGTCAGGTATTTATCGAAATTTGTCGAAAAAACCATTACCAAAGAGAGTTGCATCTCTTTTTCTCGTGCGTGGGAGGCATAAGCGTGTCTCTGCCAAGGGGGCGTGGTCGACTCGAATCGAGGCATCCCCTTAACTTCAAATGTAGGTATTTTGTATCGTAATAAACTTCAAATAATTGTATCGTAACGACACACACATTTTGGAATCGAAAAAAATTTGGGCTTTAAAGCCCAATATCTCGCAAACGAATTACTTATTTGAAAAATCGTTTTAAGAAACACATAATATTTTTTGGGTTTAACTAGAAAAAAAATTACATCCCCCCTTTAGGTGTAGAAAGGTACCCCAAAAAATTCCCATACGCCAATGACCTTCGATCTGAATCCCTTAGTTTTCTAATGTTTTTTGTAGTTTATTATATTAACAACAACGGCTTTAAGCAATATAGTATCCCATATTTACTTCAAAGTTCATTGTTTTCGAGATATTTGGCATCAAAGTTGAACAATTTTAGGCCAATAAACTGGTTGTCTGGCCATAACTTTTATGTTAATTAGTTTAAAATGACCCCCCTAAACACGTTTTAAGAGACGTCATAGACGAATCTAAATATGTAGATTTCGTATATGTTAGATCTTTTAGGTCATTAGAGATACGAAATAAGTTTTTTTTTAGACAATGTTTGAAAAAATCATACAAAATTAAGTACTCATTTCTTTCTAAATCCGGTAGTCAAAAATTGAGAAAAAAAGATTGAAGAACCGATAGCCGTTTGACTTATAATTCTATCTGTAGTGCAAAAGTTGGAGATACGATTCAAATTTTGTCAAAAATCGTTGAAAACCTCGGGTAGCCCCTTAAGAGTCCGTAGTAAGCTCGTCCAAATTTCACCTTCCCATGCAAACGTAGTTACGCTCTCATTTTAAAACTACGTGTTGGATTGTAACGAAACTTTGCATATACAATGACATGAGGTATATCTATGTCTGTTATTAGTTTATATGATTCCAGTTTATAAAACAAACAAAATACAGCAAAACATGTTTTGTATGAAAAACCTTAAATTCGCTGTATTTTTTTATATGGTATCTGAAGCTACATAAACTAATTACAGACAGATATACCTCATGTCATTGTATATGCACATTTTCGTTACAATCCAACACGTAGTTTTAAAATGAGAGAGTAATTATGTGTGTATGGAGAATCGAGCTTACTGCGGACTTAAAATCGAAAAACGGTCAGACTGACAATACGCAATTTAGTTAATTATGTAGATTGCGATCAGGATGGAACTGATGTAAATTGCGGCTTTCTTTAAATAACAAGTTAACGACGCTAGAATACACGTGTCATTATTTTGAAACATCTACAACCTAATGCTGTTAATGATAAATTTTAATAAAGGTTATTAATTGTAGATGTAATGATCTGATTAGGTTTTCTGGGTTTCCATAATCCTTGCAACAAATGTTGGGCCATGATTATTACACTGTTCCAGGAAACACTCGGAGGTCACATGCTCTGCCTAGGATTGTGTTTTGAATTAAATACAGGACATAATAAATACCTACAAAAAATTTTTTTTTTCATGATTTTATTCTTTTGTTTTGTTGGGGTGACTGATTTATATACCAATGCCGAATTACAGTTTTCTAGGAGTAATGGTTACTGAGCCAAGCCGAAGACGGACGGACGGCCAGACGGATATGGCGAAACTATTATTGTTGACTACGGAACCCTAAAAATGACATTTAGATCTACCCGACATAAAGCGCAATCGACCAGTAGTACTGTATATACAGTACGATTACTGTTAGTTAAGACCTGACAGATGGATTGCCTTCATTTAATTTTCAACTTTATTTTCATATAGATAAAGCATTTTTCAGAATACTGTTGCCCACATCTACCGATTTAGTAATAACTATTTTATTTGTATAAGATTAAAGTTGAAAATTAAATGAAGGCAATCCATCTGTCAGGTCTTAACTAACAGTAATCGTACTGTACCTACTATGTACTTATGTCACACTTGTAAAACTGACATGTCAAATATCCCTTGAGTACAGAATATTTTACCTCAACTTACTTACAGTTGTTTTTTTGAATTGGCACTTGGCGACTAAGTATAAAACAAAGTCGCTTCCCGCTGTCTGTCCCTATGTATGCTTAGATGTTCAAAACTACGCAACGGATTTTGATGCGTTTTTTTAAAATAGATGGAGTGATTCAAGAGGAAGGTTTATATGTATAATATAGTACCCGGGCGATGCCGGGGCGGGTCGCTACTATAAAAGTAATAATCGGTTCAGTGGTTAAAGCGTGAAAAGGTAACTGACAGACAGAGTGAGGTAAGAATAATTTCTCTAACGGATCTTATCTTAGACCATCGGTCCAACAAAGCTCATTGTTGAGCCACGTGCCGCAAACGTTTCGAAATGATTAATTACTTTACTTGTATAGCGACTCTATTGTTACAGCAGCTAGGTTTAAATTGAAACGAAAGGTATATCGGTGTTAACAGCTTTTTATTAGTAGGTAGGGTAGTTTACTACCTAGTTGAAGCATACTTCGTACAATGTAAGCAATTAACGGTTACACTTAACAATCAAAGACAAAAGGCTTTGTCTTCTCTTTGTGCCTAGTACAAAATAATTCGCACCATACATTAGCATTTCTATTAGTATAGAATAAGTAAATAAGTATATACTCAAGATCACCATTTACAAACATTAATTATAATATAAGTAATGCTGCTCTGTAATTGAATCGGCCGGCAATCACAGCCCGTACCGGAAAACTCCAACTTCGGAAGGGCCATATTGTCGCCGAATTTTCCCAATAACATTGATTTGTTTTGACGCCCTACGACGTGGGAAGTTTTTATAAGTCGGAGGTCAGCCGAGAATGAGGGGTGAAATGGTGTTGAACAGAAACGTGTTTTTAACGTGGGTACAGACATGTGCCAGAAAGGGCAAAGGTCATGGGAATGCTAGGAGTTCTACTCTAAGGTAAAGTTTAGTAAAAAAAAAAACGACTGTGGTAATGCCTCACACGCCCTGCCTAAACCAGAGATCGTCGCCTAGACGCTTGCGACAAATAATACTTTAAGCGAAGTACTTAATTGTCTATCTAATTTATTTGTACATACATAGGTTCACGCCTTTATTCCCGAAAGGTAGGCAGAACACGTGAAACTTACGTTCCAAAGCCACTTTTAGCATAAATGTGGGTATAAAAGATCGATAAAATGTCATATCGCAGTGATATCCCCATCGCTCACAACACACTTCAACCCTGCTGCCTTAGTCATTACTAATCAATTCATTAATGAATTTTAAACTGAATTATTTTTTACTCCAAGAGAAAAAAGGCAAAAAAAATGCCTAGTGACGAAAATCCAATTCAGATATCTCACAGAATCACGAAGCTACGAGTACAACCGTTTTATAATATTGCTAGTTAGAGAGAGAAAACGCTTTTTTCTCCATTTGCCTACATTTTTAACCCCCACACAAAAAGAGGGGTGTTATAAGTTTAACGTGTCTGACTGTGTATCTGTGTATCTGTCTGTGTTATCGTAGCTCCCAAACGGATGAACCGATTTTCGTTTAGTTTTTTTCGTGTTATAGATAATTGTATCCCGAATGTTCTTAGACATTTTTCATGAAAATCTTTCAGCCTTTTGAAGATCATCAGCTCTTTTCTAGTTGATGAGGGGATCTGACTACCTTCCATGTCCTTCCGTGTTACTTCAATGATATTGAAAGTATATGGTAAAGTCACCATGACCTGATCAGCCGCTTGAAGATCATCAGCTCTTTAATTGTTGATGAGGGGATCTGACTACCTTCCATATGTCCTATCGATTCGAAATTTGGTACCTGGTTACTTCAATGATATTAAAAGTATATGGTAAGATAACCATGACCTGATGAGCCGTTTGAAGATCATCACTTTAAAAATGGTCCCCCGACGCGACGACGCTTGGAAAATAAAAATATTTGAACTTACATAATATATGTGACTATAATAATTATAATAGGGTTAAATGATTATTTGTTAGTTTTTCGATTTGATTTTTTTTAATTGGGGGGTTTTAAAAAAAATGTTTTTGAGAAAATATAGTGTTATTGATGATTTTATTTAGTGTCTACATCCCTATTAAAGAGGTTATGTTGACATACTACGATAGATTTCGCTAAGATCTATGTGAATGTTAAATCTTAGTGTAGAACTACATAGATGGCACCACCGTCTATGTAAAAATGTGAGATGTTCATTACTTTAGTAATATACTAATTAATTAGTATGTATTACTCCGGAATTCAGCACACTTCTATTTAATCTGTTTAGTCATATTCAATTACGTGTTTTTATATTGGACGTCTCTGTATTTCAGGCATTATTTGGGTATTAACCTTTGTCCTATCAATTCGATGTGACCTTTATTTAAGAGCTAAGTAACTTTTTTTGCTTTGTGATATCTACACAAGTACATGAGCCGTTTTTAAAATGTTTTAAATACGACCCAATAAATAAGAGACCCTTTAAGACTGCAATAGCTTATTAACTAATTGATCCAAGAAATGTACGTCTGTTGCGAGACCTGCGACACTATGTACGGACATTGTACACGAGCGTACACGTGTGGAATACGAGAGCGTAGCAGCTGCTACGAATATGCTACGCTACGTAGCGGCTTCGTAGCATGTTTGGCTATATATCATTAGGGCAACTTGGCCTCTGGGGTCGAATTGACATTTACGTTTCGCATGAAAATTTGATATCGATGTGACTCGCACGCGAGTTTGTATACGCGCGCCGATCCGATGCGGCAATATTTAATATTCAAATTAAATTGAATCATTCATCATTCACAGCCTGTTCATTTCATTTCATTACACTATACTTGAGCTATAGGCAGGTTAACCCGTGTGATAAACTACAACTTAGAAAAGTTGAAAAACCCCCGACATTTTCATTTCAAAGTCCAATATCTCAAAAACGGCTAAACAGATTTTCATGAAATATGGCTAAGAACACTCAGGCTCACAACGGCTTTCGAATAAAAAAAACCGCATTCAAATCGGTCTATCCGTTTGGGAGCTACGACACCACAGACAGATACACAGATACACAGACACACATACACGTTAAACTTATAATTATAACACCCCTCTCTTTGCGTCGGGGGTTAAAAAAGCCTATGTCCATCCAGAAAGCCCAATCTATAGAAATGTGTTTTGTATAAATGGAATCGAAATTACCCCCCATCCGTCCCACTATAGGTACATACAAATTTACAAATTCATAATCTCACAGACCTTTCTTCTTATAATATTAGTAGGTAATTAGGTACACAGCTAGCATTCTTTGTGGAAAAATATACATTCTAGCACATTACGGTTTTACACTTTCAGTGCCAGGAACCCGCCTAGCGAGCGCTAGGTCGAACAGTAGGTTAATTATGCTGTGTACATTATGTATATTCTGCACCACATACCATCGCCACCACAGTTAACTGACCATCTGTGCACTTTATGTGCATAGTAATAAGGTTCAATATACACAGGATGGTTAGTTAACCATGTTGGCGTTTGTACAAGGGATAAATGAAAGGATTCGTTGACGCGTGGCACCAACAATGATATATCATTCTGCTCAGGAGTAACTATCTTTATTTTCAAAAAAACCACCAATTTATATAGTTACATTTCAAAACGTTAAGTATTATGGATAGGTTACGTGTATATCTATCGGCCAGTGCCGGTCTTACTTAAGATCTTACGAGAAAAGGGTCAATGACCCTCGATTTATTGTCAATTATTGTCAATGTCATATTATTGTCCTCCACAAGACCGCACTGAACATTTAGAGTAAAATCTATGTTTAAATAGCTAATTTATTTTTGTTCAGTAAGTACAGAGAAATATGCCATTTCACATCATACCTTCCCACGCAAAGGTTTTCATTCAAATGTCCCAGGGAATATTGGAATGTCATTAGTTCCATAATTAGATATCGTCCACATTTTACAACGTACGCCTTCAATAGTGATATATTTGTATATTGATATATTTAACATTGATATGATTATTTCATATGTCATGATATTTCGCAATAGATCGTGACGTCACCGTACCATAAGCCTATTTTACATTTGTCCATTGCTATTTCAAGAAAGACCAAACCTGCAATCTGTCCAGTACATTTTATGCCATAATCTTCCATCAGAGTACCCGAGATACAAGAAGGTACTTGGTACAGACATGTGCATGTATCCTGCTTCAGGTGACGTCAGAGCTACGCCGTTGCAAACTGCGAATCTAACCTTACTGAAATGTTCAAGATATTACATAATTAAATACCTATTCAAATTGCAATACGCATTCAATAAACACTACTCATTTGTATTATACGCTAACTAGTTTTAAAAGACAATAAAATAATTTGTAAAACTACAGAATATTGTTAGAAAATTATATAATAATGTTTCGCTAATTGTAAAATATAGGAGAGCCGAGCGGAGTCGAGCCGAACTGGCCCGGGTAGGCTTGAGCCGACCCAACCGAGCCAGCCCAATAAGCCTAGACGGCCGCACTGACCCGAGCGGGCTTGAGCCGAGCCAACCGAGCCAACCAAACGAGCCTAGACGGGCGCACTGGCCCGGGTGGGCTTGAGCCGAGCCAACCGTGCCAGCCAACCGACCGTAGACGGCCGAACTGTGGCTCGCTATAATAAATAGAAGTTTAATGGATTCATTGACTCGCTTAAAGCCATAATACATGTGTAATATATTTTAAAGCCAACTTTTATAGTCTGTGAGGTTAATCGACGTATCGCGTCAATACTTATCAAGTCGAGAGATATAATAATAAATATAGTACACAAATAGGTAACAACTTCCTTAGATTACAGCCTTGTCTTTCAGTGCGACAAACGGTAGCAATCATGTCAACAAAACTGGAGCGTTACGTTATGGCGTTTGAATTACGATTTTTTCACTTTTTGAAATGCATTAGTGGGTCCGATCAGGTTGGCCAACATTATCCGAGCTCCAGACAAACGTTGACCTGACCACAGATTACACATTCCACAGATTAATAATTTTTAAAACGTCACCTTAGGCTGCGTTCACACCTACACCTAGGATACACAAATACTAAAGCCGCGCTCACACGAAGCGTCAATTGCTAATTTACAATATTTACTATTACGATAAACATGAAACATTTAATTGTAGTTAAAGCATTTATGTGTCGGACCTCGGAGCTCAACATACCTGGTTCTCGAACGTTACAAATCTTCAAGTTTTTACAAACATGTTTTTTATTGTAAATGTAATCTTTACTATGCCCGAGAGAAGGGGCGTTACTGCACCTCCCGACGAGGACCGACTGGCCGTCACGAAGGCTTTTGGAATATAATACAAGATAACCATATACTTAGCGCTAATCACAACGATAAATTATATTGGTAAAACATTAAGTGACTACAATAAAATGTGTCCTAATTTCTGTATCAGAGTATTATAAAATTACATTGCTACAGTAGACTACAATATTAGATTCATTTGGTTACATTACATTTTACATGTATTCATTAGGTTATTTTACTGCAATAATCTTTTTGGATAGCTGGGATTGGACTATCATAATTCATTAGCTGATTTTCAAAGTGGCTTTAGATTTTAGTATATAAACTGCATGTTTTCTTATTTTTGATATTTGATACATTTGGCAGGCAACAAACACGAATTAATATAAAAAATATATTTGTACACAAATTGTAAATTGTACAGTTAACGGGCTACAACTACAGCGTTTAAATACACATAATATTGTCATGTTTCTTAACTTATACGATAAAGGGCTACACGGCTAGCACAACGCGGGAAAAACACGCGTCGCGCGTTTTTGGGTATTACAGACCAGGCGATTTGTCACAACAACTTGTTGTAGTTTAGTTGACATAGCAATACATACCTTTCAATCTGACCATAGCAAGTTGGTGTGACATATTGCTACGATTGTAGTGTGCTTTAGTGTGTTTGTGATTCTTGCAGTGTGTGCTCGAACAGAGATCAAGAAGCGAGGCCGTCGGGCTCGGACTAAACCTCTTAGTTTAATAAAAACAGAGTCTCGAAACTGTACCGAACGTAATTAGAATTGATGCCGAAGGGCCGGCAGCGCCTGCCACCACCGACTAAATATTCCATTATTAAATTCCTTAATATAATCAGGTTAAATCCTCTAATACTTAACGCTAAACACCGATTGTAAAACATACAGATTAATTGTCAGAAAATTACATTTTTTTTGTTTTTATTGTCAAATTCGTTACAATAGGGAATTGACGGGTAAAACGTTAATTGCACGCCTTGTATACTATGTGCTTTATTGTCGTTTGGAAGTCCTGTATATAATAAGTGTCCCGCCTAGCGCGCGGCTAAGTAAATTCCAAGACCTTAAACCTATCGAAAAATACTTGATTATTCAAAAAGGGTATATTAAAATGGAAATATTGCGTTTTATCTACATCGCAAAGGTATTTTATAAATATAAAAATATTGCGGGTAGGTAGCTAAAGAAGCTCGCAGTTGGAAGCCAAGCGCCGAAGATATGCTCCTGATATGGGAAGAGTTAAAGCCCGAGAGTTGTACGTTGCGGGGAGGCCCCGTGGAATGTTCTAGAGCGTTCTAGAGCGGTTCAGTACGCATAGGGCAGGGGCACGTAGTCCAGGTAGGGGTGGGCGCGGCGCACGGGAGGCAGCATGACGTCGGAGTAGCGCGAGAACTGGGACACTTGGCGGCTGCCGCCTTGCGGTTTCCTGGAACAAACGTTACTGCTTTAAACAATCCTCAAACTGCGCTAGGCTGCATCCGCATCAGAGATGTGGTTCAACCATGGAAGAATAATAAAACATGGAAGGAACGTTAAAATAGGTAGCAGAGACGTGTACCATGTTTTATTATTCTTCCATGGGTTCAACTGTGTTTCAAGGATACATGTATACATATACCAGAGGCCTAGGCGACGCTACCACTTACAATTTCACAAACAGGCAACACTGGTCCAACGACCAGCACGTCTAGCACACGACGGCCGCGACATACTCTCGATTTTTATCGCACTATACCTCTTCTTCTAAGTGTTCTAATAAGAGAGAGACGGATAGTGCGAGAAAAATCGAGAGAGCTCGCGTGCCGTCGCGTGCTAGCCGTGCAGCACGGCTCTCTCAAACTCGAGAGTATGTCGCAGCAGTCGTGTGCTAGACGTGCAGCTCGGTTAGCTCAAGACTCGCACTATCCGTCTCTTTAAGTTTTCTAATAAGAAAGAGATGGATAGTGCAAGAGAAATCGAGTGAGCTCGCGCGCCGTCTTGTGCTAACCGTGCTGTCCTTATCGGCCAAGCGCCGTTTAAACTTGTGACTAACTTCGTGAAACGAGCCACAGGCTAAGCTGTGCCGGCACCAGATATGTGGTAAGCTGCGGGGGCTAGTACAACTGACGCAGTTACTGGAGGCGAGACGAGCCAGCTAATCTTGCTCGTCTCGCCTAAGCCAAGACACTCCTTTCTAAATAGAGCGAGAGAGACACAGGGCGTACCGTGACTTGACAGCACGTTGTAGTAGCCATTGTGACCAGAGCCTGATTTAGAGTTCTGAACGCCCTAGGCTAACTATAAAATGTAACTGTCTCAGCTCAGTACCGCGCCCCCCGCCGCCCCCTTGCTTGGCTAGCCTGTGGGTAAATCAGGCCCTGATTGTGGACATGTGCTATGCTAGTGTGTGACCACCACATTTCGAAGTACCACTCGTTTTACCATTGTAAATAAGCATTCTCTCTGGGTTCTAAATTCAGAGGGCAGTCGATTTCGCAAAACTGGTGACGACGTAAAATCTTCGGACTAGGAGCCAAAACGGACCCCGGGGCCTTTTATGGTTCCTAAGCAGGTACAGCGGCGCTACCACGAAAATCGAAAGTCGAAGTTCACATACTTGCATCCCTGTCACTCGAGTAATGTAAGCGCGATAGAGATGGAGATACCCGAACTTCGAGTTTAGAAGTTCGTGGTTATAGCTCTGTCGCGAAAACGCTAATAGGAAGCAGATGATGATCTATACCTAAGTACCTACCTATTTACTTATGACATCTTGTCGGAAAATAATAAAAATCGTGCCCTTTTTGGAAACATGAGATTTCAATGAACTTGAATGACAAGTACTCAACATGTGCTGCTGTTGATTGTAAGAGCCATCGTGCTCAAGAAATACGATTAATAATCTTCGGTAATACTTATTAATAACAATTGTTATTAATACGTTACCGGGAAAGTATTACCGAAGATTACTCGCAAAGCCGATATTTATAGGCCTGTTAGCTCGCCACTAACGATTTTGCGGATCGACTACCCACGCCAAATATTTGGAAACGCATTCGAGATATGAGTAAAGCCGGATTCACATTTGTCTGTCGTGTTGTGTTGTAACGCGTCAAAACGGTATCGGTTTCATACATTTAATATGGTTGCGTTCACATTTCTCTAATGCCGTCGTCGTCAGAGAAATGTGAACGCAACCATTATTAAATGTATGAAACCGATACCGTTCTGATGCGTCATAACACAACACGACAGACAAATGTGAATCCGGCTTAAGGGAGAATGAATATATATATCCGAAAGAGGTGTGCTCAGATGTTTTCAGAATATATTTGACAGTATGTGTGCTTCAGAGCTGGGTGATAAAACACAGCTTCGCACGTCTCTGGTGGTTATTCACTCTAAAAGGCTCGGGCCAAAATGGGCCATTCTCATTTTTGGCCGCCTACGGCAGGTCGGGTAGCCTTTTGTATAAAACTGTTTTTTTTTCATTCGTTACACATTCGATACAGTTTTTTTATTTTTTTATTTGTGTGTATATTAAGTATGCCTTTGATGCATTAATTATGTCATGTGTAATTTTACGCTTTATTTATAATTTTACTATTTATTTAGGAAAATATGCTAATTAATAACATTTTAAGCACTAAGAAAAACACCTATACATTAGCGTTTTATAATTTCCCGTTTCCTTGTTAAAAACTTCCAACGATAATATTTTAATTACAAAAGTATTAGATTGTAATCTGCAATTTACCGAAAATTTTCCGATAAGTTTGCCATAACACGAAACGCCGTATGGTTATACGGAAAGACCCCGACTTATGACCTTCTGTATTTGGCAGGGTAGTGCAGATTGGCGATATCATCCAACGAGTGACAAGGGTTGACAACTCCTGATATTCTAATGCGCAGACATTTTTGACAGCTCTGATTAACTCTGCAATGGATGCTGTTGTTATTTCGACAATTTTGTAAACAAATCTTGTTCGTCAGTCTCAGTATTTTGAACATGAAAATTACAACGGATGGGGAAAATAACGTTACGGTTAAACATCATAAGCATTTTAATCGACTTCAAAAAAGGGGGAGATCTCAATTCGTGAGGAGTTTTACTTTTGTATGTATGTTCCCCGATTACTCGAAGAAGCATGGACCGATATGGAAATTTTTTTTTTGTTTGAAAGAGTATTTTTCCCAGGTGGTCCTTAGGTCGGGACCTGATAATGGGATCGCGGACAAATCGAGGGAATAATTGAAATCTTCAAATAAGGCGAAGTATTTATAAACAAAGTGGCTAAGCGCATCTTTTACTGGGAACTGCAGAATGGCAAGAGGAAACAAGGCGGCCAGTTTTTGCGGTATAAGGTTAGGTGTGCTGAAACGTCACATGAAAAGAACTTATATGCAGCCGTCCGACTGAGAGGCATTGACCGATCACAGTGGAGGCCAATTGTGTTCGCACAGGTGAACGATTTCGAAATCAGACGGCGCGCAGAGCTCGACATAAAGCGCGACGAGGTAAAGGACCACATGCGGCCATACAATATAATGTCGGAGGAGGGTTGATGTGTGGCGAACGTGTGTCGCATAAAATGGCTGTGTCAGTCACCTGAGGGCGCACCAGCGACGCTCTCAGCAGCGATTACCAAGCGCTGAGGCCGAATACGCCTAGGAGAAGATGATGTAATCATGTTTTTCTATACCATAAATAGTATAGTGCAATAAAGAGTATTTGTATAGGTTCGTGTATTGTAGCCAGCATTAATGTGGATAGCAGCTTTTGAAATCCACCAATCAATTTGATGATAATTAAAAATGATTGGTGGATTTGGACACATAGATCTCTTCTTCTTTTACAAAATGGCTTCCACCTAAGTTAAGATGATTTCGCCAATGTCAAGTTTGCTTATAAAAGCGACCTTGTTTGGTAGTTTGGTCAGTCGTCATCGTCAATAATGCAATCAGCGTGAGAAGCTCCGCTTAAGAAGCAAGGCGTCCACCGCTGACCGCATCCCCGACGAAAGACCCACCTAGACCTCTCGCCTGACAGTGCTGCAAGTTGGTGACATAATTCAATCCAATTTATTCAATTCAGACCAGGTCTATGAAATATGTAATAATGCATTCCGAGAAAGCCGTTTTGCCCGACTACGGCACAGCCGAAAGGAAGGGATATGGTTTCAGCAATCTATGTTTGTATCTAAGTGTGTTTCACCGTAGCGTTTAAGATACCGAACCGATTATGCCCAGGGTGACATTAGGCTACCTTTTGTGCAAAAAGAAAAATTACAGTCACTTTTCCACTGTCGGTTTCCAGTTTTTTGAACTGTTTATGCTTGTTGGCATGATATCCATCGTTGTCTAAAGGACTTACTTGTTGTGCCTGGTGCTAGGGTCATCCCCGTACTCCGCCTGAAGGTTCTGCAGCCCGCGTTGCTCCTGCTCGCCGTAGTAGTACGGATACTCGTCGTTGCTGCAACAAAGGAACATTTTAAACGACTGTCATCATCATCAAATAGTAGGTGTGGTAGTGGCGGAAATAGTGGCAGTGAGCATGCACCTTTGTCTCAGGCTACGCTTGACATGATTGTTCCTTAGGTCAAACTAAGCTGATCAAGCGCGAGCCACGTCCCAGCCCCTGGCTACCCATCAACTCCCAAGGCCCCACCAGTGCTATATTTCTGCCTATTGGCACCTGTGCCAATGTTTAGAATGCCCTCAATGCCTGCATTAGTAGCCTGCCCGAATAGTATTAATTGTTTTTAGTAGAGAAAAGTAGGGCACAGCGTAATGTCATCTCACTCATATTTGGGAGATCCTGACTGGGGAAGTACCGCCACCTTACAGATGAACACCGCCACAACAATACCACTGCTTGCTTCGTAGGTATATCTTGGACAGTGATGCCGGCAAATTCCTCATTTGTATCGATAGTATTCCAGAGCTTGGAATGTTCACTACACAGCTTATACAAGTTGCGTTTTTTTTTCCACAATGGCACATTTTTAACCGACTTCAAAAAAAAGGAGGAGGTTCTCAATTCAGTTGTATTTTTTTTTTCAATGTTTGTTACCTCAGAACTCCGTCATTGATGAGCCGATTCATATTTTTTTTTTGTAAGTTTATGCTTCCAGGTGGGTCCCATTTTTTTGAAAATTCAATTGGATGATGGAATCCATGAGGAATTGAGGGATCTCCTCAATTGTATTAGGCACGCGAGTAGTGATGTTGGTATTTTCTATTATAACTCGTGTATTTACATCCGGAAATCATAAATTGGTGGAGTGGAATTGATGATGAAGACCACAGATGACTTAGGGAATTCCTCAATTATGTACTTAAAAGTACAAAAGTATATCACAGATTCTGATAAGATTCCGTTGAAATAGCAACTAATGAAGTGCCAAGGGTGATCCTTGTGGAATTGACGGAAGTCCTCAAATATTATCGGGTCACATACAGCGATTGGGTTTTTTTTCTATAATAATCAACGCATTTGCTCTCGGAAATCAGTTCATGAGGTAAATTTGAAAAAAAATGTTCTCGTGGCTTGGCGGAGTACTAAATTGAAGTCGGTTAAAACTTTGTTTTTAAAGTAAATTATTAGTCGCTTAAGACTACTTCTTATTTGTTACTAATATAAGGAGAGGAGGCCTGTGCCCAGCAGTGGACGTATATAGGCTGATTTATTATTATATATATTATAAGTAACGTACTGTTTGTCAGCTACAAAAACCCCATAGCCGTTAATGGCACAACTATAGACTACGTGGATAACTATATATACCTAGGGAAACAGGTGTCATTCTCAAAAACTAACAATGAAGAAGAGGTCACAAGGCGATCAAATATCACTTGGAAAAAGTACTGGTCCATGAAAGATATTGTTAAAGGAGACTACAACCTTTCATTAAAAAAAGTGGTGTGCGACACCTGTCTTCTACGAGGGCTGCTACTTATGTGTCCGGAATAGAAAAAATAATCAAACGTACATTACTAAATATAGTTTTATTGTTTTTAAAAATATTCTCTGTGATGATCGATGCACTTTTGCATACGTGTAAACCAATTTTTAAAGCACTTTTGCCACTCTGATTGAGGTATCTCCAAAACGTGTTGTTTGAACGCGTCGACCGCATCTTCACGGGTCGAAACTCGTTGACCAGGTAATTTATTCTTTACATTTGGAAATAAATAAAAATCATTGGGTGCCAAATCAGGGCTGTACGGTGGGTGACCCGTTAATTCTATATTTTGACATTCCAAAAATCGAGTTGTTTCGAGTGATGTATGACAGCTGGCGTTGTCATGGTGAAGAATGATTCTGCGTCGCTGGTTATCTTTACGTATTTCTTCAAACACTTCTGGCAAACAAATGGTCGTGTACCACTCCGAATTAACCGTTTTACGATTTTCTAGTGGCACTGTAGCCACATGGCCATTCGTACTAAAAAAGCAGGCGACCATTTGCCTCGAGGTGCTTTTTGCACCAGTAACTTTCGTAGGGTTCGGCTCATTTTGAAACACCCACACTGTTGATTGCTGTTTAGTTTCGGGATCATACGCATATATCCAAGATTCGTCACCTGTGTAGATATTATAAACAGCTTTTGAGTCACCACGGTTATATTTTTTCAACATTTTTTTGCACCATTCGACGCGAGCCTCTTTTTGATCCTTAGTTAAATTGTGCGGTATCCAACGCGAACAATTTTTTTTACAGCTAAATGTTCATGTAATATCTTATTAATGCTCGTCATAGATATCCCCAGAATTGCCTCTATCTCGCGATACGTAACATGATGGTCATGCATTATAAGTTTCCGCACTGCTTCAATATTTTGTGGTACAACGGCCGATTTCGGGCGACCTTCCTTAACTTCGTCCGTAAGCATACTACGTCCACGATTGAACTCACTAAACCAGTGATACACAGTTGTTTTTGATGGAGCTTCATCACCAAAAGTCAAAGTTAATTGATCTATGCATTGTTGTTGCGTTAAGCCACGCACAAAATCGTAATAAATCATAGCACGAATATTTTCACGAGTAAGTTCCATTCTTGCACCGAGATAACATTTTAAACCCGCCAAAAACAAAAGACTAGCGTACTCAAGAAAAAAATATATAGCGGCAAGTATTAAAAGAAAGCAAATTTTACCATGGAGGTCAAAAATTGTGTTTAAGAAGGTTGGAATCCTGGATTCCGGATACATAAGTAGCAGCCCTCGTACCATGCTTAACTTACGGCTCACAAACATGGGTCTACACAAACAAAGTCAAAGAAAAAATAAAGTCCACACAAAGAGCTATGGAGAGAAGCATGATGAGACTGCGGAAAATAAACAAAATAAGGCATACAAAAATCAGAGAAAATACGAAAATTACTGACGCTCTCACTTACGCCCTCAAACAAAAGTGGCAGTGGGCCGGCCACATCATAAGAATGTCAGATGGAAGATGGACTCAAGAAACCACCATGTGGCAAGGGCCAGACGGTAAACGAAATGTTGGCAGACCTTACAAGAGATGGGTTGATGACATCATCCAGACAGCTGACAAACATTGGACAGAGATAGGAAGACAAAGAGAAGACTGGAAGAGATTGGAGGAGGCCTTCACCCAAAGAGGGGTCCATTCAACAGAAATAAAACTACAAAAAATTTAATATAAACTTTAATGTAATATGGAATAAAAAGGCTTAATAATAATAATAATAATAAACGTTTTGGCCCCTGCTCAAAATGGATGTAGGGTTGGGTCTCGTGGTACTAAAGAGCTCCTCCTCATAGACATGACCATTCGCCAACGAGTCCGGCGGAATAGAGGGGCCCTTTCGGCCGCCTGGATTGAGTACAAGAAGGCCTATGATTTGGTGCCTCATTCATGGCTGAGGAGGATCTTAGAGTTGTATAAAGTTGATGCAGTTCTAAGATCCTTCTTAGGCGCTTGCATGGGGCAGTGGACCACAGTCCTTCGTCAACCGGGGGGAGGAGATTGCCCTTCTGGTCCACAGGACTCTATAAGGATTGAACGTGGGATCTTCCAGGGCGCCAGTCTGAGTCCTTTGTGGTTCTGCCTAGCACTGAATCCGCTTAGCACCCTGCTGAAGGCTTCGGAGGGAGGGTGAGGTAATTTCTCATCTGCTCTATATGGATGACCTTAAGCTATTTGCACCGAATGGACATAACCTGTTGGAACTACTGAAAACAACAGAAGTCTTCAGTAGCGCCATGAAAATGGATTTTGGTGTCGATAAGTGTGCGGTCATGCATCTACAGCGGGGGAAAGTTGTAAATTCAACAAATTTGCCACTTTCTGAGACAATGTCCCTCAAATCTATCTCCGAAGCAGAAACCTATAAGTATCTTGGTATGTCACAGTCATTGGGTATTGAGGGTGAGGGCGTAAAGCGGGCGGTGAAGGAGCGCTTCTTTTGTCGCCTGACCAAAGTACTTAATAGTCTTTTGTCGGGCGGTAACAAGGTGCGCGCCTTCAATGCCTGGGTGATGCCCTTGCGTACTTACTCTTTTGGCGTACTAAGGTGAACTCAGACTGAGCTGGATGCCCTGGATCGAAGAGTCCGAGTACTGCTTACTGCGCATCGCATGCTACACCCACGCTCGTCTGTTATGAGACTGTATATCTGGCGGAAGTGTGGAGGTCGCGGCTTTTTAAATGCCAAAGACCTCCACAACCGCGAGGTGTGCAGTCTCAGGGATTATTTCCTAAACAACGAGTGTGGGATGCATCGTGACGTGGTAGCAGTAGACGGAAACTTCACCCCGCTCGCCTTGGCAAACGATAACTGGCGCAGACTTAAAGTAATGAGCGCCGAGGACCGCAGGGCGGTGTGGAGGAGCAAGGAGCTACACGGGCGGTTCTACAAGGCCCTCACAGGGCCCGATGTAGATCTGCTCGCGTCGGTGAACTGGCTACGTTTCGGGGATCTCTTCGAGGAAACCGAAGGTTTTGTCTGTGCAATTGCGGACGAAGTTATCATGACGAACAATTACCGGAGGTATATCCTGAAGGACGGTACGGTCGACATTTGTCGGGCATGCCGCCGTCCCGGAGAGTCACTCAGGCATATTATCTTCGGTTGTGGTCATCTTGCTAACGGCGAGTACTTGCACAGACATAACCTTGTAGCCAGGATTATTCACCAGCAACAAGTTGCTGGTGAATAATCCTGGCTACAAGCCAACCGTATAGCAGAGCAAGCTCTGCTATACGGTCTTGTGGTCTCCGAAGTGCCTTACTATAAGTACACCCCTGCGCCAGTTCTCGAAAATGGTCGTGCCACGCTCTATTGGGATTGATCTGTCATCACGGACAGGACTATTCTTGCCAATAGGCCTGATATTGTGCTGACAGATTGATCGAAACGCCAGGCAGTGCTCGTCGACATCACCATCCCCCATGATGAGAACCTAGTGAAGGCCGAGAAGGATAAAGCCAGCAAGTACCTAGACCTGGCTCACGAGGTAACCGCCATGTGGGATGTTGATTCGACGATCATCGTCCCGATAGTCGTTTCGGCGAACGGTTTAATAGCGAAGAGTCTCGACCATCACCTCAAGAGACTCTCGCTAGATGGCTGGATCAAGGGTCAGATACAGAAGGCGGTACTCCTGGATACTGCGCGGATAGTCAGGAGGTTCCTGTCTCTGACGCCCTGACCACCGGCAGCTTAGGCCCCGCCTCGCTAGGTTAGGTTTTTATAATGATTTTATGTTTTGTATATATTTTTTATATTTTACTTTTTATATAATTATTGTAAAAACCTAGCCTAAGATTGAAATTAAGTAAAGAGATAATAATAATAATAATAATAATAATATTATAAGTAATAACTGTTGTAAGGTAAACTTCCTAGTGCTCAACGTTACACAATGGTATGGACGCTTTAGGTCAGTGACATGGCTTAAGAGTCCGCAGTAAGCTCGATTCTCCATACAAACGTAGTTACGCTCTCATTTTAAAACTACAACTTGGATTGTAACGAAACTTTGCATGTACAATGACATGAGGTATATCTATGTCTGTAATTAGTTTATGTAGCTTCAGATACCATAGTAAAAAAAAACACAGCGAATTTAAGTTTTTCATACAAAACTTGTTTTTGCTGTATTTCGTTTGTTTTATAAACTGGAACCATATAAACTAATTACGGACATAGATATACAGATGTATTGCAAAATTATTTTCCTTCGGGAAAACTCGGATCTTTATCGGAATACGATGACACCCGAACTGTCAATGAATTATCGTATTAAATCAGTGACATTCTCATACCCATTAATATGGAACTTTATTGTTAAGTGTCAAATGTCAAAATTAATAATGTTGTTGTATAATATAGAGATGTTTCAACCGCAACAATTATTAGGTACTGTAAATGGGATTTTTAAAACCACTTTCTGTAACTTCAAAAATAATCAGTTTTATTGTCACTACTAAACAAAACATTATCTCCGCTTTAAAACATAATTAAAAGGACAACAAAATAAAGCTTATCGGGAAATATTTACAATGATAAAATTCAAAACCTGACTATATTTTATCTTTGGCGTCCCTCTCGTACCTAAAAATAACCTGCGTGTGAGAGGAATGCAATCGATTCAAAAGGTTTCATAGGCAATTTCACGAAAGTTATCGCCACGCACACAACCGTTGTAATGAATGATAGAGGATTTTTAAAATTGGTGTTTTTTTTGCGTACCGATTGCAAGTTCAGCAGCTGATGGGATGACAAAATGTTTTTTGTTAAGATTCTCACATTGACTCAATCTCTTCGTTCATTCGTTTTTCTTGCAATCAGTACGTAATGTAACTGGGTGTGGTTTCATTCATTTCAACTTTGGTAAAACTACCTATACCTACCTAACATTACAATTTCATCGTATTTGGATCGATGTTTTCAATATTGTCCATTTCACAATCTGAGTCAGTCATATCATCGTCAGATTCGTCAGTGCTGTCATTGACGTTAATAACAATCCTATCAATGCGATCATCCATAGAGTGTTCCTGTGAGAGGTATTCATTTTTCACATTTGATAGCATGATCACAAACTTTCTTCCATTCTTCCGGGCCAATAATATTTATTTTTTCTTCAATTATTTTTTTTACTGTACCCAAATTCATATCTATGTTTCTTTTTGATACATAACCTTTTATCTGTGACCATATATTTTCAATAGGGTTGAAGTCGGGGTGGTATGGAGGTAACCTTAACACTTCGTGTCCATGTTGATGTAAAATTTTGTCAATGGAATATTCTACAAAGTCTTCTTTATGCCGGCAAATAATTTCGTATAATTGTATTTTGGTTGACGATGAATTATGTGGAATATTGTATTTTTTTAACCAGTTTATCATAAGTGGCTTTGCGGTATTAGAGTTGGGCGGACATTCCACATATTTATTGTGATAAGCAGCATTGTCTACTACTAGTACAGAATTTGGAGACAAGTTGGGAATAAGTTGATTCCGTAACCATTTTACTTTTATAGTAGGGACCTGTTTATAAATGAGATGAAAGTTATAAACCATTCGTCGTATCACTGCGTAGTCAAAATCATCAAGATCTAAATAGAATTTCTTGCGTGGTCTACCCAGCTTAATTTTGTTTGTGTTGGGCTTTTCATTACTTCTGTATTGTTCTTCCTGCTTCAAATATTTTCTAATTGTTGGTCTAGATATTCCTGTTGCGTCCGAAATTCGCTGTTGAACTTTCCTAAAATACTCGTCGTTTCTATTTTTGAATTTGCTATTTTCCGATATGAAGTACAGGTAAATATTAAATATAATACCTTGAATTGGATTTTTTAACCGTTTTCGAGATTTCGGCATGGCTATACACCCTTATTATAAGTAATCTGAAAATATGATTAAAATTACACTGAATTTTTAAATTGCGGATTAGCCACTCTATATAAGAAGCAATTTGTGAGAGCACGATAAATACGAACTTTTCCGAAAAATTACGAAGGAAAATAATTTCGCACTACATCTGTACCTCATGTCATTGTATATGCAGTTTCATCACAATCCAACACGTAGTTTTAAAATGAGAGCGTAACTACGTTTGTATGGGAAGGTGAAATTCAGCCGAGCTTACTGCGGACTCTTAAATTCGAATGAAGAATATCCTCTCAGTTCGAATATAACCTAAGTATATTCCTTTGACACAAAGTGCCCAGCTTATACACTAGTGCAACGTGCAAACTCGTGTATTCCAAAACGTTCTCTTAAATTTCGAAGTATTTTTTTCTGGAAAAGAAACGACTACTATTATTTAATTTTCTTAATCCAAACTTCCCTAAACATCATGATTGATGAATATCGATGAGGCTAGTCCGAAGTTTAAACCAGTTAGTTGTTCCGTTTACAAGGATCAATTTTCATTATGAAACTTCGGTTCCCGATAGTTTAAAAGTTATACGGACTAAAGTTTGGAGAGCAATTTATGTACATATTTAGGTGATTCAGCCATATTATAGATATAATATGAATGTTCTTGAATTACGTAGATTGACAAAAATAAACCACAGCGTTGCTCTGTAAACAAAGTTTTATTCAATCAGTAAGGAATTTATTCCCTAGTTACATTATAAGTACATACTAACAACTAAAATCTCACCTGTAAACAAAGAAACGACATTTAAAGTTTATTTCTCATTTCGTCAATCTTTAACAATAATTATTCTAAATTATAATCCAATGATTTTTACATCTTATTTATTTTACCTCATGACAACGTGACAGTATTGACAGCACGCTACTTTACCGACAGTGTCGCGTCGCGCGCTGCTTTGGAGCAAAGCGGTCGTATTCAAAATAAATACTATTTATTGTTTACATAGATTTAAGGCGTTTGTTCTTCCTTTTGTCCAATTCATCATAACAGCCGAAATACGTCCAGTGCTGAACTTATGCCTCCCTCAAAGAGTGCCAAAGTGACCGGTCCTGCGTCACCCGCATCCAGGAGACTCCCGCGACCTTTACCAGGTCTTCAGCCCACCTTTTCGGGGCTCTACCCACACCACGCTGCGTCTTCCAGTACGTGGCTGCCACTCGGGAACATTTCCGCCTTAACGGCCATCGTTTCTACGTGCAATGTGCGCGGCCCATTCGGAGGGCTATATCGGTTACCTTAGTTCTGCTGCGGATAGCTTCATTTCTGATGCGATCACGCGGAGAAACTCCCAGCATAGTCCTCTTCATTGCTTTTTGGGTGACTTTGAGCCCTCTTATTTAAACAGTAGCGTCCCAATACATTTATGAAAACATTGTTTATGCCATTATGTCATTAACGCCCTTAGTCCACTTACGCATTCGCATGCGGTAGCGAAGCGAAACGAAAGAGATGGCCGCGGCGAGGGCAAGAATCCAATCCGGCCATCTCTTTCGTTTCGCTTCGCTACGGCATGCGTGCATAGGTGGACTAAGGGCGTAAGAACATAGATTCATTCTGTAAAAAATCTGATACCCATATTGTTAATAGACGTAATAAAAATAAAATAGCAACCAAAAAGTTTCGTGTTCGTAAAGTATACAAGTCTTTTTCGGGTCAATGTATCCATTTTTGTAATAAATTACCGAATGAAATTTTGGCTCTACCCTTTCCAGCGCTTAAAAAATACTTGAAAAAAACATTGATGTCGAAGGATTATTGACTTGTAAGCGCCATTATGGCCTATTTGCAGAATAAAATTCATTTATTTCATTTATCACTTATGCCGCTAAACGACCACGTCTTAGTGCCATATGTCAGCAGAGGTAACACACACTGGTCAAAGACCTATAAATACAATAATTGAATTGAAACTATCGTGAGTAATTAATGTCTATGAATTATTCTAATAAATACAGTTAAACTCATGTATTCATTGTCACTAAGGGCGAATAATGCAACAAAAAACGAAGAATGTTTCAAAAGACCATGCGTGGGTCCGAACGGCCGCGAGGAAAATCATCCTGCAGAATAATGCAATTTGTCTGCTTTGCCCAAAGGTTGACTGGTAGAAAATGCTTACGGCATTAAGTCCGCCTTTTGTACGATAAGTTGTTCTTTTGTGCAATAAAGATTAAATAAATAAATAATTCCACGGGTTCGAAACATGTCGCCAGTAGTGCTAATAGGGAATATGCATGAGATCCAGAAATGGCCAAAAAAAATCATGAGTAATCTTTATTGCTTAATAAATATACTCACATGATTATTTTTACAAATGATCATGTTTCTATTAACAAACTTAATTATTTAAAAGTAGTACTTTTCAAATTCCCTCGCAAATTTTCAAAACGCAACGCTATTGGCCGAACGAATCGTGACGTCACCGTGCACTCGGTGTCTACTGTTAAGGGGCTCCTAGCTGCCAATGACCTTCGATCTATAACTGTCGGTTTATTTGTGTTTTTTATGGTTTATCGTATTAACAACAACGAGGTTTACCGAAATAGTATCCCATATTTACTTCAAACCTCACAGTTTTCGGGATATATGGCACCAAACTTTGGCAATTTCAGGCCAAAAAACCAGTTTTATGGACGTAACTTTTGTGAAAATGAGTATAAAATAAAAATCTCTCGTGGGTTGTTAGAGACGTCAATAAGGAACAGTTATATGTAGATTTCATATATAAAAGTGCATGAACAACATAATAATATCGAAAACAGAGCTTTTTTGGACCATGTTTGAATAAATCATAAAAAAATAAATATTAATTATTTTCAAAAAAACTCTCGTGCAAATGTAGATAAAGAACTAAAAAACCGATAGGTGTTTGTTCCATAAATATATCTATAGTTTTGACGGAGGAATATCAATTCAAAACTCGTCAAAACTAGCCAAAAAGCGCGTGGAGCCCCTTAACAGGTCGTTTGTATGATTATTGAAAGTTATTCGCATTGTTTGGCCGCTGTTTATGATAAACAATCAGTGTTTTTTGGGGATTATTAACTGAAAGGAGTGACTCCTTGTGAAAAAAGACTCGCCACAATGACTGGAAGCGGTTTTGTCAAGGCAAAGTCGAATAATCTTCCTGAAATTGATGTGTTCATGATGACTAAGTACGTACCTCGTAGGTGTCTTTCGTAAATAAGTGGAATAAAAAACTAGTACATATGTTCATTATATACCTAATCAAAGATATGTTGGTATTAGGAATGTTACATGGTGAGAACATCTTTATAAATAAAACTAATAATAACTTGTGTAGGACACTCAGTAAAAGGATTAAACTCTTTCAACTTCGATCAACAGTGCAAACATAGAAACTTAGCTAAAACGTTTCGTGATCAAAATCAACACTCGTAGTCAGCTGTTGATCAAGAAAAATCATAATATTTTCTAACATTAATAACTAATAAAATGGGAATCAGAATAGTTTTATGAATAAGTATATACATTTTTAGGTTAGGTTATTGTTTATATTGTTCGGGAGTCCTAATAAAAAAGATTTTAGGTACAAACATATTTAATAATCACTTCGAAAGGATGTTCATAACAATATAAACTACTCAAACACGATACATTATATCTCCTCATCGCTTTACACCCCTTTTTCCTTATATTTTGCATATGAAAATATATCATGTCAGGTGCAGTTTTAGTGTTATTTTCACAAATAGGGGCAATACAATATTTATAATAAGCTTTTGTGTGGTCTTCCGTTACAATAAGTTGATCTTACAAGCTTTAATAACTCACTTTTACTAAAACTGTGAATCAAACACTTCGTTGTTTATTTATTCTAAGTGCACGGTGACGTCACAAAATGAGCGCGCCAAAATGGCGGCGTTTTAATCGTCCGAAAATGATAGTAGTTTTAATTATTATTTTTTAGCTCATTCAATAATATTGTGAAAGTGTTATATTTTTTTCCGGTTATATAATTACTTATGGAATAGTTTAAAAACATTAATAAAATGCATGAATATACGCTATTGACACGCGAACTTAATCGTACGATTATTAGTATAATACATTACAAATTCCAATTATTTCAAACTATTGGCGAATTTAGAAGGTTTTTGTTTGATCAATTAGTTTCGAAAGTCGGCTTTGATCGAGCCACTTTAAACAAGACTTCAACTGAGTTACGCAAGGAACGACGTATGTCTGTCTAATTTTCACAGTGAGATACGACTTTTTGGGCGTCATAGCTTCGTAATAATACCGCTAATTTGCCTGAATTGTGCTCTTCTGAAGGAGCAAAGTTTGTGAAGAATCTAACAGACTGCCTGTTGTGTGTTGAGGGGAAAGATTTTAGGTTACAGTTAATCATAATCAAACGTCAGTTATACTTAACTAGCTTCCGACCGCGACTCGGGATAAAAACTATCCTATATTTTAATCCAAGCTATAAACTATCTTCGTGCAAAATTTCATTCAAATCGGTTCAGCCGTTTAAGCGTGATTGAGTAACAAACATCCAAACATCTAAACTTTCGCATTTATAACATTAGTAGGATAGGATGAGTGTTCATTTTGTCATATAACTACATTATAACTTGTCTTTTTTCTCGATTCAACTTTAAATCTTTTAAATCAAGCAATTTATTGTTTTCGATATTGGCAATGAAAAATTAAACTTCATGTGTTAATTCAAAATAAAGAGTTGTCGAAGTTTCGAAAATTGCGAAAAGAAACGATGTTACCTATTTTTTTATATATCCTAATAAGGATTATTAGCATTTTAGTGGTATTATGCAAGGTCGCCAGAGCTCCCGAGGATGAGCTATGTTGAGAGCGAGGGACCTACAGTTATATCTGCCAAAACAACGAATCCTCAAACTAACAAAAGGTTGACACAGGCAATGCGCTGACTAATCCTCTGCCGCGCTATCCTGTAACTTGTTTTAACATCACCTCACCGTTCACCCACGAATATATCTCGACGCCGCGATTCGTAGTAACTAAGCGCAGGTAGAGGTCTTGTTTCGTTAGGCGTGACCGGCGGGGTGAGCACGTGTCCGCTACCGTGTCTGCTTTATACAGTCACATTACATTTTACACAGACTGTACCAGTAAGCTTGCTTGCCACCGCCGTGATATAAAAAAATACTAGGGGTCTATTTGACCAGCTAATTATATTCGGTTTAGTATTTATTTAGTGTCCTATTGTGCGTTCGCGTTAAGAAAATAATGAGTCATCGCAGGTACCCGGCTTAACTACGGCCCTTGACTAATTGGTCAAAGGCGTGTTCACAGTAAGGCCTTCAAATGGTACGGTCGCGTCTATTGTCAATCTAAAAAAATGAATACTTCATCTATTCGTAAAAATAAAAATGGATCTCTATTCATAGCGGAAAAAGACAACTATAATTTTTTAGGTAAAATTATAATTATTTATTTTAATAAATATGAATTGTAATATTTTACCTCAGTATAAATACGATTTTACACATCACTTGCGCTGATGTGTCACTATTTTCTTAACAAGAACAGTCAAAATTCTAAGGAGTCGCGACTACTCTGCTTCGTCATTCCGCTCAGTCATGACAGGATCGTGACAAATACAGTACACAATCCAATCCAGCACTTTAGTCAAATAGGTCCCTAGTACCCATTTAGCGGCTTACTTTCTAAGGCTACGTGGGTATCGAGCTATTAGTTTAATTGAGGACTCATGTAAGACGAAGCTCCATGGCTTAGCACCGCCCACACGATGCTTGAATTACTGATAGCCGCACTCGGGGTATTTGTGAATTCATGAAAGCTGGTCTATCTAAATGTTACCTGTCAGAATTATAAGAATAGGCAATTTGTTTACCAAAAAACTATCACTAAGTCTAAGTAGGCATAACGAGTTACCCAGTAATAGTCGACCAACTTAAAATGTACTTAGAAAGCCCAACTTTCGTACAAATTCGGCCTACGCCACATATAGTTGACGCGCGCGTGTCGACGCAACAAAGACAGACAAGAAACTACGTAACCCTACACTGAGCGTGGCAAGACACGAACCGGTTTTTATTAATCTTCAATGAAATGTAAACAAGACTAAGCACTAAAAGAAACACTTAATAAAACTGGTAATATGAAGGAACGTATACCTTTGTACCGCGTCGCTTTAACGTCATGTTTAACTGGCATACGAAGTTGTCTAACGGGTGAAAGTGATAAAGGTACTCTAGGTAATCAGATACTTGTGGGTTCGACTGTACACAGGATATGCCAAGACTGTATTTAATTTCATTTATCATCATGAATTCACCTTATGGTACTCGGTATTGATACGAAACTCATTCAGGGCTATAATTCTTTACGCGCTCACACGCCTCACCCCACCCGTCACGCTTAACGAAACTATACCGAGACCAGCGGGGCTAACACAACTGACGCCGCGCCGTGACGCGAGTCGAGAACGATCTACCCTCCTCTTTCCAATTTGCACGGTGCGAGCGAGACAGGAGACGCTCAGTCGCGCGCGAAGCGACAGAGCAGCAAGTTGTGCTAGACGTACAGGCGGCTCACTCATTGATTTGGTCGCGCCGCTTCAAGTACATGCTCGGCTCGGCTCTAGCCGGTATGTTAGAGCTGCTACGGCACGCACGAGTTCTATCGCAGCGCGTTGCATGTGACAGAAAGGGATGGCCACGTTTAAGGTCACAGCTCATTAAAGCCACCCGGCACCCGACCCACACCGCCTCGCCTCGAGCGGTTAGTATTCTTTATATGGATTTGTATGGGCATGCGCTCACTACATCAACTCCGTAGTTAGTAGAGTTCCGAGGCGAGGCGGTGCGGGTCGGGTGCCGGGTGGCTCTAATGAGACCTTGAGGCTCGTTCAGCATACCTAAATAGGGGATTTGTTAACAGAGAACCTTCTGTACGTAGTGTTATTATTTATTCTGTGACTCTACCTAGCTACCTATATACATTTAGTTACTACGAATCGCGGCGTCAATATATATATATATTTGTCGGTGACCGTTGAGGTGAATCTAAAACTAGTCACATAAGCGGCTGGTGACGTGAACCTTCTGTACGTAGTACTATATAAGCTTTTATTACAAGCTTTTTTACAAGCTTTTATTTACTTTCATCTGTTCCCTCTCGAGAGTATAATAAAAAAAAACATTTGTTCTCGAAGCTCTCGGGGTTACTAGTTTTTTTAATCGGCATGTTTACATTTGTGAAAATGCTGAACGACATTGGAGCTAGGCGATTTGGATTGGATCGCAATTAAAAAATAATAGAAGGATCAGTTAACAGTTTTACAGCAAATAATTAATTGATTAAACCCAAATCTTTAAATCCTGAGGACGTGGGCGTTTCCATTTAAAGAAGATTTCCCAATAATC
This sequence comes from Epinotia bilunana, assembly GCA_947049275.1. NCBI lineage: Eukaryota > Metazoa > Arthropoda > Insecta > Lepidoptera > Tortricidae > Epinotia > Epinotia bilunana. The sequence goes on along the minus strand of OX346275.1, from coordinate 9,789,192 downwards.
TATTTTAGTACATTCGATCAACTTTCTCTTGGCGGTGGCGTGGGTTGTACAAGTCGTTTATTAATATCAGGACTTTTACTCGTGAAAGCAATGTTACATTTATGGTACAAAACAAGATTGAATTTTGATTGTTCTCGGTCCAGAAAACTATTCACGAATCAATCATATTTATGAATCAGAAACGAAATGATTCAGTCATTCAGAAAATGCTCATGCCTAGCACGATTAGCTAGGATGAGACGACCGGTCAGCCTAGTGCGTAGCGATGCTGCCTACAAAGGTGTAAGTCCTGGGATCGCATCCCGGTAAGGGCAAATATTTGTGTACTTAATGAGCATGAATATTTGTTTCTGAGTCTTGGATGTTTTCCATGTATTTAAGTATTTATATCTATTAAATATATATATCATCGCTTACTTTGGGGCTGGTTCTATTTGTGTAAGACTGTGTCATCACCATACCCCGGGGATTTGGGTGCGGGAATAACTTGAGAAAGAGTAGAGATAAACAGATAGGTTTTATTGACAAATAATCATATTGTGCCTAATGAATAAATACCTTCCTGCGAATTGTAAACAAACTACAATTTAATTTTAACTTAAGTAGCAGGGACTTTAGCATTTCTACCAAGCCCTTCGAGATAATAATAAAAATAATGTTAATTAATTACCTGCCGTCAATTAGTAGTTAACACGATTTTCAAAATAAACAATTTTTTTTCTACATTTGGAAGCTTCGGCGTCTAGCTGTAAATATCCATTTCAACAAACTTAACGATCTTTCTACGTCGGCAGTCGTAATAGGTGCAAATTTAATTTTTTTGAAGAAGTCAATTGTTGCACGATGTGTTTGCGATTGCAATTCTATTTCTTTGCCTTGTAACAATTCATTCATAGCACACCAACTTTAGTTTATTAAAAAAACTTTTTCCTTTTACACTCAAGTTTAATTTGGAGATGTCTTGATAGGGTCTATGAATGATTTTTAGAGTGTCGTTAATAGACAGACTTGCACTCTGTACTTTTTTAATGGCATTTAGGATAGTCATTAAATAACTTGCTATGAAATTTAAGTCGCTTCTAATATTAGCATTCCCAAATGCTCTTTTTGCTTTACTAACACTGGCCTTCTGAGGGACTGAATGTATTCAAATCACTTTTAACTTCATCATAATGTTGGCTATAATATGCCGCTGCTTCTAGCCAGGTCCCCCATCGAATGATTGTTGGTCGGGGTGGCAAAGGTACTCCGGGAAGCATTTCTTGAATTTTTTTGATTCTTTTCGGAGACTTCAGAAATGTCTTTTTAACATTGGCGATTAACGCATCCACGTTTGGATAAAGTTTTCTGACGTGTTCAGCCACTCTATTTAAACCGTGAGCTAAACATGTGACGTGCAAAAGATTGGGAAAAGTACTTTTTAAATTCCTTCCTGCTTTAAGCATGTAACCTACGCCGTCAGTTAGAAGTAAAAACACTTTATTGTGATTATAATATGGTCGACGCCCCATAATTCATCAAGAGTACTTGTTACAGTGTTGGTTATTGTTATATTGTTAGTAGTGTCTAAACACTTGCTAGCTATCAAGTGTTGAGTGCCAATCTTATCATTACGTAACGCCCCTATTATGACATTAGCTATTTGACGATCGTTACCATCCTTGGTTTCGTCCACACCCACGTAAATATACTCCTTTTTAAGCTCATTCCGTATTGTATTCATTTTTTCATCGTAAACTTTACTTAAATATTCCCGCCGTAGTTGACATTCTGAAGGAACTTTTACAGTTTTTTCGAATTTTCCGGATACACATTTTTCTATAAAATCATTAAATATAGGATTGTTAAGTTGCGTCCACGGTATGTTACAACCCACAACAAATTTCAACAGCTCACTATTGAAATCATGTATCTTACCCGTATGTTTATTGGACGCAACATGTCGTGTTACACCAAACTTCGTTTGTGCGAAGCTAACATTACACTTGGTGCAAAAGAACATTGAATCTCGAACCTCTATTTCTGGATTATTTTCTATCCACGAATGCACGAACTCGTAACGAGCTTTTTTCCGTGAAGGCATGTTTGTATTAACTGTTATATAGTATTTTGCGTATTGCGTATATGTAAATTACATAAGACAAAGGCACGGTATGTATGACAGACATTGAATGTCAATAATAAAAAAATATGTCAAATATCAATCTTGACGTTAGATATCTGAAGTGTTTATTAATTTATAAATACATGAGTAAGAACTGAACTGAAGAGGTTGATAATAAATTACTGAGCATTTATTTGATATCATACTAGATGTTATCCGCGGCTTCGTAAGCGTAGTTAAATGAAATATTTTCAAATAAATCAATAATTGAACGTATGTTTTTTTTTGTATTTTTTTATTCAATTAATTATTCAGTAGGTAAGTATACATTCTGTTATTTAATTCATACCTATTCTTTGGCTTATGTCATTCATTCCCGCACCCAAATCCCCGGGGTATGGTCATCACATTTATTTATTACTAGCTTCCGCCCTCGACTTCGTCCGCGTGGACCCGGGATAAAAACTATCCTATATTTTAATCCAGGCTATAAACTATCTTTGTGCAAAATTTCATTCAAATCGGTTGAGCCGTTTAAGCGTGATTGAGTAACAAACATCCAAACATCACATTACTTATTTATTTATACGTTTGCGTTATGTCGGACATAAAGCATTCGTCCCTCTCACACTTCAATATAAATACCTACTTCTTGCCGGGACTGACCTGGTAAAGGTCGCGGGTGACGCAGGACTGGTCATTGCGGCACGCTTTGGGGGCGGCGTATGTCCAGCAGTGGACTCTTTCGGCTGATATGATGACGAGTAAGGGAGAAAAGCTACACGTGCGACATAAACGCGATCATGTTAGCTGGGCAGGATTTCACATTGCCTCTGGTCCATAAATCGCTCTCTGCTTGTATTCGCGTCCTTTAAGTCCAAAGCTTGTTAAGGCAACTTAGCGGAGTATTATAATGGATCTAACTTCGTCGGCTGCAATGTTCGATAGGTACCTATAGCTAAGTCCGCGTGGGAGTCCCCCGAGCACGCCAGTTCCAGTTGAGTAAACCACAACAGACATAAAAGTTTTACAGGTAAACCATCAGCTCTTGAAACTTAGCGTGATAAGTACACGCGCAAACTTAGCTTACTTAATAATGAGTGCACGTTCTGGGGAGCGGTCGGGGTTGCTTGTTTAAGGGTATAGTGGCTGGGACGTGTGCAAGCGATGGATTAACGCCATAAGGTTGTCGCACACGTAACCGCTCTTTTACTAGCAAGCAAAATTTTTCGAAGAGTAAGATTTATATTGATACTAGCTTCCGCCCGCGACTTCGTCCGCGTGGCCCCGGGATAAAAACTATCCTATATTTTAATCCAGGCTATAAACTATCTTCGTGCAAAATTTCATTCAAATCGGTTCAGCCGTTTAAGCGTGATTGAGTAACAAACATCCAAACATCCAAACATCCAAACATCTAAACTTTCGCATTTATAATATTAGTAGGATTAGATTACTTTACAATATATAAACAGTTAACACACATAAAGATGATAAGTTGATTAGCCAAATATATCAAATGTCTTGTAAAAAGTAGCAAAGTCAAATTTTGAGCATCAGTTTATCCAAAATCCAAAGTTATCTGCTTTGTGTAAATAATTCCACTGTTCAAATTTAAGAAGTTGTAGTTTTTTACACCAACGATTGTTGTAGTAGCAAAGATAAGGTATTATCTACTGAACTTGGCACCCATTTAGATCTCAATTATTTTGTCGGCGAAGTTGACAACCACGTACATTCTTGGTATTGAACTTGGCTCCCATTTTCACATTTATCTTTTTGGTGGGATATCATAATTTTTTATTATTGACTACTCAAAAGTAAGTTATTTATGAAATTATATTGAGTTTCTCAATAGATCAACAAAATATAATTTCATAAATTACAATAAAAATTACCCAAAGCCCTACCCTACATGTAAGCCTAAAATATTTGAAGAGTTCTCTCGATTCCTTCAGGACTCCATTCCACTGACCAAATGACAATTCTACTTACAAATGGTGCTTTTCAAGAGCAAATACACGAGTTCCTATACGAAATACCCAAACCTCTATAGGTGTTCCTATAACATTTGAAGATTTTCTTGATTTCTCCAGGACCCCATCATCCTGAACCTGATCCTGACCCTGACCTGATAACAGTAGTCCCATAACTTCGGAAGTCCCTTTCAAGAAAAAAACAGTTTTTTTCAAATCGGTTTATAAATGATGGAGTTCTGAGGTAACAAACATAAATTAGAACTATAATATTAATAATAAATAATACTTAAACATTCCCCATTTTTTAGGGTTCCGTAACCAAAGAGTAAAAACGGGACCCTATTACTAAGACTTCGCTGTCTGTCCGTCCGTCCGTCTGTCTGTCACTCAATCCGTCCGTCCGTCCGTCTGGCTGTATCTCAAGAACCGCGATAGCTAGACAGTTGAAATTTTCACAGATGATGTATTTCTGTTGCCGCTATAACAACACATACTAAAAACAAAACAAAATACTTATTTAAGGGGGGCTCCCATACAACAAACGCGTTTTTTTTGCCGTTTTTATAGATATATGGTACGGAACACTCCGTGCGCGAGTCCGATTAAATTAGTTTTTTAAAACACATACCACTTTTGACACCTTAATAATTCCAAATAGATTTGGAATTATTAAGGTGTCAAAAGTGGCTCCAAATGGTTCGAGTAAATATACTCACGGCTGCTGCGTCACCAGTTCCTTTTCGCTTTGAACTTGGCTGGACACGCTGCCGTGTGTCTAGATTTCAAGTACTGTATCTCTCTCAGGGTGCCCTGAAAACCAGCGCCTTTCGCATGTATTGCTGCCGGCATATGCTGATTGGCATCCAATTTGGTGCATTTCCATACTTAGTAGGTAGTTATAGTTATTTGCTACAATTGTTATGCAAGGTTGCAAAAATTGTTATTTGGCGCAAGTGCTTCTATTGAAAGCCGAGCTAGCTAAGGATTGTAAGAATGAACCATGAGCGAAGCGACAACTTTTCACCTCATTACCGCTAGGAAAATTATAAATGTAATGAAAGTAATGAAAATTTGGACCTTATTAAATTTTCAATGAAAGTTTGCTTATATTTCATCAAAATTAAAGCATTTTATAATTATTAAATGTAACATCAACATTTTTGCATATTTTAAATAGTCTTCGTCTTCACGCTTACATTAAAAAAGTCAAAGTATGTACGGGTAAACTAAGGCTCACGCACGCATATTTTACTTTTTCCGGCAATTTATCAGGCATTTAAATACACATATGCACTAAAATTTTTAGACTAGACAAGGAATTATTAAAAGGATCAATACCGTACAAATGTTTATTATAAAAACTGGGGACTCGTCTGAAAAAGGTATGTCTAGCATAGTTCTTGCGAGAAAAACTCACATGGAATAATGATCTAGTTCGTAAGGGGAGATGGGGACAACCAAACGTCACTAATTACCTACGTTACGTTACTTTATTCATTATTAGTTATCTAGGAATACCTACTAATATTGTAAAGAGCCAATATTAGTAGGTATATAGTTCGAATACTTACTGAAATTATTCATCAGATTCAGATTTTCACCACTTAAATTTAATAAACGAACATTTAAAGAAGGAAAAAAATCAATCAACACTACATTATGGTAAAGCAGTTGTAGACACATCATAATAAAAAAGATTTATAAATTATATCCAAAAATACTGTTTTTTATTTTACTCAAATATGAATTTTAAGATCATTCCTAAGTGGTGTCAACCCTAGCGTCGTTTGACACGAGCGGGCAAAGACACGCGCGTTTAAGGTCGCTCCATTGTTCAATTTTGTCGGCACGGAAAACGGTAGGTATTTTTTATTCAGACTTGAGTATCTGTTCATACAACAATTATATGATCTGTGACCACAGGTGAAAGCCACCTTTGTATGTTCAGCACTTGACAATCAGAACTTACTGTTACTGCACCGACGCCGCACTGACATATACGGGACCGGACTACAGTAGTAACAAGTATACAGTAGTATCAAGGCGTTTGGTTTGCATACCTGCTGCGTCCAGTGGCCAGGTCTTTCTGCTTCTGTTCAGTCTCGTACTTCCTCTGCAGCTCGCGCACGTGCTCTTGTCGGATCAGCTTCTTGAGAGCCTCGAACCTGACACCAATTTCAACATTAGTTAAGAGAGAACAATGCAAACGATAGCGGAAACCATAAGTCTTGTAACATATCAGATTACTTATTTCGTTAGCTCTCAAATTGTAGCCATACCGTATACATAACACTAGAGTAATGCATAAAATGTCGACGGATAATAAATCAACATGCTTCGGTGGTTTGGGCATGTTGAGAGGATGTGTGAAAGTAGGCTGACTAAGAGGATTTACGTCCAGGAGATGGATGGAAGGGTCGGTAGGGGGCGGCCTAGGCGAGGGTATCATGACCAAATTTCAGCGATACTGTTAAAAGGCCAGGTCAGAAGTTCCCGCAACCGACGAGCCTGTATGAGGAGATGTATGGATGTGATCGAAGCGAAAGAAGTATGTAAGGACCGTGGTATTCGGCGTTCCTTAGTCTCTGCCTACCCCAATGGGATACGGGCGTGAGTATATGTATGCATGTATGTAATAAATCAACATTAAGTGAAATCACATCAGCCTCGTTTTGGTGGCACCAAGATTGTGGTCCAGCGGGGCAGCGATGGTGCTGGATACAGCATACAGTTAGGGTGTCATCCCCTAGGTTCCTTCCACGTTGATCATTCTCAACAATTGGGTACTTTCCTCATGTTGAGAGTTATAACGCAGTGTTGGCATTTTTATAGTAGTAAACTATTACAGTAAATGACAAAATATAGTCAATTTTTTTATTGGTTAAGAGCAAATTTAAATATATATAAATAAATATGCTGTGACATCACAATACTATATCAATTTTTATGAGCTGTATCGGCCTTAGTAAGGTGCGCCCTCTTTTTTGTCTTTTTACGTACTCTAATTGTAGTTAGTCCCATACAAACATTTAACCACTCAGAAAACTGGTTCGAATGGCACCGTGTTTTTTTAACAAGTAACTAAGTAAAGGGCGGCGGCGTGTAGTGGGGCGGAAAGGTTCTCGAGTGGCGACCACGTACCGGAAGGCGCGGCGTGGGTAGGCCCCCCGCAAGGTGGACTGATGACCTGGTAAATGTTGCTGGAGTCCGCTGGATGCGGGTGGCGCAGGACCGGTCACTTTGGCACTCTTTGGGGGAGGCCTATGTCCAGCAGAGGACGTCTTTCGGCTGATATGATGACGATGATGTTGTGTGTGGATCTCACCTGTCTCTCTGAGGGGGCACCATGAACGTAGGCCCGCGGGGTCTTGATGGTCCGGGGTACCGCAGAATCTTGCCTGAAGTATGAGGCACGTTCAGCATCCCAAACATCTGTAAAAAGGCTATCGTTACTACAACGAATCCTCATATACCTGTACATGCCAATTAGGTGCAGGTTGCTTTATATGTATCTAAGTAGGTATATCTATGTCTGAAAACGTTTTGACAATATTTAGTCTTGTTCAGATATTTGTGAGCACTTTAATCGGTCTCATACAGGTATCCGATAACTACTGTATACAGGGTGTTTGGGATAACGATGCACGAGTTTTTTTATGTTTATTTGTACCAAAAATTGTCATGATTTTAATTTAAAAACAAAGTATGAAATAAAAAAAGTATTAAAAGTATTAAATATGTTTTGTAGGTCACCATGACTGATTAAAAAATTATGAAAAACTCGATAAAAAAACTATCACAGATTGGACTTAGACATGTAAGGTTCAAACTCTTGCTAATAGTCCAATCTATCACCTCCTTAAGTTCCTACATCTTTATTTCAAACAACCTGTATATATACATACGAAACCCCCAGAGTACCGAACCATTAAGGGGCTACCCGAGGTTTTCATCGATTTTTGACAAGTTTTAAATCATATCTCCTACTTTTGCACTACAGATAGAATTATAAGTCAAACGGCTATCGGTTCCTCAATCTTTTATTTCCATTTTTGTCTACTGAATTTTGAAGGAAATGAATACTTAATTTTGTATGATTTTTTTAAACACCTTCAAAAAAACACTTATTACGTATCTCTATTGACGTGAAAGATCTAACATATACGAAATCTACATTAATTATTTGAGTTCGTCTTTGACGTCTCTAAAAACGTGTCTAGGGTTTTCATTTTAAACTAATTAACACAAAAGTTATGGCCAGAAAACCAGTTTTTTGGCTTAAAATTGGTCAACTTTGATGCCAAATATCTCGAAAACAATGAACTTTGAAGTAAATATGGGATACTAAAGCTTAAAGTCGTTGTTAATATAATAAGCCACAAAAAACATTAGAAAACTAAGGGATTCAGATCGACGGTCATGGGAGCCCCTTAAGCATTAGAAATGTTGACTGATTGTCAAGTCTGAAACTTTTCATGAAACGTCAGAAACGCTCTATTAGCAATGAAGTTTGTAGGGGAATAGAAACAGGTGACGTCACGATTTTCCATGGCCAAGCACTGTCCATATTTTGATCTTAATGTATTTAAATAAAGATTTTTATAAATAGAAAAATACAAGTTGAAGCATGATGTTTGTCGAGTATTTTTGAGTTTTATTTTTGGGTAATATAAGAAGGCATTTATTTTGACCGCTGTCACCGTACCGTACTAAGTAAATAGTACACATTTTCATTCATTTTATTTTATTATCTCCTATCATTATATTTACCGAACCTAAATAGTTGACAAAGCTTTCACTAAAAGGTTCCGTGCGTACGTGACCTTGCGTTCTGACCTTCGTACTCAATGACGTAAAATATAAAAACCGGCCAAGTGCGAGGCGGATTCGCACACGAAGAGTTCCGTACCATTATCTATAAAAACGGCAAAAAATCACGTTTGTTGTATGGGAGGAGCCCCTTTCAATATTTCTTTTATTCTGTTTTATAGTATTCGTTGATATAGCGGCAACCGGTAGGTACCTACATCATCTGTGAAAATGTCAACTGTCTAACTATCACGGTTCATGTGATAAAGCCTGGTGACAGACGGACGGACAGCGGAGTCTTAGCAATAGGGTCCCGTTTTACCCTTTGGGTACGGAACCCGAAACAGAGGCAGCATAAGTTGTCTATACGGAAATCCCTGTTTAAAAATAGCCACCACATCTGAAAGCTGAGACACGTTTATACATGTCCATTGACGAGGCGAAACTGAGGCAAGTTCGTGCAATTGCCTCAGTTTTAGTGTGCCACTTTTGGAGCGCTTATAACCTCTTTTTATATTACATAATTGTTCGTACCTACCTACCCATCTGTTGATACAGGGGCGCTACCGCGAAACGAAAACGAATTTTTTTCGTGTATCTCCCTCTCAGTCGCTCGAATAAGTTAGTGCGACAGAGGGAGACACACTTCAATTCAACTTCGTTTTCGCTTCGCGGTAGGGCCTCAGGGCTGTTAGTCTCTCGCCTCACCCCACCCCTCTACGCCTAACAAAACTAGACCTGAGCGCCTGCAACCAAGCGTTGGGGTGAGCTTAAAAGTAGTTACAGAATAGGGGGCTGATTACGCTTAGTAACTACGAATCGCGTCGTCAAGCATTGGCATACCTATAGGTTGCTAAAGTTTAACTCCGCACTAAATGTCATGTTGATGTCGTGGCGTGAGATAAGTAACTTTTCTCTTTGACAGAGCAATGAGAAGGTTTAAAATCGCGTGGGAAACTGAATGTCAATCATTAACGGGCGAAATATAAGTAGGTATAAGTATATGTTTTTTCATATGCGGCTGTAATGAAGTATTTATTTAGTCAGGTGAATATGGAACGTGCTTTGGCTTCTATATTAGTCAAAATAATAAAGTCAACAGTGTCAAGATCATATTAGATACATCCGAAAATTACTTCATTTCTACTTCAGCGGCAGCCTGCCTTTGATTTCAAATGCATGCCATTAACGTGCAATACGATCGCACGGAACAGATTGAAATAAGTTTGTAATGGGAATGCGACGACTTGGATCGAAGCTCTGCTTAACTCAACAAAGGTTACATAGGTAATAAAAGTATTAGGTAGGTAGGAGGTAATACCCGTCTGTTTTGGGCCTTACAAAAAACGTCAATGTCACAAAAAACGCAAAAACATTGGCGCAGCGGACCCAGCCCAGTGTCTAATGAATACACTGAATCATTTTTATTTGCACAAGACCGTTTATGTTCTATTAACTCAATAAGATCGATTTAAAATGTAACAAAAATAAACCCCATTTGCGACAGAACAAAAGTAAATCAATTATTCCAAAATGGCACGAACAAAGGCTGTAAATAGCCAAAGCGCGTTCGGAAACTCGTAACGAGCGAAACAAAGAAATCAGTTCAAAGCGTTCGAAAGCGTTGTTCGCATTACGTTTTTTTTTCTATTATTAAGTTTCTGTAGCAATTTGTGCTGCCAAAGACTGCCTTTGAAGCGGAATTCAAATCATATGTCTTTGAATGAGCTTGGTTTATTTAAATGTCAGTTCTGTGTACCTACCTATCTGTATAATCTGTATTGCAGTGTAGATATTTCTGATTGCAGTTTATTTATATAAACTGATGAGAACATTGACATACTCAGTTGTGTCTAAAGATAACCTGCAAATGAACACGAAGCTAATTATAGAATAACTCAGTAAGTAACAATATCGTTAATAGTAGTGAATAAAATAAAAAACCTCGAATAAGTTTGTAAACTTAAGGCACATTTTCGGCACGATACTCAACCGGCCTTGTGGCGCAACGGATAACGCGTCTGACTACGGATCAGAAGATTCCAGGTTCGAATCCTGGCAAGGTCGCATTATTCTTTTTTGTTTTTTTTTTAAAGTAGAATTGCCTTGCTATTATTTTTTTATATTTTTTTACACACAAATTGTTTGATAAATGTATCTTATTAATTATTTATTTTTCTGTTTATTCAGTTTCTAACTGGCAATATACAGCCATATAAAATAAAATTGTAAGTACCTATTTATTTAACTAATGAAGTAATCGTAAGATTTGAACAATGTGGACTTTAAAAAAAACTCGATTTATAATTTTTATTCGTAGATATTTCAAGCAGGTGGCGTGGAGGTCGCCGCAAGATACCGTACTGCCCCGCTATTCTGTCACAAATATATCTTGACACCGTGATTCATAGTAACTATACGGTGTAGGTAGAGGTCTAGTTTCGTTAGGCGTGACGGGTTGGGTGAGGGTGAGGCGCATGAGCGCGTAAAGAATAACAGCCCTTTACATCAAGCACAACTTGCTGACAAGTCGCTTTGCGCGCGACTGAGCGTCTCCTTTCTCACTCGCACGGTGCAAATTAGAAAGAGTAGGGTAGATCTTTCTCGCCTCGCGTCGCGGCGCGGCGCCAGTTGTGCTAGCCCCGCTGCTGTGGCTAGGAGGCTCTGTTCCGACTGATCATTTAATCGTATATGATTAGTATTATTCAGTGTCACATACATGGACTAGGGACTAGAGTCACTGTGCTAGCAGGCCGACACACGTAAAAAGAGCTCTGCGCGCCATATTAAATGTATGGCCGCCAGAGCTCTTTTTACGTGTGTCCATCTGTACTGGGGATTACAAACAGCGGTTACAGGCCCCTATTTCACCAACTTGACAATTGTCACCTGCCAACGACAATTCTCGATACATTGCTGGATCCACAAGTACCCTAGCGACCACCTTAATTTGAGGTGACAATTGTTAAGTTGGTGGAATAGGGGCCAGGTCGAGTATGTATACACAATTTCAACGTTACCATTATACAAAATTTACTTTACTCTTTTACATTGCTCTTGAGTTCGACGAGTCTACGCATACTCATATTCATTTATTACATCCACGCACACACATTACATTAAACGCCAAAATGTTCAAATAATTTAAATTAATTTGATTGAGTTTCTGTCCCAAACCCTCGCAATTTAATTGCATGCTGTCAGTCAGAAACCAAACAAATAATAATATTCGAATATACCTATGTATCTTGAGTGCATATATTCATCTGTCATGGGCACTTTGAAAGTAGGTCATTGTTTAACTAGGTACTAGTAGCGGGTTGTAATTGTCGCGTTTCGACCTAAGGGCTAAAAAGTAGAAAAAGAAAGCAATGGCAAAAATCTTTACAGCCACACTGCTATGAAATTTTAAATATTGATTATTGAAGCTTGTAGGTAATCATCAGTACAGTCAAATGTAAAAACGATGTCTAATAAATATGTCCCATCGCTCTTACGTCAGCGGATTAAATCGATACATGTTTTTGCATTTGACTTGACCACAATTTAACATTTAGTAATACCAACCTCGTCGTAATCCGGGGTACGCACAACGTTGGGCGGTGCCTTGGTGACCACTCGCCCGAATGCCTCGCGAGGCACCGACGGGTACTGGTATCTGAACCTGCAACAACATACCTAATTACCAATCTATTCTTTTTCGGCAGACAATACAACTTTGTACCATTTGGCGTCGAGACCCTCGGTCCGTAGGGTGCCAGTGCGCAATATTATACATTGTGATACTAAGTGAGGTATGTTGATAATTACATCAGAGGCGGAATTGTTGATGCCGATGATTGATAAGAGAGCCGAGGATGTAATTATCAAAGCTCACGCGTTTCATACGACTTTTTCAACACATTTGCAAGGAAAAAAACTTTTAGATCAAATGAAAATGTTAAGTATAGGCTCCTCAGTTAAAATAAAAATATCCTTTAGTTATTGATTTGCAACAGGTTTTTACTCACATATTGTACACTGACAAGAATTTCCAGTGGCGTCAACTCTATTTACCTATCACTTTTCTATTCACCAACAAGTCAACATTTTTTATAATAACCAAAACATGTACAATGTTTACAAATATTTGTGAATTATGAAATCTCTAAACAGCCAATGCAAAATAAAATAAATAGTTAGATACGTTTTAAAGTGGTATCTTTATTAATTCATGTAAAATGTTAGCAAGTGTGAATAGTTTTACTAAATTAAACGTTTCTATGTCATATCCAAAAAGAAAAAGTCAATTAATTAACAAGTAGGATTTAATTTGTTTAGTCGAGTAAGAATCTTTTTGGCGAGAATTAAAAAAAGCTGTACATTCCGTACTACCCGGTTAATTTTAAAATGCACCGTGTTCATGTATACACCTTGCTGGAAGGTGCCAACGTGACTTAATCGGGATATAACCATAACACATGAGTATCGTAATGTTATAAAACACGCGTGTATACCCAGGATTATGAGCCTAAAAGCGACATAATAGGAGGAGACATATTACGAGCAAATGTGTTGAAAAAGTTATTTGCGGAAATCGCGAAACGTCGGGTTGACGTAACTGGTGACCCAAGAGCTGGCGCGCAACGTATCAGCATTGCATTTCAGCGAGCAAATGCCGCCAGCATCCTCGGTACAATGCCTCGAGGGCTTTTTTACATTTGACTTAGTTTTAATTTAATTTAGTTAATGTTAATCATCTTGTATATTCTTTAGAAAATAAATGAGACATATTAAACTATTTAAATCAAATATTTGTATGCTTGCGCTTGGTCTTACCAAGTATGTAACTGTATTTTTTTTACATAATCTTTTATATAATTTTCGTAATACACAATTTGTATTTCTTCTACATTTTCCGATTTTAAACTCCTTCGCCTAGGTGATATGATAAAATCCATTTCAGCCAACTAAAGGACCGTTCTAAAGCTACTGTAGTAATCGGGCCAAATAATTCATAGCGGTTATGAATTATTTCTGTACGCAGTTCCACTGCTTTTCCTTTTTTTACTATTACAATCATTCCCGTGATAATAATTATAGCATGTAATTCGTTAACTGAAATAATATATAATAAGCTTACCTAGGTACCTGATGTAATATTGTGTAACAACCAGACATGTAAGATAATAAGTTTGATCAATAAATTACTGATTCAAAAATTGTTCGTACGGATGTCGATAGAATAGTCGATATTTAATTAAGCACTAGTGAAAAGTGCATTTTTGCTCCCGTCGTCCGGGCTTTGCTTATAAATACATAAAAAAATTAAAGCTGCGAAATTAATATCAACTTGACTTTGTAAACTTACACGTTATTCAAATTATTGGATAAATTTCGAAACACTCAATGAATGACGCAATCGGGAAAATTACAGCGTGCAAAGTCGGGCCTAAACAAACTTCAATATCTGAATGAAATGTTGGGAAAATATTGTTTCAAACATAAAGTTTCTGGGTTATTATTTTACTAATTATGAACTTTGTTGAGAAATAACATTGAAAGTAAGCAGTTGTTACGAGTGGCTGGGGTTTGACCAGCGAGTTGTCATAAAAATCGGCCAAGCGCGTGTCGGGCCACGCGCAGTGTAGGCTTCCGTAGTTGCCTGCCTTTCTTAGTTACATCGACACGCGCGCGCCAACTTGGCAAATGGTTGCGTCGGCTGAATTTGTACGAAAATTGGCCTTTCCAAGTACACATACCCGGGATAAAAACTATCCTATATTTTAATCCAGGCTATAAACTATCTTCGTTCAAAATTCAATCTAAATCGATTAAGCCGTTTAAGCACGATTGAGTAACAAACATCCAAACATCTAAACAATATAAACATCCGAACATTCGCATTTATAATATTAGTGGGATAAGAAAGAGGACACGTCTCTGAGATTGTACCTTTGCAAATTGGTATGTAGGAATTAAGTATTCTCCTGAAAATAATCCGATTCTAAAAAAAATATTCGTCACCATACAACGTGTAAAAAAAAATAACGCAAAACCGTTTAAGGGCATAACAGGTATCGTGTTCTGATAAGAAAAAAACTAAGAGATTTTTTTTGCCGCGATTTTTTTTTACAAATGCATGGAGCATGTCGCCCTAGTCAGCCGACGCTGAGAGAACACGATACCTGTTATGCCCTTAAACGGTTTTGCGTTATTTTTGTTACACGTTGTATATAATGGATTTTGAATGGGGTCTTGATGGGATGGGATTGATCTTAAGGTGGTATGAATGGCTTTATTTAATCCTGCGGTTCTGCCTGGGTTCTTCGGGTGAAGCCGCGTGGGCACCTAGCACATTATAAAATGCACTTTTATCCTCAACTTCATTATGGCTTCTCTATGTCTAAATGGGATTAAACCTTCCCGCGCCACCCACTATTTATACAGTTCAACTTAAATGTACAATTGTGTAGGTGGCATCTATTACTTCTGTCGTCACCCAAAATGCCTCGTGTCGCCGATATTAACTTGGATATTCGTCTTAGGGTGTGTTACACCAAACTTTCTGGAATCGTTAGCGGTGTTCGTTAGTAAATAATGAAATAAATAAATGAAACCGGTTAAATAAATTTAGTTGTTCAAGTAGGCCGCAACGGCTGTTTTAAAAGTAAACATCTGAATGTATATTAAATTAAATAAATATTACAGGACAATCTTACACAAATCGACCTAAACCCATAGTAAGCTCCATAAGGGTTGTGTTATATGTACTAGACGACGATATATTTAATAGATATGAATACTTAAATACATATAGAAAACATCCAAAAATCAGAAACAAATAAGTATGCCTATCACACACATCCGGGATTCGAACCCAGTACCTTCAGCTCCGTAGGCAGCTTCACTACCCACTAGGCTAACTGATCGTCATGTATGGAATGTTTGACAGGTTTTCATGGAATGACAGCTGCGGAAGCCATATTAAACGTTTGATCAGCTGTAATCGTAAGTTGGTGCAAGCGTTTCTACATTTTTTTTTCATTTGAAAGTCCGTTGCAACTTAAGCTTTCTATGGAGCACGACGAGCTAAATTAGGACAGCGGGTATTCTATTAATAATCGGATTCGCGGCGCATCCGCTTGCGAAGCGTCCTTTGGGGAGTGGCGTTTCCATTAGGACTCCGTAATCAGCCGGCCCTCGCGGTCTAGGGTTGTCACCGCGTACTTACTACGTCACGGCACTCCTTCATTTAGGAAATATTAAAATAAATATTAAACATTACATTCTTTTGTTATTATTATGTGTTATCTACCGTGTCCTCACTGGATGAATCCAACGGAAGACCAACGCTGGCTACAAAGCTAATGATGATGTTATTCCAATTCTACGACAGATCGGGAAAAATGCCCGCGATTGCGCAACTTTGCAAACGAGCGCTACGACAATAATATTGTAATTTTTCTGTACAAAGAAATACGTTTCGATCATGGACCTATAATTGCTCAGGACAAGCTATGGTACCTAAAAATAATACCACGCCACGACCGAGCTGGTAGTATACAAGTCTCAATAAGTGTGACAGAAAGGGATATATCATTCGTTGTCCTTGTCATAGTTCCACTTTTATTTATTTGGCGCAACCGAGTTAGTCTGAGGTTGCGGCAAATAAACCATTACCAGCCCATATTAGGTAGGTTGTTTATGGTATGCCGTAAGCCATTTTATGACCAATTCTTAATTTGGCTGCATTGAAGCCTTTCCGTCCTTCATGGTGGCACGCGTATAGCTCCTCTGTAGAAATCAAGCTACCTAACAGAAGTGGATCTTGGCTTCCGAAACTAGACCGACAGATTTCTCTGTCCGTTTTGGCTCTATTTCAAATACAAATAATTTACTGTGTGAAAGTGAATAATTATAGAGTCGACAGTGGTTCCATGGTTCGTCACAATCAGCCATTATATGCCGTACAATAATTAAAGATTCTACAAGCATGTCATTGAAATTAAATGTACTAAAAATTAAAAAATCAATCTCTATACTAAATATATGAATTATTGAACAATAAAAAAAGAAATATCAATAATTTTATTATTTATTTATTCAATAAACAGAATATAGAAACTTAATAATTAACAGGGTCCCATAAAACTGTCAGAGCAGTTCGTCTGTGTGATCACTTTATAGTACAGAGTTAACTAATTTGTACATACTTAAGCTGTGTTTGTAAATGTTACAGCTATCTATGCCTTATACTTAAGTGTGTATACGTAAATGTTTTAATTTTCTTTTAAAGTCGTTTTTTATACTTTCACGGCTGATGGTTTCTGGTAAACTGTTCAGAAGATAGAGGATACGTTTTTTTAGCGTTCTATCACCATAATGGTTTTAAACTTTCGCTACGCACAGTTTACCGGACGCCATAGCCCTAGTAACATATTTGGGTCATTGTCAGATAGTAAAACAAAAATCGTCTTTTCAGTGGGCAATTGTTAAGGGCTTATGTTTATATATAATATGTTTTTATCGCATAGAATTATAGAAGAGACGACACGGTTTATGCGAGTTCAACCAAAAATTAGGCTTTAAAGCCCTTAACTTTGGCAATGTCCACCGAAAAGACGCGAACCTAAATCTGACAACGACCCATTTATTATCGACTGTTTATATCAAGCTATTCTCAGAGCTAGGCTCTAGACTGCTATGGTTATTTATATCAAGTAGATATTTATGTTTAAGACTTACAGGCAGAATTATACAAATTTTGAAAAGAAGTTTATAGTTTTGAAGTTTACCTTTACATTTTTGTCTAGTTTTACTGTTTACTAATAACTTTATAAATCTAAGTTGTATGTTTTCTAATCTATCAATGTTTGTTTTAGTTGTGAGTCCATCGCTGTCAAGGGCGTAACTTAGAATTGAGTCTACTAGTGACATATATAAGCACCTTAAAGTACTAACAGGTATCTTTAAACTTAGATGAAAGAATTTGCCTAATAATATTCTAAGTTTATCGCAGATCGTTTAGCGGTTCGCCCACTCCACACTCCACACTCGTTCAATAAGGTATTTGATTCCAAGGTATCAAACACTTTTTTTTAATCGAAGAATACTGCTATTACATGTTTTTTATCATTTAGGTAACTATTTATTTCATTTGTAAATTTGGATAATAGAGTAGTGGCACTCTTTCCTTTTTGGAAACTATGTTGACACAAAATAAAATAAAATTGGCTAAAAATAAATCAATGATCAATGATAATTGAGCTTATCATTTTACGCTATCAAAGCGATTACTCTGTAACCATTCATGCCACCGGCATAGTTTATGTATCATTATAAAGCTCACAGAAAGTTCTTATTATATAAAGCCCGTAGCAATGCCAGAATAATTACTTAGGACTAGTACATCAATTTTAATCGAGAGAAAGTACTCTAAATCAAATATGCCTGTTTGTCAAGTGTAATATTTCTTATTATTGTATATGTCAGATGATCAGATGATGCAAATGATGTACGAAAGACATCTGTTAGAGTTTAATAAACGGTTCACTAATTTTTGACCAAAAAATTATTGACAAATGGTAATTTGACAAACAACGTTTCACCAAATGATCATTTGGCAAACGAGACATTTGACAAAAGTATCATCTTACAAAAACTCACTTAGCAAATGATCAATTAGCAAACACTACACTTGGTAAATGGGTTAAATAATAAAATGTCAATTGACCTTTTTTCATTTCAGCAAATAATATGATTCGCAAATTAAGCATTTGTCCAAATGTCATTTGACAAAATGTTATTTCATAAAAAGAACTTCTTTAAAAATAGTCGGTTCGCAGTTCAACCTAACACTCCTCCTCGCTTCGCTCGTCGTCGTACCTAACGGAGACCTAGGTAGACAGACATTCCGCAATATTTTGAAAAACACTTTGTATCCCTGACTGACGAAGATAGCAAAACAATTGCGTATTGGTTTAAAGAAACTAAATTTTCCAAATAATGTGTATTAATTTGACCCAGACCATATCTATTATGAGATTTATTAATAAACGTACCACTTGTCAAATAATACATTGTACCAAACGTTTTTAGACCAATAGTAGTTTTGTCTGATAACTCAATTGCTAAATGTTCATTTAGTCAAATAATTATTTATAAAATGTAAATCTGTTGATCATTTGGAAAAGTGAGTCATTTGTAAAATGACTAGTAGTAAAATGATCAATTGGCGAAACATTTTTTTGCAAAACGTTGTTTGTCAAGTGTAATTTTGCCAAATGAATTTTGGTCAAACGGCAGGACACCTTAATAAACAAATGTAAAGTGGAAGCAAGCTTGACGAACGTAATTGGAGAAAGCTATAGATAAATCATCATTTCAACATAGATAAAAGGGGCGCGGAACAGGTAATAGCCAATTAAACGTAAAAACTTTGAAATCAATCAGAAAACTGAAAAGTCCCGATTACACTCGTTATAGACCCCACTAATTAGTGAATCAAAATTAGAATAAAAACAGGCTTAAAATTACGGAAATTTGTGTCAGTCAGATCCTCTTGGAAGGAACATCAACTAAGTGTCAGCCAAGTCCTCTTGAGAAGCAAGCAACTAATGAAAATGAGTACTATCGACAACACAGCTAACTGACCATCGGTGCACCTTAAGTGCATTGTAATAAGGTTCTGTATAAACACAGGATGGTCTGTTAACAGTGTTGTCGTTTGTACATGAGCAGTAAATGGAAAAAAAAATAGGGAAAGTGATAGGAATGTTTGAAAGATTTTAGGGCAGTGTTAGGGTGTTTAATAAATAAGTAATTGTAAAGGTAGTGTCATTGTTCGAATATATATTTTTTTCCTTCAATTCCTCATACTTAGTTTGTTTTTATAATTTCAACTCCAGTAAATAGGTAACAGGTCATTGGTAAGGTAAACAGGTAACAGGTCATTGGTAAAGGTAAACAGCAGATATCGAGTAGGCTCCGAATTTACAAGCCCAGCGTATCTGCGAGCAGTCGTGGGCTGCCACAGGTATCGGGTGGACTGCCAGGATTCTGTTCCGGGTCGTACCTGTGCGCAGGATTTGTTAGGTGACTGTAGGGTGGCATACGCCGCTGCTTGAAGCGAATGGCAATACACCCAGTCGGCGCAAAACCGTCCTAGCGTAGTTCAACGCTGCACGTCGAGCGACGTCAGCAGCGTGCCGGCGCTACGCGCTATAGAACGGTGCGTCGTGCACAGATAAAAGAAGAAATGTAGATGAAATTGTCCGTTAAAATTCTAATTTCATATTGAATTAGGTATAGTCCTAGCGAGTCTCGAAAGGGATAAAGGTTAGACTAAAAATATATTATTACTTCGAAAGAAAGAAGGCAAATAAAAATTCCTAATGACGAAAATCCCATTCAAGCATCTCAAAAAATTACGAAGCTATAACCGTCTTAATGTTGCTTGTTACGAGAGAACGCTAGCATATCGTGACGTCACAATCTTCGAGCGTCATAGTAAACGACAATCGTTTCATCTATCTAAAGGTGCGTTTTGTGAAAAAGGGACAACACATACCCCCTCTTAAAATTTTGGACACTTATTACTTATTATTTAACCTCTTGCGTTGCTTTTTTCCATTTGACTACATTTTAATCCTTTTTCAAGAAAATACATTATTGTTGATTATTTTATTTGTTGTCTACCCCCCTATTAAACTGGCTAAATTAAGAGTAACAGAAGACTCATACATCCTCATGGTTCTATGATTCTTCGTGGTGAACACGACTAAAGTACATATAGGAGCTGATATGTCATCATATATACTTTAGTCGTAGTATATCCATGACGTCAGTTTCAATTGCGTTTTGACATTTCTGTACGGCTATCACACAGCGCGCGAGCTCTCTCGATTTTTCTTGCACTATCCCTCTCTCTTTTATTAGAACACTTAGAACAAGAGGTATAGTGCGAGAAAAATCGAGAGTAAGTATGTCGCGGCCGTCCCATGATAGACATGCTTGTGACAAAAACAACAAATGCCTATACGTGATAGAAAATAGACAGGAGATACGACATTCTATCTATCTCGTTCCCACTTGTGTTATTGTATATGCTTACGTCTTGTCTATGACCCCAAACGGTGGTGTGGGAAGCTACCTCAAGAGAACAATAGTCAATAATAAAGAAGAATAAAGACCAAGTGCGGGTAGTTCGGAAAACCCGCGCAGCATTAAGATGTTGATGTCGCAGGCATATTGCATAATCATCTATATCTGTTGAAATAACAGCTAGCTGTTTCACAAAACAGTGCTGTTTTGTAATACGGCAGGTTGACGATCAGGCGGATTGAATACCTACCGGTCGTTCTTCAATACGATCAGCGGTAATGTAATACAGCGGGTCATTACCCGCCGCTTTGGCAATGTTTAGTTCCAATCTTTCATACTCGCGGCGGCGCCATCTGACATAACAACAACATTACAGCGGATTTTCATACCCGCTTAAGCCAGTTCGTCTCGCGACCAAGGATATTGTGTGTGACACATCTAAAACGTCGGGAAGCCTCAAAGAAGTAAATAACATACATACATACATTCACGCATTTCCCAAAAGGGGTAGGATAAGCACATGAAACTTATGTTTCAGCGCCACTTTTAGAATAAATGTGGGTATAAAAGATCGACAAAATGTGATATTGCAGTGATAGGTTGCTAGCCCATCGCCCACAACACACTTCCACCCTGCTCCCTTAGTCGACTTTTACGACACCAACGGGAAGAAAGGGGATGGTGAAATTCTAACCCGACACCTCACGGGCAAGAGAAGGAGGAAACATGGCCCACATGGGAAAAGAGGTAAATAAATAAGTTAGTAAAAAAAAACGCGATTAAGTCTCGCTTTTAAAAAATTATGTGTGATAATCGTGTAAGTTTAAACCAATATACCACAAGAGTATTTCCTAGGCAAACACAGTGTGATAGCGTTTAACTTTGAATTTACAGGTTAAATGGGGCACGAAGTTCTAGGAAATTGAGTTATTGTTCCCGGATACGTTCAATTATCTTTGTGATGAGATAGTTTGTGCGAAATACTAGACAATATGAGAAGTGACTCGGAAAACCTCCTATACTTGCTATAATGGTATTGTTAAGAAACTGTCATTTAAATTGGGCTTATTACAAGCTTTTGTTAACTTTCACCTGGCCCGTTGTCTGTAATCAAATCTTGCAAGTTAAATTTGATCCACTTCCCGGTTTCCGATTGAGTTGAAATCTTGCACGAATATGCAAATCGCGTGACAATGCAATATTATGATGACGTGGAGCTGATCTGATGATGGAGCTGGAAGGTGGTCATAGGAACTCCGTAATAAAACCACATAACCCCATCGAGTTTGGGCTCGTTAGATGTCGTCTCAATGAGTAGTTGATGATGGTATACAGAAAAGTACAGTCGGCAATAAAAGCTTGAACCAAAAATGACATTTTTGACAGAAACTCGTTTTTCAGTTTTCCCATGACTGCTTTTTTACACAACAGAATAGTAAATTGTTGTAGAGGCTAGAAAGTAGGTACTAGATGGACGAGTGGGTTCTCGAAGAGACGAGTCCATCTATTGCACATTTGGCCGAGACATTACATAGTGCTTTTCACGCCAATTGCGAGGCAATAATTGTAATTTTAAATCAAAATGAAGTACCTAATTAAAGATCATAATACTAAACAATACGGAACCCTAAAAAAAGAGCGCAGGCGCGGATACGTCTCGCCACCGGGGCGCCTTGGGATTGGTCGAATCGCTCTTCCAACTAGACTAAAATATGGTTGGACAGTTTCAATTGATAGATGGCCTGTGTTCGTGCGACACGTTCAGCTAATCACAGTTTTGAAGTCTGAAATCTGACCATCTTTTGCCACATTTGAGAGCAGTGTTGTTGTCTATTTTTTAGCCTCCATTACAACATGTACTATTTTTTTAGATACTTTTCAGTACGGGTTACAGTGTTTTGAATGTTTATGCTTGTATAATTTTCGTTACAAATCGACCAATTTATTTTTGTCCATACATTCTAAAAAATTTAAACCAAATATTGGTTTTCTTGAAAATATTACACAACCTTTTTTAAGTATTTTTTCGAAAAGCGCTCTTTATAAGCATTCAAAAACGGGTTGTTTCCTTATGACTATATGTCTTTGTTCGGTCACCAAAGTGCAGTACCCACTGACAACCCTAATCCTCATGTTTATTGTTGCATCCATTATCGGAATCCAATTAAGTGACGTCACAGCCGTCCCGATTGGCCGGTAATGCATGCGGGTTTACTTCGCAAACATTGTGTGTGCCTGGCGACCTGCGACCGTCGACAACATAGTGTAGAAAACACTAATAATAGTGTCAAGGTATTTTAGTAGCATAGTTTTGCAATGTATTGTACCGCTTTTTACTAAGAACTTCTTACTTTAACTTTGAACTTTTAACGATAGGCTTAGCCAATATAATTTCTTTTGACATGTAAATTGGTTTTACAAATAAACGAGTATGAGTAGGAGTAGTGACCCTGAAAGTAATTTCGTAAAAGATAAAAGATCGGTCCTCATAAATTTTCTAACTTCGTTGAAGTGCTTATTTTTTACACTTAAATTAATTCCAGTTTGTTTTTCTGGCTTCAAACTTAGTCTTTCATCTTAGTTATTACATTAATTAGCGCTAAAAAATATTTTATTTCTTTATTTCTACATGGCTTAGCCTAGGTTAAGGCGAGTAGATATACAAAGTATTGGTTTTAGAAGCGCGAAGGCTAAAATATGAACCGTTGAAAAAGTAGAAAAAAACATGCTTCAATATTTCAGAATGGGAAACAAGATATCTTCGTGACGACATCTTATGATTTGAGGAGCCCCGACGCGTTTGTTGCATGCTGAATCGGAGGACGGAAGTACGGGAGGGAACTGTGCTTACTTATGGCACAAATGGATCTGGTGCTAGGCCGGTGTGGAGCTCCCGAGTAGACGGTTCACCTCACGGTATTTGACTGTCCTCTAACCAAATACCATCAGCAAATGGAGGAAACTTTAACTATTTTACTTGAAAACTATCACTACTACTACTATGTATTCTTTCAAGTCGATAAACATAATTAGCTATACGATAAATAAATAATAAATACTCATTTAATTATTCTTTTGAACTTCTGGATGAAATG
Source organism: Epinotia bilunana (assembly GCA_947049275.1). Classification (NCBI taxonomy): domain Eukaryota; kingdom Metazoa; phylum Arthropoda; class Insecta; order Lepidoptera; family Tortricidae; genus Epinotia; species Epinotia bilunana. Next base: position 9,765,121 of record OX346275.1, on the reverse strand, counting down.
AGATTTCAGATGAGGCAAAAAATCGTAATTTTTACTTGATTGTCGTTTAATACCCGTGTGAAGTCGGTTTAGAATTTTACAACAACCTTTCTTCTAGTAGTAGGATTGAAGTGTGTTGTGGGCGATGGCCTAGCAACCTATCACTGCGATATCACATTTTTTCGAACTTTTATAGCAACATATTATGCTAAAAGTGGCACTGGACCATAAGTCTCATCTGCTCTGCCTACCCCTTTTTGGGAATAAACGCGTGGATCTATGTATGTAGTTTAATAACGTATTATTTGAGTTGGCTAAGGTAAATAATAAACCAGCCAAGCGCGAGTCGGACTCGCGCACCAAGGGTTCCGGACCATTATCTATATACAAACGGCAAAAAATTACGTTTGTAGTATGGGAGCCCCCTTAAATATTTATTGAAGTGAAAACTTCTTTAGCGGCGCTGTGCACTTTTTGTGATGGGGATAAATTGTTAAACCCGCCACAGGCCACGTGACCGTAAGATTCGTAAGACGTGGGATTCGGGACAGGGAAAAACTGTTACAATGTCATTGAGTTTTCACTTCTGCCGGCACTCCCGGAGTGCAATCCGGTCTTTTTTAGGGTTCCGTAGTTGACTAGGAACTCTTTTAGTTTCGCTTTGTCTGTCCGGCCGTCCGCGAATAATCTCAGTAACCGTTAGCACTAGAAAGCGGAAATTTGGTACTAATATGTATATCAATCACGTCGACAAAGTGGTAAAATAAAAAGTGATTTATTTTATTTTATTAGGGTACCTCCCGTATACGTAACGTGGGGAGTGTTTTTTTTTTAATTTCAACCCTAACGTGTGATATATTGTTGGATAGGTATTTAAAAATGAATAAGGGTTTGCTAAAATCATTTTTTCATTATGTTAATATTTTCGGAGATAATCGCTACAGAAGTAAAAAAAATGTCCCCCCCCCTCTAACTTTTGAACCATAAGTTTTAAAAATATGAAAAAAAGCTCAAAAGTAGAACTTTATAAAAAACTTTCTAGGAAAATTATTTTGAACTTGATAGGTTGAAAAGTTTTTGAAAAAAATTACAAAATAATTTCTGAACTAAGTTTATAATTTAACCGTATAAGCAGCTGTTTATGTACCTGTAATTTCTACAAAATCACAATGAAATGACGTGCTTTGAAATAAAGTAAAAAACGGTGAAAATCGGTTCACGCAATAAAGAATTATCCCATAAAATCATCATTCATCATCCACACTTTAAACTCGCGCGCAATAGTTTACTTAATTTGCCGATAGATGTCGTTTTAGGGTTTTGTACTTAATATATAAAGAAATACACCATCTGAAAATGTGAAAATGTGAACTGTCTAGTTAGACCAGGGTTTCTTAAAGTGTGGTCTATGGACACCTTAGGGGTCCGTGACATGATTGCTACGGCCAGTTCGTTTACTCTTAACGTAGGTAAGTAGGTACGTAACTAGAACAAATGAAACATGAGTTTTTTTTAACATTTTCTTCAACAGTGGTCCGCGGTGTTTTTGAAATTCTGAAAGTGCTCCATGCCTAAGAAAAGTTTAAGAACCACTGAGTTAGACAGTGATAGTTATCACGGTTCATGACATACAGCCTGGTGACAGACGGACGGACAGACATACAGACGCTTTACCCTTCGGGTACGGAACCCTACAACGGATAATAAAGTCCCTTCTACTTCCAAGATGTGATGATCACAACGTCTTTATTTGCTAAAAGTAGGCAAGATAACTTTTCTAGCTAGTTTTGAGCACTTCACCCTCGTGGCTACTTCTGCTGCTGGCGGTATTACTATAACTTTCGTACGATACTTATTGATGTTTTCAATAAAAAGTCGTCTTATTTTTTTATCGGAATTGGAAAAGTGTCGATGATTCGTAGTAAGTACTAAATCATTGGCACGCTTGATTTTGATAAAGTAAAAGTGTTCTAATTTTTTTCAATTCCATTGTACGACTTTATTCAATGCATTTTGTAAGACCGTCACAAAATGGAAACCTAAAAAAATTTGAAAAATTGTTAGATACTAAATAATTTTTTTTTCATTTATACACAGTGCTATTCCATGATTATCAAACCATCATTACCTAAAAAATGTTACAGAAACTGCATGACACAAATAAGTAAATTAAATACATTTTTCTGTGATCCCTACACTAGGCTAGGTCACATGATTCGCTGAAGATAAAAATAAGGTAAGCTTTTAATTAAAAGCGCCCTTAAACCTAATCCCAAATAAGCCTAAGCCCTAATCTAAGAACTTAACGAAAAAACCTCACAGAGTCGTCCATACCGTGAATAAAAAAAGTATGCATTTGTAATAATACTAATAATGTCGCCAGCCCTGCGAACAATCGCGTCACACGGCCCGGAGTCTGAAATGTATTCATGCAATCTCCAAGGTGCACAATGACGTCATTACGACCCGCCACACGGACGAGATACGTGTGGGTGTGCGACAATGTGCCTGTATTGCGTTCATCAATGGAGCTCAGAGTTTCCGACTTGTTTGCAAGTGTGGGAGTGGCAATAAAGCATTTGCCTCTTCCGGTTTTCGCGGGGTGAGTGTATACGGTATTTTGTAGTTTACCGAGAGTTTTGGTACACCCAAGGACTTTAATTGTTAAGCCATTTAAGTGTCAACAAATTTTGGTTCATTAATAGTTAAACTTTGAAGTGTCTAGTATAAAGTGAGCTCTAAATGGCACAACAATTAAAGTCCGTGACCGTACTACTGATGATGGTTACTGTACTAACTTTTCGAACGAGCGTAAGCACAATCCAACTCTAATTTTCCCATACAATATGTGATATTTAGATCCACCTGACGCACGTACAATGCGTTACGTAATCAACCAGCTAATTTCACTCCTTGAAAGACTCAACAAAGTTGTAGAGAATCAAATTCTGAACAATTTTGGTTCCTACCTTTTCTTAAGGTTTCATTTCCAAAATATCGATCCTAGAAGAAAAATTGTAAGGACCAAACTTGTAGAGAATCAGATTTTCTACAATTTTTGTTCTCACGGTTTTACTGTAAAATCAAAAATGGCCGAGTTATTCAAGAAAAACCGATTTTCGAATATACGCAGGAGCCTGATTCAGTCTACTTTTTGAATTTACACTCCCAGTGACCCCCCCCGTGGGACCTACAAAAAAATAATCCAAGAACTAATTATTCACGGGTCAAAATCTATAATGACTGTACTAACTGACAAGTAAGGAACTCTGGACGGCATAAATTTGCTCTCAGGAAAGTATAAAATCACCGCGCCAATTAGATGCTAAGGCATCTATTATGATTGAAAATCTCACGAACTGTTGCTGCTTTTGCAAGCTGTCACTTAAAGCCTCAATAGCCGCTGTTGCAAAAGGCCCAGTCACCTAATGTAGCCTATTAAATGTCAAAAGGCAATGAGACAATAGCATTATTCCCGCGCCCGCATTCATTCATAGTGCAATCTGCAGCGTGCACAAACGACGTCATTATGCTGCGCTGTGCTAACACTGATAAAGTAGCTTAGTAATAATATGCACGTTTGAGCTACTTAATTTATTTCTATAATCAAATCCTCACTATAGTACATTATTACAAAGGCCGAGAAGGAAGAGGTTGCCTGCCGAGTTTGATAAAGACCTCCGAGCGCAGCGAGGCCGGATAGTAATACGAGGCAGGTCAGGCAGGCAATCCTTAGTTCCCCCCGAGGTATGTTTAATGCTTTTCTCAAAAATAATGCTTGGTTTGAAAATTATAAGAAAATTCAGTGACAAAACTGCTGGTGACAGCGCGGCGCGAGCGGGCGGCGAACGCGCCGGCGATTTCGTATACAAATCCTATGGGACCGACCTGTAAATTCGTGACACCCGTAACATTGTGTCTCGCAGTCTATATTTTCACGAACAAGATATTATTTCCGAGCATGTTTGTCTATATCACATTTGGCAGGCAATCCCCTTCCTTCCCAACCTTTGTATTAAAGTACTATAAAAGTAAGAGAAGTGGAAATATTTAATATTAAATATTATCCTACTATTAGTAAGGTTAAACAAGCGAAAGTTTGGATATTTGGATGTTAGTTAATCAATCACGCTTAAACGGCTCAACCGATTTGGATGAAACTTTGTAGGAACATCGTGTATAGCCTGGATTAAAATATAGATAGTTTATCCTGTGCAGTGGGGACCACGCAGACGAAGTCGCGGGCGGAAGCTAGTTAAACATAATTATCTTTCTTAATATTATATCTTTGTTTTTCTCTGTTTTTGACGATCGTGTTATAAATTCTTATTTTTTTGACATTATGCAAATCTGTTGTAATTTGTATCATTAAATAAAAAATGTTATCTATTTTAATTAATGAGATTTAATTATATTTATTTTTATTTTGGCAATTGTACTACATAGATCTAAGAAATAAGTTTTTTTTTCACTTATTGCTTTTGACATGTAGTAGTTCTATTATAAATTTATAATGTATAAATGATGTACTCATACTATTCATAGTCTATAAATAGATTGACATTTTGTTTGGAAAAGTGCCCTCGTGGCCGAGCCTATTTGCTGAATGAATATATTTATTTTGATTTAGATTTTTAGATTTTTAGCTTCTTGCGTCTTTTCAGCTTAAACTTGAAATACCATAGTCCGTGCGGCAATAAAACTGGTAACTTAAATCTGCACAACGAATTTATCATAGACAATGTTTAAATGGTTTTGACGACCGGTTAGTCTAGTGGGTAGTGACGCTGCCTACGAAGCTGAAGGTCCTGGGTTCGAATCCCGGTAAGAACATATATTTGTGTGATGACTTGATGAGCATAAATTTTAGTTTCTGAGTTTTTTTTAAATAAAAGACTGGACAGTCTTAAGTGATTAACCCTAATCTCATCTGAGGGTAAGCGACAACAGAGCCTAAGCTCACTGGTTCACCTAACATCGCACCTAGATCGTAGTTCTCAGGAAACACAGATGAAGGGAGCGAATGCCATTCCTTAGCAGTTCACAGTGATATGTTTTCGATGTATTTAAATTTTTATATGTATTAAATATATCGTCGTCTAGTACAGTCAGCGCCAAAAGTAGCTCCGTAAACGAAGACGTCAAAAATCTTTATTAAAACCATGACCATGTCACTAGACTAACTTTATTACGAGTTTTCCAAAAACAGTTGAATAGCGCTTTTGTTCACCTTTTAATTTGTTCTTTGTGACGCTTCCCTCTTAGAGTGCAACTGAAAAGGAATTCCTATTAAAACGTTATTTACTGCGTAGAAAGCTGCACAGTTCTCGACTGCGCTGCGGCTCGAGACAAACAAAACATTGAATTTGCAGGAATTCAACAGTTGGAAGCTTTGCTTTATGCTTTTATGTAGCTTTTAGAGTGAATAGATAATAACGAGTGAAATGAGTTATGAGGTGGTCCGCTTTCCATACAAAGCGTTGCTTGTCATTCGCAGGCTAGCGGCGTGATATGTATTTTAAGAAACTTATGTAACAAACTTTCATAAATTGGCTTTCCATTTGCGTGTAACTGTCTCTTTCCTAGAATATTTGTATAAACTAGAATAATTTGAGAAATCAGTTTGAGACGTGATACTTTGGGGAAACTATTTTAGCGTTTTTTTTTTTTTTTTTTCACCCTCTCCAGTTTCCGTCCTAGTGCAAGTTGGCTCAGTTTTGATTGCACAGGGTGGTTCAACAACGCTTCCGGAGCTCAAATACCGCGTGCCACCCGGTTGCCTCTCGGACACTAAAACTACACGTCATTGCTTTAACAATATATCTGTGTGTCTGTGCGTCTGTAGCTTCATAATTCCCGAAAGGAAGAACCGATTTGAGAGCAGTTTTTTTTAATCGAATGTATTGTCAATCGAGATGGTTCATACATAGTTATACCCTATGTACTAAAATGAGAGGCTTTACCGTGCTGTTGCAATGTAAAACGACACGTTGAATATCATATTAAAGTAAATACCAACACCTAAACACAACATAATTGCGTCTGCATTCCCTAAAAGGTCTAGGTGAAGCAAGAGTAATTTTAGTGCCAGCTCTAATGAATGTTGAGAAAATGCGATAAAATGAAATATCAACAAACATGCTTTTAATATTAATATAGGTTCATGAAAATAGCGTGCGGTTTCAGTGTATGAAACATACTCGAAACACGTTAGTTTTGCACGTTTTAAACTTTTAATTGCTTTGTGGTTTTCACAGGCTGCTGTGTTATTACATTTTGGCGTATTGAATATATTTAGTGCTATGAGAGAGTTGTGTTATTTGATTACCAGCTTCTGCCCGCGAGTCCGTCCGCGTGGAACTCGTTTAAACTTTCAACCCCTTTTAGAGCTATGATAGCGGTCGTGCGTTCGAATGCGTTTCGAATCCCGGCTCGTACCAATGAGTATTTCGGAACTTATGTACGGAATATTTACTCTCTACTTACTAAGGTCTAGTTTTCCCTCTGGGTTGGAAGGTCAGATGGCAGTCGCTAATCCTAAGATTTGGCATAGGGACTAGGCCTATGCCAAATCTTAGGATTAGGTGTCGACCGGACCCCGGGCTCCTCATTACCGGGAATAACGCTAGGAGAATGATGATGATTCTAACTTTCACCCACCATTGGAATCATGCCCTGGAAATCATGCCCTAAGGGGGTGATTAGGGCATGATTTCCAGGATATAAAGTGTCCCATGTCCTTCCCCGGCCCTATAACTATCTTCAGTTCACTAGGTTCAGCGGTTTAAGGATAATTCCTACTATACGGCACGCATCGCATCGGATCGGACCGGATTTTACAATCTTTAAACGATAATAAATCATGTACCTACTCAGATGGCCTATCGCGAAACGAAAACGAACTTCGTTCGTGTACCTCCGTCTCTGTCGCACTTGCTAGTTCGAGTGACAGAGAGGGAGATACACGAACGATGTTCGTTTTCGTTTCGCAGTAGCCCCTCAGTATTTAAAGTCTATATTACCAAGCCGCGCACAGCGGCTTGACAGCGGGCGTCTTCCGCGACACGCGATCGTAGCCGAAAATATGCTGCGACGCGCGGCTTTGGTAATACAGACTTTAAATGCTGTGTACATACATGATATAATATCGTTTAGAAAATGTAAAATCCGTTCCGGTCCGATGCGATGCGTGCCGTTTGGTATTTTCCTTTAAGCTTGAAGAGGTAACAGACATACAGGACACACTTTCGCATTTATAATAATACTAGCTTCCGCCCGCGACTTCGTCTGCGTGGACTCGGGATAAAAACTATCCTATATTTTAATCCAGGCTTTAAACTATCTTCGTGCAAAGTTTCACCCAAATTGGTTGAGCCGTTTAAGCGTGATTGAGTAACAAACATCCAAACATCTAAACATCCAAACATACAAACATCCAAACTTTCGCATTTATAATATTAGTAGGATACTAGGACTAGCGATCCGCCCCGGCTTCGCATGGGTCCTATATTATACATATAAGCCTTCCTCTTAAATCAATCTATCTATTAAATAAAACCGCATCAAAATCCGTTGCGTAGTTTTAAAGATCTAAGCATAGGGACAGACAGCGGGAAGCGACTTTGTTTTTTATTTATTTATTTACTAGCTTCCGCCCGCGACTCCGTCTGCATGGGCCCGGGATAAAACTATCCTATATTTTAATCCAGGCTATAAACTATCTTCGTGCAAAATTTCACCCAAATTGGTTGAGCCGTTTAAGCGTGATTGAGTAACAAACATCCAAACATCTAAACATCCAAACATACAAACATCCAAACTTTCGCATTTATAATATTAGTAGGATAGTAGGACTAGCGATCCGCCCCGGCTTCGCATGGGTCCTATATTACACATATAAGCCTTCCTCTTAAATCAATCTATCTATTAAATAAAACCGCATCAAAATCCGTTGCGTAGTTTTAAAGATCTAAGCATAAGGACAGACAGCGGGAAGCGACTTTGTTTTTATTTATTTATTTACTAGCTTCCGCCCGCGACTTCGTCCGCGTGGACCCGGGATAAAAACTATCCTATATTTTAATCCAGGCTATAAACTATCTTGGTGCAAAATTTCATTCAACTCGGTTCAGCCGTTTAAGCGTGATTGAGTAACAAACATCCAAACATCCAAATATCTAAACTTTCGCATTTATAATATTATAGTAGGACTAGCCTCCGCCCGCGACTTCGTCCGCGTGGAGCCGGGATAAAAACTATGCTATATATTAATTCAACCTATAAACTATCTTTTTGCAAAATTTCATCCAAATCGGTTGAGCCGTTTAAGCGTGATTGAGTAACAAACATCCAAACATCCACTTTCGCATTTATAATATTAGTAGGATATAGTAGGATTGATACAAACGTTTACATGACATTACAATTAAAAAACCAATGCGTCACAAAACTAAGATTAACAATTCAGAATTATATTTCAGTATAATAAAAACAGACTAATTATATTGGACCTTTAAAACAATAAACAGAAAAACAGAAAAATACCTAACTAGCAACAGATGACTGCCGCTTATCCATCGCCTCGCAGAACTTCATACACTCGTCACATACACTGACCCAGCTACTGGCAAAACATCACATTCAAGTGCTGATGCGAGGAGCGCGCTGATGCAGGTGAGCGCGCGAACAAGTGGTGATTTGCCGACACGGGTCACGGTGCGCGCTTCCGGCACTGCCAACAGGTGAAGGGTGCGCGGCCGGAGATTAAAATTGGCCTTCGCCAGTGAGGGCACAAACAGGCGTACTAGTTGCGCTACTAACTCCGGACAGTCGGACCCACCTCTTAAGACCCTACAAGCAGTGGTCAGCAGCCCATAGTTGCGCCTGACCTCCAGAGAGTTAAAGTCCAGAACACCGAGCAGGAATTTCGACGGGTACAAAAAAGGGTAGTAACCATATAACTTCTTATATAGGAAACGCAGAAACACTTTTTGGATTTTCTCCAGAAGAAGAACGTAAGTGACTTCGTGCGGATTCCAAACGGCTGAGGCTGCCTCAGGTTTGCTTCTGACCAGCGCTGTGTATACACCTTGATAGCCCTGGGCTCATAGAAATCTCTGGCATTCCTCACGACAAAACCCAACCTTCGGTAGCAGTCAGTGGCTAATGCTTTCATGTGATCGTGGAAGTTGAGTTGTGTGTCAAAAAAGCCCAAGGCCCGGATAGAATTAACCCGGAGTTTGAGTTCCGACCCCAGTCGGTATTCGGCTAGAAAGGGATTATAAGCGCGGCTAAAGGTCATGACGGAACATTTTTCGGAATTGAAAAGTAGGCCATTTTCCATGCTCCATTTAAAAACACTGTATGTCTGAATGTAGGGACTCGCAATCCGATAGCTGTTGCACGCCATACACCAGCTTCAGATCGTCAGCATAGAGCAGGCATCTTGCATGCATTGGTACTGAGGCCAAGTCGTCAATCATTATGCCGAAGAGAAACGGGCCCAGTGTTGAACCCTGGCTGACTCCAGATCGTGTGTGGTACGGCTTGGAGACAAAGCATCCGTGTTGAACATACTCGTACTGCTGTCTATCGCACATATAGTTTTATACTATGTAGTGATAAATATCTAAGTATATGGGATGACTGTTGCTGCTGGCACCACATTTGACTTTAAACTCTCGGGAAGAGAACCGTAGGGTGGCGAAACTGTCAGTTAGTCAGACCGTCAGATATTGAAAAGGCAGTAGGGCCGCCCTGGACCAGGGCCGCTGCGTCCAAATCATTTTACAAGCATTTATTTAACTTGCAATGTATGTAACTATGTTTGTTCGGGTAAAATCTTGTAATTCAATTTTGAAGCAGATATCTTCAACCGATTGAGCTGAAAGTTTGGGTTTAAGTATAGTTTGACAGAAGGTGGCCATGGGAATTTAGGACTAAACCGACGTAACCCCGTCGAGTTTGGGCTCGCGGCTCGTTAGAATTGTTTCGACGAGTAGTTGATGACGGTATACAGAAAAGTACGGTTGGCAATAAAAGCTTGTACCAAAAATGTTATTTTTTTTAAAGAAACTTATTGTAAATCCATGGAAGAGGCATGTGTCCAGCAGTGGACGCAATTATGCTGAAGAAGAGAAGAGAATGGGTCATTAACTAATGATTGTTGGCGCTCACCTGAGCGCGGCTCTGGGCAGCGCAGTGTACACGGGCCACTCGTTGTACATGCGCGGGTCGCGGTACGAGCTCACTTCGTTCATAATCACCTAATGGGTCATCAGCTAATGATTGTTGGTGCTCACCTGGGAGCGGCTCTGGGCAGCGCGGTGTACACGGGCCACTCGTTGTACAGGAGCGGGTCGCGGCACGAGCTCACTTCGTTCATGATTTCCTAATGGGTCATCAGCTAATGATTATTGGTGCTCACCTGGGCGCAGCTCTGGGCAGCGCGGTGTACACGGGCCACTCGTTGTACATGAGCGGGTCGCGGTACGAGCTCACTTCGTTCATGATCTCCGGCGCCCGCGCTTGCCGCTTCGAAAACCTGCAGACAAACAAGCATTCACTTGTTAATACATTCACATGGGAAAAACCGTTTGTTGAAGTAAGCGTCTACTAGGATTACGAACAGACAAAAACTTGCTGAAGCGCCCCAGCAAGTTTTTTGTCTCACACGCTTTATTGTATAATAATTTGTTTGTGTCTCGAATAAATATTCATTTATTTCTTTCTTTCTTTCTATTTAGACGAGAGAGGGCGAGACCTAATCGGTTCCTGGCATTCGAAGTGTTAATATAGTAACGTAATTAGTAACAATCTGGTACAGTCAGCATCAATACGACATAGATTTAGGTATACAGAAATCCATAAATGCAGATAAGTAGTGTGATTGCCAAGTTACAGAATTTTATTTAGCAAGCAAATAAAGATTAATAAGAATGCCTGAGACTTGGCTCTACGAAATATCTCACAACTTTTTACGGTGGAAGAGTTTCGAGACTTGGCCTCTTTTTTACATGGAATGTTTTTTATGGGATATAGGTAGTTAGTAGCATCCAAAGCAGTCAATTATTCAGGTACAAGTCTTTATTATTGTGAAGAATAAGCATGTGTCACGATATATTTAGCTAATTTGGCTGCTACTAACTATACGATGCTGACTGTACTTACATGGGTAATAAGGAACAATACAACGTGGGATGTCTTGAATAACTAACCAACAGACTTCCAGGACTGAATTTATTAGTAAAGTAAATATTATTTACAAGTTCATGTTTAATTACGAGTTCGGAACTGGCAGCCAGAATGGACAAAATGATCTGTTTTGCTGTGCAAGGGGTTATATACAGAGTTCCCAAGGTGAAAAGTTGATAGGAAGGAGTATAATCTAATTGGTGAACATCAGATTGTCGTCACAATATTAACCTTAACTAAATTAAATTACAACTAAGTTCAATTTTAAAAAGGCCCCCGGGGCGTTTGCTATCGGCCTTTCCTCCCTGAATTGCAATGTTAATGCGTTGCGCGAGAAAACAGACAGTTCTTCGATCACCAGTTACCCAAATCAGACGTTTCGCGATTTCCGCAAATAACTTATACGACCCGGGACCCCACGGACCGAGGGTCTCTACGCCAAAAGGTGCAAAGTTGCTCTGCCAAGGCAATATTTATTACGTTTCAGATTTTCGGCATTTTCCGCCGCTTTAGAAGCACTTCGTTGGAGTTGGGACGGTGCCAGTGTGTCTACACAGGTAGCGTCCCACACATGCGTCCGTCCCAAACTCCACGGAACCAAAGACACACCATGGTCTTTTGTCATCTCCAAGTTTCAGTCATTCAACAATAGTAGGTATGCAAAGGCAGTTCTATCCACACGATAAAAAAAATGTTTCTATAACATATACTTGTAAATAAAATTGAAAATCTAAGCGGGACGTATTCACGCCATAAAAGTTCATCACCTTGCTAAACTACGTAGAACAGCATGCCGTTAGCGCGTGGAGGTATGTGAATTCCTTCAATGCCGATACATTCCTGGCTCGTGTGCTTTAGCGTTGAACTGTTTTGTTAAGCCATAATATAACACCTTTGAGGAGGAAATGTGTTTGTAGAGCAATTTCAAAGGTAAGCGTTGCGATGTGGAAAATATTGTGTCAGCTTTCAGAGCGCAAGGGGTGAAGAAAATGATCCTATATTTGTAATAATTATTTAAATTTGTTTTAGACGATTGTATATGATCATTGATCATCTTAATGTGGTTTTAGATCAAATTGATGTAAGTTTGTACGTCTACACGGTACGGTTAAAGTGCGTGTTTTAGTAAATAGGTACACCATTTCCCCTACGCTACGCTACGGTAGTCTAGTGGTTCAGGCATGCGGCTGTCAAGCAGCGGTCGTGGGTTCGAATCCCGGCTCGTACCAATGAGATTTTCGGAACTTATGTACCTACGGAATATTTACCGTTAGCTTTTCGGCGAAGGAAAACATTGTGAGGAAACCGGTCTAATCCCAATAAGGTCTAGGTTTCCCTCTGGATTGGAAGGTCAGATGGCAGTCGCTTTCGTAAAACTAGTACCTATGCCAAATCTAGGGATTAGGTGTTAAGATGGACCCCGGGCTCCTTTAGGGGCACAACCGGGAATAACGCTGGGAGGAGGATGAGGTACACCATTTCCCCGTGACTTCGTCCTCGGAATAACGTAACCTCAAATTGGATAAGTATTTCCGGAGAATAATATCCGAGTTAAAATGTAGGGAGTAATCCTAACGTGTAAAGCTACAATTTCACAGGTTTTTCTTCTTTATAATATCAGTGTAAATCAGTATAGAACGTTTCCATCGAAGAAAAAGCACCTAATGCTATAGACAAAATACCACTTTAAGTAATATAGTACAGGCCACTACAAAAGGATGTATCCATTTTTCCACCTTATTGCCTACGGGCTACGGCGCTTCTACTGTACAAGGTGTTATCTTTTACGTAGGTAACTTACAATCATTCACATTTCAAGAAATAAATAACGTCTTTTTCTAATGGTACTACGAGAATTCGGATTAAAATCTATCCGTGTGTATTTTCAACAATTATACTTTGCCAACGTTATTCAGCTTTTGTGTGTCTTTGTTACGCTTCTTTTATAGATTTCTTTTTCTTTGTTAGATTTCTTTCGCAGCCCGCATAATAAAAGATTAGTCAAATTGATATTGGGTTTAAGTGTATGGAAAGGGCACAAAAGGGTTGTTTACGGGTCGGGGTTCAGAAAAATTTGGTGATTATAGGGCGTTTAGCGGGTATATAGATTTATACAATATTAGCGTTTCACAATGTGGTTGATTTAACGTAATACCTTTCAACTTTGCCCTAGTGTTTTAGCCCTACGAAAAATATTAGCTACTAATAATGAGTAAAATTTGTAAAGAATTAATTAACTATTCAGGGCTTGGTAGCTATTTTAAGGCGCAGAACACACGGAGCAGTGCGGCACCGCTCGCTCGCAAATTTCGTATCACGTTGTTGGTAACCCGCTGAGAGCGCTCCTCCGCGCGGCAGGGATGCGCACCGCCGTGGCGAGCGGTGCCGCACCGCTCCATGTGTTCCTCGCCTAATGGCATTTAATAAAGTTTTCCGAGAGAGACTGTCAGAGAGGAACGGCGGCGTGTTGTGAAGCTTGCTACCTTCACCTGGGGGGCTAGTAAGCTAAGTTTTATGTCGGATATAAAGCATTCGTCCCATTCTGGCAAATATGCAAGTGCAAGAGGGACGAATGCTTTACGTCGGACATAAAATAAAACCTAGTGCGCTACGACCTCTCTGTCAAGAGTGAAAACGATGAAGAAGAGATAATTAAGTTTTGTCTATACTTCTATATAATCTTATAGAGTTTGTCCAATTTCAAAAATTATTTCATAAGTACCTATATTAAACGGACTCTGCACGGCTATCACGCGACGGCGCGCGCGAGCTCTCTCGACTTTTCTCGCACTATCAGTCTCTCTCTTATTTGAACACTTAGAACAAGAGGTATAATGCGAAAAAAATCGAGAGTATATGTCGCGGCCGTCCCACCCATGATAGACGTGCTGATAGATATAAATGCTATATTTTATTCCGAGGTTCGGCTTGGGTTCTTTTTAATACGTGGGCAGAATCGCGCGGGAATCAAGCTATTAAATGAATACGGTATTTGACAAGTAAGGACATTTACGTTCAATGGCAGATAAGAGTTTAAGTCTGTGTGATTTAAAGGCGGCGTTCAATTAATTAAGTAAAATTGCGACTTCATTCCCTTATATTTAAATTGCCAGCAATGTACAGCAAAGTAAATTGTGAAGTAGGTGTAAATTACAGCTCTTCATACTTTATTTATTACGTAGATAGAGGATTTATAAATGCCGTCCTATCATATGCCCGTAAGGGACGACGGATAAATTAACCTTACTAAATTGAGAAGTATCTGAAAACTAATACATTCTTGACGTCTGTGGTTTATAATTTAGTCGTGTTATATCGGTGGCGTCAGTGCGAGTACAATATTTAGTCAGGTGGTGACAAAAAAAAAAGCTTCTACGCGCTGGCTGACCTCCACATGGCCTTGAGCTGGTCGCACGAGGGCTCGTCGCCCTTGGCGCCGTCCCGGTCGCGCACGCGCGCGCGCGGCAGCAGCCCGTCGTTGTCGCGCTGCGCCAGCACTGCGTACGCGCACAGCAACGCGCCCCACAGGCGCCAGTACCACGGCATTCTGTGGGCAAGGAAAAGTTATAATAAGTTTTTGTTAAAAAAATGTTTTGGTACAAGCTTTCCAAATGTTCTTTTTTTTGGACAGTTTTGAACTACTTAAGGCGATGCCTTGATTTGAGTCGAACCCTAGACAGCGACACGCTGATGCCTTCCGCGCACGAGGAAAAGAGATGTAACACTCTTCAGGAATGGATCTTTTGGACAAATTTCGATAAATACCTAACTTTAAAGACGTTTTATTTAAATTTCATAAAGTGAGATTTTAGATGAGATAAAATACTATAGTATTAACTTGATTGTGTCGTAAAATAATGTAACGTTTGAGTAGGCTGAGTAAAAAAAGGAAAATACAGACCCAACTTTTGGAATTTTTTCTATCGAGGAAATTTTAAGCAATCATGTATCGATAAAATCAGATAAACAATCATAATTATAGTCAAGAATCATATATCTGAAAATCAGACCTTATTGTTTCTTAATCTAGTCAGAACGGCGTTTCAAAGCCCGCGATAATTTCCAATGCACAGCCTTAAGAGGGTCTCAATGACCCCAAATACGACTTGCTTCTGTTGTGTAGTTAAAGAGTTGCTCCATCATCAAATCAGCGCGGTAGTGCCATAATTATTGCATTGTCACCGAATGTACACGTGAATACCAAATTTCTCAGCAAGCATCCGAATGGATTTACATTTTTTGAATGTAATGCTCAAATGTATATAACAATAGATCCCCACGATGCAAATATAATAAGTATATTGTACATATACACAAAAAGACACGATAAGTAATATGGAACTTTCAAAAGTAATACTGAAATTGCATGATTTATGACCGAACATCAATACTAATGTGTATTATACGAGGTTCAAACCGTCCCCATGTCCATGAAAGTTGCACACGTCTACACCCGCAAACAATGCGGTTTATCCTACTGACAGAAAGTTGTATGCGAAGGCTGACAGTTTTAACTTGTTATTTATTCTGCCATTTAACATGAGAGGCTCTTTCTCGATCGAGCGAGGATATTTATACTATACATACTAATATTATACATGCGAAATAACTTTGTCTGTTGATGAGATGGGTATGGAAATTTGTAGAACAATAAGATGGCAATGTGTTACCATTTACCACGCACGCAGATGATCATGTCAGATAGTACACGTAACATTTTCAGTTATATATCGTAGTGGCATGCGAATTATTGAATCCACTCCTCATGTGTGTACCGTACAATTTCATTAACACGTTAAACCCGCAATAAAAGCACGTTTGTTTGCCCACGGGCGAAAAGCGGCCTTTTCCTGTTTAGCAAACACGTCAGTGCAGCCACCCGGATGGGCGCCGGAAGCGGTTTGTTTTTAGGGTATTCCGAAATTGTAAAAACGGCTACTATATGATGATAAATAAAAGAATTTTAGGGGACAATCTTACATAAATCGAACTAGCCCTATAACGCTTGTGTTATGGGTACTAGACGACGATAATATTAGATATACCTAAGCATTTAAATACATAGGAATTATCTAAGATAATTCAAATATAATTCCAATATTAATCATACAAATATTTGCTCTTACCGGGATTCGAACTCAGGACCGCCACGTTAGCTTCGTGGGCTGGGTCACTACACACTAGAATAAATTAGTTGTTGCTGCTATTAATTAGGAATAAGATGCATGATTGATAGTGTAACCACTAAGAAACGACTGGGTCATGTATTTCACTTATTAGGGGCCCTGTGTTACGATAGAGTCCCGGAAAAACGCGAAACTGGCTGGAGGTACGTAAGTCATGGGGCCTTGCCCACTTGCCCAGAGTGGTCGTTACCTCGAATTCAATCTGAATCTGAATCGAAACAACCGGTCATTTAAAAAAATAAAATACAAAATCCACTTATTAAATATTTTTATTTATAACTCAGTAGTGCCTCGCCGCCCGTGCCTACCACAAATAAAAACTTTCTGTCAAAAATTTCAATTTTGGTACAAGCTTTTATTGCCGAATGTACTTTTCTGTATACCACCATCAACTATTTACTCATTGAGCGATTCTAACGAGCCCAAACTCAACGGGGTTACGTCGGTTAAATACTGAATTCCCATGGCCACCTTCCGTCTTCATCATCAGATCAGCTCAATGGTACCATAATATTGAATGGTCATCCAAACTATACCCGAAATGTCAGCTCAATCGGGAAGTGGGTCAAATTTAACTTGCAAGATTTGATTACAGACAGACAGACAACGGGACAGGTGAAAGTAAATAAAAGCTTGTAAAAAGACATTGAATATTTACTTAAGGCACTGGCCCCACCGCCGGCTAGTAAGCTAGAAAAGTTGGGCGAGTAACGGTTCATTGCGTGCTGACCAGGCACAGTGTGATCAATCGACCTTTACAGATCCGCAATGTAATGCTACTCGCCCAACTTTTCTAGCTTACTAGCCGGCGGTGGGACCGGTGCCTGAGTGAAGCCGCAGCAGCTACACATTCACATACCGCATCAAAATCGGAATAGGTAATAGTTTAAATTCATTGCGAATAAACAACGACTGAGCTTGATTTATTAATCCTTTATGCTACATTGATTTATTTATAAAAATCACAATAGCTAGCCGATGCCAAAGAAAAATCTCTCTGCGAAATCGTTTCTATTTATCGAGCTAGAAACACGTGGCTTGAAAAGTGTAACCCACTCTACAGTGTTGCTTAAATTGCTTTTATTACTAAACTCTAGAGCGTAAAAATCAACTTATCACCGTATTCCATGCACTCGTGTTTACGGACGAGGCAGGAAAAGCCACTTTCCTCCCGATTTCAATTTCCTGTATTTTGGTTTGGAGCAAAATCTAGACGAGCACCAAAGCTTGCTATATACAGTATAGATAAATACAGGGACTACTATACATTTCGGATTTAAATTATATTGTTTATCTTTCGAAAAATTCGAGTGAGAGGGACATTTTCATCATCATCATATATTTAAGAGCTAGGCTCTTGTCGGTGGCGTAATTTCTAACCTTATCATAATCATCATTCTCAGCTGTATTCGTCCACTGCTGAGCATAATGCTGGCCATACACCATGCTTCCGATCGTCCAATCGGCATGACGCTACCGATTGGATCAGTTAGAACTGACCGTGTGTTGCCAGTGGATTGGCGTGAGTCATGCCAACAGTTACACTTGACGGCACAATCGAATTTCGATTCTTTTGGCTTGATCATGGCGATTGGATCATGTCGATTGGACCATGTATGGCGGTCAGGGATCGTCAGTTCTGTCCGGTCGGCGATCGTCAGTTTCTTTATTCATTCGTAAATAATCACAATAATCTTTTGGCGTAATCTTCAATTATTTATACTCAATTTGTATGAGTAAACTGTTTTCTTTTCACTAACCACTGTTTGCCCCACTCTGCTCGATCTTTTCTTTTTTTTTGTTTCATTTACACGAGTAAAATACCCAAAACGTCTAAAACATCGTCGTCTGTCACCGGTGCCGATTGGACAATTTAAACTGATCGTGTGTGGTGTATATAGATGAACTGCACATTGGATCAAGCCTGCAGCGTCATATCGATTGGACGATAGGAAGTATGGTGTATGGCCACCATAATGAGCCTCTCTTCGAGTAGGTACGCCACGCCCAGTCCTATGCTAAACAATATCTAACTAATGTATAGCGTTCCATTACTAGTCCAGTCAATGAACTGACAACTTGTATGGAAAAAAGAATTGGAAATAATCTGTACTAGCTTATTTTTTCTGTGTAACGGGTATATTATCATAGTTAACCAGCGACAGAATCCGACAAAATTTCAGAAAAAAAAAGATAAATTAATTCTTCAATCTTGAGTTGTCAGAAAAAAAATTAATCAATATTTTTGTCCTCATTTTGGTTCATTTAAATTTGCTATATAATATTCAAGATAAGTCATAGGTACAAAAAAGTCAATGCAAGCTTCATTTAAATCTACTTACATACTTTAAAATACATATATACATTTTAATTGTAGTAAATTACTATTTAAATATCATATTATTCATTCAGGAGATAACATAGAAAAACGTACATGACATGAGCAAAAGAGATATCAACTAAAGTAATAATAAAAGACTAAATTAAAAATAAAATAGAATAGTACTAAACTAAATCTAAAAATGGCCCCTGCGGCATTGTGCCGAAGATGCTGGCAGCATTACCTCGCTGAATAGCTAAGCTAATTCTTTGTGCGAGATAACTGCCAGCCCTTCGGTCACCGGTGGCATCTGTAAGCCTCTTCGACATCTCATCTACATACTTAATTATTTGCGGGTGGAAAGTTTGTCGGATTCTTGAATAAAGCATCTTAGACGGAAATCTTCCTTCTTTTTAATTAAATACTAGCTTCCACCAGCAGTTTCGTCTGCGTGGACCCGGGATAAAACTATCCTATATTTTATTCCAGGCTATAAACTATATCTTCTTGTAAAATTTCATCCAAATCGGTTGAGCCGTTTAAGCGTGATTGAGTAACTAACATCCAAACATCGGAAACATCCAAACTTGGGCAATTATAATATTAGTAGGATTTCGGTATCGGTGACCTTAGTAAAAACTCTTTTGGTCTGTTTCTTTGAAAAAGTTGGGTATGTAGGCGGTTTAGCGTTAATTTTTCATTTGAAACATACCACTTTGAAGTTCGTTTTTATATCCGTCCATATAACTTGCCATACCTACACTTACTCTAAAATACATAAACTATACATTCTCTAACCCTTTAGTTAAATGCCACACCATGTTGTGTCGACCCGAAACGCGTTTTATTGTAATCATTACTTGTATTTATCCTGTTTCTGTTTTCCATAAATGTCATATTCATATTCGTTTACTACGTATTAATCAAACATTGTCATTACTCAATTAAAAATATCATAATAAGATTATTAAAAATTAAAAACAATGTCAACAGGCAACAATCAAAGTTAATCCATGTTCTAGATCATTTAAATTGATCGTCTACGAATAAATAAATCAATTACTGAAAAGTATAGGTTCAGGCACTCTTTTATGCGTAAGCACTTAGCCGAGATTGTGTGTGACGAAACTTATATTTTGAACGCGTGACGTGGAACTTAATTCTTAGAAATCAATTTCACGGATTATGTTCCACAAACAATATATACAATTCAAAAACTTCATCGCGTGTTAGAAGTACATTTTCACTTTACCAAATTTTCATCATCATCATTATCATGTCAGCTGAAAGACGTCCACTGCTGGACATAGGCCTCCCCCAAAGAGTGCCAAAGTGACCGGTTCTGCGGTTCAGGTCAGGTCATCAGTCCACCTTGTGGGGAGGCACCCACGCCGCGCCTTCCGATACGTGGTGGCCACTCGAGAACCTTTCCGCCCCAATGGCCATCAGTTCTACGTGATATGTGCCCAGCCCACTGCCACTTAAGTCTAGCGATTCGGAGGGCTATATCGGTTACCTTGGTTCTGCTGCGGATAGCCTCATTTCGGAGGCGATCACGCAGATAAACACCCAACATAGCCCTCTTCAATGCCCTTCGGGTGACTTTGAGCCTTTTTATGAGGCCCATAGTAAGCGACCACGTTTCAGTGCCATATATGTCATCACTGGCAATACACACTGGTCAAAGACTCTCGTCTTGAGACACTGCGGAATATTGAACGAAAAGATGTGCCGTAGCTTACCGAACGCTGTCCAGCCGACTCGGATTCGACGATTGACCTCTTTCTCGAAGTTGGATCTATCTAACTGGACAGTCTGTCTTAGGTATGCATAATCGTCTACAATTTCAAGTGTAAAGTGGCCGACTTTAATTTTACCGATACTATTTTTAATCCCAATGCCACGCTAACACTTTCTAATTCAACAATCCTACCGCGGTCGTGCCTTTGTCCGGTAAAACAATGCTTATCATCCGGATACCGGATATTGGACGACCGATCCGGTTTGGTCCGATCCGATTCTCTAGCAATTCTTCGATAAAAGGAAATTGAGAATGCAGCTGGCGCGGTTGTACCTACTGTAGCAAATAACTGGCTATTGTGACCGCCAACAATAATAAACGATTAAAATGCCTTTACTTTTATTTCTTCGGAATATTTCACTCCAAGTTTTGCTTTATGGCTTGTAAAATTAAATGGACTGACCAAGGAATATCGCAAGAAAAATGAGGCTGAAATGCAAATTATCTGGAGGTCGATTTGAAATTTCACTTAAAATATGATACGAATGTGTTGCGGTTGAATACCAATATATTGGCGCAGTGCACATGGAAACGAGTATTTCATGGTAGGCATGTTGAATAAAAATAAGTTTCATTCAAAAAAATAAATTAAAAAGTACTTTCGGCATTAAAAGCTGCGTGAATATTTATTTATGAATAAATGGTCATACCCAAAGCTTTGTTTATAAAAAATCTCTTAACTAGATCTATAGTTTCCATTATTAAATACAAAAACAGTTATATACGATATAGCACAAGACAAACAAGTGAGTGAAACATTGAGTTTGTCTAGCCAAAAGATTTAAGTTACATTGTGTCACAGGATTTACGAAATAGGCGAGGTAATAGTACATTACGTACCTAGGGCGGTGAATTCGTGAATGGCCCAGATCGCAGGTGTTTATAAATATGCGATCTGGGGCTTTACGAATTACCGCCCGTGGTGAGTACACAATTTTACGTCTACACCTGGCCACAATGCAAGTTTTACCGTACGCGCAGCGTGCAGTAAAACTCGCATTATGGCCAGGTGTGACGTAAAACATGTTACCCTTACAATAATTTAGAAAAAGACATAGGTACTGGAATCTCTTTGAATTTAACATTTACAACCTACATTAAGATTACCTACTCCACGTTTAAAATTCATTTTTAATGAGCCTATGGTGCCAATATACGTTTTACCTACTCGATGAGAAGGTTTCAATGAGCCCGAATACGGTGGTTATCTTGTGTAGTTTAATTGCTACGGCCGTCCTCCGTCTCCATCATCAGATCAGCTCGTTGGTGCCATAATATTGTGTTGTCACCGAACTTACATAAGTAAGATGTACCTACAGCTCAATCTGAGGGGTAATCACGTAAATGCGCGTTACGACAATTTAACTGTAATTTTTCCATATAAAAGGTGACATTTAGATCTGCCTGACGCGCGTACAATGCTTTACGTGATCGACCTGCAAGTGGCTAAAAATGGTTTGCATGAAAACAACTTACATCCTTAACACATATAAAAGCTTGAAATAATTTTAAAAACAAAGTTTTATCTAACCGACCTCTATTCAGTACTCCGCTTCAAGAGTGCTCATAAAATTTGAAGTTCCCTCGATTTTTCCAGGATCCCATCATCAGATCCTGACCTGATGACGATGGGACCACCTGGGAAGGATAACCCTTTCAAACAAAGAAGAATTTTCCAAATCGGTCTACGCGTCTTCGAGTAATCGGAGGGAACATACATAAAAATAATAGATTCCGACGATTTGTGAACCTTCTCCTTTTTTGAAGTCGGTTAACAATGGGCAAGAAGCACGCCCTTAAACCATATATATAGGACCATCTGCGGTGACTGGAGAAGACCAACGAAACAGATGTCAATTCTATTCTATATCTGTGGTCAAGGAACTTCTAGCGATCAACAGCTTCTAAATTTTATTTCGGCCGTTCACGAAATGTGCCGATTTTAGACCAACTTTATTCCAGGAAAGTTTCTAGACGATTGGGATAAGTTTACCGACCATTGTCTTATAGAAGCCTGGTAAAGTTTTTCAGTTACAAAGTTTTTCAAAGTTGCTGCAACTCGTTAATCGACTTTAAGTTTAAAGTAGTAAGGTCCACTTTATAAATTCTTCAATAAGGGTCTTTTGAACAGTTCTTAGTTGAATTTAAGTTTGTTAAGGGTATATATAAGCTTGTCAGTGGCTGACCGAGTGTGAGGTGTCCAATGACGTCAAGACTTAGCGTTTTGACCCTAGCATTGTTTCAGTTTGGCATTGTTAAGAATAGTTTGAGGTTCAATCACAGACCAGTAAACCTATAGACGTCGCTTAGTCGGGCGACCCCCGCTGCCACACATACGGTGAATTCACCCTATATTTGAGACACGCCCCCTTTACTAAGTTCAGTCTGCGGACGGCGTTTTCGCAAGTAACATCGTTACAAAACGCATTATTATTGCGTAAAATTGTGTGGAAAAATCACTAAAACTTCAAGTGTGCGAAAAGACGGTCTATCATTTCATTTAGGATATTTGGTCTGTGGGTTCAATGTAAGGGAGTCAAAGTAGTAAGGAATAACGCGGGCACACCATCACTTTACATACTTGTTTGGACCGGCTAATCGATCGTTTTGAGTTGTCTAGCTTTTTTTATAGAGTATTCATGCGATATCCTACTCACATGTATATTGAAGTGGGTAATAGTAAAATAATGTAGAGTACCTATTAATTGTAGATGTAGATATTTAAGAGCCCGCAGTAAGCTCGGCCGATTTTTTTTACTATGGTGTCTGAAGCTACATAAACTAATTACAGACATATATTGTTTTATAGTTTTAAAAAAACTAGTCTTGTAAATCAAAAATAAGATTTTTCTTTTAAAACTTCAAAGAAAAAGAAAAATCTTTATCAATAATATCCAAAATTATTATTTTTATTAAACTATTCTTTGAAATTAAATTATTTTTATCTTTATCAATAATATTTACATCTTTTATAATATTTTTTATAAATCATCCATTATCTAAAGGATTAATAATTTTTATTCAAACTATTTTTTCATGCTTATTAACAGGAATATTAATTAACACTTATTGATTCTCATATATTTTATTTTTTAAATTTTTAGGAGGATTATTAGTTTTATTTATTTATGTTTCACGAATTGCATCGAATGAACTTTTTAATAATAATTTAAAAAAAAACGTCTTTTTTTTAGATAATTTTCCATCTTCAAATGAAACTGAATACATATATCATTTAATGACCTCATGTCATTGTATATGCAAAGTTTCGTCACAATCCAACACGTAGTTTTAAAATGAGAGCGTAACTACGTTTGTATAGAGAACCGAGCATACTGCGGACTCTTTAAGACACTACTTCATTATGCTAAAGAGAAATGAGGTTGTAATATTCACTCGACAGTCAATCTGATCGATTTAGTTTTCTGGATCAATGTATGTCGTGTAATTTTTTTTAATGAATCAATAAATAAATATCTAATAAACTTCGATTATGTTAGATAGCTCTCTTTGGGGGAGGCCTATGTCCAGCAGTGGACGTCTTTCGGCTGATATGATAATGATGATGTTAGATAGAGGATCTTCTGTGCATTTGTGAGTACTAGTATTTATTCAGGTTTAAGCATAAGAACAGCACAAGAAACATGATAAAATGAGAAAATATCAAAAACGCGGTTCAGAATGAGCCCCGTTTCGTTTATAAATAGATCTTTCAACCCTTAAAGAAGCGCGTCAATAAAACACAAACTCGGCAGGTATCTACTTACACCTCATTCAGTTCAATTTAAACGGACAGTCTACGTTTTTCTTCGTTTATCTAGGATCAATTTAATGTGAAATATTGTACTTTTTTATTATTTAGATCGTGATTTTCAAATATACTATAGATACCTAGTATAGATTTTGGGTTTCAAAATGATTTGCCTTGAAATTGCATGACGATTTATGCAGGATTCTTCTAATATTATATGAAATATAGTACGCCATAAATAGTGTGTGGCGTGTTAAAACTACATTTCAATATCAAATAACGGGTGAATTAACTTGCCCTAAAACAGGTATTTTATGAATGTTACAACAAAAGCCTAAACGTCGCTCTGCATTGTCCACTAGGTAATTTTGGATCTATTTTTAGAACGGCGGCCATGTTGGGTGAAGCGTGGGTGTTGAGGATATATTTTTAGATCGGTATGTAAAGATTTCGGGGCGCTGTAAATATTGATATCGGTAAATTCACGGGAGCTGTTGTGAATAAGTTGAATGGATCAGTGGCATTCATCATTGCGTGGGTGCTGTCCTGTCATTGTCTTCTGATTCTCTGAGCGTTTCCACCACGTTGAGTCCAAGGTGCTACCATTATTGTAAGTTACTGATGATTTGAATGTCATGTTAGGTTATATTATAGAGGCTCCTGCACGGCTATCACGCGACTGCGCGCGAGCTCTCTCGATTTTTCTCGCACTATCCGTCTCTCTTTTATTAGAACACTTAGAACAAGAGGTATGGTGCGAGAAAAATCGAGAGTATGTCGCGGCCGTCCCACGATAGACGTGCTGAATTTATAAAAAAAAAACGCGAGTCGGACCGAGGGTTCCGTACAAAATTACAAATGTGTAGTTTTCAGATTTTTCCATGTAGGTACTTATAGTATAAGACGTCAACGGAAAATTCCTTGTAACTTAATTATGGTTGTAATTTCAACTCGTTCCCGAGATAAAGGGTCTTGGCAGACCTACAGACGTACGACAAAGTGATCCTATAAGGGTTCCGTTTTTTCCATTCTTCGTCATAAATCGAAAAGTTATAGATTATAAAAATTGTATAAAATCTGTTTAAGCTTGTGCTAATGAAGCCCTTTCATACGATAACCCACGTGACACGGTTAACTCACTTCAAAATTTGGATCCGCGTTCCTTGCATACAAACCCTGCTTTGTATTTCAACTCAATAATACCTCAAGTCGTTCCCGAGATAAAGGGTCCGGCTTGAAAGACAGACAGACGGCATAAACAGCCGTTTTTTACGTTAACTTAGAAGTTTGATTTTTTCACAGCTTCAAGGTACTGTAGACCTGAGTATGTGGTTTTAATTTCAAGTCGGTACCTCCAAGTGTTCCCGAGATAAAAGAAAGTAATCGTATAAGGGTTCCGTTTTTCCTTTTGAGGTAGGGAACCCTAAAATTAGCAATTAACAGGAACTGGAGTTGACAGCGGTTTAAATACGGTTAAAATATACGAATTGGTAGGTATATTATTCAAACTAAATTTTTACGGACGTAAAATGGTGTCATTTTTATCACATATCGCTGTGGATAACAAGTACATCCTTCCGAGAGGGACTAGCGTATGTAATGTCAAAACTTGACGGATGTCTGGCCCTAGGCTTCTAGGTTTCCGCACGAGAGTAAAATGTGTGCCGAAATGTACGGAAATAGGTAGCGTATGCCATCAAGCACGCGTAGCGACCCGGGATGTACTCTTAGGCCTAACCAACTGCACAATCAGCCTGATTTTAGGGGGGCGCTGTAACTGGTCGGATCTTTCGTATAATATAAAGATAATGAATATAATGATTGTTAAAGGATGACGATTTTACGGCGCTTGCTACGGAAACTTTGGGTCCCTGGTGGTAAGGTATGAGAAATTTCTTCAAGGCCTTGTCTTCGCGGCTGGTCCAAGCAACTGGAGACCCCAGCACGTCTAGCACACGACGGCCGCGACATACTCTCGACTTTTATCGCACTATACCTCTTCTTCTAAGTGTTCTAATAAGAGAGAGACGGATAGTGCGAGAAAAATCGAGAGAGCTCGCGCGCCGTCGCGTGCTAGCCGTGCTGAACTGGCACTTACCTCTTGCAACGAAGAGGTAATGCTGCCAGCGTAATGGGGTCCATGCCGCAATCTGACCTCCTAGAGGCGGTGTTATTTTTATAACTTCCCTTTTTATGCTTTCGTTTATATTTATAACGAACTAGCTGATGCCCGCGGCTTCGCCCACGTGGTTATAGGAAAATTTAACATATTGAATTTTCCCGTGGGAATTAGATGTTTTCCCACTGGAAAAAGTAACCTATGTCACTCTCCAGCTCCTAAACTATCTCCATACAAACAATCACATTAATGCGACGCTCCGTTGCGACGTCAAAGAAAGACAAACATACACACTTTCGCATTTATAATATTAGTACGGATTTTGAATTTTATTGTTCTTGTTATATTTTTGCGTACATATCTGTCTTGTGTACATATTGTGTTAAATATATGAATGAAGTTATTCATTTATTGTCATTAAATATCATTTAGTTTATAAAATTATGCGGATAGTCTTAATCAAAGCGCAAGAATAGGGTAAGTTTTGTTGAGTGGGCTACTCCTGGAATCCACAAATCTAGACATAGGCTATATGAACTATATGCATTAAGAGTTTTAAATAGTGATCCCAATTTCAATGAATATGTTAAATCATATAGTAAATTATTTAAAAATATATGTATTATGGCTAAATCCAAATATTTTGCACGTAAAGTAAAAGACTCAAACGACAAAGTCAAAACCGTGTGGAGAATTATTAGTAGTGAGACTGCCAAAGCGAAATCACGTGATCCTAATTTTGCCCTGAAAGTAGGTGATAAATTAGTAAAATCAGATATAGACGTTGCAAATGAATTTGAACGTTTCTTCACAAATATCCCCATTGAAACAAATAACTCACTTAACTCGTCCTCCTCTATGGCCGAAAATATGCTAAAAGCAAATGTGCCGAAATGCTCAACGATTTTCAGCTTTAAATACGTCACGCCGCAAACAGTCATAAAAGCTTTTAGGACATTAAATTTAAAAAAAACCGAAGATATCTGGGGCCTATCGGTAAAAGTTTTACAGTCGATAGTGGGTGCTATTGCACCTCACTTGGCCATGATTTTCAATAAATGTGTTGATATAGGAGTTTTTCCCGATCTAATGAAGCACGGTCGAGTTGTTCCATTATTTAAATCCGGATCAAAAAAAGATCCTACAAATTTTAGACCTGTTTCTATTCTACCGGCAATGAGTAAAATCTTTGAAAGAATCATTCTGGATCAATTGCTATCACATTTTAACGTTAATAAATTACTCTATAAAGAACAGTTTGGATTTACACGGGGCAGGTCAACGACGGATGCAGGCACGACCTTAATTAAACACATATTTGAAGCTTGGGAACAACAACTAGATGCAATAGGCATGTTCTGCGATCTGTCGAAGGCCTTTGACTGCGTTGATCATGACACCCTTATTCGCAAGCTAAACCACTATGGCGTGAAGTGTAAGGCTCTTGATCTCATCTGGTCGTATCTTATGGACAGGATTCAGAGAGGACATAAATAGAACTAAATCGTTGGGATCTATTACTTCAATGGGCGTCCCCCAGGGATCTATTCTTGGCCCATTCTTGTTTCTCGTCTATATAAACGATTTGCCTTATATAGTTAATGAGAAACATAAGTTGGTTCTCTTTGCTGATGATACATCTATTATATTTAAAGTAAAAAGGAAACAGTGACTTCAATGAAATAAATGATGTACTGTCCTCTGTAGATCATTGGTTTACTACTAATAATTTACTTCTCAATGCCATGAAAACTAAATGTATTAGATTCTCTTTGCCTAATGTCCAGCATAGTAGTGATGCACACGTGGTTTTAAAAGACGAAATTTTAGATTTTACAGACAAAGCTGTTTTTCTAGGCTTAACCTTGGATTCTAAATTACAGTGGGGTACGCACATTTCTACACTGGCAGGTAGACTAAGTTCAGCAGCATACGCGGTGAAAAGAATCCGTCAACTTGCAGATGTTGAGACAGCACGGCTGGTGTATTTTGGATATTTCCATAGCGTCATGTCTTACGCCATATTATTGTGGGGCAAAGCCGCTGACATAAATTCAATTTTTGTTTTACAGAAACGTGCTGTACGTCACATATATAATTTGGGAACACGAGTGTCTCTTAAAGAAAAATTCAAAGAAATCAATATTCTCACTGTGGCGTCCCAATATATTTACGAAACTATAATGTATGCAAGGAAAAATATAGACATGTATAAATTGAATAGTGACATACACAATTATAACACTAGAAATAAAAATAAATTGGCGATTCCGAGATTACGTTTAAATAGAGTAAATAATATGGCATTCATGGGGAACAGTGTGCGCTTTTATAATAAGTTACCATCTAATTTAACGGAATTGTCAATGAATAAATTCAGGTCAACTGTGAAACGACAGCTTTTACAGAAAGCTTATTATACTGTAAAGGAATTCGTAGAAGATAAGGATGCATTTATGTTAAAATAGAATATATATAAATATATAGTTATAATATGACATGTAAAAGAGCTAGCATAAGCCTATTTACAGAATAAATATTTTGATTTGATTTGATTTGATTTGTACTATAGGACGACGGTAAACATACTTATATAGATGAATAATTACTTAAATATCTATATATATATGTAGAGTGGGATGGCAGGGAAACACTAGACCTATATAAAATCTTAAATATTTACATAATGTACGTCTTCAGTCGTACCGATCGTCTTACTCCAGATCAATTTGCTTTCAACATGAAAAGTCAACATAGTTGGCTTGTTTTTCACTTATTGCGAGCATTACAGAAAGTGTAGACAAGAAACATCCCACAGTATCTGTATTTTTAGACATGACCAAGGCTTTCGATTTTGTTAATCACCAAATACTACTCAGTAAATTGTACGATTATGGCATTCGCGGGTTGGCTCATAATTGACTTAAAAGTTATCTCACTGATCGAAACCAGTCAACAGAGATCACACTAATGATTGAAGGGGGAAAAAAAAGTTACGTTTCAGTGCCAAAAACGAATAAACGCGGTGTCCCACAAGGCAGCATACTGGGACCGCTATTATTCCTTCTTTATATAAACGACCTTCCGATCATTACCAAACATAAATGTGTATTATTCGCGGACGATACCACCATACTATTTACTAGTACTGATCAAAATAATATTGAAAAAGACATAAATGCTACTTTGGCAGATGTTGGTCGATGGATGAAAATAAATAATTTAAAATTAAATATCAGTAAAACTAAAGAAATACAATTTAAAACTTATAAAAGTAAACAAATCGATTTAAATATAGGCTATGATAGTAATAAAATAGATATTGTAAACTCAACGGCATTTCTCGGTATATCACTGGATGAAAATTGTAATTGGAAAAGTCATGTAGACTTAGTGTCTAGTAAAGTAAACAAGTTTGTGTTCGCTTTACATAGATTAAGAAAAATTGCCTCTATGCAGACCGCTCTGAGTGCTTACCACGGTTATGTTGGTTCGGTTCTACGCTACGGCCTCATTATGTGGGGACATTCCGTAGACGACGAGAGAGCGTTCTTAGCCCAAAAAAAATGTATACGAGCGATAAGCAATATAGGCAAAAGAGAGTCGTGTAGACCAATTTTCCAACAAATAAAAATACTTCCTTTACCGTGTATTTATATTGCTGAAATATGTTTATTTGTCAAAAAACATAGTAATTACTTTACTAGGATTTCGCATCATAACCCAAATGCAAGAAGTATGCACAGAAATAAAGTATATGCACCTAGAGCAAATTTAAAGTTTTATAAAAACAATGTTGTTGGGATGGCTGCTCGAGTCTATAATCACCTGCCCACGGCTTTATTAGAATTACCTATTAAGAAATTTAAACCACAACTGTTAAAATGGCTCTCTCAAAAAAAATTTTATTCACTAAAAGATTTCTTTTTACCATTACATAAGTAGTCATAAGTTATCATAAGTTATCCGTAAGTTAGGTTTAGTGTTAAAATATTTGTATACCTACTACTATAAGGTATCAAACATTGTTGAGACCAACTGTATACTGTAAAAACATCTTCATATATGTACACACTGTTTGGCAAATAAATCATTATTTATTTATTTATTTATTTATTTACAAATTGAATCATACGTCAAATCATTCACCGTTCTAAAACTATTCTAACCACGTTCGATCGTTCCTTATTATCTAACAGCCAGCATCATACAAAGTCATCAAAAAGTACCAATCCCACACTCGGCCATCCTGCAATCATGAACTGTCCCCAGTCATGCACCTTCAGTCACCACACTTACCCGTCGTCAGCACTCATCTTACTTACGTCGTCATAACACATTATATTTACACCGTGATACAAAAATACATCAAAAATCCACTAAATACTCATTAACACACCGAATAAACAATATCTGTACTTCCAAAAACATAGTAAATCGTCGTAAACACATCCGAATAGCGTCGTCGTGCCCGCTTCGTAGAATCTTGATGGGTCGTTTTTGATCGTATTCCCATCGAAGCTATCGCCATCCGCGTCGTGGTGAAAACTCTTGCCAGGGTCAAGGGTGTTGTAGTACTCCACTCGAGAGAACCGCTGCAACCGCGACGTATGGTTCCACATGCTTCTTTTAACTTCGCAATCGTGAGTTTGCTTGTATCGTAGCACGTCTTGCACGTCTTCTGCAGTATTTAACACAATGGAACTGTTTTCGTTGTTGGCTGCGTCTTCAATCATATACTGTTCTTGCTGCTTCGATAAAATGTCATTATTTTCATTTTGACACGTGATGTCAAATGTCAGATCCACGTTTTCTTTTTCTGTTCAGCGCTTAGCGCAACCTCCGTCAATGTTGACGATTTTTGCGTAAAGGGCTGCGCGTCGCTGTCGTGTGTCAATAACTCGTCGTCAATGTTGTAATCTTTATGCTTTTCAGGCATATGTTCTGCGCTAAAATCACCGTTTCTAAGTTCCCTTCGTATCGCATACTTCAGTTCTTCCCAGTCTCGGAAGGAATTCTCAGAGCGTAACCAGAGAGCCGCAGTACCGCCGAACCTCTTTTTGGAGATTAAAAATTGCTGCCGCTCCGTCCACTTATATAGTAGAGACTTACGAGTATCTTCGACTTCTTTTATAAATGCTTCCACCTCAAAGCCGTCCTCCGCCGTAAACAAGGGCAACGTTAAAATTTGATGATAAACATCCATCGTCTTCTCCATCTTCCGTTTTCTTTTATACACAACTTTCGCCTTAAAGTCGTTCGTCGTTTTTTCATCGTAGTTCCGTCGTCGTCGTCGTTTACACTTCGTTTCGTCTTTGCCGTCGTATCTTCGTAAGTAGTCGCGTAATTTTCCCTGAATCCCGGACGAGCCCCCAAATGTAGAGTGGGATGGCAGGGAAACACGAGAACTATATAAAATCTTATATATTTACATGATGTACGTCTTCAGTCGTACCGATCGTCTTACAATCTGAATCATACGTCAAATCATTCACCGTTCTAAAACTATTCAAACCACGTTCGATCGTTCCTTATTCATCATCTAACAGCCAGCATCATACAAAGTCATCCAAAAAGTACCAATCCCACATATAATACATCCCCATGTCTCAGGAACAAATATTCGTGCTCATCAGACAAATAAATGCCCTTACCGGGATTCGAAGCCAGGACCTCTTGCTTCGTAGGTCGGGCTGGTCGGTAGGTAGGGTCTTATCTTATCTTATCTTATCTAGATGAGGGCCCTTTCGGATGCACTTCGACCCAGCGGGATCTTTTGTGCA
The DNA here is from genome assembly GCA_947049275.1 of Epinotia bilunana. Classification (NCBI taxonomy): domain Eukaryota; kingdom Metazoa; phylum Arthropoda; class Insecta; order Lepidoptera; family Tortricidae; genus Epinotia; species Epinotia bilunana. The sequence goes on along the minus strand of OX346275.1, from coordinate 9,732,989 downwards.
TTTGCCCTCTCCTTTATGCCTACTCCCAAGCTCGCTCCATGTTGCGGATAGTCGCTACCAAAGTAACTCATTCTTTGTCTGGCAAGAACTACATGTTTGACATTCACATAGTAATGTTCACGGTAGGTAGGGTCACTACCAACTAGGCTAAAGCGCTCGTTATTTAATTTAGTTAATGTCAATTATCTATACTTGTAGGTATACAGCGTGTATATCCAATACGAGCAAATCTTTAAATGGTGGTTAGTACAGGACCTAATAAGTGTATTAAGATAACTTTTGTCTAAAATTACAACGAAAAAATTAACCATACAAAATAATTCAGCCCGCAATGTAACGCAACATGTTCAAGTTAAGGCTCGTTTGACAGTTGTCAGCTGTCTAAGTATCCACTTCCGAAATGTCTAAAACCAAAAGTTAATAAAGCTATGTCGTATCTCGGTAATGTCCTTGGCAATTGAGTTAGGTATAAACTTATAGCCAAAGTTGTTATGAGATGAGTGTTTTTTCAAACTACCTTATGGTGTAGAACTGTAGATGTTCATCAAGTAAAACAAAAAATAGGCTACAAGTAACTATTTATTTACATACCGGTCAGAAACACAGTTAAAAGTTTTAATCACGCCTGTGTCTCCGCCTCAGGTATCGATTCTCCACGTGGCTCCCGTGCAATCGAACGCAAGTTTCGCAGCGTCGTTTAATTCCCTAACGTGGTAAAGATCAGTATTGTCCCTGAGTTTTTGAAAAACTTCGGTTATCTTGTTTTTCAGTTGTTCCACGGATGTCCTAGGTTGTGAGTACACCTCGTTTTTTACTGCCCCCCACAGAAAAAAATCGAGCGGTGTTAAATCAGGAGAGCGAGCAGGCCAACGACGTGGACCAAATCGCCCGATCCATCTGTTCTCGAACATGTCGTTTAGCACGTTTCGGACACGAACCGCCGCGTGAGCCGGGGCACCATCCAACTGCAACCATGTTTCCCGGCGATCTTCTTCAGGCAGCATGTTCATGTATTCTGCTAATGGCCCTTTGATAAGCTGGATGAATTTGTCCGCATTCAGGTTACCGTCGATGAAAATGGGTCCTATGATCCGGTTGCCGTGTATTGCGGCCCATACGTTTACGGCCTAACGATACTGGTGTCCGGTCTCTCTCATGTCATGGTGATTTACGCGTGACCAGTAATGGCAATTACGTTGATTCCAAACCCCATTCCTGGTGAATGTGCTTTCATCTGTCCAGATAATTTTAGACATGAAATCACCGTTTTCTTGATGACGACTGAGTAACCACTCCGAAAACATTAAACGTGGTATTAAGTCTCTCGGCAGCAAAGCATGTACCTTTAAAAATTTATAAGGATGTTGCTTGTCACGTTTGAGTATTTTGTGTACCGTCATATGACTCATATTAAACCGTCTTCCAGCTATTCTCGTACTACTTACTCTCTGGGTCAGCTGAAAAATGGCGAAGGATCCGGCCTTCTAATGAGACTGGAAGCTCATAGTTAACAGCTGCTCCCTCCACCCTCCCTGTCACTGGCAAACCTTCACGAGCTCGCTGTAACGCGTTGACGATCACTCGAGCGCTACTTGGCACTCTACGATTTGGAAATCGCTATCTGTATATTTCTAATGCTCTTCTGCCATTTTGATGTGCTTCACCATACATTAAAATCATGTCCATTAATTCCGGAGCACTAAAATTGGTTTGACGGGGCATTTTAATTTAATGACTGAATTGTGACTGACATTGTCAAATCATAGTTGAAATAAAATACGCGAAAACTTACCAAACAGTTCGGTACAATTTACAACCTTGTATGTAGGTAACTATCAAACTTTGTAGAGTTCAGTTAATAATTGTAAATCGAATTTAAATTCAGTTATCAAATTAAATAACTATTATGAGTGCAATCTTGTTGGTAAATAATTTACAAAGAAGATTACTTAGTTACCTATTTAAATCAAATAGAATGATTTTCTAAAAAAAGGTGTCATTGCGCGTCGTGGTAATTTTATTTTAATATCAACGACGCTGTCAACTAATTTTTATCGTGACTGATCGTGACTGATTAAAATGGCACAAGATAATGTCAATTGGTTGTTGATAAACAAATACTTAAGTATTTAATAATTCAATAACTTACATATCTAGTGGTGTAGTCTACTAAAAATAACCGCACAACGTTATGAACCATATTTTTTTGTGCAGTTAAGTATTGATTTTCTTATTTAAGGGTCAGTGGGACACCACTGCTGGGCAAAGGTCTCCTTACGTTTCAATGTATCCCGGTCTTGACCAGTCTCCCACCACCCCCACACTGGTGCATATCAGTCTTTATCAACAAAGCAGTTAGCTAACAGTATCTAAATAATTAATATCACTACACACCAAGATTTATTTTTGGACAGCTACGTGAATTACATGTTTACGTTACATTGCTGCTCGGTAATTTTTCAAAAAATAATTACAGGCTTTCAATTAAGTTTAACTTAAAAAGTTCATTTAATTAATGATTACGCTACTAAACTCTGCCTCTGGTTTAATTCTTTGCTCGTATTGGATATACACGCTGTATAAATGTTTGTTAGAAAATAAATAATATTGCCATTAATTTATCTACAATCTCAAAGTTAAATAAATGTTCCGAGATAAAAAATTGATTTAACGATATAATTTTTTATTGAAATTCCTCAAGTTGGGCCGTGCGTCGCCCACGCAAGAGCACAAGCAAGGTCATCAGTCTACCTTGTCTACCCACGCCGCGCCTTCAGGCACGTGGTCGCCACTCGAGAACCTTTCCGCCCCAACGGCTATCGGTTCTACGTGCAATGTCAAACGTTCAGTCAACTCGCACCAGCACGTCTTGCACACGACGGCCGCGACATACTCTCGATTTTTATCGCACTATACCTCTTCTTCTAAGTGTTCTAATAAGAGAGAGACGGATAGTGCGAGAAAAGTCGAGAGAGCTCGCGCGCCGTCGCGTGCTAGCCGTGCAGAAACTGGTGGAATATTATTAATCATAGCGTAAGTGTGCCTCGCAAGCTGCACAAATGATGATTCTTACGTTTCAACATTATATTCCAGTAAAATGCTGTCGTATGGAGACATAAAAGTAAAAATAAAACTATTCCCCCAACTCATAGCAAAAACGACTGAATTTCAGAACACCAAATAATGTCCAACATTCCCTGGTACTTTTTGAACGCATATTGTCCTAAATTCTGCCTAAAATGCGAAGGTACTGTGAAGTATCCATTAAAACAGTATGGACAGTGAACTGTGTAAATATGTATGCAAATTTTAATCTTAGTGCCCAGACACAAGTTCCAAAATACATACGTACAAAGTTATGAACGTGACTGCACAGTTGAAAACAGAACGGTCATCTATAGAGATACTTAGTTTACAACATTTTGGCTCGGTATTGTTGAAATTAGAGTCAAATGTCAAACTAATTTCTAACTTAAAGTGACTGAAGCAGGATTAAAATTAAGCTAACAATTTGTAATTTAGTTGAAGCAGTAACGAGGGCGAATCGCTAAACTTAAGTGGCAGTGGGCGGGGCACATTGCACGTGGAACCGATGGCCGTTGGGGCGGAAAGGTTCTCGAGTGGCGACCACGTACCGGAAGGCGCAGCGTGGGTAGGCCCCCTACAAGGTGGACTGATGACCTGGTAAAGGTCGCGGGAGTCCGCTGGATGCGGGTGGCGCAGGACCGGTCATTGTGGCACTCTTTAGGGGAGGCCTATGTCCAGCAGTGGACGTCTTTCGGCTGATATGATGAAAATGATGAGTAACGAGGGTATCCAAGTTAAAATTGCTTACATAAACACGTAACTGGTTATCTTTCCCCTGAGGTATGCCTATTTGGTTCTAATGCGAGTAATGTGAAGAGGTACCTTTATACACGACTAGCTTCTGCCCGCGACTCTGTCCACGTGGAACTCGTTTATATCGTAGCTCGATGCAAACTTTCATCCCCCATTTCACCCCCTCAGGGGATGATTTCCGGGATAAAAACTATCCTATGCCCTTCCCCGGGATTCAAACTATCTGCATACCAAATTTCATCTCAACCGGTTCAGCGGTTTAAGCGTGAAGAGGTAACAGACAGACAGACAGACACTTTTTCGCATTTATAATATTAGTATGGATTACATCTTAATATCGGTCTATAGAGGGTAGGTTTGGTCCAATATTATGTGTTTCGATTATTTTGTAAGTGATAAATGTGGGCATGGATAATTAAAATGGATTTGTGTGAGAAATTTAGAAACGAATAAGAGACTACGCGCATACTTAATTTGTTCTATGTTCTATTTAAAAAAACGTAGGATTTGATGTAACGAAGAATCTATCTATTATGTATGTCGCCAGGAAGGATCCCCGGGGATGTCCAGGAGCAGCAATAAAAAAGCGTTGTTCTCTGAATCAGATCTATTTGAGGACTGCCTATACAAAACTACTTGGATAATAGCTAAGGAATACTCTATTGCAAATTGCAAGTCACGAAATTTTATATTAATTCAAGCGTTGACATTGTTTCATAAAGTACTTGTTAGTTGACACTAAACGAGCTACAAAAAAACAGACGAACATAGTATTTGAGGTTGGTTAAAAATCCCACAGTTCAAACCTAGGAAACGGTCACAGAAAACGATTGAAAACGGGGAGCAGGTTTAAGTGTGTTGTGGGCGATGGGCTAGCAACCTATCACTGCGATATCACATTTTGTCGATCTTGATGTCGATGCCACTTCATTGGACACTGGAACATAAGTTTCATGTGCTCTGCCTACTCATTTTGGGAATAAAGGCGTGAATCTATGAATGTATGTATCTACCTATACTTAAAGCTGAAACCTTTGAAGAAAATGTAAAAAAAACTACGGTAAAGTAAAATTATGTCGGAGCTAAAACATCAAATAGGAAATGACTGTCTTTTCAAGCTCATTTGGGGCATAAACAATAAATTCTCCGCAAATGTTATTTAGGTCGTTACAAACATAATCATACAGTATTTTGACTATACCCAGCTGGAGCTCGACCTTCAAAACTTTACAAAGCGAAACACAAACTTAAAACGTATTATGATTGATAAGCAATTGTTTTTTAATTTTGTACCTTTTTAACCGACTTCAAAAAAAGGAGGAGGTTCTCAATTCTCAAAACTTTACAAAGCGAAACACAAACTTAAAACGTATTATGATTGATAAGCAATTGTTTTTTTAATTTTGTACCTTTTTAACCGACTTCAAAAAAAGGAGGAGGTTCTCAATTCGGTTGTATATATATATATATATTTTTTTTATCTTTTTTTTTTCAATGTTTGTTATCTCAGAACTCCGTCATTGATGAGCCTATTCGTATTTTTTTTTTGTTTCTAAGTATTGCTTCCAGGTGAGTCCCATTTTTTTCAAAAATTCAATTGGACGATGGGATCCATGAGGAATTGAGGGAACTTCTCAATTATATTAGGCACGCGTGTAGTGATTTTGGTATTTTCTGTTATAACTCGTGTATTTACACCCAGAAATCATACATTTGGTGGAGTGGAATTGATGATGAAGACCACAGATGACTTATGGAATTCCTCAATTATGTAATTAAAAGTACAAAGGTATATCACAGATTCTGATAAGATTCCGTTGAAATAGCAACTAATGAAGTGCCAAAGGTGATCCTTGTGGAATCGATGGAAGTCCTCGAATATTATCTCTAATATAAACTCTAATAATCAACGCATTTGCTCTCGAAAATCAGTTCATGTGGTAAATTGGAAAAGAAATGTGGAAATGTTCTCGTGGCTTGACGGAGTACTAAGTTGAAGTCGGTTAAAACTTTGTTTTTAAATTACATTATTATATTTTTGTTTATTACACGGGGTCTCAGGAGGATATAATACCGAACGGCGTTTGTACATAATTCTGTGGCGTGTTTGGAGAGTGAGTGACTTACTCGTCCAAAATATGAGGTATCACTTCTGTCAACTCTTAAATCGTACGCATTCTGTATCGCACATACAAGTTTCTTAAATCGGTTGCACATATACTCATTGGACTTCGGTCGCGGAAATCACTATTGTCATCTCTTCCTGTGTCTTTAATTTGTACCTAAAACTTTCCCTTATATTGCCAGCATTGTATATATTAATATAAACACTAACAGAAACTCTTTAAGTCTTATGAATAGAGTTCTCTTCATCTCTTTTGAACGCATTCCATGAACGGTTCACTATTATTGTTACAACAACAAAATATTTCGCGTTCTGCGCCGCTCTTACACGCTTACATGAAATCCGTATTTTTTTTAGCTTACACAATTCAAATAGCTGCGATTCCCTTCAAGAAGCTTCGCGACCCCCCGAGGGCCGACCCACAAATTGAAAAACGCTGAATTAAAGCACTGTGCATAATATATTAACTGTGTAGCGTGGGCGAAATGGAGAACATTAAGAACTTGCCGCCAAGACATAAAGGGGGAGGGCCCGAAGTGAAACTGAGGAAGCAGCATAACGTTAGCCTTTAAACCTGTCAGCACATTACAGCCACAAGAACTGTGTCGCGTTGAGTGACGTCATACCCGAGCTCTAGGTAAAGGGGAAGCAACGTTTCGAACGCGCGTTAAGGTAGAATCAGACGGTTCACTTGAATGAATGTTCACTCGAGTGAATGCTTCATTTTTCTTTCATGTTTTGTTTCATTTTTCGTTCAGACATGTCACTGAGTGAAAGATGCAAAATTAAACAAGAAAATGAAAGAAAAGTGAACCGTCTGATTCTACCTTTAGGACAACGCGGCTGTCATCTACGCTAACCTAACGTACGTACAATGCGTTACGTGTTCGACCTCAGGTCATCAGTCCACCATGAGACGGGCCTACCCACGCCGCGTCAAGAAAGGAAATTTGGACGACAGAGCTCTCGGTAAAGTACAAAATACCGCATATACAGCGTGTGACATCCATTAGAACATATATTTTCAGTAACGCTAGTGTCAACACGTGAACTGGTTGACGGCGCCATCTCTAGGATTTCTTCCGTACTACGCGTAATCTTGGATGGCTTTGTCACATTATCATGTTCCCCGGTCGATTGAGGTCCAATTAGTGCCTAGTGGCCCCGAGGGGGCGTTGTAATTAATAGTAAGACTTCAATCTATGTAGAATATAATAGATCTGTTAGCAAGTAAGTACGTTCACTTTCCCAATATACATCATATGAAGCACACGGTCGTCTCTCTTCACACCCCAAGCTACCTCGATCTCCTGCCACGTGTTAACAGATAGCTAGTGCTGTGCTGTGAACCGTTTTATCGAACAAATATAATAAATATTTTTTAATGGAGTTATAATTTTTTAAAATTTTCTCAAGCAGCACCTGCTAACATTTATTTGACGTTTCATGGCCTCTCCGCACCGGCCGGCCATCCTGGTCCTATACAGGACGCAACTATGCGTTAAAGGGAGTAAGACATATTTATGTTTCGTTCTACCGCATAGCCGCGTCCTGTATGATGGGTAGGATGGCCCATTGTGTGGAGCGGCCATCAGAGAGGCAGAGCTAGTTTCAAATGTTAATGTCAGTTGTTAGCTTTATTACCGGTACATTGCGTGCAAAACTAACTTGTATAAAAAAAACCAGTTTTTTAACTAGAGATACCAATTTACGTTCATTAGGGCTTATACTTTCAGCCCTTAAAATATATGTTCATATTTATGGAAGTTACACATTGTATACAGATTCCGCTCCGCCAAATTCGGTAGGGGCCTTATGTTAAGAGTCCGCAGTAAGCTCGATTCTCCATACAAACGTAGTTATGCTCTCAGTTTAAAACTACGTGTTGAATTGTAACGAAACTTTGCATGTATAATGACATAAGGTATATCCAGGTCTGTAATTAGTTTATGTAGCTTCAGATACCATAGTAAAAATATACAGCGAATTTAAGTTTCATACAAAACTTGTTTTTGCTGTATTTCGTTTGTTTTATAAACTGGAACCATATAAACTAATTACAGACATAGATATACCTCATGTCATTGTATATGCAAAGTTTCGTCACAATCCAACACGTAGTTTTAAAATGAGAGCGTAACTACGTTAGTATGGGAAGGTGAAATTCGGCCGAGCTTACTGCGGACTCTTAACATTTGCCGCCAATTCCCATTCGGTGCCCCGCTAAAATTAAATTGACACCTAATCAGAACTGTATCCGTAACTAGACGCCCGCGCGGCAAATCTGCGGCAAGAAAATATGCCCATAATCTTATGCATTTATTCGTTACAACCATCGTATTTATTTACAGGGTGTTCTTAAAATATAACCAGTTCGAACATGGGTGTAGCAACGTGTTTCCATCCAGATAGTCCAATATATACACAGTTGAATTACTGAAATGGGATCAGCGGTTTCGGAGTTTATCTACTTTCCCACACACAAATATACAAAGCTATAATAGCACAGACTTTTCCGTTTAATAATATTATATTCGTAACGACTAACGAGCCCTTTACTCCCTCAATTACTAAATACTAGTAATACATGTTAACGGTAATATTAATAAAATTACAAGCCCGAGTTCATTGCTCTTCTTACTCGTATTTACTAAATCTCAAAGCTATTATCAAAGCAGTTACGATCTATATTCATTACCAGCTTTGAGTAGCTTCGAGTTCCGTCTCGACCGGGACTTCTAAAAATAGTCGCTAATAAGTGATGCGAGGTTTCATCAATAATTTCAGCCCATCAAATTATAAGGTACAAGTGAAATTTCGTTATTGGAGATAAGTAGGCTTTTATCGACTACATCATCCTTCTAGAGGTGTACCATGTTGTACGGATACTTCTAGAGGTGTGCGGGATCCCCTCATATTACCGACAAACGTTTCGCCGAATGCTTTGTTTCGTCGAACTTTCAATTCATCGAATTTTTTTCTCATTAACCGTAACGTTTTTAGGTAAAGCTAAAAGGTAACTTTGTAGGTTAGGTCTGTTTTACAACAATCCTGAAAAGTTATCTGTTTCTGAAAACAATTGTTTTCGATGAAACGTTATCGGTAAAAGAAAGGTAAACCATGTTGTACCCTGAGAAGCCCTGGGCCCGATTTGGCACCTAATCCCAAGATTTGGCGCAGACCATAGTTTAACGACGCAAGCGACTGCCATCTGACTTTCAAAACCAGAGGGAAAACAAAACCTATTGGGATTAGGCCGGATTCCTGACAATGTGATCCTTTTTTTTACCACGTCGCTGGCAAACCAGCTTCCCATCTGATGGTAAGTGGTTACCGTAGTCTGTGGACGCTTGCAACGTCAGGGGTGTTACATGCGCGTTCCTTCACCGAAGAAGTACCTGCTGTTAGGTATCAATTCGCGTGCTTTTATCGCTCGGATAGTGTAGCAGTGGCTCAAATGATGCTTTTATATACCTAATTGTCGATGTCGTGTGTTGACGACACTAATGGATGCTTTTACGACGTACCTAAGTGGTAAATAAGCAAGCCCACACATGTAGGCATTGAATACATCTAAATTGAGGTGATAGGAATTTTTACACCTCAGTGGCAAACGAGCTTTTTAAACCCTCTGGAAATGATTGACTAAGAATTTCGATCATTTCGATCAATCGCTTTCTCGACTTTTTTTTAATAAGACATTCCTACAGCTCATAAAGCCACTAGTTGCTATACAATACAGCCTTACACAATATAAGTATGTAGATCCCGGTAATAGTTGATTTTAACTACTTTTCGTCATCTGAACTAAAACAAACTACTTGCTTAATCTAACAAGTGAAATGCACTCACATTTGACATTAAGTGGTAGGTATCCTTAGTTGAATTAATTCTCGATTTGAATAGATATGTTCCAGCACAGTAGGACGCGAGGACTCACGAGGCTAAATGAAAATAGTTCACCCAAGGACCTTGTGGCGATTTACCTCCTTAAATAACCCTTTTATAAGGATTTGCGTCGTATCTTGTTTATAATACGTTTCCCTTTTCCCTTTTTCCATTTCCACAAGAATTGGGTTGAGTTAGTTATTTCTATTACGTTCTGTATTCTTTATTCCGTATTTTAATACGAATAACAGGGTTTTAGCAACGTCGTTCTTCAAACTATTATATTCCTTATAGTATAAGCCAATCAAAATCAAGGAGTTGCTGTAGCTGAGCGGTAAGGCGCGCGACTTTCAATCTCGAGGTCGTGGGTTCGAACCCCTGCTCGTACGAAATGTTTTTTCAAAAATCTCATGTACGAAATTTCATTTGATAGTTTGCAGTGGCTTTTCGGTGAAGGAAAACATCGCGAGGAAGCCGGTCTAATCCTAATAAGGCCCAGTTTTCCCTCTGGGTGGAAGGTCAGATGTCTGAAACTGAGTCTATGCCAAAGCGGGCCCCGGGCTATTTTAGGGCACTAGGAGGATGATAGTATAAAACCAATAGTTTCATTCTTGCAGTTAGTAACAGCCTCCACCCACCGAACGCGTGGCCCGCCGCGTCATGCCTCTCACACTACCAATACATTTAATATGTATCTCACTATCTCTATCACACTCAGTAGCGCGGCAGCAGCGCAGGCACGCCCGGGCCTGCCGCGTCAGCGACGCGTTAGCAACGCTTGTGCAGCGCGGGCCCTGCCAACACATTTAATATTTATCTCACTATCTCTATCACACTCAGCAGCGCGGGCCCGCGCTTCACACGCGACGCGCACGACCCGCGGCCGCGCTGCCGAATTGTAACTTTAGCGCCGCGGGTCCGCGTGGGCCCGCATTCTGACCGCGTTCGATGTGTGTTTGAAGTGTAGTTTCGCAATGCTTTACAACTTGCGCGGGCCCGCGCAGCACACGCGCTGCGCGCGACACGCGGACGGTGGGTGGGGGCCTTAAGATAGTGTTCGTTTACGCATAGGCGAAATAAATCAAGAAGTCCGCCAATGTCTATGTATACAATCTCGCGTGAAATTTAAAAAACTTATTTTAATTTAATTTTAAGTTAATGTTAATGTTAGTTTAATTTTAAGTTATCATCTTTTATATAGGTACTACAGCGGAATAGCTAATGAAGGAAAGGAAAGTCCTCAGAGGTAGAGTAACGAAGAGGTATGGACGTGTAATACGTTTGTTCTAGTAGTTACGCTGCGAGAGGTATGAGTTTCATGGCCCAGAGGGCGAAGTATTTATGGACTTCAAAACCAATTATCACCGTAGAGGTTGCGTATGCGGTCTCTACAGTGCATAACGGAATACACGTAAGTAATACAATCTTGTATGTATCTATGAAAGCAATAAAAACACTGCTGCACTGATTATTGCTTACCATCATTAGATTGGAATCGAGGCAATTCCTATGATAATCTCGAGGTAGCCTAAACTGTTCCTAATATGCCTCAATGAATACTGAACCTCATTGAACATTGCGTGGGTTTTTAATATTAATTCTGTAATAAGCAATAACTTCAAGAAAGAAAGCGCTGCACCAAATAGCAATAAAGCTGAAAGGTCGCTTTCATGAAAACTATCTGCTAATTTAGTTTTACCACCGCTGCAGAATTTAGTTTCTCATTTGCTAAAGAGCATATTACTTGGAGTCAAAGCCTTTGCCGCTACAACTAAATCAACAACTTGGTCTACAACTTGCACTGCCCAACTTGTAGCAAAAGTTGGTAATGAGATATTGAATTTTAACGAGTTTGTGGACCAAGACTATGATAGCAATAGTAAATTATTTATGAATATGAAAATTAACATTACAAATTTTTAATACCTTACTCCGTTCACCCACTTGAGGCATGCTCAAAACCATATCATAAATTACAATTTAACGAAGCTAAACGAAAACAGTAGGTATCAAGAAACATCAGACCAAGAAAAAAAGACAGACGGAGCGTTACGAACAGTCTAGTGAAGCCAACCGGTTTTCAACCAAGCCCCATAAGTTTAGCACACGCTAAACAAATTAAATCGGACAAAACTCGAAATAAATGATCTTGACAGCATTGAGACACGTGCTGAAGAGTTTTGTGCAATTTTGCGCGTGAGCGTGTGCTAAACTTGATGTAGCTTGGTTTTGTATGTATGTGGTTTGGCTTAACTTGACTGTTCGTAACGCTCCATCTGTCTTTTTTTCTTGGTCTGAGCAAGAAACCCGCACCGCGTCGCTCCAGGTGCAAAGGTGTCCATCACACTACTCGTAGCCGCACTGCCGCGCTCAATCATTAATATAGTTAACCTTTGCACCAGAAATGACCCAGAGAGGATTCTAAATAGACTAGGATAGAATATAACAAGCATTCATTTGTGACAAAAACAGATAAGATACATGAACATGAACATGAACATAGGTACCGCACCCAGCCAGGAAGCAAGCCTGACCCGGACAAGCCTGAAACAAATTTGTGCCCCCTGGTATATCCCAGGGGGCACAAATTTGTGAGGAGTGATACGCTCTGGGATGGAAAGGGAAGACCGACCAACCGCAACCAGTCGGCCACAATCGACCGGCTATGCAGCCTTAAGCCAATATTGGAAAAGAGGAGAGGTAGGATACTTTGTCGGGGGGTGAGCGTTGGTGAAGTGATGCACGTTGCTTCGTATGAAGTCTTCTTGTACCTTCTTGTGTTGGAGGTGGCTCTTTTGGGTGGTTGTAGGTCAGGCTCATTTCCCAATGATTCGTCCTCCTCTTCTGACTCGCTCTCAGTCTCTTGCATCTCGTAGATGCTTCGGGCGGCTTTATTAATTTTATCCTTGTCCGATGCCATGTTAGGCCATTCGTTGGAGCTAATGTGGTAGTACGTCATATCCTGTGTCAGGGAATCTTCCCATGTAAATATGGGAAAATACCTTAAGTTTCTTTGCCTTGTATCTGTATGCTGCCTTTAAGAGGTGTGCGTTAGGGCGTCTGAGAATGTGTCAAAGGTAGCACAATCGAAGGCATTTTATCCTCTTGGTAATCGTTTTTCCTTCCAATAAGTCGTGTACTTTGCCAGGGCTGGGTGATGTGCCTGAGTTGTTGATCATATCTTTCAGTATTATTCGTTCGTATACCTCCTGTGTTTTCGTCTGTTGGCTTTGGTGAGGGCAGCGCATTTAAGCCCATACGACATAGTTGGTTCTATGACCATTTTGTAAAGTAACCTTGTAATTTGCCACTGCATACGTGATTCTTTAATAAAGCTGGTAAGAGTTTTGCGTTTTTAACCGCCTGTTTACAGCGCGAATGTACACTATACGTATAGTATATGTAAAAAATTGTACAATTGTTGTTTGGTTGGGTATATGTGATTAAAATAGGACACTTATTTGTAGCCCTAAGAGTAAGGACCCGGGAAATTGTAAGTTAAGTCCATTCAACAAAAAGGAGCGGTCTCACCAGATTCGCCTCGAAGACGGTTGCGGCCTGCGGGCGGTTGCCGCCGCGCGTGCTGTGGTAGCCGGTTGGCGGGGATTCAGATTGTCCGACACTGATTGCACTCACTGTTAGGACCTACGATATGTGAACACACTGCACGTTTGTATAAACCGGCACTTATGGAACCATGTGATATGCGATAAACAAAAAAATGTGACTATGAGTAAACTGGCACTTTGCGAACTCAAAGAGACGAGACGGAGTGGTTGGCTCGGGCTATGGGCGTGCGGCTCGGCGCTGTCACATCTGGGCTATACCCTATTGTTTTGGGGGACTATTGTAATTTTTTATGGCGTAACGAGAGGTCGGGGAAGGCTACCAAAGCAGCGTCCGCTCGCAATGGCAGTTGGAACAGAACTCGTGAACAAAAACATATAAGATACAAGATATAAATTAAATGTAGGGTAGGGGATTAACTGTCTTGAGTAGGAAGAATGTCAAAAATTATTTTAACACACAACCTGAGAAAGGAGTACTCGCGAGCCAGAAAAAAGTCACCAGAAGCGACAATTTGCATGATTGAAATCGCAAAAGTACGTTTTTAATGTTTATTTAAAACGGGCATCCATAATGTGCACGTTAAAAATGTTTTTCTTATCTATTGGCTCCAAAAGTGAACTGTAACTATAGGCAGTAGCGCCTCATCAATCATATATGAACTTATACTCAGGAAGTAGGAACATATACTGGGCGCTGAAATCACCTCATGACTTGAATGTATTATCCTTGCAATCATTACTCATGGAGTACATTTGAATGTCTGTCAACTCAGAGCAGCTTGACAGGACTGGCTTCCGAGCTTCCCACAAGGCAGCTTGGTTAACCCCGCTGAAAACGTATTATAAACGAACGCCCATAGAGAAAGGACAATTATAAAGCGGGACTCACACACACATACACACATAAGTGACAAAGATATACGCATAGAAAATATCACAAGTGGGAACAAGATACAATGTCATATTTCCTGACTCTCATCGCGTAGATAGGAGGTTAGGATAGGATTTTGATGTAGTCACCAGTTTTCAAAAATTGTAGATACCTGAAACTGACGTCACGGATATAATACGATTGAAGTATTGGTCTAAGAGCTAGCGACCAAATCGGTCATGTGGCTTCAGCTGTATTGAAACTCCGTTAGCTACTTCCCTGAACAACCTTTTCCGATAATCTTCGTGCTGGCAGGCCGCGGGCGGTGGATGCGGGTGTCTAACGGAGTTTCAATGAAGCTACATGACCGATTTGGTAGCTAGCTCTCCGTCTATATTGAGACGTCAAGGATGTATTAGTCTTTTGTGTCTTCTCAATTTAGTCAGGTTAATTTGCCTCCATTCCTTTTGGACATTCGCTAGGACTTCAACTATAAAGTCCTCTATCTCCGTGAACGCCGCGTTGCGAGGTGTCGAAACGGCTATTCTGTGCCTTATTGTTATGTGAGAAAGAGTAAAGGCATAGTAACTAAGTACCTATTGTCATGACACGCATTGGGTTTACTGTCATCGTCATCATATCAGCCGAAAGACGTCCACTGCTGGACATAGCCCTCGACCAAAGAGTGCCAAAGTGACCGGTACAGCACCATCGGAATCCAGCGGACTCCCGCGACCTTGCCCAGGTCATTGGCAACACCATTATCCAGGAAACAACATGATCGTTTCCAGGAAAAAATAACATGTGAACGTTTCACATGCTGAGAAGATAGCCCGTATAAAAAGGGGTTTTAAATGTCAGTAATCACGGTTTCAAAAGTGACACTAGCTACCAACAACGTGGATTCACCAATAAAGTGATCCCTAACCCTTTGCTCCGTGTCATCAATCGAAAGGTGTTGTACGATCTGTCTATGTGACACATACGCAGGGTAAATAAAATCTCCATCAACTATTGTGTAACGCCCATGCCTCAGGACAAGTTATAAGCGCTAGCGAGAGCGGAAGCGATCTATCGAGATTCTGAATAAGAGAAATATTGAATAAGATGTTTCCTACAATTTTGATTTGATTGAGGATCGAAAGACCGATTTAATTATCTTCTTCTAGGCATATAATATTTCTTTTAATACCACGATGGGGCAAACGAGCATACGGTATGCCGACGCCGTAGTCTGTGGACGCTTGCGTCTCTAGAAGAGTCCTCGGGTGCGATCATACTCTCCACCAGGAACACACCATATAGGTACCTACATATTTTTTCTTCATTTCAATCGCTACCGCTCCCGCTTATGCCGTGCTCGGCGCTTCGTACTCTGGCGGGCCACGTCTTACTTTTAGACGATGCCTACTTACGTACTTTTTTGTTTTTCTTTCAAATAAGTTCGAAATCATATAAGACGAGAGCATTATACTTAAGTTCATGAAGTATGAAAGGAAATGTGGCAGCATTATCAGAATATTGGTTTATTTTCGTCCATTTGCAATATGATATTTAAGAGATCAGCAACTTTTATGAAACGTCGAAAACGCTCTACAAGTATGATTTTTTTTTGATCTTTATGTTTGTGAGAAAAAAAAACATATTTTTCAACACAATTGCTCGTAACTTACCTCTTATTGTGTCGCTTTTAGGCTCATAATCCTGGATATTAAACACGCGTGTTTTATAACATTACAACACTTGTGTGTTATGGTATTATCCCGATTAAGTCACGTTGGCACCTTGCAGCAAGATGTATGCATGCACACGGTGCATTCTTAAATTAACCGGGTTGTACAGAATGTACAGCTTTTTTTTTAATTCTCGGCAAATGGATTCTTACTCGACTAAACAAATTAAATCCTTTGTTAATTAATTGACTATTTCTTTTTGGATATGATATAGAAACGTTTAATTTAGTAAAACTAGAGGTGTTCAGTTTTGATAACATTTTACATGAATTAATAAAGATAACATTTAAAACGAAAATATTTATTTTATTTTGTACAAACTTCACGAAAAAAAAACTGTTGCGCGCCATTATAAGTTATTTCACAGCACGTTTCACAGATATTTGTAAACATTGCTAATGCGTGTTTGGTTATTAACAAAAATATTGACTCGTGGCGACTAGAAAAGTGATAAAAAGAATGGACGGCACTGGAAATTCTTGGCGATGTATACAAAATGTGAGTAAAAAGCTGTTGCCATTAATAAGTAAAGAAAATAACTTGGCAGGCCTATAAAATTTTCATCTTACGAAAAGGTTTTTTTCCTCGCAAAATGTGTTGAAAAACGTCGTATGAAACGCGTGAGCTTTGATAATTACATCCTCAGCTCTCTTATCACGCTCACCTGCGGCTCGCGTGATAATTTCGCCTCTGATGTAATTATCAACATACCTCACTTGTATCACAATGTACTATTAGATGGGCTAGATGTTATATATACCTACAGATGAGAGTGATTCAATGAGATATTTTATATTATGTAGGTACGATGAATTAACAATGAATTGGATTAGCAAGCTTGCGGTCGCGATGGGAAATTAAATGTAACTGAATGACTTTGACGCGCCGATCGTAGGGATTTGGGTAGCTCGTAGTGATGCGTCACAAGGTTAGTCTACTAATAATAAAGCGGTAATTTTTGTAAAAAGTAAGTTTGTATGTTGGGATAATCTCTGGAAGTTCTCATCTATTGAGCGGCCAGCCAGTGTGTAACGTAATACAACTGCAAGTAATCTAAAACAGGCCTCATCATTAAATACATAATGTAATTTGTGCCGCTATGGCCATAGCTGTTAAGTTACAAATTGTAAATACGTTTGCTACAAAATATAACCATCGCACCAAAAAAAACTCCCGCCTTCCTCATTAAAAAAGCAGCCGTAACAACGTCAACAAAATAAACTGCCACGTTTTCAACCCTGATTATCTCCCACTTGTTGCACCCTAATCGTCCCAAAGACAGCTTTTATACACCGAGTACCCATTAAACATACGTCTTTATAAATGAGTACATCGCTAATCACGCTTGTCCGCCCAGATTAAGGTGACTGCTTAGGCGATAAGCTCGATGTAACGAAAGGGGAATTGTTCGCTGCGGAAGGGATCTTTTTAAAATTGTCGGCTGTATCATCAGCGGGTCCTATTCGACAAGTTATAAATTTAACGCGTTATATGATGAGTATATTTTTGTAAAAACTTGATTTGATAAAGCTTATCAAAAAAAGCCGACGAAAAAAGGCCGGCCAGGACCAGGGCCGCTGCATCCAGATCATTTTGAGAATCCATTTAAGAGGCATATGTCCAGCAGTGGACGAAATTATGCTGCAGAGAGAGAAAAAGAGATCGAAATATATTACGACAAAAATGGAGCCATCATTGATTCCGTTGACACAAGATGGACTACCAACCTATCTTATAAGGGTACGGAACCTTTAAATCTAGCCGTGCTTATATGTAAGGTCTTATAGCCCCGTGATAATGTTCGGCTATGCGACCCGCCTCATGTTGGCAGCGGCCGTAAAATGCGAAGTTTTCATCCCTTCCGCCGGCCGGCAACGAGCCGTGAAACCGGCGGGGCGGCACTCTCCTAACGAAGGCGGGAATGACGTGGATAATGCATCCTTTGTGCTCACGGGCGCCAAAATTGAGATTGCTTGACAAAGTTAAAGACACCCGTAAAAGGCGTTTTATTCAATATTTTTCGAAATTAAACCTTTACGTGTTGCGATTTCATTTCTAATCCATTCATTTAGACTTATTTTATTTAAGTAAACAATTAATGACGTTGATTACCTCTGTAGCCTAGTTGGTAGCGACCCTGCCTACGAAGCCGGAGGTCCCGGGTTCAAATCCCGGTTAGGGCATTTATTTGTGTGATGAGCATGAACATTTGTTCCCGAGGATGTTTTCGATGTATTTAAGTATTTATTTATCTATATAAGTACGTATATCGTCATCTAGTACCCATAGTACCAGCTTTGCTTATTTTGGTACTAGATAGATTTGTGAAAGATTGTACCCAAATATTTTTTAAGTTTATTTTATATTAAGTTAATGTACATGAAGATACTCACTGATAAAAAATGATATTACGAGACGCATATGTATAAAATAAAAGCCTCACACTTTATTATTTCTAATATGTAATTTAAACTGCTCATAACCAGTACTGCCAGTGCGTAATATTGTACTTTACGTACCAGATTAAAACGAAGCGATACACCCTCTAAATGTTTATGACCGGATAGACACTAGACAGTCCACATAAACGTCTTATTGTGCACTTATACTACACTTGTACAACTACTGCTTGAAGTCATAAAATATTTGATGTTCAAACATTAACATAAAAGGCCTTCTGTTGTATTATGTGCACACTTCGAGCAAGATTGGATAGCGGGCTTCGGGAAAAAGGAAACCAGGTCACCCTCGCACCACTTGGAGACGCACAGGAGGCGAGCAAGAGGCTGCCTCAACGGGCCTTGGCTGGAAGGATATTGACAGGACCGGGACAGAAACAGATGGAAGACCCTTCTAAGAGCCCTATGTCTATGATGAGTATAAAGAGTAGGTATACCAGTATCATCATCATTATGTGAATACTACTAGTAAAATATTGAATGCGCGTACTAGGTAAAATGAAACCGCATTGTAACGCAATACTTATAGGCCGAGCACGGAATTTTCACGGTAAAACAAAAGACTGTCGCAACCTTACTAGTGTTAGAGACATCTATCGATATCGATAGTTGTGTAATAGAAAATAAACGGTCCACCAAATATTAAAAAAAATTACGTGAGGTTTGAGATGCAATTTATTCTTCTAAATCCTCGTCAGTACACACAGCAGCACATAACATTTTATTTCGTTTCTGATAGTGATAAGAGTAGTTAATCATGAATTTCTCGACATTCTCTCGGAGTAGACAGTTTCATTTATCACTATAAAGCCATTTATGTATGCTAAATGATCGTTCAACTTCACTCGACGTCGACGGGGCTTATAAAATTAATTTTAATTGGTATGTTGTTTAGGTTGAGTAAGGTTTTCAGATATTTCTCGTATATCATATTTTAAAATAACCGTCGCAAATGATTATAAAATATTCTATATAATACTCGATATAAATATAAGTATTATAAAAAAAATATTTTACTAGCAAGATTGCGACAGTCTTTTGTTTTCACGTGAAAATTCCGGGCTCTGCTTATAAAGTTACGAGGCGGGGATCTCTTTAAGCTGTCAACGGAGACATGGGTACACATTTTACTACGCTACAAGAGTATTTAAACATGTGGAGAGTAGACCCGAGCAACGTCCACCATCCGTCCATTATGTCTAGGGCACGACGCACAATACTCAAGGGGTTCCGTCTATTTGGCATAACTTTGACTGTCCGAAACGTTTTTCGCATAACAGACTTGGCATATTCTGTTTTCGCCGAATGTTAATGTGGCAGAAACCTTACTTAACCGAATTTCTAAAATTCCGAAAATGTGTTTGGCCGAATCTAAATTTGCATAGGTACTATTGTTGTGGCCGATTATATTTACGCATAATTTTGTTTAGCATAATTTTATTCGGCATATTATCAATTCTCCGAAACTTACTGAGCATACTTAAAACGGTAATTTTAATTATAATATAGTATATTAGGATAGGGCAACCAGAAGGAAGGGGGGCTCGGGGGGCGAAGCCCCCCGCAGTAACAAAAACACCAGACAATCGTAACAACGATATTATTAGTAGATTAGGTTAAGGTTCGCTTGTGTCCCTTAGAGCGGAAATAGGCACCCCGCGAAGCGGGGTGACGTCGACACGCTGGCGGTTAGGTTAGGTTTAGGTTAGGTTAGCATAAGTGGTTTATTAAAAAAAAAAACAAATGTTATATTACTATAAATATAAATTATTACATGCAATTTCACGTCGCCGTTCACCCACAAATATAACTTGACTGCAATTCGTCTATAATAAGGGGTCTAGTTTCGTGAGGCAGCCCAGCTCTGCTCCGCTATGCTGTAACTTGTTTTAAGCTCACCTCAACGCTCACCATCAAATATATCTTGACGCCGCGATTCGTAGTAAATAAGCGTAGGTAGAGGTCTAGTTTCGTTAGGTTTCGTTAGTTATTTCACCCTTAAAGTACATAAACTGCACGGCTAGCATGCGACGACGCGCGAGCTCTCTCGATTTTTCTCGCACTATCCGTCTCTTTCTTATTAGAACACTTAGAACAAGAGATATTAGTGCGATAAAAATCGAGAGTATGTCGCGGCCGTCGCATGCTAGACGTGCTGGGAGCAGAAGGCACGTCAAGATTTTCCGCATTCATTCGAGCGGTCGCGTCATCCGAATTTCAGCAAATTCGGACGTTGGAAGCTTGCCGGATTACTGTAGGGCTGTCGGCTTCGTAATTAAAATAATTAAAAGCGGGTTTATGTCACCACTTTAATGAAGTGATAGGTAAGAGCTATAAAGATTGCCGCTGCTGAAAATTCTTAAAATATTCTGCTACACCATGACTTGTAGATAGAGTTTATAGGAAGCATATTGAAATAACGTAAAGATACATACAAAGTTAATCGTAGGTGGCTCTTTCTCTAGTTCCATATAATTCAAAGTTTGTAATGCACTGTCTGTCTTTTATAACGTAACATATTACTTACTATTATCTTGTCTTCTTCTCCGAGATTTATCACTTACAAAGTAGTAGTCTTGCTACGCAACAACCAAACGCACAAGTATTTTGAGTAGAAAGAGAAACCTGTTGGTTGTCTCTTGCACTCTGATCCCACTCGATGCGCCACTCCCTGGGGCAGCCTCATTCTTTGCGCACCGACTGCACAAGTAAAATAAAAATCCAAAAATATGACTTCGTCGTTCATCAAAATGTCTAAGCGTCGTAAAGAAACAAGCGAGGAGAAATGGACCAGGTTGATGGAAGATTACGAACGAAGATTTGAAGAGGAGCCGAAACCGAAACGCTGCCGTATTATATATTCCAGTTCGAGTAGTGATGATGAAGAGGATGTGCCAAACGAAGTTTAATATTTCCACAACCTCATCGCCCTGCTTTAGCAATTTTTACCGTTGAATTCTTCGGTAAAAATTTGATCGACATATATAATTTTTTCAAGCCCGGGTTACATTTTAAGCCAATTATTTTATTTATGTTGTTCATTATGTGAACCAAAATTGTGATTGAACCCTGCTTCGGAATGTGTCGTTATTGTCTATCCGTTGAATTCTTCGGTAGAAAAAACGATGGACCTAATTTTAATCCCGTTGCATTCTTCGGGATTTGCATTTTAGAACGCGTATTTTACTGTTCTCGTCCAATTTATTCACGTGTAACGATACCGCTTAAGCGTTTGAACAACCGATTTAAAATGTTTGATTTCGAATTACCCTCAATTTGAACAAGTTTTATTTTTATTTTATATTCTTAACCCGTTACATGATGGGATGGCATAACCAGTAGATTTTTTAATTTACAATATACTGGTTTATTGTTACAGAACATCTAGAGCTTATGGACGCTAAAGTTTCAGAGAATGACACTCCTAGTACTTTGACTAACAAGGATGAATCCATTCTCTCAGTCTGTCGATACTTTTGACCCCGAGCTAATAAAGGCTCTCGGAGAAGCTGAAGGAGAAGTCGTTCAATATGGAGAAGATTTACAAGGTGACATTGCTAACCGCTTTCAAAATATCCTGGTAAATGGGCTTAAAAAAGAAACACGAGAAGAACTCATACAAAAAATATTTGTTCCCAAAAAATGTTTCTATGGCAAAAGCTCCTACTCTGAACCCGGAGATAAGCGCTATGCTCGTTGAGACGTGTCGATTACGCGACAGACGTTTACTTGGAAAACAGGATCAGCTTGGCCGGGCTCTCGCAGCTCTCGGTAAGGCTATGACGGTTTTGCTAAAGAAAAACCCGGATGTATCTGTAGTCGTCACAACCCTAAACGACGCAGGAAAACTTATCGCGGACTCACATTTTGCAGAGACTGATACTCGTCGATCAGTCATTACACCTTTAATCGACAAGTCCTTTATTGAAACTTTTAAGGACAGAAAAAGGGACAGTTTCTTATTCGGCGATAAATTAGGCGACATAGTCAACAACTCCAAGGGTATAAAGAAAACAAGCCAACTCATACAGGCGTCAACCTCTGCAAACACAGGGTTAAACTCGAGAGGCCCATCGTCGTATCGACCGCGGCAACAGCGAGCAGGGCAATACTACCCGCGTCGTGCCGGTGGGCCGCCAGCGACCTACCCGCAAACGAGCCGCCGCCGCGGCCTGCCGATGCCGGCGCCCGGCCGGCGCCATCCCCCGCCCCCGCCGCCGCCTCCGCCGCCGCACGCTCGCCGTCATGCGGCTCAAGCGCATCGCTCAACCTATCGCCATCACAATTTGACTTACAATCGCAGGTACATGCAGGTCGTTTACGTCATTTTCTACCGGAATGGCGGCTCTTTACTGATGATCGTTTCATATTAAATACTGTTTCAGGTTATATGATTCCATTTATTAGTAGACCAAAGCAAGCTCCAAATGAATACCCGAAACGACATTTTTCAAAAAATGAGCTCGTTGCAATTAAACAGGAGTTGGCACATTTCATTCAAATCGGAGCTATTTCGAAATGTTCTTCTACAAATGGTCAATTTATATCGGATGTCTTCTTAGTGCCGAAGAGCGATGGAAGTATGCGGTTTATCTTAAATCTTAAAAAATTGAATAAATTTGTTTATAATGATCACTTTAAGATGGAAGACATCCGAACAGCGTCCAGACTTATTTCAAAAGGTTGTTACATGGCTACGATTGACCTTAAAGAAGCCTATTTATTAGTACCGATCCATGAAGCTCACATAAAGTATTTGCGTTTCTATGTCGATCAGCTATATGAATTTAAGGCATTAAGTTATGGATTGTGTTCGGCTCCGTATATATTCATC
This sequence comes from Epinotia bilunana, assembly GCA_947049275.1. Classification (NCBI taxonomy): domain Eukaryota; kingdom Metazoa; phylum Arthropoda; class Insecta; order Lepidoptera; family Tortricidae; genus Epinotia; species Epinotia bilunana. The sequence continues at coordinate 9,709,670 of OX346275.1, read as the reverse complement.
AAAATTATGCAGCCCGTTATAACTCATTTACGTTCGCGTGGTTATAAGTCTGTACGTTATCTTGATGACCTGTGTCTTTTTGGTGATACGGAAGAGATGTGTAAAGAAAACGTCAGATGCACAATCGATTGCCTGACTAGGCTCGGATTTGTCGTCAATTATAATAAAAGTAGGCTTACACCTACTACATCATGTAGGTTTTTAGGTTTTGTTTTAAATTCGAAAACGATGACCTTGCAACTTCCCGATTCTAAAAGACAAAGTTTGTCACAACGTATAAATAGTATGTTGAATACACAAAGCATGCGGATTCGCGATTTTGCGCGTTTCCTTGGTTCGCTTACTGCCGCATGTCCCGCGATTGCTTATGGTTGGTTGTATACCAAGTCACTAGAACGGGCTAAATATCTTGCGCTATTGAACAATGATGATAATTACGATGCTTTTATGGCCATCCAAAATAAATTAAGTGATGATTTAGTCCGGTGGAAGGTAAACGTTTTGACGTCTTTCAGTCCTATAAGACAATATAAATACAAAATTGAGATTTTTACTGACGCCTCAACCACCGGCTGGGGTTGCGCAAGTAATGGTGAAAAATCGGGAGGTTTATGGACAAAATCAGAGCGTTGTAGGCACATCAATTATTTAGAGCTCTTAGCGGTATACTTTGGTCTAAAGTCTTTTGCTGCAAAGTTGAGTTGTTGTGAAGTTCTATTATGCGTGGATAATAGCACAGCCATATCGTACGTGAACCGAATGGGTGGTGTGCAATATCCTCACCTAAATGACGTAGCAAACAAGATCTGGAAATGGTGTGAGGAGAGAAAAATTTATATATTCGCTTCTTTTATAAAATCGTCATTAAATATCGAGGCAGATAGTGAATCCAGGAAATTAAATGTTGATACGGAGTGGGAACTAGAGTCGTATGCATATAGAAATATTGCAGACTCCTTTGGAGAGCCTGAGATTGATCTTTTTGCGTCAAGAATAAACGCAAAGTGTCCAGTATATGTATCTTGGAAAAGGGATCCTTTCGCTCACAATATTGATGCTTTTACAATAAACTGGAATCCATATTTCTTCTATGCATTCCCACCATTTGCCTTAATATTAAAAGTCCTAAACAAAATTGTATCAGATCAAGCCACTGGCATTGTAATTGTACTACGGTAGCCGTCTCAGCCTTGGTACCCTTTATTTAAATCTCTGTCGGTAAAATAAATTTTGATACTACCTCCCAATAAGAATCTCCTATCTTCATCTTTCAGACTAACGCATCCGCTTCATCGTCAGCTTTCCCTGGCTGTGAGTGTATTATCCGGGAAGCTTTCACCAGGCAAGGCATTTCATTAACCTCTGCAAATATCATGCTTGCATCCTTGGCGCCAGCTACAATAGCTCAATACTCATCAAGTTTAAGACAATGGTGGGCGCATTGCGAGATTAATAATCATATTCCTTACCAAATTTCTGTTTGTTCCTTGTTAGATTTTTTAACGAAATGCTTCCATTTGGGGTCCTCTTATGGAACCCTTAACAATCATAGATCAGCAATATCGTTGATTTTCACGAATAATGTCGGTCAGGATGATAAAATAAAAAGGTTTTTCAAAGGAATATTTAAATTGAGACCTGTGTTCCCACGTTATAATGTGACTTGGGACCCAAGTAAGGTACTAGATTACTTAGGCACTATTCCAATAAATACAACGGAGTTAGAACAATTAACCAAGAAGTTGGTTATGTTGTTAGCTTTAGCGTCTGGGCAAAGGACTCAAACGCTTTCACTAATTCGAACAATGAATGTAAAAATTTATAATGATCGAGTAGTTATTACAGTAACAGATCTGATTAAAACTTCTGGCATCGGCCGTGCTCAACCTGTATTTGATCTACCTTTTTTTTAATCAAAATATTAACATTTGTCCAGCAAACACTTTAAAGCATTATTTGTCAATTACATCGTCTCTGAGGTTAAATAATGAAGATCACTTATTCTTAACCCATGAAAAGCCCTACAGAGCTGCTTCATCCCAGACTATAGGTCGATGGATCAAGCAGACTCTGCAGGCTAGTGGCATCGTTACATACTACTTCTGCCGCTGCTCGTAACGGCATAAGTGTCGACGTCATTAGACGAGCTGCGGGATGGTCTGGCCAATCAGCTGTATTTGCCAATTTTTATAATAGGCCCATTGTCGATTTAAATACTAATCTATTACAACAATAGTACGTGTATATCTAGAAATATTTAAATGATAATCAAAATAATAAAGTGTTTATCTTTACATTTGTACTTTGTATATTTATTTAATTTTTCCTCACCGCAACATTGAAAATCTGAACATCTACTTTGTAAGTGATAAATCTCGGAGAAGAAGACAAGATAATTAGATGATCAAACGAACTTACCTGAAGTGAAGTTCGATCTTAATTATCTTGTCTTCGACGAAGAGATTTAAGGGCCCTCCCATCCCTTGTTTGACTCCCAAAGGATCAATGTTGCTCTTCCTTATCTTCTCTAAAAATAATGAGGCTGCCCCAGGGAGCGGCGCATTGAGTGGGATCAGAGTGCAAGAGACAACCAACAGGTTTCTCTTTCTACTCTAAATACTTGTGCGTTTGGTTGTTGCGTAGCAAGACTACTACTTTGTAAGTGATAAATCTCTTCGTCGAAGACAAGATAATTAAGATCGAACTCCACTTCAGGTAAGTTCGTTTGATCATCTAGGTAATAATTCGTCGCCGCGCGATCGGCGCGACTGAAAGTAGGTCGCAAGTAAGCATAAAGAAATGTACGGTGATGAATCCGCACATATATACATTCATCTCCTTTTCTTAATCATATGCTATGTTTATTGTGTACAATAAAGAGTTTTACTACTACTGCTTTCGTAAAATTAAGTCACGATATTTCCAAAAGGGCTAGGAAAAAATATGAAATTCAATTTTCAGTGCCGCATTCAGAAATTGGGCGAATCAACTTTTTTCACTAGTAACCATAGTTGCGTGTTCTGGGTCACTTTTTAAAACTGTGGTAAGCTGAGCTATAAATCCACCAACTTTAATGTTTTGTTGACCATTACAGTTGGTGGATTTATAGCATTTTAGATGCCATCCATTAATATGGACCATCATCTAAGCATGTTAGATGCGCGGGTGCAACAATTATTCTAAGAAACTGTAATTTTTTCTCCTGGCTAACGGGGCAAAATATCAACAAGAAATCGATTGGTCCAATTAATAGAAAAACAGATCGGGTTGCACTCCGGGAGTGCCGGCAGAAGTGAAAACTTTTAGTTGAAAAAAAAGAAAAAAAAAACCCCCTCTAAAAAAACTTTAAACAACAGAGTTATAAGTGAGTTGTATTATTTTGGAGAAATAAATGCTCAAACCATAACCGTAACTACGAGATTTGTTCATAACCTTCCCTTCGTACCTACGTTCTTAAAATCTAGCCAGAATGCCACAGGCTTGACACCAAACCCCTTCCCCCTTGACCCTTTGGAATACTACGCACTCGTCCATACAAAAAGAGAAACCGTTTCTCCACTTCTAAATATTTTCCAATCTCAATGATGTTTTAGTACGTTATTGACACAATGAAATACTAGGTTTATAGGTATTCCTTTTTTCAAAATATGCATTAAATTAAAATGTATTGGCACCAAAATTAAATTTTTAAAAAGCAAAAACTATAAACCTAGTTATTATAATGCTGAAGCGATCGACATGAAAATCAAAGTGATTTGTTAAAATTTAGTTAGAGGAAAACGTTTTCTCCCGAAATGGAAATTTCATATTAAAAGTACCTATTGTCAGTCGCGAGCTGCTAGCTATACTTCCCTCTTAAAGACACATGAAATTGCGATTCAGAAGAAACCTATGTGCCAACCCTATTCATCTTGAAAAGAAACGTATCAAACCTGTAATGAACATGAGAACAGCGTTACGGAGGTATTAGTAGAACATGAAGTCATATGACTCGACATGTCAAAAGTTCAAAACCAGTGCGCGCACCAAATGTCAGACCAAAATATTGATGATTCGAGTCAAATATACCTCAGAAACTTAATCCCGACTTTAGGCGGGTTCACATTTACTTAATTTATATTAAATCTGAAATTGAAACTGTTTTGAGTCGGAATTCGCTGAGATATTTAATAATGACACGTAACGTAAAAGCGCTCTAGATGTTTCAAATTACGAATATTTAGGTGTTTACGTACTCTATTTTAAAACTTCATTACTTTACTTCAACTACCTAAAATATCGTCGCCTACTACTCATCGAAAAAGCATTGCTGTTTTATGCGCGACTTCGTCCGCGTGGACCCAGGATAAAAACTATCCTATATTTGAATCCAGGTTATAAACTATCTTCATGCATTTCATTCAAATCGGTTCAGTCGTTTAAGCGTGATTGAGTAACAAACATCCAAACATCTAAACTTTCACATTTATAATATTAAATAGGAAGTAGGATTGCCCATAAAAATGTTGATAAGAGATACTTTATGCTTTTGTTTCCAACCATATTATCTTGCAAAAATATTCTAAACGCGTATTGTTCAGCGTCTTTGCATTCAGGGCGGTAAGTATGCTGTAAAATAAAACACGTACGGTGTTATTTTCAAATTTCGCAACCGCCTTAATCACTCTTAATTAAGCGATCCAACTAAGCTATTCACATGTTTCACCTCACCGGTCACCAGTATAACTTGACGCTGGGATTCGTAACAACAACGCCTAATCGGAGGTTGGTTAGTTGGTTACATTGGTTCCTTGAGGTGGACTGAGGAGTATTGTAAATAACAGCCCTGGACAACAAATTTATGCAGATTTGGGGTTTGGTTAGCGATGACCTCGAAAGCGTCGTAAGTAGGGTTTTACGATAATATGCATTCGATCTTTTGAAAGCGGGGTTTGTAGGCTAAAATAGCAGTAATGAATTAACACTTTAGTATTATTTTAACATCGTAAAGAAGTGCGCTTTTGGAAGGATATCCATGGGTGACCGGCGTCACGGAACCATCATTATAAAGCTAAGTCGAGTCCTTTCGGTGGCGATTTTAATACAGTGTTATTTCCTCTCATATCAGAGGTTTGATGGTCTGGTTAGAAGGCTGTTTTTCTTATTTGGGTCATTCTCAGAATTAGGCGTTCTCAGCCTCAACTCCGTCTTGATTTTGTACAGTATATTTACTGCTATATTATGTATAAAATACGAATCATTGAGCCATTTACATCATTTATATACTTTTGTCCCTCATATACATCTATTAGCTAACATTTTAAAAGCCATTGTTTTTTCACCAAGACCGAGTTGAGAATGTTGCGACGGAGTTGATATATTTTATACGGAGTTTAGAAATATGATATGGAGTTGATGGATACAGTGCTTTAAAACCTGAATGATATTTTGTATATTTTAATATTAAATATTAAACACAGTTTGAAAAGAAAAATAACAGCATTGGTTACTTTTAATTTTTTTATTAATTTGTATACTAATTACTAAAAAAACATGTTTTTTTGCATGTGACTGCTCACTTAGATACTAAATACACGATTTTTCTCAACTCCGTCTAAATATTTGACGGAGCCTAGGGAGAAAGCTATTTTATTTTTTTATTTCATAAATTACCTTATATAGTAAAACGATATTACACACATTTTACAGGTAATATAGTTTAATTCATTATACTTAAATAGTAGAACAATCAATCACACCAATAGAAAAATAAATGACTAAACGGAGTTTAGAAAATGCAAGTGAAAAATACGGAGATTATCTAATCTCCGTATTTTTCACTTGCATTTTCTAAACTCCATTTTACAAACGTAAGTATCTACTTACGTTTGTAAAATCGCCCAGCGTCGCGAAACGCACCTCCGTCGCTCACCGTGTCACAGACAAGACTGAACTGGCTCGCTCGATGTAATAGTGATGTGCGTAAACTTGCAAATAGTGATGTCAACTTTTGTTTTGCTTCCAATGACGGAGTTTAGTCATAAATTTGTACGCGCGGAGAAAAAATGATATTTCTTTATACAAGCATTTGTAATAATAATCAACATAACAAAATGTAAATTTGTTTAACTGACTATAATAAAAAAGTGCCCGGTGTTAGGTAGTCGTAGTGGTTACCGAGTTGCAAAGGGGTTTGTCCCAAATTTTGGAGTCTGTACGCTTGATGGAGCATGATAAAAGTAGTCTTTTTTTTTTATTACTGGTTCTCAACAGAGTATCTTCAAAATTACAACTGCTACAGGTAGAATAAAACTAAAACTACCCACCAACATTTTTTGTATGCCATATATATGCAAGAATACAAAGTTATTCTACCCGACGGCGACGCCAAAAAAAACGTGCCCTCTGAGAATGACCCATTTATACTTCATTAACTGCCCGCGCTACTTCGCCCGAGTATTACATAGAACTTAAACTAAGCCGCGTGACAAAAATATAGCCTATGTATGGACATAGGCTATATTTTGTCACACTTCAGGATAGCCTGCAGGTCGATTCTATCGTACCTATACTAGTGAAAGATTTATTAATCCATACTAATATTATAAATTCGAAAGTGTGTCTGTCTGTCTGTCTGTTACCTCTTCACGCTTAAACCGCTGAACCTATTTAGATAAAATTTGGTACAGAGATAGTTTCAGTCTCGGGGCCTTCATGATTTCCGGGAAAAAACCATCCTATGTCCTTGCATAAAAGTTTGTACTATATAAACGATTTCCACACGAACGGAGGCGCGGGAAGAAGCTTAGTCACATATAATTCAAAGGAAAGGGGTAAAAATCGGCCAAGCGCGTGTCGCGCCACGCGCAGTGTAGGGTTCCGTAGTTGCCTGTCTTAGTTACATCGACACGCGCGCTCCAACTAAATGGTGCGGTTGGATCGGCCGAATTTGGGCGAAAGATGGCCTTTCTAAGTACATTTTAAGTTGGTTGGCTATTACTCGGTAACTAGTTATGCCTACTTACCCGTGATAGTTTTCCTTTTAAATTCATTTTATGTACTATTGCCGCTGATTTTTGTCACATCCCCAGTAGTAGACATTTAGCCGGCAGGGCTTTAAGGTGGTTCGACGACCATACAAAACGTCTTTTGACATTCGCAAGCTAACGCGTGATATTTTAAGAAACGTATGTAACAATCTTTCATAAATTGGCTTTCCATTTATGCAAAATTCCCCATTTCCTAGAATAAACTTGTATAAACTACAATAATTTGAGAATAATCGTTTTCCCAAAGTATCACGTGACAAAAAATAATTTCTTAAATTATTCTAGTTTATACAAGTTTATTCTATGAAAGGGAGAATTTCGCGCAAATGGAAAGCCAATTTATGGAAGTGTGTTACATAAGTTTCTTAAAATATCACGCCGTCAGCCTGCGAATGTCGAAAAACGTTTTGTATGGTCCTCGAACCACCTTAAAGTCATATCTTGCAAACGAATCACTGAGCTGAAAGAAACCCATAATATTTTTGAAAATATCCAATGGTACCCCACAATATGGGTTTACCGAGAAAAAAAATTGCATCCCCACTTTACGTGTAGGGGAGGTACCCTAAAAAAATTCAAGGTTGTATTCTACTGTTTTGTCGGCGTCGTTGATTTATATATCCATGCCGAATTATAGTTTTCTAGCAGTAAGGGCTACTGAGTTAAGCTGAAGACGGACAGACGGACAGACGGACGGACATGGCAAAACTATAAGGGCTCCTTGTTGACCACGGAACCCTAAAAAGGAGCACGACTCCCGCTTACAAACTTTCGAGCCTAATTAGCTTAAATTGGCAGCTAAAGTAATTACAGCACCGGTAATGGCTGATGAGATCCGGCGTACCTAACTCGTTTACGCTCAAATTAATTATACCCTAATTGATATCCAGGTTCAAGGGATATTAACGGGAACAGGCATGATGGTGGTTGGATTGGTGAGGCGACGGCGAATTCCTCCTGCGCGGGAGTTTTAGATATAGTATGTCACATAAACAAAATGGCACTAAAACAAAATCGGATCAAACATCCGGTATAGTTTGTTCCACTTAATATAAAGCAAAGTAGGTAGGTACTTAAAATCAACCATAATCGAATTCTATTGTTTCATCGTCATTTTCAAGGTAGGGTTGTAAAATAAAATAAAAATAAATATATACAGCTAAAACTAGGACATAGATAACAAGAAAACTAAAATATACCTATTGAAAAAATTTAGCAATCTGGGCATTGTCCCTAAGATTGTGGCAGCGTTTCCTGGCTGGATCGCAATGCTAATGCGTTGAGTGAGGAAGCTACCAGCTTTTTGGTCCCCTGTAGACTCAATTTTTGCAAGGTCCTTAGGTATAAAGTCTAATACAATTGCGCATAAACAATAGAACAAACAATAGCAGCTCCAGTACTTACACGTGCCACACGTCGGTCAGCTCTTTTCAGATTTAGCAACAATAGAAGTTGTAAAATCACACGTTAAGTGCATTTTCGTCATTTTACCTGGAACAAACTGTACAGAATGTGAACCGAATGTAACGGAATTAAAAAAAAACGGGTTGCACTCCGGGAGTGCCGGCAGAAGTGAAAACTTGAATATTTTGACATTTCGAATCGACGAATACCGTAGCTACAGGAGTAGGCTATTTCACTTGCAAATTAGCGCGTGAGAACTTATTGTGTGTCGGCCGAACGGGTAAGCGCCGCGGATTGCATGGCGTTTGCGCCCTTTTTCTCGCCAACTCGAATGGCGCAGTCAGTCTCGTACTACGGCATCGGTCCCCCCCAGCCTCGGCCCGAATTTCTCACCATTTACAGTCACGTGACACCTGTGGCGAGTTTAATAATTTTTCCCCATCCCAAAAAGTGCACAGCGCCGCTAAAGAAGTTTTCACTTCAAAAATCTGTGTGCACTGCAGCAAAACATAAGGGTTTGTGGCTCAGTTATCCGCGGAGGAAGCAACCCCATCGACCGCATATGTCCCAAATGTATATATGTTGAAAACTTTTGTCCTTGTACGAAAAGAGTTCCGATTGAAGAATGTTATTCTCTATACGAGACAGTTGTTTCTTTTTTCTAATTCGATAGTTTTGAAGTTCCACTCTCTCATAAAGTTCAAAAGTATCCTCGCCTTGACTCGCCGATGGAAAACCTTCATAAAAGAGGCGTTTCGGTGTTCCGTTCCGTTCCACGCGGGACCTAGGTTTTATCACCATCCTATTTTCATGGCTAGAAAAAAGGTACGCGGTTATTTTTATAGCCCACTATTTATGGCGAAATGAACTATTATTATGTCATTAAGCTATCGCCGGAATCTATTTTTAGTTGTTTAAAAAAAATGGAGTTACTTTGCGACGCACATGAACAAGGTATGCGTTATATTGCATATATTTGTAGTAGACGAAAACAAGGAAAGGTATGGTCTGCCTGAGTGTGAGCATATACCGCAGCCTATGGACGCTTGCCACTCCAGACCCCGTAGCATGGTCGGCCTTATCCCGCGATAAACTCAGACCAAGAAAAAAAGACAGACGGAGCGTTACGAACAGTCAAGTGAAACCAAATCACATACAAACAAAACCAAGCTACATCAAGTTTAGCACACGCTCACGCACACCTATACAAACAAAATTGCACAAAACTCTTCAGCACGTGTCTCAATGCTGTCAAGATCATTTATTTCGAGTTTTGTCCGATTTAATTTGTTTAGCGTGTGCTAAACTTATGGGGCTTGGTTGAAAACCGGTTGGCTTCACTAGACTGTTCGTAACGCTCCGTCTGTCTTTTTTTCTTGGTCTGAAGCGATAAATGACAAGATAGAACGTCCGTCTCGTTCCATCGAACCGTGTCAGCCAGTGACGGACGCTCTATCTTGTCACATAATACATATCGCGTGATATGGCCGACCATCATACGGGGTCTGGAGAATCACAATGTATTGACTTGAGTATTCTTAGTGTTAAAAATAAATGCAGAACACAACACCGCATACTTACCTACAGATCCAGTAGTGGTGTTATTATTGGCTTCAGTTAGGGGGTACTTCAGGTAAACAGTTTTTTGACAAGTCTTTCAAAGCTCTGTAGGTATTCAAATTACTATAATATAATAGAGAAGAAAATTCTTATCCTTTATTTAAAACATTTCTTTTTAATACTAAATAAAAAATAATAAAACGAAAAAATTAAAACTAATTACAAAAAAGAGAAGATAATATTTTAATACAATACAATAATGCATCATTGCTGCGTATTTGGTTGCACGAATTATTTGATACTAATAAATATGACATATGACATGATGTGTCACGGTGCTTTGTTTACGGTATGTGCTAGTGTCGCCCCCTACCCTACGCAGAGTTTTGAGTAATATTCCCTATTTAGGATGGTCTAATTACGAGCGAGAAGGCATTCCGCCGTGCTGTACCTCTCTCAAAAACTTATTGGTAAACCATTTGGACACTATGATACTATTTTCCCATATACAAAGTGTAACAAAAATGGGTTATGAACCGATCAAGGGCTTAACAAGTATCGTGTTCTGATAAGAAAAAAGAAAAAAAAATTTTGACGCGATTTTTTTTTTACATTTCTATGGAGCTTGTCGCCCCAGTCGGCCAACACTCCATACGAAGGTAAAAAAAAATCGCGTCAAAAAAAATGTTTTCTCTGTTTTTTCTTATACCTGTTGAGCCCTTGATCGGTTCGCACCCCATTTTTGGTACACCCTGTATATCTTATGTGCACACCATTTCAGTCGCAAGAGAAATTGCTTCGATATTTTTACCAGAAAAAATAGCAACAGACTCGTGTTCACACCATTTTGTCCCACCAGTGTGACGACGAGTAATTATTTTTACTCGTGGTCACACCACTTTATAAAGATAACACTTTAACAGGTTCGTGTAGCGTGTTGGTAGGACGACGAGCGAAGCGAGGAGTGTTAGGTGTACTGCGACCCTACGCCCGCGAGCCGAGCGTGTCGCGGTAGCGGCCGGCGAAACGCCAGAACCAAACAGTGTGGCTACGAGGAAAATAAATTCCTCGTGGTCCACACCAGTGTGACAAAATGTTGTGACTCCGACGTTGAAAAAATACGGACATATTTTGCAAGTTATAAAACATTCCGTATCTATTCAATGCCTTTCTATTTAAGCGAAGGTTTTCAAAGCCTTCAGATTAAAAATAATAACTAAAGTAATAAGCTTATCGCAAGTTTTTTGATGCGATGGTTAATATGCGTTTAAAACCCGACCCGGGGCGTGGGCGGCGGCGGCCCACTCCGATGAACAGGGTTGCCGGCTCCCTATCTCCGTCTTTTTCTCAACCCACACGTTGTCGCCGTCAAGTACGGTTACGATTTTTTCAGACCGTAGGTATACTACTTTGGAGAGAGCTCGGCAGAGAGCTCCTTTGGTAGACATGCGGATGATATGTAAAGTAAACGATCGTAGGGCCGTAACTAGTAAGATATCTGTTACATTTCTCCGCTACCCAAAAGTTGTCTGCACGGCTAAGCATGCGACGGTGCGCGAGCTCTCTCGATTTTTCTCGCACTATCCGTCTCTTTCTTATTAGAACACTTAGAACAAGAGATATAGTGCGATAAAAATCGAGAGTATGTCGCGGCCGTCGCATGCTAGACGTGCTGGAACAGAACGCTCTTTAGCAATAATACCGCCTGTTGTTTACTTGTTCTGTATTGTTTCAATAAATTGAGGTGTTCAATAAAGGGTATTTGTATTGTATTGTTATACATGGAAACAAATGGAGTGGCTAAACAGTATTTGTAGTAGTTATATTATTAGTAGGTATAGTTTTGTTTTTTTTTGTTTATAAGTTCTTATCTCTGTTTTAAATCGCTTTATACTTAAGTTTTGTCACGGCATATACGCTAATAAAGTTCTTATATCTATTTATCTATTTGTAACAGTGGCCGCAAACACGGAAATATTTTTGACTATGTTAGTTGGTCCACCAGTCGAGAACTTGGGGTTATACCTGTTCGATTTAACGTATTATAACGGTTTATATTTCTCACGCGACAAATATCAAACCGCATCGACCTTTATACCTCTAGCTAATTGTGTAAGAGGTTACTATCGACAATTACCTAGGTGTAGGTAACTCACGCGTTAGTATCGACTAAAAGATCTATCGCCACCAGGCGCTGCTCACTCCATGATTTCGTCGCGCCGCTACAGGTGCAACCTACCGGTCCCAGCCGGTATTTCAGCACTGCTAAGGCACGCGCGCTTTCTATCGCAGCGCATTGCATGCGATAGAAAGCGGTGGCCACGTTTAGGCTCGTTCGGCATAACTAAACAGCAGATTTGTTAACAGAGAACCTTCTGTATGCACTACTATTATTTATTCCGTAGAGTTGCAAACGTCCTTAGGTGACCGCTTAGCAACAAGCGGGCCGTATGCTTGTTTGCCAGCAAGACTATTAAAAAAACGTAGATATTCGGGCAGTAACCCTAATCTCGCCCATTCATATAGCGTCCAATATTTCAGACTTGGGTTACGAGGGCGGTGAATCATCCGAAGAAACGGGTCTAGTTTAAGAACTAGGTACATATTTTCTCAGGAGCATATCGAGTTCATATTTATTCAATGTGACAATTGATACAAATTGAATTTACAGTCTGACCACCATCAGCGTCGGCCGTCAATACGTCGGCAGTGGACGACAAAGTTTCGCGACTGGTCATGTGGTATTTCGTATTTTTCATTATTGAATCTCGCCATTTTGTATGTGACGCTAGACACGACCTGACGCTGATATGGTTCGAAGTAACTAGATACGCGAAGCAAAGCGTTTGAATGCCGCGTACGACGTCAAGACGCCACCGTCGACGTGTGAAAGAGACCACAGCAGTACAACTCTATAGTAAGCATTGTGACGCAGCGTACGGTTTGACGCTGTAAGCGGCCGGTAGCGTTTAAGAAACGACCAAGAAGGTACCATAGCTATGTATAGCGATGTGACAGGTAACTCGGGGGATGGTGAGCGGGATGGTAGGGCAACAAAGGCTCTATAGATTTTACAATTATTGCATTTATTCAGGTACGTTGCGAGATGTATCAGGAATACAATGAATAAATGAAATATTACAAATTACGTATGAATAACTTGGCCCAGAGGCAAGCCTCCGGGGCGACTGCTTGATGTCTTCAAATCGTTTAAAGTGGATCTTTTACGAATTTTACGTTTACGGAACTCATAAATTCGTTAAAACAGTAATTGTCATTTTCCGGGTATAAAGCTCCCAGTGACTTGCACAACTGACGCCGCCACTCGACGCGAGACGAAAAAATCTACTCTTCTCTTTCTATTTTGCACAGTCCTATTGAGACAGGAGTGGCTGAGGCGCGCGCGATGCCCATAACAGCAAGTTGTGCCTTGTGCCTCTTAGGTATATTTTCCGGGGCTATTTGCTCTCAGCGTATCCAAAGTACAAATCATTTTGCTTTTCTCTCTAAATAACTCAATCCCATCCATCCGAGAAAGTTCTCGAAGCAGAATAACTAGTATTTGTCCGCAAAACCAATAACACTCACTCTCATGGATACTCGTACATATGGGGAAAAGGCGTAATTTAATAACAGCCTTCGTCTAAGCCAAAGCCTATTGGTATAAGCCTTTCTCAAAAGAGGATGAAGGTAACGCTGAACATTCTATTTCTGATCAATTCCCGCATCCCATATGATGTGTGTTAATACCGAATTATCGAGTAAGTTATTCTATTGATGAAAAGATAGAGCGCTCACCAATGTGTTTCCAATAACGTGGGAGCAGCGAGAGTGTATATAAATATGACTCACGATAGTTTAAACTAAATCCACCTACATATAATATAATTAAATAAATGTGAAGTATCTGACTGAGACTTTATTCTGTAAAGAGTATATTACGGACCGACATTTGCTCTGTGAAAACACGGAAAAAACCAATCTTTTGGTTTATTCCATGTTTGGCTAGATAGCTTCTATCTACATCGATTTCTCGCCTCTGTGAACCCCTGTAAAGCTCATCAAAATCGATAGAGCAGATTTCGAGAACCCACTTACACACTTCTTCTACGTAGGATTACCCCGGCCTTTACCAGAGTCCGCTTTCCTTCTCACTTGCCTCCACTTCACACGTTCCTGGGCGTCTTCCTACGTGAGCCCATTTCGTTCATGTCGGCCTTCACGACATCCAGCCATCGCTTCTTAGGTCTGACGCGGGGTCGAGTCCCGTCAAGGAATAAGCCAAGGCCCTTAGACACGAATGTATAAAAAAAACATTAATACGTTTATGTTTAAACAAGTAGGTACTTTTCATACTCTTTAAAATATTTCAGACATGTCTTGAAGAATGATGAAAGTTATTTTAATTTTAAAATTCATAACAGCATGAAAATTATGGAAATTAACAAATTAACCCTCTTTTATAAAAGTTTTACCAATTTCTTTGTCTTATGAAAAGTTCAGAGTTCAGACTAATCGAAGCCTAATCAACGAGGATTATTTACGAAGGTGTGTTTAAGATTGATCTGATTGAATATTTACCATGTATTGCAGCGCTTTTTCTTCTGCTCTCATCGCTCACAAATTACACATAAAAGCAATAAAGGATAGCCGGAATAGGTACACTATGTATCGAATACAAAGTGTACCTGAGAATTTTCAATAATTCGTGCACCCAATTAGCGTGAGTTGTTAAACAAAAATTAACTCGGTGTCAGTTTTGTAACGAAAATTAAGCATGTGAAAATGAACATTTTTCATCTTAATTAACGTGTATAGGCATATCATTCATAAATTAAACAGAAAAAGTTAGTTTTTATACAAACTGCGGGCGTAGCACGGTTGCCATTTTATCACTTATCGTTGTGGATAAGGCATCCGTCACTCCCGCACTCGCATACTTGTCAGAGCGTGATGGGCGTCTTTACCACAACGATAAGTGATAAGGCAACCATGCTACGCCCACTGAATTCTTAATTGCCGTTACAAAACTGCACGAAGTGCACGAATTATTGAAAATGCCCACCTACCCGTTTAACTATTATGCTTTTGTGTGTATTAGAATACAACTCTACCCATACTTTAAATATTCCTTAAAATCGACCGTCCAACTTACAAAAAAGCGGAGATGTAAATAAACAACTTAATGCATCCATATATTTTTTGTGTGTTATGCTAGTAATTTTTAAACACGGTGTTCTGTATACAGGTGTGGTAGTGAGCGGTAGTAAGTAATGAAGGGGCTCCGAGCGGGCTCGGGGCTGGAAGCTCGGCTGCGGCCGTGGTGAAGTGTTATGCAACACTCAATTCGCCTTAGATATATTTTTTGTGTTTTAACTCCGCCGTTGTCGGTCCCAAGCTCGCTTGAGAAACGAGAAAGGTTGTTATAGAGGACTATTAACTGCCATAAACACACCAACGCCGAGCAACAGGCGGCGGTCAGTTAAATTAACCTGTCCCTGGAGGCTTCGGCAACCTAGAGGGACGAAATAACCTCATTAAGGTCCGGCTCTCCAAGACGTCTGGCCAACGCGTAGACGCTATGTCTATTTAACCTAAATGGACAGTATGCAATAAGGTGACAATCTGAAATAAGTTTTATAATCATTATTTCCTACCTTCTAATCTGTAATCTCTTCTCCCGGAGATTGTTGAACCTATTCCTATCCTCGTGCTCATTGATTGAACTTTTCCAATAAGGGCTGGTGACCTTGACACGGGTATTTTGGTTGATTTTTAATTAAACCCTGAATCTAGGGTAGTGACAACCCTGGTACAGTTGATACAAACACAGTAGACTTTTTGCGGTCGAATAATACGAGTAGAACAACACATCATTATTTTTAAGGTACATATACACAACATAAGGTATTCGTATTTGTTGATTTATGAAACCTATTAACTTTTTCGTCCTTTAAAAGCACTGTGTCTGTGTAGTGTTCCTGTTGTTTTAGGGCCTCGTTACTGGAAACACTTTTAATCCCTTTGATAAACGATTTATTGTATAATTAGATTACATTTCATTTAGTAACTTTTAAAATTGGCTTCAAGAATTCATTACTTGACAAAAAAATGGCGTTCTTTAATTTGATAATTACATAAGATCATTCTAGAGTTCATTATCACAAGCTATAATATGAGCTTACGTTGTATAGTCGACGTAAAAGATATGTATATGTCGCAGGGAAATGGCCAAAACAGAGATTTGAACAAAACTCTAAGGGATATGATCAAATCACGCAGGATGTTAAAATGGCGAATCCATTTTATCATTTGCCTAGAAAAAATCAGTCATTTGATCAAATCTCTTAATCTGTTTAGTGAAATGACGAAATCGGCCAAAAAAGGCAACTAGTTTTTTCATTTCACTAGATTTGTTTAGTGATTTGATAAAGCCCCTGAAACGCGTTAGTGAGTTGACGAAACTAAGTCGCAGTCAACTTGTTTTATCATCAGCTGCGCGCGATCGAATTAAAACACCTCTAGATTCAAATAAGGTTTTAAAATGTAAACATATCTTTGACCTTAACTGTACGCGGAATCATTAAGATGTCAGTGTCGAATGTCAGTAAAAATGAGGTTTGTGATGCTAGCTAAAATTAGCATTTCCGACCATTTAAATTCTAATTAAGTCGTAATTCCGATTAGAATTCGTTATTTACACATCTCTAAGGGTAGGGACAAACCAACAATACTGCCTTAAAATCTTGGTAATGACTATGTTAACGAGATATTTAGGGTACATTACATAGACTTCATTTCCGGATTTGGCGTGGCAATTACATGTCAATCCCAGTTTAATTAAATGTCTATTATTAAATCGTATAACTATAGACTGTCGCATGTCCAGAAATCTAATAAGGAATACAAACATGTGTGAGTAATTTTTATAACTCTGTCTTTCGTTATGGTGTTTTTGATCCTATGGGGAAGCTTTTTAAATATTTTACTAGCGACACAGAATACGCTTTTTCGTTTTAACGCAGTACTTGCAGGCTTTGTGAATACAGTGTGTAATCGTTAAGTGTAGCCAGGCGATTATTCCGTAAATATTAACAGATATCAGAAAACTTGAAACTGATATCGAAAGTACGTTACCCAATGAGTAAAATCACATCAATAACTTTTGAAAACAAGACTAGAAATATCCAAAATATTAAGTTTAAACGTTCCCATACATTTAATATATCACTCTCTGTGATTTTTTCTTTTGGACATTCTTAAAAGATTACGTGTACGATGAGCGCACACACAAGCTAGAAGAGCTACAAAACGTGTACGCCATTTCTTTAATTACGCCGTAGATTGTAAGAAAAGTGCATTTAGAAACAATCAAGAGGGCCTGTCAATGTTACCTATCGCACTACAAGGGCGTCACTTACCGTGAAGACACACGAGCGTAATATGTGCGAGCTGTGAGTCGCGTAATTTGGGTTCGCCCATTGATAGACATTTCGGTTTGCCCGTATATGGGCGGACCGAAATTACGCGACTCACATCTCACAAATTACGCTTGTGGCCTCACAGCTGTAAGCAAAAAAACTTCCTTAAAAAATAATATTAGATATTTTCATTTCATGAAAGGATAGGTTTATTTCTCTATTATAATTTAATTGTGTTAATGAATCTTAAATATTAGTATCTTTTACAGTAGGGGAATTAGTGAAATAACAGCCTCTCAACAAACGTCGTACTAAATGCATGGGAGCGTTTAAATGCAATATTTTGGATATTTCTCGTTTTATTTTTAAAAAGATATTGAGTAAAGTAAGTAAGTGATTTTACTTATTGGGTAAGGTACTTTCGATATCAGTTTAAAGTTTTCTGATATCTGTTATACCTATTTACGGCATACTCGCCGGGCTACACTTAACGATTACACCTTAAGTATATATTTACCATACCTAGTACTCCGCGGAATGAACTCAAGAGACCGTCTTAAAAAGAGTTGGGTTTGCTTTAACAAACACCGCGGCCTCAAATACATTCCAACAGGGCAAATGTTAGTACTTCTATTTAAAACATTAAAATGAGTAAAACTTCTTATGAGTAAAGTACCTACTGATTACTAAAGAATGGTTGCTAGTAATGAGTATTTCAACACAGAAGAATGATGGCATGCATATTAATGTTATATTTATTATGAACTTATCCAAAATTCTGTAAAACCGTAGAAGCATAAGAATCAGCACATGCCAAATTCATAAGATTTCCGCGTGGAACTCGTTTATATCGTAGCTCGATACAAACTTTCAACCTCCATTTCACCCCCTCAGGGGATGATTTCCGGGATAAAAACTATCCTATGTCCTTCCCCGGGATTCAAACAGAAGCTAGTAAATAACTAAATAGAACAATTAATTCATGAACCGGCAACAAGCTTATCCCTATGAGGGATTTCTCCTAGCGAACATTTGAGCTATTAAGTGGAGATGGGATATAGGCAAACCTAAACATGGAAGTACAAAACAAAAAAAAAGACAGCGTTATTATAACAATAGAGCCTAATTTCGTCATATTCGCCTTCATCCAAGAATTACATAACAAAAAGTTGCGTAGCGTTACCACGCATTTCTTTTACCCCACTCATTAAAATGTGAAACGCTTAGCACGTTTAAATAATACAGAAACGCTTGGTTTGCAAAGCACGAAAGCAATTACTAGTAGGGCCGGACGCAGAAGCTATCTCTGAGATCTTAGCATGAGAATAACGTCTAAAGCCCCGCTATTCTGTAACTTGTTTTAAGCTCACCTCCACGCTCACCCACAAATATATGCCGCGATTCATAGTAACTAAGCGTAGGAGAGGTATAGTTTCGTTCCGCGTGACGGTTGGAGTGAGGCGCATGAGCAGATAACAGCTAAAGACTAAGGGACTTCGTCTCTTGTGTCTCCGAGGGCCCGCCTCGTCCATCAGTTTGACTAAAATGTTGATGCTTCATAATTTTTCCCTCACTGCGTAGGATTTTTTCGATTAAAATTCTCTTGGAGGGAAAATTACGTGACGACTTTTAAGTGCTTGGGGATTTTAGAACGCCTGGGGCGCTTTCTTATTATTTCTAAACTAGCTTCCGCTCGCGACTTCGTCTGCGTTGACCCGGGATAAAAACTATCCTATATTTTTAATCCAAGCCATAAACTATCTCCTTGCAAAATTTCATCTAAAAACGGTTGAGCCGTTTAAGCGTGATTGAGTAACAAGCATCCAAACATCTACCCATCCAAACTTTCGCATTTGTTACCTATTAGTAGGATATCAGTGGAAGATAACACTTGTCTAAACAAAGCTTTAGGCATGAACCATGGATAAGGCATATTATATGACAAATTAATTTGACATATTAACTATTATAATTCATATTATTTTTGACATGTACAATTTTATATTTTATTAATGAGTATGAGTATGAGTATGAGTATCGCATCTATAGTCACTAGGAAGTAGGATGTCACCATCCTCACCCTCCCAGCATTTTTCCCGGTAGTGCTATAAACGAGTGGTGGGTCCGCTTGGGCAGTTAATTTATTCCCTATACTTTATCTTGTATTATTAAATATATCACACTTTACTGAAAAAAACCCATTTGATCCGATAAATTAATAAATAAAAAAAAAACGGTGATAGCTTCGCCAGTTATTGTTGTGGCAGCTATCAACGACCCATGAGTCGGTAATGGCCACGAAGTAATGTTTCGTTTTTAGGGTTCCGTAGTCGACTAGGAACCCTTATAGTTTCGCTTTGTCTGTCCGTCCGTCCGCGGATAATCTCAGTAACCGTTAGCACTAGAAAGCTGAAATTCGGTACTAATATGTATATCAATCACGCTGACTGGTAAAATAAAAAGTGGTTTTTTTCATTTCAACCCTAACGTGTGATATATTGTTCGATAGTTAAATATGAATAAGGGTTTGCTAAAATAATTTTTTGATAATGTTAATATTTTCGGAGATAATCGCTCCAGAAATTAAAAAAAATGTGTCCCCCCCCTCTAACTTTTGAACCATAAGTTTTAAAAATATGGAAAAAAAATTCAAAAGTAGAACTTTATAAAACTCTCTAAGAAAATTATTTTGAACTTGATAGGTTGAATAGTTTTGGAAAAAAATTACAAAACAATTTCTGAACTAAGTTTGTAATTTAACCGTATAAGAAGGTGTTTATTGTCATGTACAATAAACACCTGCTACAAAATCACAAGGAAATGACGTGCTTTCAAATAAAGTAAAAAACGGTGAAAATCGGTTCACGCAATAAAGAATTATCCCATAAAAATCATCTTCCATACTTTAAGCTCGCGCGCAATAGTTTACTTAATTTGCCGATAGATGTCGCTGTACGTGGAACGCTCACATTTAACTAACCCGCTTCACTAGCTCGGCTTTCAACACAAGCACTTGTGCCGAATAACAAATAACGATTAAAATGTACAATACAATACAATACAAATACTCTTCTCTTCTCTCATACTCTGAAAACTCTGAAATGACGTGCTTTCAAATAAAGTAAAAAAACGGATTTAGGGTTTTAGGGTTTTGTACTTAATATGTCAACTCAATGTAACAAATAGCCCATTTTTTAACGCTTAATGGGGACACTTACTGTGACGGACGAAAAACTACGGAACCCTAGTGCTCAGTGGAGCGTGGCCCGACACGCTCTTGGCCGGTTTCTCTCTTTAATGTTATTGTATTACACCACAAGTTTTTTCCCCTCACTACCTCGGAAAGCCAAGACGGCTTATCCTTTAAAATAAGCGGGTAAAAAGGCATTTTATCCACTAGTGGGGAAAGTAATTTGACCTTGGAGCGTGACCATTTGTGTCGGTTTTTGGCGGCGCGTAAAAGGAGCGTCAGTGTTTTGTTCGCGCGCAGTTGGGACGGATGTGTTTTGATTACAGTTGGCTCGAGCGGCCGTAAACATGGATAACGAAAAGTGTCGTAGGTACTTTAATTAAATTATACGGTCATCCATTGCCGATTACAAAAGAAGACTGATTTGTTATGTTAATTAGTTAATTACAATGTTAAATAATGTTATACTATATTCATGATGATATAATGTGTACAAATAATGACTTATTTTTTATGAGCTGTTTATTTCCATGTTGCAATTTCCTCGCTGCAGTGAGGTGAAAAGTCTTGTGTTACACACGGGTGCAAATGTAGTTTACTTCTCGTGTGTTGAAACACTCGCTACGCTCAGGATTCTATTTTAGACCCACTCACTTCGCTCGTGGTTCAACTATAAAATCCTTTCGCATGCACGTGTTTCAATTCCACACTCGCGGGTAAACTACAACTTTGCACCCTTGTATAACAAATAACTATTTTTGCCCTGTTTGAATCTAAACAAGTCTTTGTAAAAACCTATTAGCGACATATATTATTATATTATTTTCCAGTTTTATTATTTAAGCGTTGTCAATTTACCCAAAATGATGATATTTAATGGAGCGATATAGTATAGTAACATTGACTTTATTTTTTAAATTCGTATTATATTGTTCATATGTTTTGTTATATTAATCACTAACAATCGATTTTGTAGTCAGAAAGTCAATTGAAAAAAATTGACTACTTTTTATCTGCCTTGGCGGGAACGGCAATTCGTGGATTCGCCTCTATTGTCGGATTCAGCTTTGCTTGATCTGAAAAAATCAATTCATCCACGAATTGCTACTTCCCGGCCGCTGCAATAATGTACTATTATGTTGGTCCTATTTTATTACCGACCCAAGGAGTTGGTAATAGCAACCATAGGAATCTATTTCCGACCCACAGAAGTCGGTAATAGCTTCTTATGGTTGCTATTACCGACTTCTATGGGTCGGTAATGATTAATTGTGGTTGCTATTACCGACGCAATTCTCTATATCATTTAACAATCGGTAATAGCTGCATAAGAATCGTTAATAGATTAACAGCCGTTATTTTGGGTCGGTAATAGCAACAATCGACTTCGTTACTTCGTATGAATATTTTTATAGGATAATTATTTATTAGTGGTATTTGACTCAGTAAATATAATCTTTATACTTAACACTAGCATATAAAATTAATAAACTTAATGTGATGGCACCTTGACCTTTCTTTTAAAGTATACCGGTACTTAGAAATAAATGTCGATTTTAAAATTACCTTAAGGGGGTCGTTAATACCCGCGTTTACCTTACTCAACATTTACACGTGTTGCTTTATTGAGACGGAAATTTTATGAATCTAAAGAAAAAACATCGGAAACAAAATGTACATTATGTAAAATCCCGTAACAGGTAAGTCAATTAAATAATATTCGCGTTCCGAGAACAACGTAAACACCTAATTAGTTAATTTACAAAGGATCAAAATTCTTTTGTTCACCTAAATAGAAACGGCGATCAAATAAAAACAGAGATCAGAGGAAACACCTACGACGGCTTTTTAAACCGACCTTTTTAAAGCTCAAAGCTTTATTGTGCAGGGAAAATGGAAATTGTAACTGGGAATTGGAGTCAGATTCTGCTATCCTACTTAATATTATAAATCCGAAAGTTTAGATGTTTGGATGTTTGGATGTTTGTTACTCAATCACGCTTAAACGGCTGAACCGATTTGAATGAAATTTTGCACGAAGATAGTTTATAGCTTGGATTAAAATATAGGATAGTTTTTATCCCGGGTCCACGCGGACGAAGTCGCGGGCGGAAGCTAGTAATATATACATTGAAGTAATTTTTTTTTAAAGATTTTATTCTACTGTTAAGTCGGCGTGATTGATTTATATACCCATGCCGAATTACAGTTTTCTAGCAGTAAGGGTAACAGAGCTAAGCCTCAGTAGACGGACAGAGGGTCATGGCGAAACATTAAGGGTTCCTTGTTGACTACGAAACCCTAAAATAATACAAATTTGGAAATAATTTATAAAAGCTACAGCTAGCAGACAAAATCCAACCAAATATCAGACATTAATCAAATTAGGTACAACTTAATCAGCGGGCGTAGCACGGTTGCCATTTTATTACTTATCGTTGCGGATAAGGCATCCGTCACTCTCGCACTCGCGTACTTGTCAGAGCGTGAGGGGCGTCTTTAGCACAACGATAAGTGATAAAATGGCAACCATGCTACGCCCACTGCTCTCCCGGCAAAAATATTAATATATGTATATATATATTTATTTAATTTGGTAAATTTATATTTGATCTATTATTTTCAAAATAAGTTTTACAACAAGGCAATTAATACTAAATTTAAATCTATAAAATTACTTTTGAGTGGAAAGTTTGTAGGATTCTCGAATAAAGCATCTTAGAATAAGGATTTAAAATGAAATAAACAAAACACACGCTAATAGGATTTTTCTTCGTTCGAATTTATACCATGTCACTTTGACATAAAGCAATTAGCAATTAGCTAAGGCAGTGGTCGCGGGTTCGAACCATTGGGTTAAAAAAAAACTTATGTACGAAATATCATTTGATATTAACAGAGGCTTTTCGGTGAAGTAAAACATCTTGATGAAACCGGCCTAATCCCAATAAGATCTAGTTTTCCCTCTGGGTTTGAAGGTCAGACGGCAATCGCTTTCGTAGTGTCTACACCAAATCTTGGGATTAGGCGCCAAAGCCGTTCCCGGGCTCAGGCTGTTTGAGCAGTACCGGAAAATCGCTAGGAGGATGATGATTTTGTTTCGATTTGGCCCTTACGAGTAAGATACAAAATCGTTTGAATATGTTTATTTATGATATGTTTAAGAGTGGAGAGAGGTATGACGGTACTGCATTTAAATCTCTGGCTTTCAACACATCAAATTCTCAAATCAATAAAGGACAGGCCACGGGTTTGTGACTCTCTGGAGTCACAAGCGCCCATATGCTACAGCATATGTCATTATTGCGATAGCCATTTCTTGCATCATACCTACGCGTTTTTGATGCTCTGTTTGTTTTTTGTAATTTTTTTACTCACGTTTTCTAGTTTGCCAAGAAAAGTTAAAAACGAATCGTGAATATGTTTCCAGAATGTGCAAGAATGAAGCAGCTGCTCGAAGCGTGTTTCTCCGATATTATCGATAGTTTTACCCATTGCCACAGCACACCCTTATGGCTCAACGACGTGAATTAAAGTCTTTCCTATTTGGCTCCTAGTTTCGCAAAGCTTTTCACCATCATTTTGTTTTCTTCGCCGGTAGATATTAAGCTTGAGTAAACCATTAGGTACTTCTAAAGGATTCCTTGCAATCATGAAAACGGAAATATTTCGAAAGATTACAGTGAGATATTAAAGTGTGAATTTGCGTTTTAACTTAAAAGCTCATTATTTTTTCAACAGAGGTTGGAAGTTTTGTCTTTTTCTTCTTTAAAATCATAATGCGGATGGTTGGTGCGGATTCTTATTCTAAACTGGATCTTATTTTAAGACCCATCGGTCCGGGACGTCATTGTCCCGTGAGCGGGAAAGACATACATAATAATAAGTCGAGGAGTAGCAAGAGCCAGGTTGGAAGTGTAAAATGTCATAACGCCGGCGGCCCTTGAACGGATTACCGGGATCTGGCGCACCGCAGACTCGCCTCTCGACAACCTCACGGCCGCTCAGACGTGTTGCTCCATTATCGCATTGTGTGTGCGACTGTTTGTGGGGCCCACTTAGCGAGTTGACGAGTCACCACCTGCCTTTTCACAATTTTGAGACTAATTGCCACGGCAGATGTCCGCTAGTCTCCTTCCATAACTCATTTTCCAGACCACCCCCCAATAACCCATGGCCTTAGTTTCCATCGCAGCATAGAGTTGCACTGCAATAGTCTTTGCACCTGGCGGGGACCTTCACCGAGTGTATCATGTTGTACGCTCCGAGATGGTATCTGAGATGTTTATCCCCAGCTTTAGATTATTTTTGTTTTAAAGGGCCTCTGCGCTGTTGGCTCCGGCCCCACGTATGCCTTCCAAAAGTCCGGGACCCCATGGTCCTGAGATATGGAAAAAAACATACTAATAATAATAATCAAATCAAATCAAATCATCATCATAACTTCCTGCCTCGATAACTTTGTGCACAACAATGTTATGGCAGGTGTCCGGACCTCTTTGCAATAGCCCAGTTTCATAATCCACCCATATCTCATCACTATAGACCCATTCTCGGTCCATTTTACCTACAATAGCCCCAACGCGTGTTGGAACCGGTTCACTGGTATCTACCGATCGGTTCTAGCAGCATGTCCAGCACACGACGGCCGCGATATACTCTCGATTTTTATCGCACTATACTTCTTCTTGTAAGTGGTCTAATAAAAAAGAGACGGATAGTGCGAGAAAAATCGAGAGAGCTCGCGCACCGTCGCGTGCTAGCCGTGCTGGTGTATTACATCACATTAAACTTCGTCTCCAAAGGGCCTCTACGTGTTGGATCTCTATCCCCACGCACGCCTTCCAAATGACCGGGGTTCGCCCCGTGATAATAATAATAATATCATTTATTGCACCAAAAAAAAAAAACTTTACAAAACAATCCGTTAGTAGTTATCCGTACTTGTTTGCTCACACACACACAAATGTTCACGAGATTCGGTCGGCTCGCGGTATTTGAGCTCCCGAAGTGTTGTGGAACCGCCCTGTGCAACCCAAAGTGAGCCAACTTGAACTGGGGCGGAATAAAAAAAACTATGATTAGATTACATTCGATTAGATTTATTTATTACACGATAAAAAAATTGCCCCGAGGCAGCCGATTGAAACAGCGGTTCCCTGAAAGTGTGTACGCTGTTTATATAATGAAATGCTGGTCTCAATCGAATACCAGCGGGCGTAGCACGATTGCCATTTTATCACTTATCGTTGTGGATAAGGCACCCGTCACACTCGCATACTTGTCAGAGCGTGATGGGCGTCTTTACCACAACGATAAGTGATAAAATGGCAACCATGCTACGCCCACTGGCGACAGTGGTTTTTTTTATCGTAGCCAGTGAGAATCGATCTCTGCCGCGTACATACAAACATTCCGAAGAGTCATTTCTACGAAAGCATCATTGTTCCGATATTTTTAAACTTGAAAGCCTGGATTTGTTAAGCAAAAATTAGGGCGCAGATAAATTAATAGAATACATATATAAAGGCTAGGTTAATTTACTAATCTGTTAAATTAAAAATCTTTCAGGATAATATGGTTTTCAGAATCATTCAATTCTGAAAAAAAGGCTTTATCTACCTACCTACTCCTCTGAGAAACAGGCTTGTACCCTTTTTTTACCAATGAAATAAATTGAAATCGACATAATTTCGTAAAAAAAGGAATAGGTTAAACATTTTATAGCGAAGTTAACGTAACTCCTGAAACTCACAGCTGAGTATTAAGTGCTAATCCCGTAATGCCTAAAACAACTGAATAAACCTGCTGCTTACTCAGCCAACTCATAAATATATACAGCCATTAACAGAAAATAAACGCCGTTGCTAAGTCGAGATAAAGAGTAAACGGATTAGAAAGGGCTCGTGTCACACAGCGCCGTGCGCTGCGCGAATTTCGGGGCCAAGCCACCTCGTGGGAAGCCAGTCCTGTCAAGCTGCTGGTCGATTACGTAACGGGTACACTACATGATTCCGAAGTCATTTGTCTGAAAAAAATATTTTTTGTGGGTGGCGCAGGACTCTTTGGCACTCTTTGGGGAAGGCCTATATGATGATGATAATGATATTTTTTTCCGAATTTCATAATTGCGATAAGCATTTCCGCTGAAGCAATTTTGGATTTTTCAGGATATAATAATAATCAAAACTGCCCTATTTACATATATATTCAATTAAATCATCTGCGATTAAATTTACGATTAGCAGAATATGGCGTTCGGTATTTAGAAAATTCTGATTAATGATGGTTTCGGACAAACTATTTACCTACTCTTTGGAATTTTGCTGTGTTCTCATAAGCAGGCAGCGGAACTTAGGTGCCGATGACATCATTATGACGCAAAATAATAGGGATATAGGATGTTCTTATAAATTATACACAACATAACTATTAACTTTTATCACGCTTTGACAGATGCAACAGTTGTCACTAGCTCGCCGAGTTAATAGCAATGTCAAACTTGATATTCAACCTAACTCAAATAGACAGCAAGAGCAAAACATTTTTTTATCTTTAACAACTAAGAAAGGAAATGTCTGCAAAAACGGCTGCATCGACTCCATGGCGACTGCGGTCAAGCGATATTGATAATGAGTTAATTATAAATGTTGTACCTTATCAGTTCACATTTCTAAAATTCACGAACAAAAAATCATATAACGATGTACAATATTGTTTTCGATCATTTTCTGATCACAATGACAAAGACAGTTAAGTGATTATGTTTTTATAAGTACTGGCCGTCTCAAGTGTCAATAAAACATCCGTGAACTAAAGAGGCCAATAAGTTGTTAGTGATTAATGATTATCTATCATCTAGATAAAAACACTCTGTGTACAGCCGCTACGTCATGCGCCTGTCATCGGCACCAAAGTTCCGCTGCCTGCTCATAAGTAACACATTGTACGTTACGTCAGGTAGATCTTAATGTCAGTTGAGTTGAGTTGACCCAACGTGCAATCAAAAAGGGGAGGTTTGAGGGGTAAACACGTAACGTTTCACGATTTCAAACGAGCGCTAGGACAATTCAACTTTCAATTTCCCATAAAAAAATGACATTTTATATCTACCTGACGCGCTTACGGTGCGTTACGTAATTGACCAGTGTTTAGTTTGACACACAACCAGATGTACTATATGATTAATGATTCCAAGGATAATACATACTCCCACGGTACGAACGTCGAAAAGCGCCCGGTCAAGTAATCGGGTAATTTCCATAATACTATGAAATATATTAAAAATCATAAAAAGAAATGACACTTCAAAGTTTCGAAACGATTGATTTACTTTTTATTTCGATTCGGCGGGGCGATGGAGCGGTGTAACGTGAGGCATCATCAGTTCGATCAAGGATCACAAGGTCGCTGGGAAGGCGATGTGCGCATAGATAAGTAAGTGAGAGACCAATTTGGTTCGACACTATGCATGTCAGATAAAGCGTCTTTCCAGCTCACGGGACAATGGTGTCCCGGGCCTTTGGGGGTCTATTCCCAGTTCCCAGTTCTATTATCTGTTCGATTGACGGCACCAGTTGGTTTTTTTTTCAACTATAGTTACTTCAACAAGGGGTTTTCTGTAACGGAATTTTTTTTTCATGTTAGTTCTTCACATTATTAATTAAGCTTTAAAATAAAACCTGCGAAGAATAAAATCAACAAGTTATATCAATAGAACTGATAATACTCGTAATAGAACTAGTGGGAATAGGCCCCTTTGAGAGGTATACGTGGATCCGAAGTACCCAAGTACCAATGAAATGCCACATAGTCAACACCTACTTAGAAGCCTTTTCGGTGATTCAATGAAATGCAAGGGGTAGATCGACTGGATGCTGTTCCTGACCGGTGTCATGGGATGCATGCTATACAGACAGTAGCCAGTAGGACACGGAATATTGCTGGGATAGTGCTGGTTGACGGAGTCTAAATGAACCGGGTCGTCGGCTGAAGTTGATGGACTAATGGCGGGATGAGACAAGGGATGCCTGGCAGATAAAACTGTCACGAATGTTGTCTTACAAAATAATCTACAAAAATTCTGAAAAACTGGAGCGCATATTATTTATTTATTATTATTTATTTAATAAGTAAATTTTATTAATACTAAAAATTAAAACACAGGTATAGCCCCATAAAATAGTAACAGTTTGACTGTGGGAACGGCAGTCTCTAGGTTAGACATACATTAATATAAATAACAGTGTAATATACTGTCCATAAACTAACTTGATATACGAATGCCACCAAAACTTAACAGAGGTGTGCGCAGACAAAAACAACGTTACCATACAATGGATCAAGGGGCACAGTGGCTCAAGAGGAAACGTTGCAGCGGACGAACTGGCCAGGAAGGCTCAGAAACGGCGGCATATGGACCGGAACCAATCTTACCCCTGCCACAAAGCTACATATACAATCAACTTGACCTATACACCAAACACCTACACCAAAGATACTGGGAGGATATAGACACATGCAGACAGACCAAAGAGATTCTGTCAAAACGCGGCCACAAACTCACAACCGCACTACTGAAGACACACAGAAACCAACTAGGCAAGATAGTAGGAATAATAACAGGACATAACACCCTGAACAGACACCTGTACAACATGGGTATCACAGACAGCCCCATGTGCAGAGCATGCATGGAGGCGGAGGAAACCACCAAACATATTCTACTGGACTGCAAGCAGGTAGAAGTATACAGGAAAAAGCACATATGGTCTCCAGACACACTACGGAACGCAGTCAGGAACACAAAGGCACTCACCAACTTTCTAGAGGAGCTGGGGTGGTTAGAGTAGCGCTACCCCACCATTTCACGCAAAATAGGCACACTGGATGTCGACTTGCGGAAAAGAGCCCAGTACAACTAACTAACTAACTAACTGTCCATAAATCAGTTATACATACTAAACTTTCTAGGTAGTACATAAGGTAATGCACAACATAAGGTTTTTAATAGTCTCTTGAATTTGCTCTTATTTTTTTCAAGTCGAATGGTTTTAGGCAAACTATTCAGAACTATTTTAAACTATTCAAACTATTCATATCGCCCTCTCTGTCGCTGTATTTGCAAGTGCAAGTTAAAACACGCACATGTGTGTTTCAGATTAAGTGTTATCATTAAAGGGTCTTTCATTAAGAGCGATCGAACTTTGAAATGTAATCAATTAATCTGTGTAGCTGATATTTCAACAATTTTAAAGTAGGTACGTTTGATGGCATTATTTATTAAATATAATATCAACCAAATGGCCGCCGCGACTCCGCTTTAGGGACACCCATAACCCGCGCGACATTTTCGCGCGGGTTATGTTGGCCTTCAGAGCAGCAATTGTCTGGTTTGTCTGGATAGACAAGAGATTTGACGTAGCCCCACAGAAAGTATCCAGCGGTGTTAAATCACACGATCTCGGGGGCCAGTTGATGTCGCCACCACGCACAAAACCCTCGAATTTCTCATCCAATAATTTTTATGTATCCCTTGCTTAACAATTTCTACGCGATGTTGAAGTGATTAATATAACAAAAGAAATCGTAGCCTTAAAGGTAAAAATTTTTTAAAATAAAATGTCAGTCAGTAAAGGAATAAATTAACTGCAAAATAACGAATTATGCCAACACACAAAAATAAATCGACGTGAGATTCGCCAAGATGAATTTCCCTGTCAAAGTGTTTTTGCGTATCGCGGCGAATCTTGATCCCTATGACAACTGTCATCTCCGTACATTTCAAAAACTTAAGACGTAAACTTTTACTGAGATGACAGCTGTTATAGGGATTAACATTCGCCGCGATAGGTATAGGAATTGGTATGGCATTGACATGAGATTGAATTTCACCTGCGGATTTTTTTTTGCCTGTGGTGGAGGAGAAAATGTAGGAAAACGGCAGCGGGTTCCGAAACAAAGTATTGTATGTAACCGGGATTATATCTAGGATAGGGAAGAGCAGTGCGAGCTGACAGCTTAACGCTTTCGCCTGGCAGGAACCCGCCTTGCGGGCGCCTACGCTTTCCGCTACACACGGTCGGCTATGAGCTTAGCGCGTAACGATTCTTGGCATTGAATGTATTTTTTTAAATAAATATTTTGCGGAAAATCTAACACAAATCCACCTCCCAAACTAAGCAAAGCGTGTACTACCGTGTGTGGTACTAGACGACGATAAACAAAATAAATACTTAAATACATAGATTTTTTTTTGACTCAGGGACAAATATTTTTCTCCTATTGGTCAAATTCATTACAGTTCAGTAAAGGCGCCACGTGATTGGTCGAATTTATTTTAGTTCTCTAAACAGTTGTAAAATGTTGATTTGGGAGCTTCATAGTAAAAAGTATGTGATTTTTAGTTTGGTGTACGAAGTCTTAACTCAAACATTAAAGTCGACGAGTATAAAACATGTATTCGAGACGTCGTACATATTTTCACAACCTTATTTCGAGTCTGATGGATAACTTATGAGTATAGGTACTCTATTCCTTGTCCACAATTTTATGCCTAAAACTAGCTGTATTGGAGAAAATTTACCCGTAAAATAGCTTGCCATAAAAGAGTGATTACCATACGCCGAACATTTCTAGCCTGGGGATCAATTTGACACACGCGCTTTGCATGCTTTCTTTATTTTTATTTTAGCTCGGTGCATGTGAAAGCGAGCTCGTCAAAGGTTGTTCCTTGATTCTCATAAACCACGCCCCTATGTAAGAGACACGTGAATGCTGCACTCTTCGGGAATGGATTTTTTGGATTAATGTCGATCTGCTTCTATAAATAATATAATAAGCCTTGAGCTGAAGTAAAATACCGTCATGATAACTTGATTATGTCGTGCTGTTTTATTTGGCTACGCTAAAAAAGGATATTATTTGAAAGCGAACATTTTTGTGTTTTGACTTCTATAAAGTAAGTTACATAAAAATGTATAGACAAAATACATATAACCGAATTGTATGACTTATTGTTTCTAAATGCACACATTTAGGTACAGCCTTTTGAAAATCACAATTTGCCATCGCACCCCCTTAACATCAAATAAGAATGCGAATTGTTACGTCAACTCAACCCGCTGTTTCTGATAACAAATACTGCGGGAAAAGGAAAGTATTAAAGAGACATAAAAACCCTTTTATCATGCAATATGACTTTTGCTACATTGAAAATCTGTCTGCGTATGTATCTGGTGTTTATATTGAGAGAGAACTGAGAGCTGGAAAATGTTTGGTATACGCAAAAGTGGTTTTGCTTTGACTGTGATAGCCTTTATATTATTTAAGAATAGAATAGAATATAATAGAATAGAGTTACTTTATTCAACACCTCATTGCGTGACATGATAATTAAAGTTAAATCTGCACCTTATAACATAACACATATTTACATTTGAATTTAATCTTATTATAGGTGATGTGATTTTAAAAAGGGGCTTGCCTCAGCATAATTTTACAGTAAGACCACTGCAACGCCGGTTTTCAGGCAAACCCTGGGAACTATATTTATCCATTATACATCGCTCGCTGTTTGTCGGCAACGAAATGTCTCAGCTATTGCGCGCTCAGTTATTGATGATAACACGCATAAAAAAATCCAGTGTTTGTGTGTGCAATATTGTTATAGAGGTATTACCATTTATTCTTTGTCAGTTTTCTAGTATTAATATTTAAGTAATCTGGTTTCTCGACGTATTGATTCGCTGTAATGCCGTATATAAACAAAAAGAACAATAAAAAAAAACTTTGCCTTTACTTTCAGAAATTTGTATCTAGTCTTGCATCTCACGTTATTTACTACAAAAAAAGATCTATAGAAGAAGCTTTCACAATAACCTATATGTAATCTTGCATTAAATGTGGTGCGTACCAAAAATATTCCAAGAAATTGGTCTACCACATTTCGACTCTGTTATTGGTATCAATTAAAGTTCAAAAGTGGTTGAACACTTTCAGGCTGACGGTACCATGTATATATAATGTTCCATATGTATGTGTTTGATAAAATACCTATATATATATATATATATTATCAGAAGTATTATATAGGTACTTCTATTCTTACTTATATTCCTGTTGTTATTCCAAAATAATTTTATTATATTCTAATCTAATAGTTGCTTCAACATTAGATTGATAAGCTAAAATTACGTTTGTGAATATACTTTTCATTATTTCTGCTGAAATATATTGAAATTCATGTAATACTCATAAATTTTGAATGTATTCCGAAAGTTAAATATAGCAGAGGTCACAAAAGAAAATTTTGTAAATTGAATTCAAATTGAAAACAACACGTTGATAAGATAAACAAAGATTTAAACTTTCATGATTTTCACATTTAACTTTTTCTAAACGGGACTTAATTGCCTGCAAGAAAATTAGAGGCCTTTTCAGGTTTCGAAAGTGTCTGCTTGTGACCAAGGATGTCCCGACACATCCGAAACGTCGCCCTCAAAGCCGTGAGTACATTTAATTATACGCGATTAAGAGTCCGCAGGAAGCTCGATCTTCATACAAACGTACTTTGGTTCTCATTTTAAAACGGCAAGCTGGAATAACATGATTCTTGCTGTACGAGTACACAACGAGCCATATATCTAGGTCGGAAATTAGTTTTAGTTGTTAGAAATTATAATAGAAAAAAAAAAACATTTTTCCGACAGTTTAGGTATAATATCGTGGGTAAGATTATAAACTGATGGTGTTCATAATCTGACGGTAACATATAGGTATAGTCAAGGGCAAAAGTAGATGATTATTTTAGTATCTTGTCACTTTCACTACTTTGACGCATCCCAACTGTCGCAGTATTGGTACGTTAAGTGCGACAAAGTACTGAAATGATAATTTATATTTGCTGTTGACTGTACATGTTATTCCAGCATACCGTTTTAAAATGGGAGCCAAACTACGTTTGTATGGGGAGCCCACTTGTTTCGAGCTTCCTAGTACCTATAATTTAGTAAAAATAATACAATAAATAATGATTTATGAACAGTACGAAACTAATTCAAATTGAAATACTATATTTCCAAATCAACTAGTAAACAACTGTACTAACAAACAAAACTCATGTCTACGTTAGTTTGTTCTGGCGGCTGCAAAATTGAATTCGTGGCTGAAAATGAGCCCGGGACTATAGTGAAATAGCTTTCCTAGAAGCCGCAGAATAGGTAGTAGTAATCCAATACTAAAACGAATGGCTCTGTGAGCTGATGAATTTAGGCCTCTTAAAAAAACCGGCCAAGTGCGTGTCGGGCCACGCGCAGTGTAGGGTTCCGTAGTTGCCTGTCTGTCTTAGTTACATCGACGTGCGGTGCGGTTGCGTCGGCCGAATTTGTACGAAAATTGGCCTTTTCAAGTACACATTAAGTTGGTCGACTATTACTCGGTAACTACCTATGCCTACTTATTTATGCGTGATAGTTTTTCGTTTAAATTCATTATATGTACTACTACCACGATTTTTTCACATCCCCAGTAGTTGCCATTTAGCCGGCAGGGGGGGGGGGGGGAGGGGGCACATGACTCCAACTAAAATTAGGGCTTTGAAGCCTAATATCTCGCAAACGAATTACTGATTTGAATAATGGTTTTAGAAAACCCATAATATTTTTGAATGTGCTATCCAACGATACCCCACACTATGGGTTTGACGAGAAAAAACAATTACATCCCCGCTTTACCTAAACAGTACAATACAATTTGGGAGGTACCCTAACAAAAAACTTTCCAAATTGTATTGTACTGTTTTGTCGGCGTGATTGGTTTATATACCCACGCCGAATTGTAGTTTTCTAGTTGTAAGGGTTACTGAGCTAAGCCGAAGACAAACAGACAGACAGACGGATGGACATGGCGAAACTATAAGGGTTCCTCGTTGACTACGGAACCCTAAAAACGAAAAACAAAATCGACAAAACATCTGTATAATTATTGAACCTGCTCACAAGATTTCACAAGAATCGGTTGAGAAAAAATGGAGAACTTCGTTCGCTTGTTTGTAGAAGTGTAAGTTTCAGAATGTGATTGAGGTGGAGTGTTTAAGTGTATTTGTATTTTATCCCGCGGGTTAGCCATGTGGGCAGACTGGTAAAGACAAGTGTAGGTTTACTGCTTTCAGACATGAAAAAAAAACGATTCGGTCCATTTCTCCCAAATGTCCTGCATCCCATGTCAAGAAACCGAATGTCCCACTAACTTGGCTATTGCACCAATCGCCGCTCGCTCCGCTCCCCGCGCCGCTAGTCGACCTACACCCCAGCTACACGAGATGAGATCCTCAGTTCCGTTGTTTATACACCTGATAGGTTTACTGGTCCCGGGAGGGTAAACATGTAATCAAAAGTGATGTTGCATTTTCTTTGGAGGAGTCAATTTACGGCGGAGCGTTCTTGAGACGCTTCCTTCATCTTATTCATCAACGTCAAGTATCCGTAATCAGATCTGATATTCTTATTGGTTTTATTTATAGGGTCCAACGATTTAGGATCACGTTCACGGGCGTCGCCAGGTTTTAATTTCGGGGGGCTCCGAGAAATTTCAGGGTGGTTCAAGAATATAAAACAACAAAAATGTGCATAACACGGCATTAATATATATAAGGTTAATGTTATAATTTCATACGGAAAAAAAAACCCCTTTTGTCCATATCACCTATCATACCGCTTTAGGGCATGATTTCTAGTTATCTTTCTTAGGGGATGTGGCCCAAATCCATTCAAACCCGTTCAAGAAATAAATATACCTAAACTGAAATCGCAGATTACAGAATACGCAAATACACTGACAAGAGCTCTTAAATAAAAAGAAGACAAGAAATCGCAGATGGTAAAAAAAACCCTTCAGACCTTCGCTTCAGAAATATGAATTCGCTTAATTTGACATTTGAGACAAAACCATGTTCTTGTAGCTGTCCTTCTACGTAAAGCCTGCAACACACTGGCGCGGCCTGCGGTGGCGGTCAATAGTAAATTTAACAGCTACTGACAAGTTTACTATTGACCGCCGCGGCCAGACCGCCCCAGTCTGTTATTACAGTGAGTTATTTATACTCGTATTTCTACGTCAAATAAATGTCACTTTCCCTTACAAAAAAAACAATTTCCAGCGAAGTGTGAAAGAATCCCTAGTAACAATATGCATTAAAACTTTACCAATGCCCACTCTAAAAAAAAACTCTGCATACAGACTTTCAAACTCCTCAGAACTCGACGCCGAGAGTGCAAGAAAAAGTAACACTTTCCAAGTCATTTCCCAAGTCATATTGCACTTTAAGTCATTGGTTTTAAGTTCTTTTTCATTTGACGCAGATAAGTGTTAGTGCTTGGTTGATTAAAGAAGTTTCATTTACTCGAAGTAGTGATAGCTCAGTTCATTTAATACTTCGTAGTACTTGTTTCTGATGTGAGTAATTGATTGTTCTTTGTTAAGAACGTAGGTAAATTACGAGAATTAAAAACTATTGCCTTTGTAGTTCTGTAATCATGTTTAGGTATTCTGAATTTGAATAGTTTCAATTTAACTATTGGCTATAGGTATATACGTAGTCCCGTATAGAGGTAAGCATCCAGCAGAGTTATGCGAAGCTATTTTTAACCCCCGACGCAAAAACAGGGGTGTTATAAGTTTAACGTGTCTGTCTGTGTATCTGTGTGTTTGTGTATCTGTGTATGTGTCTGTGGTATCGTAGCTACCACGCGGATGGAATTGAATGCGGTTTTTTTGTTTCATAGATAATTTTAGGCCGTGCTCTTAGCCATGTTTCATGAAAATCTTTTCAGCCGTTTTTGAGTTCTTCGACTGAAAATGTCGGGGGTTTTTCAACTTTTCTAAGTTGCAGTTTTTTAAAATTATCTATCACAACGCAAAATTGAGATCAAACGGTGTATATACCCATTTAATTAATCGCGTATGTTTATAGCAACACAAAAACTTTATCATATCAGCCGAAAGATGTCCACTGCTGGACATAAGCCTCCCCCAAACGAGCGGGCCTCCATTTGCGGTAATTTTATTTCTATCCCATTTCGTTTTCAATGCACGTGGCTCAAATACACAACAACGCGAGAATAAGCGCATGGACCAGCACTATGTGAATATTACAAGGATAGTAAACAAGAAAGATAACCGCTGCCGCTCGCTGAGCGTTAACAAACACTACGTAAGAATCATTCAAGGAAATAACGCGATTTAGAATTGGGCACTAGGGCATTAATGCATCAGGCCTGTAGTGATACACGAATAACCAAATCTCGAATTCGTGTACGAGTATCTCCATCTCTGTCGCTCGAGTATTAAGTATCTATAAGTGCTATAGAGACAGTGGTACCCGAATTTTGTAATTCGATACTATGCTACGTTCCTCTTGCCGCTTTGGCTAAACTCGGCTCGCACACCTCCGAGGTGCCAATACGTGCGTGGTGAGCCGGTGTGATCGGGATGCCATTATTTGAATTTTCTAACTGTCATCCTCGATTAGATATACTCTACTGCGTGACACAGGTTTCTCCGATGGCACGCCACTGAGCTCGGTTTTCAGCTTTTCTCCTCCAAACCTGCCCGCTGCCCTACGAATGTCTTCGCCGTACCTAACTATAGGGCTGTTATTCGCTACGCGCTAATGCGGCTCACCCCACCATCACGAAACTAGATCTCTACCTACGCTTAGTTACTACGCATTGCGGTGTCAAGATATATTTGTGGGTGAGCGTTGAGGTGAGCTTAAAACAAGTTACAGAATAGGGGGGCAGGGCGCCCTGCACTACACTACGTTTCTTGACACGCGGTTTCCACTCGCGGACCAGTCTGCCCCAACGACCATCGGTAATGCGGCATATATATGTGACCTGCCCTTTGCAACTTGAACTTGCTAATTTGATGAACTATGTTGGTAACCTTCGTTCTTTCATGAATAACTTCGTCGCTTGGTACGTAAATACTATTAATTCAGTGAATGTGCCACGGGTACGCCTTCTGTTTTATTCTTACCTTAAAAACATATAAAAACCGTTTGGTTATTAAGGACAAGATTTTCTTCATGTAATTAATTATTATATAAGGGCATGATAAAACCCATCAACACTAACAAGGGTATCCTAGAGAAATGCCGCGTCAGTGTTTTTTGTTAGTCCGGTTTCCCAGTGGATCCTAACCATTTCATTATCGTTACTTCCGTGATGTATTAGGGAAACTGTTTTTGGACTATACTATTTCTACACTACTAAGTAGTCGTATACCTTGGACTGCCTATCTACTATGTGCATGCAACGCCTCCAGTTCTTCGGACACGTGGCCAGGCGAGAACCCGACAGCTTGGAAAAACTCATCGTTGTGGGACACTTGGACGGAAAAAGGAGCCGTGGAAGATCACCAACCCGTTGGACCGACGCAGCAAAGGAAATCTGCAAAGGCAACTTGCAGACG
Organism: Epinotia bilunana; assembly: GCA_947049275.1. Classification (NCBI taxonomy): domain Eukaryota; kingdom Metazoa; phylum Arthropoda; class Insecta; order Lepidoptera; family Tortricidae; genus Epinotia; species Epinotia bilunana. The sequence continues at coordinate 9,671,595 of OX346275.1, read as the reverse complement.
TCTAAGCGGATGGCCGAAAACCGATTGACCTGGAGGGCATTAGTGTGCAAAGCGACGACCTCGCGTAGTCAGGCCCCTCAGTCATGAGGATGCTTTATACTTGCCCTTTAATGTAACCTAATTCCGAAACATTTTTTTTTTTGTTTTTTTTTAATACTATGATGGTGGCAAACTAGCCTGCCTGATGGTAATCTGGGGACCGTAGCCTGTAGACGCTTCCAGAAGAATCACAAGCACGTTGCCGAGCCTTTATTGGTTTGGGGATTCGTTGTGCAAATAGATAGAAACGAACGCGGGTCCCTCACTCACAACACAACCTGGGGTGTTTTGAAATGAAATGTGATCGTCTTAGTTCATGTGCTCCCTATTACGTAAGCGCATAGCCAAATGAGTGTAAGCGCGACGCACTGATATTGAGAAGGCGTTGGTAAATTGAAACGTTTTTAATTGAAATGGAAGCCCCGTTCTGAGTGAGACAATGGCAGGACGGAATTTCATTTGTCATTCAGTGAATGAGTGAATGATTGGAACAAAGACTATATTGTTTTAAAGCGAGTTTTACTAGCAGGTTGATCCGTTAAATGCTCTTTGTGAGATTTTGTTAATCTTTGTTTCCATTCCATTATCAAACGAGCGAGTAAAGCGAACGAAGTTCTGCGGGCGTAGCATGGTTGACATTTTATCACTTATCGCTGTCGATAAGACATCCACCACGTTCTGACGAGTACGCGAGTGCGAGAGTGACGGATATCTTGTCCACAACGATAAGTGATAAAATGTCAACCATGCTGCGCCCGCTGTGCTTCAACTTGGACCGAAAATAATTTGTATGGCCGGTGTCCGGTCTGTCCCGCTGTTCTCCTCTACAGGTCGTATTTTCGCAACCAATCTACGTTAGATTCGTGCTTTGCCTTTTTTCTTTATTTCGTAAAAGTGACGACTAAAATAACGATATAAATATACAGTTATTTCAGTCGGGCCACTTTCACGAAAAAAAAGACAGGGTCGACTTATTTACAGCTCACAGAGCCGATAGTATATGAGTCAGAACTACCAAAAAAGAAAAGAGATTATGCCAAGAACTACCAACCTAACTAACCTAATATACAAAATTCACTATTATTTTGAGACGTTTTCTGTTTTCGGTCAGAATGTTCAGGGGGGAAGTGCAAAATTAAAATTATTCAAGTTTTCACTTCTGCCGGCACTCCTGGAGTGCAACCCGGTCTTTTTTGTCGATCCACGTTCTCGAAATAAAATAAAAAATATATATATTACATACTGCTCACAGAGCTATTAGTATTAGTATCTACGGATAACTTTCGTGTCGTTAGGATTTTGTAAAACCGAAGAAATCGTAGCAATGTTCGTACGTCAGGGAAACTGAAATGTATTTTTTTGCAAGGGAAATTGACAGTTGAGTTGTCCTAACAACTCGGCTTATTATACGTAAAGTTTTGTAATCATCCCTCAGATGTCAGACGGGACGGTTTTTCCTGGGAATCTCATGATTTTGTACACGAAAAGGTGAAATACACAGTCCCTAACAATTCATGACAATTTGTTCGACAGCTTCATCTGATTAATACCTACACAAAATACGCCGTACCTATTCACGTCCCAGAGTATATTGGCAAATATTGCAAATCTTATGAAATCGGGTTTTGCCTTCTGGCTAACCACATTAATATACACACCGATTAAATACACCAAATAATAAATTAAACAATGTAACAAATACTATCTCTAAACTATTTAAGTACCTAAATTGACATTAGCTTGATGTTGTCATTTATTAATTCTGTAATTACTAAACAGCACGGCTAGCACGCGACGGCGCGCGAGCTCTCTCGATTTTTCTCGCACTATCCGTCTCTCTTATTAGAACACTTAAAAGAAGAGGTATAGTGCGATAAAAATCGAGAGTATGTTGCGGCCGTCGTGTGCTAGACGTGCTGGTATACCTGTTCAATGCATTAATCAGCATGCCTAGTAAATTAAATATAATATTGAATTATGATAATCATATTATGTTGCATGCCTATACTTCGTTCGCGAGATATTAAATTAAATTGAAATTAAATAAACGTTTATTTCAGGCCGTGGCCCATATTGTAGTTGTTAGTAAGTACAGACTTAAATTAATTAATGTTAGTAGTGGGTACATTCAAATTATTAATGAAGGGAAAGAGAACAGGACGGGCGCATTAAACATAAAATGAAATCATACAATTAAAATAAAAATTTGATATTGAAAATAAAATAAATAAATAAATAAATTTGATATTGAAAATAAACATAAGTATTGAAAATAAATAATTAAAAAATATTGAAAATATTAAGGGCCGTTATTATTATGAAATTATTCAACCATCTAATGTTACTATATCTAGTGAAATAAACTATTTCATTTCATTTAAAACACGAAGTATAACTATACGTAGTGGCTCTGTGAGCTGTAAAACTCGCGAGGCTATTTTTACTCCAAAACATTATTTTAACATTTTCGAAAAACTGGATTGACAAAAAAATCTGTATAACTATTGAACCTGATCACAAAATTTCACGAGATCGGTTGAGGAATGCAACCTGTAGAAGAGAACAGACAGAGGGACAACTGGTCATCCGGATATACGATAGAATTTTGGCCCAAGATGGAACGGCGAACTTGGTTCGGTTCACATTATTTGTACTAAACGAGACTTAATCGCGTTTAGGTACATACTCGTAGATACATTTCCGAGATAAAAACTATTCTATATCCTTTCAAGGGTCACAAATTCTCTGTACGAAAAATTTCATCTAAATCCGTTCAGGGATTAAGCGTAAAAGGTAACAGTGCGATGAGTTTATTAATTTAAATTGCAAAATTTCAATTGAAAACTCCGTTTTTACAAATCTAATATCTTAAGAATCATCAACAGACGTTTCTAGTTAAATTGTATATTTTTTTCATAATGTATTCAAGAAAGCAGCTACATTACTGGAAATGTTTGCCCAAATCCGTCCAGTAGTTTTATTCAAGTTAGTTCGGGCTACCTGTACAGTTTTGAAAGCAAACTTATCTAATGTTAAAAGACTTAGAACTTTCCATCTTCATCTACCGTCCCCATTTAACGGTGTTAGAGAACGAATTTGATTAAGTATCCAAAATAAACTTTTTCAATTAACACAATAATCCGCAAGTTAAATGAAACCTTCTTTTCGGTCCTAGGAGCATCGCAGTTCGAACCTAACCTAATCTATATTTCTGGTAGCTGTTCGGTTCTGTAAGGGTCGTGGTTCTATCTGAACCTAACCTACTTTTCTGCTAGCAGTCGGTATGTATTTTGACTAATAAATGGCTTACCATATAGTATATGTATAACCTAAGAAATCCCTTACTTCAAATATTACTTGTTCTTCATACATTCTTCCAACCCTTTTTAACCACCTTAGAGGATGAATTTTAAGAAACTAAATTAGTTTCCTAGTCTTTGACCGAAGTTACAGATCCCTTACTTTAAAGTGTCTTGTTCCCAGTACAAACATCCAACTCCCTTTAGCCGATTTAGGGGATGAATGTTTTTAACCCCTTTATGTAATCAATTTCAAACAGTCCAAAAGAATTATAATGCTAAATTTCAAAACTATGGACAGGCACAAAATAAGATGTCTTTGATAAAAGTACGTGGGAGTCCTGGGCTGGTGCGAAAAGAGATGTAGACTTATTCCAGATCTATTAATACGAGTGGCTTTGTGAGCTGTAAAATCGGTTCTTTACTTAAGTTCTTGAAAATTTAGCTAAATTAGAATTAAAAAAATATATATAAACCATACTAATATTATAAATGCGTAATATTATAAACCTCTTCACGTTTAAACCGCTGAACCGATTTGGATCAGGTATAGAGATAGTTTGAGTCCCGAGGAAGAATAATTTTTATCCCAGAAATCGTCCCCTAAGAGGGTGAAATGGGGGGGGGGGGGTGAAAGTTTGTTGGATCTACAATATAAACGAGTTCCACGCGGACGGAGTCGCGGGCAGAAGCTAGTAAATAATTATCGAACCGCTCTCAAAATTTTACGAGAATTAGCTGAGAAATGCGACCTGTAGAGGAAAAGAGCCGTACAGCGGGAAAGTGGGACATCCGAACATACAAAAGAGTTTTGCCGCTAGCTGAAACGGAGAACTTCGTCCGCTTCGTTAACTCATAAAAAAATTGCTTGTATTTGAATGTCCCCCTGCTGGACAAAGTCTAATGAATTATTATGTTTATACAATTGCGAAATAAATCAAGCTATAGATAGGTACCTGAATGAATTTAAATTGTTCATAATTTTAAGCTTTTCATAGCTTTGAGACGCCTAATTCACTCGAAAGCATCAACGTTCTAAAACTAAAATGAGTTATGTAAGTATTTATACATACCTATGTTTAGTTTTCTCACGGCAATGGCGTCAGGTTTTGTTAACGAAAAATTTGTTTAAAAATTGACTGTATTTATCTCGACAATTAGTTATTCGTTTCGACAAAAGCAATAGACAAACTTAAACTAAAAACTGAATCGAGACTCAACAATTTATTTTTACGCACTATTATCTCAAAGCTGAAATATATTTCTCCGTATTTTTAGCAATAAATTAATTGTTGAGCTCTACATTTGACAAACGTGGTCACAAAATACGAAACTGAGATTCATTCAATTAATTTTTACGTTAAAATACCTATATCGATGCTGAAAAATCTCTGAATAGGTTTCAATGCGACCCACTCACCTGTTGTACCCGCTGATTGCACCCGCACTCGTCACTCGCACTGCGGCTTACAATTCAAATATAATACAATCAAATCAATCGGACAATTATTATTGTAAAGTATTTAACTAAACTACAAATACTCTTCGAAAAAATCCCGATCAAATGTCAAGCGGTCATCACCGGCTCCGCATTCGATTTTCAACTAGCGCGTTCGAATTTCGAATTCCAAAATTACCGTCGATTTTTTTTTAATTCTGATTATTGTCTAGGGAGCGTGCATATGCCACCGCGTCGGGGGTTAGACTGAAATTGTGGGCTGAAAACGGGGTTGTATACTTAGCTCAATGCGAGTGGGTGTTTTAGAGAGGGACGCTCATATACCTGTTTTCTTATGTCGGAGAGAGTGGGTGAAAGTGCGGTGAGGGGGATTGCTCACGTACAAGCTCTGGATGCCAGGAATTTGTAGGCGTCGGTAATTGTACCTTTGATTAGGGCTTCCGAATTTAATAAGTTGTCTTTGGCAATATTGTCTGTGGCTGACAAGTTTACGATGTCTTTGTCCTTAGGGGCTACACAATAATTTATTCTTGTGTACCGTCACAGTACTACTTGTAATCTATGACGTCAGGTGAAAAGGAGATGAATGAAGACTCACAATACCTCTGCATTATCTTGTGCAAGTAATTTTTTGATACAATATCTAAGTAATGTTAAATATTTGCTAATAAAACGCTTTTCTATATATCGTTGAAAATATTTTGAAAGATGTATTGTTTAGTCGCAGAATTTTTTATTTTTTTTATTTACATTAAAGTAAGTAACAAGGACTGATGACCTGGTAAAGGTCGCGGGAGTCCTATGTCCAGCAGTGGACGTCTTTCGGCTGATATGATGATGAAGTAAAAGTAAGTGTATGAATTAAGTTAATTTCTTTGACGATTTACTCCTATTTCTAAACGACTTAAAAAAGTGGGTGGATCTTTGTTCGTTTTGAAACATTTTGTAACTGATTGGTTTTCATTTAAAGAAGAAAACACATCTGTCGCGGGTTCTACAGCTTACACTCAGCAGAAACTGACATACAGAGGACATACACTTACTTAATATATCGCAAGGTAGATTTGACATGCCCAATCCAATACTCAAGTATTGGACAGTCAAACCTACCAGCCATCATTTTCAGGGTGCTGTTAATACTTTTCTCTCAGTCGAGCCATCAGGGATGAAATATTTTTTTTATTATTTATGCCTCTGCGGACATCCCCGAGACACTACACCGCATCCTCGTTGGATACAGGTGGCGCAGGATCGGTCATTGTGGCACTCTTTGGGGGAGGCCTATGTCCAGCAGTGGACGTCTTTCGGCTGATATGATGAACAGCATCCTGAAAACATTATTATGTGTCAGGGGGTTTTGATATGATCAATTTACGTATATACTCATACTCCTTTATTAATAAAATATAAAATTTTACATGTCAAAAATAATATGAATTATAATAGTTACTATGTCAAATTAATTAGATTTTTCTAATTATGATTAGGATTTTAATTTAATTTTTAATTATTTTTTATTTATCAAACTAATTTGTCTAATGTGCCCAAATGGCGTTCGGAGTACGTAAGCGAGTGTGCAAACGAGCCATTACCATCCTCCTTTTTATTCCCGGTTGTGCCCTAAATGAGCCCGGGGTCCGCTTTAACACCTAATCCCTTAAAGCAACTTTAATAAAATACGTCGAGTTTACAATAGGTCCCTTGATGAGTGGGTAGGGTTATAAATCGTCATGTATTCTCAGTATGCGTGGGAGATTCGCTTTTTCTGAATAACTCAATTATATAATATTGCGTAATTCGGATTACATACTCTTGTTAGTAATCAAGCAGCACAAGCTCGCCCCCTACGACAAAGATTAGTTTGCAGATAAGCGTGTTGTGTCAAATGTATGCTTACCACTCAAATGCAGACTGGCTTCTGCCAGAAGGCAACAACGTTTCATGTCAAGATACTTGTACAATAAAATTAATAGAACTATATATGTTTATCCCCTTTCTACTCATGAATGTAAGAAAAAGCTCAAAACTTGGCTGATGTCACTGGACTATGAGCAGACTGAAGCAATTGTTAGTACTAAATAAATAATATTATGCAATTATACTCACACACACACACACACACACACACACACACACCCACACACACACACATACAAACTTCCGTAGTATAAATATAGTCAAATAAGCATACATAAATATCTAAGAAACCAAAAATGTTATCCACGATACTCACAAACTGGGAAAGGACACTGACTTCTGTAACACAGGCTCCAGCCTAGCTCAGAAGTCAGAGGCTTCACAAATACAGCTGTACCATTTTTTGGAAATAAACGTTTTTATTTATTTATTTATTTATTTAATTTATTAATATGAAGTAATTATGTAATCAAACATGGTAGCTGTCCTTGAATATGTAGGTATCTATTATTGGTAAGGTCGATTTGAAAGAAAAAAAGACAATACTACCTACCTATAAGCTGGCAAGCGGTAAGCTAGAATTCGCGAACGTTTTATTTTTCTCAATACTGAATACACAAAAAAAGATTGGATCTGAGGCTAGTATAAGTTTTACCGAAACAAAACTTTACGATCGCGTTTGCGTTTTACCCTCAAGTTGTATGGGATTTGACAGCTAAACGCAAACGCGATCGTAACGTTTTGTTTCGGTAAAACTTATACTAGACTCTGCTCACAAAATTACACGAGAATCGGTTAAGAAATGCGACCTGCAGAGAACAGCCGGACAGTTAAATCTTTACTGCGGCCGTAGCATGGTTCCCTTTTTATCACTTATCGCTGTCGATAAGACATCCGTCACTCTTGCACTCGCTCACTTGTCGGAACCTGACGGATGTCTTGTCCTCCGTGCCAGGTAAGGGATAAAATGAAAACTATGCTAAGCCCGCTGATCGTCTTATAATTAAACGCCTTCCAATGTAATATTTAATGGTATTGTAGGTATGTATTATTGGGGACATTCGTCTGCGAGTCCGACTCATACTAACTTAACACGTTCACGGACACAGGACCATCTCGATTTTTTTGTGATACGACACAGAAATTCCCCATACAAAATGGCATTACATCTGGGGACGGATTGTCGTATTGCTCGGTTTTGAATGTTTGTGTTGCGGCAGTAACGGCCAGAGACGTAACCGCCTGTAGACGGGTATTCATGTCAAACTAATACTAAGACCTGTGTTACGGCACTAACGGCCACAGGCGAAACGAACAGAATATTTGTATGCGAATCGTCCGGCTACAGACGTAGTGCCGCAACACGCGGTCTGTCAATGTGTGCGTGATGGAGGTAACTTGTGTGCACCAGTATGAGTGCTTGCTGTGGCACTGGCGGGTTTGTGTTACAGCCAAAAACGGCACAGAGTCATAAACTCCCTATAAATACTATGATAAATATTCGGCTGTGGACGGAGCGCCACTTTTAATGAAAATTAAATTCCCGTCTACAGACGTAATGCCATATTACGAGGGTTTTAGTTTACGTCTCTCGACGTACTGTCCGTGAACGTGTTAACCAAAGGCTCCCGTAACTCGAGCTTGTTCGCCGCCACTTGACTTGCCCCAAATCGGTGAGTGATGGACAAGCGCCCTATAGCGGGCAGCGGCCCAATTAACGTCTATCTATAATTCCGATCTATCGGGGACTTGATCGAAAAAAAACAGACATAATATAAGTCAACCTCCTAGGATTATTCCCGGTTGTGACCTAAAGGAGCCTCGTACTAGTTTTACGGACCTAGACGGAAAACTAGACCTTATTGGGATTAGACCGGTTTCTTTACTATGATTTCCTTCACCGAAAAGCTAACGATAAATATTCCGTACATTAGAGGGTATCACGTAACGTTTTGAACGCGCTTTAGGTAGATCCGTCATTTTTCCATATACAACAATCGATTTAGATCTACGTTAGGTAGTAAGTACTACCATCAGCATATCGATCACGTAACGTAATGTACGTTCGTTAGGTAGATCGAAATGTATTTTTTTTATGGAAAAATGACAGTTGGACTGCTCTAACACGCGTTGGAGAAACGTAACGTGATTTGATTACCCCCTGTAGTTTCGAAAAACTCGTTGGTACGAGCCGGTATTCGAACCCATGACCGCTGCTTGACAGCCGCATGCCTGAACCACTAGGCTACCGTAGCTTCCTAGGCTATACATAATATAAGTGTCACCTTAAAATTTTATGATATTATACATATTCCCGGAAAAATGTTAAGCGAGTATGAAATCGGCTTATAAATATACAATTTAAATTGAGATCTAGAAAAATTACATCAAATTAAAATTGACATTGGGTACAATAAAAAAAATGTTAAAACGTCAGTACTTTACAATTATACTAAATTTAGACCACACTATGAGTAAGCTGTCGGTTATTTACCCCACTCCTGATTTAACATGCCTGTCACAGCAGTGCATGCAGGGACAGTCGACACGGTCTGCGATCATACGGCATTGGGTTGGGACTGCTGGCTCGTACGCGCTGCACCAGGGACGCGGCGCGCACGTGCATGGTACTGTGGAAGCACGCTGTGCGTGCCTTCGCGAACTTATGCCCGATGCGCTGCAGTAGCGAGGCAATCGACGCGTTGTTGAACTGAACGCGAATAGCATTATACGATTTTTGCGTGCTCAAAACGACCTACACGCGACTGTAATCTCAAGAGTATAAGAACTGTAGATAATTTCGAGCGTATCATTTTGCGTAGCTACATCTGCTGCTGACTGTACCCATATCTATACATAGAAAATAACTTCAAATAGTGAACATTACATACACATACTGAAATCCGCGTTTTTTACTAATTAAGTTGTCAATTCACAAGTTCCGGGAATTGGGTAGGTACTTTCCTGGGTAACAAAAAATAATCTATTAGTCAGTTAAATTATCAAAAAATATTAGACACGTATTTTTTTATTTGTCAAATAAACAAAAAATATGAAGATATAGCCCGTTAAAGTTCCGGGTGATGTCACAGTATGGTATACTTTTAGCAAAGCTTTTTTATGAGAGTAGCCAATTGGATTACTAAAATTGAAATGAGTCCGCCTCCATACAACTCAACATCAACGCCGGTGCCACTGTATATTTCTGTCCGATTATCGCATTTCGGACCTAGCTGACTTTCTTGGTGGACTCTTCTCAGCTAGGCTAGGTCTAGTGAACCAGCGGCAGCGATAAAACTCCCAGTAGCTCGATACCACTCACACCCTCACCGGAACACCAACGCATAGAGTATTCCAGTGTTTAAACCGCCCCCGCATGGTCATGCCGATAGATTTCCCTTGGTTTTTCCCCAGGCTACTCTCCAACCACGCCATTAAAGCAACAGTCAGGGATAAAAAAAGCGCTGCGATCTTCTCTAAGGTAGATCTATCTATCTGTGTGATTGGAGGCATTTCCCTATTGGATCTGCTCCAAATCTGACCGAAATGATATTTCATTGTCCTATCTCTAAAATGTTGCCGATAAACGACGATGTAACGTTCTAGAAAACCTTTATAGTCTCCGTTCGTTTAATGGGAATTTTACCTGGATTTTTCCTTTTCGCGCTCAGTGATGGATCGGCCGGCTTTGGTTAAACCACACGGGGTTATCCGCGTCATCGGCCCGCGATGAAAGGGTGAACACGTGAGTTGGGGGTATTTTAGCGCTTTTTAAAATTAAAGCTTGTGGCAGATGGTGGCAGTTTGTTCAAGTTCAGCAAAGGAAACTACTGGCGTTATTAATAAATAGCTTAGTTTCATTATTTAAATTTATTCGTTGCTCTTATAGTAGTGAAACTAAAGCGTCTATACGAACTTCATTCATGTGTGTCTAGTAGCGATAAACCCTAAACTTTTAGATAATTCTAGATAAAAAAATGAAGTCATTTATTTTCTAAAGTATACAAGATGAATTAAAACTAATTTAAATTTTGAAAAGACCCTCGAGACATTGTACCGAGGATGCTGGCGGCATTTTCTCTCTGAATTGCAATGCTGATGCGTTGCGCGAGAAAGCCGCCAGCTCTTCGGCACAGGATAGAAGAATAATACAGTAGTTAATCAGAGGCCGTTTAGGAGCGTTCGTTACCTACTTTCGCTCGATGCGCAGGGCTGTGTCACGTATGCAAAGTATTTCTGTTACAGTTTAATAGACAATATTGTATACACAAAGTAATAATACTATAGATAGGTATGTGTTTTTAGTTTCCCACTTCATCGAATATTTTAATACCACTATACTATGCCTAATATTATTTCCTAGTAAGTATAATAGTTGCTAAACTGCACTCGGTTGGTAGGTGCTTAGTTACAAGCCTATTCGGCTCCTTTTGATATCGTGGCACTCACGGCTCGCTGTCTTCATACCTACGAGGCGGCTTCCTTTGACGTGGCGAATGAGAGCGAGGGAACACGGCAACGGCGCGGCCCCGATTGAAGCATTCTCCATCATTCCCGAAGGCTATGTGTGTGTGCGTACCGAACACGCGCGCATGTGTGCAGCCGTGCGATGTACCTTTGTTCGAAGTTTATCTACTGTTCCTATACTGTGTCTTCGGTCACCAGTTACGTCAACCAGACGTTTCACGATTTCCGCCGAACCGAGGGTCTCGACGTCAAAAGGTACAAAGTTGTAAGATTTAAATAAGTTTAGTCGACTCATTGGGTAACGTAAGAGGACATTCACCGTTGCTTTATCTAAATGTACCTAACTTGAATGTATTTTTGGTCATATAAAATGTTGACAAAAAAGTGCGTACGGCTCTGCTCTGCTCTCGCGCTCACACACTTGTTAAAACGTGACGATGGCTTATCGACAGCGACAAGTGATAACACGTCAACCATGCTACGCCCGCTGAAAAGCATAACCATAATAGTTGATGGTATGGGTACTTTATTATTATAATAACAAAATTAAAAAGAAAACTGTGTTCTCTCAATCGCGTCACTTTTGAGACGTTAAATATTTAGTATTCAAATAATACGTAGTAATAATAACAATAACCCATTTTCCAGACCACCCACCATTCACCCCGAATAACCCATGACCTTAGTTTCCATCGCAGCACAGTGTTGCACTGCAATAGGCTTTGCACCTGGCGGGACCATCACCGGGTGTATCATGTTGTGCGCTCGGAGATGGTATCCGCCATGTGTATCCCTCGCTTTAGATTATTTTTGTTGTAAAGGGCCCGTGCGCTGTTGGCTTCGGCCCCACGCATGCCTTCCAAAAGTTCGAGACCCCATGGTCCTGAGATATGGAAAAAACATACATCTAATAATAATAATAAGCTGCTCTTACCCTCCACACAGCGAATCCTCAAATCAATAAAGAGTCGGCAACGCGCATGTTACTTCTCGTCGCAGACTACCATAGGCTATACGTACCGCTCGGCTTTAGGTATTTACGTTAAAATTAAAAGCAAATTGAAAGTTGCATTGGTCATTTTTAATGGAATTTAGGTGCCGTAACAAAGTTCGTCTATTCCCATATTTTACGAGTAATTTTGAGAGCGGGCGATTACCATAAATTATATTTAATATTAGGTCGCGGCCGCTGTAGGGCGTTTGGGGGCCCCCTTCGGTCCGTCGCGGGGTCGTTCTGGCCTAGTATGGGCACTAGGTATGAAACGGTATTAGACACCATTACATTATCCAACTGAGGTTCTTTAAAAACCACAGTTGGTACGTTGGTAATATGGTACAGAGTTAAAAAAACGAAAGCCGTTATCCTGTGGTCAATTGTAAACATGTTTTAATACAAAAGATCTCTGTTTGACCTTTAACACGTTGAATGCGAGTTCTCATTTCTAAAACTTACACTCAATGCTATACGTATGTATTTTGGAATTGGATTGGGTGCATAACGATAATGTTTAGGTTTTGCCAAATATGTCTGTATTGGTTTCACAAATTGTCAACATGTTCTTATTTAATTATCGGAATAGGTACCTAGCTAGTTAATTAATTGATTTAAGTACTTAAAATCACCGTCGCCACGGAATATTATTGGTTTAGGAATTATATGACATTTAATCAACAACACAGAGCTTGTTCCACATCATGGGCCAAGTTTGAATTTACGCTAAGGCCAAGTGTGATTTACGAGACACTTTTGACCGGTACCGCACCGTAGGTTTATTTTTGTCTCGTTACAAGTCAAATTTCACTCGATTCGCACCGGATAATTTGACATTTTACAAGACGAATTTTGTAATCTAGTGCGGAGCGAGATTTTGACGTACGTATGGTATTTTTCTTCTATAAGATAGAATGTAAAGTGAAAAGATACATACATAAATGTATACTTGACTATTTCCCACCAACAGGATTTCGTTAGGAAATCGCCAACGCACCAGACAAAGACAACCTATTTTCTAATGCCGCGCCAAAATAAAGTCTCATACGACTCAAAATAGGCTAGTAACGCTCTCAACTCAATAAATAAATCATGAAATAAATACACCACATAATTTTATTAACTTAATATTATAAGAAAATATAAAACATAATAGACTTTTACTGTGTGCGAATGCATGTTTCGATTTCTAAACTTGTTATTTTACTGGGTGCTGTATTACAGGGAATCCTAGCTCAGGACCCAACGACTTGTATCTGTATAGAAGGAAAATATTTTTGTCAACAAATATTTTATTTTATTTCATTTCAACGTGTTAAATATACCTACCGATTATATTTTTATTTCAAGTTTCTGTTGCCAATGCATCCACCGAGAGCGACCCAGAGTTCGGTATCCAATACGCACGCTATAGATCCTAGCCTTGTATGGCTCCTTATCAGTCGCTAGCTTTGATCTCGCGCCGATCTGCGTCCGCCATCAGCCCATCGGTATCCGAGACGTCGTACCGTTCGTGGCGTATTGTCCAGTAATAGTGAGCATTTCTTGAACATGAACATGAACATAGGCACCACACCCAGCCACGAAGCAAGCCTGACCCGGACCAGCCAGATATATCAGGGGGCGTTTATTGTAGGGAGTGACACTCTCTGGGATGGGAAGGGAAGACCGTTCAGCCGCAACTGGTCGGCCACAATCGACCGGCTATGCAGCCTTTAGCCAATATTGGAAAAGAGGAGAGGAAGGATACTTCGTCAGGGGATGAGCGTTGGTGCAATGATGCGCGTTGCTACACATAAAGTCTTCTTGTGTTGAAGGTGTTCTCGGCGATCAGTTCAAGATTAAGGCGATCATTCTACCTATGCCTCTTATTCGCAGTCAGTTTCTTCCAATGCGTCGATTTCTCATGCAGTGTTGTTAAAACTCTCTTTAGTTGTGTGATTCTGTGGTTGTATGTTTGTCATGAGGTCATAATATAACTCGCAACAACGACAACTTGTATTTTCCAGTACGTATCCATGTGCGGACTTGCTGCTTGACCAAAGTATACGTGATATGGACACTATTACTTTCAATTTTGTCACTACACAAACATTGTCTCAGGTATAAACGATACCACTGTTTTTTAACTGTAGACACAGACACAACATTAATTATTTGCATAAACCCAAGATATTAACACTGCTCAGTGCACAACAAAAGTAGTTGACCGGCAGCCAGTATTTAATTTGCATGTTTTCGTGATTAGGCGATCTTCCTAGGGAGAAGTCGTCGTCATGTGGAATAAAAGCATAACTCGTATTACGTATTTCGTAAGGTTCTTCAATCTTCTGAGGCTTGCATTCAACGCTTTTTTCTCCTCACTTAAGCTCTAGGTATTTTTCGCATACAGTTTAATTGGAGTTTGGTTTTCTTTTCGTTCTAGTGTTTTATTTATTACAAGTTAGCATTTTTATGGTCTATGTTGAGTAGGTATGTTGTTAATATTGCTCGCCTATTGAAGCCCATCTGGCGTGGCGGAAGTCCATAAAATCTGGACATTTCAAGAAAGTGCATTCACGTGCACTGGGTGGAAACGGACCTTTCTTGCGTTCCTTTGTTTTGGTTTAGGCAGATGCATCGGTATTCTTTTAGAAATCGGACGTTGCCTATTACATTATGGGCTAAGTTTTCTAAGTTTTAATAGATTTAGGTTTACGGTGAGTGATATCAACCACCGTCTAACCCGTATCCAGCACTCTTTGCGTTAGGAGGGGCGCCAAGCGTATTACTTGTATAACTGATCTAGATACATACATACATACATATGTCATCACGGATCTCCATTTGCTACGATCCTGACAAACCACTTTCGCTTCACTCACTTTCATAACACTACATGCTCGTCGGTTTAGGGTACTCTTCACCTGGCCTTTTTGTAAGATTTCTCTAATTTGATCGGAGAAAGTTCGCCTAGGTCTTCCCCTCCCAACTTGCCCTTCCACTCTTTTTATATACACTCTCACAAATGTGGGTATAAAAGATCGACAATATGTGATATTGCAGTGATAGGTTGCTAGCCCATCGCCCACAACACACTTCAACTGTGGTCCCTTAGTCGACTTTTACGACACCCACGGGAAGAAAGGGGGTGGTGAAATTCTAACCCGACACCACACGGGATTCGTCACTATACTTATCTCCATCAATTCTTCATTCATAAATTAATCTATTCGGTAGGCCACACGAGTTAGATAATATTACTTATAAGTACCAAATATTACTAACATACATATGTTATGACATACTACCTATACTAGGGTGGTCCATAAAAACCGAAAATTATTTCAATGAGGCACCCTCATACGTATTGTTCTAATAATTACGTGAAAGAACAACATATTTTTTTATTTTTTTAATTTTCGCCTCAATTTCCATGGGATCCCACCATCAGATCCTGACTTGGTGACAGTGGGACTAACTACCTCAGAAGTATATACAGTTTCGAATGAAAAAAGCATTTTGAATATCAGTCCATTGACTAATTGACATTTGAAATCGGTGAACACACATTAAAACACAACAGACAGTGGAAAATAGAAGTTCCTCCTATTTTGAAGACGGTTAAAATACACAATACTGCGTTCCAAAACTCAGATAGCTGACGTAGCTCACACAGCCGCCAAACTTAAATCAGACTGGGCCGGCCACGTCCGCCGCATGCCAGAAGCGTTATGGGCTACAACCAGTGGGTCCCACAGCACGTCTAGCACACGACGGCTGCGACATACTCTCGATTTTTATCGCACTATACCTCTTCTTCTAAGTGTTCTAATAAGAGAGAGACGGATAGTGCGAGAAAAATCGAGAGAGCTCGCGCGCCATCGCGTGCTAGCCGTGCTGAACCGAGTACTGTGTCGCGGTAGACCGCGTAGGAGATGGCGAGACGAGCTCAAGCTCGAGGTCAACCTCTTTGACCAAGACTGGTGGGAGGCTGCCCAGGACAGGAATATGTGGAAGAAAAAGAGGTGTAATTTGCCTTAATAAATATAGAATTCTTTATTTCTGTCAGCTCTAAGGAATATGTCCTGCATATTTGGTCTTTAATTTATTCAACAGTTTTTTTTACTATTTTTTTTTTTACTGAAATTTAACTAATACACTTCCCCAGGTGCTGCCCGTGGGAAGGGTACCCATAAGGCGGTCATCACAATCAAGCTGCGGCATGTGGAGCGTCGGTTCGCAATGTTGGATGCCAGTAGCGGAAAGTCCTGGCAGTGAAAGTGTTCATGAACTGTCACTACCCGGTGGTTGTAGATAACCAATGCCAATCATAACCATCTGACTTAAAAGTAATTCGTGGCTTGTTAAAAGTTATTTTACCCTGTTTAAAATGTTTCGTGTTGACCAATTGTTTACGTGTAAAAACAGGACTGAAAGTTTCTAAATTTCTCAATTCGCGCACGAGTATCGACGCAATCTTTAATTGTTCTAAGTAATTTCACCAAGTTGCGAACATATAAAAATATTGAGATATTCTTCTACTAACCTTAGCCCAATTTAGAAACCTCGTGTGGCATGCTGAAGGGCTTCAGTTTGGCAAATTAGTTGACTATTCTTGGGTAAGTAACTTAGAACTGCGAATCATCCCTCTATCATATATCAGCCGAAAGACGTCCACTGCTGGAGATAGGCCTCCCCCAAAGAGTGCCAAAGTGACCGGTCCTGAGCCACCCGCATCCAGCGGACTCCCGCGACCTTTACCAGGGAGTGAAATGGGGGTAAAAGTTTGTATGGAGCTACGATATATGCGAGTTCCACGCGGACGGAGTCGCGGGCAGAAGCTAGTCTTTAATATAAGGTGAAATATCTGGACCGGTACTATTGACGCTGCCACTTTCACCAGGACGGCAAAGAGCAGAGAAGACGTTTGATGATCACGGCACGACCCTTTATAATAGGAAAATGAATCAAGAGTAGAGCGCTCGTGATTTAATAGTAGATTGTATTACTAGAGAGCAAAATTGTATATTGTAACGAGCGTGACTGATTGAATCCAGAACGAAGGGAAGGATTCCAGAATATAATATTTATAGTTATTTTCTTAGTTCTTCCGGAAGTGTTATAATTACCTAATGTAAATGTCTCTTCAGATCTTGTATTCTAACTGAAAAATGTCTACATTATTTTTTAGCTGCATGGTTAATATTCTTTTTTTTTGTTAACACATTATCAAATATTAATGAACCTCCAGGTCTTTAGCATTATGTCTGTTGGTACTCTATGTGTACCCCTTATATATTTGTTTATGCGACTGTTTGTGTTTCTAAATAAATAAAAAATAAAAAACCTGAGCGTAGTAAGGGGTTCTAGCAACGTCGCCCGAGCTATTAAATAATTGTGTGGTCTACGACACGCGTGCAGGAGCAAAACTGAATTTTGCTCCCTTGGGAAAAAAGGCAGATTGAAAAAAAGCAGAGGGATCAAAATCTAGTAAAATAGTTTTGCTCACTATAAACGGGCTAGAAAAAACTTGCTTTCGAATAGGAGTGAAAACTATTTTATTGACCGGTCTCGTGTCTCATGGATCGAAGACGATATGAGACGTTAACCAACGGCCAAGGCTGGTACTGAATATCCTCACATTTTTATAACATATTTTCATACAGGGGGACACATAAATCGTACTCTACCAGTATTTATAGACATTTTCCTAATATTCAGAGCAATGACGCGTAGTTGCAGTGTCCAAGGGGCAACCGGATGGCTCGCGGTATTTGAGCTCCCGAAGTGTTGTGTGGAACAGCCACGTGGAACCTGAACTGAGCCAACTTGGATTGGGACGGAAATAGAATAAATGTATGAATATTTTTAAAATAATAATATTAATCATTTATTTCAGCCAACTAAAACCAGTAACATACCTTTTAGACGAACATACATATAATACAGTTATAAAGCTAGTTATTATTTAACATTAAATGTTTATTAAGCAGAAACGTCCGCTAACGAAATTTCAAATTTCGATAATAGTGGAAAATTGAAAAATTATTCGCCAAGAGCGGGATTTGAATCCACAACATATGGAATCCGTCCGTCCATCGCTCTGCCAATTGAGCTACCGTGGGTCCGCTAATGGCGACGAAACTTTCAATCCCTTCCACTATTGTATTTACACCTTAGGGAGGCTCGTAGCGCGACATCTACCGCGAAGTTATTACAACTTCTGAAATGGCACCAACGCGCAACGTCTCAAGTTACATTGAGAATCGTTAGTAACAATGCGCTACCCCATTTTTAACATTAAATGTTTATTAAAAAAATTTAATTTTCCACTATTATCGAAATTTAGTTATTATTTAGGCGACGAAACCGTATGGTTCCGTTGCGTCGTCAAGTCCAGTGTGGAATTCGGTAGGTTGTCCCGGAACCGACGCAACACGACACCCTTCAGCCAGAAATCAGCACACGAGACCGCGTTATACGCACCACAAACGAGCTGAAGTGCTCGTAGTAGCGCGAACGCAGCTGGAAAACCCTCAGCGAGTAGCCAGTCTTCTGGTGAATATACTGCACTATGTCATCCGCCGTAATGCAGGCGCGGCACGTACAGCGCTTTACTCTCCGGGGGGCTCCTCTTTTGGAGGAACCCCAGCTTCACGCACTCTTAGGTACGTTCCTCCGGTTGGCTAAGACAGGCTGACCGGCAACGACGTCAGCATGGCGATGACGTGAATTCGAGGAGGCGGGGGAAGGCCGCGCGCGCGGGGGGCACGCGGGCGGCAGAGCGGCGGCAGGCTGCGACACGAGCTGTGTCAGCAACACGCAAACCGACTCGACACTTGACGCCGATGCATTGACGCTAGTAACTAGTAGTCTCGATAGACAGCCGATTGAAACAGCGGTTGCCTGAAAGTGTGTAGGTACGCTGTTTATATAATTAAATGCTGGTCGAAAACCTGGCGACATTTTTTGTAACCCCATCCAAATACCGCCCGTGTCCAAGTTGGCTCAGTTCGGTTTGCACAGTGAGGTTCCACAACGCTTCGGGAGCTCAAATACCAAGCCATCCAGTTGGCTCTCGGACACTCAAACTACGTGTCATTGCTTTAACTATAATGTAAGACCTTGCTTAAACACGTTGAAGTGTGGTCAAAGTTTATATTAACTGACAACCATTTCATTCTCATACTCATCGCTGTTGATAATACGGAGAGTCAGCCACTGGCGATGTCGTTGGAAAAGCTGCAAGCTATATCAACCAGACGTTTCGCGATTTCCGAAAATAACTTATGCAATAATTAGTACAATATTTCCCTTTGATATCCTAAAAAAACTAAGAAACGTAGACTAATAATTTGGCCGTCAAAATTCTAATGTTATATGGATGTGGTATAATTTACTTATAATGGTTACGCAAAAAACTCGATTCAAAGCAAATAACGTTTTCT
The DNA here is from genome assembly GCA_947049275.1 of Epinotia bilunana. Lineage (NCBI taxonomy): Eukaryota > Metazoa > Arthropoda > Insecta > Lepidoptera > Tortricidae > Epinotia > Epinotia bilunana. Next base: position 9,651,993 of record OX346275.1, on the reverse strand, counting down.
TAATATGTCTCCAAGCTAGCCACCTGGAAACTTTCTCGAACCGTAGTGAATTAAGAAAATTGGTAACAAACGACATGGTTCCACCAGACTTGGCCTTAGTCCGGTCAACAAAGCACACTTGTATACCCTTGTTTTACCGAAAAACATTTCATCAAATGAATTTTTCGTCGGAAACATTTTCAGAAACAGTACATTGTTCAGGATTTTTGTAATACGAACGTGACCTAACCTAATAGTTTCAATTAAATAGGTTAACGGTTTCTGAGAAATCGATGAAATGTAAATTCCGCGAAACAATCCATTCGGTGAAACGTGGGACAATACTATTACCACCAAAATATACAGACAAGATGGAAATATAAACTCTAAAGAAATATACACTTGTACACGCGTAGTAGCAATATGAAACGTACTAATTATACCCTAACTATACCCGTACTACATATATCGAAAACTAGTTTAGTCTAGTTGGTAGTGACCTTGCCTACGAAGCTGAAGGTCCTAGGCTTGTTCCTGAGGCATGGATTTTTTATGTATATGAGTATGTTAATTGTCGTCTAGGACCCATAGTACAAGCTTTGCTTAGTTTGGGACTAGGTTGACTTGTGTAAGATTGTCCGCCAATATTTATTTATTTATTGTAAAATGATTATGCTTCTGGTTTTGGTAAGTCAGTGGACATTTTTGTGTGTTTCCTAAAATTACACAGTATTAAATGTGCGAAGTTAAGGGTAACTCATTCGAAGCAATTATTTTTTTAAATAATATATACAGAGAAAAGCGCATTTATAGAGGCATACGTGTGGACGTCGGCCTTGACTGTCTTCAAACTTTTAACACGAAGTCACGGAAGGCTATCCCCGAACAGCGAAAACATTGAACAGGTCAAATGCTCTATTGACTAGTCTATTTTGCGCTTAGCTGCGTTCATAGCGCGGTGTAGTCATTTTTCATGGAAAAAATATTTTTTAAGCTCGACTGAAACTACGCAGCTCGGTGGGACTAATTTATATCATGTCCCATTTTGCCGAAGGCCTTTAGAACCGTTATATTGGATAGAATGACTAAAGGACTGTCTAAGTAATTAAGTTTGTAGAGGATGAATTGCTGATCCGTGTGGCTGAGTGTCGTCTAATACGCACAGGGTGGAAGAATTTACTATTTACGTTTCAAAGTCATTGAAAATGTCCTTTAGAAAGGTTTACGTGTCCTCAAGAAGAGAGACCAAGGTGAGAACTGGAAAGTACCTATATTGATGATATACGATTTTATTTCTGGAACTGTACTCAAAACCGACTACATTTTATTGTAGAAAAAGATGAGTTAGTTTGCTCCGGCTTGCATAAATAAAAGTATGACACCGTGGCGCGTTTTCTGAACACAAAATATGTATCACTCGAGTATGTACTAAAAATACCATGATATTTACATTAAAGAAGAAAAACGCAAGCAGAACTTTTGGTGGAACAATTTTTTTTGTAATTAGTTTTAATTATTTAGTTTATTTTTATTTTTATTAGTATTAATTGCATTTCAATTTAAAGCATTATATCCATGACTTATATAGGAGAAAAAAATGTGTGTAACGTATTCCTGCTCGGTACAAGTGTATACTTACTTAAACTCTGGCTAGGGTTTTTTGGTAAACACCATTTTAGGGTTCCGTAGTCCACAAGGAACCCATAGTGTGGGGGATCGTTGGATAGCTTGTTCAAAAATTTTATGGGTTAGGTACTTTCAATAACTAATTAGTGATTCGTTTGTGAGATATTGGGCTTTAAAGCTCAAATTTTTGTTCGAGTCACGTGTCCCGCACCCCCTCGTGCCGGCTAAATGGTTGCTACTGGGAATGTGAAAAAAATCGTGGCAGGCGTACATATAATGGATTTAAAAGGAAAACTATCACGGCTAAGTAGGCATAAGGAGTTACCGAGAAATAGTCGACCAACTTAAAATGTACCTACTAAGAAAGCCCAACTTCCGTGTAAATTCGGCCGACGCAACCATTTAGTTGGCACACGCGTATCGATGTAACTAAGAAAGACAGGCAACTACGGAACCCTACAGTCCGCCAGTGGCCCGACACGCACTTGGCCGATTTTTATAACTACCTACCAGTGCCACCATGGAAAGGTCGAGGGCACCAGACCGCGAGGCATGTCACCAATGAGATGGTCAGACTTGATTAATAATAATAACAATAATAAGCCCTAAGGGCAGCTTGTGGCGAGCTGTTGGGGAGTAATGACCCCACGGACCCGAGTGCTCCCGAGAGTCGGTCAGGGCCTCCATCTCCGGCGTGTCTTCGTCGGTCGGAGTGGAACCCCAAGGGGGCCCGCAGGACTCTCAGCTCTGGCTTGCCTTCATTGGCCGTCCAGAGAGGCTCCCGGGGGTGGAAGTGTTAAAGGGCATAACGCCGCGAGTAACTTCGGAGAAAGCGCAGCACCACATCTCGACCCCCCCGAGCCACTCACCCGGTGTTGCTCCTGGCCGTCTTAACGACGGCAATTTCAGGGGCCCATCTAATGAGCGGCTAGTCAACGCTTGCCTCGATAACTTTGCGCGCGACAATGTTATGGCAGGTGTCCGGACCTCTTTGCTATAGCCCAGTTTCATAATCCACCCATATCTCATCACCATAGACCAGATCTCTATCCATTTTACCTACAATAGCCCCCAACGTCTGTTGGAACCGGTTCACGGGTATCCACCGTTGTACCCGTGAATGGGTACAACGGTGGATACCCGTGTAGGTAGCAGGTGTATTACATCACATTAAACTTCGTCTCCAAAGGGCCTCTACGTGTTAGATCTATATCCCCACGCATGCCTTCCAAATGACCGGGGTTCACCCCGTGAATTTCAATCGGAGATACATAATAATAAAATCTTTATTTCGGAGCACAAGACTCCATAGCTGTTAGTAACATGAAAAAGAAACAATATAAATACATTATTTATTAAAAAACTATTATTTTGATTAAAACTGCAGTAGATGCAGAACTACACGCAAGTATAAGGAATACTGTTGACTGTTGTGTTGTGAAGCTTGCTGTCAAAAGATAGAAATACACCTCTATCCTCAAAGCGCCCGATATATTGATTACCTCAGAAAAGCTATTTAAAACATACGAGTAACAACAGATAAATTACCAGGTCCCCTGGCTATGACAGCTGCCATTGTTCGCCCGATTCGAGAAAATTATAAATACCTTTATCGCAAAAAATACATGCGTATATACGTTCAGTACCTACAGTCACCGCCAAAAACTAGTTTGATTTTTTAACCGACTTCAAAAAAAAGGAGGAGGTTCTCAATTCGGCTGTTATTTTTTTTTTTTTTCAATGTTTGTTACCTCAGAACTCCGTCATTGATGAGCCGATTTGTAATTTTTTATTTTATTTGAAAGTATATGCTCCCAGGTGGGTCCCATTTTTTTCAAAAATTCAATTGGATTATGGGATCCATGAGGAATTGAGGGAACTCCTCAATTATATTAGGCACGCGTGTAGTGATTTTGGTGTTTTCTATTATAACTCGTGTATTTACACCCGGAAATCATAAATTTGGTGGAGTGGAATTGATGATGAAGACCACAGATGACTTATGGAATTCCTCAATTATGTACGTAAAAGTACAAAAATACATCACAGATTCTGATAAGATTCCGTTGAAATAGCAACTAATGAAGTGCCAAAGGTGATCCTTGTTGAATCGACGGAAGTCCTCAAATATTATCGGCCCACATACAGCGATTGGGTTTTTTTCTCTAATAATCAACGCATTTGCTCTCGGAAATCAGTTCATGTGGTAAATTGGAAAAGAAATGTGGAAATGTTCTCGTGGCTTGGCGGAGTACTAAATTGAAGTCGGTTAAAACTTTGTTTTTAAAGTAAATGTTATGGTTTTTAAAATAAATTGGACTGGTAACATTAAAAAGTCTTTGGACAGGTTGATTGAAATGAACCAATCACGTATAAGAATCGTTGGCCAATCCGATTCGAGTTCCGGTCCGGTAGTTTTTACGCGTTAAGTCGATCAAAAGGCGGGCATTCTAGAAATGGCGCTGGAAGTGAGCAGTTGTCTGCCTGTCAAGAAATAATTATTGTTAAGTATATCAGTGCAGCATAAGCAGTGGTTGTTCAAGTGTTAATAAAGTGTTTTAACAACAGTGAATGAGTTTAAATCGTAATAACTCAGAAGTGGGATCATATAAGGCTATAGCAAGCCTTTCTACACTCGCAAGCACAAATAAAATAAAAACTTAAGTACAATTCGATATATATATTTTCATACAAGAGGAGAATTTTATTAAAGAAATGGATTTAACGATTAAATTCTGGCGAGGCCCAACGGGAACTACTCAGTTTTAAGCCCTCATTATTAGCTTGCAACGTAGGGCGATAACAGCTGCAATGGCTATCTGAAATTAACCGTTAGATTTTATTAGTACTGAATTTGTAGGATTACACTGTATTTATCGTTACGGAGTAATTCCGGAGATTTATGCGGTTGGTCTTGTATGTTTATCTTGCTAGGGTACTCCCTAGAGATGGACATGCTAGATAAAATAATAGTTGGAATAGTTTTAGGATTAAACTGTATTTATCGTTACGGAGCAATTCCGGAGATTTATGCGGTTGGTCTTGCATGTTTATCTTGCTGGGGCACTCCCTAGAGATGAACATGTTCGATTATTCAGTGAAAAGTCGAAATGTAGAGTCGAAATGTAGAGTCGAAATGTAGAGTCGAAATGTAGAGTCGAAATGTAGAGTCGAAATGTAGAGTCGAAATGTAGAGTCGAAATGTAGAGTCGAAATGTAGAGTCGAAATGTAGAGTCGAAATGTAGAGTCGAAATGTAGAGTCGAAATGTAGAGTCGAAATGTAGAGTCGAAATGTAGAGTCGAAATATAGAGTCGAAATGTAGAGTTAGAGTCGACATGTAGAGTTAGAGTCGACATGTAGAGTTAGAGTCGACATGTAGAGTTAGAGTCGACATGTAGAGTTAGAGTCGACATGTAGAGTTAGAGTCGACATGTAGAGTTAGAGTCGACATGTAGAGTTAGAGTCGACATGTAGAGGTAGAGTCGGCATGTAGAGTCGACATGTAGGGTCGACATGTAGGGTCGACATGTAGGGTCGACATGTAGGGTCGACATGTAGGGTCGACATGTAGGGTCGACATGTAAAGTCGATATGCAAGAGTCGATATATAGTCAGGGTACCCCTGATAATGATCTACGGTAAAATCGATGAGTCTCTTAAATACATCAGCCTCCTCTTAAAAGCCACGAGTTTCAAGTTTAACCAGTGCGCTTAGTCCATAAACCCAAAAGTGCTGAGCAGGCCTGATTCAGTCTTGTATGGCGTGTCTTTTTCAATTATGTTGAAATTTGAATAGGTTATGTATGCCTGATAGGACAAGCTATGTATGCCTGATAGAACAGGCTATGTATGCCTGATGGAACAGGCTAAGCATGCCTGATGGAACAGGCTAAGTATGCCTGATGGAACAGGCTGTACAGACTGAAAGAAGGTACGTACGTTATTTAAATTCTCATTTGAATTACAGTGGTACATTTTGAATTTTAGTTTTGGGATTATAATGTTAGTGATCATAAACGTATGGTAGAAAAGGCATAAATTGACCCGATGACCGTGTGCGTTGTAACTAGTGGGCCATGTGTGCCTACAGTCAGTTGTCTAGTATGCGGCCATGTGTGCGGCTAATTACTACTTATTAGTATTCGTAGGCCAGGTGTGCCTATAATGGATGATCGAATTACATAGTTAAGTGCATTACCATATGCGTTACTACTGAACGGGCCATGTGAGCCTATGATATTTTTATGCCAGTAAGCTAGTGTGTGTGACCATGTGCGTAGCCGCTAAAAGGCTATGCCAACAGTGATATGCATGTAGTGAGTGATTGTATGCGTAACGACTATGATAACTATTATCATTTTTTGACTGGCAGAGTGTTAGGCTGAGTGAGAGTTATTCGTAGAACATACACGTTTTGCCATTAGGCGTACGATTATATTATAATGTTTATCATAAATTACAATCCTTACTAATATTATAAATGCGAAAGTGTGTATGTTTGTCCTTCTTTCACGTCGTATTGATGTGATTTTTTGTATGGATATAGTTTAGAAGCTGGAGAGTGACATAGGTTTTTTTTCAGCGGGAAAACGTCTAATTCCCACGGGAAAATGTAATATGTACATTTGCCTATAACCACGCAGGCGGAGACGCGGGCATCAGCTAGTTTATCCATAAATAAATCAATCAAAATACAAGAAAGTCGTACAAATCATATTGAATAACTAGAAATATTAACTACAATCGTTTTAAATGACAAAAGGATAATACATATTTAAATGTCAAAGGGAGAACAATATAAATTTTCAATAAGATTAATAAAAATGGTGTGCGTAATAAATTATAACATTATAAGTCAGTATCAATAAAAAAATTGTTGTACACTATAATAACATTTATAAATTATAACGATTTCGGGTCTTCCTTAAATTTCCAATTTGGAAAAAAAAATGTAGGTTGTCAGGAATTTAATGAAATATTTTTGTACTCATCGATTTCAATCTGTGTATTAAGATTTCATAGAGAATACTACAACGTCACTCTTTTCATCGTTGCATAGTCTATGTTACTACCGAAAACAACCGAAATAACTGTTTCGTTAAGCTCTAGACAAAAAAAAAAAAAGTACTTCGTGTTTCAATAATATGTCCTTTTTTAAGGAGACTCGATCCGATACAAAATTGTATTGTCGTTTCGGAACGTAGCAGCGTCGCGTCATCTGTCAAAAATCTACTTAAACTTGCTGTGGTATCCTCGGCATAAAAAAGAAATAAATAAAAAGCTACGCTTTATGACTGCCTAGTATTTAGACAATCACAGCACAGTACTGCAATATAACAGACGCCGGTGGTGTGATAACTTTTCTTTTCAAAGCTAATCTACAAAAAGTTAAAATTTAAACTTAGAAAATGAGTAGTGACAGTGACGAAACATCTTTAACTCCTCAAGAAATAACTAATATGGCAGAGAAGGCCACACTTACTTTGCTACCTGAAAAGTCAAAGAGCCTTTACAATAGTAGAACTAGAGAATACAGTACTTGCGATTTTTAGTTTTCTTATATACTCGTATTAAGGACTACAATTATGAATTTTAATGAACGTACAAAAAGTATCGTTTACAATAGCGTCATAATCGGGATTTTTAGTCTCGTGCCTTACTTGGGCCACTCAGCAGGCTTCGTGGCCTAAACACGGTGCTCGACTGAAAAGCTCTCCGTTGTGACGCGATTGTGAAAAATACTATGGAGCGTCATTCCCAATATACTTTTGCGTACTAAGGAGGTTTTACATAAGTACTTTATTACGCACTGCGGTTTCGTACTGTGGTCTGGAGCCTTCGTATATCAGCAATTTTTCGTACAATTTAGGATTACATTTAACAAAAGAGCCGTTTCAAAATATATAGACTGGGTAAGGTCAGTATATTTAATGATCTAAAATATAGAATGCACCTATCTTATTTTAGTGCCACACATTAGCGGACTAAGTTTAGGTAGTGATAAACTGAGCAGTCAGTTAAGATAGAGTTTGAGATATAGAAAGTTTGAGATTGAGGTTCATGTTTGAGTTTTGGATTCAAGTTTGGGGGGGGGACGTTTTAGTCGGTGGGTCGAGCCACTAGCTTGAGTTTTATTCTAAATTTAAATATAACGCTATAAAATGTCGTTTTGTTGTTCCGAGATGATGACGACCGATACCGAGTATGAGACGCCAGATGAAACACGAGGCGTCACATAGAAGAGAAGACATCAGAAGTCATCTTCACCTCGGAGGCCCCATAAGAAGGCGCGTAAAGCTGTTCCAACGACGACTTGGACTGTTAAAGACGTCAAGCCACCAGTCAATCCAGTCACAATGACAAAAGAGTTGTCAGCGGAGGGTTTCACCGTCTCACGGCCCAGTGGCTTTCCAGCACAAGGAATAACTTTTAAGGGAGTGCATTGGAAGTTATCTTGTGCTTTGTAACGCCGATCTGACTAAATTAAGAAACAATTAGGTGTAATTTTCAGAGATATGATTCTTGACTTAATGATTGTTTATCTCAACTATTCAACTTTAACTACTAGCTACAAATATCTTGAAAGTAATCATTTAGTTTAGGCTGTAATAACATTTTTGGGAGAAGAATATTTTTTGTTTATCGAAAGTGTTTGGTTCGCTTAAAATGTTAACGTTTTTGGTAAATGATTATAAATTCTAATTGTCTTGTGACTCATCTACGCTTCGAGAGATTGTTTTTTTTAACTTGAAGAACGGTAACTTCAGCTTATTAAGATTGCGGTTATTTCTTCTATTAATTATTAACGTTGAATACAGGTCGATATGTTTCCTGACAAACTACCATGTCTCAAAATATACATGGGGGCAAGGGTGAGTATACGGTAATTGATAAAATATGGTCTGAGTCCATTGGGTTAGGCAAAGATTATTGAGAGAAAAGGAAGATGGCTCTCTCCATACATTGCTACAAGGCACGCGTAAATCTTTTTATCGTCGCCGGTACCTCGTAGTTCATCTTATTATATCAGATGGCGCTGTTTCAATCTACACTTGTGCCATCTATCGAGTTAGCGGTGAAGCAGGTTGTTAAGTAGTCACCTCTAACATAAGATTCATAATTTCGGGCCGTGCGGCCATTTGATTTTGGTCGAGTGGTTCGGGTGTTTGATTCACAAGTCTGAGTACTCCGGTTCGCGTCCCAACTCCTGTAACCTGTTTTTGTATTTTTTCTTGTCACGATACACGTCGCGGCGTCAGTTGTGCTGGCCCCGCTGCCCGTGATGCGTTTAAATTATAGCGTAAATTAAGTACCTACTTTTCCGCGAGGCTATCACAACTGACGCTGCGACCGTTTGAATTTTTTGTCCCATTCACTGCAAATATAACTTTGTACTCCTATATGTTTATATGGGATGACAAAGTTATTTATGCAGTTGGTGTATCTAGAAAACTGGACAAATTGATTTGAGTGAGTGACAAAATTAAGAAACTGACTAGTTATAAATCTTAAACCGCTGGTTCAAATTGAATGAAATTTGAAATATATCGTGTTTATACAATGCGTGCTTGGTTAATGAAAATGCAGGCTTCTAGTTTTATCCGCAACGAAGTTATAGGGGGTCGAAAATGGCCTGAACTGCTTCGAGGAAAGGATGGTACCGAATAGCAGAATAGCAGAATAGGTAACTATTAAAACATGGAATCAATTTTCTCATACATTTTGTATGGCGATACAAAGTTCCCGGGGTCAGTTAGTAGCCTAGTAGGTATTAAAAATTAATGTTTTTTGCGCACCCTTTCTGACACGTCACATTTTAAAAGCGTAGGTATTCACATTATTCAATACGATATCGGTGTATGGTTCGGCAACGTTAACGTTAGGGCCTGCAACGATATCGTAGGTAGGTATCGTGCAATGTGAATGGAGAGCATGCTTACCTACCTTCTTGCTTGCCTTTACTTTTTACAAGCTTTATATTAACTTGACTTGTTCGTATGTACGTATAAAAGTATGTAAGTAAGTTGTCCGTCAAATCTTGCAAGTTAAATTTGACCCACTTCCCGGTGACCGATTGAGCTGAAATTTTGGGTATAAGTATAATTTGGATGACAATTCAATATTATGGTACCATCGAGCTGATCTGATGATGGAGACAGAAGGTGACCATAGGAACTCCGTAATAAAACCACTTAACCCCATCGAGTTTGGGCTCGCAATGAGCAGTTGATGATGGTATACAGAAAAGTACAGTCGGCAATAAAAGCTTGTACCAAAAATTAAATTTTTGACAGAAACATATTACATACATACATACATTCAAGCCTTTATTCCCAAAAGGGGTAGGCAGAGCACATACAATAATTTGGAGCGCTTTTGGCCTTGACCTCCCTTGACCGCCATGTTGAATGCCGTATTAGCTTTCTGTGATTTGATTATCGAACGAGCGAGTGAAGCGAACGAAGTTCTATGTATCAGCTCGCATGCAGCTTGGGTCGAAAATCATTCGTATGTCCGGTGTCTGTCACGAAGTCCGGTGTTCCGCTATCCGGCTGTTCTCCTCTACAGGTCGCATTTCTCAACCGATTCTCGTGAAATTTTGTGAGCATTTTTTGTCGTCACTTTTCCGAAATTAAAAAAGTTTTTTTTATAAGAAAACACGCTAGCCTGTTTAGTTACTAGTTAGAGAAAGACGGATAGTCTTATCTCACCGCGACACAGCTCGGCCGTCCTGTGATAGCCACGCTCACAGCACGTCTAGCACACGACGACGGCCGCGACATACTCTCGACTTTTATCGCACTATACCTCTTCTTCTAAGTGTTCTAATAAGAGAGAGACGGATAGTGCGAGAAAAATCGAGAGAGCTCGCGCGCCGTCGCGTGCTAGCCGTGCAGGTTTGTTAATTATATCGTGTACCTAGTGAGATTGTACGTTCCGGAGGTTTCTCGCATGAGCTTGAGACCGCGGGCGCGCCCGCTGTTGGCCGGCCGTGCCGACGGCGCGCACGGTATCACACAAGCCCCCCTACTCTGTATCCTATTTTATTATATATGTAGTATATGATGGACTGGTTCAAGACTAGAGGAAGATGCTTGCTTTGTTTACATTAATTAATTTTTCGGTTCATTTTTTTTTATTTATTTAATCTTTATTGAACTTAAGAACAACTTATCGTACAAAAGGCGGACTTAATGCCGTAAGCATTCTCTACCAGTCAACTTTTGCGCAAAGTAGACAGATTGTGGGCGTGTTGTAATTAAATTGTAATAGACCAAAATCCGTTAAAATTGCAAAATAGAGAGATTTATACCCTTACCTGTTTTTGATTTTTATTATGCCCAATATTACATGTTAGATAATATACAGGGTGAAAAAATCTATGGACCCTGAAGGGAAACCCTTGACAGCTCATTCTCTCGCTCTCATTTTCAAGAAATAATCACCATGTAAAATTTTACTAATCGATAGGATCAATATTAAGGATAACGATTCGTCCAGTTCAGGTAAGCTTTACCTTAGACTTAATTCTATTTTAAAGGCTAACGGCCGTATTCATAAACGTACTACAAGCCCGTTTTAACTAAAATGGCGCTAAAATTCGTTTCTCCTTATCTGTCACTTTGACATTTGTGTTCGTAAGAAAGGGACAAAGCACATTTTATTTAGCAGAGGCATTTTAAGTTTTATGTATAAGGGGGTAAATGTTTATTGGATAGATGTTATCCTTAATATTGATTTTATGTTTTAGTAGAATTAAATAGTGCAGTGAATATTTCAGTTCAGTCAGTTCGGGTAAGCTTTTCACAAAATCAGTGAATGCAGTTTTATTCATTATAATTTAGCCTTAGGCTACATGCGATCACGGTTAATTTTTTCTTTGTATATGTTATGTGTACCAAATGATTTTGCAGGTTACTCTATCAGTTAGAGAAATTACAAGTATATTTCCTCTGTGTAAATTGAGCTAATCTTAATCAGTGGCGCAGCTTTTAGATAGGGTAGACAGAAATTTTGAGATAGGTATTATTTATTATCTTACCTAAACTTTCCTTTTGTCAGTTTGACCTTGCTTTTATCACCGAACTAAGGAAACATTCAACATGGCTACGTTCTATATTCTGCTTATATTGTAATCCATAACGTTTTTCATCCTATTTTTGTATTCCATCCATACCGCTGTCTGCCATAACGATCATTTGTCTTAACGTTTTTAGGAGGCAAGGACCCTATTTATGATTCGCTTCATTTATTTTGGATGAAATTTGATTGCCCTACTGTGTTATCCCTAATATTATTTGTCATAATAAGTATGTATCCTCATGGCCATTGGTCCTAAACCTAAGTATCCTACGTATGGATACTACGGATGTAAGTATTTGTAAAAAAATCGCTTCTGGCGGTTCTCGCTCGGCTCGCGCGCTGTAAGGTCGCAGTTAAACATACGCTTCTCCTGGTTTGCCTGAATAATGTTTGACAGCTCTACGAAATATCTCACAACTTTTTACTGTGGACGAGTTATGAAACTTGGCCTATTTTTAACCCCCGACGCAAAAAGAGGGGTTTTATAAGTTTAACGTGTATGTGTGTCTGTGTATCTGTGTATCTGTCTGTGGTATAGTAGCTCCCAAACGGATGGACCGATTTGAATGCGGTTTTTCTTATTCGAAAGCTGTTGTGAGCTTTCTAAGTTTTAATTATTACATGGAGTTTTTTTTGGGATGTCACTTCTTTTTGTAGGTTATTGTATTATCAATAAATACAAATTTATGAATGTAACTGGAAATAATATTTTTTCATAGACTTTGTATGGAAATGTTATTTTACCAACCACAAATAACGTTCGTATAGTTTTCTAGTGTATTGTACACCTAACACTAACCGCATGCAAATACATCGTATAGTGCATTGTACCTACCTTGTTATTACTATTTGCAGAAACTACAAAAGTAACTTTGCAATCGCAAGTATTTGTAAACTAACTTATTAAATTTGTAAATCTGAAACGTAAATCTGAAATTGCAGTATTTTTAAGTTTTTATGAATTATCCACTCATTAAAACCTTTAAACTATATTATGCCCTATATGTAACTGAACATTCAGGGTTCTGGCTTTAGCCTGTGGCTTTAGGCTGTGCTTGGTATTCCACGTACGAGCGAGCTGGTATGCTAGCATACAAATCTCGATAATTGTGACAGAAAGGGAAATATCACTAATTGTCAGTGTCATGGTTCCCCGTGTTAATTACCTGTCCAAATTGAGTAGGTTGTTTATGGCAAGTCATCAGCCATTTTAAGACCGGTTCTTAATTTAGCTGCATAGGAGGCTTTCCGTCCCTCGCTATGGCAAACCGTATAGCCTGTCCTGAGTATTATAGGTCCATGATTAGATTAGATTAGATTAGATGACGTAGCGTGAGATGGCTTAAATTAAAACCATTTTTTTTTAAAATTGACTAATACAAATATGATGAATACACGTGATCTGGAAAGGGGGGTCAAAAGTAGGCAAAATATGATCACATGATTTCTGGACAAGCCCATACGTGTTATTTTGAATATAAAAATGAATATTTTAAAATTACAAAAGTTGTTAATAAGGCTTTTAAGATATCATGAAAAAAAAACAGCTCCAAAATGTAACTTTTTGAAAAAGTCCAATCGAAATAGCCCACATTCTGACTTTCTTTATGTAGAGCACGCCACTAATGTTAAGGATTTAAGTTGATTTTCTTTCAGGGCCATCGATTTTTCCACCCTGTATAGTATAGTGTTAGCTTAGCAGTATTTTAGCAGCGTTTTCTTTCTTAACCATACCAATAATAAAGTACAAACGACAACACTGTTAACTGACCATCCTGTGTTTATTTAGAACCTTATTACAATGCACTTAAGGTGCACCGATATGGTCAGTTAGCTGTGTTGTCGATAGTACCTACCTACTTCCGTTACTACAATGATTTGCAGATGGATCTCGAATTACAAACTAGGTACTTAGTCTGCTAAACTGACACTAAACTACTTTAAGTAGGAAATCACCTGTTGAATTGGTCGTCTGTGTTTTATAATGATGACATTTATCATTAAATAATTATGAAGCATTGAGACATCAAACATAGAAATGTACTAAATTCTTGGCATGTTTTTACTAAAATATGTTTATTTTATTAATTGTTAGCGCCATTATTACACCGTGAATAGTCGCATTTTCCTACTAGTACATCGATCGTCGGAGACGATATAAATATTACAAATAATCTGCGTAGGTAGGTAATGTGTGCGACCTTGAATGCGAACTGCAAACCACTCGAGGCGTGCCTTTGCAGTTCTTTATTTGAGCGAATGTGATCGCGGATAGAGTTCAAGTTCAATTGCAGAATTAAACAGGATTATTTTGTAAATGTGTATTATGCTTTACATAAACCTTTTTTCTGTAGGATTCATGTACTACTTTAATAATATATGTATAGTTGAATTAAATTCAGACACAATTTGGTTCTATAATAGTACATTACGTACCTAGGGCGGTGAATTCGTGAATGACCCAGATCGCAGGTGTTTGTGGCCCGAACCGAAGGTGAGAGCCATAAATATGCGATCTGGGGCTTTACGAATTACCGCCCGTGGTAAGTACACAATTTTACGTCTTCATCTGGCCACAATGCGAGTTTTACCGTACGCGCAGCGTACAAGCCTCACCTTCGGTTTGGGCCACAAACACCAGCGATCTGGGCCATTCACGAATTCACCGCCCTAGGTACGTAATGTACTATTACGTCACACCTGGCCATAAGCATAATGTGAGTCTCGCGCGTCGTGAGGGCGTAAAATTGTGTACTCAACTCACCATGGGCAGTAAAAAAGAAAGCCCGAAAAAAATCGCATATTTACAACCCTCGCCTGTTTACAGCCCTTAGTAATGTACTTTACGTCACTCCGGGCGGTAAGTGAGATTTACCGCCCACGGGTGCAGCGGCAAATCTCACTTCACACTTTTACACCCAGGACTCCCACGAGAAGACGTAAAATTGTGTACGCACCACGGGCGGTAATAAAGAAGGCCTCAGATCGCTTGTTTATGGCCCTTACCTTCAGTTCGGGCCACAAAAGCCCGTGATCTGAGCCGTACTTAATTTTACCGCCCTAGGTACATATAATGTACTTTACGTCACTCCGGGCGGTAAGTGAGATTTACCGCCCACGGGTGCAGCGGCAAATCTCACTTCACACTTTCGCACCAAGGAGAAGAAGTAAAATTGTGTACGCACCAAGGGCGGTAATAAAAAGCCTCGGATCGCTTTTATTATGGCCGTTACCTTCGGTTTGGGCCACAAAAGCCCGCGATCTGAGCCGTTCTTAATTTTACCGCCCTAGGTACGTATAATGTACTTTACGTCACCCCAGGTGGTAAGTGAGATTTACCGCCCACGGGTGCAGGGGCAATCTCACTTCACACTTTCGCACCAAGGGGAAGACGTAAAATTGTGTATGTACGCACCAAGGGCGGTAGTAAAAAAAACCTCGGATCGCTTTTTTATAGCCGTTACCTTCGGTTTGGGCCACAGATATCCGCCATCTGAGCTGTTCTTAATTTTACCGCCCTAGGTACGTATTTACGTCACTCCGGGTGGTAAGTGAGATTTACCGCCCACGGGTGCAGCGGCAAACCTCACTTCACACTTTCGCACCAAGGAGAAGACGTAAAATTGTGTACGCACCAAGGCCGGTAATAAAAAAGCCTCGGATCGCTTTTTTTTATGGCCCTTACCGAAGTTCAGGACACAGATGTCCGCGATATAAGCTGTTCTTAATTTTACCGCCCTAGGTACGTAATGTACTTACGTCACACCTGGCCATAATGCGAGGTTTACCGCACGCTACCCGTACGGTAAAACTAGCATTATGGCCAGGTGAAAACGTAAAATTGTGTAATCAGCACGGCAGTGAACAAGAAAGCCCGAAATCGCATATTAATACCTGCACGCCTAGCACTAGACGGCTGCGACATACTCTCGATTTTTCTCGCACTATCCGTCTCTCTCTTATTAGAACATTTAGTAAGAGAGGTATATATCGGCCTTTCTCTCTTTTACAGCCCTTGGTAAGTATTAGTAATGTAATATACTAATATTCAATTATTAATCGGTAATGCTACGTTGCCACACCGCGCTACCGATAGACGCGCGCGCGCTCACCGCGCGGCGCTGGTTGATTGGCGTTGTTGCCATTTCGTACACTGGACGTGAACTGGCTATCGAATCGACTATGAGCGTGAAGAGAGAGCGTATACCTATTACCTACAATACCTACCCTACAAATCCTAACCTGTAGTAATACATTTCATTTCAATTCGCTTCACTATCTAGTTGTATGCGGGCGGATTTGCGTTGTGCCGGTTGTGCGATTATTGTGAGGTCACACAGTTTGTGACTCGTGTCTTGTCTTGTGCCTTGTGCTTGTGATAGTTGTGAACTTGTGATTTATTTAACATGGGCCGTAAAAAAATGCGGTGTACAGGGTTTACGACCTTCACAACGATCGTACGGCAACTTGCATCATAGGCGAATGTAAAAAGCTTTTGAAGGTTAGTAATCATTGTTTATTTTGTCAAAAATAGGGACCTTGTTCCGAGTAGTGCTGGTGGTTGCATTGTATTATTGTGACTATATTAACTACGACTAAAGGTGGTTGCCCACCGGAGGGGCGAGACGAGACGAGGCGAGGCGAGATTTGAAATCGTATGGGAGTTACTACCTATTTCCACCGCGCGCGCGCGAGTAAGTCCCATATAAGTTTCAATTCTCGTCTCGCCTCGTCTCGTCTCGCCCCTCCGATGGAAAACCACCTTGATAGGTATCTATTATTAATACTGTATCGATAACAATAAGAAAACGGTCAAGTGGTTGTCGGAACAAGCACAAATTTAGGGTTCCGTACCGTACTCTTAAAGGGTTTTTCCACATGCATCTATGTTGCGAATTTTTGACTTACCGTATACCTAGGTTTTTTAAGAACAGTAGGTATGGATATACGGAATGCAATCTCGATATATATATCGAATATACCGCTAATCATTCGGTTTTGTACATCAAAATCCAACCTAGGGTTCGTATTAAGAGGCCCCTCGGACGCTCAGATATCGATTTTGAACGAAATCGGTCCGTATTTAACGAATTTAAAGATGGCGGTCACTTTTCGAAAATCCAACCTCGAATTCGTTTTAAGAGGCCCCTCGGACCCCCAGGTATCGATTTTAAGCAAAATCGGCCCGTATTAAAATAATTTCAAGATGGCGGCCACTTTTCGAAAATCCAACCTCGGATTCGTATTAAGAGGCCCCTCGGACGCTCTGATATCGATTTTAAGCGAAATCGGACCGTATTAAAATAATTTAGAGATGGTAACCACTTTTCGAAAATCCAACCTAGGATTCGTATTAAGAGGCCCCTCGGGCCCTCAGATATCGAATTTAAGCAAAATCGGACTGTATTAAAATAATTTCAAGATGGCGGCCACTTTTCAAAACCCAATCTAGGATTCGTATTAAGAGGCCCCAAGGACCCTCAGATATCGATTTTGAGAGAAAACGGACCGTATATAAAGAGTTTCAAGATGGTGGCCTTTTTTCGAAAATCGAACCTCGGATTCGTATTAAGAGGCCCCTCGGACCCTCAGATATCGATTTTGAACGAAATCAAGCCGTATTTAAAGAATTTCAAGTTGGCCGACTTTTTTTAAAATCCAAGCTCGGTTTCGTGTTAAGAGGTCCCTCGGACCCCCCGGTATCGATTTTGAACGAATTCGGACCGTATTTAAAGAATTTCAAAATGGCGGTCACTGAAAATCCAACCTCGGATTCGTAATTCGTATTAAATGATTTAAGAATAATAAAAATGGCCGCCAAGTAAAGTAGCTTGTTACATACTAAGTCCCTGGGCGACCGCGCTCAGCTCGGGTGAAAATAGGGAAAATACGGAGAAAACTAATTTTCCCGGACGTGAGACCTAGCTAGATCGATTTTTCGCCTCCGTAAACCCGTATATTCCAAATTTCATCGAAATCGTTAGAGCCGTTTCCGAGAACCTGATTGAAATATATACAGGGCGTCCCAAACTTATGGGACATGAAGGGGAAGTACCTTAAATATCGTAGATAGTGAATTTTGCTCAAAGAAGACTTTATGTTATTTTTAAAAGTTAGTAATTCTGCATTCATAGATTTTCTAAAAATTACTTGCTTCGTCTGGGAATCGAACCGACTAAAATGTGAAAAAAAAATCACCCTTTTTTTATGATGCCAATCGAAAGAACAGCTAAAAAATAATAACTCTGCTTAAGTAACATAGTATTTTAAAATAAAGGAACAACGTGAAATTAATCATTTTAATCAAATAAAAAACATACATGAAACTGCCGTAGTCAATTAAGTAGGTATTTTTTTGTAAATTAATTAATTAAATGCTCAAAATGTGATCCCTCTTGTCTTACGCAAATCGCCAATCTATTTTATTAGATGGCCGGCCAGATCCCCGGACCTCACACCATTAGATTTCTTCTTTTGGGGATACGTGAAAGATATGCTATACAAAAAGCGATACGAGAACGTAGGCGAGTTGCAAACAGAATTGTGCCATATCACATCGAGTGTTCACCATAAAATGATTAGAAAATCAACAGGCAGCGGGCTTATTAAAAGATTGGCGATTTGCGTAAGACAAGAGGGATCACATTTTGAGCATTTAATTAATTAATTTACTCAAAAATACCTACTTAATTGACTACGGCAGTTTCATGTATGTTTTTTATTTGATTAAAATGATTAATTTCACGTTGTTCCTTTATTTTAAAATACTATGTTACTTAAGCTGAGTTATTATTTTTTAGCTGTTCTTTCGATTGGCATCATAAAAAAGGGTGATTTTTTTTTCACATTTTAGTCGGTTCGATTCCCAGACGAAGCAAGTAATTTTTAGAAAATCTATGAATGCAGAATTACTAACTTTTAAAAATAACATAAAGTCTTCTTTGAGCAAAATTCACTATCTACGATATTTAAGGTACTTCCCCTTCATGTCCCATAAGTTTGGGACGCCCTGTATATATACAAATATTGCTCGTTTAATAGCATAGGATAGGATAGGAATAGGTACTGTACTTACCCATTTCTGGCAATCCATTCATGTTGAAAAATAAACTCCTGGTACTAATATAAATTCCGCACTCGGCGACGCATGCACGTGAATGAACACTGGCACTGGCTCTATTACTAACGATGGAATCAAAAGTTAAATAAGCTGCTATTAACGTTACCTACTAACGTTAAAAACAGTTAAAGATACCTTTGACTTAACGTTAGCTCAATGCAGGTAGGTGTTAGGTAACGTTACCATTTCTTTACCGGTAAAAAGTAGTAGGTAACGATACTTGGTTTAACGTTAGTTACCAGTTAACGTTAAATCTGTCTGACAGTGGTAACGATTCCAACTTTTTAACGTTATTTGAAGCCCTGAGAGCAACGTCGATATTTTAATCAACTGACAATGTATTTATAGGAAGATTCGCAATAATATGTATACCAAAAAATAATAAGTACAATTTCGTATTCATTAACACTATATGGTATTTTTTATATTATCTTATCTTAATAAATCCGTATTAACAAATATTGTTCCATTTACTCCCCAAATCACCCTATTGTGACATCAGTGCCACAACAATCCGGGGTCTAGTAATAACAATACCGATCCTACGCCTCAACCTCTAAATTTTAGCAGGTTAGTATTATTATTATTATTTTTACCCAACAAATCCATACAGAATAACCACGCACAGACATACCTCACCCCACCCCCGGGCTCCGCACGTGCCCGACCGAAACATCGTTGCGCACACAGTGTACGGTACAGGCCCCTATACCACAAAACTTTACAAGTCTACAATTCGACGAAATTGTACAATTTTCCATAGAAAAAGTTGTCAATTTTGTCAAATTGTACGCTTGTAAAGTTTTGTGGTATAGGGACCAGGTGGTATAGGGACCAGGGTAAGGCCAAATTAGCCTCGATGAAGCTCGGTGTGCTCAACAGATCGAGACAGTATTTCACGCCGGCTCACCGCCTACAGCCCTATAAGGCGCAGGTCCGTCCACATATGGAATACTGTTGTCATCTGTGGGCAGGGGCTCCTCAGTACCAGCTTCTCCCTCTAGACCGCATTCAACGGAGAGCGATTCGAATTGTCGGCTGCCAGCGTGTTTCCGATCGGCTTGATCCCTTAGCACTGCGTAGAGATGTAGCCTCGCTTTGCATTTTCTACCGCATGTACAATGGGGAGTGTTCCGATGAATTGTTCGGATTAATCCCCGCCGCTTCCTTCCGCCATCGCCCTACGCGACAGCTTTTCCATTCTCACCACGTAGATGGTTGGCAGTCCTCAACTGTGCGTTTCTCCCGAAACTTTCTGCCTCGCACAGCCAAACTCTGGAATGAACTGTCGCCTGCGGTATTTCCGGACCGTTATAACCTTTAAGCCTTCAAGAAAAGAGCGTACTCCCATCTTAAAGGCCGGCAACGCACCTACAACTCTTCTGGTGTTGTAAGTGTCCATGGGCGTCGATTATCGCTTACCATCAGGTGATTCGACTGCTCGTTTGCCTCCTATATCATAAAAAAAAAAAAAAAAAAAAAAGGTGTAGTCGAGCGCAAATATGCGCACCGAAAATCGAAACCTATTTTTTGCATAGCGTCGCCGCCGTTAGGAGTTGTCTGTAGTAGTGTACGCCTCATAACATAATGCAGTATCAAATATCTTTATTTCACCGTTTATCTTTGCGTGATGGATGTAAATATAATCTAACTTTTTTCCTTTCAGAAATTCGAGTCCGAGTACTCCGTCCTCGACACCATCATTACAAGTAGAATTTGATGATGGTAACAATGAGGAAGTCATACCTGAACTTACTGGTCGACGAATCTTCAATGTTGAATACTTATTTGAACAAATGAAGGCTGTGGATCATAGTCCTTTTAATTGCAGTTTTTAAGATATGGATTTTGTGAAGGAGTTGAGATCCGGATTCCAGTCAACTTTTCTGTTCATATGCAAAATGTGTGGCAAAAAAGAAGCATTTAAAAATGAAAAACTAGAGTCAAAAATTAATACAAATGTTGTTCAAGCAGTCGTATGTTCAGGTAGTGGCTTTTCCCAATTAGATGAGCTTTGCGCTCATTTAGATATACCATGTATGGCGGAGAAATCATTTGGGAAAGAGAATATGTTGCTAGGAGATGTTTTAAAAGATCTCTTTAAACAGCATGTATGAGGCAGGACTCGAAGAAAAACAGATGGCAATTAAAAAAGGAAACGTAGATGCTGATGGCGTTCCTAGCATCACTGTTGTAGCGGACGCATCATGGGGCAAGAGATCGTATCGTACCAGCAATTATAATTCTTTATCCGGGGTAGCGTGCATTATTGGGTATGAAACTAAAAAGGTTTTCTTTTTGGGAATACGGAACTCCTATTGTTCTGTATGCGCTGCTGCTAGTAACAAAAACGTAGAGGTCAAGAAACATAGAAATAGTGGCCAGCCCTCTAGTCGCCCGAGGCTTCTATTAAGCGCGTCGCCAAATCTTTATAAAGCCGACGCGCACTTGGCCCCATGGCCCCAAGGTAACGCCAAACGCCGCAAACATGTAGCTGTTTCCTAGGACGGCATATTTGCGGCGCTTGAGGCTTTCGGCCGAGGATGCCGCAGCGCCAGCGGCGGCACTGGTGCTTGGAACATGGGACGGTGCCAGGGTATCAACGCAAGTAGAATCCCAAACTAGCGGCTGACCCATGCTCCAAGGCACCAGCGTCATTCCGTCAGGTCTCTTGCCGTCGTCCCTGGCCAGCCCGCTGGGTTCGAGGACTGCCGGCACTAAATAAATAATACGAAATACGGCAATGAGAATGAGCCCATCGCTCTAAAAGAGACTGAAGCTGCACTCGGAGTGCAAGTATCACCTTGTGGGTTATACATCCTCGAGGAACACCAGTATTTAGGCGCGAGTCCCGACGGAGTCATAGACAATGAAACAATTGTGGAAATCAAATGCCCAGCTTCGGCAGCTAATATGACGCCAACAGAAGCAATTTTAAAGAAAAAAAATACTTTCTGTGTGATGGACGAAAGTGATCTTCAGAAGATAAAATTGAAGCGAAACCATAACTACTTTTATCAAGTCCAAGGTCAATTAAATATTTCAAAAAAAGATACTGTATCTTCGTGGTGTGGACTCCAAAGGGAATATTATTCGAAAAAATTGAAAAGGATACAGGATTCTGGGACAGCATATTTAATAAAATGAGAAATTTTTATTGGAATGCATATTACCTGAAATTATAGATCCACGTCTACCTAGAAAGTTACCGATACGTGAGAGTTCTTCAAAATAAGCGCATTTTTATACTTTCATAAAAAATAAAAACACAACATTGTATGATTCAGTTTTATTTTATCCAATACACCCAATTTTCAACCTATCAAGTCTATGTTTATATGATCATCATTTTGATATCTGGTGGAACATACCCTTATTTGTCACCGAAGTAGTATATAAAATAAAACAACGGGATATCGATTTTAAAAGTAATCGGATCACGCCAAATTAAAATTACCGCCATTTTGGCCACCTATGACCGCTTGTCAGTATGGCCAAGTGACAGTTGATGCTATAACATTGATTTGACAGAGGTGACATAAAAAGTATCAATTTAAAAATGTTCGGTTGTATCTTTACACAAAACCGACTTATTTATTTTCACGAAAAAATTGGTCGCTGACTGACTGGCTTATTAAAAGCACAAAAGATGCCGCTGGGTCGAAGTGCATCCGAAAGGGCACTCATCTAGATAAGATAAGATAAGATAAGACTGGCTTATTCGCTGATTAAAGGTATCTAAGCCTAAATTAGGGTTTTTTTCAATAACCATAGCCTTATGGAACAATAATTAAAGGAACCGAAAATTCATCAGTAATAGTAGGTATCAGAAACACGGTCGACGTAACTAGGTCGTTAAAAGTTACAAAATTGTTGTAACTACTCATTTTGTTGGCAAATCAAAACTTATAGCCTATACATATTATACTTTACGCCACACCTGCCAAAATGTGAGTTGTACCGCCCTCTACGCGTACGGTAATATGGTAATAATGTTTATATAATCTTGGTATGGAGATGTTCTACTGTTATATTTTACTTACCGCAAAAATTTAGCCGTTGTATGAAGATATTTTACTGCGATATTTTTACTGTGACGTCTCTAGCTAGCTCCGCCTCCCCGCTAGCGCGCTCTTGCTTTATTTATAGCGCCCTGTCTCATTTTAGGTGAAACAACAACATTTTAAACCGTTCGTTAGCGCGTGGTCTCAACTCGGAGTTGAGCGCTGCTTACTGCGGACTCTTGAGCGTTATTTTTAAATATGCGCCATCTAGCGGACGGCAATACACGTGCGTAGCCATTCAGCTTAGATAAACTTGCAATGAATGGAACTAGTGACTGACTTAAAATTGCTTTGTTTGATTTTGCTATTTTCGTGTTATGTTGTTGCAACGATGTATTTTATGCCTTCAAATTGATTAATATGATGATTGATGGACACTAAAATGCAACATTTTGACGAATTCAACGATACTTTTTTCATTGCGAGCCTAGTAGCGCCATCGCGAAATGCTTTCTGAACTACTACGATGTTTCCAAAGAGATATCGATCTATATTGGTCTATGATCTTTGGGTTAGGTTAGGTTAGGTTAGGTTAGTCCATTGTTTGCAAGTATCCTTATACATTTTTATTGAAGGATAAATATTTTATCTGTATCAGCACTATTCCCCATAGAAAAAGACCGTATGAAAGCCTAGAGTAGAAAGAAAGACCTTGATAATAATTGAAACAGACATACATTGAATTACTTAGAATTAGGTGACATATTAATTATTTTAATTAGGAAATGTGTACGTGTTTGTGTAACAGAATAGTAATATTGGTGATAAAACGGATATATAGATACAATGTATAATCTTTGACGATGCAAAAGTGATTATGAAATCCTACTTGAATAAATGATTTTTATCTTATCTTTATCTTATCTTATCTTAGTAGGTATGCATATGCATAGTACGCAGTGTGGGCTGTCTTAAATTCCGTTATGCGCTTGAGATGCAAGGCCGTAGATGAAGGATAATTTGTGTTCAAATTTACTCCCAATAACGTTGCATCGTGTAAGTTTTCTAATTTGGTGTCTTTGCAGTGGTAATCTATTGGCAAGGTGGTTTTCTGACAGGGCTTAAATTGAATTATTTTAGTTTTGCTGAGATTAAGCTGTAAGTTGTGAGTTTGTAACCAGTTTACGATTCTATTTAGGATTGGAATTAATTTGTTGTTAATTTCGTTAATATTACCACATTATAGCAATATAGAAATGTCATCCGCGAAGAGAGTACAGTGGTCCAAATTGTTTGGGAGATAATTTTTGTACACAAGTAATTTTAAATCGTGTATTTTTACTTGTCGGATGATTCATTAGATAGTTGAATAATACACATTCCACTACCTTGCGGAATAGAGCCAATCACAGAGACTATCGGATCGAATATTTTGTATTATTTCTGTTTCGAAGGTTTTCAATTCCTACATACTGGAAGCGATTAGTAAAATATGAGTTCAACCAGTCAAGGGCAGAGCCTCGTATTTTTGAATTATATACAACTTGGCCAACAGTATATCATGACAAACTCTATCGCACGCTTTACTCATATATAATAAGCGTATTTTTATTGTTAATAACCTTGAGAATCTGTTGGACATATTCGTAGATTGCTAGTGTCGTGGAGCGATTTTTCCTAAAACCGTTTTGGTTATTATTCAGTACTTTAATTTTTATAAAAATGGCATAGTAGTTTTATCATTACTGCTTCATATAATTTTGCACATGTTGACAGTAATGGTCGGTAATTATTTAAATTTGATATTTCACCCTTTTGTGAACGGGCTTTGTTAAGGAAATTTTTAACGCGTCTGGGAAAATACCTTCTGAAAAAGTTAGATTAACTTATTTGTAATATCGTATAGTCAGAATCTCCGTACAGCTTTTTATTAAAGTGGGAGGAATCTCATCAATGTCAAAGGAAAAATATTTTTTGAAATTTTATTCAACGCATTCCTTAGAGTATTATCATTATCAAATAGGTTATAGTTTTCGTTAACCGTTTTGTTACTTAAGAATATAGAATGTTATGGTTTTATAGATCGAATTTATAGAGAATGTAAATGATACATTGAAATACTATATATATGTAATTACATAAATAATAATAATAATGCCAGCTGCACCGTAGTTTAGGTTTTTATAATGATTTTATGTTTCGTATGTATAGTTTCATAGTTTACTTATTATATGAATATTGTACAAACCTAACTTAAGAGGAAATATGAATAAAGAGATAATAATAGTTTATGAGGTAAGAATAATTATATGAATAACATGTCGGCAGAAGTAATCACAGATTGCATTCTGCGATGTAAATTCAGTATCTGTAAATGTTATGAATATGGTATAAGGATAGTAAACTCAATTTATGTGAGGTGCGTGCACCGGGACGTTGCACGAGTCGGATGGCCGAATGTTATGGTTTTTAAAATAAATTGGACTGGTAACATTAAAAAGTCTTTGGACAGGTTGATTGAAATGAACCAATCACGTGTAAGAATCGTTGGTCAATCCGATTCAAGTTCCGGTCCGGTAGTTTTTACGCGCCAAGTCGATCAAAAGGCGGGCATTCTAGAAATGGCGCTGGAAGTGAGCAGTTGTCTGCCTGTCAAGAAATAATTATTGTTAAGTATATCAGTGCAGCATAAGCAGTGGTTGTTCAAGTGTTAATAAAGTGTTTTAACAACAGTGAATGAGTTTAAATCGTAATATAAATTATTGCATCTAAGGATAATGTACAATGGAGATAGAAAATTGTGATAAGAATTAGATTTTACAAAGTTATGATAATTTTCCGAGTTTGAACATGTAATTTGCCGTGCGCTGGTGCGACATCTATTACATATTAATAAATTCACTAGCTACGGTAGCCTAGTGGTTCAGGCAGCCGCATGCCTAGCGGTGCAGGTCATGGGTTTGAATCCCGGCTCGCACCAATGAGTTTTCAAAATCAGAATCAGAAATAATGTTTATTGCAGAACATAGGTAGGCTCTAAGATAGAGAGACAGAGTTGTTAGGCGTACAAAACATTAGGTAGGTAAAAATACAAATCTACGGTTATGTGCAATTGAAAATAAAACTACGGTAAAATAAAACTATATGGATCATTTACCGTTAGCTCTTCGGTGAAAGAATACATCGTGAAGAAACCGGTCTAATCCCAGTAAGGCCTAGTTTTCCCTCTGGTTTGGAAGGTCAGACTAGCGGTCGCTAAGTGCCTATGCCAAATCTTGGGTTAAGGAGATGTCAAAGCGGACCTCGGGCTCCTGTAGGGCACAACCGGGAGTAACGTTAGGACGGTGATGACTATCTGCGATTTGCACCTTATTGAAAGAGCGAGCGAGTCGAACTTCTCCGGTTCAGCTTGGGCCATAATTCTTACGTAAGTCCGGTGCAGTCTGTTCTCGTCTGCAAGTCGCATTTCCCAACCGATTCTCGTGAATTTGTGTGAGCAGGTTCAATAACTGTCGACACTGTTTTTCGAACTAAAAAAAAAGAGACAGGCTAGTGAGTTTTACAGCTCACACAGCCACTAGACTATGGTTTATGGTTTAAAACATTTATTTCTCATAAGATTTACATAAATCGCTTACTGAGAAAACAATCATTTTGCTTAAATCTAATCAGGAGGGTAGCATGCAAGATGGTAACAACCAAGTACAAAAGGCGCGTGGTAGCAACAAGCGCAATGCAACAGACAAGTAGAGGCCGGTTAAACCGTACACTCTTGTGACCACTGGTTAATTCTCGGGTACATATAGTTAACTAGCAAGTATGTTTTATTTTTATTTTTATAGCTATACACTGTTTATGCCATTTATGACTACTGAAGTACTACTAGATTACTCACTAGACAACTAAAGTATCTAACTAAACCTAATCTAACTAACTAACTAAAAAATATCTAACTAACCACTTATAAGTTCTACAACCATAACGCGACCCCCGGCCTTTGTCATAATTACCTACTTTGTTTTTTTTTATTCATTGGAGAGTAGAAAAGGGGATTATCCGATGTTTATGCCATTAATGTTTCTTTCTATTCGCGATTCTGCACAATATGAATTCCACACAGCTGACTTTTATCAGTTTTATCACATGCGTTATTCTTCACAGTAATTAATTCTTCACAATCTTGTTTCTTCCTACTAGCGATTCTGCTTTGTCGTTTAGTATGCGATTTGTGAAGGTCTATCACACGCACAGGATTGAAATTACTCATATTGGATAGTTAAGGCAAGCTCGCCATTTTGCCGTCACTGAAACTTGACAGATATGGCAGCTAGGATTTAGAGAAGATGAAATAAAAAAAATGTTTAGGAAAATTAATTAATCGTCGCAGTCGGATAAAAACTATTCTAATCGGAAACTAGAATAATAAGGTACAAATAATAAAAATATCATGTTTTTCCTTTCATTAGAAGCTGAGATCATTCGTGACAGAACAATTCTCAGTTTTATCGTAAAAAAACCAAAATACTCAATTTTAAACATTTTGATTTCATAAGTATAGCATAATAAGTATAGCGTTTAGCACTATAATATAAGGTTACCTTTTTGATTGCATTTCTTTTTTCCGTGTTTTGTGTGCTTAATAAATAAATTCTTATTCTTATTCTTATATATTCTTATAATACCACTATAACTTTGTATTCCAGTTAAAGAAATCAATAATTAAACTAATTAATCGATCGGGACTATCTCTACATATAAAAAATGTGGAAGTTCGTTGAGGTTGTCAGTGAGACATAATAAGAAGAGCTTGAAGGAAATTGTATTTATACAACATACATTAAAAACTTCAATAGCGTGATGCAGAACTTCACCAATTTCCACGCATTTAGAAGGTCATTCTCCAGATTTTTGTCGGCGTCTGAACTCCAACAAACCATATTACGTATAAAAAAGTTTGATGGAGTTAAAGTGACCCACAGGCCAAATTTGAGAATATTTGGATAAAGTGGTCTTTACTTTACGCAACAGCGCCATCTATCTGTTTATTAATACGCCAGCTCAACGAAAAGGAGTGTTATGTTTTCTGTTTGTCTGTTTGTGTCCGGGTATCATGGGAAAACTATCGAATGGATTAATATGCAACTTTCACTAAAACGTTCAATGGATCTTTGGCCACGCAATAGGCTATAAAAATTATAAAAATAAGGGTGCAAAGGGGTTAAAAATGGGGTTGAATTCAGTAAGTATGTTTTTGTACATAAATAGTTTTTTTTTAATGTCAAATCTTCTGACAAATCACAAAATTATGTGTCAAAAGTCCCCAAAAACGTTATTACTTAAAATGCCTTCAAGAAAGAGATCGAACCTGACACGAATTTCTAGAGAGGCCGCCAGAAAACGAGTGGCAAGATCTCAGGAGTCTGAAGAAGCTTCCTGGACTTCTAGATTCCTTGAAAACAGTGAAGATAAGGAAGCAGGTCTCGGCCACGATCGTGAACGCCATTCGTTGTCCGAGACTATTACGGAACGTGAAACAAGATTAACAGCGGATTCTCGGGCTTCTGAAACATTTACACAACAAGAAGACCGCTTGACCTCTCAGAGAAGTCGCAAGTCAAGAACCATACTTACCCCCAAAAATGACCAGGCTGCTGCTGGTCGAATTTTAACGCAAATTGAAGGCGAGAACGCTGTCTACAGCTCGATTAACACTGTCTTAGATGAGGGAACTGCCACGACATACCCGGTGGAATTTCTAAACTCTTTGAGCGCATCAAGGTTACCAGTGCACACTTTGACCCTGAAGATCGGAGTCCCTATTATGCTGCTTCGGAACCTATCTCCGCCGAAGCTGTGTAATGGCAGCCGCCTGAAGGTAGTGAGACTGCAGCGGAATCTCATCGAGGCTCAGATCCTTACGGGCTGCGGTGCTGGGGAAGCTGTATTTATACCACGCATTCCACTGATACCGAACAACTTCCCGTTCCAGTTCAAGCGATTGCAGTTTCCAGTGAGCGTGTGCTTCGCTATGACCATAAACAAGTCGCAGCCGCGTCGACCAGCGCACGGACTGCTTCTCTCACGGGCAGCTGTACGTCGCGTGCTCGCGAGTCACCAGCTGGAACAACTGTTTGTGCTGATGCCCACTGGGGAAACTAAAAATGTTGTATACCTATAATGAAGTATTGTAATTATATTGATATCAATGTAGTTACATTAACCATGTACATTGATGCCAAAATAATTGTAATATTTCTTTATCGGCATTTTGATGACCTTCTTCCTTCCTTCGAGAGATACAAGGCCGATATGAAGCATGGCGACTGGGCTAAGATCAGCCGCAGAGGGATAACACTCGCGCTATTCAGTCACGATAAGGCAATATTCCCGAAAAGGAGACGGATCACGCCATCTGGGAAAGGTGGGGCTGTACGCGGACAAAAAATTCGGGGGTTGGGTACATAACATAGGTGTAAATAACGTGTTAATAGTTTACATTAATGTAATTAATATTTAACATTTATTAATATTTAATATTTATTAATATTTATTATTTATTAATATTTAATATTTATTGAAAATAGTTTGTAATTCTTTGACATGTATTTTACAATTAAGTTTAATATTTTTAATTTCTTATAATTTATTAATATGAATTGTATCATTTTTTTTCATGCTCCACTTAGGTGTCATTTAAGTCTGTGTAGTACTTAGGGCCTATGCACCGTAGACGCGCGTTTGTATCGAATCACGTGTAAAGAAATCGACACAATCGCTTAAAAAACGTGGTATGCATAGATTCTAATGTATAAATAATAATGAAAAAAAAACAGTCAACGCGAACGAAGTCGCTGCCACAAGCTATTCATTACATTATAAAAAAAAATACAATTTAATCAGAAACGTCTGTTGATGATTATAAGATATTTATATTTATAAAAACGGAGTTTTTAATTTAGATTTAGCAATTTAAACTAACGATCTCATCGCACCTTTCACTCCTGAACGGATTTAGATGAAATTTTCCGTAGGTACAGATAATTTGAGACCCTTGGAAGGATATAGGATAGTTTTTTATCTGGGAAATAATCCCTTAAGATAATCATATTTCTAAGTAATATATCTAGTAACAAGTTCTACGCGGACGAAGTCGCGGGCAACAGCTATTCATTAATAAAAGCGTTAGCATTAAATATTATGTAATCTAACGAGTAAGAATATTTTACTGACGGCTAAAATTTTACGATAATATGTACATAAAGGTACCTGCTGGCTGTAAAGCCAGCATCCTGCTGAATTAGGCCCATTTCGTGGACACACGGCATTCACATTTTCTTTCGTCTTTGTCTTGTATTAGTATGTATCGAATAAATGTTTGATTCTGAATATCTTTGACTTTTACGTATTTTTACGAGAGCTTAGCTATTGCTTGGGTCCGTAGGCGGCGATTTGCGGAATTGGCAATTAGATATGATGTAAATATTGAATACGCAGTCCCCGACCACACAGCGAGGATTATCAGGCTATAACGGGAGCTTGTAGGAGGGGCTTTTCTAATAAAAGCGGAAATATCCGGTGTCGATGCTGTGACGAGGGGCGTATTTTGAAATTTGGCGCCCCGGGTCAATAACTTTCGCCGCCCCAGAAGTCAATGAATGGCGCCTAAATCAAAGAAAATGCAATCGGCCCAGGGAGGATATAGCCGACCCTGGCGGATTGGCGCCCCGGGACATGGCCCGGGTGGCCCTAGAGTAAATACGCCCCTGCTGACATGGCGAGTTATTGCCGCCATTAAATAAATAGACCTCTGGTGTCAGGCAGCAGTGGCACTAGTACTAACAGGAGAACAAAGATCTGGTAGGGCTCTTGTTTAGATTAGATATCAGAGTTCGGAGTCCGTTCAGTATTTTTGTGTATTATAATTTTTGTTAGCTACGGTAGCCTAGCGGTTCAGGTATGCGGCTGTCAAACGGCAGTCGTGGGTTCGAATCCCGGCTCGTACCAATGAGTTTTTCGGAACTTATGTACTTATGTATCGTGAGGAAACCTGCATACATACACGAAGAAATTCAAAGGTGTATATGAAGTCCCCAACCCGCACTGGGCCAGCGTGGGGACTACTGCCCGTTCCCTCTCATCCATGATAGGAGGCCTGTGCCCAGCAGTGGGACGGTATATAGGCTGGTTTATTATTTTTATTATTATTACAATTTTTGTGAAAATGTCTGTGTCCGGGTTCCGCTAAGGGACAAAGTCCGGAACGAGATTAGACTTCTTCTTGAGTGAGTCCTTCCCATTGCTACCAAAGTTGCGCTTGCTCAATCGCTTCTCATTCCTATTTTAGATTATGCTGACGTATCCTATATTGATCCCTCTGAGGAGCAACTTAAGAAGCTTGAGCGTATTCAAAACTTATGTATCAGGTTCATATTTGGGTTACGCAAATATGACCACGTATCCAGTTTCCTTTCTCAACTCAAGTGGCTTCCTATCCGAACCAGACGTAACTTACATTCTCGCCCACCTTTATGGAATTCTTTTTAACCCTGCAACTCCTCGCTACCTCAAGGAACGCTTTAAATTTATTTCTTCTGCTAGGTCTAGAAGTTGCTTCTGAGTGTTCCCCCATCAAACTTTAAATTTTACAACAACTCTTTTACTTTCCGAGCTGTTCGATTGTGGAATTCTTTTCCTATTGAAATCAAACGTGCTAAGTCTTTTCTCATTTTTACTGCGCCGAGCTTTTGACGCGGGCACCGATTTGGCATTTGCACCTGTGTGTGCGTCATCACGCACACTACCGCCGGCTCGCTCGATCGGTACGGTCGGTCACAAGCTAAAAGTTAGTAGCTCATCATTCTCTAATAATACATCTCACCTCCGCGTATAAAACCGTGGATGGTATAAGGAATAAAATACAAAACGCAATTATTATTTTTATTAAAATTTGTCCGTTAACTAAGGAAAAGAAAAAAATAAGCAAAGTAATAATAACGCAGTGTTACCGGTGGACTAGTGTTGCAATTGAATTAGCAATCAGCAGCGACGTGCACAGTCTTTAGACGGGATAGACAAAAAAAATAGCCAAGTCCACGAAAAGCTAGCTCTTGTTTCT
This sequence comes from Epinotia bilunana, assembly GCA_947049275.1. Lineage (NCBI taxonomy): Eukaryota > Metazoa > Arthropoda > Insecta > Lepidoptera > Tortricidae > Epinotia > Epinotia bilunana. Next base: position 9,620,064 of record OX346275.1, on the reverse strand, counting down.
CCAAAAAAGCAAAAATATCTTTGAGTGAAAATATTGTCGATTTCGGCCATTGAGTCCGTTTCAAAAGATTCCTGTAATAAGATGCAAGTGCTACATATAAATTTAAGTAGAGCATTTAAAATCGTAAGTTTCCATTTTGGCCATGGATTCGTCATGTCCGTCTGTCTGTCTATCCGTCCGTATGTCTTAGAATTTTTTTGTAAGTTGCAAATGCAAACTCGACTACAGATTGAAAAATCAACTCTAAAAATGTTAATCAACTAAACTTACTGTAAAGTCTTTAGTTGACACGGAATGTTCGTTCTGGACCTTTTCCTCACATGACGATTCCTAAAAACAGTTATGTTGATAATGTATACATAGTAATGTTGATAATGTTGATATTAGCTAGTTTCTTTAGTGTTAAATATTTTGTAACCTCTTTATTATTTGAAAACAAAACCTTACCACAGATTCATTGCGTGCCGTAACATTGGACGCTGCACTTTTTCCATTCTCATTTTTTGTTCCCAATACTCCAATCGGATTATTAGATGATTTCTAAAAACATAATTAGTAATAAGTACATTGAAAATAAGAAATTTCTTATTATCTGCCAAATATCTGCTTATCTGCTTAATACAGGGTGTACCAAAAATGATAAGAAAAAACAGAAAAAAAAAATCTGACGCGATTTTTTTTTACCTTAGTATGGAGCGTTGGGCGACTGGGGCGACAAGCTCCATACAAATGTAGAAAAAAACGCGTCAATTTTTTTTTTCTGTTTTTCCTTATCAGAACACGACACCTGTTAAGCCCTTGATCGGTTCATACCCCGTTTTTGGTTACACTTTGTATAATGCCAAAAGTATTAAAAAAAATATACTTACATTGGAAATTCCTAATTCATTTTGTCTCTTTGTTCGTGCAATAGAAGCAAGAAGCCGTTTGTGGAAATACTTAGGGCCATTTTTACGTGTATTATATCTTTCCTTGCGTCTTCCCATTTTAAGGGGCTCCCATAGGATACGCCAATGACCTTCGATCTGAATCCCTTAGTTTTCTAATGTCTTTTATAGCTTAAGAACAACGGCTTTAAGTAATATAGTATCCCATATTTACTTCAAAGTTCATTGTTTTCGAGGTAATTGGCATCAAAGTTGAACAATTATAGGCCAAAAAACGGGTTTTCTGGCCATAACTTTTGTGTTAATTAGTTTAAATTGAAAACCCTAGACATGTTTTCAGAGACGTCATAGACGAACCCATTTGTAGATTTCGTATTATGTAAGATCTTTCATGTCAATAGTGTAGTGTAGTAGTAATCTTTCACGAAATAAGTGTTTTAAGACAATGTTTAAAACCGATAGCCGTTTGACTTATAATTCTATCTGTAGTGCAAAAGTAGGACATACGATTATAACTCGGCAAAAATCGATGAAAACATCGGGTAACCCCTTAACTAAAACAATAAATAGTTGGTGCACCATCAATAGGTTAAATGTTTCCTCTATTATCATTTATCACTAAATGTTGGACACGTATGTTTTCTTTTGTCAAGGAAAAAAAAATACAGAAAAAGCACGTCAAAGTTCAGAGCTGCGGACTCGTGACGTCAGTTGTGGTAAAAAGTGTGGCACGGCGTGACGTCACGCGGAACTTTAACGGGCTATATCTTCATTACTTTTTTTTTAATTGAAAAAATAAGAAATACCTGTCTAATATTTTTTTTGATTTAATAACTGACTATAGAGACTATACAGGAATAAGCTAACGAGCTTGAGTTTGAAATCGACTATCTTAGCCCCTTCCATCATATAGTTCCACTAGCCATCTTCCGGCTTCATCATGAGACCCTCGCCATCATGTTTAATGGTAAGTACTGAAGATAACAAAGCAAACGAGCCCAAACTCGACTATCTTAGCCCCTTTCATCATAGAGTCCCACCAGCCATCTTCCGGCTTCGTCATGAGACCCTCGCCATCATGTTTAATGGTAAGTACTGAAGATAACAAAGCAAACGAGCCCAAACTCGACTATCTTAGCCCCTTCCATCATAGAGTCCCACCAGCCATCTTCCGGCTTCGTCATGAGACCCTCGCCATCATGTTTAATGGTAAGTACTGAAGATAACAAAGCAAACGAGCCCAAACTCGACTATCTTAGCCCCTTCCATCATAGAGTTCCACCAGCCATCTTCCGGCTCCGTCATGAGACCCTCGCCATCAGTTTTCGTTGCTCCTGAGGGGCAACCACGTAACGTTTCGAACGCGCGTCAGGTAGATACAACTCTCATTTTTCCACATAAAAATTGACAATATCAAAAATAATACTTACCCTGTTTTGCTGCGTATTCATGCTGTATTCATACACAATTGACATCGAAGTATTTTTAAGTGTCACAGCGCCGCATTGAGACGTGCTCTCTCTCTGAGCTCTCGGGGGTGACTGAATATGTCATGCGTTGCTCGCGTATTATATTTCATCATTTTGTTCCATAGTAATTTTATATGGCGGATTTGAAGGGCGTTTAAAAAAAATCATAAGTTAATAACCAAAGCACTTTGAAATGTTAGGATTGCATTCTTTTGTATTTAATACATTGGAGATTCGTTTGAGTAGGATTATGAAACTAAAGTATCATTTTTTTTATTCAATTTTACCTAAACGCCGACACACGTTCTTCTCATTTTTTGTGCAACTTTACGGAATTGCATTTATTAAACTGTAGATGATTTGAGAATATTTATAGTTTATTATTGTAAACTCACTCTTTGTGATTATAATTACATATAATTTATATTTTATTGTAAAGAATTGTGAACTCCACCGTCGAAACGGTGACTGCCGTTTTTGCCGATTATGCTCGGCGCAGTCTTAAGGATTATTATTTTTCTCTTCCGTAACTGGTCATTCCTATTTGGTGTGTGCTGTTTGTTTTCGACTGTAAGTGATACTGTTTCTATGTAATTGTATGTGTATGTAGGTTTATATATATATATTTATGTAAGTGTATAGTCTTTCTTATAGTTAAGTTGTTCTTATATTCTGTTTTTCTGTTTTCACCAACTCAAATCATATCTTTTCTTGCATCGTCCCCACCACCCAAAGGTTGCCTGGAAGAGATCGCTTTTTAACGATAAGACCGCCTATTGTCTACCATTGTTTACGTTTAATTTCCTCTATTTTTCTATTATCTACTATATCTGGTGAGCAATAAAGAATAATGAATAATAAATATATTTAAGAAACATTAAAAGTACCATTCATATTCGGGCACTTGCTAAAGTATATTTTTATTGATTTCCCGGGGACATTTATATTCGTTTGTTAAATAGAACCGTTTTTCCCCGAAGGGCAAAATACGGATATTTAGGTTTCTGCCGAAGCTTGAACCACTGTTGAGATAACACCCTTGTAACTCAGTCCTAATTTTCGGAATTCTTTGTCTACTAGCGCCATCTGTCACGCTTCCATAGTACTAACGGTCGCCCGCCCGATGCCAGCGCGTGGCTGCTTGCTCTTCAGTACTTCTCAACTCAATAGTGCCGGCAAGGCCCTTAGGCGTGGTTCAAGCTTCGGCAGAAACCTAAATATCCGTTTTTTGTCCTTCGGGGGAAAAACGGTTCTCTTTAGGTGTTCGTGCCTTCGCTTGAACCACTGTTGAGACTTGTTTAAACTCTGCCGGCGCTGGCTCGGGCGTACTGTGACGGATTATGATAACATATGTAATAACAAGGTAATAAAATAAGGACATGGAATAAACACCGTTTCAAGACGGAATGTTTGTGTAATAATAGAAATCATCACCTCATAGGGTAAAGTAGTCAGCCTTTTAACGAAAGTTCTTAGTTTGAACTGCTCTCATTTCATCAGGAAATACCTAATTGAGTAAAACTACGTTTTATGTCATCAATCATTTATTAAACTTTCATTTTCTTCAAAATAAACACAACATATTTTTTTAAACTCTGAGATAATTACGAAATAACAAAAAATTGCACTTTTCACCAGTAGTCAGCCACATGCGACCTTAACTCAGCCTTTGGCTCCCCAGTACTCAGCCATTACGTTGGCTGCTTATAATTGTTTAAAAACGAAAAAGAGGTAAATAAATGAGATTTGTCTAAAGTTACTTTATATTAAATAGGTAACAGTCTTGTGATAAACAGAAAATATGTTTTTAAACGTATTATTATATTACTAATTTTTAAATCACAAGAATTTAAGTACTCCTCCAATTCTTTAAACCACTTCCTAATGTATTCTTCAGTTATAACAGCTCTTCCTTTTGATATTTCTTCAGCAGTGCGGTATGTAACACAAGGATTTCTGCGAAAAAATGCCTTTAGCCATTTTTTCCCCGGCTTATTTTCTTTAAGTGCACTCGTTTTTACTGGGAAACCACATTTAGTAAGCTTTATACACCGATCAACAATTTCCTTTTCTTCTTGTTTGGTCAAAATCGTATCAGGTCCCATATTTCGAGGACCCTCAGGAACACGCAGATGTAGTCTATCTTGCAAGGTGCCTCGAGGAACGCCAATAACCCTACTAGTCTCTCTGATTTTCATGCCATTTCTTATAGCGTCCATGGCCAGTGTTACTTTTTCGGGTGGATATTTTAGTATGGGCCTTTGAGACATTTTTAAATGAAAATAAAACGCAGCTAGTAATTACTCAAATACCCACAATTAACTGCACCTAAAAAACTAAAACAGGGGGCTGAGCTCTGAGCCTCTAACCCCAGTAGTCAGCCACATCAAAAGTTTGAACATTCTCGCGGCCGACTACTGGGTTTTCTTCATATTTTAGTTCAACGACCAGGCTTTAAATAAGTTGTTTAAAAATAACGAATCGAATGGTATACGTATCATTCAAGAACAAAAAAATAACTCAAATCCAGAAGTCAGCCACCCCCGGCTGAGTACTAGACTTTGTAGCAAAAATCCAGTACCCAATAGTCAGCCGTCTCAAAAACCGACTTCTATAAGGAAAAACATTAGTTATCGTACAAAAATATACACGTAATACATTCAATGAGATAATCAAACAAAATACATTGGGAAATATATAAAATAAAGCAGCTCACCGCTAATCACCACGCGACGAAAAGTTAGCAAAAAAAATGGCGGACATCGCACAACAGGCCCTATCCGTTGTTGGCACTGGTATGAACGTGTTTCTCTCTTTGTGGTGACCGCTCCCCGCACCAGTCACGTGCTGTTTCGACCAATAGGTAGTCAAGGAATGATTTTACCGCCATGATATTGGACATTTTAAAATATTGCGCTATTCGTGGCGAATAAAAGATTGAAAAGGCTGACCTTAGGTGCCTGGCTGACTAGTGGCGACTTTACCCTATAATAATTAGTTTTTAAGGAAAGCAGCTTTATGTGCAATAGCTAATTAATTGATTACCTATTGACCAGTCTTATACAAATCAATATTTTTAATTTTTATTTATGTATGATACTCGTAAGTATAATTATTATACTTAATAATTTTTGCAAAATTAATCAACAGGAGAGAAACAACCGCTTAGGTTAATATTACAATTTGTTGTCTTCGATTGAATCTCTCTAAAATAATGATTGAAGAAAGTATTTTTTGATCTCCAGTTTCCTATCTTTAAAACCTGGTCTATATTCATATTCCTGTGTGTCCAATTATTTGTGGCTACACCCGCCCTTATGCTTCCAGGGGGGGATGATATATGAGCTTCTTTAAATAATGTTTTTACTGCACGTGATGCTTCCTTAACTATTCCCCTTGTGGTGATGAAAAGGCTTTCTAACTGTCTTGCTGATCGACGTTCTTGTGATAAAGAGATTACTTGTTTAATCCAATGCACTATATTGAATCTTAAGGCTGGCATAGGCTTGATAGACCAACTTGATTGTCTGTAGAAGAATTATCTGTTCTGGACCCGTATTTTGGCCAAAAAATCAACTCGTCTTCTTTCTTTTCAAAGTTCTCTGGCAGTATACTTAACAATGTTAAATCGTGCACCCTCCTGCCTGATACCAGTAGCAATAGTGTACTGGTATGACGACAAACGGCAAACAGATTTTGGTCGTCGAAACTATATGACTCCATGAATTTCAGAAGTTCATCCATTTTTCACGATAGCGGAACCTTGCTTTTCGGTTTTTTCGAGAGTATGCCTTTAACCGTGTGAGCCACAATCGGGTGTGAAGCTAAGTGGCTACTCCTGTGTGGGTTTGCAAATGTGACCACTACCGATTTATGAACTAAAATGGTACTGGGTGCTAGTTTTACATCTTCCCACAAATAGCAAAGATACCGTGCTAGATCAGCAGGCCCTGGGTTGGTAATACTGATACTGTATTGGGTTGCCCACGTACACCACCTCCGCCATGCTGGCCGATACGTATTTAGAGTGGTTTTTCTCCAAGGGGCCTGTAGAAGTGCTAATTGGGAATCATTCCAGTTTGACAGTTCGTTGGCCCAGCCCGTACTGTCCAATGTACCACGAGCATCCTGGCTCATATTCCCCTCATCAGTCAGCATTCTGGAGGTAATTTCTCGATTGGTCAGTTTGCCTTGGACTCTAAGCTCCCGTATATTGTCCATGAAGGGCTTGTATGACGGAGCATGCAGTCTTTCTACAATGCTGTGTGGTGAATATATTAGCGCTCTTCCCAGCGGCCACGTCAATAAAAGCTTGCGAATACCCCGGTAAGCTCTTTCGGAGAGATCTTTAGCTCCCGGGTGGAACGGTCGTACCAGGTCGGCGGTTGGCACGCCAAACCTAACCTTGCTATCCGTACTTGGAGATATTTCTCCACCAAATAAATCCTTGCAAGTTAGATCAAGGACTTTCCATTCTCCCCACCGTTTGGGTAGTTGTTTCGGATTGAATTTACCATTGAAGCGAAGACCTCTTGTTCGTCGTCGTTGTTTGGAATTTGCTGGGCTAAATCGCCCATTGTTATTATTGCCATCATCTGTAATCAAAAGGATTAACTGTAATTTGCAATCCTTGTGCAATGAAACAGGTGTTGTCTTACTAGACGACCAGTGGGCATAACTACTATGTAAGTAAACGCTTAACTACTGTGACACGACGCTTGGTCGTTGTCTTGTAAGGCGACACGCCTTTCAACAGGTGAGTGTACTCGCCGGCCAACGAGGCGACAGCGTGGACGTCGGCCTATGAGGCGACAGCGTGGACGTCGGCCTATGAGGCGACAGCGTATGTGTCGGTGACTGAGGCGACGACGTCGGCTAATGAGGCGACATGGCAGACGTCGGTCTACGAGGCGACTGAACAAATGTCGGCCGGCTAGGCGACGGTCGTCGTCTGATGAGAAGACGTTCGCCGTGTACCCACAAGTACAAAAAATAAAATTGACGGTGCCTATGAGAGGTCACTGCGTCTCGTCGCTGGGCCATGGGCACCGAGCGGAATTATTGTTACTCAATCGAAAATAAGACAAATTACTTACCAAGGTATTCATTTCACTAATTCACTAAAAAAAAATTGTGCACGTGTTGTTCGGCTGAGTTACAAAAGCGTACTGAAGAGCAAGCAGCCACGCGCTGGCATCGGGCGGGCGACCGTTAGTACTATGGAAGCGTGATAGATGGCGCTAGTAGACAAAGAATTCCGTAAATTAGGGCTGAGTTACGAGGGTGTTATCTCAACAGTGGTTCAAGCGAAGGCACGAACACCTAAATGTCTAAATTTGACTCTTGGGAGGAAGGTAATGTACAGACATTCTTTATAATCTAATTCTTAAATATCGTTATCAAATACTGACAGCATTTATTTACCTTCATCGCCAAATATTTATCATATGGAGCGTCATTTAATAACTTTTGTATATTTTTTACTGCTGAATATTTGTTATTTCTTTCCTTTGTCCGATTGTCTCTTTAACCATGCTATTACATTTGTTATGTTTACTTTCCTTTGTTGAGTATTACACAACGACGCATAGAATATACCGCCCATAAGCTACGAGTAGACGGTTGCAATATTGGGGGAAAAGGGTTGAAATAAGCCAGAAACACATTCTCTGACCAATTATTAACTTAATTTTCTTCCTTCCACTTAATGAATTTCTCGTAGGTATTTTATTAAATATCTATCCTTGGATTAAAGCGGAAGAAAGTTATTTTTAGCTAAATCCGCCTCCGCTTTTAATTGAGGAGTGGTACCGTCTATTTCGGAAACAGACTCGTCTCAACTTATTTTACAGAATTGTAATAAATCACACAAAACTTATAGCCTTTTAAATCCCGCCTTTATTTAGTTAGTTAGTAATAGATACTGGGCGTTCGAGTCGATATCCAATGTGCCTATTTTGCGTTAATCGGTGGGTCCCGCCTTAATATCATTGCGCTTTTTTGTTATAAACACTGCGTTTAGTTATTTGCAGTGACTTTTTTCCACTGTCTTGCCAATTTAATTTTAAATGATAAAATTTAATTATTGTTAAGTATGTTTTATAACTAATGTTCATACTATTCATTTTAAATCAGACGATTTTTTCTAAACATTACTAAAAAAATATTCAAAAATCAACAATAATCTTTACTTTTGTCCACCATTTTAAACAACACAATTAAACGCTGAACTAAACGCTTCCGAATAAACCGCACTCGCCTTGTCGCTACTTTCTTTTAAATGGATCATGAGTTTCTTTATACTGCCAACAGTGCTAGCCTTTTTTTATTTAAATTTGTTCTGGGTTAAATTGCAAGTGTACTTATAATTAAAAAAAATAGTCGTATGCATATTAAAAACTATACTTTAAATAAGAATATATTAGAAATAAAATAGCGTTCAATATTAATTATCCTTTTAAATTCATATACGACCTCATTGCCCTCACATCCTTAGTTTTTTTATAGGTCTGTGACGCATAATACGTAATAGGAATTACATACTTACTTACTGGACAAATATTGAATCCAAAAATCTCGCGATTTTACTGGACACTTCTAATAAGTCTTCGGTGTGTTCCACTTGCTGTAGTCTTTTTAGCGATGTTATGGCAAGCGTTAGGATTTCCCTTACACAAAGTGACTTTTAGATCTACCTGCCCCCTGGGGGGCTAGTACGCTAAGTTTTATGTCGGACATAAAGCATTCATCCCATTCTAACAAATATGCGAGTGCAAGAGGGACGAATGCTTTAAGTCGGACATAAAACCTATTGTGCTAGGGGGGCTGATGCACATTACGTAATCAACCAGCAGAATATTATTTATTGTAAGGGAAAATGATACTCAATTTGTGCTAACGCTCGTTCGAAATGTTATTCAGTTAACTATGTAAGTATATTCGTTTCATTTGTTTGCGTTGCAAACAAACTGGTATAAAAAACGTACACTTATTTAACTGCAGTTTAACGGTAATTTGTAAGACACCATATTATTTTTTTCAGATACCACAAGTATTACAGATAGTAGTCGTTTCAATTGTCATCAGCAACTACCTCTTCATCGCATTGGCGAGCGACCTTGAACATGTTGCGTCAACAGAAGCCCCTCAAGAAAAGGCTGGTCTCCTCATCGTAGAAAGTAAGTTTGTTATGTACTGTAATAACATTACAGTACAGATTTTACCTACTACCACAGACAAGAAAGTTCTCATAGTAAAATCGGTTGTAATAATGCTGATATTTCCTACGGTTTCTGAACGCATTTTGGAGCACTAATGATATGTGCGTAGATAAAACAACAATCGATCCACAATCACACTCGACTGCAGTGACCGCTAGTGCAGGACTAATCTACTACCACTACCCTTTTCAAAATAATGAAATTTAAATATTCAATCCTATTATTACACTTCTTAACCTGTTATTGTCGAAGAACATTACACAAAAGGGGTGTAGACTCAAAATTTATCATTAGGTACTGCAAAAGAAAGAAGGAAAAAAATGCCTTGTGACGAAAATCCCATTCAGATATGTCAAATTACGAAGCTAAAATCGTTTTAATATTGCTGACGTCACGCCACTCGAGCGTCATACGAAATGACAATCGGTTTAATATGAAGGGACTGAATATATACCTTCAACTTGGGACACTTATAATTTTGTGATTATTTAATTCTCTGCTTTACTTTTTTCTTCATTTAACAATATGTTTAATCCTTTTTCGAGAAAATTCATCATTATCGGTTATTTTATTTGTTGTCTACACCCCTATTATTGTATGCAATAGCTTTAGGCAGTTTCAGGTATCTCCAATATCCCGACAGATACTGTCAAATTCACCAGCATCATCCGGAATTCCCTGGTTGCCGTGGAATTTGTGGTTTTTGTGGGGAAACAGTGCAGACTTCATACACTTATTTAGAATGCAAAAACGATGCCTTAGAATTATAGTTAACATTAAAACGCGGGAAAGCTGCAAGCCTCATTTTATGGAACAAAATATCCTTACTTTGCCGTCGGTATACATACTGGAAGTTTTATTTTTGTTAAAAATAACATGCACCTGTTTCCACAACACTCCCGACCAGAAAATTCGAGACCCGAATTAAATTAGAAAAGCCAACTTCAAAATTACAAATGATCCACTCGGCACCTTTTGCAATATGTGTAAAAATTTATAATCATTTGCCAACCCAATTTAAAAACGAAAGTAACATACATAAATTAAAAAACCCAGCTAAAGTCTTATTTAATTAAAAAATGTTACTATTCTACTGAAGCGTACCTAATGGATAAGTTATAGAAATTCAGCTTGTAAATAGGTAAAATTATATAACTGTAAAAGTGTAAATATAATATGTACATAGCAGTAAGATTGCAATGCCCTCTCTGGGTTCATGCTTGAAACTAATTATTTATTAAGACCTTTTATACAACATGAAGCAATAAACAACTTCAACTTGAACTTGAACAACTTGAATTTTTATCGGCGTAATATAATTTTTTACGAAATCATTGCATTCCATTTTTACTATTTTCTATTTCGAGATAATTTCCTTGTTGTTTCCGGACCAATAAGGTAAAAACGGAACCCTTAAGGTGCGACTCTATCCGTCTGTCTGTCTGTCACAAAGTTAAATATTTCAGGAATTCCATTTGAAATTTGCAATGGTTTTAAAGAAAATTAATACACGTGTATGGAAGATGAAAAATTTAAATACGGATAAGAGGGGGGAAAAAATTCAAAATTTTGTTAGTAGGTCAAATGGGGTATCCTATGAAAGGGCTTGAGTTGGACATTTGAAAAAAGTTTTTCGTTTTTTTTCTACAGTGGTAAAATTTTGATTTATAAAGGAAAATGTTGCAAAAAATACCATTCTCCCCTTATCTCCGAAGTTTACCAAACGAAAAGTTTGAAATAACATATAAGGTTAATATTAACGTAAATATCACCGGAAAGTTATAATTTAACCTACGTATATCTAGCGTATTTTTTTGTATTACAAAAATCCATTATAAAACTAAGATTTGAATGTAACACTTTTGTGTTTGATATTCATTTTTTAAATTTGTACGAAAGTTCTGAAAGGGCCTTCTTTTAAATAAAAAAAGAATTATCAAAATTGGTTCCAAATAATGCAGGGTCATGACGGGTATATAGTTTATGAAAGTTTGTACGGAACCCCAGCGCGCGAGTCCGACTCGCACTTGCCCGGTTTTTTTTTATAAGTCAACTCGTAGTCACTAAATATTTCGCATGTAATGGACGGTTTACCTCGGCATTAGTGTTCCTCACTATAATAGGTCGTATGAATTAGAACGAATAAATTATGTGTACAAATTTTAAACATAACATATCAATGTCTTGAACACTAGTAATCTCATTCTCCGAGTCTCGTAGATTACCGAGGTATGTAATTACCATTTTCTTCAATTCCCATCCAGGCAAGACGTACGTGTGAGTAAAGTATTTATCACACCACTATCCGTCGATATAACTTTTGTTCCTACATATCTAGCACAGATTTCTAGCTCATTGCAGCTAACAATAAATAATCTAGATTATATGAATGCTATAATAAGCTACGTCCTTGCTTAACCAAGCGTGTACCAGGTGGTTGGGCAAAAATTACTAAAAACCAAATATTTTATTAATCATAAAGTAACATAAAGTGAATGAATTCTTTATTCCAAGTTTTAGTGAGTAACTAATTTTAACTAGAAATAGGAAAATTAATGTAAGTGTAAATGTAAAGTAATATGCAAATAGTTTTATTTAAATACGCATACCTACCTACGCTTGCTTTACAAAATTTCATTTCCCCAAACTCATTCGACGGAGGTAGCTCTTTATTATTAGTATAGATACAGATCATTAAGTACAAAACGAAATAAATGAATTGCTTTTGCTTAAAATCCTCATTTCAACGCAAAATAATAAAACTGCGATTTTTTTTAGAACTGTCACAAGATTTGATGCTCAGAGACTGTTGCTTTAGCCTATATTGAGTTTGTAACGAATATTCATTCAAGCTTTCTAAATTCGGATTGCTCGGAAGCTTTTTATTGTTCCTGAATTGTCCACTGGAACGCTCCGATGGAAAGTGAATTTTCATTGTGATAACAGCAAAGTGAATTTTCATTATTAATTAACTAAGTATTAACTACTAAAATTATTGACACATTCTGATATTTGATAGATTTATTCGCTCTCTAACAACTTTAGATCAATATCCTTCTGTATCGCAAGCGAAACTCCATTAAAATGATGTTCTATTTCCAACAACGTTTTGCCTTCTGTTTCTGGCAAAAATATGTACAAGTAGAAGAGAGAACCCGCCAGACATAAAGAGTAAACAAAAAAGGTTCCATACACATCTATGCTTCTTATTAAAGCAGGCGTTACTTTCAATGCTATTAACAATGATAAAGAAAATAATATGCCAGAAGCAATGGTCCCTAACCCTTTATGTTCTAACGGATACACCTCACCTAGTAAAGACATCACGATTGGTGCAACACCAAAGTTAACAATAACACTATATACAAATAATAGCGATAGCGGCAACCAAACGTTGGCGTCCGAGACTATACTTTGAGATTTTAAATACAAGTAAAGACAAATAGATAGTAACAAAATACATGCAGCTCCACCGCATGTAAATAAAATAGTCCTACGGTTGAAGAACTTTACGATCGCACAGGAACATATACTAAATATACAGACAATAGCGTCTACCCCAAGCACGTAATACAAAGTTTTGGTATTATCAGTAGTAAAGGCAGACATGAATTTAACAGCGTAGGCCGAGAACGAGTGTCGGCCACAAGATTCTAAAATGACGTAAACAAATAACACGATCAAAGAAGGTTTTTGAAAATCATCACGTGCAAGCTTCGATACGTTTTGCTTAAGGCTACTAAATATGGAATTGTCCTTGATTTTCTGTAGTCGACGATTCCTTTGCGTTTGAATTAAAAGCAATAATTCTTCTTTTGCTCTTTCGCTGTCTCCTCTTAAACTCCGGAACGATGCTTTGCAGGCTTCGTATTTTCCTTTGTATGCCAGCCACGCGGGGCTTTCTGTCCAAGTCAGCGTATTCAAAAGAGCCAATATTGAGGGTATTATTCCAATCAGCGCTGTCGTCCTCCAGTCAAAAAATGCACCCACGCAATGCACCATTAATACGCCGACTGTAAAACTGGCTGACTTTGAATTTAAGTACACACCTCGATACTCGGGGCTTGAGTACTCTCCGATAATGATTGCAGCCACAAACACTGCTGACCCAAATGTGAATCCCGACACTAAACGCGCTAATACCAGAGCTGTTATGCCTTGGGAAAAGTATAGGACCAGACAGGCGATGAGGTTTGGAAGGACTAATGATATATGCGCGGATTTCCTACCCAGCATTTGCAGGGTAGGTGCGACCATCAACACAGACGGAAGAAACGATATTGCTATTGCAGAAACTGAAAGAAAAATTAAACATTAACTTGACGGAAGGTAAAACAAACACGCAGACTTTGCTCATAATATTGTTGCAAATATAATTTCTGTTATTGTGTATCTAAGTACGACACAAAAACCATTTCTTTTTAATATATAACTAGTACACAAAGCAGTAAAAAAATATTATCTACCAAAAATAAACTTAAATCAGCACTGTTAATACAATGATACTGCCGAGGAATGAAAATTCTTACCACTTTTTAACTTTAGGTCAATACCGTGATAGATATTTGTCTCAACTTACCCACCCACGATTCTGCTTCCAAACTTAACTGAATGGTAGAACCTGTAGCCTTTAAATCCCGAAGTAAAATGGTAGGATATCCGATATGGAACCCGCAGGTTAATAGATTCAAAATAACACCGCTCATTATCCAACACTGAAATTATAAAAAGACATAATCACTGAGGACTAATAAAAAACAATACCCATAAACCTGCGTTAGTTACGTGATCAACCGTCCGGTTGATCTAAATGTCAATCCTTTACGGGAAACTACAGTCAGTTATCCCATAGGCAAAAGGATATATTACAGGAACTCATAAGGTGACAAAATTGATGATAGAATTTGATTTTACTGTCATTCGTTTAAATACTACTCTTTTTATTTGGTTCAAATGACAACTAATAATGCAAGAAAGATCGAAAGGGAAACGCAGGGTTTCTAACATCGACATAGGAACACTAGTCACCATTAAGGAAGATTCCGTCCCTCCACTAAAATGGAAGATGGGACGGGTAACGGCGCTACATCCCGGCCGTGATGGCGTCGTCGTGCGAGTAGCTGATATATTCACTGGCTCCGAATCCTGTAGACGACCAGTTACCAAGCTATGTCCACTGCCCACAGATTGAAGCAAAGACCTTCAAGGGGGGCGACATGTTCGCGCCTCTTCAGTCATAATTGCCTGGATACTATTTTTCTTTTTCTTTTAAAACTACGAATGTCAAGTGTATTGTATTGTATTTTGGAACTAGATACAATGTCAAATCTCCTACCCATCATTGCGCATAGGTTTCTATGTTTTTTGTTTGTCAGCAGGTCTGTTTGTGTTGTGACCAGGCTGACCAATTCAGTTGAAACTGACGTCACGTATACCTATAACACTTAATTATATAGAGAAGAGATGATTTAGTCAGGTTAATTTTATTTACCTCCATCCCTTTTGGGCATGCCTAGGACGCCATCTATAATTATCTTCTATCGCTTGTTCAAAAAGTTACGTAACTACCCCTCTGAGCTAGAGTTTTGTTTTTCTGACACATTCTTAACACCAGTGATTTTAACTACCTAAAACAGGATTTAAAGACGTGTATAAATACGTTGATTTATTCACGATTCTCACAGACTATTTATCAATGAGGTAAATAAATAAGTTAATTATACGCGATTAAGTCCCGTTTAGTATAAATAATGTTTATATATGTAAATACGGACAAAATAGTACAACACGAGTTGATTATTTGGTAGTGCTAAATGATGTTCGTATTTAAATATCTGTGTTTTTAGGGTTCCGTATCCGACGGGTAATCCGGGGCCCTATTACTAAGATTCCGCTGTTCGTCCGTCTGTCACCAGGCTGTATCTCATGAACCGTGATAGTTAGACAGTTGAAATTCACACAATTTCACACATGATGTATTTCTGTTGCCGCTATAACAAAAAATACAAAAGAACAGAATATAAATATTGAAGGAGCGCCCATAGAACAAATGTGATTTTTTTGCCGTTTTTATAGATAATGGTACGGAACCCTTCGTGCGCGAGTCCGAATTGCACTTGGCCGGTTTTTTCAGAAGCATGTGATGGATGACGGGCCAAACATTTTATTAAGGCCTGATAATTAGTTTTACAATTGATTCAAAGATACGGACCTGTTTTAATTGTGACCCCATTTTAGAGCTCTTCAATTAAATATCCAAGGGAAAAAATAACACCACAAGTTACCATATGATCCCGTCTCGGTGATTGAAAAAATGTATAAAAATATACAGTTAACTTGAAACTATGCAGACTACATTTAAGCCACAATACTACAACATTTAACCAATGAATGCACGATGTTAAAACCTGCACAATGTGTGACTCGTGAGCTATTCATTTATTTCATATCAATATCGTGAGTTTTGTTTTTAAATAGCCATTAATTTTAATTAGGTCTACAGAGTCAAACAATGTATTTAAATTCAAACAATGTAAATCACATTCATTTCAAAACCCATATGGAAACCATTCGTTTTCAAATTGGTTAGTGCTAGCTAAGCCAAGTGAACTCGATTAATAGGGTTACACTAAAGGTCTCCACCCACCGAACGCGTGTCGTGCGCGGCGCGTGTCGGGCGCTGTTGAAGCGGTATATTCACACCGCAAGCGGGCGGCGTTAGCAGCGCGGCAGCAGCGTGGGCCCGCGCGTCATATCTCTCTCACTACCAATTTAATATGTATCTCACTATCTCTATCACACTCAGCAGCGCGGGCACGCCGCGTCAGCGACGCGTTAGCAACGCGTGTGCAGCGCGGGCCCGCGCGTGATATCTCTCTCACTACCAACACATTTAATATGTAACTCACTATCTCTATCACACTCAGCAGCGCGGGCCCGCGCTTCACACGCGACGCGCACGAAACGATCCGCGCTGCTTATTGTAACTTTAGCGCCGCGGGCCCGCGTTCGGACCGCGTTCGATGTGTGTTTGAAGTGTAGTTTCATTCAATGCTTTACAACTTGCGCGGGCCGCACACGCAGCACACGCGCCGCACACGACACGCGTTCGGTGGGTGGAGGCCACACACTATCAACAAGGTTACCAATATGGATAGAGTTTTGAAAATTAAATGAAGCCTATGGAAAACCCTGTTTAGGCAAACAGGTTCTGTTCTCTGTTGCTATGAGCGTTTTTACTTTACTTTACAGAAGCCGCCTACAACAATACAACTTTCGCCGATTTGTAACAGCAAGTGATACTCGAGCTTAACAATACTGGGTCAATATTGGGTGCATCACCATACCTGGAATAAGGTAATATTTGTTTCTGAGTCTTGGAGGTTTTCTATTTATTTAAGTTTTTATATCTATTAAATATATCGACATCTCGTACCCATAACACAAGCCTCATTGAGTGTACTATGGGACTTGTTCGATTTGTGTAAGTTTGACCACTAATAATATTGGTTTAATAGTGTGCCCATGCGATTATTCCATAAATATAAAAGATAACGAAAAGTTTTAATCTGATATCGAAAGTATTACGCTACCCATTGAGTGACCATGTTAAAACCTTTCTAAAAAATTAAAACAAAAAAAATACGACAAAACCGCATTCCAGATAAAGATTTAATTGGAGGTTAAACGTTGAAATTGTACGGGCCAATCCAGGAAAAAGTCTTTCTGTTTGGTTAAATAGAGACTTCGCAAACTTTTTTTCTTCTTGATAAGGGTGCTTGTACTGTAAGTGTTTTTTTTATATAAATTTTCTTAAACTGGTACTTACACTTTCTGACGTGATGCCGTTGAAGCCTAATGGTCAAACAACTAAATAAATTTATTTCAACTGTTGAATCCATTATCGCTAGGATTCAATCAATTATAATTTATTCATCGGAATGTATGGTAAAAATAAAAAAAAATTAAACTAATATTGTGTTTGTTTTAATATTATGTCAATTGTTCCTTATTATTACTTTATTTTCATTTTGCAATGTATTTTGATTTGACTTTCATTTATATTATTGTTATTTTTGTATACTGACGATCTTATCGAGAATTCATGCTATTTTAATTTTTAAAAATTACATGTAAATTTTAAAATGAAATAAATGAATATATCTATCCGTCGATCATATTAAAAAGTAAATATATTAAAAGCGATTTCAACAAACTTCTGTCAAAAAATTCATTTTTGGTACAAGCTTTTATTGCCGACTGTACTTTTCTGTATACCATCATCAACTACTCATTAAGAAGATTCTAACGAGCCCAAACTCAACGGGGTTAGGTCGGTTAAGTGCTGAATTCCCATGGTCACCTTCTGTCTCCATCATCAGATCAGCTCGATGGTACCATAATATTAAATTGTCATCCAAACTATACCTATATACAAAATTTCAGCTCACCACCCACCGGGAAGTGGGTCAAATTTAACTTGCAAGATTTAATTACAGATAGACAGACAGACAGTGCATGTACATGTGCTGATCGTACGCTCTTTATTCGTCATGCGAGTCACTACGAAGATGCATGCTGAATTCCTGAAGTCTCCCTGTTACAAGTACAATGCGATGCTACAAAAACGAATTTTCAAAGCTCCACTGACACAGGGACAAAGTTTCCTTAGAAGGTTTAGTAATTTCCTTCACTCTTTCATTTATAATAAAGTTAACTACAGACTTCCAATCAAAAACCTTACTGTGAGCCAAACTAAAAGAAAACTCCACGAATGGCTGAGCACACTAACTGACGCAGAAACTGAGAGGCTGAAAGGTATCACTCGCAAACAAAAACACTGAACTCATCGCACCAACACGTGTGCGTATTGACCACACGCACAATGTAAATACACACAAATACAATATGCGCTACAATGATCACTTAAAGATACTAGGAGGTTTCTTACTGATGATGATGAGACTTAATGATCGTCACATAATGAATATTATGATAATAGCTGAATGAAATGTCACAGGTACATTATTACATTATTATGGATATGAAAATAAATAGTAAAAGAGTGTTTATATTGCAGTAACTACAAAAATATTTCGCATGTGTGGCGTTTCGTGCTGCCAAGAGAGCGTACGTGGGTCGACCGACTGGTCGGCGCCCAGTTGGGCGACCCAGGTACCGCTGGAAGGACAATATGCAGGCAGATCTGCGACATCTTCAAGTCGGCAACTGGCAGGAAGTTGCGCACGATCGGGACAGATGGCGTGCTCTCGCTTCGGAGGCCAAGACCCTCTTTGGGTTCCTGAGCCAAATTAGTTAGTTAGTTAGTATGTGTGGCGTTTGTGTGGCTATTCACAACCCATTCTCGTCAGGGCGGTTATAAGGGTAGCCAACATCGGTTGGGACTGGGAGGGGTGTGGTTTACGGTGATATAATATATAAAATCAACAATGATTATAAAACATTTCGGACTTTTAACAACCCCTGCTGGTAAATCTTAGGTTTTACCGGTAAATCCTAAGATTCAGCAGTTCGGGAATTTACAGTGATATACATGTAAGTAAGTAGGTATATCCTTTTTTAGTGCATTTAATTCCATAAATCTGGGAATTCATTAAATATTTTTCGACAATCTTACCCAAATCAACCTAGTCCTAAACCAAGCAAAGCTTGTATTATAAAGGCGACGATGTACATACTTATAGGGATATTCATATTCATATTAATTTTATTGATAATATAAATTACAAGTCAGGTTTACTTAAATTAATTCACAATATCAGGATAGTTCTAAATAGCATGTCAACCGGTATGTTTTTCAATAGGAATGTATATGTAATTAACTTAATATTCAAATATGTTTAATTGTCTATTGATAATTCAGATAACATGTCAATGGTTATATGTTGTTTATTATATGAATCATCTCTAGAAATTTCCAACTAAAAGAACTCCTTGTGGTTATAGAAGGCCCGCTCGACTAACCAACTTTTCAGTATTTTTTAAATATGGATTTATTTTGTGCTGCAACAATTGCACTCGGGAGATGGTTGGTACGGGAATAAGCACGGGATAAGTTCGCCATTGTACTTTGATCTATTGTGTGACATGTATATACTTTAACGTGTTATTGTGTACGATAAAGTGCTTACATACATACATACTTAGATAAATAAATACTTAAATTAATAGAAAAATATCCATGACCCAGTCGAATGCGTAAAGCGACCTCGCGGCGCCCCTCCCTTAATGCGGAGCTGGCACTCGTTGGGTTTTTAGACGGTAGTCCAAGGCTTCTGCCGCGGTTAGTCCGTCATACCCGCCCTGCCCCCCTCCCCGTGGCGGGCGGGCTGCCTAAAGGCATTTCTCCAACGTTAAAAAAAAGGAACAAATATTCGTGCTCATCACACAAATAAATGAGCTTACCGGGATTCGAACCCGGGACCTCCAGTTTCGTAGGCAGGATTTCTACCAAATAGGCTAAAGAGATCGTTATTTGTTAAATTTAATATGCTTTCCAAGTCCGAAAAAAAACAATATTTAAATGCCAGGTTCTTTTAATAAAATAGGGACGGTATACATACCTACCCTTTTTGGAGTTCATTTAATTCCATATAAGCGGGACTCCGTTAAATATGCCTTCCAAGTCCGAAAGAAAAACGATATTAATTATTATGCATCCTTTAAAGAACCTATGTACATACAGTATTTATCTCCCAGATACCACAGAAAATCCGACGCTCGCTGAGAAAACACTTAAAAACCTTATTCGATGAAAAAGCAATTATGAACAAACGGCTACCGTCCTATGATTGATGATGCAAACTCGCGGGGAATACACTTAGTGCTCTCTTTACGTTACTACTTTATGATCTTGGATCAGTTTAAAAAAATGTGGTGATGTGATCATATAATAGTAATAGAAATCGATTGAAACGCCAGGCAGTGCTTGTCGACATCCCCGTCCCCCATGACGAGAACCTCGTGAAGGCCGAGAAGGAGAAAACCAGCAATTACCCCTGCCCTGGCTCACGAGGTAACCACTATGCAGGATGTTGATGCGACGATCATTGACCCGGTAGTCGTTTCGGCGAACGGTCTAATAGCGAAGAGTCTCGACCAACATCTCAAGAGACATTTACATAGACCATAAGCCGTTATGCTTTGCCTTCCATTCCCGTAAAGAGAATTGCTCGCCCAGGCAGTTTCGTCACTTGGACTTTATCGCGCAGTTTACTACAGACGTCAGGCACATCTCGGGTAAGAACAACGTCGTAGCAACGTCGCTCTCTCGGATCGAGGAAATCACGCCGCAAGTGGACGTCAATAAGCTGGCCGCAGCTCAAGATACCGACCCAGAGTTAGAGCAGCTACTGAGCAGCGACAATGCGTACCTGACGAAAGTCCTGATACCCGGGACTAATACTGAGCTGTACTGCGACGAGAGGAGTCTGGTCAGGTCTTTGAGAGCCTCCACTCGTTCAGCCATCCCGGAGCGAACGCATCGGCAAGGCTCGTAGCCGAAAGGTATGTCTGGCCAGGAGTCAGAAAAGACTTTCGAGAATGGACCCGGAACTGCCTGGCTTGCCAGCGTTCGAAGGTCACTCGACATGTCTCAACTCCACTGTAATCCTTCAAGATACCCAAGGCAAAATTCACCAACATTCACATTGACCTGATCGGAGCACTCCCCCTCTGTCAAGGCTTCAAGTATTGCCTCACTTCCGTTGACCGTTTCACGAGATTGCCTGAGGCAATTCTAATACAAGACGTGACTGGATGGATCAGATCAAAGTGATTGTGCCAACTTTAATATTGTGGTGATTAATATAGTAACACTCATTAAATCAGTCTGACTATTTTATTGCTGCTTCAGGTTACCCACGATGTCCGAACCTGACGAAAGGGCTCGCCCACTTAGTCCCGTTTTCCGTCCTACGCCGTCATATGTATACATTTATATTTTACTTTTTATATAATTATTGTAGGTGGAGTGACCTTTTATAATTGTTTTCCTTTAATCTTATTTTAAGGAGATTGGTCGTTCAGACAAGGATGTCGGTGAACTTAGTTAACAAAATCCTTAAATGACGTGGTCTTGAGGTGACAACATAAAAATATATATAAAGTCGAATTCCGAATCTACTTTTATGGAATTCGCAAAAAAATCGGAATGTCACTAGCACGAACATAAATGAAGTGTCGTCACCGTTTTGACAGAACCAATTAAGCCGCTGATCGATCAGGAACGTAAACAGGGTACTTGATGGATGTTTTCGGTTGGCATTAAATACGAGGCTAATAATGGAACACCCACATACTCGTAGATACCAATTTTAGAACATACGAGTATTATGTTAGTTCATACACGCCGTCTTGCGTAAACAAAAATTTTATTGTGCCTCAAGGGAACCAAGAGATATGTACTGCGAGGGCAGTATATTGAATCCTGGGTGAAACGAAAGATTCTTCAATAAAGTTGAATCCTGAGCGTAACGAGGGATTCTAGTGTTTACGGCTAAGATGGAAATAGTCTTGCTATCGATTGACACATATACTGTTTTTCACAACTTCTTTGAGGAACATCGAATTTCCTCACTTGAGGGCAACATTGACTCTTTTCTGAATAGAACGATCAGGGAAGTAAAGTACAACTGAGCCCTCTTTTAAGGGCCACAATAACACTTTTGTGAATAGCGGGTGAAAAAATCATTTTTATTCTGATGAGACGAGACACAAACGCGCAACTGTGGGGTTGGCCATATATTACATCATTTTAAAATAGGTCCGACCGGTCTGATCGTTATGTATACCTTAGTAGGTCAAAATCAAGTACTGTAACGTGTTTGTAACCCTACAAAAAGTTTCCTAACAATTATTAACACCGTTCTACTCGTAATCATGAATTTCAAAGACCTTGAAGGCTTCGTAATATAGACTAAATATTGTATACATGATTTAATGTCGTTTAAAGATTATAAAATCCGTTCCGATCGATGCGATGCTTGCCTTTTGGTGGGAATTCTCCTTAAACAAATATACGATATTATTTTAACAAAACAACCTAATCATGAGACATATTTTTTACGCTTAAAAGACAAGTATTTATCTTGAACTCACAAAAAGAAATGAAATTTAATTTCATTTATTTTCTGAACATAGGTATCTGAGATGTCTAGCTTATATATATTGTACCGTTATGTCTTGCCTTTATCACTGGCAAACACACTGGTCAAAAACTCTCGTCTTAAGACACTGCAGAATATTGGACGAAAAGATGTGCCGTAGCCTCCCGAATGCTGCCCAGCCGAGTCGGATTTGACGATTGACCTCTTTCTCAACGTTGGACCTACCTAACTGGACAGTCTGTCCTAGGTATATATAATCGTCTACAACTTCGAGCGTAAAAGGTCCGATTGAAATGGGATTTGGTACTACATGGGGGTTAGACATGATGTTTGTCTTATCCATGTTCATCCTTAGACCAACTCGCTCGGAGACTTCACTGAAGTCATCGAGCATTGTACTTAAGTCCTTCATGGTCTCAGCCAAGACTACTATATCATCAGCGAACCGAAGGTGAGTTATGGACTCGCCGTTGATGTTGATGCCTAGCCTTCTCCAGATCGGTCTTGAAAACGTCCTCCAGTGCAGCGCTGAACAATTTTGGGGAAATAACATCCCCTTGCCTCCTAACACCCCGCTGCAGTGGAATAGGATTCGAACTCCGATCCTGGAGTCGGACTGATATAGTGGCGTGCTCGTACAAACACTTCAGTACTTCGATATAGCGGCAGTCTACTTGGCACTGTTGGAGAGACTGTAGTACAGCCCAGGTTTCGATCGAATCGAAGGCTTTCTCGTAGTCCAGGAACGCTAAGCAGAGTGGCAGGTTATACTCCTCAGTCTTTTGTATATGAATGTGGTCTACGCTACTAAAACTTTTTCGGAAACCGGCTTGTTCGGGAGGCTGGTAGTCATCAAGCCTGCGTGCAAGACGATTCGTAATTACCCTTGGAAACAGCTTATAGACATGGCTCAGAAGTGAGATGGGTCCGTAGTTCTTCAGCAGGGTGTTGTCACCCTTTTTGAAGAACAGCACCACCTTACCTCTTTACCACGCCTTTGGCGTTTTCCCTTCCAGTAGGACGGCGTCGAACAACTTCTGAAGGGCCGTAAGGATCAGTTTTCCACCCGCCTTCAGGAGTTCGGCTGTAATTCCGTCTTCACCAGGTTCTTAAGCTGTTTCAGAGCCATTCTAATCTCGTACAGACTGATCTCCGGGATGT
This sequence comes from Epinotia bilunana, assembly GCA_947049275.1. Classification (NCBI taxonomy): domain Eukaryota; kingdom Metazoa; phylum Arthropoda; class Insecta; order Lepidoptera; family Tortricidae; genus Epinotia; species Epinotia bilunana. Next base: position 9,596,200 of record OX346275.1, on the reverse strand, counting down.
CGTCGGTGTATTGTCGGGTAAATCTAGCTCTAGGTTCTTCCGCCGGACCAACTTCGGGTCTGCGAGTTGACGTGTATAGCTGTCCGTAAAAACGCTCCTATTAAGTGGCAGTGGGCGGGGCACATTGCACGTAGAACCGATGGCTGTTGGGGCGGAAAGGTTCTCGAGTGGCGACCACGTACCGGAAGGCGCAGGGTGGGTAGGCCCCCCACAAGCTGGACTGATGACCTGGTACAGGTCGCGGGAGTCCGCTGGATGCGGGAGCACATTGTTATTTAATTAATTAACAATATATTATTTTTCATATTATATTAAATATATACAACACAAAATTAAGTCAGATTATAAAAATTCAAAACAAAAGATAATAAAAATGTTAGTCAGATAAAATAAAATTTGGAATTATAAAATTGAAAATATTTACAAATAAAATAAAGATTTTGGTCACAATTTAAAAGAAATAAAAGGGCTATTTAACATTTTAACATGTAATTGTGTATGTCAATAAAGATAAAATTAAAATGTACACACATTATGTCGTTAACACAATTTCATACAAATGTGAGTCATATGAAAATCTATGTTAAATTAAAATACCGGTCTAGACATAATATCCTCAGCTTACCAGGGGGCCTAGACAAGGTTACAATCGACTAGCGCTAACGCCAATAGAAAACTATCTGTCATCCCCATACATTTTATGTATGGGAATGACAGATGTTAACGAAAAATGTTTCGTCGGCATCTGTCATTCCCCTACATCTTACTATTTTCTATTGGCGTTAGCGCTTGTCGATGGTAACCTTGTCTACGCTACGGCCCCTGAGGTCAACGAAGTAATTAGGAAGTCTAGAAAAAGAGGTAGTACACATTTGTATGCAAAACGCAAGCCTCGTTTCCTCTTAATTACGAACTTTTTAAATTCGCTAACGCTTCGTAATTAGCGGCATCTGCTCTCATTAGTGGCCGCGCAAAAACGCCTCCAACCAGGCCATGGATCTAGTTAAGATTATTCTGGACTGAGTTATTTGGTGAATACTTTATTTTAATACTAGCGACCCGCCCGGCTTCGCACGGGTACTATATTATGCATATAAACCTTCCTCTTGAATCACACTATCTATTAAAAAAAAACGCATCAAAATCCGTTGCGTAATTTTAAAGATCTAAGCATACATAGGGACAGACAGCGGGAAGCGACTTTGTTTTATACTACGTATGTAGTGATATCTACTATGACGGTGGCAAACTAGCATACGGCTGTAGCCGAGCGGTAGAGCCACTGTAGCCGAGTGGTAGAGCCACTGTAGCCGAGTGGTAGAGCCACTGTAGGCGAGCGGTAGAGCCACTGTAGGCGAGCGGTAGAGCCACTGTAGCCGAGCGGTAGAGCCAGGTAGGTTATCCGCTTAAATAAATTTTCTTCGTAGTTACGAGTAGGTCATCGTCACAGCTACACGCTGCGCGGTATCAATGAGACCTGAGGCTCTAGTATAAGTTTTACCGAAACAAAACTTTACGATCGCGTTTGCGTTTTACGCTCAATTTGTATGGGATTTGACAGCTAAACGCGAACGTTTTGTTTCGTAAAACTTATAATAGAGCCTCTGGTCTACTAGATCCTTCGGGTGCACGACGTTTTATATAATTTCACTTAATCTACCATTTGATATACCATTGCTTATTATAATGTAACGGATGGTATAATATTGTTTCAGATAATCTTCAAATGGTCTAATGTAAAAAGTGATATAATAATTTAAGGCTATAATTACAATTAGTATAAAAGACATTTACTATTCTTATCACTTGGTATAAAACGTGTTTATCATAATGACGTATTTGACATAATTCGTCAATGCTATAAATTTCATAAGATATAAGTTGATTTTTACAATAAATAACTTTAGATATAAACAAATCATTAAAAATAATGATATAATGAATAATAAAATAAATAAGCGAGACCCGTCAATGCTCCGTCGGAATACCTATCAGTCACTGCGTTGTAATCTTCTCCTTTCATTCCCCTTATTTCCAAACAGATGATCACAGACAAAAGTTAATTGAATTTTGTACTGACATCAATTTCACGATACCGATTTTTTTTTAATCCCTTTTCACTTTCAACATATAGCATAATCCACCTTACGGCAGGTCTCAGGTAGGTACGACGACGAGCGAAGCGAGGAGGAGTGTTAGGTAGAACTGCGACCACAAAGTGCGCGAGCCGAGCGAGCGAAGCGAGCGTGCCGCGGCAGCGGCCGGCGAAGTGCCAGAACCGTTTTTTTTTGCAATTCATTACATATTATGTAAATACTTTCAAATGTCTTCGGCAGAGGGCGGGAGATTGAGTCCCAGAAACGAACACAGGGCTTCGTCAACTTCTTGGCAGTCATTGCTATATGAAAGCGCACTTATTTAAAATACTATGTATGTTAACATATTTATGTCATAAATGCTTTATATGAAAACGCAATTATATTGAATAATATGTATGTTAAACATATTTATTTCATAAATGCGTTATACGAAATTAGAATTATGCCACTTGCAGATTATGCAATTTTGCCTATTATATCAATCGATAATTAGAGTAAAAAAATATAGCAAAAAACCGTTATATCAAACGTTACATTATATTAAATAACTTTATGCCAATTTAATGTATATCAAGTGTATGTTAGTTTTTCTGACATTATATGAAACATTACGCACCCAGATCCTTCCGCTTGTGCCCATAAAACAACCGTTTTCGCTGTTACAACTGGGGATGAAAGTTTGTATCGAGCTACGATATAAACGAGTTCCACGCGGACGGAGTCGCGGGCAGAAGCTAGTTATTCATAGTTGTGAATTTCAAACAACCTTTCGATTGTCATAATGGCCCAACGGTAACTAGACAGTCGACCTGAGTTGTCATTATTCGAAGGTTTCGCGTTCAAATCTGCGCCCAGCCAAGTTAAGGTGGGAATCAGTGTTTTTGTAATTTATTCGATGTTTGGATATTCACTCGTAGCGCAGAACACAAACATAAGAAAAATATGAATAAATCCACAAAAAGGTGAGTGTGTGTGACAAACAAAAAATTGGCAACGAGGAGTTGACTTGATAAATATAATGTAAAAATAATAGATAACCCATAAAAAAGTATAGTTTTCAAAGACAAGGAAAACATCATTTTTATTTAGCCAAAAATTGCTTACAACGCCATTTAGTGAAATCTCGCCAATCTTCTGAGGTTTACATTAACATCTATAATTATATTACATGTCGTGCTCATAAGTGGTGTAAGATTCGGCGGACAAGCGATATTGTTTCTGAATCGACCATGCACTTATGCTGTCTGATCATTAGAAATTTAACAGCGGCTTTTAGGTGAAGGAGAACATCACGAGGGAACTGTTCTAATCCCAATAAGATCGAATTTTCCCTCTGGTTTAGGCGGTCAGATGGCAGTCGCTTTCATAAAACTATTGCCTACGCCAAAATCTTGGGATTAGGTGGCAATTCGGACCCCGGGCTCCTTTAGTTTAGGGCACAACCGGGAATAAACGCTAGGAGGATGTGGATTCGTTCTGATAGCAGAGAGACAAAAGCAGGTCCTACACTCGAAGAGTGCTTCGGCATGCCCGTAACCCAGCACGATGGTGACAAGAACACCTTTGGGTTTTGGACGGTAGACGGTCGGGATGCATAAAAGCGTTTACCCACGTAAACAAAAGGTCCCACTCTCTCAAAACAGAGCCCCGGCAGCTCTGGCGACCTTACCACCAGGAACACAACTCCAAATGCATGCCTGTTATTATGGCTGTCGTTTGATTGGCGGAGGTACTTCACCAGTCAGGCTACTCTAAATATGGGTGAAATGACATTCCGCTGGGTCCTGCCTCTCTCCTCAAGCTAACCGAAGAGAAGAATAAAAACTTTTACTAATAATAATAACAAAGTGTTTATGTTAAATAAAAAATATTTCGAGCACAATTGTCAAAGTGGCAGAAAAATCAATTTTAACCGCAGTTTAGCTATAATCGTTTTTTTTTCAATGTGTTTTAAACTAGCTGTTCGCGCGGTTTCCCCGTGTATTGAACACCAGCAAAGTCGCGGTAAGTATGGCCAAGTATGGCCTAAATCCATTAAGAAACTCCATTAGGTGGAAGATTTTTTTAAATCGGAAAGTGGCTCTCAAGATTACCCCCTAACGTACAAACTTAGGGGAGACCGGGTATGGTTGTCTCACGGGTTGGTTGGTTATCACAGCGGCCATAAAAGGATACAAAATGAAGGATTAAGTGAATCGATTGGCGAAGTACGGAAGGAACTATAGCTTGCAATCTTTTAACACCGGTCGATTCATTCAATCCTTCATTTTGTACCCTTTTATGGCCGCTGTGACAACCAACCCGTGAGACAGCCATACCCGGTCTCCCCTATAAGGCAAGAATCCCAGAAACTTTAACTTACTTAGTAATATTTGTATAAGTAGATTAACGAAATTATAACTCCTACTCATATCCAAACCACTGGGTGAACAAAACACGGTATTCCAGGCTGAATGCGTAGGGACAATTGAAGCCTGCAATGCCATAAAGAGACGACAAGTTGAGATCACAAACATACGGATACTCTCAGACAGTAAATCGGTACTACAAGCACTGAGCAGTGACAACATCACGTCTAGCTTGATATACGAACGCCACCAAAACCTCAAAGAGGTGTGCGGAGATAAAAACAACGTTACTATACAATGGATCAAAGGGCATTGGCTCAAGAGGAAACGTTGCAGCGGATGACTGGCCAGGACAGGCTCGGAAACAAAGGCCTACGACCCGAGCCAATTTTACCCCTGCCACAAAGCTACATATATAATCAAGTGGACCCACCAAAGAAACTGGAAGGAGATAGACACATGCAGACAGACCAAAGAGATTCTGTCGAAACGCGACAACAAACTCATAACCGCACTACTGAGGACACATAGAAACCAACTACGCAAGATAGTAGGACTAATGGTTCACTAATGTTTGACCAAAAAATTATTGACAAATGGTAATTTGACAAACAACGTTTCACCAAATGATCATTTGGCAAACGAGACATTTGACAAAAGTATCATCTTACAAAAACTCACTCAGTAAATGATCAATTAGCAAACACTACACTTGATAAATGGGTTAAATAATAAAATTTCAATTGACCTTTTTTCATTTCAGCAAATAATATGATTCGCAAATTAAGCATTTGTCCAAATGTCATTTGACAAAATGTTATTTTATAAAAAGAACTTCTTTAAAAATAGTCGGTTCTGGCGCTTCGCCGGCCGCTGCCGCGGCACGCTCGCTTCGCTCGCTCGGCTCACGCGCTGTAAGTTCGCAGTTCAACCTAACACTCCTCCTCGCTTCGCTCGTCGTCGTACCTAACGGAGACCTAGGTAGACAGACATTCCGCAATATTTTTGGAAAAACACTTTGTACCCCTGACTGACGAAGATAGCAAAACAATTGCGTATTGGTTTAAAGAAACCAAATTTTCCAAATAATGTGTATTAATTTGACCCAGACCATATCTATTATGAGATTTATTAATAAACGAAACACTTGTCAAATAATACATTGTACCAAACGTTTTTTAGACCAATAGTAGGTTTGTCTGATAACTCAATTGCTAAATGTTCAGTTAGTCAAATAATTATTTATAAAATGTAAATTTAACTGTTGATCATTTGGAAAAGTGAGTCATTTGTAAAATTACTAGTAGTAAAATGATCAATTGGCGAAACATTTTTTTGCAAAACGTTGTTTGTCAAGCGTAATTTTGCCAAACGACTTTTGTTCAAACGGCAGGACACCAGGACTAATAACAGGACACAACACCTTGAACAGACACCTATACCTACAACTTAGGTATCACAGACAGCCCCATGTGCAGAGCGTAACGTAACAGAGCAGAACTAAACACTTCTACTGGACTGCAAGCAGGTATAGAGAAAAGAAACCGGACAAGTGCGAGTCGGACTCACGCACCGAGGGTTCCGTACAAACCTGTAGGTATATAAGTAATAACTTTAAAATTATTTAAAATATTTTATTATATGATGTAACTAAAAAAATACGATTTTTGAAATTTTTCCTGTATCTGTGCCATGAGACGGTTGCTTCGTACTAAATTTCAAGATTCTGAGTTCACAGGAAGTACCCTGTAGGTTTTGATTCCCTTGCGAGTTTAGAAAATTTGCGGAAATTGGCGGCATAAACGGCTATATCTTTTGATTGCGTTGGCTTAGAAGTTTGATTTTTTCACAGCCCTAAGGGAAAGTAGACCTGAGTATTTGGTATAAATTTTAGCTTGATACCTCCACGCGTTCCTGAGAAAAAGGGTCTTAACAGACGGACGGATGGACGGACAACGAAGTGATCCTATAAGGGTTCCGTTTTTCCTTTTGAGGTAAGGAACCCTAAAAATCACCTAGGGTCTCCAGACACACTTACGGGACGCATTCAGCAACACCAAGGCACTCACAAACTTTGGGTTGTTAGAGTAGCGCTCTCCACCGATTTCACGCAAAATAGGCACATCGGATGTCGATTTACGGAAAAAGCCCAGTACTACAAACTAACTAACTCCTACTCAACCTTAATGAGAATAATTCCAGTAGGCTGAATAACAGGGTAATAATCGCCTTAAAATTCGACGTGTCTCAATATAGCAAATCCCAATAATAAAATTGAATTTTGTTCGAGTATAGTACTTATTTTGCTAAAAATTCGCACCCGAGCACCCTGTAAAATGCCAAGCTGATTATAATTAAAATCAGAAAATTTAAAGTATTTTGAATTAAAATTGTTTGTTACATTGATCGGATTAACTTCGTAAATGCTTACCCAAAAATACGCGTTTATTTATAAGTATTAAGAGTCATCATCCTAGCATTATTCCCGGTTGTGCCCTAAGGGAGTCCGAGGACCGCTTTGACATCTAATCCCAAGATTTGGCATAGGCACTAGTTTTACGAAAGCGACTGCCATCTGACCTTCCAACCCAGAAGGCAAACTAGACCTTACTGGGATTAGACCGGTTTCCTCACGATGTTTTCCTTCACCGAATTTTATTTATATTTAGAGTCCTCAGGAAAATTCTGGAGATTTCAGTACTTATCTTAAACGCTACTGTGGAACATACGTAACTTTAAACATAGGCTCCTTTCGGCTCCGCCGTAGTCGGGAAAAAAATAATATGAGTTAGTCTTTCTCATGGACACATATAGAGTAGAGGCCTTTTTGGCGTTGGACCAAATAAGCGCCTTAAGGGGATGCCTTGATTCGAGTCGAGCACGCCAGTAGGTAATTATTGGGAGTTTCAAATCAAAGAAATCAAAGATCAAAGATTTGAAACTCACAATAATGGTTCATATTCATGACTTATGAAGCATATATCAAGTGATATTTGAATAATAGGGGGGTTAATTTTTTTTTAATTTTGAGCGTTTAGAATACAGTTCTAAATATCAACTCGAAAACATTGTTGGTCAAAAAACCTGATGGAGCGTTTAGAATACTGATCCTAAGTCATGAATATGAACCATTATTGGGAGTTATAAATCTTTGATTTGACACTCCCAATAATTACCTACTCACGCCTTCTTGACTGAGACACGGTTATGCCTTACGCGCACGAGAATAGGAGAACACTCTTCGGGAATTACTTTTTTGGACCAATTTCGATAAATACCTAACGGAGTGAAGTTTTATTTATATTTCATTAAGTGACATTTTAGATGAGATAAAATACTATACTATTAACTTGATTGTGTCGTAAAATAATGTATTGTTTGAGTAGGCTGAGTAAAACAAGGAAAATAAAGAGCCAACTTTGGTTTTTTTTCTATCGAGGAAATTTTTGGCAATCATGTATCGATTAAATCAGATAAAAAATCATAGTCAAGAATCATAAATCTGAAAATAAGACCTTATTGTTTCTTAATCTAGTCAGAACGGCGTTTCAATGCACGCGATAATTTACAATGCACCCCCTTAACAACTTACAGCTTGAATAACGAACATAAATTACGAGTATATGGTACCCATACCATTCTATTTTCTACAAGAACAGGCATCGTTTTTGTCCCCTTAAAATCACCCCTAGAAACAAACAAACCCAAGTGAAATCTTTAAGCTTATTACGCAAAGTATGTCATCCGTCAATATTAAATTAACTCCAAAACCCTTTGCTTTCTCAGTCTCAAATGAAATATCCATTTCACTTCTGTAAACCTGAAACTGCGTTCATCTTGGCGTTCCTCATGACATTTCGGCATTTGATTTTAAACCTTATTTCAAATTAAATGTGGTTGATTTTTGCTTTGGATTGTTTAATAGAATTGGGGCGAGTGGGCTGCGAGAGGATAATTGTAATATGAAAGATTCGGCTCAGCATGAATTATTTCTTGATGTAAAGCGAGGACGCTTATGAGTGAGGCAGCGGAGGGGAAAATTTTATTCCTTTGAGTTTCTTGCGATAAGATTTCCCATGCTTTCTCAAGCGAACTGTAATATATGAGAATCTGAGTTTAATTTCTATTGCAATTTTGGACGATAAAATACTTTATTGTGCTAGGAACAAAAGGGTATGTGAAACTGAATTTCAGAAGACTAAAGTATCCCTGACGATCTGTTGTCGTTGGGCGGGTAACAGATGGGGTCTAAAACCCAAAATTGCCCCATGGCTTTACATTTCATTTATTTATTACGTTAAAACCATGCATTTTGTATGAAACAAACACGTCCATTGCGAGGCCAGTGGTCTCTGTGGCCCGGTATAAGAAAACCACACAGAAAACAATAATACAAAGCTCAGCAGTCTGCAGCGAGCGGCTTGTAAAATCGTTACTGGAGCCATGTCAACCTCTCTAACAGCTGTTCTTGAGGCCGTGCTGACCCTATCGCCCCTAAACCTCCATTTGGAAACAGAGGTGAAATCCAGCATGCTCAGAATTGCGACTACAAAAAAGGGGAACTGGTTATCCTCAGCCTTGAGAACACTCAAGGAATCTGTACATCCTGTTTTAGATATGTAAGAACTGCGTGTTTCGAGGGTATTGTGTCTAAAGAGTCACAATACCCTCTAAACACTTTTCGCAGATAAATTATTCTGTGGAACTCCTAAGGAGAGAAGGACTGGTTAAACAACCTCATAAATTAACCCTTAAACCTTTCCCGTCACTTTTTTAGTACAGTTACTAAATGCCGCGCAAAGTTTGAACGCGCCTACAGGTTACAAAAGTAAATACGCCAAACGAAAGGGCGAAAATATTACTTTATCTTTCTCGAATACGCCAATAGTGTGCAACGTTCAATTTGTGAGCGAGCGTCACTTGAAGTCAAGGATTTTTGAAAGTTGCGTCGGCTTTTGTTTCTGGCCCCATAAAACAAACGCGAATAAAAAAATCCTTTTTGTTGAATTAACATTCAGGTGAGTTAAACTTTAGTTTTGAAACATTTTGAAATGTTTATAACATTCAATATTCATTCATTCTAAGTCAAAAAGGATGATTTAAACCTGGTCCTGTTTTTGTGAGTTTATCGATTGTATAGGTAACTACGTACCATTTAGCATGTCATAATAACCGGACAGTGCCGACTTGTATAACTACATTGTTTGTTTTACATTGTGACAGAAAACGTACATTGCCATTATTACCTTAAATTCGTTTTTTTATTAACTGTCACTTTTATAGGACGTTGTTGCTTTGGAGTTTAAATTATTTTTATCCGTGTTTCACAGTGGCGTCAAAAAACTCATGGCGCGCAGAAAAAATAATGGCGATGCTTCCGCCATCTGACTTGGAAGAGTTCAGTGAAAAATCTTGCACAAAATTAAATGACTGAGCCAGAGGAGTACTCACGTAACGTTTCTTACGAGCGTTAGAACAATTGAACTGTAATTTTTCTATATAAAAAAATGACATTTAGATCTACCTATGACGCGCGTACAATGCGTTACGTGACCCCGTCTACAAGTAACTTTCGTCCTCAACAACAAATACAACTGGGCAAGCGAGATGGTGATGAGTTGAGTGTGTCAAATTGGACTTGTAGGTCGGAACCACCGGGGCCAACTACTAGCTGGCTTCTTGGAGAAGGAGTGACTCTACATGATGAATTATTTCTTCAAGAAACACGAGCACAGAAAGTGGACCTGGCTGAGAGGCTTAGGAGACGGTGCAACTAAAAACGAGACTGCATGACTTCATCCTGTCGACGAGGAAGGATACATTAAATTATCAATACAGTTAAAACCGGGAGCGATTACCGTCTGGTAAGAGGCACATTGAATATATGCGTCAAGCAAGAGTGCTCTCGATTGATGAAGTTGCTCCATCCAGCACTAATCCAAATTCAAAACCCCCGAGAGCTTTCAGCTGCAACTCCAAAACTGTTTCCATTACCTAGACGGCGATTTGGACGAATTCAATGACGGGTTTGTGGAAACTGTACGTACCTGTGGGTCTAAGTTCTTCAAGGCCCAATGAACCAACTTAACTAAAAAGCTCTCTAGCTCCACACGGAAGATCATGAAGGAAGGGAGTGAAATGATCCTCAAGTCTTCAGCCGATGTGACTTTACAGCTCAATAAAAACATCTAGCGTAATAAGGACGCTAAAGTGATTTGGAGAGACCTATTGGGCAGAGCCAGCTCGCTAAGTTGAAAACTGAAGATGGTAGAATCGTTTCTTCTAAACATGAGCTTTTGGTTGAGGTAGAGCGCTTTTACGGACAGCTATACACATCAACTCGCGGACCCGAGGTTAGTCTGGCGGAGGACCCTAGAGCTCGCCTAACCCGACGACATCCCGGAAATGTACGAGATTGTAATGTAATGGCTCTTAAACAGCTCAAGGACAATAAGGCTCCAGGTGAATACGAAATAACAGACGAACTGTTGATGGCAGGTGGAAACCCGGTCCTTACGGCTCTTCAACATTTGTTTAATTTCGTCTTACCGGAAGGGAAAATGCCAAAGGCATGGAACAGAGGTGTGGTGGTGCCTTTCTTCAAAAAGGTGACAACACCCTGTTGAAGAACTATCGACCCATTTTACTTTTCGTCCAATATTCCGCACTGTCTCAAGATGAGAATATTTCACCAGTGTGTGTTGCCTTATGGCTTACTTATGGCACTGAAACGTGGTCGCTTACTATAGGCCTCATAAGAAGGCTCAAAGTCACCCAAAGGGCAATGGAGAGGGCTAAGCTGGTAGTTTCTCTGCGTGATCGCATCAGAAATAAGGCTATCCGCAGCAGAACTAAAGATAACGGAAATATATCCCTCCGAATTACAAAACCTAAGTTGCAGTGGGCTGGGTACATTGCACGTAGAACACGTTGCGGTGGAAAGGTTCTTGGGTCGCAACCACGTACCGGAAGATGCAGCGTGGGTAGATCACCTACAAGATGGACTGGTGATCTGGTAAAGGTTGCGGGAGTACTCTGGACGCGGGTGGCGCAGTTCCGGCCACTTTGGCACTCTTTGTGGGAGGCCTATATCCAGCACTGGACGATTTTATTCATTGTATTCAAGCTTATTTTGGTTTACAACCCTTTTTTATTTTTATTTTCGTGAACTGCATGTCAGCATTGTTCGTTTTTTAGGATAACATCAAAGGCAATAATTTTTTACGATTCGTGGCAATGGCCGTTTTAACGGACGTCCTGAAAGACTAACTATCAGAATGTTTTCTTTTCTTTTCCTCAACTATAGTTCTTTTTATCCAATAACTATCACAAAAACATTCAGAGTAGCTGGCTACATTCCTTAATGTCTTGCCATGTTAAAGGTTAAAAACCAGGCAAAAACGAAGACCTCAAAAGTTCTTATTCCCTTTTAATAAAGACATTCGACGGCTTCGTTTGCGTAGCTACTTTTGATGCTGACTGTACACTGATGGCTCCAAAGCCGGATCGGAGGTTAGGCTGCGGAATTTATGGAGAAGCGTCCAGAAGAGAAATCAGCCTGATGAATGAGTAAGATTTTTTCCATATTTCAGGCAGAGTATCCATACGCTTACACATGGCTCACGTATGGCATTATGCTCTGGGGAAACAGCACAGACGCGCCTTCTGTCTTCACCATCCAGAAAAAGCTAATCCGAATATTGGTCAATATCAAGCAAACTGACAGCTGCAAACCCTACTTTAAAAAGCATATACTACTTACTCTTCCCAGTATTTGAGACATGTAAGTTTGTACGGAAACATAAAGAGTTCTATGTAAAACGCGGTGACATTCCCTCTTCACGACCTATCCGTAATAAGAATAGACTCGTTCGACCGCCCGCCAAACTGACACTGCTATCCTCAGGCCCATTAATAATGTCTATTAAGATTTATAATAATTTACCTGACTCTATAAAAAAAGAGGAAGACGATAAAAAGTACATAAATAAAATAAAGCAACTATTACTAACTAAATCCTATTACACGCTAAATGAATACTTAGAAGATAAATTACCTATAAACGTTCAGTAAGCCCTCCTCTCCCTAAATTGTAGTGCCCAACAGGGTTCACAATGATCTGTAGCTTTAAGTTAACATCTGTACCTACTTTTGTGATATTGCAATAAATGATTGAGTATTGAGTATTGAGTTGTACGCTATTCGCGGCGAAACTGCAAAGCCACTATCGCAGTCATAAGCTTTTATATCTATTTATCCTACAAATATCATAAATGCGAAAGTTTGGATGTTTGGATGTTTAGATGTTGGGATGTTTGTTACTCAATCACGCCTAAACGGCTTAACCGATTTGGATGAAATTTAGCACGAAGATAGTTTATAGCCTGGATTAAAATATAGGATAGTTTTTATCCCGGGCCCACGCAGACGAAGTCGCGGGCGGAAGCTAGTACTATTTATATCCTCTTGGATAGCCAGGCGGTGCTCTCGACCCTAACTTCTGACGTCACAACGTTGAGGCTGGTCGAGAACTACCGGGAAATATTGAATGATCTGGGGGCAGAAACAAGGTAATTTTACGTTGATTCCCAGGGCACGCAGGTATTGAGGGAAACGAAAAGTCCCATTGAAGGGACCATCCTTAAGTTAATGATCTGGGTGGGATATTTTTAAGTTTAAAGAAAGGAAACATGAAAAAAAATACCAACCAAATAAATAAAAGTTTTATCAATAGTCTGAAGTGGTTCGTAGTTTTTTTTTTCAATTTCACGTATACACCTGCGTCAAAGCGCTACGCACACTACACTATACGTACTCGTATAGTTTTAACACTTTCACTGCTAGGTACTCGCCTAGCTGGTGCCGTCGCCGTAGTCGCTTTCCGCTACATACGACGAAAACCACGGAATCGGATACGAGCGTAGCGCGTAGCGATTCTTGGCAGGGAGAACCTCAAGTTGGTCCGGACTATGGCGTAGCGTTAAAGATACAACCAAAAATGTATGCGTAAGGGAGGGACCACACCGGTATTATATATATTAGCGTATTTTAAGCAGCGGTGTGGTCGCACCTTAAGTTATAGCGTAGCGTAAGAGCTGGGTGGGGTACTGTATATGTATTTAAGGGTGTAATTATTATTATTATTATTATTTTCAACATTCAGCGCCAACTATGTGTTGACATAGCGTCAGAGTGTAACGTGCGAGAGTTTAGCACTTTCTCTGCCAGTAACGCACCTAGCGAGTGCCTACGCTAGGCGGTTTTCACTACATAGGGAAAACCACGGGATCGGATACGAGCGTAGCGTGTAGCGATTCTTGGCAGTGAACTTGCTAAGCTGCTACGGACTACGACGTAGCGCTGCTAGCGTAGCGAGCGCATTCTATCATAGGTAAAATCGATTTAAACAAAAACGCTGTAGCTTGAACAATGACCGCTGTTATCTTTACATTCCATCATTTGACTATGATGCCTATTACAACAGCTTAAAGTCGATTTTGGAGTACCTCCTACATCAAATCTTAGATCACTAGGCTATAACAAAAACCCAATTTCCCGTCCACCGCCATCAATCACTCTAACCCTGTATTCACAGCCACAACTCTCTGTGGTACCATATTACGTTGACACTGGATTACGTACAGTTATTACGAATATAGGGGTCAAGTTATGCTCGATGGTCAGATGAGTAGAAAGGTTGTTCTGAATCGTATAGCCGGTCCCGTGACCGCCTACGCTTGACAAATAACCGGTCACGTGACACCATGACAGCTCTGTAACGACATAAAACATTATGGCCTCAGTATTCACTGTGGTACAGTACGATTACTGTTAGTTAAGACCTGACAGATGGATTGCCTTCATTTAATTTTCAACTTTAATCTTGGTTCTTCTTTACTTTAATCTCTTCGACTGGTTTTGATGTAAGACGTACGGGGCTTGGGGGCGGAGGCAGGGGAGGGTTTTTTTTTGCAATACTAAAATCATTCAAGTTTTCACTACTGCCGGCACTCCCGGAGTGCAACCCAGTCTTTTTTTTAATGTTGTCTCTACAGTATGACTAAAGAGCCTCTTTTTAAATACATCTGAGTCTAGCGTTTCGGAAATATATGTTTACCTAAGTAGGTATAAATTAATGCTTATTATTTAAGTAAGGATATTTGTATCAATTGGAAACTATGCGGAATCAGATCGCGTTAATCCGTTTAAAGATCGCCGACGTTGTGACATTTACACTTCCAAACCTGGAGCATAGGTTCCGCTCTTGCGCCTCCACTCTGGCCGGCCGGTTAAGGCAAGCACAGAGGCGAGGGCTAGATTAATCGGGCCCTCTGGAGATTAGGGGTCCGCAGTGTCGTCACTCACCGTCAGCTTGCCACAAGCTGCCCCGCGGGTCAAATCGAACGAGCGAGCAAAGCGAACAAAGTTCTAAGCTTCATGCAGCTGGGGTCAAAAATCATTCGTAAGTCCGGTGTCTGTCCCGCTGTCCGGCTGTTCTCCCCTACAGGTTTCGCATTTCTCAACCGATTCTCGTGAAATTTTGCAAGCAGTTTCGTTAGTTATACAGTCTTTTTTTTGTCGAGTAATTTTTTCGAAAAAAAAAAAGTTTTTAAATACTGGATTGCGATTCTACATCTCACAGAGCCACTAGTTCTAGTTATTAGTTTAACATCTTCCTAATTCATTTCTGGAATCTTCAGTCCATACACTGTGTATGTCGCCACACGCACAAAGCCGTGAAAGGCTGCACCTTCACTGTTCAATTCAAATTCTTATCGGATTCAATCCGGGGTTTAGTGTATGAGAAATGGTGATGATTCGAAATGTGAGTGTTTGAATCAACTCGCTTCGGAGCGGCTACTGCGAAGCAAACCGCTAACTTCTTTCGCTCGATGTGTGTTTGAATCAACTCGCTTCGGAGCGGCTACTGCGAAGCGAACCGCTAACTTCTTTCGCTCGATGAGAGTGTTTGAATCAACTCGCTTCGGAGCGGCTACTGCGAAGCGAACCGCTAACTTCTTTCGCTCGATGTGAGTGTTTGAATCAACTCGCTTCGGAGCGGCTACTGCGAAGCGAACCGCTAACTTCTTTCGCTCGATGTGAGTGTTTGAATCAACTCGCTTCGGAGCGGCTACTGCGAAGCGAACCGCTAACTTCTTTCGCTCGCACATCTCATCTCGGTCGAATATGGAAGTGCGATAGAGATGGAGATATTTATTTATTTATTTATTTAAGGATTGCCAACGGAGTTAACAATGTTACATTTTATGTGGAAACATCAAGTACTTATGTATGTCTAATTCTAACCCTAATAATAGGCAACCATGGCATGCGTTACAATTTTTCCGTTACTGCACTAAACTATCTAGGCTTAAAACTAAATCAGTCAGACTATGGTTCAAGGTTCAACAACAGATCCCTGATTTTGCATTTGAAGCTGTTATGAGAATCACAAAAAATATCGATATTTTCCTGTTCTGTAACGAGATCATTGTAAGCACGCGACAGGCGAGGTACAGGTGAGTGCTTGCGAAAGTTGGTTTTACAAAAAGGAACGTGAATTAAGGCGTGCCTTATTGCCTCGTGAGGCATGCGAGGTATTTTAGTCGGGACGCTTAAAGTGAACTTATTAACAATTTGAGGTGAATCAATTAGATTGTTCATTGTTTTATACAAGAAAGACATACTAAGCAACGTTCTTCTGTTATTTAAATTTTCTAGTTTAAAATGTTTAATTTTGTCTAGATAGGATCTTACATGTCTAGGTGGTTTATATCGGTATGACAAATGCTTTAGCAATTTCTTTTGAGTCCTCTCTATTCTGTTAATGTGGACTTTATAAACGGGTGACCAAGCGGCACAACAGTACTCTAATTTACTTCTAACATAACTATTATATAGCATTATTGAGGTAGAAATATTTTTGAATTCCTTTCCATTTCTAATAACGAATCCTAACGACTTATTAGCTGATGTTATTATTTTATCGATATGAGTTGTAAATTTTAGTTTTGTATCAATAACTAAATAATCCCAAATCACGAATGTGAGTGACTTCATTCAGTGTCACACCTGCAATGTTGTAAACACTTTTTCTTATGTTTCTCTTCATTGTGAATTTAATGTGAGAGCATTTGATTGGGTTCAAGTACATCTTGTTAAGGTTGCACCAGTCATGTAATTTATTGAGATCTTCTTGCAATAAGGCTGCATCGGTCGTACAGCTAACAGGACGTATTAGTTTAAGGTCATCCGGAAAAGCGTAACAAGTGGAATGTGAGAAAATGTTAGTGATATCGTTAATGAATATGTTGAAAAAGAGTGGTCCCAGATTTGAACCCTGAGGTACGCCAGAGCTGGCTACAATAGGATCAGAACTACAACCATCAAGTACTACTATTGAGGTTCGATTCCCCAGATATGATTCTGACGGTTAAAGTCCAGATTTGAGTAATAGTATCACTACATAGTATAAAACAAAGTCGCTTCCCGCTGTTTGTCTATATGTATGCTTAGGTCTTTAAGGTCTCTACCCATTACACCGTATCATACCATGACCGTACTATGAACGTGTCAGACAAATGTTTTTTCTTTATATTAAAAAGTGCTGGTGCCGGAACGGTCTAGTGGGCATCATCTCATAATGGCTCATACAAAGAATATTTTCTTGCATGTGACGGTACGTTTACGGTCATGGTATGATACGGTCTAGTGGGCACAGACCTTTAAAACTACGCAACGGATTTTGATGCGGTTTTTTTTAATAGATAGAGTGCTTCAAGAGAAGGTTTATACGTATAATATAATATAGTACCCGTGCGAAGCCGGAGCGGGTCGCTAGTACAAACTATAATAGTACGCACTGAGGATTAATCTGTCGAAGAAATATAAGATTGTCCGCAAATGATTATTTTATTTATTTATTTATCGGGTATCGCATTATAATCTATACCAGCTATACTAATATTACCAGTGGCTTTGAAAGCTGCAGAACACGCGATTCTGTTGGAAAACAAAAACTGAATTGACAAAAAAACCTGTAGATATAATTATCGAACCATCTCACAATATTTCACGAGAATCAGTTGAAAAATTTAATCTGTAGAGATGAACAGCCACACAGCCGGATACCCAGATAGCTGGACGTCTGGACAAAAGTTTTTTTTTTGCCCAGACTGAAAAACGCTTGCTCGCTCGTTCAACAAACAGGTGACATTTGTGGATCTGTTAACTTTTGGAAGTTTGTATGGGGGGTAATCTCTAGACCAACTCGCCCGATATAAAAAATCTAGTATATAAGTTTCTGTCAAAAAAATCATTTTTAGGCACAAGTTTTTATTGCCGACTGTACTTTTCTGAATACCGCCCTCAACTACTCATTGAGACGATTTTAACGAGCCCAAACTCAACGAGGTTACGTCGGTTAGGTACCTATTCAATTCCCATGGCCACCTTCTGTCTCCATCATCAGCAACAAGTTAAACATAGTTACATAGTTAGGTACAAACATTGCAAGTTAATAGAAAGCTTGTAAAAATGGACCTTTCGGTATAGATTAGATTAGATTAGATTTATTTATTTCGAGATAAAAATTACAATATAGATTCGCATACAATGTCAAAATTATAAGAATTTATATCACGATCGTCAATAATAAATAATAAGAAATAAAAATTTAATAATATTCAAATTTCAATACAGAAAGTGGAAATAGTATCTCCGATTACGGATTGTCATTTAACAACTAGTGGATAATACATTTTAAACAAAAATAAACAATGTCAATTTACGTATTACGATTTCACAGTAGAAAATACAATATAAATGTTACACAAGAAATAGTATCAGAATTAGGTATCAATAAATCAAATAATTACTTAAAACATTATTTCCATGAACTCGTGAACAGGGTACAGACGGTTATCCAACAAAAGATTTCTCAGTCTACGCCCAAATGTTACGTCACAAGGTTCGTATCTTATATCGGCGGGTAGGTGCTCGAAATAAGTAGGCCCAATACCCGGGGATTTTTCTTTGAAAGCGCCATGCGAAGAGGAACTGTCATTAGGCGCCCAGTTGAACGAAGCTCTTTACCCGTTACATTCACACGAGCAAACTGGGAGATGTTTTTTCTTACAAATAAGAGAAGCTCGAACAAATGTTGTGAGTAGTGCGTCATTATGCGTTGCGTCGAGAATAGCTCCCGGCAGGGGTGCCGATGCTTGACTCCTACAAGTACCCGAACTGAACGTTTTTGCATGACAAGAACTCTTTGCGCATCCGTGGAGTTACCCCATAGGAGGGTACCGTAGGACTTATTGCGTAGGATATATAGGCTATATTGCGTTCTAACTGTGTAAAACACGGGCTGAGAAGCGCGGGCAACTAGTAATCTATGATACATTTATTAGACTTTTATTATCTAAGCAGCCATTACTTTCCGTAAAACAAACGCTTTTAATTACCACATTCATTTGCATTTATTGCAGCCGGGAAAATACACAACTAAAATCGAAATGAAATACACGACTAACAAAACCCGCTGAAAAATCAACCCTAACACGTTCAGATTAGGTTGACTTTAAATAGATGAAGAGTTCGAGATGTGATCTTTTGTTTTGGAGGGTAGTTAGTGGTCGTCTATCAGTGTCCGGAGTGCCTGTTGATCCGAATGGCAATCTATTAATTTCCACTTTATCTCGAATGCGTTCGGATACTGCAATAAACGTATAATACTAAACGTTTAAACGTACCTAAATAAAAACTACTATTAAATTGTACAAACATTGTCTAAAAACTTGTTTGCACCGTGTGTTACTAAGTGTATGTTTTTCATACGTAATATAATTCAGTAGGTATTATAAAGTAGCGGCGGAAAGCACGAGCAGGGTCGTGCGTTCCGCTGTATAAAATAAAAATAAATAAATAAATATATTTGAATCTACGTTTCAGTTTAATGAAAGATTTCGTTTGAGAAGCACAAAAATGGAAGAGCTGATTGAAATCATCGGACCTGGTTTGCAACGGTTGACTGAGAGAAGCCAGGCCCTGTTGTTGCTTTACATTGGATGGGTACGGGAGCACAGTACCACGCAGTAGCTGATATGCATGGTATATCAAAAGCAAGTGTGTGTCGAGCTGTTAATCAAACGATTAATTTGGTAGTGCAAAACATGTTCCCGAATATAGTCAAGTGGCCAGCACACATAGAACGTGTAGTCGAAGCATTTCACGGACTAGCGGGGATGCCTATGGTTGCTGGGTGTTTAGATGGCACTCTAGTGCCTATTGAAGCCCCAAATGAAAACGAAGAGCAGTTTGTCGACAGGCATGGAAACCACTCCATAAATTGTTTGGTAGTTTGCGGTCTCGATCTACATTTTTATTATTCGTATGCTAATTGGCCTGGGACAGTGCACGACTTAAGAGTTCTACGCAACAGTGCTCTGTTTCGTAGAATGGAAAATGGCTGGAGACCGTTAATGAATAAAATATTACTCGGAGACAGTGGCTACTGAAGGATTGGTTGACCCCACCTTTAATAACGAATCCAAATGACCAAGCTAATAAAACTTTTCTGCGAGCTCATAAAAAAACTAAAAGAGTAATAGAATGTGCTATCGGGATTCTTAAAGAGAAATTTCCGTGTTTAAATCACTTGCGGCTACAATGCATGCAAAATTTTTAATTGTGCGGTTACTTTGTGTAATTTCGCCCGAACTAGCCAAGACGAATTATATCAATCAAAATGATAACGGGGATAATAGAGACGAAGGAGTTGCTCGACTATTTTAGAAATTAAATTAAATTAAATTAAAAGACGTAACATATAATAACAATATTAGAGTGAATAACAAAGGAAGTGAACATAAAGCAATATGTAACATTTTTATAATAGGTCTTCTACTGTCCCATCTTCGTTTATTCGACAAGTGTCGGTAATTAAAAGTACTTCCTCTGTTTCTGGGTACAGAGAATATTGTGATTTAATATTTCATTCTTTTTCTTTTCTATAAATGTCTAATTGTAAATTATAGTTTTGTAATTTTAGGTTCTCAATTTCAAGCTCCAGTCTTTTTTCCTTAAATTATTGATTTCCTGTAACTCCGTATGTTTCTGGCTTTCTTCCATTACTATAGTTTTGCCTGTAATAAGATACATTGTTACAATTCATAAAATAAACCAATGGCTGCTGCTCACATTATGTCAATCATTTTTAGATATGTTTCGGAGGTCTCCATTTAGTAGTATTTAATAGTTTTAGAATTTAGAATATTAAAATAAACCAACAGCTAGTGCTTCAATAAGTATGACTCATGAAAGTTTTTAGTTAGATTTTCATTGAAAATGAATATAAAAGCTTGAAACATGACTGCAGAACAAATAATTAATACCTACGTTTAATCTTTTTATTTTCCGGAATTCGTGCCCTTGCTTCGTCCTGAATTTCAATGTCAGCTGATTCCAAAGTCTTATCCGCAAATGTTTCCGGTTCTTCCTCTATATTTTCTTCCAATATATCGACCGCATGAAGGCCAGCCACAGTCGGTGAATCTTTTCCCAAAATTTGCAATACTAGCTCGTCGACTGCAGTTAGTTTTTTACCTGCCCCTCCGGCAGAACCAGTTTTTTTTGCGTTGTCAACCTTTGCCTGTTAAAGAGCACAAATAATATGATTTTTTGTTCGCAAGTAACGAACGTTATTCAGTACTATTTGATGTGTATCGTACAATTATTTTAAATCAAGTCGACACTCGATATACTTCGCTTTCCACTCATTTATACATGTAAGTAATCTGCATTATGACAGTCGAATCTTTGAGTGCTATTCTATAAATAATCATATTTTAGGTTTGTTATCTGATATTAATGTAAAGAATAACAATATAACGTTAAAGTAAAATATACACTAAACCACACCGCATAAAGAATAAAATATGTTGAAATATTTAACTTTAATAATGATATAATTCTGTGTTCACTTACCATAGTATTTTTTTTAATATTCGGCCAGTATGCATCTCTCACGTATTTAATAATCTTTGGCCGCAGAAATCACTTGGAGAGACTAATACTTAGTTGCCATTCCTCCCATTGTCTTCGCTGATCTTGTTTCGTTAACAAATCCGAGAAGCTCCCAAATAGAGTATCTTAAGCTTCTAAAATGATCCTAAGAGCCATTAACTTTAGATCCATTTTAATTTATAATGTAAGTATAAATCGTAATCGAAGCCACACAGTTCGCTATTACCGCCAATGTACAAACGTCAAAAGAAAACAAATGAAAAAATTGCGGGAAGTTTTCCCGCCATTTTTAATAGGTAAAGTAGGCATGGGTGTTGAGTCATTCAGCCTAGCCAGACTAATATTTATTATTAGCCTACGTTTATTAGTTACCAGTCTTGTAATTATTTTTGAGAAACGGAAATTATTAGAACTAATATTATTTTGACTACAAACTAATATTTACGAGAAATAGGCCTCAGGTGTGACTACACTGGTTTCCCTCGGGTGAGGTAAATAAAGTTTTGTAAACACTCTGATATCAAGTTTGTAATTTTGCCACCATTCATTGTATTATAAGATACTACGATGCACACATCTACATTCGAATAGAAGACGCTTAAGGCAGTAAGCCTCTGAAATAGACAGGTACATAGACCATAATCACTGTATAAAATAATTATAATTTCCAGTTCAGTGAAAATTTTAAAATTATTTGCCACGAGGATTTGAACCGACGATCTCTGCATTCCGTGCATTGCTATGACCCAAGTTGGGTTTATGCCCAACGAGGTATCGTGGGCTTTCACGATATTTTCCTTCACAAAACAAACAAACAAAGTGATGGCGTAAATCGACATCTACAAACGAGTATTTTGATTTAGGTAAACAACTTCAGTAAAGCCCTTCCTGTATGTAGTGGTGAAGTATTTGAATATACATTACATATTTAAATTGTCTAACACAAACATAATAAATGCCTATTCGTACACGATGTGGGTGCTGTCGAATGTACTCATATTATTATGACACAATTTCATAATGATTTGCTATTTTTAGACGTTCTTGTAACCTAAAAATACATATTAAATCTCAGTGAACTTTGTAGCCTTTGTTGATATATTATTATAATTTATAATGAACATGCTAATAATATACAATGTTGTTGAAAGTTGAAAGTCCATTCTATACACAGGTAAAAGGATTTTTGAAATCGGTCCGGTGGTTCTGGAGATTACCCATTACCTTCATACTTATAAACTTACAAATCTAGGTACAATCTCACAGACTTACAAGACAGGCTTTATGATATGAGTACAGATTAGTGTAGAAGTAAAAATTTATACTTAGCTGTGAAATCGTGAGTAACCTACGATAGGTATTATACCTATTTATTATTATTGTTGATTTATGGGCCTTAATATGCGGCTTCGACCAGCAAGTGATCTATTGTGGCAGCCCTTTTTTTAGAGTTCCCCGTTAGGGCCCGTTGCCTCCAGGAAATTCTGGATTCTTTGGGTGGTGATATGTTTCACCTCTTCTGGGTGCTCGACGACCCTAGGTTGGTACTTCTTTAGGATAAGAGAATGTGCTTTGCTGTTTTCTCTGTCTCCTGGCAGAACCTGCAAGTTGCGTCCTGTTTCATACCCATTTGAAACAGGTGCTTGTTCAATTTGAAATGTCCTGTCAGGATTCTCGTCACTGCGCAGGTTTTGTGCCGTTTGAGATGTAATAGCTAGTTTATTATTGAACCCTTTGATTAAGGTTTTAGCCTGTTATTGTCCTTTGGCGAATTTCCACAGCTTGATTTCCTCTCATTTTTCTGCGTTGTTTAGTAGAGAATATGCTTTCCGTTTTGTGATACTACAGAACAGTTCTGGGCCGACCAGAGTTGTGTTTGCGCTCTTCCTTGCAAGTTCATCCGCTTTTTCATTTCTCTACTCTACTGACTCTAGGGATTCTAGTGCCAGCAGAGCAGCTTGGCTGTCTGAGTTGATGTAGATGTGTTAGTTTCTTAGGTTTTTTTCAAGATTGATCTCCACGCATTCATTTATTGCGAAGAGTTGTGCCTGAAAGATAGAGGCTCATGCTGACGTTAGCTTTGAACTTTGACCTCTCATCGTAAATACCGCCATCCAACAACATCACCTTTTTGATCCATCTGCGTGATCTACCAAGTGTGCTTGAAGTGAGGAAGAAGGGATTGAAGTGCATTTGATCGTTTGTCCATTTGTCTCTCGGAGGTATTTCCACTACAGTTTGGTGAATTTGGATTCCACGTATTTGTTATCAGTGGGCAACGGGCAGATAGAATAATATGACGTTCACTGTATTATATTACTCTGTGGTCACTGATTTCTGCTCTTACTGCTATCCATTAAATATCATACTCGTATTATATTAATCTAATTTTCTATGTCTCAAATACCTACACCAGCTTATCGAATCTCAGTGAGTACATTGACATTTCTCTAATAAATCTAATGGCTGCTAATGGATAGGTCTATTTTAGGATACATTAGACGTACTTCAATTAACATGTAACTCAATTACTCCTCGAAATGTGCCTTACACACTGAGATATATTTAGAAGGCTGACAAAGAAGACTCTAGCCTTTATAATAAGTATACGATAACTAATTCAACTGTAATTCATATTATTATAATGCTTTGAGGATAATTATAAATAAATAATTTTAAAAATATTTATGTTTTACCTGTTTACCTCTGCCTACCTACATGTTATTTTTTTTCTTCTTTCACTAAAACTTGATGTGCAGTAAGTATTATTTGTAAATATTGAATCATATTTTATTTCATAATTTAGGGCAATTTTAACCTTCAGTGTAACGTTTGATCGATGCGCACGTAAATAAGTATTAAGTATTGTACCTTATTCCAAGCCTAAACAATTGGAGATGGCAACATCTGTTTCCATTGGCAACAATCCCAGTGGTTCCAATAATTTAGGTTTTACCGCCAAAATCCCCACCTTTGACTTTGAACCAGCATGACGTCAATATCGGCTGCTCGCCGAGCAGCCATCATTGGCGTTCTGTTTCTTGCAGAGGCAACACGTAGTACTAGCCTCGGCAGTACTACATATAAAAAACGGAAAACTCCTTGTAATTTTCTGATCGTAATGTTCCATGATAGTGTCAAAATTGACAGTTTGTATGCTACAAGCTACAGTATCAACGAAATGAAGGTGCACGATTGTACTCCGCTAACAAAAGGTCGCGGGTAGCGAGGATTCTTCACCACCTGGTCACGGACGGATGCTAGTATTGGAGGAAATCGTGAGTAGTACCTACTCAGAAGGTAAGGTGCTTTATTATTCCTTACGCATAAAGGAAATTTTGATGACTAAGGTTTTTGGTCAATTTGCGTACCTGATGACTTTGAAGCCCCCTTAAGTTGTTTCTCCATTAAAACTGGCACGGCCTAACCATATGCTAGTGCTCATTTAAAGGAGATTGATTTTAAATTCAAAACTACCCTCAATTCGTCGTGTACTGCAATTGTCTCAGGAGCGCACCGGTATAATTACCGTATGTCGGTTTCTTCTATTATTTTCAAGTCGTTATATATATGTCAATCTAACTGAACCTAAATTTATTAAGATATTGGGCGGTGCTCACTGGTTAGCTGCCATACGAGTGTCGATTTAAATGAGATACTTAAAAAATATGTTCATATTATCTTCTGGTTTTGCCGTGTAAGCAGTTGCTGATTGATTATATTTACATATACTACTTCTTCGGTAGTATAGAGGTAAGTATTCCCGCCTGTCACGCGAGAGACCGGGGTTCGATTCCCCGCCGGAGAGCCACGTAATATATGCGTAATTGAGTTTTCTGAGAGCTCTCTACTTTTTCAGTAGTACCTAGTCTTGGTCAGACTGTGCCAAAGGGGGGCCTGATAATTATTGGAGGTCGCATATGTGTCTACTGGCCATAAGTAATCGTTATTACGACATGCCTGTCACGATTTAAATATACTTAGAAACCGTTTGTTTACGTTCCTTTGTATTGTTACTTGCTGAAAATAAACAGACCACGAAACATCTAGCGTATCACTGAACTCTGCTGTAGTGTTGATTTAGACACGTTTTATAGTCAATTCACATTAATAATCACCAGAGAGTCGATGCTACCCCGCTGCGCGGGGTGTCTATTTCTGGTCCGAGGGACACAAGTGAACCCTAACCTAACCGACCTAAGACGGAGTTCACTTAAGACATATACTTTAGTCATATATTCCATTCAATGATCATACTTGTACTTAATACTTCCTGAAAATAGTTTTTAGTCGTCGCGTAGACAGACTGAGAGTAACTGTTGCGTACATTCCGCTGAGAGCATACAGGAGAGAATCTCTAATGAAGAGTTACTATGTATTTATTTATATAATCATGAGTTCGTAGCCATGTGTTGACTGTTACGCAGCGGACGCTTGTTAGAGTTCCAACATGTTTCATATGTTTGAATTTCAGAAGCTATAAGGTATTTTCCAGCCTACGCTCTCCTGCGCAAGGAGTTGCTACCAACCGGTCAGCAGTCGCTCCTGCGCCAGCTAGGCAAACTTGCCAATGGTACAGGCAAAGCATAATAAGAAGTCCTTAGATACCTTGCCTTCCGCAGCTTAAAGCTCTCGCTGGCTCTACCGAGGTACATAAAATGATGTAGCAAACAAGGTTGGTCGGAGTGGGGCTACAGCGCGGTTTTCAACGAAGAACAGGTTGTAATAATCAGGACAGTCTAAATACTGTTCACCAGTACCCTCCCCTCAAATGTTGTCAGAACCATTGACGGAAGATATCGAGAGACCTTGCGGACCACGAGTTTTTTATTGCCGGGTATACCAGGACTATTGGACGTAATTTCTCTGGTCCTGAAGAGGGCAGGTGGACGGAGTAATTAATTATTGAAACGACTTCATGTCTGTAAGTATATGTGGATCTTACCCACATATTGTCTTTTTCAAGGTTCACGATTTTGACCACGTGATTGGATGGTGAGACTGGGCTTTTATGCATACTTTTTAGTCCTGAATGACTAAAAATTATACATATAACATACAACGACAATTGCCGAATGTAATATACTTCGATTTAGATATTTGTCTAGTCTCTCAATTTTTCGGCGGTAGCTCATCATTCAGGTAGTTGAGGTCCTCAGATCTCGAAGCCTGTGTGCGCCAGAGTCATTCTCAGCTGAAAGGATTCAGCACAAAACACGAGATTTTCATGAGATGTTAGGAAAGTACCTATAAAGTAAACGTCCCAATATTTGACATCTTCTATTTTAATAATTCACATATTGCTCGCCTTTTTCGCTTAGTAAGTTGAAAGTACCCAGTATTGGCCCCGTGTACACTGGAACGGTTACCTTACCTATGCTTTCTTTACTCTCTCTGCCATAGACTGGGCATACACCCTCAGTCTTGGAGTAAGTCGCTTTGATGAATATTATCCAACAATATGTGCTAGATAAAGTTGAAGCCTGGTGGTCCACTTGTATTAATTAACTATTTGTCTATATCATCACCATTTTTACTGGCGTCAGATCTGTATTAGACGGCGATAACGACTGCTAACGCAGGGTATAGTGAGTCTTGTTGATACGTTAATTTTCCTGGCATGTTGTTAGTACCGACACCTAGGGAAAGTAATAGACCGACATACTCGTCGCTATCAAACATTTGTGTTGTACCAAGTAGCATATATTCAGAATCACGCGCTAAATCGCCGTCACCTTCGTACCTACTACATGCATTACAGTCGTAGGTCATACTCCACTAGGGTAGATCGATTTTAAAGATTTTGCTGTCAGTAGGAGTGGCCTACTCTATTCAAAAGGGACTTAAACTATAACGAAGTTCTGGGGTGCTCTGTCAGATCTCTTCGCGTTGAAGGAAGCCCAAGTAGTTTCGGTACATACCTACTTAGTGATTAGTTCAGTTAGTTCATCGCTGGTCACAGTGTGTAATTTCAATCGGAGTCTTTCTCGAAACAGTTTTCTCTTATCTAAATGTTAAACTATTACCTAGTTTGGCGTTTTATTTAGTGAGCCCGCATATAATTATCCCATGGAGATTCATTAGACTACACACTTTGTAGCTGACAGACGCCTTACCATAATCTATTTATTAGATGGTTGTAAAAGTTTGGCTGATGAGTATAGTGGGACATCCCAAAGTTTACTTTTTAGCACTATGTTGGGGTCACCTAGCGCATCTTTTAAACCAACTTAGCTAAGTATTGCAAGTACGTACTTACAAATTAAATTACGTTTGAACAGATCATTACCTACACAGGTATTATCATGAAGTTTTGTGGTCGAACACGAATCCTTGCTGAGTTCACTCTGTTGTTAGTCAGGATTTCAAAGTTCCATCATCCCAGGTGGGTATATTGAAGTGGCTCGATATTTGAGACATTTTGGTGGAAGTAATATTAAATATGTTGAAATAAAAGTTCAACCCGATTTTGGCTCTAGGGTTTCCAATGAATTACATATCGCTCCTTGAAAAACATAGTGTCACTACGCAAAAGATGACGTTTTCGAGTTAGCAACGCCATTTAGCTCGTCTAATCGTAACGCACGCAATACGAAGACACCTATCGCTCTAGTTCTTTTAGAAGCGACAGAGGGCGCTAATGTCGTTATGGCAAATAGTGGAAATAGGTGCGTGCCTTAATGGAACAATGTCATGTTCGTATTAGATCCCGGGATGTAGACCGAAATACAGCCGATTCTTTGAAGAAGGTTGTCATTTTTTGCTTAGTGACGGAGTTCCGTGAGGTTAAATGGTAAGTACGACAATTTTCTTACGAAATATTGTATCTATCCGTACAATGTCACTTTGTACTTATAATTTGGTATCAATATCGGGACTCAATTTTAAGCAGTAATGTACTTTTCGCTTTAATGACACTTCTACTTTAGCACTTTTAAACTTTTTGGAATGAGTAAAATGACGGTATATCTGTAATGACGATATTGCTTAAAACTCTAAGGCTTAATGCAGGTTAAAAATAACGCTATACTGTATTTTATCTTTAAATGACATTTTCGTTTTAATAAGCCGAAAGGAGTTTACTCAGCTCAGACGTCATAATCTGTTTAGTGTCAATTCTGTTAGTTTAATTTACTATAACTACACTGTTGACTATAATGAAGTGAAAACTGCTATTTTGAGCTTAATGCCATTACTACTAAAAGAGGCCGCTTAAAACTGTTTGATTAAGTAATTTCACTTATTGTTTAATGTCACTGTGTGTGATAAATACAATTACAAAGCAGTTGAAGATTGATTACCTACTAGACTAATATAATTTTTCCGTCGTCATTTTTATAAAAACTATTTATTTATTGAAAGTGTTCTTAGAAAAGAAACGTACTTGAAAATAGCGAGTAAAATTTGAAAATGTTTACTAATATCTTTTGTTTAAATTTTATTTCTGATAGGTATTTATGGTGGGGACACGCACACGCAAGCAGCGTTCCCGCGCTGGATTGCGATTGCAATGCTCTGCGCGAGAAAGCTGCCCACGCGAGGGTCGCCCGTTGCCTCCCTCACCCGTTTGCCAAGCTCCTGTGGAGCTATGAGTGCCCCTGCCCCACGAACCTAGTGTCTCGACGCCGAAAGCGATGAATTCGTATTGGGTGCCGAGACAGCTGTACTTGGCTACCTTTTGACGCTCCCGAGTGTCCGCCGCGGCGCCAGCACGCCTGCTGGTCGATGGGAGGGAGGACGCAGCTAGTGTGTCGGCGCAAGTGGCGTCCCACACCAACGCACGGCCCATCTTCCAGGGAATCAACGACATCCCGTCAGGGTGCTTGCCATCGTTCCGCACTATTTGGGGCTCCAGAGGAGCGGGAACGCCGGCACTGCCGAGCGCCCTTCTCAGAATGTCGTTAAGGGCGGCATGTCGAGAGAGGCGGCTGGCGCCCGAAGAGCAGGCGAGCCCGTGGTGCATGGCCGAGGCTATCTACTTAAGATCCACAAGAAGCACAGCTGTGGTCGGCACATAGAGCAACTCCAAGCCGGAGACCGGTGGCTATGCGAAGCGTCTCTGGGTCGATAAAGGTGCCGGTGTTAGGCGAAGATAGGCGTGGGGCCAGTGACTTGACTCTGGCCTTGATGATGCGAGAAGCGTCGCTCGGTCCCTGCCTGTCGCGTTGTCTAGAAGTGAGTTTAGGGTGGAAACTGGTGCTATGGTATCCCAGGCCCTCTGTATCTTAGGTCGGGACGGAAATTTTTGATTCGGTTCAGCTACCCAGGCATTCGAGGCCTCAACAAGGCACGCAATCTCGCAGTTTGTAGCCGGAGAGGCTTGAAGAATGTGAGATCGGAGGTGCTATGAATTGAGGCCAAGAATGCCGGCAGAGCAACACTTGAAATTTTACGGGTACCCAAGCCACCATACTTGGCGGCTTAGGTCCACGCCTGCTCGCTAAATCGGATATTCAAAATAGATTCAATTTGGGATTTTAAAAGTAGGTCGATAGGTCGAAGTAGATGGGGGTATTCCCAAATGGGACAACAACGGACCAGGTAATTGAATTTTGGAACGAGTAAACAAAATTTTAAAATAGACAGAGCAGAATGACTACTAATTTTGAGAAGGCGGTTTGAATGGGCAGTAAATTTCGAAATAGATTTACTCCAAAGAGGAGGGCTGGCTTCGTTGAAGATGGGTGCTCCGAGAAGATGCAGACAGTCTTTGGATATAGTTACGTGATAAGATAACTCATGTGAATTAATAAAAAAGTTATTGTAAGTGGTAATTATCTTGACATTTTGAAGACTGAAAGTCGTTTCAGTTGATTTACTTTAGTAATTTTTTTATTGTTAAGAAGTAGGGCCAAAAAGCCATCACGATTCTAAGAGTCTTCTTTTAAGAGATATTTTTGAGAGAATATAAGACTAATTTGTTCGTTTTTGAGACTAAAAGTCATTAACTTTAATAAACGTTGATTAACATTGATATAAAAATGTTTTATTAGCGATTCTTCATTCAAATAAACGGTAAGTTCTTTGAAATAACCGGATATAGTGTCATTTTTCCAGAAATTTAATCAAAGTTAAGGGAACCTTATGTGACATTAAGCAAAAAAAAATGGAATAATGACATTACAATTTTCTTTAAATTCGATTATATAACAGTAAAATAAAAATACCACAAATTACTGTTATATGTAACAAGCTTAGTCACAAACCTAACAAAAACGAACAAAACAATGTTATTTTTATTACGAACACGGCAGTTTTAGACGGTTCAAGATTTTTAAAACTTTGAGACCCTGTACTCAAAAAACACGTTTTTCTCGTAATGACACTATGTTTTTCAAGGAGCGATATTCAAATTGTCTTGCTCGAAGTTTTTTATTCCAAATATAGACCCACTTATCAAAACATAGATTGACGTTATTTGTCCCCGATACAATGAGGATTTATAGGTGATTAAGTTATGAACATGTGACTTTGTTAAGCCAGCTTCATGCACAATTCATTCATGCTTTTCTGAACGATGCTAACGCACATATCTAGTAGTGTGAACAGTATAGGCAATCGTCAAGCTGGCTTGACACTCATTATTTTATTTATACCTAATCGTCTTGGAAAGTGGTAAGTGATTGATTACAATTACGTGCTGTGCTACTATATTTCACAAAGTTTATAAGAAAACTTTCGGCTTTTAAAACACGTCCAGATCCGATTTGGTAGTTTGATATAATTATTGAATATGGAAATTACCCGAGTTTGTACATGAACATTTCACTGCTGTACAGTTTTCTTATAAAAAGCTAACTAATATTTGTTTTTTCACATTGGCGTTCTAACGAAACTATACAGTTCTATTTGCAATCCTTTGAACCAGCAGCCGATAACAAACACTTCTCAATTGTTTAGGCTTGGAATAAGGTACAATACTTAATAGACAAATTTTACCTAAAAATAAAATGTATATTAAGTTACTTACCTTATTCCAAGCCTAATTTCATTGCTGCCTGCTGGCATATGCTTAAATATCTTTCAATGTTTATTAACATTACATAATAATACCATAATATCTTAGTATTTAAGCTTATTTTTCAGAGACACAATTTAGTACTTAAGCTTATATTTCAGCCATAAAACCTAGTTTTTAAGCTTGTATTTCAGGAACACTTAGTACTTAAGCTCTTATTTCAGCTGTACCTATAGAGTATCATAATTTGTCTTCTTCAAAACTAACCACCTACACCCAATGCGGTGTTTGTTTATATAACATAGTATTGCCATCGGACTACCGACCGTGGCTACATCGCCACCTGTCTATCTACAGTGGCTATCTACCGTCCACATATTTCATATTGGACGGCGGACTCAATTGAGAATCCAATGATGGCTGCTCGGCGCGCAGCCGATATTGACGTCATGCTGGTTCAAAGTCAAAGGTGGGGATTTTGGCGGTAAAACCTAAATTATTGGAACCACTGGGAGTGTTGCCAATCGAAACAGATGTTGCCATCTCCAATTGTTTAGGCTTGGAATAAGGTAAGTAACTTAATATAAATTTTATTTTTAGGTAAAATTTGTCTATTACATTTAAAAAGCACTGCTATCGCATGCACTGTCACAAATCTTGGCCACCAATACGGTATTTTGCATCAGTAAAATTTTTTTTTTTTTACATGAGCTATCAACAGGTCTGGGGTAGAATGAAGCTTCAACTTAATTTTATTGTTGTAAATGTACTTAAATGCATAAAGATGCAGAAAAATGGACGCAGAAAATAGTGACGCATTGCCTTACAATAGTGACGCAATGGCCTTACAATAGTGACGCATTCCCTTGCATTATCATGCCAGATTCATACTAATATTGTGTTTTAGACGTTTCATAAAAATAATCTATTCGATTATCAGTCAAATTATTGTGCGGGTAACAGAGGAGCTATGTATATAAGTTGATACTTTTCTTTGAGGTATCATAAAGAGTTGACAAAACTATATCATATAACATCAAGAAAGTAAAGTTACAATTCTCCATTTGTCAATTTCCTAGGATACTGTTCATAGGCCTAGTCTAGAGCCCGAGGCCCGATTTAAGTTAAAATGTACTATACGGATTGAAAAGGCCGCTTTAATATACAGACATAGATACACGCCTTTATTCCCAAAAGGGGTAGGCAGAGCACATGAAACTTACGTTCCATTGCCACTTTTAGCGTAAATGTGGGTATAAAATATCGACAAAAAGTGAAATCGCAGGTTGCTAGCCCATCGCCCACAGCGCACTTCAAGCTCCCTCAGTCGACTATTACGACGACGCCCACAAGAAGAAAGGGGGTGGTGAAATTCTAACCCGATACCAGACCGCTCATATTCCCTATTTAAATGCATAAAATGTAACCTAAATGGTATTCTACATTGCATCGAAGAGAGCACTGTATTGGCAAAGTGACAGTGTACCGGATAATATAATTAATGGAATCACCGTAGTACTTATGCTTATAGCTATGGAACGGGTCTATGAATAGGTTAAAGCCCAAACTGGCATCTGTTGGCGCAAGGCGCACGTCCCGCGCAGCCTCCCTATTGACCCCATTCCGTTCCAGGTCATCGGCGGATGAATGGGTTTTCCGAATGAATGGATGTACACAATTCATGAAAGTGGACGTTTTTAAAAATAGAACTTAAGAATGACGTTAATGTAACCCACTCTGTTATTATGTGGGTGCGTCCTGTCCGCGAATGCATTTATTTATTGCAAACCATGGTGTACGGTCAGCAACAAAAGTAACTGCGCAATCGAAGACGTCAAAAGCTCTTATTCCCTTTTAATAAAGACTTTTGACGTCTTCGTTTGCGCAGTTACTCGTACTTTTGATGCTGACTGTACATATATTATACATTCGTGATGTCAAGAAATAGAGAATGACATGGCTTCCTGACAGGGTATGACAAAACACTTTTTTTTTTGGATATACACATGACTGAGTGAATATTATTAGAAACTATCTTGCATAAACATGATCGAATAGTAGGCTTTTTCTAGTAGGAGTGACTTCAGTTTGCTTGTGAATAAGTTGTTACTATCAAAAAAAGAAAATGTTTAATAGGTATCTTATTATAATATATTTTTATAGTTCGGTAGGTATGGCCTTTTTAGGGTTCCGTAAATACCAATATCCTATAAACCAAATGGCAAAAAACGGAACCCTTATGGATTCGTCATGTCTGTCTGTCCGTCCGTATATTAGGCATTTTATTCGAAAACTATAAGGTGTATTTGAATAAAATTTTGAGGATAGGTGTAATATAAATATAATTTTGTTAGCCGCTACATACTTTTGTAATTAACTTACTAAAAAAAAATTTTTTAGGTGTGCACACACCAACACACCATACATAAAACGGAAAGTAAAAAAAAAAACAATGCAAGCCCACATGTGGCACATCAATCGATAGGCCTTTCAAAATATGTAAATATAAGGTTTCTCAGCATTTTTTTTAATTAAGTGAATAGAGTCGGAGATAATCGCCCCGAAAGTCACTAAAATTGTGTCCCCCCACCTCTCTTATTATATTATATTAGGAAAACGCTGATTAAATTATTATTCTCAAATATGCAATGTAATATTGACGTTATATTCATCACAATGGCGGCAAAGTATCGCGTTTGGGGTGCGGCGAGACGAGAGGTCCATAATAGAATTTCATACAAAATTGATGGTGCCTGCTAAGTTCATCTTTTGTTTCAATTTATTATCAATTTGTGACACAACCACATTACCATGGCTTTCAGACCGTGGACCTATAGAACCTATAGCTTGTGCTGAGTATTATAATACTCAGCACAAGCTATGGTACAGTTCCCGGCAAACAACTTGAACATGCGGGACCACGTGCGGGACGAAGTGAGGACAAAGAGAATATAACCACTACGTTTTAAGAAGCGGAACTTCATACATTGTTTTATTATTCTCTTATGTCTACTACCAACGTGAAGAAAAAATGAGTGCACTTTATTGCCTTGTAATAAGGTGCAAAAGTTCTGTGTTTTGTTAGGTTGGCTAAGATGCGTGAACTATCCCGTACATTTTTTCATTCTATGAGAGTTTCTAAAGGCTGAGTGAGGGGGCAGCTCGCACGTACAATTCAATTTCATTTGAATTGTACGTGCATTCAAATTCAATTGTACAATTCTCCTTTGCGCAGGCAAGGTTATTTGCTCAAGTTGTTTGCCGGGAATTATACCTAATAATAATACCACGACCGAGCCAGAGGGTAGTATACAAATTTCTATAAGTGTGACACAGAGAGATATTTTATTCGTTGTCCTTGTGTCCGTTCAGTTTTTTTTTAATTTGCTGCAATTGCGTATGAGGCTGCGGCAAAAAAAACCATTACCCGCCCAAATTAAGTAGGTTGTTTATGTTAAGTCCAGTACTTAATTAAGCTGTATAGAGCTTTTCCGTCCCTTACCTATAGTGGCAGCGCGGGTACGTAACGATCGATATAAATACTTTTGATATATTTTCACTGGATATAACGATTAAAGGATATATGCACTTTTGATA
Organism: Epinotia bilunana; assembly: GCA_947049275.1. Classification (NCBI taxonomy): domain Eukaryota; kingdom Metazoa; phylum Arthropoda; class Insecta; order Lepidoptera; family Tortricidae; genus Epinotia; species Epinotia bilunana. Next base: position 9,561,173 of record OX346275.1, on the reverse strand, counting down.
ACAACATTTGATATATTCTCATGTAATACAGCGGGTATATCCAATACGAGCAAAGAATTAAACCAGAGGCAGGGTTTAGTAGCGTAATCATTAATTAAATGAACTTTTTAAGTTAAACTTAATTGAAAGCCTGTCATATTTTTTTGAAAAATTACCGAGCAGCAATGTAACGTAAACATGTAATCACGCAGCTGTCCAAAAATAAATCTTGGTGTGTAGTGATATTAATTATTTAGAAACTGTTAGCTAACTGCTTTGTTGATAAAGACTGATACGCACCAGTCTGGGAGGTGGTGGGAGACTGGTCAAAACCGGGATACATTGAAACGTAAGGAGACCTTTGCCCAGCCGTGGTGTTCCACTGACCCTTAAATAAGTAAATCAATACTTAACTGCACAAAAAAATATGGTTCATAACGTTGTGTGGTTATTTCAATAGACTACACCACTAGATATGTAAGTTATTGAATTATTAAATACTTAAGTATTTGTTTATCAACAACCAATTGACATAATCTTGTGCCATTTTAATCAGTCACGATCAGTCACGATAACAATTAGTTGACAGCGTCGTTGATATTAAAATAAAATTACCTCGACGCGCAATGACACCTTTTTTAGAAAATCATTTCATTTCATTTAAATAACTAAGTAATCTTGTTTGTAAATTATTTACCAACAAGAACAGATTATTTACCAACGAGAACAAGATTGCACTCATAATAGTTATTTAATTTGATAACTGAATTTAAATTCGATTTACAATTATTAACTGAACTCTACAAAGTTTGATAGTTACCTACATACAAGGTTGTAACTGAACTGTTTGGTAAGTTTTCGCGTATTTTATTTCAACTATGATTTGACAATGTCAGTCACAATTCAGTCATTAAATTAAAATGCCCCGTCAAACCAATTTTAGTGCTCCTGAATCAATGGACATGATTTTAATGTATAGTGAAGCACATCAAAATGGCTGAGGAGCATTAGAAATAAACAGAGAGCGATTCCCAAATCGTAGAGTGCCAAGTAGCTCTCGAGTGATCGTCAACGCGTTACAGCGAGCTCGTGAAGGTTTGCCAGTGACAAGGAGGGTGGAGGGAGCAGCTGTTAACTATGAGCTTCCAGTCTCATTAGAAGGCCGGATCCTTCGCCATTTTTCATCTGACCCAGAGAGTAGTACGAGAATAGCTGGAAGACGATTTAATATGAGTCATATGACGGTACACAAAATACTCAAACGTGGCAAGCAACATCCTTATAATTTTTTAAAGGTACAAGCTTTGCTGCCGAGAGACTTAATACCACGTTTAACGTTTTCGGAGTGGTTACTCAGTCGTCATCAAGAAAACGGTGATTTCATGTCCAAAATTACTGGACAGATGAAAGCACATTCACCAGGATTGGGTTTGGAATCAACGTAATTCCCATTACTGGTCACGCGTAAACCACCATGACATGAGAGAGACCGGACACCAGTATCGTTGGGCCGTAAACGTGTGGGATCATAGGACCCATTTTCATCGACGGTAACCTGAATGCGGACAAATTCATCCAGCTTATCAACGGGTATGGTAGCAGAATATGTGAACATGCTGCCTGAAGAAGGTCGCCGGGAAACATGGTTGCAGCTGGATGGTGTCCCGGCTCACGCGGCGGTTCGTGTCCGAAACGTGCTAAACGACGTGTTAGAGAACAGATGAATCGGGCGATTTGATCCACGTCGTTGGCCTGCTCGCTCTCCTGATTTAACACCGCTCGATTTTTTTCTATGGGGGAGCAGTAAAAAACGAGGTGTACTCGCAACCTAGGACATCCGTGGAACAACTGAAGAACAAGATAACCGAAGTTTTTCAAAAACTCAGGGACAATACTGATCTTTACCACGTTAGGGAGTCCATTAAACGACGCTGCGAAACTTGCGTTGGATTGCACGGGAGCCACGTGGAGAATCAATACCTGAGGCGGAGATACAGGCGTAATTAAAACTTTTAACTGTGTTTTTGACCGGTATGTAAATAAATAGTTACTTGTAGCCTATTTTTTGTTTTACTTCATGTATAACATCTACAGTTCTACACCATAAGGTACTTTGAAAAAACACGCATCTCATAACATCTTCGGCTATAAGTTTATACCTAACTCAATTGCCAAGGACATTACGAGATACAACATAGCTTTATTAACTTTTGGTTTTAGACATTTCGGAAGTGGATACTTAGACAGCTGACAACTGTCAACGAGCCTTAACTTTAACACGTTGCGTTACATTGCGGGCTGAATTATTTTGTATGGTTAATTTTTTCGTTGTAATTTTAGACTCAAGTTATCTTAATGCACTTATTAGGTCCTGTACTAACCACCATTTAAAGATTTGCTCGTATTGGATATACACGCTGTATAATTATCAACAGATATAATTAACTTGTTTACTTTAACAACTATTAATCTAACAGTCATAACGTACACATCATACATGATGTCGTCATACATGGGATATAACTTTGTTCGATATAAAACTCAGTTGGTATAATGTATACTATTCGCGCAACAAAAAACGAACTTCGTTCGTGTATCTCCCTCTCTATCGCTCGAACTAGCAAGAGCGTCAGAGACGGAGATACACAGACGAAGCTCGTTTTCGTTTCGCGGTAGGCCCTTAGTACGCGTGCCACTTCGGTCAGTTTTATGATTTCTCTTTGTAATCTTTTATTTTAATATTAGCAACAAATGAAGTTTTATTTTTTGAGGTGTCCAATACAGAGTATTTGTGTTGTATTGTATAGTATTGTTAAGTGCATTTGTATGTCATTTTAAGTGAAACAAACTATATTAAATGTAGCACATGCGTCCTGTTAATTTGGAGTTTTATTGGTAACTAGCTTCTGACCGCGACTCCGTCCGCGTGGAACTCGTTTATATCGTAGCTCCATACAATCTTTCACACTTCATTTTATCACCTTAAGTGAGGATTTCCGGGATTAAAACTATCCTTTGTCCTTCTCCGGGACTTAAACTATTTCTATACCACATTTCATGTAAATCGGTTCAGCGGTTTAAGCGTGAAGAGGTAACAGACAAACTGCCACACTTTCGCATTACTATTAATATAGTAATGTGAAAGTGTGGCTCACGAATCCATACTTCCGTAGTAATCTACGGAAGTATGGATTCTGGTCCAGAGGTGTACTTAATCACGTAGGAGTGATTGAGGACTGTTTAACTGTCATTTTTCCATATAAAATTTGGCATTCAGATCTACCTAACGTACGTACAATGCGTTACGTGATCGACCTGCCGGACACGACAGTAATATGGAGCTTTTATACCCGATGGTATGTGGCGTTGGCTTTGATATGCCTACGCGCTGCCATTTCAGCGAATACACAGTGGACAATTGGGTGTTCCAAATCAATGCTTTGTTGGCGACTATAAATAAAGAGGGATATACACTGTGGGCCCGAATAGCCGGACAGATTTTGTGCATCAAACCGAATTGAAGTTCAGCTAGAAATATAGTCACTCTATTTGCACGAGGATTGTGTAGGTTTATCAGTCAGGCGTAATCTATAGTAAAGAGGTACTTCTAATATTCCGCAGTGTCTCAAGACAAGAGTCTTTGACCAGTGTGTGTTGCCAGTGATGACATATGGCACTGAAACGTTCCTCGATAGAAAATAATTCCAAAGTTGGGTCTGTATTTTCCTTTTTTTACTCAGCCTACTCGAGCGATACATTATTTTACGACACAATCAAGTTAATACTCTAAATTAGGTATTTATCTTCTTATTTCTTTTATTTTATCTCATCTAAAAATCTCACTTTATGAAATTTAAATAAAACGTCTCAAGTTAGGTATATTATCGAAATTTGACCAAAAAAGCCATTCCCGAAGAGTGTCACATCTCTTTTCCTCGTGCGCGCAAGGCATCAGCGTATCTCTGTCTAGGGGGGTGTTCGACTCAAATCAAGGCATCGCCTTAACGTCGCGGACGCCCACTATGGGCCTTATTAGGAGGCTCAGTGTCACCCAAAGGGCATTGGAAAGTGCTATGCTGGGAGTTTATCTGCGTGATCGTATCAGAAATGAGGCTAACCGCAGTAGAATCAAGGTACCCGATAGCCCTCCGAATCGCTAAACTTAAGTGACAGTGGGCACATTGCACGTAGAACCGATGGCCATTGGAGCGGAAAGGTTCTCGAGTGGTGACCACATATCGGCAGGCGCAGCGTGGGGGGACCAAGGTGGACTGATGACCTGGTAAAGGTCGCGGGAGTCCACTTGGCTTGAAGTGGGAGGCGCAGGATAGGCCACTCTAGCACTCTGGGGGAGGCCTATGTCCAGCAGAGGACGTCTTTCGGCTGATATGATGATGAATTATTATAGAATGGTCTTTCGGGATCGACACAGGCTATGTTTTATCCCGCGGATTCTAGTGTTTGTAATTAATTGTAATATGACCTAGCAGTGGGCGGCTGATGCTGATATTAAAATATGATCACGAATTGGGTAGAGTTCCCATGTTTATAACATGCTATAGAAATCCATCAATTGTAAAAATAGTGCCATCACCAATCCTAGGGATAATGAGTGGAGGGTGGACCCCGGGCCCTTAAACGTCTGGTCTCAATCTCTTTTGAGTCTCATTTTTGTCTTATGTTAAAAGGGTGTAGACACTAAATAAAATAATCAATATTTTCTTGAAAAAGGATTAATATTGTGGTCAAAAGGAGAAAAAAGCAACGCAAGAGGTTAAATAATCACAAAGTTATAAGTTACCAAAGTTTTAAGAGGTGGTATGTTCTGTACAATTCTCCGCAAAACGCACCTTCATATGAAGCGATTGTCATTTACTATGACGCTCGACGATCGTGACGTCACGAGTCTAACGCAATATTAAAACGGCTGTAGCTTCGTTATTTTTTGAGGTACTTATTTGAATGGGATTTTCGATAATAGGCATATTCTTTAGAAGTAATAATAGTTTTTGCGTCTACCCCCGTATTGTTGGGTCTGGACGATCAATCGTAAAATCTGAGGTTAACTCATTTTAAGGCGACCGACCCTTTTTTCGCAGCGGGAATTCACTAGCTAGAGAATACTGTAAAAGATACCAGGTAAAACGTCAGCAGAGCGTATTTTAGAATTAATATTAGGAATTACACTTACAAAGCATTTTTTGTAAAAAAAGATCTAAATTAAATAAGTTCAAACATTCACTTTTCACAACGGTCATTTTAATACTGCCTAAGTAACACCAACAAATTAAAACTACGCAAAAATTGTGGTTATGGTATTAGCAGCATTATGTATGAAGGAGCACGGATGAATAACGAATTACCAAATGATGTAAAAGATTGCGACACTTTCAGTTTGTTTAAAGACACTGTTCTTTAATCTGTGACGATTTATTTTATTTTAATAAATTTTATGAAGGCTCATTTAAAAGTGTGCTGTTCTTATGAGTAATAAAGCATCTCTAAACCATAATCATAATAATTTATTTGCTTAAAAATAGGGTTCATTACAATGTTACATTTAATCAATATATGTATTACAATTCCCATCTTTTCTAGCTGTCCATGCACAGCATGCAAATAACAATTAAGTCAGCTACAACCTAACCTACTAATTACAATCCCACTTCCTACTAATATTATAAATGCGAAAGTTTAGTTGTTTGGATGTTTCAATGTTTGTTATTCAATCACGCTTAAACGGCTCAACCGATTTGAATGAAATCTTGCACGAAGATAGTTTATAGCCTGGATTAAAATATAGGATAGTTTTATCCCGGTTTTACGCAGACGAAGTCGCGGGCAGAAGCTAGTATCAATATAATGTCGAGCATGAAGAATTCATTTACGGAATAAAATCTAAGTGAACAACCATCGAAATAACGCTGAATTTAATTTACTACTTGGAAATTCTCTTAAATGTGCCTTGGTAGAGTTGGTAGCTTATTGTAGATAGTGACACACAATGAGTAACGATTTTTCTTAAAAGTAGCAGTTCGTATCTGTTCTACAACAAGTTTGTTAGCATTTCTAGTATTTCTGGGAAATACTTCATGTGCTGTTTTAAATAAATTCATTTTAAAACAGCTTCCCTAGTCAAGTTATAGATAAAATATTAGAAAAGCCAAATAGAGCCAAAAATATAGTTAAGAAAACACTCACAAATATAGAATAATCACACAATATAAATTAAGATATAATAAATAACTTAACATAGTATATAAATATAGAACATATAAAAACATAAGTAGTCTTATCTTATGGGGGGGCTTCCCCCTTCACATCATAGTTTATAAAACCTTAAATGTAAAAGATTGCAACTATAGATGTAACGTAGAATTAAGCTTTTTTTCATGCAATATACAGCTTAATTTTTTTTTTATTTTTTTTATTACATTTCACTAACTTATAGTCTTCAAATATGTAGAGGCAAGGCAATGGGAGGATATTTATAACATATGACTCGGATACTTTATTTTTGACATATAAAGGTCCTTTGAATGTCAATCTGAATAATGTGTTAGAGAGGTGTGGCACGTGGCATGGCATCTCGTTCATATTTGTATCAGCCCAACTAAAGAAGTACCTCCGCCGGGTATACTACATAATTCCCAGAGTAATTTGTCCGAAAGCTTATTTTTCCGAATTTCATACTTCCGTAAACCATGTTCCGCCAAACGAAGTGTTGTTTTTTTGGGATATAATATTAACCTCACCTAGCCTATTCAGATATTCCATTAAATCGTCTGCGCGTCCCAATTTTCGTTTAACGGAAAATGTCGTTCGGAATTTTGAAACTGGAATAATTATGGTTACCATAAATTATGTAGTAATGATGTGTTTCTGGAGGTGAGTAATATCGCGTGGATGCACTGTGTAGAGAGAGATTAGAGGATAATTATAAGGCTGGCATGGGCAGGTATAATTTGTTTCAGTTAAAATGCCGAAAATGCTAAGTGCACGTCGGATTTTAAAACTTGTATTGTTATATAACACTTTAAACTCTCGCGCTTTATACACATATTTATAATATCATTTTGCACGGGTCTAAAGCTGGTTTTCCACCGGAGGGGCAAGACGAGACGAGACGATGCGAGAATTGAAATCGTATGGGACTTACACCTATTTCCACCGCGCGCGCGCGCGCTCAATGCAAATAGGTAGTAGGTCCCATACGAATTTCAATTCTCGTCTCGCCTCTCTGGTGAAAAACCAGCTTAACGCGTTTGTTCCGTTTTGTAGGGTAGTATAATATTGTACACCCATATCTTCGTTGACAACTTGCTGGGACGACAGCCCTCTACCAGGACCGGTGCAACCCGTGTCAACACGTCAGAAATAAAGGTAAGTAAATATCGCGTCAGACCCGTGTAATTTAATAAATACTTCTAGTGTAGTTAAATATGGAGGGAAAAGATAACAAAGAGACGTCATACATCTGACTGAAATGTGGCACGAGTACTGGAATAACTACTGTTCGTTCTATTGCTTATGCGTAATTGATTTATAACCCTACTTGAAGATAACAATTAAACAATGGAGGACGGTAATGGTTGGTATTAAGTACTTTTCGTTATCTGAACTAAAACAAACTATCGCTCGGTGTACTCCTGCATTTCACTAAATTATCGAAAGGGCCTCTACGTGTTGGTCTTGTGGTACTTAGAGAGTGCTTCGGCTCCACATACGACTCCGATTGTCTGTTGAGCGGGAAAGATAAAGACTAAGTAGTAAATGTTTTTTTTTTTTCAAATAAAAACTTACCCTTTATTCATAAAACTTAACCTCTGATAACTAAAATGCATTTTGTCATTGTCTCACAAAAACTACATAGTGAAAAAGTGTGTGACTAAGGAATTTTAACGACCTTTTAGAATAGGTTTTATGAGCTATTAATAAGGGTTATACTATACCTCCCGCGACCTTTACCAGGTCATCAGTCCACCTTGTGGGGGGCCTACCCACGCTGCGCCTTCCGGTACGTGGTTGCCACTCGAGAACCTTTCCGCCCCAACGGCCATCGGTTCTACGTGCAATGCGGGAGTCCGCTGGATGCGGGTGGCGCAGGACCGGTCATTGTGGCACTCTTTGGGGGAGGCCTATGCCCAGCACTGGACGTCTTTCGGCTGATATGATGATGATGATGATGATACTATACCTATTCATGTTTCCCTCGTGTCCGGCACTACTTATATTCATTCATCTAGTTGGTACAGTACAGATGGATTGCCTTCATTTAATTTTCAACTTTAATTTCATACAGATAAAGCATTTTTCAGAATACTGTTACCCACGTCTACCGATTTAGTGATAACTATTTTATATGTATAAGATTAAAGTTGAAAATTAAATGAATCAGTCTGTCAGTGGTTAACAGTAATCGTACTGTAACTAATACATTCAAAAATACACATCCAAAGCGAACACCCAAAGGCAGAGCTCGCTATTCTTATCACAAAATTAGTATGCAAAATATGCACATAGAACGCTGTGGTCATTCATAACCATGATGTTACTCAATCCCACTATGTCTGCGGCATTACACTGCTCCGCTCCAGAACGTTGTTAAAGCCAAAGGTTTTGTACTAACTTACGCTCTTTTGCCTGGAGTAGGTGATATAGGTAGTTGTAGGTGCCTTGGTTCATTCTGAAGGCACCAGTTGCTCCATGAATGGGCCATTCAATACTGCGGCGCGTGGCGCGCATGCGCGGTATCGATTGGCGCGGCGGCGGGCGCGCGTTCCACTGTGAGCTGTTACGACACAAACTGAAAAAATGGAGGCTCTCAGGGCTACTGCGAGAAAAAATTGTCGCTAGTGGCGCGTTAGGTCTCCAAAATGTCAAATGCTATAGTTTGTGTGGATTTCCCGGGTTTATTCATAATGTCTAGAAATGTTGTGAATATTTTGCATAGCTGAGACTTATGGCAAATATCAGTGCTTAAAATGCGGACCTAAGAAAAAGAGGTGCATAATTAAATCGGAGGGAATTATAAGCATTTTAAATAATAGATTTACTCTTTTAAGTATGATTTAAATTTAAATTTTATTTTACGCCCGTAATAACAAAATTTAACAGCTATACTTGGACCCGACATGCCTGTGGCGCCAAGTGGTGTGCGCAAAAACGGTAGCTCTCATTTGGTTGTATTTTTTTTGTATTTTATGAATTTTCTCTCGGAAAGCAGTATATGGCTAAAGTGGAAATGTTTATGTATGTGGCTTCTCGGAGTGCTGAATTGAAGTCGGTTAACAACTTACTGCCGAGAATCGGTTTTCCTCGTATGTAGCGGAAAGCGACTACGGCGTAGGCGCCCGCTAGTCGGGTTCCCGACACTGAATTAGTAAAAACTTTGTTTTAATGCAAGTAAATTATTATTTATATACTCGCCAGTAGTCAACCGGGAACCCGTTGTCAGCCTTTTCTGTGTTATATTCGCTATAAACAGCGTTATTTTTTAAATTGACCAATAACGTATACATGCCCCCCACGCCAAATAGGGTAGGCGGCTGGCAATGCACGGACGATAAATATCCAAAGTTGCGATACTTTTTACGTGAAAAGTTCTTGGTAATGTTATAAAATTATCCTTATAATTACAACTTGAAATAATAATATTTCCCGATGGGAACTTCCCAAACGGGAACTCGCCTTTAGTTCTCGGGAACATTTCCAGAAATGTCTCGGAATATTCCAACCTCTTAATAGTTTTCTGCATCTTACGTAAGCGAAATCACATGAAAATGATATTGCGAAAATAGTAATTGTAGGTTTATATTCCCTTCGGTCTCGCGTCTTCCCTGCACGGCTAGCACGCGACGGCGCGCGAGCTCTCTCGATTTTTCTCGCACTATCCGTCTCTCTCTTATTAGAACAATTAGAAGAAGAGGTATAGAGCGATAAAAATCGAGAGTACGTCGCGGCCGTCGTGTGCTAGACGTGCTGGTCTGCATTCGGAATGTTTTAGTACTAGTCGTCTACCCTTGCTGGGGTTTTATATTCAGAGCAATGACGCGTAGTTGCAGTGTACAAGAGGCAACCGTTTGGCTCGCGGTATTTGAGCTCGAGCTAGGCAGCCGATTGAAACAGCGGTTGCCTGAAAGTGTGTACGCTGTTCATATAATAAAATGCTATTTCAATCGAATACCTGGTGACAATACTTTTTTGCGCCCATCCTCCAATTTTCGCTTTAGTCCAAGTTGGCTCAGTTTGGGTTGCACAGGGCGGTTCCACAACGCTTCGGGAGCTCAAATACCGCAAGCTATTCGGTTGCCTCTCGGATACTAAAACTACGCGGCATTGCTTTAACTGCAATGCGCGTTGCTGCTGCTGGGGAGTATGCTTGATGGAATTCATTAAATCTGAATACACTAAGCTCAACAATCAAATGTCTACAATCCTCATGTAACCCTCACACATGAATTCACCAACACTCTTGTTTGAGATTATTATTACTTTATTGTAAATTACTTAGTGCCCTTGTGCATTTAATTGCAGAATAAATAATTTATTTTGATTTTTGATTGGCTCACGGCGCTTTTCCATTGCCGAGGTCAGGTGGGGATTGAATTGAAAGTTAGACGTTAAATGACTATTTTTATCGTTGATGTTATGAAATTTCTCTTCGTCTTATCTCGCCCCGCCACCCCGGTGGAAAACATGCACATTTTTGCCTTGCACAGATACATTCAATACATAAAAAAACTGTATAGTATTTTTATGTATTGAATGTATCTGTGCATTAGCCAGTTACAGTACGATTACTGTTAGTTAAGACTTGACAGATGGATTGCCTTCATTTAATTTTCAACTTTAATCTTATACAAATAAAATAGTTATTACTAAATCGGTAGATGTGGGTAACAGTATTCTGAAAAATGCTTTATTTGTATGAAATTAAAGTTGAAAATTAAATGAAGTCAATCCATCTGTCAGTGGTTAACTAACAGTAATCGTTCTGTACGTTTCAACATAAGAAAAATACCCAGTTGGGCAACTTATAATTTCCGACACAGCCCTCCAGTGGACAGGAGCCCTCGGCCCGAATGTTACGTTTCGGGTAAATACTATATTTATATCGTAGCCTATCTCCAGACCACATATATATATGTACGTACGTAAAGCACTGTAATTGGAGCTTTGGCTATGATTTAGTGACAATGTACAGGCCTAGAATTATTTATCTATCCAGACATATTAGACGGCGTATATTTGGATGTTTAGATGTTTGTTAATCATACTCAATCACGTTAAAGCGTGGCATGGCTAAACCGATTTGAATGAAATTTTGCACGAAGATAGTTTAAAGCCTGGATTTAAATATAGGATAGTTTTTATCCCGGGTCGATGCACACGAAGTCGCGGGCGGAAGCTACAGTGTAACATATTCGCTAGAATGCTCATTAAAAGTTCATACTCAAGTTAATCAGCGGGCGTAGCACGGTTGCCATTTTATGACTTATCGTTGTGGATAAGGCATCCGTCACTCTCGCACTCGCATACTTGTCAGAGCGTGATAGGCGTCTTTACCACAACGATAAGTGATAAAATGGCAACCGTGCTACGCCCGCAGCACCTTAAGAGCTAAGCTCTAATCGGTTGAGCAAACAGATTTTTTTTGGACAGTCTGATACGACACGACCCTTACTTTTTTCCTTAATTCTCTATTCTTCTTGAAACTCTGTGTATTGCAAAGGTCGGACTGGCATGTAAAAAGTATAAGTGTCATCTGTCGCATCAACAGATTTGTCTACATTCATCCTAGATTAAATGTGTTGTATTCGTATCAACCGCTCTTTACAGGATGATTTCATTGTTACATTTTATCGCTATCTGCTAGCAGTTAAATGCTTTAAACCTAGTCATTTTTTGAGTTGTGAAAAATCATGTTTGTTGTATGGGAGCTTCCTTTTTATTTTATTCCGTCTTTTAGTATATGTTGTTATATCGGCAAGAGAAATACATATCATCTGTGAAAATGTCAACTGTCTAACTATCACGGTTTATGAGATCAGCCTAGTGACAGACGGACAGACAGACGGACGGACAGCGGAGTCTTAGTAATAGGGTCCCGTTTTACCTTTTGGGTACGGAACCCTAAAAATGAAAAATACAAATACAAATACAAATAATTTATTTCGTCAAACATAGGTAAATAGGTGACAGTTATAAGTAAAATTCAGTTCAGCTATGATGTGCCGTGCAAAGTAGGTAATAGCATAATATTGAACGATCTGTACAAACCGACAGCAAAACTTTCATGACAACTTTGACATGTTCTCGCGCGTACGAAGTTTGAAAAAACGATCGCACTACTTTAACAAACTTCCGACAAGTCCCCATAACTCCAAGCACACGGCTTGATAACTCTATGGAATATTTTATACGTAGTTCCTTTTCTGAGTGAGGTCGTACACACTCCATTAATACAGAAAGTTTGTATGCCTCCTTGGTCTGGTGGGTCGAATCAATCAAAATAAAACATATTTTTGTATATTCTCGTTTAATTTCTAGAACTCATGAGGTAAACAACACTAATCTATTTTCAATACCAATAGTTCTGTAATCGCAAACAAACTTCAAGACATAGGTACTGTTCGGAATACATTCGGACACTAAATACAAAGACACAAAATCAATTTTGTACGAAACTTTTTATTTTATTTAAATACTCTAGCAACACTCCTGTCTCGTTTTCTGTGCAATAATATTTTAAAAGAAATAATATTTTTAAAGTATACCCACTAAATTTAAAGCTACGTATGCTAAATACATAAATACGCGATTAAATTATTTTAAAAGTGTTTATGAGAGATGAAAAACTTAAAAGTGTCGAAATAAAAACATTAAATGTAAAATTAGATAACAAAACAAGAAGAATAACAACCAATAATGTGAGAAATCATATTTTTATTGCAAAAAATTGTGACTAAAGCTGCCAATGCCGATTAAAACAAAAAAGGAATTATTCAAATTTAAAACTTTTATAATCAAAGTTAGGTAGGTACCTTAAATATTTTTTATGTAGGGTAGTCATAAATTACGTGACTACTTATTTTATGGCACGGACTTGATTTACATACACGAAATACATGAAGGACATTTACAATTCGGTTTTCCTACAGAATACAACTTAAATATGAGTACAGTCTGCATTTATGATGCCCATTTACACACAATGGTAAAAATTACCGAGTTTTTTTCTACAGTATTACCAGATTAACAGCTAGGTCTAAAAAGTTTTTCAGAAAATTGTTGCCGATTTCTAGAAGCAGGTAATAGGTACTCGTACCTTATAAGGTACTGTAACCAGCATTCAATCTGCTATAACAAAGCGGGCAAAAATATCTGACACGTCCTACATTATTTTACATGCTAGCAGTTATGAATGCAGATGACTGTGTAATTTCAATAAATTGATGGAACATTTCTGATAAAGCTTCAGTTACATGGATCGATAGGGCCCACCTGAGCATTCGGCAATCATCTGAGCGATGACTCATGCTATCCTGTTTTTACTATAAAAATAAAGGATATTATGTGCATGAGACAGCCCTATCGATTAATTTAAATGAGCCCTAAGTGGTGTAAATGTGCAATGTGCCAAGAAAATTACAATAGGAACAATATGAGACAGCTTACACTATAAAATACTGATATAAGCTAGGCATAGGATTCAAACTGGTTTGGTCATAATACAGCCGTTAAAAAGCGGTACATCACATCACTAGTTCGTACCGCATTTTTATAACGACATAGTCCGGGGACCGCTAATACTACGTAGGAATGGATATTGAGGGACTTTCGCAAGTGACTGAGGGAAATACCAATACAGCCTCCACTGCACTGAGACAAAAGTAGGTACCTATACCAACATTTGAGAATCTATTGGCGCGTGCTGGCATAGTGATTGTAGATTAATATTTTCACAGTAAGTCTATGTCGATGAGTTTGACATTAAATCTCTGTTTTACCTTGTTATACCTATTGCAATGTGTAAGTACTTGTGGTGTACCTATTATAGTTTGTGGTTGCGGTATTGGTACCGGTTTTTATTTTGCGGTACAGTCCCATTCAAACACGCCGGGAATAAAAAAGGAATGCAAAAGGTGATTACTGAAGGACACTTGTGACTAATTTAATACTGATTTAAATTAATTTCAGCGATTATTACTAAATATTTGTATGAATATGGCATTTTATGGCTACCTCATGAATAACAAACGTTAGCACTTGATTCATATCTGTACAAATCCATTTTTTATACATACTATACCAATATATTTTTTTATTAACAATGATTTGTAATATAATCTAAATTCTTATTTACATCGTTTCAAAAATTGACAATTTTCAAATATTTTTTGTTAAGTTATAATTTTCGATTTAACCTAGGTATTTGCGGTAAATTTTGACAGGGAATTTCGTATGGTTTGTACTGTCATTTACCACATTGATATTGTCACGTTGGGAGGCACTGTGGCGTTGAACCAAAACGAATGCCTTATTTTAAAATTTTACGAAGCCTAAATTAATAATACTATTCGTAAAAATGTCTTTTCTTGGGATAGTAATAAATATATAATTTTATATAAACTATCATCTAAGATTGGTCGGGATTTAGGAAAATACACACTTTAAATATATCATGCAATTTTGTAACTATTTTAGAATTTTTCTTGTCTACATTTTGTTAGATATATAATTTTTTTAAATACCTGCCCTACTCCACCTCAAGGCGTTAATGCATAAAAGTCTCTAAAATGCAGTATCCAGTTCAGAAACACTCACTCAAATTCTTTCTAATAGGTATTTGAAAATGATTTCACACTACGATTTTCTATTTAATAGAATAAATACAGTTAAATTAATAAAATTTTATATGTTTACGCCTCATCTGTTAGTGGAATAGGCTTTGCTTAAATTACAAAATCTACTAACAATTTCAATAGTGTTTTAAAATTTGGCACGTTATTGCCAAGTTTTAAATCCGTTCAGAGCGTCTAAGGCACTATATTGAGGGACAAACACACATAATTACGAAATACAATCTCTAAATTATTGCTCTCGTTTAGAAGTCAATCTTTAGGTATACAATGACAATTTTCACTCAAAAAACGCAACATTCATACCTTTCATTTCAACGTAAAAACGTCACGAATACAAAAACAAAACACGGCAACGTGTATGCGTTACAGTTATTTTGTTCACAAAATCTACGCAAAACTGTTGCTACATAGTCAAGTCCTTAATTTAGTTTCACTTCGTCCAATCTAAATTGAACTTTATCCCCTCAGCCAGAAGGCCGGTAGTCAGTTGGTCGCGCTGGTCGACGGGCCGAGGTTGGCCTCCTGGTGTTTGTACTTGTGTGACGTCATCTGCGAGAGGCCCAGCACGGCGAAGCCACACTGCAAACAGTGGTAGTGGGTTTGCTTCTTGCTGTGGATGCATTGGGGCTCGTAGCCGCATGCTGGAACAAAATTGCAAATTCTGTTAAGAAAAAACTTATTGCGACAGATTTTTCTCTATTATGAAATATAATCCTTGCAGTTAAGTCCGCAGTAAGCTCGATTCTCCATACAAACGTAGTTACGATCTCATTTTAAAACTACGTGTTGGATTGTAATGAAACTTTGCATATACAATGACATGAGGTATATCCAGGTCTGTAATTAGTTTATGTAGCTTCAGATACCATAGTAAAAAAATACAGCGAATTTAAGTTTTTCATACCGAACTTGTTTTTGCTGTATTTCGTTTGTTTTATAAACTGGAGCCATATAAACTAACTAGCTTCTGCCCGCGACTCCGTCCGCGTGGAGTTCGTTTATATCGTAGCTGAATACAAGTTTTCATCCCCCATTTCACCCCCTCAGGGGATGATTTCCGGGATAAAAACTATTCTATGTCCTTCCCCGGGATTTAAACTATCTCCACAGCAAATTTCACCTCAATCGGTTCAGCGGTTTAAGCGTGAAGAGGTAACAGACAGACAGACAGACAGACAGACAGACAGACAGACAGACAGACACACTTTCGCATTTATAATATTAGTATGGATTGTACATGCAAAGTTTCGTCACAATCCAACACGAAGTTTTAAAATGAGAACGACACTCCGTTTGTATGGAAAGGTGAAATTCGGCCGAGCTTACTGCGGACTTTTAAGTCAAGATAGCTTCGTGCAAATGTAGCTACAGTCGAGTTCTATCCATACACAGTTTTTATTAGGGTTCCGAACCCAAAGGGTAAAACCCTATTACTAAAACTCCGCTGTCCGTCCGTCTGTCTGTCTGTACGTCTGTCACCAGGCTGTATCTCATGAACCGTGATAGTTAAACAGTTGAAATTTTCACAGATGATCTATTTCTGTTGACGCTTGTCTAGTCTTTGATTCTTATATAAAGTGAGAGAAACTTACCTTTACTGGGCGGGAACTTGTCGAACCCAGCAGCCTGGATGCTGTCCAGCTTCTGGTGCTGCCTGCGATGCGCCACCACCTTGTTGGTGTCCGTGCACACGAACTCGCACTTCAGACAGTGAAAGTGGGACGCCTTATTCTGTCCCGTTCCTGTAAGGTATCCTGAGCTTAACATAGTTTTGCAGTAGGGTGAGGACAGTTGGGGCAACTATGAGAAGGCAACGGATTTTTGTAGTTAGTAATAGGAGATTCAAGGCAAAAAGTCGCGATTTATTGACACACCTACACAGACCACTAGGTCTGGGTAGTCTAGAGATCAATGAGGTTGGTCGTTGGATCAACGACCAGACGACCAATCGATTTGACGACGATCTACGGCTACGCATGAACCATAGATCGATCGATTGATGTGGACCCATTGAGGTGCGTCAGATTGGTTCATCTCATTGTCGTCTTATGACCTAGATGTGGCTTTTACTCAATAGTAGGGGATATTTAGTAGACTATTGATAAACATGTGTAATAATTACCGAAGGTAGACGCGTGCGGACAGTCCGGCCGCTGGCAGTAAACATTCGCGCGATATTGCTGAAAGTCTCCTCCCATTAGTGTATCCAGTCTGAAAAAATCACCAAAATATTAAAAAAGGAGTCACACCACTTCAAATTTGGTAGTCAATTGAACAAATTGAGCTAGCCGCCTTAGACCGCGTGCAAATATGCAATGGAATTTTAACCGAGCGCTCATCCTACTAATATTATAAATGCGAAAGTTTAGGTGTTTGGATGTTTGTTACTCAATCACGCTCAAACGGCTGAACCGATTTGAATGAAATTTTCCACGAAGATAGTTTATAGCCTGGATTAAAATATAGGATAGTTTTATCCCGGGTACACGCGGACGAAGTCGCGGGCGGAAGCTAGTATAATATAAAATCGAACTATTTTGTTCTGGCTGTACAGAGGTACTCAGGATGGAAGTTAATTATATTAGGATCACACATTGACATGATGGAGGTATCGTTCAACAGTGGACGGACACGGTTGATGATGATCTAATCAACAGAATCTTGGTGGCCAGCCAACTGCAAGGGCAAGCTCTCAAAATTGGGGGTGTCTATCATTTTATTGAAATGCATAACGTCGTTTTACATGTCGCCGAAAACTATTCCACGAATTGCGTTACGTTGTTTTTCCCAATCACATAATAATCAATTCATTGTTTTTTATTTGATCGAACAACTTTTCATCGTTAATCGTTTCGAATTTGTCTCAAATCGTAGCTTATCGATTCGAATTTACTTTTCATAGAATAGTCAGTTGTGTATAGTATTAATTAATCGAAACACGGTTCACTGTTGGTACGTTCCATATATTTTGCCTAAGTAATAGTACATTACGTACCTAGGGCGGTGAATTCGTAAATGGCCCAAATCGCAGGTGTTTGTGGCCCGAACCGAAGGTGAGGTGATAAATATGCGATCTGGGGCTTTACAAATTACCACCCGTGGTGAGTACACAATTGTACGTCTTCATCTGGCCACAATGCGAGTTTTACCGTACGCGCAGCGTGCAGAAAAACTCGCATTATGGCCAGTTGTGACGTAAATAATATTTAAAAAACGGTTCTGGCGCTTCGCCGGCCGCTACCGCGGCACGCTCGTAAAGCTAGTAAAGCTTACCTTTCATGTCGGGCGGTATGTTGAACGAATCTGGTTTTATCACAGAACGAGTAACCGCAGTCTTTGCGGGTGCAGTGGAAGTGGGTTTGGTGCTCCCTGAAACAAATAATACATCGGTCAACATTTTTGAGTTTTGAAGAACTTGAAAAGATAAAATCTATCAGTGAGTATGAACAGGAGGTAAATATCCCAAAAAAAGATATGTCTGAAGTGAAATATGTTCTTGTATCAGGCAGACAAAGATTAAATGTTCTGGTACGGTACTAAGGTATATTATTATTTAAAGAGCCCTAAAAAGTGACTCTTATAACAGGCGCATGAAAAGTGCGGCCTATGATGCCATATTGTTTAAGCGTGACCATGCTCTTGGGTAGCCATTCCCATAATGAAAAGGCATAGCATACTATTATTATTAGGAGCAAAAGACTCCGACGGCAGTTTATATACGCGACGACGTATTATAAAATAAGATATACTGTACCGAGACCATGATGCAATAAGCACAATATGTAGAATGCAATGCGATAAAGTTAAAAGTATAATTTCAAAAAAAAATTATAAAAGATAATGAAAAAGAAATATTAAGGGCACGAAATGCATATGTTAAATTAATTATAATAATTCCAGATAAAAGGAAAAATTACGGTTTTTTTTTACAGTGACATTAGATAATATTTTGAATATAAGAATAAGCTATTTTTTTTTTCATTATATTCAATTCACTAGATAACCACTCCACTCCTCGTGTCTATAACTCCGAAAACGGATGGCGAAAAGTCCCCTCGAGCAACTTTTTATGCAAAATAAATTCATTATGTGTATGTAGGTTAAATTAATTAAGACAATGAAATCAAAAAGCTGCTCAATGTCCAACAACGTCCAGATGCCAATTTCTAGATAATTCTTAGCAGTCTGCTCCAGCAATACGCTTTCTACATTAGCTTTGGAAACTGAGCTTACGATCAAAACAGAAGCAGTTGTAGGTAAACTCGGACTAAGAAAAGAAAGATTCATCATCTTCTTTTTCACTTGCTTTGGGACATTTCAATTAATAGCTAATTCCTAAGCAACTGGCGTAGGACCAAGAACGCACAAACGCACTCTCGTGTGGCCAAGGTTCCTTTGGGTCGCGGGCGCCGACCCAATGTAGTAAGTGTATCCACACTGTTTCGTCGCCTTAATAGTAATTAGTGCTTTAATTTTATAATTGTATTGAGTAAAGGCAAACATACGTACTCTTTAAGGTATTTGTAACTATGTGCCTTAGTTGCCTAAAATTATTATTATTATAAGTATTGCAGTGCTAACGTTGAAGTAAATATACATATTAATAACCTGTATCCACAGTGCTGGTAGGCGCAGTCTTCGTTGAAACGGAAACGCAGGTAGCCCTCAGGAATAGGCTCGTCCTTCAGAACGCGCATGTGCGGGCCTCTGGTGGTATGTGTACGTCTCCTGAAATAATTATTTGCCATTTTATTTCACTTCAAGTATTTAATGTGCCTTAAAGTATACATGATCAGTCTCCTAGCTTTTGGTAAGCTGTAAGGGACCACTATAAAGGAGCTAAGGGTCCGCTTTGGCACCTAATCACCAGATTTGCCGTAGGCACTAGTTTTAAAATGACTGCCATCTAACCAGAACCACCCACCCACCCAGAGGGATAACTATACCTTGTTGGAAGTAGACCGATTTCCTTATGAAGAATGATATGAATATGCGATTGACGACTTACGTTTTAGCAATCATCTCGGCCTCCTTGTCCATGCCGGGCGGCATGCCGTGGCCCTGCAGGAGACTCTGCTCCAGCAGCAGCTCTGGAGGGTACAGCATCGTCGGGTACAGCGGGAAGGGGGAGCCACTGGAATTAAAACAGAATATTTTACAATGATTATTAAGGAAGTTCGAAAAACGTACTGGTAATATGCATTTAAAGTTGGCTCTGAGGTTTTTCGCTTCATTTCGGCAATGTAACTTAAGAAATAACACCGTCTTCAGATTTGATGAAAATCTTTTTCACATGCCAGAAATACAATCTTGTGGCAATGACAGGGACAACCTCTCCTCTATTTATCTGTACCTACACGGTGAATTATCGCCTACGTAGGTAAGATGTTCTTGATTTATTCGAAACTAGAAAGTGAACACTACTAGGGAGTCAGATCAGTGTTAACCAACAATGCATACAAATTCGAGCTTTGCACTTTATAAACTCGTTGCTTGAATCAGTACCAAACTGTGATATATTTGCTAGCCGATGGATAGATGTGTGTGATGAATGTTTGACGTTCAGCGAGAAGATGGATGCACGACCGTCTTCTGTTATAATAGTAATAATTTGTTTCTTTTGTGTATATATGTATATTTCTTTTGTTTCACAGTGCTTTGGTGTTACTGTCATGCTGCGAAATGTATGGGAAAATAAATAAATAAAATAAATAAATAAATCCTACAAGTTTTGTGTTGTTTTAAATATTAAGATACTCGTACTCACCCCTGCGAGAATAGAGCTACTTGTGCCAACCCTGGCAGACCAGCTAAAGAGGCAGTATACTGTTGCTGCATCTTGAGTTGATCTTGAAGACTGCCCTTGCGACCTCCTGCCAGATATTGCTGCAGCAGCAGGCTTTGTACAGCTTGTACCTGAAGGATGACAAAGGTTTTTTTATTTAAAATTGGTTTTATTTGAATAATCACTGTCCATGTTTGGCCATAGGGCCAAGCAAGGACTTATTGTTGTTACAAGCAGCATTATTGTTGGTTTTACACCTTCGAGGCAAGGAAGAGTTAAGGTTATTTATGGAATATGATTATTTAGTATGTAAAGACATTGAAGAGTAATAGATACCTGTTCCGCTGGGTTTGGTGGTCTGTGGCCAGGTGATGGCACTTGACTAGTGGATGACGACGCCGTGGACGGCAATATTGAAATCTCGGGGTATTCCCTTTCTAAAGTTTCCTGTTAAGAAGATAATGAGATTAGTGATGTATAAAGCTCGTTTTCAAAAGATTTTTAGCAAACTTTAGGGTTACATACCTTAGTAGCAGCCAATCCCGCGGGTCCAGGATCCATGGCATTACTGTGCTTCTTCACCATATGACTGAATAGTACTTTCAAATCCACATACGGCTGATTGCAATGAGGACAATGATAGTGCAGGTTCATTCCCCCAGCATTCTTGTTCAGAGGGCACGCCTGGTCGTGACATGATGGAGGAATCGTGGGTCCAGAAGACTTTGGAGTATCGTAAGCTTTCTTCAGGTCATAGTCCATGCGGAGCTTAAGGTCTTTTGAAGGTGAAGCATCGTAGATGCTGCGCGGTGATGATGCATTGCTCCTGAGGTGAGACGACGGGTAGAAGGTTCCTGTCGCTTTTACTACTGGAAACAATGATTTATTGATTGAAACACTGTCAAAAGCAAATAACTAACCAACACAATTAGGTACGCCAAAACGGTAATGGCCAAAATAATAAATTAAATGGGGTTTTTGAAGGAAAAACACTCACCCGACATGTTATCTTGTTCTCTTTCAAATTCACTCTTAATCGAGAAATTCGTCGGGGTGTATGATTCATTTGGATCTTTCATCGAGCTTACACTATCTGCAGAAGCTCGTTCCTTCAAAGAATAGTCTTTCACTTCCTCAAACGGTCTGTCCTGTTCTGTCTCACTCTTGATCACAGGAGTTCCTCTCCCGTGCTTATGAGTTGCCAAAGCTGAGTATTGAGTTAAAATCGCTGGGCAGTTGTTCCCTTGAGCGCAATGGAAGTGATTCCGAAGTTGGTTCTTAAAGCAGCTCTTTCCACCACAGTGGTCGAAGGAAGCGAAGTAATCGAAGCCTTCTAACAGAGGGCTTACAGAGTGGGATTCTCTCATGTGTGTTTCCATGATGATGTGGGTTTCTCCGGCAAAACTGCAGTTGAAGCAGTGGAGGTGGAGTCTCGTCATTCTTAGTTGACAGTTGGGGTATGACTGTGAGCATGCCTCAGGCGTTGTGAAGACTTCGAAATGTTGGAATTTTATGCGCTGCAATGAAAAAAAGTAAGGTTAGATAAAGTGTAATAATAATAAAAATCAAGTATTATACCTATTTTATAATACTTACAGGAAACTCCTCCACTGTAGTTATGACAGGAGGCTGAGGGACGGGCGGAAGAGGTAACTGATTGCTTTTTGGCAGTTTGAATGATGTGAATATCGCCTGGGGAGTTATCTGAAAACACACATGTATATTTAGCACTAGTTCATTACATTTACGTAATGTTTGTATATAAATCCATCCCACTTATTTAAGTAATGGCTTTTGGGTACTTACGTTATCAGTCCAAACTTCGACCACCCTGTTCTTGGGTGGCCTTCCACGCTTCCTACTGAACATCTCGTCTAACGAGGTCGACGGATTGACATGTTGAGGGACCAATCCATGATTAGGTCCGAGGCTGAGCTGAGCTTGCAAATTCGGCGTCAACTGTGAGCTCAGACTTGGCGTCATTTGAGCTAGTTGCGCTAAATTAGGAGGGAGATTGGGCATGTTCGGGACTTGTCCTAGCTGAGCAGCCATATTTGGGTGCAGCTGGGCTGAAAGTTGTGGGGTAAAGTTGGGAGCAAATCTCGCCGCTAGATTGGGCGACATAGGGCTCAGAATTGCGTGCTGGCGGTGGTGCTCTAGTCGTCTGAATGGATGCTCTTCTGACGAGAGAATAACCGCTCCACAATTTTCCTGAAAAAATAACAGAATGTTTTCTTCTAACAATCGAAAGTCCAAGTTCGTTGTTTCTTAAAATGATTGATGGAATATATCAATGGAATTGTAAGCGTTCTTACCCAAGTGCAATGATAGTGCGTGATATCCCTGATGTGCTGGCAGGCTGAGTTAGAGCAAGGATTGTTTCGTGAGTAGGTCATGAAGTAGGCTTCAGTCACCTGGTTTTGTTGCTCATGTTCCATTGCGTGTTTCACCATTGTATTGTGACAGCTGAAAGAAATAAAATCAGCATGAAGTCATAAGTAACAATGTAGGGTGTGGTACTAAGAATTCAGTAGTTTGCTTTCTGTTTGATTGTATGCCCTTACCAGGCCTCTCTCTCATCGTTGTTCTAGTATGTGTTATTTATTCTTTGGCGTTAGCACACTCTTTTTCATTCTAATGGTTGTCTATGTCGTAAAGGAATGGACACTAACCTGTGAGCCATCTTGCAGTTCTCAGCCAAGCAATGGTAATGCTTATTGAAGGCACTGCATTTTCCACATTTGTCCTCTGAATCAGTCCCTCCATTAAATGTCTCAATGTATTTACGTGACACCTCTTCAACAAGGGCAGGATTCTGTAAACAATAAATGATTTAATCAGGTCTGTTTTTATTGTTATCGCAACCATTAAGCTCAATAACATATTGAGAATGAGAGTTGCTGGATGCGGGTACCGCAGGTCCGGCTATTGTGCCACACTTTGGGGAGGCTTCTTTCGGCTTTTATGAAGACTTTGATCAGTGTAGCATAATTATTGTAGTCCGAAAATTGAACCTTTATCTTTTATCACAATATCTTCGCTAAACGTGTGTCAAAAGATTTCTAACAAAGCAGTACAATGAATGCATGATTTATGGATACTTACGAAAGGATAAGGGAAGTCAGAGTCCATCATGGAGTTGGACATGTCATCATCAATGTGGAGATTTCCAGGCGAATACATGCTGAGGTCAGCGCCCTGCTGCATTAGCGCACTTTGGATCACTGACGTCGGAAGCCTGTGGAAAACAAGATGATTGTAGAATGAAATTTTTATATGTTGCTTTGTCTTTAATTGAACCCTTTTAACCCGACTGATGTGGAATTAATGTCGGCTACAGTCTCAGATACTTTACAACAAACTTGTGACTAAATCAGGATGCAATGTAGTTTTCACGTGACCTTTGTTTCGGAACCGACCGGTTTAGCTTAAACGTATCGTGGCGATTCTTAATCCCTATGACAGCTGTCATCTCTGTACAATTTATAACCTTAAAACGTAAAATTGTACTGAGATGACAGCTGTCACAGGGATCAAGATTCATCGCGATACGTATAGTGGGTAGTGACTACCTACAAAGCTGACGGGCCTAGGTTCTAGCGTAAAAGCAAATGTTTGCGTGTCAACAAACATGAATATACATATATTTAAAAGCCCAGATGAGAAAACTCACCCAAAACTCATCTCCTGCTCCTTCCTCTCATGTTTCCTCTTATGCGTGAAGATCTGACTGCTGGAGTGCAGCACGTAGTTGCAGTGAGGCCTGATGCAGTGGATGTGGTTACAGGTCCTGCTGAAGCGGCAGTCACGGTAGGGACATGCCTCGTTCTTCATGTACTTCTTGAAGCCGTCCTTTGACAGAGCTTCGTCCTTGATGTGGTACGTCTTGTGTTTTTCTGTAAAAAAGGTTTTGTTTATCTATTTAATTTACAAAACTGACGACCTCTGTAGTCTAGTTGGGGATTTATTTGTGTGATGAGCACGAATATTTGTTCCTGAGTCATGGATGTTTTCTATGTATTTAAGTACTCGTATTTTATTTATCTATATAAGTATGTATATCGTCGCCTGGTACCCATAGTACAAGCTTTGCTTAGTTTGGGACTAGGTCGATTAGTGTAAGTCTTCTCTACTAGTCAACCATTGGGTAAAGCAGAGAAACTTGTTAAATTGGCATCCGAACTGGAATTTAGGGAGTATCTGCTGCCAACCTCAAAAAGTTTTGTCTATGAACGTTTTTTGTAACTAACTGGGTAACAATTCCTCTCTTCTCTCTTGGACCGCAACGCTACGTGTCGTTTGAACTTACAATATAATTTTGGAGATTCCTTCCACTTTTCATTTACGGTTTCCCCGTGGTCCTTCGAGCCGGATCAATATTGAAGCTCCATTTCCTCAACACTTACCCATATCAGCTTTATTCTTGAAAGTGTAGGTGCAGCCAGGTCGCCGGCAGTGGAAGTGTGTGGTCCTCTGACCAGCGAACACGCAGTGGGGAGCGGCACAGCTCTCAGTAGCTCTGAACCGCTGGAAACCTTCTTGTAGGATGGCTGAGTCCTTTCGGTGGTAGTTGGCGTGCATTTGCACGTCCGATGTGGAGATGTACACCTGGAAGATGTAGACGTGTGTTTAGATTTAAAAAAATCTGTGACTGCGATTACAGACCATTTTGGCCAGGCATGTACGAAACGCGCCTCTGTAAAGTAACATTGTAGAAATACCCAATTATTTAATGGAATTTTTATGGAATTACCAGAATGACAATCAAAAACTATACTTCTCGGTACTTCCCGTATGTGTGCGTATCTAATTAATGTAGCCAATTGTGTTAAGTGACAACTAAACGTAGTCAGAACATAAAATAATAAATAGGAATTGTTTTATTTTAGCATAATTTACAAGCAAAAAGGGATGCTTATGCTTAGCAGCAGCGGATTACGGGCTGAGAATGATAATGTTAACAATATGGCGGGGGAAATAAACACCCAGTAACCTCTGAAACATCCATAGGCTTCAGTTATCACAATTGACTGTCGTCTTACCTTATCGCACCCATCCTGGATGCAGTGGTAGTGCGTCTGGCTGCGGTTGTGCGGGCAGTCGCTAAATCGCTCCGAACAGTCGTCCAGGGGCGAGTAGCGCATGAACCCGTGCGCGAGAGACTCATCGCGTTTCTTGTGCCACTGTTGGGATGAAAATATATCTATTATTAAAAAGTTTTATCTACGATGGGACGTGAGAAATGTTGAATCTATTATTATTGTTATTAGGAGCCTGTGTGTGACTGCTGGGCAAAGGCCCCCTCCGTTTCCAGGCATCCCGATCCCGAGCTGCCTCTGACCAATCCTTTTAAAAGAGAGGTAAAGTTTTTAAAGTGTGTGTAAGTTACAGGGGGGTAGGTAACTACTCGTACAGTAAAAAAAGAACTGGTTCCGGTATATATAGAATGGATCTTAGGAATGGACAAACGCTATATTTTATCCAGCGGCACTGCTTATATTCATTGTAATACACGGGCGGGAAGCCGCATGGGAAACTAGTTACCATGGAAACAACAACTACGCCTCTAAAACAACAGTAGACGACAAAGGGTGCAAAAATTCTATTTAGTATCACTATCAACTCGAATATACAATCATATCTTATCTTTAGAGATGATTTTACATTGAGGTGAAAACTTTGATACTCAAATCTTACTCAAATATTTCACTGACCTTGAAATGTCTGATCATCTCCTCTTTCTTGCAGAACACCCTGGCGGGGCAGTCCATGCAGTGAAAGTGTTCTCTGTACCCCAGGTCCTTGCAGTATGAGGACCCACATTCCAAGGTTGAGCTATACCTGTAGAAAATTATAATATTGATTAGGTTTTGGATGGAACTAGCTAGAGGAATGAATCAGTAGATCAGAATTCATGGGCCGTTAATTCAATGTCACTGTTATTAATAGTATGCTTCCGTAATCATGTTTTCTATTCATTAGGACTCGTGCCTGGAAGAGATCGCTCTTTAGCGATAAGATCGCCTGTTATCTATCATGCAGCTGTTGTTTTCTTGGTAGGAAATAATGAGTATATTTTGTTGTACTAGCATTAATTGTAACAAAAGGCACTATTATAATTAGATCTTTATCTCTAGTCACGCAATGCACTTTTGATTTTCTTATAGTATCATTTATGACGCGGGAACACCTAAATCGAGTTCGTCAACAAAGCTGCTTACGCAATTGGTGTCAGTTATAAAGAGTGACATAAAAAATGATGTTCTTTAAATGGATGATTCAATACAATACAAATTACGGTTCCATGTAAAAAGACCCTATTATTGCTCAATTTCAACGTACAGGACACAATGCAATTTGAAGATAACATTATAGAAGGCACTGATCATTAAAGTGCACCTGATCATTATTATATAAAGTCAGACGTCTGTTGTGAAATAAAATCTTAAGTTGCTGAACCTGAATTTGAATGCTAAACAATGACAGTCATTGTAACGCTCAGCTATATTATCTATTTTGAAACTGCTAATCAAAATTAGCGTAGGTTGTATAGATGTTTAAAAATGACACTACACTACACACCTCTTGACATATCTCGAGTAATCCACCGTCGTTTGCAAAGAGTTCTTCCGGGCCTGATCCAAATGATTCAACGCCGACAGCAAACCTAAAAAACACGAAAAAAACATATGCTAATATCCTTGGAAACAATCATAACTAACGATACATTCAAGCATTCCTTTTCCGTCAAACTTATTCTTTTGTTTGGAACAGGCAAATCACCTCGATGCATCATATTCAAACGAACAATGTACTGTTTTCATCGTGCTGGAAATATTAACGTCATGCCACACGTTTACGTTATAGTTTCTATCGTTAAGAGGTTTAGGTTGAGAAAAAACCAAAACTGTTGGTTGTGTAACCGGCCCCTCCCCGTATCAAGTTTTGGAGTATCAAATAAATTATTATGGTAATTAATCAATGTTTTCTCCGAGTCACTCTAGAGCGGCCATTGTGAGTGATCGTTGACTCTGCTCTAGTGCGTACATTGTAACACGAAAGCGTTTTTGTGTATCCGCTCTTTACAAGTTGCCAAGACGCCGTCCTTACTTTTGACGAAACAATTGTCATGATTTAGTACCAATATTTTATCAACTTCATTCAACTTATGAATCGTTTAAGAAACATAATTGTTACAAATTCTGTCTGCATTGTTAATTAACTTTATCTTTGCAGCATCAGTGTTTTCTCACGTGAAACACTTTTGCGCGCGCCATTACATCATCCACACACGTACCACATTGTATTGAAAATTCGGATTATTCTCCAGGAGATTAAACTGGTGTATGTGCTCCGGAGCAGTGTCGACACTCCACCTCTGCCTTTTTTTACAAATTCGTTTTGAAACACGAATTAATACCTATACTTATGTAGATTAGCGTTCAACACAATGGACGTTAACATACGGGTTGATAATTTGGCCGGTTACATAAGTCGTGCATGAATACGCGTGATTGTAACCAGTATTAGAGAGCAGGTTATTATTAATGAAACAGATCACCGGTTTCCGAGATCTTTCTTCACGTTAATGGCTCACGATTTTGTAACACTGCCAAATTGATAGAGGAAAAATAAGCATTGTTACATGTCAATAAGTGTTAAGAATCAAATTTATTGCCTTTAATTTATGGAGATTAAAGATTAAGTGATGCGATAACGACGATATTTGACGATACTTTGAAGTGAGATCGTGAAACTTTGGCCGGAATTGAATTTTCGATTCGTTGCGAGTACATGATGAAAAATAAAAAGACAATGGACCGATCCGGCATCAGATAATGCCCGTTCGACATAATAAACATTTATAATACGAAGGTGGTTTTTAGGAAATTTCGTAAGATATTGTATTGGCTCATTCAGCCGAGACAATGGGGTCCTCATAATGTTCTACATAATGGGTTTTTGAGCTCACTCAATGGAACCTCGCGGTGATCGACGAAAGTTGGGATTTATGATTCAAGAGAAAAGGGTGCGCGACTTCCTTCCTCTTTGTATCCATACTTCGATACACACAAGCTTGTTGCTCAATGAATAATCATTTATAGCCATCCAAATTGAGCTTCTAAATTGATTCATATAAAAAAAATCGCAAACTTCCTCGATATCCTCAAAAAAATGTTGATCTTGTTCACACGACTATTACAAAAACGTTTATCCATTCTCCGACCGTTAATGCCGAAAACTAAACCACCGTTGATATAATCCCTCACTGGCATTTACTTAAGTGAAAAATGTTCAAATGTCACACCGCTTGTACGGCTTTACAATTCTGTCACTAATTGAAGTAAAATGTCATCCGAGATTTAGATAAATGCTCGAAAATGTTTGTCTTGAGCCGCGTGGGTTTTGAAAGCGTCTTTGTTAATTATATCTTCCTTCTTTTGTTAATCTAAACTTTTTATGAATGCTAGTTATCACTATTTTTCTACACAATCATTGTTGATAAAAAAGACACTCAAAGAATCTTTTCCTTCTCCATTAAATTGTAAATTACGCATCGATTCTATATTTGTCCTTTTTCTTTCTGTAAATATATTCATCTTTAAATGACTCCATATTCTGCGGTCCAGCCGTCAACAATCAGGTCATCACGAGTTCAATAACTGCGTGTTCAATTCCTCGTTCGTCTCTCAATTGACATTTTATTCTCTGCAACTATCTCTAAAATGTAAATGCGGTCTACAGACATCTACAACATTACTAACCACATATATTCCATCATCGTTCTTCAATTCTGAATCTTATCCATCAGCAACAAGATTCAAGTCAATTTTTTCAACAGCATTTTTATCGTTGTCTTCAAACTTACACGTCCGGCGTTACTTGAGACTTGATGCTGACTTGTTGATGGGTAATTTTATTGAATGCAAGAGACCATGTTTTGCTGGTAGATGTTCAGTATAATAGTACATTTTATAAGGCTGTGTATCGTATAGAGGAGGTAATGAGGCGGGGCCATGGGTGTATGTACGGACAAAGATATGGCTATTGACATGCTGTAAGATCATCTATGTATGTATCTTTAAGCACCTTTAAGCTTATTAACTACTTTTGTAACGAGTTTTGTCGACTTAATAAACTATTGTCTTTAATTCTTAAGTTTTTAGTGGTCTGACTTTAAATACTGCATTAATTCGCATTTTTCCAAGCATTGTGTTTACTTAAAGAGAAACTGACGGCATGATTAGAACAAGTTCCTGTATAAAAACTGGTATTTTGAATACACAAAAGGACTCCGTATATCTAATTCAATTAAACATGAATCTCGTCTCCCTATTTGTATACGTACTCCGAAACAAGATGAATCATGCGATCCACAGAATATTACGTCAATATATATGTGATCGATGACCACGCTACAAATGTATTCTGAGAACCTCATAATTATGGCGAAACTGTTTTATCCCGAGCAAATAAGGACGGTAATGGAAAAGCAGAAATTCTAGCAGCCAGTAACATTACCTACAGTTTGTGGTAACAACGTTCTTTTTTATAACAATATTTCGGTATGGAGATACTCCGATAAGGCCAGCCACGTCTAGTTTAATTTTTCCATATATCGATTAATGTATTGTGCCTTCGAGATTGTAAGTATTTTTAACGTTTTCCTGTGCAGATAATTTTTGTACTATTGTTATTTGCATCTATCGCGTGGGATCTTTTTGTGTGTTTTAGAATACCAGTTATCATGGTAACGTTT
Organism: Epinotia bilunana; assembly: GCA_947049275.1. Classification (NCBI taxonomy): domain Eukaryota; kingdom Metazoa; phylum Arthropoda; class Insecta; order Lepidoptera; family Tortricidae; genus Epinotia; species Epinotia bilunana. The sequence continues at coordinate 9,530,782 of OX346275.1, read as the reverse complement.
ACGTGTTTGGTTTTTTTGACGTCTTCAGATTCTAATCTGTGTTTCCGAGAACGAGTGTCTATTTTCTTATTTTTAGCGATTTATGCTAACACATAAATTACTTCTTAGTATGGCGATAACAAATTGTAGAACATGTCTGTTGTTAATCAGATGTAACAATTGAAAATGCTCCAAGCTAGTACACTTTCTTCTAACCTAACAAGTCCGCTTAAATCAGCTCTCTACACGATGAATGGCCGATGTTAAAGTTTAATTAGACAATAATTACAGCATTGTGTACACCATAGTTAATTATACATATGAAACGATCCATTAGCCAGTTGCCAATATGATTTGAGACATTTACACGGGTTGGAGACCCATAAAGTGAGTCGGCGGATGAAAGAGCTTGATAATTATGAACGTACGCATGCGTAGATCAAATCGGGTCCGTCGATAGATAAAGGATCTAGATGTGTTGCGCCGGCAATCGGGCGGTATTACGTGTGATAGAGATTGCGGGTTACTCTTTTTCTATTCCTATAGGTACACGAACTTCCATTAATGATGGGTTTGTTTGGCGAAGGAACGGGTTTGTACTTACGGTTGATTTTTGCTAATGATGCATTAAGAGTAATAAGACTACACGAACTACCAAGCGTTTAGTCCGAATAAACACAAAATAAGAATACAAAACAATCGAGAAGGCTGATAAGTATTTGACAATACTACAGGCAAACGTGTACCTTCAACTCTAATCTAGTGATTTAAATAATTACAGTCAATCGTATCTTGTGAGAGTTGATCTTCTGGTTATAAAAAAAAAATGTATGTACTCGTAAGACTGTAACAGGAACACTAGAATATGTCACGAATAAACCTTTGAGTTTGAATACGAAGATTGCTATATAATGCCATATCGTTTATGAAAGAAGTATAGAAACTACATGCTTTATAACATTATGATTAATTTAATCATTCATGTTAATCGCCATCGCAATTGCCATGACACGCACCCACCCGTCCCTCTCGGCTTTGTTCGGGCGTCTCCGGCGGGCCTCGGCCGCGCTCGTCGGTGATTGGAGTAAATGATTCCGCATGATCTTGTTTGGTTTTTGCTCTGTTTACGCTGTCTCACTTGAAGCTCGCCTTTTAGTTTGTTTTATCGGCCTGGTAGTCAATTAGAGATTGTTTTGCCGAAGTTTTTTACTGTCGTTAGTCGGTTTCCGCAGTTTTTGCCGGTTTCTGGACCCGGAAATGTGTTATTACGGATACTTTTTCTTTTGTCGTTTTTGTCTTAATCAAATTTCTCCGCGACACGTATTTGAGGAGAATCAACTCGTTTATTACAGTGAGTTTTTGGCGCTTTACAAATCGGGGCAATGCAACTAGTTTTTGCAATCGGTGCTTCTCTAATGAAGTCGCTACATTGTATGTCTGTACGTGATAGTACATTTGTTCAATACTCACTGTATCCATACCCACATCATTAACTGGAGACTTAATTACCATTTTCTGAACAAACTTATTGTCCAAGTCCTTAATAAAATAAAGGTAAGCGCATAATGATGGATAGACGGCCGCGATCGCATCGATACGACCGAATCGATTATGTGGATTAATGTGGCGATAATCGAGAACTTTGCTCGTCTTATTGTGTTCGATTCTTTTTGCCAGCAGATGTACGAACATATGAATGCGGTTTTATTTTAATTTCAATAAGTTTAATAACGATCTTGATGTTGCAAAATGGGAGAGCTGGTTAGTTATTTGTTTTACGATCTTCAAGTTATTCTAAATAATTGTATCAAGTTTGAAAACATAGCTACATAAATGGTTCGTAACGAAATATGTTAATGTCGACGATCATCATTAATTATAGTCCATATACACTCAGAACAATGCATTTAACATAATATGGACTCCAAATTCTTTGTTTAATACTTTTTAGGTCTCAACAAATTTCTATTCGAACTATTCTAGCAAAAAAATATGTACAAATAACAAAAGAATTTTGCGGCCATACTTCTAAAGTCGTGACTGAGCAATCAACACCGAACTTTCGCATTTATAATTTTAGCCGAACGCGTTGATAACTCTAATCAGGCGTTGTCATAACAGACGCGTCGCATAAACAGACATAATTCCATGACACCTATAAATATAAAATCAGCATAATATGCGATTAACATTCCAGGCATATAGGCGACAAATGAAGGGGTCACATGGTATAAGACTGTCTATAATGTCTACGTTTTGCTATTATTGTACGGATTGGAAAGTAGGATGTGACTTTTAAGTATGAATGGTAATGAAATTAAATTTGAAGAGAGTCGGTCCCGTGGCAAATGTATGTTTTATTGTTTGTTTTTTGGCGGTTTTGAGGCGTTTCTACTGACAAACAAAGTATTGGTGTTTTAACATAATACTGGAAGGTGTGGTTGTCTATTGTTTGCCAATAGGACGGTTTGTACAGTACCGCCCAAAGTTAAATAAAGATAATTTTAGGTTAAATAACGCCACGGTATTCAATTTAGTACTTTTAAAAAGATAAGGTACCTAACTATAGAAAATATTTTATCGAATACTAATTATTTTTATTGAATCGTTCATGAGTTCCAATCAAACACTATCCTACTAATATTGTAAATGCGAAAGTTTAGATGTTTGGATGTTTGGATGTTTGTTACTCAATCACGCTTAAACGGCTGAACCGATTTTAATGGAATTTTGCACGAGAATAGTTTATAGCCTGGATTAAAATATAGGATAGTTTTTATCCCGGGTCCACGCGGACGAAGTCGCGGGCGGAAGCTAGTGTGATATATAAATGCGAAAGTTCGGATGTTTGGATGTTTAGATGTTTGGATGTTTGTTACTCAATCACGCCTAAACGGCTTAACCGATTTGGATGAAATTTTGCACAAAGATAGTTTATAGCCTGGATTAAAATATAGGATAGTTTTTCTCCCGGGCCCACGGAGACGAAATCGCGGGCGGAAGCTAGTGTGATATAATTACCAAATGTTTTGTGGAATATAATATGTTAATAAATAGGAAACACTATATAGATTCGAACTTACGAACAAGAAAAACTTGAGATTCATCCTCCCTTTTCAGAAACAATCCATTCTGATTTAACACGCGCGCAAAAAGATAAAATTAAAGCACTGAAGAATGCTAGTATCTGCCTTTATAACGTAAAACGACTAAGACGCTCCAGGTCACATAATGCATTATAATTTTATACAAAGATACAAACTGCAACTCTCAAATGAATATGCAAAAGCGTTGAGAGTGTATTGCGATTGAGTTATTGTGATCGTACGTATGTGTGCCCTTGCGCACGTATCGGCACACCGTGAATTCGGCCTCTGTGCGCGTGAGCGCGCGTGTGTGCGACTTGCGCGTACGCATCCAAAGAAATGCATATTTTATGACGTCTGTTCACATTCTGCGCGGTGCCACAAAGAAATTATACGCGCATTAAATCCGTGGAGGTGTGATTTTTTTTAATATTTTTCCTACACGCTCTTTAGTATATGGGAGAGAAAAGTCGGCGGATCGCGCGCTGCTTTATTGCGAATCGATCGAACCTTTGAATATTAATAGCTTTTTCCTAGACTGGCTGGCTCTTGTACAAAATAACTTAAGTCCCGAGACAGAGCTGTGGAGAGGTTATTCATGGCTTGGATTACGAAAACTATTGAGGCGTGACAGTAATTATGAGTATGTTACCACGTTCAATGGAATCTCCGCTCCATTCTATTTTGAGTACGTTTTGGGAAACACTATTCACGGTCTGTACACACTACACATTCGCTCAACTGCAAAAAAACCGATTGTTTCTTTTAAAATATTTTGTTAAATAATTACCTACATTTCGTTTATAGCTGACAGAATTTAATTTAGTGTAATTAATATCTTAGAACAATGAAAAAAAAAAGTGTACCTGTTTACAATGAGGTATTTACTTAACATACAGAATATTTAGGTATCTATTTGACATAGTCCACTCATTATGTAAATACCTACTGATTACGTATTATTTATATTTATTTTAAGTTTTAGCGTGTTAACTTTTTTACTGATTTTTGGGGAGTTTCTGTAGTTTCAGAAAGTAGGTAAATTATAATGTCGGGAAGGTGTGGTTTTCCATTGTTTCCCAATAAGTGGGTGTTTATTTAAGCAAAAACTAATGCTCGCTAGTCCTGCCATTTTAAATTAATATTAAAATGAATGAAGTGCTGTCTGGGATTTTTTACATAATTATTATATTAGGTATAGTTAGTGTTGTTTGTTTAGATTAGTATTAGGGCCGATTTTTCAATCTGTAGATAAAATTATCCGTCAGTTAAAATTATCATCATCTTTTTCTCAAGTCATATGAAAGAAAAGGACAGAGTTAACATTTATCTGACAGATAGTTTTATCTGGTAATTCAAAAATCGGCCCTTGATGTTCTCACATTTTGAGGATTCACATGAAAATATTGTGTTATTCATCTTTTTAAATAAAGTTTAGCCATTACAAAAAAAACTATAATCACGACTCCACGGCACTCCTGTCCCGCCGACAGGATATGCAGCAACTCTAAGTTAATTAACAAAAGGGCTCGCATCCACAGTTTGTTCTATACAGCATTATGCTGTATAAGTGTATACTATGTTGTATAAGTGTATACTATATTGTATAAGTGTATACCTACTATCGCCCGCGGCTTCGTATTAACTAAGTGCCAATGTGTAACAAACTCTTGAAATTTACGATTAACTGCTTCGATTCCGGTCGTAATTATCTCCTATAGAGCGACACGAATAGGTCTATAGGTATTTTAAAGCTACTATATTAAGTGTTTGTTGTAATGATCAGAGGCGTATAATGGTCGAGTTTATGGTGTTATAAATATGAGATAAAGCATCATGTCCTATTGTATGTGGCGACATCTGTCGATCCGAAGAAACACATATGTTTTATTTTGCTTTTAATATGGAAAAAAACGAGACTGTGTAGTATAGTAACCTCCTAATAATCTTATGATGATGTCATTAATTTATGTTGTTAGACAAATAATCGACGACTTTTGATAGAAACGACGCACTGTTAACTCTTGAAGGAAGATTAGGTCCCCCTAATCAAGGGTCAAAAACCGTCAAAGATTTATGACGTAATATATGGACAAGCCCTTAAATATGTTGATTGGCGCATCTAACTTCAAATGCAATTTTTGTGAGGAGTTCATGAAATCCATTTTATGTCCAAATTATCAATATCCAAAATCGTCAGTGCTCGACTGACTCAATACTTGGGCAACTTCAATTTTAATTCATAACAAAAGAATATTAGTAGGATATCGAATGAAAACACTGTAGCCTCGCGGCCTATTAGTTTTACTTATTCCGATCATGTATGTATGTATGTATGTATGTATGTAAGCACTTTATTGTACACAATAACAGGTTAAAGAATATCATCAACTGCTTGCCAAACTGCTAAGGGAACTGATAAGAATTCGCTCCCTTCATCTGTATTTCCTGAGAACTACGATCTAGGTGCCTTCAAATCAAGAGTGAATAGGTCCTGGGTGAACCACTGAGATTCATTGTAGGCTCTGTCGTCGCTTTCCATCAGGTGAGACTAGGTTCAATCACTAAACAGTCTTTTATAATAAATATGTACCTACTTATAATAATAAATCAGCTTATATACGTCCCGCTGCTGACCGGGCAGTAGTCCCTACGCTGGCCCAGTGCGGGTTGGGGACTTCACATACACCTTTGAATTTCTTCGTAGATGTATGCAGTTTTCTTCATGGTTTCATTCACCGAAAAGCTAACGGCATATATCAAATTATATTCCGTACATAAGTTCCGAAAAACTCATTTGTACTCGCCGGGATTAGAACTCACGACCGCCGTTTGACAGCCGCATGCCTGAACCGCTGGGCTACCGTAGCAGTCTTTTAATATAAAAAAAACATAAGTACTTAACAATACAAAAAAAAATGCGTTTCAAAATGATTGTCCTTGAAATCATCGCGCCTTTCGAGCCTGTGCCGTGACGCCAAATACAGTCTAGGTACTATCACAACATAAGGGGAACAATTGTCAATATAATCCCAATTTAACCGCCAGTGCCGGTTATTTTCCGTGATATCCTGTGGGGGCCGCAATAGGCGAATCAGGCAACCGTTTCCCATTTACTGGGCATCTAGGTTCGCGTCCGGTGGGTGGCGCTTATTGTCGTGAGAGCGTCGCCTTAGCCGCTACGTGTGTGTAATGTGTATGTTGGTCGGTCATACAGAGATTTAGGACGTCCAATCGAAATCTATCTAAATCTAAATCTAGTTTCGCGTCTCTTTTGCGGCTATTGCCAATGTTAAAGAGCTACAGCCAAATTTTTGGATGGACTCTTAATCCGCCATCCAACCTCCTAAAACCCAACAATGTTTTGTTTGTACTTTGAGAATTTACTTAAAATTTTTACTGAATGTCAAAATGTTCCTAATTCAAAAGCACAAAAGCGTACCCTGGGTCTCAGAAGGTTTAAAAAAAAATATGTGCACGGAAGCCCTTAAGTACTTATATTGACCCCAGGAAATACTTCTGTTTTAATCAATCTGTATGACCCTGGTATACTATTGTAAATAACACACGTGTAAATAAATTAGCTACGTATTATTATTTATTTATAAATGTTTGTATTTGGGTTATTTAAAAAAAAAATGTACTAAATATCATTCGATACTCAACAGTGGCATTTCGGTGAAGGAAAACATCGTGACAAAACCGATCTAAACCCAATAAGGTCTAGTTTTCCCTCTGGGTTGGAAGGTCAGTTGGCAGTCGCTTTCGTAAAACCATTGCCTACGCCAAATCTTGGCTTTGGGTGCCAAAGCCCGTGTAGGGCATAGGGTATTTAAGAACTGAAATTTCATTTTATTCTGTGTATGACAATAATCATCTCGACACCAATATAATATATTTATTGCACTGCATGCCAAAGCTTCGTTGGCCCTAACGTACCACGTTCGTAATAATCTAATATTTTGATTTAAAAAACCTAAATCTTAACGTTGCAAGATCGGGACCAATGGCAACAACTCGTGTCGGTTGCCAAGACCCACTTTAGTTCAGTGAGTCACTGAAGTTAGGTACCTAACAATTTCAATAAAAAGTTTTCGGACATTTGTTAGGTATGTAGGTACAGGTACGTTGTGAAAAAGAAAATACAAAGGTACTTAGGTCTGATAATTTATATCCACCCGTTTGTTTGCAAACCATACCGATACCTCCGCTCCAAATGCGAAAATGTCTTAAGTGTTATATAATTAAGTAAATTATTTGGCATTCTCGCCTAAAATCATAGCGCTGAGTTACAAAGACCAAAGTCACGAATATTGTATTATAAATATTTTTCATCGAGCTATTCAACAGAGATAAAAACAATGTACGGTCGCGTTCTTTAATTAATGACCCTTTTTGCTAAAATATTCTTTGTATTCCTATACAATTTGACAGAATTGTGAACCTTAAGTGGGTCCCAAGTTAAAGTTCGTGACTGTACTTAATAAAGTTTGATGTGAACGTTTCCGAGACTTCAAAATATATTTGGCGCAACAAAAAGGTAATAATAGAATTTGGCTAGTTATTAATGCCGCAGCACAGATTAGAACATATTGGAAAAATCAAACGCCGCCGCCGGCACACTCAGTGCCTAGATATCGAATGACAAATCGATTGTTTGATAAAATCATCGATTATCGATCGCAACCTCCCACCAAACCCAACATTCCCAATATCTCCATCCCTTTTAGTCAATATAGCTTTATATCCCCCTCCTTTTCTATAAATTATTATGCCGTGCGCTCCTAAGGCGATAGAGATATAATTTATTAAGAATTTGTTAATTATAGCAATTAAAAGCACGGCTTCTTCTATATTTCTGATGTTTATTGTGTGTTAGGGTATTTATCAATATTACAACGTTTTACACCTACATACAAAACGGTTTATGAATTAGTTATTCTAATTCGGTTGGGCTTGTAATCGAATAATAAATCGATTTTAATCGATTAGGTTGTTGTACCTTTAATTCGATTTTGGAATGATTTCTTTATTATGACTCAATTTGGGTTATATGGAGCAGTTGATGATAACAGTGAAACTGGTTGCTGTTGCTTTTTGCCGTAAAATTTGAGTAGGTACTTACAAGACTCATTAAAGTCAATGTAACTAAGTCATTATGTCCTTAAGTCTATGCTAATTTGATTACCGCGATAGTGGAGGTTACTGACGTTTGAGTTATATTGTAACTTCCAAAAAAAATATCTGGAGGCATAAGAATGCCTACATACTTAATAATCAAAATAGACTACCTAGTCTTATGGTATGGTATTAGTACCTACCTAGGTACTAAAACCATACCCCATCCTTATGGCTTTGCCGTAGTTGGGCAAAGAAGTAGAAAACCCGATTTATCTTAAATCTACCTCGTTCCATATAACATTAGAAATTACGTAAGTTAAAGGTACCTTCCTTAGGTAAGGGCAAATATTTCTGTGATGAGCACGAATATTTGATTCTGAGTCTTGGATGTTTACTATGCATTTAAGTATTTATATCTATTAAACATATCGTCATCTAGTACCCTTAGGTAACACAAGCCTTATCGAGCCTTATGGGACTAGTTCGATTTGTGTAAGATTGTCCCCTAATATTGATAATTTATTTATGACAACTTCTGGCGCTATATTTAGCGTTTACCAGTACCTAACAGCTTGTAAAGTATAGATGCAATGCAATCCGCCCTAATAAGGTAAATATCCCAATGGGGAACACACAAAAATTCCGAAGATTCATTTGTCCGAAAGCATCATTATTCCGAAAAATCAAAATTCCGAACGCCATTTACCGCTAAACGAAAACTTGGACGCAGATTATTAAATAAAATACATAAATAGGTTAGGTTAGGTTAGTATTATATCCTGAAAGATAAAAAAAATCAGCGGAACATGGTTTTCTGAATTATGAAATTCGGAAAAAATATGCTTTCGGACAAATGACTTCGGAATTATGTAGTGTACCCGTCCCAATGCTCGACTCTTTCATGGATACTAGTTGACATATATTATATTTTTCACCAGTATTGTTTTGATATAAAATTGAAAGTGTAGAAGTCACGGCAATAGAGAGATCTCTCAGGGACCGAAGTCCCCATGAGAGTTGTTTGGATTTTATATATATGCAAAGTTATTTATAAACTTCCATAGCGCGATGCAGAACACGTCGGATTCGACAGCTGACAGGAGTGACGCCACATCAGCCCCCCTTCGAGACAGAGGGGTCAGCGACGATGTATGAGAAGAGTGCAGCTTGGCGAGCGAGTAGGGAGAGAGAGAGAGAGAGAGAGAGAGAGAGAGTCTGGCATGCTGAGAGAGTTGGGCGTCAGTCAGGATCCTCAGAGTTGCGCTTATGTCCATTGTCGGGGTCACCAATGTAAAAGTCACGGCAATAGAGAGATCTCTCAGGGACCGAAGTCCCCATGAGAGTTGTTTGGATTTTATATATATATGCAAAGTGATTTATGAAACTTCTATAGCGCGACGCAGAACACGTCAGATTCGACAGCTGACAGGAGTGACGCCACAAAAGTATCATGTAGTAGGCCAGTGTCGGGCACTGGGACGACCTTACTCTTCCCTTTAAAAACTGTGTTACGGTTCTTCTCTCAGCGTATTACGAAACGCAAACAGATTGGGAGTCCATTATCTCCAATTGGGGGAACTAGCTCGATTGAGCAGATTACTCGTATTAAAGTCGCCGAGGTTTCTGCTACTCGACCAGGGGCCAATCCGGAACGATTTTAACGGATGGAATCAGTACTTAAGTAAATCACACCATTGGCTTCATCAGCGTCAGAGTGCGAGCAGGGGTACTTAGCTGGGACCAATCAATTTCTTCGCAGATATGATGAGCAAGTTTCCTCACGTAGGTAAAAATGTTCTTGGTTTATTCTCTTCTTACGTTAGCGCAAGCCAAACATGTGAGCGGGATGCACTGATATTGAGATGGGATTAAAATAACGATGAGTAGCAACAATTGAAATAATGACATCAAACATAGATATGACGTACCGGAGTTTCCCTTGCAAACTTTATCTCTGTATATTGTTTTTTTTTTAAGAAGTACCTTTTGGTTGACTGCCTTTAAAATGTGTTTAGTGGGGTCTAATCATGTCAGTTTGGTGTGTAATTGAAAAAAAATATTATGTAGTTTTTTTTCATAAAAGACGCCATAGAGCTGAGTGGAGGAAAAGGAGGGAGGCCGGAAGCATGTTTGTTTATGCTTCCGGCCTCCCTCCTAAGAAAGATAATAAAAGAAAATAAAAAGTCAGAAAGGCAACAACAAGCTAAATGAGACTAATTAAGCAAGTTCGTAAGTCTTTCTCCGGGTTCGACGAACAGAACCAATATTTGTGTGGAATCGATAATTATGCCGAAACATCAGAAATGGTTGATCAAGGAATAAATTAGTCGACCGTCACTTTTCACGGCAACGTGTAAAGAATGTACACATTTGTGGAGAACGCTGCATACAGCTATTAAACAGTGGGGATTTTCCGTTGGTCCGTATACATTGCGGCGTGGGAACAATTAATATCTGCCGTAGACCCACCTATTTAATACGTGCGTAAAACTGCGGAGTGTAGCTATTGTTTATAACCTTTAAAGATTTTAGGAAATTTCTTCAATGATACATGGAACCTTTGAACGCCAAGAACACATAAAGGTGTCGTGTGTTGTCGTGCCCGCAGCGCCAAGAACGAGTATAGGTGTTATGACGTACACTATCAAAGCAAGCGTACTGCGTCGGCGTTTCAGGCAAGGTTTGTATTTGCTCTCTTGTGACAACGTCGTTGGAGTGACATTTGTCTCTTCTGGATGTCTTGATTAGCGGTGAAAAGCTTAGCCAACAATTTGCTGCTTTCCTTATTTCTTTTCATGATGCCATTCGAGGATTGAACTAATGATTTTTCCTATCCTTTACGTCCCATAACTTGTTATAATTTTATGGTTATTTTATGGAGAGACCATGTCATAAATTTTAACATGAGGGAACCACCCAATTAAGCACATTAAAACTGAGTCTTGGCCAACATTGTTGCCGCGTGCCTAATTGAATTAGTCTGTTCAACTTGTGTTTGTCACTCTAAAACGCTTCAATGGTCAAAATAGAGAAAAGATCTGTATTATACACACTTCAAAACAGAGAAAAAGATCTGTATTATACACACTTCAAAATAGAGAAAAGATCTGTATTATACACACTTCAAATTAGAGAAAGTGATCTGCATTATACACACATCAGAATTGAACGAGCGAAGCGAACGAAGCTCTCCGTTTCAGCTTGTGCCAAAATTCTTCCGTATGTCCAGATGTATGTCCGCCTGTTCTTCTCTTCAGGTCGCATCAACGTCTCAACCGAATCTCGTGAAATTTTGCGAGCAGGTTCAAATTTTTTTGGTCAATTCAGATCGTCGAGGGTTTAAAAAGACATGCTAGCGGGTTCTACAGCTCACAGAGCCACTACTATTACAATTTACCTAACTCAAATTTAAGGCGAGATAGGTTCAAGGCAATTTGTGGAATTATCGGTTCCGAATCGCGTCGCCTTAAGTAATATTAATAAATTATAATGAATCTAAACCAGTAATGTATACTAATCATCTAACATGATCGATCGGCTTCACGAGATTGGTAATATTTAAATCGTGTGTGATTTGAACGCATATCATTATTGCTACAGTTATGTGTTGGTTTAGGTAGTTAAATAACCATACAAATCGTTAAATATGATTTCATGAATTTTAGGTTAGTTATTCATGTTAAGGTGACTTTTCGGCTTTAGGTAAATAGTTCCTATAAAGTCAATGATATTCAATTACAGTTTTTTATGCCTATAAAACATAGCCTATAGCTATCCAGAAACTCCATTCTACACGCAGGCGAAATAAATTTTGATGTCTGATAAGCGGCTCCAGGGTTTATTCATTACATACAAACTTATATACTTACAAAGCTACAATCTTACAGACTTTTCCTCTTTATAATATTAGTATATACTAGTAAAGATTATATTTTTCTAAATTGTTCTATCGACTGATGAATTTCATTAAGCCGTTAGAATTCCGTCCCACAGCATATTGACAATTGTAAATGACCAACGCACGGATATGTATTTGGGGGAAAACTTCAACAGAATATGTTCTTTGCGAATTTCCAACAGTTTCAATGACACACAAACACAATTTCCCTGTTAAAAGACTCTAATGAGAAGAAACTGAGACGCGTGCTAATATGCTAACTCTGCGACTTAGCGATGCGTTATGACAAACTGACGGACACATTACGACATATACGGAAAATCGCATTTTCTTAAGTTGAGATATTTTATAACGTCATGTTGAAGTCTCGAAGTTGAAACTTTTAATTTAACATACAAACTTAATAACTAATTATCATATTTTTCTATAGCTGTTTTGAATGCTTAACAGACGTGAGTTGATCCCGAATTGTATAGGTATGTATTATGGTTAAAATATTTATTTATTATTACTAAACAATGGAACAGAAAACTTAATCTATGTATTACTTTAATAGTATTTAAGATAGTAAACTTGTGACAATATTTCATAATAAAATGTCGTTGAAGAAACCAATCTCTGGTGAAATCATTCAAAATAAACAAATTATCGCGAAAGTTTTATTGATATAACTAATTTCAACATTGTCCGCCATAGTTAGTTTCAAAAATCTTTGTAACAGATAACATTACAAATTATTTAATGTTTAATTTTCAAAATTTCCGTATCAATTTATTTCAAGAAAATCGTATTTGGTGTGGCATGACGCTAAATATTTCTGCTGATATCGATGCATGACTGATCAAGTTTATATCAATGATTTACACGATTTTATTATAATTAAAATGTAGTACTTGGAGCACTTACCACTTGCTTGCAATTTTCTCTCTTGTGAGTCATCAGTATCGGTCATTGGTTTTGGAAAGAACCCCTGTAACGACATTGACGTTAATATGACATACATCTGTTTAATAATAAACGTCTGTTACAGTTTTACGCAAACGATAATTTTATAATTTAGCATTTAAAAAAAAGTTTGAGTAACTGGGCAACCAAATACATCAAAAATATAAAAATTAAAAGTCGGTCAAATGCAACATTTCACAAACATATTTTTAAATATATTTTTATCAAACTTTACAGTAACAGCTGTAGAGTTACTGACCTGCATTTGCAAATTGGCTAAATCCTCGAGATTCTTGCGCATGAGCAAGCTCTGTTGCTCGAACTCTGACACGCTGTTGCCGGCGCTAGATGTCGTTGATTGTTCCTATACAAGCAAACACATTATATTAGTCAAGCTAATAATGAATTAGAGTGCAGTCCACTACGAAAAAACGTATTAGTTTTTCACATTATTACAACGCAATAAGGAGATTGTTTTTGTAGTCGACTGTACTTCGGGGCTTGGTTCAGTAGATAAGTACCTATACTCCTCTTAGTCTTGGAGTTGGCGGCTGCATCTGAACTACTGCTTCCAAGTACAGTGTCCGCTTAGCTAAATAATTGCAAGACTTGTCGAGTAAATTTTCATGATTATTTAATTATATCCGGCCTTTCAACTTAGAGGGGAAAACGTCTTACTGCATTGGACTACTCAAAAGAAGCCATCATCACCCTAAAAGACGGCAAAACTAGGTACAGAATTTTCATGTGCAACAATTTTATTCGATTGTTCGGATATGACACATTGATTTAACAAAACATTGTCTTCAATATATATTCCCCGAGTTCAAACTGGTTCAACATTTTTACCTGTCCATCAGTGTCCCTCGAAACACTCAGGTCCAGGGTTTGCTCTCCATCATCAGAACCGCTTCCTTCTTCTTCATGGGTCCTCCCGAACAGCCGCATCGACTGCTGGTTTATTATTTGTAAAGCCCTTTGCCTGTGAAAACAATTGCTGTTGATGAAACCAGAAACCAAAAAGAGTTGACATTTTCGTTTAAATGGGAAGACTGTTAAAAAATGACTACTTATACTGTTAGTTACTTAGCGCATGAGACGAAATTCTAGACGGCTAATGTCAGTAAGTAAAGGAATATATGTAAAGGTACCTTTGAGCATCCATGTCATTGTCAGGTGTCTTCGGTGGGGTAATATTCGTGGAGCCTTCGTCTTCCGTCGCTGACGAAGACCTCCTGCGGATCTTGTCGCCTTCTCCGGAATCATGTCTTCGCTTTAGACTAAGAGGCAGTTGGGTGAATGGTTTACCTGACGAAAAGTAGTCGGTTAATACTTTGTTCACATGTAAAGTATTTGCAAGGTTAACTGGTTTGGGAGGATTACCTTGGAGTGCTTCTAAAGCTCTGATCTGTCCACTGATAGCATCAGCTACTTCATTGGAAGATAGTCCGTAAATTCCTAGCAGTTCCTTCATTGTGTTCATTGCATAGTCCCTCAACATCTTGTTAGTAGCGTTAGACCCATCTCCATTTTGCTGGGTTTCGCTAACTTCCATAGGTTCTTGGTTCTCTCCTAACCTATCATTTGCATTAATATCTTGACCTTTATTGTCATCGTCCGATTCTGACTCCCTTCTCCTAGGAGGCGAGTTAGTCTTAATTAATTGAGATATTGCAAAAGGATTTTTGGCACAGAAAGATTTATTTTGTAAATTACTAAAATTTAGGACTGTCCGGTCCCTTTGGCCGTCTTGGATTTGTAAGCTATCTATGTACGAGCGTTGGAACGACTCAACCTTTTTGTCGTCCGGTAACCTATTTTGGTAATTTGAATCTATGTTCTCGTTGGAGTCTGTGCTTAGCCTCCTACTTAGGTCGACAGCGACTCCTTTGAGGAAGTTGAAGTTGGCGACTCCGATTTTGGGGTAGTCGTCTTCTGTTTGTTCTGGTGTGGTTCTCTCGTTGCCGTTGACGGGGCTCTGGTCACCGTTGGCTCCGTTGGAGTCGTCGGAGAATGTGGTGGTGTTAGGAGCGCAGCGAGGTTTGAAGTTCTTCCTCTTGTTTCTTTTTGGCATGTTGTAGTAGGGTGACGCGTCGATGCTGTGCTCATCTTGCGGGTCGGCGGTCTCGGGCCAGGGCGCACCATGGTGCAGGTACAGGGGTTCTTCAACCGGCTGCAACCTCTCGTGCAAAGATTCCTGATGGGCCGCCATCGCAGTCATCGCAGAGCGTAAACTCTAGCGCCGTCAATCGAGACCGACCTGTGAACAACTCGGTTTGTCATAAACAATCGAATTAAATTGAATACATTTTAGCGGCAATCATAACAGTGATTCATTTCGGTTCGATGTAAATGAAACAATGTGCCCAGTGAACAATAGGTCTTTGTTGACAGTCAGATTAGCTGAATGCTGTGGAATGTTTTGAATTTAAACTTAAATTTTCTCGGGGATGTTTTTATATGGCTGCCGATTTTCTATATTAGGGTTGGCGCTGCCGTATTGTTCATGGGAACCACAAAAAGGTTGAGTTAAGCAAGATGTTTGGTGTTTACCTGGAATTCAGCTTCATGGATCACTCATTTCCTGACTAGTTGGCTTCATAAAGTATAACTAATCAGTCTTCAAGATCAGCCAACAATTGTAACATCTGAAACAATAAAAGTGTTGAGTTATTAACTGTTTAAATTTCAAGTATCAGAAGGGTATTGGTATACGGTAGAACGAAGCAAGTTATTTTATTTAGATCAAAACCCGGAAAGTAGGTCTTCGATAACCGAAATATGGAGTACGAAGTTCATTTATTTATTTGTCTTGATGTCCAACAACAGTTTATTACTACAAAACAAAAGAGTATTGTGACACATGTAGCCCGTTTGACCAATAACATCGGAGCGTGTAGTTTTAATTCAAAGCAACAAGGTAAACAGTTCTCGGCAACGTTAGATTGATAGTTAACCCGAAGGCGGACGAAGGCCGAGTCGTATTAATTTTAATAAGTAATTGTACCGTCCACGTTACCAATTTCGACATGAGCACTCGTGGCGAGCGTTTTTTGTTACACTCAATCTCGTTTTCTCAAAAATAGATCTAATACTTTGAATATAATTAATTTTACCGGGCAACTTGATCGATGCGTGATACCTCGCTTTTTTAGAATCATTATTCTTAAATTACAGTGCATTACGTCAATTCGTCTAGGAATTTGAGCATGTTTTTTGCGCGGGATCCATTTACGCGAATCTTGCGTTTAGGTGTTTTTTTTTGGTTCGGCCATTTCATTATAAAAGCCGACTGTGGGTCATTAGTCAGCTTTGATTTTATATAAATAAGATATTCGATACAGTTACGCGTTAGTTTTGCATGATATTAGATTTCGTTTAAGCTTCGTGATATTTAATATGCAAAATGTCTTACAAGTGGTTATTTTCTGTTATTAGGTTATTACCTTTTTAAAAGCTCTACTATTAAAATACTTGGCTGAACTATATTAATATACTTTGTTACATTAGATAATGTAAATTATATGAAGTTACCGAAACGTATCCATGTGGAAAGGTATATCGAAAAACTAGTTATAAGTCCGAGTGTCTCTATTAACTAGAGTTCTATAGTATTTTTTAATATTCTTCATCATAATTAAATAATTTTGTTAGTTTCAGTGGAGGAGACGCCAGTGTATTTTTTTTTTAGTGCGGTTGTTTTCTTATTCGCCCTCCGTAACACAGTATACTTGAGATAATTTGAGTTGGCCGAATTGCATCAATGTAGTCCGCTCAAAAAGCAACTCTACGGTCCATTGTTCACACGCTGCAATCTGCCGTGCCACTCTGAGCTATAACCACGAACTTCGAATGTCGAAGTTCGGATATCTCTATCTCTATCGCACTTACATACTGCTTATTTTTACTTAAGATACCTATGTATTCTTTAAAATATGTTTTAGCGTAGGTATTTGTTTTGTGTTGCCTTCCAGGAGGTAACTCATGTCAAAGGTTCCGACGGAAGACCAGCGCTGGTCTCCTAGGTTAGCACCATGCTGAGTCGGGGCCTTTTCGTGGACCCTGCTACTTTTACTTTACTGTGTTTTGTTTTGTATACCCATTGTTTTGTCCACGAATAAATGTTTTCTTTCTTTCTTTCTTTCATTGTAGAAGATTCCAATTCCAATGACAGTTTTATAAAAAGTCGGCCATATTCAATAAACACAACCATACAACAGCCGGTTTCCCGCCCACTACCATCCGTCGGAAACCAATCCAGTCCAGACCCTGCATCTTCCAAAGTATTCTTACTTCAATAAGATAGGACACAAAATGTGCGTTTATTTGCTAACTTTATTGATTACAAATCAGTCTAGCAATATGAATTTAAGATAAGTAGCAACTCATTATATTTCAAAAGATACGTAAAAAAAGTTATCTATAATCATTATCTTCGAAAATCTAGATAGCTACATTTAAAATAGCTTAGTGTTGACGCATGATGGAGAAAAAGTTTTGCGGTTTCTGGTTTCCACAGATCTCTGGGAAGGGCGTAAATATGTTATTATCAATTATTATTATCCGGTTTTGACATTTCGTTTGAATGATCTAATACAGGGCAGGGCAAAAAACTCTGATTCATGTGTAGGCAAATGGAAGGAATTCATACAAATATACAATTAGTCCTTGTGGATGCTTTTTGGGATTCCGTAGGGATTGTAATCAGTCGATTGTAGGAATAAAAAAAGTGAAACTTACAAACGCGTCTATTTTATTGATATCTAAAGTGAATAAAAGTTTTTTTTTTAATTTTGCCTAAATTTTATTATGTGCCATGCCTTACTTTAATAGTTTTCTTGTTCTATTAATCATTCATACAATAATTCGATTTATATTTACAAATCAAATATCATTCATGTCATGTCGACTGCAACGCTTAACTTTTTTCCTTTTAGCGAATTTGAAGAAACATAACATTGAAAATCATTAGTCTTAAAATTACATTTATCCTTGACTAGCGACCCGCTCCGGCTTCGCACGGATACTATATTATACATATAAACCTTCCTCTTGAATCACTCTATCTATTAACCGCATCAAAATCCGTTGCGTAGTTTTAAAGATCTAAGCGTACATAGGGACAGACAGTGGGAAGTGACTGTTTTATAATATGTAGTGATTTCGACATCTAAGGTTAATTTGAAACGTTGGGTATCGTCCAACGTCGCATTTGAGGAAAAAAACTTAATTCAATATTAACCTGAACCAAATTGACATTTGAGACGTTCGTGGTTACCGATGCGGTCGGATTTAGTTCGGGACTTGTTTTGAACAGAAAAAACGAAGTTTAGGCACGACAATAAACTCCAGCAAAAATTTAAAACATTATTGATTGACACTAAAACGTTTTAAATTTAATCTGATCGAAACAAGTCATTCTTTGAAATAACTTGAGACATTTCGTAATTGCTTTCTTTAAAACTATGTCTAAACATACACTGGTACCGATCGACACATCGATAATGAACATGTCACATCACTATTGACATCTCCGAGAAGTTGTCAACATGTCACGTCACTATTCGTTGGGATTATTTATTTTTAATTTAAAGTGACTCGTTCCTCATTGTAAAACAATTAAACAATTGCCATTTCAAGTTCGGAATTTCAATTCCATATAGTAACGAACTCCATCTCGAAATCGTGTATATTTAAAACTTAGAGGTCTTGTTTTCGCCATCCTAATTATAAATCTTTAGTAATCATCGTTCTTTAATACGGTACAACGATGTACGATAACATATAATATGTATAATGCTATTTATTATCGAATGAAACATAGTATATCCAACTAACACAACATTATTTAAAACATAGGAACATGTTAAATTGACAAAAATACACAAAACTTATTATAACTATATCTAAAACTAAACTACTTATAAAATAACTTACGCATTTTATATTTTTTTACTTAACAACAATACCCCATTGTCATATAAAATTAGCTCGATACATTTTATAACCGTCGAAATTTAAAATTACGTCGCCCACCTTGACTTTAATGAAAGAATGTCCCAATATATACTAGTCATTGTTACAACCATAGATAAAATTTGTTATTAAAAACTTTTGTTTATTACTTAGTCAACTAATTGACTGTTGACTCCAAAAGGTCACGTAATTAAGTCAAAGTTAGTATTACAAAACTTTTGTAAAGCTCAGAGTGTGATTGTAGATAAGTCGAGCTTTAGTTACAATAAGGTCGAGCTTTTGTTAAAATGCGGTTGTTATGTAAAACCGGATCTAGATTTTAAATTAGTTGTTACTCTTATTAGATGTGTTTTTGAGTGTTGGTATTTCGACTCGAATTTGGAAATGGACTGTTCGGTACAGTCACCTGGAATAATGGTTCAAAAATATCGGATTATCGTGGAGCGTAATAAATACAGCAAAATACGGAACAAAGTAGCTTGATATTTTCAGAGTATTTTCGTAAGTTTTGTTGGTTGGTAATCTATACTAATAATTATAAAGAGGAAAAGTCTTGTAAGTTTGTATATTTTAGATAATCTCTGAAACAGTTATCCGATTTCAACAATTCTTACACTTGCGTGTAGAATAGACTTTCTGGCTGATTATAGGCTATATTTTATCCCGCGGGTTTGCCTGCGTTCTTTGAAATACGCGTACGAAGCCGCGCGGGCAGCTATTTATACCGTTGGCAAATACCGTATGGGAATCGATGTAAATTTCGACAGATCTTCATTGCAATAAACCTAATCGGAAGCTACACTGTCAACGTCTATTTGAATGTAAATAAGGCATTATAACCAGCCATAATATTTTAATAATGAGTCATTACAGAAGTCATTATTAATTTTTATCACAGCCGTCACTCAAATCGGCATAATTATAGAATCGTTTCCGTCGTCCTTCGCATATTTCTGCCGACGCGGGGTCGTGCGCAACTCTGCCCTATTTTAAACATTCATCGCATTTTTAATCCTTGCCATTGTATTTTATAATTATAAGATACACATTTTTGATGCTTATTTGCATTTTTACAGGATAAATAGGGCTAAATACATTTTCCATTCAAAAAACTTACCTTGACCTTGATTTCTATCGGACTCCACCGGCGCTAATACCTCTTAAAAATACTGAGGCAAGTGTATATTTAAGATTTAACAGGGGAGCTATGCAGAGATAAAATGTCACGTATCTCATTTTATGAGTTGAGAATTTTTCATAAAAACTTAGATTATTTAAATGCCAAACTAGCTTCAGCCCGCGACTCCGTCCGCGTGGTACTGTGGTTGTATAGTACGCCAGTACAAATGTCCACCCTCCATAGGGGAAGAATTCCGGGATAAAAATTATCTTATGCCTTTCCCCGGGATTCAATCTCCATACCTCATCTCATCTCAATCGGTATAGAGGTTTAAGCGTGAAAAGGCAATAGACAGACATACTGTATTATCAAATAAATGTACATAGAAAGATACATATAGGTACATCTGAATAGAAATTATTAATCAAAAACATGTACACATGTCATCTGTCACATTAGCAAACCGAGCAAGCAAAATTTATTCAGTTTTATTCAGATATTTATGAAGTTCTACTTGTAAGCTCGCTAGTTACGCTCTCATTTTAAAACTACGTATCGGATTGTAACGAAACTTTCCATGTACAATGACATGAGGTATATCCAGGTCTGTAAGTTTATGTAGCTTCAGATACTATAGTAAAAAAATACAGTGAATTTAAGTTTTTCATACAAAACTTGTTTTGCTGTATTTCGTTTGTTTTATAAACTGGGACCATATAAACGAATTACAGACATAGATATACCTCATGTCATTGTATATGCAAATTTCGTTACAATCCAATACGTAGTTTTAAAATGAGAGCGTAACTACGTTTGTATGGGAAGGTGAAATTCGGCCGAGCTTACTGCGGACTCTTACTAAACCCTTGTTGAGATATTTATGTACTTTCAGTTGGTTAAATAATTTTGAAAAATATTAGTACAGATATTTATTACTTTGCGGTTGCTTACATATTATTGAGAGGCTTGCTCAGATTAATATGACAGGGTCACCTGTCATATTAATCTGAGCAAGCCTCAAAATATGTACACATGTCAATGTGTACATATTTTTGATTGAAATATCTGTTCAGATGTATATGTACGTTTCTATATAACGACTCAATATCTAAACACGTCATTAAAAGTAGAGTCGGCACTGACCCGTGCGCGATCGATCAGCGCGTACGCAGATAATGCGACGGTTTTATTGTTATTATCGGATATTGTCTCCCGAAGGCCGCGCGGAAAAGGACTTGCGATCATACGCGCAGACACACACATAAGGATAATGGACCTATTGGTATTCAGACGATATTATAGATTATAGGTAGTTGGTAAATTGAGTTCAATATAAAATAGTGATGCACCTTTAGGACGCTTACCTTAGATACCGCAATGAACCAATGTAAGTCTGACATCACCACCCTCCTAGCGTTATTCCCGGTTGTGGCCTAAAGGAGCCCGATTGCGGCCTAAAGGGTGGATTATTTGTAATCGTAGTTCAGACTTTATAGGTAAAGCTGGCAAACAATGTATACAATTCCAGCACGTCTATCGTGGGACGGCCGCGACATACTCTCGATTTTTCTCGCACTATACCTCTTGTTATAAGTGTTATAAAAAAAAAGTGACGGATAGTGCGATAAAAATCGAGAGAGCTCGCGCGCCGTAGCATGATAGCCGTGCAGGGGTCTGACAGGTCAGACGGCCAGCGGACTCCCGCTTTACCAGGGAAAAGCGGGAGTCCGCTGGATGCGGCTGGCGCAGCACGGCTAGCACGCGACGGCGCGCGAGCTCTCTCGATTTTTATCGCACTATCCGTCTCTCTCTTATTAGAACACTTAGAAGAAGAGGTATAGTGCGATAAAAATCGAGAGTATGTCGCGGCCGTCGTGTGCTAGACCGGCAGGACCGGTCATTGTGGCACTCATGGGGGGTCTATGTCCAGCAGTGGTCGGCTGTTATGGTGGGGGTCAATTTATACAGGAAAATAACTCACAGACTAACGTTTAGTTAATTTACTCGATCTGATCTTGAATAAGATCGCCATCTTCTATCATACTTAATTCTAATTAACTCTGTATTGCAATCTTTAGCGATCTCGGTTTATATAGATCGATGTGATATCACCCTCCATAAGTTTTATTATTGATTTGATCGATATTGATCGTCCATCTCTCTTTGTGATTACAAAAATCCGGCTCTTACTAATAATAATGTAGAAAACACGAAAGCTTGTGAGGACGTCTGTAATGTTATCCACTCTCCCACACTAAACTTCCGTTATGATAGACGTTTCCAGTAATATAGCTTAGGTACATACAGGGCCGTAGACAAGGTTACAATCGACAAGCGCTAAAGCCAATAGAAAATAATAAAATGTAGGGGAATTACAGATGCCGACGAAACACTTTTCGTTAACATGTGTCATTTCCATACATTTTATTAGTTTTCTATTGGCGTTAGCGCTTGTCGATTGTAACCTTGTCTAGGCCCCCAAGCTTATTTCAGTCCACTGCTGGACGTAGGCCTCCCAAGGCTACGCCACCAGACCCGCTCTCCCGTTTTCGCCATCCAGTTACTACCAGCTACTCTCCTCCAGTGGTCGATCCATCTGGCCTCCATTCGAGAACCTGCTTACTCCACCGACCATCACTACGACAGACGTGACCAGTGACTCAATCCGCGCCCACTTAAATTTTTTTTTGTTTTTTTTTGTTTTTTTGTACATTTTTGAACTATGTCTGTCACTTTGGTCTTTGGTAATATCTTAGAAAACAGAATATAGGCTATAACTGATATGGTATATGGGTAGAGCTGGCGATGGCGGTGTATTTTGAAGGTCGCTGGTTCAAATCCGGCACGGATCAATACATATACGTTTTTCCCTTTTAATTTAAAATTTATAATTTGTATGCTTAAGATCTACTATAATCATCATCATATCAGCCGAAAGACGTCCACTGCTGGACATAGGCGTCCCCCAAAGAGTGCCAAAGTGACCGGTCCTGCGCCACCCTCATCCAGCGGAAGATCTACTAAAATCCTTACTAATATTATAAATGCGAAAGTGTGTTTGTTTGTTTGTTTGTCCTTCTTTCACGTCTCAACGGAGCGTCGTCTTAATGTGATTTTTGTATGGAGATAGTTTAGAGGCTGGAGAGTGACATAGGCTACTTTTCCAGCGGGAAAACATCTAATTCCCACGGAAAAAAATCAATATGTTACAATTTCCTATAACCACGCGGGCGAAGCCGCGGTCGGGCATCAGCTAGTATACATTATGGTTCCATTTTTAACCGACTTTTTTTATCTTTTAGTTTGAATGTATGTTTCCCGATTACTCAAAGACGCCTGGGCCGATATGGAAAATTCTTTTTTTGTTTGAAAGGGTATCCCCAGGTGGTCCCAGGGTAATAAAGTCAGGATCTGATGATGAGATCCTGGTGAAGTCGAGGGAAGGGAAACTCTTCAAATTTTATTGGCACACTAGAAGCGAAGTTGCGACTTCAATTCAATGAGTGGGTAAAAACTTTGTTTTTATTATGACTTATTAAGCAATATTTCTCCATTTACGTTTTGTTCGTAATACCGCCATTACGTTTATTTCAAACTACCCTCGGGCGCTAATAGAAAACTACTCTTCAATAAAACCGAACCTAAATTGGTATAATTGTACACAGGTACAGTCATTCCCATTATATGGATACTTCGTTCATATAACATTCGTTTAAATAATTACGTAATTTGATAAAATACGTATCGAAAATATCATAAGAAAGATACTTAAAAGAATGATTTGCAGCTGTTTTAGAGTAAATTCAAAGTAATATACGCTCTTTAAATACTAAATGTCATCATCATATCAGCCGAAAGACGTTCAATGCTGGACATTGGCCTCCCCCAAAGCGTGCCAAAGTGACCGGTTCTGCGCCACCCGCATCCAGCAATACTAAATAATGTACCTATTTAATTTTCTATACTGTTAAATTCAGAATAAGTTAGGACTGTAAAGAAAAACATGAGTGTTTATTGACTTTCTGCACTATATTTCATATTTTTTTGTAATTGTTGTAAATTTTTCATTATATGTTTCTGGTATATATCTAATAAAAATGAGACTATCGTAGAATTTTGCTTGCCATTTAGGCAAACGGGAAGCTAAATTCTACGATAGTCTAAGGTAAAGTACGGTAAAGTCATTACTAAGTTCGCTTGCATATCAAACACAATTTCTTCATCATTATTATATCAGCCGAAAGGCGTCCACAGCTGACATAGGCCTCCCCCAAAGAGTGCCACAATGATCACATCTAGCGGACTCCCGCTCAAGTGCGCTTAGAAGGCTGAAAGTCACCCAAAGGGCAATGCAGACGGCTATGCTGCGAGTTTCTGTGCACCATCATCCACGTCAACCTCCTAGCGTTATCCCGGTTGTGCCCTGAAGGAGCCCGGGGTCCATTATTATCCTTTACCATTTCTTGAAAACAGAATTACATATGCAAAGGAAATTGCAGTTAACTGTACCTCAACAGTTACCTAATCCATCTTGCCCACATTGCCCGGAATGATACAACTTGATAAAAGCTAGCGCCTAGGGCTACCAATAAATTATGGTAAAATCTCGCCATTCGGCGCGGTCACCCGGATTTCGGCATTCCGCGGTTAAAATCTAAAAAGTTCTACTAAGAATACGTGATAGTATTTTATGCAATCGTTATATAATGTATGCTTTTTCAGTCGAGTACCACGTTTAGGCCACGAAGCTTGCTGAGTGGCCTAATTAAGGTACGAGACTTAAAAATCGAATTATATAACTATTGTATACAATACTTTTTCTACGAGTCAACTGAACTAATTAAACAATTTTGGTATCTATTGAAAACGAAGTGCAACCAACGGCTTTTTCTTTTTTGTGCGTTGATGTCTATTTGCCTTTTGACTTTCTCATGACGACGTCCTATTGGTCAAATACATTATAGTTCAGTAGAGGCGCCACGTGATTGGTCCATTTCATTTTAGTTGTCTCAACAGTTATGAAATGTTGAGTTGGGAGTTCCATAGTAAAAAGTATGTGATTTAAGTTTGGTGTACGAAGTCTTAATTCAAACATTAAGGTCGACGAGTATAAAAAGTATATTATGCACATATAACCACGTGTTGTAATTTGCGCGTTCATTTATTTGGCAGTTGTTTCGTAGAGGACGATGGTCTATGCGTTGGGCTGACATGGTAACACCGGTGACTTGAGCCACACTACAGGCCGGCATGGACCAAGCCCAGGACTGTTATTCGCTACGCGTTACTAGTACTACAAACTAGACCTCTACCTACGCTTAGTTACTACGCATCGCGGTGTCAAGATATATTTGTGGGTGAGCGTTGAGGTGAGCTTAAAAAAAGTTACAGAATAGGGGGGCAGGACCGAGCAGCTTGGGGAGCGATGATGAAGAGCGCCCACACCCCGTCACGTCGAGGGAATTCCTGAAAAGTTGTTCGTTTGGGACCTACACGTTTTAATAGTACAGTCCGATATTTTTTATGATTTGAAGATTAACTTACAGGTAATTTAAAGCCATAATAATTAACTAAAGCCCGACCAGTAAAATAAAAAACCACCATATTGCGGAAAACTATTGGAACTAATTTCCTCAACTGGCAACAGTAACTTCGAAGATGTCATTAATGCCATCTGTCAATTGCTGTCAATGTGAGTTGTCGTTGGTACGTGTTGTATTGCGTTAACTCTGGAATGAACTGTCGCCTGCGGTATTTCCGGACCGTTATAACCTTCAAGCCTTCAAGAAAAGAGCGTACTCCCATCTTAAAGGCCGGCAACGCACCTACAACTCTTCTGGTGTTGTAAGTGTCCATGGGCGTCGATTATCGCTTACCATCAGGTGATTCGACTGCTCGTTTGCCTCCTATATCATAAAAAAAAAAAAAAAAAAAATGCCGAAAACTATTAAAAGTGATTGAAGAAAAGTGATTTACAATATGACCAAGTAATTTGTCGGAGAGAAAGTCTGAAGGCATAGACTCTATTCCTCTAAATAACATCACCGACCTTGTTGTCAACATGACAGAGTGGAAATTAATTAGTGTTGCCATCATAATTGCTAATTTAGCGCCCCCATACCAGGTTTTTTATTTCCCTGGTCGGCCTTTACTTGAGTTTAATACTATACAACCCTCGGATAGCGTTCATAGATGACGACATCAATAAGAGGCCAACAGTGTCGCTTATGACGAAATAATAAGCGTTTCTTGACCCTACGCCGAGTATCGATTGTCATGAACTCGTTATATTCAATTTTATGTGGTCCTAATACAGATAAACACGTTTTTTCCATCGATAATACCCAAGTACTTACTATACATGCGCCCACGCTAACTCTATTAAAATTATGTATCGATTCCGAATCGATGGAGTCACTCGATTACTCTAATCGATTGGGATAGTCAGTTTATTAATTAAGCCTGTTTGTGTCAATGTAGGTGGAAAGCGTAGCTTTTTATGTATATTTCATTATGTTAATTATTTTATTGGGATTAGTTTTAATTTAAATAATAACTTAATCTTTGTAGAATTTGTAACGCGGCGTCTATTTTAGGTTCGACAGATAAATCATGTCGGATGAAGTTTTTAATTGATTAAGGTCAAAAACAAGACATTACGAAACGAAATGAGTAATATTCAATTAGTATCTTGCATATATATATATATATATATATTCAATATACTATTATATTATGTGGCCACCAAAATTGTCTTACAATGATTATTATTTATTGTGACAGATTAGCTCACACAACGTATTCATCTCCCTCTTTAAGATGGTAGTCCCACCATAAAAATGAAATATAAAGTGTCTCTAAGCAACGTTTCAGTGACACGAATAAACTGTCCAAGATTATAATCATTTCATATTTAGATTTTAAACATGGAACGTTTTAAAACAATTGGAGTAAGGCATTAATAATTCAAATTCCGGGAAAATAAGCTACAGAAAAAACAAACCCGATCGGAAAATACCGTTTTTGAAATTGGAACATTGTAAAAAATGTTCGAGTTCTGGAGAAATGTCAGGCAAGGCGTTCATTACTGGCCGTAAAGACGCCATAAAAACGATTATCGCCACAATTTGAATATTCAAATATTTCAAATCGAACGATTCGCACTTTATTTAAACACTAGAATTTAACGGCTTCTTTTAATACGATTGTTGTTCCACCGTCGTTGAACTTTTTAAAGATATTATTAGTTGTGTAATATTAATATTGAACTCATGATTTATTGTATCATATTAAAAACCTACACCTATTTTAAATTGTCTAATAATAACATGTTCCTTTATATTACCGTATGTGGTTAATTAGCATAATTTATTTTGCATTAAAGTACCTTGTTATTATGTGACCTTTAGCAATAATTGAATATGTAAGTAAATAACGTGTTGGTACGTTGTCGTCATACATTAGAAGTAATAAAAGTTGCACGAAAAATACCACATCACAATTAGCGTTTAATTCAAACATAAACTTTCGGTACTATGTTTAACACTGAATAAAATTAAAATAGGTATATTTTATGTATATTAAATAATGCATAAACAATTTGAGGAATAACTAATAATTAAAAACACAATGGCATTTACTTGCAACAAAAAATACTTAAAAACCGTTATTTCCAAATAAAAAAAGCTACTACATATGCGTACATTATCCTGCCAAAATAACCTTTATCTCTCTCATCTCCTTCATAATAAAATCTCGCTTATTTTGAGATCGAATCATTAGAAGAAGGTATTTTTTTTAATATACTACGTGTTTTTGACCATTTCCGTCAATTGCAAGGCATAGTTTAGATCAAATAAAGTTAATTTCTCCTAGACAGTAGTATCTTAAGTCTTGCTGTTATCTAGATATTCATCAATATTTTAATTTAACCAGATTTGCAGCTTTAACCACTGTTAAAGCTACATTAAATTATTTTGAATTTTTTTTGTCAAGAAAATTATGATAATTTGTTTCTGCGAATGTAGGTACTGCAATATGCCGAAGTTAACGGAAATTCCCGGGAACACCGTGTATATCCGAATGTCTCGTAGCGTCTACGAGATTCGTAGCTCTACGTGAAGGGGGGCGGAAATGCTCCCGCGAACTCATCTTAACCGCCATTTCATCCGCAATTCCAAATTCAAAGCATACAGAGGCATTTCGCAAAAAAAAAAACAAATCAATACAAATTTGCCGCGTGCACACTCATTTATCGTACGCAATTCATAATATATATGGCTACAGCACGCCAAAAGCGCGTTCTATTTTCTTTATGGCCAGTACCATCACATCACATTTGGTCTAAACCAAAAAGGTCACGCATACGATATACGAAATTTCCCCATTCCCTACAATTATTATTTTATACGTCCGAAGTGTAATAACAGTCATTATAAAGTTCTTCATCTACGTCTAATTGGCTAACTGTCCGTACCCGCGGCGAGGAAATTAATAATATATAAAAGCTGTCAACCCGAAAAGCGGAGAATTTGAAAACCAGTAGTTATATCTATTTGTTAACCTCGACCGTAATGGCAGATAAAAAACTAACATTCTCGTACCACAAAAAAACTTAAGAGTCAACGTTCTAAATTCAAAAACAGCGTTCGAATTATGATTTAAAACGTGTTCCGGAGAAACTCGACGTTTCTAAAAACGAGCATCTAGCCGCCGTCATTATACATATGGGTAATGAGAGCTCACACTCGAACGAAGCGGACACTAAAATTTGTAGAACTAATAAAGCCTTTCAGATTGAAAATAGTTTTTGCGAATAACGAACTAATTAAAAATAGAGCACTACTTACCTAAGCATATCGGTTATTTTCTTAGCCGTTCTTGAGATGTGCTCAAGTGCTGTAGAAAAAATGTTATCATCTTAAAAGGATTAATATCTAATAACCACAAGCACGATGATCTGTTACAAAATGTAAATCGTAGAAAGCTAAAGTTCACAAAAGTCACTAGCTCATCCACTTTAAATGTAATAATTAAACGGCCGCTTCACTCTTAAGCTTAACGAAGATAGTGTACTTTATAATAATATAATGTTTCAAATATTTCAAGGCTAACCGTTCTCAGCTGTCAATCATAATAAGCTATCCATCTTTGTCTTATTTACATGAAGGCTCGGCCTTCTCGCTCGCTCGAGCTTACGCGCCCGATCGACTGCTTGGAGTTCTTTATTTGAAAATTTGATTTTAAATGTGGAATGAATAAGCATTATCTTAAGGAATCCGTTCTTTTATTTGAATTTTAATTTCTTTTTTCGGCCTCACTACCGGCTTTGAGATTTTTTCGTTTTAATCATTTTCGTCCGGGATTTTGGTTTCGCTCGAAGATTTATTAGGAGATGTAAATGTGTTCGGAGTGGTTGAACTTATAGTTTTTATTCGTTTTCAATTGAGCCGGGCCGACTGTTTAGCGTTAAGTACGGCGTGTTAGTTTTTATACGTTATTATAACGTTTTTGTTTATGAAAACCGATACATGTGATATGTAAGGTGTGATGCAGTGAATTCATGTAACAGGAATTCGTCTGTTGTTTTTATAATGCGCAATGCATGGCGCGTGGCTGGAGTCAGCGTCTACTCGCCCACGTTCATGCAGCAGCTATGCTTATTATGCCATTTCTTAATTACTTCTCATGTCATGAGACTTTGTAATGTTTTAAAATGTAGATGTAGCAAGTGCTACGTATGCTACGCCGATCTAGACATTTCTACTTAGTCTTAGTAAACCAGAATTCAAGTTGTTTAAATAGTATTTTAATAGTAACTTAGATATAAGACCACCTCGGAAAGAGACCTACCGGTATTTCTGATGAAGTCCTACGCACAATCTCCGTATAGTACCAGCAATCGCGGTAACCCAACACCCAGACATAAACACAGCGCAAAAATGTTATTGTTAATCCAAGAGGACCTTAAGTTTCTTCTGAGAAGCATTCTTCATATCAAAACATTAATTAACCAACTACAATATGCTCACACTTGAATGATACGCCGAATCCAACTGTAACTGGACGCAATAAGATGCTTGACAATTTTTCGGAACGCATACGTATAATTGTCTCAATAAAGATTTGAATTTAAGTGGAAATAGTTTGAAATTGGAACCAGTGCGTCGAATGAGATGCGATTGTGTTTTGTTTAATTCGCTGCTTATGTTATTACTATGTCATAAAGGCCACTTTTGAATAACATTCGTTTAAAGAACTCTCCAAGTTCTTGGTTTCGATGTAACTGAAAAGATGAGCGTTTTCGTGGTTTTTTTAAATAATTTTATCTATCAGAGTAATCAGCCAGTGAGGTCAATTAAGTTCTGAGTAGCAACTAGA
Source organism: Epinotia bilunana (assembly GCA_947049275.1). Classification (NCBI taxonomy): domain Eukaryota; kingdom Metazoa; phylum Arthropoda; class Insecta; order Lepidoptera; family Tortricidae; genus Epinotia; species Epinotia bilunana. The sequence continues at coordinate 9,500,277 of OX346275.1, read as the reverse complement.
TAGGTACTTTCGTATACTCGTATAAGTTATGATTACTCATTAAAATTTCAACCTTATGCAATAGCCATTACAGTACAGTTTGCAATGTCATACCTTAACGAGATAGGTACCAGACTATAGTTGTTTTATTTAAAGCATAACTCCTGTACCCGTTTGAAATATTAAAATGTCTGTACCGTTTGCTATTTTCCTGTCAACGATGGACAGAAAGACGGACATTTAGAATGCGTTTGTCTATTGCATAATGCGCGTGGAATATTAAACGTGTGACACCATAACATTTATTATCGAGTTTTATACGAATTTAAATGTAAGTTTTATGCCCGGTAGTTTGTTGTCATGAATAAACGCCATTTGTTACGCAATGTTCCTGATAAAAGCTTTATTTAACTAAAAATACCATCAGCTTCCCATGTCACGCGATCTTTGAGAAAATTAGCTGTGGCAGACGGACAGACTCCAAGATCGCATATACTATGTAGTGGGTAATCACCAGAAACTATTGTCCAATTTTTTGAAATCCTTTCACCTGGGTATTTCTGGTCTTTCTGCGTAGTCAGGGTTTAGTGTTCGATTAGACCAATATTTTGGTTAAACATATCTGCTGTAACTTTTTTTAAATATTGTGTTTTATAAACACAATCCCAGTATGAGGGCTCTGCACTTTATTTTGTTACAATAAAGCTCTAACAGACGTAGCTTATAGACGCTGATAACTCCAGAAGAGTCGCAAGCGCAATACCGACCCTTTTCACATTACCTATTTTGATTTGTATAATAAAGTTTAAATAGGTATATTAAATGAATTACATAATTTATTGTCAATTGCGTAATCGCATCTTTTTATTACCAAAATAGATTTCAACCCCAATCTGTGGTGTGGGGTTAGAATAGCACCACCCCCTCTCTTCCTGTGGGTGTCTTAAGAGTCGTACTAAAGGAATAGGGATAAAAGTGTGTTGTTGGCGATGGGCTAGCAACCTATCACTGCGATATCACATTTAGTCAATATTTTATACCCACATTTATGCCAAAGGTGGTACTGGAACGTAACTTTCATGTGCTCTGCCTACTCCTATTGGGAATGAAGGCGTGAATCTAGCTAGGTAGGCAGATCACATGTGGTTTGCCTTTATGTCCTGTAAAGTGTATATTGAGTTGTGCAATAAAGAGTATTTATATTGTATATGCCCCACTATTTGCGTCTCATCTCTCTTGACATAGTAAAATAGATCCGTGTCACATCCCCGCATTATCAGAAACAGGTTCACTTACACAAGTGTTACATCACGCAATGTCACCGAATCACGGCATTAGGCTGACAATGAGCGGCATTAGTCAACTGTCAGGGGAGCTGTCACGCTTCGAGCTTAGATATTGCACATAGCTTTCCCGAATTTCTTAATCTACTTAACTTGATGTAACAATTGATTGGGTAATGTATACAATATTGGGGAATATACACAACGTGTTCAGAAAGCGAACGTCAACGCGAAAACATTGTATGACATGAAAAACATACATGTACTTATAAAAAAATACAGGCTTTAACAAAAAGACTTTACTATAGCAAACTTACAAGTTTGTTTTCATACCTGTTCCTATCATCCGTTTTCGGCTTGACGTTGACTTTTGGGACACCCTGTGTAATATTAATGTATCAGGCACCGTTGACATGGATCAATTGTCGTATTATATTATATTAAAGTGACAAAATTCCTATGCAATAGGTAGTTTACCCGTGCGGTGTCGGGTTAGAATTTCACCACCCCCTTACTTCCCGTGGGTGTCGTAAAAGTCGACTAAGGGAGCAGGGTTGAAGTGTGTTGTGGGCGATGGGCTAGCAACCTATCACTGCGATATCACATTTTGTCGATCTTTTACCCACAGTTATGCTAAAAGTGGCGCTGGAACATAAGTTTCATGTGCTCTGCCTACCCCTTTTGGGAATAAAGGCGTGAATGTATGTATGTATGTATGTAGTTGCCTATTGTAAATACTAGCGACTTACCTAACTAGCTTTTCAATATCGTAGAATTTATTAATCGGACTTACTCTACACTTCCACCTCACGATTTCACCCCCTTCGAAAAATATTTTTAGGATAATAATTATCCTGTTTTTTTTTCAGTACACAAACTATCTGAATAACATTTGATCACAAACAGCTTAAGGGAATGCCTTGATTCCAGTCGACCACGCCCCCTTGACAAAGACACGCTTATTGCTTCCGTACACGAGAAAAAGAGATACAACACTCTTCGGGACTGGCTTATTTGGTCAAATTTCAATAAATACCTAACTTAGTGAAGTTTTATTTATATTTCATTAACTGAGATTTTTGATGAGATAAAATACTACAGTATTAACTTGATTGTGTCGTAAAATAATGTATCGTTTGAGTAGGCTGAGTAAAAAAAGGAAAATGAAGACCCAAGTTTGGTTTTTTTTTCTATCGAGGAAATTTTAGGCAATCATGTATCGATTAAATCAGATAAACAATCATGTAGTCAAGAATAATATATCTGAAAATCAGACCTTATTGTTTCTTAATCTAGTCAGGACAGCGTTTCAAAGCATGCGATAATTTCCAATGCACCCCCTTAAGCGTGAACATGTAACAAATAGACTGAACGTTCGCGTTTAGTATGGGTATTTCATATTCAGAGGCTCTAGTATAAGTTTTACCGAAACAAAACGTTACGACCGCGTTTGCGTTTAGCTGTCAAATCCCATGCAAATTGAGGGTAAAACGCAAACGCGATCTTAACGTTTTGTTTCGATAAAACTTATACTAGAGCCTCTGTACAATTTACACCTCCTTATTCGCCGCGAGTGATGAATGCGTAGTCTATAAAGATATATTTATAATTAAATTTATAAAAAGTAGATGATTCATGTAAAATCAATACTAAAGTAATTGTTCTGTGTTTATTTGTAATGGAATTGTGAATAATTTGACTTTTATATATATATGATGAATAATCAAAGTGGATATACCGCTGAGGTTATATTGCCCACTGTGGCGAAGATTATGTCTTACACAACTTATAGCAAAGACCGATCGATCAATCATACTCTCGAATAAACATATTTGATCATTGATTAGTGTTTAAAAAATTGAGTATTATCTTCGTTAAAGAGCATTTCTTAGAAAAAGAGCACTAAATTTTATACGAGATTTTCTGCAACTTTAATGTTACTTCTACTCAGAAACACGATCTCTTACCATCCCAATATATAGGAGACAAAAAGTGTCCCAAAGCTTCCGTGCATTTCTTTCCTATTTTGTTACCGCCATCCAAATTGTATGGGAAATGATAAAACAATAGGAAAAAAAAAACGTATTTTTTTACCTATTATATGATCGACAGAGCTAGTCATTCTCAGCGGAGATAATATAAAACTCCTAAAAAAATTTACGGTTACATTATTTACATTTTATTTGAGAAAAGCGGTAATAAGTATGTGTGTTCAATTTTATTTAAGGTTATTTATTTATACAGATAGCGACATCGACAAAATACTTTAGACATAAATTAATAATATATTAAGCCCTCAGTTTATTTTATTTTTATTTATTTATTATAAGGTTCACCAACATCCAAATGCTAAAAAACTAACCTAGTATAAAAATCATTGTAAGATGCTTAGCTACTTACAGGTGACCACAGCTCACACACGTGAAGAATAAATACTAAAAGGAGCAATGTTAAAAAAAAAAACATATATATAAAATAATAATAATAAAATAGAATGGTATGTACCGACATAGTGAATAATGCACACTGTGCAGTAGGTATTAGGACACATTCGACACAACCATGATAAACAATACAAGATGAGATGAGACACACAGACGAGAGATGTCGACAAAAGTGGGGCGACACAATCACCTTCCAGACTCCAGCGAAGTTAGATGAGAGATGATAGTTTTCCTGAATTAAGTCTTTGGGTCATCTAGACACGCGGGAGCGTGTCAAGCCAAGTTCAAGCAAAGGAACTGGCTAGCCAGTGCCGCGTGTAAGATTACATGAACCACTTGGTGCCACTTTTGACCCTTCTATAACTCAAAACCTCTTTAACGTAAACACATAAAACTACGTGTGTTTAATTATATTGAATATATCTATTCCCCTGGAGTCCGAAATGCCATTGCATAACCGCACCATCCTTGAAATTGGCGAGTTATTGCCTTGCCTTGTCTTCCTAAAGCGCTGTTTAAAAAGCTTATTACGTGCCTTGTGTTTAACTTTATTTGGAGATGGCAAAATTTTTTGATGACCTGGGGCTGTAGACAAGGTTACAATCGACAAGCGCTAACGCCAATAGAAAATAATAAAATGTAGGGAAATGACAGATGCCGACGAAACACTTTTCGTTAACATCTGTCATTCCCATACATTTTATTAGTTTTCTATTGGCGTTAGCGCTTGTCGATTGTAACCTTGTCTAGGCCCCCTGTACCTACTGTATTGGCTGGCATTGGCTGTAGGTACTTGTGCTGTGACATCTTTACCCACCTGAAAAAAAAGAAATGACCGGTAAAAAAAACACAAAACAACAAGAATAATACATAGCATTAACAAAGTTTACTATATTGAGTAGTGACAGTAAAGTCATTAATATGTTTGCTATTAGATATACATGTCTATATAAGTATATTCGAGCTTTAGCTCATTGGTTCATCTTGGCGGAGGCCCTACCGAACCCCTAAATGTATATCATTAAATAAAATAAATAAATAAATAATAGGGGACAATCTAAGACAAATCGAACTAGCACCATAGTAAGCTCAATAAGGCTTGTGTTATGGGTGCTAGACGACGATATATTTCATAGATATAAATACTTAGAAACAAATATTCATGCTCACCATAAAAATATTTGCCCTTACCAGGATTCGAACCCGGGACCTTCAGCTTCGTAGGCAGCGTCACTACCCACTAGGCTAACCTGCTGTCAAACCAAAATAATCATTGGGCTAATACTACTAACTACACGGTTCAACTCACGTATTCAATGTCACTACGGGCGACATGTTTCGAACTCCCCGGGAGTTCTTCTTCAGGGTGTTTTCGCGGCGGTGTCGCTTGAATCACAGCGACACCGCCGCGAAAACACTCATCCTGAAGAACTCCCGAAGAGTTCGAAACATGTCGCCCGTAGTGACACTGAATACGTGATTTCAACATGTCTCACGAAAGTTTAAATTCAATCGCATTTGGCCCTTTAATCTTACATGTTAAAATATTTATTACTTTCTATATTTCACATAGGTAATACTCGTACCATCCACAATCTTTGAAAACAAAACAAAGGCAAACAACAGATGTAGAAATTCCAACCAAGTTATAAGATTACAATTTCGTTGGCTAGATAATTCGAATTAGCATACAAAGGAGAATTACTGTCTGTGCGTCCGTATGATGTATATATACGTCGTATGTAGCATATACAGCCACGCCTTGTAGCTGTCATGTGTAGCCCAATTAGGTACGCTTGCCCAACTATTTATTAAAAAAAACCATTTGCCGCGCGTGGCAAAAAAGTTGCCATTTTAACAAAACGGCAAAGTTTTTTGTGAAGATTCCGCTCGTATTCGATTCAATCCTCAATTTGGCTCACTCATTCAACGTCACATAATTTGAATGTGTTTTACGTTCTGGCGATATAGCTCAGCGCGCGTGGCAAACGCGTGAAACACATTGAAATGCGGCGAACAATAATGTATCTCCAGATTTTGGCAAATTCAATATCAATCAGCATAATACAATGAGGTTTCTATTTAATTAAAATATAATATAAAATGCCCACAACAAGTGCTCAGAGATACGTTACTAAGCCGTTTTCTGCCGTTTTGTTAATTATAAAAACAAAAAACAATCAAATCCTATTACTTCTAGATAACATCGACCAGCACCTCCCTTCCCAAATAGCCCGTCAAAACGAAGTAAATCTACCAGACCGCATCCGAAAACAATAAGTCAATCGAAATTAACATAAACCATTCAATATTTATGTAACTGGGCATCAGGAAGAGCCTTACCTCGAACTCTGTCATTAAATTCCTAACACTTTCTCATTTAAATTCATAAATTTCCGGTGTAAGTGAGCTCATATTAGTGCTCAGGTCACGTAGAGCGATTGCACACACATACGCACATTCCTATACGTACCTACATAAAACGTCATAAGTTTCGATTCGCGGAATATTTTTTTGTCTACCACGGGTGATTTTCATACCCTCCTATCTTGAACAATCGTGCAATTGTTAAAATAAATCTTGTGCTTTAGAAAATAACAGATTTCAAAGCAACGAAAACAAACCTTTTTAAAACAAAACATTGAACGTACTGGACAATCATCAATTGAACGTACTTACATCAAATTCAAATTTGGAATTTGCAGCGAGCTACAACCGCTTGTAAAATCATGCGTTTAAAAATGTGCTTTATATCGTTCGCGTTCTATGGACGTTGTGGGTCAAATTGCACTGGCAATTCTGAATAGGTCAACGCATAGTGCACGTATTGCAATGAATCCATTTACTAAGAATACAATAGAGCACACACGATTCTGAATTCAAAATTCAATTTAAAAAACGAACAACGCTTGCATAGGCGGTTGCGAAGTTCAAATATGGAACACATTATACTGATTTCGTTGTTAATATTCTGAATTGAAACGGTTTCGATTGCCGTGGGCCGCGGAATGGAATTGGAACCTATTGTAATTTTGTTACGATAATTAATAATTGTTCTTGATTTTTTTGTGGATATTGTTCGAGATTGTTAACGTTCAACGGTGGCGATTTATTTCTCGATCATCCGTCAATTCTAGATTCCATAAATTGTAGCGCTCGTGGGCGTAAAGGTTAACTTTAGTTCTTGGGAAGTACTTAATATTGATGAACGTTAAATCTTGAGGTTTAAACTTACGCCAGCCCATTTGTGCTTATGCCACTGAAAGTAACACAGAAAAAGACCGAAGAGCCTTGCCCGAAACCTTCATTATTTCGAAATTCCGAACGCCGTTTTCCTTAGAACACAAATTTGGGCTCACATGATTTAATGGACTGACTGAAAGAACAGTTAAGTTTTATGTGCCCCTTTTGGGAATAATTAGCGAGAGTTTATGTTTGTAAAAGGAGATTTCAGTATGTTACTAAGAAAAGTTGTATACGCAGCAAATGCATATTCAAGCACCAATTTACCAGATAGCCTCTAGCCACATGAATAAACACCAAAACTTGACACTTGAAATATCACATACTAATTAGAGTGTAAACAGTCGTGACGTCACCGAACTTTCGAGAGCATTTTTCAATCCAACGGACAGTTTCGGATCAGCGAAGATTAATGAGTTCGACAAACGTCCATTTCAAATTTAAAAAGATCTTATGTGACGTAGTGAAAAGGAAAACGTAGTACATTCCGTTAATTTACCGTAGATTAGTAATAGACGTAGACAATTTGTCTTATGTTGAGTATGCGAAAATGGATGTGGAAATTGGGCAATTACTTAGTAAAAATGGGACTAGTTGAAATGTAATTAAATCCTTATCAATATAAAAATGCGAAAGTCTGTATATTTGTACCCCAAAGGGGTGAATCGGGGATATTTCTAAGTCTTCTAGCACTCCTTTAGAATCATCCCTAATTCACCCCTTTGGTGCTGATATCTGGTATAAAATGCAGCATGTGTCCACGCAAATTCATGGGCAAAAGCAAGTGGTCGCATAATTTTATTTTAAACCCACCAATACCCCATGATGTAGGACGAATAAAAAATGTATTTGCATAATTATAATGGAAATTATCCATATGCGTAGGTAAGCGAAGGCGAGGACTGTGCCTACCCACTGTAGACGTAGCTATAGAGTACGAGTACCTATAGTGAAGTACGAGTACCTAGAACTCTACGATGAAGTAGGGTAAACTCGCATTATTTGATGATACGCCTAATTCGGTGATAGGTACATGTTTTGAAGCTAGTGAATAAGGGCATTTTAAATGCGACCTTACTCCGGATAGTAAGGTCGCAATTCGCTATTCACAATACGTTAATTCACTAGCTTTATTCGGTAGCGTGCTTCAAAACATCACCGAATTAGGCGTATCACCAAATAATGCGAGTTTACCCTACTTTACAAAGTAACAGAATAGACATTCTACCTGCCTTCCACTCAATTGCTTAAAGGTTAGTTTGAAGAGATCCCTTTTAAGGATAAGTCCGCATTTGTACTTTAATCTTATATGATATGTACCTTAATGTTTTAATCCGTAATTGTGTACAATAAAGTGCTAACATACATATATTGTGGCACTCTTTGGGGGAGGACTATGTCCAGCAGTGGACGTCTTCCGGTTGATATGATGATGATTCATGCATTTTATTATCTACGTTAATAACAACTGCGCGAATATATATTTTAAACGTAATATGTTTTAATCATAATAATCTAAGTATATGTAAGTTTGTTAAAAAAAGTCACATTGTTTATTTCTGAAATTAACCAAAGATTACGTCCAACAGCTGAACTGAACGTTCTGAAAATCTACTTCTACTACTATCTCGAATCACGAAAGCTATACGAATAACAGACGCACAGTAAACAGAGCTGTTATTATAACACAAGGGAAAAAAACTAGGAGTCAACGACCCAAGAGTGTTCCCAGCCACTCGACGGTTTTATAGAGAAAACACTTCAAAATGAATATTACTATTTCCATACTTTAATTACGCACTCACACACCCACATGCACACAGGCTTATTATAAGATAAACATATGGCATTTTAAGTGAAGTACCAGTTGTCTCGAACGAACATGTGAGTAATATTGGATTACTTTCCTGCGCCGGCCATCTTTTACTTTGTGTTTAGCTCGATTAAGCCGAGGAGACGCGCCCCACCGCTGTATAAAGCACATTATCGTCATCATTATATCAGCCGAAAGACGTCCATTGCTGGACAAAGGACAAGAGTGCCAATGTGACCGGCAAATCTTTTGGTCCAATATTCCGCAGTGTCTCAATACGAGAGTCTTTGACCAATGTGTGTTGTCTTTGACCACTGAAACGTGGTCGCTTACGAGTATGAGCCTCATAAGATAATGAATAGAATAGAATAGAATAGAAAATGCACAAACTAGATTATAATAAGCAGTAAGGCGAGCTCCTGGACTGCTCGATCTAACTGTAAAATTGGGTATAAATAAACCAATCATTCCACCAATCAAATACCGAACGGTATTTTTTTTTCGAGGAAAAGTGAATACATTTTGTATTGTAAAATTGCATGATAGTTGGCTTACTAAGCTTCCTACCAATATTATAAATTGTACTAAGGTCTTTATAAGATTTAAAACTTTCCACTTCGGGTAAGGCCTTGTAAGATTCTTCCGAGATAGCCTTGTTTAAACTAGGAATAAGCAAAGATATACAAAAGTATATTATGTCCGAGTAAATAAGCACTTACATACAATTTAAACATAAGTAATCTACCTAAGCAAAACCCTTATACATATTAATATACTATAATACATGTGAAAGTTGGGATGCTTCAAAGCAATGATTAAAATAAACGGCCGAACGAAATGACCTCTGGTAAACAAAGTAGTCTACTCTGGATTAAAACAAAGAAAAACTTCATCCTGAAAATCATACTTCAGAGGCCTGAAATCGGGGGTGGAAATTCATACCGAAGTACACGCGAACAACACGCCGTAAAACGCTGGTTTTCTGTAACGTAAAACGAGGATAGACACCATATATTATATGTATTTAACTGTTATGAATCGAACAATAAAAACACGGAGCGCAAGAAAATGGTTTATTATTATAATTGCTTATTGTTACACTATGAAAACGGTCATGCGCGCCCGACAGGAAAAATAACTCGTTCGTTTTCGATTCGATATTCAAATCGGTTTGAATACGCGATTGTCATTGGTTGACAATCAATCATTACAGTTTTTAAATTTCGAATTCCTCGACTTTGATTTAATCAGGAACTAGAGTGACCAGTTTTTGTGAGTCTGCTCGGCCATTGTCTAAGATAAAGATAAAAGAATTTGTGTTAATTATATTTTGTGATTTGGGACAACTATTTGTAAAGATGTCGACACTTAAAGTATGTGAAATGCAAATACTGGCTACTTTTTTCGAAAGCACTTGTTAATGTTGTTTTTAAAACCGATGTTTGATTATTTGTTTCGGTGCTCGAGGCGTAAAATCGTAAGTGTCAGCACTAGAAGCAGAGGTGACGAAAAATTTAAATTTCCTCGGTTTGATCGTATTGACTTAAAGATTTAGAAATGCTGAGCATTCTTCAGCGTTCTTATGATTTAGTAAAGTGGTCTTACGGTGGTTAAAATTTTATGATGCTTACACATGGCTACAATACGTTTTTAGTTTGTTTTAAAGATTATTGACTTGACTATAAAGCCGAAATGGTTAGCCAGAAGCCGGGCTATTACGGTAGTGGCAAATATAGCACTTTTTACAACAAATATAATATGATAATATGTCAATGTTTAAAGTTTATTTTAAATCACCGCACAATAAATGTTGATGATAGATTCTTTTAGAAAAAGATCTTTTCCGTTTTTTTTAATCAAGCAGCTGGTGCATTTTTTATTCTAATCAAGCAACTCACGAGCACTGTCCATTGTGATAAAAACGCAGCATTTTGCAATCATAAATGAAACGAATGAATGCCAATTTTTACACAAAACTTTTCGTAATCTATCAAATTTCGGAGCGTTCAAAAACAAATGTTTTGAATGACAGCTAACTGTTTCCATCAATGCATAGTTTCTAACCGCATATGTGGAGCGGCGTACCGTAACCGCCCCAGGGCTTGTAGTACACAAATATGTACAGTTTTATACCCTATGTCTGTTACATAAGGTTCAATATTGAAAACAATTTAAGAGCTGACTGTATTGTATCACAATGAAGCCGAAAAGCACGTAAGCTCTGTATCGGCATCTTTATCTTTTCGCTGTTGCACCTTATTAGATTGCAATAAGGCGCAAAATGTATTTAAAAAATTGACGTCGAGTGATGTAAATGCATTTGAATTCTGAACGGAGACCGCTGCGTGTAATGAGCATCAGCCAATTGCAGATGGAATTGGAGATACGAGTTTAACAAAAAACAAATATTAAAAAAACAATATGTGTCTACCGAACGTTGAATTACTAAGTAATGTTGCTAGAAATTCACGTTGGTAAAACATTAGTCACAAAATTATCTACATTTAAAAAATATAGGTACTATTTGACACCATTTATGATTTTAAAAATAGTTTTCGAGTAATCCATAGTTGCTATTAGTATTTATAATATTATTATAAATGCGAAAGTGTGTCTGTCTGTCTGTCTGTTACCTCTTGAAGCTTAAACCGCTGAACCGATTTGCATGAATTTTGGTATAGAGATAGTTTGAGTCCCGGGTTTTTATCCCGGAGATGAAATGGGGGTGAAATGGGGGGGGGTGAAAGTTTTTATGGAGCTGCGATATAAACGAGTTAAGCTCGACTCGAACTCGAAGCTAGTTTAGAATACGAGTATAGACAGGTGTTAGATCTGCCAATTATGTGGTCGCCCTATTTCTCTAGAAAAAATCAAATTGCTTAGGTTTTTTTTTTATTTCAATAAAACGACTAGTTCCATTTAAAATTTCACAGAGATATTAATATAATACGACTTTTCACATCAGCATTATTGTCCACTTTACCGTATTTTTAACTAGACTGCTACCCATCAAACTTTACGCTATTCGAAACGCGCAAGTGATATTGCGTTGTCCCATATCACTTTAACAGGGCTGTAAAGAAACAGCTTCGCGAGTACCCATGCAATATTACAGTAATATAGCACCTTTGAAACATACACACACAATATATATTTTTAACATGCATCTTTACAGACATACGAATCTCGTTAGCTTGTTAGAGGAATGTTATTATGCTCTTTCTGTCCGCCAGTAAAGTGTGCGTAAAGTATTGGCTTTTACATGTCACTATGTGGTTTTCATCATTTAAGATGATGGACGAAATGCCTAAACATTATCATTATGGTATTGTGTGTGGGGTCAGCTTTGCTGTTTTTAACCTCTCTGGTTTTACATTGCTGGGTGGACACGTAAGTATGTTGTCGAGTGACCACCTTATGTGGTCACTGGACAACATCCTGTGAAGAGTTGCGCGTCCTGGGCTGTTATTCGCTTCGCTCTAATGCGGCTCACCCCGCCGGTCGCCCGTCACGAAACAGCTCTACCTATACGCTTAGTTACTACGCATCGCGGTGTCAACATATATTTGTGGGTGAGCGTTGAGGTGAGCTTGAAACAAGGGGCTTGAATAGGGGGGCTGGATTCGCCGGACCTTCGCCGGCGCCAACACTGTCCTGAGGCTCTAGTATAAGTTTTACCGAAACAAAACGTTACGATCGCGTTTGCGTTTTACCCTCAATTTGTATGGGATTTGACAGCTAAACGCAAACGCGCTCGTTACGTTTTGTTTCGGTAAAACTTATACTAGAGCCTCTGAATATGATCACTGGCTGCCTCGATTGCCCTTATATTAGTAATTGCTGTCTTTTGCATACACGTCCTAACTGAGAGACTAGTTTAATTATTGATCGTCATTGCTGACATTTTTTTTTAATAGTATTGAATTGTGTGTGCGCCTATAACTTTAATAATAATAATAAATACTCTATATTACACCGCGACAAGAGAGAAACATCTTACAAAAAATTTGCTTAATAAATAATGGTAACAACAGGCGGTCTTATTGCTTTAAAGCGATCTCTTCCAGACAACCTTGGTCAACTAGAATTTTAAACAGGTAGTGCAGGAATTCATCAAGAAGAGCATACCTACTAACACATCAATCTTTCAAATATTACTAAACAGGTTACTTTAAAATACATACCTAATAAATGAATAAATACGCAGACATATATACAACCATACATACATACATACAATACATAATAGGTAACTTAAGGGACATTATGATGTACCTATAACAATAGTTGTAAGCATTTACTGACAATAATCCAAGTTGGTCTTTGAGTAAATAAATTATTATTACGAGTATTATGTGGTCGACCCAGTAAAGTCCGTCGAATTATCTTATACTTACATATATGTAAAGCTATAGGGTGAAGCTATACGAGGTGTTTGTATACAAACACCCCGTATAGCTTCACCCCGCATTTTTTTCCGCGTGGGACTCGTTTATGTCATACTTCCCCCATTTCACCCCCTTAGGAGATGAGTCCCGGGTAAAAGCTACCCGATGTCCTTCCCCGGGATACAAAGAACATGCAGGTCGATCACGTAACGAACTTTACGTACGTTAGGCAGATCTAAATGACAACTTTTATATGGAAAAATTACAGTTGGGTCTATCTTACGCGCGTTAAAAACGTTACGTAATTAGCCCTCTGGAGTGTGACTCTCTAAAACAATTATATATTTTGTAACGGCGTCGTACGCCTTCAACTCCTAAACCAATGTTCAGAGGTTTAAGCGTGATTAGGTAACAGACAGACAGAGTTACTCTCGCATTTATAATATTAGTATGGCTAGTAATTTGTTAATTTATTTTAAACTACTAGTTATACTGTAGCATGCTTTTATAGGTATACCTATTGTAATTATAACTGGCTTGCGTATTAAGATTTAGCGAATATTTTAATAGATTTTATAATTTTTTTACCTATTGCGTTGCTTTTGTAATTTGAAATGTATTTTATGTACGTATTCAGTATTTAGCACCTCGCGGTGCCAACCTACCGAAAAAAATGTTGTTTCGTAAATTAAGTATTCTTAAGTGAAATGTATAATTTCTTAGAGAAAATAAAGTTCTTTAAACCTAACTATAACTTTGTTAGTTATTCTGATAAACCTCATTACAGAGAGATAAACGATATCGCACTTGACAAAAATCGCTGTTTGAAACGTAATGGTCTAGCGAAGTAGGCTTTACTTGTAGTGATTGCAAAACAAGCTCCACGCTTCGAAAATCGAATATTTTCAATTTGAATTTAATAATTTTTTTTCGAATATTTAAGACTTTATTTCCAAATTCGTTATGGGATTCTTCCACAGAATTTAATAACCATGCATTTAAGTAGGAAATGTACGAACAGAAATCCTCTAACTTGTTTATTTTTAAGATATTGTAATCCAACCAGTTTATTCATTAATTTAACCTTTCATACTTCACAATAAAAGGCTGCAATTGCGAGGCCAAATTTCTATTGACCAGAGATCGTATTCGCTGATAAAGTTTTTAATCAACATTACAATATATTCCGGTTTCTACGTAACAGCTTATTATTTTAAACCATTGATAAGGGTTTCACAATCACAGTATGCAAAATTTGCCTAATTAGCTTCGACAAACTTGTTACCATTCATCTTGAACGAAGACAGTCACTCACAAAACCAAAACGACTTAACTCCAACACTAAATGCATTCTAAAATAAACCTTAGCATCAGCGCACTAAAATCTAAGTTGGAATTAGAGGACGCTTCGCGTACTTACTCTTTTAGATAGTTTCGCCGGGGACGAAACGGTTTAAGAGTAAAAACAATGGCATTCAAAAGTGGACTTTAACACAACAGTTCTAAATTTCAATTGGAACGGGTTTTTGTTTAGCATACACTCTTTTGTTTTCTAATCGCGTTGTGTACAAACATATTGCGTTACGTGCGTGTCAAGTCAACAATAAAGATCTTTGATCTACCGCTCGGATCACATGTGATTGATATAGACGCATGGAATTAATTGAATGATGCAATATTTTAGGATTTTAATCCGGAGGCTTGAATCTCTAAGCACGTGGAAGAACTTGTGACAAAGAGTAACGATGTAGTTTTCGAACTAAGGAGTTGTATCAACCACACTGCGGGCCAACACGGTTATCGCAAGACGGCGCGCGAGCTGTGTCACGGCTAGATAGACTGTTTCTAAGTGTTCTAATTAGAAAGAGACGGATAGTATACCTCGCCGCGAGACAACTAGCGCGCCGTCTAGCGACAATCGTGCAGTAACGTCAAGTATGGCGCTTACATCTGTCATGCCCTAAAACTAATAACTTTCCCATACAATCAGATTTTAACGTGTAACATACGATTTACCGACTGCTTGAAACATAATTCAAACAGAAGTCACATTAGACCAAATGTACATTATGTAGGTAATACTGATGTAAATAATACGCATTTGTCATGTTTACATCCAGAAAATGTACCTACGTATTTTGTCAAAAATAATTTGTACTTAGTTAATTTTTTTCCCACGCCGCGCCTTCCGGTACGTGGTCGCCACTCGAGAACCTTTCCGCCCCAACGGCCATCGGTTCTACGTGCTATGTGCCCCGCCCACTGACACTTAAGTTTGGGGGAGGCCTATGTCCAGCAGTGGACGTCTTTCGGCTGATATGATGATGAAATTTTTTCCATACAGCAACAAGTGTTTATAAAAATGTCCAGTAAGTAATTGAGATATATACGCAGAATAGCCTTACCCTACTATATTATGCCCTATGGTTTACAGTTTGTGCTTCTGCATCCAACTGACTCAAAAAAGTAACTATTTCTAAATGCCTACCATTAGAATCGAGCTGTCAGGTGTGAATCATACTTTCGAGTTCCAAATTCGACCCTTAAGCTCGAATCTCGAACGCTAATATCTCGGCCATTCACAGATCTTATGCTGACTCTACGCCCTATCTCAGTCGTGCATCTCTGGCATTATTTGAGAAGTAATTATTAATGTAGGTAGTCACCGAATTTCGGTCGCCGCAGCACAGTCGGCACAGCCATCTAATGAATAATAGAAAACTGGACTGTCTGGTAGCTGATATCGATAGCCGATAAATGATGAATGCGTTTTCGGTGGAGATTTTTTAAAAGTAATTAGATATGGTATGCGTTTTTTAGTACGGTATTACGGAGACCGAGTAGCTAGTTTTTTGAAATCTATATCGATAAGAGATGAAATAAATGCAAGAAAAGAACTAAATTGGGGAGATCCTTTAATTCTATTACGACAGAATATGTAACCGAATTTAGCACTGCTAATAACATTGCAAGACTTAAGACTGTACTTTGAACATACAATTAAAGTCAATACATCCTGTTGCGAAAACATTTTAATACGTGTACCTAAATACATAATATAATTATTATTTTATTAGTACAGATTAAAGCGAAGAAATCACCACGACATAATAACCAGCAGAAAAACGCAAACACACGAGTAGACGATGATTTCGGCAAAGAATTCACAGTGTCCACTTTATAAGGAACTCAGTAAATTTGACAAAAGTATTTTATGAAGGCATAAATTCGCCGACCGATACACTTAATACTCCCAGTTCCGAGAAACATCTTTTTGCGAAGCTTTCAATTACAGACGAAATTAATGATTGAACACATTTATATGAACACACGCACACAGCGGTACACAATAGGATTACTTGGCCATAAATGGATCGGAATAACCAGTTATGACCGCTTATGATTCTCATATAGTAGCTGTTTTACATTTTTGTTGCTTTTGTTTCGAATAGAACTGTGCTCTTGCATTTTAATTCGGGCTTAGCTTCATGAATCATATTTTATTAATAACGCCGTCGTTTATGTGTCTTATTTGTCACCAGCACGAAGCCTAGTTTGGACGCAATTTAACGTTTCGCCTTTTTTCGCGCGAGATTTCTGATCGCTCTATTAGTCTTTCCAACTTTTAAAAAGTTATGAAACTTTTGTATACGTAGAGTAAAGTTCGACCGACCAAACAGGATCTAAGGTAATTACAAATATCAATCTTAGTAGAGACATAAAATAATTTAACGATTCTTTACGTCCATTTATTCGTATTTTATGTATTACCCGACCATTAAGACGCATCAAACGGAAGCAAGCATGTCGAGTCACAACTAATATAAAACCGATTTGAATTTGGAATACACCGTTTATTGCCGGGAGTCCTGATCGAGCGAGCAATATTTCAAATTAGGAACAATTTCAAATCAAATCTTCGAATTCTCGTTAGAGCAGGACGCCCGTAGGGTTGATGACCCGTTGATATGTCAGCACGTGTACGTCTCTGTTCCACTCGTGCGTTCCCCGACTATCCGTTCCTTTCTTTCTATGAGATGTTGATCTTGATACGTCACATTTTTAATAAACGAACGCCGTATGACATGGCGCACGGAAATTCGTTCCAATGATTAATATGGCCGCTGCGTTCGTATTCGAAACTAATTATGCTTTGTTTTTGAACGTTATTAGAAATATTGATAGTTTCATGTCATTGCTCGTGTTTTTGATTTCTCGATAAACGGTTTGGAGATAGAAAGTTGTTTGAAACAATCGAGTTGAAAGGTTATGTGTAGGCAGATAAGAAAAATGTTGTAGTACCCTCGTTAAGTTTAAAAAATGATTACCTGTTTACAATCGCATTCATATCAAATTACATTTTAAATTAGCAAATACTAACTGCCTCTTAAAAGATTGGAAAAGGCTACAAATTTGAGGTAAGAATATCAAGCTTTAGATTAGTTTTCGTCCATTTAATGTGAAATGTGTGAATAAGTGTGTTCGAGCGATAAAACCCCACACATGGCCGCCTATTAATTACTAATTAGGTTGGATCGAAGAGTCTTTAATAACGTAATAATATCGTAATAATATCGTAATAATCTTGTCGCCCGTGGCGCTCCCGCTAACATCGCCGCCTTATTTTACTATCAACATTAATACGTGCAAGTAAAACAAATGGAAAACGATTGACGCGCCACAAAAAACCTCAAACGTGTACTAGACATCATACTGAGAACGTTTCATTACAACCGAAATAAAAAACTTCATATTTGACGTTTAACAAATTGTTCCTTTTTCAAATCGACCAATGAGACCATTGTGTTCGCTCCTAATGGCGTGTTCTATTTTCAAATCTCATTCTCTTTTCAAATCTCGCTCGCCTTTCTGATTCATTCAAATTCGGAATGCGTCGGTACGTTTTCCCACACGTTCTTTTTTCAAAGTTTGTCTTTTAAATATGTTGATTAATAGGATGGTCCGTTGTCTTGATTGTTGCAGTTTACAGACCTTGTACCCGTCAGTCGGTGTACACGACGTCTAGAAGACATCCTTCACGACACGGGTACTCGCGTACCAACACGTGTAACCAGCTATACACGGCTATGATGATAGATCGGAGCCTACAACAAAAGCGAACTACATGATTTATCGAGTCCAAATAATTGGCAGAGCATTATCGCCCGGGTGGGCGAGTGGCATTAAAATTTAATCTAAAATATGCATCTGTAAAATCCTCGAAACGGCCAAATGTCGCGTATCTAGCGGACCGTCAGATATTGCCAAAATGCATAAACATCAAAGGGGTTTTATATAAAAAAAAGATTTAAAAATTGAAGGGCGCGTCCCCTAGGCACTAGGCAGAATGGCGTCCGAGATTATAATAACGATTTTTAAAAGTCCCCCTTCGTTCTTTTATTTTTATATTTTTGGAAGGGTACAGTAAGTGGACGCGGGGAGGTTAAAACTTGACACTAACACTTTTAAAAAATGGGGTGAGTTTGCATGTTTGTGTCCGAATAGTGCGTCGCGATCGATACGGATTATGTGCGATTTACCCTACGAGGTGAAAAAGGGGTGCCCCTTTTTCGCTAAATCTTCAGATGTACCTATATGTTGCGTGGATTCTAAAAAGAATCATGCCCGAATTCGAAACCTCAGACTTTTCAGTAACGTCTTATTGGATATTTAAAAAATGTAAACCCGTCTTTTCAGTAACGTCTTATTGGATAGTTAAAAAATGTAAACCCGACTTTTCAGTAACGTCTTATTGGATAGTTAAAAAATGTAAACCCGACTTTTCAGTAACGTCTTATTGGATAGTAAAAAAATGTAAACCCGACTTTTCAGTAACGTCTTATTGGATATTTAAAAAATGTAAACCCGACTTTTCAGTAACGTCTTATTGGATAGTAAAAAAATGTAAACCCGACTTTTCAGTAACGTCTTATTGGATAGTTAAAAAATGTAAACCCGACTTTTCAGTAACGTCTTATTGGATATTTAAAAAATGTACCGGGTTTATATTAGTGACATATTCATTGCACAGACAGTGCCGAGTGCACTACATCTGATTACCAATGGAATTTTTAATTAAACCAAAAATATGTATATGTTACGGAAATCATAGTTTTAGTATTAGGATTATCATAATTATGTCTTCTAGTGAAGTAGGTACTCTACTGCTTAGTTAATTTAGGACAAAGAAACGAAAAAATGTTAGACCTACTTTTTTTTATACAACGACGGTGGCAAACAAGCTTACGGCCCGCCTGACGGCCTGCCGGACACCGCAGCCTAATAGACGTATGCAACTCCAAAGCAGTAACATGGGCGTTGCCGACCCTTGATATGTCTGAGGATTCGCCGTGTTGACAGCTGAAGGAACAAATTCTCAACTCCAGGAACACAACACTACTACAGAGCAAGTAGTGTTATTATGGCTGTGGTATTCTGCAAGGCGGAGGTACTTCCCCAGTTGGGCTGCTCCTCATTCGAGCGGGATGACATTTCGCTGTGCCCTACCTCACTAACTAGGATTTGAACCAGTACATTTCAAACCCTACTAAGTCGAACATTCAAAATAGATTTAGACATTTGCTATTTTACAATCACGCTTTGTTTCTATAAATCGATCATATATCATATCAAGTAAACTTTAAAATAACTACAACTTTTAACATAGGTACTCGTATCTCCGAAACGTGTAATATTATACGCCTACAGGATATGTTATATTAGGGACCCATTTAGTAGAAGTAAAACATCGACATTCCGAAAAGTACATACAAATCGAGGCCGCCTGTTCCGTGGTTCGACCAATTTAAGAGCAAATCCGTACCAATTGTTGTCGCGCAGCGCTTTTATCAATAAAAATAAAAATCTCCGAGGAAGTGACCACTTTAACAATGTTTGATGGAGAGCGCTGTGCCCATTCCGTTTTAAACCATAAGCTCACTAACACAAGGTTTAAAATAGGATGCCACATGACAGGGACGAATTAAGAACCTTTAAATTGATTGTAAAATAATTGTGAAATCAATTAAACGTACCTATTCGAATTCAGAGCGCGTTCGATAATCGAAATCGCAACGATTAAACGCAAATTGCGTCACACTAAATAGACAGTTATTTTAAACCTTTACAGGAGTTGCACCAAAAACGTCGTAGAAAGTCGTTATAATATATTTGAACGACACGGACGAATATTTTCACCGAGACTGCGTCGATCTGTGCATACTGATTGACTGAGTTATTGCGACTTTTTCTGCACATGAACAAGGTGAAGTAATGTACGTGTTTCATATGTTCTTGTTACGTTTTT
This sequence comes from Epinotia bilunana, assembly GCA_947049275.1. Classification (NCBI taxonomy): domain Eukaryota; kingdom Metazoa; phylum Arthropoda; class Insecta; order Lepidoptera; family Tortricidae; genus Epinotia; species Epinotia bilunana. The sequence continues at coordinate 9,479,821 of OX346275.1, read as the reverse complement.
CTTTTGAGTAGTAATTTTCCCGCTAACTGTAGTAAGGGACGTGTTATTGAAATGTCGCTATTTTACGCGCGGACGGACGGATAAACAGCGGGTAGAGTGAGGAAAACGAGTGAAACGCGATGGATTTTTATATTGCACGTGAGAAAATTACATATTGTGGGTTATAAATACATTTTTTACCTCACCGGCTCGGAAAGGCTTGCTTTATCGCTCAAAATCTGCGCCCAAAAGTCCATTATATCCGCTAGCGTGGAAAAAGTTTTTGAATTTGGAACGTGACGGTCAATTGCGAGATCCAACTTTTTTCTATACAGAATGAGAGGTCATTATATCCTGCGTTCAGAAACGTATGGTATATTATTCTAATGATTCTTTATAGTTATTTTGAAAAATAAATTAATAATACTTATTCTTTCTTAATTACATATGAAATATTAATAATTAGACTGACTTATAAGGATACAATACAAATAAAAAAAAATCGTTTTTCAAAAAATTTCGCTTCGTGAGCTTCGTTCATAAGTTTTGTTCTAGAGCCACAGTAACATCAAAATAATGGAAGTTATTTATAGATTTTAGTGTATAAGACATACATATATGAATTTGAATGCCTGCTAAGTTAGCGGAAAAAGTAAAATATACGTATTTGACCCTTAGTTTACCCGTGAGTACCCATCAATACTGATTTTTAAAATGTAGGTAAGCGTGGAGATGCAAAAATGTTTATGTTACATTTATTGATTATAAAATGCTTTGATAATTGATAAGATGTAAACAAACCTTTATTGAAAATGATTAAACGGTCCAAATGACTTTTATTACATTTACAATTTTCCTCGCGGTGGTGAGGTGAAAAGTTGTGTGTTTCGCTCGGCAGCAAAGTTGTTTGGCGTCTCGTGCCTTGAAAGCCTCGCTATGTACTTTTGACCTATTCGCTTCGCTCATGGTTCAATCTTACAATCCTTCGCTAGCTCGGCTTTCTATACAAGCACTTGCGCCAAACAACATGTTTGCAGCCTTGCATAACAAATAACTATTTTTTTCAAAAGACAAAACACTATCAGACCATTTAACTAAAGCCAGGGGATATATTTTGACATAAATAGTCTTCATTCTTGCGCCTTCTTGACCTAAGTCCCAGATCGATTTTAGCGATTTGAATTTGGAACCTTCGTATATTCCTCTGGGGTTTGAAACTCGATTTGAATTTGTACTTGTACAAGTACACGGGGACTTACGAGATTAACGATTTAACTGTGTGAGCGAGACGCAGTCATTTATAGTGATAGTTATAAAATGAAGCCTATAAGGGCGCGTTGCACCAACTTAAGATTGCAGACCGATCAACGTTAAATATGGCGCCGGCAGCTGTCATCTCATAGAAAACTGTCAAACTTCCCATACATTCAGATTTTTACGAAAAGCGATGCCATTAAAGTTTACGTGTCTCTTAAAGTTTACACAAGTTTCAAAAACTTCTCTATCATTCACTCAATCAGAACAAATCCTACTATTCATTCAAGTGTATCAATCATAATATATTAGTACGTGCAACGATATCCATTGTGAAACCTCCAATAACGAACGCGTAACCCGCATATTAAAACTAAACGAGCGAAACCGGGAAACAATGCCGTTCCATATTTGAAATCGGTTTGAATATGGAACTATTTAAAATTTCGAATCCGTTGCGTTATCGCCGCGACGTGCAGGCGTTTCCGATTGTTCTTTATTTCCGAATTAGGACACGATTCGTATATCCGCGGTTGGCTTTGTAACGGTCGAAATTCGAACGAATTATGAATAATTATGCGATTTCTTGCTTATAAGGTACGAAAGTATATTTGGATATAGGAAAGCTACTCAAATGTTCTTATAAGGTCAGTCAACAGCAAAAGTAGCTACGCGGGCCAAGTGCTCAAAATGACCTACACACAACTATGTCAAGAGGATAAGGACTGTCTTGATCATTTTGAGCGTGTTATTTGGCGTAGCTACCTCTGCTGCTGACTATACCTAACTGAGAATCTATAGATACGTTTGTAAATGGTTTAGGTGTAGTAATACATTCGTTAACTAATATGTATCAATTTTTTTTTTAAGGGTCACCAACAGTTAATACATCAATATGCTAAAAAACTAACCTAGTACAAAAATCATTGCAAGATGCTTAGCCACTTACAGGTGACCACAGCTCACACACGCGTTTAATAAAGAATAAATACCAAAAAGAGCAATATTACAAAAAAACAAAAAAATACATTTAAAATAATAATAATAAACAAACTGAATGGTATGTACCTACATAGTGAATTATGCACACTGTGCTGGTAGGACACTTTTTTGTGTCATTGTTACGATATTATTGCCAGTTAATGAACTTAACTATGATAATAATTGTACAATACGTCAGCGATCAATAATACTATTTACTTATTATATTGTTTAATAGGTTGCCTTCAATTTTTTATTTGCAAAACTTTCTTCACCATCTTCATCCCAAACAATAACAGTAAAATAACTTGACATTTAATTTCCCCTAATTACCAGTCAGAACTGCATCATTAACGACATAGCCTAAAACGTCAGTAACACTTAAATTCAAGCAGTTTTTACTCCACGCTCCCGGGGGGGTCATCGCATATAGGCCTTCAGGGCTGTATTCATTTTTAGCAACAACACAACCAGTGTAAGACTGAACCCCGATTACGCCTAGTTGTTAGGAACTTAGAGGTCAACTTAAACTAGGGGCTGATGGCTTGATGCTTGTGTATAGCAAAGCAGTTACTTTTAGTTGGTCGTAAATGACAAATAATTTGATTACAGATACGACTTTTTTATATTCATATTGTGTTGTGAAGTATCTCACGAAGTAATCACCGGACGATATTCGGTTGTCCAACTTCACCCGTTTTTGTTCGCTCTGAATATGCGTATCGAGTTGGGGAGTGATTCTGTTGGTATTTGATATAATATAACATTTTGTACGTTAATTGACGTACTTATGTATATTATAACAAAACTTACTAAATTAGTTAAATAATCACAAGCTTACAGTTATGTAGATAAACACTAGATTAATTTAGTTTCATAGGATACTAAAATTTCACTAAAATGGTTGAAAATAAAAATTTGTAGATATTTATGAGGGAAAAACATATCATTGAATTAATGTTAAATCACCACAACTTTGGAGGAATTGACCGGCCGAAAACGTTCTTGAACGATAAAAATATCGTCTAATTTTCGAACATTGGAAAAAATTTCGACCATCCGTAGTGACTTGTTCGATATCGACATAAATAATGTTAATGTGGCATAAAAGGCGTTTTTCGATAAATTTATACCCGAAAATGTCCGTTTTGCACCGAAAGGCCTGGGAAGTATAAAGTTGTTCATACATAATTCATGATCGCGTTCATTTTCGGAACTTAGTCACCTTTTACACCGTAATGCAATTCGAGACATAACTATCACAAAGTCGAATCTATATCAACATTGACATTGCAGATACAACCTTCTATCTTACTGCTAAAGTTTGAATTTCGAACGAGCAAAACTGTCGCACGAGCTTGCTAGGATTATCAAAGTTCTGATAAAATAAAACTGGCCTCTTGGAAACTGTCACGGCATCAACGGTTCTTCTTTTTAATTTTCGAACACCTTATATGGCGCTCATTATTGCCAGTTCCAAAATCTCCCGGGGGCGTCAGTGTTGCCAGATAGAAAGTTAATCTAACATTAGACGGGGCAATAATTAGAGAAAATTATCTTTGGAAATTAAGTGGAATAAAAAATTAAACGTTTGTGAATACAGATGGACGGACAATAGCGGGTAAATGCAAGTCACTTCACACGAATTACCGCCGCTTTGTTTCAGTCGGCACAAAAATACCATTTTTAATACGGAGTCGATTTGAGTCGATTGCCTATTGTAATTGCTAGTACATATCGATTGTGCGGCCACTAATTAAGACGTCTTGGGTGAAATACGATGAATCTTACATTCTCATATACTTTACCTCTTTATAATATAACCCCTACATCTTTACCTCTTAGGTATATCGTTTTAGCTTTTTATAATATTAGTACACACGAATATTAGTACCTAAACCAGACAACGTTTTAGCGCCGATCTTATAAAGTTACTTTGAGTTAAAACCAATTGTAAAGTGCCATTTTCCAGCCACCATTTTTACTTTCCAAACAAACGTAGTAATGAAGGTCCGTTATTTTCTCTTGGACCAAATATCATATTATTTTCCAACAAACACCAAAGCTCAAAGCAATTTGTAATAAACTATTGTCCGGTCCACAGTAGCACCAAAATAATGGAGTGTCGTGTTACATACGTAATATAATAAATTTACATACTAGATAACCGTATGTATGTGTGTCTGTGCGATCCCCTAAATGGGATTATTAAAGGGGTGAGTCCAGTTCCGCCATCAATTATTTTGGTGAACGCGCTCGGCTTTCCAATTTTAAAATAAACTCATATTTTAAGGGAAGGGGGACAGTAATAAAATTACATAGGGGCTTCGGAGATAAATCTTCGAAAAACGTCCCTCATTTTTGGAACCTTTTATTTAACTTCATACTATGAAGGTTCATACTCACTCAAAATTAGTCTATCGTAGATATTCTCGGGCCATACCTGTGAAAAACAAGTCTTATTAGTTTTATTAAAAAATTTCAAACTTTACAACACAAATTCCAAAAAAAATTCAAAACTATAAAAGTTGTAAATAAGAATGGTGTTCTAATTGGGAACGAATCGATCGCTTCCAAATTTAAAATCTGATAGGCGTTGAACTGTGCAGCCGTTTTCGAACAAAGCTCCAGCATGACGGTTTGAAATTCGGAAATGGAATATTATAAGTGAGGTCATTAAGCGTCCGGAAGAGTAACTATTGGTTCGCGTTTAATAGAAAACGCGATCGAAGTATAATTTTGGCAGATTTTTTACTCGATCGTGCTAATATGCCAATTACATGTATACGAGTTCCATAGGCGTATCGGGGTCGACGACTTGTGTATTCTCGGTGCGTGTGACGCTATGCACAAGTGACCTCTTAATGCGACTTATTGGTTACTCATTTATAGTGCGTGTCACAGTCGACGGAGGAATTCAAGACCCTCTTCGCTTCAATCTAAGTTAGGGTTGCCAGATTATGTTTATCGTTACCTCCATAGTACGTAGGTACTATGGAGGTAACGATAAACAAGTCTGAGTGTAGACTCAGAGACGAAAAGCTCAGTAGTCTTATACGAAAAACAATATTTGATATGACTATTGAGAAAAATTGCTAGAAAATCAAAATAAGTACTTAGGTACCTACTACTCAAATCGTTGTTTTTTGCCGTCTCCGCTTCCCAGTAAAACGGTTACCTAAATAAGACCTGCACGGCTATCACGCGACGGCGCGCGAGTTCTCTCGATTTTTCTCGCACTATCCGTCTCTCTTCTATTAGAACACTTAGAGCAAGAGGTATAGTGCGAGAAAAATCGAGAGTATGTCGCGGCCGTCCCATGATAGAAGTGCTGAGGGGTAATCACGTAACGTACCGAACGCGCGTTAGGACAGTCCAACTGTCAGTTTTCCATATAAAAATTTACATTTAGATCTACCTAACGTTCGTACAATGCGTTACGTGATCGACCTGTTGATGTCTACCATAGCTTTTTAGGCTACGTTTCATGTATTGATTTCTCGGCAAGCTATATACAAGTATTTGTATTGTGGCTTAGCGCAGACATTCTTGATTTGAGCTTGATTTTAGGTTAGTGCATTACGATCCACTAACCTAAAATCAAACTTTTTCGGATATTTGTGTAAATCTACACATAATATCAGAGGCTTGTGCCCCGCATTGCGACTTAAATACAATGTAAAAGAGTGTTGTAAAAGAGCTCTCGAAACCTACTTGCGGGATAAAAAATTGAATTTTGATGATGATATATATACGCCACAAGCCCAATTTCAGCTATTGCGCAACCCTAATCTAAGTACATAATATACTGTTAAACAGTGGCCATCGGAACCTTATTAGGAGCATGAGGGCTCATTGTAATGTAACCGAAGCAATAAACACGGAATAACGCTTCAATCATTTAAGGAGTGAATATCATTTTTATTATGGAAATAGCTCTTCATTAAGGCCATGCTGCGTAATATTTGTCGCACTATACCACACACTTACAAAAGGGCGTATGTAATTTGGGTGCGTAGTAACGCATATGCTTTTATCACGTTGTTTTTATCACGTGGTTAGATTGATCGAGTCGAGTGTTGAAGTGATAGGTAAATAATGAGTTATGCAGCTATTTTAAGTGGAACCGTCGATGACAGTATAAGATTCAATTGAAACCGCCTCTTTAGTTCGGCACGTCCGAAATGCATCAAGTATGCGTATAATTCTAACGGTTATAACCTTTTTGTTTAACTTTATAGACACGCCTACGCGTCCCGAAACAAAAACACGGCAAGATTATCAAATAGAATATTCTGTGTTTATTGCAAATAAATTTCACATCTCAATAACAACCTCTGTTTCTTAATGCTTGTAACTTTATAGTATCTTAAACAGGCGTCAAAATACTATAAAATTACATGTTATAGGTGTTACAAGTTTGCCACAATTGTGGCCGAGTCGTTGAGACTGTGTTGGTTTTGAAACATAACCATGTCAATTATTACCACACGTTCCGTTATACATCTCTTACATTGTACGTTCATTTTAGAAGTGAAACCTCCTATTATAGAAACACCTACACGTCGAAACAAAAACAGATCGCACGGAGAGTTTTACAAAACATCATTAAATTCAATATTTCGTTTAAAAAGCACTCCACATATCAGTGCCATTAATCACGAAAACTACCGACCTTCAAGGAGAACATCGGAATAAAATCGCCAATCGAAATAAAGCACTTAAAGCGAAACGTCATTATCGCACAACATAAATAAAAAATACACTGAAATCGAACGCAAAAATTGAATATCGAACTCGATTTAAAACAGAATACGAATTTTAAAAATACGAGCACGGTCGAGCGGCATTAATTAAAAATTCTCGGTAGAATATTCAAAAATAGAATTCGCATTCGAACGCTCCTTGTACGGCTGAAGTTTGAATTTGGAAGGAACAAAAGGAGGAGCGCGCGGGAGCAACCCTTTTAGCGCTGATAATCTGTTCCTTGGCCGTGTTGTGTTTTGTTTTTTATTTGTTGTCACTTTTTGTCCGAACCGAGATTGTACGCAACATTCTTTACTTCGAAATGGAGCTTTTTAAACTCGTATTTTTTATTCACTTTATCGAATCGCGTGCGGTTTAATTGACGAATGGTCTCGAGGGAAATGGCAATATATTTGAGGTCCCTTGCCTTTTTGCGGGTGTCATTGGGTCAACTTAGGTGTCCTGGTATTGTATAATTTAGTACTACAGGTTTCTGCCTACGGTCTGACCTTTGCTGGGGAGTATTGTATCAAACGGATCGACGCGACGCTGAATCAGTTTGTTTTGACCCCAGACCCTTTCCATATGCTAGTCTACAATGACTTATAACGCATATCGCTGGCAATAGACACGTTAGGTATTGCCGTAAACATCCTGACAAAGATCTTAACAGAGGATATCCCTATGCTCTTGTTTTATGTCTTATTGTATGGACCACGTCGTTTTATGGCATTACATATTGCCTGTACGTAATAAATAATTCACTTTGCAACTGTATCAAACGAATGCTTAGAGTGTTCTGTTTACCAAAGCTCTAATTACGCCTCTAAAAAACAGCAATAACACATAAACTAGTCCAAGAATAATGACTACACATTTTATCCGACTTAAAATCTACCCCATTCAAAGCAGAAAAGAAAAAAGACTGGCTGGTTTCAATCCGAAATATAAAAATTCAAAAATAGAATGCAATCCTTCCGCCCTCGGTGCTTTACATGAAATATTATTTTATGGAATCAACATCTGCGTTGAGCGTGTGTGCGTTACGAGTGGTCGGGTTTATGTACACAAGTGAAGTAATGTATAAGTTAAAAGTTTCAAGTGGTTTTCGTTTTAAAAATACGATTGGGTTTTTTTAGTGTCGGTTGGTGTTTTGTCGGGATGGAATGGGATGTAATGAAGTTCTGTTTATTAAATCGTGAGATTTGATGGTGTGGTGAGCCAGTTCATAGATGATTCTTATAAGAAAATTTGTAAAAGAGATTTTGATTCTCCACCACTGCGGAAAACATGAGTACGACTGTTAGATACTTAGATCATCAACTACTCCAAAATACAGAGGGTTCCGCGATATACTTGATTCGCTTATGCAGTAATTCACGGACACATAAAGCAGCTGAACAATTAACATAGAATTCCCAAATAGTTCCCTCTCGCATCACAAATCCTTTTACAATCCTTCCGAATCACACAAATCACTCGGCGTAGATTCATTTTTTTAAATTAGACCGAAAAGCGAAACCCTTCCATTTTTTGAATTGGATTCGTCACGGCTGCCCTATTGTATCATTTCGATTGCTGGCTCTAACCACTTACGTCCTTTAGGAGTTGTTTGGATATTTGAATTCTCTCTGCATAATGACAAGGTCCATTTTAAAATAAACTTTTGGGACAAATACGAGGTTGTAGAAGTAAAAGGCGCGTTTTAATCTGAACAATGCACGGGATTTAGAAGATGTTATTTGAATTTGGAACGTGTATTACACTATTCGATCGGTTTTTATTTTTGTCCGAAATTTGTTCGCATTTTAAAAGAATGCGGGTGAAATATTAATTAAGTACTACACACTTTCGCATTTTGCACAAGTGCAAGTGGTATTTAATTTCTCTCACTTTCAGTATATATAGAATTGATAAGATGATAAACTAATTATAGTTAATATATGACAATAAATGTTACTTTCCGCATTTTTATGCATACCCGCGAAACTACAGCCAAATTATATGAGAAACAATATAGAGTAATTTTTTTCGCATTCATTAAGATAAAGCTTTAGAAACTAAAGTTACATTACACCCACTAGTTATAATAGGTGTGGCAAATGTGTTTTTGTCTGTTAACTTGGCAGTTGTCTATATTTTATGAAAACGTGTTCACCGCGCATTCATACGCCATAATCGCTTGTATAACCGACTCAGTTCCTCGACTCAGCTGTGTTAGTTTTGGTATTACGTTTTTTCCACCACCCTTTTTAAATTTAACTCTTTTGACTATTTTAATATTTCGGGAACATTTCTAACTTGGGGCGAGGGTGTTTTTTGGTGTTTCAGTACAATGGGTTATATTTTGGGAGCTGGGATGCGGGCGTTGAATTATATTCAAGATTGTATTGAATAAAAGGGTTCGGTTTAATCATGGATTTGGAGCTTTCATTTATCAATTAAGGTTTTTGGTTTAAAAGATAATATAGTGTTGAAAAATGCCAGATGTGAGGCGTATCGAAGCAATTTTCCATACCAGTTTTGTCTATAAATACGAACGGGAATTAGTAGAACTATAAAATCCATGTTGAGATTTCCGCGAAGCACTTCTAAATTTTTCACATAACTTAAAAACACACACATTGATTTCACAGGAAACATTTAAAATAAGTTAGCCTATTCGATATCAAAATACCATTTATAAAACCTTTTAGATGAGTTAACAATTTATACAATAAGACAATTAAACAAAATGACTTGTCAACATTACAGAAAAAAGTTGAACCCTTTACAATTAAAATCGAATAAAAATCTTCGGACAAAAAATCAAAGGAAGCGATCGGTTTCGAGGAAGAAAAAAACAGGGTGAATGTCCTTGTGAAGGGAGAAGGGGCACATGTGGTGGCGGCGCATCGGCCGGTGCATCGCGAGGCACGTTATACACTGTTTTCTTAAACGTGAACCATCGATTTCAAGTTCCAAGAAACGGGGTAATGGATATGCAAATTGGTAAAAGTTAATATGACACAGGATTACAGGAAGTTCAGTCGAAGACACATGTTAGTGTCATAATATTACGTATTACACGGTCTTTGTAAAAAGATAGATTGAACAACCAGGTGTTATTTGAAATCAGAAATTTTAATTATGGAATCTGTTTGCATTTGGAATGATGTTTCATTGTTTTTGAATTCGAAGTTTCGTTGCTGAAACTCGATTCTCAAATGTTATATGCGCTGGTGTTCTGTTTTATTCGACGTTTGAGTTGTTGATCCTATACATGGCGTTGAATGAATGAACCAACAAATTGTTGTTATTTTGAGCAATTTTCTGCGGTGGGCTCGTAAAAATTTATATGGCTCATATATTTGTCCGAAAATGAGAAAGATTTTAAATTTAAACGAGAAATGTTATGGTTCCGCGCCTTGTCATGAGGAATATTTTCGAGAAATCATTGTTTTCGAAGGCGATCTCCTGGGAACTAAAGTAATAATGATTAAAGCTGTATTGTTTGTATCGTTTTGATGATGATGGTGGTGATGATCTAATAAAGGTTGTCTTGCTAAAATCAAGGCCAGTTTTTAGCTAAGCTTTTGATCAACGAATAAGTTACTATTTTACTTAATTAAACTCTTTCTACCACATTTCAGTTTTTAGTTTTCAGCGTGACATTAAATCTAACAGACGCTTGTGCAACTGGACAATTGTCTAATAACCGCGGTTAATTAAACTCCCGCGCATACGCCCGACATTTGTCCGAAATAGATAATATCAGGTTTTCACAACGCTTACTAATTCTCCTATGCACCAGTATAATTCTGACCTCTGAATACAGATAGTTGTTACGGGTATTGGGAACAAGATATACTAGATATGCGTGCCGAGAGTCGAGACAGGTCGTGAATCGTTGGACGACGCGTATTTCATTTTAATCGAGTTTCTAGATTCCTCGTGCACCTGTTAAGCACTCTGTTACAGCTTTGTTTTGGGTTAGGTAATCATTTGTTTTTTGGGTCGCGGAATACTCATTATGAAATAATTAGGAATTATTTTATGGCAAATAAAATAATAATAATAATCTAATTTTAAAAATTCTTGGGAATAAAGGCGTGAATGTATGTATGTATGTATGTATGTATTGTATTGCATGGTGAAATAAATCATTTGACAACCGATGTAGAAGAAAAGTTTAATAAATATTGCAATAAATGCTCTAAGTGTTATTGTGTGTTATATATTTAGTGGCGGAAATATTTAATTTGAGACAGTCAATCAATTAAACTATATTTTTATTTTATAGTGTCTTGAAGTCACCATTCATTTTGAAATGAAACGAAGATAATTATTTTTACAATGATCAGAAACGCTTTCATCAATCATAACTAGGTAAAAGGTAAAAAGCTTTAAAATATTAATAACAATTATGTATTTTATCGCAATGCCTCGCTTTGAAGCCCCAAGCCCTCATTAGGCTGTCGTCTACATTTATTTGTACATACATTATAATTCGCTCTACGGCGCCCATTAATAGACTACGCGGTACCAAACCATAAATCCGTGCATTTTTCGCAAACGCATAAAATCCAACGCACCTATTATTGAATGCGATGACAACGCACAGAAACAGGCCTGTCTTACTCACGCGCTGTAGCGCGCTCCCGCTCTGGCGGCGTGCGCGTCGCTATTGTGTCTGGTGCGACTTCGCGAGCTCCTTGCGTCTCGTTTACGCGCGCTAGCTTTGTCTCCCTCTAGTGCGTGTCAATGCAGTTTATTGTGGACATTAATGGTTCTGATTACAAATGTAAATTTTCACCGCGCGACGGCGTTGGTCGGCGTTTTTTCTGTTCGATTTCTCTTTATGGTATTAAATTGTATTGGAATTATTAATGAATGTTTATATTATAGTTTTTTTTTCGTCCGACGCCTATTGTTTCGATACTAGATTAGTTTCTATTATTCAGGTTCCTGTTTTTATTTAAAGTACAATGTTGTTATGAAAACTTTAATTTATAAATAGTGCGCATACCTGTGGACATTGTATTACATTAAATAGAAACGATAAAGCCTAACCTTTAAACTTACCCAAAGCGACCAAGAATCGCAGGATATTTGTAAAAAATCTATTGTCTCACAAACAAAGACAGTTGGAACTGATGCAACTTAGACGAAAATAAAATAATCAAGAGTACATTACGCATGTCGAACGCACACTGACGGACGGACTTACCTATTATTCGCATATCAGGGCACTTTATTTATAAAACGCCACCAATATAAACTGGACTACTCATTTAGATTTGGTTGATACGCGCGCTAAGCGTTCGGGGGTGCATCAAGTATCTGGTTACGGTGGTCGTCCGATACAACGGTTTCCCAACTGAATACCGTTCGCAAAAGATCTTCTACTGCTGCCAATTTTCAGAAAGACAGAGCTAAAATAATTGCTGCAAACGCGCCCTATTTCGAGCCGCGCATACAGTTTAGATAGAATTTAATTCTAGAACGTTATTATGCGATCGTCTGTTGTTGCGCGCTGGGGGTTAACGTTCGAATTTTTGGAATGGTATTCGATTTTCATTTTTTCCTCTATCACGAAGTTATCAAATTCAATTTGAGTAGTATACTTCTATTTTGCAACATTATTAAAACCAACCGTCTACTGTTTTTTATGGCTTAAAAACGTTCAACTTATAAAATTTAAAGAATACGTTCGTATTTAGGAAATTGGATTAGATTATAAGTTATTACGAGACAACGATGTTATTAAACTCTTGCGCCAAATTGAGGATTTTTATTGAGCTTGGGTATTTATAACATCATAAATATTAAGTTCAATCAAATCATATATAATCATATTTATGAAAACAAAAGATATTTCGGACCGCAATCTGTAAAATTGATTGACATTTATGCACCTCCCATTTCGTCGCTGACATATTTAACAGCTGTAACGGCTCTATGAGCGTCCCATTAAACAGCCGTTCAAAGCACAAATAATATCGTCACTTACATACAATTCCGACACGAATTTTGGCAGTAAATCCATTGGCAGCCCTAATTACATTACACTATAATATGGAATGTAACTTCTGTTTACGTGCATTCTTATATATATTGTCTGACATCTATAAAGACTTCCTGTGTCGATTAAAATTTTATAGACATACTGTTTACAAGAAGTGTGCAGGAGTCGCATCTGTCAGGAAAAAATGCGAAAAACGCGCATCGCAATAAATTGTTAGAAGCGCCTTCACTCATCACTTGGCATTATACGTCGTAATCTTTATGGAGCCGAACTATCGCTCGCAATAACCGACGCAACGACAATTACATTTGCACACAATACGCAAGAGAAAGAAAGCAAAATAATCAGCTTTTCTAAATTCGAATACAAAGCGACGTTCGAAATACGAAAAGGCATCACAGCCGATAGAGCTAGACCGTTGCCAAAATGCCAGCGCGACGAGCGAGCGACAAACAATTAGGAATGCGCTATATTCCAAATTCAAATGTGATCACAATTTGAATTAGGAATAAATTTGCAACGTGCAAGTTCGGAACGCGTCACGTTCGGGTTCCATTTTCGTACGCGCTGTAATAATGTACGCTGACGGTTAATAATTTAATTTATAAATAGGTGAGAGAATTTATTCCGCGGAGTATTTATAAATTCGTCTAAATGTCACGGGAACAATGGAGTGGCGGCGTCTATTTGAGATTGATGAGTAACGAATAATCCCCGTTGCAGGAGAAGGCGGAAAGTCACTTGCGTAACGCTCGTATGTCAGATTACGTCCGATAGGTAGGTATTATTTTCGGTAAACGATACGTATCTTGTCTGTTTGGAGTCGACGTTGCGACTAATAGTTTAAGCATACTCCGACTCGCCTAATCTTGACTGGCAACGGCGATTTCACTTAGATGATCGGATCTCATTTTTTTAACAACTCCACGGCAGCGCAGAATTTTAATGAAAATCGTGATTGAGTTTCTAAAAGCCAAATTATATCGTGGACTCTTAATCGCCACTAAAAGATGTCTTAAAATTTGACGGGCGCATTCATCAAAAATAAGAAAATAATTAATACCCGTTTGGAGCCGAACGCCGAACAACAATAAAACAATACGCGGCTCGCAAACCGAAACAAAACACAGAAAAATATGAATTCCGATCGGAACGGCCGTGGAAACAAAAGATGGCGGATTTAATGAAATGAAATAAAATATAAATTCCTTTTGCAAGCGAGAATTCTTACATTTTTAATTTGCTGCCGTGGAACGGGGCTAAAAACGTCGGCCCCAGATTCATAAGCGGTTCGGCGCGATTGAGGCGGCGGGAATATTCATTTTTATTGAAAATCGAACGCTTAGCGACCCGGCGAATTATTGCAAAGTCTATTGCTTTCAGTTTACATTATATAAGGTTTTATCCCTTTGTGGTTATATTTAAGGTAAACGTTTGCACCTTAATGAATGATTAAATCCATGAATTCAGACTGAAATTCATTGTCAACCACAGGAACGTTTGCCTTTCTATATTTTGAAATCTCTGAAATTACGTGTTCAAAAAAATCTTATTATACTAAGTTGACATCATCAGATCGCATGCTTCAATTCCGGTGCAACTTTTGTATTTTGTATTTAGGTATCTACTACTAACCTGTGTCCAATAAACTCCAACAGTCAATATCTTATCGGATATTACATAGTTTCAAAAGGATTGCATTTTACACTTAATTTCTTAGTAGCAGCAACATTGAATCCATACTAATATTATAAATGCGAAAGTGCGCCTGTCTGTCTGTCTGTCTGTTACCTCTTCAAGCTTAAACCGCTGAACCGATTTATATGAATTTTGGTATAGAGATAGTTTGAGTCCCAGGGAAGGACATAGGATAGTTTTTATCCCGAAAATCATCCCCTAAGGGGGTGAAATGTGGGGGTGAAAGTTTGTATGGAGCTGCGATATAAACGAGTTCCACGCGGACGGAGTCGCGGACAGAAGCTAGTGTCTTATACCTAAGTAGGAGGCACGTCCAGGGATCTGTAAAGGGGAAGAGGGCCCATCGCCAACACGGTGGACAGACATAATAAAAAATACAACCGAATTGAGAACCTCCTCCTTTTTTTGAAGAAGAAGAAAAAGCCACGGAGGCCAGCATAGTCCAGTGCTCCTGTAACGCCACAAACCGCCTGAAGTGGCGCGTCGTAGATAAAGCGGCGACCATTGGCAAGAGACAATACAGACGGAGACCCACCGAGTACAGCGTAAACGTCACCAGGACCACTCTAACAAGTGTGCATGAGAAGAAAACTAGGTACCTAGTAGGCATATATTTATACTCGCGACTATGCGATCCTTTTGCCTTTTCTACTGTGTACTAATCATACCATCTTGACTCTGGTACTCGGGCACAATTAAACGCTGACTGCCCAACTCAATGTCTGTAAAATTGTTTAGATAAGCATTCCTAAACAGCCATTTAAACCGTCTTGTCATCGTTTTGTACAATTACAATGACACGGTCAATAAACGCCCAAATTCACCCATGAATCATTTCATTGAATTAGGAAATCATTGAAATGAATCATTTCGTTGAGTGAGTAAATTCTCAAGCTGCCTTTTATTTAAATCATTTTTTCCCTTTGGTTTTCTTTTTTTTTCAACGGGATTGAGAATATTTTGAGGTTTTTCCTGTACTTACGAGTATCAATCACTCTCAAGTCGCTGTCGGATTTGGGTGGTTATTGTTTTTATTTTTAAGCGATTTTCATAGTTCTGTTGTCTTCTGTTTTCAAACGACCAGGTTGGGTTAAGGTTTTTAATTTTCAATTCAAAGACGTTCGCATTTCACCATGATAAAAGCAAACTAGAGTGAAGCCCGTTTGATGGTTTGAGGATACCGTAGCTGATGGACATCCATAGGATACGAATGGCGGGCTACTGGCCTTGGCAATACTTGCAACTATAGAATCTCTGCGTGACAACTACTGGGTCCTCGACCTCGACAGAAGCTCAGACCTTACTACCAGGAACACAGCATACCAAGTAGTAGTTAGTACTATTTGGCTGCGGTCGTGTAAGGTGGATGTACTACTCTAGCATTAAGCGAGACGACATGCTGTGTCTTACTTCCTTCAGATATTATGAGATTTTTTTAAAGACATCCCAATGTGTTTTAAAGCCAAGTAATGTCGTATCCGTCAATTATATTTTTAGTTTTCCAACAACAGCATTAATATAGCTCACAAACAAATATGAGACTGAATGCATCACGTACAGATGTATTTCCAATATTGAGAAAGAGCAGATACAACTGAGTAGTGTAAAAGAAAAACGACTTATAAGCGTACGAGCTGACTACAAAATTATTACCTTTTTAGAATTGAATGATGAAAAGGAGATTGAAATACGGTCATATCTGAAAGACATTACATTGTATGACGCTCATAGGCTCTTACGCCCTTTTAGAATTAGCCAGCGTACTTCCAGTGAAGTGACTAACGGAGTTATTTATTTGTTTCAGCTTTTATGAGTAAACGTGGATCTTGTTTCAAAATATGCTGAATTCTATAATCAAATGTGATCACTTTAAGTATTATGAGTTTAATAAAATTGTAAACAAATTGAGATACGTCGGGATGAGATATAAAGCAAATAACTTTAGCGCGCGTATTGTTCTGCATACAAAGGGCCACCATTTAGTTTATCCCCGGATAATAACCGGGGTAAACATTATCCCATGTTTTTCTCTAGGACTTCAACTATTGCTATACCAAATTTCATCTCATTCGGTTTGGCAGCAGTGTTAAACAAATAGCTACTACCAACTGTCTCATATCATATACAATACTAGTATGAATTAATACTATGTATATGTTAATAATTTAATATGTTCACAATCGTTTATATATTACTAAGAACTACACTGCTAATCTGTTTTATAATTATAACGGTCAATAAATCTATAAACAAAATGTACGATACGATACTATGCAAAAATATGAACAAGACGACACATTCGAATTTAGAACAACTATAAACTCGACCCGCCTCATATTCTAATTCGAAATTCGAACACCAAACCGCAACTAACAGCGGGCGAATAAAAACGTCAATTTTAAAAGCATAATTTAATTGAATAAACATTATTTGTGGGACGGGAACAGTCGAAATGGAACAAAAGTATTTTGAACCATCAATCCGGGAACGCGGTAATAAAATCAATCATTTTGTTCGTAACGACTGCTGGAGATATGAAATTTTTACATTTGCTCCGTTCGATGGGGAATTTGGCTTAAAAATAGATATTTTGAGTGCACGAGATAAGTTAGATGGATGCGGTGTTTTAAGCAGGCAGATGATCTGTATACTGTTTTATGTACACACGTAAATGTAGTGTACAGTCACAACTCTGTTATGAATGGTCATGTAATAATGCTTTTGCCTATAAATAAATCACGTGTCTAGATAACAAATAATTAGAATGTAAAGACTATTCTCTACAAAATTGATAACTATTGGCTGTATAAGAGTAATAGTTTCAACGCTAAACAATTTAGAAACTTGTTCTGAAGGATTTTAGTACTGCGACCGACAAAAAAAAACTAGACTACGTTAATACATAATTCGTCTATAGTTGTGTCGCTTCTAATACTAATAGCCGTAGCAGCAACGATTACTGTCGTTTACGTTCATTAATAATATTTAATAATTTGTTAGACCAATTACTCCGGCTTTAACAGATGTCAGTTCCTTCGCGCTGTCACATTCATTAAATAACCTAAAGAGTTTGTAAAGTTGTAGGTGACCACACGAAATTGCGTTCGAATTTTGATCGAAATCTTCTTAAATAGCCGTTCGCTTTTCCAGTGTTCGTTTTATAAAATTTGTACCTATTCGATTGTCAATTTTTAGACGAAATAAGTACTTATAAAGTTTGTAAAGTTGCAGAAGATCAAACAAAATCGCATCTGATTTTCGAACGAATTCTTCACACAACAGTTATCTTGGATTTTCCGATTTTCAATTAACAAACGGCAAGTATAACTTCGAATAAGATTTTCGAACTTTCGCCAACACTACGCTACACGCATTCCATTTTCAAATAAGATAATAATTAAATGGAACTTAGTCGCGTCACTTAGATCGTAAGCCGTGTTTAGCGACAATGGCGGGCGTGGTTGCCGGCTAGCGGGGAATAATTACCCCCCCCTTTAGTAAAGAGGAGGAGGGGGGGACTCGTGCCTTCATTGAGCATTGTCTTCTGACCCTGCGCAAGAGTTTATGCTTTATTAGAATGCAGTTTTTGAAAGATTTTTTTTATGGATAGTCTACCGTTGTTAACAATATTATCTTAAGTGTGTCACAAATGCAGGCGATATATTCAAGTAAAGATATTATTTAAAAACAAATAGTTATTCGACTATTATTAGCTTTCGGTTTTCTCTTCGCGCGAAGTCAACATGTCAGGTTAGGGCACATAACAAATTAGACTTCAATTCCAATTTTAAATTCTAAAAGACATATTGATTCCCAAATCGAAACTAAATGTAAAATAGAACCATGGATGTGAGCATTGCAGCGTGAAAGGCCCACCCAGTGAAGATAGTTGCGGGTTCACGTGTCATATTCAATTTGATTATAATTTATCACATGTCATAATTTTATTGTTTTAGTCATGGCTGGAATTCTTTTCGATGAGTCAATCATTGACTTATAAGAATCTAACTAGACGTCTATCGCACAGCGCATACTAAGTCGTAGATACGCTAAAAGTGTGATATGTGCTTTTAATTCATAATGCATGTCATTGCAGTATGTAGTGACTAAAACTGGCAAATAATAAGGACCAATCGATAACAGCACCGATAACACACCTCTTTGAATCGTGATTCTAATTATTTCATGTTAATAAACAAAAAACGCCTAGTAACATGACATTGGCGGTCAAAGTTTTTTTAATTTAGCTAACCGTGCGTTCGTAAAAGAATGCGAGGGCCACCCCGCGTGGGTTATTGCGAATACGTGAAGGTGGCGCGTGCCGGGCTCTCTATACTACCCGGCTTATCAAAAAAGACCTTCGTGTACTTACACACCTACCACACTTAAGCCTTTTCAAATTAGCAACACGGTGTGTACAATGCCCGCCTTACGTAACACGACACGCGCGCTGAATCACTGAATTACGATTTCTCTATCACACCTTAAACGACCTAAAACAATGCGATAGTTCCAAATTTATCACTCGGTAGAAAAACGTCTAGCCGAGCGAGTTATTTTAAAATTTCATATTTCGAACGCGTAAAAAACGAAACGGACTTTATCTCTGAACCATCGTTCTAAATTCAAAATATAAGTGAAGCAATTGAAAAACGAAACGAACTTAGTTCATGTTACAAGCGTGTTCCAAATCCGAGTGTATTCAAATATCGAGTGAGCCGAGATGGATGGATTATGACGGGCCGTTGCTGCCTGGAATACATCTTGATAATGCCGCTATCGTTTTTTTTTCTGATGCCGTTACGTTTCGAAATTTCGAAAAAAAGCGCATATATTTATTTTACCAACAAAACCGATTTGAAATTGCAAATCGGATAGCTTTCTAGTAACCACCTATAGTTAATAAGATAATATTATTTATTACCAGTCATCTTTCTTTAAAGTTTCAAACCGAGACATTCAATCAACTAACGATTTGAATAAAATATTACTCAAACTTATAAAATCATAATGCTAGTCGTAGAGGCCAGTTCGTTTCGGCGGCGATATGATCCCATTGATTGATGGGTGACCACGCAGCGAGCGGCCGACTCCACGCGACCGGGTTTTTAATAACACATTCATATTTTCAAAGATCATTTTATAATGGTTTTCTACTCTTTTAAGGATGTTGACCCCGCACGAACTAGACTTCCATGTCTTGGACTTAATTAAAAAAGTAAAAAGTACTCACACCTCCGTGTTTGTGGATCAAACTTTAATTAATAAGCGATTGAACAATTCCAACACATCATAAAGTGAGCTGGAGGCTTATGCTAGAAAAATATGTTTATTTAAATATTTACTTGGGAGTAGTTTTTGTACTACATAGTTCAAAATCATGTGCAATGTCTTACACAATACGTCTCTCAAATAGGTTCGTAGAGCAGTTTTCACGCATGGCATTTGGTTAATTTCCTGTCGGCGTCAAGTAAAATGACGTAAGCTGTCAAAAAACGCTCGTATCCAGTTCTCTGAATCTGGACACTGGAAGTTCTAAGCGCAGTTCTAATTTCGAATCACTCACGTTCTATTTTCAAAACAGAAATTTGAATATGAACCGAAAGTAACGCGGGTGTGCTTCTGTGTTTGTAATTCGTCCGTTTGAAAACGGAACGTCTTTTTCTTTTTATGAATGCGTTAAGGATGCGAGAGCATGCGCCCGGCGGTTTAGTAACTGATGCATTAATGCCTCGAATGATCTGTATCGTTTTTTTGTACGACGCCTGGAGATTGGTCATTACACATCTGAATATGTGTTCTCCACAAAAAGTCGGATCACGATTCGGTAAAAACTTGGAACGAGTGTAGTGTAGTGATGTAAGTAGATAGCAAACGTGCTCTTTATGTTATTAAAGTCGAGGTTTCCGGCTGATTGGAGAGTTTTGAACGGGAACTCATTTTAGTGTCCAAATTGATTTTTATTGAGTCGTTACGTTTATTAAAAGGGGAACTCTCTTTTAGTAAACTATTAGTAAATTGCTTAATAATGAAATATCAAATGTCTTTTATTCCGGCGATGAAGCGAACGAGCTTAATTAAAGTCTCCATATTCCTTAAACACGGGAATTAACCTCAATTGAGGGATCGCTCTATTTAAATTACTCGTAACGTACTATTCAGCTTTCTGGAAGCGTGTGACACGTCACTTTAATTTGCTCCTGGCAGCTGAGAAACGGGCGGTTACTCTTTCATAATTTGTCCTCCAATCGAATTCGAAATTCGAATTTAAAAACGCAAATAGAATGTGTTAACAAACGACGCGAGACCATTTTTAATTTTGTTTTAATTCCATACGTTTAATTGTATTGTCTTTATTAATCTATTTGAAATATGCTGATAAAAAATTGGGGTCCATGGGCCGCTGTAAGAATTTCGATTTTTACCAAAACGAGTTGAGAATGAGCACTTAAAATCGTATGCTAAATGAGTCCTGACGCGGGTTAGCAAAAATCACAACGTGTATTGCATAATAAATCTTTTATTTCGCGTTAAACCGGAGTTTCCGTTTTTGAATGGGTTTTTTAACCACGTTTCGTACCGATCGAGCCGTGCTTCCTTCTTTGCCCCAAGAACCAAGGGTTTGCATGAAAATAATGTCGCTATTGTGCCTTACAATGATATAAAATTATCATAAGATTCATGAGGCACACGCGGGCTTAGTAATAATCTCATATTTGAACCCGTCCCGTCCGCCATCTTTAAAACAATGAGCGTTATTGTCTCTTCTTAATTCCATTTTTGAAAAAATAATCCATTTCGCATTTCATCGCGGCTGGCTCATTGATTCCACTTAAACAGGCCAATTTGAGCTTTACTGTTAAGAATTTAAAGTACCATCTTGTAAGTAGTCGCTAACACAGCTGGATTCCTTCACGTCTTGTTTGCTTGGACGAAATTGGATCTTATCTCGAGCATTGAAAAGTGAGAATTGTTTACTAATTGGTTTACGACAATTGCATGTGTGAGGAGCGAGACGGCATACGTGGGAGAGAGAGGTGGAATGAATGCACGATTTTGCAATGTGTTTTATTAACATAATTACGATTGTCGGGACAAATCGGGATGGCTCGATATTTTGTATCTACAACGTTGGTACTGAAGACTCGAAACTCTTATCTGAGCAAATTACAGAACATCAAATGGGTGAAAGTTACGAAGTTAAAAGATAAATTCCCTGTAATGATTTAAAAAAAAGTTTATGATAACTGAGTCTTGAAAATTTGGTGCCGGTTTCACTGAAATGATGGTCGTGTTAAGTAAGTCACATACTTATTTAAATTTTGTATAACTTCCTTTTACTTGGCACTCATGCTAAACTTTTTTTTTTATATTACTGATTGGAATCTCACTTTATTTAATGATAGAAATTGAATTTGTAAATACATTACTTTTAAATACTAAATAAAAAATAATAAAACGAAAAATTAAAACTAATTACAAAAAAAATAGTCCGTCCAAAAGTTCTGTCTGCTACACTTGCATAGGTATATTACAGAAAATTTAATAGGGAGGGTGAATCAACTCTAGTTTTTTTCTGTTACCGTTTGCCTGGGTTACTATTTAAAACAGTGAAGGAGTTGGCCAAAAAAAACCCAGACTCGCCAGTTTCATATGTGCCGTTTTTATAGGCATAATATGTACATCAAATAGTAGATTGTACAACAAGTGCATAAAACGCACCATTTTACGCGAGACGTTTATCCATTAATATAAAGTCGAGTGTAAAATGGGTTTTATGGACGAATTGTACACTCTACTTTTCACATCGATTGCGAAGAAATGACATGAAAATCTTTTTTCATGAAGTTTTACTGTGTATGTACTTTGGCTGTTGGTATCCTTGCCTTGGTCTTAGAATAATAACGAAACATGATAAAGATTAAATAAAGAGTTTATTCTATGATGTTAAAGTTGCTCGTGTGGCTGTTGGACTGATTGCCTTGGTCTTTGACTTGACTGAGAGCATGAAAAGCGACTTTATGTCACCTACGCACGGCCTAAAGACGCACTTTTTGAGCATGAGAAGTGAAAAATATATAATAAGTTACTGCAAAAACAACGTGGTATTTTTTTGTATCTACACTATCTACTATATATTATATATTATAGAGAGGAAAGATTTGATTGTTTGTTTGTTTGTTTGTATTGAATAGGGTCCGTAACTACTGGACCGATATGAAAAAATATTTTACTAATAGAAGCCGACATTATCCCTGATTAACATAGGCTACTTTTGACCCGCGGGAAAATGCTTCATTTCTGCACACGACTTCATTACGACACAACCTAGCTAGTCAAAGTAATGGGTTTCGACTGCAAATAGGTATCAGACTTTATCATTTTCTTAGGTGACATTATTAATTTATTATTAATCCCATAAAAAACATTCCCATGTAAAAAAGAGGCCAGGTCTCGAAACTTTTCCACCGTAAAAAGTGGTGAGATATTTCGTAGAGCCAAGTCTCGGGCATTCTCTTTAATCTTTATTTGCTAGATAAATAAAATTCTGCAACTTGGCAATCACACAACTTTATTGCATTTATGGCTTTTTTTGCCCTAAAACTATGTAGTATTGTGTGATTGCCAAGTCACAAAATTTTATTTAGCTAGCAAATAAAGATTAATTAGAATGCCTGAGACTTGATCCTATATATTTATATACGATTTATGCAGTTGGTGTATAAACAAAACTGGACCGAAATTGCAAAATATTTTAGTTTTCCCTTGATTTATACACTAAACACTAATTGTATTCTAAATTTGAAGCTTCTATATCTGCTAGTGCCTTAGAGTTTTAATGATCGGTCAGTCAGTGAGTGAGTGACTAAATTAAGAAACTTTGACTAGTTATAATTCTTAAACTACTGGTTCAAATTGAATGAAATTCGAAATATACCGTGTTTATACAATGCCTGCCTGGTTACTGAAAATCAGGTTTCTAGTTTTATCCACAACGAAGTTATAGGGGGGTCGAAAATGACCTGAACTGCTTCGAGAAAAATGTGGTATGGCCGTGCTGCTGGTTTTTTAAAATATTTAATACTTGTTTTATTTACATAATATGCTATTCTTTACAATACCCAACTGTATTAACAATTTCCTGGATCCTATCATAAAAATATCGATATCCAAAGATAACGTTAACGTAACCGTAACCGTTAACGTTGTTTTTTTTCATGGGCTTTTACGAGTCCGATTTAAACCTGCTAACGTTATATTTTTTACTGTTATTAGCAGTTTATATGTAAAATTAAATAAAGATCATGACAGGATTAACTGTACAACCTCTTACGCACTATTTTAGGAAATATGACGGTATTTTACCGACCCGTATTCTTTGCCCGCGAGTGTAGCTTAACTGGCCCAAGCCTCATCCAGTACGTTACAAAACACATGTAGGGGTGTTATGCTCGTAAGTTAAACGTCCTTCGTAGCTGCTAAACGGGTGAACCGATTCGAGTGCGTATACATATTTCTAGGTGATAGTTTACTTTATACCGACATACTTAACTTGGCGGCGCTTGGCTTGGCGGGGGCACTGCCGTGCCTACAGATTAAAGGTTGTTGTAATTAACCTTTATTTTTTATGTTGGCTTTGCTTTAGTGTTTAATATCTATTTTATTTTCTTTACTAACGTGTTTCTTTCTTTCTTTCGTTTTAGTCAATTGGTTTATAGAAAAGGAAAAATTAAATATTTATTAGTCCAGTTGCATTCAATTAAGACTATGGGTAAGACCGTTACATTAATCTTTTTTTTACCAATAGGCGTAACACGTAGACGTTTTGATTGTGTGTGTTTCGTACTTTTGTGTTATCTATAACACAAAATATACGCATTACAAAATGTAACACTTAAAGCAGAAGACAGGTAAAAAAAAAAACAATTTCGACGGCATTAAGTACCCTATTATATTTTGCTGTGATCTACAAACTCACAATCAAATTTATAATTTAAATAATTCAGAAAAGCGCAATGTAAACACATATGTAGACTCGGCCTAGCACACAATAAGCTCTTATGCCGAGGATATTATTATAAGCGGCAACACTCCGTTTCCGGAGCAAATTAATAGTCTAATAGTACTAAATGAAGCCGTAACGACAAATCATTTCCGATCCCCGCGATAGACAGACTACCGAACGGTTTTGATATAGACATTATAGTCTTTGGGTCATAGAGATTGAGTAAAACAAAAGTCATCTTTCATGGTGTGGTCGATAGTTAAGGCTACTTAGTATTCTTGGAACTGTGTCTGTGTTGCAGATAAAACTAGCTTCTCCCGCGACCTCGTCCGCGTGGAACTCGTTTATATCGTGGCTGCATACAAACTTTCACCCCCCATTTCACCCCCTTAGGGAATGATTTGAATCCCGGGATAGGGAATCAAACTATCTCTTTACCAAATTTCGTCTCAATCGGTTCAGCGGTTTAAGCGTGAAGACGTAACCGACAGGCAGACAGGTAGACAGGCAAACTGACACTCACTTTCGCATTTATAATATTAGTAGTAGAAAAATGTGGAGTGACTGAAGATGTGATTAAGCGTGATTGAGTAACAAACATCCAAACATCTAAACATCCAAATATCCAAACTTTCACATTTATAATATTAGTAGGATAAAGAGGGGGCGCCGTTTATGCAGATGCACCAAAAACTTTATAGCCCTTAACATTGGCAATGTCCGCAGAAGAGACGTGGCCCTAGATTTCTGTTGACCCCTTTACTCATAAATGTCCGTCAAAGTTTATAGAAAGTGTGTAATTTGCTGGTCTTTCAAAACGACCGATTTAATACGTTATTTGACTGATAGTCAAATCAGCAACTTTTTAACCGACTTCTTAAAGAACGAGGCTGAGAATTCGTTGGAATCGTTTATTTTTGATGTATGTTCCCCGATTACTCGAAGGCCTGGACCGATTTGGAAAGTTTGTTTGTTTGAAAAGGTATCCTTCCCAGGTGGTCCCAGGGTCATCAGGTCAGGATCTGATGGGATCCCGGATCAATCGAGAGAACTCTTAAAATGAGGTGAAGTACTGAATTTAAGCCGGTTTAAACCTTGTTTTCAAAGTAATATTTTTTTTCTTGATACTCTACTTGATGTATTTAAAAATCATTGAAGTAAGAAATGTTAGTTTACTGTTTTAAAATACCGTATTCTTTCTATTTTCGTCGAACGTTTTATTCATATTGAGAACAACTAATCGATATTCGAAAATATCTTTTTATCATTGATCCTTTGGAATTAAATTATGACTTCTCCAGCGAAATGTTTACGTGCAAATGTTACTTTTAACACAAAATTGTATGCTAACGTGTAAGTAGTTACGTTTTATCCACCGAAACAATTTTTACGAGCCTATAAACCGCATCTATCGCGCACGCATACCACATATCGAATTACTTAGATCACAAGGGGGTGAAGAAGACTTAGAATGATATAGACTTCTTTCTTATTAGTCGATCCCACATGAGGATTGAGACCGCATGCCCTCCGTGCAGTTCAGTTCCTCGTCAAGTGGACTGCATGGGAGAAAGACTGCATTTTGCACCACTCTTGATTGCGTCACTCCAGCGCACTGGCACCCGTCCTCTAGCGCGTTTGCCTTCCACGGAGCCTAGAATTTTTTTTTTCTCTAGATCAGTGGACGGCCACAATAAGCGGCCCGCGAGTCTGGCTGTTCTGTATGTAAAGGTCGTTGAATTCAGAATTTTGGAATTGCCTGATAGACTCGCAAACAATTAAGAAGTGCGGCCTGCGTCATTTTTGTTAGCTCCTATGTGGCCCTTGGTTGCTGAAAGGTTGCCGACCCCTACTCTAGATCATGCTTAGATGAACGCATGATATGTCCAATGAAACAAAGAGTTCTCCCCTGGCAGATGTCCCAGTCTTCTGGTGATGCCGAGTTCCTCTAATATGGAGTTATTCGTTCTTAAGATGCGTTCAGGGTACTGTTGCGGCTGCCTCGCTACTGCAGTGCGTCGGGCATGTTCGCGGACGCGCACGTGGACGGTTTCCACGCGACGCTGCGCCGCGACGCTGCGCAGAGTGTGCGACAGCCGCCACAGTCTTCTGACCGTTGAGGCCGACAGATGGGACAGTGGCCTGACACGGCATTGGTCCTCTCTGCATTTAAGCCTAGCATATAAGAATATTATTTAAGTTAACCTTAGTATTAGTTTTTATTTTAAGGGACTTACTAACAAAATATGGACAAAATTAGTCTGAAATAAATGCATTTTATTTTTTTATTTAAGGTTGTCCACGGAATGCTCAATACTCTCCTATCATATTTGTATATAGAATTTGGACTAAAACAAAAATAATATAAATAGATCCTCGTGATTTGGTGGTTATCGTTTAACTTCGCCTTATATTTATTTCTCACGCGGTGAATATGTGAAATAAAGTATCGTATCATTACGTTATTTTAGACTATACATTAGACTATTTCTTAGGTAGGATAAGTTCTTCTTATTTTACATAAAAATCAATTATAGTAAGAATGCCGTAAGCATTCTCTACCAATTTATCTTACTACTAATGGAACAGATCCAGGTACGAGTATTGCCTTAATGAATCCAATAACAAGACAAGTCGAGTTAAAACAGAAAAGTCGCAAGATTTTACTGTTAGCTCAACTAAGACATAAAACCAGTAAAGCCATCAAAGAATTAATAATAATAATAATAATAATAAATATTAGGGGACAATCTTACACAAATCGAGCTAGCCCCATAGTAAGCTCAATAAGGCTTGTGTTACGGGTACTAGACGACGATATATTTAATAGACATACATACTTAAATACATAGAAAACATCCAAGACTCAGAAACAAATAATCATGCTCATCACACAAATATTTGCCCTTACCGGGATTCGAACCCAGGACCTTCAGCTTCGTAGGCAGAATCGTAGTAGAATTAACCCACAAAAACACCGACAAAGTACTTACAACCCGTTTACTGCAAACATCACAAATAATTATTACCATTTAAAGATTAACTAATAAAATAAACGACCGATTTACAATTGTAAATAACAATTAATATAGACCGTAGAAGGTCCGAGTGACAGACGGACGGACTGACGGTTGATGTATGGCCGCTTATGGACGGACAGACGGGATGAGGCTGTTGGAGCGTGTGTTACACAACTGAGATTACTTACATTTAGAGCAACGGCCGTTTGTAAAAGAAAGAAAGAAATTAGATTTATTCATAAGACGCTATTTAGACTGGGTGGGGCCAGACGCGCGTGTTCCGGCTCCTCTGGCCTCATCCTAAGGGTTCGTTGTGCCAAACCCTCTGCAATCATAAGCAGTGTTCGTCAAAATCTGAATGTACGAGTACGTAATGACGATACATACATAGATGCAAAAAGTAATGTAATTATTTATCATGAAATAAATAATCTAATCTATGGAAAGTTTGACAAGTTTCTATGCTATGACAGCCGCCGTCGCCATATTGTACGTTGTTCGGTCTGTCTGCAATCGTATGTTGGTGCAATGCGAGCTAAGACAAGAATATATTGTGTATTACACATAAAAAGTGATATTAAATAAAAAAGCATTAGTAAGTACCATTAATACATGTACCAATGTTATATTTTCTAGTTATAGGAACTCTTCAATATAGTATAATAGTAGTAGTAGTAGGTCACTTTGGCACTCTTTGGGGGAGGCCTATGTCCACCAGTGGACGTCTTTCGGCTGATATGATGATGATGATGAGTAGTAATAGAATAGTAAAGCTTATATAGGTATGTTTGAATCTATATTCTCTGTCATATTTAAGTTCGGAGTTGGTACAACAAATTGAGTATATCACTTGTAGCCAAATTACTCCGAACTATTAAAATGATGTAAAACTAATACTTGAATGAGGTTACCTAGATACAACGACTTTAAAAATTGCAATACAAACATATCTCACTTGCATTAGCAAATCAAATTAGACCAACCTTTTAAAAGCAGTGACCCGGTTCAAATTTTAATTTAATGTGAAAGAGACATATTGGAATTATTATTGGCTATTTAGTGCACAACACAATCAATGTCTACTATTACATTCATAGAACGTATCACACACGTTTACTTACTTTCAAAACTCAACTTTGTTAAATTTGCAAGCAAAGAAACATCTAGTTATGGCTTCACGAAAATTACCATTAGGTAATTTACATGCGGAACTTTCGCATGGTTTTATTCTTCTCAATTTCGTCATTAGAAATTAGACTTAAGTTGAAATGCAAATAAATTTCAAATTTTAAACAACTGTAAGTAGTGTAAAATGGGTTTTATGGACGAATTGTACACTCTACTTTTCACATCGATTGCGAAGAAATGACATGAAAATCTTTTTTCATGAAGTTTTACTGTGTATGTACTTTGGCTGTTGGTATCCTTGCCTTGGTCTTAGAATAATAACGAAACATGATAAAGATTAAATAAAGAGTTTATTCTATGATGTTAAAGTTGCTCGTGTGGCTGTTGGACTGATTGCCTTGGTCTTTGACTTGACTGAGAGCATGAAAAGCGACTTTATGTCACCTACGCACGGCCTAAAGACGCACTTTTTGAGCATGAGAAGTGAAAAATATATAATAAGTTACTGCAAAAACAACGTGGTATTTTTTTGTATCTACACTATCTACTATATATTATATATTATAGAGAGGAAAGATTTGATTGTTTGTTTGTTTGTTTGTATTGAATAGGGTCCGTAACTACTGGACCGATATGAAAAAATATTTTACTAATAGAAGCCGACATTATCCCTGATTAACATAGGCTACTTTTGACCCGCGGGAAAATGCTTCATTTCTGCACACGACTTCATTACGACACAACCTAGCTAGTCAAAGTAATGGGTTTCGACTGCAAATAGGTATCAGACTTTATCATTTTCTTAGGTGACATTATTAATTTATTATTAATCCCATAAAAAACATTCCCATGTAAAAAAGAGGCCAGGTCTCGAAACTTTTCCACCGTAAAAAGTGGTGAGATATTTCGTAGAGCCAAGTCTCGGGCATTCTCTTTAATCTTTATTTGCTAGATAAATAAAATTCTGCAACTTGGCAATCACACAACTTTATTGCATTTATGGCTTTTTTTGCCCTAAAACTATGTAGTATTGTGTGATTGCCAAGTCACAAAATTTTATTTAGCTAGCAAATAAAGATTAATTAGAATGCCTGAGACTTGATCCTATATATTTATATACGATTTATGCAGTTGGTGTATAAACAAAACTGGACCGAAATTGCAAAATATTTTAGTTTTCCCTTGATTTATACACTAAACACTAATTGTATTCTAAATTTGAAGCTTCTATATCTGCTAGTGCCTTAGAGTTTTAATGATCGGTCAGTCAGTGAGTGAGTGACTAAATTAAGAAACTTTGACTAGTTATAATTCTTAAACTACTGGTTCAAATTGAATGAAATTCGAAATATACCGTGTTTATACAATGCCTGCCTGGTTACTGAAAATCAGGTTTCTAGTTTTATCCACAACGAAGTTATAGGGGGGTCGAAAATGACCTGAACTGCTTCGAGAAAAATGTGGTATGGCCGTGCTGCTGGTTTTTTAAAATATTTAATACTTGTTTTATTTACATAATATGCTATTCTTTACAATACCCAACTGTATTAACAATTTCCTGGATCCTATCATAAAAATATCGATATCCAAAGATAACGTTAACGTAACCGTAACCGTTAACGTTGTTTTTTTTCATGGGCTTTTACGAGTCCGATTTAAACCTGCTAACGTTATATTTTTTACTGTTATTAGCAGTTTATATGTAAAATTAAATAAAGATCATGACAGGATTAACTGTACAACCTCTTACGCACTATTTTAGGAAATATGACGGTATTTTACCGACCCGTATTCTTTGCCCGCGAGTGTAGCTTAACTGGCCCAAGCCTCATCCAGTACGTTACAAAACACATGTAGGGGTGTTATGCTCGTAAGTTAAACGTCCTTCGTAGCTGCTAAACGGGTGAACCGATTCGAGTGCGTATACATATTTCTAGGTGATAGTTTACTTTATACCGACATACTTAACTTGGCGGCGCTTGGCTTGGCGGGGGCACTGCCGTGCCTACAGATTAAAGGTTGTTGTAATTAACCTTTATTTTTTATGTTGGCTTTGCTTTAGTGTTTAATATCTATTTTATTTTCTTTACTAACGTGTTTCTTTCTTTCTTTCGTTTTAGTCAATTGGTTTATAGAAAAGGAAAAATTAAATATTTATTAGTCCAGTTGCATTCAATTAAGACTATGGGTAAGACCGTTACATTAATCTTTTTTTTACCAATAGGCGTAACACGTAGACGTTTTGATTGTGTGTGTTTCGTACTTTTGTGTTATCTATAACACAAAATATACGCATTACAAAATGTAACACTTAAAGCAGAAGACAGGTAAAAAAAAAAACAATTTCGACGGCATTAAGTACCCTATTATATTTTGCTGTGATCTACAAACTCACAATCAAATTTATAATTTAAATAATTCAGAAAAGCGCAATGTAAACACATATGTAGACTCGGCCTAGCACACAATAAGCTCTTATGCCGAGGATATTATTATAAGCGGCAACACTCCGTTTCCGGAGCAAATTAATAGTCTAATAGTACTAAATGAAGCCGTAACGACAAATCATTTCCGATCCCCGCGATAGACAGACTACCGAACGGTTTTGATATAGACATTATAGTCTTTGGGTCATAGAGATTGAGTAAAACAAAAGTCATCTTTCATGGTGTGGTCGATAGTTAAGGCTACTTAGTATTCTTGGAACTGTGTCTGTGTTGCAGATAAAACTAGCTTCTCCCGCGACCTCGTCCGCGTGGAACTCGTTTATATCGTGGCTGCATACAAACTTTCACCCCCCATTTCACCCCCTTAGGGAATGATTTGAATCCCGGGATAGGGAATCAAACTATCTCTTTACCAAATTTCGTCTCAATCGGTTCAGCGGTTTAAGCGTGAAGACGTAACCGACAGGCAGACAGGTAGACAGGCAAACTGACACTCACTTTCGCATTTATAATATTAGTAGTAGAAAAATGTGGAGTGACTGAAGATGTGATTAAGCGTGATTGAGTAACAAACATCCAAACATCTAAACATCCAAATATCCAAACTTTCACATTTATAATATTAGTAGGATAAAGAGGGGGCGCCGTTTATGCAGATGCACCAAAAACTTTATAGCCCTTAACATTGGCAATGTCCGCAGAAGAGACGTGGCCCTAGATTTCTGTTGACCCCTTTACTCATAAATGTCCGTCAAAGTTTATAGAAAGTGTGTAATTTGCTGGTCTTTCAAAACGACCGATTTAATACGTTATTTGACTGATAGTCAAATCAGCAACTTTTTAACCGACTTCTTAAAGAACGAGGCTGAGAATTCGTTGGAATCGTTTATTTTTGATGTATGTTCCCCGATTACTCGAAGGCCTGGACCGATTTGGAAAGTTTGTTTGTTTGAAAAGGTATCCTTCCCAGGTGGTCCCAGGGTCATCAGGTCAGGATCTGATGGGATCCCGGATCAATCGAGAGAACTCTTAAAATGAGGTGAAGTACTGAATTTAAGCCGGTTTAAACCTTGTTTTCAAAGTAATATTTTTTTTCTTGATACTCTACTTGATGTATTTAAAAATCATTGAAGTAAGAAATGTTAGTTTACTGTTTTAAAATACCGTATTCTTTCTATTTTCGTCGAACGTTTTATTCATATTGAGAACAACTAATCGATATTCGAAAATATCTTTTTATCATTGATCCTTTGGAATTAAATTATGACTTCTCCAGCGAAATGTTTACGTGCAAATGTTACTTTTAACACAAAATTGTATGCTAACGTGTAAGTAGTTACGTTTTATCCACCGAAACAATTTTTACGAGCCTATAAACCGCATCTATCGCGCACGCATACCACATATCGAATTACTTAGATCACAAGGGGGTGAAGAAGACTTAGAATGATATAGACTTCTTTCTTATTAGTCGATCCCACATGAGGATTGAGACCGCATGCCCTCCGTGCAGTTCAGTTCCTCGTCAAGTGGACTGCATGGGAGAAAGACTGCATTTTGCACCACTCTTGATTGCGTCACTCCAGCGCACTGGCACCCGTCCTCTAGCGCGTTTGCCTTCCACGGAGCCTAGAATTTTTTTTTTCTCTAGATCAGTGGACGGCCACAATAAGCGGCCCGCGAGTCTGGCTGTTCTGTATGTAAAGGTCGTTGAATTCAGAATTTTGGAATTGCCTGATAGACTCGCAAACAATTAAGAAGTGCGGCCTGCGTCATTTTTGTTAGCTCCTATGTGGCCCTTGGTTGCTGAAAGGTTGCCGACCCCTACTCTAGATCATGCTTAGATGAACGCATGATATGTCCAATGAAACAAAGAGTTCTCCCCTGGCAGATGTCCCAGTCTTCTGGTGATGCCGAGTTCCTCTAATATGGAGTTATTCGTTCTTAAGATGCGTTCAGGGTACTGTTGCGGCTGCCTCGCTACTGCAGTGCGTCGGGCATGTTCGCGGACGCGCACGTGGACGGTTTCCACGCGACGCTGCGCCGCGACGCTGCGCAGAGTGTGCGACAGCCGCCACAGTCTTCTGACCGTTGAGGCCGACAGATGGGACAGTGGCCTGACACGGCATTGGTCCTCTCTGCATTTAAGCCTAGCATATAAGAATATTATTTAAGTTAACCTTAGTATTAGTTTTTATTTTAAGGGACTTACTAACAAAATATGGACAAAATTAGTCTGAAATAAATGCATTTTATTTTTTTATTTAAGGTTGTCCACGGAATGCTCAATACTCTCCTATCATATTTGTATATAGAATTTGGACTAAAACAAAAATAATATAAATAGATCCTCGTGATTTGGTGGTTATCGTTTAACTTCGCCTTATATTTATTTCTCACGCGGTGAATATGTGAAATAAAGTATCGTATCATTACGTTATTTTAGACTATACATTAGACTATTTCTTAGGTAGGATAAGTTCTTCTTATTTTACATAAAAATCAATTATAGTAAGAATGCCGTAAGCATTCTCTACCAATTTATCTTACTACTAATGGAACAGATCCAGGTACGAGTATTGCCTTAATGAATCCAATAACAAGACAAGTCGAGTTAAAACAGAAAAGTCGCAAGATTTTACTGTTAGCTCAACTAAGACATAAAACCAGTAAAGCCATCAAAGAATTAATAATAATAATAATAATAATAAATATTAGGGGACAATCTTACACAAATCGAGCTAGCCCCATAGTAAGCTCAATAAGGCTTGTGTTACGGGTACTAGACGACGATATATTTAATAGACATACATACTTAAATACATAGAAAACATCCAAGACTCAGAAACAAATAATCATGCTCATCACACAAATATTTGCCCTTACCGGGATTCGAACCCAGGACCTTCAGCTTCGTAGGCAGAATCGTAGTAGAATTAACCCACAAAAACACCGACAAAGTACTTACAACCCGTTTACTGCAAACATCACAAATAATTATTACCATTTAAAGATTAACTAATAAAATAAACGACCGATTTACAATTGTAAATAACAATTAATATAGACCGTAGAAGGTCCGAGTGACAGACGGACGGACTGACGGTTGATGTATGGCCGCTTATGGACGGACAGACGGGATGAGGCTGTTGGAGCGTGTGTTACACAACTGAGATTACTTACATTTAGAGCAACGGCCGTTTGTAAAAGAAAGAAAGAAATTAGATTTATTCATAAGACGCTATTTAGACTGGGTGGGGCCAGACGCGCGTGTTCCGGCTCCTCTGGCCTCATCCTAAGGGTTCGTTGTGCCAAACCCTCTGCAATCATAAGCAGTGTTCGTCAAAATCTGAATGTACGAGTACGTAATGACGATACATACATAGATGCAAAAAGTAATGTAATTATTTATCATGAAATAAATAATCTAATCTATGGAAAGTTTGACAAGTTTCTATGCTATGACAGCCGCCGTCGCCATATTGTACGTTGTTCGGTCTGTCTGCAATCGTATGTTGGTGCAATGCGAGCTAAGACAAGAATATATTGTGTATTACACATAAAAAGTGATATTAAATAAAAAAGCATTAGTAAGTACCATTAATACATGTACCAATGTTATATTTTCTAGTTATAGGAACTCTTCAATATAGTATAATAGTAGTAGTAGTAGGTCACTTTGGCACTCTTTGGGGGAGGCCTATGTCCACCAGTGGACGTCTTTCGGCTGATATGATGATGATGATGAGTAGTAATAGAATAGTAAAGCTTATATAGGTATGTTTGAATCTATATTCTCTGTCATATTTAAGTTCGGAGTTGGTACAACAAATTGAGTATATCACTTGTAGCCAAATTACTCCGAACTATTAAAATGATGTAAAACTAATACTTGAATGAGGTTACCTAGATACAACGACTTTAAAAATTGCAATACAAACATATCTCACTTGCATTAGCAAATCAAATTAGACCAACCTTTTAAAAGCAGTGACCCGGTTCAAATTTTAATTTAATGTGAAAGAGACATATTGGAATTATTATTGGCTATTTAGTGCACAACACAATCAATGTCTACTATTACATTCATAGAACGTATCACACACGTTTACTTACTTTCAAAACTCAACTTTGTTAAATTTGCAAGCAAAGAAACATCTAGTTATGGCTTCACGAAAATTACCATTAGGTAATTTACATGCGGAACTTTCGCATGGTTTTATTCTTCTCAATTTCGTCATTAGAAATTAGACTTAAGTTGAAATGCAAATAAATTTCAAATTTTAAACAACTGCCCAGTTGTTTCAAACGACTCCTGTAAGTTACTAAAACCAAGCGGCACGGAAACAATTTTTCGAATATCGAATTATCGTTCTCGATTACAAACGATTATACGTTCGATTTACGAAAAGCGAACGAATTGCGTCGGCCGTTTTGAAAATTGAAAACAGTTTTATGGAAACCGTTTAAGCGTTCGATATTTGAATGAATCACGTGTGAGTCAAGTCCATTGTTCAAACACAATACTTTTTTAATGTTTAAAAGGGCTCAAGTCTTATTAGACTGGATATGTTTTGTTTGCCTTTCGGCACGTAATGGTCGGTATAGGTACCGAGTAAATTAGGAAATGTGTTTTTTATTGGAAAGGCTCGTGGAATTACAATTGGAAAACATTTATGACACACGTTATGCTTCCCGCTACAGCCGTGAGACTATTTCGAAGATATTAAATTTATAATGGCGGTTCATCTTTTCGGTTGGCGTGGTCAGATTGGTTCACTGTTCTAGAGGTCCCGTGCTCGATTAAATTGAATAAAGTGGATAATTTTGTCGTTGTAGGTACATAAAGTATAATAAACTAATGTAAGGTTGTCTGTAACACACATTCTATAGCTATGTATGTCCTTTGCTGTCAACATAGCATGTTTTCTTATTAGTTGATTCGGCACACAACATTGGCAAGATAGATAAGCTCTAAGGCACAGCCTGTTACAACAGTTTTGTGGGGCTATGTTTTAATTTTTAGTATTAATAAATTGTACTTATTAAATAAATAATAAGAAAGGAGACTGGTGGTCAGGGTCTGATCAAATTATTTATAATCACTATGACCTGCCAGCCTGTTGTCTACCTCTACCTATACCTACCAGTCGGACGAAGCAGTAGGACCACGTGGCCGGAGGGTATGTTATTGTATTGTTTCTCTTTCTTACTGCTTTGTTTGTGTGAGGTGTCCAATAAAGAGTATTTGTATTGTATTGTATGACCGCAACAACAACATCCATTTCTTTTTATTCTAACACTAAACTAAATACAAACCACTTTCGTTCTCGTCACAATGACATTATGTTTTCCAGTGTGGTGTTGAGTTAGAACAGCTGGAGATCACCTCCTTTCTTCTAGTAGGTGTCGTAAAGGATCTGTCCCATTTCTTGATATCGCGGACCTTGTGTGTGTGTATGTGTGTGTGTGTATGTGTGTGTGTGTGTGTGTGTGTGTGTGTGTGTGACAGGTTTCAGTGCTCTACGGAATCCTTTTCTTAAATCCATCTCACGCTTGGCGGTTCCTTATCGTTACCTATATTCCAGCACATTAATATGATCGTGCGCATACGGACCTCCAGCGCCTACCGGTGATTGAGATTGATAGTACGATTTCACAAAACTGATTGATATTTGATATATTTCAATCTTATGCTTTTATAGCTGTATTATTAGAAAACTTAGGCAGCAATCAGGTTCCAAAATACCTAAGTTAACGCATAATAAACTGCACAAAAAGTGTTTGAACAAAGTTAAGGGGATGCCTTGATTCGAGTCGACCACGCCCCCTTGACAGAGACACGCTTATACCTTCCGCGCACGAGAAAAAGAGATGCAACACTTCGGAATGGCTTTTTTGGACAAATTTCGATAAATACCTAACTTACTGAAGTTTTATTTATATTTCATTAAGTGAGATTTTAGATGTGAATAAAATACTATAGTATGAACTTGATTGTGTCGTAAAATAATGTATTGTTTGAGTAGGCTGAGTAAAAAAAGGAAAATAAAGACCCAAATTTGGATTTTTTTTCTATCGACGAAATTTTAGGCAACCATGTATCGATTAAATCAGATAAACAATCATATAGTCAAGAATCATATATCTGGAAATCAGACCTTATTGTTTCTTGACCCAGTAGCCTTATAGGTAGTTATATTGGCTTGCCCATAGAAAATATTCACGCACTGATAGTTAATAAAACCAAATCGTTTGTCTCATTAGAGATGTAGAATTCTTCACGTATGCGTATTAAGCTAGTAAATTATTTTTACGTCACACCTGGCCATAATGCGAGTTTTACTGCACGCTGCGCGTACGGTAATCCCATTGTGGCCAGATGAAGACGTAAAATTGTGTACTTACCACGGGCGGTAATTCGTAAAGCCCCAAATCGCATATTTATTTACAAACACCTGCGATCTGGGCCATTCACGAATTCACCGCCCTAGGTACGTAATGTATTATTACAGCTATTGTATGTTTTGGTGAAAATAAATAAAAAAACTTGCAATAGTCCGAATCTTCTTCTTGCCAATTACTACTTAATATTATTCTATCCATAACAGTCCCTCAATGTATACACTCAAGTGCAAATAAACGGGTACAACTTGTACGGATATTGTATACAAAGTGTTCCCATTTCTTTGCTCTTGAGTGTACGTACAGTCGACGTAAAAGATATGCTGACACTTTAGCACCTTATTCCATTGCAATAAGGCGAAAATTGTTTAGTGGAGTTTGTAGAAAAATACCTACAGAATAGTGAAAAACCATTGTCTATGGTCAAATAGCGTCAAAAGATTTAATTTAAGTATTTAAGACGGTTTAAAATTGCAAAAAAACATTTAAGGATACAAATTTTTACTGTTGTCAAATAGTTGTGAACTACCAAGTGCTCTCGTGTTTTTGTTCTTGAGTGTACCTACATTACATAATGGCGGCGAACCCTAAAATAAGTACAACTCGAACAGCCGGAAGAAACGAATAAAGACCGAAGATTGTTTATAGTTCGAACTTAAAACATTTCCCGGTTTCATTGTTTTCACAAGAAAAAAATATATTTATTATTATAACGATCACGTAGCGCTGACGTCACATCCCCGCTTGATAAGGACGCTTCCGGTCACTCCTGAGTGAATGGATGACCGAATGAACGAACGACCTTTTACGCTCGAGGACGTTTGATAAGGAGGTGAGTGAATGACAATCGGGGAATGATACCCGTAGTTCAGTGACTGTTTTTTCTAAAGTTCTGCGACATTACCACAACACACAAATGTAAATAAACGGCACAGTTAGCAAGCCTTCTGTAATACAATATTTGACTAATATCAAACCAGGTTATTTTTAAGAAACGTCAAAAATGCTCCGTTAGTATGGAATTTGTTGAGATTATTTGCTTGTGATGCCACAATCCAACAGGACGTTCGTTTTTATGAATTTAAAATCTCACAATAGCTAACTATATAAGTGAAAGATTGATACATTCCGAGTACTTTCGTAATAATGCTAATGTGACATTATTAGCATTATTTCAACATGTCTCACGTAAGTTTAAATTCGATTCTTTTCGTAATGTTTATCTGTTGCTAATGAAAAAACAAATTATTTTCACTATTGTCAAATACGCTATTTATCTCATTCTTAGAGGTCGAGAGTTCAAACCTCATTCAACGTATGTCACTTGTTTTAAAGAGGAAAAAAAACATGAAAATCTAATCTTTGTCGCTCGAGTAATATTTATAAGGGCGATGGTGACGGAGATATCCAAATTTCGATTATGTGGTTTCGCCGCTTGGCCGATATTATTCGATACTTTGACGTTATTATTCTGATCTTGAACAACAGATACATGAAATTGGCGACGTGTGCCCTTGCGTCAAAGATGGCAAATGAAATACCAGCCCAGCTCGTGACGTAAAATGTGATTTTTCCTTTCAATATAATTTTGGAGTA
The DNA here is from genome assembly GCA_947049275.1 of Epinotia bilunana. Lineage (NCBI taxonomy): Eukaryota > Metazoa > Arthropoda > Insecta > Lepidoptera > Tortricidae > Epinotia > Epinotia bilunana. The sequence continues at coordinate 9,440,554 of OX346275.1, read as the reverse complement.
CATGGGTCATACAGTGTTTTCCTCTGGTCAATAGTCAAGACCTAATGTGGATATAAATAATGTTTTTATCGCATAATAATATATAACATGTGACGCCGTTTATGCGGATTAAGAGTCCAACCAAAAAGGCTTTGTCCCCTTAACTTTGCGAATGTCTCCCCCACAGGCTAGACGCGAACTTCAATCTGTGTATGACCCAACTAATTAATTTTCAATTGTCTCCGTACCCGTAGGTAGGTCGTCTCCGTAGGTTTTCGTATAAACATGAAAATAATCTACGTTATATTTGGTAACTACTAGCAACCTGTTACCTAATATCGAAGATATATAAATAAGTGTTGGAACAATTTAGGAACGGAGCACTAAAATCCAAATAATTTTATCTTAATAAGTTTTCAATTAGGCATTATTTATTAAACTACACAATAAAATGGTATTTAAGATATATTGTGTCTTAAATATCGTTATAGTTCTTGATTAATTATTTATCGTTTTGTTCGAACAGATGCTTGTTCAACACAGTTTTGTACACTCCATTAATATCTGTCATATTAAAAATAGCTTCCATGTCTTATTATCCCTGTAAACTATTTATTATTTCATGATGAATAACAAGACTGGATACAATTATAATTTTAGTAATACTTTAAGAATTCCTTCACGAGTTTGTAAAATTACCTACAAAGAATATATATTTCGCAATTTTAGTCTTATTTTAGACTGATTAAGAAACTAATAAATGCAATTGAGAATGCAGAAAAGATAAAGGCTTTTTTGGTTGAGTGATACTAGCTTGCTGGTACTCTATAGGTACTGTTTCGTCACCTAAATAATAATTAGTTTGATAATTGTATTGTATGTATGTATGTTCGTCTTTAAGATATTTCTTTCTACCCATGGGCCTTAGTTGCCTGATTTTTTTTTTTTTTTTTTATTGGTATTACTAGGTACTAATATTATAAAGAGGAAAAGTCTGTGAGATTGTAGCTTTGTAAGTTTATAAGTTTGTATGTAATGGGTAATCTCCGGAACCGCTTTTCCGATTTCAAAAATTCTTTAATTAGGGTGTAGAATGGACTTTCTGGGCGGTTATAGGCTATATGAAGTCCTGCGGGTTTGCCTGCGTTCTATGCAATACGCGGACAAAGCCGCGCGGGCAGCGTTTCATACAATGGTTATAGTCTTAATACCTACATATGGTAATAAATAAACAATTGCTACCAACATCAAAACTAACCTGTTCGCAATCCGACAAGGAGTAATTTACGACTAATTGAGACTAACGCTCAGACCGGACATGTTAAATTACAATTCGATTTCCGAATTGTAGCTTCTGCGATTTAAATAATTTGTTCCGTTAAATATCGTAGCGTTAATTGGGAATGACTTCTTTACTTTTTCTCAATGAAAATAAGAATAATGAATAAACAGTTATTGGTGTAAAAGGTGGAGTTTGGTCATCGATTCGGATTTATTTCAACTTGAACTTGTTCAAGTGGGTGAATCAACTGTTTAGTGTCCTCCCCGTTTCTACTATTTGCTGTTTAAAAGGAGATAACAAGAAAATACGATGACTGCTGTGGTTAATTGTTGTTGGATTCCTTACTCAATGAATTACTTACTGCGTGAAACCACATAACAACTGTATTAAAAAATATTGATTTGCCCTTTATTTCACCGGTTGCCCAGCAGACGTAAGATGTCCCCCGATTTGTATGAAAATTGTGGTTTGTCACCTAGACAACCATGTTTTCCGCCAGAATATATTTTTTGTGTGACGCAAATGATATATGTTTAAATAGAATGTTTGTCTAGCTATAAGAACTTATAGATCTTATCAAATACACGTGTTGTGGTAACTGATAATGAAGAAAAAACTAAGGGTCAAGAAAAAGTTGACCCAAATATTACAAAGTTGAGGCATATGAAAACTAATAAGAATTTTATAATATAATATTCTATAATAATCTACACTAATATTATACAGTCAAAAACACTGAGATTTTAGCTTTGTAAAAAGTATAAGATTGAATTTTTTTTATGTAATGGGTAACATCCGGAACCTCCTATCCGATTTCAACAATTCTTTCACACGCGTGTAGAATGGACTTTCTGGATGGTTATAGGCTATTTTTTATCCCGCTGGTTTGCCTATATACTTTGCAATATGCGGATGAAGCTGCGCGGGCAGCTAGTAATCAATATAAGTCAAATCGATGTTCTCAATTTGTCGTTGTAGATGTTCTGTCATAAATGGGTTAGTTGTCATTGAATTCTGAAAGCTAATACTTTAGTAAATGGATTTGATAAAGATTTATCGACTAAGCATTGGGTAGGAACAGGACCTATGAAACTGCTCCGCAGTTTGGAGAAGTTTTTGTGGTAGTTTTAAGTTTTTATTTTATGTGAGCAATAAATAAAAAAATATATTCAACATTTTGTAATTTGCATAAGAGTACACATTACATTAAGTACGCAAGACTTGTAAATATGATTAACTTGAAATAATTAATGAATAATTAAAACCTCAAATCAAAGCAGTGATTTCATAAAATATGTCATGGGATTTTCCATGTTGATTTCCTACGTGCTGTCAATGTAACAAAAAACAAGAACATTTTTTTTTCAACCGTATATTAACACGTATTATAACTCAACTTGACCATGCGGTAAAAAATCTTGCCATATTTATATTTCCAAGTAATATTTCGTAGGTTTTTTCCTTCCGAGCACTTTTATAACTATATTACTTACCTATTATAATATTTCTTTACATCAAATATTTTATCCTCGTCAAACTTCAGTTTGAACGAGCATAAAAAGTTATCAAATAACAGTAGGTATCTCAACTACGGAAAACTAACTGAAAAAACGGGTATTTTTTTTCATACAAAAGGTACCTTCTACGTAACCTGGGGCGTAATATTTTTGGATCGATTGATACCTCATTTATCAAAATCGGTTCGTTATCTTAAACGCTTCGGTGTAACACATGTAACTACAAACATAATAGACTGCTCAAACCATATACCTTCCTTTCAGCTCTGCTGTAACCGGGCAAAATAGACGTAGGTATTTAATAAGCTAAATGTCCTAAATAGTCTAAATCTATTCAAAGTTAAGCTTTCGGATGCGTTATAGGTTTGTTTTAGTTTAACCAAAACCTAAAAACGGTCGTTTCCGTCAATCTTCTAAGTTTTATAATGAACCTGCCTGCGCGGTTCCGCCCGCGTCGTGCAGAGAACGCAGGCAAATCCGCGGGATATTATATAATGTATGTCAATCTAGAACGTGCATTCTTTACACAGGTGACAGATTTTTTTTAAACTCACAAAGCCACACTCAGGGACTATTCATCTTTATAATATTAGTATAGACTTATCACCGTGGAGCCCCGAGATGTCCTGTCAATGAAGTAATCTGTCAAATTATCCTGTCATTGACAAGGAGCACTTAAAGCGCTCCCTAGTGAGTCACTTTATAAACTTAGTGTGAGTGCAAAAGCAAATAAAAAACAAGTGACTATCCTTCTCCAATAAAAACATTACAGTTACCGTAAAAGGAACGATTCTTTCACTTCAATCTTCAGACGGATGTGCTAGCAATAGAAAGTAGCCATTTTGAAATTGAATTTCATATAGTATTGACTTGATCTCTCACCTGCAAGCTGACCCCGGCGTCTCAGATACTTTGATAAGACTTAATACTGACCGTACTGAGATGAAATAAACCGTTTAAAAATTGCTGCTCTTTCTGATTCGAATCAACGGGACCCGTTTATGTTTCATTTGGAAAAGAGGCCTTATTCTAATAGGTGAATAGTATAGGTATTTCGTGATGCCTATATGCTAAAATAACATAATCTCTTGAATTTTAAATTTTTGTATAGGACATTCATTAAGAGCTAAATAATCTTAGACAAACACACACAACAATCTATTAAACAATTTATTATTATAGTATTTAGAAATGCATTGTGTTAAGTCTCGAAAAATGTCGAATGCAAGCTAGTACTTTAATTCAAATGTAAATTTCAAAATTGATCTTCTACTGTCCAAAAGGCAATAGTTTTAGTAGTAGCCTGGAAGAAATGGCTAATTACCTACTTAGTTATTCTTCTTTCTCGTGTGAAGGGATCAAAATAAAACTTAAACTAAATTTGGTTTTGCCAATATTTTGCCACCTCTATCGCTCGGGGTGTCGCTTTCCTAAGGTCTTCCTCAGTGCACGAAGCCGGACACAGGGAGCACTGCGTTATGTGCTGAGTCGTCTGAACGGTGCCACATTCTTAAGTCTTCTTACTCATAACTATTAATGATGTGATAAATGTCCAAGAGAAAAGGAATATTTTGCATGGCATCTCAATTATCTTACTCTTAGATATAAACCAAACTTCGTAACTTTCGACTTATTTGATTTAACAGTGTTGTGATACTATTCTAGTTAGAACTCCCGATTTAATCAATCTTTCAAGTTAGTCATTCAAAATACAGTCTTTTTTCGTGCAAAACGGTGGTGATATTCTAATGCTACCCCGATAACATGCGATTACAGTATTTACCTCAAGGAAAGTACTATACCTACCATGTAGGAAGCGGGTGGAAACTGTATTCAATGTACATTAAAACCTACCAATAATTGTATTTTACGATGTGGTAATGTTTATAGCAAGTAAACTATTTTTATTTTTATTCTTTAACATCAAATTATAATCGATAAACACGAAAAACCCGTATCCTATATAAATATGTTTGAAAATCATATCAAATGTTCATACCAGTCTATAAATTAAATCACACCTTTTCATGATAGATAATGTTGATAACAAAATGGCGTGTTACACCATTAGCACACACTTCTGCTGTTGCAAAACGCCTTTAGATTACGGTGCCTTTATTAACATTCTGGACGCTAAGGCTGTGACCAAAAAAACAAAAAAAAAATTCCAAACACCTAGTCACGCGGTGTTGGGTATATTTGTAATTTAGAAGGATACCGACACTACAAATAATTACTTTTATGAACTCAACTCTTGTTTTTTATTGTTTGAGTTTATTCAGATCTAAACAATCTCATTAAAGTGCATCGCGTCCAGTCTCAGACGTTAAAATGTAAGTTTAAAAATAGATTTTCTATTGTCTAAAAAGCAATAGCTGGTTTTTAGTAAATGCCTGGAAGAAATTGCTGATAACTTACCCACTTATTCATAAAACTTAAAATGCCTCTGCTAAATAAAATGCGCTTTTCTGACGAACACAAATGTCAAAGTGACAGATGAAGACAAACTAATTTTAACGCCATTTTAGTTAAAATAGGCTTGTAGAACGTTTATGAATACCTACGGCCGTTAGTTGTTAACGACGTGTTAAATGTCAAAGGGAATATGAAGCAGTTCTACACGAAAATTATCTTGCTATTGCCCCCCACCTATTACGAAGAACTAGGGCGAAGCCGCAGGATAATATATGGCCTACATCAATCCCGTAGGACCATTGTGAAAGAATTGTTGAAATCTGTTGAGTACACCGCAGCTTACAAACGAACTTACACGCTCACAAAGCTGCACTCGCAAATTTTACATATATATAGTACAAGCTGCCCGCGCGGCTTCGCCCGCGTATTGCAAAGGACGCAGGCAAAGCTGCGGGATAAACTATAGCCTATAACCATTGGGAAGGTTCATTCTACACGCTGGGGAAAGAATTTTAAAAATTGTTTTTGGAGTTCTGGAGATTACCCACGACATACAAACGTACAACATTGCAAAGCTACAATCTCACAGACTTTCCTATCTATAATGGTAGTATAGATTAGATTACTTCTTACTCTTGACATAAGGTTGTCAATATAATTAGTAGCTGATTATAAACAGGTTCGATTCTCCGTTGACATATTTGTAGCTGGACTACTTTGTAAATAACCTGACATTGTTATGCAATGTATTCCTATACACTAAAATGAAACACAAAAGAAAATTAATTACCAAATCTAATAAGAACAGTCAGAACACGATATATTTGTCTGTCTGTCAGTCTATTTACGAATCTCCTGAACATTTCAACTCACGACGTGTTTATGGGTTAGTTCAAAATCAAACAGGTAAATTTTATGTCTCATTAATTAATGAAAGTCAAAGTAATTAACTTAACTACTCAAATTATTAGTACTTAAGGTAAACAGTAAACCGAAAGTGGTTTAAAACAGTTTAAATAAATGAGTTATAAGTAGAGACTGTGCCAGTTAATTATACAAATTACTAATTGTTTTATATAATACAAATGTTGACATCAATACTTAACATAAGTTTACATATATGTATTTAGTTACTGAAACTAGAAAAAGTCCTACTTACATAAGTATTTTTTTATAATAAACGAATAATAAAAAACCTCATTTAAAGGACTTACCTTAATCTAAGACATCCAAATTCGTAAGTCAGTTCGGCGCACAATGTCACCAATGTCACAGAATCCTCACTCACAGCACAGTTTGACACAAAAGTTTCAACGTTTCTCATGCCCTGAAAAGTTTTTGAAAAATAGTATCGCGGGTAAACTCAAAGGTGATTATTGCCGCGCGGTCGTCGCGCGACTGAAAAAAACGCCGCATCTGCGTAAGACTCAGAAACTAAATCAAAATACGCTAGAAGAGGGACGAGTCTCAGCAAGCCCCACCCTTCCCCCACCACGCACCACGCAAAAACATTCGTAAAAACGCGCGCGCGCCGCGAAACTATCAATTGTTTATACCCAACAAAGTAACATCGAAAACAATCCCTAGATCCAACTAAAACAATTAAAACAATACGAACAATGTCGAAATTAAAACAATGCACGGTTTAAATTGAAACGATGATAATAATAAACACTGGCCGGTGTTTTTAAAAATCAAACGCGATTGTTTCAAAATTTGAATTTCGACCTTTGTGACCGTTGAGTTTTTCCGCGTGCTGGCCGGTTGGAAAAGTCGTAAAAAGTCGTGAATGTCGTGTAAGTGCGCGTCTGTCGTGCGACCGCCCGCAACAGCCGTCAGGCTCCGAATGTCTACGGTCGGGCGAAGCGTACCGCGTTTTTTCTGCCAAAAAACGTAAGAAAGGTCCTTAGCAGGGTTAACTGTGGACGGTTTTTATGAAGGGACAGAACTGGAGCGACCTTTGAACCGAGAGCTTTTTTCAATGGAGTTACTTTTGCAGTATAGGTGCGGTTACAACGAGCTTGCGATAATTATCTTCATATTCTTAAACTTAAGTTGGATTTTGAATTGCCTGCGATTTATAAAACGGTTTTTTTTGCATATTTAATTTAACCATTATGCTCGTTACTTGAATAAATTTCAAAGGCAACCTTAACACTAACTTTTCTTATTTGGGCTGTAAAATGATTGAGGACTTGACAATTTAATTTGAAGGAAATTCGCTCAATTTTCACCTATTTTTGATCGACATATTTTATTTCTTTGACTATTGTGAAAATATGCTTATGTAAAAATAAACCCTACACGCACTTGCTTGAAAACGAATCAGTCTGAAACTGATTGGTTGGAAATGTTAACTCTACATCTGCTCTCCAACGGTGTCTTTTACAAACAAAAAAAAATATTTTTTAAATATATGCCGTAACTTTTTATCTACAACTATAGTATAACCTATATACATACTATTCAATCATAGTATAATAAACACATCGCATTTTTTCTCTCTACTTGGGCGATTTAATAGAGCGTGCCTTTATGATTAATAATTTAACGCTTAATTAGAGTTGTTGACTTGCATCGCGCCCTTGTATGGGGAAGTTTGATGTAGCACTATTATTTCTAAGAATATTATGCTCAGGAATTCACATAGTCACTTTGGAACAAATTGACGTGTCTGCAAAGAGTGAGGGTTTGCGCAAATGTAGGTTCTAATTCGTGTTTTCAGTAGCTCTTAATTAACATTATTCAAACGAAGAATATCGTTCGAACTTTGCTGATGTTGAATAGTCTAAACGACTCGACTGACAAAAATACCAAAAATTCATCCTTTTCATTTTGTCAAATAAAGGACGCTAAATTTTTACGTTGTCCCTACATACATCACGCTTCCATTCCCAAAAGGCACAGGCAGAGTATGAAACTTAGGTTCCAGTGCCACTTTTAGCATAAATGTGAGCACAGAAGATCGACATAATGTGATATCGTAGCGATAGGTTGCTAGCCCATCGCCAACAACATGCAACCCTGCTCCCTTAGTACGACTCGTGGGACGCCCACGGGAAGAAAGGGGGTGGTGCTATTCTAAGGCGACACCATACGGAGAAGTCATTTTTTTTATACAAGCTTAACTGCACAGGAACCACACCCTGATACTCGAATACAAAAAGGCTACAGTGTCCTAAACTTTGAAGAATATTAGCTACATAATAATAGCATTAAATGTCTTGAGGGGCACACACGTCGCTTAAACATAAACGAGTTTTATTTAGATGAAGAACTTACTGACAAAACTCATCATTAGAATGATGATAATTATTATCAATGATTATATAATCATTGATAATAATTATGAAGACCCTGCTAGAAACCTGCCACACATATTATATTCAGTGGGGAAATAACCCAGAGGCCGCTCACCAACTAGATGGTTGGAACTACTGAATAATACACCTTCGCTGACATTGCAACTGACAGGAGCCGAGGCAGCTCGTCCGTTCCATCGGACAGGAGCCGATGCAGCTCGTCCGTTTAAACTGACAGGAGCAGAGGCAGCTCGTCCGTTCCAACTTAGAGCCCGTTCACACGGCGTTAAGTTTTATCGGATCTATTAACTATCGAATCCTGCAAAACCAGATAGTGTGTTCACATGGCTGTCCGATTTTCGGATCCGGGTCTGGTTTTTTGCAGGACTCTTGTTCCGAGCTTGTGTGAATGCAAGTATTGAAATACTATTGCCGCTAAATCGGATCCGGCATTTTAATTTTTAACGGACGACCGGACCGATTTGCCGTCGCAAAATCGGATGACACACTTTGCAGGATCCCTTTTACTATCGGATTCTGGGACCGTACGCTTGTGTGAACGCGTGCATTGAAATACTGTTGCCACTAAATCGGATCCTACAAAAAACAGTTCCTGCAAAGAATCGGACGTCTCCGTGTGAACGAGCTCTTACATCCCGCCATGAACACTCTTCAGACATGAAGGATCGGCCAGAAAGAGAGGGAGATTTACGCACAAAGCGATTGGCCTCGTCTTTCTTAATGCGTTCTGCTAAGGAATGGAATTCGCTCCTGGGGAAGGAATGGAATACAGGTATCCATCACAGTTTTTTTCATACTTAGATTGTTCAGAATCACTTATAGTCTACACTAATATTATAAAGAGGAAAGATTTGTTTGTTTGTTTGTATTGAATAGGCTCCGAAACTATTCGACCGATTTGAAAAATGATTTTACCATTAGAAGCCAACATTATCCCTGATGAACATAGGCTACTTTTTACCGCGGGAAAATGCTTCATTCCTACGGGAAAACGGGTAATAACTCATTAAACAGATTTAAATTATCAATTCAATTTATTCAGATAACGAGGTCCATAAAATGTTAGTATTTTCCTTAAAAATACAATTTTAATAATTATAATAGATAGATAGATAGATAGAATAATTTATTTCACAACATACAGCTGCACTTAAAATTATGCAAAGTAAATTTTTAGGAGTCTATATTGTGATCGTCGGTTTTTAAACAAAATCAGATAAGTAACATTTAAATTATCCTACGATTTAGGAATAACATTAATGAGTAGCAATCCATACTAATATTATAAATGGGAAAGTGTATGTGTGTGTTTATTTGAACGTCTTTCACGGCAAAACGGAGCGACGAATTGACGTGTTTTTTTAAGTGGAGATAGTTGAAGGGATGGAGAGTGACATAGGCTACTTTTTGTCTCTTTCTAGCCCCCCACTTCCCTAAAATGGGGGGTGAAAGTTTGTATGGCTACGATAAACGACTTCCACGCGGACGGAGTCGCGGGCAGAAGCTAGTGCAAAATAAAAATGAAACTTTACACATTTAGCTTCAATAAGTACGGTGCATGTAACCGACTGCAATGAAGCAAATAGGGGCCGTCCAATCTGTCCCCTTTCTTCCGTAAGGCGGTGTATCAGAAACGTCCGAATGTATAAAGTACCTAAACAAAAAAAGGAATAGGTAAAATTGTCTCCTTCCGATGAACTTAAAGTAGGTACCGCTGTGAATCAGTACGTCTATCAATCAAAGGACGGTCCGCGATCTGAGCTATAACCAGGAGCTTCGAATGTCGAAGTTCGGATATCTCTATCGCACTTACTCTGCTCGAGTGACAGGGATGCAAGTACACGAACTTCGTGATTCGATTTTCGTGGTAGCGCCGCTGTGTCGTGATCCGAGTCTTTCTAAGCGTTCTAATTAGAAAGAGACGGGTAGTCTATCTCGCCGCGACACAGCTGGCGGGCCGTCTTGTGGTCGTGGAGGTATATTCGGGTTTTTGGCAACGTAAACAATATTTTTGTCTGCTATTTGCAATCAACAATGATAGGTATACCATATTGTTTCAACATTGTCAATTCAACAAACATCTAGAACCGTGGGGAAAAGTGATCTGAAATTATAGCACGATTAGCTTCCGCCCGCGACTTCGTCTGCGTGGACCCCGGATAAAAACTATCCTATATTTTAAGTCAGGCTATAAACTATCTTCGTGCAAAATTTCATCCAAATCGGTTAAGCCGCTTAAGCGTGATTGAGTAACAAACATCCAAACATCCAAATATCTAAACATCCAAACATCCAAACATCCAAACTTTCGCATTTATAATATTAGTAGGATTTAAAATTTCATTACTCCGAGATGTTCTGTTTATTATAATTTTTCCCTTTAATTTTTTTTTTTTTTTGTTAGCCGACAGGATTTGAGGGATCAAATTCAAACTTTTATCTAACCCCTAATTTTACGATTCTATTCAAACTAAGATCCTAGGATCCTACGAGTATTGAACGAGAAATTAGTATTTGTTTATAATTAAACCAGCAAGTAGTAACGTAAATGCCACTACGGGCGACATGTTTCGGACTCTTCCGAAGTTCTTCTTCAGGATGCGTGTTTCCGCGGCAGTGCTTCAAGCGACACTGCCGAGAAAAATTAGTATTAGTTTAAATATGTCTCACGAAAGTTTAAATTCGAATAAAGTTGTGTTCACCTATTTTTGGTTAGGTACTCCATCCGTCCGTACATAATTCCTACTAACATAGATTAATTATAATTAACAATTTCATGGGCTTGGGCCTGAAATCAATAAATAATCATTATTATTACATCTTAACTTTATCTGCTCCAAATAGCGTAACGTCACAATTTTCATGACCTGTCGCAACTTTAACCCTGCCGCGGCCCGTGACGTATTTACACGTCACGCGCGAAAATAGCCTGACATTTGCGCAGGCGCGAACAATCTCGCCGCGTGTTTTTTTGTCGTCGGCGGTATGCGACTCGGTAGAAAAAGGGAACATGCTTGTACCAGTTCCATACAGTGTTGCTACGTTTTTATGTTGATGTAATACGGTATGCTTGGATGATAAAATTGTGGGCATGCTTTTCCTAGGTTACAACCAAGTTTTGATACAATTAATGTCGTATGTTAATCTTGATTAGAGTTTAGCTAATGAATTAATGACTTAAATATTACAATACTTTCTGGGTTCAATTTAATAACGATAAGAGGACTTTAACCTGAGACGTCCCCCGAACTATGTATGTATTAATATTAAGTGGTTTTTTTTTCTGGTTGGTCGTTACATCCGCTTTTTAAGAGCGTTAAAAATCCTAAAGGTATCAAAATCGGGAAAAAATATGATTTAAAAAAATGTGCACTTTACCGATTCCATCAGGCTGGTTGTACAGTTCTTTGCCATCGATAAATAATAAACAAATTAAAAGGACGCATGTATCGAAGTTAACTTAAACATACTTCAACTAAAAACCCCAAAATATTATAACGAAAAGAATACGGCACCGAAAGTACCTTTTAACTTTTTTCAGTAGTTAAATAGTTTAATCATCACATTGGATACAAAGTTCTCAGCCACTCAAATAAGGAATACACGCAAAAAAGACTAATAACGAGTAAACACCATTAACAGCACCCGATTATCTCCATTGGCAACGAATATCGGAATTCCATTTTCAAAAAGCCAATTCCAGTTTTAAACAAAAAATCCATAACATTTTCCCGAGTAGCCACGCCTGTGTGCGTGAGCCAATGATACTTTCCACACATGAATTGTTGTTCGTGTTAACAATAAATCATACGAATGTATTTGTGATCGGGCGGTTGAAGGGTTGGGAAAGGATGCGGTTATTAATGGCCGGTATCGATTTTTATTGAAATGCTGTACGTTGACTGGATAAGATACAAAAGGTCGAAAATGTAATACTTATCCCTAAATTAGTATTATAATAAGAACTAGTTTCCGCCTGCGACTTTGTCTACATGGAGTCGGGGTAAAACTATCCTATATTTAAATTAAGGCATCTTCGTGCAAAATCTCATCTAAATAGTTTAGACCGTTTAAACGTGATTAAGTAACAAACATCCAAACATTCAAATTTACAATACAAGCTTCTGCCCGCGACTCCGTCCGCGTGGAACTCGTTTATATCGTAGCTCCATATAAACTTTCACCCCCCACTTCATCCCCTTGGGGGGTGATTTCCGGGATAAAAACTATCCTATGTCCTTCCCCAGGACTCAAACTATCTCTATACCAGATTTCATCCAAATCGGTTTAGCGGTTTAAGCGTAAAGAGGTAACAGACAGACAGACAGACAGACAACACACTTTCGCATTTATAATATTAATATGGATATTAGTAGAATGATGTTTATGAATTTGGTTAATTCAACCGTTGCTCACTTTTATGGAAGTTGCAACGAATATAGTCTTGTAGGCATATAATACTGTATTCCCTGCGAAAAATATTCAAATACTTATAATTTAAAAATCGATGTACCCAACAATCGAAACATGGCTATTGCTAGAAAACAATGGACATCTTTTATCCTATTTTCATATAATTTATTAGGTATTTAACCCCCTTAAAATGTGAACACTATAATAAATAATAATAATAAATATTAGGGGACAATCTTACTCAAATCGACCTAGTCCCAAACTAAGACAAATAAATGCCCTTACCGGGATTCGAACCCAGGACCTCTTGCTTCGTAGGCAGGGTCACTACCAACTAGGCTAAAGCGGTCGTCGCCTATGTTATATTAGTATAACTTTTAAATGAAATTTACTAAAAGAAAACAAAATGAAATGATCTGTGATTAACACACATTTTTGTTTTAATATTCGTCTTAGCCTTAAGTTGTAAATATATACAAGTACATTTTAATTTTACATCTGTACCTAATTATCTACTGTAAAACACAGGACTTGAAATAAATGTCATACTTTAATTATGCAATACCACCAAAAATCACCAATCGATACATCGATAATCACATTCACTGTCCACAATCCATCGATTCTACGCAACGATCGCATCCCTACTATCCCAGTATGCGCAAACGCGTGCATGTGTGCGTATCATACGCACTTCTTTATGCTCGCATTGTAATTTATTGGTCTGTAACGAAGTTAATTATTGCAATTTTTGTATTAAATGTTGGAAATTATTTTTAGCTCGCAGATGCTTGCGACTTTTTACGGAGAAACAGCTCTTTAGTCGCGGAATGGTTTAGCGGAGTTATGGAAATATGGTTTTGTATTGATGTTCGTGAATGATGAGATATGTATTCGAATGGAAATACATTTAAGTAATATTTTGGGTATTTTAAAGTGACTTTTTTCTGTTTTTCGTAGCTGAATTATTGATAGTGTAAACTTGGATCATACAAACATTTAAGGGGAGGGTTGCACCAAACCGTTTATAATTGTAAAGCGGTGTTCGTTAAAATCTATATGTAATGACAGCTTCCGGCGCCATATTTAACGTAGATCGGTCTGCAATCGTAAGCTGAACAATACACCCTCATGTTCGAGTCTCTTCTGTAAAGATGGCCAAAGTTAAGGGCCGCTAATTTTCGGTTTGCTCTTAATCCGCACAAGCAGCGTTTCCTCTTAAGTGATTAAATATGCAATCAAAACATTTTTATATTTTTTATATTCATGGAAGTTCTTCACTATTGACCACAGGAAAAGAAGACTTGGTTTTACTCAATTTGAATGAACCACTTACTTCTTAAATATATTATTTATACATGCCGGAAAATCTTTAACTTTACTATCTACACTCTTAATCACGTACCCCTGGATGGTACTAAAGAGTGACAAACTTTTAAAAAGCCAAAACAATGGTATGCCATACGATTAAATAAATAAATCTAAACTTTTCAAACTTTTCTATAAAAGTATTTTTTTAAACTGTGCGTTGCAAATCACGTAAGGCCATCACGTAACACCGATTACTGATCTCGATAAATAAAATAAAATAAAATAAAATATCTTTATTTCAGACCTAACTGATCCATATTTGGTTAGTTACATAAAAATGGTCTAAGTATACTTCAGATTATTTGAGTTGGCCGAATTGTATCAAAGTAGTCCATTCAAAAAGTTAATTATTAATTATTAATTGTTAATCCCAATGTTATTGATAATGTAAACTAGAAATGAATTATGTATTAGTAGAAAATTATCATTGTAACTGCCATTAACTTATTAATTGATAGGATTATGCATGTTATAATTTTGTCTGAATAAAAGGCTATTTTATTTTATTTATTTTTTATTTAGTCCATTCAAAAAGCAACTCTGCCGTCCATGATGGAAGATTCCAATTCCAATGACAGATTTATAAAAAGTCGGCCACATGAAATAATCTCAACCGTATCGTCTACTTAAAACTGTAGTGTTGTTTTTGGCTAGGTTTTCTATGAAATGAAAATTCTGCGAAACATGCATTCGATGGAAGAATTGTCGTTAAGAGTCCGCAGTAAGCTCGGCCGAATTTCACCTTCCCATACAAACGTAGTTACGCTCTTATTTTAAAACTACGTGTTGGATTGTGACGAAACTTTGCATATACATTGACATGAGGTATATCTATGTCTGTAATTAGTTTATATGGTTCCAGTTTATAAAACAAACGAAATACAGCAAAAACAAGTTTTGTATGAAAAACTTAAATTCGCTGTATTTTTTTTATTATGGTATCTGTAGCTACATAAACTAATTACAGACATAGATATACCTCATGTCATTCTATATGCAAAGTTTCGCTACAATCCAACACGTAGTTTTAAAATAAGAGCGTAACTACGTTTGTATGGAGAATCGAGCTTACTGCGGACTCATAAAGCAAGGTACAACCGACTTTAAGATTAAGAGATGACCGGTTAGCCTAGTGGGTAGTGACGCTGCCTACGAAGCTGAAAGTCCTGGTTTCGAATCCCGGTAAGGACAAATATTTGTGTGATGAGCATGAATATTTGTTTCTGAGTCTTGGATGTTTTCTATGTATTTAAGTATTTATATCTATTAAATATATCGTCGTCTAGTACCCATAACACAAGCCTTATTGAGCTTACTATGGGGCTAGTGCGATTTGTGTAAGAGTGTCCCCTTATATTTATTTATATTTATTTATTTATTTTATTTTATTTATTTAAGAGGATTTTTTTTGCGAGTGTAATTGACATACTTATTCTGGTTGTTTCTTGTTTTAACGACAATTCTTTCATCGATGTATGTTTCGCAGAATTTTTAATTCATAGAAAACGATTTTTTTCAGAATCAGTAAACTTTTCAAAACAAACCTGACCTAACCTAATGGGTTCTACAGAATGGCATTTTAGCTGTACCTAAAAAGTTAACGGTTTCTGAGTAACAGAAACCATGCATTCGGTGAAACGTTTGTCGGTTGAATAAAACACCCTTACAGTTTGTATGGAAATTGAATTGAAACGTTTCCCTTTTACGCGTTAGCGCTTTCCTCAGTTATCTTATGACTTTGACCTGTGACCTAGACATTCGCAACAGTTACCAATCACCTCAGGAAAGCCAGTATAAATCAGACCTTCGATCCCGCATAGTTATCAGCCGAAAGAAGTCCACTGCTGGACATAGGGCTCCCCCAAAACGTGCCACAATGACCGGTCCTGCGCCACCCACATCCAGAGCGGACCCCGTGACCTTTGCCAGGTCACCAGGCCACCTTGTCCTGTTGGCGCAGCGCCTGCCAGTACGTGGTCGCCACTTGAAAACCTTCCCGCGCCAATAGGCCTTTGCTCGGGATATATAGGTCAAATTTTATCGGAGAAATGAAATAAAAGAGAGTCGAGTGCAAGATGTTTTGTGAATTGTGATAGGCTGTAGAAAGTACTGTCTTAAGGTCTGTGAGAATATTTATGTTTGGGAAAAGGCAATTATGGAGATATTAATTTTGCTAATGTGTGTTCATTGAATATACATAATTGCAAGCAACGATTTTGAATGTGGTTGTAATAAATTAACATATTTTCGCAATAAATCATTAGCTTTTTTTTGCATTATTAGCTTCAAAGATACAGGTTCGTAACTACTAGTTTGGGCCTCCACTGACTACTCACTATATCTGTAAAACGTTGATTACGTCCTCAATAAACTTTACTTTAATTCTATGATTTTTATTATTATGGGCATTACACGTTCAATTATATTAACCAATTTTTTTGCTTTTAGATGTAAAACAATGCGTTCAAAAGTGTACCTCAAATCCGTACGGAAGCATACGACGGGTTGATCATCGAATTCGATCGAACTAACTTCGGAAACTGGGCTAGACACTTGTTTGCAAAAACAATGGAGTCCGGGGCTTTATTCTAGCCTGATTAAAAACGAATTGAAGTTGAATATTGACAGTGAGGCTAGCTCAGCTTCCTGGACTGTTATTCTGATCGCGGTAATGCGCCTCACCTCACCCGCCGTTACGAAACTAGTCCTTACTACGAATTGAGGCGTCATTGTGGGTGGCAGGTGAGGTGAGGTTAAAACAAGTTACTCGCACTGTGTAAATTAGTAAGAGGAGGGTAGATGTTTCTCTTCGCGTTGCATTGCTGTTTCGGTTGTGCTAGTCCATTCTTGATTCTTGGGTAGCTTCGCTGACGCGACTTATGATAACATAAGTCGCGTCAGCGATGCTTCAGATTAAGTAGTATTAAGTCAATTGTAAGGGCAAGCATAAGCTTGCCCTTACAATTGACTAAAAGTGTTGATAGAGTTAAGAGGCAAGTATAGCTAGCAGCTCGCGACTGACAATAGGTACTTTTTATATGAAATTTCCATTTCGGGAGAAAACGTTTACCAGTAACTAAATCTTAAGGGGCTACCCGAGGTTTACATCGATTTTTGACAAGTTTTGAATCGTATCTCCTACTTTTGCACTACAGATAGAATTATAAATCAAACGGCTATCGGTTCTTCAATCTTTTATCTCCATTTTCGTCTACCGGATTTTGAAACATGAATTATTAATTTTGTATGATTTTTTTAAACATTGTCTAAAAAAACACTAATTTCGTATCTCTATTGACGTGAAAGATCTAACATATACGAAATCTACATATTTGGGTTCGTCTGTGACGTCTCTAAAAACTGGTCTAAGGTTTCATTTTAATAAATCAATTAACACAAAAGTTATGGCCAGAAAACCAGTTTATTGGCCTAAAATTTTTCAACTTTTATGCCAAATATCTCGAACAATGAAATTTGAAGTAAATATGGGATACTATATTGCTTAAAGCCGTTGTTGTTAATAAAATAAGCTATAAAACATTAGAAAACTCAAGGATTCAGATCGAAGGTTCATGGCGTCCATACGCCAATGACCTTTGGTCCCATGAGCCCCTTAACAAATAACTTTGATTTCGATGTGAAAGGTACCCATAAATTTATTTTATTGCAAATTTTGAAAAAGGAAACCCATAAACCTAGTCTTTCATTGTGTCAATAACGTACTAAAAAATCATTGAGATTGGAAAATATTTACACACACATACATACATACATACATTCACGCCTTTATTCACAAAAGGGGTATGCAGAGCACATGAAACTTATGTTCCAGCGCCACTTTTAGCATAAATGTGGGTATAAAAGATCGACAAAATGTGATATTGCAGTGATAGGTTGCTAGCCCATCGCCCACAACACACTGCAACCCTGCTCCCTTAGTCGACTTTTACGACACCCACGGGAAGAAAGAGGGTGGTGAAATTTTAACCCGACACACCACACGGGTAAAAATATTTAAAAGTGGAAAAACGTTTTCTATTTTTGTATGGACGAGTACGTAGTATTCCAAAGGTATACTGCCCTCTTAAGCATTCACGTGTAACAGAGCATCGAGCGATCGCCGTTTTTAAATGTGTCGAAAACGACCTGAGCCAAGCATAGAGCCTAACACCGCTACGAACATTTTCACGACCAGTCTAGCGAACGTGCTAGTAAATGCTGTGCAGCCCCCCCCCCCCTATTCTGTAACTTGTTTTAAGCTCACCTCAACGTTCACCCACAAATATATCTTGACACCGCGATGCGTATTAACTAAGCGTAGGCAGAGGTCTAATAGTTTCGTGATGGGTGACCGGCGGGGTGACGGGCATTAGCGAGTAGCGAATAACAGCCCAGGTGTGAGCGGACAGGGATGGCGAACGGGTGTGTCCCACGAGATATAACAACAACATATATCATTTAATATTAATAACGTTTACAAGATATAATGAACGTTAGCTATAACAACAAAACCAATAATTTTATAAAGAATAACGGTCAATTGACGATATTCATATTATACAACGTTTTTTTCTATAATATTCAAATTGACTAATTTCATTTCATATAACATATATTTTGACATTATACCTTTGGTTCATTACGTGCAATGAACGTTATACTAAACAAGCTTATACACAGTGAGCGTATATATTATGAACGTTATATGATAAGTTGTTATAACTCGTATTACTTACCCATGGCGAACGGAACTATAACGAAATTGCTCGTTCCGAAAAAGCTCAAAGCAAATTTAGATAGTGACGTTTCGCTAGATGCTCACTAAAACGCTTCTGTATATTTTGTGAGCTTTTTCCCTGTACTGTAAAATTAGCTAGAATGCGCTGCAAAAAAAATATGGTGAAAATGTTCAATGTTTAGCACCTTTTTAAGCCTAAACTGCAAAGTAAGACAAATATCGTGCGTTCAAGTCTCGTTTGCGCTGTATAAAGCGCAAAAAATCGTTAAAAAAAAAAACTGTCAATTTTAGGGTTAAATTCGTGTAAAATCCGTATCGGACTAGTACGAGTATACGATAGGTACTCGACCCATAAAAATGGGACTTAATGTAACCCTGTCAATCTTTGGGCTTATTTGTTATTTCCATAAGTGTAAAGAAGAGTGATATGATTGACCTTGCTTCGTGGACAAGGGCACAAAGAGACGACTTTCGATATTAATACAAGTATCTTATACAGCACAAGCACAGCAGCATTAGAGGGTCACATTTTATACAAATGCTCAATAAGTGTTGAGTTTTTATTTAATCTTATTTAAATATATTTTGCTTGACGAAAATTATTTGTAGCATAATAGTCAAAAATAAATTGCTGAATTTCTATGTCTATGTATAGAATTTCAGCAATTGCCTCCTTCATCCGATTCTTTTCGATTATACGATGAATTTCGGGAACCATTTATAGGGAACTTGAACTGAATGCAGTATTTTTTTCTTAAAAAAATATTTACAGAAATAACCTGAATAATTTCTTAACAAAATGACGGGGTAAATATCAAGTGTTCCCACAAGATTTTTCATCGCTACATTGCACTTTCTCAAAATGATGGATGGCAAAAAATAGAGAACACGAAAAAAATATAAAACCGTATCGGATATCAAAATAGTCAGGGTTAAAGTTTAAACCGAGGACCTCATCACGAAATGGGGTCACAATTTGGAATTTTTTCACTAAAAAAACATAAAGATACCACTTTTAAATGATCTTTTTTTGTATGTATGAAAGATAACCCTAAAATTGGGGTGAATCGTGGGAAATGATCCACGAGGAGGGTCGCGAATCAAAGGGATCTCAGATTCAAGGTTGTTTTACATTAATTTAGTTTTTTAAACTGGATTTTTAGATGAAAGGAGATTTGCAAATGACGAAGTAAATTTTAAGAAGGCTGGAATATTCACCCTTGGAATTGTTAAATTCCACGTGTTTAGAATATCATTGCGGTTAGTGTTGATACTATTCTGTATTACTGGTCACTTTTCATTTGCCTTTTTTTGTTACTTTTTTATAGTTCTAATAACACGTCAAATTATTATCTACACAGATTAGAAATAAATGTTGAATTAACATTGGATTTATAAAAATAAATACTTTACGTCACACCTGGCCATAATGTGAGTTTTACCGCACGCTGCGCCTACGGTAAAACTCGCATTGTGGCCAGATGACGACGTAAAATTTTGTACTCACCACGGGCAGTAAAAAAGAAAGCCCTCTATCGCATATTTACAACCCTCGCCTGCGGCTCGGGTCACAAATACCTGCGATTTCGGGCTTTCTTTATTTTAAAGTCCTTGGTTAGTAATGTACTATTACCTATGTTTACAATCTGTCACCAAAAAAATATAAAATAATCTCCACAAAAGTCTCACCACAATCAAAGAAATGGACATTGCTTTCTTTCCGAAAACAATTTAAAGCCATTCACCGAAACCATAAAGAAACAATATCTTAACCCTTCCGCTGCCCAACAATGAGCCTCGACCCAATTGACCCCGGGTCACACCAATATCGAATGTCTCAAGAAACACACATTTCTGGAATACCATTGTGTTTTTTGCACATTCGGAAAGGTGTCAGCTGACCCTTTTGAGGTTAAAATAGACCAAAGAAATTGACCCCATTTATAGTATAAAGGTGCAACTTATGACCCAAGTGACCTTTTTGTCGTTTTTTGTCGGCTGGTCAAAGCTGTGTCGACAATCGCCTCTGATTGCGAGAAAAAAACACAATGGTGGTAGAAACTTAATAAAAAGTTAAATAGCCAATGGTTATGGAAATATAATATTGTCTATAGGAATTACATAAAAATGTATACCTTAATCTGGTTTTAAGCATCATCATTGTGTGTGTTACTTAATTTGTAACTGGAAGAAGACAAATGAAATGAATATGGAAATTAGTAGTAGGTACAACATGATTAATACAGTCAGATAAAAAAATGCCAAACTGAATTATGGCTAGAATAAAGGCTGTGTTTTTCATTCCACACATGATTAACATGTCTTATGAATCTAAGCATATTCAAACTATTACGTATCTGTGCTTAAAAACGTCATTTTACATTTTTTTTTATCTATGTGCATTTTTGTATCTATCAAAAGAGATATTTAATATTAAAAAATCATATGACTCCCTCAAAAAACGCTTCAAAAGAGAAAATGACTCAGCATCTTTTGTGCGAAAACCGTTATTAAATCTCCTACAACTCCGAAATCCATAGAACTCTCAAATTACTGCAAACAGTTATAAATCAAACGGCAAAAAGGAAAATAAAATATCTCACGGATCTCGCATCATCTGCAAAAGGGGTGAATTCGAGGATTTTTAAAACGGCACAATGAACGGTACCCTCGCCTAAACAGTTAGAAAAAAAACGCGGAAGAAATAGCGAAAAGGCGTTTTTTAAGCGTAACTAACTCTTTCCCATGGGTCTTAACCTTGGCGAACTTTTTGTCAAAAATTGAGACACCTTTGCCATCTTTCCGTTTTTTTGTATTTGTCAGTGTTTTTTTTTTAATGCTAGGGCGAGGGTCGGGCATTGTGCCAGCGGCTTTGTGAAGCAAAGATTCAGCAGGTGGGTCAGATGTGCCGTCGCAGTCTTGGGTTAACTGAGATGAACTTTTTTAAATCGAATTATTTTTATAATATTAGGTTTTTTATGTGATTTCAAATGAAGGATAATTTAGTTCATTCATTAGTAATTAAGTGGACTATAGATACATGCCTTTCTATATACTTAAGTAAAACATTTATACGTAACAATATTTTTTTTGTACATATGTTGTATTATCTATTGATAAGAGTTTTTTGTAGGTATTTTCAGAACAAACTATCATAAAATACTTAGGATTCTTTAAGTTACACTACTACTACAGAAACTACCAAAAACTTTTTTGTGCCTACATAAAATGTTATATCAATCTAAATTTTGAATAAACATAAAATTATTGGAGGTTGGATATGTGTGTACTGGCCACATGAAGGTAATCGCTATTACGACACATGTTTAATTGTCACCGATTTAAATATACTTATAAACCGCTTGTTTACGTACGTACCTATGTATTGTCACTTACTAGAAATAAACAGAGGCTCTAGTATAAGTTTTACCGAAACAAAACTTTACGAACGCGTTTGCGTTTTACCCCCAATTTGTATGGGATTTGACAGCTAAACGCGAACGCGGTCGTAACGTTTTGTTTCGGTAAAACTTATACTAGAGCCTCAGACCACGAAACTAGCGTATCACTGAACACAGCTGTACTGTTAATATACCTTATATTTCTTTTTCTTCGTCGTTTCACTCTTGCACTCTGTCAAGAGTGAAACGACGTGGCCATGATTTCAGGTGTTGGTAGCAAGCTTCAGAACACGCCGCCATTCCTCTCTGACAGTCTTCCTTAAGCCACGTTCACATTTGTCTGTCGTGTTGTGTTGTGATGCATCAGAACGGTATCGTTTTCATACATTTAATATGGTTGCGTTCACATTTATCCGATGCCGTGTGTTGTGACGGCTTAAGTTGCGTTCACATTTGATGTCGATGTGATTCTGATGTCGTGGGCGTCAGACAAATGTGAACGCAACCATATTAAATGTATGAAACCGATTAGCGTTCTGATGTGTCACAACACAACACAACACACAAATGTGAACGCGGCTTTATTTTGTGTCGCATCACAAGCGATCCCGGTCCGCGTCAAAACAGGTGAGGTGCGGGGGGCGGGCGGCAGACTAGTGTGCACGCGCCAGTTCTTGTGTTGTGACGCATCATAGCCACACGTGAAGTATGGACGACGAACATCCTCCTCCGAGAGCCAAGACCGAACTGATATAAAATGCGTCAAATAAATGTGAACAGCAGCCTTCACGACAGAGAGCATCACAACACAACGCGACAGACAAATGTGAACGCGGCTTTATGCTTACGTGTATTGATGCATCTACTGCAGCATTTATTTGGTCTTTCCATCTTATTGGTGACCTGCCTCTCGGTCTGGTGCCCTAGGCCTTTCCCTGGATCACAAGTCGCTTGCTTCTTCTTGGTCGTTTCTCATTGCTGAGGGTTGTGACTAATACCGCGAAAGTCTTGCACCACCTTCCTTCCAAGCACTTCTATTTTGCGCCATCCGCAGGCAAGCCTCAGCGCTGTTCCTGCTAGTGCTTTTACGGAGTCTATCCCAGTGGCGAGCAAGAGCGGGCAAGAGCGCCTATCCAGTGATAGGCGCTCTTCCTCTACCCCCTTCCCTCACATATGACCGAGCAGTATCAATTTCTCTAGACTGTCCTCCTGTCTGTCCACGTGAAATCGAAGTACGCGTTGAGTACATATTGTGGAGAGTCGAGTTGGAATCTTCACAGCTGAAGATTCCAACTCGACTCAGGATTCATTCGTTTGTACGGCGGCGGCGGGCTGTCCACTTGATGCCCGAACGCATCAATCTCTTTACTACTGGCCTTTAAAGAAAGAATTCATTTATTCAAATAGGATTCTTTGAATCACTTTTGCATCGTCATCAGCTAACATAACAGTAGATACATCAGGTTCTATAAAATATACTTATACAAAATTACTTAAAACTTAAATTATTAAAACATGTCACAAGATACCCACATGGATTTTTACAATAGATTTGTTTTTAAAGTAAAAATAAAATAAAATAAAAGCCTAGCTAGTAAAAAGGATAATTCAGCTAATTGTATATGCATCGTCAATAATTATACTAACAATTTATACATTATAATGTCAATGATTAATTATCTATTTTTGGCAAATTATTCTCCTAAACTAGGCCAAGCATCCTTATCATTTAGGTAGTCCTCCACAGTATAGTATCCCTTTTTTAGCAAGAAGGATTTCAGATATTTAATCCACGTTTCGGCCGCGTATAATAATTTACTTTAAAAACAAAGTTTTAACCGACTTCAATTTAGTACTCCGCCAAGCCACGAGAACATTTCCACATTTCTTTTCCAATTTACCACATGCACTGATTTCCGAGAGCAAATGCGTCGGTTATTAGAGAAAAAAACCCAATCGCTGTATGTGACCCGATAATATTTGAGGACTTCCGTCGATTCCACAAGGATCAACTTGGCACTTCATTAGTTGCTATTTCAATGGGATCTTATCAGAATCTGTGACGTACATTTGTACTTTTAAGTACATAATTGAGGAATTCCATAAGTCATCTGTGGTCTTCGTCGTCAATTCCACTCCACCAAATTTATGATTTCCGGGTGTAAATAGACGAGTTATAATAGAAAATACGAAAATCACTACACGCCTGCCTAATATAATTGAAGAGTTCCCTCAATTCCTCATGGATCCCATCATCCAATTGAATTTTTGAAAAAAATGGGACCCACCTGGAAGCATATATATATATATATATATATATATATACAAACAAAAAAAATTTTACGAATCGGCTCATCAATGACGGAGTTCGGAGGTTGTTACCTCAGAACATTGAAAAAAAAAGAAATACAGCCGAATTGACAACCTCCTCCTTTTTTGAAGCCGGTTAAGAAGAAAGAGAAGATTCGAGTCCGCATCAAGTTAACTTTTGTTTTCAACCGTATCGCGCGGTTTCTCCATATCTTCTCAAATTGTTTTGATCGCTGTTTCGTCGACCTCTATACACCAGTTGACACCGCTTAGCGCTCGCAAAAACATCCACCTTCCCACACTAACATCCGAACGTTCGATTTTAATTCCTCTCCGAACCGGCGACATAACACACTGATTACAAGTCGAAAAAGTTTTCGATCAAAATAGGTATAATTACAGATATTCGACTAAGCGGGCGGCGAATTTTCCAAAAATTACGCGATCGCAAAAAGTATGAGCTGGCCGCGGCGTAAGGACGCAACCCAGGAATCGAGTTATTTGCACCTTTGCAGCTTTGGCTTGGTTTTGCTCGAGTTCGTTCATTTTTAGTTTAATTATTGCTTTAGCTGTTTTATTGAACGAGCGAGCGACGTGAACGAAGTTCTTTGCTTCGGGTTGGGACAAAATTCTTTCGTATGTCCGGCTGTCCAGCTTTCTCCTCTACAGGTCGCATTCCTGAACTGATTCTCATAAAATTTTGTGAGCAGGTTTGATACTTATTTTTTTTTGTCGTTTCAGTTTGCGGCATTAAACGTATTTTATTTATGTACGGTAAAACTTCCCAACTTATACAGACCAAATAACATAACTATGGTCTAAATTAACTCTAATGTTATACCTAATAAAATAACTAAAAAAGTCCTTAATTCCTTAGTAGGCAGAGTTTTTTCTGGACTATAAGTTGGGAGGCTTTACGGTACTAAATAAACATTTAATAAGCAATTGTTTTCTACTTACGCTAGCAAGATTAGTTGCGCAGGTAATATGAAAACAGACTAGGTAGACAGTACCTAATTGTTTTGTAGTCACAACACAACACCATCACTACGTAGTCACTTTACTATCACTACATAGTATAAAACAAAGTCGCTTCCCGTTGTCTGTCCCTATGCATGCTTAGATCTTTAAAACTATGCAACGGATTTTGATGTGGTCTTTTTAATGAATAGAGTGATTCAAGAAGAAGGTATATCCTACTAATGCGAAAGTTTGGACGTTTAGATGTTTGGATGTTTGTTACTCAATCACGCTTAAACGGCTCAACCGATTTAGATGAAATTTTGCACGAATATAGTTCATAGCCTGGATTCAATATAGGATAGTTTTTATCCCGGGTCCACGCAGACGAAGTCACGGGCGGAAGCTAGTGTATAATATAGTACCCGTGCGAAGCCGGGGCGGGTCGCTAGTACAATTATAAATAAATGATTAATCAAATCGTCATTTCCAATAGCAGACTTTAAATATTTTTTTCACCTGAGAAATGTATAAGAATGTACAAAACTTAGAACAAATTCACAAAATTGCCGAAATAGTCAAAAATCTTACTTATGCTATGCAACACCACTGCCGAGCTGGCTCCATGCCGTCTCTCTCTTATGAAAGAAACACCCAGCCCTCTCGCTCTCCGCGGAATTCAAAAATGGAACACAAAAATGTTTCCCGCGCAAAATGGCTGGCATAGTTGTCGAACTGAGAAATGTCAGTTTTGTTCCAAATTTGAAAATTAATAACGAGTGCCCTGGCATTTTTACGTCCGTAATTAGAAATATTTTGTGATTTAATATTTTTTGCGGCCAGATACGGAGATTGGCCTTTATATAGATCGAGAGGACCTTTATTACAAACCCTTAAAGCTCGTTTACATCGTTTATGGATATATTGACCGAGTGTATTTTTCTAGTGTGTAAGCCCATATTAGCCATTTTTGTGCATTAGAGTTTATCCTAAATCTATTTTAAAAATCACCCATACATGCACTTTAACTAGCTTTAAGCTCTTTCTATAACCGGTACCGTCTTACAAAAAATCATAAGAAACTTCATTATTTGTTATATTGTGTCTTAAAATCCGTATTTCCTATTTCACTGTACCAGATGTCAAAGTTTAACCTAAAAAAAGTAACCTTTTCGGTACAATCCTTTTATTCCCATATCCTTACGGAATCTCTATATGAATCTTTTTTTGCTGTAACATGACTCCGCGATTTTGTCAAAATATTACTGTTGCATTTTTTTATCAAAATTACCCCTTTGCGTAACATTCTTTGTGAGAATTTCCGTCATTTGATATTTTACTGAAGATAAATCTACGTAGGTACCTAATGACATTTGGCGACGACAGTTTTTTGTGAAAGAAAGGGTGAATTGTTGCTGACTTTTATAGTTTGGCTAACGGTAGGTAGATTAAAATCCGACAATACAATTGCATAGATTACACTTTTATATGTACCTATGCAATTGCATTTTCGCCGTTGTTTTCACCCATTATGACCTGTTTTTTTCCATCAGGCAGTCACGGAATTTCACTGTTCAACACGCGCACATGACGATGGCGCTAAAATATGAACCCGGTGAATTGGGTTTCGCTGGGCTATAGGTGGATATTCGAAAGAAAGTCCTTTACAGTAGATAATTTAGACCATTATTTGGTTTACAAGATAGTAAAATAAGAAACACGTTTGACGTCTAAAGAATCGACTAACATATTGATATTAGTCTATTCTTTAGACGCCAAACAAAACTTAAGTTTAATATTCCAATTACCGTATTAGCGATATTTAAAAGGCCGTCGTAATGAATTCCATTATTTCGGCAAAAGAGAAACTTAAGTCTGTTCAGCGCATCTCCAATATGAATTGTTTTGTCCATAACAATATTCAGTTAAAAAACGTAAAAGGAAACGCCCGTTATTCCATATTTCGAAGTTTCGAACGCGTTCCATTTTCGAACCGTTTCCAAATTCAAAAGAACTAAATTCTTATTCAAGCCGAGTCGCGTTCTAAATATAAAAAACTCTTTTTTGTCAAATATGGAAGGGTTAAGTTAAAAACATTCTATTTTCGAATTGTTAAAAAGTCCACATTGTATGGAATACGTCAAAACCTCATACGTTGCATAGTACACGCAAAATACTGACATGCTTCATGATTTTCTTTTTGAACGCCTACACAGTCAACTACTAAAAAAAAGGCGGACAGACATAGAGTGATCGCATAAGGAATCGCACTGATGCAGCCTGCGGTGGCGGTCAATAGTAAACTTGACTGTTATTGTCTAGTTTACCATTGACCGTCAGAGGCTTTACTTTTTAGTACGTGCCTTTATCATGTTACCTATATTTTAATATTGTTTTTGACATATGCAGAGTGGTATTCATAGGTGAGTGTTAGGTGCTTTGTAGTAGTTACTTAAATTGATTAATCTTCTAATTTACTCCAAAACAAATACATATATATATGTTTTCTTTTCTTTCCTTTAAGTTTTTTATAGTTAGGTACATATAATAATAATTATTAACTTAGAAAATCAAATTGGTTTATTTATGTTTTAGTAAATCAAATTGGTTTATTTATGTTTTAGTAAATCAAATTGATTTCACGATGATGAGTCTCGACACGACTCCCAGCATTAGGCATCGAAGCAAGAAGGCGGACTGATATCTTAGATACATAACAGTAAATAGGTACATTTTGTGACTGGTGCTTGAAATGTTCCTGTAACCTATAATAACACAAGACAACCATATTATGCCGTCTGAAAAGTGTATTGGTAATTAACGGCAAGGGTACGATCAGACACTTATGCTTCCCATTCCAGTTTTAAATGTATATAGAAAATAGAAAATAGAAAACGTTTATTCGTGACACATACAAAATAATAACAAAAGTGAACACAGAAACAAAAACAACAGGTATGCCACGAAAAGGCCCCGACTCAGCATGGTGCAGGCCTGTTGGCCAGCGCTGGTCTTCCGTCGAAGCCTTTAAGTGAGTGGGTGGGAGGGCAGCACAAACAGTATACATCGCAAACATGAAAACGGAAATAATATATATATATATATATATATATATATATATAAAAAAAAAAAAAAAACAGAATCAAAAAGACGATCGGTTGACAGTTGCGCGACATCAGCTGTGAACGCGACCATAACTCGCTCTGTCAATGTCACAGCCATAGACAGCGCGAGCCGGGCGACGCCAGGAACAGCAATGTCAACCGAATGCACAGTTTGTGAGATTGATCATAGTAACATACAAATACAAGCTTAAAACTAATACATTATGGCGTTAAACTATACGGCAACAAGCACAGCGGATGGGACATTACATGATGGTGAGTTAATTTCTCAGGCTACTAACATTTCTTGAGTGGCATTGGCGAGTGTTTTTAAGCCCTTACACTAGAAATAATGTAATAGGTAATTAATAATATGTGTTTCGCATGCTCATTCTAACATGTTGAGCAAGCAAGCGCACATATTATTTTAAATTTAGTGAGTAAGTTCTACGTGTAGTTGATAAGATTAGATCTTTATTCATGTGTAAGTATAATTATATTTTGCAAGATCATGTTGCAAAAAATTAATTGAATCTTTTTTTGCCTGAAACAGGGGTTCAGGCATCTGGTAATTATCCTTTAATATTAATTTTAAGCATATAAGTAGTCATATGTCTGTAAAATATTATATTCTATTCTAATATTGATATCAAATTTTAATGCGAAACGCAAGTTGCTGATCGACGCTAGCCCTATAACTACGTAATTACCGATATTATAGTAGTCATTCATCGTCGACGATAATTCATTTCTAACAAGAAATAAATGGACCCAATCCACCAATTTGACTAATAGTTTAGTAAACCAAGTGCAAATTAAATGAGCTGAATTGTAAATTGTGTAGCTATTTCTTATTTGAAATAATTAACCTTGGCAAAATGTATCTGCACACCCACATATACTGTACTAGCATTATTCCTTTTTCAAATGATACGAAAGACACAGGAAGCTTGGGTTTTTTGTCACTTCCACATCGCAGACCGTACCGATTCACTATCGCCATCTCCCTTCGGCCTGCTGTTTGAACGCCGTGCGATAGAGAGCGCTCTAATCCGTTGCTCTCAGGTGTGTTGACGTTAACAGATGTTCGGAAGATGGCGGGGCGAGCATATTACACAATTACGATTGTATTTAATTATTTTTTCTCGCGTCTCTTATTTGGGCGCGCCCACGCGACGCTTGCTCACTGCTAGAAAACAATTGAAGTTTTACCCTGTCATGTTTACCTTTTAAATAGTTCCGTTAGGCGGTTTTCTAATTTTGAAATTCGATTTGACTTTTTAATAAGCCTTTGTCGGTTCGGCCCACCTTTTCCGGGGGTTATGAACCCGGTTTCTGAAATTATGATGAAAGATTTACATCACTTATAGAATAAATGTGATGAGATGCGCTTGTGATTTCGTCTGGATTTTGTTTACCACCGGTGCGGCATAAAATAATCGACGTCGATGGATTGTCTAACGATGTTTTTTTGTATAATCTACCGATTGAGCGATTAGTGTGGTATGTTTGCCTAAATAACTCTTAATCAGTTAAAAAAACCACTTATTCTTCATAAAACTCCGACGAACATCTAAATTAATTATCATGTAGCTAAATTAATTTAATGCTTCTTAAAATACCAGTAAAACACATCTGGAAATGGAATCGTACGCAATGAATTTAAAAACCAGTTCAAACTTAAATCGACAAAGCGCGTAACACAATATCCCATTATCTCAAAAAAACAGAATTCGACCGAAAAAATGAAAGGGTTGATAGAGCGGGAGAAAACATAATCTAGCGTTAGAAAAAGGGACGGCGCGCTCAACCCTTTCACTGCACCTGGCCGTTTTTTGTTCGACTTTTTTGTGTCGAAATTTGAAAAAGTGCGAAATTTGCTTTTTGTTAAGGGTCAATATTGATTTTTGGGTTCAAACACGCGCAGAAGCACAATGCTTCGTTATCAGCTGGTTCAAATGAGGTCATAATTCTCGTAACCACAAAGGATATCATTTCCTAATGACCTCAATTCCTATTGAAAGTTAGAAATATAATCGTATATAGGGTAGTGAAAAAATAATGAACTTTTAGTGAATTTCAATCAATTGTATTGTGATTTTTTTTAAACCATGTCAGCGACAAACAAGGAAACAAACTCAGTTGAAGTTCAACAATGTTTGCGACCTTTAAGGCCTGAATCACACTGGCGCGGCCTGCGGTGGCGGTCAATAGTGATAGCTCATGACAAGTTTAGTATTGAGTGAGAGGCTTTAATTAACTCTGTCACATCAACACAACCAGGTTTTAGTTAAATTAAGCAAAGCGTATTTCTCACATTACACTTGTTGCAATCAGTAAAGGTACTAGGTTTGAGCATTCACTTGTAATGAGCATTGTAGCGCATGTTACATTACAGGTAAAAGCTCACTTATAAAACAGGAGCATTTTAGCGAGCATTTTAGCGAGCATTCTTGCGAAAGCCGAGCAATTTTCTTTATGTCTACCTGAGGGGTAATCACGTAATGTTTTGAACGCGCGTAGAGCCAACTGTAATTTTTCCATATACAAATTGACATTAAGATCTACCTAACGTATACAATGCGTTACGTGATCGACCTGCTGCTCTACGTTTAAGACAAAGGATTACATTACCCTTACAGGGTGTCATGTTCTACCATTAACTGTGATAATTAAGACCTGATGTATGTCAACATGAGAGCAATAATAGTACATTACTGCAGAGGCCGTGAAGTAAGGGATTGCTGGACGAGTTTGGAGTAGACGGCCGAGTCGTAGACGAGGCTTGTTCCGGCCGAGGATTGTATAGTGCTTTTCTCAAACGATGTGAGGAAATATTTAAATTAAAATAAATACAAGGTAATCAATTAAATAATAGGTAATTTGCAGACTTTGTATTTTTTTAAATGCCATTTGAACAAGCCGTTAGAGCACTATGTTTAACCGCACATAAGTATAGTACCATAGATTTTGTTTTCTTTTTATGTCGCAAGTATGCTTACAGAGTCTAGTGGTGGTTGGCAGTATATCATTTTTTCTTTGTCAGTTTAATATTAGTAAGCAAATTTAAAAAGTTAGAGTAGCGGACATTAATGGTTTTACTTAGGGTTTTCATACATTACTTCTTGGCGTAAGGCCAAGAAGAAATAAAGATATATTATGCTGAAGAGATCGACATCAAAATCAAAGTGATTTGTTAAGATTTAGTTAAGAGTGGAAAACGTTTGCTCCTGAAATGGAAATTTCATCAAAAAAGTCAATCGCGAAAGCTACTCATAGCTGCTGCAGATCTATTGTTCCCTCTTAACTCCGTACAATTTGGCAAGAACATATGTACTCCCGCTACTTTAAAACAACTTACTAGGTCTATCATATACAGGCTGAATCCTAAGTCGTGAATAGAAATATGTGTTTCTTACTGTTTCACTTTTTAAACATGTGCACGTGACAGTAGGCAAAAATATATAAACGTTGTTTGTTAATTCGTTAATTTAAAAATGGGCGACCCTGCGTTGATCAATTCAGTCCCCCTCACACCGAAAGGCAGTAATAATCGCCGACGTCATCAGTTACAGAATTGCAGGGTACGCAATCGCACATCTCATTAATCCAAGCCTATCCGCCGCGGATAGCTAGGTGTACACATACGTGTGCACTGTACATGCATGCATGTGTACACCTAGCAACAGAACTAGTGATGCGCGTCACCACACCCGTCGCTCCTGACGAAACTAGACCTCTACCTACGCTTAGTTACTGCGAATCGCGGTGTCAAGATATATTTGTGGGTGAACGGTGAGGTGATGTTAAAACAAGTTATAGAATAACGTAGTATGCCTATTTTTGTTCTTTCGAAAGGCTCCTTTTTTGGCGGTGGCAAATAAGCATACGGCCGGACTGATGGTAACACACCGCCTATGGACTCTTGAGGCTTGAGAAGTACTTACAAGCGTGTTGCCGACCCTTTATTGATTTGAGGATCCGTTGGATCATCTATGCAACCTCTACAGTGACGGATGCAGTCAACTATTCTCATTTAAATTCAAGCTGTCTGGAGGTCTATTAATGCAAGAAGATTTGAAGACTTCTCCGCCACGGATGCGGCTAGGTGTACACATACACGTACACTGTACATATACATCGTACGTATATCGGTACAATGTATACCGATCGACGATCAGTGCCTTCACCCATACATATGAATTTTATGAATTCTGGCTTGGGGTGGCGTGGAGAGGTGTTGTTTTCATTTGTTTATTTTAGTCGTACTTTGTTTATGTGATATTGTAGTTTTTCCATTTCCGAGAACATTGCCACGTTTTCTTAAATTGACTGATATTGGAGAAGAAGCCATATTTTAATTATTACATTTTAGAAGATCACATAAAGTAATCTCCGGAACTAGGTTGGTTACTCAAAGGATTTCAAAAAAATACTTAGGAAAAGCCATTAAGTTTATTAAAAAACTTTTGATCCACACACACATGCACGCCTATCATGAGACGGCCGCGACATACTCTCGATTTTTTTTCTGTATATTTTTTGTGAAGCGATTAAAAAAAAAACCCTTTAGAAATCATACCTATTACCTACTACTTTCTGTACCTTTTTAGTATTTGAATATTTTTTACCTCCTAGGTAAACTTTAAGAAATAGCAACATATTTTTTCCGTAAATTATTCCTATAGTTTTCAATTAAGAACACAATATACTTACTAAAATATAGTATTGACAATACTCCGCCGACTCCGCGCATGCGCCCTCGGCGACGGCCTCGATTTATGTCGATACTCGATAATTAAAAACAATCCGCCATATGCTTTTTGTCTCTCGTTTTACCCCTTGTTCCCTCATTTGATTGTGTTACTCTTTCCTTTTTTCCCGTGAGTTAAGCTGGTTTCACATTAACCTGGCTATCGAGGTATCGTCGATTTTGTACAGCAACACGCTGACCAATAATAGACTTTACGTCGTTGCAATAAGATGCACGAAAGGTCAATCTGTTTGGTCGAGTACCATTGAGACATTTTAATTTATATTTTTATCGGTCGCTCGGGGCCCGATTCGCCTTTGTTTCTTTTAAACGTTCGATTCGAATTCGAATTATGAATATACTGGCAATCAGGGATTTGGATTTAGAATGCTTGTAAATTAATTGAGGAACGCCTTTGCGTTGGTTATAGATTTGGGTTGTAATTATTTGGCCAAAAATCGATTATAGGTAAGAATTATTTGAGGAATTGTGGAAATCGTATAATTGGGGAATAAGTCGCTGCAAAATTTCCTTTCATACTATCGTGGTAAAAGTTAATGGAGACATTTTAGAGGAAGTGACGAAGTATTTATTGCAGCTGATTGAATGTATGTATATTTGAAATCGTTTTAATTTATTTATTAATAAGTAATATTAAATATTGGGGGATCTTACACAAATCTCATGCCCCATAATAAGCTCAATATGTTTGATGTTCTCAATATGGCAAATGTAGTCGCAAACTAACCGGCAACAATGTACATATTTTATTAATTGAAAACATCCGGGGTTCAGGAAGAGACAAACATAAAAATAAATTGTTCAAATACCAAACAAAACTCGCCAATACTCGGAAAACAACGCGTCAACTTATTTTTGCATTTCAACTTTTTTGGATACTGAAATATCATGTCGTCACTTGTTCCTGTTTCTCTACAAATTCGGGACGAGGCGTCACCCGTCACGCCTAGCGAAAATAGACCTCTGTCCCCTTCTGTAACTTGTTTTAAGCTCACCTCAACGCTCACCCACAAATATATCTTGACACCGCGATGCGTAGTATCTAAGCATGGGCAGAGAGGTCTAGTTTCGTGACGGGTGACCGGCGGGGCGAGCCGCATTATCGCGTAGCGAATAACAGTGACTGATTACGCTTAGTAACTACGAATCGCGGTGTCAAGATATATTTGTGGGTGAACGGTGAGGTGGGGTAAAACAAGTTTAGTAACAGGAAAAAAACACTTCTTTTTCTTAAAAAGCTTATGATTTGACAACCATTTTCGTAAGTCCTCACCGACTCGAACATATGTAATATCCACAGTACAAGTTTAGGTTAAATTTGTCTGTTATGTGAGAAAAACTACATTTCCCACCTAAATCGCCTAACATAATTCATGAATAGTCTGAGAGCCAGACACTTAGACATAACCTTACGTAAATCACATAAATGTTACATCGGCTAACCTAAGCCTACTAATGCCAATTTCACACGGTGCTAAACTAATCACAGCGCCTCGAATAGGCCGAGAGATTCTTGCAAGAGAGTCAAGCTATTAAATACCCGAAGGTGACATTGGTATAGGTTCAAAAGTGTCACATTTATGACAAACTGTTCAGCTTACATGCTCTATAAAATATATCAAATCAAACAAAATCGAAATGTATTAACATCAAATAATACTAATAACTACACGGTTCAATTCACGTATTCAATGTCACTACGGGCGACATGTTTCGTGCTATGTGTTTGTCGCCCGTAGTGACATTGAATACGCGAGTTGAACCGTGTAATTGTCTCACGAAAGTTTAAATTCGGTGTATTTACATCCTTTTTTTAACCTTGTTTTTTCAATAATAAATAATAATAATTTATCTGATGTTTCAACGATTGCTATTTACTATATTGTCATTTTATATTGTGAAATAAATAAATCTAAATCTATGTAGGTTTCACTTTTTGGAAATCTTAATGCTTACTAGGTAATATAAATGTCAAAGTAAGTAACGAATTTTAATGAAACTTGGCATACTTACAAATAACTATCTGGTACATTATAAACTTATAACCTGGAATAATACCAAAAAAATCCCCTAGGCGGATCAAATTGGGGATTGAAGTTGAGCTATTACTCTAGTAATAACTTCATGAACACTTCAAAAAGTCTTAATCATAACAATTACGATTTCTCACCACCGTCTCCCGGACTATAATGTAGCCACTCGCATCGATTTTGCGATTCACAATGCCTACTCACAATACATTTCAGACGACCATTATAAATCTGACCTCCGATTACCCAATACCCATAGTGGTTATGAACTTGAAGTTATTTTTAGTCAGTTATTGGCCAAGTTATAAGGCACGTGTGAGTTATGCCAGGTTGTGAATCGCATCGGGTTCCCAGGCCCGCTGGTCACCGTATCGGTCACTCGGTCGTGCCGATTAACGGACGGACGCGAGATAATACCTGGTTTAGGAGTCTCCGAGTATTGTCATGATATGGAAACACAAAAAAGTTATACTAGTAATATTAAGCTCACGACATTTCGGTTCAGTTCAATTACGAGTAACTTTTAATTTTAATTTTAACTTTTAATTGTATTTTAATTTTGTTCATTTTGTTTTGATTGTTTTGTTCATTTTGTTCAATTTGTAAATTCTTGTAAATGGGTTATTACCTAAATAAACAACAATTTTATTTATTTATTTATTTTATTTAAGAGTCCGCAGTAAGCTCGGCCGAATTTCGCCTTCCCATACAAACGTAGTTACGCTCTTATTTTAAAACTACGTGTTGGATTGTGACGAAACTTTTCATATACATTGACATGAGGTATATCTATGTCTGTAATTAGTTTATATGGTTCCAGTTTATAAAACAAACATACAGCAAAAACAAGTTTTGTATGAAAAACTTAAATTCGCTGTTTTTTTTTTACTATGGTATCTGAAGCTACATAAACTAATTACACACCTGTATATATCTTAGTTTTAAAATGAGAGCGTAACTACGTTTGTATGGAGAATCGAGCTTACTGCGGACTCTTAAGTATACATGGTTGTACAGTTAAGGGCACCAATATGTATTCACTCAAAGTTTCATAAATATGTAAACTACAACCTTATTGTTGCAGAAATAAGGTCTGTCTAGTCTACATATTTTTGAGACTTTGTGGTGTTTACAAATTTGTTGCCCTTGACTGTACCTTGTTTTACCGGCAATTGTTTCATCGAATGTATGTTTCGCAGAATTTTCATTTCATCGAAAACATTTTTTTCTGATTCAGCAAACTTTTCACTAATATTATAAAACAAACCTAACCTAACCTAATGGATTCTACAGAATGACCTTGCTCTACCTAAAAAAATAAACGGTTTCTGAGTAACAGTAATTCGATGAAACGAAAATTCGGCGAAACCATGCATTCGGTGAAATAAGGGGGACACCGACATATACATACATTCACGCCTATATCCCTAAACGGGGTGGGCAGAGCACACGAAACTTGTGTTCCAGTACCACTTTTAGCATAAATGCTGGTACAAAAGATCGACAAAATGTGATATCGCAGTGACAGGTTGCTAGCCCATCGCCCACAACACACTTCAACCCTGTTCCGGCCGACTCTTACGACACCCACAGGAAGAAAGGGGGTGGAGCTATATTAAATTAGTTTTTCGGAACTTACGGAATATTTACTGTAAGCTCGGTGAAGGAAAACATCGTGAGGAAACTGGTTTAATCCCAATCCCAGTTTTCCCTCTGGGCTGAAGGTCCAGATGGCAGTCGCTTTCGTTAAACTAGTGCCGATGTCTAGTCTTGCGATTAGGTGTCAAAGTGGACCCCGGGCTCCTTTAGGGCACAACCGGGAATAACTCTGGGAGGATGAAAAAAATGTATTTAAAGACAAATCGTAACTGGCCACCGAAGAGCAGGGGGCCGATTTTTGACTTTCGAGCGCTCGAAAATTAATTAAAAGTAAATGATATTGTACTGTCATAATCACAGGCACTTACTTTCTACCGGTAGAATTGAATACAAGTGGTCAATACCGCACGTTTTTAAATTTTCTATCGTTATTTCAAAATAGCATTTCATAATTGTTTACAGTTTTCGTGTGAAAGAGTCGAGCGCTCGAAAGTCAAAAGTCGGTCCCCTGGCGGCTGTCTCGCGCAACGCATCAGCATTGCAATTCAGCGAGGAAATACCGCCAGCATCCTCGGTACAATGGCTCGAGGGCCTTTTTTAGATTTAACTTAGTTTTAATTTAATCTAGTTAACGTTAATCATCATATTGTATAAGACAAATGCATGTCGCATCACATTACAGTATATTATCGCACCATAAAATTATATATTTAATACTCCTTAACTCCCTGAGGACCTCCTAATACGCCAAGGGACCTTTCTTCAAATCTCAAACCCCGTGCATTGACCCCTATTGTCTCTGGCCACGAAGCGTTTAAAACCCAAAAAAAACGCCCAATATTCCGTCATTGTAAGCCTGTCATTGATCATTTTTCAAAAAACCAAAAATTCCTCTTTCAAATTGAATTTGGGTTGAAAAGGGTATAAAGTAAAGGCACCAGAAACGGTGTCTGTGGTTTTGCTTTTTTTTCGACGTCAGTTTTGTGTCGAGGTTCTGGAGGAAATGTGGGATTAGGTTTTTATTAATATTTTAGGTATCGAGGCCATTGTGCCCGCATTTGTAAATGCGGGTTAAGTTATTGTAAGGATGAATACATGTGTTTAGGTTCGCTTTTGTATAGCTATCAAGAACGCTGGCGCGAATGGATTGGACCAGTGAATGAAAGTATCTATGCTGCTGTGTGTATGTTAAAAATGTGAGTTTATGAAAATACGTAGGTACTTATATATAGTCCTCCTTGTCGTATCCGACGACGGCGATGCCATCATCCCTATAAGTATATACCTACAAGATAAGCTGCCCGCGTGAATTGGAAAGAACGCAGGCAAACCTGCGGGAAAAAATATAGCCTACGCCCATCCAAAAACCCCATTCTATACCTATAGGTAAATTATACATACATACATACATTCACGCCTTTATTCCCAAAAGGGGGTAGGCAGAGCACATGAAACGTATGTTCCAGCGCCACTTTTAGCATAAATGTGGGTATAAGAGATCGACAAAATGTGATATTGCAGTGATAGGTTGCTAGCCCATCGCCTACAACACACTTCAACCGTGGTCCCTTAGTCGACTTTTACGACACCCACGGGAAGAAAGGGGGTGGTGAAATTCTAACCCGACACCACACGGGTAAATTATATGAAAACAAATTCCACTGTCAACATTCGAATGCAATTTTTGTGAACATTGTAAAGATATTTCTATACAGAAGTCCATTATATATAGGTAAATGCTTCTTTTGTAATCGGATATGTATTCCGGAGATTACCCTTATACTATATACAAACTTACGAAGCTACTATCTCACAGGCTTTTAATCCTACTTATTATATTAGTACCTATATATAATATGCTTATATGTAGTTAATAAATTGGACCGTGGGGACCAAGCGCGCACCGAACTTTCAATGGATCAATGGATTTTACCTCGGTTTCTCAGAAGACTGGGTTTTACCTCGCCCAGTGTCAGCATTGCCATACAACGTGGCAAAACTGCCATCCTTCTGGGCACACACCGCCTGCTGGCGATCTAGAGTTTTACCTTTAGTTTTAACATATTTTTCATTTTCTCACCATGTGTACACATGTTCCAATCGGCCGATACCTGTATTTATGACACATTACCGGTCTCTATTGGGATGTCCGGACACTGTCTGGGTTACAATACGAATATGAAGTTGACTCTATGTTACTCTCACATCAAAAATAACTGCATCAATACAGCCTCAATTTTGCATGCCCGATTATTATTACTAAAAGAGCTAGAAATCCTAGTCCATATTTTCTATCTATTGAGCCCGTATCTATCCGTTGAATATAGGCCTCTTCTTTATTACGCCACTCTCCTCCGTCCCGTGCTAATCTCATCCACTGTTTCCAATTGGGATATAAAAATAAATTGTTACATTACCAATACTTACTCACGAATATACTCTGAAAACAGCATCTTTGAATTTCTTCGCAGAAGTATTCAGTATTCCTCAGGAAGTATTATTTACAAAATTGATATTACTAAATGCGTTTGCTTCGGGATGCAATAGGCTATATGTAGTTATTTCTACACGACATATTTTGGCTACTTTGGCTGACTGTAGCCTGAAAGAGCCTGTTTTAGTACCGTATCCCAAGATTTGGCGTGGGCACTAGTATTACCAAAGTGACTGCAACTGACCTTGCAACCCAGAGGGAAAACTAGACCAGAGTTTCTTAGAAAACATACACATATTCCTGTATTTATTAATACCATATTAATTTAAACATTTACGCATTATTTAGCGTACTGGCTGTTCACACGAGCCGAGTCGGGAATCGAACCGAAGACACATGCGTTTTAAATCAGTGCGTCGCAAATAAACGCCGCGGGACGACGTCATAAACCATTGTAAACGCAAGCGCAGGGGTGGGGTGGAGTCGACATCGTTAATTTTAATTTCTGCGATTATAAACAGTCAATTTACCCTCTTGTTTTTAAGGGAAGTAACTAGCTATTACGCCAGATGAACGATTTTGAAAAGTTAAGGCTCTTTTGTGAGCTGATAAATAAAATCATAAAATGTCCTTTAATATTTAGTTAACATTAAATAATACGTCAAATAAACCCGAAAACTTAAAATGTGCTACTAATTTTTAAACTACAACTTATTTATAGTATTTTCCCGGTCTCGGGGAAACAAGATTCTATATTGCAAAATAATCATTTTCTACAGTATTATTTTAATCTTATAATATTCACATCAACTCCACGAGAGCTCTGCCCAGAGAGTCCGACAATCAAATAAGATACGGGGAAATTAAACTAAGCGCGTACCGCGACGCCGTACGCGGGTTCCGTCCACCAGATCATACTTAAGGGTGGTATTCCACTTGTCCAAGATCTTTGTCCAATGTGTATTTGCGTCTCGCATTTTTCTTAAAGAGTGAGTGAGACGCAATGCACTTTGGACAAAGATCTTGGACAAGTGGAATACAACCCTCACAAATTCACTGCCACGGGATCGGCTACGAGCTACGAGCGTAGCGCGTAGTGATTCTTGGCGGTGAATGCGTTCTAGCATAACTTGCTTTGTGGGTGAGTACAAGTACGTGGTGTTCTGCTCCTGAACGCTTACCATGAGTTTGACAATGACGGCTTACGCTAACTAGTATCAGTTTTCTATCTGTGCATCCCGCACGTACTGTCAAAGTGCAATAGAGATGCACAGATAGAACACTCGATTCTCGTTAACGAAAAATGACAACGTCAAACTCATGGTAGCCGTACTGGTGGTGAGTAAAGCCGCCAGAGGGCTCTCGAGGATGGCCTGTGTTGAGTGCGGCCTTTGTTTCTAACCTGTCAATATAACGAATCGTCAACTTAATAAAGGGTCGGCAGCGCGCTTGTGATTCTTCTGGGGTCGCAAAAGCGTCCATAGCCGACGGCATCTGCTTACCATCAGGCAGGCCGTTTGCTTGTTTGCCACCGTGGTAGTATGGCGCGCCGCTGCTGTAAGACTTGGCTGTGCAATACCCTAGCCGGTTTCACCGGGTGGGTAGTGAAGCTGCTAAGCTGACGGTCCTGGGACTCCTGGGTTCAAATCCCGGTAAGGGCATATATTAATTCATGTGATGAGCATTCATATGTAGGTATTCTTCAAGCACCCTTATTGTTAGTTTTCTGATGACCTGGTAAAGGTTGCTGGAGTCCGCTGGATGCGGGTGGCGCAGGACCGGTCACTTTGGCACTCTTTGGGGGAGGCCCATGTCCAGCAGTGGACGTCTTTCGGCTATGATGATGATGATTGATTTATCCCTTATTGGAGGTCTTGCGCTGATGGGCGCTCCTAGAGCTGTGGCGGGTCGCATCACCGCAATGGCAGGACGGGCTGCGAGCCACCATTTTGGGGATGACAATGTTAGTTGAAAGCTATAGTACGAGTATTCTTCAGTTACGAGTAACCGAGGTTCGTTGGTTTCCAATGCACTCTCGCGTGGTCACACGGATCCCTAAAACCAGAGAAATGATTTGATGTTACGAAAGTGAGTTAATACGTGCGCGGACGAGCCGGTAATTAATAACTTGCGCGGGCGCAACCCGCAAAACAACGTAAACGGAGTTTTAATTAAAAGGAATACGATTAGACGGGGATGAAGCTGAAAAACTAGGTACTAGGTAGGGCTAAAATTATATTGATTTAAACTCACGTTACACAATATTTTTCCAATCTGAACTTAATGACGTATAGTTTATTTAACATTAATAGTGTAGTCATCGAGGTCTCTCGATGTTTCGGATGTGTCACAAGATCCTAGGGTGCGATATGACTGACAAAGAGGTAAATGCATAAACACGCGATTAATGGTCGGTTCTAATAATCAATCCACCGATAGTTTTCATTTTGACACATTTTCTACGGGTAATCTGTCAAAATGTAACTGCCGGTAAGGAAAACTATCGGTGGATTGATTATTGGAACCGGCCATAAGTCCCGTAACCAAAAGTAATAAGTTTAAAGATGTTTGTTAAAAACAATAGAAGAATCAGAAACCTCAAATTTTACCTAATCACCATCATCATTATCATCAGTCTATATAATTCCCACTGCTGGGCACACGCTTTCTCTCACGGATGACTTTCATGGATAGGGAACGTAACAAACTAGACTTTTTCATTAAAACAAAAGGCTTGAGTGAAACACTGGCCCAATATTTTACACTTTCAATCTTAAGGGGCTACCCGAGGTTTTCATCGACTTTTGACAAGTTTTCGATACAGATAATATAATTATAAGTCAAACAGCTATCGGTTCTTCACTCTTTTATCTTCATTTTTGTCTACCGGATTTTGAAAGAAATGAATACATGATTTTGTATTTTTTTAAACATTGTCTAAAAAAACACTTATTTCGTAATTATCTCTGTTGACGAGAAATATCTAAAACTAGCTTCCGCCCGCGACTTCGTCTGCGTGGACTCGGGATAAAAACTATCCTATATTTTAATCCAGGCTGTAAACTATCTTCGTGCAAAATTTCATTCAAATCGGTTCAGCCGTTTAAGCGTGATTGAGTAACAAACATCCAAACATCTAAACATCCAAACATCCAAACATCTAAACTTTCGCATTTATAATATTAGTAGGATATACGAAATCTACATATTTGCATTCGTCTATGACGTCTCTAAAAACGTGTGTAGGGTTTTCATTTCAAACTAATTAACACAAAAGTTATGGCTAGAAAACTGGATTTTTGGCCTAAAATTGTTCAACTTTGATGCCAAATATCTCGACAACAATGAACTTTGAAGTAAATATGGGATACTATATTGCTTAAAGCCGCTGTTGTTAATACAATAAGCTACAAAAAACAGTACAAAACTAAGAGATTCAGATCGAAGTTCATTGGCGTATGGGAGCCCCTTAAGTCATAACATTCATAACAATCCATTTTCAGCTACTAACCGGTATCCGATTGAGCTGAAATTTGGCATAAGTTCGGTGACAACGCGATAATATGACACCAGCGAGCTTATGATGGAGAATGAAGGTAGCCATAGCAAGTCTTAAACACCTCGTGTTTGTCCAATAAGCCCTTAAAACCCCTTACAGCCCTTACAACCCGCTCAAAGATACATGATGACAGTGGAGCGAAACAGTCGCCAAATAAAGATCGTACCAAAATATATATTTTTTAATTTTTAACTTATTGAAAGAGCGAGCGTAGCTTGGGCCAAAACTCATTCGTGGATGTCCCTCTACAGGTGGCATCTCTAAACCGATTCTCGTAAAATTATGTGAACAGCAGGTTCGATAATTATATAGTTTTTATATCAAAACAGTTTTTAGGTTTTGTTTGAATACCAGACTCTGAGTTCTAGAGCTCACGCACAGCCACTATTTTACAAGCTTTTAATTAACTTG
Organism: Epinotia bilunana; assembly: GCA_947049275.1. Classification (NCBI taxonomy): domain Eukaryota; kingdom Metazoa; phylum Arthropoda; class Insecta; order Lepidoptera; family Tortricidae; genus Epinotia; species Epinotia bilunana. The sequence goes on along the minus strand of OX346275.1, from coordinate 9,396,934 downwards.
CAATGTATGCTTGTCCGGGTGGAATCTTGCAACTGAATTTTGAAGCAGATATCTTCAACCAATTGAGCTGAAATTTTGGTTAAAGGTATAGTTTGGATGACAATTCAATATTATTGTACCATCTACCTGATCTGATGATGGAGACAGAAAGTGGCCGTGGGAATTCAGTACTTAACCGACGTAACCCCGTTAAGTTTGGGCTCGTTAGAATCGTCTTAATGAGTAGTTGATGACAGTGTACAGAAAAGTACATTCGGTAATAAAAGCTTTGTTTTTTTTGTCAGAAAATTTATTATATCATGTTGGTTGACACCTCAACGGATTGCTAGTAGGTGAGCCAATCCACTATTTAATTTTATTGTTGGTATTCTGTCCCGACCGTATGCAACATAAAACATTGACAGTCTTAGCAAAAATGCTGTAATACGGACTAGATGGCTCATATAAAATGGGGTTTAAATTCTCAACAAACCTTACCAGGTGGATTTAACCCACAAAATTACAGTTTAAATAAAAGACGGACACATGACACGTAACCATGGCAAGTTTACTAGAGACAAAAAAGCTGATTCACCAAAGTACTATTTAGTCTAAACAATAGTGGAATGTGTTTGTGGGAGGCATGCATTATCTGCATGATCTACACGAGTCATTTATCAAAGCCTGAGGTCATCGGTCAAATGCTTCAATCTCGGCATCGAAGGTCCTGTGACCATTTCGGTATTACCCCAAGCGTGGAAAGTTTATTTAACCTGTGCTCTCTCACCGTATATGCCAAATTCAAATTCAAATTTCAATAATATTCGTGACAGCTAAGACACACTAAAACATATGGAAGACAAAAGAATTTTTTTTTTTTTTTATGATATAGGAGGCAAACGAGCAGTCGAATCACCTGATGGTAAGCGATAATCGACGCCCATGGACACTTACAACACCAAAAGAGTTGTAGGTGCGTTGCCGGCCTTTAAGATGGGAGTACGCTCTTTTCTTGAAGGCTTGAAGGTTATAACGGTCCGGAAATACCGCATATAAATATAAACGCATATGGGTGGGTATAGACCCTATTCCAGATATCTTTAGAAAAATCGTGCGTGAACCGCCAAGAAAAATGTTTTGTTGCGTTTGGAAAGCACTTAAGAGTCCGCAATAAGCTCGGCCGAATTTCACCTTCCCATAAAAACGTAGTTACGCTCTCATTTTAAAACTACGTGTTGGATTGTGACGAAACTTTGCATATACAATGACATGAGGTATATCTATGTCTGTAATCAGTTTATATGGTTCCAGTTTATAAAACAAACGAAATACAGCAAAAACAAGTTTTGTATGAAAAACTTAAATTCGCTGTATTTTTTTTACTATGGTATCTGAGGCTACATAAACTAATTACAGACCTGGATATACCTCATGTCATTGTAATTTTAAAATGAGAGCGTAACTACGTTTGTATGGAGAATCGAGCTTACTCTTACTGCGGACTTAATGATCGAAATTATTAACACTACTCCGATATTTCCCTTTGATACCTAGAATCCTATCTAGATACGAAGAGACGTAGACGATTTTGTCCGTTAAACTTCTAATGATATAATGAATGAGGTACATATGTAAATGTTCAACTGAAAACAGAATATTCAAGTATAAGTCCACACTCAGGCCTAATACTGTATAATTTTCAAGGGAGTTCGGTCATTGGCTATGCATACCTACTTATAGTATAAAAATCTGTTGGTAAAAATGTTTTGTAAATGCTGTTGAACTTCTAAATAAATAAATAAATGAAGTTAGTGAAACAAATTCCACAGTTTGAATGTAATTTTTGTGAACATTCTACGGACATTTTGCATTTCTATTTCAAATGTTTTCCCGAGGGACTACAGTATGGAGTTCTTCAAAAAAGGAGTGTATACATTCTTAAAGGGTCGGCAACGCGCATGTAACACCCCTGGAGTTGCCAGCGTCCATAGGCTACGGTAACCACTTACCATCAGGTGGGCCGTGAGCTTGTTTGCCACCGACGTGGTATTAGAAAAAATAAGTTCTGTTGCAACTCCCAACACGGTAAATTATAGCCTGATAGATTGAATGGTGCGTAAGATTTGTCACAACCCCAACAATATCAGCAACCGACGTTCCAAGCATTTTTAGCGTACATAACGGTGCCTCTATGTTTCAACGAAAAGTTCTATTTAAACTTGATACCGTCTAAATATGAGTGTGCGCTCATATTATTCATAGATATACTTAGTACAGTCAACAGCAAATATAGATGATCATTTTAGTAGGTACTTTGTCGCACTTAACGTAATAATACTGCGACAGTTGGGATGCGTCAAAGTAGTGAAAGTGAAAAGGTAGGTACTAAAATGTTCATCTAATTTTTCGTGTTGTTGACTAGATCAGGACGGTTATCGCAAGACAGCGCGACCGTGTTGCGGCGAGATCCGTTTCTTTCTTAATTAGAACACTTCGAAAGAGACGACACAGCTCGCGCGCCTTATTGTGATAAAACCTTGTAAGACGATTCACTTATATTTTGATAAGATTAAACACTTTTTCTCTACATACGAGATTTACTTGCTACAGGCGACGGCGTTGTAGATAGCCCTTGCGTCTTCAAAGATTTAATACAACAACAAAGAAGACAAAATGGTACGATGGAGCACAATATTACTGCCTTTTCATGGAATACGAAACAAGATAATAATTAACCACGCAACTCCATAAACCAGTCTTCGAATCACGTAAAAAATTCAAAAATGGAATGATTTTTAAAAAATGTATTCGGCCAGCGCGCTCATTTATAATAAGAGAAACCGAAACAAAAAGAACATCGGATTTCGTTCGGAAACGATGCTGCGATAAATATTGAAATATGGAGAAGATATGCCTTTTGTTTTTTTTCGACCTAATGGACTCACGACGCTACGCTACTGTTTTATGACCTATTAAAACGAATAACTATTAGGAGCTGTGATACTGGCTGGTTGTGGGATGCCGGAACGAATTTATAATTGAAACTTGGTATTTTATAGGGCTGTTATTCACAGATTACTTATGTCGCCACGCCAGTATGCGCCTGACCTCCACGCACACATAGTTGTTTACGAATCTCCAGATCCATGTATACTGGATGAGGTCAAAATGAGTAAGTACAAATGATATTGTGAAGAGGCTGGATGTAAGTGAATGAAGTATTTTTATTGGTGTTGACACACTGTGCGTAGTTCGGGAGCGGTTAGGACACGGTTTTAGTGGAAATACAGTTGATGAAACGACGTTATCTTCATTGGGACTAATAAAAATGATTTAGTTTCATGTCAGTCTTATTAGGTTGAAAAGGACTAGTGTTTTTCTTAAAGCTGTACAAGGTGTACCAAAAATGGGGTGTGAACCGATCAAGGGCTTAACAGGTATCGTGTTCTGATAAGAAAAAATAAAATAAAATAAAATTTCAACGCGATTTTTTTTTACATTTCTATGGTGCTCCAAAAAACGTGTCCAAAAATATTTTTTTGGTTTTTTCTTATCAGAACACGATACCTGTTGAGCCCTTGATCGGTTCACACCCCATTTTTGGTACACCCTGTATATCTAAACAAGTACCTACCCAGTTAGGTGCATGTTCATCAACGTTTATTAAGCGTATTTATGTGGCAACTAGGAGGGTTGATATTCTTCGTCTAGGACCTACCTTGCCTAGAAAGGGGCGGCTGATTGTTTATAGTGCAACTGTACAGAGGCACCTTATACAGGGTGTACCAAAGATGGGGTGTGAACCGATCAAAGGCTTAACAAATATCGTGTTCTAATAAGAAAAAACAGAAAAAAAATACTGACGCGATTTTTTTAACCGTTGTATGGAGCGTTGACCGACTGGGCGACGAGCTCCATATAAATGTAAAAAAAATCGCGTCAAATTTTTTTTTTCTGTTTTTCTTATCAGAACACGATACCTGTTAAGCCCTAGATCGGTTCACACCTCATTTTTGGAACACCTGTATATACCTTCAATGCAAGAAATAGAGCCCATTCGTGCAGTAAAATTTGTACCTTATCATACATTTTAGTATCTCCTCATCAGTACATTGTACGGTCCCGATCATCTTTATCAAAACCATAAGAAAAGAAAAATCGAATTGAACACAGTCAAAAATAGCATCCTGTCAGTACGTTAGTACAGACCTAGCCTTGTCTCGTTGCAATAAGGTTCAGTTATATTCAATTTCAAATTACTGGACGAGCGAGCGAAGTTACCGAAGTTCTTTGTTCCAGCTTGTGCTTGGAGATAAAATCTTTCGTATGTTCGGATGTCCAGCTGTTCTCCTCTACAGGTCAATTTTGTGAGCAGGTTCGATAATTACCTAAACAGAATTATGCGACGGTTCAATTATAGGTTTTTTTAAAAAATATGTTGTTTTTATTAATCAGGCTCGCCAGTTCCATGTCTCACAGAGAAACTAGTTTATTTCAGTTTAGGTTTAAGCATATTATAGAACAGATACATTTATTTTGGAACAACCACAAGAAAATACATCACATAAGGCTTAAATCTTAAAGAAGACATCTAATCTAGTGTTGCTTCAGATATTGCGTTCTAGATACAATCGAATTATTTTTACGTGTAAAAAATATGTCGTCAATGGTACTCACTACGCGACTGTTCTAACTGCCATAAAAGGGGATTTATAACAACCACCAGAAGTCAGTTCCCTTTTTCTGCAAATGAAATTTGTTTGGTTGTTAGTGTTAGGGTGGTTTGCACCAAACCGCCTGAGATCGACGTCGTTAGCGGTAATCGTTAAACTTAGAATCTGACTGTATGGAAAGTTTGACAATTTTCTATGGCATTACAGCTGCCGACGCCTTTAACGTTGATCGGTCTGTAATTGTAAGTTGGTACCTTATTAGGTGAAGAAAATCCGCGCCGTTTAAATTACATTTCAATAGAATATGGCGTTTCCACAGAGCCCAGTCAATCGGCCGGTAAGAAAACGCAATTGAGAATAATATAACTTTCAGATTCCAATATAATTCGATCGATTCCAAATTACTTACCCCAACCTCAAACATAAAGCAACTAGTAAATTATTTCCAATATCCGGATGAGATCCATCAGAATTTCAACCAAACTCGAATCATAGACAAATCCCTGTACAGACAAAACAAAAAAAACATACTTTACATAATAACGAACGCGTCCAAACCGCTCAGTCATTCACTCATCGCTCGATCCGAATTAAAAAGTAAAAAGTACATCAACACAAACTTAAATTCGCCGGTGGCCAAGCATCGAACTTATATATCTCCATACGAACTACTAACGTTCCTTAGACAGCAGCGACACTATTGACAGCAAAAGGAAGTTTGTAGTTGTACAAAAGGAACAAGTTCTGAGGATTTCATATTTTGAAATGAGAATTGGATTTGAATAAGGAATCCGAGTTAGTGCTAAGTCACGTTCGGGACTAACAACCTTGGGATGGAGTAGTGTGTCCAAGGCGGCTTGCGAAAAGAAAAGAAATACTGGATGGTACTATGTGCTGTAATTGTACAATTAGTATGCTTTTTCTTCTTTATTTATGTCACAGAATCTGATCACGGAATAGTCAAAAAAGGCTCGTCATTTATAGGCTGCACGTAGAACCGATGGCCGTTGGGACGGAAAGGTTCTCGAGGTGCAACCACGTACCGGGTAGACCTGGTAAAGGTCGCGGGAGACCGTTGCATGCGGGTGGCACAGGACCGGTCATTGTGACACTCTTTGGGGGAGGCCTATGCCTCCCACAAAGAGTGTCACAATGACCGGTCCTGTGCCTAGGACATAGGTCCAGCAGTGGGCGTCTTTCGGATTTCTATATTCGAATATTTTTTTACTCTGCAAATAGGTTCCAAGGAAGAATGCGGCGGGAAAATTGATCTGCCTCTCTGTAGACCGATAGATTATGTATGGAGTAGCTGTATTCGGAATCAGCCTTGCGGAATTTGTCGACCGTTTCTCCCTCGAGGCCTAATTGCGGAATAAAAATACTTGAATTCTGAAATTTATATTCCAACTAATTTGGCCACTGGATGTGATTAAACAAGACATGATTTGTTAGCTAAATAAGGATTGTAATAAAAACCGATACCATAAAGCAGCATAATGTAAGATCGGAGCAAGCTGCCCCTTCAGAAGTAACTGCGCATTTTAATTTTATGATTGGTCATAAAAGGATATAGTTAAGGATGAGTATCTATCTATATTTAACCGTTTTAATTGAATGTGTTAGAGTTCGGTATGGGAGAGCATATAATAAAAATCAATTTAATTTTTAGGTATACATATTTATTTATAAATTACGCGGTCACATGATATAAATTAAATTATGTACAATTAAATAATACAGTTAAATTTATATAAAAATAATAATATTACAGAATTGGTCGGCACCCAACGACCGTTTCGCGGATATTTCTGGTGGCTTGAAAAATATCCTAGAAAGGGTCACAGGTTCGATCCAGGCAGAAGCCCAAAGGGCCACGTAGATTAAATTTCAAGCTTTAATTCGTTTAAGGAAGCTTCAACATCTGTTAGGTGAATAAATAATAAAATTAAAACAAAATTCGTCGACATAAAATAAATTAAACATTTAAACGTTACGGGGACTAGAGTCTCGTATCGACAGGGTGTAACACTTAAATTAAATAAATTATTAAACTTTTTATATTTCATAAAAAAAAATCCTTTACACACTTAGACTCCGAATTGTATAAAAATGTCATCAATAAATAGGTTTCAATTTAGCACATTTACAAGTCACAAAGCTGAGATATCGCAAAAGCAATCATTAAGTCGTTTGGGGGCGTATTAGGCCTCCTAGTGTTAAGTTAGGGGGTCGTTTACGCCTCCAAGACGTTAAGGTAGAAGGCGGCGTGGCTGTCTCCCTTGGAGCCGACGGCGCGCGCGGAGTAGAGGCCGGCGTCGGCGGTGGCGGTGGCGGCGATCTCGAGCCGGTACCGCGCCGTGCCTTCCATCGTGAACCGGTAGCGGGCGGACGTCTCGTCGATCGGTTTGCCGTCCTTCAGCCATTGCAGTTGTAGCGGGGGCTGCGGAGAAGGATAGAGTTAGCGGGTTGCATCGACCAACGATAAACGTTACATTTGACGCCGGCAACTGTCAACCTTCCTCCTCGCCTCGGCGTCCTGATTTCGAGTCGAGGACGCTATCGACCGATGAAAATGCGCGTTATAGTCATCAATAGTACATTGTTGTAGAGGCTGGAAAGCGAACAATTGATGGACGAGCGAGTTTGAGGGCCGAGCCGTGGTTGAGACCATATTTACCCACTTTTCGTGAAAAAGAGAATTTCACCTTATCAAGCTCCGAAGTAAAGAAAGCTGGCTCTGACGGTGGCCGAAGCGGGGTCTATAAGGTCTTGTGCTGGTTTTACATTACATCTACTAAAAGCGGTCACTAGTAGCGAGCGCAAGCCACCCCCGCAGCTGGTGGCTCGAACGCGACCACTTAACACTTTCGCCACCGGACTAAAAATTGAACAATACACCAGAAACCGACAGAACTCGCTAGGCGTGTAAGCCTACTCGAATAAAGATCATTTTGAGTTTGAGTTCAATCCGCTCCGCTTACTCGCTCGCGGTGGAAGCGTTCGTATGAAAATCAGTTGCGAGCCGAGCGGAGTCCGTACGGAATGAGGACTCTTCGAACGCCTTTGTGACTCTTTCAACTCGTTCAGTCAGCACCGCTCACTCTTATTCAGTGGAAGCGCATCTAAGCAGTTCGCCATTGCGAGTTAAACGGACTCCGTACGAAGCCCGCTCCGCTCTGAGTGGAAGGCGGGCATTACGGTTAGCAGAAGAGTGTTACCTTGTCAAGCTCCGCAGTAAAGACAGCTGGCTCGGCTGCTGCGACGGTGGACGAGGCGGGGAAGGCCTTGTACTGCGGAGTGGTCGCCGCCTCGCCCGGTACAGAGACTACCAGCGAGCATGATGAGAACGACTCGCCAGCGTCGTTGAACGCCTCGCAGGTGTATACGCCTGGAAAATACACGGGTCAGTTAGTTTTCGTGCTAGATGTAGGCTTTAGGAAATACGCGGCTTAGTTAGTGCGGTTGGGGGGTCTTAAAGGCCTCATAACTACAGCGGGACTAGCGCACGTGATGCTGCGATGCAACGCGAGTCGATAAAATCTGCCCTCTTCTAATTTGCACCATGCGATTGAGACAGGAGCTCGCGCGCGACTTAGCAGTTAGATATGCCCTAACTATTTCCAGTCGCAGACTGACAAACTAGAAAACACTGCATACAGAGGTCAAAAAATTACATATTTGTAACTCGTATCGATTATGATGATTTTACATGATATTTATGGAACACAGCAAGAAACCGTTGATTGACGCGCGCCACGTAACACAATCGATTTTGGATCTATCAGACGCTACGGTAAACTAAAATGTGAAAAAATACCTTAATTAATTTGAATGTCATGTTCGATTAAAGGAAAAGAGACGAAGCATCGGCTGGACAAAAACGCCTGACGGAGAGTAATGAGAAAAAGTCCATATGAGGTTGCTATGAAATTCTATCAGGCGTTACTTCTTTTTACTTACAACTAGGTACTTGAATATGATAACGTAAGAGTTAGTGTGTATCCAATATAAATAAAAGGTTTCTTTGCAAAGAATCCGACATTCCTATACCAAGTCTTATGGTTCACTCACTAAAGACGGTAAAGAATGTCTCAAATCACTGGTATTTAGCTGGCGGAGGCATTCTTTATAACCGCCTGTGGAGTATAAAATCGTCATGGTCCTGGCCTGGAAGTGGAATTTTCGCGTAGCGGGCGGGAATTACCACTTTATGGCCAGACGTTAAGTGTTGTTTGTACTCGGTCTACCAGGGAACCAGTGGTGTACGTACCGGCGTCCTCGGGGAATATCTCGGCGATGTTCAGCTTGTGAATGTTGGCCTCGCTGGAGTACTGGAAGTCCTTCGAGGGTTTTATCTCCTTGTTGTTGTGCAACCACACCACGTCGAACCGCTCGGCTCCCGTGATTCTGTATACAAACGAGTTGTGTCATAATAATGTGCGGGCCACGAATTTGACTTGAAATTCGTGGAGATATTTGGTATTTTAATATTATCATGAACATAAGCTAGCTTTTATTCCAGAGGACAGATTCTTATTTATCATGATAGTAAATCCAATTAAAAAAACATACATACATACATACATTCACGCCTTTATTCCCTAAAGGGAGGCAGAGCACATGAAACTTATGTTCCAGCGCCACTTTTATCATAAATGTGGGTAAAAAAGATCGACAAAATGTGATATTGCAGTGATAGGTTGTTAGGCCATCGCCCAGAACACACTTCAACCCTGCTCCCTTAGTCGACTTTTATGACACCCACGGGAAGAAAGGGGCTGGTGAAATTCTAATCCGACACCAAACGGGCATAAAAATAATAGTAAATAAAAAATAATTTTATTAAGGGGAAGTAAGTAGTAAGTAGGCCGTTGCCGGCGTAACAATTCAACAATTATTGCAACATTACAATTACTACGCGGGCGAAGCCGCGGGCAAAAGCTAGTAATAATATATAAAAGCATTGGTGCTACCAATTCGACCGGCTGCATGTTGTGTCTATCTAGTACGTACGTAGTAGTAATATCTAGTACGTAAGTACCGAGAGACAGGCCTGCCCCCCTAGTACACTAGGTTTTATGTCCGACGTAAAGCATTCGTCCCTCTTGCACTCGCATATTTGCCAGAATGGGACGAATGCTTTATGTCCGACATAAAACTTAGCGTACTAGCCCCCCTGATGTGAGGATAGAATGGCAAATACTCAGCAAACATTTGATGATCACGTTTTTCGAGAGTTAATGATGATGTGATAAGATAGAAGGGAAGCGAGGAAGAGGAAGACCCAGAATAAACTACATAGAGCAGCTCAAAAAAAGAGTTGATCGTCGTGAAGGTCGTGAAGGTCGTATCGAGATGTCAAAGTGGTTGCCTGGAATCGGAGTAAATGGAGGGCCTACTTTGAGCTACATCAACAAGAACTTAGCTCGTAAATAAGCAGAAGAGAGAATGATAATGTCCGCATTTTAACCACTGTTTTTATGTACGATGGATTTGTCTATCACGTCTTGAACACGCGATACACACATGATATTTCTTTAAAACTCGATTGTTTGCTCATTCAGGAAATGGATATGGTCCGGACTTTTAACACATTATGCGCGAAAGATTTTCTAACGCTACATAGGTAGCCCCATAGTAGACGAAAACACCTAGGAGCATAGCACCTACCTAGTAGATGTTAGGCTGGTTTTAGTGTCATGCGGACCGTCAGTACGGATCGCTAAGCTTAAGGGAGCGTTTTAGAGTAATGCTGACGGGTCCGTACGGACGACCGTCCGCGCGGACAGCTCCGCCATACATGCTGGCCCCATGCTGGTCCGTACTGACGGACCGCATGTCACCAAAACCAGCCTTAAGGGGATGCCTTGATTCGAGTAGAACACGCCCTCTAGACAAAGACATGCTTATGCCTTCCATGCACGAGGAAAAGAATGTAACACTTCGGGAATGGCTTTTTTGGACCAATTTCGATAAATACCTAACTTAGAGAAGTTTTATTTAAATTTCATAAAGTGAAATTTTAGATGAGATAAAATACTATAGTATTAACTTGATTGTGTCATAAAATAATGTATCATTTGAGTAGGCTGAGTAAAAAAAGGAAAATACAGACCCAACTTTGGATTTTTTTTCTATCGAGGAAATTTTAAGCAATCATGTACCGATAAAATCAGATAAACAATCATATAGTCAAGAAATGATTCTTGACTATATATACCACAGACAGATATATGAATATCTGAAAATCAGACCTTATTGTTTATTAATCTAGCCAGAACGGCGTTTCAAAGCACGCGATAATTACCAATGCACGGCCTTAAGGGAGTGTTTTAGAATAATGCTGACGGGTCCGTACGGACGACCGGCCGCGCGGACAGCTCCGCCACACATACTGGCCCGTGCGTAGCGATCCGTACTGACGGTGCGCATGTCACCAAAACCAGCCTTAAACAAAGGTTGGGTCATACCTGCAGGAGAGCGTGACGGCGTCTCCGTCTGTGACGATCTGCGAGGCCGCGTGGTCCACGATCCTGGGCGGCTTGTCACCGGTCTTCGCTCCGGCGGCCGCGCTCCCTTCCATAGCTGCAATGTCACAATTGAGTATCAAATAAACTTCCGAGAGCACTTAAACGGACACGTTAATGCTTGCACATTTTCAGTAGATCTTCGGATAAAATTGGAGGAGTTTCGTTGATTTCACAAAGAAGTATTACAATGTTCAGTTCCGCTTTACAATGATGTATCGCTCTCAAACTTATTAAAATACCTTCTTCCATGAATATATTTTTTATATACAACGACGGTGGCAAACAAGCATACGGCCCAGGACTGTTGGGTTTGTTTCGGCGTTTCTTCTTGACAGTGGTCTTCTTTTTCAGAAACGCTGGTAGAATTTTGACTTGTAAAAGTGCCATTACGGCCTACTTGCAGAATAAAATTCATTTTTATTTCAACAAACGTGATTTTTTCGCCGTTTTTATAGATAAAATCAAAAAAAACAAAAATCAATTATTTAATTTGCAAATAGGCCACAAGGGCACTTTTACATCTCAAACGGTAATTTACAGTAAAATAATAATAATAATCTTACACAATAATAATTTAAAATTATATATAAAAGGTTAACAAACTAAATGTCACTAAGTTAATGTAAACAAAACAAAATTGCAAAATATGACCATTACATTCGATATAAGATCTGTATCAGCATTAACTAGAAGTTAATGATATTAATTCAGTATTCCAGAGATGTATAAGGTCTCTGAGCGTCCAAATACAATTAATAATTATTCTAATATTCTAAGAGATGTATACGGTCTCTAAGCGTCAAAAGAATAAGTTTCTGTCAAAAATGACATTTCTGGTACAAGCTTTTTTTGCCGACTGTACTTTTCTGTAACCGTCATCAAGACGATTCTAACGAGCCCAAACTCGATGGGGTTATGTCGTTTTATTACGGAGTTCCTATGGCCACCTTCCAGCTCCATCATCAGATCAGCTCCACGTCATCATAATATTGCATTGTCACGCGATTTGCATATTCGTGCAAAATTTCAACTCAATCGGAAACCGGGAAGTGGATCAAATTTAACTTGCAAGATTTGATTACAGACAGACAGACAGACAGACAACGGGACAGGTGAGACTAAATAGAAAGAAAAGAAAGAAAACATTTATTCGTGGACAAAACAATGGGTATACAAAACCAAACACAGTAAAAAAAAAGTAGCAGGGTCCACGAAAAGGCCCCGACTCAGCATGGTGCTAACCTAGGAGGCCAGCGCTGGTCTTCCGTCGGAACCTTTACATGAGTTACCTCCTGGAAGGCAACACAAAACAAATACCTACGCTAAAACATATTTTAAAGAATACATAGGTATCTTAAGTAAAAATAAGCAGCATGTAAGTGCGATAGAAATAAAAGCTTGTAAAAAAGGAACATTGATGTAATATTGTCAGAGATGTACAGGGTCAATAACAATAAAACGTGTCAAGGTCGGAATGATGTCTCGTCAATACGATAATAATAATGGTGCGGAACCCTTCGTGCGCGAGTCCGACTCGTACTTGGCCGGTTATTTTACAGTTAGCAAGTATCGGAAAGGGTAACAATTGTGTGTGTATACTCACGTTTGACGGTGACCTTGCACTTGGTCTCGACCTGTCCCTGGCTGTTGATGGCTCGGAGGGAGTATTCGCCCTCGTCCTCGGGGAACACCTCGTGGATGGCCAGGGAGGCTACGCCGTTCTTGTACTTGAGGTCTAGTACCTGTTGGATTAAAAACGTGTTTAGTATCAGATCAAACGGAAAGTAAAAGTATCAGTTCAAAATTATCTAAAACTGTATATTTGCATGCAGAGACATATATGAATGTGAGTAGTTTAATCGAGCGTGAGTAGCAACCAGATCATTATGCATCAACGTGTGAATGTTACGAATACATAATGTATGTGTAGTTTGAACGAACACATTCTTAAAAGTCGCGACAGTGTTTCGAGACAAAATCGCGATGACAATAAAATTTATATGTTAGCTAGCATACAATGTTTATTTGATTAGTGTTGAACTTAGGTGTTAAACAAAGAGCATCTGCTTGCTAAACAGTCAGATTCAGCACGTTCACAAGGCTCGAATGTTCCTCGAAGCCGAAAAGTCCAACAAATATGGTCATTTCGCCGGTTAGCGACCACCTAATTTCATGTGCCGGTTGGCGACCACTTAGCTGAGTTGGTGAACTGAAAGGATATTTTCTCAGTTTTTTATTAGACTTTTATTCTAAAACACCAAAAAAGTGCATGTACAACTAATTGTGTCAATAGGGTCTGCAGAATTGATGTTATCTTCAATAGAAAAAACCTTCTCCTTCAGGTGGTCGCTAACCGAAGGGGGTCGCGTAACCAGCGTAATGACCCTACGCAGCCTAAATAACCAAGTCATTTCTGTCCCCTAGATTATGATGCAAAGAGCTATAATGGCATATATAGCTCATAATCTAGGGGGCAGAGATGAGTTGGTGATTTAGACAGCGTATTTTGAATTAATTAATTATTTAGTCAGTTAGCAGCGTCCCCGTCTCCGGGCGTCTCGGCCACTAGCGGGCATGTGCAGCAGTGCTCACGTCGGAGGAGGCGAGCGGCTTGCCGTTCTTGTGCCACTGGACGCGGGGCTCGGGGTCGCCGCGCACGGCGCACGCCAGGTTGAGCGGCGCGCCGTCGCGGGCCGCCAGCACGTCGGGCAGCGCGCGCGCGAACGAGGGCACGCACATGCTCGAGTCGGACGCTGGCACTGGAAGGACAAACGGCCTTTTATTATACGGTTGGCCATCTTTGGAGAGAACCGAGCCGTCGACGAGAGTTATTCGGTCAACCGACTGGCTGCCGCCCGTCAGGAGCAAAAAGTAGGACTTGGACCTCGAGGTCAAAATTGGAGGGTGGCCGCCGTTTCGAATATTCTTTTTTAATCTCGGATTGCGTTCAAAATTTATCTCTGAAGATCTAATCTAGGCAGTCTAAAAATAAAGCCGAGATCCGAAACAGAAAAAGGCCGCCATTTTGAATATCTGTTAATGCTCGTTAAAAAGATCCTACGAAAAATAGTATACTCACAGACTAGCTCTTTGGTGGTGCTCCTAGACCTGGATGATGCGTCGGAGTCAAGTTTGGCGCCGTACTTCTTCTTGGACGCGTCCACGGACGTTTGTGGCGAGAACTTCGGGCGAGCCATCGCGTACGCCTTCACTGGCGGGTCGATCGTCACCTGACACGGGACAGGTCAAGTCATTGTAAGTGTCTGCTAATGCTAAAGATATCTACACAAACAAGCACACTTCCGGGGCTTATAAAGTCTTGTAATACAAGCAGAATTCTCTTTCTTATTGAAAAAAGGCTTCCGCTTGTACAGTTGGCATCATATAGTTAGCAGCAGATAAAGTAGCCAAATATATCGTAACACATCCTTACTCCTACAGTAATAAAGACTTGTTGCGATATATTTGACTACTTTGTTTGCTACCAACTATATGACTTTGACTGTACGTATCACAATCGTATAAGAGATGAGCCCTTGGCGTTACTAATACTAACAGAGACATTTTTTTATGTTGTAAACATGCAACATGCAAAAGCTGTCATATACACTAAGCTTCAATGGGAATGGTGTATTTAATTTCTACTTTACAGGGCAATGACAGTTTTTCTACCTGTTGCCGAAAGTGACAGCGGAATCTATTAAAAAACGCCCAATTTGAACTGTCTATATACCAAATTCAACGATAGACATATTGGGAATATTTTTATAACTCTTGATGCGACAAAAAGTGCATAGTTTAAAGCCTCGGTCACTCTGAATAGGCCAAACGATTCTAGTCAATAAAGTCAAGAAAAAAAAGAGTCCAGCCTGGGTGGTTTTGAGGGATTTCACTGGTTCGTGATTTGAGTTTCGATAAAAAAAAACGTAGGTGTCCAAGTGCGCCTTTGAAACGTATATGTATAATTGTAGGTATATTAGATTTAGTTACCTTAGTCTTGGTGATGATGGGCGGCGGCGCGGGCTTGATCGGCTTCTCGATGTAGCGCCGGTCACCCGAGTGCAGGAAGTTGTGCGCGAGCGCAGCTTGCTCCGCGCTCACCACCTCGCCTGCAAGCGCACAGACAATCAGCACATTGTAGATCGCAACCGTCCTTGATCCCAACTTATGTTGTAATACTACAACTACTACCTGTTTGACCCTTTCTATTTGACGATGTGTGATGCGAATGATACTTTGCGTCTCTATTTATTGGCGGAACCATACTCGTTCCGCAATTGGAAGAAAGCTTTGTTGTGGAGTCCCGCAGGAGCCCATTTCCCAAAGACTTAACATGCATACTACTAGAATGCAAATACAATCAACAGCAAAAGGAATTCAAAGTACAAGGTACTCAAAATTATACAAAACTATTGACAGATCCGTTGGTGCGTGGCAGACGTTTAGAGCACCCTGTACTGTCAGTTGCTGTATCAGCGGAAGTCTCTTTCTAATAGAAGGAGTTAATAATTTACTTTAAAAACAAAGTTTTAACCGACTTCAATTTAGTACTCCGCCAAGCCACGAGAACATTTCTTTTCCAATTTACCTCATGAACTGATTTCCGAGAGCAAATGCGTTGATTATTATAGAAAAAAAACCCAATTGCTGTATGTGACCCGAACAAAAAAAAAATTATGAATCGGCTCATCAATGACGGAGTTCTGAGGTAACAAACATAAAAAAAATAAAAAAATAAAAAATACAACCGAATTGAGAACCTCCTCCTTTTTTTTGAAGTCGGTTAAAAAGAAGCTCCTATTTTGTAAAACATGTTTGTGAAACAGGGATCTGATATTTGTGTGTTTAAAAAGCCATCGAGTAGTCGAGCTTAATGTTATCGTTGCGTGTTTATTATTGGTTATGGGTAGCCATCACGTACCCTCAACGATGACGACACAGGAGGTCTCATCGGTTCCGTGGCAGTTGGTGGCGATGCAGGTGTACTTCCCGCTGTCCTCGGGCCGGCAGTCGATGATCTCCAGCGTGACGACGCCGTCCGAGTTCGACATCGAGTAGTCGTGCTTGGATAGCTCCTTTCTGTCCTTGTACCTGTGGGCGAGATTATGTATAAGTATCAAGAGGTCTGGGATATTTTAGGGGTCTCAAATTCATTCGATTAAATTGCTAGAAGTTACCAGGTCCGCACTACTGGCTACTATAAGAAAGGCTCAAGATCGAAGGGAAGGCAGTAGTTGAAAGAGTCACCCATAGATGTATCCGTAATAGAGGATACGGCCATAAAGAAGACGAAATTGCTAGCGATGCCTATTACTTTGGAGTTGAGGTGGAGAGAGAAATCTCATACATTGGCATTAAATTTAGGTGTCATAGTGAAATATCATAGTGGCTAGTAAAAGAGACTGCTCTTGATATAACGTTGTTCGAGTTGTACATGTTTCCTGTTCATGGCTTCCAATTCTAGCGTTTTTGCTACGCTTTTTATGCCTTTATTCATCAACGTAGCGACGTTACAGCTAGGAACATGTAGTCTCGCCCGATTCTTCGGTAACTAGTGAGCTGCTGGAGCTGTAATGTGACTGTAAGGTGTGGAAAACTCCTGCCAGCTACAGTGCTGGAAGGCTGCCAACTGAACTGGCAGATGGGTGGCAGATCTGGCTCGATTTCTGCCTGCTTCTGGTGAGCTGGAAGGCTGCCTACTGGAACTGATAGGTAACTGAAAGTTGTCGCTGCTGCCTACTGAGCCAGCCCGCCTTTTGGAGCAGACAAGTGTGGAGGTCACATTTCTCGATTGCTACCAGCTTCTGGTGAGCTGGAAGGGTGCTTACGGGAGCTAAAAGGTGTCTGAAAGGTTTGATACACCTCCGGCAGCTACTGTGCCGGAAGGCTGCCTACTGTAGCTAGCGGCGTGTAAGGTCCTACCAGAAAAAGGGTAGTTACCATTTGACAGTCGGCGGCGGGCGGCCGCTGAGACAGCAGAGCAGCTTGCAGGTGTCGCGCGCCTGCATGACGCGCGGCCGCAGCTGGAAGGTGAATACTGGCGCCGTCTCGCTCGACTCCTGCCAGAACGTGTACGGGAGGGCGGAGCGCCGGCGCGGCGCTTCGGGTAAGTGTTGGCGCTGGACCTTGGGGACCGCTGCGGAAGGAAAAAAAGGATTACTTACTGCTAATTACGAGCATAACTAGCCACCAAGTATCAAGTGTAGTAGTATTTTAAATCGTATGACATACATTTAAAATAGGCAATTTAGTTTCACATTGGGCCCGATTCTACAGTGGCCTCTAAACTTCCTAATTTTATTTAGGTGTCGCTAAAACACTTTGCTATTCTATGAGCAGCTGTCATAATGAAATGACTGCGCTAATTTCAATCTGACGTTTCTTATTTTAGGCGGTCTATACAACTTACTTAGCTGCCTAGATGCTATTCTAAATATGTCGTTTTTAATCTGCCACCTAAATTATGTCTAAAAATTAGACAATTTAGTTTTAGGCTAGTTAAACCATGTGCACGTAGAATCGGGTCCATTAACAATATTCGATACAAGTTACAAATGGACAGGACATTAATTTAGTCAGTATTTAAATGTCAATATTCAAGAATAAAATGGCATCATATTTTGAATTAACTGTAATAGGAAATAGAGTAGATATTGTTTCTCTTTTAAAATCGAACGAATCAAACAATAAACACTCTGTTCCAATTTAGTATTGTATATGTCATTGAAGAGGAGCTTTTGAATAGGTCTTTCGGCAGCTAGAGGACAGGTTATAATATAACACGTTTAAAAAATAATAAAAACTTTGCATACTTTAAAGTAAGACACGCTCAAGGTCAAATAATAAAGAATTAAGGAAATAGTCTGTAAAGTCGCCGTCAATGGAATTTGCTAACTATGTAAACAAACCGCCATAGTGAAAGACAATTTCAATATGGCGATTTGTTTACATAGTTAGCAAATTCTATTGACGGCCACTTTAGTTAAATCACTCATGAAAAGGACGTAAAAGTAATTGGGCCTATCTTTTATTTTTCTAAATTTCGAACGAGCGAGCGAAGCGAACGAAGTTCTGTGCTTCAAATTCCATACGTTTAGTAACAAAACCGACAGGTTAAAGGTATACTTAAACATCGCTTAAGCTAACCTTAACCTGGCATTTATTTAAAAAAAGGCCCGCGAGTTGTACAGCTCACAGAGGCATTTAATTAATAATATAACGAAATTTAAAAATGACCTGAAATAGGGACAAACGCAAGTTGAAAAGGCACTTCTTAACAGTTTATAGCGTTTATTAAACTAACCTTTTTGAGTACAAAATCATACGACACAAGTCCCCACACAATTCAAGAAACCAACTCAAAAAACTCAATATCCTTAAAACAGGGATTTTTAAAAATAGCCAAGGAAAACAGTGGCTCACAAACTTTACCGAAACATTAGGTATTATATTCTACTTTTATAGTTTCACACAGCCCGTTTGTAACTAGTTAGACAACGCCAGTATCGGTCCACCTGTAAACTGAATAGATAGTATACCTATTTCCAACCTCGGTTGATGGCACCGAACGATCGCAGGGTTAATAATAGCTTTGTGATCTCGCGGTGACCTGAATATGCTAATTAGCTGTTTAATTAATTGATATCTAGCTCTCAAAATACTAATTTACAGTATCAGAAATTCAGATATTTTTAGCTTATGAGATGTATAAATATTCTGTTACTAGTCCTCGGTTTTCTTGTTTAGTTTTTAAGTAATAACTGTGGGTTAATGTTTTTTATGGAATTTAGCCATCATTGACTACGAAAGGATATGTAACTTGAATGTTACTTGAATTTAGATGAGTTATATTAATATTTGACCTCTTTAACTAACTACCTCTAAAAAGGGTAATAAGTAATTTCCCGCTAAACTCTCTCCCAATTTACGGTATTATTCTTTAAGTTAGGTATATAATCAACTGTATTAATTAAATATAAAAATAAAAATAGGTTATAACTATAAACGAAAGCATTATCTTTCGGTATTTTTCTGCTCAATTCGGTATTCTAAATTTATAGTAGGTAACCACGCTGAAATATTAGACAATTTTGTTAGAACACCAAAATATGAGATAATAAGCGAGATACCGATACTTGAATACCGGTATTTTTGTAGAGTACCGGCATACGACTCCTGGATTTAGCTGAGATACCGCTAAAATAATGTACACCTTATCCACCATCATAAAGCTACTAGGAGCCAAATATTTCGGTAGGTACGAACGCCAACATAGTTAACTGACCATCCTGTATTTATATGGAACCTTATTACATTGCAAATAAAGAGCACGGATGGTCAGTTAGCTGTGTCGTCGATAGTACACGTCTTTATTACTGCAAGAGTAGGAGGTTACTCACGTTGCACGTTGAGGAAGACAACTTCCTCGCGGAAGCCGTAGTGGTTCTCTGCGCGTACGACGTATTCGCCGCGATCTTCCAGTTTGGCGCGGTTTATTATGAAGTAGTAATCGTCGCCCGCGTATCTGTATATAATAAAATAGGTTAGTTATGGTCGTATGTGCAAGTCATGGTCATGGCACCAAAGTGTAACGAAATGTCGAATGAAATCGTGCATATGAAGTAACAGTTGTCGCCCGTTAGCAACATAGTTCATTGCAAAAGCTATCTTTATCGTCGGGGATAGTGCAATACCGCGTTACTAGCACTGGTAAATAGTGCGTAAATAAAACGGTCAATTTCATTTTTAGCATCTACATAAGATGTTTTTTAAGATGACAGCTGTGAAGAGTAAAACCACTATAAGATGACACGGTGCTTATTATCGCACCCATTAGAGAAGGGCCGTATGTGATTGATTGCAATGCCGTGAGTGAGAAGTCGAAAAGAGTACATCACATTGTATGTACGCCGTCGCTAAAATGCTTAACTCATTCAAGACCAATGAATCACAACAAGTCATGCCTCTAAAGTCTAGGTCTAGGAGGCGTTAAGGCGGCTCCAATGTGCCTGAAGTGCCTCACCTCTTCATGAACTTGACGGACTGCCGCAGCTCGTGGTTGTTGTGCGACCACGTGACCGTGGGCGCTGCGCACGCGATGATGCGGCAGTAGAGCTTCACGGACTGGCCCTCGTAGCAGAAGGCGGATTGCGGCCGGATCACGAAGCGGGGCGCGGCTTGTCTGCGGTCTGTTGGATAGAAAGGTATTACATTAGTATACTCGTAAGATTAGATTAACCTTTTATATTTTAGATTTATCGTGCGTTACATCACGGATGAATCAATCATGACGACTGCTAATGTTTGTACAAAGTTGCGTTTCGCTGCTTAATCACAATGATGCAATATTATTATATACTCCAGATAAAAAAAAATAACTAACCACATGTGTTCTTAATTCGTAGTAGAAACAGGGATTTACTCTTTTTCTCAACAACGTAATTTAGCGACTATGAAAGCGGCCACGGCCACTTCTGTTTAACTTACTGGCTATTTTGTCTATCACCCACCGAACTGTCCATAAGCTACGGTAGCCTAGTGGTTCAGGCATGCGGCCGTCAAGCGGCGGTCGTGGGTTCGAATCCCGGCTCATACCAATGAGTTTTCGGAACTTGTGTACGGAATATTTACTGTTAGCTTTTCGGTGAAGGAAAACATCGTGAGGAAACCGATAGACCCAATAGGGTCTAATTTTCCTTCTGGGTGGGAAGGTCAGATGGCAGTCGCTTTTGTAGCGCCTATGCTTGGGATTGGTGTCAAAGTGGACCCCGGGTTCCTTTAGAGTACAACCGGGAATAACAATTGGAGGACGACTCACCGAACTGTCCATCGTAGATCTTCCACTTCTCGATCAACAGCTTCCTCAGGCTGCTGTACTCGCTGAGGCGACCGATGGGCAGCGCGAAGCCGGCCCAGTCGTCGTAGCGGCTGCGCAGGCGGTCGCGCAGCTTCTCGTAGCGACGCGACTCGATCGTCGCGGTGCGGGACGACGTGTCGCCCGCGAGCCAGGGGTGGAGCAGGCATTCGTGCGCCGTTAGGCGCTTTCTGGAATTAGGTTGGGTTAGTCGTGGGGAACTGATAGGTCGCAAATAGCTATTGTCGCCTGGATAAGGCAGTTATTAGAGATCAAAAACGGTATTTAAAAAAATGAGCATATTCAGATCATTTACTAAAATAACTTTGCAATGCATGATAAATCTAAGACGATGAATTCGTAGTTAAAATTCACTTCCCATAATAACACAATGCCACACTAATAACATGACTGTGACGATCAAAGAGACCTCAAGTTACAACGTTGCAACTCTAAACTAGCAACACTGAGGTTACTGAGGCGCTGTTTCACCAGTGTTGCCAGTGTGCCTTTTCTAAAAATAGACTTTTTACAAATACATATCACAAGTTTGTCAATTTGACTCTGGAACATTCTTTACGTGATTCTATATTTTGCATATTTCTACTATTGTCGTATGTCCGCCTCTCAACTTACTCCTTATTCTTGACCAGCAACCTCCTGATGAAGTCCTTGGCGTCGTCGGAGACGTGCATGAAGGCTTCATCATCGAACTCCCAGTCGCACGCCTTCACGTTCTTGAGCGTGTCGATGTCGTTGTTGCCGGCGAACGGCGACAGGCCGGAGAGACTGTGGAGGGAAATGAGTATCCTGGTCACGGGCATCAAATTGTAATGGAGTCTTTGGAACAATGTTGTTCCACCTGTGGGTCTATTAGTTATAGTATCATATTAGTTTAAAGAACCAATGTTCGCCCGTTTTCCTAGCGGGGCCTTTGAATCAGAAACCAAAGTAGCCACCAAACCACAGAATGTAGAAAATTTAAGTTAAAAACAGCTAAGAGGAGGGCATCACGAAAGATTTTATTTTTATGTTCTTAGGGGTGTCATTTCCCACGTTGAAAACGATATGAAGGCCGATTTATTTTATTCGTATGTATACAGTATTAAGTACTTCCTAAAGAAATCGCACAACTTCAAGAACGCATTCGAAAAATCAAGGGAAGACAATGTTAACGTATATTCGAGGCAGATACACGAAGCACTTCGAATGAGGTTGATCAAAAAAAGTGCTTGGTCGCAATACCCAGTCCAATAAGTAGGTACTGGCCTTTCTCATGAATGAACTCCAGAAAGATTTCGGTATATGATACTTACAGCACATATGACAGTACACCAACGGCCCACATGTCTGTGTAGAAGCCGACTGGCTCTCTCTCCACGATTTCTGGCGCAGCGAACTCCGCCGTGCCTGTTGAGATCTTGACCACTTCGTTCGGATCTAATTTGGTGGCTAGTCCGAAGTCAATGATCTAGAGGAAAAAAAAATAACCAAATTAGCGTAGGTTTGTAACTCTTTAATGACCAGTGTCAGCGTTATTTATATATTATAGTATATTTAATCCAATTACGAGACACAGAAGTATATTTGTGCCATAGAGATGCATTGCATGCATTTCGAGGTTATATAACTCGACTACTTCTCGTACTGTGCTTGTAAATACTCGATGAGATACCATTCAAAGACGAGCAAGTCCACGCTGTAGCTTACCTTAACATCTGTGCCCGTCCTTGTCTGGCACATGACGTTCTCAGGCTTGAGGTCGAGATGGATGATGTTCTGCTCGTGCATGTGTCTCACTCCCTCGCAGATCTGTCTCATGTAGTGAGCTGCCTCGGCCTCGGACATGTTGTAGCCTGGTTCCGTGATACGCTCGAACAGCTCGCCTCCGGACAAGCTAGAACATGACATTTTTATTTGACAAAATACTGAGACGATAAATTTGATGCTAGTACAAAATACTGTACAATTAAAAATCAATGGTATGTCGAACTTTTCTTTCTAGAAAACTGGCAGGAACGAAAAATTGAGGCAATAATAACGCCGACTATAAAAAACTCATCTCTTTAAAATTCCTAACCTTTAAAGCTATTAAGCTGAAACCCTGTCGACGGACGGATATACAAATATACAACGGAACTCATCAGGGTTGACTTCGTTTAGGTGCAAAATCATAAACAACATTTTTTATATTTCAAATAAACATAAAATAGCCTGACGTCCTATTTAGAAAAATATCATAAAGCGGTTAAACATGACAAGCGTTAGCAGCGATACAAACGAACAAATGTATCGACACATCAGCTATAGATCGTCTGTCGCATGCATCTAAACTGAATCGCTGCAAAATCTCGCCGTGTGTAACCGCTCTTTTAGATAAATATTGTCAATACTCACAACTCGAATATGAGGACCATCTCATCGTCATCCTCAAACGCATCGTGTAAGTTAATCAGCTTCCTATGATGGAGCTGGTTCATTATGTCTATCTCCTTCTTAATGAGTTCCTTCTCCATCGCACCCGCGACCGGGATGAACTTGGCAGCGAAGTAGTTGCCGGTGGCTCGCTCGCGGCAGCGATGGACCACGCCGAATGCACCTGTGCCTACAACATTGGCGTAACCTCATGCGACTGTCGGCGGTATTGGGGTAGGCGTAGAGGTCATAATTGCGTGGGGAGTCATGCCGTCAAATGTTCATAAATCTGAGAATGAAGCCGGACTCATACTTATCTGACTGATGCGCTCTAACGCCTGTCATAAAAGGAACCCTCACGTCGGAGCGCATCTGATGAGTGTGAGTCTAACCGTACGAAATGACCGAATCAATATCGTTCTGTTGCGTCACATAAGTATGAATCCGGCTTTAGAATTAGAATAAAGTATCGTCCCCGGTAAAAAAAGATAAATATATCTAAACTAGATGGTCAAATAAGATCCCATCTACTTTTTCATTATTCTTTACATACGTTATTATTTTCTGTGGTGGAAGATAGTCAGTTAGAAATCGATTACCCTGGTACAGTCGAAGTCTAATATGTATACATGTATGCCTATTACAATGGAATGAGGTACATAAATGTCTCTATCGTCTACTGTACTTGTAAGTGTAAGAGTATTTACCTGTTGGCACACCTAAATAAATAAATGATATTTATTCATTCGGAAAAAAAATTGATCCCCGGTTATATATAGATGTCTTACACCAAATGCCAGTTCAAGTTTTAATAACTCAGTGGGTGCATTCTTTGACATTACTGGCCGAAATAAGGTATAACGGATATTTGTAAAAACGGGTGTTAGTGAATCATTGCCATTTTTATTACTTTGTCTAGCCTTTCAACTAGGAAAATGACTTAGAAAATCATTCACATATTAAATAAAGAACATTTTGAACGTGTTTCTACTATAGCGTGCCAATCATAGATAAATCTACGAAGATGCGCATTCTTAAAACTAAAATAATTTAAAAATATACGTATATAAAAAGCGCAAAACGTGCATACGATTTATCTACTAGAAACTTTATAAATAAATAAATATTTTGTAATTTTAATAAGAAAATTATCGTTTGGGATCTTAGAAACAAAAAACAGATCCCATCCTACGATATTGTACGTTTAGATCATGCCAGATATAAATAAACAATACAAGAGTGTGCGTGCGAGAGAGACGTAGATAGAGCAACACTACATCGACCTATTCACACACCTCTCGCCTTCCGTTTGGACGCGCACTTCACGAAGTCACCTGCGAAATTCACCAATATAATAACAGGTGTAAGGCTCAAATTTGACTACATGTTAGTTAGTTCTACTGGTTACTACCCGCAAGCAACTTCGTGGGTGTGGTTTAGTGTTTTCTAGTGTTTATTCTCATGCTCGTTTGGATTTTAATAATAAAATAATTTCGTTCTACCATTCTTTAGACTATCGCATTCTCAAAGTTATACTTTATTGTTTTCTAAATTAGAAATAATAACGCTAAGTTTTTAAGTCAGGCCGCATATCAACTAAAACTTATAAATCACAAGCTATTTATTATAACTAGTTACTGCAATTCAAGTTTTTTAATTACGCATTCGATTATTCGCGCATGCCATATTCGAGGCACCAAATAAAACAGTTTCTATGTTTCATTATGTTTGGTCAATTCTACTTTATTATTATTATTGATCATGCCCATTTTAGTTCAAACTGTTTGTCTGTTTCTTACAAATATAAAAGTGACAGATCACAAAAACAAAAGTATTTCCTAACAAGTGATTATAACAAGACACCACAGCCACCACAGCCGTGGCTTAGACAGAATGCTTTCGTATAACTGAGCCATGAACCCTTTTGTTTTGCTGCAAGGCACACAGTCATTATGTTTCTTCCATATTGTGTAATGAATGTTTCGTCTGATATTGTTATTGTGCGATTTGTTTGTTGCTTTGTAGCAAACAAATAAATGCTTTACGTATTTTATCTTAATTTTCAAGTGTATGCTTCACTCACCAATCTCCTCCAGTATATCGTATTTGTCGTATACGGAGCACGTGCTAATGTCCACAGGCTGCGGCACGTATTTACTGTATATGTCGAACACGTAGCTGTCATAGTCCTTCACCGGGCCGTGGTCGGCGTTCGAGCGGATGCGTTTGCCGGATTCGTCCACTGAAATAGAGGGATTTAATTTAGTGAGTTTTACAGTGACCATCCAAATATTCTAAAAATGTAAACTATTCTTGCATATTTCGCTTTAAAAACACGTGTAATGTAACATTACTGTGGCAATATGAATTTGAAAATTTAATAACAGCGATAATATACTATAAGCATAGTTTCTAAAAATAATCCTGGTCACGGCACCAAAATGTAAACATGCCGAACATCATTAAGATGATGTATTATGCACCGATTACAATAAAAAAATAAAGGTAAACAACGATCTGACTATTTAAATAATTATATTAACAGACCTATAAAGTAATCGAAAATAAAATATAAAAAGGCACAACTCGTATATATAACTTACTATACTAGTTCTAATTGTGTAGGATTGCCTCAATATAGTATTTTGTTTAAATAAATAAAGTCTTGAAGAGATCGCTCTTTAGAGATAAGACCACCTGTTGTTAATCTGTTTTTTTAGGTTGCTATGTCTTTTTTATTCACGTTTTGAGGTGTACAATAAAGAGTATAATGTATTGTA
The DNA here is from genome assembly GCA_947049275.1 of Epinotia bilunana. Classification (NCBI taxonomy): domain Eukaryota; kingdom Metazoa; phylum Arthropoda; class Insecta; order Lepidoptera; family Tortricidae; genus Epinotia; species Epinotia bilunana. The sequence continues at coordinate 9,370,704 of OX346275.1, read as the reverse complement.
TAATAGCATGTCAGTCTTACCAGGGTATTCCTTCTTCTTGTACTCCTTCTTGATGACGGCCTTGGTCTGCACCAGGCCGGTCGGCTCACTTGGCTCGGAGCGCCCGTAGATGTTCTCAGCGTACACCCTGAACTCGTACTGCTTGCCGGGGACCAGGCCGGTTATCGCCATTGTTGTGAATCTGAAATTATTGGGACGTTAAGCTCAAGTTGGTCATAGCCAGAAATGTGAAAGAAATACTAATAAAGTTAAATAATATGCTGCACTTTACTGGGGCTAAGATTTGGAATATCTAGATTACACGAGATGAGTGCAGGCAACGAGGCCCATATTTACAAATACCTTACAGACTAACATACATATCAATATATAAAACTTATAAGTTGCACAATATCAGGTTACGACGGCGACGCGCATGTTCTGGGTGTCAAATAACCGGCCTCGAAATCGCCGGAAAACTATACCCGTCGGCCAGATCTTCTCCTTTATGAAGTTTGACAGCTTGTCAGTCGGCACTCTCACCACAAATGAAGTGGAATTCACTTTGTGGCGGGACTCCAACCGCTCGACCCTCAGGGTGAAGTTGGTCTTCAAACGCAAGTACTGGACGAACTCAACGGCTTTCGTCAAGTAGTGCAGACGGGACACGTATAATATTAAGTCTTCAATTATTATTATTATTATTAGTTTTTATTTAAATCTCAAATGTGGCAATAAACTTCTTTTTTTTTAAATAATGTAAAATCATGTGTAATGTAATGAGGCGCGCAGATTATTTTTATTTTTTATTTAGGCAACAAACAGTCAAATACAAAAATAAAAGACCTTGAGTGCCATATCCTAAAATTACTTACATTTTAACTTAATCTTGCTAAGGAGCGGTAAGAAGCGAAAACCATTCGCAAATCGAGTGCATTTTTATAATATATTTTATATTTAAATATTTGTCGCAGAGGGAAAAGTTTAATACTTATGATGGTGCATGTGTACACACGTATACGTACATGTAAAGCAATAATATTTATAAAAGTAAGTCACCTTATTCGCATTCGAAAGACTAGTTTAACTATTACTCCTACTTACTTACTTAAACTGATTCCATACAAAAAGGTCCCTTCTAGTTGCGGCCACTAGTGGTTTCAAATCTCACCTGGTATTTCCGACGCGTATCCAACTGGACATCGGATGCTCTCTCTTCTCGACCAGGTAGTTGGTAATGTCTGAGCCTCCGTCCCATACTGGAGCCTTCCAGCTGAGGGCCAGCGAGTCCACGCCGATGTTGTCCACGGCGGGGAAGCGCGGCGGGTCGGGACGGTCTGGGGAAAATGGACCGTGTTAAATGGTGTATCAGCCATAAGAAAAAATGGATTGTCTGCTTGTTACCTTACCCAAAGAATAGGGTATTTGACAACAGTGAAAATAAATTGTTTTTTCATTAGCAACAGATTAACATTACGATAATACTCGGATAGTATCAGTCTTTCATTTATGTTTGCAATTTTAAGATTTTTAAATCGATATAAACTAACAATAAGGACGATGTTTGATTGTGACGTCACAAGCAAGTAATCCCAACAAATACCATGCTAACGGAGCGTTTTTGACGTTTCATAGAAAGAAGCTGATTTTACTTTTGTCAAATACCGTATTGGAATATGCACTAAGTTTTTCGGAAGCGTCTATCATCAATTCTTCCAAGCAAGAAGATAATCTAGACATTATTGGGATTAGGCTTTATCATGTGAGTAGGCCACTTGTCTGGTAGAATTCCCCAAGCCAACTAAAGGCTAACTTAGTGTCAAGTCTGGTGTAACGGACAACCGGGAATTTCCAAAGCACAGAAGAGTTTAGTAGCCACACGAATCGGTTACCCATCCGGAGACAGACCTCGGCCTTCTTTGTTTTACCAGGAGGGCCAGCACAACTTGCTGCCAAGTGAACGCGCGCAACTGCGAATTTTGTCGCATTCGCTAGATACAAATTAGAAAGAGGAGGGTGGATTATCTCGTCCCGTATCGCGTCATGGCGACAGATGAGCTAGCCCTGCTGCGCAATCTAGGTTGTCAGCGCTTCTAATTCTAATTCCACTTGTTTAAGATCTTTGTCCAATAACCATTGCGTCTCACATTTTATTAAACAAAATGTGAGAGGCTAATACATTGGACGAAGATCCGTCCATTGTATTAGAATCTCACATTTTGCTTAAAAAAAAGTGAGACGCAATAATTATTGGACAAAATCTTGGAAAAGCGGGATACCACAATTTATGTCAAATTCGACGATAACCTCACCGAATTGAAATTGTATCAAGTTAATAAGAACAGCGCATTAACTTGAAGTGTATCAAGGGTATGAAATAAGATTCTTGAACAACATGACTTACCACTGATCTCAACGTTGATGATGGCCGTGTCCGAGCCGAGCTCGTTCTCGGCTGTGATCCTGTAAGGCCCGGAGTCCAGTTTGCTGGCGTCGCGGATCGTTAGGATCGCGTGACGTTCTGGAATAGGGAAATAAACTAGTTAGGTCTATTATCTTAGGGCCTGTTTCACAATCGCCGGATAAAGTTATCTGCCAGTTAAAATTATTGCTATCATTTTCTCCCGTCATATAAAAGAAAAGTGACAGCCAACATTTATCTGAGGGATATATTTTAACTGGAGATTGTGAAACAGGCCCTTAGTATCTTAAATTAAGTACCTACTCATTAAGTGAAATGTAAAATTTCTTTTCAGTTAAATGTCTTTAACCAGAAAACCAATATTTAGCTTTACCCATAAAAGCTGATCTTTTAAAAGCTCGTGTCGTGTCGTATCTGGGAATCAAAAGACAGGCGTACTGAGAGAAATGGAAAATACTCCACCGACCAGAGTCGTCTTAAAGCGATGATTTAGCATTATCGAAATGTTTTTTCGTTATTTTTATATGGAAAATACACCAGAATTTTAATGCTCGCTACGTTTTTTTTTCAATCGAACCCATATTTTGGTCTATTGATAAAGATAGGATTTTTCTTTTGGAATAAAGCTTGAACCAGGGTAGCGGGCAGGCTTTTTTGGATATTATTTATGTGCGTGCTAACTGGGCAGGTCCAGTTACCAAGAACCAGAATTATGTCGTCGTATTATGTATTGCTCCGCATGGGAATGTTGCTGGTATGGACAAGAGTAGGTGGACAAAAAGGCTTTTGGAATGGAGACCACGCATGGACACCAGAACCGCACGCATGGAAGTGGAAAGAAAGAAGGATATGTTCAGGAATCGACTACAAACGGCTGAAGATTATGTATTATCCCCTTACACCCGGAATAAAACGATTTGAGCTTATGTTACTTACATAAAACTGACGATATTTTAAAAATTGTGATTAAATAAAGTTCATTTTTAGGGTTCCGTACCCAAAGGGTAAAAACGGGATCCTATTACTAAGACTCCGCTGTCCGTCTGTCACCAGGCTGTATCTCATGAACCATGATAGTTAGACAGTTGACATTTTCACAGATGATTTCTGTTGCCGCGATAAGAAATACTAAAAAAACAGAATAAAATAAATATTTAAGGGGTCTCCCATACAACAAACGTGGTTATATGCCGTTTTTATAGATAATTAAAATGACGATTTTTTTTTGATTTGGCAAATCATGATTTCTCGGTTGCAAAGGGTCGCATTACCCACCTTTCCTCTCCACATGGTAGTGGTGTCCGGACTCGATGGTCTCGCCCTCGCGCACCCACGTGATCTTGGGCACGGGGTGGCCGGTGAACGGAATCTTGATCACCACGTTTTCACCCTTGTCGAAGTAGGCGGTGTCGCGGAAGCGAGGTGGCACGTTGAGTTTCGGTGCGGCTGAAAAAGGGAACATTAGCGATTGCATTGACTAGTGTCGAAAGACTGTTGTTAACTCTTGAGGAGTTACGTAAGTAAGCGGCCTCATTCGTGATGAGTAGGTTTCTATGTAGCCAGCACTCCCATAAATCATTAGCTTCGAACGAATCAAAGGCTGTTTTTGACTAAAAAATTGCAGAAGGAAGGTGTTCACGTATGTTTAAACAGCAGCTTTCCACATCGGACTAGAGCTAGCGAACTACCGATGTTACGAGTCGATTTTTATCCAACGCGTTGATTCGAATAGCGACCGAACTTGAGTCGTTTAGATCCTGACTTAACTCGAATCAGACAACACGACATGCCCATCGCTAGTTTGCGAAGTGAAGAACGCTTTTGATTACGCCATTAAACCAAGGCATAACTAGGGCTGACTCCTGAAGAGTCAGGACTCACTCATGATGAGCAGCTCGGCTCTGGTGCTCTTGACGCCAGCGCGGTTGACGGCGCGGCACACGTACTCGTCCGCGTCCTCGCCGAACACGTCCACAACGGTGAGGTAGTGGTTGTCGCCCTCGCTCCAGATGCGGTGGCGGGGGCCGTTGGTTATCTCGCGGGCGCCTAGAAATAAAAGTCATTAGATATCATACTTAACAGAAGTCTACATTCTGGAGTAACCTAGCAGTTTGCATAATTGCGTTAAGCTCCGGTCTAAAAAGGTCTAAACCTATCTGGAAGTATAGAAATGGTTATTTAAACCGTTAACCAAATTAAATCTTCAAAAAAACGACACCAACGTCTTAAATATTTGACGTAGTTCAACGAAAAATGTATCCACATCTAGTGAATGTGAGGTTTATAATGTCAAAAATGCAAAGATTTAACAAAAACAACACTTAGAACAACAACTATTTAAGGCCCCTTGTACTATATTATGTTAAAGAAAAAAGAGACTGTAATTTTGACTCCACAGTCACTATTGATGTAGTTTTGTGGAGCAATGTATCTTTCTATTCATGACTAATTTTAGTTGTTAATAAATAAACATAATATATAAAAACAAATGAAATTAATAAAATGATCAAAAATTAACTTTTCAGTGCTCACGTTCGTAAAGTTAGTGTTTATGTTTTGAGAATTTTAATTCTTTATATACACACTGTTACGTCAAACTGTAGGATTTGAAATCAATCGTATTCCCGAACATAACACGAGCGAATAATATTAAGTACGAGTAGTTATGTGTACTCACCCTTGTACCAAGAGATGGTCGGCTTGGGGAACCCAGTGATCGTGCAAGTGAACTTGGCGTTGTGGTACTGAATGCAGTTGGCGTTCTTCAGCGGCTTCACGATCTCGGGCGGAGTCGCGGCTGGAAACAGTACATGATTGAGTACACAGCTAATAAGAAACGCAAACACATTGTTCTAGTTTTTTTTGCGATTGACATGAGACACTATCCTGTTCTTGATTGCTTTCATTGTTATTGACTTGGACATTTCTGACAATTTTTTTTTTACATCTGTGATTTCAAGCTGAATCTAAACTATCGACGCAGTTTCATAGGAAATGTAAAGGTAGACTGTCTCGAGCTGGCGAAAATTTTCAGGTCTGGTCGGACTCACCTCGCGGGTCGACGACCTTGACCTCCTGGCTGGCGGTGGACGGCGGGCTGGGGCCGGCCTCGTTGACGGCGGTGACCCTGAACTCGTACTGCCGGCCTTCGATCAGGTTGGAGCAGTTGTACTGGTTGGGCAGGACGAGGGTCGGGTTCACGCGCTGCCAGGTTGACGTGCCGACCTCGCGCTTGTCGATCCAGTATCCTGAGGGTAGGAATGTTTAAGAAGGAAGAGCATCATAGAAAAGTAAATGAGTGCGGAAAACGCACTTTGGCCAGGGGGAAAACAACATATTGTACTCCCCTAGGGCCTATAAAGAAAGCCTCAGACATAATATTACCGTGCCAATTACCTGCCATCTGCGACATTGTTTTAGCTCCCTAGGCGAGTACAATTATGCGATATTATTAGTTTTTCGTCGCTTGTTATATTTCATAACTTTGACAAACTTTAACACTTTCACTGCCAGGAACCCACCTAGCGGGTGCCTACGCCGTAGTCGCTTTCATTACGGGATCGGCTACGAGCGTAGTGCGTTGCGATTCTTGGCAGTGAATGTGTTAATGGCTAAATAATTAAACCGGGAAATGTACGAGAATTTACCTTGGATCCTAGAACCTCCATCGCTCTCAGGCTTCTCCCATTCCAAGTGGACGAAGTCTCCTCCGACCTCCTTGATCTTGGGGATGCCGGGAGCAGACGGCGGGTCGAACGGCGCCTTAGCCTGTGACAGTTTCAATATCAATATCTGCACTTTCAATAAGCAACTGGTATCTAACTGGAGATAAAGGTACTCGGTTCTTCATCCGCATAGCATTTTACCGTTTGTATCCTAAAGGGAACGCTTTGGCAACGATACCCAGGATTTGGTATTGGCACTACGAAACTACCATCTGACCAAATCCCGAGGCAGGCAAGAATGTACCCGATTATTGGAGGGAAATTGGCGTACCAAGCTGAAAGCTCCAAAATCTCAGATGGAATTAGCTTGGAGCTTTCCCTGTCATCACCGATTTTGTCTGTGGTGACACAATCATCATCGCCCTTAGTTAACCAAGTTTTGAGACATCTAATCTTTATTTTCGATGTACAATCAGCTGCAGAGAAACGTGATCTTTCAGATTTTCTGCAACTTTTATGTTATTTCTAACCAGAATTACGATCTCTTTCCATCCCGATAGGAGAATAAAAGTTTCACAAAATTGACATATATTTTTGAACTGTTATATTGGTTTATATATGGAAAACACAATAAGGAAAAAACTCTGGGTATTTTTTTGTCATATTAAGATCGCAAGAATCTTGGAAATAACATAAAACTCCTAGAAACTCAATAATAGCGGCTTTTTTTGAGAAAACCTCAACTGTTCTCACAATCGAGTAGAATAAGTGACTGTGAAAATAATCAATAATGTCGTATTTTCTTGAAGAATCATTAAAAATGTAGTCAAATGGAGAAAAAAGCAACCCAAGTGGTTAAATAATCACAAAGTTATAGGTGTCCAAAGTTTTAAGAAGGTGCATATTCGTCCCTTTTCCGCAAAACGCAACTTCATATGAAACGATTGTCATTTCGCAGATTGTGACGTCACCTCTCTGTACCAAGCAATATTAAAACGGTTGTAGCTTCGTAATTATTTGAGCTATCTGAATGGGATTTTCGTCACTAGGCATATTTCTTTGCCTTCTTTCTTTTGGAGTACTAATATTTCTGGAGTCTACACCCGTCTTGAGCGCGATCGGAAGGGAAAAGCTGGACGTTACACGATCGTAAAATGAAGGTGTTACTGACCCTGATCGGGTTGGCGGCGTCGCAGGCGGGCCCGACGCCGTTCTCGTTGGCGGCGCGCACGCGGAACCGGTACTCCTGGCCCTCGGTCAGGCCCTGCACGGTGAAGCGCGTGTCGCGGACCGACGAGGCGATCGTGATCCAGGCGGTGCCTGCCGAAACAAAACGTTAGTAAGTTCTGTCGAAAATTTCATTGTTGATACAAGCTTTTATTGCCTACTGTACTTTTCTGTATACCGTCATCAACTACTCATTGAGACGATTCTAACGAGCCCAAACCCAACGTAGTTACGTCGGTTAAAGACTGAATTCCCATGGCCACCTTCTGTCTCCGTCATCAGATCAGACGATGGTACAACAATATTGAATTGTCATCCAAACGCCTTTAACCAAAATTTCAGCTCAATCGGTTAAAGATATCTGCTTCAAACATAAGACCCGGACAAACATACATATTGCAAGTTAATTAAAAGCTTATAATAAAAGAGAAAGCATGTGATTAAAATGATGGGTAATCGCGCAATGCATCATCATAAGTTTGTCGGAAAAAAAATCTGACCGACAGTAGTCGCTTTAAATATGAACGAGGTGACATTCCACTACTGTATTTCTAAAATAAGATCGTCTGTAAGTTACCTAGTCTCGCCAAAGACTGAATACATGCATGTGTGTCTTCTGTAACGCCTTGGCCACGACTTTGGTCTTAAGCGACCTGCGGCAGCGGTTTTTCTAATTCATTGCGCATGATTCCAACTAACCACAGCGCAATGAACAGATAAAACGCTGCCACAGGTCGCTTAAGACCAAGTCGCGGCCAAGGCGTAAGGCGGATCTTTTCTTCCTTGTCTCGCCGGCTAAGCGTGTGCACTCACCGGCCGTGTCGTTCCGCTCGACGACGTAGTGCGTGACGGGCATGCCGCCGTCGTGGCCGGGCGGCCTCCAGGTCAGCGCGCACGAGTGCTTGGACACGTCGCTAGGGGTCAGCTCCTGCGGCGGCCCGGGCAGGCCTGTCACGGTCACCGAGAACGAGTCTGAGGTCTCGCCGGAGTTGTTCTTGATCGTGATCTTGTATGTGCCTGGTGGGAGGTAAAACAGTATTTTATGCAATCGTTATATAATGTATGTTTTTTCAGTCGAGTACCACGTTTAGGCCACGAAGCTTGCCTAATTAAGGTACGAGACTTAAGAAGCTAATTATATACAATACTTTTTCTACGAGTCAACTGAACTAATTAAACAAACTTGGTGTCTATTGAAAACAAAGTGCAACCAACAGCTCTTCTTTTTTGTGCGTTGATGTCTATTTACCTTTTGACTTTCTCATGACGGCGTCCTATTGGTCAAATACCTTAGAGTTCAGTAAAGGCGCCACGTGATTGGTCGATTTCATTTTAGTTGTGTCAACAGTTATGAGATGTTGAGTTGGGAGCTCCATAGTAAAAAGTATGTGATTTAAGTTTGGTGTACGAAGTCTTAATTCAAACATTAAGGTCGACGAGTATAAAAAGGTTACTTTTGTGAGAGTTTACTGCTTGAAAAGTTCCTACAGTATATATAGTTCAGGGCTAATGCGATACAATACAAATACTCTTTATTAGACACCTCCCATAGATAAAGTAATTACAAAAGAAAACACAGATACAGGAAGACAGTAGACATATATAACAAGCGTTGTTATCGCTAAAGAGCGATCTCTTTTAGACAACCACTAGCTGATGCCCGCGGCTTCGCCCGCGTGGTTATAGGAAAATGTAACATATTAAATTTTCCCGTGGGAATTACATGTTTTCCTGCTGAAAAAAGTAGCCTATGTCATTCTCCAGCTTCTAAACTATCTCCATACAAAAAATCACATCAATACGACGCTCCGTTGCGACGTGAAAGAAGGACAAACATACACACTTTCGCATTTATAATATTAGTAAGGATTGGGTAGTGGAGAAATGCCCTAATATAATGCCCCCAACTTTCCGGTTAAAAATCCATTCATGTAGTTCGTAGCCATGTCAATACAAGTTTACAATAAACTACCAGGGGCCCATTTCTCAAAAGCTTGTATTTTGTAATACAAGCGGACGCCTCTTTTCCACTCCTTCTGTTAGAAAGTGACTTCCGTTTGTATTACAAGTTACAAGCTCTTGAGAAATGGGCTCCAAAACAGATTTTTCTCAAACATACAATGAAATGTCGTCATTATATGCGTTCAAAGTATCACGTTTCGGGCGGAACAACTCGAAAGAACTGTAATGGAATTTCATACAAAATTGAAGGCCTAGGCCGGGAAGTATTTTTTTTAAACATTATTTGTGGCACAGCATCACTGCGTTGAGCCATGAAAATTTAAGTTTGATTTCTTGGAGGTATTTTTTTATGTATTTCATTGCATGTTTGAGAAAAACACTATACATACATCAACGTGAAAAGGGGTTTCCAGCCTCATAACTATATGTACTCGGCTGGCAATCTCTTACTTCCCGGCCTCTGTAGTAATGTACTATTAAAAGGAATAAGGATCTTCATCTTATTGCATAATGCGACCAGTTACACTCGTGACCCGTGTCATCCTAGTCTTTTTTTTACACCACGCCTGATAAGTTGGTACCGCAGCCTATAGACGCTTGTAACTCCAGGCGACTTGCATGCGTTCAGTCGACTCTTCAAAGTGTCATTTTAGTATAACTCACCCATATCATCCTTGCTGATGTCCTTAATGAATATAAGAATGTAGTCATCGAAGACGGTGAACTTGAGGTGAGGCGACTCGGACACCTTCTTGCCGTCCTTGGTGAGCGTGACGTCGGCGGGTTGGTCACCCGTGTAGAGGATCTTAATCTTGGTGTTGTCGTGCTCGGGGAGGTGAAGGTCGCCCGGCATGCGAGTGATGCGTGGCGGGTCTGGGGACGAAGGTTGGATTAGATTAGTTTTCAATCATTAAACGGTATCACTTTCTAACCTTGCTGTGAAGCTACTCTCTTTTACTTTTAATAGCTTAATAATCCTTCGATATTTCTTGATTTCGACTTCTTATTATAAAAAAATATCGTCTTCTATTCTCTTCTATTTCACACTACCAATAATTTACTTTAAAAACAAAGTTTTAACCGACTTCAATTTAGTACTCCGCCAAGCCACGAGAACATTTCTTTTCCAATTTACCTCATGAACTGACTTCCGAGAGCAAATGCGTTGATTATTATAGAAAAAAACCCAATCGCTGTATGTGACCCGATAATATTTGAGGACTTCCGTCAATTCCACAAGGATCACCCTTGGCACTTCATTAGTTGCTATTTCAACGGAATCTTATCAGAATCTGTGATATACTTTTGTACTTTTAAGTACATAATTGAGGAATTCCATAAGTCATCTGTGGTCTTCATCATCAATTCCACTCCACCAATTTATGATTTCCGGATGTAAATACATGAGTTATAATAGAAAATACCAAAATCACTACACGCGTGCCTAATATAATTGAGGAGTTCCCTCAATTCCTCATGGATCCCATCATCCAATTGAATTTTCAAAAAAATGGGACCCACCTGGAAGCATATACTTACAAACAAAAAAAAAAATTATGAATCGGCTCATCAATGACGGAGTCTGAGGTAACAAACATTGAAAAAAAAAAAAAAAAAAATACAACCGATTCTCAATTCGGTTGTATTTTTTTTCCTCCTTTTTTTTGTAGTCGGTTAAAAACTAAATTAAACAAACCGAACTTAATTTAACTTAACGTGTAATGCTAATATAGTCTTGTAAATAGTGTTAGTAACACTTGGGTTACTAACACTATTATGGATCTCGGTCTGAAATAAACAATTTATATTCTTACTAGCTTATGCCCGCGGCTTCGCCCGCGTGGTTATAGGAAAATGTAACATATTGAAATTTTACCGTGGTAATTCCCGTTGGAAAAAGTAGCCTATGTCACTCTCCAGCCTCTAAACTATCTCCATACAAAAAAACACATTAATACGACGCTCCGTTGCGACGTGAAAAAAGGACAAACAAACACACACACACACTTTCGCATTTATAATATTAGTAAGGATATTATTCAATGAGATTTCAAGGCCTAGCATTAATACCTTATCATCATCAGTCGTTCCCTCAATACTGAAGATTGTGACATCATATCTTGTATAACCTATGGACGCATATATTCTATGAAATTGGGTTGCGGAACCTCACAATGCAGCTCTTTAGAGGGATAGTATAAGAAGCTGCCTTGCATAACCAACTTATCTGCAATCGAGGAGAATTCCGTTGCATACCATGAATTCCTTCAAAAATTCAAGAACACTACGTTCTACTCTTTGGAAACACAGCGGGTCTGAGCGAGTTGTGGCCCGTTCCACGAAGCTTAAAGTTAAAATCGCCCCAGTGTTGCCAATTTAGCCTAGTAAAATCGTAACTTATGGCTTCTTGATCGGCACCTGTAGTCTGCACTAGAGTCCGATCTTGGTTATACGATATTCAGGAATCAAAGCCGAAAGACGTCCACCGCTGGACATAGGCCTCCCCTAAAGAGTGCCACAACGACCGGTCCTGAGCCACCTGCATCCAGCGGACCCTCGCGACCTTTACCAGGTCATCAGTCCACCTTGTGGGGACCGAGCATAACCCTCTGAATTTGTGGGTGACTATGAACCTTCTCATGAGTTAGATTCCGTTTTTCCCCTTCTTGTCTATCTTCGGGTAGTATTGGCAGTGACGAGCTCTCGCCAGGCTTGCGTATCAAATCTCTCCATCTTTAGGTAGCTCAAAGCATCAGCCAGGTAGCTGTTTTCTTTCTGTCCGTCTAAATACTCACTTCCGATCTTCAGGTGGCCAGTGCAGTAGATGAAGCCGATGTTGTTGACGGCCTCGCACGTGTAGTCACCCTCGTCGGCGTCCGTCGCCTCCAGGATGTTGAGCTTGAGGACACCCTCGCGGGACTCCGCGATGAACCTGTCGAATAATAACACTTTTAAGTTCACGCGTCAAACAAAGACATAGTGGTGATCATTTTTTTTTTAATTTATTAGTAACCAATACATCTTCATTTCATAATGCTCATTGTAGTGTCTTAGTTGTAGGTTAGATATAGCTTTATGTTTAAAAGAGTGTTTGAAAGGTTTATGACAAAAACAATTGTTTACATGCCAAAACGTTTGTTAACGTTTTGGCATGTAAACCATAGATTTTTAGCAGCAAATATTAATTTCTGTCTACTGAATCTACCGATGTTGATGGCTGACCAAACTTGGCAAGTATGCACCTTAGTTCCTCGAACGATATTTTTGCCCCTCGCTCGAAGCAATGACGTTAGACCTAATGTGCCAAGTCAAGACAAGTCCTAACAAGATTCCCAGCCCGACACTTTGCCGTTTCTCACGGAGCGGACAGTGGATGTGAACCTATATAACCGACACGAGATAAGCTGTAAAGCTTGGTAGTAACAGTTTAGTTTACTGCTTAATATGGTGCTATAAGGCATTGAATAAAAGTTTCTTAGGACGTTAAAGCGCTAAGTATAGACCTAACATAATTACGCACCTGATTGCCAGCATTACTCCCTGCCTCGCCTTACCGGGCCGCCACCGAGAACCTGATTGACACGAGAACAGTCAGCGAGTTGTATCTTTACGTACCTGGTGCCCAGCACAACCTCCCTGCCGTTCCTGAGCCAGCGTCCAGTGGGCACGGGGTTGCCGGTGGCCGCGCACTCGAGCGTGAACGGCCGGCCGAGCGGCGCGCACATGTGCGGAGGCATCATCTTGACCCATTCGGGCTTCGTGCCTCCGATCTCTTCGCCAGTGCGGACTGGCGTTGTGCATGATGATGGCTCGGACTTTCCTGGGAATAATAAGATAGGAACATGTGAGACTTAAGAAGAAATGTACAAAACATGTTAATGTTTCATGTTAATGGATCCAGGAGTTGTTAAACTCCTGGATCCTTTATAATCCTTTATAAAGAACGAAATGGACGCTCACTTTAAGTCCTGGCACTACGCAAATAAACTCATACGAAAAAACCGAGAGTACTTTATAAAGTACACGATATTTACCGCTAAAAATGTGGCCATAGTGACGGTATACGGAAACAATAATTTTAGACCTTAAATCAAGCTGCAGAAAGTATTCAAGGACTAAGTACTTTAAAGGAATCTCGGTTTTTATGACATCTTTAAAAAAAAACAGGGTCCAGGAGGTTATTCGGTGTCAAGGATTTCGTGGCGTTAAGCTCGTTTTTCCGCTTTGTAGAGGAAAGCGGCTACGAGCCACGCATCTACCTAGCGAGCTTCTAGCACCGTAAGATTTCAATACATATTCTTTTAAATCAGCTGTATGTATCCTCTTCGTAAATAAATTCTAATAATTATACTGCTCAAGATTTGTTCAAAAGTCTGAATCAGTTCGGATTCTTATGCTGCCAATTTTCACACTCGGATAAAAGTGAGATTATTCCGAAGTTTTCTCCAAGCCAAAAATGACAATACGAAATATGATGATGCGATGCGATGGGAGAGAGATGAAAACTTAATTTGCACCACTAGCGAAGCTTTTATATGGTCACTGTCATTTCAAACCGACGCTACGCCCAGCATTCTGCCGTTCACGCAGTTTTGCTGACTACAAAACAAATGACTGTCACTCACCGGCAGAATTAACGGCAATAATCCTGAACTCGTAGTCGGCCTTCTCGATGAGCTTCATCGCAGTGAACGTGCTGTCGGCGACATTGTAGTCGTTGCACTTAACCCACACGCTGTCACCCACGTCGCGGCGTTCGATGATGTAGCCCGTGATGCGAGATCCTGTTGGAAGAGGATTAAGTCTCAAAATATTGGCTAAGCGACGGAGACGCGGGAAATTTAATTAACCCTATTCTGAAACCTAGGTGAAATTTTGAGTTCAAGCCTTGTTTTCTGGCTTGTAGAGCAAGGTAATTTAGCGCAAAAACGTGCACCTTGTGAGACACAATGTCCAGAAAAGGGTTAAAATTCAATACGTAAGTATTCATAAACGCTCTACAAGCCGTTTATATTCGTTTGTCCTTATCTGTCACTTTGAAGTTTGTGTTCGTAAGAAAGGGAAAAAGCACATTTTATTTAGCAGAGGGAAATTAAGTTTTATGAATAAGGGTCATAGTCTAGTGGTTTATCTCTGCACTTCCTTTGTTTTTTAGTGTATGCTTTTTTGAGTGCGCCAGTTTTTCTGTAATGTTTGGTAATGGCAAACTGCAGGGCTTTTAGTATGTCCCATTAGTTCTTGGAAAAGTTACTATTTTTTATATATTGAAATACTATTCATTCACGACTTGATAAAAGTTTTATGCAAGTAACCAAACCACTGCGAGCTGTCCTAGTATTCTATTGTGTCAGCATCGTCCTATTGCGTGATCCTACCAACTGCGCCAGTTGTCTAAACACTTGTGCAACTCACCTCCATCGTGTGCCGGTGGGTCCCAGCTGAGGTCCACATAGTTCTTGCCCACGCGGACCACGCGAGGTGCCCTCGGAGGTCCAGGAGGACCGGCAAGAGGCTTGACCTTGAATCGCTGAGAGCTGGCGGAATATTTGCTGAAGCCGGCGGCGTTCTTGGCGCGGACGCGGAATTCGTATTCGCATCCCGCTTCGAGGTTGTATGCCTGAGAAAAAGTTTGAGTGTCAGTTGCATGTGTCAGAATACTAATCAATTTTGTGTCAATTTACACATCTAGAGCTTTATATATTGCCACACAGATGGGTTTACGTATTTTTTCTGTACTTATCGTCTCATATTCTTGGCAGCACAACAATATTAGGCGAGTAACATTTGCTTTTAAATATTTTATCTGTCTTTTATTTAAGTATCTAACAATTTTGTATGTAATCCTATTACGGATCTCTCGTCTTGCTGCGCCCGAAACGTGACACTTCATTGCAAGTTTGATAAAAAACCTTTACGTCACACCTGGCCATAATGTGAGTTATACCGCACGCTACGCGTACGGGAAAACTCACATTATGGCCAGGTGAAGACGTAAAATTGTGTACTCACCACGGGCAGTAAAAAAGATAGCCCTCTATCGCATATTTACTACCCCCGCCTGCGGCTCGGGTCACAAATATCTGCGATTTCGGGCTCTCTTTCTTTCACAGCCCTTGGTAAGTAATGTACCATTACGTTTCTTACAAGAAATAGAATATTATGCAGCACAATATGTGTTCAGACGATTTTTTTTATGTACCAACCTGGTAGTGACAATCCTTGACGAGGTAATCCGCGCTGTTCCACACGTTGTCCCTGACGTCGCGGAACTCGAGCTTGTAGCCCTGAATGCGCGCGCCGCCGTCGGACCGCGGGCGGTCCCACACGAGCGTGGCCGTCGAGCCGTCCCAGTCCGTCACGCGCGGCGCGCCGGGCGGGTCGGGGATCGTGAAGGGGAACTATCAACGAGACATATTGTTGAGGCGATGCCTTTATTTGAGTCGAACACGCCCCCTAGACAGAGACACGCTGATGCCTTCCGCGCACGAGGAAAAGACATGTAACACTCTTCGGGAATGGCTTTCTTGGACAAATTTCGATAAATACCTAACTTGGAGACGTTTTATTTAAATTTCATAAAGTGAGATTTCTTGATTGTGTCGTAAAATAATATATCGTTTGAGTAGGCTGAGTAAAAAAGGAAAATACAGACCCAACTTTGGATTTTTATTCTATCGAGGAAATTTTAAGCAATCATGTATCGATAAAATCAGATAAACAATCATATAGTCAAGAATCATTTATCTGAAAATCAGACCTTATTGTTTCTTAATCTAGTCAGAACGGCGTTTCAAAGCACGCGATAATTTCCAATGCACAGCCTTAATAGTGTATCATCTTCCTAAGGGAGCCGGAACTCCGGCACCTACTCCGAAGATTGGGCGTACGCAATAGTTTCAGCGACTGACCTTGCGCCAATCAACAACAATCAAATGATAATAAAAATCTATTATCCGAATCACTTGGGCGAAATTCCATTGTCATTTTCTGTGTATGCGGTCTCAGGTCTCGGGAGATTTAAAATCTAATCAAAATTTTCCCAGGCAGCGGTCAGTGGTTGGTGATAGTGTCTACTTTAAATGGCAATATTAATTTGATGACTGCGGCTGTAATCACAGAGTAACCAACCTTGGCAGTAATAGGGTCGTCCATGGTGAGCGGATCGGACACTCCATACTGGTTCTCTGCGCGCACACGGAACGTGTATTTGCGGTTCGGCTCCAGCCCCATCACGTTGTAGTGACAGTTGCGGACGAACGAAGAGATCTTCCCCCACACCTGAAGAAAAAGTAGGTCCATATTAGAATAACTTAGAATGGAAGTTGAAAAACCCCCGACATTTTCATTTCAAAGTGCAATAAACGGCTGAACAGATTTTCATGAAACATGGCTAAGAACACTCGGGATCACATCAACCGCATTCAAATGGGTCCATCCGTTTAGGAGCTACGATACCACAGACAGATACACAGACACATTAAACTTATAACCCCCCCCCCCCCCCTTCCTCATCTCTTTGCGTCGGGGGTTAATAGAAGGTCATCAGTCCCCCTTTGTGGGGACCAAGTGGACTAATGGCCTGGTAATTTTTTTTTCTTTTTTTTTGTTATTATTTATATATATTTTTTTAGCAGTGGACGTCTGCGGCAGATATGATGATGATATTAAACAGTTACCCCGTTGTGTGTTGTCCCTTTCCAGGAACACTAATGTGAAAGTGACAGATAAAGACAAAGAAAATAAAGCGGCATTTTAACTAAATTCTGTTTGATGAATATTTATGAATAAGTGCATTAGATACTAGAGTATCCGTGTGCCAAATGCCATTTAAGGTGAGGGTTGTGTCAACACAAGTTAACAAACCATTTAACGTCAAACTGGGCTTGGTTTCTCTCATCGCATATGTATTGTGGGATCGGAATCGTATAATTTATAATTTGTTTTTGTTTGTATTAATTGGTAATTTATCGTGTATAAATTTCCGTAATTCATCCCCGTAAATAATATTTTTTACGCATAATTTTATATAGTTATAATAATTTATAACTTATATTAAGATTATATAATATGTAAATAAATAACTATCTCAATAATAACAACAAATAATGTATATCTAAAATCTTAAGATTTATATGTATATAAATCACTCGCGGACAGAGCGACCGATTTTCGTATTAGATAATCTAGGAATGCACTTTGTCGTGGAGTAAATAGATCGGGTCCCGCTGTAAGCGCTGCCCGCCGTACGGAACGGTCTAACGGCGGCCGTCGGCTGCAGCGCTGACAGCGATGTATTGCGCCCGCCAGCGCAGGCGCAGGCAGTTCATCCATGACCTCGCCGCGAGACGCATGCTCTTTTTATCGTGCTACCCAGCTAAATTGCATTCCGCTTGCATTGTATTTTAAATAGTTTATTCCTCGCTTTCGCTCTTTCTCCTGCTTCTCTCTATTGACTGATGTGTACTGTGCTGACTGTTCCTTCCGTGTGCCGTATTAATAGACAATAAATTGGTGTTTGCAACGAACGTTTAGTGCTTGTTATTTATCTCGGCACCTGCACCCGCTTACCGGCACGCTTGGCGACAGCATTAAGGCAAGTGTACCTACCACCATCTACAGTATACTCGGAGAACTATCAAGCTACACAGAGTAACATTTTAACGAATTTTAACTTAAAGACAGACAGACTTTACAATACTGAAAATGTATAATGTTATGTTTGTAAAGTATTGCTAGAAACTTATGGTAGTTTAAAATTACTACATCTCCCCGTCCATATGGCCATTGGCCAGGCCCAATGAGTTAGACTAAGACTCAGTTTAGCCCTAACTCATTGGGACTGGTTTTAGCCTAAAGAAGATTTCTGACTAAAAAGTTCTGTTCAATCCACCAACACCGTTTAATGAGGGCTTTAAACTTACTCCATTGTTGTCCATCTTCTCGACAACGTAGTTGGTAATCGGGCAGCCGCCATCGTCTAGCGGAGGCTTCCAGCTCAGCGTGCAGGTGTCTGGAGTGATGTCTGATGCCTCCAGCGGGCCTTGTGGCGGAGATGGGCGGTCCACCACCAACACCTGATGGGAGAGTTTATTTATTTATTGCACAAAATAAAAAGTACAAAAGGCGGACTTAATGCCTCAAGATATTCTCTACCAACCACAGGGCTAAACAGAGACTTTCAAAAGGTGGGTGCAAGACCCTTACTAACAATACAAAGTAGCCTGTAATACATAGCCTGTTGTCGTTTCAGAGAGCACTGAAGGCATCAGGAGATGCATTAGTATGAAAAATCAATCAATAGTGAGTTAAACGGTGGGACGGACTGACTGCACAATAAAAGTTGTATTCTCTCTGACTCTGTGACATGGCAAGAAAAATCCGCCATCAAACATGCATTCCTCTGATACTTCTGTATCAGTATTGGCAGAAGGCCGAGGAAATCGAAGAATTCAAGCAAGTACACCACAGCATCCTATTAATATTCCCCAGGAGTAACAGATACTGGCAGAGAAACAAACAGAATGGCGATTACTCCATAATAATTATGATGACAACTTCAACGTCATAATAAGCAGAGCCCGGAATTTTCACGGCAAAACAAAAGACTGTCGCAACCTTACTAGTGTTAGTAACATTTTTTTATCGATATCGATAGTTGTGTAATAGAAGAAAAAACGGTCCACACAATTAAGTGAGGTTTGTATAAAATTACATAGAAACAGATGCCATTATTTCTTCGAAATCTACGTCAGTACACACAGCAGCACATGACATTTTATTTCTGATAGTAATAAGAGTATATAATCATTACTTTCTCAACATTCTCTGGGAGTAGACAGACAGTTTCGTTTATTACTATACAGCCATTTATATATACTAAATGATCGTTTAACTTGACTCGACGTCAAGGAATTTAGAAAATTCGTCGTAATTGGTATGTTGTTCAGGTTGAGTAAGTTTTTTTTGATATTTCTCGTATATTATTTTAAATTAACCGTCGCGAAGTATTTTAAAATATTCTATAATAATACTCGATATCGATACAAAAATGTTTCTAACACTAGTAAGATTGCGACAGTCTTTTTTTTTGCCGTGAAAATTCCGGGCTCTGATAATAAGGTCCAACATATATCTATAAAACCGGGCCTAAGTAGTGTTATATGGCTGCGGTATCCTGTAGGCCTAGGTCCAGCAGTGGACGTCTTACAGGTCTGTAAGGTCACCTATCTTAGACTCACCCTGCAAGTCGCGCTGTCCGAACCCTCGCTGTTAAGTAGCTGGATGGTGTAAGATCCGGTGTCGGACCTCTTGGCCGACGAGTTGTAAAACACAGTGTTGATGTCAGACGTCACGAAACGGAGCCTGTTGTCTGGGAACACCTCTTCGTTGTTCACGAACCATGATACCTGGGGGGTGGAGAGGGTTTTATGAGAGATGCGCCAAGCTTTGGAACACAATTTTATAGTCAAAGTCGTAATATATCGTAATATAGATCTCCGTGCACGAGAAGTGACTACAATTCTAATTCCAGTATAAGCTCATATAACCACAGATCGGACTTTTAGCATAATGTGTTGGACGTTTTCGAAATCCTATTCATATTATTTCAAGCAATGATACCTACTAAATACTACCTGATATATATATAATTGAATTTGTCTCAGAAAACGAATGGATCAAAATGTTCTGAATGGATTCAATGTGTTCCAATTGAAAGCGATTTAAATGCCATTAAAAAACAAGTACTACCAGTAAGACTATGGACTTTAGCAGAGTGTGTAAGTAGCATAAATGATGACACTCACCTTCGGCCTAGGGTTGCCAGTGAACGGCACGGTGATCTTGATCTCATCACCCGCGATAACCGTGATATCCCTGAGGCTGAGGTCGCTTGTGATCTTCGGCGCATTAGGCGGCGCACACGCACGGATCGCGTCCGAGCTCTGAGAGTACGGGCCTTGTCCGGCCGCGTTGATCGCGGCAACCCTGAACTCGTACTGCTGGTTCTCAATAAGACCGGTGACTTTCAGGGTTGTGTCGGGAACGTGAGCGTGCGACGCCTTCGTCCATTTATCTTCGGTTATCAGTCGCTTCTCTACGACATAACCTGTAATGGGCGAGCCGCCATCATGGCGTGGTTTCGTCCAAGTGATTGTGATTGAGGTTTCTGTGGTTTCGACAGAGCGCGGAGCCCCAGGAGCGCCTGGTGGATCGAACGGATGTCTCGCCTTGATAGGCTCAGTGGTCTGAGCTGGGTCAGACTGTCCGTACTGATTCTCAGCCATGACTCTAAACTCGTAATCCCTGCCTACGTTCAAGTTCTTCACGCGGAAGAACGGAGTCGTGACGTAGCCGGATACCTTCGTCCAGTTAGCCGTCCTGGCTTCGCGCTTCTCGACGACGTAGTTCGTGATCTCGCCGCCTCCGTTGTCCTTCGGCGGGTTCCAGTATAGCGTGAGAGCTTCGCCCTCGAATTCGTCCGCGCGGAGGTTCTCCGGTTTGCCGGGCCTGTCGAGCACACGCACGTTGATTGTTGCTGTGTCGTATCCGGACGGATTACGCAGCTGTAGCCTGTACTGTCCTCCGTCGGTCCTCTTTGCGTTTTTAACAACCAGCGATGCCGAATCTGGCGTGATCTTCTGGAATATTCTCGAATCCCCTTCGACGTCGAGGAGGTTGTCTTCCATGAACCAGGACGCTGTTGGTTGCGGGAAGCCGGTGTACGGTACGTGGATGGAGAAGTCCTCTCCGGCTCTGACCGTGATGTCTCTGACTCCACCGAGATCCATGCATGGTTTATTCGCCTGTTCAGCGATGGTGATGTCACTGGTAGGCTTGCTCGGGTCTGAGCGGCCGACCTCGTTGACGGCAATGACCCTGAACTGGTACTCGTCTCCTTCCTTGAGTTTAGGTACGGTGTGGCCGAGGCTCGGGATGGGTACGTCGTTGACGTCCTTCCAGTCCTTGTCGCCCTTGCCCTTCTGTTGGATGATGTAGCCCTTGATCTTGGAGCCGCCATCGCTCTTCGGCGGTCTCCACGACAGCGTAACCGAGTCCTTGGTGATCCTGTCTGGTTTGGGCGCTTCAGGCGCGCTAGGCTTATGCATCTGCGTCTGGGCCGTGATAGGTTCAGTAGGCTTGCTAGGTTTGCCTGGACCAGCTTCGTTCACGGCGATGACTCTGAACTCGTAGCGATTACCCTCGCGGAGATCAGATACTGTGTAGCAGGTGTTAGGTGTGGGATAGTTGTTAACCTTGACCCATTCGCCGCCGCGCTCGCGTTTCTCGACGTAGTATCCAGTGACAGGTTTGCCGCCGCAGTTTGTGGGCGGGTCCCATTCGAGAGCGCAACTGCTGGCGCTGTATCCAGTAATCCTTGGCGTTTCTGGCGCATCTGGCGGGTCGAACGGTGACTTGGCCACTGTAGGTTTCGACTCCAACGGGTCGGAGACTCCGTAGAGGTTCTCGGCGCGCACTCTGAACACGTACTTCTTGCCTTCGGTGAGGTTCTTGACGGCGAAGGAGCATTTTGGGCAGAAGCCAGCGACGGTTCGCCAGTCGTTAACTCCGTATTCAGCGACCTCGACGACGTACCCGGTGATCTCGCTGCCACCATCGTCTGTGGGTGGCTGCCAGGATAGACTGACCGTGTCGTGCGTGACTGGAGTAGTAAGCAGAGGTCCTTTAGGAATGCCTGGCTTGTCAACGACAATGACTTCAATGTCAGCAGAGTCTTTACCATGAGCATTAGACGCTGTAATAGTGTATTTGCCAGCGTCGTCTCTCGTGGACTTCTCTATGCTCAGCTTGGTCTCATCGTTCTTGGTTTCCGTGGAAAGTCTGTACGATGGTACCAGGGATACAGCACCCTTGGTCCATGATATGGTCGGTGTAGGCGCACCGGTGATTGGAATGTTTACATTGATAGGCTCGCCGGCGCGTACTTTGATCTTGCGGCCAATGAGATGGTCCAAGTACAGTTTTGGCTTCTCCTTCATAGGTTTGGCGATGAACATGTTGGACGGGTCGGAAGGCTGGCCAGGTCCGGCAGCATTAACCGCGGACACCCTGTATTCGTACTGGTGACCTTCCTGTACCCTATCATCCTCGTAGTCGTTGCCCCTGACTGGATCCTTGTTCAATTTGATCCACCGGCCAGTAGCCTTGTCTCTCCTTTCGACGTCGTAACCAAGGATGTTTGATCCTCCGTTGGAGATAGGTGGTGACCACCTGACCTTAATGTGATCCTTGTCAGCAGAGACCAGCTCTGGCTTCCCAGGTTTGCCAGGAACAGTGTATTGGTTCTTGGCGACCACTGGTCTGTCAGTCACAAGTGGCTCTGAACGTCCTTGCAAGTTCTCGGCAAACACTCTGAATTCGTACTTGGTGCCTTCAGCCAATCGTGGTACAGTGGCGTGGTTAAACTTAGGGTTAATGTGCGGTACCGCCGGTACCCAGCCACCTCCATGTGTCAAGTCGCGCTTCTCAATAACGTAGGCGGTCAGCTCGCTACCACCATTATCCTTGGGCGGTTTCCATGATAGAGTGACGGACTGAGCCGTGATCTCTTCATACTCGAACGGTGCCTCCGGTGGTCCGGGTACATCCAGGACTATCAGCTCGAAGTTACCCTCGTCAGAACCTGAGTCGTTCTTCAGCGACAGATGATATTTGCCAGCATCGGAACGCTTGCAGTTGACAGTGTGAATAATCGTGTGGTGTCCTACCGATGTCACTGTCGTCCTCTCGTTTGTGAGCACTGGTTTGCTGTTGCAAGTCCATGTGACTTCCGGAATAGGCTCTCCGATGAAGTCGACGTCCAAATGGAAGATGAGGCCTGCCTTGATCCTGATCTCTTTGAGTGGCGTGAGGATCTTGGGCGCGACGAACCTGTCCTTCGCTGTGACGATGTCGGAAGGCTCAGAAGGCTCGGACTGTCCAGCCTTGTTGACGGCAATGACCCTGAACTCGTAGTCCTGGCCCTCGGTCAGGTCAGGGACGGTGGCTTTGTTCTTGTTCGAAGGAACGTGAGCAGCGTTCACCCAGTAGGGACTGCCCTTTTCTTTCTTCTGGATGATGTAGCCAGTGATGGGCGAGCCACCGTCTGACTTCGGCGTTGTCCATTGTAGGTCAACGTGGTTCTTGCTCCAGTCAGTAGCTTCAGGCTTGCCAGGGGCGGTAGGTTCATCGAACTCGTTCTTAGCCGTGATGGCGCGGTCCAGCTCCAAAGGCTCAGATTGGCCTATAGCGTTGACAGCGCTCACTCTGAACAGGTATTCCTTCATGTGTATAAGCCTGGTGACTTGGTGCGACAGGTATGTGCTCATACCAGCATCGGACCAAGTGCCACGAGTCAGGTCCATCTTCTCAATAACGTAGTGGAGGATCGGTGAGCCGCCATCGTCGAGTGGTACCTTCCAGGATAGCGAGCACGAGTCCTTAGTGACGTCAGCTACAACGAGAGGTTTCTCTGGTCTCGCTGGCTTGTCTAGAACGGTCACTTGAGCGGTCGCTGAGCACACGCCCAAGTCGTTCTTGATGGTCAGTTTGTAAACGCCTCCGTCGCCGCGGACGGAGAATGGAATGTCTAATATGACCCTGTTGTGCAAAACTTGGATATCGATGTGGTCGTTCGGATGTACGACCTTGCCGTTGATCTGCCATTCGACCGTCGGTTTCGGGGCCGCTTCGATGGGAATCTCGTATTGGATTCTCTGTCCGGCCTTGACCGTCTTGTCTGCGAGCAGGGTTTTGTCGAAGTGTGGCGCGCAGAAGCGAGCCTTGGCGACTTGTGGTGTAGACCCGTCACTCGGTTCTCCGTTTCCAGCCTTGTTGACCGCGATGACCCTGAATTCGTATTCCTCTCCCTCGGTCAAGTTGGGGACAGTAGCTGTCGTCTGGTTTCCGGGAACAGTGGCAGCGACCTCCCAAGGTCCGTAGCGTTTCTTCGCCTCGATAATGTATCCGGTGATCGGCGAGCCACCGTCCTTCTTTGGCGGCACCCATTCCAAGTCCATATGGTCCTTGTCCCAGTCCTTGACAACAGGGGTTCCTGGTTTGTCTGGGGTACCATAAGGATCCTTAGCCGTGATTGGTTCGTGGCTGGTCAGCGGTTGAGATTCGCCCTGCTTGTTCACAGCGCGGACCCTGAAGTTGTAATCATGACCTTCGATAAGATGATCGATTCTGATGTTGCAGGCTTGGACTTCGCCAGCCGGCGTCCATCTCATGTTCTCTTGGTCCATCTTTTCGACGACATAGTGAGTGATCTCACTGCCGCCATCATCTCTAGGCGGACGCCATTTTAGAGTGCAACCAGACTTAGTGATGTCACTAGCTTTGAGCGGGCCTTCAGGCGGCGTTGGTACATCAAGCACTGTAACCTTAATAGTGGCTGTATCAACACCGTTCATATTCTTAGCTTTAAGGGTATAAGCTCCGCTGTCAGCGCGCTTGGCGTCGACGACCTTGAACTTGGTGGAGTGGGCGTCGTTGATAATCTTGACCCTGTCCGTGTTGATGACGAGGTTGTCGCCGTGGGTCCATTCTTTGGTCGGTGTCGGTTCTCCGACCACTGGCACGTCGAGCTCGTAGTTCTGGCCGGCCTTGACCTGAAATTAAAAATTATACATATTAGGGCACGAATAGGAAAAACGCTAGAAGGATGATGAAATATCAGCCATCATATTAGGGATTTTTTGGGAATGACCGAAGGATCATGCTAGAATCTGTCAATTTTCTTATGGCAGGTTTATCCAACGAAGAACACGCATTTCAGCATGGTCTACCAAATTTTCTTACATAAAAACTGCAATTACATTAAAAAATGTGCGTTTATTCTAAGCTCACCATAAATCTGTCTTCTTCCACAGAAAAGATCTCATAGAATCTAAATCTGATTATAACCCTCAAGGTACCAGGAGCTGTGCAAGGTTGCGAGACGGTGAGGGAAGAAAATCCACCAATAGCATTGCTGGGCGTGCTCGCGCATCGCTTCCTCTTTTTTCCTCTGGTGGACTGACCCTTATGACGAGGGTAATAGTACGGACCAGATTTGGCTCAAATCCCCGAAATTCAGAAACTGCGGAGATTTCGTTTCACATCAGTAAAGAAACTAACTATAAATTAGTTGGCGTTCCTGCTTCGCCGCGTACAATTGCCCCCTAATATGTATTTATTTCAATGGCTACTTTCCCAAAAACTATGTTTAGTCCAATATTTTTTGATAATCTAACTGACGGGGTAGATAGAATTATATTTTCTTGCCCATTAAAGGACCCAATTGTTTGTCTAGCGCAGAGCATAAGCTTGCAGACTGTATGTAGAACTAGCGACCCCCTCCGGCTTCGCACGGGTACTATATTATACATATAAACATTCCTCTTGAATCACTCTATCTAGTAATGAATTGTCATCCAAACTATACTTATACCCAAAATTTCAGCTCAATTGGTCACCGGGAAGTGGGTCAAATTTAACTTGCAAGATTTGTTCCATACATACATATTAACAGGGCAAGTTAAAATAAAAGCTTGTAATCATCAGATCAGCTCGATGGTACCATAATATTGAATTGTCATTCAAACTATACTTATACCTAAAATTTCAGTTCAGTCGGTCACCGGGAAGTGGGTCAAATTTAACTCGCAAGATTTGTCTCATACTAACATGTATGTTACACACATACATGTTAGTATGAGACAAATCTTGCGAGTTAAATTTCAAGACAAGCTTTTATTTAAATTGCCCTGTTAGTATACATACTAACAGAGCAAGTTAAATAAAAGCTTGTAAAAAAACCGCATCAAAATCCGTTACGAAGTTTTAAAGATTTAAGCATGCATAGGGACAGACAGCGGGAAGCGACTTTGTTTTATACTATGTAGTGAAGTGAAGACTGAGGCTATACCTTGATGTTGAACATGAAGTTCCTGTCGATCTTGGGCGGCAGGTTCTTGGGCCTGGCGAGGTGCGGCTGCGTGTGGTCGGACGGCTCGCCGGGCCCGGCCTTGTTGACGGCGCGGACCCGGAACTCGTACGTGTTGCCCTCGATCAGATCGGGGACCTTGCCCGTGGTCACGTCGCCCTCGATCTGTCAATCAATCAATCAATCAATTGTTGTTTATCTGTGGAACATGATTCACTAATGTGAGACTAAACAACTTTTGGCCAAATGTTTCATTTTCTTAAATAGAAACCTTTATAAGATTATTATAAAACAAACCTAACCTTACCTAATGACTTCTATTTGATGATATTCAAAGAATTCCACTGTTTTGACGAAAAATGCATTAGGTCAAATGAAACATTTGTCAAATGATACATTTGGCTAAAAGTTTTTTGGTCAAGAGACAGGACCCCGTGGAACACAGTATAGTATACACTGTGAGTTGACATAGTTATTAAATACATTATATAATCCGTCGACTATGTGGGGACAAATGTGGATTAGAAAGATGTAATTAATAATTTGAACGTGATAGGAAAGACTGACTGACAGCTCTTTGTTGATGAACAAAAAAAGATAAATTAAGAACAATATAAAAATAAGAGTCACTTCATCATCAACATTGTAATTTCAAAAAGACGTCGTGTGCTGAACATAGGCCTCCCCCAAAGAGTGCCGTAATGACCGGTCCTGATCCGAAGAATCATTTATTCGAGACAAAAACATAACAACCCACAGTTAAAAAGATTTTGAGACAAATTGTATTGTCACGAAACTGTTCCAGCATTATGCTGAGATGCTTTAGAGACAGTTTTGACATGGACCTGATATTACATTCAGGAGAATAGGGTAGAGTGTTAAACATATAATTCTCTAGAAGGGGTTGACACAGTAATGTATATATTCCACCCATACCCGATTTTAATGCTCAACGATAATTATTCCTTCAAGATGTCTGGATGTTATGTTTAAAACCGGTGTGTAACTGGTAACAGATTTGATCAATTGAAACAGGAATCTCGGCGAGGTGATGCCATCGCCTTCAGATACATATCTTACCACACGGTTCAACTCGCGTATTAAACGTCACTACGGGCGACATGTTTCGAACTCTTCGGGGAGTTCTTCTTCAGGATGAGTGTTTTCGCAGCGGTGTCGCTTGAATTACTGCCCGAAGAGTTCGAAACATGTCGCCCGTAGTGACATTTATTAAGTGAGTTGAACCGTGTAATAAATAACTAAACTAACTAATTTGGCTCAGGGACCCAAAGAGGGTCTTGGCCTCCGAAACAAGAGCACGCCATCTGTCCCGATCGTGCGCAACTTGTTGCCAGTTGCCGACTTGAAGATGTCGCAGATCTGCCGGCACGCTGTCCTCCCCGCGGCGCCTGGCTCGCGCCCCCGGCGGCGACCGGTCGGTCGTCCCACGTACGCTCTCTTGGCAGCACGATCCTCTCCCATTCGGAGTAGGTGACCGAATCAGCGAAGTAATGATAAGCATTATTTCAGCATGTCTCACGAAAGTTTAAATTCGATCATATCTTGCCACGTGTTACGTGTTGTTTCTCACCTTAGCGCACTCCTCCCAGTCCGGTGAGAAGCGGTCCTTCTTCTCGATAACGTATCCGGTGATGGGCGCGCCTCCGTCCGACTCCGGACGACCCCATTGCAACTCGACCCAGTCGCGGTCGAAGTCCTTGACCACCGGCGTGCCGGGCTTGCCGGCCAGCTCGTACGGGTTCTTGGCTTCGGTGGCATGCGGGGTGGTAAGCGGCTCTGATTTGCCTTGCCTGGAAGACGAAGGATAGATACATTAATATTCAAAATAAAAAAAGGGTTTTATCATTTTGATGTGACACCCGCTGCAGTTGCAACTTGTTTTCCATCGACGTGATAGGAATAATGCCTTGACAATAGAGTTCGGATTCAGACCAAATATTTATTATGGCAACTATTCTTGTCGTTAGCCATTCACAAGCGATTGTTGTACGCTCGACCTGTACCTACCGACAGTGCCCACACGACCAGGGCTGTTTAATTTGACAACGTCCAAGCGGTATCCGAACCTTTGACCGACTTTTGTATCGTTTGAACTCAGGGCCGGTCTTAACCATCACGCCCCGGGTGAGATGTCTTAGGCGATCTTTTATATGCCACTGCGCCTTACACCTCGTAGCGTACCGCCGTACACCTCGGTGCCCCGAGCAACCGCTGAAGCCGCTCGTGTTTGGACTCTTCAGCAACGCGGCTTAAACCATAGACCTTCGCTATTTCATTAGAATCTACCTAATAAGCAAGTGACTGACCTGTTGACAGCGCGCACTCTGAACTTGTACTTGTGTCCGGGCTGGAGGCCGTCGACGGCCAGGCTGGTCTGCGGCCCGTCGGTCTCGCCGGCGGTGACCCAGCGGCCCGTGGCCTCGTCCATGCGCTCCACGATGTACTTGTCGATGGGCTGGCCGCCATCGTCGGATGGAGGCAGCCAGGAGAGCTTCGCTCCGTGGGCGTGAACATCAGACACCTGAAAGACGAGATTTCATTGTATATTAAATTGATATAGGGGTAAGGACCAAATTCTTGGCCAGTAGTTAGCCATACAAATTGAAGAAGTGAAAAAAGTTCCGTTGTGTTGTGACACAAAAATTTACCATAAAATAGTTTGTTAATTTTCGTGTCACAACGGAGAACTTTAATAGAACATTTAATTGAGTGAGTTAAGCTGGCCAAGAATTTGGTCTTTACCTATAGCCTGGTTGTATCTGAAATTTAAACTAGAGGCTTAGAAGCTTCACATAAATGCTATTAAAATTACTAAAAGCTTTGCTGCTGCTGACTTGATGCTTGAGACTTTAATGTCGTTAAAGATTGAACGACTTTGATATCTAAACCTACGCAGAACTAACCTAAAAAGGCAATTGTATTTTGTAATGTAATTCAAACGTAGATATTTAAGCCAGTGTTTTTGTACGCCAATCTGCAAAACATATTGCAACATTACAAAATTGACCATCTCTGTTTCTATGCAGCCATCACCTAGGTTTAACAAATAAAACACTTTGCCTTTGCATTTAGATGCAGCCAGTACAATAACTTCTACTTAAGCCACATGTTTGCCATTGCTATTCTCAGATGTGATGGTGTATCGGCCGCTGTCAACTCTCGTCGCCACACATTGTCTTATAGACTAAATCCCACTTCTGACATCAGAAGTGGTATAAACATTGAATGATGTCTTACCTTAAGCGGACCATTAGGCGGGCTAGGCGCAGCCAGCACAATAACTTCCACCTCAGCGACATCCTTGCCATTGGTGTTCTCAGCAGTGATGGTGTATCTGCCGCTGTCGGCCCTCGTCGCCGCCTTGCAGTTGAGCTTGGTGTTGTAGTCCGAGTGCTGTACTTTCATGTCGCCTGAAGACTTGACTTCCTTCTTGGCGAGGAACCATTTTGTTTCTGGCATCGGTTCACCCGAAACCTATAAGGATACGATATAGTGAGACTTTAAGGAATCATGTGAGATTTGGACTAAATATTAATAATTGGTTTTATCGAAACGGGACATTTTGTTAGTATACTTCGAATAATGAAATTCCTCTACAAGTTTTCTTTGATTGATAATTGCATTGTTCCCACTAATTAATATAAAAATTACTAGTGTCAAGGCAGCCTTTCGTGAATATATCCATGAATAAAAGATTATCTTACTCTTAGTTTCTTTTATTTTTATTACTGACTTGATTGAGAATTTGTGAATTCAAAGCTAAGGTTTTTTTTGAAAGTCATCTCCTTAAGAGAGAAATGGTGTCTTAGGTGAATATCCACCACAGATATACGAAGAAGTGTTTTCATAAATTAGACATATTTCATGCTTGACAGGTCAGCCTTAAGTTATGAATTTAAACGGATCTAAAATGAACTAAGAATGTATCCATACCTTGACGTCGAATCCGAACTTGGCGCCGACCTTGATCTTGATATCGATCAGGTTGGTCCTGTCGATCTTCGGCGCCAGGTTCCTGGGCTTGGCCACGATGGGGTGCGTGCTGTCGCTGGGCTCGCCTGGGCCCGCCTTGTTCACCGCACGGACCCTGGAATAGGTACAAATATTATAATTTTGCACAAAGATATTACAGCATGTCATCTCGCTGATATTTGGAGCAGCTCAACTGGGGAGACCACCTTACAGTAGATCGTCGCCAGAGCTTCCGAGGATGTTGAGTGCGAGGGACCGCATTCGTTTCCAGCTACCGACACAATGAATCCTCAAATGAATAATGATTGAGCGCGCCGCAGTTCTTGCGGGGCGGCGTCCATTCCAGGTCCACGTGTCTCTCCCAGTTCCTGGCACTCGGTGTAAACCTAGACGCTCACCTGAACTCATAAGTCTGTCCCTCGACCAGGTCCGGCACGGTGCAGTTGGTCTGGTTCGCGGGCACCTCCAGCGCCTTCTCCCAGTTGCCGAACTTGTCCTTCTTCTCCACGATGTAGCCCTCGATGGGCGCGCCGCCGTCCTCGCGGGGCGGCGTCCATTTCAGGTCCACGTGGTCCTTGTCCCAGTCGGTGACACTCGGGGTGCCAGGTGCACCTGATTCATAGAATATAAGGTTACTACGGCATCAAGGCCTAACTTTTCGTATTGATTTAGAATGGAGATCTGGATTTGATCCGTCAGTAGACTGAACGTACCCAAGACCTGGAAGACGCTGGGATTTTTATTAATGAAATTGTCACGACACGTTTTACGAGACGTTGCTGTCCCAGTGAAAGCCAGTTTTTCTAAACTGTCAACTAAAAGGTACAGTAGGCGCTTAAAACTTGTGCCGAAACTGAGGTTTTTGGTAGAAACTAGTATGATTTAAATTTAATAATCAATAAAATACTCATCGTGGATCGATATAGTATTTTATACATTTTGACATACCACCTACAATTTAATTGTTACAATTCGAGCTCGAGCTCTCATATTATCCGGCGAAAGGTTTGGGAATAGAAAAGCTGTCATACACATTTTAACGTAATTACATGGCAAAACTGCCACCTCAATTCGTAAACTGATCGCGGCCGAGTAATAAATCACACGGCTACTATAATAATGGTGGTGTAATAATGGTTTCAGGGTGTGGTTGGGGCTGCCTCGCTTTTGCAACACATCAGGCATGTTTGCAGAGGCTAGAGTTGATAGTTTTCAGGGTATACTTCGTAAACGAGTTGCCTCTCTGATGCGCCGCGTGCGAGGCAGTGACAAGCCCCCTGATCACCATTGTTGGTAGGTTGGAATGCCCGATGGTGGAGCACTGGAACTCCTTACATGTTGCAACTAGTTATTGTATTGTGTTGTTTTAATGCTGCTAATTTAAGGCTGTGCATTGGAAATTATCGCGTACTTTGAAACGCCGTTCTGACTAGATTAAGAAACAATAAGGTCTGATTATCAGATATATGATTCTTGACTATATGATTGTTTATCTGATATTATCGATACATGATTGCTTAAAATTTCCTCAATAGAAAAAAAAATAAGACCCAACGGTCTGTATTTTCCTTTTTTTACTCAGCCTACTCAAACGATACATTATTTTACGACACAATCAAATTAATACTATAGTATTTTATCTCATCTAAAATCTCACTGTGAAATTTAAATAAAACGTGTCCAAGTTAGGTATTTATCGAAATTTGTGCAAAAAAGCCATTCCCGAAGAGTGTTACATGTCTTTTCCTCGTGAGCGGAAGGCATCAGCGTGTCTCTGTCTAGGGGGCGTGTTCGACTCAAATCAAGGCATCTCCTTAATGATTTTGTTTTATTTTATGTATTTTGTGTATGAATATGAATACTAACCAGGCTCGTCGAACGGATTCTTCGCGACGATGCTCTGTTCGGACGTCAGCGGCTCGGATTCTCCCTCGGAGTTCACGGCCGCTACTCGGAAGCGGTACTCCTTGCCGGGAGTCAGGCCGGTCACGTCGCATTCTGAAAGGAAGAATTGTCGATTGGTTCTATATATGTACAAATACATTGATATTTCAAACGAGAGGTATAACATCATCATCATCATATCAGCCGAACGACTTCCACTGCTGGACATAGACCTCCCCCAAAGAGTGCCAAAGGGACCGGTCCCGCGCCACCCGCGTCCAGCGGACTCCCGCGACCTTTACCAGGTCATCAGTCCACCTTGTGGGGGGCCTACCCACGTCGCGCCTGCCGGTACGAGAGAACCCTTCCGCCCCAACGGCCATCGGTTCTACGTGCTATGTGCCCCGCCCACTGCCACTTAAGTTTAGAGAGGTATTACATTAATACATTATTGTCGGACATATATATTTTGAAATATAATTGGATTTAGTATAAATAGATGCCTACGTGTTATTGTATTGTATAGATATATGCTTATGTAATTTAACTACTTGTCATATCGCATTTGATTGTATGTGTTATCTTGCTTCTCTTTCTTTATTCTTGCACTACCTGTTCCTAATTTTTGTTCGTAATTTCCTGCTACCCAAAGGTTGTGTAGAAATCGCTCTATAGCGATAAGACCGCCTGTTACTACCTGTTATACTGGCTTATATATTATATTGTTCTGCACTAGTTTGCAATAAAGAATATATAAGATAAACTCGACGTGTTTCGGCCCATTGGCACCCATTTAACTAATAGTTGATGTGTGTGCAAAAAAGTACAGACAGAGACTTAGTTATTTATTTAAACTCACTTGCACCAATAAAAAAAAGTTCAAAAGGCGGACTTAATGCCTCAAGGCATTCTCTACCAGTCAACTTTAGGGCCAAACAGAGACTTTCAAACGGTGGGTGCATGAGAATTACTAACAAAACAAAATAATAATATAGTCTTGGGGAGGGAGGGGGTTTGTCGTGACTCCAAGATACTCACTAGGCTCGTTAGACCTGGCGCACGGCACCCAGACTCCGGTCTCCGTGTCCAGTTTGTCCACCTGGTAGTACTCTATGGGCGCGCCGCCGTCGTCCTTCGGCCGCTTCCATTTGAGCGTGGCGCCTTCCTTGTGGACATCCGAGATCTGGAAATTAATATATACATTATCCGAATATCCTAATATAAACCCTTACTAGGACGATTATAATCATCGATACTTTAGTCTATAACGGACGGTAGAAAACAGGCAAGTTTTGATAGATTCATAGCGGGTACTAGCAGGGGGCTTGCAGTGGGTAGGCGGGGCGCGTTGGACACCTATCGCTCGCTCGGCCCCGGGCCCCGGCCGCCGGCCAGTCGCGCCGGCGCCGCGCGAGCGAGCACACAGCACACAGTACACAGCACGCGCTGTGATCCGCCGCCGCCGCCTACTTGGACGCGACGAACCGCGCGTACCTATTTTTGTCTTATTTATTATGAGGTTTTTAAAAGCACGATGAATACGAAAAATATAAAAAAATTATACCTTTCCAATTCCAATATAGAATAACGTATCCTCATAGGATATCATGGCAGTCACGTTGTTTTGTGTAAGGAGCACTTTTCCGGTGATAACGCAAACATTTTGAGCTAGATATACTCTAAAAAAAAATGTACTCTTCAAAAATAAAATATTGCAGCGTAATTGAATAAGGTTTCGGCCGCGTCGTATTTCGTCGTAAATATTGCCGTACACAATGAATAAGTGTCGATTTTAACTATTTAAACTATCGACCAACGGCGCTATACCATTTATGTATAAGCAATCTCTGCGAAATCAACACAAGTCTGACGGAAGCCGTTTTTAAAATTGAGCTTGAATCTAGTGGTCGCGTTAGTCGGGCCGTGGCCGTGGCCTGTCGACATGTCCTTACCTGCAGCGGCCCCTCGGGCTTGGTCGGCTTGTCGGTGACCAGCACGTTGACGGTGACGGTGTCCTTGCCGCTGCTGTTGACGGCGGTGACCGTGTACTCGCCCGAGTCGTCGCGCCGCACGGGCCGGATCACCAGCTTGGTGAAGTAGTCGGGGCTGTCGATGGTCACCGCCTTGGATGGCCGGAGCGGCATGTTCTGCGATCTAAAAAACGGTCCAATTTAGAGCGTCTTTAGATGTTCATTTAAAAGGAAAGATAGTAAGGTACAATTACAGTAGCCTAGTCATCGTGAGGTCGAAGAATGCCACGTTAATTTCGATGTATCGACCCATACACATTATTTTTATTAAAGAAAGATGCAGCCGCCTCATGAGGTAACTCCAATACCGTATTTGTGTATCTTGTTTAGTCATAAATAACGATAGCAAATAACAATCCATGAGATAAACAAATAAAACATTGGCATCATCAGAATATCGTTTAAGAATTCTGAATTCAATGGTGAAGTGACGACAAGAGCGGGATGAAATTTGCTCAGTGACGTCATTAAAGCAACCACACAGAGAGTTAGCGGATGATTCAACGTAACGCCAGCAAAGTTGGTGCCACCTCCGAGTAGATACGTTAAGGCCAGGATATTCCATATCTTACCTCCATTCAACCGCCGGTGGCGGTTCGCCGGTGATCACAGCCTCCAACTTCAGCGTAGTGCCAGCAGAGAGGGTCACATCCCTGAGGTGACGCCTGTCGATCTTGGGCGCCAGGAAGCGCGGCTTGGCGACGAAGTTCTTGCTCGCCTCCGAGGGCTTGCTGTGGCCCGCCTTGTTGATGGCGATCACGCGGAACTGGTATTCGTTCCCTTCGATCAAGCTGTGGAGGAGAAAAGGGTTATAAATTGAAAGTGAATAGTGATAAAACTGATAAATCGAGAAGGCGCTTTCTCACTTAGGAACTTTAGACAACTAAGAACGGGAGAGGATTTTGTCTGGTGTAGCAGAATGCTTCGGCTGAAATAACGGGTGGCAACCACTTTCTGGAAAGCGCAGCGTGGGTAGACTCCCCCAAGGTGGACTGATGACCTGGTAAAGGTCACGGGAGTCTGCTGGATGCGGGTGTCGCAGGACCTGTCATTGTAACACTCTTTCGGAAGGCTTATGTCCAGCAGTGTCATTCGGCTGATTCTTCTTCTTCTGCTTATTTAAGAGATAAGCTCTTGTCAGTGTAGCTCAAAGTATCCATCTACTCCGATCCCAGGCTACCTCTTTGATATCTCGATATGACCTAAAAACAACTTTTTTTTTGAACTCCTCTATGTATTTAGTTTATTCTAGGTTTTCCTCTTCCTCGCTTCCCCTCTCTTTCCTTCAATTATACGATGATGAAATGATGATATGTTACCCATTGACAGTAGCGGACGGCGTCGGCGTGTGTGTCTCCACAGCCTTCTCCCACAGCGGGCTGTACTTGTCCTTCTTCTCGACGATGTAGCCGATGATCGGCGAGCCCCCGTCGGCCAGCGGCGCCTCCCACTTGAGGTCCACGTGCGTGGCCGACCAGTCGTCGGGCGCGGGCGCGGACGGCGCGTCGGGCACGGCTGTGGACCGATACTACATTACTACAGCGGCCGGGAAAGACGGGGTTCCAAGCTAAGTTGGTCAGCCGAGCTGTAGCGCAGACAGCGCTCCGCTCGGGTCGAGGTAAGTGGTGCTTCACTTCTTTCGAGGAAATTGTGCCCAAAAATTCAGTATACTCGTCAATGCAAGTTTAAACGCGAGCAATGACTTAAAATACCGATACATGTTCGCCTCAAGTGCCATGATTATATATAAGTTTCGGCACCTTATTGCCTTGACGAAAACTTTTAACATATATTTTACGTTGACTGTACTTAAAATCCATTTAATTCATGCAGAACTGTAACAGCCTCGATTCTAAAGCGAACGAAATGTACTAGTTTTTAAGTAATTTTGATTCGATCTGCTCGACTTTTTTATTGGATTAGCAGATGTTAATGTAGTCGTGAACTTACTGAAGGGATCCTTGGCGATGATGGAGCCGAACGTTTCCAAAGGTTCGGACTCTCCCTCCTTGTTGATCGCCTTCACGCGGAACTTGTACTCGTGGCCAGGAATCAGACCGTCAACCTGAAAAATCATCTATTTTAGAACAATCTAACACTATTTAGGAGGGCTTCGGGCTCGGGTTCGTACTTCTCAAAGAGTTAGGCCTTCGTCCTTGTAGATGCATCCTTACCTCCATCTCGGGCACGTTGCCGAGTGTCTTGCCGACTGGCATCCAGAACCCGCTCTCGGGGTCGTACTTCTCAAAGAGTTAGGCCTTCGTCCTTGTAGATGCATCCTTACCTCCATCTCGGGCACGTTGCCTAGTGTCTTGCCGACTGGCATCCAGAACCCGCTCTCGGGGTCGTACTTCTCAAAGAGTTAGGCCTTCGTCCTTGTAGATGCATCCTTACCTCCATCTCGGGCACGTTGCCGAGTGTCTTGCCGAATGGCATCCAGAACCCGCTCTCGGGGTCGTACTTCTCAAAGAGTTAGGCCTTCGTCCTTGTAGATGCATCCTTACCTCCATCTCGGGCACGTTGCCGAGTGTCTTGCCGACTGGCATCCAGAACCCGCTCTCGGGGTCGTACTTCTCAAAGAGTTAGGCCTTCGTCCTTGTAGATGCATCCTTACCTCCATCTCGGGCACGTTGCCGAGTGTCTTGCCGACTGGCATCCAGAACCCGCTCTCGGGGTCGTACTTCTCAAAGAGTTAGGCCTTCGTCCTTGTAGATGCATCCTTACCTCCATCTCGGGCACGTTGCCGAGTGTCTTGCCGACTGGCATCCAGGACCCGGTCTCGGGGTCGTACTTCTCCACGAGGTAGGCCTCGATGGGCTCGCCGCCGTCGTCCTTGGGCCGCTTCCATTTGAGCGTGCAGCCGTCCTTGTGGATGTCGGACACCTCCAGCGGGCCTTCCGGTTTCTCGGGTTTGGCTGTGGGGATAAGTTATTGAAATTAGAATAAGGCCATGATGTGAATTAGTGAGTTAAAAAGACCGCGTTTCCCTAGATGGCGTTCGGACCTTGTAAGTCCCAGGTAGATTCTTCCGTATTAGTTCTGTTGCTTAAAGTAGATCTATGAACTGTGAAACTTTCTTACTTCAAGCCGCCCAGAAGCCTATTCAAAGAAATTCTCCTCTTCAATGGAATTTATACCATTTCAATTGGAACAGAGTTGCACTTGTTTTGTTTCGTTCCATTTTACCAAACAAACTTTTGAACAAAACAAACTACTCTATTTCCTAGTGCAGTTGGAAGGTTCTAAGCTAAATTATTCCAGACATTTTCTTAAATAATACTCACAAGTGACAATAATCTCTAACTCGGCAGTGTCCTGTCCGTACTTATTGACGGCCTGGATCTTGTAGGTGCCGGAATCCTTGCGCTTCGGACTCGCGTGCTGGTACTTGGTCATGTAAGGAATGCAGACCACTGTGGAACACAAGTCTAATTAGTAAATGTATTGCGTAGAGAGGATGAGGCAATTGAGTGGAAAGGATGTAGTAATAGTACTTATTCATAAACGTCCATTAAACCTATTTTTCATCTATGACTGTGGATACCACAGATGTCCAATCATGTGATGTGTGTGAGCTGTCAAGCTCGCATGCTCAAATATATTGAAATATATCTTCGCATATCTCCGCTATGCACCCTAATCCCGGTTAGGGTGGTATTCCACTTGACCAAGATTTTTGTCCGATAATCATTGCGTTTCACATTTTTTAAGCAAAATGTGAGATGCTTATACAATGGACGGATCTTAATGCAATGTATTTGCCTCTCACATTTTGTTTCAATAAAAGTTGGACGCAATGACTATTGGACAAAGATCCTAAACAAGTGGAATGCCACCCTTACCGCCTCCTATTTGCTTCAGTCCAGGGTCCGCTCAGAAACGTCCAAAAAACCTAATTTAGCTAACATGTAGTAGAAAATTCGGTCAGACGGTGAAGCTTTTGTCCCGTCATGGTTCGGTCAACTACAAAACTAAGGGTGGTTTCCGACGCATCAGTGAATTATTATTTCTAACACATGATACTCACGTTTGAGTCCGCTGCCGCTAATCAAACTTTTGTCACATCATGATTTAGTAAAGGGGGAGGGAACAAATAGAAAACTAAGAGTGGTATTCGACGCATCGTTACACCTGACACATGATACTCACACTTGAGTCCGCCACCGCTGCTCACGCTCTTGCCGTTGAGCGTCCACGAGACGTCGGGCGCGGGCTCGCCGGTGACCTTGACGTCGAGCGTGATCGGCTCGCCCTCGCGCACCTTGATCGTGCGCAGGTTCCGACGGTCGATCTTTGGCGCCACTGTTGGGGAAAGATCAGATAAGTATCCAACACATTGTTTATTTATTTAAACTTTACTGCACTAAAGAAGACTTTTGTAGAGCAAAACAATGACTTAATACCATAAAGCATTGTGTTGTAAATTTTAGGCGGTGCAATTGTTCAGTTTTAAACATCTGGTTGGGGTAGCCAGCTCTGGTTTTTTAAGATCAGATTGAAATCATGTTTATTGGAGCAATCAATTGCACTATGTGTAATATGTCGTAGGCATGTGTGAGAGAGCTCAAGTGCCTTATTATTGGTTGGCAATAAGTAGTGTAATGTAGCGAGTTTGACAATTGAGCCTTGCCTATTTTTGTGGCGTTTTCTTTGCAAAAGTAGAGCAAAAATACAATTAAAGAGTATTTTGTCTGGAAAATCAAAATAAATCGATACTCACATCGCCTAGGCTTGCAGACAACAGATTTGCTTGCGTCACTAGGCTCACCCGGGCCAGCCTCGTTGATGGCCTTCACTCTGAACTCGTACTCTGTTCCCTCGTCCAGGTTAGGCACAGTAGCCTTCTCATTATCGTTGGGGCCGACCTGGACAAATAAAATAGTATTATAGTATTTTTTTTAAGATCAATAAATAGCCTACAGCGAATACTAAGATAAGGTCAGGAGGATACATACCATACATTAATATTGTCTCAATATTCATCAATTGCCTAATAAATACATTTTTAGTGACCTAAGTTGATAAGGTCAGGAGGATAAGATAACTAAAAACAAAGATGTAAACTATTATTGGGCCTCAGGCGGATTTGTGATCAAAACTGGATTCACGAACAACGAAGCAGAGAGGCATATATCCTTGGATGCCTGATCAGATTTAAACTGACGAGTAGGTGCAGTCAAAAGTCACTTTTTTCACCGGGAACGAGCTCAACGTGCATTAATTAAGGTTATGTACTTTAAAAAAGATAGATTCCCAACTGCAGAGTTATATAATTTAAGTGATATTCTGTCGGTAAGGAAATTGTATATATTGCAATGCACTTCAAAAATACATAGAATACATATGACAATATACTTTAAAATAAAGCTACACCTTTAAGGGGCTACCAGAAGTTTTCATCGATTTTTGACAAGTTTTGAATCGTATCTCCTATTTTTGCACTACAGATTAAATTATAAGTCAAACGGCTATCGGTTCTTCAATCTTTTATCTCCATTTGTGTCTACCGGATTTTGAAAGAAATGTATACTTAATTTAGTAGGATATTTTTTAAACATTGTCTAAAAAACACTTTCATTTCGTATCTCTTATTGACGTGAAAGATCTAAAATATATGAAATCTACATATTTGGGTTCGTCTTTGACGTCTCTAAAAACGTGTCTAGGGTCTAGGGTTTTCGTTTTAAACTAATTAACACAAAAGTTATGACCAGAAAACCAGTGTTTTGGCCTAAAATTGTTCAACTTTGATGCCAAACATCTTGAAAACAATGAACTTTGAAGTAAATATGGGATGCTATATTGCTTATAAAATATGCAGCACGACATATTCGTAGTGATTCGACCTCAGTCAGATATTCAAAGCGATCGAAGAAACAGTTCCTGGACCATTCAAAAAATGAATAGCGAAAGTTCACTCACCTCACAAGCCTTCACCCACTTGGGCGACCCAACTTCCCTCTTCTCGATAATGTACCCCGTGATGGGAGCACCACCGTCCTTGATGGGCTTCTCCCACTTGAGGTCGACGTGCTCCCGGTCCCAGTCCACCACTTCCGGTGTGCCGGGTTTGCCGGGCTCGTCTGTGGGGAGAGTGAGATTAGTGAGGGGTTCAAACAGTCGTTTTCAGATTTGTAAGGGCCGATTTTTCAATCTCTAGATAAAGTTATCCGTCAGTTAATATTATCACCATCTTTTTCTTAAGTCATATGAAAGAAAAGGACAGAGACAACATTTATCTGGCAGATAGTTTTATCTGGGAACTGTAAAATCGGCCCTTAAAGAGGTATTGAGACGGAATAAATACTTGAGTCTGTCTTTTGGGAACAGACGTAGTAAACGTTTAAACAGTGATAAATCGTAAATGAATAAGGAGGTATATGAAACTCATTGCGGCATCAATCCTGATGAGGATTGACTTTGAGGTTAACTGGAAGAGATCCCTTACGGTGATCAGTTCACCTTTGTACCGATTTAACCTATTTTGTCGGTATTTTTACCTTCGTCTTGTGTACAACATACATAAATAAACATTAAGGGACAATATTACACAAATCCACCTAGTCCCATTGAGAGCTCAATATGGCTTGTGTTATGGGTACTAGACGACGATATATTTAACAGAGATAAATACTTAAATACAAACAAATATTCATGCTCATCACACAAATACTTGCCCCTTACGGGATTCGAACCCAGGACCTTCAGCTTCGTAGGCAGCGTCACTACCCACTAGGCTAAACAGTCGTCAAAACATAGTTTAAATTACTTGGAACAGCGTTGCGAGCTTGTTATGTTACAATAAGAATAGCAGTTTTATAAAGGAAGTTTTTTTTAGATTTAAATGCTAAAGTATGAAAAATTACGTCAGTCAATCTACTCACCGAACGGATTCTTAGCAATGATAGCATGATCCGCCTCCAACGGCTCAGAAACACCCTCATTATTGACCGCAGATACCCTGAACTTGTACTCGTGTCCGGGCACCAAGTTGTCTATTTCCGCCTTAGGGTCTTTAGTTTTCAGGGCGGGCAGCCAGCGCCCAGTTTCCGTGTCGAGTTTCTCGACGAGGTAGTGGTCGATGGGGGCGCCTCCGTCGTCTAGCGGCGGGTTCCACTTGAGCGTGCAGCCCTCTTTGTGGACGTCCGAGATCTGTGGATAGGTTTAAAGTTAGTACAATACAATACAATAGTACATTACTGCAGAAGCCGTGAAGTAAGGGATTGCTGGACGCGATTGGGGTACAACGTGTCCAGCAATCCCTGTTCCGGCCGAGGATTGTATAGTGCTTTTCTCAAACGATGTGAGGAAATATAAAAATAAAAATAATTACAATCGGAACGAAAGAGCAGAAAACAATTGTGTAATTTGCAGCCTTTTAAATTTTTTAAACATGCCATTTGAAAAAGCCGTTCGAGCACCAAGTTTAACCACACATAAAGTGTAGCACCTACCATAGATTTTGTTTTTTTTTATGTCGCAAGTATGCTTACAGTCTAGTGGTGGTTGGCAGAATGTAATTTTTCCTTTGTCAGTTTAATATTAGTAAGCAAATTTAAAAAGTTAGAGTAGCGGACAATAATGGTTTTACTTAGGGTTTTCATACATTATTAAGAAATGTAGGGAGCCATAAACAAGAAACTTCATGTTTTCATTTCGTGATATTAACGCATAAATTTCCGAGCATGTTTGAAAAATATTATTTATTGTTCACCAAAACAGAAAAACAACACTTAGTACGTAAGAAGGGTCCGTAAGCTTAGGCTTACCGATAATTGAATGGTGTAGGAGTCTAAGAGAACAATTTCGGCAGTATTCCTAAACGTCCTATAAGCCTGTTTTAACTAAAATGGCGTTAAAATTCGTTTGTCCTTATCTGTCACATTGACATTTGTGTTCGTAAGAAAGGGACAAAGCACATTTTATTTAATAGGCATTTTATGTTTTATGAATAAGAGGGTTAGAAATTAGCCAGGAAGTGGTTGCTGGTTGACATAGTGTCGACCTGCCTGTGAGAAGGGAGGGGCTAACGGAAGTCCACACTCAGTAAAGACTCAGAATTACTGTGGTATCTCTGAACACTGAAAATGTATTCATTGAGTCAGTCGCCTTACGTACTAGTTGCTACCGTAATCTCTCATCTCACACGCTCTTAATCAGTCTGAACTGAAAGTATTGTAGAATGTTTTATCGATGAATTAGTATGTGCCTTGACGGCCCAAGAAATATTACCTAATTACCTTGAGCGGTCCCTCAGGCTTGGTGGGCACATCCAGGACATTGATCTGAATGGTCGCCTCATCCTTGCCGCTGCTGTTCTCAGCCTTCAGCACGTAACTGCCGCTGTGCTTGCGAGCAGCCACGCTGACTGAGAGCTTGGTCTTGTCATGTCAACGTCATGCCAATAGAACGTTTCACTGATGAAGATAGAGCATGTTTTACCTTGAGCGGTCCCTCAGGTTTGGCGGGCACATCCAGGACATTGATCTGAATGGTCGCCTCATCCTTGCCGCTGCTGTTCTCAGCCTTCAGCACGTAACTGCCGCTGTGCTTGCGAGCAGCCACGCTGACTGAGAGCTTGGTCTTGTCATGTCAACGTCATGCCAATAGAACGTATCACTGATGAAGATAGAGCATGTTTTACCTTGAGCGGTCCCTCAGGTTTGGCGGGCACATCCAGGACATTGATCTGAATGGTCGCCTCATCCTTGCCGCTGCTGTTCTCAGCCTTCAGCACGTAACTGCCGCTGTGCTTGCGAGCAGCCACGCTGACTGAGAGCTTGGTCTTGTCATGTCAACGTCATGCCAATAGAACGTTTCACTGATGAAGATAGAGCATGTTTTACCTTGAGCGGTCCCTCAGGTTTGGCGGGCACATCCAGGACATTGATCTGAATGGTCGCCTCATCCTTGCCGCTGCTGTTCTCAGCCTTCAGCACGTAACTGCCGCTGTGCTTGCGAGCAGCCACGCTGACTGAGAGCTTGGTCTTGTCATGTCAACGTCATGCCAATAGAACGTTTCACTGATGAAGATAGAGCATGTTTTACCTTGAGCGGTCCCTCAGGTTTGGCGGGCACATCCAGGACATTGATCTGAATGGTCGCCTCATCCTTGCCGCTGCTGTTCTCAGCCTTCAGCACGTAACTGCCGCTGTGCTTGCGAGCAGCCACGCTGACTGAGAGCTTGGTCTTGTCATGTCAACGTCATGCCAATAGAACGTATCACTGATGAAGATAGAGCATGTTTTACC
This sequence comes from Epinotia bilunana, assembly GCA_947049275.1. Lineage (NCBI taxonomy): Eukaryota > Metazoa > Arthropoda > Insecta > Lepidoptera > Tortricidae > Epinotia > Epinotia bilunana. The sequence goes on along the minus strand of OX346275.1, from coordinate 9,327,364 downwards.
TTGAGCGGTCCCTCAGGTTTGGCGGGCACATCCAGGACATTGATCTGAATGGTCGCCTCATCCTTGCCGCTGCTGTTCTCAGCCTTCAGCACGTAACTGCCGCTGTGCTTGCGAGCAGCCACGCTGACTGAGAGCTTGGTCTTGTCATGTCAACGTCATGCCAATAGAACGTTTCACTGATGAAGATAGAGCATGTTTTACCTTGAGCGGTCCCTCAGGTTTGGCGGGCACATCCAGGACATTGATCTGAATGGTCGCCTCATCCTTGCCGCTGCTGTTCTCAGCCTTCAGCACGTAACTGCCGCTGTGCTTGCGAGCAGCCAGGACAACTGTGAGCTTGGTCTTGTAGTCTTCAGCGTCCACGGTGAGGTCGTCTCGGGTGGAGAGACGCTCTTTGTTGTGGAACCTGAAAGGAAAAGGATGATATTATGAGACCCTTTAGACTTATATGTGGGGATATATATTTAATTTGCACTGTCACTAACATTAGTTGTATTTATATCACTGTAACTGTCAGTTTTGTGACTGAGTGTCTGTGTCTGATATTGATCGTCAGTTTTGTGACGGTCATTAATTACCGTAGACTGATTAATGATTAAATCAATATCCCCGTATTTCAAAATTTAGTTACATGGTATATAGACAAACGCGCATTCTGTTTCCTGGTTATTGAACAAAATCGTCAAAAGGACAGACAAATGCGATCACGAACACACAATTGATCAGAATGTCTATAATATTTTGACCATAGCTATTTTTTTTATTTAAAGCAGTTCGGAAATACATCATGGATGGTAACAAAATTGCGATCTTAAAGAATTTCTCGACACGTCTCAACGTGATCGTAACAACTTTGGAGCTAGAACACATTCCACTTTCGGATTCACCAGGGAAGAATAAGACATGCATAATTGACCCTTCATATTACTTAGCACAGATCTGTACTCTCGAAAATTGACTCTATAAGAAACTAAAAACGTATAATCCTTAATCACTGTTAGTGTCAAAGCATCCGAAAGGTTCGGCGATACTCATTAGATTAGATGAGTAAAATATTCTAAAGTATCCTGTCTTATCTTATCTTATCTAGATGAGGGCCCTTTCGGATGCACTTCGACCCAGCGGGATCTTTTGTGCATTTGCCCTCTCCTTTATGCCTACTCCCAAGCTCGCTCCATCATTTCCAGAAAGCGGATGATGCAGCTCTGCGGGAGCACCTTGAATTCCTTTGGTTGCGGATAGCCGTTACCAAAGTAATTCATTCTTTGTCTGGCAAGGGCGTGACATTCACACAATAAGTGTTCCATGGTCTCATCCTCCTCGCCACACATTCTACAGTCTAAACTATTCGACAGTCCCATCTTGGCCAAGAGATCCTTGACCCCGAAGTGACCTGTGAACACCCCAGATATGATTCTGAGTTGCTTCCTACTGGATTTCCAGAGCTTGTTAGTCCAGTCCGAGTCCACTCCTTAGAGTGCCTCAAGCCCGCCTCATTCCTGCACTCGTGTTGGTGTTTGGTTTTGGCGTAGGCTTTAAAGGCCGAAGTTATGGTTCCCTGCGAGAGTCCCACAAATGGTTCTGGACCTACAAAGTGATTTGTAGACCCCCCTCTTGCAAGTTCATCCTGTACTTACCAGGTCTTGGTCGGCGGCGGTTCACCGCTGACCTTGACGTCGAGCCGGATGTTCTGGCCGGCCTTGATGGTGATGTCGCGCATGTTGGTGCGGTCGATCTTCGGCGGGGCTGTAAGGCGACGGAATAAGGGTCAAAATTTAACACAGTAATTTACATCATTCCGAAAGGATGAGATAGATATAGAACAACAAAACAGAGGAATATCGCGAATATTAAATATAAATTTTGTTCAACCACTATTTGTTTGGGAAATAAATAGAATAGTGAGGGACGCGGAATGTTGAATTCTAAGTGTAGGTATTAATTTCTGGATATAATCCTACTAATATTATAAATGCGAAAGTTTAGATGTTTGGATGTATGGATGTTTGGATGTTTGTTACTCAATCACGCTTAAACGGCTGAACCGATTTGAATGAAATTTTGCACGATGATTATAAAGTATCTTCGTGCAAAATTTCCTGGATTAAAATATAGGATAGTTTTTATCCCGAGACCACACAGACGAAGTCGCGGGCGGAAGCTAGTAATAATAATAAATAATAAATACTCTTTATTGCACCACAAAAGGAGAGAAACATCTTACAAAAAAAAATTGCTTAATAAATAATGGTAACAACAGGCGGTCTTATCGCTTTAAAGCTATCTCTTCCAGACAACCTTTGTATAGCAGGAAACATTTAAATTAGAATTTTAAACAGGTAGTGCAGGAACTCATCAAGAAGAGCATACTAACACGTCATTCTTTCAAATATTAGTAAACAGGAAACTTTAAAATATTACTAAACAGGACACATTAAAATACATACCTTATAATTTTTTAAGAAATACGCAGACATATATATACAATCATACATAGATATATACATACATACAATATATAGAAGGCAATAATATAATAGGGATATAATATCTTCGCTACACTGCGAATCTTCATAAAGTAAATAAAGAATAAGTTCTGTACATGTCGCTGTATTTTGGATGGCAAATAAATGGGCAAACGAGTTTCCAGTGTTGTCCATTCGTTTATTTAACTGTACAGTCGATAGGGGCATTTGATGGGAAGGAAGTTTTGTTAATAACTGTGTTTTGATTATAGAAAAGTTGCGGCTATTGCGAGCTAGTCACTATAGAGATACATAAATTTGTTAGAAAGGGAGATATTCAATCACGAGAGGAGTATTAATCTATCTTTTAATAATAACGGTATTGTTCCACAAAAACGTTATACTCAAAGCGATATTTTACGCGCTGTATAGCGGTATCCGTTATAACGTTATAAATCTAATCCAATAGTATATATAACGATTCTTGCTTAAGCGATATAATAGCTTATTAACGTTATAGAGCTTATAGTTTCTTTTTCGCACTTTCAGTTTCGTCCATTCGACAGTGCGGCTCGTATTTTAAGACGATATTATAACGTTATCCGACCGTTATTTTATAATGTTATGATATTCACTCTGTTATGATGTTAATATCTTTATGGGGGCATACTGATTTTGTTATAACGAAAAATATCAACACTAACGAAATATAACGTTATGATATCGCTGTTTTTCATAACGTTTTAAAGATCTGATTAATATACACGATGATACTTAATTCGTGATCAGGAGTAAATCTAATCTAATTCTGTAATTGATACCAAACACGATTAACTCGAAGTTACTTAAAACAACCGTTCTTTTTTTCTGAATAAAACTGAATAAGGAATTACTTTATAATTCAAAATCGTTGTCACCCTAACGGTAGTTTGCGAAAATTTGACGTATGTGTGTTTGGCGTATCTACTTAACTTCAAGAAATGTAGGGTGGCCAAACATTCAGTGGACATTAGTGTTAGCATTATCATTAAATTTAATTAACTAAACAGTGATTTCATTGCATGATACCTCATCCATTGAAATCTGTTTTGGCTGTTTATCAATATTTTTCGACTCCTGATCACGAATTAAGAATATAGGTCGACAGCATAACTGAGCGACTACGTCGCGGGCGGATGGAGATAGCTCTTGATGTCTCCCTCTCGCCACAGTCCCATCACAGGCGCCGTCACAAACGACACTTGAAAATGCTATAATTGCTTTATAGTGTACTCACCAAAGCGATCCTTAGCCAGCAGGTTTTCAGAGGCAGCCGATGGCTTGCCCGGGCCGGCCTTGTTGACCGCCTTCACCCGGAACTGGTAGGTCTTGCCCTCGATCAGGTCCGGCACGTGAGCTTCACACTTGGTGCCGGGGACCTGTTCAAAATTGCGTTATGGAGTTATTTAAAGAGAGAACAGTATTTAAAAAAATCTAAAGGGGGGACTTGTAAGTTCCATTTGGTAAATGAAATGTGTGAGAATCGTGAAAGTATAAATATTATTTTTTACATTAGAGCCAAGTTATTTTTGAGGCACACGATTTCGGCAGATTTGTTTTTGTCTAATGATGCAATTTGACTAATGATAGCAGCGGTCACCAAGCGAGCAATTGCTGGTCGATAAAAGAATATCGTACATTCAGCATCAAGAATAGCTAAGCAAAATAACACGCTCAAAATGGGGTACACTACATATCTTATCTTATCTAGATGAGGGCCCTTTCGGATGCACTTCGATCCAGTGGGATATTTTGTGCATTTGCCCTCTCCTTTATGCCTACTCCCAAGCTCGCTCCATCATTTCCACTACGTAACTCTGAAAAGTCATTTGTCCGAAGGCGTATTTTTCCGAAAGAAATGTTTGGCGGATTTTTGTTGAAGTGAATCCTTCTTCTGCTACGGTATTCGTCGATTCGAAATGTCAAAATATTCAAGTTTTCACTTCTGCCGGCACTCCCGGAGTGCAACCCGGTCTTTTTTTTTAATCTTCTATCAGGATATAATACTAACCTAACCTATTTTATGTATTTCATTTAATAATCTACGGCCAAATATTCTTTATTCGTCGGAATAATGATGCTATCGGACAAATGACTCTTCGGAATTTTTGTGTGTTCCCCACACACAGGTCCTTATTCCCTTGAAATTGAGTTCGTGTGTACATCATTTTGAGCACTAGGACCGCTTAGTAACTTCTGCTGCTGACTGAACGATGATAATGTGATATGTCCGCACACCCATTTAAAAGTGCCCTTGGGACGGGGCCTATATGGGTGAGGACCAAATTCTTGGCCAGTAGACAGCCTGGTTAGTCGGTAGTTAACCATACAAACTGAAGAAGTGAACAAAGTTCCGTTGTGACACAAAAATTAATCATAGAATTGTATGGCTAATTTTTGTGTCACAACGGAACTTTTTAACTACTACCGATTAACCAGGCTGACTACTGTGCAAGAATTTGGTCCTCACCCGAATTTGGAAACAAATGTTGTAATGGTACCTAGTTTCTTTTTCTTACCTCAGCAGCCTTAACCCATTTCCCGCTGTCGCGGTCCTTCTTCTCGACGATGTACGCGGTGATGGGGGCGCCGCCGTCGCTGGCCGGCTTCTCCCACTTGATGTCCGCGTGCTCCTTGCTCCAGTCCTTAAACTCGGGCTTGCCCGGGGCGTCGGGCTCGCCTGTGAATCAAGGAAGGTGTTGTTAAAGCAAACGATTGCGTAGTTGATTGGAGTTTTCAGCCAGGTCTTTTCAAGCAAGGAAGCCATTTCTCAGGCGGTTCGAGGTGATGTCAAATAGAATCTGGAATCAATTTCCGTATCCTCGTAATCTCACACTCGATATGTCTACTCTCGGTGATCGAGTGGTCATTAACAATCGTGATGGTAGTATTCTTGAGTTTCATGGACAATTAGGTATGTCAATGGTGGAATGTGAGATTTCGAGGATAAGGAAATTTATTCGAGATCTCTATTTGACATCATCTCGAACGGCCTGAGAATTGGCTTCCAGGGCTGATGTAAAGAAGTCCTTGTGTACTTCATATTTTAACGAGTCTTTGAAATAGGAACAGACATTACTACGATTTTTTGTAGAGGTTTCATAGAGGATCCCATTTAAAACCTCCAAACATATTTCGTTTTCTCATCAACCCTCCATCTCCATCACCAACTCACCGTAAGGATTCTTCGCCGTGGTAGCGGTCTCGGTGACTAGCGGCTCGCTCTCTCCCTCAGGATTGACGGCCTTCACCCTGAACAGGTAGTCCTTGCCCTCATTCAGCCCCGTGACGTCAGCCTCGGGGGTCTTGGTGGTGCAGACTGGGACCCATCGGCCAGAGTCCGTGTCCATGCGTTCAACGACGTAGTTCTCGATGGGCTCGCCTCCGTCGTCTTCTGGGGGCTCCCATTTGAGCTTGCAACCGTCCGCTTTCACGTCGGACACCTGATGGTAGTGTTTAGTGGTTAATAACTACATCCTCCTCCTAGCGTTATTCCCGGTTGTGCCCCGAAAGGAGCCCGGGGACTAGGGGATTGGAGCGTCGTCTCGTTCTATCGAACGGTGTCAGCCAGTGACGGACGCTCTATCCTGTCACTTATCGTGTGATAAGGCGGACCATGATACGGGGTCAGAGAAGTACTATGAGTCAGTCTTCAAGTCTACATGGTCTGCATTAGCCTGGCAATGACTCTGTATCATGGCAAGTAAATGGCTCCATCAAATAGGCATTCCTCTGATATGGAGTACCAGCTGTATCAATATTGGCAGAAGGCTCAGGAAGAAGGTTAAAGTACGACTTCTTTGATCAAACAATAGTTGGATTGGTACAATACATACGTACATTCACGGCTGTATCCCTAAAAGAGGTAAGCAGAGCACATGAAACTTATTGTGTTCCAGTACCACTTTTAGCATAAATCTGGGTATAAAGGATCGACAAAATGTGAGTGGGATTCGTGGGAGGATAAAACAGGCCGTTAGACTGCGATGTGGAAGGCAATTGGAGAAACCATCACATTCATTATTCCCAATTATTGGATGAGAAGCGAAAATAATGGCGATTACTCGACCTACAAAATCTAAGCTCTTTAATATATGATGAAGACGATAATGTAGGAAGGAGTGAGTTGCTTCCTAATGGACTGAATAATCAATGTCTGTAGAGTATATTGCCGAATCAACGGCGACTAAAGTAAATGCCGTCTACGACCAACTCACCTTCAATGGTCCCTTAGGCTTAGCAGGCTTGCTGACGACCAGCACTTCGATCTCCACCGAGTCAGTTCCGGAGTCGTTCTTGGCGGTCACCAAGTAGGTACCGCCGTCCTTGCGCGTGCACTTCTGCAGCGTGAATGACGTGTGGTAATCCTGGAATCAAAATGGAGAGAGATTGAAATACAAGACAATGCGAATAGGTACTGTTCATCACCTCACTAATAATACTAAACAGTCGCAACAGGCGGTCTTATCGCTTTAGAGAGCTTTAGGATTGCAGAAAAATTGCTAAAGGCAGTATTCTAAAAGCGGATATGCAAATATGCCGTACAGGACGAGAGCTCTTAGAAAAATATTCGGGGTATTCGGTAACTTATTCCTATTTCAAAGATGATATCAAACCACTTTTGTTTTTTTGTTTTTGTTTCTTAGTAATTTCTGTGTCCGACTGCTGGGCAAAGCCCAGCCTCCCCTTGAATGCCATAACACCCGTATTCAAATTTTAGACGCTAAATACTCTTCGGAAGAGTTAAGGTAGTTGGCTACTACAGAGGCTCTAGTATAAGTTTTACCGAACCAAAACTTTACGATCGCGTTTGCGTTTTACCCTCAATTTGTATGGGATTTGACAGCTAAACGCGAACGCGGTCGTAACGTTTTGTTTCGGTGAAACTTATACTAGAGCCTCAGAAAGGAACTACAAGCAGTATGTGAGCATTACCTTGTTTTCGATCTTAAGCCGCTCCTCCGGCTTAAGAGCCTGGGCGTTGAGAGTCCAGGTGATGGTCGGTTCAGGTTCGCCCTTGACGTCAGCCTCGAACTTGAGCGTCTCGCCGACCTTGACCTTGCGCTTTTGAAGGTTCTTGCGGTCGATCTTCGGGGCCACTGTTGGTGAAAAGGTAAGATTGTGACGAAGTGTGTAATTGCGTATCACTCACTCTTCTGGCAAAATGTGAGACGCAAATACACATTGGTCAAAGATCTTGGACAAGAGGAATACCACCGTAAGGAAGAGGAAATCTGAGTCCCATAAAGCTTTGGCATTTTGGTTATGTTATTAGCTGTATTCTAGCCGTGTTGTAATAAGTTATAATAATTATTGTAAATTGATCTACGCGACAGCAGCAAGTGTATAATGATTGCGTATAACTTCTAGCCGACCACCATATATGAGAGAAAAAATTGCACCTTATTTGAATCAGCTAAAATTAGAACTACTGCGACTCTGTTCCAATCGCAAATTTTAATGAAAAGGACACCTTTTAAGAGTCCGCAGTAAGCTCGGCCGAATTCCACCTTCCCATACAAACGTAGTTACGCTCTCATTTTAAAACTACGTGTTGGATTGTGACGAAACTTTGCATATACATTGACATGAGGTATATCTATGTCTGCAATTAGTTTATATGGTTCCAGTTTATAAAACAAACGAAATACAAAACAGCAAAAACAAGTTTTGTATGAAAAACTTAAATTCGCTGTATGTTTTTTACTATGGTATCTTAAGCTACATAAACTAATTACAGACATAGATATACCTCATGTCATTGTATATGCAAAGTTTCGTTACAATCCAACACGTAGTTTTAAAATGAGAGCGTAACTACGTTAGTATGGAGAATCGAGCTTACTGCGGACTCTTAATAGGACTTTACATGGCTGTATGGACAGATAGAATACCCGTCATTTTCTGAATAGCAGGGCAAATCCCACTTTGAGGTGGTGCGTCGCGGGTCTATGATAAGATAAGCATGAAAAACAACAGACGAACGATGAGATTGCGCAAACGCATGCGCCGCCGTCACGCGTCAACGAAGCTTTCACCAAAATAAGACGGAGTGCTAATATCGGGTACTCACGGTATCTCGGCTTGGCGACGACGGAGCGGCTCGGCTCGGAAGGCTCCCCGGGCCCGGCCTTGTTGACCGCCAGCACCCGGAACTCGTACTCGCGCCCCTCCTCCACGTCCGTCACGCGGCCCACGGGACGGTCGCCCGCGGTGCGGAGGCAGTCTTGCCAGGACCTAGATAAGATAAGATAAGATAAGATAATATAAGATAAGATAAGATAAGATAATATAAACTTTATTGTCAAAACTGTGTACATAACATGTCATAAAATATAATAGGTCTCAACAGTCCGCCCATTTCGGAAGTACAATATTAATAATACATTTAAAGTATAGCATTTACATCACATGAAATATTCGTTCAAATCATAAAAACATTTGCAAATTAACCAGTGAAACGAGATGATGTTTTTTCACACCACCTGTCATTCGGAAAAGTAAGTTTTGTCCACGACGAGAAGGATCAAAATGCTACTTTTCTGTTCAAGGTACTTTTTTAATTTATTCATTTTCATGTAGCATTAATTTACGCTATGTTCCAATGGAACACTGATCTTAATAAAATAATCGATTGTAATTTCATCGTGATCGATTAAAAACGAACTAACTTTAACGACGTTATATGAAAATTTAGGAATTATTCGTGATATTTAAAAACTTATTAAGTAATATTAACAACATCGTTTTACAATTTCTTCATAGTCGGTGTGGAAAATTGTATGTGTAACTCGGTAGCGAAATTTATTTATTTATTAATCCCTTAATTAACACTAACAGACAGAGGATATTATAGAATAAGGTGCTCTATACAATACAGTAGATTCACAGTATACAATAATAATACAGTAGGTAATCTGAGGCCGTTTAGGAGCGTTCGTTACCTACTTTCGCTCGATGCGCAGGGCTGTGTCAAGTTTGTGGCTTGGCATACTTATAATACTAATGTTGCTTTTAAGTATGCAAAGTATTTCTGTTACAGTTTAATAGACAATAATGTATACACAAATTAATAATATTATAGATAGTTGGGTATGTGTTTTTAGTTTCCCACTTCATGGAATATTTTAATACCACTATACTATGCCTAAAATATTTCCTAGTAAGTATAATAGTTGCTATAAACTGCACTATCTTGGTAGGTGCTTAGTTACAAGCCTATTCGGCTCCTTTTGATATCGTGGCACTGGCGGCTCGCTGTCTTCATACCTACGAGGCTTCCTTTGACGTAGCGAGTGAGAACGAGCGAACACCGCAACGGCGCGGCCCCGATTGAAGCATTCTCCATCATTCCCCAAGGCTATGTGTGTGTGCGTACCGAACACGCGCGCATGTGTGCCGCCGTGCGATGTACCTTTGTTCGAAGTTTATCTACTGTTCCTATACTGTGGTAGATATCAATAAAGTATGGAACTTGCAGCCGTAATAGACTCGAAATATCGGCTCTAATATAATCCAATTACCTTCGTCTCGGGCGTTAACACTTGTATCCCTCACTACGCTCAAGATCCTACGTTAGAATCACTCGCTACGCTCAGGAGTCTATTGTAGGATCCCTCACTACGCTCAGGATTCAATAACCGCCCTCGCCGTAAATATACTATTTTGCTCCCTTGTGACACAAATAACTATTTTAAGTCACTTTTACCACCGCACCGATCGCCGTCGGCAGGGCATTCCTCACACCCTGGAACCCAAATGGTCGCGTACCGTACGGTTTCAGAGAAATTTCCTCCCTCGGACGCTCCGGTTGTGGAATGAGCTCCCTGCCGAGGTTTTCCCGATGGACTACTGTATGGGGTTCTTCAAAAAAGGAGTGTATACATTCTTAAAGGGTGGGCAACACCCCTGGAGTTGCAAGCGTCCATGGGCTACGGTAACCACTTACCATCAGGTGGGCCGTAAGCTTGTTTGTCACCGACGTGGTATAAAAAAAAGGTCAGATAATGATAAGGACCAAATTCTTGGCAGCCCAGTTCAGTGCCCTTTAACGGGCACAAATACATCCGCGGTTTTCATATAATATAACCATATCACATAGAAATAAAGTACATTCATGGTGGGAATATATTTCCCTCTGTCTTATAAAGGGTTAACTCCCTCAATTAAATTCTCTAAGAAAGTTTTCCGCTGTGACACGATTTTAACCATGTGGTTAATTTTTGTGTCACAACGAAACTTTGTTCACTCCCCCAGTTTGTATGGCTAACTACCGACTAACCAGGCTAACTGCTGGAGAAGATTGGTCCTCACTTATAACATGTCAGATAACAGCGGAAATGGGCCAAGCTATATAGCTTGGCCCATTTCCGCTGTTATCTGACGTTGATATCAACGTGGTACCTTTTCACCACGGGCAAATTACACCTGCACTCTGCTGCGCATTGGTTTACACTGCCATGTATGAGATTATCTCGCTTCTTGACACTCCTTGTATAATATGTCATCAGCATATAAGCCGAAAGATGTCCACTGCTGGACATAGGCCTCCCCCAAAGAGTGCCAAACTGACCGGTCCTACGCCACCCGCATCCAACGGACTCCCGCGACCTTTACCAGGTCAAGGTATAGTATGTAGTAGACTCAAAAGGCGTTGATGCTGGCAAGTTGTACGAATAATCTGGTTGAAGAAAATTGTGCCAATCGACGTGACTCGCATTTCCCGTGAAAAGTAAAGGTCAGAGATGGATATTTTTGGTCATCGCTAAGCACAGTATAGGCATGACAGACCGCACCTGTGCACCATACGTGAGAAAGAGATCGAAAGCCGATTTCTGGCACCCACGAATAGGCGTACTGCCGACGCACAAAGTTGTAAGTGCCTGCGAGTGAGACAAGTGACACTCACCGTCCGCCCTTCTCTCTCTTCTGGATGATGTAGCCAGTGATGGGCGCGCCGCCATCTTCTTTCGGCGGGGACCATTCCAGGTCGACGAAGTCCTTGTCCCAGTTCTTGGGCTCGGGCCTGCCGGGTTTGCCGGGCTCGTCTGTGGAATAAACAAATAATTATGTAAAGGAAAGATTTACACTGCAAAATCAGATTAACGATTTAAATGGACTTGAGCTGGCGTCCAACTTGGACCGCTGTAACAATATGAGCTACAGATCAGAGAGGGCAAGCAAATGTTGGTATTAACACTTGGATCACGTGACTGAAGGCTAAAGGTAGCATTCCGTTCTTAGCGACCGCGACGCGCGACGGCGACCAGACGACCACGGGGCCACGATCGCCTGTCGCGGGGCGACCACTAGCGACGTCACCCGCCCCTCTTTCCCGCAGTTTCTATAGGTGACGGTTGTGTTCTATTGCAGTACGTTATGTCGGACAATATATCCGCAGCTAGAAAGAGTTATTCAGCAGCTATTAGAGGAAGAAGAAGACGATATTCTTATTATGTTATATGCCTCCGGAAAAAGTTGTCTTTATAAGATTGGAGCCTTACATCATATAAAGGTGGGTTTTTATTCACTAATTCTATCAATATCTCGTCCTCGTGTGATGAAAACGAGGCCATTCTCGCCTGCATCTCGTGACGGCACTGCCTACGAAGCGACCGGGTCGCTGTCGCCAAGCGTTTCTCTGGCCACGCCCACCAGTCGCGCGACGCTGTCGCGGCATTTGTTTAGTATTCCATATAAATTCGTACTAAGCAGTAAGTCGCGCGACCCAGTCGCGTACGCGCGTCGAGGTCGCGCGTCGCGGTCGCTAAGAACGGAATGCTACCTTTACTATAAACATGTTGTTGAGCATATTAGGACGGCTTGAATCGACCACATTTGACGGACCTGTCGTAAATATGTCGTAACTGACAAACTTTCCATACAATACGAAAGTAACGGACATAACTTACGTTTACCGATGGTTTCCAACAACCCAGCTTTTACCCAGTTCTGGACCACCTCGCTCTCTCAACTCTTAATTATTATAATTTACAGGGAGACAAAGTGAACTAGTGGAAAAGGTTCGCGGCAATGAGGCCGGTAATGTTGGCCTTTCCGTCCTAGGTGAAGACTCACCGAACGGATTCTTGGCGATGATCGGCTTCTCCGTCTCGAGCTCTTCGGACTCGCCCTCCTTGTTGACGGCCTTGACGCGGAACTTGTACGGCTTGCCTTCCTGCAGGCCGGTAACGTTCGCTTTGCAGTCCTTGGCCGTGCCGCACGGGATCCATTGTCCTGAGGAAGGTAATCGGTTTTTACAGCGCTCTCCTGACTATCATAAGTGGGGAAAAAAATGTCCTGGATAGTTTGAAATTAAACGTGAAAATGCCATGTATCTTGGAATAAACCCTGTTATTGGTTGCTCGAATATACATTCAAGATAATTAAACAAGAAGAGCGTTAGAGAGAATATAAGGCGTGAAGCCTTGAAACAATACCAACATTAAAAAAACCGGCCAAGTGCGAGACGGACTCGCGCGCGGAGGTTTGCGTACCATTATCTATAAAAACGGCAAAAAACACGTTTGGGGTTAAATATTTATTTTATTTTATTTTTATACGTAAGTATAGCGGCAACAGAAATACATCATCTGTTAAAATTTCAACTGTGTAGCTATCGAGGTCCTTGATATACAGCCTGGTGACAGACAGACGGACGGACAGCGAAGTCTTAGTAATAGGGTCCCGATTTTACCCTTTGGGTACGGAACCCTAAAATGCGAGTTTTATTTTTTAAAGCCATGGGGACTTAAAACATTGCCGAGCCCACTAAATGGACGCCGACCGACCGAACTAACTTCAATGGCTGCCCTAAGCTCTTAAAAAGTATGATCAACAAAGGTTCAAAGGTCATGACTTGAGTGAATTACCAGTAAGCGGGTCGAGTTTCTCAATCTCGTAGTACTCTATGGGCGATCCGCCGTCGTCCTCTGGTTTCTGCCAGGTGAGCGTGCAGCCGCTCTTCGTGACGTCGGCCACTTCCAGCGGCCCTTTGGGCTTGGATGGCTTGCCTGAAATTAAAAAAAAAAGTTTATGTCAAAAATTTCATTTTTGGTACAAGCTTTTATTGCCGACTGTACTTTTCTTTATACCGTCATCAACTACTCATTGAGACGATTCTAACGAGCCCAAACTCGATGGGGTTACGTTGTTTTATTACAGAGTTTTTTATGGCCACCTTCCAGCTCCATCTGATGATGGAGCTGGAAGGGGATCAGCTCCACGTCATCATAATATTACATTGTCACGCGATTTGCATATTCGTGCAAAATTTCAGCTCAACCGGAAACCGGGAAGTGGATCAAATTTAACTTGCAAGATTTGATTACAGACAGACAGACAGACAACGGGACAGGTGAAAGTAAATAAAAGCTTGTAAAATAGGATTTTAGATCATAGCTCTATCATGGATTGGAGACGAATCTAGAAACAAGGATAAGGACTAATTACTGCTAGTTATAATCCTAACTAATATTATAAATGCGAAAGTGTGTGTGTGTGTGTTTGTCCTCCTTTCACGTCGCAACGGAGCGTCGTATTAATGTGATTTTTTGTATGGAGATAGTTTAGAGGCTGGAGAGTGACATATGCTACTTTTTCCAGCGGGAGAACATCTAATTCCCAAGGGAAAATCCAATATGTCATTACTATAACCACGCGGGCGAAGCTAGTAAAAAATAAACTCACCAAGAATAGTAATCTCGACCTCCGCCTCATCCTCGCCCACCTCATTCTTGGCCTTGATCACGTACTTCCCAGTATTGGCCCTCTTGCTCTTCGTCATCAGGAACTTGGTGTTATAGTCCACATTGATGATCTCCAAGTTCTCCGGGGCCCCGGACTTGATCTCCTCGCCCTTGAAGAACCAGGTGACTGTGGCCGGGGGCTCGCCGAACACCTTGATGTCCAGGGAGACGGGGAGGCCGGCCTTGACGGCGAGCGGGTTGAGGTTGGTGCGGTCGATCCTTGGTTTCACTGCGGATGGTTGTTAGTGGTCAGAAGGGCAAGGAATAGGGGTGTAGACACTAAATAAAATAAACTATATTGTCCTTTCTCGAAAAAGGATTAAAAACGTAGTCAAATGGAAAAAAAGGAACGCAAGAGGTTAAATAATCACGAAGTTATAAGTGTCCAAAGTGTTAAGAAGGGGTATGTTCTGTCCCTCTTCCGCAAAACACAACTTCATATGAAACTATAGTCATTATGTCGCTCGCAGATTGTGACGTCACTAACTGCGAGCGTTTTCTCTAACAAGCAACATTAAAACGGTTGTAGCTTCGTAATTCTCTGAGATTTCTGAATGGGATTTTCGACCATAGGCATATTTTTCTGACTTCTTTCCTTTAAAATAATAAAAACTTTCGAGTCTACACCCGTATTCCTGTAGCGTCTGTTTTTGAGGAGTGGAGCGTGTATCTGGGTAAGCGTGGACCGTTTCACGGCTCAGCCGCGACTTGGCGAGATGGCGGCAGCCAGGCGCTATACGCGGGAAGGAGAGATCGGAACGCCGCCCCTCGCTCACACGTATATACGCCGCCGGAAGTCGTAGACGAAGACTTGGCGTAACTTTCCATCAGGTTAGACCGACGACTAATATGAGCCTTGAAATAAACTGTGATTTCACTTTTCAAAAGTCGTATCTCGCAACTGAATCTATATTTCGATACGAGTAATTGGCGCTGCATATGGTGCATGTTTAACCTCTACTGGCTATGCAGGACTATTCTTATTTTGAACTCAGATGTTTGGAAAGTTATACGCAAAAGAAGATAGAAGACGTCAAGCAGCTCTCGTAGCCTTGGCCTCAGGGCCACGTAACTCCTGTCCTCCAACGAAAGCGTTGTTCAATGAAATAAGCAAGTATAGAGGTCTACCATGTTCGTCATTCCACCGCAGAGCTCTCCACCCATACAATAACACTACTACTAGTGTTGTGCTCCTGGTGGTGAGCAAGGTCGCCAGAGCTCCCGAGGATGCGTTGTGTTGAGAGCGAGGGAATTTGTTCCTTCAGCTGTCGACACGGCGAATCCTCAAACATATCAAGGGTCGGCAACGCCCGTGTTACTCCTCTGGAGTTGCATGCGTCTATTGGCTGCGGTGTCCGCTTGCCATCAGGCGGGCCGTACGCTTGTTGCCACCGTCGTAGTATTAAAAAAATAAAAAATAAAACTCACAGAATCGTGCCTTAGCGGTGTGCCAGTTGGTGTTCTCGCTGGGCTCGGACTGGCCGGCCTTGTTCACGGCGCGCACCCTGAACTGGTACTGGCTGCCTTCCTCCAGCTTCGGTACTGTGCCTTGGCAGATGTTACCCTGGATCTCGGCAGCCTGGACAGAGAAGGGATAAGTTCAGTTCAAGTTTTATGAGAGACTGTTCACTAAAGATGGTTGGACGAAGTCGTACTTGACTTCAAGTTCCCTATTCATCGATTTCTTAGACAAGTTGAAGCGCGGCGCCTGCGAGTCGGAAACGATAACGCAGGTTAAGCAAAGATGGCAGCGGTCAGTCTTTCAGCCAGATGGGTGACCGCGTGATGTTTGAGTGGTTAATATAAATTCGCTTCCGTGCTTTGGAAGGCACGCTAAGCAGTCCCGGCTGCTGTCTATGACAGTAGTCGTTAAGCCGAGTTAGAGGCCTTCGGGCGGCTTAAGAACTTCTAACAGTCGAGTTGCCCACTCACTTGACAAAGGGGGGACAACTGTTACTCGCGTCCGCAGGAGCTATCTACCACAACCCTGCACGTGTCCCCTGGGTGGTACTAAAGAGTGACAAACTTTAAAGGCCAAAAATAATGTATATACGATTAAATAATAAAATAATAAAATCAGCGCTGTAGATGTATGTCTGACACCTCGGCATAATGCTGAGACAGCGACCGATTCACTGCCGCGAAGACACACACATTTTGTGTCAATTGTATTGTATTTCTACTCCCTTTTGTCTCTGTGTGTCTTTTGTGTAGTGAATAAATGTCTTCTTTCTAAATAAATAAATAAATTAGAAAAGTCAATCGTAGAAAGACATTATGCACAATCTGTGTATGCCTGATCCTTTCCACCATTTTACCATTTGTCAGTCCAAGTCTTTAACGTCAGCATAAAACTAGGTTAGTAATAATAACCACCAACTCACCTTAACAAACTCTCCTCTCTCTTTATCCATCATCTCAATAATGTAGCCAGTTATGGGCGCCCCATTGTCCCTGATCGGTGGCTCCCACTTGAGCTTAGCACTCTTCTCGTCCCAGTCCACAATGTCAGGTAGACCAGGCGCCGCTGGCACATCGTACGGGTTCTTGGCCAGAATTCCGTGGTCGGTCTCCAGGGGTTCGGACTCGCCTTCCTCGTTGAGGGCCTTGACGCGGAACTGGTAGGTGTGGCCGGGTTCTAGGCCTGTTGGGATGGGAAAGAGTATTACAAACCAAGGTAGCACATGTTCTAAGCACAGATATATTGGTAACTAGCTTCTGCCCGCGGCTCCGTGCGCATGGAACTCGTTTATATCGTAGCTCGATACAAACTTTCATCCGCCATTTCACCCCCTCAGGGGATGATTTTCGGGATAAAAACCATCCTATGTCCTTCCCCGGGATTTAAACTATCTCCATACCAAATTTCATCTCAATCGGTTCAGCGGTTTAAGCGTGAAGAGGTAAGAGTTCGCATTTATAATGTTAAGTATGGATTCATTAAACGTTTTTATTTCAGTGATAAATAAATGCCTCATGACACACATCCATTTATTTTTAAGTTACTTTTGTCCGAGATGGCAGCCCTGTGGCTAGATGCTAAGATGTCAAAATCCAATGATTACGTTTAATCATCGTTTATTTGACCTCTTGCCACAGTGTTCGCGACATAACGCATTCAGAAATACTCTCATTGGCGCAATCGATAGGATCTCGCGTAATTAAGCTCTTATTTGGAACACTGGCATTTGCCTGCAATTCATCACCCCCAAATCTCACCCCTAACCTAACCTAACACATTAGAAGTACTTATTATCACGAAATGTATCTACATTTCGTGATAATAAGAACTTCTAATGTGTTTGCAGTTCAAATCCACTACAAATTATCTCTATCGTGTTTATAACGTATTGTCGTACTGGCGCAGTCGATAGGATCGCGCCTAATAACTCATCTTTAACCCATATTTTACTTACCAGTAACAGTAGCCTCAGTCGTATCCGGTTCTACGGTGCCAGCGGGCGTCCACTTGCCAGTGACGACGTCCATCTTCTCCAGCACGAACGCGCTGAGCGGCAAACCGCCCGTGTGTTTGGGCTTCTTCCACGCGAGTTTCACGTGGTCGGCGTGAACGTCGGACACTTCGAGCGGGCCTTCGGGTTTGCCTGGCTTGTCTGTGGGAGGGGAGGGTATGAACTAATTTGATAAAACTATTCCAAATGTTCTAAAGCGTGGATTTCACAAAAACCAGTTGGTTACGAAGATAATTAACCACTTTTTTCACCATAAAATACGATAAAATTGATAAAGGGGATTTTTTTAAATATATTTTTATAGGCGACTGTCCCCCTTGTCCAAAAGGTTCTCATCACTAATCTATGCAGACAACTTACTCAGGACAATCTAAAATTTCCTACTATTTTTATAGTCGACTGTACCCCTTTTCAAAGAGGTCACAATCACTAATCTATGCAGATAACTTACTCAGGACAATCTAAAATTTGCTACAAACTTCATACAAACGGAGCGTTTTTGGCGGTTCCTAAATATATTTTTATTGTCGAATGTACCCCTTGTCCAAGAGGTCCCAATCACTAATCTATGCAGACAACTTATTCAAGATAGTCCGTATTTCCCTACAAACCTCATGCTAGCAGAACGTTTTTCACGTTTCACAAATCGTCACTGATTTGACTGTCAAGCATATGATGATGTTTCTGATTCAAATTTTACGCTATCAATCCACCAGTGCTCTACGAAATAGTGGAGCGGTGTGCGAAGAACAAAAACCACCAATAGCGTTCCTATTGCTGATTTTTTTACCGCTCCGCTACATCGTACAGCATTGCTGGATACTCATTCAAAGAGCGCTTACACACGGCGGATTTTTGTAGCGCTACAAACGCGCGTTTACGAACGCTCGGCTGTACCGCGACACCAGCCACAGATGGCACAGATCGCCTGTCACAACTCACCAAGCACAGTGATCTCGACGGTGGCCTCGTCGGCGCCGGAGTCGTTGACCGCCTTCAGCGTGTAGACCCCGGTGTTCTTCCAGGAGGTCTCCGTGAGCGTCATGCGAGTGTTGTAGTCCTCGTTCTCGATCTTGATGCCCTCGCCGTTTTCCAGGGCCTGGGAGAAAACAAGGTACTTATGTTAAGCCATGTCCCGATAAATTCGTTTGAGTGAGTCTAGAGAGATAGTAGCCGAGTGGTTATTAGGCACGGTTCGAACTCCAGAGGCTCTAGTATAAGTTTTACCGAAACAAAACGTTACGATCGCGTTTGCGTTTTACCCTCAATTTGCATGGGATTTGACAGCTAAACGCGAACGCGGTCGTGACGTTTTGTTTCGGTAAAACTTATACTACAGCCTCAGAGGCTCTAGTATAAGTTTTACCGAAACAAAACGTTACGATCGCGTTTGCGTTTTACCCTCAATTTGCATGGGATTTGACAGCTAAACGCTAACGCGGTCGTAACGTTTTGTTTCGGTAAAACTTATACTAGAGCCTCAGTTCGTACCGCTGGTGGTTTAAAACAAAATAATGTGCGGTAAAAAACGGTAACTTTTCGCTGTAGAAAAAACATCCTGAGGAAACAAGTCTCATTCTCTGGGTTGGAAGGTCAGATGTTGGTCGTGAAATTAGTGACGCCAAATCTTAGGATTAGGTGAAAATGCAAACCTCGGGCTCCTTTCGAGTACAACCGGGAACATGGTAGGGGGATGGTTTCCAATAAATGAGTTAAATTAGTTGTATTATGACTATAATACATGTTATAGTAGACGACCGCTTTAGCCTAGTTGGTAGTGACCCTGCCTACGAAGCAAGAGGTCCTGGGTTCGAATCCCGGTAAGGGCATTTATTTGTGTGATGAGCACGAATATTTGTTCCTGAGTCATGGATGTTTTTTTATGTATTTAAGTATTTATTTATCTATGTAAGTATGTTTATCGTCGTCTAGTACCCATAGCACAGCAGTGTAAGATTGTCCCCTAATATTTATTTATTTATTTATTATTTATTTATAGTGGTACTTATTAGAGAAGTCCAGGCAGAGAAAATACTTTGATTCGTTAGTCAAATAAACAACTTTTTTGCTAATAGTGAGGTAAAATATCGATATTGTGAATAAGGATGAATACCTTGTTGGAGAAGACCCAGGTCTTGGTTGGTGGCGGTTCGCCCTTGATGTCCACGTCGAGCTTGATGGTCGTGCCCGCGCGGACGCGGACTGCCACCATCTTGTCGCGGTTGATCCATGGTTTCACTGGACATACATAGCACATGTTAAAATCATATCATCATTTGTAGCCCCTACTGTCCTACTGCTGGACAAAGGTACTCTCTTTTTTACACGCGTCTGTATGTTAGAATACTTAAATGTAAACTTCATCAAGAAAATGGACATGAATGATGTAAACTAAGTTGGACTGATGACCTGGTAAAAGTCTGCTAGATGCGGGTGGCGTAGGACCAGGCATAGTCCCGCTCTTTGAGGGAGGCCTGCAGTGGCGGATCTAGTATCTTAGTTTTGGGGTTCGGGGAGTGCATCTCTTAGGCGACCATGTACCGGAAGGCGCAGCGTGGGTATCCCCCAAAAGGTGGCCTGATGGTGCCGATTAATGTACGACCATGATAATGCACGGCCAAAATAGTGTACAGCCCAATAATCCGCGTCCAATGTACATGGATTAACGGGCCGTGCATTATATGGCTGTGCATTATCACTGAGAAAACTTGGTCCGGGTCAATAATTGGAAGCAAATTTTGCACGAGCTGATAATGCACGGCCCAATAATCGGAGTCCCCGTGGCTTTGGATTATCGGGATAGACACCGCGCTGGGCGGGGTGTCTAATTCTGATCTGAGGGATAAAAGTGAACCCTAACCTAACCAACCGAAGACAGAGTTCGCTTATGACAAGCCACCTTTGTCTGGGCTGATAATACACGACCCAATAATCCGAGTCCACAAAAAGTGGACGCGGATTATCGGGCCGTACATTATTTGGCCGTGCATTATTGGCTCCCGGCCTGCCTGGTAAAGGTCCCGGGAGTCCGCTGGATGCGGGTGGCGCAGGACCGGTCACTTTGGCACTCTTTGGTGGAGGCCTATGTCCAGCAGTGCACGTATTTCGGCTGATATGACGTTGATGATGAAAGAGTATGACAGGCTTGTGTACTCACAGAACCTCGCCTTGGCGAGATGCGGCTGCGTCGGGTCTCCCGGCTCGCCGGGCCCGGCCTTGTTGACGGCGCGGACCCGGAACTGGTAGGTGTTGCCTTCCTTCAGCTCCGGCACGCGGGCCTTGCATTCAGGAGTCTGTGGACACAAGTATTCATCATGAGTATTTGCCCATGAAGTAGCAAATTGCAATGGCAAAATCATTGAATCCCGTTCCTAATGCTTTGAGCTGAATCACTTTTCGTCGGCTAAAGTCGCCAACCTCGTAACAGAATTTAATCGAAAATCTGTTTGTTGACATTTTTATATAGTATCATTCTGAAAAGCAAAACTTAAATGCTTCGAAAAAACTGGTTACATTTTAATAGCAATCTAGCAAAGAATAAAACTTTTACATATAGAATAGAAGCTAGAAAACCTCGCAACCCCAAAGCGCCTTTTTTGTTGATACCGTTTTATGGGCCGCCTCCTGTATTAAAGTTAGATCAGGTTTGCGACTTTTGCCGACGTTTTGCTCGGTTCGAACAAAAACAAAGAAAGCCGGGCAAATTAGAGTTTCTCAGAATGTATTAGGTCCTTACTTAAGAAATTGGCGTTTTTTTCACAGATATAATATTGTACGCAATTTATTCATTTCTATTGCAACTTCCAAATTATTTTTTAATTTCAATATTAGACTATGTAACGAGAAGACTAGCGAAGCCCTCACTGGCTCAAGTCTTTAGCTCAGCCAAAACTCACAACACAAGGTCCAACTTACATTGGTGGTAAGCGCCTCCTGCCACGAGCCGTATTTCTCCTTCTTCTCAATAACGTAGCCCGTGATCGGCGCTCCGCCGGTGTTCTTCGGAGCCTCCCAGGTGAGGTCCACGCGGTCCACGTCCCAGTCTTCGATGACCGGTACGGACGGCTTGCCGGGAATATCTGGAGGAAGGGTAAAAGAGTTTCTGTCAAAAATTTCATTTTTGGTACAAGCTTTTATTGCCGACTGTACTTTTCTGTATACCGTCATCAACTACTCATTGAGACGATTCTAACGAGCCCAAACTCAACGGGGTTACGTCGGTTAAGTACTGAATTCCCATGGCCACCTTCCGTCTCCATCATCAGATCAACTGGATACCATAATATTGAATTGTCATCCAAACTATACTTATATCCAAAATTTCAGCTCAATCGGTCACCGGGAAGTGGGACAATTTTAACTTGCAAGATTTGATTACAGACAGACAACGGGACAGGTGAAAGTAAACAAAAGGGTGACCTATCGAATTTTCGAAAAACACTTGCCCGATTTTCACTTGTCCGAAAACGGTTGACCGAATTCTTATAATCCATATACTTTGTTTACCATACTTTTGAAATGCCGCTAGTTTGTTTTCCCACATTATCGTTTTCTCGAAACTCAATAACACGAAGAACGATTGCCAAATTTAATATTTGACAACCGAATTGTTAACCACCTTTTCATAATTCCGATGCTACGTAAAATCGAAATCTCATTTTCCCTAATATCATTTTCCCGCCACGATTAAAAAACATTCAGATATGCTAAAAACCCTACAGAAGTGCATTTTAAAATTGCAATGCGAAAATAAACTTTGTCTAATAAATGGGTTAGGTTACATTTAAAACTGTGATCTTAAAAAATAAACAATGGATAGAAAAGGGGCTTAGATTACGTCCAAACATTATAACAACTAGAGTGCTGCACGAGCCCCCAAGAGGCGCAAAAAGGGGGGCCCAGCAAAAGACAACAAATGATGCTAACCATGGCATTATTTGTACGTTAGGTTAGGGTTAGCTTCTGTCCCTTAGAACGGAAATAGGCACCCCGCGAAGCGGGGTGACGTAGACACGCTGGCGGTTAGGTTAGATTTGATTTGCATCGACATGCTACAATTTCGATCTTTTGATATAGCGGGATAATAATATTTCAGACTTAATACTTTTTGGCACTTAAAACTAGTTGGCAAATGATCCTTCGGAATTTTAATAAATGTCTATTCGAATCGTAAGCGAAATAAAATTGCAACGAACTGAGAATTGGGAAAATAATCATATGGGAAATGAAATTTCGGGCAAACAAAAATTCGGCCAACTAATAAAAAGGGAAACGTTTTCGGGATTTTAATATTTGGAATTACGATTTTCGAGTTTATGATAGGTAACCGACAGAAGACAAAGAGTGAGTTCAAGGCTGTCAATTATTTTTGGCAAATACATTACTAACTGACATTTAGAGAGCAGGACACTCAGTTCAACCTTGTCAGGGTTTGTACTGGCCTTGACCATATTATTACTAACCATCATATTATTTTCCTCCAAGAGAAACCACGACAGCACCAAGAGCTTGGAAGTTTTATTACAAGCTTTTGTTTGGTCTTTTGTCACTGTTTCCCAGGGACTAAATCTATAGGTGATATGAACATAACCTAGCTTTGCCCTCGGTCCTTTTAAAAAGGTATAGTAACTCACTTCCAACCCCTGGGTCGGTACGCCCAGGTAGGTAGGCGGTAGATAGGTCAGGTAGGCCAGGGCCTACCGATACGATCTGATCATATGTCAGATCTAGTTTCGCCGTCAGCCCTATTAAAAAGGCATAGCAACTCACCGTAAGGGTTCTTCGCAATGATGCTATGGTCGGTCTTCAGCGGCTCAGACTCTCCCTCATCGTTGACGGCCCTGACCCTGAACTCGTACTCCTCTCCCTCCTGGAGCCCCTTGACCTCCATCTCGGTGTCATCAGTCTTGCCGACGGGCACCCAGCGGCCGGTGGACTTGTTCAGCTTCTCGACTACGTAACCGGTCACTGGTTTGCCTGCGGATGAATTACCTGTGTTTCCGAAACTATTACTGCTTTAGTCTTGAAAAATTCACATGCATATTAACTGTTATTTATATTTGATAAATTATCACTGTTTACGTAGACTAAGAACCACAGACCAGACCAATATTTCAATTTTACCCGTCTTCGATCTACTAGGAGTTACCACCCGCATTATAACGATGTTGGCTTCTGTCAACTCTGGTTGGTTAATGTTCCAGTTCTTACAACAATTGACGACTTCAGCTTGACTCGACTGAAGACTTTGCGGTTTTATTTAGAAGACCTATGCCTTACACAGTAGAACCATCTATGAACTCAATGCAAAAGCTCCTAATAGATAGTGCGAATGTGTTTAGCAGAGGTCTTAGGGACCGAGACCGAATGCCTACAAAGACCTCTATTCTATAGTGAAACTAGCTACATCAGCTCATTATTTTGAAGGAATGCGACATTGTATAGACATTACCAGCCTTTATAATTGACTAGTCTCTGGTACTCACCACCATCGTCCTCCGGTTTCTTCCAAGACAGCTTGCAGCCGGACTTGGTGACGTCAGCGACCTTGAGCGGCCCACCAGGTTTGCCTGGCGAGCTCAGCACTGTGATCTCCACGTCAGCCTCATCGGTTCCGTGCTCGTTGGTGGCCAGGATACGGTACGTGCCGGTCATGGCGCGCACGGAATCCTTGATGTCCAGTTTGGTGTTGTAGTCCACGTTGATCACGTTTTCTGTCACCTGTGATGGGGAATATGTAGTTAAAGAAAGCTTAAGGGAACAAGACGGAACAGTAACCGCTGTTTTCTCTGCGCAATAACCCGGAACAGTAACCGCTGTTTTCTTTGCGCAATAACCTCCCTATTGCCCTAGTTGGATTTCGGAAGATTACTTCGGGTCAGGGTTTCACGAGGACAATCGGAAAATCCGATTCAGCAGAGTCGAAAGAGGGAAAAAAGCGCGGTTACCAAAAAATTCTAGCATTTGCACCTGTAACCAAGAAAAGACTTGGTCTAAGATGATTGCCATTTTATCACTAACCTTTGTGGAAAAGACATTCGTCACCGTCGCACTCGCATACATGTCAGAACGTGACGGCTGTCTCTATCGACAGCGATAAGTGATAAAATGAAAACCATCTTGGGCCCGCTGACTGACTGATTGTTCTATCAGCAGCAGAAGAAGCTACGCAAAATAACAAGCAAATCAAAACGATCTACGCAGTCTTTATTCTCTTGGCATTAGAGTCAAAAGTAGGTCATTTTGAGCACTTGATCCGTGTAGCCACTTTTCCTGTTGACGGTTCTGTGAGCTTCTAAACTTGACCAGTAAGGCAACGTCGCGCCAGTCAGCTAGATTAATCTAGCTTTATAGCCTGTATTTTGTCTGTGTCTATTGTGACCTTACCTCCTTCTCCTCTGCCTTCCACTTCTGGAACCACTGCACCTTGGGCGCGGGTTCTCCCTTGACGTTGACGTCGAAGAAGATGGGCTTGCCCGCGCGCACCGCCAGCGCCTTCAGGTTGGTGCGGTCGATGCGCGGTTTCACTGGAATAACGGTTTAGTTATTGCATTTTGTTAACTATAATAGAGATGTTGACTGATAGTGTATTCAACAAGTTCTTGAACAGGCACGGCGAATTTTGCTAGGCCTACTAAACTTACTAACCTTTGGCCGCCTTAAGGCCTAGTACAAGGCACCTTCCTCTTTAATGGAATGTATACCATTCTAAATTGGGTCAGAGTTGCATTTATTTTGTTTCGACCGATTTTAAAACACTGTAGTTATTAAAACACCGTACTCTATTTCACGTAGTTGGCTCTCTCATTGATATTATTTCCTGCATGGTGGGCGGCTAAAGGCTAGAGTATAAGTGATAAAATTGTAGACTTATCAAACCGTACAACCTACGCACTATAGTTTTTTTTTTAAATCTCGTTTAAGATTAGAGAAAATCTAGAGTCTGGAGACAAATAAAGGATGCTGCTGTCTGAAGTTTCACATGTATGAGTGTACTCATACCTCTAAGGATCATAGCTTAACAATTTCACTGCCAGGAACCCGCCTAGCGGGTGCCTACGCCGTAGTCGCTTTCCGCTACGTAGGAGGAAAACCACGGAATCGGCTACGAGTGTAGCGCGTAGCGATTCTTGGCAGTGAATATGTTAACGCAGCTCTCCAACGGGCAACCATCCGAAACGCCTCGAGAAAAATACTGGCTCAGCCACGTCGACAGAGTCACAGTCTCCAACTAGGGACCGATTGGGAATGAGTATACTCACAAGCCTTGTGTCTGATGGTGGTCATCTTGGTCGGGTCGGACGGGTCCGAGGGGCCGGCCTTGTTGACGGCGATCACGCGGAACTCGTACTCGCTGCCTTCGGGCAGACCGTCCACCTTGGCGGTCGTAGCCGTGCCGGGGACCTGGAAAATAAATGAGTCTATGCAGATACTCGATTTTATATTTTTTTTACAAGGAGAAAGTGCCGTTTTTTAACCGGGTTAGCTAAGAAGAAAAAAAAACTACCTCGTAGAAAACCAAATAGCAGAGGTATCCTATTTGACAACCAATAGGAAATCTACTGGTTACCCATTTTTTTTCCGTAATCACCCAAGAAGAATTATTCCTTGTCTAAAATCAGTTATCGAACTTGGTTATCTCAGGGGAACAAGAACCACGACCAAGAAAACCAAGACCATTCATTAGGTTCTAAAACCCTAATATATTCTTATATTCCTTCCTATCAACAAATACTTTCTATTAGGTACGATATCCCTAAAGGTCTCGCCATCTTTCAGTTCCACGTCTTATTACAGTGCATTTAGGATGACTATAAATCTAAGACTGTGACCAGTATTCTTAAAAAAAAAATACTTTGTCAATTTCTCTCACTTTCTCTTTCTTTGAAAAAGATCTGTTTATTTTAAGTAAGCGAATATGATTTTATTTATTTATCCTAGGGATGGATGAGTATAAATAGTCGGTACTGACCTCTAGCGCGTTCTCCCAGTCGCCACCCTTAGGCCTCTTCTGCACGATGTACTTGAGCACGGGCGCTCCGCCGTCGTCCTTGGGCGGGTCCCACTTGACGGTGGCGCTCTGGTTGTCGTGGTCCGCCACTTCCACGTTTCCGGGCTTGCCCGAGATATCTGGAAACGCGCAGTGTTAATGCATGTCTATAGGGGTATTCTAGTCGAATTCCGCATACATCTTTGCTGTTCGGCCTTCTGGCCAATTAATTCAAGCACTTTCCTCGAAAAGCAAAAGGGCCCTGGGCGGATTGTAGTAAGTCAATAAAAAAAAACCGCATACATCTAAAGGGAATCGGCGTTGCTAGATCCCAAGCGAAAACTGAACTTGCTTTTGTGGCAATGTGTTCAAATTTCTAATGCACACCGTAAACATGGTTGGACTTCAAGAACCGTAAAGTTAAAAGTCCAATCTTCACTGAAGGGAATCTCTTGACTTTACGGGGCTCCAGCGCGACTTTTCCATGAATACCACAAGATCCAATTCCCAACACTCACCGAACGGATTCTTAGCCAGAATAGCCTTCTCGGCCTCCAGCGGCTCGGAATCGCCCTCATCGTTGACGGCCGTCACTCGGAACTTGTACTGGTGCCCGGGTTCGAGGCCGGTCACGTCCATTTCTAGAGGCTTCTTGTCGCCAGCCACCCTGGGGGGCAATTAAAAAATTATAACTCGACACAACAAACATACCTAAGAATCAACTCTACCATCATCTTCTGGCACTACACTCTGGTACTCTGGGTCAGTAGTATCTTCTGGTTGCCCTAGACCTTATATTCATCGACATAGTCATACTTCACCGCCCTGAATAAAGCACCTATAGAACTTTAGTGGATGGTGTGGCTTCATACCTCCAAGGTCTAGGGGCAAAGTCTGTATAATATACAAGCTGAGCTGTCACGCGACGGCGCGCGAACTCTCTCGATTTTTCTCGCACTATCCGTCTCCCTCTTATTAGAACACTTAGAACAAGAGGTATCATCATATCAGCCGAAAGACGTCCACTGCTGGACATAGGCCTCCCCCAAAGAGTGCCAAAGTGACCGGTCCTGCGCCACCCGCATCCAGCGGACTCCCGCGACCTTTACCAGGTCATCAGTCCACCTACCCACGCCGCGCCTTCCGGTACGTGGTCGCCACTCGAGAACCTTTCCGCCCCAATGGCCATCGGTTCTACGTGCTATGTGCCCCGCCCACTGCCAATTAAGTTTAGCGATTCGGAGGGCTATATCGATTACCTTGGTTCTGAACAAGAGGTATAGAGAGAGAAAAATCGAGAGTATGTCGCGGCCGTCTCATGATAGACACATACACTACACTGACAACATACACTACACTGGAGACCAACTGGAAACCACGTCAGCTCTAGGTGATCTCGTAGCTCTTGTTTTTTTCTCCTTTTTAGGGTTCCGAAGCCAAATGGCAAAAAACGGAACCCTTATGGATTCGTCATGTCTGTCTGTATGTCCGTCCGTATGTCACAGGCATTTTATTCGAAAACTATAAGGTGTATTTGAATAAAATTTTGAGGATAGGTGTATTTTGTTAGCCGCTACATAGTTTTGTAATAATTTGACTAAAAAATAAAAAATTATACATAAAACTGAGTCAATTTTTTTTTTCATTGCAAGCCCACGTGTGGCACATCAATTGAAGTGAATAGAGTCGGAGATAATTGCCCCGAAAGTCACTAAAATTGTTTTTAACAAGATCGGTCCTTAAAGAAAAGGACGTAAGTGCCATAAGATTTCAGTAACGATACGACCTTTTTAATAGGCACGGAACCCTTCGTTGTGCGTGGTCCGACACGCACTTGGCCGCTTTTTCTTACATCGGGAAATCAGCGCAAACCATTACGCCAGCACCATAAAGACTGGCCATTTGATCTGTGCAGCTTCGTGAAAAACGATTAAGAAACTCTCTAGCCGGTTTCCTTTTTGGTCGGTTTTGTTTTTTAGCCGTTATCACACTACACTGGCAGCTGGAGACTACATCAGCTATCCAGCTGGTGAGTTGTCGTACCTCCTGTGGACCTGGACTAAAGTAACTCGTCTCTATGGAACACTTATTGTGTGAATGTCATGCCCTTGCCAGACAAAGAATGAATTACTTTGGTAACGGCTATCCGCAACCAAAGGAATTCAAGGTGCTCCCGCTGAGCTGCATCATCCGCTTTGTGGAAATGATGGAGCGAGCTTGGGAGTAGGCATAAAGGAGAGGGCAAATGGACAAGAGATCCCGCTGGGTCAAAGTGCATCCGAAAGGGCCCTCATCTAGATAAGATAAGATAAGATAACTCGTCTCCAGCCATCCTCACCTGCCGACGCGCACCCACTTCCCGGTCTGCATGTCCATCTTCTCCAGCTCATATTCCTTGACCGGGGAGCCGCCGTCGTCTTCGGGCTTCTCCCAGCGGACCTTGCAGCCGGTCGCGTGGATGTCGGACACTTCCAGGGGTCCTGGGGGGGGACAAGGTTTTTGACAAAAGAAACACGAAAAGGTATTATAATGGGGAGTTAAATTCTCCTACTATTGTCGGGTATTTAGTCCTACTGGTGTACTTTTCTAGCTCTGCGGCGCTACCACGAACTTCGAAAGTCGAAGTTCGGGTATTTCCATCTCTATCGCACTCCCTTACCCGAGTGACAGGGATGCATGTATTACGTGTAGTATGTAGCGCCGCTGTATCTGCAATTACCGGTCATGTCTCTAAGTCGTCTGCCGCTTATTCAATACTAGCTTCCGCCCGCGACTTCGCCTGGACCCGGGATCAAAACTATCCCAGGTTATAAACTATGTTCATTTAGTAGGGTTTTATTTAGTAGGGTAAATCGCCAACCACTTCCACGACCATCTTCAAAAGACGACAGTCAGTAAATGAACATTCACGATTATGTAGACAGTGACCTGATCGCGAAGATGATAGTCACTTCTTTAAACGTATCATTACATAGTGGGGAAAGGAGAAGCGAAGTAGCCCTTACCTTTAGGCGATGACGGCTTGCTCAGCACTGTCAGTTCAACAGTCTCCTGATCAGAACCATTGCAGTTCTCAGCCTTGAGCGTGTATTTGCCGGTGTCGCGGCGCACCGCGTTCACGATCGTGAAGTCGGTGTGGTACTCCTGGTTTTCGATCTTGATGCGCTCGGTGTTGACCAGCTTTATATTCTCACGCCACGACCTGTGGTAACGCAGTTGGCAATGTTATTGTGGAATAGCAATGTCCAAAGGTTACTACAGTAGCAGTGGCATAACGTTTTATTGTACAAAATAAACATAGCAAACAAGTAACGAAAAGAACAGTTATGTGCAAATACTTGTACTATGGGCTGTAGCAATACAAGATATTAAAAATCATCTGATACAACTCTATATTTGAGCACCTTTTCTAGTCAGGTATTTTAAAACCCATTGGCTTGATATAAAGTCAGTACAGGTCGATTCACGAGAGGTGACGCGGAAAATATATGAAACTGTCATTAATTTAATAGACATTACGCGCCAGCTCTTGTGAATCGACCTGTATATTTAGTGCCTTCACGCCATGAATTCATATCAAGTGGCCACTGTCGATGTAAAGGCAACCTACGTGCTATCAAGTAAGGTTCATTCTCAGTCTTTAGCTAGACTTTGGCGTGTGAGAATCTTACGGAATCTACTGTGGCGGCAAAAAGGTAAGTGAACTGTCTGGGTAGAGAGTCTGGTTTGTACAGTCTATGTTATAGAGACACATAAATTTTGGACCTTCTTAGAAAAGGGTTGCATTAAGTAACTTGATATCAAGAGTTGCCAGGACTTATTATATATATATAAACTAAAACAGACTTACGGATTAGTCCCATTTGATAGCAATGACAACCAAATACATTAAAAATCAATTTCTACAGGGTGTGCCAAGAATGGGGTGTCCGATCAAGGGCATAACAGGCATCGTGTTCTGATAAGGAAAAAGTAAGAGAAAAAAAATACGCGTTTTTATTTTATTTGTATAGAGCGTTGGCCGACTGGGGCGACCTGCGCGCCTGGCGAAATCGCGTAAAAAATATTTTTTGTTTTTTCTTATCAGAACACGATACCTGTTATGCCCTTGATCAGTCCACACCCCATTTTTGGTACACTCTGCATGCAATGTGTAGCTTTACCTCCTTATTTATAAAACTTAACAAACCTCTGTTAGCTAAAATGTGTTTTGTCCCGTCCTCACAAACACAAATACCAACGACATGGATAAGGATGAACGAATTTAAACGGCGTTTTTAGCTAAAATAGGTTTAATGTGCGTTTATGGAGAAGGGCATTAGTATTGGATGACAGTAAGGAGTGACTCACCAAGTCATATCTGGTGCAGGTTCACCGGTGACGTCCACAGACCACTTGTGGGTGCGGCCGGCCTTGATGATCACCGACTTGAATGTGCTTCGCTCTATGCGAGGCTTCACTGTGGGTTAACAATGTAAAACCATTAATCTGACATCTTGTACATACAGTCCGCATCAGAAGTAGCTAAGCAAAATAACACGCTCAAAATGACCTACACAGCAGTGGCGTGCCTAGGGTTTCAGAATAGGGCAAGCCGAGACATACGTTTTTGTAATTTCCTCGGATAATTGGCGCGATAAAGATGTCTCAATTAGCTGTTTACCAAAATTACTAAAAGAAATCACAGCGTTCATATGCTTTTTAGAATTCATGCGCCTTTTAATGGCGCCAGCTAAGTTATTTAAATCGTCATATCCAGATGTATTCCAAACGTTTGTCGTTCGAAAAGAATATACAACACCAGCAATAAAACTTATTAGAGTAAGAAAAACCCACAATACAATGAGTTTTGTACACCGATCTATTAAACTGAGAAGTACACAAATCATAGGCGTACCTAGGTTTTGGTGAAGAAATTAGTTGTTTCTTCTGAGCAAAGTTTAAAGTGTTTATCTTTCCTTCGCCAAGCAAATCTTGTACACACTTTAAATAATCACAATCAGAAGGCACTGTCAATCCGATTAAATCACAACACAGCAAATAAAATATTTAATGACCCCACTGACCGCTCAAACAAACAATAAATAAATAAAAGTAATTGCAAATTGAAAACATTGAAATTGCAACTAATAGCAATGAAGTGAAGTCGGCCGTCAACACGCGCACGCGCGAATTTCGCATTTTACTAGGCTTGTGTACAACTTCATACGCATGCCCGGCTTAAAATCTCGTACAGTACGATTACTGTTAGTTAAGACCTGACAGATGGATTGCCTTCATTTAATTTTCAACTTTAATCTTATACAAATAAAATAGTTATTACTAAATCGGTAGATGTGGGTAACAGTATTCTGAAAAATGCTTTATCTTTATGAAATTAAAGTTGAAAATTAAATGAAGGCAATCCATCTGTCAGGTCTTAACTAACAGTAATCGTACTGTACTATGTGCTGATATGAACCTATAAATAGTCATATCTCATTATTAGGCAGTTTTGATGGGTAAGAAAGAGATAATGATAGGTAGAATAGAAGCCCGCTTGCAAGCCTACGCGTGCGAGCAAGATGACTAGCTATGTCTCCAGCGAGGTCGGCTCGTCATCGCAGCGATAGTGCTGCCAGCGAGCCGCGGCGGTGCGCGGTCGAATTTTGTACCACGATGTTTGAAAAATATAATGAGAGCGCGATAATTGAAATAGTTCGTGCTCTCGTTACCTTTGATTTTTGATCGAGAATTAGTTATGGAAGGCAAGCCCGGCTTTTGGGCTTGTAAGGCAGTACCGCCACTGCTACACAGATCCTTATTACCTTATTACCAGATTCAGATTCAGATTCAGATATATTTATTATCATAATTTTACAACTAAAATCATTTTGATCATTTTGAGCACTTGAACTGCTTAGCAACTTCTGCTGCTGACTACTAGCTATGTGAAGAAACCCTTGGGTGTGTACGGTCACCATCACATACATCTGAGCGGTCAAGGTGTTCACAAACATCGGAACACGACATTGTCAAAGCCATAGATTGCATGATCAACTAGGTCACATAGACGGCACAGGCTAGCATTACCAACAAGTCACAAGCTCGTACTCAGAAAAAAAAGTGCTCACAATATGTGCATAAATATATTTAATAAACTACCTGCCCCACTTAGAATACTCCCTGTTCATGAATTTAAATCAAAATTGCACAAAATGTTAGCTGAAAAGTGTTTCTATAGTATTAAGGATTTTTTTAATTATAAATTTAACGAAGCATGTGACATAGAATAATATTGGACTGCTATTATTATTTCATTTAATTAGAATTTTATCAATGTTATTTATATAAATCAATCTAATTTAGTGCAGCTAATAATGAAGCATGCGATAAAATAATGTTTAATATTTACTATTAGATCACTAGTATGCTATAATTATGTGATTACTTAATTTAAATGTAATTTTATCCCGGTCTATTGACTGAGTGATCAAATCACTGACCTAAGTTTTCATATGCCTGACCTGGCTGAATAAATAATGAAAAGAAACATGTATAGATATTTAAGACGTTATGTACCATATATTCATTATGAATAAACCATTCATTCATTCATTCATTCGATATTTTTGAACACCCTGAAGAGTACAAATGTAGGTGACGCTGACTGTTCGAGCCAACAAAATTGTTGAATTGTAGGCAAAATATTGTATCAAATACAATACAATACAAATGCTCTTTATTGCACACCTTAAAACATGAATCAAATAGACATAACAACTTTTAAAAAATTGATGTTAACAACAGGTGGTCTTATCGCTAAAGAGCGATCTCTTCACATAAAGAGCAATCTATAGTTAAATATTATATGAGATGTATATATTTATTTTATTTATTTATTTAAGCCTTTATTTTTCCTTAAATAGTTTAATATAATAAAAGTTTTCAAGTAGGTAGTGTTGTTTTCATTTTTCTATATTAAGGACCCCTGTCGGGTATAGGCCTCCTCCATTTCTTTCCACCTTTCTCGGTCTTTTGCCTTGATTAGCCAATTTTCGCCAGCTGTGGCTATGATGTCCTTGGACCACCTTGTTATGGGTCTTCCCACCTTCCTTTTGCCATGGGGTCCTGGCCACTTTGTTACTTTGTTAGTCCATCTGTCATCTGTCAATCTTCCTATGTGGCCGGCCCATCTCCATTTCTGTTTCAGCACAAACTCAAGTACATCTATGGTGTTTGTTTTGGATCGGATGTACTTCCTGTTAACCTTGTCCTGTATATATATCCAGATGTATATATATCCTTCATAAATTGTAATTGTAAGTTTTGGCACTGATCTAGATGGAATGCAACTTCATATGACGGTTTTTTCTAACACACAAATAATATATAACATTGCTTACACAAATTGAACTAGTCCCATGGTAAGCTCAATAAAGCTTGTGCTGGACAAAATTATATTTCATAGATATAAATATTTAGAAAACAGTCGGACTCAGAAACAAATCATCATGTTCTTCACACAAATATTTGCCCTCACTGGGATTTGAACCCTTGACTGCATAGGCAGGGTACCCACTAGACTACAGACGCTGTCAGTGTGACAGTCAATTATGAATGAAGCTGAATCAAAGCCTGATTTAGAGTTTTTTTTAATACAACGAGGGTGGCAAACAAGCTTATGGCCCACCTGATGGTAAGCGGACACCGCAGCCTATAGACGCATGCAACTCCAAAGGAGTAGTAACATGGGCATTGCCGACCCTTGATCCTTGATATGTTTGAGGATTTGCCGTGTTGACAGCTGAAGGAACAAATTCCCTCGCTCTCAACACAACGCATCCTCGGGAGCTCTGGCGACCTTGCTCACCTCCAGGAACACAACACTACTACAGAGCAAGTAGTAGTATCATTGTGGCTGTGGTCTTCTGCAAGGCGGAGGTACTTCCCCAGTTGGGCTGCTCCAAATTCGAGCGGGATGAGATTTGGCCGTGCCCTACCTCACCACCTATGTATGTTGTTCACTCAGTTCTGACCACCCTAGGCTAATTATGAAATGTAAGTAAGTCTCAGATCAGTGCCTCTCCCCCCGCCGCCCCTTGCTTGGTCCTAGTGCCCTAGGCTCTAGCCTTATAAGAATGTGGGTAAATCAGGCCCTGATCAAAGCTATATTTACACTTTTGCTCCTAATTCCACGGTAATAATGGGAAAAAATTATTAATATCTTTGACTTCAACTGTATGTTTCTGCCCCAGAAAGCATCCTTCCACTAAAAAAATATTCAAACGGGGAATAAAAAACAAACTTACAGTTCTTGTGCTTGCAAAGGTGGTTGTCGGTAGGCGGTGAGGCCTCCCCGACTCCGGCCTTGTTGTAGGCCTTCACACGGAACTGGTAGATCATCTTCTCTTTCAGCCCCTCCACCTTGTACTCGGTCTTTGTGTCCTCGGTCTTAACCACCTGTTACACATCACATCATATTATTTATTTTCGATTTTTCCAGTAGATAATTTAGTAAAAATCACCACTTTTAGTACTAGCTTATTCAGTTTAGCTTATCGTTATCAATATAATTAAAGTTAAGTCTTGGTCAGTCAAAGGATCAGTAGTTAGGAACTACCGCAATGGTGCAATAAGAGAACGAACCCCTCAATGAAAACCCTTTACAAAATAAACATATTTTGCATTTAAACATCTCATAAAGTTCACTTATCATAATGACAAACTATTTTAATCCTATGAAACTTTCAATGCAACTTAGGCAAGTCACTGTCACCTTTTGCATTGGTATTGAAATTGCAACCATACTTCACAACTTTAAGGTTTATTATTCGTCTAAAAATAAGTGATCTACCTCGATCCAGTCAGCAGAGAATTTGTCTTTCTTCTCCACAACGTAGCCGAGGATCGGCCTGCCGCCGGTGTCGGTAGGCGCCTCCCACTGCAGCGTGACCGACTGGTTGTCATAGTCGATGATGACCGGCTTGCTGGGGGCTTTCGGCGGGTCTGCGACGAACACGGACGTAAGAACATGAAGTATTACGTTAACACATGTGGTACGATAACTGTGGTTGGTATTTGCAGCAATTTCGTAGTTTCAACTAATGAGAAACTAACAACGTCGAAGACAAACAAATATATCCCACTATTTTCATACAGATTTTCTTCAAATCGTATTGTTTTGATCCTAATAAAATCAAAATAGTGCGACCGGCGCGAATGTTTTGACAATTGACAAGTGAATAGTGAACTGACAGTGGACGCTCGGGGTTGCCAGTCTCAGAACTAACAAAATCTTCAAAAGGAATCACATGATGCCGTATGGGAAGATTAGGAAGTAAGCAATTTGCGAAATCAATGGTCTGAGAAATTAAATACTTGAAGACGTAAGTGGATGAACGTGTTATGTATATATAATAGAATCAAAATGTTAATTATTGCTGAAGAAATTGATAACTTATCAAAATTAACAAAAACTAGTAGACCACAAAATCTCAGAAAATTAGTATACTTGCCACTATATGTTTTACCAAAATGTACCAATATCTATGGAAAACGAAGGTGGGAATACTTGTTACCCAGTATCCTTAATGATCTACCATCTGAGGCTCTAGTATAAGTTTTACCGAAACAAAACGTTG
Organism: Epinotia bilunana; assembly: GCA_947049275.1. Classification (NCBI taxonomy): domain Eukaryota; kingdom Metazoa; phylum Arthropoda; class Insecta; order Lepidoptera; family Tortricidae; genus Epinotia; species Epinotia bilunana. The sequence continues at coordinate 9,291,028 of OX346275.1, read as the reverse complement.
CGATCGCGTTTGCGTTTTACCCTCAATTTGTATGGGATTTGACAGCTAAACGCAGACGCGGTCGTAACGTTTTGTTTCGGTAAAACTTATACTAGAGCCTCTGATGTACTTACAAATATATGTGATAAACCGCAATAATGTATACGTATAATGAAATCTGCTTGTATATCCCAGACCTTATAATGCAAACCTAAACTAATGTTGCCGTCGAAGACGTGCATCCAGTTTTTGGACCTTAAGCCGCGCACATTTTTTGTGTTTTTAACTTTTGGTAATAAACGCGCATTTCAAGACGTAATGAATAGCCATAGCTTTCAAAGTCTGTGCTTTTAAGCCGCAAAAGCCTTAAACCCAATGGAAGATTATTTACAAGCACATCGTAACTTCTCCATGGAATTGGATGAACGTGATATGTTACCGATTAGGCATAGCTTCAATGGAAGAACATTTTAAGTACGCACATAACACCTTCATCCACAATAAAATATCGCAAATAATGATTATTTTACTTTTACAGCAAGATGTTATGTTTAAATCATTACACCTTTATCCGCTCTGTTTCTTTTATCTTATTGAAAAGAGGGTATGATACGCATGGTTATGTTGCACACTCGGTGTTGTTTAACAGCCAAAAGATTTTTTTTTCTCTGTTTTGTATTTCGGTAATAAACACTAACATGCCCTGAACTTCTTTAACTCGACGTGCATAAAGGTGCTATATACACTTATTTATGAAAATTATAAACCTAAATGCATTTATTTTTAATTTTGATATTAACAACATCATAAACCTTGTATTAGTTACATTTTAGTAAAGTTTAAAAAGACTAATAATTCAATGACATTTTCTACAGCTAAAATATCTTTAACTGCGATTTACTTAACATTTTCTTTTTGCGATATATATATATATCACGTTCATCCACTCACGTCTTCATTTGTGTCATCATGTAGGCAAAAAAAATGGCCAAACTACCTACAGAAGGTACAAACTTTTTACAAAAAAATCTGTTTATTCGAGTCTTGCAACAAGAGCAAACAAAAACAGTTAAACCATTTCTCACCATATGGATTCTTAGCCAGAATGACGCCATCCGTCTCCAAAGGCTCAGACTCGCCCTCCTTGTTGACGGCGCGAACCCTGAACTTGTACTTGTGGTTCGGCGTCAGTCCCTTAACCTGGAACTGAGTGGGCTCAGCGTCGCATTCACCGCATGGCACCCAGTTGCCAGTGTCCTGATGGGAAAACATAACGAAACTTAGGTTAAACAGAAAAATTAATCAAATCCCTGGTAAATATTTAAATAATAGTTATATTTGGCAATAAATTAAATAAAACAAGTAACTAGATAACCAAAAACTTTGGCGATTATATAGTGACAGTGTTTAGCAGTGTTTAGTTGAAAATCATAACATGTGTGTACATTTTAATGAGGGCATGGTTTCATATAGCGAAGTTACAGATTTAAGAAACTTAAACCGGCGTCAGTAAACCTTCCTATGGTCTTATAATATGGCCAGTTTCGACCAATCAAATCGTTAGGATACTTTGAAAACCAGGACAGTCACAGCTGTGCCACGCTGAGACACAGTATAATAGTATGCTGTGCTGTAAGTAAATCGTGTTTACCGGTTAGTTGAGTTAGCACTTACCATGTCCATCTTTTCAAGAGTGTATCCAGTGATGTCTGATCCTTGCCAGTCGTCGGGCTTCTGCCATTTGACTGTGGCTCTTTCGGCGCGGACGTCTTCCACCTCGATCGGGCCGTTGGGCCTGTTCGGTTTGTCTGGATAACAAATAAATTCAGTTTAGGAATAGTTGGTTCCGAAGTGCTAAGTCAATATAAGAATTTCATTTCAACCACACATTAACTAATAAACATAATAATAAATAGGCAATGTAATAATTCCTCGGTAACTTATGGTAGACCGGTTTTTGATCGTTTCCTAAACAAAAATTATAAGTACCTACACTGCCCTTACAGTATCAATTTGGATTCCGGTTTTGGTATTCACACGAGAAAAGATCTTACCTAGCACAACAACGTCGGCAATGCTCTCGCAAGTGCCAGACGAGTTTGTGAGCACCAGCTTGTACTTTCCGCTGTCAGGTCTGGTGGTCTTCCTGACATTAAGGACTGTGTTCTTCTCGTATTTGTCAATGGTGATACGATCGCCATCGTCTTTCACTTCCTAGAGTTACAAGATCAGAGTTAGAAGCTGGGGAAAGATTGAGGAATTGCGTCTGACTGATTAATAGTGGAGATTATGAGGTGAGTTGTAGAGAAGTATGAGAAGTAGTGGAAGAAAAGAAGATTTGAAAGGAGTGACATGACATTTTGAACACAAAAGACGCAACTGGAGACTACAGTGCAGTCTCTGCTGGCTCGATCATCTTCGGTGAAGGGACCGCAACATGAAGAAGTTATATCATGGCAATTCAGTTTATCGACGTCTTATTAGACTTCCTTGGTATCGTTGTTACACTGGGACAATCAAGCAAGTAACTAAATGATAAATCAGGAATTCGATTCTTCGGGATAAGGAGCTTTTGATTGGATAGAAAAGTTGACAAAGTGATTTTCAGACGCAACCCTACAACGTACAGTGTTTAGTGAACATAATTATTCGTTGTTAAGTTTTGTGTTACATTCGACAATATCTGACAATTCACTGTCTCATTGTCGCATCAATAGTGTTATTACATGTGTGATAGACTGCTGTTAAAATAACACAAACTTGCTTGAGTCAAAAATAAAACTACTACTGCCTTTATGATGTTAGTAAGTTAACACAAGAAGCACTATTTAAATGTGCCTTAACTGACTCAAGTTAGTTTATGTCGTATTTGAATCATGAGAGTCATGATTTAACAATTTACTTGTTCAAGAAGCAAATAGTGCTGCTACCAGGTTTAAAAATGTTTATGACGACGTTATAGATATAATAGTAATGCGATAGGAAAAAATCCTAGAATTGATGAAAATTAACAACACAGTTTGTGTTTTTTCTATAAAACAATAGTGTGTTATAACATTTAAAGCGAGAATACGATAAACATTGAAAGCTGTGACATTTGCTTTCTTTTTAATATGCATTTTGCCGCGTCCTTCGCGCTTTTAATAAAATGAATCGTTTAGTTATTCTGGTTAAGTTCGAAATAAAGAAGAAGAAAAACCATTTTTCCATAAAGCACACATAACAGAATTATACAATATATAAGACTAGTCTTATATATTGCATTTTATACATTGCATTTTATATTTGCATTTTAATTTATCATTTGTCTAGACAAATGATAAATTAAAATGCAAATATTTTTCTTTAAACATTTGTATCATAACTACAACTAAACGATTCATTTCTAAAGTGTCCAGAATTGGTGTATCTGTCTGTAGATAGTGTTAGCACATTGTGTGTAAAGTTGATTAATGTAAAGTAAGTGTTTTAGGACATATAAAATGATAAACATCCAGTTTGTCACCCATCTAACCTTCTCCGTGAACTCCTTGCCACGTTTCTTTGTAGGAACAAATAAACATGTTAATTATTTGAACATTTAACCTTACAACCGGGTAAAAGTAAAAATCGATTTTTACAAAGTTATATACTATCAAAAGTGTGTCTCAATTTATAACCAACCCACATGGAAATTTTATCATTGATACATTCGTTGATTCATTCTTAAACCCAGTGGGCATTTTATCATTTTTACCAGCGGTCCTAATACAACGTCTCCCATATCTGCACCAAATTCTAAATAGCTCGTGATGTTTCAAAATGTCTTTGAAATAAATTCCAACCATTTTTGATTGAGTTGAGTTGTCATGGAGACTGAAATTTCTTGGGAGTACAAGTAAACGTAAAAATATAGTTACCTCTTCACCCTTCATCCATTTGACCTCAGGTTCAGGTTCACCTCCGTACTTGATGTCGAAGGTGATGACCTGTCCCTTCTTAATGATCATGTTTTGGAGACCCTGTCCAATAATGTAGGGTTTCACTGAAAAGAACAATTTTATATAATTATAATGAATATAATAAGCTGAATGAAATTATACTACGGTGGATTTAATTTAGGTATTACGACCTTGATTGTAAAGACTTTTCGGATATAGTGACGTTTTATCTAAGTCCAATGCATTAAGAGTCCGCAGTAAGCTCAATTCCCCATACAAACGTAGTTACGCTCTCATTTTAAAACTACGTGTTGGATTGTGTCGAAATATATTGTGTATACAATGACATGAGGTATATCTATGTCTGTAATTAGTTTATGTAGCTTCAGATACCATAGTAAAAAAAATACAGCGAATTGAAGTTTTTCATACAAAACTTGTTTTTGCTGTGTAGTTCGTTTGTTTTATAAACTGGAACCATATAAACTAATTACAGACATAGATATGCCTCATGTCATTGTATATGCAGTTTCGTCACAATCCAACACGTAGTTTTAAAATGAGAGCGTAACTACGTTTGTATGGGAAGGTGAAATTCAGCCGAGCTTACTGCGGACTTAAAAACCTAATTCGTATGAGATTCATATGGCTATAGCGGCTCCGGAAGAAGCGCCAATTTTGGGTGTACCGATATACTTCTACGAGTTATGGATTTAACGACTAACGACATCGTTTTCCACCTTAGTATTGACCATTTTTACCCATTAAATTGTAGTAGTTACATGGTACCAAATATCAAATCATCTGAACGTCTTTAAGACCTCTTTCAGTTAAAGGTTTATATTCTTACCAAATCTGGACTTAGCGACAATCGGTTTAGTAGTGTCGCTAGGCTCGCCAGGGCCGGCCTTGTTGATGGCGCGGATTCTGAACTCGTAGGTGCCGTTCTCCTTGAGCCCGTCTTGCGTAGCAGACAGACAGTCTCCGGGCACTTCCTTACCCTTGACCCAGTCCTTGCCGAACTTTTCCTATGGATTGACATATCAACAATAAGTTTTTAAAATAATATCTTTAGAAACGGAATATATAGTTCTAAAAACTTATCAAACAATTCCGCAAAGTAACGCCAGATTCCATCAATTACGAATCAAAAGTATTGCCAATCAGACGGTAGATAAACCAAATATGGAATATGTTGGGCACGTCTTGCATCATAAACCATTTTAAGTTAAGTTTTTTTTTTATTTTTGGGTCTTAGGATATTGTGGTTTCATACTGGGAAATTATCGCAATGCTGTTATGTAATTTACATCTGTAGCTTCAGCCTACTAGGGAGATAAACATGGTTCACAAAAAACTTCCATCAATAGATGCGTTTTTAGTGAAAGAAAATGCAGACACATCTACTTGTGTCGTTTTACCTTGTATTCGATGACGTAGCCAGTAATTGGTGCACCGCCATCGTTGTCGGGCTTCTGCCACTTGAGATCTGCGTGGTCCTTGTCCCAGTCCGTAAGCTCCACATTCTTAGGCTTCGATGGTTCGTCTAGAATAGATACAAACATATTGGTTATAGTTTCGGGGAATAGTAGTATGATGTTCAGTATAAGCAAAAATATTATTCTCACCCCATGGGTCCTTTGCCAAAACAGGTTTGCCAAAGAGACCAGGTTCCGAGGAACCAATCTTGTTGACAGCGCGAATCCTGAACTTGTATGTCTTCTTCGCGACGAGGTCCTCAACCTTGAACTTGGTTGGCTGGCCCGAGGGCACTTCACCCACGTTGTCCCAGCCAGCTTTGAGAGACAAGTCCTGAGAAAAAAAAACATAAACAACTGATATGCCGGGAGAGATCTATGTCTTGCAGAGGTTAAACCCTCTATACTCGTATCATAGAAAATATAAAATAAATAAATCCTTACCTGTCTTTCAATGACGTATTTGACGATTGGCGAACCACCGTCATCCTGCGGAGTCTTCCAAGCCACCACGCAAGATGTCTGGAAGACCTCTGCAACCTCCACATCTTGAGGAGGCGTTGGCACGCTCTGCATGGTTATGGTAACATCCTTCGCGTCTTCGCCTTGGGCGTTCGATAGCTTGATCTGGTATTTGCCCGATAATTCTCTAGCCGGTTTCTTGATCTTGAAGAGAACCTTATCTTGTTCCACCACCGCCTCGATCTCTTTGATGGGCAGTGCTTTGCCATCCTTCCACAGCTTAGCCTCGATTGGTGTCTGTCGGGTACCGGAAACTAAAAGCAACACCAAACAATTACTAATAATGTAGGAAAAGTTTTCTTGCAAAAAAATAAGTATGTTGGAAAAAAACTTGCACTCTTGCAGTTACGGTGGTAGAATAGTCCTAAGTAGTGATAGATTCGTCAAAAGGCAAACAAAATTGAGATCTACAATCATTGTTATCAAAATGTGGGAAAAGGCATGATGCCTCATGTTCAAATTGAGAACGTAGTGATGCTAAATGGATAGTAAACCATCAAATTATCGTATGAAAGTATAAATTATAAAATATAATTAAAATGGTAAAAAGATATGAACCTTGAAAGTTTAGAAAAAATATGCATTGTTTTTTATTGTCCAAGAGTAAATTTAAAGTTACCAATAGAATACTTACGCTTTTATAGAAACAAAATTGTACGACAACTATGTACTTAAACTCAGTATTTAACGACCGAAACAACAATTTACCTGATTTTTCATACAACGATACATGTACTTTGTACTAACAAATATCGGTTGTGACGTCATACCTGTCTGTCTATCAGTATGAAGCATTTTGCGCTGCCACCAGCGAGGTCAATCAATGTCTCAAATTTTTGGGTATTTATGTTCTTTAATTGCTCCCATACAAACATTTGTTCCTGTTCAAGAACTGGTTCGAATGACATCATAAAAAAATGTAGTCATCATCCCTATTGTACTCACTTTTATAAGGCACCTCGATGACGAAAGGCTGTCCTGCGGGCCCAAAGAACTCATCAGGGCACTCGATGGCTGGCTTCGACTCTCCTTTCTTTACACTCAGCTTGCAAGACGAGCTCAGCTGGCCCGACTCGCAGAGAATCTCGCCATCGTCCTCCATCTCCAGTTTATTAAAAATAAGCTGATGTTTACCGCCACCCAGGTTCTTGATTTCGATTCTGTGAACAAGACATAAATATTATGTAACTTTCCCGATTATTTTATTATTTTAAAAAATATTTACGAAACTTGTTTTATTCGTTCTTTTGATTCTGAGTTGGTTTAAGTTAACTCAATAAAGTATCCCTGTTAACCTTCGGGTTATAGCAGCATTTGTACTCCAAGTACCTTGCTGAATTACTCTCCAAGTTGTTTTTAAGCTACTTTGGATTATTCAATAAAGCATGAACTATCACCATTCAGGGTTGTTTTTCTCACAAAAATCGATATTTCCAAGGACATATCTTCAAATTAATGTTCGTACCTCTCATTGGGCACAATGGGTTGTCCATTGAAAGACCAAACGGCCTCGGCGGTCTGATCCTGGAGCTCGATCTCCAGAACAACCTTGTCCCTCTCAATTGCTTCGGTGTCCTTCAACTTCTTGTTGAAGCGATTCGAGTCTAAAACAAAATAAAATATTTTATCAGGTTTGAATAGTATTTTATGCAATCGTTATATAATGTATGCTTTTTCAGTCAAGTATCACGTTTAGTTACGAGACTTAAAAAGCTAATTATATAACTATTGTATACAATACTTTTTCTACGAGTCAACTGTAATATTTTATAATATCATTAAAGTTAAGATTTATTCGAGCCTAAACTGGCAACATTAGAACGCTTGACGGGACGGGACCTAATATTGCACGGCCAAGTAATGTGCAGCCAGATAATGCGCGTCCACTTGCAGAAAATGTGTGAATTCATACCAAATCACTAGTTAAAATCTAAACAAGCACTTGTTGGCACAGGAAATCTTATTTTGTTTTAATTTTTGGGTGAAGTCTGGGTGCGAAGTTCGCACGCGACTTCGCGACTCCTGTCTTGCACTATGCAAATTATAAAGAGGAGGGTAGATTTGCTCCTGTTGTGTCTCAGCGGCAGTTATGCCATACAACTGAAATGGGCTTCACGTGCTCAACAATAGATTTAAAAGGCAAATAAAAAGGTAGGTACTCACAATTGACCATCAACTCGCACTTGGTCTCGTCGGCGTTGGTGGTACACTTGAAGTTGCCGGCGTCCGTGACCTTGGCGTCCTTAATGACCACCTTGCGCTTGCGGCCGTCCTTCACCACGGTTATACGTTTGTCAGTCACCAGTGGCTCGTCGTTCTTAAACCTGGTTGTAAAGATTACACATCAAGATTTGTACATCAAGTAATAAGTTTCTGACAAAAAAAGGTTTTATATTGCCAAGTAAACTTTTCTGTATACCGTCATCAACTACTCATTGAGACAATTCTAACGAGCCCGAACGGGGCTTCGTCAGTTAAGTAGTGAAGCCACCTTCTGTCTCCATCATCAGATCAGCTCGATGGTATTGAATTGTCATCCAAAGTACTTATACCCAACATTTCAGTTCAATCGGTTCAGGTTAACTGGTTCAAAATTCAGTTCCAAGAATACACACCCACACACACACAAAAACGAAACCCTCACATTAAAAAACGAAAAGGTCAAGTTAAATAAAAGTTTGTAATATTTTCTGCCAAAATTTTCATTTTTGGTACAAGTTTTTTTGCCAACAGAAATTTGAAAGTAAAGATATATAGGTACCGACATCTATACTTCCTCATGGAGACGATTCTAACGAGCCCTTTAAATAAACTCCAGCTCAATCAGTCACCGGGAATTGGGTCAAATTTAACTTGCAAAATTCGTCCCTCACTAACAAACAGGTTAGGTTAAATAAAAGCTTGTAAAAAATAAAAACGACCGGAGATATCCACTTACCATTCTACTTCGCCACCAGCATCGTCGATTTCGCAAAGTAGCGTGATGGTATCTTTCTCAACAGCTTGCTGAGACTTTAGCACCTTCGTGAATTTGTAGGGATATTCTGCAAAAGATGTTTTAAATAGTTCAAAATATATTCAAGTTCCTATATATATACTATTTATCCAGGCAGTGATAAAAAAAAATACACATTTATTTCCTAGCAACCAGGTACCGGTGGGGTGACGACATCCAAAAAGATGTGAACGAACTCCGGGCCGTCGATTGGACAGCAATGGCATCGGACAGGGAAGCCTGGTGGTCTTTAGTGTCGTTGCGCCACATCAGTCAATAATAAATATTTTTTGCTCCTTTGAAAATTTTATATTAACATTCCTACTAACCTACAATCTTCACTTCAGTTTCTGTCTTGTCCGGCTGCTTTTCAATTTTGCAGGTGTATTTTCCTGCGTCTTCAAATTTAGAGCTCTTTATAAGAAGCCTACACGTGCCAGACAAGTCCTTGGAGATCTGGTACACGTCACCATCTTCTAGCTTCGTGTCTCCCTTCCACCAGGAGACGATGGCGAGGCTGCTGGAGACCACACACTCCAGTGTGGTCTCATGAGCTGTGTACCCACTGATGCTCTTCTTAAGGTTCTTGGTGAAGGTATACGTCGGGTCTGGTTCCTCGACTTGGAGGAACGCAGTGCAGGTGATGCCACCAACTTCAATCGTTATTTTACCAGTGTCTTCCACTTTCGGGCCCGTGATGATCAGCTTGTACGAGTCTTGCTCGTTCGTCATCTTATATTTGGAGCCAGGGAAGAGTTCCTATTTAAAGAAGAACGTTTGGTTAGATCAGAGTGTGGTTAGCTACCGCGAGGTGCAAAGCCTCTTAAAGTAAAAGTAATATAAGGATTTAATATTTTTTTAATTCAATATCTTGCCAAGTTAAGAACAGTTTGGGAGGATATAATGGAGCCAAGGAAAAATACTTACATCCTTACGGAAGAACCACTTCGGTTTAGCATTGGGCTTGGAGAAGATGGCTTCGAATACCACCTTCTTATCCTTGCCCTCCTTCGCGAATTGATCTACGAGGGGTTTCAAGAACGAATCTTGTTTCTGGAAAAAAAACCCGGTAGACAATTAACATAGATTCAATCAGTATTATTCAAATGGTGCAGTTACAAAAAAACGGTGCTCTTCATACACGATGCAGTAAGTGCTGACCATAAATAAATCTGGCACATCTCCTCCTGACGGTCACTCAAATGGCACAGTTACTCAAATGCAAGAAAAATCAGTGAAACATTTGAAACCATTTTCCGTTACTGAGGCGTTAGAATCGTCAGCCATCCTTCTCCCATATAGTTTCAAAACTCCATGCTATTGTACAAAATTTTGATTCCCATTTTTCTTATAAAAAATAAATATGTGCTATGGTGAACGTTACGTTAAACCTAATAATATAAGAATATTTCTGAACAAAAATGATGAATTTTAAACACAATGCGGTGGTGAAACCACTACTATTAAGCACAAAGACAGAAAAGGAATTTAGAGTGAATGCATCATTTTTGGAAATTCTATTAACCTAGAACATCGATCACTGTGCATATATTGAACATCCTGTGCATTGTGCTGCTAGAATATTGACGAAGGAGTGCAAGAGTTCATCGAAAGAAGAAGTAGACACTCCCATAGTGGTGCTTTCTATAGACTGGCTTTAGTGTTCGCCGTGTTTCCAGAGTAGGCCTCGATACTCGAATTTCCCTTGCAATAATATGGAATTTATAGGCATTATTTCACTTTACTTTGAAATATTGAGTAATTTCTAGTACCGCTGTTGATACCTGAACAGTTTTTGGAAAAGAACATGTGCTCATCATTCATTACCAATAAAGCGAATACTAGTGCCGAATCTCATATTAATGCAAGGTATTCACAAGTCCTGGAACTAGACATAGTTGGTGACACATATTGTGCGCGACAGCTAGATTCTGTGAAACAACAAGATGCATGTACATCGAGTGCTTCGGCGTCAAACCTCGTCTTTTTTGAACGAGTGCAGCACCGGCCAATCGGGAATCAGTTCCGCCAGTGACGGTCTTCTATTATGGGTTCTCTATAAAATATCCAGTGTCCTTAGTAACTTACTTCAACATTTTTACTCTTCCACCTAAACTGAATGTCAGACCATACTGGATAAATCGTTAACGGGAATATCGAATCCAAGATTTTGCTACAGGTTATTTCCTAGTAAAAAACCCACATAATCATAACCGATTAAAAATTAGGCAAATGTGTTAATTAAAATCGTGATCTCAATTATATTACAAATAATACTTGTTGAACAATTTGTAATTAACACATTACATTATTGAAAACTCAACATCTGCAAACACCGGATGCATCAGCTGGAATTAATAATGAAGTAAGTGAAAGTAAAGATATAAATTTTAATAGTAATGACGTGACAGAAGCTCCTCAATCCGACGTCAAAGATAAACCTGTAAATATAACGGACGACAATCCCACAGTTGTGACAATAACAAAATTCATTCCACTTACAAATCTCCATCAAGTACAAGTTAAAACGTGAAGTGGTGATACAAAAAACCTTGTGCAAGTTATTTTAAAATCAAGTTTATGCACTGTTTATTTAGATCGCTCACATGCGACAGTCTTCAACCTTCAATTTAAAATTAGCGCTAGACTAAATTTAAAATGACAAAGAGATTTATAAATAATTGACACGTAAATGGATGTGTCGATAAATGCTATTTAGCAGCGATAATGCTACATAGCTCCTAAAATAAATTAGTGAGCTAATATTGCATTGAAGACTATTGCTTGGAGGATAATTTTAGTTTAGTAAATTTATCAATCGTGTTTAATTCATTCATTTAAAAGAGCTTTTCCAGCCTTTTGGAATTTATATTTCAACAAAATTCGTTGGAAAAAATTACTTTAAAAATGATTTCATTATAATTTTAGTGTGTAGTGTGATGTTGTTTATATGTATGCAAATGTGTGTTTTTGTTAATGTGTTTATTTCAAAAACCTGGATAAGGCTCTATAGTTTTATAAGTATTTATTTATTTTTTCTTTTTATGTCGAACCTTTACTTTGACAGCCTCCATCAATTTGGGCCAATCGGGTATAATTTCTTGTAGAGACATACGTCTCTTTATATCAAATATACCCTATAATCATAATATTTAGTTACTAATCAAGTACTGACGAGATGACGATGATCAAAAGCTGCATTAGTGAAAGCATCATTTGAAGATTGTGAATTCGTGAGGTTTATAAAACGTTAGTATGAGAATTTTGGTCACTTGCTTATTTTCCCAAACATGATCCATTTAATTAGCCTCATTTAATTTCGTTCCAATGAATAAAATCATGTATACTAACTTTTCCGAATAGTTTCCTGATCAACCACCCAGCCATTATGACGAAAACGCATTGGAAAACACGCAACATTAATTTTAGGTAAACAATCAGGAATACATTGACACTGTCAATTTGGATTACAGATACCATAGCGTTTCGTCTGGTATTTTTAATTTTTACTCACCAAAACATAAAGTATGAATGTTAATCATGTTACGATCTGAATAGGCGTTGTTCGAAATACTGTAGACATGAGAAATGGAATGAACCATGAGAAAAAATTCTAGAATACCGATGACCTTAAACCAAGACCAGTTGGAGGAGTTCTTGCGTCTGTCAGCTGGGAATTTATATATCTCAACACCCTCCGAAATGACGTATATGAAGCCGTCCTCTTCGAAATAACCGGTCTCTAAACCCTGGGACGAAAGACGATGATGCATACGATGTTTTACAGAGTTTAACTCTATTGTGGTTGTAATTAGGATGATTTTGGAACTAGTTACTACTAAAGCCGTTAGATCGCCTCTACTAATGTCGTCTAAATAACTGCATGTAGTTACAAAATTATGAGCATGTATAAATTTATTAAAACTACATAAGAATTGTCATAAGTACCATATAGTCCAACAGTTGCGATCCACTTTACCCTTGTTTTAATTTGAAATTTTGCGAAGTCGACATCTAGAAGAGTTAGGTACTTATCATTGTTATTGTGATTTATATAAACCTGAACTAGTTTTTTAGAAAGTTCCTACTTAATAGTAGTTTAGTAAATTGTAATTTCAATTACTAAACGCCGAATTAGCTAGGGTTTATTTAGTGTGTAGCAACTTTTGGATTAGATAATATCTAATGGTATAAAAATGGCATACAAATTACATATTATAAAGAGACTATAGGTTTTCGAAGCCTGATGGAGCTGCGTTTTTATCGGATTTAGTGATAAAATATAGGTAAGACGATGTAGAATTTACGTGTTATTATTTTATTTATTTACTCAAGCCTTATCCTAGATTCTACTTCTTCTTATATTTTAACTCCTTATTTTTTACCTTCCTTTAACTGTCTTTTTAAAAAATTATATCACCACTCAAGTAATAAATATAATATCAGTATCAAAACTAAAATTTGCAGTAATTGGAAAAATATTTACATTGAATACAAAATGTACCTTTTCGACTTTCTTGAGCGCTGGCACTGGTTTTTCGGTTTCTTTAAGGTCTCCCCAGTCTGGATCACCATCCGGTTTGCCCCATTTGGCATATTTCCTCTTCTTGAGCATAGCACGGAAGTCCATGCCACTAGAGTCTATAAAAAGTTAAAACCGAACCTTAGCTTTTGAGAAATAGGGCATTGCTGTTACGGAAAAATCTATTATGTTGATATATACATTCGTGCGTCAATAGACAAAAAACATTTGGAATCGAAACAAAGCTTAGAAAACTCATAGTCCAATTTGTTTGGTGTCACGTTATTGATTTAGGAATGAATTGAAAATTTGTTAACCAGGTATAGGTGAGATTATTTCATGGCCGACTTGTTATGAAACTATCATTAGAATTAGGCGGTAGAGCTGATTTCTGAATGGACTACTTTGAAGCAATTTGGCCAGCTCAAATTATCTACACAAAAAATAAATAAATAAATAAATATGCAACAAGTACATTTTGTTAATTTTATTGCATGGAGTCCACTTAGAGAATACATCCCCGTTTGCACGGTCCATGAAATTTCTACAAGACACTAAGGCCTAAAACAGACGGTGAAACGCAACTGCAACGAAATTGCAACTTCTAGTTACTTTTATGTTTCATTAAATCCCGACGCAAAGAGGGGTGTTATAAGTTTAACGTGTCTGTGTGTCTGTGTATCTGTGTATCTGTCTGTGGTATCGTAGCTCCCAAACGGATAGACCGATTTGAATGCGGTTTTTTATTCGAAAGCTGATGTGATCCTGAGTGTTCTTAGCTATGTTTCATGAAAATCTGTTCAGCTGTTTTTGAGATATTGGGCTTTGAAATGAAAATGTCGGGGGTTTTTCAACTTTTCTAAGTTGTAGTTATTTAAGTCTATGCCATATACTCCTTTGAGAGACCACACATGACACGACCGATAAGAAACGCAGTAAACCACCGTCTCTTTTAGGCCTAAGTCCTGCACCTGCATTTCACATATGTGACCAGATGGTGCAATTATAGCAGCAATAACATGCTCGCCCGTATGGGGGTATAATGTATATTATCATTATCAGAAAACAACCTTCCCTCCACGACAATAATGCTGAACATTTTAGCTCTCAAAATTGTATTGTATCGTTTTACATTTACTCTCTCGTTGCATTATATTTGCTCTACAAGGCGCAAATTGAGCTCATTCTTTTTCCACAAATAGGGTAAAATTATCCAGTAAAGCCTCACCTGACACATAAAGTTGCATCTCCGCGGAATCTTCTCCATGGATGTTGCTGACCACGATCTTGTATTTGCCCTCATCATTGGGCTTGATCTTGCGCATACACAGCGTGATGAGTCCGTTCTCGTCGGTGACGAACTTGAATCTACCGCCCTCGATGATCTCCGTCACACCCTTGTAGAACTTGAATGTTGGCGCTGGATTGCCCTCGACTTGTACGGTGAGGTAGCCAGTTTGGTCTGTAGTCAAAATTAAGTTGGTGAAGGGGTTTTGGGTGTGTATGGGTTAGAGTTTGATTTTCTAGAAATTACAATTTTTAAAGTGTTCGGTAGGCAAGGTAAGATTAAATGTTTATCAATTTTTGGTCCCTTGGTACACTTTGTATAGACTTTCGATTGCGAAGTGCCTATTTTCTTTGCTAAAAAACTAGTACAAACTAGTCCCACAGTGAGCTCAATAAGGCTTGTGTTAGAATACTTGCCGACTCAGGAACAAATCCTCGTTGATCATCACATAAATATTTACCTTTGCAGGGATTCGAACCCAGGACCACTTGCTTCTTAGGCAGGGTCGTGTATATCATACCTTCAATAGCGGAGTACGTCTCCTGGACGTCCACGATGACCGGAGGCCCTTCATTGCCCTTAGGCTGTAGCGGCACCGAGGGTTTGTTGATGAGGTCTTCCAACTCCTGGACGGAGGGCCGTCGCGTGTCGGCCGACTTTCGCCGCTACACCATCAATCAGAGTCAATACCTTCTTTTGTTATGTCGGTAAACATGGATGTGAGAGTTTGTTAGCTACTGTAGATTTATTTTGTAAAGACCTTTTAACCTTTGGGATATCGATGTCATGTTACTTAAATTACCATTGAAGGTTTAGACGGAAGTTTTATACCGGTCTGGCCCCTATTTCACCAACTCGACAATTGTCACCTGACATCAACAATTCTCCGTACATTGCTGGATCCACAAGTAACCTAGCAACCACCTTAACTTCTAGAACAAGCAATGCATGGCTAATTGTCAGTGTCAGGTGACAATTGTCAAGTTGGTGAAATAGGGGCCTGGTCTTATCCGGAACAAGGCAATAGGCTTATTAAAGGTTAAAGACGTCGATGTTAAAAATATTTGTCGAGGAATTTGTTAATCATAGTAATTATTGTTTCCATATTTACCAATTAAGTAACAAGTTATGGTCCCTGACAAACTAAAATATTAGGTATTTTAACTCAGTCATAATTATATTGGACTACTTTGAAATATTTTACCTATTCACTAACCGTAGTAACAAATATTAAAGGTCATCGAAGCATCATTTAATTACAATTTTGGCGACCTATGGAAACTTACCGTCAGTGATCTGCTAACACAAAATAGATAAATAAATATCTCGACGACTATCTAGAAGTAATTTCCGAATTAACTCATAAGATATAAAGCTTTGTTTTTTTCTCTTATTGCTTCATGTAGTCGTCTTCTCCGTCTTCCCTTTATCTTCTCCTTACTTATTTGACGACGATATGGAGTAAATGGATAACCCTATAGGAATTCGAACCCGTGACTACCAGCTTCGTAGGCAAGGTCACTGCCAGTTAGGTTAACATAGTCGTTAATATACAAGATCACTACTAAAGTTCTTCAAGTTCGTTACGCACCTTTCTAGATCTATTCCAACGAACTAACCAGGGCGTTATTAATTTATAGATACACCTGAAAAATGATATCTGTAACGGAACACGCATTAGTTAGTGGTATGACAGCTGTACCGCGTCCAAGCCACAAACTTCCTGATAAATGCGCCACAAGTGTGGACGGTAATAGTTTAACTAGATAATATTGTAGGGAGCCAAAGTCTCTGTACGGACCAGATTTATGGGGAATTCAGGAAATATTTATCTCATCAGCCGAAAGACGTCCACTGCTGGACACAGGCCTCCCCCGAAGAGTGCCAAAGTGATCGGTCCTGCGCCACCTGCATCCAGCGGACTCCCGCGACTCCTACAAATCATTATTATTTAAACTCTTTTGCACAAAATCTCCTCCGTGCTTCGTTCTCCTCAGTGCTGAGGGTCGTGATCTCGCCCATGGGTCACTTTGTCCTGGATGACCGATTTCCAGGCCTTTCACACAACATATAAGTACGAAGAGGTGAACCTCAAGGCAGGCCTCGAAGGCCTCAAGATATTCTCTTGGGACTGGTAGGCACTTTGGTTGACTAAGGGGCAAAAGAAATGCAACATGGCGGGTGCAAATATTCTACCTATACTTTTTGTAGTTTGTAAAGTTCGTGAGTGTATTTACGTAAGAGAACCCTCGACATTTTTTTATCGTCCAAGAGCAAATTTAAAGCTGCCAATAGGAACTTTACGCATGTGTAAATTCTTACAGTTTTATAAACAAGAACAACAAAAATATCAATGACAAATCGTAACAGTGGTTTTTTTATTATTATTGTGAAGACGGATTATATTATACAAATGGTCCACTTTTGATTTCCTATTTGCTCAAAAAGTCTCGAGATTTTCTAATAAAGCAAAACTTATAAATGCAATTTAGTACAAGCTTGGCAGAAGTATCCGGATCCATTTGGATCCATGTTTTATCTGATATGTCTGTCCACAGATCAACAATCTCAACAAATGGAAGTCTTCAGTCACATCGACCAGTGACAGCTTGTTACGTACAACAGATTTAAAATAACTCATACGTACTCTAGCAAAATATCTCGAGTGCCATATATTTCTCACAGGAGACATTACATCTGTTTGAAGATAAATGCTTAAAAATAAATGCATCAAAAACATCTAGAGACCAGATATAAAGCTAAGATTATAAAACGAAATGATTTTAGAAATTAAATAATGAGCTCTTTGGAGTCATGGATAATTTTGTATTGCTATTAAGAATATTAAAACAGCTGACGAAGATGGTGAAGGTAATAATAAAAACTTCAAAGATGATTAACATCTTGGAATGTTCTAATTTTGGAAAATTAATTACATACTAGGGTGACCCATGGGACAACTTGGGGACTTATTTATAAATAGGACTAGGTAATTTAAAAAATATATCTAGTGTTTGACATAAAACAAACACCATTAGTTAGCGTTTTAGTAGATAGGATTACAATGTTTCGTTAACTTCAGAAATTGGCAATTGACAATGACGATTACTCGCTACACAGAAATGTAAAACAAATTCTCAGTTTTATATGTCAAAAGTTGAAGAATTAGTTAAGTAATCTTAATTTTTATTTCGTTTTTAGAGCAAAGATATTGGAAGTGATGCAGACAAGCTTTGCTCCGTTGAACTGCTTGAGATATTGACTCAAGTAGGCAACATTTGAGTTATTGAGAGTTACGAGGTCGTAAAGTCAGAATTCCTATATATTTAATTATTCAAGTAAGCATTCATAGAATAGGGTATTTGACAACAGTGAAAATAAATTGTTTTTCTTTGGCCCAGGTACACTTTACGAAAATACTCGGATAGTATCAATCTTTCAATTGTGTTTGCTATTTTAAAATGCTTAAATTCATAAAAACTAACAATAAGGACGTTGTTTGATTGTGACGTCACAAGTCCCTACAAATTCTACCCTAACGGAGGGTTTTTGACGTTTCATAAAAAGAAGCTGATTTGATATTAGGCAGATACCGTGTTGTATTTTTAGATAACTTTGGACAATATTTCGATGACCTTTAATAATATCATGGATCACTGTAATTCTAAGTAACAAATATATTATGTGCACTTACCTTTTCGTCAGTAGGCGGGGCTAGCTTTTTTGCCACCGCTGCCATGTTAGTAATCAATAATCACACTATGCCACAATACAACTAAAAATGTATGCCATAAATGAGAAACGTTTCATAAAATCACAGCTAATATCACAGTTCCATCATTCACACATTTTCACTTTGCAAAACCTAGCAATATCTCTTTCGTATTTTTCGACTACACCAGATTTCCTCCATTTCTTTTCTATCTTAAATGCATTACTTTTAAATATTTATCATCTATTTTTTTAGTGTTACACCTTGTTTTTGTTTTTTATATTTAAATTATCTCGTTTTTGGATTTTCGAATGGGGACAGTTCGTTAGTGTCGATCTAAAAATGGGCGCGAATGTCAAAAGACTGAAGTTAGGGTCGCGCAGACTGGCGAAGGGGTCGACCGCGGGGCAGCGGGGGGCGGGGCGCCGGGGACTTCTATTTGTGCATCAGCACAAATCAGCAGACCAATTCAATTAATTATCAGATTAAGGTGAGCTATCCGTGTAGCGTGTTCTTGGTTGTCGGTGCTAATTTATGTGAGAAGTTGTCGTCGCCCGCATAGCTGTTTCAGATGCTTGGAGCTACGTATAGGAAGTTCGGAGTCAGCTGTACCAGTCTGTCATCGCGTTATCCTGCGCCGGCGTTTATTACACATTTTCTGAGACAAGTCGAATTGAATCGAAGTCAGCCTTGGCAGCGTTAGCGGCTCATAGACTCGATAAGCGCTATTGACATCAAGAGCGATTGTGTTCATGTCGGACATTGATAGGTGTTGTGGGAAGACCGTCCTTTGTCGGGATTAATTACGCGATTGAAGGGTTGCGCAAAATGGATTGATTGGCAGGTTAATATAAATATTAGTCAAACGGTTGTCATCGCTGGCAGCGCGCGAGCACTTCGCATTCTCGCCGAGGCGACAAATTTGGAGTTCATTCAATATGCCTACGGCCTTTACGTATTTTTATGAATCACCGTTTACAACTGCAGTAATTTTAATACATTGATTTCATACATTGCATGAAGGCGTAATTTATAAGGATAGTAAAATCTAATTATTTCTTATTAAGAATACCTACTTTCTCATAGTCGCTCTGTGGTGATCTAGCTGATGAAATTGAACCTACTCTCCTGAATACCTAAATACCTACTCTCCTGGAGAACTAGACTCAAAAATCTATGCATTTTGGTTGGCGGTCGATTTCATAAGTCATCACCATTTTGGTTGGCGGTCGATTTCATAAGTGCTGTGTTACGAGCGGACACAGTCAAATATTTATCTTTGAATGACTTATCCGATCCCTTTGTTCATAGCGACTAACTCGCTTTTTATGTTGATCTAAATACTCGTTAATAGAGGTCGTTCAGTATCAAAGTGTGACAGGGGCTACGTAAGCGATCTTTTGTTTTCTTTGACTGATCGAAAAAAAGGCGAAGTCGATTACCAGATTAATTGCCGCCAATCAAACTGCAACAGCTAAGATTCTCGGAATGCCTCAACGCCACACCTGTTGAGTGGAAGATTGATGAGGAATCAATAGCCAATGGCGGCGAGTTTGCCAACGGCCCACACCGAACAGTGCGTCCGCGCCGCGCGGCCGGCCCACGCGCAGGTATATGACATTTCCACCACAGCCTGTCAATCACTCAGATTTTTTTGTATCTATTATTATCACCATCTGCGCTTGATCTAAAAACATAACTCTTAATTATAGTTTTAACTATTTCTGATATATCCGCAATAGCTTGTATACCATTATTAACTTGTTTGTTGCTTGCGTCTATTATTCTATCATTATAATTATTTGTGCTCGCTCTTAACTCAGGTAGTGTTTTTATGGCGAGTGTGTAGTAGGAAATATCAAGAATAAATTGAACCTTATTCTTGATATTTCCTACTCCACCCTTCCATTTATTGCCTTTATTTTTAGGTTTCTGCAACATTCCTTATATTTGGTAGTCATACTACCGTACCGTTGTTTCTGACGCTTAATACTTTGATCGCTACTGACTTTTCATTTTAGGACTCAAATTTTAATTATCATTAACCAAAGCATCCGTTATGAAATAAGAAAATTTCGTCACCAAAATAGGTAAAAACTTTCTTTAAATTTATCTATTTTATACTTAGTAGGATTCCCTTCCGTAGCTTATATTTTTTGAGTTTCATTAATTTTTTGTATACCTTTGTGATAACGTACTTAGATACTTTTTGGGTGTATTTTTTCAGGTTAGCTGTCAATGCTACTTACTTGCATCAGTCATAAATAATTGACGCAATAGACTATTAAATACCTCATTAAATTTATAACTTGATAGTTTTATTACCGTATTCAACATTAACGGGACATTTACATTACTGGTTAATTAGACTGATTTACAACTGTGTATTAGTCTTAAATTTATAGGGCCTGACCCAAATCCATAGGTCTCATTTGTCTGTTAAATAAATATCAGATTGCTTTTGTTTAAGTGTTAGGTTTAGAGTGGATTTAAACTAATAATGATGATTTAAATTTTAAACCAGGATTGAAATCATCGCCATCAATATCAGACCATAAGCCCTTCGAGTGCGCCACTTATCCCATAACATGTTGAAGAACAGTAGACTCCTATGGGCGTAATTGTATTGTTTCTAGAGTAGTATCCATTGACGTGTTAAACCGGACTGATATAGGTAATGAATATAATTGTCAGTAAAAAAACATTACAATGGCAAGACATACAAAAAAACAGTGTCGCGCTTTCTAATGGCCTCCAGATGAACTGACTTTCATTACAAAAACTGTTTGGTTTATTTTTCAGTATGCTCTACGAAATTATGAATTCCATTCATTATTTAGGTTTGGTCAACGATTTTAACTGCATCATATTATTATCCTTCAATTCTACTATTTGTCTTACAAAAATTTAGGTTCGCGTGTCTTCTGTGGACATTGCCAAAGTTAAGGGCTATAAAGCCTAATTTTTGGTTGGACTCTTAATCCGCATAAGCGGCGTCCCTTTTTATTTGATTTTAAGCAATTCAGACATTTCTATAAGCACGGAAGCTCTATTGACTACAGGCAAGACGACTTTTGTTTTACTCAATCTGTATGACCCATTTACGTCATTACCACGATTGCCATTGTTTTTGACGTGTCCTTATTAAGCTTCGGTTATTGATTCGACAGGGCGTGTCAACTGATTTGGAAGACATACATCATCTTAACAACTGTGTATGCGGTCATAAGTCATGCGGGCTGGCAGAGGCGTGCACTTGGGGTGAGAACGTCTCAAGATCGAGCTCTTGGCCTAATCCCCGTTCATATTTAGAAGAATAACGATCAATCATAAGTGCTATCTGGCTTCTGCTGCTTCATTAGGCCGCTCGCGTCACCGTCCCCCGACAGGTGCGTTTACTGAATTATGTTCCTCCATTATTGTGTTTGCTGAAAGGCTGCATGCCTTGGCTGCTATTTTAAACACGTGTTGTTATATTTTGTTGTTTTAAGTTTGCTATACAGGTAAAACAGGCACCGCGCTATCGTTTAATAAATTTACAACTTACTTGAAAAGCTTACTTTGCTAAACTTCAGTTTTTATAATATTTTGATTCAAATTCATAGTCTAAAAGAAGTGACATTTATTAATTCGCTTAGGATTTTTAATTGGCATCTGCACCTAGAATTAAAATTTATAGTTCAGCAGTGCACGCATTTAGGTGAGTCATCTATTAGAATTATTGTTATTCAGGTGACATATTTGTGCAGTTATTAGATGCATTTACGTCATGAGACATCGAAATTTGGCTCAGCACTGAGTGCATTGGTTTATAATTATAGATTCTTTGTTTAGCTTCCGTTTCTATATTTGGAAGCACTTTGTAATTCGTTACAGCATACTGAAAGTATTCCTAGATTGGAATGTTTTTGCTCCACGATGTGATACAATTGTCGTCATATTCAGTAATTTTTAAAACAGAGATGCATAATTCTAATATCTTATTTTACTCTTTATGTCTGTTTTTTTTTACGAAACCTCTTTCATTTCGGAACTACATTATCAGTTGTGTATGGCAAACAGGAGGTTAGTGTCTTATGGAACACATCAATTTGTGGATTTTGTGGAATATTCAAAGCCAAACGTGCGTTTGCTGGTGTTGAAGCATTTATGTGATTCCAATACATAAACATGCGCTGGGCTTTTAGTACCACTGAATCAGATAATCCTGCAAAAATAGGGTTAAATGGCGTGCTTTAGGTATTATCATTAAACATTCACGGATTATTGTTATCTTCGGTTAAATTATATTTACAAGACGTTAGAGTGACAAGGTTAGGCAGTATTTAATTATTTACATCGATTTAACAAGAGCTCTGTTCTAACTAACATATAATGCGAAACAATATGTAGAATATCCAGCAGCCAACCACAAGGGGTGAAAATGTCTTGCATTTGGCTGCCCTCGCAACCCCCACTTAACTTCGAAAATTAATCACTTAAAATATCTATGTTAGCCACGTTTCTAGAAGTTTCCTCTATGACATATATATCTAAACATATATTTCCACACATTGTATACCTCTTCCGATAGTTCACCCGGCCTGGCGCGTTTCTTTTTTGGAAAAAAATTAAAGTTTAGTACAACATTCTCTGTTAATTGGTGCATAAACTATTTCAACAATATAGAAAATAGATAAAAACGTGTGTGTTTGTGTCAGATGAGTCTTAATGAGGTAATATAAATGATTAGGTGTTAAACCTGGGGTGTGGGTTTGTTATGGTAATTGTGTGTCAAATTAAAATGTTGGTTTAGGCGTGTTATGTTGCAAAGTGTAATACCGTTGACTGTGGAATGTGCGTGTTGAATAGATTCTAAATGTTTGACAGTTAGTTGAAATTTATAATTGAAATTGGTTGTTAATGTTAAGGTGTGGAAACTTATTAGGTAAATCTAAAGCCATTCTAAAAGTAACTAATAAGCATTGTTTATAAGAGAACTGTTCTTTATTTTTTCTGTTTATTCATAGGCTTGACTCTCCCTCAACTTTGTCAGCACGTAGATCAAGTTAGTTTAGATAAAAAATACTATTTTAGTTCTCTTATGAACAAATAGGTAAAACAAGTGCTCCAGCGATAAGTCCTATTTTTCCCGCTGGTCGGCAAAGCGGCCTACTTTAACTACACAAGAAACTAAAATCTACAGAAAGGGGGGAAAGGCTGATCTGAATATAGCAAATTTGGGGCTGAAAATTGAGGGGTGACGGGTTTTACAATAAGAGGTATTGCGTTCAGTAGCAATTTTATTTTCAATAAGGACAACGAAAGGGATTCAGTACATCTGAATTTCAAGTGTAAATGGGTTGGCAATGTGAAGTTTGTGCTATACGTTACTGTAATGTTCTTTTAGATGCTGCCAGGGCAACGCTAAACAAAGTCGTCCGTTGGTCACGTGTGAGATAAAAAAGACAAAATAAACAAAAGTCGTTTGCAAAAGCGAGCAACGTCCACCTAAAAGGACCAGACCCAGACAATCTCACCTTTTTGTCGTCTAAAACTTCGCCTGGACGTAATTTGTTGACCTGTTGTTAAAAAATATTGATAATAACCCCGTTTTAGTGTATCACAGGCCTACCTATCTCCGCTGCCGAACCTAGAGCCCTATAGCCTCTCTTTAGTAATTCGGTGCATCCTTTTACCAGCTAGTGCATAAGTTATTGTGTTTTGTTAATTCTCCTGTTAGTCCGCGAGGAGTACGGAGTACTCTTCAGTTAATACCTGATCAGTCCCTGCTTAACTTTTTTTTTTACCATTAATTTTGTGTGCGATACGTGCTTACAAGCTGTGCAGTTTATCTGTGTGCGTACTTCACAAGTGTGTGCAGAATATAGCGTGTGCTCTGGACGAGAAAACGTTTATTAGCAGCGACCTGGATAATCACATAAGTGTAATCGATTATTGTCCTTATGGAGTTGTTTTAGAGGTTATGTAGTTATCCAAGGCTGCTTAGACACGTGAGGTATTTAACCGCGTCGAACGCAAACGCAATACAGAGAAAGTTAACTAATTACGGCATGTAACGGACAGCATTCACGTATAATATTCGCATTATTTATTTTACCTTCTTCTCTTCGACCACCTCACCAGGTCTTAGTTTTCTATTTTCCTGTGGATTATTTTTTTCACGGTCTTAATATCGCAACACGATAACCTATACAATCGAACAGGCTTTGCAAGAACTAGTCTATACAAGCAGGGAGAGCGGGGTCGAAGACTGTCACAACTTACTCTAAAGCTCATGAGGTAGGTAATTCGAAAAGCTTCTTGTCAAAGCAGATTGTAGCTGAGGATCAAGGGGGTGTTAAGATGGGTTCGGCTTAAGAGAGGGTCTACACTACTAAGGGGCTAAATCTTAAAGTATACTAATATTACTAATCTACATTGACAGCACAATTTTACGAATATCTACATGGTCTATTCAATAATCATACCTTATTTTGGTGATATTTGACTTTGAAACATAAATCTATAGTAAATATATTGGATATAACAGAGAATAGGTTAAAAATGAGATTGCTACATACCTCGTCGCTGATAATAAGAGATGGTCTCCTGCCCATCTCCTCCGGAGGAGGGATGAGGGAGCCTCTCCTGCTGCCTGGTGCTCCAGGAGCCAAAGATGGCTTCCTGGCATCAGGTCTCGGTGCCTTTTCACGGATCACCTCAATCTTGGGTGCCAAGGCGGAAGTTTTCTCTTCAGGCGCCTTTATTTCTGGCACCTGTGGCTGTTCGGAAAACAAAAAAAAAACACATAAAAATCATTGGCCGTTTACCTAGTCATATTAGACAGGATTTATTTCCATGTTCAGGGTATATTTATAATTGATTGTGCATATTCAAAGCGGCTTAGATTTAAGCAATACTTTTTGACCCGACTGTGAGCGTTTACCTTTGTGTCTTTCTCTGGCTTGTCTTTAGTGGTGGTAGTGAAGGTCGGCTTCTCGAATTTCTCAAGGTCCGGCCTGTCGTAGTCCGCGATCTCTGGAAGGTCTTCCGCCTTCTTCTTAACGCTTGTGACTTTGGCTTTCTTAACTTCTTCCTCGACCTTCTCTTCTTTGACTGCCACTTTCTGTAAATCAAGTACCAACAGACGTGTTGTTTTGTTTAAGCATTAATTATGTTTTATGTTGCTTTATCTTTCTTTACTTATCGGCATATTGAATTTATCATTTAAATAATAATTCATATACCACAGATTCGAAATATTCCTCAAGTTTAAAAAATCCGATTATATTTCGTTCCTACATAAAATCGTTTCGTTCATACTTACCTTATCATTAAATATACTTTATTCTAGACATGTAACAAGTGATCAATTCAGAGGTGTAAAAAACGATTCATCATTAGTAAGCAAAGCTAAAGCAGGAAATGTTATTGAACACATATAGAAGAGATTGCAGAACATGTAGTTAGGGCTAAACATCGCTGATATAAAATAAAATATAAGGATACGTAGCATTGTGTCCATGCAGGAGTCCTGAAAATGTGTAAATAACAAAATACTGTCGAATACGTCTACATACTGTGCAGTTCTATTGATGACTATAATATTTTGCGCCCGAGTAGTAAAACCAAAGTCAAGAAACGTTTGCTTGGTCCCTTTTTAATTCCCGCGCAGTTAGAAAATTAGACAATGCAAATATTTCCAGAGGTTGGTTAAAACCAACAAGAATCATTATAACTATTAAACGCAACTAAACTGAATTTACTCTGTCGTAACTAAACTGGATTTAAGTCATCAATAGAATTTATAGTGTGCAATATTTGTAACTACATCATTCAAGTGGTGCAGTGCAAACAGTGCTGTGCTATCCGAAACGCAAATTTGGTGCAATGTGCATGTGACCATTGTGCCAATGTGTACCTCCTCGGGTGTTTGAGGTCTGCCGCTAAAAGCTTGTTGGATTCCTAACGTAGCCGGTCTTTCTTCTGCCTCAGCCTACAGATTTAAAATTCATTAATGGCGACCATACGAAAAATTATCTGAATTTGAATGGTTGGGTTATTCGAGCGAGAAACACCTGTGAGGTTTATGTGTGGGTTTGTGTTTGTGTGTGATGTGAGGGCGAGTGTACCTGGGGAGACCACGGCCTTCGCCGAGCGTCAAGTATTTCTGGAGTGTGGAGTATTGGATTGTATGTGTCCTCAATCTCTGGTGTTTGCTCAGCCTGATTATCAAATTTAAATAATTGTATTGTATGTTGGTAAATTATAAAAGTGATACGAGTACAAAAATGTCTTGTATGTGTTGTACCTGTGTTATTTCTGGAATCACATCCCATGAGAACTGAATCTTTTTCTGTTCTGGCTCCGGTGTTGATACTTTTGGTATCTAACAGAGATTTAAGGGTGATTACAATAACGTCTTAAAAAGTCTAATGGTCAGATCTGGTGCGTTGTGGGTTCAATATTTAAAAGTGCTTAAGAAGTGTGTAGTGTAAGAAAGTAATAGATTGTACAATATTTAAAATATTAATATTGTCAATTTGTGGATGTAAAATAGAAATCTAACTACTGATGTATTAGAGTAAATATGCATAGAATTGTAAGTATCTCATCTCAATTTTGTGTAAATTTTCTAGCTACGAAGGTATTAAACGTGGTAGTGCGTTAACGAGTGTTCACGCCAGGGATACCTCTGGTCTCGATTTTCGCCAAGGGTAAGGATTGTCAACGATAATGTCGGGTGTAATGACAATGATTGGGTCGTCGTGCCGGCCCTACCAAAATAAATTGTTTCTTTAGATGCGAATAAACTTAAAAATAAAATAGTGGACTTAATAATACCTTAAACATTTGGATTTCGGCTGGTTCCACCCACCCGTCTTCGGTAACGACATTTTCCTAAAGAATACCAATTCGGTTTAGAATTTTGAATTGATATGGCTACGTATCAATTCGAACAGCCAATTTTAATAGCCAATTGGGTTTTCATTAAATATTAATAGGTTTCTCAAGGCCTTTACCTCATCCATAATGCTGCTGGTGCGTCGATATGGGAAACGACGCTCTGTAGAGTCATCAGTACTGTCAACTTGGATTTCTGGTGTCTCTTTTTTAACATCCACTACCTTATCTGGTACAACCTGTTTAAAACCCTTTTCGTTATTCACCAGAATTTCGAAATTATTTTTATCCACTCATACGTATTTGTGTTAGTGTATGTATGTGCGTTTGTGTTCAAAAGTGGAAGTGCGTTAAACTTGGGATAGTTTTTCAGTATTTAATTGATATTCCCATTTAAACGTAATTAAAGAGTACCTCCTCGGGTTTGCTTGGACGACGCCAAGGGTACACAGAATCGGCGGGTTGATCCACGCCTATCCTACGATTTGGCTCCGGTTTTTCTTTAGGTTCCTAAAGAGACGTGATGTATAAGTTTTGGCAGTTTAACTTAAGGCGTCATATCATTCATATCAGATTGAAAATTAATTCAGCTCATTTTTTAGTTTTTAATTACCTCAACTACTTTAGCAGGAGTTGACACAGAACGATCGAACGAAGATTTTCTTTTACTCTCAGTTAATTTAGTATCAATCGTTTTATCCTCCGTTTCCTGTTTTAGATCAAATCAATTGTTAATACAGTCAGTTCGAAAATATCAATTTAATAAATGTATTCAGTATTAATGAAGACAAAATCTACCTCAGTTTTGCTTGGTCTGCGCCAAGGGTACGAGGGTTCTGAAGGATTCTCTTTGCGATCAGTAGAGCGGTCGACAGATGACTTGTTATTGATCCCTGTTCTTTCAGTCACCTTCTCTACGACTACGTTTTCGGTTTCCTGTTCAAAATCTTTATTATTAATATCTATCTTAATAATATAAATAACGAGTAGTGACAAAGATGAAGAGATACCTCCGTTTTACTGGGACGTCGCCAAGGCACCTTTGTCTCGGTAGGACGATCAAGACTATCTTTACGTTTTGCTTCCACTTTTTCAATAGGCTCCTAACCGAGAATAGTAAATGGATCATTCAGAAATCTGTGTAATAACGTGTGTTTGTATGTGTATGTGTTTATGAAGTTCTGGTGGATTGTGTATACCTGTGTTTCGAGTTTCGTTGGTCGCCACGGATTAACTTTTTCTGTAGGCTTATCGACAGTACCTGTTGTTACCTTTTCTTCTGTCTGTTTTTTGTCATCCTATTTACAAAAACATAAATAAATCTATTGCACACGTGTCGTCTAAATTGTGCCCTGAAAACTCTTACCATTCTAAAAATAAGTGTATTAATGTGGTTTGTAGGAGTTATTCACAATTTGTTATTTACTGAATTCAAACAAAGTGAAAGAATTATCCACCTTTAAGTTTGCTTCCTTAAAAAGGAGTTTATATACAAGACAAAGATAAAAGTAACAGATGGGCGTCGCTTTCTCTGTTGATAGATAAAGATAGATAGACGTGCATGTAGTTTGCAACAGACTTACCTTAAGTTTTACTTGTTCTACTTGTGCGGTTTCTGGTTCCTTTATGCTGGGCTACAAAGGAAGTTAATAGGGTAATGAGAAAGCATAATTGGGGTTTCTATGCGGCATACTGATACTGGACTGGGGGGCTACGTAATTCATACAAAGCTTTTAATCTACTAACGGAGCTAGGGTGTTCGCAATTTACGCGTTACTAAACTATGTATTTTTTTCCATGTATCTATATTTTCATACGACTATAATTTCCTTTTCAATATTTTGCAAGGAAAAGTATCTATTACTAGGCAAGTGTCTAAGCAGTATTTAGTTGAGCATTTGCAAGGGATTGCATTTTTTAATCAAATTTTAGCGCGTCAAAATATAGAAGCCATAAAGTAAGCTGTTCTAAAAAAATACCGCTTAAACAAGGTAAATAACCAGCATCGAATTTCGAATAAATAAATGAAATTGGGGAGTAAAACTTCCAATTTTGACACGCGGTTGAATAAGATTATATACAGTTGAATAATATGAATAAGATTATGAAATTTACCCTCTGGGCCGTCTTTTTAAGTGTTGTAGCCTGCTGCTGCTCGGCCACCGATGAAATCGAAGATTTTCTGCTTTCTGCAGTCTCTTTTGTGAGCTAAATTACAGAAGTTTGTATTAATATCGGAAAAGGACTTACTGTACTACTAACATTTGCCCGCGACATCATCCACGTTAACTCTCGTTTCAACTTCCATCCACAATTTCATCCCTTCGGGGGATGGTTTTTGGGTTGAAAAGTATTCTGTTTTAATTTATCTTTAGTTTCTTATAAATCCATTCAGTCGTTTTGGCTTGATTGAGGAAAAAGCAACCAAACTTCACTACTACTAAAGATATGAAATCTTTCTCTTATGCATTTATTTTAGTTTCCAATGCGTTTTATTTTCCTATCTTCAGTTTTGTGTAACGATTATTCTTTAGAGGAAGTGTAATGCATATTTGTAACTTACCTTAGTGAGTCCCTTGGCTTCGACGATAGAGCTCTTACGGCTCTCGGTCTTGACCTCCGATGTCTAAAATAAATTAAACAGTTTATATACCTAATGTATATGTAAAGAGACTGAATAAAGCCAAACATAAAAATTCTGAAGTAAAATACTTTCAATTCGTTAATCCCAATAGTGAAAACCACTAAGATTGCACTGAATTTGAATTAAGCTATTGAAAGCAATTCTGCACTGTGTGTTTACAAACCTCGCTCTGAACCGATGTTCTTCGACTTTCGGTCTGAAGGGGAAAACGAACAAAATGAAAATTAGCACAATGTTTCGGATATTGGTAAAGGAATATACTGAAACAGACCCCGTAGCATGGTCGGCCTTATCATGCGATAAGTGACAAGATAGAGCGTCCGTCTCGTTCTATTGAACGGTGTCAGCCAGTGACGGACGCTCTATCTTCTCACTTATCGTGTGATAATGCCGTCCATGCTACGTGGTCTGGTTTCTTCGACGACATACAACATGAACAACAGCAATAAACATACAATATATACATGTGTAACCTGATCACATAACGCAACACCATAAGGGAACCAATAAGGATGTAGTCGTTATCATAGCTTGGATAATATTCAGGGGAAAAATGCGAGCTGTAGGATATACAAGGCAGGTCACAATACTCATGACTCATAGGATACATGTACAATTATGAAAGGGGTTCAATTCATGCTGGCTTTATACCTTCACTTCAAGGTGTTTCTGTTGTTGTGCGATCATCGTGACCTGTTTTGTTTAAAGTCTTATTTTTATTCTATATTAAGGTCACCTAGTCTTCGTCCTCCCAAGTTTTCAAAATAACACCAAAATGAAATGTATATTTTATATATCTTAATAATTCTTATTATAAAATTTTAACAATCTTATGGGGAACATAATCGAGTTTAGTATCGGTTATAATATATTGACGACTTTTACACAAAATAACAGAAATAGTTCCTCAATTTCATCCAAAAATTCAGTCAACGTCCGTTTGGAGTTATTGATATATTTTTTCTACTAACAGTAATTTTCAATTACCTTTGTTGCCTCCTTTTCTTTCTTCTCCCGTACTGTAGGAGTCGGTGTGATCTTTTCATATTTCTCGAGGACTGGCCTCTCGTAGTCATCCACAAAGTCCAATTCCAACTAGAAAGCGTTAAATAGTATTAAATTATGAATTATAACTGTTACACGATCTCTTTGATCTTTGGTCTCAGTATTACTGATTAGTGAATTCAAACTTGAAGTTATTTAGAGCTTCTTTTTAAACTTTGTAACACAACATTTTTGTAGTTTCTTCAACAATTATTATTTTAGTGTTCTTATGGAAGTACTTACCTACTAAATGTATAATAATCTTACACAAAACATAAAACACAAAGCGATCATGCGACTGACGACCACAGGAACTGCACGAGTTGCACGACGAAAAATTGTTTTACTTGCTGTTTTTTGTTTCTCTGGGTCTCTTGGTCTGGAGCAATCACCTAATAGGTGTATTGATTGCTTTTAGGGGGTGTATTTCATCCTTAGATAGTAAAGTGCATATTGGTGTAGTGGATATAGGGCAGTGCTTTGATTTAGAACAAACGGTGTACATAGACAGAGAAACATATAGATCAAAAGACATCACAAGAAGTAGGTGTAGTGAAAAAGGTGAATATTGACGTCACGACAGAAAGAGTCAAGGGATTGTTTACCCCATCCATATTTTCTTTATCACTAGTAGTGGCTTTTTTGGGTAAGTCAGTGGTCTTCTTGGTAGTTTTCTTCAGCTGTGGCTTTTCAAATTTACCATCTTGAACGGTCAGAGGTTCCTAAGGACGCAATCAAAGCTTTACATTGGAATCTAAATTATCAAGCAAACCTTTTAGTGGTGCAGGTGTGACTATTGAATTAGTGTGGTTGTGCGCAGTAAAATAAAAGCGTGATTTAATAAAACTGTTAGGATCGTTGTACCAATCATGTCTAACTACGTGTTAGGCAGATTATTCACAATTATTTTTAACTATCTCAGTTGAAAGTATGTGTTGTACCTCATCATCGTCATCTTTTTTGACGACGGCTGGTTTTTTGACTTTAAGTGACGCTGCTTCTGAACCCTCCTAGAGAACATAAATTATTGACTTGTTAAGAAAGGTAAGTAAGAAGGAAGTCAATAATAAATTTATTTTGAATGTCACTGAGATAATTAAAAATGATCAATTTTGAATACCGTTTGCTTTTTCTTAGCAGGAGTCTTTTGTGTAAGAGATGCGTCTTCGGGGGCTGTAGTGCTTGTCTTAGTTCGAGGCTTGGTGAGGCTGACAGACTCTTCAGTGTCTTCACCCTGACCCCGATTAAACACATACATAGGTTAAAGTGCTTTACATACACATAGAAGAAGTAAAAATATAAAAGGAAGTGTTAAAAACAAGGGCTAGGTGCAAAACCAGAAAATAAATAATTTG
Source organism: Epinotia bilunana (assembly GCA_947049275.1). Taxonomy (NCBI): domain Eukaryota; kingdom Metazoa; phylum Arthropoda; class Insecta; order Lepidoptera; family Tortricidae; genus Epinotia; species Epinotia bilunana. Next base: position 9,258,683 of record OX346275.1, on the reverse strand, counting down.
GACAGGAAAGTGATACATTATCATAACGTTTTAACAAATGCTGTACAATGTTAAGTAAGTATTACAAAATTGAAATAAAAGTGATGTGTAATTGTGTATTCAAGTGTGCTTGAAATCGTCAAAGCATTCTTAAATACAAAAGTATGTGCTCAAATTCTGCATTCATTTTATTCATTATCGGTGTTGAAACTAAGACACTACTTGAAACCTGCTAATGGATACCTTAACGAGTACTGTTATTCTCCGTAAATAGGGCGGTAAAGGTATATTAGAGTTGATAGGCATCAGCTCTGTCTGTGAATCATTGCATATACATTTAGAAGACTAAGCATCTTATATATCTCCTACGTTGTATATATTTTAATATAAAAGTTATTCCCTGTTGTTACAGTTTCAAGATGCATTGTAAATTTTGAATTTAACTTTACCTTCTTTGCCGAAGGCCTTCTCTTAATTGTTGTCTCTTCAACTACTTCCGGTTTCTTAACCTTTAATTCAGCTGCCGCTGAATCATCCTAATTGGTGAAATGAAAATCATAATTATTGTCAAATCATCTTCCGACTAATCTAGCAATCTTATTCAAGCACTAACTACTAAAAACAGAAATTATCGTGTACATACCGTAAGCTTAGTTTGCGCGGGTGTTTTGTGTGTGAGTGAAACATCCTCAGGCTCTTGTCCTGGCTTTGCTGGCGTTTTCGGCTTGGCTATGCTGACGCTTTCGTCAACGTCCATCGGCTAAATAATAGTTATTTCAGTATCATGTAATGTAATATGTAAATGCAATATCACTAGAAGAGCGTCACATGTTGTATTTATATTATTTACCTCTGGCTTGTCTTTGTCTTTAACTGAACGACGCCTAGCCGTGGCAGTGGCGGACTGTACTTCTTCAGGTTCAGGTTGTTTGTCATCCTAAGTAAATAATTGTGATTATTTAGTTATACTTGTACGTGTAATTGCTTTCCTATTAAGCTAGCCATTGTGTAATAAGCTGGCGCAAGAGTGATGATGTGTACCTTTTTCTTTTTCTCAATAGGTGTTGGTGTAATTTTCTCGTACTTTTCAAGCACGGGCCTCTCATAGTCATCGATAAATTCTTCTTGCACGACCTTTAAAAGTGCGAATCAATTGTAGCGAGCATACGTGTAAGTAGTGAAATGGAGTACATGACATACACAATAGAAGAGATACTTAAACATTTAAAGAAAAGGAGGATACATAAATGAAATTTGTAAAGTACCTATAATAAAAAGTATTTACTTGTTGTTTAAAGTACTTTTTGTTGGAAAATAGTCAATGAGAGTTCAGAATCAATAACTTATTATTATTTATAGGAACAACACTTTTTTTCCTATTTTACCTTCTTTAATACCAGACAGTTGAAACTGCAGTTCTCCTTGTCCCCCTTCACCTGTTTCTAGTTTGAGCCAATATGAAAGCGAGCCATGCGAGCTGTTAGTTGCTTGCCATAATTAAGTACTTACTTTTGTAAAGTAAACCTGAAATATAAGCTTCGACGCGATAGAGCTTAAGAATTATTGGAAAATAAGTGTGATTAAATTTTGCCGAAAACCCTGAAACTTAGTGTGCCGTGTGTTATTAGAGTAATTGCTATATATATATAAGAGTATAGCATAGACGTTTCAAAGAGTGCATTCTCTCGTTTCCAAGTTGTGTTATGTGCATATGTTAATTGAAGTGTTATGTGTAGTATTGAATTTGTGTACCTCTTTTTCTTTAAGAGATGGACGTTTTTTAGCCTCTGGCTTGTCCTTTTCTGCTGGCTTAGCCTTTGATTTCGTCTCTGGTGTTTTGTCTTCCTCCTATATAACAGTTTGTTTATTAATTTATGTGATTATATTTATTATATTAAACGTTTAAGTCGTTTTACATAGTATCTTTGTACCTTATCTTTTGTAACAGATCGTTTACGAAGGGAAGGTCCTTCCGGTTCCTCTTCATTAGGTCTCGGTTTTATCTTGCCTCGCATCATATCAACCTCATCCTAACAAAAATGTAATGTGTTATAATCTTTTAAGGTAGTATTATTTTCTAATTTATGTTACTTTTGTAAAGTTTTAGGTTACCTCTGTCTCACTAGTACGACTTTTATCTTTAGAAGTGGGAGTGACCTTTTCGTACTTTTCAAGTTCAGGTTTCTTGTAATCATCAATGAATTCCGGTGTTTCCTATAAACATATTAGCTTATGATAGTATCCTTTTAATAAAATTCGCTACCTTAAAAGTTTTTAATCATGCATGAGTAACGGAAGGGTGTTTATTAATAAAACAATATCTATGATATTATTTTACCTCTACTCCATTCTGCTTTTTAGTTCTATCACTAGGAGTCGGTGTCATTTTGTCGTATTTCTCGAGATCCGGTCTTTCGTAGTCATCGACAAATTCTTTTTCTTCTTTCGGCTTTAAAACGTCAATGAATTCATATTATTAGAGTTACGCTTAAATTTGTATTTATTAAATACATATTGTAATATTTTACTATACGTATATTGCTGTTGTATTTACCTTAGCTACTGTTTTTTTATCTTTAGCCGCTTGAGGTTCCTCAACTTTTGTTTCCGTTGGCTTAGACGGAATTTTGGACAACTTAATTCCGGATAATTCATCTACAGGTTCTTCTGGTTTAGGGATACCCTTTTTGATACTTAGCCTCTTCACTTCTTGTTTTTCTTCTTCCTATTAAATATTTACGATATTGCGCTATAATTATGTTTGCTTATGAATGTTTGACCAAACTACTTATACTATATTACTGTTGACCGTTAATTCAATTAGTTATTTATTGTACTTTGTATTGTAATAATGTTACAGGGATTTTCCAAATAATGAAGCAATATTATATTTCTTATACCTTTTTGGTCTCAACCTTAGACTTCTTCTCTGGAGCAGGCGCGGCCACCGATGGCTCATCCTCACTTTCGTATTGTTCACTTTTAACGCTTTCAGAAACAGACGCGCGTTTCGACTGCATAGATGTAATATTTATTAATATTCCAATTTTAATATTTAAAAATATGTGGTGTAGTGTGTAATGAGTGAAGTGTGTTTACCTTAGGAGTGTCATCCTCTTTTGTTTTTTTAGCAAGTGGCGTCGGTGTAATTTTTTCGTACTTCTCCAAAACGGGTCGCTCATAATCGTCGACGAAATCCAGCTGTACGTCCTAAGTCCAAACAAATTTTAGCACGTCTATTGTTAACACAACACTCACAACAGAAAAAATCAGTTATCACGTAATAATTGTCAACATACAACAAATACGCTTTAGCTGAACTGGAGTTCAACCAGCTGTCTGTTGATCTTTAACAGATTTATTAACTGAAAGCTCTCCCTCTGAAAATATGAATTATTGAATCTAAAACGAAGATATCTAAATACAATGAAGTTTAAGCTATATACATGTTGTGATATTATTTACACGTTACTTACTTCGTCCTTCTTTGCAACGACCTTCTTTTTGACAACCTTTTTCGTCGTCGTTTTGGATTCAGTCTTCTTGTCATCTTTCTTTTCTTCAACCGGTTCCTCTTTGGGCTTGACTGGTTTAAGTTTTGGAATGCCTTCAATCTTAGCCTCAGGTTCCGACTTCTTCCTTTTCTCCAACTTCTCGAGGATTTCCTTCTTTTCTTCTTCAGTTTTAGACGTTCTCTTCTGCACGACCTTTTTGGCTTCGTCTACTTCCATTTTAACGCCCTCATTCTGTTCTAGGATTTCCTTCTTTTCTTCTTCAGTTTTAGACGTTCTCTTCTGTACGACCTTTTTGGCTTCGTCTACTTCCATTTTAACGTCCTCATTCTGTTCTTCTATCTTTACTTCTTGCTTCTTTTCAACCTTTTTGACAGATTTCTTTTGTTCGACATGGTTTTCTTCAGCCACAGATCTTTCCTCAACAATTGACATTTCTTCATCTGATTCAATTATCGTCTTTTCTTCTTCTTCGTCTTCTTTCTCTTCTTCCTTTTTCTTCTTCTGGAAGTAATTTCGAAGATCATTTGTAATTTTTAAATGTTAAGTATGTATATTGCCAGATGGGATGACTGGAGCCTTGGGAAAGGGGGCAGTGCTTAGTAAGGATATTACTTGTGTCAATACTTACGCCGCCACCCATATCAATCGCACTGCACTGGCTGGAACTGCTGCTAAATATCAAGCAGCAGAAAGCGGGGAAGTATGCACCCCTGGGACCGTGCTACATTTTCGTCTTCTTAACAGTGAAAACAGCGGGTTGTTGGGGGACGGACGCGAAACAATTTATGGACGAGATAGGCCGTCGATTCAGGCAAGAGAGGGAGGACCCCCGCTACGAGTCATTTCTGGTGCAAAGGTTGTCCATGGGCACCTTTGCACCGGGGACGGCTAGGGGCGGTTTATTTGATTGGTTACTTTAGGTCATCATCATCATCATCATCATCATCATATCAGCCGAAAGACGTCCACTGCTGGACATAGGCCTCCCCCAAAGAGTGCCACAATGACCGGTCCTGCGCCACCCGCATCCAGCGGACTCCCGCGACCTTTACCAGGTCATCAGTCCACCTTGTAGGGGGCCTACCCACGCTGCGCCTTCCGGTACGTGGTCGCCACTCGAGAAACTTTCCGCCCCAACGGCCATCGGTTCTACGTGCAATGTGCCCCGCCCACTGCCACTTAAGTTTAGCGATTCGGAGGGCTATATCGGTTACCTTGGTTCTGCTGCGGATAGCCTCATTTCTGATGCGATCGCGCAGAGAAACTCCCAACATAGCCCTATCCATTGCCCTTTGGGTGACTTTGAGCCTTCTTATGAGGCCCATAGTAAGCGACCACGTTTCCGTGCCATACGTCGTCACTGGCAACACACACTGGTCAAAGACTCTCGTCTTGAGACACTGCGAATATTGGACGAAAAGATGTGCCGTAGCCTCCCGAATGCTGCCCAGCCGAGTCGGATTCGACGATTGACCTCTTTCTCAAAGTTGGACCTACCTAACTGAACAGTCTGTCCTAGGTATATATAATCGTCTACAACTTCGAGCGTAAAGTGTCCGATTGAAATGGGGGTTGGTACTACATGGAGGTTTGACATGATCTTTACTTTAGGTACATAAGTTAATTTTTTTTTATATTTAATATTGAATGATTGTTTTTGTAATTAGTATATGAATATTGACAACTGTTTATTATACAAAATGTAAGATATGAAACATTATTAGGCAGTATAAAACTATATCTGAGTACTAATAGTACATTACCTTTTCCTCTACAATGGTCAAGTCAGCACTAGACTCGTCCTCTCCGAATTCGTTCTTGATCACCACGCGGTAGGTGGCAACATATTTGGAGGACACCTTTCTGATGATCAGGCGCGCGTTGGTGCCGTCAAATGACGTGTTCGTCTGAGGAGACGAGTCCCTGAGGACTGTAGTGTTCTTGTACCAGGTGCATCTGCACGACTGGTCTGATGTTTTGAGGACGGCGATGAACTCTGCTTCCTCGTTTTCTTTCTTGGCCTGGTAAATTGATGATAGTTTGATATTAACAAATTAGATGGCATCTTTATTCAAAACTGCAATGATATAATACGTTATATGAGTTATATACTATTGGAATTCATTTTTAGCATTACATGACAATCAAGTCGAAACGAAAATAATTTATGAAAATATCGGAGAGATCCTGCTATATTAGTTTTGAGAATCACAAATTGAACCGTGTATCAAATTATTCAGCTTAAAATAAGTGTTATTTTTGTGGATTAATATCTTACCAAGCTCCTGAAGTGTTTGATGATCTGTGGCTTATCGCCCTGCACCTCAGGAATATCGAGAATCTCGACGACTTGAGACGTAGCCTCGCCCTTTTCGTTCTTAGCCATAAGCTTGTATGATCCCTTGTCTATTTGTGATACGTTTGATATTTCCAATTTGACTGTGAATTCGCCCTGGAACACAAAATCAATACCATTTAAAAGACATAAATTAACTTTCAAGCAAGCAACACTGGAAACTGCTATAACGTGTACAAGAGTCCACCCTCAAGATTAAGAAGTTCACGACTATTTGTAGCATTGCTTACCTCTCTAAGAGGCTCAATGAGCACAGTATGTCTTGAGTCCTCTTTGACGGCGTCCGCTTCCTTGAACCAGGTGCAAGCCGGTGCAAATTTACTTAACACTTTACATTCAACAATAACAGTCTTCTTTTTAATTATCTTAATGACCTTTGGTTTTTCTTTGATAACTGGAATGACTGAAAGCGAAGATACAAAATTATAAACATTTTTTTTTAATAATATTATTAGGTCTGTGAATTGCAAATAAGTGACTTACTTTCAATATTGAGCGTAAGATTTGCATTGAGCTCCCCAAGTTCATTTTTAATGTTGCATTTATACAATCCGGAGTCTTCAATACCAGGATCAATGAGTTCCAAAATAATTGTGTATATATCGTCCTTTACCTCGATTCTGGTCTTAATTTTCGATGAGTCTTTGATTTCTATACCCTCATGGTACCACACGATCGTCGGTTTCGGGCTAGCTTTAACTTTGCATCCCATTGTAACTAATTTTCCGTTATCCTTAGATTGAATGGTCGGTTTTTCGACAAACGTCGGACCTTCGCCTTCTGGTTCGGGCTCGGCCTCAATGTTTAGGTTTAAGTTAGCATTACTTTCACCATATTCGTTCCTGACGTGACAACGGTAAGCGCCACCATCCGCTCCCGTCGGGTTCGACAAAAGTAAAACTAATTCATAAACATCCTCGCTTATTACACTTGATTTGATTTCAATCTTACTGCTAGCTGTGATAGCGGTCGTGCCTCTGTACCATGTTACTTCAGCCGCCGGCTTTGCCTTGCACACGCATCTCATTGTGATGAGTGTACCATCTTCGTTGGGAATGATTCGAGGTTTCTCTATGAACGATGGTGCGAAACCGTTCTCGTCATCCCCACCTATACGAAAAATAACAACCGTTATAACAAATGCGAGGATAATAATTTAACAGGTGACATGCAGCTCGAAAGCTCAAAGCCTAGCATGCGTTGCTACTGTATGCGTACATTATCTAATTTATTAAAACCAAGTCCCCCGTTACCTTGGAAATTGAGAGCAATGTTTGCATTACTCTCACCAAACAAGTTGAAGGCATTGCATCTATAGTTGCCACCATCTTCCCTAGTTGGGCCTAGTATTTCTAATGTCAAATTAAAAGTGTCTTTTCCCGTCGCCTTTCTGGACATCTTCATTTTTGATCCATCTCTAAGTTCCTTTTCTCCGTGGAACCATACGATGTCCGGAACGGGATACGCTTCAAGTATGCATTCCATTATTAACACGTCCCCTTCCTGTCTTATTGTTGGCTTTTTAGGGAATCTCGGTGCTTTACCATCGGGAATTCTGTCCAAAACACAAAATTTTAATAACAATCCTAAGGATAGGATCGTCAAAAAATAATAAAGAAAAACTTTTTTGTCTTACTTCGGTTTATCTCCAATCTCAAAGTTGAGATTTATTTTCGCTACGCCTTCACCATGTTTGTTTTTCGCCAATGCCCGGTATTCTCCTTTGTCCGTATTTTCTACGCCTATGATTTCTAATCGCGCTAAATGATATAATGTTTGGTCCTCTTCTAGTGTTATTTTATGTCGACTACTTTCTTTTATTAGTTTTTTGCCATGGTACCTGTATTAAGTACATCAGTTAGTATTATAATATCTACTTGTTTAAATAGTCATATTTATTATAAATATTTTTGCTTCTTACCATGCAATGTTTGGTTTCGGTTTGCCAACACATCTGCATTCGAATGTGATTTTTGTACCATCGTCCGATTGCCTGATGACGGGTCTTTCCGTGAAGGTCGGTTTGATAAAGTCCTCAGGAACGGGCGCTTCGTCGCCTACGTCATTAATCATTGAGTTAATTAATTGTACACTTTTCTGTTTACTATCTCCATGTGCGTCAACTAAATCGCCGTTTCTATTTAAGATGTTTTCTTTAAGGTCGTGTTCTCGTAACCTACTCCGGTAATACGTTAAAGCAACCGCAAACTGATTAAGTTTAACGAACAAAAATACATACATAAACATATAATTTTAGAAGAATTGTGTTTTGTCCACTACATTCATCAATCAGTACGCATGACAGTTGCACCAGTTACATCATTACTGTGTTAAAATTGTGCAGTTGCTGAAGCCAAGTATTTGCAAACTATGTCTAACTACTGTTAGTTAGGTATACATTATTCAAGAAATGTTATTGTTAATAAAAGCAGAGAAGCAAAATGATGATTATAATGAAAATAAATAGATATAATAGTGTAAATGCAAGAAGAAATCGTGATGACAAGTAGGTGTTTGTGTCGAAATAAAGAAATTATCCTTACATATAGAACAGTGTGCCTATGTGGAGATGATTGAAAATATATTTAAAACGGAATTAAGAAAACATCTTAAATCGATACTACCAATAGAAAACTTGTTAAATTTAACTGATACGGTATCAATATCCTTGTGTATTAAGTGTATTGACGAATCAATAGAATTAGTTGATGTTCATGAAGCCGCCAAATCTACACGTATGACTTAAAAATATACAAGATGAATTATTAGAATCACACAATAGCGTTATTAAAATTAAAGCTGAATTAAACTGCATGAAATTTAAATACTTGATATGCATAATTTGCTTTGTGTATTTTGAATACTTGTTCAAGTTATCAATTACAAAAAGTTTGTGATGGACGATTCAGTATCTTAAGCCAATAATTTTGGAAAATAAAATAAACTTCTTATTGATAATGAACATTCAATTGATGTAACTAGACTCGTTTTTTGCCAACAGTGATGTAGACAATTCTATAGGTGTACTCACTGTCGAAGTTAAGGCTGATAGTGGCGTTGCTCTCGCCGAGTTCGTTCTTGGCGGTCACCTTGTACTTGCCCGCGTCTTCAACGGTCACGTTAGCGATTTCCAACGAGGCATGGTAAGACTTTCCGTCTTTGCTTACTGTTAGCTGAAATTGGAAATAAGTTAAATAAGAAAAACTCATTGTACAAATACAATTTTGCTGCATTGATGAACTAAATTTTCTTTAGATAAGTCAATAGTTCGTCTAGTATGATGATAGTCCTAAATATATTTGATATATAGGAATAGTCAGTCTTAGTCACATTTAATGATCGGGATTTAATGGGTCCAGAGATGGTTTTCTAAAATAATTTATATGAAATTATTTTGAAGGTCGTTCAATGCTACCCGAGTGTTACGCTAAAGAAACATAGGTACTATCGACAACACAGTGCATTATTATTAAGTGCATTGTAATAAGGTTCTATATAAAAACAGGATGGTCCGTTAACAGTGTTGTCGTTTGTACACTGCAGGTACAGTCTGTTCACAATATAAATTTACTTTTATTAGTAGAATCAAATTTATGTTTTACTTTAATCCATGAACGGCGTCATAACGTTTATGTTATGAGCATTATTCATTGTATTTTGTTCCTGCTAAAATACGGCACGCGCATGAGTCACCCCCATCCACGAGTCTATTTTGATCCCGTCAAAAGTGTCACATTTCCAACAAAACTGACAAATGGTCGTTCTGTTATTATTTGAAAAACTTAAACAGTAAGGGGCAGATTGAGGTTTAAGGTCGTCGCGCGCCGCTGTCGCCACCTGACCGATGTTCTAGCCAACTAGATCGGGGTCAAGGCCATCTTTGTGCTCTTTTAAAACTGGGGCAACATCGATCATTATTTTTACATCTTAGTCTTGACAACTGTCATGCACTTTTATAATGTCGTTTATTTGAATCGCTAGTATCCTACAATGGTAACCTATCGCCATCACTTAATTTTACAGACCGAATATTGTTTGTCCGAAAACTTTTCGTATTTTTTTGATTACTTCGAATATACAACAATTCATTACTTTTCCATTTACCATTTAATGTTATCCAAGTGTTTCAGTTGTCCGAAAAACGTTTACCGATACATTTATTTAAGCTTTGACTTGTTACAACTTTAGTTTCACATCCAATTTATTACGTTCCGCATTCCATACGTTAAGCCAAATGTTCATTTTGAGTGAAGTTCAAAGTAGTTTCATAGAGACTACAAGGCAGGTCGGGGTTCACTAATGTTTCGGCGAAAATGATTTAGGAAATTTTTTACTCCCAAACTATTTATCCCAAATTTATTTTTACTTGGGCGAAGTTTTATTTCCCAACTCGTTTCGAACTGATTTAATTTCCCAAGTAATGAAGTAATCCTACTAATATAATAAATGCGAAAGTTTAGATGTTTGGATGTTTGGATGTTTGTTACTCAATCACGCTTAAACGGCTGAACCGATTTGAATGAAATTTTGCACGAAGATAGTTTATAGCCTGGATTAAAATATAGGATAGTTTTTATCCCGGGTCCACGCGAACGAAGTCGCGGGCGGAAGCTAGTGATTTGATAAATAATTGATAGGCAAATTATTACCTAGGATTTTTTAAATACGTCATTTATGTATTCATCAAATTTATTGATTGGCATAACATACTTTTAGCACTGATATCATTTCGCAACTATTGATTTGATAATTTATTGTTACTCAAATTATTACCTGGGATTTTTTTAAGATATCATATAAGTATTCGTATGTATTGATTGGCATACCATACGTTCAGCAAATATTGAATGGCATTATAAAATGTAACGTAGTAATAACGCCCAACGTCTAACCTTCTACCGCAGCTAAAAAACACGAATTAAGTAAGTACCTAAGATCCGAATTTTAAAACGCTGTGACAGGGTCGACTGGACAGTGACAGGACTCCGCCTTAGCTACGGCGGCGGCGCTGCGGGGAGAGCAGCCCTTTCGCCCTCGCGTGACAAAGCACGGCTCCCGCACTTTGACACAGCAGGCGAGAGCTGCTCTCCCTCTGCGCGCCGCCTCCGGCTTTTTATATACACTCCAGGGGTAGGCCAGACAAGACCACGTGGATATTGGGGTGCTCCGATTCGGTTTTGTTACCTGTGTCGCCAATGTATATAAAATGCAATATCTCGGCCATTTTTGACTTTTAAGTCCTAGGTCGTTTTGAACTTCTGGGTCCAATATAAAATGATGCCAAATAAGAAAAGTGCGAAGTAAAGTTATGCCAATGATGGATTTTCCAAATGAAACTTCTGCAAAAAAGTTGGTTGCGGTTTGGTGAAAAATATTTCGGCGAAAAAGTAACGTATACCGCAGGTCGGTGTAGGTACGACGACAAGCAAAGCGAGCCGGAGTGGTGTTGTTGAGTGTGTATGTCCGCCTTTTATTCAATAAGTTTTTTCTGTTGTGCAATAAAGTTTAAATAAATAAATAAATAAATAATATGTCAAATATAATAAAGCCGATTTGATAAAACACGAACAGATTATCCACGGAATCGTTACGTCGGAATTATGATATTACGGGTATACCAAATTGTATACGTAATTGTATAGGGGTATACCAATAATTGGGAATCATTGATTTGCCAAACAATTACAAAAGCGAAACTATAGAAGGACCAGCTGTTAACGTTCGAAGTGAAGTGTCGGACAAATGGAAAAAAGTGAAACGAAGTTTGTCAAATAGTTAAGGCCAAAATTAAAAAAAAGGACAAAAAAGTTTAGTGTTTCAGATAGGTAGCCTTGTAGCTTGCAGGTTGGGAATATTTAGGTTCTCTTCATGCCATATTAATAATTCCAATGACACATGCGTTCTTGCTTTTATTTCTGAGGTTTTATAGATTGCTAAACACTTGAATGAGAATGTCTGTCGTTATTTTAATAACCTCATTTAGTGTTGCATTACCAGCAGTCAAACTACCAAGTCAGTATTAGAATTTATCTGGGATTACTTTGTGTAGTTGGATGTTACAGGATGAATAAAGAACGACTCCAGCGCACGTCTTTGCAAGAGTAAGCTATATAAGCGACTTATAAAGCGAGTAATAACTTCCTTCCGCTGTTACTTAAATAAATAAGCGTCAATACAAACATATCCCAACCCAAAGGGTATTGCAAAAAAATCATGGACCAAATTGTGTTGATAAAGCAGTTTATGCAGCAGTGCCTCGTTGTTTGTTTTGGTTTGGAGTTAGTGCAATAGCATGAGGGTGTAATAAGAGATGTAGAATACCCATGCTCTTGCCAGACAAATGATAAATTACTTTGGTAACGGCTAACCGCAACTGAAGGAATTCAAGGTGCTCCCGCTGAGCTGCATCATCCGGTTTGTGGAAATGATGGAGCGAGCTTAGGAGTAGGCATAAAGGAGGGGCAAATACATAAAAAAACCCACTGGGTCGAAGTGTATCCGAAAGGATAGAATGAAGAAGAAGGTAGAATGTTTGTTGCACCTTATGCCTCGCGCCAGGCTTGACCTCAGCCGTGTTATGGAACCAGGCGACGCTGGGCACGGGCTCCGCCTCGATGCGGCACTCGAAGATGAGCCGTTTGCCGTCATCCTCTTGTCGGATGGCCGGCTTGCGCGCGAACGTTGGCGCTTTACCGTCCACTTGTCTGTAATACAACAACCAAGACATAGTTCAATGTAAACACTTTATTAGGTTTCGTGTTTGTGATAGGAGTCGCGTGGGGTGCTTTAGTAGATAATCAGAGCTGTTGGCACAGCTAACGCCGTGTCAACTGTATTACAGTTTTTCGAATGGACACCATTTTGGGTTGATTGCATATCTTGCATATGCAATCTTTTTTAATTAATACTGAATTCCTTAATAAGTATTTATCAATTCTTTTTCATTAACACATTAGAACTTCAATTAGCAATTTTACTAAATGGCCAAACCATCTACTAAAATTGCTAATTCAATTTTTATGTAATCCGTGATTATATTTTTTTTTATCGCACATACCACGAATCAGCGTAGACATACCTACTAAAGGACAGAGATATCTTGCAAACTTTTCAAGTGTTTGTCCTATTTAACTTGATTCGTTTAAATGAACGACAGCACATAATGGTTGGACCCTACAAAAGTATATAAATTTCCTACGTTGAAAAAGGATACTCACTTTTGTTTGTCTTCGTCAGCGGCTGAAAAATAAAACGTAAAATATTAATCTACTCGCATAAGAAACGTAGTACCTAACTCTTCGGTGATTCTACAATGTGCAGTCTTTACAATTGCAATTTAGAATACTCGGATTAATATCAAACAGAAGGTGCTCTTTGCTTATCTAACGTTCGTATTCACTGCGTTCTAAATACATATTTTCCGTGGAAACAAATCGCTGGCAAATAAAAATAGTCTGAGAGATCGTTTGACGCCGTGTGTTTATAATTTGTACAACACACAGATATAAACATCGGATCATGGGTAGTGATAGTCCGCGAATAAACTGACTAGCTACTTAGTATTCCAGAACAACTGTTACTTGTTCTGGATATTTTTTATGTTTCGTGCTGACATGTATTGACGATATTGATCTTTTAGTATATCTCAAGAGCACTAGGAACAGGTGCCGTTTGTTCAGGGTTTCTATTCAAAGTTTACCCGTCTACTTTGCCCTTGAGTGACGCTGATGATGTCAAGTCTAAATATTTAACGTTAAGAATGATTTTTTATCTGTGCTATGCGAATTTTCATTGTTGTTGGTTATGGAGGTTAAGCCTTCATATTAGACGCAAGGAAGAATGCATTCATTGAAACACGTCGGTAATTGTTTCTAGTAAGACTAAAATCTGATCAAAAGTGTATGTTCATACAATTCTGTATTAAAAATGCAATGGACGGTAATAGAACTTGTCGGCGAAGTACCTACTCGTAATCACTATATCATTTAACAACGTTTCGGTCACCAGAACTTGCTGGCTACAGTTTTATACAGCGAAATTATGAGATCAAATGTAATTCGAAGATAATATCTTTTTTCTGCCATAGCCTGACTAATATTTTCACAACAAATATTCACAAAAAAGCTTATACAAGGTATGTTAATTCTTACATACTCGTAAAGCGAGCCAAAGAACAAATCTATTTCTGCCCGAAGAAAAATATAGATTACTCCACTTCACCAATATAGATTACTCCACTTCACAACGCCGGTCCTAAAATTACTCAAACGTTGACGTCCAATAATGATTCTAATGACAAAAGTTAAGTTCGTCATCGTGTTTACAATGTCTGGGGTCGTCAGTGCATTGTCGTCACGTAATAATTAGCGTCGCGCCAGCGCCAGTAACCTTGCAAAATTAAAAAGGTCTTACGTTTCTTAAAAATTTACATGGCTTTACAACATTTTGGTTGGTCCGGTTGGTTTTGGCGAAGCAGGCGCGTGGGCAAGATATCTATTCTAAATTTTTCAACATTTATTCTGGCCGATGACTAATGCCGTTATTTGCGATGGTATTTTTATTGGTCCAGTGTTGGATTACGACTAACATTATACTTACACTTTCTTAATTCTAAATTATCACAAATCATTCTACTTATAAGAAAAAAAATATAGCTAAATACCTTAATGTTGGTAACAATAAAGACTGTTTATACATATTTTTGAAAAGTTGTCTGTAGGTACCGGAGAGTACAAGCTTTCCTCGAACAGAGACCAGGAGTCAGATAACGCGTAAGCGTAAGCATGGATCGGTTGCTCCAAATTTAGGTTAGCACCGATAATTTTGGATCAACACTACTGTTTATATATTGCCGTGCCCATGTGTGGACATGTACAGTCAGCTGTAGAGAAACTTGAGTACCCTTGGATTAAAAGTACGCAAGGGGGCTCACATTTTTCTGCAGCTGACCTTACGTCGACTGTTCTCCGGTCGGAGGTTTACTTTTCTAAAGCGGTAGTAATACTTTACCAGTAGGTAATTTCGTGTAGTCATCGTCATATCGGCTTGAATACCGAATGATAACTTTTTAGTTTTTGGACATAAATAAAATAAGTGGACATTAAACCTTTAGTTTCTCTTTGTAGCCCTTTCCGTAGTTTTTTTTAATTTTGTGCTGGCTTCATTACAAAAACATTATTATTATGTCACCAGCTTTACTTGCTCCTGAATAAGTTATACATTATAAAATCCAACACTAAAACCGAATAAAGCATGAGTGAAAAAGAATGTCGAAACTCTTAACTAAAGCAGTAGTATTTCAGAGACCAACTCCCTAATAGAATTTGGTTCAAAGGATCATATGTATGTCCGTAGACAAGTTGGCGTCACACAAGTACAGTTTTCAGTATGTGTCGGTTTCCCCAAGCCAACGGGTATCGAAAGGTTTATGTTGTAGTTTTGCGCATATGAACGAAATTATGCCACTACACTTTAACATGTAACGGGTGACTATGATAAGGACGGTGACACCAAATAAAATAATCAATTACGTTGAATTTTCACGAAATAGGATTAAAATAATAGTCACATGGAGAATAAAAGTAACACAGTTGAATCCAAAGTTTCTGTCCCTTATCCGCAAAATGCACCTTCACATGAAACGATTGTCATTTACCCGTGGCGTCACAGCTGTCACGTTTTCTCTCTCTATCAACCAATATTAAAACGGTTGTAGCTTCGTAATTTTTTGACATATCTGAATGGGATTTTCGTCACTAAGCATATTTTTTGACTTCTGGCTTTTGGAGTGATAATAAATTAAGAGTCCACAACCCTATTTTGCCTAAATTGAAGAATAAACAAGATTTACTCACGGCTGAAGTTAAGGTTGATGGAGGCGGCCACCTCGCCCATCTTGTTCTTGGCTTTAACTTTGTACAGCCCCGCGTCGCTCTCGATCACGTCGTCCAACTCGAGCACCACCAAGAACTTGTTGTTCTCGATGCTCTGGATCCTGGAGACCAAGTTGTGCTGATTAGGATGATGTTTAAAAAGCTGTCATCATCATATCAGCCGAAAGACGTCCACTGCTGGACATATGCCTCCGCCAAAGAGTGCCACAATGACCGGTCCCGCGCCACACGCATCCAGAGGACTCCCGCGACCTTTACCAGGTCATCAGTCCACCTTGTGGGGGGCCTACCCACGCTGCGCCTTCCGTTACGTGGTCGCCATCCGAGAACCTTTCCGCCCCAGCGGCCATCGGCCAAAAAACTGTTACTGAAAAAAAATGTAGCCTATGTCACCCGGAGCATAATTACGAATCGATTGATACCTCATTCACGAAAATCGGGTCAGTATCGTAAACGCTACGGTGAAAAACACTTAAATGCAAACAGAGACTGCTAAATGGTGTAATATGGACAAGTATCCGAATTAAATGATTATGATTATGATGATTAAAACTAATCTCTTCCTTTCGGCTATGCTGTAGGCGAGCAAAAATATAAAAATAATTCATCGTTATTGTCATTATGGGTTCGAATCCCAGTAACCACCAAATATTTGTGTGGAATGTGTGTAAACAAGTAATTATGCTCCGGGTGACATAGGCTACCTTTTTTTTTAGTAACAGTTTTTTGGCCGATGGCCGTTGGGGCGGAAGGGTTTTCGAATGGCAACCACGTACCGGAATGCGCAGCGTGGGTAGGCCCCCCACAAGGTAGACTGATGACCTGGTAAAGGCCGCGGGATTTAATTTAAAAAAAGAATATTTATTTATTATTCTCCCCCAAAGAGTGCCAAAGTGGTCGGTCCTGCGCCACCCGCACTCCCGCGACCTTTACCCATGAATGCTAGTCATAAATTTTGAATCTTTTAGGCTTTTTCATACACGTCTAACAAACCTATCTTAGGTAAAATGCCGTTAAAACTCGTCAGTCTTTTATGTCACTTGCGCTGGTGCGAAAGGCACAAAACATATTTTAGCCAACAGAGGTTTGTTAGGTTTTATGAATTTAGGGGCTAGTCGTGTTGAACCGGGTTTCACGACTTATTTCTGTCGAAATTCGGTAGACTTTTAGATACCAGTGGGTACCGAAAGGTAATTTACACATTAAATGTTATTTCGCTAAGCAAAAGACGACGTCATTTACGATAGGATAGTACACTACTTATCTTCTTTCATTGATCTCAAGTAACGACATTCAAGTCACATGCGATAGTAGCTGAAGCTCCCAAATTGATCTTACATATTAAACGTTTTTAAGTACCGTTGTCAAGTGGAAAATAGTGAGTGAAGTGAAGAGGGATCTCTAATTTTTAATCAACGAGAATCAGCCTAGAAATGTGTTTTCATTTAACATATCTGCTATAATGCACTTAATAATAATTGGGTCAACACTGGCTCATTTTGATAATGCCTGCGATATTTTTTTTATCAAATCAATATATTGCTAAAAAATCACCCTTTCTCGATTGATATCTCGACTTGTTATTCGAATTTGATAAATCCGACCCAGTTCAATGAACGAAACGACCCTGAGCCAATTACCGATTCCGAAGCAATCACATCCTATGCTTAAATCCACACTGTCACATGTGCCAATTATATGCATAGTAAATGGGACATTATTCTACCGATGGGTTGGTACATCAAAGACGCGCGACGTTTGATTCATTGCTGACAAAACAGACTTTGATTCTTGCTTTGCGACGGCTATTTAATTAAAGTATGTCCCAATTTATTCAGAGCAAATGCGTATATCTAATTCAAATAATTTTGAGTACAGGATGATGTACGTTTCTTAGCTAGTCCTGGTTGCGTTTACTAAAGTTCTGCAGTGAGATATTTTCACGGTACGATCGTTAGCTGTTAGTCGTCACTTGAAAATACTGCACATGTATGTAAATGAGGTAAGGTATGATCATAAACGAGTTTGTTGTTGTACTCGTATGGACGGAATACGACTCTCTGAAACTAAGTTCTAAGTTCTCTTTGAGCCCTTCCCAGAGGTTACCAGCACATGTCCGAATTGGGTGTGGCCAGCAGGTGGCGAGAGAGGAAAAAGCTTGTTGCCTTCGTCAGTCAGGATTTTTGAGAGGTTGAAGTATTCGCTTAAACTTAGTTCTTACTATCCTCTTTTTTGGTGGAACTAGCAGGTGACAATCGAAAAGGAGCTTGTTGCTATGGAAAGGACGGCCCCGGTCCTATTATAGAACTATTGTACTCACTTAAACATGCAAGTCTTTGCCATTACCAAATTGTAACCACCCTAATATGTACACAGTTATACAATAAATCTTTCTTATTCTTATTCTTTGTTGCATCTAGTAGCTGAAGATCAAAATGGAGCTGGTTGCTATGGTATGGACGGTCCTATTGTAGTTGTACTCACTTAAACTTAGTTCTAGTATCCTCCTGGAGCAGTTCATCGCTGCGGTACCAGCAGATGTCCGGCTTGGGTGCGGCCACCAGCTGACACTCGAAGACGAGTTTGTTGCCATCGTCCTCCTGGCGCAGCTGCGGCTTCTGCGTGAAGCTCGGTGCTAAGTCGTCCGTCCCCATGTTTGGCTAGCTGGGCATCCCGGGGGCGGACGCACCGCGGATAAGTGAAGAGACTGGCTCTTCAACCTAAAGGAATAGTAATAATAATAAGTATCATGATTGAAAATACTGAAAGCTGGGTGCGTTTTCCGTTTCAATCGCTTTATGAGAGAAAAACTTGCTTTTTGAATTAATTTCATCAACAATCCATTTCACAAAAGTGTCGAGCACGTTCTTTACTTGAGAACACATGTTTGAACCTTATGCGAATTGTAATTAAGTTGAAAATGGAACGACAATCAAAAATTGTAATTTGAAAATGTAATATTCTGATGCGATACATCAGTTATTGACATATATAAAATGAGATAAGATGAGATAAAAATTACGGAACGGAGCGCCTAAACGCAAATGCAATTAGACTGAAAAATTCACATAAATAAAAAATAAATAAAAAAGCCTTTTATTTCTTACTCGATTTAGTTTACAAAGTTTAAGTTGCGTTGAGTAACTGTGTATTTTTAATGTTAGTAACTAAGTTAGGTTTTTATAAAGAGTATTAGGTAGTTATTTTAAAATATTTTATTATAGTTGTTTTTGTTGCACTCATTTTTCTGCAAGAACCCCTCTGCAGGTAAAGGCCTCCTCCAAAGTGAGCCAGTCTTCTCTGGACTTTGCTGCTTGCAACCAGTTTGGACCCGCTGTGTGTATAATTTCGTCTTCCCACCTGTTGCAAGGTCTCCCTTTCTTTCTTTTGCCTGCTGGCCCCCTCCATACTGTCACATTTTTTGTGCACCTCTGATCTTGAAGGCGTGCTACGTGCCCGGCCCACTTCCATTTTAGTGCAAGAGCTTGTGCCAGACCGTCTGTTGCTTTTGTGATGTTTCGTATTTTTGTATGTCTTATTTTATTTTATTTTTTTATATTTAGCATACTGCGCTCCATTCCGCGTTGGCACGTAGTAATTTTATTTCTTATATTGTTATTAAACTTCCACGTCTGACAAGCGTAGGTCAGGCGTGGTATAAGGCATGAGTTCGTAACCTTGGTCTTCAGGTTGATTGGCATGTTGCTCTTGAATATTTCCTTTAAGCTCCAGTACTTGTTCCATGTTAGCTGAAAAATTCACATACTTAGTCCAAATTCCCTCTCACAGGTTGGTTTAAAAATAAAATTACAAAGAAAACCTTAGTCTATTCACGTCACTTTATGTGGAACATGCTAGAAAGTATTTAGATTCTGACTCTCACATCTTTGTATATACTGGAAACCTGTAGTTTGTAAATACCGAAACCTATACCCCAAACCTGATAACCCCAACTCGCACGCACACAACCAACGTCACCACAATAAAATAGTTCAAGCAGTTCCCGCCAAGTTAACAATGTTCAATAAAGGCCCTTACTATGTCCATAAGGATCTACAACAAAATTCCGCAGTATATAACAAATGAAGTAATATTTAACACCTTTGTCAATAAACTAAAAACGTACTTACCTCATTATTGAATGCCCGTACACTCTGCAGGAGTTCATGGCCCATTAAATTGTAATAATGTAATAAGTAGACTAAGTATAAATAAGACGGAAGTGTTATAAATACCGTTGTTATCTAATGTGTATAGTGATGTGCCGTTCCCAGGAATATTCCCCAGGTGGGAATATTCCCATACAAGGGAACATACGGGAATATTGAAATTGTGTATGTTTATATATCTTGCTATTAGGGATTCCATGATAACTTGGGCCCTTGATTTTTTTACCAAGACATTAACCAGTGTAATTGACCCGCAAAAGTAAATTCCCAATGTTCCCGGCAATATTCCCCGGAACAATGGAAATATTACCGGGAACAATGGGAATATTACCGGGAACAATGGGAATATTCCCAGTTAGTGGGAATGTTCCCCCATCAGCAAAAAAACAAATTTTACAAAAGTACTTCTGAAAGTAACAAAAACGATACAACGTTAATAAAAAACCACAATAAAACATTATACGAATACAAAATATGAAAATATTTACATATTAAATGCTAATTGAGATAAAAAGTCAGAATTAGTACAATAATGCAGTTTTTGGTGAATGGCACTTTATTTGTCAGGGCACTATTCATTTTATTTACTTTTATTACAACTTTAATTTTCCTAATTTGTATTTAAATATTCCCCTATTTGGGGAATATTCCCGGGAACAAGGGAATATTCCCGGGAAAATCCCATACGGGAATATTCCCCGGCACATCACTAAATGTGTAGATCTATGTATATAACAAGTTGATTCTTTAAATATATGTTGTTTAGGATAGCTTAGTACATAAATATGTTGTTGCACCCTATAGTAGGGTCCATGTCTGTATTGATTAGATTTTAAGAACATTCTGTGAATACCATGGTTGCAACGAATAAATGAATATGAATATGAGATTAGAGCTGAAATAATTCTGTGGTAACCAAATACGGACTTCCCCATTAAATACCTATATTTAGGATCAATAAGTAATGGACGGCATAAACTTGTGTACCATGGAGTCCATTGAACATTCAAACTCAGCTATTTCAACATAGGTAGCCATCTACAGTCCAATAGTTGGTAACTAATTGAACTCACGAATTACTTTGACTTTTGTATACGGTTCGGTCACGTAAACTATGAAAGGTATTAAATATAAAACAAAACATTTTTTAGCAATAAAACTAAGAAAATTATTTGGGTGTAATGCCTAATAAAAACATTGATTGACCCCTTGTTACTCACAAAAAACCCTTTGATAGGACATACTGTTTTTTTTGGTTCAGTTATGTATTTAAGCCCCCAATAGCCATACCTGTACCAACCGGTTTATGAGCCGATTCGTGCACGCACGCTTTTAGTAATTTCGGTGTTTTCTATTATAACTCGTGTATTTACACCCGGAAATCACAAATGTGGTGAATTGGAACCACATATGTCTCCTGCAACTCCCCAATGATGTACTTAAAACTATGTCAGTACGTCACAGATTCTGATATGATTCCGTTGAAATAGCAAACGTAGAAGTGCCAAAGGTCTTAGAAACACCTTTCTTGATGAATCGACGGAACTCCTCAAATATTATCGGTCCACATACAGCGATGTGGTTTTTTTCTGTAATAATCAATATTCTTGTGGTAAAGTGGGAAGGAAATGTGGAAATCATGTGGCTTGGCGAAGTACTGAATTGTAGTCGGTTAAAACTTTGTTTTTAAACTAAATTATTTCAAATACTATCACCACATCACTCACACGATTATGAGAAATCTATAGTGAGTGCATTCCTATTTGCATTATGACAGAGCTGTCATCCCAATACAATACAGCAGTACAATGACAGCTGTCACATAATGCAAATAGGAATGCAAATACTATAACGACACCTCATATGTCAAAATCCATGAAGCCGTTTGGACTGTAGCCAGTGAAATATAATTTCTTGTCCACATACATATGCTCCTTCTGAGGCAGTTAAGTAAAAATATTCGTCGCTTTCTTTCACAAATAGTGTCTGTCAGTGAAAATTATTTCTCATCTTATTCGTGATAAACGTAACATTAATACGTCTTCAGAAAAGTAACTACCTACTTAATTTACTTTTAGAATGCACATAATGCTGTCTTAGGTATCCCATAACAATTCAATCCCCATGGTCACGTCACATATATATATATATATATATATATATATATATATATATACACATATATATTAGGGGACAATCTTACACATATCGATCTAGTCCCAAACTAAGCAAAGCTTGTACTATGGGTAGGTACTTGACGACGATAAACATACTTATATAGATAAATAAATAATTAAATACATAGAAAACATCCATGAATCAGGAAAAAATATTCGTGCTCATCACACAAATAAATACCCTTACCGGGATTCGAACCCGGGACCTCTTGCTTCGTAGGCAGGGCCACTACCAACTAGGCTATAGCGGTCGTCAAACGACGACGACGACGGCGGGTTATGTAGTAATACCTCGTCCTAGCACTCTAAAGCATATACTGTGTCGTGATTATCACTGAATGAGTTAACAGAGGCCGTTTCAAATGGGTATGGAGCAGGACGCAACATGCAGTTTCTGCCAGGAGACAGAGGAAACGGCAATGCACATACTCTGCTCCCGCGGACCACTGATGCACAAAAGAAGTAATTCCCTAGGGCGGCAAATCGTGCACCTAGAAAAGGTACAACATATTACCACCCAAAGAATCTGGAATTTCCAGGAAGTAACGGGCCTTAACAGTGTACTCTAATGGACTGCCACAATAGATAGATAGAGACCGCCTGTGGTTACCATTATTTATTAAGCAAAATTTTTGTTAGATGTTTCTCTCCTGTCGTGGTGCAATAAAGAGTAATTATTATTTACTTATTATTAATAAATCAATTGTTCGTCGAAGCGGCATACTAAGGCCCATAAAACAATAATAATAATAACCTACACGCGTGCCCACGCGCAACTCAACTGAAGTAGCTATCTAAAACCTTGCAAAGGTATTAAAGTATTATACTTACTCGTATTTGACAAGTCGTAAATAGTATTTTACCGCTTTGTTTAATGTTTTGAATCTGTTCCCGTATTCCATCGAGATTATGTTGATGCCACGTGTAACCCTTTCTCGTAAAACAAAATGAGGTCAAATGTGTTTTGTATGATTTCAAAACGGAATGATTGAGTTCGAAATAAAACTTGAAAACATTCATAATGTAAAATAGCTATTAATTTATTACAAGCTTTTATTTAACACTTTCGCGGTCTAGCGGGTGCCTACGCCGTAGTCGCTTTCTGCTACATACGAGGAAAACCACGGAATCTGCTACGAGCGTAGCGCGTAGCGATTCTTGGCAGCGAATGTGTTAAGAGGAAACACCAAGGTCAAGATAATTGAGAAATAGGTATTTGTAAAATGTATTGCTGTCGCGCTAACCACAAGCCTCCCGCCGCATAGCGCGATAAAGACAACTGCAGCTTGGACCGAAAATACCTATTCAAATTAAAAATACACAAAATCAACGTTTCGTAGTCCCCTGATTTCTTCTCCAAAACTTGACCTATTTAACCATTTTTTTTATTAAAAATCAAAGAAAGGCTTTGGCCGTGTTCCTATGTTTTCCTTTTATAAAATAATCTAGTCAATATAGTTTTCTGGATGTTTGAACACAGCGGAAAATCTGGCATTTTTTAAGCTTTCTGAAGGTTACTATCTCTATTCTTAAATAAATTTATGAAAAAAAGGAAAACATAGGAACATGTCAATAGTAGCCATAGATTTATGGAAAAAAAATATTGCTCTACTGCCATTATCGAGGGAGAAAACAGGGGACTACGTTTCTATGGAAAAACGGCCGTTGTGTTTCCTCTTAACAATTTCACTGCTACGTCGTAGTCGCTCTCCGCTACATACAAGGAAAACCACGGGATCGTCTACGAGCGTAGCGCGTAGCGATTCTTGGCAGTGAATGTGTTAACTTGCAATGCGTGTAACTATTTATGTTTGTTCTGGTGGAATATGCAACTCGATTTTGAAGCAGATATTTTCAACCGTTTGTGCTGAAATTTTGGGATGACAATTTAATATTACGGTACCATCGAGCTCTTCTGATGATGGAGACAGAAGGTGACCATGGGAATTCAGGACTTAACAGATGTAACCCCGTTGGGTTTGGGCTCGTTAGAATCGTCTAAACGAGTAGTTGATGATTGTATACAGAAAAGTACAAAAACAAAATACCTTACCCTAACTACCTTAAAATAACTTCGACCCTAAGTAAAGCAAATGAGAATCATAGTCGAATGCCTAGCGTGATCATAGCAACTAAACCAGTTTTATATTCACCATGTATACCGAACACTCCGGTGCCGGCATACCAGTATAAGTATTATTTTCCATTACGCATAGGCCGCGAGCCTAGGATAGGATAATGTTATATTAGTCAATAGCTCATAGTTGTATACAAATTGATTTGTAAATTAAATTCAAGCAAGCGACTATGCATTACATCTCGACTTATTTTGTTGTTAAGAGTATCTGCAGAACTGAATTGTTTTTATACCGCATATTGAAATACCCTCATTGTTTTCCGTGTTCTTTCGCTTATTTCACATAATATTATTAGTTTATGAATAGTTTGTTATTAGTTTTAAGTTCTCATACAAGTGAATTGTAAAATTCTTAATGAGAATAAAGAATCTTAAACCTAAAAGTACATATCTGTGTCTTGCAAAACAATAACTAGTCTTTTAAATATTTTTTATTGGCTTCTCGAATATTGAATACGTTGGAGACGGTTTTGACAAATGATCGTTAGTATTAAGAGATTGTACCTAAAATTAAATCTTTGACAGAAACATATACGAATTACCTTCAGTAGGCACTTGCGGTTTAAGGAGTGCAGCAACAAATTACATAGGAATCCTATGTGAGTGTGGTCTAGTTTTATTTACTTAAGTTAAGTAGCGATAATAGCGGAAACGGAATAGGATAATGCCAGTTGCGCCCTCTGACGCTATCTTGTGGAACCTCCGTTCCTTTTAATACTTAAATGCATTATGTTGGCCCTATTTGACTCTGTAGAACAACTTTACAACATTTTAAGGACTTTTTGGATTACCTCTACATTGTAGGTATGAACCTACAATGTAGAAATAATCCAAATATATAAATATCAAAGAGTGAAATATAATGCTTATGATTATGAAATTCAAGATGGTTGTCATTTTATCACTTATCGTTGTGGATAAGACATCCGTCACTCTCGCACTCGCATACTTGTCAGAACGTGACATAATCGTATCAGCAGTGATAAGTGATAATAAAAAAAACCGGCCAAGTTATGCCTACTTAGATTCATTGTATGTAATTTTTACATATGGAATTTCACTGGCGCGTCGGTGAAAGGCTTATGGCTTAAATCACACTATCGCGGTCTGCTGTGGCGGTTAATACTAAACTTGACTTGATAGTCAAATTTACTATTGACCCGCCACCGCAGGCCGCGCCAGTATGTGAGAGGCAGATTGTATTAAAAAACAGAAATATAGCAAAAAAGTAAAACTTGACGTTTCGTTACCGAAAATAATAAAATTTTGGAAAGATTTGATTATTGGCAATGTAAAAATAATCTATATCAAATACCGCACGAAGCAAACGGCTACTAAAATGACCAGACATCGTACATTTTATAGCATTTTCGGTGCAGCGTAGTGATGTTAAGGGAATTGGTATGAGCAATTTCAATCGTGATGCTTAATTAGCATTAATAACATTAAAATTAACCTTAATTAACAATTTTTATTGATATTGTCTAACTCCGTTAACACAACCATGCTACACCAAAAATGCTAAAAAAATTACGATGTCTGATTATGACCATATTCAATTTAAAACCTATATACATTTTAGGTCAAAGAGGTTGACTAGATAATTACATTTCGCATGATACTTTTCTAGATCGCATTATGGAGGGAGCATTATGGAAGGGCTATGCTGCCTCCTTACTATTAGGCCCAGATGCATGGTTACGCCAAACGTTACCAGACGCATTGATATAAATATGGAATGCGAAAGTCTCTGATCGACCGACCAGTGCAACACTGCAGCTGCTCTCTTTGAAACCCGACCGCTGGCAAGCATCTCGGTGAATTGTTATCAAATAGCGCGTTAGCCTGAATTTAGCGCACTACCAACAATAAACGATTCTCGATACAATAACAAGTGAATAGATTCTTGCTACGACCTAGTAAATGAAGATTATTTTACTAGGTGCGGGTCAAATCTTACAACTGAATTTTTTAGCCACTTGCCGGTTGGGGATTGAGCTGAAAGGTATACTTACGTACGTTTGGTGAGAACGCACTATTAAGGCAAAGGGCGGCCCATATAAAAACTTAAGTTTTGAGCCGCCGTCGTCTCCTATTTCCTCCGCCAAATCCAAAGCTATAGCAATATTTTTTGTAATCTAGAGTAAATAAGAGTTGTACTATGTCCCTATGTTCTGGTATGTTTACAAACTGATTTTGTTAATGAACTTGTAAAACCCTAAATACACTGACTAGTGTCAAATGTACAAAAAGGTTTAAAAACTAAACTTTAACGGAGAAAATAGGGGACTAAGGTTGCTCGAAAAGCAAGTTTTTGTATGGGCTGCGCGCCAGCCCGCGTTTCCCCTTATTTATCTTACCGATTTGTTTTTTTTTCCTACCTAGCTTTCTAAGTTGGGCCCCGAAGGGGCCCTTTAACTAATTACCTATAGTTACCGATTTGATCTGATACTAGTTGATGATTGTCCAAAAAAGGTACAGTAGACAACAATTAGCTTGTACTCGTGCAACCGTTCATATTCATAAGAATGAATGGCTTCAATACAACGTTTAAATCGTTGTTATATACTGGATTGTAAGTTGGCATTGATCAAGTTTATCATAAAGCAGCATGCCTTAATCACCCTGACGCTTTAAGCCTCTCACAGACTAAGATTGGCGCGGCCTGCGGTGGCGGTCAATATTAAACTTGACAGTAATTGTCAGAATGCCTGAATCACACCGATGCTTTAAGCTTCTCACAAACTCGCGCGGCCTGGCGGTGGTCAATGGAAAACTTGTCAATTTATCTATTTATCTGCGGGGGTCTCACGTTTTTCTGCTGCTGATTGTAGGTATTTCTCTTCTGCACTTTGTTTTCTCCATTGAACAGAACTATTAATATGGTAGAGCCTAAGGTTTGGCAACATTGGCACAGCTTCGCTCCTCATTACTGAAATCAGCGCGACATCTCCGCTCTGACAGCTGTCAGCGTAACGTGACCACGTTACTGTTATTGCGGCGTGGCACATTGTCAAGTCTATATCAATTTATATCGCATTGGAGAGTGATTAAAATCCAAAGACACTTTAGCCGAGCGGTAAGGCGACTTTCAATCTGGTCGTGGTCGGGTTGTGAGTCCGAACCCCGGCCCTTACTGGTACTTTCAAAAAACTTACATCATTTGACACATAATAGTAGCTTTACGGTAAAAAAAATATCGTGAAAGTTTTCCCTCTGGGCTGGAAGGTCGCTTTGGAAAACTATTACTATAGTAGTGTAGTATATGATGATGATAAGAAAATAAAATTAATTAAAATTTCATGTATTTATTACCTATGCGCGTTTTGTAAACTGTACATGACTGGACGGAAGAGCGGCTTTTCTTAAGTTGTTTTCACCCACGTATGTCTCATCTCAGCCATAGTTAATCCTTAACTACACTTAAAATGTGCTTTAGATTAATCAGGGCCTTTAAATTGGCGTAAGTGGAAGCAAAAGCGCGAAACAGATTGAAACCTAATTGGAATACAAATGTCTCAGATTCACCCTCTAGTTTCAATTTGTTTAACCGTTAGTACCTAATGCTACAACAGCAGTCTCGCTACGCGCTACGCTACGCGGACTTGCTACGTTGATTCGTAGAGGCGCTACGGTCGCATGGTTAAATGCCCACGCGCATGTTATGTCCAAATGATTATACTTTATTGCAGAACTTCTCTATTAACACATTCACTACCAAGAATCGCTACGCGCTACGCTCGTAGCCGATCCCGTGGTTTTTCTCGTATGTAGCGGAAAGCGACTATGACGTAGGCGCCCGCTAGGCGGGTTCCAGGCAGTGTTAAGGGGGGTAGAAGTTTGATTCGCAGTTATCAGTTTAAATTGATAAAATATTAAATTTTAAAATGAAATGAAAGTTGAGATAATCAGTAGGTATTGTACGAGTGTCGTTTTTTTTAATGATAAACATATATTCATATTCAGTTGGACTGATGACCTGGTAAAAGGTCGCGGGAGTCCGCTGGATGCGGTGGCGCAGGACCGGTCATTGTGGCACTCTTTGGGGGAGGCCTATGTCCAGCAGTGGACGTCTTTCGGCTGATATGATGATGATGATATATTCATAACCATAATTTACACAAGTACTACATACAATTTTCCTATTAATAAAAGAGTACAATATGGGTTAATAATTCATTATTAACTTAGTCAAAAAGCTCGCCCCGCGCCACCCCCGCCCGGCGGAAAGGTGCCCATCACGCTCACAATGATAAGTTTTCATCAAAAATTACTCATTATCAGACACGTCGGTTAATAAGCTAATTAATTTCTATTTTATTATAAGTTCCTGGGCTTCTATATAAATAAATAACGCCACTATAAATGCATGTTTAAATATACAAATTATACCCAAAAGCATTAGTGATTTAATAAGAAGATTGGACACAGTAAAACGAGTGTCACAGAGGCTTATTTTTGACAAAATTTTCTTTTGTTCGAAGAAACATAAAATATATTTTATTTCGTATGGAAAGTAAGTAATAAGTATACAGGTTGTTCAGGATAACGGTGTAGGTACTTAAGGACACCTCCTTCTATCACCATAGAATGGACTATTAGGAGGAGTTTGAACCTAAAATGTCTTTGTCCAATCTTTGATACTTTTTTGTTTAATCGTTTTTTTGTAAAATTAAATTTTAAACAAGGTATCTATTTGAATATTTTGTCCATGTATCCACGAAATGTTATTTAATTTGGCGTTGAGCTATATTCTACGTAACTGTAAGATACGCAACACCTTTTCATGCACCTGTAGTCATGGTCAACATATTTGATTGACCTGTAATTTATTTAACAAAAGATGTTTGAGGGGCAAATCGACGCAGTATAATCATTATAAAATAAAAATTACAAAAGCAACCATTCATTGTGTAGATTGGCAATATAACACACGATAAGTTATATTTTTAAGAAGCCGACTTCTTATTTTAGTTTAAATAACTAATTAAACTACGGTAGCCTAGCGGTTCAGGCATGCGGCTGTCAAACGGCAGTCGTGGGTTCGAATCCCGGCTCGTACCAATGTTTTTCGGAACTTATGTAAGGAATATCATTTGATATTTACCGTTAGCTTTACGGTGAAGGAAATACATCGTGAGGAAACCTGCATACATCCACGAAGAAATTCAAAGGTGTATGTGAAGGCCCCAACCCGCGCTGGGCCAGCGTGGGGACTACTGCCCGTTCCCTCTCATCCATGAGAGGAGGCCTGTGCCCAGCAGTGGGACGGTATGTAGGCTGATTTATTATTATTATTATAACCATCTATCCCTAGTTATGTCACAATTGCAATCCTGTCGATGTCGTGTTCGTCACAGATTTTTTTGATCTGTTGAATGTGAACCTCTAATGGGTCTGGTTAGATTGATTGCTAATCAGTCCATTATGTTAAATGGTGTTGAAACTGCGTAATGGCTTACTGTCGAAGACATGGCATATTTATTTACGATCTTCATTATATTTTAATGAGGCCTGTAATTGGTATAAATCGAAGTTATATCTGACCTCTTTATAATGGTTGTTGACTATAATCAAATCAGCAACTTTATATTCAACGTCAAAAACGCTCTGTTAGAGAATGAAATTTGTAAGGAAGTAAGGAACGAATGACGTCATGGTTTTCTATGGTCAAACATTGATCTCATAGTTTAAAAATCTTTGAAATGATAAAGTTTTAGGAGTGTGATTTTTTCCTAGTAATTTTGTGAAGTTTTGTTTAAATGCATTTATTCTGAAGTAAAGAATTGTATTATTATTATTAGTAGTAGTAGAATTGAGTTAGGCTATACTTTATTCTGCAATTTCGATTGCCCTTTGTAATACGCAGGCGGTAATGTGGCCAGTACCTTCTCGTAAGTCGAACTCATAAGTAGCTGAACACCTCGATACCTTGTCACTTTCACCCGTTTGACGACTTGATATAGCAGGTTAAACATGACTTTAAAGTGACATGGTCCAAAGGTGTTCAGCCCCCTGTGAGGCCGACCGTACAAAATAATTTAAACAAAACGAGGTACATTATAACGTATCCAATTTTTTCTATAGGAATCAACTGAAAAGTTGATTTTACTTGTAATTGGTTGCCACTTCAAGTAAAAGCGTGAGTACTCTCCTGTTGCTATATCGTAATACACACCACATCAATCTACTGTAATCTCAACCAGCGCCAATCTAAACAAACCCAATCCATCATAGTCGATCAGCTGAAAGCCCTATACAGAACAACTCAAGTGACGAGCACTTGACTAGTGAGCCTAGTGACTCACGCGCTCCACCTAGTAGCAAGGTGAAGTCTAACCGAGTGGGTGTCCAGTGTTAAACTTTTCACTAGTGAAGTGCCGAGTCTCGAGCTATTTCCGTGCGAAGGCCTCCTGATTTTCGACGTTCGCCGCACAACTTGGTAAATTGACGACGGTTATTCAACGCTCTGCAGAAATACTGTCAGAATATGTGGCACATCGCTCGCTTTAGTTTTAAATATAATTCGTTCTTGGTAATAGAAAGGAACAGATATTCAAGCTTGCGGAAGATATAGTAAAGAAATGAACAGTCGTGAAAATTGAATATTATAACCGGAATAGAATCAGAGCACTTTTAACCTATCCACCAAACCTTCTCCGGTTTAAGTTTGCACAGACACTCACTTTTTTTTGAAATCTAGCAATTATCTTAAAAATCACGTACCCTTTACTTGGAAAGTAATCCTTTAAGGCACTGCACTGAGCACAACACCGTACAACGTAAGAGAGACGAAGTTCGATTCTATGGACCGATTCGAGAAATCGGGAATTGTCGCCGGCGGCGGACGCGTCGGGTCGTTTTCGAAATCGTAACTAAACTATGAAAGTGTTGGCGGGCCGCCGAGGCGGGAGCGAGGAATGCGCGTGGGCGGGCCGTCACCCGTGACGTGGCGGTGCAGAGGTGTTTTCCGCTGAAGTTAGATGATGATCTAATGGGTGCATTGGGAGGGTGGTTACGCAAAGGCCTTTCACTAGTGAGACAGTCTCGGGCTAGGGGGGGGGGGCTCAATTGACGAGAACTCCTCCTCTCGCACAGTGTGTGAGATACGAAGCGGTATGTCGCGCGCGACGTGACTAGGCATCAAGTTGTGTTAGCCCATCGGAGGAAGTAAATTGCGCCAAACGACAGTATTTAATCGAGTGAAAAAACTCATGAAAATATTCAGCAAACGTGGCAGATTAAAAGGCCGACATTTTATGTAGGTATGTAAAAAGTTTTCTATGGTAGTGGACTAAACGGCTGATTAATACCAAAACTTGGCAACAGGGATCCATCTACCATCCTTTTTATTAAAATTATTTATCGGTTGGGTGCAATGCAAAAAAAATGTGAATAGTTTTTCAATGTCTATGGGTTTTAAATTAATAGAAAGGGACATTAAAAAGTTAATTTTGCGTACATATATATATATTTTTAAGTACAACTTATTGCAAATCGGGATCTAGTTCTCCAGTCGAAGGTATTGCTTTCTAATTACTTATTAGTTCAAATGGTCATTTTCCTGTGGGATATTGTAGCAGTAAACTGAGTTCCTACAAGAGTACAATTATAAGTACGTAAATGTTCTATAGTTAGTCAGGAGTGTCTAGAAGATTACTTGAGATAGTTTAAACGGTATCAAAAACTTTCATATAGGTAATAATCACCAGCCTGACATAAACATTTTGAAAACAATACTTAGTAAAATCTTTAGGATACCATGAACTGTATTTCCTAAAAACACGTCCATCCTTAAAGAGATCGGCGTTAGCAACAAACTAAGTCTGTCGTCTGTGTTGGAAATGAATCATAACGAAAAACCTCGACACGAAACAAGAAGAATCTCCACTATTGACAAACCTGACCCTTACCCAACAATGCCAAGTTCTTTCGGATCACTAAAACCGTGAAATATCCAAAATAGATTCCATCAGACATCTTTATTAGCCGTAAGCGTGGAGGTCGTAAAAACGAACGCTCCCGCCTCTTGGCAACTGGAAACACCTGTATAATAAATCGTGTACAACGGAAGAATTTATGTCGCAATTATGATGAATTATCAAAACGATGACAAGAAAATGGATGAGCTGCGAGGCTTTTAGGCCAATAAAGTAGTCTACCACTTTATAAACAAACTAGCTGCCCGAGCGGCTTCACCCGCGTATTGCAAAGAACACAGGCAAACCCGCAGGATAAAACATACCTTGTTACCGGAAAGTCTATTCTATACGCAGGTGAAAGAAACTTTGAAATCAGATGATTAGTTCCGGAGATTACCAATTACATACAAACTTGCAAAGCTACAATCTTACAGACTTTACCTCTTTATAATATGTAGTATAGAATAGAGTTAATAGTGTTAGACCTCTTTATTGACTGACTTTACAAATGAGAAGGTCGTAAACAATGAATGTGGGAACATAACATGTGTAATGTACGATGTTGTAAATGAATGTGTCGACGTGGACGTAACTAATGCATACAGTGATCATATAATGCAAGGTCCAAGTAATATTCGTAAAATAAGACCACAATATCACGGAATACAATACAATACGAATATTCTTTATTGGTTCTATTGGATATCTTTTATCTGAATCTCATGTGTTTAAAATTCAGGGAAAAGAAAGCTTCACTTTGAACGAAAAAGTAATTGGGTGAATCAACTTTTCTGTGTCCTCCCGTTTTTACTATTTGCTGTTTAAAAGGAGATAACAAGAAAATACGATAGATTATAGCGTGTTAACTGCATGACAACTGTATTTAAAAATAATTTCACTGGTTGCCCAGCGGTCACATGGATAACCATGATTTCTGCTAAAATATGTTTTTTGCGCCATGCAACATATATGTTCAAATATACTATTTATCTGGCTATAAGAACTTATACATTTTATTAAATACACATGTAGCCGTTA
Organism: Epinotia bilunana; assembly: GCA_947049275.1. NCBI lineage: Eukaryota > Metazoa > Arthropoda > Insecta > Lepidoptera > Tortricidae > Epinotia > Epinotia bilunana. The sequence continues at coordinate 9,225,497 of OX346275.1, read as the reverse complement.
CTGATAATGAAAAAAAACTAAGGGACAAGTAAAAGTTGATTGACCCAATTGTACTTTTATCGGAAAAACAACCCCCACTGACCCACCGACCTAAATGATCTCATTGACTTAAGAAAACACTCTTTCCCAATGCGTGCCAATATACAGATGTATTCACTTGACATAAAATGCACGTTAATGTGCACTTTTCGTGCCAAATGTACTCCGAATATCGATTCCGGTGACACTGCTCCTAAAATAGACGGAACTTTCGATTATTAACCGTGTTTTTGAATGAAAAGTGAAGATTTAGAACTTCACGCTATTGCAGAAAATAAACTATAGTAATTTTTTGTTTTTATACCAGGTACATTACAAGCGACTTTCACGAATTCTACTAAAATGACGATCACAAAAATAATGATCTAATGATAGAAACAAAGTGTATCAAAATCATTGCGCAATAGAATGACATATTTATTATTTATAGTTCAGCCGGATGCAAATAGCAATCGGTGTAATACCATTGATCATTAATCACAAAAAAATATGACAAACACTCAGAAACTTATGATGAAGACCCGGCTAGAACTCACGTTCTGCCAAATTACGGGATGGTGAGTTATCTTGATACCAACGTTTGATAAACATTTTCCTTTGGGTTATATGTTTGGAACGACTGGGACAAGTGTATGTGTACGACTTGGGCGATGAGAGCCGACGATGACATATCTTTTCAGAAATATTTTTTTTTGCGAGCGAACTATAGTCGACGACAGGCTTCTGATTTTGATGAATTTACCGAAGCGCTGGAATTTAGCGTAGGTATGCAGATTGTACAAGCGATGTTTTCTACAGAAAATCGGCGATGTATTGCTGCTCTGCAATTTCATATAAAACGTTTCGTAGAACGTTTCATTTCGCAGAAATACGATTTTGTGAGATACTTAGTTTAAGTTAGAGCATTATCAGTTATCTCTTATTTCAGCATTACTCTGGTGTTACAGTTTTCTGTTAAATAAATTTAACTGTGTAGGTACTGTTGAGATCACAAATATGCATTTTTCATTCCATTCAATGGAGCCACTTAAAGTAAATTCTGGTGTGGTAAGGTGGAGTAAGTAACCTAACAACCATTTTGACATGCACACTTAATTTAATTCAATTCCCTGAGGTTATCATTAATTTTGCAACACCTTGCGATGACTGCTAAGTTTTGACTTTGTACAGTTCTGCACACCAGGTCACTTGGTCAAATGTCTCATAAATCGTACCAATCCATACGTCCTAATGGATTCTGGGTTGAGGTAAATCGAATCCATTGAGCAAAGTTTATCTTACCGGAGGCTAAAATACGCGGCCGGTGGGTAGTTGTTTGTTTGCGTAGCCCAGTCAGTGTTTGAAATAGTTTTCCTGTGATCTGATTGGGTTATTCGGGCATGATAGTAATCCTTAATGTAGGTTTGAGACATCTTGTTTTGGTTTGGGCAACGGATAGCGCCATGACGTATTTCGTAGTGGGCACTGGAAACTACACAGAACTGTGCAACTTTATTATAATTGCGAAATAAAGCCTCCTAGCGTTTTCTAGGTTATACCTTAAATGAGCTCGAGGTCCACTTTGACAACTAAATCCCAAGATATGAATAAGAAGACTGTCGAAAAACATGTTTTCATGAGTCTTCATCGATCTAGTATTGGAATTAAACCTCCAAAAAGCAACTTCTCTTAGAACCGAGAAACTCCAAGAAGGAAACTGAGTTTTAATCTCATATAGGGCAGCAACAAATAATCGTAGTAAAATCTTTAGCTGCCCATTTAAATTTGGCTGATAATCAAGAACACTTTCATTAAGATCTCATAATAACTTAACAAAATCTTTTCAATCATATTTGACCTACGTCTGATATTGAAATAAAAGCAGGTACGATACATTGTACTGATTTATCAACAAATTCGTTTCGAGTGTAATTTAGACCCAGCAATAGTTTAGAACGCGGGAATGAAAACCACTCAAACAATAAGATAAAAGATAAGATAATTCCTGACATTAAACGAGATTAAATATCAGATGGAAGAGCCAAAAGCAGCTCATGTCAACAAACCAATATGTTAGCGCGTTGCGATTTGTACATACAATGCCGACTGATCATTAATTTCGCTTTCAAATTAGCGGTGTCTGGCCACTAGATTGAAATCTTTGCTGGTTGGTGTTGCTGAGCCTTTAATAAATTTTAAAAGCTGATTTATGTGGTTGTGGACTGTGAGAGCATATTCAGATGAAAGAGATTTAGGGTGCTAAATTAAAGTAATTTATATTGATATTCTATACGTGGGTAATATAAGTATTTTCTCCGTAAACAGTGTTTTTTTTTTCATTATTACTTTAGTGAAGAAGCGACGGCTGGATGTCATGGGTGAAAACGGGCTCACAAATGAAGATACGCAGGATGCAAAATAGAGGGAAGCGAGTTGGAAAGCCCTGGCAAAATTATATTTGCATGCTAGTATTAAGTACCTACCAATAGTAGAATAAGCTACCGTAAAATGGGGTGACTAGGGTGAAAACTGACATTCAAACCTCGATAACATTTTATTTTTAATTATACAAACTGAATGGTGTATATAATAAGTGTTCCGGACGTTTATATTTTAGTTTTTATTTTATTTTGGGTAGTTCCATTTGACGATAAACAGGAAAACCCACCTCACCCCGTAGTCCCTCGTAATTCGGGTGAGATGGGTTTTCATACAAAGGTGATTTTGGAAGATTGTTGGGTCGATTTTTTTATTATGAGTATTACTATAGCTCCATTTTAAATTGGAATACATTATTTTTGTAGCAGTAGCCTTAAAAACCCATCTCACCCCCCTTTCATACCTTCTCTCCCCATTCATAACCCAACTCTCCCCGCGAACCCTACTCACCCCATTTTACGGTACCTTTTGTCACCTACTGCCTAATGACACTGATGTACCTACTTATTCAGGCCCAGGCTGAAAACCAGCGCTGGACTCTTGTTGTTCAGCACATGCTGAGTCTGGGACCTATTGCCCCAAAAAATTAAACTGTACTTTTTACTTCTAGCATATTCTTATTCTGTATTTGTCACTGTTTGTATATGTCTGTACTTGTTTTTGGCAATAAATTATTATTCTATTCTATTCTATTCTATTCTATGGAAATAAATTCTATTCTATTCTATAAAAATCGGGACACTGATAATTTCATATTATTTACTAGTAATCATTATCAATTTGTATACACTAATGGTAACAAACATTGGAGTGCGATTCACAAACTGGCTGTGCTCTCTTTTATTTTGTAGTTATCTCTTAATTTCGAAATGCGTAACAACTACTTATACCATTTTATGGTAGATAATACGACGACGCCAGAGACATGTGCTTGACAGTCAGGTGTCAGATATATATATAACACAGCTTCGTCTTCGTACAACTCCGGTGGTGGATATCGAACGTAATCCAAATATTCACGTCTCTAGTTTGTGAAAAAGCGACTTCATTCAAATTCAAATTCAAATTATTTATTTCAGACTCATGTCCATATCGTGTTAGTAACAATAAAAACTTATAAAACTGCGTTAGTTACATTAAATTATACACCGAACCTTGAGCCCATGTGTAGGGCGTTCCAGTGTCTCCACACTGCGCAAGCAGGACTGTCCCAAATCAGCTGAAGAAGGCTGTTGGAACTATCACGCACACGACGCATGAGGGACGTGGTTCTGTTTCTCATAATGGCACTGAAACCATCGACCCGTGCCTCTGCGAACATCCCAGATGCGCTGCAGTACAGTGACAGTCACATCAACCCTCTGAAGCCGTTGTTGTACTGGACACGCAGGGCATTGAGTGATTTTGTAGTGTAGTTCGTCCATAGGCTGCACATCTAAAAGGACTGACAAAAAGCCCTGAAAAGGGTTTTCTTGACATTCCCATTACAGCGTGCAAACCTACGTGATAGCATGTTACATCTAACTGCCAACGCCCTGCGTACCCTGTCGACATCCGCACCATCCTGGAGGTTGTCGGTGACCCAGTGCCCCAGGTACTTAAACCGTGACACTCTGCTAAGAGGAGCCCCGCACAGCTGGATCTGGGGGATAGAGGTAAGAGCCTTGTTTCCCGCGTTAAAAACCAACAGCTCACTCTTTTTGGTGTTGTACTTCAGGCCATGGGTCATCGCATACTCCTCACAAATCACATACTCTTCAGCAGCCGGACAAGAGCACTGATCGCTGGGCACAGCAGCACCATATCGTCTGCATAACTGATGTTTTTTACAGTTGTGCCACCGATTGAACATCCGATACCCGTGCTGCTAAGCCTAGCGATTAGCTCATCCATGTAAAGGTTGAACAACCTAGGCGAACTAAGATCACCTTGTCTCACACCACACGTCAACCTGTACACGTCTGAGTGCGAGCCTACCCATCTCACTTGATTAGTGTGGTTTGCATACCAGTATCGGAACATGCCAACCACCCCCACTGGTGTACTCGTACTGTCTTCCAATTTTTTCCACAAGATCTCATACGAGACCATGTCGAAAGCCGCACGCTGGCGGTTAGGTTAGAATTGCGACCTCTACACAAATTCATTTATACTCCCTACCCACATAACAAAAAAAGTTGTTATTTTATTGTGTATTACACCATTGAAATAAAGATGCAAATGATTTGTCATTGAAGAGTTCCTCTGCTGATTAACCGAGAGAATAGAAATGGTTAATTAAATATTGACAATACAAATCATTTGTCTTATTTTGTTTTGGTTAAAACATATTATGCCAACTAACATATTTGCATGAATTAAATTTGATCAAAGTACTAGTTGGTAAACGAGATATTGCTTAAACATGAACATGCCAAACATTAGGTTTGCCAAAGAATTATTTGTCAAGTGTTCATTTGGCAAATGAAATTCTACGAATTTTTTTTTGGGAAATGATAATTTGTCAATTTTTTTTTGTAAAACAAAGGTAACCCCTATGGGAAAATCAACGGCCTTTAATTTATCATTACACATTTCATTAAATAATTGTATTTGATCATTGGTTCTTAAATATAACTGGAAAATGATCCGACCAATACGTATCATACTTGATTAGCACATCGGTCACAGTCAACCGCACGCTGACTCAGTAGCTGAAGCAGTGATCCAGCCATCGCCGACACCCGTGAGCCTCGCTCACGAAAGTATACGGGTCCGAATCACTGCTCAGCCACTCCACATCAACACAGCGCCACCTCTGTTCAAGGCAAAAATCCTTCATCTCATTAAAGAAAGGCTCTCCCGGGTGCGCATTAAAATCTCCAACTACAAAGACACAATCAACATCGCACGCTTCAATCACTGCGCAGACCTCGCTAAGGCAATCTGTGAATTCGGGTAAGTTACTAGAGTCATCAGTCGGCATGTACACGTTTACAATTAGTAGCGAACGGCCACCTACATTGGCACTGATCGCCGCCAACCTAACACTACTACACTCGATTACTTTTACTGACTCGAAGATACCGTTTCTCCACATTAGGGCGACTCCACCGTAGGGCCTTCCCCTTAACGTGCCAAGCGAGGTATCCACGGCTGATTTGCTAGTATACTCGACTCGGCGCTGATAGTACCGATGAAGTGGACATCATGGGGTAAAGGCCACGTTTCTTGGAGACATATCAAGTCCACTTGGTGACACAATTCTTTAAAGGCCTTGGACCGACCTTGTCACTTATTTACAATTAAAAGTTACAAATGATATTGTTGATAGCAATTTATCAGATTTATCAGCCATATTCGCACTATAATATTACCAGAATACTTATATATCACGATTAAAATTAACAAAACGCCTAAATGAAATTCCATCTGGCCATAAACTGTCATCCATAAAAGTCGCTAGTTTGTGCCGAGGAACCATAACCTTGTACGAGTTATACCCCTTAGCAACTTTCCTAACTGTCAGTTTCAGGTCAACACGCACTCCCGTCTTATTATAAATGTATTAACATATATCAGATAAGGATGCGTCCTTATCAACAAAATTAATAAAAAGAGGAAGTCATGTGATCTCCCAACCCAGAGGCGGAATTAGATCTTATTGGGGTTTAAGCTCGTTTAGGTTACGAGCTATTTTCTACTCATATTTTATTGCGTTCCCTAAATTAAGATGACCATATCATGAGACCAGCGATAAATTAGAATGTGACGATAGAAACAGTCACGTCTTCAATCGTTTTGACCTGTATGGGAACAAACATGTGTCGTTCATGTATACATGCATGTCTGATATCCCTCAGCGTTCTAGCAAGCGTGGGCCGAGGTGCATCGTATACCTGTGGGCTATTTACAACCAAGTGCACCGATTATTTGTCTATCTATAAATACCTGATGTTTTGACTCATGGCATTGTTTGGATTCGTTGAGTAAGTGTTTCAAGTGGGAGGAGGCCGTTTTTTCTTCGGTGCTATGACGAAATACGAGCTGTAATTAATCATATTTTATTTGGAAACTTTGTATTATTGAGTGACGTTAGGTGGATGTGTTATTGAGGGGCAAATGAGGCGTCAGCCACCCAATAACTCGTTGGGTTGACGACATTAAAAAGACCGTGGGTCGGTGCTGGATGAGACTAGCGTGAGACTGCAGTGAGTGGCGTAATTCAAGAGAAACCTATGGTCAGCAGTGGGCGATTTCATGCTGACCCTTGACCCAGCTATCCAGCTAGCGAGAAGCACTTACGGTATTGATTACTCTTCAGTATTAGACCAGAAATAATATACCTATATTATGTATTGTAACTTTGTTTTTCACAACAGTCTCTTCTCTTCTTGGTCGAGTCGTTCTTGTCAGAACGGTCGTGGTCGTTATGAGTGGCGAGCAGTTGTCACTCGCCTGACGATTTCTTGCCATACGAGTATCGATCTATTCTCAGCCTTTCTGGTACACTCATACAATCAGATTTTATCTGGTCTGTCCATCGCATGTGTGACCTTCACATCAGTGTGTGTATGAATAAAAAGTTGTTGAACAAATTTTTTTTTTCATAAATACGGAAAAAATATCATTTGAAACATATTGATTTGAATCACTTGTTAATCATTTGATTTCCTTTCCTACCCGTCATTCCATACTCCCACATGCAAATGCAAGTCATGTGATATGAAATCTCGTGACATATCGCATCACAGAAAAACTATTGGAATTTTTACCACCCACTTGAAACCGACATTTATGTACAGGCTTCTATAAATAGATGATTATATTGATGTGGAAGTCGGGGGTGACTGTCAGACAAATGTAATTATCATCACATTCACCAGCATCAATAGTTTGAAGACTTAGAAAGAAAACTGACTATAAATACATACTTGTAATTTGTGTGTAAGTTGATGGCGCTAGCTGTCAAACAAATGTTAGTAAGTATCATTATATTCATCGGCATCAAACATTCTATCATTTCAATATCTATTGCTCAGTTTTATTAATCTCGTTATTCCAAAGAGCGACTCAAATATTGAACCGTGAGTGAGAGAGAGAAGAAGGGCTATATCTTGGGCGTTTCAGCATAAAATAAGGCCAGGACTGGGACACATCGAGGGACTTAACTCATTCGAGGCCAAGAATCGCTATGTGGGCTTATGCCGTAGCGCGTAGCAGCCTTTTTCGACTCTGTAGCATAAATCACTCGTAGACTACTATATATGTGAGTCATGGGACTTGAATGGGTTAGCAGTGTTAAGATTTGAGTGGTGGGCGGCAAACGACGGTTGTCGCTACCTTTTTTAAACGAAATCTGAGTTGTGCTTTACTTTAAATGTACATTACTTATGGTTGCGTTTATGTATTTTATGAAATAGTGATAACACATGCATCTACGACGTTTTTGCATACTTGTCAGAACGTAACTGATAGTTAATAGTTACCAGCGAGATAAGAGATAAACGCCACCACCATACGTATTTAAATGTGATAATATTTTTTCCTCCGTGTTTTTTTTATTGCAGTAATTAAAAACCGCAAAGCATCAGTCCGGAAGCATAGTTAGAATTATATAATTTTATATAAATCCGTAAACATTACAAAGTTAATAAAGCCATCCAACATCGACCATAACCTCGTATAATAAATTCGTAATATAAATTAAATACGTGACTGTGTACAAATTAGAAAAAACATCCGCCAAGAACCATCGTTAAGGAGATGGAACGTTAAAACAGCAACTTGCAGCAAACTGCTCATTCGCATGGTCGGTTTACTAATAAAATTACTTTTATTGCCTACCGAATCGCTAATTTACTAGCCAGAGACAAAAAAAAAACGTGAATAAATCGCACAGTTAAAAGCTATGGTAAAATATTCTTGAAATATATTTATTGGTTAGATCGTACATTTATAATAATGGTTGCATTTTACGATGCGCGTAGGCAATTTAATGTTGCAAGGCTAGACTGGTGATTAAAACAGTACCCTAGACCAAGAGAAAAGAGATTACATAATATACGCGATAAAGGCCGTTTAAACCCCTTGATATAATAGTGATAGAATTGAATAGCGGAAGTGAAACTGAAGATTGTATTAAATAAGTAGACAAATCAAGCCATCTAGTGAGAGCTTCTCAGAGGTGGCTCAGAGGTGTTGGTCGAAACTCTTCGCTAAAATACTGTTCGCAAACACGGCGATCGGGACAGTGGTCGTTCACTCAACATTCCGTCCACCTCGTCGACTGAACAGTTAGTCTTTCTTAACCTTCGTAAACTGAGTACCATGTAAATAAGTTTACGCGTTGTTGGGCGGTGATGTCGATCAGTATCCTTCTTTTTTACGTGGGCAAGGCAAAACCTTCGAAATCTCTAGATAATACTATCTTGAAAATTCAACCAACAAGCTAGAGTCGCTCGAGATATTAGTCGAGTCGAGACTCTTCGCTATAATGTTTGCTAAAACGACGATGGGGACAATGATCGTCGACTCGCCGTTCTACTTGGCGGTCACTTCATCAACCAATTCAAGGTAATGAGGAGACTGTATTTCTCGGGCTTCGTAAATTAAGTCCGGTGTCCCTCGTCAATCAACTTTTTTTGACAAATACAGTATCAGATGAAGATTGTGATAGCGATAGGAAGGCGATATCTAGTAAGAAACTGGGTAGTCTTACACAGTTCAGTTATACAGCGATGTTGGCGATGACACTTTCCATTAGGTGCACGAAAACGACTCCGCCGGTGCACAAAACCAATCTAGTTAAACAGACAGATCATAAGCCGATAGACGTCCTCTGCTGGACATATGCCTCCTCCAAAGAGTGCCACAATGACCTGACCTGCGCCACCCGCGCCCAGCGGACTCCCACGACCTTTACCAGTCCACCTCTAGTGGGGTCTACCCACGCTGCGCCTGCCGGTACGTGCAGAGACTGGTGGATTTTTTCGGAGATTTAAGAGTCCGCAGTAACTAATGTTTTCCGGCCCTGACCAACAATAAATCTTGTGTTGTAAAGTCTTCTCCTTTCATAAACTACATTGCTGGTCCCAATTTTATCCAGATGACTACCAGTACCATAAGAGACAGCAAAAAGAAGATACAAATTATCAAATGCACTGTAAGTCAGATTTTCCCTTCAATTATCATCTTTAACTTTGTAGATTATCGGCCATTCCCAATAATCAATACACGGATAATTTTCCTTACCAGCAGTTACATTTTGACAGATTACCTGTAGAAAATGTGTCAAAATGTAACTGCTGGTAAGGAAAACTATCCGTGAATTGATTATTGGGAATGGCCGTATGACTATACCTACTGTAAGTATACCTACTGTGATAACCAATAAACCAAATTATAATTTATAAATGTTAATTTGTTCCTACCAAAATTTAATTAGGACGAATTTATTCCTCAAATCAAATCCGACGCCAGTTCTCTTACTCAAGAATCTTATATCATCAATCCAAACAATTACGATGCAATTGTAAACGATGCAGCAAACGCATTCAAAACTATTATTAATAATACTTCATAATTAGACATTCATATTTCGTAATGTAACGCATGTCTCAAACTTGGCTAGCAGCCATCAAGAGCGGGATGGGCATAGTTCTGGTTTAAGTGCGAGTGAGACAGGTGGGCTTGTGTGAAAAATATGTATGCTAAGGTCTTCTGTTGCCATGAATTCGGCTAAGAATAGCAGTCGGTTCAGTGGTTGGTTATTTTTGCTCGTCGGTTTGAAGGTTATGTGTTTGTGTTCGCAAGGTGGAGTTTTCTGGTTAAATTAATGTTTTCTGCGGTCTCAGGTTTAGAGTTACGATTTGGGGAGTTTCAGTGTCTTTGATGCTTGACAACGTAAATTATTCCTAAGATGCCCTTTTTTTAGGGTTCCGTAGTCAACAAGGAACCCTTATAGTTTCGCTATGTCCGTCTGTCTGTCAGTCCGTCTTCGGCTTAGCTCAGTAACCATTACTACTAGAAAACTGTGATTCGGCATGGGTATATAAATCAATCACGCCGACAAAACAGTACAATAAAATCTTGTAAAAAATTCGTGGTAGTAGTACATATATAATAAATTTAAAAGGTAAACTACCGAGTAATACTCGGCCAACTTAAAGTGTACTTGGAAAGGTTAATTTACGTACAAATTCGGCCGACGCAACCGCACCGCACGTCGATGTAACTAAGACAGACAGGCAACTACGGAACCCTACACTGCGCGTGGCCTGACACGCACTTGGCCGGTTTTTATTAGGTCTCAAGAGCCTTACGTCATGTTAAGTTGTATAGTTTTAACCCTCCGTCTGCTGCAGTTGGGTGAAGAAATATTTTCGAAGAGATATTATTAAAAGTACCTGTTGTTAAGCAGTTGTCATTGTTTAATTTAATTAAGTTTATACTTTGGACATGTGTAACAGAGTAATGATAATTTCTTAAGTACTTACGGCCGTATTCATAAACGTTCTACAAGACTATTTTAACTAAAATGGCGTTAAAATTCGTTTGTCCTTATCTGTCACTTTGACATTTGTGTTCGTAAGAAAGGGACAAAGCACTATTTATTTAGCAGAGGCAAATTAAGTTTTATGAATAAGGGGGTATATCTTTTGCTCAAAAGCTCAAAATTTTCCCCTAAAAGAAGCGTGTTTGACAAGTGTCTTTTTAGGCCCCTTGATTAATTTTACCAATATCTGTAAAAACTGCAGTTTTCTTAAATTTTTAGGGTTCCGTAGTCAACAAGGAACCCTTATAGTTTCGCCAAGTCCGTCCGTCTGTCAGTCCGTCTTCGGCTTGGCTCAGAAACCATTCCTACTAGAAAACTGTGATTCGGCATGGGTATATAAATCAATCACGTTGACAAAACAGTACAATAAAATTTGGAAAAAGATTTTTTTTTAGGCTACCTCCCCTACACCTAAAGCGGGGAAGTAATTTTTTTCTCGTCAAACCCATGGTGTGGTATATCGTTGGATAGCTCGTTCAAAAATATTATGGGTTTTTTCAAATCAGTAATTCGTTTGCGACATATTGCGCTTTAAATCCGGCTAAATGGCTACTACTGGGAATGTGAAAAAATTCGTGGTAGTAGTACATATAATGATTTTAAAAGGAAAACTATCACGAACAAGTACGCATAAGTAGTTACCGAGTAATAGCCGACCAACTTAATGTGTAATTGACAAGGCCAATTTTCGTAGAAATTCGAATGTAAATCGATATAACTAGGACAGACAGGCAACTACGGAATCCTACACTGCGCGTGGCCCGACACGCACTTGGCCGGTTTTGTTACATTCTTGATCGTGCATGGCTTCACTGCTAACATACTACCTTTTGTTTACAGGTGCAGAACGTTGAAAGACGTTTTTAATTCTCGTTGTTCACTGAAAGAGGTGGATTGAATCCCTAGCTGAAATGCTCCCAGATTCCAAGGAAACTTTGTTCCGTGCAAAATTCGGACTGTGGCGCCGGCAGCTGTCATCCCATAAAAAACTGTCAGACTTCCCCATACAATCAGCTTTTAACATAAGTAACTTACTAGGTATTACCGATGGTTTAAAACCACTCGCCCTATTGGATAACAGTCGTAACCATTCTCGGCTACAACGAGAATTTAACGGACGTCACTTAAGATCACCAACAGTTAGAAACAACTGGCCCTTTTTGATAACAATCGTAACAATACTCGCCTGATGCAGCGTATCTCAAAGTCGCCACCAAATTCATAGAAACATCATCAATTTAGTGACCGCAGAAGTCAGAGCGGGGGGAACGCTCTGAACGTGTATAGTCCTGAAACCAGACACCTATTTAAATATTTTCATCAATACAATGCCTCGGACTAGCTAGATATTTTAATAACCTGAATCACCATTAGCCCTAATTAGCCGTTGAGATCATTCACTTGGCTGTGCAACGGCCATTAAGAAATGAATAGATAGAATACAGAATTACACAATGTTACAAAGTGTTATCTGATCTGGCGGACGACCAGAGGGTATATTCACACTTCAAGGAATAATATGAAGGATTCCTGGTTTATTATTGTGTAACATCAGTGGACAGTAGAGAACTGTAGATGTAACTAGAGCTCCTAATTGTTTTTGTGAAATAGGATCTCGGATGAAATTTCAGTGAAGAGTTTCGGGCGCCTCATTTTTACATGGGTTGGCTGCAATAGAGCGTAGGTACCCACAATCCTGCTGGTATGGTAGACCGATGCGAATAGCTTAACTCATAAACTGCTAAGGTACGGTCGTAGTGCTACGCCGTAGTCCGTAGCAGCTTAATGTCCATATAGCGCTCTGAGGCATGTGTGCCGTGATTAGCAGTGAATGGGTTAAAGAGGCTTGAAACTATAGAGGTGTAGCTTTTATATTACCCGCAATGTTTATGTGTCAGTAGTACGTCAGTTCCACGCCTCGTTTCAAAATTATGCAAACCAAATTCGATCATTTTCTGGCAGTCCAATTGAGTTGATATTTTGCACAAAAAGACTATGAAATTTAAATACGTAAGAGACAGAACAATATTAAGGTACCTATAAAGCTAGCCTGATGATGGAGACGGAGGTGGCCATAGGCATTAATAAACTCGTAATAAGTACTAAGATAAGGCGCTCTCAAATTATTTATAATAGCCAAATCTATGGGAAGTTCGATGGATGCCTCATCACTATTTACCGTACATGGTGTTCTTATTGAATGATTGGTGTCAGCGGGTGAACATTTTAATGGGCAACCAGGAACAAAAGAAAGAAAGTTTTGAAAGAGTTTAGAGTATATATCTATAGGCTTGACTAAAAAGAGATTGTAGGTAAGCCCGTGGGAATCGGCTTGTATGGGCGCTCCGCCACTGCTACACTGCTACACTGGTACACTGGTACACTGGTACGCTGGTACGCTGGTACACTGGTACACAGTACACCACAGCCACCAGTTTCCTTGTAATTTATGGTGCGTAGTGTACACTGTAGGCTCAGTTATTGGCGCCAGAAAATACGAGATTCACGAATACTTTATTGCTAGTAAACACGGGATAACATCGAGAACACGCGTTTAAATAAAATGTACATGGTGTGAGGATGTTTGGATGGGTGTACCTCGATATCCGGGGCAGTTGCGTCATTCGCTTAAAAATTGAGGAAGATGATAGGAATATTTTTTATGATAAAATCCTTTTAGTACATGCTTTACTGTTAGCCATCGAAGAGTTCCATCTTTCGGCTCCAACGTCAGGTCAATTTGATGGTACCAAATTTTTGTATTATCAAGTAAACATGGGTATGATGTTACCTTGCAAAAGTTTAAAATATTGGAAATAGGTGGGTTTCGACTTCCAAGGTATGATTATTAATGGACATGAAATTATACAATCATTTATTATGATAAAAGATTATTATAAACTCAGCAAATTTTCGCAATAAAGTGTTTGGGCGACTGAACAGGGTCTGCTCCATGAACGCGGCCGTTTGTCGCGTGATAAAACATGCGTCTCTGTCACGCATGTATACTCGTACCTACCAGCTGAACAAGACGGATGCTTCATCCAAAGGCTAAATTATATAACCGCGTACCCTGGACCTAACTCACATTAGTCTCCACTCCATATCTTGAACTCAATCGATCAATACAGCGGATATCTTAAATTAGCCAGTCTTGCATATTTCTTGCGCTACTCTAGGCCGATCAAAATTAGACTTTAACCTGATGCTAATAAGAGCGTTGACATTACTGCCCTGTTTATAAAAAGGGGCGTATGCTGGTAGGGAACTCGTGTGTGTTAAGTCATTTGGGGATTGGGAGATTTTATGCGTTTGCGCATCGATCAGTGGCGCGAAATTCGGAGCGACGGCCGACGACGTATTGCGGCCTGGTTGGAGTTCCGGCATTCATGATTAGTCTTATTGTACTGTACAGTCAGCTTCGTATAGTTAATAGCAGCCAGAGTAGCCAAATACATCGTAACACACCCTTATTCTTACAGTGATAAAGACGGCTATTTGACTACTTTGGCTGCTACTATCTATACGATGCTGACTGTATGAATTATATTTGTGTTCTACATATCTAAATTAGTTACTGGTGAATCAGTTTCATAAAAGTCTATCTGGCTAATGCCAAACAGACAAATATATTTATTTATTGAAAAAATATATATATAAGCAATATATGCACGTTAGCGATTTTCATGTGGACGTGACGTAAGTTGAGCGCTATAACTAATGTCCGTCTTTTCTCCGTCGAATCCTCATATTTGCCGACCTAGATAAAATGATGTACCTATTTAATAAAAACATAATTTATATGCACATAGTCGTTAACAATTGCCTACAGGAAATAACCTTTAGTTTTTTTTCACCCTGTGTGACCTCAGATGTTCGGGAAGGAAGGAATAAAATAGGTCATTCTTGTTTCCTATCGCCGTCCTTTACTTTCGGGCATGTATATGGGTTTTAATGTTTTTGATTTTACACGTTTTGACAGCTTTTCTATGTCTTTTTTTATTAAATAAAGCTTTTCTGCGTCTATTTCTATTAAACTAAGTCTACGGGTATGTCTAATGTTGTGAGTCCACACGGAAAGGACCTGAAATATTTTCACCGAGCGCAAATAACCGCGGTATCAGGGCCGCCTTATTTTACTTGTTTCACCGGCTCAGTCCATGTGAAGTTTAAATAGGCTAGGATCTCTAATTAATAATGCAGATCTGATTAATTGCACGGGTTCGATGCTCGGGCAAATCAATCAGCGTCGTACGCGGATGGACGCTGGTTGTTAATTTCTGCCGTTAATCATTGCTTAATGATTAGTTGACACCATTGTTACTGTTGGAATGATTTGTCATGGTTAAACTTTCGCAACAGTCACCATCAAATATCTAGGGCTAAATTTGGTTAATAATTGCAAAAAAGTTCTATGAAATCCACCATTTTGTCAGGCACATTTTGTTGATGGAAACATTATTGTGTTTCTAATTTCATTGGCACGGTATCTAGGAAACATCTTTGAAAATACATTTGAAACAATCCATGTACCTACGATTTATGTTTTTGCAGTCTTTAAAACTAATTATATAAGTATTCGGGTTTTTTTTTTTTTGTGTGCGGTTGAGTTTAGTCTGTCAATTGGCCAGGTTTAATTTGTTGCTGGAGCCAAACAGGCGTGTAGTTACCTTTGCGACTTAATACTTATGTGACAGGATCATATTTAATATATGTTTAGCTTCAGCCCGCGATTTCTTCTGTATGGGCCCGGAATAAAAACTATCGTATATATTTTTTAATCCAGACTATAAACTATCTTCGTGCAAAATTTCATCCAAATCGGTTGAGCCGTTTAAGTGTGCTTGAGTAACAAACATCCTAACATCCAATTTTTTTACTTTATTATTTATGGAAAGTTGCCTATTTTTTGTGCCTGTTTCTGATTCAAACTTACTCCACTCGTTTATGTATGGTATGGTTTATGTAATTATGTATGTATGGCAATTGCATAACTACTTGAACCCACGTTATGACATATTTTTGTAGGAGGTTTCATATTCCTATCGCATTAAAAGTGTTTCACGCTGTCGTTCTGGCACGTTAGCCCAGCGCGGGACCCACTTGCCATAAACAAACATCAATATGGCGTTTCCTAGGAATGTACCTACGATTAGATAAGATGGGTCGGGTCGGGTCATACACAGTGTGTAAAACAAAATTCTTCTTTCCTGTGGTCAGTAGTTAAGAGCTTACGTACATATAAATAATGTTTACATATAAAACGCCGTGTATGCGGGTTAAGAGTCCCACCAAAAAATAGGCTCTGTAGTCCTTAACTTTGACAATGGCCACAGGAAATATGCGAACCTAAATCTGTGTATGACCCAGATTTTTATCGCCTCTGTTCGCTAGAAGTTAAGGTAGGAATATTTGGTAATTGAATACGTTTATTTCTGAGCAGGATTAGGAACCGCGGTCAGTTGATCACTTCTCTTCTTCTGCTTATTTAAGAAATAAGCTCTTTTCGGTGTAGCTCAAAGTAGGCCCGCCATCTATTCCGATTATCTATCTTGATATCCCTCTTTGACATCTCGATACGACCTAACGCCAACACTTTTTTTGAGCTGCTCTATGTAGTTTATTCTAGGTCTTCCTCTTCCTCGCTTCCCCTCTATCTTCACATTTAAGATAAATAAATACTTATAACTTATTTCATCCGTTGACATAGATGATAACTACTTTGAAGTATCAGCTAAAAAACTGCATTTTTAAGAGAAATAGGGCACAGCAAGTGCTTCCACCTTACAGCAGACCGAAGTCATAATAACACCACTATCACACCACTACTTTTGGGCATATGGTGTTGAGTTCCTGATACTGAGGCCTTAAGGTCGCCAGAGCTCCCGAGGATTTGCTGTGTTAATTGAGAGACCTCCATTTGTCTCTAGCTGTCAACAGGACAATGAATTTTCTGGAGTTGCAAGCGTATCTGTTCATCAACAGGCAGGTGATTTGCCAGCAACGTAGTATAAACAAGCTAGGCACAGATTTAATGGCTCCTCAGTCATCATCATCATATCAGCCGAAAGAAGTCCACTGCTCCAGTCGCATCCAGCGGACTCCTGCGACCTTTACCAGGTCGTACTGATTTAATGGCTCCTCAGTGAATGTGTTTAATGACAGTAACTGCGTACACATTTGAAGTAAATAGATTTCAAGGTAAACTACTCATTATGCTTTACGTAATGGCGTAAAACTATGATTGTTCTAGAATTTTAATGATCAGTGACTAGAACACTTAAACTTTGCACCGTGAAAACAGGTCAAGTATGCTTGAAAAAGCTATAAAATATATGGCAATGTATCACGTTTTAATAAAACGAACGAAACAAACGAAGCAAACGAAGCTTTCTGTTTCAGGTTGGAGAAATTCTTCGTCTTCTTCGTTCGTCCGGATGTCCAGCTGTTCTCTCGCATTTCTAAAGCGATTCTTGTAAAATGTTGTGAGCAGGTTTAATAAATTATATGTTTTTTTTGTCGACCCAGATTTTGAAGCAATATACTCGTATTCATTTTAAGTAAAGACGGTGTCCTGAGCGAGGCTACCAATAAATATAAGTACGAAAATGTAAATCGGCTATTAAAAACTAGTAGCGCAAGTATTTAAAGCAACACTGAAAACTACTTCTCTCGGTTTGATAATAAGGAGTTTTGGCAGCTCTTACATAATTAGGTGTATGTGATAATTAACACATAACTTACATGCACAAATGTTATTGCTATTAGAAGCCGAGACTTAATCTTGCGGGTTAATTATGTGACCTTCCAGACGCGCGTTAGGACACATAATAAAATATGGCCTAACGTGGGTTCAAGTAGTTATGCAATTGCCTTGCAGGTCGCTATAACCAGTGGAGTAAGTGTAAGAGTTAGAAACAGGCATACAAAATTAGCTTCTGTCCTTAAATAATACAATATGTTATGATGCTGTCATTTAAGTCGCAAAAGCACTGTACACACCTGTCTTTGTCTAGCAACAAAATACACCATAAAATGTGGAAAGAGGACCTTCTGTACGTTTCTTCCATATTATGGAAGAAACGTACAGAAGGTCCTCTTTCCTTCTTTCAGATGTGTCCACATGAAAGACTAACGCATACTCTTTTTTTTTGACCTGAACACTCAAAAATTTAGCAAAAGCTGTTGTTATTTACATTGTATCACCTATTTTTAAACATATTTCCTATATACTGTGCCAATGAAATTAGCAACACATCATTGTGTCTGTCAACATAATGTGCCTGACAAAATGATGGATTTGATAGAACTTCTTGCAATTTTATGACCATATCGTATCAATTTAAATATTTTTCAAAACGTGTATTAGGGTCGGGTCATACAGAGGTTTAGGTACACGTCTTTCCTGTAGACAGTGGCCAAGTTAAGTACCACAAATACAATTTTTTGTTGGACTCTTTATACATATTTACGCATAAACGGCGTGTCTTGTATAATTCTCTGCGATAAAACATATTAAATATGCACATAAGGCCTAAGTATTGACCACAGAAAACACGACATTTGGTTTTGTGACTGTATTGTGACCCTTTAGTATACATTTTCATGTGGATCGGAACAAATAATATTTTTGACAATCGCTGTCGCTTCAAATAGGTAAATATCAAAAATGTGTATGTCAGGCAATGCAACGCAGGGCAATTTTAAATGCCCCCTTGTGGGTCTTAAGCAGTGTAGTTCGCAGTTCTTAAAAGTATAATTGAAATATTTGGTTTCCAGAAGGCATACTCAGTTAAGTATGAATTACACCTACTATAGTACGGAAATATAATGTAAATTATGAAGCACTCGGATGTTTGCCTTATATCCATACGAATTAAAGTGTCTAAACTACCCAGCTACTACCTAAACCGATTTCGTTATTCTGTATAATTAGTCACAACCCATTATTATGAATATATTTTAACTTTAACCAAGTAAATCAACACTTAAAAACACTAATAGGTTAATCACTTACGTTTAGGTAAAAAATATTGAAACGCGCTTAAATTGAATTAATAAAGTAAACTGGTTTGAATAGACGTTTTTTAATTAATCGAATAATTAATTGAATACCGACCAGTGGAACATGGAATTAACTCTACTATCTAGGAAGGAAACTAGGAGGGAGGTAGGATTGGAATGGTAGAGATACATTTTCCATGTGTTTGCATTTTTCGTAGCTTTTTAGATAGGGCATCAAGTTTCTCGTGGCATCTGATCTCCCCAGTCTCCCCCATCTTAAAACAAGTGGAAATTAGTTTGTTAAAAGTTAATTGTTTATGTTTTTCTGTTATTTAAAGTCTATTCGGGGAAGAATTTTTGATACCTAGTCCTTAACTAGTTTTGATACCTTGTCAAATTACTTTTAAAAAAATATGAAGATTAAACAATTTTTCTTATCCTGTTTTTTATTTATGCTTATTTAAACTTTATACCTATTGGAAATTTAAAATACTCTTTAGAATAAATAAAAAACAATAAAGTAGTTATATGCAGATATCGCTTTGGCAATCTGAAATACTGGATAAATACTTTAATTTCTTTCAGAACAGTTGCCCTTACTATAGTTGGTTAAATGGTTAATCCGGGAATAAATTAAACATAAGTAGTTGCTTCATTCGATTTTCGAGGGTCTGTCTACGGCATGATGGTGTCGCTTCAATGATTCTTCCGGGAATTTTTTGGGGCTGTTTTCACTTAAGCGACGTTTATTTACGAATCCAGCAAGTTTTAGGGAATGACATTAATTTAATTAAATAGCAAAAAAAAGAGAAATAACCCGTGCATAGAACCCAATTCTCTTCTTAGAGACCCATTACTAGAAAAAAAGTTATGTTTTTTTTAGTGAAAATAAAATCTTAAAAACGCTCTCCTGTAAAATTCAAAAAATGTCGCTTCAGTGGTTTTGCCTTTCCACCGTCGATATGAAAGAGGACCCCGTTTAGGTATGTGGATTAGGAATCCAACAAAAGAAATGCTTTGTAGCCCTTAACTTTGACAAAGTCTACAGGAATGACCCGAATCTAAATCTGTGTATGAGCAGACCCTTGTTTCAAAGTTTCTTTGAAGAGTATAAAGATCTCAAAGGTAGCCCATTAATTTTGGCGATTCATGTCAAGTTGACATGACACTGTAACCTATATATGCGCTAGAGCCTGGACCACCTCAAAGATAATGAGGCCTCGCAAATCATGCGACAGGAATAAGAATTGAAGAAATTATAATGAAATAAGGATATCCGTTTTATACATTTAGTACGGTTAGATTCACACTCATCTGATGTACTCTGGCGTGTTGGCTCCATTTGTGTTCGGCGTCAGAACGCGTCAGAGAGCGTCACGTCAGATGAGTGTAAATCCAGCTTCAGACGCTGTCGAATTCTGCTTCTGACACTTGAACCGTGTCTAACAGCCACCTCGAACTTGGCTTTAGGTAACAATCATTTACCATATGGAAGGTTTCTTCCATATTGGACGTTTGTCCAGAAGGTTTTCTGTCGTTCGTTCTCGACAAATCGAATCAAAGCCCGCTGCTTTGGAACTTTTAGCAGACAAGTTACAAACTTACTGGACATATCCCGCTCCTCTCCCGCTGACGCATATGTGCGTCAGCATTTTGTATGGATTAGCAAACAAATAAATTTTAGCCCGGGAGAGGAGGGATTTACTAGTAAGGTAAAATTGTTATCTGTTTTGCGTCAGGAAAGAATAAGTCCATAAGCTGATAACTTGAAAATGAAATGAAGAGTTTATTATTTGTTTCAAAACCCTCGGTGCACGAGTTACACTCCCACTTTACTGGTTATTTGATGTTTATGTTAAACACGCTCTGTATTTGCGTAACCGACCAGGATATTTCAGCAGAACGTAAAATAATACGAGGAATAGCTCCCGTACGCAAACAGGTATTTAAATATTGTAACAAAACTATAGCATACGCTGAAGTTATAACGACGATTGACAGAACTTCAACGTTAGAATCATAACGTATGGAGTATTCAAATATGACATATGGAGTAAAATGGAGATAAAAATTCTTACAACTCTTTCTTCCTATCGATGTCGTAAAGCTCGACTACGGGATAGGGTAGCAACCTGTCACATTTTACCCGTCTTTAACCCCACAATTTCTAGAAAAACCACTAAGATAAATTTTCATGCGCTCTGCCCACCCGTTTTGGGAACAGAGGCGTGCATTACAGCTTCGTATACAGTCACATGCACGTATAATACATATGTTTATGTATTTCACACATTAAATCGTGTTTTTAGGCCATCTACTTGTAATTTCTAGACTATAGACACTAAGAACCGTTACCAAGTCATTATTTATGGTTATTTTTCATAATTCTAACACAAATCTGAATCATTTTGAAGATATATCGATTTCATATGTAATTTTACGTGAAATTCATGTGTTCGTGCGTAACATTCGATGGAGTCTCGTGATCACATTTGGATGTCTATAGGTTAAATCTGCGTGTTCCTGAAAGCATCGAGCATAGGCGAGAGAGAGCGGGCGGACGCGGCCGGCCGTCGCGCCGCCTATACAGAAACAGCACAAATATCCCGCGGTTCAAAAATAGTCCGCCGGCCCGCCTGCTGCATACAAAAGTGGCCAGTCGACCGGCACACATCTCGGCTTATCAAATTTCTCTACCCACTCGCGCCCACGCCACACTTGGTTACCTACTCGCCGACGAGCCTTCATGCGTTAGTATGTTAGCACGCGCAAGCGTAGCGTTATAACGCGTTACTTCACTTCCCGACACAAAGCACTGCGGCATCCGAAGCGATAAAGACACTCCTAACTTACACTGGAGTACACTGCACGAGTACACTGCTCACTAGGGTAAGGTTGGACCGAGCGTTGGTTCGGTGCGTTCGCGCCGCGCCTGCCACCGCCGCACTGCTGCTAGCGGACCCTGCGTGCGCCCGCGCGTCCAAAAATACCCCTTATTGTGTGTACATTCACTTATAATACCTTTCGTATAAATCTCTGCGAACTTATTAATAGACCGATAAGCGCAAGTTACCGAAGGTGCTATTAACCCTAATGAAGGTGTCCTGAATCGAGACTCGTGCGCTCGCGAACACGCGTCGCCGCTAGGTTAGCACCGACTAACTGTTCGTCTGTTGTTTCAGTTAAAATTTATACGACATCTTGAAAACGTCGCACAAACGAAAGCTGAAACATAATTGATGGTTCCTCCTTCATTCGGCCGTAACTAACGTTAACGTCGAGTTGTGTCGGATTCTGTTTCGGATCCCATTTGATTTTACCCTGAACGATCAAAAGGATATAATATATAATCGCATTATTTATCGTATAAAACAAGAAGTATAATTCAATTTTAATCTCTTAACCCAGTTTCAACTACTGGGCAATTATGTACTATTTACATTTTTAGTTTAATCCAGACAGCAGGCGTAAACTAGCCAATTAAACTCATTTCCTATCGAGTTCATTGAATAGCTGAGAGTTTATGAGTATTCGGCTGCTTTCTGCCGCGAGCGTGGCATCTCGCCACAGGTAATTTGGGCAGTAAAGATATGTACCTAATGGTGGCGATGAGATCGCAGGTGACAACAGGTTTCAATGCCTGGAGCGACATACTAATCCCTGTTTCGCAACTCTTTATTCGTCATGTTGAGTTAATGTGCGCATAAATTTTAGGTGTAAGAGTTACGAATGCGCAGAATGTATAATTATCATTTCTGTCTACCCACAGAGCTTAATCAAAGATTATGTATTTGTTTATTTAAATCAGGCAACAAGGTTCATATTACAAATATCTTAAAGACATACATATCAATATAAACCTTATCAATAACTAAAACACACAATTACTGCGACGTGTTGCGCAATTTCGTGGTGTCAGGTAACCGACCGCGAAAACGTCGGAAGTTGACTCCCCTCGCACTAACCATCGGAAGATAGCCGTTTACCTACTTGGCAAAACTTCCTCGTCCTGACCATTAGAAACAGTGTCCTAAAATAAGCTGTTTCTTTTCATAAACCGTACAAAATATAGGCATTACCATGATCATGATATATGTATTAGAATGCAATCTTAAAAAAAAACTATTCGCATGTAAGTACCTACTGGATTCGAACTTATGTCGATGTGACAGCGACATAGCGTGAACATTACAGCGACATTGTGTGAAGGGTGTATCAGAGACCCACGACCCTTCATAACTTTAGCACTTACTACACCTATACACTTATATTTAGGGGCCCTTTCTCTAAATCAGGGTGGTGTAATAAGAGAAAGGGAATAATTATTTGCAAAGGGCACCGTCTCTCTAGATATCGTGTACAATAGGTGCTTTAACCAAGGTAATTATTTAGCAGTCTATTTATTACCTACTTTCTCTTATAACTTGAACAATTTGATGGGTTGTGGATGTCGGATACTTTGCAAGGTTTAACAGTGTCATGACATGGTTGTCATATCGATTTCACCAGCCAGTAACAAGGTTATATAACTGATAATGATAAATCTACCCAGTTGTTCAACACAATGATGCATCATAAATTAAGCTTGTCAGTCTGAAATCAGAAACATTATTTGCCTGGAAACAAAACACGAATCCAACACCGGCCGTCCTCACACTGAACGAAATTCAGTCACTGAATCATAATCGGCATCACTGAAGAGCAAATAAAAAGGTACCTACACCTTGTGCAGAATTTCTACCAAAGGGTGTACCTTTTTCAGTTGAGTGGTCATGATACTGAATTCAGAGACTGATTCTGACTGTGTGAGGCCAGCATTCGTTCTGGGGATTCATTCAAGAAAGTACTGAACTGAGCTCTGCTTTTTAATATGTCGCATAATCACGAATCCTGGCGCACCAAGCCTTATGTGTCAGACCAAGAATGTGCGAAATTTAAATCTGATCCAACTCAATACATTCTCGCAATAAATCCCCTTTACGTTTGTGGCAATTGTGAGTAACAAAAGCCATCAACCACATCCTGTCGCCGGATTTACATCCAGACCAAAGCAATGTTGTGAAACACAGTAATGTTTCCAGCAGCTAATAAAAGGACAAAGTGGGTTAATCATAAATATTGTACAATCGGAAACCAACACTTGCGTTACGGGTGATCATCCACCATAGCTGAGCGAGGAAAAAATACACCAATAGGAAACGATATGTGAGCGCGCCCAGAAATGCTATTTGTGGTTTTTTCTTCCCAACATCGCAGAGCTCTGGTGGATACTCACTATTACAGGTAAAGCCAGCAAGATATTTTTGTCCTCACACATTAAACCATACCGATTAAGGAGGGGCGTTCAAGATTGGTTTTGCCCTAATTCTCTTCATAAAGATTTTTCAACCCACAAAGGTGGCACTTCTACCTACGCTATAGGTGAAAGTCAAACTAGACTACGAATAAAAGGAGATTCTTGTTTAGTTATAAGAGTTGAAGAAGAAGAAGATGTCGCTTCACATTGTGTCGCATATGTTATGCATGTTGTGTTTGCCTGTAGTAGGATAAACACTTGCTTTGTTTTTGTAATCTAACTCACATGGTATCTGTTCGCAAACCTTAAAACAATAAAATAAAATAAATAAGACAGTCGTTTTTACTTCTTCAATTTAGGCATACGTCAATGACATTTAAATTCAATGCCAACTTCACTTACAGAAAGGGTACTACGAATCAGTTTAGCGTGGAGTTTTAAGAAAAAAGAAAAGGTTCACAGCAGGCATGAGAGAATATCGACGAGGAGAAGACCTAAATATAGGATGTCTCTAAAGTCATCAGAGTTGGGGACTTGTTGACATACACCTGTGACTTCAGGCCCTTACAATCCGAGTTTTCCGTGACTTTAATTATGACTTTGTAAAGGACTTATCGTGCTGCTCATTAATTCAATTCGGTAGGATTTGGTATTGTCCGGTTTGGCACGAGCGTACAGTAATTAACTATATACTTAGGTGTAAGAGATTAATGTTCATTCTTGGAAGATTATCTTCGTTAATTAATAGTTGTTCCGCTCCACCGCATTATTTTATTTATTTATTTATTTAATAAACAGAATATAGAAACTTAACAATTAACAGGGTCCCACAAAACAGTTTGTCTGTGTGATCACTTTATAGTACAGAGTTAACTAATTTGTAATACTTAAGTTATGTTTGTAAATGTTATATTTGTTAGCTATCTATGCCTTAGGTGTTATTATACTCAAGTAATGTCGTTTTCATTTTCTTTTAAAGTCTTTTTTATACTTTCACGGCTGATAGTTTCCGGTAAACTGTTCAGAAGATAGGGGATACGTTTTTTTAGCGTTCTATCACCATAATGGTTTTTAACCTTCGGTACGCACAGTTTACCGGACGCCATAGCCCTTTCGATTGTTTTTAACAATAATGGCATTTTAATCGAAGGCTGGTTGATTCGTTATATTCATAGCTAACCATAATATCTGACGGCTATTCACGTTCCCTAGGCTGCAGCTCAGTCCCATTCTACATAGTTCTCATTTCTAAATGCAATGCTGCTGTCGTTTTCGAACACCGAGTACATTGGCGCTCTTACACATATGATTCATAGCAATTATTGTTCAAGGCGCTCCCACAAGCGCTGCGATAAAACAAAGTGCCCCCATTCTGTATGGCACATAAGTTGCTGTAAACGTATGTAGGTCGCTTGCGGCGCAGCCGACGAAGCCAACAAAGTTATCCTGATTTTTCAGTCCACCGAAAAGAGCTAGGGGTGTTGAATATAAAATGATTCGCTGCCAGCGCGGTAACGCCCGCATACTGCAAAAAAGGGCAATCTCGCGGGATTGCACGTATCCTCCCGGAAAGTTAATTCTATATACAGATGAAAGGATTTTTGAAATCGGTTTAAGTCGTTTCGTAGGAGGTTAGGTCACCCCGAGGTGACAAGTGGGTACACCGTGGGTCTCATCAGCTCATACGGGAGTCCCACATAACCACTCGGCTCACCCCCTGCGCCCAGGTGGTCTGCGTAAAGCATTAACCCCCTAATAAAAAAAAAAGTTTAGGTCACCTACTACATACAAACTTATAAAGCTATATTTCACAGACATTTTCATCTTTATAGTTTTAGTATAAACAGTTCCACGGGATAAAATATAAATTATGTCATACATAGTTGAGAGAATTTTTGAAACCGGATAAGTGGTTCCGTAGATGTTCTATCTCACAGACTTTTTCTCTTATTTAACTATATTTGCACATTCACTGCCCAGAATCGCCTCGCGCTACGCTCGAAGCTGATACGGTGTTTTTTTCCGTATGTAGCGGAAAGCGACTACGGCGTAGGTGTCCACGAGGTGGGTTCATGGCAGTGAAAGTATAGAGGAAGAAGCGGTGGTAGTCTGACGGTTCAAGCATGGCATTAAAACGGATTCATGCGCACAAATGCTGGATAATACATATAGGTGTATGGTAATGGCATTTATTTTTGTGAGGTAGGATTCCTGCGAATATTTTTTCCTGATTCATGGATGCATTCTACGTATTTATTTATCTATTTAAATATGACATGTTTATCGTCGTATCACAGTAGAAGCTTTGCTTAGTTTGGTCAAGGTCGATTTGTGTTAAAGTGTCCGCATATATTTATTTACTTATTTATATCTCTGAAATGACGTGCAAAATGTATCTTTTGGTAGATACTTACTGCAAGCGTTGATTAAGGAAAGCGTCGTTAGGTGAATTTGCATCTGCGAGGAAATTCGAAAGGTGTATGGAAATTCCCTCATGAGGTTATTGGGACTCATAAGCTAAAGATGATGATGATAGTAAGTACTTTAAAATTTCCTGACCCTACATTATCAGAAGATATTGTTATAGTAGCTACGGAATTGCAACCATTATAGATTGCGTAGAGTACATTCACCGGATACAGACAGACGAACATAAAATAAAAATAGCAGATCTTAAATCAAAAGAATCAAAATAAACTTTATATGCAGCAAATAGGCCACGAGGGCACTTCAAGTCAAAATGACTATCTATAGACTCTAAATAGTAGGTATGAGTAAATTATGCATAATAGAATTACCTACATCAAAGTTTACATGTCAAAAACTATAAGAGAAAAAAATATATAATCTTATTTCTTAGAGATGTATACGGGGTCCAAGTGTCAAATTAAAATAATTATAATTAAATCTTATAGGTATCCACAGAGATGTATAAGGTTTCTGAGTGTCAAAAAAATAAAAAACAATCAAGTGAAGACAACAGACAACTGTCAGTAGTAGTTGCTTTGTTACCGATACATTGCGTGCCGAATTAATTAATATATATAGAAAACTGTTTAAAAAAACTAGATATATCAATTTACGTTCATTAGGACTTATACTTTCAGCTCTTAAAATAAATGTTCTTATGGAAGTCAGACTCACACACTGTATAGAAGATGACTGTAACGTAAGTCCTCATTTATACTTACATAGACGCAATGTTTAGAAACTGTTTTAATAAAATACTAGATGTATACCAATTTACGTTCATTAGGGCTTATACTTTCAGCTCTAAAATAAATGTTCTTATGGAAGTCAAACTCACACACTGTATAGCAGATGACTGTAACGTAAGTCCTCATTCATACTTACATAAACGCAATGTATAGAAACTGTTTTAATAGAATACTAGATGTATACCAATTTACGTTCATTAGGGCTTATACTTTCAGCTCTTAAAATAAATGTTCTTATGGAAGTCACTCACACACTGTATAGCAGATGATTGTAACGTAAGTCCTCATTCATACTTACATAAACGCAATGTATAGAAACTGTTTTAATAGAATACTAGATGTATACCAATTTACGTTCATTAGGACTTATACTTTCAGCTCTTAAAATAAATGTTCTTATGGAAGTCACTCACACACTGTATAGCAGATGACTGTAACGTAAGTCCTCATTCATACTTACATAAACGCAATGTATAGAAACTGTTTTAATAGAATACTAGATGTATACCAATTTACGTTCATTAGGGCTTATACTTTCAGCTCTTAAAATAAATGTTCTTATGGAAGTCAGACTCACACACTGTATAGCAGATGACTGTAACGTAAGTCCTCATTCATACTTACATAAACGCAATGTATAGAAACTGTTTTAATAGAATACTAGATGTATACCAATTTACGTTCATTAGGGCTTATACTTTCAGCTCTTAAAATAAATGTTCTTATGGAAGTCACTCACACACTGTATAGCAGATGACTGTAACGTAAGTCCTCATTCATACTTACATAAACGCAATGTATAGAAACTGTTTTAATAGAATACTAGATGTATACCAATTTACGTTCATTAGGGCTTATACTTTCAGCTCTTAAAATAAATGTTCTTATGGAAGTCACTCACACACTGTATAGCAGATGACTGTAACGTAAGTCCTCATTCATACTTACATAAACGCAATGTATAGAAACTGTTTTAATAGAATACTAGATGTATACCAATTTACGTTCATTAGGGCTTATACTTTCAGCTCTTAAAATAAATGTTCTTATGGAAGTCACTCACACACTGTATAGCAGATGACTGTAACGTAAGTCCTCATTCATACTTACATAAACGCAATGTATAGAAACTGTTTTAATAGAATACTAGATGTATACCAATTTACGTTCATTAGGGCTTATATTTTCAGCTCTTAAAATAAATGTTCTTATGGAAGTCACTCACACACTGTATAGCAGATGACTGTAACGTAAGTCCTCATTCATACTTACATAGACGCAATGTATAGAAACTGTTTGAATAAAATACTAGATGTATACCAATTTACGTTCATTAGGGCTTATACTTTCAGCTCTTAAAATAAATGTTCTTATGGAAGTCACTCACACACTGTATAGCAGATGACTGTAACGTAAGTCCTCATTCATACTTACATAAACGCAATGTATAGAAACTGTTTTAATAGAATACTAGATGTATACCAATTTACGTTCATTAGGGCTTATACTTTCAGCTCTTAAAATAAATGTTCTTATGGAAGTCACTCACACACTGTATAGCAGATGATTGTAACGTAAGTCCTCATTCATACTTACATAAACGCAATGTATAGAAACTGTTTTAATAGAATACTAGATGTATACCAATTTACGTTCATTAGGGCTTATACTTTCAGCTCTTAAAATAAATGTTCTTATGGAAGTCACTCACACACTGTATAGCAGATGACTGTAACGTAAGTCTCATTCATACTTACATAAACGCAATGTATAGAAACTGTTTTAATAGAATACTAGATGTATACCAATTTACGTTCATTAGGGCTTATACTTTCAGCTCTTAAAATAAATGTTCTTATGGAAGTCACTCACACACTGTATAGCAGATGACTGTAACGTAAGTCCTCATTCATACTTACATAAACGCAATGTATAGAAACTGTTTTAATAGAATACTAGATGTATACCAATTTACGTTCATTAGGGCTTATACTTTCAGCTCTTAAAATAAATGTTCTTATGGAAGTCACTCACACACTGTATAGCAGATGACTGTAACGTAAGTCCTCATTCATACTTACATAAACGCAATGTATAGAAACTGTTTTAATAGAATACTAGATGTATACCAATTTACGTTCATTAGGGCTTATACTTTCAGCTCTTAAAATAAATGTTCTTATGGAAGTCACTCACACACTGTATAGCAGATGACTGTAACGTAAGTCCTCATTCATACTTACATAAACGCAATGTATAGAAACTGTTTTAATAGAATACTAGATGTATACCAATTTACGTTCATTAGGGCTTATATTTTCAGCTCTTAAAATAAATGTTCTTATGAAAGTCACTCACACACTGTATAGCAGATGACTGTAACGTAAGTCCTCATTCATACTTACATAGACGCAATGTATAGAAACTGTTTGAATAAAATACTAGATGTATACCAATTTACGTTCATTAGGGCTTATACTTTCAGCTCTTAAAATAAATGTTCTTATGGAAGTCAGACTCACACACTGTATAGCAGATGACTGTAACGTAAGTTCTCATTCATATACTTAAATAGGCGCACAGATTGGTAAAAAAAGGGATGAATTATATAATTATTTATCAGAAACAAGCTAGAGCCCAGTACAGGTTTTTTGTCAGGTACCCGATAGTACACCAAGACGATGACTACTTAATCGATCTGTGACGCTTTTGGGTGCTATACATCCATTTTAGGAAACCAGATGCCAAAACGTGTGCTTCGGGCCTAATGCTCTGCCTAACACACGATATAAATAAATACAAGATATTGAACAAACATTGATTTTCACAAATCGATGAGAATATAATGAAAGAATAGCTTTATGTTGAAGTAATATTATTTTAACCTTATCCCTTTTATCGCAGCTAATTAGAATCATAAAGTTCCTCCAGTTATCTTTCGCTTTTTACAAAACTATGTTACTTATAGTAATTTTCCAACTGGGCATACAACTGACCTTTAGATCATTATTAGATTTAACCATGATTCTAATAAACTCGACCACCGACCGATTTATAGTTTGTCATCAAGAGCTCCTCACGTAATCAGCGTTAAATAAATTCAAACAAACTCTGGGAAATACAAAAATAACTGGCCGGCATTAAATCTCCGATGAACCCCTGACAATCGGCACGTCGCTTACGTCTTCCTGAAACGTCATGTCCCGACAATAGTTAAACAAAAACGTAGTTCAATAAGCAATAAATAAATAAAAATAGCAAAACAAACCATGTGAAGTTATTAAAAACTATAATGCTCGGCTGCTCACTCCTGGAGGTTGGTTTATGGTTATGTTAGGAACGACATTCGTAGTGGCGTTCCTCGGCGTAGCCAATCCTGTGCAGGCCCTTAGACATTGGGTGCAGCGAGCAACCCACACGAGCCAGAAGATCGACCTCAGCACCCAGGTCTGCTACAGCGAAATCATCCCCGGCCTCTACCTGAGCAACATCAAAGCTGCCACCGATCGAAATGTCCTCCGCCATCTTAACATCAGCCATGTGCTCACCATCGAGGCACACCGCCTCCCAAAGTCGACGTTCACTGACACCAACATCAGCAATCTCTTCATCAAGGCGTATGACTCGAGCAATACGAACCTCATGCCCTATTTTCCAATGGCCAACGCCTTCATCGAGGAGGCGATCTCGGGCGGAGGCAATGTGCTCGTCCACTGCCGCTTCGGCGTATCGCGATCAGCCACCCTGGTTATCGCCTACCTGATGCAGAAGTACAAGATGACTTTCGAGCAAGCATTCGAATACGTGAAGTCAAAGAGGTTCTTCATAAATCCTAACCCGGGATTTGTGAGTCAACTGCAGGAGTACTACCGGCTTCATTACGGAGTGAATGGCTATCAGAGATTCGAAGCGTACATGTCTGTGAAGGCAAGGAAGCACAAATACAAGATCGTCTCGGCAGCTGTGGTTCTCGTGAGCATTCTGGTGCCCATAATTATTTTGGTGGGTTGATTACGGTTCCAGAATTTTCCAAACACGTTTTTTAGTTTCCGTGTTGACGTTACAACGTTTTTCTTTTCAGGTTTCCGTGTCCTAATGAAGCTTTTAAATTGTGAGACTCACCATACACGAATCATTTTTGTCATCGATGGATCTACCGTTTTGCTGCGACAGGATTCGTCCAGCGACAAAGGTGGTTCGTGTGTGAAGAGCTATGTAACTACCACCATCTTGTGAATATAAATATGAAAAATCAGTTATAATTAGTTTTTCATTGTTGCTATTTAGAAGGAGCGAGTCTACCTACCTATTAAGAGATTTAAAAAATGTTGACATCAAACTATATCTCGCAATCTAAATGCAATGTGGGTTTTTGTGTGCAGCACTCTGGATAGTCGTCTATATGACATCGTTAAAATTAACTAATTAAATTGATGATGATTAAACAAGATTGGTAGATTTTGACCTACACCTCTCGTGGTGAAATTATGCAATCTGAAAATTCCTCATTAAAACCAATTTGGTGAAGGCCATAATCCTCCTTAAAAAGCTTCAAAAAGCTCTACACTCATCAAAGTGACGTATTGAATGCTGCTGAGACTCTAGCACAACGGGTTTTATTGTCACGATTTACGTGAAGTTTCAGTACATTTTCGCCGTAAAACGTGACAGTAAAACCTGTCGTGCTTGGGTCTCAGCAGCGTACAAAACGTTATTTTTATCATGTGGACTTATCACCAGTGGTCAAAAGATAATTTTGAGAACTTCCTTCACGAATCTTCTGCTGCCTAATCTACCGACAGTTATTCGTAAATAAATAGTATATTCTGAAACAGCTACCTTTATACTTACGTATGTCACATCTTATTCTATGTTATAATTATTTTACATTCATAACATAGTCACTTAAAGTTAATTCGGTAATTTTTCACCAAGCTATCCTCGAATGAATCTTGCGAACCAGCTCACACAAACCGACAAACTTCGGTCTAGAATCCTTGGCGGTTACGTCATTCTGTGCGGAGGAGCTCTTGGCTCGACTCCCGCGCACGCAGGAAGTGCATAATTAATTGGCCACAGACTAAGACCCCTGAAATCGAGCGCGAAATCATACCTGCTATTATTATATCGTTACCTAAATAGAATAAACCAGATTTCGGAATAATGTATGCTGATGAAGTGTGGTTGATGAAAAGGCTTACCAAATACAGGTTGATTTCAGCAACCAATTTCCGTCCCCAAATTCGGTTGTGCCCGCAAGCGAAATTCATGCTCAACGAATTTTATTATATTGTGTTCAACAAAACTACACATACATTAACATTATTAATTGTTTATGAATCGAAGAGTTCTATCAATTGTTATTGCATAAATGTTATGACATATGGCACTGAAACGTAGTCGCTCACTATGGACCTCAATAGACTAAGCTAGGCTCAAAGTCACCCAAAGGGCGATGGTGAGGGAGTTTATCAGAAATTAGGCTATCTGCAGCGGAACCAAGGTAACCGATATAGCCCTCCGAATCCCTAAAATTAAGTGGCAGTGGGAAGGCCATATTCCACGTAGAACCTATGGTCGTTGGGGTGGAAAGGTTCTCGAGTGGCGAGCGGCAGCGTGGGGACTGATGACCTACACGGTCGCGGGAGTCCGCTGGATGCGGGTGGCACAGGACCGGTCATTGTGGCACTCTTTGGGAGAGGCCTATGTCTAGAAGTGGACGTCTTTCGGCTGATATGATGATGGTGATGGTGATCAAAACTTTTATGAAAATCAAAAACTTCGCACCATCAGGCTTTCTCAAGATCCTTCCTAATCTTTTGCAGAAATGTTGCAATCTCCTTTCACACTTTTTGCGTTCATCGAAAGCATCTAGTTTGGTCCAGGTGTCATGTTTATTTTCAACGTTATTGGTATGGAAACCCACTCATGCCAACGCGTCTATTTCAATGATTTAAATGTTTTTCATATTCTGGGTTCTCTCATCTTGTTTGTTGTTCGCTATTAATTGGCGAGTATTTTCGTTAACCTAAATATAAAACATCCAAATTACTCCCACTGTTCAAGGGAAAATAAACTTTGTTCCTCTGTGTTTAGAGCTATAACAGGTGGGTAAAATAGCAGTGTACCTACAGGTGCGCCGATAGAGTTACTCCCAAAACTAAGTATACATTTCAAGAAACTGAAGGGCGAGAACGTATTTATTCTGAAAGAATTATGCTTCCTGTTTTTCTAAAGATACGGCATTCCAACCAGCAAGACTGCTAAATAAGAATCAAAAGTTGATGCTTGTTGATTGATTATAAAATATTAAGCTGTCAATATCTTGCAAAATAAACTTCAGGATCAGGTACAACGAATATAGAGCAGTGCGTGCAATGTGAATTTTTGATCAAACTTCTTGCTCTCTCAGGGTCAATATGACCGAAACTCAAAAAAAAAAATGGGGACAATCTTACACAAATCGACCTAGTACCAAACTAAGCAAAGCTTGTACTATAGGTACTAGACGACGATTATACATACTTATAGATAAATAAATACTTGAATACATAGGAAACATCCATGACTCAGGAACAAATGTTCATGCTCATCACACAAATAAATACCCTCATCGGTATTCGTACCCGGACTAAAGACTTAGATCTGTATTAAATGACGTAAATAGCTGTACATGACTCTATTGTCAATGTCATAAAGGCGTGTACAGATGTATTATATGTCCTTATGTATGTACTTACGTATATTAATACCCCTGACTAGGTATACAGGGTAACAACAACGTCTCTAGTTTTGTGCTAGATGTCCCTCGATTTGTTTCTTACATATTGGTTTTGATGGCATCGACCAACCCTCCAAGTTTGCCTAAAAGTGCAAACAACTGGGACAATTTCATAACAGGTAGAAAGAAAGATAAACATTTCATAAGTGATGTTTCGTTCCTAATGGACATGTAGGTGTTTAATCTAATCAGAGGAAATAACTACCCTGTAGTAAGCTAAATTTCGAAAGACTGTAGCTATCAATTCGTTATGAATTGTTAACTTTTTGAACGCGTTTTATTACTTGGGAAACCAATTTACAATGTCAACAGTAAATAGTATAAAATAAAACTTAACACTAACACCTAAATCTACTTAACTACTAGTATATGCACTCTCCGAGGTCGCTGGGAAGGGTGCCCATAAGGCTAGGTAGCCACATTTCCTCGTTAGATTGCAATTCCAATCCGTTGGCCGAGGAAGTAGCCAGCTCTATGGTCAGCCGTATTTTCGTTAATTTTTTTTTTCCTTATAAAGACTGTGGGCATCCAAACTCCACGGTCCGAGAGTTACTAGTTTATTACTTGTTTTCGTTTCCTCAGTTTTGGAACGGTTGGAAATTTAGATTTAAGATGTGCCTACGCCAAATTATATAGGTTAAAACCGAGATACACGCTGGGAGGAAGATAAGCTTCATTACTTTTTTCGTAAACGCCACAGAATTGGCTGAACTTGTTGAACGCGCTATAGGCGTTTTATCGACGGCGCTGGCAGCGTTATCCGAATAATATGTCTATTTCCACGGTCCTCGCGACCCAGCGACGGTATGCGGCTATTTTTACCGCCATCTTACTTTTTGAACAATAATTACATGTGCGATTTCGTCGCGTTTATCAAAATCAATGAATCTCTTGATCGTTCGTGGCTGAGATAACAAACTGTTAACCATACGAATTTTACCAATATTATTATTTATTTAAAACTTGATTGCACAGTAACAAGATACAAGTACAAAAGGCGACCTTAATGTCATAAGGCATTCTCTACCAGTCAACCTTTAGGCCAAACAGAAAATAAGCATAGCTGGTGCGGGGTATGAGAACAGAAATAAAGTAAGAGGAAAAATTACTAGTATGTGATACAGATAATTCCAATAAATATAATACAATATACATCCTTATTATAATTAAATATTACACAAATATCATATAAAACAAATATAATAAATACAATATAATATAATATAATACCTGCTACTAAAAACTACCAAGTCTTAGTCTCGAGAATTTTCGAGTAGGTAGTTGCGCTTGAATGAAAATTTACTTGAGCCTGTGGTATGCTAAAGGGGAGAGCATTCCATAGACGAGAATAAAACGAACGAAGTTATAAAGAGGAGTTTTTTGTAGCTTTGTGAGAGTGTAAGTTAGTAGGTATGTAGGTGAGTAATCTCCAGTTACTCATCTGTTTCAAAAATTCTGTCACCCGTGTATAAAATGGGGTTCTCTATTGTATGGGCAAAAATTATTTCCCAAAGTGTCACTTCCCAAAAAATGTTTCCCAAATGTTCATTTGGCAAAAAATCACTAGTCAAATTATTGTTTCGCATTTTATCACTTGGCATCATCTCCTATGGCAAAATATTACTTCGCAAATTATTGTTTGGCAAAGTTTTATATAGTCAAGTTTCATTTGGTCAAACGTATTATTTGGCATAACATTCTTTTTCCAAATTATTGCATGGCATACGATTTATATCCTAATTGTCTAGTGCATACGAAATGTATTTGGGTGAGATTACATATTTTGCTAAGCCGGTACTTTTGTAATTAGCATACAAATTAATACTTACAAAAATTAAAATAGTTGGCATACTCAGTTATCTGTGGCAATTATTTTAACCTAACCTAAACCTAACCTAACCGCCAGCATGTCGACGTCACCCCGCTTCGCGGGGTGCCTATTTCCGCTCTGAGGGACACAAGTGAACCCTAACCTAACCTACTTATAATACAATTGTTACGGTTGTTTGTTTTTTTACTGCGGGCGGCCTTGCCCCCCGAGCCCCCGTTTTTTGGCTACCCTTATCTAGTTAAAACCCCTGTAATCAGTTGCTGTTTGTTCTTGTAATGTAATAAAATTTCGAACAAATGAAATTCATTGTTTTGTTATTCTGCCATTTAAAATTCATACAAAATTAATAATTTGCCAAATAATATTCCCTGAACAGTTATTCTATGAAATAATAAAAATTGGAATGATCTGGTCATGAAATAAAATTACATAAATAAATAAATAATAAATAAATATTACGGGACAATCTTACACAAATCGACCTAGTCCCAAACTAAGCAAAGCTTGTACTACTATACTTGTACTAGACGACGATAAACATACTTAAATAGATAAATAAATACTTAAATACACAGAAAACATCCATGACTCAGGAACAAATATTCGTGCTCATCACACAAATAAATGCCCTTACCGGGATTCGAACCCGGGACCTCTTGCTTCGTAGGCAGGGTCACTACCAACTAGGCTAAAGCGGTCGTCGAACAATAAAACAAAACAAAATAAAACAATAATTTTTCAAATATTTGCCAGTTATGCTATGTGAAGTGTGCGAAATGAAAATTCGAACAAATGTTTTGTTTGGAAAACAATATTAGCCCAAACAAAGTGTTTGCTTAATAAACTTTTGTCTTAATAACACTTGACAAAGCAAAATGATGCCAGATGATATTTTGACCAAATGAACAAAATGCGAAACAAAAATGTGCTATTTGTTCGTTTGGGAAATGAAACTACTGCCATAAGTTTTGTGCGAAGTGAAATTTGGCGAAAAATATTTTGCCGAAACAGCAGGATACCATAAAATGGTCCTCCGGGATTGACATGGGTCATATTATATCCATGCGAACCGCGCGGGCAGCTCTTTTTCTAATTTCCGTTCATTTGCGGAATTTCCTTAAATGATTTTAAGGAAATTCCGCACCGCTCGACGTCGGCAGGGCATTCATCCTCACACCCTAGAACCTAAATGGTCGCGTACCGTACGGTTTCAGAGAAATTTCCTCCCTCGGACGCTCCGGTTGTGGAATGAGCTCCCTGCCGAGGTTTTCCCGAGGGACTACAGTATGGGGTTCTTCATAAAAGGAGTGTATAAATTCTTAAAGGGTCGGCAACGCGCCTGTAACACCCCTGGAGTTGCCAGCGTCCATAGGCCACGGTAACCACTTACCATCCGGTGGGCCGTAAGCTTGTTTGCCACCGAAGTGGTATTTAAAAAAAACATGCAAGTCCATAGACCCATTTACCTATAAGTTTTAGGAAGTTAAAGTCTTGTTCATTAGGACTTTTCACGTTCACTGAGAAAATGATCTGAAAATATCACACGTCCCAGTGTGCTTTCAGTTCGAAGCTGTGAATCAGTGCACTTGGACAGGGGACGTTTTAAATTGCATTAATACCACACAAATCTGACTGCCGGACTAAAGACTCCCCGTGTAGTGTCGGGTAAGAATAGCACCACCCCCTTTCTTCCTGTGGGTGTCGTAAGAGTCGACTAAGGGGACAGGGTTGAAGTGTGTTGTGGGCGATGGGCTAGCAACCTGTCACTGCTATATCACATTTTGTCGATCTTTTATACCCACATTGATGCTAAAAGTGGCACTGGAACACAAGTTTCATGTGCTCTGCCTACCCCTTTTAGGTATAAAGGCGTGAATGTATGTATGTATGTAAATCTGGCTGCATAGCACAAGATTGAAAAGAGCCCCGACAGACATAGCAGAAGAGATGACAATAATACCCATGCCCTCTCGAGTTATGCCCAGGGCGCCAAAAAAGACTATTTCATGGAGTACGCCGTCAAAGAAATTTGATGTGAATTTGATGCTTGATGGAACTGAAATTCGGTACTATCGACAACACAGCTAACTGACCATCGGTGCACCTTAAGTGCATTGTAATAAGGTTCTATATAAACACAGGATGGTCAGTTAACAGTGTTGTCGTTTGTACTATCCGTCCATATGGGTACTAGCTGCGTAACTCAACTCTTTATAACCCCCGACAGTCGACGACGATCTCGACGACGATCGTATAGTTAGTGTTTACATTGTAACACATCCTCACTCTTACAGTAATGTAAAGACGTGTACTGAAACATTTGGCTTCCTACTAACTATATGTTGCTGAATGTATCTGTCAGTGGCACCGTAGCTCCAAAACGGATGAAAGAGTGCGTTTGTTTTAACGGAAGCTCTTGTCTGTTGAGATGGTTCTTAGCCATGTTTGTTGAGTCATCGTCATCATATATTTATCATAATATCAGCCCAAAGCAGTCACCTCAACGAAATGGTGTAAGAAAGTGCCGAATGGCTTTATCACATCATTGTCACGCGATAAATGTGACCATCAGCGCTGGGAGCATGATCATTTTATATGTCCTACATAAGGCATTCATCCCTCTCGCACTGGTACATACTTGCTATTGAAAGGTGATTGCTTTACGTCCGACATGCTAGCTGTAGTCTGTATTGAAATATCAAATGACGTCGGAGTGAAGAAACAGGGTTATAAATAAATCAGTTCACGATAGGACGTTTTATTTAATAGTTTCATAAAAATATTGTTCACAGATGTTCGCGGTCGCGAGAACAGAAAAACAATAAGTTATTACGAAATACGCTTTTATCTATTACAATCATTTGTGCGGTCATTTGTTTTCATTAAATAATAAAAATTAACAAACTTACAAAAATCTTAAGCTAGTAATCTCATAATAGAATTAAAAACTAAGAGATTCAATGTCTCTAAGCACAATATTGCTTTAACTATTTTACAAACTAACCTTTTAAAAGTAGATATACTTAAATTTTAAGTAGTTAACTTAAACTAAAATTTCAACAAACGGTAAAAATTCTACAAAATGTTTTGTACAGATTTCGTTCTATTTATTTTATAATTATCCATTCATTTGATTCTATTATTGTCTAACTAATAATCTCAAAGGTCACTTGCATGTAAGGTCAATTCCGTAGAATATTTATCGACCTCAAGAGTCATCATAAAACATTATAGGAATATTTCAATATTGCTACAT
This sequence comes from Epinotia bilunana, assembly GCA_947049275.1. Taxonomy (NCBI): domain Eukaryota; kingdom Metazoa; phylum Arthropoda; class Insecta; order Lepidoptera; family Tortricidae; genus Epinotia; species Epinotia bilunana. The sequence continues at coordinate 9,186,118 of OX346275.1, read as the reverse complement.
CACTAGCTAAAAACACGTAAAAATTTAAGGCACACAAATTGACAGATTTTCCCTTGCAGCATATCTTAAAACCCTATGTACAGTGTATGTACATCCTAAACGCCTAACATAAAACTACAATATAAAAATATCGCATCAATTCTCATACAAAGTTGTACTTACTTAAGATGGAAGACATACTTTAACAAAGTTTACATTATATACAATAATTCATCTGCTTGTCTTTTATTTGTCAAAAACCTTTTACACTAATGTACTTGAAATTCTTTCAGCCTAAATTTAGAAATTTATAATTAATCAGTCTACATTGTATTCGTTTAACAACCATAGTTTTAGGTGCACCATTATCAGATCTAAATTCGACTTTAACGTGAACACATTTAGAGCTAAATTCAATAATAATTACAACTATTGGATCATCTGGAGGTACTGGTTTTCTTCATAAAACGAAGACAAGGATGTTCGGAGATCGTTCACAACCATGTTGTCGCCGCCCTGCAGGGGGTGGGTGCTGCTGGAGACCATTTCGGAGCTCTTCCAATTCTCGCAGTTTTCGACGTACTCTAAAGTCCTCTGATAGGTTTCTTGCCGCATCGTGCTGTTTTGATTCTTCTTCCTCGTCGTGGCTTCGATCTGCGACTGCGAGATATCCCAAACTTGAACCTCACTGGCCTGATTGTTCTGACTTCTCAAACTATTCATGCTGCAATCGGTCTGCTGTTCTCCGTTCTTGGGCACCTGATTGCAGTTTATCGGCGGTCTGACACCGTTCACAGGCTTCTGGCTCCCTGTCGACATGTTGACGGAGTTCTGAGCGGATTTTTGCATGTTGTGTTTATTGAATTGATTCCCGGGGTAGTCCCACTGGATATACGGTCTCTGGTGATTGTAGTATTGGTTATTGTTCATCATGGCCTGATTGTATTGGTGATTATTTTTGGGTGGAGGTGGGCCCATTACGTTGGCGGCATTGACCACGGAATTGTAAGGAGGAGGTTGAGGATACTGCATGTTGTGATTGTACTGATTGTTTTGCATAGGCGGGCACTGATTTTGTTGTTCGCAGTAGTTATTTAAAGCCCCTCGTGTCATGTTTCCGCTATTGTCCACGCTCATCACCGAAGACCGAGACAGTTGCATTTGATGCATTTGGTTCTGCTGATTGGGATAGTTCATGGGCTGCTGATAATTTGGCGGCATAATCTGGTTATTATACATCATGTTAGGCTGATTCTGGTTCATTTGATGCATGCCAGGCATTTGATTCTGGTTAAACTGTTGCATTTGATATTGCTGCATGTTTTGCTGACGCATATTACTGTTTTGCTGATTTTGGATCGGGTAGACGGGTGCTTGGTTATAATTTTGGTTCTGATATTGGTTTTGAACGTTATTATAGTTTTTGTTCATAGCTTTAGGATTACAATTTTGCCGGTTTTGAGGGTAGTTTGGTGGCATGCCTTGCATATGGGGTTGATTCATGTTCATATTCATCATCATGTTCTGATTTGTGTTTTGGGGTGGGTTTAACGGCATATTTTGCATCATGGGACTCGTCACGTTTTGAGTCATTGGGCTTTGTAAACTGGGATGCATCGGGCTGGGCATACCGTGACTCATGGGACTGGGCATATTTTGATTCATAGGACTCGCCATGTTTACGGCTGGGCTGGCCATGTTTTGGGACATGGGGCTGCCGATGTTATTGTGTCGCGGGCTCATCATGATCTGGCTCGGCATCTGTGGGCTCATCAAGCTCTGCATACTTTGAGGGCTCATAGCATTGTGCTGCGGGGACATAACACTCATAACGCTCTGAGGGCTCATAACGTTGTAGACACTGGGTGGACTCATGACGCTATGTGGCATGTTATGAGGGCTCATCACGCTCTGTGGACTCATAGCGCTATGAGGTAAGCTCTGGGGACTTAACATGCTATGGGGCAGAGTCTGTGGACTCATTATCGTCTGCGGAGTAATTACCATGGTTTTAGGACTCATGGCTGGATTTTGTTTTTGAGGTAGAAGATTGTTTCTCATCCTGTTAGGTTCTGGCTGGTTTGCCGCCATAGTTTGCAAGGATTGCAAAGGATTTGTCGTAACATTGCTTGTCGGTGGTTTCTTGTAGTCCTCGCTCTGTTCGGCGCTGACTTCAGGTATAACCTGTTCTTGGAGGGGGTTCTTGTCGTCGGGCGACTTCGTGGCTAGTAAAGAGCCGCTGTTGCCCGACATGCTAACGTCTAACGACCTTAAATCGACTGGAATATCACTTATATTGAGATCACTACCTATGGCACCTAGATTTTTGAGTAGAGAATCGTCACTGGTCGCTACGTCACTGATTTTGTCACTAGAATTGTTAGTATTCTGGTCGCGAGTGGCATTGTCTTTGGTTGCACTGTCCTGGTCCTTGTCCTCGGGGTCGGGCGGGTTGGTTGAGTCGTTCTTGGCTGGTGCTACCGTGTCGGTTCCCAATATTGATTGGTTAAGATATTGCATCATTTCATCTGGTATCACCAGCTTGTTCTCCACCATTTCTCCTTCCGCGACCTAGAAAAAGATATATCGTTAGAATATTATCACACTTCCCAGAGTTATCAAGTTTATGATATAGTCTAAAGATTCCGACAAACTCGGTCTGAAAGCAATCATTCAATGATACGTGTCAGCAGCGACGTCATTATCAGGAATATATTTTTTCGAAACATGTATATTTTCAATATGGAATAAAGTTTACTTTATCTCGCCTGAAGTCGCTACTGGCACGCATTACAGGATATTTGTCCGCCAGTGAATCATAGACTTATCTCATCATAAGATTCTGCCAAACATGTTTGGACTTTGCTGCTAGCCTAGTAATTCCACTAGACAAAACACTGCTACTAACCTGTTCGAGGTTGACCTCTTGGTTGGGGTGGTGCACCTGCGCGGTGGTGATGACCACCGTGCTGGTGGAGTTGGAGCGGGAGTCCTTGTACACCGGCTCGTGCTCATCCTCCGTCTTGAACGGGAATGGGGCGTCACCCTGGAAAAAGAGGAACATAAGTCTGAGTCTTAGAGCATTTAAACCGGAGGCGCCTTTTCGCCGTTTCGATCAGTAACGCCCCATACTACGGCCGCAATTTGTATAGCCTTCTTACGATGGCACTGAGTAGCTACTCTTTATCGATTTACAAAGTTCGATGTATAAAGTTTCATTTCGCTCAATTGCTATACGTATTGGATTTTGGATTCCCAATAAAATATCAGAAGAGAAATGCACTCCTTTCCTGCACGAAAACGAAGACCATACCCAAGTTTTATGTTAAAAAAAAAGAAGTTAAAGGAGCAAATGCCTACCACATCATCAGTCCCGCAGGGGTACGGCTGGTAGCTCTGCGTCTGATCGCTCAGGTTAGACTGTTCGGACAGCCGCCTGGCTTCCTCTTTCACATGCACGTTGGGGTCCAACTCTAGCGTCAGTTCCTCAGCCCTCACTTCTGAACACGTCACTCCGCGGAGCAGAACCGCCTAGAAACAAAAATAAAATGTAAGTCACCATTCTTTATGAAGATTTGTGGGAGATGGCTCGACGGTACAATACGGTATAGTGTACATATATAAGCTTCCGAGGGTATACAGCTATTAATCGAAAAACCATTTCACTTGTTTCTTTTTGCAGGATGTGGACTAATATTAGAGACCTTGGGTTCGAGTGTCAGAGGTAAAAGATAATGCGTATGTGATAATATCGAAGTTGGCTATGTTGTGTTGCTCTGATGCAAATATGGATTTATAACCAACCTGATTGCCCTGGGATGTTCGGACGGCTTGGACGGCGGCGAGAGCCGACGAAGGCGCCGGCGCGTATCCCACACATGAAACTTGACTAGATCTGGAAAAATTAAAACATTTGAAATGTAGTTCAATTGTCACAATTGAGTAGCTCTGTGTTTGACAGAGAGTAAACAGATTTTGCTTTGCACGCGATTTGTATCGCCGGTACCCAGATTGGCAGACTGGTGTATTCTCACGGACTTCGATCCTAGTCTTCGGCACAGAACTGTTACCAGGTTACCTTCTTTCAAGCTTCATCGGAGGCACTTTTTCTCGCTAGATGTCTTGCGTAGGCACGTAATATATGATATATATTTATCGCATTTATAAAAGCATTGTTTTGTGTTGTGTGAGGTGGCGCAGAAAAAGGAACAGTGCCGGTCTCTCGTGCCTTCCACCACGATCCGACCAAGATCCTCATTAGGTCATGGAACCAGCGTAGTAGGTAAGCAAGTACTAGCATAACAAGCATTAGAGTTAGTTTACCTGCGGCTGCTGTCGGGCGAGAGCTGGTCGAGGCCAGTGGGGGGCGCGCCGGGCGGTCGCGCGCCGGCCACCGACGCCTGGCTGCTCTTGCGGGAGATGTCCGATGACCTGGCGAGGAAGTACACATTTTAATAAATCGACCATATATGGTGGAAAAGTAACTACTCATGAGTAAAGCGAAGGGGACTCGCGAAAAATTTAAGACGGCAAAGAGTGGTTGATTGCACCGATTTAACTTTATGCTATAGATTTAGCTTTATGCTGTGATTTAGAGCTCATCCGACCCTTGAAGACTCGAGCCGTTAAAGCTAGGACTAGCATTATGCAGTTTTGAGAAGAATCGCGGCAGTCCTGATGGCTTGAGTCTTTATGACTGCTAAGCTCGAATTCACAAAACTACTTAGATAAGGTGTATCCGCCACTAATTGAAAATACAAACCTTGCACTATACAGGCTACTGCCGGATGAAATACCGGAGTCTCGCCTCGTATTCGGCATTCCCGTCTTGATGTCTGCTCCCACATTCGTGTTTCCTAGGTCTGTGCGGCCAGGTACAGCTCCTATAAACAAACAAACATTAGTATCAAGATGCTTTCTACCTAGCAGTGGCCTTATATTTGCCGGTCAGATGAACTGACAGCCCAGAAAAAGGCTTAGAAAATGAACAAAAAAACAGGTAGTCATTTCTTTTAAGGATATCTTCAGGAAGGGACGTGTCGATGTCAGGACGGCCGTGTTAAGTTTCATAGATATTTACGTCATCATCATATATTTAACAGTCAGGCTCTTATCGGTGGAGTAATTTCCAAAGTAGGCATTCTACAGTGTTCCTTTAGGAAAGTCCCTCTTGGCTTCCACATAATCAAGCACGTACCTCCTCCTAGATCAGCGACGCCGTGGCCGGGAGGCATGAGTCGGCCGACCGCCATCTTGTTCTGCAGGCGCGGCATGTGGAGGTGCCGCGGCTCGCCGATGGCCACCATCGCACGGAGCATGAGAGGTAGCTGGCCCACTTCACCCACTACTTCTTGTTCCACCTGGAAAACCAAACGGTATATGTGGATTGGAACTTTAGTCACTAGGATAAAAAATATCATTGACACCCAAAATAAACAGGATAGTTTAGCTATAGCAGTTTTGCAGGATAGCTACAGTAAAGTCAATATACTTGAAGATGTTCATTTCCTGCTTCATAGTCGATCCCTCATGACTGAGGATTGTGATTGTGACCGCATGCATTTTTGCCCTCCATGCAGTTCGGCCCCTCGTCAAGTGCGAAATATTGCATTTGGCAGCCTTCTTAATTGTATCAGTCCAGCGTGCTGGAATTTTTCCTCTATCGCATTACCCTCCAAAGATATCCATGATTAGACCAATTCTAAAATGAATGTAGGTTACTAATAATTAAATAGGGTACTACATATTACTATTGAGAATTTTGAGAAGATCTGCTGGGAAGTTATAAAGAGTAATGTCGGTCTTACATCTCCGTCTAGCCTGAAGTAAGGAGCGCCATTTTCATCACTGAAGCCACCCAAGCCAGAGCCGCCAAAGTCCAAGTCTCCGCCACATTGCGCTGATAACTGAAAAGGGAAAATGCAAATAAGTACGATCTTTATCATAACAAAACACAAACCTCCGTAGTATTCATGACCAGACGAGATGAAAGGATTGGTTTAGAAGATGAAGGAGGGCCGAAAAAGATTAAAGTAGTAAATGCAGTTCCTAAACGAGTTGTCATTTTGTCATGGTATTTTGGTTGCAGGTACACTTCGGATGTCACCGTGTTCGAAACTAACTTGAAGTCGTCGTTTTCGAATCTCGCAGCTCCTAGGGGAGCGAGCTCATTTTATCATCACTCTTAAAATTAGAGTAGTATTTTCAGATGGCGTACAGTGGCGCTTTGGGGAGTCGCCGGATATCGTTAAAGCTGATGGACTTAAAAAGTTAGGTACATTATCTCATGGACTTAGGTTCTTGTCCTCGGAGCGCGGCGAGGAGCCTGCAAGAGGAGATACATACCTGATGCGCCGGAGTGTGCAGGTGGTGCGGTAGCGGCGAGGCCGGGCTCTCGCTCTTGACGGAGGCGGAGGAGGCGTGCCCGCGCGCGCCCGGCGCGCCCCCGCCCTCCTCGGAGCGCGGCGAGGAGCCCGCGCCGCCGCCCGACTCCGCCGAGTCGTCGCCGCGGCTGCAGCCTTTAAGAGGAGATACATCTACAATATTCCAAGAACTCAATTTTGCAAGCACAAACGCTCTAACTAGAAGTATGTGCCTATTTGCTACCACTGACCAGTGGACACAAAATGTACCAGTCGTTGTCGTAGTCAAAATAGAAGGTCACTACTGATTGGCTCTTTGAGAAAGGAATACTCTAATAGTACATTTTTACATGAATGCAGGAACCCATGAAACTAGTGGTCGTACGTACATAATCTTGTCAAAATATGAATAGGTAAGTATGTTTGACAAGGAAACTTGAGTTTGTAGATGATATTTATGAAGAAACTGGTGACCTTGTTGGTGTGCATACCTTTGTGTTTCTTGCTAGCGTAGAACTCAGCACCGTGGACAGTTTTGACATGTTTTCGAAGAGACGATGGGTCCGTGTACCGCTTCGTACACCCAGGCGCCTTACAGACGTACGGTTTCTGAAAACGTTTACACAAAATTTAAACTTTGTAAAGGATTCTTTGTTATGATGCTCAGTCTCCAACACACAACCTTGTTGCTTTGCCTGGATTTAACTATTGGTCATACCCTTTTTGGGAGAAGAATTAATAAATGATAGTAACCTTCGAGTGGAGCGTTAGACATAAAGTTCAATAAAAAACCCCTACCGTGCAACAAAGTTCCCCAATGGGGCTAGCAGAGGTAACGCGAGACGAGAAATTCTACCCTCCTCTTTCTGATTTGCACAAAGCGAGTGACAAAGGATTTGCAGACACGCATGCGAGGCAACTTGGCAGCAAGTCGTGCTAGACGTACTGGACTTACCTCATTGCTATGCGTCCTGTTCTGATGCTTGGCCCGGTCGCTGGCGTTGGAGAAGGCCTTGGCGCAGCCCGGGTATTCGCAGGTGTACGGCTTTTCCCCCGTGTGGCTCCGAAGGTGGGTCTTTAGGTTCTCGAGCCGGGAGTACGCTTTGCAACAGCCTTCAAACTGGAACAATACATTTTTCATTGAGCAATCCGTGTGAGAGAGTGTCCAGTAATGATTATAGTATGTGTGGTCGTTGTCCACTACGGGCGAAGGGGAGCAGCTGGCCGTACTTACAGGAAGTTTGGATAGATATATAAAGACATTCGGAGTCCTCCCGAACTAAATAGTTTCTTGCTTGCGTCAAAGAGCTTTTACTTTGCCTGCCTCGCTTTGAAAAGTTCCTTACCTCGCCCTTGATGGTCACATATTATTTCCTATCATAGAAAATACTCACCGTGCATTTATGCGGTTTTTCCCCAGTATGCCTCCTCATATGCACGACGAGCATGTACTGCGCTTTGAAGGGCTTCTCGTCCCGCGAGCATCCGACCCAGCGGCAAACGAACGCCTTCTTGCTGGCGTGGATGTGGTCCGTGTTGATGTGCTTCACCAGGTCGTCTTGCGTAGGGAACTCTAGCTTGCAATCCACCTGGAAGGAACATATATTGAGTTATTCCTAGTTATTTGTGTTGACCACTAGGCCTTGGATCTAAAACGCTAATGAGAGTAAGTGTATTTTAGATTGTTCTGCATTACATTGTTGCGTTGCAAAGCAAATATACATTTAGTTTAATGGGTAGAACAAATCCGAAGTATTCATATCGATAAGCTCGTGGCAATGTACGAAAAGGTTCTCAACTGACCTTTTGATTCCGTGACTGTTAATGGTGATTGTGGTTCACGATAAGTATGGCTTGTTGAATACCACCATGAGCCTAACCCATTGTGAAGGTTACAAACGGATTTCTTCGATAGTTCAATAGACTACAGAACCTCAAATAGCATTATTTCTTCTGAAACCTAGCAAAACCTTAGTACCAAATAGTACCTTTTTCTGCAGTCGACTTCATCATATCAGCTGAAAGACGTCCACTACTGGACGTAGGCCTCCCCTAAAAAGTGCCACAATAACCGGTCCTGCACCACCCGCATCCAGCGGACCCCCCTGCGACCTTTACCAGGTCATCAGTCCACCTTGTGAGGGGCCTACCTACGATGCGCCTTCCGGTACGTGTTCGCCACTCGAGAACCTTTCCGCCTCAACGTCCATCGGTTCTCCGCGCAGTGTGCCCCACCCACATTAAGTCGGGGCAGTCGACTTACCCAATGGCAATTTGTCTCGATAAAGTCTCCAGGCTCGTCTTTGGAGTCGAGTCCGTCGTGGACGGTGCTCTCGGCGGCGGCTGACAGGGGCTTGTTGCTGTGGTGGTGGTCGCGCATCTGGCTCTGCGGGGACTTGCGCTGGGTCATGCCGGATGAGGCACTGTCAAAGATAGAAACAGCTTAATAAGATTAGAAGGATTCCAGAAGATGCTTGTTGAGAGAAAAAACTACACAGAAAGATAGGAGACTTTTTGAATATTTTTCTGAAACCACCCGAAACATTTCATTTTAGGAAAATATATACGTTGACTTGACGTTTCCTCGTATGCCATGTAAACATGTAATAGACTCTTAGACATTCGATAAAGAATATAAGCCCTTTAGTGCTAAATAACACTTGATCTGTATGGCACGTGGAGTGGATGGAATGAAAGTCTGTAGGCAATTATAAAAGTAATGTTAGCTGATAAAATACCTATCGGCTTCCATGATGCTAGTAACTTCAGGCTGCTGCGGCGGTTGCTGCATGTGATGAGGTGGTGATCCGTCCATGCCCAGTCCCTGTCGGATATCTACAGGAGTTCCCATCAGGAGCTGCGTGGGCGACGAAATGTGTGATCTGGTGAAGATAACAAAAATATTCAAAATTTCGGCTTTTTTTTAACAGGAGAATATTTCTAGAAAAGATATATTCTTCTGGTAATAAACAGCCTGGTAGATATCTTTTGGTAGATATAAAATATACCAGTCGTTTACATAAAAAAAGTTTCTTTCGCAAGTAAGTACCGGCGTTAATTGGACACGGTGCATTGATATCCATTCAGCGCACTAAAAGCGGTATTCAGAACGTCTCCTAACGAATCCCCTAAATGTATCAGCAGTACCGGAATTTTCTACACTATCGAAGGTGATCTGGCGACGCGCGTACTTGCATTTATATGCCTGACATTTTAAGAGGCCTGTCGAATTGTAAGAGTCCATCCGGCGTAATAAATGCGGTATTCACCTGTGTATCCCAGCGACAAGATGCGCGTGAGCAGCATGGTGAGCCGCCGCGGCCGCAGCCTGCTGGTGCGCCGGGTCCAGCAACACTCCCCCCGCCAGCACCCCGCCGCCCCCTCGCGCAAGTAACTGCTGCGCGAGCGAAGCGTGCGAGAGCGATAGGGCGGGAGATATCGCGCCTGGAATAATCGAAAATAATGTTAAAGAGAAATATTTCGGAGACTTCGTAACTGTAGAAGGTAGTAGTGCATGGAAGTATGATTTTTTGTGTTTCAAGCAGATGTTCGAAGTGACGCTCTTGTTGCACGATACGTAGCTCGGGGTCTAAAGCTACACAATTACAAAATTAACTTTTCCGTTTCAAATTAGTGCGCGCCGTTACATATTGTAATGTACGCCGTTACATACATTACAATATGTAACGGCGCGCACTAATTTTAGTTAATATGGTCTAATCAATGGGTGTCTAGGTAACAGGCTTTCAATTTCAGTTTCAATGTTTTTACAGGCCATATATCTACAGAGTAATCGCTTGGTGACACTTAACGTTTACATCCTGTATATACTTTCAGCTTCACTTACCAGCACTAAGATGCCCATAGCTGCCCGTAGAGGCCGCCGACGGCGCCCTAACCGCCAGACTCGCGGGTGACGCCCGGATGACGGCGGCCAAGTCCAGGGACTCCGCCGAGTAGGGGCTCCAGGAGACGGCTCGCTTGCGGTTGGCGGAGGCTCCTATCGCGCCGCCGGATAGCCGGAGGCGCGTCGGGGAGGCTATTCTTGATCCTGGGAAGACAATGCCTACTAATATTGTAAATGCGAAAGTAACTCCGACGGTCTCTTTGACGGATAAACAACTGATCTATAGGCGAACGCAAAGCTTACCTAAATGATGCTAATTTATTTTTTAAATCCACGCCTTGGTTTAGGAAGGGGAATTAACACAGACCGAACCCCACGCGGGTGGAGCCGCGGGCACAGGTTTCATTAATCTAAGTAAATCGGCGTTTAGAAATGATTTAGCTTTCAATGTGCATCCCGTGTCAAGACGTCATTAAAAATGCACCTGAAGACTGCTTCATAAGTCACGTAGGACAGTCCTAAACAGATTTGCTATTCAATTAATTCAGGCGTGGAGCCATTTCCAATATAAGTTTGCTATATTTTTAAGGTTCCGTAGTCAACAAGGAACACTTATAATTTCGCCATGTCCGTCTGTCCGTCTGCGGCGTAGCTCCCCTTACTCTATCACCTCACTAATAGTAAGGGTCACGGGTAAGGGGTTACCCGTGACCCTTACTATTAGAAAGCTGTATTTCGGATTGGGTATATAAATCAATCACGTCGACAAAATGCTTATCATTAAAAAAAAACTCGTTCAACCCATGGTGCGGGGTCATCTTTAGATAGCTTGTTTAAAAATATTAGGGGTTTCTAAAAACCATTTTTCAATTGGTGGTCCATTTGTGTGCTATTGGGCTTTAAAGCCCAATTTTTTCTTAGAATCACACGACAACTACCACAGAACCACAGAACCCTACACTGTGCGTGACCCGACACGCACTTGGCTGGTTTTTGTTTTAGGGTTCAATCAGCTGCAGAGAAACACTACCGCCTCTGCATACAAGTTTGTATGCAGTCAACGTCAAGGTGCTCTAATGTTCAATTTAGGCATATTAAATGCATCTATGAATGGCAATATGCGAACTCCGGTTCCACTGCTGTTGACTTTATAAAAAAAAATTGTCGTCTATTGACAGAAGAAGTAGTAGCTTACCTTCTAAACTAAGTTGGAAGTCCTGACTGGCCAGGGTACTGCCAGCGTGCAGCTCTGGGTGAAGACTTCGAGCCACGCTCAAATACTCTAGACCTGGAACAAGAGGCACACTGAATAAGTACAAAAATATAATAAAACACTTAAAAATACATATTTGAGGCCTAAAAGCTTAGTGATGGGAGCTGAACTAAACTTTGAAAATGGAAAACAATCTGTCCGGGGTTCATTTTGATAACTTTCCATCAAAGAAACTAAGCTTTTGTTTTCATACAAACTGGCCAAACTAAACTATATGACAATTATATGAAAAAGCAACTGAAGACCAGCCTTAGAAATATTTTTTTAGCGACCACTTTTGCAGCCAAAGATAACGATAATAACCAAAAAAAGAGAGGCTAAGTTTAAAGTGGAAATTGTCTTTTCATTTCGTCCTGGATAAATATGCATTTTCGAAGCAGACATAACGTTTGATCTATATATGTTTAATTAATACAAAAGTGAACCTGGTCGCAATTTGTCAACCATCACTGCCAGCGACACGCCTAAGGCTATAAACTATATAGATACGTAGTTTATAATATGCAGCTGTCAGGCCCTCCAATATGCACACCACGTTTTTTAAACGCGCCGTCGAAGCGCGTATGTGTCGATTTACACGTGGTTCGATACTAACGTGCGTCGACGGGGCGTTTAAAAAAACGCGGTGTGCATAGGCCCATAAGTAATTTCACTTGAAACAATAATAAAAACAAAAACAACTTAACACACAATAGGCAATAAATTACATTAAGATATCCGTTTAAATTGTACATTTCGCTATTAAGTCATTCGTTTAACATAATGTCACTTGAATTGAGTATAGGTATCAATTTACGACTCAGAGCCAATACAATACAAACTGGACCTCTAAATATGGCTCGAATAAATATGGACCATTTTAGAACTCAATTATTCAGTCGTAACAATACGCCATTAAGAGTTTAGTGGCGCCATCCTGGATAAATGTCATGATAAAACTTAAATACTAAGATGTCCACGTGGCAGCTATAAAATAATACCGCAGATGGCACGTGATGAAGGGGAATTAGTGGAAATCAATGGACAGATCACATCAATGAGAATTGTGTACGTAGAACTTTCAAGGCCGCTCCACATTCTCGCGCGAATCTCGCGAGAACGCAAGAACCATGTGAGAATCGTGAATGTGGAAGCGAGTGGCCTATTCTGCTCAGTTCTCTTCGTTGTTCTTCAGCTTTTGTCGGTTTTTTGGCGCGAGACAAAGAGCGCGAGAACGTGAAAATGGGTGAGAACGTGTATTGACTCCACACTTGCATGTTTCTCAGTAATAAGCGAGCCGCCGATTTGAACGGTTGTGTTGTGTAGCGCGTGGCTTCTCTTTAATATACGCATAATTAAAATATGCGAAAGCGCATAACAGTAAACTTGCCGCAGCGGTCACTTCAGCGTCCATCTTCATCGATCCTGAGAACTGTAGTGAGAACTATTTGAGAACACAATTTATCTTACGTAGTTTAGGAGTTGAAAATTTCTCTCTTTATCTATATCTTTTAGTAGGTAAGTACCTATATTTATATTCTAATTTTTTTTTTCTTTCAGGTGGACTGATGACCTAATTAAGGTCGTGGGAGTCCGCTGGATGCGGGTGGCGCAGGACCGGTCATTGTGGCACTCTTTGGGGGAGTGGTGGAGCCTTCATTCCCAAAAGGGATAGGCAGAGCACATGAAACGTACGTTTCAGCGCCACTTTTAGGATAAATGTGGGTATAAAAGATCGACAGATAAAATAATCTTATCATTTAAGTAGCTAGGTACTGTTACACTAATTATTTATTAGAAATGTTTTGTATTGTTGGCAGTAATCATTAGCTCTATATTATCATATTATCTGTTAAGCTCGAACTAACGCGCATCAGGTTGGCACGTTGGCAGCACTGATGCGTTTAAAAAAAAAGACGAAGGCACCGGAATAGCGAAAACGGGGGCTGTCATATAGACTGTGATGGTGAGAGACCGGTCAAGGAAAAAAACGTATTTGGCATCCTATGAGATTATTGTGATGATTGTTATGAATGGTGACTAATTAAATAATGAGTTTATAGTACTTAAATATCTATCGTTTGTAACTAAATGTGCTCAGTGTTGAATAAGTATATACTAACAATAATTTAGCATACAAAAGCGCAGTGTATCTAACGAACCGGCATATAAACAATTTTGGACTTTATTGGTCAGATAATAAAGTAGATATTCAGCACTCAAAAGCGTGGTAAAAGAGGTTTGACAGGTTAACGGCTAGTTTGTCTATCCCCGAGCTAAATAGCCGAGATTGAGATGTCATCGTTTATATACCTATTTGAATATAAACTGCCCACTTAAGGCTTTAAGTGACGGCTCTACTTAGTATTTTTCTGAAATACTTGTGTAAGTATACTTGTAATTTGTATGAACCATGAACCTTTCAGCGTGAAAAGTTTGTATGGCAATACTAGCTGTCCGGTCGGCTCCGCCTGCGTATTTCGATCGTAAAGGAACTATCTATATGCTATTTTTTTATTCCGGAGATTAACCTTTACATACAAACTTACAAAGCTAAAATCTCACCGAATAGTAGTATACAGTGTAGAGTCTTGAAGAGGAACCCGATAGTATTTTGTAAAAACGAACGAAATAAATCACGCAACGACTTTTTACCCGACTGCCGAAGGAGAGGATGGTTATGTTTTTCGAGCGTATGTATGTATGTATGTGACCTTATTCTTTGGCACGCCCTGCAGCCTAAACCATTTGACGGATTTCGACATATGTGGTGTCGTTAGATTCACTTAATCATAGGAGTGACATACGCTATAAAATTTGAAAAAAAAGCAGTTGGGTGTTTTGAAAAATCTTTTAATTTCATTGTTGGGATGATAATCGCGTTTCTAGAACTTCCAGCAAATAAACACTAGAAGTGTATTGTTTTAATTATGTAATATTTATTCACGGCTACATTTCGGCTCTAGGTTACAGAAATTACTACCAGCCACTAGTATTGGAAGTATCTAAATACTTACTCGTAGATCACTAGTATTTCGCGTCGCATCTATAATATAAGTGATAAATATTAGATGACGTTTACAAGTTCTAGGGAGCCGACCTCAGAGTCCAAAAATGGACCTCTTGATACATCACCCTAGTATCACAAGGTCCTAAGTAGCAACAGATTTTTATAGTTTTTGGGTCTTTATCGTCCCAAGAACAATAACACCATTCATTCGCAGTGTCAAGCTTGGGTGACCAAGGTTTTATGCTTAGTATAGACGTTGACGCATACGACTTTGTTAGGTGTCACCCATTAATTGGATACGGGTTAAATTTTAATGTTCACAAACAAAGTTGCGCCCAATTTATAAGGCTGGTGACTAAATGGCTAAATTAAAAAATGCGATGGATAATAATTAATAAGGAAGGTTCGTATGAGAACTGAATGAATCATTAGTAGAGATTAATTAGGTAGATTTTAAGTTGCTTTTCTTTACTACGACAGTGGCAAATAAACATAGGTACTGATGCTTTATTGATTTGACGATTTGTTAAGTCAACAGCTAAAGAAAAGTGCATCCTCACTTTCGACAGTCTCAACACAGAGCAACCTCGGGAGGTGTAACGACCTTACTCACCACCAGAACATAACAACACAAACCTACAAAGCAATGGGAGTGAATTTCGTGATGTAACTATTTTAGGTTGAGCATGAAAGTAGATTTACAAACACTAGCACTAGAAGCCCGAAGCAGGTACTTCTTCTACTTAATTGTGCTAAGAACTGCGTTTCATTATCATTATCAAGCCTATAACAGGATCAATACAATATAAAAACGCACAATTTATACTCAGCAAAAAAACCGAGAAGCATGAAATAGCAAGCATGCACGAAGCTTTAGCTATCTTTAAGGCGCCGTTTTATGATCGATTGCTCTCAATACCGCGCTACACCGTAATTGGATTCCTTCGTAATTGTAGAAGTCCATTTATAATCGATCACGAACAACGAAACCTGTAGAGTCGCCATTCCGTGCTCGCATCCGCTATAAAACTCGAATAAAAATATTAATCTCTCGTTCAGAAACATTCACAAGTCAACGCCACTAAAATTAGTAGTCTCCAATAAACAACATTTGAAATTAACCTGTCAGCGAGCTGATATATTTGGCTCGTTACCCGTCATTTTCGTTACTTCTAAACGAAATCAATTCGACCCACCCTGAGCGTAAACATCTCACCGAAAACATAAAATTTTCGGTTATTCATCAACCCGATTGAACCCGGCGAGGGCGTCATTTCGGCCACGAATCTCCATAATAATAACTTATTATATTGTACCCCGAAAAACAAACACGTATCGCTTGAAGAAAAAAAGAAGAAAAGGTAAAAAGCGGTTTGATTTGTTAATCACGTTCCTTTGCTGGTGTTCCGAGCGGCTCAGAAATAATAGGTTGCGGCGAGAGGCGCGACCGACCGCCAATTTAGCGAAAATCGCCAACGAATCCTTCCCCACGAATCACGCATGTGGTCTCCTTTTGACGCGCCGCTCGACTTCCAAACATTTTTATGTCTTCATTCTCTATGAGAACCGAGGAAAATGGTGCCTGTTTTAAGGAAAAAATGTAAAAAACCGGCCATCGATCGGAACCAAAGTCCGTTTCGAATTCCATTAGGCTGGTCACCCTGGCGACATTGGTGTAACCGCGCACAAAAACCTCACCCGAAAACTGCCTTTAAGTTCTTTTTTCAAATAGTCGAATATGGAGCGGGTTCACCGGCTGCTTTTTGCCCGAGGTGATATTCGCCTGACATATTAATTTTTATCAATGTTGATTGGGCGTAAAATTAGTATCTCCGTGTGTCTGAGGTTTCGTGGTCACGTTTAGCGTTAAAATATGAATGTGAATAGCTTTGTTAGTCGGCTGGGGCCGACTTTGTAACGGGAGGGCCTTAAGTTATGGGTTAGGTCGTCGTTCGACGGCGAGATGAAGGCGTTACGTGGTGAATTCGTAATGTCGAGGTATTTTTTATGACCGCGCCTTTTAAATATTCAAAGGGGGATATAAATTGATATTCGGCCCGCTAAATTTTAAGCATCGGATTATCTTTATAGTTAATTTATAGCTTCGCGCTAAAGAAGTAACTTAATTAGGGTGGGAAATGAAGACGGCACGAATACAAAGCTACAGTGGGGAACATTTTTAAATTCCACGATTGCCAAATATCACAGTTACTAGAGAGAACATCTCTCAACAATTGTCACTCCTGTATTTTATCCTTTTTCAGGCAGAAGCATTTTATTAACCAGCTGGCCTAAAAACGGTCAAAGTTATATCTTCTAAAACTAAACTTTAATAACTAAAATATATTATTACTTATTTAGGTAATTGGTAACCATCAGAGACGCATCACACTTAATTACTAATAAACCGCTCTAAAAACCTTTAAGATTCTCTCACTCTTGACTTAGACAAAAAAGATAATACTTAACTAAAACTGTTTCACCTAAACCGAAAGCATTTATTATAACATCACGTGTCATAAAACGATTAGTTCGTTTGTAATTTGTTAAGCTGCAAAAAACCGCCTAACGAGGTATTTATGAATCCGGCCAGCCGCAGGTATGGTAAGGATATAAATGGCGAGCGAGTCCATAAATATATAAACAACTTTATATCTTATTGTGTCGTCATAAAGTTGAAAAACATATATGCATCAGCCTTGCTTCGAAGCTTCGAAGAATTGGTTATAAAATAGTAGTGACTTTTCAAGATTGAGAAGTCGATATATTTCACGGTTAATGATAATTTGTAAGGTCAAATGATTATCTTTACACATGGCAGGTAACTTTGGTAACTTGAAGACCGATTAGCTTAGTGGGACGAAGCTGAAGGGCCTGGGTAGGGTTGCCAATATTTTCGGGGGAGATATAGTATTTTCCATAAAAAACTACAAAAATATAGTACACTGTAAAAAAATATAGTACTTGGCTGGGCATTGTTGCTATTTAGTAAAAAATCTCGGCAATTTGAAGCAATTCGTAAGGTCCCTCAAAATATAGTATTTCCGCGTACTATATATTTCTTCAACAGTATATAGTACAAAGAGTCAAAATATAGTACAATACTATATAATCAGTGATCGGAATTAGGTGAGCCAAAATACCTATTATTCAGGACATAATGTAGAGTGGATACAACCGGGTAGATTTTTTTTTTTTTCTTTAACACCGGGTAATCGATATTTGTCCGGGTACTATAAGTAGTCGTAATGTTAAACATACATATTTTTACTTATAGTACGGGATTGTTTATGTTAGTTTGTAGTCAAAAGGGAAGGAAAAAGTATGAAATGGTTATAACTTTTAGATTAACATTAAACATCCCGTTCTATAAGTAAAAACATATATGTTGAACATTACGACTGGTACCCGGAAAAATAACGAATACCCGGTATTTAAGAGAAAATTCTGTTTTCCTACCCGGTTGCAACCACTTTATATTATGTCCTCTTGCGAAGAATAGGTATTTTGGCTCACCTAATTCCGATCACTGTATATAATATAGTACGGTTGGCAACCCTAGTCCTGGATTCGAATCCCGGTGAGGGCAAATATTTGTGTGATAAACTTGAATATTTGTTTCTGAGTCTTGGATGTTTTCTATATATTTTAAGTATTTATGTGTATTAAATATATCGTCATGTAGGAGGTACTCATAACACAAGCTTTATTAATCTAACTATGGGGCTAGTTTAATTTGTGTAATATTGTCCCCTAATATTTATTTATAATATTGGACATACTTATTTAAGAAAATTTCATAAAGTGGCACTATATCGCCATATTTGTTAAATCCTTATGATCTATAAAAAAAGCTTTCAAATTCAAGTCAAAACGTTGAGCAATAAAGAATATTTGTATTGTATTGTCATAGTTGTAATGGACGTTAAAAAAATAATAATTAAAGAATGTAAAAGATTGTGATGTATATAATTCTTTATGTTTCTACACGGGCATGGATGGACATACATTTTATTATTCGATAGGTATTTATGTGTTTTAAGCAGGTACAGTCGAGTTCTCCAACATCTATACAGATTTTTGAGAGGTTGTCTGTGTAGATATTGGAGAACTCGACTGTACATTGAAAAAACTATTGTTGTAAACTATTCCCTAAAATTATTTTTTATTTGTTATTCCTAATAACATCCCAACCTAACTGCTGTATAATTATGAGAAGTGTGCAATAAGGAGCATATTTTGTATTAATATAGATTTTAATTATGCGTCTAAGACCAACCACACAATGAATCCTACTAATATTATAAATGCGAAAGTTTGGATGATTAGATGTTTATTTTAGTTTTAGTTTAGAAGTTTATTTCCTATTATGCCGATTTAGATGTAATTTTGCACGAAGACAGTTTGTGGCCTGGATTAAAATATAGTTTTGATCCCGGGTCCTCGCAAACGAAGTCGAGGACGGAAGCTAGTGTGATATAAAAAAAACATCGATAGGTATACCTATCTCAAATGAATTAACTTGCAACATCGTTAAGTAGTATTCACTCTTTTCTTATTCAGCGTCTACTCTTAATAAGGCTTCTTAATTACATTCCCTTTACCAAGTGCTAAAGCTTTAGAAAAAACTGCTAAACGACTACATCGTGATATTATAATCTAACAGCATAATTACACCTCCACGATCTAGTCTTCTGTCTCAATCTCACACTCAACCAATCACTATTCACATCTCTTTTGCTCTAACAGGGTTTTAAAAGATTTATTCATAATGCCTTTGTTTCACTTGTTGGAGATTCGTGGAACCTTCGCACTACCGAATTTAAAATAGTCGCTTACAAAACGGCGTATATTATTGGGAATTGACATTAAAAAACAACTTTGTTTTTTAGCGAATAAAGTCAATTTTTAAGGCCGTAAGAGGATATGTGTTTTTTTAAGAGAATCCTGAAGGTTCAAGTTCAGATTATGATTTCATTTTGTTGGTCGAGTTAAGGGGCTATTATTAAAGACAGTTAATGCTGAATTTGCTGTTGTAAAAGGGATATTCAGAGTTGATTGGGGTTTGAATCCAAATTGGATGAATCTATAGGATGTTAAACATAAACTGTATTTTCGGTTGTTTTACGCCAGGATACACCAAGGTAGAGTGTAACGGCCGTATTCATAAACGTCCTACAAGCCTGTTTTAACTAAAATGGCGTTAAAATTCGTTTGTCCTTATCTGTCACATTGACATTTGTGTTCGTAAGAAAAGGACAAAGCACATTTTATTTAGCAGAGGCATTATAAGTTTTATGAATAAGGGGGTAAATGTCTTGCGATTTATAGACGCTTATTGTTGTTGCTCCTAGCACAACCGGGAACAACGCTAGGAGGATGATTGTTGAGACCAGAGGGGCTACCGGGAAACGAAAACGAACTTCGTTCGCTATCTTCCTCTCTGTCGCTCGAATTTGCAAGTGCGACACATAGGGA
This sequence comes from Epinotia bilunana, assembly GCA_947049275.1. Lineage (NCBI taxonomy): Eukaryota > Metazoa > Arthropoda > Insecta > Lepidoptera > Tortricidae > Epinotia > Epinotia bilunana. Next base: position 9,166,190 of record OX346275.1, on the reverse strand, counting down.
GATACACGAGCGAAGACCGTTTCCGTTTCGCCGTAGGACCTCAGCGGCCCGTTCCACAAAGCTAACAGTTTACATTTTTGCATGTCTAATATGGCAACACTGAGGTGTTTGGCCAATAACGACCGGCAATTTGACATGTGCTGTTGCCTGATCAGACTTGTAGCTTTGCGAAACCGGCCACTGGTGCAGGAGGGACAGCCATAGCGATAGTCAACCGATAGCTACCAAGAATATAAAAGCACAGTACTTAATTAAAAGTTATTTTATTACCTACTTATTTACTTAACTAGTCGCTTCAAAGTAATTTACACCCCATCTCATAAACGCATGATTGGTTAGAACTAGACGCCAATAGCAATTATGGAGAGAAATTCAAAACCAACAAGCTGCTCCCATATGTCTGTCTGTCCGTGTCTTCCGGTTGTTTTGATCTTAATTACTCGTTAAGAGCGCGGTGAACAATTAACTAAGATTAAAATTGATCTATAATTATTTATAGGCATAGCCGATATGACAGGGAAGGATGTTCTATGAGAAATTTATGAATATAGGTACAGCTGAGTACTTCGAATTCGAATAAGCCAGAGCGGGTTGAGGATTTCATATATACGTCAGGATTTTCTTATGCTGGTTGCTCCAGAATGTATGTCATTGCTCATAAATTTGTTAAAAAAATATTCTGCAGGTACAGAAGTTCCAAGAAATTCATTGGTACGAGCCAGAATTTAAAGCTATGGCCTGCTAACTACATCGAATGAGTTGTATTTAATTGTATATAATTGGTCACAAAACCGACCTAAATTTTAAATGCTTAACCACATCGTGTAGTAGATAGTATACCAGCAGTGGTCATTAAAAGTCTACATGGTTCGAACACCTGGATGGTAAATTTTCGCGTTTTAAGGTGTTTTTCAGCGAAACACATTGGAACACGATAAGAATGTTAAAGAGATGAACTACACTAAGGCGGGACCAAGCGCACCGCATACCCAAAAGTCCCAATATTACGAATTACGGAAAAAGCACTGCAGCTGGCAAACCTAATTAACACTCTACAAACCCTCCTTCTCGTTAATGAGGTGTTTCTACATCGCAACCAAAACCCTGCAAGGGAAACATAAATCAAAGTATTTTTTTAATGTGTCCACAGCCATATATTCGGCTTCGGACGACGTTAACGCGTCGACACGTGTTTTTGCGAGAATATTTGCACCCAATGTGCCCGTATTGGGTGCTTGGGTGACATATGGTTGTATATATTTACATTATGACTTCTTGGCTGTCTTAATAATTAAAGCTATAACGGTATCCAAACTGTCAAGCTTTGAGCGATTGCAGAATAGTTATGAATTAATTCATTAATTAATTAATTAGTCATGCGCAAAATGTGTCACTAAAAAGAAAAGATTGATAATCTTTCGTTCGCTGTGAAGTATAAATATCACTGTTTTAGTTCACTAGTTCAATTTAGTTCAGTAGCTCTAGAGGTGCATCTACATCAGTTGATATACTCGTAGATTGATAGATTAGATTGAGTACCGTAAAATGGGGTGAGTAGGGTGAAAACTGACATTCAAACCTCGATAAAATTTTATTTTTACTTATACAAACTGAATGGTGTATATAATAAGTGTTCCGGACGTTTGTATTTTAGTTTTTATTTTATTTTGGGTAGTTCCATTTCATAACTTTGACGATAAACAGGAAAACCCACCTCACCCCGTAGTCCCTCTTAATTGGGGTGAGATAGGTTTTCATACAAAGGTGAAGGAAGATTGTTGGATCGATTTTGTTTTATTATGAGTATTACTATAGCTCCATTTTAAAATGGAATACATTATTTTTGTAGCAGTAGTTAAAAAACCATCTCACCTCCCTTTCATACCTTCTCTCCCCATTCATAAACCAACTCTCCCCGCGAACCCTACTCACCCCATTTTACGGTATATCATATCAGTCGTACGCGTCTTTCAATGAACTATTGAGATACTTGCCGTATTTAAAATTAAAATAATATTAAATCTCTCGTATCATCGAATCGAATCATATTCAATGATCAATAGGCAGAATTAACTATTCCATTTTCTACATGATATACTGAAGTATTGAAGTATATGAATCCGAACTGAACTAGTGAACGAAAGAGTGGCACCAAGTGAAGTACTTCATTTGAATCACTCATTCGCAAACTACTCATGTCTAATTGGTGTAGGGTCATAGTCATTTAGGGTCAAATTTGTCTTTTCTGTAGCTATAGTCAAGAGGTCTGGTGTTTTGAATACTCATAATTTCAAATCTTAACTTTTCCTTTACTATCCTTGAATGCGCCTTGAATTAGCAGCGTTGTAAAAGCCTATCGCCTTAGCCACGACTTTGGTCTTAAGCGTCAACTAACCACAGTGCGTTGCGCGTCTCGACCGCGCAATGAACAGATAAAACGTTGCCGCAGGTCGCTTAAGACCAAAGTCGTGGCCAAGGCGTAATACCAAGAAATACTAAGCTAAGAAACGCATCGAACCCCGGCATACACTCGCATAGTTCATTTAAACCAATTGGACGCATCCATCATGTTCGATGACTGTTACGTAAAATTATTTGACAGTGACTAATCTCTGTCATCTTCCCATTATTAATTGCTTTCTGTTGACAAGTCGCGTTGGCAATCAATTACCAATCATACTTCAACGGAATAGAGATTGAATTTGAATCCTTTTGCCAGTTTTTGCAATACGAGTTAGAAGGAGTTGATTGAATATTTAGTAACGTACATGATTCATTACTTAATATGAAAATGTTGAAAGTTATTTTGATACTTTCTCCTTTGGGTTCTAGCGAAAAGAAGGCGCGTATTTATATGTTTTCATGGAATGAATCCTACGCATTCAATGGCTCGCATTAACTTTCACCACTTTTCGAACAAGTAAGAGTACAATCTAGATTATTTTTTGTTTATTTGGTCGTCGTATGTTTTTGTCTATAAAAATATTAGGCACCTCTTTTATTCCTAATGGTTATGATATGACATCTTAATGTCTTTTAGTTTAAAAAACCTTAATCTTGTAAAGTATATTGTGTTTTAATTGTATACTTAATTTCAAAATACAAATCACCAATGTACCTATTGTATACCTTTCTAGTATCACTGAACCAACTCTCCATATGTCACTTCTATTGTAATTACCATATTTACAGCCTGAAATCGTGAAATCTTTTATATTTGTACAGTCTGTACAAAGAAGCTTTAAGAATCCGCAGTAAGCTCGATTCTCCATACAAACGTGTTATGCTCTCATTTTAAAACTACGTGTTGGATTGTAACGAAACTTTGCATGTACAATGAAATGAGGTATATCCAGGTCTGTAATTAGTTTATGTAGCTTAGATACCATAGTAAAAAAATAGTGCGAATTTAAGTTTATCATACAAAACTTGTTTTTTTCTGTATTTCGTTTGTTTTATAAACTGGAACCATATAAACTAATTACAGACATAGATATACCTCATGTCATTGTATATGCAAAGTTTCGTGACAATTCAACACGTAGTTTTAAAATGAGAACGAAACTCCGTTTGTATGGGAAGGGGCAATTCGGCCGAGCCTACTGCGGACTCTTAAGAGCCGCCGCTCGATCTACGGACCTCAGCAATAATTAAACAATTTAAATATTATAAAATGGTTTTGTTTTTCCACCCACGGCCGTTAACGAAGTAATAGTTGGACAATTATCTTGATTCTGCACACCCCATTACCGCCTAATTCTATTAAACCAAATGACATAACAACGTTATCCGTTGATCCGGTCTCTGATACACCACAAGCTTTTTGGAAAAATGAGTGCGATAATACGGTATTTACTACTGGCTGAAAAACCACTGATCATTGTACAGTCAAGGAATTTAATTTACGACCCTTTTCGCAAAAATATTCTTTGTAGTCCAATACAAATCGACAGGATTGTCAACCTTAAGTGGGTCCTAAATTAAAGTTCGCGACTGTACTTGGTGTGCATACTCGAGGGCTTGTTTTTTTCTACGGGACCTCACACTATTGGGCCTAGTATTCCCAGGTTAACTCCTAACATAGTGCGCCTATTGTGCAGAAAATCTCTCTGTTTTTCCCACGGCAATCGGTATGCCAAATTTCCGGTTCTACGACCCGCATCTATGTTTCCGGAATGACACAATCTCGGCGTCTTTTAATCGAACACATTCCTTATAGGATGTTAAATATGCCAAGAGCAAATGAATTATGAATGCCTCGTACTGGGCAACTGTAATTTGTTGACTCAATAAAAAAAGGTATAGTTCTTATAAAAAACGAATCTTGTGTGCTTTATTTATTGCTCAAATTTCTATCTCAATAATAAAAAAACAACCGAACGCCAATATTTCACCGCGCTCGCATCAAAGCTTCAAAAACAGTCATTACACACAAGCGTACACTTAAATTGTATTTAACATTAGTATAGATTACACCACTCAGAGAAATCTAACACTTATAGTTTCTCGGGGTGATTACCTTCTCTATAAACAGGGATAAAAAACACGAATCGAATTTCTAGGGACGCACAATTAAGTGGCGTGGGCGTTGAGCGGCGTAAGTTACGAGTTGAAAGTGTTTATGGGCGCGGGTTGATCCAAGTTATGAGACTTGTGAGATAACAATAACCTCCGTAAAAATGTGGTCCATATATTTTAGCTAACTTGGCAAACCCCATTGACCCTTCGCTTTATATTCTTAAGTGTTGTCATTTAGCGCCCTGTCATTCTCAGGAGACAATAGCAGTTTAAATAATCGTAGTATGAAAAAATATAGACTATATTGACAACCTCCGTAGCCTAGTTGTTAGTGACCCTGCCTACAAAGCCAGAGGTCCTGTATTCGAATCCCGGTGAGGGCATTTATTTGTGTGATGAGCACGAATATTTGTTCCTGAGACATGGATGTGTCCTATGTATTTAAGTATTTATATGTCTATATAAGTATGTTTAAGCAGCGCCGTTGGTATACATCATTGAACTAATAGGTCAGTGGTTATATAAAGTTTTAATATAGTAAATATCCCCCTATGCTGTTTGTATGGTTCTCAGAGTCAGAGTTTAGACTAGACTACGAGACTATTTGTTTTGATTCAGAAGGATTCATATTTAGATAAAATCCCAATACCTGTAAAACACCTAGCTGCAGGTGCCAAGACCCGCGGATGGATGGATATAGGCTGGTATATATAATTAATTCATAAATAAGCAGGACTAAATCATAAGCGCAAGCGTGTACGATTATGGCTTTCTCCCGCATCATCTCCTAACTTGGACCACAAATGTAAGCCTACGCGAGATGGAACTTGTTTGAAAGATGTCTCAATCGGCCCGGACCGGATCAATCGTCCACAGATTGGACTGGTTCCTCAATTGAGAAATTATTGTAAACTATTGCCTTTAAGATAATACTTAGTGTTTTAACGGACACTAAATAATTAGTGATTACTTTCGAGGAACTTGTTTAGGTGTTACTTGTTTATGGTAGCAATTGATGTGTTTAATAAATGCCAACAGAGTGGCATTAATGGTGAAAAGATAATAAGGCACTTAAGTGACAAACATAATATATATATGAAAAACTGACTTTTCTTTCATAAGACCTACTTCCTTCCTTCATTCCATTGTGTTATTGCATTTAGTAGGTAAATTAAGGGTCCAATTGACATAACAAAAGAGCATCTATGGGAATATAGCCCATTTTCATTTCTCAATACTACAATGAACACCTAGAAATAGATTCACCCTTCTTTTTAAAGATAGTGGCACTGAACGTGTTAAGTATACAGACAAGAACAGGATAATATATAATTAGTTTCTCTTTTAATTATTTTTTCTAATTTTAAGGTTTAGTTTTAGTTATTATAATTTAATAGTAGTTTTAGTATTGTATTTTATTTACACTCTGTAGTATCTATGTTTTTTATCAATAAAGTTTAAAGAACAGAATGATGATATTTTTTTTAATTTGAAACTTAAACTTTTGCGCTAAAGCTGCAGCTTCGAGTATCACCTCGCTTTTACAACTACGAGGCACTGAACTTCATAATTACCTGGAACTCAACGTTACAGTCAAAGCAATAAATATAAATAATACAATTTATTTATTATTTACAAGGCCTCAGGAATTATCGGCATTAGTGGTTGCGGGCGATATATGAGTTTGCGCAGCGGGAATATCGTCGGACTCGTCCGTCACTGGCTGGGGAGGCCTTCGACGACGGCCTAAAAACGCAACCACACAACATAGCTGAATAAGAGCTTATACAGCCCTTATAACCTTTAAACTAGACCTATAACGGCTGAATTAGCTCATATTCAGCTTCAAGTTTGTAAATACGTCGTTTTGCTTTTAGAAGGTGAAGCAAGATGAATAATAGTCCTTGCATCTTGGAGCCTAGATAGCACTTATTTATAGTGCGTAATAAACTCACGACGATATTGCTTGGTGTGATGAGTTGAAAGGATTTTGCGATACTTCTTTTTTAAACGGTTCCATATTGTTATTTAGTGATTGGCGTTCTAGTATTAATGTATGATCATTTTGATTTGGATTAACTAAGCCTTACAGGAAAAGACATATGATACAAAGAGACCTTGAACAATATAGTTTTGCTAAAAGTCATTGATAAAATGTGTTCAGAGGTTGTCTTTGAAGAATCTTTGTATTGATCTCGAGAGATTAGACGTACAGAATTGAATACCAGTAATTTTAATATAATTTATAACCTGTATTTTAACTCAGCTTTTAACTAGAGCTTTATAAAGCAAAATTTTTCATTAATACTTTCCCACCCAATACCATTTCTAAATTAAACACCATTTAATTACGAGCACGGAAACCAACATAGCTACCGTTACCCTCTAATGGTTGCAAGTTACCAAAAAACTCGTTCAATTAAAGGTCTCGAACAAAATTAAGCCTTCTTCGTTTAAAATGCATTAATCCGATCACTTGTCATGCGCTCGCGCATGCCGTCTCGCTCTAAAACCCGTTCCGGCCTCTCGCTCGCACCGTGACAAAGATTAAGCATTTGACAAAGGTTCTAAACGTTCGGATATCAATTGTACCTGCCAAGTTGATATGACACTTTTCAAATGGAAATATGTTTTTGAAGTAGGTTTTTGCGCTTAAACATTTTGAAATCGTGATTATAATTAAAGATTACAAGTTTTTGACAGGATGGGTGAGCTTTGCAATCAGTCAATTACTTCAATTGTGTGAGTTGGTTAAACCGTGTCTACACTACAGAGTATAAAAAATCTTGTTTGTAAAAACATTAATGTTGCTGTTCTTTTACTCTTAGATAATCAAACATATAATTAATGTAATATCGTGATGAGGTACATTTTCAGACTGTATATTATTGTATCTTTTTTACCCACCACTCCAAGATAGTGTGTAAAATGATTGTATTTTACACACTATCTTGGAGTGGAAATGGATACATTGGTATCCATTCTAATATCCAGCTCTTTGGCATCTGCTGTCTCCCGTCTCCCTCACACAATCGAAGCGCTTAACCTTTTTCCTTTTTCATTTTGGAAGTAACATGAACTCTCAATCTTGCGCTCAGTTTTTACGCTCAGTTAAACCAGACTTGGACCTTAATTTACGATTATCGAATAAAGACATACACCTATATCGATTCCAGTTTCTATATGCCTGTCGTGATTATAATACTTCGGCGCACGGGTTTTACGATAAGTCTTAGAGCCGTTTCGAAGAATATTTTTATATCAGCACCATACAGGCGTTTTACGGCTTTAGAAACGATTCTACATATACATTTTCTGATTGCTAGTGGAATTAAAGTATCTTTTTTATTAAGGTCATCTACTTCGTTCTTAACGCGTGCATTAAAAACGTTAATTATGATATCATTACCTTCCTGATTGACAGCTATTTTAATAACAACTTTATTAAAATGTATATAAGAGTCGGTGCAAAAACCGGACAGCCGGCATGGCGATTAACAATTTGGCGAGAAAAACTGTTTATGCATAATGAACGGTATCGGCGAGAACAGCTATATTAAAAAGGCAAGCAGGAGCTGCAATACTAGTCATCCTTCAAAGACCATATAGAGAAAATTGAAGTTACACAATATCATGAAATCATTACTGAACCATCGAATATTTTAATTTATACCTCGGTCCAACCTGCGCCGGGCAACAAGAAAGAAAAGGGTACAAATTGAGTGAAAAAGTGTCCCAATGAACCTTTAAATTGTTCTATACATGCCCCGAGAATACAATCTGGCTCATCAGTTCCGATAACATCTGTTGTTGGCGCGTCATTACAGTTTAAGACTTGTGCGGTTAGTTAGAGGGTGTAGTTTACATTGTTTACGTCCGCGCACATAGTTTCTTCACTACCGCGCCCCGTTAAGACTTGTGTATCCAGCGCGCTCATTTCAGAAACTACAACTCTATCACCGCCACTGGAAAGCTTGTTCTCGTTTGTATCGCGATCAGGTTTTGATTCTGCATCCACCGTTGCATTTGCAACTTTATATTTAAGCGTTACAGTTTCTTTTGAGTTGGGTTCGCTCGCTGAATGGGCACTTATTTGTTTTGAGAGGGTTTTATCGCGGCACGTAGGCCCGATTTGAATAAAAATACAATTTATATGTGTTGGACAGTTCGGTTAGCCGGTGTAGAGTTACAGAGCCGGTTCGGCTCCCAATTTGCTGGTGCATTTCTGAGTAAGTTATTAAGTTTCGGCTTGTCACAGGTTTGCGAAATTTTGCAGTCGACTGAAGTTTAATGGAGGCAACGAGGCGGTTCTATATCCTTAGGATCGGCACAGTCACATCAGGCTGTGGACAAGGGTCATATACGTTGAGCAAAATAGTGCTCAAAGAAGAACATTTTAAGAAGCTGATTGCAAAACTGCAATAAACATGTGGACAGTAAAAATGTGGACAGTTGTTGTTAACTTGCAAATATGAATTTTGTGTAAACGCATGTGATGATAAGATATGCTTAGTTTGTAAGTTGTAACTGTTCCTTAAATAAAAATAAAAATAAAATAATAAAAATGTATAGGTATTTGAAGAAGAAAATATATTTATAGCAACGCTCTATAGTAGCGATAAGCATCTGATCTGATAAGTTAAAGTGGGTAGCCTGTTTGTTTCCTGGTGCGCATAAAATTAGCATTTGATAAAATAATAAGTTAATGTCGTCAGGTTGTCAGGTGGTCAACGGTAATTATAATGACACTAATCTTTAAATAGAGCACTTAAAAATGTGCATTGTATATTTCAACCTCTATTTAATCATCAATATCATCATATTTATCTTTAGCCTACATCTTTTCCCATTTAATTAAAAATACTTATTTGTGCAGAAACCTTTGCGACATAAATTAATTCTTAATTCAACCCTAGCGCCTTCTAACCCATTTACGACCGATGCCGAAGGTCAGGCGTATGCAAATAGTGTATAGTATAGACCCATCCGGTGCAGTAGACGAAATATAATACCGAGTCAACACTGCGTTCCAGTAACCCGTTAGGACGGCGCTATGCGACATGTAGCTATTCATGTTTTTGACGTACATTTATAACAAAGCGCAGCAACAATCAAATAATACTAGGTTCTGCCCGCGACTCGTTTATATCGTAGCTCCATACAAACTTTCACCCCCATAGGGATTGATTTCGGGGATAAAAACTATTATATGTCCTGTCTCGGGACTAACTAAATCTATACCAAATTTCATCACAATCGGTCGAGCGGTTTAAGCGTCTAGCAAGGGGTAACAGACAGATAGCTAGATGGACAGCCAGACAGACTTTCGCATTTATAATATGAATATGGATTCGTTTTCTAGGTGAATATTATGCTTCCTATTATCGCGAGCACTAATCCGGTAAGTCTTACAAAGGATACTCTGAGGTAAAAAAATAAATTCCTATTGTTGAGCCATGACAATTATTTAAGAATCCCTAAAACTCGTAAAATGCGATTGCCTTTTTCTGATGAAGTCATTAATGGATAGGTATGTGAAACTTGCATGAAATTAACAAATAATTGATTTCGTTTTTTACTCTTAAACCATTCGACATCTCAAGGCAGTGACGAGTTGCAGAGAGAATTACAGGATAAACCTACAGTGATTCGTGTAAAGAAAGTTCACGTTTGTGGATGGCATCGAAGATCAAGTTTTCCTGGGAACAAGTTCTTGTAAAGCATCTCTGCCCTAGTACCTTGCTGATAAAACGGTTTGCATTTTATCAGAATTTTAATGTACTTACTGACTACTTATGACTTTAATAAGCCAGAAGGCATAGACCTTGCACTATTTTAATAGACGCTTATTAAGAATAGAATCTATGCACTTTTATAGTTTTAAACATAAAAAATGTTTTGAGATCATCATATCCTACGTATACTTCGATGACAGCAGCGTAATTCTTTAGAACACTTTATTCCGTTAAACCCGCTGACTACATACTGCATATAGCCGTTTTAAAAATGTCCGAAAAACTCGTGGCTAATTGAGCGTATTATAAAGATGCGATCGTGTAAGCGGAGCCGCGCGCGAGGCGAGGCGTGCGAAGCGTACGCGAATTCGGTTTCGGTTTCGCAAAAATAAGCAGGATAATAAAGGGTGTATGTGTAAGTATTGTGATACACACTGTAGAACCAATATGTACTTAAGTATAAGAGCCTGTTCACATTAGCGATTCTTTTCGGCGATTTATAGGCGATGCGAGATCGCGGCGTGCACGCGCACCTATAAATCGCCGAAAAGAATCGCTAGTGTGAACAGGCTCTTAAAGTATAAGTTTTAACACAATACTGCATAGTTCTGCTATTTTCGTTTATTTTTACCCTTAACTAAAAACCCGCCAAGTGCGTGTCGGGCCACGCGCAGTGTAGGGTTCCGTAGTTGCCTGTCTGTCTGTTACATCGACACGCAAAGTTGGCCTTTCCAAGTACACTTACCTCTAACAAAAATAAAGGCTTTAAGGCCCAATACCACGCAAACCAATCACCGAGTTGAACAATGGTTTAGAAACCCATTTTCAAACAGGCTATCTAACGAAAAAATATTACATCCCCACTTTACGTAATAGAGGACCCTTTTGGGAATAAAGGCATGACTTTGGGTCTATGTATGTATCCATCAATCAAAAAGTTTAAGAAAAACCACCGTTATCTTAGAATCTCGTAAATCGCAAATAAACACGCCCGGGCTCGAACCGGCGACCCCACGTCGAATCGCTAATCGCTAATGCGCAGGGAACGGTCGATGCGCCCGCGCAAGTGCGCATATGGCGCACGGGGTTTGGGTAATTGAGGAAACGTTGGGCTCTGATTGCCAGAGGCGTTACCATACGAAATTCGTATATCTCCACCTCTGTTAGCCCATGAGAGGGATAGAGATTCGACTTACGAAATGTGACTTGTCCCTGGCACCTCATAGAGCCTCACTTTCAAAACCACAATAACAAAGACATGAAACAACGCCAGGTATACATTAGAGATTATACTGTCTGCTAAGACAAAAGAAAATGCGGTCCTGAATTCCCTGCACGTCTATCATGGGACGGCCGCGACATACTCGCACTCTCGATTTTTCTCGCACTAGACTTCTTGTTCTAAGTGTTCTAATAAGAGAGAGACGGATAGTGCGAGAAAAATCGAGAGAGCTCGCGCGTCGTCGCGTGATGGCCGTGCTGCCCCCCTATTCCGTAACTTGTTTTAAGCTCACCTCAACGCTCACCCACAAATATATCTTGACACCGCGATGCGTAGTAACCAAGCGTAGGTAGAGGTCTAGTTTCGTGACGGGTGACCGGCGGGGTGAGCCGCATTAACGCTTAGCGAATAACAGCCCTGGTGTTGAATTCGTATGTTTCAGAGTCGTGACGCCTGTTATGACAATCATTTTTCTGTTCAAAATGCAAGTGTCAATAAGGCCTACCTAACAAAGATAGACTTTGTTCTAAGATTAGACCATAAAATGTTGCAAGTATATTTCGGATTATGTCTCAAAACTAGTAGCCGACTCTGGCCTAAGTTATAGAAAAAATAACACGGCGTATGGACTAATAAGGGCGAAAAGCTGTATGTGCATACAGCTTTTCGCCTGTCACACTTAGTCAACATGACTAATTTACTACGGTTGCAGCGATAGGGAAGGCATAACATGTTTTATTGGTTCTACTTGTAGAGCTAAGTATGATTTGTATGATAAGCTCCAAATAAGGCACTCCATTCGTCAAATTATGTATGTAACTTTTATAAGGCAACATCAACATACATGAAGCCACGTAAAAACGTTGGTATTGTTTTTACGTCACACCCGGCCATAAAGTTGCAACTACCGAACGCTAGCGTGCGGAAAACCCCACTTCTTGACCAGGGAGAGACGTAAAAGTTTGTACTCACCACTGGTGGTAATAAGGAAAGCGTCAGTTTGCATATTTATCAATCGGGTACTAAAGGTACCCGCTTGATCACAGGATCGAAGACATTCTTTGTTTTACCTCCCTCGGTAAGTAATGTACTATTAATATTATGTTAGAAGAGAGGAAACCGTATTTCGTCTCTGCTTCTCAATTTTACGGTTACAAGACAAATGTATGCACACTGCTTTTACCCCTTAATTCGATCGGTCAGTAATGTAGATCGTAATCTTTTACGGTCTCAATAATTATTTATGCAATCAAATTAAAGGTATCCGAACAAGTATATAATCACAGTACCGTATTTAAAATTCTGCCTTCATGAGACCCATTTAATAATCAATCATTATCCACATACGGTCCGAAAATGTCTTAATTGCGAGTTATATTCGAAACTAAAATGCATGCCAATTTTAACCCGTGACTTCAACCCTGTCCCTTAATAGTCCTTCATCCTATCTGTCATCAGTTGGAATCGCACACGACTTTTAAGCGTATCGTATTTGAATAAAGTTGGTATTTGAACGTGTTATATCCAACGAATGGTAGCAGTCGTGAGTTCAAATCCTAATTAACACCTCAGTGTACAGATAAATTGAGCCGATTGTGTACAGTGGTGGCATTTGTGGGGTTTTGCATTTAGTTTCTATGATTCTGTTGGGTCATCGTGCTTTTGATTTGGCGTGCAAGTATTCAGGGTGTTGTATTTCGTCATTCGAAGAATATAGCTAAATATGATGCTGGTAGTTTCTGTCATCTAGAAAATGATAACTCCGCTATTGATGTGAAATTGTCAATCAAATAATTAGGAAGCGGCAACGGCATCAGTGGGCGTAGCATGGTTGCCATTTTATCACTTATCGTTGTGGTAAAGACGCCCATCACGCTCTGACAAGTATGCGAGTGCGAGAGCGACGGATGCCTTATCCACAACGATAAGTGATAAAATGGCAACCATGCTTCGCCCGCAGGGCATAGTTGCATAAATGGTGGAACGAGCGTCGCTACATTAGCCTGATGACGACTTGACATGGCAAGTCAATGCCACTACCGAATAGACAATCTCCGGATACAGAGCAGCAACTGTACCAGTATTGGCAGGAGACGAGTTCCGGCAGTACTTTCGACCGAACAATAATGGGAGGATAAACCGGACATTATACTGCGATGTGGAGCAACTGGGGAAACAAAACAACAGAAGAGAAGCGGAACTGACAAAAACTGAGCTCTTTAATATATGCTGACGAACTTAGCTGAACTATCTAAGCTACCTATTTCATAGACAGATATGCGTCTGGTATATGGAAACATAGGAAAGATTAACATCGTAGGTGAAACCAGCCTTAATAATGTTACGGCAGAGGCTAGTACTAACTAACCTTGTACGTATCAGTCAAAAAGTTTCCATTGGCACCTTGATAAACGCCCAGCAACATCAGCAATATTACACTTGTCTCGGTATGCAAACTGCTATTGCTCACAATAAAGACGCTGGTGTTACGAGTAATATTACAGACTAACTACAGCAATATTATAGGCTAACGGCAATATTGCTGAACCATAGGAAAACCAACCTTATGGTTTCAGCGTCTGTGCCGCAAAGCGTCATAATTTGCATGGATACAGGGGCGAGGTGACAGACTATAAGGTCCCGTTTCGTTTAGCAATGGCATTAACTGCAGCTCGGGTGAACGCTAGTCAGGTTACGTCTTTACTGCGTCGTAAAGCGAAATTTCTTTAAGTGGCTTTTGGAATATGATTTTTTAACAACGGAGAGCTATTTGACTTTGCACGCTTTTACCCGAGCCAGGTGATTATTGCACTTCATAATTTTGTGCTATTCTCTCAAATTATATTCTGAAATTAACATGATGATGTAGGTTATATCTATGCTGAGTTAAAAGATCACTAGTTTGCTGTGAAAAACGCAGATTGGTACGTGCTTAATAGCTTGACTAGCATTAACAGTTTAAGTGAAGATCTAAGAGGTAGGTATACCGAATGCATTCAATATAATTGATGTCGAACAACTCTGTCTTTTACTCCTGTTCGAAACTAGCATCAGCTCTCTAGAATACATTTACAGTGACACTGAAGACCACAGAGCCTTCTAGGCTTATCTCTTAAGATGTTGTTCATGTAATCTTCCAGCGTAGATCACGTGTCCTATAATTTTCACTATCATTATATTTAGATACCTAGAAGATTTTTTTCAAAAAAACAACTTTAAATTCTTACTTCCCTTTGGAACAAACACCTGTTCTTTAGTAGAGTTGGCTTCTAGCAAAAGTGATCCATTGTTACCCGTTCTACGGACAACGGGTAACAATGGATCACTTTTGCGAGATGTCCACATGGGATCATTTACATCGTTTTAGTTCATTACCATTCTAAGCTATTTAATTAATGACATCTCCTAAAATATTAGACGATACAAATACAAATAATTTAATGACTGAAAGTGAGTAATTATAAAGTTGATAGTGGTTCCATGGTCCGTCACAATTAGCCGTTATACGTGTATGGCGTACAGTATTTAAAGATTCTACAAGCATGTCATTGAAATTTAATGTCCTAAAATCAAATGTCACAGTCATGTCAATACTATGGATGTGACTTATTTAATAATAAAAAATTAGGCCATACATTTCTATAGCTATACCAAATTTCAGCTTCCTATGTCAAACGGTCTTCGAGAAAACTGTTACAGACGGACAGCCTCCGAGTGAACGCATAAGTTTTCCGTTGGACCAATTTTGGTACGGAACACTAAAAAGAAATATTAATAGATACCATAATCCTGAACTCACCTCTCAAGGTGTTCGCTCCGTACAGCGGATGGTCGTAGGTCACGGGTCGGTACGCGGGGTGCAGGGCTGCTAGGTAGCTCAGCTCGCTGGTGGCGCCGGCCGCCGCTGCCGCCGCAGCAAGCCTGGTGGGCATACGAGGGTTAATGCGTTGGACTAGTAGGTCCATAGTATCCTATAGTCGTGGTCAGAATGGCGAAGAAGACACAGGGTTATCTGGGAGCACGGTAGTGCCCCCGCCAAGACGAGCCAAGCGATGCGCAATCCTTGCGTTTAGCGAAGATGTAGAATTTGTAGAGCGTGGCTGGTAGTGGTAGAGTTACGCCGTGTGGAGTAGGAAGCTTGGCGCTAATTGCGATCTGATATCTTTTTCACGCTGAAAGCTGTATGAGCTATGGAGTCTTGGCATCACTTTACATGTAATGTTTTTGGTGGGATTAAATTTGACTAGGTATACTATATGGTTAATAATCCAACTAAGGTTTAACCTGTGTAGTTTAATTTATAATTAAGTATTGTTTTTGTAAGCCCAATTTCATGTCCATGCTGTTTTGTTTGACGTTTAGAGTTTAGTTTATCTTGTCTTCTCTTCACTGGCGCTAGTGGTACTGTTCATGTATGGGCTGCGTTCATTTTTACCATTAAGGCCCATACGCACGTAGTGGTTTGTTGGGATGAAACTACTGACAGGCCAACAAACATTTATTATTTAATATTATAAAAAAAAACCGTTCATTGCTTTTTTGTGTATTTTATTTTTTATTTTTTATGTTTGTATTTTAGTTAAGTATATAGGTATTTCCTTTTAATTGTTATGTTTGTTACTCTCCGTGCTCTCACCGAATGGACCCTGCGGAAGACCAGCGCTGGCTGCAAAGTTAGCAACATGCTGAGCTGGGTCCATTTCGTGACAAAAAGGAAATGTGCTTTTTTTATTATTATCTGTGTTGTGTTTGTCACGAATAAATGTTTTGATTGATTGATTGATTGATTGATTGAAATATGAGCTTTCGAATTAGATGCCTGTTCTATAACCAGTATTTTATGGCACAGCAGATTTTTTTTTAATACAACGACGGTGGCAAACAAGCGTACGGCCCGCCTGATGGTAAGCGGACACCGCAGCCTATAGACGCATGCAACTCCAAAGGAGTAACATGGGCGGATGGGGGAGTAACGTGTTGACAGCAAAAGGAACAAATTCCCTCTCTCTCAACACAACGCATCCTCGGGAGCTCTGGCGACCTTGCTCACCTCCAGGAACACAACACTACTACAGAGCAAGTAGTAGAAATTGTATGACGCTGACTACTAGATAGTTATCGATCAGCAATTACTTTGGACACAGGTTACGTAGATTTTTTTTACAGAGATCTTTTTCTTTTAAATGGATTGACAGTTGCCTACGCTTACAAAACTTCCTAATATTTATCAGAAAAGTGTACACGTATTATGTAAGCATTAACCGTAACCTTCAACCCATTTCCTACACCAGTGGCGCTGCTATGGCTAAGATAATGTTAACATTGATACATTAATTACACTTCAGACTATCTCCGGCATTGTACGAAACAATAAACAATACAATACCAGAACCAATCCACAGGAGGCCGATGAGCAAACTAGCATAAGTCCAGATTTAACATTTCTCACAAAAGCACAATACCCTAAGTCTTTTTTTGGGCCTATTGAGAGCAGTCGAGCGAGCAGGCCCAAGGACTAACAGTGGGGTTCCGCGGCAAAAAGAACCCTCGCGATGTCATGTCAGTCTAGACGGTGAGGTGAGGCAAAAAATAAATTTTGGTGTATAGTTTGACTTTGATGCGCGAATTTGGAATTGGCTTTGAAGTTTGGTTTATTTTCTTGATTTAATTTGCTTAATAAATATATTAAGTAAGTATTCACCAAAAATATCAACAGCCGCTGGAAAAACTGAAAAAAAAAGTGAATAAATTTTGCTTCTCCGTAAAGACTGTATAAAAATAAGAAGTTAGGAGACTTCACTTTTGGTCGTTATACACGTATGACGTATGTAACTACATGTGTGCAATAGACGATTTGATATAATTATAAACTAAACTTTATAGACTTTCCGGGCAATACCATCCTACATAACTTATTCTAGTCAAGTGCATGTAAAAGGACTTTCTACCCTCTCTTTCTACCCATATGCAATATCAAACGTGCGCACTAGACTCAATACTAACAAATAAAGAGAATTGCGCGCGTAGTGCACTCCGTAATAAAATTATTAAACAAATCAACCTCATAATAATGCGGCTCCACAAAATTGTCGGGTGGGCTTGGAATAAAGAAATTATCCAACTTACCGGCCCGGCCGATTGCGCCCACGAACAAAGACGTAGCTTTCAAAAGAAAAACAAAAAAAGATGGCGGCCGAGAAAATAAACAAAACAAGTGCAACAACACTCGCGCGCCTGCGCCCCGCGTGACGTCTTCATGTACCCTGTCCTTTTCACGCACGCGATTATTTCGTCCTGACACGCGGGCGCGAGGGAGACGGGGATACGCTCTCCGAATAGAAAGAAAGTTTTGAAGCTATTGCTGTGGATGTGGAACAACTTTAACAGATTTCGCGCAGACAGCCTGTTTTGATTTTGACGTTTTATTTACGAGAGCTTTTGTTTTTGACGAAAATATTCCGGTTTACGTCTTGTATAAGGACAATGAGGATTTATATGTTTTTATTTCGGGAATATAGCGACTGTTGCCGTAAAACTGAGTGTAGTAAAACATATTATTTTGCTAGGTCATATTTTGTTGGGGAAGGTACCTAATCACCGAAAATAACCCGAACTCATAAATTCTTTCACCAGATCTTTAGTGGAGTTTCGAGACAAAATCCATAGGTACTAATATCATAAATGTGAAAGTGTGTCTGTCTGTCTGTTACCTCTTCACGCTTAAACCGCTGAACCGATTGAGATGAAATTTGGTATGGAGATAGTTTGAATCCCGGGGCCTTCCCCGGATAGTTTTTACCCCGAAAATCATCCCCCAAGGGGATGAAGCGGGGGTGAAAGTTTTGTATGGAGCTACGATATAAACGAGTTCCACGCGGACGGAGTCGCGGGCAGAAGCTAGTAGGCTATATTATGTCCCGCGTCCTCGCTTGCGTTTAATGTATAACGCGGGCGTACCTAGTATATCTACCATATTTTTTTTTTTTTTTTAGTTTATCTAATTCATTTTGAGATAGGTCTTTAAAGCAAAAATTCTAAGCTTAGACACTGAGTTACATAGGGTTCCTAGCTGTACAGGCAATGGATATAGGTACATTATACCTATATTTCATCTTGATTTTTAAGAAACTCCAATTTTGTAACTTTATCAGGGTTCCAGAAGAAGTAGATAACTAAACCGATCTAACCACAAGCATTTCAGAAATTAAAGGAGATAAATTATAAGTCTACCACTTTATGTCACTAACCGCAAGCACAATCAAATCCCTAGACAAAACTAGTTTTCCACTTCTAGTTTTTATCTTCAATTGGCAATTAACGCAAGCGAACCTTAAAAGTACCACCATTTTGAAATTCTAAGAGCCTTAGCAAAGACTCAATCATCTCCTTTTGAATCATTCATCAGGGAGGCCGCTTCTTGTATTTGTGTTGACTTCACAACTTTAATCGAATCACCTCACAACTCCAGTATAATTCGAACCGGGCTCTCCTAACAATTATGCGTAAACCGAGGTCAGATTTACACTGGTTTTTGCGAGTTGCCGGTAAATGCTGTGAACACATGCTTCGGTTTTTTCGCTCAATGCCCAATTAGTTTTTAGTGCTCGCTACACGATGCGCATTTGTTTTAAATGCATCCTGGTTACTGAGTTATTCTATCTTTCAGTGCATTAAATCCATACTAATATTACAAATGCGAAAGAGTGTCTGTCTGTCTGTCTGTTACCTCTTCACGCTGAAACCGCTGAACCGATTAAGGTGAAAATTGGTATAAAGATAGTTTTAATCCCGGGAAAGGACATATGATAGTTTTTATTCCGGAAATCATGCCATAAGGGGGTGAAATGGGGGGTGGAAATTTGTATCGTGCTACGATATAAACTAGTTCCACGCGGACGGAGTCGCGGGCAGAAGCTAGTAGTAAATATAACATTGTCGTTTTGAATGTTAAACCTGCAATTTACTTTGCGATTTAACACCCCATAGATTGAGAGGCGATCAAAATATTTGAAATCTGTTTATTGCCGTTTGTATGTTGAACGATGATTGAAGTGCTCATCTGGAATCTTGTCATAGGTTGATGACAATGAAATAGTATATGGTAGAACTAGGTTTAAAACTTGACATCATGTTTTAAAGATTTCAAATGATAAAACAGTATTAATATGATTCAAGATAACATTATGCATTAATATATAATAAACATCTGCTACTGTTTGTGAAATCGAGTTCTCATTATAATATTTTTATCATAATTAAATGGTTTGTATTCTTATGTCGCACCTAACATGAGATGTAACAGTAAGATAATCCAGATAAGAATCGGCGGGTATAGTTTCTCAACATCACAGTCTATACTTGGTTAGGAATATTTCTTATTAACGATATATATGAAAATATGTATGTTATGATGTTATATATTAGTCACACCATTACCTCTAGTACAACTTGCTGCTCTGTCGCTTCCCGCGCGACTGAGCGTCTCTTATCTCACTCGCACCGTGCAAATTCGAAAGAGGATCTTTCTCAACTCGCGTCGCGGCCCGGCGTCAGTAGTGCTGACCCCGCTGGTTTCGCCAAGGTGTTATTGATTTTTGTCACAGAGAAGTATTTTTGAAAGTTTGATACAATTTGATTAAACACTTTATTGGTAAGGTATTCGTACAAAATATATTATAAAATAATACATAGAGTATTTGATTTAATAACTTGTGGTGTCGTGTTCGAATAACGTCGAGTAATGTCGTTTATTAACCGACTTCAAAAAAAAGGAGGAGGTTCTCAATTCGGTTGTATTCTTTTTTTTTTTTTTTTTCAATGTTTGTTACCTCAGAACTCCGTCATTGATGAGCCGATTCATAATTTATTTTTTTTGTTTGTAAGTATATGCTTCCAAGTGGGTCCCATTTTTTTGAAAATTCAATTGGATGATGGGATCCATGAGGAATTGAGGGAACTCCTCAATTATATTAGGCACGCGTGTAGTGATTTTGGTATTTTCTATTATAACTCGTGTATTTACATCCGGAAATCATAAATTGGAGGAGTGGAATTGATGATGAAGACCACAGATGACTTACGGAATTCCTCAATTATGTACTTAAAAGTACAAAAGTATATCACAGATTCTGATAAGATTCCGTTGAAATAGCAACTAATGAAGTGCCAAGGGCGATCCTTGTGGAATCGACGAAAGTCCTCAAATATTATCGGGTCACATACAGCGATTGGGTTTTTTTTCTATAATAATCAACGCATTTGCTCTCGGAAATCAGTTCATGAGGTAAATTGGAAAAGAAATGTTCTCGTGGCTTGGCGGAGTACTAAATTGAAGTCGGTTAAAACTTTGTTTTTAAAGTAAATTATGTGTATATGTGTATGTGTATGCCATACGATTAAATAATCATAGTGTCACATTTTCTCTGTCTTTAAAGCTGTTGCTAGAAGTGGCGCTAGAAATGAGTTTCCTATATAGTTTCCTATTTGAAAAAACGGGCGTGTATTTGTGTATGCAAACGTCTCCGTTAAACTCTGTTATGTATCAGATCTGATCTTATCTTTGCTCCAACTATAAGAAGCCCTCGAAAGTATAGAAAACATAAACATTGTTAACAGCAACATAAACGTTTCTTGAAAACTCAAGAAAGGCGCACCACCATAATAGAGCAGGAGAGTTTACAAGGAAATTGGAAGAAATAAGGGTATATTATAGCTTCAATGTCATTTTCGATTCCGCTCAGATCTCAACTGGTCTTTGTAACCAGTCTAACAACATGCCCCTATTAGTACCCTATGACTGAAGGTAAGACAATCATCATTCGGCGCAGATACGATCGACGTCATCAATAACAAATACGTAGCTCTCCAAAAGGTCTTATATTGTAAAAAGAATATTTCTAAATTCGACTTTAAATCTTTATTAATTAGGTCTTGTTTCAGATGGAGCCAAGAGAAATATAATCTGTTTTGTAACGCCAACGTTCGATGCGCCTGTGACTTTATCTTCACGCGTCACCGCGTGGTATGAGCAGAGACAGGACAGACCTTTACAATAGACAAACCAACATAAGCTTGACATCCAATTATGAACAGTTGTTACGAACCTAGAGGCCTAACTAGATAATGCTCACTGACAAGTGCAAAACTTTTTGTGAATAGAGTATGTTGTTAAACCAGATTCCGTCAATAATAGTTTGAACATTTTTATTCAACTCAATCTAATCCATAACAAGTTTTCTTACAATGGTTTATTTATGCATCTCTTCTGATATCTGCTACTTTTTCAAGATTCATGATCAGAAATATTATAGCTTATTGATAAGTTCGATTCGGAAAGAGTAAACCTGTGCCTAAATCCTGTAGGGTTTTTTTTCAATGGCTAGCGGTGCGGTGGTAAAAAGCAGCCGTAGGCATCATATCGAACTGTTCGTCTTCTTAGTATGTTATGTTAGTATCGTCAAATTGTTATTTTGGCCATTGAGTTGTTATTGTTTGTCAAGCCATTTATGAGAAATACTGCGAGCCATCCGGTTGCCTCTCGGACACCGAAATTACGCGTCATTGCTTTAACTAGTAGTAAAGTGTACAAAATAATGTTAAACAAGGTAATTAAGTTATTTAATTATGAGCGGAGTTAAGTAAGAATACCTAAAAGTCAACGCTGATTAGACATAAAAGCAAAAAGTCATAAACAGGTAATATTTCTTCTTTATTACTAAGCTTTCGTCAGCCACGTACACACTTAATCAGCCTTTGCGGACAAAACAGCCTCTATACGACCAAACGGTGATAAAGTATCTAAAACGTAACCTTACTTACGCCTTTTTAACAGCAGGGTCAGTAAAATGTTTAAGCTCATTCCCAAAGGTCTAAATGTACAGAATACAGATTTATTGAGGTCGCTTTTGAAAAAAGGGTCAAAAGGACAAAAAGAACTGTTCACGTATTTGGTGAGAATTAAAGCGTGAAGGTATGATTTATTTTGTGGTTTTAGGTTGGTATTATAATTACAATTAGAATGATACATTAATATTTCGTTGGTTAAGTTTTTCGACAAGCTTTACTGAAGTTTATTCGTTTTTTATTGAAAATCAAAGTGAAGTCGTAAATGTAATATTTATGATAAACTTTGAACCTACCTAGATAGGTAAAGTTGTAGTGCTTGACTGGTGTAATACATGATAATTTCAATCTTAATTGAACAGATAGAAGTGAATAATAAGGTCAATATGTGTCAAACATTGGAACATTTGCCTTATTACAGGATCATATTTGTCTAATTCTGTATGAAGTTCAAACTATGAAGTAAAATGAGTATAGGTAGATGTCATCATCATCATATCAGCCGAAAGACGTCCACTGCTGGACATAGGCCTCCCCCAAAGAGTGCCAAAGTGACCGGTCCTGCGCCACCCGCATCCAGCGGTATAGGTAGATGTAGGTACATATAATTCACGTGCTATCATTCGTCCTTCGCACGGGGCCGGTCGCTAATATTGATTGATGTAAAAACTCATAGTAGGTAGGCAACTGTTTAAACACACACTATAATTCAAAGAACCAATCTGTAGGTTAATCACCACCTAAAATAACACCCTGTGAACACGGACAGTCTTCCGAGAAGGGCTGAAGTGGTCACCACGGGAGACTCGCCTTATTGTCCGACGCCTTATTAAATTTATGGTCACACTATGTCGAGTTTTTGTTAAAGAAAGCAATCAGTCGTGCTAAAGTCTACCGATTTTGAGATTCGAATTTGAACCTTGCTCATTACAAATCAGGGTCGTTTTCTGCAAGAGATTTAATGGCGGCCGTTTTAAATCCTGAAGAACTAGGACAGGAAGCGGTGTTGTTTTTTCGTTGGTATATTTTGAAAATTATCTTTTTTAACTACTGGATATGGGCAATGGGTCAATCATTGGCAGCAAATTGAGTTACAGGAAGCCATCTTCGGTTTTTTTGCGTTGATGCAGTGTCGGTCCAAAACAATTCTGTTAATGAGGTTAGATGGGCAAGTTAGACGGCTGAGATACAGGGCACTCTAATTATCAATATTTATCATCATTATCAATATTAATATTATCATGATGTCATAAGAGTATCTGACTCTGAGTCATAGGTGACCTATGAGATGAGTAGTTTTATGATAATTTCTAAACTATAGACAACTGTTATTGATTAATCTGCAGAACTGCATTCTGGATAAAAATAGTAATATGTATCTGCACATAACACTCGCACAAAAGATGAACTCGTGAACTAAATATAACGTAATAATCATAAGATTATTGCGTTGTTGACCCTTGCCGTATTGCTAATGAATTATATAGGAAACTTCAAATCAAAAATGTAGCCCCAAGTACCTTCTGTAGTTAGAATCGAAAGGTAGAATAGAGCTAAAACCCCGAGTTCTTTACTATAGAACGTACATTCCTTACATACAACCCGTATATGGAACCCTCAATTGACAGTAAACAGGCTGTTTCCAGGACTGCGCTAGTCGCGGTGCGGTGTATGGGAGAAGTAGAAAGCGGGCAATACAGTTTTATAAATTTCAATACACAGATGACAGAAAGAGAATCTTTCAGTCTATCATTTAACAATATAATATAAACCATAATCAAGTCAAGTCCACATGTATTAAGTAAGAGACGGGGTGAGTTGCACCATCTTACGATTACAGAGCAATCAACGTTAAAAATGGCGCCGGCTGCGGTCGTTCCATAGAAACTGGTCAAGCTTTCCATACATTCAGATTTTAACGAACACCGCTATTAGCTACAGATGTGTTGGTGCAACCAACCCTAAACATCAGAAGTTTATCAAAGTACAATCAATTAACGATGGTTATTAAAGATATTTAGACCTAGATTCTGTCTCATTTTCCATTTTTTTTGGAGAGCCTATTGAGTGTCCCACTGCTTGGCAAAGGCCTCTCCTCATGATCTCCATGCTTCCCTACTAGATGCTTCTTCCGCCCAAAGGCAAAGGCAAAGTGTTTTATTTGTTAAACATAGATGATGGCTGCATAGAAACAGGGATGTTATTTTTTGTTGACATTGGTAACAATTTGAATTCTGTAATTTATTATAAATCCTTATCGCTAGAGAATCGACACTCTTACGCATTAAAGCAATCCTGAGGAATACATCCAGGTCGTCCCGCCATTCACCATGTTTTGTTATATGGTTTTTTGCGAGTTCAGACACGCTTTAGTGTGTATATGAGGGACCATATTTTTCTTAGTCGATTTCTTTATTTCAGTACAGAATTAAATGGGTAAATACTATTACTAACTTTAACCCTCGTTCTCAGCTTGAATCCCGTCGCTTAGCAGTCATACCAAAGATTGACATGTCACTGTGGACCTATTGGCAAGCTGTTTATGTTCCTCTTTTATAGCCCATGCATACCCACATTCGCTTATACAGCCGCTTTATAGCTTGTAGCTGAATAAGGAAACAGTATTCAATCATTTTAGAAAGCGAGTTTGGCTTTATAACTTTTGTTTCAAGTGGTTTCTTATTTTGCTAACCTGGAATGATGTAGGTTGGATGTAATAAAACTAACGGAGTTAGCGATTAAATACTTCTACAACAAACTAAGTATAGATATTAAAAAGATTCTTGACTGTAATTCGGTGCTGTCTGAAAACCAGCGCTTAACTGCGGCGAAGACACACACAATATGTGTCAATTGTATTGTATGTCTACTCCCTTTGTCTCTGTGTATCTTTTGTTTAGTGAATAAATGTCTTCTTTCTTTCTTTTTTTTGTAAATATCTATCACAAAATTACACTCAAGAATCTTTTTGGTATACCTATCATTGGCTTGTTGCAATACGCAATATGTTGGTTTTTATCTATTAAAATTCGAAAGTTCTACATCTGCAATTGATCCCGGCCTTTGCCAGGGTAAGGTTTCCTACTCGCTTCCCTCCACTTTGCACGATCCTGGGTGTCTTCCTTGGTGAGCCCCTTTTCGGTCATGTCGGGCTTCACTTCTTAGCTCTGCAATAGGTGACTAAATTTATATTTTTAAAAACAAATTTAGTGGTAATGATTGGGGCCTTACTTTGCAAATGTCAAAACGTTTTAGATTTATTGGGTCTTAAATATAATATAAGGACGAAACGCGTTCAGTTGCGGCAGACTTCACTAATTTCGACATTTTCCAACTGCTGCATTACAACTAACTGAGACAATTATGACTATTACAATCGTTCACGCCCATTAATCAACGACGTTTGTATTATGACAGATTATTCCCTGACTGCCATGTTGGCGGCGGCGCACGCGCACGCGCAAGGTTTGCGTTAATGGGCGCTTATTGTTTAATTGGAACGTTTGCTGACTGTTAAGATTTAGTAGTGATGTTATTTAGTAAATATTTTGACAAGTTACTCGCAACACGTTCCAATGACAATGCATTTGATAGACCCAACGTAACAAATGGTGACCGGAATTCTATAGCATCCGTGTTCGGGTGAAGACCAAATTCTTGGCCAATCGGGCTGGTTAGTCGATAGTTAGCCATACAAACTGAAAAAGTGAACAAAGTTCCGTTGTGACACAAAAAATAACCATAGAATTGCGTGGTTACTTTTTGTGTCACAACAAAACTTTCATAGAAAATTTAATTGAGTAAGTTAAGCTGGCCGAGACATTGGTCTTTACCCGTTCGCGAACGTGTTAAAGTTTTCAAAAAAAATACCATCATCATTTCATAATGAACTTTCAGATAAATTACCACCATCGTTATCAAATGATAAGTGACACGTTCGTTGACAGGGATGCCATAGCATTCGAGTCATCTTAGATATTGCATTAGACTGATGTGGATGTCTATATACTAGGTACCACGCATCGGGGGCTACTACGGGCCTGGGGTCACATAGATAAGAGGGAATAGGTTTGATTTCCCATGCTAATAATCTAGATTAGAAAATTTACGTACACCTGAAATAATCTTCCGCTACGAGAAACTCATTAGGTCCGAGCTAGGATCCGAATCTACAAACTAAAAGTGGAGTCCATTTCGTGTCCATTCCAAAACCTTGAGTTATTTTTATTTATTTCTTTTATTTTCTTTATGTAACTGTTTGTCACGAATAAATGTTTGAGTGAGTTTCAGTTGAAAAGTCGTTGCACAAATACTTCTTTTACGCAATAGCGTGGCGCCTTAAAAATCGTCTATTTTAAGTCATGTTAAATCTAAGGACACAGCTACTACGTATTATAAAGAGAAACTGAGAAGAAATACCTTTTCAGTTGCTTCAGGGAGTAGACTATGTAATTATAACATAATTAAGTCATTCAGCGTATATAAAAAAAGTCATTATCTATTATTTATTATTTATCACATTATTGAATATTGCGCAAACTGTGAATATTATTCAATCGGTGACCCATTTGTTAACAAGTAATTAAGATAGACCGGTCAAAGTTCGTGAGTCGCGGTTTGGCAATAATTGAACATTACAATATAATTGTCATACTTACATGTTCAGCCGTTAGATATTTCTACGCCCATAACAATTATTACTAGCGATGATGTATGCAAAAAGTAAGGTTAAAAGTGTCACACATTGTATGGATGATGTATGTTTTGTGTTTTGTAACAATGCGAAAGCGGCTTTTTATAAAAATATGCGAGCTAACTACTCAGTAAGCAAAGTCAAATCGAATCAATCTTATAGTTCTGAATTATGGAAATAAACAATTTGATATGCTAGACCTCATACTCATCCTATATGTTGATTAAATAAATGATATTTTGATAAAAAAACAACGGTATTACATGATCCAAAATCACAAGGCTCGAGGCAGCGAAATAACCGTTATTCGAACACCCAATCCATACCGAGCATTGATCACCCAATTTAATCATTTATTCAAATTGTTAACGTTCTCTAACCGCGGCCAATTTGATGGACATCCTTCTATAAATCATAATAATCATCTCGTGATTGGACAATAAAGAGTTAAAGCCAATCCCTTGGTAAGGGCGGTAGTTAACTTCGTGATATTGAGATGTAGCCGGCAAGTGTCGGGCCTCGCATATTAGACACGTAGATTAGATGAGTGTTAGATGAAACTGCTTTTGCCAGGCGTTCAAACGGACCTACATAAAAAAAAAATTTTTTTCTTACATTTTTTTAGGTCTGTTTAAAACTATACTAATACCGTAAACTACGTATACTAGTACCGTTAAGTATACTGTTAATTTAAACTCACGCATTAATTGTCACTACGGCCGGTGTGTTTCGAATCATTTGGGAGTCTTCTGTGGATTTTCTAACAAAGGGTGATTTTTAATTCTTTTTATTGTTGTTATTTATGTAATTGTGATTACTGATTACCGACCCTTTTCTTATTGCTAAATTAAAATTGATCAACGTGTTTAATGTAAGGAATAAAAATATTTTTCGCATAATTCCATTCATATTGTATTATATATTATGTAACGTAACTATAGGATCATTTTCTTATACGTTTAAAATATCATCGCATATGTCATCCCAAACGATCCAAGGACTGCTATTGCATCACACTATGAATCAACTAAATTTTTACGGCAGAAGCGCCGAATTAAAATAGACCATAAACCAGAACTAGACCCTAATAGTTTTATGGGTCCCAACACGTGTCGAAATCGGCTTTATAACGGCTGCTTACGGCTGATTTATGAACAATGGCTTTAACGAGCCCCAGTTTTCAATATTTATGTTTATTCTCTATTAATGATGCATCTGTTTCTTTGAGTTGATCGACGGCTGGAATTGAATCTTCAATGGATGCGGGGTTATAAAATATAGTTTATATGTGATTTCTATAAAACAGAAATTATTTACTACTATGGATTAAATACTACTGCCAAGGGTTTGCTATTAAGACAACCAGGTGGTTGGTCTATGATGGAGAGGGTAGGTACCCACCCTCTCCATCATAGATCAACTTGATGGCACCAAATTATTGTATTCTCATTTTACATCACAAATCTAAGACTTGTCCTCATGTCGGTGGAGTATTTTCCATTTCTCTCCATTATACACCAGTCTATTGACCAGCTTTTTAACCCCCGACGCAAAGAGAGGCGTGTTATAAGTTTAACGTGTCTGTGTATCTGTCCGGTATCGTAGGTCCCAAACGGATGGACCGATTTGAATACGGTTTCTTTTATTCGTAAGCTGGTGTGATCCCGAGTGTTCTTAGTCATGTTTCATGAAAATCTGTTCAGCCGTTTTTGAGATATTAGACTTTGAAATGAAATGTCGGGAGTTTTTCAACTTTTTCCTTTATTTGGTCCATATAACTGCGCCGTGGTCCCTTGCTTCTCTTGCCTTCTATCTTTCCTTCCATGATGGTTTAAAGAAGTCGTCTTCATTGTGATCGTCATTTAGGTGTGCTATAAATACTAGTAAAGTTTTAAATAAAGTATGATTACTTTGTTATAAGTTACATGTTTGTGATTACTTCTGTCTTATTTTTATACATGCGTAGTCAAAATGCAAGATTTGAACATATAACTCGTGAACTTTATTGTTTAAGTACTTAAGTACTAGTAATATTTAAGTAATAGAATTTCTCCATAACCTATCCGTGTTATCCCCAAGTATTTTATTTTACTGAGTCCGTTTGCAATTTGCTTCAGTATGCCAAACCTTTAAGTAGGAACATTGCAATACGTTCGTTCCTAGTTAAGTTAGCGCTAACTCTAGACGTCGAGTTAAAACAAAAGGTTCAAAGTTATACAACTGTTAGTATTCTACAACTTACAACCTAAGTCGTTCGCTTCGACATGCTCTTCAAATTTAACTATAACTATCGAATAGTATAGTTAAAGTTACGACGCAGGTTATACAGGATGTATTTATAACTTATATAATTTACATACAAGATTTCTTTATTATGCGCAGAAGACAAAATAGGTTTGCTATAACCACCTGGAGTACTATATTTAGCAAACTTTAATACAGATTACATATATATATATACAGAAAATGGCTCTGTTAGTTAAAATATGGTTTGCCTCTTTCACACAAACACAAATGTCAATGACAGAAGAGAATTCGAACTTTGCCGCCATTTTAATTAAAATTGATTTCATAGTCACACATAATATATTTATTTATTTAATTTACTGCACAGTAACAAGTTACAAATATAGAAGGTGAACTTAATGTCATAAGGAATTCTATTAGTGAACCTTTAAGCCAAACGGAAAATAATCATAGCTGTCATTAACAACTTACTAGCTTCTGCCCGCGACTCCGTCCGCGTGAAACTCGTTTATGTCTTTCACCCCATTGGGGAATGATTTCCGGAATAAGAATAAGAATAATAAGAAAACTATCCTATGTCCTTCTCGGGACTCAAACTATCTCTACACCAAATTTCATCTAACTCGGTTCCGCGGTTTAAGCGTGAATAGGTAACAGTCAGACAGACACACTTTCGCATTTATAATATTATGAGTATGGATAAAGTGTTTTCAATATCTAAAACATTATACTTCATGAATTGTGCAATAATATTGAAATAAAAAACTCCCACACCGTAAGAAACAGGCAACAGCAATGTCTAAATAAGGAGCAATAAAGCCCGAAATGGAGTTTGGTAGCTTTTTAATCCATATGCAGCGAAAATAAACAAGATCGCCTATTGTAAACAATTGCAGTGCGTGTGCGCAGTACACACGCTGCGGGTAGTGGGAACAGGAAATTAAAATAAAGCAAAAAATATTTTTACATGCATAAACGTGCTGTTTGAAAGTTGATAGCGAAATGACTAAAGCCGTTTGTGACTACTACTTTCTTGTCCAAACTTTCCAAGCATAGCTTCAAAAAGTCGTCATCATTATAAGCTGCTGCAAAATAGTGCTTGTGCTCATATCTTGCAGACGTGATCGAAAATTTATTGACGAGGGTAGCTCATCATAGCTCAAGACGAATACACATCAAAGGCTGATAGGGCGAATCCAATAGCGTGGATTGTACGTATTTGATCTACTAAAAAAAGGCCCGGGCAAAGAGCAGTTGTATCCTTAGACATCCTGTCATGACAATTTAATGTAGCGAGAATTTCATACTCTCAAGCAGTACCTACCGCCTTAACCCATTTCAGCGCTAATAAAGACACACACGCGTCAGAGCGCTACGGGCACTTTTCGCTGCTTATGGAGATTAAGGTGCTATGGACTTCGGCGTAGCGCTATGAGCGTAGTGTGGCAGTGACTGGGTTATATTATATATTAAATTATTCTTGATCTAAAGCCACTACCGCCTGTGCTTGTGCACACACAATATTACGCCCGTTCGCTGACGTACCGGCCGAGACTGTTTACAAATAAATCATCCAGCATTATTTTATTGCCCAGCCGGCCCTGCCCACCCTAAGCTCTAGGGCGTAAGGGTCAGAATGCAGCAGCGGGAGAGGAACTTCCGCCGCGCAGGTCATCGGACTTCGTGCACGTGAAATTATGATTATTTTGAGGTACGGATGTTGGGGAGGAAAGAGGGAAGGTTTTGACCAAAATGTGACGGTATGAGAGTACTGTTAACTTCATAATTCTAAATGATTACATCCAAATCAGACACCAGAAGCGTA
Source organism: Epinotia bilunana (assembly GCA_947049275.1). NCBI lineage: Eukaryota > Metazoa > Arthropoda > Insecta > Lepidoptera > Tortricidae > Epinotia > Epinotia bilunana. The sequence goes on along the minus strand of OX346275.1, from coordinate 9,135,108 downwards.
AATCAAGATAAAGATCCTCGGTATCCATATCTTCCATTGATTTAATTTTCACTCTCTCATTGATTGATTCAAATGGGATAATTAATACTACTGTTATGTAGTTAATTCGCTCATTTTACTATTGTTTACGAAGTCCCCACCCCATACTGGGCCAGCGTTGGAACTCCAGTCCCCCTATTCTCTAACTTGTTTTAAGCTCACCTCAACGCTCACCCGCAAATATATCTTGACACTGCGATGCGTAGTAACTAAGCGTAGGTAGAGGTCTAGTTTCGTGACGGGTGAACGGCGGGGTGAGCCGCATTAACGCTTAGCGAATAACAGCCCTGGCCTGAGCCCAGCAATGGCTACATGCTCGTAGTTGCATTTGCTATAAGTTTTTAGGTAATATGCTATACATATACGTCCCAAATCAATATCACAAAATATTATATATTTACTATAGTTAGTATATTATAATCGTGTTATATTTTTCCGTGCAAACGAAAAGTTTACTATAACAGCATTCTTTTAGCTCGTCCAACATGAGTTAGTGAGGCTCAATAAAAACTCAATTTATCGTAATTAATATAACAAGGGCACTGTGTTTTAATTATTCTTTAGTAATAAATATTCCTCGGGCTATCGACGCGACCTGAGATAACGGAGAATTCATTAACTCAACAGTAAGATGAGCATTTTTACTCCGGGGCGTTTAGTAATCCAAATGGCATCGTTGTTCATCTAAAAATTCTCTTTTCCAATGAGTGTGCTAAAAGCTGTTTTTTAGTATAGATACTAAAAGACAGCTTTTAGCACAATTATGTTTTATGCATCTGAAAGTAACATTTGCATAAGCATGGCAAGTTCAATTTGGGTGTGTTTCAGTGTATTGGTATCAATTTCTCTCTTGTTTTTTTTATCTGTTATGTGTGAGTAAATAGGCTCATAGGTAATCCTTTTCAATATTGCTTATTAGATATTCACTATCCCAATATTGCACAAAGTTTGGTATTAAGATATATACTGGGTGTTTTAGGGATCATGATCCAGAATGATCAAATGCGAATAAGATGATCAAATTGAACAACATTTCCCATGAGACCAACTACTAAATCGCAAAAAATGTCTGCTATTCTAAGTATATAAGTTGTTCAGTATGACCCTCTTTTTCGCATATAGTCATTCCGGACCCCGAAAACAACCTGTATATGCTAATATTAGAGAAAGTAAGATACAGGTACTTGAGTATTGTATTCTTCAAGAGACAATTCAGTTTTTGCTGATCAACGTTCTGGAAGGCAGTCACTTCATTTAGCTTATATCTTTTATCACATCTGTGTGATGTCTAGTGTCATTACATCTGCATGATCGGGTACTGACCTCGTCATGCCACAATGACAGCACTGTAATGTAAATTTAGACTTGATGTGCTTTCCACGAATGACGTCACGTTCCATTTGAGCTTTTTGAACTTATTACTAGAGCTTTCAAATGGATAGTTACGTTTGACAGTTTTGATGGAAGCTTGCCAATTGGAAATATTGCTACAAGCAGATATGAGTACGGTGATGTCATTGACTTGACTTTCATTTCCATTCTGATTCGTTATACATAGATTTGTTTACATTGGTGCACAGCAAGCAACTACATAGTTGCATGTACCTACTACTAGTGACACTGAGCTGTAGAAATCAAAGCCTGATTTTTTAAAAATAAAAACTATAATTTCGAAAAACTGAATCGATGAAATAATTCTATATGATTATTGTAGGTACAATAATCATACATATGCTCACAAAATTTCACGAGTACCGGTTAAGAAATGCGACGTGTAGAAGAGAACAGCCGGACATCTGGACATCCGGACATACGAAAGATGTTTGGCCCAAGCTGAAACGGAGAACTTCGTTCGCTTCGCTCGCTCGTTCAATAAATAAATCGCTATATTGGAAAGGTTAAATTAAATCGATGTAAAGGCAGTTCTTTAGGAAAATATTTCGTGCAATCTATTGAGAATTATGTATAGTATTGGGATAGTACTGAATTATTCACTGCAGTACCAAAGTGCATAACTTTTTTATAATGTAATAGCGTCAACGGGAAAATTTAGTATTCATGATTCTCTTGACAAATGGAAGTTCATTAATTCTAGGTTTTGTTAAAGACACCTACAACAAACCTAGGTGAAGAAATTTTATATTACTTTCGCATCGTACAAATTAATAATGTTTTGCCCGACCTTTAGGTATACAGGGCACACACTGCGCACACGCATTGCGTATTTTTAAATAGTCTCACTTTTTACCACCAAATGTACAGTGTTATAAAATCGGAATGAATCGTAAAATGCCAGTTGTTAGCGCGGGGCTATTTTTTATTGAGATGCTGTTTAACGGCCCAGTCCTCCAGGGCTCTGACCTTTAATGGTAACAAATGCTTGTTAACTGCCATATATGGAAGAACGTTAATAACTAATTATGAAAACAACATTGCAAACCAGCAATATTAACAAAATTAAACTAGTGGCCCTGTGAGCTGTAAAACTCGCAAACCTGTCTTTTTTCCAAACATTTTTTTTTATTTACAAAAATCTGATTCGACTATAAAAAACAATATAACTATCGCACCTGCTCACAAAATTTCACGAGAATCGGTTGAGAAATGCGACCTGTAGAGGCACACAGGGAACAGCTAACGGACATACAAAAGAACGAATAAAAAGGAAAGAGTAGGTTAGATACCTATTTTAATTAAAGGTGAGCTCATAAGTCTGTTTAACAAATTCATAATAGCACATATTTTGATATTTTCTGAGAATTACATAGCACATAATTGGATATTTTCTGTGCATAATACTTTTCCAAAATGCATCCCAATCGTATCGACAATTTATGCCGCGATCTTTGTAAACATACGAAGAAAAATAAACACGCACTCGCATAAGTTACGATCACGGGATTCACGGGTGTAACGTATCGCCTCTTAAATTGTTTCTTAATTATATGCGGTAATTAAGCGCGTTCGATTTTATACCTTAATTTTAAAGACTGCCAAACCCGTGATATTAAAAACACAGTAATACTTGTCCGGTCGCTAAAGGACTTTATATTAATTACTAGCATTTGCCCGCAACTTAGATCGCGTTGACTTCCTTTTTTTGGACTTTTACTGGGGTGAAAAGTATTCTATACCTAACTTAATCCAGTCTATACTCTAAATGTATACTAAAATTTATCTTAATCTGTTCAGCCGTTTTTGCGTGATTTTCAGACTTTCGCATTTGTAATATTAGTAAGATTGTGATTTAGGTACGAGTAGGTACGACCACATCCTTGTATGAAAGTATATACTTACTTACATCTTGGTTCGTATTAATCCATTATTTTTATTGGCGACAAACCTCACTCTCTAATAATGACATTACATGATGCCATTATCACATGATTTTTCCAACAAATTGCTAAATCGCTTTATTTGCTTTTCTTTAAAAGGCTTGATTAGTATTTAAATGGTATTTTTATGTTATTCGAAAAGGGTTCAAAATCTAAAAACATCTCACTTCGCTAATAATCGTTGTCCCACGCAATATAACAATAATAAAATTGAATATTTTGCGTTTGCTTCGAAATGAAATCTTATGAGACCCTGTTGGACATAATATCTTACATTTTTAACGTTTTTATTTTATATAACTGTTCTGCAGATTTTTTTTATATTTTATTAGTCTATATTGTATTGTGTCCCACTGCTGGGCAAAAGCCTCTCCTTTTTTCCGCCACTCGACGGAAAAGGAGATCGCGGGATGACGACGATTGATACGTTTTGTACGGATTGGCGAACACTAGCACAGGACCTGTAGGTTATATAAAAAAAAAACCTATCAACCTATCCGTATTCAAATAATCATACAAGTAGGATTTAAACGTAATATCCAATATTCTACTTTATATATTATTATACTACTTATTCTACTTTACAATAACGTAGGCAATCCCAGGAGATAAAATATAGCCTATAACCATCTAGAAAGTCCATTCTACACGCTGGAGAATATTTGTAATCGGATAAGCGGTTCCGGTAATTACCTTTACATAATAAACTTACAAAGCTGCAATCTCACACTTATTATTTTCATAATATTATTATATTATAGATATAGTTCAGTGGCTTTTATATTATATTGAGAAAATATCAAAAATATGAAAAAGATCTATACCACATAATGGCTAGAAAATGCACGAATTAAAAAAAAACATCTTTTAGTACCTAGCGCAGCAGATTCACAAGAAACGTATTAATTTAATTGTCTTATCCGCAAAATTGCACGTGGAAAAATATGGAGTTTTCGCCTGCAACTTGAACCACAAAACAATTTCACGTTTTTTCACACAAAATGACCACATTTTGTCCGGCCATCGCATTGACACTACCGAAGCGATCCTATAAATAACACGTTTTATGTCGACGCCCCGGCACATTTCGGCTTCCAATTTATACGGATATTGTCGAATGCACCTTAGCACTTAATTCATAATTTTACGAGTTAATAAACTTGTCCCAATTTTATATTGGTATATACCATTTATTGTTCACGGATATTACGTGGTCTTATAACAATATATTTTGTCAAAAGTTCATATGAAAATATTTTGTTTTAAAATTCGAAATATACTTCGATATGCGCCAGTAACGAGAATTAGAGACAGAGGGCAGTCGATTAAGCTATCTAGTTTAATGTCAATATTGACTGCACGATTTTAAAAGACTTTACTACGACTGTTCTCTGATTTAACTCGATTCTCGCCTTAAGTTTTTTTTTAATTAGTGACCATAGATAGCTTCAACAAATAGCTTCAAAAATGTTGTCTATTTCAGTGTCATATATATTTAAAACATGCCGAGACGATATCGGTTGTTGTCTCAGCAAACAGAAGCAGGTGCGAGTTTTCCGACCAAAAGCTCTTTGATAACGTATCAGCTTTCAGGGTTGTGCTATTTCTATACAGCAATTTGTAAAATGTAAAGGATTTTACAACTTTAATATTCAGTGAGATAATTAAATGAATACCAAACACTAATTGATAGAAAATACTAGTTTTCACACCTGAAAAGAAAAGAGTTATTGTTGTTCTGAAATGAGGGATATCAATTTTCCTCATCGAAGGTGTGAAAAGCAGTGGTGACCAAAATTATTTCCGTCTCAAGTGTGAGCTCTTGAATCCCTCGTTACGCTCAAGATTGAAGCCCTTGAGACACAATGTACTATCGATGCCATTACAAAACTCTTGGTAAAGATGGGCTTGAAACGACTTAGGGTCGGTATACAGCGTTCGTATATTTGACCATAGATTGTGATTTGACAGGAGCTAACCCCACTTTGACGTCTGTTATTCAAAAGATTTTAACTATCAGATAGGTACATTTATTCGACGACGACGCCTAGTGGGTAGGAGCTGCCTATAAAGCTGAAGGTCCTGGGTTCCTATCCCGGTAAGGGCAAATGTGTGTGATGAGCATGAATATTTGTTTCTGAGTCCTGGATGTTTGCTATTTATTTAAGTATTTATATCTATTAAATATATCGTCATTTAGTACCCATAACACAAGTTTTATTGAGCTTACTATGTGTTAGTTCGAAAATAAAATTAATGTTATATTTATTTATTTATTTCAATTTGATATCGTTGTGCATTGCGCATTCGATCTGACACATTAGCTTGGTGGGCGTGGAAGCGAGATTGAATATATTTTATGCAGCAACATTTGCATTTAAACGTAGCAGAGAGTAACCGCGCCATAGAATGATCACACAAATCAAAGCTTTAATTGGCAGAATCCCAATACTCAGCGACATTTTCACATTACCGAAATTAATCTAATGCTCTTTCTGTTACACTTAAACCAGGTACTGCATCTACAACCATAACTAAAAACCATGCAAATTAAAATTAACTTCGAGCAAGTTAACTTCGAGAATAATTTCTTAGCTTGCGCGAAACAATGGTCGCCACTAGAAACGCTTAGCAATTGTTTTCTGAAAAATAAGGCTTCGTTTATTCCGATACAGGTTCAATAATTACTTGGTGGGCTTTGCCTTATGTTATTGTAAGGCGTAGAGTAATAGGTATGTTGCTCGGTGGATTACTTTTATACCTATTGTAAACCAGTTGATGGTATATTAGGTAAGGAAATTATATCAAAATTGTTTTTACTAACGAAAACCGAGACTACATGGTACATGTGACCGTAATAAGTAATCTGTGTAATTTACTTACGCATAATTTATTACAAATGTTTTTAGAGAGACAGCTTGAAGAGTTTTTTTGAGGCGTTTCGTCTCTTTAAACCAATCCTCCAGCCAGACTCAAGTGTCCCTGTGGTTTGTTTATTCGAAAAATGTTTCGTTTCTGATATCGTCGTCAATTTATTGAACACTTGCCTGCTCGGTTTAAATTTTATAACAGTGGCTCCTAATCATATGCACGACTCCCTTCTTGAGACCGCTAGTTAAACCTAAAAGATTCCGTTTCCTTTTACACCGACAGACAAACATACATATTCATGCGGGCCGACTCTTAAGCGTGACTAACGCAATTTGCGTACAATAAGTGTTAAATAATCAGTTATTTTTAGTTTTAGTCTTTATTTTTAGTTTTTTTTGAGCCGCGGGACGCCAGCGATGAGCTATTGCTTCGGTGATTAACCTAAATTATATTTAGCTGTTTGTTTTTTTTTGTGAGTAATGGATTATTTTAAATTGCTGAAATATACTCATGTGTTTGTGTTCTACTGCAAAATACTCCGTCTCATATATTCGTGAACTTTGTGCTAGGTACTTATAGAAAACTGGCATACTTGCGAAGATAGGTCCGGTTTAGTGAATGATACAAAAATTAAAACCTGGACCTAGTCACCACGTTAATTTTAAAACTCAGTGGTTGACTGGTAGCGAACGCATTAAGGCATGAAGTCCACCATTTGTACTTTCCTGTACTTAATGTGCAAGCATATAAATAAGCTTGTTTTTCTAATGTCAATCTAAATTACGTAAGTACGTTTACATCGATTAATCTCCTCGATTGCATGCATGAGCACTAGCAAATAGACTTAAAAAATAAAAATTGAACTAAAATTGAAGCTTATTTTAAACCCGTAGCGCAAGATTTATTATTTTTTCAACTCCCAATAATCGAGCGCGTGGACTAAAAGAACTCGGGTCATGCAACGTCGCGTGCGTGTGCGCACAGTAGCAGCCATTTTGAAAAGTCGTAAGTCCCTATGAGCTGTCATCTACATAGACCCTTTTCAACCGCGCGGTAGCTGGTCGATTGTCATGGAATAAGGGTGTAAGTACATTAATATTATGGTGGATTTATGTTGTTTTGTAGCCGTGCAGTGGCACAATCGACTGCGGGCACTCATTAAGCTCTTAGGAGCGTGTTAGCTCTAAGATCGATTTAAAAATCATCGTTTAGGTCTGCTTAATGCGTCTGGGAATTGTTTTAAGGCGTTTTCCTTGTAATTTTTTAGGTAAACACTATTGACTTTATAAATGTATACACCCATACCCCTGCATAAGAGGTTAATTATTTTTTAATAAGTACCTGTCTCCCAGATGTTTAGGTGTTATACCTAAAAATAACTCTTATTTAATTTAGTCGTGAGTTACACTTAAGATATTTTGAATGGTCTTTTTAGCACTAAATTTCTAACAAACTGTTAAATAATATTTTAGTATAAGTTATCACAGTCAATATGGACATTTACAATTTTATGACCATGTCAAAAACGTGTATTTCATAAAAAGGGTGCGAAATACGTATAGCGGAAACATGATTAAAAGAGGTTAATGATTAAATTTAAATAAATATTTTAAATAGGTTGTAAGGTAAATGTCCCCATGTTTGGGGTCAGTGTCTAGCTCTGGGACGTTTACCTTAGGAATAGACCCCATGAGATAGAACTAAAAGCATTTTTGATACCGTTTTTTCGCAACAGTGCTATTTAGACTTCTTTGCCACGTGGATTTCAATAACTCACTGCTTCAGCTTAAACTATAAGTACTGTGTTATACATTTTCATGTCATTTGATTAGTACTATTTTGTTATTATTTGATTCATCCTTAATACGCTTGCACAAAAACGGTGTCAGTTTTATGTCAGTGTCAATCTCACACAAATTACTGTCCAATCTAAATTATCTGCTGTATTAAGCACCCAAGTCGTCCCTTCGAATCCCTCCAGAATCGGTCAATCATCTACAACAAGGTTCCGGTCATAAATTGATCCATTACTTGGCATCCTGTTTGACAACGCCGTCTGTCCGTGTATGCCCAAAGACTTGGAGCTAGGAATAGTGGGAATGTCCCATACCAAACAGTCCAGTATTTAGTAGATCACTAGCCTCGTTGGTAGTCGTAAACGTAATCGTCGTCTAGTAAACATAGGACTAAACTTGTAAGTACCTAGCTATTTATTAAGTCTCTCCCCATTAATTTTATTTAGGTATACACGTGAATGGTAAAGGTCGCGGGAGTCCGCTGGATGCGGGTGGCGCAGGCCCGGTCACTTTGGCACTCTTTGGGAGAGGCCTATGTCCAGGAGAGGACGTCTTTCGGCTGATATGGTTATGATGATGATGATGCACGTGAATCGTGGAATGAGAAAGTTATACATGATATTATTTGAGTTGGCCGAATCGCATAAAAGTAGCCCAATCAAAAAGCAACTCTGCAGTGCAGGGCAGAAGGTTCCAAATCCAATGATCGGCCACATTAAATAATCTCGTGGGTGAAATAGTGCTTTGTTGGAATGCCAACCGACAGCAGTAATGGCTAGTGAGAACAAACAGTTCTTATTAGAAGTAGGAAAAAGTATAATTGAATGATTTAGACTCTAAGTCTCAAGTTGCAATCAAACTATTGTGCAGTACAAACTTTAAGCAATTTCAGCGCGACTTACTTACTTGACTACAAACATTTATATTTATGAAAGATTGAACGAAATAAGTCCACCTTTTTTAATAGAAACACTAAAGTTTCCTTAAATAGTCTATGAACGAGATACTTATGTACTTTAAAAGATCTTTAAACCCCATAACCCCCGTAACAGCCAACTCGTCAAAGATTACGACAGCTCTGTCCGATTATTATTCTTGGAAATGCAAAAACTGTCCGAAGTTAGCACGTTTCCCTTTGAGTGATTTATTAGTTTGTCTTGACGTTAGTCTCTTGAGTTGGAACTGAAATAAAAGTGTTTATATATACCCCTGATACGGGGAATATGCAGTTTTAAACCAGAATGAAACTGATTATTTGAGATATAAGCTTACAATAAAAGTATTCACACAATGTTTAGTTTAAGAGATACATTTTTTCTTTGGCATAAATTCGACTATTGTACAAAACAGAAACATACAGTAATAAGCTTCGTGATTTCTAGTTAAAAACAGCTACCAGGTTCTGAACATGATACAAATCAATCCTAAAGATTAATTCAGTTTACATTCAAAAACACGATTTCTTCATCATCCTTTAAAAGTCTTTATCAAACTTCAAAACAATACAATTACCAGCAAACAATACGATATCGATGCTGATACCAAACAAGATTATACAGCGTATAATATTGTATTAGATCTAATAGCCGATAGGGCTCTAATTATCGACACTGGCTACACAATAGCGCCACACACGGCGGCCAATCACGATACCATAATGCTTTTGTCTTTACACCATTTTTTCCCATCAATGATTTGTGAAGACAGGACGCACAATGAGAGCGGCGGGATGCGGGCCGTAGAATAGCACTTTATCATGGCTTAGCTTTTGTGGCGACACAAGTGTTGGAGGTTTCTTGGGAACGCTATGAATAGTGCTTAGGATAATAAAGACTATCTGGTGACTCGTTGAAAACTAAAACGCCGGTTTTGAGAAGCAGCTGCGTTCGTTCTTGGAATTAACATAACTTGCAAAGCTAGCATCTTTACATTTTCAAGGCTAAATGTTGCGTATGAGACTGGATGTAAAAAATTAAGGTAAGACATCGAACAGTCGTTCAACAATCTTAAATGAATGAAGACATAGCAGCGGGTGAAATTAGATCAAACAAGAATGAAGACGACAATGCCGATGATGCGAAGCATGAGGCTACAACAAGAATACGTGGTGCTCAAGCTGCACAGAATTAATAGGCGAAGAGGCACGCAGACCCGATCCATCAGTTCAAAGGGCTCCAGTTAATGAATCAAACGACGGCCGCCTCGCAACACCTCTTTTGTGGCCGGACAAAATCGACTTTGACGGAGCGACGGAGCCAAAATAACCGATCGTGTCCAACCCATTGTGGGCTATAATTAGACAGGAATAAACACGTGGTGGCAATTATCGCTGCAGCGGGTTAAATGAGGCACCGAGTTGTCGTTAATGGTACACCCGGCCCGCGGCATCCGGCCGAAAACCGTGGCCAAAGGATTACTGAACTTCCGAGGAGAAAAGAATTATATCTTTATGAACTAGATTTTATAATTAACCTCGCGCAATAACTATAAACTACTCAAAAGTAAATTTAGTGGAAGTTCGGCACTTATGCCGTTCAGTGTTGAATGATTGAAAGGACTTCTCCACATTTTCTACGGGCAGTTTCGTTTGAACAAAGAGATTAAAAACAACTAAGCTACTTAAATTATAAATTATAAATTACCACAACTCTGACAGAGAGCGATTACAACGTCACATCTATCAGTGTGTTAAATTCCAAGTGTTTAGTAAATTAACATTTAAAAGTTGTAATATCCGAGCGGTCGGTCCGAGCGTGCCGTGAGGTACAATTCTCGGATATTAATCATGAGCACTGCACTGGCACATACATCAGGCACCCTTTGAGCACCGAGGTTCGCTCGCAACTTCCACAACAATAACGACTTAACTACCGCTTTAGGTGGTAGCATATCCGGCCTTTTCCCTGCAAAGCCTTGATTTGTTATAACACCGCCAGCTTTTATTGCGTTCATCCTAACCCTAAACGTCTCAATTTCGACTTCCTGCTTGTAATTCATTAGTGCACCTAGGTGCCGATCGGACCTTTAACGGTCACATTTTATTGGAACCAGTTACAAAAGATTAATGCTGTCGTCAAATAGAGCGGTGTTGTGCAATAAATTATCATTAAGTAACACCTTGTCCCGACGAGGGTTTAGAGCGCCGTAAACCACGCATAATACGGCAAAGCTAATCTAATCTAAAATTTTACCTGCATCGGGAATAAATTCTCCTATAACTAAGGAGCAAAAAAACGAACCGCTAATGGACTCCAATATTCATGAAAGTGTAAACGTAACGAATATTAGTTATATTAATGATAAAGAGGGACTTTTTAATTGCGAGCGTGTATAAACTTAGTAAATATAATATTGGCGGCATAAATACATTCGCAATTATGCAATAAAAAGGTGTATTAGCGGCCTGAGGAGCCACTCTAGTTTATGGACTAGTCCAATAAACGCTTCGTTTTGGTCCGAGTGGAAACATGAAACGATAGCGGTATTAAAGGACACTTGGCTAGCCAGTAAACGGATGCACGTAGATGCGATTCTTTGAATTTCTATGAACAATCATCGATATTAAAACGAATATTTCTTGTTATGATTCTAATGTCGAGCCGACCGCTTTAGCCTAGTGACCCTGCCTACGAAGCAAGAGGTCCTGAGTTCGAATCCTGGTAAGGGCATTGACTTGTGTGATGAGCACGTTTTCTATGTATTTAAGTATATATAAGAATGTTTATCGTCGTCTAGTTCCCATAGTACAAGCTTTTGCTAAGTTTGGGACTAGGTCGATTAGTGTAAGATTAATAAAAAAAATGTTCCGAACTATATTTATAAAACTGAATAGTAATGAGAATGATTCTAACTTAACCCACTATAAATTAGATTTGATTTCTCTGCGATTATTAACTGTATCTCCAAAGTTGAACTTCGGACGTGAGCGACCACTCGTATTTCATTTAACTTTTAAAACAATAAGTAAACTAACAGTTTACAATGTTACTGTCTACAAACATGCAAAATGCAAATGCAGCTTAACATAAACGCTTGACTTGCTTAAAGAGAACTAACATCAACAACATTGTTTTCTCGTTGTACTTAAATAAATGTCTGCCCATTCGGTCCTTCACTTAGAAGCTAATGAATAAATAAGTTAAGTACGAAATGACTCTAAATTGATGATAGCTATTAGTTGTTGAGAGGGTGCACTCGATATCATGTTTTGCTCTCAACTGGTGACGTCATACTGGTTATTCGAGTTAAGTGGTCCAAAGCGATTGGTTGTTTGATTATTTCTCGAACTGTGGGATCGATGCAAAAGTGCGCCATTAGAAGTGACCCTATCGTTTAGCTCTTTGAAGAAGCATTGTGACTTGTGAGAATAGCCCATAACTACTTTATTTCCACTCTAAAGGCATTTAAGGAGTGCTAAAAACCAGCTATTCTTGGCAACATGACGTAACAATGTGGATAGTGCACGAAATATCCAACTATAGTTACATCGGTTGTCTATAAATGGGATAAACGTTAGTAAAAGTCCCATAAAGGACTGAGGTTTCTTTATAAATAGTAAACTAAAGCAAGTCGTGGACCAGAAAGGGCTTAGTTAAGCTTCATGCGCCGTGGAATAATGACCATCCATTAGGTATGTATCTGCCAGTCAAAGGTCGTGCGTTCGATCCCCGTATCACGACAGAGCTTGATGATGAACTTAAACGTCTTCGAGATTTCCTTAAATGCCCAAGAAATTATATACACATACATTACATCCACTAATTCTAAGATGAAGTTGTTGAAGTAAGAGCCCGTTAGACATGTTACCATGCTCGTATATATTGGTTCTTGTACAATTAACCTTTATTTTAAATTATCTTTTAAATTCACGGGAACGGTTACAATGCCGCCATTTGTAGAATAGTCTGAATTACAATTGTAAAATTGAAATGTATTTTACTTTAAACGTTTGGACATATCAAAAAGGTGAACAATAATCGTTATAACCTTTCAATTACTTTTAAAACACTCTAACGTGGCGATAATAGCTCACGTGAAGCATTTTTTGTCAGAAATGACGTGCAGTAATTATCAAGTTCTTCATAAAGCACAAATTATGATATCTAAGTGTGCAGCAGGCGCTTTTCAGATATGCGTCAAATTCCTCGTCTTCAGCTGAAATTACTGGTATTATAAATGCAGTTAATGTACTTTAGCATTAACATCAACCAATCATTGAATAGGTAACATATTTTTGCGTGTACCGTAAATTCATTTATTTATTCATTTAAATCATTAATTTGTAATTTCTGTAATTGTTTCAATCTATCCGTATTTGTCACTGTTTTTATATAATTGGCCAATTTATATAATTTTATATTTATTAAGGTCTATATTGACGAAGTGCTAAACTCTCTGTTTTCACATTGCCTCGTGTTGTGACTGTATTCAGAATTGTACTAGCTTCCGCCCGCGACTTCGTCCGCATGGACCCGGGATAAAAACTATTCTATATTTTAATCCAGGCTATAAACTATCTTCGTGCAAAATTTCATTCAAATCGGTTCAGCCGTTTAAGCGTGATTGATTAACAAACATCCAAACATCCAAACATCCAAACATCTAAACTTTCGCATTTATAATATTAGTAGGATTATTCATAAATGCAACACCGATTAGCGCGTAAGGCTTGACTGTTAGTGTTAATTGTATGCAATAAATAAATAAATAAACAAATATTTGAAGCACTGAAGAAAATTTCATAATAATCGATCAATCCAATCCACTAGGGAGCTGCACACTTCTCTTTGCGTACTTTGTGATTTGTTCATAGCGTAGGCAGGACATACGTTTTTGTGGATTTTGCAATCCGCAGCAAAAGTAGCGGGTGAAGTGCTGAACATTATCTACAGAAGCTCCTACTACTAATAAAGACGTGTACAGATCATTTCGACCTCTTGAGACGTGCATAGATGAACCACTTAAAAAATGCCTCGATGTGAGCTGATCGCTTTTACATGATCACAGCTACATGCAAGAGAAGCCTTACTTAAGTGTTTCTACCTAAAGCTACTTCAGATATACGATATTTACAGGAATATAAGGTAAAGGAAACTTACTGGGCATGATGATGATAATGCGACGCGTGATGCATGGCGGTGGGCGCGCTCGGCGCGGCGTGGAACGCGGCGAAGGCCGACGGGAACTGCAGAGGCAGGAACCCGGCGCTGCCCGCGGGTCCAGCCCCCACCGACTCCCGATCAGGCATCATTCACAGGCACTCCACCACATCACTTGAAAAGTCTCTTTGGATCAGTAGCGCCCACTCGCGTCAAGTCAACTCCAATCTAACCATCTTCACAATCACCATCATCACGGTGTTATAAATCATCCTTAACGCCGATCGTTTGCATAATGTACCTGGAACAAATTAATTTAATTATAGTACCGTACCAGTTTTTAATTCGGTAGCTTAAGTTGTCTGTTAAGTTCGCGTGTCCGGGCGTTATTACCTCAATTACCTCTATTACGGCTTTGTTTACAAATGACGATTCTACTGGGCTTACGATGTAATTGTACTTAATGAACATATAAAAAAACACCGAAAGCGTTTTAAGTTGTGATGTTTTTAAATGCGATCTTTGTTAAAGCTACGTTATAATCAGCCACTTTTTTTAAAAAGGTATGTTTACTGTGTATAAATGTAAATTCTAGTACAAGCCTTAAAACGAAAGCTTTATTGTCAATCCGCATTCAATGTTTTTTTTTACTTATTTAAACTTTATTGCAATAAATACACAAATGTACAAATGGCGAGCTTAATGCCAAATGGCATTCTCTACCAGCGAACCATTGAGCTAAACAGATAAAAGGTGCAAAGAAAAAAGAAAGATCATTTATTTATTCGCCGTTTACTATTATTCTATTAGCCATTGAAATCTTCCATTATCAAGCTCGTGGATCCAGCATCAGATCAACTTAATGGTACCAACTAATTGTATTGTCATCTATACATAATTTACATAAGTACTTGCAAAGTTGACTTGCGCGACTTGACTACATCATTGTTGTGCAGGTAAAGCCTTAAGGACTTCTAAATCAAGTGATAAAAAAAATTTATTTCATAAACATTATAGCCTAATTCACTCCCACGACTAAGAGGAATTTAACGACATTTCGCATGTATAAAACCGTTTAAACTACAGACACTCGAAAAATATAACCGTCCGCTGCCGCAATTGGGTAAAAACAGTACACGTTGTAATTGTATCCGAATAGCCACATTATCCCATATCGTTCGTGTAATTAGCATCAATAGACATGGGAAAGAGTCTTAATTACCGTTGAATCTCAGCAACTTGGAGGCTTCGGGCAAAAAGCTGAGCGACAAATTGTGCGGGGACAGACGGGTCGTCATTATCACATACGAGGAAGCGGTGTGTAAAGAGGGCCGTAGCGGGTAACGAACTGGGGTAAACTTTGGGTAAAAATACTATTGCCACATGGGAAATTTCTGAAAAATAATTGGGTTCAGACGGATACCTTTCGGCTTAAGCGGTTTTGCAAGAAAAATAAGTCATATGATGATAGCGTCTAAAATAAAGCATATACGTGATATGGACCTTGAAGCAATTAAAGGAAAGTATTCCATCTTGTCGTCGTTTGGATCCTAGCATTAGAAAATTAAAAAAAATCTTAAGATGCTGATGATGATATAAAGGGTAAGTCAGGTCAAAAGGTCATCATACACACATTATGTAGAAGAAAAAATAGATGAACAGTGCTCAGAAAGAAGTTGCCAATGTCACCGCGTTAAGCCTCTCGCTTGCACTATCTCCCCAAGGACTGCCAACGCAAAAATACCACTCGTAATTAATGAAGATGTGATTGTTTCGGACGTGACTCGAGCATTGTCCCTCGATAAGGTAATGAATCGATCGTAAACCTCGATATCGACATATCGATACTCATTTTCATTGAATGAGATTTACGATGTTTGTGCACGCGGAATTGGCGGGCGGGTGTCGGGTTTTATCGACCATTCAAAAATCGAATCGTTTTGAATGCGTTCGATAAATAGGGCGTTTTTGATTTTATGGGTTAAGCCGCGTTAATCCCAAAAGGTCGTATTAATACTATGACCCTTACTCCTTTAAGACTATTGGAACTAGTAGGGGCGTGCTGGTACTGTGCGAAAGCAGTCTTGACGTTTAATGTTCATCAAGCGGCGATTTGTTTGCTTTTTTTTTCAATTATTCTTTGTGTTCATGTAAGTAATACTGACGGGAGAAACAACTGTCAAACTAGACGGATAAAAAATGAAGGTTTAAAAAATTGTAATCCTATTTGAAGAGTTTATAAGTCAAGGTGTTCCAAGAGTAATGGTTAAAAGGGAGAACGATAGGATCCACTTAATGCAATTTAACGAAAGGAAAAAAAACTTACATGCTTTAGGAGAGCTCTAGGCTAAGTAAATGAAACAAAATCTTTCCTGACTCATGTAAACATGTGAATACTTCTAGTTATACCTACTCCCAGCAGACATTTACTTGACCCCTACCAAGCGCAAGCTCTCAATGATAATATTTTATCGATAACCTTTCCACGATGATCAAAATGTATCACATCCCTAAACTCCGAAATGAGCTGCAATGCGCATTCGCAAGTCGGCGACTTAATGCGGCTCTTAATTTCCTTTTAATTGTTTTTAGCAGCGAATCGTTCGAAAGTCTTCCAAGAAGCAGCCGCTAAAGCCTGCACGTTTGTATTCTAAATTTAACAGTTCATACATGTGAAAATATCGTTTTTTTTATTACGTAAGTTATATAAGGCAGTAGACTTAAAACCAGGCACACTTACGAGTACGGTGTTCAAAAGAAATTGTCCCCTAATTATTATGCCGTATGGCAAAACAAAGTAAAAATGTGCGAGATAGATCCTGCTATTAGAGATTAATTAATCTTAAAGTAGACTGCACTGCTGAATCTATAAAGCTTATCTGGTATCAGTTATGGGTAATAACCGGACTGTTTAACTTATTAAACTTACGAGTGCCTACAGAACTGTCTGTTAGGCTACAATTAAAACTCCACTTAATAAACTGATAATTTTGTTTCGCGGTAGTTTTGCTAGCACGCTACTTGATTACTTATAAGATTGAAGTTAATTCGAGTATCAACAAAAAAACATCTGTAGATGTCAATAATTGTATAATAGCTATTAATAATTGAATGGACAGCGATACATTGCTCGAGTCTTAACTAGAAGCGTACTCAAGTGGAAACCGCAACTTGGTTAATATATTTAATAGGAGGTAAGCTACATTAGAGCAATGAATTTTTTTTTACAGATAATTCAACATATTTTGTTAGTAGTTTTCATGTAAGGAGTTTTGTTACTTTATTAAATAAATGGCGAAGGTAATTCATAAGAATCATAAAGTTTATTTTAATACTTTTTAGTGTTCCGTACCAAAATTGGTCCAACGGAACACTTATGCGATCACTCGGAGGCTGTCCGTCTGTCACAGCCAGTTTTTTTATGAGGATCATCGTTTCTCGATAAAAGCTCTGGGTAAGGGAAGTATACTAGCAATATACTGGATAAACACACCTAAAAGTATAGTTTAAATTATTTGGAATGAGCTTATGAATGGCCATTGTACTGAGCCCATGAATTGCCTTTGTTTGCCTTTTACAAGCTTTTATTTAGTTTCACCTGTCCCGTTGTCTGTCTGTCTGTCTGTAATCAAATCTTGCAAGTTAAATTTGAACCAGTTCCCGGTTTCCGATTGAGTTGAAATTTTGCACGAATATGCAAAGCGCATGACAATGCAATATTACGATGACGTGGAGCTGATCTAATGAAGGAGCTGGAAGGTGGCCATAGAAACTCCGTAATAAAACCACATAACCCCATAGAGTTCGGGCTCGTTAGAATCGTCTCAATGAGTAGTTGATGATGGTATACAGAAAAGCACACGGTCGGCAATAAAAGCTTGTACCAAAAATGAAATTTTTGACAGAAACTTTTTTTTCCTTTGTAAAAAAATGTTACCGCCACGTAAAATCTCAGGTAAACTTTATCTTCTTACACAATAGATTCCAAGTTAGCTACGAGATAAAATACTACACACAGCGCGCCTTGTACCTGGCTCACTGGGAGTGGGTTGTTTTACATTTTGAATAAGACGATAGATTTATTATACAATGAACATTTTATGTGGCGCTAACCAGCAAAAAATGGCACGCGTCCGACCACACGGTCGTATTGTTAGACTTGAATGCTATTGTTCTAAAGATAAGATCAGTCCAGTTCAGGAAATCTCAACTATACACTTTACCCTACATTAATTAGGTACCTGAAACTGATGCTTTTTGGATGACTGTTATGTCTGGCGAAGGAGATTGGTCCAGTTACAAAGAAACGTGAATTAGCATCCTTATGTAAACGTGAAAACAAACTCCTAGAAAATGTCTTCGCAGCACGTACACCCCACCCCTTACAGCTTTCTTTCTGAATTGACCCACGGGGTAATTATCACAGTATTTTAATGAATATAATTGCTTACTCTTTAGTGCCCTTGTTACGGAATTGCGGAATAAAGTTGCTGCAGTAATTAAATAATTTGATGCATAACAATCAAATAAAGTGGAGCGATGTCATTTATTCTTAATTTTTTTCGGCACTATTAAAGAACTTTGTTGTCAAAATTGAACTGTAATAAAACAGCGTAAGATTCTTTTTAGTTTTTTAAGAGATATAGTTTTGTGAAAATCATTTTTTTCAGCTTCGTGTGCGTGTGGTTTCTTGTTTGAAAAAGTTAACTCATTATCCTAATTATTTCAACTTTTTATTGTTATTACATTTCATGTATATGGTCCTCGCCGTAACACTATTATTTAATTAATGATTATACATGATGATGTGACAACAGTCATATTTCCTTGCATATCCTCTGTATAAGAAGGGACAAGGATGTATTAGAAATCTAACTTTGAACTGTCGTAGAATTCGATCGCATAACTTACTAAATCGAAAACGTCAAGAACTCAAAGAGTATGTACTACACTTAGGTCATTTTAGATCTAAGCATCACTATAGACATCGTATTTAAAATTCAATAACAAATCAGCTTTAATTATGCGCGCTGCGCTCTTGCGCACCAAATCTGTTAAATTCGCCATTAAGCCGCCTCCACACGGAACTATTGCTGCGACATTAACAATAAGTCTTGGTAGACAATGGCGTTAGCTGTCATTAGCCGCGGCCCTGCGCTAACGCATGCGTTGAACGCAAATTGTCTTGTTAAAGCTGGTGATATGGGTTCGGTTAGTTTGTAGGTGAGTCTAGACGGGTGAAATATTTGCCGTTCGACCTTGGAAACGAAGGAGCTTTTCAGCTTTTGCGGATTGTTCAAGGCCAAAGCCGTGTGTATTTGGTTTACAGAAAAAAGCTTCATAATAATTAAGTACCTAACCATGCATTAATTATGAAGTACATAATCAATTTAAACACGTGTTTTTATTTCGTTCAATTTTACTTTGTAATGCCGTATCGTTCAACGATCTGGGGTAATTTTATAACGCGTTAAAACGTTTTATAATTTAAAAACGGTTATATTAAATACTGGCGGGGCTGAAAATAAGTATATAGGTAATTACACAGAAGATCTTGTCGCCCTACCACTACGTAATATATCTTTTTAACTACTAGCATCATGAGATCATGACCCATTATTCGTGTTTTTTCCATGGAACCCATGAGATGCCCATAGACATCTGTAGTCGAATGTAATACATATACGAGTTCTACGCTAGTCAGGTAAGTAACCACGGGGTATTAGTATAAATTAGCCATTACCCCAAGCAGGAGACGGAAGCTAAGCGCGGCTAAGCCTTTCAACTCCACTTAACATTCTCGATGCACCTTGCTGGCCATATATCACAATAGACCAGCCCTTCACTACGTGTCCCGCTAAAGTAATAACGCGTGGTGACAGTATGTTAACTTGGAATAAATACTTTATCCACAGGTTCGTAAACAGCAGTATTCGCAAGATTAGTGTGAGAGGTGACAATTAGTAAAATTAATTGCAATTCAATGTCCTCAATAATTGCGGGAATGAAAAGTATGACGATCGATGGGCGGAATTGACTTCAAGTATATATACTCCGTGTGTTTATATATGAACTTTTTTCTTATACTGTGAGCCAAATAAATGCTGTTCAGAGTTACGAATTGAATTCTCGATATTGGAAGTTTATAAATGGAGAAAAATCGGAATTTTCTCCATTCACTGATCACGTAAAGAGTGAAAAGTGTAAGAACTGTTTATAATATGAGTACCTTTACTGCTAAGTCCCATTTGTGATGTTACTGCCAACACCTTTTACTTGAGTATTAAAAGCATGCCGGTAGTTTATTATGTCTTTAAAAGTTTAGACAGACATTCTTAGGTTAAAACATTTCAACAGGAAAATGTCTCAATAAGTTTTGCCAATTAAAGAAGTGTTAAAAAAAAGTTTGTGTCAGGGCAACTTGACAGGATATAACAACGTTAACAAATAGGCTATTAATCTGTTCCTATTAGGTATTGCCGACGCGTAACTATTTTCATTCATGGCAGACCTTTATTTATGTTTTGTACTTTTTTATTAGTTTTAGGCGCTGACTGCTTAATGACTTAACGCCTGAACTATCACCAAGTTAACTTTACTGACAGAGAATTATATAACAACTCTGTTAGTGGAAGGTAAGGTTGATAGTTGAACGGAGACTGATTTTGGGGTGTTTTACAAAAGCAGTCCAAATTTGGAGTACAGTATTCCAGACACGATTGAAGGAAGTAGAATATAAAACCAGCAGCTTCAGAATATAAAGTCGACCGTAAAATTTGGAGGTGAAACTTTAATTTAGGACAGACAGACATAAGTTTAGTTTTATACGCGGAAGATCGAAACGCGTTTTAAATGGGTGTTATTTATAGTGTTTGGATTTATTGGGATAAGTAAAGGGTTGTGGCGACCTTGTTGCGCAACAGGCTGGCTAGGCTGGTTGGAAATAGGAAATATATCTATGTCTAGATTTTCTATCTGTCATGTGACACTTTGGTTGGTTCTACAAAACTTCGTGAACATGTAATGAGTTATGTTAAATACATTATATTCTAGCTCGATATAGTACACATAAGTGACACATTGTGACGGACCAATACACCTTTTCTCCAATCCAACCGGCATTGAATTTCGCAAAGATCCGAGGATGCCGCAGAACCCGCAACTGACGGAATAGGGCTGGAGGCTCATACCATAGCCCTCCTCCAGTAACGGGTGCTTTTCCCATAAGACTCTCGCTCATGTATACCCTATAGGGTTATAGTTTGATCAGGTTCAATAATGCAGACTAGGGTTAAGATTAGATTTTTGTTATTTAACGTAAAGAACGCAACCAAAGCTGCGGAATAAAATATACTACGCCGGCAGCACGGCTTTCACAGGAAGGCCAGCGAGCTGTGTCGCGGCGACATAGACTATTCATCTCTTTCTAAGCGTTCTAATTAGAAAGAGACGGATAGTCTTTCTCGCCACGACACAGAACGCGGGTCGTCCTCTGAAAGCCCTGCAGGTGAAATATGTTTTGAAATCGGATGAGTGATTCCGGGGCGATTACCCCTACATACAAACTAACAAAGCTGTAACCTTACTTTTTTTACTCTTTATAATATAATATTAGTATAGAAGAGATGGACTCGGGCCAAACTCAAGTTCACGTTACTATCGATTCGTGGTGCGGCGCCGACGCATTTAGATTATTTATTGTTATTGGTTTTATAAATAAGCGCGTATTCTAGCCGTGAGCCGATTGATTTGTTATTGAGATATCTCCAAGAAAAAATGAGTGTACTATCTTCATAGATCAGTCAATCATGAAACCTGACGTTTCAGTACAATTCATAACGTTATGACACTTTAAACAGACAAATTAAACGAGGACCATAGTAAAACTTTCAGGGCAGGTAAAAGGAGCCACCTAAAATGTATCTGTGCAATTTGAAGATGAGTCGGTACTGAGGAATGAGATAATCAGAAAAACCTTTGTTTATAAATGCGGTGATAATTACTCTATTGCTAATGCTAGAAGTTTTAACTCTATTTCTTACTCGATATGTAATAGCTTCTTTCATTTCATAGGGCAAAATCAATACTTTTTACACACCTTTCTTTACACTACTCTGGGTCCAGGCACGTGTTGTATAAAGACCTCCAAATTCAAGAAGAAGGAACCGGTAACAAACCATGTTTGATATACAATCCTTAACCCATAACGAATCAATGGCATTTCTAAACATGTTTAGTGACCGAAACAACGGGAGCTAATGTATGCGACTCTTAACACATTGTTAAAGTACAAACGTCGCAACTGCTAAAGAAAATGATGCGTAATTGTGACGTTTTTGTTTTTCATGACATCACAAAAGTTCCGGGCCAAGAATTCGAAGGGCCGCTGAGGAAATGCAACGGTTTAAGTAGTAGTCGAAGTTAATTGTTTATTTTGAGGAACAATGACGTGTGTATTGGTGCCAGGTGAGACAGCGCAAGTATCAACTGTCACTCAAAATACCAGTTGCTAGGTAACTTTTCCAGTGGTCCGGTCAAAGATATAACCCGGAGTCTATTAAAAATAAGTATAGAAAGAAAATAAGGATGAAAAAGCTTGAAAGCTAAAGGCAACATTTGCTTAGACTCAGCACTAGGGGGTTGAAATAACCGTTAAAACTTGACATATGATGAAGGTTGGCGTGCTGACCAACGTTAGAAAAGGATGAATGACATATAGACATAGCTGATGCGATTTCTCCAAATCTTTTGCTCATTCATTCCTTGAGGAGTAGAAAATTGGCAGTTTTTGCCACAGACACAGTATGTTAATATAAACATGTTCATCCATACTATTACGAGTAATACCATAAATGCGAAAGTGTGTATGTTTGTCTGTCTGTTACCTCTTCATGCTTTAACCGCTGAACCAATTTAGATGAAATTTGGTATACAGATAGTCCCCGGGCAGAACATAGGGCAGTTTTTATCCCGGGAATCAGCCCCTAAGGGGTGAAATGAGGGGTGAAGAATTTAAAGGAGGTACTATATAAACGAGTTCCGCGCGGATTGAGTCGCTGGCAGAAGCTAGTAATCCATAAATGTATGGTGTCTTTTCCAACTTTAAATTGTTGTTTTAGAATGCAGACCAAAAAATGTGTGCGTTTGCTTATTTGTATCTGGCTCAATAGCTTCTCTTACAAAACTATACAAGTAGGTATTTAGCTCCACTGTCACCCAAAAACCAAATCCGCAATCATATTCAGAACAAGTCGCTCGGAATGCGAATCGATTGCGAATTCGTATCGATTGCTCTAATCGACACCTACATAAATCGACTCCCCGACTCGCATACAGCCGAGCCGGTAATGTGGCAATTAGAATGTGGATAATGGAGCGCTCTGAAACAGACAGAATGATTTCTAATCGTACTGTGCGACAATGTTAATCGTAGGACATTTTGGGGTCTGGACTACCAAACGTAGAGGACATGAGAATAAAATTTACATTCATAGAAGCTAAGTGCCTATATTCCGCAATGTTCTACGGCCAAGATTATTGTGTGTTTCTAACAAAACTGATGATGATTTCAAATCAATCAATTTATCAGTGGGCAGCCACCATTTACGTGGACTGGTGATATCCGACGAATAGCAAGCAGAGAGAGCAGCAGCAGAGAATGAGACAGGCACAGTAGCAGAAAGAGTGGTGTAATAAAGGAGAGGGTGGTTTTCCCCCCTGTAGCCGATTAGAAGTTCACAGATAAATATAATAGTTATTTGTTATACAAGGGTGCAAGTTGTATTTTACCCGCGAGTGTGGAATTGAAACACGAGCAAGCGAAAGGATGCTATAGTTGAACCACGAGCGAAGCGAGTGGTTCTGAAATAGAATCCTGAGCGTAGCGAGTGTTTCAACATACGAGAAGTAAAATACATTTGCACCCGTGTGTAACACAAAACTTTTCACTTCTGCACTGTAGCGAGGAAAGTGCAACATGCAAAAAAACTTTATTTTATTTAAATAATAATATTTATTTAGTTTTTTTTAACAGTAATAATAACGTTATGTAATAATATCATGTAGAATTTAGCTCAAGTGCGATTCGGATTTTAGTTTTCCCATACATTTTGTGACCCAGCGCCTGATGAAGGCACCAAGCTATTTTATAAAAGTTCTTAAATATTTATTTTATTCTGTTTTTTTAGTGTTTGTTGTTATAGCGGCAACAGAAATACATCATCTGTGTTTTTTTTGTATTATGAGCGTTTTACGATTTGTTATCTGTCAAAAGCTACTTAAACACGCAAGGTCAACTTACTTTCCCCACTAGTAGATAAAATGCATTTTTGCCCACTGGTTTTAAAGGATAATAAAGACGGCTTTCCGAGGCAGTGAGGGAAAAATAATTTATCAGTTATTTTATAGAATGGACCGTCAGGATGAACCTAAAGGTAGGCTGTATTTTTACATGCTTTCTTGCAACTGAATTTTGAAGCAGATACGAGTATCTTCAACCGATTGAGTGTGGCCATGGCAATTCAGTACTTACACGACTTAACCTCGTTGAGTGTGCGCTCGTTAGAGTCGTCTCAATGAGAAGTTGATGATGGTATACAGAAAAGTACAGTCGGCAATAAAAGCTTGTATCAAAAATGTTTTTTTTTTAAGCCACACACACATTCAGTATCAATATCGTGTAGTATCAATATCGGCCACATTTCATCAAAACTGCTTTCGCAATTACCTCAAGGAAAATCGACCAGAAAAGGTTTTATACCATACCAGCATCATCATCCATCTAAAGTAATGTGGTAATAGAGCAACCCCTATTTCCACGTTGGTTAATATTAAAAGCCCTTTGTTCCTGCAAACCGCGTAACACAATTCACACTTCCAAGCGCTAGCTGCGGTTAGAACTCTTATAGAACTTGGACGTTTTTTTGCCGAGCACCAACTAAGCATGAACGCCCAACCGCAGGTTCCACGCGCTACAAAACGTCGTAAATCGCCAGGATTTATTCGAGAGATAAGACACTATATAATTTCTCGATGACTACTTGTTATTCAATTATGTTTAATGTAATTTGTTTCAATTGAGAGGTAATTTGGATTGATTGAATTGTTAGTTTAATGAAAGCCACAATGGCTTCGATTGGTGCCACCCTTTTCTGACCATATAGAAGTCATAAGATAAGGGGTTATTACTTTTCTATGTACCAAATTATGTAGCCCTTGCTTCAATATGTTATTACTTAAGTTGATTTAACCGTTAAGTACTTAGCAAGTGTACTGTTGTCTTTTTTCGTGCAGTCTTAAGAGCGTACGAGGTGGCGAGACGAAGTCCGGAAAGATCAGAACGAACTCCGGGCCGTCGACTGGAAACAGCATTGAACAGGAAAGTCTGGCGGTTTTTACTGTCGGAGTTAGTGGAGATAAGTATAAACCTTCCTGTCGGGCGGAGCCGCGCGGGCAGGTAGTAAAGAAATAATAAGCCCATTTAGAAGGTATCTAAACCCTACAAAGCCTGAAAAAGCTGATTATCTGGCCGCATGGCAGGGAAGAGGAGCGAAGGACGGATGCCCATGCGTCGGGCGGACACGGTAACAGCTGTGGCCAGAGCCACACTTCAGGCCAGCATGCATCAAGCCCTGGAGCGAGCAGCTTGGAGAGTGCTGGTGAAGAGCGCCCGCAGCCGCCACGTACCCCAGCCGTGAGCATACGACGAGGAGGAAGAGTAGGTAGGTGTCTACTCCATTCTACCGGTCTCGTCAATTCGGGACTAAAGCCACTAAGAATAGGCATGATGCCTCATATTCAAATTGATTACGTAGTGATGCTATATGGATAGTAAAACCATTAAATTATCGTAATAAAGTATAAATTATAAAATATAGTTAAAATCATAAAAAGATATGAACCTTGAAAGTTTAGAAAAAATATCAATTTATTTTTTATTGAGCACGAGTAAATTTTAAGCTACCAATAGAATCCTTACGCTTTTATAGAAACCAAATTATATGACAACTATGTACTTAAACGCAGTATTTCGCGACCAAGACAACAATTAACCTGATTTTCCATACAACGATTAGTACAATGTACAAATGTGACGTCATACTTGTGTGTCTATCAGTATGAAGCGTTTTGCGCTGCCGCCAGCGAAGTAAATCTTTGTCTCGAATTTCTGGGTATTTATGTTCTTTAATTGTAGTTGCTCCCATACAAACATTTGTTTCTCTCCAAAAACTGGTTCGAATGACATCATAAAAAAATCTTATTCATCATCCCTATTGTTTGGTTAAAGATCGCGATTAACATATAACCTCTCAACCGCTTAACTGTAGCTCGTCAAATAATGGTTAAATCTCACTAAATTATTCTCACAGAACAAATGTTATAGTTCTATGACCGTCGTTGTGGTAATTTGTTAGTTGTACAATAACATTGTAATCCTATAACAAATGATTCAGCGATGTCACGAGGGGACTAGACGCGTGGCGTTAAGGGGTAGCCTGTTAGAATTAAATATATACAATTATACATCAGAATTGATTACTTGATTGATTGTTTGAAGACAATGATTTTATTATTTGCATGAACTCGCCAATCGTAGATGAAGATCGTACTAAACCAATTTACAGCTTGACCGAGGGGGCCCATAAACGTTTTACTGTAGTTATAGTTGCCATATGGATAAATCACAAAATCCTCATAATATGTATTTCAAAATTTTAAAAGGCAGAGTGCAGAAATTACTTAAATTGTAACCCCCTTATTCATAAAACTTGAAATGCCTCTGCTAAATAAAATGTGCTTTGTCCCTTTCTTACGAACGCAAATGTCAAAGTGACAAACGATTTTTAACGCCATTTTAGTTAAAACAGGCTTGTAGTACGTTTATGAATACGGCCGTAAGTATCTAAAATAAGAACACAATCGAGTGTCCTTTAACGTTGGCACTTGTCAACTCGGGATATCGGCAATATTGACACATGAACAATTGAACATCATATTGACATACGTATGTTCAAACTTATATAGACACGCGGGTTGAACGCAAAACTTAGGAAATGAAGGTAAACATATACATATTTAAACAACGATATTCAAGTTATCTTAGATAATCTTGCAAAGTTATACATATTTGGTTGTATGTATTCATAAACGTTACACGAATAAAATGCCGTTAAAATGATTGTTTGTCACTTTAACATTTGTGTTACATTTTATTCGTAAGATACATTTTAAGTTTTATGAATAAGGGGGTTGTCTACAGTCCTATGTAACCTAACAAAAATCTGGATTGATTGACTTGATTTGAAAATATGTGTAAGTAGTGCAAGAGTTTAACGGGTCCAACGCAGTTGTACAAAAATCGCTCCCCCTTATGCAGGTAGCGCGGGAATGTGTGTGCGTTTCCACGAACGGATCAAACCTCCCGCCGCACTATTTATTATGCTTTTTGAATTTTTCAAACAACGCCATATATCAATGTTGGATTTTGTACAAGGTTGTCGGTTTGATGTTCGGCGTAAAACGTTTATGATATCTGGTTTCTAGGATTACGAAATGGTTTTAATTCTTTAACGTATATTTAAGTACTATATTGTTTACCGTCTTCTGAGTAAATTACAGTAGCAGTGCGTTAGCGGTCGACGGTCCCGGGTTAGAAGTCAGCTAAAGGAAAATCTTGTATGGACGACCGGTTACCCTAGTGGGTAGCGATACTGCCTATGAAGCTGAAGTCATGGGTTCGAATTCTGGGGGCCAACATTTTGAGTGATGGGCATAAGTATTTGTTTCCGAGTCTTTGATGTTTTCTATCTATTTATATATTTATTTTTATATCTATTAAATATATCGCCGCTTAGTACCCATAACACAAGCCTTATTGAGCTTACTGTGGGGGCTAGTTCGATGTGCGTATGATTGTCCCCTAATATTTCTATGACCTGAACACGCATCTTTGTCGTTGTTCACGTTTTGTTCATTTTGCCCCTCTAGGGGACTGCCCCAACACCTTCTTATACCCATTAAGACAGATAAGATAGCACATCGCAATTTCCCTTCTGCATTAAAAATTGTAGTTCTAAGTAATTGAAATCATAAATACATAAAGGTTAATGACGATAGCAAAATGGAACAGGAATAGCGAACGGAACAAAAAAGGTAGAAACGAACGCGCGTCCGGCGGCGGCGGGGCCAATGGCGTTGAGCGGACGGATATTGGAAGGGAAATGTGAAACTATAGTGAATTTCAATATTGAAAGAGTTTTTATTGATAAAGGCCAATTGCTGTAATCGTGGGAAAGCAATGTAACGACATATTTCCAATTGTATTGTAGCTACTGATTGATAAAGAGCGGGACTCTTCACACAGGTATAATTAACTTAAACAAGTTTCTGTCAAAAAAATCATTTTTGGAGCAAGCTTTTATTGCCGCCTGTACTTTTCTGTATATCATCATCAACTACCCATTGAGACGATTCTAACGAGCCCAAACTCAACGGGGTTACGTCGGTTAAGTACTGACTTCCCATGGCCACCTCTCTCCATCATCAGATCAGCTTGATGGTACCATAATATTGAATTGTCATCCAAACTATACTTATACCCAAAATTTCAGCTCAATCGGTCACCGGGAAGTGGATCAAATTTAACTTGCAAGATTTGATTACAGACAGACAGACAACGGGACAGGTGAAACTAACTAAAAGCTTGTAAAATAGGCATCAACTGATATTGAAAAATTTAAAAATTGTGGATAAATAAATATATTTACATATTTTATAGCGAGTAGGTAACGTTTTTAGCGTTACGGTAATTTTTAAAACCATACATGAATTACACTATACAGTCCCCAGTCTTCGGACTTTGTTCCTAAAAAACTTGAGAGTAATTTGACGAAAGCATCATTAAGTTGTAGGTACTTCAACTTTTAATATTCTTAAATTAATTTCCCATTTGACTGAAATTTCAACATACATGTTTTCATAGAAACTAATAGATTAAACTTGACCTGACACTATTAAGTATTACTTATAACCTGATAACGATGATCTTTGGAATATATGAAGTCATTGAAATAACGAAATTGGGCAGAAATATATCTACGATATGCGGAAAGAAAAGATTCACCGACCATACCACATTCTAGCATTCAGAAATTATGAATATCGATGTTTGCAGCGACCATTCGCCATTCAAGCATTTAGAAATTATGAATATCGTTTTCTTAACTTTACAATGTTGTATGTATGTATGTATGTAAGCACTTTATTGTACACAATAACAGGTTAAAGAATATACATTATCACACAATAGATCAAAGTACAAAGGCGAACTTATCCCTATAAGGGATCTATTCCAGCTAACCTTTATTTATGTTGTATTGTTTATATTGTTTGCAAAATAATATTTGTTGTTGAGGTGCGAACATGATTAATGCGAAAAGCTTTATACAATACCTTCCTTGTGATTCACGATCACTCTTCTCTCCTCAATACTCGTCCCTAATATAACAAAACCCCAAAAGCCGAAAACCTTCTGCATAATTAGAGCTCATATTAAACTGGTGCGCCTGAAGTCGGTAAGTGTTGGTAATATCTGCCCGGGCATACAGTTAAGACAAACTTTGTTCTGGATAAGACGAACAAACACTCTGACAGTTCGCTGACAAGCATGATCGATGTGACCACTTAATAACCTGTTAATACGTTGCCTTGATAATATCGCTATATTTTTATTTACTTTGATATCATTACACTCACGACTACGTACTGGTAGGTTTTTTTTTTATAATCATTCCATCCAGAACTGCACATTTAGCCGATAAAATTATGTTTAGGTATTCACATTTCCCGAAGATTAGAAGTCAATCCTGTTACCTTAATTTATACTCAAAGGCTTTGTATGTATATAACAATAGGTCTTTTCTTAAAGTAAGGTTCAAAAATGATCACGTATGTATTGGCTACAATATTAATTGAGCAGTCTTAACGACTACGTAATACTCCTGGTCATATTGATATATAGGTGTTAGTCTATCTATACTTTAATGCAGTAGGGAGATGGGAAATTAGGCCAGCGTCTGCCTGATTATTTTACTCCTTTTTGGGGTAGAATGTAACTGGTAATAGTCCAGTAAATGAACTGACAACTCGTATGGAAAAAATGTCAATTTTGGAAATAATTTATAATAGCTTACTTTTTATGTGTAACGGATATATTATCAATTAAATAGTTACCCAGCGACAAAATCCGACAAAATTTCAGACATCAGAAAAATGATAAATTAACTAACTTCTGAAAAGTCAGAAAAAATATTAATAAATATTTTTGTCTTTATTTTGGTTTATTTACATTTGCTTTATAATATTCAAGATAAATCGTATAAAAAAAGACAATGCATGCTTCATTGAAATCTACATAATTACTTCCGGGTGGAAAGTTTGTCGGATTCTTGAATATATCATCTTAGAATAACATTTTCAAATGAAATCAACAAAAAAAACGCTATTATAAATTAATGTTTTTCAAAACCGTATTTTGCCTGGAGTATAATACGTATAACGTAGACTAAGACTGGATTCGACAAAACAGATAAGAACTGAATCGGAGGTTTTTCAAGATGGTATCGATTAACATTGGGATAAACTCTATTCTTGCTAAGTTAAATTGACACTTGAACATTAAGTGACTTATGAAGCTTGCGCTTGGCATAACTAATCAGACCGTAAAACAACGCGGCATTAATACCCTTCTACCCGTATTTTAATGTTTTTAAGTGCTGGCCTTTCAATGTTTTAAATTCGTATATATCAATTCCATGGACCCTTTACCTTAAACAGTTTTCCCATATTTAGGTCAGTTTATAACAAAAAGGCAGTTAAATTTAGTAAACAAAGGCGTAAAACGGCAAAAGCGTGACTTACGAGAGGTAAAGGGTTCACACAAAGTAAGGGAAACAATATTCTGGCTGCCCAAAAGGGGAACATCAGATAGGGAAATTCCTGATACTTAAGCCCTTTTACGTACTTATGTAGAAAACACTGGAAATACGTTCTTACTTTGTTGACTTTAAGCGTAAACAAAACGAAATAAAACGTGTGTTTAATAATGCAAAGTTTTGTAACTTGTTATTAAGAAAAGTATTTATAAATTGTATTTTTGGAGCGGGGACTTGGCAAAAATATCGCAGCTTGCGACGTGTGTAAAATATCTTTTTTGAACGAGAAAAGATGATTTATTGATACACATGTTTTTATCTACGATTTCATCTTGAAATGTATTAAGTGTAATAAGTAAAAATCTTCGTTTTTAATTGTGTCCCGTCAACTTTGGTGCATGACTAGCCGATAGAACACTAGAAGCCGTAGTTTCAACTCCACGCATATTTTTCGATGTCACACAAATTAAAACTAGTTATTACTAGTCCAATTAAATGAACACAAAACGGTAATAATATGTTTAACTTTGGAAACTATTACAATTGAAGACAAAAGGCGTAACGTGTCAGGCTAATCATTTAATACAAAATTACTACTCCACATTCCACAATTACCTCCTCATTAAAGTGAAGGTACAACTCGAAAAAAATATTTATAATACTGAGTTTTATTCCCTGGACATAAGTTCCAAAACTATAATATTTAAACACACGTGAGTATCTACACGGGTAATCGGCGTGCAGCTCATTATCCGTGACTACGAACATTATACATAAGTTTAAATAGACCTTAATCTATTGGTATAAAGTTGATAATAGCTCAATTTTAGCTCAGTGTAGTAACAATGTTAGCACTAGCTTCTGTGATAAATTGATATTCAATATGTTTATAACTATAGGTACCACGGAAGTATTTAGCGTACTTGACTTCACATGAAGTGAATATCTACAATGATAATTAAAAGTAAGCATGGAATAATAGAAAATAGGGTTTTAACTGTGTGAGTAGCAGAGGATGAATCACATGCTCAAAATTACATAAATCCATTGAAAAAATCTAAAGGCAAACACATTCATCAGACAAATATTTATCCTTAGCGCGTTTCGAAACTACGACCTCTAGTTTCGTAGGCAAGCTATGATCTCCGCCAGAAAAGAAGTTAAACCAGACATCTGTCGTTTCAATACATTGTATAATTTGAATTGACATCTAATCAACCCTATTGAACTACACCTAAAGTTAAGACATTTCGTATTTAGATGACTTTACCCCACTGCCACACTTGCCCCAGTAGAACAACGTATAAAACAAATGCGTAGTAAAGTCGTAAAGGTTACACACGAATTAAAATGCAATTCAACTCGAATTTATTTTGCGTTAATATAAAAAAGACAGTACTTACAGTTTAATGCCACACCGAAGCTCATTCCATCTCCATCACAACCTGCGAAGAAAAATGCCATTTAATAAATTTTATTTGTCACTGGTTTCCACAAAAAACCGTTTTATCGATATCGTTTTTTTACTCTGTGCTTTTTTTAATCCAGCTGTCTTGTAATTAGGGATATTAAAGTTGATCAGTCATGTAATGAAGTTTTTAATATGTTTCCTTCATTTTAAAATTATCAAAAGTAAATTATAGTTTTATGACTGTGTTTATCTTTTTATATTCGTTATTTACTTTAAGTACTCACCTATGTTATATTTATAATTATAATTATACCTTAATGGTCGCTTTTGGTAGATATTTAATACAAATTAGAATATAAAAACTATTTTCGCAATGAAATGTACAGTCAGGTAATAAAATAACCTACCTACGCTATACCTACGCTGTTGCTTTTCATTTACGCTTTTGGAACTGATCTCATACTCCAGGCAAAATACGGTTTTGAAAAACATTAATTTATAATAGCGTTTTTTTTGTTGATTTCATTTGAAAATGTTATTCTAAGATTATATATTCAAGAATCCGACAAACTTTCCACCCGGAAGTAATTATGTAGATTTCAATGAAGCATGCATTGTCTTTTTTTATACGATTTATCTTGAATATTATAGAGCAAATGTAAATGAACCAAAATAAAGACAAAAATATTTATTCATATTTTTTCTGACTTTTCAGAAGTTAGTTAACTTATCATTTTTTTGATGTCTGAAATTTTGTCGGATTTTGTCGCTGGGTAACTATTTAATTGATAATATATCCGTTACACATAAAAAATAAGCTATTATAAATTATTTCCAAAATTGTCATTTTTTCCATACGAGTACGATCATTTACTGGACTATCATTGGAATAAGGGTCATAAAGTACGGGCATACATTATCTTTATTTTATGCGTTACATAATAATATTTTCAATCGATGTACCAAGTACATATAATTAATTCCGATGTCAAGATGGCAAGAACCTACCTCCTTAGCTTTCTGCTAGTACTCGTACTACAAAGATGAAAACCATGCTACCCACTACGCGTGTTGCACTACTAAAAGATCGACACTATGTCATTTTCTCGATTCGGTATAATTTAGTAACGAACCAGTATATTTTACATACACTTAATTCCCATCAGTACAGATACGACGACATATTTTTATCGACGACCTGTAAGGCCGTGCGCGGGCGCACAAAAAAGCTCTCCCGCGCTCATCAGCTCAGCCCTTTCGATTATACATGCGCTACGCTGTCGCGAGACGATTGGATCTATGTCGAGATGATAATACTAACGGCCATCGAGCATCAATAACTTTATGAAAGTAACGAGATGGATAAAGTTAGAAAGAGGAGATCCGTGATTTTTGTCTACCCTGTTTTTTTTTGCTGTTTTAATAGAATTCCGTTTTTTTTACCATTTATTCTACCCCACTTATCTTAGTTTTGCCTAATTTAATTGGTAATCGATAGCACAGAATTCAAAATAATCATAAATTGACTTGCATGAAAAAAAAATTAAAAAAAAGTTGATTACAAAAATTTTACAGTAAGTTACTTAGTTTAGTATTTTAGATATTTTACAAATATCCCAAACAATTTTCGCTTAAATGAAGCAAAACTAAGATTCGATTGTAAACGATGAAACCATCTGAAATGTTAGTTAAAAAAGTTATTTATTATTAAACCGTTTTAAATCCGGCAAACTTTCAAGCCCAATAAAAACATTCTCCAACGGGCAGTTTACCCACTCCGCAACACTCCGCAACGTAATCGAGTGACGGTCGATAGAGTCGGTCGGGATAATGACATCTGCGGTAAAAACGCGGACAGTCATTATTTATCACCGCGCCTTAATTACCCCGCTCGTGTGCGCCCCGCCTTAGTGCCCTCGCCTTATGAAGTTGTTTCCTTATGAGATTTCAGCTGATGACAATGAAATGTTATTTTAATAAACGTGGATTATTTATTGTGAGGATGTGGCCATCGTGAGCATACCTATATTGCTGTTCGTATCCAGCGGAGCAAGATTTGGGGAACCTTTTTTCGGCTTGAAAGTGTATGAGTGGTTCATAAATGTATTACTTATATCTCTGAGACTTGGAAACCTACGATAATTATAGGTCAGTTTAAGTACTTTAAGCTAAGGTGGTGTTAGACGACAGGTTATTTTGCCCGGGGTAAAATAAACAATATCACAAACCAATAGTTGTCGTCCGATATCAAGATGTTTTAAGTCACTTATATATGCTGCGCAAAGTAGTCGGTCAATCAGCCGTAATGACTGCATACCATGCATACGTATGGACAACGCTCAGGTATGGAACCATTTTCTGGGGTAATGGTACGAATCGTGAATCGGTATTTAGAGAACAGAAAAAGTGTTTGCGAGCTATGTGCGGGCTACGGCCTATGAAATCATGTAAACCCCATTTTATACACCTAAACATACTTACTGTTCCTTGTTTGTATATATTGGAGATAGCTTTATTTGTAAAATCGAATCCAGACCCATTTAAATATTGTTCTAGAAATAGGTTACGTAATCAACTATTTGCAGCCGCGTCACACACGGCACACATGCCAAAAAGTGCTCACAAGTGGCCCCAAGAGTCTTCAACAAAATACCAAAGGCCATTCGAGACTTAGAGAGTGCTATAGAACTTAAGAAAGCACTGCATTATTATTTACAAAAAAAGCATATTACTCTATAAAGGAATATTTAAATACCTAATACAAATGAACGAATTTAAACTTTCGTGAGACTTGTTGAAATAATAATAATAATTACACGGTTCCACTCACGTATTCAATGTCACTACGGGCCGCGAAAACACTCATCCTGAAGAAGAACTCCCGAAGAGTTCGAAACATGTCACCCGTAGTGACATTGAATACGTGAGTCGAAGCGTGTTATTATTAGTATTAATACAAATTAATACACATATACCTAAAGTAAGTAATGACAATGACAATAATGTTAGTTTCTAAGTATTTTCTAAGAAAATTTTTGTACGCCGCAAGGTAGAACATAGCTAAACTTTAAGAATGCATATACATATATAACGAATACCTATCATACCTATGGTTCACAAATAAAGTATTCTGATTCTGATTCAGTTACAAAGACATTTTCAGCTGATTGTTCCCAGCACGGCTAGCACGCGACGGCGCGCGAGCTCTCGATTTTTCTCGCACTATCTGTCTCTCTCTTATTAGAACACTTAGAACAAGAGGTATAGTGCGATAAAAATCGAGAGTTTGTCGCGGCCGTCCCATGCTAGACGTGCTGAATCATATAAAAAGGTACCGGTAACTGCATCCAAGTGGAAAAAAGACAGTGCACAAACAAGATAATTGAACTTTTACTCATAGCGCAATAATAAAAACAATCTCAATTGTAGTTAGAATTAATTAATAATCAATAATAACCGCTGTAATCGGCCGTTCCGGGCACTATATCATGCGTACGCCACTAATATATCTTTCGGTGAGACCATTAACCGACTGCCAGCCATGGTTTATATGAGTTGGGTAACAGAGAAGTTGAGCGGGACCGGAGACTCGGAACACTGGGTGGATTTAGAACATTTTATAGGTAACAAACTTAAGTAAAGTCCTTCTATGTATAGTTGTTACATATTCGAAGAGGCATTTGTTTTGTTAATTTGCAATTTTTTTTATATGTAATAATATCTATTCGAACAGGTCACAAATCCATACACGAAGGGCTTTATACAAGGAAAGGGGCATGAACAACAAAAATACTTACGCGCAAGGGGCAAGAAAGTTGTCGTTGTTATCATACTCCAATTTAGTTCTGTTGTTTTAAGTACCAAGCAACTTGATATATTTCATCACCCAACGACAGCCTCAGCACTATTGAAAATTATAAATCTAGATCTGTTTCGAAATTTTAGGAACTGAACAACGTTTGCAAATGCCAGAATCATTCTTGGACTTACTGGGTAAAGTCAGGCTGAACATTTTTTATTAAATTTTTTGGTGAATCAGCAAAACCTTTGTATTATTATGTTTATATACATTTTTTACTGACATACTTACAATAAAACTGCTTCAAACGAACATCATTAACCCTAAACTGCCTGATTACCACATTATCATGCCAATAACTTATTGATTAGCTCATTCAATGACCTGTCACTTTCTCGCGCTATTTTTGACGTCAGTTTGACAGCGCCGATGAATATTTAATATACCAAGTTAATTTTGCTAGTGGAAAAGTTGTAAATAGTTTAAGCTTGTACAAATTCGCAACAATATAGTACCTTTATGTCAATATAGTCACTGCATAAGCAATATTGTAAAAAATATAATGAAATAATGTTTGTTTTTTTGTAACATATCTTTAAAAACATTATTACTTACCTATATTATAATTTTAGTAATACATTGATTTTAACTATCTTTATGATGTCTTGATGTAGAAAGTTAAACTATTAACCATTTAGGAAGTATTGGCATAAAGACACATAACTAAGTGTTCTAAACGCCTAGATAGATACCCTTTCAGGAGGGCTAGCTCAACTTGCTGCCGAGTCGCGCGCGACTCAGCGTCTCATATCACGCTCATCATATCAGCCGAAAGACGTCCACTGCTGGACATAGGCCTCCCCCAAAGAGTGCCAAAGTGACCGGTCCTGCGCCACCCGCATCCAGCGGACTCCAGCAACCTTTACCAGGTCATCAGTCCACCTTGCGGGGGGCCTACCCACGCCGCGCCTTCCGGTTCGTGGTCGCCACTCGAGAACCTTTCCGCCCCAACGGCCATCGGTTCTACGTGCATATCACGCTCGCACTGCGTAAATTAGAAATAGAGGGTAATTTTTTTCTTCTCGCGTCGCGTCGTCAGCTGTGCTAGGCCCGCAGATGTTTTTCATCTGGGTTCCGTCCATCTTGTTACTCATCAGGACCAATACAATGAACAGGTACCATTTTTTATTTATTTATTGCATACAATATTTTATACATACATACATAAATGCACGCCAGCACGGACAAGACGGCGCGCGAGCTCTTTCGCGGCGAGATAGACTATTCGTCTCTTTCTAAGTGTTCTAATTAGAAAGAGACGGATAGTCTATCTAGTGTATTACCAAAAGGGTCAGGCCGAGCATGCGACATTAGAATTTCAGCGTCACTTTTATTGTGGGTTTAAAGGAGAAAATGTGATATTACAGTGACAGGTTGCTAGCCCATCGCCACTTCAACGTTAATCCTATAGAAGTAGACTCTTCTAACACCGACAAGAAGAAATAGGGTGCTACTATTCTAACGCAACACCACACGGGTCACGGGAATTATTTTCTGCAAATTGTTACAATTGAAAATTATTTTTATTATCAAAACAAGCACAAATAATCCAATTGTGTTCTTTCGTTGCCGCTAAATGTATTATTTCGCAGCTCTATCGCTGGCCATATACAGCGTGGAACGGAACGATGGACTTTCCCGCAAGAGGGGGATTATTGAGCGCTAGTACGTGACATTTTCCAGATAAACTATTTTTTTTTACTTTTTTTTTTTACATTTGTATGGAGCTCGTCGCTCCAGTCGGCCAACGCTCCATACAAAGGTAAAAAAAAATCGCGTCAAAAAAAATAGTTTATCTGGAAAATGTGACGTACTAGCGCTCAATAATCCCCCTCTTGCGGGAAAGTCCATCGTTCCGTTCCACCTTGTATAATGTTCGTTCGTTACTTCGACCATAAGGTATTCAGATTAAGATCTTGGAAGGACTATAATAGCTATAGCTTCGAGGTTATAGTCGCGCCTCCAAAACGATCTAAAGTGATATGATACGAGTATTACTAATAAAGTTCACTATAATATTTGGTGTGAACAGTTGCTGTGGAGACAAGTTACTTATTTGCAATTTATGTTTCGTTGACTTAACTATATTTTCAACCGCCGACGAAAACAAAGGGTGTTATGAGTAAAATAATTATGTGTATTTGTATCTCTGTGTTGCATCGTAGCTCCCATTGCTCCCAAACGGATCAGCCAATTTGAGTGCGGGTTTTTTTTAAATCGATAGTCTCCGTCGATATGGTCAGCTTTGTTTGATGTGTCGGAGGTGTTTAAAAATATACATTACTAGCTTCCGCCCGTGACTTCGTCTGCGTGAACCCGGGATAAAAACTACCCTATATTTGAATCCAGGCTATAAACTATCTTCGTGCAAAATTTCATCCAAATCGGTTAAGCCGTTTAGGCGTGATTGAGTAACAAACATCCAAACATCTAAACATCCAAACATTCGCATTTATAATATTAGTAGGATTATGTAGGTATAATACCTATGTTTTATTTACGTGCCAAACGTGTTCCTTAAAGGGATAGGCAGAGTCATCATCATCATCATCATATCAGCCGAAAGACGTCCACTGCTGGACATAGGCCTCCCCCAAAGAGTGCCACAATGACCGGTCCTGCGCCACCCGTATCCAGCGGACTCCCGCGACCTTTACCAGGTCATCAGTCCACCTTGTGGGGGGCCTACCCACGCTGCGCTACCAGAAGGCGCAGCGTGGATAGGCAGAGTATATTTAATTAAATTAACTGTGCTACTACTAGCAATTGTGAGTTTAAGGAGCAGATCTGATATTGCATTGATAGGTTGCTAGGCTATCGCATATTACCATAGAGTCGACTTCTACACCCTTGGGGGACAAGGGCGGTGGTGATCATCATACTACCAGCCGAAAGATGTCCTCTGCTGGACATAGGCCTCCACCAAAAATTGACCAACCGGTGCTGCGCCACCCGCATCCAGCGGACTCCCGCGCCCTTTACCAGGTCAACAGGGGGCGGGTCCACCTTGTGGGGACGTGGGGATATTCTAACCTAACTCCACACAGGGACGCAAAAGCTTAATTTAACTTACTCCTTCCAAGAAACAGTTTCTGTTATAAGTGTAAATAAAAAATTAACGTATAAATTGTCGTATCGTACGCTGTGCACCGGGAAACTAAATAAGCAACTTATCAAAGTTCTTATTGCATCGAAAAAAGGCCGATTATTGCTTAATTCGTATTGAGAAAAACTTGGTACTTAATGGCATTCGCGTATCACCTATAATTTAAGAAAGGGCGTAAGTGCTTGGAGTTTGTATGCCAGATAAGTCTTTTTTAAGGTTAGTGTGATCTGAAGATCGCATCGCGACCACACGTGACGCTGAATATCGAATAAAGAATCGAATCGATTGCGAATGAAAAATGCTCATCGATTATCGTTTTGCTCTTTTATAGTGCTAAGGTATGTAGGTCCCAATGTAATGTTTTTTTTGTAAAATTTGGTGTTATGAAAGATCAAGTACTGAGTCCTTTAAGTTATTCATTTTATTCTACGACACCAGCGAGGAGTGTTATATGTTTGTCTGTCTGTAGCATCGTAGCTAGTAAACATATGAACTGATTAGAGTGCGGTTTTTTTTTAGCTACGTTTGTTGGATCGGAGACATCATAACAGTCGAATATATATATAGTAAATGATTTATGTAAATCTTATGAGAAATAAATGTCTTAAACCATAATATCACGAGCTTGACGATTTCAAATCTAGACCCTGACCTTATAGTGCAGCTTGCTTATAGACTTTGACACCATGCCACAGATATGTACAAACAAATGCTTTGCTCGCGTATTGCAAAGAGCGCAGGCAAACCCACGAGCATACGTATAGCCTATTACCATCCAGAAAGTCCATTCTACACGCAGGTGAAAGAATTTTCAAAATTGGGTAAGCGGTTCCGGAGATAACTATTTACATACACACTTACAAACGTATAAACTTATAACAATCTTACAGACTTTTCCTCTTTATAATATTAAGCATAGTTTATATATACATGTGAGTAAAAAAGAAATCCATGTACAATCCTCACAGCTCGCTTCCACAACACATGAGACAAAATTGCTTTTTAAGAGTGTCCGCTCTCTCCGTGTGATTAATAAACGATTAA
This sequence comes from Epinotia bilunana, assembly GCA_947049275.1. Classification (NCBI taxonomy): domain Eukaryota; kingdom Metazoa; phylum Arthropoda; class Insecta; order Lepidoptera; family Tortricidae; genus Epinotia; species Epinotia bilunana. The sequence continues at coordinate 9,094,618 of OX346275.1, read as the reverse complement.
GTATGTTTTGACTGGACAACAGTCAATTAGTGTCAGGAAGGTATGTCTTCACAAGTAGCTTAAGGTGTGAATGAACTTCATTTCATATTTTTTAATTTAGGGTTGTGAAATTGATGAAACGGCACTTGTCTCCATACTGTATATTTAAGAATACTAAAGAGTATGCTAAGGGGCAATTTCGGAAAGGATTTTTGATGACTTGGAAATATTTGTGTACTAGTCCGCGACTTCGTTGACTCTCTTTTTGTTTGAGTTTTACTGAGACAAAAAAGTATTATATGTTAATACAGGCTCCCTATTTGTAAACCAAAATTCATCTTAATCCGTTCAGCCGTTTTTGCGTGATTTTAGTAGGATCAACTGGGTCCCTTTTGCGTATGCGCATAGCTTGAGTGCAAGTGTGACAGACTGATCAAAATGAGATATTTCGTTTTTCTGTCGCAAATGGCCTTATGGCACAAAATTGAATATGCTTATAAAGTTACTCATAAAATGCGGTCTAAAATGTGATCTAGCTCTAATAATAAACATATGAAACTATATGCAGGCTAAAAAGAAAAACCTGGCATTACAACGTACGTCAGTCATTCAATCATTTAAATGACTGACGAACGTTGTAATTTTTAATGAATAGCGAATTTCGACTTTTCATCAATCTCTTAACAAGAAGCTATGTATTGAAGTCTGTATTACGTCACGGGACTGTTTATTATACATGTTACTAGCACTAGCAGAACGATACAATGCAGCAAAACGCATCAAGCACTTGAGAAAAACCAACAGCGCTCGATCAAATAGAGACGCGAACAAAGTCACGCGTTATCGATAAATCGACGCATTTGCGTTGCACATGCCACAACACTATCATTATCATCTACCTATCAAAATTCAACTTTAACTCCTCATGTTGAAAGTCTAATTTCGAACACTCACAACACAAGATAGGAGATCTGTAAGGACCGTTGAAATTTAAACTTTAGAACGTTGAGTTCGAGTTGAAGCTAGCTTGTTTCGAGGCGTTGTTGTGACCACACGTAGCGATCGTGTGCGAACGGCGTTTATTAAGTAGTGTACCATTCAATTGGTGGACGTGTGCGCACTATATTTATTGCACCCTTTCAAAGGTTGAATAGAAACACTAGTCGCCTCACGTTAGTACATTGTTGCGTTTTAAAAGTTTTGCATGTTTTTGGATTGATAGTGGATCTTTTTATGCCTTCGCTTTATGGCTGGACTTAACTCGACTTTATTCGAAATGAACAATTGAACAGGAATATCTAGAATGGGTAACTTTGCCCACAGACGTTAAGAAAATATTAAGCTTTACGTTACTTGAATATTATTTTAACGTTTATAATTACGCTGTTGTTTGTTTGGTTGATAAATTGCGTTAATATTAGATTACTCATTAATACCCACGCTGTCAGCATAAAACATGAAATTGTAAAAAGTGTTTGTTTAGCTTCATACGAATAAATTATAAGTTTCATAAAGAACCGATGCCCCGCCCGCGCCTAATTATAATGTGCAAAATAAAAGAACCGGACCGGCACCGAAATGAGACGTACCGAGAAAACTGTTCAACGAATTTACGAGACAGTGCTGTCATTGAAGACCCCCGAAAAGATTAATCGGGCCACTAGTGACGGGAAAAGTATCGATAAGCAACGCGATTAAAAATCTTCCCTGACATCTCTCAGGTAGACACGTCAGCTCAATCAACATACAAAACTCAACCAAAAAGCCACCGGAATTTGTAGTAAGTCAAATTAAGATCACGGAATCATCTCGAACCGCAAAATTGCGAGGAAACGCCGTCCAAAAATGCTCAAACTGAGCACATAATTGCGTAATAACTCAGGAGCGATTACTGTAACAATTTCGATTGAGCATTATTATTCCGGGGCTAAAACACGTAAGGTGTGTAAGTGTGGGCCGTTTTTGCTGTGAGCTTTCCGAGATTCTATAATGAAGCCATTACCCGCAAGAACAAGCCGGGCGAGGAGAAAAAAATGCCCAAATCGCCCGGAGGAGCACTCGCGCCGACATGCTGTCTTGCCTCGAGAAAAACGAGCAAATCGGCCAACTTCGTTAGGACCCGTTTCTGCCCCTTCCAATGCGAATGTCCGAATGCTTTTGTTTTTCAAATTAAACCCGAATCGCTCCGATGCTCGTTAAAACTCGGGGGCATTCGGGAGAGTTCAATACGTGGAAGCTACGAAAATATTAATGAATTACTGTTCAATAAAGAAAACGAAACTCACGGCGCGGCGTCATTAGGGTGAAACCCTTCAGTTTATTAACAAATACGGGATGACGCGGCACTTCTGGACGTAAACTATTTCTTAATAACCGCCGCCCGTTAAGGATCGAGCCGTTGAACTCTGATGTCTTGATATAAATTACTTAACTAATGTACGCGATACTTTAGTATTGACTTGAATGATTGTAAATAAATTCCTGAGAGGACACGTCATTTATTAATTCTGCGATAAAGCTGAGTAAAGGATGTGTCTAATAAAAGCAGTGGAGAGGTGTTTGTGGACAGCGGGATTCTGGTAAAAAACGACATTGCAAGGGCTCACTATAATCTTTATACATGGACTATTAGCTAAATACTTGTTTTAGTTATTTGTACTGGCTGAATACTTTCTGTTACTCAAGCTTAAAGCTCCCTAAGGGCCAAGACCCGGCAATCGTATGCGTGTCGCTTAATAACTTTTTTATTACATCGGGCCCTAAAAAGCTTTGTATTATAAAAACACAATCGAGTTTCGGCCTCGTCATCACCACGCCATCACACTAGTCATCAGAACATGTTAATCCGAGATCATTACTACGATAAAGACATGCAGACAGAAAACGACGTATGCGCACGCAACGTGTAACACTTTAAGGTTTTTTGTTGCAAGGAAGATAAAGACATACGGTAATTACCCTACAATGCGAGACAAAAAACGCCTTAATCAATTCAAGAGGGCACGAGAAAGCGACAAACGCCCACTATCCGGCTCGAAGGACCACAGCTCATAAAATAAAAAGAATGTGACGGTTTCACTGATTTTAATAAAAATAGACCTATATAGATTCCAAGAGGTAATATTATGGAAATAGGAGCGGGGCAGGTGGTTTAGATAGTCCACTTTAGACCCGATCTAGAAGGTATTAAACATGTCAATTTAATGGCAAAAGGTGCCTTTAAAGACTTAAAGAAGTTACCTCTCAAAAATAATGACACAATATACATACATTATAATAAATTTATTCAAAGGGCGTGGCACCACCTTCGTTGTTCCTGTAATGATTATGTGTAAATTTTCCCGAAGTATAATTATGTCATAATCATAATCTGTGTCATTGACCTGCGCACTTCATGGTTTTCGATTCCCATATTAGAGGCACGATCTAATTTGACCAAACACGTACCAAATAAGTTCTCAAAGTCGACACTCCATATCAAAATCACATTAACCCTCGGAAACCGACCGCATTAAGGCGTACTCGTTTATACCAGGGTACTAATAACTCAATCTTTATTCCGTACTAAATTATATGGAGCCGGCGCATCACTATCATTAATGCTCGTTCGGCGGAGCACGGTGCGTTTGTATTTGGTTCTTTGTTTGTATGTATGGAATCTATTCAGATTGAAATAGAAGAAACATAAATATGTTTAGTATTTCACAATTGGATTTTTTAATGATTAACATTTTCATTGTTAATTATCTGTAAATAGTTTGCATTTGCAGTTAATCACAATATAAACTGCTTACGAATACTTATGATTATTACCCACCTTAAAATTTTACAATACTGAAACCCATAGGCCTCCCTCAAAGCGTGCCAATGACCGGTCCTGCGCCACCCGCATCCAGTGCGCCTCTTTGGGGGAGGCCTAGGTCCAACAGTGGACTTTTTTTTATACAACTACGGTGGCAAACAAGCGTACGGCCCGCCCAATGGTAAGCGGACACCGCAGCCTATAGACGCATGCAACTCCAAAGGAGTAACATGGGCGTTGCCGACCCTTGATATGTTTGAGGTTTGTTTTCGGCTGATGATGCGGAAAATCCTAAAGAGGTCATGATGGCGCATGGAACGAAGGAAATAAATGAATACAAAAAAATATGTCATGCATGATAAATAATAAATTGCAACATAAACAGTCAATAAAATCATCTCAAAAAACTTAACGGGTCTCTAAATCACAAACTGGCTCTACAAGATAACTTCATCAATAATAAGACGTATGAAACCTGATTTATGGGGAACTTCTTGGAATATATGATTAGATTACATCAATATCTGTAAATCGCATTAATTCAGGTAGCTCAGCTTGAATGTTGTGTACAGATTGATTTGCGTTAAAAAAATGCTAGGCGTTTTGTAAGTTTGTCAAACGTTTAGCTTCTATTAGGTATGTTTTACACGAAGACCCAAACAAGAAGTGCCAAGTTTTTCTAGCAGTATGTCATGGCCGATGGCTTAATTCTTGTATAAAAAAAACATAGTCATTATAATTCAATAAACTTTCAATGCGTTTAAAGTAAAATACACTAATACAATAATATTCTAAGAATTACAATATAACACATACTCTTTATTGCACACCTTCATACATACATACATATACTCACGCCCGTATCCCATTGGGGTAGGCAGAAACTAAGGAACGCCAAATACTACGGTCCTTACATACTTCTTTCGCTTCGATCACATCCATACATCTCCTCATACAGGCTCGTCGGTTGCGGGTACTCCTGACCTGGCCTTTTAAATTCAATAGTTATAAAATAAAAAAATAGTAGTAGGTATTTAGTACAGAAAACAGCGACTATAGGAGTAGAAACAAACATCGCTAAAGACGAAAACAAAACAGAATTTCGCCATTTTCATAGGGCCCCGCAGAAATCCAGAATCAATTGCTTACTGAGCATCCAAGTATTTTCCGAAAAAAAAATCTTTTTCTCCGTGTACCCCCATAAAGAACGCGCATGTTTATTCCACATATTCGTCACGTGGTAATAACAATATACCTGTTCTGTGGCGGTCGTTTTTTAGTGCTCCGTCCCGCCCAGGCCATTATTGTGAGAGAAGAAAGTGTAGGGATGCGCCGACGCAACTTCGACTAAACTTAAGACTTAAGGATTAGACTGGATAATAATAAGATAAACTTAGGAATTAAGTTTATTCGAAGATTAATCTTTGGTTGCATTGACACTACAAATGACAATTGGGTTTGAAAAATTGACAAAATATTCATCTATGCCCAGTTGACATTTTATCACTTATCGCTGTGTATAAGACATCCGTCAAGTTCTGACAAGTATGCTAGAGTGAAGGATATCTTATCCACAACGATAAGTGATAAAATGGCAACTATGCTACTCCCGGTGGTAAGTAATTAGTAATGACCTGTGAAATTAAGCGTCTACAAATAAAAATAAATAAATAAATAAATATAAGGGGACAATTTTATAATAGATATAAATACTTAAATACATAGAAAAACATACATGACTCAGAAACAAACATTTATGCTCATCACACAAATATTTGCCCTTACCGGGATTCGAACCCAGGACCTTCAGCTTCGTACACTACCCACTAGGCTATAAACACCAGTGGGCGTAGCATGGTTGCCATTTTATCACTTATCGTTGTGGTAAAGACACCCATCACGCTCTGACAAGTATGCGAGTGCGAGAGTGACGGATACCTTATCCACAACGATAAGTGATAAAATGGCAACCGTGCTACGCCCGCAGGGACAAATATTATTATACTATAGCCAGCGAGCCATCCAGCGCAGTTAGGTACTATTTGTAAATTTTATAGTCAACTTTTGTGACTTGTAGGTGAATTTTCTTATAAAACTCCTTCTTTCTTCTTCTTGTTTGTTAGCTGTTATGCTCTGAGAAGTAGCAGCTTAAGTTTCACATTTAGTGATAATTTTATTACTTGGCGTGTGCGCTACGCGCATGCGCAATGAGATTTTCCCAATTAGGAGCTAGTGTAGTATAGCGATATCAATATTATAATACTGACCGTCACTAGACGCCAAGAGGGATTGAGGTATACGTAGTTTTCCTTTGCCAGTGACTCAGTTGGCCGAATCAGCGTTCATTGATGTCGATATTTCAACAGAGCCCCAAGACACCAACTAGCAAAGAGAACACGCAGAACTAAAGAGGAGTTTACACGCCAGAGGCTCGGCTCAATGCTGCAACTGTACAAAGTTTATCGACATCAATGTTTCCATAATCCCTAGAGCTCGGGTAGCGTCGACAATAAGTAGGTAGAATTGGAAGCGTTATCCTGTGCAGGACGGCTCTTTCTATTTGGTTTATCGATATCAATGTTTCGATAGCCCTCCCTAGAGCTCGGGAAGCATCGAGAATAGGTAGAATTGAGAGCGCCCTGTGTTTGAGGAGGGTTTTTGTGTAATTTATCGACATCGATATTTCAATAGACACCTCTCTAGAGCGGTTCAGAGCGGGCTCACGCGGTGACTTTATCACCCGCCTCGGGACAAGCCAAGACGCGTATTTATTTATTATATGTATGCTTTTATTATTGGTACAAACAGCAGTATTGAGCAATCGGGGCGAGAAGAATTAGTAGGGACACTTTTATGGTAGTTGCTAGTGGAATTGTAACATGTTTACACATTTGAACCTAAATCCTTTGTCACTACACGAATGCAATAAAAATATATGAATACCTACTTATAGTAAGGCGAATTTATATAACGTTGACTGTAAGAGAGATGTGATATCGCTCTGTGGTATGTGTGCTCTTAGTGAGTTTCAAGGAAAGATAATTGGTACCTGATTGGTACCAGCTTTGTACCTGTGGGTACCTTTCTTATCCACTCAGACGTCCACGGAAACTATAGTATCCAACAAAAAAAAACGCTCACACGTCCGGCCTGTTAACCCAATATGCTGACACGTCCAGCCCAGAGCAGCAGCGCGCCGCGCAGCGCTCGCGCGCCGTTTTCTTGATAAATATGATGATTGCTGCTCAACCACATACACTGCAGCTAAGATAAAAATACTTCCGTGTAGACGAAAGTATACAGATTACAATGGTATTTAATTAAATCTAAAATGTTTAGTTTAGGACCCCGAAAATCAATGTCAAACTTGAAATAACAAAGTAAAGTCGATGTAATATTTTTTTGTTATTTTTTTTAACACCGATTATTGAACATAATGCTTATTATTCTATATTTCACTAAAAAATAAACTATATCTGCTTTCTATTCGTACCTATAACTCACTCTATAACAAATGGACTTGTGAGTGGTTATACTTTGTATGTATTCTTTAAGTTTTAACAGAGATACAACCAAGTGAAAAATACTTAAGAGACACAGAAATTGGAGTTTTGCTGCTTTTGGAGTTAGCTATTAAAATACTACTTATGAGTGGATATTCTATTACCTATCACTACTAAAAGTAAGTGCAACGAAATAGCAGAGCACAGATATAATTATTGATCTACATGCTGTCTATTGCAATCTACGCAATACGGGAATACATAACAATAATGTATTTGTATCTTAGGTACTGTCATCACAACGAATTCTCTGGAGTAAGTAATACAGTAATACTGAAATATATAGAAAACATGCCAGACTCGGTAACAAATGTAATATTAATGCTCATCACACAATTATTTGCCCTTACCGGGATACGAATTTCGAACCCAGGACCACGAGAACTTCGTAGGCAAGGTTACCAACTAGGCTAAATAGGTCGTCAAAAAATACTATCATCAATGTTGCAAACCAGATTAGGTACCTACGACTCTCCTGATAGTAGGAAGAATCTATAGGACTTGTAACTCCAGGATTCTATGGTCTATATTGATAGTTTTGTATACAAAACATACAATGAAGCTATCCAGGTCAAGGGCTATAAAAAGTGTTTAGCATACACCGTGCTTGACTCCACACAGTCTGTACCCGGAATCCATTGGGACCCAGCACACGTTGTTATTTATGTGAGATGCACGTCGCCCGCCAATTCTCATCGGTCAGGTGCATTCGAGTCTGATACGTACTTAAAGGGAAATCATTAAGATATTTTTACCATGACGGTGGCAAACATGCATATATATACTTAAGTAAGAACGAAAACGCAGGCTGTCGTGTTTCGGCGGTTCCGGGGCAACCTACCGAATTCTACACTGGACTTGATGACGCAACGGAGCCACGTTGATGTTTCGTCACCTGAATAGCTACTATGGGCCTTAGATGCTTGAATTAAATGGTTTATTATTATTATTAAAAGTAGTATATCCACGCCGTGACCGGCGACGGCAACCCTACCTACTTGTGGGCGTGAGCCCAAGAAATGGCTTGCGAAGCAGGTACTCAAAGATTTACTATTCTCCTGACCTGCCTGATAGTGAGCAACGCTATTAGCCTATGAACGTTTGCTAGCCCAGAAGAGCCAGCTATGGATTCGACGTACCAACAGCTAGAGAGAGACAGATGCAGGTCCTTCGCTCTTAGCACTTCGCAACCTCGGAAGCTCTAGCAACCTTACGACCATGCTCCGAGGTGTACGATGATGAGGTTTCTCGTAGTTACTCGTAGTTATTATCACTTATGTTACTTATGTTGTACTTAATGCTTGCGGTCTTCTGTTAAGTGTACATAATGAGAAAAAAATCAAAAATCCCCAGGTACAGTTCTTTCCCAAACCAGACTGAGAGTTATTGTGATACCCACGGGAACAAAGGGGGTGGCCGTGCTATAACCCCGTCACCACACGGGAAATTACCAAGACAATACTAAATAACCAAATTTATGAAACATATACTTATAACTAAACTAGTTTTGTCTAGCTAGCTTCCACCTTTCTCCACCGATACAATTCCAACGTTAAGCGATAAGCGCGCGCGCAAACAGCAAATATTGTCGGAGCGCGAGCCGTGACGTCGCGGCTTGCGCGGGTCAATATTGACGCGGACAGGGCTGCGCGTGTGCCGCTACACTTCTTTAGTCTGGCCAGCGAGTCACGAACAATATATATATCTATATATATTTTTATATGGCGCCTATGCAATAAGCTGCCAGTTTTAAGTACATAAAACGCCGATATGCATTTCGTGCCACCAGCATGCGATAGAAATTTGTCGCATTTTTTGGGATTTGACTGGCTTGTTAGACTAGCACGAGACCGTGCGCGAGATAGACCACCCGTCTTTTTCGGTGGGTACTAATTAGATTAATTTCATTACCTCCAAGTAAATGAGGACCTAGCCGTAAATAGAAATATTGTCAGTTTAGTCAAATTGAGGTATATGCATAACAAATTAACTCTTTTATCTTTTCCTTACACAAAAGTGGCAACCCTGAAAGCTCGTACTCAAAAACGCTTCACCTAAAACGCCCAAGATAAAGACAATCCAACAAGTTTACATTCCATTGCGGGCGTGAAATGGATTTCCACATTCCCGCGACCGTGTTTACCCAGCATTGTACCACGCGCGTCACAATGAGCTCAAATACAAATGTCACTGAACACTAATGTTTGCTATAATTTGACTTGTGTGCATAGGTGGATTCGGATGATTGTCAGTTACTTTAGATAATATTTGGACTGGCTGTGTTTGTGTATGTAACATTTTAAAATGTAAATATAATTAAAAAACTTTCGAAAGAATGATAAAGGAGGTAGCTGTATTTGTGTTTCTAATTTTTACTGAAAAAAATAATGTAAAGATCTGGTTTCATATAAATTAGTACCTAATTACTCTTAGAAAATCAACATCAAGTGTAACCCCTTCCAGCAATAATCACCCTTAACCCTCCCGCAGCTACATGTAAACTGCTAAAACCAATATTAACCCAGGGCCATAATACCAATATGCTACTGTTCCTGTCAATATTAGTCTCGGGGCAATTCTGGGAAGCACTTTTAGTGGCACTGTGAGATATTGTGGGTAAACGCGAGTTAGAAATGTAAGTAATGCTGGACCCGGTTTTACTCACCACTTTAAAATTACTTATACTCCTGCGCCTACGACTTGTGTACGTCTTCTTCACATTGTATTGAACTGAACGGGATCGATATAGTCGCCTGACAGAACTTAAACTATACGAAGTGACAATCCCGTGAAAGGGATAATCAGGTACGTAGGTACGCGAACTTTTAATGCTATGAAAAATAATATGCAATTTTGTTATGATGTCGTATGACTTAGTTTGCGGACTACTGCCCATTCCCTCTCAGCCATGAGAGGAGGCCTGTGCCCAGTAGTGGGACGCTGATGATGATGGTACTTGTAATAAAAAATATTTTAATAAACTATATTTTTATTAAATTACTACTAGTTATTACATACATGCTATTATAAATCTAACAGTCATAACACTCCAAGATAATTCAACAAGCTATGTATTAAATATGTAACCTAAAGTTAATGCTAATTCATGAGCACTCTTTATAATACTATGTACTAAGTAGATTTTACTCAAAACTTTTTACGTAAACTTAGGGAACAATACGTAGTGCACGTATTAAGTATAAGTAAGTATTTATTGCCTTCGGAAGTGGTGCAAAGAAACTTAATATACAATAACATGAATATATGTAGATCGTGATAGTAATAAAACTAAACTATATAATTTACTTTAAAAACAAAGTTTTAACCGACTTCAATTTAGTACTCCGCCAAGCCACGAGAACATTTCCACATTTCTTTTCCCATTTACCACATGAACTGATTTCCAAGAGCAAATGCATTGATTATTAGAGAAAAAACCCCAATCGCTGTATGTGACCCGATAATATTTGAGGACTTCCGTCGATTCCACAAGGATCACTCTTGGCACTTCATTAGTTGCTATTTCAACGGAATCTTATCAGAATCTGTGATATAGGTACTTTTGTACTTTTAAGTACATAAATGAGGAATTCCATAAGTCATCTGTGGTCTTCATCATCAATTCCACTCCACCAATTTATGATTTCAGGATGTAAATACACGAGTTATAATAGAAAATACCAAAATCACTACACGCGTGCCTAATATAATTGAGGAGTTCCCTCAATTCCTCATGGATCCCATCATCCAATTGAATTTACAAAAAAAATGGGACCCACCTGGAAGCATATACTTACGAACAAAAAAAAGATTTTACGAATTGGCTCATCAATGACGGAGTTCTGAGGTAACAAACATTGAAAAAAAAAAAAAACAACCGAATTGAGAACCTCCTCCTTTTTTTTGAAGTCGGTTAAAAAGGAAGCAGGCAGGTGGAAATGTTATAGCCGTTTAATTATTTATGTATGTCGTATAATACCACTAACAACGACCAGGTACTAAACGTAATGTTTTACATTACTAAGTAATGTAAAATGTAGTGTATCAAGCGATATAGTAACATTCATATATCCATAAATCTAATGCGATTGGCTCTTCTCTACCACCTAAAATATTCCAATTTAAAAGTTTCGTATAATCAAATACGAGAAAAACATGAAATCAGTCAAAGCGACAAGAATTACTTTGGCATTTATAAAATTATTTTTCTTTATTTATTTATTTTCCGCCTCTATGGTTAACACTATATGTATAAGTATTTAAGTAGGAATTTATGTATGTGTATTTGTATGCTTTATGTGTGTATGTTATTTTCTGTTATGTAATAATATTGATGTAATCTTGTATGTTTTAAGTTAGTTTACTTCCAATTTTGCCACCTACCTACTTGTAATTATTGTTGCAATTTCTCCGCTGCCTAAAGGTTGTCTGGAAGAGATCGCTCTTTAGCGATAATACCGCCTGTTGGTAACCTCTATTTTTAAGTTGTTACGTCTATTTGATTCATGTTTTGACGTGTGCAATAAAGAGTATTTCGTTGTATTGTATTGTATTATCAATTATCATACATTTGTACTAAGTTGAAAATTTGGTTCTAAGGAGACCTCGGGTCGGGATCTTTTAAATGCAATCAGCATAAAGCTGCGATCTTAGAAATAAATACGCCTAAAATCTATGTGTTTGTGTGTTAAGATTCATGGCACCGAACAACTTATTGTAAAAAAAATTAAACGACGAATTTCCAAGTACCCCTATTCAAATATAACCTGACAATAGTCATAATTTTCACAAATCTCCAATTGTCCGTTTTACGGGGCACAATGGGACACTTGAACTGAACAGGCACTTGTTCAAACAATTCGTATTTGGGATTAAAGGTATTTAATGCATCCTTTTTACCCTAATCTCCCCTCGGTGTCGCAAATGACAGGCGTGTTTGGTTTAGAAGTACCTGTTGAGATGTTTTATGAGGATGATTATGGAGTCAGGAAAGGAATATATAACTTAATTTAAATTTAAACATTTAGTGAACTTGAAAGTTCAAGCTTTTTTTTCAAGGTGCTCAGATATTTTTGAGCACTCTTGCATGTCGACTGTAACGCCTCAAATAACTACCGAAGATAAAGGGATATTTGAGCATTACTAAAAGCGTTAGTACATTTTTTTTGGTTTTTAAATTTCTGTTAAATTACATATGGTAGGTACAGTCAAGTGCAAAAATATGTATTGACAATATCCTCACATAAATAATCATGGGACATATTTATGAGAAAGTTACACCCATATTTTTACACTTGACTGTACTTAATACTAAAAGAATCATTTTCGAGGACAAACTTAGGTATACAAATTGTCCCAAACTAAGCCAAGCTTGTATACTTACTATGGGAGACGACATTGAAATTTTAAATTACTAAAAACATATGGTAACAAAACAGGAAAAAATTGAGTTCATATTGATTATTAAACCTTAATTGACGCCCATACATACAATACATTTTTTTTTTAGAAATGCTCACTTTAAATTTCTTTTCAGCACCTCTTGGTCTAGCGTAAGCTTAACCAAACAGCCGGGAATCGAACCGCCGCCCACTCGCATTCCAATGCAAACTGGTTTGCACCAGAATTACCCACCCATTAGTGCTATCCTAATACTGGAAAGGGTAAAGTTTGTCCACCCACAGGCAACACGGTGGTTAGAAAATTGTAGCAAATTTTCTTGCCTTGCAAATGAAATGATTTATTTGGAGCCCGCAGTAAGCGCGATTCTCCATACAAACGTAGTTACGCTCTCATTTTAAAACTACGTGTTGGATTGTAACGAAACTTTGCATATACAATGACATGAGATATATCTATGTCTGTAATTAGTGTATGTAGCTTCAGATACCATAGTAAAAAAATACAGCGAATTTAAGTTTTTCGTACTAAACTTGTTTTTGCTGTATTTCGTTTTGTTTTATAAACATATATCGTTATCGCGGGAGCAAATAAGATTTGACAGTACGGAAAGGTTATAAAAAACAGTCAAAAACAGAAATGACATTCGTATAGAGAAACGTTTATACCTACGACCTTAAAATGTATAATTATTTTATTCAATATCAATGCTATCTTACCTCGGTACTTGACTTGATTAGTACTTAAAAAGATTACCTATTAGGTACGCAACCTCATCAGTCACTTTAGACATTTGTCATTCTTGATTGATCTGTATTTGTAACAACATAATTAAATAGAAATTTGTGAACTGATATCAGAGAAGGAGATAGTAGGTACTAGATTCAACGATATATCGTTCTACATTTGATCACTTCCGTCGTTTTAAATATGCACCCATTACAGCAGTGGCAGTCGAAAGATCATTTAGCCAATTAAAATGGATATTTACTGCACGACGCCGCAGATTAATAGTAGAAAACATAGAGATTTTTTTTGTCGTATATTACAAAAATCACTTAAGATCAACAAAAAGTAAGTAAAGTTGTATTAAATTAAAACATGGATATTTATTTAAGTTGTTATGTCGATTCCAGGTTATTATTTACTAACAGAGTGTAAAGCAAGATTAATTAACCTTATGCAGCAAAAACTTTGTGCTAGTTATGATGAACTTCTTGGTAACTTACGAGTATAATGTGTAGGCAGAAAAGTCTGTTTTTACTAAATGGACAGTCTGTTTTACTACTTCTTTAACAAATTTATATTTGCTCCCGCGATAACGATATATGTTTATAAACTGGAACTATATAAACTAATTACAGACATAGATATACCTCATGTCATTTTATATGCAGTTTCGTTTCGTGCGCCGGGGAATATTCCCTTGTTCCCGGGAATATTCCCCAAACAGGGGAATATTGAAATACAGATTAGGAAAATTAAAGTTGTAATAAAAGTAAATAAAATGAATAGTGCCCCGACAAATAAAGTGCCATTCGCCAAAAACTGCATTATTGTACTAATTCTGACTTTTTATCTCAGTTACCATTTAATATGTAAATATTTTCATATTTTGTATTCGTATAATATTTTATTGTGTTTTTTTATTAACTTTGTATCGTTTTTGTTACTTTCAGAAGTACTGGGGGAATATTCCCAATAACTGGGAATATTCCCATTGTTCCCGGGAATATTACCATCGTTCCGGGGAATATTCCCGGGAACATTGGGAATTTACTTTTGCGGGTAAATTACACTGGTTAATGTCTTGGTAAAAAAATCAAGGGCCCAAGTTATCATGGAATCCCTAATAGCAAGATATATAAATATACACAATTTCAATATTCCCGTATATTCCCTTGTATGGGAATATTCCCGGGAATATTCCCACCTGGGGAATATTCCTGGGAACGGCACATCACTAGTACAATCCAACACGTAGTTGTAAAATGAGAGCGTAACTACGTTTGTAAGGGAAGGTGAAATTCAGCCGGGCTTACTGTGGACTCTTAAGAGGTATTAGGCAGTAAGTTCAATTAGTTACAATGAACAAATCAAATTCTACCGATTCATCAATCAATAAAATCTTCGATAAAGAAGAACTTAAAGCATATTTAACAGAAACGAATTAGAATGAGTTGCCTTAAAAGGTGGTTCGACGACCATACAAAACGTTTTTTGACATTCGCAGGCTAACGGCTAAATTAGTTCGTCACGTGATACTTTGGGAAAACGATTATTCTCAAATTATTCTAGTTTATACAAGTTTATTCTAGGAAAGGGGGAATTTCGCGCAAACGGAAAGCCAATATATGAAAGTTTGTTACCTAAGTTTCTTGAAATATCACGCCGTTAGCCTGCAAATGTCAAATAACGTTTGGTATGGTCGGCGAACCACCTTAAAGTTTTGGCCGTAAAATCATAAACGTATAATTAATTCTATCGACTTCTGTTAATTAACTACGGTCTAACATGAGATAGTTAATAAGAAGCCAAGCCCATGTATGTGTGTATGTAAATATACTTTACTGTACCTACAGTCACCATCGTTAATATCTTCCACAACAAAGCGTGCTAAATACAGTTAAATAGAGTGCTAAATAGAGTCGTGTCAGTACACGACTCTATTTCTGGGGGCGTCAGGACGTATTAGATATTTTTGGCCGCTTTGTTATGGCATACATCAATGCAGGCGACAAGACACAGGTAAACATACAGACAAAATAGTTTAAATCGATACAATGAGGTGTGTAATGAGAATGAGTTTAGAGTTTTGAAGTTGATTATTCCTCACACATCACACTTATCGTCACAGGAAAACTAGAGGGCAAAAGACAGAGAGCCTTAGGGTATCTATAGAGTATCCACAAGCGCTGTGCGAGGCAGCGGAGCGATGTGTGCGAGGCAGCGGAGCGGTGTGTGTGCGAGGCAGCGGAGCAGTGTGTGCTCTATAGGCTACTCACTATAATGCGTTTGACACACCAAATCCACACCACACTCAACATCGGACTAGCCCACCGGGTCGTGCGAATACCGGAACAGATGGCGGAACATTGACATTGTCATTGTCATTGTCCCAGTCCGTCACGATCCCAGCATGGCATGAAGAAGGGTTCCATCAGAACTAGTGAATAGAGATTAAGTATGTGGCTTTGCACGCGACTGGGGTTGATCATGAGCGATGAACAGGGCTAGAGAAAATTACATTTCCGGGCCCAAAGTACAATCTCCATTTTTTATTGACAGTGCTAGCTCACACATACTGTAAAAACAACAGCTTACAGGTGATAATGACAGTTTGCCTCGACACTTAGCGACGGCGCGCGAGCTACCTGCGTATGCGCTGCTCTGTAAAACAAAATGGCGGCATCTAATTCAAAATACGAAGTGGTTAAGCTCTTTTGTGTTTGGGAGTTTGTTTGCTGTACCAGTGTCTCGTGTTTGGGCGCTTATCGCGTTTGGCTTAGGTTTTGTTGAGCTACTTGCGTTTGCTGGTAATTTTGAGTTTTTGAGAAAGAATGTGAGGCCAAAAATCAATCTAGAAGCTTATTTGTTTGGCCCCAACTGTAAAGTAAATTCTTACTATTGTTTTTAAGATATGTAGGTACTAACTTACATAATACCAATTTACAAGGAGTAAAATAACAAAGAATATTTACCTTTTTAGGTATTAACTATATGTAAAATTAACCTTATAGTAACAACTTTATGACATGTAAGTAAATACCTATAAAATGTAATTTTACCAATCAAAAACGATAATAATCCTTATCTCAGAAATTCATCTTTTAGAATTACATTGGCGCTCATATTAAAAAAAGGGATGATGGGATCTTATTTCAAACAGGCTTTCAGTACAATAAGATCAGCTTAAAAACCAAGTATCGAGCGACGAAAAGAGACCGCATTAAATTATTTAGTACCTACCCTTCAAAGTTTACGAGTTTACGACTTAGGTTTATGAAAAAAAAAATCAAGTAGGTACTCGCACTGCAGAGGCTCTAGTATAAGTTTTACCGAAACCGAAACAAAACGTTACGATCGCGTTTGCGTTTTACCCTCAATTTGTATGGGATTCGCCAGCTAAACGCAAACGCGATCGTAACGTTTTGTTTCGGTAAAATTTATACTAGAGCCTCTGATAATTATACAAAGTTCACACACACACCTACAGTATTATAAATACCCCTTTTTAAATACCGATTTACCATAATAGTAGGTATGTACAATAGAAAAAGCAAAGAATGAGTGTACCGAACAGTGGCGGAGCGCCGATAGAAGCCGATACCCACCAGCCAAGACGACAGTGCATTGGAAATTATCGCGTGCTTTGAAACGCCGTTCTGACTAGATTAAGAAACAATAAGGTCTGATTTTCAGATATATGATTCTTGACTATAGGATTGTTTATCTGATTTTATGAATACACGATTGCTTAAAATTTCCTCGATAGAAAAAAATTCCAAAGTTGGGTCTGTATTTTCCTTTTTTTACTCAGCCTACTCAAACGACACCCCAACCTACAACCTATTTTACGACACAATCAAGTTAATACTATAGTATTTTATCTCATCTAAAATCTCACTTTATGAATCTTAGATAATACTTCTTTAAGTTACGTATTTATCGAAATTTGTCCAAAAAACCCATTCCTGAAGAGTGTTACATCTCTTTTCCTCGTGCGCGGAAGGCATCAGCGTGTCTCTGTCTAGGCGGCATGTTCGACTCAAATCAAGGTATCGCCTTAATTTAATTTCATTTAATTTATAACCGGCGAAGTTTTGTAGCAGTTTTAAGTTTTGTTTTTATGTGAGCAATATCCTACTATATATAATATTATAAATGCGAAAGTTTGGATGTTTGGATGTTTAGATATTTGGATGTTTGTTACTCAATCACGGCTAAACGGCTTAACCGATTTGGATGAAATTTTGCACGAAGATAGTTTATAGCCTGGATTAAAATATAGGATAGTTTTTATCCCGGGCCCACGCAGACGAAGTCGCGGGCGGAAGCTAGTATTGAAATAAATATGTATGTTGGTAGGTAAGTACTTGAATTGTTTTAAGCTAGTTATGTTGAATATATATGAATCACAATATGGCCGCAATACTGGTAAGCACATTGTCGCTTGTATTTGAAGCAACTGCACCGGGGATGTATGTATCGTACCTTACAACTACTTGCTTTAAAAGTATGTTTTCATTGGTGACTAGGGTAGCCAGAGGTTCCGAGGATGCGCTCTGTTCAGTGAGGGACCTGAATTTGTCTCCTAGCTGTCAGCACAACGAACCTCAAAAAAGTTGGACCCGTGTTTGTGAGTCCGTCTGGATTCTCAAGCGCCTATAAGGCAACGAAGTCCGCTTACCATTTTCAGGTATGCTTGTTTGCTAACGTCATGATATTAAAATAAAAAGAATAGAAGCATTGGGGCACAGTAAACGGCGTACAGATTCACGATTGCATCTAATTTTAGTCTCCCTTCCTCAATTAATATTTCGCACAGTTAAATCTGTCAGATGGTAATAAAGGAAGCCATTTGCTGTCCAGTTAGGTTAAATGTTGTATTCATTAATATTATAAATACTAGGAAGATTGGTGTTATGTTGACATGTAATTTTTTATTATAAATAAAGTATGAGTATGAGTATAACCTATTTATGTCGGATAATATGAATGGTTGCAGTCCGCAGCAGAACCAAGGTAACCGATATAGACCTCCGAATCGCTACACTTGTGGCAGTGCGCGGGGCACATTGCACGTAGAACCGATGGTGTTTGGGGCGGAAAGGTTCTCGAGTGGCAACCACACGTACCGGAAGGCGTGGACGGAGTCCGCTGGGTGCGGGTGGCGCGGGACCGGTCACTTTGCCACTCTTTGGGGAGGCCTATGTCCAGCAGTGGACGTCTTTCGGCTGATGATGAATATGAATGATTGTATACAAGTAAGGTTAAAGTGTGATACATATCTCCAATCAACACAGGATTAGGGAGCGACCACAGCGGTGCTTAACGCTGCGTATACGCGTTGACGTGTCGTATGCGTCACGTATCCTTCATACATTTTGCTGCGTTTTACGGTGCGTTAGCGTATTTTGAGCAGCGGTGTGGTCGCACCTTTAGCATGTAAATAGGGATGTTGAGAGAGTCGAATCGGCCCCTTTTAATGAAACGTCAAAAACGCTCTCTCGCGAAATAGAAACAAGTGACGTCACTATGGTCAAACAGCGGCCATTTTTGATATTTATTAATGAATTTCAGTCTTTATCTGTCACATTAAAATATACGTTTTTACGAAAGGATCAAAACACATTTTATTATTTATACTAAACAGGACTTAATCGCGTATAATTAACTTACCACTGGATTGAGCTCCATAAAGCGAAAGTCCTGTCCACGGAACGTCATTTTTATAGTAGAAAAATACGTGAAGCCGTTGAAATCAGAACACATCGTAATTTCAACCGGAAAGACGGTTTTATGATTTAATCTTCTTGGAATCCTATCATAAGTCAATGCCCGCGTCAAAAAACATTGTCCGTTATATCACCGGACATTATTAGTGTTGTGTGTCGGCCGGGTGACAACCCTAGTGTAAAAGTGGTTAATAAAGACCAAATGCGGGTAGTTCGGAAAACCCGCGCAGCAAGAAGATGTCGATACCCGCTCAAGCCAGTTGTCCCGTGACCATGGATGTTGCGACACATCCGAAACGTCGGTAGATCTTAGTGAAGTAAATAAATAAGTTAATTATACGCGATTAAGTCCCGTTTAATATACATAATGTGTGAGAATCGTGAAAGTTTAAATCAATATAAAACACATTTTAAGGTGCGACCACACCGCTGCTCAAAATACGCTAAGCGCTAACGCACTGTAAAACGCAGCAAAATGTATGAAGAATACGTGACGCATACGGCACGTCATGTCAACGCGTATACGCAGCGTTAAGCACCGGTGTGGTTGCTCCCTTAGTAAGGTAACTAAATATAGTCAAGTTTTATGAATGGAGTTAGTCTATTTAAACAGACTTTAATATGTGTACCTACAATATTACTATCAGATATACTATACTTCACATTATATAATTATCAAGGAAGAGACTGAACAGTGACCATACACTGTTTGAAAGGATCAAATGTCGTAATAAGATCTGAACTAGTCTGAGATCCGACTGTCACTGCATCCTGCTTGATAAGATACCAGTAATGTCGAGATTGTCTAATACGAGTGTTATATTGTTTCCGGTGGATGAGGTTTTAAGCTCAATTAAGATGGGATTTGATAAGGACCTTATCTTGAGAAGTGTCCCTTGTCCAGATTACAGGACCTATAGAAATTAGGAAGATGTAGGTAGGTATGGGAATCTGAGTGCGCGCAACCACAGAATAAATAATACTGCGTACAGAAGGTTCTCTGTTAACAAATCCCCTGTTTAGCTATGCCTAACGAGCCTAAACGTGGCCGTCCCTTTCTATAACATGCAACGCGCTGCGATAGAACGCGTGCGTGCCGTAGCAGCGCTAATATACCGGCCGGGGCTGGCAGGCCGGTGGCATGTACTTACTTATAGCCGCGCGATGAAATCACGGAGTGTGCCGACGGCTGTTATTCGCTAAGCGTTAATGCGGCTCACCCCGCCGTTCACCCGTCACGAAACTAGACCTCTACCTACGCTTGGTTACTACGCATCGCGGTGTCAAGATATATTTGTGGGTGAGCGTTGAGGTGAGCTTAAAACAGAACAGGGGGGTTGCACTGCTACCACGGGACGGCGCGCGAGCTCTCTCGATTTTTCTCGCACTATTCGTCTCTTTCTTATTAGAACACTTAGAACAAGAGGTGCGAGAAAAATCGAGAGTATGCCGCGGCCGTCTCATGACAGAGGTGCTGGTGCAACTTTGAAACATGTAGGTCTATTCGGAAAGATGATAAATTACAGGAGTAGGTAAACAAAAGAGAGTCTACAAAATGGATGCAATTTTTTCAGGAAAGTGTTTTGTCCTTGAAGGCTTTTCGTCTTGTTCTTATTTTTAAAGTTTCACCTAATATGTACCTTCTTTAATAACGCACTTTTTTGTGGTTGGTATTGACACAGAATAGATAATAGTACATAAGAAAAAAATGAAATGAAAATGCGGATATTTCTTTCAAATTCTTACTGCAATAAAGTCACACCTCAAATCAGCTTACAGTATGTTTAAAAGTATCACTTACAAGGGATTTGACACGTTTTGCGTCAGTAAATTACACCTCATTTGACGCACAGCACCTTGCGTTTTTTTCACATTGCCAAACGTTCTTCTAACCGCCAAAAAGGCGCATCTCACTATTCAACCCATATTGAGATACGACATTCTAACTCCAGCACGCCCCGCCTATTTCGTAGAATAGCCCGTCGAAAATCGCCAAAATGTGTCGAAAATCATTAAAGGGCCGGACAAAGGAAACTGTTTTGTGTTTCCGAAGCTAGTTTCACAGCAAAAAACGTATTTTGATGTCTAAATAGATACGTCAAACGGTCTACCTGAGACCCAAAGGTGAAAGAAGTGTCATTAATTCTGGCCAGCGTGGGCCCAATGTTCGACACAGAAATTTATACTCAAATTTTTCGGTATCGGATGCGTTCGAACAAGATGTAGAAATATTAATAGCTCGGATCGGGTTTTATTTATGTGCTGCCGACGATTATGACTATATTATGTAGATTATAACCACGAAACGATTATTGTGGTGTCCAAATAGTCGATATACTTAAATATGGCAGGTGGAATGCAAACTGATTATACCTGGCGTTACGAAAACACGGAATTATTGAATACAAACTATCACCCGGGGATGAAGGTTCGATGACAGGTACATAGATGCTAAAGTTTTCTGACTGCGGCATACCGTTTAACGCCTGTATCATACTAGCGCGAACTGCGGTGGCGGTCAATACGAGAAATAAAAAAATACTATTGACCGCTACCGCAGGCCGCGCCAGTCTGTGAGAGGCTTAAGGAGTGCGATGCGGGAGGCGGGTGTTTGTGTGACTTTAGGCCTCCAGTGCCTGTTTCACCGGCGTCAGCCGCGCACCGCGCACCTATCGCATGCACCAGCGCAGTTAACTGTACCTATGCTTGTGTGTTTACCCGACATTTATATCGTTGCGACTTGCGAGTCTAAAATTGATCGTAAAACACGCAAGTCAAGTAAGTTTCCCAACACAATTCATATAAAAACGTAGGTATAATATAAACATTCAATAGAATTCAGTGGATTTTGATACTTACCAGACAACCCAAAAGATCCATTCATTCCAAAAGTACCAAAAAGCAGTATTACAACCTAATAGCGAACGACAAGAATTCATCCTACCTGACCCTCGGGCCTATTGTTCCCGGACTGGTGCGCTTTTATTTTTTTTCCAAAGCCTTGTTAGCAAGTCTTCGGAGGATCTTTTGAGGACAATAGGTTACATATTTATAAGTGGGTAGGTAGGCGGAGATACAGGTGTTTTGTCCGAGCATCGAGCCCTATCGGCTCATCGAATATTTACCGTAAATGATGACTTCACTAGCAAATTGACGCGGTTAACTTACTACGGTTAAACTTGATTATTAAGAAACGTATGTGACGAAGAAGTATTTTCTTCCAGTCAAAACAGAGGTTTCGTAATAATCAAGCTCCAAATCTAAAAACGCAAAAGATATAAAATCGTTAAAAGATGATACCAATAAAGATACAGCTAAGGGACTGTAGCTATCTAACGGAGGAGATTTCAATAAATTCAATCTTCTTCAACACGATTTTCCAGCACAAATATGTAAAACTCAAGGGATTTCAATACATTTGAATGTGTATTTGTTTTAATCAGTAGATTCGTCGGCTTTAAGTTCAACCAAGGAACGAAGTCAGTTGACGTTGTTAGCATATTAATTGTTGATTCATTATTAAATCAGTTTAATCGGAAGTGAGTGCCGGTGCGAAGTTCCTAGGCTTATTAGCACTTTGGTGGCTTGTACCTTGAATGTATATCGTAATAATTGTTCCTTTTTTGTTTTGACGCTTAGAGACCGTATACATCTCTTAGAATATTAGAATAATTATTAATTGTATTTGGAAGCTCAGAGACCTTATACATCTCTGGAATACTGAATTAATATGATTAACTTCTTGTTAATGCTGATACAGATCTTATATCGAATGTAATGGTCATATTTTGCAATTTTGTTTTGTTTACATTAACTTAGTGACATTTAGTTTGTTAACCTTTTATATATAATTTTAAATTATTATTGTGTAAGATTATTATTATTATTTTATTGTAAATTACGGTTTGACATGTAAAAGTGCCCTTGTGGCCTATTTGCAGAATATTTGATTGAATTAAATATACTGAATTTAGCTTCAAATCGGCACTAAGTAATGCATTTAGGTACTAATATTGACAGCCTGAAGAAACAATTACTGTGTCATACTAAGAACGACTTTTAAAGATCTACAACTCAGTTACCTAGTTTCTGTAGGAGATATGTTATGAATAAAGACAAAATCTTAAATTAAAAATGCAAAGAAATAACGTATTTGAATTTTTTGTGTGTTCCTCTAAATATTCCACTCGAATGTGTACGGCGATTAATCTCAATTCTATTGAGAAGCGCCTTATCTTCGGATACCTACAAGCCTCGTAAAAAACACAAAAGCAAAATATAATAATCATTCCAAAACCACATAGGTTGCTTCAAATATTCCAACCAAATTTGTTGATTTTATCGAAGTTCTCCATCAATAGTTTCCCGAAACCTATCGGGTTGGTTTTTTGCCGGCCCTTCGAGGATCAATCAAAATAGTGTTGCGTATAACAAATAAGTTTTTCATGTACCGGCCGACCAATTAGTTCTAGTGATGGCTCAGTCCGGCCGAGAAAGTTTTTGGGGGTCTATCGTGGTGTTAAAAAAATAGCGTACCATGATTTTGGAATTAGAAACAAGTGTATTGCGGAGAGCGTTATGGAAGGATCAGTGACGCTTGGATTGGCGATGGAACTTTCCTGTGCTTCATGATTAAAAAAATAACATTTAGGTTTGTAGTCTGTACAACAATTTGAAGGAAATATAGATTATGATGAGTCCCGTACACTAATAACTGCAGGTTATTTAAAACAGTGAAGCGAAGATACTAATTTTGCGTTCTGAAAATTTCCGCGACAATATGAATAGCATGTGCTATTTTGCATCAAAGTATTCAACGACCTAAGAGGAAACACAACGGCCGTTTTTCCATAGAAACGTAGTCCCCTATTTTCTCCTTGGATAATGGCAGTAGAGCAATATTTTTTTCCATAAATCTATGGCTACTGTTTTTCTTTTTTCATAAATTTATTCTTAAAAGAAATTTATTCATAAATTTATCCTTCAAAAACCTAAAAATAATGCCAGATTTTCCGCTGTGTTAAAAAAAAACATAGGAACACGGCCAAAGCCTTTCTTAGATTTTTAATAAAAAGAATAATTAAATGGGTCAAGTTTTCGACTTCATAAGAAAAATCAGGGGACTACGAAACGTTGATTTTATGTACTTTTAATAGGTATTTTCGGTCCAAGCTGCAGTTGTCTCTATCGCCCTCTGCGGGGGGAGGTTAGAGGTTGGCGCGACAGCAATACATTTTACAAATACCTATTTCTCAATTCTCTCGACCTTAGTGTTTCCTTCTAATAACTGTAATAAATACCACAAAATAATTCTTAGAGCCACATTCTGCCGCCACGTTTCTCTAACCAAACAACTGAACCCTCAGCGGAAGCGGCAGGTCATAAATGACCGCTTTTTTTCTGACTCGGACATTTTATTGAGAGACCAAATTCGACGCGCTCCTGTGTGTTTATTGCTGCTGACTGTACAAATATTTCCACTCGTATTTTCTGGTCATGTCACGGTTCTTGCTGCGATTAGGATTTTGGGGAAAAGGAAATCGAAAGTTTAATTAAGATATATTTGAAACCAAGACTGGCTTTTTAGATAAGCTACTAAACACGGGTGTTATAATACCTTTTTACCTAGAAAACTCGGTTCGACCTCAATGACGTGACTTACAGTGACAGTGAAGTGTTCACTGTGTTAAAATAATCTTACATCTAATTATTTCTTTGACTATCACAGGCTTTTCAACTGTGGGGAGGCTATTTTAGATTATTTTAGAGTCTCCTGTGTAAAGAAAATATAGATAGAAAATAATTATAATCGCATTTAACAACTAGTTAAAAACGAATAACACGAGTAATTTATTAACAAATCTCTTAGACAAATAAAAAAAGATGACATACTTACATGAAGAAACAGTGATTCAAAAAATATATCAACGACTAGCCTAGTATACACAGAATGATATGAATCAGTACGCGAAGAACTATCTGTTGTCGCACCTAAACCTAAGTAGCTCAGCACAGTTATCACAAGACGGCGCACGAGCTGTGTCGCGGCGAGATAGACTATCCGTCTCTTATTAAGTGTTATTATTAAAAACACAGACAGATAGTCTATCTTCGAATTTAAACTTTCGTGAGACATGTTGAAATAATATACTAATAATTAAGTACATGGTGAACCGGGCGGTGTCGCTTGAATCACTGCCCAAAACACCGCCGCGAAAACACTCATCCTGAAGAAGAACTCCCGAAGAGTTCGAAACATGTCGCCCGTAGTGACATTTAATACGTGAGTTCAACCGTGTAATTATGAGTATTATAGTCTATCATGTTGCGACACAACTCGCGCGCCATCTTGTGATAGCCATGCTGGATTTTCAATTTTAAGTGGTAAATCTCTGGTAACCAGCAAAATAAAGTTGGTTACCAAACATTTTCCATCCGTGGCCTGGTCTTAAAATCCTATGAAGCGTTTTGTTGTGTCTGTATTGTATAACGAGTGAATATGAAGTGTTTTGTTTTATCCGTATACTTAAAGAGTGAAGCTACTGTTGAGGTTATTATCCTGTGCAGTAGCGTCAGAAGATAGATCATTAGTAACGATGTCGCCGACAAGACATGCATTTATTTATATATTCAAATGAAACATGGCCGCTGCTGTCATGGAGGAACGTAATAATGATACATCAGAAGGATGAGATTTATTTTTTAACGTTTGTTATAATTACCTCGCTTACCGGGTACCGCCACTTACCCTGATGTTTCAAATATGGGTTTTGGATCATAGTATAAAGAATTTTCGAACCAAGAGCACAAAACTCCAAGAGCACAAAACTAGTATCCACATTATGTAGACATAAATATTGGAATAGAGTTTCAACAAACTCAACTTAAATTATTTTACTGTTATTGCCGTTCCCTTTACTTATTAAATATAAGTCGTCCTTACGCTCTAAATATGAGATAGATAGGCATTAATGCGGCATAATTAAAGAAAAGTTGTATATAGAGAATAAACAGCTGGCCTGAAAAGCGTATCTATTTGTTTTTTATTGCGGCATGAAATTTTTTGACCGCGTGAAAGTTAATAAAAATAACACGGTATTTACTCTCAGGACACAAGGATTCCCACTGTCAACAAATAAATGCAAACAATGCATATTTACTTAATTAATAAACGCATTTCCGTAAATTGTGTTATAAAGCGTCTCAAATTCGAACACAAACCTTCTCAGCTTCTCACTAACATGATAATTGTACGTCCTTTTGTTAGAAACACGTTACAGGTATAAATATACGGGGTAATTGATGGTATGACTATGAAACTATAATTAATGGTTTGGGAAAAGTTTGTGTTGTTTGTTGTAAACGAGTGGAGTAGAAGATAATATATTTATTGTTGAAGCATCAGTGAGTTCATTAAAGATGACTTGACTTTTTGACTCGAAAAAGCACAGAAAAAGAAGGATATGAAAAGTTATTTAACGAGTCTAATAATATTCGGACTCACTGTAGTTCCTTTTAGTTTGAAATAGATGTCGTTGACTTGATAACTATAGTTACTAAATTGCACTAACATTGGCTTTACAGAAACCCGAAATGTAAACAATTGACAAAAGCATCGTGGGATATATTGGACAAGTTGGAATGGGGTATTGTGACTGTGAATTTTCATGTATGTGTATATAATTATATTTATGTAGTGTCCCACAATTTGAGCACAATTATTTCAAGCGCTTACTTACACGAATCATGAGGAAAACTCTTTAAATCTTAAAATCGCTGTTTGACAAACGTGCAATTTTTCCGTGCAATAAACAACGTATCGAATCGCATTGTCGGCCGCTACAGCATTAAGTCATGTTTACCGCCCTCCACAGCTCCTCTGTCCGGCCGAATGTCTTCATCTAAGGCCGTGACCGCACTTGACCCGCCGGGACCAGTTCCCGAGATAGCTCCGAACATACCTACACGCGGGTATCGACTTTATTGAGGCCTATGGGATATTGCTACGGAAACAGTGCTCAGTAAGTGACCTGTGGAAGCCGGGAATAATGAACTTTGATTGCATTTGTATAGTCCTTAATCAGTAATAGTTTATTTCTCAGAGCATGCTGAAATTTACCGCTCTCATATTAAAATAGGCTTTGACATAGTATTTAACTGCGCTCGTGCAATAAGGTTTGATTGTATTTATTCAAAAATGATTTATGTTCAGATTTGGTCAGTTGGATCAGGTTGGATCAGGTTTTTTAAGTTTCAGGTCGTTTCCTGATTATTTATCCATAAAAATAATCCATATGTCCCTCTCCGAGGACATACATATTGGTAATTTGGTATTGGTATCAAGCGCGGCCTTAGTCCCTACTGCGAGAGCATTAAAACTGTTTTTAACATATGAACTAGACAATCATTATAAATGCTTGAAACATCTGCGGAGAAATGAATCAAAATGCGGACATTACCCAATAACAATCAAATTTTACCAATACGGCATTGCCACAGCGGGAGGCTAGCTTAAGGCAAAACGTATAGTTTCGGTAATCACTTAATCAGACGGAGCGAGGATTAATAGAGAGATTGCGTTGCGTCTGCCCATCCAAACGGCGACGCAAGAACGGTTAGACAAGGGTGCTTTTTGAAGCCCAAATGGCACACTGCAGAATTCGTAGTGACCATTTGGAATAGAAATCGCCGTATTGCATGTAAATTTACATTGCATTATAGTTTCCATTGCTTATTTGTTATTTTTTAGTTAAAGATAATGTTAATCATGTGAGCATATCCACAACCCGGAGTTACAGAAACACGTGTTATTCGCAGGCATTTTTAATTCAAAATATATACATTAAACATGTATAGAGGTACAATTGATATGCATTAACCAAGTATACTGTGAACAGTATTGGCATCATTTAATCTTTTTTTTTTAAATCACGAACAGTTATAATATTCATTCAGGGAGCAAGAAATTTGAGTTCTCAAAATTGCAATACATTGAACAATTCCTGCAAAATAAAATTTTGCTATAACGGTAGCGGCATGCATCTCTAGATATTTGCCGGTTCTTAAGACTATGGGCATCGATTGTGCGATACAAACAAATCATTACTCTATCTGTTCGTGATCAAGCCGATCGCCCGATCGAGACTTCGGGGCGGGTCGGGCCGCTTCGTGAACATTCGGCTTTGGTCGTGAAGCGCAACTTGAATTATGTCTATTAAGAAAGGTTATGAAATTATTAGCGCTTATCGGGGATATTTTGTGATAAATGGCGATATTCAATAAAGGTCACAGCAATTGTCTGAGCGATATTATGACTACGTTCGAAGAAACATTGCTTGCTGTCACGGAAGTTTGGAATGAAAATTGCCGTCGGAGGCTCAGCAGATTTTGCATGTTGAATTTTATAAAAATACTGCTTCTGCAACTATTTTACTTTAAATCTAATTGTAGCGTACACCAGCAAATAAATATTTCTATTTCAGAGCACCTTCATGTAAAGAAAACAAGTGGCATTCAAGATATTTTTCAGTAGGTGCTATGAAACAACATTGTATAAATAAAACTTGATTTATAAGTTTGCAGCTTTTGATATTATATAGATGGATCAGATAACTCGGTCTTGAAAACGATTAGCCGTATTTTATGTAAAATAAAGAAATTTGTCTAGGTTTATTTAGCGTGTGTTTATATAGAAATACAAAGGAAGGAGAAGACAATACAGAAGATAATATGTTTATGACGACCTCTGTAGCCTAGTTGGTAATGATCCTGCGTACGAAGCTGGAGGTCCCGGGTTCGAATCCCGGTAAGGGCGTTTATTTGTGGGATGAGCACGAATACTTGTTCCTGAGTCATGGATGTTTTCTATGTATTTAAGTATCTATTATCTATATAAGTATGTATTTGTATATCGTCGTCTGGTACCCATAGTACAAGCTTTGCTTAGTTTGGGACCAGGTCGATTTGTGTAAGATTGTCCCCAAAATATTTATTTTTGTATACCCAGTTTAACCAAACAGGAATATGGACTTAATATCAGATTAAACCTCAAGCGTTTCAGGACTAATCTTGGAATACACTATGCTTGGTAGGACTGCACTTTGACTGACTCGACTGAACCAAGCAGGAATAAAAACTTACGGCCGTATTCATAAACGTACTACAAGCCTGTTTTAACTAAAATGGCGTCAAAATTCGTTTGTCCTTATCTGTCACTTTCATATTTGTGTTCGTAAGAAAGGGACAAAGCACATGTTATTTAGCAAAGGCATTTTATCGGTTGCACCGAACCGACTGTAAACGTAAGCGGTGTTCGTAAAATCCGAATGTATGAAAAGTCTGACAAGTTTCTACGGGATGAGAGCTCCAGGCGCCATATTTAACATTGATCGGTCTGTATTCGTAACTAAGTGCAACCTGCTCTTATTCTGAGATTAAATTGCAAAATTGTATTGCTTAGTGTTCAAATGCACCCAGTTTTTGATTAGTGTGGTTACAGGCTAGTGAAGTGTGGCTTAAATTGGCACTTAGTGAATGATATTAGGCGTAGTTTTAGCTTAGGTATATCAAATGCTGTTATAGTCAAAAGTCATCGGAATCTGACACAGACAAGACTATAATTAGCACTAAAACTTCTGTAAAAAATATATGGCTAATTTACATCTGGCTATGCACGCTTAAACCAAGCCTGCCATTATTTTTAGGCAGCGGCTTTAATTCCACCAGATACTGACTATCAACTATGTCTCTTAAACTTATGAGGACTACGTATCGGGTTAAAGCGTTTTCAAATGAACACTAAGATCATTTGAGTGCAAAAGGGCCCTTAGGGTCAAGAATTTAAGCATAAATCTCCTATCCATAAAGACCCGTTTCCGCAGATCGCCCGTGAAATGCGTAAATTACCTATACACCCTGTGCTCTAGAAAATGCGCAATTTCTATGGCGCGGCGTTCGCTAGTTTCGCTACAGAGTAGATCAAGTTACAGGTGTACTTTCTAATTGTGGCTGTTTAGTGTTAAACAGTACAGCACAATACTGTTGCTACTGACGCTAATTTATCTATAAAAGTTAATAATAATATCATAAATATATACTAATATCATTTTTGGCTATTTGACACCCAGAACTGGCGCCGCGCGTCGCCGTCCTGAAGTGTTAGTATTGTGTTATTATCTCTTCTTAGTCTGTAAGGTAGTAAATAAAAATAAAGAAAAAGGGTCTATGAGCTGTAACTTTGTTATATTAAGAGGGTAATCTTTGAAATGGATGGTAGGCGAGCCAAAGGTAAGGCACCACCGAGATGGTCCGACACCGTCACGAAGCCGGCAGGCAGCAGTGTACAACTTGCGGCCCACGCGGCCTATGACCGCATCCTTTGACGACCGAATGTGGTCGTGATCCTCGTCATTGAGGGAACGAGGAAGAAGGAGCATTTTCTAAACCATTTATCCCAATTTCAAAAATTCTTAATTTCTCCAGAATGGACTATCAAGATGGACATGGAAAGCGGATGGATGCCCCGTGAAGTAAATGAAAAAGCAATTTTCCTAGGTTATAAGATGTGTGAAAAGAATTCCCTTACATCTTCTGATTATTTTATTTAGTTTAGTCATTTAGTTTGTAATTCTAATATTTAGCTGTATGCAGTAAAATAAACTTACATCTAATGAGTTAATAAAAACAAGATAATTTAGATAACGTCGTTATAACAAAATAATAAGTCGAACTAGCATACTTAAAATCTTTATGTATATTAAACTTTATAGGCGTTGCAGTCTGAGAAAGTAGCAAGCTAAGTTATGATCTGTGTTTAGCTGTTATAGTGTTACAGTTAAGTACCTTGTGCACTTTTTACTTGTACTTTGTACTTTATAATTGAAATAAAGAATATTTATAAAACAAAAACTATATTAAAAATCACGCAATGTCCA
This sequence comes from Epinotia bilunana, assembly GCA_947049275.1. Lineage (NCBI taxonomy): Eukaryota > Metazoa > Arthropoda > Insecta > Lepidoptera > Tortricidae > Epinotia > Epinotia bilunana. The sequence continues at coordinate 9,063,483 of OX346275.1, read as the reverse complement.
TTAGAATTTACAATAAAATCCCGCAGCTTATAAGAAACGAAGTTACATAATATAACACCTTTGTTAATAAACTTAAAATTTACCTCCTAACTGAATGCCCGATACTCTCTGCAAGAGTTCAGTGGGCCATTCAATTTTAACAATTTTGTAGAAATTGCAAATACAAATAAGTGTATGTTGTTATGTAATGTGAAGATTTTATAAAAAAATAACATGTTGATTTTATAAATATATGTATGTTTAGGTTAGTTTAGTATTTAATTATGTTGCTACACCCTATTACGGTCCGTCCCGTCCTCTGTACTGGTTAAGAATATCCTGTAAATACCATGATAATATGAATATACGCACAATAAAACAAATGCTGTATAAATCATTTTCATCTCTAAGGATAGGACTATGTTTTATATATAAATAATAAATAATAAATAAATATAATGGGACAATCTTACACAAATCGACCTAGTCCCATAGTAAGCTCAGTAAGGCTTGTGTTATGGGTACTAGACGACGATATATATAATAGATATAAATACTTAAATACATAGAAAAACATCCATGACTCAGAAACAAATATTTATGCTCATCACACAAATATTTGCCCTTACCGGGATTCGAACCCAGGACCTTCAGCTTCGTAGGCAGCGTCACTACCCACTAGGCTAACCGGTCGTCATATGCCAGAAATGTTGCTCATTTAAAAGAATGCGCCTATATTGTACTGAAGTCTACTTCACGGGCATATCAGTATCACTCAAGTTTGAGCTTGAGCTTAATGTACCTACCCTCACATGTCTGAATCTACTATAGGAATCTAGAATAGGTAGGTACATTAAGTCAAGCCTAATCTCAATATTTCTAGTGTTTATGCATCTTGAGGATGCACTGTGTTAAACGGCGACCTGGCTCCTATTTCAACAATTTGGAAAATTTGTCACATATTACTATTCGCTGTACAGTACGTCTAGCACAACTTGCTGCTCTGTCGCTTAGAAAGAGGAGGGTAGATCTTTCTCAACTCGCTTCGCGGCGCGGCGTCAGTTGTGCTAGCCCCGCAGTCGCGAAGCAGGATTGTTGAGTCACTTGCCACTTGTCTTCATTTATTCGAGTACTGCGAATCGGACTTGATCGATTATACACGTATACAGAATACGGACAGATTCACATTACACGGCTAAATACAATACAATGTCAAGTGGCTCAACAATCCCGCTTCGCGACTGTACATTACTGAGTCGGTAAATAACAATGAACGGCCACCTGCAATTGTTAACCCAGCAGTGTACTGCAAATTGACGAAGTTTATGCAATTGTCAAATTGGTAAAATAGCCCTTTCTCCAGCTGTCAACACAATCAAGCCTCATTTACATGTGACAAAGTTAGAGTTGAGGGTCGTGCGCTTGTTTGCAACCGTCGTAGTATCAAAATCTCCCGTCGCGTGTTTGAATAGACGTGTATTAAAGCGCGGCGCTTAAATTTTACCTTGTAATGCCTAATTGAAGTAGAAAAACACATTTTTCTTTACCTTAACAACCGCCGACGGTGGGTGCACAGAATAACGATTAAGTCTTGAAGCGTATTAAAAGAAAAACTATGTTAATTGAAAGATGCCGCTGTTAGGTTAGGTTACGAGTTATTAGCAAGAATAGTTAACTCGGCAGTTATAAAGCGCTTTTACATTATAATTGAGCGTCTTTGCTGTTTCTTTTAAACCCTGTCCAGGCAACAACTACTTAGAATGGATCATCATATCAGCCTAAAGACGTCCACTGCTGGACATAGGCCTCCCCCAAAGAGTGCCACAATGACCGGTCCTGCGCCACCCGCATCCAGCGGACTCCCGCGACCTTTACCAGGCCATCAGTCCACCTTGTGGGGGGCCTACCCACGCTGCGCCTTCCGGTACGTGGTCGCCACTCGAGAACCTTTCCGCCCCAACGGCCATCGTTTCTACGTGCAATGTGCCCCGCCCACTGCCACTTAAGTTTAGCGATTCGGAGGGCTATATCGGTTACCTTGGTTCTGCTGCGGATAGCCTCATTTCTGATGCGATCGCGCAGAGAAACTCCCAACATAGCCCTCTCCATTGCCCTTTGGGTGACTTTGAGCCTTCTTATGAGGCCCATAGTAAGCGACCACGTTTCCGTGCCATACGTCATCACTGGCCACACACACTGTTCAAAGACTCTCGTCTCAACACTGCGGAATATTGGACGAAAAGATGTGCCGTAGCCTCCCGAATGCTGCCCAGCCGAGTCGGATTCGACGATTGACCTCTTTCTCAAAGTTGGACCTACCTAACTGAACAGTCTGTCCTAGGTATATATAATCGTCTACAACTTCGAGCGTAAAGTGTCCGATTGAAATGGGAGTTGGTACATGGAGGTTTGACATGATCTTTGTCTTATCCATGTTCATCCATGTTCTTAGAATGGATGAATAACTTAAATTGTTTCTTTGTCGCATTGTCGTTAGCTATGACAAAGGACATGGTAATAGTAGTTTTATATAAACCGAGCCAGGCACACACAGACCAAGCTTTACATGTTCACCTGTAACTAAGACGGCAGGCAAATGCCTGATGCAAGACAAGGCTCACGAAGGAGCTCTCGTCATCATCATCATATCAGCCGAAAGACGTCCACTGCTGGACATAGGCCTCCCCCAAAGAGTGCCACAATGACCGGTCCTGCGCCACCCGCATCCAGCGGACTCCTGCGACCTTTACCAGGTCATCAGTCCACCTTGTGGGGGGCCTACCCACGCTGCGCCTTCCGGTACGTGGTCGCCACTCGAGAACCTTTCTGAGAAGGAGCTCTATCTCCTTTTATATGTTGCACCTACATGAGCCTAACTCTTATATTTATGATAATCCAACTGGGCTAGTAGGTGCATCATTTACATGGAGAAGTAGCTCTTTATTCAGCCTCTTCTTTGAAAGCCTGATACAGCATGACATGACGTTTAGATTCCATTTAATTGACGACCGCTTTAGCCTAGTTGGTAGTGACCCTGCCTATTACGAAGCAAGAGGTCCCGGGTTCGAATCCCCGTAAGGGCATTTACTTGTGTGATGAGAACGAATATTTGTTCCTGATACGTGGATGTTTTCTATGTATTTAAGTATTTAATCTATATAATTATGTTTATCGTCGTCTAGTACCCATAGTACAAGCTGTGCTTAGTTTGGGGGACTAGGTCGATATGTGTAAGATTGTCCCCTATTTTTTATTTTATTTAGTTCATATAAGTAATGTAAATAGTTTCTTTATTATTATATTTAGTGATTGTTGTGTATTGTAATGACCATGATGATAGTGTATTGTACAATGCACAGTACAGTACAGTACTTAACTATCAATAAGAAAAGACAATCAAAAACGTCAACGTTAATAGGTTATTTACTTACCTAATTAAAGCCTAACATTTTATATTGTTGCATTAAAAACCAAATACATGTCTGTTTTCATGGGTAGCTTACTAAATTGGACAATATTTTGTACATAAAAGTTGAAACCAAACTTACATTGAAATACACCAAGGCCGATTTGAAGAGTCTTCGGTTCCGAAGTTTGGAACTTCAACTAGCGAAACTACCCAATGGTTACACGATTACATAAAGTTCGCTCGATAGAAAATGGAACCAAAAATTCCTTCTGTCACCCTGGGCCTACGTCGCCTTCAGGTAGTGGAGTTTGATTTTAATTTAACTAGTTTTCGGCCGGAATAGCCTTTTGATATAAACACCTAAATAATAGATACTAACACGTAAATAGAGCAAAGAGTAATAAGTAGTGAGCACCGGTAATTGTTTTCATAATTTCATGTGAATAAGCGAGTCAGTGTCAAAAGTTGTCAGCGTAGTCAGTACGCGTATTTTTTTGTGTGTATTGTATATTCTGTTTTTACCCAGGTACGAAAATAGAAACCAAACAACGGTGTTTTGAAATATAATAAACACGTGTCTATGCTGGTAGCAAACTACCCGCATCGGAAGCGTTTTATCGTAATTTCCCTCATAAAAGTGCGTATAAAATGTGGTTAAGACATAGAAAAACAATCTTATAGAAATGTCTTGCATTTTAAAAGTAATTTTCAAGTAAGTATTGTACTAATTTAAAGTCAGCTGAAGTATTATAAAGTATAAGCACGCCAAATGTTTCCGTTCTATTCTAACGTTTAGAATGCGTAAATTCATAAAAATGCAGCCTGGTGATAAATTCCTGCGATTCCCGGGAACTAGAGACGTGACTGCGCTTGCGACTGCCTTTGTTTTTAACATACAAAAAGTCCCCCGAGCAGGTATAAGTTTTACAAAACGTCGGCTGCGGCGCACATGGCCGGGACTGCCTAAAACTTTGTCACATCACTAAAGATTTGACCAAAATTCAAATTGTTTTGACAGTTGACCAAGCTGCGTTGCATGTGGTGATTTAGACTTTGTGAAAACATCCCGGCTTTTTGTACGAGGGAAGTGATTGTCTGCTTATTTATAATTACCACAGTTTAATGAGATAATTAATGCATTTAACTCACGTTATTGATAGATGGTTCGTCAGGTCATCTCGTGTCAAACTATATCGCAGCGGTAGCAATCCATTTGCATAATAATAAATAAAACACAACACACCACACGTTCATTTGTTAATTAAACAACACAATAAATTATGTTAATAATAATTCAGTCACTGGCACTACCGTAAAGTTTAGAGTCTCACGGATTTTTGTTTAAAAACAATGATAAAAAAAAAGTTGTGACGGCGACCGTCTTCCGCGCGGGTCGGACCGATATAAGTACCGGCGGGAGGACGTGAACGCGCTGCCGGCGGTTTCATCTCAATCTACCCGTCGAAACGAGACAGTAACATGACAATAAACGATTGTAAAACGTCAAGAGGAAAAGAGACCACACTATTCTCATTACGACCGCGTCGAAACTGACATTTCAATCGCACCGTCTCTCTCCCACGCCGAGTTATTTCCGTACAAATTGTATGCGGACGTATTTGTTTTCTGTCCCGCTCGGACGGGGATAGTGCTAACCAGATAATGTCTTAATCGCATTTTCTTAGCGCTATGCTGACTGATGCACTAACATATACAACGATAATTCATGGATTTGCATGAATGATAAAAGTTTTTTTATTGATTCAGGGTTGGAATAAATAAAAGCGTGAATATGGGAGGTCTAGTTTTAACTTTACAACTGAACTTATTCAATTACCAATATTAATAAATTAGATCAGGTAACTTTTTTATTTTATAAACTTGTTATAGCTGATTTACAAGGAAATACTTAGCGGCAAATACGTTTACCTGTTTATAAAGCAATTTTTAATTAAAAAAATGAGTTATTTATTTAGGAATCTACGAATTAGTGATATGGAGTTTCTTAGAATTTCTTAAAAATATTTTATTGTAGATAACAATCGAAAATAACTAAGACAAGGGTTAGAAACTTTATACATGTAGTGCCTATATTCTGTACATGGTCATTTTTCATTTTCCAATACAAACCAGCAAAAAATGGAGGTGATAACAACTAGATTAGGATATGCGTATCATCATCATCATCACATCAGCCAAAAGACGTCCAGTGCTGGACATAGGCCTCCCCCAAAGAGTGCCAAAGTGACCGCCCCCGCGCCACCCGCAGGATATGCGTGTAATCTACATCTACACTAATAATATAAAGAGAAAAGATTTGATTGTTTGTTTGTTTGTATTGAATAGGCTCCGAAACTAATGGACTGATTTGAAAAAATCTTTTACCATTAGAAGCCGACATTATCCCTGATGAACATAGGCTACTTTTTACCGCGGGAAAATGCTTCATTCCTACGGGAAAACGGGTAATCCGTGCGAAGCCGGGCCGGGCAGCTAGTAAATTATAAATGTATCTCCTTAGTATCTTCTTCATCATGCCAAAAACGACGCCGAAAACAGAAGAAACTTGGACTTTAATCACCGAGTAAAATAAAGAAACGACAAATACAATATGCCGAGCTCCTGAAACGTTGACCCCATTTAGGCCCTTGAGGGGAAAAACTACAGAAATGCATCAGCATCCATATGTAAACCTAGGGACGAACTAAATAATTTATCTATTTGTGAAGTGGTGCGCAAACACTCGGTATGTTGACTGCTGACTACGGCAAATGTTTGCCCACCGCTGACAGCCTGACGACTCAAGCAGACATAATTTTTCTGGGAATCAGAATTCCTGACGCACACTGGACTAGTTCCTTAAGAAAACAACCCGTTCGAATTGCATTCCGTTAACGTAATTCAAGCTTATACTAATAATTACACGTTTAAACTCAAGTATTTAATGGCACTACGGGCGAGATGTTTCGTTCTTCTTCAGGGTGAGTATTTTCGCGGCAGTGTCGCTTGAATCACTCTCAAGAGTTCGAAACATGTCGCCCGTAGTGACATTAAATACGTTAGTTTAACCGTATTATGGGTATTATTTTGACCATGTCTCACAAAAGCTTAAATACGGTAATTGAAGCTACAAAAATAAGTTTCACAGCCTTTACAGCAAGTTCATTGGTCCTTCAAACCGGATTTAAGACCGAGTATTGATCTTAAATAAACTATAGCATCTCCCAGCTTTTAATATACCCCCTAGCTAACGCAAGCAATAATTTAATATCTAGCCCCTTTTTTGATAATTACACGGTGAAAATGGCTCCCAGCTATAAACTAGTCTTTATACAACTGACTTTTTTAAGGCGCTCGTTAATACGATATATTATTATAATTTATAGGAACTTGAGACAGAGTGGCGGGTGAACTAAGGGGGAAATTACATGAAGTTTGCAATTACTAAAGGAGTATAAAGAGCTGCTAATCTAAGTAGACGTTCTTCTTTGACTTGCACTCGGATATTTATACCATCTTAGACAGAATAGGCACTTACCGTTATTCATAAATAATCATAAAACTTATCAAACGTTTATTATTTTTAACTGTAAAAGTGTTAGGTAAACCCAAATTCGTTTTATGGGTATTTTAGCTAAAATAAGTTTAAGTAATAGACGTTTTTACACAATGCCACTAATTACCAAGGTATACGTTTCACAGACGGCGCTAATTTTATTTCAAAATTGTTATTTAAACCACCACATATGCAATCAAGAAGCTATACAAAAACACATTAGAATTCTATTTTTATTTCATTTTTAAATGTACGTACGCCAGACAGTACGCCGATGTAAGTGCTACTCAAAAACCACCTCGGTAATTAAAGGTTAAGCTCAAAGCTTTGGCTTAAAGCTCTTTCTTCTAAGACTTATAGTCATGAAACTGACAATTACTTTCGTGTCTACTTAAAAAGCCGAAATGGTATCTCTGTAACGTGTATAGAAGGAGATAGAGAGATCAGTGGCGAAGCGCCCATACAAGCCAATTCCCACCAACTTCCCTAAAATTTCTGTATATGACTTACTCTAAACTCTTTCATAACTTGTATGTCCTGGGTTGCCAATTTTTCACGCGCTGGCACTGATAGAGATACCCCTCTTGGCTTACTGCGACAGCGTAGTGCATATAAGCTTTCAATAATCAAGGAGACACAGTTATGGACTGACGTTGTCGAGATTCTATCCAGATATGTGCTAACTAGACGCCACTGAACAAAGGATTCATATTATATCACGAAAACTGTCACTTAACGGAAGAATGTAACTGTCATTGCAATGCGTGAAATCGCATCACTCGGATCCCAATGAATCATGCATCAGCTGCCCCAACGTACAGTGCAACCCAGTATGTCTTACTTAAAACACTGCCAACAAAAAGAGAAACTGCTCGCATCGATAGGACGTGACAGTAACATCTTTACGAAAACTATTCAAACATACCCATACCCCTGAAAAAAGTCACGCGAAAATAACCCTAAACGCAACATTGTAAAGCCTAGTATCGCTCGGGGATTAACGGGGATAAGAGGATTTCAAAATCGAACCCGTTTTCGTTACGAATGAAATGCTCTAAGAAAAGGGATGGGACTACAAAAAGCAATCGCCGTAAAGCAACTAAACTCGTATACTCAAAGGACTTGTGCTGTATTTTGTTTTGTCTGAGCGAGATAACTTGATCATCGTACCAGGATACGAAACGTAGCAAACCAGTCTATCAAACCTTAATATTAACTTTATTTTGAACGCAATAAAGTTTAAAACTGTGTAAACGTCAGAAGTTATGATGTTTCGCTTCGGGCGCTACGTAAAAAGAACAATTTACAAGTTCGTCTGGCGCGAAACGAGACGGAAAATTCAAGCGCTAGCATAAGAAAGGGACGCAAATAACCAAGTGGAGTCACGGCTGTGTATTTTTTCTAAGTTATTATGCCGGTTCTGATCTTTAATTAAGACATTTTGTGCATTTATAATGAAATAACAATATCTGAGTCAACGTTACAAACAACCACCTCCTAAAATCAAACCGTGGAGTATTCGAACCGCAAATGATTAAAACGGAAAAGGTCCTTAATGCTCTTTTTATTTTAAAACGCTTTTTGTCGTTTTAGTTGAGCTATGCCGTTGCGGTTGACTTTTGATGTCGTTTTATTTGACTTTGTGACTATATAGAAGAAAGAAAGAAAGAAGATACATTTATTCACATACACACAGGACACACGTGTTAAACAATAAAATAATCAAAAAACAGAAAACAGATAAAACATGAAACAAGTGTGTCTCTGCGGCAGTGAACCGGACACTATATTGTATAAATAAAAAATATATTGTAAAATTGTATTGTATAAATGTCAGGAGGTTATGTTAATAGGATCCTTTTACTAATAAAACTCGTGCGCAACAATGAATCGTGGAAGCCGCGAATGTCGTTAACGGTGGGTCCACAGTGTGAACCCACTGTTAAGTTAACGACATTCGCGGCTGAACTTCACACGCAACGCCATGGCCAGTAGTTGGTGCGCAACGTAATCCGGTCATGGCCGGTCTACACGATGGGCCATCCTGACCCATGATACAAGAGTAACTACTAGTAAGAACTAGACATAAATATGTCTTACTGCCTTTAACGCACAGTTGCGTCCTGTATGACAGGGCCAGGATGGCCGATCGTGTGGACCGGCCATAAGACTTGTGAAGTCCACATAGCACCGATTTCCCTGCGCAGCGCGACCGTGGCGTTTTGAAATAAAACCGACCAAATGCGTGTCGGACCACGCACAACATTGGCTCCGCTGTCTGTTTACAATCTCTGGCAGGCCGTATGCTTGATGGAACCAGCGCAGAATACAAAAACATGTAACACCCCTGAAGTTTCAATCAGTCCATAGACTACGGAAACCGTTTACCACCAAGCGGGTCGCGTGCTTATTTGCCACCAATGTGGAAGGTACAAAAAACTTGTTAATCTTTGGAAATACTGTAAAACGGACTCGAGTCGTTTGTATCATGTTCATGTCCACACGCCAAAATAGGAAAGGTTAAGAATTTTAGTTATGACTTAGGAAATACATTGTAACATTCATTGCAGGTGTAGACGTTAATTACACGGGCAACCCCAACATTTGTTTTTGCACTAGTTCCCTTTTCGGGGTCTCTGGTTAGGGTGAGCGTCCATCAGAGTTGTTCAAGCATGCGAGGTGTCAAATACCTATATGAGCATACATTGATTCTAGCCTTTATTCCTAAAAGGGGTAGGCAGAGCATATTAAACTTATGTTACAGTGCCACTTCTGGAATAAACGTGGGTATAAAAGATCGACCAAATGTGATATCGCAGTGATAGGTTGCTAGCCCATCGCCCACAACACTTCATCCCAGCTCCCTTAGTAGACTTTTACGACACCCACGGGAAGAAAGGGGGTGGTGAAATTCTAACCCAACACCACACGGGATCATAACTCATCTCCGGTTGTAGTCACCCAAAAAGGATGCTTTGAGCTGTGCACCACGCCAGTCTGACTTAAGAAAAAAAACAATTTTCAAATCCTCAATCGACCGAAAAAAATATATATACCTAACCCGATGGTTAGGTATATATATTTTTTTCTTGTTTTTTTTTTTGTGAATTTTTGCTAGCAGGGTCGATACCCTGCTAGCAAAAATTCACGAGAATCGGTTGAGAAAATACAACGTGTAAGGGAGAACAGCCGGACAGCCAGACATACGAACGCATTACCGACCAAGCTGAAGCGGAGAACTTCGCCGGCTTCGCTCGCTCCTTAAACTATGGACACAAAACAAAACACAATCTAGTACGCAATGAGTAGAGTGGGCCACATTCGCGTGGATTGAGCGATTTCAAATACTTATGCAGGTATGAATTAAATATGTAGGTATATAAAGTATCACATTTCAATTCCCATAACAATCTAAAGCGTGATTAAAACGAATGAGTTGTTTATCAAACCACCTGCAAATGTGATGACGGCTAAGTACGAGCGACCGTGGGAGCACGCTCGAAAAGTCATATGAAATGTGAGACTAGCCTACGTAGGTATATGGTGAGGTCAGTTATAGGTTTAGGACTATACCTAACACCTATAGCTTGGTCATATGGTTATAGGACGTGGTTATGGTCTCCGAATCCCATCTACGAAGCAGTAAACAATGTCAGTGTCAAAGAAGGCGCTTCCACCTTTTTCAGGCATGATAGAGGGAAGCGAGGAAGAGACCTAGAATAAACTACATAGAGCAGCTCAAAAAAAGAGTTGATGTTAGGTCGTATCGAGATGTCAAAGAGGTTGCCTGAGATGTGAAAGAGGGATCGGAGTAGATGGAGGGCCTACTTTGAGCTACACCGACAAGAGCTTAACTCTTAAATAAGCAGAAGTAGAAAGAAGGCATGATGATGGTCAGCGGACATCGCAGCTGATGTATGATAGCTAGTCCAGTGCACCAGGAAATGAAAACGAAGTTCGTTCGTGTATCTCCCTCTCTATTGCACTTGTACATTGGAGTGATAGAGAGGGAGATACGCGAACGAAATTCGTTTTCGTTTTGCGGTAACCCCTCAGCGCTGCTATAACAGGACGGCCCGCGAGCTGTTTCGCGGCGAGAGACTTTCCGTCTCTTTCAAATTAGATCACTCAGACAGAGTCGAACAGTCTATCTCGCCGCGAGACAGCTCGCGCGCCGACTTGTTCTAACCGTGCATAAGAGCCATAAACGCGTTGTGGAACCTTTATTGCTTTGAGGAATGTCACATTTACTCCATGCTAAAAGTGCCACTGTGAACATAATTGAATATCCTCTGGCTCTGTCTAACCTTTTCGGGAATACTTATGCGTAATTTAAGTATGTAAAATAATACCAATAAGTCATTACCAAGGATTTGTTAGTTACTGAACCTTTATATCCTAAAGTCCCTAAACCGACGAGTATTTCTCGTCAAGATCATAGCAAGTAGAAATCTGTGATCTCTGTTCTCTACCTATCCCTCCGGGAACCGGGCGTGGTTTTTATATGTAAGTACTGCAGCAGCAAAAGTAGCTACGCAGGTCAAGTGCTCAAATTGACCTATACACGACTCGTAATGCCAAGAGGATAAGGACTGTCTAGATCATTTTGAGCGTCTTATTTTGCGTAGCTACTTCTGCTGCTGACTGTACCCTTTATACCAAAAGCTTTCCCTAACACCCGGCCATGTCCAGACGAATACCATAAAGTATCCCCTTAATACCCAAAATATTTATCACAAATGATTACAAGACAAATATTAATTACGTTACAAACATTAAAAAAGAAACGCTTAGATTGATCATCCCCAAGTAAATACCGAAGGCTAATCCAATGAAAGATATTATCTTTACTCATAATATAACTCCGTATATTCTCGGTAAAACCGGTCTTTGGAAGTAAGCGATCAGTATTATTGAGAGGGCTAACGTACGTAAGGCTGGAAAAAATAAACATTCTGATAAGAGAAACGTGTCGTGGAGGAGGAATTTATGTAAATCGACGAGTTCGGTTGAAAAAACTCTCCAGTGGGTGCAGGCCGCTTGGGGCTATTTTGTGGTGAAATTATTTAAGAGATACTTTCGGAGTCTGGCTGCTTTATAAACTGTCACATCGTAACATGAAATATCATCATCATCATTTCAGCCGAAATATATATTTTACCAAATAATCCATTCAGCCACTTGCAGTCTAGGTGGTTTGGCTTAACAAGAATGCCGTTATTGGTTCTAAAACTGCTCAACTGCAAAATGTATTAATATGTAAACTTCATAAATAATATAAAATTAAGAATGATAATTTGAAAAACGTTCGGCATGTTACAGTTTTTTGGATAAAATTCGCGTTTTCTTGTACAGAGTTTGCTTTGCAGCAAGGTACTTAGTCCATGTTAAAGTATTGCTGTTATAATTCGGAAGCTTGCAATTATCTTTAGATGAGGTGTTTATGAATTCAGTCATTCAGCTACTAAGAATTTAAAGTCTTAGGGGAACCTAAGACCCTGAAATAAAATAATATTTTTATATTACATCATTGCTTTTAGAGGATCAATATTTTGTCCACTCTGTTATATGTCGAAGTAGATTAAATAAAATTGAAAAAAAAACTGTTAGAACACGAGCTTTTCCATGTATGCCTTACGGTATACTCCAGGCAAAATACGGTTTTGAAAAACATTAATTTATAATAGTGTTTTTATTGTTAATTTAAAATGTTATTCCAAGATGATTAATTCAAGAATCCGACAAACTTTCCACCCGGAAGTAATTATGTAGATTTAAATGAAGCATGCATTGTCTTTTTTTGTACGATTTATCTTGAATATTATAGAGCAAATGTAAATGAACCAAAATAAAGACAAAAATATTTATTAATATTTTTTATGACTTTTCAGAAGTTAGTTAATTTATCATTTTTTTGTTGTCTGAAATTTTGTCGGATTTTGTCGCTGAGATAATAATTAATAAGAGAGATAATAAAAATAAGAGATAATTAATTTAATTAATTGATAATATATCCAATACACATTAAAAATAAGCTATTATAAATTATTTCCAAATTTGACTTTTTTTCCATACGAGTTGTCAGTTCATTGACTGGACTAGTATTCGTAGTGAAGTTAAAAAAAGTTAAGACATAAAAATATTGCCCAGAAACCGAACTGCATCCAAGTGGAACGAACCTTAACAATATAGAGTATCTAATTGGCGGCAAGGTGATGGCCTATCGATTCACCACTTTATTGACCATGGGATCTAACGCCATGGCCCATTCTGGTGTCGAGTACCCAACCATATTCATGGCCCCTTCTTACAGCCGGTTTGTAGCGGCTATGCAAAGCGGCTATAGGCTATATGCGGCTATAGGCTAAGCCCCAACTCAGAGCGGTGGCGGTAGCGAGCGATACGTCATATGTAAGAGCGAGCGATCGGAGCGCGGCCTCTCGCTCGCACGTAAGGCGCATCGCTGGCCGAGCCATCAAATATTGCGTTCATACCTTGTCTTGCTTTTTGTTTAAGAAGCGTAATTGTTAATCTGTTTGGTTTCCACGGGACAGGCCTAGTCTAGTGTGGAACCATAGCCACTATGTTTTGAATTTTTTTTTTCGTTAATAAATATATTTTCATATTTTCATTTCTCATATTTTCAGTTCAATAGTTAAACAGCACAATGTAACAAAGAAATAAAAATATGTTTAAATCCGCGGGATTGCCTGCGTACGTTCTAGTCCATATATACGAATTCCTATCGAATAATCGTTACCTTCACTGGTTTCCTTGAAAGTTTTGCTGCTAAATAGCTATGTAACTAATACGCAGCATTTCCAGATAACCAGTAAGGCGAGCCCTTCCGTAACATGCTTCTTGTATTAATAAATAGCTATAACTTAGTAGTTACACTGTATTTACGTGTGATGATAATCTTGTTGCATTCATAGGCTAAGAGTTGACGGAATAAAAGTAACTTGAAACGGATTTGATTGTGGAAATTCTATGCGGCGGTTTTTAACTTTAAAATAATTCAATTAATGTTGAATTTACAACTTTAGTTGGTTTAATGATTGTATTGTATAAGCTGCGTTATAAGCTGTTTATTTTATTACAGTTTATAATTTTTGGTATGTATTGCTGTAGATGCCCCAAATCAACCAAAAAAATCCCTTGTGTTATTAAATTAGAGGTGATATTTTGACAGTTTTTACCTTTAGTTTTAGTTTTATGTACCTAAGTAATCAATTATTTACATCGATTAAATTAGATAAACAATCATATAGTCAAGTTTTGACAGGTATTTCTGGAATATAATCAAAATACATTAATCTTATTTAAAACATAGTTAATCACTTTATTGTAATTGTGATCCGTTTTGCCAAAACTTTGTTTTATATCGATTTCCGCAAGTTTACGTGAAGAAAACAGCATATCGAGCAAACATTAGCGGGTGAGCGAGACAACATTATAAGAACTACATAAAGTGTTAGATCCAATTGAGACTTAGAAAAGTAGTAAAATGTATACATATTTGGCAAAAAAAAATACCTCAACTGAGCGTAACCTCTTAGACTATGTAAGCACCTGTGCCGTATCACTTTACCGCGCGCCAGTACCGCGAAAACGTTGTAAAACGAATTGAAAGGTAAACGTTGCTTCGTCATTAATACAAATTGGAAATAAAGTGCTTGCTAGTTTAGGTATAATGGTCCCCATACTTTATAAAACGACTTTACAGGATACAATTTGTTTTATGTAAACACTTTTTTGTTTAGAAACTAGCTGCCCTTTTAGCTCTGCCCACGCAAAGAGCGTGTTAGTCTGTTGGTGTGTGAACGTGAACGAATTGGCTCTGCAGAGAACGCTGGTACGGTCGCGAGATGAATTATACAGTGTACCAAAAATGGGGCGTCAACCGATCAAGGGCATAACAGGTATCGTGTTCTGATAAGAAAAAACTAAGAGATTTTTTTTACATTTTCATGGAGCGTTGGCCGACTGTGGTGGGGCGAACTACTCCATTAAAATGAAAAAAAAAACGCGTCAAAAAATATATTTAGTTTTTTTTCTTATCAGAACACGATACCTGTTATGCGCTTGATCGGTTCACACCCCATTTTGGTACACTCTGTATAGCCATCTTAAAGAAAGAAAAGAACAACAATGTCACTAACTTTGCCTCTTTAAAATATTAGTATGAAAGTAACGAGGACAGTATAATTTAATATAAATTAATATAATTATACTAAGTACCCGGGCGGCTTCACCCGCGTATCGCAAAGAGCGCAGGCAAAACCGAGGGATAATATATTGCCTATGCCCATCCAGAAAGTCTATATACAGGTGAAAGAAATCGGTTAAGTGTTCTGAAGATTACACCTTACATACAAACATAAAATCATGACTTTTCGCTTTATTATAGATTACTAGCTTCCGCCCGCGACTTCATCCGCATGGACCCGGGATAAAAACTATCCTATATTTTAATCCAGGCTATAAACTATCTTCGTGCAAAATTTCATTCAAATCGGTTTAGCCGTTAGGTGCCTGTCTGTCTTTGATGCGTCGGCCCAATGTGTACTAAAGTTAGGTTTTCCAAGTACACTTTAAGTTGGTCAACTATTACTCGGTAACTAGTTATGCCACTTACCCGTGATAATTTACATTTTAAATTCATTATTATGTACTACTACCACGAATTTTTGCACATTCCTAGTAAGTAGTAGCCATTTAGTTGGCCGGCAGGAACACTTGACCCGATCAAAAATTAGGGCTTTAAAGCCCAATATCACGCAAACGGATCACTAAGTAAAAAAATGGATTTTAAAAACCATCATATTTTTTAACAGGCTATCTAACGACACCCCACACCTGTTTAAAGAGAAAAACAATTACATGCCCGCTTTAAGTACGTGTAAAAGTATACCCTAACAAAAAAAAAAATTTGATTTTATTCTACCATTTCCTCGGCGTGATTGATTTAGATACCCATGCCGAACTACATATTTCTAGTAGTAAGGGTCACTGAGCTAAGCCGCAGACGGACAGGCAGACAGACGGACACGCGGACAGATTCCTTCCTTGTTGACACGGGTTCCTTGTTGACGACGGAATGGAAGGAAAAAATGTTAGGTAAGGCAAAAATGATTTATCACTGATCATCGAAATTTTAAAAGTTATGTATCTAACTATATTCCTTTTTTCATAAAATCCCGTAGCTCCGCAGACTAGAGACACTTTGGAAATTCTGTTGCTAGCTAATAAAATTATTCTTTTATCGGACTAAAACCTTCATTGATCGGGCTACACCCAACCCAATTACCTTTACTATAATAATTACAAGCACATTGCATTCCTAATTCAACATCAAGGAAGCTACCGGTCAATTTTCATACCATAACGAAGTACACGAAGTGGCAAATGAGAACACGGCGCGGCTCAACTCTATTAAGTAAATGTCGGGTATAAAAAGACGGATTCCTTTGAAACTTGTATGGAAGTACGCCATTTTGGAATTAGATTGTGGATGCGCACGCGTCTAAGTGGCATTTAATTATAACCAGGCTATTGCCTTAACACGGTTGGTCTACTTGGGCTTCTGTGATGCTATTACATTATATCTTTTTTGTTTAGTGTCCGAGAGAGATAGCCGTCATCTAAGGTTGCTATTTTATATTTACTTGGTAATTTGCTCAAAATCGAATGCTAATTCATGTGCGGCTCGGCAGCTTAATGCGGGCGAAAAGTACCCCAGGAAAAGTACCCTTTAAAAAAGAAAACATAATTACATTATATTTATTTTTCGTTGCTAGAATTGCAATTTTTTTCATGCCTATTGGTTTGTTAACATTATCCCATCCAGTGACACACTTTACTCTGCTTTATCTCACAATGGACCCGATTCTACGTGCACATGGCTTAACTAGCCTAATGCTAAATTTTCTAATTTTTAGACATAATTTAGGCGGCAGATTAAAAACGACATATTTAGATTAGCATTTAGAAAGACAGCTAAGTAAGTTGTTTTGACCGCCTAAAATAAGAAACATCAGATTCAAATTAGCGCTGTCATTTGATTATGACAGCTGCTCATAGAATAGCAAAGTGTTTTAGCGACACCTAAATAAAATTTGGAAGTTTAAAGGCCACTGTAGAATCGGGTCCTTTGTCTGCTAAATATGCTATGCATTCATCTATCTGTACCTAATGTAACATTATAAAGAGAAAAGTCTGTGAGATTGTTGTTTGGAAGTTTGAATGCAGGAGGCTATCTCCGTAACCACTGATCCGATTTCAAAAATTATTTCACCAGTGTAAAGAATGGACCTTCTAGATTGACATAGGGTTCAACTATTATATATTTTCTTTGTGACACGCGGGCTAAGATACCTAAATTAGTAAAATGCATTGTCATACATGCCGCTACGCACCTTGCGACGTCAACGGAGAAGCGCCCCCCCCCCCCCATGCTATGCTGTAAAATGTTTACCTCCCCACACCGTTCACCCACAATTATATCTGACGCCGCGATTCCTAGTAACTAAGCGTAGGTAGAGGTCTAGTTTCGATAGGCGTAACGGGTGAGGTGAGGCTCATTATTCGGAATAACAGCAAAGGCGGCTCGGGCTACCGAAGTCTACTGAAAAAAATCTAAAACCCGAATAACAATGTCACCTATCCTGATAAGGACAATCGAGGAATGAAATAAAATAACACGTATGATATAGCGGCGTCGCCTGCCTCCAATAAGACCTATTCGGATTTATTGGCTGGTTGCAACTGTACTGGTGTGCGCGAAAGTGCTTATTATGCGATAAAAATAACATTAAGGCGGTGCATTGGAAATTATAGCGTGCTGTGAAACGCCGTTCTGACTAGACTAAGAAACAATAAGGTCGGATTTTATATGATTCTTGACTATATGATTGTTTTTCTGATTTTACCGATATATGATTGCTTAAAATTGGGTCTGTATTTTCCTTTTTTTACTCAGCCTACTCAAACGATACATTATTTTACGACACAATCAAGTTAATACTATAGTATTTTATCTCATCTAAAATCTCACTTTATGAAATTTAAATAAAACTTCTCTAAGTTATCGAAATTTGTCCATAAAAGCCATTCCCGAAGAGTGTTACATCTCTATTTCTCGTGCGCGGAAGGCATAATTGTGTCTTTGTCTAGGGGGCGTGTTCGACTCGAATCAAGGCATCCCCTTAATATGTATTGTCGTAACGCCATCTTGCGAGATTTCTACCCAATATCGCCAGTTTAAAAAACTGTACGTTCTTTCGTATTGAAATATTTGTTTCAACAAAATAGAGAGAATATACCGCTACTCTGCTTTTACTGTCGTATTAAATAGATGTAATACGTGAAAATAATACATTTCCGTTTACAAACAGAATGAGCAAAATATATTTCGTACATCATATTCTATGACATCTCTGAGACAGGGCACTAACTACATAACACTAATTACATAGAGTTGGTAGGTACAAGAAAGAAACAGCACTGACATAACTCGTCTTGACTTAGCGTGATTATGTTGCCAGAAAAAATGATAACTTGCTATCCTCTAAAAAATATAGCTTAAAGAGAATGAACTATATTCAGCAACGGTACAAAGAATTGTACGGTAAGTACCATAAATAAACAACGAGAAAATCCTAAACGGTTCGTGTGACATGACGCCCGTAGTTACAATTGATACGCGACTATAACGTGCCCAGTGATGATTTGTATAATTATGATAGGTTGGTACAAAATCTTTAAAAGAATCTCATCCTTATACCACTTGTGTCCGCGCTTGTACCTCATACTCGTAAACGGCCAGCGATCCTCGTTTTTGGAAGAAAAAGATATCTGGTAAGAACCCAGCTGCGTTATATTTATGACTATGACCTCTCTTTCACACCCACGGTAGCCCCATCACCCCATCCTTGTCTTATAACCTGCCTGTTATTATCTACGAATGCGTTTTGCTTCGGGTTTGTGAGAATTTTATTGGTATGGTATTTAAAAATGGTTGTAAGGATGATTCAATAATATCTTATTAACTACTTTGGGGTCACCTGATATAGACATCGGTGATCGACCTTAAGGTCTGAGTAAAGAGGTTTGAGGGGCAACGCCAATCCCTGGCAAAGTTTATCAGAGCATTTAAAACTTTAAATTAAGTACCTTCGGGGTTACTTTAGGAAAAAATGGGGCTACTTTGATCATTAACTTTGGGTCGGTGAGCCATTGAAGATAGATAGATAGATATGAAATTAAGGCTGTGCATTGGAAATTATCGCGTGCTTTGTAACGCCGTTACGGAATGACGCAACTGCTTGCTCTTTAGGTATGTGATGATGCGTTCTCGGTGGTGAGTCAGGTCGTCCGAGTTCACGAGGATGTGTAGTAGGATAGGGTCATGCGTCTCTAGCTACCAACACAACGAATCCTCAAATCAATAGAGGGTTGGCTACGCGCTAGTGATTCTTCTGCAATCGCAAGCGTCAATAAGCTACGGGGTCTGCTTACTATTAAGCGGACCGTAAGTTTATTGCCACTGACGTAGTATACAAATAAATCGTACAAACATTAAAAAGTGGCAGTTAATGGCAGTGGACCCAAGGGGTTAAGGAGCTTAAGCAAAATCATCTGGGTCCTTACCAAAATATGGTCTCGGTGGGGTCAAGCCTTCCAAACCTAAATCCTGAATCCGCTACTGCTTGATAGTGTAGGTAAATAAGTTTAAGATGCGCTTGAGTTGTTCGGAAAAAAAACTGAGACAATCTTTCTGGTATCACTAGCTTCTGCCCGCTGGGGAAGGACAAAGGATAGCTTTTATCCCGAAAATCACCCCCCGAGGGGGTGAAGTGGGGAGTGGAAGTTTGTATGGAGCTACGATGTAAACGAGTTCACGCGGACGGAGTCGCGGGCAGAAGCTAGTTAAATATAAAAGAGCGTCGTTAAAATAGCTCCATTAAACTTAGAGCAAAAATAATGACCTTAACATAAAGCTATAAGACGGGGGTCACTGCCCGCCCCCTGGCGAGAGAAACATCGCCTTAAGAAACAGAACATTAATGAATTAAAATAACACAATACAAGAAATAAAAGGTAATTTATAATTTCCGTGTATAATTCATCTAACTTTGGTATACTTACTGTAAGCGTTTTTTATATAAGACTAGCTTCTGCCCGCGACTCCGTCCGCGTGGAACTCGTTTATATCGTAGCTGGATACAAACTTTCATCCCCCATTTCGCCCCCTCAGGGGATGATTTCCGGGATATAACTATCCTATGTCCTTCCCCGGGATTCAAACTATCTCCATCCGAAATTTTATCTCAATCGGTTCAGCGATTTAAACGTGAAGAGGTAACAGACAGACAGACAGACACACTCACATTTATAATATTAGTATGGATTTAGTTCGTACGATAATAAAATCAACCGAAAAATTGCATTTGTGTATCGACTAAGTGGTCTTAAAATAACCTAAATTATCGCCATGGGGAGCCAGTTTCAGAAGAATTTCCTCCCTACTAAGCTTCGGTTGTGGCGCTCCGTGCTTACTTTTCACGAAGGACTAGGGCACTTCAAGAAAGGAGTGTAAGCCAACCGCTTGTTTGCGACCTAAGTGGTAATAATAAACTTTTATAGTTGGCTGCAGTTTCTTGCTGTTTTAGTGATGAAGCTCGAGGGCGGTCCTCACACTGTAGAGCTGGGCGTTTTTTCCCGTAAGCGTTTTCAAAATCAGTTTCTCGTACAGTAACGGAAAAACAGTTTGTGGCTAGAACCACAAACAGTTTTTATAAAAACGGTGACAAGGAGCTACGAGTAGAAGGCGACAGTCGCACGCAACGGTGGCAATGCAAAACGTGAAAACGCAACTCGAACCGTTTCGTTTCACTTCGTTTGGCGACCGGCGACGGCGGCAACGCACGGAGAAACTAGTTATTTTTGAAACTTTTTTCAAAACAGTTTTGTGATTTAAGAAAACGGTTACGTTTCGTTTCAAGGAAAAGTCGAAACGACCCAGCTATATCACACTCCCGCCCTATCTCGCTGCGGCGTGCGGAGCCGCGTACAAATTAAATCTCACAGGACGGAGATGCGGTGCCGTGTGAAATACCGTCCGGAATTTATGTACAAACTGAGGTACTGGCATACAACGTTTCGAGCCGACGCTCCGTACGCCGCAGCTGGATGTGGCGGCGGTGTGACGACCGTCATAGGCTATCCTATTTTTGCCTGGTGGTTAGCATACATCGTGCGTTGCCTATTGGACGCTGCTGGAGACTCCAGAAGCAGCGTCTCGAATAATATAGGTTTGACGCATTAGAACAAATGCGCAATTTAATTTCTGGGGGCACGGCAGGCACCGCCAAGTCGAGCAAAACAGCGAGCGGCACGGAAGTACCATCCTTTTCTCGAAGCAGTTCAGGCCATTTTTGACTCCCCTATAACTTGTTGTGGATAAAACTAGAAGCCTGAATTTTCAGTAACCAAGCACGCATTGTATAACCACGATATATTTCAAATTTCATCCAACTTGAACCAGTGGTTTAAGAATTATAACTACTCAAAGTTTCTTAATTTTGTAACTCACTGACTGACTCACCGATCATCAAAAGTTTAAGGCACTTCTAGCAGATATAGAAGCTTCAAATTTAGAATACAATTAGTGTTTAGTGTATAAATAAACTAAGACAAAAAAATAATAACTTAGCATAAATAACTTTGTAATCGCATATAAACATATAGGATTACAAAGTTATATTTGCAGCGAATGGAGTATTGAAAACACAATAACCTACAAAAAGAAGTGAGATCCCATAAAAAAACATTCCATGTAAAAAAGAGGCCAAATCTCGAAACTCTTCCACCGTAAAAAGTTGTGAGATATTTCGTAGTACCAAGTCTCAGGCATTCTTATTATTCTTTATTTGCTAGCTAAATAAAATTTTGTGACTTAGCAATCAGACAATAGTTACTACACAGTTATAGGTATGCATAAATCCACAAATGCAGTAAAGTTGTGTGATTGCCAAGTTGCAGAATTTTATTTAGCAAGCAAAAAAAATAATAAGAATGCCTGAGACTTGGTACTACGAAATATCTCACAACTTTTTACGGTGGAAGAGTTTCGAGACTTGGCCTCTTTTTTACTTATAATGTTTTTTATGGGATTACTCTTGACCGCGCCGGTTTGACCAGCTTACTAATCAGAACGCTTAGAAAGAGACGTATAATCTATGTCAACGCGACACAGCCTGCGGGCCGTCCTCTGTTGCTTGTCAGACCCATGGGCAGCAAGTACAACGGACCCTGCGACGCGACTCGAGATGAGAATATCTATCCCCTTTCTTACTTGCACAGTGCAAGCGAGACAGGAGTGGCTGCGTCGTTCGACATGACAGAAAGTTGTCCATGTGATTAGTGACACGATAGAGCGTCCGTCTCGTTCAGTCGAACGGTGTCAGCCAGTGATAAGGCCGACCAGGGGTCGGCGGCGCTACCACGAACTTCGAAAGTCGAAGTTCGTAATACATGCATCTCCTTCACTCGAGTAAGGGAGTGCGATAGAGTTGAAAATACCCGAACTTCGACTTTCGAAGTTCGTGGTAGCGCCGCAGGTTGCGCTAGTCGAACTGACATTCATTGCTAGCATCATTACTTAGAACTAATGCCGACAGCCTCGGTATTTTTACAATAACTATTAGTTTTTTTTAAGCCACATAGGTGCGCGTCCCGACACGGAATAAGGCGGGCTACTAATTATCACGTCAGTAGGATAGAGATAGTTTTGTTTTTTCTACCCACTTAATAACATTCTTCACGGTGGAACAGGAGCGTGGAGTCGCGTTAAAATATTGATGTTAAACATTTTGATCATTTAGCTAATTTAACATTATATATTTGTATCCATCCATACTAATATTATAAATGCGAAAGTGTGTCTGTCTGTCTGTCTGTCTGTCTGTTACCTCTTCACGCTTAAACTGCTGAACCCGATTGAGATGAAATTAGAGACGTCGGATCATAAGGATTATTACCATTACTAAAGTAAATAAAGTTTTCTTTCTTAATCCGCCGACTCCGTTTTTAGGGTTAGGTAAGTAAGTTAAGTAAAAAGTCAAAAACGAAGACATCTTTGAACCTTAGGTATACGCGTGAGAGGAACCCTATGGTCAGTGGGGCGTATATAGGCTGCTTTATTATTATTTATATATACGCATTTTACTTAAATAAACTAGTTCAAATGAACTAATTACACGTTTTAAATAGCTAATCTAATTTAAAAACCCTGGAGATATAATTTGATGGACTTTTAAAACAAGGCGTCTCCACAGTTTCCCTAACTCCCACTGTCTACCTAACGCCCTCAGCGGTCATCTCGGGCGGAAGTGCACCGAAACCGTTCATTTCCAAGTTTCCAAACGAACCGCCGCTTTTTTACCTACCCACATCTTCTCAGAAACTTTATGAGCACGAAAAAGAGGCAAAAAAATTATCATGTTTACAATCACTGTGTTAATGTGTGACAGTCATTAAGAGATATTGTAGTGCGTGGGGGAATATATTATACTAGCTTCTGTCTACGACTTCGTCCGCGTGGAACTCGTTTGTATTGTATCTCCATACAAACTTTCACCCTCATAAAAAGTATCCTATGTCCTTCCCCGGGACTCACACTATCTCAATAACAAAATGCCATCCATATCGGTTTATTAGTTTAAGCGTGAAGAGGTAACAAACAGACAGACAGACAGACAGACAAACACACTTTCGCATTTATAATATTAGCATGGATTACATTACCTACTTCTGGATTGTTCAATCGACCCGTTGAAGCGCCTCGTCACAAATGGCTATGTCTACGCTATGAACAAAAAACAAACTAGCATACTTAAGAGGCCTTACGCCTACAAGCAGAAGCGGGAGCGTATTTTGCAAAATGCTTCCTTTTTCATTCAAGATTACGACGTAACTATTAGTAATTATTCAAATAGAGTATGAGTATGTCATCGTAGATAAATCGATCTGTTTATCAGCATTTGTGACAACAGCTTGGAAGAAAAGTTTAAATCATCGTCTTCAATGTTGTCGGCATAGAGATCAGATGTTTTTTCCCCCTATCCACCAAGAAACGTGAAAAGAAATGCACTTAACACTATATTTATAACAGAGACATCGGATAATATGAGAACTAAGTACTATTTTTATTACAACGCCATCTACGAAATAATTTGTACACTACAGCGTGCTGATATGAAGTTACGTAGGTTTGCACTCAGCATAGCGTAGCAGTGTAAGAGACATCGCTAGGTGTCGCTGTTATCAAGTAGAACACTTGCTAGCAATTTGTAACGCATACTGTCATTTTGATTACCTGCTTTGTACACAGATGGCGCTAGTATAATCAAGCCATAACAAAAAGTCTTCATTATGTAGGAAGAATCAGCTTGTAGACGATCCATTTAATTTGGTCGGGTAATGGGAAAAACAACCTTTGAAGTCAATAACAAACCGTTCGTGTCTAGTCTATGGTATGCGTATAGTCTGGCAGTAGGTAGTGGCAGTTGAGTTTGGCATAAGGCAGTATTGTGTTGCATTGACTTCGAGCGGTTGTTGTGTTGATCTACACTCGGATTCGCAGTGAATTTGTGTTTTCAACAGAATTGTGACTGGAAATGCTGAAGAAATTTAATTTTTAACGTCTTACTGTAACAGTGAAGTGCAGTTAAGTGATTTTAAGTGACCGTTTTTGTGTTAAACTTGACGGGCGTAATTCGGTGCGATAATTTGTAGAATCGCCGGCTTACTTTATCTTGTTGTGGTGAGTGTATGATCGATATTTACTCCCTTTATGTATTATATCAGTAAATTTAGAGGTATGCTGGTGCATTTAATGGGGTTTTCTTGCGTCCCAACGTGGATCGGGAACAAAAACCTAGCCGTTTATAATGAGAAATGGCCATCGAATATTCAAGCAAGGCATGGGAATCGTATAAACCGTTGCTATTGTGTTTCCTATTAGATTACTCATTTATATTAGCGCCTATTGCCTAGTAATTAACATAGCTTAAAAGTATAGGAATTATTTCATTAAGTTGGCCTTGGTTTTAATTGTCTACATTTTATCGACTGTAGTTACTTGTTGATTTAAAACGAATGCAATGCCCTTTTTGCGAGCTATTCTTTTCCAAGAATTTCACTTATTTATTTTAGTAGGTAGTATTCATTTAGCATTTCAAATATTTTAATTGTTGTAATAAATATCTGCCTTTTAGGCAGTTCAGTTACAAGTCATTGGCTGTATGGGTCAATATCAAAGCCCATAAGCAATGAAAAAGATCCAGTAATTTATGGCCTATATGAACTTGAAACTATGTGAACCTTGGTTAGGCTAACTATTGCAAGTATTGCAGCTAAAACGTGCAATAGTTAGTCTAGTCTTAGCATAACTTTAACCAGTAATAAAATCTATCCTTATGAACTGAACTTGTGGGTTTTCCCAAGCAGTTAATATCTGATAAACTACCATTTATCCACCACAACCATTGATTTGTGACGGGAAAAAGAAATGGATATCCGTTGAACTTGTTTAGCAATATTATTTCATTGTGTTGAAGTTTATTGATATTTGTTGTGATAAAATAAACAGCTTACTACCTATTTGGTAGTTGAATGAATTTATTTATGTAAACACTATTTCAATACAACCAAAACAGATGATAAATGAGCAATTCTAGATTAATTTGTACCAATTTGGTAGGTCAATTAAGACATGCTTTGTTTTATTTCATTTGGTAACTGAATTTGTTTGTAATTTCATTTCAACTTTATGGTACCAATTTGGTAGGTCCATTATGACATGCTTTGTTTTATTTCATTCGAACATAATTAGTATTTAGATTTGAAACTTCTAATAAAACTCGTCTTAACATTATATAGGTTCAGTTAATTTATTGAAACTATTTAAATGCTGATTGTGAAAACTAGGAAACCATACGGAACTAAAATTTCAAACTAAAGAATCTTGAATCTTACTTAGGGTTGCCAACCATACCGTTATATAGTATTGTACTATATTTTGACTCTTTGTACTATATACTGTTGAAGAAATATATAGTACGCAAAATACTATATTTTGAGGGACCTTACGAGGTGCTTCAAATTTTTGAATTTTTTTACTTAATAGTTAGTAACAATGCCCAGCCAAGTACTCTATTTTTTTACAGTGTACTATATTTTTGTCGTTTTTTATGGAAAATACTGTATCTCCCCGAAAATAGTTGGCAACCCTAATCTTACTATATCTTACATTTAAACACCTATACACTAAACCAAAGATGTCAATCCTTAAAAAATAAATGACATGTTTAATAATTATTCACAAAAACAAATATAACTACCTACCCTGAAACTTTTATCTGGCTCAGAGATTTTTTCATAAAAACATCATTCATCACATCACTTAATCTCAAAAATGACAAGTACAAAGCCAGACATCTTTATTTTTCCTGTCAACACTCACATGCATGTTTATTTTAACACTACATCACCCCTGGCATGGGGGTGTGCACGCGACTGACTTGGATGACTAATTTCCACCGGGTAAGGGGAAGTTTGAATTATTATGATTAGGCCAAATTTTTCTATTCCTTTAAAAGATAAATATAGGTTTCAAGTTTCCAGGTGTAATAATTGTTTTAACGCATGTTTTTGCAGCATCTGGCGTTGCTAACAGTTATGAATTTAAGTCTATCAAATTTATAAATTTAGATGGATGAGTATCAATTTATAACAATGTAATTTGCAGCATAGCCCTATAATTGTTAAATTTGTCACTGGTGATATGATACTCGGTTGATTTGGGGGTTGACCACTCACTACTGAATATGACGGCGGAAAACTAATTTACTTTATGCAAATCTGTCTCCAATGCTGTGCGGTGACCATGAACTAGACAAGGAAATTCCACAACTCTATAGGCACACGCACATTGATTTTGTATCGCACAATGGTGGCATTCAGCTTCCGACCTGCCTGATTTTTACTACTTCTTTTGTTGCTACATATGGAAGGACAAGATAACAAAGAGACGTCATAAAACGGACCGAAGTGTGGTACGTGTCCTTGAGTAGTAACTAATGTTTGGTCTGTTGTTTATGCGTAATTGTTTTACAACCATATTTGAAGATAACAATTAAACAATAGATGTTGGTAATCGTCGGTTTTAAGTACCTACTTTTCGTCATCTAAACTGGAACAAACTATATCTCATGTGCGTTCACAGCGGCCCTTTATATAGCGGTACATACATTGCAGATTCGATGTGTTAACAGCTAAAGGTGTAATTCCGTGCGCGCCGATCGCAGCCGCGCGCGAGTGATCGCCGCGCGTGCGACTGACGCGCGTGGCTGATGCGACAATAGTACCTAAGTGCTGAAAATACTGCACGCGTTTGTCGCACCTAAAGGGACAAAACACTGGCAACCAATACAAGGCATGCGAGTTGCACGGCGTAGCAAACAACTCAAAATGTCAAGCAAATTGTGTCAAGGTGTCAATTTAGCTACTGATGAAGCCCAGGATATTAACCTTCATATTCAGCTAAAAGATTACGTCATATCCCCTATTACTATTCAAATTAGACTAATAAATCCACCGCACGAACGACGTAGATACTTAGAGAACGTAATTTTCATAAAAACCTCTGATTAAGATAATTCATATACGTCACTGGTTAAAATAGCAGCTGAAATTGCCACTTTATCCGGTTTGACCCTTTTTAAGGCGGAGCCGAGCGTATTTGCCCGCGGCTTTGTCCGCGTGAACTACCGACACTGCCGTATCTACTTCCATCCCCAATATCATCCACATATATGATATAATATAATAACTGGCCACGCGGATTCGCGCGTGCAAAGAACACTGGCGAAACTGCAGGATGCCGAGTTTCGTTCGACGTGACCGTTTAAAAAAATATCACATCTGAAATACGAACAAATGCAGGTAACGAACTTGGTTCAAACTTAAATTGATTTCGTTTCAGTGTTGACTTCGTTTTTGACCGCCAGTTTTTTAGGTTGCAGAGATTGAATTTGAAGTTGATTTTTAGCTTGCCTTGTTAGTTCGTTTGTCCGTGAAAATGTGCGGATTAAATCTTGCAATTGAGCCAATTGCCGCGATCCGATTGAGCTGAAATTTATTTAATACTATCTTCCGCCCGCGACTTCGTCTGCGTGGACCCGGGATAAAAACTATCCTATATTGTAATCCAGGTTATAATATAAACCATGTGCAAAATTTCATCCAAGTCGGTTTAAATTAATTTAAGCGTGATTGAGTAAGAAACATCCAAACTTTCGCCTTTATAATATTAGTAGGATTATGGCACCATCGAGCTGATCTGAAGATGGAAACAGAAGGTAGCCATATCAACTCCTAAACTGTACAATACAAACCGTCGTGTTTGAGCTCATTGGAACCATCTTAACAAGGGTTGACTGTGCCAAAAAAAGACAGTCGGCAATAAAATCTTGTATCGAAAATTACATGTATGCTTACTAAACAGAAATGTCCGCTTACGAAATATCAAATTCCGAATAAAGGGGAAAATTTAAAAATGAATCGCCACGAGCAGGATTTGTACCCGCGACCTTGTCTCTCAATGTACTATATGCAGACGATCTCTGTTCAAAATTTTCAAATCCCGCTCGAGGTGATAATTATTTAAAAAAAACGATATTTTTGAGAATGTGTGGTAGTTATGAAAGACCTCATTAAATGTAACCAAATGTCTCCTTAGATGTAACCAAAACTGGACTTTCTGGTTACACCAAGGCCGGATTTTGAATTCATTCCTTAAGCCTAACCTTAATCCTTAGAACTTGGACGCAAGTATAGACAAAACGCCATTCAAGTTAACTAACGTGCGCATTAAAATGTTATATAATATTATAGAAATTGATGTTATTCTTTAGACGAATTTGAGCTTCCCTAAGCCTAAAATTAATCATAAGCGATCTTGATTAACTATTTTGGACACTATATATCCCACTAACAACATACTTACCCTTCCCTTCACGTGCAGGGCAACGCCCTGCCTTCTTTTTCCCCATACGCGGTCTTAAGCTCGGCGTAAGTTAAAAAGACTTGTATGTTAAAAATTAACACAAAGATACGCTCTTCTGATTCAAACACATATGCAGAGCCATCGTATATGCGCTTCCAAACAATGCTATCTACACATCTGGGGCTGAGTCAGTGTGACGTCAGCAACCAGATATGGTCACGTGGTGAGGAAATGTGGGAAAAATAAAGGTAGCGAGTCGCGGTTTTGCCCGAGATCGATTTTCAGGGAATGTTTTCTTTTGTTTATCTACGCAAAAGCAAATAAAATATCCGTGAAATAAAATAATGCCAAAGAAACCAAAGTTATACTTAGGTCCGTTTGTAATCGTAAGCAGTGTTCGTTAAAATGGAAAGTATAACAAGTTTCTATGGAATGACAGCTGCCGGCGCCATATTTAACGTATGTATGTCTATGTATGTAAATACTTTATTTTACATAAGAGACAGGTATAAATACAGACAAAATAGGTTAAATCGGTACAAAGGCGAACTTAACCCTGTGAGGGAACGTTGATCGGTCCGTAATCCTAAGTTGGTGCGACCCACCCTTATTCTAAACTAATTCGTTAAATTTCTAGAACAATATTATATTCTAGAACATTATTATGGAATAGCGCAAAGTAACCCCTGATTCAATCAATTACTAGTCCTTTCAGTTAGGTTAGCCATTGTCCATTTTAATAAGTGTAAAATCACTTTGGACCCGACATACTTTTGTTCTGACTAGCATCATAAATATGTCCGACATAAAGAATTCGTTCCTAGCAAACATAAGTGAAGCAGGGATATATGTTTAATGTCGCAAACGAGATCGTGCTCGATAAACTGATGCTGCCTCGTATATGATGCGAAACACGTGTAGAGGATTTTTAACTGTAGGTACTGAGGTGGTTTGCTGTGATGTTTATTTGCGTATTTCTTCCGTGAGTGGAGGGCAAATATATTACATGCATGCAATACAATAATCCACAAATAAGACTTTAGACCGACAAAAGCGTAGAGCACGCATTGAGTAACATAGTAATGAAATATGTTGGTTTTTTGTAGTAACTTTTCCTCTTTACAATTTTTTCCAAGTATTTCTAAACGAAACGCTAGTACCTATGCCATTTACGTCGCTGTGGGAAATCTGTGTCAGAATCGATGGGTGATATCATAATGCCAAAGGGGACGTGGTCGTGGTTCTTTTAAAGGACTTGTTTGCTCGGTTCTTGGCTGGCGAACCGAGAGTTGTCATTTAATGCCGATACGACATACAGCTGAGAGATTGCAATCCAGTTCGTTATCTGTCTTCCGGGAAAACCGGGCGAAAGTAGCTTGAGAACCTGTGTTCAGAAAATGCAGCTCGTGATCGATATGTGTCAGTAAACACTGTTAAGGCGATGCTTTGATTTGAGTCGAACACGCCCCCTAGACAGAGACACGCTGATGCCTTCCGCGCACGAGGAAAAGATATGTAACACTCTTCGGGACTGGCTTTTTGGACAAATTTCGATACATACCTAACTTTCTCTAAGTTAGGTATGTATCGAAATTTGTCCAATGTTGTCCAGTGTTTTATTTAAATTTCATAAAGTGAAATTTTAGATGAGATAAAATTAACTTGATTGATTACAGACCCAACTTTTTCTATCAAGGAAATTTTAAGCAATCGTGTATCGATAAAATCAGATAAACAATCATATAGTCAAGAATCATATATCTGAAAATCAGACCTTATTGTTTCTTAACCTAGTCAGAACGGCGTTTCAAAGCACGCGATCATTTCCAATGCACAGCCTTAATTTGTTTCTTCAGACAAGATTCTGTAACATAGTATGAAACACAATTTCTTCGTGTATGCCATATTTAAAGACAAACGGCCGTATTCATAAACGTCCTACAAGCCTGTTTTAACTAAAATGGCGTTAAAATTCGTTTGTCCTTATCTGTCACTTTGACATTTGTGTTCGTAGGAAAGGGACAAAGCACATTTTATTTAGCAAAGGCATTTTAAGTTTTATGAATAAGGGGGTAACACATCGTCAAAACATTTGACCAATTAGCTTATGAATTTTCGTTTTAAACACCGGTTTACGCATATTTTTGCGTCGATTTCAGAATCGTGTGACTTTTACGCCTGACATTAACGGTTGCCAAATGCCTCGTTCTACGTAATTAGGTTGTAAATCAGGCAACTTGACATGGTTCAAAAAGAGCTCGTTAAAAACTGCAAGAATCGTACCAACTCGTTAGTTTTAAAGCGGGACTCTGAAAAATCGTTTAATTTGTTTTTTTTTGTTGACACATATTTGATAACGGAATATCAACATTTAGAAACATTAGGTGTGTTAACTAGCACCATGACACTCCTTGACTAAACATACATACATAGATCTTTAGGCTCCTACAAAATTAGTACCGTTTCCCCGGCCAAATGTGGAAGCGCTCATAGCTCTAGCGGCGCCTGCGAGTCGGAAACGATAACGCTTAAGCAAAGATGGCAGCGGTCAGTCTTTGGATGGGTGACCGCGTGAGGTTTGAGTGGTCAATATAAATGAGCGCTTCCGTGCTTTGGAAGGCACCCTAAGCAGTTGATCCCGGCTGTTGTCTATGACAGTAGTCGTTAAGCCGAGTTAGAGGCCTTCGGACGGCTTAAGAACTTTTAACAGTCGAGTTGCCCACTCACTTGACGAAGGGGGGACAACTGTTACTCGCGTCCGCAGGAACTACCTACCACAACCCTGCACGTGTCCCCTGGGTGGTACTAAAGAGTGACCAACTTTAAAGGCCAAAATAATGTATGCCATACGATTAAATAAATAATGTGTAAGAAATTCAAGAAATACACAGAATTATACTCGTAGTATACACGTAGACAATATCTCTAAACTCAAGCCATGACTGTATTCAACAAGTATTTAATTCATTTTTGGTCACAACTCGTTGAGTAATTAGAGTAATCTCAACCCATATGGCAAGATTAAACCACACGACATTCGCCGGTGCCATAACTCGTTTTTACCTGCCCATAAACTGCAAGGTTACTATAAAGTTACATTCCGTTACAGTTTAAATTTAATCAGCATTCTTTTAATAAGTTCGCTTTACATAGTTTGCATACATGTAGCTTTCATGCAATTTTTTGAGGAGCGCGGAACAAGCTTTTAATTTGGCAATAAGAACAAAATATGGTTTTGCGGACAAGATCACGGCAGTCCAGTTTTAGTATTAATTGTTGAACTGTGCACAAAGATTTTAATTAAGTTACGTATTTTGACGCTCGACAGTTTAAACGCGTATTTTCTAACATACTTCTTGTAAGTTACCACTCGGGTTTTCATAACATTTTCCCGCTAAAAATAAAAAAACGATTTCAGACCGTACGTATTTGCTTAATGAAAATGAAATCGTGTACAGCCAAGTTCCTCGAGAGCGTTTTAAAAATCTTTCGAAGAAATTCCTTTGTTTCAATTAAACTTTTGCTCGCGTCGAGCCATCTGTTCCTTCTGTGGAGATTTGTTAAGACAACTCGTCCAAATGTAGGAACTGTTGCCCTAAATGGCGCAGCGACTTCGACCGAAAGATCTCACATGCTGATACAAGCTTTGTTTACGTGTTTCACGCATGTCAACTCCTGGCTAACCCTTTAAATACGCGCGAAATATTAACTCCTCGAGTGGAAATTTAACGGCGGCGGCAGACAGTCAGTGAGCTCGAAAATTCGGGAAATTCTCATTTAACCAAAATATTAATAAGTAGGCTATCTGGGGTAATGAAGGATTTTCGATTAAAACACGTATTGGCTGATGACGTAATTATATTAAAATAGATTCTACCCGCGAATTAGTATGCGTGTAAATTTAATTAAACCCTGTGAGTCGTATGTTTTGTTATGATGATATTGTTTTTATACTGCGTGGAACGGAACGATGGACTTTCCCGCAAGAGGGGGATTATTGAGCGCTAGTACGTCACATTTTCCAGATAAACTATTTTTTTTGACGCGATTTTTTTTTTTTACCTTTGTTTCGAGCGTTGGCCGACTGGAGCGACGAGCTCCATACAAATGTAAAAAAAAATAGCGTCGTAAAATTTTTTTTTTCTCTTTGTTCTTATCAGAACACGATACCTGTCAAGCCCTTGATCGGTTCATACCCCATTTTTGTTACACCCTGTATACTACGGCAAAAGCATACGGACTGCTTGATGGTAAGCAGACACCGTCGCCAACGGACGCTTGCGACTTCGGGAGAATCACAAACTTTATGAGTTAGAAGATTAGTATCAGGAGGTTCATTCTCAACAAAGCAGATCCTCGGGGGCTCTGACGACTTTACTCATTAATAGGAACAGAACACCACACCACATACCTATACAGAGCAAGTAATGATGTTATTATGGCTGCGGTCTTATATAAGGTGGGTTCTGTGAGGTACCTCACTCATGAGTTTCATGACATGACGTGACGTCCTTCCGCAATCAGAGCGAGCGGTAAGCACAATCAAACAACGACAACTCTTTCATGTTTTATCAAATCAAACAGAAACAGCGTGGGTACTCGTACGCATCATTCACAACAATAGAATGAAATAACGATCTTGATAGCGTACCAGTTTGCCATGTTTCTGCGAAAGAGGCCAAGTGTGACAATCAACGGGGCTCATCGCCCAAACTAACTAGACCCCTTAAAGATGATGGTGACAACTGGTGTCCTGCCTCCTTCACGGTAGCGCTGAGGTTCAAATCAAACTGGTTCAGGTGGTTAATTTGGCCAGCGAGACAAGATCCTTTGTCACAGTGCGTTACTCTGTAGTTTATGGGGCTCTATATAGTCTGGCCCATTAGACAATAACAACACTGCAACTGTGGTAATGACAGTTGCATCGGGTTGCATCATCGGGTCATTCAATTGTTCGGTTATAATAATGTTGATATAGTTGTGTTCCATTGTCGTTCCTATAGAATAGTAAATTGTGGTGATCATTTTAGGCGAAAACGGAGTAGGTAAAGTTAAACGAGTTTGCACCATACAAGAGTCAAAGAAAAATTAGCTCCTTTTCTGCGAATTTTAAACATAGTGGATTCATTGTAAAAGTTGTTTGATTCATTTGATACTAAACCAAAGCTGGAATTTTTTTGAACCATGTTGAGCAATAATCTAAAATAGTTGTCTGTTACGGTGCGATACGATTAATCTTTATGTTCTCCAAAAACAAGACAAGTGCAGTGAATTTCAGGCTGAAATCACACAACAAATATTATGATTAAGATTCTTTTTTTTGTTAACACAATTATCAAATATTAATGAACCTCCAGGTCTTTAGCATTATGTCTGTTGGTACTCTATGTGTACCGTTTATATATTTGTTTATGCGACTGTTTGGTTCTAAATAAATAAATAAAAAATATTTTTTTTTTGTCTGAACTTTCTTTCGTAAAACTTGTGCGTGCCTACGCAAAATCTTGGGATTAGATGTCAAATCGAAACCCGGGTTCCTTTAGGGCACAGCTGGAAAGTCACACTAGGAGTATGAGGATAACTTTGTCAGATAATTTACACCATCGCACGCCCCGCCTCGCCTCGCCGGTGGAAAACCACCTTCAGACTGCGGTAACGCATCCATAATAAGTAATTCCCGTGAGACTGAATACCTACCTGCAGATCGCCATACACGTGGGTACTTAGCAAAACAAGTTCCAGATAAAACCGTGTCCCAGATAAGCTGCGGTTGCGGGACATGCCCCGTTTCACACTCGGATAGGCATTTGTTGCTGAGGCATTGATTCTGAACGTAATCGCCGATTTAAGCGGTATAATTAGCGATATAAACGGCGTTTTTTAGCTTAATGTTGCCCAAAGAAATCATGTTGCGCGGAATTGTTTTGTTTTTATAGTATCACGGTGGGGAACAAGCATATGGTCGGCGTGATAGTAAGCACACGCCGTAAGCCTATTTGGCGCTTTCCAGAAGAATAACAGACGCGTTGTCGACCCTTTATAGTTAGACCCTTTACATTTACCGTTTTTCAGGCCGGCGGTTTAAAAATTAGATAAGATTGACAATCTTACTCTTTCAAATGTTAATTTTTAAGATACAAGTTTGACACGCAGTTTGTTGTCGATAATGTCGATATTCCGTCTCTGCCTGAAAAAGGGTAAAACTTTCATGTGACACATTCGTGTTTTAGCAGTTTGATTTGATCAGGTTACTAACTCGACTTAATTAACTGACGGCAGACTAATGCTAGTGAATTACTAGTTTCATTTACGACTGTAATAAAATTGATAAACAATAGAACAGTTTCCTCGTTTTAATTTACACCTACAAATGCTAGAAATGCATTGATAAATCCATTTCATGAGCTTTGCCCACTGCCTTTGGAAATTACATTTATATATGCAGGTTATGATTCCTACGGCTAATACGAATAAATTATCAAACTATAGTGCATCAATTTTCTAGCTCCGCGTGAAAAACTGGGTCGCCTAACTCAGGTTAATACCTTAGTTACTAGGTTAATCTCCGTAAACAAGAAATCGGTGCCTACGAACCCAAATTCTGGGGATATTAACCCTAATTCAGCCCAATATATATCTTTATAGCCGAAATATCTATTTGTTACAAAGTAGCTCAAAAGGTACGGGTCGGGCATTTTAGGCTTACGAGAATGTTGCTTTTGTATAACCCGTGGACATTTTCCCGTTTCAATGCTTTATACTTAATTTAGACTCATTTACATTTACCGAACGGGATTTATAACTTTAATAATTACGATGTTGTATAGGTTAGACCGTAAGGATTCGGCCACGACTTTCAGCGTCAGCGGCAGCGGCGGCTCTACACTCGGGATACACGGGAGTGAGAAGCTGCGCTCCGATCTCTCTCTTTCACATATCGCGCACCGCTGCCGCCAGAAGTAGTAGCCGAGCCGTAAAGGCCTCCACCCACCGAACGCGTGTCGTGCGCGGCGCGTGTCGGGCGCGGTTGAAGCGGTAGGTATATTCACACCGCAAGCGGGCGGCGTGTAGCAACGCGTGTGCAGCGCGGGCCCGCGCGGGTCCGCCGCGTTATGTCTCTCTCTCATCTCACTATCTCTATCACACTCAGCAGCGCGGCAGCTGCGCAGCAGCCGCGCAGCAACTGCGCGGGCACGCGTGGGCCCGCCGCGTCAGTGACGCGTTAGCAACGCATGTGTAGCGCGGCATATCTCTCTCACTACCAACACATTTAATATGTATCTCATTATCTCTATCACACTCAGCAGCGCGGCAGCTGCGCGGGCCCGCGCTTGACACGCGACGCGCACGACACGCGGCTGCCGAGTTGTAACTTTAGCGCCGCGGGCCCGCGTTCGGACCGCGTTCGATGTGTGTTCGAAGTGTAGTTTCAATGCTTTACAACTTGCGCGGGCCCGCGCAGCACACGCGCCGTGCACGACACGCGTTCGGTGGGTGGAGGCCTTAAATCTCGTCTAAGTTCCTACTTTCGAATCTTTGTCTCTATTTTGTACTAGCTTCCACCCGCGACTTCGTCTGCGAGGACCCGGTATAAAAACTATCCCTTATTTTAAACAAGGCTATAACTATCTTCATGCAAAATTTCATCCAAATCGGTTAAGCCGTTTCAGCGTGATTGAGTAACAAACATCCAGACTTTCGCATTTATAATATTAGTTGGATTACCCGACTGCCTCACAAAGAGGGTTATGTTTTTCGAGCCTCGTTTATGTATGTATGTATGTGGGCAATAAGAAAATTAAATTTTTCGGGCTGCAGTCCAAACGCCTTGATGGATTTAGACATATGAGGTATCGTTGGATTCCAATCGTGCGAGTGACACTAAACTATATAATAGGTACTTGAAAAAGCAGGTGTTTTCTTCTTCTTTTGATTTCACTTATTAGAATTTGAGGTGTTTGAAACAATATCACCGCATTCCTCCGCAAACGGATGCTTACTTAAGTTAAGTTATCCAGATGATTAACTTTTCTCGTAAAGTGCTCGAACACGCTAGTTAAACACCTAGTTTTCTATATTAGCGTGTACGCCATTTTAATTGAAGTTTTCCTCTAATTTACAACGTGTGACTGATGATCACCTCGTGTCTATTATATCTTGAAACACAGGATGGTAAGATGATCTTGATGCAATAAAACGTCTCAACGTTTGACAGCGAAATTACTATTTCATTAAGATTGAAAGTGTTTAGTATTTGGTCAGTGTCGAAATCTTGGACGTTTACGTATGTATTGGTACGTTTATTTTCAGCTGATTATTTTAATTAAGAAAATCTTCCAAATGGCGTACAATTTAGTCTGTTGAATAGTTTATGTACGTCTTTATGTTTAATTCCCAATATAATTATTATCGTAGTCTCTGTAACATAAGAACGTAATAACGTAGGACGTCCGATCGTAGTAACGTTGACTGGTAGAGAATGCTTTATAGCATTAAGTATTTTGTACCATTTAATAAATAAATAAAAAATTAATGAATCATCAACCTTAGGCAAAGACAAGAAAGGTATCTAGTTTTTTTTTAAAGCCAACCCCAGGTTGGAGTAAGACTTGCGTAATATTACAGTCCTGCAAAATACCATTTTTGACATACCTACAAATGTATACATCTAGACACCTCACATAAAATATGGTCCATTAAACAAGTTTCCTCTCGCTAAGTGTACTGTCCGTAGGAAATGTGAGGGAAAACTTAAGCCTGATCAAGTGGGAAGTCCCTTACGTAAGTGGAAAAAGGTGCATTTGTGAGTTTTCGTCGAGAATGTTGCAACATCTTTTTGAAATCTGCAAATGTTTCGCTAATGGTGTAGTTCACTTGCCAGCCTTGCCACTGAACGTCTTCCAGGAAGGTTCAAGTTTTACTGATTCAATTTCTTAGTTCCAATATTGTAGTATTTTGCCAATGACGCTGTCGGTATCTTCATTCCAAGATTCTAGTATAGTGCGGATTCTTATTCTAGACTGAGCGTTATCTTAAGACCTATCTAACCAACAAAGCCACAATAGCCACATGCCGCACACAATTCCTTACTCGAATAGCGACTCTATTGTTAAAGTCTATTGTTTTAAATACATAATGGTCAACATTGCTGAGTAGTATTTTTAGACATAAAGCCGCTTCTTGGTTGAAAAAGTGTTGATGCTGTCTACGTTTGTTTTACGTAAATATTACCTAATTAGATACACAAGACAATCACTTTGTTTACCACTTAACGCTAAAAGACAATCGCATTGTTTACTAGGCACAAGAAGTGATTTCGGCCTAGAAAAGAATTCGCACCGTACCATGAATATAGTTTCGACTCTCAGATGTATCGCTACTAACCCGCCTTGATTACGGATAAGCTATGACTATTGGACATTTCAAATTATGAAGTTTCCTGGGTCAATCCCTTGGCTTATACCATTCCAAAACCATTTATCACAGACCTACAGTTAGCTTACCGTAATCACCTTAATGTAAACTGTGAACTGAGTCCCAATAACCCAAGTTCTCTCCATTACGGAACGGCAAGCGTCAACGTCGGTTTCATTTTCAATAAATTAATTTATTTCACAAATGGGTCAGTTTCAGAAACTAATCAGGATGGGGATTTAATTATTTTCTCAACTTATTAAGGATGTACAATTCATCAAGTAAATTTAATTTATAGACAATGCGAACAGGGATGTCAGAAATATAATTTTGATTGAAGTTTAATCGAATTTGCGAAGCTGCTTAAGGCCTATTTGTTGACGCTCCAAAAATCCCAACCCTAACCCATCCAGCACTTAATTAAATTTTTTGTCTATTTTTTTTAAACATCCCGCGTTTTTCACATTGTCTCTCATCCCATTGTGCTTGTGTTACATAATATGTAAAATATTATTTAACAAATTTATTATATTAATTATTTATTTATTATGTGTATACGTTTGTATCGGCAGTATGTTGTGTTGCGTTCCGTGGGTCACGTACGGTGCTGTCTGAAAATCAGCGCTGTAGGTGTCTGTCTGACACCTCCGCATAATGCTGAGACAGCAACCGATTCACTGCCGCAAAGACACACACATTATGTGTCAATTGTACTGTATTTCTACTCCCTTTATCTCTGTGTTTTTTGTGTATTGAATAAATGTCTTCTTTCTTTTTTTCTTTCTAATTTCATAATTTTTTTCCATTAAAAGTATATGTATTCGAAAATGTATTAATTTTTACTTATTTTTTGACGCAGAACCGCCATTTCCACCAGTCTCACCAGGCTAAACGTTAAGGTGTGACGACAATATAATGAAAAAAAACCCATCAAGTGCGAGTCCGACTCCGAACCGGGGTTCCGTATATATAAATACTTCGTTTTTTTTCCCTACCTATCTTTCCAAGTTGGGCCCCGAAAGATAAATCCCATAAAAAACATTCACTGTAAAAAAGAGCCCGTCTCGAAACTCTTCCACCGTAAAAAGTTGTGAGATATTTGGTAGCACCAAGTCTCAGGCATTCTTATTATTCTTTATGAGTGAGTGAGTGTCATATGCGAAACTGCTTTCGCTTAACTTCGGAACTAAATGACCTACAGACTTGAAATTTTGGATTTTAAGTATGTGATTATACTGATTATAGCTTACTGGATGACGAAAATTTCTGCGTTCTGGTCTTATCCAGAGGTTCTCAAATAGGGGCCTGAAAATGCGGCGAAATGGTTCCTGTAAAGGAGATACGGCAGTGTTTGCTTCGCGCTCGACTTGGCGGGGGCACTGCCGTGCCCCCAGATACTTCGTCCATTACAGGAATTGAGTGAGGTTGCCGGTATCAAAACATATGGTATAAACAACTGTATCTTTTGATTCAGTTGACTTAGAAGCTTTATTTTTTCACAGTTTCTTGGGAATTTATGTATACCTACCTGATAATTCGATGCTAATTTTAACAGGCGCAGAAGGAAGTGATTCTATAAGGGTTTTCATATTTCGTTCTAAGGTA
This sequence comes from Epinotia bilunana, assembly GCA_947049275.1. Taxonomy (NCBI): domain Eukaryota; kingdom Metazoa; phylum Arthropoda; class Insecta; order Lepidoptera; family Tortricidae; genus Epinotia; species Epinotia bilunana. The sequence goes on along the minus strand of OX346275.1, from coordinate 9,023,448 downwards.
CGAAAGTGCTTCCTATTTTATCTACTTAACATATGGAAATCTTCCCGACCGTTTTCTCCCGTCAAAACACAAGAGCTTTTATTTCTGACACATTCATGTGTAAAAAAATAAATTTGCAAGAATCCATACGGAGTGTCCGTCACTCAGCAAGTAGTCCACTCAATGAAATGACAACTTGTATGGAAAAAATTACAACTCTGGAAATAATTTATAATATCTTATTTTTTCTGTGTAACGGATATATTCATATAGTATTCAAGATACATCGTACAGAAAAAGACAATGCATGCTTCATTTAAATCTACATCTACACTTCCGGGTGGAAAGTTTGTCGGATTCTTGAATAAAAGCATCTTAGAATAACATTTTAAAATGAAATCAACAAAAAAACGCTATTATAAATAAATGTTTTTCAAAACCGTATTTTTCCTAGAGTAACGGACAAAAACGTATCAAAGGACGGCCCGCAAGCTGCCCCGCTATTCAGTAACTTGTTTTAAGCTCATCTGAATGCTTACCCACATATATATCTTGACGCCGCGCTTCATAGTAACTATAAGCGTAGGTAGAGGTCTAATTTCTTTAGGCGTGACGGGTGGGGTGAGGCGCATGAGTGCGTAAAGAATAACAGCCCTAATGTCACGGCGAGATCAGACTCTCCTAATTCTAATTAGAACGCTTCGAAAGAGTCGGAAAGTCTATGTCGCCGCGACACAGCTCGCTGGCCGTGCTGTGATTGCCGTGCAGAGCCCATGACCTGCGTGAAATCCAATAGGGGTGTAGACACTAAATAAAATAATCAATAATGACATATTTTCTTGAAAAAGGATAAAAAAATGGAGAAAAAACAAAGAAAAATGTTAAATAATCACGAAGTTATAAGTGTCCAAAGTTTTAAGAAGGGGTATGTTCTGTCCCTTTTTCGCAACGCAAACGCAACTTCATATGAAACGATGACGCTGGAAGATTGTGACGTCACACTAATAGACGGCAATGTGCCGCGCCCTATCGGCCCCCCCGGTAGCAACCTGTAATGTGACGTTACACACTGTTTGCCTTTTCTCTCTAACAAGCAATATTACAACGGTTGTAGCTTCGTTATTCTTTGAGATATCTGAATGGGATTTTCGTCACTAGGCATATTTTTTTGCCTTCTTTAATTTGGAGTAATAATATTTTTCTAGTCTACACCCCTATTGTGTGACTGATTTAAACCAGGCGATATCGTAATAATGGTGTTTTGGTCTGGCTGTTCCTATCAATTGTTGGCCTTTTCTCTTCAGCGAAGCATTCAGGCCAGCTCCCAATTGTTGTTTTGATTCGAATAACGTACCCTCACTATTAATTAATTCTGTTCAAAGGTTATGGTTTGTCCCTAATGATTATTTACCGGATAAGTTATTAGGTCCGTAATGTGACTGGGTATTTGAAGCATTTATACGAATAGATTACTCAAATACTTGAGATTGAGATAATTAAAAAGCTTCAGCCCATCCTAGTCTTAATCGAAATTAGATGCGTAAAGTCATCGAATAAACTTGAACTCTAGATTAAGTCACATAGTTACTACACGATTTGTTACATTAATAGCAGAGAAAATTGCTTCCGCTCTCAAAGGTTTGCTGTACTTTCTAAAAAAAGAGATAAAATAAATAAAATAAATATTAGGGGACAATCTTACAAATATCGACCTAGTCCCAAACTAAGCAAAGCTTGTTTTTTTTTAATACAACGACGGTGGCAAACAAGCGTACGGCCCGCCTGATAGTAAGCGGACACCGCAGCCTATAGACGCACGCAACTCCAAAGGAGTAACATGAGCGTTGCCGACCCTTGATATGTTTGAGGATTCGCCGTGTTGACAGCTGAAGGAACAAATTCCCTAGAACTATGGGTACTAGACGACGATAACCATATATATATAGATAAATAAATACTTAAATACATAAAACACATCCACGACTCAGGAACAAATATTCGTGCTCATCACACAAATAAATGCCCTCACCGGTATTCGAACTCAGGACCTCTTGCTTCGTAAGCAGGGTCACTACCAGCTAGGCCAAAGCGGTCGTCAGATATTAGGAAACAAGCAAACAAAGAGAATATTTGCCCTTACCCGGGTTTGAACCCAGGACCGTCAACTTCGTAAACAAGGACCGCTAATCCTCTATCATATAAGCTTTGACTGGAGACTGTAGCGAATATTAAACCGTGCATTACTGTCTTTGAAATTTGAAACCACTCGTGTTAACTCATTTGACCGAGACTCGTGTGAAATCCTTATTAATATTATAAATGCGAAAGTGTGTGTGTTTGTTTGTCCTTCTTTCACGTCGCAACGGAGCGTCGTATTTATGTGATTTTTTTAATGGAGATAGTTTAGAAGCTGGAGAGTGACATAGGCTACTTTTTCCAGCGGGAAAACATCTAATTCCCACGGGAAAATTCAATATGTTACATTTTCCTATAACCACGCGGGCGAAGCCGCGGGCATCAGCTAGTTTTCTATATGTTATCATGTGTTATCTTCCGCCATATCGACTTTCCTCTTTTTCCGTTCGTTTTTGCTCTCATCCCGTATGCCATAATCATAACACAGACGATTGCATGGACAAGTTTCGTACAAGATCTGTTTACCACAGCCAGAAGTAGCACTGGGTATTTGAACTAAGTGCATAGTTCAATTTCCATACCTGTTTCTGAGGTCAAATGTCGTCTATCCTTCATTTTTCACTAGCTTCCGCCCGCGACTCCGTCCGCGTGGAACTCGTTTATATTGTAGCACCATACAAACTTTCATCCCCAATTTCACCCCCTCCGGGAATGGTCTCCGGGATAAAAACTATCCTATGTCCTTTCCCGGGATCCAAACCACACCTCATTCGGTTCAGCGGTTTAAGCGTGAAGAGGTAACAGACAGACAGACAGACAGACAGACACACGCAGCACATTTATAATATTAGTATGGATTGTTGTGCTATGAGCAAGCTACTTAATGATATTTATTGGTTTCTAGTGCTGAATAAATTTGGTGCGACTTTGAAACTCTTATACCTCTTCGACTGACTGTCACTCAAACGTTGCATGCTGCGATTGCAGCGTGTACACGAACATTGTTATTAAAAGCGAGTGAGTCATTCCCGACTCATGAAAAACGTGTCTTTAGTAGATAGGCATAAAATGAAAAAGGCAAATGGAATTTCAATGACTTATGCTTAAACAAGTTAAGTGTCACTCAGTGTCTACTTACTAGGTATATTAGAACTAATTGCCATATATTTAGAACAGTAAATGCTTTTGAGTTTTTGCTAATAGGGTAATACAGTCAGCATCATATATTTAGTAGCAGCCAAAGTAGCCAAATATATCGGAACACGTCTTTATTACTATAGGAGTGAGGATGTGTTACGATATATTTGGCTACTTTGGCTGCTACTAAATATATGATGCTGACTGTACATAAGAAAAAACAAAATGAAAAAAGTTTCTGTCAGAAATTTAATTTTTGGTACAAGCTTTTATTGCCGACTGTACTTTTCTGTAACCGTCATCAACTACTCATTGAGACGATTCTAACGAGCCCAAACTCGATAGGGTTATGTGATTTTATTACGGAGTTGCTATGGCCACCTTCCAGCTTCATCATCAGATCAGCTCCACGTCATCATAATATTGCATTGTCACGCGATTTGCAAATTCGTGCAAAATTTCAACTCAATCGGAAACCGGGAAGTGGATCAAATTTAACTTGTAAGATTTGATTACAGACAGACAGACAGACAGACAGACAACGGAGCAGGTGAAACTAAATAAAAGCTTGTAAAATAACTAAAACAAAAGAACACTAACAATTCATAAGATATCGGCAGCATAGGTACATTTAAGTTATGTACTGTGGAGCTTTTATTAGTCAATAATAATGGAAATGAAAAAACCATAGTAAAAAATATTTAAAAACTGTGAAATACACTATTATCAATCGGTGGAAACTGTATGCACTTGTAAAGTATACCGGCTCAATATTAATTAACACAATAGTAAAACAAATCGTTTAAATTAATCGAACATAAAATTTACAGCCGGAAAAAAGCGGATTGTAAACGGTTTTCCGCATGATAAGCAGGCAATTATAGCATCAAATTATTCGTCGCCATCAACGGTAAAATCCTTTATTTCCCCTCCAATTATAAATTTTACATGGAAGTCCTCGTCATCTCGCAAAATCAAATCGGGTCTTCGCGTTGGTACCGTCCAGGCTTCCATATTTAGACGGCGCGCTCCCACGAAACGGAATCCGTCTCCGAACTGGAAATTATCATTTCGTGAATATTCAACGGAAATTTTGAAATAACACGTTCGTTTACTAATTTGTTGATCTTTTGTAAAGGGTTTTGTGATTTTCCGTTTTGCTCGGTTACTCTTTTCTGCGAAATTCCTTTTTGTTGCTGACCTCTTTTGGATGTTCAAGATAACATAAATTCGAAAGACTTTTCTTTGGAAGTTCATTATTTACTTATTATATATTTTATTCGTGATACATTTTCTTACGCCTATTGTTATTTTTCCGTCTTCCCGCAGTTTTGCGTATTGATATACTTTAAACATGACCTTGGCGTAAACGCATTCAAAAGTAAAAATTGGAAATAAAAGGATGAAAGTCCAATCCAAGTTTAGTTTATCTTATTTAACTTTTATCATGTTTCCTTTCCGGTATTCCAACGAGAATTTTACGAAATGTGTATTTTTGTTACAAAGTGTCACGGAAATCGAAATCAATTCTCACAACGACCGTTTGTTTACAAACAAACGCTGCCACCGAAATTGCCGTGCCACAAAAACACGCAATATCTCGTAACTTACAGACACTTGACGATTAAAAATAGAACACCTTACCCGGAGTTGTTATCGCTGTCTAATTCGGTGGTCGGCATCGTGTGCGCATCTAAATCGTCTGGTAGTTAAAAAGTCTTAACGACCTATTTAAATATCTAGGACTAGCTGCTCGCGCGGCTAAGCTGCGTTTTGCAAAGAACGCACAACCGACGGATGAAGATAAGCCGGATTGTCTTCTGTTGGATTCAAACCAAGTTATTTATTACCATCAGTTTTTTTTACTTCTAGGTTTCAGTTCAATTTCAAATTTTACTTCCCGTGCCCTATATGTATATGTATTTGAGATTATTTAAGTTTGCCGAATTGCATGAAACTAGTCCCATTCGAAAAGCAAAGAGTCACGGTAGAATATTCCAACTCCAATACGGTTTTATAAAAAGTCGGCCATTCAATAAACTGAACCATCCTTGAATTTACTTGCAGCTTCATTTTCGCTAAAAAAGTTGACAGTTCGTTCGTTCCACCTGGACACACCATTAGAAACGTGAAGATTTCTAAATTTCCAACTCGATCAACATTTACGTGTGGTAATCCTTGTTGGAAATGCTGCTCCTTATTTGTACCGCTTACATCTTTACATAAAACTGAATGCAATGCAACGTCAACTTAATCGCGCATTGCGTATGACCCGATCAAGTGAAGTAGAACTTGGCTTAGAAGGAAAGCTATACTTTGCATTTGTCTAGTTGGCTTAGTCGGTTAGTACATCGTTTCACAAAATTATGTCGCCTGTTCCCTTTCGCGTTTGAGTTGTTGGTGCACTTGACAGATGAGTCATGGCCGGGCGGGCACTGCACCCAAACTGCCATTCGGGTGTATCTTGCGGTTGCTTTCGGTTCATGTTTGACTTCCGAATTTAAGATATGGATAATGTTTTTACACTAGATTTATGACCGTGTTTTATGAGCCGATGGAAACACGTGGCAGCTTTGGCCACAACTCGATTAAATATGTGGCTTCGTTCGCATTTGAGTTTACATGGGTATACGTCTGTTTAATAACACTATTCGCCCATCACATCACCATCAGTCAATTACACACCTTGCGTATAAAGTAAAGAACTGGCTGCTGGCTTTGAGGAGCCCCGACCCGTTTGGTGCATGCTGAATCGGATAAGGACGGGAGTTGGGACCTGTGCTTACTTATAGCACGAATGGAACCAGTGTGCCGGTGTGTAGCTCCCGAGTAGACTGTACACCACAGCACCAGACTGCATTTGACTGTCCTCTAACCAAATACCACGGACAAGTAGAAGATTTAACTTTAACCGAAGACGCGGTAGCGTACTTGAAATCTGTAAATCTTTGAAGTAGAGTAACATAATTAGCCATACGAGAAATAAATAAGAACTGAATTTTGTTCAGCTTCCTAGGGCCGGTTGCATAATGACTTGTTATTTGTAATACAAGCGGAAACCTCTTATTTGAAACAGACTATCTTGTAGGTAATACAAGTAACAAGTCATTATCATTATGCAATTGGCCCCAGGTAGATTCCCCTAAACAAATATGTTACGATTAATATTATGTTTGACTATAAAACCAAACAAATATCTAGTTGTAGCTGTTCAGATATCAGGTGTTGAGTGTCTGATATTGATTTAGCTTTAACATTATCAATGGTTAAATAGGCCAGTTATTTAGTTATCTTTACAGTTTAATAGTAACCACATACGAACACTATCGAGTATTATGTGTCAAGGGTAAGTACGGGTTATTTCATTACTTCTGCACGTCTATCATGGGACGGCCGCGACATACTCTCGATTTTTATCGCACTATACCTCTTCTTCTAATTGTTCTAATAAGAGACGGATTGTGCGAGAAAAATCGAGAGAGCTCGCGCGCCGTCGCGTCAAAGTCGTTGTGTGGTTCAAAAAGAAGGGAATGTTTGTTTATTGTCACAATGTAACTGTCATTAGCCAAACTGTGTATTACTTAAAAAACTCATATTCAAGTAGAAACTATGTTAACCAAGATACAATTAAAAGTACTTTAGAAAACGGATTAGATCTCACAGAAGAACTCGAAAGCGTTTTACAACGTTCTAACCATTAAATTTATTTTCCACTTAGTGGAATAAAGGAGGCACGGATAAAACTGTCTCCAGACACGCCGCCCTTATGCAAATCCCTTATCCTATAGCTATTCAAAATGCATCCTAAACCATTTAACTATCAATCCTCCTACTCTTACATCCTTTAGAAATCGATTTCACTATTCATAATAAGGATTCTATAGAGATAAATTGAGATTCGTCACACTTGGTACAGTAAAGACGCTGAAGAACTGGAGACCTCTGATTTATGGTCTTTTAAAGGCGGAAGTATATCCCACTGCCTAACAAATGGGGGTCAAGGAATCTTATTTGTCGGAAGAGCAGACGTATAAAAGCGACACCTATAAAGTAATTTATAGTTACGTTCTTTGATGTCAACTGGGCCTTTGAAGCTGAGAGTGGTTTTGAAATCGAAAGCATGAAATTGTGTAGTTTTTGATGACATGATGATAATGAGATAGTTGTTTTATGTCCAGGTGGTAACGAGAGGTTGTTTTGATGAAGAATTGTCTTTAGTTTTGTTGCTTTAATTTGCCAATCTCGATCTTGATGTCTGGGACGGATTAATGTAACAAACTGCTCACATACCTTGTTTTTAGTAATTGTTCCTACATATTTTGAAATTTAATGTAGAAGCTTTAGCTGTTCTAGCTGGCCAGACAGCTAAGCCTACATCCTCTGCACTAACCAACACTCCTAATGAAGTAGATACAAGTTACACTGAGCGTTCCATGTATGCCATCGCGCCGAAATAAACTAGCCAATAAATCGTGGCTTAATCCGGCAATCTGACCAGGCCGGACTGTTTAGGGATTTTGTGCGCCCTGTGTGGTTGTTAAGCCCTTCGCACGTTCCCCATTCATTATGATTATGTGTTTTATTATTGAACTCCGCCTAACTAATAACAATTGTTCCATGTAGTGTCATGACGTTGGAATAACAGTGGCTAAGTTAAAAGTGCCTTTTATTTATCTATTGAATAATGTGTTTTACGTCATACTCGGCCATAAAATAGCAATTACCAGAAAATCCCACTTCCTAGCCAGGGAGAGACGTAAAATGTTGTACTCGCCACGGGCGGTAATAAAGAAAGCCTTGGATAGCATACCGCCTAGTGTCTGCAATACGGCCACATCTCAAATGTATTTTACTTTCGAGATGTGACCGTATTGCTCTGTGCAATAGAGCCACATCTCAAATTTATTTTATTCTTGAGATGTGGCTGCATTGCAGTCACTAGGCGACTTATTCCCCTTGAGTCGGCTCCGGCGTCATTGTTTTACCGCCGTAGGTAAGCAATGTACTTACTATAGTTTATAAGTGTGCCGGCGGGAATCGGACCTGCTACCGCGAAGTTTTCGTTATTTATCCCTTACAATCTAAGGAGTTAACGAGAGCTGAGAACTACAAGTCGCTTGTTTAAAAAACCGCTCGTTTATCAAACGAGGGAGCGAAGTAAAAGAAGTTCTCTGCCTCAGCTTGGGTCAAAATTCTTTCGTATGTCCGTTTATCAAAATTCGTTTCCTTCGTTTGAGCAAAATTTTGTGAGCATGTTCAATAATTATGGAGATTTTATAAATTGAAAAAAATATTTTTCTAAAAAAAGACTGTCTAGCGAGTTCTACAACTCACGGAGCCAATAGTCCTGTACTTTAAAACTGCAGGATCAGGTTACAAAAGGTGGTCAGGTATGGGTACATAATTAAATGGCAGTTTCCGATTTCCGTTCACCTCGTGATTACTAGTAGTGCTGGAAATGATTAGTATAATGAGTCAAGTGATCGAGTGACCGGTTAGCTTGGTGGTCCAGCGAATGCGCCGCTAAGGGTGCGTTACCATTGAGGCAGAGCGGAGCGGAATTGATCAATACAATTAATCGATTAAATCGAAACGGAGAGGAGATCCCAATTGATTGGTTATATCTAGACGTCTCCACTCCGCTCCGCTTGAGTGGAAACGTACTCTTAGAGACGGGGTCTTATATAATACGGATATACCTGTGTGGTTTACGCTATGGCTCCTAAAGGTGTATCGATAACTAATTTTATACTCATCCGGTAATCTCCTTCTAAGACTGAAGGATAACGGGATTTTTTAAAGATTATTATTGTGTTTGATAAAAATGTAACAGATTACTCTGTAACATTGTTTATCGGGTCAAGTGGCAACCACCCTAAACTGGTTGATATGGTGAATGTATATTTTATATTTTTGAATCTGTTACCATGATCTGAACGCAAATTTGGCACATATCCCAAAGTGCAAAAAGTTTTCCTACCATTTCTAAAACATGCAACCCAGTGAACTCCCAGATTATATATTTCAGTGAAATGCCTTAGATTCTAATTCTCAAAGTAGTGCAAAATATCTGAAGCTCTCTTCAACGCCCGTTTTATGTAGTATTTACATAAATTACTCCACGCGCCTTTGGGAATCGCGATTTACAATTTTATCCCACGGAATCTGACTACAAGCTGCACTTATTTACTACATTTACTCTGTTTACACGCTACATTTACTCTGTTTACGTCTAAGTCCTGATTTTTGCAGATCACGTACGTATCAGATTTCAGTAGCGTTTTTTACTTTAACTGTTCTCCGCTTTAAAACGGGCATTCATGACTTGAATTGTAATTGGCGAATATTGCACTCAGTTTGTATAAATCGTGGGTATGTAAGCATTATGCCGGCTGTACACACTCGTCGAGATCTCGCCGAGTCTCGGGCGAGAAGCTCTCGACGAGAGCACACCATGTAACACTCGTTGCGTCATTTGAACAGCGGAACAACCCTTTGACTCGGCCGCAAAAACCGACACGCGACCGTGGCGTACCGAGGCGAGACCCGAGCGGGCGAGAAAAGGTGAGAGCATCATGTACACACTCGTTCTCGGGGTGTCTCGACGAGTGTGTACAGCCGGCATTACAGTGGCCGAGCGCCAATAAAATCCGATTCCCACCAGCTTGCCTAAAATTTATTTCTAGGCAAGCCTATAGTTATACAAGTATACTCTAACCCCCTTATTCATAAAACTTAAAATGCCTCTGCTAAATAAAATGTGCTTTGTCCCTTTCTTACGAACGCAAATGTCAAAGTGACAGATAAGGACAAACGATTTTTAACGCCATTTTAGTTAAAACAGGCTTGTAGTACGTTTATGAATACGGCCGTAAGTAGTTATAGCAATGACACGTAGTTGTCCGTAGTAGTCTGTGTGTCTTTTGTGTAGTGAATAAATGTCTTCTTTCTTTCTTTCTTTCTTTTTAGTTTCAATGTCCGAGAGGCAACCGCACGGCTCGCGGTATTTGAGCTCCGTTGCCTCTCCTCTTGGACATTGCAACTACGTGTCATTGCTCTGAATAAAACACTTCCACAACTTTTTTCATTCCGGGTTGCCCGTCGAAAATTTTCACTCGCCGCCACTGATACATTACTTCGTTGAAGGTGGTCTGGCTTTAGCTTTACACACACGTGTGTAATTTAGGAGCATCTGTAGAGAAGCATTAAGGTTCTTAGACGAGGGCCGGAGTGAAATGATGTATGATTCTGATGAGATTTGGGTGTGAAACCAGACTGTTGCTCTCATTAGTCAAGCGAGATTACTGGAGATTTAGTTCGGAGAGCATAAATCATTGTGATAAATGTTCTCGCCCCTTTATCACTTTAACGTTGAAAGTGTGCTAATAAGAAAAAGTACTTTAAAGTCTTGAGCGTACTTTGTTCTTGGGCGTTCACCCTAGTTATGTCCTAGGATGTGCTTCCGTTACGACATTTATCTACGTTAACCACGGATTGTCCGCATTGTGACTTGTATTCAAATTAAAAGCTGACCGAAATAAACTTGATCGCACAATTGTACAGTTAGTCCCAAAGCCGCTGAACATTTTACGATACTGTATACAGGTTCATCTCGAAACAATCTAGACATAAACATGCAACGATAGATTTATTTCCGAACTGTCTACTCGTACTTGTTGATCTTCGTCTGCTTTAATTTTATTCAGTACAGTCGTTTAATTTTTTTATTTTTTATTTTATTTTTTGAGAATCTAGCCTTCCCTGTCAGCTGAAATGCTCGCTTAAAAAAACATCAGGGTGACCATACAAACTTAGAAAATAAAAATCTCTTAGGAAATATATATCTTGGTAAATAGGGGTGTAGACACTAAATAAAATAATCAATAATGTCATATTTTCTCGAAAAAGGATTAAAATGTAGTCAAATGGAGAAAAAACAACGAAAAGGTTAAATAATCAAGAAGTTATAAGTGTACAAAGTTTTAAGGGGCTCCACGCGCTTTTTGGCTAGTTTTGACGAGTTTTGAATTGATATTCCTCCGTCAAAACTATAGATATATTTATGGAACAAACACCTATCGGTTGTTTAGTTCTTTATCTACATTTGCACGAGAGTTTTTTTGAAAATGATTAATATTTATTTTTTTATGATTTATTCAAACATGGTCCAAAAAAGCTCTGTTTTCGATATTATTATGTTGTTCATGCACTTTTATATATGAAATCTACATATAACTGTTCCTTATTGACGTCTCTAACAACCCACGAGAGATTTTTATTTTATACTCATTTTCACAAAAGTTACGTCCATAAAACTGGTTTTTTGGCCTGAAATTGCCAAAGTTTGGTGCCATATATCCCGAAAACTGTGAGGTTTGAAGTAAATATGGGATACTATTTCGGTAAACCTCGTTGTTGTTAATACGATAAACCATAAAAAACACAAATAAACCGACAGTTATAGATCGAAGGTCATTGGCAGCTAGGAGCCCCTTAAGAAGGGATGTGTTCTGTCCCTTTCACACACGATTAATCCTACACCGCCTTGAGGCGCCCGTGCGCCCCAAGTGCCCACGTACACAAAATTCGGCTGTCGGGTAGCCCCATAGTGGCGCCTACCCACAAAGCAAGATAGGACCAGCAGCGAAAGCCCCTCAGGCGGCTGCGTAAGAACCGCTCAAAAAAAATGGAAGATTGTGACGTCACTAGAAGACGGCAATGTGCCGTGCCCATCGTGTTCGGCGCCGCCGTCGATGCGGCCCCCCGGCAGCATCCCGTAACGTGACGTCACACACTGTTTGCGTTTTCTCTCTCTAACAAGCAATATAAAAACGGTTGTAGCTTAAGAATTACGATTCTTTGAGATATCTGAATGGGATTTTCGTCACTAGACATATTTTTTTGCCTTTTTTCTTTTGGAGTAATAATAATTTTCGAGTCTAGCCTATTGTAGCCAATGTCCTACTCTGATGTCTACTGAGGAGATTTTACGATTAGGAGGAACAAACATCGACACAGACATCGCATTTATAAATATTATAGTAGCCTAGACCACATAATGGTTACTCCATTATTAGAGGTAGGTATCGTAATTAAACACACAAGTAAAACGTTGCAAATACTTTTATGTCGCAACTAACCATTATTGGAATTGTTCTTCCCAGTATCAGGGAAAGATAAAGTACTACTTTTTACGGCGGCGTTTACGAGGTTTCGTGACAGCATATTTATTGACGGTTGCTTTATTGCTTCGAACAGACATGTGCTTGGATACAGGCTGTAATGTAACTGTTCTGTAAACTACTGCTTTGTCATTAGTCAACCGGCGACGACAGTTGGTTTGGGCTTTGAGCTACGTATTTGTTGCCTCGAACTTATTTCCCAAATGCAGGTTTATATGTAGGTATATTGTCTAAGTCTAGGTAAGGCCCTTTCGGATTTCGGTATTTGCCCCCTCCTTTATGCTTACTCCCTACCCACGTTCGCTCCATCATTTCCAAAAACTGGATGATGCAGCTCAGCGGGAGCACCTAATCCCTTTGGTTGCAGACCCGACCCGAGAATACCAAAGTAATTCATTATTTGTCTGGCAAGGGCATGCCCTTGCCACTTACTTACTTTGACTTACTGTGTCAAAGTCATTGACTTTCACACAGTAAGTGTTCCATAGTCTCATCCTCGTCGCCACACATATAAGTAGGCAGTCTCAGGTATAAACATCAACTACGTGTCATTTCTTTCCACCTGCTCGCCTAGTAGGTATTAGGATATGTACAATCTTGTGTCTAGCTAGAAGAGTTTTGTGTCCTTAGGATTTGCATTTTTGACATGTTTAATTTTGAGCCGTTTCAAAAATCTGTTAAGAGTTTCACATTATGAGCTAGACTTTTCCGGTGCTGTATCGGTATTGTGTATGGTTGATATTATTTCATGTGGCCGACTTTTTATAGAATTGTCATTGGAATTGGAATCTTCTTCCTTGGAGGGTAGAGGTGCTTATTGACAGGACTATGGTGATGCAATTCGGCCAACTCAAATTGTTGTGGTACAGGTTGTGTTAACTGTTCTTGTCTGGCGTATTTCGTGGCATTAAGGCCGTTTCTTGATTCTCGTAAACCACGCTCCCGTGTAAGATATTCCGAAAAGGTTTTTTTTGGACAAATGACTACATATTTTTAATAGTTTTTTTTTTAATTTTTGCTTCTATGTATCCTTAGAAAATGGTAAGTACTGTTCTTTGTTAACTTGATTATGTCGTGTGACATTATCAAAGTATGGTTTGAGTTGGCTGAGGTGAAGAAGGAAAATAAAGACTCAACTTTTAACTTTCTTTCAATCGAGATAATAGCTATCAAGTTTTTACTTCCATTCATCAACAAGATAGCTGTATTGTCAAAAACATATAACCACAAATGTATTATGTTTGCGCTGTTAAAAATTCAATAGCTTCAAAGAAGGCGTTATTTTCCCAAAGTCACATTTCACTGTAATTGTTTCCCAAAGTCACATTTCACCAAAACATGCGCTGCCAATCCTCTGGCCCAGAGTAAGTTTGGAGCCATTCCCAAAATTACACGAAAACAAATGAGAGAACTTTCTCAATTGGCACAAAAACAAATAGAGCTGGTAATTGTTTCTGGCGACGGTTTCAATCTTATAAATTATGGAAAACCTGGTCTAACTTGTCGCACTTCCACTGTTATCCGGCGAATGCACGTTGATTTCAGTTATTCATCCTAATTTTTAACTTGGATCTATAGTTTTTCCTGCTTTTACTTTAATCGAAAAAAAGTGAACGTTTTGTGAAAACAATTGCAAATGAAATAAATTATAATCCATATTGGGGGGGACAATCCTTTTACAAATGGACATAGTCCCAAACTAAGCAAAGGTTAAAGAATGGGGAACATCCATAACTCATGGGTAACATTCGTAACAAATATTCGTACTTATCACACGAATAAATGCCGTACCGGGATTCGAACGCGGGACCGTCGGCATCATGGGAAGGGTCACTAAATACTGCCAACTAGGCCAAAGTGATCGTTAAATCGTCAACTATGTTTAATGTTCATCTGAATTAAGATTTTGTAATTTATCATAATTATCTTGTAAGCATTAAACATTTTCGATCATCAGTTAATTTTCATTAATCGTAGTATCGTCAGGTCTTTGGGGTTTAGAGTATTTCCTCCACAATTCCAATTAAAGTTGAGAGCACGAAAATTTCGCCGCTCTATCGATCCAAGCAATGCAGGGAGTGCATTGCTTGCAGTAATTTATTGAAATGTCTTTCCGCCCCATTAAAAATGAACTTTATTTCCCATTACATAGCGTTTATATTACCATTTTCTTCTGTAAGTTAGGGGACAGCAGTAAGGGGTTTGGCCCCACGTGTTACATGCATTATTGCGTGATCTGTATTTTTTTCGTCCGCATGGTTGAATTGAACTTGTTCTGCTGCTATTGTTTTGTCAATTGTACTCTTCAACTTGTTTGGCTACGATTGTTTTCGTTATCGTTTCTGATTAGTTTCATTGTTGCATCAAGATGTTAATTTTGTTTTTCGATAGACATCTGCTTAACGTGTGTTTAATCTCGTGGACCAAAGTTTAATCTCTTTATTTACTACGAGATTTAGGGACAGGAATAGCAGTGAAGGCTCTTCAGCCTTCTGCTATACTTCTATAGCAGAAAATTCTTTATCCTCCTATGACAATAGGTACTGTACAGACATAATACTGTGACTCTACATAGTGAAACAACCCTAAATAAATATAAGGGATTCGTACCACAGATTATATAATAGTTCATTCGAACTTGTACCCTTTTTTACTAGGGTCACAGAATATTAATTTTGAGAACGAATTAATCGGTATTCCTTATGCGCACACACAAACACCTCATACTTTGATCCAATCGTCTGGAATGTATTCAAAATATAATAGAATAGAAAGTTCTTTTTGTTTTTCTTTTCGGTGTTACCATCATGTCCGCTCACGGGTGTCATTAATGTATTTAATATGTCTTATAGATCTATACATTTATTTTATTTCGTGTTACTAATTTACACTATTTACAGCTCACAGATGACTGTTACATAATGATGTTTCACTTCACTTTTTAACCGACTTCAACAAAATGGAGGAGGTTCTCAATTCGGTTGTATTTTTTTTTCAATGTTTGTTACCTCAGAACTCCGTCATTGATGAGCCGATTCATAATTTTTTTTTGTTTGTAAGTATGCTTCCAGGTGGGTCCCATTTTTTTGAAAATTCAATTGGATGATGGGATCCATGAGGAATTGACGGAACTCCTCAATTATAGTAGGCACGCGTGTAGTGATTTTGGTATTTTCTATTATAACTCGTGTATTTACATCCGGAAATCATAAATTGGTGGAGTGGAATTGATGATGAAGACCACAGATGACTTATGGAATTCCTCAATTATGTACTTAAAAGTACAAAACTATATCACAGATTCTGATAAGATTCCGTTGAAATAGCAACTAATGAAGTGCCAAGGGTGATCCTTGTGGAATTGACGGAAGTCCTCAAATATTATCGGGTCACATACAGCGATTGGGTTTTTTTCTATAATAATCAACGCGTTTGCTCTCGGAAATCAGTTCATGAGGTAAATTGGAAAATAAATGTTCTCGTGGCTTGGCGGAGTACTAAATTGAAGTCGGTTAAAACTTTGATTTAAAAGTAAATTATTATTTTAGAATATGTTCCCTTGAAGGTACACGCCATTTACTAACATGTGTATGTCTTGCGACGATCTCCATCGGTTGCTGACAACTAGGTTTAGCAAACTGGACGCAATGTTCAGAACACAATTCGCTTGAGCAAATCATTGCTGTATGCAGTCGAGATCGAGTTGAGACCTGAGATTATCTAATTGAATTCCAAATGATGGCCACTGTTGCCTACTGATTAACATGACGTTGGACTAGATTATATTAGTATACTGTGTGTTCACGTATCCAAAGCTGTTTCGAACCTGAAATGAATACAAGACTTGAATTGAAAATGGCTTAACCCAACTGGTGTAGGTAGTGTACCTTACCCGCAGCCATCCATGCTTAATATTATAAATGTGAAAGTGTGTCTGTCTGTCTGTCTGTCGGTATATATGTGTGTGTATATATGTCGATATAAATAGTTAGAGTCCCGGCAATGGTAGCCACGATATAAACGAGTTCCACGCAGACGGAGTCGCGGGCCGAAGCTTTTAGTAATGAATAAAGTCTCGGCAACGCGCTTGTTATTCTTATTCTTATTCTATAGGCTACGGTGTCTATTTGCCACCAGACAGACCGTATGCTTGTTTGGCACCCTCGTATTCGTCGTAATAAAACTAAGACAGGTGTATGATTCCGGCCGGCTACGTGATTCAAGAAGGAAATATCGAATCACAATAACTTGTTACTTGATTCCAAATCTGATTCATGAAGGAACTTGAAGTCGAAATGTCTCACAAGTATAAAAAAGACCGGGTTGCACTCCGGGAGTGCCGGCAGAAGTGAAAACTTTAAAATAATTTTAATTTTGCAAAAAAAGTCCCCCCCGCCTCCGCCCCCAAGCCCCTTACATCTTACATCAAATAAAGTGATCAATTTGGTGTTTGTCGATGTTTGACAACACTAATCCATACTTATATTACAAATGCGAAAGTAGGTAATTGTGTGTGTCACGTTTCGACGCCTAAACTACTGAACCAATTAAGATGGAAGGCTTGTGAAAAACTAAAGACTTAAAGATATACAATGACGTTTAAAAAATGCTTCTACTCAGTGAATGAATATTTAAATTATGACATTTTATGATAAAGGATGTGATAGCAATTGTATTCCAAAATTATTTTATTTTACCTACCTACTATTATTTGACAATTCATTTGACATACCTACCTAAATTTAGTTTAACTAATCATACTCACATTCCAGGAGAATATTTTATATAGAATTGGATCTAAAATTTTAATTAGATGAATATGACCTTACATTTTACGTGTTGCACTAGCAGCAAAACATGTGTTTACTCTTGTTTTCATTGTAATACATTTTTATATACTATGTTTTTATGTAAAATAAATGATTGATTGATTATTTTTTAAAATCCAACCCTTGTAGTGGAGGAGAACTGACAGACCGAACCCATGCTGGCAGAGTTTGTCAATAATAAAGTACAAAAAACCTGTTTTTTTTACAAATTTGGAAGAAAACCTTATTAATTGCATATTTTTGTTACAGATGCAGTTTATGTTTTCTGGGTGAGTTCTTGATATACTTTTTATATTAAGTAACGAAAGCACGCACGCGTAGTGCGTAGAACCGATGGCCGTTGGGGCGGAAAGGTTCTCGAGTGGCGACCACGTAACGGAAGGCAAGGTGGACTGATGACGAAAGGACGCGGGAGTCCGCTGCATGCGGGTGGCGCAGGACCGGCCGGACTCTTTGGGGGCCTATGTCCAGCAGTGGACGTCTTTCGGCTGAGATGAAGTAAAGAAAAAGACGTCATTCCTTTGCGTACCTTAAACATATCGGTCACATCACAGCCTAAATTCGAAGGAGTCTTGGTATATTCATATCAGTTATACATACTCCGCGGTAGTTTATACTTTAATAAGAAATTTGTCCCTTATTCATATTTACCCCTTATCGGAATGGGATAGAATTTATTGTATATATCACGTTGGTCATGGCGCGCTAGTTTATCAGAGCCGAGATCCGTCAACTGAGGTGTAAAAATGAAAAGTTCGATGATTGTAAGGAGCAGAAATGATTCGTATATGGCGAAAAGAGACCAAGATCAATCGAAATCAAAGTTTTGGCAGAATTACAACGACTGCCGTATAATCTTGTGGGCATGGATGTTGGGTGAAGCGGCCATAGTGTGGGCACCGGTCGAACTGGCACACAATGGCTACTATCTGCACTCAGCCGTGTACGTATTGATAACAGTAGTCGTCGCCACGCCGCTCCTGTTCTCAGAACTATGCTTGATCCAGTATACTAACTGTGATGTCGTCACAATTTGGGACTTCTTCCCTCTTCTACAGTGTATTGGGTATGGAACAATCTATCTGATGGTGATGAGAACTGTGTACATGATTGTGCTGACAGCCTGGTACCTGGAGTACGCGGTACACGGGGCAATGGCGCAGCCACCCTGGAACTCTTGCGATGAATTTGATGCAAATAACACTAACAAATTTTGTATGGTTAAACGGAAGAACACGTCGGTTTTCCAAAGTTGCCTCGAAGTTCAGAGCATGTATGGGGCAGACTGCGGTATGAAGACGGCTAGTAGATGTTTTTTTGAACAGGAAATCGGAAACCATGTGACAGCGGTGTGGCCGGAGTGCTTGCCGCGCATTAAACAAACCATGGCTGTCTGGTTTATTGGACTAGTTCTTTTTATCCTGACATTGAAGCCTAAATTCATCCGAATAGGTGTGAAACTGGTGCTGGCATACGTGGGATTGGGTACGTTTGTGCTAGTGTGTTTTGCACTGGCAGCGGGTGGCACATGGTTCTCGACGAGCATATCGGTCGAATGGTCGAGTTTTACTGCAAACACCGTACGTTCGCTGTGTATATCGATGTCAAAGGCCTTCCTAGCAGCCAGCGCGGGTAACGGCGTGGCGGGCGGCTGGTCGCGCGGCGCCGACTTCCGCAGCCCGGCCGCCATGACGGCCGTGGTCGCTCCCCTGCTAGCAGTTCTCACCTCCTTCACGCTGAGCCTCGTCACCTACAGCGGCATCAAGAACATGTCCTTCTATCACGGGGACGAAGAGAACGTCATCGAGCTAGGCGATAACTACTACTTTGCCCCGTTTGCTTGCATGACGGAAATATTAATTTATTTTGACGATTATAACATTTCGGGTTTTATTTGGTTTACGGTCACTTTGTTATGTAGTTTTGTCAATACGTGGCTTATGTTCACTTATTTAAAGGAATATCTGAATAATAATTTTGAATTTGCAAGGATACACCATAAGAGTAGCGCCGTCTGCTTGTCGGTGTTGTTGGTGGTGTTGTCATACCCGTTCTTCTGCGCGGACTTGACGCCAGCGCTGCTCGACGCAGCTGACACAGTGCAGCTATTTACCAGCTTAATGTTCTCCATATCCATTTATTGGATTTACGGCTATTACAACCATAGCGTGGATATTATTTTCATGATCGGTGTAAAAGCTAGCTACTTTTGGAAAATTTGCTGGTGGTTAAACCCGGTATTTATCTTGTTTATCATGGTCATCAAGTGCTACTGTTTGGCTATCGAAGACCACGAGAACTCGTATCTGATTGAATCACTTGGAATAAATGTCAATTATCTACTGTATTTAATCCTTATTGGAATATATGCTTTTATTGTTCTTAGCGCTTTTGTCGTGCAGTTAGTAATATATATATCTGACAGAAACTTTGGAGGTCTGTTTAGACCATCCGACGACTGGGGACCGATGGATGAGATTTTGTTCAGAAGTAGGAAAATGTTCGTGCCCGAAATAATGACGACGGAATTCTTGTATCGGCAAGTTAAGAAACATGGTTATAGCAAGAGGAACCGGGCGAATGTGATGAAGGAACCGTCCATTGATTCTGACGAGAGCCAGGGCCGGCAGTCCACGGAGTGGAGCGTTCTCACTTCTAATTGAGCTGAAGTTAATCCTTGTAATAAATAAATAGTAATTGTGTTTGATTGAAGTTTTTAACTGCTTATTGATATATGGCACAAGGGACGAAAATCAAGCAAAATACCTTACATACTATACTACTACTTACTTAGGGTAGGATGCACAGAACCGTCTGTTAACGTAAAAGTGTTCGTTAAAATCTGAATGTATGAAAGCTAGTCAAGTTTCTATGGAATGACAGCTGCCGGCGCCGGCGCAGTATATTCTGTCATGTCTATCGTTGATCGGTCTTTAATCATTAGATTGTGCAGGGCGGGTTGCAGTACTTTTAATGTATCTACGAAAGTGTATGAATTCTGAATCTAATGCGTAAGAGATAAACTTTTTTGTGCGAAGGAGTGTCGCCATTCTGTACAGTCATAATATGACTATTAATACTATTCATATCTGAAGAGTTACGAGAACAATATTCCTTTGCTATTTCGCTATAAAACGTGCAGGTCTATTAGCGATGATGACATGCCCCTATTTGCGTATTTTTGCATGCGGTTAATGCGCCCACCCTCCCTCCGCACGTGCAAACATGCAAATAATTACAGCAAACCACCACCAATAATGACAAAACCTCGACATGTGTTTTGCCTCTTTACGAGGCATCATCAAGAGATGCTGGCAGGAGATGTTGCTTGCGCCACGTCCATTGAGCAAATGAGCCATCCGGTTTTTTTTTTAAAAATTTTGTAGTTCTGGAGGGGCTCCTCCAATTACTACACATGGACGCCAGAGGGTCCCGAAGGGATCCTCCGGGGGGTGAGCCATCCGGAGCCGTCAGCCATATTTATATTCTGACCCCCCCATGTTACTGTGCATGCGTGAAATGGGGGTCATAAAGTAACGCCTGAATTACTTATTACTTATTAATATCTGACATGGCAATAGGCGCAAAAATACCTGACAGGTCTTGGGCTAGAGGACAGTTAGAAATAGTCGTGGGTTATTTATGGTTACTGGTTTTGCTGTGTCAAATTCTTTATTCACTGACACTAGTATTTCAGAGACTGATCGTTAGTTCTATTATATATTCTGTTACTTATCTTAAACTATTAGTATATTCTTTAAGCCCAGCATAAAGTATTTCTAGTTGAAATTAAATTCTCATTCATATCAAAGCTTTGGGCGAGAATAATTCTAATTAGAATCTCGTGCCTTCTAATCTTTGAAATGTTTGCGCTACAGTTTCCTTTGATATTTTAATACAGTTTTCTAAAGAATTTTAACATTTACAACATTAGAACAAGCCGTCGCCTGGTTTTTATGCCTTATTTTTTTAAAGACAGCTGCTCTAATTTTTTGCTGTTCTTTACGAGTATAATAAATATTAAGTTATTAGTGTTATTACTTACTTACTTAGAACGCTGGCTCAGCGACCCGAAGTGGATCTTGACCGCCGACACTAAGACACGCGACTGTGCTCAGTCCGGGGGTGCCCAAATGGTCAACGTCCAGTCGGCCGACCAGGGTATCGCTGGATAGACGAACTCCAGAAAGACCTGTGCCAGCTTCAAACTGCCAAGTTATTACCAATCAGTTTTTTTTAACTTCTAGTTATCAGTTCAGTTTCTTCCCGTGCCCATATATGTGTTTATATTTGGGATTATTTGAGTTGGCCGAATTGCGTCAAGTTTCGCACTCAAAAAGCAACTCTACCGTCCAATATAGAAGATTCCAATTCCAATGACAGTTTTATAATTTAGAATCTTAGTAGAGATAGTTTGAGTCCCGGGAAAGGACATAGGATAGTTTTTATCCCGGAAGTCATCCCCTAACGGGGAGAAATGGGGGGGGTGTAAGTTTTTATTTAGCTGCGATATAAACGAGTTCCACGCGGACGGAGTCGCGGGCAGAAGCTAGTAGGATATATTTTAACCAGCTAGTTTGCCTGCGTTCTTTGCACGCGGACGACTAGCTAGTATTTAGTAAAAACATTCTATCTTACATCTCATAGAAGGTGTATAAAGCAGTATGTGCCACTCTCTATCGAAATTATTTCCGTCTTTGGCCTAAACCCTTAAATCACTCGTTAATATAAGGCTTCATAAAGCAAAAGTAATCTTATAAAAAAACACTTTTTGCATATGACATTTTTAATTAGGTATGTATACCCGAAGAACCTTGAAACGCCGAGTCTTTTGTAAGCCTATTATCTAATGGTGGTTAACTTTTTTCAAACTCCTGCTATTTTCTAGTCTACTGAGCCCGAACGGCTCTTAACTAAGTAGGAAGTCAGTCCTCGTATAAAAAAGACATTATAAACAATATTGTAGACGTAAGCAATTTATTGTTACAACTTTAGTTACTTCTTCTTTAGTTTAAAGTTTTTTGTTTAAACTGGAAGTCGAACGAGGAAAGAAGATGACTGTAAAAAGTCTCGTAGTTTTGTTAAAATTTCAATTACTTACTTATAAAGAAGAATCAAACACCGTATTAAAAGCAACACCCTACACACACCAACATTAGACTTTCTCTCGATGCAAAAAGGTTGAATTTATATCAGTTAACTGTGTCATTGATGGCACTTTACACACTGACAATGTCACAAATTAAAGAATGCCTAACGAAGTTAACTGCAATCCCCTCAAGTGGGCTAATCAAATCCTTAATATCAAACAATGTGTAGGATTTAACGGAGCCACAATTGATGGTTTCAGTGATTTTGAGGCCAAAGGAAGATTAACGACAGTTTAAGTGGATAACAAGAGGTGCAGGAGGACACGAAGTGTCGAATGTTTGTTAAGCCTATGCATGCCCTATTCCATATATAGCCATCTTATTTGCACTTAATGGAAAATAACATGTTATGAGTTATTAATGGGCTACGTCGGGCTGGTAGTACAGTGCAATTTCTATGTATACCTACTTTTGTCATAAAACTAGCGAGCTCATCGCCATCAAACTGCTCCGCAGTTTGGCGAAATGATGTATTTACGGTACATATATTTTATATTTTCATGTTAAAATAAATAAAATAAAAAAATATGTATAAAATTACAAAAATTGTGCGTAAACATTCATGCGACTTCAAGGAAAATAATTTTGAAACGCAAAAAAAGCACATTATTACGTTTGGAAAGCACTCAATGATTGAAACAAGTTAAACTAGTACGATATTTCCCTTTGATATCCTAGATAAAAGAAGAATCGTAGACGAATTTGTCCGTTAAAAATCTAATGTTATATATGTAATGGAGTATAGCTATACTATACTTTATGTATAGTATATAAATGAAGAAAGTAACACAGATGATGCGAAAAAAATGAAGTCTACGACTATACTTACTAATCTAGACTCGTATAATAAGGGGGTTATCACAATTTATTTAGGGCTGTTCAGTTGTTTGTACATATAAATCGCAATATTTGCTTCTTTTTGCCGTTTATGCATTGCAAAGTTTAAGGCGAAAATTTAACGCTTCCGCTATCGTTGTTAATGAAGATAATAAGCCTTCTGCCAAGGTATACTTAACTTTAAACTCTGTTAAAAAGTTATTTTTTTCCACCGTCACGGATTTTGTATTCTAGCACCTACTGTGGGATTTTTGAACAAAAGCAATGCTTAAATGTATTAAAATGTCCCGTGTAATTGTTCATTTCTGTTATTACTCTACAATTTGGTACACGTAAAGAGTATTCAACATACTTCGATGAGAAACGGAGCGTATAACAATACTACGAAAGTTATATCTGTGTGAAGTTGTCATCCTTGCTTTTTTCCTATATTTGACCCGCTCTTTACCCCGTTCGACCTTTGCATTTATTACGGGTTATGAAATTGTCCAAGTTGTGCTCTTGTCCGCCATAATTATCTGTGAAATATGTGTGATTTCCTGCTACGTAACGTAAGAAACCAGTTTCTTTACAATTTTACCTACCGTTTAGGACGAATGTAGCATTAAGTTCGCCTTTTGTACTATAAGTTCTTCTTAGGTGCAATAAAGATTAAATGAATAAATATATAAACGTAGTATTAGACGTAACTAAAACCTAAACTTAAATTGTTTGTTCGTACGTTATATGTTAATTACGACTAATGCTCGAATTTCACAAAAGCGAAGTTGTTAGTTTTAACAAAGCCGGTAATTCTACAATTATACACCCACGAAGGAACTTGTCAATCACTTCCCGAATTATATCCCTCAGGCTTAAAACCTACCCTATTGCCGACACACCTATATCCATAATATATTAGTATCGCGAAATGCATTAATAGGTATAAATCGAAGTTTTACCCCTCAATATGAGTCACGGCTAAACTTAGGGGCATGTACGGAAGTATGGTTTTTGAGTTTTATGGGCTGAATTTCGATTTGATTTTAATGACCGCGATAAAAGAAGTACAGTGTGTTTTGCTTTAGGTTTTATAATAAAATTACTTCATATATTAACATGTCAGATAGTAATATTTTATTCAAAATACCTACTATAATTAAACCATTAACAATAAGGTTTGCTGAGTGAGTGCGTTAAAGCGTCGCATGTGGGTTATTAAAATACAATTTGCTAATTAAATTAGTTTAACCTTCATAATCGAATTGAAACAAAATGTATTCTGATTAGACGATATAGGATATATGTTTTACATCTAATTATCTAGCGGTATCGCTTCCTGCTAACTCATTATACAACCCTTATACATGTCCCTACCAAGTATTTTCACCACTAATTGAATTTAATTACACAGACTTTGGGGTGGCGTTCCTCACGTCGTCTGTGACGATGATGTCATGTCGCGGAGCCTTTATACATTTATCGGCAAGGGCCTGAATCTCAGCAATGCCGTACATGTCTGCTCCTTGCAATGCCTCATGTTGTTGTATATTAGATACCCCAACTAACATAGAGAGTATTACTTCAACGCACATAATAGCGATTGTGTTCCCGTCTCGCTACTTTCAAGAACTTTGTAAGGCGTGACTAAAAACCTATTGTTTCTAAACGGGTGCCTGTTTTATAAACGTAACGACTGTAATGAACTCTTTTATTTTTGCATTTACATTTGAGGTCTGATTTCCAGACGTCCTTTTTATTACAAAGTTAAAGCTCAGACTGCGCAGAAAATGTTCAAAAGTATTTGGCCCGGAAACTTTCCATGCGGCGTCTATAAGTTCTGTTCATACTTATCGATAAAGTATTTTCTTCTTATTGTGAAGTCAGATTTATTTCTAAAAATAGACGCAAAGTCGAAGTCGCGAATAGGGAATTCGTTTCCTCAATTACTACAGCACCTGTACTCAATATTGGCAATATCCCGGCCTCGTCATTTCGATTATTCAAATACTTTTTATGTACAGAGGGAGTGAGGGTAGGTCGGGGTCCTTGACAAATAGCCTGTAGGCCTGACTAGGGGCTTTATATGAGCATGGCGTGTCGAAAATGTGGGGGTCGTGACTTTGTGCCGAGTTTGTGCATTTTACAAGCAAAGGGCAACTTTATTGATATTACTTCGTTGTATTATTAGGTGGGTCGGCTACCTGAACTGCATTATAAGAGTGAATTCATTTATCAAGAAATAGCCACAGTTTTTCCTCAACAGAACTGAGATTTTCTTTAGTACATCATCAAATGCAAAAGTATTCCTTTCAAGTTAAGTTCGCCACCCTACCTGTTTCAGTCAATACAAATACATTCTTATCAAGCTCAGCGTAGTAAATACTCTTTACGATGTTTGTTCTAGCCAGCTAAACAATGCTACGTGCTTGGTCTGTCGCGTCGCCCGTAACCTTCCCGTGTTCGCGATTCATGGCCCTACCTACTTAGAAGTAGACGCTTTTCCATTAACGCGAATCAATCACTCTAGATACAACTGAAAAAGGACTTTAAGTTTGGATTTCACAGCTCATTTTTCCTTGTCATTTACCAGCAATCACGGAGTTTTCGGTTGGCAGTGGAATATGACCTTTGATGGGGTTTGTTAAGGTATTCTTTGTTTATGCAGTGAGTTGGCCGTAATGGGAAATTGCTTTAGGTGCGCCCTGCAGCCCCACGTTGGGCGCCAGTTATGAGGTGTCCCGGGACAATTTATGAACGTTGAATGTTTGTTAACACTGCCTTAACTAGAGAACTCCTTCACGTTGCTCTACGTGTAACGAATTGATTTATAGTACAATATTATAGGAATAATATGCCTTTAATACTAAGTTGTTTAAAGCGACCCGTATTTCAAAATAAGGAAGTATGTGTCTTTAATTGCATTGATACCATGAATGGCACCATATGAACCATATCTCCATTTTGTAAACCCTTCTCCTTATCTTGGGAGATACAATAGGTTATAGTGCTCTGTCACGTTTCATTCATTGGTACGCAATATTTGTATTACCGCACACTACTGTGTTTGGTGCATTTAAATATTCTTAAGAAGAAATTATCATTGTTAATGTTTAATGTTATAAAGGGAACTTCAAAGACAATCAAGGGAACAGCGAACCCTTCCGTCTCTGCCAAATATGACGGGACATTCTCCAACGCTTTGAACGTAATTCAACATGTAAACATTTCGACTGCTATTTATTTATAGTGCTCTGTCACGTTTCATTCATTGGTACGCAATATTTGTATTACCGCACACTACTGTGTTTGGTGCATTTAAATATTCTTAAGAAGAAATTATCATTGTTAATGTTTAATGTTATAAAGGGAACTTCAAAGACAATCAAGGGAACAGCGAACCCTTCCGTCTCTGCCAAATATGACGGGACATTCTCCAACGCTTTGAACGTAATTCAACATGTAAACATTTCGACTGCTATTTATTTTGACTACAGCTTTCTCTGTAAGCATCAAACGCCTTTAATTCAAGTGACATTTCTTTCTAAAATTCAGATAAGGAGTACACTTACCATACCTACAACATTTTAATCAAAATCTTTATTTATTGGACGCCTATTCTAATGAAACTTGACTTCATACGCATTGTCTTCAAAATGTGTCATATCTTGACGTCCCATTCCATTTATGGTTAGTTAACTGTATGCTATTTCACATATATGACTACTAAAAATAGCACGATAACAGACATCAATTAAAATGGCGAACGTGACGATAACGTTGGCCTAACGAGAACCGTCCTGTTTCCCAACATTAACCGCTTGTGGCAATTTAGTGTTTGCATATAGTCAAAATACGTCATTTCAGGACCAACCACTAGACTTATTTCTTCGTTCTTGGATACTTCTGTGACTTCTAACTACACAATAATTACTACCGGAGTATACAATACCATTCCGGTACTCCGGGTTCCGAGTACCGGAATAGTATTGCTGTGATTCTTGTTAACTGCGTGGCCTAGGTTTCCCTTTGTTTATATACTTGATCTGAAGGTCTTGTTCCTGAAACTTGTTTATGGCATTGGCTGCGCAGTTAACAAACAGAAACTTTCAGCCTCAGAGGAAATGGGCTACTAGTAGTTCATTAAACTAAGTTCAGTTTGAAACAATTTGTAAACATTTAACCCTTGAAAAAGAAAACAGTTGTACATTCTTTCACGGTATTTTGAACTGAAATTGGAACAATAGAAAATGAAGATTTCAGTCAATAGAAAATGTTAGCAAGGCTGAGAACGGCACTTCTCGAATCGCTTTCCGATGCTATTTCGTATTTTCAAATGGAAATGTTTTTGTTTCGCGTAGCATCAGCATACTGATTCAAGATAAGTTGAAAATAAACCATAGTGATTCACCGCATTTTGTATTAGGTGATTACCGATTAGCTGTGTTCGATAGTTTATCAAACCGCACATTAGTTAATGAGCATGTTAGGTTTGCATCAGAATGATTAGTCGAAACGAAAGTTTTAATGAAGGGCGTGAAGAATATTGCGTTTAACGACCGCCGTTTCGACCAGATTAGAAAACAATAAAGGACTGTTTCTCAGATACATGATTATTTTCTGTATGATTGTTTGTATGATTAAAGCGTAACATGATTGCTTAAAATTTCCTCGCTAGTTGTTTCTTTATTTTCCGATTTTACCTCAGCTTATTACGCAAACAATACATTATCAAACGACAGAATCAAGTTAAAATTATGTTTCTTTTTTTTATTTGTCCAAAAGTTCCATTGCCAAATAATCGCGTGGAAGACAGCGAGTCTCTTACCCAGGAGCGTGGTTTACACGAGTTGAGGTATCCCCTTAATGTCTTATCACAATATAAATATAAGTCGTACAAATGCTAGGAGATCTCGCGTGAAACGAATCTCAAAACAACCTAGTTCGCACTAATGGAATTTTAAATGCTTCCGTCACTTAAAAATACATGCATTTGGCAAATGCAGCTTGCTAAAGACAGTCCAGCTTCCCAGAGGTACGGTCAGAAAATCTTTCCTTTTAAATATAAATGCATCTTCGGGTTCATTAGTGGTGTCTGGCGAACTGGAAACGATTATTTTTTGTCACTTGAGATTTAATATCAAATGCCGCCATTATAAAGTGATCAATTTGGAATCTGTCTTTTATGATAGGAAACGGTTTCTTGGCCTTCGTTATTTTAAAGTCGTTTTTGAGATTGAAGGAAGTCGGAATCTTTCTCGTCATTTGAGTGTATTATAGATGTTAACCTATCTGTCTGTCTGCTATCTTTTTATGCTGAATGAAACCACTGAACCAATTTATATGAAATTTAGTATGAATAGAGTCCCGAAGAAGAAACTTTTCATGCTAACCACTGACCCAAATTAGATGAAATTTGGCATATTGAGAGTTCCGGAGACGGACATTTTTAACCCAGACACAATCTACCAAGGGTATGAAATGGAAGATGCGCAGATTATAGAAAAAGGAAGATAGGCTCGAGTAAGAAAAGGATAGAACCATGTTATCTGCCAGGTCTTCAGGATCAGGTATCAGGATTCAGAGCAGCGAAAGGTATTTCATTACAAATTATCGACATCGATATTTACTGTTCATATATTCGTAATCTGCGCCATTCGTAAATAAATTGTATCTCCATACTATACAAAATGTCATTTACGGTATTTACTACATTAGAGAGAAAGAAAGAAACATAATTATTTGGTGTGACAAAGATATTATACATGTGTTTATAAAACTTAAATACACTAAAATGGATGCCACTCAGCATATGCCACCAGCAATATATACTAAAGGCGCTGGTTTTCAGGGCACCCAGAAAGAGATACAGATTTTGAAATTTAAGTAACTAAGTCCTGTTTCTGAGGCTCAACTACCGTGAGGGTTAGACAGCTACTTTCTTTCGGTCTTTAAATAAATATTATAATGTAATTAAGTAATATTTAACAACTATAATAATAATCTCTATAGTTATGTATTAAAATAAACAATACAAAATTTAACGTGGTAGGCATACGGAAGTAGCAAAATAAACCACCAGCTCACTCACATCTGTATTTCCAGTCTCTGTTTCTCAAACTTACCAAACGCCTTGCCTACATAAATAATTCACGCCGATAAAATGTCGATAAATATAAACTTTAAAATAGTTACAACACAAACTAGAAGTGTCGACTTGACGTTGACGTTTAGGTGGTATTGTTTACTATTTGACACTGGTGGACAGTAGATGGAGACAATTCGTACTATTCGTCTCATTCTAACTCACCTCATCTGACCATAAGAAGTGACAGAGACAACTATACGAAACGTCGTGGTCTGTATTACTCTGTGGGAAGATGTGAGTTTTAGAGTAGAACTAACGAGTTATAGTGGTTTTTTGACAACACGTACCTATACTGTCTGATACAGTTACGAGTGCAATAGCCACACAGCTGATAGCTAAATGGTGGTGGAGCCGCGGGCAAAGCTAGGCCTACATTTGCCAGCCCATGAGGCCGCACAGGGCGGTTTTCACCAACATGTTCTAATTGGTCGTATAGCAGAACAAATAGGGGGAAAGCTAGACCTAAAAACCTGTAATCCCCAACTTAGGGGTGATACACCAGTCTATAAAAACAACGTCGCTATCTATTTCTGTTGCACTGCGTTTTGCAGTCTGCCCGATGACCCATATACGACAGTCGGCTCCATATTGATTTTTTGCTGACCACATGTATACACTTTTTAATGAACACATTTAAACTGAACCCTATTCACTTTGATTGCTGCTATTTTCACCATCAAAGCGGATTGCACGTTTCAAATATACAATCATTATTGGTTTACTCGTAATGTATTAAATTCTGTTTTAATTATGATGGCTTGATTATGGTGGCAAAGACGGCTGCCGCTTTATCGCAATACAGTTAACCTGCGCGTATCTTTTATAAAAATAAACATTATTTAATTTTGAACGCACCTACAATATGATAATAGATGGTGTTTGTTTCGTTCAATCCACGCCAGCTCTCTTTAATTCACCTATCAAGGCTGGATACGTTTTGTAAAGTTTAATACTAACGTTCGTTGTAAAAAATATGTTTGTTTAATCTCCTACGCTGTCTGTCATAAAACTATAAACATCCAATTAGTCTGACCCCCGGGGCAATCCAATTCAATTGAGTCCTGCGTCCACGCACTACGCATAATAGTCTACAGCTCGCTATTCTGTAACCTCACCTCGCCGTACAACCCCGCAAATATATCTTGACGCCGCGATTCGTAGTAACTAAGCGGAGGTAAATGTCTAGTTTCGTTTGGTGCGGAAGAGGTGATGCGCATTACCGCGTTCCAAATAAAAGCCCAGACCTATTCAGAAACAGACTAGCAGTAACTCAGTTCTCACCTAATCCAGTATACTTTGACGCTGATTTTGATTACCGATAGATGTGGATGTTCCCTCTGAATGTCGGATCTGTGATCTATCATCTATATAGATCTCCGAATATTAAAGGCACACGATAGTCATTTTGTTCTTTCTAAGTGACCGATGTATAATATTCGAACTCGAAAAGTGTCATCGAATCTGCGGGGCTAGTACAACTGACCCCGCACCGCGACGCGAGTTGAGGAAGATCTACCCTCCTCTTTCTAATTTGCACGGTGCGAGTGCGACAGGTGAAGCTCAGACGCGCGCGAAGCGACTGAGCAGCAAGTTGTGCTAGACGTACTGATAGGATCGACAAGTCAGGTGTCATACAAGTTTTATTTAATTGTAAAAACCAGCACTATATTTTTTCCGCCACTAAATCAGTGTCAAAGTTAATTATTATCGCCTGACACGTATCATATCACTTTACGTAACATTATCCCCTATTTATAACTCTTTGATGGTCATTAGACGGGAGCCGAGCACATAAATGTCAACCCTTGGCCGTACATTTATAATGGTTATTTGTGTCCTTCATAACATTAGCTAGACATATACCATCCCCTCTTAACTCAAGGCCACGCGTGCTATACTGGGCAATACGAACCATACAAAGGCTTGACTACACCGCGTACTCATAAGAGTACGCGGTGCAGTCCGCAGTCTCAATAATGATTATGAAGGCAAATCGCTTCCTCCGCCGCCCCATTCTTAACAAGTCATGTATATGTTACGTAACGTATCCCAAGAGGGGGGGGGGGGGGGGGGGGGGTTAATGCCATAGTGGACATGCGGGTTGGCGATGGCAGTATCTCCATCGTACTCTAAGGATGCTGATGC
The DNA here is from genome assembly GCA_947049275.1 of Epinotia bilunana. Taxonomy (NCBI): domain Eukaryota; kingdom Metazoa; phylum Arthropoda; class Insecta; order Lepidoptera; family Tortricidae; genus Epinotia; species Epinotia bilunana. The sequence continues at coordinate 8,991,926 of OX346275.1, read as the reverse complement.
CCGTCCCCCGATGGTCGTAGTTATATACCCGGGTCCGTTGGCATAGTTAAAACGCAAATGTTGATGCAGATGGATCGAAAATACGCAACGATAAAGAAAGCTACGGTAGCCTAGTGGTTCAGGCAGGCGGCTGTCAAGCGGCGGTCGCATGTTCGCTTTTCAGAACTTATGTACGGAATATTTACCGTTAGCTTTTCGATGAAGGAAAACATCGTGAGGAAACTGATCTAATCCCCAATAAGGTCTAGTTTTCCCTCTGAGTTGGAAGGTCAGATGGCAGTCGCTTTCGTAAAACTAGTGCCTATGCCAAATCCCCCCCTATCTATCTGCCCTATTACCAAGTCTTGGGTTGAGGTGGCTATTGAGAGAGCGAAATAGACAGGACTAAACTTGTTTTTTTTTTTTTTTTTTGGGGTTAAATTAACAAAAATACACAAAACTTATTATAACTATATCTAAAACTAAACTACTTATAAAATAAAATAACAATAAAATATTTGCCCCAGTTCGCCGTCGCTGGGCAACGTGCCCAGAAGGCTGGCAGCATTGCCACGTTGGATGGCAATGCTTATCCTCTGTGCGAGGTATGAGCCAGCCCTCCGGACTAACTTTCTTCGCTTTCTCAATAGCACACTATTACACTTTTCACTATTTTATACGTGCCGCATTTAATTTAAAATTTATTTATTTTTCTTATATCTAACTTAATTCGTAAGATTTAAAAACTAACAAAAATGTATGGATCAAATAAGGTTTAAAATAAACGATTATTATTTTATTTATTTATATAATAAATCTTGGGATTACGTGTCAAAGCGGACCCCGGGCTCCTTTAGGGCACAACCGGGAATAACGCTAGGAGGATGATGATAGGTGACATTGGTGCAAATCTCCGCATGATGCAAAAATACCTCTAACTCCTCCACGTAAAGCCCGCTCCACATTCTCGACAAACCTACACGAGACTGGTTTCGCCGAAATATTTGCCAAGACAGGGCGAAACCGAGAGCGTCCATCTACATTCTCGCCTTGCGCCGTTGTAATTGGACGCTTCCTACAGTTGCCGTCAGTTCACTGACGGAAGCGCAGCGAGAATATGGAGAAGTTCACGAAACACACGTATTCGGGCATATCCATTAATTTATGTCCCTTAAACGGATAGTTACGGATAGTAACAAAACCGACAGTCAATGTCAATCCCATACGTTTAATAACAAAACCGACAGGTTAGACGTGACTCAAATATCGCTTTAGCTAACCTTAACCTGCCATTTTTTTTGAAACTCTCCATTCGGCAAATCTCGTGTAGTTTTGTAGAGAATGTGGAGCGGGCTTAACGGTATCAAACGTAAATATTATTCAAATCACTCTCGGTAACCATGAATGAAATCAAAACGACTATCATCCCACACAATTGGCCGGTTTACTACTAAAGGAGTTTGCGTCACAAGCCATCATGTCAAAGACTTATGACGTAATTGCTGTAGGCGGGAGCACTTGGCCAGCTCGCTACCAACCTGTGTAACTTAACCCTGGGACGCGAAACAACTGCGGGTAATCAGGGATCAGAGATATGTTGGTTAAGTATACGGTTGTATAGTAGGGTCAACCGCGTCTTTATTACGTGCTCTAGGTACATTACATATTTTTTTCTGATTATCTGTCTGTATTCGGAAGATTTTATAAGCATAAATTTGCCATTTTGTGGTATCTGGTGTCTAACTAACCTTGTATTCTGGTTTGAAAACAATCTCAAATATAACGATCGCGAGGCGAAATCAATAATGGCATCTCTCATTCTCGTATGTTATTAGAGAAAAGCAATGATTCTATTCGGAAGGGCAGCCATCCTAATCCATCTTTTGTTAAACTTAAATTAATCCCTAAGCCCCTTTTAAAAAACTATATTGCTCGTGACTGTTCTAAAACACAAAACACTCATCTCTATCCCTTTACTGGTGTCCTTGAAAATAAGTTCTGCTCTAAATGCGTTTTCAAATATATTCTACCTGGGAGAACAATGTACCAAAATAGAGTTCAATGTACCTATTGCAAAGCAAATCGGACACAGAACGTCATTCATTCCTATTTTTAACCGACTTCAAAAAAAGGAAGAGGTTCTCAATTCGGTTGTATTTTTTTTTTTAATGTTTGTTACCTCAGAACTCCGTCATTGATGAGCCGATTCATAATATTTTTTTTTTGTTTGTAAGTATATGCTTCCAGGTGGGTCCCATTTTTTTGAAAATTCAATTGGATGATGGGATCCATGAGGAATTGAGGGAACTCCTCAATTATATTAGGCATGCGTGGAGTGATTTTGGTATTTTCTATTATAACTCGTGTATTTACATCCGGAAATCATAAATTGGTGGAGTGGAATTGATGATGAAGACCACAGGATGACTTATGGAATTCCTCAATTATGTACTTAAAAGTACAAAAGTATATCACAGATTCTATAAGATTCCGTTGAAATAGCAACTAATGAAGTGCCAAGGGTGATCTTTGTGGAATCGACGGAAATCCTCAAATATTATCGGGTCACATACAGCGATTGGGTTTTTTTCTATAATAATGAACGCATTTGCTTTTGGAAATCAGTTCATGAGGTAAATTGGAAAAGAAATGTTCTCGTGGCTTGGCGGAGTACTAAATTGAAGTCGGTTAAAACTTTGTTTTTAAAGTAAATTATTATACAAGCTTTTATTTAGTTTCAACTGTCCCGTTGTCTGTCTGTCTGTCTGTCTGTCTGTCTGTCTGTAATCAAATCTTGCAAGTTAAATTTGATCCATTTTCCGGTATCCGATTGAGTTAAAATTTTGCACGAATATGCAAATCGCGTGACAATGCAATATTATGATGACGTGGAGCTGATCTGATGATGGAGCTGGAAGGTGGCCATAGGAACTCCGTAATGAAACCACATAACCCCATCTAGTTTGGGCTCGTTAGAATCGTCTCATGAATAGTTGATGACGGTACACAGAAAAGTACAGTCGGCAATAAAAGCTTGTACTCTTTATTGCACACCTCACACAGACAAAGTAGAAGCAGCGTGTTATTAGATAAATAAATCTTAGTCAATTCAGACATATACCCAATGCGCATAATTTCATTAAAGTTTAAAAAATCGATTAGACATACTACTTCAAAATAATTTCGTCTTGTTTATCGTATTTTTTCTTAATTCGGTCGTAAATCAAGTAATTAATTGATGTGATGATTGTAATTATAATTACATCAGCAGAGATTTTCGTCTACAAAATGAAGATTTTTTTACCTTATTGCAATGCATTGCTTATTTCAATAAAATGCATAGGTACTATAGCCTCGTAAGTCCTGTGTTTTTTTAACTTTAGAGAGTCATAACTGCCCAATGTACTACTTATACGAAGTACAAACTTACGGTCGTATTCATAAACGTCCTACAAGCCTGTTTTAACTAAAATGGCGTTAAAATTCGTTTGTCCTTATCTATCACTTTGAAATTTGTGTTCGTAAGAAAGGGACAAATCACATTTTATTTAGCAGAGGCATTTTAAGGTTTATGAATAAGGGGGTTAGAGTATAGTACTTCAGACCCGGATGGCATTTTTCACTTTAGTAACTATTTGCTATTCGTATTTTATTGACATTAGCTCATCTTTAATTGGTACTGAGTGAAGTACATTCGGCAGTTATGAAGTTAAAATGACAAGTCTGAAGTACTATTGTTAATTTGTACTTGTACAAGTATTTTGGGACATACGAGACTAGTCATTTCCATATTCTAATTAATCTTTTTAGAAATTCTCGGTTTGTACGATGCCTACTGCGAGGAAAGCCAAAAGGTAGTCCGTCAATAATAACACCTACTATTGGCAGAGTAATCATGTCCATATATGAGAAATATATTTAAGTACGAAACATAAGCGGCTCACCTTCGGGTTTTACTTTCAGATAATTGAGGCTTCGTGATGTTTGAACTAGATAATACATAGTATATACATAGTCGTATATTCTTATTGTTATTATCTTATTACTATTATATATATTCATATTGTGCAAGAAGCTTGTTTTTTCGCATATTTACTTATGAAACATGAGTACCTACGGAATGCACAGGCAATAATAAGACGGCTTTATATTCTACTGGAATACTTCCAACAGAAACATGTTCATATGACATTTTGACATATCATACCCAACCCAACCCTATCAATGCTACGGCATCACAACCGGATATTTTAGTCAATACACGAAGCCCTTTTCCCTTTCGTAACAATCGCAAAAGTCAAGTCAATCAATACAAGTATCGAACCTGTCATTCAAGTCCTTTGTTTGTAAATAAACCTTCATTCCACCCGTTATTTTCCCAACCCATCCCTTTCGTTGCCATCACGAATGAGCCAGACGGAGCTATGTTGCCAGATATTGCACCGCCCTGCTAGTCAATCACCTGACGTTTGGCAGGTTGGCACGCCCCATAACTTCATTACTGAAGAACGCAGTATGAGCGTTTGATCTCAATAGCTTTTACGACCTTCTGGAACTGCGACAATAAGGTGCGCACGCGCGCACACTCGGATGTGCGTCCGGAAAGCGGTAAATGACCCATTACGTGTCAGCTGTTTGTGCCCGATTTGATGACGTCGATTGGCTTTATTGAATCAAACGGCTGTTTGAAACTTGGAGCATGTTTTTTTAGTTGAATAAGCACATTAGGGATAAATAGTGAAATATTGGATTTTAATAATAACCCTAGGTTAGGTTTTTATAATAATTTTATGTTTTGTATGTATAGTTTTTATATTTTACTTTTTATATAATTATTGTAAAAACCTAGTCTAGGATTGAATTGAATAGAGATAATAATAATAAATCATTTATTTCAGGCAGTGCCTATAAAATGTTAGTATGTACAAACTCTTACACAATTAATGTTAGTAACATACAAGGATCGTACAGAACATAGGCAAGAACTTATGGTTGTGGCGAATTTGTTAAAACATATAGGTACAACAAAAAACAACAAATGTCGAAAAACTGGTGACACATAATTATTCATTTAAATAAAATTTTAATTAAACATCAATAAAAAATAAAAAAATAAAAATGGTGTCGCAATCGCACTCTAAATCTGTTGTAAAGTTGGAAGTTTTAGTAAATGTCGGGCATCCTCATGAATTTATAGCCAGCTAATATAGCCAATATTGCAGCTAGCAGGCGCCGTGGTGCGGAAAGCGGCTTACTTATTTATGAATGCGAATGGAAAGTGCCGACTGAAAATCTTACTCGGTTAAATGGACAGATGACGTTGACAGTTTGCAAGTCTGTTACGGGTTAGGAATGAGTAATGTAAAAACTTTTGCTTCGATCAGTTTGATCATGAATAAGATAGATGCAAATTCAATTCTAGCGCGCATATTTTCTTGTTACTAAACTAATGACGGAACGCTTATGTTTTGTGTAGTAAAACTGATTGAGACTCAGCAGAACCGCTGATTTGTCTTCTACTAAGTATAACCTAGATAACAGGGGAAGGCACGCGGCCAATCCCCGACTCGCTAGACAGACCTAATCAGAAATTTAACCGAGTCCACCTTGGTCCAATGCGAACGCAATGCCTCTAATCCGCAAAAATCGAAGCACATTGCCAAGAAACCACTCGATGATGACACTTGATGATGATAACTCCAAGTATCACACCTGCACAACCACGACCACTCTGCTAAGAGAATCTGACTTAGAAGAAGAGATAACTTAACAATTAAATCTTAACTCATTTTACAAGAAAGAGTTTGCTTTAAACACGTTAAATCAAATATCATGTAGGTATTTCTACTATTGGTACCACATATTCAGTAGCTCGATTAATAGGTGTTAATTCGACAAGCCAAGAAAACATAGGTTTCCTATATTAGTTCATATGATTTCGATATTTAATCCAATATCCAATTTGAAATTCGCCGACAAACTGCCCTCAGTTTGGCGATCTGGAAATGTGTACTTACCGCTAAGATGTTTTTTTTTAAATAAATAAATGAATGAATAAATCCTGGCCTTAAACGACAATAACCTCATCAAATAGTTTATGACAGTCATGTTACGTCCAGACTCCCCAATGTTCTCAATATGACCAAAGCCTAGAGACAGGCTTCTATAGTTAAACGTCGGATTTATAGTTTCCTCCGTACCCCGTTCCCGTTTCCCTATTTTTCCCCCTCACCCCTAACTTGCCGGTACACGTCTTATGGTCTATTGTTTCCATTTCACGCGTGAAATTGGAACTCTGACGGTACTGATTACCTGTACATTTGTGTCTATAGGGAAGATATAATTGTAGGTTGTTTGAATAATTCTGCTAAGAGCGAGTCAACGACTTGAGTTCTGTTCGTAGTTTCCAATGTTATATAAGTAGCCGTAGAATAATTTGAAATAATTGTATGTGTTCACTTTTCCCTGGAACAAAAGATTGATTCCCTTCAAACAAAATACGTGTTTTATTGTAAACTGTAGCATATCGCGACAATCACGTACCGAGTATTCTACTTTACTCACTAGTTCCTCGCATGGATCGTGTTTTGCCCATGATATCAAATATGTCATGCCGGATCCCGGATTTAAACGTAAGCCAAATATTCGACACATTGACTAACGGCAGAATTTGATTGTGTATTTGTTACAGATATCAGTAGAAATAACAAGGCTGTCCCGAGCCAATGTAAATAGTAAAAACGTGATCTAGAAATACTTAAATTCAGGTCTCATATTACTCTATTGTGTTGCGTTCCCATTTTCTTCGGTCGTTACATTCTTTGCCCTTCCGACTAAGCTGGGTAAAATATGACCTATCTATTAATCCGCTAGCGTTCATTTGTATACGCCATTATAATAGGATTCTCCTCTATTGAAAAGTTACGCTTGCGCCAGAATAAAAACTATCGGATACTGTTTGATTGAGTATTTATCGCCAATGGAAGATTATCTTTTGTTATCACTACACGATCTAACACTATTATTTAGAGGCTAGTCCTAGATCATAGATCCAGGCTTAGCAAGGTTGATGAATTGGCTACTTTCTAATGTATAGCGTAGTGTATATTGGTTGTAAACCATCAAATGAGTACAATAAAGTGTAAATGTGAAAATATAAATAAAATCATAATAGAGAGGTATGAGAATTGAAAGTTCCAAAAGAGAACAGTTTTTAAAGATACCAATACAATCCTAACACTTTAATAAAAAGTAATTGTAATACAACTATGTACTAAAACGCAGTAATTCACGACCAAAACAGCAATTTGCGCTATTTGACATAGGTACTCGTTGTATAAAAAAAAAATTTACATACTACGGTTAGCACGAAGATCATAGGTACTGTGAGACATTGCGCCTGTCGCCAGCGAGCGCTTTTGACCCTCTTTTGCGTGTTTTAATTTTAACGTGCTCTAATTGTAGTAAATCCTATACAAACATTTGATCCACACAGATAACGAATGGCACCATGAAAATAATGTGAATTACCCAATTGTGAAGTCGATATTGTGTAATGTTAACGCAAATCAAAAACCAAGGCACGAAGTCAAAAGTAGACTATCGCAACCTTTACATTCCCTTAGGACTGGTCAAAGGAATAGTTCTTCGTATTCCCCATCCCGATATTTGAAACTTCTCAATATTTATATAAATTGTAAAGGTTTGCATATGCTCCGAGTAATCCGATATAGGGACCTGTTTTATATTTATGTTTCCATACACACCTGAGCCGTTAATGTCCAGATCGCACCCAACAAGGTACTGTGACCAAGTATATCTCTAGAGATTCTCGTTTTATTTGTGTCAAGCTTTAATAGGTATTCCATTGTATTCTGTATTTGCGAATACAATAATATATCATTCGCAGTATTCGGAGATCTTGAGCGTATTTTATAACTTTTCTTTATAAGATTATACAGCCTTAGCGGAAAGCATGCGCATTCATATTTTGTCTATAGAAAACTCTTTTAGTTAAAAATAGGTGTATATGGATATAAATCTATCGATCCTCTTATTGTAAACCCGTGGCTTTCTAGCTTTCGGTTTTCTAATTTGGATAATGTTCCTTTCCTGTACTCCTTCAGAGCTTTAAAAGCTCTATTCTAATTTGTTAAAACCCTGGTAATCCATAGTAATCATGTGGGTGTAATCTAATTTCGTGTGCAGACATTTCACTTAAGTAATTACGTTTAATGTAAGTTTAGAACTCTCCTACAGTACCCAGAAATTTCTGGAACCTGACAACGTTCCCTTGTTAAACCTACATAAACTCAGTGTTTATTAAGTTTAGAGTTTGACACCCATAACTAGTTAAGATAATATTACAGGTCAATTCTAATAAAATATACTCAATGACGTAAACTTAGACTTTTCCATACCTACAAAAAAATTATACACTGAGTTGAAAGTTTTTTATACCAAAAATGTGTTAGTGCTTATCCATTTGCCCAGAGCCGCCTATAATAATATAGGCAGAGAAGCTCTTATAAACATTCGCACCTACTCTATTCCTGCTATAAGCCAAAACAATGTTTTGTGGACAGAATTCTTGCGGACCGAGTGCCCAAAGGTCGAGGGAAGCCAATTTTGTTTTAAATCCTCGAATCTGCTCACTGCTCACCGGTCCCTTTGGCTAATTTGAAAAGTTTTCCCATTTCAACTAATTTGTATCAATAAAAGGCAACGTAAACGGCTCGTTTCCGTAAATGTAAATAATAATTTTATCTTGTCTTGCCCAATTTCTTGGGAGGGATTTAGAACAGAAGTGTCCCAAGTTTGGAAGTTTTTCGTCGGAACTTTGAACCGTGACAGTAATTTTAAGATACCAAAGCTAGAGTTAAATCAGTACATGTTAGTAATATTTGCTTGATGTTGTTAATGAAGGTTTTGAACATAAATATACACTCGTAATGACAGCATAACAATTTAAATGAATTGACTACGTGTATGTAACGCATTGGTTTTCCAAGTATTTATTTCAGATTCAGATTCAGATATTTATTAATAAAATGCAATATTTTACATGTCAGGATAGTAAATACATACAATTGAATTTAAAAGTGTTACATTTATACTTATTTTATTTAACATTAGACATGATTTTATAATTATCGTAGCAATCATTTTAATTTGCAAAGTTTGGATTACCACACACCTCGACAAATTCGTCAACGCCATAGCACGCTAGGCTGGTCAATAGCGTTTTTAGATGTTTGGCAAAAACTGTGTGGTTTTGCACGAGTTTTAACTCTGCTGGTAGTGAGTTATATAATTTTGTGCCCATGACACCGAGTGATTTCCGAGTCTTTGCAAGTCTACAACTCGGGACGACCAGCAGTTTGCATCGTTCAGCACTGGAATGAGTATTGTACACTATGTGTATGTAAGTTAGCCCTCAGGTACTTGCAAGCAGTTAATATGTATACGCTAGGTAGTGTCAGTATCTTGGACTCCTTAAAGAGATCTTTTGCGGGCTGGTCGTATGACTGCTTCATTATAATTCGAACAGATCGTTTTTCTCGGCGATCAGCCGCGGTGGCCCACGAATCAACACCTTGGATAAGTATGGAATGAAAGTATCCAGTATTGGGTACCTACAGTGAAATACTTACATAGTAATAATAAATTGAATTATCATTACGGTGTTATTCCACTGTGGCATCATCTCCGCACGTGGATGACATAGACCGAAGAGGTGCGGTGCGGTGACGTCATTAATAGTAAACTCGAAAGATCGACATATGTAGTTGCTATCTGCTGCACTGCCTGGCTCGTTATAAAGGCGTGAATGTATGTATGAATGTTTGTATGTAGAAACATTTTTGCCGATTTTTGCACAGTCATTAGCGATTCCAATAAGCCACGAACATAACGGGGTTCATCGCTTGTAGTTTACAAGGCGAATCCTCAAACATATCAAGGGTCGGCAACGCCCATGTTACTCCTTTGGAGTTGCATGTGTCTATAGGCTGCGGTGTCCGCTTACCATCAGGCGGGCCGTACGCTTGTTTGCCACAGTCGTTGTATAAAAAAAATTACATACGTGTCATCATCATCATCAGCCGAAAGATAGGCCTCCCCCAAAGAGTGCCACAATGACCGGTCCAAAATACGTATAGTGCAAGTTGAATAGAAGCTTGTATAAGTAACCGTCACCATTATTTTTTCCCTAAATTATTCTGAAACTTTCTCAACAGTATTATCCAGTTTTCAAATGGAGTCGTAAATATGAGTTATTACATGGACTCCAAACTAAAATGTTTACTGCACTAGACATTTTCTATATTATTAATGTCGAAAAGTAGCTGTTATGCTGGGTAAAAAAATTATTTAAGTGCCAAGTTGCGATCTATTACGGCGACTTAAAAGCCTTTTGTGCTATATTACTCTTTAGACTTACTCTTTATGTTTCCATTATTTTCAATGTTGTGGTCTTTCTAGATAATAGATTCCAAACTTCTACTACTACTCTCCCGTCTTGTTACTGAAATTGAGTAATGTCTAGTGAAAAAGTCATTGGAATACTACCCTGTGGCAATTATGCATCCAAACTTCTACTACTACTCTCCCGTCTTGTTACTGAAATTGAGTAATATTTAGTGAAAAAGTCATTGGAATACTACCCTGTGGCAATTATGCATCCATCATGCATGCAGCCGTAATTTAGCCTGAGTCAATCTCCAAATCGAATTGATAATGTAAATACACTCAGAACTTTCTCATTTTAACCTTCCACCTTGTGGAGTTGTGAACCCATAGTATGTATATCAAACCTGTGGGCGTAGCATGGTTGCCATTTTATCACTTATCGTTGTGGTAAAGACGCCCATCACGCTGTGACAAGTATGCGAGTGCGAGAGTGACGGATGCCTTATCCACAGCGATAAGTGATAAAATGGCAACCGTGCTACGCCCGCTGTATGTGGTGGTAACAAAGTAATTAAAAGTATCTGCAACAGATGTCACTCCTATCCATCCCTAGCACTTTTATTACCCCTAGCTATCGTAACGAGGAGTGCGTGACGGTTAACAATCAATAAATTCAACTAGATGGCGTTGTTTGATAGCTCCACCTTTTGACATGCAGGATGAACTAGAATGTAAATGTGTTCAGTTGCATCCTTGCAATGCAGATATATGCGATTTACACCTTGAATTTTTGCACCTCATAAATAAATAAATACATAGGTACTCATTATTGCACCATGACATGAGAGAAACATCTTACAATTTAATAATTTGAACCACCATCTCATTGCTCCTTACTAACTACCAAGTTTGTGTAGTCAAAACTACACTCGTAATATTTATCCGTATTCGTAGGCCTGCATATCGATCACGTAACGCACTGTACGCGCGTCAGGTAGATCTAAATGTCACTTTTTATGTGGAAAAATGACAGTTAAACTGTCCGAACGCGCGTTCGGAACGTTACGTGATTCTGATTACCCCTCGGGTTATCGCCTATCGGTTAGTCGCAGGGCCTAATATTAGAACTCGTTATTTTGTAACTGTTTTATTTTCTCTGTTAAGCAACCCCGCGTGTCATAAAAAAAAATATACCTCGTTAATAACGCTTTCAATAACTTTACTGTTTGCTATTTAAATTAACATTGTTATGCGAGGATATTTTAACTACTCTTCAAATGTTGCCTCATGGCTGCCTTTACTCCTAAAGACAAGCGTATTTTCCAAAATGCTTCCTTTTTCATTCAATATTACGACGTAACAATTGAAACGACACTTCTTACTGCAAAAATTGAAAAAGAGTCCCAAGAAAACTCATTTATTTTATGGTGCTCCCACACTGAATTTATAAAATGTTACATAACATCAACTATTTTCTTTCAATATCCTAGTGTTACATCGCGTTATCCTTGTTACACTATGTTATATTACATTTATAACAGCCAGTGTAGGAGCACCATTAGGTTTAGAAAGAGAAAATTAAAATTTGAACATTTTTAGCCCCTAGTTTAAGAAATTATTATTTACGTACGTTATCAGTTTTTGAATAAATTCTAATAGTTACGTCGTAATCTTGAATGGAAAAGGAAGCATTTTGCAAAATACACTTCTGTAAGATTAAGGACCCTTAAGTGCTTTATGTCTCTTTTTCTCAGTCTCAATATTTATAAAAACGTATGTCCCATTGCCTCTGACTTAAAGTACTCGTGTACTTGGCCCTTGACCCATGGCTTTTATATCGCCGCACTTGAAAAATGCGCCAAATATTTTATCCGCAGTGATATGAAATATGACAAAACCGCAACTCGCATACGTAATACAACGTTGACCTATATAAACGTCGCGGTTGGTTAAACCAATTATTTAACGGAAAAACGTTAATTAATACCTGCCACCGGGATAGCTATCGCCCGAGACCGCAGCACGAAAACCAAATAGTTCCACTTCCAGCTTGGAACAAACCGCGAAACGAGCAGCTGTTTTCAAGTGTGAGAGAAGAACGATCTCCACGAAGTAAACTTTAGTTCCGCATCGATGCAGAAATAATTGATAGGCCAATTTTGTTCGAATTTGAGCTCTTTGGCTATAAAAACAAGATCCGTACGTGGCTGTCTTGAATCGAAGCCTGAAACGACGCTAGCCGCAAGTGTAAATGTGATTACAGAGAATGCAATTCATAAAACTTACCGTAGTTGGTAAGTTTTATGAAATTTGTTAAGTCACAGGGGATCAGTATAACTGAACTCCAATTGCGCGTAGTTTTTACGAAGGTAGGGGTGAAGTTATATATACTTGTGATGAGAGACTTGATTGTTTTGTGTTGTGTGTGTCAGATGAACATCGTGAAACCTATACTGCGCAAGTTCTGTACATGTTTTCGCCTCAAATAATATTAACGTAGGTAAATCAAGAATCGTGTTAATGTTCTCAGTTCTTAGTGAAAATAATTGGATAAAACTACAAGATCCAACAACAACAGAAAACAAGTACGTTAAAGTTACTGAAGATACCTAAGTTCAATACTAGATGTTTGGGTATACAAATACATTATCAACCTGCTAGCGTTATTCCCGGTTGTGCCCTAAAGGAGCCCGTTTGTTGGCACCTAATCCCAGCATTTGGCATAGGCACTAATCTTACTATAGCCACTGCCATCTGGCCTTCCAACCCAGAGCAAAAACTAGACCTCATTTGGATTAGACTGGTTCACTCACGATGTTTTCCTTCACCGAATAGCCACTGTTAAATATCAAATGATATTTCATACATAAGTTTTTGAAAAAAACCAGCTGTACGAGCCGGGATTCGAACTCACCAACTCCAGAATGACAATCGCGCGCCTTAGCGCTCGGCTACAGTGGCGCTAGTGTGTATAGATGTTGGGAAATATAATCATTATAAATGATCTCCACTATTCTTTGCGGCTCTATGTAAAGAATAGTGAAGATAATTTATAATAATTTTAGTCGGTCTCAGACGTGCGACAAAACTTCAATGAGAGCTGCTGCTACGTCCAATTCCACAATATTGTCCCACTGGGATATGAGACATCGCGATTGAATACGGCCTTGTTCAGTACTGCTTGAAATTATTTTTCTTTCATCCATATCCATACTAAATGCGAAACTGTGTCTGTCTGTCTGTCACCTCTTCACGCTTAAACCGCTGAACCGATTTATATGATGGTATAGAGTTCGTTTGCGTCCTGGGAAGGATATAGGATAGTTTTTATCCTGGAAATCATGCCTTAACGGGGAAATGGGCGTTGAAAATTTTAATGGAGCTAAGATATTAACGAGTTTCACGCTGACGGAGTCGCGGGCAGAGGCTTATTATTTTTATAAACAACAAGCTGCCCGCGCTGCTCCGCCCGTGTATTGCAAAGAACGCAGGCAAACCCGTGAGATGAAATATAAGGCTATGTCCATTCAGAAAGATCATTTTATACACAGAGGAAAGAATTTTTTAAAAAGGAATTTGTGATTCAGTCAGGGATCGGAAACCGGTATTTTTTGTATGGGAGCGAAAACGTTATTATTTAGTTCTTTGTTAATTATTTCATTTCTAATTGGGCAATCTAATAATACGCAGTCGTTATCTCAAAACACAACTGAGTTCTACATATGAAGTATAAGATAGTTCGAGATATGTGGTTATTTCGAGGTTATTGCAAAAAACCGGCTCGGATCCCGAAATCGGTATTTTTTGTATGGTAACGAAAACGTTATTTTTTAGTTCTTTGATAATTATTTCATTTCTAAATAATTGGGCAATCTAATAATACGCAGTCGTTACCTCAAAACACAACTGAGTCCTACATATGAAGTATAAAATAGTTCGAGATATGTGGTTATATCGAGGTTTTTGCAAAAAACCGGTTCCGATCCCTGGATTCAGTAGATCAACCCCCTTAAACACATACAAACTTACAAAGCTACAGTTTCAGGCTTTTCCTCTGTAAAATATTCCTATATATTTTTTCCCTTAACACTCCTGACGTAGTGTCCAATTGATAAAACTTGTTCAGATATTTAAAAAAATTACAGTCTTAACCGAACCCTAGTGGTTCATATTCTAATTCCAAACATCAAGTGCAGTATATGCATGGTAATGTAAATTGAGGCCAGTCTGATGCTTTGTACGCTGGAACGCCAATTTCGTTCGTTGTATAGCCAGCAAAGTGGTTGTCTTGCTTGTAGCTGCAACTGCGGTCTAGGGCAGATAGCGATGCTTCGAAATAGGGCATTGGTGCGGTGCGCGATATGACATAACAAAGGAATGCAATAGGCAGGTAAATTTTGCAGAACGGTTTGTCCAATCTCCATTTGCGAGAGAACCAGAAAAAACCCTTTATAGTAAACCGTATGTACCTAAATTGGCTGGACCCCTTACGTGGCTAAAATGACTAACAGGCTGGTTTAACTGGCTGTCTTGTGGCAATGAAATTGATATTGTAGTGACTCTTAATGAGTTCATATTTGATATGTAATTTCTCTTCTGTGATGAGATTTCTTGAAACATGAACTTTGAAGTTTGAACTAGGATAATTAATGTAATTAGCTGTCGAAACGTAGTTGGTTACTGGTTTGAAATTTTGATGCGCTTTTTAATAAAACAGCGGTTGATTGTGCCTATGGTTTAAACATATCTTTAGTATTGCATAATTTCACGTTAACAGGAATTTTGACGTTTGAAGACTCACTTAGCATCTTGCTACATACATACATACATACATTCACGCCTTTATTCCCAAAAGGGGTAGGCAGAGCACATGAAACGTATGTTCCAGCGCCACTTTTAGCATACATGTGGGTATTAAAGATCGACAAAATGTGATATCTTGCTACAAGCGCTCTAAATATCAAATATATTCTGTAATCGTTTAGCTAAACGTTAAAACATTATTTATGTGTAACCATTTAGCAGTTTTGTTAGTTCGAAACTGTAATTAGTAAACCTAAGATCGTGCTGGGCATATATCTCGCCTTTACATCATTTACATGTATCTATTTGGATAGCTAACAAAACAGACATTACCATGGCTAAGTAAGTAAGTAACACAAAGACACATCATTCAAATCATATGAAGCAACAGCACTTCATTACGTTTCAACTGCACACAACCGCTATCGTAAAACATTACGTCAAAGAACAAAACATTTTAAACTCGACTGGTGTCACTTGAAACTTGCCACTTGACAGGCTTCTAAACGGTTCAGACATGAAACCTATCTTTGTACATGTACCTACAGTCAGCTGCAGAGCCAGCAGATTATTTTACTTTTCAATAGGAACATCGCGACGAGACGAGTGTATGACTTATAAAGGTAAGGGTAGAAGTTACCCGAACCAGTTTTTAAAATGCACTGTACAAGTACATAACTAATTCCCGGATAGACGCTAATTGTCAGAACGTAGACATTGTCACACGACTTTCAAATGAATTATCTTGAAATATTTGGACTAGGAGAAAGTTTTTTCGTATTCGGTTACTTAAGATTTTAACACAATTTAAGGGTGACCGAAGCGTTTCATTCAGGTTTAGGTTTACAACAATTTAACTGTTAGGTGATATACCTGTAGGTAAATAATTGATTTCTTCCGGAAGTCAACATTGTGACCTATAATATTATATTGAACTCTCTTATTTTAGTGCGTAGACAACTACTTTCTTTGCACTAGCGCGTATGGTTTACTAATGGATCCACGACTATTATTTTGGCTAAGTAAAACACTCCTTTTGTTCTTCTAAGTGCGTTTCGCTACCGTTTATTTGGATTTTTTTTCAGCCGACTTTTTCTTCTTCCTCCAAAGTTTCGCTAAGAAATATTTGCCACATAAAAAATGAGATATAAATTGACGATGGCGTAATTCGTTGACCGTTCACATTTGGGTTTGTTTTTGTATGGATATCGTAAATATTTCTCGCGTATTACTTTCATCCGGCCACTATTGCCAGAAATTGTTCGCCGTGAATTTTCTCAAGTTACAGTCAGTTCCAACTTCCAATCACATTACCTTTCCCTTAGTTAGACTGATGTGCGATCACTCCTCGATGACCCCCGATATGTTACCAACCACTACTAAGTTACTCGTCCAGGTTCATTTGCCTATTTATCTGTGCCAACCTTTTCCTATCTTTATATAGATCTTTGTGATGATGATAGACATCTCTCCGTGATTAGGTATTATTTTATAGAGATTTTCAGTTTAATGGCACCAATAGAAAACCGTCAACACGAAATTACCATTTTGAAATTGGACCAAAGTAAAAAGGTCCAAAAGTGAATTTGGTGTAAATGTAATTGTGTGTACCTATATATTTTTTCATAAACATTCTTTTTCTTGTTAAAAACGAATCTGGCCGAAATAAAATTTTGCCCAGTATTATATAGGTTCATATTCAAATAGGTGACGTATTTCTGATTAAATCATATTTTTAAAGTGTACGTAATTCCGTATTTCACTCGACTTATATCAAGTATGTCCATTTTACTTTTAGGACGTATAAATTTGAGCATTATTCAGAAGGTTTAAGATTTATTATCTCATAAAGAATTTACAAAATTCACTTACATGAGATACACTTATATACAATAGTAGATTGTGTAACAAGGGGCTAAAATGAGCCATACTACCACGAGATGGTTATTGTCCCGAGCGAAGTGAGGGAAAATTGTTTGAGGGGTAATATGGCTTTTAGACCAGAGTTATACACTCTAATTTTCACTTCGACAGCGAGAAAATAGTAAAAACGAAGATTTATCCATCCATAATCACTAATAAATTTCACGGCGAAAAGATGGTTCAAAACTGCTTTGACACAGATACAAAATATTGGTACCACGAATAAACGCCTCTCACCGTCTATAGCCGCGTCCAAACGTCAGAACGCGGCGGACAGCATACGGGGCATAAGATAAAGCGAGACAGAGAGCATCTATCCCGCTCAATCTCAAAGCTTATTCCAAGTATGTAGTTAATGACGCTTGAACGTTTGGACGCGGCTATTGACGTTCAGAGGCGTTTTATTTTTTTAATGATTGTGATTTAGGGGCTAAAACACCTAATGTTTGACATGAATTCTGTTTTCTGATTGGTCGATTAGAATATGTAGCTGTATTCTGGTTAGTTGATAGCAAATACAAATATTCGTTTGAAAGAGTTGTGATTGGTGGATTTAATACGGTGTTGTTTTGATTGGTCAAATTAAATGTTTTAAAAATCATAAATATGTCTACATATTTTCCCTAGAGGCTAAATGTACTACTTTAGCCCCGCTTGCTAAGCCTAATATGACACACTTTTCGAGCATGAGATGTGAAAAAATATTTTAAAGGCATGCATAGCGTGCAGTTCACTATTGTACTTTGATATAAAATTACGTTGTGTGTAGGTACCAATGTACTATTTAAATTCTTAAATACATGACAACGTGGGTAGAAATCGCTTGTAATATTAACAGCCTTATTATACCCAATATTCTTCAGTCTGCACAATTTTCAATGTCGAGGATTTTCGAATTGACCTTGTTCAGATTGGACCAATCATTTCGAGTTGTCAATTTTCTATTTGTACTGTATGACAGTAAATCACATTTTCATCTAGTCGCACGACTTAGATTTGGAAGAATACCTATAACTTCTATAAGAATTATACCGAGAAAGGATATCTCTTTTGCAATATTATTATTAACTCTTTACAGTCGCTTGGTCAGTCACCAACTATTAAATTTCTAACGACACGACAAAGGTCAATATTTTAGATGTTAGTAAGTCTCTAGGCCAGCAACCCACGTTGCTCTTCAAGCATTAAGAAATACCTTGCCAAATACCTATTAACATCACATTACCGTTTCCTTTTATGATACTCGCCCACATTTTTTTTTCGGTCAACGTTCTGACGCCAGAAAGCCATTTTATTTTGCATATTCAATTACGTGGTTATTTATAAACAAGCTAAATTAGGTCGCTCCCCGTTTAACAAAAATGTTGCGGTTGGACCTTGAGACTTCAAAGGATCAGTAACGGAGCTATTACGTTGGTCCTAAATTCCAAATTTGGGTGATGAAAGACAAAATGTTATCACTGTTGGTAATATACAATGCCGTTCTTTGAATAAACTTTATGGTTTTCCTGTAGGCACATAAGTCATTTGAAAAAATACCATAAAGGGAAGCAATATGATGAACTTAATAACCGCTACTTTAAATCAAATCAAACACGTGTTCAACACTAGGTTCTACTTAATTCAAAAGACTCGTTTCTCCCAAAGGCTTTTCTGAATTTTGCCCGTAACGAATTTGCGCTACCGAAATTTTTGATTGTTCTAAATTTTATTTTACACTAGGTTTTGCCAGCGACTTCTTCTGCGTGGACCTGGGATAAAAACTATCCTATATTGTGTAAAATTACATCCTAATCTGTTGAGCGAGGAGAGTTTGGATGTTTGTTACTCAATCACGCGTAACAAACATCCAAACTTTCGCATTTATAATAGTAGTAGGTAGGTTTAACCGGGAATAAAGCTAGGAGGATGATGAGTAGGTAGGTATAAAGAAATCCTTCAGCGGATAATGGCTTTCGGTACAGTCAGCGTCATATAGTTAGTAGCAGCCAGAGTAGCCAAATATTTCGTACCACACCCTTATTCTTACAGTAATAAAGACGTGTACCGAAATATTTGGCTACCTTGGCTGCTACTAACTATATGACGCTGACTGTACAGCGAAATATCTGGATAATAATGCTTTCGGGGTAGTGATTGCTCAGGATTTATCAGTTTTCCTTATTAATCGGGCAAGACATTGCGAAATGCTTTGCCGACATGTCTTGTCCGAGTACCGTGCGTGCTTACAGTATGTGTCAATTCATTACTAAATCTAATAGTCAAGACCCTATGCATAATATTAGGCGCTATTGTGTGATTCACTTGAACTTGACCTAGTCGGGATGTGGATGAAATCTTCAACTTGGGGAATTAGCATATTTATTGAGTTTGAGAGTACTAAGGCTTTCCTTAATAGCCTTTGATTGCTTGGTATAATATGTGTCATTAATTTTCCCTATTGATTAAATTGTATGTATATATATATTCCACGAAAGGCGTTCGCCCAGCCTTGGCTTACCAAGGCGCGTACTTATACGCATACAGTATTGACTGATTATCCTTTTTTTATGTAGGGACTTTTTAATCCAATATTGTACCCGTGATTAGATCTTGGGATTGGGATTAGACCGGTTTCCTCACGATGTTTTCCGATAAGATGATTAATTAGTCAAACTGGATATGAATAAGCTGTCTTATGCGCCATTAATCAGCACGTATGTAAAACAGAATTTTACGCACCATAACGTCCTATCTCAATAAGGAGATGCTCTACTTTCGACTGTCACTGTAAGTCAATTGAGCACATGCATTGCGTGCTCTTCTTACATGATCAGGGCCAGACGTGCATTATGATTTATGTTAATGCATCTCTCTCTTATGCTATGCGAAAGTGGGAGATACAGCATCCCAAGCTGTCGTTGTGTCACTTTGCACGTTCCGAATAGTCTGTGCTTTCTTTCCATGCGCGATATGCATTTCCCTTTTGGCACGCACTTCTGCTATATCTGCATCCCTGTCATTACATCGCCCGGGCCATAAATCAATACAGCTGGTCGGAATATTAGGATGCAACTCACTCCACTGCGGGGGACACGGAATTTCTCGAAAACAACATCAGTATTCTGGACTGCTTTGAACGCTCTGCCCTGAGGTGCTGTTGAAATTTGGGTGCGTTTGTTATCCCGAAAGGCAAGGATGTGAATCGATGAAGATTAAAGCGTAGGCTTTTTGACTGGGCAGAGCAACGAACAATTACCTGAAATACTGATTGAGACAGGTATAATACTCTTGATGACCCTCGAGGGTACTAAAATTGTAACATTTTTCACTTCGCATTTTCAAGAAGTTTGCCGAAAAAAGCTTGAGAATTCAACAAACTCCAAGGTTTGAAACTTATAGCTCTCGGAATTTACTTTGATGTATAGGTTACGCCCGGTACCATGTTATTTTGAAGCAACTAGTGTCGACCGTCTGTGATACTCCGGTTTTCCAATAAACTGCAGTGTTTAGTGACACAGTGTCGGGGTATCCGGACTCTGCGAAACAGCCTTTTTGATGCGGTCCAAGAATAATAAATTAACTATTTCCTTTTTTTTTTATTAGAACAATAAGTCTATATTTAATTACAAAATAAAGTACAATAATTAATTAAAAAGAAAGATTACATTAAAATACATTACAAAAAAATTAAATTAAATTAATTTTGTATATACGTCAAGATGTGGATTAAGGTTTGTCGACCAGTGTGATCATAAATTATTCTAGGCTCTTCACAAGGGCTAGTTCTTAGTGGTTTCTAGAACCAGGATGCGTGCGTGATGTACCTGGGGAGAGGGGTTGCAATAAGGGGAGGTGGGGACGGCTTTTAGGTGCATTGATGATTTGGTGCTGCATTGAGGCATGCGCGATTAATTCGCGGGGATACTGGTGGCGTAAGTTACCTTCATTGAATATTCTTCTTCTTAATTTATCACAAAATTCTTTTGAGCGTAGGTTTTAAGGTTGGTTACATTAAGAGTACCTATAAATCTCGTAGATGTTTACGGTACAATTCTGAAACGAAACAGTTAATTTTATTTCACCTGCTTTTTCTCAAAAAAAATGTACGTATGTAAGTATTTAAAAAATTGCTACTAATAATGGGATTGTACTTATTGAGGTTTAGGCATTTCTTTCTACTGTCAAGTTAAGCACTGTCACTGGTATGACGTCTGACACATCTGTCTCGCCAGCACACCTTTTTCGCCTCTTTTGTTATCTCATCTAATGATCATGTCCATTCAAAATTAAACCCTTTGTCAGCTCGCTTTCGGTTTTGTGCTCCTCTGTTTCCTGTTTCTTTGTTAGTAACTCACCGTTCATAAACAATTGTACGGTCTGCATTAACGTGAAATGGATGTCACGGTCAAATGGCATGGTTAATTTGTTGATGTTTGTTCTTTTCCACTGTTAATTGTTGGTGGCGTTAATGTCCACCCGGGGTCGGGACTTTAATGCAATATTCTCTCATTTCGGATACAGTACAATTTCCGTGGTAAATTAAAGCCAAGTTTTCCAAGCCATATTTTTTTTAAATAGCTCGAGATAAGTTTTTATGGTTCCGTGGTCAACAATGAACCCTAACCCATGCCCGTCCGTCCGTCTGTCCGTCTTCGGCTTAGCTCAGCAACCCTTACAACTACAAAACTGTAATTCGGCATGGGTTTCTAAACCAATCACGCCGACAAAACAGTAGAATGAAATCCAAAAAAAATGTCAGCGGCGGCCTCGGTTGCTGGCGGAGCCGAGCGGCAAAACAAACTTGCTTCGTAAAGCGCCTCTCAGTCGCGATGTACAGTCAGCGTGTTATTCTGCGTAGCTACTTCTGAGCTACGCAGAATAACACGCTCGAAATGATCGAGACACTTTATCCTCTTGACATTAGTCGCGTATGGGTAATTTTGAGCACTAGACCCGCTTAGCTACTTTTGCTGCTGACTGTACATACACTAAACCTAGTTGCTGACCAAAGTGATAAATTTCATTGTTCAATGTTCAATGAATAATTAAGTTTAGTCAATACACCTGTTGCTATATTGCAATAAATAAATAATTTTTGTTTGAGTCATGTGTTGTCCCCCCATAGATGGCTATTACTGGGGATGTGAATAAATTCGTGGCAGTTCGTAATTTAAGTTCGTTCGTTCTCTACATATACAGCACAAAAATCTACATATACAGTCAGGGGTATTAATATTCGTACCTAAATATCTGTACACGCCTTTGTGATATTGACAATAGAGTCGGTATTACCCCTGACTATACAAATTCATATGCGCTTTAGGATCGTAATGTAGGGCTGTAGGTATATTTATAATATTGTAGAGTCACCACACCGTACAATGCATGATCTGTCACAAGTCGCTATGCATAATGAGATTGCTACTTAAATATAGTACTTAACTAAGAAAATCACTACATTATGTCATCCTTATTATAAACGAGCAAAACCTATAATTTACAAAATATAGTAATAATAACGATAAACACAAATGTACAAAGGAGTTGCAGATTATTTTCATTAAAATCTCATTGCCGTGAATCAACGTTTTGAACAGGTGCTCCCTATATTTAGCTCAGCAGTATAACAGTTTTTATTTCTCTCGAACGAATCAGTATGTGGTGCAATTGCAAGATGCAAGTGTATTAAGCCTGTTTACGCCGGAGTATATTTTTTAACGAATTAAAGTAAAAACAAAATACAAAGGTTCGTGTTCTAATCAAATAAGATTACTCAATGATAACAGAAATAGCTATTAGAGAGGTCGACACGACACGACACGGCGACTTTTTGCAGCGATTCAGCGGCGCGTTTCGTGAACGCGCGACTGCATCGCGGTATGTGGCCCCGTGTCGCGTTTGCAACGTGCGACTGAAGCGATGCATTAGCGATACAAACGCGCGACTGTTTTGATTCCGTATTGCTACTAACGCGCGGCTGTTTCGCGCGGCATTGGGTATAGGAAGAGTGGGTGGAGGAGCCCACGATTGCATCGATGCTGCATCGTGTCTGAATATGAATTCTGCATCGCGACTGTATCAATACTGTATCGCGGCTGTAGCGATGCAAAATCGTGTTTACGTTTGCGAGGGTAAGTATATGACCAGCGACTGCATCGCGGCCTTTTTGCGACTGCGTCGCTGCAAAAAGCCATGGACTACCTCCCTTACTGTTCGGTACTAGGAAGTCAACATCCTATACAATGGAGGGAACAGAGACAGGCGAAGGTAATTAAGGTTTAAAATATTGTTATTGTTAAATAAAACCCAATACTTTTTAATTGCAATACGAGAGAATATTACGTTAATAGCCTTTTGACCCACGAAATAAATTCATTTTAACATCCAATTGCAGGAAATGTTATTGTTATCCTATACATCCTATTTCTCAAGAGTTTTGGAAATAGTTTGATTAACTTAATTTTCCAAGTAAAAAATGCAGTAAGTACTGCATAGGCGTTTTTATTTAATTTTCTGTAATTCTAAAACAGTTCCTATTGAGCGGTTGAGTGTTGTGTTAAAGCCTGTGTTTTTTTATGTCAATATATTCGATTGTATTTGTGTATCTCCATAAGACCGTCTCTCATTTCAGGAACTGCGTCGCAACATCTCAAACAACGTAAAACATAAAATAAATAATGTGACATAACACCTAGGTCAATAATATGCACTTGCTTTTTACACTCTCTTTGCATCAACATACAACACCACAAAGTAGTCCTAGTGAAACAAATATTAACACAGAAATGAGTCACTTAGCACAACTGCAGAAGAGCATGGACGAGATGAAGAACATGGTTGCGTCCAGAATGGTCAGAATGAATACTCATACACAATCTAAAAATTTTACCTGGAAAGCTGTGGAGAATCTCCAGATGCAGATGGGCTTAGTACAGAGGACTCTCGAAGACATGGAGACCCGGTCCCGTCGCAATATCTTGCTTCTTCATGGTATTCCGGAGGCCGCCAATGAAAATGTAACATCTGTGGTGGTAGATATTCTCCATCCGAGCATGAAGTTGAAAGGTGTGTCGGCACTGTCCTTTCTGGCCTGTCGCCGGCTTGGTACACGGGCGGAAAACAAGCCTCGGCCTGTCCTGTTAAATTTTGTGTGCCTGAGGACGCGGGATGAAGTTTGGGCCGCAAAGAAGCAGCTTAAAGGCTCGGGCAGGGCTATCAGCGAGTTCCTCACTAGCAGCAGGCGTGCCGTGTTCCTGAAAGCTCGCAAGCTGCATGGAATGAAGGGCAGCTGGACCAGCGGCGGCCGTATCGTAGTGTAGTGTCATAATGAGGTGCCCCGGAAAGTGGCGACGCTTGCTGAGCTGCTCGCGCTGTCTGCGCCGGACACTGCCGCGGAGAAGGCGAAGCCGGGGTCACCGGCGCCTGCAACCGGACCTAAGGTTGAACCGCCGCCTGGTGAGGCGCCTCGAGCTAAGTCGGCCGGTTTTCTAAACAGATGTGTTGATGTGAATGTGTCTATGTTTTCCTGTCAGTGGTGTTTCTGTTTTGAAGTGTATTGTCTCACTTTTCTTGTTGTTATAATTTAGGTAAGTGGTAAATGTAGAAACTGATGTATGATGTCTATCTAACAGCTGTTTTTTTCTCTTGTCAATGTCATAGGCGTTTAGTTTCTGTTATTGTAAAGGGTATTTGTCTGTTTCTTTTCGTGTTGTCTCCTCCTTATTAAATGTTGTTTTTTAGTTGTGTGTAGTGTTGGATTGTACTAATATACCTTATTAAAGGTATATTAGTACAATCCATCGCTTCAGAAAACGAATTATTTAGTATGACTGTGGAATTGGGTTAGTACTTTTTAAGCGATATTTAAATCTAGATTTTGTAGATTTACGGACAATGCCCGAAGCAGAGTGTTCAGTAGGAAGACTAGGCGTTTTATTAGTGTCCGATTTCCGTATAGACCGTGGGCCCACTCCCAATACACCTACGTCACATGAGAACACGATAAAATTCATGGCAGCAGGTCGAGAAAGTTGTGCAGAGCAATGGAAAAATAAAAAAATTGGCCAAAAGTTTGAAGATCCTTCAATTCCGGTCAAAATTTGTACGGGGAGGTGTATTTACGTCATGTGACTACAGTACGAGACATTTGGCATCATTTAGTCCTTTAATCGTAGAGAGAGAAAACCTAAATTTGCCAATCCTGAAAAGGCCGGAAGTACTTGGCAGACGGTGCCAAAGTACTAGTTAGACACTAGGGACGTCATATTGCCATTGCCATCAGTTATTTATGGCTAAATTTGTCATAGTTGTTTATGGCTAACAAATATTTAAGTTGGGATCGCACTGGGAAGATTCTACAGTACGCTTCTTTTTTCAATTTTTACCAACGGTTTTAACGAGTCCCTTAGTTCGTCTTATCATTTATATGCGGTTGACCTACAGATCTATACAGCGGTTAGCATTAAGGAGTATCCATCCCTGATTCATCAGTGATGAATAGTGATCTGGAATTTATACGGTGTTGGGCGTGTAACTACGGTTTAAATTTTAATGCGAAAAATCGCAAGCAATTGTCATTAGCAGCTCGGCAAACATCAACGAATTCTTGCTGCACTAAACTAAACAACCGATCAGTACCTAATTACTACTTACCTTAATACCAGGCAGAAAAAAATATTGCGGTTGACCTTTGCTTTAGTAATAACACAGTATTTCGGAAGTAAAACTAACATTCTTATCCATTTAGAAAGAAAGAAAGAAAGAAAGATACATTTATTCACAAACACACAGGATACACATGGTATTAAATAATAAAATAAACAAGAAAAGCACATGAAACATGAAACAAGTGTGTCTCTGCGGCAGTGAACCGGACACTGGCTCAGCATTATGCTGAGGTGTCAGACACCTGCAGCGCTGATTTTCAGCCAGCACCGTTGGTGACGCACGGAAACGTCATCATTTAAAGAAGCACTTCTATGTTTCCCGAAAGAACAGAGTTTATTATAAATCATTTAAACTATACCACACACCCATGAACTGTAAATGTACTTACCCAACTTCAAAATCGATCCATTGTGAACGCAGCCTCAGCGTCTTGTAAGGGCCAGGTGCGCGTACGCATCTGCTGCGCTGTTTACGTTACAGAAGTATTCACAACACACGTGCTCGTATTGTTGACTTTGGTCCGTGCGGTAACTTGGTTACGTGAATATAGAATAGCTCGATTCATCTAAATTATTACAAGTAATACGACGTTGAAGCAATTCGTCTTGAACATGCACTGCACGGCTGTCGCAGGAAGCCCGCGAACTGTGTCGCGGCGACATAGAATTTCCGTCTCTTTCTAAGCATTTTATTTTTACTTAAAAATTATAACAAAAATGTATACCATTTGAGCACTCAGTACATATCATATGATGGTGATGATGACATATCAGTCAACGTCAATTCAAGGATATATACTCACCGGCAATAAATTTGGCCCAAATTAGAAAAATGCATTTAATTATTTAAAACATTATTTAATTTACTCAATTTATAGTTTGAAATCACGAAAAGTTTTTGGGCCAAATTTTCTGCCGGTCAGTGTAGTTTTAGCATTGGCAATGAATAAAGAAGAGTCGTAGAATACTTTTTAAATACTTCTAGTATATTTTTTTCATGTTGTCCATTATTTTTCCATTATTTTCCTTCTTTTGGTGTGTTGTTTGTGACTCATCATCACGCATTGTGCATTTGTATTGTATATACTTCTATTATCTTAAGACTGTATACTATATAAATTTGTTATTTGGAATCGCAATGCGCTACCGAATATGCCCTTGCTCGATTCACACCCCATTTTTGATACACCCTGTATTTGTCATATATGTGGCTTAGTGAGAGCTGTTAAGGGAATAAGTGTTCTTATCACGTCATGTTGACAAACCTCACCTCCTCACTTATTTCTGTTTGCTTTCCAAATAAATAAATAGATATCAGTAATAAATATATATTTTGAACTTACAATTACCGTTTTATGTATGTTTGTTATGTGTAAAGGTATAGTTTGGATGACAATTCAATATTATGGTACCATCGACCTGATCTAATTATGGAGACGGAAGGTGGCCATGGGAATACTTAACCGACGTAACCCCGTTGAGTTTGGGCTCGTTAGAATCGCCTCAATGAGTAGTTGATGACGGTATACAGAAAAGAACAGTCGACAATAAAAGCTTGTATCAAAAATAAATTTTCTGACAGAAACTTTTTCAGGTATGAATTAAATATTAAAACTCGGTTAAAAAGTACATACTAATAGTATACTATAACAGCTGTTATATATTTTTAAGCACTGCCAAGAAAATAACTACTAATATCGCACTACCAATGTCGCAATACGTGTTAACGTATGTACCTACTCTACTTTATATCCAGCTTGACATGTAAAATAATGTGTTGTATCAATACAATTCTGATTTATAAATGAATAAGGAAATTGCCTCGTGGGTCCAAACCGACCTACGTATTTCTAAAGCAAATACACTACAAAAACTAGTCAACAATATACTTATTATGTGTCTCAAGACAAAACATGAAGCATATTTGACACCAAAAATAAATATCATCTAAACAAACTTGAGCTTAACGACGAAATTAAAAATCGATAGGTTATCCGGCAGCCATTTTCCAGTCTGCCGGCTCGATTCTTTGACAAAAGAACAAATAGTTCATTGAACCAATAGCAGCCTTTTGCTCCGTTTTGCGATACTACAGCGTGCCAATCAATATGATAACATTGATAACTATGTTTAATCTGTCAAAACTAGTCAAAATAAAATAATGATTCTTATTGTAGTTTTGAAGGAGTACAGTAAAACCTCTTTAAGTCCTTAGAACGGCAATGGTCCAAAGTAGACTAATTAATTTCTGCCTATACTAAGGACGTGTTTAGATATGATTTTAACTTTTTATTAACCTTTTCGCAGTTTCATTGCCTCTCGTACAGTTCATTCACAATAATATACACAAAATCGTGTAATATTTGTTCATTTGGACGATAGTTAGGTAATTTTAATTTTCTCAAAATTTTAAGTCGCTAACACTATCTTTACATGAGTTTTTTTGACAAAGTATACAGTCTCCAGTATGAGTGTATGAAATATGGAATATATATAATAAAATAAGATATATTTTTTCCAGAATTTTTTGCCGGCTTATTTAAGAGCGCCTAAAAACCCAACATTTCGCATTATCTACGCGCCTTATATTATAAATTTATAACACTTGCAAATAGAGGGGTATATCTTTCATGTGAAATAGCTCGTACGGTGAGTGGTATTTTGTTAGCCGTGTTATACAGATATTTAAATGTGAAATTGTAAATGGCTGCAGTACTTTGCACCAAATCTTTATGAAACTAGTATGTGTATGTTCTCTATTGTGGTTTTGTTTAAGCATTCGGTGATGTACGGTATTATTTAATGGTGGCAATTTAACTTGTTCAGAGTTCAGCGATGTCCTTTGTTTAACTTATCGGTTGACTGACCTGGGTGGTGGCGCCCGAGGCGCGGGTGTGCGGTTTGCAAAGTCTAGTTAGGTAGGACAGATTTCCCACTTGCACAAATAAACATTAAGGGTACAAAAAAGAATTAATCCCATAAAAAACATTCCATGTAAAAAGGAGGCCCTGTCTCGAAACTCTTCCACCGTAAAAAGTTGTGAGATATTACGTAGAGCTAAGTCTCAGGCAGTCTTATTAATATTTGTTTGCTTGCTAAATAAAATTCTGCAACTTGGCAATCACACAACTTTAATGGTTTTATGGATTTTTGCATACCTATAACTATGTAGTGTGTTTGCCAAGTCACAAAATGTTATATAGCAAGCAAATATTCAGTATAAATTTCTATATCCGGGTGAGAGATCTGCCGTCAATTACCTGTCGCCTATAATTTATTAACAACATTTGCTGCCGTTGTCCATAACATAATTATTGAATTGCCTTTTTCTGTACCGCGTTCGCGTCCTCTTAACATGTATTATTATTATATTTCTTACTAATGTTTATTGTGTATTTCTATTTACCGTACGAACCAACAACAATACGGGTTTGCCCTCATTTTACCGAAGAACGTTTCATCGAATGTATACTTCGCAGAATTTTCGTTTCGTCGAAAACCATTTTATTCGGATATAGGTACAGTATAATTTCAGGATTGTTATATTGCCCGATAAGGATTGCCCGCTAAGGGCGCAAATATTTGTGTAATGAGCTTGAATATTTGTTTGTGATTCTTAGACCTTTTTAAATAGAATTTAGGTATTTTAATATATTAAATGTACCGTCGTCTAGTACCCATTACATATAATATAAGCCTTATTGAGCTTACTATGGGGCTAGTTTTATTTGTGTAAGATTGTCCCCTTTTATTAAACTAACGTAACCTACAATGACCTTATAGCTGTACCTAAAATTCAAACGGTTGCCGAGTAAATATACATAAATGAAAATACGGCGAAACAATGCATTCGGTGAAACGTTTGTCGGTAAATTAAGGGGATCCCAACATTTCTACGTCTTGGCCAAACTACAAAAATCACTTTCTGCCCTGCTTTAATTTAAAATCTTCTCGTGATTGACCTCTGAACAGACACTTGTTTATGTGTCCAGACTATGGCTCAAGCAAGCCTATAGTAGAAGGTGATAAGTAGAGTCTAAGGAATCGCGTCCTGTGCAACTTAAGTTAGGATGTCAGTAACTTTAACTATATAAAGTGTGATATTGCAGTGACATATCGCTTCCTGCGCTTTACGGTTTATTTATTTATTTATTTACGCGTCTCCCTTAAGGCACGGCCGCGACTTCGAGCGACAGCGGAACGCCATAGTGGGAGCAAGACCTTGGAGTGCGGCCTCTAGCTCCCTCGTATGGTCGCTGCCGCTGCCTCTGCCAATGCAAATGGAAGTCGTGGCGAGGCCGGGCCTTTATTAATGATGAAACCGCGCGGCGTCGCCCGCTTATTGCAAAGAAGGCAGGCAACTCCCGGAATAAAATATAGCCTCTAAGCATCCAGAAACACGCAGGTGAAATAACTTTTGCAATCGGATACGTTTACCCAAACCATACAAACTTTCACAGCTATAGTCTCACAGACTTTTCCTCTTAATAATATTAGTACAGATAAGAGGGTGAAGGGAAGGTATTTAATGGTGTAACATTACTTATGCCTCCTCCGTGGGGCTGTATATTGTTCGACACTTTAGTGAGTTTAGTGTATATGTTTAATTCTAATCATTTAGCGTCGGTCCGTGGGGTCCGAGTGCGCAAAAGTTATTTGCGGTAATCTCAAACGTCTGTTTTAATATAATTTAGTTAATGTTAGTTATCATCTTGTATATACCTACTTTAGAAAATAAATGTATATGCTATTGTTATTACATTAAAGAAAGATTATTAGAGAAAATCTTAAACCCCGTTTTCAAGATTAACTGACGATGTCCATATTCTGGTTCTTCACCAATGTCGTACGATTATATAGTGCATTGTCAAATGTTTAATGAGATTGTAGTTTAACGTGTTAAAATGCAACCTCAAATCCTACGTCGTTTAGGAAAGGAAAAAAGGAAAAAAAAAAAAATTTGTTGATATTTTACCAAATTGGGTTCAATCAAGCAGGCCCCTGATCAATTGCAACAGCAATTTAGGTTATTTAAAATGTATTTTAAAATTTTGGGTTGTGAAGTTAAAACTTAAAAGTAAACTGAAATGTGTAGCTCTGATTGGAAAATTGGCTTATTTAATTTAATTATTAAATTTCTTATACGACTTCAATATATATGGTAATATTATATACAAAGCCTCCTTCATGGAAGGAGTGGAATCAGGCTAGACTAACAAGATCTGAAAATCCAGTGTTCACAGGTCACTTCGGGGTCAAGGATCTCTTGGCCAAGATTGGACTGTCGGATAGTTTAGACTGTAGAATGTGTGGAGAGGAGGATGCGACCATGGAAAAATATTTATACACTTATTGTGTGAATGTCATGCACTTGCGAGACAAAGAATAAATTACTTTGGTAACGGCTATCCGCAACCAAAGGAATTCAAGGTGCTACCGCTGAGCTGCATCATCCGCTTTGTGGAAATGATGCGGAGCGAGCCTGGGAGTAGGCATAAAGGAAAGGGCAAATGCACAAAAGATCCCGCTGGGTCGAAGTGCATCCGAAAGGGCCCTCATCTAGATAAGATAAGATATACAAAGCCTCACAGCTCGGCCACGACGGAGCGGTGGCGACAGCGGCAGCGGCAGAGCAAGGTGTGCTCGCTTCTACTCCGTGTGAGGCCTGAGTGGACGCACGCTCTGAGCGGGGCGTCCACTCAGACCTTAGCACAATTCTCAGCTCCTTTTCGTAAACGAAGATCATTCAGTGTGTCGCTAAAGGCTCAGAATAGCGATACAACTGTTTAAGAGTCCGCAGTAAGCTCGATTCTCCATACAAACGTAGTTACGCTCTCATTTTAAAACTACGTATTGGATTGTAACGAAACTTTGCATATACAATGACATGAGGTATATCTATGTCTGTAATTAGTTTATGTAGCTTGAGATACCATAGTAAATAAAATACAGCGAATTTTTAATTTTTCATACAAAACTTGTTTTTGCTGTATTTCGTTTGTTTTATAAACTGGAACCATATAAACTAATTACAGACATAGATATACCTCATGTCATTGTATATGCAAAGTCCCTCGCTCTCAACACAACGCATCCTCGGGAGTTCTGGCGACCTTTCTCACCTCCAGGAACACAACACTACTACAGAGCAAGTATACTAGTGTTATTATTGCTGTGGTCTTTTGCAAGGCGGAGGTACTTCCCCAGTTGGACTGCTCCAAATTCGAGCTGGATGACATTTCGCTGTACCCTACTAAACTTGTGTTAACTATGTGAATATCATTAGTTATCCATTCTAATTGCGTTATTCCCGGTTATGCCCTAAAGGAACCCGGGGTCCGCTCGTGCATCTTATAGTTATTAAAGACAATAAAATGTTATCTTTAATAATAGGGACTTTTTAAGTGTTTCAACTTATGCTTTAACGGACAAACCATGTTGTGGATCTTTTTGCTACATCAAAAATGTCTTATGGCCGCTCCACACAATGGGCCATCCTGACCCATCATACAGGACGCGGCTATGCGGTAGAACGAGACAAAAATATGTCTTACTCCCTTTAACGCATAGTTGCGTCCTGTATGATGGGTCAGGATGGCCCATTGTGTGGAGCGGCCATTATACATCTCTTTCTACTGGTAAAATTATCCTTAATGTTGTATTCCTACCAAGAATATATCTATATCTGACGACCGCTTTAGCCTAGTTGGTAGTGACCCTGCCTATGAAGCAAGAAGTCCTGGGTTCGAATCCCGGTAAGGGCATTTATTTGTGTGATGAGCACGAATATTTGTTCCTGAGTCATTGATGTTTTCTATGTATTTAAGTATTTATTTATCTATATAAGTATGTTTATCGTCGTCTAGTACCCATAGTACAAGCTTTGCTTAGTTCTGGACTTGGTCGATTTGTGTAAGATTGTCCACTAATCTTTTTTTTATTTATTTTTTATACGTGTTTTAATTGTATGTTTATTTAGAATAATCGTCAAGTGTTTCGTAATCAATAATTAAAAACAAGAATTTAAAAATAGCATAGAGCTTTTAGCGGTTTATTGAATTTTAATTTGACTGTTATCTTAATCCTGCGAAGCTAAGTCAAGACAATTAATTTCCAATCACGATCTCATAGAATCGCGGCCAATTTCGAATCCTTTTCAAAATAATTCAATCTTATGTAGCTGTCTAACATTATTAATATTATAGATTTTATAGATATTATTTTCCCCATGTGCTTACTTAACTCGGGATAACCAATTTAAACAGGAAAAAAGCTAATATGATAGAATAATTATATTTATATATAATTATATAGTGTAGTATAGATTTATATGATTTTATAATACGGATATGCATGGATATCAGCTTTTATTAATTAAAAACTTCTATTTGATACATATGAACTATTGTGATACACAGTGGTAGTAGTATGAATGTAGTTAGGTAGGTACTATGATGAGTAGCTACATTTGTTGCTAACTGTATTGACGAAGAATGACAAGGTTCGCTAATTTTGAACTTTATTTCAATGCCGTTAAGGTCCGAAAGTTAACCTTTTACACTGGACTGTACACTCGGTAGTCGGTACAGATACGTTGAAAAAACATCCAGTGCTCTTATGAAAATAAGCCGAAAGGGAATGTGGTTGGTTTTATACGTCATGCTCAGGCAAAGGAAAATGTTGTGGAATTTACACTGGATTTTAACCTGGCAAAATGTTATACGAGGTTTTAGAAAAAATCTCAGGACTCCGGAGCGAATTTAAAATAATGGAATGAGGGAAAATGTCGAAACGAGCCGTTTGACATTTTCTTTAATTCGGTCGTTCCTATTTTTTAGTAACGTGTGTCATTTTTTTGAATGAAAAAGTGTTCTCTCTATTATTGTACTCTTCAATTCTGCATATTTTTTATTATAGGTATGTGCACTACCTAAGTGTATGTACACTAGTTCCCTCTTACTCTAACTTAACTCGGGATAGCCAATTTAAACAGGAAAACAGCTAATTTGATAGAATTATATAATGTAGTATATATTTGTATGATTATATCCTAATATAGATATGTATGATGAGTGGCTACAACTGTATTGTCGAAGGTTCAAGGTTCGCTAATTTTAAACTTTATTTCAATGCTGTTAAGGTCCAAAAGTTAACCTTTTCATTCCTAGACGGTCGGTACAGGTACGTTGAAAAAACATCCAAACAGGTACTTACACTAGTTCTCTCTAAAAAACATAGAATGCAAGATAAGTATGGAAAAACCGAGACACGTCTTTATACGAATCAATAGCGATTGATTCCTATAAAGAGTCAAAGTAAAAGAACCCAACATATCCAAATCTGAAGAAATAAATCGGTACGTAACAAAATTTGTTTGAATACGCTTAAGTACTGTTAGGTATCGGTATGTTATGATCGATTACTAAAACAAATGTATTAAAATAAATAGACGTTTGTGGTTTTCCTTAAGAAAGCTTCAATAAGTTAACCGTCTCACGTAACGTAAATAATGATACTAATCGGGTTCCCTGCGAATATAAGCAGGTGTGGTCAAAGGAGGAATTCAAAGCAAATATGTTAGAAATATGACAAGTAAACCTGCTCATATGTATCAGCTGTTTATTCGCAAAATCAACCTTATTTCTTGTAAAATAGAGACCACGTTTTAGTTTAAGCAACTGTGCCCTTCTAAAATTAAGCAGTATACGTCCCTTAACAATGGAATATACTGATATAGGTATACAAATTACACAGTAGAATGAATAATCAGTACTTTGACTTCCAGTCAACTATAGAGACTAGAGCAGTGATAAATTGTAAAATTAGCAGGACTCTACAAAACCCCAGCAGTTCTTGTGATATTATTAGCGTTTAATTATTTAGAATTATTTATTTAAAGGGTGGTAAAGGTTGCTGGAGTCCGCTGGATGCGGGTGGCGCAATACCGGTCACTTTGGCACTCTTTGGGGGAGGCCTATGTCTAGCAGTGGACGTCTTTCGGCTGATATGATATGATGATTTATTTATTTCTTACACATTACCGGCCGTATTCATAAACGTTCTACAAGCCTGTTTTAACTAAAATGCCGTTAAAATTCGTTTGTCCTTATCGGTCACTTTGACATTTGTGTTCGTAAGAAAGGGACAAAGCACATTTTATTAAGCAGAGGCATTTTAAGTTTTATGAATAAGGGGGTACATGTATAGCCTTACAGTGAATTACCAAGGCGCCTACAATGTTAGGACTTAATTTAAAACGTTGCTTAATAATTTAAATGAGTATCACAAAACTTACATACTAATCTGCCTAGATTAGTATGTAAGTTCTGTGATACTCATTCACGTAACTACCTACTAACAATAAATATTACTTAGTGCACTTATTTTAGTGAGCAGGGTTTGCCAGCTATCGGCAAACACGTCGGCATCCTGCCTCAACACGAGTTAATTGAGTAGCGCCAGCGCACGGGCCGCGAGCGCGTTGCCGGCGCGGCGGCGGCGGTGGCGGCGCCGGCGGTTGGATTGTATGATCAACGAGATTATCTTTTTTTTTATTGATAGAAACAAACGGTCATATACAAAAATGTGTACAGAAATGCTTGTTATTAACTTAAGACCTACAGTTTCCTTAAATTGTAGTTGTGCTAAATACAATATTAAAAAAAAGGTTACATTTATAATATATATATAATTTTATCCTGGCTGATTTCGATGAAGACTGGAGAACTGGCTATTAAGAGCGTCCCTCGCTCGGTGAGGTATGAGGTGACTACATTAAATAATATAAATAGTTGCGGGTGGCGCTGGATCGTCCACTTTGGCACTTTTTGGGGGAGGCCTATGTCCAGCAGTCGTATTTCGGCTGATATGATGATGATGTTGATAAATAGTTGATGGCCATTGGCACTGGTAGGCAGGTTTTAGCTCCTAACTCGTGGCGTCGAGTTCATCTCCTCTCTGCTCTTCACCGTCTCCGGAAAGTCCAGATGTCAGAATTATTGTCAAATTGTACAAGTATACAAGCTGAAAAAATCTTTACTCTCGGGTATTCACTGTATGCCTCTTTATACTTCGGCCGATCTTGACCCAGTTCTATGTTTCAATGTGACTCCGTACGTGGAATCTTTCTATGAATCAATGTAGGTACTGCTTAGTTAAAACTGTGCAAATAACAATAACTATCCTTAAACGGTGCTACATCAATCAAAACTTTAGTCATGCGTTGACTGACAATCAGCAAAGCCTACATAGGTACTCTAATGGATGGGAAAATGAAAATGGTCCTATAATAAATAACTAAACAGCCCTGAGGTAAGTGCGACAAAAAGGTGAGTAACTGTTGACCATTTGTTAAAGTGAAACGTTTCAGGTTGACCCCTAAGGCAGAGTAAGTGTATGTTGTGTTAGAACAAGAAGCAGATATGCTAAAAGCTTGCTTAATCCTTGTTAAAAGATGTAAGGTAGGTCAGGTACTGAGGGCGGGCTGCTCCTAGAGCGATCAACTTACAATATCGCGCCGGCAGCTGTCATCCCATAGAAAATTGTTTAAATTTCCATACTATCCGATTATACCGAACTCACACAGACGGTTTGGAGCAACCCACCCTGAGTAACCTTTGCCCTCTGTAACTAGGTACAGCTCTAAAATGGGATCGCTATGAGGAAATCCTATGAAATTTCCCAGTTTTCTTTGCTTCTAAATGGAAGCCAAGGCGCTTTAGGGTTAGCAGGAAGACGTCCCTTATGGGGAAGAGATCGCCTTTGTACTATAATCTTCATTCATTCATTATCAGCCTGAAATCGCCCACTGTTGAGCATAAAGGTCACAGCGCATTAGAGCTACCCGGCACCCGACCCGCACCGCCTCTCCTCGAGCGGTTATATTCCTTATATGGGTTTGTATGCGAGTTAAAAAAAAAGAAATTTATTAAACAATACAAACAATTAACAAAAGCGATGCGAGTAAGCATAAACAATATTGGCCGTCTGTGTATTGAATTGTTTACTACATCAACTGTGTAGTTAGTAGAGTTCCGAGGCGAGGCGGTGCGGGTCGGATGCCGTGTGACTCTAATGAGCTGTGACCTCTTCGAGTACGCCACCTATCCCGGTCCCGTGCTATTCTCACCCGGGAATGACCCGCGGTCTTTTAAGTTTAATGTATGTCATAAACCCTAATATTCAATGCCACATAACCCATATCAACTTTAATCTTATAGGACATGTTTAACTTTTAACCTGTTGTGTACAATAATGGGCATACATACATACATACATTTAGTCGTGAAATTAGATACTATAGGTAATATTGGCAACATCTTGAGTAATCCAAACGTTTCCGCGCCAATTGTAAACCGCTTGACATGTTTATTATAAATTATCTGACGTGGATTACTACAATTGAATGACCCTAAGCGAGCTAGAAAGAGCACGTGTCATGCAACGGAAGGAAATGGCATGATTCAAGGGCCTCGAGACAGTACCTACTCTAAGGTTATTATGTTTACTTATATTACGGAATATTAAGCATTAACTATTATCGACAGTAAAGGTGCTGTCATAAAGTAGGGGCCAATATTGGGTTTCAGACTGCCAATAACTGAGTTTTCCCTGTGATATCAATATGAAATATAAAATCGGGATGCATAGTGGTGATGCCCTTACATAGGCAAGAGGTGAACGAGGTGCCTTAGTAAGTATATTGGAAATTCGGGTTACAGGCAGAGGTCGTAAAGAATTGCTTTTGTAAGACGATTTTGGTACAAAGGTCTGACTCAAATTGCGTTTATTTTCCCGCAAAACTGTTCGATAGCCAGTTTCGTTCTTCGACTAAGATTATTGGTGAGCAAATTTAATTGATTGATTTAATATGTTGAACGATTGTTACTTAGACTGGGGTCGCCTCGAAAAGTGTCAGAGTAATTTTGTATTAAGCGAGGCGTTACTCTGCTTACGAATACAGCTCGGAAATAAAAAAACCCTTTAATTTGAAATGAGTACTTGTTAATAAGATTTAAACGCGCTCTGTTTAAGCAACTGTAGAAAAGGAGGAGGCTCTCAATTCGGCGGATACTTTTATTTTTAACCCCCGACGCAAAGAGAGGGGTGTTATAAGTTTAACGTGTCTGTGTATCTGTCTGTGGTATCGTAGCTCCCAAACGGATGAACCGATTTTCGTTTAGTTTTTTTTGGGTCATAGATAATTTTAACCCGAGTGTTCTTAGCCATGTTTCATGAAAATCTGTTCAGCCGTTTTTGAGATATTGGACTTTGAAATGAAAATGTCGGGGGTTTTTCAACTTTTCTAAGTTGTACTTATTTATGTATGCTCCCTGGTACTCGAAGATATGATTACTCGAAGACGCCTGGACCGATTTGGAAAAACCTTTTTCTGATTGAAAGGGTATCCTTCCCAGGGTGTTCCATTGGCCAAGAGGTCAGGATCTGATGATGGGGTCCTAGAGAAATCGAATCGTATTTTATAGGCACACTTGAAGCGATTTGGGTATTGATTTGAAGTCGGTTAAAACTTTGTTTTTAATAGTAGAGAGAGGCCTTAAAATATGAGTGCGGTTTCATGAAACGAGCGTCAGTGATCACACTAGTGCTTTAAGGCCTAATTATGTACAGTTGCATACACTACTTTATTACACACATATCATAAGTACATATCATACCTACTCTTAAGATGGGTTCACAATTCTACTTTCGTTACAGCAAAAAACCAACAAAAAAATGACAACAGCAATTGCGGCAATTCGATCCTCCGTCAAGACGAATGGTAGTTTTTTAATCATAGACAAACGAATGAAGTCCCTATACTCATGCATGTCACTCAAGATCAAATGCCGTGCGTATTTTTTTTAAACATACTGAATTGACGTGTCGTATCGATAACTGTTTGGATACTAGAATAGAGACCCACTTGAGTTTTGACAGCTGTTCCAAATTATGAACGTTACAAAAATCTGTACTGTTATAACTACTATAGACAAGAAAGTTCTCATAGTAAAATCGGTTGTAATAATGCTGGTCATTGCCTACGGTTTCTGAACGCATATTGCTTACTTCATAATTGTACGCAAAGAAAGACTTAATGCCGTAGGGCTATTAATGGCTAATGGCATAACGTTTCTGGTCAAATAATAATTTCGACGAGGATTTTATTTTCGGTATTATTTCGACACCGGTCCCCCATCAAATGCCACTCCGCGCTCATAACGTTTCCACTGACAGCTCTTTATAGCCCAAAACAAACACCGATTAATCCAATGTTCGACTAATTGTCTTTTAAAATACCCAAAGTAAAATTGACTTCATAAAACATTCGATAAGCTCTTTAAATTTATAAAATATCCCGTCGGCGCCGGTCATAAATCTTTGGTTGCTCTTCTTAGCTCCAATCGAGACATTCCTCTATTTAGTAACATTCTTTTTATCTGAGCAGGGCTGTTATTCGGAACGCGCTAATGCGCCTCACCTTACCCGTCACGCGTAACAAAACTAGACCCCTTACTTACGCCTAAGGGTCATTTCCATGGTGCATGCGAGTTTTATTACATTGCAAGGTTTAATTGAATTCAACGTATTTCGTTAGCCCGCACGTAAAGAAATCCGCATAAATACGCGCCATTTAAAAAAAAAAATAGTTACTACAAATCGCGGCGTCAATATATATTTGCGGATGAACGGTGAGGTGAGTTTAAAACAAGTTACAGAATAGCGGGGCAGTTACGGAAATAGAAGGAACTACAAAAGCTGCCCGCACTGCTTTGGCCGCGTTTTACAAATAAAGCAGGATAAAATATAGCCTATGCATAGGCATTGGGATAGCCCAAAAGTCATCATCCCCCTCCCAGCGTTATTCCTGGTTTTGCCCCTAAAGGAGCCGGGGGTCCGCTTTAACACCTAATCCCAAGATTTGGCATAGGCACTAGTTTTACGCAGTGGTTTTAGTGGCAGCGGGCGGGGCACATAGCACGTAGAACCGATGGCCGTTGGGGCGGAAAGGTTCTCGAGTGGCGACTACGAACCGGAGGGCGCGGCGTGGGTAGGCCCCCCGCAAGGTGGACTGATGACCTGGTAAAGGTTGCTGGAGTCCGCTGGATGCGGGTGGCGCAGGACCGGTCACTTTGGCACTCTTTGGGGGAGGCCTATGTCCAGCAGTGGACGTCTTTCGGCTGATATGATGATGATGACTAGTTTTACGAAAGTGACTGCCATCTGACCTTCCAACCCAGAGGGAAAACTAGACCTTATTGGGATTAGACCGGTTCCCTCACGATGTTTTCCTCGATACCCGGCGAACGAAAAAAAACATAGAACGCGAGCTCCTTACAAATTTCTACCCAAACACGTGCCTAAAACCTGGTATGCGCATATTAGAATAAAACGGCTGCCTGGCATCGTTTTGACAGTCGCAATCGCAATCGCACATATTCACACTGTGGGGGCATTTTTTGGCGCTACTTAGACTATTGTTATTACTAATTAAAGCCCAATTATATAGGGCATAATATTAGTTAATTATGATCGTGAGAATTTAAGATAAATGAGCGTGGCCGGAAAGATGACATCCTACCTACATATTTAGTTTTTAGCAAACATCATGTCTTGTACTTGTAAGCTAGGAAATAAAAGGTCTGAATTAAATAAGTTTACTGGTGTATTTACCCGCAATAATGATACAAAATATCAATAGCGCTCAAAATATCTCACACAAACCAATTTATAAATAGAGCCAGCGCGTAATTTTTGAGCGTTTTGTAATATCAGACAAGAATACACTTTAATTGTGACGTCATCTCTGTGTTAATTCGATTGAGTACCGTGAGGATTACACTGCAGAGGCTCTAGTATAAGTTTCACCGAACCAAAACTTTACGATCGCGTTTGCGTTTTACCCTCAATTTGTATGGGATTTGACAGCTAAACGCGAACGCGGTCGTAACGTTTCGTTTCGGTAAAACTTATACTAGAGCCTCAGTTTGGTATTCCGCATGCGGCGAGTGAAAACGCGTACGCATCCGTATTAGGAATGCGAGTAAAAGTGTATCCCGACTCGTATGCTTTGCCCACGATGCCGGAGAATGTTGGACGGTGCTAGAACTGTAATTTTATTACTACCTGGTTTTATGTGTTGCCGGGAGAGGGCGCTGACATAAAATTTTCAGTGCTGTGGATAGATGTAAGGACTCCTAAAAAGTAGGTGATTCGAAGACGCAGATTAAATATTGGGCATACAAATATTTGTAACTTGAATGTAAGAGTTAAGGCACAAGCCTCGTATATTCAAGTAACAAATATTAAATAGTAAACTGACAACAATTTTACGGTATACTCTGCAAGCTTTAGTAGTTTTCTCTACCTATTAACCCTGTCATTTTAAAATTTGATTATATTATTATTACCAACACAAGTTAATTGAAGTCATTAACTTGTGTTGGTAATAATAATACACTTATATATAAAGATAAGAAAAGTCTTTCAATTGAATCTAGATTGTTTGAACACAGATGAATAGAGAACTCAGGTGAACCCCAAGGGTTTTCTTTACTAACGAAACGAAATTCCACGCATACTCATTCTAGTAATTACGTAACTGTTATGAAGCATAACATAGCTAAATTAAACATGATTGCTTCGACCTGCCAACGAGGTTATACAGTTGAAACACCAAAAACAGCTTTAATAAAAATATTATTAGAGTAAATAAAAACCCTTTTTTGTTTGTTTATGTTTTGATACAGTTATTTTGATATGGATTCTCTTTGTTAATATTTTGGTTTGGGTTAATGGTTTGGTCCTGGTTGAACATCAAAAGTAACACGTTGAGAAACAAAGAAAAAATATTTATTCTGTAAAATTCAATACTTAATAATACTTAGCACAATGAAGGGCCTCGGACATGTGTTAAGAAAAAAAAACCGGCCAAGAGCGTGTCGGGCCACGCTCAGTGTAGGGTTCCGTAGCCCGTTCCGTGAACCGAATGTATAAGCAAGAGAGTTCAAATTCCCAAATCAAATCGACCATGTATTATAGACAGACACAATACAAACAATACTTAGAGAACAATTTTATTATTAGACAACGAACGACCAAAGACAACTGAGACAATTCGAGCACGACAAATTTTCGACCTAATGTATGGGTGCACCTGCTCCGACCCCATTAAATCAGGAAAAATCTTAACAGCGCCATGCACAGTGTGAGCGTTCCGCGTACAGCGACATCTATCGGTAAATTAAGTAAACTATTGCGCGCGAGCTTAAAGTATGGAAGATGATTTTTATTAGTTAATTCTTTATAGCGTCAACCGATTTTCACCGTTTTTACTCTATTTGAAAGCACGTCATTTCATTGTGATTTTGTAGAAATTACAGGTACAATAAACACCTGCTTATACGGTTAAATTCAAACTTAGTTCAGAAATTATTTTGTAATTTTTTTCTAAAACTATTAAGTAATTAAACCTATCAAGTTCAAAATAATTTTCCTAGAAAGTTTTTATAACGTTGTACTTTTGAGATTTTTTCATATTTTTCAAAAGTTAAGAGGGGGGGGGGACACATTTTTTTTACTTCTGGAGCGATTATCTCTGAAAATATTAACATTATCAAAAAATGATTTTAGCAAACCCTTATTCATTTTTAAATACCTATCCAACAATATATCACACGTTAGGGTTGAAATGAAAAAAAAAAACACTCCCCACGTTACGTATAGCGGAGGTACCCTAATAAAATATAAAAAACCACGTGCTAACGGTTACTGAGATTATCCGCGGACGGACGGACAGACAAAGCGAAACTATAAGGGTTCCTAGTCGACTACGGAACCCTAAAAACCGAGTGTAACCGAAATAGATATATATCTTCTTTGCATACTTGCGGAGCCCAAGATCCTCTTTGTGGTGAGTATTCACTAGAGATGTTCCAAGTTGTGTTTTTGTATATTTGACCTCACATGCTTGACAACTAGGTGTCACTT
The DNA here is from genome assembly GCA_947049275.1 of Epinotia bilunana. Taxonomy (NCBI): domain Eukaryota; kingdom Metazoa; phylum Arthropoda; class Insecta; order Lepidoptera; family Tortricidae; genus Epinotia; species Epinotia bilunana. Next base: position 8,949,174 of record OX346275.1, on the reverse strand, counting down.
TGTGTGAAAACACATCGAAGCAAATCGAAGAAACGTTGGAGGACGGTTTCCATTACATACGGTGTAGTAGAAAACCACCATCTACCACTTTGGAGCTTTGATGTAGATCAAGAGCTGCGTTGTTCTCTACTGACAAAAAATCGTAGAGGGATGACTTCTTCCCTTTCGTATTCCACCCTCAAAGAACAGAGCCATATCTCATGAAATATTTATTCCAGTGGAAAAATGTATATATCTATTTTGTAGAGAATTTTATGTAGATTACTTGTGTCTCAGAACATTTTTTGCTATAGGCCACAGTTTACGAGTTATTTACGAAAAACTAAAAAAGGTACCTTTACACCCCCCTCCGCCCGTTACCTTCACCCCCACACATCAGTACTTTTAGTATGTCTTTTAAAACACCATCACCTACAACTATGCCAAAACTCGCTTTTACACGAGTTTTTTCCCATGATAGGCAGCTTTTGGTCTTCGTTGGGTGGCCTAATACATCTATCTATGATCAAGTACCAATGTAAGTAGTAGCGATTTCAGAATGAGCATTAGAACACCCCTGTACCCTATAAGACAGGTTTACCTAGTTTAGGGCACGGTACACCGTTCCTAGGCTTATCCAAAAATAAGCGAGCGTAGCGAGGTCGGATAGTTATGAGGCTGGCAACCCCTTATCACGCCGAGGTATGTATAGTGCTGTTCTCAAACATGCAAAGAAATAAATTAAGAAAACACCAAGAAATCAAACTTTAATTTCCATGGCTGAAAGCCGTGATCCTGTGACACATATTGTGGAATGTATGAAATGCAATTACGGATCTCTCGTCTCGCTCCGCCCCAAACGTGACACTTCGCCCATTATGAAGAACACAGTCAATATTTCATTGCATGTTTGAGAAAATATATTTTCATTTTCATTCTAGCTGTGACTAAGGAAATTATTTTCCATACACTATAAACTAATGCAACAATTTAAAGTTAACTTTCAAAAGTGTAGCCTCTCACACGGTTCGTTAAACTTTTATGGTATTATTTAACACCCTTACAATAGAAAAACCCAACAACGAAGCTGGGAGCATTTACTTTGTATTTTAATTACATTCGCACCTATAAACTAGCAGGAACCCCGCTCCCTTAATTCCAAAAGGTAACACGCGCAAAGTTATTTCAAGGGCTGTGCCACTATTTAATATGAATGTTCGCTGGCTGTTGGCGCATACAAAGGAGTTTCATTACGGAATTACGGAATAAAGCCGCCATGTTGGAATCATTAAAAAAAATCTGGAGCGTTCCATTAAAAGTGTTCCAATCACGGTCTGGAAGTAATAAACCGACGATACGATTCGGTGCACTTTTATGGAAAAGGAGTAGAATAGAGTATAGACAAACCTATAAGAAATATATATTCATGCTATTGCAATAACTGGGTCTCTGTTTGTGTAAAGTTAGCTGCAAAAATCTGTTCAGTTGGTAATCACCCACTGTTAAGAAATAGGCCCCTATACATCTACATTTACGCCAACTCTCAATCTTGTGCTTGACTTTATTCAAGAATATCTGAACGACCGAATTTTTCTACTTGGAAGCGAACAGCAATTCGCGCTTTGAGTGCAACACTTACTATTACATATGAATTGGTTTATACGACGCAGACTGAAGACTCGGTTCTAGAAGATTTTATGAAAACAATTGACATTGTTTTGGTGGCACATTACATTAGTAAACTTTTTTTTTATTATGTTGATAATTACATCAGAGGCGGAATTGTTCGCGAGCCGCAGGTGAGCGTGATAAGGGCCGAGGGTGTAATTATCAAAGCTCACGCGTTTCGTAAGTCGTTTTTCAACACATTTGCGAGGAATAAATAATTTTCATAAAATGAAAATAGTATAGGCAGTTATTTCATTTAGTTATTGATGGCAACAGGTTTTTACTTACATATTGTACATCGACAAGAATATCCAGTGGCGTCAATTCTATATACTCGTATCGCTTTTCTATTCACACGAGCCAACGTTTTTAATAATAACCAAACACGCATCAACAATGTTTACAAATATTTGTGAAATTACCTATAATGGCGCGCAACTATTTTTTTTTGTGAAGTTCGCGCACTGCGCGCGCAGGTGTAAAGCGAGACTTAAGTAGATGAAATCTCTAAACAGCCAATTTAGAGAAAAAACTTGGTACTCACCACGGGCGGTAATAAATAAAGCCTCGGATCGCATATTTATCGCCCTTGCCTTCGGATCGGGCGACAAATTACTGCGATCGGAGACATTCTTTGTTTTACCGCCCTTGGTAAGTAATTTACTACTACATGTGCAATAAAATAATCTGAGTCTGATTCTGCATTGCTTTCCCTTAGTTCATTTCGTTAGGGTCATCTCAGCATACATACACGTGCCACGCACTTAACGCAAAGTAGAATTAACAGAACTTTACATACTGGAAACATGGATGTACTTGGAAGTTCTTGGCACTTAGGAAATTTAATCACTCACGTAACAAATTAAGTCTGAAAGCATCGAATCTGAACTCTGTTAGTTATTTAGGGTCTTCTCGCTTCCTTTTATGTATCAGATTATTTATTTTAGTAAACTAATTAGATTTATAAGACAAGCTGGTTCAGATCCAGTTAATCGTTTGGAGAGAGACGCACGTTTCGCTTTTTCCTTAGCTTAATAATTATAAATGCTTTTGTTTTTTCTACCATGTATATACTGGGCGCCTAATGTCAGGTCCCATCGCATGGCGCTTTCAAAAATAAATCCCAGAGTTATTGGGCCTACTTGTTTCGAGCACCTACCCGCCGATATAGGAAACGAACCTTGTGAAGAAACATTTAGGCGTAGACTGAGAAAAATCACCCAAAGGGCAATGGAGAGGGCTATGTTGGGAGTTTCTCTGCGCGATCGCATCAGAAATGAGGCTATCCGCAGCAGAACTAAGGTAACCGATATAGCCCTCCGAATCGCTAAACTTAAGTGCCAGTGGGCGGGGCACATTGCACGTAGAACCGATGGCCATTGGGGCGGAAAGGTTCTTGAGGGCGACCACGTACCGGAAGGCGCAGCGTGGGTAGGCCCCCCACAAGGTGGACTGATGACCTGCTGGTAAAGTTTGCGGGAGTCCGCTGGATGCGGGTGGCGCAGGACCGGTCATTGTGGCACTCTTTGGGGGAGGCCTATGTCCAGCAGTGAACGTCTTTCGGCTGATATGATGATGATGATGATGATGATGATGAGAAATCTTTTGTTGGATAACCCTATGTACTCCGTTCACGAGTTCATGGAAATAGTGATTTGAGTAATTATCTGATTAATTGATACCTAATCTGACACTAATTCTTGTGTAACATTTATATCGGATATTCTACTTTGAAATCGTAATACGTAAATTGACATTGTTTATTTATGTTTAAAATTAATTATCCAGTAGTTTTTAAATGACAATCCGTAATCGGAGATACTTTCTGTATTGACATTTTGAATATTATTTAATTTTTATTTCTTATTATTGACGATCATGATAAGGATTCTTGTGTTTTTGACTTTGTATGCGAATCTATATTGTAATTTTTATCTCGAAATAAATAAATCTCAATCATCACCAGTATGAGCTAAAAGAGCCTACGAGGGCAGGCCATTCGAAAGACGTGCAGTTGGTCGCCCCTGATCTCGGTGGGTTGATGTGGTAGATTCGGGTCTTCGCGAGATCCAAGCTGGCGATTGGTGAGAAACCTCTCAAGATCGGGATCAGCGGCGTGCACTCTCATTGGAGGCCAAGACACACTTGGGTTCGTTGCGCCAGAGGAGTAGTACAGTAGGTAGTACTAGTATCACCAGTATTAAGTAAGGATGGACCTTCGGGTTGTACATACTTTATCCCGCGTCTCGTGGAGGACGGACGTGCCTAATATAAAAAAAATGAATTCGCTTGTCCGGTGTGAGTTATTTTAGACCGTATGATGACGTGTACTGATGGCCAGTTAGTCAGCTAACGTTATCAGATACCCTCGTAAGTATTATCATGGTTATCTGAATGATTTAAGAAAAGTTATCTATGATCTACATTTGATATGATAATATCTATGAATATTCATCCGTTTCGGTTTGTGATTAGACAATAGGTCCGCTTCACTGCAAAAGTAAAATCTTTGCAGAATATAACTGAGTATGAGGAGTAGACACATTACTAAACATCTCACGAAACCCGAGGTTTTATTACTCACTAAATAATTAAAACGATTAAGTGGGTTTTTAGGAAAATATCCTCCAGTCACACATAAAGCGTAATTAGGAAAGAGACTGTAACATATACACTGATATGTAGATCGTAGGTAGTGTAGTACACCTAGTATGGGAATGCAGTATTTGATTTATTTATTTAAATCAGGCAATAAAGGCCCATATTACTGGGACATAGGAGTCAGGTAACCAACCGCGGAAACGCCGGAACTTGAATCCCTTTAGCCAAAATTCTTCCTTAGTGAAAGTCGATAAAATGGTCTGTTGGAACTCTCACCAAAATTGCACCAAATAGCGAGACTTCAACCTCACGACCCACAGGATGAATCCGGTCTTCACGCGCACTTACTCCACTACCTCCTCTGCCTTATTTTAATGACATTGGTTTCATGATCAAACTTATTAATTTATTTATTAGGCTTAAACGAACAGCTTCCTGCCCTGAGTGTCGTAATGACCGCGATTTTAATAATGAAACAATGTCATTTGTTCCTATCTGTGCCAGTGACGGTAATTATTCTAAATTGAAATACTCTCACGTGCCGGTTTAAGCTGACACTAAGTAGACTGTAGGTAAAACTACCTTTACAGATACTAATCAATACCGCCATAAACGCTAAACCGTAAAAAACAATCCACCAAAACGCGAGCGTTAATCAAAAAGTTGAAGCTGCAAAAGAAACATAAAACTCACATAATCTCTTTCCAAGCCCACAAGGACATAACTAACACAAACTTTGTTCGGTCATAAGACCTTTCGTGGTAGTATTCCAGCTCGTTCCATTTCACCGAACTATAAAGCGATCGCCCCAGAATCCTGGACGTTAACAATGTTTACCTAAATGGGGGGGCGCCCAATTCTATCTTCACCTGACCAGCAGAAGTTTTAAATTGGATTTTTTTACAGCGGTCCGTATTTGCTTCAGGTAGTCGGTTTTGCTATGACGAATGGTTTCTGCGATTGTTTTTCCGCTTTGCAATGGCATGTTGTAATGAAATTAAAAGGAATTCCTTTTTTCAGTAGTTCCAATCCTTTTGTTTCTACCTACAAACTAAGTGCTCAGCTTTCGGGGAAAATATTTCACTGCTTTCTTTAGCTTTGGGGATTTTTCCCCACGTATGTGTTGTTGTCTAAGACCGATCCTTGGTGCTGAGGTGGTTCGGCCAGGGTTTTCCCTTCTGAAGCTGGGGCGGGATGGCGACCTTGATTAAAGATGGTATCTATCCATTGGGTGTGCGACGGGTGAAGTGACGAATTCCCAAAACACCTGAGAGAACTCTGGGCGGTTGACTGGACAAAAACATGAAAGGCTGGCGGTCTTGAGTGTCAGTGATCAAGATCTACTTTGGGTAGTACATAAAACCCGATGGCCGATGGTCTCCTGCCTTCGACTTTATCTAACGAACTTCTGTGCTAAATCCTCTTTTCAGACGGATACACTGCTAAACAAGCTTAACTAATGATAGTGATACATATGCGAAATACGATGCTCCATAACCATCCAGATCAACACGCATCCTCTCCAACTCCGTTGTCTATTGGATCATTGTCTTCAACCTTACAGACAATGCGTTAAAGACTATAATCGATTGGCGGATAATGCCACATTTTAAAGATTATACTCGTGTGGCGTGATTCATTTATCGGTCTATTAATTTCTGACAGATGCACGCTATATTTCTTTATAGCAAAAAGAATACCTTAATAAAAATCCGCGTGAAACACAGTTGTTTATTAGTTATTGGACATGTGAATGTAGGAAGAAGAAAAATGGGTCTAGAGTATTACATTTTACAAAACTAGCATTTAACTCGTGAATCATGAACCATTTCTAGTAAGTAACAAACTCGTATTTTTTCTATTCAGTAGAATTTTGGGACTCCCTTAAATAAAATTAAAATGTTGACCTCCGTACCGTTATTTTCGCTAAATAAAACGCGGAATAGAATGTGAGCGAAATAAAAAATTGTCCTTTCTTTTCTAAAACGATTTGTTAGTGCTACTTACTAGTACTTTTACTAAAGGCTGTTGCCAAACTAGTGGCGCTATCTAGTGCGTCGGCTATCACATCGCGATGCATCAGCTGTTCAATCTGCGTGCGCGGTCGTTGAATTGCGTAAGAGTTTCTCTGGATAAAACATAGGTGGCGTTACTGGTTAGTACGATGATATTTTTTTGATCATTGCAGAATGTTACTATTGTATTAAAACACAATACCACAGTACATATATGAGATATAACAGTATCTCAACTACAGCCACTTAGGAATCTTAAGATCTTTCTAGATGCGCGTTCCATTTAATACAATCATTTCTACGTACACATGTGCAGTACGCAGACCTAGTACTGCCGACTACCCCGACTTGCACTTAAGTTTACTGTCGGTTGTTTTATACCGTACGTTTGTAGTTCGTACGGATTTGTTTAACTGCTTTAAGCTATATCTCTGCTGTCTACGACAATACACACGTTGCCCAAACTGTGAGACAGGGAGATGCTTTAGATAACTATCATAAGCTCTTAACGTAGAAATGAAGACAGGAGTTTTTGTGGCTAGAGGAGTACTTTTAAGTGTAGTGTATTCAAACCTCTAAGATTAAGGAGATAAGCAATAAGTTTTCTGATGTGGCGCGTATGGCCTAACCTACCTAACCTAAAATTTATTAAAGTAAAATAGAACATTCACACAAGGTCCCCAAGTTCGGATCCCAGCGGAAGGGTTCCCATAAAACTGGCTGTGTTCCCCGTTGTTCCATCCGTTGGGCAAGAAACGAGCCAGCCCTATGGTAATCATGACTTTCTTTATTCGTGAAGGAACTAAGAACTACTACCGACAGAGAATCGCCTTTAATTTCAAATTAGTCATCCATGCAATGCAAACAATGTATGGTGCCCTGAGTAAAAAAATGTTTTTCCTCTATGACACACCATTTGACAAATTAAAATTCGTAGAAACAAAGACGTTAAAATTGTATGTGTGATATGACCCTCGCGCGTCATAGGTACGTATTTAACGTTATTATTACAACAACACTCTTTCACCTTTGTAAAACAGCTGTTATTTAAACTGCTGTTATTTTGTTTATTAGTGTGGGCGATGGGCTAGCAACCTATCACTGCAATATCACATTTTGTCGATCTTTTATACCCACATTTATGCTAAAAGTGGCGCTGGAACATACGTTTCATGTGCTCTGCCTACCCCTTTTGGGAATAAAGGCGTGAATGTATGTATGTATGTATTTAAAAAAAAACTAGGGAAAGAGTGCAAATACCACTAAGGCTTTTGGCGAATAGCACAAATAAATAGTGACATCGGAACGAAATTATGATCAATTGATCGTGATCTCACACTACAATGTATCCACGTACAATGATAATTGAATGTGGAGGTGTTGATTTCCTCACTGGATTTCTTACAGTAACAATGTTCTACTAAAGTAAGTAAGTATAATCCCTACTAAACTTACTTCCGGTTGTTTTTTGAAAGTCAAATTACGTCGTGAGGTAATTTAACCAGGCAATGTGACAGCTACCTACGTCATATCGCCTCGTCCCCGACTGACTCCCCCTCTAGTGTGACTCGGGGAATGTACATATATACTCGCGTTAAAAACTACGATAGCGCTAGTCAGAAAATTCCAGATTGAAAACTCACTTAATTTTACCTTCCTCTAGCAGTGACTGAATAAGCGCTTCGATTGAACAATAAGATTGTTAATTAAGTCTCTATCTCTCTCTCTCTCTTTATTAAAAATAATAATAATACGGTCGCAACAAAAACACAACATCGAACAGAAAATAAAATAAATGTAGGTAGGTACTTAGGTTATGCGCGACAATAGGCTCGAGGCTCGGCGTTTGCAGCTAGCCTGTCGACCTGTAATTCATCTCTAGCTCTCTATCCTGTCTCAAACCCTCTCTCGCTCGCACTATCATACCTTCTTAAGCATAGAAGAGAGGGACGCAGCTGTAGCAGACTAAATAAGCGCTTCGGTCGCATGTGGTTACTGAATCTATCAAAGTGTTGCAGGCCCAGGACCCATCATTTTATGGTGGAGATTATTGAATGTGGCCGATTTTTTACAAAACTGTCATTGGAATGGGAATCTTTTACCTTGGACAGTAGAGTTGCTTTTTACAAGCTTTATATTAACTTGATCTGTTCGTATGTAAGTATATAAGTATGTAAGTTGTCCGTGAAAATTTGCAATCCATTTTTCAGTCACTTGCCGTTATCCGATTGAGCTGAAAGATTGGGTATTAGTATAGTTTGGATGACAATTGAATGTTATGGTACCATCGAGCTGATCTGATGACGGAGACAGAAGGTGGCCATGGGAATTCAGTATTTAACTGACGTGGTTACGTCGAGACCAAAATCAACGGGGTTCCGTTGAGTTTGGGCTCGTTTGAATCGTCTCAATGAGTAGTTGATGATGGTATACAGAAAAGTACAGTCGGCAATAAAAGCTTGTACCAAAAATGTTTTTTTTTGACAGAAACCAATTTGATACAATTCGGCTAGCTCAAATAGTCTTAAGTACCCAAGGTACGTCGTAGGTACTATGTTTATAAAAGTGATTTTACACTGCTCGAACACGTCTGCGAACTTCCGACTCCCCAGTCAGTTCTAACAAGATTACCACTGCTACTAATGATTGCGTTATACTATTACTAGACGCTGTCAAATCGAGTTAAACTCTAAGTGGCGCTTGTTAGAGTTGATATTGTTATGCAGTTAAACTCCGCCCGCATGGAAAGTTAACGTTTAGGTTTGAGTTATTGTTACTTTAGCGCTGAACCTCAGGATGTGGGTTCGATTGCTATCGGTAAGGATTATTCGATTATATTTATGTTATTTAAGTTTTTGGATGCCAATGAAATTTATAGTGACCACGAGTTGTGGTGTAGCACACTGGCCATTATAGTTGCCATTCCGTACCATCTGTGGTAGATAATTATAGTAGTAGTGAAAAGTGTGAAGACAGTGTATGAGGGAAAGTTGATGGTACAGTTGGAAGGGGAAGACCTGATCGAACTCTTTCCGGCCAAATCGGAGATATACTGAAGAAAGGTCAGGTCAAGAGTACAGTTAACCGACGAGCATGTAATGTATGCAGAATGTAATGAAAGTGAATGAAGGTTTGTCAAGATCGTAGCAAGTGGAAATCCGTGATCTTTGCCTACCCCTCCGGGAAATAGGCGTGACTATATGTAGGTATACTAGGAGTAGCAAAACTCTTTATTACACACTAGCTGCCCGCACGGCTCTGCCCGCATATTGCTAAGAAGGAAGGCGTAACCGCAGGATAAAATATAGCCTATGTCCAACCAGAAACTTCATTCCATACGCAGGTAAACATTTTATGAAGTGGAAGTGGTTAATTAATATAATTAAATAATGGTGCGAAACATTAGAGAACGCAGCGAACATAAGCAGAGGCCAACAGCAAACCCCCTCGAGCCCCCCTTGAGTTTTATTTATCGCCCTTGCCTGCCGACCTACCTAACCGTGCATTTTTTATTTAACACTTTCGCGACCAAGAATCGCTACGCGCTACGCTCGTAGCCGATCCTGTAGTTTTTCTCGTATGTAGCGGAAAGCGACTACGGCGTAGGCGCCCGCTAGGCGGGTTACTGCGAACGTGTTAAGGGACCGTGTCGTTTGGTAATATTTCATAACCTAATTAAATGTGAATTTTGTCTATTTATAGTTGGCTATAACATTAACTTTATTAAATGTTTATTGTCTAACGTTTTTTTGCCTTTTTAAAGCATTTGCTAAAATACCAAATGCCATAATGTAATTTTTCGTAATAATATTTTGCTGAATGAAAATTTTTACGAAATAAAAATATTCGTATTAAAATTGTGTCAAAATTTGCATTGGCACACAAATAGTTGCTAAACTTTGTTTGCGAAATGAAAATTGAGCAAAATAAATTTGGTAAACCGTTTTACCAAATTTATTTGACAGGCTCCCACTAAAAATACCATCTGAATCAGTTTCAAAATACCATGTAGTTATTTCCACGTAAAGTACAAATAAGCTTTAAAATACCACTAGGAATCTGAGATGTAAGCATCAACCCTTCAGTCGTAATACCTAGGTAAACATTGTAGGCACTAAGCACTGAGATAAGTGGCGCTTCACGGTCTGCTCACCCCCTGGGATCAAACCAATGAAGTCAATTTTACCATCTCTTATATAATTCAGATATAAACTTGCAAATGCGACTTTACTGCCGTAACATATAATTCAATTTAGAAGAAATGTAATTGCGTAATTTGATCTTTGAGAGTTAGGTTGGCTCAGGATGTGATTTTGAACTCATATCTCGATTATTTTTATGCTGGAATTCCTACCTTTTTCCTTTGAAATTGAATCTAATTTTGAACAAACGAGGAGGCAGCATTTCCGATGCTTGTCAAATTGTATGGGAAATACACGCTGCTAAAGGAATTGTCAGAAGAGAATAAGTGACCTATTTGCTTGCTGGTTATGACTTGATTAAGAGGCTTTATTTCAATTATAAATTTTTGTTTTTGAGTGGGAAAGTTACAGATTCGTAGGGTGGCTACCGTCATTGAAGTTTGATGCAGAATAATTAACATTCAAAATTCGTGATTCTGGGGTGCGTAACTAATATCCCCCTTAATAGACAGGTTTCGGTAATGTTACGAATCCCACCGAACGGGCCGGGACGGGGCGCGTGGCGCCGCATCGCAACGGATGCGCGAGGGCCCGGTGGTAGCCGACCACAATTTAATAGAGTGCAGCAGGCAAAAGGCGGGCGGAGCCGGTCAGATGTTACGACAGTCGAGCACACGTCCGCGAGGAGCCGACCGGCCGCAAATCCATTTAAATATGAAATGTAACGTCTGTATATTAAACGCTTCAAATTCCTTTGTCAATTTGTAAAATGCGCTCAGGCGCGCTCCGGCCCGGCCCGTTCGGTGGGAATCGTGCATAACAGTACTTTATCTTGCATTTTCTGATGGCTCTTTCGATTTCATTAAACAATTTATTATTATTTAGTTTTGTATAGTTCAAATTTTCTAAACTAAGCTCATGAATGGCCATTGTACTGAGCTCATGAATGCCTTTGTTTGTGGTCCGAACAAAGGCTATTCAAGACGAGCGCGTACCTCATTTGCAAAAAATAATTAGCGCCACAAAATGTTCTTTGAATAATAAACTCTATCTTCTTTTACAACAGATTCCAAATTACCATAGCGCCTTGTACCTGGCTCGCTGAGAGCGGGTTTTTGTTATCTTTAAGTCCGTTTTGAATCTATTGAATAAGACGATAGAGTTCATTATATAATGAACATTTTATGTGGCGCTAATTTTTTTTGCAAATTTGGTCCGCACGCGTCATGAATAGCTTTTGCTCGGACCGCAAACAAAGGCATTCATGAGCTCAGTACAATGGCCATTCATGAGCTTAGTTTAGAAAATTTCAACTATATACTACGACGGTGGCATACGGTCTGCCTGATGGTATGCAAACACCGTAGCCTGTGACCGCTCGCGAATCCAGAAGAATCACAGTTACCTATTTATTGATTTATTTATTTATTTATACTTAAGGAGTACCAACAGCTGCAAAACATGATATAACCATACCATATATAACCATGATATACTATGTTATTTACCCTTTATTGATCTAGGGATTCGTTGTGTTCACAGCTGGAGACAAATGCAGGTCTCTCGCTCTCAACACAGCACTTCCTCGGCAGCTCTGGCCACCTTCCTCACCAACAGGAACAGCACACCACATAGCTACAAAGCAAGTAGTGTTGATATTATGGTTACGGTCTTCTGTAAGGCGGTCATCTTATCTTATCTTATCTAGATGAGGGCCCTGTCGGATACACTTCGACCCAGTGGGATCTTTTGTGCATTTGCCCTCTCCTTTATGTCTACTCCTAAGCTCGCTCCATCACAACGCCGCCGCATCCCGCACGGCGGGCGGAGCGACGGTACGGTTCACAACGTTCTGCTAGTTTCTCAGTTTGTATATAAATTCCGCACGGTACTTCACACTGCACCGCACCTCCGTCCGGCGAAATTTGTACGCGGCTCCGCACGCGTGGGGCGCAGCGGGATGCGAGTGTATGATGCGCGTAAAGTGGTGGTACTTCCCCAGTTGCAGTTGGGCTGCTTCTAGATGACATTCCGATGAGCTCTGCCTCTATAAGCCACACTGCCCCGCCTCTCTTATTAACTTATTATCTTCTTCTACCTAGCGTTATTTATTTATTAAAAATATTTAACATGAAATTACACAAAATCCAAAGCGTCATGAAAACTAAGACTACAATAACACCTTAAACAATTCATTACATCGGTACCGTGGTGGACAGACCACTGAGGTCCAACCATCGCCTCACACTAACTATCTCAGGCAATCATATAATCACAGCCACCTATCGCCACGCAAACAGATCGCCCTCAAGTGCCATTGTATACAAGGTGTAACAAAAATGGGGTATGAACCGATCAAGGGCTTAACAGGTATCGTGTTCTGATAAGAAAAAACAGAAAAAAAATCTTTTACGATTTTTTTTTTAACTTTAGTATGGAGCGTTGGCCGACCGGTGCGACAAGCTCCATTGAAATGTAAAAAAAACGCCCCAAAAAAATTTTTTTTTCTATTTTTTCTTATCAAAACACGATACCTGTTAAGCCCTTGATCGGTTCATACCCCATTTTTGTTACACCTTACCTAATACAGATGTTATCTCGGCCTTTGCCTGGGTCTCTTACCTACTTATTATAATCGCAGTTAATATAAGTATAGTACAGTTAATATGTAGGTGAAACGAAATTTAAACACGTACTATAACAAATTGGTTTGTGACATTTAATTTCCTGAAACTGAGACGAGGGCGAAATAGATTTGAAATTCGCGGAGAAATAAACGATTTGAAATTCACCTGAATTCCTCAAACTCGTCTCTCAATCAATATCACATATAAAAGACATCTTTACTACGTTTAGAATAAAGTTCAAATTGTAAAATTAACGGTTGAGTGATTAGCAGCTTCACAGGTAAATTGGGACATAATTTCTTGACTTTTCGGTGGAGTCATATGAGCATTGACAAGTGTAGGTTACACATGTGCGTATATATTTGTGCTGTGAGCTTTGGTTCAAAAACTGCACTCCGTAAAATTTGGTGACAACTCTATTGATACTATTAAATCCTATACCTAGTACCTACTGAGTATTTTGCATGACCATTTATGTATATTTCTGTTGTTTAAAAGTTGACTCGTTGAGCTAATGCCTCATGCATGACTCAGTCATGACATTAAGCATCTGGATTTATTTGTACATTAAGTTTTCTTTATATTGTACAAAAGATTAAATACAATCAAATAAATAAAAATCAGCCCTGACCTGATATTGTTTTCTACCTGATAGTAACTACCTCTATACTTCTACTGACTAATATCACTTATTTACTGTAAAATGGGACATGATTTAGTTTACTTGTTACTAAACATACCTACATACATAACAACACACCAACACGCAAGACCCACCCAGCAAGGACCCACCCATACAAGGTTGTCTGGAAGAGATCGTTCTCTAGCGATAAGACCGCCTGTTGTTGCCTTGTATTAAGAGTCCGTATCGGCCCGGAAAAAGTTCGATTCTAGGTATTATTACCCGCCTCCGAGCGCGCCAGCGGCAGCGCAGGTATTGTAGTGGGGGTCGAGCGAGGCGGCTAGGTCGGCGTAGAGTAGTTTTGATACTTTAAGGCGCCGTAGGTTCATGGTCTTCTCTCCCTCTCACTGAGAATAAGCGTGAACGAGATGGAAGTGCGTGCTCGGAAGCGCGGGTATCATGTTTTTTAATTTTAATTTTTTGGCCGTTTAAATAAAATAAAAAGTTATCACTGAGTTCTCTCAAAAATATTGCCGATTTTTAGAAGCAATTTTAATATTTTTAGCTTTTGTGCATAACTTGTTACGAATATTTGAAGTGTATTTTAGACCTATGTTCGTGATTTTTTTCTATCGTTTCGAATCACTGATCTCGCTGCAGAAAAGCCTCAAGATTAGTATTCGTATTTTTTGAAACCATATTATTATAGACAGACGCATTATATTGTTTCAAAGACTCTGTTCGCTTAACTTCGCCGAACCTACGGCGCCTTAACCGTTTTATCTGACTTTTCCGTTTCTTAACATTTATATGTACCTATATGTATTTAAATAAAATATCAGGTAATGTGGAACTCTATCGTTCATTATAATGTATTTATGTAATTATTAAAAATTCAGAATTCATTTAAGTACTTGCTTGTTTGACGACCGCTTTAGCCTCGAAGCTGGAAGTTCTGGGTTCGAATCCCGGTATGGGCATTTATTTCTTACTGAGTCATGGATATTGGTTTTCTATGAATTTAAGTATTTATTTATCTATATAAGTATGTATATCGTCGTTTAGTACCCATAGTACAAGATTTGCTTAGTTTGGGACTAGGTCGATTTGTGTAAGATTGCCCCAATATTTATTAATATTTATCTTTACTCATCTTAAAACTTAGGTTATTTATATCATTTACTAATGGCTCTGTGAGCTGTAGACCTCGCGAGTCTGTCTTTTTGCAGAACTCCGCCATTTTGAAAAATTCCCAAAAACTGGCACAAAAATTCTATATAATTAATTACCGAATCAGCTCACCAAATTTTACGAGAATCGGTTGAGAAATGCGACCTCTAGAAGAGAACAGCCGGAAACCGGATAGACATACGAAAGCATTTTTGTCCAAGCTGAAACGGAGACCTTATTCGCTTCCGCTCACTTGGTCGATAATTAATTGCTGTTAGAGTTTTCAGTTTCCAGTTTATCAAATTCTTGGTGAAAAGTTTTTACTTATTCGTTTCTTGGTTTTAGTGTAGGTGTTGAAATTAAATACCAGGTAATTTAGAAATTAAGGTACACATTTTTTTACAGTTAATTTTCCTGAAGTATAATAAGCTTCATCACCAGATAAATAAGAATAATTCGTTAACCTTCCCAGATTCCAGCATTGTGCTGATTTCGTTATAGTCTGGTTTTAATGTTTTAGGGCCACAAAGTATATTTTTTCTCCTTACTTTACCAAATGAAAGATTTGTCTTCCTATGCGCTATACTTGAATCTAAAATAATAAAACTGATCAATTTATAAATATTGTATTATAGTATACTACTTCAGCGACATGAATAGTAAGAATCTGAGCAAGGAAAAGATGGGCGATAAAAAAAATGGAGATAAAACATGTGACACAGATGTGTGTTGAGACCTGTCATCGAAGCAGATCATCATCCTCCTAGCGTTGTTCCCGGTTGTGCCCCTAAGGAGGCCGTGGTCCGCTTTGACACCGAAGCAGATGTTAGGTAAAATTACATAAATATGGTTAAAACCAGAAATGATTAAAAAGGCTACAAAAGTAGCACCAGGACAGCAGGAAGCAGCAGTTCATACCACACAGATAAAGGCAATAGGAATAAGATTCCGTTAATTGGAAATATTACAAACGGCTGTCAAAATTAAGAAACTGCAAAATAACATCCTGAACAGTCCAAATAATTCAGGAGAGGACGTCTGTGCCCAGCAGTGGGTCGTATATATAGGCTGATGGTGATGAAAATTCGATGACGTACTTTTAGAATTATCGATTAATGTATATATAGATAAAACATGAAGACTAATTAAGAGCCTCCTTCTATGGAACATAGGTCAAAAATGTTAGTAGTACAATGAAAATATTTCCATTAGTACAAATGCAATTTCATATAAAAAGTCATAAGTAACAAAAACCATTACTTAACAAATGATCAAGACTGCCTCTTCGCGCTATAATTCCCGCTAGCACAAGCGCCCATAGCTACGTAACCTTGAAATCGACGAGCGACGTGACCGTTCCCTCGAACCGCTTGGCGGAGACTGCCCCGTCGAGCGCCGTGGACGGTGTTTTATTACGAATTTTAGGCTGATTTGAAATATTTTTTATGCCAAAATTTACTTTACACATAAATATATTTTATATTTTCGAATAGCGCTTGAACTGGAGTTTCTTATTATGTTTTCATATTTTTGCAATAATGTGCTGAATGGCCAAAAATACTGGCGATTCTTCGTGTTTTTATTAAAAAGTTGTTGGATGGAAATACGGTTTTACTCAACAATTTAATATGTAACTTATAAAATGTTTTCCACTTATTCCTAAGAAGACTATCAATCCAATATATATTTATTTGTCCATGTCGGTTTGAAATCAAATAGTTCTTCAAACCTAAGTCGTTTCACACGTCTCCGAACGAAAAATGAGAAAACAGCTGTTGGACTGAGCCAAAATATGGTAAATTGAGAGCTATATGTAAACAACCTTTCCATTTATTCAACTTGAATTGAAATTATCTTTCATATTACACAATAAAATCTGTAGGAAAACGAATATTTAGTGAGATATGACCTCAAAAAGTTTTGCGAATTCAGCAAACGGCTGTATACGGACTCTTAATGTTTTATGTTTTGTTAATAGTTTTTTCTCTCTGTGGTGCACAATAAAGTATATTGTTATTATTATTATACAATATAAACTGACCCTGAGAGGTAGACAGAATCTCGTCACTTGTTTGTCATGATCGCAGAACGTATTCTGGCTTCATTCATGACATTCTTCATAAATGCTCTTCAGTTTAGGGTACTCTTGAAAATAAGGAAATATGCACACTGTAACGGCCTATTATTTTTACCATCTATCTTTCTGCACGATTTCCATTCTAGTGTAGCATTCTTGTTTGCTTTCCATACCGTTGAAATAGCATCCAGAGACCGCAAAGGCTCTCGCATTGCTCGTTTAAAATAACACATGGAGAATTCTGCTTGAAAGTTCATTTTATTTCTCGATTGTAATACAAACATTACCAGTATTACTAAGTATAATGCATATATAGTATTAGAGCAATTATATTTTAGCAAAAGTTAGGTATGGATTCTTATCTATACTATCAATAATAATACTATAAAAAGGAAAAGTCTGTGAGATTGTAGTTTGCCAGTTTATATTTTTCCGTTTTCGGTAATCTCCGGAACCGCTAATCCGATTTCAAAAATTCTTTTACCTGTGTAGAATGGACATTCCGGATAGTTTGAGGCTATATTTTATTTATTTATCGATTTATTTATTTGTTGCAGTATGGGTCTTACAAGATGTTATATACATATAAATATAGTTACAGCATAATCCTGTTAGGGTACTGCAACATTACAATAAAAAAATAAAAAAATACGTGTTCTAGATGAATGCATGCAACACGCTCACATGTGTAGGAATTCTAACTTTTAATTGAAATTACGAAACAAAAAACACATATAATAATATACATAAATCGTCTTTACAATTTTACAAAAGGGTGTCAATAGATAATATTATATTATAACTAACTAACTAATTTGGCTCAGGGACCCAAAGAGGGTCTTGGCCTCCGAAATGAGAGCACGCCATCTGTCCCGATCGTGCACAACTTCTTGCCAGTTGCCGACTTGAAGATGTCGCAGATCTGCCGGCACACTGTCCTCCCAGCGGTACCTGGAATACTATATCCCATAAAAACATTCCATGTAAAAAAGAGGCCAAGTCTCGAAACTCTTCCACCATAAAAAGTTGTGAGATATTTCGTAGTACCAAGTCTCAGGCATTCTTATTTTTCTTTATTTGCTAGCTAAATTATAACAGATTATAACAATTATCATTCAATTAGGTTTACAAGTTACTGTGGAAATCATTGATTCTATTTTCGCTTTTTATTGTCACCGGTATTTTGTTATAGATTTCGATACATCTATAATATGGGCTTTTCTTGTATAGATCCATTTTAGGTGCCGGCAGGGTCAATTGGTTTTTACGCCGTGTGCTTTTTAACAAAATCGAACAGTGTTATATTTTTTTAACGAATTATTCCGCTGGGTTGCTTGAGCTTTTAGCAATATGAGGGCAGCTAGTAATAAATAATAATATAAAACGAATAACATCTAGGTCGTTGTACATTATCATTTTACTTAATTCAGAAAAATATAGTACTGTTTTTTAATTTTATACAACGACGGTGGCAAACAAGCGTACGGCCCGCCTGATGGTAAGCGGACATCGCAGCCTATAGACGCATACAACTCCAAAGGAGTAACATGGGCGTTGCCGACCCTTGATATGTTTGAGGATTCGCCGGGTTGACAGCTGAAGGAACAAATTCCCTAGCTCTCAACACAACGCATCCTCGAATGATCATTTGTTTTGTACTTCTGCGTTGTGGATATGTGACAATTTTTTCAGGATTTTTGAAATTAAATAGTAGGATTGGTTCCATTATGTACAACACAGACCTGTATGATTGCGACATAATTTATACGCCTAGACCGTTAATTGCCCACTTTGGTCCCTGATTTTGAGTCTGAGACAATATCCTATACAAACTTTTGTCTCCAATGACCCTGGCAATGGAGTCAGGCGATCGTGACGCCTATTACAACCACGGTAATCGGTAACTGAAGTAATTTCACACTCTTCTGTTTTAATTGCCGAATTATCCAAATGGCTCGTTCAAGGTAAGGCATCACCTGAAGTGGAATGTGTTACAGGAGACAGCTGGAGCGATTTTATAAGATAAGCGGGTGTGCCTAAGCAAGTAAACATGTTGATACTATTGACAGGTTGAAACATAAACACGTCATATAAACTTAAAATGAGGTATTATACAAATTACATTTTTCTAGTCATTTTGTTATGTAGGTATATCTTACCTTAGTCAGTTTTTTTATCACTTTATAATTGATATTTCGGAGTTAGAACTTCAACACGTGCGTCTTGCTACGATTTGGTGACTTACTTTCATACCGCCATAAGATTAAGCAGCTGCATTCTTTTATCTGTAGAAAACGACGAACTGTTGCTAATTATATACCTATATACATACAATTCTATTGTCTAGTCAAGGATATAATTTGTAGCCATAATTTTAAAACGAAAATCTTTCCAACAACTTTTTGTCACCTACGAATAACGGATGTTAAAGATGTGTCATCTTGAATTGATTGACCCATCTACAACATACCGACTCCCGTGACTTGCACCCCCGTTCCACATAAATCACGCAGTCTTCCGGCTATCAGTGTGAATTATCGACCAGGCGCGCACGCGCCTCCGTGAATCGCTGCTGTAATTAACTAATCTGTCTCTAATGACGCAAACTCCATCTTTGTTCCTATTGTCTCGCCTACACATAAGTTGGTTGCTCAATGACGTTTATTTATTTTATAAATAGTATTTTGTAAAAAGTTACCTGAAACTCATTGTCTGTTTAACGGTGTTTTTTTTTTTTAATTTTCTTTAACAGATTCGATGGTTAGAAGGTAACTACCTGCAACCCAAGGAAGGTCTTGAGATATTTTTAATCCCAAAAATAATCCCCTAAATGGCGGACACTCAGGGTGGAAGTCTGTGTGCATCATCATCATATCAGCCGAAAGACGTCTGCTGCTTTACATAATATGCCTCCCCCGAAGAGCGCCACAATGACCGGTGCTGCCCCACCCGCATCCAGCGGACTCCCAAAACCTTTACCAGTGTGCTAGTGTCTTATTTTATTACATGAAGATGTTGTTTTAACAAATTCGCAGCCACTAAAAGGCATTCATGTTGAACTTTAATGTATTTAGAATATTAAATGAGATAATAATCTATTATGCTTAGCGTGGCATAGTGTATTCGCGCCATAAAACTTGAGGTTTTCTCAAGAAGGGATTAAGTTTCTAGTATAGTTAAGGCTATTATATCCTTTTAACTAGGGACCGGACGAGAAAGTTTCCCATTCTAAATGAGCTAAATGCTATAAACAAGTAAAAGTAACGTCCATTAACACTAAACGATCTTTTAACTCTATTATAATGTTAGGGTTCGCGGTAAACGGTCTTCACTTGCGGAAAAGATCTTGGATTTTGCACTTTGGTCTTATATTCTTTGTTACATTAGGCCATTATTATCTCCTTTATTTAATATAATCTCAGGATAGGCTCTTTACTATATTCTTATAAAACTGAAATATAAAGATGTACAAAATATTAAAACATTATAAAAACCCGTGTCGTGTCGGGTTTGAATATCACCACCCCCTTTCTTCCCGTGGGTGTCGTAAAAGTCGACTAAGGGAAGCAGGGTTGAAGTGTGTTGTGGGCGATGGGCTAGCAACCTATCACTGCAATATCACATTTTGTCGATCTTTTTTATACCCACATTTATGCTAATAGTGGCACTGAAACATAAGTTTCATGTGCTCTGCCTACCCCTTTTGGGAATAAAGGCGTGAATGTATGTATGTATAAAAATCCGTTTAAATTCTAACCTAGGGTGCCGCCGGCAGCCTCAATACGGTATTTGACTAATATCAAATCAGCTTATTTTTATGAAACGTCAAAAACGCTCCGTTTACTTGCTTGCGATGTCACAATCAAATGTCCTTATTGTTAGTTTTTATGAATTTAAAAATCTTAGAATAGCAAACATTAAATTAAAGATTGATACTCTCCGAGTATTTTCGTAATGTGTATCTGTTCCTAATAAAAAAAACAATTTATGGTCATTGTTGTCAAATACCCATATTGGCTGCGCCATACTGACCGACTCTCTAATCCGTTTGAAGACCCAATGTGGCCAAGTCCTGAAATTGCCAAAATACAGTCTAACTTACTTATATCTGGTTACAAAAATACGAATAGGTATCTGTCCGAAAGCCCGATCCGCCTAGCAAAAATGTGGACGCTGATTTCAATTGAATATTGAAGTAAAAGGTTAGGTTTGTGTTTTATCCGTAAAAAGTAAAAATTAGCGGAACATAACGAAATGTGAATTCAGATAAATGACTCTTCGGAATTATGTATGTATGTCCCGAGGATGTCCCGAGGATAGCCCTGAGACCTCGACAGCGCGACTTATTGGCTGTGCCGCCGTCGAGCACCGTGTCGCTCAGGAACTCGCCGTTGCCTCGCGCCCTCTCACTTCTCAATGCGCTCCTGCGGGGCTAGCACAACTGACGCCGCGCCGCGACGCGAGTCGAGAAAGATCTACCCTGCTCTTTCTTTTTGCTCGGTGCGAGTGAGACAGGAGACAATCAGTCGTGCGCGAAGCGACTAAGCAGCAAGTTGTGCTAGACGTACTGACATCAACACCCGAGTGCGACTTGTTTGCGTGGCGATGGGCTGCAGTGTATAGTGAATGCTTGAGATTCTGCGAGGCGATGGATGCTAGATGCTCAACGGTTCCAAATTAAGCTGTTTGATATTTATTATTGTGAACCTTTTATTATTATATAAATTTTGTGACGCATAGGTTTATAACTGTAATGTCATAAAACTGTTTTATAAATAAATAAATAAATAAATAAATAAATAAATAAATAAATAAATGTAGTGTAACGACGCCTCTCCCCACGCTAGTATCTTGTAAAGTAAATGGTGAAGCCAGTGAAAAGAGAATAGTTACCTAGTTACTTGCAATTTTCCACTAAGGAAGTCAGCACATTCCTCTACGATGCCTCTGGGATTAGGTTGATTAATGATGCTTGTAATTAGTATGTTACCAACACTTGGCCTTTATTTACGTTAATATCATTATATTGCACGGTCAAGTGTAAGGATGTCTACACTCAGTCAAATCAGCAATTTATTATGAAACGTCAAAACTGGTCTGATTATATGGAGATTGTAGGGAAATTTGACGTTCTCTGTCTGCGTGCCCCGTTGGTATTGATATAGACCTCACTTGAAATAAGATTGGCATCACCAAAAATGAGTCTGCTTGTGATAATATTTTTGACTGAACCCAGACATTAAAAGACTATTCTAAAATATTATGGCAACTTTGCATTTCGTATTACGTTACGTAGTCATAAGCCGTTTAGCGGACTTTTAATGTAAATTGCATTCGGAAACAATTTACAAGCGTAATTTAATTGTCTTGGCGAAACGGAGAAATTAATTAAAATGTTTCGTCAAGATCCTGTGGAAAAAACGGGATTGTTAAACGGCCTTATTATTTTGGGTCTTACAGGAAATTTGGAGCTTATGTAATTGATTGTTTTCATTAATGGGAATTCGGTACAAACTACCCAGTCCTAAATCTGTTGCCAGGGCTTTGATCTACGACTGCTGAAATCGAACAGAAATTGACTAGGAATAAAATTGCTGCAACTTGTTGCTACCTTTTTAAGAATTGGTTACTCGTTAGAGACGAGTGAGTGAATACATCGTTACAAATACAATTCGATTTTGCAGACCAAGAATAGAACCCTAGCAAAAATTGTTAAAATGTAGTATACGAATAATGAATAACTATGATTGAGGATTATCATATATAATACTTTATTGATCCTAGAAAGATCTTATAAATAACTATCACACAATTACTGAAAAATTGGTTATATCTTTTATCTTTAAACATTTATTCATTTGGCACATTTGGCGGACTGTGCGAATATTCATAACCCTATAGTCAACTAGTTACTTTTGTATATGTATACATACATATATTTCGTTCAGACTTCATTTAAGTACGTCATTCAGTATTTTAATACATCATTAAAATGCAGGTCCCGGCTGAAGCCCTAATGTTGGTACACTAATTTGGGTCGATCTTCTTTTTTACGGACAATGTCATACATTTTGTTCGAAGTATAATTTATTCACGGTTACCGAGTTCCAATGAAAGAAAGTTGCATTTTTTATTGGCATTAGTAATGTTTCCTTTAAGGAAAATAAAGTACAATACAATACAATACAATACAAATACTCTTTATTGCACACCTCACACAAACAAAGCAGCAGAAAAACAATACAATAACATGTAGGTAGAGGTAGACAACAGGCGGTCTTATCGCTGAAGAGCGAAAAGTAAGAAGCGAGAAGTATTTTTCCTCTGAGTTAGTTTTTAGAAAATGCTGTGACAGAGTAGCCTGAGGACCGCACTGCGTCTTACCACTCTGTCACGGGATTCTACAAAAAAATAAGTTTAAAAAAGTGTTACAGGTTAGAGAAACTGAAGAATGACGTGGTGCAAAATTTGTATAAAAGGAACAACGAGGTACATTTATGAATAAAAACATAACAACCAATACTCTGACGACTCGCAGAATATGGGTAAGGGACGGCCCATTTGCCTCTGTACTATGCACCATTACGGCCGTTACAGTTATGAACACATAGTTGCTTCAGGAAACTGCAGCAATTATAATACTTAATTTAAGTTCACAACTCAAAATAACAACACTAAGCGCGCTCAATTTACCGCAAAGGAGCTAGTTTTCGCTGAGCATATTTTCAGCGAACTCATAATATTTTCGAATGAGAATACCAACGTCCCAATCATAACGTGAATAGCTCTAGCTTTTAGTAGATTAGGCCATTATATCACAATGAGATCCCCGATTCACTTCGGAGCATAAAATAAAAATACGACCTATTTGCACAAAGCAACCAATAAAGGGAACAATTTCAGTTATTCATGCTGTTGCTGTATTAACATATCTCCCATAGTTGTGACTTTATTCGCTCTCCATTGCGAACGCGCCGAGTTTATGAGCGAGATATTTCGGATTCTCATGCCGGCTCAGCAGTTTTCAGCTCAGCTCTAACACAATGATTTATTGTTTCAGATGCCAGCGATGTAGCGGCGCAATCACAAACTGCGTAAACGTGAAAAGTGCTCGATAATTCCGAAGTCGCCTCATCCCTCAACTCGCGCGTGAAACAGTTACGATAAATTCTATGTTCGAAAATGTGGGAATGTGATTGGTTTACGCGACCAGCGCTGTCTTGATTAGTGATGTGTTGTGTCGATAGTGGTTATCGGTAGTGGTCGAGATGGCGACAATGGATTTGACGAACGAGGTGGTCCGGTTGAGGGCTGAACTAGAGAAGGTGTCTACTGAAAGGGACATGCTTCTCTGTGAGGTGTCGAACCTGCGGAGGGAGCTCGAGCTTAGCGAGTTGAAGAACTTGCAAGATGACAGGTGAGTGAATTGTAGCTAATGACGTGTCTGGAATAGAGATAATAACGGTGGAGTGGCCGTGTTGGGTATACGTATGGGGTTGGTTTCCGCACAAACAAAGGGCTCGCGTATTGTAGGTCCTTTGAAACGCTCGACAGTTCGTCGGGTGCTCCTCACTCCACGCTACTCAGTTGGTACAAGTTAAAGGGTTATTGTACCAAAAATGTCGCTATGAGAAACAAGGTGAAAATTAATGTGTTTTACTGTTTAGCCAGTTAGAAAATAAACCCCACTTTTCAATTAATCTTCTTGATTTATTTAATACATGCAATATAAAAACTATTTATTGCACAAACGAAACAGATACATATAGAAACAAAACTACCCTCAGGGAACATAAGGGAACATTTACCCATAAGGAACTTCTTTAATTGTATAGGCTTCCGATTACGGAAAAGTGGTGTTACTGTTTTAATTTTGTGATATTGTAGTATTATAGGCCTGACAATTTCAATACCTTGATATTATTCTTATGAAGACATTCAGTGTTATATTCTCATAATATTCATAATTAACAAATCCAAATTAAAACCGTTTGTGTTCATTGTTTATTACTTGAAATGCGTTCCGAGTAGTTTTATTTTATTTATCTATTTATTGATAAGGTTAAATAAATACATATGTAGTAAATAAATTAAATGTTTAGTAGTGAGTTGAAATATTACTAAAGTATAGGCCGTACTTCCCGTTATTTATGTAAAATCGATGTCAAAAATGTGTTTACTATTAAGACGCCTACTGTTCAAAGGGTAAGCTTAATTTTTACGTTCACTGTTTAAGGGGCTACCCGAGGTTCTCATTGACTCATTTTTGACAAGTTTTGAATCGTATCTCCTACTTTTGCACTACAGATAGAAAATTATAAGTCAAACGGCTATCGGTTCTTCAATCTTTTATCTCCATTTTTGTCTACCGGATTTAAAAAAAAAATTAATACTTAATTTTCTATGTTTTTTTAAACGTTGTCTAAAAAAACACTTATTTCGTATCTCTATTGACGTGAAAGATCTAACATATACGAAATCTACATGTTTGGGTTAGCCTATGACGTCTCTAAAAACGAGTCTAGGGTTTTCATTTTAAACTAATTACGAGTAACACGAAAGTTATGGCCAGTAAACCAGTTTTATGGCCTAAAATTGTTCAACTTTGATGCCAAATGTCTCGAAAACAATGAACTTTGAAGTAAATATGGGATAGTATATTGCTCTTAATAGAATAGCTACAAAAATATTAGAAAACCAAGGGATTCAGATCGAATGTCATTGGCGTATTGGGAGCTCCTTAAGCCATTTTAGGTAGCCGCAACTAATAATACCAACAAAACCGGTCCCGCTGGCGTTCGTAAATCCGCTCGATCTTCTAACTTAAGCCGCGCACACGCATGCCTATTACTTCCATTGTCGGCGGCTGAGTTTCCGACGTATCTGACGTCAGAAGGTCCTTTCCTCTGAATAGGCCCTTAAAAATGGTGCTGACTCCATTTTTTCCGTTCAACTTTTTTTCGAACCCGAATAAATTATTCAGCATGTGCCGGGGGAGGATTCGGGTTTGTTAATTATTTTTTGATTCAATTTGCAATACGCGAATGTTGCGAATGGGGAATTTGAATACTTCAGAAGATAATTATTTGATCAGTTTATTTCTGAAGCCTTTGTATGAGAATTGACTTCGGTTCATGCGAAAAGTAACACTAGGCTACCTTACGCAAAAAGCAGACAAAATATTGAATTATCAAAAAACCCACTTTTTTGACACCCACACTTTTTCACAATTTTCAGACGCCCGCGGCCAAAAAGGAATCCGGTCAGACAGTCTTATTTATATGAAAATTTCTGAAACATGGACAGGCGGCGTTAGATTTATCTCGGCATAGGCGTTCTAAAATATTAAATAAAAAGAGTCGTGTACATCAGTTGTCAACAACTTGCCTGTAGCCTGTAGGTACGTGGTGTTGGTATTTATTATTAATAATAAAAATTAAAAAAAAATCATAAACCTTGTGATAATGATATCAACAAAGCGAATTAGGTTATTTGAATAAGCGGGCACAGAAAAGCAATCATATTGTTATGGTCGTGAAAAATGTTATAAATATGAAAGAAATGATGGATGTATCACAAATGACACATGTCAGTGTCAGGATGACATTATAGTGAATGATGTTTATTGTTAATATAATAATAATAGTAGAGATACTGTACCTATGTTGGGTTCTAGATAGTCAGGTGGTGGTTAAAATCGTGTCAAAGGGGTCAATTTCAATGCTAACATGTTTGTCGTAATCGAATTTATACTTTCGCGAAACATGTTTATAAAAATACTTATAATTACGGTTGAACTTACCGTATTCAATTTCGCTTTCTGAATCAAACGACACTGCCGCGATAACACTCATCCTGCAGAATAACTCCTGAAGAGTTCAAAACATATCACCCGTAGCGACATTTCATCATCATTCATCATCATCATATCAGCCGAAAGACGTCCACTGCTGGACATAGGCCTCCCCCAACGAGGGCCACAATGACCGGTCCCGCGCCACCCGCATCCAGCGGACTCCCACGACCTTTACTAAGTAATTATTAGTATGATGTTTGTCATACTAAAGTGTATACATATCTTAAGATATCATAAATGACGAAGTAGGTAACTCTGTGCACCCAACAGTGGCGAGGCATCATAGGTACAACTCGATTCCTGCCGGCTTGCCTGTTTTATGAGTTTTGTAAAACTTAAATAGTTTAAATGCCTTTTTGCATCTACTCTTGAAGAAATGAGAGGCATCGCGAGTACTCATAATCATAACTAAGAATCGCGTATTTATTCGAACATGATGAGTGATACCGTGTGGTGTCGGGTTAGAGCCCGTGTGGTGTCGGGTTAGAATTTCACCACCCCCTTTCTTCCCGTGGGTGTCGTAAAAGTTGACTAAGGGAAGCAGGGTTGAAGTGTGTTGTGGGCGATGGACTAGCAACCTATCACTGCAATATCACATTTTGTCGATCTTTTATACCCACAGTTATGCTAAAAGTGGCGCTGGAACATACGTTTCATGTGCTCTGCCTACCCCTTTTGGGAATAAAGGCGTGAATGTATGTATGTATGTATGTTGAGTGATATTCGACTTTAAAGACGCTTGTGAGCCGTTTATTATACTCTTAAAGAAATTTACTTAAATACCAAGACGGTGGCATACAAGCACAGGGCCTAACTCCAGAGGAGTCACGAGCGCGTTGTTAACCCTTTAATGATTCGAGGATTCGTTCTAACGATAGCTAGAGACTTAACTCCGGGTTATTCGATATGTTTTCCGCCACGCCATTGCTACCCAATTGTGTTTATTCGGTATCTGGTTACTTTTCTGGGAGAATCAGGTATGCCAAGTGGTCTTATCATTTAAATCATAGTTTGTTATAGTTTAGATGGCGAAAAGTATACGTAAAACCAACCATTACCGACATCTATTTTTTAATTGTTACCGTCAAGTAGGGTTGGAACATTAGGACAAACAATAGCTACTCCAGTACACGTGCCACCCTGCGATCAGTTTTGTGGCGTCTCTTTGTTATCTTTTCCTTTCATATTTAGCAACAAAAGAAGTTCTAAAATCCGTCGTTAAGCTCAATTTCGTCATTTTTACTAAATCAAACTATAGCCATGCTTATATAAAGTTATGTGAAACTCGTATGGAAACGCAGGTTAGCAAAACTCAAATATTTATTCAGCAAGTAGGCGTGAAGGGCTAATTTACTTGTAGTGTGAGCTTGTCTTTGGTGGAAAAGCAGACTTGTGTTGTTGATCAATTTCACTGTGGGTCTCACGAATTTTATGTTAAGTCCATACTTTTATACTAGTGTTTCTGTAAGCTATAGAACTTGCGAGTCTGTTTAAAAAAGAAAACAAAAATCTCACCCGCAAAAAAAACTGTATAATTATCGAACATGCTCACAAAATTTGACATGACAAACAATTACAGACTATTTAAAAAAAACGCTTTTTCTCGAAATGGACCCAGCTCAGCATGTTACTAGCTAAATTTTAAACCACAATTCGATTCCAATAAAACCGCCCAATTGCGAGTCCCGTACAAACCTGTAGGTATGTATATAAGTACTTAATAACTTTAAACTTATTAAAAATATTTTTATTATATGATGATTGATGTATCTAAAAATTTACGGTTTTCGCAATTTTTCCTTTATCTGTGCTAAGTTTCGAAAATTTGCGGTGCGGCATAAATGGCTGTATCTTTTGATTGCGTTGGCTTAGAAGTTGATATTTTCACAGCTCCAAGAGACAGACCTGAGTATTATTGAAACACGTTAGATATTCGCAACAGACTGACTTTATTCATAAAAACACTTACGCATTCATCAAACCAGAGGGCGCTAGTAGTGGTACATTTTGATACAATGCATTCAGATTTTAACACCCCCACTTATCAAAATAAAGGTTACATTTTCATACAGGACAGAATAAACATACATATACCTCTAATACGTTCTCATATTATTAAAGTTAATGATTGATTCCAAGTTTCTCCATAAACTTGTAATGTTTTACACATAGCAGACCTTTAGTCAACAAGTCAGCAGGCATTTCATTTGTAGATAAATATTTAATCTCTATAGTTTTGTTTTTAATTAAATCTCGAACAAAATGGTATCGCACGTCAATGTGTTTGGACCTGTTATGCGATTGGTGACTTGTTGCCAACTTTAAAGCACTTTGGTTATCACAATTCAAAGTAATAGTGTTCAATTTTCTAGTAAGTTCATATATTAAATTTCTCAAATACACAACCTCCCTAGACGCCTCCGAGAGTGCCATATATTCGGCCTCTGTGCTAGAAAGGGCCACTGTCCTCTGCTTTCTGCTTTGCCAAGAAATTACAGAACCAGACATCACAAAACAGAAACCAGTATAGGATTTCCTATCTGACATATCACTTGCCCAGTCGGCATCAGCAAATCCTACTAAGTCTACATCCTCATTACTATATTTTAAATGATACATTTTTGTTTTTTGCAAATATTTCAGAACCCTTATAGCATAATTCCAATGTGTCTCATTGTAAGCATTGTTAAATTGGCTTAAATAACTGACAGCAAAACTTATGTCAGGACGGGTCAAAATCGCAAGATACATTAAACTCCCGATCAATCTTTGGTAAGGAATATTAGGATCACAATGTACAGATTTTTCAATATTTAACTTACATTCTATAGGTGTATCCATATCTTTACAATCTGACATCTGAAATTTTGACAGTAGTTGTTCAATGTATTTCTGTTGATCTACAGTAATCACATTATTTTGTTTGTCAACATTTATTCTCATACCTAAATAACATTTTACAGGTCCTAAGTCTTTTATCTTAAATTCTGAGCTTAATACTCTTTTTAACTGTTCTGTTTGCTTGCTATTGTTCGAAAATATGAGAAAGTCATCTACATATAGACATATTATTATTTTAACATTGCCATCCAGTTTCGTAAACAAGCAGGGCTCAAACTTGCTGTTATTAAAACCTAAGCAACATAAACAATCTTTAACTTTTTCATACCAGGCTAATGAGGATTGTTTTAGTCCATAGATGGCTTTTTTAAGTTTTAAAACATTGCCATTTCCTTTGTTTACAAAACCTTCTGGAATCGACATGTAAATATTTTCCTTTAAGTGTCCGTTTAAAAAAGCTGTTGTCACATCTAAGTGTGTAATGTCCATTCCAATTTGTACACTTAGTGCAAACAATAGACGCAAGGTTGAGTGTCGCACTACCGGGGAAAAAGTGTCCACATAGTCTATACCACTATCTGGGAGTTCCGTCAACTCCCATGCATTATTTTCCTCAAACGATCTGAGCTCTTCTTCCACAGCTGCTTTCCAGTTTTCTGCTTCTGGTCCATTTATGGCCTCCATAAAATCTAACTCCTCTGCATCTGGTACGCTGCTAGAACATAGATTAGTAAATCCATACCTCTGCGGTGGCCTCCTCTGTCTTTTGGCATTTGTATTCAAATCAGCAGCAGCGGAGTCTGCAGCAGAAAGACATAGTTCTGGAACATTTGAGGCGACTGCTGTGGATGATGGCTTATCTACATCAGAATCAATTTCTTCTGAAGTTAATGTATGGTCATCTTCTTCACCTGCTGCATCTGCGTAGTCTGAGGATTGTGATGTGATTGAATTGTTCAGGGATTCTTGTCTCGTATCCCCCACTGAATCCCTAACTGCTTCGTTGAAGCTTAAGGAAACTGGAATATTTTCTGGACTATCCCCCACTGAAACCCTATTCTCTTCGCAATCCGGAGGTCCAGCTTCATCCATGACCCAAGTAGTATTGGAGTCTTTGTCTGGTTTTCTCATTCCTGCCTCTCCTTCCATCACAATGACATCTCTGCTGGTGGTAACTGTGTTTGTTCTTGGATCATATACCCGATATCCTTTCACATTCTCAGAAAATCCCACAAGGATCTGTCTCTCGGCTTTCCTGTCCCATTTTAGCCGTTTTTGTTTAGGTATGTGAACCATCACTGGACTTCCAAACAAGCGAATGTGACTCATGTTTGGTTTCTTGCCATACCATGCTTCATACGGTGTTTTGTCTTTTAGAATCGAAGTCATACATCTATTCTTCAAATAAACAGCTGTACTAGCTGCTTCAGCCCAGAACTTCTTCTCAAGTTTTGCATCAAACATCAAGCATCGTGCCTTTTCGACTACCGTCCTGTTGGCACGCTCACAAGTACCGCATTGCTGTGGAGTATACGGATTTGTTTTTTGATGAACTATTCCATGGCTTTTTAAATAGTCCTCAAATGCTTTGCTGCAAAACTCACCACCATTATCTGTACGTAGTACTTTAATTTTCTTGTTCTGCTGATTCTCTGCTAATGCTTTAAACTCTAGGAAGTACTGGAACACTTCATTCTTATTCTTCAAGAAGTATATAAATGTCATACGACTATAGTCATCGATCAGAAGCAAAAAATATCTTGCACCTCCAAGGGATCTCGTCTCCATCGCACCACATACATCTGCATGTATAATCTGTAGTGGCTCTGTACTTCTGCTAGTCGAGTGAGGAAATGGCAATCTCATCTGCTTGCCTTCACAACAGGTTGCACAATTTCCTTTCTGCACTTCAAAAGTATCAGGATAAGATAGCCCCTCTACTATTCCGTTCTTCATCTTATTCATATCTTGACAGTTCAAATGTGCTAATCTGCGGTGCCATAACTCTCCACTAACTGCTGCTGATGCTGTCAGCATACAACTTTGTTGACTTAACCTCAATTTGTACACACCATCGGTCAAATCAGCTGTTGCAACCAAAACACCATTGTTATCATGAATATAACAATGTTTTTCTTGAAAAACTACATTGTTTCCATTCTTGATTAGCTCGCTTACTGATAACAAATTGGTTGTTAGAGTAGGCACACACAGCACGTTCCTAACTGTTATTTGTACTCCTATGTCTGAAACAAACTCCACGTCTCCGGAACAGTCGACTGACGCTTTTGAGTCATTTGCTACTACGATTTCAGGGAAATGCGGCATAAAGTTTGTATTCTTTATCCACTCTTTATTCACAGTGACGTGCCCGCTCGAGCCCGAATCTACGTACCAATCACTCTTATTAAACTTTCCATTTAAGAAAACAACGCTAAAAACGCATTTATTTGCGTTATTACTCTTCAATAATGGGCACTGGCTTCTAAAATGTCCATCTTCTTTACATTTATAACACCTAACAATTTTTGTTGTGTTCATATCTGTCACTGTCTTCCTATTTGACGTTGACGCCGAAGATGACATGCCGCCATTTTTCTTCTGTTTAGTGTTACCAGAGTGATATTTATTCTTCACCGCGAATGCAGCGCCGCTGACTTCAGAGTTGTTCGGAAGTTCCATGTCAAGTAACTTTGATTTAATGACATCAGCAGTTATCTGGATACCTGAATGTTCAATAGCCATGATCATCGGAAAATAACGGTCGGTCAAACCTGCCAGTAATAATGATCCTAACCACTCATCTGATATATCAAATCCCGTGCCTTTCAATCTTTGCGCTGTTTCTATCATTTGTGTGACATATGTTGCCATCGAATCACTAGTTTCAAGCCTGATAGATATCAAATGTCGAAGTAGCGTAATTTTTCTTGAAAAACCAGTCATCGTACATGGTCTTTAACTTAGTCCATAAATCCGCCGAACTCGTGGTGTTCTTGATGTGCACGTATAAAGCTGGATCAATCGTTAGTACTAGCTTTGCCTTTGTTTTCGCGTCTTCTGCAGGCTTAAATTCAAATCCTGCTGTTGGTTTGATGTATTGGTTCATCCCATCTAATACCAACAAGTTCTCAGCCGCGAAACTCCACTCGTCATAATTTTCCCTGCCTTTTAACTTCGGCACACTCATAATATAGTTCGTAGCCATGTTTCCGCGAATTAACGATCACAAATTTATCTATTTTACACTAAAATAACTGATAAATGTGGGAGAAGCCCATAACCTATTGAAACACGTTAGATATTCGCAACAGACTGACTTTATTCATAAAAACACTTACGCATTCATCAAACCAGAGGGCGCTAGTAGTGGTACATTTTGATACAATGCATTCAGATTTTAACAAATATAATTTGGTATAAATTTTAACTTTATACCTCCACGCGCTCCTGAGAAAAAGGGTCTTGACAGACGGACGGACGGACAACAAAGTGATCCTATAAGGGTTCCGTTTTTTCCTTTTGAGGTACGGAACCCTAAAAATAATCTTAAAATTGCCATTAAAACGAAAAAAAACACGACACTGGCATTACGCTCTTCCAAATGATGGACGTAGCTAAAAGTAATTAGTGTCGGTTTTTATTTCTTCATTTTAATGGCAATTTTAAGGTTATTTTTTTGGAATCTAATTATGGTTTCAAGTATATACATCCAGCGCTGGCCTGCCACAGGGTCCATATTTTATGCTTATTTATTTATTTTCAATAAAAGACACACAGCATAACAGTACATTTCTAAGGTACTGCGGAATTTATAAATTATTACAATTATATTAACAATAAGAACGAAAAACTATAAAACAATAGAAATACAGCCAACAGAAAAAGACTTAACTATAGCAACAGATTACTGCCGTATATGAATTGGTGTAAAATTTGGCACATAGATAATTAGTGCCCTTTAGAAGGATTTTGGACTGTTTTATCCTGTAATAATTAAGGGTTGGAATATAGGCTACCTAGTTGTATGAAAGTGTACTTAGCGAGTTCTACGTTTATGAAATCCAGGGTAAAAGCTAAATAATGTATATGGAATTACACTAGACTAAGTTACATAAATCTTGATGAGGGTTCAGCAGACTGCCCCGACTCCGCTTGATTTACAGATGTTTCGGGAATAAGGTTTATAAGGGCTTAAATTAGTTTATAATTCATTGTAACTGATTTAAGAACTTTCATTTAAATCAGGTTAGCGGTTTATCCGTGAATATGTAGGCAAAATGAATAGTTTTAGTAGGAAAAGGTCTCTGAGATTGTAGCTTTGTGAGTTTGAATGTAACCACTTATAAATCCGATTTAGAAAAATCTTTCACCTGTGTGTAGAGTTGACTTTCTGGATGGACATAGGTATAGGCTGTCGTTTATCCCGTAGTCTGGCCCGTGGCGTAGCAGGCAGTTAACTGCGAATAAACTGTAAACGTCACTTACAAAGTCTACGCTGCGACTCGGATAGCTGTCACGTGAATAATTTGATACCGATAAAAAATATACTAAGAAAACATTAACCGTGATCAAATGTAAATGTAAAATCTAAGGCAGGAATCAAACCCGCGCCCTCTATTTTACTGGAACAGTGTCCTGACCTTCTAGCATTTTATTGTCGTATTGACCATAATCAGAGTATATTAAATAAAATAATTTAATTCGCCGTATCGATAAATATACAAAAAATCCATATAATTTTGTGTTAATTACTGCCTGTAAAATTCCGCCGTCTGGTCACCCTACTGTAACAATAATGGCTAAAGTATCGATCGACCGCGACCGACACTTGCGAAGTCCACTCATTAGTGCAGACAGACGACAGACGGATACTAACTATGTTTACCAGGGAGATACGATGAAGTCACACCCAAGCGTTATTCCCGGTTGTGCCCTAAACGAGCCCGGGGTCCACTTTAACATCTAATCCCGAGATTTGGGATAGGCACTAGTTTTACGAAAGCGACTGCCACCAGACCTTCCAACCCAGTGGGATAACTAGCCCTTATTGGCCGGTTTCCTGACCACGTTTTCCTTCACCGAAATGCTAACGGTAATTAATATACGGTAATTAAGTTCCGAAAAACTCATTGGTACGAGCCGGGATTCGAACCCTCGACCGCCGCTTAACAGCCGCATGCCTGAACCACTAGGCTACCGTAGCTTGGGGGCTTTTTTTTGCAAAATTAAAATTAACTAGTCAAGTTTTCTTTTCTGCCGGCACTCCCGGAGTGCAAGCAGGCCTTTTTTTTATACCACGTCGGTGGCAAAACTGCAGGCAAACAAGCTTTACCATCCAGCTGATGGTAAGCGGTCAGTGTAGCCTATGGAAGCTTGTTAGTCACATGCGAGTTGCCGACCCTTTAAGAATGTATACACACCTTTCTTGAAGAACCCGTAGTCCCTCGGGAAAACCTTGGCAGGGAGCTCATTTCACAATCGGGCGAGCGTTCGAGGGAAGAAATTTCCTGTAACCGTTCCGTACGCCAGACTTACCAATTTGTTTAAATACACACAATTTTATTATTTTCTATAAATGCAATAATCACGATACTTCATTGGCACACAGCATCACTATAACGGAGAAAGGAGTGGATAATGCAGTGATGCTGTCCGTCTTGATATTTAACCTCCGCCGATTCCAATTCATTGACTGCCACTATGCGGCTGACTGACTGCGACCTTGGGGATGATAATTTGTTAGAGGAAGGCCTTTGTCCAGCTGTAAATGCCTTTTGATTAAATGCGAATGACGATGTAACATTAATATATCGCGTCCCATTTTTGTGTCATTAAACTTAGGGCTCATGTTATGTGAGCCTCAAAACGCTCACTCGCTACGTTAGTTAGCTTGATATTCAAAATTATTTATTTTCAACAAGGTTTTACATTTAGTGTTCGTTTCCCCCTTTTAAGTTAAACACTGATATGCTGGGCTATTTAGAGCTTTAGACTTCAAAATCGGACTTATCGCCTTACCCGAACGTACTCATCTTTATGCTTGTGGAGATTTAGTTAGAGACGAATTAGATGTAATTATACTGTCGCCTATCACAATTATCGTCATCCATAAGAAAGAAGATTACCGACGTGTGCTCATAAGAAACAAAGGACGTATTACTGACAACCTTGTAGTCACATACGTCATTTTTACGCCAAGTACACTAAAATGACTGATAACTCACGTTACCATCTGACTTGCTGAAACACAACGCGGCAATTTGCAAATTGATAGATTGTCTTGTAATGATGTGATATTAATAAACGTGTCCATTTTATCCTCAGTCTTTAATATCTCACATTACTGTCGCTTTAGGAAAACGATCGAGGTGATTAGAAAACTTACGTTATTACCCTTTTTTCACCATTTAATTGTTAATGTACTGTAAACGTGCATAATCTACCACCTGGCTATGAAATATCTGATATGATGCGTTCGCTATATCATACTTATTTGTTTCCATAATATTGTCAAAGAGCGTCCTAATCTTTTTTCGACGTTGGCAGTGGTATTCGGTTATCTCTGGAGTCGGAATATTGGGATGCCCATTAGTCTTCCTCACCATGTGGAATGTCCTTCTCGACGCATAGTACGAGTATCTCTCTTGCAAACTGGATCGTTTTTTTCTCAAACATGCAATGAAATATTGACGTTGTGTTCTTTATAATGGGCTTCGAAGTGTCACGTTTCGGGCTCAGCGCGTAATGGCATATGATACTAAATTGGAGGCCTAAGCCGGCAAGATGGTATTTTTTAATTTCCATTCCACAATTTGTGGCACAGGATCACAGCGTTCAGCCATGAAAATTAAAGTTTGATTTTTTGGAGTGTTTTAATTTATTTAATTGCATATTTAAGAAAAGCACTAAACATACCGGCGTGAAAAGGGGTACTTACTTCCCGGCCTCTGTAGTAATGTAGTATTATTTTCCGATACATATTACGAACAATATTATCACTTAGGTGACGTTCCTCTTATATGGCGCCATTTCCAGTCCATTTCTACTTTAAAACCGGGCTCATTTCGGTATTATACGGTTGTCTCACTTCTTTCGAATATCTGTAATAAATCGTTTCCTGTAGCTTAAGCAAAACCTTCTAAAGTCCTGTTATTAACTATGGTAGACAACAGGCGGTCGTATAGCTAAAGAGCGATCTATTCCAGTTAGCCTTTGGTTAGATGAGAAGAAGCAAAAAACTACAGTATGCAAAAGTAACAAAGAAGCAACAAGTTAAAAACAAACACATTGCGGCACTCTTTGGGGGAGACCTATGTCCAGCAGCGGGCGTCTTTCGGTTGAAATGATGATGATGAGAGTAACATTTGGATTCTGACAGCTCGTAAGAAGTTTTCCAGGTAACAGATAACGAGGATTGGTAAAGTTTGACTTGCAGAAAATTTATCCTTGAGAATGAAATTAGTTACGATGACGCCAGATTTTAAACTTGGTTCGCCTTTTAGTTTTATATTTGGTAAATAACGATCATACATACTGATCTTGTGCAGGCTTTCGTGTGCTTGAGGAAAATTCAGATTAATAAAGACATATTGAAAAATAAGATACTTATATACTTTTTCATTTAAAAGCCCTTCGATACCTACTACTTCAATAAACAACATTTTGCATATCTATTCGGTTTTATAGGCTAATATCGAATGGACACCAAAGCAGAGCTTAATACGCACTCCCAAGGCCTAATGAAAGGGCTATACTAATCAGAACTCGTTGTAGGATCGAACGATGTGAATGGTGCCAGAAAAGAATAATATTCTCTATTCTATTCTATCGAGTGTGAATGAAAATATGAGTATTATAAAAGGAGAACGAAAGTATTAAGAACCTGAAGTAAGACAGAAAGCTAGAAATTTCTTCCTGGCATTCCTAAAATATATCTGAAATCTTATATGCCGAAAAACACATTTTGGGATTCCATAATATTAGTTTTTCTATCTGAAATATTCTCAAGAGATTATCTCTTGGAAGAGAATACTTGAGAACTGAGTGAGTATTTGCAAGCTTATATTTAAAGTATGGAAGAGAAGGAGCTCAGAAGTTGTCTGTGGTTACCATTATTTATTTTACCTGATCTTGTAAAAATCTCTGTTATTTGTTGTGCAATAATGTTCATATTAATATTTTTATTATCTTGAAGTGTTCGTATATAATGGTATACCTACGAGTAAGTAGTCCTTAAAAACTCGCAAACCATTTCTGAACCACTTATATCCGTATCCGATTGAGTGCATACTTATGTAAGTTCGGTGACGATGCAATATTGATCTGATGCTAATCTGATGAAGAGAGGATGAACTAGCCTTAACAACACCTTATTTAACTACACAAGCTAAACGCGTCGCATATGGGCTTATTGAAACCCTCTTAAACGAACCGACGAACGGGTAATTTATATAGTGTTTCTTTAGCGAAATTGAAAGTTCCCGTAACCTCAGAGGAAGGTTATAGATGTGACGTCAATCAACCCACGTAGGCGCAGGCTGTTGTTTATAACGGCTCTGATTTAGTGCTAGATTATAGGTTCATGTGAGACTCGTGCTCTAGATAATTAAAGGCGTACCTATGTCATGTTTGTTATTCAAACCTTCTAATATTATAAATACGAAAGTTTGGATGTTTAGATGTTTGAATGTTTGTTACTCAATCACAGTTATTAAACGGCTCAACCGATTTGGATGAAATTTAGCACGAAGATAGTTTATTGCCTGGATTAAAATATAGGATAGTTCTTATCCCGGGTCCACGCAGGCGAAGTCGCAGACGGAAGCTAGTAAATCCAGACTAATCTTATAAATATTATAAATGCGAAAGTGTGTCTGTCTATCTGTTACCTCTTCAAGTTTTAACCGCTGAACCAATTTAGATGAATTTTGGTATAGAGATAGTTTGAGTCCCGGGGAAGGACATAGGGTAGTTTTTATCCCGGAAATCATCCCCTAAGGGGGTGAAAGTTTGTATGGAGCTGCGATATAAACGAGTTCCACGCGGACGGAGTCGCGGGCAGAAGCCAGTATATAAATAAAATAAAATGTTGGGGTCGGGCGGAATGTCTAATTTTGACGGACTAACGAGTGACGGAATTGCATTCATCTGTTGCGATCAACACAAGGAATCCTAAATCATTAAGTATAGGCACTTGGGGCTCCTGTCTACGTGTCACAGGCGTCTATAGGTTACGATATACCGTCAGGCGAGCCGTAAGCGCTTTTGCCATCGCCACAGTGGGATAAAAAATGCAGAATTTGATCATTATTTCGTCCGTATTCACCCTTGCAGTCGACATTGAGACAAACATGAGTCGCCGGTGGATTGCGCTGACCGATACATCGAACAATGACATCCATACCAAACAATCCATCAACAATTCAACACCCTGAAACGTTACACAACGTCACGCGTTACCTGAAACTGAACCATTGTTGCATTATGCAATGTTTGTGTACGCTACAAAAGCCAATTTCTCTTTCATAGCACTCGCTATGCAAATCACAAACTCGCAAAGCCACCGTAAAGTGTGACATGCAAAATAGCCATGTGAGTTCGGCGGGCTTAGAAAGTGTGTGCTGGTAGTTTTTGATGGCGATCAAGCGGGTGGGGTGTAAGAGAGCGTTAAATCAGCCTGCACAACTGTGCTGACGGTTGCTTTGTCACGTCTATCTCGGTAATTGCCGGAAGACTGTTGCGAGGAAATTGGTTCTCTTTTTGCACTAGTGCCTTTAGACGCGCATCTAATCTCTTCTGCTAAATGACATCTATATTGTTGCTCTTGTTTACCTTCAAAATGATCGAAGTACTGAATATGAGTACAACATTGGAGTCTTAACGATTTGGCGGCCGGTTTAGCCTGATGCGAAGCTGGCGGTCGCGGGTTCAAATCAATATTTTTGTGATTAGAATGCATATATTCCGCTAACTATCCGTCAAGCACAAAGCAAATTGACTTTCAAGCGCAAGTTACGCAAGTATCTTGCTGATAAGCGCGTAGGAAACTATCCAACATAGTATTTTTCACTAGGTACAAAAGGTAGTAATATGTAGATATATTAGTGTATATTCTTTTGTATATGTGTATGTTTATTTCAGTATGTATTTGATAAAGTTTAGCTTGGATTAAGTTTTCATTTAAAGTTAAATGCCTGCACCAAATGTTTCCGTTTTGCTTTGCCCAATGGTTGACTGGTAGAGAATGCCTTATGGAATTTAGTCCGCCATTTGTACTTTATCTTGTATTGTGCAATAAAGTTTAAATAGATAAATATATGTTTCTGTGTCTTGGTTGTTTAACTCGTTGTGTTACCCTCAACTTCTCGATTATCTATTTATTTAAACCTTGTGCATTTTTTGGGTCTAATTGTGCGAAATTGTACTATGCCGTCAGTTGTTAGGTTATCGACTGTTGATTAGTGACGTCTGGTCTGCCTTGCGTGCTTGCCTGAATGCAAGACTATATATTATGTACGAGCTTTTGTTTGCGTTTAACTTGTTGGTGGCACTTAAATAACACGTGATTACCTGGCCTAAAATATCCGTTACCTCCCGGGACTCAAACTATATCCATACCAATTATCATCTCAATCCTTTCAACGTGATAGTTATACTATACCTTTCATGGCGACCGGCATACAGAATTACAGACATATAGCAGTCATATTAGCATTTTTTTTTGTATATATTAAAGTTCACTTGTTGCTCACCTCATCAACAACTGACCCAACTCAACACATCTTTGTGAACTTTGAGCAATAATGTTACCCAAGCAAACCTCAAGTATTTTTATAAGGTGTAACCGCGGACTTTAACCTCTTGCTTCACGTGACCTCTGATGATGACTTGATGATTGAGATTGCACTTGGTCTTATTGTTAATGCCGACAGATTGAGACATCATCCGTTGAGTGCCTTGGGATACTGATGATATGTAAGACGAAGACCTTAATTGATGTAAGAAAATACATGTGTTTTAATGACGGATTTCGAGCCGTTCGGATGGCACAACTTACCTAGGTCTTACAGGCTTATGGAAACAGCCTCAATGGGTTCGATGGACTCGCACTCAAAGTAACCTTTGTTTACGGTTTTTATAACTATTTCACTAGAATAGTCTAGTGATAATTATATCATTCGTGCTCGTAATATATATATTCCTAGAAAGATAGTCATGAATAGCTTTCACATAAGTATGTTCCGGTTCTAGGGTTATAACTTTGTGTAGTGATGTGTGTGCAATATGACAGATATTCAATGTGAAGAAACGGAGGCAAGCAAGACAGCAATACTAAATTTAACACCTATAGCAAAAATAAGCCCGGTGGCTTCTGACATCTGTCATAATATCGCGACATTGACACTTGACACGTCCGTTGTTTGAGGAGGAATAAGGTTACAAGCCGAGAATCTCTGTATGCTTACCCTTCTAGTGAATAAAAGACGTATTGGCAACTAATTCCGTATAGTCTTGCCCTTGCAGCTCCGAGCCGCGTTTCGGTTATTGACACTTATAATTTTTCTACCGAACGGAAACTGTAATGCTATTATTATATTTCCTTCGTGTATTCGCTTAGACAGTAAAGGAACGTATTCGCTCTCTTAATGTAGCCTTTGGTATAAATGATGATATGATTGCATGACGGAAAAAACCTTCTAGTGGGTTTTGGTCACATTTATATTTGGACCTGATTTTATACCTGGACCTGGTCATAGTGACAGCGGCCTCTTGCGACCTTTACCAGCTCATGCCTTGTGGTTGGTATGCCAACACTGCGCCTCCCGGTACTTGGTCGCCGCTTGAGAACCATTCCGCCCTAACGGCCATCGGGCCATTATGGCGCTCTTTGGGGGAGACCTAAGTTCAGCAGTGGACGTCTTTTGGCTGGTACGATGATGACGATGATATGGTAATGTTTCTGGTATCATCGTCATCACCGGAGTTTCATCTTTATTGACCTCCGGTGTGGACAGCAATCTATAAAAAACCGGCCAAGTGCGAGTCGGACTCGCGCACAAAGGGTTCCGTACCATTATCCGTTGAAGGAAAGGTAAATTGCGGTTTACGATTTATGACGTATTAAAAAGAAAAACTACTTACTAGATCTCGTTCAAACCAATTTTCGGGGGAAGTTTGCATGGTAATGTACGTTATTTATATTTTTTTAGGTTTATCATTCTCTTATTTTAGAATTTACAGGAGGGGGGGGGGGGGCCGACGACGACAACGACACAAAATACATCTCCTTATCAAGTTTCAATAGTATAGTTCTTATAGTTTCGGAAAAAAGTGGCTGTGACATACGGACAGCCACAGACAGACAGACATGACTTATCCATAATGGTTCCGTTTTTTGCCATTTGGCTACGGAACCCTAAAAACGTAAAGTATGAGTCACGTCACAGCGTTCACCTTGCGTCGGCGCATTATGAACAGCGGTGTGGTCTGCCCTTTAACTAGGATGATCTAAATAATTGAAGAAGCCGTTTTAACATGTCGTTCTAAAAGTTCGAGTACCGCAAGGTCACGGTTGCAATATTTACCAATAACAACCCACGGGTGTCCAGTTTGGTAAAAGTTAGCCAACTGACTTATGATATCACTAAAACAAACAATTCCAGATTGTCAATTGGCTTGACAACACCCACTCTGTTTGCCATTATTTGACATTGCACATAGTCGTACGGGCGACATCGAAAATATGTTCACACTTATACAATATACCTTATTACATCGGAATAGGGGGGAAAATGTATACGGTATCTATCTTTGGCACCTTGTCTCGTGCTGAAGTTACGAGTACAAATCTCTGTCAGATGGTTTTTTTTGTTTTAATTGAGACTGCTTTGTACTATCGGCAAGAACAACCTTGACCCACCATGGATGGAACCATGTCTAATTAACATTACATGACTGATTGCACGAGACTTCTTCATAACATTACTTTGATATGGTTCGTAATCCGTGCCGGGTCCAGGTACCCTTTTACAGATACTTGGTTACCAATTGTGCAAACTTGAACTTAATCTGTGATAGTTAAGTTTCAATTTTCTTACGCAAAGTAATATTGCTCTGAACAAATGCGAATCGTACTTAAGACACGCCCTTTTATGGCAGCAAGGTAAAATGGTCGATTAGTAGCTTCAACACAGAATGAACCGCACTTCAATTTAAATCTTAGTGAGTTGCAATATAGCTTATAATTACATAGGATTGTTTACTAGTACCTACTACCTAATTATAGTGTACAAACATTGTATGTATTTGTTGCTCGTTGCTATGGTTAAGGCTCCCAGGTCACTCTTTAAAACTATAATTTTATGGCCGCCCATCGTTATTAACGGAGTGCCCATTGTGAGAGTGAGTCAGTTTATTAATACTTGGGGCATTTTCTAACAGACGACATTAAAGACGATGTTAGCGCAGGGTATTTGCCCGAAGTACAGACGAAGTTAAAATCACGCTTTGTAAGGCTCACTGAACGTCAAGTCGGTGGGTCAGATATTCTCAACGGGCATCCAATATAACAATGCATTTAGAGTGCTGTTGGGACTGACGCATTTCTGCAGTGCACCATCAATGTTGACCGACGGCTCTGATGCTGTCTGGAACAAGAAAACTACATCACCGCTAGACAGGGTGCACGGCACGGCAGTAGCAACAGCATTCTAGGTACATGTCATAGCCAATAAGGCAAATTGTCCTCTGATGTGGAAACTCACCCAGAGTACCAAATCCACATTATCAATTATGTACTAACGTACATACATTCACGCCTTTATTCCCAAAAGGAGTAGGCAGAGCACATGAAACTTATGTTCCAGCGCCACTTTTAGCATAAATGTGGGTATAAAAAATCGATAAAAACTAATATTGCAGTGATAGATTGCTAGCCCATCGCCCACAACACACTTCAACCCTGCTCCCTTAGTCGACTTTTACGACACCCACGGGAAGAAAAGGGGTGGTGAAATTCTAACCCGACACCACACGGGCTAAGAATAAATAACACCGATTGGAACTTTGTTGTCTTTTAATAAATATAAATAAAATAAATAAATATGGGGATCAAATCCACTAAACACGTGTCTCGTGTTATATTTGTAAACCCATTCTATGGCGGGTCATCTCTTTAGGCACTTGCCCCACCGCCGACGATTAGCGATAAACGAGTAGAGTTAGAAACTAGAAACGAGGGGGCGAGCGGCGAGAAGCGAGTGTGTAATAGTTTCGATAGGTTTGTCGCTCGGCTATAAGCGAGTGTTCTAGTGCGACGGGCGATTATTCGTACCACTCGCTCAGTTGTACGGTAGAATGATCGCTCTGATCGCCAAGCGTTCATCGCCGTGTACCGCTGAGCGAGTTTTATCGTTGATAGCTTTTATCGCTGCGCAACTAGTGAAGAGAGAGTCCTCGCCGGCAGTGTGAGCAGCCAGCGATGAACTATAAATATATCTCTCTCTTTTATTTACACGAGAGCGATTATCTTTTGTTCGTTTCTTGGGCGAGAAAATCGCCGATAGCTCATCGCTTACTCGCCGGCGGTGGGACCAGTGCCTTAGTATGATAGGTGTCTGATTTATAGTATTTTTCCAAGAAACTCTATCACTAAAGTCTTCTGGCTTACCGGGAAAGATAACAATATGTACCTATGTAATGTATGCTTTTCATTAGTCATTATTATTAATGTTAGTG
Source organism: Epinotia bilunana (assembly GCA_947049275.1). Lineage (NCBI taxonomy): Eukaryota > Metazoa > Arthropoda > Insecta > Lepidoptera > Tortricidae > Epinotia > Epinotia bilunana. The sequence continues at coordinate 8,904,837 of OX346275.1, read as the reverse complement.
TTGAATTTTTCTTTCATACAAACGATCTCCGAACACCACAAAATCGGCCAGCAGTTCGTTGACCCCACATTTCCCTGCAGCAAAAGATACTTTGAACAGGTGGGATGAAAGGCGCGGCGTGGGTGACGAGTGTGTGCGTTTTCTAAGCAATGCCGGTAAAGTCTTAAAAAGCTTTTTGCTGTGCTAACGTACATACGATCAGGTTTGGTTAAGGCGAAGCGCGGGACAGTGAGGAAAGGTCAGTGAAAGCTGTTGTAGAAAAATTAAGAGAATGTCATGACATTTGTGTCTAATTCTGAAATATTCTTTATCTATACAAAACGTGAGTCAAGACCGAGAAGAAACTATTTCGAACCAATAAAGGAGAAAGTCTTGTCATATCATGAATGTCAGAGGACAGTAACGGCTGGCGATTGTTCTACCGAAAAAGTGCTAATCTTAATTAAACAAAATATATGTTTAGAATAGTTTAGGTACATAAAAAAGCACAAAGAGAAGCACGGGTGTACCCAAAATTATAAGATTCAGACTTTCTTGGAGCGAATGTCCGTTAACGAACAAGATTTACGTATGGAAAGATTTGGAAAGTTGTAATATTTTTTCAAGGATTTTTTTCCTTAATCCGACTTCTCCTTAACGTTATGCCACTCATCCGTATGCAGAGTTCTCGCGTCCTCAATAAGGCGCTCCTCGCTAAACAAATATATGGTGGATGTATAAAAAACACACGCACTCGAAAATAATTGGGCCACGTCACGTGCTCCCACTTGTTTCCTGTGTGCCTGGGTTATAAGGCTGGCCGCAGACGCACGGTTTCCTGATTAGGTTTACGAATACGGAATGTAGATTCGGAAACCTGAATGCGCATCTTTAATATAAAATGATTGGCAAGGCGCACACGTTCTTAAATTTTCCGAACGGAAAAAAAACCCGACGTTCGTTCCGAAACGCAGCCATGCGTTCGGGTTATAAGAACGGAAAAAAACCGAATGACATCATCCCGAACGCAGCTCCTGCATATATTTTGTTTCACTAGCCGCACATGAACGGAAATTTCGATTCAGAAACGCGCGAGCGCCGTATCCCGCAAAATTTGAAGAATTCATCTGGGTGAGCTCGTAACTTCTCTCTCTCTGAGTATTTAATGGGTGCACCCAATAAAGTTGTTTCCTGTTCTTCTTGTTTAACGCCAGTAAAGGCGCAATATAAAGTAATTCCTCGTCGTCCATGTCCATACGAGCTCTCACAAACAACGTCGCTCTAGATCTGGCAGAAAAAAAACCTAACGCAAATAATCAAACGTGTGCGTTAAGCTCACGGCATTCCGAATATACATTTCGTATTCGTAAACCTAATCAGGAAAACGTACCTCTGCGGCCAGCCCAACACTTCCTATCGAGAAGGAACGGTGTGTGAATATAGCTGCGAAAGTACGGGGAGCGGCAGGGCGTGGGGGCGATGAAGTTAGTAACATTTGAAATACGGTGGCGATCATGTTAGCAACAGTGTTTTTTTTTTAATACTTAATAGGTACTTACTGCTGTAGCGCAATGTAGATCTTGGCGTCCGACACTAAATACTGCCATACTTCCCTGTCTAATGTATTCCCTGTACATTATGCAGTCAACGGCCCGGAGTAAAATTACTTAAAATAACTGTGTCAATTAAATATTCTTTAAAACACTAAGACAAAAACCATAGCTAAATTAGCTAAGAACCATGTGAACAATCGCTCTCGTTAGTTTAGGGTTACGACGGCACAGACAGACACAGATACACAGCATCTATCTATTATTCTGAGTTGTGAAATAATCTAACAGAATTCCTGCAACTTACAAACTAAAAAATACAAGTATGTATACGGCTCATCGGCAAAAATAAGTCCGTGCTCTGAGGGTTATAGAGACAAATCCCTCGATTCCTTGGCCTTGACCGAAGGTTTAAAAGGAAAAACTGAACGTCACACATTTTACTACCCGTCGGCACTCACCCGGTTGTAAAACAAAGTTAAGACTGCCTTCACCTTTCGCGGGGCTACCAAATTTAAGGAAAAACATCCAGTGCCTCGTTGCCTCGTTTCATTTTGCAAGAGCTTATGAAAGTAGATCCTGTGGCCTATTACGGACGATGGAAATGTATTTTTGTACTGTGTTCGTAAATTAATAGGGAGTTCCTTTAGGTAACTACGGATTATTTGAGATCCCGTGAGAGAATGTAGCCTTTAAAGGTGGTTTTCCACCGGCGAGGCGAGGAGGGGCGTGGATGGGCGAGAATTGAAATTAGTATGGGACTTACTACCTATTTCCGCCTCGCCTCGCCGGTGGAAAACCTCCTTTAATACTGTTTCTTTTTAGGGTTCCGTACCCAAAGGGTTTAAACGGGACCCTATTACTAAGACTTCGCTGTCTGTCCGTCCGTCCATCCGTCTGTCGGTCACCAGGCTGTAGGTATCTCAAGAACCGCGATGGCTAGACAGTTGAAATTTTTACAAATTATGTATTTCTGTTGCCGCTATAACAACAAATACTAAAAACAAAATTATTTAAATATTTAAGGGGGGCTCCCATACAACAAACGTTTTTTTTCTTTGCTGTTTTTATAGATAATGGTACGGAATCCTTCGTGCGCGAGTCCGACTCGCACTTGGCCGGTTTTTTTGTGTCAATCCTGATAGTTAAAGTGAAGAAGCAGAGAATACGTCTTTCTGACGAGGGTACGACTTTGTAGATCTGCACTCACCAAAGGCGGTGATAAATTAGGTGTTTCAGCTTGCCTTCAGCTCGGGCGACAAATGGCCACCCTCGTCTTGATCACCTTTATTCTTTCACTAGCTGATGCCCGCGGCTTCGCCCGCGTGGTTATAGGAAAATGTAACATATTGAATTTTCCCGTGGGAATTAGATGTTTTCCCGTTGGAAAAAGTAGCCTATGTCACTCTCCAGCTTCTAAACTATCTCCATACAAAAAATCACATTAATACGACGCTCCGTTGCGACGTGAAAGAAGGACAAACATATAGGTACAAATATAGGTCTTACATAGGAGATGAAGATTCTCATGGACCCTGGTAAGGCACAGCAATTTCAAAGGTAATAATGAAATCTAACTTAATTAGTAATAATTAGATTTTGTTAACACAGCAATTGACGAACGCTTTAGCCTGGTTGGTAGTGACCCTGCCTACGAAGCAAGGTCCCGGTTTCGAATCCCGGTAAGAGCATTTATTGATGTGATGACCAGCGCATATTTATTACTGAGTCATGGGTGTTTTCTATGTATTTAAGTATTTATTTATCTATATAAGTATGTTTATCGTCGTCTAGTACCCATTAGTTTGGGACTAGGTCGATTTGTGTAAGATTGTCTCCTAATATTTATTTATTTAAAGGTAATATTTAAATGTAACTTAATCAATCCGTAGTAATTACATTTTATTACTAAGTAAATAATATAATAATTACGACTTCGTCAATCTAATTTCAATGTCGTTATCAATAATAATGATAACAATATTTTATAACACCAATACCTTATAACTGTTCCACTACCTCTTGTCTCATTTCATGGATTAGAGGAAGGCTGTGTTCCTCACTCCGTCCCAGTGCAGGTAGAGAATTTCACATGCACCTTTAAATGTATTCTTTCCTCGTTTTTCTTTACCGAAAAGCTAATCGTAACATAATATCCTAAGCATATATAATTAAAGAAGCACAACACTGAACATCCTCATGTGTACAATTTCCAAGCCATATGTAGCCGAGTTAGGTATTCCGTGACCCCGAGTCCCGAATTGATTAATGTATTAGGGCTAAGTGCACTTAGCTTGGCACGGCGACTAAGTAGACTTTCGTTAGGAATTTAGACGGTAAACCTCTTATGAAAATTTGAAAATTGGTTGCTATCCATGAATTTCAGTTCGGGACTTAATCGCGTTAGTAAATATAATGTGTGAGAATCGTGAAAGTTTAAATCAATATAATAACAGTTCGGTAACTTGTAGCATATCACTGGGATAAAAAATAGGTAACTATACGTACCCAGTTAATCCATACGTAACTATACACACACATAGGTAAGAGAACCCATTCTTCATTTAAAAAAAATATTGTAGAATTTTCCATGTAGTTCCAGATAAAACTGTTAGGATATTTCATGGGAATGATTATTTTTATTCAAATATAGTTCTAATACAGAATAGGGAATGTTTAAGCGAACACAAATTTACTGTAATTCAGTTAGATTATCTTGTATTAAGAACGTGAATTTAGAACAGTTAAGTCAATTTCATTGTTAATCTGGGAGCGAATTGGAACGAACATGTCAGGAGTTTTGAAGGTTTTTTTTTTAATGTACGTTAATACAAAACAAATCCAACTCCCCTGATCTGTGCTTTTATTTTAACATTTGCAAACTTCTGTAAACTATATTTACGAGTATGCGGTGTAATCGACACTTAAAATTATCCTTGTCCTGTCAAACATAAAACAGGACATAATGTATACATTTTACAAATGAGGCAACACTCCCCTTTTACAACAGTAATCCGGGAGCAACAGACACGAACGCGACGTCCACAAGCTTGGTGTGTGTAATTTGCAAGTGGCTAAAAGGTGCTAAGTTGAAAGCCCAGCCCAATAATTTTGATCAAAGGTGAACAAATTACGTTTCAGCGAGCTAGAGTTCAATTTTCAGCAACATGCAATGCTAATAAGATAATTGCTGTGCATGTGAAAGACAAATTTGTGAAGATTATATTTAAAAGTTAAGTAAAAAAAAAACAAAAAAAAAATTTAAAGGCCATAAGTACTACCGAAATTTCCTATGAAATCATAAAAAAAACATAACTTGAAAATACAAAAAATCGCGGAAAATTGTATTTTCGGGTACCCCTGGGTGGAAGGAATCCAAAAAAACATTACTGACGTCGCTGTTTGGACCACCCTGTATGTTGCTTAGATTTCCTAACTTATTTGAACAGGAACACTAAGTGAATATAAGACCATCCATCGTTGTAACTAGACAAACATTAGCATGATGAAGTGTTGGATTTTCAGCTTCATATTGCACGCTCGTAGATCAAGGTATAGGGAAACGCCCACCAAGTCTGCATTTATCAGTTATCGTCGGGACATAGCCAGAACAGCCTGTTAATTTTCTTTTCGATTATTTTACTAGTAAAATGTCATTACAACATTATTTAGTTAATCTAAAGCCAGGGAACGAATTAATATACTTTGGGTTAGGGACAGTTCCAACAGACTAACTGTTAGTCCAGCATCGATAATTAAAATAATCCTACTAATATTATAAATGCGAAAGTTTAGATGTTTAGATGTTTGTTACTCAATCACGCTTAAGCGGCTTAACCGATTTGGATGGAATTTTGCACGAAGATAGTTTATAGCCTGACTTAAAATATAGGATAGTTTTTATCCCGGGTCCACGCAGACGAAGTCGCGGGCGGGAGCTAGTTCCTGATATTAAACAATTACGTGTTTGTAGATGTTGTTCCGACGCTAAGGAGTTTGTTAAAAAAGTGTCCCAAAAATGTATCGGGGTCACAGGGGATCTCAGGGCGGGCTCATACTTCGCCCAAAGGCCGAGTCTGGCCATCCAACTGGGAAACACGGCGAGCGTCTTGGGCACGATGCCCCGGGCAACATTGGGGTGTGTTGTATCGAGGGTGGGCAATTTTGTTTCTTATAAGTTTTGTTTTGTTTGTTTTAGTGTCAATATGAATAATGTAGATAACTAAATGAATAAACACTCACGATACATTGAACTTAACTAAGTAAGAACCATATCTACAGACAAAATTTTCGGTTAAAAGAGAAACCTCTCTTAAATTGGTTCAGCCTTTTGGGATCAACGATGCCACGAACAGATACATAGATACAAGTCGGTTGTGTGGGGATTTAAAAAAAACACAGTAATGCGTTTCGCACGATCAAATAGACAAGAATACGCTAATCGCACTTAAATATGAACGAATCGAAAAAATAAATGAACAGTCTTAGTGACTGGTTAATTACAGAAAGGAAATAAAATTGCGCATTCAGCTGTGTAATTGTTGAAGTTCCTTGATTAAATTAATGAGCATAATTGGAGAAAACAAAAAATTAAGAAATTATCGATAATGCGCGCCAAAGCGTGAGCATAATCGTAAGTTGACAGGTGATGCGCGGTGAAGCTCAGTTTAGTGTCCACTTAAAATCCTTTGACGTGAAATAGTTAAATAGTACGAAAACATTGCTTTTTAGTTAGCAGAGGTACTGATAGCTGAGGTTAAATTAAATTACTTGAGTTTTATGAAAAGTAATTTGCGCACTTTGAATTATATCAACAAAAACTAACAATAAGTTTGTGAATAACACGAACAACATTGCATTCAAAACCATATCTGTTACAAAACATTGAAGCAAGTGAATAGACTGTCCTCCCTGCCGCTGCCGTCTAGGTCGTTTACCAGCATACGCCCACAGTTCATCAAGTCGATTGGTTTCGTGTTATAATTATATTAGTGCCATTGTTGGATTGTTGTTTATAAATTCAGTATACAACTTCCTACTAAAGTCGGTGTAATGAAAACCACGTAGGAGTGGCCTTCAACAATTTAGAAGTGGAAGTGAAGAGGAAAGTAAACTGAAAGTAAATTTTAGCTGTACATTTGAAAAAAATCGTAGTTGTATCTTACTTGGATTATCTTTGTGATATTTTGTTTATAAAACATCTATTCGGAGATGGATGTGAAAGTGAGGAACTTGTGCAATGTTCCGTTTATTCTAGTATGTTCTAGCGATGATTGCGAATGTCCGTATAGAAGGTAAGTTTATGTTTTATTAAGTTAGTTATAATCTGATATCAATTAACATTATGCTGGCGCGAAAACACAAATTAAAAATCAAAAGCCAACAACGACGTACAACAAATAGTTTCGATGACGGATAAAGTTTCATCTGAAATGTATTACGATGCAAAAGTAAATCAGATACATCCTAGGTTATAATGTATAACGCAAGGGTTTATAACTAATAAAAATGGTAATGCCACAACTCCCGCGAGATGGCGTTGCTCCTATACAAGAAAGGAATATGCAAAGCGTACTAAAGTAAAGCCACGGGTAGTGGCAGTATTACATAATCTAAACTAGATTGAAGCTGTTGCGTGCTCTGTAAACTAGTTCTGTAGGTCGTCAACACAGATTATTAAGTGTATTACTTACCTAAGATAATCTCCGAAATTATATAATATAATTTATGGATTGTCAACACTACATTAAATCTGGATTAAGATTAGTGAGATGATGCGATTGTGCAATGATCTTAATTATTAACAGTTAATGTTTACCAAGCAGAAAAGTCCGCTAACAAAATTCCAAATTTCGATCAAAGTGGAAAATTGAAAAATTGATTGCCACGAGCGGGATTTGAACCCGCGATATCTGGAATCCGTCCGTACGAATCCGTGGCGAATAGTTTTTGAATTTTCGAATTTGATCGAGATCCTAATTATAACTAGACAAATCTTGATTGTTACCTAATGTGACTTGCTTATTTAGGCACTTCAATTCAAGGCATATCTGCGAACAATCCGAAACCTATAATTGTATTTTCATAATTGTAACCCCGGAACAAGATTTAATTTGCTCATAATTGGTTAGGTATAAGTATACAACGGTTGTTTCCTCAATATATTTTATTTATTAATCAATTGCACAATACTTTCCAGGTGATTAAACACGTCCACCCAATTCAAAGGCGATATTATTGCGCCAGGCGCTATAGTCGTTTTAATATTTCACTGTTTAGAATTTGTATTTGATCAGCAATACCAAAGTCATACATAACCAAACAAATCAACGTAACAAATCTATATTAGCAGCACATTCAATCTGCATTGACTTTGAATTATTCCGGCTCTCGGCCACAATAATATTACTAGCCTTCTCTAGTATAAGTTCCATCAAAGCATTATATTTCCTTCTAATACAGAACCGGTTTGTTACGTTCCGCTAATCCCCTGTTACACCACTAACAGTCAAACTTGTCAGGTTAAATCCTCCATTTCCTACTTTTCCTCCACGATAGATTTATACAAGGAGCTTTTAGAGCGCTGCCAGAAGAAAAATGCGGGCAATGCAAAACGACTTAAAATTAAACTTGTTTTCTCAGGACTACTTTAGTTAATGTAAAAACATTATTTATTTAATTATGTTTTTAGTGTGACTGTAGTCGTTTTTTATCTTCTATTCAGATTTCAAATTATTTTCTGAAGTAATTTGCAGTCACTATACTCACATGTCGTTCAGTGATCAAGATTTAGAGTAAAATACATTCCATTTATTTTTTATGAACATTTTCCACCTAAGTAGTTTATCTTGGAGAATCACACAGCTGCTCACGATTAAACTCTCGATAAGCAGGCATTTACTTCGCAGCAGTCTTCCCCACAGCCAACCGTTCATCTCGATCTAGTACATTGTATTCTTCTTCTCCTATAAAAGATCCTAACCGACCCCTCTTTCGTCAAAAGATATGTTCTTTTTCGCAATAGGACCAGTATTGTCCATTTACGGTTGTAACAAACGGCTAGTCGGTCAACCGCGGACCGGTGCGGCCTTGCGTACGCGCATATCGATCTAACACGCGATTTACATGTTCCGCGTTACTGTTAAATGCCATACATTTTAATGGTTTCTTTCACTAGTCTATTTTTGTTACACACAACTGGAAGTTCCTTCCTGTCTTTAGTTTGCTCTACTATTGATTTCTGATCTGCTCTTTATTCTTCTTCGTCGTCCTCATTGCCATGTTGACCTATTCTATATATTTTAATAATGAATATGATGGCATAGGTATGGGTCTTAGTAATTTATCACTCACAATGTGATCCATTATTATTATTATTTTATTGTGCGTACTATTTTTTATATGAAATTTTGCCAGATTTAATTATTACTACCTCCTACCCCAAACGTTGACACAAATATTAATAACGATAACCTGAAATACGCAACACTGTTGCGTGCTCGTTTACTTTACAATATTTCTCAAGTTGTCGATGCACAATAGTTATATTGGTACACAATTAAGAGCGATAAAGCATTCATCAGGCATACCGGTTTCTCAACGGCCTTGCCACCACGTTCACGGCTTTACTGATCTATATTCTATATTCAATAACCTGCTGTAGTGCTATCACTATCATACATTGCCACAATACCGTGCCACGAAAGAGATAACGGCCTCAAATTTGTTAGATTAGCTTTTGTTTTTAATGCAATGTAAATTTTGCTTTAATATTCAATTCAATCAAGGTTGAAATATTGACGTTCTAATTTTCAGTAACAGTTATAAGAAGGATCTATAAATTTGAGTTTTCTTTGATCTTAATGCAGAACACCCTCTAAGGATACCCATTACCATTAAACACTTTCCAAAAGTGCCACATTCATCATTCCCATCAAACATCACGCTTAAACGATATATCGCACCGCCATAAATTATGACTTCCATCTAAAACTACACCATCTTCATTGCCGCAATGGCATTGACCTTCGCAGTATACTAAATCACCTTGAATCACTCCTATTATATCTGTTCAACAGGTGTTTTGTTTTGTGACGTACGGGCTCCATACAATACGTGCACAGTGACAGATGGCCCGGTATACACACATATACACTGTAAGGCTTCGCGATTATAGCAGGATGGACAGATGGGAAGGAACTGTTTTGCCGCACTAATATTGCGATCGGTATACGTTTTTTATGCCTGTAAAGATTGGACACTTGTTTGTTTTCCCCTATCAATCAACACCGTGTCGTTAGCAGATAAAAACTGACCATCGGTAGAAAGCATTTGTTTTTAAAGTAAGCGGATAAAGCGCTTGATGCAGGTAGAGTCGTTTCAGTCAGCAGGTTGTATGCGCCTGAGTGTTGCTTTCCCTCAAGGCTGCAAGCGCTTCTGGGCGCATGCGCGAACTCAGTCGCTCACGGCCGCACGGACAGGCCGCACGCGTGCTTGCGTTCTCAAACCTTCATAAACATTTGACGATCGGCTGCGTCACGGTACTGATTCGAGTGTTGAAGTGTGCAGTGCAAAAAACAAATATTGTGCTCATTATACCTGGACATCGAGATTCAGTGTTGTGCAAAAACTACAGGATCTATAGTGATTTTCCTTGATGACCGTCACGCGCGTTGACTCTTTTTTATAAAGGTCTGCATTGCTGTAATTATGATTCTAATTATTACTTACTGGCTTTAATCAGCCAACACGTTTACCAATAACACTACATTTCTTGTATACCTTTTACTTCTGGCTTTAGAAAAATAAGTAGTTTGAACTTTAATTATTATATTTGGCATTTTAAAATAGATTATTGATTTGGTTAAACCGATAACATTTGCACATGCATAAATTTAGTATATATGGTTCAAAATATTTGAAATATATATTTTTCTTCTCACCTCAAAAAAAACATAAATTTTGTAACAGGTATCGCATTTGAATTCTGAGTAGGTGTTTTCTAATTTATTAGACTGTACGTATACTATAATCAGATCTGATGGAGTTTGTAAGACGCGAGACCGAAATTGTTTGCAAACTTAGTAAATCCAATGTTTTGTTTCTTTCTTAACAATGAGAAGAATTTCGCTTATTCCTCGGACGAAGATTACAGTCGCTGAGCTATCACGCGTTGATGCCGTGGATGCATTATTTTGATCACGAATGGTCGCCGTTACCACTGGCCAAACGTCGCCAATCATAACAATTACAAATTGATACATTTGTGTGTTTATTTTACACTTCAACTCCTATCTCAGACGTTGATAAGGCAACCTGTTCTGACTTTTTCTCACGCCGCTTATCTTTTCCCAAGAAATTATCATATATCTCCAGTCGTTTCGATCATTACAATCGAGGCGGCATTAATAAAAAATACCAGGAAGTTAGGCCACACGGATGAGTATTGCCTGAATTATAAACAGTCGTTACAGTTGAGAACGAACGCGCAATATTTGCGAAACCTTGATGGAATTAAAACAAGTTTTTAGATGTTTACCGTGAAATGTTGGTGCATTGAAAACGAGACCTCGTTAAATAATGAATGGTCTGATAACGCTACGCCACAAGTGTCACAACGCTTCGGTACTGCATCTTGATCATCATTTTCCTTAACCCAAATTTCCTCGCTGATTCAAAAAGTTTCCGAGAACTCTTTTTGATACAATTGTTTAGGCGATTCAGCTCTTTAGTGATTTGGAACATTGTCAAGTGAACACGAGCCAGATTTGCATCATTCCGCCTGGCTACTTTCGACCTAAGTTACCTTCGGGTTTTCCGTGTTCGCAAAGTTGAAAGACGTGTTCAGCATACTTACGGACTATTCACAACCTCTCTTGCGGATGTTGAAATCTTGCTGCCCTTCCTCTAAAGATACTTTCTCGGGCCATTTCTCATCAACTTGAGAACAATTTTAAATAGCTATTTTAATTAAGTTAACAGTTCTTTTGAATATTTCAAATAGCATGATTATCTTTTAATATCACATTTGCACTTTACCATGTGTGTAACGATTGCACGTAACCCTGCAGCCTACACCTGTCTATGCCGTCTATGTAGCTTTTTTTAATCATTCAAACGCGAACTGCTCAACGTTGCGATATAAAAGTAATGTTGCAAGCTTTAAATTGAGCAAGTAAACTCAAATACCCAGTCATAGTATAATAATAATGAATCTCGCAATAAGTTAGATTGTGCAGTTCAATTCGTCTCGGAATACTAAGCAGCTTCTTTCTGTGTAATGTTTTTCAAATCCAAGTTTTCTTATTTGCAGATGGTATAACATCATCCTAAGTTTACAGTGAAGTAATGTTCTTCGCGTCAGTACACGTTTTGCAAATATTTACAAAAGTGACGTAATACAAGTATGTTACACGTTGTGAGCCATAATGTCATAATACGTGATGTTTGGAAACTTCGCTGCTTTGATAGATTTGTACCCTCTATTTTGCCTTCCCTTTTCCTGCTTCAACGTTCTTTTAAAACTTTTTTTTTGTCTGTTTGTTTCTTCGAGTCGGATTTTTCGTGTCATTGCACTTTTCCGTTCGGTTTCGTAATGTTCTTGTCAAAGTTTTTGCGACCAACATTTACCTATTCATAATAATAGAAGGCGACATAGGCAGACACCAAAAAACTTCAGTGTCATGAATGAGTGACGGAAATGTTTTTGTTGTTTTGCCGTCTGATGTTTCAATGGTTCTTTTTCTGTAATTGTTGTGTAGATTTTCTACAATCATTATAATAAAGTGTCGTCGGAAAACATCACTTAAGTTATTCATTCACACGTATCTCTCAGACGTAGGTATTCTAATAATTCTAGCAAATATGCACACATGTACATTTCCAAAGACATGTTCTACTTAGCATACTTCGAATGAAAGATGTGTTCTCTAAAATGATAAATGAAATGCAAGAGCGACGTTTCCTAAGACTGAGCAAGCGTTTCTCATTAATAAATTAAGTAGTAATTACGAGAATTAAGGACGTTTCATTAAGAACACAAATTACCTGCAGAACAGACTAAACTCTTTAGACGACAGTTGTTATGTCTGTTAAGGTTAAAAGTCTCTTTGTTTGCAATTGCAATTATTTGTACAATGTTCTTGCTCAAAACAATTAATTTGGAAACGTTTGATTTTGCAATGACTTATACTCCATCGTCAATTACTGGCGTGGCAATATATTGAACCTTATACCTAAGACATTAAGACACGAAATCGTGTATTCTTTTCACAATAACACTTGTCCTATGTATGTATTTTTAACCAGTTTTTCCTTTTTTACTTTAGTGCGTCATACGGTGACGCCCGGAGATTTTAAAGTCTTAGCTCCGACGTTGACATATAGTCGCTATGGAAATGAGCGAGACTAAAATATAATTCAATATGACAGTTTTCATTCCAGTGTCACTGAAAATTTCAAAGCATAAATCAAAGTATGCATGAATTTCGCGCCAAAGTTATAAATATTACACTTGCTTTTGACAAAACTCGCTGAACTGTCATTGTTAATTTAACTTTATCGGCAGTGTAGCTTGCGTCTGTATTATTGTCAAAATATTTCTCTAATATTTCATAGTCCAAGTCTACTCAAGAAGAGGAGTCATCGAACAAATAGTTTCCCTTTGTTCGGAAAAAAATCTACTCACCAATTGTTTCGTAACAAAAAATAAAACCCTTATATATAATTACCGAAGTAACAAATTAAACCGTCCCACTGACGTGGGTCTATACAATCGCCGAAAACTTTTGGCAGCCTAAGGGAAAAGGGAAGTTCCCCAAGGTAATCGGGAACTTTATAAAAGAAACTAATATCGACGCGGTGTAAATGTAACCCGACTCTATATTTCAGAATTTATCTCAAGAATTTGCGGGATTAAAATGGGTCTCGCATGAAGTTCTTGTGATATCATACCATATTCAGGTTAACGAAATTTTGTACATGTTCACCAAGTTTATTCAGACGAAAAATAAATACTCGTTGAGGCGTCTCTTGAATACAGTGAACTGCTATGTATTTGAGACGATGGCAAAGAGATGTTAAATTTTTCGTCTTATTACAATGGAATAAAGTGCAAACGCGTAAACATCTGAGGTCGGTTCTGCTACGAAATGAACAGAATGAAATACGTGCCGAAAAGGTAAGGTACTTTGAACTGTTGGAGTTTGACCGGATTTATCTACGTGCTATTGATATAATTTTTACCGATTTTAGTGAATCATATACCACATGCCTTACACTCGAACCTGAACTGGAAGTGCCATATCGACAAACTGTGCGATAAATAGAGTAGTGCTGTCTTCGCGTTGCGAAAATTAGACCCCTCATATCGCAAGTTACATTAAGATCAGTTTATTTCGCAATGTTTCACTCGCTAATGTCGTACGGTACGCTCATGTGGGGTAATTCGACAGATTCCAATCGAGTTTTAATACTGCAGAAACGCGCCCTACGTACAATGGCTGTAGTGAAAATTAGATATTCATGCAGGCGTATCTTCGTTGAGAACCATATTATGACTTACTACTCACTTTACCTATACGACGTTTTGATATTTGTCAGAAGTAAAATATCGACATTTTCGAAAGTGGAAGTTTTGGACAAGGCGATTCGCTCAACGGGGCGCTTAAGAACAGTCCCCCGTCGCATGGCACTTGTAGAGAAAAACCCGCGAGTCATCGGCCCAACATTTTATGAGCGACTACCCGCAGAACTAAAAAACGAAACATCTGAAGTCGACTGAGAAACTTTGTATTGGAAAATCCGTTATATTCCATAAAGGAGTATATTATGACATTACCAGTTAGATTTATTTATTAACCTATATTTTCTATTGACATCTGCATTGAACCTAATATTTTTTAAATTGTTTGGTTTATGTAATTCTAAGATTATTGACGACCCATATAAAGGCGACATCAATTTTTTTAATTATTGACATGTTCATTTAGTAAGTTGTTGACATGTACCCGTAATATTTCCTAAATCGTAGGATAATTTAAATGTTACTTATCTGACTTTGTTTAAAAACCGACGATCACAACATAGACTCCTAAAAATTGACTTGTGTAATTTTAAGTGCAGCTGTATGTTGTGAAATGATTCTATCTATCATGGCAGGCGGGCTCAGAGTACGTAGAGCACCTGCGACTGGCTCGATGAAGGAGGTAGGCGGCATCATGAAACAGACGGCTTTTGATCATTCCAATAGAGACATACTTTCTCTGTCTTAATTGTCTTCAGGTAAAAGGTATCACTTTGTTTGATGTCAATGAGGACGATTTTAAGTTCTCTATGCCAAATTGAACCAAAATAATAATTGAGCTGGGTTGCTACGACCATACTTTATCAGCTGTCATTCCATAGATAACTGTCAAACTTCCCAGCCAAACAGATTTTGAAGTTGAAAAACAACCGACCCCTATTATGGTTCATAGCCTAAACTTTAGAACCATAGTGTATAGTATAGATTATTCAATGTGCCCGACTTTTTATAAAACTGTCATTGAAATTGGAATCTACCTTGGATGATAGAGTTGCTTATTTAATGGACAAATTTTATGCAATTCTGCCAACTCAAATAATCACAAAGTATACGTTGATGTGGTTGGCGCGAGTCACCAGCATGCGACCGCGAGGCGCCTGTGCAGAGTCCATTCATCCTACTAATATTATAAATGGGAAAGTTTAGATGTTTGGATGTTTGTTACTCAATCACGCTTAAACGGCTGAACCGATTTGAATAACATTTTGCACGAAGATATTTTATAGCCTGGATTAAAATATAGGATAGTTTTATCCCGAGTCGACGCAGACGAAGTCGCGGGCGGAAGCTAGTCATCATATAATCCATGTCTGTCTGAACCGGAAGTTCTATGGACATGCCCTAGACCTACGCTGATCTTCCAAAAACCGGTACCAATGCGTGAAGAATTTAAATGTCACATTATAATAATTAAGTAAAGCGACCCTTTAGCTAATTAATGCCATACAACTAAATAAACAAATAATCTAGGTACGTGTTACGTTTCTTGATACGGTTAATTTTTATCTTATCTTTTATCTAACTTGGGAATAAGGTCACGTATCAGTGTGATCTGTTTTTATATGTTTCTTTCTCCTATGCATTTCATCTTCAGATTATGGCTATCGAATTTTGTTTATAGAAGTGTGTCTTATGTACGAAGGTCTGACTAACTTTAAATTTTTACTTTGCTTTTAATGGCTTGGACAATAATGAATAAAACTAGATTTTTCTTGATGTCTAAGCTAACCTTGTGCGCGTCATTTCTCATATTACTTAGGTCACAATCATCATCATCAGCCTTCCACTGCTGAACATAGGCTCCCCCCCAAAGAGTACCACAATGACCGGTCCTGCGCCACCTGCATCCAGCGGACTCCTGTGACCTTTACCAGGTCATCAGTCCACCTTGCATTGTGGATCAGAAAAGCTCAGGTCACAATCATTACGTTGAGCAAATAAACACATTTCATTTCATTTCACAAACAAAATTAGTTGTTCTTTATTTGGCCACATTTACGTCTTCATCATCAATTGTCAAATGACCCAGATGATGTCAGATTACCCAAGCAGTGTCAAGTATGGCCACGTTTTTCATTACCATTTTAGTTTACGGGATATCAAACACATATAAGCTATTCAACAGCTGTCTCTGTCCAGCACCAGTATAACTACACTTGGGAGCAAAGAAATTGAGCCACCCTCATAATTGTCATATTATTGCGATTTCCGGAAAACTGTAAGCAGGATCATGAAAACTTCGATACTATCAGAAGGATACCTAATTTTAAATAAGTATTAAAAGAAAATTCCCACTATTTACGGTTTCTACATAAATCACAATAATGAAAATTGCAACGGTGGCTCGATTTCTTTGCTCCCAAGTGTAAGCTACATTTGGGGTCCTGTCTCTTGACCAAACAACTTTTAGCCAAATGTATCATTTGACCTAATGCATTTTTCGTCAAAACAGTGGTATTTTCGGGTATTCTTTGAATATCATCAAATATAAGTCATTAGGTTAGGTTAGGTTTGTTTTATAATAATCCTATAAAGCTTTCTATTTCAGAAAAAAATGCGTTAGGTCAAATGAAACATTTGGCCAAAAGTTGTTTGGTCTGACATTAGTGAACCGCTACATTTACCTCTGACTGCCACTGTAACGTCTTACACAAACGCCATGAATAAGACTAACGAACCATTGTTGACATTGTAGTGCTGGCCAGAGATATTTCCTGCCCATTGCTATATGGAATGAAATATCCCTCTACGATGGGGCTACCATGAGAGACGTCCTAAAATTTTAATTTAGAACAGAAACGTGAGTTGCTCGTGAGTTTAGTAAAGTCACAAATGGATATATAAGATTAGAAAAATCGTACGTTAATTGTCATGCGATTTCAAGAAAAAACTATAACAAAACGCAAAATTATTAGTTTAGTTAGGTTTGAAAGCACTTAATTGAAATAAGTAAAATTTATTTGAACAATATTACCACGATACACGAAGAAACGTAGACGAATTTGTCTGTCTAAATTCTAATATTACAATGGAATGATGTTTAAATAGTTCGACATGATATGTAAATTTTGAAATGACGCTCGATATATAAGAATAGAATGATTTCAAATTTTAAAAGAATTGGGATTAAGCGTAAGCTTCAAAAACTAGGTTTTACAAAATTCTCTAATTTTTTGAATAACTTGTTTCGAATTGGAAATGAAAAATATAAAATTAAAATTAAAGCATTTACGAGCATACGAACACTGATGATTGATTGATGCTGGTTGTACTCATAAAGTTGGCTAAATTTTTTGACTCACAATGCAACGCCTATTTACTTACACGCCCACCGAGTTTACCGAACTGCACCAATTGTTTTATTCTCCAACGAGTCCATATCGTCGCAGGTGCGATATTATCGCAACCCCAATCATAAAGCGTTTACGCACGCCATGAACAATAGAAAGCTAGTGAGTTCCAGTAGTGCCGCAGCCGTCAGCAGCCTAGACATGATTTATTATTATGTCGACTTACGATATTGCTGGCAACTTACGATGTTGGGGGATAATATATTTCTCATTTAGTTTCATATTTGTGAAATTTGCGAAGATGTGTGGCATAACGACGTAATATGTACTGGTGAACAATATTATCATTGTAGTCGTGATCTAGACTGGTAATCAGGATAATAACTTGATAACGCAATGGTTGTATAAAATACAAATACACTTTATTGCACACCTCTAAAAGAACAAAAAGCATATAGTAGAGGGGGATGACGTCAACATTATCGTGATAGTATCATCTTTTTTTAAATTATTGATGTACATAACAACTTATTACTTATTTATTTATTTATTTACTAGCTTCCGCCCGCGATTTCGTCCGCGTGGACCCAGGATAAAAACTATCCTATATTTTAATCCAGGCTAGAAACTATCTTCGTGCAAAATTTCATTCAAATCGGTTCAGCCGTTTAAGCGTGATTGAGTAACAAACATCCAAACATCTAAACTTTCGCATTTATAATATTAGTAGGATTGATGACTTATGACTTACACTAATTTATTTTAAACACTTTTGGGCTTCCTTGCACCTAGACTGCTTGAAAGTCAGCCATCAAAACGGTTTTCATGCCAATTTTAATTATAATAACCCTGCCAGTAAGCATAATCTATTTGATTGAATTGCTATCACGCAAATAACCTATATTTCTATTTTTTGTCACCACTTCAAAATATCTCGTTATTATTCACAAGGAACCCCAACCTCGTTAAGGAATCTCTGTTACTCCTTAATAAAATAACTCTACGATACGCAACCTCATAATGGGGCACGTTTATAAAATGGCGTTAAGGGAATCCAGTCTACCCCGTACCCGTAACATCGGACCAGGGGTATATTTGACTTTCCGTTACAATTGAAATCAAATTTACGCTTCCTGCGCTCCGTCGTTCAAACACGTTAGATTGCGCGCGTAGGAAGCCCAAAGAACAAATGTTAATTTTATTTAGGTAAATTAAATGGCTCCTTTTGCCTCCGGTGGGGTTGATTATAATTCAACTCGCACCAAGCTGCCTAATGAAGTAAATGTTCTGTAGGCTTTATCCGACTGATTCTTAATCCGACCTGCTGTCCTTCCCACGAAGGACAGCAGGTCGGATTAAGAAACTTCAGAACGAATGTATTTTTTCGTGCAGTATGTATCCATTTCAATTTGTACATTTCTAACTCGTAACTTCTTCTTGAACCAGCAGTGTATTGCATTCGTATAGGTTGATGGTGATCAATATAATGCTGATGTGTCTATATTTTTTTGTGCAAAATAAATATATTATCATCGAATGCGACTTGTAACGTCATTATTAAGACCATTGACAAAAGCTGTCCAAAATATTAACAGTTTCTTTCAATGATTCTTAAAACCACTTCATAACCCATCAAATATTAAAAACATTGCAGAATCAACTGTGGCACGGTGTCTTTATTTCAGTCGTTGTCCATGTCCCTAATGCACCTTACGCTTCGGTAATACGGTCTAAATTAGCGTTAATTGCTGCTAGCGTGCGGTTCGCCCTATACACCCGTTGTTTGGGGACGCATTTCATTCAATTATCCGGCAGCGAGCGTTGCCCTGCTTGGGATTTTCCTTTTTGTTAATTTTTGGATGAAGCGTCTGGTCTGAAGCGACAATGACCTGAATTCAATGAAGTGCATAACTGCAGAAGCAGTTATTAAGCAATATAATTATATATAATGCCTCGAGAGGTCCAGTAAGGAGTTATGAAGTTCACCCCATCGGAAGAAGCAGTTTTTGCGTATAGAAACTTCCCTGAAATACATTATTTGCTTCGATGTATGATCGGATCGGAGTAAATTGCTACGAAATGACGGACACTATTAAAGAAGCCAAAGTTCACGAATCAGACCGACACATTAATGACATATGCATTCCAGATTTTAAGTTACTTCACTGGTAAGTCTACCAAATGAACCCTAGGCAGTGGGTTTATAAATTAAACATAACCACTCCTAACTCCCTGGAGACTTGCCCCGAATAAAGATGTTCGGCCTTTTACTCTAGAGTACATACTAGTCGCTGGGCAAGCCAAAATTAGATTTTAATATTTTAATATAGCTGGAGACATTTCCTTTTCATTCAGTTTGAACGAGCGTGTGACAGCCAAAATGAATTAACATTTTGATAGACGGCGATTTTACTTCGTTTTTGTTGATTGGATTTTTTTGATTGTCCTAACTAATGTTTTTAACATTTGACTTTTTCTGGTTTAATAATTATGATTAGGTAAATGAACAGCAAGTACTTGCGATTTTAAGTTAAATTATTACATTTTTGAATAATCAAATTCCTGTGTTGGTATCAATATAACGAAGAGAATACATACAAATTCGTCCTTATCATAATAAAAACGATGTTAAATATCAGGGGGCAAGGCAGTGCCCTCGCTAACTCGAGCAAAACAGCGGCAGTGCTGGACCGTCCTTTTCTCGATATATATTATATATATATCTAGAAAAAAAAGGTAACAATGAAACAATGAGTTGAGCTCATCTCATCTTGCATCAGTGTTTCGGCCAACATCGGTAAATACGTGGGATTCGCAGTATTAATTAAAGTAACAATGACATTCTTATTTTGGTTTGTAGTCACTTTAATTGCTCTGCAGCTATATCTAGTGAAATTCTATCATTGTTTACTTGAAGCTATTGATTCAATCTTTACTTATAATGATTAACCGTACAGTACGCCCACAACATGTCATTGCGTAAATGTCCACAGGGCTGTCCACATTAACGCCTACAGTTACAATATGTGGAAATAGATTTTTCTCACCGCGCAGTTCTGTGTGGGCAGCATTGAAGATCACTTTGTTGCGTGCGAAAAAGTAATTACAAAAGACCACTTCGCAGTCTTCCAATTCGTTTAAAAGGCTGCTATGTTTTTTTTGCCAGTTTAACTATTCTCGTCTATCTGTTTTCCAGCTACGGCGTCTGCCTCAACTCCGCTGTTCGTGTAGGCTCGTGTGGCTTAGTAGCCATTCTTGTTTAAGCACGCTACGGAAACGTGAGAATTTGAGTAGACCATAGGTATATGTGCTATGGCGATCCTTAAGACCGAAGTTCATGGTAATCCCCTGCCCCTGACTAGTTTTTTTTACCCTTTTTTCAGGTTTTCCAACAAACAAAAATATTTTAATATTCCTTGTGAAAAACTCGACAATACAGAATGTATATGTTTTTATTTAGGTGTCTTACGATTATTCAGTATCACATCGATGAAGATCTCATCTCTATTTTAGTTGCGTAAGGTCACAGTATAGGAATTTATTCTTCTTAATATTATTCTTCTATACTGTGGTAAGGTTATCCCGTAAACACACCTAGACTCTCGGGTTTAACGAATATTCAAATGCATATTTCGTGTCTTTCCACCCACTCTAAAATGCCTTTTGACCTGAGAATATATTCACATTACCACGTCCTACGTATTAGGTAGGTGATATTAAGCAATGGAATTTCGTTTTTCTACATTAACCATTGGTTTATACATTGGCATAAAATACGACCGCATCAATGAAATTCTGTGTATTTCCCAAATTATTTTAGTAGGCGATATGATGTAAGAAGCTTAAATGTTCAGAGCGGCTATGGGTTCGAATATAACACAGAATTTGCTATCGCTTATTTGAACAGGCATGAATGGTTTTCATGAATGGCACTTCATTTTTATGTGTTGTAAGAATCTATATGGTTCAGCAAAATATTGTAATGTATTGGAGACTCGAGCGGGGAAGAAACTTTTATACTAAGATAAGAGCAATGTTATTGTTTACCAACACCAACTGGAGAAGGGTTGAGATCGTGTCAAAGCGTTTTAGATCTTAAAACGTCGGATAGAGGTTTACCTTTTAAGAACATTAACTGAGAGAATTCTGACGTGTTGTTTCGTTGTAACATTGTAGTTGGACGTGTTATGGCAAGAAATGGACGCATTTATATAAATGACAACGTAACTATCTCTTAGACACATGCATGAATGCATACATGCTACATACGCTGATTTTGTCAAGTGTATAGTTTATAAATATTTATTTGCCTTTGTCCTTTATTATTCTGCGCCTAAGTCTGTTAATCAAAAAATCGAATGCAGTAATTATCTGGGCAGGTGTGTAATGCGATGCGGATTTAAAGGTAAGTAAACCACATTTTTAAAACATGCTCGTGGCCAGGTGTGCCTAATTACGTAAGTACGTAACCAAATCGCACCGCAAATGTCACCACATAATCTTAACATTCGTAACTGAAAAGAACAGTCCAAACAACCGGACCGCTTTTGTACCACGACCTTTGCCGTCATCTCCAGTTGCTGTAGAGTCTGTTAAAACAACGCCCACGGACTGTCGTCACAGGATCCCCCCAAGAGGCTGACTTTTGAGTGGATAATTGTTAGGAAGAAGTTGGTGTTGTTTTTCCTTAGGGGAATGTTAGCTAATAAAATTTCAATGTTTTTAAAGATGAGGTGTAAGTTACTGTTTATTGATATTATACTAATTCTACATTAGAAATAATTTACAATGCTCAACAAATGTTACAATGCCACCTACCTATTTTGTCTGTATTTTTATCTGTGTTAATGTACAACAAAGTATATTTACACATCACATACATACAATGCTATACACACTCGTAACGGGCTGGGCGTGGGGCTGTAACACTTATCAGCGGAATAATTAAAGTAAAACTTTAGCATTATGGATAATCCCTGATCATGCTAATATCACAATGTTATCTATTATAGATACTAATGGATCTGAAATACTTTGATGATATTTAAGATACCGTAAATAAAAACTTATCATGGTGCTAAATACAACTATCAGTCACGTATTCATTAAGTCGCACCATAGATAAATGAACGGAAACGGAACGGAGTTTAATTTCAAGAGCGAGCCACAAAATCATATTTCATGAAAGAGAAGAATGTAAACCGCGTTTCACTTTCTTTTAATAACTTTCAGTTAATGGTATTAAATTTCCCTGACTTTATTGCTAAAGTTAAAGAAGATTTATTGGCCAGCCTTTGCTACAAGGTAACAGATTCTTATTTACGGACATAAATGCTTGAGAGAAGGTCAGTAAAGTAACGAATCTTAAAACCTTCTAGTGTTAAAACAAGGATAATTGATGATTTACACGGAACAAAAAATGGACGAACGAATTGTGAATATTTTTCATTGAAAGTCGGATAAAAAGTCGAAACACGTTACTTTCATCAGTTTTTAGACAAGATTAAAGCAACTAATTGTCAAAATCGAAACCGAATCAGAGCGATTATTTTTTTATTTCTCGTTTGCGCTCCGATCGATCACGAGTCGTTACTATCGGTCGGGTGAAAGTGAGAGCTCTATCTGTCCGACTGCTGTGACGTAACGTAACAAATCGGCCATTGTCCGTTTGTCTGTCAGTTTCAACACCAGTGAATGTCTAATGTATTTCAATGATTGTCGTCTAGGCTATTCTAAAACCCTTTCAGTCCCGCATGTTATAGCAGAGCTCCAGTGACAATATCCTAATTTGTATTCTGAAGATGGTACCGGCGGCCGACTTTAAATGTCTTCCGTCTGCAAAGGACTTTGAACTTTGTGGAAATTTTCGCACACGTTCGCTCGAATAAGAAATGTGCCGTATGGAATACTAAATTGGTCTTAAGGAACCCTTGATGGAGAGTGTGGTTGCATTACACGAGTTCTTCCAATTAAGTAAGATTGGATTTGCAATTCGGCAGTGGGACGTAATCAGTTTCGAGTAGTTCTCTAACATCCATTAAGCTTATATTCGTATTAACAACGGTTGTTGCATTTGCTCCGGCAGTATGCAAACGCAACCGTTTGCAATTCGACCGAGAAACAACAGAAAAGTGGGCCAACCGAGTGGTTATTGACCTAAAACTCTTTGGTACCTATTGCATATTTCATATTCACGGGTTAACAAATGCCGTAATGCGTTTTGAAGTAAAGTCTGAGAAAAAGTGCTTTGTTTCGAGATCTTCCATTAGCAGAGTGCATGATTTATTGCTTTTTTTATTTGTTGAGAATTTCTCATACTCTTTTTGTTAACCAATTCTTCTCAATCTTCACGATATTTTTAGCTTTTTATCATATTTTTTATAGGCATCTCTTGTACTTGTAGCATTATTTGTATTTTAAACATCATTCTACTCCCGGTTGTATCCAAAGTGAGTCCGGGCTGCGCTTTGGCACGTACCATTTATACCTACGTATTAAAAATATTGTTTTAATGTATAACCACTTATTAGTCAATGCAGTTGTACATTCCTCATTCCTTCATAAACATTTCTCAACTCATCTGTACTCTCCACCTTAACTTCGGTCTGAGTTCACTGCCGCGACCTCGCCGTCGACCTCCAGCCGTCTGATCGTAACAATCGTAACCGGTTCCCGACTAGGGCTTTGCCCGTCCACGATTCACGATATTCCAAATGAACGCTCTTCGTACCACTTATTGTTGTTTGTTTGCTCTGTACTTTCGTTTTCTTTTTTTTTTGTTTGTCATTACTTTTTCCATTTCTGTTCATGTGAATTATTTATACGAGGATGCGTGTCTTTTAATGTAAACAGCCTTGCGTTTGAGCCTAGTATCTCTGCAATGCCTGTTGCTATGGTAGGGTCAAAGGTGGATCACGCTTACGCAAATATCTGATTTGCTTTTAAACACATGGCGTTATGACCTACTCAAATCATGTTAAATTATTTAAACACATGACGTTTTGAGCTACTCAAATCATGTTAAATTATTTTGCATCGTCCACCACAGAAAGCTTGTAAGAGATGGCTTTTTAGCAATACGATCGCTCTCGTTGTTACCATTGTTTATGTTTAATCTAACTTTGTTTCCTTTTTGTGTACCATTTTTGCGGTATATGCACATGAAAATCTGCGGTTATCGTTATTGCCAAAAAGGGTAGTATTAATACCTATATTTTAATAACTAGCTCTGCTCTAATGTGCAGCGTGTGTTTTTCCTGTAACCCATAATTTTCCGGTTTTAGCGCACCTACATCTGGTTTATCTTAGAACTAAATTTTCAAACGCGGCTTGATTGTGTAAACATCTTTGTGTTTCTGAAAACTGACGTGTGTTTTTCACTCAGTTTTAAATAGGTGACGTGTTTTGGTCAACAACCACAGATTATATTCAGTACGGCGGATGTGTGTCTTGTGTTTACGTATGCAAATTCCAATAACTCAAAAGGTATTATCACCGTTTCATTCATTATTTCATTAATGAATTTATAATCAAAAGTAATGGGTACGAGGAAAGTTAATGTTTGCATAATTTGAGATATTTTATAATGCTATTTGAGCTCTTTCTCTGCATAACCTGTTTGGCGTTTAAAAAACATTTAATTCTAGGTCAAGGTAATGTGCCAGCAATTAGGTGTGATTTATGAAGGGATTTCAATCTGACATTTGTTCATATCGCAACATCTCTCGTTGCCTTCCTTAGTAATTCATTCAATGTTCAATGTTGTACAATTTTTTTTATACAACGACGGTGGCAAACAAGCGTACGGCCCGCCTGATGTTAAGCAGACACCGCAGCCTATAGACGCATGCAACTCCAAAGGAGTAACATGGGCGTTGCCGACTCTTGATATGTTAGACAAATAGCAATAAGGCTCGTGTAATCGGGACTAGATGATGATATTTTTCAGTTAAATTATTCATCCTACACTTAATGCTCATCGCTCAAATATTTGCCCTTACCGGGTTTAACCCACGACCATCAGCATCGCAGGCAGCGAGCTACCCTCTTGGCTAAACCGGCTCGACCATCGGCTTCTCATCATTATCATCCATTCTATGCTTTGATTTAACGATTGATTAGAATCATATTAGTAAACAAGGTATTTAAAGAGAAAACGTGAAGTTTTGCATTTGACCTGGTTTTCATATATAAGGCTTCCTCAGGCATCTTCTTTATAAATTTGAATAGTTACATCCCATGCCGTAAATATATGCTTTTCAAATAAGTATAAAACCTAGGATCTAGGCATAAAAATTGCGCTTAACTTAAGGTGCAGCTGTCTCGCCATCTGTCTGATAGCCGGATGATGTATTTATAGTAGGTAGGGCTTTTGGAGTTAACAACTACAGTAGCGCCATCCGCAAGGGGGTTTGACGACCTCTGCAGCCTAGTTGGTAGTGACCCTGCCTACGAAGCTGGAGGTCCCGGGTTCGAATCCCGGTAAGGGCATTTATTTGTGTGATGAGCACGAATATTTGTTCCTGAGTCATGGATGTGTATTTATTTATGTATATACTGTCGTCTAGTACCCATAGTACAAGCTTTGCTTAGTTTGGGACTAGGTCGATTAGTGTAAGATTGTTTCCAAATATTTATATTTTATTTATATTATATTAATTATATGAACAAGCTTTATGCCTTGACAATAAGGTCGTGTTCAAATTACTAATCCGTGTGGCACAAACATGAATTGTGAAACTCACAGATACACATATGAGACTTACACACGTCGTTTTCATCAGTGGATCGATCTACTTGTATTCTACTTATGGTGGTGGTTGGTATACTTATGGTGGTTCTGCAATAAACTGAAGACGCTCATGAGCTTGAACGCAACACTAAAGCGGTATACGAGGCCAAGGAGTGTCCAATCTCACATATTAATAATACTTACGACACTTTTGTCAATCATGATACGTAAAGGCTCTGTTAAACCTGATGTGTTACAGGGCGAAAATGTCATACAGGGCGTTGGCTGCAGTGCAGCGCGTCGTACCTAATTTCGCGTCTTGATGTGTTTAAATCATATTTTAATCGTTTTTAGACTACATGTATTTGGAATTCGGTGTTTTTTCTTGTTTATGAGCCCCCCTTGCATAAGCGCATAGCCATTTGTGTGTAAGCGGGTAAGAATGTTGTGATTAAATGGAATATTACCAAATTACACGCATTTATCATGCGGGGTATGCGTTCAACTTTGGTGTGACTTTGCTCATAACTCTCCTCGCATTACAACTCGCGCGGACCTATGCTGCTTCCGCTACGCGCTGCTAGCGTTATGACTTTGCCTTAACTAGCGGCACGTATCATTATCAACATAGCACCTTTCGCTACGTCGTATGCGTAAACGCACGTCGCATGGCGACGTGAGATTCGGGTTAATGGAATACTATTTCTGCATCCCCGGGTACATTTCGTACAATATTTATAGACCATCTAAAGCTTACTCGTGGGAGGATTATAATGAGTCAAATTGTTTGCATTCTTCACACGTATTTGTGGGGATCGGTGGCTTAGGATGGTAGTGTCTAACGCTATAGAAAAGATTTTTATAAAACGTATGGATAGACGATGTTGAAATAGTATCATATAAATGCGGTTGTTATAAGAATTAATGAACTTGCTCACAAAATTTCACGAGAATCGGTTGAGAAATGCGACCTGAAGAAGAGAACAGAGAGACAGCGGGACGGACAAACGAGCTTCGGCCCTAGCTGAAGCATAGAACTTCGCTTCGCTCGCTCGTTCGATAATGAACTAGGAAGGTGTTTTACCAAAATTTTGTATTTCACGACAATACTTGGGAAACATCAACACTTCAAGTTATTTTTGCTATTTTGTTGTTTTGTTATAAGTTGTTTAAATTTAACCATAGAAAATCATGACATTACTTGTTTCCGGGTTCCCTCTATCTGGCATAATATCGATTGTCCGAAATACACTCCGCATAACAGTTATCGCAGCATACAAACTCCATACTTACTAATACATAGAGCGTTTTTTTGCGGTGCTTATTTGACCATGTGTGAAAATCCGTTTTCAGCCTACGGTCTTAGGAATTACGGTCGATAATTTAATCGGTACCATCGCCAACACAGTTAACTGACCATCCGTGCACTTTATGCGATTCTAAATAAGGTTCAATATAAATACAGGATGGTCAGTTAACTTTGTTGGCGTTTGTACTTCTATACTGTTATTATTATTGCTAAAGCCAGACTTCCCAAAACTTTCAAAATCGACCACTGTAAGCCACTTGCGTCACACAATAGACTTTTTGCCGTTTTACCAAATTTTACATTGCACAATCGTCTCAATAGCATAAGCTTCACACGAACATTACGTATACCGATGTTTTCGCACCTATGTAAAGACAATAACATGAGAAACGGTCATACTGCTGTTCAACATAGACCTCTGACAATTGCTTCATTACAGATTAAACCCTGTTTTAAACTGAATAAGATTCACATTTCGCAAACAACGCAACATTCGATATGACAATTAGAATGGTCGTAATGAATCTGGTCTTTCTTACGCCAAAAGGCTTTACTTCGCAGGAAATTCCTGGCAGTTCAGACTTTTTACTGTCAAGAAAAGCTGTATAGTAGTGCACTTGATTAAGAATGAAAGGTAATTATAACCTTAGTTATCTAATGGCAGAGTAATGTCTCGAGGTAATGGTAGGCTCAATGTTCGGTTGAGTAATTTTCTTTGTTCTATCGTATGACAACAACCATAATGCAAACTGTGTGTCAAGTCTCCAACCAGTATTTTACTAGCGTGTAGACTAACGTGGAAGAAGCCTTAATTACAGGTTTTTAAGATTAGCTGGTATTTCAAACTCAGCAGTATAATTTGTGGATTTTGTTTTGAATATGTTGTAGTTAAACTTCATCAAAGCGTGATAAATCATAAATAAAATAACGTAATTATGCAACGGTGACCATTTGCGTTAGTGTTCTTAATAGCTTTTTAATGGTTAAGTTAGATCGGAACACCATTTAAAACCACGTGTGTTTAGATAAGACTGTGTACAGAAAATGTAACAAAAGTTTGTCAAAGTTCAGACAGCTATTAGAATGTTCTTGAAATTGTTGTTGGGTGATATTTGAAATTCTATTAATACTTATAATTCTTGATTACAACACAATATACCGAACAATAATGAGACGGTCAGTACAAGCCCGCTCAAATGCCGATTTATTTTATGCGCTTCTAAATAACAGTGGCTCAATCAATGTTGCTGCAGAACTGGACGACCCTGGGTTACATAAAGACGATGTCCCGGATGGAGTGAAGTGAGAACAGTAGACCCTATGGTCTACTATGGTTCTATAACCAGATCCTAAGATGGGACAAAACGCTTGAAGCATGACGTTGAAGTGTCTGTGAAGAAAACGTAAATCGGATGATACATAGTAATTAGTTGGCACACTTACGCAGATTCCTGCATCTACGATTGCTCTATAAATTACAGGTCCAGCTCTCACATTATCATGCAAGGATACGAGTATTAACATAGTAAGCGTCTCAGAAATTTATGCATTCCGTCGGAGTTTCTGTGATCATTGTTATTATATAATTAATATTCACGGCATCGGCTTCGGGTGCGGAGGTCGTCTGACTCAGTCCGATAAATATGATTAGATATTTATAATCTATTTAGCCTATGGCCCAAACTTGTCTCTAATTTAAATGATCTATAAAATATCAGGTGCGACTTTCGTAATGAGGTAATTAGAAATGAATGAGTGTCCGTGTTTTTATTAAAATAAATTCAACGTTATCGTCTTTTGTATTATTTTGCTTCACTTTTGGCCCTGTTCCTTCCTCTTCAGCATATTTTTTTATATATTTAATAAATAAAATAAAAAAAAACTTTCTTTAGCCTTCACATAGTTCATAGCTGCTTACAAAATAGGTACAAAATGTCTGGTAGCAAAAGGATAATATCAGTGAGTAAGCGTTTTCTGTTCCCCGTACTAGTAAAAACTGTATCACGGTGGAACAGGATTCCCCTCACCTCGTTGTTGTTTACAATATACATAAGTATTTAATATTAAATCTAAATTGGTAAGCCCGTTAATAAAACCATAATAAGGATAGCTTTCTATTATTCATCTCAAAGACGGCTGCTTTGTTTATTTGTGCGGCCGAGTGGTTGGCGATTCGTTTTCCAAGGAAAGTCTGTTGATTCTACACGATCATTATTGGAACTGCTCTTGCCTATAGTATGAAACATTTACTTTATAGAAATATAACGTCGTTAGTATAGTATCTAGAATGTTCGCTCAAAGAAGAGCCACAAGCGTAGGCTTACGGAGCAAGTAGTGGTGTTATTGTTGCTGTAATCTTCTGTAAGGTATTTTTTTTCGACTAGCGTGTCTCTAGTATCCATAATTCCAAGACGCATTTTCACTGTGTCCGCGCAGAGCAGCTATGCGATTCACAGTACGTCTCGACTCACCTCATAGCTTGTCCCCAGTCCGACTTGACCCCGAGTATGAACAGAGTGGTAGGTCACGGGGGAAAGTCATCTCGCTAATATTTGGAGCAGCCCAACTGGGGAAGTACGTCCCCTTACAGAAACTATAACACCACTATTCACTTGCTCTATAGGCATGATGTGTTGTTTTTCTGGTGGTGAGTAAGGTCTCCAGAGCTCCCGAGGTCGCGCTGTGTTGAGAATAAGAGACATACACTGTCTCTAGTTGTTGACAAATCAAATCGTCAAATAACTAAAGGGCCGGCAATGACTCCTCTAGTGTCAAAGGGTCCGTAAGTTATGATGGTTACTTGCCACCAGACAGGCCATGCTTGTATTAAAAAAAACTGCGTAATAAGGTTAGACATATATATTGTTCGAGAGTAGTCGGTAAACATGGTGAATACCCGCCCAGTTGCGTGCCCGTGCGATGCGTGAAGCGACTCGCTCCAATTGCGACTTTCATGTTTATGCCAGGAGACGTGAGACGTTAATGACAGATTTGTGGTACTTGACCACGGTAACGGAGCAAATCACCGGTGCCATGTGTTTCAAGTGTATCTTTTCCCGTGTTTGTGTGAGCGATGCGTCTATTATTCGTACTAGATACTTGTGCAGCCACACCGCATAGGCCGAATACCTGGATTCTTAATGGACTGAATAATATGGAATGGAATAATACTCAAGCGTTGCATGTGCCTGTACAGACTTTGTAAGATAGGGTGGGCAATGATAGCAAAAGATCCTACCAGCTGTTGTATGTATTGTAGTATACATACAAACAAAGAGGTTAGTTGAGGTTAGGTCTTCGGCGTCCGAATATCTAGGTAGAAAACAATGCCCATAAATAATGATTGAATGGAATACACACATCCATACCTGATCTCCAGGTTCCGCGACGTCGGAGGTTCCAGAATGCAGGAATAACAGGTCGGCACAGCTAAATTCCACAAGCAAATGACTTGGCAAAAAAACCCTTTATCTCGCTGAGGACAACTCAAACACTATGCGTGTTATATACCGTTCGATTCGCAATTTCACGTAGAATCCAGTTCCGATGGCAGCGGGCGGATTTCGAAAATAATTTCTAGATTTTATCAGCTGTCAAAGTCAAAAGCTACGTCAGCCAAATCGGAGGCTAGTGACGCGACTTGCGAAATAGCGGTTCTCACTTTAATTCAAGATAACTCGTGAATCTGAGGGTCTTGAGGACTCTGGCTGTGATAATAGTAACCTACGAGTAAAGCCTGATAGTTCCCATGTATTTTCATAAAAAAACGTGATAGTAAATTAGCCATGTTCACCGGTACAGTGAATGGGAGTCGTTAAAAAACAACGTTTTTCCAGACACTAGTGACAGGAGTTGTGTCTTGTCAGTCATCCTCCGTCCGCTGTACTAACCGCACGCCTGTCGGCGGCGAAAGTGACGCTCGTCGTGACAGCTCGTCGAGCTGAGTCCGTATTTCGGAACCGAGGGAGGTTCCCGTGTTTTTTTGATGTGGGCGTAGTGTGTGCTGGTGCTTGGACGGCCGCGGAATAGCGCCCGTGCGGCGCCTGCGCAGCGCGATTCGTGGGAGAACCGCGCATGTTGTATTCGCGCCTTACCCGCGGGATCTCTGCCCGTGTCGAAGAGGCATGGGGTTGAAAGACCCTCACACGCCGGCGAAGGTCGCCGAGTGACGTCGCGGCGCCAACTCGACGTGTAGCGCCCAGTGCAAGGCGGATCCACGCCCCCGCGACCGCAGGATGTCTTCACGGCGAGTACAGTAGTGGGCTCCGCTGCTGTACCATACCAAGGTCGGGGCGCGAGTTCTCCTATCCTTCGAGAGCACCGCGGCATCTGTTGACGGGGTTTCACCATCGCAACCAGGACTTAGGACCATGTCGCGAGCCCGCGACATCGGGATGTGAGTTCGTTCCTTTTGTATTAACTTGGCCAAGTTTCACACAGACATTAATTCCGTCGGGCTTCCGTATCGCGTTCCCGCGTCGTACGTTAAGTCGGCATCGCGAGAGTACTCTCCGTTTCTGTGTGGGTGGATCGACCGAGTTCGGTAGTCGAGGAACATTAGGTTTCCGGGTCAGTTTGGAACAGGATATGTTCGACCAGCGCTCGTTCGATCGATCTATGACTGTGTTTAGGCCTAAGAGTAAGAAATGTCACTGCGGTTACCCGAGACCGTCATGTCCGCGAGGATTCTTGTCCACATAATATAGGGTACAAACTTCAGTATCTTGTTTAATTACCAGCGAAGGTTCCCACCATTTAAAGATCTGCGCGGCTCTTGAGCCAAAGGTCCTCTCTGCTGAGATGTTATCCGGTTATAAGAGTTGGTTAGTAAGTATGGTTTAAATCACTAAAAATAACAGTTTGTGTGTTATCTAGTAACAATCAGTTACCTACATTCCCAAAACTCTTTCTTTTTTTACACACAACAGATGGCGCCCGAAGTCAAAGTAGAGATTCTTTGGGGTTGGTTCTTCGCTGATAATTAAATAATTGTTTTCAACATTTTTAAATGTTTGTTTACATGTGCTACTACCATTAGCATAAATTCTTTCGCATGTCTAGATACACTAGTACCTACTTGTGTACAATTGGTGGACTGTGTAGACCGTACAGCCAAGATATTTGGATTTTTAAGTTTCACTATGAAGGAAATAGTGTAAACATTTCTCCTTTTGTTTTAACAGTTGCACGGCAGCGCTGTCCTCAACTTAGAAGCACAATCATGGGCTGTAGGCTACACATCCATACATACATACAATTTAATTTTGTTGTTTAATTATTATTATTATTTTTAAAAAAAAAGTCCACAATCATGTCGGACGATGGAAAGGGAGGTGAATCCCAAGGTGAAAGGAGCGGTGGTGACGAGTCACCACTCACACCGGTTATTGAGAATCCGGCTTACCGTTTTGTAAACACACAGGCGCGGGGAAATAAAAATGTTAAAGAATTAAAGTTACCAATGCCACAGCCAGGTCAATCAGGGCCGCATATGCCAGTAGCTACTCCGCGGCCGACTGAGCAAACGAACGATATTAAAGAGCGCGTCGTCCATGTTTATAAGGAGGAGAACCTCCGCTCGTGGAATTTAAAGTATTCTGGGGATTCTGACGTCACGGAATTTCTGTTACGAATTGATGACCACATGCGCAGCCGCGACGCATCTGAACACAAGGTGTTGAGGTGCTTCTCGGACTTGCTCAGCGGTAGAGCGCTTGACTTTTATAGACAGGTTAGAGACAGTACTTCTTCACTAACGGACTTGTTAGGCAAATTTAAGTCGTTTTTCACTCCGATAGATAGTGATTATGTACTAGAGCGAACCATTCGTGATCACAAGCAGTCCACGGGACAATCACTAAGCATGTATGTGCTCGAGATGCAAGCAATGAACTCAAGGTTGAGCGTACCATTATGGGAACCTAGCCTTATTGAAATAATTAAACACAACATCTCGCCAGCTTACGCACACTTGTTGGCTGTTTGTGACATTGATACTTTAGACAGACTCATAGCATTAGGCAAACGTTTCGAGGCCTACGCCAATCCTTTTCCAAGCGAGCTGGCGGTGAAGCCATCCAGATCCCACAAACAAGTCACCGTGGTTAATACCCAACATCAAAAGAAACGGTTCACTCCGGAGATTTGTAGAAAGTGTAAAAAAGTAGGACACAGTTATAAACAGTGTCGAACTATACCGGGTATAGTGTGTTTTGGTTGTGGAGAAAGAGGGGTTTTATCGTCGACTTGCACAAAGTGTCGCTCTGACTTGCAGAAGCCTGTACAATCCAGTCCGACTACTAGTCCAAAAAACTAGAACGACCCGGAGCAACTCCGGCAAATAAAGGAGTGATGCATTTAGGTACGGTTACTCCGGGTTTAGTTATGATGCAGGGAGATAATAGATTATTTGTAAAATTTGGAATCGGACATATGACTTTTCATGGTCTTCTCGATACCGGAGCTAATATTTCCATAATTGGGAACGGTTTCCATAGTAACTTAGAAAGACTAGGTTATCAGTTACAAAGCGCTAGCATGAGCGCGAGGTGTGCCAACGGTTCAGAAGTAGAGGCAATTGGTGATATGACGCTACCTATAAATTTTAATAACAGGATATATAGGACAAAGTTCATCGTTATCCCTGGGATAACCAATGACTTTATCTTAGGCATAGATATTATAAATCAAATTGGTTTTAAAAACATATTAAATTTAGAAAATATACCACAATCAAGTGACAACGAGTCACATCCTCGCATCGACGAGGTATGCTCAATCATACCGAGACAGGAATTGTCACCGACGGAGTCCATTGAATTAGAAAAGACTGTTAATAAATTTAAATCCATTTCAATGAAAGAGAAAGGCTTAGGTAGAACAGATATAATTGAACATAAGATCGTGACAACCGGACAACCAATCAAGCAACGCTACTACCCATTGTCACCACCAAAGCTTAAAGCTCTGAACGACGAGGTGGACAAAATGTTACAGCTAGGGGTAATAGCAAAGAGCCGATCATCATGGGCACATCCAGTTGTCATGACCACAAAAAAAGATGGTTCACTCCGATTTTGCTTAGACGCCCGAAAGTTGAATGACGTCACCGTTAAGGACTCATATCCATTGCCATATATCAGCTCTATATTAGATAACTTGAAAGGGGCTAGGTATTTAACTTCGATAGATCTTTCAGCCGCTTATTGGCAGATTCCTTTATGCGATACCGATGACACCGATGGTACTGGTACCTCGTGTCAGAAGACAGCTTTTGTTGTTCCGAATAGGGGTTTATTTGAATTTAAGCGCTTAGCGTTTGGATTGTCCAACGCTGGGTGCGAGTTGCAGCGTTTAATCGACTCTCTTTTTCTGCATAAATATGGAGAGAAAATTTTCGGATACTGTGACGACTTGTTGATCGCCACTAGTACTTTTAAGGAACATCTATCAATCTTAAACGATGTTTTCGAGACTCTAGCTAGAGCAGGTCTAACTATAAATTACGAGAAATGTGAATTCTGTAAAGAAGAGCTTCGTTACTTAGGATATATTGTAGGATCACAGGGCTTGAAGACGGATCCCATAAAGTTAGATTCTATACGTAACTTTCCTAGACCGGCAACTGCGAGACAGCTCCGAGCCTTTATAGGTCTCTGCTCATATTATCGCAGATTTGTAGAGAATTTTTCCACTATCATTGCACCTATGACAGCCTTGCTCGGTAAACGAAAAGGGAAGGAAGCTATAGCGTGGGGAGACGAGCCCGAGAAAGCATTTAACGCTCTGAAAGACGCTCTAACCCAAGCGCCAGTGTTAGCTTGCCCCGACTTTACCCAGCCGTTTCAATTACACTGTGATGCATCCAATGTAGGCATAGGGAGCGTGCTAGTTCAGGAGGTGGAAGGTATAGAGCATCCGGTCGCGTATCACTCCCGTCTCTTGTCCAAATCTGAAAAAAATTTTTCAACAACAGAACGCGAATTATTGTCAATCATTGATTCCGTCAATCACTTTCGTCCTTACATAGAGGGTGGCCATTTTATTATAGTGACAGACCACATGTGTTTAAAATGGTTAAAAACACTTAGCAACCCATCCGGTCGTTTGGCTAGGTGGGCTATGCAGTTGTCCTGCTACGATTTCGAGATACGACATAGAAAAGGTATATTACATACAGTGCCCGACGCACTTTCTAGAGCCGAAATCAAAGCAGTACTGTTCTCAGGGGGGAGTAGATCCCAAGACGACTGGTACAATAAATTATTTACAAACGTACGGTCCAAACCAGCATTCCATAAAAATTACCTCATCAAAGATAACGTTTTGTTTCGATTTAGCAAGCCGCCTAACGGTCTCCAAAATGACAACGCGTGGAAGATAGTTTTACCGCGAGAGATGGTGGCGGAATGTTTAAAACAAAACCATGAGGCCAATGCTGTACACCCCGGTACTCACAAGACAGTCATGAAAGTTAAACAAACATATTTCTGGAGGGGCATGCATAGGGATATAGTAGAGTTCGTGTCAAAATGCGAAGTGTGTAAAGCGTACAAACACTCGAACGACGCACCACATGGCCTTATGACTAATCAAAAACAGGTAAATACCCCAATGCATACTCTATCCTTAGATATAATAGGCCCTCTACCAAAGTCATACTCAGGTCATATATATATACTTTCCATAGTAGACGTCTTCAGTAAGTACTGCTGGTTACACCCTCTGAGAACCGCAACTACTCGTACCGTCACCGCGTTTATAGAGTCAGAAATTCTGTTAAAAGAAGGCACTCCTTGCGTCATCATTTGCGATAACGCAACCATTTTTAAAAGCAAGGACTTTAAAAAATTTTGTTTGGACAACTCTATACCTAAGACTCTATATGGGTGCGTCTACGCTCCGCAGTCAAACCCGATAGAGCGATATAACCAATCGGTAGAGACTTGTCTAGCAATATTGGTAGAGCAGGATCAGAGGAACTGGTCCAAGTTCCTGCCTAAGATACAGTTGTCTTTAAATACAACTGTGAACATAGCCACAGGCTATACACCATGTTTTCTAGCGAAGGGGCGTGAACTGGTCCTGGACGGTTCGTTACACACGGTAAAAGGTAGCGCACCAAATTCCTCGGACAACGTTCAACCCACAGATAGGGATAAGAAAGCCGAATCTTTAAACGAACTAGCTGACATATTCCAAAAGGTAGAGTCCGCGTTAACCAAAGCTTATAAGCAGAGCGCAAGCAGGTACAATCTTCGCCGACGCGAAGTTAGGCTAAATGTCGGAGACATAGTATGGCGTCGCAATTTTGTACAGTCTAACGCGGCTAAATTCTTCTCAGCCAAGCTGGCCCCAAGATACGTCAAATGTAGAGTCGTAAATCGACTATCAGACGTGGCCTACGATTTAGAAGAACTAACTACAGGTCAGAAAGGTAAATTTCACGTTAAAGATATCATCAAGATCCCGAAAGGTGTGTAGCAAGCGATTATTGATTTTATTCAGAACGCGTACATAAGTTTGTTCGATGAAACGCGAAACTTACATTTCTTAGTTACGAAAACGAATGCGTTATCGGAACACTTATTTCCCCTTAGTACCTCGTTAGGACTAAGTTGTTTTTAGTGGTACCACAACTTTTATTTCGACGTCACCTTTTTTTTTAACGCCAAATGTGCTCGCGACACACTAGGTAGATTATACTCACGATTTTACGTATGGTTACAAACGAGTCAAGACTCGGGTACTTCAGTCAGGAATACACGCGACGAAAGTGCAACGGGATGAGATACACGTTGACACTCCAGTCAATGTAATCGTGACTGAAAACTGAGCGCACAGTCGACACCTCACACGAGGGAGTTCGACAAACGCTCGGGAACTACCCAGGCTGATCACCTGGGTAGCCCTATTTAGTTAGACAACGTAGAGCTAGCATAGATATAAAAAGTCAGTAAGAGCATTCGGTGTAGAGCATGTTTAGTAAGACAATAGCTTAGGTTACGAGTAATATTGAACGTAAAATAGGTAGTCATAACATATACTAGGTATAACTTTAGAAATATGTAGAGTCATTTCTATATAGGGAAAGTTACTCTTTTAGTATCATAGGTCGATATCGAATTCAATTAGGTATCGGACCACTTTGGTTACATAGACAACATTTGTCCTATGGTAGCTAAGTAAACATAACCTAGCCACTGGCTGTCTTTCCCGCTGTAGAGCCTGGACGCGCAGCCCGTTTTCTTACGAACTCTCGCTGCGTCGCCAGGATCTCAGCGAAGCCGCGTTCGGATTGTTACCTACAAAAAAGGGACAAGAACGTAAAGCGCGTGATTTAGAGTAAAACTACTCGTAGTACTTCAAGTATTTTATAACGCACCTAAAGGGTGAAGCATGCTAGATAGATAGTCATAGCCGTAGGTTCTTTAATTAGATGTGCTGTTCAGCAGCAGCCGACAGCACGACACCAAGGATGGCACACCACTGACATACTATAGTAAGGTAACTTAGGAAAATATTTACAATGTAACATCACAACGGTTAACCTCAGAAGAAGTAACAGGTATTCATTTAATAATTAACCCACAGGGTCATAGAACGATGCATGCTACTTGTATTTTATCATTTTGTCTTAAACATTTTTTAATCGTCCCCGACATGACGTTAAACTGTCGCACGTCTCTTTTCAAGGCGTGATCGGTCGACAAAGGCACATTAGGGGCTTTGTCGAACAATCAATGCCAGAGCAGGGTATTGGTTTTGGGGCGGCGGCGGAGGAATGGCTAGTCCATCAACGGCGGCGTCCATAGGCTCAATCAGGTAGCTCACTGCTCACCTGCTAACACGTTTCATACAAGCGTGGCAGGTTACAGGTCCAAAACACATCCATATATTCTTTTACAACATTTAATATCATACTTAAGTTAACATTACATTTTTGAATTTATAGCCACATTCCTATCCCCATGGGAACTTCGAAAACATTTAGAAAGAAACAAGTACATACATTATTTTAATAAACCACAATTGCTAACAAAAATATAATCAACTTACCTAAAAACATACCAGAAGTTACCTCAGTCCCACAATTAACCAACTTTAATTCCCTTACCACCCACTTTACTAACACACTGCTTATTTTGCCAAATCTTTCGCTTCACTAACGTCCATCCAACCTTGCTTTAATAATGCTTATATCCAAACTAACAATAACCTACACAACGCTGCAAAACCACTATCCCACCATTCCCATCTCACTAATCATTTTGCCAATTTTGTTAATCAAGCTTACGTCACTAACACGAACCCTCGCTTCTCGCTCGTCCCTCCCCATAGGAACTTATTTATTAAATTCAATTATTTAGCGGTAATCAATATAATTACAACAGTATAAAATTAAACTCATAGTAGGAATGTGGGCAAATTCAAACAGTTCAGTAGAATAGACCTTCACCCTAGTTATCATATTTTTGTTACAACTATGCTTGTAAACACGTAATAAATTTCTTAAAGTCAGTTCCATATAATAACATAAGATGATAACTTTGAATAAATTTAAATTCAAACTTAGGAGTAAGTGTGTCATAGTGGCGCCACAATTTATTTCTTTTTAAATACCAACTGTTGACGAGTCAATGGTGGAGATAGAATATCATCTATTATGCCTATCCATTTGCTAGTTCAATAAATTTAACTTTTTTCACCAAAGAAAACTTTGGAAGTTTTTTGACTTTGTCTTATAGTAACCAGCCTATAAGACCACAACTTTTTACTTACAACATACACATAAATATAAATTTAGAATTAACGTAGTATAAAAATTTAGAATTGAAAAATAAGTACATTTTAGTAGCATGTTAGCATACATGTATACTTAAACTTATTTAAGCTTGTTCAAGTTAAGTAAGTTTTCTCGTGCAACGTCACGCTTAGGTTTTTGCCGCGGTCGATAGGGACAAAGCAAAACGCGAACGAGTGATCTTGTCCGAACGGCACAGATCACTTGCTCGTCGATTTAAACATACCGCTTATACGCGGATAAGTATGATAAGCCTATAGTTATTATGGTATGAGTCTAAGTGTATATACTAGCTAATAGGCATGCACTAAGTAAGCATATTAGATAACTTGAACGCATGGGCATACATTGTCACATTACTAAACATAGGAAACCTAGAATTAACAAACGCTTGAGTAGGGAGTTAGGATTTCAAACGCATGTTAGGCGGTATAAACTTGCGTATTGGGTAAAATGAAAGATCCCACCGATGGTACCCGTGGTTAAAGGACCAAAGTAGTCTCCGAACTCCACGCATGCAAGCACGTAGAGTCGCTGTCTCGCGACGCGAACTCCAGATTGAAGATTTTTTTCACGGGTATCCCGGCTGTGGGGTAACCCGAGGTTTACCCTTACCTCGCAAGGGGAGTATTGTTGTATGTATTGTAGTATACATACAAACAAAGAGGTTAGTTGAGGTTAGGTCTTCGGCGTCCGAATATCTAGGTAGAAAACAATGCCCATAAATAATGATTGAATGGAATACACACATCCATACCTGATCTCCAGGTTCCGCGACGTCGGAGGTTCCAGAATGCAGGAATAACAGGTCGGCACAGCTAAATTCCACAAGCAAATGACTTGGCAAAAAAACCCTTTATCTCGCTGAGGACAACTCAAACACTATGCGTGTTATATACCGTTCGATTCGCAATTTCACGTAGAATCCAGTTCCGATGGCAGCGGGCGGATTTCGAAAATAATTTCTAGATTTTATCAGCTGTCAAAGTCAAAAGCTACGTCAGCCAAATCGGAGGCTAGTGACGCGACTTGCGAAATAGCGGTTCTCACTTTAATTCAAGATAACTCGTGAATCTGAGGGTCTTGAGGACTCTGGCTGTGATAATAGTAACCTACGAGTAAAGCCTGATAGTTCCCATGTATTTTCATAAAAAAACGTGATAGTAAATTAGCCATGTTCACCGGTACAGTGAATGGGAGTCGTTAAAAAACAACGTTTTTCCAGACACTAGTGACAGGAGTTGTGTCTTGTCAGTCATCCTCCGTCCGCTGTACTAACCGCACGCCTGTCGGCGGCGAAAGTGACGCTCGTCGTGACAGCTCGTCGAGCTGAGTCCGTATTTCGGAACCGAGGGAGGTTCCCGTGTTTTTTTGATGTGGGCGTAGTGTGTGCTGGTGCTTGGACGGCCGCGGAATAGCGCCCGTGCGGCGCCTGCGCAGCGCGATTCGTGGGAGAACCGCGCATGTTGTATTCGCGCCTTACCCGCGGGATCTCTGCCCGTGTCGAAGAGGCATGGGGTTGAAAGACCCTCACACGCCGGCGAAGGTCGCCGAGTGACGTCGCGGCGCCAACTCGACGTGTAGCGCCCAGTGCAAGGCGGATCCACGCCCCCGCGACCGCAGGATGTCTTCACGGCGAGTACAGTAGTGGGCTCCGCTGCTGTACCATACCAAGGTCGGGGCGCGAGTTCTCCTATCCTTCGAGAGCACCGCGGCATCTGTTGACGGGGTTTCACCATCGCAACCAGGACTTAGGACCATGTCGCGAGCCCGCGACATCGGGATGTGAGTTCGTTCCTTTTGTATTAACTTGGCCAAGTTTCACACAGACATTAATTCCGTCGGGCTTCCGTATCGCGTTCCCGCGTCGTACGTTAAGTCGGCATCGCGAGAGTACTCTCCGTTTCTGTGTGGGTGGATCGACCGAGTTCGGTAGTCGAGGAACATTAGGTTTCCGGGTCAGTTTGGAACAGGATATGTTCGACCAGCGCTCGTTCGATCGATCTATGACTGTGTTTAGGCCTAAGAGTAAGAAATGTCACTGCGGTTACCCGAGACCGTCATGTCCGCGAGGATTCTTGTCCACATAATATAGGGTACAAACTTCAGTATCTTGTTTAATTACCAGCGAAGGTTCCCACCATTTAAAGATCTGCGCGGCTCTTGAGCCAAAGGTCCTCTCTGCTGAGATGTTATCCGGTTATAAGAGTTGGTTAGTAAGTATGGTTTAAATCACTAAAAATAACAGTTTGTGTGTTATCTAGTAACAATCAGTTACCTACATTCCCAAAACTCTTTCCTTTTTTACACACAACACAGCCTAAGTCCCTACTTCCCTAGCCCTAACTTATCCTAGTACAAGGATATCTGTCGCCGGGAGACCTATCAGTGACAGATGGATTCCTACGGGTGAGGAATAAGGTAAGTGGATGGATACTTGTTGCCAATCACTCAGACTCAAGTGACCGATTAAGGCTGGGGGTGTCTCATGCCACAACAAGGGTACCTGTGAAATAAAGTGGATGGGATCCTCTACTCTCAGGGTGTCGCCCTGAGCAAGCAGAGGTGTTGGGTGTGGAGGTAGTGAAACACCAACGGACAATTGGTATCTGATTTATTTACAAATGCTTCTACCTTATATACAGTTATTCACCTATATCACACATACGTAAAACCTAGTAAATTATCTTTGTATTCTATACATTTAAAGTGCAAGTAAGTAAAATATATTCGTGCAGGCTAATGAACTAGTTAAATTTGGAGTGGTAAGCGGCGTCAGCGTTATCGTGACCGCGGTGATGAAATCTGTTGTCTAAACATTCGAATCCGCCCGCGTTTGTAAAGAACGTAGGTGGTGTGGTCATCCATACTATTGAAACTATATACTATAGTATGCTATCCTATAAAGAGCTACGGGAGCCTAGTGGTTCAGGCATGCAGGCTGTCAAGCGGCGGTCGTGCGTTCGAATCCCGGCTCGTACCAATGAGTTTTTCGGAACTTATGTACGGAATATTTACCGTTAGCTTTTCGGTGAAGGAAAACATCGTGAGAGAACCGGTCTAATACCAATAAGGTCTAGTTTTCCCTCTGGGCTGGAAGGTCAAATAGCAGTCGCTTTCGTAAAACTAGTGCCTATCCCAAATCTTGGGATTAGGTGTCAAAGCGGACCCCGGGCTTTCTTTAGGGGCACAACCGGAAATAAAGCTAGGAGGATGATGATGACTATAGTATACTACCCATACTAATATTATAAATGCGAAAGTTACTCTGTCTGTTACTTTTCACGCTTAGATAGTTTGAATCCCGTGGAAAAGACATACTTAAGGACGTTTGCATAGAAGTACGATTAAAACGATTCCCACGTCGAGGAAGTCGCGGGCAAAAGCTTGTTCTATACCTATCAATGGTGGAAGATTTTTCGAGACCGTATTATTTGTTTCAGAAATTACCCGTAACATACAAACACACAAAGTAACAAACTTTGCGACTGGTAGGTATAGATAACATTTCACTTTAAAATTTCAATCTGTAGATTTTAAACATGTAGGTAAGTGAAATTATTTAAATAGAAATACAATAAGTTCAATATGCCGTAATATTCAGTGATATGAGAAATAACACGCACAAAGGAACAAAGTAAATATGCTTAAAAGGGGCGAGTCGGCAGGAAAATGATTATTCTACAGAAAATGCCCCTGGGCCATGTTTAAATACGGGTTCCTAAACGCGTTGCTACAAGGTTCAGTGAGAGTAATCCAAATTA
This sequence comes from Epinotia bilunana, assembly GCA_947049275.1. Taxonomy (NCBI): domain Eukaryota; kingdom Metazoa; phylum Arthropoda; class Insecta; order Lepidoptera; family Tortricidae; genus Epinotia; species Epinotia bilunana. The sequence continues at coordinate 8,861,828 of OX346275.1, read as the reverse complement.
GACTAGATAGTACAAGAAATTTACTGAAAACCCTTTGAGATCTATAATACTCGTAATTCTACACTTAGTTATAAAGAGGTCTATGAAAGTGTTGCCTTTTAAGCCAGCGTTCTTTGCAATGCGCGGGCAGCTATCTAGGTACGAGTAGTTATTTGTAAACGGCAGCACTGCAGACCCCCTAGCATACTAAGTTTTATGTCGGACATAAAGCATTCGTCCCTTTCTGGTAAATATGCGAGTGCGACAGGGACAAATGCTTTATGTCCGACATAAAACTTAGTGTGCTAGGGGGTCAGGTAGCGATTTACGTGTGCTAAGGAAAACCGATGATTAACTGATCGTTTAAATTTTCGTCGCATGTAAATAAGGGTATTCTCTAGATTAATTTAGTGCAAGGTTCTGAGAAATTGTGTAATTTAACTGTCATTTTTATATCAACTGTACACCAATACCATATCTCATTTAATCTACATCGTAGACGTTTTGTTTTGCTGATAACCATTTAAGAATATTAAACAATAATTGATAAGTTAAAATATTAATTAAAATTGCTATGGTTTATCATTTAAGTTTTGTGATTCATTGGACGTTCACGCTTCCAAACATCCGCCTACTTGTTTAAATTTAAACGAAGCGTGTAAAAACACTTTTGATTCTTAAAATAAAATTCCTACTACATGGCGTGTTTGTGTTATAATCTTTACCATCGCGCTTATTGAAACTCAAACAACAGAAAACGGCAATACTAAGCTGTGTTGTAATGGTGTTAAGTTCATTTTGCAGTGTTACTTTATCACCGGTTTCCATCACAGAACAATCACTTGACGCCAATCTGTGCAAACACACACAAGCTAAGCGTTGCTAGGGTACATTACACCGTAGCACATTTGCGTTAAGGTATCAAATTACTTAATTAGGTACCGTATAGGATAACACGAGAAGCGATATTGATACGGTGATGAAATTTTGCTGGTAACTTGATTTTGTGGTGTTGATTGACTGGCTGCCATTTAACACTAGTTAGTGAGATATGTATGTATTCTAAGAAATGTTAACGCTTTGACAAGCGTACCTATAGAAGGTTTAATGTTTTTGTGGTCCTGCTACAGAATAATAATAGTACCATGTGCAGAAGAAAGAAGGTTCTCTGTTAACAAATTCCCTGTGGTATGCTTATGAGCCTAAAGGTGGCCATCCCTTCATGCATGCAGTGGTGGCATACAACGCATGTATACTACTTGTCACGGAGTTAGCCGCCCCTGGTCCTGAATTGGCACGGATCTTTGGGAAATTCCTGGGACAAGTAAACTTGGCACAATTATAAAATGCACATAAAGTTTAGAATGATTTGTCAGATATTAGATTTTAAGCAGAGAAATCTATAAAACTAACGTAGGTATCCACTGTTCCGTGCTATAATCTATAACCAACATCTGGTTTCTGACAGCAAGAAACAGGCTTCACGGATACTTTGGCTTGCGATCAAATGTCAAACTTAATACTTGCGTCGTAAACCTCAAATTTTATTGCAGCCTCGAAGGCTCAGCGACAATGTAAAATGAATTTTATTGCTCATTTGCTTCAAGTTCTAATTTGATTGTACTTGTAAATTAGTTGAAGTCGTATTCGATTTTAGATTTTGTCGATGAACGAATTGGGCTTAAATTCGTTTATTTGACTCCTGTGGAAGTCGGCGACGTCTCCGATCTCGCCAGTATTGTGTTGCCTGATTACATTTTAGTCAATTTCAAGTTCTAGACTTGCAGCGTCGTTGACATAACAAACAGTTCCTGGTAAGGCAAAGCGATACAGCTGTCCGTTTTCATGTATGTTTACAAACATATTCGATTCCGTATTATGCCACTGATGCATTAAAAAACCGGCCAAGTGCGAGTCGGACTCGCGCACAAAGGGGCCTGAAAGGTAAATTGCGGTTTACGATTTATGACGTATTAAAAAGAAAAACTACTTACTAGATCTCGTTCAAACCAATTTTCGGTGAAAGTTTGTTTTTTTTTAGTTTTATCATTCTCTTATTTTAGAATAGAAGTTACAGGGGGTTACACACATTTTATCACCTTGGAAGTGTCTCTCGCGCAGTTTAGATATAAATATATATTAGAAACCTCAATATCATTTATGAAGACCTATCCATAAATACACCACACGTAGGGGTTCGTCGAAAAAAACATTTTTGAGTTTCGTGTCTAAGTATGGGGAACCCCCAAAATTTATTGTTTATTTTTTCTATTTTTATGTGAAAATCTTAATGCGGTTCACAGAATACATCTACTTACCAAGTTTCAACAGTATAGTTCTTATAGTTTCGGAAAAAAGTGGCTGTGACATACGGACGGACAGACATGACGAATCCATAAGGTTTCCGTTTTTTGCCATTTGGCTACGGAACCCTAAAAAGTTGAACTAAATAACACTTTCGCAACAATATTACTGTTACGTTTTTGACCCAAAAATCCTGATTATCCATAGCTTGTTGGGTTAAAAAGCTAACAGACTCTACTTTACATCATCTCTAATTGAACTTCCAAAATGGTTGTCACCTTATTTCCTGTAGTCGCCAAATGGGCATATCTTACCGCTTTTTGCTTGTGACTTGGAAATTTTAATACATACGCAATGTGGGTGAAGCCTTGATTGGTCGCGAAGGTCGCCCGCGGACCTTTCTGGTACCTCAGCCTTTCGTATTGGTTAGTTATTAACCAGTGCTTGGTCGAAATTACCGTGGACAATTATTTTCATTGTTTAATTGTACCAACTGGGGTTAATTGTATTTGTGCGTGCTTTCAATCGGCATTGGAAATTTGTTTTATTTTATCTATTGTTTCTATCGCTTCCAGTCTAGGAGCATGTGTTTTCGTAGCTGTTTCTATTATAATTTGTTTATCTACATGCTCTGTACATTCCGTTCTATTCGGTTTAAGGCCATAAAAACTATTTGCCGATAAGCTCGCGATGTCACGGCTACCAGTCAGTCGTCTGTGATCACAAACTGCAATGGTGCTATGGGATACTTTGGCGAGACTTAGTGCGAATTGGTAAATATTATTGCAATTAGTTACACCACCAAATTTAGGTAATCTATAGCATATTCTCAACAGTTAGAGAAATTCGAAGCGGACATTTGTTGCAACTTTTTAATCCAAGTTATTTCAAATTACGCGTAATATTTCACCACGGAGAATTCCTCTTAATCTCGGCGATTGTATTAAGCTGTCAAGTTGGAACGGTTGGAAGCGCCGCAGATTTATAACAAGCTGACATTTGACATGGCTCGGCACATTCGCGACCTTGCCGTTGACACTTCCTTGTTTAATTTCACAGTTTATCTGGAGTTCCTTGAGGCCAGTCTTTGGTTGTGGCTGTTTTTTGCTATTTACATCAAAACTTTATGTTCATTTTTAATATTGGTTCTGATCGTCTATTGGGTTTCCCAGTTCATTATAGGTCAGTTTACTAAGATACGAGTTATAACCATTGCTACAATTTTTATAATAATCTATTTAGTATGTTCGACTTTAACTATGCTAATTCTTTGCTCCCGATTAACTTTGTGACCTAAACCTAACCTTGTGATCAATAATCGTAATCGCTACGCAGCCGAAATGTATTAATTTGCTTACGTCACCGTCCTCGCAATCAGAACACGATTTCTTAGCGTGACCTATTTGTTTCGGTGTGACGTTTGTTACTTTTATTACCATCGTTTTTCCCTGATTGCCAAATTACTAACCCAACCGGTGTTAACGAGCGACGCAACTTCGGAATTATTTATTCATCAAACGAACTTCAGTTGGTTTATTGGTAAATACAAAAATATTTTCGCAATACATATTTTCTCCGCTATATCTTTTATATTGGATAACTGAGATTTACCTTTTTTACTCAATCACGCCGGAAAAACAGGATTTTATAAATCCGGCTTGTGTTTCAGCGAAGCAATTTAAGTGTGTGTGATGTGGGTGTGATGAAATCGAAAGTAGATTTTAAGGTCGAAGCCGTCTCAGAGATAAACAAACTTTGTTTTCATGAACTGCTGGCGTATTCAGATTACTGATAATGTATTCGTAAGGAAAGACTTCCCGTTTCTCGATCCTTCTTAGAAGTATAATTAAACCAATTTCAGACGCCCGGTGCAGATTCAACGTGTATGTATGACACGTCTATTAAGCCACAGAGCTCGGTTGTCCACGTTATCCACGTTAATCACTTGACCGCGATCACCCAGGGGAATTAGCGGCAATTATTTTATATTCAACAAAAAAAAAATGTTCGGTTATGGCGCTTTGCCGGACGCTACCGCGTCACGCTCGCTTCGTTCGCTCGGCTCGCGCGCTGTAGGGTCGCAGTTCACCTAAAAACCTAACCGTTTTTATCCCCTGGGGGATCAGGCTAGGGGATTAACGTGAACAACAGCCGGTTTTCAGACAACAATGCCAATTGGACGATTCCTTATTCGCATGTACGTTTCTTGGCTGCGTTTAGCAAATACATGGTTTACGAGCCGCAAAATAAAGTGCAAAATTAATTGACGACCCATAAAAGTAATTCGCCCCATATTACGACCTGCCATTGGAATATACGATCTGTTTTACGAGTCGAGAGTGGTTTTTCTGTACCGTCAGTAGAATGTAGCATGTGTACAGTTCCTATTGTAGTAACTTGTAATTTCTGACTGGCAGTTAATAAATAAAGTATTAGTAGTTGGATTTTTATGTTTTCATCCATATTTTTAAAATGCTCTTACGTTTGAAAATAAAACTTAAAGGCTTCTATAAAGCAGTCGTAGATAGCGTATGATCATATTCATTTTCATATTCACGTACCTTTTCTCACAGTAACTTTCTCTGTGAATTTATGAGTCATTACTATTTTATGATAAGATTTACGATGTATACGTGTTATTTGATGCAGCAATGTAATAAAGTGAAGGTATATTTATGTATACAAACTGCAATGCACATAACTAACAAAGAAATGTAAGTACAGACGTTGGAGTAAATGCCACATGGCATTCTCTACCATATACACCAACCATAAATATACAGCACATTTAAGAATAGTCCAAAAAAGGTTGTTGTAAAGAGCAGTAACACTAGAAACAATAAATATATTTCTGGATACCCACATAGCCCGGAATCAATAAAGACATGCTTAATGTAAGCTTAAATTAAAATTAATAAACCGGAATATAACATAACATGCATGTTCTGTTTTGAAAAGGCGACGCTCAAATACAATGTGTTGATCTAATTTTGTTTAACCATAACGCATTCATTTTTAAATTGCAGTATAACTGTTCTATAGAGTCGGATGCTTCAAATTCTAAAATAAGATTGTATCGTTGACAGATAAAATGTCGAGCAATTTTGTCCCAAATTAGTATTCGCCCGGCCCTTGTCCTTTTTGATGTTATTACGAATTTCAGTTTTCATTTCTTCGTCTCGTGTCGTTTCCTGTTCAGAATTTGTTTTTAGGTGTTTTTGATATTTTAATATATTTCCTTGATCATTCGTTCATTTTAGTATATGGTAGGTTTTCTTCTTGATGCTGTGATAATTCGAATAGGCTGAGACGATTTACATGTTAGCTTTTTAGTGTCATCTTCTGATTCAGACTGTTATAATAATTACAACAGCAAAGTGTGCAAGGCATGATAATTATCGCTATCAGAAAACCTACCAAAGGTTTTTTGTTCTTAACACAATTGTTGACTTCGGGTCGGCATCTCGTGGAGTTAACTACAACTGTATTTAAGTAAAAAGCCAGTGGGGATAGATGTAACATGTTACTACAACATCAAGTTGTTGATAGGTAAAGCCGATAAGTTGGACAATCAGTTCGGTTAAAGCAATCCATTTGTTAATTTGGCATAGTTTCTTATTTAGTTATTGGACAGTACAGATTTCTCAGCTATATTGTTTATACTCTTAAACTCAATGAAATATGGTTCGGAGTTTAGATCATGTTGTAATACGGACCGCTTTACAACATACCAATCGTTGTATTTACCAACTGTATACGAAAACGCGCAACACAACATACCTCTTTACCGCAAATTATACCTACGTCCTTTATTTCCTCGGATTTGGTGGTACCTATTCGTCTACGGCTATTGGGCAAGTACAGCATGCCGTTACATTAAATTACTCAATGCCATTAATGGCCGGACAGATATTTGGTCATTTGTATCGATTCTTGTCACGTTAGCAACGATTATTGCAACCAATTCCGTCTTGTCGTATTGTCGTTAATTTGCGTGTATCGTTCTGTTAGATTATATCGAAATTCAATATCTATATTTTTACCTCAATCTGAAACCTTTATGCATGTGCAATTTATACTTCCATTGGAGCTCGAAACTTAATCGATAGATTTCTTACTTCGGTTATAACGACAGAGATATTTTCACAATAGGAGCCACGATGACTTTTCAAAACATAATTAATGGAGCGAATCTTTAGAAATTAAATCCATTGACCCAACTTATTTCTATCTCAACAGGGACTTAAAGAGTTGAACAAGTTAACTAATATTGTGCTTATAGAATTGATCAAGTGCTTGAACATTTTGTGATGAAAAAAGTGTCTGGAGGCATTGCAAAACCCAAGTGTTATCAATAATAATCAGAAGACCAGATAATCCAAATGAATTTTACTGTCTAAAGACTACTTTTTCGAGAGTTACGTGAGTCTATTCAAAGTGGCGAAGTCAGAGTCGAAGCTAGTGCTAGTGGGGGAAGGAGAGGGCGATGGCTGTTGCTCTTGCTCTGGCATGAAAATCGGTGACCTCGGGGGAGCAATCATTGAAGCTGCCAAGCTGACGAGGATCTGGTTTTGCCAGAGGCCAGGCTACGGGTAAGTGGACGTGATGCATACAGAATCTAGTATGCTAGACATTAAACCGACCGTGGCATATTATAAGGTTCATAAATGAAGTCACCTTTCATTATAATTTAGGAGAGGATTTAAGTACCATAGCCCCAAGTAAAATTACTTTACTAAAAAGGTTATTGAAAAAACCTATTTTTATGTAGTTACGTCAATATCGATTATATTTTTCTGCTCATAAATTTATCACAGCGCACATAAATGCAATCTATGATCACGTGCATCATTTCAAGGTTAATAACGCATTGATATTTATTACTCTTGGAGTTAAGTGTCAGGAGGTATGGTGCACTATTTTACTATATACGTGAATGTCAAGTGTGTGTTTATAGCCCTTCAAGTTCAGTGTTTTTATTGACTTAACAACTGTGATTGTTTGCTTCATCGCGTCAAAAAAAATAGTTTATCTGGAAAATGTGACGTACTAGCGCTCCATAATCCCCCTCTTGCGGGAAAGTCCATCGTTCCGTTCCACGCAGTATATTGATATTTTGCAAGAACATGATTGTTTTTTTAGACTGTCATTTAACTGATCTAAAGGATGCCACTCTGCAATGGAAAATGACAATGATTCTGGCAATATTTTACAGACATTTTTATTTAATGTTCACTTATTCAGCGAAAAACGTAGTCGTAGTAGTTTGTAAAGGTGTAGAAACGGCTTCTGCATCGCTTTTGACATTTAGCTTTTGAAAAGTTTGATTACTAGGGAAACTAGTTTCATGTTGGAGTAGGAAGCTATTGCTAATGCGATGGACTTTGTATGTGTTTATTACAGAGAATAAAACGATTTTGTCGTTCTAAAGGCTAATTGTTCAACTTTTATGTCGTAAATTCTATTCTTAATTCTGATTGCTTCAATGATAAAAAGATCTATGACGTTACTTAAATTAAATGATTACTGTTGTATACATCTTACCTGTATTATGTCTTTTAGAGTAGGACTGTACCCACCCAGGTATCGCTAGGGGACAGCGTGCAGGATCTGTCATCTTCAAGCTGAAAACTGGCAAGAAGTGGCTAGGCTTGCCAGATCGAATGACCCTAATATCGGGAGAAAAAAAATATTTTTCGGGATTTTGGGACTTTGGTCGGGAGAAATAAAATCATTAAAGGAACTGTATTAAAAATATTAAAATCAACAACATTGAAAATTATTGTTACATACAAAAACTAACATAAAATGGTTTTCTAATTTGCCATATTATTGTATTGTTTTTCTTTTTAACTGCTTTGTTTGTGTGAGGTGTGCAATAAAGAGTATTTGTATTGTATTGTATTGTATTGTATTGTATTATAAAAAAACAACAATCTTTTAAGTATACAATATTTTAATTTTCGGTTTGCCACTTGTTTTTACTATTACTTTTAACAGCTTTCAGCATTTTTTGGCCCTTTTCGCTGTTTAAAGACGACTTGAAACGTAAACAGTTTTCATTTAAATTAGCTTTTATTAGTTCCATACTCCTACGGTTTCTGTCTTTTGTGTAAAGGATTCAGTAAACTGAATACTTTTCACGATATGCAAATGTTTGTTTTATACAATGAAGTTGTATTTTCGGGAGATTTTTAACTTTGTCGGGAGTCGGGAGGCCATAAAAAAATTCGGGAGAATCCCGCCAAATCCCGACCATCTGGCAACCCTAGAAGTGGCGCAGGAACGGGATAAGTGGCGTGCTCTCGTTTCGGAGGCCAAGACCCTTTTGATCACTGAGCCAAAATAGTTAGTTGTACCCGCCAGGTGCACTTCCGTGAAGCTTGCCTGTATCATTTTTTTAAAAATGTATAGACTTCCCACTGCTGGGACGTAATAAGAGCTGATGATGATTAGATTAGATTAGATTTCACAGTATGAAATAAAGAAATCTAATCTAATCTAGTAATATAAATTACCCTAGGTCAATTTACGCGACTTGATATTATGATCGTTACTAAAAATAAAAACTTGAATTAAAATAACACGATGATGATGAGGCAATGTTGCATGTAATAAAAGCCTAACAGGTGTATATGTTTATTATACTCTTCGAATCTTTGGTAAAATATCTTTTGCTTGGTTATGATTTACCGCAACAAAATATTTACTTAGATTAGTTTGCGGAAAACTACAACTAATGAGTTATATTACGGTGCGACGATTCCACTGATTGCTACGTAGCGCTAAATGAACTTTATAGTCGTGGAAGATATTAAACAAACTTATAACGAAAAGAAAAGTAAAGGGAAAGTTCCGAGTTGTCAAATACAACTTTGTGGTACTTCTCGTTTGTTGGAAAATTGACTTCTAGCTAGTTCTGATTAGATGCCACGAGTTAGACCACTTTTAGAAAAACAGACTTTCACAAGCTGTGGCACGTATCATTAAAGGTGAGTAATTCTTATAGCGGTTTGATAATAGTATTTATTCTGATTTATTCTGTGCCCTAACATAGCCCCTTTGGAATAGAATCAGAAACAAGTCTATGAGATCTAAAACTTGTATAGATATAAAGATGTAGATAATGTTCAAAATATTGATGATGTTGATACGACGTAAGTCATAATGCTCGAAATCATGATCATCTGATGTCTAATAAAGATAATGGTGCATCTCCTGTGCTTTCCGACACTAGGGACTTGAAATATAGTTTTTTTTATTGACAGTTTGAAATGTCTTAGTCTTGGTGTTTATCAATATATAATACGTTTAATACAATCTCCTGTTTTAACTCAATATCGAAACCTCATGATAAATGTATCATCAGTAAACGTTTAGTAACTACGTATATACCAATATTTGGCTCAAATACATTGCCCAAGCATCGCCGCCGTATCGTATGCTCAAACGTAAATACCCCACGGGAAATCCTGAATTTCATGCTTCAATAAATGTATCTAGATTTCAATTCGGCAACGAATTTTCGTCTATAGCTTATCCAAACATGAGATGTTCCTGACCCGTTTTATGCGAAGTTTCTAAACGTACTACGTTTTATCTGTTTTCAAGTTAAACCTTAAAATGTGATTAACAAAGTTTATTTTTTGTAAACACGGGGAATGGACCAGGCTTTTAAGTAAAAGCTCGTATGTTCTGCGTTCGAAGGTTTTGTAGCAAGGCGGTTGGATATAGGCCAAGGATTTGTGGTTTAAAATTTTATTGTAATGAGTTTTGGCTGGCATTTGGAAGGGCTGTAGGTGGTATCTAATGGCACCTACAATAAGATAGGCATTTTAACTGGTTGATTGTCATTATGTGATCATTGATAGCCAGGAGCACTATGCCAATCAGTTTTAATTCTTTGAAGATGTTAACGGAGTAATGATCTATTTGATAAATAAGTATGAATTTAGTTGATCTTTTTCCGGTTACGTACTAATATATAATGACTTTAAGGAGTAAAGGTGCGTCATGAAGTGATAAATAATCCTATGTATGTATACGCATTTCATTTTAGGTATCTTTTTGAATTGGCGTGATGAATTTATGCGTAGAATGCGATTGTCTTCATTATAGAAGCATTATTAATTAATATCATGTTATATTGAAATATTAAATCAAGCGAAAAACTGTAATCAAAAATATTTACGTCAACTTTTCAAAATTTAAAGAACCCATTCCATTTATCCCATGTACGACCACATCGTTACCAAGCTGTAAAAAGTGCAAATAACGAGAGCAACCTAGTATTTTTTTAACTGGCAATCTCGGTCCCTGGGTGAGCCTGCTACGGTTGTCAATTTTTGAGCATATACAATAAATATGTTATTGTTAAAAACGATTAGGACTTCAATGATAATTTAGATTTTTTTCCTTGACTCATCAACATATACATAACTTGCTTTTGTCTCACTGCTGGGAACATCTCAAATACAAATACTTTATTCGTCGATCATAGGTATACAATATACATGACATAATATTGCAGATAGTGGTAAAAGCGGTATTGTTTCACTATGTCGTACCCGGAGGCATACGAATTTTCATGCAGTCACTCAGTAGTAGAAGTGGCATGCATTCTCTCCCATCTCCTTATATGGACGAGTAGAGGCCCAAGCTGCTGGCAGTACAGATCGAGGACTTCACTTACACTTTGAACACTCGTAAGATCCGTGAAACTCATTGAAATGAGCTAGGTTTAGAATAGCCCTACCTTGGTACCACAATCAGTTATCTAACGTCTTTTATCTAGCAACTTGGTTTAAAATATTCAAAAACAACATGTTCATTGTCATTAAAATAAATTGGACAGTTTTTTTTAATCAAACTTGTTCGACTCTGCTGTTTAAGTGGACTACCGGCTAAACATGAACCAACTTGATTCAGTATTTCTTGCCTTTCTGTAACAAAACTTATTCGACTTCGCTGTTTATATAGACTACTATATAGTTAACGATGAACCAATTTGATTTAGATTCATATTTTTTAGTCCTTCAGTAGTAGCCCTGAGGCCATTTTAATAACCGTCTATCTTCGCTAAAACTGGGTCGGTCCTGCACCGAGCGGCGCATTCAGGCGTATTAATCAAGTCTTTGCAGCTGAATGGTGGAGTGACCCCCCCTCCTCCCCCCTACCACTGGTTGCGGGGGGATGTTGCGCTCCATTTGACAAATAAACTCTACTTTATCATAAGTGCTTCGGGTAGTTTGCAATTGTTGGCGAGCAACGCTTTCTTCTTCTTCACGATTTCTTGGTGCTGTGATAAGTACTAATTTATGTTTCGGAGTGATCATGACACGCCAAGCGGAATCTAAGATCAAAGCTGAATTTCGCTAGAGCTTTGTATCGTTTAGGGTCAAACCGTTAGTGATCAAAGGACTATTGAATCGTAAATATTTATATAAACTTTTGTGAGGGCTGAAGTACAGCGATAAATACGGCTGCCTGTTATTTCGTTGCATTTCAACTTCAAGGGAAAGGAGGACGATTTTTTTTCGTATATTCCGCTATAGTTTCTTACGACTTCGTCCGATTTTCAGGCGTAGTCCCATGGCTGAATCTACGCTAATATTATAAATAGGAAAGATTTGATTGTCTGTTTGTTTGTATTGAATAGGCTCCGAAACTACTGGACCGATTTGAAAAATTCTTTTATCATTAGAAGCCGACATTATCCCTGATGAACATAGGCTACTTTTTACCGCGGGAAAATGCTTCATTCCTACGCACTAACAATGCGCGAGGCTGGGCCGGGCAGCTAGTATACTGCGTGGAACGGAACGATGGACTTTCCCGCAAGAGGGGGATTATTGAGCGCTAGTACGTCACATTTTCCAGATAAACAATTTTTTTTGACGCGTTTTTTTTTTTACATTTGTATGGAGCTCGTCGCTCCAGTCGGCCAACGCTCCATACAAAGGTAAAAAAAAAATCGCGTCAAAAAAAATAGTTTATCTGGAAAATGTGACGTACTAGCGCTCAATAATCCCCCTCTTGCGGGAAAGTCCATCGTTCCGTTCCACGCTGTATAATAATCATACATTTTCTATCCACAGCGAACTTCACAAATAAGACAGAGATACTATTTAGCGCAGCTTGCACCAATCTACGATTGCAGAACGATCAACGTTAAATATGGCGCCGGCAGCTGTCATTCCATACAAACTTGTCAAACTTTCCATACAATCTTTTTCTATACCTACTAACAGCGCTAGCGGTTACAGAGGGTGTGGTGCAACCCACCCTTAATTATTTCCGTAACGAATGCATTTGCTTTTTTTTATATAAAATGACGGTGGCAAACAAGCGTACGGCCCGCCTGATGGTAAGAGAACACCGCAGCCTATAGACGCATGCAACTCCAAAGGAGTAACATGGGCGTTGCCGACCCTTTATATGTTTGAGGATTCGCCGTGTTGACAGCTGAAGGAACAAATTCCCACGCTCTCAACACAACGCATCCTCGGGAGCTCTGGCGACCTTGCTCACCTCCAGGAACACAACACTACTTACAGAGCAAGTAGTGTTATTATGGCTGTGGTCTTCTGCAAGGCGGAGGTACTTCCCCAGTTGGGCTGCTCCACATTCGAGCGGGATGACATTTCACTGTGCCCTACGTCAATTGAATTGCTATTGCAAAAGCATCAGTTAGTAATGTAGAGCTAATCGAAGTTGTCCGTTGACAACTTTCTGGAACGACAGTCATCTGCGACCATGACTGGTGCAACCCGGGTCGAAACGTCAGAAATAAAGTTAAATAAATAACGCGTTAGACCCGTGTAAAATAATAATATAAATATGTGTAAAAAGCGCGAGAGTTTGAAGTTGTTTTATGAAAAACATTCTCTTTTGCAAGATCAACAAGGTTTCCTTTATATTATCCTCCTACTTAGCTGCCCGCGCGAGTTCACCAGCATATTCCGAAGAACGCAGGTAAACCCACGGGATAAAATGTAGTCTACAACCATCCAGAATGTCCATTCTACACGCAGGTGAAAGATTTCGACATACAAACTTATAAAGCTACAATCTCACAGAGACTTTTCCTCTTTATAATACTAGTACAGACGAGTCCATCTCTCTGTTACCCTGAATCTTAATTATATTTATCCACTTCCGGCCATTAACGGCTGCTTCTCTTTTCTCATATAGGTCAGTTCGGTCGGAAAGTGATTCGCTTGAAGAGTTCCTCACTGATCGTTGCCCAAGCGCTGGCTCCGTGCCAGGGTTGGGAGTAATTGGGCTCTTTATCAACTATTATAAGTGAGGTTAGGTTAACTTTTGTATCATGTGACCTAACAATTATAAATTGGTCACTCCAAGATGAATTAATGATGCCCGCTCATTCTCATTGCGTAGTAGGTATATCTATACCTCAACAAAACCTGGTGACGTGATTCCATTTCTTTGCTCGCGAGTATATATACTATCTTTACTAATATTATGAAGAGGTAAAGTTTGAGTGCACTGGATTCGTGCCAAACGGGTACTAAGTAATCTATACTTCTACACTATCTACACTAATATTATGATATTAGAAGAAAGAAAAAAGAAAGATTTAATTGTTCGAAACTTCACACATTCTCCGAAACTACTATACCGATTTGAAAAATTCTTTTACCATTAGAAGCCGACATTATCCCTGATGAACATAGGCTACTTTATACCGCGGGAAAATGTTTCATTCCTACGCACTAACCGTGCGAAGCCGGGCCGGGCAGCTAGTATTTTATAAAGGGAAAAGTCTGTAAGGTTGAATCTTTGTAACTTTGTTTATAGGGGATAAACTCCGGAACTATGTTATATTTCATCCCGCGACTCGCGCGGATCCGTGCAGACGGGTAGTTAGTAGTGAGTTGCATGGAAACTTTAAAAATGGTTTTTGGTCTTGCTACTTTTAAACTTAATTTTATTCAAGGCAATAGGCATAATACAATATATTTTCCAGTACGTGAAGTGATCAATTGTGCCAAAAGCGACATTTTGTCTCCCACGCTCTTGAATACGCACGCATTTTTGAAAATTCTTGGAAGGTAAATTTTTCAGGCCCCTTTTCCCATAATCACGTCAACACGCACGTAAAAAGCGGGAGGTGTATTCGGTTCCGTTATCGCATCTGTTTCGGATTTCAATATGTGTCGTTCTCTCTTTCAGACATGTTAGCAAGAGGCAAGTGGAAGTAGATTGAAATGTATAACAAATGCGAAGCTAGCCACAATAATAGACCAACAGGCGGGGTTTTACTCGCGTATGAAAGATAAACGATGCGGCAGGAGGGCCTTAATAATGGATTGAACATTTACCGTAGTCTGGGGGATTTTTAGAGAGTTTGCTTGATATACATATCTGACAATTAAGTATTGGCTGTAGTGGTAAAGAGTATTTATTATTATTATTATTGTCACAATGCGTGCATAAAGTTCTCATTAGAGTTGATACTACTGATTTAAGCTAGTGAAAAGATTACAAAAACACATGACACATTCGTCGGCTTAGCTGGTGGACCGATAACTTTGTTAACCCTTTTCTGGACATTGTATCTTATAAGACACACAATTTTTGATGTCCTATTTGTATTTTGTAAGACAATTTTTTTGGCTCTACATGACGCAAACGAGCATCGAACTCACATTTTTTTTGTTATTTGCCAAGAAAAGGGTAGAACTGCCCTGAACAAGTTATTTTCGTTTGTATTATCCATACTGATATTATAAATGCGAAAGTGTGTCTGTCTGTTACCTCTTTCCGATTAAACCGCTAAACCGATTGAGATTAAATCTGGTATGGATCCTATTTAATAGGATTTTTTCATTATATAAGGTTTAAATAACCTTAATTGTATTTATGTTATGCTTATGTTCTTGCCATTTTTGTTAAAGGTCTTTACAGGGACGAGATAATATAGTAATAAAACGTCGACAAATATTTCTACATACATGTTCAATTTCACATTAAGCTTAAAAGCAACTACAACCTGCCGAACAAAACCTTTCCAAGAATACCTACTTAAACATTAATTACTGTTTGCTTATAAACATTGAATATTTAATGACTTTATAATCAAAGTTTTCAATTAACTGGGTGCAGAGTGCAGAGCGTACCTATCATAAATGGCGTATTTTTGGAAACTAAGAAAGTTTCTTTTTATATTAATATTTTACAATATTTGTGAACAGCATTGTAAAAATAAAAAAAAACTACAGATTTAGCCAAACAAGGTTTTTAGGTACAGGGAAGGGCAAAAATATGATTGCGGGTAAGTAGTAAGGTGTATTTTACTCGACCTGTTGCGATATAGGGATTTTACTGTCATTCAGCTTTGAATTAGACAAAATTCACTTTGCACGTGTTTAAATATGAACCTATTTCAAACTGGACAAAAATCCATTTAGGCTGGATACATTATGAACAAGAAAAAATCGGTCATAGCAAAACACTTGCTTTTGGTCCAATTTTAAAATGGCCATTTCGTGTTGACGATTTTCCATTCAGCATCCAGCATCAGATTTTATTTATTTTTATTTATTTATTTATTACTAAAACAGGTTACATAATATAAATTCAACCTTATCTGCCAAACGCATAACAGTTTGTTGGCAGAAAACATGAACCCTACACTACGAAGGTGTTTAAAATATTAGGGGACAATCATACACAAATCGACCTAGTCCCAAACTAAGCAAAGCTTGTACTATGGGTACTAGACGACGATAAACATACTTATATATAGATAAATAAATACTTAAATACATAGAAAACATCCATGACTCAGAACAAATATTCGTGCTCATCACACAAATAAATGCCCTTACCGGGATTCGAACCCGGGACCTCTTGCTTCATAGGCAGGGTCACTACCAACTAGGCTAAAGCGGTCGTCGTTTATATATGTACCTTATAAATCGTATAAACTAATTAGGTATATTGAGAAAATATCTACTTAATGCATACTCGGTCGACACGGGAAGATAGCTGCCGCCGCACGCCCGACTTGCTCCAGTGGTAGGTACTTATTTATACCCTATTCCAAATGAAGGAACACGATGTGTATTATGTATGTATGTATGTATGTAAGCACTTTATTGTACACAATAACAGGTTAAAGAATATACATGTCACACAATAGATCAAAGTACAAAGGCGAACTTATCCCTATAAGGGATCTCTTCCAGCTAACCTTTATTATTTTATTATACAGGGCTTATAAGTTTGGGCTGTCTATTACCAATACTTTCTTATTCTTTACCAATTTCGACTCAACTCCTTACACGAGGCGGCTATAAAGATATTGATGATGCAAGCTGACTCTTGAAGGTCGAGACCAAATGACAGTTTTAAGTTCCCGCTTTTATTAAAGTTGGTTGCGGATTGCGCCAGAAATGTGATTGAAAATGGTAACTGGATATTACTTTGGAAAGTTACAGTGTTGGCTTGAGCAAGATTTAAATATTGGACTTTGGTAAAAAATATGATCTAACAGTTATATTGGAAGGTTTTAATGTGAGCTGTGGACCTTGCAATTTATTAGTGTTTTTTATTCAACAAGGAACCCTTATAGTTTCGCCATATCCGTCCGTCTGTCCGTCTGCGGCTTAGATCTGTGACCCTTATACTACTAGAAAGCTGCAAGTCGGCATGGGTACATAAAATGGTAGAATAAAATTTAGAAAAATCGTCTTTTCTAAGGTACCTTTACCTTTATAAAGTAGGTAGGGATGTAATTTTTTTTCTGCTTAAAGCCATCGTGTGGGGTATCGTTAGATAGCTTGTTAAAAAAAATGTGGGTCTCTAAAAACCATTTTTCATCTCAGTGATCCGATTGCGTGATATTGGGCTTTAAAGTCCTAATTCTTGTTCCGCGTTGCACTGCGGTTAATTACGAGTATGGTTGGTAACATTACAGTTTTAGTACCAAGTTGTTAATTGAACTTTCCGCTAACGAACCGAACTACATAGTTGGTTGAAAACAATACATAGTATGAAATATGCTGAACTGTGCTTTTTGTACAACACAGGGTTCTATAGGGTTGTCAATTATATTAAAATACCGTTTATAGTAGATACCTAACGTAAAATCAAGGACTTTAAATTTAAATTACTATTTTAAGGTAATTATAAGCTTTACTTTAATTTTTATAATATTGTTAAATTTTATTAAAAAATTATAAAATTATAATTTATTATAAATAATTTCATATTTTCTTTTTTTTAAATAAAATAAAATTTCATCAGGCAGTTCTTCAGCCATATTTTTATGCGTAAATAACGATATACGAGTATTTTGGAGTTTTTTGAGCTATATGATGACTCTTGAAGGAATTCATTGTAATGTGGGAACGTATCTTTTGTAGGAGGTTACCTATCTGAATCACTAAACTTTTTGTCCTATTCGACAAACTTCGTTTGCCTAAAAATGGTGGTTACCTATGCATTTTCAATATTTAAAAACATTAGCAAAAAGTATGAAATTAAACTAAGGTTGTCCTCCCAAAGCTGTGTTTATGGTAAATGTTGGGTGTACTCCTCTTTATGAATCTTCTGACCAGGAACCGTAGGCTCGTCAATGAAGAAGTCAGGATAGTACAAATCTTCCTTTAATGTTGATAGGTTGATACATGCATTAAGATAGGTAAAATATATTAAAAAGTGTGTCGCCGCTATGGCTGTACGGTGCAGTCTGACGTGCTCGGAGCGGGGTCGTGACGTATCCGTGACGTCACTAGAGTACCGTTGCATCTCTGCACTGATTTATGTTGCGCAAACAGTAAATAATGTATACAAACAAGTGTAGGTATACTATTCTATTATTTTATTATACACTATACACACATATATTAGTTCTTTAAATAAATCGATACTAAATAAAGCTGACATGACCCTTACTTATATACTACATATGTAAGTATTAGGTAGTAAAAAAGTGTTCAGTTGTGGCGCTTCGCTGGCCGCTGCCGCGGCACGCTCGCTACGCTCGCTCGGCTCGCGCGACGTAGGGTCGCAGTTCACCTAACACTCCTCCTCGCTTCGCTCGTCGTCGTACCTACACCGACCTGCCTTAGAATCTGTATAACTACTTTGAGTTTCACTCAAGATGAACATTTGGCTAAACGTATGAAATGCGGAAAGTAGTGATGGATAAGTCAAAAATTGGCTGTGAAACAAAAGTTGTAATAAGCCAAAGCTCAAATGACTGTAGCGGTAAAAGTTTTTCGGACAACTGAAACATTTGGATAACATCAAATGGTAAATGAAAAAAGTAATGAATTGTATATTCGGAGAACTCATAAAAATACGAAAAGTTTTCGGACAAACGATATTCGGTCAATAAATTTTAGTGATTGCGATAGGTTACCTTTGTAGGATTAAACGTTGCTCTGAACAAGTCAGTTTTTTACAAACCTGTATTCCCATCAGTTGACGGCTGTTAAAATAGTTATTCTGTCCCGGTTACCCAAGAGACAACAGCTAGAGACTTTCTTAGATAACTACAACTTATAAAAGTTGAAAAACCCCCGACATTTTCATTTCAAAGTCCAATATCTCAAAAACGGCTAAACAGATTTTCATGAAACATAGCTAAGAACACTCAGGAACACATCAGCTTTCGAATAAAACCGCACTCAAATCAGTCCATCCGTTTGGGAGCTACGATGCCACAGACAGATACACAGATACACAGACACGTTAAACTTATAACAGCCCTCTTTGCGTCGGGGATCAAACAATACACAAATTGGCTCCTATCATGCCTCAGCATGGAATGGGTTTACCAATATAACAAAAACAAACGCTTAGAGGGTTTAAACCCTTATAAAGTCATTGTTTTAAAGGGCAACCCAGGAGACCTAACCATGGCAACGAGCAACTAAAAACAGTTGATTGACCCGAAAAATAAAGTCCGCAATAGTTTTATGTTCCGTCAGAAACTTATTTACCAATCCTCATTGAACGCCTTGTAAATAGTTTGTCTGGCAACCCTACCAAAACGTGGAACGTGGGTGTTACCCGAATGCCGATGCAACTTCGGCCCGACAAACTGCAGTAATAGTCAGGAGTCTATTTACATGCCGAATCCACTTTGCGAACACCACTTGAGGACTTTGAGAACTGGCTGTCTTGCTCGGAATTGTTCTATTGCACTTGATCGCGCACTGTTTGTTCTGATCTTGTTCTGTAATCGCCCTTTCGGAAGGAGTAAGTTTCTAAACGTGTGCCAAATGCAAATTGGTGATCGCTTCATCGTTGATTTCAAATTCGTGTTTCTAGAAGAATATTATATTCACATGAATACCCGTAACCTTACGAATACGTTTTCAAAGTTAGTTAATTAACGACTAAATGTCGAGTTGCCAAATTGGATAATTTACTTTAAAAACAAAGTTTAAACCAATGGCAATTAAGTACTTCGCCGAGCCAAAGTAATGTGGAAATGTACATGTATGTACCAGATTTACTGCACCTGCTGCTCCCGGAAGCAAATGCACGAGTCACTACCTATAAGAAAAACTCCTAAATTGCTTCAAGTGTGTCTATCAAAGGGCTTTGCTGGAAATGTCCCATACATACATCAGATGAGGACGCATATCTGAAGACGGATGTAGTTTAGAGCTGAGCTGCCATAGTAACTATTGTTTGTATGGAAGTACTCTACACATCTAACAAGGTGGCGTTAGTGTACCATCAAAAAAAAGGCCACCAATTTTAAGCAAAGCCCTTTGAAGAGTTCCCTCGACTTCTTCAGGATCCAATAATCAGACACTGCCCTGGTGACCATGGGGCCACCTGAGAAGAATACCCTATCAAACAACAAAGGATTTTCCAAATTGGTTCAGGTGTCTTCGAGAAATAGGGGAACATACATAAAAAATTAAGGATTCCGACGAATTCAGAACCTCCTTCTTTTTTGAAGTCGGTTATAAAGACATTCCGCAGCACTTTAGAATAAAATTGTTCATTTTAGAATAAAGATTGTGACGACCGATATAAAACTTGGCTTATTTCATATTTGGATCAGTGGTGAAAAGCCAAACGATCAATAAGGTCGATCAATAAGTCCGAGTCCCACTAGAAGTAAACAAATACGAAATGCTTACCTACGGCTCCCATTGCGTTTGATGTCGTAAATATTATACGTTATTAGATGGCAGAAAAAGTTTGTTTACATACAATGCTTTGAAAATATAGCAGTTATTATTAGGTTTGTAAAACCGCACCGTTACAATCTCTGATTTATTTTGCTACCGCAATTTATTTATTCGTTCCCTAATCGCTGAGACATGATTTGTTAGTTCCTTGTAGTTTTTCCTCCTCTCTCTTCTTATTTAAGAGCTAGGTTCTTGAGGCTTATCATTTTTCTTTTTTTTAAATTCTCATCGTTATCATTTTTCCTTCTATGTTTCCCTCTATTATTGTTTTCATCCAGTCGTGGCGTAACATATGTACTAACATTTTTGCTCTCCCCCGTTTTGAATGATTTCTAAAAGGAAGAAAAAAACAATACTTATTCGATGTTTTATTTGCATCAGTTGTCACGGAGACGAAAGTAATATGTGATCTCTGTTCTCTAATCGTTTTTAAATTTTACACAACCACAAGAAAAGTGAACTTAGATAATGATTCAAGCCGTGCTGATTTCTAAAGATACCTATCACTGTAATCAGTCAGTCTACAAATAATAGCCTTTTCACCTGCTTTCTAACCCAAACGGCACAGATCGTGACATACGTCTCCGGGTATTTTCTAGCTGCTAAATAAGAGGGAAGCCACGTTTTCTTTGTTTACTGTATGAGTTAAACTCGTTCCGTATTTGACTCGGGGTCGATTGGGCCTTGGTTATGAGTGTTATGTTTGTTTGGTTTTGATTTATTTGATCCTGTTTTCATTCGGAAGGTGGAATGGTCGTCGGTTTCTTGAACCGACTGCTTTGCATATCAATTTCAAACGTTAATTTCATAGAGTGACGGCGCGTGGGTATAGTTCGTTTTAATTTCAGTTGGAAAGTTTCATTAGATTCAGTGGAAGGGCGGATCGATTTTCGGGTAATTGTATCCCATAACAATTTTTCTCTCTCGTTCTAAAGATCGAATATCGCATCAGCGACTCGAAACATGTCAAGCGATTCGACCTCTATGACGTGAGTGGCCCATTTCATTACAATTAGTCTGAGATTCAGGGAGTCCTCCAGGTAATATTCCGTCTCTATCTCAAAATTAAGCGTATTTCCATTATAGTTAATATAATAATGTCCACGCATTCTCAGAAGTAGAAACTGCCTCAGTAATCTCGTACGGTATCAGTCATCGGCTATTATAACGCGTCGGTCACGGTAGCCGCGCGCGCGGATGAGCGCCTACTGTCAAGGTACACTGCACATGCGCAGACGATAGTCGAAAGGACATAAGTCACGTGATATCCTCACAAGGATATGACTTTATGTGGATGTTTCTCGTTTTGAATATTGACGGCGTTAATAAGGAGTAAGTTAACGTTATGATTTGTGCAGTACACATTACAGAGTACATTTTGAGTACAGGTATGACAGTATAGATTATCCCTCGGTTGAACACAAAAACAAAACAGATGACGAGTAGAGTTCATTATAATTTGGACTTGTGGGACGCGATAAAGCCGTTCAATCAAACAAGGACATACGATGTTAAAAGCGAATAGTTATAAGCGATATTAAAACGTATTTAAAAAAAGGTGTTCCGTTCACAAGTCGCCATCGATTCCTTAATGAACAGTAAACAACAACAACAGCAACCACATTTAATTATTCTTAGGACCTAAAACTGGAAAGTATTGAATTTCGTAATTTTTGACTAGAACTCTTCTCAACGCTTTGGTGTCACCTGTTTACTGTTGACCAATTCTGTTCTAGACCTAACCAAGCCTCCACAAAAGTTCGATCTTGAGAAGGAAGTACAAAAAGTGTTTACACAATTGCCAGATGACGAGTCCGGTTGCGGTCGCCTTGTTAGACATTGACGAGATAATTTCCGTTCCCATCCGTGCTTGCCTTCATTTTGTCCTAGTGCATGAACGTTTTAATGGAGGAAATGTTATGTTAAGATACGTCATTCTGTATAAAAAGGACAATGTCAGAGGAAAAAAAACTGACGTGATAGTCTTGACAAGTTTAACAGAAAGTTGATTGTTTTTTTATGACCTTTTCCCCATTTGATATTAAGAGGAAAGATGCGTGGTCGTTTTTCCTTCCAAACGTTCTCGACTGTTTCCTCCGTAGTTTTTGACCGTAGGTTAATGATTTTTTGAAATCATTATCATTGACGGTATGGTTTGCTTTTTTTGATATTCTTATTATTGAACAACTAGATGTGCCCGCGGCTGCACCCGCGTGAACGAATTATATGAATGTATTTGTCACAATTGCATTATGCTTAGCCCTGCTTAGCCGTTGCTAAGCATCATGACGATATGGAAATAAAAAAGAGTACATATTTTCATATAAGTACATTTATTCAAATGTTAACATGAAACTAAGTAATACGGGCGTAGACAAAAGAAAGAAGACAAAAAAATATGTCTAGTGACGAAAATGTCGAAGAATTACGAAGCTACAACCGTTTCAATGTTTTTTTTTTTTTTTTTTTAATGATATAGGAGGCAAACGAGCAGTCGAATCACCTGATGGTAAGCGATAATCGACGCCCATGGACACTTACAACACCAGAAGAGTTGTAGGTGCGTTGCCGGCCTTTAAGATGGGAGTACGCTCTTTTCTTGAAGGCTTGAAGGTTATAACGGTCCGGAAATACCGCAGGCGACAGTTCATTCCAGAGTTTGGCTGTGCGAGGCAGAAAGTTTCGGGAGAAACGCACAGTTGAGGACTGCCAACCATCTACGTGGTGAGAATGGAAAAGCTGTCGCGTAGGCCGATGGCGGAAGGAAGCGGCGGGGATTAATCCGAACAATTCATCGCACTCCCCATTGTACATGCGATAGAAAATGCAAAGCGAGGCTACATCTCTACGCAGTGCTAAGGGATCAAGCCGATCGGAAACACGCTGGCAGCCGACAATTCGAATCGCTCTCCGTTGAATGCGGTCTAGAGGGAGGAGTTGGTACTGAGGAGCCCCTGCCCACAGATGACAACAGTATTCCATATGTGGACGGACCTGCGCCTTATAGAGCTGTAGGCGGTGAGCCGGCGTGAAATACTGTCTCGATCTGTTGAGCACACCGAGCTTCATCGAGGCTAATTTGGCCTTACCCTCCAAGTGGCCGCGGAACTGGACTTTTTTCGAAATGTCGACGCCAAGGATTCCGATGCTGGCTGTGGCTGCTAGGGGAGTGCTCTCAAATCGTGGAGATGCCGGAAACGCTAACTTTTTTGCGGTGAATGCACAAACTTGTGTCTTCGTGGGGTTAAAACGGACTAGATTAAGTCGGCCCCATTCTGAGACTTCTTTTAGGGAAAACTCAATTTCAGACACAAGTTTGTTTCGACTCTCAATGACGTTTTCCCGAGAAATATTGGCACGGCCGGTGTAAAAGGCATCACCCGTACTATCATCCGCATAACAATGAATGCCGCTGATTTGCAACATGTCATTAATATGCAGGAGGAACAGCGTGGGTGATAGCACACAGCCTTGGGGGACACCAGCATTTACAGACATGGAGTCAGAGCATTCACCGTCGACTACGACTTTTATGCTTCTGTCTGCTAAAAAGCTGCTGACCCACTCGCACTCGCACTCGCATAATGTTGCTTCTTAGAGAGAGAAAACGCAAACAGTTTGTCACATCACAATCTGCGAGGCTGCCGCAGAGCGCGTCGCGCGCGCGGCAGGCCGCGTCGATGCCGGCGCCGAGCACGTTGCTGTCTTCTAGTGACGTCACAAACTGCGAGCGTTAATTATTTCACATGAAGTTGCGTTTTATGAAAAAGGGACAGACCATACCCTTTCTAAAATTTTAAGAAGGGGTATGGTCTGTCCCTTTTCTCCTCGGACACTTTTAACTTTGTGATTATTTAACCTCATGCGTCGATTTTTTCTCCATTTGACTTCATTTTTAATTCTTTTTGAGCAAATATGACATTATTGATTATTTTATTAAGTGTCTACACCCCTATTGAAAAAGCGCGAGCTATAGCCGTATACGCTTTAAGCTCACATCACACTGGCGCAGCCCGGCCGCAGCGGACCATAGTAAACTGGTAATTAGCTGTCAAATTTACTATTGTCCGCGACCACAGGCCGCGGCAGAGTGTTGCAGGCCTTACATACATGCATACATATTTATTTCCTTTTTTTATCTGCATAGCACAATGTTTTGAACTGGAAATTTGGAATCTTCGCACTTTGATTGCGCTTACTGAACACAAAATTCCAAACACTCACTGTTTAATTTATCAACCGAAAATAATAAAAACAAAATTTAAATTATAACATCTTGTATTCGAGGTGTCACAGACAATTTATTTATTTAAGCTTTATTTTTTCCATATTGTTAATATTCACTAATCTAAAAAGTTGTGTTAACGTTTTTATACAAATATATATGTTTTCTTATATGGACCCCATTTGGGTAAAAGCGTCCTCCATCTCATGTCATTTTTCTTGATCTTTGGCCAAATTTATCCAGCTAGGTCCGGCAACCTCGGTTATGTCGTCTGTCCAATGTCTTCATGGTCTACCTTTCTTTCTTTTGCCTTTCGGCCCCGACCATATTGTTGCTTCTAGTGCCCATCTTTCCTCCTTATATGTGGCGATATGGCCTGCCCCTTTCCACATAAGGCACAGTGCTTGGTGAAGTGCATCTGTTATTTTTGTACATTTTCTAAAAACTTCATTTCTGGTTTTATGTATGCTTTCTTAACTTTAATAAACTTCTCTAATATCGTCCACCCATCGAGCTGGTGGACGGCTGACGCTCCTTTTACCTAGAAGTGGCCACCAATCTGACACCTTTTTGGTCCACCTACCATCATTCTGCCTGGCAAGGTGACCTGCCGAACTAATGGTATTTCCAACATCGAGCACCTTAGTGCGACCCTCAACATTCCTCACCCGGTCTTGTAGTTTACTACCGAGCATGTCGTAAATAACCGAATCAAGAACCAGATGAGAAAACAATAGGTCCAGCCGATCAGAGCCACTTCAATCAATCAATTTTTGGGGCTATATGGCTCCATCAAAGCCTTGATGATTCCGCCAATGTAAAGTTTGGATTTGGATTAGACACGGCCAGTATTTAATCTTGACGGTGGACTACAGGTAGTGTTCGGTAGTATATCTGACCGATCGAACATCAGAGCACTTGTTGCACACGATAACAAACGATAAATAATAATTAAAGGCAATTTTTTAAAGTAACAAACAGTGACAGTGACGGAAGGTTGAACCCAACCAAATGTAAGTAGCGTACGTTCCATTTCATGTAAATTTCTCTAACCGCAATTTCAAAGTTCAGTTTTAATCATTATTATTTATAAACAGTTTGTTTTTTTAGCCGAATCAATTGTATAACGATTATACTAACATTGAAATGTAGTCTCAGATATAATCAAATTACGTAAAATGGAATGGAATGTGATTCGTATGTTAGCCCAACATTTCCGAATATTTCCGAACAATGGCCTACGTTTCAAATTGTCAATGTTATCGAGATTTCATTACGTGATTATAGAAAAAATACACAACAGAATCGGGAGCCTTTATGCTCTTATTCTAAGGTAATATCCAGAAAATTGATTCTAACATTTATTTGTCGTGTTAATTGCGTTGTTTTTGAGAAACGTGTCGCCGGAGATCGTGTTTTTTGTAAGGCGCTATCTCGCTCGTTCCTTCGTGTTTTCTCCCGTTTTTCGATTTTATATAATAAATGCTTAAAACGGCCTATTTCAATAGCCCGCAAAAATATGGCCTAATATACAAATCCACCAACAATAAGCGCCAATCAGAACAGCCCCGACCCACACTTAATATTTCCTTTTTATTCAATTTCCTAAATGTTGTTACGATTGTTTTAGTTTTGGAGGAGGAAACAGTCGAGAAAGTAACATCGATTTTTGAGTTTTAAGAGTCCGCAGTAAGCCCGATTCTCCATACAAACGTAGTTACGCTCTCATTTTAAAACTACGTGTTAAATAATAAATATATATATATATAAATAACGAAACTTTGCATATACAATGACATGAGGTATATCTGAGCCTGTAATTAGTTTATGTAGCTTCAGATACCATAGTAAAAAAAAAACAACGAATTTAGGTTTTTCATACAAAACTTGTTTTTGCTGTATTTCGTTTGTTTTATAAACTGGAACCATATGAACTAATTACAGACATAGATATACCTCATGTCATTGTATATGCAAAGTTTCGTCACAATCCAACACGTAGTTTTAAAATGAGAGCGTATCTACGTTTGTATGGGAAGGTGAAATTCGGCCGAGTTTACTGCGGACTCTTAAGATTTTTAGTCAACACTGCAGCTGCCGTTATCGCACTAGCGCGCGGTCCCACCTACGTCCACCTCTTAAGTCTAAATCTAATCTAATTGTAATCAGTATCTTTTCATACATCGTTATTATAATGAGAAAGATTTCACGTAACGAAGTTTTAGAACATACAATACAGGCTCTAGTAGTTTCATAACGAGGCTGTACATTTTCATCAGCTTTATCTCAGTGTCAACTTCACCTACATCTTGCAACTTTAAAATTATCTCAGTGTTGTAAGAGTTGCCACTAAAGAGGTCTTAAAAACTTGTCGACAACTAAATAGGTCACGGAATTGCTCGACATTCGGTTAAGTAGGACTTAATGCCGACAGCACTTTCTTCGGGGTTTTAGCTTAGTGTTGCTATTTTAATAGTTTAATGGCGGTAGAATTTTGGCACTCACTGCGACACTTCTTTATAATAAAGTAAAGGATTTTTTTGTTACCAGTTTTCTAAGTAGGGTTTTAAATTTATAGTCCTACCTATGTTTTTTTTTATCTTTTTTTTAGGTAAAGTTATGGCATATGTATGTAACCTGATAAGCTAGAATGTAGAGGTTATCTCCAGAACTACTCATCTAATTTGGATAATTATTTCACTAGTGTAGAATGGACCTGCAGGATGGACATAGGTTATATTTTATCCCGCAGCTCCGCCTGTGTTCTTTGTAATACGCCGACGGAGCTGCGCGGGCAACTAGTACCTTATGGAAACAATTTTCATCTCGCAACAAAGCATTCATAACTTCATGCGTGTTGTATATAGCAAGCGTGATTTCGTACGTTTTGATCTAAAATTACTGTTCTACATCTAAAAAGTGTTCAAAACACTTGACCAGCCTTTCTCTTGTTACAATTATAACAAATAGCTTGTCCAACTAACTGGCCGGTGCCCACGTTACAGTAATTTTGACACGCTTCGTTGACCCCCCAGAGTACGTGGAATTATCATATTAGTACTGTTAAGCGCTTTATGGGCTTGCGATACGGTCTTTGACTCCCTGAGAAGGCCCTTCGTATCTTCGACCACGAACGAACCCGGCCCAAGAACGCAACCTTAAGGGACTCCCCACAAAGCTACGTAATATTAAAGTTGGTACACCACAAACTCTACTTAACTAATGAGGTCGTTACATTCTTATCTGATCAAATGCGAGCGACAGGGGCGGTGACTTTAAATCAGGAAAAGCTTTTATTTGTTTTTTTCTTACAAAAGCGTCCCAGTTCCCTTTACTGGGCAAACATTTAATTAAGATAATGTAAAAACGCTTAAAGAATGACGCTGAAAATAGACCTGGGGTTCGTGAAAATCTTCATAATATTTCCATAGTATGTAGGATAAATACATTTTCGGCATGCAACTGGAGTCACGAATATACTAGGAATGTATGCTGAATTCGAGATGAGACATTTTTACTACTATGTTTCTTACTTGCTCCGCGATTGGTTTCGCGAGAATATATAATGCATCCTCTATCTTTTTACTAATATATTATCGTAATTCCTGTTTTAAGTATTAAATAACGTATTTCCATTTACATTTGAGTATTTTCTTTCTAACTATCCGGTCAAAAGTTGTCTTGTGTGTGTCTTTATGTTTAATCACGTGTTTAAAAGCATCAACTGTTGAAATTACAACCTGTTAGTATTGAAAAATAACAGGAAAACTACATTTAAACATCATTATTCATTATTGAAGCATTCATTAATTACGTCATCATTATCGAAATTTTCTATTCAATATTGTAGTTGATGCATACATATTCGTTATTTACAATTAACATATTGAATAATGAAATTGTCAATTCATTAGTCTATTGTATAATATTTGATTGTCTTGATGAGTATGGTTAATAATTGCTGAACATCGTATCTAAATCTAAAGTTGCATGCTTTATTATTCGTATTTTCTTCTCTTTTGGAAAATAATAACGGGAAATAACTAAAGAGAGAATAATCAAATTTCAACTTATCGACTCATTATGTTGATTATACAGCTTAGTGATCCGAAATCTTATTTGGCTTCGAATATCTAAATGGAAACAATCCCGCTTTACATAAAATCGCCAAATTATTGAAAGTAATGGAATGTTATGAGAGGGTTTGGGGTCGAAATATTTTATTCATGACCACTTGAAATATAAAATTCTAGGCTTCAGTTAAAATATACATGGACCTTACCAAATTCATCGGTATAGGTCTATAGGTAATGTTTGAAGATAGATAATTTATATGGAAGTGTTTTTTTTTTATTCAAAATTACATCTGCACTATACTGACTGATAAGAGTTACTGAATTTATGTAAGACTATCGTGCTCCTAGCTCAATTTATGCCGAATTAACTTTAGTTTAATCAGAATTGGTGGCCAGTTTCTTGTCACGTGTAGTTCTGTTAAGTGTTACGTTTAACCCGGTGACACAGGTAAAATTGTCTTTACTTCATTAAACTTAAAATATTGCCTATAACTTGTAGCTTCGGGAAACGACAGTTCGCCAATTCCATCCTGGAACAAATGACCTGAAGACAAGTCATTAACAGAATTGTTTCCCTTGTTCCCAGCTTCTCCCAAAAAGTGGACGAGGAAGAAGGAAGCGGCAGTGTGGCTCTCCATCCGCCGGACGGTTTCTACTCCCACCAGCACTCCATCCACAGTGGCCATCATGGCCACCACGCGGAGCCCGAGCGGGGCTACATGGAGGGCAACAGATACGTCACGGCCGTGCACAGGCCCATGCCTGGTGAGTACTTACAGTTTCTTACGCCAGCGACCATACCTACTTTCGTATTTAGGAAACGTATATGAGTGGACGTCGAAGGTCAAAAGCAATAAAACGTCTTATACTTTTCTCGATTACATCGGAACGGACCGCCACTTACGTATTTTCAGCCGTGCGGTGTTCGATGTTGGCATGCAGTCACAGTCAGAAGTTACACTCCCACGTCTTATATCAACAATCAAGGAGCGTCTTTGACCACATGGTGGGTTTAAAATATTTATTAGCATGCCCAGTTCGATCAGGCCGCTTCGCTTTCAGAAAATCTGAGATGTTCTTCAACTCCTGCTGTTCTCAAAATGGCGCACCATGCAGTTATGCAGTGAGTTCTCAATTCGTAGTAGTAATCACAAAAGTAAATATTTCCTATATCAGCAATAGACCGTATACCGTGCGTCAAATCAATAACTCTTAATCCAACGCGGCAGGATTAATTACAGACCGAGCTTATTGTGGATCCCGCGCCTGCGTTCACGTAATATCATAATCCATTTCAAATGCTTATGGAATAATTCATTGTAACTCTAATTAGACATCTACAAAACAATGAATTGTACAACATCATATAGAAGACGCCACTCGCAAAATACGTATTAGTAGTCATCAGATGGCATAGTCATGCCTGCTTAAAGGTGGTTCTACTTTCGCGTATCAAATTCCAACAACGAGGGACTTCATAAATATATGAATCGATCGCTGGCGTGATAAAAAAAAACTATTTATTATCTTTAAAAACCATTACATTTACAGCGATAAGGCTTAACCTTATTATTTTAAGATATTAGACTCCTAATCGAAATGTATAATTAGACTTAAAATGTCGTCTTGTGTGTGATCTTTATTTGCTCGGATTATATTTAAGATCGGCTATTTCACTCACCATCCATCATATCTAATCATAACATCAGTGACCGCACCAGAACACAACGCCACTGTTATCGGAGCTACATACGAGTAAGTCACCCTAGTCAAAATCTTTGGAACTCTAAACAGAAGTTCAAATGTCCAAGATAATTTTGAGTCATATCATAACACGTACACGTGACAGATATCTTGAAATAAAACAATTACAAGAAACTATCAATTTGAAAGCGTAAGAGATCATTATACAAAAAATGCTTATAAAATGAATTTTGAATCGAAACAGAGAAGGAATTCAAAGATGAATCTCTGCATTTTCGCCTAAGTTCCAAGAAGTTGTTAACATCGACAGTTTGTACGGGTGGCGATAACAGTTTTTAATTAAACGATATCGTCTCATTAAAACTTTCCATACCGAGCTGTTATTGTTTGCTTTGCGAAGTTGTTTGGCATTTCATCATGTCAATGATCTCTTAATATTGAGTGTCATCGAAACCAATGTTCGGCAGCGCTTCGAGTGATTCTTCTATTCAATATTTAAGATTCAATACAGCTGTGGTTACATTTAAGATACGTAGTCATTTTAATTCTTATTCAATAATTGGCCGCGCCTCAAAGTCTAAAATGTTGCTCAAATGAATGTTGTATTTAGAACATCTACCATAGATACCTTTCGCGAACTACCTTATTCCTATAGACCAGTGTCAGAGACACAATCATCATAGTGAAACTTCTTAAATATGCCTTCCTGCTTCCGACGGTCTTTGGTGACCATAGTTACGTTATGTCGTCAGTACCTTATGGGGCATATATCTGCGATGTATATGAATAAATATTACAATTTGTGTATAAATCTTGAGTTGTGTTCTGTATGTAATGTTGTGCTTCTGGTGGTGACTAAGATCCTCAGAGCTCCTATGAGCTTCTCTATAGGTCTTCTGAGACTTATAAGTCCCCAATTCGTCTGGTTTTTGGTTGCACTCGGTAACTTTATGCAGCGATACAAACGCTCGACACTAGCCATAAAT
Organism: Epinotia bilunana; assembly: GCA_947049275.1. Lineage (NCBI taxonomy): Eukaryota > Metazoa > Arthropoda > Insecta > Lepidoptera > Tortricidae > Epinotia > Epinotia bilunana. The sequence goes on along the minus strand of OX346275.1, from coordinate 8,830,369 downwards.
TCCTTGTCATAACGACAGATGCTGTATCGAGAAAGAATCTGCAGCGCCCATAAAAGTGCAAAGGTTGACGACTGGTGTCAACTTTCTATCACTCAGGCTATAAGGCAGATAATAGTGGCCTTATTGGCCTAAAGAAGGAACATTTGTTTACATATTTATAACTTATTCCAGCGCTGAACCACTCAAACTCGTCATGCTCGTCTGCGTCGAACGCCTCGACGGGCGCCGGGCTATGCGCGGGCGCAGAGCCAGCGCCGCCGCTGTACATCGCCGCGCCTCCAGAGGGCTTCGGCCACGCCGTCCACACCAACAGGTCTGCTTCACTCTCATACCGTCGTCTAGACTAGTTCCAGCGCTGTACTACTCGACCTCGCCATGCATCGCATCGAACCCTATGTCCCCTCCGGAGGTTGTATGCCGTCGCCGCCGCTGTACATCACCGCGCCACCAGGTCTGTGTCTTATTTTCATATACCACCGGCTAGGCTTGATCGACTTCTGAACAAATCAAACTCGTTATGCCCCGCATTGAACCCTTTGCCAGCGCCGCAGCTGTACATCGCCGCGCCTTCGAGGGCTTCGATTGAACCACCACATTGGCTCACCAATAGGTAACTATCTCACTCTCTCACACGGTATTCATATACCAGTGAAATGATGTCCGCTTTGAAAGTTAACAACAGACATGTTTTCGGGGCAGTAAAATAAATGCTATATGTACAAAATATATGTGTTAACATGGCTGGTTCATCATATAAGGAGGACAGTTTTTCAATTCTGTGTCTGTTTGTATTCTTAATAATTGCATGAATGTTTTAGACACTGATTTAGTGTCTTCAACATGTTTAACTAAACTATCAAGACGATTTGATTCAGATGAGTTCTTTGAACTAATAATCGCACAACTACATGTCAAATTATCAAGTGCACCCAATACGTCTGTTTTTCAGATATCTCTATAAATCACGATTAACGTTCACATTTGGCACATATGCATTATGGCCGCATCACTAATCATAATTGTTTTTGTTCTGAAGAAAACTATTAAATTGGCGCGCTGGTAGGTTACAGCAATACTAGAATATCCGATTATCAGCTATCAACTACGCGCTATTTTCTGTACAGAAAGCTAAGGAAGAACACACTGGGGCCTTTCTAGCGCCAAACGTGAAATTTTCCTCATTATCCCCGCAAGAACACTTTCGGAATGAACCTGTACTGAACACACAGCTGGTGCAATGTTTCTCCGTCGAGTCCCAAGCGACATTACAAGGACACTATACCTATTTAGATATTTATGTTTACTCGTAATGAAGGAAAGACTGCCTTTGTGTTTCTCGGTGGGGGAAAATCTCATGTATGCCGTTATACACAAGAAGGGCCAAGTAACATTTAATACTTACCGGGATTCAAGATTCCAAAAGTGATGGATCCAATTGGAAATTCGTTTGACATGAAAAATATGTTCTACTTTAGGTACTCTACATGCTATGAATGTCCGTATAAAATGCAAGCTTTAGTAATCGGATATGCCGGTTTTTTTAAATAAAATTGTTCAATAGTCATAGCACGATGGTATTGCCAAAGGCATTCTGGCTGCTTCACGTTACTTGTCGAACATCTAGCGGGTGGTGTCGCTTGGTTTGATACATGAACCCTGTAGAATCATCATCGTCATTTTTTATTGGCCACGCCATGTAGTCGTTATCATCAGGTTTATCTCGCGACAAACGGAAGACAAAGCGTCAGACTTTCAAATAGATTCAGGAAAGTTTATATGTCTGCGCAAAAGGCGAGTGCTATGCGCCGTTCACACCGACATGTCATACTATTTACATACTATTCATATACATAATGATAGAACCTATACATTGTATGTAAACAATAGGTTCTAGACCGAACAATCGATAGCTGTGTGAGAATATGAGCATAGCGGCCACATCAGTGACATAATGTTTCAATTGAATGCCCAATTTCTTGATGATCTCTAGGGCAAAAAGTATTTTGCGATTCAGACATAATCTTGCTTATTCAAAAGTATTTAGGTACTCTAGGGGCTATAATCTAGATGTAAGCCTTTTTTTTAATATGACCATAAGATAAACCTTGTAAAATCATATCCTTCGGTATAGTAGAATTATTGTGTAGTTTCTAAGTTAGGTACCATTTTGTCGGTTGTCAATAAGGATGATTTTTAGTTAATATTTATGTTAAAAGCGCCTTATTGACCACGGACATGATTGTCTATGTCTATGTTTAATTCTTATAATTGCATATTATAACTAATGAGTAATTTACATTCTCTGAAGGTCAATGGTTCCTATATCGTAGACTATTTATGACATCGAACACAATGTATTGGTGACGGTCTTCCATTAACGTTCCTTGTGTAAATATTGTCTCAATTGGTCTCACTTAGTACTATTGTTTCTTGATAATATTCTCCGTGTATTTTATGTTTAATTCCTTCCATAGGCGTGGCACTGACGTGTCCATCATGGGAACTACAGGGATAACGCAAAAAGATCCCAGTTTACCCCAAAAAAGGGGTAAATTGACTAGAGGGTACGTCACGACCTAAGGAATGCCTGTATTGTGAACCCTTGATTCGCCTAGATAACATTACTATCCTTAACGACCTGTTGTTAAGTTAATACAAACATACTTAAAAGTCTCTTATAACACGGCAATCGTCGTCCTCATGAACGTCTCACTGCTGAGCACAGGCTATCTGGTGGGTAAAATAGAGTATCGTTCCTCTTATCCGCCATGTTGTTTTTATTGGTGGCATAATGTTTGTATTAGCTTATTAAATCACATTAAAATTACTAAGGCATGATGTTATTTCTAACGAAACTAAAGAGATGCCATGGATTGCAAAAACTTTTTTTCAACTTTAATATTAACTTTAAAACTATGTACTAATTTGTGAGCATGCCGCTAAATTCTAACAAACTCACAGAGTTTTTAAAAAGATTAAGTCATTAACTTAATAATCTGCTAAACTTCTCTATTAGAGTTTCCATCAGTACAAAAATCTCTTTTTTCCAACTATTAGTTACAAGTTCGAGATATAGTAATCATAATAATTCAGTCTTATCCAAGTATTTTTTTCAAAACAATTGAAAATCCATAGCTAAATAATCATAAGCTTGAATCAATTCACTACATGTTTAGAGCCCTCATGTAAACGCAAAACACATCCTTAAGGTGTCTTTCCGACATCGGTCGCAGTCGTATACTTTTGCCATTATGCTTGGGCCATTATATCGTGTGCATGAGAAACTGCGAGATTCAAGAGTGATGTAACCTTGTCATGATGTGTCGGTCATATCGTCTGGGCAGACGTAATTACCATCTCATGACAGCGTTATACCACTGTTGAATCTCGCAGTTTCTTAAACTCACAGTAAATTGACCAAGATTGTGATTCAGTTGTCTCCTGCGTTCTATGTTAGAACACCTGTACACTTCCTCACAACCCGCTTCACCTCTTTCCTCACCATCTCCTCCAATAATCTCCAACAATATCTGTTCCAGTCGTTATGAGATGTCACAAGACCTGCTCGACAAGCAAGTTGAGATACTAGAGCGAAGATACGGCGGGCTCCGCGCAAGGCGGGCCGCTGTCACCATTCAGAGGGCGTTCAGGAGACGACAGCTCTTGAAGAAGTTCAGCGCCATCACAGCGATGGCGAAGGCTGCTGATTCGACGTCCAGGAGGATGCAGGATGGGCCGGATCATGGTCAACTAGTCAATGGTAAGTTATTTCTCTAGCCTTATTTTTTTTGTTAATGCAGGTCTATTATGAACGGATGCGTGTATACCTTTGAAGACATAGTTAAAACAGAGGAACAAAGGAGTATTCTAAAGGGTGAGTACTATTAAATTGTCGCCTTTTCAATTCAAGTTTACTTAAAGAAATAACATACAAGTTAGTCAAAGTTCTTTATTATAATAAAGTTTAAGATAAAATAGATCCGTTAGCACAATTTTATTCTTTGATCAGAGCACGACGAGAGAATTTTCGAACTTTACTCTTGACGCGTTTCATAGAATTTTGCAAAGAATCATTTGTGATCAGCTTAGTACATTTCATCCACTTTTTTTTGAAATCAGGTAATGATGTGGCCGGCTGGCACTTTTTACGCAACTTTGTTTTAATACTTGCCCAGTATTTCTCTATCAGCCGTAGTTCTGGGCAATTTGGCGGATTAGTATTCTTCGGTACTACATCGACAGAATTCAGGTTATACCACTCTAAAGCTCGGGATGAATAGTGACAGCTCGCTAAATCGGGCCAGAATAATGTCGAAGAAATGTGCTTTTTTATGAGCGGTAATAATCTTTTTTTTAAGCATTCGGATATATAAATATCCGTGTTGACAGTGCCAATGGTTACAAAGGGTGAACTCCGCATGCCGCACTGGCATATCGCTTGCCACACGAGGATTTTTTTGCGATTTTTTCCACTGGAATTACTTTTTCTGATTCATGCAGACCCGGGACGTTGCGAGAAGAATAGTATTGATTTCCTGGTATCGATTTGAAATTAGCCTTTACATAAGTTTCGTCATCAATAATTAAGCAACCTGTATTTTGAACTAACAGGGTGTACAGTAATCTAGAGCGTCTAACTGCTCTGTTATATTGTTCTACCGTTCTTTTCGGGGCTTTTTGCTTTTTGTAAGAAGAAATACCGCACTTTATTTTTATTTTCTGTACATTTGTTTGACTAGTACCAACTTTTTTTGTCACATCTCGAGAAGAGATTGCTGAATTTTGATCAAATAACCTACACACCCTTGACTAACTTTTTGTTCCGTTTTCTTGTCGGATTACCCTCTCGCAACTTTCTTTCAGTAGTTAAACCTTGTTTTAACCGTTTTAGGGTCCTTTGCACTGTTCTCTGACTTGTATGGCACGATTTCGCAAGCTCCGAAGTAGATACATTGGGATTTACTGAAAATGTTTGCAGAATTAATTCGCGAACGCTTTTTTATCTTGATGACATCTTGACGGATACAAACAAATGAATGTTTTTTTTAAATCCTAAGATGAAAAAAAGTTTTAAATTTCATATCTGAAAAGTTTAATCAAAACAGGTTGCAAGGTCAGAAAAATAGAACGGAAAATGTTAGCGACAATTTAATAGTACTCACCCTTTAATTTCATATGTCAAGTTTTCTTAAGGAATAATCAACCATAAGTGGCGAACTTAATGATTCGTTTCTTTCAATCCCTTTGCCACATCTATTGCATTAATAACAGATCGAAATTATAAGGAAATTAGTCTTCATGTTTTTTGGATGGACTTCCGCTCCTGCTTATGTAGGCGTAAGGCCTCTTAATGGAATCTTTGGCGCGGTGCCCTCTCGTTACACTTACTCAGTGGTTCCACAATCTCCATTAGACGATAAAGCTAGTAGTGCATTTCTTTGTTTCTGGAAAGTATTGCCAAAGTGCAATGAGACCTGAAAATACAATTTTAGAACAGATTTAATGAAAATGAAACGACATACATTTTGTACATTTCAGGTAACGATATATATGCAAACGCGTTGATTCAGAAGAGCCCAGGCGCCGCCGAGAAAGTCCTCGCTCTGACCAGGCCCATGCGATCCATGTCATTGCGAGAACGCCACGACATCGATATGAGGTAATTAATGTTGACATTTAACTATGTACCATGCATTGCGTGTATCATAATCATCATATCAGCTGAAAGACGTCCACTGCTGGACATGGGCCTCCCCCAAAGAGCGCCACAGCGACCGGTCCTCTGCCACCTGCATCTAGTGGACTCCGCGTGTGTGTACTAGTATAACAATGTAAAAACTAGCCCAGGATCGACCAAAGTGCAGGAATGTGAGTGGGAAAACGTACCCTGGCAAAAGCCAGAGGCTCTAGTATAAGTTTCACCGAAACAAAACGTTACGACCGCGTTTGCGTTTAGCTGTCAAATCCCATACACATTGAGGGTAAAACGCAAACGCGATCGTAACGTTTTGTTTCGGTAAAACTTATACTAGAGCCCCTGGATAACGCGAGACTATGTGTAATGCATTTGAATTATCATTAGGACTTTGAATTTACGTCAGTTGGTTAGTTATGTGATTATATCAGTAATACTAGTGCAATTATAACTACTTACCTATTGGCACAGTGATAATATTGCGTAAAATATACATGTGTATCGTAAATTCCCTGATAATCGATTTATTTTAATAATTCTCGAGTGGCAATGGACGTGCAACTCGAGTAGGTAGTGTTTTGCAATTCATTTTTAATTCAATATTTCACATAATTTGACATGCGTTTTCTGAATAATGCTTAAGATGTACGATTTTTTTGTTGTGTCTTCATTTTGTTCTGTGCTATACACGCTAAACTTTTTGTATATTGTCGTAGTAAATAAATCATTTGTAATTAATGTAGTCTACCTTTCTGCACAACAAGGACGAATCAAATTACTTCAGAAAAAATATTATAGAAGCTGAATACTTTCTATAAACTTGAATTCTTTTGACACGGATTAGCGGTACAGACAGTTTCATTTCACTCGATCAATAACTTGTATTTTGATGGTTGAAACAAGTTCACCCGCGCGTAACTACAATCCAACCAAATGGTATCTTGAACTTTCCATAATTCACATTGCAAACGTTTTATCCTGTTCCAGCAACCATCTACAATGCGAGAACCAAGACGTGGATGCCATGATGGCGCGGGTGCAACAGTCGGCGCATCAGATACACATGATGGCGGCAGACATGCCGCAGCACCATCGAGCCGACACCGACAGTGGGGTGAGTGTCACTGCTGACCTCGTATCAGTGCAAGCAGGAAATTTCAGTGTCGGCAACCAAACAGTCATTTGTTTTCCGTTGGAAAAGGAACGTTCCTGTCGCACAAGTACGTGACAAAGCATACGCTCACTTGTTTCATTCGACTAATAATATAATATGATAGAGACAGGTGCTTTATCGTGTAACTAAGCATACCATGGAAGCACTGGTTGCCGAGACCAACATCATCGGGGAGAGCAAATCTGCTCGACTACGCTGGCCGTACGTCGAGAGAATAAGGGAGGATCGTGCCGCCAAAAGGCACACTCGTCCAGTCGGCCGACCAAGGTATCGCTGGATTGACGAAGTCCAGAAAGCCCTGTGCCAGCTTCAAACTGCCGATCATGATTGGCGGCAGGCTACCCAGGACAGAGCACAGGGGCGTGTCTTAGTGTCGGAGGCCAAGGTCCACTTCGGGTCGCTGAGCCAGCGTAGTAAGTAAGTAAGCATGCCATGGCAGGGCCGCTGGACCAGCTGTACTACACATATGGTACCAATGATATAATATCAAAAAGAGGTAGATAGGTTATAAGCGCTCCAAAAGTGGCACACTAAAACTCAGCCAATTGCCTTGCCTCAGTGTCGCGTCGTTAGTGGACACGTATAAACGTGTCTCAGCTGTCAGATTTGGTGGCCATTTTTAAACACGGAATTTCGTATAGACAACGTATCTACCTCTTTTTTTATATTAAGTACTTAATTGTATGGTACGGTATAGTTGGTTTCAAACGGCATATATATTATGGTTCACCATTACGTACGAATGATTCGTACAATCTAACGTACGTAGGAAGACGTGAAATTTATGTAACAAGTTTTTGTTGTAAGGCAATAAGAGCTTGTTTAGATAATTTTGAGCACTTCGCCGCTTAGCTACTTTTGCTGATGACTACAAATTTATTGAAGTTGAAGTAGTCAGATGCGATTTTGTGAATCAACGCTATTCGTCTCAGTCAATAAGCGACGAAATACTTATGTAAAATACCACATTATCTCCGACGATTTATGTGCGATTAACAAGAACATTAAAATCAGTAATGTCTCGATTAAAACTGTCTCAGAGTAAAGATAATGTTGAAATGAGGTTTCGCGAATTATAATGAAACTACAGTTAGTATGCAAATCCTTGCATAATATCAGAGCACCGGAAACGGAAGTGAAACCGCTTCTCGGGCCCACCGGTAATGCAAATTAAACTGTCTTGCTTTTTACTTGTTTACCAACAATACTGACATGATTTAAATCGCCGTTAAGTTCCAAAAGTGAAGAATCCCGATGCGCTTTGTTAAGGGCGTGGATTGGAAAATATCGCCTTTTTTGAAACGCCGTCCTGACTAGATTAGGAAACAATTCATGACTATTTGACTGTTTATCTGATTTAATCGATATATGATTCCTTACAGTTTCCTCAATATCTTTATATTATTCAAAGTTAAGTCTTAATTTTCCTTTTTTAACTCGGCCTACTCTAACAATAAATTATTTTACGACACAATCAAGTTCATAGTATGGTATTTTACCTCATTTAAAATCTCACTTAATGAAATATTAATAAAACTTCACTAAGTTTGTCTCGTGCATGGCAGGCATAAGCGTGTCTCTTACAAAGGGCGTAACAAACAAACAAACAAACAAATTTTATTTGCGTAGTTTTCGTAAATCGACTCGAATCAAGGCGGATGCCTTAAGAGTAAAAGACTTGCATTTGTCTCAATAGTGAGTTGGTAAAGACTCTTCTGGAGTAGCAAGCGTCTATAGGATACGGTGTCTGTTATCAGACAAGTCGTACACTTGTTTGCAACTGCCGTGGTAAAATAGAACCACTTCGTTCCGCGACTGTACCAGCTAACACTTTTTTTTTGTTGAATTGCTGAGGCAATATGAATTTGAATTTAATCTGCTCCTCATTGATATCATAACAAAAAGTGTCATTAAGGGGATGCCTTGATTCGAGTCGAATACGCCCCCTAGACAAAGACACGCTTATGCCTCGCGCGCACGAGAAAAAGAGATGGAACACTCTTCGGGAATGGCTTTTTTGGACTTTCGATAAATACCTAACTTAGAGAAGTTTTATTTAAATTTCATAAAGTGATAATTTAGATGAGATAAAATACTATCGTATTAACTTGATTGTGTCGTAAAATAATGTATCCTTTGAGTAGGCTGAGTAAAAAAAGGAAAATACAGACCCCACTTTGGTTTTTTTTTCTATCGAGGAAATTTTAAGCAATCATGTATCGGTAAAATCAGAAAACCAATCATATCCGAAAATCAGACCTTATTGTTTCTTAATCTAGTCAGAATGGCGTTTCAAAGCACACTATAATTTCCAATGCACCGCCTTAAAGTAGCTATTTAGATTATATCATCAAAAGATTACTATCACGAAAATGTTGACATTCGCATATTTCCGAATGTATACTAGAAAGTCTTGTATAATTTTCGACTGATAACGTTTGAACAATGCTGTTATCAGTATGCAGCATGACATTGTGATCAGCAGTCGTGTCTAAGATAACAACTATCTCTCAATTATAGTGAGAAAGAAATTAGCCTGATGTACATTAGGCTAGTGTGTGGTTAGAAGCACTCATTATGTAGTTAGAAGAGTACAGTCATCTGTTTGTTGTTTAAAGAAAACTAGAATTTTTCAATGAATTTAGTTGGTATCGCCACAACATTAATATCTGCCAACCCAAAGCGTGCATATATCTAACCAGACTCTTTTTCTAGGGGCGTTCTGACGTGTCAGATATTTTTGTCCGCTTTGTACACGGCAGATTTTAATTCTGGTGACTGTACTCCCCAATCATAAAAACTGTGAAACGCTTAAGCAATAAGTACCAATCTCGTGCAAAAAGTGTGTTTTTATTACAATTAGGAGTTTCATAACAGTGGACCATTGCTAGACGTGTTTAAAAATGGAACGTTATAAAACAAAAGAAGTGCTACGAAGTATCGAGAAGCACAAACGTTGGTTCCAGCTGAAGAAAGTGAGACGGATTAGAGTGTGGAATGGGAAATGCGGAAAGTATAGTGTACGCTTCACTTGGAGATTTGTTTTAATCTTAATTATAGTTGATATTGTATAAGTTGACCTAATTGCTTCAAATAGTTCATTCTAAAAGCAACTCTAGCGTCCGAGGTTAAGGATTAAAATTCCAATGACAGTTTTATGAAAAAGTCACGTTTAATAATCTTAACTACTTATACCTAGTTCTTTAAAATAATTCATCACCTTTATTGGTGTCATATAAGGAGAGACTTCCATGACGTTTGATGTCGTTTGTTACCTATTTGAACCTGGGTTTAAAAACTCGATGAGTACCATACGATTTTTAAAAGAAATATAGGGAAGATTGTATTTATTTGCCAATGAACGAAAGTCTGCACAGACCCTCAGTATAGTTGGATATTTTCGCTTAGACAGGAAAGTTGAGATATGAACGATTTATATAGTCACAAAGGTAATTGAAAATTGTTTCTGCATTCAAGTTTTGTGTTGTTATTTGCAGGTATGCAGCTGCTCCGTGAGCGGATCCGTCACGAACATATCGACGTCCTCCTCGCACAATGAATCTCTACACAACCACCAGTTGTTAAACAATTCAGGTCAGTACGACTTCTCGAACTTGACTCCGCACTACCGTGCATCTGAATACATGGTTTAATGGGAATAACTAAACTGTTATGCAGCGGAATCTTCCTTCCATTTAAAATTCCACATATGACTGACAAGCCTAGTGTGTGTCTGTTTACCATCAGACGGGACGTTCGCCGATTGCCAACCAATCGGTATATAAAAAAACAAAAATAATAATATACCTATAACCTATTCTACAACACACACTGGTCAAAGACTCTCGTCTTGAGACACTGTGGGATATTGGACGAAAAGATGTGCCGTAGCTTCCCGAACGCTGCCCAGCCGAGTTGGATTCGACGATTGACCTCTTTCTCGAAGTTGGACCTACCCAACTGGACAGTCTGTCCTATGTATACATAATCGTCTACGACTTCGAGCGTAAAGAGTCCGATTGTAAAACACTTAAGTGGCAGTGGACGGGGCACATAGCACGTAGAACCGATGGCCGTTGGGGCGGAAAGGTTCTCGAGTGGCGACCACGTACCGGAAGGCGCGGCGTGGGTAGACTCCCCACAAGGTGGACTGATGACCTGGTAAAGGTCGCCGGAGTCCGCTGGATGCGGGTCACTTTTTGGGGGCGGCCGATGTCCAGCAGTGGGCGTCTTTCGGCTGATATGATGGTGATGATGACCTTGGTTGTACATAATTTAAAATAATTCGCAAATTTTGCGAGCAAACAAGTGGAATTTTCTTGTTTGCAAATGGGTTTTTTTTGACAGGCATACTTACTTAACTTATGTCACAAAGTACGAGTAAGCAAAAGGATCAATCACTGTCAAAATGTTTTCTTCGGTTTGTTGACCCTCGATTCTGTGATGATAAAAAGGCCTTGACATTTTACTGTAAACAATAATGTTTATTTTAATGACTTGACCGAACATTGTTACGAACGGCAGTTATGCTTCATAAATATTGTTTAAATTCATACTTAATGGATTAGTTTTTAATGGAGATTTATTTGCCTTTAAAGGCAGTTTTGTATTTTATAATATATTGTAATGGTGTGTTAGTTAATATTTAACAAAAGTATCAAGATAAAATGCAATTTATTAGAAACTAGCTGCCCGCGTATCACAGAGATGCCAGGACAAGCATATGCCCATCGTAAAGGTCCATTCTATATACTGCTGAAAGTTTTTTTTTTGATCGGATGAGTTGTTTAGGAGATTTCCCCCTTTCATACAAACTAACAATCACACAGACTTTTGCTCTTAAAATATTTGTATAGAAGTAAATAATTGTGCATAGAAGAAATAGTAACCCGCATTACCCACTAACCATATCGTTTATCCAAAGAAAGCAAATCTTCATATCAGTGTGTATTTCGCGATAAACGGTTGCTGTGAAACAAATATTGTTATTTCTTCTGAGAATATGTCTCTAAGTAATTAAGGTTATCATGATGTTTGTTAAAAACTAAATAAGTAGGTATGTCTTCTTTCCGGCCACGCTCATATCTCTGGTTTTGTCTTAAATTCTCACGATAATTATTAACTAAATGTATGTCCTATATATTTGGGATTTAATTACAGTATTTATTTGACGTTCAAGTGCGCAACATGACATCAAGTATGTAACTAATAGTCATACGACTTTCGGATCCGGCCAATACAATTGTGCGGGTTGATAACATTTAATTGACAAATAAAAAAAATCTGTCAATGTACTTCATTATACATTAGCAGGGCCTTGTTTTTCCGGTTTGAAAGAGATACAACGCGGGTCCTCGTAAGTGTGCTATACAAATGTTTTATAGAAGAAAGTCTTTGAGGTTATTTGTAATAGAACTAATAAGTGTGTGTATGTTAGCGGTTAATCACCAGAACCAGGAATCAGACTTCAAAAATATTTTATCTGTGCAGAGAATGATCTTTTTGGATGGCCATAGGCTAGATTTTGTCACTTGGCTTTGTCTGCGTTCTTTGTAATACGTGGAAAGAGCTGCTCGGGCAACCAGTCTTAACTATATTAAACACGGTATTTTAGTTAAATAATTTATGAAAATGTGTTTCTAGGACCTATATACGGAAACCTGCTATCCTCTGGGGGCAAGCCGTTGTCATCGCCGACGGCTCGTCAGCAGCAGCAGCTGGCCGCCATACAGGCCGCCAACGCGCGCCGGTTCCCGCCAGACGTGCCTAAGCGCACCAGCAGTATCACACTCAAGTAAGTCCCTAATCCGGAACCTGCTAACCTCTGGCGGCAAACCGCTGTCATCGCCAACGGCTCGTCAGCAGCAGCAGCTGGCCGCCATACAGGCCGCCAACGCGCGCCGGTTCCCGCCAGACGTGCCTAAGCGCACCAGCAGTATCACACTCAAGTAAGTCCCTAATCCGGAACCTGCTAACCTCTGGCGGCAAACCGCTGTCATCGCCAACGGCTCGTCAGCAGCAGCAGCTGGCCGCCGTACAGGCCGCCAACGCGCGCCGGTTCCCGCCAAACGTGCCTAAGCGCACCAGCAGTATCACACTCAAGTAAGTCCCTTATCCGGAACCTGCTATCCTCTGGCGGCAAACCGCTGTCGTCGCCAACGGCTCGCCAGCAGCAGCAGCTGGCCGCCATCGCGCGCCGGTTCCCGCCAGACGTGCCTAAGCGCACCAGCAGTATCACACTTAAGTAAGGCCCTTATACGGTAACCTGCTATCCTTTGGCGGCAAGCCGCTGTCGTCGCCAACGGCTCGCCAGCAGAAACAGGCTGCCATGCAGGCCGCTAACGCGAGCCGTTCACTCCCGAGCTGCCTAAGCGTACCAGCAGTATCACACTCAAGTAAGTCCTCTATCGAGTCGAGGGACTTGTGGTCCAGGGAACGGTTTTATTTTATTCATTTCATATTAAATAAATAAAATAAAACGGTCGGGAACACCAGACCGCGAGGCAGGTCACCGATGAGGTAGACAGACAAGATTAAAGCAGTAGTGGATGCGTTACTACACGTAAGTATATGGAAGGCGACGTACTTAATTATATGGAGAAACTTTATTCCCAAACTTTTATTATCACGGTCGGTCTCTTGCTTTAATACACTGAAGTAACAATTTTCAACTTAATTCCCAGCGCGGAGAGCCCAGTCTCGCTGCGGCGCGCAGAATGCGGAGGCAACGTCGTCCGCGGCGGCTCTATGTCCTCGGTGCAGTCCTCGTCGTCATCCTCGTCACAGGAGCACCGTCATCACTACCACCAGCCGTATCAGCCTAGAGCTCCTGTAAGTACACTAAAGTTGTCGTAGCCTTGTTATTGTTATGTAGTGGAATATCACTGGAGAATCCCAGAGAAGTAAAGTATAAAAATGCGGAATCGTCATGCCCAGTGTAGTCGTTGTTATACTTGTTGCCACATGAGCATTGTCATTATCAGAGCCCTATATCAGAGCTTTATATCGATAAAATAATGTTTCTACCACTGGCTAGAATACGATAGTGTTTTGTTTTGCCGTGAAAAATCCGGGCTCTGGTCATTATAATCTGATGATCATAATGACCAGAGCCCGGATTTTTCGCTCTAAGCCTGATGGCTTAGAGCGTTTTAAGACTGAACTGGTTGAAACAGTGAACGACCGAAAAATATTGTTCTGATCCCGCTCAGTTGGCCAGTCGCTAGGGCCGCGGATGCCTGAATGTCGCAGTGCAAATCCTGCTAGGAGCGTAATTGATGAGGATGTTGATAATGATGATGGCGAGGGCTCGGTCCAGGAGCCGCACGTGCACCTGGCGGAGCAGCACTTCCAGCAGCACCAGCGCACGGCGTCGGGCTCGCTGTACGAGCCGGCGGGCGCCTACGGCGTGTGGAAGCGCCACGACGCGCCGCCCTACTACGAGGCGCCCGCGCCCGCGCCCGCGCCCGCGCCCGCGCCCGCGCCCGCCTCCGCGCCCGCGCCCGCGCCCTGCTGCCGCCCGCCGCACGACCACCCGCACCAGACCCTCAAGGTATCCACGGTGCCCACGTCCTGTCTATGCAAGCTTCTAAACACAGCTCCAATAAGTGGATTCAAACGTTAAGGGTCCCGCATTGGACCCTTAACGTTTGAATCCACTACTGTACCTAAATGCTCCTTAACGTACCACATCCTTTCACCCAAGCATTTTAACGCACCAACCTACCACCAGCATCAGACCCTCAAGGTATCCACCACATCCAACCATCGGTGCACTTCTTCTGACACAGCCCTTTATTTAGGAACCATTACAGTTTCATTAATGCACGTGATCCACCACATCCAACCATCGGTGCACTTCTTCTGACACAGCCCTTTATTTAGGAACCATTACAGTTTCATTAATGCACGTGATCCACCACATCCAACCATCGGTGCACTTCTTCTGACACAGCCCTTTATTTAGGAACCATTACAGTTTCATTAATGCACGTGATCCACCACATCCAACCATCGGTGCACTTCTTCTGACACAGCCCTTTATTTAGGAACCATTACAGTTTCATTAATGCACGTGATCTTGACCTTAAGGTCTTGATGTAAACATCAAAACCTTAAGGTATGGATACCTTAAGGGTCTAATGTAAAGATGTCGAAGATTTGGTGGACACATCCCGTCTATGCACTCCTCTAAACACTTTTCGTTATCTGCCTTGAACATTCCGAGTGAAAGGTTCCGTCAATGCACAAGATCCCTCCATCAGACCTCCATGATATCCACCACGTCCGACCATCTATGCAGTCCTCTTAAACATGAACATCCCGAGTAAAAGGTTCCGTCAACGCAAAAGATCCCTCCATCAGCCCTTCATGGTATCCACCACGTCCGACCATCTATGCAGTCCTCTTAAACGTGAAGATTCCGAGTAAAAGGTTCCGTCAATGCACAAGATCCCTCCATCAGACCTTCATGGTATCCACCACGTCCGACCATCTATGCAGTCCTCTTAAACGTTCGATCACCAGTGGTGGCTCCACAGGGGACCACTACTAGTTCTAAATTAATACTACCGAATTTTGAAAAAAGACTTTTTCAAAACCAGTCTGCTCCCCTGGCAGTGACGAGATTGGAAAGGGTTACACGACTCCCATGAGAACCTTAAGGCATTTACCACATCACTGTTCTTTACCACCTGCACCAGACCCTCAAGGTATCCACCACATCCTTCCATGTATGCACTCCTCTAAACACTGTTGATTATCAGCTTAGAGCCTACCGGATAGAAGGTTTCATCAAAGCACGAGATCCCGCCAGGTCTTTAAGTCCCAATTTCATGTGTCTCTCTTCCAAATTGTGGTCATCAGCCATGAACCGACCCATATAGCATAAATTACCAGAGATCTGTAAGTGTCATCAATTTACTAAACCAAGTTGGACCTTGAATCATCACACGTGATTCTTACGTGCTCAGCCTTCATTAAACCGTCTTATGCTTTTTGATCACCTGTGTAAACAACTGCATTATATACGTACCGTCTAGCCGCTCGAAGGCCTATTAATAAGCCTTTTAATTCAAAAGCATATGGAATTTTATACCATCCTAAATGGGAGTAGCATTGCATTTGTTTTCTTCATGCGAAACTACTCTATTTCCTATTACAGTTGATTCAAATTTTGCTGTCAAATTTTCTTGTAATGGGGGCGACGAAATTAACGAATAAATCTAGCATCAAACATCACTACTTACACTGTAGGTATGTGGTGTTCTGTGGCTGGTGGTGAGTAAGGTCGCCAGAGGCTCTAGTATAAGTTTTACCAAAACAAAACGTTACGATCGAATTGAGGGTAACACGCAAGCGTTTTACCCTCAATTTGTATGGGATTTGACAGCTAAACGCAAACGCGGTCGTAACGTTTTGTTTCGGTAAAACTTATACTAGAGCCTTTGATCTCTCGATGATGCGCTGTCTTAAGAGTAAAGAACCATCAAATCCGTAAAGAGCCATCAAATCGGCAACGTGATGTGATTCTTTTGGAGTAGCAGGCGACTAGGTTATGTTATGAGGCAGGCCAGATGCTTGATGCTACTGTCCTAACATTCAAAAAATCTTTCCTCAGGTTTCAGAAACGGTCCGCAAACGCCAATACCGCGTGGGCCTCAACCTGTTCAACAAGAAGCCGGAGCGCGGCATCGCGTACCTGATCGCGCGCGGCTTCCTGGAGAACTCGCCGCGCGGCGTCGCCCGCTTCCTCATCACCAGGAAGGGGCTCAGCAAGCAGATGATCGGGGAGTACCTCGGGAATCTGCAGAACCAGTTCAACATGGCTGTGCTGGAGTGAGTTCCAACTTGAGTTAGCTTAGTCATTTACCTCGAGAAGCGTCGCTTACCTGATCTCCCGTGGCTTCCTCGAGTGGATATCTCGTCACTGGGTAGGGGCTCAGCAAGCAGATGATAAAGGGAGTCCCTTGGGAATCTGCAGAACCAGTTCAACATGGCTGTGCTAGAGTGAGTTATCACAAGTTAGCTTTGTAATTCCTGTCTGTTATACAATAAGTTACAACTAGAAACCTGAACGAGGCACGTTTACAAGATCTTTCCCGACTTCCTGGACAATAATATGTCCGTAATCCACAGAATGAGTTCAATATAACCGTATATAAGCGAATGTTATTGTATCCCTTGATTTCTTGTCGTGAAAAATTATTTCCGCGAGTCTGTAGCTAAGTAGAACTGCTAAGACTATAGCATAGCTATAGATAAATTCCTTGTAATTCCATCAAGGATGTAATGTTCATCGTCCTCATTGAATTAAATTGGCTTCCAAGGTAGACTTCTTACTATCCATTTCTATGAGCCAGAAGCCAGTAGAAATAATCCTAATACTCGGATATTAATATGATGTTATGTGTATTTAAGGTCTCGGTTAGTGTCGGCCACTTGTCTCACCCTTAGAGTTGCAAGCGCCCATGCTACGGTAACCGCTTACCAACAGGCGAGCCGTACACTAGTTTGACACATAAAAAAACCGGCCAAGTGCGAGTCGGACTCGCGCACCGAGGGTTCCGTAAAATGTACGGTTTTCGCAATTTTCCTTTATATGTGCTATAAGACGTTGCTGAGTACCAAATTTCAAGATTCTGAGTTCACGGGAAGTACCCTGTAGGTTTTGACTCCCTTGCGAGTTTTGAAAATTTGCGGAAATTTGCGGCATAAATGGCTGTATCTTTTGATCGCGTTGGCTTAGTAGTTTGATTTTTTCACATTTTCAAGGGACAGTAGACCTGAGTATTTGGTATAAATTATAGCTTGATACCTCCATGCGTTCCTGAGAAAAAGGGCCTTGACAGACGGACGGACGGACGGACAACAAAGTGATCCTATAAGGGTTCCGTTTTTTCCTTTTGAGGTACGGAACCCTAAAAACTGACCAAAAACAAATTATAGTTCTAAACCTCGTAACACTTATAATGTGATCATTTGCAGATGCTTCGTAAACGAGCTGGATCTCTCCGGCATGGCTGTAGACGTGGCCCTGCGCCGCTACCAGGCGCACTTCCGTCTGCCCGGCGAGGCGCAGAAGATCGAACGCTTAGTCGAGGCCTTCGCGCGGCGCTACTGCGTCTGCAATACGGACTTTGTGCAGAGACTGCGGACACAGGATACGGTGAATTACATACTTACTTAGATCATCGTCCTAGCTTTCCGGTTGCTTTCTAAGGCCGGCCGCCCATTGGACACGATTTCGTACGAAATATACTCGTCCGAACACGCACGAAGCCGTGCGAACGATCCCGACCTTGTAAGTACTACGGGAGCGCGCTCACTGGATGCGAATTGGTCGTGCGTATACGCACGCGTAGGTACGACGTCTGCATGAATCCGAACTTGTTGGGATTTTAAATACATTCGTGCGTTATTTGTGTACTGTACTGTAGGTAAGCAAGGAAATGGATGTTGAGAAATTTATTAACTTGATTCAAAGCTATAATATTATTATTGATATTGTATCACGGAAGTTACTGTATTTGGTCAGACTTGGTCGAACAGCATCGAGAATATAATCAAAAGTTTATTTCATCATTCGTACATAGTTTTGAAACAGAATGGGGTCATCATATAAATCTTCCATAATATGATGAAATTCACCAAATTCGTTTCTTTTTAAATATATTTCACGCACCCATTCGATTCTACGATAGCGACGACGACGTCGCTGTCTTCAAATTAGAAGAGAATCATCTAAAATTTACAAATTATTCACCAATATAAAAGTACCTACTCTGTGCCAATCACTGACATCAACTGACATGTTTCACGCAGGTAAACGTATTCAATGTGCGCACTCTATTCGTACGACCCGCATTGTACGTATACGTACGACAGGAATTCGTGTCCAGTGGGCGGCCGGCCTAAAGGAACTTGGAGTCCGCCTTGGCACCTTATCCCAAGATCTGGCACTAGTTTTACGAAAGCCACTGCCATCTGACTTTCCAACGCTGTGGGAAAAATAGTCCTGACACTTGATCTAGAGTGTTCTAAGCTACGAATCAAGTTTAATTTTACTTGTTCTTCTATATCTTGTCTAAACAACCGTTTCTTCCCAAAGATCTTCGTGCTAGCCTTCGCGATCATCATGCTAAACACGGATCTCCACACTCCCAATCTGAAGCCGGAGGCGCGCATGTGTCTAGACGACTTCGTTCGCAACCTGCGAGGCATCGACGACTGCGGTGACATAGACAGAGATATGCTGGCTGGCATATACGAGCGGGTTAAATGCAGCGAGTTTAGACCCGGCAGCGATCATGTGACGCAGGTAAATTAACTTTATATACCCCCTGGAATTAAGAACGAAATCATCTTCATCTTTAAGAATTTGCACCTTAAGGTGGTTCGACTACCATACTAAATGTTTTTTGACATTCTAGAATACTCTAGTTTATACAAGTTTATTCTAGGAAAGGGGGAATTTCGCGTAAATGGAAAGCCAATTTATGAAAGTGTGTTACATAAGTTTCTTAAAATATCACGCCGTTCGCCTGCGAAAGTGAAAAAAACGTTTTGTATGGTCGTCGAACCACCTTAAATATGGGACATATTTATCTGAAAAAATCGATTGACGAAGTGAATGTCAATCTGTGTGATTTGACAACATTAGAGTAGCTAGGCGGAGCGATGACCTACGTTTCGGAACTATAATAGTGGCGATAGATAAATGCTCTTTGACTCATTGGAGTAAAATGGAAGATGTAGTTGTACAAGAGCCCGTGTCATTCAAATTCAATCTTTGCTTTCATAGAATGAGCCCAATAAAGCGATCAGAACGCGTGGTTGAAACAAAATTACGTGCTAACAGCGTAATCATGTTTTTATCGCACAATAATATATAAAAGGAAAAGCCGTTTATGCGGATTTAAAAATCTAACCACAAATTAGGCCTTAACTTCGACAATATCCACAGGAAAGATGGGAACCAAAATCTGTGTATGAACTAGCCTGGGGAAAATCCATGGGAAACCTGTGGCATTACTAAAATATTCACAAAAACCATTCCCCTTGCAGGTGATGAAAGTGCAAGCTACCATCGTGGGCAAGAAGCCCCACCTGGCTTTGCCGCATCGTCGGCTTGTGTGCTACTGCCGATTGTACGAGATACCGGACATACACAAGAAGGAGCGGCCCGGCGTGCATCAGAGAGAGGTAAGCAGTCAAAAGCTGTCTGTGTAGAACCGTCCCTTTCTCTCAAACACAAATGTTAAAGCGACACGTGTCAGATATTTTCATTTCATTTATTCAATTGTAAAGTCATGTACATGCATAATTATGAAGGTGTTATAGTTTTAAAAAGTCGGTCCATGACGCCCTGTGAGGGCACACAACAATATCTTAAAGCTAATAAAATTTTAATTAATTAATTACACGGTATTAAAACAGACAAGTCAACACAATATAATTCATTATGAGATTAAAAAAAAATAAACACAATTATGTATATATTAAAATACAATTAAAATTAAGATTATAAATTACTATCATTTATGAAATCCTTAAGCGAATAATAACATTTATCTATTAATATTTTTTCCAACTTCCTTTTGAATATTGCGTTAACAGGTTCTTGCTTAATTGAATTTGGAATCTTATTGGTTATTATGATACATTTATAATATGGGCTATTCTTATACATTTCTAAATTAGTTTTTGGAAGTTGCAGTTTATTCCTATACTGTGTTCTAGTTGTTTTTTTATGCTGTTTTAATTCAAATAGATGTGAATTTTCTCGAACAAATAGAGCAGCTTGCAATATATAGATGCAGGGCAGCGTTAATAGTTTGTAACGAACAAAGTGTGGGCGACAGCTGTTCGGGATATGTACATTTGCTAAGACACGAATACACTTTTTCTGCATGATAAAGAGCTGCTGGGCCTCGACACTGTCTCCCCAAAGGACTACCCCGTACCGAAGCCATGCGTACGCATATGCGTAGTATGCGGATAACGCACACTCGACATCCGTGTTCCTTTTTAGTACATTGAGACCATATAAGAATTTGGACATTTTTGTTTTAATGTTTTGGATGTGGGCTTTCCAATTTACACCAGAGTCTATTGTTATACCTAACAGGTTGAAATCCTTAACTTCTTCTATCTTGCAAGTAGTACAGTCTAAATTTAGGTCTAAGGGTTTTTTTTGGACGGGTTTAAATTGCATAATTTTGGTTTATTTAGGTTTATTTCTAAGTTGTGGTCACTGAGCCATTTCTGAACAGTATTAAATATATTATTAAGTTGTGAGTTACATTCTGAGTTGTTATTGCAACTAAATGAGAGAGAGACGTCGTCAGCAAACATGACGCAGGTTGTGTCTGTGTTGAGCACCTTCGGTAGGTGATTTATATACGCTAAGAATAGAAGGCATCCACATACGCTTCCCTGTGGTATTGAACATGTGGTGTAACGCATATCGGAAGTGGCAACCTTTATTTCATGGAGATCTTTATCAAAGTAAACAACTTGCACGCATTGTCTACGATTGCGGAGGTAGGATACGAACCAATTATAGGCAGAACCGCGTATTCCCATGCCGTACAATTTCCCAAGTAGAATTTCGTGTGATACTTTTGTCGCTGTGGTCATATCCAATAAGAGACCTATGCTATATGTCTTATTGTTTATATGACCTAGGACGTTTTGTATGTATTGATAAACCGCTAATAATGTTGAGTGATGTTTCCTAAATCCGTATTGATTTTTATCTAAAATACCGTATTTTTCGAAAAAATTGTACACGATTTGTCATACATTTTTCAAATATTTTAGAAACGGTTGGTAGGAGGGCGATAGGTCGATATTGGCTCGGATTTGTTACATCACCGTTTTTAAATATGGGTTTAATTATAGAAGTCTAGCAATTCCGGGAATATTCCTAGATTTAGTGACTGGTTAACTAATTGTGTTATTGGTTTCGCTAATTCCGTCGCGCACATTTTTATAAGGGCGGGTGGTATTTCGTCGATACCAGAACTATTTTTATTTTTGAGCTGCTTGGTAATTCTCATAACTTCGGTTTCGGTTACCGGCCGTATAAATATCGAGGTTGTGGCGGGGGTATGCACGCGGCGCGCGCGCGCCGGTATCGCTCCGGCACCAAAGTCCGTCTCGCCTACAGACGCGAAGTGTTCATTGAACGCGTTAGCTACCTGTTTTGGCGATTTTACGGTCGTGTTACCTATATTCAATGACATGTTTTTATACGCGCGATCCTTTTGTCGCCGTGTCATACTATTTATAAGAGTCCACATGGTTTTCATTTTATTTTCATCTTATTCGCGTAATAATTTTTTCTAGATATTTTAATACAATTTTTAAGGATTTTTTCATATACTTTGTAATGATTACAGATTATTTCATTTTTACTTTTGTTTACCATGACTTTGAGCTGCCTTTTATGTCGGCACGACAAGCGTAATCCTTTAGTAACCCAAGAGTTTACGCGATTGGTATTGCTAAACTTTAGGCGCTTCTTTGGTATGTGTTTATTTAACAGCTTTTTTAATGTTGTACTAAATAATTTATAATTCTCATTTGTATTATTTTGATTTGAAAGGATCGCGTTCCAATTAATATTGAGTAATCCCTGCTTAAAAGCGGTCATATTATTTCTACTAAATATTCTTTTTATCATGTAGTGAGGGTTTTGTTTTTGTATTTTCCGCGCGATTCGACTTTGGACCTTATACAGAACGCCGTTATGGTCCGATATACCTGTGATCTTTTGAATTCGTAAATATAAGATCTATGCATGATCGGGAGTTTTTTGCTTCTCGTGTGGGTTTATTGACTATTTGTAGTAAATTGTAACTTAACATTAAATCGGAGAGTCTCTTGGCGAGAACAGTATTGGAGGACATATCAATGTTAAAACAGGAACTTATTCCAAAACAGAGATTTGAACAAATCTCTGAGGTATATGATCAAATCACGCAGGATGTTAAAATGGCGAATCCATTTTATCATTTGCCTAGAAAAATCAGTCAATTGATCAAATCTCTGAATCTGTTTAGTGCAATGACGAAATCGGCCAAAAAAGGCAACCTGTTTTTTCATTTCACTAGATTTGTTTAGTGAATTGATGAAATCCCAGAAACGCGTCAGTGAGTTGACGAAACAAACTCGGTGAGTCAACTCGTTTTATCATTTCACTAGACACGTTTAGTGAAATGATAGTCTCTACTGTACCATGGTGTAGGTGATTTGATCAAATCTCTGAACTGGTTCAGTTTTACTCTACAATTAAGTTTGATCAAATCTCTCACATGATGTTTCAGGGATTTTATCAAATCACTGAACAATTCTGGTGAAATGAAAAAAACGAGTTGCCTTTTTTGGCTGATTTCGTCATTTCACTAAATAGATTCAGGGATTTGATTTGGGCTAATAACTGTTTTTTTGTAGGCAAATGATAAAATGGAATGGCCATTTTCACATCCCGCGTGATTTGGTAATATCTCTTGGAGATTTGTTGAAATTTCTGGCCTGATTTAGTGAAATCGTAAAATAAAATGTCTAAAGTAGGTAATAAAATGGTTTTCAACACAATTGCTCGTCACGTACCTCTTATTGTGTCACTTTTAGGCTCATAATCCTGGATATTAAACACGCGTGTTTTATAACATTACGACACTTGTGTGTTATGGTTATATCCCGATTAAGTCACGTTGGCACCTTGCAGCAAGATGTATGCATGCACACGGTGCATTCTTAAATTAACCGGGTTGTACAGAATGTACAGCTTTTTTTTAATTCTCGGCAAATGGATTCTTACTCGACTAAACAAATTAAATCCTTTTTGTTAATTATTTGACTATTTTTTTTGGATATGATATAGAAATGTTTAATTTAGTAAAACTATTCACTCTTGATAACACTTTAACATGAATTAATAAAAATAACATTTTAAAACGAAAATATTTATTTTATTTTGTATTGGCTGTTTAGAGATTTCATCTAATGCGCGCGCACTGTGCAAACTTGACGAAAAAAAACTGCTGTGCGCCATTTTAGGTTATTTCACAGATATTTGTAAACATTGTTAATGCGTCTTTGGTTAATAATAAAAATGTTGACTCGTGGTGACTAGAAAAGTGATAAAAAGAATGGACGCCACTGGAAAATGTGAGTAAAAACCTGTTGCCATACATAAGTAAATAAAATAATTTGGCAGGCCTATAAAATTTTCATCTTATGAAAAGATTTTTTCCTCGCAAAATGTGTTGAAAAACGTCGTATGAAACGCGTGAGCTTTGATAATTACATCCTCGGCTCTCTTATCACGCTCACCTGCGGCTCGCGTGATAATTCCGCCTCTGATGTAATTATCAGCATACCTCACTTGTATCACAATGTACTATTGTTAAATAAGATTTTTTTATTGTAAACCGGAATATAATCATTTAAAGGTAGCTTTGCATACAAAACGTTATTTGACATTCTCAAGGTAACGGCGTGATATTTTAAGAAACTTATGTAACAAACTTTCATAAATTGCGTCTAAGCCGGCCGGTGCCTAACACGCAAGGGCGAAACCGGGGAGCGGTAAGGTGCAGGAGGGAGGTAACACGACCGCGCGAGCGACTTAATCTGTACTAGAGTTGAGATTTTCATCATTTCACTAAACGTGTCTAGTGAAATGATAAAACGAGTTGCCTTTTTTGGCCAAATGACTGTTTTTTTCTAGGCAAATGATAAAATGGATTCGCCATTTTAACATCCTGCGTGATTTGA
Organism: Epinotia bilunana; assembly: GCA_947049275.1. Classification (NCBI taxonomy): domain Eukaryota; kingdom Metazoa; phylum Arthropoda; class Insecta; order Lepidoptera; family Tortricidae; genus Epinotia; species Epinotia bilunana. The sequence continues at coordinate 8,805,713 of OX346275.1, read as the reverse complement.
TCATATCCCTTGAGATTTGTTCAAATCTCTGTTTTGGCCATTTCCCTGCGACATATATTAGTGAAGTATTCATCGATCATTTATGTTTAGGCCACGCTTGTACGCAATTATTCTACTCTTCCATTGTTTAACGATTACGGTTGGAAGTTTAGTTTAGGTTGGTGCGTAGTAGTAGGAGTGCACTCGCGCGTCCCTTCGTAGCTCCGTGTGTGTAGGGAAGCTGAAACGTAGGTAGAGGGTGCGTCTGCAGCGGGCGCAGGCGGGCGTAAGCCGTGTAGTTTTAGCTTTAATTGTAAGATAATCTCCTCTGTTGTGTGACGTTGGTCTATTTCCGTTTCTAAGTTTTCGGCCACTGATTCTATTTCCGTTTGTATATTGTCAAATTTTCTTTCGTAGTTGTCAAGGCTTGTAAGCCTTTGACTTATTCTAAGTCTGAAACATCTTGAATTTGCAGTAGATGGTGTTGCAGTTTGGTAAGCTGTCCGCGTATAGATGCGCGAAGGCGTGAAAGGCGTTCAATTTCCTCCATCCTCGTCGCCAGTTTTATGTATTCTTATCAAAGCAAATCACATAATTAACGCAATGTTTATCCATTGTACATATTTCATTGAATGACATTAATCAAAAAGTGACCAGACACTCATAAAGAATACGTCTTGCTGCAGCATAGACAATGACACAACACCTCCGCCGTAAATCTTTACGATAAGCTGACCCTGTCCACTCTTGGCACCATGGTACTCAACATCTGATCTACATGTCTCTTCCGTGTCTCTCCTGAATCCGTCTTGAGCTCATAGTGTAACCTGCCCAAAATCCTTGTAACAGTTCCAAACTCCCACTTGTTCCGTCCATTACTATAATCCCGTATCTGAACTCGCTGACCGACAATAAACGTTCGGACTGGGGGGCGCTCTCTGGTGGTATGTGTCCCTGCTCTCACCACCCCCGGTACTCTTCGATTGTTTTGAAAACACTCAATTCTTCACGTACTAACTCTATCTTCTATTCCAGGTGTTCCTCTTCAACGACCTGCTGGTGATAACGAAGATCTTCAGCAAGAAGAAGTCCTCAGTGACGTACACTTTCCGTCAGTCCTTCCCGCTCTGCGGCATGATCGTCAACCTCTTCTCCGTGCCACGTGAGTATGATATGATGTCATACATGACATATTTGAACTTAGAACATACGTAGTTTGAAGTTGGCGCCAGTCGGACCTCCATGGGTTTTTCTTTGATCTAGATGACGCATTTTGTATTCGTCTTTGTTGAAACAAATTTAGCAACTTCTAGGATATACAGGCTAGGCCCTGTAATTTAGTTTTATTTCGTGCTCTTTAGATGAAGAAAATTGTGGCACTGTAGCCAAAATACTAGCGACTATTTTCTGCAGTACAAACAGCCCTGTCCCTTTTTGGTAGCGAGCTACCATCGATCAATACCACGTTGATGTTGATGTAAGCGTAGTATGCTACTCGAATATTTTCCTGCGTAAGGGCAGGGGCAAGCCTAGTCAGTGCTGCTTGGCTATTAGAGCTTCCATATTGACTTACTAATTTACTTACTTATAGATTACCCATTCGGCATCCGCCTATCCCGTCGCGTGGACGGCCGCCGCCTGGCCACGTTCAACGCGCGCAACGAGCACGACCGCTGCAAGTTCGCCGAGGACCTGCGCGAGAGTGTCGCCGAGATGGACGACATGGAGAACATGCGCATCGAGGGCGAGCTGAACCGCGGCAAGGGCCGACAGGGCAACAACAGGAACGGTGAGTGTACAACAACATGTCGCCTGACTCGACACCCGCTGCAAGTTCGCCGAGGACCTGCGCGAGAGTGTCGCCGAGATGGACGACATGGAGAACAGGCGCATCGAGGGCGAGCTGAACCGCGGCAAGGGCCGACAGGGCAACAACAGGAACGGTGAGTGTACAACAACATGTCGCCTGACTCGACACCCGCTGCAAGTTCGCCGAGGACCTGCGCGAGAGTGTCGCCGAGATGGACGACATGGAGAACATGCGCATCGAGGGCGAGCTGAACCGCGGCAAGGGCCGACAGGGCAACAACAGGAACGGTGAGTGTACAACAACATGTCGCCTGACTCGACACCCGCTGCAAGTTCGCCGAGGACCTGCGCGAGAGTGTCGCCGAGATGGACGACATGGAGAACATGCGCATCGAGGGCGAGCTGAACCGCGGCAAGGGCCGACAGGGCAACAACAGGAACGGTGAGTGTACAACAACATGTCGCCTGACTCGACACCCGCTGCAAGTTCGCCGAGGACCTGCGCGAGAGTGTCGCCGAGATGGACGACATGGAGAACATGCGCATCGAGGGCGAGCTGAACCGCGGCAAGGGCCGACAGGGCAACAACAGGAACGGTGAGTGTACAACAACATGTCGCCTGACTCGACACCCGCTGCAAGTTCGCCGAGGACCTGCGCGAGTGTCGCCGAGATGGACGACATGGAGAACATGCGCATCGAGGGCGAGCTGAACCGCGGCAAGGGCCGACAGGGCAACAACAGGAACGGTGAGTGTACAACAACATGTCGCCTGACTCGACACCCGCTGCAAGTTCGCCGAGGACCTGCGCGAGAGTGTCGCCGAGATGGACGACATGGAGAACATGCGCATCGAGGGCGAGCTGAACCGCGGCAAGGGCCGACAGGGCAACAACAGGAACGGTGAGTGTACAACAACATGTCGCCTGACTCGACACCCGCAACGAGCGTGCATGCTGCACTCTGAGGAAATCAAAAGCATATTGTTTCAACCAAATCCATGGCAGGTCATTTGACTGTACATTTGGTAATAACACTAAGAACTGTACTGTAAGGGTGGGTTGCAACAACAACTATCTACACAATTTAATGGCGCTGGCAGCTGTCATCTGTGAAACTTGCCATATCAGATTATCAGATTTTAACGTTCGTAACTTACGATTAACAATGTTTTGAATCAGTTGACCCTAACGAATGACCATTTACATTCTTGTTTGCAGTGATGGAGAACAGAGACAGCGGCGTCGCGGATGTCGAGATTGATCACCAGCAATGCATGGATCACGTGCATGTGCATGGGTAAGTTAATTGCATTACAGTTAAGAGGAGACTACCCTTTAGCCGTCCTACGGTTTAGGTTATACTGACACGGAAAACAAAAGTACGACATGGAAAGTACGTTCAATATTTCTATAGAGCTATTATTATATTTTTTGATATAAGTAATACAGCATTCAAAGACAAAGTACAATTAAGAAATAATTAAATATAGAATCGCCGTCAATGGAATTTGCTAAATATGTAAACAAACCGCCATAGTGAAAGACAATTTCAATATCGTTTGTTTACATAGTTAGCAAATTCTATTGACGGCCACTTTAGGTATCGTACCTTTTCTTGTTAATTGCATTTGCCATGCGAAAATTGCTGTCTGAATTAAGGTATTTAGTAGGATAACGGGGTCTTATTTTTGTGCAAACCATGGTGTAAATAACTACTCTAGGGAGCGGCGACACAGGTGCGTACAGTACGATTACTGTTAGTTAAGACCTGACAGATGGATTGCCTTCATTTAATTTTCAACTTTAATTTCATATAGATAAAGCATTTTTCAGAATACTGTTACCCACATCTACCGATTTAGTAATAACTATTTTATTTGTATAAGATTAAAGTTGAAAATTAAATGAAGGCAATCCATCTGTCAGGTCTTAACTAACAGTAATCGTACTGTAACGTTGTGCGTCACGTCTTGATACATTTTGCTGCGTGTACGGGGCGTCAGCTTATTTTGAGCTGCAGTGTGTTCGCTCCCTTAGCACAATTTTCGTCGTCGTCGCCGTCGTCATCGTGCGACGACAGCGTTTTCGCTCCTCTGGTGGCGGCTAAACGTACAGCGCTCGCCAGACGAGCGAAATCGGCGAACTGCACTCAGTGAGATTTCGGTCCGTGTGCACGGCGTCCTGCCTATCTCGCTCTATCTTATAACACCGCTGATGCCGACTGACGCGCTCGGACGTCAGGCGTAGCCTTATCAAGTAAAAGGTTTTTCAATAGGCACGCTCGAACTTTGCCAGCTTATAGCGGCCATCTTGGAAAATCCATAGCTGTCAAATTTGGCGGGTATATATAAATAATCGTGACATTTCATCATGGAACGCTAGACACTTTAGAAACGCGTAGAAATAGTTATCTGAACGGACACATTTTGGATGACTAGTTCGAAGGTTTCGTCATATCGCGTGGTGGCGGGCGACATTAACTAGCAGACAAACCACAGATAATTGCGGCTCTGAAGGTCAACATAATCCGTGTTTTTCACGAAATTGAGCCACATTTATGGGAAAATGTCGCCCAAAATTGGTCTACGAGGATAAATCACCTACAGCGGAGTCGCGGCGGCCATTTGGCCGAGGTTATCCTACTAATGCCTATTTAGATGTTTGGTAAACGGCTCAACCGATTTGGATTAAATTTTGCACGATGATACTTTATGCCTTGGATTGAAATATTGGATAGATTTTGTCCTGTGTCCACGCAGACGAAGTCGCGGGCGGAAGCTAGTATTTCATAAATAATGTCATCTAATGTACTTTAAAATATTATAAAAGTTGTTGCAACTATGCGTAGTTGCAACAACTTAATAGCTTAGCAGGTAATTTAATTACATTTCAAAGTTTGAGCGCTTTTATTGAAAGATCGTATATGAGTGCGATGTGTGACCTCGTGTTGTCCCCCCCGCAGCGTGCCGGTGCCGCCGCCGCCCGCGTGCCCGGCGCCGGCCGCGCCGCGCGCCGCGCCGCACCCGCCGCCCACCTCCATCATCAAGCGGAACGTGCTCTCCAACTCGCTCGTCGACATCAACGACCCAGGTCAGTACAACACAACATACGACACCCGCCCGCGTGCCCGGCGCCGGCCGCGCCGCGCGCCGCGCCGCACCCGCCGCCCACCTCCATCATCAAGCGGAACGTGCTCTCCAACTCGCTCGTCGACATCAACGACCCAGGTCAGTACAACACAACATACGACACCCGCCCGCGTGCCCGGCGCCGGCCGCGCCGCGCGCCGCGCCGCACCCGCCGCCCACCTCCATCATCAAGCGGAACGTGCTCTCCAACTCGCTCGTCGACATCAACGACCCAGGTCAGTACAACACAACATACGACACCCGCCCGCGTGCCCGGCGCCGGCCGCGCCGCGCGCCGCGCCGCACCCGCCGCCCACCTCCATCATCAAGCGGAACGTGCTCTCCAACTCGCTCGTCGACATCAACGACCCAGGTCAGTACAACACAACATACGACACCCGCCCGCGTGCCCGGCGCCGGCCGCGCCGCGCGCCGCGCCGCACCCGCCGCCCACCTCCATCATCAAGCGGAACGTGCTCTCCAACTCGCTCGTCGACATCAACGACCCAGGTCAGTACAACACAACATACGACACCCGCCCGCGTGCCCGGCGCCGGCCGCGCCGCGCGCCGCGCCGCACCCGCCGCCCACCTCCATCATCAAGCGGAACGTGCTCTCCAACTCGCTCGTCGACATCAACGACCCAGGTCAGTACAACACAACATACGACACCCGCCCGCGTGCCCGGCGCCGGCCGCGCCGCGCGCCGCGCCGCACCCGCCGCCCACCTCCATCATCAAGCGGAACGTGCTCTCCAACTCGCTCGTCGACATCAACGACCCAGGTCAGTACAACACAACATACGACACCCGCCCGCGTGCCCGGCGCCGGCCGCGCCGCGCGCCGCGCCGCACCCGCCGCCCACCTCCATCATCAAGCGGAACGTGCTCTCCAACTCGCTCGTCGACATCAACGACCCAGGTCAGTACAACACAACATACGACACCCGCCCGCGTGCCCGGCGCCGGCCGCGCCGCGCGCCGCGCCGCACCCGCCGCCCACCTCCATCATCAAGCGGAACGTGCTCTCCAACTCGCTCGTCGACATCAACGACCCAGGTCAGTACAACACAACATACGACACCCGCCCGCGTGCCCGGCGCCGGCCGCGCCGCGCGCCGCGCCGCACCCGCCGCCCACCTCCATCATCAAGCGGAACGTGCTCTCCAACTCGCTCGTCGACATCAACGACCCAGGTCAGTACAACACAACATACGACACCCGCCCGCGTGCCCGGCGCCGGCCGCGCCGCGCGCCGCGCCGCACCCGCCGCCCACCTCCATCATCAAGCGGAACGTGCTCTCCAACTCGCTCGTCGACATCAACGACCCAGGTCAGTACAACACAACATACGACACCCGCCCGCGTGCCCGGCGCCGGCCGCGCCGCACCCGCCGCCCACCTCCATCATCAAGCGGAACGTGCTCTCCAACTCGCTCGTCGACATCAACGACCCAGGTCAGTACAACACAACATACGACACCCGCCCGCGTGCCCGGCGCCGGCCGCGCCGCACCCGCCGCCCACCTCCATCATCAAGCGGAACGTGCTCTCCAACTCGCTCGTCGACATCAACGACCCAGGTCAGTACAACACAACATACGACACCCGCCCGCGTGCCCGGCGCCGGCCGCGCCGCACCCGCCGCCCACCTCCATCATCAAGCGGAACGTGCTCTCCAACTCGCTCGTCGACATCAACGACCCAGGTCAGTACAACACAACATACGACACCCGCCCGCGTGCCCGGCGCCGGCCGCGCCGCACCCGCCGTCCACCTCCATCATCAGGCGGAACGTGCTCTCCAACTCGCTCGTCGACATCAACGACCCAGGTCAGTACAACACAACATACGAACGAAGTTATAAATGTCCAAAGTTTTAAGAAGGGGTGTGTTCTGTCCCTTTTTCGCAATACGCAACTTCATATGAAACGATGACGCTGGTAGATTATGACGTCACTAGAAGACGGCAATGTGCCGTGCCAATCGTGTTCGGCGCCGCCGTCGATGCGGCCCCCCGGCAGCATCCCGTAACGTGACGTCACACACTGTTTGCGTTTTCTCTCTCTAACAAGCAATGTTAAAACGATTGTAGCTTCGTAATTGTTTGAGATATCTGAAAGGGATTTTGGTCACTAGGCATATATTTTTTCCTTCTTTTTTTTTTGGAGTAATAATAGTTTTCGAGTCTACACCCTTATTGAAGGACCTGCAATTCCACTCCCGGTCGAGTGCTAACCTTACTCTTTCTGTACCGTCTATAAAGGCGCGAACATACAGATATTTTTCCGCGCGCGCTGTTAAGTTGTGGAATGAGTTGCCTTTGTCGCTGAGACAGTCGCGGTTTGTTGCGTCACTTAAGATTAATTTGAAGAAGTGGTGGCTTTCCAATGACTTGTGAATTGGTTGAATATAGTATTTATTTATTTATTGTATATTTGCGATACATATTACATAGTTATGATAGTGTGTATTATATTTTATATTGTATAAATATACAATATAAAATAAATATATATGTAGGTATTGGCACGTTTTTATATATCTTGAATTAATACCTATTAGTTTTGTTTTTATTTTCTCTATGTGTTTTTGTACACGGCATACGTTTGCCTATTTCGTTCTACCTACCCAATTGCTCAAAAGTTAGCTGGAAGAGATCCCTTATTGAGATAAGTTCGCCTTTGTAGTTTGATCTATTATGTGACATGTATATTCTTTAACCTGTTATTGTGTACAATAAAGTGCTTACATACATACATACTTGCAACCGTCTATAGGATACGATGTCTACTTACCCTCAGGCAGGCCGTATGCCTGTTCACCACCGTGTACTATTTTCCCAATCCCAAGAACGCAATTTGACCTTCCAATGCAGAAGAGAGACTAGACCTTAATAAGTATCCTCGTCAAATGAATAAACCACTTAACAGAGGAACTGCAGTCAAGGACAACGCCACAAGCACTTAGTTGTACATACATACATACATACATTCACGCTTTTATCCCTAAAAGGAGTAGACAGAGCACATGAAACTTGTGTTCCAGTGCCAGTTTTACCATGAATAGAGATAAAAAATATCGCCATAATGTGATATGGCGCGCCAGCTCGAATACCATCCTGTGCACGCTGGTCGAAAGGTGGGACTCACCTGCAACCTGCATGCACCCTTATGTTTTAATTTGTATTAATATAATAATAGATTTAAGTAAAATGTTACTAACACGTTATGGACTTGGTCCAAAATAAAATTAATCGAATTGAATTGAATTGATATCTCACTTAGTGTGTCGCACTCTGTTGTAACTACTTGAAAACAATGAACTAATTTATTTTCCTTCTCTATACTACAACGTAGTGACTATTACAGTGGCTATGGCAGCCGAGCGACTACAGCGGCGCGGGTCAGTCGGCTCGCTTGACTCCGGCATGTCCGTGTCCTTCCAACACGGCTCTCGCACAGGTCTGCATGCCACTTCGCCCAGACACCCGCCCGACCAGCGCTCGCCAGGTATGAGTCATAACCAGGGGGCCTAGACAAGGTTACAATCGACAAGCGCTAACGCCAATAGAAAACTAATGGGAATGACAGATGTTAACGAAAAGTGTTTCGTCGGCATCTGTCATTCCCATACATTTTATTATTTTCTATTGGCGTTAGCGCTGGTCGATTGTAACTTTGTCTGCGGCCCCAGGGCTGTTATTTGTTAATAATGCGGCTCACCCCGCCGGTCACCCGTCACGAAACTAGACCTCTACCTACGCTTAGTTACTAAGCATCGCGGTGTCAAGATGTATTTGTGGGTGAGCGTTGAGGTGAGCTTAAAACAAGTTACAGAATAGGGATGGGCGCACGTATCATGGGGCGCCGAATAGTGTAAAGTTAACGAGTGGCCTGATTCACGGAGCTAGAAGCACAGAATTAATAGTACCTAAAGGTACAGAAGGCCCACTGCCTAAGTGATGACGTTAGCTGTCATTTTTTTGTAATAGACAATCACAGAGTGTTATAGAGTTGTTAACGTAGGTACCACATGACTAAACATCCGAAATAATCATCAAATTTTGGAAATAATAATATGATTTGATAATAAAATTAAACAATAGCCGGGAGGTCAGGATTAGGTAAAATACTTGAATAGAGGTTAAGTTTTTACAGAACAGTTCATATTTTGCATCATGTTAGCAAGATGTTGTAAAAATTGAAATTCGTATACCTAACGGTGTGTGATCAATGATACTCGTATAATGTTGTTACTACGTAAAACGGAACGTGTACATATGAAACGTCATTGTATGCGATACGCTGTACAGCCCTTGTTAGACCTCCAGAGGAGGGTACCATAGACAAACGTCGTTTCGCGTCAAATTGACAATCGGATAGGCCTGCTAGAAGTTACAATTTCATTTACAGGTCAAATGGCCAGACGTTATTGGTCAGCCATTTGTTATGAGCTGAGTTTTAACGAAAACCTTGCACTGTTGTAAATATAGGTAGTATTTTAGGTTGGGTAAAAGTAATGAACCCATGAAACCGTACATTGATGAAAACTGCGATTTTCGCACATTATTTTAACTACATTCACAAAACAGGGTTGATGACAAAATACTGACTTACACTTTTTGTTTCCAGGCCGTCTCTTCAGCGGAATATTCCCCAGCCGAACTCGCAAACTGAGCGCTTCGGGCGTCCCCGACACCAAATCGGGACAGGTCGGGAAAAGCACCGAAGTCTAAGCCGATCCCGCGGCGCCATCGCAGCGTTTCATTTCGAATTTTGAATTTCCAGTAATCAGTTTGATTCATTTTAAATTTCGAACGCATTCCAAATCGTGTACGTTTATGAACGTACCACACGAATTTGGATGAATGTAGTTATCTTAGTGCCATCTTTTTTGTTTTTTAATTTGTTTGGTTGATAGATTAAAGTCGCTGGGTCATTATAAACCAGGGTAAGGGGATTTTTAAGGGACTTTTAGGGTGGAAGTGGAAGGTTTTCGGTGAAGTGCCAATGTTAGCACGGCTACTCGAATTTATTTTTAAAATAAGAATACGAGTATTTTATACCTAATTTGACAATATAAACAAATGCAACGACAGTGTCAGGCTAGCATGATGCATTAAAGTAGTTTCTTGCAGTGATGAAAAAGAAAAATATATATAAAACAGGACAATCGTGCTAGCTTTGATTGAATACATATGGAACTCGGACTTGGCATACACATTTACCTACATTTTGTAAACTGTGTTGGAACTATCGAAAGTATGGGTCCATGTTTATGCGTGTAGTGTGTCGTTTTAAGTGTTGGTAACATTGGTTCACATTTTATATCATGCTGGTAAGTCGAGGATCTAATTTTGTCGTGCATTCATCTAAAAAAAATATTAAAATTGTAGGTTTTGACTACATGAGTGGTTTTTTAACGTACCTACCAGTATGATGTAGATTGTTAAGATGTAGAGGTTTTTGAATATTTGACATTTAATTGAGGGAATTAACACTAAGGTTGAGAGGTAATGTTTGACATTGACATGGAGCAGTCAAATATTGACATAAACGAATCTTCACATATTGACATTATCATATTTTTCAGTACCTACATGTTACCATTCAAAAAGTATTAAGAGGTTACTTTAAAGATTTTAACTTAGCGATCTTAATGGAAGTTTTTCTTTAGAATAATTGTACATACGTTTGGAATATACGATACAATAGCAATGTGTAGTTTCACATTCAAATTATTTCTGCACGGAAAGCAATACATTAGAAACATCACAGTTTAACAGAATTATATTTAAAGTTAAAAAATACGAATTTATTAACTATTGTTGATGGATTTTAGCGTTTATAGGTAATTTGAGAAAATTTCTAAAAAATATAAGAGATTCAGTCCCGTTTTGTCCGTTTATAAACTCGATTCGACTAGTCTATGCATTTCTGTCGAGTGTCCATAATAAAGCTATTTAAAAATTATTATATACCCATGTAGGTAAATAAGAGTTTAAATAATATAATGAAATCTTCCAAACGTAGATATTTCGATTGTTTTTCCTGACTGTACCCAAAGGCTGCTTTTCAATTTCGTACTTACAAGACCTGTTGTTACCTGTTCCTTGGATTTTACCATTATATATAACTTATGTATTATATAAGTAACCGATCTATATGAATCCCTTGACGCGCGGCCGGTCTTATGTCAGTGTTTTTTTGGGAAATATAATAAGTCATCAATTAATGAAATAGCTAGTTTTTTGTAATATCTTAACGTTTTATGTTTTTAAAAACGGCTACTTTGCCAACTTTTTTCGATTGACTAAATAATCGCGAAGCCTGTAATATGTGAGATAAACATACGATAGCTTATAGAACTAAGCACTTTTCATTCCGTTTTGGATGAAAATGGACATTTGAATGAAGTTGATAGAAAAAATATCTAGACCTATGTTGATTTCTACTATCTTTCTTGATGATTTGATATATTCATAATTAGATGATTTGATATATTCATAATTAATGAAAATGATTCGGATGCTAGCTGATTTGATATTAAAATGGTTTCCAAGCTTATAAAATGTGATTGTCTTGGTATCCAAACGGACCGGCCAAATACCTAAATGTTATAAAACTAAATTAACTATTGTTGACTTTGTAACGGTTAGTAGACTCGTTGTTTCTACTGTTTGATACGCTAGATAGGTTGTTGAGGTGGTAAACAAATTGAGATTTTAGCAAAACACTAAAATGTGGAATGATTTTAGCTGATTACTAAAATGTGGAATGTAATCATTCCACATTTATAGCTAAATACTAAAACGTGGAAAGTTAAGCTGAATATTAAATTGGATCGTTTTTAGCTAACACTAAAAACCGCGAAATGTTAAGACCGGGGATTAAATTAGATTCAAACCTGTTAAAAACAATTACGTGATTAAATTATTCATCTTGCTTATCATAAAGTTTCGTATCTACAATAAAATGCAACTATATACGAGCATGATACTATTTTTTTTTTTTTTTTTAGGAAAGTACATGTTGGTCAAATACTCTGAACATTTTTGCTTCAGTCTCTATTGAAAAGCAAATTGTTTGTCGCTTACAAGGAGAATGACTTACCTACCACATCACAATATAGACATCTCATAACGCATTATGCAGTTCATCTTCCATTCAATTTGAAAATTTCATGTTTACAGAGAAACTTAACATAAGAAGCGTAAATGACACCTACCATTTGTGGCAGAGCTAGGATTATGGTTGGTCGAGGGGCTAACAGACGAGTCTACGCGGCAGGACACGTATCCATAGCAACGGGCGAAAAAGACCCCTTGCATGCTATCTGTGCATGCACACTTGTGATCCTGCGCGAATGCCGCTATATTGGTTCTACTTTAGTATCGGGAATTACAGTTACTTCAAAAAATACAGAAGGTCACCTAAACGCTTTTTATGTTAAGAATTGCTGTCTCATTTGATTATTTACCTTGGTATGAAGTTTTTTATGAGATCTTAAGAGCGATCAGTGTGTATGTACTAGTTATAAAAAACAAATGTAATGCATGACAACTGAAAGGAATTGATGAGAAGTTTCTTCGTTCTTGTAATCTCACCTTTGCTGATACATTTACATAAGTTTGATTATTTTTATTATTTTAGGTTCTTGTTTTTGTTACATTTTTGATTTAATCTGTATTTTTTGTAATATTGTTTTTTCTAAGTTAGAAACATATTTCTAATTTGGACATGTTTATTCGGATATGGTAGATAGACCGCCATTAGTGTAAATGTATTAGTGAAGGGGGTATGTTATGCTTAAACTAATATTTAATATGAAAATTGACTTTTAAAACGTAATTATAATGTTTCCCCGTGAAACAAGAATTTTAAACGTTTGTGGACGTATTTCAAGCGAAATGCGTATTTCCATAAGTTTTGTAGATGATATTGTTTTGATACATGTATTCTAAGTGGAGATTTCTCTAATAAGCACATTTTAGTTCTACTTAAACCCTCAAGTAACCCGTCTCAAACAAAGGCTGATCAAAAACGATACACTAATTCTCTTATTTATAAACGTTCATCAAACCTATTTGAATTAAAATGCCATCAAAATTCGTTTGTTTGTATCTGTCACTTGGTCATTTGAGTTTGTGAACACGTTTTAGTTAACAGAGGTTTAGTAAGTTTTATGAATAAGGGTGTAATCATATTATTGGCGAGCTCCTTGGCGTTTCTGATGAATTGTCCTGGTGACATGAAGGAATAATTAACTGATAAGCATTATATTATTTGTCTTTACACTTAGAATACATGTTATTATAGATATGTTCACTCACGAGGTATCACATTCCTTACCATGCTGTAGTGGCACATCTCATTAGTGCAGTTGCCATTAATTATAATGATGCGAACAAGGTGCGAGCGAGGTGCTACGTTCTGATCTCTCCCTCGCACGCATGACCGCTGCCACCGTCGCTCATAGTCGTGGCAAACTGTTATCGCGGGATTCCATCGGTGTGCGGCACTGTGCGGCACAAGCATTTTTGTACTGAATATGCTTGTGCCGCACAGTGCCGCACACCGGTGGAATAACGCCTTTAGAGTGCATCTTCAGATGTTTTTGCGCACTCTGAAGAGTATAGATATTAATGGTACAGTCAGCATCATATAGTTAGTAGCCGCTAAAGTAGCCAAATAAATCGTAACACATCCTTACTTCTACAAGGTGTAACAAAAATGTGGCATGAACCGATCAAGGGCTTAAAAGGTATCGTGTTCTGATAAGAAAAAACAGAAAAAAGAATTTTTTTGACGCGATTTTTTTTAAACATTTCTATGGAACTCGTCGCCCCAGTCGGCCAACGCTCCATACTAAGGTGAAAAAAACGCGTCAATTTTTTTTTTCTGTTTTTTCTTATCAGAACACGATACCTGTTAAGCCCTTGATCGGTTCATACCACATTTTTGTTACACCCTGTATAGTAATAAAGACGTGTTGCGATATATTTGGCTACTTTGACTGCTACACACTATATGATGCTTACTGAACTGTACATTATGGTAAAGGATTAGAACGCCTCGTGATTGGTCATATTTATAGTTATTAGAAGAGTTGGCCCCTGTAAATTTCGCTTGACGCCAAAGATGTAATTCTTGTGTTCACCCCGTACTTGAAAAACAATTTAGAATTACTTTCCAAATATCTGTGGTTTACCATTATTTTGTACATGGATATTTAAGTCTCATTAATATAATTTTAGTTTTTAACTTTAGTTTTTTTTCTGTAACATAGAACTCACTAACTTATTCCTTAATCTGTATGTATATTGAAGAGTACACCTAATATATATCCTTTAGTTATAATGTGTTATATATAGTTAGTGTAGGTTATGCGTGCTGCGCCACTTATTATGTTGTATGATATGTTGTTGAGAGTTGATACAACTAAGTCACTTACAATAGTTTTATTTAAAAAATGAAAATGTATTTATTTATTAAATATGAATTAACATTCATGAGAGTTTTGGTGTTTAATTTTAAGACCCCAATCATAACCCTTAGGGTGCGCCATACGTGGGAGCCCGAGTATAGCTCACCGCTGCCGCTTGAAATTGCGGCCAAGCCGTTAGTTAGGCATAACTTGTAGTTCAACTACTTACATTGATGACACAATGATTAAGAGAGTGATTTTCCACTTCTATATATTTTCCAATCTCAATGATTTTTTAGTACGGTATTGACACAATAAAATACTAGGTTTATAGATTTTCCTTTTTCAAAATGTGCAATGATTTAAAATTTATAGACACCTAAAAAAGTTTTATAAAAAAAAATTGCAAAACGTATAAACCTAGATATTATTATGCTGAAGCGATCGACATCAAAATCAAAGTGATTAAGATTTAGTTAGTGGAAAACGTTTTCTCCTGAAATTGAAATTTCATATAAAAAGTACCTATTGTCAGTCGCGAGCTGCTAGCTATACTTCCCTCTTAAGAAGGAGCATACTTTTCTTAAGGGTAAAAATTATCAGACTGCTTTAAGCAACCCGAGCTCCCAGTGTTGTGGAACCGCCCTGTGCAACCCGAAGTGAGCCAACTTGGACTGTATCTATCTGTATATATATATATATCTCTCTCTGGTTGCCCTGAAAACCAGCGCACGTATTGCTGGTGGCATCCATTGAGCATTGGAGCATTTCAATTGTATAAACACATATGTATAATGACTTTGTCACAATAAATCAATACATTTTCTTCTTTCTTTCTTTATCTAATCAAAGAAACTCCCAAATAATAGTCATTAATTAAGAATGAATAAATATTAATAATAAATAAACCAGCTGTGGGGAGGTACTTATTTTTGTGAACAACAACAACCTACTTACTTACATCTAAACCTAAACTTTACCTCATCATAATATTCGTATAGATTCCAAGACACACGTGTCATTTAAAAACAAACACATCCCGTTTCATGACTCTACAAGTCTAAACAGAGGGCCTACCGTGAAATGAAAACGAAGCTTCGTTCGGGCATCTCCCTCTCTGTCGCTCTAACTAGCAAGTGCGACAGAGTGAGATACCTACACGAACGAAGTTCGTTTTCATTTCGCGTTAGGCCCTCAGGCAATAAGGGTCATATGACCAGTCATTAGTCAAGCGCCTCAGCACGGCTATCACGCGACGGCGCGCGAGCTCTCTCGATTTTTATCGCACTATCCGTCACTTTATTATTAGAACACGTAGAACAAAAGGAATAGTGCGAGAAAAATCGAGAGTATGTCGCGGCCGTCCCATGATAGACGTGCTGGGCAGCATGTCTATCATACCTACCACACTAGGTTTTATGTCCGACGTAAAGCATTCGTCCCTCTTGCACTCGCATATTTGCCAGAATGGGACGAATGCTTTGTGTCCGACATAAAACTTAGCGTACTAGCCCCCCTGGTGGGCTGAATAGAGAACAGGTTGGCAACAGCCAATTAAGACGTAAAATTGTAACTTGTAGCTTCCTGAAATGGGCTACTGGTCACCTACCTCTATTTCTTGCTCAGAGTATACATTTCTACAGAGAAGCTGTGCGTGAAAGGCTCCTATGCAACTAAATTAAGAACTGGTCTCGAATAGCCAACGGCTTACCTGAAACAATATAATTTGGGCGGGTAATGGTTTGTTTTCCGCAACCTCGTCCTAACTCAGTTGCGACAAATAAAAAATTGGAACTGTGGCAAAAACAACGAATGAAAGCCCTTGCTGTCACACTTATAGAGATTTGTGAATAGAAATAGAAATCTTTATTGTATTGTGTACCTCATCTGGCTCGGTCATGGTTTTATTATTAGGTTCCATAGTTTGTCCTGAGTAATCATAGGTTCGTTCATGATTTCTCGTGTACTATATCTTCAATCGGTCATTACCATTTCAGGGCACTGATGGAACTCACTATTTCTTAGATTGCCTCGAAGCTACACCATAAATCATTCGACGTGACATTAAGATGCCATAAAAACCCTTGAATAAGGGCGGGTGCTCATGAAATATGAAGGGTTACGCCACGGGAAGGGTCGGGCAAAGTTGAGGTTCTCCCGTTTATAATTTAACCCGATGAAAGGGCTATTAGAGAAATGTGGATACGGAATCGAGTTTGTATTTGGCGCGCTGCCGTTTTGACTCAATGGAGCGGTTAAACGGCGGCTTTGTGCTGCGAGACAAACGCACGACAATCGCGCGACACTTGCTATAGATCATCTGTCGTAATCACCTGTATCGTTACTGTATGGCGTTTGTATCGCATTTGTAGCGCTGCAAAAAGTGTGTGTAAAGGTAGATCATTTAACTCAGTCCTCGCTTGCGCGGCGCGCGGGTATAGGTGTTTGACGAGAAGGGGGCGCGCGCGCCGTGAATGCCGGGCTTTGCCTCCTGAAAAGATTTAGCGGTCTACTTACAGTCTTGATGCACGCGGAAGCGAGCGCATGCAAATAAATATAATACGACAAGGGTGACAAACAGGGATACGGTCTGTCTAGTGGTAAGACACGCCTGTGAACACAGTGGTAGTTCCCTCACTATCAACACAGCACACCCTCGGGAGTAGACTCGGGCCTACATTGATTCCAATTTATACCTACGATTCTTTTTAGGCAACGTTTAACACTTTTACTGCAACGCTATGGTACGAATAAGTAATGGTTACACTATCGGTAGATATTATGGTCCTGTATTGACTGTAGACCCACGCAGGGGCGGCTTTAGCCGAGCCCCGAGGCTCCGGGCTGGTAGATTTTTGTGAGGCCCCGAGTGGGTAGGTAGATCTTTGGCGACTCAATATTTTCCAAAAAAAATTTGATTATTACGTGAGTGTGCGAGGCACTGCTCGCCACCCCCAAAGGCCCCTGGACTCGTTTCATGTTTATCATTGATTGTGTAAACTGTAACCGACGACCTCGTAGGGGCTACGTATGGGCTGGGCGGAGCATGTGCGTTAAGTATTAACCCTTTTAGCGCGCGTAACATTTGTGGCTAAGATTAGGTAATCTTGGCGAGCAAAATACTTTTCGCTTAAGTGTTATAGAATATTGTATTCAAAATGCATAAACCAGGTAGGTATGTGTTAGTTGTAAGGTTAATAAGTCACCCTCTTAGTTACTTTCCATACACTAAAATCACGGCAAGTCGAGAGAACTTTTTAAATGCAATAAACAGCTTTAATTTTAAAATTATTATTATTATTTTTACCTCCATTTAAAAGTTGCTTAAATGAACCACTTGATCACTATAGCTCACCAACCAATAATTCGCATATAGTAGGGTAAAACGCCAGTAACTGGCCACCGTTCACTAACTGGCTACCTCATACTAAAAACGAACTGTATGCACCTATAATAGTATATTGTGTAATGTGTTAATTACTGGCCACCCTTCAATAACTGGCCACGTTATACTAAATTGAATTCTGTTTGTAGAAACTCTGTACGTTCATTTTTAGTAAGAGGGGGCCAGTTATTGAAGGGTGGCCAGTTACTCGTTCACATATTTTCCCGATATGTCGGTGCTGCTCATTTTATGGTTCCTACAAACACGTTATATTCAAATCGTCAATTCCAAAGCTAGGGTAAATGCACCATAACCCGCATTATCAATCAAATACCATCAAACATACCACGAGCAATCCTGCTACCGCCATAAAAAGGCATATCCTCATATAAAAACTACGTCACTTAAGCCTCTTTGCCATTGATGTGGGATCCTGCACTACAGTGGCTTCACCCCCTCCCTAAGCTGTGCTTAAACTGGTATGTATAGGGTGTCGTAATAGTAAACGTCATGAGGTTGTCTAGGCGGATAAAGAAAGAATGGAGACGGTTCGTATACATTTTATTACTAAAACAGCTGCACAGTTATGACATACCTACAGTGGGCACGGTTTCAGTGACTTATAGATCAGCACAAAAAGTAAAGCAAGATGATACATAGGTAAGCCAAGGAAAGTTATGAAAAAGACAATGAATAGGTTGGTAGATTTTTTTTAGTTAGGTACCGTGGAATGGGGTTACTTTAAGAAAAAATGGCGCTACTTTGATCATTTAGAATGTAGAATAAAAGCAGAACTGTTCAAAATTAAGAAAATTTAATGGAGTAAACAGCAAGATAGAATATTAATATATTTATTACCACAGTTCACCCACAAGGAAAAATAATGATTTCGGAGAAAAACCTATTTGATCAAAGTCGCCCCCCGAATCAAAGTCACCCCATTCCATCGTACCTCGTAAGTCGTCGCGTAGTATGCAGGGTCAAATAAAGTTAAAGCATAAATAAGTTTTAAGCAGTAACGTCTGCTAACTAAAATTATAAATTTTAAACGAAAGAGAAAATAAATAAAACTTATGCTTAATGTTACTATTAAGGCGTTGTAAGAGGAAACTGATTGAAAGATTGGTCATTCGAATAAATGATTCCAATAGTTTCGTTTGTAGCAGCGACAGGCCGCTTATGTCAGAAGGTCGCAATTTCGATTCTGGCTCGGAGCAACAAACTTTTCAACACTTCCCTTTAATTCGAAATTTAAAAAAGCAATACTAAATAAATCAAAAAGTTTAGCGTCAATAGCAGCTCTTCGGCACTTTCTGTTCGCGAGCGCGAGCGCGGCACATAGCCACTTCAGCACCAACCACGTGACAACAGACATCCTCCATTTTATTAAATTATAAACACTAATGGGCCCACTCTGATTCTAGAGGTAAGTTTAACTGCAATTTAATTAACCTTCACCTTAATCAAATTAGATGTTTCAATTCAATTCACAGTTCATTTGTTCAGCAATTATCAGCTTTCATTTAGTATTGAGTTCCAATTTTAAACAAGTTACAACTGACCTTAAGCCATTCAAGACTCAGATTTAATTAGTGTATATTAGTGTTAAGACACCTTGCTTGCGTAGAAAAAAAAGCAAACTTTTAGTCACTTGTTTTTAGCACTAAACTTGACAAATTAAAAAGCAATCGTGGATTCAAGCCATTATTGAGCTGCATAGGTAGCGCATAAAAATCATTATTGCTGAAAAAGATAATTAAGGAATGAGCGCCTTTAAAGTTGCCAAGTACTAATAGGGTTAAAATCTAATACTTATTCGTAACTTTTTGCCGATGTTTCAAGTGCTAACACAATTGTTTCGGTGGAAAAGCAATAAACAAAACGATCACCATGCATTACTTAATTTTCTGCGTTCTGCTCTTACAAAAGAAAACTAACTGTCACATAACATCAATAAACAAAAGGATCACCGCATTACTTACTTTTCTGCGTTCTGCTCTTAAAAAAGAAAACTAACTGTCACATAACATGAAAACAGTAAAATTATCCTCCATGAATAAACCCATTCCTATATTATAAAAAAAAACACTGTATGCATGTATGTATCTAAAGTTTACATTCATGGACTTTTACAATCGGAGCCATCTTATTTTTTAACAGATGTGGTAGCACATAAATCAAAATCCTTAACTAACAGTACTGTATCTATGTATTTTGAACTATTAATGCAGTTTATATAACTAGTTACAATTTGTACCTACCTAGTACAAACACCGACACAGTTGACTGACCATCCTGTATTTATATTGAACCTTATTACAATGCACGTAAAGTGCACGGATGGTCAGGTTAACTGCGTTGGTGTAAAAAGTAAAAATTAAGTACTCTTTGTGAGTATTTACCCATTTGTCAGTCAAAATTGTTTCCGTCAAGTAGCTGATCATTTACATGCAACGTTATAACGAGCTTATATTATTTATTTTATTATATTTAATAGTATGTTATACTTACGTACTTATTGGAAAGTAAAGCTAATTAAAATCATAACAATAATTAGTTTATTAGCACTGAGAAGTATATCACTTCACTGCCGCCATTATAGGTAACACTACTAATTCAATGTTATGTATGAAAGTAAAATTCTGAACACTAAATTATTTAACTTAAAGGAACGCTGGTAACCTCTTTTGCATCAGCAACCTCAGCCAAACATCAATAATGTCAACCTCAGCCAAACATCAATAATTCCAATCGATTGACGATTTTACAACGCGCTTTTTCCGAACGCGTCTTAGAATAGAATACTTAGAATACTTTATTGCTCTCATGTAGACATTACATCAGGTCTTAAATATCTTGCAGTCTATAATACAACATGACACCCTGTAAGGGTATTGCAAATCCTTCGTCTTAAACGTAGGTACACGTTAGGAAATTAAACTAAGATTTACACATTTACATCTAGGATATCATTTGCTAAGCATATATATCTATGGTATCTATTTTCATTGAAGAAGTCTTTCAGTGAATAAAAACAGTTTTCTATTAAGTATGATTTTAACTTCTGTACTCGTGTACTTAACCTCATCAGCTATTTCTTTAGGAAAAAACTTTATTTTAGCGCCCACAATAACATATCCACCATTAACATTACAGCCACATGTGCTTTTGAATCGACTATGTCAACGTAATTAATTCCGAACATTCACTAAGTAATTTCAGAACGCACCTTTATCGAACGCATCCTAACCTAGAGACACTATTTATTTTGGCGCGAAAACATGGCGTCGCCTGAGTCGCCACAACAAAACTGCCACAAGGAACACAAATTATCCTCATTTAGTGATAATTTAATAAACTTAACTAAATTATAGGCATTTAATTCAATTTAACTCGTCGTAACCGATGCTCGGTCAATGACCCGGGGTATTGTATTACCTTATGGAAGGAAGTAAATATTAAATGGAGTACTGATTTAAATAATGGACGGTTTCTTTTATTTGTTTGTTGGTCGCCAGGCTTTTATATTTACATGTTTTAAATGGAAAACTGAACTTTATTCAACTAGTAGGTACGTCGTAAAAATATTAATGTTGCGTCTTAAGTCTACAAATTAATGAAGTCTTCATAGTAATCATTTTTATTTTTATTTTTGATGAATTTGTACAAAGTGACCCAACCCAAAACTAATTAAAGGAAAAGATTTCGGACATTATGAATTAAAAGCGATCAGAGAGTTACGTTTAATTCCAATTTGATACTGATGTGTTCCGCACACTCGATCTGCACATGAAATGAAATGAAATGAAATCCCAATATTGAATCCTAGTAGTTTAATTTGTATTAACAGATATTAACACTGTAAACCAGCGTCAGATTTTGTTTGATGTGTGTATTATAAATGGCAAATCTAATTTACGACAATCATTATTAAAGCTTTATCCTATGTGTTTGTTTTACCCATAATGTCATCATCATCATCATATCAGCCGAAAAACGTCCACTGCTGGACATAGGCCTCCCCCAAAGAGTGCCAAAGTGAGCGGTCCTGCGCCACCCGCATCCAGCGGACTCCAGCAACCTTTACCAGGTCAGCAGTCCACCTTGTGGGAGGCCTACCTACGCCGCGCCTTCCGGTAAGTGGTCGGTCGCCACTCGAGAACCTTTCCGCCCCAACGGCCATCGGTTCTACGTGCTATGTGCCCCGTCCACTGCCACTTAAGTTTAGCGATTCGGAAGGCTATATCGGTAACCTTGGTTCTGCTGCGGATAGCCTCATTTCTGATGTGATCACGCAGAGAAACGCCCAACATAGCCCTCTCCATATAGCTCTTTGAGTGACTTTGAGCCTTCTTCTGAGGCCCATAGTAAGCGACCACATTTCACTGCCATATGTCATCACTGTCAAAACACACTGGTCAAAGACTCTCGTCTTGACACACTGCGGAATATTGGACGAAAAGATGTGCCGTAGCTTCCCGAACGCCGCTGCCCAGCCGAGTCGGATTCGACGATTGACCTCTTTCTCGAAGTTGGACCTACCTAACTGGGTAGTCTGTCCTAGACCCATAAATGTATGTACAGTAGAATTATTTGGGGTTTACCACTGACAGATAGTTTGCCTTCATTTAATTTTCAACTATAACCTCATACAAATTAAATAGTTATTTCTAAATCGGTAGACGTGGGTAACAGTATTCTAAAAGTTGCTTTATTTGTATGACATTAAAGTTGAAAATTAAATGAAGGCAAACTATCTGTCAGTGGTTAACTAACAGTAATCGTTGTAGGTGTTACTTTAATAAGTTGTATATTTAATTTCATTGTTAATTTGTCAATTAAAAAAATTCTATCTATATACTACACATCCTACTACTTACATCATACTCTCGCCCGTATTCTCGTTGTGGTAATAGGTAGAGAGCAAACAATGCTACGAGTAAGTACTTACTATGAGACACTACTACATAGGCCACACTGAAAGTTTTGCA
This sequence comes from Epinotia bilunana, assembly GCA_947049275.1. NCBI lineage: Eukaryota > Metazoa > Arthropoda > Insecta > Lepidoptera > Tortricidae > Epinotia > Epinotia bilunana. The sequence goes on along the minus strand of OX346275.1, from coordinate 8,782,992 downwards.
CTCCTGGCTATTCGGACTCATTCCAATTTCGAATTGATTATTTAAAAAAAATATAGACCTTTGTTTATGGAATGTACTAAATATTGGCGGGAAATCGATAGTCATTTGTTTTTTTTGTCAGTTCAAAATAAACCGATTGCATTCAAAATGGATTTGACGCGTAAAGATTTTAGAGCAATGATTTTTTATGATTTTAAAAGTTCTCTTTCTCCGCATGAGTGTAGTACTCGCCTTCAAAATGCATTTGGTGTTGAAGCACCACATCTGAGCACCGTGAGACGTTGGTACGCTGAATTTAATAGGGGCCGTGTTAGTCTCGATGACGAGTTTCGTGAAGGTCGACCGTCAACCGCGGTCACTGAAGAAAACGTTGCTGCTGTGAGACGACTGATAGAAGAAAACCGACGAATCACTTACGACGAAATTCGAGGACAATTAGGGATTGGTATGAGTCAAATACAAAAGATTTTAAACGAAAATTTAAAAGTCAGGAAACTTTGGTGTCGGTGGATTCCTCATGAACTAACTTCAGGCCAAAAACGGGCACGTGTCGACTGGTGCCAAGAAATGCTGCGGAAATATAAGAACGGATGTTCAAATGGTGTATATAACATCGTAACAGGAGATGAAACATGGATTTATTGTTACGATCCAGAAAAGAAACAACAGTCTAGTGAATGGGTCTTTGAAGGTGACAGTAGGCCAACAAAAATTCAACAAGCCAAAAGCGTTGCCGAACAAATGATCGCTTGTTTTTTTTCAAAAAGTGGCCATGTCTGCACAGTCCTTCTAAATAATAAAAGAACTGTAAATGCCGAGTGGTACACCACAACTTGTTTGCCCACAGTCTTTGAAAAAGTTCGCGAGACACGACCACGAAGCCGCATACTCCTGCATCATGATAATGCGTCCCCCCACACTGCAAAAAAAACAAAAGCGTTTTTGAGTTCCGAAAATGTGGAGACCGTGGCTCATCCGCCTTATAGTCCAGATCTTGCACCCTGTGACTTTTACCTTTTCCCGAAAATCAAGGATTTGATGAGAGGTTTAACATTTAAGACGCCCGAAGATGCAGTGGCGACATTTAACCAACACGTCGAAAACATGCAGTCAAGCGACTGGGTATCATGCTTTGAAAAATGGTTCGAGCGGATGAATAAATGTATAAAATGCAAGGGAGAATATTTTGAGAAGCAGTAAATGTATTAGTTTTGTTTTAAATTGTTTTATTTAAAAGTTACGCAAAACTTTCAGTGTGGCCCTCGTATACAGTGTTGGGCGTAATCGCATTATAAATTACATTACATGTAATGCAATTACGAGTAATGCATTACATTCGTAATCGCATTACATTGCAATTACGAGTAATGTATTACACGTAATTGCATTCAATCAATCAATGGCCTTTAAGTCTATTACAGACCATACAAGTAGTGTCAAGAAGGGAGACAACGTTTTCCATGGCTGTGTGTGCCAATGCGGGAGCGGCATGCACGACCGCAAGCCTGGCAGGTGTAACTTGCCGGCGGCGAGCAGGTGGCACGTTGATGCCGCTTGGCTCGCTTATCTGCAAGTGTCTTAAACCACGCTTCATCGTGGACTTTACGACCATCGAACACCAGTTTGCGCCATTTGTCCCTGTCCACGGCAAGGTCCTCCCGCTTGTGAACCGAGATGTTGAATGCGTGCATATCTCGCTTGGCACAGTCTTTATGCCGCAGCATCGGCCGGCCGACACTTCTTTTGGCATCAGCTACGGCTCCAAGCAGAACACGCCGTGGCAAACGCGATGGATGCATTCGATGCACATGCCCCAGCCAGCGTAAGCGTCTCTGCTTAAGCAGCGCAAAGAGACTGGGCAGCTGTGCAACCTGTACACTGGAAGGACAGGATCACAAACCAAAGGGTGCTTGCCTTTGGTTTGTGATCCTGTCCTTCCAGTGTATGCCCAAGATGTTTCGGATGTAGCGCATATGAAAGGTGTTAAGCCGACGTTCGTGTTTGGCATACGATGTCCAGGTCTCAGCCCCGATTACAAATGTAATGCATTACAAATCTAATGCGATTACGAATGTAATGCATTACGGCATTACATTCGTAATCGCATGCAGGGTTATTTCAGTACTTAGTATATATTTTTTTCATTTTCTCCGCTCTTTGATAAAAAAAATAACACAATCTGTCATCCGAGTCAGTTTGCCACCTTTAAATGACTGACCTTTGAACCCGAATATCTCGGTAAATATCGATCTGAGAGAAAAGTTTAAAACATGCTTATTTTTACGCATTTATAACGATAGGAAAAGAAAATAAAAAAAATGAAAATATCAAAAAAAATATCAAAACAAGTCCAAAAATCCGAGTCGGTTCACGATAAGTATACCGAATTTTTTTAAGTCCCAGAACCGTTTAAATGACTGACATTTGAACCCAAATATCTCGATAAATATCTATCTGAGAGAAAAGTTTAAAGAATAGAACATGTTTATTTTACGCATTTTTTACGATAGGAAAATAAAATAAAAAAATATCAAAAAATTTAAAGTCCAAAAGCCGCGGCCCCCTTTTCCTATACCCCCCAACCCAAGGTTAATAATGAAAAATGTTTTATTAAATAAAAGTAATTTGTTATTTTACAAAGTAATGCATTACAAATTAAAATTACAAAATGTAATCTGTAATGCGATTACAAATTACATTTTGTAATGTGTAATGCAATTACTTTTTGCCCCACACTGCTACTAGACTACAGAAGTTGAAAGTTTCAACATACCTACATTTTATCGGTGTCAGCTCCGAGATCAAACTGCTTTCAATACCTATTGTCTTTCCGTTTCTAGATGGAGGAATCCTTGGATGGGCGGGAGGGCAGCGCAGGCGCCGCTGGCTTTGACTCGGCGGCCATCTTGAACGATGACGTCTCCCCCACTACAAGCTTCTGCTACAGCATACCTAATCTGTTTAACGGGTGAGACAGTCATTTTTAAATTGCGACCTATATTGTAAAGTCTAACATAATTATGGCCGCATTCAAACAAGAGTACGAGTATATAGGCTATTACTAAACCAGTGAGCTCCATCTTAGGCTCTGTCGTCGCTTACCATCAGGTGAGACTAGGGTAAATTATTGGACGGCCTTTAAAAAAAACATACCTACACGTTGAAAAACCAAATTTTAGCTAAACTTCGTTAAAACTTATTTGCTTTTTTTTCACTTTGCCATTTGTGTTCGTAAGAAAGGGACAGGGAAAGTCATAAAATAAGACTTGGTACATACCTAATGGTCAGTGTTGGATCCAAGATACTAGTGTCATGTTTTGCACAGTGGCTTCACCGTCAACAAAACTGACATTATATTTGAAATACTAAAGTTAAGTACCTGGATCTAATTTCAATATACCTAATGCTATTTTGTACATATTCATTCCTTGTTTTTTTACTTCCACGACGACTTTTTATATATAGTTCATGGAATTCGATGACGACTATTTATGCGACTGCAGCAGAGTAAGGGTTACGTTTTTTAAAGTGTTTGTTTGTATGTATGTCTATTTCTTCGGCTCGCTTGATAGATTTGAGCACGCGTGGATTGCGTGATTTTGTTAGAATTCCTCTTATATAGAGTGTACCAAAAATGGGGTGTGAACCGATCAAGGGCATCATAACATAGGTATCGTGTTCTGATAAGAAAAATTGATATGCTTACTAAAGTTTTTTAATTTCACTTCTTTCATTATATTTTATGACTAGCTTCCGCCCGCGACTTCGTCTGCGTGGACTCGGGATAAAAACTATCCTATATTTTAATCCAGGCTATAAACTATCTTCGTGCAAAATTTCATTCAAATTGGTTGAGCCTTTTAAGCGTGATTGAGTAACAAACATCCAAACATCTAAACTTTCGCATTTATAATAATATAGTAGGATATGTCATTTAAATAGCAACTTTTCATACAATTCCACGAAGTAATAAGTGTGATTCAGTTCATTATTATTTGCCCGACTACGGCAGATTAGAAAGGAGCGCTTAAAATACTCAACCGATTCCGATAAAAGAGGTGACAATTGATTCGAAATTATGCTGCGGGTAAAACGGCTACCTTTTGTATAATTTATTATTTATTTTCTTTTTCGTAGTCAGGTTATCGTTTTTGACCTGTTTTGGCTTGTTTTTATCACAGTTTAGGCCCCGGGTCGGTACTTTGCGAGCGGCCCGACGCTGAAGCCACCGAGTCATTTAATACCGCAACGGAACCCTCGGAAGTGTCCACCGAACACCAGCAGTTTGAAGATGATGAAGAATACTCGCCCAAATCAAGTAAATATTAAATAAATAAATAATATAAGTCTGTATAGATATAGGGGATATTGGAGAATTCGACAGTAGTCCTTTTTGAAGAACCCCATACTGCAATCGCTCGGGAAAACCGCGGCAAGCAGTTCATTCCACAGCCGGAGCGTGGAAGGACTTTCTGTTTTCAACGATTTGATTTCGAGGATGCCAGTTAGGGAAAAATGCAGGTCCGACACTCCCACCCCAGCACATCCTAGGGAGCTCTGGAAACCTTTTTTTGGGGTTCCGTAGTCAGCAGGGAAGTGGGGATGTAAACTTTTTATTATTATTATGGTCAAACAATTTTTCAACTCAGTGTTTCGTTTGGGAGATATTGGGCTTAGAATTAGAGCTTTAAAGCTCTAATTTTTGTTCGAGTGTGTCATTTCATTTGTCATGTCATCACTGCAGGCTAAATGGTTACTACTGGGGATGTGAAAAAACATCGTGACAGTAGTACATATAATGAATTTAAAAGGAAAAGTATAACGGGTAAGTAGGCATAACTAATAACCGAGTAATAGTCGACCAACTTAAAATGTCCTAGCAAAGGCCAACTTCCGTACGAAATCGACCGACGCATCAGCACCATTTAGTTGGCGCGCGCGTGTCGATGTAACTAAAACAGACAGGCAACTACGGAACCCTACACTGCGCGTAGCCCGACACGCACTTGGCTGATTTTTTGAATGAACATCTAGGCAATGTCGGTGCCTCGTCTGCAAAAGTGACGATAAGGCGAATAGCATTTTCACTCTTGCCTTAAAGATATAACCATCTTGACTCGTCTTTTCTCGCTTGAGAGGTTGAAATTGAAATTCAGTTCCTCTTCCTTGCATTGAATGACAATGACACCGGACAAAGCTCACTAGAGGTTGACTGCAGACTGCATCGCCAAAGGTGCATTTATCTTCTCTCTTTTTTATCAGGGTAGTTTTCGCCTGGAAATAACCTTAGGAACAAGGCATCTCCTGAGAAACAGTACAAAGTATCTTGGGTGTGCTATTGGGCACCCAGGAAATCCCCTACGTAACCTTTTTGCTTGTCAGAGGTACTAACGCCAACACAGTTAACTGACCATCCTGTATTTAAATAGAACCTTATTACAATGCACATAAAGTGCACGGATGGTCAGTTAGCTGTGTTGTCGATAGTACTGGACTGTGCTAATTAAATAAAAAAATGAACTTTTCTCCTCATCAATTAGTAATTAGGGAAATTCGTCTAGACACGTATATCATTAACATTATGTGACCTTTGTTTCAGATTCAAAGAGCGATATACCGAAACGCAAGCAACGACGATATAGGTGAGCGTGTTGTCAAAAAAAATTGTCACATGATTTATGATTGACTATTCATTTCTAGTTTAAACACCAGCTGGTTGTTATTTTATCACAAAGATGGTTGACATAAGTGTCATTACTTATCATTGTGGATAAGGCTTCCGTCACTCTCGCCCTCGTTTACTGGTCAGAACGTGACGGAGGTTTTATCAAGACCGATATAATAATGATAGTGATAAAATATCACCCATGCTACGCCTGCAGGACCTGTACTAAGGTTTTATTTTATTTTATTTTGAACTAGGTTCTGCCCGCGACTTCGTCTGCCTAGACCCGGGATAAAAACTATCTCCGTGCAAAATTTCATACAAATCAGTTGAGCCGACCCTGGGTGCCTCTTAGCTTCACCGTGGGTGACCAGTCCACGGTTACTAAGTCCCCCGCCCCGACAAGGCGGGCACCGCCGAGGGGGGGGGGGGGGGGCTTTAAAAATTCACATTCATTCACAAAATTGCTACGAGAAATAGGCAAGAGGCCGTACCACTTAAAATTAATAACTGCTAAATAGAAGTAGGAGATAATGGTAAGCATTTAGGTTTGTGGCTAAATAAAAACTTAAAATGGAACGAACACATTAAAGAAATTACCGAGAAAAGCTTAAAATTATTAAATACTGTTCAAATTTCTGGCAGGCCCAGTTTGGGGAATTCATCCTGATCACCTAAAAAAGCTGTACTTTGCCAGAATTCGTAGTAGACTAGATTATGCATGTTCTTTATATGGAAACAGTACCAAAAGTGCTCTAGCATAACTAAGTGTATGCGAAGAATTGACTCGCACTGCCGCTTCCTAAATGTACGAGTAAATATGTTTCCAGGACAACCTTTTCCAACGTGCAGCTGGAGCAACTAGAGGCTGCCTTCCACAAGACCCACTACCCTGACGTGTTCTTCAGGGAGGAGCTGGCTATGAGAATCGACCTTACTGAAGCGAGGGTTCAGGTAAACAACGTTATTTTTTATTATTCTATTCAATTCAAAAAGTTTATTTTGGATAAATATCCATATCATATTATAAAAGAGTGTCCAGTGATTGACCATAGTCTCACCTGATGGTAAGCAACGACAGAGCCTAAGATGGAGCTCACTGGTTAGGTACTAGCCCATTCACTCTTGTTTAACGTTAACTGTGGCAACTCTGCCTATACTTGGGACAGTCCGCGTAGCAATAACTATCATCTGCAGCAAAGTATCAATAAGTAATTGTAATAATGTATGTCCTGAGTTGTGAAGCTTTGTTAACCTAGTGGTTCAAGACTTAAAGCCCATCACCAGTCGTGGGATCGAATCCCGGGTCATACTAATGAGTTCAGAACTTATGTAGCAAATATCGCTTTTCGGTAAACGAAACTTCTAAGCAGTTCGTATCTATCCTCTCTCCTAAGCTGTCCATACTTTGTCTAATGAGTACTTGGACCACATTATCTTCTCACAGTTGCCTCGTCGAAAGACAATAACAGCAACATAAGAATTTAACCACCTCAACCTTTCTTTACAGGTATGGTTCCAAAACCGTCGTGCTAAATGGCGAAAGCAGCAGAAGACGGGTTGCGAGCCGTACCCTCGGAGCAGGTCTCCGGAGCAGCGGTCACCTTCAGCACTAGCCCTGGAAATGAGAGACTTCATCACTATACCTGGTAGGCACACTTTGAATAACGATTATGAAAAGAAATGTAAAACTTTAACTTTCGTGTCAAATTAATTAACGACCCCCGCAAAAATTGTTATTGTTATTTAATTTTCTCTAACAGCGGATTTATTCAATTGGATTGTCACTAACATGTATTATTTCATTTCAGTCTCATCGCCACAAATGGTGAACATAGCCGAGACGTCCAGCCAAAACTTTGCCAAGTCAAAGCAAGCAATGCCAGCGATACATATATCCGCTCTCCCGACCCGACAGAACTCCCAAATGGAACTTCCGTCCTTCTCTATCCCACTACAGTACAACTTAGGCACCTTCAAAAAGGTAGAAGAGGTACAGTTTGATATAGAAACACCAGAAAACGAGCATTGGGATGGCAGGATGGTACCACATTTCAATTTAATGAATTTAAAGCCACTAATAGAAAACCGTGAGAATATTGACATGGCAGAACTAAAATACGAAGTTAAGAATGAAACTAATAAGAGGGTATATAATGAAATATCTATTCAAGGTGCTAATATAGAAACAGATGATATACTAGGCAAAGAAACAGTTAATGAAGGTCAAACGATTTCACCCGATTTCGAAATGGCAAGATACGAAAGTTTTCAAAATGATAATGAAAAAAGATACAGGGAAGGTAGTTTTGAAGGTACTAGCATGGAGGACGGTAGGAGTGATTTTATATGTGACAATGATTTCCTTTGCAAGACAAATTATGAGAAAGTGGACGAGAAACGAAGTGAATTTGAAGAGTGCCATTTATTGGACACCGAGAGTAGTGTTGGCATTAACAATTTTGAAGCTAATATCTAATTATATCTTAAGCGAAATATCAATGTGCAATAATTAGTCGTTACATAGTTGTAAAGTTCTGTAAATATTCTTGTAGGTAGCTAAAGAGACTGTGTGCCTTAATTTGTAGGTCACCAAATATATTATGAAAATCAGTGTCCAAATATTTTAGAGTAAAGTGCTTTCTTGAGAATTCTATATTAGACCGTATGTCGTCATATACATACTTTCAATTTAATATTACAACCAGTTGAAAATTTTGTATAAATTAACTTTACATAATAAAATACCATTTTCTAGTCCAGTTCAAGCTTTAATGTGAAATAAAGTATGTCTTAAAATTACAGCTGTTATTAGTTTTTACTCTTACAAACTGCCTTTTTTATCTTCAAGGTTTTATTAATCAACAAAATAGTTTACAAATTATCTTTACTATAAATTAAAATTATCTAAAATGAATTGAAAGTCGCCTAATTGTCAACTGGCTCCATTTTGGACCATATAATTATCAAAAAAAATAAGATATCATTCACTAATCATCATCACTAATCCTAGCGTTATTCCCTAATCCCAAAATGAAACCCGCCAAGAAAACTATGAAAACTACAGAGTTTCGCCCACAGGGGCGTCTTCAAACGAATCGGAAGGATATTAAAAGGCAGTTTGGAGCTAAGAGGCGTCATTACTGTTGACGGAAACGCCAGTCACATTATAGTGTTCGATAGATCGAGGGGCGTGGCTAGTTTTAGCTTAGTTTATTATATCTCATTACATAAATTTCAAGTACAGTTATCTTATATTACTTTTCATATAGCGATCGTTTATAAAATTACGCAATTTACTATTTGATTAAGTATACACAATGGAGAACATGTCAATTTTAAGAGTAAATAAATATTCATGGAAAATAACAATACGGTCATATCTAGATACAGGTACCATTCATTTCAATAACCTTAATAAATAAAAATATAAAATAAATCATGTCGTAAAAATAATAATGAATAATACAATAAGTAATCGCAATACCAGTAGAACAGCCAAAAGTCACTATTTTTTCACGACGATCACACTAATAATCCAGAGACGGTCCACATACTCAGATTTACGATACTATTAAGTTTTTTTTGTGGCTGATGCAATTACACTGGATATAATCGGATTCAATAAAAGTACGCACACAGGAACAGATAAGGTATATGCGTTTAGGGTGACCGTTTGTTTGTTTGTATACATCAATGGTCCATTTATGTTGAAAACCGATCCTCATGCGGTTTTCTGTAACGGATTATAGTGCTTCTTGAGGCATGGTTCTTAAATAGATGTTATTTTTTTACCCACGCAGGGTGCGAAACCATTTTAGCAAACAAATGATGGGATGATAAGTAACTGGCCTAAGTAGAAAATACTTGAATTTCGGTGTTAAAACTAATTTTATTTTTCGACATAGTCTCCACCTAGCTCTATGCACTTATTCCATCTTCGCTCTAAAGCTGCGATGCCCTCCTTAAAATGATTCTTTTCGAGGCCTCCAAAATACTCCTCCACAGCGGCTATGACGGCATCATTAGTGGCAAATTTCTGTCCACCCAAAAAAGTTTTAAGCTTCGGGAACAGGTGGAAGTCGGATGGTGCCAGATCAGGCGAATAAGGTGGATGGGGCAGCAAATCATACTTTAATTCGCCGATTTTTGCCATGGCTTTAACACATGTGTGAACCCCAGCGTTGTCTTGATGGAAGATGTTTTTTTTTTGCTAAGCCTGGTCGTTTTTGCTGAATGCATTGATGAAGCTTATCTAAAAGATTAGCATAGTATTCCCCATTAATAGTTTTACCTTTGGGAAGGTAGTCTATCATCAAAATTCCACTAGCATCCCAAAAGACGGAAGCCATAACTTTTCCAGCCGACTTTACAGCCATAGCTTTTTTGGGACCCGAACATCCAGATTCAGTCCACTGTTTTGATTGAATTTTTGATTCTGGCGTGTAGTGGTGAACCCATGTTTCATCTGTTGTTACAAATCGACGCAAAAAATCAGCTTTATTTTTCTGAAAACGATCCAAACATTCTTCCGAATTTTGCACGCGGATTCTTTTTCGATAGTGCGTAAGCAATCGCGGCACCCAACGGGCGGATAACTTTTTCATATTTAATTCTTCACTTAGAATATGATGTACCAGTTCCTTTGATATCCCTGTAGTGTCAGCTATTTCTGATAACTTCAATCGTCTATCTGCCAAAACCATATCGTGCACTTTGGAGACCATTTCCGGAGTTGTGGCACTTTTTGGACGTCCGGAGCGGGCTTCATCTTGGACACTTGTACGGCCTCGTTTAAATTCAGCCACCCAGTTTTTTACTGTGGCATGAGAAAGAGCACATTCACCCAAAACATTCTTTAACTCTTCATAAATACCTATCCCCTACATACCCTTCATGTAAAAAAACTTTATCACCGCTCTTTGTTTAATTTTATCCATTTTGAAAACAATCGTCACAATATATTTTCAAATAACAGAAAATCGATAAAATATTTAAGCCATCGAATTCAAATTTCGAACACAGATAGCCAGAGACACGAAGCTTAAATTACGCGTTTATTTTTAAATTCAAACTTTTTAAATAGCTAAGGCCAGTTACTTATCATCCCGCCTACGTAGATAAGATACATTCACTGAAACTTAAAATAAACAATAAATAGCATACGTTACTGGGTAAAGTAGCAAGTGATATGTAAATACTCGAAACAAAAACCACACCTTTAGACCCATGGTCAATCACGCAGCGTTCTCGAATAACACTTTTTATGACTCCATTTACGGATATGTGTCTGCTACACGGTTGCCAACACTCCCGTCCGACCGAGCGACCGCGGACCAAGGTCGCTCGGTTGGAGAGGCGTGTTGGCAACCGTGTAGCACATGCTATACTCGGTCGTAGTCTCGAGCAGGATTCGAAAACCGGCTGCACTGAACCACAGTATAGAATAATAATACAGTAGGTAATCTGAGGCCGTTTAGGAGCGTTCGTTACCTACTTTCGCTCGATGCGCAGGGCTGTGTCAAGTTTGTGGCTTGGCATACCTATAATACTAATTTTGCTTTTAAGTATGCAAAGTATTTCTGTTACAGTTTAATAGACAATATTGTATACACAAAGTAATAATATTATAGATAGTTGGGTATGTTTGGGTGTGTTTTAGTTTCCCACTTCATGGAATATTTTAGTACCACTATACTATGCCTAAAATATTTCCTAGTAAGTATAATAGTTGCTAAACTGCACTAGGTTGGTAGGTGCTTAGTTACAAGCCTATTCGGCTCCTTTTGACGTAGCGAGTGATAACGAGCGAACACCGCAACGGCGCGGCCCTATTGAAGCATTCTCCATCATTCCCGAAGGCTATGTGTGTGTGCGTACCGAACACGCGCGCATGTGTGCAGCCGTGCGATGTACCTTTGTTCGAAGTTTATCTACTGTTCATATACTGTGACTGAACTAAGCACACACACAGGTGCACAAACACAAAAACAAGGAAATGCGTTGTGATTATTGTTCAGGTGCTTGTCTACTTCACTTAACTATATATACGTAATAACGAGTGTTAAATGTTTTACCGAACATATTCAGGACCAACTCTATAGGGGCATTGCAGCGGAAAATATTGGCGGTAGGTGTTTGTGTGATAGGTTGCGAGCCGAGAAAATCTACCCTCCTCTTTCCAATTTGCACAGTGCGAGTGAGATAGGAGTCGCAGAGACGCGCGAGACGCAATTTGCACTAAGTTGAACAAGCCCCTGTTTGATACTCTCTTATTCGCTCTGCCGCCTGACACCAAAGGAGCCCTCACGTTTTGACGTTTTGACGGTTTGCCGCAACAGATGAATATGAACCTAACCGTACTAAATGTGGCAAACCGATATCCTTCTGTCACGTCATGCACGTCAGATACGAGTAAGTATCAATCCGGGCCTCTGCAACACATCAAAGAAATGTTGAAAGCCCTTGAAACAGTGTACATTGTAATGCACATTGGGCCTTACGAGAGGTACCTTGGTGAGGTACCCTAACCTAACAATTTTATGTGTATACCCGCCAGTTCCTGGACAAGCTCGCAGCTAATTACCGAGCTTGCGAAGGGCAGGGTGGTGAAAAATGGTGGCTTTAAAAGGCGACCGCTAAGGTAGGTTTGTCGTAATCACGCCACTGGACTACAACTTGCCAAAGGATTAAACGCACTTGAAGTGGCCTCATTAAGCGTGGACCAAATTTGGTTTTGCAAGTCACGCTCAAGCTATGCACGTAATGTTTCCCGACTCAAGATGAATTAAGTCAGGATGTCGCCGTCGACGGATACGTCTGGGAAGACATCACCATCATCATCACCATTATCACGGGCAGGACACGTCCCGTTCTAGCGTAAGTCATCCTTTATTTTGTTTCAATTTAATGAGTAACTATTTTGTTTCAATTTAATGAGTAATAAATACCAAGTAATATAATTATACCTATGTATTATGTTCAGGATAGATAATATTTGATTGTGGTCAGAATTAAAACCACATTATGTCACCCTGTTCTAAAATAACTACACCATCAGGAAAGTAACAACTTGTTTTAAACACATTTTGCTGAATAACTACCTAGTACCTATCATAATTAAGTTACAATTCAAATATATTGAGTACTAGCTGTACCTGCGACTTCGTTTGCATGGTAATGTGTTGGGAATTAACGCATTTCTTCTCGTGGACATAGGACACACGCAGTTCTAATTTAAGCTATCAAGTAAAGGTGCGACCACACTGATGCTCAAAATTTTGCGAATATAAGTTTCCAACAGAATCGATTATTTTTTATACTCTATCGTTTACTCTATCGTTATGCGTATTGTGAAGGTCTGTCATACACACCGGATCGAAATTATTAATGTTGGATAGCTATGGCAAGCCCGCCATTTTGACTTCACTGACAGTCGACAGATATGGCAGAGAGGATTTCAAGAAGAAGAAATGAGGTCAAATGTTTCGGAAAATTATAAGTAAATAATTATAAGTGTAGATTAATATTTATTTTTAAATTTGACACTTCTCATATGTCTCTTCTAGTGTATACGATTCAATGTATTTATTTCAGCATAGCTGGTAGCGTGCGCGGGGACATGACGTGAGCCCCCTGTAATGATATGAACATTAGGCGGCCATTCGGTGGACATTTAGTAGCCTTCGTTATGAGCTGTTACTTACGGCCGGTAAGGAACATTCACAAATAATTGTATTAAGTGTTTTAGTATCAGTCACAGCTGGGTATGACGTCAGAGGTGTGTATGCTCGTATTTTGCGGCTTATTCCAATGTAATAGGACGTAAAGTGTATGCATATGTTTGACGTACACAGTTGTATGCATTAAAATCCCGACTGCGGAAAACAAAATGAAAAGTTTTTTGAAGTGAAAACTCCTTTAGCGGCGCTGTGCACTTTTTGTGATGGGGAAAAATTGTTAAACTCGCCACAGGTCACGTGACCGCAAGATGTGAATGTCACGTGACCGTAAGATTTCACGTGACCGTGAGATTCGAGAGATTGAAAATTCGTAAGACGGACACGTGACCTGATTGAAAAACTGTTACAATGTTATTAATATGAAATATTTACCTATCCTATTATAAGATCAAAATTAGGAATACCTTCCCCGTAGCCTGTAGTATAGCGTACAGCTCAGCCTGGCCAATAAGACATTTTTCCTTGAAGTAATATAGCTTCTTCATTAGAGCAGTGCATTCATAACAGCCATACGGAGGAAGCTCAATTATGCTCAGTGGCTGGAAATACAAACATTAATCTAAAACAATATTAATCAAAAACACACCAAAAAATACTCCTCAATAAAAATTACACAAAGTATAAATATATTTCTTTTCAACAAGTTTTCTTGCTGCACGTTGCACTGAGATTATGACTAGAAAAATGTATGAACTTATACTATAACAGGCGATTTCATCTTGTAATGTTGCACTAATTTTAATAAAGCAGTAGAAAAAAAAGGTTTTTTTCTGTAACTAAACATTGCTTCAATTTGAAATTAGACTGATTCAAACGGTATGAAATCTTCTTTTTATATTACAAAAAACTAATAGTTAGTACTTTATTTTTCTTTAGGTACATACGTTGATCCCAGTAAGTGATTCAAAGTAGCCATACAAAGGGTAAGAATGCAAGTTGTGCATCTTAACACCCATAACAAGGCATATCCGACACACTTTCACATCTTCCATCGCGTTAAACAATATATTTTACTATTTAAAAGTATATTTGAAACATTATTTACAAACGCTTTGTAATTCGCGGTACGATAGAGTTAAAAAAAAATTGAACTCTCTCAAGACATAACAGGAATGGAAACAATAATACTGTAAACAGTTTTCGTATTTTTTATTTATTAATAATACGAAAAACTGTTACAAAAACAGAAGTTGCCCTAATCATAAAAAAATCGGACCCAAAAAAGGCTCCAGGATACGATCTTATTACAAACCGTATATTACAAGAACTACCTGAATCTGGCATAACTTTCCTTACGTCACTATTTAATGCCATGACCAGACTGCAGTTCTTTCCCCTGGAGTGGAAGGTCGCACGAATTGTAATGCTGTTGAAGCCAGAGAAACAGCCTGAAGAAACAAAATCGTATAGGCCCATAAATCTGTTACCTATTCCATCCAAAATATACGAATCCCTACTGCTACAACGAATGTTGCCTATACTCAAAGAGAAGGAGCTAATTCCTGATCACCAGTTTGGATTTCGCAGTAAGCATGCCACTATCGACCAGGTACACAGACTAACAAAACATATCATGGATTCACTAGAAGGCAAATCTTACTGCGCCAGTGCATTCTTGGACATATCTCAAGCGTTTGACCGCGTGTGGCATGGCATGAAGGATTGTTATTCAAATTGAGAAATGGGCTACCGGACCACCTTTACGGAATACTAAAATCATTTCTCGAGCAGCGCCATTTCATAGTACAACAAGGGGAAGCACTGTCTGATCTCTGCCCTATAAAAGCAGGAGTTCCGCAGGGCAGTGTACTGGGCCCCATACTCTACTTAATCTATAAGCTTAACTTTGCTGACGATAGCGCTATACTAGCTACACATAGTGACCCAAAAATAGCCTTACAAATACTCGAAAAAGGGCTAAATGACATATCCCACTGGCTCAAAAAGTGGCGGATAAGAGCAAATGAAACAAAATCTGTCAACGTAACATTCACCTTAAGAAGAGACTCCTGTCCTCCAGTTACACATAACAACATCGCGGTCCCACAGGCATGTGAGATACCTTGGATTGCACTTGGATAAGAGACTTACCTGGCAAAAACATATCTTCACTAAGAGAAAGCAACTCGGTATTCAAACGCGAAAACTTTACTGGCTCATTGGACGAAAGTCTCAACTGTCTCTCGAAAACAAAATACTTCTGTACAAGGCAATACTGAAGCCCGTCTGTACGTATGGAATCCAACTGTGGGGTACCGCATACCATTGAAACATTGAAATTATACAAAGGTTTCAAAATAAAGCACTCCGCACGATAACCAATGCCCCCTGGTTCGTACCCAACGAATTATTATACCGTGATCTACGCCTGCCCACTGTAAAACAGGAAATTGTACGCCATACCAGAACCTGCAAAGAGCGCATCGAACGTCACCCAAATACTCTGGCCCGCCCACTTATGTCAAACCACAACAAAGCGCGACGTTTAAAGCGTAAAATACCTCAAGATTTAATACAATCACAGTAAACACAGCTACTGTTTAACAATGAGGATCTGGCACAGGCCACATACCGAGCGCGCCAGCGATAGCACCAACCAACATACTGCTGAATGTTCCACAAAGGAGACAGATTGTAGTAAATAAAGAAAAAAAAAAAACAATGTTATTGAGTTTGTGAGTGCACTCCGGTCTTTTTTTAATATACAAAGGCAGCCTATGTGGCCTGGAGCATAATTTCGAATCGATTGATCTCATTCATCAATATCGATTCAGTATCTTAAATATATAGATTCGATATCTCATAGGCTGCTAAAATCGCATTCTTTTTGTTCAGCTGTGTCTTAGTCTGTCAAAAAACAAATTTAGTCTTACCTAGAATGCCCTTGGTTAACTCGCTTTTATGAAAAGAAAATGAAAAAATATTTATTTGTACCAAAGTTGTAGCCTAAACATAATAATTACAGTGGTAGCTGATAGTAAAGTGACTTGCAGATTAGGCTTAAGAATGAGTTCCAGTTCCCTAAGTGGGCAAAACCTGTCTTATAGGAAACCGGAGGGTATATAGAGATGCGTTACTTATTTTGCTAGATAATTATTCGACTAGATAGTAAGAATTAGTTTTTGTACAAGATAGTAACTTGTTCCGTTATATTCTTCAAGATTCAAAACAAAAAGACTAAACGAAAATACTTCTAACCCGTTCACTGAGAAGCTACGCCAGGCATGCAGCGAAAATATTTCGTAGACCACATACAGGTGCTACTAAGACTCTAAGGTTGCCAGGGCACCCGGTGATGCACTGTGTTCGGATTTAGATAGCTGCATTTTGTATCTAACTCTCAACATAACGAATCCTCAAATTAATAAAGGGTCGGTAACGCTCTTGTGATTTTTCTGGAGTCGCCAGTGATCATATGCTACAGAGGGGCTACCGCGAAACGAAAACGAACTTCGTTCGTGTATCTATGGATACTAGAATAGAGACCCACTTGAGCTGTACCAAATTTAAACTTCCACATAACGTTCCAAAAATCTGTACTGTTATAACATTAAAGTATAGATTTTACCTACTACCACAGACAAGAAAGTTCTCATAGTAAAATCGGTTGTGATAATGCTGGTCATTTCCTACGGTTTCTGAACGCATTTTAGAGCACTAATGATATGTGCGTAGATATTGTTTGTTAGTTTGAATGTTTGTAACTCAATCGCGAAATCGATATAATTTTAGAAATAACACTAATTTCTTCTAATTTAGCTTCCTTGATGTGACCCTTGTGTTCGTGTTCTCTGCCACTCGAACTAGCAAGTGCGACAGAGACGGAGATAACGAACGAAGTTCGTTTTCGTTTCGCGGTAGGCCCTCAGTGCTTATCACCAATCCGTTTTTTTTGACAAACGACAAACGGTCATATACAGAAATAAAAGAAATATCTTGCACTATGTAGCAGGGTTGTTCATGTGAACAAACCTGGAGTTCCATTAATTATGTAAAAAAAAACTAGTTATCGAAACAGGGTGGGTGCTTATTTGCCACCATCGTAGTTTAAAAAAGTCCTTTTTCATAAACAAGACGAGTAGCTGTCGAGGATCCCTGCTCGCGACGCAACGCGATGAGAGCGACGCCAGGACACTTGTGTATATAACAAGAAACTTGCCAGTGTCGCTATTTTGCATTAATACCTAGAATTTATCTGCAGGTACACAATCACGTTTTCATTTAATGTTTGTTTAAGTTAGAAGCAGTGTTGGAAAACAACGTGTGACATTGAATCTTTGTGTTTCGTGAGAACCATAGGGTTTTCTGCGGGTTGATCACGTATCGCATTGTACGTACGTTAGGTAGATCTAAGTAAATGTCAAAGATTATCTGGAAAAATGACAGTTGGACTGTCCTAGCGCGCATTCAAAAGGTTACGTGATGATCCCTCTGATCCACGAGTATGTAGTGCCTATAAAAGAATTTCCATCTTATAATTTTTTTTATACAACGTCGGTGGCAAACAAGCGTACGGCCCGCCTGATGGGTAAGCGGACACCGCAGCCTATAGACACATGCAAAGGAGTAACATGGGCGTTGCCGACCCTTGGTATGTTTGAGGATTCGCCGTGTTGACAAAACTGAAGGAACAAATTCCCTCGCTCTCAACACAACGCATCCTCGGGAGCTCTGGCGACCTTGCTCGCCTCCAGGAACACAACACTACTACAGAGCAAGTAGTAGTGTTATTATAGCTGTGGTCTTCTGCAAGGCGGATTATTTCCATTGCATCAATTAAAGTTCATTCTAAATACGTTTCGCTTGTAAGGTTCGATTTTTGTGGAGACTACGAGTAGGTATAGTCACTAAACTGGTTCTCTATTGTGTGGGCAAAAATTATTTCCCAAAGTGTCACTTCCCAAAAAATTCTCTCTCATCTACCTGAATTGGCATACTATTTTAATATAGAAGTATAAGACAAGAATGGATCATCACTCGAAATCGTCATTCATCTTCATTGACACTCTTTGGGGTTCGCCTGTGTACTGTGTGTGTGTGTGTGTTTTTTTTACGGAGTCTAAAAGTGGTTCAATGGTTTAATATTGTTTTAATATTGATAATGGATTCTTAACACGGAACTCTTTAATCCCCTTTCCACTTAAGGGGTATTTTTGTCATAACCTTTATAATTACAAATAATTTAAACATGTTAGATTCGGGCTTTAGACGAGTGCATTGCGAAATAGATTAATACGTACATAGATTCACGCCTGTATTCCCAAGTAGATTAATCTTTGTTATTTTATTTTACGAGAATAATCCTTTATAAACCGAATCAAATAGAAAGGTAAATAAACTTTACTAACCACAAGCTGAATGACCAGTGCTTTTATTATTTTTCCATAATTTCTTGACAATCTATGTATTAAATCTTCGAACACGCAGGCGAGGTCAACAAGGCTAAACGTATTCGTCGAAACAGTCCTGCAACAAATATAGTTTAGCGTTTGGGTTGTGCCAGTGGCGAAAAATATTTGAGGCAAATGCTTGCGAATGGCATCACAACGGTTTTGCATTTATGGCACCACAGTATCTATATGTATAACAATCTGACATACCCAAGTGTACAAAATTTCAACTTGATTGGTTTGCTGCTGCTGGAACGACCTACCACCACCTTTGCAAGAACGGATTCCATTGTTTAAGTTCAAGCAGCTAGTCAAAGGCCACTTGTTAGGAATCCAAGGCAAACTTTAACACGCTTTACACACCTCACACATTTCACACATCATACATCACACATCAGTCACATCAGACGCACAGACACACACACACCTACGAAATCTACCCTTAAAATCCACATACACGCCTATAAACACACATACACACATCACATGGCACTTTGTTGTTGTTGAGTTTAATTATTTTAATTCAACAACACAATATGTTTTATTTTTATTTTTATTGAATGCATACTTTGTTTGTAACTTTTTGTCTACGTGTGCGCTGCGACCGGCCTTTCTTCCTACAGGGACCATTCTGAAAACCAGCGCTGGGCATCCAAACCCAGCAAATGCTGAGATTGGGACCCATTGTACCGGCTAAACATTAATATTAAAGTTTAAGTTTAATTTTAAATATATCTAAAGTGTACTTTTTAGTTTTTCATGCAGTAGTTCTTAAGTTTATATGCGGTGTACTTAAATTATTTTGTATAGTTTGTTTAGTGTGTGGCAATAAATATCTTTATTATTATTATTATTATCTCTTTATTCATTTTCCGTCTTAGGCTAGGTTTTTACAATAACTATATAAAAAGTAAAACATAAAACTATACATACAAAACATAAAATCATTATAAAAACCTAACCTAGGGTACCGCCGGCAGCGAGGCGGGGCCTAAGCTGCCGGTGGTCAGGGCGCCAGAGACAGGAACCTCCTGACTATCTGCGCAGTATCCAGGAGTACCGCCTTCTGTATCTGACCCTTGATCCAGCCATCTAGCGAGAGTCTCTTGAGGTGATGGTCGAGACTCTTCGCTATTAAACCGTTCGCTGAAACGACTATCGGGACGATGATCGTCGAATCAACATCCCACATGGCGGTTACCTCGTGAGCCAAGTCTAGGCCAGCTCTAGGTACTTGCTGGCTTTGTCCTTCTCGGCCTTCACGAGGTTCTCGTCATGGGGGATGGTGATATCGACGAGCACTGCCTGGCGTTTCGATCGATCTGTCAGCACGATATCAGGCCTATTGGCAAGAATAGTCCTGTCCGTGATGACAGTTCGATCCCAATAGAGCGTGGCACGACCATTTTCGAGAACTGGCGCAGGTGTGTACTTATAGTAAGGCACTTCGGAGGCCACAAGACCGTATAGCAGAGCAAGTTGCTGGTGAATAATTCTGGCTACAAGGTTATGTCTGTGCAAGTACTCGCCGTTAGCAAGATGACCACAACCGGAGATAATATGCCTGAGTGACTCCCCGGGATGGTGGCATGCCCGACAAATGTCGACCGTACCGTCCTTCATATATATATACCTCCGGTAATTGTTCGTCATGATAACTTCGTCCGCAATTGCACAGACAAAACCTTCGGTTTCCCCGAAGAGATCCCCGAAACGTAGCCAGTTCACCGACGCGAGCAGATCTACATCGGGTCCTGTGAGGGCCTTGTAGAACCGCCCGTGTAGCTCCCTGCTCCTCCACACCGCCCTGCGGTCCTCGACGCTCATTACTTTAAGTCTGCGCCAGTTCTCGTTTGCCAAGGAGAGCGGGGTGAAGTTTCCGTCTACTGCCACTACGTCGCGATGCATCCCACACTCGTTCTTTAGGAAATAATCCCTGAGACTGCACACCTCACGGTTGTGAAGGTCCTTGGCATTTAAAAAGCCGCGACCTCCACACTTCCGCGAGATGTACAGTCTCATAACAGACGAGCGTGGGTGTAACATGCGATGCGCAGTAAGCAGTACTCGGACTCTTCGGTCCAGGGCATCCAGCTTAGTCTGAGTCCACCTTAGTACGCCAAAGGAGTAAGCAAGCAAGGGCATCACCCAGGCGTTGAAGGCGCGCACCTTGTTGCCGCCCGACAAAAGACTATTAAGTACTTTGGTCAGACGACAAAAGAAGCGCTCCTTCACCGCCCGCTTTACGCCCTCACCCTCAATACCCAATGACTGTGACATACCAAGATACTTATAGGTTTCTGCTTCGGAGATAGATTTGAGGGACATTGTCTCAGAAAGTTGCAAATTTGCTGAATTTACAACTTTCCCCCGCTGTACATGCATGACCGCACACTTATCGACACCAAATTCCATTTTGATGGCGCTACTGAAGACTTCTGTTGTTTTCAGTAGTTCCATCAGGTCATGTCCATTCGGTGCAATTAGCTTAAGGTCGTCCATATAGAGCAGATGATATATGACCTCACCCTCTCTCCGAAGTCGGCAACCTAGTCCTGAATCCTTCAGCATGGTGCTAAGCGGACTCAGCGCTAGGCAGAATCATAAAGGACTCAGACTGTCGCCCTGGAAGATCCCACGTTCAATCCTTATAGAGTCCTGCGGACCAGAAGGGCAATCTCCTCCCCCCGGTTGACGAAGGACTGTGGTCCACTGCCCCATGCAAGCGCCTAAGAAGGATCTCAGAACTGCATCAACTTTATACAACTCTAAGATCCTCCTCAGCCATGAATGAGGCACCGAATCATAGGCCTTCTTGTAGTCAATGCAGGCAGTCGAAAGGGCCCTTCTGTGCCGCCGGACTCGTTGGCAAATGGCCATGTCTATGAGGAGGAGCTCTTTAGTACCACGAGACCCAACCATTTGCAACTATGTGTGCGTTAATTTTTGCTCTCAAAATGGATGTCATGAGCTTGTACAGCGTAGGCAAGCACGTGATGGGTCTGTAGTTTTTCGCTGCCTTGGTACCACCGGACTTATAGAGCAGGGAGGTGAAAGACCAGTTGTCAAGAAAGAAGGCAGGGAACCGAGCTCAAGGGCTTGCTGGAAATGTGTTGCCAACCGCAGGTGTGAGCATCGAAACCATTTCAGCCAGAAGTTGTGTAATCCATCTGGTCCAGGACTTTTCCAGTTCGGAGCCAAACGGATGGCACAACTAACGTCCTCAGGGCTGATGGTAACAGTTCCCATGGGTTCGATGAACTCACACTCACGTTCAACAACACTTATCCACCCGCCTTCGGTGTGTTCGACTGGCACTGACCAGATACTACGCCAGAAGTCAACCATGGCAGTAGCATCCGGTTGCTGTCCGTCGGACACACGAAGGTCGGTTCCCTCCCACTCTCGGTATACCTTCCTTTGATCGCTCTGGAAAAGGCAATTCCGCTGGTATCGATCCACTCGCTCCCTGTAGCGGCGAATACGGCCTGCCCATGCATAGACTTTCTGCTTCAGAAAGTCAATGCGCTCTGTGACACAGGCCATGTAGTCACGGGGTCTGATACCAGTGCCCGCGAAGGCCTGGTTCACAAAGCGCATGACTCGGGGGCGGTTGTTGCCCCCCCTGAAGCAGATCAGCTTTGCAATGAGAGTCCTAAACGTATTGATACGACGCTCAATCCGTACTTGCCATGCAGGGACACCCCCGGCAGTCCTAGGTGCACGGTCAGCATCCGGAAACTTGACGCGAGCAATACGGCACGCCGCGATGGCCCCGCAGTACATGATTGAGAGTGTATCAAGTAAGTCTTCACTAGCCCGTATATACGGGTCTAGCAGACCGTTTAGAGCTCCCATTAACGCTAGATTGCGTCTATTTACGGGCAGGCGTGGTAGTCGTGGCCTAGAGTTGTTTGTGGAACGATACCCCTTAATCGCATCTTCCACAGCCCTCCTCAGTTGCTCATTGGTCTAGGTATTCACGCTCTGATTCGCACGGTCCTCCCCGTTGGCACTGTGATCAACACGCGGTGCCCCCGGTGCCAGGTCGGGAGCAGGCATCGGAGCCGGCAACAAGGCGGGCAAATCCCGCGCCGAGGTAGAGGCCGCACGAACAGAGAGTGCTTCCAGGCGTAGCCGATCAAGCGTAGCGTCATCCAACTGCTTGTGCCGCTGGATGACGCGCACCTGATCCGATAGGCGCTGCGCAGACACGGTGATGGTCGGTTCAAGCGCCTGGAACAGAGGCAGCATGCGGACACAGTACGCAGACAGATTCGTTCCTCCCTCTGTCGCCCCATAGTAGGCGCGCATGCAGTTTTCGTTAATGGATTGCGTCCACTGCATGCGGCGCACTATACCACCGGTAGCGGGAGCCATTATTATTATTATCTCTTTATTCTTATTTCATCTTAAGTTAGGTTTTTACAATAAATTTATAAAAAGTAAAATATAAAAACTATATACAAAACATAAAATCATTATAAAAACCTAACCTAGGGTACCGCCGGCAGCGAGGCGGGGCCTAAGCTGCCGGTGGTCAGGGCGTCAGAGACAGGAACCTCCTGACTATATTATTATTATTATTATGTATGTCTTTCCCGCTCACGGGACAATGACGTCCCGGACCTTTGGGAGGCGTGCGTGGAGCTAGGTACCTACAAAGAACCAACTGAGCCAACACGTAGAGGCCCTTTTGACAATTTAATAAAATGCAAGGAGTACACCGAGCGGATGCTGTCCCTGCCCGTGTCATGGGACGCACACAGAGACAGCACCCGCTGAGGAGTATAGGGCCTATTGATGGTTGATGGAATCTAAATGAAACGGGTTATTGGGTGAAAATGATGGACTAGTGGCTGGGCTATTGGGTGAAATATCGGACGCCTGCCTAATAAAACTGTCTCACTTTTTATCTCTGGCAGACGGTGACTCGCCAACTGCTAGATGGGCCCCTATTAATAGCGACATTAAAAAATGGCCTAAGGGCAACACCGGTCAGAAAGCTGGGGGGAAGAGAGGTGGCACTGGACTTTAAACATATAGCCAACTCGCCACTTAGGTGTCCACATCAACCCTCGAGCAACAGCTCTTGCGACTCCACTCTGAACGGCCAGTAAAGGCAAGCCAGAGGCAGGGGGCCTGTCCAACCATCCACCCGATCGGCTCAACCAGACCACAGGACACCCCCAGGGGTACTCAGGTACGTAGGGTCGCTACTCCCTAACAGCCCGCCACAAGCTGCCTTACGTTGACTGATTGCACCAGAAATCTGGTGGGCGATGGAGCCCTCACATCCCTACGCCCCTTTATTATTATTATTATTATGTATGTATACTTGTATGTATGTAAAAACTTTATTGTACACCAGACACAGGTAAAAATACAGATAAAAAGGTTAAATCAGTACAAAAGCGAACTTATCCGTGTAAGGGATCTCTTCCAGTTAACCTTTAAGCAATTGAGTTGAGATCAGGAACAAAATGATAGACAAACTAACACGTGTACAGACGTATTTACCTTGACGATACAGTAAATATTATTTAATGTGACCGACTTTTTATAAAACTATAATTGGAACTGGAATCTTCTACATAGGACGGTAGAGTGGCCAACTCAAACAATCTCAAGATAGTTCAAGAAGTTGGTCCTTGACTTCCAAAAGCCAAGAAAACACAGCAAGACCCGTTCACGTGCACAACGTCTATAGACGTCGCAACATAAGTCTTAACTACCACTCAATTGATGTATCTCATGTGAACGTTTTAAATAACAAGCTTTTTTTAATTATTAATATAATCAGTATGTTATTTTACCATTTCATCGATACCATTCATTTATTTTAAGCGTGCTACACCATACGTAGATACGGTAAGATTTTATCTGCGTCTAGCTGGGAAGGGGAGTTAAACCGTCTCGTTCTTAGAAATAAAATCTTTACGTACCTATCTGCGCTTTATTCCTAGCACCTGGGACGGTTCGTATTGACTGCATTTTACTGACCAACAAATGTTATGGTGCATCTACACTGGCTGTTATAAATGTTATATAACACTAGACGTGCCCGCGGCTCCACCCGCGTGAATGAATTATATGAACGTATTTGTCACAATTGCATTATGTTCATGAGCCCTGCTTAGCCGTTGCTAAGCATCATGACGATATGGAAATAAAAAAGAGTATACCTATATTTTCATATAAGTACATTTATAGTAATACGGGCGTAGACAAAAGAAAGAAGGCAAAAAAAGATGTCTAGTGACGAAAATCTCATTCAGATATCTCAAAGAATTACGAAGCTACAGCCGTTTCAATATTGCTTGTTAGAGAGAGAAAACGCAAACAGTTTGTCACATCACAAACTGCGAGGCTGCCGCAGAGCGCGTCGCGCGCGCGGCAGGCCGCGTCGATGCCGGCGCCGAACACGATGGGGCGGCACAGCACGTTGCCGTGCTGCGAGCGTCAATTGTTTCACATGAATGCGAAAAAGGGACAGACCATACCCCTTCTTAAAATTTTGGACACTTTTAACTTCGTGATTATTTAACCTCTTGCGTCGATTTTTTCTCCATTTGACTACATTTTTAATTCTTTTTAGAGCAAATATGACATTATTGATTATTATATTATTATTAAGTCTCTACACCCCTATTGAAAAAACCTCTTGTACTCTGCGGCCACCAAAGAGTACTCGTCAACGTCAACAGCCTGAACAGCCCAAGCGCGAGCTATAGCCGTATACGCTTTAAGCCCACATCACACTGCACTGGCGCAGCCTGGCCGCAGCGGACCATAGTAAACTTGTCATTAGCTGTCTAATTTACTATTATCCGCCACCACAGGCCGCGGCAGGGTGTTGCAGGCCTTACATACATACATATTTATTTCCTTTTTTTATCTGGCACTAGCACTAGCACAATGTTTTGAACTGGAAATTTGGAATCTTCGCACTTTGATTGCGATTACTGAACACTGGAATTTTGTGTTCAGTAAGCGCAATCAAAGTGTTTCACTCACTGTTTAGTTTATCAACCGAAAATAATAAAAACAAAATTTAAATTATAACATCTTGTATTCGAGGTGTCACAGACAATTTATTTATTTATTTATTTATGCTTTATTTTTTCCATATTGTTAGTATTCACTAATCTAAAAAGTTGTGTTGTGTTAATATTTTTATACCAATATATATGTTTTCTTATATGGTTTTCTTATGTGGCGATATGGCCTGCCCATTTCCACATAAGGCACAGTGCTTAGTGAAGTGCATCTGTTATCTTTATACATTTTCTAAAAACTTCATTTCTGGTTTTATGTATGCTTTCTTAACTTTAATAAACTTCTCTAATATTGTCCACCCATCGAGCTGGTGGACGGCCGACGCTCCTTTTACCTAGAAGTAGCCACCAATCTGACACCTTTTTGGTCCACCTACCACCATTCTGCCTGGCAAGGTGTCCTGCCCAACTAATGGTATTTCCAACATCGAGCACCTTAGTGCGACGTCGGATCTCAACATTCCTCACCCGGTCTTGTACTCTACCGATCATGTCGTATATAACCGAATCAAGATCCAGATGAGAAAACAATAGGTCCAGCCGATCAGAGCCACTTCAATCAATCAATTTTTGGGGCTATATGGCTCCATCAAAGCCTTGATGATTCCGCCAATGTCAAGTTTGGATAAGACACGGCCAGTATTTAATCTTGACGGTGGACTACAGGTAGTGTTCGGTAGTATATCCGACCGATCGAACATCAGAGCACTTGTTGCACACGATAACAAACGATAAATAATAATTAAAGGAAAATTTTCAAAGTAACAAACAGTGACAGTGACGGAAGGTTGAACCCAACCAAATGTAGTAGCGTAGTTCCATTTCATGTAAAATTCTCTAACCGCAATTTCAAAGTTCACTTTTAATCATTAATATTTATAAACAGTATGTTTTTTTAGCCGAATGACTTTATAACGATTATACTAACATGGAGATGTAGTCTCAGATATAATCAAATTACCTAAAATGGAATGGAATGTGATTCGTACGTTATCCGAACATTTCCGAAGATTTCCGAACAATGGCCTACGTTTCAAATTGTCAATGTTATCGAGATTTCATTACGTGATTGTAGAAAAAATACACAACTGAATCGGGAGCCTTTACGCTCTTATTCTAAGGTAATATCCAGAAAATTGATTCTTACATTTATTTGTCGTGTTACTTGCGTTGTTTTTGAGAAACGTGTCGCCGGAGATCGTGTTTTTTGTAAGGCGCTATCTCGCTCGTTCCTTCGTGTTTTATCCCGTTCTGGTTTTTCGATTTTATATAATAGATAGTGTAACAAGGATAACGCTATGTAACACTAAGATGTTGAAAGGAAATAGTTGATGTTATAAAACATTTATAACAGCCAGTGTAGAGCACCATTAAATGTGGCGCTGTCAACTGTCATCCCACAGACAAATGTCAACTTTCCCACACAAACGGATTTTTAGGATTGATTACTGACTTGATATAACTGAGCCTACGCTACCGCCATCTTTAGTAGCTTTAGCGTTTAGTTAACAGATGACGTTGTGGGCATAAATAATAATATGAGTACGCACTTATTAATGAGTATTATTACCACTTTGAAAGTGAAATACGAAAACTTTCATCCATCCCAATAATTTTAATTTTACTTTCATTCCTATCAAATAAAATCATAAGTGAGTCTCGCTAGTACACTTGGCTGGGCGCCAACGCCGTGGCGCCAAACGTGTCCATAGGCAAACCGGATCTAATTTAGCTCACCATTCAACAAGGTCTGTTGAATAAGGTGTTCATCACTATCAATGGCCCTTAAGTGGGTTGCACCAACTTATGATTATAGATCGATTAACAATAATTATGGCGCCGGCAGTAGAAACTTGTCAAATACATACATTAAGATTTTAACGAACACCTTGTTACAGATTGTTTGGTACAACCCATCCTTAGTCTATTACAGTTGATAAAATTGTTAGTACAAGCAGTGTCAAGAAGGGAGACAGGCGTCTTTGACGAGTAGGCCAATACGGGAGCGTCATACACGACCTTCTGGTCGTGTATGACGCTCCCGTATTGGCCTACTCGTCCGGCCTGGCAGGTATAATTAGCCCGAGTCAGGTCAACAGGTGGCACGTTGATGCCGCTTGGCTCGCTTATCTGCGACTGTCTTATAGCACGCTTCATCGTAGACTTTACGCCCATCGAATACCAGTTCGCGCCATTTGTTCCTGTACTCGGCAAGGTCTTCAATGCAAAAACATGCTAAAGCCTTGATTAAAGGATACAATAACAAACTGTCTAAAGAGCTACTGCAACTCAGAAGGCACAAAACCTGCGCAGTAACGAGAATTCTGACAGGACATTGCAAATTAAACAAGCACCTGTTTCAAATGGGTATGAAACAGGACGCAACTTGCAGGTTCTGCCAGGAGACGGAGGAAACAGCAATGCATATTCTCTGCTCCTGCGGACCACTCATGCACAAAAGAAGTATCTACCTAGGGCGGCACGTAGTGCACCCAGAAGAGGTACAACATATCACCGCCCAAAGAATCTGGAACTTCTTAGAGGCAACGGGACTAAACGGTGAAATATAAACAAAGGGCTGCCACAATAGATCACCTGCTGGTCGAAGCGGCATATAAAGGCCCACCATAACACAATAATAATAATAATAAGGTCTTCAATTGTGAACCGGGAAAAGGTGCTTAATTGTCATCAAACAGGTGGATATTCAGTTATATAGACACTAAGCCGCACTACAGCTGTGTCACGCGATAAGTGACAAGATAGAGCGTCCGTCTCGTTCTATTGAACGGTGTCAGTCAGTGACGGACGCTCTATCTTGTCAGTTATCGTGTGATGAGGACGTCCATGCTACGGGGGTAGAAGGGATTAATATAGAAAGAAAGCATTTGTTTGTAACAAACAGACGCTATGTTAGCCTACGACAGGGTAAACAGATTAAACAGGAAAGTACATAAAAACATTGAAAAAATATTGTGTTTTCTGAGGGGTGTTGAAGAACTGGACAACTTGGATGTAATACAAAACTCACACCACAGTAAAAAACCGGCCGAGTCCGTCTCGCGCGCGCGAAGGGTTCCTTACCATTATCTATAATAACGGACCCTTAAAAATTAGTTTTATTCTGTTTTTTTAGTATTTGTTGTTAAAGCGGCAACATAAATACTGTGAAAATTTCAACAGTAACTATCACGGTTCATGAGATACAGCCTGGTGACAGACGAACAGACGGACAGCGGAGCGGAGCCTTAGTAATAGGATCCCGTTTTTACCTTTTGGGTACGGAACCCTAAAAATTAATAAGCTTAAGCGAACTATTATGGTCAAAGATGTAGAAAATACCTAGTCCCCAAGATTTACAACAATTTATCATCAGATATAAAACGAACATGTAAAACTAAACAATACTATTATCCAAATTCAAAGATATAATAGTAATACCTATAATTAAACACATTCTATAAACTTGTTTGTGCTATAAATTACTTACACCTACTTAATACTTACTAACTTACATACCTACATAATGTCGCGACTGTAAACATATATTTGTGCATAAACTGGAGCATCGTCTGCCAACAAACCGCATTGTGGTTTGGCAGAAGAAAATGTTAATAGAATTTAAGTTTACTTCGTGAATAAATAAATTATTAAATTAATTAAGTAGTGCTTGGAACTGTAGCTGCGAATTATAAATACAATTTTTGTAGGTTTTAAAATAAGTACACATATTGTACGCAGCAGGTGAACTTTATTAATCGGTGTTCTGGATCGAGCTGAACCATCAGGAAAGAGCTGCTCACTGTCACGTGGAATTCGAATTGGGATTCCAAAGATAATAGCCAGAAAAATAGCCAGAAAATGTGTATAACGTTCCGTTACACTACCGGGGCTGTCCTAACAGAGAAAATCGTAGAGCCTAACGCAGAATGGGTTGTTCTGAAACGGAACGTTACATTACATTATTACATTAAATCGACACCTTGCGTGCTTGACAGCTGTCAAGTACTTATATATAAAAACATAGCACTCACTTCGCTCATTCTATGTTCTGGTTTGTACCATCTCTCCATAATGTACACTTTAAATACGTCAAAAACGTGTTGATAATTGTTCCCATAGTCGACTTACACGATTATGTAAACCGGGGGGTCTTTGTATATTTAAATATATTAACAGTTAATTACAGCGACAAACTATCGACTTTTCTATAATAGTTCGGGAAAGGGGTCAGCGCGTCTGGGTCACCCGCGGTACTTTGAACGGAGACACTGCCTTATTATTATTATTATCTTGATAAAAGTTGTATAAGTATAATAGTCGATGGGCTAGCAACCTATCACTGCGATATCACATTTTGCCGATCTTTTATACCCACATTTATGTTAACAGTGGCACTGGACATAAGTTTCATGTGCTCTGCCTACCCCTTTTAAGGTTGTCGCACACGTAACCGCTCGGCACCGGACCGGCGCCGCGTCAACTCGAGCCATAAAGTATTCTTTGTAAGAAATTCCATAGGTACCTACTGTAACGCATACATATCGACATCGGAACAGCATCGCCTCCGAGGCCGATATGTGTGCGTTACAGTATGGAATTTCTTACAAAGAATACTGGACGGCTCGAGTTGAGGCGGCGCCGGTCCGGTCCCGAGCGGTTCCGTGTGCGACAACCTTTAGGGATACAGGCGTATGTATGTGTATAAAAGTCGTGTGTACATTATTTCAATTAGCCTAGTGAGCAGTGACCAAGGGCAGATATTTTTGTGATGAGCATTAATTGTTTCTGCGTCTTGAATGTTTTCTTATAATTAGTAAATATATTGTCGTCTACTACCTATAACACAAGCTCCGCTCCTCTCCCGCTGTTGCATATGTGCGTCAGCATTTAGTATGGATTTGCGAACTAATACTGTTTAGCCCGTGAGAGGATAAACTTACTACTATACTGCTAAGAGTATATCGGTGGATATGGCAAAGGGTTTTAATTGGCAAGCCAAAAACTACCTAGTAAAATTTATGTCAGTGTCATAAAAACTTTGACAGGGAAAATCTTTCCGTGACTTTCAATAATAGATATAGAAGCACAAACTAATAATCATGCTC
The DNA here is from genome assembly GCA_947049275.1 of Epinotia bilunana. NCBI lineage: Eukaryota > Metazoa > Arthropoda > Insecta > Lepidoptera > Tortricidae > Epinotia > Epinotia bilunana. The sequence continues at coordinate 8,752,029 of OX346275.1, read as the reverse complement.
ATCACATAAATGTTTACCTTAACCGATATTTGTACTCCGGGCTGTGAGCTTCGAGGCAGAAACACTACTAACTATTACGATAAACCGGTCGTCACAAATTATATAATTAATTTGTTAGGTTTTAATTTTAATTTTGTAGAACGTCATACTTGAGACATGCTCTTGTAATACTTATATTACAATGTATTACTGAGGCAAGTAAAGACGACGGTTAGCGCCAAAATGCTTTTCTTGAGAATGACCCCACTAATCACTAGCATTAACGTAGCATGTCTCAGATATTAAGTTACACTGACAAAACGCTTTCTTGACACTGCACCCTTAAGGAGCTCCTTTAACCAAAATCTATGTCGGCATTAATAACTGTCTGGACGCTTTAAATTTCGATTTTTCTCTCACATAACAATCATCCAAAAATCTATCTTAAACTTAGCTCCTTACGTCACATTGTCGACTGCTAAGGAGATGCTTTGTAACAGCTAATATGAGCTATGGAAAGCAAACACTGTTTTCGTAAATTTCACCTCAGACACAGAAATATACCCCTTAATTTGAATCCCGTAAGGACTGTTACTACGCTCAGTTAATGTTACAATTGTAACACAATCGAATTCGGACATTAGTGTACGCTGCACACATTTGTGTGTATTCACGACTCACGACCGTCAAAATGGAAGAAACAATCTATCTTATGAATAAATAATTGAGTCGAGAATCGTTTGGTAGGTTTTGATTTGTACGACCCATTTGCCCGCGCTAGCACCGGCGTGCATTCGCTTTTCCGGCACACAATCTTATCGTTGAAAAATCATTTTTGCTATCAAGCATAAAGGAACCCTAACGCTCTTTGATTCGGTTCGGTTTGGACTAGTTTTGTTTTCGGAGTTGTGGCTTTTCTGCATTGGCTTAATGGCAATGGCGGAGGGCTGAGAGGGGTGTGAGGGGGGGTGCGGGGAAGTGTTGGGGCAGCTAAAGCCTTTCCAGGTCTACTACGTTAGTAGCGTCGCGGTCGTGGTGGTGGACGCACGCAGGCCGCGCTCGGCCCAAAGCGTGCGCTTTTCGATTATTTTAAAACGTAATTTCACTTATGTACCCTCGTCTTACAACGTTGATTTACTTTTTAAAATTTATTTTTTAATTCAGTGTGTATACGTGTGGTGAATGCTTGGATTGGGTTAAACTGATGCGCTCGTTTCGGCTGGCTTTCCCTAGGTGAATGTATGACCTACTTGGGTATATGATAACCTACTAATACCTGATAATGCCTAAACGCGATCGACTTACATAACGTGGTAAATACTAGATTAGACGGTTCCTTACGGCCATCATGACTTTATGCTTGACTACTTGTTACGGCTGAATGGGTATAGACCATAGTCTGGCTTTAGTTTTTAAAATGCAGCGCCGGAATGCGCGGGAAATATCGATGGCGGCGTAGCGTTTTTATTAATATACCTAACGTACAATCCAGTCATAATATTATTATACTTAAGTTGTGTCTAAGACAACATGAATATTCGTAAACTGTTTTCTAATTTCACGTAAACCGATTACGTGCCGAGTTGGGACATTGTTCCGGAAAATTTCGAATTTGGTGAATACTGCTGAGTAATTAAACATTATTAATAAACACGTAGGATTATAATTAACATAATATTAAATTAATCTTCTGTGCCATTTTTAAATTGTTTACGTAACTTTCAATGTGTGCAGTTAATTTAAATTTCAATGCTAATATCATTATTTGGAATGCAAATTTCAAGGCCGCGATTCCATTTGTTTTAATTGACAGACGTGGGCATACCTACTTGAGTGTGTTCTTGATTTGACAGCGGAGATATCACGTTTAGTCGCCTGGAATTCAGACTACGTTCCATCCAACAAAATGCATTAAAATTAAAAATATTATTATATTTCGTCTTATACGAAAAAACAGAAATTGAATAATTTAATGGTCATAATAGGATTTCAAACATGAGAAAAAAGTATGTCTCTCCGAGCGTCTGTCGTTTAGTAACATTTTAAATCGGAAACACATAATTTTTTTACGGTAATTAATTAAAGTTAATCCGTTTAAATGCTCATTTTCAATGTTTGTTAATCTTTAACCCTTTCACTGCGATGCAGCTTGTAGCTCGTAATAGGTTAATCTTTGTAATTTTAATTTGGCGAAGCACCTCGACGCCGTAATGCACCTTGTTTAATAAAGGGGTTAAAATGATCCAGTTTTATTACACGGTTGCACGTTTTCTACAGCTTTACTCGTATATGCGGGAAGTTTACAAGAAAACGATTTATCGAATTAAATAATGGATGGTGGAATAAATTAGTGGAATTGGTGCAAATTAAAATTTTAATAAAGTCAATAGGTTTACGTCTCGGGAGTGATCCAAATATTGTTTTTACCTTAGGGCCTCAGGAACATGCCGTTCAGATTATTTGGAAGCCTGCTGACCCCGTATCATGGTCGGCCTTATCACGCGATAAGTGACAAGATAGAGCATCCGTCACTGGCTGACACCGATCGATAGAACGAAACGACGCTCTTATCTTGTCACGTATCGCGTAATAAGGCCGACCATGATAAGGGGTCTGAGCAGGGTCTATATCTGTTGGTCTAAAAATTTTTATCCGATATTTTTTTCAGCGCATATTTTTTGGTCTAATAATCTTTGGTCGATTGTTTTTTATGTCGAAAATTGTTTGGCCGAAATTGTTTTGCATATATTTTTTTGGCCGAAAATTTTTTAGTGTAACATTTGTATGGAATAACATTGTTTGGTCGAATGTATTTTAGGCATAAAATTAATATTCCGAATATTGGTGTCACTAATAATCGCATCCAAACTGTCGCATTTATTAAATTAATATTACTTAAATTTCCTTCTTCGCGCTGATAAATTTAACGCCTAGTATAAACACGTGAGCAAAGTTTCGTCGATGAATATAGTTGCCGGTATACATTGTATTGTTGATTCCGCATGGTAATAGTTAAAGTAATGTGGGTAAGTTTGCAATTGTTTCAATTTTGTCGCGGTTCAGTGTTGGTTAATAAAAACGCAAAAAGACGTGTTTGCGTTTTGTGTAAAGGTCGCAATTCTAACCTAACCGCCAGCGTGTCGACGTCACCCCGCTTCGCGGGGTGCCTATTTGCGCTCTAAGGGACACAAGCTGACCCTAACCTACCAAATAATACAATTGTTACGATTATTTGTTTCTTTTTACTATCCCCTTATGGGGGGCTTCGCCCCCCGTCCTCCTGTTTGGCTGCCCTAACCTAATTTTACGCCCTCGGCTACCGACAAAATTATACTCAACAATATTATTCTTTTAACCTTTTAGTCATAAAAAAATATACTTAACAATTTTAGGTCAAACAATTTTAGAACATAAAATTTTAGACCAAGCGAAGGGCACCCGTCTGAGCACCTTGTATATTGAGCTGAACACCGAATACTTAGCAGAAGTTGACCAACATACAGTGGTAAATAGCTAGTGTATCATTAGACAAATAAATCTTTAAATCTAAATCATAAATCTAGCTTTAACTCATTCACTGCCCCTCTATACATGTAACGCTACCCCGTAGCTCTTGGCAGCTTAAACTCCTTCTTCCTCGTCGTATCCTCACGGCTGAGGGACGTGGCGGCTGCGGGCGCTCTTCACCAGCACTCTCCAAGCTGCTCGCTCCAGGGCTTGATGCATGCTGGCCTGTAGTGTGGCTCTGGCCACCGATGTTACCGTGTCCGCCCGACGCATAGGCATCCGTCCTTTGCTCCTTTTCCCTGTCAAACTCCATTTGTAGCAAAAGCTCCCATTGAGTTCTGACGCATCTGTTTTCATTGGCACCGACTGGGTTAGCGTGAGTACTTGTGTTAGATTGTTATATTCATATATAGAGAGAAAGAAAGAAATATAGATTTATACACAAATACACAGGAAACACATATCCTACTAATATTATAAATGCGAAAGCTTAGATGTTTGGATGTTTGGATTTTTGTTACTCAATCACGCTTAAACGGCTGAACCGATTTGAATAGAATAGAATAGAATAGAATATCATTTATTCATGACAACAACACATACATACACATAGACCACAAATACAAAAGAGAGAACAACATTTGAATAAAATTTTGCACGTAGATAGTTAAAATATAGGATAGTTTTTATCCCGAGTCCACGCAGACGAAGTCGCGGGCGGAAGCTAGTTAAATAATAAAATAAACAAGAAAACATGAAACAAGTGTCTCTGCGGTCGTGAGCCGGGCACTGGCTCAGCATTGTGCTGAGGTTTCAGACACCTACAGCGCTGATTTTCGGCCAGCACCGTTGGTGACGCGTATAGCGTAATTGTTGAGATTTAAATATAATTATTTTAATTTTGACACGGAGACCTTATACATCTATAAGAAATAAGATTGTACTTTCTTTCTCTTACTGTATTTGACATGTAAACTCTGATGTAGTTAATTCTATTATGAATAATGTACTCATACTATTTTGAGTCTATGGATAGACATTTTGACTTGTAAAAGTGCCCTCGTGGCCTATTTGCTGAATAAATAATTTGAAATTAGAATTTTTGAATTTGTCCGTGTTTTTGCGACGCTTTTACTAATACTCAATTATTTTCGTGATTAACGCTGACTGAGTTAATGATTGCAATAGGGATGTTTTGAAATAATGATGGTTAAGACTATTAGCAAAGTAATTTACCCTAAATGGGATCCACCGAGTTTATTATACAATTACACAATTACTTACTACACACAGCTACTTAGCGGGAAAACCACGGGATCTGAAAACGTCATAGTATTATTTGTATATTTACTATGACGTTTATGACGTTCAAGAAAAAAAAAAATATATAAAGATAAGCACTAATAATCATTCAATACTAAACTGGTAAAGGTTGCTGGAGTCTCTCTTGGGCTCTTTGGGGGAGGCCTAAGTATAGCAGTGGACGTCTTTCGGCTGATATGATGATAATGATGATGACTAAACGGTGCGACAACAAAAGCAAATTATATTCTCAAGGGATCTACGACCCGTAGCAGGTACTACGAAAACCGTAGCAGTGCTACGATATTGCGCCGTAGCTGTGTTTAAGAGGATAATTTTAACTATTTAAGTCAATTTAACCTTAATTAGGAGTGATGTAGCTAGGTTTAATTAGAAATAATAAAATATTAAGGTAACATGACGATTTTAAAGTAGGAATAGGGAGTGGGACTTCTAATAGGTATGTGTATTAAAGAATCTCACTCTTATTAAAATTTTATACTGTTTAGGGTTTTGAACACATTCACTGCCAGAAAACCACCTAGAGGGCGCTCTCCACGTAGGCCTTTTCCACTACATAGCGGGAAAACTACGGAATCAGCTACTAGCGTTGCGCGTAGCGATTCTTGGTAGTGATTGTGTTATTTATATTTTGGCCCGTGTGACTTCTTCTATGTAAGACTTCGTACCAACTGTCAACTCCATCTGCACATCCGGTTACAAAAATATTTTGTATAAAATGTCAAAATGGGCGACATGTCTCTAAATATTCGGGAATTCTTCTTCGGGATAGGATTTCCCGCGGCAGCATCGGCTCACGCACGACAACCGTATAATATTGGTATAATTAAAAAAAAAACATGACTTACGAAATTTTTAATCCCAAGATTTCCGCTTGTTTCCTATACTATTAAACAAGCATTATTTGTATTTTGTAATCACTTTCTCGAAAATGGTACTAATGATTTCGATGATATTTGCAATATACGGGGCGAAAGATCGATAAGCTATTAGATGTCATATTTGGGAAAATAAGTTTTCTCAATATTTTTATCCGAGCAGCGCTCGGTTGCAAAAAGTTAGAAATCATTATGCAATGAACCTGCTCAACAACGTCGATATAACCGAGTCAAGTAAAAAATGGTCCCTCTCAATACGTAAAACGAGAATAAAATACATTCATTCCATTCGAACGTATAATAAACCACGATGCTATAAATACCAGGTACCTACTCAACCCTGTGAATGCATCGGGCGGCGGGTCACTGGACAGACAATTGACGGTTTTACACGTTTATACGAATGCATCCAACCGCAGTATTGATTTCATTGCGAACGGGTGGACATTCCACCAGTAGTGGGGTGGTATTGTTCTAATTGACACTAGATATTGTTCATATTTAATATTAATAAATTCGCAGCGGTCTGGCAGTATCTTGGAACTTAATCAAGTAAAATCATATGATTTTTCAAATATTTAGCCTATGTCGCTCTCACGATTATGAGGAATCCAACGACAACTCGTAAATATATACATATAACACATCAATCCGTTTGAAAGAAAGAAAGAAAGATACGTTTATTCACAAACACAGAGGACACACATAATTAAGAGTCCGCAGTAAACTTGATTCTCCATACAAACTTAGTTACTCTCTCATTTTAAAACTACGTGTTGAATTGTAACGAAACTTTGCATGCACAATGACATGAAGGTGTATCCAGGTCTGTAATTAGTTTATGTAGCTTCAGATAACATATTAAAAAAATACAGCGAATTTAAGTTTTTCATACAAAACTTGGTTTTGCTGTATTTCGTGTGTTTTATAAACTGGAACCATAATAACTACTTACAGACTTAGATATATCTCATTTCATTGTATATGCAAAGTTTCGTCACAATCCAACCCGTAGTTTTAGAATGACAACGAAACTCCGTTTGTATGGGAAGGTGACATTCAGCCGAGCTTACTGCGGACTCTTAAATAATTAAATAAACAAGAAAAGCACATAACATGACAAAAGTGTGTCTATGCGGTAGTGAACCGGACACTGGCTCGGCATTATGCTGAGGTGTCAGACACCTGCAGCGCTGATTTTCAGCCAGCACCGTCGGTGACTCATGGAAACGTCATACAATTTAATATATAAAGATGATATAGAATTTTCTGGTCCACATACATACATACATACATACATACGCTCGAAAAACATAACCCTCCTTCTGAAATAGTCGGGTAAAACTATGCTATTTTAAGTAAATGTCGCAGTGTCCGTCATTTATAACACTTTCAATATTATCTCAAAACAATAGAAGAAAGAAAGAAAGAAAGAAAGAAAACATTTATTCGTGGACAAAACAATGGGTATACAAAACAAAACACAGTAAAGAAAAAGTAGCAGGGTCCACGAAAAGGCCCCGACTCAGCATGGTGCTAACCTAGGAGGCCAGCGCTGGTCTTCCGTCGGAACCTTTACATGAGTTACCTCCTGGAAGGCAACAGAAAACAAATACCTACGCTAAAACATATTGTAAAGAATACATAGGTATCCCAAGTAAAAATAAGCAGCATGTAAGTGCGATAGAGATAGAGATATCCGAACTTCGACATTCGAAGTTCGTGGTTATAGCTCAGAGTGGCACGGCAGATTGCAGCGTGTGAACGCGTCGCCAAACTGTGTGTCAGAGAATAGAGGTGAACTATAGGTGTCAATTATTAGGTATTAAGGTGTCAAACATTAGGTCATTTGTCTTATACCTAGTTACAAAAAACCTTGGTTACTATTTGAAGGGTACACGGAAAGAACAAGTCTAGTCCTTTTTTTTTCAATATGAGATTTTGATCTCAATATGTTGAGCGCGTTATGAACTTATTACGTGACATTCATATCTCATTTTGAAAAAAAAAGTAACTAGACATTTTCTTTTCGTTGACCCTTCATTTAAAAGACAAGTTAACACTTGGTTTAAATAACACAATATTCGTTTAACTTTATTGCTGACGTTTCGACACATTTAAAATTTTAAATATGTGTACGAAGCGTGACAATTTTAAATGTTACCTTTATCACTGTACACCCACACGCAGAGCCCAATAATCTAACAAACTTTGATACTTAGTGTATTCGAGTATATTTGGAGACTAAAATATCACTCAACATTTGCTAAATTCGAATTTAGAGTAAATATAACTTTTTTGGTGCTTAACAATATAAATGGATAGCTAAAATGTGTCAGATTATTCGAGCCCATATATGTACTAAATTAGCATGTAGAGGTAGATATAGCACACACTTATAAATGTAAGTGTCGTTATTATGATTTAATCCCAGGCGCGTCATCTTTCCTACCAATCACTTTCAACTAGCTAACTACTCGTGTATAAACGTAACTTAAATTAATGACGATTGCTAGACTTACCTAATTCGACCGTAAATTTTATCGAAATTGTAACGTAAATGCACCTATGACTAACACATTACCTGCCTGTGTGTCGTAATAGCTATAACATTAGATTAGCGGTCGCGGCGGTGACCTCTCCCCGACCTTGGATCGAATTAGCCGTGCACTGAAAATAACCCGCGTGATGTGAGCTTTTTAAGCCCAATAAAGCTTTTACAAGCTTTTATTTATATTTGCAGCTTAAGTGATTATGTACCGTCGCCGCGGGCGGCTTGGCAATGAATATTTGGTTGGTTTAATCCGGCCAAATTACTTAATTGAGTGACTATTTTTTTATACACGTTTTTACGTGCTTTATCGCATAAGCAATAACAAATATGGTACGACAGAAGTTGATAAGGCCGGAACATGATTACTGTGAGGTTTGATTTAAGTATTTAATAGAAGCCTCGGGCGACCAGAGGGCTGGCCACTATTTCGCACAGCGTGTTAGTATCGCTATACAGCGAGGAAATACGGCCAGCCATATTTAGATTTATACCAATTTTTTTACCTATAGTTTAAGTTTTATGTTTGTTTTCATTAATTGTCGTTATTTTGATTTTTTTTTTGTATTTATATCAAGTAAATATATATACTTACGATTACCAACGCTTTGGAACAAACGGCCCTAAATCTGCGAGAATTAAGTTAGTATGTAATAAGCACACTGCCATCATTAGGTAGAACTATCGGACAGACGGTCAGATCAGTCTTAGTTAGAGCGAGCCGGAAACTCGCAACAACTATATTTTCCCTGAGCGGCAAAGAATAAGCTCACAATATTGATGTATCACCCGCACTGGCTCCTGGAAGAATTAAATACAAATAAAGCCAAAGGTTTCTCCCAGTTGTGACCTAGAGGAACCCGGGGTCCGCTTTGCAATCAAAAGTCAAAAAAATCGAGGAGCAATCTTACAAAAATGGACCTTGTCCCAAACTAACCAAAGCTATGGTTACTAATCGACTATATACATACTTATATAGAAAGGTAAATAATAATACGTCCACGTACAAAGACGCTTGCCATGATTCTCAATGCTTAATAATGATAATTTACTTTAAAAACAAAGTTTTAACCGACTTCGAATTAGTACTCCGCCAAGCCACGAGAACATTTCCACATTTATTTTCCAATTTACCACATGAACTGATTTTCGAGAGCAAATGCGTTGATTATTAGAGAAAAAAACCCAATCGCTGTATGTGACCGGATAATATTTGAGGACTTCCGTCGATTCCACAAGGATCACCTATGACACTTCATTAGTTGCTATTTCAACGGAATCTTTTCAGAATCTGTGATATACTTTTGTACTTTTAAGTACATAATTGAGGAATTCCATAAATCATCTGTGGTCTTCATCATCAATTCCACTCCACCAAATTTATGATTTCCGGTTGTAAATACACGAGTTATTATAGAAAATACCATAATCACTACACGCGTGCCTAATATAATTGAAGAGTTCCCTCAATTCGTCATGGATCCCATCATCCAATTAAATTTTTGAAAAAAATGGGCCCCACCTGGTAGCATATACTTACAAACAAAAAAAAACGAATCGGCTCATCAATGACGGAGTTCTGAGGTAAAAAAAAAGATTAATAAAAACAACCGAATTGAGAACCTTTTTGGAAGGAGGACCTTTTTTCGAAATCGGTTAAAAATGGACCTTGTGCCAAACTAACCAAAGCTATGGTTACTAAACGACTATATACATACTTATATAGAAAGGTAAATAATAATACGTCTACGTAGAGGTACAAAGGGGTCATTCAACTTTTTCTTGACCCTTAGTTTTTTCTTCATTACCAAGTTACCACAACATGTGCATTTGATAAGATCTGTAAGTTTTTATAGCAAGATAAACAGTCTAATGAACATATATGATTTGATTCACACAAAAAATGTATTCTAGCGGAAAACATGGTTGTCCAGGTGACAATTTTCATTGGTGTACAATTTTCATAGAAATCGGGGGACATTTTACGTTCGCCGGACAACCGGTGAAATTAAGGGCAAATGAATATTTTTTAATGCAGTTGTCTTGCGGTTTCACGCTTAATTGAGTAAGGAATCCAACAACAATTAACCACAGAAAACATCGTATTTTCTTGTTATCTCCTTTTAAACAGCAAATAGTAGAAACGTGGAGGACACTAAAAAGTTGATTCACCCAAAGACGCTTGCCATGATTCTAAATGCTTAAAAAAATGGATTGTTTTTGGTATAGCACTGGTACAATAATTCGACCGTCGAACCTTTTCGTTCGTTTATTATTGTGTTCTACGTAAATAGCAGCCGAAATCCAACTAACCATTTGAAAAAAAAAATGTGTGTGAAAATCGTTCTAAGTACTTTAAATCATCCATTTGTACGTAAATCTATGATAATAAACATGTATTTTGATTTTAAATAACTCGCTTCACCACAATATATAACGAAACTAAAATAAAATGACCTAAACCATCTCGCCGAGCACTATAAGTTAAATTTAAATTGATTAATTAAAGCAAAAGTAAAATAAATTGCTATTACCAAAGCAATCAAGACAATCGAAATTAGTTGAAGTCGATTACTCAATTGAAAAATGTCAGCTGTCTCGTCTGCGTGCCTTTATCTTTGCCCACAGACCCGCTGCCCACTACCGAAGTTTTCATGTCTTAACAAATTCTAACACAGATTATACAACACCAGAAAGTCCACTCGTAACTACTTCAACAGTGTCCATATTGAAATTGCAACTATGAATTTCATTATAGTTCTATTGGAATAGGAGTGCACCTGGCTCATGCACACTTGATTATTTGCTAATAATAGTGAAGAAGTGCATGCAATAAGATGATTCACCGTTTCGATATTGCACCCAGGATCTTTTTAGTTCCGTAATCAACAAGAAACCCTTGTTTGAGTATCTGAGCTCATCAAGTACTATTCCTACATGCTTCACCATGTGTATTTTAATGTATTTTCGATAATTGTTTTCCAATTGAAACTACATGCATTAACGCATGCTGCATGCATTTATCTAATCCATAGTGCAATCTACCCTTGAAAACTTCTATTATTTATTCTTAGTTGTAGGTATACTCTTATGAATTCATTTGTGCGAATTGTACCTACCTATATTATATACATCTTTTATTTAATATTTAAAAATATATGAAACTATACATACCACGTATTCTGCACAAACTAAGTCTTTGTTTAGCCCTATAGTTGGTTGGTAGAGAATGGCATTGCACATTTGGCATTACGACCACTATAAGCTTTTTTGTACAATAAAGTCTAAATAAATAGACGAATTCCAAATTTCAAACAGTAAATTAATTAAGTAATATCAGTAAGCGAGATGTAACAGTGCACCAGCTGTTTCTTCGTATTTTGCGGCCCTGTCCGAAGGTCTTCATTAATTACAGAACTTGCTAAGAAAACACAGAATCTCAAGACACTTCAATAGTGATCGACATTCTTCTTAGACTAATTTATGAAGGGTAGACTAAAGTGAGAACTGTTTGGAAATTTTGATTCAGTGAGCCGTGGTGAAGTTTATTTTATGCCTAGGTATCAAGAATACTTGAATAGTAATTTAAATAACGATGGCTAATTAAAAGTTTAATTACATGGCGTTGTGAACGCCATTTATTTATTTATTAAAACAACAAAGTAGATTTCCAAGTAGTACACAAGTAATTATAATAAAAACAACTTTTTTTTATTTGAGGATATTAAATCAATAAAGGGTTGGCAATGCGTTTGTAACTCTTTTTGAGTCGAGATTGTCCATATATGTACGTACCTATACTATGGTGTCTGATTATAGTGATTGTTTATTGTATTAAAAAGTACATCTGAAACTTACAGCTAATCGCCAAAGCGATCACAGATCTTAAACTAAAACATAAATATTATAAAATAAAACATTACGCATGGCATGCATGAGTAGCTAGCTAATCACAGATTAATCTGATAAGGATTGTTCAATAAAAACCTTGCATTCCTGCAACAGGCAGGCTAATCTGATTGTGAACAGATGACAGTGCGGTGCTGCGCTTAGCACGGAGTTGAGGGTAGAGAGTGCGCTCGGGAGCGGCGCGTGTTGCAGTAGGTCGGTCCGCGCGCGCGGCCGGGCCAGCAGGGGCGCGTGGCGCAAGCGAGATCGTGCGCATACAGCATATATAACCATACTGTTATATATGCTGTAATCCCGTGATTACTATCATCAGGCTGAAAGGCCGCATGATTAAATGCCGGTAAGGTTTTCATCATCTTGCCAGCGGAAAGAAGTCCACTGCTGGACATAGGCTTTCGCCAAAGAGTGCTAAAGTGACCGGTCCTGCGCCACCCGAATGCAGCGTGGGTTTTACCCTCGACAAGGTGGACTGATGACCTGGCAAAGCTCGCGGGAATCCGCTGGTATTGGTATCGTATACAAAGAAAAAATCTAAATTAAATTAATCTGTCTCTGTACATAAATGTGAGTAACCCTAAACACTTTTCGCGCCATTTTAACATCCCAATAAATTCCAGAGGCTGTAAACATATCTTGTTTCAAGATCGCCTTAGAATCGTTTACGCCTCCGAATGGCGGGTAACGGGATCGAATCAACAATTTAGGGTTATTTTCGCTTGAAGCGGTGCGTTAAAAGTTACAAGTACTATAGTCAGGTTAACGAAGCTAGCGTGGGAAAGTAGTCTTTATAAACGTTTGATTGATAGTTGTTATCAAGTTTGTCGTGACATTGAACGATCGTTCTGGGTATTGTAATTGACATATATTAGTAAGCGTTTATAATGTTAGGTAGCATATCAATCGATAAAATGGGACTGGTACTGCTTAAAAAATTAATTGACGTTGAGCGATGAGGTGGCTGAAGGCCGCTGGATGCGGGCGGCGCAGTACCGGTCATGGTGGCACTCTTTGGGGGAGGCCTGTGTCGAGCAGTGGACGTCTTCCGGCTGATAATGTGATAATGATGATGTTGATGGCCAATTACTAATGTTATAAACACGAAAGTTTGTGAAAATGGTTCAATGTTTGTTATACTTTCACGCAATAACAGGAAAATAAGGTAGTCGTTCGAGTTCGGTAGGATTGTTACGAATTAAAATTGAAAATGTCAATCACTAGGTACAAAGGTGGGCCAACGTCAAACATCATTACTATGACTTTTACCTTACATCCGAATATCAGAAACTATTATTGAACCAGCGAGCGAAGCGAACCAAGTTCTCCTTTTCCGCTTGGGCCAAAATTCTTTCGTATGTCCGGCGGTCCAGCTGGTCGTCTCTACAGGTCACATTTCTCAACAGATTTTCGTGAAATTTTGTGAGGAGGTTCGATAATTATAAGGTTTTTCTTAGTCAATTTAGTTTCTGCGATATGTACTGTTTACAGAACCACTAGTTTATAGTAGGGTGACTGCTATAGGTATTGGCCACTCCACAGTAATTGGCCACTCTTGGCGAGACAGAAAGAAACAAGGTAATAGACGCGTGCACTCGTATGAATGAGACAAAAATATTACCTGTGTTTCTCCTGCTTTCGTTACAGTTTTCTACCTTGTTTCTTTCTGTCTCGCCAAAAGTGGCCAATTACTGTGGAGTAGCTAATACCTATAGCAGTCACCCTAGTAGTTAAAAAGCTAGTCAAAAATACAGTTTAAATAGTTAAGCACTTTTTCTTAATTGAAAACCCCTCATATATTGTATCCCAACAAGTTACAACCGTATAGCTAATAGACAACAGCAATTGCTAACAATAATCGTCTACCCTTAATTTTCAACAAATTTACTTATAAATTCGTCCGCCCAAAACAGGAAATGCCAACTGATTTCCAAAGCGAAACAAAATTATCACATCCAAAAAGATTCAGTAACAACAAAAAGCGAAGTAAGAGACGTAAAAAGTCCATTATTTTGCCTCATTTTAATGAAATTTCGCATAAATAGGCGAAGTTTAGAACAAAAGTAATATGCGTACAGCTCTCCGACAAAAAGTTACATAGCGTATTAGGAATTCAATTTGTTTAATGTCCTCTTTAAGGGGAGGTTCACTGAAGGAGCGCCGCTCCATTCGACATGCGCGAAGAATATCGGAACAATCGCACTAACTTGTACAAATTATGGTACGTCGTGGGTTAGGAGCGCTTTGGGATATATGACAGCGATATATCACGTTAAGACAAGGCCGTCATAACATCACATCAACCGGTTAATGAACCAGTTAGCTGGAGGGTATTGATATGACGTCAGGGTAAGGCTTTGTGCACGATATAGACTTTGATATTTGGGTCTTTTGGCTCTAAACTCACGCCTATATTCCCAAAACCTACCTGTTTTCGCAGAGTACATAAAATAATTAATAATTAAGTTGCGCTGCCCACATTTTATCTGCTTTGCCTTACGGTTGACTGTTAGAGAATGCTTTATTAGTAGCATTAAGTCCGCCTTTTCTACCATAAAATATTATTTTGTGTTTGGTTAGAATTTCACCACCCCCTTTCTTCCCGTTGGTGTTGTAAAAGTCGACTAGGGGTTGAAGTGTGTTCTGGCCGATGGGCTAGCAACCTATCACTGCAATATCACATTTAATCGATCTTTTATACCCACATTTATGCTAAAAGTGGCGCCGGAACATAAGTTTCATGTGCTTTGCCTGCATTTTGGGAAAAAAGGCATCAATGTATGTATGTAAATAATAAATACATTTTATACGTGATTGTACTGCTAGGTTACTAGCCCGCCGCCTCAACACACTTCTGCCTTATTCCCATAATCGACTCTTACGACAGCCACGCAAAGGTTGCTCTCACCCGATACCACTTTTTATCTGGCCGGTGGTAGAGGGTTTTGGAGTATGGAATAGGTATTATTCAGCCTCAACTAAATATGTTGAGACCGCGTATAGATATCGAAGACCAAATAAACCTTCTGGGGGTTCTGTCATTATGACTTTCTTGTCTTATTATAAGTTTCCTATGAACAAATGAACATAAATGTGCGAAAAATAATACTCGTTTAAATAGGCATAAACACAGAAAAAATAAACTTATATTATTACGAACAAAACTTTTTTTTAAATAATCTTCAATTGCTCGAAAGGAAGGCATTCTCGGTGTAGGCGTTTTCGTTTTTTCGGTCACTTCTACATTATTTAGGCTAGGCTATTTAATGAAACTGCCCCACATTTTAGATCTTTATATGTAGGTATTTATCGTGTAGAAACCCACTTGATTTGGTTAGTATTGTTTTAATAAAAAAATCGAAAAATTGCATGGTTTTAAAAGAAAATCGGCTTTACGCCGAAATGAAAATATGGTTAAACGAATTTAATAAACAAGCTATACAGTTGAGAGAATAAATAAAGTAATTGCTCTAGTTAGGTTAGGTTAGAAGAACAATGTTCATTTGCTATTCCGCTAAAAACTTTTCACTTTTTTTAGCGGTGCAAAGGAACATTGTTCTCGTAACTTATTATCATGGACTTCCGCAAAGTAACGCCTGATCAAATCAATCACGTTGTAACCGTTTCAATGACTAAAATGTGACTGGTTCCCTTACTGTTCAGGGACAGAAGGTATATTTCTGTTTCCTAGCCCAAATACACTCAAGTTTTCGTTGCCCTAAAAAAGGGAAAACATTGCGAAGGGACGGTTTAATTCAGGTTTATGGGAAGTAGGTAATTGCTATTAGTCATTCGGATTTGACAGGCGAGGCTGAGCTGGGTTATTTTTTTAGTTTCGTGATCAATCGAGTCTGAAAGGGGAATGGATTGCCTTTTTAACCTGTTTGTGGGAGTGTATTTTTAGCTTTGCTGTTGTCTGTGTTTTCGAAAGGATGAATAGAAAGGCGGTATTATAGAATATGTAAAAATAGTGATGTGTATCCTACTAGCTCTTCGTTTGCGTGGACCCGGGATAAACTATTTATATGCTGTAAACATGTATTTACATGCTGTAAACTATCTTCGTACAATATTCCATCCATATTGGTAGAGCCGTTTAAGCGTGATTTAGTAACAAACATCCAAAAATCTAAACCTTCCAACATCCCAATTTTCGCATTTATAATATCAGTAGGATCCAGATAAGATTAGAAAAACCGTACGCGAGTCGTCATGGAATTTCAAGGAAAATGATTTTATAATGAAAAGTTATATATGTGAAATTTAATTAAGAAGAGGTTCTCAATTCGGTTGTATTTTTTTTCTTTTTTTTTAAATGTTTGTTACCTCAGAACTCCTTCATTTATGAGCTGATTCGTACAATTTTTTATTTGTATTGTAAGTATATGCATATATATTCCAGGTTGGTCCCATTTATTTCAAAAATCAAGTGGGATGATAGGATCCATGAGGAATTGAGGGAATTCCTCAATGATATTAGGCACGCGTGTAGTGATATTGGTATTTTCTATTTTAACTCGTGTATTTACACCCGGTAATCATAAATTTGGTGGAGTGGAATTGATGATGAAGACCACAGATGACCTATGGTTTTCCTTAATTATGTATTTAAAAGTACAAACGAACGTCACAGATTCCGATAAGATTCCGTTGAAATAGCAACTAATGAAGTGCCATAGGTGATCCTTGTGGAATCGACGGAAGTCCTCAAATATTATCGGGCCACATACAGCGATTGGGTTTTTTCCCTAATATTCAACGCATTTGCTCTCGGAAATCAGTTATGTGGTTAATTGGAAAAGAAATGTGGAAATGTTCACGTGGCTTGGCGGAGTACTAAATTAAAGTCGGTTGAAACTTTGTTTTTAAAGAAAATTGTGTAAGTACGATAAAATTTTAATGTTATAAGTATTGGGGTGTTGACCGACATTTCGATTGACGACGTATTGTAAAAAAGTTTGACCCAGTGCCAAATAGAGTGTAAGAATGCCAAATAGAGTATGTATGGCAGATTGGAAATGATTCTCTTTTCGTTTTTTTAACATTTTTTTTTAACATAAGTTTATAACAAAAACATTTTCTTCCCAGGAGAGTAAACTATTTATAATAACTATACAAACCCGTGTTTAAATGTCAATTATGTATGCGTAAACGAAACATATCAACCACAAGGTATATTTAACTGTAGGAAACTGTGATGTGAATACCGATGACAGAGACGCGCGATGCCACCGAAACGGAAAGGAAAGAGACGGAGATAAAGATGCGGGTACAGTGGGTAAAGTGGATGTGGCTGGGGATGTTGGTGGGGATGGTTGCGCGGGCGTCGGGGAGTGAGTTCCCGGAGAGGGAGTGCTGTGATCCCGTGTACCCTCCGAACACGGTTACGACGGCTGCGGCGCCGGTGACCGTTCCTGTCAGCAAGGCGGCAGGTAAGAAAAAGATTTTACGTCACTCTGGGCGTTAAGTGAGATTTACCGCCCACGGGCGCAGCGGCAAATCTCACTTCACACCCAGGAGGACGTAAAATTGTGTACGCACTACGGGCGGTAATTCGTAAAGCCCCAGATCGCATATTTATCGCCCTCACCTTCGGTTAGGGCCACAAACACCTGCGATCTGGAGCATTCACGAATTCACCGCCCTAGGTACGTAACGTACTATAATTGAATTTGCAGGGTATTTGTGTGTTATCAGGATGTAATTTTAGGTAGCTAGTTCATCCTAGATATCATCCCTCAAGTGGGTGCAATGGGGGGTGAAAGTTTGTATGGAGCTACGATATAAAATAATTCCACGCGGATGGAGTTGCGGACAAAAGACCCGTTTCAGTATATTTGAATACCTAGAGAAGTCTTGTAAGAGGGGTTTCTTTATAAAATGCTGCAATATGTGACGATTCTGCAATATGGCGAGTACTTGCCGCCATGAAAGAAGCAAACCTCTGGTGTCAGGCGGCAGTGGCACTGGAACTGACATTAGGAGAACGAAGATAGAAATCTGGTAGGGCTCATGTCCAGGCGTCACGGAGCGTGGCAAGCTCTGTTCGTAAACAGCGGTGTGGAAGGCAAGGGACCCACGAGATTAAAACAACACTTCCTTAAATTCGAGTAATAGAATACTGTAGAATAAGTTGGAAATTATTCCACCGACAAGAACCTTACTCTTAAATAGATGACGATGTATGTACGTGTGGAAGATTGTTTACTTTTTTAGAGCAGTTGGCATGGCGACGTTTTGCTATGATACAAACGCCATACAGGTATCGATTACAGATGAATGGCTAGTGTTACGATACAGTCGCTTTTAGGTCAAACCTCGCAAGTCAAATTTGACCAATTGAGCGAAGTGTAAATCGAGTTTTTTACAGTCACGGAAGTCAGAGGGGTAATCAATCACGTAACGTTTCGTACGCGCGTTAGAACAGTTTAGCTGTCCTTTTTCCATATAAAGACATTTAAAAATCAAAATCAAAATTAACTTTATTGCCATAACATGCCATAACTTACAAATATATATTACTATGCACTACAAGAAAAATACAATTAAATAAACTTAACTAAAAAAAGTATATTACAGGTTTTCTTAACTTATTGTTTAAGAAATTAAGAGTCCGCAGTAAGCTCGATTCTCCATACAAACGTAGTTACGCTCTCATTTTAAAACTACATGTTGGGTTGTAACGAAACTTAGCATGTACAATGACACGAGGTATATCTATGTGTGTAATTAATTTATGTGGCTTCAGATACCATAGTAAAAAAATTCAGCGAATTTATGAATTATTATTTTATTATTATTTATTTTTTAAGTTTTTCATACAAAACTTGTTTTTGCTGTATTTCGTTTATTTTATAAACTGGAACCATATACACTAATTACAGACATATATATACCTCATGTCATTGTATATCCAGTTTCTTTACAATCCAACACGTAGTTTTAAAATGAGAGGGTAACTACGTTTGTATGGGAAGGTGAAATTCGGCCGAGCTTACTGCGGACTCTTAAGTACATTTTATTTACATTTGACGTTGGCAATGGGTACCAACCTTAGCATGCGCTGAACGAGTGTCCAGCGCTGATTTTCAGTTTGGCCGTTTAGTGTGGAGGTACAATGCGTTACGTGATCGACCTACTGATGATAGGACATATTTTTGACGATATACCAAATTAAATACTCGAGTCTGGTTGAATAATTGATATCGTTTAGAGACTCGTATCCTCTGTAAAGGAGCTTCTACGTAATTTTCTATAAATCACCCGCAATAAACAAAGCCGATTTAGCGTTTCACGTAAAAACACGTATTTAATGTTTATATAGAAGAATATTCGTATTCTTCCTGTATAATAAGGTAGCCCGCAAACAAAGCTTTGCCTTTGTGTAAATAACGTTAGGAAATCTTTGAAGTCGAACAAATACACAAGTGGGGAATATCGGGACTGCTCTCCCGCGGGACGGCCGCGGAGGCTTATCATTGTGTTTCGGCAAACTATTGCGGAGATGACACCTTTGTTTTGACGGATACGACACGGGAACGACCGGTAGTAGCAGGTCGATCGCGTAACGCATTGTACGCGCCTCAGGTAGATCTATGTCAGTTTTTATATGGAAAAACGACAGTTAAATTTTCCTAACGCGCATTCATAACGTTACCTACTTGGTAGGTCATACAGTCAAAAAAACAAGTTTTCACGACTGAAACAGTTCAGTTCGTTTCAGTTCGTCACTGAAAACCAGCGCTGTACAGCATGCCACTGTCACAGCACATGCCGAGTTCGTTCCTTTTGTCACACAAATAATCTTGTTACTTGTTTTACCGTTATATCTATTTTGCTTATACTATTTGTGTGACAGTAAACATTTTCTTTCTTTCGTTCTTTCTTCAATAGTTCTGAGATCGCCGTCGTATTGCTAATTGCCCTACCAGTGCGTGTTTTGTATAACGTGTAACTACACGGTAGCAGCCGTGATTCTTCACAACACTGAAGACCGTGAGTACGCACGACAAGTGAATCCCGATGGTGAAGATTTTACGTGTGTGTGGCGTTCGCTGGCGATTCGAATCGCTGAAACAAACACAATCATGTCAATTGTTATAATAGTCTGTTGCATTTACAATATGATTTGGGTCTATTTTTTTTCGCTTGCGTTTACACGTTCTTATGGTACCTAAACGATTAAGGTATATGTTTCAATTCTCGACAAAAAACCAAACCTTGGCTTTGGCATAAGGTAGAAAATGTCAAGTGTCGGGCACTGGGCCGTTAACCTTATTCGAACAGTTTTCCATTCTAATATTCCAAGTGCGAAAATTCATTAACCACTTCTATCTGTTTTTCCGTGTAAGAACACGCAAAAACCGCAGAAAAGATCTATGAAAAAAAAGCTAAATACGTAATTTGAATTTCGACTTTACTTCCAGAGGAGAGGGATCACCTAACTTTTCGAACGTACGTTAGGACAACTCAACTGTAACTTTCACACACAAAAAGTTACAGTCATTCAGATCTAGGTACCTGACGCCAGTACAATTGTCCTAACGCCAGCGAACCCTAACGCTCGTTCGGAAAGGGATAACGGATATTCCCCCCGTGAAATAAACGATCGGGAGTAATCTCACAAGTTGTAGGGCTACTTGTCCAAAGTCGTGGGTAAATAAGGAACAAAGGTCGTGTCGTATAAAAAAATTTAACCGGTAAGGAGATTCTGTCAATCACTTGCACACTTCCCAAGCGTGGGCGGCGCCAATGGATTCAAAATTGATTATAAATATAACTGAGAGATAACCTTCATAAACCCCGACCACGCTTTAGCAGTTTAAAGAAAAATAAACCTTAACGGTAAAGTGAGTATTTGAATGTTATTGTTGAGATTTCATTCATTCAACGATAGAATTAGAATGTTAATTCAGGCGTTTAGGGGGAGTTGGGAAAAGGCTGTACGAAATATGCGTGAAATTTATTTCATAAGAAGTTTGATGTAGGTAGTTAAACAAGATCTATTTAATAGGTTCTACATCTATTATTATCCCATATGCTCCCACTGCGGAGCATATGCTGACCTATTTTAGAGAAGTAAACACGTAACGTTATCCCATACAAATATTTACATTTAGATCTGACGCGCGTAAAATGCGTAACGTAATCGCCTGGCTGGTTGGAAACACACATAATAAATAATAATAAAAATAAATATAAGGGGACAATCTTAATGAAATCGAACTAGCCCCATAATAAACTAAATGAAGCTTGTGTTAGGCAGACTATGACATATATTATATATAAAGACAGAAAACATTCAAGATTCAGCCACAATTTCCATTAATGCTCGACGTACAATCCTTTTATTTTTGTCTGAAAATCAGCGCTGTAGGTGACTGTCTGAGGCCTCGCCATAATGCTGAGACAGCGACCGATTCACTGCCGCGAAGACACACACACATTTTATGTCAATTGTATTACATTTCTACTCCCTTTGTCTCTGTGTGTCTTTTGTGTAGTGAATAAATGTCTTCTTTATTTCTTTCTTTCTTTCTTTCTTTACCCCATCGTCAAATTCGCCATTTATTTTTCTTCTCGAATGTCGCACATTGACTATCAAAAAATATAAAACTATCTTATTGCGGACAAGAAGAACATAAACAGTGCCGCTCGGGATTTGTCGTATTTTACGAACGTTTCCGAGGTCCTAGGGGATCCAGTCCGGCCGCCAATAAACGCGTGACGATCCCCGGCTTGCCGTCAGTTGACGGCGGGGCAATTGCTGAACTTTTGAAGCCGACGTACATCGGTTTTATTAAAATATGTTTCATCATATCAGCCGAAAGACGTGCACTGCTGGACATAGGCCTCCCCCAAAGAATGCTAAAGTGACCGGTCCTGCACCACCGCATCCAGCGGACTCCAGCAACCTTTACCAAGTCATCAGTCCACCTTGTGGGGAGCCTACCCACGCCGCGCCTTTCGGCACGTGGTCGCCACTCAAGAACCTTTCCGCCCCAACGGCCATCGGTTCTACGTGCTATGTGCCCCGCGCACTGCCACTTAAGTTTAGCGATTCGGAAGGCTACATCGTTTACTTTGGTTCTGCTGCGGATAGCCTCATTTCTGATGCGATCACGCAGAGAAACTCCCAACATAGCCCTCTCCATAGCCCTTTGCGTGACTTTGAGCCTTCTTATGAGGCCCATAGTAAGCGACCACGTTTCATTGCCATATTTCATCACTGCAAACACACTGGTCAAAGACTCTCGTCTTGAGACACTGCGGAATATTGGACGAAAAGATGTGCCGTAGCTTCCCGAACGCTGCCCAGCCGAGTCGGATTCGACGATTGACCTCTTTCTCGAAGTTGGACATACCTAACTGGATAGTCTGTCCTAGGTACCTATACTGCATAATCGTCTACAATCTCGAGCGTAAAGTGCATTTGACATGATCTTCGTCTTATCCATGTTCATTCTTAGACCAACTCGCTCGGAAGCTTTACTCAGGTCATCGAACCGCAGCAGTCAGCAAACCGAAGGTGAGTGATGTACTCGCCGTTGATGTTGATGCCTAGCCTTCTCCAGTCCAGAGTTTTGAAAACGTCCTCCAGTGCAGCGGTGAACAGCTTTGGAGAAATAACATCTCCTTGAAATATGTTTCACGTCACTGTAACTGCTGTTTGCAATCATTTTTCAGTAGCTACTGAAACCTGCATAATATCCGTTTTAACATGTGCAACAGATTTCAGTCTGAGAGGGTTATAACATTATATAACATTTTACTGAGTTTGCAGACTGGATAAAGTAAAATATGGCGCCAGCTGCTGTTTCCCGGAGTTAATCATCATCATAATCATTTAATTCGGATACTTGTCCATACTTGTTAGTAGCGCACAGAAAAACTCGTTTCCAGTGTAAGTAATTACATACAATTCATTATTATACAATTACAATTAGTTACTAGGGTTGAAGTGTGTTGTGGGCGATGGGCTAGCAACCTATCACTGCAATATCACATTTTGTCGATCTTTTATAACCACAGTTATGCTAAAAGTGGCGCTGGAACATAAGTTTCATGTGCTCTGCCTACCCCTTTTTGGAATAAAGGCGTGAACGTATGTATGTATGTACAATTAGTTATTAATTATTATTATTATAAATGTCAAACTTCTCAATTAATCAGGTTTTTTATAGTCAGTGTCAAGCAGGCCTGATGAAAAGCCGTCACCGTAGACTACGGACGCTCGCAATTCCAGGGAAACTCCAGATTTTAACGAAAGCAACTTACAATTGGTTATGTTTTTCACGTAGCTTAGAACCAGTTTCTGAGTGGATCAAATGTTTGTATGGGACTAGCTATAATTTGAGCGAAAAATAGAACCAAAAACAGGGTCAAAGGCGGAACCTCGCTGGCAATAAACGAAACGGCTCATACAAATTGACATAAGTAGTAATATTATGACGGCGTCGCAGCGTTACCTTCGTACTAACTGTTGTGTGGCAAATCACGTTAGTACATTGCTGTTTTGGTCGTGAAATACTGCTTTTAAGTCATCATCATGATCATCATATCAGCCGAAAGACGTCCACTGCTGGACATAGGCCTCCCCCAAAGAGTGCCACAATGACCGGTCCTGCGCCACCCGCATCCAGCGGACTCCCGCGACCTTTACCAGGTCATCAGTCCACCTTGTGGGGGGCCTACCCACGCTGCGCCTTCCGGCACGAGGTCGCCACTCGAGAACCTTTCCGCCCCAACTGCCATCGGTTATACGTGCAACGTGCCCCGCCCACTGCCACTTAAGTTTAGCGATTCGGAGGGCTATATCGGTTACCTTGGTTCTGCTGCGGATAGCCTCATTTCTGATGCGATCGCGCAGAGAAACTCCCAACATAGCCCTCTCCATTGCCCTTTGGGTAACTTTGAGCCTTTTGAGGCAGCCTTTTAAGTCAGAGTGGTTTTAAAATTAATATTTTATTAAAGTGAGGATTCTATTGGTTCTTCGCTCTTGACGAATAAAAAATTCATATTTTCTTGAATCTTTCTAGTCTAGGATCGTTTTATGCTTTTAATTATATTTTGTAATTTACTCTTTATTGTAATAGTCTGATGGTTTACTACCAACACAACCCTACCTTACAAATGTGTTTGAAACAGTTGTTTCAAACAACCCGCTAAATAACAAATGTGTCTTGGAATCGTCGTAACACGATATTCGTGACGCAGCGCAGCGCCTGCATAGGACAGGCTCTTAACAAGTCCGACTGTACAAGGCGCAAGTCACGATCAACTCGAGTGTGACGCTGTCGTCGCGTAATTAATGTAGACTGTACCGCAACTTCCAGGGCTGTCGGCCGAGTAAATATGTGATGAGGTGAGTTTGTTCATGGTTTGTTCGGTCATGAGTCTTTAGATGTTGGTTTGTTATGGGATACCAAATTTAGTGAGACTGTCCCGAGTAAATAAGTTGTACTGTGTAGGTATAATTAGTGGGTAAGAATAACGTTGAAAGTTCGATGAAGTAGCTGTGTGCATAAAAGTAGACGGGTAATTGTTATATCGACCGATAAATTTGACGGTTAGTTTAAACATTTAGGTGACAATACTAATCCCATAAAAAACATTCCATGTAAAAAAGAGGCCAAGTCTCGAAACTTCCACCGTAAAAAGTTGTGAGATATTTCGTAGTACCAAGTCTCAGGCATTCTTATTATTCTTTATTTGCTAGCTAAATAAAATTCTGCAACTTGGCAATCACACAACTTAAACTGCATTTATGGATTATTGTCTGATTGCCAAGTCACAAAATTTTATTTAGCTAGCGAATAAAGAATAATAAAAATACCTGAGACTTGGTACTACGAAATATCTCACAACTTTTTACGGTGGAAATTTCGAGACTTGGCCTCTTTTTTACATGGAATGTTTTTTATGGGATCTCACTTCTTTTTGTAGGTTATTGTGTTATCAATATCCCATTCACTTATATGGGATTACAAAGTTATTTATGCAGTTTATTTTTTTGCCCCATTCGCTACAAATATAACTTTGTAATCCTATATGATTACATGTGATTACACAGTTATTTATGCAGTTGTATCTAGAAAACTGGACTGAAATTGCAATTTTATTTTTGTCTTGATTTATTTATACACTAAACATTAATTGTATTCTAAATTTTGAAGCTTCTATATCTGCTAGAAGTGCCTTAGACTTTTGATGATCGGTGAGTCAGTCAGTGAGTGACAAAATTAAGAAACTTTGACTAGTTATAATGCTTAAACCACTGGTTGAAATTGGATGAAATTTGAAATATTTTTTCCATATCTCAGGACCATGGGGTCCCGGACTTTTGGAAGGCATGCGTGGGGCCGAAGACAACAGCGTAGAAGCCTTTTAAAACAAATATAATATAAAGCGAGGGATACACATGGCGGATACCATCTCCGAGCGCACAACATGATACAATGACAGCCAGACAATTAAGCAAAACGTCTGAGCGGCTGTGAGGTTGTCGAAAGGTGAGTCTGCGGTGCGCCAGATCCCGGTAATCCGTTCCAGGGCCGCCGGCGTTATGACATTTTACACTTCCAACCTGGCGATTTATTATTATTATTTATTCATTAAGAAATAAACAATAATACAACATAAACAAGTACAGGGTCCAGCAAAACCGTTTGTAAAGTTTGACTGTGGGATCGAGCAGTCTCTACTCTCTTCTAATTATAATATTTATCCACTAACTATTTATTGTTCGATTGTTCCTTATTATTATTCTTGTTTTTTCATTTTTGCAATGTACATATTTAGAATTTT
Organism: Epinotia bilunana; assembly: GCA_947049275.1. Lineage (NCBI taxonomy): Eukaryota > Metazoa > Arthropoda > Insecta > Lepidoptera > Tortricidae > Epinotia > Epinotia bilunana. The sequence goes on along the minus strand of OX346275.1, from coordinate 8,726,082 downwards.
GACTTTCATTTATATTATTGTTATTCTTATACACTCTGACGATCTTTTTGTGAATTCATGCTATTTAATTTTCAAAAAATGACGTCAATTTTCAAAATGAAATAAATGAATCTAATCTAGTCTAATCTATCTACGTCTATAGGTACAATAATTATTTTATGCGTTTGACAAGATAACTACGCAGCTTTTTACCCAGATTAGATTTATTGGCTTCCTGCCTGATGTCAGAGGGCAGCCTGTTGAGTATGTAGGGTAGGCGTTTCCGGAGACACCTATCGCCGTAGTACGAGTAATTAGTGACCCTCGGCACGACAAACTTGCCCGCCGACATCGACCTGGTTTCACAAACATCGTTACGGTGTAATTGTAACTGGGTGTGCTCATGACTGCCATGATTATTTAATACTAATAAATATTTATGATTAAGGCTCACCGGTAGAATATTACAAATTTTGAACAATTTTTTTTTATTATTGACTAACAGTTTTATGAATCTTACTGGCATACACTAATTTGTTTATGTCAAATTGTTTATGTTATATGTACTTAATACTGTACAATAACGTGTGACTGCCAATGCCGTGATAAATTAAATCAAGTAGCCCATCGACTATTTTTAATTCGTACATACATATAATTCATTTGTAAGTTATTAGTTGAATAGGTAAATTGCATGGCGCGAATCAAAAGGTTCAAAAATGAAGTTCAGATTGGTTTCCACAATAGGTAATCATCATGTAATTAGTTTACGTAAGATCATTGTAATTGAACGAGCGAGCGAAGCGAAGGAAGTTCTCCGTTTCAGCTAGGGCAACAAATATTTTCTATGTGAGTGAGTTGATGATGATAATTATAATTATATATACCTGTGTTTTCTATCCCATTTTGTAAGGTGTTTTCTGAAGATGCCCGAATCACTGTAATTTGTAGCATTTCTGTGTAATACCGTCGTGTTGTCCTGTGTTTTGTAATTCTTTTGTGTTTTTGTGGAACCTCAAACAAAAGTGTTTGAAAATATGAATGCTGGAATTCCGAGATAAAGCCGATAATTTTTATTTTGTTTATTTGTATATAGAATGTAAATAGTATATATCTTTCATTACCTTTGTTTTCTGTCCCTGATGTGGCGAAATGTACAATGCACAATTGTTCGCACATGAGGTTACACTTCTGTCTTCTTCTCTTATATCCTTTTCTTTGTTATATCTTTGGGTTTTCTATTGCTTAAGATATAAACTTGTTGGAATGCTGTACGGTACGTGCGACGTGCGACCATGTGCGTAAGGTGAAAATAATAATTTCACTGTTCGCAGCCAGATGGCGCTGTTTGACGCAAGCGCAGCGGCTGCGTTCAGTTTTAGTAGGCCGTGTGGCACGTACAGCAGAGAACGTAATACTTACTCAAAATGGTCTCGCCGGAAGACCAGCGCTGGCTCGTGAGCCAGCATTATGCTGAGGCGGGACCATTTCATAGCAAATAAATAGTTTTAAGTACCTAATTAAATAGTATTACATGTGTGTATGTGATATTTATATTTGTTTGTTACGAATAAATAATTTTCATTTTTCATTTTCTATGTCTGGCTGTTGGGCTGTCTGGCTGTTCTCCTGTACTAACAGCATTTCTCAACCGATTTTCGTGAAATTCTGGGAGCCAATTCAATATTAATATAGAATTATTTTTTAGGAAATTTTATGCAATCATGTATCGATTAAATCAGATAAACGATAATGTAGTCAAAAATCATATATCTGAAAATTAGACCTTATTGTTTCTTAATCTAGTCAGAACGGCGTTTCAAAGCACACGATAATTTACAATACACCCTCCTTGCTATTTAATCACTTATCGCTGTGGATAAAACATGCCTCACTTTCTGACAAGACATGTATATACGAGTGCGAGAGTGACGGATATCTACCACAACGATAAATTATAAACTGGCAGCCTTTCCACGCAGGTCGCCAGGATTATTACTCAATATCGCGAAACTATATTTCGGTAAAATCTCTGTACTATTATAATTGTTATGCAATCGCGTGTCACTCGCACCGGCGCCCCGCCCTATCGGCCACCATCGGCTTATGTTTATGGAAGCAAATGCCCGCAATTACCTGCCTCGGACTCTGCCCGCAAACGTTAAATATTTCCTATTTATTAAGGCTTGGATCACTTTAATAAAAGTTAAAGTGCGACATCTTGACCTCGCAAGTTGGTTGCCCCGTAGTATTTTAGATAGTGGGTCGATTACCTTTTTCTCGTTATTTATAAATCTTGTAATCGCGGAGGTAATACCGAATTTCTTAGAAAAAATATTATATTGTTGACTCCTAGTATGCAAAGGAGATGCCCCATCTTAAATTGGGTTTTCGAGTGTCACGAAGCTCAAACACATTGTGTTTCCGATCCTGTTTTCCTCGTATGTCGCGGGTGCCTAGCAGAGAGAGTGTTAATATGGGCAGGCAGAACACATGAAACGAGTTTTCAGTGTCACTTCAATTATAGGATCAACTCGTTCACCTCCACGCTACGCCATAGTTCGTAGAAGTTTAACACATTCACTGCCAGGAACTACGGTTAACGTAGCGGGCGCTCAGTTCGTAGACGCTTTCCTATACTTTGCGGGAAAATCACGGCATCAGATACGAATTTGTTGGCAGTGTGAATGTGTTAACGCTACGCGCTACGATCGTAGCCGATCCCGCGGTTTTCCACGTATGCAGCGGAAAGCGACTACGGCGTAGGCGTCCGCTAGACGGGTTCCTAAGTAGTGAAAGTGTTCTATGAACTGACAAGCAAATTAAATGGTAAAAAAAATAAGATTTGATAAGGCAGTGATAGGTTGCCGGCCCATAGCCCACTACCCTACTCACATAACCAGAGATGGGCATTTCGTAATTGATTCCTGATTACACGATTACTTGTTTTTACTTTACGCTAGTGGGTGTCAGATTACTTTTAAATGTGTGTAGTGGTTTACAATACCGATTCCAAAGGATTGGATTACAAATGTAATCATAGCACTAGTATTACAGTAATTTTGATTATCCAAGTAATCGATTACTGGAATGTAATCGTGTAATTGATTCCAAAAGTAATAGATGACGCCCATCTCTGCACATAACCAACTCTACGTTTTTTTTACATATTAAGGGACAAGAAAATCACTGTAACACCTGTGCTTATACCATTATGTTAAATGTGAATAAACGACATTTCATTTCATTTCATTTCACCAATGGGAATAAAGGGGGTGCAGATGGTGGTGCTATTGTAACCGGACACCACACTATGGTGCGCACGATTATTTATTTTCTCAGACCGACTCCTATGCTCATTTAAAGTCAGGGAACTTAATATCGAATTAAGTTCCCTGACTTTAAATGAGCATAGGAGTCGGTCCTTTGCTCCTTTTCCCTGTCAAACTCCATTCGTAGCAAAACCTCTCATAGAGTTCTGACGCATCTGTTTTAATTGGCACCGACTGGGTTAGCGTGAGTACTTGTGTTAGATTGTTATATTCATATATAGAGAGAAAGAAAGAAATATAGATTTATACACAAATATACAGGAAACACATATCCTACTAATATTATAAATGCGAAAGTTTTTGTTTAGATGTTTGGATGTTTGTTACTCACGCTTAAACGGCTCTACCGATTTAGATGAAATTTTGCACGAAGATAGTTTATAACCTGGATTAAAATATAGGATAGTTTTTATCCCGGGTCCACGCGGACGAAGTCGCGGGCGGAAGCTAGTAATGTATATATAGAGTAAGCAGTCGTTTTTCAGAAAACGTCTATCCAGCGTACCTTTTAACTCAAGATTCTTGCCGACGCGAAATATATCATTATTTTAGTGAATTTGACTCCAGGTTGGTCCGCGAGGTCGCAATCGCCAAGGGAGGCACTCCAAGGCGCTTGTTCGGATAATCGTTTGAATATGAGCATCTTTTCCACCAGATTATATGAACAACGTCTTCTTATGAACTCTTATTTGGAAAAAAAATGCGATTTGCCATATCGCAAAGTGCTCTCGCAACACTAGTTGCAAGGTGGAGTTAACGGCGCCGCTGGCGCGCGGTAAATCTTATATTTCATTTCATTTATTTCATTGCATGTCACATCTTAGGCACTTTACAGCACCTTTTTTTGAATCGCGGGCACTCAAGTGGTTATATCTTCTATAAAAACAGCATTTTCTTGAAAGCTCCTTTAGCTTTTAGCATATTTCATCTTCCAAATTGCGTATCCATCTTAACTAGCACCCGCGATTGCTACTCGCTATTATAGAAATTATGTCACTCCCTCCCATACACTTATTAAATTTATGCAAGTCGATGTAAACGACATCGCAAGAGTCGGGTCTCTTACGCTCTATGCTTCAACTGAGCGAATTTCGGCCCTATTCAGTTTACAAAAGGTTCAATCTCATGTGACAGTAAGACTAATTCGTATTTTTGTATACTGAGACACTGAATCGAGTCTAGACACCATAAATAATGTAAATGAACGAGTCAAGCTTAGGAAAGATGATTTTTTATGTAAATTATTTGTTGAAAAAAACTAAGGGTTTTTTAAAAGCAAAGATCTTTTGATGCTTAAGTTCTTTTGTGAGTGGAAAGTTTTTGTGATGGACTTGACGTTTATTTTCAAGATATTTGGTGTTTGTTTTCGGTTTGGGCGAAGGTCACCAAATTCGTAATAGGTTTCATTCTGACTCATCCAGATTCTTATTTAGTCAGGTTCCGAAAGTGTCCAACTCTTATGAGGTCGTGATAGTAATAAGTTGAATACTGGTTATGTCAAATTCGCTAAGGAATAAATTCTGAGGAAGTCAGATTTTAAGTAACTTCAATTAGAACGAAAACAAATTATGGCTGCGTCGAATTCATTAATAAAGCCTTTTCTGATGAGGTCAGATACTGGATACAAGTCAAAGCTAAGATATCAGGGCCATTTCGCAAGGATACTAACAATTATATTAATTAAGTTAGTGCCACCGATGGTCAGTTAGCTGTGTTGTCGATAGTACTTCTAGAACAAAAATATTGTTGGTTTCGGTATCTGAATTACCCGTTGTTAAACAATTGTTAAGCCATTTTATAAAAGAAATAAAATGTTTAACAAACGTACTTATGCCGGAAATCTACGTTTAAATTTTTTTTTTATTGATTTATTTACAAATTCACGAACGACGTGGCACCCAGTTTCAAGTATTAAAAAAAACCTCTAAAAGAAGTTATCAATGAATTTAACGAAACATTTCTTCTTCGAAAACTATTCTAGACCGTCTCAATATTGGCGTGAAAAGTTTTGTTCGTAAATAGTTTATGAAAAAAGGTAAATTAAATGTTTAACGAGTTCACAAAAGCGATGAACTTTAGTGGGTGTAGCTTAGGCACGCGATATTATGCCAAGGATTCATAAACTCGATAAAGAGAAGAATAAGATGATCACTTCGAAAAAACTGCGGCATTTTTTATAAGGGCTGGGACATCTAATGAATTTCAATTGCAACTGGTATGGCAACTACCCTAGGTCAGCTAATAGGTGTTCTGTAACGATACTTATCACTCGTGCTTGTCTAATGAGTCGTTATATTGGATGATATTAGTTAATTTAGTTATTACTACTGTGCGGAAATGCATAATATATGTTAGATGCTTATAATTCTAATAAAGCAATATTGTTATGACAATTCGCGGACGTAATTAGATGGATGAAAAATATATAAATCAATGGTATAAATAAATACCTGCTAGACCTCTCATTTGGCGCAAACAAAAACTCCCAATATAATGTTACGCGTAAGAGGGTCTGAGCCAGTTTTAATGTAATCAAATTTATTCCGAATTTGAGTCCCGACTCCTGATTATTCAAAATATAACACGTCAACTCTGCATGATTCCATTACTTTTTTTAAAGTGTGTTTAATTTGATTAGATTATCCCGGCGTTATATTCACTAACAGAATTCGCTGCGCACATTAACTTCTGTGTAAAAACGAAGAAAGGTGGTTATACAAAAATAGAAGTACTTTGTATGTATAAGTATGCATCATTGAGAAAATTTAGCCAGTTTTACTTTATAATGGAACATTTCAATATTAGATTGGTATCTGTGAGTTGTTGAGTTCAAAGCGAAGTGGCCTTTAATTTAGTTCATTGCCTTGATGTTTTACAATTCGCACTTTTCTTGAACACTTTGTTTGGAATTACTTCAAAACTAGAAAATATTTATTATTAATTTATGACATGACATCAAAAAAATCATTGTAGCACTCTTTGGAGGACGCCTATGTCCAGCAGTGGACGTCTTTCGGCTGATATGTTGATGATGATCAAAAAAATCAGGTATTAAACTTAACCAAGCCCGTCAATAATTATTTATTACCTGCATAGTGCGCTGTGTTAAGCTTTATATTTAGAATTTCTTTTTTCTTTTGTAGAGTATGTGTAATTAATTTTGTAATTAGTTGTGGCAATAAAACATTTTTTTTTTTTTAGATGTACATTTTGTTCAAGTTTACGTTGAACTAGTTGTGTAGTTTATACCTTAAGGGGCTACCCAAGGTTTTCATCGATTTTTTTGACAAGTTCTGAATCGTATCTCCTACTTTTGCACTAAAGATAGAATTATAAGTAAAACGGCTATCGGTTCTTCAATCTTTTATCTCTATTTTTGTCTACCGGATTTTGAAACAAATCAATACTTAATTTTGATGATTGCCTAAACTTTCCTCGATAGAAAAAAAACCAAAGTTGGGTCTTTATTTTCCTTTTTTTACTCAGCCTACTCAAACAATACATTATTCACGACAGAATCATGTTAATACAATAGGTATAGTGAAAAAGAGATGTAACACTCTTCGGGAATAGGGTCGAATTTCGATAAATACCTAACTTAGAGACGTTTTATTTAAATTTGATAAAGTGAGATTTTAGACGAGATAAAATACTATAGTATTAACTTGATTCTGTCGTAAAATAATGTATCGTTTGAGTAGGCTGAGTAAAAAAGGAAAATACAGACCCAACTTTGGATTTTTCTTTCTATCGAGGAAATTTCAATCATGTATCGATAAAATCAGATAAACAATCATATAGTCAAGAATCATATATCTGAAAATCAGACTTTGTTGTTTCTTAATCTAGTCAGAACGGCGTTTCAAAAAACACCAGCCTTAAACAAAATAACACCGTTCTATTGTTTGTTTGTCTAATTAGTAGTTCTCAGCGGGAACGGTATGCGTCACAAAGAGGGGTAAGCCGGAACATTTATCAAAGGCTTAGGCGGCGTTCAATATTTTTTCCAGGTCGGGCTTAACAGGCCTTCTGGAGATTAGATTTCGGATTGGGTTCTGAGAAGCACGGCTGTAGTGTTATGTTCTAGATTCCTTTTACATTTAAAATTTGTTTAAGTATTATATCTAAATTGCTTTGTCACTGAAGCGCCAAGTGATACTTTTGTCGAAATAATAATCTTTGATAAACTTTTACGATTTTTACTGTCAATCTTACACAAATTAACCTAGCCCCAAACTGAGCAAAGCTTTTACTTAGGGTACTAGACGACGATATTGTATATACATACTTATATAGATAAATAAATACTTAAATACATAGAAAACAACCATGACTCAGGAACAAATAATCGTGCTCAATCACACAAATAAATGCCCTTACCGGGATTCGAACCCGGGACCTCCAGCTTCGTAGGCAGGGTCACTACCAACTAGGCTGCAGAGGTCGGTCAAACTATTTCTCGCATTATTTTTACTAAACGGTACTTACTTACGTAAAAACGATACATTTTTTTATTCACTTGTTTGAGGTCGCAAATGTTGGTTGCAAATAATCGAGGTTGGTTGCAAATGTCTATTTAGAGTAGGTAAATAAATAAATTGATTGATGTTACTCGAATACGAAAGTGTAATAGAGACGGAGATATACATTACCGTAGTTGGCGTTTCGCAGTAGCCGCTCTGAGATCTCTATAATGCACACCCAAATAATCAGCGTCCACTATCTCCGTCTCTTTTAATCCATGCACAAAGAGAGAAACAAAGATACGTGAACATGTATACCACGGAATAAAGAATCCATGGATTCTTTATTCCGTGATGTATACGAACTTCTAGGACCGCTACTTCTGCTACTTATTGTATATTATTTAAAATTTTCTAAGAATCGACAAGTATTCCAAAACATACTTAACATGCATGTAAAGAGATAAAACTTCGTAAAGTCCCGGCATAAGTTAATTTCAATACAAGATAAGGACGCGGGAATTTCTAACAAACTCCCGATATCGAATGGGAAAGTTTAGGGTCTTATCGCTTGGCTGTGTGAGATGTATCTATACTAAGACTATAATCATTTTGTACCGGAGTTTTCCGGCCAGTTTACTTATTATTTCAAGTATTTATTTAATCGTATAGGGATAGGGATCTGTAGAATAGGCGAATATCTATGTGATATTTTTATAGAAGCGCCTATTTCGCCGAAAGTGTTGTCGCTCATTTAGCATCACCCAGGGGACACGTGAAGGGTTGTGGTAGGCAAATCCTGCGGACGCGAGCAACAGATTGTCCCCCAAAAATGGTGATAAACGCAAGTCACATATTAGCACGGTAGGCTTTTGTACTAGTATTTTTTTTGTAACATAGGTAAGTATATCATTATAATTTAACCCTTTAATTCGCAAATAAACAGCCAAGCTCCTTAGTTCAAGTCTCGGTGACGCTGAATAGTCCAAACGATTCTGGTCTGGAGAAAACAACAAAAAGACGGTCTACGACTATGTTAAGCTGAGTGGACGTGGCGAACTAAAGGGTTTTTGAAGTATTTTTTGTGCAGAAGACGGTTGAAAAATATATTCCTTGATTAGAGATTCCCAAAAACAAAATTGTACCATTTCCAATAAATCTATTTGCAACTGAGGGTAAATATCCACCAGGGATGAGTGAAGCTGTGTTTCCATATATTTGAAAGCTGTCAAGCTTACGATAAAGATAAGACAGAAATTAACTTTATTGCCTAAAAAATAAAAATACAGTTAGAAAATAAAAGGTAAAGGCTGGTAAAGTGCATAAAATGTATAATTTATTTATTTATTTATTTATTTATTGATACATGGAAAACCAACAGCGCAACATATTTATAGACAAAATAATAAATCCATATAGCCAATTACAGGTTCTCACTTATAGAAATAAACTAACAAAGAAATCTATAGCCAAACTTTAACTTAGCGTACATTACGACGCACAGTAACCATCGCGCACCAATAGCAAGCATGGCAATGCAGAAGTGACAGGTTCCCGCACTAGGCTAGGCCTGTATCGCGGGAAACGAGGTTCCCATTTAGTGTCGTGCTTATGTCATTGTTTACAATAAGTATAGCTTTACATGAGGACTAATAATTATTATTATTATATTATCTTAATTAGCAATGCTTCAGCCTCGTCGTAACTCTGATGACAGCCAGTTGAAAAGAAGCCTTTTAGCCTCCTTACCTTACTTAAATGATACTTCAATAGTATTGTAAATTGTGGAGTTACGCGAGGTGTCAAATATTAAATTACATTTCGCACATCTCTGTTTTCATTCAACCTTTATAAACTTCAGGAAGTTCCTGATGAAACGTCAAAAATACAGTTGCGACCTGAAACTGACCCGTAAAGTGTGAAGTTATTATTATTTCAGCACTCGACGAAGTTACGGAGATTGCTCGGTCTTCATACAAATTACACGACCGCAACGCACCCGTGTCTGAGGTCGGTGTCCGGGTTTACCCGGGTTTATATGAAACTATATATAGATGTGTGTTTGTGTGTGAGCTAGTTTTAACCCCATTACTGACATTTATCAAATTGAATAGCTTAAAACTTAGTTTCACTTCCCCCGTCCCAAAGAGTTCGATGTGGTCTCACCCGTAAACTAAAATTAGAGTAGGTAATTGAATAAAAATTTAATTACGAAAATATTTTCAGTAATAACTATTGTGTACGTACAGTACAGTAAAAATAAATCAAAAATTATTCGTGGAGGTATCCACCAGCCAATATGGAGCAAATATATAATTTAAAAATAGGTTGAGAGTTAACTCACCAAAATATAGTGTAATTAGCAGTAAAACAGAATTTTGTACACTTATTTTGCATGAAATTCAATCCATACTAATATTATAAATGTGAAAGTGTCTGTCTGTCTGTCTGTTTGTTACCTCTTCACGCTTAAACCGCTGAACCGGTTGAGATGAAATTTGGTATGAAGATAGTTTGGATCCCGAGGAAGGACATAGGATAGTTTTTATCCCGAAAACTATCCCCGGATGGGGTGAAATTGGGGATGAAAGTTTGTATGGTGCTGCGATATAAACGAGTTCCACGCGGATGGAGTCGCGGGCAAAAGCTAGTATTAAATAATTTTACTACTTCACTTCACAACAAAGTTTTAAGGGTCTCACAGTCCGTTCGTCCCTTTTCATCCAGTGCGGCTAATTCCACGGCCCTCGGCAGACGGAGGTTGACAGGAGTCTGCGAGTGGATATAAAAATGTCAAATGGTTTTTATATCGTTTGCCTTTTATCGATGGCTAAGGTATGGACGTGGGTAGAGATAGTTTTTGAAAAATATCTTAATAGTTACTTATTGGGTAACCTTTTGGAAGACTTTTGTAAGATCGAGGTGCTAAGTTGTCCCGGCGACATAGACTACCCGTCTCATTCCTAGCGTTCTAGTTAGAAAGATACGGATACGTAGTCTATCTCGCCGCGTCACAGCTCGTGGGCCGTCCTTTATGATAGCGGTGCTAAGCGCCAGCCGTAGCGCATCGCAAGTAAATCTCAAGCAAAAAGTAAATCATCATATGATGTAGAGTGCTACGCTCGTAGCCGACGGACCACGGTTTTCCTCGGATATAGAGCGGCGCGTAAGTGACTACGGCGTAGGTGCCCGCTAAGCGAAAGGATTCGCACAGAGCGGCGCGGCGCGGTATTCTGTGCGGACTCTTTCGTATTAGTTCGAACATTACAACCGGTACCGCCTCCGCGCCGCTTCGCCATAGCTGTCAGTGCGTTTCGGCCTGTGTTAACTCATTCACTGCTGAGCTGCACTCGTAGCACTAAGCCGTAGTCCATAGAAGCATAATTTTAACACTTTCGCTACCAAGAATCGCTACGCGCTATGTTCGTAGCCGATCCTGTGGTTATTCTCGTATGTAGCGAAAAGCGACTACAGCGTAGGCGCCCGCTAGGCGGGTTCTTGGTTGCGAAAGTGTTAATATGTAGCCGAAAAGCACTGAATGGGTTAAAGTTGTTAAGCAAAAAACGGTTAACACTTTAAAACGACTATGAAATGGACTTTGCAGAAGATTGACAGAAATATGCTAACTTAAACATTTCATATACTAGTTTCTTACTTTACAAACATGATTATCTGGAAACAATATTCTCGGAAAAAACCTTTTGAATTTAAACTTTACTAGGACTGAATTATGCTGACAATTAGATAAATACTAGAATTTAAATATTTTTCTTTATTATTTACATCAAACATCGCATAAATTTAATCTTGAGGAAAACCCTTCCTGTTATCCTCATAAACAAAATAAAGGCTGGTTAAAGTATTTACTCCAGGAGGATTTTTACAAGAAGGTTTTGTGACAATAAAATTCACATCGTCAGTAAACACTGGCATGTCTGTACGTGGCTTTGCGTTGGAGCGAAGGGTTGTCCCTTTTCGGCCAAGATTCGGCATTCGGCTCAAATTTCTGTAAAAAACATACACAGAATAGAGAAGGCAAAGAAGATGCACTGTTGCTCACACATACACTACCACAATCGAAATCCTATCATACTATCCTAATTTTATAAATAGTTGGGAAAAATGACTACCGATATTTAGCTGACAAAATTTTTTTTCCCTGCCTGCCTGTTTACTGCACTCGACTCGGTTTATAAGAGAATTAACCGAATAAAATAGACATACAATGCTACCATAGATTTACCTTGTTCGAGTCTGATGAGAAAAAAGTTCCTATCACAAAAAAATGCAGCACATTTGAAAATAACTCACGCTGGTCACAAAAAATGCATAGTGGCGTAATAGATACGTAAACCTAAAAAGCTTATTTCGTAGGTAAGATTGTTTTGCATATTAAGAATTGGAAAAAAATGCCTTGCTGGCCAGACTCTATTAGTGAACCTGTATAAAAAAGTGAAGGTCATCTTTAGTTCAAATTTCGGCCAAATTTGAGTTTAACTAGTGCTAGTCCCATCATTAGTCCTTGGAAAAAATGCCTGTGATAGAATTGCTGGCTAGACTCTTAGTGACCCATTATAAAAGGTAAGGTCAATTGTCGTTCAAATTTCGACTAAACTTGATTTAAACTAGGGATGGTCCCATCACTAGTCCTGGGAAAAAATGCCTGTGATAGAATTGCTGGCTAGACTCTTAGTGACCCATTATAAAAGGTAAGGTCAATTGTCGTTCAAATTTCGACTAAACTTGATTTAAACTAGGGATGGTCCCATCACTAGTCCTGGGAAAAAATGCCTGTGATAGAATTGCTGGGTAGACTCTTAGTGACCCAGTAAAAAAAGTGAGGTCAATTGACGTTAAAATTTCGGCCAAACTTGATTAAACTAAGGATGGTTCCATCACTCAAGCCCAGCCAGCCCAAGGCTAGTGTGAATAATTGATCCCGTCCCTCGAGCCCTCGGTTTGAGCTCCAGTAATCGTCAGTCACTGCTTAGTTTTATATTTGTTCTCAAATAAATACCTGCTCCATTCTTGTTTTGTTTGAATACTTAGTTTGTTCTAGTTTAAATTGTAAATGTGGGGTAAATACGGGGTGGAAGTGGAATACAGGCGGTTAATTAGTTTTATTTCTAACTTCGGACTGAAATTAAAGTTACATGTGAATGTTTTAGTGTATTTCTCGATTGGATAAGTTTTATGTATGTCATTAAATAAAGGAGACATTTTGATTCGAGCGGATTTGTACGTTGGTGACCAGAAAATTTGTTACCAGCCTTAGCCGTAGCGTTGCGTAAACTTACGTACATTACGTAGCTTTCGAACAAATCGCAAACGTCTTAAGAAAGGAGTTCATTTTCCAAGATGGCGGGTTTCTGCAAGGTCCTGGTGCAGGGACTTTTAGGAGATGAAAACGGGACCTCCAGTAAACATCTGTACCTTCGTCATACTACCCGTGATTTAGAGGTTTGAGAATCTCGACTGTATTAAACACCAATTGGCCCTTAGTTATTGACGATTTTGCAATTCTTTCTATTACATAATACTGTTAGTTAGCAACAAAAGCCGGTATACTAAAAAAAAGCAATAGGCCGATAATGGGTAGGCAGTTTGTCTATGAGCGTCGCATAGCTTCGCGTGCCTCCCGCAATTACCGGCCAATTCATTCGTTCGCCTTGACTTTCGACTCCAAGATACACCCCGCCAACTTACCCATGCATCCTTCGGAGACCTTACATCGACCACAGAAGACCAATAATCGAACGATTGGTATTCAAGTTAATTTGGTAAAGCCATAGGTCTACCAAGCTATCGGCGATAGGTTGGACCCAGCATTGATAGAAAGTCGACTGTCACCTTATTGCCATTGGAAGTATATTTGGCAGGCAAGAGGTTTAGTTTGAAGGTCGGGCTAGACTTTTTTTAAATAATGAGATGATCGAGGGTACGCTGATTTACGGTCTTCGTTGGATTTTCTTTGTAGTATGTTTTTCAGTGTATTACAACATTCAGGGGCTACATACATAGTACCTACACATAAAATAAATAAATATTAACAGATTGAACTATAGTAAGCTTAATAAGGCTTAGGTATGATTAGGTGATACTCGTTCGTCAATCATTTATTTCTTAGAATATGGTACAATATTGGTTAGTAGAGGGTGTTAGGTCAGCATATTCTGCCGCCTATGGATCGGCGTAGAAATATTCAGGTACTTATTCTATACAAATATACATACATTTTTTTTTTAATTCTGAAACAAAATAATAACATTTGTCAAGTAACCATGTAAACACTTTCTTCTGGATTTTAAAGTCACCTGGCAGTCTATTAAATAATTTTATAGCCCTAAAATGTGCGTTCGAGTTGGCAACTTCGAGCCGTTGTATAGGTACTTTTAAGCAGATAAGGAGACCCCGCTCTTCCATTATCTTGGATCGGGTGTGATATATAAACAGTACTTAAACTATAATTCAGTAATAGATGTAAATACTTAAAGACATAGAAAACATCCAAGACAGACGCAAATACTTATTCATGGTCACCGCACGAGAATTTGCCCTTATTATTATTACAAGCTTTATATTAACTTGACTTGTTCGTATGTAAGTATAAAAGTATGTAAGTAAGTTGTCCGTCAAAATTTGCAATCCATTTTTCAGTCACTTGCCGTTATCCGATTGAGTTGAAATTTTGGTTATTAGTATAGTTTGGATGACAATTCAATATTATGGTACCATCGAGCTGATCTAATGATGGAGACAGAAGGTGGCCATGGGAATTCAGTATTTAACCGACGTAACCCCGTCGAGTTTGGGCTCGTTAGAATCGTGTCAATGAGGAGTTGATGACGGTATACAGAAAAGTACAGTCGGCAATAAAAGCTTGTACCAAAAATAATTTTTTTAACAGAAACTTATTAAACCCGAGGCAAAAAGAGGGGTGTTATATGTTAGACGTGTCTTTGTGTCTGTGGGATGGTAGCTCCTAAACGAATGGACCGATTTGAATGAATTTATAAAAACGTTTAATTCAGAACCAGGTCCATATGGGTTAGTAAATATTATCTTATTATAACAAAGACAAGTTTAAAGATTTGAATGCGGCTTTTTGTCCAAAAATGACCGTTAGTAAAATCGGTACAGCCGGTTTTGAAATATTAAACTGAAATAAAAATGTCGGGGGTTCATTAACTTTTCTAATTTGTTAATTATAATTTCTATCTTACCAAATCAGAATGACAGAGACATGATATCATGGAATGCCTTTTGCTTTCTATAATGAAATAACATATACCCACAACATATACTTTTTATACAACGACGGTGGCAAACAAGCGTACGGCCCACCTGATGGTAAGCGACACCGCAGCCTATAGACGCATGCAACTCCAAAGGAGTAACATTGAGGATTCGCTGTGTCGACTCGACAGCTGAAGGAACAAATTCCCTCGCTCTCAACACAACGCATCTTCGGGAGCTCTGGCGACCTTGCTCACCTCCAGGAACACAACACTACTACAGAGCAAGTTGTAGTGTTATTATGGCCGTGGTCTTCTGCAAGGCGGAGGTACTTCCCCAGTTGGGCTGCTCCACATTCGAGCGGGATGACATTCCGCTGTGCCCTACCTCACCAAAAACCCCCCCAACCTACTTCAATGAAAATTATGATAACCCTTATATTTCATTTCGTCGAAACTAATCTATACTAATGTAAAATGAAGCTAGTGTCATCACACTTCGTTTCAATGTGTTGCGCATGCGCACACTGCGCAATAGTTTTGAGATGCCGTTTGGACCGCTCTAGTCAGTGGCGTATATTGACAGTGACAGTTGGGAGCGGTCACTTTTTTATTGGAAATTGCAATGTAACGAAAGTGTGTGTTATAATTAAACGGTATAGATAATATTAAGGAATGGAAGAATTGCACTTATCCTTACTAAGCATAAATGCGAAAGTTTAGATGTTTATATGTTTGGATGTTTAGATGTGTGGATGTTTGTTACTCAATCACGCTGAAACGGCTCAATTTGGGTGAAATTTTGCACGAAGATAGTTTAAAGCCTGCATTAAAATATAGGATAGTTTTTATCCCGAGTCCACGCAGACGAAGTCGCGGGCGGAAGCTAGTTATAAGATAAATTGTAGTTATAAACTCGTAATTAATAAACATGTTTTCTCTTTACAGAGCAACACGATTTAGTTTTTATTTCATCGCTCCTGTCCAGAACAACAAATTATACTAATACCAGCCCAATTCTAACTATCTGGAGAGTCAAGAGTTCATCCACTCCATCAAAGATAATGATCAAATCAGAAGACATTAGCGTCACATTGAATAGTGATCTACGATATATGATGCTCGATAGTTGATTACAAAGCGAACACAACCATTAATGTAAGAAGGTCGATTCGAAACGTGTTACGCGTTCAAGGTTTTAATGTGTTCGGCGCGTTGGTACCGATTTTTTTTCTTAGGCACGTGTTTGCAGTCGTAGCATATTGAAATTAAATCAACATCAAATTGTGGGTACAAATTCTATTTCAGTTTTATACCAATCTCATGGCAATATCATCATCATCCTCATTACTCGAGAAACTTTCCGCCCCAACGGCCATCAACAACATAACAATTCACGCATAATATTTCGATGCGTTCAAAATTGTCCCAGAATTAAGCATCAGGAGAAAGCAATCTAATCGATCCTTCGGCATCTAAGTAACATTCTAATAAGATTTGTAAGTACCATTTCCTCCTTACTCACCGAGATTTATTTAAAAATGAAAAATCTCAAACGCGCGCGGTATCAACCGCTCTATAAGCATCATAATGAGAAAATAAATCAACTGTGTAGAAAAGTGGCAGGCAATTGCGAGGCTTCACAGGCCACGTAGGTTTGGCAGCGCCCACCAACCAACGTAGACCCCTGGCGCCCCTTACTATGACCCCTGAGATGAAGGCCTTGGGTTGACTTTGAGCAGGGCGGGGGATCAAAGACGGCTGGTGTTTTATTTGTGGTCTATCTCCTCAGCGGGCCTTGAGCTGCTCCGACGTTTCGCGGATCCACTCCTTTATTTGGTATGCTGAGGCTAGTGGAGTCATTTTTCAGGGGAATATTACAACGTACTCCAGGCAAAATACGTTTTTAAAAAACATTAATTTATAATCGTTTTTTTTGTTGATTTCATTTGAAAATGTTATTCTAAGGTGATTTATTCAAGAATCCAACAAACTTTCCACCCGGAAGTAATTATGTAGATTTAAATGAAGCATCATGCATTGTCTTTTTTTGTACGATTTATCTTGAGCAAATGTAAATGAACCAAGATAAAGACAAAAATATGTATTAATATTTTTTCTGACTTTTCAGAAGCTAGTTAACTTATAATTTTTTTGGTGTCTGAAATTTTGTCGGATTTTGTCGCTGATTTAATTGATAATATATTCGTTACACATAAAAAAATAAACTTTTATAAATTATTTTCAAAATGGTAATTTTTCCCATACAAGCTGTCAGTTCATTGACTGGACTAACGGTAACTGTGGGTGGTAATTTTAAGGAGCGATGCCGTTGCAATTGTTTGTTCTAAATCGAAGTCAATGTGCGTGTTGTTTATTAATATAAAAATTCACGTACTTTTTATAATTTTATTTGAGAAAAAGTTATTGCTCCGATCCTGAATGGAATCAGCGACCTTCTGGCTTACGTGGACAGTTGCTTTGAATGAACTAGGCTATTGAAACCCAGCTCGGTTAAATGAATATTCTTGGTTTTTAATTTGAAATTTATAATTCTGCAGAAGTTGCTGTACGTGTAATAAAAATACTCTTGTAATAAATTGAGGCTCAGGTTATTCGATAATAAATTGCCACAACGTAAATAGTGCCGTCAAAAACACTTTTCGTTCCGTTTAGGTCTCTCGCGACGTCCTGTATAAACGAATTCCCCCAGGCTGTTATTCGACACGCGCTCAAACTAGACCTCTGATAACGCTGTACTGCTACGTATTACGGTGTCAAGATATATTTGTGGGTGAACGGTGAGGTGACGTTTAAATAAGTAATAAAATAGCGAAGCAGGAGTCAGACTAAAATGTCTAGTACATAATGAGCACTGACAAACAATTTTCAGGTTATTATTCCAATCTTGTCAAGAGCAAGAGATAAATAGCTCGCACTGTAGGTTTCTGTTTTTTAAAACTATATGAAATATTTTAAAAAAAAACAGTCCTGGTAGCAGATGGTCACCCCATTTTTGTAATATCAAAAATATTATGCTAAATATTGGCAAAGGTATCTTGCTATAGCCTCGTAAGTCTTCTTATAGTTAAAATAGTACCGTTTCGAAAAAATGCGTTAAATATGTCTATGCAACAACATACAACTATGCAACTAAGTCGATCACTAGAATGAGAGAATTATTGCAAGCGTCTGTGTGCATATAGATTGGTAGCGTCCATAAGCTACTGTCTCTACGGCGGCCTGCGGGTTTGTTTGCCTCCGCGCGATATAAACTACCCAACCAGTGAGCTCCATCTCAGTGTGTCATCACTTACCACCAGGCGAGACTTAGGGTCAATCACTGGTCAGTCAGCAATTAAAACTGGTGGTTCCTTGAGCTGTAGAACTCGCGATTGTGCCATAGAAAAACACTAAATGGACAAAAGTATTTATATAATTCGTAATTGTATTCGTTAATAATACAGATATCAGGTTCGTTAACCTGCAGGTCGATCACGTAACGCATTGTACGCACGTTAGGCAGATCTAAATGACAAATGTGTTATGGAAAAATGACAGTTGAATTGTTGTAACGCGCGCACGAAACGTTACGTGATTACCCCCTCGACTCACGAAATTTCACGAGAATCGGTAAAAAAAATAATTAAATCTATTTACTTCAGATAAAAAATACTTACTTAATGACATATTTTGCGAATCTCTGCGAGATTATGTGCGCGGTCACTCGACTCGCTTTATACATCTTATATATGCTATTATTCAAAATTGTTAACACTATCAGG
This sequence comes from Epinotia bilunana, assembly GCA_947049275.1. NCBI lineage: Eukaryota > Metazoa > Arthropoda > Insecta > Lepidoptera > Tortricidae > Epinotia > Epinotia bilunana. Next base: position 8,707,288 of record OX346275.1, on the reverse strand, counting down.
TATTATGCGTAGTTTTTATTTAGCCAAGTATATTCCCTTGGTAAAAAAAATGAAAAAAAATAAAAATTGAATTGGTTGAAAATGCGACCTGCATCTGAGCTGTTCTCCTCAGCTGGACAAACGGACATACGTAAGAATTTTGCCCCAAGCTGAAGCCGAAAACTTCGTTTGCTTCGCTCCCTCGTTCATACCCAAGCGTCTTGACACAAATAACCTAATTAGGAAGAGGCGTCTTCTAGACTAAATCTATACCTATGTACATCGATTATCGTGTGCCAATACCAACTCTCAACACCGAACTTATCCGATCCTCTATAACCTTGATTCGACACCGGTGTAATTCGGAATAACTACGCTAGCGTAATACCTACTTAGGTATCTGTGCTGGCGGATAATCCGGCTGATGAACAATGACTTGCGACGGTTTTTGCTAAAACGTTCCGGTAGATAAAATGATCTTAACGATGTGCATTGCGTCACTCACTCTTTAAGCAAAATTTGAGACGCAAATACCTACACATTGGACAAAGATCTCGGACAAGTGTAATACCACCCTAAGACAGCGATTTAGTCTGATATAGATCTCAAGACATTTCACTATACCTTAGACTCGAAGGCTTAGGTCGGGTTGCGCCAACTTATGATTACAGTCCGATCAACCTTAAATGCCATAAAAAACAATCCATGTAAAAAAGAGGCCAAGTCTCGAAACCCTGCCACCGTATAAAGTTGTGAGATATTCCGTAGAGCCAAGTCTCGGGCATTCTTAATTTTGTGACTTCAAGGGAACACTAAAAACTTTTTTTAGTGTTCCCTTCATTTATACACTTAACAGTAATTGTATTCTAAATTTGAAGCTTCTATGTCTCCTACAAGTGCCTTAGTCTTTTGATGATCGGTGAGTCAGTCAGTGAATGACAAAATTAAGAAACTAAACTACTGGTTCAAATTTGGAAATATACAATGTTCATATAATGCCTGGTTGGTTATAGAAAATTCAGGCTTCTAGTTTTATCCACAACGAAGTTATAGGGGGGTCGAAAATGGCCCGAACTGCTTCGAGAAAAGGATGGTACGGCCGTGCCGCTGTTTTGCTCGACTTGGCGGCTTGCTCACGTGTCCCCAGATATGGCGCCGCGCCGGCAGCTGTCATCGCATAGAAACTTGTCAAACTTTCCATACATGAAGTTTTTGACGAACACTACTTACGATTATAGACGGTTTGGTGCAATTTACACTTACTGTAAGTCTAAGGCTTAGACTTACACTTAGAGTGTAAGTCTAAGGTAAAGTCTAAGGCTTAGACTTACACTTAGAGTGTAAGTCTAAGGTAAATTCTCTTGATCGTGAGTCCGCTTGCCGATGGCAATCAATGTAAAAGTTGTTAAGAGGAAACACAACGGCCGTTTTTCCATAGAAACGCAGTCCCCTGTTTTCTCCTTGGATAATGGCAGTAGAGCAATCATTTTTTTCCATAAATCTATGGCTATTGTTGATATGTTCCTTTTTTTCATAAATTTATTCTTAAATTAAAAGAGATATGAACCTCCAAAAACCTAAAAAAAAATGACAGATTGTCCGCTGTGTTCAAACATCCAGAAAACAATCTTGACTAGATTATTTAAAAAAAGGAAAACATAGGAACACGGCCAAAGCCTTTCTTTGATTTAAAAAAAAAAATAGTTAAATTGGTCAAGTTTTGGAGAAGAAATCAGGGGACTACGAAACGTTGATTTTATGTAATTTTAATAGGTATTTTCGGTCCAAGCTGCAGTTGTCTCTATCGCGCTCTGTGGCGAGAGGCTTGTGGTTGGCGCGACAGCAATACATTTTACAAATACCTATTTCTCAATTATCTTGACTTTAGTGTTTCCTCTTAATGCCTTTCGATTGCAGATCCTGGTACAAATGACACTTCCAGGCGTAACAGCAATTAATTTGAGTATTTCTTGATACTTAACACTTACACTGCTAGGAACCCGCCTAGTGGGCGCCAATGCCGTAGGCGCTTTTCGCTACATACGAGAAAAACCACGGGATTGGCTACGAGTGTAGCGCGTAGCGATTCTTGGCAGTGCATGTGGTAGCGTAAGGGAAATAATTGATATACATAAGGATTTTTGAAATGTGAACACCTATAGAAATGACTTATGAAAGTTAACCATTTTTGGAATAAAAGGCCTCTCATAGCCCTTATATACCATAAACGTTTTTACCATAACGTAATTCACCCCGAACAACGGCGGTTTTATCCACTCTACACCCGCCGACTCAATAAATCAAGTTAGTGGCACGGTATCAAAAGATATACATAGCTTGTTGGGGGTTGCCGCCGCACTTTATTTATATTCCAGATTATTGTCGAATGATGGGTGAAAGGGTTTAACCTAAATTGCCTAATTTGTGGGGTTTAACTTCGTATTATCTTAAGAGTTTGTAGAATGGAGTATTGGTAAGTGGGTCGGGTAGGTTAGCGGTTATATATATACGTACGGATTTTGCGTATTGATAATCTATTATAAAAAAGAGCATTTATTTCAGACTAATTTTGTCCATATTTTCTTAAAAATAAAAACTAATACTAAGGTTAACTTAAATAATATTCTTATATGCTAGGCTTAAATGCAGAGAGGACCAATGCCGTGTCAGGCCACTGTCCCATCTGTCATGTCATTTTGTGCATGGGTGTAAATCGATTGACAAAAATCGAAACGTACGCCATAAACTTATTTTTCACGCGTTAGGCGCGCGGATATACCATTGCCCATTATTTTTGGTTTATCACGACGGGTTTATCTTGTGCAATATAAGAGTAAACCTTCTGCAGTATGTTTTAATCCATGGACCGTTGTCACCGATCTTACATAATATGCCACTGAAGGCGAGAGAATGAAAAAAACATTTTTTTTTGATATATACCTAGTATATACCTACATTTACAAACTTACGTACGAAAATTGCAAGCTAGATTCTTGTAAAAACAGTAAACCTACATTGGTTTTTATTACTTGTACCTATGGCAGATTATGAACTATATAAAGTGTCATATCTATATTATAATGTTTTAAAAATATTTTCACTTTTAATGCTTGCAAAGTTCGCCTTTGTGCTGGATGTTAACTGCGCAAATTGCCTCTTTTATATTCGGCATTATGAAGTAAAATATCGGTAATTAAACCTAAAAACTTTAAAAACTTAAGTTACGGGAATGAGCGATTATTTTAATAAATTTTGCAAATATTTGTAATTTTCTCACAATCTATCCTTTTATGCACTTGTTCATTTGGTCCTTTCGCATAACAATCTATTCAAAAGTAATGCTTTTTCTAAGGTATATCCCTATATTCCGCGTAGTAATTTCCCTACACTGTCACTCATAATGATAACCAAACAATCACAATCTAAACCAAAAGAACTCAAATAGTGCCAGTCGTCAGGAATTTCCGAAGAAAAATCGATGTCATTAACGCGGTCCTTGGAAACATACAACCGTCTCGCTTGCACCCACGGCCAATCACGTAAGAGGGAGCATCGTTACCCGCGTCCGATCGAGTGTACTTGTATGAAAATGGTTCATTGAGGACTGGTTACCCTCTTTCTGAAGTGAAGAGCCGTGCAGGCTTTGTTCTGAGGAAAGAAAATATTAAAAGGAAATAGTTGGTGTATTTGAGGAGCGAGTGGAAATCAGCGGCAAATGAGTAGCAACTGAAGTTAGGGAGGTTGAGGCGGGGAAAAGTTTTGAGGTTAAGTAGAAACATGGATACAGGTAAAGTAAGAAGTTTTTTCATGTCAGTGTTTTAGGCGTTGACGTAAGTTTGACACGTGTGAAAAGGATTCTCAATATAAGTTACTCGTCACTCTGTTTTGGTTGTCTTTTGTTTCTTAAAGTGGGAACGTAACTACTAATGTAGCTTTCAAATGATAAATGCAATATTACTACCGGGTGTTATTTTTCTATTTTGAATGAAAGCTCGTGACCTAAATCTGAATCAGTTATATCGCCAAATTATACTAGTAAAGGATTACGGTATTAATATAAGACACGATGGGATCATTTATTTCATGATAAGAAATTACATTATAAAATCGCATGCATATTCATTCAAAAGTTGACTTGGTCACCCTTGACAGTGACGTAATCCACTGGATTCAAGATTTGAAAATCGCTTTATGTTTAGTATACGACTGATTAAATGCCGTAGGAATAACCAAATAAAAAGTTCAATAATGATAACCAAAACAAGTTTTGTACAAATAATGAAATGCTGAATGAATGATGACGAATTGAGAGTGACCAAAATGTCACTTTCGCGACTAAGAGGAATCCAATGACATACATCAAGCAAGAGCAAGCCAAACAAATACGCATGTATACTACAGTCGATAGTCGAAAACATGACCCCTCTTCCTGCCGCAGTCGGCTAAAAAGGATATTGACAGACTGACATATGTAATTTCTATTACATACCTACTTACAATGATCCCTAAAAACAATCGACTCTGAATCCCCCTTTATAGAGTTCCGTAATCGACACAACCCTTTTAGTTTTTGAAGTCAATTCTAAACCTGCATTGCACTGGTTAAACTGGCTTATCAGGCCATACCTATCGGTGACGAATACACAACCTTCATATTTGCCGTCGTATTAGGGAATAAAGTAAGGTCGTCCCTAAAACGTAAACGTACGAGTAAACATGGGAAAGATATTCCACTTTTTTTATAGACATCATCTTGTAGAAACATAGTTTTGTTGTTATTGACCCTATAGGTACATCTTTGATAATATTACATTAATGTTCCTATTTTGGTTTTGACGCATAGTGAACGTATACATATTTATGAACATTATAATAAGTATACGAATTGAATCGCGACGCTCAGAGACCTTACACATCTGTGGGATATTAAATTAATTTCACAAACTTCTGATTACAATATCTACAGCTTGGCAAAAAAATATAGAAACGGAACTCATTTATTCCCTTCCTGGTAACTTCGTTAAACTTGACAAATGCTAGTAGACGGATTTTCACGTGTGTGAAACTATTATACTTAGTTATTGTACCGTATTTATTACATTTCGCGGATTTATTAGTATTTAAATGCAACAAAAATTCCATACACTCAGCAAGACAATAAGCAGTTACGCTCGGAAAGTAATTTATAATGTATAGCGATGCGTACAAGCGATGTCTTGCAGAATATCAAGCTGGAATCATTTTGTCGGAATTTGACAATGTTTATTTATACTAGATGAACTGCAGGAATGACAGATTTTTCATTATTGTAGACTACCTACTAATAAGTGTTAAATGATGAATGGTTATATTAATTTTATTTATTCCTAACGCTAGAGTTACAAAATTGATTAAATTAGTTTTGATTATATAATACTTACATATTGCATTTTAGAGGTTATGTTTACATAAAACCAACTTGGTACTTGCAATATATTACACGTAATTAAAACCAAAGTGCAATATTTGGAGGAAGAAGAGTTTGTATGTCTTTACCAGTATGTATTTGTAAATAATGTCCTAGTAAAAAGTGAAGTATCATAATCTCTAAGTCGTACTATTCGTGTTGGCTTATGAGCGATAGCGGCGCCCCTATATTATTTTCTACTCTTTTTTGCCAGACTATAATACTATGGATATTATTTTGAATCTTTATTTTCATTTAAGTGTTCTCGTAGCTTATTTGCAGAATAAATGCTTGATTTTTTTTTTTACTTTGCACTGTACTTGCGCACACATAAAGAGCGATTTTTATGCTGCCAAAAACATTTTTTTTTTTTGGCAGCATAATAATTTTCATTACGAGCTTGAGAAGTGAAAAAACGTAATAATCCTATTTAGCCCTATTACTGCTTTAAGCTCAAGTTTAGCTTAGCTTTTGAGCTAAGCGAAACTTTACGGGGCTTATCTTTTAATTCTTCTACTTTTAGTCATGTGAACATGTACTCTAACAAACCACAGGTTACAGGACAAAAGCCTCAAGGCACTTGAAACTCGTCCTGTGCACTCGAGAAAAAAATATCGCTTCAAAACATTCAGGGCCAACGATTTCGTAGTGGCACTCGTAACCGATGCCGTGGTTTTCCCGCTAAGTAAAGGAAAGTGCCTAAGAGGAGAGCGCCCGCTTAGCGGGTTCCTTCAATATTATGTACAGACCGGACAGTTTTTTGGTCCTTTTAACCGGATATGACAGTGCTCAACCGAAAGCCTCACGAGACAGACATGTTAGAGTTGTGAAGAGAAGAGAGTGAGTGAAGAGAAGAGAGTGAGTGAAGAGAAGAGAGTGAGTGAAGACGAAGACAAAAGCTGAACTGACCGTACAGCACCCCTGCAGCGGACACGATATTTCCAAATTTGCTCGACGTTTTTTCTCCAAGTGCTCCTTCTGCACTAATCTGCGCCGCGACTGGCCGACGCCACTATGGTTATCGATCATGCGCCGCAATTACCCGACCTCGGCTTTACGTTGTTTGTCACAAGCCCATTACTGGGGCCAATTTAATGCCCACGGGTTTGCCAATTAAATTGTTGTGTTCAGTTTTTCCTGAGATGGCGTATGGTTGAAGCTTTGAGGGGTGTTCTGTATCGGTTTTTACCCGACTGCCGAAGGAGAGGAGGGTTATGATTTTCGAGCGTATGTATGTATGTGTATCGTTGGGTTCCTCTTAATCGTAGGAGTGACATTGGCTACCAATAATTAATATTTGTAAAATAGCGTCAGGGTTTCGAAAAATCTTTTGATTTCACTTGTTAACACGTTTTTGGATACTCATTGCGTTGTTATAGCATTCATATTGTTAGTTATTTTTTGTGGCAAAATGCCTGTCATTGAGATTTATATTTTTAAATATTAAAGTAAAGATTAGGAGAGAATCTTACACAAATTGAAACCTCTAAGAAAGCTCAATAAGGCTTATGTTATGGGTACTAGATGGCGATATGTATAATAAATTAAATACTGTTACGGTATTACATTCGGTTCTGTACATTGGGTAGTACATTACCCAGTTGTAAAACAAGAGAAAATGTTTTTACTTTTTCTCTCAGAGATGGTACGATATCATTACAAGAGTACGTCTGGGAGAAATGTAGTTATTAGTTATTCAGCGCAAGTACAAATGCTTACTGCTGTAATTGCGCTGTATTCAAGAATGGCAATTTAAAGGTTGGTCTATTATGTCTCCCCATCGTCGCCTTATTTCAATTTGTTGCGCGCTCGCTAACCTCGCCAGCCGGGCCCCGCTATTCTCTATCTTGTTTTAACATTACCTCACCGTTCACCCTCAAATACTCAATACTGACAACCTCATTACTAAGCTACACCTAGTTGGTAGTGACCCTGCCTACGAAACCGGAGGTCTCAGGTTCTAATCCCGGTAAGGGTATTTATTTGTGTGATGACCACGAATATTGATTCCTAGTCATGGATGTTTTCTATATTGTATTTATTTGTCTAAGTAGTACCCTAAGCTTTGCTCCTCCGCTGCGTGAGCCGATGTCACTGTTAAAATTAAAGCGATTAGTTCGATGTCACTTATTAGATAGGCAAAACAAGTAGGTGACTCATCTCCCCTTAGTTGTTTTGTTCTCCACTTGGGTATTCATTTTCATTTATCTTTTTATTTTTAGCACTTGCAGACATGTACACACACACACACACACACACACACACACACACACACACACACACACACACACACACACACACACACACACACACACACACACACACACACACACACACACACACACACACACACACACAACACAAACACATACACACGCACACACGCTCTTATTTTAACTTTTGTATTATTATTATTTTTTGTAATTTGTACGCATTTGAAAGCACAGCGTCCAACTCCGACGCTTAGGTTCTGCTACCGACCGAGCCCTAATAAGGCCCAGGCTGAAAACCAGCGCTGAACTCTTGTTGTTCAGCACATGCTGAGTCTGGGACCTATTGCCCCAAAATAATTGAACTGTACTTTTTATTTCTAGCATATTCTTATTCTGTATTTGTCACTGTTTGTATATGTCTGTACTTGTTTTTGGCAATAAATTATTATTCTATTCTATTCTATTCTAGTTTGGGACTAGGTCGATTTGTGTTAAATTGCCCCCAAATATTTATTATTTTTAATATATCTTGACGCCGCGATTCGTAGTAACTAAGCGAAATCAGAAGTCTAGTTTCGTAAGGCGTGGCGGGTGAGGTGAGGCTTATTTGCGAGTTCCGAATAACAGCGCAGTACGTGCTCGACACGGATTGAAATAGTTATAGCTATCTATCTAACCACAGCAGAATGCCACATCACTCACATTTAGAGCAACTAGGTAAGTACTTCCACCTTACAGAACATAGCCATACTGAATCGCGTATAATTAACTTATTAATTTTTAAGCCCCGACGCAAAGAGAGGGGTGTTATAAGTTTAACGTGTCTGTGTATTTGTGTATCTGTGTATCTGTCTGTGGTATCGTAGCTCCCAAACGGATGGACCGATTTGAATGCGGTTTTTTTATTCGAAAGCTGATGTGATCCCGAATGTTTTTAGCTATTTTTTAGCTTTTTTTATGAAAATCTGTGTAGCCGTTTTTGAGATATTGGACTTTGAAATGAAAATGTCGGGGGTTTTTCAACTTTTCTAAGTTGTAGTTATTTTATTACTAAGCAGAAACGTCCGCTAACGAAATTCTAAATTTCAATCAAAGTGGAAAATTTTATAATTAACTTAAGCCTTTTAATTACCTTATGTATTTACATTTATGATGTTTTGCGACGTTTCGGATGGGCCGCAACCTACCTGGTCACGATATAACTGCCTTAGCGGGCAAAAAGATCTTCATGCTGGGCGGGTTTTCCGAACTACCCGCATTTGTTCTTTATTAATCACTTGTACCTGCAACCAAAGTGCAAGGGTTGTCATTCGGCCGACATACAACACTAATAATGTCCGGTGATATAATGGACGATGGTTTTTGACGCTTGCATCTACTAATGACTTGACTTCGAATATAGCATACAAAAGGTGTAAAAAGTGTCAGTAAGTAGTCTTAAGTCTTTTCTTGCAATAAAGTTATTTACATCGAAGGTGAAATCTTAATACTGTCATCGCAGTTGAAATTGCGATGTTTAATGAATATAATGTGCGAGAATCATGAAAGTTTACATAGGAAATAAATAGACAAACTGACACACTGATGTAATATAACTGAGGCAGATAGGTTAAGCGCTTTAAAAGTGGCACACTAAAACTGAGTCAATTGCACCAGTTTCGCTTCATCAATAGAAACATATGCTGTCAGTTTTGGTGGCCATTTTTAAACACGGAATTTCGTATAACCAGCCAAAGGGTAAAAACGGGACCCTATTACTAAGGCACCGCTGTCTGTCTGTCTGTCTGTCCGTCTGGCACCAGGCTGTATCTCATGAACCGTGATAGACAGTTGAAATTTTCACATATGATGTATTTCTGTTGCCGCTATAACAACAAATACTAAAAAACCGGCCAATTGCGAGTCGGAGTGGGGCTCCCATACAACAGACATGATTTTTTGCCGTTTTTATAGATAATGGTACGGAACCCTTCGTGCGCGAGTCCGACTCGCACTTGGCCGGTTTTTTATATTACATCTACCTACTTGTCAGTACTTGGCAGTAGTGTCCTACTGCTTCCTATTTAGATGTGATGTTGTGTTCCTGGTGGTGACGAAGTTACTAGAACTCCCGAAGATAGGTTGTGATGAAAGTGAGGGACCTTGCATTTCTCCGATGATGTTAACACAGCCCAAACCTAAAGGTTCAGCAGAAGCGTAGCACGGTTGCCATTTTATCGATTATCACTGTAGATAAAACATCCATCACGTTCTGACAAGTATGCGAGTGCGAGAGTGATGGATGTCTTATTCGCAACGATAAGTGATAAAATGACAATCATGCTTCGCCCGCTGCACCCTTATGACTCCTTAGTCTATAGGCTACGATATCCTCTTACCAACAGGCCAACCAAATGCTTGTCCGCCAATGTCTTGCCATAAAAATAGATGTATTTTCCATCTTTTTACACTGTATTACAGCAGAACTAAGGTAACCGTTATAGCCCTCCGAATTGCATTGGGTGACATTGCACGTAGAATCGATGGCCGTTGAGGCGGGAAGGTTCTCGAGTGGTGACCGTGAACTGGAAGACGCAGCGTGGGTAGAACCCCCTCAAGGTGGACTGATGACCTGGTAAAGGTCGTGGGAGTCCGCTGGATGCGGGTGGCGCAGGACCGGTCACTTGAGCACTCTTTAAATAAATAAATAAAATAAATATTAGTGGTCAATCTTACACAAATCGACCTAGTCCCAAACTAAGCAAAGCTTGTACTATGGACACTAGACGACGATAAACATACTTATATAGATAAATAACTACATAAATACAAAGAAAACATCCATGACTCAGGAACAAATTCGTGCTCGTCACACAAATAAATGCCCTTACCGGGATTCGAACCCAGGACCTCCTGCTTCGTAGGCAGGGTCACTACCAACTAGGCTACAGAGGTCGTCTTTGGGGGAGGCCTATATTTAGCAGTGGACGTCTTTCATGATGATGACACGTTTCGCGCTCTCGCTACTGTCGCCGTATCGCGTCAGAACTGGCGCCAAATATATTCGAATACGAATGTAATGCGAAAGTGATTGACCAAATCGACCTCCAAGTTGCATGCCCTTTTTATTCGCTAAATCTCAATACAGTTCTCATTATTGTGACTGCAAAGATATTATAAAAAGGTTAATAGGGTACAGACAAAGGTCGCGGTCAACAAATTTCAGTTGTTATTTTTATTATATTACCCACTAGCTTCTGCCCGCGACTTCGTCTTCGTGGAACTCGTTTGTATCGTAGCTCCATAGAAACTTTCACCCTCATTTTACCCTTTAAAATTATCCTTTATTCTAAATATTATGTATTCAAAATATTTTCATACCAAAAATCATTTCTATCGGTTTTGCGGTTTAAAGGTCACAGCTCACTAGACCCACCGCCACACGCACTGCACCGCCTCGCCATACTACGTTACGTTAGCGACTCTAGTCGCATTATTTTTCATCATAACTAGTTACTTTTCAACCCCCGGCCCAAAGAGAGGGGTGTTATAAGTTTAACGTGTTTGTGTATCTGTGTATCTGCGTATCAGTGTATCTGTGATGTGATCGACTCTAGTCGCTAACGTAACGTAGTATGGCGAGGCGGTGCGGTGCGTGTGCCGGGTGGCTCTAGTGAGCTGTGACCTTAAGACGTCAAGAATGTATTAGTCGTCTGATACTTCATAATTTAGTATTTTTGTCTGTTCTGTGTATCACCTAGCGTATTCGCCTCGCAGTATCATATTTACCCATTGTGAGACGCACTTAAATTCTGTTTATTTTTCCCTTTGATGTAAAAGCCGAGTACAAATTGTATTAAATTACGGCTACATTCAAAGAAAATCGACGATGCGACCTTCGCAAGGAGAGCATTCAACTTTCACGTGAAAAAACTATCGTTAATATATTGCAGTGTGTTAAGGTTGCCAACTACATAAGTGCAGACCTCATGGTCGATTTTGGAGTCCCCCAGGGTAGCATTCTGGGCCCGACCCTGTTTCTCATTTTCATTAATGACCTGTGTGACCTTCAATTGAACCATGGCTCTCTAATATCATATGCCGATGATACAGTGCTATTGTTCTCGGGTAGTAGTTGGGCGGATGTATACGACTATGCTCAGAAAGGTTTCTGTAAAGTTACTAATTGGCTAAAGCGCAATTTACTTACCCTCAATGCTGAAAAAACTAAATACATGGCTTTTTCCATGAGAAGATCTGTGCAACCAGCACACAATGACACAATCCGTGCACACCATTGCTTTTTAGCTAATCAACAGGTATGTAATACGTGTCCTGCTCTATCAAAGGTTGATACCATAAAATATCTTGGCATAATGATTGATTCGAACCTGAATTTCCGAAGCCACATAGACGTTCTTAAAAAGCTAAGAAGTGTTGCTAACAAAGAACTGATACATCGGATATATTCGGCTTTGTGTCAATCTATACTAACAAAATGTATAACTTCGTGGGGTGGGGCTGCGAAGACCATTCTATTGACACTTGAACGTGCTCAAAGAGCCATTTTGAAAGTGGCTACCTTCCGTCCGTTTTATTTTCCGACCACGGAATTGTACCAATCATGTAAAGTACTAACAGTTCGACAACTATTCATCAGGAGCGTAATTCTAAAACAGCACAAGTTTACTTGCTACAACCCTAATAGGCACACCAAAAGACGGTTGGATATAATTTTTAAGCAATTTCGCACTAAACACGCTTTTACGCACAGTTTCTTCTCTTTCATAGGCCCTTTTCTTTATAATAAAATAAATAAACAATGCTCCGTGTACGATCAAAATAGCAAAGTATGCCAAACTAAAGTTACAGCATGGTTGCTAACCCTGACCTACGACAAGACAGAAAATTTGCTTACTATAGTGAAATAGTTCTGCAATCGCAAGCATGCTTTTGTTAAATATAGTTTTGTAATTCTTGACGCGAGGTAACAAATGTGTAGACAGACAATATACAGCGTGTATATCCAATACGAGCAAATCTTTAAATGGTGGTTAGTACAGGACCTAATAAGTGTATTAAGATAACTTTTGTCTAAAATTGCAACGAAAAAATTAACCATACAAAATAATTCAGCCCGCAATGTAACGCAACATGTTCGAGTTAAGCCTCGTTTGACAGTTGTCAGCTGTCTAAGTATCCACTTCCGAAATGTCTAAAACCAAAATTTAATAAAGCTATGTCGTATCTCGGTAATGTCCTTGGCAATTGAGTTAGGTATAAACTTATAGCCAAAGATGTTATGAGATGAGTGTTTTTTCAAACTACCTTATGGTGTAGAACTGTAGATGTTCATCAAGTAAAACAAAAAATAGGCTACAAGTAACTATTTATTTACATACCGGTCAGAAACACAGTTAAAAGTTTTAATCACGCCTGTGTCTCCGCCTCAGGTATCGATTCTCCACGTGGCTCCCGTGCAATCGAACGCAAGTTTCGCAGCGTCGTTTAATGGACTCCCTAACGTGGTAAAGATCAGTATTGTCCCTGAGTTTTTGAAAAACTTCGGTTATCTTGTTTTTCAGTTGTTCCACGGATGTCCTAGGTTGTGAGTACACCTCGTTTTTTACTGCCCCCCACAGAAAAAAATCGAGCGGTGTTAAATCAGGAGAGCGAGCAGGCCAACGACGTGGACCAAATCGCCCGATCCATCTGTTCTCGAACATGTCGTTTAGCACGTTTCGGACACGAACCGCCGCGTGAGCCGGGGCACCATCCAACTGCAACCACGTTTCCCGGCGATCTTCTTCAGGCAGCATGTTCACGTATTCTGCTAATGGCCCGTTGATAAGCTGGATGAATTTGTCCGCATTCAGGTTACCGTCGATGAAAATGGGTCCTATGATCCGGTTGCCGTGTATTGCGGCCCACACGTTTACGGCCCAACGATACTGGTGTCCGGTCTCTCTCATGTCATGGTGATTTACGCGTGACCAGTAATGGCAATTACGTTGATTCCAAACCCCATTCCTGGTGAATGTGCTTTCATCTGTCCAGATAATTTTGGACATGAAATCACCGTTTTCTTGATGACGACTGAGTAACCACTCCGAAAACGTTAAACGTGGTATTAAGTCTCTCGGCAGCAAAGCCCTTACCTTACCTTACCTTTAAAAATTTATAAGGATGTTGCTTGTCACGTTTGAGTATTTTGTGTACCGTCATATGACTCATATTAAACCGTCTTCCAGCTATTCTCGTACTACTCTCTGGGTCAGCTGAAAAATGGCGAAGGATCCGGTCTTCTAATGAGACTGGAAGCTCATAGTTAACAGCTGCTCCCTCCACCCTCCCTGTCACTGGCAAACCTTCACGAGCTCGCTGTAACGCGTTGACGATCACTCGAGCGCTACTTGGCACTCTACGATTTGGAAATCGCTCTCTGTATATTTCTAATGCTCTTCTGCCATTTTGATGTGCTTCACCATACATTAAAATCATGTCCATTAATTCCGGAGCACTAAAATTGGTTTGACGGGGCATTTTAATTTAATGACTGAATTGTGACTGACATTGTCAAATCATAGTTGAAATAAAATACGCGAAAACTTACCAAACAGTTCGGTACAATTTACAACCTTGTATGTAGGTAACTATCAAACTTTGTAGAGTTCAGTTAATAATTGTAAATCGAATTTAAATTCAGTTATCAAATTAAATAACTATTATGAGTGCAATCTTGTTGGTAAATAATTTACAAAGAAGATTACTTAGTTACCTATTTAAATTAAATAGAATGATTTTCTAAAAAAGGTGTCATTGCGCGTCGTGGTAATTTTATTTTAATATCAACGACGCTGTCAACTAATTTTTATCGTGACTGATTAAAATGGCTCAAAATAATGTCAATTGGTTGTTGATAAACAAATACTTAAGTATTTAATAATTCAATAACTTACATATCTAGTGGTGTAGTCTACTAAAAATAACCACACAACGTTATGAACCATATTTTTTTGTGCAGTTAAGTATTGATTTTCTTATTTAAGGGTCAGTGGGATACCACTGCTGGGCAAAGGTCTCCTTACGTTTCAATGTATCCCGGTCTTGACCAGTCTCCCACCACCCCCACACTGGTGCATATCAGTCTTTATCAACAAAGCAGTTAGCTAACAGTATCTAAATAATTAATATCACTACACACCAAGATTTATTTTTGGACAGCTACGTGGATTACATGTTTACGTTACATTGCTGCTCGGTAATTTTTCAAAAAAATATCACAGGCGCTCAATTAAGTTTAACTAAAAAAGTTAATTTAATTAATGATTACGCTACTAAACTCTGCCTCTGGTTTAATTCTTTGCTCGTATTGGATATACACGCTGTATATGTAAAATAAAGACCATTTATGCCTAAAACACAGATTACAACTGTAACCTAGTTTAGGCAATAAGGTTAAGGTTTAGGTATATTGGTCCCCTAAGACCATTTCTTTCAGACGCATTGGCGTATTAATATTGTATACGAATAATCCTGTTAGATATAAGTTTTGTTGTTAATAACTTAATTAGATTATATCCACTTATTGTACTATTTTTTGCAAAATAAATCTTTTTTATTTTTATTTTTTTATTCAAACATAATTGGGTTTAAGTGATTTAGTATTGTAGTATCTATATTTGAATAAATGCATAGAATAGGACTAAATTTACATTCTAACTTTGGTAAATAAACTTGTTCACAAATATTAGGTGTATGCGTTTAATACAAGTAATTAAGTAAATAACTAAGTACCTACTTGAAATGAAATAACCTATTATCAGAAAGTCCCGGAATTCGAAATTAGTATTTAATGTGGCAAATTATTTATTTTCTATAGTATATGTATACAAGTAATTGACTTCAACTAAGCTAAGTAATAAATTATTTAATCTTACATTGGGACCTGTTTTAACAACTCAATTAAGTCTGTGCATTGGAAATTATCACGTGCATTGAAACGCCGTTCTGACTAGATTAAGAAACAATAAGGTCTGATTTTCAGTATATGATTCTTGACTATATGATTGTTTTTCTGATTTTACCGATACAAAATTGCTTAAAATTTCCTCGATAGAAAAATCCAAATTTGGGTCTGTATTTTCCTTTTTTTCCTCAGCCTACTCAAACGATACATTATTTTACGACACAATCAAGTTAATACTCTAGTATTTTATCTCATCTAAAATCTCACTTTATGAAATTTAAATACAACTTCTCTAAGTTAGGTATTTATCGAAAGTCCAAAAAAGGCCATTCCCGAAGAGTGTTCCATCTCTTTTTCTCGGGCGCGGAAGGCATAAACGTGTCTTTGTCTAGGGGCGTGTTCGATTCAAATCAAGGCATCCCCTTAATCCTGTGGAGCCGCTAAGTAGCTTTCGAGTGCAAATATTGTTTCTTTTTCATCCTTTCTTAGGTATCAGAGTAGTTGTACCGGTAGGTAATTGCACACCCAAATTCCCACCAACTTTCACCGTTTTTTTGTTCCGCAACACAATTGGCAAGACGTAACAGCAATGGAATCGCTTCGATATCTGTCTATCCAACTGTCACGCTCTAATATCTGTCTATCCAACATCATGGAAGGATTGAAAATATGACGTTTTGTGTGGACGTCGGTTCACTTGCTTGTATGTCTCCAACATTACCCTGCTGGAGGACGTCATGTCATGACCACATGACAGCCCTGCACGTGTCCCCTGGGTTGTGCTAAAAAGTGACAAACTTTAAAGGCGAAATAATGTATGACGACTAAATAAAGAAATCATCCTGCTAGCGTTTTTTGCTATGGTAGTGCCTTAAACGATGCCGGGTCAAAAGTCTTTATTAAAAGGGAATAAGCTAAGAATAGGGCTTTTGACGTCTTCGATTGCGCAGCTACTTTTGATGCTTACTGAACAAGCCGGGGTTCGACCACACTACCTCCTGATTGTAAGTCGCGTGCGTTACCGCTCGGTCACCGGCGCAGTGGTTTGTTTGTCACCAACGGGGTATTCATTAAAAAGAAACTAATGTTAGTGCTAAGTAAGGTCATGTGACTTTTAACGAGCGTTCTATTTCCAACGCTGTATGGAATTAATATACGTTCTCCATTAGCCTACTTCGTTTTATTAGGTTTAAACATACATCGCCCGTGCATTGAGTCTAGTGTATAATAAGTTATGTACCTACTTTTAGGGTTCTGTATCCAAAGGGTAAAACGGGGCCCCATTATTAAGACTCCGCTGTCCGGCCGTCTGTCTGTCTATCTGTCTGTTTGTCCGTCTGTCACCAGGCTGTATCTCATGAACCGTGATAGTAAGACAGTTGTTCGCAGATGATATATTTCTATTGCCGCCATAACAACAAATACTACAAAATTGAATAAAATAAATATTTAAGGGGGCTCCCATACAACAACAAATCCGTGATAGTTAGACAGTTGAAATTTTCACAGATAATGTATTTCTGTTGCCGCTATAACAACATATAAACTAAAAAACATAATAAAATAAATATTAAAGGGGGCTCCCATACAACAAAAGTGATGTTTTTGCCGTTTTATAGATAATGGTACGGAACCCTTCGTGCGCGAGTCCTAGTCGCACTTGGCCGATTATTATAGATTCGGAACCCTTCGTGCGCGAGTCCGACTTGCACTTGGCCGGTTTTATTTTATCACGACGGTAACTAGCTAACATACCTCCCTAACTAAGCAGTCATCGTAGCCTGTGGAAGCTTGTGACTCCCAAAGAGTCCCAATAGTGTTGCAGGGCCTGTTAGATACAAATTCAGCTCCTTCTTCTGGGAGGGCATGCGCTTTCAAGGAAACCAATTTAAACGTAATAACTAACAACTTAGAAAAGTTGAAAAACCCCAGAAATTTTCATTTCAAAGCCCAATATCTCAAAAACGGCAGAACAGATTTTCATAAAACATGGCTTAGAGCACTCGGGATTATATCAGCTTTCGAATAAAAAAAACCGCATTCAAATCGGTTCATCCGTTAATATAGGACTTTTCATCATTCAAATTTAAGCCATGTCACTTTGACATAAAGTGGCCGTGTCATACAATAGTACAGTCAAGGGCACCAATATGTATTCACTCAAAGTTTCATAAATATGTATACTACAACCGTATTGTTGCAGAAATAAGGTCTGTGTACATATTTTTGAGACTTTGTGGTGTATACATATTGTTGCCCTTGACTGTACAGCTTCGACGACTAGGTCTACCTAACAATGTCCTAGATAAACGAAGAAAAGCTTTTAAATTTGTCTGTTAATATTCAAATGATATGTATGAAACGAGGTATTAGTTCCCTGATGAACTACAGTGTTTTGAAGCCATGAGCTTTAAAACAAACCTCTCAAAACCTCAAACTAAGTAAACCCAGGATGCAGTAAAAGCCCAAAGTTGGCAGTAAAGCTCAGAATGTAAAGGCGTGAAGGCAAAGCATTAAGCTGTTTGCGACCAAAAGGGTAATCTGCGGCTAATTTGATAGGAAGAGACAAACGAGCGGACGTTAGGGGGCGGTGTGGGTGAAAGGCGGAAACGACTCGAACCGTTACAAACATCGTCGTTATAGAATGGAATATAACGAATAATATAATTTATTTAAAATATACAGCAATGGAAGGAATATAATAATAGGATCGTTTTAAACAGGAGCCCATCACTCAGGATGGGTCGAGAAACCGCGTGCAATAACGCTGATTATCAGCGGATCCGATAAACTTAAACACAGGTAAATTAGCTTAAATTAAGAAAAGAAGTCATAAAAAATATGCAGATTTATGAGCCGGCTTATTAAGGCGGGATTTATCATAGACACATCACGGTTATCTAATAAATATCTTGGTATTCTAGATCCGCGTCTCTCATGGGACATAAATACTTGAATAGCTGGATAAGCAACACAACTATTTCAAACATTGAGACAAGTTATGACTTGACTTATTATATAGTAGTCAGGGGAAGCTCCTAAGCCCAGCCAATCCCGACGGGAAAGAGACTAACGGTGTATTCTGATAGTGTTAGTCAGTCACCAGCACAAAAAAAAAACGCGCATTAATATCTGACACGACTCTATTTCTAAGGCCGTTAGAACGTGACAGATAAAACCCGCTATGCTATGGCAGATATTTCTGTATCAAAAAGCAGCCTAATCTACTACTACCCGCTGCCGCTCACCCCTTGCGTCACAGCACGGCACGCCCTACGCGTCATTGACTGGTGAGTCGTTGTGTCACGTTATGTCCACGTCATTATTCTAAAGGCTGACAGTAAAAACCATTAGTGGGTCTAACAGAGCTTTCACGGTATGATTCTGAGTTTCCCTAACGTTTAGGAAGAAGGAAAAGTATATATAATAACTAGCTTCTGCCCACGACTCCGTCCACGTGGAACTCGTTTATATCGTAGCTCGATACAAACTTTCATCCCCCATTTCACCCCCTCAGGGGATGATTTCCGGGATTCAAACTATCTCAATACCAAATTTCATCTCAATCGGTTCAGCGGTTTAAGCGTGACACACACAAAATTTGCTGTACGTGAAGGTCATCTGCTAGATGCCATAATTTCTGTGTAGTGTTTTCCAAGATCTCAAAATGCTTTTACCGTACTACAATGTAATCAGTCCGTCGGCGTCGTTTTGTTAGGATTTGAATGCCGGAATTCAGCTGTAGGTACATTGAATTTATATAGTTTGATCACAGTCTATGCTGTGCATCTCATGTGCTGCTTCCACGAATTTATCTATTTCATACTATTGATGGAAAGTAGGTTGACAATCTTTGACGCTGAACGTAGTACGTTATATTTCCTAAAGGCTATTATATCAAAATCCTGCCTTGCTTAGCATTTAACGCAAATTTATTCAAAAAAAAAAAATTTGAAGTGCATTATTATGAAATTTTATAAGAGGTAACAGACAGACAGACAGACAGATAGACACACTTTCGCATTTATAATATTAGTATGGAAAGTATGGATTTCGAAGTAAGGATGTGTTTTTTTTGGAAACCGTAAGCGCCTATCGGCTACGATGTCTACTTGCGATGGTCAGGATCGGTAAGAACAGCCATATGCGTGCTTGCCATGGTCATGAATAAAGTCAATAAAACTTCATTATTTTTGTTCGTAAGTAATAATTTCCACCAAACGGCACGTATCGCATTGGACCGGAACGGATTTTACAATCTTTAAACGATATTAAATCATGTACACAGTGTGTTAAAGTCCAAGTCTTACCAAGCTGAACGTCGCAGCATACTTTCGGCTATGATCGTGTATCGCGGAAGACGCACGCTGTCAAGCGGCTTGGTAATATAGACTTTATAAAAACACAGTGTATAGTCTGTCCGACGGTTTAAGAGCTAAAAGCCATAAAACTGGTTACAATGGCATTTTTATTTCAAAAGGTCTGAAGTCGTAATACGACATAGTGAGATTCGACCCAAACCACTTCTATTACAGCTTATAATGCACTTTATGTTTCTTTAACAAAAGGCATCATCACTTTTGCATAGGGTTGTCAAAAATGTACCTAACATTGGAATGGAGTAAAAATAATACAACATAAATTATTTACTCATATATTACTTTATTAAAAATAATGTAATTATTCACTATTTGAGCTCTCTGTCACGTTAATAACGAAGCGTTGCTTATCTTGAATAATAAATGTGTTCTCGATACCCTCAACATGACTAAAACAGGCGGTCCATACATTATTAGCAATTTTCATCGTCTCCTCGCGAACTAATTCGCCCACGTAAGAGTTTAGCTGTGGTTGCGTATTATTACGTCGTATTCTTTGTTTGAGTTCACTCCAAACCAACTCAATTGGGTTAAACTGGCAATAATAAGGCGGTAATCTTAAAACCGTGTGACCACTCCTTTGCCAATTCATCGATAACCATCTTTTTCTTAGGCGTCAAGCTTTGGACGCGATCTAACAGTGCCTTTTTATTTATCTTCGGAGGTATTATTTGATTTCGTTATTGTAAAAATGTTATTATATCAGCCTTTCTTGAAGAAGTATTCGGAATCTTTTCAGCTTGCCTGGAATGATAGGAGGCGTTGTCTAGCACAATAACACTATTTGGTGGCAAGTTCGGTAGTAATTGCTCTTGAAACCACTTTTCGTAAAGATTCGCAGTCATATCTTCATGGTAGTCTGCTGAACAGGTTTTAATATTCTTAGCAGATAAAAGAAGGGATCCTGGTACACTTCCGTGTTTAGATCCAGCAAGAAGTATTATAACGCGTTGTCCCCTGGAACAAGGAGCGTTAAGGCAGCATTTACCGGACGTATCAACCCAACCTTTCTTCACAATGTCGTGAGTGTCATACCACGTTTCATGTGTCACAACTATATTTCGACCTTCGGACCGAAATTCTCGTATTTTATATACATGATTTAATATAGTTTAAAGATTGTTAAATCCGTTCCGAACCAATGCGATGCGTGCCGTTTGGAGGAAAATATCCTTAAGGTTGCCAAAGCTCACGAAGCTGCGTACGGTTTAAGAGTATGGGTTTTTAATTTGTCTCTAGCTGTCAAGACTATGAATCCTAAAACCAATAAAGGGTCGGCAACATGCTTGTGACTTCTAAAGTGGCAAGCGTCTATAGACTATGATGGTATCTGCTTGCTATCAGGCAGAGTGTATTTGCTTTTTTGCTATCCTCCTAAGACCCCGCGTACAACAGTTGGTACACAAAATGAATTTTGAACTGAAACTGAATGTCAAAAAGTTCCTTAGGTATATAAACATAAAAGCGTTATGGAATGAAATTGTTATTATGTAATGAAATTGATAAATGTATTTATCTTTTTCAGTCCATGAAATAAATCATGATCCTGGTAAAGACTTAATAGTCAACGACAACGAAACTTATTCAAAATAAAAAAACCGCACCGACGTTTAACGCAATTACTTTGTATGCTATACAGCAGACCTCAATTTGAGCCGTATTTGTATAGAATAAGGTTGGTTTTCGTTTAGGGTGTGGAAGGTGAAAAAACCGTGTTTATTTTGTTCCAACCTTATCCCCTAGGGAACCCTCGGGCGGGGCTTTCACGATGGATCTCCAATTTAAACGGTCTGTATCTATGTACATGTATTGTGTTGTTTGTATACATAATAGGCTATTCTACGGTTTTTTAATATATTTTAAAATGTTCGTATAGATTCGATAGTCAACTGGTATTTTTATTTCCTCAAAATAATATCGCTTTAAGCAAATAAATAATGGTTCAAATTTGAACATTATATATTCGGGCCAAAAAGGCAGCCGCCATTATCGTGACGTCATAACTGCAATAACAAACCACAGACTGGAATGAACTGTCGCCTGCGGTATTTCCGGACCGTTATAACCTTCAAGCCTTCAAGAAAAGAGCGTACTCCCATCTTAAAGGCCGGCAACGCACCTACAACTCTTCTGGTGTTGTAAGTGTCCATGGGCGTCGATTATCGCTTACCATCAGGTGATTCGACTGCTCGTTTGCCTCCTATATCATAAAAAAAAAAAAAAAAAAAAAAAGACTACGAAGAAGATACTATGTGCAGGAACATAGAAACGTCAAATGTGTATGTACTTCTAATCTATGCCTTCTGATAGTTCTGAATTTTTATGGATATTCTAACTAAAAATGAGCTTTCATACTCGTTATCGGGAATATACAATATTACCTATATTGTTCTAATATAGTATCAGAAAATGAAACAATATACTTACAAAGCTGTTTTGATTTTTCTGCATTCAGCAGAAAAGAAATCTGAAAAGAACTTTGCAATCATTAGGTACTGCGTCTATTTGCGGTAGATTTGTAGTCAGCTTATACAAATCCAACCTCCATCGTAGATGGTGTAAAATAGCGTACCTAAGTCACTGCTCGCCAACAAACTGTGAATACAGTTTGGCGAGGTAAAATCTGTACCTTTTTTTGAGGTCAATAAATAAAATAAGTCCAAATAAATACAATTTGAATACACAATATAAATATTTTTTAACTTTTTGTTGTTGTTTACACCGAAAACTTGTTTTTGTATTTGCTGTTCTGACGTCACTCACAGAAGACAAAATGGCGGTCAGCGTTTTCGGTCACGGGACATACAGATAATAAAACTACGATTTTAATTTTGAAATTAAAAATATTTCTTATGGTTTATAACAAATTAGTATTATATTCGTTTTTCCTAAAGTCAAAACTATATAAATAACATACTTTCATAATTGAATTGTGATAGACGAAAATAGTATGATAGGTGGAATGGTAACCGACTTACGAAAGTGTGTTTCTGTTTTGAGCCCTAGGTTTACACCTAGGGCTCAAAATGGTTTTGCTAATACATAAGTCAAAATATTATTATTTATTCATGTCAATAAAATAATAAAAATTGGTAAACTTAAATAAGACTTACATAACAAACTGTTAAACCCTATTAAATTGATGTTTAATTGAAGTTGAAATGTTGTTTTTCTTGTTGCAGGACCGTACCTGGAGAAAGGAGGTAAGATTTTATCTACATTGAAACTACTAATAAATCAACTTTAGAATAGAAAAGTGAACTTGGGTAAGCAGAAAATCTCGATTTTAGAAGAATATTTCATTTTATTTAACTATAAAAAAACACCAATCTTAAGGGTCCTCTGCACAATGGGCCATTATGGCTGCATCGCAGATGGAAGTATGTCTTTCTCCCTCTAAAGCCTAGTATCGTCCTGTATGAAGGTGGTTTTCCACCGGCGAGGCGAGGCGGGGCGTGAATGGGCGAGAATTGAAATTCGTATGGGACTTACTACCTATTTCCACCGCGCGCGCGCGCGCTCAGTGCAAATAGGTCGTAAGTCCCATACGAATTGCCTCGCCTCGCCGGTGGATAACCACCTTGATGGGTCATGATGGCCGTTTGTGTATATCCAACACTTTCACTGCCAGCGACTACGGCGTAGGCGCCCGCTAGGCGAGTTCCTGGCAGTGAAAACGCTAAAAAAACGAAGTAACAACCTTAAAAGATGCCAAATACAAAGATAGTCTAATTTGTCTGATAAATAATACCGATTCTCCCTCTCGGACTAGAATAAAATTTATTTTCGTGCCTAATAATGCCGCAGGCCGAATCTAAGTGGAAGTTAAACCAAATGGTCCATTGTAAAAGAGATCAATTTCCAAAGATCATTAGGCTGGTAAACAATGATTATTTTCTCGTTATTGGAAACTCTCTGAATTAATAGCGATCAAACGCTCTTATGATATCAATTGGATCGTTCAGAGTCCAATGATAAGTAGATTTGAAATGTATATTTTTGCTCTCTGATTTTGTTTTAGTAAGGAGGTACTGCTTGCTTTGGTTTCTATTTGTTTTTTAGAGTTCCGTGTCCATCGGAACACTCATGCGATTACTCGGTGTCCATCCGTCTGTCACTTGCAATTTTTTTTATAACAAAGAAATGAAACATTTATCAGCAAAAAAACCACATGAAATTAATAAAAAACGGACAAGTGCGAGTCGTCCTCGCCCACCGAGGATTCCTTACTTAATTACAAATGTATACATTTCAGTTTTCTTCCGGTACTTATAGTATAAGACGATATTGCTTGCAAAATTTAATAGTTCTAGGTCAACGGAAAGTACCCCATAAATATTGATTCCCTTGAGAGTTCCCGATTCTTTTTTTTTACGTCAAGTTTTATATAATAAAAATATTTAATAAGTATTTTATTCGCAGCTTTGAGGCAAGGGACTGTAGACCTGAGTATATGGTTTTAAGACGCTATCAACACCAAAATGCCCTTGAGGATTTGGGATAGCGCGCACACTGTCTATTTGTATCGCAATAAGCGAGAGCGAGTGTTACTGGGCGGTCCGGTTTTTGAAGATAATAGTAAATAAATATTGAAATAAAAAAGTGAGGATTATTTGTGAAATATGACTCGTTAACGGTTTAGGTATGAATATGTTGACTTCATGTTTTTAATTGCAGACCCCTACGTCACTAAAATAAAGACATAGAACCGTTTAATGATGATTTTAAGACCATTCTTTGCAATTATTTCCTATCGAGCCGATTTCGTCCAATTATGTATCGAGCCCGTCCGCGGTCTTTGAAATATGGTGAATATTAACATATTTTTTTTTGATGTGCTAGAACAAATAGATTTTCCTAAAAAACTGCTTAAAAAACAAATTTCAACAAAATTAGGTCTTGTCAGCCGCTTCATTTCAACTTATCGCGTTCCCGTCCCATTTTTAACCGACTTCAAAAAAAAGGAGGAGGTTCTCAATTCGGTTGTATTTTTTTTTTTTTTCAATGTTTGTTACCTCAGAACTCCGTCATTGATGAGCCGATTCATAATTTTTTTTTGTTGGTAAGTATATGTTTCCAGGTGGGTCCCATTTTTTTGAAAATTCAATTGGATGATGGGATCCATGAGGAATTGAGGGAACTCCTCAAATATATTAGGCACGCGTGTAGTGATTTTGGTATTTTCTATTATAACTCGTGTATTTACATCCGGAAATCATAAATTGGTGGAGTGGAATTGATGATGAAGACCACAGATGACTTATGGAATTCCTCAATTATATACTTAAAAGTACAAAAGTATATCACAGATTCTGATAAGATTCCGTTGAAATAGCAACTAATGAAGTGCCAAGGGTGATCCTTGTGGAATTAACGGAAGTCCTGAAATATTATCGGGTCACATACAGCAATTGGGTTTTTTTCTATAATAATCAACGCATTTGCTCTCGGAAATCAGTTCATGAGGTAAATTGGAAAAGAAATGTTCTCGTGGCTTGGCGGAGTACTAAATTGAAGTCGGTTAAAACTTTTTTTTAAAGTAATTTCCGAGAATGATGTGCAATATTCACAAGCATTGCTTTAGATCCAAATCAAATTTAATTCTGCATGCGCTTTCATGCCTGCATTTCTCGTTATGGAGTGCAAGATACCTATTATAATGTGATAGTAAATTGAATGAGATGATCCAAATTGAGGCGAATTGTCACCTCAAACACTTATTTAGAAAAACCATTATATTATATAGAAAAACATTATACTATTATGACATTTTATGCATTTTATCAATAAAGTTCTGAATCGAAATCTGGATTATTGACTTAAGCAACTGGACTGAGGTAATGGAAGTAGCAGGTTCAAATGTTCCAACGGTCAAAAAATCAATACTAATATTATAAATGTGAAAGTGGGTCTGTCTATCTGTCTGTCTGTCTGTCTGTCTGTCTGTTACCTCTTCACGCTTAAACGCTGAACCGATTGAGATGACATTTGGTATGAAGATAGTTTGAGTCCCGGGTAAGGACGTAGGATAGTTTTTATCCCGGAAACCATCCCCGGAGGGGGTGAAATGGGGGGTGAAAGTTTGTATGGAGCTGTGATATGAACGAGTTCCACGCGGACGGAGTCGCGGGCAGCAGCTTGTCTTTTATAATTTTTTAATTTATTCGTTTACTAATAACGGCTCAACAAGTACTCGGTTCGGTGTAGCATTGTATATATGTCATGTATACAGTTTCCCAAAAAAAAACAAGAACAAATAAGAATCATCCTACTATAATATTATAAATGCGAAAGTTTAGATGTTTGGATGTTTGTTACTCAATCACCGCTGAACCGATTTGAATGAGTTTTTGAACGAAGATAGTTTATAGCCTGGATTAAAATATAGGATAGTTTTTATCCCGGGTCCACGCGGAAGAAGTCGCGGGCGGAAGCTAGTAATAAATAAATAAATAATATGCTGGATCAACGAGTGTTGATTGAGCGTACCCGATCAATCAATGCCGCTTCCATATTCATATATCATATAACCAATGTTTACCCGGAAACCTGTCGTTTTTGTTGCTGACTGACCCTAGAAATATTTTAAAAAAATGGGTTTTTTGAAAAATCATTTGATTTCACTTCTTAGTGCATATCGCTCACTTCAAATCCGTTTCACAGGCAAATTCGTTTTTACTACAACTTAGAAAAGTTGAAAAACCCCCGACATTTTCATTTCAAAGTCCATATCTCAAAAACGGCTAAACAGATTTTCATGAAACATAGCTAAGAACACTCGGGATCACATCAGCTTTCAAATGAAAAAACCGCATTCAAATCGATCCATCCGTTTGGGAGCTACGATACCACAGACAGATACACAGACACGTTAAACTTATAACACCCCTCTCTTTGCGTCGGGGGTTAAAAATGTACATCCCAATTCACCCATTCAAGATTTATTAATGAATAAAATTTTATACTGAGGCCCAATTTTAAGCGCGGTTACATTGACGTATTGAAGTGATACTTAAAACGTGTTCAATCATTACGCTCTCTTTCGTGTAAGCCCAAATATTCAGAGCAATGACGCGTAATTCAATGTCCGAGAGGCTACCGGACGGCTCGCGGTATTTGAGCTCACAACACTTCGGGAGCTCATCTAAAACTGGTCCAGAGTTTTCATTTTAAACCAATTAACACAAAAGTTAAGGCCAGAAAACCAGGTTTTTGGCCTAAAATTGTTGAACTTTGATGCCAAATATCTCGAAAACTATGAATTTTGAAGTAAATATAGGATACTGTATTGCAGCCGTTGTTGTTAATATAATAAGCTACAAAAAACATTAGAAAACTAAGGGATTCAGATCGATGGTCATTGGCGTATGGGAGCCCATCAAATTAGCCGAAAGACACTGCTGGACATAGGTCTCCCCTAAAGAGTGCCTCGATGACCGGACTGCCGCGACCTTTACGAGATCATCTGTCTACCTGGTTAGGGGGTATATAGGCTGATAATGATCAATAAGTTTCTACTGAGTGTGTTTTTCCGCCCAAATACTGAGTACTGCATCTAAAGGGGTAAAAACGGAACGTTTCGAACGAGCGTTAGAACAATTCAACTGTTTTTAATGTTTCCCATGCAAAAATTGTCATTTAGAATGTACCTGACGCACGTACCATCGACGAGCAGGTCGTCCAGCCATCATGCGTTATCCAGAAAAATTTCATACAGTACCTCATAAAAAGAAAACAATTATTATGTTTTTTCCCACTAACAATTTGCAAACAGACAGAATCAGAATTCAGAGCGTCGAAATACTTTTCAACAACACAGAATCAACTTACTCATCTGACTTTGTGATGTTAAAAACTCAAATAAACAATCTCAGAAAACCCTTCTAAAGACCCCATAACTTCAAAAAGTCACTTTAATTTTTAATTTCTTCAAAACAAATGAACCTCGGAATATTATACAGGAAAAACCAGACTGTCTTGATTATATGGCAAAAGGCGTTTGAGGTTCCCTTTGAGCCTAATTTGAGTAGAATAGCAATTATTACGCCTTGCATTCCAGTGAAATTCTGTTTTACAACCTCCTTTAGGTGCTGAAGAATTATCTAGATGTGAAGGATTTGATCAGAGACTTATCAAGTTGATGAACTGAAATATCAAATGGCGACTTGAAATTCAAACTGTGGCTTGTAATAAAAAAAATAAAAAAACGGCCAAGTGCGAGTCGGATTCGCACAAGAAGGGTTCAAAAAATCATGTCTGTTGTATGGGAGCACCACTCCGACTCGCACCTGGCCGGTTTTTTAGTATTTGTTGTTATAGCGGCAACAGAAATACCTCATCTGTGAAAATTTGAACTGTCTAACTATCACGGTTCATGACATACAGCTGGTGACAGGCGGACAGACAGCGGAGCCTTAGTAATAGGGTCCCATTTTTACCCTTTAGGTACGGAACCCTTAAAACAGATTAAGTTGCTATCCTGATATTTTGATCCGCAGCAGAACCAAGGATAGGTACCGATATAGCCCACCCCAATCGCAAAATGTATGCACACTGAAATAGAAATAGAAAATATAACTCTGACCACGTGGAACTCGTTTACATCGTAACTCCATTCAAATTTCCATACCCTTAGGGAAAGATTTCCGGGATAAAAACTATCCTATGTCCTACCCTGGGACTCAAACTATCTCTAGCCAAATTTCACACAAATCGGTTCAGCGGTTTAAGCGTGAAGAGGTAACAGACAGACAGATTATTAGTATGGATTTATTTGTGACACACACTAAACGACAAACAGTAAATAGAAAAATAAAGAACCACGTCACTGCACCCACAAAATGGACTGATGGCCTGGTAATTGCCGCGGTAGACCGCTTGATGCGGGTGGCGCAGGACCACTCATTGTGTCATTCTTTGGGGGAGGCCTATGTCCAGCAGTGGGCGTCGTTCCGCTGATATGATGATGACGAGGAACCCTGGATTAGATTCTGTTTCGCATCCACCAGAGCTGCGACGTATCCAAAGGGTGAAGGGTGAAATCCTCCAAAAGCACTGTCCTCTCATGGTAAAACCACGTGATCCGGGTTACGTTGTTTTGTCGTAACTAAGCTAAATCCATTCCTGATATTACCGACCGATTATGGACCGTCAAAAATATTTTTTTTCGATTATATTTACGAAGTTATAGACAATGTAACCTTTGAAATATCTCGGTATAATTCAGTAACAACACGAAAACTGTTTAGCGGATTACGTGGTTATCGATTTATTAGTAAAGCGGGTAATAAAGTCTAAAAACCTATTTTTCTCCAAATAGTCGTTTTTGGGTTACGTTAATTTGCCGTGAGAAGGCAGAGCATTAATTGCAAACCTCGCTCACGCATCGTCCTATTGGTGAACTTTTCCTCACACACCGCTCCGCTACCTCGTACATCTCTGGTGGATACTCACACCTAGACCACTAGTTTGAATCTAGTCGAATCCTACTAATATAATAAATGTCAAAGTTTGGATGTTCAGATGTTTGTTACTCGAATCAATCACGCTTAAACGGCTTAACCGATTCGGTTGAAATTTTGCATGAAGATAGTTTATAGCCTGGGTTAAAATATAGGATAGTTTTTATCCCGGGTCCACGCAGACGAAGTCGCGGGCGGAAGCTAGTTGAGAATAAATAGATCGTAGCCAACGAAAAAACCATAGAATGCGAGTTCCTTTCAAATTTCTACCCAAACACGTGCCTAAAACCACCTAAACCACCGGGCAGGCAATTAATCCTACTAATATTATAAATGCGAAAGTTTAGATGTTTGGATGTTTGGATGTTTGTTACTCAATCACGCTTAAACAGCTGAACCGATTTGAATGAAATTTTGCACGAAGATAGTTAATAGCCTGGATTAAAATATAGGATAGTTTTTATCCCGGGTCCACGCGGACGAAGTCGCGGACGGAAGCTAGTAATATTATAAATGCGAAAGTTTGGATGTTTGGATGTTTAAATGTTTGTTACTCAATCACGCTTAAACGGCTCAACCGATTTTGATGAAATTTTGTACGAAGATAGTTTATGGTCTGGATTAAAATATAGGATAGTTTTTATCCCGAGTCCACGCAGACGAAGGCGCCGGCGGAAGCTAGTATACTTATATATATTGAATATTTATTTTGTTTGTATTTTTTATGTATTTATACCGCTCTTAATACGAGTCACGCAGTATGCTGTCCCGCACACCTCACTGGGTCCACAGAAAACCAGCGCCGTTGGCACTGCTGTGTCAACCGCATTGCTGAGTGGAGACCTTTTCGGTAGCACATCCCTATGGTGTTAGTTCTTAGGTGCATTATGTGAATGTATGTGTAATGATGTGTTATCCGAATACATTTCTATTCTAACTATTCTATTCGAGCCAATTCCTAGAATGATGGAAAATTGGAATTACACTGATAATATGCCAACCCACCAAGTCAGGAAGTAGCCTTAAAGTCGTATGTTTACGACCGCAACTTCCCCAATAATAAACCAATAAGTACCTCCGTATCTGGGGCACTTACATCCATCATCCGTACTGCCAAGTCACCTTCACTACCTATTTAGTTTTAGGGAAATTGTGTTTTAGTAAAAAGCTTCGTAAGGCACGCATTATGATAAGCTCGTATGAAGCTTGCCTTTTCAATGCTTAATGAATGGCGTTGGTAAACAGTTGTCTGCAAATTTTCGTTTGGAATTGAAAGCAAAAAACATTCACATTACAGTTCAAATCATCGGTGGCAAACAAGCGTACGGTTTGCTTTAAAAAGCTTCTTATTGTCCGACTACGGTAGACCTGAAAGGAGGGGATATATATATATATGTTTTTAGCAGTCTATGTTTGTATTTACGTGTGTTTCACTATAATTTTTAAGACACTCAACTGACTTTATGACGGACTTTTTAGCCTCATCATCATCATATCAGCCGAAAGACGTCCACTGCTGGACATAATCCTCCCCCAAAGAGTGACAAAGTGACCGGTCCTGCGCCACCTGCATCCAGCGGACTCCAGCAACCTTTACCAGGTCATCAGTCCATCTTGTGGGGGGCCTAGCCACGCCGCGCCTTCCGGTACGGTGGTGGTACTTTTTAGAATAGTTGGTAGTAACCCTGCCTGGGTTCGAATCCTGGTAAGGGCATTTATTTGATGAGCACGAATATTTGTTCCTGAGTCATGAATGTTTTCCATGCATTTAAGTATTTATTTAACTATATTAAGCAGGTAGGTATGTTTATCGTCATCTAGTACCCATAGTACAAGCTTTGCTTTTTTGGGACTAAGTAAGTCCATCTGTATAAGATTGTCGCGAATATTTATTTATTTAATTTATTTATGCACCGGGTGAAATAGGCTGTATGAAAAAACAGGTTTTTTTTAGTAAGTTTTCCGTAGTCAGGAAACAGTTTTTGGACTTTTCATGCTTCTTTGTTCTTATGGAACTGTGAAATCGTTCAGCAATAGCAAGCATTACTGAGAAGAGACTGAAAAACAAGTTCCCGGAATGTATAACGCGCGCGGGGTCGTTCAGGCACCTCACTTGTTTTCGTCGAGAGTGGCTGGAGGCCGCTATTGATTCGTTTCAAGTATATTCCTACTCATAAGAACAACGTCATTCTGGAGGCACCGTAGTGAAAACAGCGGCACGGCCGTACCACCCTTTTCTCGAAGCAGTTCAGGCCATTTTCGACCCGCCTACAACTTCGTTATGGACGAAACTACAAGCCTGAATTTTCAATAACCATACAGGCATTGTATAAACACGGTGTATTTCAAATTTCGTTCAATTTTAACTAGTAGTTTAAGAGTTATAACTAGTCAGTTTCTTAATTTCCCCGGCTCATACCAAAGAAAAAAGAAAGAAAGACGACATTTATTCACTACACAAAAGACACACAGAGACAAAGGGAGTACAGATACAATACAATTGACACATAATGTGTGTGTCTTCGCGGCAGTGAATCGGTCGCTGTCTCAGCATTATGCCACTGTTTTTTTCAAAACGCACAAAATTTCAGTTAATATTTAACAGCGGCTCTTCTGTGAAGGAAAAACATCGCGAGGAAACCGGTCTGATCCCGATAAGGTCTAGTTTTCTTGGTTGGAAGGTCAGGCCGTCGCTTTCGTAAAACTAGTGCCTATGCCAGATCTTGGCTTTTGGGAGTAACCAGGAATAACGCTAGGAGGATGGATGGAGCAATAGACATTGGCAGATTAAAACAGAATGGCGAGTGCTCCACCGAAAAGGCTCCTAAATATATTACAATGTTGTGTAAGGGCGGCATACTCGTAATAGGAACAGTGCCTGTGCTTGCTAAAATACTTTAGAGGAAACCCTAATGGCGAGATAATTTAGAAATAGGTATTTGTAAAATGTATTGCTGTCGCGCAGTGCCTGGTAAAGCCCCCGCAGAGCGCGATAGAGACAACTGCAGCTTGGACCGAAAATACCTATTAAAAGTACATAAAATCAATGTTTCGTAGTCCCCTGATTTCTTCTCCAAAACTTGACCTATTTAACTATTTTTTTAATTAAAAATTAAAGAAAGGCTTTGGCCATGTTCCTGTTTTCCTTTTTTAATAATTTAGTAAAAATTGTTTTCTTGATGTTTGAACACAGCCGAAAATCTGGCATTTTTTTAGGTTTTTGAAGAATACATTTATGAAAAATAGGAAAACATAGGAACATGTTAATAGTAACCATAGATTTATGGAAAAATATTGCTCTACTGCCATTATCCAGGTAGAAAACAGGGGACTACGCTTCTATGGAAAAACGGCTCTTGTGTTTCCTCTTAAAAAGTCATTCGTCACGCGTTGCGTAACGCGGAGGTCGATTTGACGACCTCTTTACGAGTTCGAAATTCGAACAACCGTGAGTTAGGGCAACGGGTGACGTAACTGAAGGTACGATCATCAGTTCTTTAAATGGCCTTGATAGTTATGTTGCTTATAGGGTTAAAACACATTTTAGCTAAAAGATGTTTGATGAACGTTTATGAATAAAGACATAATTAGACTTAGCGAGAGGTCTATTTTAGTTCGTAGCTTTCGATGCAGCCACATTTCGCAACTTTCAAGGTTATTTTACTAGTGACGTTCATTCCGTTTAGCCTTTATTATATTATATAGTTAAACTAGTGTCTCTGTGAGCTGTAGAACTCGAGAGGCAGAAATTATTAAAAAAAAAATTTTTTTTCAAAAATATGAATTGAGATTAAAAATAGATGTGTTATCAAACATGCTCGCAAAATTTCACGAGAATCGGTTGAGAAATGCGACCTGTAGAGGAGAACAGCCGGACAGCGGGACAGCGGGATATAGGTACGAACGAATTTCGGCCCAAGCTCGTTCAAATATCGAGTTTCGCATTTATTTGTGGTTTTGTATAAACAACGAAAGTATTATGAAATAGTAAAATAGACTTGGCATTGCCATGCCCCCAAACAATACAGGTTAAAGCATTCGTAAAAGTATTTCTTTCAACAAACTCAAATACATAGACACGCTCGTACATTCAACTCGCAAAAACATCGATAAAATAAATTCCCCGGCATCCCAGAATGAGATTACAGGCCCTCGGGCGATATGTATTTGTATGTTTCTCGTGTCGCTATTGTGAGACCGAGTGCATCGCTGCAGCTCTGTTCTTGACAGAGACGAGCAAAGTTGTGTCGATAAGTATTTTAAAGGTAATATTTTTCAATATTATTTTGTTTAACTGTAATTGAAAATATTTAATCGAACGAATGAGCGAAGGGAATGAAGTTCTATGCTTCAGCTTGGTCCGACAAATCGTTTTTTGTGAGAAGGTTTGTTGATAATAAAGGATTTCTTTGACGAGCCACTTTTTCGAATCAAATAAAAAAAAACCAAAATAAATTGATTACCAAAAACACTTTTTTTTTACACAAAACAAGAACTTATAAATAGATACAAATATTTATTTAAGTGTTAGGTAATGGGTACCAATCTCAGCGTATGCTAGGCATGCAGCCCATCGCTGTTTTTCAGGTTGGTCCCTATGACGGGTTCGATCGCAACCCCTCAAGCATACAGACTTAATATATTATAAAAAATAAAATAAAAGTAAGCGCTAAGTAACATTTGGACACATAAAAACATGAAAAGAAGCCATAACCTAGTCATTAAGGTGGTGTTGTTGTGGAATATTACATGTTTTTGTGTTAATGTTTATTTATTTAATGGTGTGTAGTAGTAGTGGTAATCGGAGAGTAGGTACGTATGTAATATGTTGTGGTAAAGAAGTGACTAAAAATGTATAAAAGTAAAATCGAATAAAATGAATTATTAATATTTACAAGACATGCTCGGGACTTCTACAGTTCAATGAGTCACTAGTTATTAGAATTATTACCTCCAATGGCTATGTAGATTCCTGGCTCGTACTGAGTTGAAAAATCAAAGATGTGTTGTCTGTGATCAATTTGTTAACAGCTCTAGCAGTAATATAAGTACTACTCCTAATACTGAAATTAGGTGACAAAGCGGACTCCACGCCTCGTATCATGGTCCGCCTTATCACACGATAAGTGACAAGATAGCGCGTCCGTCAGTGGCTGACACCGTTCGATAGATAAGGCCGACCATGATACGGGGTCAGGCTTCTTTAGGGTGTAATCGGAAAAACGCTAGGAGTTTGTATGTATGTCATGTCATTAGTAGGTATTATCGATAAATTCGACCTCGCACCGTGTCCCCGCACTTCCCTAGTGAAGAGCGCTCGGAGCGCGGCCTATGTACGTTTAATTTGTCTCACGACGCTGGATTGTCTCACAGACGGTCGCAGCAGTGTTGACACCTCTAGGGGGACTATTCTGTAGTGTGACTTGGGATTTTTTTACCTTTCTTTGATGTTTCGTTTGGACACTGCATTTTTTTAAGTACTGAAACCATGTAATTTACTTTTAATACTTGCGAGGTCACCATCGTGTGGTTATATGTAATTTTAAGTCATAGCGGTCTAGCCCCTTTTTAAGGATAGAAAAAAACAATGGTGATTCATAAATGTGAAGTGCATTTACGACGGATTACATTTTTCTCTATCCAGTCGCATACAAAATACTATAAGGTACAAACTGCAAGTATTTAAGCCTCAAGGATTGTTTCTAGTGTCAGTTTAGAACATTAACAATGGCATCATAGCGACACGGAGATAGGTACAGTCAAGTGCAAAAATATGTATCTATTTAATCCCTCATAAATATACACGTACCGAAACCTTAATCCGCTGACATAGAGCGGGACATACTCGTATTTACAATACACACAATAGGCAAATACCTGGACCATAGAGAGATAAAATAGACATTGAGCAATAAAGGTGCGACCACACCGCTGATCAAAATACGCTAACGCACCGTAAAACGCAGCAGTGTATGAAGAATACGTGACGCATGCGACACGTCAACGCGTATACGCAGCGTTAAGCACCGGTGTGGTCGCTCCCCAAAATGACAATGTTATAAACTGCCGAGAGACTATGTTGGATTTCAGCCCAGTATAAACATAAATGTACTCATATCTACTCCGGGAAAGTACACAACGAAGTCGTAGCACATGCACCTACCGAGATCTTAATAGTAAATAACAAGTTTGAGTGCTTTGGATACAGTGACTAAAGTTTGTACCGCTGCAAATCTTGCTGCGAATTGCATCCTCCTAGAACTTTGGTTTCATAATCTCATGGGGCAATATACTATAATATATTATAAAGAGAAAAAGTCTGTGAGGTACTATGTGAGAATAGTAGGCTAATCTCCAGAACTATATATTCACCAGGTTTCAGATATTATTTTACCTATTTATGGACCTATGTCCACGTCCATCCCACATCCTAATCCTACTAATATTATAAATGCGAAAGTTTAGATGTTTCGATGTTTGTATGTTTGGATGTTTGTTACTCAATCACGCTTAAACAGCTGAACCGATTTGAATGAAATTTTGCACGAAGATAGTTTATAGCCTGGATTAAAATATAGGATAGTTTTTATCCTGAGTCCACGCAGACGAAGTCGCGGGCGGAAGCTAGTAATATTATAAATGCGAAAGTTTGGATGTTTGGATGTTTAAATGTTTGTTACTCAATCACGCTTACACGGCTCAACCGATTTTGATGAAATTTTGTACGAAAATAGTTTATGGTATGGATTAAAATATAGGATAGTTTATATCCCGAGTCCACGCAGACGAAGGCGCCGGCGGAAGCTAGTATACTTATATATATTGAATATTTATTTTGTTTGTGTTTTTTATGTATTTATACCGCTCTTAATATAATATAATAGTAGCATAATCCAGACTCGTAGTGTATAATTCTAACATAGTATTTAAGCCTCTCTGTACTAACCACATATGGATCAAACTGGTCTGAAATAAATGATTTTTATTTATTTCTTTATTTAATACGAGTCCCGCAGTATGCTGTCCCGCACACCTCACTGGGTCCACAGAAAACCAGCGCCGTTGGCACTGCTGTGTCAACCGCATTGCTGAGTGGAGACCTTTTCGGTAGCACATCCCTATGGTGTTAGTTCTTAAGGTGCATTATGTGAATGTATGTGTAATGATGTGTTATCCGAATGCATTTCTATTCTAACTATTCTATTCGAGCCAATTCCTAGAATGATGGAAAATTGGAATTACACCGATAATATGCCAACCCACCAAGTCAGGAAGTAGCCTTAAAGTCGTATGTTTACGACCGCAACTTCCCCTTGGATGAAATTTTGCGCGAAGATAGCTATTAGCCTGGGTTAAAATATAGGATAGTTTTTATCCCGGGTCCACGCAGACGAAGTCGCGGGCGGAAGGTAGTCGGCAATATTTTATTCCGCGGCTTTGCCTGTAACATGTGGGCGGAACCGCGTCGTGGGCAGCTGGTTGGTGTTAAAATTCAGAAAACTTCAGGGAATGCTGGCATTTATTTACAAAGAAAGAAAGAAAAGAAAGAAAGATACATTTATTCACAAACACACAGGACACACGTGTTAAACAACCACTTTCTAAAGATGGAGATTTCCTTTTAACACTTTATTATGTGCATGTAGATATCTTACGTAATATCTCAGCGGGTTGTAAACTAAATTATATTCGCATTACAGATTTCTGTTCGAAACGCGTTTTCTTGAAAGACATCGATATCGCTCAAGTTCGCTTAAGTAACAACTGTTCAAAGCTTGACGTTGTAAACAGATATTAGGATACATTCTGACACAAATCGAACTAGCACTATACCAAGCTCAATAACGTTCACGGTTATGAATATTAGACGACGATACATATTATAATAGAAACAAAATATTAATGTTCATCTCACAAATATTTGATCTTTCCATGATTTCAACCTTTCATTCATTTCAACCCAGGACCGTCAACTTCGCAGGCAAGGTGCACACTATCAGGGTAGCTAGAAATGAATTTTTGTGCAAGTAAATGTTTATTTTGGCGCCATTCTTCCGCCAAGTCATTTGACCATATTGATAAACGTATCTTAACTCTTTTACTGACAGGAAACCGCGTAGCGGGCGTCTACGCCGTAGTCGCTTTCCGCTACGTACGAGGAAAACCACGAGATCGGCTACGAGAGTAGCGCGTAGCGATTCTTGGCAGTGTGTTAAAACAAATAGAAAAGTCGAAAGGCTCTACTATTAAGCAATTAGTCAAAGAATAAGTAGAATGGAGCAAGCAATTAAGAGGCTGTCATGACCTAATTTTGTGGAAATTGATGTAATACTTAAGCAGTTTTTTAAGAAAATCTATTTGTTTTAGCACATAAAAAAAAAAATGTTAGTAAAGACCGTGGACGGGCTCGATACTTAATTGGACGAAATCGGCTCGACAGAAAATCATTGCAAAGATTGGTCTTAAAATCATCATTAAACGGTTCTATGTCTGTATTTTTTTGACGTATGGGTCTGCAATTAAAAACACGAAGGCATTATTCATACCTAAACCTCTAACGAGTCATATTTCACAAATAATCCACACTTTTTTTATTTCAATATTTCTTTACTATTATCTTCAATTATTTTAAAAACCCCCCGACACGAAAAATTCATTGTAAAAACTAACAAATAATATTTTAAACCCATTATAATTATTATCGTCACATATATGATGTAAGTTCAAATATTTTTATTTTCCAAGGGTCGTCGCGTCGGGGGACCGTCGGGCGACTGAAGCGGTCCCCCGACTCGTGTCCTTTTTAAAGTGATGATCTTCAAATGGCTGATCAGGTTATGGTTACCTTACCATATACTTTCAATATCATTGAAGTAACACGGTATCAAATTTCGAATCGGTAGGACATATGGAAGGTAGTCAGATCCCCTCATCTACGATTAAAGAGCTGATAATCTTCAATACGCTGATTCTGATATTTTCTGCCTTGTACCTATATTTAATGTCTGCTTAAGTTGTATATTTTTCTTTACAATATGAAAGCGCAAAACGAGAAACAAGGATTACAATAATAATATACTAACGATACTCAGTCTGATCTGACAATAGTAATCATGACAATTCGCCGTACTCGTACAAAGCAGGGTCAACAATTAAAGGTGGTTGCTGAATAGCATCGTTACTTCTTGATCCAGCAATGCACGTCAATTTGTTATTGTCGATATCTATTACCTAAATATCGTAATTATTTAAGCATGAAAATAGAAATGATTTCATTGAATGGCAACCCAACTGCCAGACTCCTATCCCCCACCTGAGACAGAATGAGCCTGGTAGAAGAAGGATTGCGAAAGCAGCGACCGCAATAGTTATAGGTTATGTCCTATGACCACGACTACTCCGTCACGAGTGTCAAGAAGAAAGTAAATCGATGTTGTGTTACAGCAACATGCTGGTTTGAGGGTACTAAGTGCCTCCGTAAACAAGGGCTAGTCCTGATGACTATTTAAGTGCTTAAGCACTGGGGGCCGATTTTTTACTTTCGAGCGCTCGAAAATTAAATAAAAGTAAATGCTATTGTAGTGTCATAATCACATGCACTTACTTAAATATCGATAGAATTGAATACGAGTGGTCAATACCGCACGTATTTAAATTTTCTATCGTCATTTCAAAATATGATTTCATAATTTTTTACACTTTTCGAGTGTAAGAGTCGAGCGCTCGAAAGTCAA
Organism: Epinotia bilunana; assembly: GCA_947049275.1. Classification (NCBI taxonomy): domain Eukaryota; kingdom Metazoa; phylum Arthropoda; class Insecta; order Lepidoptera; family Tortricidae; genus Epinotia; species Epinotia bilunana. The sequence goes on along the minus strand of OX346275.1, from coordinate 8,668,128 downwards.
AAATCGGTCCCCTGGTCTTCAAGCTCAAGCACCTACCGGAATTCCCTCTGGGCGATCCCATTATCGCGGGTGCATTTTGACGCAGCTTAAGTGGCTCGGAATTAGCCCATTACGTTGCCGCGAATGCACTTTGAACCGCCCTCCTGACTATATAGAACACATACATTCTTGTTAACATAGGAAAAGTCTACCGGTAAAGCCACCTCCGACACAACCAACATAGATAAGAACCATCTCGATAGAACAGTTTAAAAAACGCACTTAGATCGTTCATCTGTTTCGTAGCTACGATGCCACACAGAGATACTCAAATACACAGATATATACTCCTATGTTCAACTTTAACACCCTCCTCGTTTTCCCCTGAGGTATAAGTTTTACCGAAACAAAACTTTACGATCGCGTTTGCGTTTTACCCTCAATTTGTATGGGATTTGACAGCTAAACGTAAACGCGGTCGTAAAGTTTTGTTTCGGCAACACTTATACTAGAGCCTCAGGAGTTAAGCGTTTCCGGAAGACGTTGGATCTCTAGTCGCTAACGGGCATAAGGAAAAAAGCCACAGGCCTGTTGAAATTCAATTTCATGTCAATAAAATAAGAAATAAAGATAAAATGAATCTCACTCTATCCGCATCGGGAATTCTCGACACTAAATAAACAACTGAAAAATAAATTTTATCAAAATGGCACGCGGAGTCAAGATTTTTGTAGAACTTAAAATGGCATTCACATTTACTATGGCAGTTTTTTTTTTTCAGTTGAGTTTTCAGGTAACCTAGTTAGGTTTATACAGTTTAATTTAAACTTAACACATTGTAATATTTTATCCCTTCCCTTTTCACTGTATTAGGAATAGTATACATCAGAGCTGTGCAAAGTTAAGCTTGTTCACCACCGTCGTGGTATAAAAAAAAGTAGCCGAGCGGTGTTCGAGGATAAATTCTGACTACTTAACGTATCTCTGTCTGTTGGTGGCACTCACACTTTTTTACTCGCACGCCGCTCTGCTACCTCGAACAGCTCCGATGGATACTCATCCTTAGACTTGGTTGCACTTGTTGTTTATTAACCAATTTAATAAAATCCGCATTCGCGTGCCCCTTGCACAGGCTTCAGGGTTCAGCTGTGGGCCCTAAATCATTGTCTGGTTTAATATTCTGATATTTTTCCACGAAAATCGAGCATCCATCATCGGCCGCGTTTCGCGTGGTGCGTGCCGCAAGTTATAAGATAACTACTACTTCCACAGATACTACTAGATACTTCTAGGTGGCCTCTTATACGAGCGGCCGCGAGAGCGACAGCGGTGCTGCATACGTGGGATCGAGCCGTTAGAGAGCGGCCTCTCGCTCCCACGCGCGTATGGCACATCGCTGTCGATACCGAAGCTGCGTTAGGGCATATCAACTGTCGTTTTCGCCTTTAAAAAATATAACAACACGGTTGAAAGTTAATGTGTTAAAGAGCGTTCAATAAGTCACGCGATTACCTTGCTGACCTAGGTTTCGTAAAAAAATGGATATTCCGTTACCTATGTATAAGTTTGTCAAAAAATTATGTTAAATTATAATATAAATCTGTGTAAAACAGGAATTAATTGCTAGCTGGAATGGCGGCAGTACCACAGAAATGATAATAGTTGGCAGTACGTCAATTGCGATTCGGAAAAGCTCAACTTACTTAAGCCTTCGCACAGACTGGCGCGGCCTGGCCGCGGCGGTCAATATAGTAAACTTGTCGCCATCGCAAACGACGCCAGTGTGATTCAGGCCTTACACGTCGTGGGAAGTCTAAGAGCGGTTGCAGCACTACAGACGCAATACAGTATTGATTCAGGTGATTTTGACAGGTGAAACGCGCGTTTGTATCGGTGTAAATAGTCTACAAATCACTTTGTAGGTCCAGAACCATTTGTGCGAGTCTCGCAAAGAACCATAACTTCGGCCTTTAAAGCCTATGCCGAAACCAAACACCAACACGAGTGGAGGAATGAGGCGGGCTTAAGGCACTCAAAGCTCTTCATAGAAGGAGTGGACTCGGGCTGGACCAACAAGCTCTGGAAATCCAGTAGGAAGCAACTCAGAATCATATCTGGGGTGTTCACTTCGGGGTCAAGGATCTATTGGCCAAGATGGGACTGTCGGATAGTTTAGACTGTAGAATGTGTGGCGAGGAGGATGAGACCATGGAACATTTACTGTGTGAATGTCATGCCCTTGCCAGACAAAGAATGAATTACCTTGGTAACGACTATCCGCAACCAAAGGAATTCAAGGTGCTCCCGCTGAGCTGCATCGTCCGCTTCGTGGAAATGATGGAGCGAGCTTGGGAGTAGGCATAAAGGAGAGGGCAAATGCACAAAAGATCCCGCTGGGTCGAGTGCATCCGAAAGGGCCCTCATCTAGATAAGATAAGATAAGATACATTGTCGCCGTGTCGCCTAAGAAAGCGTAAAGGTACAAGTTGAATGCGGGCGACGGTGACGTCATAGAAATACAATCGACAAACCAGTGGTGTCACCGCGACACGTCGTCTGCTGCTGCTGTCTGTGGTTGGGTTCCATACAACTTGTACCTTTACGCTACCGCTCATCGCTCGTCCCACCTGCGCGTTAAGTAACCAAAACTATGGTATTCGCAAAACCAAGTGGCGAGTTGGGCAATAAAAGTCAGTACTATTGTTGCACGGCTCGCTCCATAAGGCAGTGCAGGTGCGAAAGAAATAGCATGCTCCAATGATTTATGACCTGACTCGCCACTTGGTTTTGCAGATCATTGACTGTACTTGACTCGCCTTAAAAAAACTTCCCTCTTTCCCCGTCCATGTTAATCCTTTAGCTCATTTTAAACGTTTTCAACCGCCCGGGTACTACGCCTCATAATTATGATGTTTTAACTGCGAACCTCGTTTTTAACAGACTTGAAAAAAGGAGCAGGTTTTCAATTTGTCGAAATCTTTTTATGTACGTTCCCCGATTACTCGAAAACGAATAAGACCGATTTGGAAAATATTTTTCTGTTGGAAAGGGTATCCTTCCCAGGTGGTCCTCAGGTCTGGATCTGATGATGGGATTCCGGAGAAATCGAGTGAACTCTTCTGTCATTATTAAAAGGTAACTTAAGGGGCTACCCGAGGTTTTCATAGATTTTTTGACCAGTTTTGAATCCGTATCTCCTACTTTTTCACTACAGATAAAATTATAAGTCAAACGGCTATCGGTTCCTTAATCTTTTATCTCCATTTTTGTCTACCGGATTTTGAAAGAAATGAATAGTTAATTTTTTATGATTTTTTTAAACATTGTCTAAAAAACACTTATTTCGTATCTCCATTGACGTGAAAGATCTAACATATACGAAATCTACATATTTGGGTTCGTCTATGACGTCTAAAACAGTGTCTAGGGTTTTCATTTTAAACTAATTAACACAAAAGTTATGGCAAGAAAACTAGTTTTCTGGCCTAAAATTGTTCAACTTTGATGCCAAATAATCTCGAAAACAATAAACTTTGAAGTAAATATGGGATACTATATTGCTTAAAGCCGTTGTTGTTAATATAATAAGCTACAAAAAATATTAGAAAACTAAGGGATTCAGATCGAAGGTCATTGGCGTATGGGAGCCCCTTAATGTAAATAGAAATTTTATAGGATGAACTTGCGAATCTAATAATGGAGTACTGGTTTAAAAAATAATTCATCGTTTTCAAGTTCTAGCAATCATGAAGATTCTCGCCAGATAAACCATAACACAAGACTTGTTGAGCTTACTGTGGGATTAGATTGATTCGTGTAAGATTGCTTTTAATATTTATAACTTAGATATATCTACCTATATGTACATTGTATACCTATGTCTGATACATATCACACAGTGTAACGCACGTAAGCGATGTTTAATTGAAGTTTTACAATTCTAGTTAGTTTCAGTTTAGATGACGAAAATCAGTTACAACCAACCATTAACGATGTTTCATTCTTATCTTCAAGTAGGGTTGAAAACAATTACGCATAAACAGAAGCTACTCCATAGATGTACCACACTTCGGTCAGTCTCATGACGTCTCTTTGTTATCTTTTCCTTTCATATTAAGCAACAAAAGAAGTTGTAAAATGCCACGTTAAGTGCATCTTCGTCATTATAAGTGAAACAAACTATACGTACATACCCTTGGGCCTTGGGGTCCAAGTGCTCGAAAATTATACAACGAGCTTAGTAAAAGGCTTGTCGACACTACAGGTGACCAAAGAGCTGGCAGCTTCCTCGCACATCGGATTAGTATTGCTATTCAGGGAGGTAATGCTGCCAGCATCTTTGGTACGATGCCACGGGGGCCCTTTTTAGAGATTTTTTAAGTTAGCTTTAGATTCTTCTATTTTCGTTATTGTAAATAGTTTTATTCTCTTTGATAATATGTGGCTGCGCCAATACATATTATATTAATTTTAACTCATTTACTTTATACATTAAATCACACATTAAATATGAACGCATCCTATTACACACCATACCTGGCAACCTTTCCGCTTCCCCCACCCCTAACCTCAGTGCACGAAATATACCGGTCGCGCGCGCAAACTCTCACTCAAAAAGCTATTAAAAAATGATGCAACTATAATTGTGCATATAAAGAAAGACCTAAGTGAATTTGTGTTTACTGTGAAATTTCGAAAACCAAAAGTTCTTTTTGTGTGTGCCGTAACACGAACTCAAAACTGGATACCGGCTGGCGCTGCTTCAAAGAGGTTTGTCCTGCCACTCCAATATGTATACTACTACGTACATTATGTTTATTCTCAATGACCAATATCAGGTTCTGAATACCAAACATGTCCAGGAATACTCTGTTAAAATTGTGTCTGATTCTCAACCTCACGGTGTATAAATAGCGTCACAGGCTTAACGCTCTAGCATCACAAAGCTTAAACTTTTAATAAGGACGACTTACGCCCATCGTTTAAATTAACAGCCTCATTACGGCTAAGTTAGCGTTCAAATGTAAGTATAGACTTAATGTCTTAATAAAGGCTTTTACAGGCTTACTCTTATGGCTATATATGTACACAGGTAGGTACCTACTATTTTCTTTCTCGATAATAAACTTGGCCCTACAGCATTTTTTTTGAAGATTTATCAGTGATATAACGTGGCTGTTAGAACGACTGGTATATCATCATCATATCATCCGAAAGACGTCCACTGCTGGACATAGGCCTCTCCCAAAGAGTGCCAAAGCGATCGGTTCTGCACCACCCGCATCCAACGGACTCCCGCGAACTTTACCAGGTCGTCGGTCCATCTCGTCTTCCGGTAGATCCACTCGAGACCCAATTCCCCTGCGGTCATCGGCTCTACGTGCAATGTGCGAATGCGCAGCGGTTCGGGGGGCTATATCGGTAACCACGGAATAAAGAATCCATGGATTCTTTATTCCGTGTCGGTAACCTTTGTTCTGATGCGGATAGCTTCGTTTCTGGTGCGATCACGCAGATAAACTCCTACCATATGACAGGGTTATATTATTCTTAAAGCTGACTCAAGACAAACTATAGTCTAAGGTTACTTTAAAAATAACAATTATTAGTAAAACTTTACAAACAATAGTATCGCATTACTTTCTGTCATACGCTAACGTGTCTCCTAAGGGGCGTGGTTTAGGAAAACCGAGTAATTGCCTCAATCTAAATTGACTCGATCAGTCTCTGTGAACATTTGTAAAATCTATTAGATAACGAATGATCGTGAACGCTGTGCGTTGAAGAAACTGAACGTCGGTTTAGCACACACAAACCAACTTATTATGAGAAAACAATTAGTTAACATCTCCAAGGCACCACGTAATTATCAAATAAATAATTTCCTGCATCCCGCCTCACCTGGAGGCTTATTTTCATTCGTCGCTTTAAATCCCAATCATAACACAATCTGTTCCACGATGAACACCAGAACATCATCATCGTCATCATTATATCAGCCCATATATATGTCCTTTGCTGGCCATAGGCCTCCTTCATAGAGTGCCATAATGACTGGTCCTGCGCCACCTGCATTCAGCGGACAACCAGCATGACCTTTGCCAGTGGTGATTATGTAACTTTTCGTATTTTTAACAGAGGGATGACCACGTTGGGACAACTCAACTGTCATTTTTCCATGGAACAAGTGACATTTAGATCCATCGTGCAAAGCGTTACGCAACGCATTCGACCAGGTCAGGGATGATCACAAAACTTTTCAAATGCACGTTAGGACAATTCAACCATCATTTTCCCATACAGAAAGTAACATTTTTCTACCTTACGCACAAATAAACCGTTACGCAATCTGCCAGTTGGTTATCAGTTCATCTTGTGATAGAACGAACGCGAGAAACTCATTGAAATTCGATTGCGATGTCGAGACGATGAACGGAATTGAGAACGTTTTCGATGCAAATTTTGCTATTTTCATTCGCGTCGCCATTCTAATTAGGTCGCCATCTTGTGACGTCACAGGGCCGATTTGGCCCCAAGTAATCTTCGGGACAAATCCCCGGTAAAATCGACGTCTTATGCCTCTGTGGACGTGGAAGGAATTAAAAAAAAGATAGGATTTAGGCCCGGTGTAGGCGTGTGGTGTTGATGGCGACAATTACTTAGAACATATTATGTCACAAATCAGGCCTTATTATGTCTCTTTATACATTTTGTGTGGTAAAAAAGATTACTGCTAATAATTGTTTACCACATAAACGTAATACGAAACATAACATAAAATTAAATAAATCGCTTATGGTGATTCTTGATATTAGGATTTTACATTGGCATTACTCGAATTTTACAAGAAAATCTGAACTAATATTTGAGTTTCTGGAACAAGGGTCAGATTCTTAATGGTTCCGAGAAAGCCTAACTAGATGATTCCAGGAATTGCGATGTTCTCAGAAATCTGAGAAAATTGTTCCCTTGAATGTAACGGCGCGGTTATTGTATGCCCTCAAGGCGGGTGAAATTAAGGAACAGGGTCGTTTATTTGATGGGATAATATCGTATCAAACTACTGAAGTTACGGTGGTCAATTGTGTGTGGTGATTGAACCACACAAAATTGCTGACACCATTTTTGGTGTTACCTAAATTGGGTGATGGTAATTGGCAACCGGTTCAATCAGTTATAAATAAAGCTTAATACTTTTGCAGGAGGATAAATGTTTGTTTTGTTTTTCCCATAAGAGGATTCAGAATTATTTTTACCAGCAACTGTCAAAATCCGACAGTTAAATTAATTATGATTAAGAAAGAAGGAAAATATATTTAAGAATACACGCTACAATCAATACTAACCATATACAACACAACTAGTTAATGACGTAAACAGGGACCCTACTTAGCACAAACACAACGAACAAACTCTCGCCTGATGTGCGTATGTTCTATAAAGGTTTTTAAAACCTCAGTGAGGTGAGACTGAAGTATTGAATTATATTGAAATAATAGATTGTAAATCTAGCCCTTTTGTGCAAGACAATTTTTCTACCCAAGCCTATAGTAATATAGAAAGCAATAAATGTAAATAAAGATCTTTGAAGATCTTTGAAAATTTCATGAAATTGTTTGATACTGTCTAGTATCGTTATATTATATTATCCTTCGATTAACAGACATCAGTGTCTAACTCTCTTAGAGAAAATACTATAGATTGGAGTTCTATCATGCTAAGGAGATACCTATAGGCTACCAATATAACAAAAAATCTAGTGGATACAACCCCAGCAATTGATAGTTTTAAAAAGTATCTCAGGAGACGTAACTATGGCAACGAGCAACAAAAAATAGTTGATTGACCCAAAAACAGTATCCTATAAAAGGTCCGACAATGTGCACTGGGCTTATATCGAATCTTCGTGTTAAAGGCTCGCAATAAAAACGCAAGGACGCCGCGCGGCTAATTTCAAGAGGACAATTCCAGGATTGTACGTACACGGATACAGAAATGCTGGAAGAGGGCAGAATCGTAGTTTATGCAACTGATACCTACCTATCTAATGAGAGGCCGACACTCGTCTTTTAAGCCCTTATTATGTAAATTTGCATAGACTACTTTATCTACACACGTATCATAAGTACTCTAAGATGGGTTCACAATTCTACTTTCGTAACAGCAAAAAATCAACAAACAAGTCATTGACAACAGTAATGGCGGCAATTCGATCCTCCGTCAAAACGATTTTTTTTAATCATGTACAAACGGATGAAGTCCCTACTCTCATGTCTAGACCCCGTTATCTTGTCGCACTGACATTGCTTTTCCGTAGAGCGTGAATGTTTTTTTTATCGACCGTCTCGATATCGATGTTTATATTATAATGAAACAATGCGATTGAATTTTCGCCTTTTAAATCTTTGCTAACTCTCAATGAAAACTTCTTGATTAAAAATAAGTAAATAACCTCATTGGTCTTACGTGAAGCGATAACCTTAGATAAACGATTTACCTATTTGAAACTACAAGTCACATTGACAGCCGCAATCCCGTGCAGTTCTTTTTAATAGTGTTTGTTTAATATTGACTTCTAGTTTATTTAATTGCTTAGTACATATTAAATGAAATAAATGAATTTTATTCTGCAAGTAGGCCGTAATGGCACTTTTACAGGTGCAAATTCTACCAGCGTTATTACTATGTCACAATGGAAGATTTAAAACAAATAACACTAACGATTTTTTTGTTTGATAAACGTTGAAAACTGTTTTGTACATAGTGCAATTTACGAATAGTTCCAAAAAGAGACACCATACAAAAACATCTAGATTCAAAAAACAACGATTTAGTAGGCGAAAAAGCAAACCAAGTACAGTTTAACATGGATGTGACAAAATTTATGTTTTCCTCCAATAAATACCCTTGGAATGAATTGAATAACACAGAATTTCGATTGGTTACACCCGAGACTTTTTTTATCATATATATTTTATCCGATAGTGCCTAGTTACGCTTTATCGTTGACTAATTATCAGTGACATACTTATATTCGACATTTAGATGGTCGATAAAAAAAATATTCACGCTCCACGGAAAGGAAATGTCAGTGCGACAAGATAACGGGGTCTACTCATGTCACTCGAGATCAAGTGTAGTGCTGTTTATATTAAAAAAAACATACTGAATTGACGTTACGTATCGATTACTGTTTTAATATCTTATAGTCTTGAGTTTTGACAGCTGTTCCAAATTTAAACTCATAACCTTACAAAAATCGATACTGTAATAATATTAAAGTATAAATTTTACCTACTACCACAGACAAGAAACTTCTCATAGTAAAATTGGTTGTAATAATACTGGTCATTTCCTGTGGTTTCCTGACGCATAGAGTACTAATGATATGTGCGTCGATAAAATAAATACTGCGTTATTTTTTATGCCACGACACGTCTATGGCAAAAAACCATACGGTTTGACAGTAAATCCGAAGCATGTTTTAATGCAATTTAGGTTCGCATCCTACCCAATCGACATTGCCACGGTACCTATAAATAACTATCGGCCAGAGCGGCTTCACTCGCGTATTGCAAAGAACGCAAGCAAAATTCGCGGGATAAAATATAGCCTATAACCACCCAGAAAGTCCTACACGCAGTGAAAGAATCTTTGACATCGGATAAACGACGATTTTTTTTTGTAATATTTGGATGCCATCAGCCGGCAGAGTTGTGCTGTACCTGCTATAAAATTCAAATGACATCTGTAATTACCATAATTCGAGCAAATAAACGATTTATCTATCTATATAAAGAGCTATAAAGTGTTTTTAAATTGTTAAACTCCCAATTCGCATAAGCGGCATCTCTTCTAATATGATTTTAAGCGATTAAATCATTTAATTTAAAAAATAACGTATGTAAGCCCCTAACAATTCACAACAGTTTATCGTTGTGGAAAAGACATACGTCACTCTCGCACTCGCCGAACGTGAGCGATGTCGCATCGACAGCGATAAGTGATAAAATGTCAACCATGCTACGCCCTGCAGGAAAGCAATTGTTTTTTTTGTTTTGCTTTTAAATATACCACATCCAGCACCACTATATCATGTTAAATCATTACATTCCCATGCTAGTCGCGCGCACCCGCGTGCGGATTATTAGACGTATCGTGCTAAGCCCGCTCTTTTTATACCCGCCCAGCATGCGATGATTAAGGGTACGGGTTCGATTCCCAGGCCAGGCAATTTGGGGGATGGATTTTTGTAGATTGGCTCGGTTTTCGGTAAATATTACGAGAGAATAGTAGAGAGTAGATATGAAATTATAGTGTGAATGTATTATGTTGTGAAAATTTGAGATTTTATGGCTATTCAGCGAGGAAATACAATCCTCGATACAATGCCTCGAGGGCCTGTTTTAGAGTTAACTTAGTTTTAATTTAATTTAGTTAATGTAGATTATCAACTTGTATATAGATTTGGATTTAATTTTATATCTATTATAATATCGTCGCGATTTTTGTAAGGTTGTTTCTACGTTCAGTTATAAATAGTATACTCGTATTTTAATTTGTTAACGTTCTTTATAATTTATTTAAAATGTATTTAATAATAATACCTAAATCCATTCTCCACCTTTCAACGGCGCGAAACTTGAGCTAAGAAGAAACATTAACTCATAAAGGCCGAGGGCCCACAATATGAGCCAAACTTCTACCAGCGATTTTCGTTACAAGGCGAAAAAATGCTGCAACACTCAGACATAGCGTCGTTTGGCAAATGGCTAAAATAAAACTAAAACGTCAGTTATGGCAGAAAGCCCTTGACCTACTTTAAATAATAAGGTAGTACAAACGCCAACACAGTTAACTGACCATCCTGTATTTATAAAGAACCTTATTACAATGCACATAAAGTGCACCGATGGTCAGTTAGCAGTGTTGTCGATAGTACTCGTAGAAGGAACTTAAAAGGCCTCCACCCACCGAACGCCTATCGTGCGCGGCGCGTGCCGTGCGCGGCGCGTGTCGGGCGCGGTTGAAGCGGTATATTCACACCGCAATCGGGCGGCGTGTTCGGACCGCGTTCGATGTGTGTTTGAAGTGTAGTTTCCATGCTTTACAACTTGCGCGGGCCCGCGCAGCACACGCGCCACGCACGACACGCGTTCGGTGGGCGGAGGCCTTTACTGCGACTGAGCCGCCAAATAAAAGATAACCCGGCTTATTAGTAGTTACAACTCCCAGTCGGTTGTTTTGTTTGTCAAAGAACTCATAACTTTCTTACAATGTTTAACGAGAGACGTGCAATTCCGCCGCGCAAGGGCGACTATTCGGGGAAATTTAAATAGAGTGATGAAAAGGGGACAAATAGTGTAGATATTCTTCACTATAGGTATGCGTGTGTGTGAGGTGTCACACAAATGAAGTAGAAAAGAAAAAAATAATCATGTAGGTAAACTAAAACTATCTAGGGTAAATCGCCAGTAACTGGCCACCTTTCAATAACTGGTCCCATTATACTAAATTGAATTCTGTTTGCTGGGGAACGGAGTTAATTTTTAATATGAGGGGGCCAGTTATTAAAGGGTAGCCAGTTCCTCGCGATTTACCCTACAAGTAAAAATATTTTACCAGAGAAGAATCGTATTTGATCGCAGAGAGATCGCTCTTTAGCGATAAGACCCCCTGTTGTTAGCCTCTATTTTTAAGTTTTTATGTCCTGTAGGTATTTGATTCAAGTTTTGAGTGCAATAAAGGGAAATTGTATTGTATTTGACGTTCAGCATTTTTATGTCGTTAGTTTTATATAACAGCCTAATAGGATAATTAAACATAGAATAACAAAATACAAAACAAAAAACAAAATATATGAATAAAAAAAAAAGAGTTAATAGAGGTTACCTCTGTACTTTGTTTTTCATAATCAGGTTTCTAATAATTAAATTCATATAATACATGTAGGTTACTTTACATAAAGCAGTGAGCGATAATTATGGCATAACTTTGCAATTTTATTTGGTTGTTGATGAATGATGACCTGTTATTGTGGACAATAAAGTGCTTACATACATACATACATACATGATCTAAACTTAATTTGAAAGGATAATTTAGGTACATATCTAATAACAATAACATTTTGTTTAATGTTTGACGACGTTTAAGATATTAATTAAAATTGAAATAAGTATGGGACTTACTACCTATTTGCACTGAGCACGCGCGCGCGCGGTGGAAATAGGTAGTAAGTCCCATACTAATTTCAATTCTCGCCCATCCACGCCCCGCCTCGCCTCGCCGGTGGAAAACCACCTTTAGCCTAGTGGGCAGTAACCATGCCTGCCTGTCGCTTCCGGCTTTGAATCCCGGTAAGGGCAAATATTTGCGTGATGAACATGACTGTTTGCTTCTGAGTTTTGGACGTAGGTATTCTAAGTATTTAAGTATTTATATCTGTTAAATATGTCGTCGTCTAGTACCCATCCCATAACACAAGTCTCGTTGAACTTACTAAGGGCTAGTTCAACTTGTGTAAGACGTCTCGTAATATTTCATCATATCAGCCGAAAGACGTCCACTGCTAGACATAGGCCTCCCCCAAAGAGTGACAAAGTGACCGGTCCTGCGCCAAACGCATCCAGCGGACTCCAGCAACCTTTACCAGGTCATCAGTCCACCTTGTGGGGGGCCTACCCACGCCGCGCCTTCCGGTACGTGGTCGCCACTCGAGAACCTTTCCGCCCCAACGGCCATCGGTTCTATGTGCGTATCGTAATATTTATTTTTTTTATTTTATTTTTTCTTTATAATAGTGACCCTTCTTCTACCTATAAGTACATCATTAAATATAAGATACAAGTTTGATCTAATTGACCTTTGTAATTCTAGTTAATATAACTTTGAGTTCATCTCCAAAATAAGGCTTTAATACGTAACAGTTGCCATTTTGCCTTTACAACCAACGTCTTGTCAATACTAGACGTGTGCAAAACCGTTGTGCTCCATAATGCCACTTTAAACTCAACCGTAAGTCGCTAACGACAAGGTACTCTTTTGATAAATGTATATTACCTCTATAACTTTATAACTAGCTGAATGGTTGGCGGCACAATTTAGAGTAAGTCTATTACGTTGTGTTGCATTCTTAGTTATTCGCAGACTTTGTTCTGAAAACGAGCGTTCTCTATAGAAACAAAACATTTCGTGGATTCAATTTTCCTTTGTGGCATTGTGAGAAAAATTCAAAAATATGTACGCTCTTAAGAGAATAGCCTGGATTCAAATACAGGAAAGTTTTATCCCGGGTTAGCAGACGAAGTAGCGTATTCTACAATAAAAAGAGCTTTTCTTATTTTCTAAAGTTATACAGTCAAGTCTTAGTTAAGCAGTTGACATAACATTCAAGGTTATTTAGTTTTATTTTATTTTATAATAAAATAATAATAATAAACCATTTATTTTAGGCATCTAAGGCTCATAAAAATACCATAAAGACACATAAAATTAAAACTAATTATTATTTAGGCGAAGAAACAGTCACGGGTGGCAAACAAGCGCACCACCCGCCTGATGGTAAACGGTTACCGCAGCCTATAGACGCATGCAACTGCAGGAAACTCGCGTGCGCTTTACCGACCGTAAAATATGTGAAATCTTTATAAACGATTTTATTACAGTAGGTACCATCGAAAGCACAGTTAAACTGGCCATGCATGCACTTTATGTGCATTAGAATAAGGTTCAATATAAATACAGGATGGTCAGTTAATTGTGTTGGCGTTTGTGGGTCATTGTCAGATTTAGGTTCGCGTCTCTTCGGTGGACATTGCCAAAGTTAAGGGCTATACCTAAGTCAAATTTTTGGTTGAACTCGGATTCCGCATAAACGGTGTCGCCTCTTCTATAATTCTATGCGATGAAAACATATTACAGTATATAAACATAAGCCCTTAACTATTGACCACTGGAAAGACGATTTTTGTTTTAATGGCTGACAATGACCCTTGTACGCCAATCGTTTCGGCCAAGAAATGATTTGTTGTGGCTTTCTTTAACCAAAGTTTACTGTCCTTATTTAATGAACTATCATCAAAAACTATATGAATAAAATGCCGTTAAAATTAGTTAAGTTTGTCTCTCAATGTCACTTTGACTTTCGCATTTGCAATAAAGGGCCAATACACATTTTATTTAACAAATATTTGTAAGTTTATTAATTCATTAATCATAACGTGACAATATTATGGTTGAGGTCAACCTCCTAGTGGACTAGAGTAGGTACCATCGACGACACAGTTAACAAAATCTTAACCTTATTACCGCAAGATAAGGTCTATATTATCCTGTTTAGTGTTGCAACCAGTGACTTATAAATATGTTAACACTTTTGCACCTTATCCCGTTGCAATAAGGGTGAAAAATGTATACATATCATTGACGTGGGCTGCGTGATGATGAGGCGATTAGGTCGCAGGCTGTGTTTAACCTGGTTTCTTTATCAGATTGGCCGCTGGAAGTTTCGAAGAAATGTTTCATTAGGCTGTAGGTTTTGATTTGAGTACTAGGTCAAAGAATATATGATAACTAGCCTGTAAAGTTGTTTTTACTTGGAGTATAAGGCAAAGTTTTTAACGTTAATTTTAAATTCAGTCAACAGAAGTGTACTTGGAGATACGGTCTATTTTACTTCAAAACCCGAATTATATTTTTAAACCTTAACGGAAAAGGTTTCACTGTTCATTAATTAACGTATGATAACTATTATAAGGCTGCTACTTAGTTGTATGTATTTGTGCTATAACTCTAATATTTATTTATTTATTATCTAGATGGCAAAATTCCGATATACTTAGATAAAAAAAACTCAAGTAAAGCCTCTCTTGCAATGTAGGGGTGACGTGCTCGAATAGGTGTTTGTTATGTTTGTGTTAGACAATATAAATATTTAATCTATAATCGACTACGTCACCACTTCATACAAGGAGGGCGTTACTTAATTTTTTCTAGATAAACTGTTTGTTTCTGTGAGTTGCAAACATGAGAAGACCTCACGAGGCACGCATAGGAAAAATCAAACGTGTGAGTAAGAACGTTTGTTTGTTAGTTTGGTCCATGACGAACAGTGCAAATATATAAAGAAAACTGACAACATTTCAAAATATTTTATGATACCTAAATCGAAAACCATTTGAGTAAATCTGTTATCTGAATGTAACAAACTAGTTTTCCGATCTTTTGCCCACTCGTTTTGAAGAAAACCTCTAAAATGTATAAACCGGAAGTGTGACGTCATTGTTATGGCTGTAAACTGACAGTACTTTAGTCCACTAATATCAGTATCCTTAAGAAATTTCAAATCACTTCCGGCTGTCATAAATTTCAAATTAAGGTGTCAACTGTCAGTGTGATTGTGCCATTTCTGGGTTTTTCAACTGTCAAAATATTTTTTAAAGCAATTGGCAAATGTAATACAGTCTAACAGCCATAATGATGACGTCATAATTTACTTACGACCTTTGGGAATTAGCTACTTTAAGATTTAATATTTTTGAATGAAAATGAGCTACGGTAGCCTAGTGGTTCAGGCATGCGGCTGTCAAGCGGTGGTCGTGGGTTCGAATCCCGGCTCGTACCAATGAGTTTTTCGGAACTTATGTACGGAATATTTACCGTTAGCTTTTAGGTGAAGGAAAAACATCGTGAGGAAACCGGTCTAACCCCAATAATGTCTAGTTTTCCCTCTGGGTTGGAAGGTCAAATGGCAGTCGCTTTCGTAAAACTAGTGCCTATGCCAAATCTTAGGATTAGTTGTCAAAGCGGACCCCGGGCTCCTTTAGGGGCACAACCGGGAATAACGCTAGGAGGATGATGATGATGATTTTTGAATGAAAATTAGGATTTAAGAGAATTGAAAAAACACGTATACGTTAAAATCTCGTTTTCTATCGTTCTAGAGCATAAAATAACCCACTTAAAAATATGAAATGTTGTCAATTGATCCTCAATACAAGAAACCTTTAGCATCAAAATTCAAGCCCCGCCCTCGTAACACTTCTACTCCGCATTTATATCTTGTACATGTTCGGAACTTGCAAGAACAACAAATCTTGCAAGTTTGTCGGCGACAACTGGGAAACTTCCGACAAATATCGTCCATTGGGATTAGGGACGGTGCGAGTAAATGAATTAATATGTTTGGGATATCGTTAGGTAAGACAGATGTACATTAGTATATGGGGATGGCCAGCGTTCGCGTATAGTGCCAAAGTTAACGTATACATACATGTACATATCATGTTTTTAGGGTTCCGTAGACAACAAGGAACCCTTATAGTTTCACCATGTCCGTCTATCCGTCCTCGGCTTAGCTCAGTAACCATTACTACTAGAAAACTGTAATTCGGCATGGGTATATAAATCAATCACGCCAACAAAACATTACAGCTAGCTAGCTTGTTCAAAAATATTATGGGTTTTCTAAAACCATTTCTCAAATTAGTGATTAGCTTGCGAGATATTGGGTTTTAAAGCCGTAATTTTTGTTCGAGTCTTGTGTCCCCCCCTGCCGGCTAAATGGCTACTACTGGGGATGTGAAAAAATCGTGGTAGTAGTACATATAACTAATTTAAAAGGAAAACTATCACGGACAAGTAGGCATAAGTATAGTTACCGAGTAATAGTCGACCAACTGAATGTGTACTTGGAAAGGCCAATTTTCGTAGAAATTCGGCTGACGCAACCGCACCGCACGTCGATGTAACTAAGACAGACAGGCAACTACGGAACACTACACTGCGCGTGGCCCGACACGCACATGGTCAATTTTTTTTTACTTGAAAATAGGTTGGGTTGCACCAAACCATCTGGAATCGTAAGCGGTGTTCGTTAAAATCTAAATGACTGTTTGGAAAGTTTGCCAAGTTTCTATGGAATGACAGCTGTCGGCGCCATGTTTAAAGTTGATCGGTCTGTAATTATTATTTGGTGCATCATCGAATTTAAACTTTCGTGAGACATGTTGACATAATACTAATAATTACACGGTTCAACTCACGTACTCAATATCCTGAAGTAGAACTCCCGAAGATTTCGAAACATGTCGCCCGTAGTGACATTGAATACGTGAGTTGAACCGTGTAATTATTAGTATTAGTTGATGCATCCGCTCTAAGCTAAGAAGCTCTGCTCGGGCACCCAGTTTTTGAATTCCGCTTTGACGGATTGAACCGAAATACAAATCGTTCGGATTTATGCGATCGGTTTTTTACTAGCCCCGTTACGTTACGTAGGTACTAGTATACTGTGCTAACCTTACTCTTGCTGTACCGTCTAAAAAGACGCGAACATACTCCAGGGGGCCTAGACAAGGTTACAATCGACAAGCGCTAACGCCGATAGAAAACTAATAAAATGTATGGGAATGAAAGATGTTAACGAAAAGTGTTTCGTCGGCATCTGTCATTCCCCTACAATTTATTAGTTTTCTATCGGCGTTAGCGCATGTCGATTGTAACCTTTTCTACGGCCCCAGATCTTTTACCGCACGTGCTGTTAAGTTGTGGAATGAGTTGCCTTTGTCGCTGAGACAGTCGCGGTCTGTTGCGTCACTTAAGATGAATTTGAAGTTGTGGCTTTCCAATGACTTGTGAATTGGTTGAATATAGTATTTATTTATTTATTGTATATTTGCGATATATATTACTTATGATAGTGAGTATTATATTTTATATTGTATATTTATATATGTATTGGCATGTTTTTATTTGTCTAGAATTAATATCTATTAAGTTTTGTTTTCACTTTCTCTGTGTTTTTGTACACGGCATAAGTTTGCCTATCTCCTACCTACCTTCCTCTCAATTGTTCAAAGGTTAGCTGCGCGCGTAGCACGACTGCCATTTTATCACTTATTGTTGTAGATAAGGCATCCGTCACTCTTGCACTCGCATACTTGTCAGAGCGTGATGGGCGTCTTTACCACAACGATAAGTGATAAAGTGGCAACCATGCTGCGCCCACTGGAAGAGATCCCTTATCTTTTGTGTGACATGTATATTCTTTAACCTGTTATTGTGTACAATAAAGTGCTTACATACATACATACTATGTGCGCGGCACGAGACGCCGACGCGGCCTCGACAACTCACATCGTCATTTTCAGGCTGTTATCGCCCACTGCTGAGCATAAGCCTCTCTTCGAGTACGCCTCTCATCATATTCAGATTAATTTATGCCCGATAAAAATTATAATAATAATAATAATAAGGCCTGATATGGTGCTGACAGATTGATCGAAACGCCAGGCATCGTCGACATCACCATCCCCCATGCGCGGATAGTCAGGAGGTTCCTGTCTCTGACGCCCTGACCACACCGGCAGCGTAGGCCCCGCCTCGCTGCCGGCGGTACCTTAGGTTAGGTTTTTATAATGATTTTATGTTTTGTATGTATAGTTTTATATTTTACTTTTTATATAATTGTTGTAAAAACCTAGCCTAAGATGAAAATTGAATAAAGAGATAATAATAAATAATCTTTATTGCACCGCGACAAGAGAGAAACATATTTCAAAAAAAAAATGCTTAATAAATAACGATAACAACAGGCGTTCTTATCGCTTTAAAGCTATCTCTTCCAGACAACCTAACAATGTACCTGATGATAAACTCCTTATGGGTTCGAAACATGTCGCACAAACTTTATTACTGAGTGAGATACTCACTCACGATAGAATTTATACATACCTACACGGTGACTTTTCCAGCTATACTTATAAAAGAACTCAACTATTCTCTCTATTTCTTTCTCAACTATTGAAATTATGGTGTCAAACAACGCAAAGCTTATCAAGTCTAAATTAGCACGAGATACAGCATAAGAACGAGACGTAATGTCTCATAAGATACAGAAATGTGAAACCGTAAAACCGTTGCACTACATTGTCACTTCAATTTACTTCAAACTTCAGCCATCTTTAAATTCATGAAAACGGCATCGACAGAAAGTAGTAAGTCTCAAGTTGGGGATTTAATTCAATTGGTGGAACGCTCGTAACGCAAGATGTTGACTTTAAAAGTTATGATACTTTACCCACTGGGGATGCTAATTGCTGGGGGTACATTTTCGATCACCGCCTCTGATCCTAATTATGTTTCAATACGCTTCTCGTTCGCTCCGACGTACCTGAATCTAACGTGTTAGATAGAGCGCGTAAATCGATTGAAGTGCGATGGATACGTGAAAGAGATGAACGGAATGGTGTTCCTGATACTTCGGCGTTTTGGTGTGTATTTCACTGTTACAAGGTTCTAGGTTGTGTAATCTACGCCACACGGGTAGAACTTTGTAATAGTGGAGTGTGATAATTAGATACGTGTTGGGAGCGAGGGATTTAGTTGTCTACATTATTGTCTAACTATAAATAATTAAAAGTCAGGGTGACGCTAACTTAACTTATAGAATATACCTAATAATTGGCAAGACCGTTGTCATTGCATCGAATGATATGATATACCCGTATAACGCGCCCAGATAAAGAATGGATCTGAAAATGGCGTCCGCTCGCATGCTATCTCGCTCACCACCGACCGCTATCGCTGTCTATACTCTAACATAAGTGTTAGTATAGACAGCGATAGCGGTGGTGAGCGAGATAGCATGCGAGCGGACGACATTTTCAGATCTGCGCGTGTTAAGCTGGTTTTCCACCAGAGCGCCTCACCGGTGGAAAACCACCTTTATACATAGAAGCTACTGTAGCTCGGCTCGTTCTTCTGGGTTTAAAAAAGAAACGAATACGGGTCACCCTAAATTAAATAATCGCAATAGGTTTTTTAAAATATTTAATACTTGTTTTATTTACATAATTTGCTATTCTTTACAATACCCAACTGTAGGTATTAACAATTTCCTGGATCCTATCATAAAAATATCGATATCCAAAAATCACGATTGTGGCGATATCTCGCTCCGTTAACGTTGTTTTTTTTTCATGGGTTTTTACGAGTCCAATTTAAACCTGGTAACGTTTTTTACTGTTATTAGCAGTTTATATGTAAAATTAAATAAAGATCATGACAGAATTAACTGTACAACCTCTTACGCACTATTTTAGGAAATATGACGGTATTTTACCGACCCGTATTCTTTACCCGCGAGTGTAGTTAGTAGCAGCCAGAGTAGCCAAATATTTCGCAACACATCCTTATTCTTACAGCAATAAAGACGTGTACCGAAATATTAGGCTACCTTGGCTGCTACTAACTACATTCGCGGGCAAAGAATACGGATCACCCTAAATTAAATAACTGCAATAGGTTTTTTAAAATATTTAATACTTGTTTTATTTACATAATATGCTATTCTTTACAATACCCAACTGTATTAGCAATTTCCTGGATCCTATCATAAAAATGTCGATATCCAAAAATCACGATTTTTGCGATATCTCGCTCCGTTAACGTTGTTTTTTTTTCATGGATTTTTACGAGTCCGATTTAAACCTGGTAACTTTATATTTTTTTACTGTTATTAGCAGTTTATATGTAAAATTAAATAAAGATCATGACAGGATTAACTGTACAACCTCTTACGCACTATTTTAGGAAATATGACGGTATTTTACCGACCCGTATTCTTTACCCGCGAGTGTAGTTAGTAGCAGCCAGAGTAGCCAAATATTTCGCAACACACCCTTATTCTTACAGCAATAAAGACTGTACCGAAATATTTGGCTACCTTGGCTGCTACTAACTACACTCGCGGGGAAAGAATAAGGATCACCCTAAATTAAATAACTGCAATAGGTTTTTTAAAATATTTAATACTTGTTTTATTTACATAATATGCTATTCTTTACAATACCCAACTGTATTAGCAATTTCCTGGATCCTATCATAAAAATATCGATATTCAAAAATCACGATTTTTGCGATATCTCGCTCCGTTAACGTTGTTTTTTTTTCATGGGTTTTTACGAGTCCGATTTAAACCTGGTAACTTTATATTTTTTTACTGTTATTAGCAGTTTATATGTAAAATTAAATAAAGATCATGACAGGATTAACTGTACAACCTCTTACGCACTATTTTAGGAAATATGACGGTATTTTACCGACCCGTATTCTTTACCCGCGAGTGTAGTTAGTAGCAGCCAGAGTAGCCAAATATTTCGCAACACACCCTTATTCTTACAGCAATAAAGACTGTACCGAAATATTTGGCTACCTTGGCTGCTACTAACTACACTCGCGGGCAAAGAATACGGATCACCCTAAATTAAATAACTGCAATAGGTTTTTTAAAATATTTAATACTTGTTTTATTTACATAATATGCTATTCTTTACAATACCTAACTGTATTAGCAATTTCCTGGATCCTATCATAAAAATATCGATATTCAAAAATCACGATTTTTGCGATATCTCGCTCCGTTAACGTTGTTTTTTTTTTCATGGGTTTTTACGAGTCCGATTTAAACCTGGTAACTTTATATTTTTTTACTGTTATTAGCAGTTTATATGTAAAATTAAATAATGATCATGACAGAATGACTGTACAACCTCTTACGCACTATTTTAGGAAATATGACGGTATTTTACCGACCCGTATTCATTGTCCGCGAGTGTATATACCTACAAATAGCATTTCATTATTTAACAGAGGCTTTTCGGTGGAGGGAAACATCGCGAGGAAACCGGTCTAAACCTAATTGATAAGATGGTAGTCGCTTTCGTAAAACTAGTGCCTGCGGCAAATCTTGAGATTAGGTGCCAAAGCGGACCTCGCGCTCGTTTGAGCACTGTCAGGGAAAAAACCCATCCGGCCACGTGGTCCTACTGCTTCGTCCTACTAATAGCACCACATGAACTTTTTTTCCTATTGGTCCGATTAATCGGACTACACGGAATAAACGCTACGACGATGACGATTCATGCAGCGACCAACTACATTATTTTATGGGATTTACTTTTCTATTAGTTACGGCACAGCACGAAGTTACAAAGGCTGCGCTGTAAAAGAATGAAAATAAATCACAATCTAGCTATAAACAGACTAAATAAACTACTTAGGCAAACAAAGTATTTCATGTCTTTGTATATTGTTGTCTGTCAATACAGTGAAAACTAACGCAGTCGCCTGGGCTCCAAACCGTAGGTACCATGTATTATATTTGTGAACAATAAAGATTTTATATTTATTATTATTATGTCTTCATGTCAGTAAAATAACATACTAAAGATGTATTTACCTAATGCTCCTTTACCTTTCACCCACAATTAGGGTTAATAAAAACAACCCGACGCCCACACCCAATATTATAATCGTTCATTCAGTCGTGACATTTGGTGACGTGACATATTTGGGTTACTGTAACGTCGCGTGACTTCCAAAATGGCCGCCATGCGAACTGGGAAAGGCATACGGGTGTTGATATCTGGGGCACTTAAGCCGTTTTAGAATAGAGCATGTGCGCGATCATAGCGTAAATAAAAGAAGTAGGTAGATTTTTTATTTTTTTATTAGGCTCTCAATAGTTAAAGATCAAATTTTATAATAATCAAAAGTACAAAGCTTATGAACTGAAATGAAATGATATACATTTAATCATCTCAATAAAATACAATAAACTTAAAGTCTAGCTTATGAAGCCTAGTCAAAAAGTCCCCCTCGAGTCGTCCCTGGCGCAAAGGTACCCATCACACTACCCGCGTTACCACGTTGAATAAAATCTATAAAAGAATATATTTAGTAAACAGATGAGTGTACATTACTAGTTTCGACTTACCAGTTAATTTATATTACCCGCCAACGCAGTAGTTATGCCAGGAAAAAATGCCAACCCAGCGTGCGTATATTCTACAGGCTTCAATCTTTCGATTATTACATATAATATAAACATTTTTCGTTAAACAAATGAGTGCAAACTTTAAGAAAAAAAATGCCTTTTTGATTTCTTAATTATTCATAGTCTTGCCAGGATTTTTTGCCAACCTATTGGCGAAATATGATTTAATGTAAGTAATAAATTCTATATAAAATACGGGCGGTAGGCTATTCCTATTGAATTTGGTTTTTGCTGAAAATAGGCTAAAAAGTTAATTTTTGAGAAGAGAATCGTCATTGTGTCATTCATCATGTTTATTTATTTATTTAAACTTTATTTCACAAAAGAAAACTTTTCGTACAAAAGGTGAACTTAATGCCATATGGTATTCTGTACCAGTCAAAACTTAAGGCAATGTTAGTACTAATATAAAATAATCCTTAGCCGTATACGTAGTGTAACTGGATTTGTCATCTCATTCTTGACTACATGTCACCATAAGATTGAAGGAAATTCAAATATGGTCCTATATAGTATGAGCAAGACGCTCTGATACTGAAATCGAATAGAACTAAAGGAGATAGTATAATGAAACTATTGGTTGCAAAGTGAAAGTGCTTTGGAAAGCGTTTTTCAGACAATATTAGAGAAAGAGAATAAGAATATGCTACGAGTATCTCGACTTATCTTGTAATGTTTTAATTTTCCTATTCCTTATTATATAATGTAACTGTATTTTTATATAAATTGTATTTGGTCCCACGCGATACAGGCGACTCCTAATGGATACTTACTTTTAATAAAGGGTAATTGTCTTTATTTATATTTGGCATGAAATTACTAATATGACTATTTGATCATCTGAAATAGATTTTTTTACAATATGAATTAGTATAAAAGAAGTAAAAATGGCATATAAACAAATTATACTCGTATTATTCGTGTTAAAATAGAACCCACGTTTATTAACACACTGTGGTTTCGCCGAGAATTGCGCGGGAAAGGTCACCATTGTTGTATTTTAATGTCTCTACTTTTTAACCCCTTTTGTTGCAACATAGCGGGGGAAAAGTGACGGGTTTTATATTAATGAGTTTAATACCAGTTTGACGAATATCCGTATGGGGTTCTGGATTTCACATTCCTTTTTTTGTCAAGATCAGGGCTGTGTAAGAAAAGTTTCTTTATCTCAATATAGTAGGTATGTGTACCCTATGTCAAAATAGTTTCAGGCATTTTTTGATATGGGTTCGTATATCGAATGTAACATACATACATACATTCACGCCTTTATTCCCAAAAGGTGCAGGCAGAGCACATGAAACTTATGTTCCAGCGCCACTTTTAGCATAAATGTGGGTATAAAAAAGATCGACAAAATGTGCTATTGCAGTGATAGGTTGCTAGCCCATCGCCCGCAACACACTTCAACCCTGCTCCCTTAGTAGAATTTTACGACAGCCACGAGAAGAAAGGGGGTGGTGATATTCTAACCTGACACCACACGGGCCGAATGTAACAATACAAAACAAAATCAAACCAGCATCAAAAATGCACGAAACTGTTTCGACATAGATTGTACTCCGAAAACAAACTATCTGAAAACAAACTTAAACAATACAGCTGTAGTATTCCATTTAGCTCCCGCCAAATTGTGTTACGGGTTGAACCGGCCGCAAAATAAAATTTGTATTATAATTACTACCGGTATAAGTGTAATTCGTCGAGTAAATGTTTGAGTTATTAATTGTTGCTGTTACCGTAAATATCCAGCAATCATTTTGGTAAACAAACAGGTGAGTAATCCACAAAACCGTTTTCCTTAAAGTCGTTAACGCTTGCTTTCATTTATGTACGGCCCGAAAAGAAAATATTACAATACAATACAATACAAATACTCTTTATTGCACACCTCACACAAACAAAGCAGTTAAAAAGAAAAACAATACAATAAACACAATACAATAAATATTGAATCTATACTTATATTATATTATAAAGCGGAAGTGTCTGTGAGATTGTAGCTTTATTATAAGTTTGTAAGGTTGTTTGATGGTTACCCATTACATTGTAACCACCGTTACCGCTATCCTTTTTCACATATTAATTCACTTGTGTATAAAATACTAGCTTCCGCCCGCGACTTCGTCTGCGTAGAGCCGGGATAAAAGCTATCCTATATTTTAAGTCAGGCTATAAACTATCTTCGTGCAAAATTTCATCCAAATCGGTTAAGCCGCTGAAGCGTGATTGAGTAACAAACATCCAAACATCCAAACATCCAAACATCCAAACTTTCGCATTTATAATATTAGTAGGATACTTTCTGGATGGTCATAGGCTATTTTTAACCGACTTCAAAAAGGAGGAGGTTCTCAATTCGGTTGTATTTTTTTAATTTTTTTTTTCAATGTTTGTGACCTCAAACTCCGTCATTGATGTGCCGAGCATATGCTGGTGGGTCCCATTTTTTTCAAAAATTCAGTTGGATGATGGGATCCATGAGGAATTGAGGGAACTCCTCAATTATATAAGGCACGCGTGTAGTGATTTTGGTATTTTCTATTATAACTCGTGTATTTACACCCGTAAATCATAAATTTGGTGGAGTGGAATTGATGATGAAGACCACAGATGACTTATGGAATTCCTCAATTATGTACTTAAAAGTACAAAAGTATAGCGGGCAGCTACCCACTAAGGAAATATAGTGGAAAAATATACAGGCTTTTTATAATCAACTGTACTATATACAGACCAGGGATTTTACAGACATTCGCATCCGATGTTCCGCATGATTTTCAACATCTGCATCCGCCTCCGCATCCGCAAACATTGAAGCGGGGTTTTTGCGGATGCGGATGTAGTACAGTTCGCGACCAGATAGGGGCCAACACGGCGCGTGCCGCGCGCGTTTTTTTTTTTCTTTTTTTATGATATAGGAGGCAAACGAGCAGTCGAATCACCTGATGGTAAGCAATAATCGACGCCCATGGACACTTACAACACCAGAAGAGTTGTAGGTGCGTGTTCCGTATTTTCGTCAGTAGTCAATAAGAATCTTCAATTCGTTTCTGTATTCTGACGATTCGCCGCATTCGCTATTGGTGATGCGTTAGGTGTGCAACGGTTGTAAATCAGTCGCAACGTGTTTGAATAGGTACTGCGTGACCCTAAAGACCTTGCATATTTATGTTTTTGTGTGTTCAAATCAAATCAAATCAAATCAATTATTTATTCTGCAAATAGGCCACAAGGGCACTTTTACATGTCAAACCGTAATTAACAATAAAATAATAATAATAATCTTACACAATAATAATTTAAAATTATATATAAAAGGTTAACAAACTAAATGTCACTAAGTTAATGTAAACAAAACAAAATTGCAAAATATGACCTTTTGTTTGCCTCAAAATCCGCATCCGTATCCGCATCCGCGGATGTGAGCCTCTAAATATCCGCATCCGCGGATGTCTAAAAAGTCGCATCCGCGGCATCCCTGATTAAAGTCCGTTAAAATTTACAGTAAACTCGCTGACATGACGTGTGAATAAAAATTGACTAGCCAACATTTTGCAAAAGCTGTGATAGCAAAAGAACTGAAGCGTCCTTCACTTTTATGCAGGTTTCAGTGCTTTATGTCGAGTGTGTACAGCAACGAGGCGAATCCATACAATACAAGACTTCAGAGAAATAATGTTGAAAGCGAGTTGGACTTTTACCTGTGACATACGCATAAAGTATTTTTTTTATACTACGGTGGCAAACACGGCCTGCCTGATTGTAAGCCCACATCGTGGCCTGTGGACGCTTGCCCAGAAGAAACAAGTGCGTTGTCGACCCTTTATTGATTTGACTAATTGTTGTGATGACAGCTGAAGACAAATCTATACTGCTCAGTGCATCTTTGGGAGCTCTGGCGACCTTTTCACCAACAGCCCCCTTACAGCCCCCCTATTCTGTGTTTTTCTTAACTTGTTTTAAGCTCACCTCAACGCTCACCCACAAACATATCTCGAGACCGCGATGCGTAGTAGGTAACTAAGCGTAGGAAGAGGTCTAGTTTCGTGACGGGTGACCGGCGGGGTGAGCCGCATTAGCGTGTAGCGAATAACAGCCCAGAATGAGTAGTGGTGTTACGGCTGTGTTCTTCTTGTTAGGTGGAGGTCGTTACCCAGGTGGGCTGTTGCAAATATGAATGGGATGACATCCCGCTTTGCCTCCTCTTAATAAAACATGGTATGAGCCGTTTTCGAGAATCTAAATATTTACAAACAAACAAATAAATATACATTAAAGCAACGGTAGTGGTTCTGACATGCGGCTGTCAAGCGGCGGCTGTGGGTTCGAATCCTCGACCAGTGAGTTTCATTGAACTTATGTACGAAATATTTACCGTTAGCTTGTCAGTGAAGGAAAACCATCATGAGGAAACCGGTCCAATCCCAATAAGGTCTAGTTTTCCTTCTGCGTTGGTAAGTCAGATGGCAGGATTTCGCATAGTGCCTTTGCCTAATCTTGGTATTAGGTGTCAAAGCGGACCCCGGGCACAACTGGAGATAGCGCTAGGAGATGATATAAGCAACGTTTTAAGACCAGAATCAAACCTAGTGTATTTTCCATAGAGTATGATATCTTTTACTTATCAAATTAATGAGACATGTGAGGTATGTTGGAGATAGGTTCACACAGCTTTACTGAATTCAAACAAATGCAAACCCAAGGGAAATAAAGCTAAAAGCAAACTTCTGTCCCTTTCAGTGACTGAATACCTACTATACGAAACATGGGTGGGAAACACCTCTCAGTGACCCAATTCTTAACAGATCAAGTTCGCTTTCGAACTCAAATACATTTCAATCTGTTTCGTTCTCGCTCCCACGCGCAGCTAGCTAACTTGACAGAGTGAGCCTGGCTACAACTCGTACCAATTGTCATGGTTCGTGGATATGGACATTTTGGGAGATTTTAGCAGTGATATTAACCTTGTTTGGCGGGTGATACATCGACTACATGGTTTATTGACCAGTTAATGAGTATAACGGATATCTTTTCATGACAGGAGTTGAGCAGTATTTTACTGTTTTTCGCATAAAAAAACCAAGCACATAAAACATTAAGATGCCTGGTGAAAGCATCCCCATGAGAAGGAAGACTGTTAAGGATAATTTGAAAATACTTTACCCATTTAAAGAAGCTTTTATTATAAATTCCCGAGCAGGATTCGAACCTGCGGCCTTCCGGTATACTCTCAGCCAAGTGCGCTATTAGAACGGTCTGATCGAGATCGGTTAATTTATCAACCACCTCCCATTTAATTAATCTATTTCAATATCATATATTGATTTATTTATTACACGATAAAAATTACAATATAAATTTGCATAAATGTCAAGATTACAACAATTTCTACCATGTTCGTCAATTTTAATAATAATAAAAACCGGCCAAGTGCGTGTCGGGCCACGCGCAGTGTAGGGTTCCGTAGTTGCCTGTATGTCTTAATTACATCGACGTGCGACATGTTTCGAACTCAGCGGGAGTTCTTCTTCAGGATATTGAATACGTGCGTGAGTTGAACCGTGTAATTATTAGTATTATATCAACATGTCTCACAAAAGTTTAAATTCGATGATGCGCCAACTTATAATTACAGACCGATCAAACTTTAAGGCGCCGACAGCTGTCATTCCATAGAAATTGGGCAAACTTGTGATGTGTGTTTAGGGCACACACCCAAATCCTCCGCCTGTTAGGGCTTTATGGAGGTTTCCAGACTAACTCAGGGGTAATACGGGGGATCTAAGGGCGAATGTAATATGAACACAGACTAAGTTATAACAAATAAGGGTCTTACGGCCGTTTATTTAACGATAATCAAATACTAGAATCTACGGTACGGATGAACGCGGTCGCGGACCTATCCTTACAAACTACGGGATATTATTGGGCGTTAATTCGGGAAGCCTAAGGCTGACGAGGGCTTGCCAAAACCGCCGCCTTGAAGGCTGTAGGAACCTGGAACCCCAGGCTGATGAGGACTTACCAAAGCCACCGCCACGGGGACGATTCCAGGGTGATCTAGTCCAAGGCTGATGAGGACTTGCCAAAACCACCGCCTTGAGGACTAGGGTATTCGGGAACGTCTAAGGCTGACGAGGACTGGCCAAAACCGCCGCCTTGAAGACGCAGGGGGGAGGGAGGGGGCAGTGCTATCCGAAGCGGACTCCGGAGAACACTGCTTGTTGTTTTTTTTTTTGAACCTGACTGTTGCTATAATAGGACGTACCCAATATAGCGGTCGAATTGCGTGGTTGGAGGGTAGCCTGGGGAAAATCCAGGGAGAGCCTCCGGCACGACCACGCGGGAAAGTTTGTACACTGGAATACTCTACGAGTTTGCGCTCCAGTGAGATTGGTTGAACGGTATCAACTGAATCTGGGGTGTGAGTGGTGTCGAACTACTGGGAGTTTTATCGCTAGTTCGCTAACACCTAGCCTAGCTGAGAAGAGTCCAGCAAGAAACTCAGCTAGGGTCGGACTGACTCTACCCGGTATGCGGCGGTACCGGGACGAATAAGGACTGTATGTGTCTGTGTTGTCGCGATCTCGCGGTGGACGTCCCCGCCGGCGGGAACGCCGAAGTGTACGCGATGTGTTGGACGCCGAAAGCGCAGCGTTCCATCTTTCGATGGACGCTGTGATTTCGTCGTCCGGGTCCGTGAGTGTGTGCCTAGGACGCCGGACCGTGCGGCCCCTAATCAGTGAGCGCCGAGTAACGACAGAGGGGGGAGGGATGGGAACGTAATCAGCAGCCTTCCTAACTAACGGATTCCTATGGTGGGGAGCGTTGTCAAAATAACGTCTGGCAGCCTGCTTAAAGAAACCATACATGGTGCTAATCCCCATGTCGTGGTGCAGGCTGAGGTTCGATTGGTACCACGGGGCACCAGTCGCCCTACGGAGAAAACGATTCTGAATGACCTGAAGCGGCTTGAGCGATGACATAGGCACGTGAGCAAATGCTACACTTGCATATGTCATGATTGGACGAACACAAGTGTTGTAGAGTGTCAGCTTATTTCTAAGTGACATTTTACTAAACTTGTTGATCATCGGCCCAAGCCTTCCTAGTACGAACAACGCGCGGTTGCGAACCCTACGGATGTGGCTACGGAAAGTCAGTCTCCTGTCGAGGGTCACTCCAAGATATTTGGCCTCGTTGACCCAAGGGATGGGTCGGTCAAACATCTGGATCGGAGCCACCCGTTTTTCTGTACTAACGCAGTCAGACGGGTCGGGACTATTGCAGTGCTTTTTTCCGGGTTGACTTCGATACGTCAAAGATTAAACCAACGACCTAGGTCGGTGATTGCCTCTTGGAGGTATCGCCGGATAGTAGCGTACTTACAATGGGTCGTAAAGAGCGCTTAGGGTGCCTGGGAATTTCGTTCGTGAACAACGAGTAGAGAGTGGGAGAGAGCACGGAGCCTTGCGGGACTCCGGCCTGGATGGGGTGTGGGTCCGAGTACGTTCCCTCCAGACTGCTCGTTGAAGGCGCGCTCCGGCCTTTTATAGCTGCCCGGTGTGACGTCGTCGCTCTGCCCGCGCGCCGCGCCGCTCGCCTCGCGCGCGCTGCCGTTGCGCGGCGCAGACGCGTCGTCACAAACTTTCCATAAAATCAGATTTTAACGAACACCGCTTACAGATGGTTT
This sequence comes from Epinotia bilunana, assembly GCA_947049275.1. NCBI lineage: Eukaryota > Metazoa > Arthropoda > Insecta > Lepidoptera > Tortricidae > Epinotia > Epinotia bilunana. The sequence goes on along the minus strand of OX346275.1, from coordinate 8,637,613 downwards.
GGTGCAACCCAACCTATTTTCAAGTAAAAAAATATCGGCCAAGTGCGTGTCGGGCCACGCGCAGTGTAGGGTTCCGTAGTTGCCTGTCTCTCTTTGTTGCATCGACGTGCGGTGAAGTTGCGTCAGCCGAATTTGTTCGGAGTTGTTTCCCCGGCAAATCAACACGTACAAACTGGGAAATATTGTTTCTTACAAATAACAAACAGTCAAATAAGTATTGTGAGTAGTGCGTCATAATGCGTTGAAATTTGAAGAGTTCTCTACAAGGGTGTCTTATATGCTTTACTCCAACAAGTGTACAGATTGCTCGTTTTTGCACGATTAACACCCTTTTAGTGAAAATAAGCAAAGTACACCTGTTTCAGAGCCTCCCTGAGATCAAAGGTTTCATTTGTATGATTTTTGAGACAAATACATATATTAATAAGATCTTGTCTTTGTTGCAGGTAAATACAGTTGCTACGCGAACCGAGCACAAAGAGAGTAAAGTCCAACATTAAACTGGAATACAGGGAAACAGCCGTGTCTCTATAGCAACAAAAACTTGGTTATAAACTTTCGCATCCCAACCGCGTTTAAACGGGCACAGGCTTATGCATGCTCTGTAGAGCTAATACAACTATCGCCGCTAGTCGACGCTATTAACGCTTTTTTAACATTTGTAGAGAGCATTATAGTTCTGATATTCTTAAGAGAAACTTCGGTTTAGAGTCCCTGCGCACGGCGCGATCCCGCGATCCCTCGGCTTGTTCGCCGGCGCCGTCTCGCTTTCCTCGACACACGCCGCACGCGCACCCTTGCACCGTATTTGTGACGTAGGCGTACATTCTGGGTTTCAGTCGACATCTTTAATATCAGTCGTCGTCAATTCAAGGATAAAGTTTTAGAATTGGCAATACAGTAATTAGTTGTAGTAGAAGTTTATTTTCTGTTTTCATTATTTCTTCTTTTGCTGTGTTATTTGCTTATCTTTTATTTCTTATCTGAATGGATTGTGATGCTGTGTGTCGGCCGGGTAATAACCCTAGTGTACAAGTGATTAAATAAACAATAAGTGCGGGTAGTTCGAAAAACCCGAGCAGCAAGAAGATGTCGATACCCGCTATAGCCAGTTTTCCCGTGACGATACCGTATCTGAAAATTCGGAAAACCTCAAAGAGATAAAGAAATAATTAAATTATACGCAAATATGTCCCCTTTAGTAAAAAATATGTCGTAGTAACGAGACGAAAGATTATGAAACATTACGAAAATTAATTCTCTTTTCCAGTTCAGGCAGCATTAAAATGGAAAAAAACTCATTATTTTGCAATGGATCCCCTTAACGTGTTGGTGATCCCAGAACGAACGCGCGAAGCAAATTGCTCCCGGTCAAATTGAAATACAAAATAACAGTGTCAAATCAACCTCCGGTGCCACGTTAAACAACGCTGGCGGGCTTGCATGTCAACGGTACGGTTTGTTGGGGGCAGTTTTAGTGGCACAGTGGGTGAGAATACAGCAGGCTCACCTAGTACTGTAAGCACAGTGTTAGCGACGCGGTCGTATTTTACCAAAATATTCCTTTTGTTGCATGTGTTTTTTATGAAAGACGTATGTTTCAATTTAAATAAGGGTAGTTTTTAATTGTCGAGCGCCTATTCGTGTTTGTATGTGTATGGCGTCATGAGCCAGTCGGTCTATGCTATCCGCGCTAGACGCCCGCACCTCTATTGTTTTATAGTTGTTTCTAATGTACCATTTCGTGTGTGTGAATGCCGACATATAAACTGTTAAACTTTCACAAGTGTTCACCATTTCACCCCGCGACACCGATCCCTACACAGAATAAATACAAGTTAGTACGTAAGTAGAGCATGCGTGGCGTAAGGAAATGTTCGGGGCGATGCGTTCACGCGTTTAGCACATTCATTGCCATTAATCGCTACGCGCTACGCTCGCAGCCCATCTCGTGGTTTTCCGCGTATGTAGCGGAAAACGATTTCGGCGTAGGCTCTCGCTAGTCGGGTTCCTGGCTGGGGGTTGTGAAGGTGTTTGTTTGTAGGTTGTTTGTCTCACTCATGCACATACTGATTTTGTTCTTGTTTCCTATTGACATATATAGTCTTGTTTATATGTAATTTATATATTTTTGTTTCTGAATGTGTGACAATAAATAACTATTTTATTCTTATCGACTGTAATTTTTTGAATGGAAATATTATAGTTGATACTCGTAATATGTTCCTTACGGTCGTTCGATATCTGTCAGGTAAGCTTAACTCTAAGTGATATCGATATTACTACCATGGGTAAGAAGCAGAGCTAAAAAGACGGATGTGGGCAAGAAATCCAGCCTCTGAAACGTTACATCAATTGAAGACTGTAATCGAAGGAGAGTGGATGGGCATCCGTCAAGATTTTCTTTTCAGACTCGTTAGGTCCATGAAAAATCACATGCACGCATGTCGATTACTCGTAGTTAGGGGAGGCAATACTCGATATTGAAAATTTATTTTTCCGAATTACATAGTCTTAACATTTCAAAAAGCTGTAAAGTAACGGCGGCACGGGTACAGTGAGGGCGGCGTTTTTGCGCGGCCGAGCCATACCCAACCCCGACCGAGCCGCTTCCGAGCCTCGGCCGTGGCTCGGCCGGGCTTAGGCATGGCTCGGCCGCGCAAAAACACCGTCGTTTTCCTTAGAAAACGGCCCGGGCCGGACACGCGTGTCTTCCTTTACATGGTCGAAACGAAGTGAAAACAATGTCTAATTTTGTTTAAGATAAAATTATCTTTCAGATTATGAACATAAACATTAAACACCTTTATGATTTTGCGAAAATCGCATAAATATAAAAAGGGGAGGGTGGCTCGAGCTTTGCTCCTAAGTGTAGATTCCGTTAATCCGTAAATACCCGACCTACTGCGCCGGTGTCGCGTGTCGCCTAATGAATTAATTACGACAACAGTTTACGGTACGCACTCGTTATTGTTATGAACGTTGCTAATTGGCCTGATTTCGGGGGATCGCGTTAGGGTTAAGTTATGAAGAAACATTCATATTTACATGAATGAAGGCGAGAGGGATTGTAACGAGAGCTTTGCTGAGTTAAGGGTGGGGCGAGGGGGGGGAATTTCATCGCTAAACTTAAGTGGCAGAACCGATGGCCGTTGGGGCGGTAAGGTTCTTGAGTGGCGACCACATACCAGCAGGTGAAGCGTGGGTAGAACCTCCCACAAGTGGACCGATGACCAGGCACCGTATCATGGTCGGCCTTATCACGTGATAAGTGGCAAGATAGAGCGTCCGTCACTGGCTGACACCGTTCGGTAGAACGAGACTGACGCTCTATCTTGTCACTTATCGCGTGATAAGGCCGACCATGTCACGGGGCCTGGTCGCGACAATAGGCTGTGTTGGCCTTCGGGAATCAATAAGAGAAACTTTAGACTGTATATTATACATAGGTTTAATTAGAAATTACATAGGTAAGTACGATTTTTAAATGGCCTAATGGCGAGGTGCGAGCGCGGTGGAGATCGGCGGAAAAAGAGACCGATGCCGCGGCGCGGGCGTTTAAATGTCGTTGGTGTCGTCCCCCGCTTCACCGGGCGGTGGGGCGCGTAGACAGGCTGGATATTCAAAAACAATTAGGCTCGTTTTTTTCGGGTTTTAATCGCATTTCAACGTGCTTTGCCCGCTCGTTGGGATTTAAACCGGTGAACATTTGGCGTGCATCTGCACGCACAGTCAGGGTACTCTAAGCTTCAGTGTATCTACACTGAAGCTTAAAATACCCTGACTGTGCGTTCACACATCAAAATGTATGGCGAAACCGTGACGCATAACTCGGTCGGTCGCCACGTATAATCCGTAATGCAGCTCACTTGTTGCTGTTGCTAACTAAATTGTTTTAACCACACCTCACCTCACCGTTCACTTCAAATATATTTTGACGCCGCGATTCGTAGTAACTAAATAAGCGTCTAGATTCGTTAGTCATGTCATCGCGTAAGGTGGGGCGCACATTAGCGCGTTCACGTAAGATGGGGCGCACATTAGCGCGTTCGCGTAAGGTGGGGCGCACATTAGCGCGTTCGCGTAAGGTGGGGCGCACATTAGTGCGTTCGCGTAAGGTGGGGCGCACATTAGCGCGTTCCGAATTTATAACAGCCCTGCCACAGATGAAATACTAGTTTCTTACTGCGTCTGCGAAGTAGCAATCTTTAACTAGCTGTTGCCCGCGACTTCGTCCGCGTAGAACTTGATTGCTATTAAACTATTCTGGGCGGAACCTCAATTATCGCCGACCCAAACAAAGTTCTACCATCTTCAGGGATGATTTCTGATATAAAAACTATCCTATATCCTTCCAAGAGTCTCAACTCATCTGTACGAAAAATTTCATCTAAATCCGTTCACGGATAAAGCGTAAAAGGTAACACAGTGCGATGAGTTCATTAGTTTAAATTGCAAAATTTCAATTGAAAACTCCGTTTTTACTAATTATTTATTAATTTTTAAAGCTTAACTTGTATATTTTTTCATAATTTAGGTATTAAAGAAAGCTACATGACTGGAAATTTTTGCTTAAATCCATCCAGTAGTTTTACTGGATGGATTTTTACTGGCCATAATGCGAGTTTTACTGCACGCTGCGCGTACGGTAAAACTCGCATTGTGGCCAGATGAAGACGTAAAATTGTGTACTTACCACGGGCGGTAATTCGTAAAGCCCCAGATCGCATATTTATGGCCTCACCTTCGGTTCGGGCCACAAACACCTGCGAACTGGGCCATTCACGAATTCACCGCCCTAGGTACGTAATGTACTATTTCAGTACTCATTTTTGCTTTTTGAAGTATTTGTTTGTAGCGTTGCTAAGCAAGACATAAACTTTATACTAATAAAATAGTTCAATACCAAAGACCCGGAAATACGTCGTCTTCACAACCGCTCGCAGCAACGTGTGCCAGCCAGCCCTTTGATTACGGTCCCAGGGGACAGGCTTATAAGAGTATGTCAACGTGAAGGATGACGTCTGCGGGCTTAGTGCAGGTAGCCTGACCCTGCGATCAGTATGTCTAGCACAACTTGTTGCCAATTCGCGTCGCGCGCGAGTCAGTGACTCCTGTCTCACGTCATCATCATCATCATCATCATATCAGCCGAAAGACGTCCACTGCTGGACATAGGGGGAGCAAAGAGTGTCAAAGTGACCGGTCCTGCGCCACCCGCATCCAGCGGACTCCAGCAACCTTTACCAGGTCATCAGTCCACCTTGTGGGGGGCCTACAGACGCCGTGCCTTCCGGTACGTGGCTGCCACTCGAGAACCTTTCCGCCCCAACGGCCATCGGTTCTACGTGCTATGAGCCCCGCCCACTTGCACTGTATAAATTAGAAAGAGGAGGTACATTTTCTCGTCTCGCATGGTAACGCAGCGTCAGTTGTACCAGCCCCGGTCTTCGTTACTTATTGCTTATCACATTATTTACACTAAACGGGACTTAATCGCGTATAATTAAATTATTTAATTAGTATAAATAATGTGTGAGAATCGTGAAAGTTTAAATCATTTTTTGCTTATCATTTGCGGTTTCTTTGAACAACCTCAACACTGACTAAAACAGTAATTTAGAAACTCCAAGTAGCAAAATGACAGTCACGAACTAGCGGGCGCAAATTAAATTATAACTATATTTTTAACACTTCGGAAGCGAGGCACCGGAAGGCAAATCGCGTGTTTGGCTTCGAGACTGGGGGTGGGCGAATTCATAAGCGAAAGCGTACGAGGTCGTACCACAATCGACTGTTGTGATCGGCTCTGGTGGTGGGAATAATCATCAACTTCCCTCTTGGGGTCGGCCCTCCTAGCCCATATATGCCATGTGGCGCTTTTTTCAGTGATTTCTGGATTTAAATCCAGCGTCTTCATGTCCTTGGAAATGAACCCCATCCAAAGTACGGGTGGGCGTCCTTTTTATTATTTCAATGTGTTTCACTTCTACACACCCCGAGCTAATGCTAACGTAAGAAAGAGCGCGAGAAACATATTTAAATTAAATTGATATTGAATTGACCCGATGATTTTTGTTGATCTAGTTCATGTCGTGCTGCAGGGGTTTCCAAATGAACGGGAAGGTTTGGAAATGAGTTATCTGTGTGTTATTCATAGACTTGAACATAGTCCCTAAACTTTAGGGCGATAATAAGAGAGAGAATGAGTTCCAAAATAATAAAAACGAAAAAAACAACTAAAAGTATACAAATGTTGAATTTTAGAACAATTATTTAAATAATATTTCAGTTTCACATGACTCCGTCGCGTCGTTCAGTATAATATTCTGTTGCCTAACTAAAACAGACTTCTCAACTCCAGATCATTAGTTTTATTGGTTTTAATAACAATGATTTCGTTGGTTTTTCACTTTCGTGAGACCTGTACTAAATACTAGTAATCAATCCTCACAGTTATACTGAAGTATCAAATGTTTTTGTATTTGTATTAGCGTATCGCTAACGCTTGCTTTTATACCTTGTACTCATACGCTCAGCACTTCAAGGGTTGTATAACTCTCTATTTTAAGGCGTCTTGACCCTTTATTTATTTTCGGATCTGTGCAAATGTTTGCTTTTAACTTTTGTCCAATATTTAAAGCTTTTCGGAGCTTACGGAATCGTAATTTTTCTGGAGCATTTCTTGGGTATCTCCGAGTAAGCCGTACAAGTTGAAGTTAAGAGGAAGCTTTGGATTTAGCTGCATTAAATACGCGTGTTTAGTTGAGTTCTGTTTGTTTATAAAGTGCCGACTTTAAAATGTTAATTATTTCTCCTTATCTGACAATGTTTTTATATGTGTGTGTGATGGTGTTATTTGACACCCAGAACATGCGCCGCGCGTAGCTTTCCTAAAGTGTTAAAGTGTTATAAGTTTTCTACATATATTGATAATGACATTATTGATTATTTTATTTAGTGTCTACACCCCTATTAAATAGGCTTTCTATTGTAGCAATGTATTTTTATAATACCTATTCTGTGATGTCGAAATTATACAATATATTGCATACTCTTTGGAATAATTATACCTCGCCGAGTTTCTTACGCCAGCTTTCTCGAGGCAGAGGTTTTTTCTAAACCATAGTTGTTTATCTACATTACTTAGGTGCTGCATTTGGTTATGATTATGATAGTAAGCCTAAATTTAAGAATAAATAGCTTTGACTTTGACTGTATACACATGGTATGTATGTAAGCACTTTATTGTAGGTACATAATAACAGTATCTTTATACTCTTTAATATACAATGTCACACAATAGATCAAAGTACAAATGCGAACTTATCCCTATAAGGGATCTCTTCCAGCAAACCTTTGACCAATTGAGAGGAAGGACATGGTCTTTCTACTTTACTATAGAGTCTGTTTGAAGTCCGAAGACCTTGGTCTATAGAAGCAAAACATTGTAGTCCATATTAAATTACAGGAATTTTTTTAAAAGCATCGTTACTGACGATCTCTCAATATGATTTGAGACGTTGGTGCCGTTAAGAAGCCTAAGTCTTCTCTTAGGAACTGATTGAAAGATTTAGTGGCCGAGACAGATTGTTCCGATAGCTCAGTTGGTTAGTAGCGACGGGCTATGAATTCCTGTGGACGCCGGTTTGAATCTGGCTCTGGCTTCTTATGTGAATTAGGAAAAAATAAATTAATAGCGCCATTTAAAAGAGGGGTCAGCGCCATCTAGTTGGATATTGATACACTAATATAAGTAATAGTAAGTAAACCCTTGTTGTATGTTCGAGTCTGCCCGTGATAAAAGACCGGTGTCCGCAAGTTATGATTATCGTAAATAATTGATGAGCCGAGTGTCAAATGTGAACCTGTACAGTATTACTTGAACCCTATATTCATAACAAGTATGGGTAATTGGGGTTCAGACGTTAAGCCTTGTGTCAATATTTAGTGAACCAACCGTCAGTACAAACAAATACACACGTGTTTATTAGATGATTACCTAATAGTATATATGAATAAATTATTTATTAGTATTGGGATTTGTTGATACAGGATCAAAGGTGTATTTTTTCACATTAGGGTATTATTCCTTTGAGTTCAGATGACAAAAAGTACTTAAAACAGACATCTATTGTTTAATTGTTATCTTCAAGTAGGGTTGGAAACAATTACGCAGGTGTGTCGGTGGGCCCAAAGCATGGTGAATAAACAATAGCACAAACAGTAGCTACATCAATATATTACATGCCACAATTTGGTCAGTTTTATTACGTCTCTTTGTTATCTTTTCCTGTTATATTTAGCAACAAAAGAAATGAATTTTCGTCATTTTTACTAAAACTAAGTATGCTTATACCTAATACTTAGCTCATGTCGGTGGAGTAGACGCCAGTTCATTAGCCGATATGATAATCCTTTATCTGGGGACATTGGTAAGTATGGTGTGGCTTCTCCATTTGCCTTCCGTACAATTCCTAAGTTGGGTCTTTATTTTCCTTTTTTTTCCTCAGCCTAAGTCCTCAATCTATACACTACTAATAGCACTGTTTTTTGCAGAAAATCGAAAAACTGAACTGGAAAAAAAACTATAATAATTATCGAGCCTGCTCACAAAAACCGAGAATCGGATGAGAAATGTGACCTGCAGAGAAAAACAGCTGGACAGCCAGATATACGGAAGAATTCTGGCCCAAGCTGATACAGAGAACTTCGTTCTCTTCGCTCGCTTGTTCAAAAACAACACGATCGCGTTAAATTAATGTGTTTTTATCTAAAATACGACTGTCGACTGTATAAGGATATATTGTCAAAATTAGGGATTGCTATTTATCCAAAGAAGCCATTCCCAAAGAATATTGCATACATAGATATATATATTCCTTCGTAAAGATAGGCCCAACGGGCACGAGTAATTCGTCCAATGCGGTGGACTGACGCTGGCTATTTCGGGCCACCGTGCCTTAGTCTGTGTCAGGACGACCGTACCGTTCAGCTGTCACAGTGTGTCACAGTATGTCAAGCGAATATTTTTCGGACAGGCGTATCTACTTTCGATATCATTTGTTGCATATTGTTTTCCCGTGCGTGAAAGACGTACACATGTCTTTTTCACGGGGCATAGTTTAGACGCATCCTCATAAAGAGGATAGACCATTGGTCATTTTTCCATACAAACGTTCTCGACTGTTTCCTCCGAGGTTTCTGATCGTAGATTAATGATTTCTTGAAATAAGATCGATATCATCATAACACAACACACGCACGACACACACAGCGTAACCTGCATAAACATAGACAATATCTCAAATCCCAAGCGTACTTAAGTTTAGTAAATAAAGTATTTATTTCCGTTGGCTAGAAAGTTATCGTAGTACCAACAAGAAAAAGCACCAATACCTACTTATATTTAGCCGAGTTCCAAATGCTTAGGCGTCTACTAATTGGAGTAAATATATTTATAATAGGCTTGTGAATTTTTGATTTAGCTACTTTCCACGATATGGCGACGCAAAATTTGCGAAATTAAAAGTGGCTTGAATTGTTAAAAAGTACCATTCATTTCAATCAGATTTCGTATTGAGAGACAACTGCAAGTCTGAAATATTCTGTATATTCTGTAAGGTACTTCATCTGTTAGGCTGCTCCAAAAATAAGCGTGACGAAATTCCACTACACTTTATCTCTCTTCTGGAATCGAAAGTCCTTGCAGCCCAGCTTGTTAAGACAAAGCTTTGTGAAGCATCAAACGCGTACGTTAATCTAGATATGAAACCAATTCGTCTATTTCAACATGTCATGTCATGTCATATTTTCTGCCAACAAACTGTTATACAGTTTGGCAGATAAGATAAATTTTATATTATGTAACCTGTTTTTGTAATAAATAAATTAAAAAACAAAGCCTCAGCACAACTTGTTTAAACTAACCGTATATTTTAACTTGTTTGGAAAGTTCTCCAGATAAAACTTCCGTATATCGGTAAGAAACTCGAAATGTTTTGAAATTATGAAGAGAATATTGAGAAGTTCGGTTTATATTTGCTATACACCTATTTAGATAAGGGGCTAGAAACCGGTCTATATCTATATATACTTTGATATGGAATATGATTGCGATTTGAATATTTTTAACTTCAATAATCTAATTTACATATAGAACCATACCATAAGTGTGAATATATGTAAACAAAAATATATCTGGGTAACAGAACAGATCCACAGCACATTTTTTTCCCCATTTTTAGTTGCATGATTATCTAGTTGAGCCTTTAATTGTGTATTGAGCTTTAAATTGGTTGCGTACGGGGACATCTGTCTTTGGCATGTCGATACAATTGGGTAGTTCTAATTATGATCGTCATGTTAAATGTTTAACATGGTGCCAATATGAATGGAACAGTCAAGTGTAAATGTTTAACATGATGCCAATATGGGTGGTACAGTCAAGTGTAAAAATAGGGGCACATACAACTTACTAGGTAATGAATATGTCCCATCGCTCTTGTCAGCGGATTAAGGTTTTGGTACATATGAAGTATTTATATATTTTATGATGTCTCGGTATTTATTGGAGGATTAGAGGATACTTATGACCTGACTGTAAAAAACAATTTATTTGTCAAAAATTTAAATAACTAAGAAAATTTTTAATGTTACTTGGTGTGTCATAATATTGATTGTCCTAAAATCTTGTGCCTGAACATTTATGGCATAACGTTGAATAGCATAACATCTTCGATAATTCGACACAATAAATACTATGCATAGCAGTAATTAGGCCAATCTATATCTAATCTATAACTGAGCACATAAGGGAGCTGTGTAAACTAGCGGACATAGTCAGTTTGCAAGAAACCTGGCTTTATGAAAATGACTTGACATTTTTGAACACAATCAGCGATGATTTTGCATGTGCCGGGACTTCAGCTATAGACGCTTCAGTGGGGATTCTTCGTGGGAGGCCCCATGGCGGGACAGCGCTACTATGGAGGAAAAGTGTGTTCCCGAAAGCAAAGGTGTTAGAGTGCAATAATTGTCGTGTTTGTGGTGTTAAATTGACGGTGAATGATACAGCAGTGCTAGTTTTCAGTGTATATATGCCCACTTATTGTGTTGACAATCTTCCGGAGTTTACACAGTGTCTTAGCACAATTAATGCCGTAATTAATAGTCATAGTACTGAAAGTGTTTTTATCCTTGGGGATTTCAATGCCCACCCCAATGAGTTATTCTGTACTGAGTTACTTAGCTATTGTTCTGAACAACTTTGAGAAACTGGGTATGTATTTAGGGTGTTATACTTTTATCAGTGAAGCCCACCAATCGAAACGATGGCTTGAACATGCAGTTCTATCTAGCTCAGCATGGGATACAGTTCTTGATGTTTATGTTAAGCATGATGTTTACTGGTCAGATCATTTCCCACTCATAATAAAGTGTAACCTTGGCTCTATCCAACCAAAGAAATAAGTTTATAAAAATAGTATTAATAAAATTGTCTGGGGGGAAAGACAGTTAGAAGAAATAAATCAATACACAAATAAATGTAATTTGCTTCTAAAGAATATTGATTTCCCAGAAGCTTTGGTCGGGTGCTGTGATGGTTTCTGTGACAATCTAGAACATAGAAATATAATAACAAAACTTTACTGTGATATAGTTAGTTCTCTGAGAATAGCATCTGAAGTTTCTAATGTTAGAAACAATAGTGGGAAAAAAGGTAGGCAAATCATGGGCTGGAACAAGCATGTTGCTGATGCACACAGGGAGGCCAGGAGCAAGTTTCAGATGTGGCAATTTTTTAATGAGCCACCTTCTGGCCCGGCATTTGAGGAAATGTGTAGTAGTAGACGCATTTTTAAATCGAAGCTCAGATGGTGTAAACAAAACCAAGAACAAATAAAGCTGGACAGACTTGCCTCATGCCATTCAAATAAGGACTTTCGCTCTTTTTGGAAGCATACAAATAAACTTAATGATAAAGCTGGACTTCCTGTGAGTATTGGCAATGCTTCGGAGCCGAAGGAAATTGCTAACTTGTTCTAAGACCATTTTCCTGTAATGTCGCAGCTGTCCTTGCCTGCTGATGTGCCCGGTGCTGGGGCTGACATGGTAGGGGGCTGTGGTACCAAATTTACTGCTAAGATGATAGCCCAGGTTATCAAAGGTATGAAGAGAGGAAAATCCCCCGGCCATGACAGCCTGAGCATCGAGCACCTTCAGCATGCAGGGCCTCACCTGCCAAGGGTACTTGCAATGCTGTTTTCATTCTGTTTGACACATTCTTTTGTCCCAAGTGAAATGACAAGGACCATTGTGGTACCTATTGTAAAGAATAAAACAGGTGATGTATCCTCTATAAATAACTATAGACCTATTTCTCTTGCTACGGTTATATCTAAAGTGTTTGACAGTTTGCTGAATGCTGAACTTGATAAGTACTTAATACTTCATAGTGCACAGTTTGGCTTCAGGTCTGGCCTCTCAACCGAGAGTGCTATTTTGTGCATGAAGGAAACTGTCAGATACTATACTAGTAGAAACACACCTGTATTTGCTTGCTATCTAGACCTATCAAAAGCTTTTGATTTAGTTAATTATGATATACTGTGGAAAAAGCTTTATGATGCTAATGTACCTACAGAAATAGTGCATATTTTCAGACACTGGTATGCTAATCAGACAAATGTTGTAAAATGGGGTGATGCAGTGTCGGATGAATATGGGCTTGACTGTGGGGTGAGGCAGGGGGGATTGAGTTCCCCTAAATTGTTCAATATTTATATAAATGCACTTATTGAGGAGCTCAGTAGCATGTATGTCGGCTGTGGCATCCAAGATATAAGTTTTAACAATCTGAGTTATGCCGATGATATGGCGTTATTGAGCCCCTCAATAGGTGGACTTCAAAAACTCATACATGTATGTGAGAAATATGCTAATAAGCATGGGCTTAAAGATAACACTGTTAAAAGTGAATTTATGATATTTAAGTCTGGAAATAAATGTCCTACAAATGTTTCTCCAGTCACACTTAACGGGGTACCCCTGAAAAGAGTGTCAGCTTTCAAGTATCTTGGCCATATCTTATGTGATGATCTTAGAGATGATGAGGATATAAAGCGTGAACGGAGGGCGCTGGCTACCAGGGCGAATATGCTGGCGCATAGATTTAGGCGTTGCACTGTACCGGTGAAAATCACTTTATTTAGAGCCTTTTGCACAACATTTTACACATGTGCTCTCTGGTCCAGCTATTCGCAGAGGGTGTTCAGCGCTCTCCGTGTCCAATACAATAACGCGTTCAGGGCGCTGTTGCGGCTTCCTCGCTGGTGCAGCGCGTCCGGAATGTTCGCGGACGCGCGCGTCGACGGATTCCCAACCATTATGCGCGCGCGCTGTGCTGCCGCGCTGCGCCGCTTGCGGGAAAGCCGCAACAGCCTCTTGGCCGTTATAGCAGACAGGTGGGACAGTCAGCTTGTGTTGCACTGGACCAGGGAACATGCTATACTTGCCTCTTACACGTGACTTTTGAAGGTCACTAATGAATTAATGATATAGTAAAAGTGTTGTAAACTAACATTAGGTAGTAAAAACATATGTAACTAACAAGAACTATGGACCTAAAACGTCCGAAATAAATGGTTTTTTTTTTTTTTTTTATTATGCGTAACGATTACGACGAAAAATTATTATACTTATGTACTTAACTATTTTTAGGCTAAACGACTACTTACTTACTGAGCGAAAAGTTGTTATGCGACAGGAAAATAGGACAATAAAAAAATATGCCATCCGATATAGATGACAGTGACCGATCATTCGTAGATATTATGGGCTTGAATTAGAAATAGGGGTATAAGCAAAAAGTTGCCTGCCCATGTCCAACCTGCATCATCATCTGACTGACCCAATCAGATACGTCTCTGGGCTTATGAAATTAAGGGCACGATTTCATTAAGGCTTATCGGGGTCCATACATCCTTTAGGCCAATCTCACTCGAGTCATCACACACCAATATGGTACCCATATTACTCCAGTAAAAATACGGTTACGTAAAACATTAGTTTTTAATAGCGTGTTTTTTGTTTGTTTCATTTTTAAACGGTATACTTAGATGGTTTAATGGGGAATCCTACAAACTTTCTCGTTCTTCCTACTTTCCTCTCCAATGCTCAAAGGTTAGCTGGAAGAGATCCCTTATAGAGATAAGTTCGCCTTTGTACTTTGCTTTGTGTGATATGTATATTATTTAACCTGTTATTGTGTACAATAAATTGCTTGTTCATACATAAATACTTTCCACCCGGAATTAATTTTATTTGTTGTATTTATGTATGATTTTTCTTCAATATTATAGAGCAAATATAAGTGAACCAAAATTACAATTTTAGTGGGATTTTGTCTGTAGGTAATTAGTTGAATGATGATATTGATGATATATCCGATACACAGAAAATCTACTGTTATAAATTATTTCCAGATTTGTAATTTTTTCCATACCTACCAGTTGTCAAGAACAGGACTGGACTAATATGACGCACTCGTTCTGATTCTAGCCCCGTGTAAGCGAGAGCGTGTCACTCATTGATTTTATCTAGATATGCGAATTGTTAAGCTCGACAGTCCTCCTTGTTAGGGTGCGTAAGACAATGACGTATATGCTTTGAGAGTAGGAGGCACTTGTGACGTTTTGTTGTTGAGGAAGGTTATATATGAGAGGATAACTAATTGTAAGGTTCGTCCGGTTAAGGTCGGGTAGTTTGATACTGTTTCGTCGTTATCAAGTGTTTTTTATAATGTTAAATTAGTTTTAGACATATCTTATTCGCATTATGGCGCGTTGTGTGTATAATCTCCATGTGCGGTGTAAATACGGTATTTGATAACATTAAAACGAAATAATTTTTACATTAAAAATAAACTGCATTTTAAAATACATTTATGGAAAACCTAAAACCTAATCTTTGTTATGGGTTCACCTAGATTCTTTGTTATACGTCTTACTTATATTACTTATTACTGAACTACAGACAAACTAAACGTGTAGGTACATTTATTTTGTCTATAGTTCAGTTCGTGTTCCACGTTCAATTGCTCTATTTAAGATTAACTGGAAGAGAGCCCTTATAGGGATGTCTTCCAGTTAATGTGAATCTGCTCTGTCTGAACTTTCACCCTTGTCTTGTCTATACTAATATTACAAAAGGAAAATTCTATGAGATTGAAGCTTTGTCATTTTGTATGTACTTACCTAACAGCGAACGAAAAACCAAAGAATGAGAACTCCTTACAAAGGGGTTTGGGTAAATGTGTTGTCATTTTTTTGAGATGAGCGGCCACTCGTCAAATTGGTATATTATGATAGATCTATTTTAAACAAACATATTTTGTTACGAAATGTAATACTCTAAAATGCATCGAAGCCGAGATATTTGCAGTATGTTTTTCCGCAGGTTGAAAAGTTATAAACAGGACTTATAACTTAAATATTTTGGCTCCGATATTGTTTAACGTGTTTAATGTTATATGTCTATGCGTATTAAGAGGTTCTCTAAAAGATTATTACAAAAACATCCTTGGCCACTATAAAAAATAAAAACGACATTTTTTCTCATACAAGGCCCTTTCTACCCAAACAGGTGCCTAAAACCCGGTATGCGCATGTTCGAACTAAACGGCTGCCTGGCATTGTTTTGACACCCCCATCCGCGCATAATGGGAATGGCACCCATTATGTGGGGCCATTTTGCGGCGCTAATTAGACTTTAGTTTTTTCGTTCGCTGGTAGGTAATGTGTAATCTCCGGGTCCACTTATCCGATTCAAAAAATCTTTCACCCGTTAGAATGATCTTTCTTACCACTTTCGCTGCCAGGAACCCGCCTAGCGGGCGCCTACGCCGTGGTCACTTTCCGCTACATAATCTGCTACGAGCGTAGCGCGAGCGATTCCTGGCAGTAAAATTGTTGGAGGTACCAACACATTCACTGCCAAGAATCGCTACGCGGGTCGGGCTACCCTACAAGCTATATTATATCCCGCAGGTTTGCTTATGTTATTTTTAATACCCGGGCAAAGCCGCGCGGCCAGCTAGTGTACAATAAAGGATTTAGGTACGTACAAGTTCGATGTATTGGACACTGGTAAAGCTGTCCAATTAGTGGGGTATCGCTGCCGAGTTTTAATGGTTGGGTTTTTAAAGTGGTTTGCTATTATCCAATTAAAGCTTGTGGTTACATTGTTTCACCTGTTATTTAATATTCAGGTCAGTTCTTTTAGTTTTTTAATTACAACATGCCATTTTTAAGCATTGGCTTATATAGAACTTGTTATTTTTTATTTGTATTTGCGAATGTTATTTGGTAACTAATGGCGTGATTCATGAATATCCATTACACATAATTAATATATCTAAAATGCCGTTATATCTTGCACTTGCTTGATCTGTCACTTTGTCAATTGTGTTTGTGAGAAAGGGACACGACACATTTTAGTTACTTAAGTTTTATGAATAAGGGGGTAGCAGTACTGAGTTTAAAAGTGCATTACATCTCTACGTATACTAGCAAAAATAAATTCATGAGTCATGATTTAAGTT
Organism: Epinotia bilunana; assembly: GCA_947049275.1. Lineage (NCBI taxonomy): Eukaryota > Metazoa > Arthropoda > Insecta > Lepidoptera > Tortricidae > Epinotia > Epinotia bilunana. The sequence goes on along the minus strand of OX346275.1, from coordinate 8,621,010 downwards.
AAGTGTTGTTTATTTGTAAATCATTATTATTCGGAATTCCACAGATCTTCTTAAGTTAAATCGGTATAGGTATAAATTTAAATTCAACATATTCTGATAAAGTTATAGTTTTATTATAATATGATCCTGAAAAAAAACAAATGTTAAATTGTGTATAAATTTAAAACAAAATGCATATTTAATAAAGATTATCTTCACGTCATGGATTAAATATTACTAAAACTTGAATTTATAAAAAAATACCAAGTAAATTAAATTCTTTTTACCTTTTAGCCACCTATATATTAAATTCAATTTAAGTTACACATCCTTACCATCTAAATCAATTGACATTATCCCGAACGCCGCCCATGACGCGACGCACACACCGCCAATTTTTGTGTTTGTGTGTGTCAGGTATCCGTCACGGGATAAATATCTCAAGTGTGCTGCGCGAGGTAGGCGCCCGCTGCAGATGTTCGGACACGTCCACATGGGCAATTTTTCGAATTTCAAACGCGCGTTACTTATTGAAAAAATAAAAACCAAGAAGAAAATAAGTTGATTTCGCAAATACAGAATTACACAATTACATACATTTTGACACTTCGTGACATGCAAAAATGGAGTCCACACGGCACTATGTCGAGCCACAGAAGATGACTCGACGCTGGTGTTATGTGGATCCTTGAGTTTCACGTCACAGGACTGCACTTCCAGCGTAGAAAAGACCAGAAGTTTAACCGCATTATACATTAACCCCCTTATTCATAAAATTTAAAATGCCTCTGCTAAATAAATTGTGTTTTGTTCCTTTCTAACGAACACAAATGTCAAAGTGACAGATAAGGACGAACAAATTTTAACCCCATTTTAGTTAAAACAGGCTTGTAGAACGTTTATGAATACGGCCGTAAGTGATTAAAACGATAAGCAAAATATAAATTATAAAAATAATACCTACTAGAAAACTAGTACATAATCGAATTCGTCAAAAAAATGTGAACCAATGCTGTCTGTATGCACATCAAATAAATATTCACTTAATATTGGGGGCCTTTTTAAAAATACCTACTAATTGTAAGTCTTAGTACGTATATTTCCGCATGTTCTTTTTTTGACGCCTTAATTTTTCTTTTCTGTCGAAATAGTATTTTTTCCAAGATTTTACTGATACATCGAAATAATGTAAAGAAAAAATGTCGAACCAAAATATAAGCTCTACCTGTTCTGTATAATTCCACACAAAAAATCCAATATAACTGAAAATTTGAAAATATTAATCTCTCACTTCAATATCGCAGAATAATTGTAAACATAAGCAACCTTATGAATTTGTATAGTTTTATTTTCAGCATATTTATTATATTCTGATTTCAAATTGAAACTTTCTCAAAACCTAGTATTGCTTGGCATTTTGGTTTCAAAAACCGGCCTAGCAGCGCTTAGTAACCACGGCTTAACAATGTACGCATACGGCAGTGCCCACTGCGCATGCCCGAGCCTCACTCATTCCGGACTATTTGTTTTGTCGTTACACTATCAAAAAGCTTTGGATTGCTCGCAAAGTAGCATCTTCCTCGCTAATTGTCAGTGTTCTGAACGCTCCCGGGCCCTACCAGTGTATAGTATCATCTGTGCGTGTGGATTTTGAAATTCGAACGCTCGAATCAATCAAGCTGTCAAGTGTTCGCGCCAATAGTTGACGTTTGACGTTTTCCAAATATAAAAACTAAGTGCTGCAAAGAATATAGCATTTTTATTTTGTTTTTGGTGCTGCAAAGCGCCGCGAGGCGGTGAATAACGAACCAAAGTGCTGGCTGTGTATAAACTTGAAATTTTAAATTTAGAGCTCTAGTGCATTTGAAAAGTTATCCGATATTCTCACGTTCGACGAGTAAATTAACGGTTAAAGGAGGTTGTTTGTCGAGCAAGATGAACATAACGTCGACGACGGACGGTAAGTACTTTAAAACGTTAATAGAATGAACATCTGCAGCATAAAAAACCTAATTGCTTGCATTTCTCGATGCGCAATGCCGTGTATTTTGATACGCCCACAAAATTGGACTTAAATGCTTACGGGATTGGGTTTACATTTCGTTAGCAATTATTTGTGGATTCGGTAGTGAGTGAGCTTAATTGTCTGTGTGTTAAGAGTGAGTTTCGTTTGTCCTCTTAACCTTGTTGTCTTTGTAGCTAATGTTTCGTAGTTTTCTTAAACGACTGTTAGCGTGTGTGTAGTTTTTCAGCCGTACGCTAAATGAGTGTTTGATATCAGTTTTGAATTACTTTTGTCAGGCGAAGGCAGTTAATGGAAACATCTGCATTATCAGGTACCTACCCTATCTACTGCAATGCGGGATCAAACGTTGCAGAAAAAGAAAAAAAAAACTAGAACCGTCTTGGCTTTATTCGAAAGGATACTGACTACCGACCTTTCGTTAAGGTGGTTCGATTTCCATACAAAACGTTATTTGACATTCTCAGGCTAACGGCGTGATTTTTTAAGAAACCTATGTAGTTACTTTTACAAATTGGCTTTCCATTTGTGCGAAATTCACACTTTCCTTGAATACACATACATACATACATATACTAACGCCCGTATCCCATTGGGGTAGGCAGAGACTAAGGAACGCCAAATACTACGGTCCTTACATACTTCTTTCGCTTCGATCACATCCATACATCTCCTTGAATAAACTTGCATAAACTAGAATAATTTGAGAAAAATGGTTTTGCGAAAGAATGACGTCACAAACTAATATCTCAAATTATTCTAGTTTTAAAAGTTTATTCAAGAAAAAGGGGAATTTCGCGCAAATGGAAAGCCAATTTATGAAAGTTAGTTACATAAGTATCTTAAAAAATCACGCCGTTAGCCTGCGAATATCAAATAACGTTTTGTATGGAAATCGACCCACCTGAAGTGTTTGAATGTGTCGATTGAAGTTATAGAGTACTAGTTACCCGCACGGCTCCATTCGCGTAGTAGAGAAAACACAGGCGGAGCCACGAGATGAAACATAGCCCATTTCTATAATATGTTCTGGTACAAAACGAATGAGTAGTTATTAATATTACATTCTAGTCCCTGGGCGAACGAGCTCAGCTCGGGTGAAAATACGGAGAAAACGAATTTTCCTAGACCTGAGACCTAGCTAGATCGATTTCTCGCCCCCGTAAACCCATATTCCGAATTTCATAGAAATCATTAGAGCCGTTTCCGAGGACGTGATTGCATATATATATATTGCTCGTTTATTAGTATAGGATAGGATATATAGGATACTTACGACTCACAGATTTTTAATCTTTATAATATTTGTATAGATATAGAATATTGTATTCAAACCACCTGTTTAGACTTATTAACATGAATAAACCATGATAATATCGCCTATAAAAGTGAATGAAGTAAGTATGCATACATATCACATACTACTCGCACTTGACATTTCTGAAGGGAATATCTTAAATTGCTACAAAACACTGAATAGGTCGTGAAAAGCTGCGGCTGGACGAAAAACAACCTTAAACAAACTGTTATACGGTTGCTTTTATTATTGGTAATAAATAACCTTTATGTTTGTAACAATAGCTGGCCTTACAATAGGTAATTCATTTTGTGGTATTTTATTTTTTAAGCTTTTCGTGTATCAAGTTAAAAGGTTAGAAATGATGTGAGCTTAATCAAATTATCGTAAAAAAACACCATTTATCACTCTCTTTCTCTTAGGACGATATCAAGAGATCAATTTAGATCATCACTTTGCATCTCAATGCGTTTTAAATTTATTTCAAGCACTCGCACGAAACGCATTTTCGTGGTTTTTCTAACATGTATTGGAAAGAGACTACGGCGTAGGCGCGCGCTAGGCGGGTTCCTGGCAGTGAAAGTGTTATAATAAGACAAGGGGCCGTAGACAAGGTTACAATCGACAAGCGCTAACGCCAATAGAAAATAATAAAATGTAGGGGAATGACAGATGCCGACGAAACACTTTTCGTTAACATCTGTCATTCCCATACATTTTATTAGTTTTCTATTGGCGTTAGCGCTTGTCGATTGTAACCTTGTCTAGGTCCCAAGCTACGTAAACCTTGCGATGCTACAAACTCTACAGTGCTACGGCACGCTACGGCGCGGGCAGTACGATCTGCTACGAACTTTACCCAGGCTAAAGGTGTGCAGCACGACCACTGTGTTGTAAAGTATGAATTCCCATAAGACATATCACACCGAAAGCGTATGCGTAGACGCGAAACGCGTGCTGTGGCGCAACGACCAAAAGTGGATCTTGGCCTCCGACTAAGGCACTGGTCCCACCGCCGGTTAGTAAGCTAGAAAAGTTGGGCGAGTAACGGTTCATTGCGTGCTGACAGTGTGATCAATCGACCTTTACAGATCCGCAATGTAATGCTACTCGCCCAACTTTTCTAGCTCACTAGCCGGCGGTGGGACCAGTGCCTAAAGACCGCCAGATTTCCCTGTCCAATGCCGTTTCCATGCAATCGACGGCCCGGAGTTCGTTCAGGTCTTTTTGGAGTTCGTCATCCCATCCGGTACCTAGGACGCCCAACAGGTCTTCGACCAGTTGGACGTCCCGGGGACGGATGGTCACTCATGCGGACTACGTGCCCGACCCATAGGAGTCTTGAGGATTTCGGTTCTGCTGTGATATTCGGCTTGGACACTAGACCTTTTACCTCTGCGTTCTTGCGTATTCTCCAAGTGCCGTCTTCTCCACGAGTGGGTCCCAGAATTTTACGGTAGATTTTCCGTTCGTCCACTTTCCGTGTCCAGGCCTCGAATCCGTACATCAAAGTTGGTCTTATTACGGTATTATATATAGTTCCTTCTTTGATATTTTCAAATATATTAATAAAATGCGATTTCTTCAAACACATAATATAACCTAATTCCCTAAGTAACTGAGTGGAATAAGAAAAATTCGCACGACTGACGCACCAATTGGAACAAAACGCATTGACAAAAAGACCTAATCCTAAATTCATCCACTTTTACTTTCAATCGTATCTCCTCGGGAATACAATTGAAATTGGAACGACTATTTTTGGAAGTTTCGTCTATATTACTGGGATGGGAATGTCACGAAGCGTGACATAAAAGGCAGTGGCGCGATCGTGGAGTTTTACATACCGTTCGTTGGTAATATAATTCATTGTGCGAAGATTGGATTATGACGATTTCTACGGGTATGGAATCATTGTTCCCCGTTTCTGCTACTTACTCGTATTTAATAGTAGATTGTGTCCAAGTCGAGACAGTAAAATAATTATTTTTATATCAGCATTATAAATTACGGCTCTAGTTTTATCTGTTTCTCCGATACCCAAAGGTTGTCTGGAAGAGATCGCTCTTCAGCGATAAGACCGCCTGTTGTCTACCTCTACCTACATGTTATTGTATTGTTTTCTTTTTAACTGCTTTGTTTGTTGTGAGGTGTGCAATAAAGAGTATTTGTATTGTATTGTATTGTATTGTACCGCGAGGGCGGTACATTGAATCGTGACTGCAGTGAAAGATTGTAAAGTATGAGCGTAGTGAGGGATTCAAGTGTTTACGGAAATAATTTTGCTACCGAGTGGCACAAACGTGATTTTCACACGGTAAATAGAAATTAATCATGAGAATATTAGCGAAGATAAGTACAACTTTGATTCCTCATTTGAGAGCAACAATGTTTTTTTTCTGAACATTTATTTTATGTGGAACGTTTAATTAACTGTCGTCGTTAGTCGTTTCCTACGACTTATCAGGTCTAGTTTTCCCTCTAGATCGGAAGGTCAGATAGTAGTCGCTTTCGTAAAACTAGTGCCTATGCCAAATCTCGGGATTAGGTATCAAACCGGAACCCAGGCTCCTTTAGGGCACAACCGGGAATAACGCTAGAAGGATGATGATCGTCAGTCGTTTCCTAAATGCTGGGGATCGTGACATCATGTCCTATTCTTGCTGATGAGTCCTGCATAGTCTATCTCCCTCCTGCGGTGTTTATGTCGACGTATCTGCGCGCCTGTAGCGATACAAATGCGAAGATCGTGTCATCATCATTTCAGCCGAAAGACGTCCACTGCTGGACAATGCCTCCGCCGAAGAGTGCCACGATGACCGGTAAAGATCGTATTAGCGTACTAATCGCGTTCAACGTCCGTTATCAGCTCGTTTGAAAAACGTCGTGCGCATAGGCTCAGGAGGGGACGTCCACCGCGAGATCGGGACAACACAGACACATAGTCCCTATTAGTCCCGGTATCGTCGCATACCGGGTAGTCACTCTGACTCAAGTCGGGCCTAGCTGAGTTTTTTGCTGGATTCTCCTCAGCTAGGCTAGGTTAAGTGAACTAGCGATAAAACTCCCAGTAACTCGATACCGCTCACACCCCAGATTCGGTTGAAACCGCTCAACCAATCTCACTGTAGCGCAAACTCGTAGAGTATTCAAGTGTTTAAACCGCCTCGTGTGGTCGTGCCGGAGGTTCCCACTGGATTTTCGCCAGGCTACTCTCCAACCACGCAATTCGACCGCTTTATTGGGTTCGTCCTATTAAAGCAACAGGGATAAAAAAGTATAGGCTCCTATATAGACGTATGTGTGTCACGACTTGCGCTATATGGGTTAAGTTAGTAAGTATGTAGGTTTTCGTCTACAAAGTCTACATATACCACCTAGGGATTGCAATCCGGATTATTCGAAGTTGGAAAATCCGGATTTTCAAGGGATTTCACGATCCGTATCAAAATCCAGATTTTTAAACCTAAATCCGGATTTTCGGATTTTTATAATATTAGATGATATTAGTGTTAAAACTGTTAAAGTGTAAACGTCTCGCGGAAAGCGAAGTGTTTTCTTCGATGCCTTTGACGATTTCAATGGCAAATGTAGTAGACGATGAGCTACGACGACTGGAAGTACCGGAACGAACTTGAACATATAAAGAACAATTAAATAGGCAACTTTCTTTTCGGAGCCAAAAGGAAGCGACTAATGCAGCAGTTGCTACACCACAAGCCCCTGAGTTGTCACTTTACTTCATATTGAGATGGTGGTATACGAAAACGGAGGAAAAATGGGTAATATTTTATCCTCCGTTTACGATTAGCTACTAGCAACACCACCAACAAGCGTCGAGCCGGAGAGAGCATTTTCGGCAGCTAGGATGCTATGTAACCTTAAGAATGCGGTTGAATGACTCAATACTTGACGCGTTAATGTTTTTAACATTTATTTTTTGGGGAATTGTGAATAAACTTCACGCTGTATAAAGACGTGTTTAACTGTTAATTAGAAGTTTTTTTATTTTTATATGTTCAGTTACAAAAATTTGCGTAGAAGTGTACATAATTATTTGTTTACTAAAAAGACTGATTACTTTTTTGGGTTGTTTCAGTTGTTTGTATATTATTTCTAGTACTTACTGTGAAAAAACCTCCCTAAAATCCGGATTTAATCCGAAGTCCGGATTTCGGCCGAACCATTATCCGAAAATCCGGATTTGAGAAAGTATTTCCGGATTTGCAATCCCTAATACCACCACCGCGATTCTAGCGGAATTTATCCGCAGATAAAGGCCATTAGTCAGTACACACTACACATATTTACATACCATCTCTCTAGCGTTATTCCCGGTTGTGCTCTAAAGGAGCCCGGAACCGTTTTGACACCATAAACCCAAGATTTTAGCATAGCCATTAGTTTCACGACAGCAACTGCCATCTGACCGTCCAACCCAAAGGGAAAATGAGACCTTTTTGGGATTAGACCGGTTTCCTCACGATTTTTTCCGCAAATCGCAGATACAGGCCATTCATCAGTACACATACGCTATGGGCTAGGTGCACTAACTTATGATTACAGACCGATCAAAGTTAAATATGGTGCCGGCTGCTGTCCATAGAAACTTATCAAACTTTCCATACATTCTGATTTTAAACACCGCTTTCGTATACAGATGGGTTGGCGCCCTTTGTGTATAAAAGTGGATAAGGTGTTTATTTCGACGCACGCGTTTGTTTCCACGCGCGCCAAGCCTAAAGCTGATTTTATACTTATTGACTTGATGTTCTCTAAAGCGCTTTATGGCGCTTTCTATTAATAGTACAATCGAGATTGCCAAACCTCGAAATCCCGGGAAATTTGATGAAAATTGAAATTTGGTAGGAATGTTCGTTGGAAGCACTGTTTTCGTCTCCCAAAAGTCCCCGAATCAGGACCTTGTAGAACGGCCACCATCTTGGAAAATGTACTACTCCATTCGTAAGAAATTCAGGTTTTGTTCGAAAACTGCGTACTCTATGAAAACATGGTCGACATCGACAGCAACAATAAAGCTGCACAAGCCGTAGTACACAACCTTGTCGAAAAAACGTGTCTTCATGGAGAAAAATGCATCCAGATGTGAGATTTTCCCTCAATGTCCTTCATGGGAAGATTCTCCGAATTTGAAGCTAGGGAGAATTTCAAATCCACTTAGATGTACATAATAGGATATGAACTCATGATCATCATATCAGCCGAAAGACGTCCACTGGTCCAGCAGTGGACGTCTTGCCATATAGTCCTCCCCCAAAGAGTGCTAATTTGACCAGTCCTGCGCCACCCGCATCCAACGCCACATCAGTCCACACAAGGTGGACTGATGACCTGGTAAAGGTCGCGGCAGTCACCTTTACCAGGTCATCACTCCACCTTGTGGGGGGCCTACTCACGCCGCGCCTTCCGGTACGTGGCTGCTACTCGAGAACCTTTCCACCCCAACGGCCATCGGTTCTACGTGCGGAGTGCCCTACCCACTGTTAAGCGATTCGGAGGACGATATTGGTTCTGTTGCGGATAGCCTCATTTCTGATGCGATCACGCAAAGAAACTCTCGATTACCGTTTTCGTAACTATGAGCTTTCTTATGAGGTCCATGGGCCTCTACTCTACTATGGTAAGTGACCACGTTTCAGTGCCATATGTCATCACTAGCAACACACAGTAGTCAAAGATTCGTCTTGATACACTGCGGAATATTGGAGGAAGGGAAAGGTGTGCCGTAGCTTCCCGAACGCTGCCCAGCCGAGTCGGATTCAACGATTGACCACTTTCTCGAAGTTGGACATACCTAACTGGACAGTCTGTCCTAGGTATACATAATTGCCGTTGATGTTGATGCCTAGCCTTCTCTAGTCCAGTCTTGAAAACTTCCTCCAGTGCAGTGGTGAACAGTTTTGGAGAAAAACATCTCCTTGCCTGACTCCTCGCTGCAGCGGAATTAGCTTGAGTGGACACCCAATATGAAATCACAACTTTGCTTCTAGCACTTATGTAAATTATCGGGCGGATTTCAATAAACCAGTTTTGTATACTGCGTGGAACGAAACGATGGACTTTCCCGCAAGAGGGGGATTATTGAGCGCTAGTACGTCACATTTTCCAGATAAACTATATTTTTTGACGCGATCTTTTGTTACCTTTCTATGGAGCGTTGGCCGACTGGAGCGACGAGCTCCATACAAATGTAAAAAAAAATCGCGTCAAAAAATTTTTTTTTCCTCTTTATTCTTATCAGAACACGATACCTGTCAAGCCCTTGATCGGTTCATACCCCATTTTTGTTACACCCTGTATACGTTTCACCACTGTCATAAAGCCAAGCCACTTCTAGCAATCGGTTTCTGCCAGCAACCTATTCACCCTGTTCACCCTGTATAGGGCACGAATACACGTGCTCCTTACATTAAAATGTGTTTGTTTCGATCAAATAGACACCTTCCACGTGTAGGACATTACTTTCCTTGTTTATGGCCGCATGAGGACAAACGGATTTGTTCTATTTTCGACCTAAATATTATTGTAGTAGGACATAGAATGCCGTGAACGCTTCATTTGCCACGGTATCTGTACTAAGACACTATTCGAGACTTGCTGTAACGAATTTCAATTTGGTATTATTTAGTTTTTTTTTGCCTAGAAACAAGTTAAAAGATACAAATGCCGAATTTAATGCCGTAAGGCCTTGTCTGCCAATCAAACTTTAGTATTTTCAGTGTCAAGGACCCGCTAGGTATGCACTCTGTTCCGAGGTGCTTTTTAGGGTTCCGTAGCCAAATGGCGAAAAACCCTTATGGATTCGTCATGTCTGTTTGTCTGTCCGTCCGTATGTCACAGACACTTTTTTCCGAAACTATAAGAACTACCTGCTGTTGAAACTTGGTAAGAAGATGTATTCTGTGAACCGCATTATGATTTTCACACGAAAATAGAACAATAAATTTTGGGGGTTCCCCATACTTAGAACTGAAACTCAATTTTTTTTTCATCAAACCCATACTTGTGCGGTGCGGTATCTATGAATAGGTCTTCAAAAATTATATTGAGGTTTCTAATATAATTTTTTCTAAACTGAATAGTTTGCGCGAGAGACACTTCCAAAGTGGTAAAATGTGTGCCCCCCCCCCCCCCTTCCTGTAACTTCTAAAATAAGAGAATGATAAAACTAAAAAAATATATGATGTACTTTTACCATGCAAACTTCCACCGAAAATTAGTTTGAACGAGATCTAGTAAGTAGTTTCTTTTTAATACGTCATAAATCGTAAACCGCAATTTACCTTTCCTTCAACGGATAATGGTACGGAACCCTTTGTGCGCGAGTCCGACTCGCACTTGGCCGGTTTACTCTACTTAGCGAGAAAACAACGGTATCGGCAACGAGTGTAGTGCCACGAAATGAATCATCATCATCATCGTTATATCAGCCGAAAGACGTCCACTGCTAGCTACACATATGCCTCCCCCAAAGAGTGCCAATGTGACCGGTTCTGCGCCACCCGCATCCAGCGGACTCCCGCGAGCTTTACCAGGCCATCAGTCCACCTTGTGGAGGGCATAGCCACACCGCGCTTGAATTAATACAACACAGAAATAATGAAAACAGTAAACACAAAAAGAAATGATTTTCGATCGTTCCGATCCGACACTTCAGTACGGCGCGTGTGGAATTAATACAAGTGAAAATCAAATTGCAATGCATAGCGTATGTTTGGAATCGACCCTCAATGTTTTTAAAATGCCTAGTGCCTTCACCACGGGTGACTAGTTTCAATCTGACCTATGAGATACTTTCGCTTTTATAAATATTAGTATGGATACTTTTTGCCAAAATACCTTGGTGTCACTCTCGACCGTTCCGTGACGTTTAAACAGCATCTCACGAATACAACTCGCAAACTCCAGACTCGCAACAACATTGTTCAGAAATTGAGCGGAACCTCCTGGGGGGCTAGTGCCGAAGTGCTACGTACGTCTGCACTATTCCTGGTGTATTCCACAGCCGAAAACTGCGCACCAGCTTGGCTAGGCAGTGCCCATACCGCTAGGGTTGATGTGGAACTGAACAAAGTGATGCGCATCATCTCAGGAACACTCCAATCCACCCCTTGTCACTGGCTCCCAGTACTTTGCCGGATACCCCCGTCGTACTTGAGAAGGAAAGACGCCCTCCTACGAGAAGTGACCAAGATTCAGGAAAATCCTAGCCTCCCAATTCATTTGGAGTTCATGAACCCTACCAACCACCGCCTAAAGTCCAGGAACGCTTCGTATAGCATCGCCAGAAACCTACTCGCCAATAATTTCAACCTGATGCAAGAATGGTTGAAGTTATGGGAATCGGAAATGGCGGGAAAGCTAGGCTCCAGGATAGTTCCAGGTGCCACAATAGAAGGGTCAGATCTCCCAAGACGACACTGGTGAAATATTAACCGGCTGTACGGCTACGTACTGGCCACGGCCGTTGCGCTCAATATTATAAACATCGTTGCGGTTGGGTGGAGTCACCAGCTTGCCCCTGCGGTGCCGACATACAGACCATCCAGCACATCATCGAGCACTGCCCCTTAACGCGCTACGCCGATGGCCCCCCAGAAGACCTGATCGCCCTTAGCGACGAAGCCATCAAGTGACTGATTAGCCTTATTATGAACTTATAGTGATTATATGTATATGCTACTTTGTGTAAATTTGTCATCCTGTTTGCCATACGATTAAATAAATAATAAGTATGGATACATATAAACTTGCATCTACGTAATGGCCGCTCCACATGATGGGCCATCCTGCTGGCCCACTAGGCTGGTGCAGCGTGTAGAGAGGGTAGTGGTGTCGGATGGCTTATGGCGTGGCGTCTTTCTCCGTCTAACGCATAGTTGCGTCCTGTACGGTGGGTCGTGATGGCCCACTGTATAGAGCAGGCTTAAGAAGTATCTGATTCCATCACTTGTGCCTGGAAGAGTTCGCTCTTTAGCGATAAGTTTGGTTTGCCTATACTTATATTCGTGTACAGTTTGGTGGAAGGTGAATAAGTAGTCGGGTGAAGAGTGTCTTTAAGAATCTTTTATTAAGTCCGCATTAAGCTCGGCCGAATTTCACCTTTCCATACAAACGAAGTTACGCTCTCATTTTAAAACTACTCGTTGGATTGTGACGAGAATCGAGCTTACTGCGAACTCTTAAGGCCCTGCCAAGCGTAAACATTAGGTATTTTAGTTAAAGCAATGACGCGTAATTCAATGTCGGGGAGGCAACCGGATGGCTCGCGGTATTTGAGCTCCCGAAGTGGTGTGGAACCGCCCTGTGCTGCCCGAAATGAGCCAACTGTGACTGGATCGGAAATAGGAGGAGGGTGGTAAAAAAAAAAAATCGGCGGGGCAACCGGATGAAACAGCGGTTGCCTGAAAGTGTGTACGCTGTTAATATAATGAAACTTTTACGCCATCCCTTCTAGTTAAAAAAAAAGAAAAAAAAGTTAGGCAACCGCTTGAAAATTGGCATAATTGTTCTTCATCACATACAGACCCTGGAAAAAAATGCCATCCGTCCCGACCGGGCGGTTATCGATCCGTCAGAGTTAGAAGCCGGAAAAAAATGGTGGTGGACGAGAACTTAGGAAAAATGCACTTAAAATCATTGAAATCGGATGGCATTTGTTTTCTATTCTCCTATTTCCGAACCAGTGCCAGTTGGCTCATTTCGGGTTGCACAGGGCGGTTCCACAACACTTCGGGAGCTCAAATACCGCGAGCCATCTGGTTGCCTCTCCGACATTGAATTACGCGTAATGCTCTGAATATTTTAAGCCACGCACTGAGCCCCGTGTGCGTCCTTCACCCCGCATTAAAAGTCTCGTATTTATACATGTTGCACACACAAACACACGCGCTCAGACCCCGAAGCATAGACGGCCTTACCACACGATAAGTGACAAGATAGAGCGTCCGTCACTGGCAGTGATGTGCCGTTCCCAGGAATATTCCCCAGGTGGGAATATTCCCGGGAATATTCCCATACAGGGAACATACGGGAATATTGAAATTGTGTATGTTTATATATCTCTTGCTCTTAGGGATTCCATGATAACTTGGGCCCTTGATTTTTTTACCAAGACATTAACCAGTGTAATTTACTCGCAAAAGTAAATTCCCAATGCAACAATGGGAATATTCCCGGGAACAATGGGAATATTCCCAGTTATTAGGAATGTTCCCCCATCAGAAAAAAACAAATTTTACAAAAGTAATTCTGAAAGTAACAAAACGATATAAAGTTAATAAAAAAACCACAATAAAATATTATACGAATACAAAATATGAAAATATTTACCTACTAACTGGTAATTGAGTTAAAAAGTCAGAATTAGTACAATAATGCAGTTTTTGGCGAATGGCACTTTATTTGTCGGGGTACTATTCATTTTATTTACTTTTATTACAACTTTAATTTTCCTAATTTGTATTTCAATATTCCCCTGTTTGGGTAATATTCCCGGGAACAAGGGAATATTCCCAGGAAATTCCCGTACGGTAATATTCCCGTTCCCGGGAATATTCCCCGGCACATCACTAACTCACTGGCTGACACCGTTCAATAGAACGAGACGTACGCTCGATTTTGTCACTTATCGCGTGATAAGGCCGACCATGATACGGGGTCAGATCACGTGACTAGCGTGACAATTAAGAACAAGCACGATGCGCGTACAGAGAATTTATAAAAAAATAAGATTGATGGCGTTCATTTAGCCACTTGATGGTAAAACTCGATATGTTTCAATAAAATACTTATCTATGCATACATGTAGAACCGATGGTCGTTGGGGCGGAAAGGTTCTAAAGTGGCGACCCAGTACCGGAGGCGTGGCGTGGGTAACCCGCCCCCCCACTCATAAGGTGGACTGATGACCTGTTAAAGGTCGCGGGAGTCCGCTGGATGTGGGTGGCGCAGGACCGGTCACTTGACACTCTCTGGGAGAGGTCTATGTCCAGCAGTGGACGTCTTTCGGCTGATATGACGATGATAAGCAATATGCGTTTATGTTATGTTGCAGTAAACTATAAAGTCACTGTTAAACTCTAAATCGGTCAATCACCATATTACATTCGCCGTTTTCTGCACTGTTTTGCAATATTAATATTATTGAGGCATGCAGGGTATTTGAATTGTATTGTATCCAGGCAAAACTGCCACTGAATTTAAATACTTAAATTTTCTTTTTGGTGCGCGTATAACTCTCGGCCAAGTAATTTTATCTCAGTATAATATTGATATGGAAACTCATATATTAATAAATAAACACATAGAAATTGTTTCTAATAAAACTGCCACAGAAGTTTGAACACTCCTTTGTCTCGTGAAGCGCTGTAAACCGTCGGCCAAGTCGTTAAATATTCCCGGGGAACGAGTACCAAGTAGCAGGTCATTCTGACCCGCCATCGGCAAAACAGTTAACTGACGAATTGTGGACCTTATTACTACGGGATACGGTCGAATAATGGTCTGTGTGTGTTGCTGCTACCGAGAAGATAGCCAGTCATTCTGACGTACGATGCATTCGGGTTATAGGACGGTAAAAATGCCTTGAGTACGGAGATGCATGTTGACTGGCAGTTGTCGAAAGCACTCAATAGAGTAAGGCGACTTCTCTGTCACCGCTCGGAAGTAACACGAAGTAACGTGTGTGGAAGATATGTTGAACTAGCCTCTGCCCGCAACTCCATCCACGTGGAAATCCATACTTAATATTATAAATGCGAATGTCCGTCTGTCTGTCTGTCTGTCTGTCTGTCTGTCTGTCTGTCTGTTACCTCTTCACGCTAAAACCGCTGAACCAATTGAGATGAAATTTGGTATGGAGATAGTTTGAATCCCGGGGAAGGACATAGGATAGTTTTTATCCCGGAAATCGCCCTGAGGGGTGAAATGGGGATGAAAGTTTGTATCGAGCTACGATATAAACGAGTTCCACGCGGACGGAGTCGCGGGCAGAAGCTAGTCGTTTATGTTTTTTCACCCCCCATTTCCCCCCTTGGCGGATGATTTCTGGGATCAAAACTATCCTATGTCCTTCCCCGAGACTCAAAGTAACTTTATACTGAATTTTATTTAAATCGGTTTAGCGGTTTAAGCGTGAAGAGGTAACAGACAGACAGACTCACTTACGCATTTATAATACTAGCTTCTGCCCGCGACTCAGTCCGTCTACTCCAAACTCGTCCAGCAATCCCTTACTTCACGGCCCGGCCTCTGCAATATTGTACTATTATTATGAGCCTGTTTCTCGGGCTTTGTGTTTCAGCATCGGTCTAGGCAAAGTATATATGACGCGAACTCGACACGGTGTGACTGAGTCAACCCTATGGAGTCGCTAACGTAACGTAGTATGGCGAGGCGGTGTGGTGCGTGTGCCGGGTGGGTCTAGTGAGCTGTGACCCTAACACTTGAAACAAACGGGTGTCATTCCCAGGGAAAAATTATAACTTTGACAGTAGCTACTAAGGCGCTCTAGGCAAAGCGACACTGCTATTGACACCAACAAAGCGGTACTTTTTTGCCTGCCTCCACATAACTACATACAAACTAGTGCCACTGTCATTTTTAATTCTTTCCAAACCTAACCTAGTTCCTAGTACCATTATTTACGTCACACCTGGCCATAATTGTGGCCAGATGAAGACGTAAAATTGTGTACTTACCACGGGCGGTAATTCGTAAAGCCCCAGATCGCATATTTATGGCCCTCACCTTCGGTTCGGGTCACAAACAACTGCGATCGGGGCCATTCACGAATTCACCGCCCTAGGTACGTAATGTACTATTATGACATACGGTGTATATGTACCTATATCTTCCCAAACATTTTTTCCTAGTGCCATCAGATAGATCGACCTTACCCCACTAAAATCTTTACGAGCCAGGCGGTCACGTATTGCCAAGGATGCTAAGAAAAGAGGCTTTCTGGACTTGGTCCGTTTGTGTCCGGGCTCTTAATAGGACATTACATGCGGAAAGCCATTCAACGTCAATTGGGGTTCGGAAGTTTGGTTTTAATTCACTCTGTTTATCTGCAGCAGGTCGATCACGCAATGCATTGTACTAACGTAGGTACGTTAGGTAAGGTAGATCTAAATGTCAATTTTTATATGAAAAAATGACAGTTAGACTGTCCCAACGCGCGTTGGAGAGGCGCGTTCTCCGAGGAGTCATCACGTAACGTTTCCAACAACTTAACTGTCATTTTCCGATACAAAAAGTGACATTTAGATGTACCTGACTGACGCGCGTGTAGTGCGGTACGTGATCGACCTGCTGGTCGACCAGCCGGTCGATCACGTACCGCATTGTACGTACGTTAGGTAGCTCTAAATATCAATTTTTAATTGGAAAAATGACAGACTGTCCTAACGCGCGTTGGAGAGGCGCGCTCTCCGAGGAGTCATCACGTAACGTTTCCAACAACTCAACTGTCATTTTCCGATACAAAAAGTGGCATTTAGATGTACCTGAATGACGCGCGTGTAGTGCGTCAGGTGGCTCTAAATATAAATTTTTAATTGGAAAAATGACAGTTAGATCTACCTAACGCGCGTTCAAAACGTTATGTGATTACGCCTTTGTCATCCATCGAAGACGAATTAGTGTTCATGTCACAAAACTTTTTGTAGGGTAAGTACTCTTGAATAACTCGCTAACAATTCACCTGGCACATTCTTGATCTGCTAGATGAATTGTTTGTTGAAATGACATATTATGTCTTTTAGCCGTTAGCCGTTAGCTTTTCGCTGAAGGAAAACATCGTGAGGCAACCTGCAGGACGGCAGGTTACCAATCACATCCATGACTCAGGAACAAATATTCGTGCTCATCACACAAATAAATGCCCTTACCGGGATTCGCACCCACCCTCTAGCTTTGTAGGCAGGGTCACTACCAACTAGGCCAAAGCGGTCGTCAATATACTGACACTCGTCACTCCTCAGTGGGCGAGCTATATCCGGCGGAGAAGCGTTTTAGTTTTAGGTACTAGTTCAGTACCTACCAAAAGTTTTCCATGTTTGATCTAAAAATCCAGAGCCTCATATTAAGGTTGAGCATTGGAAATTATCGCCAGCTTTGAAACGCCATTCTTACTAGATTAAGAAACAATAAGGTCTGATTTTCAGATATATGATTCTTGACTATATGATTGTTTATCTGATTTTATCGATACATGATTGCTTAAAATTTCCTCGATAGAAAAAAATTCCAAAGTTAGGTCTGTGTTTTCCTTTTTTTACTCAGTCTACTCAAACGATACATTATTTTACGACACAATCAAGTGAATACTATAGTATTTTATCTAATCTAAAATCTCACTTTATGATATTTAAATAAAACGTCTCTAAGTTAGGTATTTATCGAAATTTGTCCAAAAAAGCCATTCCCGAAGAGTGTTACATCTCTCTTCCTCGTGCGCGGAAGGCATCAGAGTGTCTTTGTCTAGGGGGCGTGTTCGACTCAAATCAAGGCATCGCTTTAATGTCAAAATTTTACAAGTTATAACTTCCATTTCGATTCAATAATCCTGGGCCCCAAGGTAATTTGACTAAAAAATCGAAACTAAGTCAAAAGTTCCCTCTACAAAACCTAATCAGACCCAGGAAGTTTCGTCCATATTAAAAGATTCCGTCTAATTACAAAGTTGACAGCCTTACAGTTGAATATTTCAACGAGTGAATACATTAAAATCTCGCCAAGGAAATGTAGACTCTAATGCTCCAGGAAGAGGGTTATTAAGGTTGGAACTATGTGTAATATGGGTCGTGTCGTAAGTCGTACCTCCTGGTAAGATGGCCGGGACATCTTGTTTGGCATTTCGAGTGTGAAGGGTAAAGTAGTTTAAAATTCGTGAATTGGAAATAAAAGACGACAATGCAAGTGCTTGAAGGGCAGGTATTAACAGGGTTACTGATCAGAATCCCCAAGGGGTAAGGCTGAGCGTCCGAAATCAGGCGGCACACGGTGATAGATGAAGCGCAGAAGATCTGGATAGTCATAGGTAACATGACTAGAGACACAATACGATACATAATTAAACCATCTTCGTCTGTAGCCCCTGACAGCGGAGGACACGGGGGAGGCGGCGGGGAGGTGGAGCGGGCACATAGCTCGCCCATAAGGCTGGAAACAGTGTTCGACCGACGGTGAGCGCTGACATCGGTTGGACGTAGCTATATCAATGGAAATGTATGACGAAATACAGTGCAGCGCTGATAAACTGCTATGCGCGTACAGCCACGTTGTGCGTATGCGTTCAGTGCTTCGCTGACGGAGCTACTGACCGTAACATACTGCACACACGCGTCGCAGTTCGCCGTCAGCGTTGCACTGAATGCATTTTCGCAACCGACGCTCAGCGCTGACGTTCAGGACGTACCGTCGGTCGAGCACTGTTTTCAGCCTTAGGCTGGAAACAATGCTCGACCGACGGTGAGCGCTGACATCGGTTGGACGTAGCTACATTAATGAAAATGTATGACGAAATACAGTGCAGCGCTGATAAACTGCTATGCGCGTACAGCCACGTTGCGCGTATGCGTTCAGTGCTTCGCTGACGGAGCTACTGACCGTAACATACTGTACACACGCGTCGCAGTTCGCCATCAGCGTTGCACTGAACGCATTTTCGCAACCGACAATCAGCGCTGACGGTCAGGACGTACGGTCAGGACGTACCGTCGGTCGAGCACTGTTTCTAGTCTTAGGCTGTGAATGAGTCTTTCAAGAGAATACAGAGAGCGCGCTAGTCTTAGCGGCAATGTTAAAAAATCAATTCAAAATCAAAACATTTATTCGTGACAAACACAACACAGATAATAAAAGAAATAAAATAAAAAGCAAATTTTTTTGTTATTGAAAAGTATACAACTTCCGTCACTGTCCTCGTAGCTCAGTTGGTCAGAGCCGTCTTGCGTTAATAGAGGGGCGCAGGTTCGAATCCTGTCGGGGGCTACAGACGAAGATGGTTATTTTTTCATTATATTATTTCCCTCTGTATCATATCGTCTAAACAAATTATCGGGGTAACTTCCTCGTTAAAATAACATGAAACAAGATATTCAATAAAAAAAACAAACATAAAACTTAAACTATAGGTAAAAAATTTGGCATAAATCGCCGTCAACGGGCATGGTGCCCAGAAGGCTGGCCGTATTTCCTCGCTGTATAGCGATACTAACACGCTGTGCGAAATACTGGCCAGCCCTCTGGTCGCCCGAGGCTTCTATTAAGCGCGTCGCCAAATCTTTATAAAGCCGACGCGCACTTGGACCCCATGGCCCCAAGGTTTCAACTCCAAACGCCGCAAACATGTAGCTGTTTCCTAGGACGGCATATTTGCGGCGCTTGAAGCTTTCGGCCGAGGATGCCGCAGCGCCAGCGGCGGCACTGGTGCTTGGAACATGGGACGGTGCCAGGGTATCAACGCAAGTAGAATCCCAAACTAGCGGCTGACCCATGCTCCAAGGCACCAGCGTCATTCCGTCAGGTCTCTTGCCGTCGTCCCTGGCCAGCCCGCTGGGCTCGAGGACTGCCGGCACTCTCGCACTGACAAGAGCCCGACGGATGATATCTGGCGTGGCGGGAGATCCTACCAGCGCTCCGGACACAAGAGAGGCCATGGTGGCCCAGTTTGTCCACCATGGCGCCGCATTGGCAGCGATGTGGCTGATTTGTTGATGCCCCCAGACGCAAGCTAGCTGCCAGGCGGAAGGTGGTGTTATCTAGAAAAGTGCCTATGTTTGGAGACGGTAGAGCTTGCAGCCACAGACCCGACTCCCACTCCGCAGACGCAAGGAGACGAGCACGGTCTGCCGAACTAGTTGACGTATCTAAAAGGTTTTTCCGTACTAGCTGACAGAGCGGCTCGTCCCATTGCCTCTGCGAGCAGGGGTTGGCGGGCGGGTCCGCGTCGGGACAGGTTATAGACCAAACGTTCTTGGCCTCGGACCAGTGCGTGGCCTCCATAGCTCCAATAGAAGGATCTAAGATTTTCTCTATAAGGCTTTGAGCACCATGCACCGAGGACAAGAACGCAGGTAGAGCAACACCAGAATTTTTTTTGAAATTTTTTGTTTCGTAATAAAGGTATAATGACTAGAGAGCTTCAACACTGATCGGCATGGAGAGTCATTGGAGACGCCCTCTTCCCCATAGGGGACAGGATCTTAAGTAAGTCCAAGCCCACTAAGGTTCTACGCACATGCCTCCTCTCGAGGAGAGTGAATATTAAATTCCGCGCATCACCCTAATGCGTCTAAGGAACCTTCATTCTTGATTAACCATGTAGTATGCAGCTATAAGATTAAAATTCTGATTCGAGTGACTTCACAGCACAGACTTTTTGTTAATTCGTTTGCTTTTGACCGGGAGTAGTATAAAGGATTGGCAAAGGTCGCGGAAGTCCGTTGGATGCGGATGGGGCAGGATCGGTCACTTTATCACTCTTTGGGGGAGACCCGTGACCAGCAGTGGATGTCTTATAGCTGATATGATGATGATGATGAGTAGGTACCAGTCTTATCGCCATAACATCATAACACCTGCAAGCTGATCTGACGCTGGAGACAGAAGGTGGTCACGGCAACTCTTAAACTACATCATAAATTAGTAGTGGTTGGAACCCTCTCAACAAGTACCTGGGCGGCTCACCCCGCCGTTAACCCGTCACAAACTAGACCTCTACCTACGCTTGGCTACTACGCATCGGGGTGTCAAGATATATTTGTGGGTGAGCGTTGAGGTGAGCTTAAAACAAGTTACAGAATAGGGGGGCTGGTTGATAAATGTATAAAAGGTATAGTAAGCAATAAAAGTTTGTACCAAAACTGAATTTTTGATCAGAAGCTTATCGCAGAGTAAATATTAACGGCATTTTCGTTTCTTTATTGCAGCGTTTCATATTACAACAGCAGTATTACAGTAGCAGAGTTACGAGCCTTATATTAAATTGCTCGTCGTTAAACTAAAGCGGCCTACTGAGAAACGACAAAATAGGTATCGTTGAAAAACAAACACTTTGATGTTTTACTCAACTCAAACTGGGAGGGAGAAATGTATTAAAAGGTCAATCAATATTTGTCAACATGAAAAATAAATTGTTCGGTAACGAAATCATCACACATGACGTTCTATTTAGACTTTTAA
The DNA here is from genome assembly GCA_947049275.1 of Epinotia bilunana. Classification (NCBI taxonomy): domain Eukaryota; kingdom Metazoa; phylum Arthropoda; class Insecta; order Lepidoptera; family Tortricidae; genus Epinotia; species Epinotia bilunana. The sequence continues at coordinate 8,599,501 of OX346275.1, read as the reverse complement.
ATGCATAGAAAATCGTGACGTTTTTGACTATCAGACAATATCCACAGTACCTAACGACGACCAAAACAAGATTGTGTAATATACATAGACAAAGATATATCCGTACATAAGTATACAGTTCCCTATTAGTTAATTTCTATTTACGGCAGCAGTCTACCTTACTCTTCGAAGCAAGAAATTTGAGGATAATTCAGTTTTGATACGCACCAGGTAATTATTTAACGTCGCTCAAGTTAGCTAGTTAACTCAAACCAGTCTTAATGCACATTATTTTCAACCCTGTCACTCAAATTTTACAGTCCAGAATTGGATAGCTTATTCTCAGTGTCATTCCAGGTTTGTGACACTATTTTGAACTTTATTGATTTTAACTTAGAGTTGGAAATTCGGATAGTTTGTAAGTATATTTCTGGAACATTGATCGATAGTTCAGTGTTATTTGAGTTGATGTGATTGCTTTTTGGCATTACGAGCTTATTCAATGGGTAGATATACACATAGTTGATTATATAAATTACTAAGGTACTATTAGATATATTATAAACATTAAACATAAGTTGATTTCTAAGTGTAATACGCGCTCTAATGTACTCCCACCATACTCACATGTGAAGTCTCAGATTAATCGCGCAAAACTCATTTAAATAAAATGAAAACTAGATCGTTAATGCATATTGAATTTTTTTGAATTTGAATTTGAAAAATAGCGTAATTTTTGATAGCATTTCCTGATATATTCTTTAATTTAATTTATTTATTCATAAACAATACAACGATTGTTTTTGAAATCATAGAAAATACACAGAAAATACACGTTGAGAACAGAGTCGAATTAAATGTCAAATATTATTACTATTCGCAGAAAATAATATAAGTACACGTCACATTTGTTTGTCATAACCAGGGCTCGGACAAGTCATCGCAGAAACTGATATGGACATGGTACAAGACTATTATAGAGTCGCGACTTAAGATTATTATTATCTAAAGCTGATATATTATTATCGTAATTTATAATTTAACATTTGACCTTTTTAGTCGCATATCTGTCACGGATTTGTCAAAGTGGCATGCTTGAAACAGTTTTGTGGTGACAATTTAAACAAATACAATTATTTGCTTAATTATGGTTATTTCTAAATATTTTAAATATGGTGCAAATAAATACAATTAATAAGTGGATTAAGGACTACCTCGAGCTCTGTTATCAGGAAAATGTCAAGGAAAAATATAATAAAATAATATTGTACATAATGCGATTCTATTGATCTTGTTCTATTGCCGTCTTGCGATTGTTTTGCGATGACTTGTCCGAGCCCTGGTCATAACTATGGTTTAGGCAATTTAACAATAATATTTGCAAAATTAACAATGTCAAAATTATAGTACACACAAAAACTAATTATATTTCCTGCTGCTATATACTAATAATAATAAAAATAATTATTTAAAAGTCTGTTAACCTCTCAAGAGTCATAAACTCTTCCACTGCATATAGACACTGTGTTCTAGCAGGATTTTTTAAGTGTTCTAACAAATATGCTAGGGCTTGTTCGCAACTTCAGTTCTGAGGGCAACTTATTATACAGAACAATACCTTGATAGCTCTCAGCGTGTTTAACCAGTCTGAGCCGAGTAATAATTGACCGTGGCAGATTTTTTAGTCTAGTAGCCCGATGGCTATCGATGTAAATCCCTTTCCTCAGACGATTCTATTTCATTTAGATGTTTTATCAGGTCTTTTAGCACTAGTAGAATATAAAGGCTGGGCACAGTAAGAATTCCAAACCTGAAAAAGAACTCTCTACATGACGTACGTTGAGGTACCTTCGCCATTATTCTTATTGCTCTTTTTTGCAATATAAAAGCGGATTGGACATTACATTTATTACTTTTACCCCATAGTTTGATGCTATAACGTATTTTGGACTCAACTAGCGCATGGTACACCATTTTCAGTTGTGCCAATTTTAGTTCATCTCTAAGGCTTCTTCGTGCATGCTGAGCTGAGCGAGCTAGTCAACGAAGACAGTTCTTCTTTCCAGCTCAACCGAGAATCTATATGTACTCCAAGAAATTTTGCGGATTCCACTTGATCTATCTTTGTACCTTCTAGATTTATTTGCAATGAGTCTTTATTTCTTGCTCTAGTTCTGAAAAGCAGAGCATTTGTCTTTTGGCAGTTCAATTTAAGATTATTGACCTTGAACCATGGACTAAAAGATCTGAACCAAACTATCCATCTAAACCGAGACCTAATACTTAAATTTGATCTAGCAACCCCCTAACCCCCCCAACACGTTCCGTATCCGACATTTACTGCGATTCCAATCGTTTCCAGAATTGCCCAGTGATTTATTTTAACTAGGTGACTATTTATTATGCCCACGGCTTACTGGATAATGGACTTTCAGTGTATGGGATAGATAGCTGTTTCAAGTGTTGCGGTTATGAGATAAACAATTGAAAGCGACGCTGAGAACGCGTTATTATTGTCAGTAGGTACATTACAGTAGGGTGGTCCTTTTTCTTCAGACTATTCGTCATCTATTTAAGGTTATTCACGATCATGATAGGGGTGATCACGCAACTTTTCGAACGCACGTTAGGACAATTCAACTGTTGTTTTCCCATACTTTTATATATATAAAGTGACAATTAGATCTATCTGACCTACCTACGTACAAAGTAGGTATAATTTTTAAATTTCATTTAATAAATTAAATAAAAAGATGTCTTCTCTTCTTTTTAAATACTTACGTGTATTTTACTTGTATCCATATTTAATTTAGGTTTGCCACTCTACTGAATTGATATAGGTATGTTCCATTATCTCCCAAATGTAGCCTGGAACAGATCGCTTTTTGTTTACCTCTACTTTAGGCCTTGTGTTCTGTATCGTTTCATTTTCTGAAGTTTGCAATAAAGTGTATTAGTTTGTATTGTACAAAAAAAACGGGCAAGTGCGTGTCGGCTCACGCGCAGTGTAGGTTTTCGTAGTTGCCTGTCTTAGTTACATCGACACGCGCGCTCCAACTAAATGGTGCGGTTGCGTCAGCCAAGTTTGTACGAAAGTTGGCCTTGCTAAGTGCATTTTAAGTTGGTCGACTATGACTCGGTAACTAATTATGCCTACTTTACTGTGATAGTTTTCCTTTTAAATTCAATATATGTACTACTACAGCCACGATTTTTTTCACATCTCCAGTAGTAGCCATTTAGCCGACAGAGGGGGGGAGGGGGGGCGGACACGTGACTCGAACAAAAATTAGGGCTTTAAAGCCCCAATATCTCGCAAACTAAGCTAAGCCGAAGACGGACGGACGGCCAGACGGATATCGTGAAACTAAGGTTTCCTTGTTGACTACGGAACCCTAAAAAGAACCGACGAATTGAGAACCGCATCCTCTTTTTAAGTAGGTTAATGATCGCCCCTCCGCTAATTGACATGGTTTGAAGTATGAGAGATAATATTTATTTCAACACTTTATAAAATTAATTCTAATTCCAGTAGTGAAATGGCTTACACCGGCAGGCTTTATTGCTACAACTCATAATAAATTGTATGTATCAATTGCATGCCTTCTTTACGACTTGCCTTCATTTTGCCTGCAGAAGGTATTAAGTAACATGCTTTTCGTTCTAGAATAGTGTAGCATGACCACGTAAATACCTACTACGCTTTCGTTAAGCGACAGTAGACCTTCGATCTTTATAATAAGGTGTTCAATACACGCACAAGTTATGTGGTTATAGTATAGTTGGAAAGCAAAATGGCGTAACATCCGTATCTTTCTTCATATGATAGTCCTTTTCAGATCAAAAAGATAGTGTAACGCATTGATAACAGTAGTTCGTCAAAAGGGTCCGTCCCTTGATTTGATGGCGTATGTGCTGGGAAGGGTTAACATAAAACAGTGGAATGGATTTGGTATGTTCACGGTTTTAATTAAATGTTCATGAAAAGGCGACTTTTGTATAGTTTGTTTTAGTTAAAATAACGTAAATACACTTAACGTGGGGTTTTACAACTTTTTTTGCTGCTAAATACTGTTACGTCCACGGGGTGGGTAACGTGATAGAAAATACACTAATTGATCACTAATTAAAAGGATTGCTAACTTGATTACAAAATTACTAATTAACAAGGCTTACTTAATAAATCAATTCATTATGACGCACTTTTCAGTCGCTTCGCTTTGAGATTCGCACTGTTCGCAGTTTAATTCCAAACTCTCCTCCGCTGCGTTGGCGCGCGGCTTATATATCCGGAGCCCTTCGCACTAGAATATTCTGGAGAAATCTTGAATAATCGGTCCAAGGTCCAATTCTAGGAACGGCGACCCAGGCGGTTCATGAATGTTCCAGAGCGTCTAGATTGTTCGATGCTCGTTCGACCCGATGACTGGAACATTCCCGACTATGCTGTCCCTTTCTAGTTGTTTCTGTCACACACTTCTCGAACCTTCTCAATCTAGATGTCTCTCTCTAATAGTGCTGTCTCCTTCATTCCTTCGAGAAATTTCGCCATATACTGAAGTGTACTTCAAAGGCCCATAAGGGGTCCTGAAAACGCCTGAAAACGGGTTTTCAGGTTATTGCGCCATCTGATAGAGGCTGTCCTGAAACGGACTGGAAACATGTTTCAGGCGCCTGAAAACAACGGCAACTAGGGTGAATTTTCAATCTTCTAGTATGTGGAAGAGCTACCTCTGAAACGGCCTGAAATCACTTTTCAGCCCGCTGAAAACGCCTCTAAAGCATGAAAAATCAAGTTTGAAGTTTATACCACCGGCGCAACAATACGAAAGGAAAAGCTAACTAAGTGATAATAAAACTGATCGAAGTGTAGCACGTGTAGGTCGTGTAGAGTAGGTATTGTTTGCTGTCTTGTTTGTTCATACTGCATTGGGCCTACCGACACACCTGTGTCATTGTTTTGCAACCCTTTTTGAAAATACCTCATATAATAATGTTATAATTTATACCAACAGAAGCTAGTTTCCGACCTACATAATTGCGGATCAACTTATTTTAGTATGCCGTTTTAAAATAAGAACCAAACTACGTTTGTATGGAGAGTCGTCGAGTCGGCCGTGCTGCACTTACAAGAAGTAAAATCGTAACTTGCAGTGTTTTGAAACGGGCCACCGAGGTCTGACTAAACACTAGATGTCTCTATAGCAATTTAAAAATAAATATTACCTTGAACCCCAACCCGCACTGGGCCAGGTGGGATTTGCTGCCCGTTCCCTCTCGTCCATGACAAGAGGTGGGCCGTAATATAAGCAGATATTTTTATTTTATTTGAAACAATAAGAAATAAGGTCCACGAAATCTTGTTATAAGCCTAGAGGCAACGTTAAATGAGAGCCAGGACCGTGACATAATCGCTGAAGGCGCCAAAAATCACCCTCTTGTTCCCAAACAGATGTAAACACGTAATTATTTACATACGTCTGCGAAACACGCCCCTCAGGGGATTTGCCACAGAACAGAAAGGCACAGAAGGTTTGCTCGACAAAATATACCTTTATTTTGCAACTAGAGCTGCGAAGCAAGCTCTCGCAACGTATCAGCATTACAATTGAGCGAGGAAATGCCGCCAGAATCCTCGGTGCATCCAAGGCCTTTTTTAGATTTAACTTGGCTCTGATCAGTGTGTTGACTGCGTAGTACTCCAACACACACATTGGACTAATAGTTTATTTCTTACGTGGCATTAGTGCATAGTCAATTCTCATCGCTAATTTTATGTCAAGGCGGCAACAGCAATATTTGAAACTTTGTTACTGAAAGTCATTCTTAGTGGAAAACCTTTGAACCTCATAGAAATCTTATATAAAAACGAACAATATCATCTTGCAATTATTCGTATTCTTACTCTTTCATATCTTACTTACTCCTTCTATTTCATACTATCCAATAGTATGAAATAGAAACAATATCGAATGATAACCGAATAAACAAAACAATAAAACATACAATTTATGGCACACTCACGCAAAAAGGGCTGCTACAAAAAAAACAAAAACATGCTGGTAGAATTAACCTATTCGAATAAATAAATTTAATATCGTTCTTCGACTTCAAATCAATTATTAGTGAGCACTGAACAATCTCGTCTTTGGAGTCCATCGTAATTTTATTTATTTCTTTATTTGTTTCCTTCATAATTCTATTTTGCTCTGTGTCCTGAAATCTAAAATAACATGCTCTACACAAAAAAAATGTATATTTCAGGATTTGACACACTGCGTTATCTATAAAGATTTTTCTTCCAGTTTGTACTATGTGTTTTATTAGGAGACTCTGTGCATATTACTTCTGTGTCAGTGCGTGGCAGTGACAGAAACAATATCGGGTGTTTCTCGGTGTAAGGAGTTTGGTTCATATATTTTGGGCCACGTGCGAGTTGGAACATACTGATTGGGCCAAATTGCGTATCTATAAGTACATGTTAGGATACGAATGTTCTAGTTTCTCACCTGTCAAGAACCGAAATGAAGGTATTTTCCTCGATGAATTTTTAAATGTAGGTAATCGGTAAGTACTTAATAATTTTACAAGCTTTTATTTACTTTCACCTGTCCCGTTGTCTGTCTGTCTGTCTGTAATCAAATCTTGCAAGTTAAATTTGATCCACTTCCCGGTTTCCGATTGAGCTGAAATTTTGCACGAATATGCAAATCGCGTGACAATGCAATATTATGATGACGTGGAGCTGATCTGATGATGGAGCTGGAAGGTGGCCATAGGAACACTGTAATAAAACCACATAACCCCATCGAGTTTGGGCTCGTTAGAATCGTCTCAATGAGTAGTTGATGACGGTATAAAGAAAAGTACAGTCAGCAATAAAAGCTTGTACCAAAAATGAAGTTTTTGACAGAAACTTATTTTTATTAAAAAGCTAACACTAAAATGATGATTATAATGAATATAAATTGTTTATATTACTTTGAAATCCTTAATTGTTTTGTCAGTTTTGAGCAAGATAATTATGGAATTTATCAACATGACCTACTGTATAATGTGTTTAGAAATTCACATGTGCACGTTTTCCACACGCAAGTACATAATCAAATACTTTTCGCACACAACAACACAAAGTATTACGGGCTGTCGGCCGCGCATAACTATGGTAAAACCCTAAGCCATAACCCGACCTTTACCCACAACCCTCGCGGGGAAACTAAAAAAACCATGTGTGAAACAAAGATAATCTGAGAACAAAATGTAATTTATCCCGATTCACTTTACGCCCCCTCGTAGCCCTAAAACCTAGTTATTTCTGAGGCCAACAAATATAAATCACGGGGCCCTGGGGGCCGTTTGGGCCCTGGGGGCCGTTTGGGCCCCGATAGGGCCAAAGTCAATTTTAACGAGCTCTATGACGGAATAAAATTACGCTGTGGCTATTATCTGGATTGTGGTGTTCGTTCAGTTATTATAAGAAGGGTTTCAGAAGCACACAGATACAAGTTAAAGAAAGAAAGAACATACCGTAAAATGGGGTGAGTAGGGTGAAAACTGACATTCAAACCTCGATAACATTTTATTTTTACTTATACAAATTGAATGGTGTATATAATAAGTGTTCCGGACGTTTGTATTTTAGTTTTTATTTTATTTTGGGTAGTTCCATTTCATAACTTTGACGATATACAGGAAAACCCACCTCACCCCGTAGTCCCTCGTAATTGGGGTGAGATGGGTTTTCATACAAAGGTGATTTTGGAAGATTGTTGGATCGTTTTTTTTTTATTATGAGTATTCCTATAGCTCCATTTTAAATTGGAATACATTATTTTTGTAGCAGCCTTAAAAAACCATCTCACCCCCCATACATACCTTCTCTCCCCATTCATAACCCAAATCTCCCCGCGAACCTTACTCACCCCATTTTACGGTAAATCATTCTCTACTACAGGATACATATTGAAAGTGTGTGTCTCTGCGGCCGGGAATCGGACTCTGGCTCAGCATTAAGGTCTGTGACCACTAGACCGCATCATAGTATGACAGTAACCGTACCGTCATACGCAAAAAAATGTATTAATAACTATGAGGTGACGCCTACTAGACCGTTCCGGCACCGGCACCGGCCAACACTAGCGTACCTTTATGTTGAGGTGTCAGACACTGATATTCAGCCAGTACCGTTGGTGACTCACGAAACAGCATACTATTGTAAAAAATAAACTTTTATTATCTAAGGCTCTAGTATAAGTTTTACCGAAACAAAACGTTACGACCGCGTTCGCGTTTAGCTGTCAAATCCCATACAAATTGAGGGTAAAAAGCAAACGCAAAGTAAAGTTTTGTTTCTGTAAAACTTATACTAGAGCCTCTGGTACTATTATTTTTGATTGAATATTCAAAACTACGAATGTGGCCTGGTGCAGCAGCTCAGCCATATTCAGGACAAGAAAGGACGATATATTTTCTGTGTTTTATATGTCGACTACACTCTATTACCGACTGAAATGAATCCCTTCAGTTTCTGAAAGTTAGGGACATTTGCGACTTGCTTTTGGTTTTTAATATTTCATTTCATTTCATTTATTTAATTCAGAAACAATTTACATTGTGTTTTACTTTAATATTGTAGTATTACGACATTCACGTAATACTACAATATTAAAGTAAAGCCATATTAAAACATAATCTATAACATAAAAATAATTACACAATTAAGTTCAATTAAATTTATTAAGTATTGGTTTTGAAGTAAAAACACTGGTCACTATAATCTTATTTATTTTGATAAACTACGTTTACACCGCATCACTACACACAAGTACACACCATGACAGTTCTCTTCGCGCATACACAGACAAGAGACCATAGTGATTATAGATTATAGACTATAAGGCATGTTAGTCAATATTTACAGTTTACAATAAAGGTTGTTATTCAACAAAATTACAATAAGTTATTACGTCACACAAATAAATTATCTTAATTAAAATGTCAAACAATAATATTAAAATTAAGTCTGGTCAAAAATCATTAATATCATAACAGCATTTGTCGAATAAATACGTTTTTAACTTATTCTTAAACATTGTGGAGCTTCTAATTATTTTAAACTCAGTAGGCATCTTGTTAAACAATCTTACTGATTGCACTCTGGCACCATAGCACTGGCGGTTGTGAATACTCCACAACCGCCAGTCGCGGTGTCACGATCGGTTTAATTTTTTTTGTTCTGGAGGATTCTCGCAGCTCCATTTCAGTTTCCGTCTCATAGCGCTTGCGATGCTTGCATATTAAAATAGTCGGCCATTTCACAACAGTCTAACGCCGGTAAATATATTTCTATAAGTACCTACACGGTAAGCAGTATCTCATAATACATAAAACAGATATATATAGACAAAACCTCATTCTGATTTTTTATTACGTAGTATAAGCTGCTGACTCTAAAAAAAATAGACGAAAATATAGAGATAGAAAAAATATCCAACCTACAAATGAGAATACTCAAAACTATTGTACCAATAAAAAAATAAAGAGCATTATGTAACCGACTATTCACAACTATTTAAAAACTGTAATAGGAAGTGACTATTACAGGAAGTAGCTGTACAAAAAAAAATTAAACTGGCTGTCTTAATTGAAGAATATCACAATGTTACAAAACTCAAAGTTAAGAAAAGATGTATTAGATTAAGAAAGTTATCATCCCAAAGCCAATTTTATTTACCTAAATATAACAACATAAACACGGTGCTCGTAAATACTCATACTTACTGCCTAAAATAATAAAATAATTACCAGAACATGTTCAAAACTTACATGTAAAAGGTTGTAAAATAAGAAAAATATTAAAGATGCACTTTTAAAAATTTAATAATGTAACCTATATTCTGTAAACTAAGTTGTACTAACTAACCTACTTAAAATACATACGGCCGTATTCATAAACGTTCTACAAGCCTATTTTAACTAAAATGCCGTTAAAATTCGTTTGTCCTTATCTGTCACGTTGACATTTCTGTTCGTAAGAAAGGGACAAAGCACATTTTATTTAGCAGAGGCATTCTAAGTTTTATGAATAAGGGGGTTAGTTTTTATTTTAACTATAAATTAGATCAGTAGAACACTAAGAACTCCCCATCGGCACACAAGCCTCTCCAAGGTTTTGCCTAGATGGGCATTGTAATGATAACTCATTGTTTTTGGCTTAATCAATGAATTTTTTTTTTAAAAACCCTTCGAACAGCATCAATATTTTTGAAACGTTTCCTTATTTAATAAAAAAATTACGATGTTTTCACAAGAACAGGAAAATTGAGGGTGTTTTAAATTGATTATTAATCTCCCGCGTAACTCAATCTCGTGCTTAATGCTTTTCTTCCCTAGGGAGCATGGTGTTTGGAAATTAAAGTAGGTTACGTCTTCGTTGCGTAAAGGACGCGAGAGTCCGCTGGATGCGGGTGGCGCAGGACCGGTCATTGTGGCACTCTTTGGGGGAGGCCTATGTCCAGCAGTGGACGTCTTTCGGCTGATATGATGATGATGATGACGTCTTCGTTGGCGCCGTACGCTATGAACAGAGAAACGTTGTATGGATATGCAGCATTTTGCGGCCTAGGTGTTCAAACATTATCAGATAGGGCCCCACGCAATCCCGTAATGAGTTGTGAATAGGGGTGTCGACACCAAATAAAATAACCAATAATGTTGAATTTTCTCGAAAAAGGATTAAACATATTGTCAAAGGGTGAAAAGAGAAAGCAGGTGACTAAATAATCATAAAGTTATAAGTGTCCAACGATTTAATAAGGGGGTATATTCCGTCCCTTTTCCGCAAACGCATCTTCATATGAAACGGTTGTCTTTTACTATGACGCTCGCAGATCAAGACGATTACTTGACTTGATCTAAAATTAGGACTTTAAAGCCCAATATCACAAAAACGGATCACTGCGATGAAAAATGATTTTTAAAAATCCATAATATTTTTGAACGCTATCCAAGGATACCCCGCGCGATGGGTTTAAAGAGAAAAAAAATGGTATCCCCACTTTACTTTGTTGACGTTATTGATTGAAACACCCATGCCGAATTCCAGCATTCTAATAGTAGTAAGGGTCACTAAGCTAAGCCGCAGAAGAGCAGACGGACAGACCGACAGACGGACAGACAGACATGGCGAAACTATAAGGGTTCCTTGTGGACTACGGAACCCTAAAAAACGACTATTAAAATGTATTTATAGTACCTCCTCTCGCCTCTCTATTAGATATTTTAACAAGATTACTAACTATATTAATTTTATTTCCAGGTAAGTTTCCCGGCACACAACGGTAAAGTAATTAACCGAAATTTTTTTTACGGCCGCTTCCATTCCTGGCCCGATCAATAACCGTTTTTCCTGAAAATTATTTCCGTAAGTGCTGGTAAAATGGGAATTTCAATCAGTATCCCATTATCTGGGACCAGACCGATAGGATATTAATCATAATGAAATATCGTCCGCTAATGGTAGGTAGGAAAAATATTTGGATTCTGATGCTATAAATCGCAAGTTTGGTAACTAAGACACTGTGACTGTTTCCATATTGCTGAATGGAAACCAGTCTTTAATATTATTAACATGAAAGTAAATTTTATATAACTCTGTTTGTCTCTCCGCCTTTTCACGCCTAAAATTCTCAACCAATTTTGATCATCGTCGTGCTAGCGTTATTCCCGGTTATACTCTAAAGAAGTCCGGGGTCCGCTTTGGCACCTAATCCCAAGATTTGGCATAGGCACCAGTTTTACGAAAGCGACTGCCATCTGACCTTCCAACTCAGAGGGCAACTAGACCTTGTTGGGATCAGACCGGTTTCCTCACGATGTTTACCTTTACCGAAAAATCAGTTTTTTTTTCTAGCCTGTTTAGGTGTCCCACTGCTGGGCAAAGGCCAGTGTTAAATATCAAATGATATTTCGTTTCATTTTTCACCCAGTACGAGCCGGGCTTCGAACCCACGACCTCAAGATTAAAAGTGCCGACCTTAGAGCCCATTTACATGGTGCAACAACTCGTATGCGATTTTTATTAGATTGCGAGGCTGCGGGCTAGCAAAATATTTACGTGGAATTAAATCCAACCCTGCAATGTAATAAAACTCGCATGCGAGTAGTTGCATCATGTAAATGGTCCTTTACTGCTCGGCTATAGTGGTTCTTTATTAGATAACTCGCGATGAACTCGCTAATTCCACATAATCTCGTCCGAGACCACTGTCCATATAACTAAAAAACATTGGATAATCAAATTTACATTAGTTGCGAGCTCATTCTGTCACGTTAGACTTGGTGCACGTGGGAGCGAGCAAGCACAATAAATGTAGAACTCAACTCCATTAGTTATTTCAAATAAACTCCCAAGCCGCAAAATCAACTGGAATTAATTTCCAGTACAACAAAGGATTCTTTGTGCTCAAGCTTCTCAAGATTATCGGCATAGGATTGCAATATGAACCTAGACTCGAGGGAATAGGGTACATTTTTCCCAAGCGTGTCACTCATAATGAAAGATTTTGGCTGTGGTTAAGTCATTGACTTAGCTAGTACCGGCTTGTACGCTGGCAAAATTACCTAGAAGCTTATTTGCAAATTACTGTTGACACAATACAATACAATACAAGTATTCTTTATTGTTCGCCTAAAGAAATAAAAACAACACAAGGACCATACGCTATACAATGGTAGTGTATGTGGTAGTACAATGGTAATAAGCTAAACACAAATAAACTGTAAATAAGTTAGTAAATATCTACTGGCAAACAAAACTAACTGAAAGTTGGGAATTTTGAAAAAAGAATAGAACTCGCTGAAAATTAGAATATTCTTTGCATTTCTTAAGTTAATTTACTTTAAAAACAAAGTTTTAACCGACTTCAATTTAGTACTCCGCCAAGCCACGAGAACATTTCCACATTTCTTTTCCACTTTACCACATGAACTGATATCTGAAAACAAATGCGTTGATTATTAGAGAAAAAAACCCAATCGCTGTATGTGACCCGATAATATTTGAGGACTTCCGTCGATTCCACAAGGATCACCTTTGGCACTTCATTAGTTGCTATTTCAACGGAATCTTATCAGAATCTGTGATATACTTTTGTACTTTTAAGTACATAATTGAGGAATTCCATAAGTCATCTGTGGTCTTCATCATCAATTCCACTCCACCAAATTTATGATTTCCAGATGTAAATACACGAGTTATAATAGAAAATACCAAAATCATTACACGCGTGCCTAATATAATTGAGGAGTTCCCTCAATTCTTTATGGATCCCATCATCCAATTGAATATTTGAAAAAAATGGGACCCACCTGGAAGCATATAGTTACAAACGAAAAAAAAATTTTACGAATCGGCCTTTCAATGACGGAGTTCTGAGGTAACAAAACATTGAAAAAAAAAAATTAAAAAAAAATACAACCGAATTGAGAACCTCCTCCTTTTTTTTTGAAGTCGGTTAAAAATATGCTAAGACGACCTTAAAATGACTATGTCAACCTTATTTGATAATGCATATATTCATTATAATAGGTACTATTTATATACGTATTCGTGATCAATGAAAATGATGAAAGAAAATAATGCAGTGACTAAAGCACAAACGCAAAAACAAACGCATTACGTAGGTAAGTTTACCAATCATCTAAGTAATATGACTTTTGATAGTCATCTTGAGGTTAAGTAATTAGAACTTAATAGTTAGAAGACCTCTCAACTGGAACTAATTTTGTTCTCTGCCCAACACTGTAAGCTGGCTGTTAAGTAGCGTCGCAAGCGACTCTGCGGCTCCTCTCTCATTTTCAATTAGATTTCAATTAGAAAGGGTACATTTTCTCATCCCGCGTGGCGTCATGGCGTCAGATATGCTAGTTCCACTCGTTTTTTGCTAGTTGGGTCGCACCGCACGTGAGTAATACTTCTTTGGCAAAGCTAAACTATACTGTCCCTGGCGTTGCTCCTGGCTCCAACAGTTAAATGAAAGACGTCAGATAAACCCGCCGGCTTGATAAAAGGAGCCGCTGGTTTTATTGGTATCGGAACCAATAAGGGAAGTGAGACTTGAGACGCATTGTCTATCCGCTAGCGCTTGTGGCTAAAAATTCAAATCAAAAATTCAAAAAACATATTTGTTAGAATAGTTACATACATGGTCTTAGGTTATTGTGTAAAAGTCCTCGTATTCAGCATGCAAGCAAGCATACAAATATTATATTTAAATAAGCTAAAACAACATGTCAATTAGGTATTAAGAGCGTGCAAACATTTCGTTTGCAACCCACACTACGATGTTTACTGTGTGCGTGCGGTTCGAGTGCTGCCGTGCTGTTGGACCGACCCTTCTTGATCATTGTTATACTTTCACTTTATAGTGAGGTAGGAAGTAAAACTCAGTTTTAGTTAGTTTTAAATCTTTTTATTTTATTAAACTTACGCACTTATTTACTTACCATAAAACTAGTGCCTATGCCAAATCTTGGGATTAGGTGTCAAAGCGGAGCCTGAGCTCCTTTAGGGTACAACCGGGAATAACGCTAGGGGATGATGATGACGCACTTATTTTCTTATGTCATACGGTATAGTTTTGTATGGAGACTCGACTGACTCTAACAGTGTTTAAATTACAGAAACAAACCGTACGAATATTGGTCCGAGTAAATCCGAGCCACTCGTGTATAGGTAGTTTGAAATGTTAAAATTATTATACCTATGGACGATCTTTTAGTGAATCCATTAAATTTATGATGTAAAATAAAATAATCATGTTATTTTCTAAAATAAATAAATGAATCTATCTATATTTTAAGTTTCTCCTAGGTAAGTATGTCCCTAATTGACATTGACCTACTTTCCTCCCATCAACCATTTCATTTCTTTCAATATTAATTTTGGCTCCATCTTCTCCTTCCAAAACCAGTCATCTTTATTCATTTTTGCAGTCTTACAGCTGGAACTCTTCTTCTGTCCACACCGAACTGGCATTACATATGGCAACATATATTCCAAAAGAGCTCTTTTTGGAGTTCCTTGATTGTCTTGTGCAATATCCTTTGTTTTTGCAGTATCACATATCATCATCATCATCATATCAGCCGAAAGACGTCCACTCCTGGCGAAGAATTTAGTCCTCACCCATATTCGACGGTTTTTCTCATTTTTTTTCTGTCTGAAAATAAAGTTCATCTTTACCACAAAAAGTAATTACCAAAAACATTGATTTCCCTTGAAAAGTACATTTTCTAAGTGTCATAACCGTAGGTTTAAATATAACGTTTTCCCACTCATACTTCCAACCCCTTTTTCAGCATTCTATGGGTGGAATTTTCTAAAACAGTGGAACATGATATGTTATTTTATATCTTTTGAAGAGTATATTCCCAGTTATATGATCGTAAGTTTAAAAAACAGAGTTTTTTAATTCAGAATTCCACCCCCCTTGTCATCCCCTATAAATTCGCCCTAGTACAAATCATAGAAGAAACGTCTATGCCAAATTTCAGCTTTGTATGTGTAAAGGTTTGGGCGCGTCGCGCGCCGCAGGCTAAGATGATGATGATGACGAATTTTATAAAACGATTACTAACTCGAAAATATTTCATACATTCGTTACATAACCACAAGTGCGGTATAAACAAATAATATGAATAATATTGGTGACTTAACTTTTAACTTGTCTGGCCGTACGTAGTATTATTGGATTTTTCATCCCAAATAATTTTCGTTTATTACCCATTTCTATAAAAAGTTATATCACTTTAGTGCTTTGTGAAACAATAAAATAAATAAACTTACTTAACATGTAAAATTACTTACCAAGCATCAATCAGTAGCGGACGCACTACAGCTAGTCTGGCGCTTGTCGGGTACGCTCGGTCACCGACCTTTGGGCAGCGACGTTCTTTGGGAAGGCCCGGCGCGTAATGAATTGAACAACGTTTTCGCTCGCGGCTATTTAGTGGTTTTTAAAAAATGGGCTAAATTAACTGGGTCACCCATAAGCGTAAAAAAAATCACGTAATATTAAACAAGTCCTGTAGTTGTATAATAAAATGTTTCATTTCCAAAACATCATCAAATACGTGAATAAAAAAATGTTTAAACTAACCGAATCAGACATTATGTAGTGCTATTTTTTAATAGGAAAAACCAATATTTTAGAACTAGTGCGATTGGTATGTACTAAAAGACTATATATTCCATTGTAAAAGGCAAACATCGATACATTTTTGAAAGTTTAAAATGGAAATATTCTACCTGAAAGATAGCTCTGACGCGTATTTTTACAAAACACTCCAACGAAAACCTGGTTGTTTTAAATAACCGTTTATATAAATTATAATAATTATAGCGATGGTATGGTCTAGAATAAGAGTTTATCTATACAAAACAGTAGTTTACTTTAACAATGCAATCATTTGAACGAAACTATGGCCTTTGAAAAAGCCTTACGTTAGCTAAAATACGAACTTTTTGTTTGCACGCTCTTAAGGCGATGCCTTGATTTGAGTCGAACACGCCCCTTGGACAGAGACACGCTGATGCCTTCCGCGTACGAGGAAAAGAGATGTAACAAACATTCTTCGGGAATGGTTTTTTTGGACAAATTTCGATAAATACCTAACTTAGAGAAGTACTATTTAAATTTTATAAAGTGAGATTTTAGATGAGATAAAATACTATAGTATTAACTTGATTGTGTCGTAAAATAATGTATCCTTTGAGAGGGTTAGTAAAAAAAGGAAAATACAGACCCAACTTTGGAATTTTTTTCTATCGAGGAAATTTTAAGCAGTCATGTATCGATAAAATCAGATAAACAATCATATAGTCAAGAATGATATATCTGAAAATCAGACCTTATTGTTTCTTAATCTAGTCAGAACGGCGTTTCAAAGCACGCGATAATTTCCAATGCACAGCCTTAAGAGTCCGCAGTAAGCTCGTTTCTCCATACAAACGTAGTTACGCTCTCATTTTAAAGCTACTTGTTGGATTGTAACGAAACTTTGCATATACAAATGACATGAGGTATATGCAGTTCTGTTTGGTTAAATTATAAAACTTTTTATTTCGGACGGAATCCATAGGTGTTAGTTACAGCCTTATGTATTATATATATATATATTATACCAACATGGTTTTAAAAAATGCAATAATTGGGCTCCAATGTCTCCATACTACAAGTGTCTAAGCGACATTAAAGCCTCTTGCAGGAAATTGAACGATAAAAAGTTATAGAAACAACACCTCCTACATGATAGGAATGGATCATATTGTTGAAGTCGAACAAGAGTGGGACTTTAGATGAGATAAAATACTGTAGTATTAACTTGATTCTGTCGTAAAATAATATATTGTTTGAGTAGGCTGAGTAAAAAATGGAAAATGAAGACCCAACTTTGGATTCTTTTTCTATCGAGGAAATTTTACGCAATCCTGTGTCCATTAAATCAGATAAAAATCATATACTTAGTCAAGAATAATATATCTGAAAATCAGACCTTATTGTTTCTTAATCTAGTCAGAACGGCGTTTCAAAGCACGTGATAATTTCCAATTCACCCCTTTAACACAAGCTTCCGCCCGCGGCTTCGTCTGCGTGGACCCAGGATAAAAACCATCCTATATTTGAATCCAGGCTATAAACTATCTTCGTGCAAAATTTCAGCCAAATCGGTTGGGCCGTTTAAGCGTGATTTAGTAACATATATCTAAGCATCCGAACATTCAAACATCCAAACTTTCGTATTTATAATATTAGTAGGATGAGCTTTAGGCGAAGCGATTGGGAAGTGAAGTCGGACCTTACCAGCCAAGGGAAAATAAATCAGTCGGCAATAGTTCAGCAGCCGAGTAGGGCTCTGGATTTCTTTTACTACCGAGATGGTATCGCGTTATTTAAGACTAGCTGTAGTGCCAGGTGTTGTTTAAGATTGCCTCAACATGTTTGCTTTGGCGAAGTTCGGAGAAGATATGTTAAAGTAAAGTAAGTGTAGAAGATTTGTAAAAGTGGATCTTGATTTAAACAGTAGATTATTACTTTAAAAAATAAAGTTGCCGTTGTCTAAGAATGTCCCAAGAATCTTGGTACGCCTGGAAAGAACTATGAACTCCTTGACTAATGGCCAATTTAGGACCTATACTTTATATCCCGACATGTCAAATATTATGTTTTCTGATGATGATCCGTAACATCTTAAACATTATACAACATCGGCTGATGAATGAATGAATAAGTAACTATTAATGTCTCCCGTATGTGTTTAGTCGATAAGACAACCACACTTTGACAAGGTTATATCACTGCTGAATCTCTCTTAGCGGTTCCACAACACAAAAAAAAAACAAAATGTAATTAATTAGATGACAAAACATGCTTCTTTTATTTCCCATTACTTCTGCTTTATTGAACAGAAGAACATGCAGCACAAAGACCCTCTACCAAGCCAAATACAACATGAATATTTCAGACAAAACAAAATCATAATCACAATACTTTATACCTATTGGCGGGCCGAAGGTATGGAAATTTTATCTCTTCCACACAACTATACTTCTCTAGTGCTAGAAGGTCCGAAGTGACATTGATATTATTGTATGATAGGCCCTTTTGGACAAATAAAGAGGTATCCACAGTGGATAGACGAGTTTATGAGCGGGCTTGCATAAATCGGAGAATCGATTCGCGTATTTCCTTTGTTCTTGAAATTAGAATAGATCTGATTAAACTTGGAATTCTAGAATCATAATAAAGCGTGCCGTTTGTTGTGATAATCAATAAGTCAGTTCGTATTTCTTTAGAGTTCTTCATTAAGGAACTTTTATGGACTTCTAATGCAAACGAGGCTCTTACATTTACGTCGTCGGTAAGTTATATTTATAATTAGCAAGGCTGACGGTTTAAGAGATCGCATACAGGGTTGTTAGGAACGCGCTAATGCGCCTCACCTCACCACGCCAAACGAACCTAGACCTCATTAATAGAAATCGCTGCGTCATGATTTAAGTGAGGTGAGGTTAAAACAAGTTACTGAATAGCGGGGCAGCTATCCAGTGTCATGTCATTACTGTCAAAACAGTTTTGGTCCGATTCGATCAAACAGAGGGGTAGTCACGTAACGTTTTGAACGCGCGTTAGGACAGTTTAACTGACATTATTCCATACACATTTTGACATTTAGATCTACCTAACGTACGTACAATGCGTTACGTGACCGACCTGCTGGAATAAAAAAGCTGTGTATTCATATTTCAAGTCTTGCTGACAGGCACGCGTGGTGTCAAATACATGAAAACACCATCTTCATACATCTCGAATTCGTATGGACTAATCTTGGTATAGTAGAGATTATCCTGATTTGATAAATTATTCATTAAGCAGGTAATACATTCCTTTGATTGTCTGCAAAATAATTAAATAAATCGACCACACCGGTGCTTAACGCTGCGTATACGCGTTGACGTGTCGTATGCGTCACGTATTCTTCATACATTTTGCTGCGTTTTGCGGTGCGTTAGCGTATTTTGAGCAGCGGTGTGGTCGCACTGTAAAGCGAGGTATCATTGGGTAAAGTAAACAACGTGAATGCTGACAAAAGACTGAGGTTTATTAAAAGAAACATAATTTATAATTATAATAATTAGCAAAGTTTAGTAATTATAATTAACTCCGTACAGGACCTAGGTAATTTATCTATAAGCATGTATAGTATATCGTCGTCTAGTACCCATAGTACAAGCTTTGCTTAGTTCGGGACTAGGTGGATTTGTGTAAGTTTGTCCGCAAATATTTATTTCTTTATTTATATGGAAGAAAATGTCATGCCGAGTAGACTTAAAATAATGAGAAAGTGGCAAGCGAATGATGATTGTGTCCTCTTTAGTATGTACTTGCAACATAACTCAATCTAGGGCGGCAAAAATAGTATCGTATCGTATCGTTTCGTATCTAATCGTATCTAATCGTATCGTATCATATCGTATCGTATCGTATCTAATCGCATCTAATCGTATCTTAATTATATTAATTTTTTAATTATAGTTGACATAAGTCAGCCGAGGTCACTTATATTTGTGCGCAACCCATTGCAGTATGTGTTTTTGTAGTTTTTAATAAGTTTATATTGATATGTATAAGTATCTAAGGTATTTGTAATATACCTTTGTTGCCTGATTTAAATAAATGAATAGAAATATCATACAACATTAGGTATTTCGTAAAAACCTGAGATCTATTCTGTATTTTTCCTCTTATCATTGCGAACGAAACTCCCCATAAAAGCCCACCAAAGCCTTAAAAACTCCATACTCGGCAAACAATAAAATACAAAAAGGTGACTTGGAAAGTACAAGTCACTTTGTATTCATGGCTTTCAATAAATAAGCAGGGCCAGGATTCAGGATAATGACAGTTTGGTAAGTGGATGGCAAGTTTGACGCATCCATATTTAATAGGGCAATGGATTTCCAGTTATTGTTTTAAATAACTTGGGGTCGGGAGTTTTCGATCAGTTAAGAGATCGTTTTCATATTCTGTGGTTTTACACAAAGTTATTTCTTAACGCTCATTGGCGACGAAAAAATGCGTGAGGAAAACACTGGTACTCATTAGAATACTTATGTACATGCCACTCTTTCAAGGCTAAAAGGTTGTGAGATTGTCTGCCAATCCTAATTTTCCTCAACACAAGTGGTCCTTCTTTTCCGACTTCAAGAAGGAGGTTCTCAATTCGTTGGGATCATTTATTTTTTATGTATATTCCCCGATTACTCTCAAGGCTGGACCGATTTGAAAAAATCTTTTTTCATTTGGAAGGGTATCCTTCCCAAGTGGTGCTATGGTCATCAGATCTGGATCCCTCCTGGAGAAATCAAGGGAACTCTTCCAACCAATTGCGTTTTCTCATCCCCACATCTACAATAACATTTGCAATCGTCTTAATATTAAAACGTTACCCGTGGTTAAAGCCATTTGTGTAGTGAAGAATTGGTTACTAACGCTTTCATATCCTTTGTCCGAAAACCTAATTTAACCATACCGACACACGAGAGTCTTGTGGAACTCTCACACGCAGACATGCAAACACACACACATACACTAACATTCACGCACACATAAGCACACACACACACACACACACACACACACACACACACACACACAAATAGTAATTTTAGTCTTCAATTGTAATGTTAATATTTATTCCATCTTAATTTTACTTTTAACGAAACAGAAGTTAGTGTTTTGTGCTGCAAAATGGTAATATTTTAACTAGTTTGTGTTAATCGCACTCGCAGGCATAAATAAATGAATTTATTTATTATTATTATTTATTATAAATAAGTTGAAGTATTGGATTAATTGAAATCGGTTATAACTTTGTTTTTGAAGTAAATTATGTCACGTGTAAGCACACAAAAGTAAGAGAACCTTATAATATTTTTCCGCCGTCTCTCTTTCAATCTTCAAGTTCTAACGGGGTCGAAAACAGACATGTTTAATTAATGATTGGAATAAATTGGTTGCCGTCTGAATCTCTTCAAATAATTCATACTTATATGGATTCCTGTATTCTGTCTGTCACCCTCATGAAAAAATTCAATCGCTTAATGCGCATAAGCTTTTACAGAATAGGCAGACTCCCACTCGAGAACCGAGTGGCGGTGGTGTAGTTTAAGAAGGTTCTCGAATGGCGGCGTGGGTAGACCCCCAACAAGGTGGACCGATGCCACTTGTCCACCTTCCGCTATGTGGTCTCAACTCGAGAACCTTTCCACCCCATCGGCCATCGGTTCTGCGTGCAAAAGGTCTCGCCCACTGCCACTTACATTCCGTAAGCCCACTCCCAATATGCCTACGTCTTATGACAGCACGATAAGATGCATGGCACACAGTAAGTTGTGTTGAGCGAGTATCAGAAAATTACCTTATTAATTATTAATGTGGTGAGGTAGGGCACAGCGAAATGTCATCCCGCTCGAATTTTGGAGCAGCCCAACTGGGGAAGTACCTCCGCCTTGCAGGAGACCACAGCCATAATAACACTGCTCTGTAGTAGTGTTGAGTTCCTGGAGGTGAGCAAGGTCGCCAGAGCTCCCGGGGATGCGTTGTGTTGAGAACGAGGGAATTTGTTCCTTCAGCTGTCAACACGGCAAATCCTCAAACATATCAAGGGTCGGCAACGCCCATGTTACTCCTTTGGAGTTGCATGCGTCTTTAGGCTGCGGTGTCCGTTTAACATTAGACGGAGCGTACGCTTCTTTGCCACCGTCGTTGTATAAAAAAAAAATTACCGCACCTAAAATTCACCGAAAGCTTGAGAAAATCCATCACCTGCGGTCAAATTTTAAGGGTATATTTTTGTTACAGACATGAGACATGTGGCATCAATTAATCGTAGAGAGAGTAAACCAAATTCTGTCAGTCCTGAAATGGCCGAAACTACTTGGCAGACAATGCCAAAGATGGAGGGCTATATCGATAACCTTAGTTCTGCTGCGCAACTTTATTCGGTCACAATAAACTATCTGTGATAATAATAAACAATTATAACATAAAACACCTTCTTTGCTTTGTAGAGATACTCTGGCTATACACGTGACAGTTGCTTCCAAAACCGCTTCATTACTACTAAATTATGCCGCCCAGTTTCCTTCTGTTTCCGGTGATTTCTATCGATAGCAGCTCCGATTGCGAGGGCGATTTATTGCCTGTCGGTGCCGGATCGAAGCTTCGTACCTGCGATCATCCGATTGGGTACCTTACTTAAGATAAAGGCACCTTCTTAGGAGCGCTTAGCGCAGCAACAGAAAATAGTTGCCGTCTAAGATATCGCTGATCCCATTGTGCATAAAAAGATGCAAATAAGTCCAGAATGCCTTTTTAAAATTACAACCAAACTACGTTTGTTTGAAGAGTCGACTTGAGCCGACCGCGCTGGGGACTGCTAAGACTAGAACTGAGTCCTATGGATCGTTTGAAACAATTTCTCACAGACCCAAAGCTTCGATTAACAATAATCGTCATTCAAGCCGTGTCGAATAGAGATTCACAGGTCTTACTGAGGGTATCGGCTTGCTATCCAAGTTGCATTTATCGCGCTCGCTTTCGCACATCTCAAGTCTAATTTGTTAGAGCGAGTGCGAGTTATATTTTCGATACCATACCACGTGGAAACCCCCGTTTGGAAACTCGGGCCTGTTCGAGCACGTCTTCAGAGGGAGTAATCCCCTACACTCCCTCGTTATATTGTTTCACGTATCACGTTTGGAGATTTAGAACAAGGGGCAGTAGGCGAGGACATGTGTGTGTGAGATGACGCATCTGTCTAATGCAGTTCAAACCGCATCTATTAAACCAGAGGATTTAATCAACTATGTGAATGTTCAAATAACATTGCCCTTTAATTTGAAATATACCTGACTACCTATACGATATCAAATTGAAGGGCAACAATCAAAGATGTTATTACTCAAAGCTGGATTCCGACCAGATACCTTCTGACATATACTGTAGCTAGTTGCTCTCAACCAACTGAGCTATCGGAGCCGTGCTCCATTCAACGAATTTTTTAAGCAGTTCCCTCTTATCTACATCGAAGACTTGGGCTTCTTAAACGGCACCTACGCTTTAAAATACATTGAGAAACCCGGTGTAATGATGCCTCACCCCACACTACATCAATGTTGTACTAAACAGTTGAAAGAGACGTGAGCAGGAATGACCCGACGTGAAGGAGGATTAGAAGATACACCTAATACTGTAATTTGTTTTTTTTTATCATTCGAAAATAACAATATTTCACACAATTTGGTCACCCTACACCGCACGAAATTACGTCATTTCTCATACGGAATGCAACAGCATGTGTCAAAAGTGATAGGGTGACCGTGAGTTAAGATTGCTTTTTTTAGGGACTGAAATAATAAAAGAGAACTATTTCTCTTTTATTATTTTTTCGCTTCTTGCTTTCGTATAAATACTATTGCGTTGGAATGGCGATCAGATATTGAGTTACAAAAAGTGATTCCTGTTTACGTCTCCACAACTCTGTACGTCGTTGGGTATGTCGCCTTCTGTATATTTCTCCACGGCGTTGCGGAATACGCGCAAGCCGACATAAATAATGTAAAAAAGCCAGCACCCGCCCGAACGCTCCGAACCAAATCTCTTATTAAAATCTGAATTCCTTAATCATCCCGCTTTGCAGGAACGATAATAGGGGCGTTCCTTAAGTCATTGTTGTGTTGTGTTGTTGTGTTTATGGTGATCTCCCTTCTGCCATAGAAAAACTAACGATGACTTAGTACGCATTCTGAAATGGAGTCGATTAGTCTTGAGTGTGAACCCAGCGAAGACCCAACTCATTGTTATTGGCAGCAACGATATGATTTTCAAAGTTGATTTTATAAATCTCCCTACAATACTTTTTGATAGGATTCGGATTGATTACTCGATGAAAGTGAAAAATCTTGGGATCATTATGGATCGCTCCTTGTCTTGGGTGCATCAACTGAGTGAAGTGAGCAGGAAGGTATTTGCTGCTGTGGGGTCTCTCAGGTGACTTCGTAATTTTTTACCTACTGCAACTAAAATTGCGCCCGTTCAAACTTTATTTCTTCCTATTCTTGATGAGCTTTCTGTTTCTGAGAAGCAACTTAATAAGCTTGAGCGTCTCAAAAATGTCTGCATTCGGTTCATATTTGGGTTACGCAAATATGACCACGTTTCTAGTTTCCGTTCCAAACTCAAGTGGCTCCCTGTCCGTTATCGCCGTAACTTTCACATTATTTCGCTTCTGTTTAGTGGCCTTGTTAACCCTGCAACTCCCCGCTATCTCAAAGAGCGTTATAGTTGTTTTAATTCTGTTACATCTTCTAACAACTTGATGGGAGATTCTGTCTGTCGTTCTGGGAGGAGTCTGTATCAGGGATCAGAGGGGAACTAATTACTTAATACTTAAATAATAATTAGTTGACGACCGCTTTAGCCTAGTTGGTAGTGGCCCTGCCTACGAAGCAAGAGGTCCTGGGTTCGAGTCCCGATAAGGGCATTTATTTGTGTGATGAGCACGAATATTTGTTCCTGAGTCATGGATGTTTTCTATGTATTTAAGTAATTATACTAATTATTTATCTATATAAGTATGTTTATCGTCGTCTAGTACCCATAGTACAAGCTTTGCTTAGTTTGGGACTAGGTCGATTAAAAAAAAAACTTCCAAGGGATTACATTTCCAACCTCACATAAAGGATGATTACATTCCGCTATTCCTTACTCCCCATTAAACTATTATCATTTTTATTTCTATGCGATACCTCGAACCAAATCATCCACCAGTATTCTAGAAACATAAGTTGCACATTGCTATATTTTCTCCCCGATTTTCGGCCTCTCGTGTTTTCTTCACAAATATTTTTTCGGAGTGATTAGACTAAAAGGGACTATTGTGCGGCCGGTACACAAACTACTGAATTGAATGTGGCACACAAACAAATCTTGATGGTAATGGATTGATTTGATTATAAAAAAAACATTGAGTTTTGGTTTATTTTATTTTAGTGTTTAGATTAAGTATTTTATGATTAAGTATGTAAGAGTCGACTAAGGGAGCATGGTTAAAGTGTGTTGTGGGTAGCTGTGTGTCACTGCGATATTACATTTAGTCGATCTCTTATACCCACATTTATGCTAAAAGTGGTACTTCCAACACAATTTTCATGTGCTCTGCCAACCCCTTATGGGAATGAAGGCTATAATGAATGTATGTAATCCGAGAGAGCACGGGTTATGTGATTGATAAAGGTGGGAGGCCCGATCCGGGTTACGTCCTTCCTAATGTAGGGTTTGTTAGACAGCCGACCCTCTGTATCGAATTGCGGCGCGGCATGCGTTTTATCCGTTCATTGCGCGGTCGAGACGCGCAACGCACTGTGGTAAGTTGGGATCACACGCAATGAATTAGTAAAACCGCTCCCGCTGCCGCCGGTGTTCAGTGCTCAAGTACGTTTCTTTAAAAAAAATGTGTTTATAAATAGTTAACGAAAAAACTTAACAAAGTTAGACTGCCATCTCAGCATCAGTCAGACTAATAGGCCAATTAATTAAGGCGCGGATTCAATGTACAAGTCCTCTGAAACATTTTTTACGGCAACATTCACATTTGCCGGGAAGTTAATTTTTTAGATGAACTGAGGGACGGAGCCCGGAATTATCATGGCAGTGGGGCTCGGTCGCAGTAGACAGATAAATAGCAGGAAGCCAAAGTTACAGATGAAAGTGAACGGTAGATAGCTCGTTCTCTGTCTCTCTCTCTCTCTCTCTCTCTCTCTCTAATTGAGCGTGCAGCACGGAATCACAGTCAACTGTAGCATTGTATTGGATGGATTACGAAGGCAAAACTTCTGTTGTAACGAAATAAAATTTATTATTTTTATATGTATTTAAGTATTTATTTATCTATATAAGTATGTTTATCGTCATCTAGTACCCATAGTACAAGCTTTGCTTAGTTTGGGACTAGGTCGATTTGTGTGAGATTGTCCGAAAATATTTATTTATTTATTTATATTTTATTTGGAAGGTATGCGTGGGGATATAGATCCAACACGTGGAGGGCCTTTTGAGACAAAGTTTAATGTGATGTAGAACCCTGTTATTATTATTATGGCAAAAAAAGAAAAAAAAAACAAAACAAGAAAAGCAGAAAAAAAATAAGATAACACTAGGTACGCTCATGTTACAGGTACAGTTTGGGCTACCTTTTTTAATTTAAAATCGGAAATCAAAGTGAGCGGTTATACGATCATCCTGTTTTTCACGTATCCACTGCAGCACTGAGAGGTACCGAACACGATTACAATAAAACTCGGGGGAAAGTGGTTGTTCTCTCTCAGAACCCTGTAAATGTATATTGGATTTTTTATGTTTTAAAGAATTTATTTAATCTTTTATAATTTTAAAAGAATGTTTAAGAATTTATTGAATTTTATAATTTTATATGGAAAACAGAAACCGGATAAATACAACTATAAATTACTTTGTCGTAAGGGTGATCAGGTCTTCTGAAGGTCCGTCGGCGTACCGCAATAAAATGTTGTCTAATTTATATCACGTGTTATTTCGTTTGCATTCCGTTTCGAGCCATTTGCACTCGTGTTTATTTAGACGAGTTGCGAAAATCTATAGGTTCACTTGGGTCACTCTTGTTGTTATTATGTCCCGTTAGCGAGGAGACAAAACGACAGTTTCTTAAAAAAAGTAACTTTTTTATTATGCCCAATAAAAA
The DNA here is from genome assembly GCA_947049275.1 of Epinotia bilunana. Classification (NCBI taxonomy): domain Eukaryota; kingdom Metazoa; phylum Arthropoda; class Insecta; order Lepidoptera; family Tortricidae; genus Epinotia; species Epinotia bilunana. Next base: position 8,572,180 of record OX346275.1, on the reverse strand, counting down.
TGGAGTTACAAAATACCAACAAACCCTATATTTGGTGGATTTTAACCAATATACTTATACAATTAGATTTAAATTTTTTCATAGACTATATCCAGAACCTCCTCATTAGAAATCAGATAGAAATGTCAAATGATTGAAAACAGCAGAGGCAAAATGATAGCACACATGTAACGCCACGATGTATGGATAAAAACAATAATGGAGGGAGAACTAGAAGGAAAAGGAAAAGGGGAAGGCCGATATCTTACATGGAGCAAATAAAAGAAAATATAAACGCTTAATCGTATAGAGAAATAAAAAGAAAGGCGGAATGTAAAATAAGCTGAAAAATTACTCCACCAACAAGAGCCTAGCTCTTAAATAAGAAGTAGAATACTATACAATCACAGTCACTAAAAGTGACCGAGGAAACGCCATGGCAACTAGCTACAGACAAAAAGTTGATTCACCCACTATTTGTTTTTGCATATAATTAGAGTTTGTCGTTTGTGCGACGTTAGACCTCAATATAGTGTTCATTTCGCTGACATCGTCATTCCTCGCGCACCGCGCAACTATCTGAGGAACCGATTCAGTTAAACGCTATGCCATCCACAATTCCACAGCATTTTATACTTATTTTTCATATCAACTGCTGATGAGACAGATTTCTCAGTATCATTTGATAATTCTTTTGGTGCCTATAAGCATAGCTCTTTTTAATAAATACAATAGCAAATGAAAAAGCAAAAAAAATGGCTAGAAGTAGTAAATGGATTCCATTTCAGTCCTCAAACGCGACCTTTTCATCTCTCTAGCGAGAAAGATTAGTATTACGTAACTAGGAAAAATAATCGATGAATAACATGGACGAGCAACAGTTCTGATTCCATTTAGACCAAAAAAAACGAAGCTTAAGACAAGATTAGCTTCAAATTACAGTTTATTTGATTCAAATTTCTGCTCTATTAATTTTGATACAAAACACTAGAAATGCATCACGCTGTGAATATCACATTTCTAGCACTGACTTACGAAACAAATACTGTTTATTGCAATAAAATAAGTCTATCAGGAACATACATAATCCCTCATACGCTTAGATACGGTTCTTTGTTTTAAAGTTATTTTGATGGAACGATTTTAAAACCCGCATACGATGTATTCAAAGCAGCGTGATCTCCCGTGAAGCACGCGGGAGCCCGCAGTATGCAACCCTGGCCCGATCTCTTTGGCACTCTTTGGGGGAGGCCTATGTCCAGCAGTGGACGTCTTTTGGCTGATTTTTGATGATGATGATCTCAAGCTAAACAAGCTAGGTATTTGTAAATATGAACCATTTTGCCTGACACAAATAAATAAAAAATAAACAACATTTGGGAAGCGAAAATGTAAATAAATCAAGAATACATGTTAATGAATACAGGCTGCAAGCCTCAGTAGTTTTATGAAAAATGTTTACCATATAATGCAATATCAGATACTACATATTGCATTACGCTAAAGTATCCCCAGTTCTGAACGTCAAGTAAAAAAATGCTCGCCGTGTAGTATTAGACTTAGCACACTTTCTCTGTCGAATACATACCAGTAGCGCCAGCTCAAGCGAATTAAGACCTTAAGCTAAGATGATAAGGACGAGTTCCGGTTGCAAGTGGAATTTTAATTTGCTATAAATGTATGCATGGCGTTTCGTTTTTAATGGTGTGATAGAAGTGTCGTGTGAGTTGAATAAAATACATTTGAAGGTAAATATGTAGGAATCGACTAGACTGTTAATGGTATTCCATTGCGACTGTACAGATAGGGTTGTCAGAATTTAGGGGCTATTGTTAACCCTTTTAAGGAGGGGGTTTGCCTCGAGTGCTACGTCGTAACTCGTATCACGTATGGCAAAAGGGCCTATTCGAGAAAAACTGTCAAAATATGCGATGCCTGCTTTTCCCAGATTGACTGGAAAGAAAGCTTACGGCACTAAGTCCGCTTTTAAAACGTTTTTCTTTTGTGAAATAAAGATTAAATTAATAAATAATTATTATGTGTTATACTAGGGTGCAAAGTTGTATTTTACCCGCAAGTGTGGAATTGAAACACGAGCAAACGAAAGGATGCTATAGTTGAACCACGAGCGAAACGAGTAGTTCTAAAATAGAATCCTGAGTGTAGCGAGTGTTTCAACACACGAGAAGTAAAATACATTTTCACCCGTGTCTAACACAAAACTTTTCAGCGAGGAAAGTGCGACATGCAAAAAGCTTTATTTTATTTTAAAAAAATTACATTAATAATAACGTTAAGTAATATGAAGTACTTAGAATTTTGGTTAAGTGCGAATCGGTACTTATTGTATTATGAGCGTTTTACGTTTTGTTATCTGTCAAAAGCTACTTAAACACGCTCCAAGGTCAAATTACTTACCCCACTTGTGGATAAAAAGCGTGTTTGCCCACTGGTTTTAAAGGATAAAAGATGGCTTTCCGAGGCAGTGAGAGGACAAATATTATACTTTGTTGTGCGTATTGAATTTGTCGTGCGCGCATTAGTGACTTTTGCTTTTAATAAACGATAAATTGATCCAATGACAAAACAATAGAAAAGCATCCCAATGCTTTCCAAAGAAAATTTATAAGTGAATATTTACTCGATTTTACCGAGAAACAGTGCCAATAATGTTTCCGTCCAGATCATTCTGAAATGGAACGAAATTTCAAGCGCATCTCAAATGCACATCTCGAAACATATGAATGATTGCTTCAAGTCGGCAAGAGCAATGGAAACGGACCTAAAACTACACATTCGATGAACAAACAATCTTACACCCTCACAAACTTTTTATAATATTACTAACCATCGGCGTGGCTTCGCCCGCATATTGCAAGAACGCAGGCAAATCTGCGGGTAAAATATAGCCTTTTCGTCCAGAAAGTCCATTATACACACAGGAGAAATAAATTTTCGAATCGAACCAGTGGTTCCGGAGATATTCCGTTACATACAAATATACAAACTTACAATCTCTGTCTTTTCCTGTTTATTAGATTAGAATAGATTAGTGTGAAAAATTAAAGTAAACAAAAGTTTATTTGGGTTCTAAAAGTATTTTTACAAATAGCCAAGGTTGGAGCCTTGTATTAAGCAAGTAATTTTGCTTGTAGTATAGAAGGTCCATATAGATATTGAAATGTCAGGCGATAGGATTGAACTCATCTGCCGGTATGATTGCTATAATAATTACTTAGTAGTCAATTGAAAACAACATGAATCATAATACAATTTATACATAGATAGATGAAATTGATGTTTTACTATCACACAAAAAATACTTTTTAAACGAGTAAAATACTTGAACCAATGTTTTATCCGATTCTTTTGCGGGAAACTAGAAAACAGCAATTCATTTAAAGAAATAGCTCCTATTGATACAAAAGCCAATTTATTCAAAGAAATAAAAGAACATTTCACAAAGAACACTAAACTTTTGAGACATAAAATCGAGTTAAAAAGAGATTTCTTTGTTACACCGGGAGCTCACTGCTTTCCCGCATTTGGATGAAAAGTGCAAAAAACATTGTTTGAATGCGTTTTTGTGGGAAAGTTACTGGTAGTTTCCAGACCACTTAATAAAGCCGCATTTCAAGCTTTATTTGTATGTGTTTTGGTGACTAGTGGACTAGGCTTCCATTTTGCGACCGACTGTAATTCAAATCTAATGTGTATTGCGCTCTCAAGCATTGAATATATTTTAATACGAGTCCAAGACGGCAAATTCGCGTTCTGAAATTCAACTCCTGATTTTCTTAATAATTATTGGTTCAAGTTTTTTGCTGTCAATTCATATAGCGCCGAGAGTCTGGTATTTTTGACGTGACTGTCGTAGCAATTGCACATGTTAATTGTTTTACTAACCAGTCGATTTTATTAACTGCTATTTCATCAACAATTTATATCGCTGTTAAATAAGCCAAAGTGTTCCAAACACACAATAAATTTCGCAAGTTATAGTGCCTTGTAATATAAATAGATAAGGTAAGATAATGATTTATTAACGCCACAATACAGAATTATACAAAATTACATTTTAGCTCTATAGCTATTAACTATTTATTGGGTCCATTTTGCTACCATTTTATAAAATTAATTTTGTATTAAGCAGTAACGCCTAACGAAATTATAAATTTAACCACAGGCATTCATGCATCATCGCTACTAATGAACGTTGTTCATAGCTCAGTTGGTTTGTAGCGACGGGTCATGAATGCCTGCTGTCGCCGGCTCGAATCCTGCTCGAAGCATTACATTTTTCCTTTAATTTGAATTCATCTTATAAAAAATGTTGCACAACGTGCCGTGTCCTGGGTCTACGAGTTCCTCATAAAATTACATATAAACGACGATAACATACAAAATAACACTTTACGTTTTCGACATTTGTAAGCTTTTAAGCCACTATCAAGACCTTAAAAAGACAAGCCTACTCCCGGTCTATTATTTAAAATTATAAGCTTGTTGCAGCAGTTTTTCCTTGCATTTATTGCTGTTTCTTTCAGCGCAGGCCAGCCAGTATTTTGTCCCAGAGATATAATTCCCTCCTTTGAAATGTACCCGTGCATTTCAGCTTTTCAGGTTTTATTCAAGCCCTTACACAATACCGTGTGTGTTCCACTTGGATGTTTTGTAGGCGGCCTGTTTGTTCCCAGTTTCGTATTGCAACGAACGTTGCTTGCGTTTCGACCGCGTCGTGTAAGGAACGCATGCGACCCGCGGTATAAGATATATAGATTACTAGCTGATGCCCGCGGCTTCGCCCGCGTGGTTAGAGGGAAATGTAACATATTACATTTTCCCGTGGGAATTAGATGTTTTCCCGCTGAAAAAAGTAGCCTATGTGGAGAGTGCACTATCTCCATACAAGAAATCCCATCAATACGACGCTCATTTGCGACGTGAAAGAAGGACAAACATACACACTTTTGCATTTATAATATTAGTAAGGATGCCCATCTGGAAAGTCGACTCTATAAGAGGGAGTTTTAAAATCCGATAAGCGGTTCCGAAGATTAGGTCTACATTCAAATATTATACAAGCTTACAAATCAATTTATTGATTATTTTCACGAGTTTATCGTTTCGTCCCGCGGGGATGCTGCGACACATCCGAAACGTCGGGAAGCCTCAAAGAGGTAAATAAATAAGTTAATTGTATGTGTAAGTCACGTTTAGTCAAAATAAAGCTTCAATCTCAGAGAATTTCCTCTATATCATATGAAAAGATAGTCCATTCCAAAAGTAAAACTACAAAATACTAGCTGCCCCCGTGGCTCTATCCGCGTATCACGAAGATCACAAGCAAAGCTGCGGGTCAAAATATATCGTATTACCATCCCGAAGGTCAATTTTATATGCTTTTTTGAAATTGCTTCAATAGATCACCTCATATACACAAACTTACAAGTTACAATGGTACAATCTGACAGACTTATTCTATTTAAATATTAGTACTTAAGTATAGAAAAGATAATACGATACCTCATAAAGTGTCATAGTACAAAATGAGTCCGTCAAAAGCTTAAAATTAAAGGCTTTTAGTGAGCTTTTGGGATTAAATGAAAGTGCAGAATTAAAAAGTAACGCTGGGTTAAGTTAATGTTTATTTAAGTAGGTTAAACTAAGGTGACATTAATAATCGTGAGGTCACATATCTGCAGATATATTTTGTAGAAGCTTTATATTAACGTAAATACTGTTTATTACGCACCAAATTCACTGACATCGGCCAAAGGGTAGCGCAATTGAAATGGCTATGGGCCGGCCATATCTGTTGCAGGGATGATGACCGATGGAGCCAGCGAGGCCTCCACCCACCGAACGCGTGTCGTGCGCGGGCACGCGCGGGCCCGCCGCGTCAGTGACGCGTTAGCAACGCGTGTGCAGGGCGGCATATCTCTCTCACTACCAACACATTTAATATGTATCTCACCATCTCTATCACACTCAGCAGCACGGCAGCTGCGCAGCTGCCGCGCAGCAGCTGCGCGGGCCCGCGCTTGACACGCGACGCGCACGACACGCGGCCGCGCTGCCGAGTTGTAACTTTAGCGCCGCGGGCACGCGCGGGCCGCGTTCGATGTGTGTTTGAAGTGTAGTTTCAATGCTTTACAACTTGCGCGGGCCCGCGCACACACGCGCCGTGCACGACACGCGTTCGGTGGGTGGAGGCCTTTACTTTGGAGACCTCAGGAAGGAACCCGTAGGATGGGGAGACCGCCAGCCAGATGGTTGGACGATATTAAAATGACAGCAGTGCCGGCCGGCACTGCTGTCATTTTAATCTGTTTCGAGCTGTCATTTTAATTTTTATCCTGAACCAGGGCCGCTGCATCCAGATCAGTTTGAAAGTCATATGTCGTCGGTGAGATTGCCAAATCCGTTTTGTGCACGGTTTGAATTAAGAAACATAATACCATATGTGTAATTACTAGAGCATTATTTTGCTTTGACGTAAATTATGTACATAACGGATTTGGCAATCTCACCGACGATGTCCTGCAGTGGACGCAATTATGCTGAAGAAGAAGAGAGGGAAGAAGACTGTTTATTTTCAAACCATTATCCAGCCAACTTGCTGGTCCGATTGAGCATACTTGTACTAAGTTCGGTCTCAAAGCAATATATCACCACCGGGCTGAACTGTAGATGAAGACAGAAGGTGGCTATAGCTCCTCAGCAAGGTAACCAATCTTCTTCTTCCTCGTTCCTCACTGCTGAGGATCGTGACCACATACGGTGATCACAAAAGTTGCGGTCATAGGCCGTGTGGACCGCAATTTGTACAGCCTGCCCTGCTGCCTTCTTGTCGGTGTCAGACCATCTCGTCGGTGTCCTGCCCTTGGCTCGTTACCATCCATTTGGCCTAGAATCATTTGCTTCTCCTGATCATGCTTTGTTGACTGCATAATATGTCTGGGTCCGCTCATGGCATTTAGTGGAGAACCGCTCAACCAATAGTTGTGGTAATATTTTTAGGGTTCCGTAGTCAACAAGGAACCCTTATAGTTTCGCCATGTCCGCCTGTCTGTCCGTCTTCGGCTTAGCTCAGTAACCATTACTACTAGAAAACTGTGATTTAGCATGGATATATGAATCAATCACGCCGACAAAACAGTACAATACAATTTGGAAAAATTTTTTTTTTTACGGTACCTCCCCTACACCTAAAGCGAGGATGTAATTTTTTTTTCTCGTCAAACCCATGGTGTGGGGTATCGTTGAATAGCACGTTCAAAAATATTATGGGTTTTCGAAAACCATTTTTCAAATCAGTAATTCGTTTGATATATATTGGGCTTTAAAGCCCTAATTTTAGTTCGAGTCATGTCCCCCCCCCCCCCCCCGCCGGCTAAATGGCTTCTACTGAGAATGTGAAAAAATTCGTATGAGTAGTACATATAATGAATTTAAAAGGAAAATTATCATGAACAAGTAGGCATAAATAGTTACCGAGTAATAGTCGACCTACTTAATGTGTAATGGAAAAGGCCAATTTTCGTAGAAATTCGGCCGACGCAACTGCACCGCACGTCGATGTAACTAAGACAGACAGGCAACTACGGAACCCTACACTGCGCGTGGCCCGACACGCACTTGGCCGGTTTTTAAGGAAGCTATAAACAAAACTCCACCATCTTTAACGTTGACTGTAGGTCTCAGATCGGATCCGACAATATAGGTAGTTCTGTAACTAATAAGGTCTACTTTTCCATCTGGGTTGGAAGGTCAGATGGCAGTCGCTTTCGTAATACTGTGCCTATGTCAAATCTTGGGATAAGGTGTCAAAGCGAACCCCGGGCTCCATTAGGGCACAACCGGAAATAATATACGATACCTGGGAAAGACACTGTTCTAACCGTACATTACTTAATTAACGCTAAAAACCGTGTAACACATTCGACGCTGCAAACGCTCGACGTGGAAAAACGCTCGAAACATTGCTGGTTGCGACACGTTGAAACTTTCAAGTTATAAAGCTAGTTGAAAACGATTTTCGTGATATTTTTACGTTCCGGCTTTCCGAAGATATATTTTGGTTAGTAGCTTCGCTTATAAATCGCATTTCAATAAGCAATGAACAAGTTGCAGAACATTCTCAAAAAGGGCACATTCTGAGAATTTTCTGGAAACTTAATTAAGTTTTGTAAAGATAATTGTCAAATGACCCACTTAAACCCATTCAGTGCCAATGACGACACACCAGCGTCAGAGCGCGCTTTTCGCCACTTAACACTTTCACTGTCAGGGAACCGGCTAGAGGGCGACTACATCGTAGCCATCTTCCGCTAGGAAAACCACGGGATTCGCTACGAGCGTAGCGTAGCTCGTAGGAATTTTTGGTAGTAAATGTGTTAATACAGTTTAACCCATTCAGGGCCCATGACGACACATCTGCGTCAGACCGCCGTAGTCGCTTTCCGCTACATACGCGGAAAAACCCGGGATCGGCTACGAGCGTAGCGCGTAGCGATTCTGGGCAATGAATGTGTTAAGCTGCTATGGACATCAGCGTAAAGCTAGAGCTAGCTATATTTGGGCACATTTCAAATAGAGACTGCAATAACCATCACTTCGCTCAAGAATCATCTTATCACACCACATATTGTGAAAACTTTTATCATTACACTAAGCAAAATCACGTCTAAGTTCTGTAGAAAAATTCTCAACTTTCTTTCGACCTTGGCCGTTCAGCAGCCTTCTAACAAATTCACTACTACTCCACGTGAATTTGCCGTAAATGGTGTCATAAAATATACAAAGCTGTCGGTGCGGCGCGAGACGAACTTCCTCAACATAACTTCGCGAGGCGACATTACTCCATATTACTTGCACATTTTTTTATTACAAACTCGGTGAACTGAACGTACACAAGATGAATGTGAACAGAAGATTTGTAATTTTTTTAACAGAAAAAAAAACACGCTGGTGTGGTTATTTCGGACGTAGAGGTATTTTCTATACCTAACATGATGGTGGCAAACTACCAAATTGTAGCTTATGGCAGCTTGCCACAGTTGCCACTCGAGTCATAAGCACGTTACCAACCCTTTATTGATTTGTGGATTCGTTATGTCGACTGCTCGAGACAAACGGTATTCGAACCCAGGACCTCTAGCTTTGTAGGCAGGGTCACCACCAACTAGGCTAAACCGGTCGTCCGGTCGTTTTGGTTGATTTGTTCAAGCTGATCTGCTGTAGGCCTAGGTATCATATTCGACTTGTTTCACATGGAGCCCATCAAAAATTCACCTTCTGCCACAACAATAAAGTCTTATTTACGTTATACATTTAGGATAGATTACTCGGTTGTAAACAAAAATGACAAATTTATACCATGCATACGTTTAGTATGCGAGTTGAGGGCTTCCTCAAAAATAAAAATAAGGGGGTTTATACTGATAATTAAAGCAATTCGAGCAAAATTATTCTCTAACCATTCCAAAATATCAAAAATGCACAACGTTAATATTCAAGTTTTGACTTCTGCCGGCACTCCCAGGAGTCCAGGAGTCCAGGAGTGGAGGACTTCCACATGCATACGGCTTGCCTGATAGTAAGCAGTTAGTGTAGCCTATGGGTTTGCCGATTCGTTGTGTTGGCTACTATACCTCTCTATTGCACTTTTCTATACAAAATGACAAGGACAAAAAATACTCAGTGGGCGTGAACAATCGCACCTCGCTGGCGGACTGGGCTTACATCCCGCCGCGTCGCTAGGAATTAATATTTGTATATATTTTATTCCTTATGATTTTGGTTCGTAAGTTGATGTAGCATATTCAATTATTACCTTATCAGAACCATTACATATTCATAATTATATTCATTTCTTCGTCATGAATACATAAAAAATCATAAATATTTCTGTATTTTATTAATATAAAATAAGGGTGAACGTGATAGGATATCTTATTAAAAAAAACCACGAGTTCGTTCGGAACAATATCTAATCATTGTCTGATTTACTTAAATCATTTTCTAAATGAATTATAAACTATGTACGTAACGTATGTGAAACCTCAACGGTGGAAACCGTTGCATTCATTTTTGGCTCAACTACATCTACGACTACTAAGTAATCAGAAAACAGTCCGATAAACACGCCGAGTCACAGGTTAAACTCAAACAGTCCGATAAACGAGCCAAGTAAAAAGAAAAAAAAAACAAACGAAGAAGAGCACTAACTATAACGCGTCCGCAGCGTACGAAAAACAGATGTAAATAAATAAATAGATAAATAAATAAAATAAATAAATGTTGACTGAATTTTGGCCGACATGTAAACCCGTCATACGCGCAAGCGGTGCGCCCTTATCGCTGGCCAATTGCGTGCATCCCAAGTTTTCCGGTACTTGCTCTACTAAATAAACAGAGTATAGAGATAAATCCTCGGAAGCTCTGGCGACTTACTCATACCATCAGTAGTACACTCGCATCCTGTAGGAAAATAATAAAGATCTGCTAGCTCTATGGCATTAATATTGGTAAGAATCAAAATTACACCCATTACGCGCTTTATGAAATTAGGGGAAATTTACACAAATCGAGATAGACCCATAGTAAGCTCAATAAGGCTTGTATTATCGGTTGAGGTATAACTTTGATATCAAACCAATTCGTCGAATCAGATAGACCACCAGAGGGTGAATTCGAGATAAACCAGTTAGCTTTCAATGTGATTTGCGCGCTCGCTTTCACGCATGTAAAACGAACGTGTCACAAGGAGCGCGCTGACCTATTAGAATTCGTAATGTATGCCGAGGCATATGTTTGAGTCTATTCGAGGAATGGACTCCCAGGTAGACTTCTAGATCTATGACGGTACTAGCTTAAGACTGCATCCGCGTGTACTCGTAAATGGCACTAATGGATTAATGCTATGCCTGTACACAATACAGATATAAATATTTAACACTTTTAGTGTCATCTCTAGAGGTACATGGTTCTCAGATGATGTTTTACAACGGTTTCGAGGAAGCGCAAGCCGCGCAAGAGTCAGTGCGGTACTGCAGAACCGGTTGGTTCCGGTCTGCGGGTTGCCACACCGAGCAAGGCGCTATATGTATCGCGCCTGCATTACACCGCCACGGCTGATGATGTGGTGGAGTACGTTCGTCAGAAGACCGGCTTCTCGCTGAGTGTGTTCCAGCTGCGTTCGCGCCACTATGTGCACTTCAGCTCGATTGTGGAGCGCGTGCCGCGACCGCTGCAGGAGACCATCGCATGTGCTGACTTCTGGCCGAAGGGTGTCGTGTTTCGACGGTTCCGGGGCAATCTGCCGAATCCTACACCGGAGATGACGATGCAACGGGGCCACGCCGTTTCGTCGCCTAGATAATATTATTTGTTGTTTTTAGTTTCGTGACGCATTGGTTATTACTGTAATGTCACGTAAATGTATTTGTCAATAAATAAATAAATGATTTTCTCTACAAATGGTTTTTCCTATGTTATCGGCTACGAGCGTAACACTACGGATTGTTGGCATTGAATTTGTGAAGCGTGAAAAGGCAACAGACATATAAAAACAAGGTTACAGAGTACTTATATAAAGTTACTTTCCTATTTATACTACATATTACAATGGACTGGTATGAAATTGTTAGTTGCAATTGAAGCGTTCTACAACACCATTACGTTGCGGATATGGATAACCTAAACGTACAGCACAAGATATCGGAACTTGCCGGGCACGCCCGTAAATCCACAACTTCCCGTGCCCAGCCCGGAGAACATCGAGAACATTGGCAGTTTCGAATTTGGAGAGAAAAATACTCTTGGTGAGTTAGATAAGTTCAATCGCAGAGTTATATTGTACCTGTGTCGACTAGAAAGCGTTGGAACATTTAGCTTCTGACTTCTTTGGATTAAATCTTTAATGCGGTCGAGGTTAAAGATCGGCTAACGGTTTTGCTCTTTATCATAGTATACTAATCTTATAAAGCGGTAAAGTTTGTTCGTTTGTAGTGTGCGAGTGTAAGTTTACATATGTAAAAGCTAATTAGCTTTACATCTGTGTTGAATAGAATGGACTTGATATATTTTATCCTGCAGCTTTGCATGAGTTCTGTGTAAAACGCGTGAGGACCATGCGGACAGACAGTTCCTTAATAATCAGACAAAACCGTATATATCTTAGGCTGCGTTTTAGCAGTATGCCAGGCGTGTGAAAAAAACGTAGTCTGCATAGGCCCTTAGAAACTTACATTTCTTTTTCAAATAAATAAATGAATGCCAGTAAAATGTTAAGTAGATGTGAAAATGCTTACCCAAGAAATGTTCCACAAATATATAGCATAATAACCCTTTTAAGTTTGAAAACAGTCGGGTTAAAGCATTAAGATTCATCCGGTAGTGGCCGTTAGCGAACTGGTCACATTAGCGGTATCTCTTTATCCCGGCATCGCTGGGACAAATCTCAACTCTTAAGTCAGGACATAGAATACGTTACAGTGGTTCTAGTTAGAAAAGGCATTTGAGGACTTTGTGGTGGATAAAGCCGGATTCATACTGAACACATTTACTGCAAAGAATCTACGCGCTCCGCTCGTAGCCGATCCCGCAGTTTTCCTCGTATGTAGATCAATTTGGTTCTCTCTGCAATGCAACAATGTGTATATAGTTCTATTCATCACTCGTATATATGTTCTGGTTATTACACATTCTTGAAAAAATCTGAGAGAAACGCTCTGAGTGAATTACCCACGCAGTGTATCCACTGGCTAAAAGACGTTGTGTTGCCGGGTCGCATAAACAGCGGCCGCTCAAAGCTCGCCGTTTTGATTGACTTTACGACTGAAATTCAGCGCTTTGCACACAAACGGCCGGGATATTTCGTGCCGATGAGACGGAAAACTATCAACTTAGTTTCCTTGTACTCGAAGAAACCTAGATAAATCAGTTGGCGGTAGAAATGAATATTATACAGGGTTTTATATAGACTAATGCAGATATTTCTGGAATATACCGGCTGTGAACACCGGTTCGCCTAGCGGCTAGTGACGCTGCCTACGAAGCTTTAAGAATTTTTATCTGTTTATGTGAACGCGCATCACGTGAAAACGGCTGAACGGATTTTGATGCAAACTTTACCAATCCGTTGAGAAAATCTCCAGCCAGATTACAATCTATAAAGCTATAAAAATTATAAAGATAAGTGTACAAAGGGATCAAAAACTGGGGTTGAACTTTGTATGGGAACTCCTTGAATCTATGAGCTAAAGACTTGAAAATTGGCAAGCATATATTTGACTAGAAAGTAAAAGGAACCCCATTAAAACTTTTAGCTTATACATAAAACGTGAAAAAACACGGGAGGTAAAATAGTGCTAGGCGGCTAAAGTCATATTTTAACCAAAACAGGTTGATACCTCCACCGATAGTAACTGTTAGACATTAGAGACCTAATTATATTGGAACTTCAGTTACTGACGACGCCGCTGTTGATATTGAAAACCCAGCAACCTTGATCTCTATCTTCCTATATTTGCTATGAAATCAGAGGTCATCTAAAGTTGTTTTTTAGGTTGAGTTGAGTTGAATACTTAACTCGAATTATCATAGTTCACCAACGTCAAGGGATGTGGGTATAAAATTTGGACTAAACGCCATTCCGCGGAGAATGGAGTAACTAGGTATACAATCATAATCATCATTTATTTTCAGATAACTAAGGATCCATCATGTTTTAGTGTACATGTCTCAAAAAGAAAATAATAATAATAATATGTTAGTAGTAATAATAATAAGCTAGGGTAAATTAAATTAAATTACATAAAAAATGACAGCAACATTAAAAATAACAATACCCAAATTAACGAATTATATTACAATGTCATAAATCTAGAACTATAATAAAACAAACCGAGTACATCGCCATGGGGCAATCTAGCCTACTGGCGATCCCACAAAGAATGCTGTTGGTGCTGACCGCCACGCGGTGCATGATGGAAGCGACCCGTTTCCGAATGACAGCTTGGAAACCAATCTACGGGCTTCCGCAAACATGCCTGAGGCACTGCAGTGTCTGGGCAGACGCAACAGCATCCTGAGTATGTTATTATATTGAACTCTCAGAGCATTGACTGCCCTTTGGGTAAAGTTCACCCACAGGCTGCACGAATAAAAGGACTGGCAATATGCCGTAAACCAAGTTATTTTTACCTCATTCGTGCAACGCGCAAACCTGCGGGCCGACATGTTACCCCGCACAGCCAATGCCCTGCGCTCCCTCTCAATATCAACGTCGTCGGACAGGCACTCCGTGACCCAGTGACCAAGGTACTTGAATTTGGTGGTTCTCTCTCTTTTTAAAGGGACTCCGTTCAAAGACATATTAGGAACCTTGTCCACATTCTGACCACGTGACTGAAAGACAATTACTTCACTTTTAGTCGTGTTGTACCCGAGTCCGTGGGCAACCGCATACCTCTCACATTTGCCAAGCATCGGCATAACTAATGTTGTTGACCATGTCCCCCGCCACACAACAGCCAAATCTGGTACTGCTAAGGTCCTCTATCAGAGCATTTACGTACAGATTAAAGAGTCGAGGTGATGTCAAGCCCCCCTGCCTCACTCCACACTTCAATCCGATTACAAACGATAGTACGCGCCCATCACTATATTTAAAAAGAAAAATCCGTAGAACGTAAACGTCCGCGTATCGTATACGAAATATTTGAATTTACGTGTGAAAATTACTCCAAACAAGTACAAGTTACACCAAATCAAATCTTTTGTTCATTGATTGTTTGGCGCCGACTCAAAATTACTTAGGTACACTCAGATTAATTTAAGAACTTAGTTATTAAGGTTAATTAAAAAGTCAAAATAATTACAAAAATATATACTTAGGGTAAGAACTTAGTTATTAAACTGAATAAAAAAGGTTTATTGTTTTCTGCTTTTCAGTTTTTTTTCGGCGGTTTAATTTTTTTGATTTCTATGCATCAAGCTTATGTTATGACAAAGGGCAGTTCTTAGACTGCGAGTGCCGTGAACTTATCAGGAACAAAATAGTGACACTTATCGGCTTCGATAATTATGTTAGCCACTCTCTTTGCATGCTGTATAAACAGTAGGACAAGTTGCACTTAAAGAACCTGAGACCACATTTATTTATGTATACACATGTTCAGCAATGGAATAAATTTTCATTTTTATTCTCGATATCTTCCACCCACGTGTTTGACACTTTATATTTCTGCTCATAAACAAGTAGCTATGGACCTCTGGCATATAAGGAAGCCCTAAATGTCAGAGAGCGCTTACTTCTAGTTCAATGATTTACAGGCATCCATTTTGCAGAGACACGTTTAAAGGTGGTTTTCCACCGGCGAGGCGAGGCGGGGCGTGGATGGGCGAGAATTGAAATTAGTAGCGCGCGTGCGCTCAGTGCAAATAGGTAGTAAGTCCCATACTAATTTCAATTCTCGCCCATCCACGCCCCGCCTCGCCTCGCCGGTGGAAAACCACCTTCACACTATCACTGCCAGAAATCCGCCTAGCGGGTGCCTACACCGTACCAACAACGGGATCGACTGCGAGCGTAGCGATTCTTGTCAGTGAATGTGATAAGCTAATCGACACAATGTATACCTATATACATATCTACCACGACGGTGGCAAACGAGCATACGGTCTGACTGATGGTAAACAGACAATGTGCACCGGCTACGGAGCCGGTGCACATTGTTCACAGCTAGAGACGAATTTACTACTTTATTCTCAACTAGAGGCTTCCTCAGGAGCCATGGCGACAATACTCACCACCAGCTCGCCAACCTGCTGTCACCTTTATTGCTGTGATAAAAGATTGAAGGACCTACCTAATGGGTGAGTGTCGACCACTGGACATGTGCAATCAAGTGCAAAAAAAAAACGATTGTATCCTCTCATACATATGTCCCCTGGATGCGGGTGACGCAGGACCGGTCACTTTGGCACTCTTTGCCTTTGTCTTTCGGCTGATATGATGATGATGATGATACATATGTACCAAAATCTTAATCCTGATGGGATATTATTTATGAGTAAGTTGTATGTACCCATATTTGTACATTTGACTTAACTGTAGTACCCTACAATTCATTTTGACATCACTCACATTTGATTGTCAGTGAGTTTGCCCTTTACGTTCTACATGCAAACTCGTAAATTATCTACTGGCTTTCACGCTAACAAAATGTGTAACACAATACTTTATAGTCAGAACTTGAAGAAAAAACATTCCTTTTCTTTTGGTAATTAGCCGAGATTTCATCCTAATGTCTTCGGGGAATGAAGAAAATTTCAGTAGATAATTGCCAAGTTTTTAAAGGCTTTTTTACAAAAATGTCCTCTATAATTAACAAGTGTTTTTGTAATTCCAGACTTGCTGTCTTCTAGTTTACTTTAGGAACATCAGTGTCTCACAATCTTTGTCTAAAATGAAACGCAAATCACGCCTTTGCTTAACACTTTAACGTGTTTGTATATTATATTGAGTTGCATTTTTAAATAGCCCAGACAGAAGCACGGAATGAAAAAGCATTATGATCACCACGAAAATTCGTTCCATTTACTGTTGAATGAAAATGCGGGTGGCGCAGGACCGGTCACTTTGGCACTCTTTGGGGGAGGCCTATGCCCAGCAGTGGACGTCTTTCGGCTGATATGGTGATGATGTTGAACTTTGAAATTGGATGGCCAGTTTCGGATGGTACACAATACATTCTTACATATTACAGACATGACCTCTTTATCATTGGCAATAGATTCGAACTAATATAGGTTCGAAGCGAGTGATCGATCTATGCGGAGTTTCAGTTTACTAAGGTACAGTCAAGTGTTACAATGTTATGACAGGATTGAATAGATACATATTTTTGCACTTGTACGGTCAAGTGCAATAATATGCATATATGCGCAGTTAACATCGCTATCACAGTATAGGAACAGTAAATAAACTTCGAACAAAGGTACATCGGACGGCTGCATACATGCGCCCGTGTTCGGTACGCACACACACATAGCATTCGGGAATGGTGGAGAATGCTTCAATCGGGGCCGTGCCGTTGCCGTGTTCGCTCGCTCTCACTCGCCACGTCAAAGGAAGGCGCCTCGTAGGTGAAGACAGCGAGCCGCCAGTGCCACGATATCAAAAGGAGCCGAATAGGCATGTAACTAAGCACCTACCATACTAACCTAGTGCAGTTTAGCAACTATTATACTTAACAATACTAGGACACACACTACTACTTGCTACAGAGCAAGTAGTAGTGTGTGTGTGTATTGTACTACTACAGAGTAGTTTTGTGTTCCTGTTGGTGAGCAAGGTCGCCAGAGCTCCCGAGGATGCGTTGTGTTGAGAGCGAGGGAATTTGTTCCTTCAGCTGTCAACACGGCGAATCCTCACAAATATCTAGGGTCGGCAACGCCCAAGGAAATATTTTGGGTATAGTATAGTGGTATTAAAATATTCGATAAAGTGGGAAACTAAAAACACATACCTAACTATCTATAAGTAATATTATTACTTTATGTTTTATACAATATTGTCTATTAAACTGTAACAGAAATACTTTGCATACCTAAAAGCAAAATTAGTATTATAGGTATGCCAAGCCACAAACGTGACACAGCCCTGCGCATCGAGCGAAAGTAGGTAATGAACGCTCCTAAACGGCCTCAGATTAACTGTGTATTATTCTTCTACACTGTGTCGCTACGCTGTTACCTCTCTACCTTTGTTACACGATGAACAACCAGCTTTATAGTCTTGTTGTCTATTACATCACACTTTTGGAATAAATCCAAACGGAAAGAACCACTCTTAACCCTATCTACATAACGTGCCGCATTTGAACTTTGTGACCCCGTCGGACCACAGACATATCGCGATCTAGCCAACTAGTCCTGTCGCACTCCGACCTAACTGTATCCGAATACGTATGACAAGGATGCAAGAGTGAGGTGAGGTTCCGAGTTGTAGCGCTGGGACGCTGCCAATCGTGATCATTGCTACCGGCCAATTAGAAGTAAACGAGTCCTATATTTAAGAACGGAGTGTTCTAAATTTGAAATAGGACGCGGTTATTGCGGAAGGGGCTGGGGTTGTAAAGGCTGTAGAATTGATAGTGTATTGTATAGGTAATGGAGTATTTCTTTTAGGAACCCAGAAAATTTCATTTCCAGTCATTTACTGTCCGTAACCATTGTTATTCCGAAATTTTAAAATTCTGAACGCCATTTTCCGCTAACTTGGACGCAGATTCATTTGTATTGGGAACCCTAGCGCCGGCGGACCTTTTGGATGGTGTCGTCTCTTTAAAGTTGGTTCTTAGTATGTAGGGTTTTTCTATTTTTATTGTTTTCGTTTTGCTTCGCTTTATGTTCCTTTGTTATTTTAATATTGCTTGTATTTCATCAGTAAATACATAATAAACACAACATTATATCAAGCTAGCTGACCCCGCAAACTTCGTACCGCCATAGAAACTGTACAAAAAAAAAAAAAAACTTTAAATGCTGCTATTCGGAGTGAAGACAATTTCCAATTTGTATAAACTATGTTTTATTATAAATAAATATATTACCTTTGTTTAATTACTGAATACAATCATTCGTCTGGAGTTTCAGGCGTCCGTAGTCTTTTAATACCATCGTTCAACAAAAGCATGGTTTAGAGTCGGGTGCATAAACATACCATCATCTGTAAGCACCCAACTATCAAACTACGTTATAACACTTGCAACTACCCCCAACAAAACTTATAAGTAAACTCGCTATAATAACTGTATTTGAAACTGGAAACTCGAAAACAATATTGTTCTGAGATGAGCGCTCGAATTGTTCAAGCCCTGTAGCTCTCGTGTTAACCTATTTCACTAGTTCTAGGGTAGTTAAGGAGAGAGTAAGGGTCAGTTTACTGTGTTCGGTGAAGCGGGATCCTTTAAAAATTACTGCTGAAAAGAAAGGGATATGATTTCGACAGTATGTTTGTATTTACGTTTGTTCCACCGTAGCGTCTAAGATAGTGAACCAAGTTTGATAAATGAGATGTCAATCGATTCGTTATTATGCTCCTGGTGACATCGGATATGTCTGATAAAAGAAACAGTGTTTTTTCTGATAGTTTTCCACAGTTGGGTTACATAGTTTTTCTACTCTTTATTACAATTTTTTATTTAATTTTTACTGTTCGTACGTCTGTAAGCGTGTTGTCGTTCAAAATTAGCTAACCATTGCTCAGCCACTTGCGTGTATCTTATTATTAATAGTCAGAGGCGAATTAAAAATCGAGAGCGCCCTAGGCAAGCACCCCCTCAGACTTAGCTTAAGGCTTGTACACCCGCTAAAGTCCTTGAGCGTATGGGCGGAGCCTCGACCCTCTCCCCGCGCAAGTCGCACAACCCGCCGTTGTTTATTAAGCGTTACATAGATTAAGTTAGGTAAGATTACAGACGCGTCATCGCGCATCGTTACCAATGCAAGGGTGGACGTGGGTGGGTGACATTCGTCGTGCTTAATTGAAACGTGATATTTGTCATACATAAATTACATAATTGATTAAGTTCAAAAATTATGTCCCTACTATTATATTATAATACTATTTACTTACGATTATTGTAGTTCCGTCAGCACGGCTAGCAAGAGACGGCCGCGACATACTCTCGATTTTTCTCGCACTATCGGTCTCTCTCTTATTAGAACATTAGGAAAGAGAGGTATAGTGTGAGAAAAATCGAGAGTATGTCGCGGCCGTCTCGTGCTAGCCGTGCTAGTGAAAACGAAATTCGTTCGAATAACTCTCATTGTCGCTTGAATCAAATATAAAGCACCACCCACTGGAGTCAGACAACGCTGAAGAAATTCAAACAACACAGATAAAAGTACACGACGAAGGCGCTGGAATTACTCTTTCTGCAGTATACTGCCCCCCTAGATACACAATAACCAAAGAGCAGTTCATAAGCTTCTTTTCGAAACTGGGTCACCGGTTCATAACTGGTGGAGATTGGAACGCAAAACACACTTACTAGGGCTCCAGACTCATAACCACAAGAGGTAGGCAGCTGTATCAAGCTGTTGAGACCCTTAATCTGGAATGTACGTCCACTGGCGAACCCACCTACTGGCCTACGGATCACCGAAAAATCCCGGATTTATTAGACTTCTTCATAAGTAGAAACGTTCCCAACGACCATATGCACGCAGAACCGATAATGGACTTGTCTTCTGACCACACCCCAATTATCCTCAATATTACCGAAAACGTTATCCTTACAGAAGTATCACCTAAATTATACAACAAAAACACAGATTGGAACAATTATCAACTTCATATCAATACAAATCTAAACCTACGAATCACACTGAAAAATATCGGGGAAGTAGAACAAGCCATAGAAATGCTTAACATAACTATACACTCAGCAATCCACGAATCTACCCCAGCCAGAAAAACAGGAATAGCGAAGGAGCACGTGTACCCGGCGTATATCAGAAATAAAATACGAGAACGAAGACAACTGCGAAGGGTATGGCACACAACAGGCTGCCCAGTTGACAAGGCAGCATTTAATAAATCCTCACAAAAACTTAAAAACCTTACTAAGGATATGAAAGACAAAAGCCTACAGACCTACCTTGCGGCTCTGACACCGACTATAGATACAAATCATTCATTATGGAAAGCCACCAAGAACCTCAAAAGACCAAAGTCTCAAGCAACGCCTGTCAAAACACATACCGGAGCCTGGGCCCGATCAGATTTAGAGAAAGCCGATGCCTATGCAGAGCACTTATGTAAAGTGTTCCAACCCTATCCTAGTATTAGTGAAGAACACGACAAAGAATTAAAAACGCATATGCTCACAGCACTTCAAATGAGCATGCCGCTAAGGTGTGCCACACCGAAAGAAATCTACAAAGAGATCCACAAATTACAAGATGGCAAAAGCCCGGGCTATGACTTAATAGATGCTACTCTACTAAAACACCTCCCTAAAAAGGGAATCCTAATGATATGCACCATTTTTAACGCATGCCTTAGATTAAACCTGTACCCTAGTCAGTGGAAAATAGCACAGGTGGTGATGATTCTGAAACCGGGTAAACCACCTCAAGAAGTTACATCATATAGACCTATAAGCCTTCTACCAGTAATTGGGAAACTGCTAGAAAAGATCATACTTAATAGAATGCGCGAGCACCTCACCGACATCATACCAACTCATCAATTTGGGTTCAGAGAAGGCCACGGAACCATCGAACAAGTGCACCGTCTGGTAGACATCATATCTAGAGCATTTGAAAGCAAAAAATATTGCTCCGCTATATTCATAGACATTAGTCAAGCTTTCGATAAAGTATGGCATGATGGACTTCTGTATAAAATTAAACAAAAGTTACCACACTCATTCTTTGTCATCTTAAAGTCGTATCTTGAGAATAGATGTTACGAAGTAAAACATAATACTGAAACATCAAAAATGCACCGTATCAAATCAGGCGTGCCCCAGGGCAGCATCCTAGGACCAGTGCTCTACCTCATCTACACCGCCGACCTACCAACTGGTAATAACACCACGACAGCAACATACGCAGACGACACGGCATTGCTCTCCGTGCACGAAGATCCCAGCAAAGCATCTCAAAACCTTCAAACGCACTTACAGTCAATCGAAAAATGGTTTGACAAATGGCGCATTAAAGCAAATAAGGATAAGTCCGTTCATGTTACATTTACGCTCAGGAGAAAAACCTGCCCTGCTATTGAGTTATATAAAGAAGAAGTCCCGCAAAGCGAAGACGCCAGATACTTAGGCATGCACCTCGATCGCCGCCTCACATGGAGAAAGCACATATGGACAAAAAGAAAACAACTAGATTGCAAGCTGCGCAACATGTATTGGCTGACCGGCAGGAAATCACAGCTATCAGACACCAGTAAAATGGCCATCTACAAAACTATACTGAAGCCTATATGGACGTACGGCATCCAGCTGTGGGGAACAGCCAGCCATAGTAATATCGAAATATTGGAGCGTTTTCAAAGCAAGGCAATGAGGACTATGTTCAAGATTCCACCGTACATAAGTAATAAATATATCAACTTGGACCTCAATCTGCAAACAGTTAAAGAAGAAATTGCAACCTATAGCAAGAATTATCAAAACAGACTAAAAAATCACAGAAATGAATTAGCTGCGCAGCTGCAAGGAATTGGCAGCTTGCGGTTCTCCCGACTAGGGAGGAATAGTGTGGTGGACCTGGCGAAGAGATTCGCGGACGGGCAGTGAGGAGGGCGTCATTGGATGGCTTCCTTAATGTAGAATGTATAGCCGATGAATGCCATCAGACAGCAAAAAGGATTATTGTTTTTGTAAAAAATAAAACAGATTGCCAAGCTCTGCAGGATATATATAAAAAAAAAAAAAAAATTGTCGCTTGAACTAGCAAGCGCGACAGAGAGGGAGATACACGAACGAAGTTCGGTTTCGTTTCGCGGTAGGCCCTCAGCACGCCTAGCACTAGACGGCCGCGACATACTTTCGATTTTTCTCGCACTATACCTCTGTTACTAAATATTCTAATAAAAGAGAGACGGATAGTGCGAAAAAAATATAAAGGTAATAATAATAATCCATACCTACTGTTGCCCGTAGGCCATTTTTTAATGTCGCTATTAATAGGGCCCATCTAGCAGTTAGCGAGTCACCGTCTGCCAGAGATAAAATGTGAAACAGTTTTATTGGGCAGGCGTCCGATGTTTCATCCAATAGCCCAGCTACTAGTCCATCATTTTCACCCAATAACCCGTTTTATTTAGATTCCATCAACTAGCAATAGACTTACACCCCAGCGGGTGCTGTTTCTGTGTGCGTCCCATGACACGGGCAGAGACAGCATCCGGTTGGTGTACTCCTTGCATTTCATTAAATTGTCAAAAGGGCCTCTACGTGTTGGCTTAGAGCTCCACGCACGCCTCCCAAAGGTCCGGGACATCATTGTCCCGTGAGCGGGAAAGACGTATAATCCATACTATCCATACTCTATACTAATATTATAAATGCGAAAGTGTGTCTGTCTGTCCGTTACCTTTTGTGTAAGTGTAAGGTTGTTAAGTTTTAAACTAATTTTCGGTATATTTATTACGCTCTACTTCCTTGATTTGATGATGATGGCGTGTACAGTCAGCATCAGATAGTTAGTAGCATCCAAAGTAGCCAAATATATCGTAACACATTCCTAACTCCTACTTATAGTAACAGTTTCGATGAATGTACGTTCCGATATATTTGGCTAACTTGGCTGCTACTAACTATATTATGCTGACTGTATAGAAATCGGCCTCGGGTAAATATATACTTATAGATTAGTTGTACGTTAACCATACTTTGTCTCATATCAAATAATAACTCTGTATCTAACTTGGAGTTGGCATGCAACCCATAGGTAGGTACTTACAATTTTTGCCAAGCCCACAATTTTTATTAGAACTTATTCTATTAACACGTGACAGTCATTAATACGAGCAGATCAAACAATATTGTTTCTATAATTGTTCATGCTCCTAAGCAATAGATATTGTAAATATATTTACTAATAA
Source organism: Epinotia bilunana (assembly GCA_947049275.1). NCBI lineage: Eukaryota > Metazoa > Arthropoda > Insecta > Lepidoptera > Tortricidae > Epinotia > Epinotia bilunana. The sequence continues at coordinate 8,548,557 of OX346275.1, read as the reverse complement.
AATGTCTGGTTTTAGCGATTTCCCAATTTTGATACTTTGATAGAATAGGTATTTACTTGTGTATTTTTTTCCACTTCTCTTGTAAAATTTCTTGATATTACGTATTTTCCTCCTGCGCTTATTTCCCATCTTGAACTAAAAAACAAAATGTAAACTATACCTACGTAAATGTTAATTAGGTACAAACGCCAACACAGTTAACTGACCACCTGTATTTATACAAGAACCTTATTACAATGCACATAAAGTGCACGGATGGTCAGTCAGCTGTCTTGTCTATAGCATCTACTACTTTCACACTACTACTACACAAACCACGAAATAGATTGTCCACTCTATGCAACAAAATTATCTGTCACTAAAAACTAAACTATACGCAAATGTTTATTAGTTACCTACTATACGAACCACAAAACGGATTGTCCACTCTATGCAACAAATATAGTCCACAATTTCCACAAATATTTTAAAATTTTGGCGCAGCGCAAATTGACACAGGTCCGTCATGCAACGTGTCTCGCCCCGCACTGACCGTATGGACGAAAACGGGGAGGCGTAGGAACTTATGCGGAATATTTCAGAAAAGAAAGTAAGAAAATGATGCCCTTGTTCATTATTGTATGAAAAAGTTATAAAATTTCATATTATTCTGATAAAAAATGGAGCAGTACACAAGTGTGGTTACAAGTGAAAAAATAGGGACTAGATTTCTTTTTCTCTAATTTTTATTGTTAAAATGGATTTCTACGAAAACTATGACCCGTCGCATATCTTGCAGATTATGATATATTTTTTCCGACTGCAAAAATGTTACGTTATAATGTATAAAACGGTTACAGTAACATGCTGTCGCGCATGTCTTATAGTTGTCTTATTTTTGTCTTATAGTTGTTGCCCTAGGACACCTCGGAGGTGCATAAAGCTCGCGCCATGCCTTCCTGTCCTCGGCGACGTCCCTGGCCTCGCTCCAGCTCAGTCCAACTGCGCGCAGCTCACTCTCAACTGTCCGCCGCCATGTGTGCACAGGACTTCCACGATTTCACCTTCCGTCCGGCAGTTCCCACTCAAAAGCGATGCTTGCATTATTTAGTTCCCCTCTTGGAATCGTATTTATTGTCTTATTCGTATGTAAATAAAGTCCCGCTTCCGCTCTTACCAAATCCTCGCCCTAACCTAGTTTCTGAAGACACGAGCTCAACTTAATTAGAGATCGACAAGTCTTTACTACAAACCGTGCGATTACATAAGATGACGCGGCCGATGCGTGTTCCTACAACCCTTGGCTAAGGGAAAACTCTTTTAAGGAATTCGGGAAGCACGAAAGTGGCCTACACTTTTGAACCTTACCGTACTGATAATAGAGTCGAAATGATGCAGACTACTTATTTGGCTAGTAGTTTAGATGTAGTAGTAGTAGTTTAGATGGCGGTCCCTTCCGACTTAACACCAACCATTACCGACATCTATTGTTTAATTGTTATCTTCGAATAGGGTTGTAAAACAATTACGCATAAACAACAGAACAAACAGTACCTGCTCGTACACGTGCCACACTTCGGTCAGGTTTATGACGTCTCTTTGTTATCTTTTCCTTTTATATTTAGCAACAAAAGAAGTTGTACAAACCCCCGTTAAGTGCATTTTCGCCATTTTAACTAAAACAATATAGTTTGTTACAACATTCTAGCCGATGCAGTGAGACTGACACATAGTGTTTCAGATGTTTTTCAACCAGCTGCGAGGATTGATAACTTGTAATGCTCAGGGGCACATAGCACGTAGGACCGATGGACGTTGGGGCGGAAAGGTTCTCGAGTGGCGACCACGTACCGGAAGGCGCAGCGTGGGTAGGCCCCCCACAAGGTGGAGTAATGACCTGGTAAAGGTTGCTGGAGTCCGCTGGATGCGGGAGGCGCAGGACCGGTCACTTTGGCACTCTTTGGGGGAGGCCTATGTCCATCAGTGGACGTCTTTCGGCTGATATGATGAATGCTCACAACTACCTACCTACTGGGTGAATTTTAAAGATTGAGGAGCGTTTTTGAAGTAACAATGTTCGTGTGTGGTGTTGTTTATATCAATGCGCTACTAGATATTGATGCACGGAATAAAATTAAATACAAAACGATTGTGGAGAAAAATAATTAATTTCAATCCTATTCATAAGTCCTTATAAATACTAGTACCACAAATTACTGTCTTTATTTACGAAACAAGAATGATTAGGTACATAAAAATATCCGCAACACAGGCTTCGTCAATTGCGTACAACAAACATCCCCCTTAGGCTTCGTCAATAAGTACTAAGTAGTTCGAAAGTTTAAAGTAAAAATGTTCTAGATAGATATATAGATAGATAAATCATTTATTTGGCACTATGTAACAAAATAAAAACAAAGAAATACAGAAAAAAAGAAACAGAAAAAAAACAACAATAAAAGAACAAGTAAAACAATTGTGGTACGGAAATAGAATTATAAATTAAAATTACGGCATACTTGTGCGTTGCAATAATGCCAAAAAGTCCTCGTACTGATATTCTGCCAGTACCTCGGGTCACGATGCAGGTGATATATTACAAGAAAAATAATAATAAATAAATAAAGCTTGCAAATAATATCGAATAAATAAAATAGATCTGTGTGATAGGTGAGTACTAAAAATGACAAAATATAAGGTGTAACTATGTGTCGACAAGGAGTGTATATATTATGAAAAAACGTGTGGTGAGATGTGTGATGTCCCTTAGAAGCACGCCTATATTACAAAATCTGCAACCAAATAACCATGAGGAATTCCTGCCACTTGCTTGTTAAAGAGAAATCTTTTAAATTTTTATTTAAAAGATTTCTTGGATGGTAATTGTCGAAGTGGCGGAGGAATGTTATTCCAGCATTTGGTTGCAAGATAACGAAAACTGCCAGTAAAGGCAACCCTCCTGTAGAGTTGTACTTCTAAGATACATCGCCGTGTTGACCTAGTGCCATAATGTGAGTGAAAAGACGAGACCCTTATTTTTCTGAACAGATAGTCAGGTTTTTCGTATTTAAGAACATCAAACAACAGGCAGGCGAGGTGTAAGTGTCGACGTGATGACATATTTAAAATGGAACTTCTATTAAAGTATGGTATAATATGACTTCTGGGTGGGATACTATAGCAAAAACGACAACATGCGTTTTGTACACGCTGAACGAGACGACGCGTTTTAGCCAGTAAACGTGGTCCATAGATGATGTCTCCGTAATTTAATCTGGATAGAATCAGAGATTCACACAGAGCTGATGATGATGATGATGTTCTGAAGGGACGCCCGGCTGGCCGGTCGATCGCTTGTCGCGTTCATTCAGCCCCATTCCCTAAGTTTGGAGCCTCAGGTTACTGTCCCGGCGGCGTTCCCATATCAAACTGGAATAGTAGGAAACGAATGAAAGAATGGAAATTCTTCTCGTTTTCCTGCAGAACAGAAGGACATCTTTAAGGCTGACATCCCTCAGTTCCCTCTCCTCTAATACATCTTTACCGAATGTATTAAACCGCAGTGCTGCGTACATAATACATTCCGCTAGTACATGCTTACTTATTTCTTCCTCCCCACAGTGTGGGCAGGAGCCATCGTTACTAATACCTATTACCTTCAAGTGTCCATTTAGAGAGCTACTCGTACCTGTTCGCTCAAAAGATTTCGGATTTGGTACAAGACCTTGAGCCGGACCTTCTACTTATACTTATCCTTTTACTTTATCACTATCATTGCTGCTGGGTAGCCTCTCTGTAAAAAGTTTTCGCTACAAAGCGGAAACTGTTTTTTTTTTTCAATACCTATCCTACGGTAGTTCACTCACGGCGCGTCTGATAGTAAGCATACACTACTACTAGGCTACGCCTATGGACGCTTTGATGGCTCGCTTGGATGGCGCTGATGGCCGGTGGGGCGGAAAGGACCTTGAGTGGCGACCACGTCCCGGAAGATGCAGCGTGTATGGCCACGGCGGACTGATGACCTGGAAGGTCGTGGGAGTCCGCTGGATGCTGGTGGCGCAGGACCGATCAAAATGGCACTCTTTGGGGGAGGCCTATGTCCAGCAGTGGTCGACTTTCGGCTGATATGATAATGATGATGATGAGACAAACCATCGCCTTGGCGGGACTCTGACGACCTTACTCACCACGAAGACCACCGAGATCACCACGAAGACCACCGATATGAAATGAAATGAAATATTTATTATCAAGCATACATTATGCGAATACATTTAACTTAATGGCATTATTACATGCAAAGGAAAACAACAGCATCTGACGGTATCCGTTGGTCCCAAACTAGGCCCAGCCTGTATTTTGGGCGTCAGTGGTACAGATTTAACAGTTAATTTTTACATTTAAACAGTAACTTAAGAGTTAACAAAGAGACAATATTGTATGTCTTAACAACTATGAAGTGTATTTTCATGTGAGATTGATTCTGTTTATATCACGACGAAGACCATCGTATGATGTATACCTACAAAGCAAGTGAATGTATTATGCATATGTGCACTCTATCAACGTGGGTTGAAACAGAAGGTTCCCATAAACACTATAGTGTATTGAAGGGGACACACACTCACGCCTCATTGACCGTGGAACATATTGAGGCGTGAAGCGTGGTGAGATGCTTCGTCTGTGTCTTACCCTTTAGGTCGGCAGCAAACGCTAGTAAATTTTTATTTTACATTTTAAAACGGCCAAGTGCGTGTCGGGCCACGCGCAGTATAGGTTTCCGTAGTTGACATGACTCGAACTAAAATTAGGGCTTTAAAGAGCAATATCTCGCAAACGAATTACTGATTTGAAAAATGGTTTTTGAACGAGCTATCCAACGATATACCACACCATGGTGCATGGGTTTGACGAGAAAAAAAATTACATCCCCGCTTTAGGTGTAGGGGAGGTACCCTAAAAAAAACTTTTTCCTAATTTTATTGTACTGTTTTGTCGGCGTGATTGGTTTATATACCCATGCCGAATCACAGTTTTCTAGTAGGAATGGTTACTGAGCTAAGCTGAAGACGGACAGACAGACAGACGGACGGACATGGCGAAACTATAAGGGTTCCTTGTTGACTACGGAACCCTAAAAAATTACGAGCGAGAGAACTTCTTCGTTCCTGACTGGGCAAAAGTTCTTTCGTATGTCCGGTGTATATGTATGTGTCAGCCCGGCTGTTCTTCTCTACAGGTTGCATTTCTCGACCGATTTTCGTGAAATTTTGTGTGCAGGTCCAATAACAGGGGTGAAGACTCGTTGCGTTTTGCGAAAAAGGGACAGAACATACCCCTTCTTAAAACTTTGCACACTTATTACTTTGTGATTATTTAACCGTTTGCGTTGAGTTTTTCTCCATTTGACTATATTTTTAATCATTTTTCGAGAAAATATGACATTATTGATTGTTTTATTTAGTGTCTACACCCCTATTATACATACAAAATGTTCGATTCAGTCTACAGAAAGATAAAAAAGTAAATATTGAAAAGACAGGCCCGCGAGTTCTACAGTTCACACAGCCTCTAAGTAGTAAAAATATTTATTCAGTTACAAAAATTTTCTTTTTTAATTTTCACAATTTTCACACATTATTTTTACTAAACTGGACTTAATCGCGTATAAGTAATTAACTTATGAATTTACCTCTCTGAGGTCTCCAGACGTTTCGGATGTGTCGCAACATCTATGTTCACGGGGACAATTTATTGGCTTGACCGGGTATCAACATTTTCTTGCTGCGTGGGGTTTCCGAACGACCCCACTAGTACACTTGGGTTGTCACCCGGCCGACACAACACTTATAATGTCCGGTGATATAACGATGTTTTTTGACGCTGGCATTTACCTACTTTTGATAGTATTCCACGAAGATGAAATCTTAAAACCGTGAAACTACGACGCTTTCTCATTTCGACGACCACGTATTTTCCGACTATAGAAATGACGTTCCGTAGACAGGACTTTCGGTTTATGGAGCTCAATCCCGTGATTTGGTCCTGACCCGACTTGCTCGCCTGCCGGTCGGGAGACCTGAGAGGTAAATAAATAAGTTAATTATACCCACTAAGTTCAGTTTAGTAAAAACAAAAAGACAACAACAACAACAACAACAAGATATCTACTTAAAGTCGTTTATTTATGTGATAATAAAATAATAGACCGTTACCAGCACGCGTACAACAAAATGATGCCAGTGACATTTTTCCAGCGATTTGACACGTAAATAAAAGCCTTGTTTTTTATTTAACGCCACAATAGGGTCACAGGGTTGACAACAGTTTGTCACTGTTTTGCACACTAATTAGTTTTTTTCATTAGCAAACAGGTAATAACTACGAAAATACTCGGAAACTATCAATCTTTCATTCAAATTTGCTATTTTCAAGATTTTCAATTTCTTAAATACCTACTAGCAATAAGGACGTTGTTTTGACTGTGACGCTCCATAAATAGAATCTGATTTGACTTTTGTCAAATACCGTATTCCAATCAATTGCAAACACTGCCCACACAACCAAGTCCTTCTAAGTAAGGAAACCAGATCGATTCGCTTTACCACCTAACCCGAAAAAGTAATAACTACTAACCAACTTCAAGTACACTTACATCATTTCTAGTCCGAGTCTCAGCAAGTCTCAACCTTTGCTCAAATCTCGATCACCGTCACGACATCGTGCGTGTCGCTACGTTTTTGTTTTGAGAGCTCACAGAAAAAAGGCTTTATGGCACATGTACTTGACCCGTACCGACCACGTCTTAAGGGCCATAATTGCCTGCACTCGGCTAACCGCAATGCGGTAATACTATGGTATGACAGAAACTTTAATGGCCGAGTAAAATTAAGGGAAATCGGTTAGTCCATGTAAGCAAAAATGTGTGTCTGGAGTTATAATTTTCGGTTACGTGGGCGTGTTAATCGTTTTTTACACGGAAAGGCTTTAAGAGCCAAAAAGTGGGAAAGGTAAAAAAATAGGTACGTACGCAATAATCAATCTGGTGTACCCGCATTTTGTTTTCTTATTCAAATACATGAACACTTCTCTCTCGTTGACCCCCAAAGGAATCCCAGGTTGAACGCACTAGAGCCATTGCCCCTGCAGGCTCGTTCTGGGCATCCTCGTTGCCTGGAGTACATAGCCAAGTGCTGGGGCCCCCACCACATAGACCGCTGGCGACCTCGTTGACCCCCAAAGTCGCCTTTTACGACAGTCGAGGGATACTGTAGACCTATTCTTGCCTGAGTCTACAAGCTGCACTGCTACACATCACACCGAAACAAGCAATATCGAAAAACTTCCATCCCGTTTAAAGGGGGATCAAAAATTAATTAGAATTGTTCATTAGCACCTCGGCGAGGGAATGGTGATTAAAAACCCCGCCGGCGACGGCCGGCCCTAATTATTGAGGGTTTGTGAAACGCAGCCCTTTGCTGCCGATGTATGAGGTTCTGGAAGGGTTTGGGTTTTACTACTAGACTAGGACAGTGGCAAACAATGATACGGTATAGACACAGTAGCCTATGGACGCTTGCGACTCCAGAAGAAACACAAGCGTGTACTTCTTCCAATATGTTGGTTTGTACAGGTTGCCATCGTGCTGTCTGTACAGAGCAGCCTAGTTCTAACATGGTCTAGTTTCCCATTTGTGTTGTAAGGTCAAATGGCAGCTTCCGCAAAAACTAGTGCCAACGCCAATAATAATGCGTTAGGTAGCAAACGGGTGTAATGTAACAGGCTCCTTTGGATTAGATTAGATTAGATTCATTTATTTCATTTTGAAAATTAACATGTCATTTTTTGAAAATTAAATAGCATGAATTCACAAAAAGATCGTCACAGTGTATAAGAATAACAATAATATAAATGAAAGTCAAAAATCTAAATATGTACATTGCAATAATGAAAAAACAAGAATAATAATAAGGAACAATTGAAATAATATTAAAATGGTACAAATGTCAAAGGAGTAAAATGTGTTTAAATGTCAAATTATTAATAAAAGCTAGGGTATCCTAGATATAAATAGTCAATGGTCAAAAAATTAGATATAAAAATAATGAGAAATTTTAAACAATATTCATAATAAAATAATGATATCATTTTAAAACTAAAACATGTCAAATACACATACAATTTACAATGTTCGTTCGTTGTATTCCTTTACGGAATACAACGATTTTGAAAGTAAAAGTTCCTTTAAAACATTCACTGCCAAAAACCACTACGCGCTACGCTGGTAATCGATCGAACGAGACGATCCAGTGGTTACAGCGGAAAGCGCCCGTTAGGCGAATTCCTGGCAGTGGAAGTGTTAAAATTTAAGACGCTGTCAACACCAAAATGCCCTTGAGGATTTGGGATAGCGCGCACACTGTCTATTTGTATCGGAGTAAACGAGAGCGAGTGTCACTGGGCGGCCCGGTTTTTGAAGATACAGAAGTACATAAATATTGAAATAAAAAAAGTGTGCAATATTTGTGAAATGTGACTCGTTAGCGGTTTAGGTATGAATACGTTGACTTCATGTTTTTAATTGCAAACCCATACGTCAAAAAAATAAAGACATAGAACCGTTTAAGATGATTTTAAGAACAATCTTTGCAATTATTTTCTATCGAGCCGATTTCGTCCAATTATGTATCGAGCCCGTCCACGGTCTTTGAAATATGGTGAATATTAACATATTTTTTTTTGATGTGCTAGAACAAATAGTTATTCTTAAAAAAATGCTTAAAAACATCAATTTCAACAAAATTAGGTCTTGTCAGCCTCTTCACAGTGAAAATGCTAGAATGAAGAAGTCTCTTCTAGGCTATACATGTCTGTGGCCGTCAGATATGATTTTAAATCAATTTTATTAACCATCTGGTCGGGTTTCGGTAATTTAATCCAATTCACGATTTTTTTCATTCCATATTTCTCAGTTAGAGTCCAGATGTGTTAATAAAGGTGGAATTTAAATCCAGTTAATTAACCCAGGAAACTTTATTAACCACTAGCTGCACGCGCGGCTCCGCCCGCGTACAAAGAACAAGCAAGTCCGCGGGATAAAAGCCTATGTCCATAAGAAAAATCCCTTCTATAGACTAGTGAAGAAGACGACACAGAATAAACCTTACATACAAACGCGCTCAGTATATTACCTCTTTATAATATTAAAATATTTTTTATTGGTGTCCATTTTGCAAATAACTGATTACAATCCCATCTCAATATTAAGTGCGTCACATTCTTGGCTTGTGCTGTCGCCAAAGGGAGCGCAAGCTCTTGTCAGAAGTAAGTTCCTGTAAAAATTACATTAAACATTTTACATCGTAACGAAACAAATAATTTTATTAGGTAAATTATTATTGTTATGTTATTTTTAACGAGGAAGTTACCCCGATCGTATTTTAAACGATATGAGATAAAGAATATAATTGAAACATAAACCATCTTCGTCTGTAGCCCCCGACATGACTCGAACCTGCGATCTCTTTATTAACGCTGTTGACCACCATAAGCTACAAGGACAGTGACTGCAGTCGCGTATCGTTCAACTATATTCCCGCTACGAATAGCGACCTCTCTGTATACTCTTGAAAGGCTCACAGCCTTCTAGGACCACTAAGGGGCGAGCTATGCGCTTTGCTCCATCCTAATCGAACCACATCAGGTAGTTTCAGATTAACGAGAGAGATGGCGCTGATGTACTAACGCTATCGTAACGAAACAAATTATAAACATAAAACAAATTATAACCATTTTTTGCACAGTCATGAGCCCAAACATAACGGGTTATTTTGAACCTTGGGGTAAATTCTAGACGAACGTTATGGTTACGCATTCAAATTTTATTTTGAGTTCAGTTCCATACACAACGAGTCAGGCCGCTCACAGGCGTAGTTTCGGGTCAAACGCTACGGACGTACCTAACGAATTTCATATCATATATCTATCATAAATCGAATATCATCATCATCATAATATCAAAAAATAAAAAAAGATTTAGATACGGTCGCAAAAAACATAAAATCGAACAGAAAAAATAAATGTCGGCTTTACAGCGCTGTGTTACAGCCCGCACCTAAAGACGCCCACTGCTGGACATAGGCCCACCCCAAACAGTGCCACAATGACCGGTACCGCGCCACTCGCATCCAGCGGACTCCCGCGACCTTTACCAGGTCGTCCGTCCACCTTGTGCATCGCCCTTTATACATTTTAAAAAACGAAAATAGTGATAGAGATACAAATAAAGCTATTAATTGAATAACCGCCGCCTCTCGGGTTCGCTTCGATTCGATTCGACTTCTGAAGTTAAGAGGATGCTCGTTAGTGAATAGTGGCGTTTCATTAATTTCAAATAACGTTAAATGTATTGCTGTTAAATTTCGTTATTTCCCGCTTTTAAAGATCTCGGGCCGTAGACAAGGTTACAATCGACAAGCGCTAACGCCAATAGAAAACTAATAAAATGTATGGTAATGACAGATGTTAACGAAAAGTGTTTCGTCGGCATCTGTCGATCGTAACCTTCGATTTCGTGGGCGTAGCATGGTTGCCATTTTATCACTTATCGTTGTGGTAAAGACGCCCATCACGCTCTGACAAGTATGCGAGTGCGAGATTGACGGTAACCTTATCCACAACGATAAGTGATAAAATGGCAACTCTGCTACGCCCGCTGGACGCTCGACTGTATATTATACAAACGCAGTTTGGTTCTCGTTTTAACTCGACATGCTAGAACAGGGGTTCCCAAACTTTATTGAGGCACGACCCCCTGCTACCTAAAATTAAGTTCCCACGCCCCCCTTCGCTTCGATGCAAGGAAACGGAAGTGAATGGGTTAGCTAGCCAAATCATCATCATCTTTCTAGCGTGTTCGAATTTCCCGAGGCTCCGCGCCCCCCTTAAAATGTGGTCACGCCCCCCCACTTTGAAAACCCCTATGCTAGAATAACGTGAAACTTAGTATACAAACTCAAACCTTTTTTTTATCGTGACAAACAATACAGAAAATAAAAGAAATAAATTAATATAACACAATAAGTTGTCACGAAATGGACGCAGCTCGGTATGTTGCTCTCTTTACAGCCAGCGCTGCTCTTTCGCAGGGTCCATTCGCTGGAGGTGTAGGGTAGCAACAACACTGTATTCACAAAATGAAAATGAAACAGTGACAATAACATACACAGAAGATAAATAAACTATATTAAGAAAAATAAAAATTATACAAACCCAGCAGTTTGCTAGCAACGGAGCCCACCATTATGTATACCAAACGGTAACTAGTTTCTGACCTATGGTGGATCCTATTGTGTATATAATGTATCATTTAGGTAGTTTCAGTATGACGGTTTAAGGGTCCGCAATAAGCTCGGCCGAATTTCACCTTCCCATACAGACGGAGTTTCGTTCTCATTTTAAAACTACGTATTGGATTGTGACGAAACTTTGCATATACAATGACATGAGATATATCTATGTCTGTAATTAGTTTATATGGTTCCAGTTTATATATGAAAAACTTAAATTCGCTGTATTTTTTTGACTATAGTATTTGAAGCTACATAAACTAATTACAGACCTGGATATACCTCATGTCATTGTACATGCAAAATTTAAAGTTTCGTTACAATCCAACACGTAGTTTTAAAATGAGAGCGTAACTACGTTTGTATGGAGAATCAAGCTTACTGCGGACTCTTAAAATGAGAACTAAACTACGTTTGGTCTTAAAATCATCATTAAGTAAACGGTTCTATATCTTTAATTTTTTGACGTATGGGTCTGCAATTAAAAACATGAAGTCAACATATTCATACCTAAACCGCTTACTAGTCATATTTCACAAATAATCCGCACTTTTTTATTTCATTATTTATTTATTATTATATTCTAAAACCGGGCCCCCAGTAACACTCCCTCTCGTTTACTCCGATACAAATAGACAGTGTGAGCGCTATCCGAAATCCTCAAGGGCATTTTGGTGTTGACAGCGTCTTAACGACGCCTACAGCGAGCTATTCAGACACTACATGTAGACCTTTTACCCGTTATCATCATACCCCTGAACCCGCGCGCCGCGCGGGCAAGGACTGAGTTAAGGGGTCTACCTATAGTTTAAGTTTCGCGAGGAAGCATGATGGCAGTTCCAACAATATACCTATAGAAGTATTGACAAACATAGACAAAGTATAGACCTGCCCTTAACATCCTGTTTACATATGCATGCGCGCGGAATTGGAAGCCAATTGAGTCACACACTCATTCCGTTCGTACAGCTCACTATACATATGTACTAACAGTACGATTACTGTTAGTTAACCACTGACAGATGGATTGCCTTCATTTAATTTTCAACTTTAATTTCATACAGATACCCTATATATTTTGGAATTAGGCTTATTTGTGAGAAAAATACACACCTATTCGAGTAGTACACAAATAAAAGGTTTAAACATACTCAAATTGCCTACCTCAAACTTGCAAATATTTCGCAATAGCCCTCACTATGCAGCAGTAAAGTGTTACAATCATCTCCCAGGAACAAAAAACCAGTTTATATGCCAAGAAACTGAAATCATTTCTTGCACAAAAATGTTACTATACAATGAATAATTTTTTCGTTGACAAGCTTTAGCAATATCTTAGCTGTTGTCAGTATTCTATTGTTTAAAGTCACCTGTTCCTTATTAATTCATTAGTTTGTAAATTAACAAATCTAGATTTTGTGCATATTAATTATAGTAGTTGCCAAGTTTTTGCAGCACCCATCCAGGGTCCATGAGATACTTTTGTGTTTTATACATGTAAGAACCGTATTTTGTTTACCATGGTGCAATAAACGCTTGATTGATTGATTGATTGATTGATTGAACCCCCAAGTGACCAAGCCGTGAGCGACTAGTAACATTATGGAACAATAACATCTAATCTAAATTGACAGTATAAACACGGTGACACAGTACAGGTATTATTATCATTTATTTATTTCATTTCGTTTATTTATTCATAACAATGGATATTGTGTTGACCATATATAGCTACAATTACATTAATTACACAAATTACATAAGAACAAATTCCCTTCTTACGAGTATCAGGTAACAATGTCACAATGAAAAATAAAATTATATTATATTACTAGCTTCCGCCCGCGACATCGTCCGCGTGGACCCGGGATAAAAACTCTCCTATATTTTAATCCAGGCTATAAACTATCTTCTTGCAAAATTTCATTCAAATCGGTTCAGCCGTTTAAGCGTGATTGAGTAACAAACATCCAAACATCCAAACATCTAAACTTTCGCATTTATAATATAGTAGGATTATGATTTTATGATATAAGTAACAATAATCATTTTACACAAATTACATAATGGTGTCATAATTAAAAATACGTTAATTATCCCAGTTTATTATATCGTTTATTATTATTAGTATATCTTCATTTTGAACTTTAAGCAGAATGCGAAACATAATAATATTAGGTGTTCTGTGAGCTGTACAATTCGCGAGCCTATTTTTTTGTTTTTTTTAATCTTGATAAACCATATAATGATTGACCCTGCTCACAAAATTTCATGAGAATCGGTTGAAAATGCGATGTGGCAAACTTCGGTCTCGGCTCGCTCGTTCAAGTTTGGTGGCATGCCCGTGTGTCATCATCCTCCTAGTGTTATTCCCGGTTGTGCCCTAAAGCAGCCCATTGTCCGCTTTGACACCTAATCCCATGATTTGGCATAGGCACTAGTTTTACGAAAGCGACTGCCCCTGACCTTCCGACCCAGAGGGGAAACTAGAGCTGTTGGGATTAGACCGGTTTCCTCACGATGTTTTCCTTCACCGAAAAGCTAACGGTAAATATTCCGTACATAAGTTCCGAAAAACTGATTGGTACGAGCCACTAGGCATGCCCGTGTGTAAGTAATGACTTTAATATGTGTATCTGTGTCTATCTGTCCTATAGCTGTAACTGGTTTGCGTGCGGTTTTTTCAATCGAAAATCTTGTCGTTCAAGATGGTTTTTTGGAGAGTAGTTTGAACTTTTTTTTATGGGATGGCGTTTGGCCTTTAGTAAAGTTTAGTAAAGTTAAGACGAAGCCCTAAGATGGATCACGTCACGCTACCAAGAAAATGCCTGCTGTTCACTCTTGCCTTGAAGACATAAAGGTTGTATGATAATTTATCTCGTTCTTAATTTCCGAATCGGCTTCGACCAGATTGCTCACCCAGTACAGACCTCACACTAGCGCCGTCAGGTCAAGATACTGACTTCGCTTGTTACACTGTGCTCACTCAATTGAATCACAGTTTCATGATAATTTACTAACGAATCGCGAACGAGCGTTGTTACCATTTTTATGGGAGACATTATCATTCCAATTTGAGACGTAAATAAGCACCCTAAAAATAGTCTGCGCGAAAAGGAAAAGGAGCCCCTATGATTATAATCTGAGGTCATAAGGTTTTTTTATACCATGATGGCAAACAAGCGTAAAGCCTGCTGACAACCGGATACCATAGGCTATGGGTGCTTTCAAACCCATATTGCTTTTTAACCAGCGATGCAAACGAGGTGTTATGAGTTTAACATGTTTATCTCTGTGTAACACATACACTGCCAAGAATCGCTACGCGCTACGCAAGTAGCCAATCCCGTGTTTTTCCCGCTAAGTAGCGGAAAGCGCCTAAGTGTAAGCGTCCTTTAGACTATCCGTCTCTTTCTAAGCGTTCTATTTAGAAAGAGACGGACAGTCTATCTCGCCGCGACATAGCTCGCTGACCGTCCTGTGATAGCCATGCTGTTTTCGTATTTTATTTTGTATATCGCACTGTCTTCTTTAAGTATTCGAATTAAATAGCATATCTCCCTCGTCTGGGCGGGATTATTATCCTTTAATCTATCTTGTAACCGCCATGTTTTTTCTACGCTTTGCATTTTAAATGTTTGAGTAGCGGCGGAATTAAGTATAGCGTCTTTTGTCTTTTGTTTCTTTAGCGAAACCTATTAGCTGTCTGTATAGTTTTAGGGCTGCGTTGCACTAAGGTTTACAAAGGCGGTTTAACTGACTAGCGGCTCGCACGGCTTTGCCTCCATATTAAGAAGCCAAGAAGAGCCACGGTGAAAAAAAACAGTTTCGGTCGTGAAATAATGTGTATTTACATTGTAAATTGCGTACAAAAAATTGTTATTTTACACCTGATTTTTATGGAAATATTTGAAAATTTACTCTTGCTTGGACAATAAAAAAGACAGGGCTTCAAGAATTAATTAAATACCCAGATAATAGAGAGAGGATAGGGACTGAATAAGAATAGGGATGAGGTATATAAAAAATATTTTGTGCTTTTCAGTGGGTTGGTTTTTTGCGGGCGGTTCCCTTTTCTTAAAAAAGTTTTATTTCATACTTTTTAGTGATAGTGATTTTGGGTGATAGATCATTTTTCTTAAAGGAGTTAAATAATAAATGCTTTATGCAATTTATACTTGGATAGCAATTCATTATAAACGATAAAGTCGTAATACTCGTACACTGAAATGATCCTACTATAATATTATAAATGCGAAAGTTTAGATGTTTGGATGTTTGTTACTCAATCACGCTTAAACGGCTGAACCGATTTGAATGAAATTTTGCACGAAGATAGTTTAAAGCCTGGATTAAAATATAGGATAGTTTTTATCCCGGGTCCACGCGGACGAAGTCGCGGGCGGAAGCTAGTATGTTATAATTAAAATATGAAATTACGAATCCCATTATTAAAATTATTACGAAAACTGCGAAACGAATACTGAGGCAGTCGGCATTTTGAATATGGCGTAGTTAAATTAATATGGCGTAACATATAATAATAAATAAATAAATATTAGGGGACAATCTTACACAAATCGACCTAGTCCCAAACTAAGCAAAGCTTGTACTATGGGTACTAGACGACGATAAACATACTTATATAGATAAATAAATACTTAAATACATAGAAAACATCCATGACTCAGGAACAAATATTCGTGCTCATCACACAAATAAATGCCCTTACCGGGATTCGAACGCAGGACCTCTTGCTTCGTAGGCAGGGTCACTACCAACTAGGCTAAAGCGGTCGTCGATATTAATCGACCATTACCCGGTAGAAGCGTAAATACGGGAGTCATGGTTGAATGCCAGGCTCTGTCTCTTTGCCCAGCAGTGGGAAACTCAAACAGGAAAAAACTTATTAATGTCCGTTGATCACGCCGTGCCAACCGCATTGCTGAATGGAGACCATTTCAGGTCCACCTCCTAACCTACTTTATCGATGCACTCGTATTTATTAATGTTTTTTTTTACTTATGATGTGCTGATGTGTTCCTTGAATAAATGGTAATCTATTCTATTATATTCTGTTCTATTTTGTTTACGTAGCGGAACGTAACATTTTGACTTGTATGGCATGATAAAAGTTGATGAAATAACCGCCTCTTTTAATCAACATAGGACAGATGCTTTTGAACCGCCGACGCTAAGAGAGGGGTGTTATAAGTTTAACGTGTCTGTGTATCTGTGTATCTGTCTGTGGTATCGTAGCTCCCAAGCGGATGAACCGATTTGCATGCGGTTTTTATTGTGTCATAGATAATTTTAACCCGAGTGTTCTTAGCCATGTTTCATGAAAATCTATTCAGCCGTATGAAGATCATCAACTCTTTTCAAGTTGATGAGGGGATCTGACTAACTTCCCTATGTCCGATCGATTCGAAATTTGGTACCGTGTTACTTCAATGACATTGAAATTATATGGTAAGGTAACCATGACCTGATCAGCTGTTTGAAGATCATCAGCTCTTTAATCGTTGATGAGGGGATCTGACTACCTTCCGTATATCCAAATCGATTCGAAATTTGGTACAGTGTTACTTCAATGACATTGAAATTATATGGTAATGTAACCATGACCTGATCATCCATTTGAAGATCATCAGCTCTTTTCTAGTTGATGAGGGGATCTGACTAACTTCCTTATGTCCGATCGATTCGAAATTTGGTACAGTGTTACTTCAATGACATTGAAAGTATATGGTAAGGTAACCATGACCTGATCAGCCGTTTGAAGATCATCAGCTCTTTAATCGTTGATGAGGGGATCTGACTACCTTCCATATGTCCTACCGATTCGAAATTTGATACAGTGTTACTTCAATGATATTGAAAGTAAATGGTAAGGTAACCATAACCTGATCAGCCGTTTGAAGATCATCACTTTAAAAAGGACAAAATAAAAGTAAAATTTATAAAATTAAAAACCTCCCGACACGAAAAATTAACTGTAAAAACTAACAAATAATATTCTAAACCTATAATAATTATTATCGTCACAAATATGATGTAAGTTCAAATATTTTTATTTTCCAAGGCCCGACTGAAGCGGTCCCCCGACGCGACGATCCCCCGACGCGACGACTGTACTAAGGTCAACCACGTAACGCATAGTTCAAATATTTTTATTTTCCAAGGCCCGACTGAAGCGGTCCCCCGACGCGACGATCCCCCGACGCGACGACTGTAGTAGGTCGACCACGTAACGCATAGTTCAAATATTTTTATTTTCCAAGGCCCGACTGAAGCGGTCCCCGACGCGACGATCCCCCGACGCGACGACTGTAGTAAGGTCGACCACGTAACGCATAGTTCAAATATTTTTATTTTCCAAGGCCCGACTGAAGCGGTCCCCCGACGCGACGATCCCCCGACGCGACGACTTGTAGTAAGGTCGACCACGTAACGCATAGTTCAAATATTTTTATTTTCCAAGGCCCGACTGAAGCGTTCCCCCGACGCGACGATCCCCCGACGCGACGACTGTAGTAAGGTCGACCACGTAACGCATAGTTCAAATATTTTTATTTTCCAAGGCCCGACTGAAGCGGTCCCCCGACGCGACGACTGTAGTAAGGTCGACCACGTAACGCATATTACGCGCGTCAGGTAGATGTCACTTTTTGTTATGGGGAAATGACAGTTGTGTTGTCCTAACGTACATACATACCTCTGGTATGTAAGATTAGTGTGAGAAGACAACTTTATACTTGCTAGGAAAACCCTTTTTTTTTTCTTGAATCCATGTGTCACAAAAACATTGCAGACAATAGTGATGCCGATGAATGTAGCTTAACAAATGTTTTGGCCGACTACGGCAGAACCGAAAGGGAGGGATACATTTTAGCAGTCAATGGTTGTATCTACCTGTTGGAACACAACACCGCACGCGTATAAAATACTGAACCGACGGTGGTAAATGAGGTGTCAATCGTTTCTAAATTATGGTTTGAGATTAACCGAAGTATGAAAAAAAAACCAGTTATTTACTCAGTAGTTTTCCATAGTCAGGTTACAGTTTATTAAACTTTTTATGCATGTTTTTTGCTACTTGGTCTAGACATTTCAACAGTGTCATTTCGAATTTTGATATCTTTGTTAAGTAATTCTTTTCGTAGTTGTTATTTTTAGTTAAGTATATGTTTTAATACACATTAACAAATGTTTACTGGTCCATGAGAGGAGGCCTAATATACCTATGCCCAGCAGTAGTGGGACGGGATTATTATTACTAGTTACTTACTGATAACTCCCATCCCTACTCGAGCACTAATTGTAATTCCATTAGGGTAAGAGCATATCCGAATTCTAAGCCGCGTCATCGAACTTCGAGGCACTTTGATAAGCGAGGCTTTCCAACTATGTTAGGTAATAAAGGATAGAGTAGACTTCAAAGATATATTTACAATATTGTATACATCTTTGACCTACACTGTCATCATGATCCGACTAGCGTTATTCCACGAGCCCGGGGTCCGCTTTGACAACTAATCCCAATATTTGGCATAGGCACTAGTTTTACGAAAGCGACTGCCGTCTGACCTTCCAACCCAGAGAGAAAACTAGACCTTGTTGTGATTACACCGGTTTCCAATAGCAAAATTATATATTTACGGCGAGGGCGGTATATTCCTGGATGAAGCGAAAGATTCTAGTAACGAGGGATTCGAGTGTTTACGCGCAGGCTGTAAATTATTTTGCTACTGACTGGAACATGCTGCTTCGACGAGGAAAATTGAAGTCCCTCATTTGAGGGCAACAATGGCTTTTTTCTGAATGGAAAATTCAGGTGTTAAATTTTGCTGCTTCGACGAGGAAAATTGAAATCCCTCATTTGAGGGAAACAATGGCTTTTTTCTGAATGGAAAATTCAGGTGTTAATTTTTTTTTTCCTGACTACCTTCAAATCAATACTTACCTCTATAATCCCATACCCTCAACCCTAAGAATTAGTAGTCCGAAAGGGCGCCCATTTACATACTCAAACATTGGGCCAATGTTTGCCAAACACTAGGTCGACACTCGGTTCGTTAAGGTTCAAAGTTCTTGCTCAGAACGAAAAGGTGTAACTTAGTAGGGAATCCTTGTGAGGTGGAACTTTTTCGGTGTAAAGGTTCCAGGTGCAGTGCAAAGCAGTGTTTGAGTGTTTAGGTAAAAATGAAGGGTAGTAAATTGGGCAACTTACTACGTAGATTGTCTCTTGCTGAGACTCTTATCTTTGGCCACCCTGACTTGACACAAAAACAAAGATTGTTCACATGTTTGGAACACGAAATAAATAATGAAATGCCTATGTAGAGATATATTTAATAGATAACTTATTAGTCTTATTACATATGATGTTTTTTGTATTACTTATACCCGCACGGGACAGGCAATGCCTAGTGTGGAGGTCAGCATAATTGTAATAGGCTATGTTTTAAAGAAATAAACTATTTGTATTTGGTCCGTGGGTTCTCAGCGCCCTCAATCTGTTCAAAGAACTAACAAAAAAAATTGCCGGCGTTTGAGTTATACTTTTTTTATTTTATTAGTCTATATTGTGCCCCATTGCTGGGCAAAAGCTTCCCCTTTCCCTTTTTTCCCCCACTCGTCTCGGTCCTTTGCTAGTGTTCGCCAATCTGTACAAAACGTATCAAGGTCGTCCCGCCATCTCCTTTTCGGTCTGCCTCTACCTCGGAAGCCATCTTGTGGAAGCCACTCGGTGGCTAATTTGGCCCATCGCTCCGCGTGCATCCGGCTGACATGTCCAGCCCAGTCCCACTTTGAAGTTATACTTAAGTAGTTTTATTTATTCATGTTTTAGTGATAAATCGGTGCCTAATTTTTACTGCATTTGTATTGATAGTATTTGTATTTGTTGAACTAGTGCACTAATATACCTCATTTGAATTACAGGTAAGTTCCATGAAGGCATACTTTGGTAAAGTATATATCCGTTGGTAAATGTATTTCGTATGTTTCGGCGTTTCCGCGGTTGGTTACCTGACCACGAAATTGCGCAACACATCGCAGTAGTAGTGTGTTTTTGAAGTTTTTAATATATTGTATCTTACTATAATATTATAAATGCGAAAGTTTAGATGTTTGGATGTTTGTTACTCAATCACGCTTAAACGGCTGAACCGATTTGAATACAATTTTGCACGAAGATAGCTTATAGCCTGGATTAAAATATAGGATAGTTTTTATCCCGGGTCCACACGGACGAAGTTAGTATGTAATAAAATAATGTCTTTATGTATTTTTGTTGCCTGATTGAAATAAATACACAGATTTTCCTGATATTCTAAAATATCTGCACTTATTCTGTACGTAACCCATTCAGGGCCCATTACGACACATAAATATGCATCAGACCGCCGTAGTCGCTTTCCGCTACATACGAGGAAAACCACGGGATCGGCTACGAGCGTAGCGCGTAGCGATTCTGGGCAATGAATGTGTTAAGTCATACACGTAGCGCTGTGTTGTAGCTCGTAGCAGCTTAACCCATTTGAGAAGCTACGTATGCTACGCCGTAGCGTGTACCAGAATTTGTTCGCTCGTAGATGCATAACTCATAATATATGTGCCTCCTGGCTTTGAGTGGTTTCAACTCCATATGTTGCGAAAACCGTCCGAAGCGCAGTGACGCACATATCGGTCGTGATTAGCGTTTGGGTTATAATGGGACTAAGTTCAGTAACGACGAAGTAAAATATGCAGCTATAGTATTATGGCTCCTCTACATGATGGCCCATCCTAATGGCCCACTAGGATGGGCCAGCGTGTGGAGAGGGTAGTGGTGTCAGATGGCTTATGGCGCGGCGATGCCTTTCTCCGTCTAACGCGTAGTTGCGTCCTGTACGATGGGTCGTGATGGCCCACTGTATAGAGCAGGCTTTAAAGCACTCGCATTACATAAAGGAGCTATTTTTAAATGTGAAAACTAGACAAACTATCATTCGCTTGAATCGAAACCGGATTTACAACAAATTGGCCAATTATTCGATATTCCCCCAAAACCGTTTCGCGTATGTACACCTGAATTTAACGCAATGCACCCGAGGGCATGTCGGGCGCGGTTCGCTGCGTTTACGTAAATACTGTCTATTATTACACGTTTTTTACTCTGGTGACGCAATGCCAGTGGGAAGGCGAAAAATGTTACCAAAATAAGTGTTGTTACATCGTTTCCAAGCTGCCGGCGTATTATTATTGCATACTACAAATACCTTAAAGACACTTCTTTGTAATGATGAATTTGAATGTTTTGATGTTTGTGTGATGATGAATTTAAAATACCTATTATCAATCAAAGGTTAATAAGAAACAGAGATAGTAATAAACTGCTGGTACCTAGTTTTACTAATTATTTTGGCCAGAGATGTAGAAAATATTTAGTGCCTAGGATCTATAATGAGTAGCCGTCGGATTTAAAGACCACAAGGATGACAACACAAACATTTAAAAAGAAATTGAGTAATTTTCTATTAAATAAAATAAAAGGTCAAATACAACCTTAAAAATACGTAAAAATTTTAAGTTAAGTTATAAAGTTAGTTAAGTTAACTTCATGTCATAAATAAAAATAAAAAAGTACTTGTTTAAGAATGAACTTGAACCGTTATCAATAGATTGCAACCTTGTACAATTGACACATGCAACTTAAAGCTAGGCAATGCACAGGACCCCGTTAGGGCATAGCAAACGTTACAGTTAATTAACAAATATTTAAAATATAAAATAAGTTAAAATTTATTTGACTAGTAAAAAAGGTAAAGTATAAAACATATAATAAAATAACAATCATTTTCTAAAATATTAAAATAATTCGTAAAAATAATTTGTAAAAATAATTTGTAAAAATAATTTGCAAAATAATTTGTACAAATAATTTGTAATAAATAATAGTTTAAAAATTAAAAATGTATAAAATGATAAAATTTTAGTCTAGGTAAAATTAATCCCATAAATTTAAATTAGTATCACATTTCACATAACAATATATTCTTTAGAAAAACATTATTTAACTAGGTAAAGAATTGTATTAAAAATTGTTTATCCACATTATTTCCTAATACAATTTCATATTAATTCACTAAAAGGTAAGAGAGTTTAAGTTAAATAGTATATCAACTACCTACCTAGCTTACACAAACATAAAGGAGCCTCGTCTGCCAACAAACAGCTCTGTGGTTTGGCAGAAGAATACATGTATTTAGTCGAAAGCAAAATTCGTGAATAAACTTTTTTTTTAAGGTATTTGTAGTATGGGCATTTGTTGCATAATTCAAATAAATTAATTAAATTACTGGGAACACAAATCACAGGATAAAATAGAGCATCATCATCATATCAGCCGTAAGACCTTCACAGCTGGACATAGGCCTCGCCCAAAGAGTGCTTCAATGACCGGGTCCTGCGCCTATCCGCATGCGGACTCCCGCGACCTTTACCAGATCAGTCCACCTTGTGGGGGGGTCTACCCACGCTGCGCCTGCCGGTACGTGGTCGCCACTCGAGAACCTTTCCGCCCCAACGGCCATAGGTTTTACGTGCAATCTGCCCCGCCCACTGCCACTTAAGTTTGGCGAGTCGGAGGGTTATATAGGTTACCTTGATTCTGCTGCGGATTGCCTCATTTCCGATGCGATCACGCAGAGATACCCTACCATACTCCTAGCATAGCCCTCTCCATTGCCCTTTGGATGACTTTGAGTTTTCTAATAAGGCCCATAGTTAGCGACCTAAATAGGTGCATTAAATAAGGGCCTACACAGCTGTATGTTCAAGTATTTATCTTAATATACCTACAAACAAAAACCAATTACATTGTTACCATTCGAATTTAATGACTGAAATTAAATTTGGAGTGCATGTTACATTCATTTGGTACGGATGATAATGGAAATTGATTTGTCTAAATTTGTCGCGCATGTTGGTTTTAATAGCGATTAAACGAGATGAATTTCAACTAAAACCGTTTAATTCTGGCACTCTTTGGGGGAGGCCTATCTCCGGCAGTGGGCGTCTTTCGGCTGAGATGATGATGATTTAGTCATTTTATTCATTGAACAATGTACATTGTGTTTGAATGATTATTAGCGTAAGACACAGTTACAATTATTATAGTGATTCTATGTATGCATACACCATTTCCACCCATTCAAGTACCCACCATTCAAGTATGTCAAATATATTACAATACGAAACTAGGACAACACGAGAAAATATAGTAATACTTAACCTTAAAATAAAAATTTATAATACAAATAGAATGTGTAAATTAGATACACGTCAATTTCACTAAATTCAAGCAATAATTAAATTCTTTGATGTCAAATATAATTTTACATAACAATTTCATCGGAGAAATAACAATATAATGATACTATACTAAATAACCACCTGTATCAAATATACTACCTACTCGACTACTGATACATCATTTTGATAAGGTAAGTTCGTCTACCGAATAGAGACACTTCCTCAGCAAAAAACCCTTGAGATTCCTTTTAAACATATTTAAACTCGTAATGGACTTTAACTCAACAGGTAACTTATTAAAGAGAGCAATTGCCTGATAGCCCGAGGAGTGCTTGACAATATTTAGTTTGCTGTTTATTGTTTGTGGTAGGTCCAACCTTCTGGTTGATAGGCGTTTATGTCTCTCTTCTAATGTTTCAATGTTATTCAGGTTTTTAATCAAATCGCTGAGAACTATAAGGACATACAAACCAGGAACAGTATAGATTCCACATTTCAAAAAATAAGGTCTGCAAGAAGTTATCTGGCGTATTCTGGCCATGGTTCGGACTGCTCTTTTCTGGCTCACAAATGCAGATTGGATTTGGGTCATACAGAGATTAAGGTTCGTGTTTTTTCTATGGAAATTGTACATGTGAAAGTTCCCTTTGCTCCTGCTACTTCAACGTTACGTAAGTTAGCCACAATTGATGCGAGAATATTGCCATGCATAAAAACATTTTCTGTTTAGCAGTTTTGAGTGGAACCTGTGCCCTTAAAATTAGGCGGGAATTTCAATATTGGTATCCCAGGCGAAGAGACGGGGCTTTACGATAGTTCTTGAGTTTACTCACCACATGAAAACTTACAAAACTACAACTCCCAGACTTTTCCTCTTCTAAAGAGATGTTAATGTGGCAGAAAACTTCATGTATCAAAACATCCCAACAAGAAGTAACAAATTTAATAATTTATACTTATAATAGCCCTTACGGGGGAAATGCTTAATCTAATAACGAAGTTCGACCGAAAGTTAACCTTACCCTCATAAATATAAATAGGATATATACTTATACATTCGAAATTCACGGCGAAGTAACAATTTATTTGAGAACTGATACGAAGGTATAGCATTTTGGAGATCTCATATGTAAATGTACTTTAAATATTAGCTGGGCATTCAGCGCAGAACTTACTAGTTATTAATGTTATTATACACTTACAATACTTACACTTAACTTACATACATTTTGCGGGTTAAAATATAGCCTATAACCATCCAGAAAGTCCATTGTACACGCAGGTGAAATGGTTTTTTAAATCGTATAAACGACATAAATGGGAATCGATTTCTTATTAATCGGGGTACATGCTTGTACGCGCATAAAGCTAATTAGACAACGAGCGCGAAACAAATACCAAATGGATTCCAATTCGTCGCCTAACAGTGGAATAGACCACCCGATATGTGTTTGACGTCTGTGCCAGCGGTCATAAACCTTTTATATAAACTTATGAAAACAACCCAGTTGTCACAGCAGGGCACGCTAGGGCCACATTAATGCCTTATCGACAGATCGCAGCCCAAAAACAATCATTAAGATAATCAATCAAACTTGCAACGGTAATTTTTTGATTTATTAGGGTCGTTATCTGATTGGAGAGGGTTTTATAAGCATGCTTAACGTAACGGTGTTGAAGATCGTTTTAATAGAGCACTTCACTTTTACACCGCTTGGCGAAGTGGGTATTTCGATACATAAATAAATAAAATAAAATAAATATTTGCGGACAATCTTACACAAGTCTACTTACCTAAACTAAGTATACAAAGCTTTTACTATGGGTACTAGACGACGATAAATATACTTATATAAATAAATACATACACTTAAATACAAAGAAAAATTCCATTATCCGGAAACAAATTTCGCGCTCTGCCCACAAATAAATGCCCTTATAGGGATTTGAACTTGGTACCTCTAGCTTCGTAGGCAGGGTCACCAATTAGGCTAAAGCTAAATAAGTACTAATATTATAAAGCCGGAAGTAAATTCTATCTGTTTTTTTGCACGCTTCAGCTAGAATTTGGCATCCGGAGACCTCAAGCACTTGACATAACATAGGCTTACTTTATTTTTCAAAATCCACGCCCTGGAAGGAGAGAGGAAGTTGACACGGAATGAATCTCACGCCGCGAGGACTGAAAATAGAGACAGAAAGAGAGATACCTATGCGTATTGAAACAGTTGAAAAAATAGTCTTTGTGTTCTTTTTAATAATGGTGGCATTATTTTTGGTAATTATTTGTCAATTGTATATTGGAGAGTTTTACTATATATTATCATCTCGGCTCTTTGTTATTATCAATCCTTAGGGCTAACAAGTATTGTATTATATTAGTAAGAAATTAAAGGCTACAAGAATAAAACAGTTTTTTCATATTATATTTAACCCCTCGACACATTCAAATTGACGCTGCCATTAGTTCATAAAACTCCTCAGTTAAAATGCAAGTTAAACTGCACAGTATTAATTGAAAAGTACGTTTGGTTTATTTTATCCTGCCGAAGCGCCATTTCCATTTACGACTTTAAATATTCATGAACACGGTCTACTTTGGAATAACCGGTGAAATGGAAATAAGCAATATGAAAACTCACTTCATGTAAGTGCTCAAGCGCCCACTCGCGTTATAAACGAACGCGCCCAGTACTGATGCTGCCATCTAGTGGTCGTCATTAAAATTACCCTGTATATTAATGTCTAGCCACCCTAAGACCTATTAAGGGTGGGTTGCACCACACCGTCTGAAATAGTAAAGGTGCAGATAGACTGTATAATTCGCACGTAACAGAATCGAGCACTCGCCGTTTTTAAATGTAGCGAACTGAAAACGAACCGCGCCAAGCATAGAGCCGAACACCGCTACTAACATTTTTACGATCATTCTAGCGAACGCTCTAGTCATCGGCGGAACAATCACAAAATGGCTCGGCTCGGCAAAAAGCTCAAAGGAAATCTACTGTCGTTTCGCTAGAATAATTCTTAAAAAACTGACCAAACTCTGCTCTATTTCCTATTGTAGTTGATTCCAAGTTCATTGGCAATTTTTTTGTCAATAGTCAACAGTGTTTATTTCGTAAACATGATGATGACTAAGTTTTTTTTGTGATGTCATTCGAACCAGTTTTTGGAGAGGAACAAATGTTTGTATGGGAGCAACTACAATTAAAGAACATAAATACCCAAAAAATTGAGACAAGGATTGACCTCGCTGGCGGCAGCGCAAAACGTTTCATACTGATAGATACACAGGTATGACGTCACAACTAACATTTGTTCTAATCGTACGGAAAATCTGGTAAATTGTTATTTCGGTCGCGAAATACTGCGTTTAAGTAGTTTGTTTCTATAAAAGTGTAAGGATTCTAGTGGTAGCTTTAAATTTACTCTTGGACAATTAAAAAAAATGCATATTTTTTCTAAACTTTCAAGGTTAATATTATGATTTTAGTTATATTTTATAATTTTACTTCATTACGATAGTTTGATGGTTTACTATCCATTTAGCATCACTACGTTATCAATTTGAACATGAGGCATCATGCCTATTAGAGGTGTATAGTAAGAAATATCGTTCCACTATGTTCTGTACAGTGTTCACCTAGTGATTCATTATTATTACTTAGAGCTCCGAAGAATACTCTGTGTTGAGAGTGAGGGATCCAAATTTTGTCTCTAACCTGTCAACACAACGAATACACGAATACACTGTCTCTAACCTGTCAACACAACGAATACACAAACCGATGAAGAGGTGCGTGCGTTGCTTCTGGATTCAAAGGCGACCATCGGTTACAGTGCTTACCATCAGGCAGGTCGTATACCTGTTTTCCACCGTCGTAGTAGGTACTGCTTTAAATTACGGACAAGCCTTTGATTATTTCAACTAGCTACCCGTGCGGCTCTGCATACAAACTTACAGACGCCTATACAACATAGGTATCACAGACAGCCCCATCTGCAGAGCCTGCATGGAGGCGGAAGAAACGACCAAATATATTCTACTGGACTGCAAGCAGGTAGAAGTATACAGGAAAAAGCACCTAAGACACACTACGGAACGCAGTCAGGAACACAAAGGCACTCACCAACTTTCTAGAGGAGCTGGGGTTGTTAGAGTAGCGTTACCCCACCATTTTACGCTCTGGATGTCGACTTGCGGAAAAGAGCCCAGTATAACTAACTAACTAACTAACAAACTTACGCTCGCAGCTTCACGCTCACGAAACTTTAACCCCTTTATTATTAACCCCCGACGCAAAAAGAGTTTGACTTGTCTGTGTATCTGTGTGTCTGTCTTTGGCATCGTAGCTCCTACCTACCTCATAAATGAATGGACCGTTTTTTTAATCCGAAAACTGCCGTAATGGAGATTGTTATTAGCTACGTTCTAACAAAATCGAAACAATAGTTTTGTGATATTGAACTTTGAAATTAAAATGTTGGAATATTTATAATTTTTCAAAATTGTTAATTATGCTGCAATAGACTAGCTGCCCTCGCGGCCTTGCCTGCACATTGCAAAGAACGCAGATAAACCCACGGGGTAAAACATGACCATAGCCTATGACCATCCGGAAAGTCCATCCTATACAGTGGTGAAAGAGGTTTTGAGTTCGGATAAGCG
Source organism: Epinotia bilunana (assembly GCA_947049275.1). Classification (NCBI taxonomy): domain Eukaryota; kingdom Metazoa; phylum Arthropoda; class Insecta; order Lepidoptera; family Tortricidae; genus Epinotia; species Epinotia bilunana. Next base: position 8,520,255 of record OX346275.1, on the reverse strand, counting down.
ATTCCGGATATTACCCATTGTATACAAACTAAAGGCCTCCACACACCGAACGTGGGTCGTGCGCGGCGCGGGGCGGGCGCGGGTCGTGCGCGGCGCCGGTCGGGCGCGGCGCGGGTCGTGCGTGGCGCGGGTCGGTAGGTATCTCTCTCACTAGCAACGTATTTAATATCTCTCTTACTATCTCTATCACACAGTGGCGCGGGCCCGCGCTACTGTGCGATAGAGACGCCGCGATAGAGGCGCCGCCCCCCGACCCGCGCCGCGCACGACCCGCGTTCAGTGTGTGGAGGCCTTTACAATCTCTCAGACTTTTTCTTTTTATAATATAGTATAGATTAAAGAAATATTGAAGTACCTACTAGCTTCTGCCCGCGACTCCGTCCGCGTGGAACTCGTTTAAATATCGTAGCTCGATACAAACTTTCACCCCCTCAGGGGGTGATTTCCGGGATGAAAACTATCCTATGTCCTTCCCCGGGATTCAAACTATCTCCATTTTTCATCTCAATCGGTTCAGCGGTTTAAGCGTGAAGAGGTAACAGACAGACAGACAGACAGAAACACATTCGCATTTATAATATTAGTATGGATTTAATACACCTATTTATACATATTAAACGTCTGTTTTGTTAAGAGCAACCACCAAAACAAAACTCTCTAACAATCATTCCATTCTTCTCAGTTATCCGCTATAATATTTACTTTTACAAGCCGTTTCATATCAAATCTAATAGTAAGTTGGCAGCGAACTCCACTGAAGAGTCCATTAATATCATTGGATTGGTAACCCTAGGATCTAGGTTATTGGCTAGCTGACGATATCCGTTATTGCTTCCATTATATAATATTATTAGCCGTATTATACAAGTATAATTAATTCGTACTACTTAATATGTAAAAAATAGTGGCTACGCCAAATCCAAATCTTGCGATTAGGTGTCAGAGCGAATCCCGAACTCATTTAGGGCACAACCGGGAAAAACGCTAGAAGGCTGATGATCCTACTAATCCTACTAATATTATAAATGCGAAAGTTTAGATGTTTGGATGTTTGTTACTCAATCACGCTTAAACGGCTCAACCGATTTGAATGAAATTTTTCACGAAGATAGTTTATAGCCTGGATTAAAATATAGGATAGTTTTTATCCCGGTTCCACGCGGACGAAGTCGCGGGCGGAAGCTAGTAATATTATAAATGCGAAAGTTTAGATGTTTGGATGTTTGTTACTCAATCACGCTTAAACGGCTTAACCAATTTGAATGAAATTTTGCACGAAGATAGTTTATAGTCTGGATTAAAATATAGGATAGTTTTTTATCCCGGGTCCACGCGGACGAAGTCGCGGGCGGAAGCTAGTGTATTATAAATCGAAAGTAACGCCTCCTGGGGGCCTAGACAAGGTTACAATCGACAAGCGCTAACGCCAATAGAAAACTAATAAAATGTATGGGAATGACAGATGTTAACGAAGTGTTTCGTTGGCATCAGTCATTCCCCTACATTTTATTATTTTCTTTTGGCGTTAGCGCTTGTCGATTGTAACCTTGTCTACGGCCCCTGAGCTGTCTGTCTGTCCGTTGCTTTTCACGCTTAAACCGCTGAACCAATTTAGATGAAATTTGGCATCGCTATATAGTTTGAGACCCTAGAAAGGGCATGGGATAATTATTATCCCCGTAATCATCTCTGAAAGTGGTGACAAAATATATGGGAAGCGATATTTAAGCCTACGCCTGAAAACGTTAATAGCAATTACCCTCTAAGACGATTAACGAGATCTACGCGGACAAAGTCACGTGCAAAAGCTAGTAGGTACTAATAGAATTGTGAAAATGTGCATACATACTACACACATGATTATTCTGCTTAGGCGGATCTAACTAACTAACTGTGTAGCTACTTATTTTACTATTTTGTACCTACTCCTTTTTAACCGACTTCAAAAACAGGAGGAGGGTCTCAATTCGGTTTTTTTAATTATTATTTTTAATCTCAGAACTCCGTAGTTTATCAACCGATTCGTGTTTTTTTTGTAATTATATATGCTTCTAGGTTAGTCCCGTTCTTTTTAAAAATACTCAATACTCAATCAAATATTGCATTCCACAATGTTAGTTTACAGGGTTTTAGGTAAACTTAAGCTTTAGTTGCTAAGTGATGAGGATAAAACTTAATTGTGGACCCTGTTGGGCACCGCAAAATTAGTGAAGAGAAGACGACTTGTCATACTTATGTAAAGTTCTGCTTTTTATAATTTCTATATTCTGTGCAATGTTCAAATTATAAAGAGCATTATATTTAAGTATCAAAATTTGTTTATTGCACATTTATTTGTACATACTTTTTTTATAGGAACTTGGTTTTATGTATTATTTGTGTATAAAATGAGTTTAAATTTCCGTTTTATTTTAGTTTCCATCCCATCCTCACAATCCAGTTGAATGATGGGATCCATGAGGAATTGAAGGAGCTCCTCAAATATATTAGGCACGCATGTAGTAATTTTGGTATTTTCTATTATATAGCAACTAATGAAGTGCCAAAGGTCTCAGAATCATACATACATACATACATGTAATCACGCCTCTTTCCCAGAAGGGTAGGCAGAGATCACGGATCTCCATTTGCTTCGATCCTGACAAACCACTTTCGCTTCACTCACTTTCATAACATTTCTCACACATGCTCGTCGGTTTAGGGTACTTTTGACCTGGCCTTTTAGTAGTAAGATTTCTCCAATTTGATCGGAAAAAGTTCGCCTAGGTCTTCCCCTTCCAACTTGCCCTTCCACTCTTCTTATATACACTCTCTTCGTTAATCTTCTTTCATCCATCCTCTCTACATGCGCAAACCACCATAACATACCCTTCTCAATTTTCGTGACTATATCTCCATCAATTCCACACTTATCTCTTATTACACTGTTTCTGACTCTAGCTCTCAATTTCACTCCATACTTACTTCTCAACGCTCTCATTTCTACTGCATTAACTCGGCTTTGATGTCTTTTCTGCCACACCCAACTTTCACTACCATACATAAGTGTGGGCACCAACACTCCCCTATGCACAGCCACACGTGCTTTTTGTGATATTTTCTGGCTGCCCATAAAGGCGTTCAGTGCCCCATTCACACAATCTCAGAATCACCTTTCTTGATGAATCGACTGAACTCCTCAAATATTGTCACACACAGCGATTTGGTTTTTTTCTTTAATAATCAATCATCATATCAGCCGGAAGACGTCCACTGCTGGACATAGGCCTCCCCCAAAGAGTGCCACAATGACCGGTCCTGCGCCACTCGCATCCAGCGGACTCCCGCAACCTTTACCAGTTCATCAGTCCACCTTGTGGGGGACCTACCCACGCTGCGCCTTCCGGTACGTGGTCGCCACTCGAGAACCTGTCCGCCCCAACGGCCATCGGTTCTACGTGTAATATGCCCCTCCCACTGCCACTTCAGTTAAACGATTCGGAGGGCTATATCGGTTACCTTGGTTCTGCTGTAATAATCAATGTTCATGTGATAAAGTGAAAAGGAAATGTGGAAATGCTCATGTGCCTTGGCAGAGTACTGAATTGAAGTTGGTTAAATTAAAACTTTGTTTATGAAGTAAATTATTCAAAAGTCACTTAAAAATGCTTTCCTCTTTATCATATCTAAACACACCCTATAACGTACGCATGATGTATCGACATCCTACCTTTGCACACACACACACACACACATACAAACGGTTTTTTAATCTACCCCCATTTATGAATTTTTCGTTTTTCAGTACGGATGGAACTAAAGGATTCCCTCTGTTGCTTAATCCATTATATAACACGGCCTTGCGAAAAGGTCATGTGGCCCTGAGTGAAAGGGATGGTTTTATTTGAAAGCCCACGTGTAAGACGGAGACGGCTGTATCTGGCACATCATTTACACATCAGGTGACCGGCTTTGCGAGGCGCGCTGACTTTCAGCTGGTAAATTGCGAGTCGGAGAATTATATAGAGTTGATAAAATATTAGTTAATTATATTTTTGGTGCTGTTCAAGGATTTCAACCAAACGGGACTTTGCATCGTATAATGAAGCATCATCGTACAGATAAATACATATGTACCTTAAAATAATACACCACATGCTTATGTTCCGTTTGAAACCCAAACGCTGAACAGAAAGACTTTCGGACATTGATTTTGCCGTCGTGCTTCGCAATATTTAAATGGTACGCGTGCGATAGACACAAATAGAGTTGAGTCAATTGGCCGATATTCTTTCTGTTCTGTGACCAGGCTTTCGTTATAGTAATGTAATTAAGTATGCATGTTTCAAAAATGTGTTTTCGTTTAAAGTTTTGGCACCGCTTTATACGTCACTAACTTTCCTTATTAAAATAGTTAGGTATGTACTTAAGTTACGTAATCTATGAGGGAAATTGTACGGTAGTAGAATGGGATGAAAATACCTCGTGCTCCATCTGATACATATTCAACGCGCAGGGATTTTTGAGGCCAACACTAACATGATAATTAAAATTCTATCAGTTCTTAGTGCGAATATGAAATTTTTTATACTCGTCGACCTTAATGTTTGAATTAGAAAGAAAGAAAGAAAGAAAACATTTATTCGTGGACAAAACAATGGGTATAAAAACAAAACACAGTAACGTAAAGTAGCAGGGTCCACGAAAAGGCCCCGACTCAGCATGGTGCTAACCTAGGAGGCCAGCGCTGGTCTTCCGTCGGAACCTTTACATGAGTTACCTCCTGGAAGGCAACACAAAACAAATAATTATATTATAATAATAAGATAATAATAATAATTAAGACTTCGTACTTAACTTAAATCACAAACTTTTTACTATGGAGCTCCCAACTCAACATTTCAGAACTGTTGAGACGACTAAAATGAAATGGACTAAGCACGTGGCGCCTTTACTGAACTATAATGTATTTGACCAATAGGACGCCGTCATGAGAAAGTCAAAAGGTAAATAGACATCAATGCACAAAAAAGATAAAGGCGTTGGTTGCACTTCGTTTTCAATAGATACCAAGTTGGTTTAATTAGTTCAGTTGACTCGTAGAAAAAGTATTGTATACAATAGTTATATAATTAGCTTTTTAAGTCTCGTACCTTAATTAGGCCACTCAGCAAGCTTCGTGGCCTAAACGTGGTACTCGACTGAAAAAGCATACATTATATAACGATTGCATAAAATACTATTGCTTTCTTTCCGTTACAAGAGGATTTAGTTACCAAAAACTCACTACGCAGTATAATTTATGTACTAGCTTCTGCCCACGAGTCCGTCCGCGTGGAACTCGTTTATATATCGTAGCTACATACAAACATTCACCCCCAATTTCCCCCCTTGGAGGGATGATTTCCAGGATTAAAACTATTCTATGTACTTCCCCGGGTTTCAAACTATCTCTTTATCGATAATTTTATCTAAATCGGTTCAGCGATATAAGTGTGAAGAGGTAACAGACAGACACACTTCGCATTTATAATATAAGTATGGATACTTATTGGATTTGCATCATGTGTGCTGAATAGGTAATTTACGACCCTAGGGCACTGAAACAACCCGTTCTAATTACGACTTAAGGGGCTACCCGAGGTTTCATCGATTTTTGACAAGTTTTGAATCATATCTCCTACTTTTGCACTACAGATAGAATTATTAAGTGCAGCGGCTATCGCTTCCTCAATCTTTTATCTCCATTTCTTCTACCAGATTTTGAAAGAAATGATTACTTAATTTTGTATGATATGATTTTTTTAAACATTGTCTAAAAAAACACTTATTTCGTATCTCTATTGACGTTAAAGATCTAACATACACGAAATCTACATATTTGGGTTCGTCTATGACGTCTCTAAAAATGTGTCTCATTTTAAACTAATTAACACAAAAGTTATAACCAGAAAACCAGTTTTTAAAAATTATTCAACTTTGATGCTAAATATCTCGAAAACAATGAACTTTAAAGTAATTATATGGTATACTATATTGCTTAAAGCCGTTGTTGTTAATATAATAAGCTACAAAAAACATTACAATACTAAGGGATTCAGATCGAAGGTCATTGGCGTATGGGAGCCCCTTAAAAATTACTATTACAAAATCAAATAAATATGGAACGCATTGTACGGATATCAGGTTTACCCCTTCGCACCCTGAGTGTGTGGAAGCGGTATTAACAGCTCTACACATTCCTCAGAAGGGCACGGCATGTTGAAAAGGCATCTCTGAGCCTACGGACACTCATACACTATTCAGGGCCCTCACCCGCTTCTAATTCCGTGCAAAACATCTCTCCACTAACTGTTAACTAAACTGGGGACATACAAAAGTTTCCGTAGTAAATATTTACGGACCAACTTGCGAAGTTTTACTTTTTTTGCACTTTGACTTCGCGTTCGGTTTTTGCAAGTTTTCTCGTTGGAAGTTTACAATACATGTGAGCTTTAAATTTTATGTTAGCTGCCAAAGAATGATGTTATTTAGCTAGTTTTTATCGTGGTTTCTTCCGGGTAACTTGGTTAGTAACTAATCGCCCTTTGATGTATATCTCACTTGGCAATTTAACTCATCATCATCCTCCAAGCGTTCTTCCCGGGAGGTGTCCTAAAGGGTCCCAGGGTCCACTTTGACACCTAATCCTACTTGTCAATTTTCAACCAGTCTTGCGCCCCATATCCAGCGGAAGGGCGAGCTTTACCAATAATATTTTAGCGTTTTTGAGGCTGGACGGCTTTCCATGCCGAAGTTTTTCATATAGTTTTTTTTTTCAGATTGTATAAATAAATATTAGGGGACAATCTTACGCAGATCGAACTAGCCCCATGGTAAGCTCCAATAAGGCTTGTGTTATGGGTATTAGACGACGATATATTTAATACTAGCTTCCGCCCGCGACTTCGTCTACTTATATTTAAAAATCCAGGCTATAAATTATATCCGTGCAAAATGTCATCCAAATCGGTTGAGCCGTTTAAGCGTGATTGAGTAACAAACAAACATCTAAACATCCATACTTTCGCATTTATAATATTAGTAGGATAATAGGATTCAGAAACAAACATGTCATGTTCATCACATAAATATTTGCCCTTACCGGGATTCGAACCCAGGTCCTTCAGAATCGTAGGCACCGTCACTGCCCACTAAGCTAACCGGTTATCAATTATGATAAGGGATCTCTTCCAGCTAACCTTTGAGCAATTGAGAGGAAGGTCATTTGTGCTGAATGACAGTAAATTGGTCTAAATTTATGTGTTGAGTCAAGTTGATAGAATCGATTTATATGTTATCTCGCACGCACACTTTCAAAGTAACTACTATTACAAAGTATTAAGATTATTAAGTATATTACAAAGTACGAGTAAATAACTCGATAGGTACCCAATTCTTGACAAATTAAATTGAGATTGGCTGGTTAGCTCTGCAAATATCAAAACTTTTTCAATCTAACTAAATCGTTTTCAGATTTATAATAAAAGTTTTGATTGGAGTAAGTTACTTTTAGTTATTTCTTGAAGTATATGTATTATTTTGTCTTTTAAATAGCTCGTATTAGTATTTTACATAACCAATAAAAAAAAATTTTTTTGCTTAACATATGTTCGTGTATAATTACGGAGTTTGGAGTATTGCATCCCTAGTCAGTGTGGAATGACAGTCCGGAATTGTAGGTTACTATGTATATTACCTTACGAATTCTCAATCTGTATTAACAAAGAAAACCACACATTGAAATAATTATGCTAAAATCTCATGGTTTGGCAATATACGATGATGAGGCCATAATTTCATGGGTAAGGAAGTGTGTAAATCTTCATCGTCGCAATGGAGTCAGGGTTGTCAATTTACGGTAGCAAAACATAAAATTTTTCGTTATAATAGATTGATTGTATGATACAATCATGATCACAAACTCGTAAAATCGTGACACAAAGACAGGGAAGAAGGGGATAGCTTTGGTGTTCTCTCGTTTTAATTTTAACTCAGGCATCGGGAGCCTGTAGTGTACCTCCTCTAGCTCTGCTGGGCAAAGCCCCCCCCCCCCCCCTTCCAGTGTTCTCGGTCCCGAGCTTCTTGTGGACTTAGCCCGGTATGTACTTGTAACGGTGCGACGAAATCACGGAGTGCGTCGCCCTGGCTTCGTCAAGTAAGTGGGCAACTTGATTGTTACAAGTCTTTAAGTACTTATAAAAATGAGGGTACAAGCACTTGTTGCTGGCAACCCTATTTAAAATAATGCGGCAGTACCGAGCGCCTTAAAATTAATAGCCGCATTAAGATTAAGCGCGCTTCCGACAGACAGACCGTTTTTACAGCGGGATATTGGGGCGCTTTAACGCTGACAAGTACAGTCGAATCCGTGGGTACAACCTGGAAGAAAAAATCTGTAATTGGAAGGTTGTCTGGAAGAGATCGCCTTTTAGCGATAATACCGCCTGTTGTCTATTATTTATATTCAATTTGCCTCTATTTCTATTATGTACTTTTTTGGTGAGAAATAAAGTACATTTGTATTGTATTGTAAATAAAATAAAGATGAAAACAATAAAAAAGCCTTTTATTTCTACTACATATTTTACAAAGTAGGTTATTGATATAATTGTAACGTTAAATAAAAATAAATAAATAAGAGTAACGGTTTTTATTTAAGTAGTAGCAGCCTCTTTGGCGTAGGCGCCCCTTATCTTTCCAGAGTGCTCCTGTCTGGCTTTACCCATCCAGGGTGGACCAAGCCCATGTGTGAACGGATCTGTCCATCATATTGTATTGTTTTGTGTTGTAATTCACAAAACTCGCACTATATTATTACTACACCAAAAGAAGACTGCCAAACAGGGGAAATAAACCGTGGAAAAGCGAATTTTGATATAGTTGGTTGTAGGTAAATCTGTTTAAAACAACATACTATAATTTACTTTAAAAACAAAGTTTTAACCGACTTCAATTTAGTACTCCGCCAAGCCACGAGAACATTTCCACATTTCTTTTCCCATTTACCACATGAACTGATTTCCGAGAGCAAATGCATTGATTATTAGAGAAAAAAAACCCAATCGCTGTATGTGACCCGATAATATTTGAGGACTTCCGTCGATTCCACAATCACCCTTGGCACTTCATTAGTTGCTATTTCAACGGAATCTTATCAGAATCTGTGATATAGGTACTTTTGTACTTTTAAGTACATAATTGAGGAATTCCATAAGTCATCTGTGGTCTTCATCATCAATTCCACTCCACCACTTTATGATTTCCGGATGTAAATACACGAGTAATAATAGAAAATACCAAAATCACTACACGCGTGCCTAATATAATTGAGGAGTTCCCTCAATTCCTCATGGATCCCATCATCCAATTGAATTTCCAAAAAAATGGGACCCACCTGGAAGCATATACTTACAAACAAAAAAAATATTTTACGAATCGGCTCATCAATGACGGAGTTCTGAGGTAACAAACATTGAAAAAAAAAAAAAAACAACCGAATTGAGAACCTCCTCCTTTTTTTGAAGTCGGTTAAAAAGTACTTCAGGGTGGGGGTTGAGCTAACGGGTATAAGGGGTGTGAAGGGGCCTTTTTTTAGGGTTCCGTACGCAAAGGGTAAAAGGGGACCCTTTTACTAAGACTCCGCTGTCCGTCCGTCTGTCCATCTGTCACCAGGCTGTATCTCATGAACCGTGATAGTTAGACAGTTGAAATTTTCACAGATGATGTATTTTTGTTGCCGCTATAACATTAATGTGCTCGGGTCAACGAAGCCAGATCCTTCTTGACCGCGGTCAAGGTAGAGGACGATATCTAATGGCGGGTGGTATGCATCACGTTTTGGTACTAGTCCGCCACCCTCAATTTCCTTAATACCGGTAATTCGAACTCGTTCTGTCACAAGCACCACGTCTAGCTTACCTCCATACATATTTTCCACTTCGTTCATCTCTTTCAAGCCAGATACAGTGAGAAAGTAACAATAATAATGTAAAACATTCTGAGAAGTATACAACGGATTCAGATTAAGATCTCCTAAAATAATGATATTATCATTTAGTGTCCCGATTACAGATTCCACCTTTTGAAACCATGTCATAAACACATCGTCAGAAGCACTCGGGTGAATATATGCTACACAAATATGTAAGAGCGTTTCACCTATCCTTAATGTGGCCCAAAGATCTTCGCCATCAGGGGTCTCGAACTCCTTGCGCCGCGTCGTTTTTATGCCTGGGCGACAGGCAAGTAGCACGCCTCCGCCACGTGCACCGGTAGCACGGTCCCGTCGCAACAGACTCCACTCAGAGCTAACGACTTCTGGGTCATCGACAGATTCCGTGAGAAAGGATTCGGTTACTGCGACGATATCACAGTTTGGACAGAGAAAGTTCTGTCTGAAATGTTTGAGTTTAGAGTTTAAGCCTCTAACATTCTGATAAATAATGTGTGTAATGGGTCTGGTTAGTGAGTGAGAAAGTCGATTGTCTCCGAAATATAATATCTGAGCACTTAGATAAAGGGTGTCAAGTTGATGTGCTCTACTTCGACTTCAAGAAGGCCTTTGACCAAGTCGATAACGATATTTTGCTCAGTAAACTATGCCATATCGGCTTCTCACCAAGACTGTTAAAACTGTTTGCCAATTACCTGAGTGGTAGGCAGCAGTTTGTAAGGCATGGGTGCTTTGTGTCGTCACCCTATTCCACTAAATCCGGTGTTAGTCAAGGATCTATCCTTGGACCACTCTTATTTGGCGTTATGGTCAATGACCTTGACTCAGTACTCAAACACACCAAGTGTCTTCTTTACGCAGATGACCTTAAACTTATGCATGGTGTCCAGCAAATGGCAGATTGCACAGCAATACAGGAGGATATAAATTCAGTCCTACAATGGAGTACATCGAATAAGCTGCATTTCAATGTTCCCAAATGCTGTGTTATGTCCTTCACTCGTTCGGTGAAGCCTATTACTGCCCAATATATGCTGAGATCGGAAGTCATAACTCGCGTAACAACTGTTCGAGACCTCGGCGTTATTTTTGATATGTCTCTTACATTTCATGACCATATCAAGCGGCTAGCTACTGATTGTTACAGGCGACTGGGATTTGTTATTAGAAATGCGTGTGATTTTAATGATCCCAGAGCAATCACGCTGCTGTACACGGCCCTTGTCCGGAGTAAGCTTGAGGTGGCAAGCATCATATGGAACCCAGCTGAAAGTACTTACGCCTTATTATTGGAGAAAGTACAGAAAACCTTCCTGAGGTTTATGTATAAGAAACTGTACTCCCTCTACCCTTTCTTGTACCCTACCAAGTTCCTGCTAGGTTCTCTGGGCTTTAATTCTCTTGAAGTAAGGCGTAACTACAATCTTCTGGTGACCACGTGCAGAATCTTACGTGGCGACACCGACTGCCCGGATCTAGTGGCACGAGCCGTAAAACTCACTATACCTTTTGTGCCCAAAGCAGTCCTGCGACCGAGACGTCACACTCTCCTGGCAGTCCCATCAACTCGTACTGTAGCACACAGAAACTCCCCTGCTATTCGGGCACTAAAACTGTTGAACTCGCTTCTGTCACAAGCACCTGAATGTGATGTATTTGCTAGTCGATGGGCGAATGTATGTCACATGTGTCTGAGATACTGCGAGACGATGGATGTTTAAATATTATGGTTTTTTCTTTTTCTTTTTCGGTTTTTACATGTTAATAATTATAAATTGTACAGTGCTTTGGTTTCTTACTGTCAACTGTAATAATTTTGTATGATTACATAAATAAAATTAAATAATAAAAACAGAATAAAGTAGATAATTAAGGGGACGCGAGTATGCGCGTCCCCTTAATCCATTGTTGTATAACAAACGTGATTTGTTTGCCATTTTTATAGATAACGGTACGGAACCCTTCGTGCGCGAGTCCGACTCGCAATTGGCCGGTTTTTGTTTTTCGTAAATAACTCGTAATCGGTGGCCCATACCAAAAAGTTTATCTCCATAAAATATTCTCGAAAATAGATTCTATGCACTTTTTCGCTGGGATCAATATTTCAACGGATATGGAGGGAAAAAGATGGACAATAAAAAAAAAACCTATAATTTTCTAATCATTTTCTAAATCTAAATTACCATCATCGTCGATGGTGTGTTCGATGGGGGCTCCGTTAGTGCAGCCCCCCCTATTCTGTAACTTATTTTAAGCTCACCTCAACGCTCACTCACAAATATATGTTAACACCTCAATGCACACTAACTAAGCGTAGGTAGAGGTCTAGTTTCGTGACGGTTGATCGGCGGTGTGAGCCGCTTTAGCGCGTAGCGAATAACAACCCAGGAGTCGGAGCATACACCGCAAACTCTGGAGCAGGGCTGTTCGCTACGCGCTAAAGCGGCTCACCCCGCCGGTCACCTGTCACGAAACTAGACCTCCGCCTACGCTTAGTTACTATTCATCGTGGTGTCAAGATATATTTGTTGTTGAGCATTGAGGTGATCTTAAAACAAGTAACAGAATAGGGGGGCAGGCAATTCCTGCTTTACAGCAGCGCATCGCACCCCACACCCAGTCGTTCATCGGCAAAATGTCTTGAGAATGGAGTTAGGTACCACTGGTTAGAACGCTGAATAGCGGTATTTATCGAGGGGTTGTTCCTGGACGCTTAGTAAATCGCCAGAAAGAGCTTCTCGCCGGCCTGTTCAATACGCTCAGGTGATGAGGGCTCACTGAAAATAGCCGGAGTAAACATTATGCCGATAAGACCTCACCGTCAGTGACAGCTCCGTAAGATGAGCCGTGGAAGCGGGATGGAGCATTTACAGACCGAGCTGCGCGGTCCTGCGGGCCCGCGCTCGACGTGAAGCGGCTTTTAGACCTGGCTAAATGCAGTTCAGCAACTTCACTCACACTCACTTAGAGCGAGATGGTTTATCTCCACTCTGCCACTTAAGGTATCGTGCACCGGGCCTTGAAAAATAATCTTATCTAAATCAGTCTAGGGCCGTAAAAGGAAGCGTCACCGGTAAATCATCGTATGCAGATTCCCTCCAATAAATTATCTTTATCAAGCGCCGTGGAATTAAAATCGCGGCCACAAAGCTTTTAAGCCCGAGCTTTCGAATTAATCATTTAATAAGCTCGAGTGCAAAGTTCATCATCACGGGGGCAATTATTTGAGCTTTTTGTGGTAACATTCGGTGAATTATGTGAAAAAGAACAAACCTCTTTGTTAAGTTCTGCTACAGTATCTGAAAAATGTAACCTGGTATGTATGTATGTATGTATGTAAACACTTTATTGTACACAATAACAGGTTAAAGAATATACATGTCACACAATAGATCAAAGTACAAAGGCAAACTTATCCCTATAAGGGATCTCTTCCAGCTAACCTTTGAGCAATTGAGAGGAAGGTAGGTAGACCGAGATAGGCAAACTTATACCGTGTACACAAACACTGAGAAAATGAAAACAAAACCTAATAGATACCTATTAAGTTTTATTTTCATTTTCATTTCAGTCAATTAATACTAATTCTAGACAAATAAAACATGCCAATACACACATACATGCCTTTTCGCTTTAACTATGTACTTAGTTTCACAGGGTGCACCTATACTACTTTTGTGTAATTGTTTATACTTTGGGGTAATACAGTAGAGGTAGAAACGATTTTTAAAATCCTAAATAATAGTTTAATTCTTTCTATGATATTTTTATATTAATATAAATAAATATTTTGAAACAATCTTACACTAATCGACCTAGTTATACTCGTATAGATAAATAAATACTTAAATACATAGAAAACATCCATGACAAGGAACAAATATTCGTGCTCATCACACAAATAAATGCCACGGAGAAACTAGTTATTTTTGTAACCGTTTTTCAAAACAGTTTTGTGATTTAAAAAAACGGTTACGTTTCGTTTCACGGTAAAGTCGAAACGGCCAGCTCTACTCTAAATGCGTCTGTTCTCTACAAGTTGCATTTCTCAATCGATTCTCGTGAATTATTGTGAGCAGGTTCGATAATTATATATGTTTTTAAAACGACAGGTTCAGGAGGTCAGCACAGCTCACAGAGCCACAGTGCTACTTCTGAAAGTTAGTGTACATCATAATGCCATCTCGCTCTTAGGAGCATCCCAATGGGGGAAGTACTTCCACCCAGGGATCGGAAACCGGTGTTTTTTGTATGGGAACGAAAACGTCATTTTTTCGTTCTCTGTTAATTATTTCATTTCTGATTGGGCAATCTAAAAATACGCAGTCGTTACCTCAAAACACAACCGAGTCCTACATATGAAGTATAAAATAATTCGAGATATGTGGTTATTTCGAGGTTTTTGCAAAAAACCGGTTCCGATCCCTGCTTCCACCTAGCCATTCGTCCTTTACAGGCAAATACGGGTGTAGACAGTAAATAAAATAATCAATAATGTCATATTTTCTCGAAAAAGGATTAAAAATGTAGTCCAATGGAGAAAAAAATCAACGCAAAAGGATAAATAATCACGAAGTTATGTGTCCAAAGTTTTAAGAAGGGGTATGTTCTGTCCCTTTTTGGCAAAACGCAACTTCATATGAAACGATGACGCTTGAAGATTGTGACGTCACTAGAAGCTGGCAACGTGCCGCGCCCCATCGTGTTCGGCGCCGCCGTCGACGCGACCCGCCGCGGCAGCCTCGCGTATCGTGACGTCACACACTGTTTGAGTTTTCTCTCTCAAACAAGCAATCTGAATGGGATTTTCGTCACTGGGCATATTTTTTTGCCTTCTTTCTTTGGAGTAATAATAATTTTCGATCTACATTACCCTATTTCGAGAGGTATGAATGCTTTTCGTCCGACGTAAACGCAATCATGCTGCCTAGGCGGAAGACCGCAGCCACAATAACACCATTGCTCGCTCTAAAATTATGTATGTATGTATGTGGTGTTGTGTTTCTCGTCGGTGTGTTCAACAATTCCCGAGGGTGCGCTGTGTTGGACGAGGGATCTGCATGTGTGTCTATAGTCCGACCGCTTCACTGAGTCCTCGCCTGCGCGGCGCGCGGTGGGGTATATAGCGGGGGACCCCCCTCCCTGTATATATCTCCTCGCTGTATGCGTGTTTGCCATCTTTGTTGTAAAAGCAGAACTAATAAAGTGATATATAATGGATATTAAATCTATTATTGACCTCTTTGAGGTTACTCGACGTTTCGGCTGTGTAACATTACTTGACTTTTGCGTCGTGACTTGAGCGTTGTTCCAAAAATGCTACAAAATGTACAATCTTTGAAAAGATTTTTTTTTTCACTGTATTGCGTTTCCGTTGTAATAATTATGAAAAATTGTGACATATTTTTATAGTCGACTGTACAATCCAATAAGTTTAAACTGAAAAGTGACAGGCCGCATACACTTCAAATTATTTCAAATCGACGTGACCGCTGTTCGAATTTCACTTGACGCGCCATTCATTTGTTTCAGTCAGTCTAGTTGGTGGCAGTAAGGCATCTTAGGTCGGCTTCAAGTGAAGCTTTTAAGTGTTCAATTTAGTTAAAAACAATGAGGGAAATCGTACATATACAGGCGGGGCAGTGTGGGAACCAGATTGGCGCAAAGGTATGTAATGTTTTTATATTCTTGTAGTTTTCGAACGTATGTCGTTGGCGCTAATGCCAATATTACGCCCTGAAGCATCGCGTTTGTATATGCCCTTCGGTAATAATGGCATAAGCGCCAGCGACAACAAGATTTTTTTCATGGAAAACGCCAAATATATTTAGTTAAGTACTGTGTCTCCGACAGCGATCGTGCAATCTTCAAACATTGCATATCGTCTGCTGTAGGACGCGGTGGATCCGACAAATCTGACGACAATCCTTCACACAAAATAAAAAAAGAACTGCACAATCGTCGTTGGAAACATAAGTACTGTGTATTTTGATTTTATTTTGATATCCCTTAACTAGCAAAACGAAATAAATTTCCTCCACGCTAATTTCATTTATCTAGTTTCAAAACTAAACTTGCCGATTATTCTTCTGGTATTTTTCCCTGTAGTAGGCTTTCACATGTCTCTGGACAAAGATTATGATTAACGATAATTAATAATTCATAGGCCCTTCCAGATTTTTATACTTAAGTATGCGTACAAAGCACGAGAAATTGTTTAATATTCTTCTTCACCGACAATGGAAATGTCAATGGCATTATGTAGTTTGTCGAATTTCTCATAATGTACATTATACCAATCTAAATAGTGTTATAATAAATGTAAGAACGTTGAATGAATGTCAACAGACAGGCCACGTAACGCCTGGAATCTAGCTTGTTTACACTGAGTACAGTCAGCAGCAGAAGTAGCTACGCAAACGCCTTTTGTCCGGGTCTGCCTAAAACGCAGTGTGACTAATTCGCGTTAGTAGGTCAAAAAGATCACTTCATTATCTTAAGGAATTAAGAGCTTATACTAGATCATTGTTCGGCGTAGCTATATTCGTTGCAAACTGTAATAATTAAAACAGGAACACAAACTAAAAAGTATCTCTTTTTCAGTTCTGGGAAGTGATATCAGACGAACACGGCATCGACCCAACGGGCACGTACCATGGTGACTCTGACCTGCAGCTGGAGCGCATCAATGTGTACTACAACGAAGCCACGGGCGGCAAATATGTGCCCCGCGCCATCTTGGTTGACCTGGAGCCTGGCACCATGGACTCCGTGCGATCAGGCCCGTTCGGCCAGATCTTCCGCCCAGATAACTTCGTCTTCGGTCAGTCTGGCGCCGGTAACAACTGGGCGAAAGGACACTACACTGAAGGAGCCGAGCTCGTTGACTCGGTGTTGGATGTCGTCAGGAAAGAGGCAGAAGGCTGCGACTGCTTACAAGGATTCCAACTGACGCATTCGCTCGGAGGCGGAACCGGAGCCGGCTTAGGTACGCTCTTGATTTCCAAGATCAGAGAAGAGTACCCTGATCGTATCATGAACACTTTCAGTGTCGTGCCCTCGCCCAAAGTATCCGACACTGTTGTTGAACCTTACAACGCCACCCTGTCTGTCCATCAGCTGGTTGAAAACACTGATGAATCATATTGTATCGACAACGAAGCCTTGTACGACATTTGCTTCCGAACCCTGAAACTGACCACTCCGACCTACGGCGATCTGAACCATCTGGTCTCCGCGACGATGTCTGGAGTGACAACCTGCTTAAGATTCCCAGGTCAATTGAACGCGGACTTGAGGAAACTAGCCGTGAATATGGTGCCGTTCCCTCGTCTGCATTTCTTCATCCCCGGCTTCGCTCCACTGACGTCACGAGGCAGCCAGCAGTACCGCGCTCTGACCGTTCCCGAATTGACCCAGCAGATGTTCGACGCGAAAAACATGATGGCGGCGTGCGATCCTCGCCACGGGAGGTACTTGACCGTAGCGGCTGTCTTCCGAGGCCGTATGTCGATGAAGGAAGTGGATGAGCAGATGATGAACATCCAAAACAAGAACTCATCCTACTTCGTGGAATGGATCCCGAATAATGTGAAGACGGCCGTGTGCGATATCCCGCCACGAGGGTTGAAGATGTCTGCTACTTTTATTGGAAACTCGACAGCCATCCAGGAGCTGTTCAAGCGTATTTCCGAACAGTTCACGGCCATGTTCAGACGCAAGGCATTCTTGCATTGGTACACTGGTGAAGGCATGGACGAGATGGAGTTCACGGAGGCCGAGAGCAATATGAACGACCTGGTGTCTGAGTACCAGCAGTACCAGGATGCCACGGCCGAGGAGGAAGGCGAGTTTGATGAGGAGGAGGAAGGCGGAGACGAGGGCGACTAGGCTTTTATAAGATTCGCTTTTTATTTTACGTTTATTTTACGGTTTACTTCTGATTATATTGTTTAAAAATTAAAACAATTTGCAGGTTTTATTAAATCATGGGCAGACGAGAATATTCGTTAAATACATATCGAAAGCTTATCTAAGGCACTTGTCCCGCCGCCGGCGAGTAGCGAGTACTCTCATAGTAATTCTTACTTGCTTTTACTCGCTTAAGCGAGTAGCACGTAGTAACACTCGCATACTCGCCGGCGATGGGACAAGTGCCTAAGGCTAGTAAGCTAGAAAAGTTGGGCGAGTAGCATTACATTGCGGATCTGTAAAGGTCGATTGATAACACTGTGCCTGGTCAGCACGCAATGAACCGTTACTCGCCCAACTTTTCTAGCTTACTAGCCGGCGGTGGGACCAGTGCCTAAAGATAATCTTGATATTTAAAACGTCTGCTAGACGGTCTCCAACTAACCCCTCCGGACCGAGCGACCTTGCTGCAAACAACTGCACGCTCGGTCTGGAACAAGGTCGCTTGGTCGGAAGGGCTTGTTGGCGGCCGTCTAGCAGACGTAAAACTAGGCTCAAATGCTCAGCACGGCGCGGATACACGAGCCTAAGGAAACTATGGTTTAGCAATAAGGTAAGTCCGTCCTAGTGCCTGACACCGACCCCATGCTTTTCAATCTTATAACAACATAACAATAGAGGCGAACAACAGCGGTCAACTTATCGGCATTAACTTAGGTGTCAAGCATGCGAGCAAGCGTTTACCTTATATAGTTTGGCCACCAGCACGTCTATCATGAGACGGCCGCGACATACTCTCGATTTTTCTCGCACTACACCTCTTGTTCTAAGTGTTCTAATAAAAGAGACGGATAGTGCGAGAAAAATCGAGAGAGCTCGCGTGCCGTCTTGTCATAGCCGTGCAAATGTATTTTTTTTGTCTATAAGCGTTATTCACTGAATCATTTAGCTTATTATGAAATTGAAATTAATCTCCTATTCTCCATTCTGCAAGTAATTAAATTGAACGAACAGCCGTCGCGCGCAGCCACCGCAATATTAAATGCTGTTTTTTGCACTATTTGCATTGCGGGTCTCGTGTTTGCTTTGAAGCTAAAAAGGCGTTTACGTTGGTTGTTCTGATGATTGCTAACGTTGAGTTTTAAACTATTGTTTACTGTTTACTATTTTTTGCGCGAATACCATTTGCGAACACTAATTAAAGGGGAAAAAAACGATATTGCTCTGAGCTGGATTCGAACAGATGAAATCTTAATTGCACTACAGTATATTAGAACGAACCACTTTCTGGTATACGTGGCCGGTCACACTCAACCAACTGAGCTATCGGAACAGTTGCTCGGTTCTACGAATCTACAACGAGTTTCCTCTTATTACGCATCTGGAAAGGCATGTAGCGAAATCTACCTCGTAGATCCTATCTACGAGGTAGATTTCGCTACATGCCTTGTAGCGCCATGCCATGTAGCGAAATCTGCCTCGCAGGCTCCTGCCTGCGAGGCAGATTTCGCTACATGGAGGAGTCTACATGCCTTTCCAGATGAGGACATCCGTGCCTCCTCCTCAAACGGCACCACCATCTCAAATTACTTTGAGGAATCGTCATTAACGATATTATAATTCTATTCATGGTCTAATAAATACTTCATAGTTAATAGCTCTAAATATCGCTCATAATAATTTCACGAACCTACTTGTACAATCTGCTCACTATCGCCCAAATTATCAGCTAAAACTATCAACCAACTTCATCAATTACTTATCGTATCAGTTTTCTATTTATATTTCGAAAGCAATCAACCGTAAAGGTCACTGACCGCTAAATATTGACGCTGTTTATTTTACACTCGGTACAATTTGCATTGCAACCCGCTCCGTGTCAACTGGCCCCGTGTTTGCATTTGCCGAGTGCTCTGCAAACCAACTATCAATGTCAATACATTTCAAAAAGCAGTTTTGTAGGGTTCGGTAGTCAGCAAGGAACCTTTATAATACGGCCGCTGGCACTTACTTACATGCTAGTAATGGACATATCATATGGTTTATGTCAGACATACTCGTAAGCTAGCATGATACAACGTTACAATGACCTTCACTTTGGCTTGCTCCATAAACATATAGAATAGAATGGAATAGAATAGAATAGAATAGAATATCATTTATTCATGTCAACAACACATACATACACATAGATCACAAATACAAAAGAGAGAACAACATTGCCACGAAATGGTTCCATCTCAGCGTTGTGCTGGCCTGGTGCCTGGTGCCTGGCGGCCAGCGCTGGTCTTCCGATGGAACCATCCAGTGATTCCACGGCGTAACACACATTCTACACTCGCACAAAAAAGAAGAGAAATAATAATCATAATCATAATCATATCGTATATCGCTTTATATGGTTACAAAATATATAATAATAATAGTAATATATATATAATATATATCACGTTTTACCTTTTCCTTTTTTACCTTCAAGTAAGGTTTTAAGGTAGTTAATATTTACAATGTAACGCCAACAGAATTCCTTTTCTATTCGAATCATCGTCAATACCAGTCTTTCCTATCTTACGAAATTCAAAACCTTCTAAAAGTTTAAAATAAAATCGATTATTATTGAGAGCCCATAAATGAGAATCAACATCATCCAATCCTAACGAAATCGAATAGCCCCTGAAAAACAGGATAGCATATTCGTATACTTCTTTTTGAAGCCGGTTAAAACCCTGCCAATCACGACGCAAAAGAGCAAAATCGGTAGTAGCTTATTTCGGCCGATATCGAATCGGAAGTCACCAGACTCGTACATCCGCTAGTCCGTACGGTATCTGAATATTTCAGCTGAGTATTAACAACCGTCTTACCCGCCTTACTACCCCTTGTATACCTGGACCCTTCATTCATACCAAATACTAGTAGTCGGAGGTCGGTCTTATACCGGTTCACGTCAGCGAGGAGTTGTGAATACTCGGTACGAGTCGGGACCATGTGGACTCCCAATGACAAAAGGCAGTAAACATCTTCGTATAACCACGACGCTTAAGTCCATCAGTCTCGCTTGTATTTCGCCTTATGTAGCAGGAAGATTCTTCCAAATTGAAATGTTTTTTATTATAAAGTAGCTCTTTCCTAGCCAGAATTTCTGTTGATAAGCGTATCGGATGTCAATCGCAGTATTTTGTAGCTTATTGGTGAAAATTACTGAGGAAAAGTTGAGGGTCGTGTTTCAAGGAAATTCAAGATTTCACGTTGTGTTGGTATCTTCATAATTTTTATTAGGTTATATTTTATCAGATCTTCACACAATGAGTTCATGCATGCATGAAATATATTTTTCTCAAACTTGCAATGAAATGTTGAGGTGAATTACTTCAAATTAGGTTCGGAAATACTACGTATCCGGTGCGATGAGTGAAGATGATATGTAATTAAAGTAATTTAATACAGCCTAACACACCAAGGCCTGTAAAGCAACCTTCTTTTGTTTTTAAACGGGGGGGCGCGGTGGGGGGCGCGGGCCTGCTGCCGGCGCGGCGGCGGCGGTGCAGGCGGTGCAGTTCGAAACTCCCACCTCACCTGTCCTAAAGAAAGAGGCAAATATCTGTCTCGCTCGACTCACGAAAAAAATGGCTGTCGGCATTTTCGGTCACGTGACATACAGATAATAAAATTACGATTTTAATTTTGAAATTTAAATATTTCTTATGTTTTTATAACCAAATAGTATTATATTCTTATTTACTAAATTCAAAACTATATAAATAACATGCTTTCATCATTTAATTGTGAAAGACGAAAATAGCCTATTCAAAAATGTTTATACTATTTGTGTTTATTTTTAGTATTAGTTGAAGTGGCTGCGTTTCTGCCTTAGCTCACATACACAACTTTAAGTTTAAAAAAAGATTTGTGGGTGTATTCCTTTTGTCACCACCTCATAGACCCTAGTGAATATTTTAGCTAAAATAAAAGTAATGACATTACAACATAAATTTATTTTATATTTAATAAAATAAATTCCATGAACTTGTACGAATAAAATTATTTCCCTTTGTCAGTGGGGGTAAGGATTGATATTTATTAGGATTAGTTCCCGCATAATGCTTATAACGCGAGGACTAATTGGAATACACTACTTTTCTGCACTACAGCAGAAACGTATCACACTTTCTGCACACTTTTTAGAACAACAATAACCCATTTTCAGAGCATGTGATATGAAAACAAATTGAGTAGCTACTTTTTATTTTTATTTCATTGAAAGTTTGAGAAGAGCACTATACAAATCTCGGCGAGAAACCGGGTTGCCGGCCGCGTATCCCTATCCGGCTATCAGTCGGCGGCGGTCTATATCTACTTGGCCTGCAACCCTTCGTTTCCCGGCCTCTATAGTAATGTACTATTACAATGCATATGCTCGAAAAGAGCGTTTTCCAAGCACCCAAATCGTGCGGAAAGTGCCACTTTTTCGCACTAGTGCTTTTTACTATTAAATTTTTTTTTGTAGTCCGTCGTCAGCCCGACGCAAAGAGTTTTTATTACTTGAGAATGTTTTACAAATATAACAATTACACTTTTTCTTTCATATAAAGCGTACATAAATACTAATAATAATAATGGATAAAATGATTTATTAATCTTTTTGAATTTTGAAGTTGGTCAACAAATTAATTCATTTTAAATATTCACTTAATGTGTTTGGCTGATCGCATATCTTTCCTATGCCTTTTGCGATACGACAGTATGGCGACTTGCACATGCGCATATGTTGCCCATGCATGCATTTAAAACTAAAAAGCCCGCCATTGTTGTGATCGTTGTTTACTTTGGATTTATTTTATGTAAATATGTTAAAAATTTCGAGTGAAATTGCGCTCATGTATAAAAATTACACTGGTCGGAAATCACCACTTTCCACACTTGTAGCATAAATAACTATTTTACCATAATCAAGCTCAAGAGCTTAACCCTTTTTTTAAGGTTTAAACCGTTTTATCGACCACTGGCCATCAAATATGTTTCTTAATTGAACCAGCGAGCGAAGCCAACGGAGTTCTCCGTTTCGCTAAAATTCTTTCGCATGTCGGGATGTCCCGCTGTTCTCTTCTACATGTCGCATTTCTTAAGAATCGGTCTCGTGAGATTTTGTAAAAGGATTCTATAATATTGATTTGATTTTAAGAATTCAGTTTTTCGAAATTTACATTCGATACTCATTATCATTTACAAAATGCAGACCTGAAAAGGTTTAAACGCCTGACTGTTCCCCTTACAATCTACTTTTTGGTTAGTACACGACGGTCGCAAACGAGCATACGGCCTGCCTGATTAGCTAAACACTGTAACCTATGGATGCCAGTTGAGAGTCCAGTTGGGCTATTCCTAATATGAGCGATATGAAATTCCGCTGTGCCCTACGGCTTTCAGGTCGCGGTCTGTGCCCGTACATTGAAGTCGCTCCAATGTATGTACGATCCCTCACCGCTCCGCTATCCACTGGCGCCCAGACCACGGCCTAAGGTCTCTTCCATCTCGTGAATTGCTATGAAAATTTACAATCATCTTCCGAGGAATCTACTAATAGCATAAAGCAGCAGCAGCCATTACTGCAGTTAAACTTAACCTAGTTGTCTTAAACACAAATCTTTTCTGCAAGAAATAGAGTTTGCATTCATACAAGTCTCTATTTTTATGAAATTCCTTTGACCTAATAATTTCTGACTATACGGCCAACCGATAAGTCCAAGGTTATGAAAAATAAATGGGACTAGCAAATATAATATCAAATTTATCTTTTGAAACTCTTCTCAGTGCTGATAAAGAAAAACCGACCCTGACCTACAGAAATAAAACGCAGATTTCAGTGAAAGAGATCTTATTTTGAGAAATAGCGTAAGTTACCAACTGGAAACGAATAGCAACCTCAGCGAAGCTGTAACTCATGCAAATATGACAATGCGTATAGGACTCAGCTGCGTATACATAAGGTTCATATTCTAAGTAAACATATGAGCATCATACGGTTATGCAGCGTATAAAATTGAGATGCACGGGTGGCAATGCGAATGTTTAAGGCATTGCATCTCTGGAATTTTCCACGGATCGATAGAGGCATTGCCGAGCGGGATATTTTCAGCCGGGGCTATTCTGAAGCGTTAGATAACATATTCATGGTTAGAGGTAAATACTGGAAAGCTGGCGCGAATGGAGCGAGTAACCTTTATCTTTATATGAACGCTGTCTCTTTATTGCCCGACTGCGGCAGAGCAGAAAGAAAGGGATATGGTTTTAGTTGTCTATGTTTGTATAAAGAGTGTACCAAAAATGTGGTCAAACCGATCAAGGGCATAACAGGTATCGTGTACTGATAAGAAATAATTTTTTAGACGCGTTTTTTTTACATTTGTATGGAGCAGGTCGCCCAAATTGTATAGTGCAACAAGGTCTTTATTGAAATGGTCATACGGTCGATTTCATTCGATACTTGTGAGCACTTGTCGGCGTGGACGAAGATTGCCGATCGTCGGGGATAGTGCAATACCGCGTAACTAGCACTGGTAAATAGTGCGTATCTACACAACACCCATAGTGCGAAACCACGTATCTAGCACTGGTAAATACTGCGTATCTACACAATACCCAACTTTACAGGAGAAGCTTGGTATAATTGTAATCATGATTTTACGTTCGGTGGCGGGAAAATTTTAGTTTGGCTATTTTAGTTAGATACGCGGTATTTACCAGTGCTAGATACGCGGTTTCGCACTATGGGTGTTGTGTAGATACGCAGTATTTACTAGTGCTAGTTACGCGGTATTGCACTATCCCCGACGCGATGTAACTTATATTTGTACTACTGTACTTGCTTGTGAAGACCAACTTCACCCTGAGGGTCGAGCGGTTGGAGTCCCGCCACAAAGTGAACTTCAATTCATTTGTGGTGTGTGCCCACTGACAAGCTCTCGACCTTCATGAAGGAGGAGTTCTTGAGGTGTAGTTTTCCGGCGATTTCGAGGCCGGTTATTTGACACCCAGAACATGCGCTGCACGTCGCCGTCTTAAGGCGATGCCTTGATTTGAGTCGAACACGCCCCCTAGACAGAGACACGCTGATGCCTTCCGCGCACGAGGAGAAGAGATGTAACAGGAAATGGCTTTTTTGGTCAAATATCGATAAATACCTAACTTAGAGACGTTTTATTTAAATTTCATAAAGTGATATTTTAGATGAGATAAAATACTATAGTATTAACTTGATTGTGTCGTAATATAATGTATCGTTTGAGTAGGCTGAGTAAAAAGAGGAAAATACAGACCCAACTTTGGTATTTTTTTCTATCGAGGAAATTTTAAGCAATCATGTATCGATAAGATCAGATAAACAATCATATAGTCAAGAATCATATATCTGAAAATCAGACCTTATTGTTTCTTAATCTAGTCAGAACGGCGTTTCAAAGCACGCGATAATTTCCAATACACACTGTGCTACTTATAAGTTTTATATATTGATATGTATGTTAGTCTGTAATGCTTTATGAGTCCCCGGCATGCTGCATGCTGGAATGACATGAAACTGTATACATAATGGGATCCGCCATAATATCTAGGTCAGGAACTACTTAGGTAGTTTTTATCAAACATGCAATGAAATATTGACGTTGTGTTCTTCATAATGGGCTTCGAAGTGTCACGTTTCGGGCGCAGCGAGACGAGAGACCCGTAATGGCATTTCATACAAAATTGGAGGCCTAGGCCGGCAGCAAATTTACAAAAGCTATACTGATTGAGTCACGAGTCAAATTATAACAGTTGAGCTTTTGTTTGTGCATATTACTTAACAATATCTAATCTATTTCAGTACTGTTTGTCACTCAAACGGATTAGCTTTTTGTGAAGATAGTTTTAAACATTATTTACGAGCAAAACCTAGTCGAGTAGAGTTTCACCGCCATATTTGTTTATCGCAATCGTATTTGCTCGACACCATTTTTGCCTTAGTTACTTTAGATAATCGTTGTTTAGATTTTGAGATATTGTACAGTGCAAATATAAAAAAAGGAAAATTATAATAAAACATATTTGAGTTATATTTGAGTAAAATCTGCCTATTATCAATTCTTGTAACAAACATTCCGTATATAAATTGCAATTTTTAATATCATTTAAAATATTATTCAAATCGAATACCATTATCTGCGTCTTTAATGTCTAGTTGCCAACCTACGAGTATACCACCCTAATGCTGGTTAGGTTCGACGACGAGCGAAGCGAGGAGTCTTAGGAAGAACTGCGACCTCACAGCGCGCGAGCCAAGCGAGCGAAGCGAGCGTGCCGCGGCAGCGGCTGGCGAAGCGCCAGAAACGATACGCTGGCTCGCTTCGCTTTCTAATGCTAATGGATGCTATCATTATAGTAGATTTAAATTTACACTGCTGTCTTTAAATTAAAAAAATCAACCTTGTTTTAACTTTCAGCAAAATTATACACTGAACTAGGATGTTGTCAAGGAATTTGCAACACCAAAAGCTCATCTCATATAATCGGCGTCATGGCTAAAATTCTGTTATAGACCGTAATAGATTAGTATTTGTTGCTGGATTGCCAGTAAGAGTTTAGCTAACAAAGTCTACCCGATTTCAGTCGATTTCTGTACTATAACAGAATAGGGTTTTGTGAAGGTTTTGCATAAACAAAAGCTAATCGAGTTCAGTTCTCACTTTGACTCTAATAGTATAGGCTTTGTAAAGTCGCAGGCCGGCAAGATGGTCTTTTTTAATTTCCATTCCTCAATTTGTGGCACAGGATCACGGCGTTCAGCCATGAACATTAAAGTTTGATTTCTTGGAGTTTTTTTTTAATTTATTTCATTGCATGTTTGAGAAAAGCATTATACATACCTCGGCGTGAAAAGGGGTTGCCGGCCTCATAACTATCCGTCCTCGCTACTCTCGGCCGCCTATTCGTACTCGGCCGGCAACCCCTTACTTCCCGGTCTCTGTAGTAATGTACTATTTCTTGCTAGAAATCATAACATTAAACGAGAAAATACAAATACAGATTCTTCTAGCTTCTGCTCTTCATAGTAAACTACTAGACTTATACTACTCTCTCTATTTTTACATGCTTTCATTGAAGTTGACATTTGCTTGTTACTTTTATTGTTAGTGTGGGACAAATCTTGCAAATCAGACTCATTGTGCTGAAATTTTGGGTAAAGGTATAGTTTGGATGACAATTCATGATCTGCTGATCTGATGATGGAGACAGGAGTTGGCTATGGGAATTCAGTACTTAAACTATGTAGCCCTGTTGATTTTGGGCTCGTTAGAATCATCTCAATGAGTTTATGACGGTTGATGAAGCACGGCTAGCAATAAAAGCTTGTAGCAAAAATTCACTTTTTGACAGAAATTATTTGAGTATGGAGAGTCAAGTTTCCCGGGGACTCTTAAAACTAGGAACAAAGTACAGTACGTACCACTTCCACTCAACACTCACAAAGGCATTCGTAATATTTTTCTAATAAAGATGGGTGTTGTTTTAGGATGTTAAAGGTCACCTAAAAGGCTCAAACTCGCACGAAATTCGAAGTGGAACAACGGGGCACAAGTCTAATGAATATTTTAATTAACTTTAAAGAGATCTCGTGATCGTAGTAGCGTTTCCTATTCGGAGTTTCGTGTGTGCCGTGTTATTCTACCGCATAAGTTTGGGGAAGGGATCACAGGATTGGATAGTTTTCAATTTACATCCAGTGAAGTCAGCTGTATAACCTCCATTTCGATTTCAATCGCACCTAGATAATGTGGTTGAACACAAAATAACAGAAACATTCCAGTAATTTAAACTGTAATTCTTAAAACTTAGTGACGCGTTTCATTTAAACTAAACACTGCAATTTATGTCGATAATTGTATTACCAAAAAATAACTTGTCATTTTATAGGCCGTCAGCTAAATATACATTGTTTTGAGGTTACAACCCCTCACACATCGAACACGAAAGGACGACAAAACACTAACCCCCTTATTCATAAAACTTAAAATGCCTCTGCTAAATACAATGTGATTTGTCCCTTTCTTACGAACACAAATGTCAAAGTAACAGATAAAGGACAAACGAATTTTAACGCCATGATAGTTAAAACAGGCTTGTAGTACGTTTATGAATACGGCCGTAAGTATCGTGGTCGGTCATACATTTTCAAACCTACTCGTATTATACATTTTGGTATGAAAATGGTACGAAACAAATGAAAACTGTGGGCTTTTGTACTTTGGCCCCAATAGGAATAACATTATCCTTAGTTTGTCTAAAATTCATCGAAATCACTGTTTTGTGGCCCAATACTCAAAAATCGATTTTTAGCGATTTCTGTAAATCGGCTGTTTTAAATTAGATGTAATTCGATAAAGAGCAGCTATTCCGCCGCTACCCCTGTTACTGGGGCAGTTATTTTTTACGTCCCTATTTAACACCAAATAAATATACCCTTTTTTTCGTTCCAGTGCCCGGTGTAAAGGCGATGGCGATTCTGAACTGCCTGCTGGCGCGTCAGCTGTGCTTCGAGGACGCCTCCTGCTCCGCCATCTTGGAGATCATCCCGCGCGTCTGCGGCTCCGAACTTGGTGAGTATTCTACTATATATTGTAAAAAGCAGTGGTATTCCCCGTACACATAACGAAATTACATAACCAGCACTTCAAATTCGCGAAACACGCGTAGGTTAGGTGGTAGGTAGCTTCAAATGCCCAAAACGCCCGGAAATAGGAGCCCCGCAAAGCGATCTCCGTCAAATCTTTCCAACTACGAAGAAAATGGCAATAACCTTGGTTATGAACAGGGAACAAACATATAATCGTCATCATATCAGCCGAAATGTGTCCACTACTGTCCAGTAGTGAACGTATTTAGTCTCAGTATTAGGCGTTCCT
The DNA here is from genome assembly GCA_947049275.1 of Epinotia bilunana. Classification (NCBI taxonomy): domain Eukaryota; kingdom Metazoa; phylum Arthropoda; class Insecta; order Lepidoptera; family Tortricidae; genus Epinotia; species Epinotia bilunana. The sequence goes on along the minus strand of OX346275.1, from coordinate 8,491,434 downwards.
AAGAGTGCCACAGTGATCGGTCCCGCGCCACCCGTATCCAGCAGACTCCCGTGACCTTTACCGAGTCATCAGTCTGCCTTGTGGGGGGTCTACCCACGCTGCACCTTCCGGTACGTAGTCGCCACTCAACCTGTCCCCCGAACGGCCATCGGATCTACGTGCAATAAATATATATAATATATATATATACCATGAAGCATAGGTATGGAAAATGGAGCATGAAAATCTGTCTCGACATCTCTCAATCAACATACAGTTAGCAGCAACAGTAGCTAAGCGGGTCAAGTGCTCAAAATGATCTACACACGACTTTAATGTCAAGAGGATAAGGACTGTCTAGATCATTTTGAGTGTGTTATTTTGCGTAGCTATACTTTTGACTGTACAACCCATCATATACCTTGCATTGGATTAGATTAGATAAGATTATTTATTTCATGATAAAAAATTACGTTACAGATTATTGAATATCATATTAGATAGAATGCAAATGTTCGTGCCAAAACCACTTAAGAGTCATTTAATTTATTTTCATTAAACAATACAATATTGTGTTTGAAATTGCTTAGTACTTAATAAAATAACAATAAATATCCCAATATATAACTGAATCAAATAAAATTAAAATTTGACAAATAAATATCTTAGTATAACTCAATCAAATAAAATTAAAAGTCAAATAAATTAAAATACATTAAAAAAACAATCAATCAATTAAAGAAAAACGCAATCAATCAAATAAGTTTAAAATACATTAAGTTAATATCCTAGTATATAACTGAATCAAATAAAATTTATATTTGTAAAATAAATATCCTAATAAATATATAACTCTTCAATCAAATAAAATTAAAATTAGTCAAATAAATATCCTAATATATAACTCTTCAATCAAATAAAATTAAAATTTGCCAAATAAATTAAAATACATTAAAACACAATCAGTCAATGAAATTAAAACGCAATCAGTCAAATAAGTTAAAATACATTAAAAATAGGACACATTATGATAAAAATTTGCTACATTTTCCTGTCCTAATTACAATTTAAATATTTAAAGTAGGTACAAAATTCAATATTAAAATTCAATGTCATTTTAAAAGTACTCTACTAGCGTATCGCAGTCCCAATCAACAGCTTAGTTAAACCTTTTTCATAAAATCTTCTACTGAATACAAGCATTGTTCCAACAAAATTATTTTATAATTCGCGCGGCAGTTTGTTATATAGACCTATTCCCTGGTAGTCCTCGGAGTGCTTAACTACCCTGAGTCGCGCCAAAATAGTCTGTGGTAGATCCTTTCGTCTACTAGCTATTCGTTTGTCTCTTTCTTCTGGCGTTTCCATGTGATGTATGTGTTTCAAGAAACCCACTGTGGTATTTTGGCCATTATCCTGATGGCTTTTTTCTGAGCTATAAAAGCAGACTGGACATTATAACTATAGTTGTTCCCCCATAACCTAATACTACAACGTAGTTTTGACTCCACTAGCGCATGATACACAGTTTTGAGCGGATTAATTTATAATTCATGTCTGAGGCTCCTTAATGCATAGCATGAAGAGCTAAGTGAGCTAATGAGAGAAGACAACTCTTGCTTCCAGTTTAGCAATTTCAATGCCAAGAAATTTTGCAGATTCCACTTGATCTATTTTATCTCCCTCAAATACTACGTCTTTTGCATCTACGTTTCTCGCTGTTGTCCTGAAGAGCAGAACTTTAGTCTAGCTACAGTTCCGTAGAAGACTAAAACTTTCCATATAATCATATTTACGGACGTAGGTAACTTACGATTACCACGTACCAACGATTTGAAACAACTGTCCCCTACTACATAGTTAAATAAATGTCCAAAATTATTCTCTTGGTGATATTAGGAAAATACTGCGCCACCAAATTAACCTTAGGTGTCCTGGTCCAATGAGCCAGCGTCTATTTAGCCGATTACACGTAATTTCAAGAGACTATACTGGAGTGGCGTATTACGAGCTTGCCGTCTGTTCTGTAGTCTGATATTTTATTCCCGCCTCCTAAAGGACAGGGAAGGTCAAAACACTCGGCGCGGCGGGAACTTCGTTACAACGTAGCGTAATTGTGCATAAAGGCTGGTTTCCACTTTGATTAGTGCGAGTGCAGGTGCGTAGTGCAGGTGATTAGTGACTAGGTGTGGACAGCGACTGATTAGTGCAAGTGATTAGTTGGCTGTGTAGTAAAGTGAATAGAAGCGCGTTCTATTTTTTGCGAGTGGACTGCGAGTAGCAACGCCCCGCGCGCCCTCCCTTCCCCCTCACTCGCAGCGTGCCTGCCACTAAACACGTGTGGACACTACTCGCACTACACACCTGCACTCGCACTAATCAAAGTGGAAACCAGCCTTTAAGAGAATTCTGTCTCACAGTGTTCTCACCACAGGATAAATAAAACTACTACCTCTATCTAGCAAAACCGATGTTTGACAACTATAAAATTCAACTCGTGTCAACCGCTCAAACACATAGCACGTGCCCTTTTGTCTAGTTAAGGTGGTCGCTAGTCTCGATTTTAGTGACACTGACGCCGGCCAACCGATTTTCTATCGTCGAACAATATTAGTGTTACTATCCGGTGTCAGCCGTGTTCGGGTGAAGATGCACCGAAAAGGTGTGAGAGAGTTTTACCGGATATCTACTGGAAATTGAACCGTCCGGCCTACCCTTCTGGGTATGACTTTCTAGTCATTTTAGGATTTCAACGCCTGTCCAAGTTCCACTTAACAATTTGGGTCCGCTCGGCTACGTCGGTACGTAGGTACGGCCTGCCAAGTCGAGGGGGCTCACAAGCGTGTGGCCGACCTTTAAAAAAGGTGTTCATTCCTTTTTCGCAGAACCTCATACTGAAGTTTGCAACTATAGTATGGAGCAAAACCTCATCAGGGAGTTCCTGTTCTTCTAAAACTCAGCATTTTCATAGCCGGTGTGTTTGTGGGAGAAAATACCTCTGGAAACGTATTTTATGCGCGAATATTTAGGTTACAGGGTGTGAGGATGACCATGATGAGAATGTCAAACAGTTCTTCGGAGTACAAACACTCATCGCCTGATCGCGGTCGGCCCACGCGCCACGTCCCACATTACTGCAGTTTTGCTGGGTGACCCCTATGAATGAATTAATGATTGATGTGCAGGGGATTTTCTATGATTTCCTTCATTATTTTTTCTAAACTACGTCGGTGGCAATTTTCACCACCGGTAAGTCCGAGGGAGGAAATTTCTCTGAAACCGTACGGTTCCAGGGTATGACTGTGAGCGTCGTCGTGGTGCGGTGGTAGAATAGAAAGCAGCTGTACGTATCATGTTGAAGAGTTTTTCGGAGCACAACCCGTTATTCAAGCGAGAGGAGCTGTCGGAGTTACGTCCTGCTTGCATTTGACAAGCGTCTTAGTCTTAGTCGAGACGTAATAGAGAATATTGCTCGTTTCGGTGTCACGGTACGCCAAAGATGTCGCGGTTAGATTCCCGTACTCATGCATAATGTGCGGCCCAACAAAAGAAACTATGGCTTCCTTTCTCGTTAGCTCGAAACTTCGCATATTCGCGAACAATGGCTAGGTTACGTGAACTTTGTGAGTATATGGTAAATATCTTAATGGTGAAGCGGGAACGTTAAATGTGTGCAAATTTATATTCAAGCTAAGCTTTTTACATGTAGGTAATTAAAATTAATCTTCGTTTAATGATAATTTCCTGCTTTAAACGATACAGAGAACAAATATAATGGAAAAACATATACAAAAATAGTACAAGGTAAGCATTGTAAAGAAAATGTATCTGCGTTTAGTAGTAATTGAATTGCTGTTTACCTGCCATATGTTTGGAATGTTCACATTAGAGACTTGTATGTAAACAAAAATAGTACATTTAAAGGTACGCATTAAACATGTAATGAAAATGAATCTCAGTTTAATGATAATTAATGTGTCTGCTTGGGCGCCAAATGTATCGTACGTTTCACGCTACAGACTGATGGACTAGAATAGTACCAACTTTATTGTATTGCGATTGCGATATAGTATTTATTATCTTCAGTGTATTGCCACAGTACAGAAGAATAATACAGTAGGTAATCTGAGGCCGTTTAGGAGCGTTCGTTACCTACTTTCGCTCGATGCGCAGGGCTGTGTCAAGTTTGTGGCTTGGCATACCTATAATACTAATTTTGCTTTTAAGTATGCAAAGTATTTCTGTTACAGTTTAATAGACAATATTGTATACACAAAGCAATAATATTATAGATAGTTGGGTATGTGTTTTTAGATTCCCACTTCATGGAATATTTTAGTACCACTATACTATGCCTAAAATATTTCCTAGTAAGTATAATAGTTGCTAAACTGCACTAAGTTGGTAGGTGCTTAGTTACAAGCCTATTCGACTCCTTTTGATATCGTGGCACTGGCGGCTCGCTGTCTTCATACCTACGAGGCGGCTTCCTTTAACGTAGCGAGTGAGAACGAGCGAACACCGCAACGGCGCGGTCCCGATTGAAGCATTCTCCATCATTCCCGAAGGTTATGTGTGTGTGCGTACCGAACACGCGCGCATGTGTGCTGCCGTGCGATGTACCTTTGTTCGAAGTTTATCTACTGTTCCTCATACTGTGGTATTGCATTAAGGAATAAAGAATATAACAATAACAAGAACTTGGATAGACCAAACTAAAACGTGCTACCCCAAGATCATAATAACAAAGACAAAACTATTGACGACCGGTTTAGCTTAGTTGTTAGTGAGCTTGCCTCCAAAGCTAGAGTTCCTTGGTTCGAATCCCAGTAAGGGCATTTATTTGTGTGGTGAAAATGTAATATTTTTCCTGATTCACGGATGTTTTCTATGAATTGAAGTATTTATTTTTCTATATAAGTATGTGTATCGTCGGCTAGTGCCCATTGTACAAGCTTTGTTTAGTTTGGGACTGGATCGATTTGTTTAGTTTAGACGGGCCGTAGGCTTATTTAAAAAAGTAACCTCTCGAGGCGATCTCAGTGATACCTACATTTAACCTTTGTTAAAGTTGGAATTTCTTCTTAATCTACACCTCGACCTGTAGAGTCCAAGTTAATAGCGACTGGTCGATCCCCTAACACCGCAGAAGACTACTGATAGAAAGAACAGCGACAAGGATGGCTTCATTCTGATTGACAGACTGTGTCGGCTGGTTTAATAAAAAGGTCCCGGTGACATTGTTAGACACGTCCCGTCTGCGCTACTCGACGAAAGCCGAACAGATAGTCGAGTACTTGCGTTTGAAGACCTAGTTCACCTTGTAAGTCGAGCGGTTGGAGACCCGCCACAAAGCGAGTTCAATTCATTTGTGGTGAGATTACCAGCGGACAAGCTTTCGACCTTCATGAAGGAGGAGATCTAGCCGAATGGTGTAGTTTTCCGGCGATTTCGAGGCCGGCTATTTGACTCCCAGAACTTGCGCTGCGCGTCGCCTTCTTAAGGTTCGTTAATATCTAGAAACGTGCCGTGGCAGACAAAATAATATTCTTTTATACAGTGTCTATTAACGTATTTATATCTATCGTTACACGGCCGTGCAGACACCAACCGCTTAAAATAAGGTTTTAAAACATTAATTTATAATAGCGTTTGTTTCTTTATTCAAGAATCAGACAAACTTTCCACCCGGAAGTAATTATGTAGGTTTAAAATGAAGCATACATTGTCTTTTTTTCTATGATTTATCTTGAATATTATAGAGCAAATTAAATGTAAATGAACCAAAATAAAGACAAAAATATTTATCAATATTTTTTCAGAAGCTAGCTAATTTATATTTTTTTTGATATCTGATTTTTTTTCGGATTTTGTCGCTGGGTAACTATTTAATTGATAATATATCTGTTACACATAAAAAATAAGCTATTAATTATTACCAAAATTGTCATTTTTTCCATACAAGTTGTCAGTTCATTGACTAGACTATTTAGCCGAAGTAGCAGACCCGCCTATATTTTTTACAAGCTTTATACCCAACTTGATCTGTCCGTATGTATATACATATAAGGCCTTTATTCCCAGGTCTTCACTTTCCCAATTTTGCACATTCCCAGGTCTTCACTTTCCTAATATTGCACATGCCCCATTTTACAAGCTATTATTTAGTTTCACCTGTCCCGTTGTCTGTCTGTCTGTAATCAAATCTTGCAAGTTAAATTTGACCCACTTCCCGGTGACCGATAGAGCTGAAATTTTGGGTATAAGTATAGTTTGGATGACAATTCAATATTATGGTATCATCGAGCTGATCTGATGATGGAGACAGAAGATGGCCATGGGAATTCAGTACTTAACCGACGTAACCCCGTTGAGTTTGGGCTCGTTAGAATTGTCTCAACGAGTACTTGATGACGGTATACGAAAAGTACGGTCGGCATTAAAAGCTTGTACCAAAAATGAAATTTTTGACAGAAAATTATTTCATATATAAGTAAGTTGTCCGTTAAAATTTGCAATCCATTTTTCAGTCACTTGCCGTTATCCGATTAAGCTGAAATGTTGTGTTTTAGTTTAATTTGGATGCCAATTCAATATTATGGTACCAGCGAGCTGATCTGATGATGGAGATAGAAGGTGGCCATGGGAATTCGGTATTTAACTGACGTAACCCCGTTGGGTTTGTGCTGGTTAGAATCGTTTCAATGAGTAGTTACAGAAAAGTACAGTCAGCAATAAAATCTTGTACCAATAATTTTTTGTTTGACATAAACTTATTTATTTGAATGTGAGTTTTCCTCGTGTGTATTTTCAAAGGTACGAGATAGGATTGGAGTGTGTTGTAGGCGATGGGCTAGCAGACTGTGACTGAGTCATACAGAGATTTTGGTTCGCGTCTCTTCTGTGGAGATTGCCATAAAGTCAACGGCGACGAAGCCTAATTCCTTAATTAACTTAATTAAATTAAGTTAATAACCTTAATTAATTGCTTGAATTCTTAATCCGCATAAACGGCGGATAAAAGTTATATGATTTCATGCAATGAAATCATTTTTTACATACACGGAAGCCCTTTACTAAAAACCACAGGAAAAACGACTTTTGTTCTACTGAACCTGTATGACCTAACTTCAATATCAATATCATTATTTCTCCTTCTTTCATTTGCAATAGTAAAGTGGCACTGCAGTAGTAGGGATTCGCCGGTTCTGCCCCCGGGTTCTAGGTCACACCCACTTCCCACACCGGCCATAGTCCAAGCGCGGTCACAGTCTACCAAACCTAAAAAAAAAAAAAAAAAAAAAAAAAAAAAAAAAAAAAAAAAAACAAATAGGCCCCCGTTTAAAGCGTTTGCGCTGGGTCCTGGAACTCTACGACCACTCCTTCATGCTTTTACGTAATGTCGTTTTCACACAATACACAACGATGATGACCCTTTGCTCGGATTCCTATTGTTAACACCGCAGCCTATTGTCCCATTGTTCCCGGTCGCCACTGTCCGGCGCGTGCGTATACCTGCTCGCCCGTGCTCGCCCGTTCACCTTTTTTTCTACCCTTCATTGCTACCGGTAAACGCTACAATATCTTATCGTATTATTACGTTGTATTGAGTATATAAATATGGATACTTCTTTTAATCTTAGGTTCCATGTTCTAACCTAACCTAACCTAATTTTCTGGTTGCCAGTCAGTTGCGTGGGGAGTGCGGTTAACTGAACTTACGTTTTCTTTTGTTTACGTATCAATGGTGCAGTTTAATTCACACATTTGTATTACTTTCTTACATACTTGTTTTAATCTTAGGATCAATGTTCTAACCTAACCTAACCTACTTTTCAGGTCGCGAGTCAGTTGCGTCATGTGGTTTCTAAACCTAACTTAAACTCTCGTATGTTTTGTTTAGTATTGTAGATGCACTTTAATTCATATGTTTGTATTTGTTTCTTCACATACGCATAAAATATATCTATTTCGAAGTTTTCTGATGGGAACCACACAGAACAGGAGCATTAAAATGTAAAATTAAGTGAAATGCACCATGAAATTAGCGGCGGTTAAGACCGTTTCTGTTACGTATGTCGCTCGTTAAACTAACGGTATTTAAGTCCTTTTTTCCTTGCATACTCTGTGTAGTAGCACCAATTAATTATACAACTCAATTTTTTTATTGGCTAAACTATTGTTTTTTTATTATTCATGCTCTTGATTTTGGGTGATAATTATACAACAAGGGCGATTCGTTCTCAATTAAATAGTTTTATATTTTATCTTCAAGATACCTACTCGCTGAATATTGATAAGATTGGAAGCTGGTTTTGACCTGTTCAATCTTGATCGAATGCACGTGCGTGTTCTGTAATGTGACATCTGATTTATTGTGGTATTAGACCCACAGCCGTTTTTTGGCGTCATGTGTGGTCACGATACATGTTTGGACAAGATACCAGGGACTGGATGTAACATGTTTGTCAGGCTCATTCGATGGTTGTAGGATGCTTTGTTGTGATTTTTTGCGTGATAATATTCATATATAAGGAGCTTCTCCGTGGCTTTACTTAAATAGTTATTTCGTGTCCTCCGTCAAGGATAGTGTTCCAAAATTATAGTGTTTGAAGTTTCCATTTGGTCTGTGAAAGTCTTTTCTCGAGTGAAGTGATTATCGAAGCTGCATAATGGATGTAAGTATGTCACTTTATCTCATTAGACAATTGTGTTATTAATTAATTATTTACTTACGTGTTTAACTAAATGGTAAATGTTGTTTCAGTTCTCTGAAAATACTTTCAAGAATTTCTATTACCCGGATAATCACGATAACTCTACCGATGAAGAGGGCACGGTAGGACTCAAATTAAAGCAAGCACTTGCAAAGAAAAGACCAACCAATAACATAGATAGTTTCTTCGAGAGGCCCAAGAAGAAAACAAAAGCGAAAGTTACATCTTCGAACGTATCGAAAACCACAAGTGATGGAGTCACATACTTATCATCTGGTCAAGAGGATGCAGGCTACGCGTCACACCTCATTAAAATTGAGCTCTACGATATGGAGAAAATAAGAAATATGACTCCAGCAGACCATTGGAAGCACTGTGACATACGCCTCAAATATTACTCGTGCAGTGACGACGATTCACATATCCAAAGTGTTCGTGACGTTATTTTTAATATTACAAAACAATTAGCTTCGAAAGAAAACAGTGTTAAATATTTTATAGACACTGATAAGAATAAGTGATACTCGTACTCAATACTTGTAAATTTAGTTTATTTTTTACCTTTAATTGTAACATTTCAATGTAGCTCTATAAATATATTTTTTATGAGGTTTGTTCGTCTCTTTGCATTGTAGACAATATTTGTATTGTATTGTATAAGTAATGGTCACAGACAGGTAGATTCGATGAAGAAAGCATAACATCGTGAGATTTATGGGTCTTTGTTTGTAAAATCCTTTTTTAACATGGACGGGTCATCTTTTTTTTCTTTATAATAAACCAAACTCAAAATGTATGTCATTTTTGAGTGGAACTAAAAGAAAAATTGTCAATTGGTAACTCTTTGTAAGCAGTATTTTCTAGACAAAGGTCTTTAGACTGTAAGACGAAAGTATAACATGTAATTTATTGACTTTAGATATAATGGTTGCATACAAAATTCTGTATTTTATGCCTTAGAGATTTCTAAGAGTTGACATTTAGTATTGTGTAACTGTTTAAAAAAATATTTATCTTCGTGAAGAAAAGATCTTGTACTTTCTAATGCTTTTCAATAAAATGGAGTGGGGTCACAAAAACTTACTTGGGAGAAACTATTTAAAGTCATAACAGTTTCATGAGAATACACATTTACACTACGTCCTCGCTATGGATAGCTTGAACTGTGATCGATATAACCCACAACTAGTCAAAGCTTGTAAAACCGTTGAAGAAGATGAAGAATTATACAACGCCGGAGAACTTGTTAGTCAACTGCAGAAGGAATCGTGAGTATTTCATGAAACTTTTTTATGCTACATCTCATTTATCCGTTTTTATCGAAAACCTGTCTCCACAAGTGTTAGCCAAGGTTTTAACGTGTTCGTCCATAACTTGTTAAAACAAGTTCAGATTAATCCAGTTGAAACGTGCAACTATTACTCGTATTAGTTAAGTGGGGAGTGGGCGTTAATATTTTTATGTGGGGGACTTGGAGAGTGGGCGTTGACCTTTTTATAATATATAAACCCTCACTGGCGTTGAATGTATCCATTGTTGTTTGTAACTTGAGTGAGTTGTTTGTCTTAATAATGGCGTTTACGTTTTATCTTGGGCATAGGCTAGCTCGAAGTGAAATAGCCAGTTTAAGTAAAGGTTTCATCCTTCGTAAATTTCACAAGTATATACGGTTGTGGTATATTGAAGGAGTTCTGCCTGATGCGCTTCTCGAGGATCCTGAAATCGAGCCTTATTATACACCATGCAAAGGTCATATAGAAACAAAACCAGAAGTAGTGTTATCATCACATACTACCGATGAGATAGACGGGGTGTTACCAATGCAAGCATATTGTTTGCGATGTAAAAACGATTTAAGTTAGTATTATGAACCAAATTTAAAGATCTTATTTTGATTTCATTATAATTAATGTGATAAGTTATTTTTATAGGTCTTCACAAGTTGGACGAGGAGTGAAGCGGTCAGCAGGAGATCCGGTCCCGGAACAATCTGCTAAGAGAATTCATCCTTCAACCAGCCGTGACATCTCGAGAATATCATCAGTACAAGAACCAACTAATCATGTGAGTACAAAAGATAATGATAAAGTTGAATGTTCTGAGTGTCATATATTCATAGCAAAGAGATATTTATCAAATCATTTTAACAGCAACATTCATAAAAATAATGTTTTAAGTTCCGATAGTCAATTAATTAACGTTCAATTAATTGAAAACGCGTTTCGAAACAGAGTTGCAACGTACAGAATATCATGCAATACAAATGATCACCATTGTCTTGAAACACCTGAAACATTTTTAGAAAAACGTAAAGATACAATTTTTACGTTATTGGATCGTTCAATAGCAAATCATTGCTCATTAAAAGTAAATTTTATACTAAACGCGAATTTTACTCAAGAGACAAAAAATCTCAATAATGTGTTTGATTTTCAATTGAGTAATAATCTCGTTAACGTTAGCAGTGATAAAAATGATCTTTTTTTATCCCTTGTAAATGAAATTTCGGTGAGATTAACAAACTTTGAGAGAAAAGATAGTGGGTGGTCTTTTGTAAACGTGAATTATATGGATGTCAATGTCAATAAATATAATCCATTACGCGGATCATCATATATTAAGTTACCTCGTGATATACATTTGAAAAAAGCTGTAATTAACGTTCAAAATAATGATTATGAATGTTTCCGCTGGGCCATACTCTCAGGATTATTTCCACCGGATACAAATAATCGTGCACACAATGTTAGTACATATAAAAACCATAAAGACAAATTGAACTTTGGAAATCTTCCATTCCCTTTAAAACTAACTGATATACATAAATTTGAGAAACTTAATGATTTAAGTGTTAACGTTTTCGGGTTAGAATACAATTCCCAGAGTAAACGCCATGTTGTTGTTGGACCACTGCACTTCACAAAATGTAAAAAAACAATTCATTTTAATTTGTTATATATCACTGAAGGTAGCAAGGGACATTACTGTCTTATTCATAATTTGTCTCGATTAGTATCATCTCAACTCACAAACACTCAACGTGCTGCTCATATATGCGATGGTTGCTTAACAAGTTTTACGTCAAGTGATAATCTAGTAACCCATCAAGAAAACGATTGTTTTCATGTGTGTACTAACTTACCTTCCGAACGGGATAAAAAAAACAATTGGTTTAATAAAAAGGTTCCTTCCAATGAACTTACTTTTGATAACTATGATCGTAAGTTACGCCATCCCTTCGTTGTCTACGCTGATTTTGAGAGTTTCTTAAATCCGATTCAATCGTGTGTTAATAATCCAAACACATCCTCAACAGCTAATATCCAGAAACATGAAGTTTATAGTTTTGGATACTACGTCAAATGTTCATATAATGACAAGTTATCAATCTATCGAACATATAAAGGTGAAAATTGTGAAAAAACTTTCATGGAATTTCTTAAAAACGATTTACAGAATATTTGCAAAAACAATACAATCGTAAAGACTCCTTTACCCTTGACATCTGAAAACAAAGAAAACATTGCACAGAGTAATCTTTGTTACATCTGTGATAAAGATTTAAACGGAGATATCTCTATTTCCCATAATTGGCATACTGGTGTTTACGAAGGGGTTGCACATGAACTTTGCTGTAATAAATACAGATCACCTAATTTTGTACCCGTATTTCTTCACAACTTAAGCAATTATGATAGTCATTTTATAGTGCATGGACTTAATTTTGAGGACGGTGACATAGAAATTATCCCAGAGAACAAAGAAAAGTACATCTCATTCACAAAAGTTTTGCATGTTAATAATCGGGTTATGAAGTTAAGATTTGTGGACTCACTTAAATTTATGTCTAGTAGTCTAGATAAACTAGTTAAAAATCTAACACCTGATCAGTTCCGTGAATTAAAATTAAGTTATCCACTAGAAGCCGATTTCCAGCGATTAATACGTAAAGGAGTCTACCCATATGAACATATGACATCGTTTGATTCATTAAAATTAACATCTCTTCCCTCTCGCGATAAATTCTATAGTTCTTTAACCGACAGTCACGTATCAGAAAATGATTACAAACATGCTGAAGATGTATGGGAACACTTTCATTGTAAGAACATGGGGGAATATTCTGATCTTTATTTGAAAACAGATGTCCTATTATTGACTGATGTGTTCGAAAATTTTAGGAACGTATGTTTGAAAACATATGGTTTGGATCCCGCGCATTATTATACTGCCCCTGGATTAAGCTGGGACGCAATGTTAAGAGTCACAAAAATTAATCTAGCACTCTTAACCGACATAGATATGATAACTTTTATATCAAAAAATATTCGAGGGGGTATATCCCAATGTAGCAACAGATATGCAAAAGCAAATAATAAATTCATGGAAGAATATGACGCCAGCGTTCCGTCATCTTTTCTAATGTATTTAGATGCTAACAACCTATACGGTTGGGCCATGTCTCAGTGTCTTCCCACCGGTGGATTTGAATGGGTGGGTGTAGACACAGATTTTAATGTTTCAGACGATGCCGAGCATGGGTTTATTTTAGAAGTTGATTTAGAGTACCCTATCGATTTACATGACTTACATTCTGATTTACCATTTTGCCCCGAAAATAAATGTTTTGGTGATTCTAAAGAAAAAAAATTGATACCAAACTTGAATAAAAAAATGAACTACGTAATCCACTACCGAAACCTCAAACAATGCCTGCAAAATGGATTACAATTAGTTAAAATCCATAGAATTTTAAAGTTCGAACAATCTCCATGGTTAAAAAGTTATATAGAATTAAATACCTACCTACGATCACAAGCATCTTCTGATTTTGATAAGGATTTCTATAAATTGATGAATAATTCCGTTTTTGGTAAGACCATGGAGAATGTTTTGAAACGAGTCAATGTAAAATTATTAAATCACTGGAACAACAATGGTAAATCTCAAGGAGTTCAATCTTTAATTGCAAAACCCGAGTTTCATAGTTTATCAATATTTTCAGAGAATTTGGTAGCGGTTCAACTGAAAAAAACTAAAGTTTTTTACAACAAACCAATTTACCTCGGTTTTTGTATTTTAGATTTATCTAAGACATTGATGTATAGATTTCACTATAATTTTATGAAAACTAAATACCAGAACAATCTAAAACTCCTGTATTCAGACACCGACAGCCTCATATATGAGATATTTACTGAAAATTATTATGATGACATAAAACCTGATCTTGAATCATATTTTGATACATCGGATTACCCCATCAACAACGTATATGGTTTACCGCGAGTAAATAAAAAACAGCTGGGTTTTTTTAAAGATGAGAACAATGGGAAAATCTTTAAGGAATTTGTGGGTCTTCGTTCAAAAATGTATGCGATTGACGTTGAAAATCAAAATTTGGTAGCAAAAGCCAAAGGGGTCAACAAATGTGTAACTAGAAAGCTCACCCTCGATTCTTATAAAAAATGCTTATTCGATAAACATATTAAACGTGATACTATGTTGCGATTTAAATCAATAAAACATTTGCTTTTCACACAAAAAATTAATAAAATATCTCTGTCCCATAATGATACAAAACGATTTTTGCTAGACAATTGCACTGATACCCTTCCTTGGGGTCATTATAAAATATCAAACCTTTCTCCTTAAGTTTCATTGTACATATACAGAACATTCAATTATTTGATATTATTTTTTGTACTGCTTCAGAAAAAAAAAAAAAAAAACAATGTTAAAACTGTATAAAGAAGTATGAACTTATTATTTTAAGTAATAAATAAGTTGTAGTGATTTGTATGTGCATGTATTTGTAAGTGTGAGTTTTTGTATAAAATAGATGGATCTACAAAATAATGTTGTAAATATCGTTTTTAGAAACTTTTAAATATTTTTTTTTGTTATGTATTTTTTTTTTGTACATTAAGAGATCTTGGCAAAATCTAAATTTGTATATAAATTAGTATTGTTACTTTAAGGAAAATAAATTACCTATGGTTTGTGTGTAGTAAAAAAAATAACTGTTGTACCTGTGAATAGGTTGTAGCAAATATACTACATCACATTAACTTTGTCTCCAAAAGGGTCTTTACGTGTTCGATCTGTATCCACACACATGCCTTACAAATGACCGGGGCTTGTCCTGTGACTGATTGGAGATACATACAAAAAAAAAAAACATTCTACCGTAGGTGGCATAAACATTATGGTTGACTCCTCATAGTACTCGTAGGTGTTGATGCACCTATCAGTCTCAACCTTTCAGATTAACATTTTAACAATACTTACGTTTGGCGGCTGCATATATTTTTATGGAATAAGATGTAATTAAAATAATATTAATGTAAATAATTTAGCATGTGTGATTCTTTTGCCTCAAAATATAGATTACTTTATTTATGACATATGGTTTTAATTATAACATCCAATTACTACGTACCCTATCCGATTTAGTTAAATGGTAGTAACCTTCACAACATTGGTCATTTGAAAGTTAAACGTTTCCATATCAACACACATTACGTTGGTTCACAATGATTCATTTTTACCATCCATTTACCACCATTGTAGCGGGTCCTAGTGGATGTGGAAAAACCAATTTTGTTACAAATTTTTTAAATCATTCCAATGAAGTGTGTAATGTCATATTTGATGAAATAATTTGGTGTTATGATGAAATGCAGCCTTTATACAATCTAGAAAATGTAACTTATAATCAAGGGATTCCAGACATCTCTATGTTTGACGGGAAAAAACCTAAACTCATTATAATAGATGATTTGATGAGGGAGTCAGATGGAAGGATCGTAGACATTTTTACAAAAGGTAGTCACCACAGAAACCTTAGTCTGTTTTATATTACACAAAATATATTTCATCAAGGCAAAGGTCAACGTGATATCTCTTTAAATACGAGCTATATTGTATATTTTAAGAATCCCCGTGATAAAACTCAAATACGTTACTTGTCTCGACAAGTTTATCCAGAAAATTCAAAATTCGTTGATGAAGCCTACAAGGATGCTACTGAAAAGGCTCACGGTTACCTGATGATTGATTTGAAACAAACAACTGATGACATGTGTCGTTTTAAGACTAAAATATTTCCATTTGATGGTCATTGTACAGTATATATCCCTAAGAAAGGGTTTAAATATAACAAGAATCATCATGTTTTAGTCAGTTCTAAATGATGCACGCGAGGGTCAACACATATAAACATTTACTCGAAGCGCTACATTTACTTAAACCAAAATATCGCACGGCTTTACTTAAATCGTGTGATGACGAGGAGATTAATATTATTTGCGAGTGTATTTACAATGTATTAAAGGGTAAAATTCCCTTAGAAAAAAAAGATAAATCAAAACTAAGAAAATATAAGGATACACTCCGAAAATTAGTGTCTAAGGGAAAACACAAGCTTCGAAAAACCGTTATTATCCAGAAGGGTGGTGCCTTTCTACCTATTGTATTAGGTGCCGTTTTAAGTGCTTTAGTAAACTCTATAACATAAACGAAATGGAAAACATGAAGAAAATGTTGTTAGTTGAACCAGATTTAATTGAAAGACTCAAACACAGTGATAATGTATCGGAAAATTCATTATCCCGTCTAGATGGTGAGATGCAAAAAATCCTCAAAACTAAAATGAATGATCGTGAAAAGTGGGCATTATATTCTCAAGCACTACAACGATTTTTACATTTTACCCGATCAGATCGACAACCATTTAAAATTCCATTAGTAGATGATGTTGTTCAACTGACTAACGAGAAGAATGACTTTAATCTGGGAATTTATAAAAAGGAGGAAAATGTTAATAATAACTCAGTTGAAAACGTGGCATTGCCTGAACTAGAAGGTAACATATATGCAACACCACCTGCAGGATCGAAATCTGATTTACCAAAGCAGTATTCCCCATCTTATATTGTAGATGTAATACCGAAGTCATATAAAACAAAAAGTAAGACTTTATTGGAATGTATGGTTCAAAGTAAACCAAAAATTTGGTGGAAGGAGAACGGTGAAGTAGTGATAAACAATCGTACCATTCCAAACAGTAATATTCTCGAACTGGTAGGCGATGTGCTTAGACCTCTTAAACGTTCAAAACCAATAGGCTGGGAAGATTTTGCTAGTATTTTACATGATATAAGAGTTCCTACATCATGTATAGGTAACCCTACGAACTTGAAATTTATGAAAGGACTTCAACCTACCGATCCTAACACTTCGATAGAATCTACTAACACGTACACTTCATCAGTCAAAGAAAAAAACACTTCTACACCTCTATCAACAAAATCTCCCAATCAATCAAAAAAGAAATTAGATTGGGAAAGATGGACCCCCTATTAGAGATAAATAGGATCTACTACGATGTATCAAATCCTGCTAGTTACAGTAGTGTAAACAGCTTAGTAAAAGAAATGAAAGGAAGAATGAACAAACAGGAAGTAAAACAATGGTTATCATCACAGGAAGCATACACTCTGCATAAACCCGTTCATAAACGTTTTATTAGAAACAGATACATCCTCTCTAACTTTAATGAACTATGGCAAGCTGATCTTAGTGATATGCGTACCTATAGTCAATACAACGATGGATATAAATATATTCTATGTGTTATTGATGTATTTAGTAAATATGCTTTTGCAAGGGCTATGAAAAAGAAGGATTCAGAAACGATTAAACAGTGTTTTCATAGCATTTTTACAGAAGCCAATTCCACCCCTCGTCACATTCAATCTGACAAAGGTACAGAATTTGTTTCAAAATCGGTAAGAAATTACTTTAAAAGCAAAAACATTAATTATTATACCACAAATAATCCTGACATTAAAGCAAGTATTGTGGAAAGGTTTCAAAGAACTCTGAAATCGAAAATGTGGCGTTACTTCACTCATCAGAATACATACAATTACATTGATGTATTGCAAGACCTACTTCATTCTTATAACCATAGCTACCATTCTAGTATAAAAATGTGTCCAATTGATGTTAACTCTGATAATATTATGACTGTTTGGTGTAATTTATACAATCGAAAAAAAGATTTATTGGAATTCCCAATGCTTAATGTGGGTGATCATGTAAGAATAACTAAATATAAACACATATTTCAAAAGGGTTATGAATCTAATTGGAGTGATGAAATATTTATAATTGCTTCAGTTATTAAAAGAAGCCCACGGGTTGTTTATACTTTAAAAGATTTAGAAGGAGAAAACATTATTGGTACATTTTATTCTAAAGAATTACAAAAAGTTACGTACCGCCCCTCCATGAGGCATAAAATTGATAAAATAATACGCTCGCGTCGTATTGGTGACAGAAAGGAAGTGTTCGTTAAGTGGCAAGGTTATCCAAATAAATTTAACTCTTGGATACCTGCATCTAACTTAGAACAAATATGAGTGAAGACAGTTTTTATTTAACTTTGTTGAGTAACAGCTCATCGAGTTACTACACCGATAATACTACAGCTCATTTTTTAACAAAATTACCGAGGACCATTAAATTGGAGGGAGAGTGGGTTGTTGGATTAGTGGAATTCCAATACCCATGTTCCATGTATAATGTTCAGGATCATGAAAATATAATCTATATTAAAAAAAAAAATGCAGTGTCTACTAAAGAGAAATATAAAATCATCGATGTAAAAACTCACATACCTGCCACTTCGTATGATAATATTGATCAACTTCTCCAAGCACTTAACGAAAACCCACAGCTTAAGAATAAAGCAAAATTTAGACACGATACAATTACTAAAATGGTTGCACTAACAACAAATGATGAGATAATATCAATCACAACATCGCCTATATTAAGTCTACAACTGGGATTCAAACCAAGATCGAATTTAAAAGAAATGTCTATTGGGAAACATCCTGCAAATTTGTACTTAGGTTTACCATCACAAATATTTGTGTATACTGATATCATTCAACCACAAGTGGTGGGGGATGTTATAACATCATTACTAAGAATAATACCCTTAGACCCCACAAAATTCATTTATGGAGCCTATAAAATGCATGTTTTTTCACCTGCTCACTATGTTCCTGTTTTACGTAGAGAGTTCGACACTCTTGAAATTGATATAAGATCAACCACTGGAGCAAAAATACCATTTCAGTTTGGATCCTCTTGCGTGAAGCTACACTTTCAACGAATAAAATGAATCATAAGCGATCGTCTAACTCTTGTCCATATGAACATTATTATTCTCATCAAGCAGGGTCTGGTGTAGGAATTGTCTATAAAGGGGTCCCTTTTCAACGTGGACATGGAATCGGTAGTTTTTTAGGAGGGTTGTTTAGATCTGTTCTTCCTTTATTGTCCAGTGGTTTGAGAACTGTGGGAAGAGAAACTTTAGATGCAGGAATGGGATTGATATCTGATATGGTAAATTCACGTCCTATGGAGAGTTCTATTAGATCTCGTTTTAAAGAAGCAAGTTCAAACTTAAAAAGAAAAGCTGATGAAAAAATAGATTCTTTAATGTCGGGGTCAGGGTATAAAACGTCAACTAAGAGACGGGAACCGCTCATTGCCTTGAAAGCCTCGCGACGAAGAGGAGGTAAAAAAAATAAAAAGTACAATATTGAGGATATTTTTTCAAACAAATAATTATGTCTTTTTTACACAGCCATTCATGTGAGTGTGCTAAATCTGAATTAGACTTATTTGCACTACCATCTACACAAACTAGTATTGAAAGTGGACAATGGGTTCATTACAAACCAATTTCATCTTTAAGTGATGATGGCCCCATTGAGTTTCAAGTACCTGGATCTGGTGATGACTATATTGATCTATCACATACCTTGTTACATATCAATGCTAAAATATTGAATCAAGATGGAACCAAATTAAAAGCAGATGTCCAAGTTGCACCCGTCAACAATTGGTTACATTCCCTTTTTAACCAACTCGATGTATATTTAAATCAAAAACTCATATCACCCCCAAATAATACATACGCCTACCGTGCCTACATGGAGAATCTACTTAATTATGGTCCAGCAGCCAAAGAATCCCATCTCACTTGTGGATTATGGTACGAAGATACTCCGCATTATATGGATAACATTGATTCAAATAACAAAGGATTTCACGAAAGGATGAAATTCACTAAAGAAAGTAAGGAAGTAGAAATGATTGGCCACCTGCATGGAGATATGTTTAACCAAGAGAAGTTTTTAATAAATGGTGTGGAAATGCGAGTTAAACTAGCACGTTCTAAAGAATCATTTAATTTAATTTGTCACCAAGATCACAAAATTAAAGTGCAAATAACGAATGCTAGTCTCATAATAAGAAGAGCAAGAATCAACCCTAGTGTTTTGTTGGCCCATCAAAAAGTATTAGCATCAACAACAGCAAAGTATCCAATCACAAGAGCGGAAGTTAAGGTCCTAACATTACCAGCAGGAATACAGGGAAAAACGTTAGATAATATATTTCTTGGACAAGTACCTAAAAGATGTATTATTGGTTTCGTTTCAAACTCAGCGTTTAATGGTAATTTAGTTTTGAATCCTTTTCACTTTCAACATTTTAATATGAATTCATTTAGTTTGTATGTTGACGGTCATGAAATACCTTCTAAAACATTACAACCTTCATTTAATACTGGTTTGATAGCATCGACATATCATACATTATTTTCGGGATCTGGAATTCATTTCCATAATGAAGGTAATGCAATAAGTAGAACAAATTATGGCGGGGGTAATTGTTTGCTATGTTTTGATTTGACACCTGATTTGTCTGCTAGTTCAACTTCACATTGGAATCTTGTGAGACATGGCTCTGTTCGTATAGAAGTTAGATTTGAGTCATCTTTAAGTACTACTATAAACTGTATTGTTTATGCTGAATTTGATAACATAATAGAAATAAACAAAAATCGAGATATTACAGTAGATTATAACAGTTAATAATCAAATAAATAGAATGTTTTTACTTACTTACTTCATTAGCTGCTAATCTTTGGCAGCAAAATCATCAATAAATGTGTTTAATAATTTTTATCTAATAATGGATACAAATGAAATGCAATTATGTATGAATAAAATAAGTTCTAGTTTTAAAACAAATGTATTTGCCGCGAATCAAATCCCTATTTGGGTTAATTTACCTGCTTTTATAATAAGCAATTTAGACCCTGACACAAAGCCCGGCTCTCATTGGGTTGCCATACACGTTGATGTAAATGGAATAGGTGAATACTTTGATTCCTTCGGCAGAAAACCCACTGGTTACCATAAGTTATTTTTAAAAAGAAACACAAAGAGGTGGTTTTATAACTACAAATCACTTCAAAACCATTTTACCTCCTTTTGTGGAGAATATTGCTTAGTGTACC
Source organism: Epinotia bilunana (assembly GCA_947049275.1). Classification (NCBI taxonomy): domain Eukaryota; kingdom Metazoa; phylum Arthropoda; class Insecta; order Lepidoptera; family Tortricidae; genus Epinotia; species Epinotia bilunana. Next base: position 8,470,350 of record OX346275.1, on the reverse strand, counting down.
TATATTTTAAGTATCAAGGAAAAACTATGTATGACTTTCTAACTTTGTTTTCTAATAATTCTTTATGTAACGATCTAGTATTAAGAACTTTGTTTAAATCAGTTTTTATAAAATAAAACAATTTGATAAAAAATATTTCTGGTGTTTTATTTATTGATAGTCATAATAAAATTATGGAATGTTCACATACAATATTGTCTACAATGCAAAGAGACGAACAAACCTCATAAAAAATATATTTATAGAGCTACATTGAAATGTTACAATTAAAGGTAAAAAATAAACTAAATTTACAAGTATTGAGTACGAGTATCACTTATTCTTATCAGTGTCTATAAAATATTTAACACTGTTTTCTTTCGAAGCTAATTGTTTTGTAATATTAAAAATAACGTCACGAACACTTTGGATATGTGAATCGTCGTCACTGCACGAGTAATATTTGAGGCGTATGTCACAGTGCTTCCAATGGTCTGCTGGAGTCATATTTCTTATTTTCTCCATATCGTAGAGCTCAATTTTAATGAGGTGTGACGCGTAGCCTGCATCCTCTTGACCAGATGATAAGTATGTGACTCCATCACTTGTGGTTTTCGATACGTTCGAAGATGTAACTTTCGCTTTTGTTTTCTTCTTGGGCCTCTCGAAGAAACTATCTATGTTATTGGTTGGTCTTTTCTTTGCAAGTGCTTGCTTTAATTTGAGTCCTACCGTGCCCTCTTCATCGGTAGAGTTATCGTGATTATCCGGGTAATAGAAATTCTTGAAAGTATTTTCAGAGAACTGAAACAACATTTACCATTTAGTTAAACACGTAAGTAAATAATTAATTAATAACACAATTGTCTAATGAGATAAAGTGACATACTTACATCCATTATGCAGCTTCGATAATCACTTCACTCGAGAAAAGACTTTCACAGACCAAATGGAAACTTCAAACACTATAATTTTGGAACACTATCCTTGACGGAGGACACGAAATAACTATTTAAGTAAAGCCACGGAGAAGCTCCTTATATATGAATATTATCACGCAAAAAATCACAACAAAGCATCCTACAACCATCGAATGAGCCTGACAAACATGTTACATCCAGTCCCTGGTATCTTGTCCAAACATGTATCGTGACCACACATGACGCCAAAAAACGGCTGTGGGTCTAATACCACAATAAATCAGATGTCACATTACAGAACACGCACGTGCATTCGATCAAGATTGAACAGGTCAAAACCAGCTTCCAATCTTATCAATATTCAGCGAGTAGGTATCTTGAAGATAAAATATAAAACTATTTAATTGAGAACGAATCGCCCTTGTTGTATAATTATCACCCAAAATCAAGAGCATGAATAATAAAAAAACAATAGTTTAGCCAATAAAAAAATTGAGTTGTATAATTAATTGGTGCTACTACACAGAGTATGCAAGGAAAAAAGGACTTAAATACCGTTAGTTTAACGAGCGACATACGTAACAGAAACGGTCTTAACCGCCGCTAATTTCATGGTGCATTTCACTTAATTTTACATTTTAATGCTCCTGTTCTGTGTGGTTCCCATCAGAAAACTTCGAAATAGATATATTTTATGCGTATGTGAAGAAACAAATACAAACATATGAATTAAAGTGCATCTACAATACTAAACAAAACATACGAGAGTTTAAGTTAGGTTTAGAAACCACATGACGCAACTGACTCGCGACCTGAAAAGTAGGTTAGGTTAGGTTAGAACATTGATCCTAAGATTAAAACAAGTATGTAAGAAAGTAATACAAATGTGTGAATTAAACTGCACCATTGATACGTAAACAAAAGAAAACGTAAGTTCAGTTAACCGCACTCCCCACGCAACTGACTGGCAACCAGAAAATTAGGTTAGGTTAGGTTAGAACATGGAACCTAAGATTAAAAGAAGTATCCATATTTATATACTCAATACAACGTAATAATACGATAAGATATTGTAGCGTTTACCGGTAGCAATGAAGGGTAGAAAAAAAGGTGAACGGGCGAGCACGGGCGAGCAGGTATACGCACGCGCCGGACAGTGGCGACCGGGAACAATGGGACAATAGGCTGCGGTGTTAACAATAGGAATCCGAGCAAAGGGTCATCATCGTTGTGTATTGTGTGAAAACGACATTACGTAAAAGCATGAAGGAGTGGTCGTAGAGTTCCAGGACCCAGCGCAAACGCTTTAAACGGGGGCCTATTTGTTTTTTTTTTTTTTTTTTTTTTTTTTGTTTTTTTTTTTTTTTTTTTTTGGTTTGGTAGACTGTGACCGCGCTTGGACTATGGCCGGTGTGGGAAGTGGGTGTGACCTAGAACCCGGGGGCAGAACCGGCGAATCCCTACTACTCACTGCACGTTAAATTTCATATTATGAATGCTCTGTCTTTTAGCAACAAAGATGGTGCCGGTCAATGTACGGCCCGATAATCCGCGTCCATCTATATTTCTCTCTCTCTTTTTGCATGAGTTAAAAAGAAACAGAAATTTAGTGGACGCCGATTATTGGGCCGTACATTAACCGGCACCACAAAGACGTGTTTTTTTTAAAGATTTTTTTGCCCGATCCCGCTCCCGCTACCGCTTATCCCTAGTCACCTACAGTTAAACTTCACATGATCACACTTTTAATGCGTTCGCACGTCTCTCGGAGCATATTCAGTTAATAACTTTGACTTTTATTCGTCTTGGCTATTAAACTTTTTTGTTCAAGATTCTTCACAACTTCTGTGAAATATTGCTTCCAGTGATTTAAAAAAATGCGAACTCCAAGTTTTATGAAACTTTTCAAAGATATGAGACGTACCTATATTATGTAGTTTCTTAACTTTCTTAACATAGGTTATTCAATTCTTCCAATTCCAAAGTTATATTTTCGCTATTTATATGTCATACAAAGTTTAATATTGACTTAGAAGCCAATTATTTATTATTTTCTATATGTATGGGTATTCAAAAAAAACATTAAATTAAATTAAATAATCATTTATTTCGGAATTTAAGTTTCCTTTCTTTTAGTAGCTTACTACTAAAATGTTTATTCTATGTTAGTTTTACTATAAATTAATTAATTATGTTATATGTAAAAACAAGTCGAGTGTGAGTCAGAGTCGTGGGCCATTACATCCATACTAATAGTAATATTATAAATGCGAAAGTGTGTCTGTCTGTCTGTCTGTTACCTTGAGATGAAATTTGGTATGGAGATAGTTTGAATCCCGGGGAAGGACATAGGATAGTTTTTATCCCGGAAATCATCCCCTGAGGGGGTGAAATGGGGGATGAAAGTTTGTATCAAGCTACGACATAAACGAGTTCCACGCGGACGGAGTCGCGGGCAGAAGCTAGAAACAAAATAAATTCATGTAATTTAAAACTAGCTGCCCGCGCGGGTTCTCCCCCGTATTTTTACGAACGCAGGCAAACTGAAACGAACCCCCCCAGAATTTGGCTTTTACCCGACTCAAAAAAGGCACCTCCCATTGCTCTACTCTAATACCCCGTCATGAAGCTAAACTTGACTTAACCCCTCAACGGAATGCTCTAACAAAATCCTAGTCCCCATTGTCCCAAAGAACCCTAACATGATCTATCAAGTTATTTCTAAATGGCCTCAAAGAATGTGTTTGTGATCGTCTAGAAGATGGCTAGAAACCCACGCTGCCCATAATAAACCAGATTCTTTTTAGATTATGAATTCAACTGGAGTTTAAACTAAGCTAAGGTTAATATATGCCATGTAAGAATGCCTACAAAGGATATAAGTTTATAAAAGGATTTAAAGTGGAACCCGTTGTATTGAATATGGCTTATGTAGTATGAATGAGGTTTTAAAATGGATAAGAATAAATTATAAATATTTTGGTTTTATAAAAGCCCCGACCCATGGGCTCAGTAATGGTACACTGTCCAAATACTAACTCCACTTGTTCATTCACCTCAAGAGAGACAAGGTTTCTCTATATACCATTCCTTATTTACTATAAATTATATTCACTAGGGAGATTTTTAGCTGTATTTATATACAGTAAATAGTGAAGTTGCTTAATCTTAATTTTACACTTGAATTAATGGTTAAGTCTATAATGCCTTTTAATGACATTATATAAAGAGATCCGCTCTTGTTAAATGGAATGTAGAGCAACTCTTTATGACTCCGTTTCTCTATCGGGCAGGATGGGGTAAGAACAGACCTAATTGTGATCAACTGATGGTAAATGGACCGTTCTGTGGCCTTCTTTTATTTAATATGGACCTTTTAAATGGTCATTTTGACAATATAATAAGTGTACTTTACTTTAGAGTTATTTTACTCATCATCAGAGATTTGTCTCATAATCACTACTCATCACTCTTCATAAAGACCCATAAGAATGTCAATGTCTGTTATAAGACTCTTACTCAAGCGTTCGAATATGTGAAATAATCTGTATTCCAAGTATAACAGATTTATCTCTTAGCATCGCGTTTCGCTAGCTAAAATATTGAACCCTTAGGCAAAAATGTCGTTATAATAATTCCCTTAATTAACAATATAAATTTAATGCAAGACTTGACTCGAATGATAAAGATATAACTCTAAAGTTTAATTCATCTTAAACGATTTTGTTCTACTATAACAATCCACCTGGCAGATCACAATTCTACGACCTGAATGATCGCCTATGCTCTTTAAAGGTACTTCCAACTGATATAATTTAACTTTGAACTTTTTCTTAAAAATGATACTGCAATAGAGATCTGAAACACTGCAATATTGAAACCCACCCTTAAATGCAGATATAATTTGATAACCATAGGCATTGAACTTTCAAATCACTACAAAACCAGCTAAGGAGCTTGTTTAATTCAAACAAGATTGGCTTAAGTTTTCCTTTTAGATTGAACTTTAGCCCACAAAGAATTCCCATCACTATTATGCATTCGAAATATTAGTACATTAAATACATAAAATTATAAATTAGGTATAGATATAGATTATGTAGGTAACTAGGTCAAAACATTGACCTATACAGCAGGGTGTAACTCCATTAGTTTGTAAGTAAAAGAGTCAAAACAAGAATGAGATCTTAAAAGCATAATTCAATTCCAACTGGTAAAATCAATAAGTACGTCAAATTATATGGGAATGAAAAATGTAAGAAGTAGAATACAGGAAAAGTTATAAGTTAAAAGTTTAAATTTCCTGTAATAAAATGACACATAAAGCTTAGATAAAGACAATAATAATCCCGGAGATCAGGCACAAAGCCTACATGCACTAAGGTTTGTAATGTTCCGTATCGTCCGCGATTTTTGTACTTATATTAATTTATTCGATAATCCGTTCCTGAAACTCCGTCACAAAGATATACGCTTATCATCTAAATACGCGGGAAAACACAATATCCGTCATCCGTAAATAAACCATCTTTTCCTTGGGAAAAACACAACATAAATCACTATAAATCGAAGTACCAGTCTCTAAAGGAACACAACACATATATAAATACAAGAAACTATTTACAAAACCAACTTTGCCATTTGCCTAAATATATCATAATATGTTTCCCCTAGCTCATAGCAAAACGAGTTTATGTATGCTTTAAAGGACATCAGTTACAGTTTTATTACTCTAGTAGGAGAGATAAACTCTAATCTAAATTTCAACTAACATCTGTCCGTTAACGCGTAATTTGAAAATCACTTACCCTGCCGCTACCAGCTTCCGCGTACGTATTTGAAAGATACTATGTCAATCTGCTAGATCTAGATATACGTCTAGATACCTATGTCAATCTGACTGAAAATCACTTCAACACAAATAACACTCCTGAAATACACTCCCTGCTTTGTTGGCAGTGTTAACTTACGCAAAGGTAACTTCCGAAGAACTATATTTACTCGAAACTAGGACACAAATTTCCGAAATCTACAATTAATTCGTTCTAAGGAGCTTCCTTTGCTACTGGCAAGAAGTGTATACATAGAAATATCATTAGTATTAATAAAATAATGATTCTATTTCTATTCTATGTGTTCAATTATTATTTAACAGTTAATAACATTCAATGAATAAGCTTTTGGCTTAATTTATTGCTTATTTGCCTGGTACCTAAGAATCAGGATTCAAACCATACATTCTCTGTTTAAAATTCAACACTATTTATCCAAAGCTTTCAATTAAAAAGGAAATTATTATCTCACTAATATTCAAAACACAGTTATCCATTAACTGAAACATCAACTAAACTTCCAGGGCTTAAGTTAAAGCAAAGGACTCACCTAGTTATAGTCGTCGCCTACACCGCCTCCTCCACGTCTGGACTCCAGCTACAGCCTCGCTCAAGCCTCCACACCAGGCCTAGCACACCGGCATCCGAAGTTATAGCGCCTACTCTCCTCAGTTCCTCACACACACCCGTCACCCCACTCCACTTCCAATTGAACGCACTGCTTCTATCTCTAATGTAGCTCTAATTGATATTCAAGGAAATTAATCAAAACCAGAAAGCCAAACCGCATCCCCGACCGACAGCGATTTGACCTATTCACTCTCAAATTCCAAACCGAACTAACTCCCCAACCGACAGCGATTCAACCTAACTCAATGAAATTCTGAAAATGAATGACCCCCAACCGACAGTGATTCGACCTATTTACTCTGAAAATCCAAACCGAACTAACTGCCCAGCATCCGATGTCCTCCCTTTTTATAGACCCCCAAAATTTCCGCCTTTTTTGAAAAAAGAACATCTTCAATCCAAGCAATAACTTTATGCTGTTTATTGTGTTCATTAGGGTGCTTGACCCCTTCTCGTCTGCACGCTCCGGGCGCCTCCATCCTCCGAATCCTCTAGCTCCCTCGCTCCAAGCATGCGTGACAAAGAAAAAGATATTCGCTCAAATAATAGAACAGTTTCATGATATCAACTCTTTTTCAATTAAGTTTATTATTTTTATATTGGAATAAAGTCTTTAGCACAGTTTTGTATACATAATTTTATGTATATGAGGTCTCTAATAAATAAAACAAACTTAATCTATTAAATCTTTCCTTTAATAAACAAACATACACTCAGTAACACTCCAATCCTCTAGTAATATAGTCAGTAAGCTTCCGAATAATTGCAAAATCCATTAATTCCTCGTCAATCGATTTTGATCTCTGTAACCTAGACAATAAGGTCTCTTTTTGATGTAATTTTTCTTAATCTATAAGCAATATAAATATTGATATTCTTGTAATGATAACTAGTTTACTACATACATAAATATGAATGAAAACAACGTAGTTGGATTCGTTTCAAAACCCGCGGGATAAAAGCCTATAAGCATCAAGAAAGTCCATTCTACACGCAGGGGAAACAATTGTTGAAATAAGTATAAGCGGTTTCGGAGATTAACCATTACATACACGTACTAACGCCAACACAGTTAACTGACCATCCTGTATGTATATAGAACCTTATTAAAATGCACAGAAAGTGCACGGATGGTCACTTAGCAGTGTTTTCGATAGTACAAACTTACAAAGCAACAATCTCACAGACTTTTCCTCTTTATAATATTACTAGCTTCTGCCCGCGACTACGTTCGCGTGGAACTCATTTATATCGTAGCTCCGTACAAACTTTCACCCATTAGGGGAGGGGGGGAGGGAAGCTAGCCTATGTAGGGAGGGCCCCGGGACTCAAACTATCTATCATAACAAGCTAGCTTGGGCTCAGCGGTTTAAGCTAGAAGAGGTAACATACAGACACTTTCGCATTTACAGTATTAGTATGGATTCAAGTGGATGCAGCGTTTAAAACGCCAAATTCTTTTTCATGTGGTATTTATATACACAATACAAAATTCCTATTTCAAATACAAGTAATTGAAACACAGCCAACCTGCCCTAAACACTAATCGTTTTACCCGGTTATCACTAAATATTGAATTTCATACGCTCTTCAAAACGAAGACAATAGGTATTCTGTAGGGCGCCTTACACCATACAATACTGCCACTATTTCACAAATCGACGTATCTTACATAAGAGCTCCACGTCACTTACGACATTTTGTAAATGACTGATGAAATACGTCTAAGACAAGGCTGTGAGTTACAGAACGACGTATCTTACGTGGCGATCTACGTTCGTTACGACGTTATCTAAGTAAAGGGTTACGTGTAAGGCGAGCCTAACAATGGATTGAGGTCAGTGGATGTGGAGCAAGTGGATTTTAGTGGATCGATTTTGATACTGAGTTCGAGGTCGCGAGTTCACATCCTGGATTTAGGCATAGTCATTTCAAACTGTACCTATGTAATTTTTAAGTTAGGTGTACTTAGTTGAAATTATTTTTCAGTTTGACGACCTCTGTGTGTAGCCTAGTTGGTAGTGACCCTGCCTACGAAGCTGGAGGTCCCGGGTTCGAATCCCGGTAAGGGCATTTATTTGTGTGATAAGCACAAATGTTTGTTCCCGAGTCATGGATGTTTTCTATGTATTTAAGTATTTATTTATCTATATAAGTATGTATATATATCGTCGTCTATTACTCATAGTACAAGCTTTGCTTAGTTTGGTACTAGGACGATTAGTGTAAGATTGTTTCCAAATATTTATATTTATTATATATTTATTTAAAGGTGGACTTCCGACCAGCGCGGCTCCGGCATCACTAACGCAGCGACAGTGACGCGGCGATAGAACGATAGTACTATACATACACTACGGAAATGTATGAGGGAACGTTCGAGCGCAGCGACACGAGCGCAGCGTCACTGTCGCAGCGACAGTGGCGCCGCGTCGGTGAGGCGCGGCCGTAGCGGCCGTGCAATTCTCGCGCAAGCACTGTCGTGTCGTGTGGCTCACTGCGATCGCATGTGATTTTTAGTTTATTTTCGAGTAGAATATCTAAAAAATGGACGATAATAACGTATTTAAGGATGAGCAAGACGAGGCACTAATAAATTTAGTGTCGCAACATGCAATTTTGTACGATTTGAGAGGATTTGCCCTCATCCTTCCGACTTTTGGAAATGGGGTCTGTTGGGCTTCGTTTCATACTATAGAAGTAACGAAGTAAAAGATCATCATCCTCTACTTCTAATAATATTTTTGTAATTCATCAGTTCATTCCTATATATCAACTGTACCGCACAACCGTCGGGTATGGCTTGATAACTGTGACTGACGCCGGAGTCGCGCTGCTCGGAAGCCAATCTGCGTCTTAGCCGCTGCGACAGTGACGCAGCGGCTAAGACGCTGCGGCCGTTGCGATAGAGCCGCGCTGCTCGGAAGTCCATCTTAAGTTGACCGAACTGCATTAAAGTAGGCCATTCAAAAAGCAACTCTAAGATTCAAATTCCTATGGAAGTTTTTAAAAAGTCGGTCTCATTAAATAGTCTCAACTTGCCTAGTTCATCACTGCGCGTTTCCGTATATTACCAATAGCAAATTAATTCCACATAATTTTGACCGTCTTTCATAAAAGAATCGACGTTAAATGTTATTGAAACAGAATTCACATTTCTGCATAAGAAAAACATATACCTACTCGTAAAGTTCGCCTGTATGCTAGATGTAGGCTGCACAAAGTGCAACTTCTATGTACAAAGTAAAATCCGCCCTGCACCACACGAGGTTTAGTTTTAGTATTACATTTAACCTTAATTTTATATTTTTTTGTTTAATTTTCACGAAATCGAAGTAGCTCTGTGAGCTGTAGACCTCGCGGGTTTGTTTCAACACAGTTGAATTTAGTAATCGAAATCGGAGTAAGTAGTAATTTGTACCAAGTCAGTAGTCAACGCTGACCCCTTTTTTGTTTTTTTTTTTACGTTTTCAAGCCATATCTCCGCCATTTTTCAAAATTTCGAAAAACTGACTCAACAAAAAAATCTGTATACTTACCGAACCTACTCACAAAATTTTATGAGAATCGGTTGAGAAATGTGAGCTCTAGGCGAGAACAGGGGGAAATCCAAACATCCGGACATGGGGAAAAACGATTTTTCGTCCAAGCTGAAGCATAGACGCTTCGCTCGCTCGGTCGATAAAATCCACCACGTCTGCGACTCCGTTCGATAAATTGTCTCGGAAAATGCCTTGTTTTATGCATTATGTAAAAGGAGCCATTTCACTTGAGACGTTTCCGTCCGTGCGTCGCCGGTGGATAGTTATAGTAAAGTCGAGGGGTAAAATGGCTCATTTATACCCGACTAACTCTACTTAAACTCTACTTTTCACTTCGATTGCGAAAAAAATGAAAAATTCTTGAAGAATTGAATAAAATACTAGCTCATTCCTGCCCCTTAGCTTTTTAAAGTTTTTATGTTTAATTTTCGACACATAAAAAATAATATTTTTAGACAATCTTACCCGGACGGTCGAAGTCATTGAATTTTTCGATAAGATTATAAATAATAATTGACTTCTATTTTATCTGGTTTTATTAAGTAATCAGAAGTGAAATTGATTAAAAGTAAATGAAATAAAATAACAAGTATATTGTACGAAGTTTTATTGTGCGTGTGGTTGTTAGGCCCGATTATCTTTAGTTTAAAATACTTTATGTATGCTCTAATAAAAGTGGCAGTTTGTGCAGCTTACATCCAGCACGAAAAGGTGAACAACCGTTGCAAGCGAGAAGTAAAAATACTATATTGTGAAATCACTCTAGCTAGAACGACAGTGATATAAATCTAAATATCATATCACCTTTCCAGCACCAACGTTAGCACTCTCCACAATATACGTCAAAACGAAACAGACTATCGAACGTATAATTGCGTTTGCCAAGAATTGTTTTCATTCGCTTGCAAAACATGTGTTTTGTCTCAGGCAACTTTATCGTTGGCTGTATTCTATTCCTTGCAAAGTGAAAACGCCGTATCTTACTATTACAAACGAGCCGAGATACGACCTTTTCTGAAAATGAAGTCGTATAATTTTAATTTTATTCTTTCCTCGGGGATTTCTCGAATCGCTCGTTATATTTTATTAACCGCTGCGTAAATAAAGTCGAAATTAGCTTGCTAAATAATGTTTAAAAGACCATTATGGTTGTAAAAGAATAATAAAAAAATTCGGGGATTTCGTTCCGTATAACGTCCTTCGGTGCATCCGTTTCTTTCTAAGTAGAACACTTAGAAAGGGCTCGAGCTGTTTCGCACGCGGGCTTGTGCTAGCCGTGGTGTAGGCGTATTATAAGTAGTCGCGTGGTGTGTTTTTTTTAATCACCTTGTTTTTCCCAGAAAACAGTCCGCCCCGCAAAGGAGTCCATATCGGGTTGCATAATATTTGTAGCCATAAGGCCGATAGGTATAACTTGTGTCATAATCATCATTACGCATAAACGCCAAAGCCATAAATTAGTTCGCATACATTTTTTAGCCATAATATTTGAGAGCATAAATAGCAAATGTCATATTTATTGTGCATGAAAGCTTTAAGCATAATTATCAGTCGCCATAATAGGTTTGCGCATAACGTTTTCAAGTCATATAAGACAACCATTTATAACCGCCAGCGTGTCGACGTCACCTTGCGAAGCCTATTTCCGTTCTGAGGGACACAAGTGAACCCTAACCTAACCTAGCAATTGTAAAATTGTTACGATGGTTTTTTTAACTGCGGGGGCTTTGCCCCCGAGTACCCCTGTGGGGGCTTCGCCCACCCGGCCCCCCTTTTTGTAGCTGCCCTTACCTAATTAAATTCTTGTCAACTAATGTAATAGCTGGTTTTTTTTCCGAATTTAAAATACAATAAAAACATATTGCGTTTATTTTCTAAGCATCACTCACCGCGCATAAATTTCTATGGGCATTATTTATGCATCGCAATTCGTTTGACTAAAAATAGTTATGATCTTCAATTTAATTAAGGATGGTATTTAAAATGATCTTTACATTTATTTTATCACTATCAAATTGTATTAAAATAGTAAATTGTACCTGTGCATAAAATAGCGAGGATGGATATAAAATCGAGTATAAAATGGGTTTTATGGACGAATTGTACACTCTACTTTTCACTTCGATTGCGAGGAAATGAAATGAAAATTAAAAAATAAGTTTATTTCATGAAGTTTTATTGTGTACTTTGGCTGTTGGTATCCTTGCCTTGGTCTTAGAATACTAACGAAACTTAATAAAAATAAAAATAAAGAGTTTATTCTATGAAGTTAAAGTTGCTCGTGTGGCTGTTGGACCGATTGCCTTGGTCTTCGACGAAGATTTTACTTTATGCACCAGAGCATAATAAGCGACTTTATATCGCCTACGCACAGCATAAAGACGAACTTTTAGAGCATGAGAAATTAAAATATTGACCCATGATTAATCAATACTCCGGTTTACATTAATTAGTAAAAACATTTTTACTAATTAATGTGTAAATTTACTAAAAAATACCTGATGTAAAATCTAAGACCTAACCCTATCAGCTAACCTCAAGCTTCTCAAAAATAACTCCCTAACACAACATATCTCCAATCTTACTTTCCTAAATAATACTTCGAGTGTACTTGCCGAGTTGGAGGGTCCTTGCCCGATTGTCGACTGTACTTGAGAGGGTTTGTGGACGTCGTTAGTCCGTGGACACTCGACATGTATTACCATTGAGGTGATTAATATTTAGAATACTTAGGTTGTTATATTAATATTATAGACAAGTTTGTGAATTTTAAAATTTGAATGTAAGTACTGTCTAATCAGCCGATTTCGAAAAGATTTCGCTAAGACAACACTTGTACAACAATAAAGGCAGAAAAACGTCCAAGTCATTTCAAAAACCCAATTTTCAAATTTATTTACAACTAGCTTTCGACCGTGACTTCGTCTGCGTAGACCCGGGATAAAAACTATCCTATATTTTAATTCAGGCTATAAATTGCCTTTGTGCATAATTTCATCCAAATCGGTTAATGCTGTATTTTAGGCGAGATTGAGTAACAAACATCAATAAATTTTTATAGGGTAGGTTCCTCCTGCTACACGTATATTGGGGATCCAAACATCTAAACATAACAATAAATAAATATGTTTTTTTTTTAATATTAGGGATGGGACCTGATCATTAATAATTAATCGATATCTGCTATTGGGGTTTTTGGATACGCTTGACAAGTTGATAATAATTGACTAGTAGTATTTTTGACACCCGACGCAAAGAGAGGAGAGACGTTTAACGTGTCTGTCTGTGTATCTGTGTATATGTCTGTGGTATCGTAGCTCCCAAACGGATTGACCGATTTGAATGTGTTTTTTTTTATTCGAAAGCTGATGTGATCCCATGTTTCATGAAAATCTGTTAAGCCGTTTTTGAGATATTGGACTTTGAAATGAAAATGTCGGGGGTTTTTCAACTTTACTAACTACAAGCTTTTTTGCACTGTTCTTATGTATGTAAGTAGGTTATATATAATAGTACAAATAAGTACCTACCACTGGACCAAGCCGGGCGTGCGGCGGCAGCTACCTTCCCGTGTCGACCGAGTATGCATTAAGTAGATATTATCTCAATATACCTAATTAATTTATACGATTTATATTATAAGGTACATATATAAACACCTTCGTAGTGTAATAATTGAGGGTTCATGTTTTCTGCCAACAAACTGTTATGCAGTTTGGCAGATAAGGTTAAATTTATATTATGTAACCTGTTTTAGTAATAAAATAAATTTAAAAAAAAAATCGTAATCTAAGTAGTTGTCCGTCAAAATTTGCTATCCATTTTTCAGTCACTTGCCTTTATCCGATTGAGCTGAAATTTTGAGTTAAGGTATAGTTTGAATGACAATTCAATATCATAATATTCATTCAATATTCTCCAAAAGAAGGTGGCCATGGGAATTCAGTACTTAACCGACGTAACCCCGTTGAGTTTCGGCTCGATAGAATCGTGTCAATGGGTAGTTGATGAGGGTATACAGAAAAGTACAGTCGGCAATAAATGCTTGTATACATTTTTTTTTATAGAAACTTATTTTGAATCCATCTGTGATTACGAATGTTAGCGAAAGAAAATCTATTAGTACCAGGTATTGGGGTCCTGTAGGTAACCGACTTGAAATAAGGGAGAAAAATCTTCTCCACATCACCTTCCCAACATTAACTTCACGAAACGTGATAAGTTAAAAACGCTTATACAAACTCAAACGTGAATCAAAAAAACACCGCCAAGTACGTAAAAGCTCAAACAAGTTAAGCCCGCATAATGCCCTCTATTGTTGCCCATTGTCCCGGTAAGGCGGATCATGAGATAATTTATTCGTTTGGACACTTCACAAAGGAACTGGGGCTGGTTACATTTTTACAGTTTTTCGCTCGGTTGTTGGGAAAGCGGATTCCGACTCCGTTCGCGTGGAACTCGTTTATATCGTAGCTCCATACAATTTTTCATCCCCAAATTTCCCCTTAGGGGGTGATTACCGGGAAAAACACTATCCTGTGTGCTTCCCGGGGACTCAAACTTTCTCTATAACAAATTTCATTGAAATCGGAGTGGTTAAAGCGTGAAGAGGTAACAGACAGACAGACACACATTCGCATTTAAAAAAATAGTATCGATAAATATATGAACATTAAGGTGCAGCACTTGAGCATTCATTTGTGATCAGCATTCTAGCGAATGTTCATCATCATCATCATATCAGCCGAAAGACGTGCCTGCTGGACATAGGCCTCCCCCAAAGAGTGCCACAATGACCGGTCCTGCGCCACCCGCATCCAGCGGACTCCCGCGACCTTTACCAGGTCATCAGTCCACCTTGTGGGGGTTTTTAGGGTTCTGTAGTCAAGAAGGAACCCTTATAGTTACGCCATGTACGTCTGTCCGTCTGCGCCTTACCTCAGAGACCCTTTACTACTAGAAAACTGTAATTCGGCAAAAGTATGTATATCACGCCGACAAAATGGTAGAATAAAATCTTTAATCAATTTTTATAGGGTAGGTCCTTCGCACTACACGTATTGGCGATGTATTTTTTCCTCGTTAAACCCATGTAGGTACATGGACGTGGTATAAAACAAAAGAGCGAAGTGTATATCTGAGCCGTGAACCTTTTAGTTTTGCTGGAACGCACGCTGCAATTTTGTTTTTATGTTTTTTTTCTATATTATGTTTATTCCATATTGTGTACCGCATATTTGGTGTTATTTTATTTTAGCGTGATTTATATCTATAAAGAGGAAAAGTCGGTATTGTAGCTTTGTAAGATGTAAGTTTGTATGTAATGAGTAATCTGCGCAAGCTTATTCCTATATAAAATTCAATTTCTGTGTAGTGGAATCTCAGACTTTAAGTTTGAGAGCTGTGAAAATCGTCCTTCGATAAAACGGCGAACGTATCTTATCTTGATATCTTACTTATCTTAAAATAATTCCAAGCTTCAAATAAACTTGAGACGACGGTCAAAGTCCGCTATAATAGCAGGCTGAAGCAGTTTTATTATTAGAACTTGGCCCCATTTCACCAGGCCCCTAGCACCTACTCGTAGGTACCTTCATGTATTACGAGAAAATCGAAAAACAACCAATTTCCTTTTTATTTCTAATGGAGAACTGAATGGACAGTATTTTTCAAAGACGTTGGGCGAATCATTCATGTTTGTGACAAATGTGATCAATATAATTATGTGATATTTATGTTTGAATGGTATATTGAGTAATTTCAACCATCAAATGGCGACGTATACCAAAGAGTGTGTAGGAACTGATGTAACTAGTGATGCTCTTTGATAATTAAGTGTCAACATCAAGTAGAGAACCACGTATGCCTACGCGCATCTGCTCCACTTCACGAGCTATTTCAACTACAAAGCTAAAAGTTTCTGTCAAAAAAATCATTTTCGGTACAAGCTTTTAATGCCGACTGTACTTTTCTTTATACCGTCATCAACTACTCATTGAGACGATTCTAACGAGCCCAAACTCAACGGGCTTACGTCGGTTAAGTACTGAATTCCCATGGCTACCTTCCGTCTCCATCATCAGATCAGCTCGATGGTACCATAATATTGAATTGTCATCCAAACTATACTTATACCCAAAATTTCAGCTCAATCGGTCACCGGGAAGTGGGTCAAGAACATGCAAGATTTGATTACAGACAGAGACAGACAACTGGACCGGTGAAACTAAATAAAGGCTTAAAAAAGTTTCTGGCAAAAATTACATTTTTGGTATAAGCTTTTATTGCCGACTGTACTTTTCTTTATACCGTCATCAACTACTCATTGAGACGATTCTAACGAGCCCAAACTCGATGGGATTATGTGGTTTTATTACATAGTTCCTATGGCCACCTTCCAGCTCCACGTCATCATAATATTGCATTGTCACGCGAGTTGCATATTCGTGCAAAATTTCAGCTCAATCGGAAACCGGGAAGTGGATCAAATTTAACTTGCAAGATTTGATTACAGACAGAGACAGCCAACGGGACCGGTGAAACTAAATAAAAGCTTGTAAAAATGCTGCTACGCGGTGCGTTGTCGCACACGTAGCTTGGCCTCGAATGTGTTAACACTTTCACTGCCAGGAACCCGCCTAGCACGCGCCTATGCCGCTGCCGTGGTCGCTGTCCTCTGCCTATGAGCAAAACCACGAGATCGGCTACCCACGCGATAATTATAACCTCTCCGGCCGCGTGGTCCTACTGCTTCGTCCGACTGGTAGGACCACATGAACTTTTTTTTTCTGTAACATAAAAAGAAGAACTAGGTAACAATAAGTATAGTAGAATTAAAGCAATGTTATTCAGAAATAAAGATAACTTTAAACAAACAGCTATATTCATATTCATATTAATTTATTCGTAATTGTCAATATTACATGTCAGAATATTTATAAAAGAAAAATATAATAATATAAGCATTACACAAAAAGTGTCTATAACAAGTTAATAAACAATAAAATAGTTAATAATTTTTATTATAAGTCATCAACAAACAAATTAAAATAAAACTATTCACACAATATTCATAAATTCGTCGTATAAAAGCGCGTATGATGCTTAAATAAATAATAGATGCTAAAATGTTAGAATATCGAAGTCTACGTCGCCTAACGAAATCTCACTAAAAATAACTCTATTAGTAAGTTTAATTTAGTATAATTAACTATTTGAGTTATAAAATAGAAAAACACGAAACAAATTAGTCCACTCTCGAAGCACCGAGATAAAGGCCGCCATTTATTATTAAAACTTTCGCTCTATTTAAAGGCTGCTACAAATTATCCAATTTCGGTTTTTGCCCATTCACTTGGCATTGATAAGTCGCGCAGCCTCCTTGCTAATTGAGATGAATCTCCAGAGTCAAACTGTATTGTTTTCCAGATGAAAGAAGTCCTGAAAATGCCTTTTTAGCGAGAAAGTACGGTTTTATATTGAACAACGCGGGTAAAATATTAAACTCTGAGCTTATAAATCGTATTTATATTTCTCGTATACTTACGTCTCTTTGAGAATATATACAGGGCGTCCCAAGCCTATGGGACATCAAGGGAAAGTACCTTAAATATCGTAGATAGGATATTTTGCTGAAAGAAGAAATTATGTTATTTCTAAGAGTCAGTAATACTGCATTCAAAGATTTTCTAAAAATAACTTGCTTCGTCTGGGAATCTAACCGACTTAAAGGTGAAAAAAAAATTATTCCGTTGTTTATGATGCCAATCGAAAGAATAGACAAAAAATATTTTTTCTTCTTAAGTAACATAGTATCTTAAAAGAAAGGAATAACGTAAAATTAATAATTTTAATCAAATTAAAAACACTTGAAACTGCCGAAGTCAATTGAGTATTTTTTTAAGTTTGTACAAACAGGTACTTAATGCTCCCTATGTATATTTGTGTGAGATTAATAACATTTTTGAATTAATTTATATTGTCTTGTTTTGTAAGTAGCTTCTAGAACTTGACGGTCATATTATCATCTATTTAGAATTCTAGATCTTAAATCAGGCACTGACAGAATTGAAAACAAACTTACAAGACACGTTTTAAATTCAACGCGAATATTGGGCGATACTACTTCTTCAAAACTCATCATCCTCCTAGCGTTATTCCCGGTTGTGCCCTAAAGGACTCTGGGGTTCGCTTTGACACCCAATCCCAAGATTTGGCATAGGCACTAGTTTTACGAAAGCGACTGCCATCTGAACTTCCAGCCCAGAGAGAAAACTAGACCTTGGGATTAAACCGGCTTTCTCACGATGTTTTCCTTCACCGAAAAGCTAACGGTAAATATTCCACACACAAACGTTAAACTACTACTGGGGTTGAGAAAAAAATCGCGGCAGTAGTTCATATAATGAATTTAAAAGGAAAACTATCACGGCTAAGGAGGCATAACTAGTTACTGATTAATAGTCGACCAACTTAAAATGTAAAAGAATGTCAAGAATGCAACCGCACCATTTAGTTGGCGCGCGCGTGTCGAATGTTACTAACAGAGACAGGCAACTACGAAACCCTAAACTGCGCGTGACCCGACACACACTTGGCCATTTATTTTTATTTTATTCAAATTTCGCAAGTTGGTCCGTGCGTGGACGAAGAGCACAGCATGTAGAATTTGCTCTATAATATTGAAGAAAAAATATACAATAAAAGACAATTAATGTAGCATTCATCTTTTGTATAATACTAGCGACCCGCCCCGGCTTCGCACGGGTACTATATTATACAAACAAACTTTCCTCGTGAATCACTCTATATATTTAAAAAAAACGCATCAAAATCTGTTGCGTAGTTTTAAAGATCTAAGCATACATAGGGACCACAGCGGGAAGCGACTTTGTTTTATACTATGTAGTAATTAAATCAAAGTATAAAATTTTAAGGTGGAAAGTTTTGTACGATTCTAGAATAATAGTAGTTAATGCAACTGATCCATAATGAGAAGCCTTAAAATATGAGTGTTTTAAGGCCTAATTATGTAGGCCTATTTATCTACTCACATATCGTAAGTACTCTGAGATGGGTTCACAATTTTACTTTCACACAACTAACAAAAAAATGACAACAGCAATGGCGGCAATTCGATTCTCCGTCAAGACGAATGGTTTTTTTTTAAGCATAGACGAATTAAGTCCCTATACTCATGTCACTCGAGATCAAATGTCATGCGGTTTATATTAAAAAACACACTGAATTGACGTTTCGTATTGATAACTGTTTTAATATCTATGGATACTAGAATAGAGGCCCACTTGAGTTTTGACAGCTGTTCCAAATTTAAACTCATAACGTTACAAAAATCTGTACTGTTATAACATTGAAGTACAGAATTTACCTACTACCACAGACAAGAAAGTTCTCATAGTAAAATCGGTTGTGATAATGCTGGTCATTTCCTATTTCTGAACGCATTTTAGAGCACTGATGATATGTGCGTAGAAAAAACTATCCGAGGATACAGCTCAAAATGAACAAAACAAAAACCATGCTGTTATAAATACATGTTTTAGAAAACCGTATTTTAACTGGAGTACCTGCGGTGCTAGCACAACTTGCTGCCAAGTCGCGTCGCGCGCCGTAAAGGGACTTCTGTGTTAATTCGGATAATTTACTTTAGGTGGATGTCACACTGCACCGCATGTCCGGACGGAGATGCGTAGCTCGTTGTATGCAAGTACCTCAGTTTGTATATAAATTCCGTACGGTCCGTTGTATGCAGCTCCGCACCTCCGTCCGGGGATGCGGTGCAGTGTGACATCCGCCTTAAAAACGAAGTTTTAACCGACTTCAATTTAGTACTCCGCACAGACACGTGAACATTTCCACATTCACACATGAACTGATTTCCGAGGGCAAATGCGTTGATTATTACAGAAAAAAATTGAATCGCTGTATGTGGGCCGATAATATTTAAGGACTTCTGTCAATTCCTCAAGGATCACTTTTGGCACTTCATTAGTTGCTATTTCAACGGAAACATATCAGAATCTGTGAGTTCTGTGACGTAGTTTTATAGTTTTAAGCAGGTACATAATTGAGGAATTCCATAAGGCATCTGTGGTCTTGTCTTCATCATCAATTCCACTCGACCAAATTTATCGGGTGTAAATACACGAGTTATACTTAATAGAAAATACCGAAATTACACATGCGTGCCTAATGTAATTGAGGAGTGCCCTCAATTCCTCATGGATCCGATCGTCCAACTGGATTTTAGAAAAAAATGGGACCAACCTGGAAGCATATACTTACAAACAAACAAAAAAATACGAATCGGCTCATAAAAGACGGAGTTCTGCGGTAAAAACATTAAAAAAAAATACAAGTGAACGGAGAACCTCCTCCTTTTTTGAAGTCCGTTAAAAAGGTGAGTAAATTTTCTCGTCTCGTGTCCCACAGCAGTAGTTACACTAGCCCCGCTGTAATAAAACAATAAATTTTACAATTTCTTTCAAGATTTATCGAAAACCGTACCCTAAAAAGCGGAAGTTCCAAAAGCATTAGTGGTGACAAAATGGCGGCGTGTCAGGGGTCAGTCCGCTGTCACCAGCTCATTGTGTGGAGATTGAGATAAGTAATGGCTTTATAAACTGACGGGGTTCCTCTGCCTTTAGAGAGATTGGGGCTGTTTGGGTTTTAAACGCTCTTTTAAGTTGTTTTTGAGCTTCCTTAAGGAGGTTTGACGGTTAGTTACTAACCATAATTAACTAGTATCAACGTCAAAGATATTACACTTATGCATGTTATTCTCTTGCGATACGGCGATAAATGTATACATCTATTTCGCGTCGACTGTGCCAGGCCTGATGAACTCAGCATTGAGCTGCGTTGTGACAACTTAGACCGATTTTCAAAAGGTTGCCGCGCCGGCCGACTCTTATCGTTTTAACATGTTTAGTGACAACTTCCACCGTACATTGTGTGACGTGGATGCCAACCTAATAAACCTTCACCTTCTTCTTCTTCTTCTTAGTCGATCGCTTATGACTAAGGATCGTGACCGAATGCAATTGACCTCCATACAGTTCGGTTCTAGTCAAGTGGACCACAGACTGACTGACTGAGAAAGACTGAATTTGACAGCCCTCTTAAATAAAGTCCAGTGCACTGGAATCTTTCCTCTTGTCCAGTGCATTTGCCTTCCGCAGAGCCTAGGATTATTTATTTTTCTACTAGTAACCCTGAGCTTGAAAGGACAGGTTATGCAACAGACGGAAAAAGTGTGCTCGTCGTTCTATCATCATTATCATCAGATCAGCCGAAAGACGTCCACTGCAGGACATAGGCCTCCACCAAAGAGGGCCGCAAAGACCGGTCCTGCGCAACCCACATTCTTGTGGATCCACGCAACGCCTGCCTATTTGGTCGGCACTCAGGAGCCTTCCGCCCCATCGGACATCGATTCTACGTGGAATGTGCACCGCCCACAATCTCTATATCGGTTACCTTGGTTCTGCTGCGTATAGCCTAATTTCTGATGTGTAAATTTATGTATACTTAATACTAGCTGACCACGCAGCTCTGCCTCCGCATTACATAGAACTTCGCAGAACTATTATTATTATAGTACATAATGTGCGACAGAACTTAAGCTAAGCAGGGGGTGCCTGAAGGGCATACCATTCAGAAAGTCCCTTGTATACATAGGCGAAATATTTTTTGAAATCGGACTAGTGGTTCAAGTATTACCCCTACATACAATCATACAAAGCTACAACCTCACTTATCCTCTTTTAAAATAGGGTGGTCTACCTCTTCGTAAAGGGGTAAAGAACTCGTACAGTAGCTAGTTCTAAGCATGGGTTACCATACTTGCGAACTGGATGGTTCCGCCGAGTAAGGTTCGTAACCGAAGGTGTTCAAGAACTTGAAAGCAGCCCACCATGTAAAACTTGCGCCCAACAAGAAAAACCGAATAATATTTTAGAATAGAATAGAAGAATAGAATAGAACGTAGACGAACGTAACATGTAGCCAAGAACTCTTCGGTCACGTCAGCTTTCGGACAAAAAGAAACGGTATTAAAATCAGTCCATTCGTTTAGGAGCTACAATGCCACAGACAGATACACAGACACGATTTTGCCGGTATACATACCGGCGGTGAAAGATATACTATGTAAATTTTCGCTGTGCACTTACTATTTTGCTTTGAATGATCAATTCAACAGAAACTTATAAAGATCTTTTCATATAAACATATAGGAAATAGATAAACAGTTATCGACAGCCAAAGTAGCCAATTATATTAAAACTGACCGCCATAAAAAAAGATGGCCGACGGAGGAGTTGGTTCCTATCAAAAACTTAAAGTTACTCTAATACCTAAAAAAAAACGTGATTTGGTCCAGCGTTTTGTTCTAGCAATCTGTCCCACTAGACCGCTCACTCGGCACGCCAACGCACGACTACCCGCTTTCACCGACACCTCTAAAGTAGAACTACCCACATTGCGCGAGACGATGCAATTGGCGTGGGTAGTGTTATTGCAAGTTGCCACCATCTGTGCAATCTAGACATGTCTAGTGATCTCAATCTATAATGGTCTTAATGGTTTATTGCGCTAGTAAGAAAGATAATGAGGTTACATTAAATTATATTAACATGTAGGTACTTTTATTTGGGACTATTTGCCGGTGCGTCTTCACTCGCGTATTACAGAGAACCCAGGGGAGCCGCGGGATGAAATAGGCTATATCCATCCAGAAAGTTCTAATTTCACACACTTTTCTTCTTTATAATATTGATATAAAAGTATAGATAAAATGGAGACCAAAGCTCTTTCTAATTAAGTTTCACAACATAATATATCTTTTAGCTTCCTTCTCTTTAAGTTTTGGTATTTCCATATGTAATATCTTTCCCAACTCACTAATGATGATAGAATAAGCAATTAAGATATTGAACGGATGGTAGAATTCATCTAGATTTGGTAATTCTAGATGAATTTTCTCCACCCGAAAGTAATTATGTAGATTTAAATGAAGCAAGACAATGCACTTTTTTTAGAAAGAAAGAAAGAAAGAAAAAATATTTATTCAAGACGCTACTTTTATGATTCATCTTGAATAAGAGCTAATGTAAATGCACCAAAATAAAGACAAAAATATTTATTAATATTTCTTCTGACTTTTCAGAAATTGACGTCTGAAATGATTCTGTCGCTGGGTAACTATTTAATTCATAATATATCCGTTACGCAGAAAAAAAAGTGATTATAAATTATTTATATAAAACCTCGTATGTTCCTACAGTTCAATAGCCAAGGACACAAGATAACCTTTCGACAAACATCTACGTCAATGACTATTACAGTATAAATAACAAATTGTACGAATTCACATAATTAATGAGTACACCAGTACCATTTCTAGCGACGTGTACAATCGAACGCGTACGCAGCACATCTATATCAATTCAATCTTACCAAAATTGTATCGACAATTTCACCAAACCCAACGGCCGACTGTACTCCAATTATCCGTAATTACGCTACAAGGTTACAAAATCGATAGGTATTAATTTTAGTTGATAATTTAAAGCTATATATACACTGGGTGACGAATTTCCTTCCTATTATTCTTTCACCCGCTAATTGTTTCCGAAAACCGCCGTGATTTTGTCTTTTATTTCGGATCAAAAGAGGACAATGGGTGACGTCCGGGGACAATGACGTCACGACGTGACCGGGCGTTCTTTAGTGTGGAGCCAGCTTTACAATGGGATGAGATTGTAAGGACTTGTGATGAATTTCTACAGAACGGTCAGCCTACGATGGGTCTAGAAGAATTTCGCAGACCTCCATTATGTGTCAGTAATTGGATACAAGCCTTACATTATTAACATTTTCGGTGCCAGGAACCCGCTGGGAGGCTTTCCTCTACATACAGAATTCCTCCATATTGTCGGCTACGAGTGCCACCATGTCTTTGATACCGTAAAACCTCCCAACTATACCTAGTCCTAATCACTTAAGAGTCCGCAGTAAGCTCGGCCGAATATCACCTACCCATACAAACGTAGTTACGCTCTCATTTTAAAACTACGTGTTGGACTGTGACGAAACTTTGCATATACAATGACATGAGGTATATTTATGTCTGTAATTAGTTTAAGTTTTGTATGAAAAACTTAAATTCGCTGTATTTTTTTTACTATGCTATGTGAAGCTACATAAACTAATTGCAGACATAGATATACCTCATGTCATTGTATATGCAAAGTTTCATTACAATCCAACACGTAGTTTTAAAATGAGAGCGTATAACTACGTTTGTATGGAGAATCGAGCTTACTGCGGACTCTTAACTATGTTACAAATTCCATCCATAAACTCACGCCTGTATTCCCAAAAGGGGTAGGCAGAACACATGAAATTTAACCACATTTTTTCAGTGCCACGTTTAGCAATTGTTGGTTTAGAAATGCAGAAAATGTGGTATTGCAGTGATAGGTTGCTAGCCCATCGCCCGCAACATACTTCAACCTCGGTTCCCATAGTCGACTCTTAAGCCTGCTCTATACAGTGGGCCATCACGACCCATCGTACAGGACGCAACTATGCGTTAGACGGAGAAAGACATCGCCGCGCCATTAGCCATCTGACACCACTACCCTCTCTACACGCTGGCCCATCCTAGTGGGCCATTAGGATGGGCCATCATGTAGAGGAGCCATTACGACACCCACGGGAAGAATGGGGGTGGTGCTATTCGAACCCGGCACCACACGGGGTGTGCACGTGGTTAGAAATTAATTAATTCGACGTTACACGTTTGTGTATGAATATTGTTGTGGATGAACTTTATAATAGGCAATGTGACTACAAAACGGCAATGCGCGAGGTTTTCCCGAGGGACTGTATGGGATTCTTAAAAAAAGAAGAAAAAGAAGAAGTATATAAAGAAGAAAGAAGGAGTATATAATTTCTTATAAGGTCGGCAACACGCATGTAACACCCCTGGAGTTGCAAGCGTCGATAGGCTACGGTAACAACTTACAGTCAGGTGGGCCGTTAACTTGTTTGCCACCGGTGTTGTATAAAAAAAAGACCGGGTTGCACTCCGGGAGTGCCGGCAGAAGTGAAAACTTGAATAATTTTAATTTTATAAACCCAATTTCTCCCCATCCCAAAAAGTGCACATCGCTAAAGAATTTTTCACTTCAAAAATGAAAGCTAAGAAAATAACTAAAAAAGTTCTTAGTTTTGGCAGAAATTACTTGGTCTTCTTTGGACCATAGAACAACTATGACTAACTTCTGGATTATGGTTGGGAAGTTTTACGGTACTGAATATATGATTGTGTTAATTTTAACTCCCTCCTCTAAGATAGGACAACGGTGACGGATAACGATTAGTTTTACCAAACGGAACTTATCCTATCTTATCTAGATGAGGGCCCTTTCGGATGCACTTCGACCCAGCGGGATCTTTTGTGCATTTGCCCTCTCCTTTATGCCTACTCCCAAGCTCGCTCCATCATTTCCACAAAGCGGATGATGCAGCTCGGCGGGAGCACCTTGAATTCCTTTGGTTGCGGATAGAAACTGAACTTAATCGCGTGTAGTAAAATTTATTTATTTACCTCCTTGAGGTGGTTACTCAACGTTTCACATGTGTCTCAGTCGCGAGTAAACCATTATAATATATCTTGAAATGTTCTTTACAGAAGAACAAATCCAAATTAGGTCTTTATTTCCCTTTTTCCTCAAAGAAAGGCTTTGGCGTCACTTCTGTCAGCTGTGTAATCTGACGTATTTATATAAAATCCAAAACAACTCTCATGAGACTTCAGTCCCTGGGAGATCTCTCTATTGCCGTGACTTCTACATTGGTGACCCCCGACAATGGACATAAGCGCAACTTTGAGGATCCTGACTGACGCCCAACTGTCAGCAAGCCAAACTCTCTCTCTCTCTCTCCCTACTCACTCGCCACCCTGGCTCTGAGCGCTCGCTCGCCACGCTGGTTCTGAGTACTGGCAAGCTGTACTCTTCATACATCGTCGCTGTAACCCCTTTGTCTCGAAGGGGGCTGATGTGGCGTCACTCATGTCAGCTGTCGAATCTGACGTGTTCTGCATCGCGCCATAGAACTTTCATAAATCACTTTGCATAAATATAAAATCCAAAACCAGTCTCATGGGACTTCGGTCCTTGAGAGATCTCTCTATTGCCGTGACTTCTACATTGATGACCCCGACAATGGACATAAGCGCAACTTTGAGGATCCTGACTGACGCCCAACTGTCAGCAAGCCAAACTCTCTCTCTCTCTCTCCCTACTCACTCGCCACCCTGGCTCTGAGCGCTCGCTCGCCACGCTGGTTCTGAGTACTGGCAAGCTGTACTCTTCATACATCGTCGCTGTAACCCCTTTGTCTCGAAGGGGGCTGATGTGGCGTCACTCATGTCAGCTGTCGAATCTGACGTGTTCTGCATCGCGCCATAGAACTTTCATAAATCACTTTGCATAAATATAAAATCCAAAACCAGTCTCATGGGACTTCGGTCCTTGAGAGATCTCTCTATTGCCGTGACTTCTACATTGGTGACCCCGACAATGGACATAAGCGCAACTCTGAGGATCCTGACTGACGCCCAACTATCAGCAAGCCAGACTCTCTCTCTCTCTCCCCCTACTCGCTCGCCACCCTGGCTCTGAGCGCTCGCTCGCCACGCTGGTTCTGAGTACTGGCAAGCTGTACTCTTCATACATCGTCACTGTAACCCCTTTGTCTCGAAGGGGGCTGATGTGGCGTCACTCCTGTCAGCTGTTCGAATCTGTCGTGTTCTGCATCGCGCTATAGAAGTTTCATAAATCACTTTCCATAAATATAAAATCCAAAACCAGTCTCATGGGACTTCGGTCCTTGAGAGATCTCTCTATTGCCGTGACTTCTACATTGATGACCCCGACAATGGACATAAGCGCAACTCTGAGGATCCTGACTGACGCCCAACTATCAGCAAGCCAGACTCTCTCTCTCTCTCCCCCTACTCGCTCGCCACCCTGGCTCTGAGCGCTCGCTCGCCACGCTGGTTCTGAGTACTGGCAAGCTGTACTCTTCATACATCGTCACTGTAACCCCTTTGTCTCGAAGGGGGCTGATGTGGCGTCACTCCTGTCAGCTGTTCGAATCTGACGTGTTCTGCATCGCGCTATAGAAGTTTCATAAATCACTTTCCATAAATATAAAATCCAAAACCAGTCTCATGGGACTTCGGTCCTTGAGAGATCTCTCTATTGCCGTGACTTCTACATTGATGACCCCGACAATGGACATAAGCGCAACTCTGAGGATCCTGACTGACGCCCAACTATCAGCAAGCCAGACTCTCTCTCTCTCTCCCCCTACTCGCTCGCCACCCTGGCTCTGAGCGCTCGCTCGCCACGCTGGTTCTGAGTACTGGCAAGCTGTACTCTTCATACATCGTCACTGTAACCCCTTTGTCTCGAAGGGGGCTGATGTGGCGTCACTCCTGTCAGCTGTTCGAATCTGACGTGTTCTGCATCGCGCTATAGAAGTTTCATAAATCACTTTCCATAAATATAAAATCCAAAACCAGTCTCATGGGACTTCGGTCCTTGAGAGATCTCTCTATTGCCGTGACTTCTACATTGATGACCCCGACAATGGACATAAGCGCAACTCTGAGCATCCTGACTGACGCCCAACTATCAGCAAGCCAGACTCTCTCTCTCTCTCCCCCTACTCGCTCGCCACCCTGGCTCTGAGCGCTCGCTCGCCACGCTGGTTCTGAGTACTGGCAAGCTGTACTCTTCATACATCGTCACTGTAACCCCTTTGTCTCGAAGGGGGCTGATGTGGCGTCACTCCTGTCAGCTGTTCGAATCTGACGTGTTCTGCATCGCGCTATAGAAGTTTCATAAATCACTTTCCATAAATATAAAATCCAAAACCAGTCTCATGGGACTTCGGTCCTTGAGAGATCTCTCTATTGCCGTGACTTCTACATTGATGACCCCGACAATGGACATAAGCGCAACTCTGAGGATCCTGACTGACGCCCAACTATCAGCAAGCCAGACTCTCTCTCTCTCTCCCCCTACTCGCTCGCCACCCTGGCTCTGAGCGCTCGCTCGCCACGCTGGTTCTGAGTACTGGCAAGCTGTACTCTTCATACATCGTCACTGTAACCCCTTTGTCTCGAAGGGGGCTGATGTGGCGTCACTCCTGTCAGCTGTTCGAATCTGACGTGTTCTGCATCGCGCTATAGAAGTTTCATAAATCACTTTCCATAAATATAAAATCCAAAACCAGTCTCATGGGACTTCGGTCCTTGAGAGATCTCTCTATTGCCGTGACTTCTACATTGATGACCCCGACAATGGACATAAGCGCAACTCTGAGGATCCTGACTGACGCCCAACTATCAGCAAGCCAGACTCTCTCTCTCTCTCCCCCTACTCGCTCGCCACCCTGGCTCTGAGCGCTCGCTCGCCACGCTGGTTCTGAGTACTGGCAAGCTGTACTCTTCATACATCGTCACTGTAACCCCTTTGTCTCGAAGGGGGCTGATGTGGCGTCACTCCTGTCAGCTGTTCGAATCTGACGTGTTCTGCATCGCGCTATAGAAGTTTCATAAATCACTTTCCATAAATATAAAATCCAAAACAACTCTCATTGGACTTCGGGTCTTGAGAGATCTCTCTATTGCCGTGACTTGTAAACGCAAACTAGCAAGCACTGACTGAGCCACTTCCACGTAGAACGAACAATAAGTATATTATGTAAAAGAAACAAATGGAAAGTGAAGGTCAAATAAAAGTGACGCCCGGATACCCAAAAGTGACAAGCGGAATTATATAATCCGTACCCTGTCACATTAGCGCAAGGAAATCACGAGTAATGAGATCTGATTTTTATTGTGAAAATGAATTCTATAAATAATCTGGGGGCATGGGTTCGAACCCCGGCTGGAGTCACAGGGTTTACAAAAGAAAATTAATTTAGCAAACCCCCTCTACGGCTACGCTCGCCTTAAACTCTTTCGCACTCCCATATAAACTCCGATGCCTTGTTTAATTCATTTAGGGAATGTACTTTTTTGGGACTTTAATAATCTCAATACGTTAAACTGTGTTGTGGGCGATGATCTAGCAATCTATCACTGCAATGTCACATTTCCTCCATCTTGAATCCTTCTATATAGCTAGAAGTGGCACTGAAATAGTACATTATGTACCTAGGGCGGTGAATTCGTAAATGGCCCAGATCGCAGGTGTTTGTGGCCCGAACCGAAGGTGAGGGCCATAAATATGCGATCTGGGCCTTTACAAATTACCGCCCGTGGTGAGTACACAATTTTACGTCTTCATCTGGCCACAATGCGAGTTTTACCGTACACGCAGCGTGCAGCAAAGCTCGCATTATGGCCAGGTGTGACGTAAAATAAATTTCATGTTCCCTGCCCACCCCGATTGAGAAACAGGTGTGATTTTACGTATACAATACACATGTATTCAAAAAAAACTGGACAAGTGCGAGTCGGACTCGCCCACCGAGGGCTCCGTACAAAATTACAAATGTGGTTTTCAGATTTTTCCCTGTACTTGTAGTATAAGACGATAATACTTGCCACATAGTTTTTCTAGGTCAACGGTGGTCAACGGGAAGTGCCCTATACATTTTGATTCCCTTGAGAGTGTCGAAATATACTTTTTTCGGGGCATAAACTGCCGTATCTTTATTTAACGGTAACTTAGTAGTTTGATCTTTTCACGAATTCAAGGACGGGCATGATATATGGATATACAAGTATAGTTCTAATTTCAACTCGATACCTCTAGGCGTTCCCGAGATCTTGACAGACACAACAAAGTGATCGAATAAGGGTTCCGTTTTTCCTTTTGTGGTAGGTACGGAACCCTAACAAGTTTTCTATGCCGAGATTCTCGTAAAGCCATTACACAGTAAAAATACGGTGTGTACCTATCCTTAAGGGCTAAGCCGTATTTGTATTGTAATCATCATAACTTTGACGTACAAAACGCCTTAAAGCCGTGTATACACTATCCCTGACGAGGGTCGGCATTAATGCTCAAATGCTCAAACACCCTAATTTCCCTCCTGAAGCGGTGATATATTGGCGGACATTTTTTATCCCAAATCTTTTGTGCATTCTACATCAATTTGGCGTGACGCTGATTTATTGGCCAGTGTGGAGGCGACTTTATTTTAATTTGATGATAAAAGATTTTTAAAAGATGGAACTACTCTTCGCTTCTAAAGGAGTTGAAAAAGGTTTCGTTATATTTTCTAACGTGAAAGTAAAAGGAGCTTGAATAATACGCGCTATCGGTGTTTTAGTTACCAATCCAAAATGTGTCCCGTCTGACCTTCCAACCCAGAGGGAAAATAAGACCGGTTTCCACACGGTGTTTTCCCTCACCGAAAAGTTAATGGTAAATATATGGGTATATATATGAGGTATAGCCAGCATTGTAGCGGTAATAGTATATAAATCTCTACGTTTATATAATACATCTACAGTACCGTGTTTTCGCCATACAATATTAGCCGGGTTTTATTATTATGAGTATACACAGAAAACATCAACCGCGCCAAAAAATATATCCATAACACACAATAAAAGGCAATCCCGTTCTGCAAGTAATCCCGATGACAATGGACGAATCTGGCCAACTCCTAATGGCTTTCAGACAAAAACCGACCGATTCCAGATAATCACATGTATGTTCTTGCCGTGTGCCGTTTTTGCGGGACCTTGTTAAGGCGGTACAGGGCTGGGCCCGGGTCCTTTTATCCCTTTTTTTGGTGATCGTGGTCGTGGCCGTATTTATGAGTAGGTTTTTCACTTTTTTCAGCAAGGCATCGCAGTGAGAGAAGGGAAGTTTGAAAACTGAAATTTTGGGAATCTACGATGATAAACATACATAGAAAACAAAAACAATGACTCAGGAACAAACGCAGTGCGTAATATTTGCTTAGGGAAGTTGTACTTCTTAAACACCTACGTACAAATCTGTCATCAATCATGTAGGGGCATGATCATGTAAAACGTTGTGTCTAGTTAAGATTAATTCTATCAGGTAAATTATAATTTCCAGACCCCGTAGCATGGTCGGCCTTATCACGCGATAAGTGACAAGATAGAGCGTCCGTCTCATTCTATTGAACGGTGTCAGCCAGTGACGGACGCTCTATCTTATCACTTATCGTGTGATAAGGCCGCCCATGCTACGGGGTCTGGAAATTATAATTTACCTGATAGAATTAATCTTAACTAGACACAACGTCTTACATGATCATGCCCCTACATGATTGATGACAGATTTGTACGTAGGTGTTTAAGAAGTACAACTTCCCTCAGCAAATATTACGCACTGCGTTTGTTCCTGAGTCATTGTTTTTGTTTTCTATGTATGTTTATCATCGTCTAGTACCCATAGTACAAGCTTTGCTTAGTTTTGCACTGGGTCGATTTGTGTAAGATTGTCCGCAAATATTTATTTAAATAACGTACCTACCTAAAAAGAAATAAAAGAAACGTAATACCTTGGTAAAAATTATGATACAACAGGAGACGTCTACTCAAATATAATTATGGCTGTGATTATCCCGGCCTGTAATGTAACCTTCTTGAGGTTGTCCTAATTTGACTGTGTAATAAATAGTAAATGAATATTAGGAAAGTTTTTTTCACCATTAATTCTAGCTCCATCGTAAGCTCATTGGAGCATGGGTAATGCGTACTAGACGACTTGCTTACTTATACTACTTATCTTATCTATACAAGTGTGCCTTGCTGTAAGACGTATACGGTCTTTGAACGGCACGATCTCAGAGCCGCTGACTACCAGACATGCACTAAGGCACTGGTCCCACCGCCGGCTAGTAAGCTAGAAAAGTTGGGCGAGTAGCATTACATTGCGGATCTGTAAAGGTCGATTGATCACACTGTGCCTGGTCAGCACGCAATGAACTGTTACTCGCCCAACTTTTCTAGCGTGGTGGGACCAGTGCCTTAATCAGAGCTTGTCTTTCTCGAAGAATCTTGCATTCTTCCGGTATTTTGTGGCTTTCATGCTCTATGACTCCGCTATCCAGATAGTCTAAACATTTGCGACTCTGGGGTCTTTCTCTTTGCCTGGTAATGAAAATAAAGAAAGATACATTTATTTGAGACAAAAGGAAGCGTTTTATCACGAAACGGTTCTATCCCAGCATAATGCTGGCATTACTGCCAGCGCTGATCTTCCGATAGAACCATCGATTATTTATTTATTAAAAATACAAAATTTAACAGTATTACAGCAGATGCCAAGGCAGACACAAAACACTTAAACAATACTATGCACTGATCAAATAAAGACAAAAAAAAACATAAAAAGAACAGACAATAAAATATGTTAAATATGGTAATAAATAAGTTAATTATACGCGATTAAGTACCGTTTAGTAAAAATAATGTGTGAAAA
This sequence comes from Epinotia bilunana, assembly GCA_947049275.1. NCBI lineage: Eukaryota > Metazoa > Arthropoda > Insecta > Lepidoptera > Tortricidae > Epinotia > Epinotia bilunana. Next base: position 8,437,930 of record OX346275.1, on the reverse strand, counting down.
TCATTAAAGTTTAAATCAATATAAAAATATGAACAGTTAAAAATGAAGCTTACTACCTACCTACTAGCTACCCGTGTGGTGTCGGGTTAGAATTTCACCACCCCCTTTCTTCCCGTGGGTGTCGTAAAAGTCGACTAAGGGACCAGGGTTGAAGTGTGTTGTGGGCGATGGGCTAGCAACCTATCACTGCAATATCACATTTTGTCGATCTTTTATACCCACATTTATGCTAAAAGTGGCGCTGGAACATACGCTTCATGTGCTCTGCCTACCCCTTTTGGGAATAAAGGCGTGATTGTATGTATGTATGTATGCAAAAATGAAGCTTCGCAAAACCCTAACATAGCTGGATACAATTTATTCCATTTGTCGGCAAACAAGTGGAATAAATTGTATCCAGCTCATTCAAACATCCGGCGACCAGAGGGCTGGCAGCTATTTTGGCCAAAGAATTAGCCTAGCAATCCAAAGAGGCAACGCTGCCAGCCTTCTGGGCACCATAACCAATGACGGGGACATTTACTTTACGTTTTACTTTACGTTACCTCTACGGGGGGGCATTTACTTTTTATAGGTTTAGTTTAGTTATATTCCGTTATAAATATTTATGTTACTTGAGTTTATACCTTAGTTGATTAATAATAATAATAAATTTAACAAATCGCAATCTGTGTATGATGTTCATATAGGTGAAACCTCAGGTAAAACATGAAACTCCATTGTTGCAGTGGCATGCTCGACGGTGACGGTGACCAAGTGCCAGGCCGCGCTGCGCACCTTGCAGGCGTTCCCGTTCTTCAAGCCGACCTGCCTGTGCCGGGAGCCGAACGTGGACCCGGAATGTAACTCCTTCCGAGACTTCTTGTTCGATCATCCCTGCGTGTTTGTGATGAAGAAGGGTGAGTTGACGATTTTATTTTATTTCTCTTTGGCATGAAAAGCATTAAAAAACGGCAAGCAAAAGCGCAAGCTCGGAAAAATGCAAGATTTGATAGCTAAATAGCTAACAACCAATTGTAGGTACCCATAGAAATACAGTAAAAGAGAACTTAAAACACAGACTACGATTGAACTAAACATTAAATTAAAACACTTTCGTGTGATATAAAAAAATTGAAAAATATATGAACAGAAACGTTGCACAGTAACTGCGTTGGTTGGTATCCTTTTTAAGTGTTCGAGATACTTGTATTAAGGGATAGCTACCGCTCTTCCACATAACATTACATATAAATTAACGAGCATATATCAATATAATCTCATGGTAGGCTGAAGAAAGAGCATGGGAAATATATTAATAAACTAGCTTCCACGTGGCCGCTTTTAGCGCCTTAGGGGATTAAATACAACGCCTGCACCAAATTTAATAGCATATTTGCTATTCGATTTTGCTCCCCACGGGCGCTGCTGCATCAATTATCGCACTCCATAGAAACATCCGCTCTCCTTTTCACTCCTGTAGGGGGTGATTTTTGGGCTATAACTATTCCTTCCCCGAGATACAAACTTAACTCCGCACCAAAAAAATTATCTTAATCGGTTCAGTGATTTAAGCGTCAAAATAGTAACAGAGAGTTTCTTTCGCAGTTATAATATTAAGTATGAGTTAAAATTATAGAAACAGTGTGGGAATAGGATTAAATCTGGGTTTTGAATTCGCCAAAAAAAGAGAGAAAAAGGGCGAGAACTACTGTAAGAAGTAGGGATCATAAAGTATATTTGTTCCTTATCATATCAGCCGAAAGACGCCCAGCAGTCAGCCGTATCTCGGCTCAAAATATATTTCTTTACTGACGATTATATCATCAAATGTCCTCGTGTAGACAATCTCGAACACTTAATTGGAATACTAGAGTGAATATAGTATGCTTAACAATATAAACTGTATTGTGCAAACCTAATCGTCCAAGCTAAGCTATTACATGTGTGTTTTTTGGAAACGTAACTCAGCTCGGTGTCCTACATAGCATCGTATGGTTGTTCCAGAGAAAGACCCCTACCCAGTGGAGACCCTGCCTACCTGCACCTATGCCCTGAGTGTCTGCCACAACGAAAAAGCCTGCTCCGTACTCTTCGACCGCTTCAAGAATGCTTGCAAGGCCCGCGATGGAGAATGCCGTATGGAAGACCGGTAAATATTGCACCAAACCGTCTGTAATGGTGAGCGGTGTTCGTTAATGATAGCTGTCGTCGCCAAATTAAACGTTGATCGGTCTGTAATCGTAAGCTGGTGCAACCCGCCATTTATCTCCTGCCCGTCTACTCCCGCAGTGAATTCCCAGTTTGCAAATCGGTCCCCCTTTAGGCGCAGGACACACAAGGCGTTTGGAAACTTTACTAAGACGATGTATGTAAAAAGCACCACCTCTTAAGCCGGCGCCGCTTCTACGCGTTGCACGATACCATAACGCTTAGTGTTTTCTACGCCTTAGTGTATACGCGCCGCTAGTGCGGCTTGGAGCTCCATATAAATAGCATTTGTTTTATATGCACGCTGCACGCGCCGCTTATAGTTCCACGTGTCGCGCGACATGTCAAAGCGAAATCGCGTGATTTCGTCTGATGCCGCTTAAGACTCGGGTCGCGGGTATTTCTTCTGTTTGACCAGCCATTCAAATACAAAGTACCTACGCAAATGCTGATTGAGGTCGTCATCAAGAACGCTCCTAGAACCTTCAATGCGAAATGCCTTAAGGACAATCAACACACTTTTTTTTATCTTCAAACCTACAATTACTTGAACTGCCACAGGATAAAATTTCATGTAGGTATTATTGACAACACAGCGAACTGGCCATCCGTGCACTTTATGTGCTTTGTAATAAAGTTCTATATAAACACAGGATGGTCAGTTAACTGTGTTGGCGTTTGTACCTGTCTACCCATTTTGAGAATACAGGCGTGTGTTTTACGTATGAACCCGTATGTATTGTATGGCATATTCCTGGGCCCAACATTGCTCAAACCGCACCCGCTCACAGACAAATTATGTCTGTGAGCGGGTGCGGTTTGAATAATATCGAATAAGGTAACTATGTAATTTGCCTAATTAATACGAATGTATACGAGGCGCGGTTTCGTCTGAACTGTTTGGATGCATGTATGTGTTAGTAGTTCGATGCACTTCATTATAATTAATAATGCTAATGGCAATAGTTTCAAATATGAGACCACCGTATGTACCTAAGTCAAATATTGATATTGAAGTTTCGTGCATGTCCGGAAGGTGGCCAAAAGAATTCAACTACACAAGATAAACTCGCCGTGCTTGGACTCTTTAGAATCCTCTCAATGAGTGATGACTGTGCAAAAGAAAAAAATTACATTATTGAGAGAAACTTATTTCTGTTTGACCTTTCTTTCTGGCTTTGCGAGAACATTAATTGACGGAACACTTCATCGTCGATCTGATGAGATTTTTCCATCTATCCACCCAACCCATGACTTACTGAATCATACTATCGCCTGCGTTCGTGCTATTCACTATGGGCGATAATCGTTTGAATATCTTGCGTTATTTGTACGAAGGGGCAGAGTTTAGCTCGTTTTAAGGTACAAGGCAAATTTACTTTTGATGATAACCGCGAACGCAGCGACTGTACAGCCACTGACACTAATATGTGCCACAACGAAGCGCGCTTAGATATCAGACATATACACTCGCGGGCAAAGAATACGGGTCACCCTAAATTAAATAACTGCAATAGGTTTTTTAAAATATTTAATACTTGTTTTATTTACATAATATGCTATTCTTTACAATACCCAACTGTATTAGCAATTTCCTGGATCCTGTCATAAAAATATCGATATCCAAAAATCACGATTTTTGCGATATCTCGCTCCGTTAACGTTGTTTTTTTTCATGGGTTTTTACGAGTCCGATTTAAACCTGGTAACGTTATATTTTTTTACTGTTATTAGTAGTTTATACGTAAAATTAAATAAAGATCATGACAGGATTAACTGTACAACCTCTTACGCACTATTTTAGGAAATATGACGGTATTTTACCGACCCGTATTCATTGTCCGCGAGTGTATAATGACTCTATTTATTTATTTCCTTTTTTTTATTTAATTTGCCAGTTCAGTATTTGACAGTACATACACAATTAAAATGTGCTATCTATACTAAACTAGGTGGACTCGTGTATGTCCACTTACAAGCACACACCTAGCGGCGCCTGCGAGTCGGAAACGATTACGTAGGTTAAGCAAAGATGGCAGCGGTCAGTCTTGGGTGACCGCCTGATGTTTGAGTGGTTAATATAAATGAGCGCTTCCGTGCTTTGGAAGGCACGCTAAGCAGTTGATCCCGGCTGCTCTCTATAACAGTAGTCGTTAAGCCGAGTTAGAGGCCTTCGGGCGGCTTAATAACTTCTAACAGTCGAGTTGCCCACTCACTTGACAAAGGGGGGACAAATGTTACTCGCGTCCGCAGGAGCTACCTACCACAACCCTGCACGTGTCCCCTCAAGAGTGACAAACTTTAAAGGCCAAAATAATGTATACCTTACGATAAAATAAAAAAACTTACAAGCAGTGTATTACTCTATTTCTGGGGCTGTTAGGACGTGTCAGATATTTTTACCAATAAGTACCTACATTATATTATTTTTTTACTAACCGCCCTTCCTACCAACCTGCAGTGAGGCCTGCCGCGAAGCCTGGGCCGGCCTGCGCCTGTCCCCCCTGTTCGGATGCATCTGCCCCAACACCCACATGAAGAAGCGGTGCGACCGCATCTTCGCCGTCGTCAACCACAACCCCTGTGTCGGTGAGTACGCAACCTTATAGATTCGTTGTGCCGCGCGAGTTTTGAGTGAGAAACGTTACCGCTGCGATTTGAAATTAGAAATGAATTTTGGTAGAAACAACCTCTGACACAAAAATCAAGGTGTAAAAAAAAATCGAAGCTAAACAGAATGGGACCCGAGACCAGGAGTCTAATTCACTAAAATAATTATATATTTCGCGACGACGTCCCGAGACATCACCTCACTGGTCACCCCACCTCTCACGTCACCTGTCACCTCTCGCCTCTCGCCTAATGCGACAGACAAGATAATCTTACAATGCAATTGTTCTATCTCAAGCGGTCGCCCATGGAATTATAACAATTATATGTTTCTGTGTGCATGCATTTGGAAAAGTACTGAGCTGAACGTGTGACACACAACGAGCATGTATGTACCTATACCTACCCGCCACAAATATAACCAAGCCGTATTCGTGAGATAAAACAAATTTACCATGGAAACTGTAATACGTACCTACTTTTTTATTCCTTATTCCCACTGTGACAAGAGCGAAAATGGTCTGTGTTTCACTTTCCTTGATTGTACCTTTAGTTAAAATGGTTCCTTTGTTGGTACACTACCGGTTTCAGTTCAACTTCTCTGGATCAAGTCTAATTTTGGTGCAAATCTATTAAGTGCTGCAATAAAAACCAACACGCTAGGCTTAATAACATTTGCCAATACTTTATTTACAACGAGTTGGAAATAGTGTGAGCTAATCTACATTTCGCACACTATTTTGATTGATTTCAAACTGTTTCGAGTGCTCGTTATTCTTTCTAGTATAGGTAGGACTCTTAGACCAAGAAAAAAGACTCTTAGACCAATAGTTAATTAACCCACTTGCACGAAAATACAGTGTATCGATCTGAGATTCATAGGTAACAAAAAACCAGCCAAGTGCGAGTCGGACACGCGCACAAAGGGTTCCGTACCATTATCCGTTGAATGAAAGGTAAATTTCAGTTTCAGTTCTAAAACTGTTATCTCTGCAAGAAGGAGATCAATCTTCAGCTGCGCACAACCCCAGACTGCTTAAGTATGGGGAACCCCCAATATTTATTGTTTTTTTTCTATTATTGTGTGAAAATCTTAATGCGGTTCACAGAATACATCTACTTTCCAAGTTTCAACAGTATAGTTCTTATAGTTTCGGAAAAAAATGGCTGTGATATGCAGTGCAAATAACCCCGCCGGTTTATTTTCGACTTGAAAAGCCGGACCGAAACGGCACAGTATGAAGAGGTATAAAGTGTCCTTCCGCCCGGAATACCCCGTCAACGCTGTAACAAGTTAACTATGTACCTAGTCTAAAAGTGCTGTTAGCAAATTTTGCAAATATTGACGAACCCTAATTCTAACTGTACGTTAATAAATGAATCGCTACGTATTTCCTATGATCACAATGCCATACCAATTAGCGTCGTCAACATTGTACGTTAGGTAGATCTAAATAATATTTTAAAGCAAAAATTACATCTAAGATGTCCTAACGCTCGTTCTAAAAGTAACGTAACGACTCCTCTGATGTCAAAGCTGATACAGCAGGTTCAATAACAGCACCAGTTTATTTTCAAACACTTTAATAGACATAGGTATAAAGAGATATGAATATAAAGTGTCTTTTTGCCCGGAATATCTCGTCAACGCTGTAGCGAGTTAACTATCTAGTCTAAATTTAGCTCTGCTACCAATTTTTGCCAATTTTCACGAACAATCTTACATTTCATTCTCTTAACTTTAATAAAAAAAACTTATTTCTAGTCACAATGCCATACCAATAATTTATTACATTAAACGTTTGCCACCATTTCTTTTACCTTTATATGGATTATATGCACTAAAATTAAAGTTTACGTCTTTCCTGCGGACATTGGCGAATATTATTCTGTGCTGATGTCAAAACTGACACAGAGGGTTCAACAAGTGAAATTATCATATTTAAAAAAAAAGCCCGATTACTTTTCTGCAAAAACCAGGTGTAGGTTTTTACGAACAAAAGTTGCAGTTTCTAAAATATATAGCGAAGCGGGTTAAAAGTTTCATGTTCTTAAAATGTGGTCTGCAGCTATGGGGTTGGTGTATATTTGCAGGGATTCATGTACATTTCTTTTGCATGACATATACGTGGTGGATGTCAGCGGGAGTCCGTAGCGCAGCCATGCGAGCGCCTGCGAGTGGTATGCAGCCAGCGCGCACTCTACACCTGTATTTGTTTTCAATATGCTCAGAGCATATACGAAATGAAATAATTTATTTTCGTTTTTTTTTTCATCTTTTACGACAATTTACTCAGTGCCACTCCGGTAAGAAAAATCTAACAACACCTCATCGGACAAAATCCATCAAGCCGTTTTGTAGCCTGTAGCCCCTGTACTATTATTGATCACACACATACATACATTCATACATATATACGCACGAAAAACATAACCCTCCTTTTGAAGCAGTCGGGAATAACACCGTTATGACACTAAAATTAACCATATAATACATACGTTCCAAAACAGTCCCGTGTATTTTGGAACGCTTTATAGCGACATAGGTATAAAGAGACAGTGTCCTTTGGCCCGGAATAACCCGTCAACGCTGTAGCCGGTTAACTACCTAGTCTAATTTTACTGCTGCAAGTTTAGCTTATCGATTCAGCTGGGATGCGCAGTCCGATGCAATTTGTAGACGAATTTACGAGAATAAACCTGGGGTAGCGAGGTGAATAGTTTATTTGATGAAACTATTGTACATTTGTATGTGTTACCTACAGTCGGTGATCCCGGGTTCTAATCCCGGTAAGGGCATTAAGTTGTGTAATTAGGTTTGAACGAAACGAACGAAGTTCTCCCTTTCAGATTGAGGGGAAATTCTTTCGTATGTCCAGCTGTCCGGCTGTTCTCCTCTACAGGTCGCATTTGTCAACCGATCTTGTGAAATATTGAGAGCAGGTTCAATAACTAGATCTACAGCTTTTTTTTACAATTCAGTTTATCGAAATAAAATAAAAAATGAGACAGGCTCGCGAGCTCTATATCTCTTAGAGCCACTAGTTTTATCGTTCTATTCGAGCCAGCGTTTATCAAAGTATACCAACAATTATTTTTTTCGAAATAGCTTACGAGAAGCTAGTAAACGTTGATCGATGTCAAATCGGTCGGACAACCACGTCAACTGAAGTTTATAAAAGCTTAAAGAAACTCATCTCTCAGACTCCCAAAGCCTGTTGAAAAATATTTTCACAGTTCTTCTGAAAACCCCTAAACCTCAAGCCTTTCAAGTCCCTAAAAAGGACGAACCCTTTCAACAACTATTTTCATTAAGGGAATCAATGCGATATAGCCGGTGGAGCATCATTCAATATAGAGTACGCTCCTAATATAATGGGCTCTCTGTATAATGACGTAACAGCTGGCCCGGTAGTGACGCCGCCAAGTCGGTGTAGTTGATTGAGTTCTCAGTTTTAAGGCAAAATGTCAAGATGTAAGTGAAACTGAAAACTGTACTTTTCCATCTATCTTACTAATATTAAATAGATGGGCTCCTGAAGGGCACAACCGGGAATAAACTCTAGGAGGATGATAACTAATATTTTGAAAAGAATGAAATTAAGAATGAAAATCCTACTAATATTATAAATGTGAAAGTTTGGATGTTTAGATGATTGGAGGTTTGTTACTCAATCACGCTTAAACGGCTCAACCGATTTAGATGAAATTTTGCACGAAGATAGTTTATAACCTGGATTCAAATATAGGATAGTTTTTATCCCGGGTCCACGCAGACGAAGTCGCGGGCGGAAGCTAGTAATGTATATATAAAAAGGTTGTGTAGTTTTGTGAGGGTATAGCTTGGCTACTTTGTACGTATGGGGTAATCTCAGGAACTATTCATCTGATAAAAATACCTATCTAATCACAAAGTCGTGTTAGTCACACCATTTTTAACTCAAAAACGGCTGGACCGATTTTTATCTTATTGGTTTATTTTTTATTTTTTCTCCTCTGAATAGCAGAATAACTACTAAAACATGGGAAAGTGATGGAAAAAAATCGTGTCAAATTATTTTTCACATAAGTACATTTTGTATCGCGGTACGAAGTTAGACCTTAGGGATGGCCATACCTATATTTTATCCCGTGGGTTGGCCTGCGTTGTTTACCATACGCGGGCGAAGCCGGGCGGGCAGCTAGTTCATTAAATAACTATCACAAGTCACGCGTAGCGCTAGAGACGCAGACCACTCTGCCTGAATTATTGATCACTATTAAATAAGCTGAAGTCCGTGCATCATTTATAATGTTGTGTGTACATTTTAATACCTCAAAAGCGAACGGCGTATCAGAGAAATAATAAATAATGTTGGAACTAAGTCAAAGTAAACTAAGTGTAACTCTAGTTAAACGGGCTGGCATCTGAAGCGTATTGAATTTTATAGGATTATTATTATTATTGCTATTCTCATTCGTAAGTATTTACGCTCCTCGCGCATTCGAAAATGTCTGAACAATTTTTTTATATCAATGACAATGGAAAGTTGACAGCTGAATGTATGGTAACAGCATCGGGAATTTGGTGAAAGTTTGCTTAAAGAATGAGCTTTCAAATTAAATTATTAATTATCTTTAAAACATTCAGAAATATGTCATTTTATGCGTCAGTCGTCCTTTACTACCTACATACTTACACAGATATTTCAGACATCATTCATGACACAATCGCTACACAGTCATGATCTAATCTTAACCTTGTCATATTCGAAAAATCCTTAAAATTACATTCAGAGCCAAATAATCAAACCTACAGAACTTGGCCAACATCTTCACATCCTCTTCGAAATTCAATATACGCGGAGGAGTTTGATTCATTTCTTATAATCCCAAGAGTTTCCAGGATCCAAGTTCGGCCGGCTCTGAATCTACCCAGCGATGTGATTCACCGCCTGTCCCGACTTATAAACTGTTATCTAGTGTAACTTGACCTCTAGATTCGTCGATCAAAAATTGCTTTGAACTATCTCGATAGTTATAAGGCTATCGATAAAAAACGCTCTCAAATCGGTTCTGCCGTTCCGTTTCGTTCCATCCGTTAAACATATAGTAGGTAAACTCGCATTATTTGGTGATACGCCTAATTCGGTGATAGGTACATGTTTTGAAGCACACTACCGAATAAAGCTAGTGAATTAGGGCATTTTAAATGCGAACTTACTACGGATAGTAAGGTCGCAATTCGCTATTCACAATTCGTTCATTCACTAACTTTATTCGGTAGCGTGCTTCAAAACATGTACCTATCACCGAATTAGGCGTATCACCAAATAATGCGAGTTTACCATATACCTATGTAGTGTACCTGTGTTTGCGTCTAGGGCCGAAAACTTGACTTGGAATGTAATTTTTGCCACAATAATACATTACTCTAGGACAGTGTTGTACAAACTGCGGGTCGCGACCCCCAGAGAGCTAAAAAATATTGAAAAACTACTTTAAAACATTCAAATAAAGAATTTCTCAGATCGCAGGTATTTGACGCGAGAGCCGAAGGCGTATGTTATAACGTAACTTCTTCTTCTTCTGCTGCTTATTTAAGAGCTAAGCTCTTGTCGGTGACGTCGGTGCAGCTCAAAGTAGGTCCTCCATCTACTCCCATCCCAGGCTACCTCTTTAACATCTCGATATATTGATTTAATATTATACTAGATACACAATCAGCAGGAAAAAATGGCAAGTCAAAGTCAAAGTCAAAGTGATTTATTTGTAAACATTGACATTATAATGATGGTACAAACAGTGTGTTTCGCCGTTAGGCAAACAAATTCGTTGTTGAAGTTAAATATAAGCACGTCAATTATATCAAAACTGCTCCCTAATCGACTTGGGCAGTAGTTTGGCGATTAGTCTTGTTCCGACCACAAACAGTGGCAGTTGTCAATCATGACGAAATGTGCAGTGAAATCGCAAATACAATAACGAAAAATCAAATAAAAAGGATGGAATGTCTTATTTTACGTAAGTTCTATTTATTTATAAACAGATTCTAGTTAAAATTATAATGCTTTCATGATTTTTAGGAATTTATTTTGTACATACAAATTATGACTTATGACGGAACAAAAATATATGGAGTAGCTATTACTTTTTTAATTTAATAAATTGTGTTGGTTTATTTTGACTTATGACAAAAAAGTGGCTATATTCAAGCAAACTGTGACAGTTTGTCTTCAGATCTTGGTGAGTCTGGAAACTGTTGTGATTACGTCAAACAAGTCATAGAATATATTGCCGGATACGCAGTACGCAAATTATTACAATCAATTCGGTGCAACATATGTGCATATTCATAAATTCTATTTTAGCTAAGGAAAGGTACGATTTTCATAAATTAATTCAAAAACTTAGGTGGGCATTTTTACGCATCTCAGATGTATTTGCTGTGTGCAAGAAAACAGCTCTCATTAGAAATAACATACGAACGGGAGAAACACATAACCATACTAAAAATACTAAAATAGGATCAAATGATCTAAAAACTTGTATGCAAGTAGATATTTTTAATGCGACTACGGAAGAAGACCACAATAATAGTCATAGAATTCTGTTATAGTATTTGCATTCCTATTTGCATTATGACAGAGCTGTCATCCCAGTACAATAAACGTCAATTTGCAAATAGGAATGCAAATACTATAACTAAATCTATTACCGAACGATATTTAACCGTCCGTTTACATTACATTGCAAAAAAAGAAAGTATCATATTAATGTATGTTCAATTTTTGTATTCCACCATAACTTTTAAACGCCTGAGCCGTTTAGATGTGTGTGGTATTGTTAGAATCCTTTCACCATACGGGTGACAAAGGATACCTAAACTGTTAAAATTGGAATAACAATAATCGACAGGACGGGTTTTAGGGTCCCGTAGTCAACAAGGAACCCTTATAGTTTCGCCATGTCCGTCTGTCCGTCCGTCCATCTTCGGCTTAGCTCAGTAACAATTACTGCTAGAAAACTGTGATTTGGCATGGGTGTGTGTGTGTGTGTGTGTGTGTCTGCCGGCTAAATGGCTACTACTGGAGATGTGAAAAAAAAACGTGGTAGTAGTTCATATAATGAATTTAAAAGGAAAACTATCACGGACAAGTAGGCATAAGTAGTTACCGAGCACAGACCAGTGTTACCGAGTAATAGTCGACCAAGGGTAATCTGCCCTACACCTAAAGCGGGGATGTAATTTATTTTGCTCGTTAAACCCATGGTGTGAGGTATCGTTGGATAGCTCGTTCAAAAATATTATGGGTTTCCTGAAACCATTTTTCAAATCAGTTATTAGTTTACGAGATATTGGGCTTTAAAGCCCTAATTTTTGTTCGAGACATTTTTTTGAAGTAATAATACATTTTGAGACCAGCCGTATTAAGTAAGTATACTTTGAGGTCAGACATACACTGGTCTGGTAGGTGCGAGTTAAGCGTTGCGAATGGGAACTCTGGTAAGCCCGGACAGGAGTCAACTTTCAATCTACGATAATCCCTTTAATTCCATGAATTGATCGTGACTTTTGTTCTATAATGCATTAGTGGTATTGAATGACTTAAAGGTTTCAAGCTAAGACGTAATGATAAATCACTGTTGTAATACTCATATGAAAAGAAGTAAGCCCAGCTTCTTGATGGCATGGTTTAAGATCATTCTGACAGTGGATGATACACAGTCTCACAAGTGCACCGGCTGGATCCCGGCTGGCACTCGGACATGTCCTTCCCCAGGACTCAAACTATCTCTATACCAAATTTCATCCAAATCGGTTCAGCAGTTTAAGCGTGAAGAGGTAGCAGACAGACAGACAGACACACTTTCGCATTTATATATATAGTCCTCCTTGTCGTATCCGACGACGGCGACCCTTACAATTTTCTCTGATGAGCACGTATCTCGGCTCGCAAAGCCGAACTTAGTTTTAAATGTTCGGTCACATTGTGTGCAGTATAACTGGCCCTGGCCATTGTAAGTATAAGTATAGGATGGTTTGGGTCGAGTCTTCCGTAAATGGCGCTTTTGGTCCAGGTGTATGTAATAGTATGGGTACATATATATTTTTTAGAAACAAACAGTCATAAAAACACATGAGTAACTAGACCTATAGTTTTTTTTAGTTACAGGTACAGATATTCATTTTTTTAATATGATCAAATATATCAATGTGTCATAAAATATTTAGCCGGGTCATATGTCCCGGCGTCGGTCCAGGCACGGTGCGGCCGTACACTAAGGGCTGGTTGCATTGGCCCATCGAATATGGCGCTCCCAGCTGTCATCTCATAGATATATATATATAGTATAATTAAATTAGGGGTGATTCTGGATCGACTGTCTCGTATTCAGATAGCGTAAACTACGTCCTTACACAAACTTGATCTTACTCCTAAATTGTTTTCAACTAGCATTAAAATCCCCGTTTTTCCAATCTCACTAAAAAGTTAACGGCTTCGGATAACGCTTTTTATTTATACTTGTTTGTTAAATCTTTCTGTCTAATCCCTGAGCCGTCGCTACGCGTTTCGACAAACTTCTTAAGTCTCGGGCCGAGTAATGAGAGCTTGGAGATTAGAAACTCAACAATCCTCTCACCTCTGTCATCTATTCTAAAATATTCGTTTCTGTTTCGAACAAACATTTGTAGTGTGACACTCACACTGCCACACACTTACTCATATCTAAATTAAGCTTAGCTTTGCTTTATAAATTGTTCACTATTCACATTTCAGTCACATGTCAAACCATAATAAAAAAGTTCAATTCACCAACAGTTTTTAATGGCATTCGCTACTGGCTGGCGCAGCGCGCCGCCAGCACGGCATAAGGCCGCATTGGCAGGGTCGCCATGTATGGATTGGCTTAGTGAAACGACTTTTCACATTGGAATTAGATATATTGTGTCTAAAGCATGGACCTATGATACTCAGGACAAGCTATGGTAATAATAATACCACGTGCGAGCGAGCTGGTAGCATACAAATCTCGAGAAGTGTGACAGAAAGGGAAATACCATTCGTTGTCCTTTTCATAGTCCCACTTTTTTTTTATTTGCCGTAACTGATTTAGTATGAAGTTGTGGCACATAAACCAATGCCCGTCCAAATGAAGTAGGTTGTTTATGGCAAGTCATCAGCCATTTTAAGACCAGTTCTTAATTTAGCTACACGTACTTAGTATTGTAGGTCCATGGTCCAAAGTTACAATATGATGTTTAGATACATAGGGTTAGTGTGTGTCAGTGTCACATACACTACACATTAATTTTAATAATACTAATAAATTTAATGTTTATTAAAGCAGAAACGTCCGCTAACGAAATTCCAAATTTCGATAATAGTGGAAAATTGAAAAATTATTCGCCACGTGCGGGATTTGAACCCACAACAATAGTGGAAAGGATTGAAAAAATTCGTCGCCATTTGCGGACCCACGGTAGCTCAATTGGCAAAGCGATGGACGGATTCCGGGTGTTGTGGGTTCAAATCCCGCTCGTGGCGAATAATTTTTAAATTTTCCACTATTATCGAAATTTACTAATAAATTAATAATTACATGGTTAAATTTACGTTTTGAATGTCAGTACGGGCAAAATTTCAAATATTATTGGCACACTTGAAGCGATTTTTGCAAGTACTGATTTGGATCGGTTAAAACTTTGTTTCCGCTTCATTTCATGACTCGACGCAAACCATTAAGGCCCCTGTGAAATTCAAACATTGAGTTTTTCAGAAAATAGCCCTCGGATTTCAGCGAGTGATGCGATTACATTAAACTTATTCGTACATTTTCACTGTTTTGATTTGGAAATTAGCATTTCGGGTGAATATTCTATTATGTATTTGGTTTGATCATCGGGGCGATGTCAATGATGTACTTACCGTTCGAGATGGTTCGCCCCCACTTAACCTAATATCGTTAGTGCTAATTTCATTACACCTACCAACGTTCGATATAATTTTCATTAGCCCTAATATTCAGATAACTAATCTTATATGGCATAATTATTTACTGGGCCTAATTTCATACCTCCTAATCTTTCCTGATACTAAACATCAAGTGTGCTAATATATTGGAAACTAATAATGATTTTTCTTAATGACTACTAACCCTAATGATTACTATGTTTAATGTTCACTACACCTAATTTCTTAACACCTATCTGACACTTGACCACTTTTGCTCTAATGTTTGACTAGACCTAACTAATGCATATTTCTTCGAAACAGTGAACTTTTCAGATTTACTTTGATTTTATCGTGCATTATCAGGGCGGACGAAAATGGCTTCTCATAAGCGAACTCTGTCTTAGGTCGGTTAGGTTAGGGTTCACTTGTGTCTCTCAGACCAGAAATAGACACCCCGCGTAGCGGAGTGGCGTCGACTTGCTGTACGGCTATCACAAGACGGCGCGGGAGCTCTCGATTTTTCTCGCACTATACTTCTCTTTCTAAGTTTTCTAATATGAGAGAGACGGATAGACATCGGATTACCAACCTATTCTACTCTAAGGCAGGTCAGTTTAAGTACTACGACGAGCGAAGCGAGGAGTGTTAGGCAGAACTGCGACCCTACAGCGCGCGAGCCCAGCGAGCGAAGCGAACGTGCCGCGGCAGCGGCCGGCGAAGCGCCAGAGCCGACATAATACAAAAAGAAAAAAAATTGAAATAAAATTAGTACTACTGACGATTCGGGATAATGCCATTAGGGCTAAAATACTTAGGCAAAATGAAGATTCGGGTTAGTGATTTTAGAGACATATATTGATAATAAGGTCATCAAATCATTATTAGGCATTGGAATATTAGGCATAGGAAAAAAACGGTGAAATAAAATTAGTCTTAGTAAGAATTCGGTCATTCGAAATTAGACATTATGAAAATTCGGGATACTGACATTAGGGCTAATGAATAATTAGGAAAAATGAATATTCGGGTTTGTGATTTTAGGTTTAACAACGTTAGGGCTTGTGAAATTAGGCATTCAATTATTGGGGCTAACGGAGGGGAACCTTCCAGAGCTGTTATTCGCTTCGCGCTAAAGCGGCTCACCCTGCCGGTCACCCGTCACGAAACTAGACCTCATCCTACGCGGTGTCAAGTTATATTTGTGGGTGAGCGTTGTGGTGACAACAAGTTACAGAATAGGGGGGCAGATAACATTAGAATTTTAACGGACAAACGTAGACGAACATTTCTTCGTTTATCTTGAATATCGCTATCGGTCTATATAATTCAATGAACTAACACACAGCGCAAATAACGATAAAATATAAATTATCTGTTAGTTCATTGAATTATATAGGAAGCCATATTGAATGAAATGCGCCTCAGTACATACATCTTACTGTATCGGCGTAGTGTGTAGCACGCTTAACACCTTTGACGAATATCACGCGTTTCCACCAAGGCCCCAAAAACCAATAGCTATAAAATATTAATAAGTACAGACTGCCATACAACGCCGAAACAACGGAAAGACGCCGTTGACCTTGCCTTTTGTTGAGGGCACTTTTGCCTTCCCGAATCTTTTTGAAGATTTTTCGCCTTTGAACATTTCCTTATTGAAGTGGGGAAAATGCAGTGTTGCAAATACAGGAGCGTGGGTCAACGGTTGCGAACTTTAACGAGGGATTTGTGTATGGATTTCGTGTCTTATGATACTTGGAGTCGCTAGGAAAAGAATAGTATATCGTTGTAGAGGCTAGACAGTACCCAATAAATGACAAGTGGGCTAACCTCATCGTCCTAGTGTTTTCCCGGCAGTGCCCTACAAAAGCCCGGGGTCCGCTTTGCCACCGAATCCCATAATTTGGCGTAGGCACTAGTTTTACGCAAGCGGCTGCCTTCTAACCTTCCAATCCAGAGGGAAAACTAGACCTTATTGGATTCGACAGGTTTTCTCACGATGTTTTCCTTCACCGAAAACATATGATAGTGCTGTGCTTTTCACGCCTACTGCGAGGAAATTACCCTTCGTTTTTTTCTGTTTTTACTGAATGTGGCAGTTTATGTTTTTCGAGAGCATTCTATGTATGTATGTATGCTTATTTATTTGGTACGCTCTGCAGCTTAAGGCTGCACATTCGAAATTTTCGTGAAAATTAGTTGTTTTGTAACCGTGTTATACATTATAA
Source organism: Epinotia bilunana (assembly GCA_947049275.1). Classification (NCBI taxonomy): domain Eukaryota; kingdom Metazoa; phylum Arthropoda; class Insecta; order Lepidoptera; family Tortricidae; genus Epinotia; species Epinotia bilunana. Next base: position 8,420,964 of record OX346275.1, on the reverse strand, counting down.
CGTAACATTTTTGCCGTCGGAAAAAATATATCATAATCTGCAAGATATGCGACGGGTCATAGTTTTCGTAGAAATCCATTTTAACAATAAAAATTTGAGAAAAAGAAATCTAAAGTCACCCCTATTTTTTCACTTGTAACCATTTTACTGCTCCATTTTTTATCAGAATAATATGAAATTTTATAACTTTCTTCATACAATAATGAACAAGGGCATCATTTTCTTACTTTCTTAATTTTCTCTAAAAATTATCTCGTTTTCTGAAATATTCCGCCAAAGTTCCTACGCCTCCCCGTTTTCGTCCATACGGTCAGTGCGGGACGAAACACGTTGCATGACGGACCTGTGTCAATTTGCGCTGCGCCGAAATTTTTTGTAATAAACATTTGCGTATAGTTTAGTTTTTAGTGACAGATAATTTTGTTGCATAGAGTGGACAATCTATTTCGTGGTTTGTAAAATAGTAAGTACTATAGACAAGACAGCTGACTGACCATCCGTGCACTTTATGTGCATTGTAATAAGGTTCTTGTATAAATACAGGATGGTCAGTTAACTGTGTTGGCGTTTGTACCTAATTAACATTTACGTAGGTATAGTTTAGATTTTGTTTTTAGTTCAAGATGGGAAATAATAATAATAATAATAATAAAAAATAAAAAAACCGCTGACAATGGACGTGTCAATCGCTCATCTCTAATTTGAAAATTAGCTTTTTATAGTCTTTACGCCTACATTGCCTTTTTAGATTTATTTTCGTGTACATAATTATGCAGAACACCAAATGCAATGTTGATAAAACACCAAAGGCGATGAATTTGCAACGTAGCAAATATTGTACTGGAATGACAACCTGTCAAAACAATTAAGACGAGAGAAAAATCAAATTTGGATGATCACGAGATCACGTCTTCGAGCGGAGACACAACGCGCACGCCCACCACCTTCGCCCGCGCCGTTCAGCTCCTCACCATCGTCGTCGGGCGATGAATTCGCCACAGCGCCCGACACCAGCGAGTCGAGCGACGAGCGCGGGCCGCCGTCCCGTGCGCGACGAGGACGACCACCGCTGCCGGCACGCTTGGGGCCTGCGGGGCATCCTGCTCCGCCCATGGCTCCCGCTACCGGTGGTATAGTGCGCCGCATGCAGTGGACGCAATCCATTAACGAAAACTGCATGCGCGCCTACTATGGGGCGACAGAGGGAGGAACTAATCTGTCTGCGTACCGTGTCCGGATGCTGCCTCTGTTCCAGGCGCTTGAACCGACCATCACCGTGTCTGCGCAGCGCCTATCGGATCAGGTGCGCGTCATCCAGCGGCACAAGCGGTTGGATGACGCTACGCTTGATCGGCTACGCCTGGAAGCACTCTCTGTTCGTGCGGCCTCTACCTCGGCGCGGGATCCGCCCGCTTTGTTGCCGGCTCCGATGCCTGCTCCCGACCTGGCACCGGGGGCACCGCGTGTTGATCACAGTGCCGACGAGGAGGACCGTGCGAATCAGAGCGTGAATACCCAGACCAATGAGCAACTGAGGAGGGCTTTGGAAGATGCGATTACGAGGTATCGTTCCACAAACAACTCTAGGCCACGACTACCACGCCTGCCCGTAAATAGACGCAATCTAGCGTTAATGGGAGCTCTAAACGGTCTGCTAGACCCGTATATACGGGCTAGTGAAGACTTACTTGATACACACTCAATCATGTACTGCGGGGCCATCGCGGCGTGCCGTGTTGCTCGCGTCAAGTTTCCGGACGCTGACCGTGCACCTAGGACCGCCGGGGGTGTCCCTGCATGGCAAGTACGGATTGAGCGTCGTATCAATACGTGTAGGACTCTCATTGCAAAGCTGATCTGCTTCAGGGGGGGCAACAACCGCCCCCGAGTCATGCGCTTTGTGAACCAGGCCTTCGCGGGAACTGGTATCAGACCCCGTGACTACATGGCCTGTGTCACAGAGCGCATTGACTTTCTGAAGCAGAAAGTCTATGCATGGGCAGGCCGTATTCGCCGCTACAGAGAGCGAGTGGATCGATACCAGCAGAATTGCCTTTTCCAGAGCGATCAAAGGAAGGTATACCGAGAGTGGGAGGGAACCGACCTTCGTGTGTCCGACGGACAGCAACCGGATGCTACTGCCATGGTTGACTTCTGGCGTAGTATCTGGTCAGTGCCAGTCGAACACACCGAAGGCGGGTGGATAAGTGTTGTTGAACGTGAGTGTGAGTTCATCGAACCCATGGGGACTGTTACCATCAGCCCCGAGGACGTTAGTTGTGCCATCCGTTTGGCTCCGAACTGGAAAAGTCCTGGACCGGATGGATTACACAACTTCTGGCTGAAATGGTTTCGATGCTCACACCTGCGGTTGGCAACACAGTTCCAGCAAGCCCTTGAGCTCGGTTCCCTGCCTTCTTTCTTGACAACTGGTATCACCTCCCTGCTCTATAAGTCCGGTAGTACCACGGAAGCGAAAAACTACAGACCCATCACGTGCTTGCCTACGCTGTACAAGCTCATTACATCCATTTTGAGAGCAAAAATTAACGCACACATAGTTGCAAACAACGTTTTGGCCTCTGCTCAAAATGGATGTAGGGTTGGGTCTCGTGGTACTAAAGAGCTCCTCCTCATAGACATGGCCATTTGCCAACGAGTCCGGCGGAACAGAGGGGCCCTTTCGACTGCCTGGATTGACTACAAGAAGGCCTATGATTCGGTGCCTCATTCATGGCTGAGGAGGATCTTAGAGTTGTATAAAGTTGATGCAGTTCTGAGATCCTTCTTGGGCGCTTGCATGGGGCAGTGGACCACAGTCCTTCGTCAACCGGGGGGAGGAGATTGCCCTTCTGGTCCGCAGGACTCTATAAGAATTGAACGTGGGATCTTCCAGGGCGACAGTCTGAGTCCTTTGTGGTTCTGCCTAGCGCTGAATCCGCTTAGCACCATGCTGAAGGATTCAGGACTAGGTTGCCGACTTCGGAGAGAGGGTGAGGTCATTTCTCATCTGCTCTATATGGACGACCTTAAGCTATTTGCACCGAATGGACATGACCTGATGGAACTACTGAAAACAACAGAAGTCTTCAGTAGCGCCATCAAAATGGAATTTGGTGTCGATAAGTGTGCGGTCATGCATGTACAGCGGGGGAAAGTTGTAAATTCAGCAAATTTGCAACTTTCTGAGACAATGTCCCTCAAATCTATCTCCGAAGCAGAAACCTATAAGTATCTTGGTATGTCACAGTCATTGGGTATTGAGGGTGAGGGCGTAAAGCGGGCGGTGAAGGAGCGCTTCTTTTGTCGCCTGACCAAAGTACTTAATAGTCTTTTGTCGGGCGGCAACAAGGTGCGCGCCTTCAACGCCTGGGTGGTGCCCTTGCTTACTTACTCCTTTGGCGTACTAAGGTGGATTCAGACTGAGCTGGATGCCCTGGACCGAAGAGTCCGAGTACTGCTTACTGCGCATCGCATGCTACACCCACGCTCGTCTGTTATGAGACTGTACATCTCGCGGAAGTGTGGAGGTCGCGGCTTTTTAAATGCCAAGGACATTCACAACCGTGAGGTGTGCAATCTCAGGGATTATTTCCTAAACAACGAGTGTGGGATGCATCGCGACGTAGTGGCAGTAGACGGAAACTTCACCCCGCTCTCCTTGGCAAACGAGAACTGGCGCAGACTTAAAGTAATGAGCGTCGAGGACCGCAGGGCGGTGTGGAGGAGCAAGGAGCTACACGGGCGGTTCTACAAGGCCCTCACAGGACCCGATGTAGATCTGCTCGCGTCGGTGAACTGGCTACGCTTCGGGGATCTATTCGGGGAAACCGAAGGTTTTGTCTGTGCAATTGCGGACGAAGTTATCATGACGAACAATTACCGGAGGTATATCCTGAAGGACGGTACGGTCGACATTTGTCGGGCATGCCACCGTCCCGGGGAGTCACTCAGGCATATTATCTCCGGTTGTGGTCATCTTGCTAACGGCGAGTACTTGCACAGACATAACCTTGTAGCCAGAATTATTCACCAGCAACTTGCTCTGCTATACGGTCTTGTGGCCTCCGAAGTGCCTTACTATAAGTACACACCTGCGCCAGTTCTCGAAAATGGTCGTGCCACGCTCTATTGGGATCGAACTGTCATCACGGACAGGACTATTCTTGCCAAAAGGCCTGATATCGTGCTGACAGATCGATGGAAACGCCAGGCAGTGCTCGTCGACATCACCATCCCCCATGACGAGAACCTCGTGAAGGCCGAGAAGGACAAAGCCAGCAAGTACCTAGACCTGGCTCACGAGGTAACCGCCATGTGGGATGTTGATTCGACGATCATCGTCCCGATAGTCGTTTCAGCGAACGGTTTAATAGCGAAGAGTCTCGACCATCACCTCAAGAGACTCTCGCTAGATGGCTGGATCAAGGGTCAGATACAGAAGGCGGTACTCCTGGATACTGCGCGGATAGTCAGGAGATTCCTGTCTCTGGCGCCCTGACCACCGGCAGCTTAGGCCCCGCCTCGCTGCCGGCGGTACCCTAGGTTAGGTTTTTATAATGATTTTATGTTTTGTATGTATAGTTTTATATTTTACTTTTTATATAGTTATTGTAAAAACCTAGCTTAAGATAAAAGATGAATAAAGAGAATAATAATAAATTCTTTATTTCAGGCCAGTTTGCCCATGGATTGTTAGTAACATACAAACTTACGATACTAGAGTTAGTAGGTCTTAGCTTAGGTCTCACAAATTTTTCAATAATTATTTTGGGTCTTTGGGGTTAAATAAGCGCAGGAGGAAAATATTTAATATCAAGAAATTTTACAAGAGAAGAGGAAAAAGAATACACAAGTAAATATCTATTCTATCAAAGTATCAAATATCTAAACAGTATCAAAATTGGGAAATCGCTAAAACCAGACATTTTATTAGTAAATATATTTACAATATCTATTGCTTAGGAGCATGAACAATTATAGAAACAATATTGTTTTATCTGCTCGTATTAATGACTGTCAAGTGTTAATAGAATAAGTTCTAATAAAAATAGTGGGCTTGGCAAATATTGTAAGTACTTACCTATGGGTTGCATGCCAACTCCAAGTTCGATACAGAGTTATTATTTGATATGAAACAAAGTATGGTTAACGTACAACTAATCTATAAGTATATATTTACCCGAGGCCGATTTCTGTACAGTCAGCATAATATAGTTAGTAGCAGCCAAGTTAGCCAAATATATCGGAACGTACATTCATCGAAATAGTCTTTGTTACTATAAGTAGGAGTAAGGAATGTGTTACGATATATTTGGCTACTTTGGATGCTACTAACTATCTGATGCTGACTGTACACGCCATCATCATCAAATCAAGGAAGTAGAACGTAATAAATATAACGAAAATTAGTTTAAAACTTAACAACCTTACACTTACACAAAAGGTAACGGACAGACAGACACACTCTCGCTTACTTATATGTCTTTCCCGCTCACGGGATAATGATGTCCCGGACCTTTGGGAGGCGTGCGTGGAGCTCTGAGCCAACACGTAGAGGCCCTTTTGACAATTTACTGAAATGCAAGGAGTACACCAAGCGGATGCTGTCTCTGCCCGTGTCATGGGACGCACACAGAAACAGCACCTGCTGGGGTGTAAGATTGCTATTGCTATTGCTAGTTGATGGAATCTAAATAAAACGGGTTATTGGGTGAAAATGATGGACTAGTAGCTGGGCTATTGGATGAAACATCGGACGCCTGCCCAATAAAACTGTTTCACATTTTATCTCTGGCAGACGGTGACTCGCTAACTGCTAGATGGGCCCCTTTTAATAGCGACATTAAAAAATGGCCTAAGGGCAACAGTAGGTATGGATTATTATTATTACCTTTATATTTTTTTCGCACTATCCGTCTCTCTCTTATTAGAATATTTAGTAACAGAGGTATAGTGCGAGAAAAATCGAAAGTATGTCGCGGCCGTCTAGTGCTAGGCGTGCTGAGGGCCTACCGCGAAACGAAACCGAACTTCGTTCGTGTATCTCCCTCTCTGTCGCGCTTGCTAGTTCGAGCGACAATGAGAGTTATTCGAACGAATTTCGTTTTCACTAGCACGGCTAGCACGAGACGGCCGCGACATACTCTCGATTTTTCTCACACTATACCTCTCTTTCCTAATGTTCTAATAAGAGAGAGACCGATAGTGCGAGAAAAATCGAGTGTATGTCGCAGCCGTCTCGTGCTAGCCGTGCTGACGGAACTACACTAATCGTAAGTAAATAGTATTATAATAGTAGGGACATAATTTTTGAACTTAATCAATTATGTAATTTATGTATGACAAATATCACGTTTCAATTAAGCATGACGAATGTCACCCACCCACGTCCACCCTTGCATTGGTAACGATGCGCGATGACGCGTCTGTAACTTAATCTATGTAACGCTTAATAAACGACGGCGGGTTGTGCGACTTGCGCGGGGAGAGGGTCGAGGCTCCGCCCATACCCTCAAGGACTTTAGCGGGTATACAAGGCTTAAACTGCTTGATGGATCTTAACACTGCAGCACGGCTATCAAAAGACGGCGCGCGAGCTCTCTCGGTTTTTCTTGCACTATCCGTCTCTCTTTAGTGCGAGAAAAATCGAGAGAGCTCGCGCTCTTGTGATAGCGGTACAGGGGACCTAGACAAGGTTACAATCGACAAGCGCTAACGCCAATAGAAAACTAATAAAATGTATGGGAATGACAGATGTTACCGAAAAGTGTTTCGTCGGCATCTGTCATTCCCCTACAGTTTATTATTTTCTATTGGCGTTAGCGCTTGTCAATTGTAATCTTGTCTACGGCCCCAGGTGTCGGTAGATTTGTTTAGTCGAGGGAGTGGCATAAGCTATAATGCCTATGCAAAACAGACAACGCGCTTGTGACTAGTCTAGCGTAACAAGCCTCCATAAGCTACGGTGTCTGCTTATCATTCGGCATTCCGTATACTTGTTTGTCGCCGTGCTATAGAAAATACTGATAGCACGAAATAAAGTAAATTATTCTCATAATAAACATTAAAATACGACCGGTACCGAAATCGATTCCAATAGGATCCCTTCTGACGTCAAAACCAAAAGCGGATACAACTTTAATGAGCCCCCAAAACAAAATGGCGCCGTTTCCGGTTCCGATCCCAGTTAATTATTCAGGAAAACTTGTCTTAATAGCCAAGAATTGGTGAACTTAGTTTTTATTGCTCAAGGAATTAACTCAACTTTAACTTTGAGGCGGGTTTCAGTATTTAGTTATTTAGTTCAGAAATTCAAGCCGATGTGCAGAAAACTATAAATTTATACAATAAATGTTAAATACGCACAATTAAAACCTGTTTCGTAAAAATCCTTACTAATATTATAAATGCGAAAGTGTGTGTGTGTTTGTTTGTCCTTTCACGTCGCAACGGGGCGTCGTATTGATGTATTTTTTTGTATGGAGATAGTTTAGAAGCTGGAGAGTGACATAGGCTACTTTTTCCAGCGGGAAAACGTCTAATTCCCACGGGAAAATTCAATATGTTACATTTTCCTATAACCACGCGGGCGAAGCCGCGGGCATCAGCTAGTAATATATATACTTCTAATAATGTGTAGAGCATAGAATTGCGCTGGTGTGTCTGAAGCAGAATCTTAAGGCATAAAGACTGTGCCAAGCGAGATATGCACGCATTCAACATCTCGGTTCACGCATAGACTGTGCCAAGCGAGATATGCACGCATTCAACATCTCGCTTCACGCATAAAGACTGTGCCAAGCGAGATATGCACGCATTCAACATCTCGGTTCACAAGTAGGAGGACAAATGGCGACAGGGACAAATGGCGCAAACTGGTGTTCGATGGTCGTATTGGCCACGATGAAGCGTGGTTCAATACACTTGCAGATAAGCGAGCCAAGCGGCATCAACGTGCCACCTGTCCGCCGCCGGCAAGTTACACCTGCCAGGCTTGCGGTCGTGTATGCCGCTCCCGCATTGGCTTACACAGCCATGGAAGACGTTGTCTCTCTTCTTGACACTGCTTGTATTGACTTAAAGGCCATTGATGAAACACAACAAAAACTTAACAAACATCCAAACATCCAAATATCCAAACATCTAAACTTACGCATTTATAATATTAGTAGGATATATTTATATAGTAGGATATAAAGTAGAATTTTGTTTTCGCAATATTGTCGCCGTTTTCTGGCCCACTAATTCCACGACCCCGTAATTTTTCACTCCACATTTCAGCAAATTCGTCTGTTTGTTTGCCAAATATTTGTGGGTCTGTAATTGGAGTGCCGGCGAGACAAAAGGAAATCGCTCAGGAACTGAAATTTGCCAAACATTTGTGAGCAAATGTTTACGCGTCGGATTGTCGTGTAAACAGGTGATTGAGATGGCTGGAACATTGTTATATGGAACAGTGGATGGAACAGGTTATGCTGATTATGTAAGCGCATGGTTTGAAGCACGTTTATGGAATATTTTTTAAAAAATATAAACACGATTGGCCGATTATATTATATTATAAGACATACCCTATGTTACGCGGGATCGTCATCATAATATCAGCCGAAGGACGTCCAGTGCTGTACAGTCAGCGTCATATAGTTAGTAGCAGCCAAGGTAGCCAAATATTTCGGTAGACGTCTTTATTGCTGTAAGAATAAGGGTGTGTTGCGAAATATTGCTACTCTGGCTGCTACTAACTATATGATGCTGACTGTACATAGAGGCCGAAGGCGAGGAGTTTTATGTCTTTCGAGCGTATGTATAATGTATGTGTGTATGTCTTATTCTTTGGCACGCCCTGCAGCCTAAACCGTTTGACGGATTTCGACATATGAGGTGTCGTTGGACTCCTCTTAATCGTTGGAGAGGCATGATGATATTTGTAAAAAAAGTCGGGTTTTTCGAGAAAACTTTTGATTTCACATTTTTGTGTTTTTTTTCTGGTGCCCTCCTAAGACGTGATGCCCTAAGCGATTGCTTAATTTGCTTATGGGCTAATCCGGCACTGCCTTTACCAGGTCAACAGTCCACCTTGTGGGGTACCCACGCTGCGCCTGCCGCGATGACGTAAATATTCTAACGGTACCTCGTCCATCTGAATTCTGAATTGGTCAAGGTGCTAAGTATTCATGAACCCCGAAAATATTACACCCCTTTTTGGACGGTCGGTCGTGTAATTTTTTTAATAAAAGATGGGATTGCGTTTGGCCTGCAATGCCGGTCTCTTGCCTTTAGTCCAGTCAATGAACTGACAACTTGTATGGAAAAATGTCAATTTTGGAAATAATTTATAATAGCTAATTTTTTACGTGTAACTGATATATTATCAATTAAATTGTTACCCAGCTACAAAATCCGACAAAATTTCAGACATCAAAAAAATAATAAATTAACTAGCTACTGAAAAGTCAGAAAAAATATTAATAGATATTTTTGTCTTTATTTTGGTTCATTTATATTTGCTCTATAATATTCAAGATAAATCGTACAAAAAAAGACAATGCATGTGCCATATAAATCTACATAATTACTTCCGGGTGGATAGTTTGCCGGATTCTTCAATATATCATCTTAGAACAACATTTTAAAACGAAATCAACAAAAAAAACGCTATTATAAATTAATGTTTTTCAAAACCGTATTTTGCCTGGAGTACTTGAAGACATCAAGGTTGTATGATTCCGGAAATACAATAGCCAGAACATAATTCCAAATGCTAATCAAAATGGGATTTCATAAATCGCTAGGTGCGGCACGGTGGGAATTCAACTATATGGGGGTGGAAACCCATACGGCGTCTAGTGGCCCGTTAAAGAAAAGTCGTAGAGGGGACCAGGTTCTGGAGCGCCTAGGCACACTCTCCAATTTATTTATTTTTTCGAAGGCTATAGAGTGTCCCACTGCTGGGCAAAGGCCTGCCCTCTCGACTTCCACTCGTCCCTGATTTGAGCAATCTCTGGCCAATCGTTACAAAATGCGTCCAGGTCGTCCCGCCATCTCCGTCTCGGCCTGCCACGTCGTGACGTGACTCTCCAAAATACAGCCTATAAAATGTAGCTAGGCTGGCGACCCTTCGCCTTATATACTTGCTAGTTAGTATACGGGACAGTTTCTTATAATTATGTCCGAGTGTCCGACATGCTTAGGCTGTAATCGTCATAAGTTTTACTTATATTACGAGGGAGCTGAGTGTGAAGTTTTCCGCTGTATCTCGTGTCAAAATTGTCTCTACCTCGAGGGAATTGATTGAAACAGGCCGTATTTCTCCACCGATTTTCGTGTAATTTTCTGAGCACGTTCAATAATTATTCTTATTGATTTTTTTACATAATCATTTGATTCTATTCTATTTCGAATATCTATTCGAAAATAAAGAAGACAGGCTCGCAAGTTCTACGAGCATCATCGTCATCATCATACATACATACATACATACACATTACATCCGTGAAAATTTCCTTTCTAGAAATAAATCCATAATAATAATATATTGTGTAGAAACTACATTAACTTACCACGGCTTAAAAGTATTCAGAACATTTGAAATTCTATTTCATTTCAGTTAGAAATGAGGGTTTATTATTTCATGAAACAATGGCCTCGGCGTGAAATTAAACCTCTACAGTTAGCGGGCACATTAGTTTGGGCTTGGCTATAGAAAACATAGGCACAGTACACAGATTTAGACAATACGTCTATTTATTTAACTAGTGGATCTGTGAGCTGTTAGAACTGGTGACCCTACCTTTTTCTCATTATTTTTGTTTTTAATTTTATATAACTGAGTCGACAAAAAAACTACTTTTATTGAAACTTCTCATAAAATTTCACGAAAATCTGTTGAGAAATAAGACCTGTAGAGAAGAACAGCCAGACAGCTGGACATTCGAAAGTATTTTGACCCAAGCGGAATCGGAGAAGTTCGTTCGCTTCGCTCACTTGTTCAATTAAACTTTATTGCGCAAAACTAATAAATACAAATGGCGAACTTAATGCTTCAAGGCATTATCTACCAGTCAACCAAGTAGTAAGAAGTATGACCATGATTGTGGCAATTAAAACATAATATATGGTGTTGCATTGGCGTGACAACGTATACTCGTGAACGTTTTCATACTCACCGACCATAATCGAGGCATATAAATCTGTTTGTCAAAGTGCGAAACAACGTAGCGAATATGTATTAAGAATTATGTTTTAAAGTAGCATACTACTAGTTATGACTATACGGACGGAGGTGCGGAGCTGCATACAAATTTTGCCGGACGGAGGTGCGGTGCAGTGTGTCGTACCACACGAAATTTATGTACAAACTGAGGTATACACTTGCATACAACGAGCTCCGCATCTCCGTCCGGAGATGCGACAAAACTCAGTACAAAACTCTAAAGACCTTAGTGAACTCATGTATGTTTCAAGAACAAAAGACATATAACATAAGAACATTAACATGAATATTGCTGGATCCGAAAAACTTTGGCGTCATTTAAAACAGAATGTGCTTACAGAATTAAATTCACCTAATGAGATACCAATTCATTTAAATGACCCAAATGAAATTAACTCTTATTTTCTAAATATCCCCGGGTTTGACAACCCGGATAGTAGTCTAGTTAACTATTATGAGACAAACCGTTTTGGTCCTTCGGAGTTTGAAATCTTCCCCGTTGATGCTCAAACCATAGCTAAAATCATTATGGACACCAAGTCTAATGCACAAGGCTATTCTTCTGAGTCTGGACTTCATAGTGCACTTAATTAACACTTCCATTGAAACTGTAGTCTTCCCTCAGTCATGGAAAACTGCTATCATTAGACCGATCGCGAAAAAAAATAACCCGCAAGATTTAAAAGATTTAAGGCCTATTAGCTTGTTGTAATTTTTATCCAAAATCCTAGAAAGGGTGATCTTTGAGCAACTTATGTCGTCTTGAGCTCAACGATATTTTACCTAAAATGCAGTCCGGTTTCAGGAGGGGTCTAAGCACCAACACGGCTTTACATGATTTTATTGACGAGATTTTGACAGCCCGGGATAACGACATAGGTACATCTATGGCATTGTTAGATTTCTCTAGAGCGATTTGATACATTAAATGTGACCGTGCTTTTGTCTAAATTGAAATTCTATGGCTTTGCTGCTTCGGCCTTGGATTGGTTCAGAAGTTACCTTACAAATAGACGGCAACAGGTTAAATTAGAGAGTTCGGATGGTTCATACGAATTTTCGGAGCTGGAACAAGTAAAAAGAGGAGTTCCTCAAGGTTCCATTTCGGGTCCTTTGCTGTCATAATTTATTCATCTGACATTTGTAGAGTAATAAAATATTGTAAATATCACTTATATGCTGATGACTTGCAGGTTTATATAGCTTTTAAGCCATCAGAGACTGTTGAGGCGATAAATCGTCTTAATGAAGATTTGAACAGTGTTGCTGGGTGGTCATCAAAGAACTCTCTCGCTTTGAACCTCAACAAATCAAAGAGTTTAATTTTGGGGTCACAAAAGCAGGTGGAGGACATAAAAACATTTAGATCGATAATAGCTATACTGGGTAGTGTGGTAGAGGATGTAGAAGGAAGCACGAAACCTCGGGGTCCTCGTGGATCAGGGCTTGCGGTTCCACAGTCATGTCGCGGAACTTGTACGTAACTGCTTTTACAGGCTCAAATTCTTATGTAAGGTCCGCAAATATTTGGACGTTGACCTCCGAGTTCGTCTTTGTGAGGCCCTAATTCTCTCCAAGCTAAATTATTGTTCCTCATCGTTTGGATTTTGTCTACTAGCTAAAACCCACAAGTTAAGAGTCCGCAGTAAGTTCAATTCTCCATACAAACGTAGTTACGCTCTCATTTTGAAACCACATGTTGGATTGTAACGAAACTTTGCATATACAATGACATGAGGCATAGATGTCTGTTATTAGTTTATGTAGCTTCAGATACCATAGTAAAAAAGATACAGCGAATATAAGTTTTTCATACAAAAATTGCTTTTGCTGTATTTCGTTTGTTTTATACACTAGAATCACATAAACTAATTACAGACATAGATATACCTCATGTCAATGTATATGCAATCGCCACAATCCAACACGTAGTTTTAAAATGAGAGCGTAACTACGTTTGTATGGGAAGGTGAAATTCGGCTGAGCTTACTGCGGACTCTTAATACAGCGGGTACAAAATGCCTGTGTAAGATATTGCTTTCCTGTACCTCCGCGCTCTCATATTACCCCCTTTTTGAATGAAGCAAAAATATTGAACATGTCCCATCACAGGGAGTATCTATTTGCTAGTATGCTATTTGATATCATTAAGACAGGTAGTCCAGATTATTTGTACAAGAAATTAAATTGGTCGTCCGTGGCTCTTAAAAACAGATCATCCAGGGCATGTCTCTTGGCTCCATACAGATCCAGGACCGGGTCATTCCGGGGAAGTTTTAGGTACTTAGCCTTGAGGTGCTGGAATAACATTCCTCCACCAATTCGTGAAGTATGTTCAAAGCTTTCTTTTAAATCAAAATTCAAAAACCATTTATTAGCTCTTCAAAAACAGTACCTTAGATTTCCAGGGACTGGTATTGTCTTGGGTTAGTTTTCTTGTACCTTTTTTATCTTGTGGAGCCAGTAGTGGCCTAGTATAAATGTATTATGTTTTACGTTTTGTTTGTAGTTTATTTTTATTTTATTTATTTTTTCTCTTGCACTAATGTAAATTATGTGCGTTTTGTTGTGTTGTGTCATGAATAAATATTTGATTCTATTTGATTCTGATTCTGAATTAAGTATTATAATATTTGTAAAGGTTTTAGAATCACGCCCATCACAATGTGACGCGAGAATGTGACGCTCACGCTGAAAAACCCGTTCGCACACTCTGCCTGCTCCCGGCAGAATACCAGCGCTGCGGCAGCAACAGCAATGTCACAGCACATGCTAAGTCGGCGCCTTTTCGCAGCTATGTCGTGACAATAAAAAATAGTTTTGTTTCTTTTTGTTTATAAGTTCTTATCTCATAATCACTTTATACTTAAGTTTTGTCATGGCATATACGTTAATAAAGTTCTTATCTATCTATCTACTGTGTACACACAGTGCACTGTGGCACTGGTCAGACAATGGCCGGGCCTCTTTCACGGGCCGCTTTCAGCCGTGGGAGCGTGCACCTGCCCAAATTACAACCAACTTCGAGCAAAATATCCGGGTGGCCGGCTGAAAAATACCTTGAGGTCAATTCGAGTCATCACTTTCACGTATCAATCTAAATTCAATACTATGTTTCGCGCGTTCTGACTCGTTGGCCCAGCGCGGGTAGGCGAGCACGCGAATGTCAATACAAATATTCTTTATTGTTCACCAGACATAACACATAATAGAAAAATAGAGGTAAATTAAACGTAAAGAATGGTAGACAACAGGCAGTTTATCGCTTAATAGCGAGTTTCCATACAACCTTTGGGTGGTGGAGACGATGCAAAACATGATATTATTATGATTGAAAACATAAAAACATTAAAATGATGGAGTCGGATGCGATGGATAGTGTTCCTCCTAGATATCAGTTCCGTTTGTCACTTCGCATAATTCTTGTGTTGCTTCTACTCGATCTGACACTTAATCGAAGCTTCTAAAAGCGAGTGCCCGCAACAAATTTATACCATATGCGAAGTGTTGAACAAAATTGACCTCTTATTCGTCGATACCGTTCAAAGTATTAATGTGACAAAACGATGATGCGGTGCTAGTTTCTTGAGTCGTTTTATTTTCGGTGAGTGGTGTAGGACAAATACATTTAAGATATTTGTATGTCTATAATCCAATATACATTTCTAGTTAACAGTTTATTGTTTATCTAGTGTGTTTGTACCTTTGGGGTGGCGAAGCCTCTTGATGGAGGTCGGAGCTGTAATCCTTTATTTTTATTTTTTATTTAGGCAACAAACAGTCAAATACAAAAATAAAGTTTTACATAATGTTAAATAAAAGACCTTGAGTGCCTTAATATCTTAAATTACTTAAACATTTTAACTTAATCTAGCTTATAGTCTGTTCGTTTAGGTATTTAAAAGAATGTAAACAAACAAAACCACGTGACTTGGTCATTCAGCCAATACACGTGTTGTGCGCGCACGGGAGCACTTTTAAATGCAGTCACTTTCGAAGGGCTTATACAAAACTGTACCTAAAAGGGCTTATAATGACTAAAAGGACAAACACATAATATCAATACAGAGAGTTTCTAAGTATGGTGGTTATAACATGGATTTTAAGTGACAAAATAATTTTAGTTTTGAAACTTTGACAATATCCAGTCGAGAAAATATCAACATGAGACATGTTTATATTAATAATTGAGACAACGGTTGAAGTAAGAATACGAGACGTACTTTGTACGAGAGTATGGAACAGCAAACAATTTCTTATGACGTGCAGTGCGTTGTGGAATTTTGAATAAAACCCTACCAAGAAGTGACGGGGAGTCGATAAGTTGTTAATATTTTATTTTATAAAGAAACATAACATCAAACTGTAGTGGACGACCTACTAATGGCAACAAACCATAGTGAGAAAGACTGTTACTATACGAAATACGGCCGCGACCCATACTGTAATCAATAGCTTTTAGAAATTTATTTTGTACTTGTTCTATACTATTTATATGACATTAGTAGAAAGGGCCCCAAATAATAACTAATGATCTGACTAAAAACTGTAGTATAATATCATGTATGTCATTACGTGTTAGAAAGGCTTACATACCTTCAATAAAACGCCAAGCTGCTTGTAAGCCCTTTGAATAATAGTATCAATGTGATCGTTAAAAGTAAGTTTATTGTCGATTATTCGAATATGACTTATGCCTCAACAGCGCACGACAATGAGGGATCGCGAAATATTTTCCTTCTAAGAGAGTTGCATTTTAAAAAAAGGTTATAAAACTTTGCCTTTAACTATTATCTACCACTTATTTTAAAAACATTCTCAGTTGAAGAGGTCATGCTACTACATGCCACGGATGGTTACAGATAACTTTGTAAACTTCTTTCATTCTTTCCATAGATACCAACATAATGGAAATCGTGTTATTTTCCATTTTTAGTGACAATGACAAATAAATAGGGTGGAAAGGGATAGTCATAAACTTATGGCATGTAATACAAATAGGTAAATATAGGCTGTCTTTGAAACAAACATATATTTTTTACTTAGACGTTCGTAATTTCTAAAGTTTTTCTCATCACAAATACTGTAAGTAATTGTAGACTAATAAAGACGGCGTTCGTCGCCTTAGCTGTATTTATATATTAGGCTACTTTGCGGTCACCGTTACATGGACGCGATCGGTACGGAACAAAGATACTCGGAGTAATTGCGTTTCTGTGTACGAGTGTTTAATGCAGGACACGTACCTAGATTATCGCTCGCCAGAGAATAGGGTCCTATCCTATGACTAGTTCAACGGTCTGTCTCAAATAGGAACCGAGTATAGTTTTTCATAATTTTTCTATTATAAATATATTCATATACTATACTAACTTACACTTTAAAATATTTATTAGTATATATATAAAGTTATTGTTAAGCCTTGTTCTTCAGAAAGGCGTCATGTGAAAAAGTTATAACGACGTCGTTTTTATTTAACTACACCACTTTTAACATTTTCTCCAGTTTTACCACTTTTGCCTAAGAAAATATAATCCAATCAGATACATCTGATAAGACTTTATATTTTCTGATCACCTTAGACATACAGACTCAGCTGGTTGATTTTCTATTTAATCTAATATTTCAAGTAAACACATTTAGAGAGCTACGGTAGCCTAGTGGTTCAGGCATGCGGCTGTCAAGCGGCGGTCGTGGGTTCGTATCCCGGCTCGAAACAATGAGTTTTTCGGAACTTATGTACGGAATATTTACCGTTAGCTTTTCGGTGAAGGAAAACATCGTGAAGAAACCGGTCTAATCCCAATAAGGTCTAGATTTCCCTCTGGGTTGGAAGGTCAGATGGCAGTCGCTTTCGTAAAACTAGTGCCTATGCCAAATCTTGGGATTAGGTGTCAAAGCGGACCCTGGGCTCCTTTAGGGGCATTACTGGGAATAACGCTAAGGATGATGATTTCAAGTAAACACATTTAAAAATGTATTATTTTGATAATTTTATTCATATGGATATTGTTGATACTATAACAAAAAAAAACTATTGAGCGTCTCAAATAACTCGTTTAGTACAAAGCAGTTATTACATTTTCATCTGTAACAAACCCCCGGAAAGTTGAATTGTGTTTACGTAACAAGTATAGAGCTAATTGGAATTTCGTCTATCTAACTTAGAATTCCTACTCTGCATATCGACTGGTTTTTGGGAGGTACGTGCTTTTGTGTTTACTACAAAGTTGAACTACATTGTTTCTGTGATAATTGCAGAGAAATTGTTGCTTCCAGCAGCTATTTTAATATACGTAAAGAGCTGCGCGCAAAAGCGTATAAAGCTGATTTGACTAGCCATTATTAACTTACTGGCTAATGGTATAAAAATGGTATATATTTACTACAATTTATAAATATTGGAACTTTTCCCACTCAGAACTCGCAATACTAAATATAGTATATATAGCTTTAAGTGTTTATATTATGGCAACGCATAGGTACACGCGTAAGTTATGTTAATGTAACACCAATGACTGTGCAAGAAGAAGGTTGTTTCCGACACCGCACCTTGCGGAACTCCACAACGTATCCTACATGTATGCATACAAAACAAACGTTTTTAGTACCTTATGTTTTTAATTAATCAAAAACATACTAACAAAATGAAAAAAATTATAATACTAACAACGAAAAATAAAATAAACCAGCAAACAGTAACACTACACTGTCTAACGCTTCAAGGAGTACTAGACTCACTCCAATAGCCGTCAACGTGTTAAATTAGTTATGTTTCGTATTTATTTTGTGTTCTTTTCCTTTCATATACGTGCCTATTTTCTTTTCACACCATTTTAGATGCCTAGGCAATAGGATTGGACTTAGTTCACTACTTTACCACACAAGGCTGTTGACTTTTATGTTTCACGAACACTGAGCTTCTTTTTAGTGTACTCCTGACCTCACACAACGTACAAATGCCCGCAGTTACCTCAACTCTTAGCTTCCGACACCTTCGGCCTTTGGTGATGGTATCTGGACTGCCGTTAATAGATCATTGTCGATGTGGCGGCGAACACTACCCTAGTTCTGGCGTCTACCTTGTCTTCTATTGGAGCACCCTTAAGGCACCTTAGACGCCTTTACACGGCCTTAGCGTTCGCATGGCTTCAGCGCGTGTTCCTTAAGGGTGCTACTAAAGTGCGGCTAGCGAGGGTGGTTGGCACTGGGCCTGGCTGGTAGTACCTTTCTTGGTAACGTGGTTGTGGGGCAGCGGCGGCGTGGGGCGCTTGCCCGCCGGCGGTGCGCGCTCTGTTCGAGGCCCCGCAACGACCGACGGCGCGTGCGCCTCCCCTCACGCGCTACGCTGCGCCCGATGGTACCATCCTGCTTCTCACCGAGAATGGGACTCGCCTGATGACCCGTGCGGCCGCCGCCAGCCTCCTGCGCGCCGCTCTCCTCTCCCCGCGACCCCCGCGGCCCCGCCCCGGTGAGCCGCCGCCCTCCCTTTCTCTCTCATTCTCTCTCTGTCTCTCTCTATGTGTCTCTCTGTCGGATTTCGTCGCCTCTCGCACTGCACGCTTTGCACTTCGCTTCATAAGGTAGGAGCGTGGAGTACCAGAGAACAATGATGGTCTTTACCTTTTTCCCATTAGGGTTTTCACAAGATAACCACGAAGAGCACCGAAGGTAATTTTCTCATCCAAGCACCTTTAAACCGGCAAAAGTTTTTAATTATCATTAATTCAATAGAAGTTGTAAAGAAAATCAGCACTTCTTAACTTGTTTTAAAGGAAAGTTAATCCTATTTGAGAATTTCTGATTGGAGTTTAATTTTAGCTATGTTAGCGGTTTGTATACAAATCGAGCTTACTAATTATAAAATTTCATAATAACTTACTCGTAGTAATTGATTCAACTTTTCGCTCCTACTTTATATCTGCATGCTTTTAGAATTGTTGACTGCTGTTTTCCCTTTACCCTATTTTCCGCTTTGGACCTGAATGGGTTAACTGTGACGCACCTGCACCGGAGGTCCAGAGCGGAAGGTCTTGAGATGAGCATGGCTGCATGTTTTCTTAATGCATCTCCTATACGATCTCTATGGTTACTGCGCGGCATAGACTTGGCTTTGACGAATAGTTCGAGTGGGACTGTCGTCCAAAGGCTTTGCTATTCAAAATCTTTAATCGGGAATACGGTCGAAATTAAAAATTGTTCTTAAAAATTTTGCCCGATAAGTGTTTGTCGATATCGATGTTTGTTTGATCGTTTTTATCTTTACCGTCAGTAGGGTGAGATTTTCTTATATCGATGTGTCGCAACCGATCCAAGCGCGATAGTCTCTGATGTACTGATTCGGAGTCCCGTCGCGCCTCGGCTCGGTCGTCGAGGTTGCCACAGCTAAGCGATTCGATGGATGCAATTCCAGTAAAACTGATGTCGGACGGACGGAACGGGAACCGGACGAACGGCGTGACCTCGTGGATCGGGGGTATGTCCATAACACAGGATGGGAACCTGATCGCACCGGATAAAATTATGAGCCACGTGCACCGATACGCAAGCCCCCACTACAACCCCCACGGGCACCATTACCACCGCTGGAACCACGAGCCGGGGGGGAGCGAAGACCCGCTATACGCTACAAAGACTGTCTACGGACCTGGATATATTGACGAGAACCGTACGTATGATTGATACTTGTACGTTTGCCAATCTCTAACATAATTAAGTACAAGCAGACAATCAAGATAGAGATTAGTTAACGTCCAAATGAAAATAGTTGGTATAAAGAGTTAACTTACACTTTGTTACCAGACAGTACAACTAACCATAGATATCGTAAGTTACACTCACTTGTCCAGCTTACAAGATGTACAGCTAGCCGGATCATGTACAAGACCATCATACGACACTGGTGATTGGTTCATTTATTATAGCACCATCAACATGTACGTCCCTCCGTGGTCATGTCCCTTCTTTATTTACCCCTGTATTAGGAGCACTTTCTAGATGTTTAGAATTACCACAGTTTTTAGTCTTTTGTAGGTATCGATGAACCAGAAAGTGCCTTTGGAGATTTTTGGGAGAACACAGAGTAAAGCTTTGCGTAGATATAAATGACCTATAAGGGACTCTCTTAGTTGCTTTAGAGCCCTTGACTCCGTCCCCTCCCTGCGGTCGCCACTATTAATAGTAGAAACGTTAGTTTTAAAGGAGTGAATAGTATCAGCGCCTAGTTTTAATATCCGAGAAGCTTAGCGACAGGGCAAATGATAAATCTAATATCTGTAAACCAGTCTATTTCAATTGTTGAAACAAAAACAACTTTTTAAGGTACATTAAGTCTAATTGAAATTTTGCTTAAATCCGCATGCATGACCCCGTAATAATAACCCCGATCACAGTAATTAAGCTGATTATTAATCATCGTACTATTAACATCAGTATCAGTTGATAATGAACCATCCCTTTTAGCATGAAGTTTCAAAATTTAAGCTTCAGGTAAATCGAAATCATTGGCAATTCATCATGGTTTACAAACACCAAGTTTTTTCAGGTTTCTCACGTTTGTGTCAGTTTTATACAATTTGTACATTATATTTGTCTTGGCATGAGCATATTATATTTATATCACGTATCCTACCAGTCCATTATACCTACCTTTTAAGTATTTGTTTTGTTAAACACGTTCAATTTATTTATTTTATTTCCTATTACTTATTTAATTTCATGTATGTATATGATGTTATCGTATTTATTTGTTTTAACATTATAGGTGTTTTCTACTGCTTGAACTGTTGTATTTCAAAACAACTTTATTTATAATTTACACAAAGGTACTTATTAAAACGTGATTCTATCGTATTGGCTCTACCATTGTTTTTTTACTAATTGGGTCTAACTTTACGGCTCACTTTAATTTTCAGACCTAGGTGTTTTTCATATCATACCAGAATATTTCATTTTAGGAATAAGTAAATAATATCTATATCAATAACATTCAAGGATCAACTAGGCATAATTACTAATATAAAATCGATAGGTATCATCTATTTATTCGGAACAATTATATCATTGTCTTCTAAAAACATGAATTCATACTGACGTCTATTATTTCAGATAGGTATAGGTACATTACCATTATCTTCAGTACTGTCATGTTGCTTTCAATTTTTCTGTATGTTCTCTAAATTGATTCTACTGAATACCTTATACTGATATCATCGACTGCTGGTAATAAAGTTTTGGAGCCAATTCACAAGAATTGTACTTTGAATGGATTTAAAGCAAGAAATTTACCAATCAGCATCACAAAAACGGTCGAAGTTTTCTTCGCAACAATAATTCTAGTTATTACAACTTGAACACCTCGAGCGCTTCTTCAAAAGGAACTTCCATTTAAGACCCTAATCAACTCACACACCAACACGAAATTAACACTTCACACCAACCAACAGAGAGGATTGGAAAAGAGAACGGTAAACCAGGTGACGACAAGGTATCTCTGCAATCGACGTGCCATGTCGCCCTGGAGACCTGTATCAAGGACAACGAGTGCTCCACGACCCTGGATCCTGTGCTGCAGAACTGCCACTCTTCAAACTGCGACAGGGAGGGCTGCATGACGGCGCTGCGAGGGTTCTATAGGAAGCCTGGCGTGCATTGGAATACGGAGATAGCCTTTTGTCTTTGCAAGTGAGTCATTTTAATGTCTAATACTTCCTTACCTTTTCAATATCTTTACCCCGTGACATATTAGGGTACCTGTCCTTCACCCTGTGTACCTTCATCCCCCAATCTAAATAACCTCTATAGCTATATATACATCCATTTTAAATTGCAACTCTGATAGCTGGAAAAAATGCAGTTTTACTCCCATTGGAGGGTAATTACCCCCAGGTTCGGAACCGATGCACTAATATAAGGCCTTGCCGTTGGTGAGCGACATACGCAAACCCACGGCTTTGTGACACGTTGCAAGGATATTTTCAAGGATAGTGTCAAAACACGTTGCGTTACGTCAAATATGTGAAAAACAAGTTTTTTTTGGCTTTGCATGTAACTACTTCTCCATTCTCAGCCAAACGTAGTGTGCATAAATATATTTCAATCATTTTGATATCACGGTCTTTATAAATAATATATTGGTCCCAGGTTCGAATTCCGGTAAAGGCATTTATTTTTGTACGTCTCTGATTCTTGGATGTTTTCTATGTATTTAAGTATTTAAATAGTAGTGAAATGATCCTACAGTCTTCAGCGGACGTTACCTTATACCGGCAGCTCAATAAACGGATCAAGTCCCTTACCCGCGATCTGCTCCAATTCAATACAAATCGTATTGAAGAGGCCATTCAGCCTAATAAGGGTCCTAAATTGTTTTCGAGAGATCTGTCTATTAGGCACAGCCAGCTTGCCAAGTTGAAAACTGAAGATGGTAGAATCGTTTCTTCTAAACCTGAGATTCTGGGTGAGACACAGCGCTTATACGGACAGCTACACACGTCAACTCGCGGATCCGAAGTTGTTCTGGCGGAAGACCCTAGACATAGACTAACCCGACACTATACCAACGACATCCTGCCATCAGCCTGTACGAGATTGTAATGGCACTTAAACCGGACCGGTCACATCGGCACTCTTTGGGGGAGGCCTATGTCCAGCAGTAGACGTCTTTCGGCTGATATGATGATAACTATCATAATTATCATCATCATCATGTCTATGTCTTCGTCTAGTAGAGTATACAAGCTTTGCTTAGTCTGTGACTAGGTCGATTTGTATAAGATTCTGCATTCCGTGCGTCTTTGCTATTGTAAGGTCAGCCCCCTGAATACGTTTCCGCCATTTAAGTTTGTCATTGTAGTCAGCTGGAACTTTTCCTGATTCTTTTTCTGTTTCTTCGCCTAATAGCTTTTAATTATTTATTATTTTAATTATTAATGTAGGGTTAATATTTATATAATTTGGGCATTTCGCAGGAAAACCGACAACAAGGAAGACTCGTGCATGCGCGCGCAGGAACAACTCCACCCGTCGTGCGCGCAGCGCCCGCCGTCGGGGCAGCCGCTGCCCGCCTGCCACACTCTCGCGCACGCATGCCGCGAGGAGCCAGAGTGCAGGTTTGTTACAAAAAGGACACGAGCATGCGCGCACAGGAACAACTCCACCCGTCGTGCCCGCAGCGCCCGCCGTCGGGGCAGCCGCTGCCCGCCTGCCACACTCTCGCGCACGCCTGCCGCGAGGAGCCAGAGTGCAGGTTTGTTACAAAAAGGACACGAGCATTCGCGCACAGGAACAACTCCACCCGTCGTGCCCGCAGCGCCCGCCTGCCACACTCGCGCACGCCTGCCGCGAGGAGCCAGAGTGCAGGTTTGTTACAACAAGGACACGAGCATGCGCGCGCAGGAACAACTGCACCCGTCGTGCCCGCAGCGCCCGCCGTCGGGGCACCCGCTGCCCGCCTGCCACACTCGCGCACGCCTGCCGCGAGGAACCAGAGTGCAGGTTTGTTACTGATAACTTTAATGTAATAAAAGAATTGTTTTAGAACACCCCATTTTATTAACACGAGAGAGTTGAGATGACAGCTTTACTTTTTTTTATATAATAGTGCTGTACCAGCAAAATAGTGTTGTCACTAACCGACTTCAAGTTTATATTACAACACTCTTCAACAAGAAAACAATATACGTAACACTACTCTCACCTAAAGTAAACAGTCTAACAATACAAACATCTTCAAGTTTTAAAATCAATTATTACATACGCAAATATTTCAGTTTCTGGACACCTATTTTGTCTCTTAGATACTGAAACTTGTCTTTAGGAAGAGCCTTTGTAAAAATATCAGCATATTGCTCTTTGGAGCACACATAGTTCAAATTTATTTCTTTCTCCGCATACTTCTCTTTAATAAAGTTATATCGTATGTGAATGTGTTTACAACGCTTGTGATAATCGACATTCTTTATTAGACAAATTGCACTGTGGTTGTCTAAAATCTATGTAACAATTTATCTATGTACTTAGATTGATGGATAAAAATACGTCCATCAGATTTTTCAATCTGTAGTCCTACATAGTCCTTAGGATCACACAGTCATTTTAAAACTTCCTTTTAATTCACTTATTACTTGGTTCAGTGACTCTTTAGAACTAGACATCAAAAGCCCATCATCAACATACAATAGCAAGTATACTTTGTTGTTGTTTACTTTACCAATGTAAACACATCTATCTGCGTGACTATTTTCGAAACCAAATTTCTTGAGTACAGAATCTAACTTATGATTCCAGCATCTAGGGGCTTGTTTAAGGCCATAAAGTGAGCGATTAAGTTTACATACCATATGAGGAGGCACGTCCAGGCCTTCAGGAGGCTTCATGTAGATGTCCTCTTTCACATCACCATACAGAAATGCAGTCTTTATGTCGAACTGGAAGATTTCTAAGTTATGTTGAGCAGCTTCTGAAAGTAAAATTCGCACCGAATCATACCTCACTGTGGGAGAGTAGACTTCAGTGTAGTCAACGCCTTGTTTCTGAGCACATCCTTTGGCACATAATCTTGATTTATAGCGCGGTCCGGATGGCTCGTCTTTTATTCTAAAGACCCATTTACAGCCAATTAACCGCACTCCTTCTGGTTCAGCTCTTCTTGTATTGACTGTTTCCACTTCACTGCGTCCACATTATCTGAAGAAATTGCTTCACTGTATGTCTCTGGGACATCATGCTTCTCCAAAACTTCATTCAGACATATATAGGTGTTAGCTTGCTCGGCCTTTTTCTGTTTCGATCTAGTCATCATACTATGTTTTGGTTCATTATGTTCATTTTGGACTATAGGTTGTTTAGGTTCATACGATGAACCATCTTCTGAGTAAAAGGAGTCATCACTTCTCTCATATTTTATTGTTGACTCACTCTCCAATGTGGTATCACAGCTGGTAGAACCATCATGTGAGACCTGACCTGGAACAGACTCTGAAGATGCTATCACATTATCACTGCTAGTAGAACTAGCCTCATGTGTGACCTGATGTGGAACAGACTCTGAAAGTGGTAACACAGCATACTTTCTTTTAACTAAGCTTTCAAGAAACACCACATCTTGACTAATCAACACCTTCTTGGTCTTGGGATCAAAACACCGGTACCCTTTTGTCTGTTCACTATAGCCAATAAAAATCATTTTGTTTGCCTTTGGGTCCCATTTCTTAGCTTTTCCTTTAGGAGTATGAACCATCGCTTCACAACCGAAGACTCGCATATGTGTGATGTCTGGCTTTTTACCACTCCACTTCTCCTCTGGCCTTGAGTATGCTAGTGCTCTTGTCGGACATCGGTTGGTGATGTAAGCTGCAGTTGACACAGCTTCTCCCCAGAATTGTTTCTGTAATTTAGCATTAATTAGTATACTTCTAGCTCGTTCTAGCAGCGTTCTGTTCATCCTTCGCTTAAACCGTTCTGCTGAGCAGTGTAAGGGACAGAAGTTTGATGAAATATTCCTGACTTCTTAAGAAAAGCTTTAAATTCATAGCTCAGGTACTCCTGGCCATTATCTGTGCGAAGAGTCTTTATTCTTAAATCAAGCTGGTTCTCAACACACGCTTTAAATTCCTTAAATTTTCCGAATACATCAGATTTGTTATTTATTATATAGACAAATACTTTCCTGGTATAATTATCGATGAAAGTCACAAAATAGCGACTTCCTCCCAGGGATGGCACCTCCATTGGCCCACACACATCAGAGTGTATGACTTGCAACATCGCTTGAGCTCGTAACCCTCCAGAGGGAAAAGGAATTCTTGACTGTTTCCCTTCGAGGCATGACACGCATATCACTTTCTCTTTATTTTCTATTTT
The DNA here is from genome assembly GCA_947049275.1 of Epinotia bilunana. Lineage (NCBI taxonomy): Eukaryota > Metazoa > Arthropoda > Insecta > Lepidoptera > Tortricidae > Epinotia > Epinotia bilunana. The sequence goes on along the minus strand of OX346275.1, from coordinate 8,394,887 downwards.
CACTCCTGCTGTGTCTGACAGTTTGTTAAGGTCTTCAAAGTTCAGGTGTGCCATTCTTTGATGCCATAAGTAGCCATCAATATTATCCTTTGATGCAGATATGTATGCTGGTGCACTATGTGTATTGAGGTACATATTGTTTATCATTTTGGTAGTTGCTACATGTTCATTGTTTTTGTTCAAAATCTTGCAACCTTCTCTGTTAAATTGAACTTGACAGCCATTCTTTATAATTTGACTGACAGAAAGAAGATTGGTTGCCAATCCAGAAACATAGAGCACATTCTGTACCTTGATAGTATCCATCTTGCCATATTTGTTGACGACATTCAAATTCACTTTTCCACAAGCCTGAACAAGCAGTTTCTTATCATCTGCCACCTTGATAGTACTAACCGGGGGTGTAGTAACATTATACAGCCAGTCTCGGTGCATTGTAAGATGCATTGACGCGCCTGAATCTATATACCAACCACTGTCATTGCTTGTTGTTGCAGAAAATACAGCCACATATCCAGTGTTATCATTAGACTTCTGTGCTTTCTCTTTCTTATTCCGACAATATTTACTTATGTGTCCATATTTATTACATACAAAGCACCTGGGTCCTTTACTTGACTTGTTAAATCTATCCGGAGCTTGTTTGGCAAACTGCGATAGGGCTCCTTTGCCTCTATGAACATACAGCGCAGTTGACTCAGAGTTCCTCACATCTTGAAGAAGCTTAGTCTTCACAGAATCAGCTGTGATTGCCACACCAGAGCTTTCGAGGGCCATAATCATTGGTTGATACATCTCTGGTAAACCGGCCAGTAACAACGACCCTAGCCATTCATCGTTTACATCAAAACCAATGTTTCTGAGTTTATGTGCCGTCGACATAATTTTATTCACGTAGTCTTCAATGCTCTAACTACTTTCAAGCGTTGTGGTTATCAGATCTCTCAACAGACCAACTCGGCGTGTCAAACCCTTGTCATCGAAAGCTTTTGCTAGGTTATCCCACACTTCTTTTGCACTTTTAGCTTCTTGAATGTGTACGTAGTTGATGGGATGAACGAGTAAAATAATTTTAGATTTCGCTTTCGTGTCTAGTTTGACATCTACTTTTTCTTTTGCGGTTACACAATTCCACAAATCCTCGTGTTCCAGATAAGTTTGAACTGCAAATCTCCACGTAGGATAGTTTTCTCTTCCTTTCAGCTTTTCAATCAGTGCCATCGTATTGTTTGAAGACATTTTGCTGATGAAGAACAAATCCACAAAAGAAACAAATGCCGGTTTCTTGTGCAAAGAAAACCCGGTTGCCGCTTTTCGTTGATATTTAACGGAACCGCGTATAATTCTGAACTTTACTCATTAAATTATCGTTTTTACTAAAAGCAAAAGTAAAGCTGTCATCTCAACTCTCTCGTATTAATAAAATGGCGTGTTCTAAAACAATTCTTTTATTACATTAAAGTTATCAGTTACAATAAGGACACGAGCATGCGCGCGCAGGAACAACTCCACCCGTCGTGCGCGCAGCACCCGCCGTCGGGGCAGCCGCTGCCCGCCTGCCACACTCTCGCGCACGCCTGCCTCGAGGAGCCAGAGTGCAGGTTTGTTACAACAAGGACACGAGCATGCGCGCGCAGGAACAACTCCACCCGTCGTGCGCGCAGCACCCGCCGTCGGGGCTTCCGCCAGTGCACGTTTGTTACAACAAAGACTGATCGGCGCGTAGCTGGTCAGCGCGGATCGTCGGCGCGAGTCGTTTTAGTTTCTTGCCGACCGCCGCTCGCCGAATAAGCCATGTTTGCCAGATTTAGATTCTTTATTGCGATCATATTTTAACAAGAAAAAATTGGTCTTAAGGCTAGGTATTGTTCTAACATGAGCTCTATCGAGCACCGACCGTTCTGCTTTGTATACCGAATAGGTGGGTTCCTGGCTGGCAGTGAAAGTGTTAATTATTGACCACAGGAAAGACGTTTTTAATTTTATTTTTCAAAATTTTGCTACCGCCCGTTACACAAATATGAATTCTGTTTAAAGTAAAAAGCGGCCAAGTGCGTATCGGGCCACGCGCAGGGTAGGGTTCCGTAGTTGCCCATCTGTCACAGAATGCGGACTTAAAAAGGGCTTTTGGGGTTTTTATTATAGCTAACCCTCGTAAATAATCGTAAATAGGATTATTTTTATAATACACAATGTATAGGGTCATTTCGCTGGTTAGCGACCACCTAATTTCATGTGCCGGTTAGCGACCACTCAGTTGTTAGGGACCACAACTTCTCAATTGAAATAACGAGGTCAGTAGGTACATTAAGATTTTTCCAACGATATGTAGGTAATTAGGTACACAACTTTAAAACTAATAGAACCGCAGATCGTAAACTTTTAGCAGCAACAGGTTATTTACGTAAAATAATTACGAAAATCTCCGAACAGCATCAAGCCGCACATCACAACTAGCCGCGCGCGCAAGAAGCACCCTGCCGTAAGTCCGCCTAAGTTTTAGCATTGCCACGGGTGGGGGGGCATGTCGCAGGGCAGGTCTTTTGCGCGCTCGCCGCGGGAAAGAAACACCGTGCCGTGAAAAAGCTACTCTAACGTCCACGGTACAAGGTTCAAATTCCGATGACAACGTATTTGCGCCCGAAATTAAGTGCATTTCTTACCAGTTAACTAGTTATGTCTACTACTCGTTAACTAGTTATGTCTACTTAACTGTGATAGTTTGCCTTTTAAATTCATTATATGTACTACTGCCACGAATTTTTTCACGTCCCCAGTAGTCGCCATTTAGCCGGCAGGGGGGGGGGGGGGTGTACACATGACTCGAACAAAAATTAGGGCTTTAAATCCCATTATCTCGCAAACGCATAACTGAGGTGAAAAATAGTTTTAGACAACCCATACTATTTTTGGACAAGCTATCCAACGATACCCCACACTATAGGTTTAACGAGAAAAAACAATACATCACCAATTTACATGTAGGGGACCCTAAAAAAATTAGCCGTAGTGCAAGTAGGCACAACAGGCTCGTCGGCTGCTAGTAGCGTCTACAGTGCTGCGCTCCTCTTCTTTTCAGGATTTTATTCTACTGTTTTATCATTGGTTCACGCCGAATTGCAGTTTTCTAGTTGTAAGGGTTACTGAGCTAAGCCGAAGACGGACAGACAGACAGACAGACAGATGGATGGCCATGCCGAAACTATAAGGGTTCCTTGTTGACTACGGAACCCTAAAAACGGAAAAAGTCAATGCTTCGAGCTGTACCTCGTTCCATATACCATCATTATTCAGGTTATCAAAGAGAAATATTATTAGTTTTACTTGGTTCGAGCATTATTTACTCAAAGATACCTATTTCATCCATTAGTATTTTAGTCCATTAACGTCGTATATGCCACCTCCCACTACATTTCCGATCCTGCAAAAATACATACAATAATGTATTTTAATCCAATATTATCATGTCTTTCAAAGCGTTCGACAAATCATAATATTCCAAACACAGAATAGAATAACTACTCCAACTTCGTTTCAGGCCGTAATGGACTTATTCGCAGACCAATAAGGTTGAATTCTAATAGTCCAAGTTAGCTTTGTTAGCCTAATGAAGGCATGAGTGTGGAATTAGTACAGTCCAGACTCGCATTTGTGGTTCACTGTAAACTGATTGGAATGCTGGCCGGTAGGGTTGCCAATCTCGAGTCCTGATCGATTATTCTCTGGATGCTCTATGTATTACTCAACCGCCATTTTAGGATTGAAATAGTCAGCTCCTATAAAGTTTGACAGGATAACATAGTAGAACTGTCATCTCCAATCGCATTCTAATCGCGGTCAGATCATGGTTTGATAATATAGTATCAAATGAGAATCTAAATCAAAGCATTTATTCTGTAAATAGACGATAAGGGCACTTTTACAAGCGTTAAGTAACTAATCATCATAGATGATTGCAAAGAAAGTGAAATAAATACATCCGGTATTATAGTTTTACATATCGAAAATCAAAAAAAATAGAATTAATAATTCAGATTTGATAAAGATGTTTTGGTTCGCTAAACGTGAAAACAAATCAATAACATACGCTACTTAATCTGATATCCTGAGAGTTGTATAGGTCTCTAAACGTCAGCATTAAAATAAAGGTATAATATAAGATAGTCAACAATTAAAACAATAGATATCTTCAGTTTATAGGGAATTTAGGCGTTGGCCTAATATATTTACAGTACTTACACATCGGTCTCAGAAATTCTGGCAAAAACCCATTAAGTTATATAATATAGAGCAGACATCCCCTGGCATCAGTTTGCGCATGTATACCTACTCTAGAGGGAGTACCTTTGCGTATATCTAGCGGGCGCTTGTGCTGAATTCCAAGATGGCAGCCTGATGTTCTAGGTGGCCAGTCTTTACGTAGTAATACTTAGTAAGTCAATGCAAAAACCAAACATGGTTAGAAACCTCAGGCAAAACACTTTCATGAGTAAAAAAGGTTCCATCGAATAGATGACAAAGTGAATTCACGTGCCAGCCCTGAACCGGAATCATTATTCGCCCGTATTCGAATCGTTCGAGAGCAAACTTTCTAGTTCCATCCTATTTTCCCAACCCCCGCCAGTGAAGGATGAAGAACGTTCGGTTCACTAGTTATCATTAGAATTGGGTCGTTTCTACAACGTCTTAACCCCCAGTTAGGTGTCATTCGAAAAGCTATCTTAGTTTCAAGAGTTTTGGGTTGGGATTTGTTCGTTGGTGTGAAAATTTGCTGAATGAGAGACGAAGATTGCGGAGCTCTTGGACATCAAATAGTAGAAATTTATGGTAAGGAATTTTAGCTTGACGGTGCATTTGGTGTTATTATGAAGGTGCTTACACGGGGATTCTATTCAATAAACTTGTGAATCAACCCTTTATTTGGCAAGTTTCGGGCGACTAAACGGATGTTATGGATGTATTTTGTAAACATTTATTTAGTAGTAGGAGTGTACTTCTTTGTAAATATGTTTTTAGGACGGCTTTAGTTGGAGGGCTTTAATGGTTTTTTTTTTAATTAAATATTCTGTCACACACAGCCGTTTTACTCGAAGACCGTTTAATATAAAATTATGGAATTTAGTCTCGTATTTTTTTTTTCGTTTCCCACCATCCCGATACATTGTCAATTCTGGTTAATTGCTTGGAAATGCGTGGTCTCGTACTAGCAATCTTTATTGATTGAATTCTTCTGATTTGAGAATATTCCTCTCCAGAACTTTTCACCGGGTCATCATTGCCATTAAGGGCTACCTTAAACCTACAATTGCAAAAACTGGCACAGACAAATTAAATGTCATGTACTTTACCTACCCCTTTGGAGAATACATGCGTTATTTGCAAATAAACTGTTAATTTGTGGGTAGTTTCCGCGTCTATGACGTTGCGTGGGCAGCGAGGCGGAAAACGCAGGCTTTCTGCCCGTGTCCAACGCATTCGGTGCACCCGATAACATCTGAAATGAACGCATTCGGAAACGGGTCATTCTGTATTCTATTCTAATCAGCACAGCTAACAAGACTGACAGTCAATTGTAAAGATATGAGAGCAAACAACTTACACATAAACATGTCCCATCACTCTCATGTCAGCGGATTAAGGTTTGGATACATACTTATGAGATCGATACATATTTTTGCACTTGACCAAGACAGGTTAGCAGTGATACTACCCGTCTCTTTCTAAGTGTTTTAATTATGCAGAGAAGAAACAGTAGGTACATCTCGGGCGCTAACCGTGCTAGAGTAACACTTTGAGATTTTTGTTTGTGAGAAAGGGACAAACACATTTTGGTTTACAGAGGTTTTTTAGTTTTATGAATAAATCCCCAACCCGTGATAATTCCCCCATTAACCCACAAGGGTTAATGGGGGAATTATTATTATTTATTTTGGGGAATAGGGTTAATAGAATACAAATTCTATTCCCTCTTGAACCTGAGAGACCCCCTTCGGCCGCCTACGAAACCAACGCCACGTAACCAGTTACGTGTGAAGAATTATTTTTCTTGCTACAAAATTAGTGAGTAGTTAGTTACAGCCGGGCATACGAAAGCAAATGTGTTGATTATTACAGAAAAAACCCAAGTCGCTATAAGTGTGCCGATAATATTTGGAGAGTTCCGTCGATTCCTCAAACATCTCAGAATCACCTTTGGTACTTCATTAGTCGCTACTTCAATCAGAATATTTGACGTACTTACATCATTGACGAATTCCATACGTCATCTGTGGTCTTCATCAGCAGTGGCTTCACCAAACTTGGAATTTCCGAAGATAAATAAATAAATAAATAAATATGAGGGGACAACAATTTCCTTGGGATCATGACTTGGTGACAATCGGACCACCTCAAGAATATATTCTTTCGAATGAAAAAATAAGTCGGTTAACTACATATAGATCTATATATATGTAGTTAACCGACTTATTTAATTTATGTACCTATGTACATAAATTAAAAATATATAACAACATGCATCAAAATAGAAATAAATGAGATTTGGTATAGATATAGTTTGGTGTCCCGGGAAAAGATATAAAATAGTTTTCATCCCGGAATGCGGGGCGGAAGATTGTATGGAGGTACGATATAAAAGTGTACGGACGAAGTCACGGGCAAAAGCTAGTCTATTATATTCGTATATCAAATAAATTACGGTTGAAAGCGGAATGACCTGAATACATTCGAATTTAATGTGGCTTCGTTCTCGTTATGAAGCAATGCAGCGGGTATCGAGGTTTCTGGTACAATTTTAATAAGCACGGGAATATTGTATACAATTGTAATCAATATAAATTCAGCGATATCGTTTAAGAGTCCGCAGTAAGCTCGGCCGAATTTCACCTTCCCATATAAACGTAGTTACGCCCTCATTTTAAAACTACGTGTTGGATTGTGACGAAACTTTGCATATACAATGACATGAGCTATATCTATGTCTGTAATTAGTTTATATGGTTCTAGTTTATAAAACAAACAAAATACAGCAAAAACAAGTTTTGTATGAAAAACTTACATTCGCTGTATTTTTTTTACTATGGTATCTGAAGCTACTTTTAAGAAACTTATGTAACAAACTTTCATAAATTGACTTTCCATTTGCGCGAAATTCCCCCTTTCCTAGCTAGGAAATTTCTTAAAATATTACGCCGTTAGCCTGCAAATGTCAAAAGACGTTTTGTATGGAATGCGAACCACCTTAAATGTTGCCTTCCCGACTCAACAAATAACAATGAATACTAGTATTGACCCCGTCTCAGATGGGACAGGGAATGCCAAGGATTTCCCCGCATCGAGCCAGGTGTTTATTCAATATCCAACATTAAGAGTCCGCAGCACTAATAAACTTGTATAAACTAGAATAATTTGCGAAAAAATGTTTTCCCGAAGAATCACGTCTTTCGATTTTCGCTTATTTGTTAAAACTACGGTAACAAACGTATATTGACAATGTTTGTACAAAGTCCAGTTATAAATATGCTGTACCGTAAAATGGGGTGAGTAGGGTTCGCGGAGAGAGTTGGGTTATGAATGGGGAGAGAAGGTATGAAAGGGGGGTGAGATGGGTTTTTAAGGCTACTGCTACAAAAATAATGTATTCCAATTTTAAATAGAGCTATAGTAATACTCATAATAAAAAAAACGATCCAACAATCTTCCAAAATCACCTTTGTATGAAAACCCATCTCACCCCAATTACGAGGGACTACGGGGTGAGATGGGTTTTCCTGTTTATCGTCAAAGTTATGAAATGGAACTACCCAAAATAAAATAAAAACTAAAATACAAACGTCCGGAACACTTATTATATACACCATTCAGTTTGTATAAGTAAAAATAAAATGTTATCGAGGTTTTAATGTCAGTTTTCACCCTACTCACCCCATTTTACGGTAGGTATTCTTGATTGAAGAAAAATCCCTAATTTTTCAGTGAGGGAATGAAATTAATGAGAAAATTGTGTTTTCATTTAGGTGTGTTCTAGCGAGCTTTATAACGGGCAAACAGCGCGATGGATTTGCAGATATTTCGCTTCTGCGTTCCGGTTACGGACGCAGGAGGCGTGGAACGGCTATGGCACTTTAAATATTCCACCTCATTTCTAGTGAAAACAAAAGATTTTTCACAAGCCCAACTGCTTGTTTCAAATAGCCTATATTACTCCCACAATTATGAGGAATCCAACGACACCTCGTGTGTAAAAATCCACCAAACCTTTTGAACTGCAGCCCGTGAAACAGGATTTTCTTGTGCATACACGTACTTGCGTACATATGCACAAGAAAATATATATACTAACATATGGTTTTCTTGAGGAAAAATGTAATTTAGTCTCCTGCGATACAGGCAAAGCCTATGTGTCAATTTTACTCAATAAATGTCTTATATATGTCCGCATAGAAACATGAGCTCATTAATCGGCAGTCGTCTAAAAACGAAGATAGAATAGGTGGAGACCTAGCGAATGCTCAAGAGACCCAAGAGTCCGACTCGCACTTGGCCGGTTTTTTTTGACAGGTGGTGACAAGCAAAAAAATCCTCTGCGCGCTGAGGGACAGGCGATACGACATTGCGGCTCGTTACCACTTGTGGTATTGTCTATGATTACATCTTTGTCACACGTGTGTGTGTCCCTCTATTCTATCCTATCACTGTGTCTATAAATAACAGATCGTGTCACAGTGACATAGCCTTTCCCCGGATCTGTCGCCCCAGCTTCCGTAAATGGGTGCTGAATTATTCCTCGTTGAGATTTCGCATATTCTCGCTCAGCATTAGATATTTATTTGAAATGTCGAATAGAATGCGAGCTGTTTTTTATTTGGCGAATCGTAAATTATTAACTACGCCGTTTTTTGGGAGTATTTTTGATTGCTTTTGAGCTTTCTTTGGTGTAATCCTTGGTTTAGTCGTCATAGCTGGGGTTTTGCTATAGTAGGGCCAGCATTATTATCGAGACATAGATTATAAGTATTAAAACGCGGGATTTCTCGCTCACACTCAGTCAAACTCACTCACTCAGTCACCCTGGCAGGGCCCTCTACTATAGATATTAGCCAAGAACACCTAATGGTGTCGTGTGCTGTCGTGCCCGTAGCGCCATAAACGACTAATGGTGTGGCGTCCGCTGTTAAAGCAACCTTCAATCCTACTAATATTATAAATGCGAAAGTTTGGTTGTGTAGATGTTTGGATGTTTGTTACTCAATCACGCTTAAACGGCTCTACTTACCGCATTTTGCACGAAGATAGTTTTATAACCTGAATTAAAATATAGGGTATAGGCGTGTAAAAATTTCACCGCACGCAGGTGCGGTGCGCGCGGAAGTTATATCCAAACTGTACTTGCATACAAGGAGAAAACGGTCGCTCCGCATACCGCAGCGGGATGCGCCGGCGGTCTCATAATAGCATAAGATTTGTATTTGTATTTTCTTCCTTGTGTTAATGTTGTTGGCGAGAATCTCTTTTGGATGTCTTGATTAGCGGCGTGAACCCGTCGGTTTCTAAGCTGCAGTGTGGATGGCAAAGGGAACCCATCAGTCTGCCTATCCCTATTTTGGAGTAATGAACATGGACAACATACCTACCTGGAGATTGCTCCACTGAGGTGGATGTCACACTGCGCCGCATCTCCGGACAGAGGTGCGGAGCTGCATACAAATTTGGCCGGACGGAGGTGCGGTGCAGTGTGTCGTACCACACGGAATTTATATACAAACTGAGGTACTTGCATACAACGAGCTCCGCATCTCCGTCCGGATATGCGGAGCAGTGTGACATCCACCTGACAAGAGCAGCTCGGGTTTAGCTACTCAAAACGGAACGAATAAGCTGCGACGAGTGAGTTAGGGTGAGATTTTGTATGCGTGTTTGTTTACTTTGTTTATGTGAGCAAAAAAGATAGGAGATACTCAATTCATCGGAATCTTTTATTTTCTATGTATGTTCCCCGATTACTCGAAAACGCCTAAACCGATAATACCGATATGGAAAAATATGTTTCGTTTGAAAGGGTATCCTTGCCAGGCGATCATCATTATTGAATTATCCCAAGACCGATCACTTGTAAGTTGTAGTATTTGTAAGATCAGCACGTCTAGCACACGACGGCCGCGACATTCTCTCGATTTTTATCGCACTACACCTCTTCTTCTAAGTGTTCTAATAAGAAAGAGACGGATAGTGCGAGAAAAATCGAGAGAGCTCGCGCACCGTCGCGTGCTAGCCGTGCAGGGGGCCTAGACAAGGTTACTATCGACAAGCGCTAAAGCCAATAGAAATCTAATAAAATGTATGGGAATGACATGATGTTAACGAAAAGTGTTTCGTCGGTATCTGTCATTCCCCTATATTTTATTACTAGCTTCCGCCCGCGACTTCGTCCGCGTAGACCCGGGATAAAAACTATCCTATATTTTAATCCAGGCTATAAACTATCTTCGTGCAAAATTTCATTCAAATCGGTTCAGCCGTTTAAGCGTGATTGAGTAACAAACATCCAAACATCTAAACTTTCGCATTTATAATATTAGTAGGATTTTCTATTGGCGTTAACGCTTGTCGATTGTAACCTTGTCTACGGCCCCTGACGTGTAAAAGAGTCCTTGCGGTTTGACAGATTCAGATACGGTTTGTAGTAAAATCAGAGAGTATTTAGGTGTTATCCTGCTATGCCGAGACGTTAGCGGTTGCCCCGCATGCTCTCGTAAAGGCAATGAAGGGAAACCGCTGGTTATAATAGGTGTACTGGTTTATGCACAGGACTACCACCTTTCCATCCCCTCATATCCGGGAATTTTAACCGGGGTTAAGCCGGTGTGCATCAAGCAATACCAAGCGTTATAAAAGTGTACTTATACTATAAACTCGCTAGGAGACGCTGCAATAGACATATTTCCTGCATTAAAACTTTCTCTGCTACATGAACCCGCCTGGGCGCCTACGTCGTAGATGTTGAAACCACGTGATCGGCTACGGGCCGGCTACGATTCATGGCAGTGAAAGTGTTAAGGGCGGGTTTCACTTAAGATTACGGACCGATCAACCGGCAGCTGTATTTCACGGAAACCTGACAAACTTTCCATATTTTCAGTTTTATTGTTCGACATGTTTAAGGATGTATAAATATTGTGGCTTTTTATCAGCCTTTTTTGTGCAGTCAAGTGTAATACATGTTGCTCATAGATATGTTATAAGGTTTCGGTACATATTTATGAGAGGATTAAATCGACCTGTTTTTGCACTTTAAATTCGTTGCGGCCTTAAAAAATATAAATTGTATTTTGTGACTTTTTTCGGATAATAGACAATACATAATGATCCGTTATGAGAAAAAAAAAACAAATCGAGGTAAGCTAACTATCTACCTAGCAGGCGAAGAGAATTTTGGGGGTTACATTCGCCTTAAAATTAGTGAAAACTGCCATCGATCGCGCACTTTCCCCTAGAATTTGTTATGTAATGGATTTTAAATGAGTATACATCGGATGGGATGTTTCATTTTATGCTAAACCGCTTTTAGTGTTTCGTACCCTTTGATGGAGGTAAGTAGGTCACTTTTAACAGAGTGGTCATTGATCGTTCACGTTGCAGACCATATGCAGCTTTGCCTATACTAGTATTTCTTCAGTTACGTAATGAGTGGTCGTGAATATTGATGTAGGTGCGCAAGGTTTCTTGAACCCCGCGGGGTTTTTGCCTGAGCCGTAGACTAAGTATAGACAATAGCCGAGACGAGTTATAATGACAGATCAGAAAAATTAAAACAGACTAGGGTATAAAGTAACTTTCCGCACTCTCAGGCACGCACAGTACCACATTTTGAGGAAATAAAAAAAAAACTCATGTTCTATGAAGTTTATTAGAATGAAGACTAACTTGTATACTTACAAATATGTGTGTCGCGTCTTTTTTTAGTACCGCCGCTAATCGCGCAGTTCCTATTAATAAGGTCTTGAAACTATTCTTATTTCCCCAGACTCCGCCTAGAGAACTACGAGCAATGGTGCGCCGTGGACGCGGTGACGCAGGGCTGCGCGGGCGCACCGCGCGCGTGCCGCGCCGCCGTGCTCGCCGTGCTGGGCACGCAACTGCGCGCCGCGTGCGCGTGCCGCGGCACCGACTTCGCGCAGCTGTACGACTGCCTCGGCTGGCAGCGGCTCTTGTGGCTGAATCCTTGCGTCGGTGAGATTCTCAGCCTCTTTAAGATCTAAGAGCAATGATTTCTTTGTTTCAATACTACGCCAGTGGCAAACAAGCGTACGGCCTGCCTGATTTTAAAAGAATACTCGCAGTAAAAAAATAACAACAAATAAATAATTGTAAAAGTATAGCACTTTAAGAGCAGAGGTGAAGTCTTCAGGCATTGTCATGTTTAGTGTGTAAGTTAGTCTTTAAGATCATATGTAGTTCATATAGCATACCTAACATAGTTTTAACATAGGTACTTAACATTAGTTAAAATGAACGCGGTCTCGCCAACACTGTTATCGCAGTTTGGCGAGTAACATAACATTGTTAATTGTTTTGTACAGTTGATAAAAAAAAAAAAAAAAATATTAAGCAAACATGTTTGCGCCTCCAGAAGAATCACAACTTCACAAGCGCATTGCCACCCCACTAATGATTTGAGGATTCGTTGTGCTAGAGATGAACGCAAGGTCCCTCACTCTCAACACAAGGTCCTCGGTAGCTCTGGTGACCTTCCTCACCACCAGGATCAACACCACATACCTTCAGAGTAAGTAATGGCGTTATTCTGCCTGCGGTCTTCTGTAACGTGGAGGTACTTCCCCAGTTGGGCCGCTCCAAATATGAGCGATATGACATTCTGCTGTAGGGCACAGTGCTCTGCTCAAGAAACAAGTTTCGGTCAATTTACAGACAGACATACAGACAACGGGAGAGGTGAAACTAAATAAAAGCTTGTAAAAAGTAAACTAAGTATGTGTGGATGTCAATACAGGTAGTAGAAATAGTATCTCCGATTACGGATTGTCATTTAACAATTACTGAATAATGGGTAGTATTTACATTGGTGACCCCGACAATGGACATAAGCGCAACTCTGAGGATCCTGACTGACGCCCAACTCTCTCAGCAAGCCAGACTCTCTCTCTCTGTCTCTCTCTCTCTCTCTCTCTCTCTCTCTCCCTCTCTCTCTCTCTCTCTCTCTCTCTCTCTCTCCCTCTCTCTCTCTCTCTCTCTCTCTCTCTCTCCCTCTCTCTCTCTCTCCCTCTCTCTCTCCCTTTCTTCCCCTCTCTCTCTCTCTCTCTCTCCCTCTCCCCCCCCCCCTCTCTCTCTCTCTCTCTCTCCCTCTCTCCCTCTCTCCCTCTCTCTCTCTCCCTCCCTCCCCCCCTCTCTCTCTCTCTCTCTCTCTCTCTCTCTCTCTCTCTCTCTCTCTCTCTCTCTCTCTCTCTCTCTCTCTCTCTCTCTTCTCCCCCTCTCCCTCTCTCTCTCTCTCTCTCCCTACTCGCTCGCCACCCTGGCTCTGAGCGCTCGCTCGCCACGCTGGCTCTGAGCACTGGCAAGCTGCACTCTTCTCATACATCGTCGCTGACTCCTCTGTCTCGAAGGGGGCCTGATGTGGCGTCACCTCCTGTCAGCTGTCGAATCTGACGTGTTCTGCATCGCGCTATAGAAGTTTCATAGATCACTTCGCATATATACTCGTATAAAAATCAAAAAACTCATTGGGACTGCGGTCCCTGAGAGATCTCTCTATTGCCGAGTGACTGTAAATTAAAATTTCAAGTCAAAAATACTTACAGATGTATTGCAAAATTATTTTCCTTCGGGAAAACTCGGATCTTTATCGGAATACGATGACACCCGAACTGTGTCAATGAATTATCATATTAAATCAGTGACATTCTCATACCCATTAATATGGAACTTTATTGTTGAGTGTCAAATGTCAAAATGAATAATGTTGTTGTATAATATAGAGATGTTACAACCGCAACAATTATTAGGTACTGAAAATGGGATTGGGACCTGTTTATAAATGAGATGAAAGTTATAAACCATTCGTCGTATCACTGCGTAGTCCAAATCATCAAGATCTAAATAGAATTTCTTGCGTGGTCTACCCAGCTTAATTTTGTTTGTGTTGGGATTTTCATTACTTCTGTATTGTTCTTCCTGGTTCAAATATTTTCTAATTGTTGGTCTAGATATTCCTGTTGCGTCCGAAATTCGCTGTTGAACTTTCCTAAAATACTCTGAGTCGTTTCTATTTTTGAATTTGCTATTTTCCGATATGAAGTACAGGTAAATATTAAATATAATACCTTGAATTGGATTTTTTAACCGTTTTCAAGATTTCGGCATGGCTATACAACCTTATTATAAGTAATCTGAAAATATGATTAAAATTACAGCGAATTTTTAAATTGCGGATTACCACTCTATATAAGAAGCAATTTGAGAGAGCACGATAAATACGAACTTTTCCGAAAAATTACGAAGGAAAATAATTTCGCACTACATCTGTAATTTACGTTATAGTATTACTGGCTGCGAGTGACGAAAGTTTTTTTGCTTTCAGTGGTTTTTGCATTCGAAACACTTCATTTCAGATAAAAAGCTGGTCAGTATAAAAAAAATATTTGCCAAATATTGAAAAAAATGCAGGACGTAACGTTAACACTCAAACAAATATTAGTTCGATCAAATATTATGGAGCTTCTCATTTTGTATTTTAAGTAACTCAAATTAATGTTTGTAAGTTGCTGTTCTGTTGATTTCTCGTCACTCGCAGTCAATTCACTCACTTAGTAATACTATAACCTAAATTAATTATTTTTGACACTTAAAACTTTAATTTAGTTACTCGTTTAAATACTACCCAAAAATAAATAACCTCGCTCCCGCTTTCGCCTTCTAACCTATCCGAGAGCTACTCGTATTTCTAGTCGCTCACTCAGTAATGTAGTCGCACGGATAGAATTTTAATATCAGAGGCTCTAGTATAAGTTTCACCGAACCAAAACTTTACGATCGCGTTTGCGTTTTACCCTCAATTTGTATGGGATTTGACAGCTAAACGCGAACGCGGTCGTAACGTTTCGTTTCGGTAAAACTTATACTAGAGCCTCTGAAATAGATTAATCCCAACCCACTTTTTGTAAGCTCGTTCTGGATTTTATTATTAATCAATATTCGTCGTTAGTTTAGTTAATTTTTCGCTTACTCAAACTCATACCGCTAAGTTATTAAAACAGTATGTCCATCATCAGTCGCTAAGTTTTTTTTGGCATCAAATATAATGACCACCAAAAAAGCTTTGATACCCTAAGCTCTTTTACCAAAAAAATATACTGCACACCAAATATAATAAATCTACCATTACAATAGTACTAGCTGTTTTAGTAACGAATGCACGTTAAATTGTATTCGAAGACCAGTAAATGATCACCAAATCTTAGCGAGCAAATTAATACAATATTTCTACCTAAATAACCCACTATGATTGCCATAAATGTATGCATGTTACCAAATAAAGTATAATGATACCAAATCAGCGCACCCCACTTCCACGTGGTCTCGTCTGTCCTACCCCTAGAGTGTATATAAAAGCCCGCGGAGACAGAAGCGAGTTTCTGTCGGGCGGAGGGCGGGAGACTGAGTCCCAGAAACGAAAGCGGGGCTCCGTCGTATTTAGGAAATTATTTTACTATTTTTGGGTTGGCAATCATTTACTATTTTTGGGTTAGCAATGATTTATTAGGATAGCATTTTCTTTTATAGGATAGTAAGATGTTATAATTTGGGTTATTATTTCACATTAGTAGGAGATACAATTTTGGTGATAATTTAACTATTTTTGGATTAACAATGATTTATTAGGATAGCATTTTCTTTAATAGGATAGTAAGATGTTATAATTTAGGTTACTATTTCACATTAAAATGGAGATACAATTTTGGTGATCATTTACTATTTTTGGCAGTAAAAAGTATTTTTTTGGCGTTATATTTTTTCCGTTAAGCAAATGCCGTTTTTTTTATTCGATCGTTTGGATAATTGATTTTAAACAAAAATACGTATTACGATTTCTAAGTAGAATATACAATACAAATTGTACGCAAGAATTAGTATCAGATTCGGTATCAATAAATCAAATAATTACTTACATTATTTCCATGAACTCGTGAACAGAGTACGGAGGGTTATCCAACAAAAGATTTCTCAGTTTACGCCTAAATGTTTCGTCACAAGGTTCGTTTCTTATATCGGTGGGTAGGTGCTCGAAATAAGTAGGCCTAATAAGCCGGGGTTTTTTCTTTGAAAGCGCTATGCGACGAGGAACTGTCATTAGCCGCCCAGTTGAACGAAGCTGTTTACCTGTTACATTCACACGCGCAAACTGGGAGATGTTTTTTCTTACAAATAAGAGAAGCTCGAACAAATGTTGTGAGTAGTGCGTCATTTCATTATGCCTGCGGTGCATAATGTGTTAATGTGTGACGTGCCTGCCGTGCTGGGTACGCGACTGCCGTGCCGCGGCACCGACTTCGCGCAGCTGTACGAATGTCTCGACTATCAGCGGGTAGCTGAATCCTTACGCCGGTGATATTTTAGGCTGGAAACAGTGCTCGACCGACGGCACGTCCTAACCGTACGTCCTGAACGTCAGCGCTGATCGTCGGTTGCGAAAATGCATTCAGTGCAACGCTGACGGCGAACTGCGACGCGTGTGTGCAGTATGTACGGTCGGTCGCTCCGTCAGCGAAGCACTGAACGCATCCATACAATCTCAGAGCTCGTCGGTCGACCGACTACGCGCGACTGACGAGCTTGACCGACGGTCGCGGTACGCGCGACGTAGCTGTACGCGCGTAGCGGTTTATCAGCGCTGCACTGTATTTCGTCATACATTTTCATTGATATAGCTACGTCCAACCGATGTCAGCGCTCACCGACGGTCGAGCACTGTTTCCAGCCTTAGTGTTGAAGTTAAGGCCGAAACGCACTGACAGCGGTGGCGGAGCGGCGCGGGGCGGCGCGGAGGAGGTGTCGGTTGTAATGCTCGAACTAATACGAAAGGGTCCGCCACCGCTGTCAGTGCGTTTCAGCCTTTAATGCTTATACTCCAGGAAAAATAAGGTTTTGAAAAACATTTTTTTTTTGTTGATTTCTTTTTAAAATATTATTCTAAGATGCTTTATTCAAGAATCCGACAAACTTTCCATCCGGAAATAATTACCTATGTAGATATGAGTGAAGCATGCATTGTTTTTTTTTATGATTTATCTTGAATATTATAGATCAAATTTAAATGAACCAAAATAAAGACATTTATTAATATTTTTTCTGACTATTCAGAAGCTAGCTTATTTATAATTTTTTTGATGTCTGAAATTTAGTCAGATTCTGTCGCTGGGTAACTATTTAATTGATGATATATTCGTTACACATAAAAAATAAGCTATTATAAATTATTTCCAAAATTGTCATTATTTTCCATACAAGTTGTCACTGTCAGTTCATTGACTGGACTATTACTTAGAAGTGGTTGCTGTGGCTGCAGTGTTTCCATGAGGCACCTTCACTTTTTTACATCAGACCGCGTCTCATTACGCGCTGTATGTATATGAACTTTATATCTCATATATACTGCTCAAAACAAAATAAGGGCCACTTACTTGCTTCTATTTGATTGTTAATTATTGGACATAATAAAAGATTTAATCCTTCAGAATCCAATGTCTTTCATGCTGTTTAAGCCTAATAATAACTTAGCTGTTAATTCAAATTTAAAATAATTTATTGCATGGTTATGGGTTTACAGAGCTGTTATATAAATGATTTATGTTCTCGACATCCTGCCTCACAGAGGCGTATAATTATAAACTTAGGTCTATTATGCTAATTTTGCGATTACATTACAAAACATATATATTTTCACGTAACGATCACTCGTCGGCCCCTATTTTCATAATATACATTTTATTAAATTGGGATTGACATGGAATAATGACTTGACTTTTTTAGTATTTTTTATTATTTTATTGTACAATAAAGGGTTAGGATTCTGGTGGCAGTTTAACACAAGTAATGCAGTGGAGTCGCCATTGTATATTTTTTTATTTAAATAAATGAATAACTGAACGACAAATCTATATTGCAGTACCGGCCAATAATATATCACCTTTGCGTTTTATTGTATGAACGTGTATAGAGTAAACAATTTAAGTTTGTTGATACATCGCATATTATACTAGTTACATATTTTACATAATTTTTTGACAACTGCAATGCAATACAGTAAATTACAATGATGATTTTATAATATAACATTTAATTAAATTTTACTTTTTTGCTAAAATACTTATATATTCAAGAGCTTGAACAACTTGCAACTGGAATTAAAGTTTCAAAATCTTGAAACCAATAAATTTGACTGTACATTTATTGGTATATCAATTATTTATTCACTAGCTTCCGCCCGCGACTTCGTCCGCGTTGACCCGGGATAAAAACTATCCTATATTTTAATCCAGGCTATAAACTATCTTCGTGCAAAATTTCCTTCAAATCGGTTCAGCCGTTTAAGCGTGATTGAGTAACAAACATCCAAACATCCAAACATCTAAACTTTCGCATTTATAATATTAGTAGGATTCATTCATTCGATCAAATATATAACGACTCCATTCCATCCCAACTCTAACAATAATATTAAGTTAGTATGTAGCATAGTTTTGTATGCCGAAAGGCAAACCATAGTGGAACAATATTTCTTACTATACACTTCCAATTGATGTACCTATTTTTACGAAATAAACACTATTGACTATGGTTAGTGGCAAGGCAAGCTGATGTTCCGTGCTCACCGTGCGTGTGTCGCGGCTAAGGCTGATGTGGCCCAACCCTTGATAATTACTTGACGATGATGTTGATGATGTCACACACATTGATCAATAACTCTAAATACTGTGCCAATCTTGCTGATGCAAAATCAAATGCATTTGGTGATAAGAGGTACGAGAAGCATGAGCAAAACACGAAATATCTCGCCTCAAAGATGACGATTTGATGATGACTTGTTTCTATCACATTCCAGTGGAATCCCAGAGCGACTACCACATGAAGACCTACGGCAACCTCGTCACGACTGCTTTGTACGACGACGGAATCGTAACTGTGGCACCGGCCCCTGCCATTCACCACACCACCGGCCACCACAGCCGCCATACCACCCATGTGGCGCAGGTCATACCGCCACAGGTGAGCTCACTTCCTGATACGTTCCACGGACTCCGACCGCTAGTGGCCGCGTCCAGCAACCAGTGGTCGAAACTGGTGGCGGCGCGCAGTGTCTTGACCATAGGGTTGTTATTCGCTAAGCGCTAATGTCTTATCCCGCCGGTCACCCGTCACGAAACTAGACCTCTGCCGACGCTTAGTTACTACGCATCGCGGTGTCAAGTTATATTTGTGGGTGAGCGTTAAAGTGAACTTAAAACCAGTTACAGAATAGGGGGGCACGCCCCCTTGTTTTAAGCTCACCTCAACGCTCACCCACAAATATATCTGGCCACCGCGATGCGTAGTAACTAAGCGTAGGTAGATGTCAAGTTACGTGACGGGTGACCGGCGGGGCGAGGCGCTTAAGCGCGTAGCGAATAACAGCCCAGGTGGCATCCTTTAATTCGCTTGCCACCTACGGTTTGCCCATGATGTCGCCTACGTAGTAGCGCAACGCCACCATAAGGTAGATGTCACACTGCGCCGCATCTCCGGACGCACTAGTGGTCGCGATTAGTGGCCGCCACTAGGGCTGTAACTGCAATGTGCGGGGGGCTCTTACTGCGTAAACTGCGTAGACAAATCTTAACCAACAAGCAACATTACATACATTAATTTTACCAATGATGTATGGTATGTAAAAAAGAAGTAGATAGGTTATAAGCGCTCCAAAAGTGGCACACAGTCAATTACACCAACTTGCCTCAGTTTCGCGGCGTATAACTGTGTCTCAGCTGTCAGATTTGGTGGTCATTTTTAATACGGAATTTCGTGTAGACAACGTATCTACCTCTTTTTATATTACATTATTGAATTTTACCAATCAAATTGTGGCAGGGTGCAAAGCGGGTGGAGGGATTAGCCTAAACGATCGCAGCGCTCGCTACGGCTAAAATTTTCATTTTTGTCGCTGATAATCACCGTCTGGTGACGTCATCCTGTCAAAGTCAAAATTCAGGCAACTGTATGACATCTAGGGACGAATCACGGACAAACAAATATGGCGAGTGACACACATGAGTGACGTCACAGGAACTGAAGATCCGTTTATTATTATTTTATACTTTCGTGGTCTATTCTAAATGCGATTCTTTCAAATGAGAGCAAAAATGCAAATACTGCATCTTCCCTATTGATTTAATTTAGATCACTTTTTTCTCAGTAGATACGAGTCCTATACGCTCTAATTAACCTTTATCATTTCTAGGATAACCGCCTCAGCCCCATCACAACGCGGTCCGACCAAACTGTCCGCCCCGAAGCGATCCCTGAAGAAATCTCCGAGCCCGTAGCACCGGTCATCATCGATACGACTACTGAATCAACCACAACTACGACCACCACGACGACAACGACCACGACTACGACCACGACCACGCCGCGGCCCACGACCACGCTCGAGCCGGCCAAGTATTGCATCGTCAAAAAGCCGGAGAGCGATGATGAGGCGCAGTACATCAAGATGGGAGAAACGAGGAGGGTTAGTATACTTTACCATTACATAAAGAAAGAAAGAAAAACCATTATTCGCAGCACAAGGAAATAAACAGCGATAAAATTTACAATAGACAAAAAACAAATAAAAGTAGGATATTGAATAACACGGCAAAATTATAATAATATCTAATGCCATGAAATAGTGCCGACTCGGTATGGTGCCGACCTAACTAGCTAGCCCTAGTCTTCCGTCGTGGTACAGGGTATTGAGACTCTCAGTTTACTCCATTTAAGCAAGGCAGTGTCTTTGCTGCCATCATTGCGTGTTGTACTTTCTAAAACGGATGCCATTTGGGTTGATCCGATCACTGACGACGACTGTGAGCCTGTCGGAGCAGAATACACAGTTACCATAAGGATAGTGGTAGTTATCTGTCAAACAGCTAATATTAAGTGTAAGACCTCAGTGGACGCCCCGCTTAGAGCGGGTAGTGCAGCGTTCATATAAAACAAATGCAATTTATATGGACGCTCGACGCCCCACTCTGAGCGGGGCGTCCACTCAGGCCTTACACTTAGACCGTGTTTATAGCTGTAAAAAACACGAAAGTGTTTATAAAGTGACGCTCTGGTGCGGACATACATTGTTCTAAGTAAGTAAGTGGACGCCCCGCTCTGAGCGGGGCGTCCACTCAGGCCTTACACTAAGGGTGAGCTTGTAGAAATGTAGAGCTTGTACAGTCGAGTTCTCCAATATCTTTACAGACAACCTTTCAAAAATATCTATACATGTGTCTTATGTCAGTAACAATAAAGTCTCTGTATAGATATTTTTGATAGGATGTTTGTGTAGGTATTGGAGAACTCGACTGTACATACAAGAGCTGCCTGGCAGCAACATAGGAAAAGGAGGCATGAACACCCCTCGCACACCCCTCCATTCCCTCGCATAGCTCTTGTCGATAGTCATCGTAAGGCACTTGTCCCACCGCCGGCGCGTAAGCGATGAGCTATCGGCGATTTTTTCTCCCAAGAAACGAACAAAAGGTAATCGCTCCCGTGTAAATAAAAGAGAGAGATATATAATCATGGAGAGATTCACATTTTGCCACTTCGATTCACGACTTATGATTCAGCCTGTAGATCATCGCTGGCTATTCACACTGCCGGCGAGGACTCTCTCTTCACTAGTTGATCATAGCGATAAAAGATATCAACGATAAAACTCGCTCAGCGGTACTCGGAGATAACGCTTGGCGATCAGAGCGATCATTCTACCGTACAACTGAGCGAGTGGTGCCAGTAATCGCCCGTCGCACTCGCTTATAGCCGAGCGACAAAACTATCGAAACTACACACGCTTGTCGCCGCTCGCCCCCTCGTTTCTAGTTTCTAGTTCTACTCGTTTATCGCTCGTCGCCGGTGGTGGGACCAGTGTGGGGGTGGTGGGGCCGGTGGTGGAAGGGCTCTCCAGTTCTTTGTTATATAATAAACGTCTACAAATTAAGTTATGTTTGCAGCTGTACCGCTCGGCAGAGCTGGCAGAGTGCACGGACTTGTGCGTTTGTGAGCACAGTCTCCAAGTGTCCTGCAAGGTGGCGTGCGTGCCACGTGCTCCTTGCTCGTCGCGCCTCGCCCACTACTCGCACGCCGCGCCCGCCTACCAGGCGTACCGCGGCCGCTGCTACTGCTACTCCGGCTCCTTCATCTGCATGAGGCCTAACCCTGGTGAGATTGTTGTAGATTGTTATAACTTCAGCCTCGACAAGTCTCGAATAATGCTGGCTCGTTATTTGGGATTTGTCATTCTAGAAGGCATCCTTTAAACCTAATATACCTATCATAACGAGGTGCAAAACAGCTACTACACTGAGCTACGTTCTTCGGAGTTGGCAACACGGACCTGTGCTGTCCTTGATCTGCATGAGACCTAACCCTATCAAAGGTTCCATCCTGGACAGTCTGCTTCTGAGCTCTCTATAGGAGTGTGACAAAGCTCCTGAATTTAGCATTAATTCATGATCATGAATTAATGCTAAATTCAGGAGACGGAAGGGATGCAGCCATTCGCTACTCGTACGATCGTACGAGTAACGAATGGCTGCATCCCTTCCGTCAGTGATGAATGAAGATGAATTAAGAGGGTTTAGTATGTGCTAACAATGGTAAGAAATACTATACCATGATCTACGAGTATTCGTTATAACATTCGGTGCCTCTGTTCGAATTCACCTCTCAACATGCTCATTGTTCAACACTTATTATGTCTGTTCTTGATGATTCTTATCAACTATTATTTTCAAACCACATCTAAAGCATCCTTTAGGTGCTAAGTTTACCGAATCCGATATATTCCAGGAGAATACAAGCTGCCTGAAGGCGTGTACCTGCTGCTTGGCTTCAGTTCGGTGGACGAGTCTCTACTGCGACCGCACACTGGACTAGGCGCCGAGGATGCTGTCAGACTACTGCAGAGTTACTTGCACACGGTGCAGCGTGAGGTGAGGCCATTTTACAAGTTGTCGAAAGACGTGTACTTACTGACAGGCTTCAGTTCAACTTTACTGCGACTGGTCTTGGAGCTGAGCATGCCGTCAAGCTACTGCAGAGTTTCATTTCATTTCATTTATTCAGTCACATAATAAACTTACAGTGCGGTCACCAAGACGTTTACATGCTATAAAACAGAAGCAATTGAGGCTTAATTTACGAACAAGATTAATTTACGAAAATGTCAAACATTGTACAAGTCACAAGAGTCAAATTATAAAATATTAGTGTTAAAAAAAATACAAGTAAAAATGTTCTAATTCATCAAATCAACAAAAAGGCAAAAAATTACAAATTCATCACATAAAGAGTATGTACTCGTATGTCACAAACTAAAATATAAAAACAAAAATTAAAATTAAAATGAAAACCATGAAAAAATAAAACAGAGCAATAAAGAGTCAGATTATAAAATATCAGTTTAAAATAATAAAAGTAAAATGTTCTAATTCATCAAATCAACAACACGGTTTTAAATTACAAATTCATAACGTAAAAAAATCATAAAATTAAAATTAAAAACATGAAATAAAAAATAAAACTGGGCTTATTGCCTGTGTTAACATAACTCATTTAAACAATAATACATTTAAAATATGGCTGCACTTTCTGCGAAATCCACCAACACTATCCGCAAATATGTCGATATCGTACCCCTCGACAACCATCGAGTTTAGTAGCGCCAGTGCCCTGGGTGTGGGCGCGTTGTCGGCCTGGCGAGTGCGCGCGCGCAGCCATGCAAACAAGCGGCGGCGGCGCCGCGGCGGCAGCGCCAGCTCAGGCGACCCTCGCCACGTAGGTACGTGCAGGCCTATTCGCTCCAAGACAGACGAATTATTTATCCTGTTATTTATGATTCCGTGGTAATGATCCAACAACAAAAGTTTTCGCCTCAGTTGAAGAGTGTCAAGCCCTGTCATACCCGAGACAAAAAGGGACGGATACAGATAGGGATAATACCCAAAACACTTACTGTACAAGGACCTAGCGAACTTCTTTTGAATTTTTTCTATCATGCTGATATACTTAGACTCGTAGGGGTCCCATACAATAGCTCCGAATTCGATTTTGCTACGTACAAATGCGTTATATAGCAGCACCGCTACCCTTACATTAGAAAACATAGTGGTCATTCTAATAATAAAACCTAGGGTTTTTGACGCACTTTTACAAGTATTTATGACATGCTGTCGGAAATTAAGATGCACATCCAAGGTAAGCCCCAGATCACGGATTTCGTAGACTCGTTTCAATTGGACGCCTTGGAGAACATAAGAAAAATCAATGGGTGCTCTAACCCTAGAAAATGACATGACTTTGCACTTAGATACGTTAAACTGCAGCTTGTTTTTGACGCTCCATTCGGCAACGGCATCAATATCATGTTGGAGCTTAAGGCAATCGTCTCCCTGTCCTACGTCTAAACAAAGCTTTAGGTCATCCGCATACATAAGGCAGACAGCCGATTTTACAACCCTGGGAAGATCATTGATCATTATTAGAAACTGGGTAGGTCCCAGTGTACTACCTTGGCTAACTCCTGAACGCGTGTAGTATGGTTTTGACTGGAACCCCGCCAGCTTCACGTATTGACTACGATTGCTCAGATAGTCGGCGAAGAAGCGAAGGAGCTCGGGTGCAAAGCCTATATTTGCGAACTTTTGCAACAATAGATCATTGTCTACCAGGTCGAAATCCTTCTTAAAATCAAAGTATGCCACATCAACCTGTCGACAACAATCCATTGCTGCAGCAGCATAGTCCACAAAACATACGTGATTAGTAGTTGTAGATCTTCCACCACGAAAACCATGTTGAGCCTCATCGAGAGAATGGGTAATCCGTTGATTAATCCGTTGATCTATCACAGTCTCAAATATTTTACCAAAAACAGACAATACTGCGATAGGCCTGTACTGTGTAACATCAGTGCCAGCGTTGCCCTTTGGCACAGGGGTGACTCTGGACACTTTCCAGCGCAAAGGATACCTAGCTTGCTGCAGGGCCAAGTTAAATATGTAGAGTAGCGGTTGCTCAAGAACAGATGCACAGTCTTTGGCTATGAATGGCGGGATGCCGTCAGGCCCTGCGGCCGAGCGCGGTTTGAGCCGGGCAGCTGCACGTCTTATCTCACTCGCGCTTACCTTGTCAACTGCTACGCATGCCGCGTTAGCATCTGCACCACTTGTGGCCGCTTCTGCGTTTAGCTGTGGTACTTCGCTCCGGAAGACGGAAAAGAAGTAATCTGCGAAGGCATCAGCGGCATCCTGCCCCTTGACAGTCCTATCTTTATAACAGTACTCACAGCACGACTGTCTATCTTTGCGCTTACTTTTGACAAAATCCCAGAAGTTTGCTGGTTCATTACATATATTTCGTTCAATGTTACGAATGTAATCTCTAAAGGCAAATTCAATTAAGGTTTTCGCGCGTCCCCTGTAGTATTTAAAAAGTTCTTTGTTGAATTCCAAGCCCAATTGCTTGTATTTTTTTTAAATTGAAGTATTTATGCTTTATTGTATTAATTATCTCAGGAGTGTACCATGTTGGATAATTGTATCGACTGTTATAAGTGTTATAATCTGGCGTTTTTAAAGGCACACATTGTGAAATGCATTCTTTTAGTTTCAAATAAAACACTTCCGTGGCCAAGTCTACACTACAAGAATTCGTAACGTCACCCCAATCAATTGCTGCTATACTAGCATAGAGTTGTCCCAAGTCAGCTTTGCGATAGTTCCATTCTGGCTCTAACAAGTGATTAAGTACGCGGAGAGGTATCGGCGGCAGCTGGCACCCCCGCGGCAGCTCGAGCGTAACTTCGAGCGGCGGATGGTACGCGTCCGCAGGAACCAGCGGTTCCACTTCATTAGACACGGTTACCCTCTCTGATCGCAGCCCACTAAGGACCAGATCTAATAGACCTCCGTGCTCATTGCGGATGGTATTATGTTGGTGGAGTTCGCAGAATTCCAAAAAAATTGAAAATTGATTTTTAACATTTTCACTGCACGAGTTGAGGTTAAAATCTCCTACCAGTAAAAAATCCAGTTCCGAATATTTACACACAGCTCTTTCAAGATACACTAAGACATCAAGGTATTGGGTATCGCTATAATTTGGCGGCAGGTAAACAACCCCGCACAAAAAAGTTATATTTTTCCACTGAACTAATGCTAACAAAAGTTCCATATTATGATCATCACCCACATCAGCATCAGTAACCAGCCGCAAAGTGTAGGACTTGCTTGCCGCTAACAGAACCCCTCCCCAACCAGCGTCCCCCGCCCGGTCTTTGCGCAGCACAGTATATCCTGGGGGAAACAGTTCCGCATCGCTGACCGAGCTGGTCAAAAATGTTTCGGTTAATGCAATGAGTTCACACGAGCATAAGAGTACATTTTTAGAGAATGATATAGTTTTCGATCTCAGACCACGCACATTTTGATAAAAGATAGTTATGTTTTTTACCATATTACGTTTTTTCGGCTTTGGCACGAAAGGACTGTCTCCACGGCTTCACGCATATGTCCTTTGCCCAGTTTTCACTCGCCATTACTCGTTCCGCCATTGTCGATGGTACGCATATTTTGAAGGATGCGTAGTCACCGCGCGCCTTGAGTGCTTCCACAGTGCAAGCATCACTACCGCAGATATTGGATAAATGTTGGTGTACCTGCTCCGCAGTCGTTCCTTGCTTCACATAGTATAGATGAAGGTAAAGCTTTCGTTCCGATGCCTCCAACATAGTGGTACCCACATCTGCTGTACCTCTCGTTACGCGTAAAGAAGTAGATCGAGCAGAGGATCGAATACCCTGATGTCCTGAATTTTTTCTGGTCAGTTCAGCCGCTGCGTTAAGTGCCTCGCTGCCTACGGCTGACGCCGTTGACGTCCTATTTGCAGATGTTGGAGATGTTGGTACGGCAGCCGTAGGCGATGATGGTGGGAGACTGCCGTCTTTTACCTTGACCGGTTCTTTCAACGGCAGTGAACTAGGAGCTGACGTGACTTTTTTGCTATTTTTGCTATTGCCTCTTGATTTAGCTGCCTTAGATTTGTTGGACTGTGGTACTGTAACCCCTTTGGGATCTTCGGCAATCATGACTGGAGTTTTGCTAACTGACGTGACTTGGTGCTGTGCACAGGGAAGCTTGACAGTCATCTACATGTTGCGGTATTTCCCGTGTGTCTAATTTTTTAGGGGATTCTTTATGTACCAGACGTGCCCCTTGTACGCTTTCTGAATCTTTAGGTAATTTACCTGTATGAATTTGTAATTTCTCTTCCATAAAATTTACCTTTACGTATAAAGCTTCAATAAGCTTGGTCATACCTTTTAAAACATTTTCCTTTCTTTCACTGATTACTGCAATGTTTTCTGTGACTGTACGGTTAATCAATGACGTCAGAGAATAATTTAAATTGGTTTGCAGCTCCTCGCGAATTATTGAGCGTATGTTTTCTAATGTAACATGATTATTACATGGCTCGGGCGACACTTTATATCTGGCGCCCGTGCGAACCGTAACGTTTTCATGTCCGCTAGTCCTAAGTAAATTCGTTTTTGGTGTTAGAATGGATGTGTCATTCAAGTTAGCGCAGTAGCTACGGTCTGTCTGACGGATTGGTGTGAACGTGTTGTCTCCCTTTGGTTGCTTGCCGCGGCATTCGAAGCATATCCAGTTATCTAAATATTCGCTGGTGAGTAAATCATAACCATTGCCTTTGATGTTTGCGCAAACTAAATCGTAGTTCGCTTTGCATAAATAACATGTCATGTGGGATTCATTCTCCCCAATTTCAGAGGGGCAGCCAGCACATTTCAAAGACCTTGTCATTGTTCTAATTCCTTCAAGTACACAATAAACAACTTAATTTTTGTCCGTCCGAGGTGGGTAACAAACACTTACTAATCAAGAACCAGTCGTGCGAGACACCGGTATCCCGTACTTGCGCCGTAAGCGAGGGATCTAGTTGACTGGTCACGCGAACCGTTACGTCCAGCGGAACTAGACACTGAAAGTACTTACAATCGCCGTAAGGCGGGGGTCTTGCTACACTGGTTGTGCACCGAACACTATGTGGACGCGTCTAATCTCAATGGAGGCGAACTCCGAACTCCGAAAGTTACTTGCACACGGTGCAGCGCGAGGTAACGTATGTATGCTGTGTTTGTCTAACTCTGTCATGGCTGCGCTCTCCCGTAGTTTAATTACAATTAATAACGCTAGTTTAAATTAAACGTTATGGCTAGTTTTTCATCTTATACTGGCATTTATTAACGTCTTGCTAATAGGATTGGAATCGGATGTTACTTAGCACTCGTTTTGCTGAGATGCATTTGATTGTAACATCATGAGGAAACTGCCATTTCGTTAGGATAAATTTGACGGTCACATCGTGAGGAAACCTATCTATACCTAATGAGGTCTAGTTTTCCCTCTGGATTGGAAGGTCAATCAGCAGTCGCTTTCGTGAAACGAATGCCCACGCCAAATCTCGGGATTAGGCGCCAGAGCGGACCATTAGCTCCTTTAGGATACAACGGTGAAAAACTAGGAGGATGATGATATTTGATGGTAACGCCTTTAATAAACACACGAACCCATAATGTTTCAGTCGAACTGCACCCTGACGCTGTTCAACATCAGCAACGAGAATGTGATCATCTCGGCTAGCATCCCTGCCAAGGAACAGGAAACCCTGAAGGAGGCCGGCGAGCCCTTGCTTGATAAAGAGAAGGTAAGGACTGCCACCATTGTCGTCATTTTCATTAACATGACCATTATCATCACCATTCTCTTTACCTTTACCATAACGGACGCCCTCTAGGATGCCAACGATCCTTTACTTGAACAGTAAATTATCCTGCCATTAAGAGTGATATACTGAACTCGAAGAAAAATGCACATAAATCAAAGTTATTACAACGATGTTATTGATACGCCTGACAAGATGTATATAGCAAAACGCACGGTGTCAAAGCACGAGGGTTACTATTGCACTATTAACACTAGAGTAAAAGTATTTACCCTCTTGTTCTGAAACTTGACAAACCTCGGTCAACTAAAATGTTTTTTGTCTCTTGTTGGACGACTTGACGCTAAGAAAATCAATGGAACTAAAATTACACCTGTACTTTCCAGGAGGAGTGCATCGACGTCCTTAAGGTCGTGAAGGCCCGCATCAACTCCCAGCACGAGGACATCTCCTCCCATCTCCTGCTCTCCATCTTCAAGATCGCCGAGGTCGACGTGGTCTACCCGACTCCCCCGAGCTCCGCCATCGCCGCCACCCGCCCCTACAAGGTCCTCTACGTCATCATTATTCTTGCCACTATCCTTTTCAACCTGAATGGCATCCCCAACATTAATATGATCAGAGTCGTCAATTCTATATCGAATTTATTCGATGCTAAGATTGCTAAGAGAACGGTCGCAGACGTTCCCGCGCCGGACAAATATTTTTTGGATTTTGTATCTATTTTGAAGAAGAGTAGGACCGTAGATGTTGTAAAATACATTGGTACTTCGCACCACGCACTCG
This sequence comes from Epinotia bilunana, assembly GCA_947049275.1. Lineage (NCBI taxonomy): Eukaryota > Metazoa > Arthropoda > Insecta > Lepidoptera > Tortricidae > Epinotia > Epinotia bilunana. The sequence goes on along the minus strand of OX346275.1, from coordinate 8,365,052 downwards.
CTTTAGATATAGCACAATCACACGATGAAAAAGTAGCTGTAAGTCATATAGATGTACATAATTGTAAGGAAATAAAACATATCATAAAAGCTGTGAGTATTACAATATTTACTAATTTTAATGTACTTGTTGCTGATGTAATTATACCTAAATATTTTTCTAGAGATGTGTATTACGAAATTGTATGTACTATTGATTCGGAGATGCTTTTTGGTGATTTTAGTTTTGGAAAAATCGCGTCCTCTTCTTATGGGATTGTAAAATCCGTTAGCTTAGGACTGAATCTAGTAGTAGTATGAAGACTGAGCCGATACTAACGTATAGTTAAATGCATTTCGTTTCGTTTCGACTTAGAACTGGTGCTTGTAGGTCGATTTTTAAGGCTGGGTTTTGTAAATAGGAGTTATTGCGCCTTTTACACTGTTAGATGTTCGTTCCACGCTAACGGCTTGGCCACAACTTCAAGCGGCGGAACATGCGGCAGGTGTGCGCCATAAGTGAGAGCGAAAGATCGGAGCACGGCCTCCCGCTCCCACTTATGGTGCACCGCTGCTCTTAGTCGTGGCCGAGCCCTAACGCTTGCGGTGGAGCTACAAACAACGGATTTCAACAAGCACCTTTGTAGGTAGCTTTTGACTAGCTAGACGAAATGAAAAAAAAAAATGAATTCTTTAAGAGTCCCAAAAATCTGATGGTAATGTAAAACCAAGGAGACACAGGAAATCGGCGTATCTTTATTTATTTATGTTAACTTTATAGCACAGACAAAAAGAACAAATCGCGGACTTAATGCCTTAAGACATTTTCTACCAGTCAACCGCAGGGCTAAACAGAAAAGTTTATGGTGCAGGCGGTTGACCAAGAAAAACACAAATGAAAAGGATAGGTAGGGAATGAAAATACCTTTCCTAATATAATAAATAAACGCATTTACTTACATAAATACAACTACCTAAATAATAATACGTAACTACATAGTATCTTTCAATATTAACTAAAGGGCTAATGTACATGATATCACACCAAATAAATATATTTCTTTCTTTCTTTCTTTCTTTCTTTACATGAACTGACGCTCGTAGTTCAAAAAGGGGTACAGGGTAGGCAGAGTACATTCAATTTAATCTTCAGGGATAAATTAATGAAACAAACAATAACAAAGTGAAAGTAACAGAAAGCATGGAATAAAAATTCACATGGCTAGAAATTTTATAAATTCGTATTTTTTTTATAATAACACTAAATGATTGATTGATGATGAAGACTCGCTAGATGATTTCCATCTCATTGTGAAATTATGGGTAAAAGGTTAAAACAGTCAGTCGTAGTTTCGTCAGGGGTCCTTTTAGAATTGAAGACTAAAAGCGGGAATGCTGATGCATCTTAATGTACTCTTACGCTTTTTTTTGTGAAAGCGTTCATTCCGGACTAAATCTTGTTTGTAGCTCCAAGCAAATTTTTTTTTTCATTAATAAAGTAGTACGATATGTAGTGGTTGATATGCCTTTCTGTCAATGACTGTGTAGCATTCATGTCTATATGTACGCACTTAGCACGGAGTGTGTAATGTTTGATATAACCTTTTGACCATCTTTGCACAATAGGCTACAATCCTTTATTACTGTTAAATGTAATGTTTTTTTTGTAATCACACTGGAACTACACATAGGTACAACATATTACAACCAATCAGTGCGAGTTCGTTTTTTATAGCAGGTTTAATTATTACATTTTATTTGAACCTTTCCACCTAGATTACAATAAAAATCTGTTATATCAAACGCTGCACCCCTCTTAGCATGCGACGGACAAGCCGAGCAACGCCACGGCACGCACGAGTTTTATTATCGTGTATTTTATTAAAAGCAATAATACGAAAATTATGGGAAATGTTGGTTTTGAATCAGTTTTCGACTCGAAGTACCTTTCTGGTTCGTTCATTCAAAATTATTAAATAAAAATAAAAATTGAACTAAACTATGCTTTGTATGGTAGGGAACAAGGGTAGGGAACAAGGTAACCTAAAGAATTACACAAACTAGGCCATGAAAAAAGGCGTAAACTTACGTACCTATATCAGATTTTTCCATGTGTTGGTTAAGGTGAAAAGGTTAAAATATGATCAGTCAAATACAATAGGGGGAAAAATATATGAAAATACGGGTACAATATGACAGTTTTAATGACTTTGGATGAACAGTTCGGAGAGCTACACACATATTTTTTGCTGTACTTTGTGCCGGTTGCTGAGATTTGTCCGCGGTCGTATTCATAGTTATATGTTAACTAGATGGCATCTTGATAGAGGCTTATGGGAACCGATTCTACTTACGTCATTAAAAATATATTTAATTCGATAGTTATATTTTCAGAATTTGTATTTCGGTGTCAGGCGATGCCCTGTGAAAATTAGGTTAAAAGGTAAGAACCTTTTGACGCATAGTTTTTTTTTAAATATAAATATGTAAGTAATTATCTCTTTGACGAAAAGTTTTACATAGCAATCACTCATTTTTTACAAAAGTTTAAACCGATTGAGAGTTGTAATTATAACTATTATTATTATTATTGTATTTTCAGACCAGGATCCATAGAATTCGCATTTAAATTTCAAATAGTTGCATCATAAAACACATTAGATTTATTTTGACTTTCAGTTTTAGGTATGGAGTGCAATCATATTTTTTTTTTATTAAGCTTATTACAAATCTGTAGCGGCTAACAAAATACACCTATCCTCAAAATTTTATTCAAATACACCTTATAGTTTTCGAATAAAATGCCTGTGACATACGGACGGACAGACAGACAGACAGACAGACAGACATGACGAATCCATAAGGGTTCCGTTTTTTGCCATTTGGCTACAGAACCCTAATAAAAACGTTTGATTGTAACCCTCAATATAAATCGTCAAAAATAAGGACAGTAGGTTTTCCTTATACTTTTACATTTCTATCACCGGCAATGTTAAAAATGGTTCATAGTTCGTACATATTTTTGGTTTTGTTTTTATTAACATGAATTCATTTTATTTTAATATTGAATGCAATTAAGTGCATAATTAGGCATACTACTGTTGACTTATCGTTGTCCCCCCGAGAAGAAAAATCCTTCGAAAATGAATGATTACTTCTTAAGAACAAATCGGTTCACAGAAGCCTCGTGTTTCAGGCACAGCACGAATGGATCGTGTTAAATTGGTAAAGAATGAAGCTTTAATTTGGAGTAGACTAGATTCTTGTGTTCTAAAGAGTTTTACGAATATTAGGCAAGTGATTAGACTAACTGTGTTTAACTGTTTAGATACTTGTTGTACAAAAACTCTAATATGTTTTTCGATAGTTGTTCAAATGTCTAAACTTTATTTCTGTGACTTAAGATAATTGTTTATGGCATTAGAAAATGAAATGTTTAAAATTAAATTCATTGTTAATGTATTGATTTGGTTAAATTAAATTAGTCAATAGAAAAGTTTAGTTACTTAATAATTTATTGAAAATGAATGAGTGAGAATTTTCGATTACATATCAATGTTCAGAATTGTTAGTTCAGAAACTAGAAATTTTGCGCTAAATTTAATAGGAGATGTCAGTTTTGTATGTAAGTGGACTTTTAAATATAGAGTAAAAGAATCAGTGACTCTACTGTCAATTATTGTAATGAACGTTATTGTAGATTTGTGACCGGTCTCCTTTGGCAGGTTTAATCGGTATCTTAATTATTCACCGATTTCTTCTGCAAACGTAAAAACGTGATATAATACAAGCAATCAGATATATTAATATAATATCAAGCTATTACACGTACAAAAAAATATATTTTCTGTTGTTTTGTACAAATTCCAGAATTTCAGCTATTTAACGCATAACGCGATTCGCACAATCACGCTTGTTTTTTAATTTGTGTAACATTATCACCGCAGTCATATTTTATTTATAACCTAAGGTTAAAAATGGTTAGGTGCATAATTGCATATTTCAATCTAGACCGTATTTTAAACACTAAATCGTTTGTAGTGTAATAGTCCTGGGGCCGTAGACAAGGTTACAATCGACAAGCGCTAACGCCAATAGAAAATAATGAAATGTAGGGGAATGACAGACGCCGACGAAACACTTTTCGTTTTGTATTTGTCAAATAAATAAATAATAAATATATAACATCTGTCATTCCCATACATTTTATTAGTTTTCTATTGGCGTTAGCGCTTGTCGATTGTAACCTTGTCTAGGCCTTTTGATTCGTTGATTACGGTAGTTATGAGATCCTCTATCATTTCAAATATCAATATATGTGTAGTTACAACTTATTCGGATAAAATCACAGACTAGTCAATTCTAATTTACAAGTCTATTATAAAAATAGTTATGTTTTATCGAGTAATGGATTGAATGGTGTTACTTTGCAGAATTCCATAATAGTGTGACCATGTTCTAGTAACTAGAACAATATTATTTTGCTTTACTGCTAAAGAACGTTAATGGTTATTTGTTCGTGTGGAGGGCGGATGAGAACATTAAACTGCATGCAAAACTACGCAAATCACATTAATTATGGTTTAAGTATCCGCAGTAAGCTCGGCCGAATTTCACCTTCCGATACAAACGGAGTTTCGTTCTCATTTTAAAACTACGTGTTGGATTGTGACGAAACTGCATATACAATGACATGAGGTATATCTATATCTGTAATTAGTTTATATGGTTCCAGTTTATAAAACAAACGAAATACAACAAAAACAAGTTTTGTATGAAAAACTTAAATTCGATGTATTTTTTACTATGGTATCTGAAGCTACATAAACTAATTACAGACCTGGATATATCTCATGTCATTGTACATGCAAAGTTTAGTTCCAATCCAACACGTAGTTTTAAAATGAGAGCGTAACTACGTTTGTATGGAGAATCGGGCTTACTGCGGACTTAAAGACCTGCAAGTTCTTTAGCGGAACAGCAATAGATATTTCATGCTAGTAATTCATGGTATTTCCTTTATTTATATGCATTATTTTCCTTTATTTTAGCATTTATATGTTATAAGACATAATACTAGTATTAATTAAAAAGTTCATAGAATTCAAGCGCTAACACTAACTTATCGTGTTGATATTATTTTTAAGTCTAAGATGTATAAATTTGGGCCCTGGCGTAAATCGCCGAAACCATACATATCATTAAAATTACACAAATAATTTTGCAAAATTGATTCTAACGATACATATCAATAAAGCTCAATTTTATACCTATTGTATTTCTAGGGTTAGATGTTGCAAAGCAAAAACATGGTGTACGTCTTTATGTAGCTTAGATTTTAGAAAAAGGTATTTAAATAATTTAAAATGAAATATATTAGAGGATATTTCTAAATTAAATGTTATTGTTTTGTTGTAGAGTAATGAAAAATATTGTCGTGTTTTTGTATTGGCTAACATTTTGTAAAATTATATATTCTGTTTGTTCTCTGTAGTTAAATCGAAATCCGGTTCCAGGATGACAAATAGTTTTACATAGTAACATCGTTTTATATTGACTATAAATTTTCTTGATTTTTGTATTTAGTCATTGTGTATATGTTTGATTGATAAGTGTCAATTTTTTTCTGGAATAACATACTGGGGTAGGTGAAAAAACAACTGTTCAGTAAAAAAAACGTCCTTTTCTTCGAAATATACGAATGTTTATGCACACGCCTCATGCCTTCCATGTAAATATTAAAATATAGAAAATAGTTAATATTTTACGAACACTCGACGAAATCTAAAGTTATTTTATAAAACGCTATTATTTATATATAGAATGCACATTTTGCTAAATAGATAACTTAATAGAAACAATAACTCATCTTATCCTATTATTATATGTGGCACAAGTGAAGGAAGAAATGAACAAAGCCGCAAAAAATAGAGTTTTAAACTGATAAGAAACGAAGGAATTCACGAGGAGATTGCATGAGCGGTTCATACCATCTACCACTGGAATTGTATGTAGGAACCGTTTTTAGGGTTCCGTAGTCAACAAGGAACCCTTATAGTTTCGCCATGTCCGTCTGTCTGTCTGTCCGTCTTCGGCTTAGCTCAGTAACCATTACTACTAGAAAACTGTGATTCGGCATGGGTATATAAATCAATCACGCCGACAAAACGCTCGTTCAAAAATATTATGGGTTTCCTAAACCGTTTTTCAAATCAGTAATTCGTTTGCGAGATATTGGGCTTTAAAGCCCTACTTTTTGTTCGAGTTATGTGTGTCCCCCCCCCCCCCCCCCCCCCCTTCCCTGTCGGCTAAATGGTTACTACTGGGGATGTGAAAAAATTCGTGGTAGTAGTACATATAATGAATTGTATGAATGTACTTGGAAAGGCCAATTTTAGTACAAATTCGGCCGACGTAACCGCACCGCACGTAAGACAGACAGGCAACTACGGAACCCTACACTGCGCGTGGCCCGACACGCACTTTACCGGTTTTTTTTTCTTTTACCTGCATCAATACCAATATTCCCTGAATAAATGTAACATTCTCAAAACATCTTTCATATAAATATTTTTGAACGCATTCCTGTACAGTTGTACACATTTTTTTATAACCTTTATGTTAAGTTATGATTAGTACCAAATGGAATTCGAAAAAAATAAAAATTTAGTGGGATGTTTTTCAGATCCATGTTGCTATGTCGCTTTAAATAAATGTGTATTAGTAAAATTACCGTGCAGCGACAAGTGTAGTATAAATTAATGTATAGAAAATTGTAATTCATTTTGTAGATACATTTTAATATCGGTTCAGGAACAAATTAAGGTTAAAACTTTTCGCACTTGTTTACACATCGGCTGATTCACTACGTATCTTTTACTGTTTGTATTACTATCTGTATCTAATAATAGGTTAGCTCGAAGAGATCCCTTAAAGAAATAAGCTGGCTTTTGTACAACACAACTTTACTTTTTTTCTCTTTTATTATGAAGTGTAATTTTTATGCCTACTTTTATGCTGCTGTTTTTTTTGTACCTGTTGTGCTAAGATCAAAAACTATTTACTAATATTACTAAAAATATAAATATTACTAGGTACTAAAATATCAAAATCATATAATTCTAAGGCGTCCCCGCGAACCGGCGCGGCGCGACTCGAGATACCGCCGACGCGCCGTGGGAAAACGTACGTTTTATACGGTTTTATTTCATGTTTTGTCCTGAACCTATATTAAAATAATATTTAAAAAAATGTGAATACACGGCACAGTAGTGATATATGCGTAACGGAGCTTCGACAGAGACATTGTTTTATACACTACATACATACATATACATATACATATTGTATCGTTTACCCACTATCCTTTCAGAGGTGGTTCTTATGTCGACATTTTGTTGTAGCTATAAATAAAGAGATTCATATAAAATTATTGTTTTTTTTTTTTCACCCACGACATAACGGAGATCAGCTCCGTGGTGGTGGTTACATATGTACAGTTCAATCGGATAGGTTGGTATTAGGGTTTGCAATATTCGTCCAATTTCAGTATTCGAATAATACGAATACTTGGATTTCCAATATTCAGATATTTGAATATTTCGAATAAAACGAATATTTTTGAAAATAAATCATTATTTCATTTTGAATTGTATCAACAATTACACAACTTAAATCATTATTTTGTTTTAAGTTTTGTAATTGTTGTTACAATTCAAAAATATCAATTAAACTTCTAAAATAATTATTACTAAATTAATCACAGCTGTTACAATACAATTTTACTTTCTGTATTATATGTTACAATAAAAACAAATAATTAAGGAGCACTTTTTCCGTGTTTAGGTTATATAATGATATGACTATAAACTTGTTCGCGAGAATCGCGAGCAACAAAATTATTTTTTTCTAAAAAATCAACAGGTACAGTCAAGTGTAAAAATATATACATACAACTTACTCATAAATATGTCCCACAACTCTTATGTCAGCGGATTAAGGTTTTGGTACTTATTTATGAGAGGATGTTATCGATACATTTTTTTGCACTTGACTGTACTAATAACAAAAAACTTATTTTACAAGTTATGTAACTGTAAAATATCTGCCTGGTAAAATTCAAAAATATAGAACATTTGAGGTATTTTCTTAAAATTTGCGAGTATTACTTTGCAATATAATAATTAAACTTTTGAGATAAATCACAGCGCAGTTACAATATAATATTACTTTATGTATTACAAGTAACAGTAATATTAAATCAGTAATAAACAAACTTTTTCCATGTGTAAAAGCGTGAAGAGGTAACAGACAGACAGACACATTTTCGCATTTATAATATTAGTATGGATTATTCAGCCACTTGCCGGTACATACCACCGTAACCGAAAGTATGCTGCGACACGCGATCGGCTCCGTTCGCTTGCGATCGGCCCCGTTCGCTTGTCGTCGTGTGCGATCGGAACCTTTCGGCTGTCGATGCCGTCGCGTACGATTGAGGCTAGGGTTGCCAACTATTTTTGGGGGAGATATAGTATTTTCCATAAAAAACGACAAAAAATATAGTTCACTGTAAAAAAATACTTGGCTGGGCATTGTTGCTATTTAGTAAAAAATAAATGGGTGTCGTAAAAGTCGACTAAGGGACCAGGGTTGAAGTGTGTTGTGGGCGATGGGCTAGCAACCTATCACTGCAATATAACATTTTGTCGATCTTTTATACCCACATTTATGCTAAAAGTGGCGCTGGAACATACGTTTCATGTGCTCTGCCTACCCCTTTTGGGAATAAAGGCGTGAATGTATGTATATATGTAGTAAAAAATCTCGGCAATTTGTCCCTCAAAATATAGTATTTTCGCGTACTATATATTTCTTCAACAGTATATAGTACAAAGAGTTAAAATATAGTAGTACAATACTATATATATAATATAGTACGGTTGGCAACCCTAATTGAGGCCGTGACCGGACGAGCCCATTATCGGTCATCCCTCATTCCCTATTTAATTATATGTTAATAAGCCTGCTTCCTGACACAGGTTCAACATCGCTAACAGAAAAGAAATTCACAAATAAAAATGCAATAGCCAATAATACTACGTCAACTTAACGATTTTCAAAAATTACTACACGTCAACGTGGTAGGAACGAAACTATTTGACTGGGTGCGGATACGTTCGCAAGCAACCGTGTGCGGTGCCGATCGTGTGCGTCGACAATTCGACATCCTGTCGGCCGCGAACGGCTGTTACCGCCCGATCGTACGCGTCGACGTGCTGCCGGATACTATCGGTTGTCGCCGCATCCGTTCGTATTCTTTCCGATCCGATCAGCACGGCTAGCACGCGACGGCGCGCGAGCCTCTCGATTTTTCTCGCACTATCCGTCTCTCTCTTATTAGAACACTTAGAAGAAGAGGTATAGTGCGATAAAAATCGAGAGTATGTCGCGGCCGTCGTGTGCTAGACGTGCTGATGCGGGCCGTTTGGTGAGAATCACGTGGGAATAGTGCTTTATTGGGCGTTTAAACATTTTTAAGCACCTTGAAGTGTATACCTACATAGATATATTTAATGACTGTAGCTTCAAATAACCTTATGCCTATACGAGGTTGAGAGCCGTTTCCCACTGACTGACGTCCAGTTTTTTTGCGGGTACGGTTTTCTGCAGGATCCAGTTTTCTGTAGTATCCGTGCAGTATCCCGCAAACAGAATGCTCGTATGAACGTTACTATATTAGCACGTATAAATACTACTAAAACGGAATCCTGCAGAAAACCGTATCCCGCAAAAAACTGGACTGGACGTCAGTGTAGTCAGTGGGAAAGAGCTGTTCCTGGTGGTGAATAAAGGCTGGTTTCCACTTTGATTAGTGCGAGTGCAGGTGTGTAGTGCGAGTAGTGTCCACACGTGTTTAGTGGCAGGCACGCTGCGAGTGAGATGGAAGGGAGGGCGCGCGGGGCGTGGCTACTCTCAGTCCACTCGCAAAAAATGGAACGCGCTTCTATTCACTTTACTACACAGCCAACTAATCACTTGCACTAATCAAAGTGGAAACCTGCCTTAAGGCCGCCATAACTCCGGAGGACGTGCTGTGTTGAACTCGAGTATTGTCGTATTAAAGAAGAAAGCGTGGAAGCAAAACAATATTGGACCTAATATTGATAGCAATAAGTCCCACGTTTTCTTCTAATTAGGTATTAATCAATTATTACATTACACATCATTCAGAGCCTAATTTATATGGGGTGTGAGGATCTAGTCTAGATGTGATGTGCCTTGCCTAGATCGGATCTAGGTACCTACCTACATCTCATTAAAAGCCCCCTGAATGTTGCGTATTGTAGGTAGGGTAAACTCGCATTATTTGGGGATAGGTACATGTTTTGAAGCACGCTACCGAATAAAGCTAGTGAATTAGGGCATTTTAAATGCGACCTTACTACGGATAGTAAGGTCGCAATTCGCTATTCACAATTCGTTCATTCACTAGCTTTATTCGGTAGGGTGCTTCAAAACATGTACCTATCACCGAATTAGGCGTATCACCAAATAATGAGTTTACCCTAGTTGAGAAGTAACAAATAAAATAAAACCGACAATTAAGCTTAAAAATGTACTTTTATTACGTAACTCAAAGTAGGTAATACAAAATTAATCAGTCTTAACATGGCACTGCCAAACTGGAATAGTTATTTTTTGTTGTTTCAAACAGTAGGTAGTACGTAGGTACTAAATAATCACTAGGTATTAAAAAATAGATTATAAAATAAATTAAAAAAACTTTACTTCTTGTCGCTCCCCTCGCTCTGATCTTTTATCTCTTTCCTGGCGGGCCCAGTTTGAGTGACAGGAACGCTTCGTTCACCTTTGATAGCTTCTGGAATTTGTCTAGGTGCAATGATGCTCAGTACACCATCTGAAGACAGCTTGGATTCGACGGTTTCTGGGGTAGTGCCTTCGGGCAATGCGTACCTTCTGGTGAACTGACGGGCGATGTAACCATGGTCATCCTTCTTCTCTTCATGTTTCCCCTCAACCACAATGTAACCGTCAACTGTTTTCACTGATATCTCGTCTGGCGCGAAATGCTGAACATCCAAGTTGATCTGGAACTTATCTTTGTCTGCTTTGATGCTGGAGCCTATGTCTTTAGTCGCGGCGGCGAGGTGGCGCCAGGGTCGGTAGTATTCCCGCGTCAGGAGGGGCCCGGCGACTGCGGACAGCATGTCGTCAGGAGTTAGCGGCAGCCCGAAGTGTTGGTCGAGGACGCGGCTCGGCACGTGGTGGTGGTGGTAGCGGGGACGGTGACCCCAGTCGTCGAAGAGATACGGCAGGAGAGACATACTAGTAACTTCAAACTTAGTACTTGAACTTGAAGGTAACTGCGTAGTTCGCGTTGATTGTTTAGATCGCTTCGCTAGCTCGGTTTGTTTTCAACTGGCGCTCTGGCGGATGCACGCGATATTTATACGCGCGAGCGCGCCCTCTAGTATTAAGTAGAAACATCTCGAATACGGGTGTGGCCAGGAGCGCTTACGGTAGTGGGTCGCTCAGGGGATTTGCTGGAAATATAGAGTTCATCATTCATTCTCGTGTTAAAATAATTGTACGGTATAATTTGTAGTTTTATTTTCTGTATTTTATATTACATACTTGTTTATAATGTTTTATGTCCATACATATCTAAGGTCACTTTTCAATGAAATGTTAGTGTTGTATGCATGTATGTAAGCACTTTACTGTACATAATGCAAGTTATGCGACATGATTTAAACAAACTAGTGTTATGTGTAAAAATAAGAACATGGTTATAAAATAGAAACAGACCAAACCGATTCTGTTTTAAATGTCGTAATAAATGAGGAAGAAAATAGAATTTCATGATACATAAATAACAAACATGATGAAAATATTATAATTAAGGTTGAAAGTTCCTTTTATTCTTGTTATTATTGTTTTGTCTTGTTATTACAAGGATATTTCTTTTCCTTTTTATTTTATAGTAATTAATGTATTTTTAATTACATTACTCAATGATGATGAAATCAACAGAACTACTATTATAATTTATTTTTCCAAGCATCATCATCCTCCTAGCGTTATAGCATAGGTACTAGTTTTACGAAAGCGACTGCCATCTGACCTTCCAATCCAGAGGGGAAACTAAACCTTATTGGGATTAGACCGGTTTCCTCGCGATGTTTTCTTTCACCGAAAAGCTAACCGTAAATATTCGGTACATAAGTTCCGAAAAACTCATTGGTACGAGCCGGGATTCGGCCCGGTTTTTGAAGATATAGTAAATAAATATTGAAATAAAAAAGTGTGGATTATTTCTGAAATATGACTCGTTAGCGGTTATGGTATGAATATGTTGAGTTCATGTTTTTAATTGCAGACCCATACGTCAAAAAAATAAAGACAGAGCCGTTTAATGTTGGTTTTAAGACCAATCTTTGCAATTATGTTCTATCGAACCGATTTCGTCCAATTATGTATCAAGCCCGTCCACGGTCTTTGAAATATGGTGAATATTAACATTTTTTTTTCTTTTTGTTGTGCTAGAACAAATAGTTTTTCTTAAAAACTGCTTAAATAACATCAATTTCAACAAAACTAGGTCTTGTCAGCCTTTTAAAATACGATGAGAGAATACTTTCATTTATTTCTTTAACCCACTGGAGTGAATTGATATTATGAATGGTAACAAGTTACTCTTGTGAACATAATTTTAATATTTTTATCCTGCTAATCCTACTAATGTTATTGTTGTGTTATTTGTTACTCAATTACGCTTAAACGGCTCAACCGATTTTGCAAATTTTACAAGAAAATATATATATAACAAATGTACAAATGTATATATAGTTTTATCCCGGGTCCACGCAGACGTAGTCGTGGGCGGAAGCTAGTAATCTATAAAAATATCATATGTTAAATTCATTAACGTTGTGACAAAAATGTAAAAGCTTCCTTTTATGTTTACGAAACGAAACATTATCAATAATCGAAAGTGAAAGCGGCCCGCAGATTGGGCGACCCTGGCGACGAGTAGCGCGTTCAACGGCCACGCATCGCGAAACTTCTAGTACATTCGCCTCGCCGGCTCGTAGGTCATGACCAAGGTCGGACGAAAAAATTAAAATGGAATGTAAATAAACAATGACCTTGGTATTGTATGTATTTGCCTCTCACATTTTGTTATGATAAACAAACTTGCATGACTTCGTTACAGAGGGCCGGTTGTTCATAAATGGTCTGTGAGGACTACCTACTTATTAGTAATATTAGAATCATCATTTATTTTGAATTTTTAAATGGAATCTAAGTATACCTATACAAGATATTTCGCTAATAATGATAACTCCCTTTAAATGAATTTTATGGTATTTATAATTAGGTACCTATAGGATGAATTCCCACTCAGGGTCCCGCCACTTCACATAGGTTTCAATTTCTTTCAAAAGTTTCCGCACGATGGATGTTTTCTTTTAAGTACCATAAATTATATCAAATCGATTAAACTCCGAAGAACTCATTGATACAAGCACGATAGAGAGTGCCTAATACAAACCAGGATTCGATCCGTCCGAACATTCATAATTTAGGTAAGAAGTCAGCACCTAATAAATCCCTTTGTGGTTTATATTGACCGAATCATTACATCAGACATCACATAAACTCTATGTACTTTATTTATCTCATAAAGTTGTTTACAAGAGACAACGCCCACCGAGACCGGAGCATTCGCGAAATTTCCGTTTTTCCTGTTACCAAATATCACACATATACCTACATACATTATACATTTGTTGTTACATGTGGCTCTATTTACAAGGATATAACCAATTTAAATTGCCAATGATAAAGCTATTGAACCTCCTTAGATTCATACTTTGTACTTAGACTACAGCGACACTAGACACTGCAAAATTAAGTTTGTATTTGTAGGTTCTGCTACTCAACGGTAGATAGCGCTTTTATCAATAGTTGGTTTTTTTATTAAAAAAAAAAGTATTCAGTAGATAACGGATGATATTTAGTTCGCTACTGTATCTTCATTAGCTAAGAATGGAAAAAATGAATCGTCAATATTTGGTCAAATCAAAATAATAGTAGATAAGCACTAGGTATGCAACACGCACCTGTCAAAATCACGTTGACACTGACATTATATCAAAATAAACATACTTTAGGTAACATACAAAGATACCTATTTAAAATTAAAATCTAATACCAAATTGGAAACCTCAAAATGATTTTAAGCCGTGCATTGCGCCCCATTCTACCAGCCACATCCAACCTCGTCCAACAAATAAGAAACGCCCGACCAACCATCAAAATAGGCAAAGAAAAGTTCGAAATCACAATAAACGTTCACCAATTCGCCAAAGATGAGATCAGAGTCAAAGCCCGCCCAGAATATGTATCCATAGAAGGCAAACAAGAACGAGAAACAAAAAGAGGTTATGTCATGAGGCAATTTACTAGAAAATTCAAGCTGCCTAAAGGATGTAATCCACAGAAAATAAAGTCAGAATTGTCGCCAGATGGCACATTAACAGTCACAGCGCCCAGAGATGTTTGTGAAATTAATTTTCCCTGTGAAATGTCGATCCCCATTTCTCTTACTGATAAAACTCCGGAGCAATCTATAATTGAAGTAAAGAATGATGAGAAAGTATTAGAGGCGAAAATAATTGAAGATAGTAAAAAGAAAAAATAGCTTCTAGGTGACGTTGAAGTAAAGTTTTCATTTACATGATGTTTGTCTTTGTTGTTAGTGGTTGAACTATTTTAGTTAAAACAATCAACAATATCAATACATGTAGGTATGTATGTATACGTTATATCACAAAGGTGGCAAACTAGTGTATGACTGACAATCAGTAGTCACCAAAATATGCAGGGCTGTTATTCGCTACGCCCTAAAGGCTGGTTTCCACTTTGATTAGTGCGAGTGCAGGTGCGTGGTACAGGTGATTAGTGACTAGGTGTGGACAGCGACTGATTAGTGCAAGTGATTAGTTGGCTGTGTAGTAAAGCGTTCTATTTTTTGCGAGTGGACTGCGAGTAGCCACGCCCCGCACGCCCTCCCTTCCCCCTCACTCGCAGCGTGCCTGCCACTAAACACGTGTGGACACTACTCGCACTGCGCACCTGCACTCGCACTGCGCACCTGCACTCGCACTAATCACCTGCACTCGCAGTGAATTGGACACTACTCGCACTACACACCTGCACTCGCACTACACACCTGCACTTGCACTAATCACCTGCACTCGCAGTGAATTGGACACTACTCGCACTACACACCTGCACTCGCACTACACACCTGCACTTGCACTAATCACCTGCACTCGCAGTGAATTGGACACTACTCGCACTACACACCTGCACTCGCACTAATCACCTGCACTCGCAGTGAATTGGACACTACTCGCACTACACACCTGCACTCGCACTACACACCTGCACTTGCACTAATCAAAGTGGAAACCAGCCTTAAAACGGCTCACCCCGCCGATTGTTAAATTTTGGGTAGGTGGTTGATTACGAACACTGAATTTAATGTGAATACTGTTTATTTAGAGCAAGCACTAACTTTTACATCTTTATAGCAGTCAAGTCAACTATGAGCTCCATGGAAGGAGGTCGGAGGGCAAGGAAGAACCACAGATAACATATTGTCTATACTTTAGTGACGTGCCATGCATGTGTGTCCACCGATATTTTTGCATGGCTATTTTTGGGGCTTATATATTAATTAATCTCGCGTCAGAAAAAAAGCCAATACAGCTGAGCCCACATGAAAATTATTATTATTCTGGTATTTTTTATTAACGCTGGCAACCCCTTCCCACCACCCGATCGATTTTTTTTTGGGTGCACAGGGAGTACAGAGCAACTGTTTGAAAAAAAAATTAAAGTCACTGAGCCCACATTTTTTTTCTTTTTTTTCTCCACCCCACTACACCCGCACCCACCGCCCGCGGCCTGCCAGCACGAACATTATCGGAAAAGGTTGTTCAGGGAAGTAGCTAACGGAGTTTCAATACATGACCGATTTGGTCGCTAGCTCTCCGTCTATAACTAATCATAGTCCTGAATCGTGCGTGAATCCGCTCCAGTACTCTTTACATTACTGGCTGGGGAACACGTCACGTCACCTCACCGCCATTGTACACGTTACTCGTGCAAATAATATACTTGTTGCCTTACGCCACATCTTTCTCTTCGCCCCGCACGCACCCTCGCTACAATATACATATTATATTAATTTCACGTCAGCGACACCTTCAAATTTTCACCAAAGCTAGCCTCTTTAATAATAATAAGTTAGAAAATGAATGTATTTACTTAATTTTATCTGTGGTAGAACAAGGTGTTATTTTTAATTGAATACATCACTATACATTTTCTTTACCCGCTCGTTAAAATTACTCGATTAAAAACTCTATATACGTGTTTTTTTAACCATCTTAGAGCCGAAGCCCACTTAAAGTATCCAAAACGTACTAAACATTCGTGAAAAAAAAAATTGTTACGCTTTTAGTAATAAAAGGTAATTAAGTTTGAAAAATCCTGTATGGCGCGCGGTGCGAAGTTCATTCACCCGGTTAGAGTTCGTACCTATCTATAAAAGATAGCGGCGCGATATGAACATAAATCCTTTTTTGTTCATTACCCGCATAAAAACAATGCCAACTCTCATAAACAGAGCAATAAAACTCAACCTCCACGATTTTATTAATCAATTAGCGCGCAGACGTTTCTAGAAATACCTAAGTATTCAATCTACTAATTGCTTAAGCAATTAAGCCATTTCTGAAATCGCATGAAGTTAAATGGTAATGGCATTCATTATGTAACTGTTTCTATATTTACGGGTTTTTTATTCCATGACTGTGGCAGACAAACATAAAGCCTGGCTGATGGTAAGGAGACACAAGCCAGCCTATGGCTAGGCTGGGACTAAGTACAAGGCAAAAACAAGCATATTAATAATAATATAATAACAGAGTGGAGTCGCAAGAGCTGTTGCTCGAGGGTTGATGTGGACACCTAAGTGGCGAGTTGGCTATATGTTTAAAGTCCAGTGCCACCTCTCTTCCCCCCAGCTTTCTGACCGGTGTTGCCCTTAGGCCATTTTTTAATGTCGCTATTAATAGGGGCCCATCTAGCAGTTGGCGAGTCACCGTCTGCCAGAGATAAAAAGTGAGACAGTTTTATTAGGCAGGCGTCCGATGTTTCACCCAATAGCCCAGCCACTAGTCCATCATTTTCACCCAATAACCCGTTTCATTTAGATTCCATCAACCATCAATAGGCCCTATACTCCTCAGCGGGTGCTGTCCCTGTGTGCGTCCCATGACACGGGCAGGGACAGCATCCGCTCGGTGTACTCCTTGCATTTTATTAAATTGTCAAAAGGGCCTCTACGTGTTGGCTCAGGTGGTACTTTGTAGGTACCTAGCTCCACGCACGCCTCCCAAAGGTCCGGGACGTCATTGTCCCGTGAGCGGGAAAGACATATATAATAATAAAGCCTTTTTATTTCCCATATATCTTATACATAACTTACATCATTTTATTTTTTTTACTTAATTTATAGGGACCCCTGTTGTAGGGTATAGGCCTCCTCCAGATTCTTCCACCTCGTTCTGTCCTGGGCTACTGATAGCCAGTTTTAGCCATATATACAAAAAACATTAAAAACAAAATAATCAGTTGTCAACAAGCATATTACCAACTCTTAATTAATTTGTGGATTCGTTGTGTTGAGAACTGGAAATAAAATGCTGAAAACTCAGAAGTACTCTCAGACAGTGGTGTTCTTACTTATTATGACTGCGGTGTTCTGTAAGGTGAGGGCCGTACCCCGATGGTCTCTATGCTGGTTCTACCAAAATATGTGTTTCAAAGAAGGGTCAGTTATTTTTGAGCTGCACTACGGTGAATTTTCACCAGAGATGTGCAATGAAGTGTTGTCATATATGACAACCACAACAATAGTACATTACTTGCCTAGGGCGGTAAAACAAATAATGTCTCAGATCGCAGGTATTTGACGCCCGAGACGAAGGCAAGAGCGATAAATATGCGAACCGGGGCCTTCTTTATTACCGCCCGTGGTGAGTACGAAATTTTACGTCTCCCTGGCTAGAAAGTGGGATTTTCCGGCAATTGCTACTTTATGGCCCGGTATGACGTAATAGTACATTACCGCCCATGGTGCGTACACAATTTTACGTCTTCTTCTGGGTGTGAAGATTTGCCTCTGCGCCCGTGGGCGGTAAATCTTACTAACCGCCCGGAGTGACGTAAAATATATTGGGCACCTCTCATGCTATCAAATATTGCTGACGTTAATCACCGTAGGACCATACCAGAGTATTATACCAATCTTTGAGTATTAATACCTGCTCTACCCACTGAAAATATCAAACAAACATAAATCATAAGACTGAAATAACTCGAAGCTACGCGTAATCATTCTGGAAGGACGCCCATCTGACTTACCTCGAATCATTCATACTCTTATCAAAACATATTTTTTCATTGCAAAG
Organism: Epinotia bilunana; assembly: GCA_947049275.1. NCBI lineage: Eukaryota > Metazoa > Arthropoda > Insecta > Lepidoptera > Tortricidae > Epinotia > Epinotia bilunana. The sequence continues at coordinate 8,346,499 of OX346275.1, read as the reverse complement.
ACGACCCTATTTCAAACTTACTAGAGTTTAAGTTCGAGTATACGCATGTACGCTATTTGAACAATCTAAAATTATCATATACTAACTACCTACATGTTTTTAGTATCGCTTCGTCATAGTGAATTCGGGAAAGTTCGTGTGTAAACAAACATAACGTAGGCAAATAAAAACTTTACACATTTACACATACTACATTTACTTTAAAGTAAACAGTGTAAGTAATGTCTGTCTGTCTGTTACCTTTTCAGCGATGCCGTAAACCTAATAGCCCGCGAGCTAAGAGCATTTTTTGTCAGTCAGTTCCTCCGGGCGATAACTCGTGCAATGAAATTGGTAAAGACATTGGTAATGTGAAGTCCAGCACGTCTAGCACACGACGGCCGCGACATACTCTCGATTTTTATCGCACTATACCTCTTCTTCTAAGTGTTCTAATAAGAGAGAGACGGATAGTGCGAGAAAAATCGAGAGAGCTCGCGCGCCGTCGCGTGCTAGCCGTGCAGGGAGACTAATTAATAATAATAACAACTATAATAAGAGAGAAATAAGACGTGAAAATTTGTATGGGATCGTTCGCTAAAAAGTCACCAGGCACTTAGTAATCTTGGTATTAGTGCCTTGGTATTGGTCAACCTTAATAAACCGTACGTCAACATAGATATAGCAAGTGTTTCTATTTACTTTGACGTCACTGAGTGAGCAACGACCGAATGCCGGACAATCGAGAAGATTCTCTCCTTTTCTCCAATTTAGAAGGAGTCCGAGGTATAGAAGGGGCTGAACACTTTCGTACCGACGTTAAAGCGATACGTCATTGATTTAAATTAAATTAAATTGCCATACGAAGATGTGAAACGGGTGAAGATATCAAGGTATTCAGCTACCTATGAGTTCGACTGTACCTGCAATGATAGCATAGCGGATCATTTGATATTACCATTACCTTTTGGTGAAGGAAATTGTCGTCAGGAAACATGTGAATAAATTTAAAAATGTGTATGTTGATGATGATTTGATGATGATGATAGACGATCCAAATATTTAGAACGACGGTGGAATTATTTAGGATCGGCCATACATTAGTTTTGATCAAATTTTAACCTATGCAAAATATTCGTGATCTACCAATTCCTCAGTAGGTACTTATTGTTTTCATGCTGATATCAGTTCAGTTTTAGTAGTCATATTAATTATCATGAAGTAGTAGAACAACAATCCTAAGCGGGTTGTGAAGCGCATAAAGGTACTTACTAATACTTACTAGAAATCTAAAATGCCTCCACCTGTTTTGCCATCATAGGCGTATCTATTCCAGTATATTTTAAACACTCACCTCTACCACATACTTATTACCAACATACACCTAAAGTGGCCATCAATGGATTTTGCTAACTATGTAAACAAACCGCCATATTGAAAGACAATTTCAATATGGCGGTTTGTTAACATTAACAAATTCCATTGACGACCACTTTACACTACAGACATACACTCAAAAGGTTTATGCAGTATATCAAAGTTTTTGCTCTTGAGTGTAGCTTTTAGTTTACTAAAGTAGTTTCTCGCATCTATAATATAATTCTTCAACAGTCTCTAAATAATACGACTGTTTTCGTGCCAGAACCACCTATATATATCCCAGCGTTCACGCATTCCTTCAGTCTGAAAACAACTCCGATTCGAACAGAACCACACCTCACAACACAACTTAAAACAATGTCTATCTGCCCATACTTCACGGACTACTCCGCGCCGCAATGGCCCCGCCGCCTTCTGGACCAGAACTTCGGACTTGCTTTGACGCCTGCAGACCTATTCAGCGCGGCATCCAGCCCACTCATCCCCCGCTACAAGCCCTGGTGGCCACAAGACTCCGGCTCCACCATCAAAGTCGACAAAGATAAGTGGCAGATCAATGTGGACGTCCAGCACTTTTCTCCGGACGAGATCACCGTCAAAACCTCAAACGGATACATCGTTGTCGAAGGCAAACATGAGGAAAAGAAGGACGAGCATGGTTTCATATCCAGACAGTTCTCTAGGAGATTCAAGCTTCCTGAAGGCAGCAATCCTGATGTTGTGCAGTCTAGGCTTTCTTCAGATGGTGTTTTGACAGTCATAGCTCCTTTGAAGACGGAATCAGTGGCGGGAGAACGCTCGATCCCGATCAGTCATACAGGACCAGTCAGGAATGTTGTTGAGGAGGCACCAAAGGAATAGTGTATGATGGATTTTGATTAATAAGTGAGACTGATTTAATACATTTATTAAATGTAACGTTTTCAGTTTTTGTTTTATTGGTTCTCATACTTGTGTGCCCGATTCAGCTAGACATTGAGACTATAGATATATTGTCATATACCCTCATAAGGTTGGTGGTTTTGCTATTTAAAATTATTATCAATAAAGTTTTATTGTTTGCTTCTAGAGTTAATGCAATGAATTTCCTTTGAAATATTGCGATAGAAACAAAAAAATATGTTCACGAGTTATGTTTCACCCTGTATATACTATACCTAAATGACAAACATTGGTAGGCTTACCTTAAAATTATATATGTTATGTTATGTCTGAATTTGAATCTTAAACGAGGTAGGCAGGTAAGTTGAAACAAATACATTTCTATTTGCATACTATGGTCTCTCGCTAGCTAATAAGCTTGTTTACAATGGAGTAACAATGATCTCTTGAGTTTTCTTATTATAACTATCTTCTATATCCTGCAGCCTCCTTCCATTAGTCTCAGGCAATATATAATTCAAGACAACAGCACACAATCCCGTTACAGCAGCAAATGTGCCGTACATAACTGGTTCTCCAGATGATAATAAATCTGGCGTTATTTTAACACAAACGGATAGTAAAGTGAAACATATAGCGCCACTAAAACCAGACCCTATGCCTCTGATTTTCGTTGGATAGAGCTCCGCTATAAAAGTCCATCCTAAACTAGCTATAGCACTGGCTAAACAAGTATACAGCACCATAAAAGTTAATGGTGCTATTACTAACCCTTTATATATCCCGCAAACTACCAATCCCAACAACACCAAAGTTGTACCATAAGCAGCAGAAACAAAGGTCAATTTCCGACGCATTTTCTGTCCGAACAAGCAAATCACAATGCTAACAACGACTCTTATCAAATCTATTGTCATTATAAGAAGGAACGTGTCGATTTTAGTATCGATAAACATTTTCTGCAATAAATCATATGCGTAAAATGGGAATGCGTTGATACCGCACATTTGTACCGTTAAAAATATAAACACAACCGACACAGTTGGTCTTATAAAGCCTCTGCTAAATAATGTATCAAAAAGTTCCTTTTTACTAAACTTGGATGTTTTCCCTTTATGTTGTTCGACCACATTTTGCAATTCGTTCTCTGCCGCTTCGCCTCTCCCTCTAAACCACCTGAAACCTTCGACGCCTTCTTCCACCCGGCCTTTAGCAATCAGCCAATAAGGACTTTCTTTAATAAAGAAGAGTATAAGAAAAAGTAAAGCACTAGGTACGACACAAACCAAAAGCGAAGTTCTCCAATAAACTAAATTCCCTATGACGTGGCTCAGGAGAATCCCGAGATTTAAAGCCAGTGATGGGCATAGCAGGATGATGCCCCTATATTTAGGGTCACTTATTTCTCCTAGGTAGATGATGGTGGTGGGTCGGACGGCACCATAGCTTAAGCCAGTGAAGAACCTGAAAGAAGAATATTAGATAAGCGTCTTCTGCTTGATAACATTTGAATTATTTGTGTTAAAGTAACAGTTAAATTATGACCTTAGCAGATTGATATTTCAAAAGTAAAAAAACTGTATTGGCTTGGTAATTGGCTAGTAGATGTAGACATCACCACCATCGCCACAATATTAGCGCACTCCACAAGAGTAGTGCACTATAACAAAAAATCCCGTGCCTAACCGCGTTTCTAAAGAGGCATCCAGTCCTACTGTTTAATAAGCTTTCAAATGTACATGATAAAATAGAAATAGAAATAGAAATAGAAATAACTTTATTGCTTTCATGTTGGTTACAGGTGGTTAAATACAATATTTACAGTATACATGAGACCCTGTAAGGGTATTGCAAGTTTTATTTTTAATCTAAAACCTAAAACTGAAATAATATAGGTAGATAATACGAGTGTTTAATTAAATTAACATATTTACGTAACTCAGGTTAAAATCTCTCATTTTCATTTCATTTATTTATTTCTATGTTGCCTAAACTGCATTCCTATAACTAAGACTAGATTCTTATGATATGACCTATCATGCAGCATGCAGAAAAATAATAAATAAAGTTACCTATACTAGATTTAATAAATATGCGGCATATAGTCAAAAAATTCTTTCAACGAGTAAAAAGCATTTTGTGCCAAAAAGTCCAACAAATATTTCCTAAAAAGAGGCATTTCGGATTGTCTTATTAAACTGGGTAACTTGGGTAATTTGGGTGCCATGCCATAAACACTTTTTGCACGCAAAGCTGTTTTCGATTGCTGATACGAGATTTTGTGTCCCTGCCGCTTGTGTAAAATACGCGGCAATCGTCTAAAGGCTGCCATCTAAAGTCATAGGACTTTTTTAAGACGTTAAATAACTTCCTCATTAGCAGGACTGGGGTCCGGTCGCCTACCTAATCCCAAGAATCCCAAAATCAGTCTGTGGAGCCTGTACTACTCGTAAGAGGAAATTACAGTCCGTACTCCGTACTAACCTGCCAACCATCATGGTGTAAAAGTCTTTAGCCAAGGCCATAGCGACCCAGCCGGCGACGAAAGGCAACGTCAGAATGATGTGAACAGTCCGTCGGCCCAGGCTGTCGAGCAGAGTACCAACGCACACGCATCCCAGGACCGATGAGATTGGTGCTATTGCAGCTGAAAAAACCAATCAAGTGTCTATTACACAAACTTGACAATGAAAATTCGACGAACAAGTCTACATTGCAGGGTCGTGGTGGCTGTTGGACAGCGTCGAGTTTTCATTATCGGGTGAAAATTGTTTAAGTAGTTGGTGAAAAAGGGCCTGGCTGGCCTAGGCCGGACATCTCATTGAAAATCCAGCCACAGTTTAGACCAAGTTAATGTATGTCTAACGTCGTTACGAAAACTAAAGATCTCGTCTATCTCGTGTGTGTGACAGAGGATAGAGAATTAAGGGAGAGATTATGGAGGAGAGAGTGAAGAGGATCGGATCAATGCAGAAGCCAATGCCTTTGTTACAGGAGAACCCAAGGAGTTTTCTACAGATCAACTTATGTACCGACGCATACAACACAAATAAGGAGTGTAACAATGAGGTTGGTGGACGATAGATATAATTGAGTAGACGGAGAGTCAGTAGAAGGAAAAAAGTGAGAAAAATTGAACTAACCTATCCAAGAGCCAAAGCCTCCGTTCCATGAGAAGGTCTGATCGAGCAGCAGCTTCGGCAGCAGCACTGCGCTGATGCCGTTGGTCAGGCCAGCAGACAAACAAAGGAGACTCGACGCGAGGGTTGCCAGCAGCTGCACAAAAAACATTCGAGTCGTAATTTTTTACATAGATACATATAGTCACGCCCGTTTCTCGGAGGGGTAGACAGAGATATGACATTCTCCATACGTACAACTACGTTTGTATGGAGAATCGAGCTTGCTGCGGACTCTTAATGTTGGATATTGAATAAACACCTGGCTCGATGCGGGGAAATCTTTGGCATTCCCTGTCCCATCTGAGACGGGGTCAATACTAGTATTCATTGTTATTGTTGAGTTGGGCAGGCAACATTTAAGGTGGTTCGCATTCCATACAAAACGTCTTTTGACATTTGCAGGCTAACGGCGTGACATTTTAAGAAACTTATGTGACAAACTTTCATAAATTGACTTTCCATTTGCAATCGTTTGTTTCATTTCGTTACAATCCAACACGTAGTTTTAAAATTAGAGCGTAACGTAACTACGTGTGTATGGAGAATCGAGCTTACTGCGGACTCTTAACATAGTTAGTTACCGTACATACTTTACACACTAAGCTTCAAAGATACAGCTTTGCGAAATTACCAACAAACGTTACGCCGCACTTCTTTTTAAAATTCCTCCATATTTGGAAACATTGTTATATCCTATTATAGAAAAGTATGAGATGAGATTGACCATGAAGATAGTACATCGCTTCCATAATAACAGCAATCTTTCCTGGGACGCGTTTTCTTGTTCGTCTCTATTCATTTCGTTCGTAAATCCGATAATTGTCACTACTTAGTTAATGATGATAAACGTAATTAACTCTGAGGTATTGAATTTCAAGGTATACTTAGGTTTATTTATTTGTTTCTGTTTTTTTGGAAATACTCGTTTTTATTAATATCCATAAACGTGTACAACTTAATTTTAGAATATTATTAATAAATGACTTATGACTTATAACTTATTAGGTACACGCGCATAATAAAGAAAACAAAGCCATTAAGAAATAAAGAAAAGCGGAAATATTTAAAAAACTGCAATGTTATTTGCTTTGTATATAGCAGAAAATAAACCTAATCAATAAAAACTTGATTATGGTAGGTCGCCATTCCGAAGTCATTGTCCGAAACCATAGGTATTCCGAAATTTCAACATCCGAACGTCATTTCCATTTCCGGCCAATAAAAAATTTGGACGCAGATAATTTCATGGAATATATAAATACTGAGGTTAGGTTGGGTCACTATTAGGCCCCCGGGCCGGGGGGTATGTGCAACACATTTCCCCGGCGTCAAAAAAAAAAAAAAGGGTCACTATTAGGCCCCCCAGCGCTGGGTCCGATTGCGGACGGCCACCGGCCGGCCAGGACCCGGAATAATAATGGTTCCCGTATCTCGGTCGACCAGTGGCTATGAGGAATACCCGGAGGTTTTAGTCAGTAGGAGTCTGAGATAACGCCTCGCTCTTCCCCGTGGCGCGGTGGATTCCATGAGGATTTGGTGGATATATCTTGAAAACTCAAAAATTCCTAAATATGCTTTCGCTCAAATGACTCCTCGGAATTATGAAGTGTACCCACAAGAGACACGTGTAAGTATACTTAAAACTAGTTATGAAGCGAATCCTCGAGAGAATCTGTGCTCCATATAGCGGAGACGTTTGGGTAAAACCGCGTGCACCACCATCTCACTCTAGGTCTAGCTAACTACAATAGCGGAGTCGGTATTTCTCGCTCGTCTGTTCCTTTTGTTCCCCGGGGGACTTTCCCTACGATCCTACATCCCTTTATTAGGTATGCAATAGAGATCAATCAGAGTCAGATTTGGCAACACGCATGGTGCTCTGAAGGTGCAAGTGACCATTTATCACCAGCGAGGCCGTTTATACGCTTGTTTGTCACCATCGATCGAGGTTTAATAAATGACAGCTTAACGACATTATATCTTTGAAGACACGTTATGTCTTTGAAGTAGGTAAGATTACGACATTCCTTTATTAGGTATCCATAGAGATCAGAGTCAGATTTGGCAACAAGGATGGTGCTCTGCACGGCTATTACAAGACGGCGCGCGAGCTCTCTCGATTTTTCTCGCACTCTCCGTCTCTTTCTTATTAGAAAAGTTAGAAAGAGAGGTATAGTGCGAGAAAAATCGAGAGAGCTCGCTCGCAGTCTTGTGATAGACGTGCTGGAGTTGCAAGTGGCCAGCTTATCACCAGCGAGGTCGTATGTACGCTTGTTGGTCACCATCGATAGAGGTTTAATAAATGACAGGCTTGTTTGTCTTCATCGCTCGTGGTTAAAAAAATTACAGGTTAACGACATTATGTTTCTGAAGTAAGATTGAATTTAACCTCCCAGAATGCGAGGTACTTAAATCATTTCACAAAACTGTACTTAACCATGGCATGAAACTGACCTGATTATAAAGATGACCGGAATCCTTGATTTCATTCTTCTTAATCGCGTCGAAATTATTGATTTTCATTAAAACTCCTATTTTTTTATTACGCATATATAAATTCGAAATCCGCAGAGATCGCACTCGGAGACTTGAATTTCAATAAGGTGGGTTGATTTTGAATTTCTTAAATATGTGAGTTGTTTGCACACGGAAAAAAAACTGAGACGAGAGTTCAAAAATGTGTTTGAACTGTATTTTACAATGCAATTTTTCTATATTTTTCTTAAAACGCAGCTACACTTTACAGTGCCTCATTAGCTCATTACCAACTAAATTATCATTCAATTACCTTGCTGCCTTAGACCTTTTTACAACTCAGTTGAATTGATACCAGAAAAAAGGCGTTTTGTGTAGTGATCAATCAAAATGCCAATTTCGTGAATCGATTAAGTTGCGACGGGGGGAAAAAACAAATTATGACAACCCTAAGACGCTAATTCTGGTGTCAGTCCGTGCCATAACTGGTCAGACTGACAAGATAATGATCGTGTAACCCTCGGACTGACGGACTTATACCCCAGACTGATGAAAATTAAATACTTTAAAAAATATTCGTCAGTCCGTTGTGAATTACAGGAAACTGACAGGAGACTGATCGTGTAACCTGTTTGTGTCATTCTAGTGTCAATCACCGTCCGCGCCAAAATGGAAGAAGACGCGTTGCAAGAACTTCCGCCAGCATTAGCCAGCTTCTCATCCACCGTTTTCTTTGTATGCGTTTTTTTAACAGTACAGCAAAAATTAACATAGCACAGGCCTTTTTTTCTTTTTAATATGGATTTTCAATGGTGACTAAATGACTGTTGTGTTCTGTGTCCAAACGGCGACTGTTGCGAATGAAATAGAAGTCTAAGTAGCGCCGCAAAATGGCCCCACAGAATGGATGCCATTGCCATTGCCATTCTGCGGGGTTGGGGGCGGGGTGTCAAAACGATGATAAACAGCCGTTAAATTCGAACTTGCGCATACCGGGTTTAAGGCATGTTTGTCTTAGCTCGCATTCTATGGTTTTTTCGTTTGCTGGACTGCTGCCAGTCTGGACTGATCGTGTCACAGTCTAGACTAGGGTTGCCATACGTCCCGGTACGCCGGGACATGTCCCTGTTTGAAGCATGGTGTCCTGGCGTCCCGGCCGATAAGCAAATTTTCCCGGTTAATCATAGTTATTTAATTGAAGGCTGGTTTTGGTAAACAGTAATATACCTACAATAAACGCGACTAACTGGCTAGACTAATCGTACGTGGATAGATAGAACAACGCTGACACTTCCGTTCACGTTTCACGAATTTACGTCAACAGTGTCAATACATTTCAAGTTACAATGCCATGTATAGATGAGAATGATGTTATATTTATGTTGTTGATTATATTTTGTGTTTATTAAAAAAATACCATTGTGATAATTTTATGTTTGTTGATTACATAGTGTGCTACTTAAAAACACACAGATACTTAATACTTTAGTTAATGTTGATTTCGTAAAAATATGTTTCTATTGATAAAGAAACATATTTTTACGAAATCAACATTAATTTTGTAAAATTATCACAATTAACACATTCAGCGGCAGCGCATGCTACACGCTGCGCTCGTAGCCGAGAACGTGCATCTTTGCCTTTGTAGCGGAAAGCGCCAAGAAACAGAAAACCAAAAGAAAAAAAAGCCGACTGGCGGGTCGCTGGCATTGAATGGCTGTGTTAAAAGTTGTTTTGTGTTTAGGCAAGGACTAAACCTGAAAATTATTGTTGTAATAAAAGTTGTTTTTTTTTCACCTTTACTAGTTTTTCTTTAAATGTCCCGGTCTGAGTCCCCACACTTATGGCAACTCTAGTCTAGACTGAACTGACGCCAGAATTAGCGTGTCACCACCGATGTGATGGAGGTGGGAAACGCCATAGTCCCTTTACCTACTGCTCACACGGCGTGTCGCGTGAAATTACGTAAACAATGCCGAGTCTTAGGAATAGGCAACAGTGTCCAGTAAATATTCGAAAAAGTGATCTGAATAATTACTTAAATAAAAAAATTCAAACTGTCCCCACAAATACAGCTAACTAGCTTCTGCCCGCGGCTCCGTCCTTCCCCGGGATTCAAACATCTCCATACCAAATTTCATCTCAATCGGTTCAACGGTTAAGCGTGAAGAGGTAACAGACAGACAGACACACTTTCGCATTTACAATATTAGTATGGATTAATATGGATCTCTCTCGATTGCAGCAAGTGTGATAGAGATGGACATATTCGAATTCGAACAACGAATTTAGATTTTCGATGTCAGTTTTACCAAACCGTTTGTAATCGTAAGCGGTGTTCTTTAAAATCGGAATGAATGGAAAGTTTGACAAGTTTCTATGGAATGACAGCTGCCGCCGCCATATTTAAGGCCTCCACACACCGGTTGCGGTAGCGGCGCGAACGCGGGACGGTCGCGGGGCCACGCAAGTTGTAAAACATTGAAAACTACACTTCAAACACTCATCGAACGCGAGCCGGCCGCGGCGCTAAGTTACAACTCGGACAGCGCGGCGTGAGTCGTGCGCGGCACGTGACGTGCGCGGCGCGGGTCTGACGAGGTGCGGGGGTGGGAAGAGAACCGGTTCAAGCGCGGTGCTTGAGCTGATAGTTCCGTAAGTAAAATGAATGCACCTTCGCTAATTCCCAAGAGCGCGATATAATCTAATAATAATAATAATAAATCAGCCTATATACGCCGCACTGCTGGGCACGGGCCTCCTCTCATGCGGTGTGAATATACCGCTTCAACCGCGCCCGACCAGCGCCGCGCCCGACCAGCGCCGTTATTAAACACAATGTTATTAAACACGCGTGTTTAATATCCAGGATTATGAGCCTAAAAGCGACACAATAAGAGGTACGTTACGAGCAATTGAGTTGAAAAATTATTTTTGTTAATTAATTGACTATTTCTTTATGCATATGATATAGAAACGTTTAATTTAGTAAAACTATTCACTTTTGATAACATTTTACATGATTTAATAAAGATAACATTTTAATTTAAAACGTCAATATTTATTTTATTTTGTATTGGCTGTTTAGAGATTTCATCTAAGTCTGGTTTAACACATGCGCGCGCTCTGCGCAAACTTCACGAAAAAAAACTGTTGCGCGCCATTATAGGTAAAATAAATATTTGTAAACATTGTTTGGTTATTATAAAAAATGTTGACTCGTAGTGACAAAAAAAATGGATTTTTTCCTCGCAAAATGTGTTGAAAAACGTCGTACCTATGAAACGCGTGAGTTTTGATAATTACATCCTCCGCTCTCTTATCACGCTCACCTGCGGCTCGCGTGAACAATTCCGCCTCTGATGTAATTATCAACATACCTCACTTGTATCACAATGTACTATTATTGGTCACCAGACACAGTAGATAATAGAAATATAGAGGTAAATTAAACATAAACAATTGGTAGACAACAGGCGGTCTTATCGCTAAAAAGCGATCTCTTTCAGACAACCTTTGGGTGGTGGAGACGATGCAAGAAAAGATGATTTGAGTAGGTGAAAACAGAAAAACAGAATATAAGAACAACTTAAATATAAGAAAGACTATATACACTTACATAAATACAATCATGGTTAGTATTCAAGTAATCCTTTCCAGACTTTTCTGTTTCGTCTCAAATGAAACTGTGCTGTAACTACCCATTGGGGGTTAGTCAAATCAACATAAAATGTACCCAATCGTAGATTAGGCGCGCCTTAATCGCCTAGTGTCTGCAATACGGCCACATCTCAAATGTATTTTACTTTCGAGATGTGACCGTATTGCACTGTGCAATAGAGCCACATCTCAAATGTATTTTATCCTTGAGATGTGGCTGTATTGCAGTCACTAGGTGTTATGAGTTAGGCTAGTTTAAGTACCACATACTAATTGGAATAACTAAAAGCTGTATACCTTGAATCATTTACTTTTGATGACTGCTTTGGCTTTGGAGCCTGCCTTAGAAGCCAGCGGTCCCGGGTTATAATCCCGGTAAGGGCATTGATGAGCGTAGCCTTCAATACTGCGACCCGTTTTGCGAAGCTAGAAGCTACTATTTTACAAGTGTAAATCGGCACTCTCATGGCCAGTTGCTGCACGGCTATCACAAGACGGCGCGCGAGCTCTCTCGCACTATCCGTCTCTCCCTTATTAGAACACTTAGAAAGAGATGGATAGTGCGAGAGAGATCGCGCGCCGTCTTGTGATAACCGTGCTGGTAAGGAGCCTCGGTGTTTGTGCACATTTCGGGAAAGTGGGTTTTATGAGCCTGACCCAAATAAAGGCTTGGTCAAACAGCGGGCGTGACGGGGCGTCGGTGGGGCTCTCTGGCGGGACAGTAGCAGTATGGACGACGTCAAACAGCGCCGTCCCGCTCGGCATGTCACGTCCCGCTGCCGTAAACGTAGTGGGGGCCAATAATGCAAGGCCCAATAATGTACGGCCCGATAATCCGCGTCCACTTTTTGTGGAATGCGTATATACAAAGAGACACTGAGAGACACAAGAATAAATCTTAATAGATGTTATTGATTTCTAAAATGAATTACTTAATTTTGCTATATTCTTTGACAAGTAAAGGAATCTAATGTCAATGTATTTTTCCATGACGCTCTTAGTCAAATCGATGACGTGATTCACGTGATATAGCAGTACTCGTGGTCGAATTGATGACTTCTTAACTCTGGGAATAAGTTTTCATTTACGAAGCTTCTCAGTGCAAGCTTTGTAAAACGAAGCTTATCTTTATACAACACCGTTGAGTTGTTGGCGGTTTCATCCATGGAACTTTTAATTACTTGCTCGCAACGTTTGCAAATAGTCACCATATCTGATGGATAGGTAAGACCACTAGGGTTGCCAACCGTACTATATTATGCCTCCGGGGTGTATTGGCCCAAGTGTCAATATGATTTATATAGATTTTGATTTGGCGGAGGAAATAGGGATCTACGGTGGTTTGAAATTCAAGTTTTTGTATGGCCCCCCGCTAGCCCGTACATGCTCACAGACCATTTATCCTGGTCTAAATTTTCATTAAAGGAGAAAAACTTTGACACCTAATCCCAAGATTTGGCATAAGCAAGGAAGGACCTTGAAGGATTTGGAAGGTCAGATGGCAGTCGCTTTCGTAAAACTAGTGCCAAATCTTGGGATTAGGTGTCAAAGTTTTTTAAAATTTATAATTTCGTAGTGGTTATTCTCTTTGGCCGCCGCGCCCGACTGCAATACAAGCTTAAGACGCTTTAGTAGTCGAATGAATTTCCGTATTAGTAGGCAAACCAAAGGCACCAACGCTTCTACGTCTGCCTCACTTGACATCTTGTTTCGAAATAATACATGAGCGTCGTCCGTACCGTGGATGCGACCCGTCCCGCTTGCGGTGTGGCGTCCACGTTTCCTTTTAAGCTCAGCACAAACATCTCAAATTCCATTCCATCCGTCTAAAACAACCTTAATCACTTTTACTCGCCGCGCTACCGTCCCGTCCCGCTCGCTGTCTGACCAAGCCTTTAAGCCAGGTTTAGACGAAGCCAGTGCTGGCTCACTGGCTTGAAAAATAGGCCAGCGTTCAACCATTACCTACTTAACAATACAATTTCGTTTCACTGGCGGCCAGCACTGGCTTCGTCTAAACCCGGCTTAACTCATCACCATTAGTCACCCATCAGTAAACCTACCTATACATAATACCTAGTATACCTACGTAGTATAGATCCTAACCAAGGACAAGCCGCTGTGGGCGAATATTCCAGACGTGCGAAGCCATTTTTTCATATTTATTATGAGTTTTGTCAAATGTGTGAAAACATTCAGTTCTCTGAAGGACGTGCTTAGGTTATCTAGGATACCTACCAAGGGCGTATCTAGGATTTTGTAAAGGGGGACAAGGGGGCAGGCGTAGACAAAACAAGAATATATCTAAGGTAAATGCTGCATGCTCACGGGACATCTGCCTCTTCTAACCTCGCTACACCCTTGATACCTATGCGAATATTGATTTGGGCTTACTAGAGCGCCAGTATACATAGGTAAGAGAAACAATACATAAATTAACAAACCTCATTTATTGAAACTTAAGCAATCAGTCTTTCGTAAAATAACCAAGAGTTAAAATTAAACTGACTACTTGGTAGTATTATCACCATTGGCGTTCTCCTTAATTTCCTTGCGGACCGGGCCGGTTTGCGCAATTTTCACATTGCGCTCACCCTGGATCTCCGGCGGCGCAACTCTTGGGGCAGTCACAGAGAGCACACCATCCGAAGAAAGCGCAGATTCCACGGTGTCAGGAGAACAGCCCTCGGGCAACGCGTAGCGGCGCTTGAACTGGCGCGTGATGAACCCGTGCTGGTCCTTCTTTTCTTCATGCTTGCCTTCGACGACGATGTAGCCGTCAGCCGTCTTCACAGAGATCTCGTCCGGCGAAAAATGTTGCACGTCTAAGTTAATCTGGAATTTATCTTGGTCGGCCTTGATGCTGGAGCCAAGGTCACGCGCGGCGGTCGCGAGCTGACGCCACGGGCGATAGTATTCCCGTCCCATCAATGGCACCAATGGTCCAAATGTGTTGCTTAGCAAGTCGTCCGGAGTCAATGCGAGACCGAAATGCTGGTCTAGCAATCGGCGAGGACGCTCATAATCGTCGAACAGGAACGGAAGCAGAGACATTTTTATTATCTTCGATAAACGCTGTTTCTTGAAATAAATCGTGTTTTCAGCAGCAGTTGATGCACAGAAATGATGGTTTCCGCGTAGATTGCAATTGTTTGGAATCGCAATCGTTTCAAATTCGTTGTTTGAATTTGATTTGAATGATGTTCGAACGGCGCGCGCCGGCCGTTTTTGTACAGTGGCGCCCTCTGGAAAGGAGTAGAATTTTCGCGAAGGCAGGGGCGCTTAGACGAGGGGCCGCTCGGTGTTTGCACGGATAAAGTGTACACCTTGGCATTTTTTTATGATCGAGATGCACGATAAAAATATTTGTATATTGAACACCGCACAAATATAATGTATATTTAACCATGGTAAATATAAGGTAAAAAAAAAACTACAAAGCTAAGAACAGCGACGAAAACGACAGATGACAGTGAATTTTTTTTTTTTCTTTAGCTCAAATACATTGACACCTAATAAGTCATCGAAAAACTCTATGCTCTATGACTCATAAACGCACTGTTTATAAACAAAAAAATTGCCTTTATTTCAGACAAGTATTTTGTAAGTACATGACATTGATTGATTGATTGATTGATTAAAACTTTATTCATTCGCACAACATACATACCATTAAAAAAATCGAGAAAGCTCGCGCGCCGTCGCGTGATAGCCGTGCTGATTATGTTATTTGACAAGCGGTGACATCGAAATACAAAATGGCAAGGCACGGAGGTCCTATGTGTGTTGCCAGTAATACAATTTGTCAGGTATGTTATGACAGTTATGAAAAAGTGGTACCTATTTATATTCCAATTCCTTCAATTCCAATTCCAATTCCTTATTTTGTAACACAATATTTCATCGTTTTTTCCCCTCTCACCTCTAGTAATCCAAGCGTAAGATAAGATAAGATAAATCTTTATTTGCTATAAATATGGTACAATATGGTGGTAACTTGAAACAACATTGTAATGACGTTCACTTAAGAATATAAGTGAATATTACATAGTGTTTTCACGGTATCTAGACCTTTTATTGACTGATTTGGGATCAAGTCTATATAAAATCCGCATATTAGACGTGATTTAATTTTTACAAGCAATATTTGTTCCTTGGAAAAAATATATGTTTTGGTTGCCTTACAAAGTGACATGCTATAATAAAGTGGCGCTATCATTCTAGTCAACCTAGAAAAATATGGATTAATTTTGAATTAACTTTTTATATCTTCGTGAGCGACCCAAATTATAAAAGGCCCTGACAGAATATTGTAGAACATTCTACGGGAGTGTCAAGCCCTGTCTTTTCTGGATTATTCTTCAGTATTAGTACGCCATCTTGTGTTGAGTAGTCAAATGCCTTGGCTATTGAGTTTAGTTGTAAGTACGTATTTTTTATAGACGCTAGATGGCGCTAATGTAAACTAAAGTAGTGACATCTATTAATAGCTGGAATTTACTTCGAAAAAGTATTGCCAACTGAAATTAGTTGACCAGATTTTCTTGACAGGGATATTTAAAATTGATAACTTACTTATTTATAATACTTTAATAAAGAAAAATGGCCTTTGCAAAATTTAATTTAATTATAATAAGCTAATGAAATTACAATAGGTAAACTTAAAAAGTACGGCAACACTTTCTGGGGCGCGCTCTGCGCTGCGGCTGGTCGAGCAACTTTTGCCGTTCGTTTTTGCAGTAAATGTTTGTGATTACGCTGCTAGTGGCGTGCGTATTTGCATAAACGCTATACATCAGAAAAGTTTTTTGTGCTGTGATTAATATTATAATACTTTTTATATTTTTATACGTATTTAGTGTGTAAGTGAAGCAAGTGCGAGTTTACTTCGTGTCGCACCTCGAAACAATTTGCAGGATTGTGGTCGATGTTGTGATCTTAGTTTTTGTGGATTATACATTAGTGACAATGGCAGACAATACCAAATTGACTGATGAAGAAAGGGCTGATATTCAGGAACAGTTTGCTCAGGTAAATATAGCTTTTACTCAAACATAATAATTATTTCCCGGTCGGACCGGGCCAACTTAATCTATAATTTTGTTAGGATCGTATTTCGACTTATTTAAAATATATGAATGAAAATATGGCTAATATTTGCAGTTTACGCAAGTATTCGCGTATTGATTGCCTTATAAGGAAAGCAATGCAGCGTTTTTGCGCTGTAAATCCGTGTGTGGTCCGGACTGCCTTGAAGAAAATAACCTAGCTTGGTTGGGGGGGCGTGCATATCAACTGTTTTTTTAATTGAATTATTTTACGAAGGTGTCGACGTAATTATGCCAAGGTAGTCGATTATAGTTCGATAAAATCCTTTATACATTGCAGCCGGTAATATTATCTTATCTGCTTGATTTATATCCGAGAGTTGATAGCAGATACACTTGACCCAAGCAGTTATTCAAGTATTCAAACATACATGTATTACTTAATATGAATTTATATACATAATTTTATCCGGGACTGATATTAAACTAGTAAGAACTTCAAACTTTGAAGACCTATTTAATTATGTTTTAACATAGCAATTCACAATCAGCCTATGGGACAACATACAACTATTTTCTAACAAAACATATTCATTTTTTGTTAGAAAGTTTTTACAGCCACTAACACTTGACATGTCACTGGGCACTGAAAGGATAAAAATCATGAAAGAATCCATTCTGAACAATAACTTATTTCAAAATTGTAAAAAAAAAATATTTTTTCATATTTAAAAAAGAATTTGAATATCAATAGAATAAATATATTATATTTATTTTATCTAAAACTTGTAGGTATAAAATAAGTGTCTATAAAGTTTTAATATAGATTGCATATTATTAGCATGTCAAGATTATAACGCCAACTCCATTCAGATATTTTTTCTCTATCATTGGGTCAATACCGCAGCGCTCTGCGTAGCCTGATCTACACTGAATAGTTTAATAACTCCTGATTGTAGTGCATGAATTAGAAACAATCAAGTTAATTAATAACCTTTATTTGTATAACTAAACCATGGTTAATGTAGCATTTCATAATATTTTTAATATGAAACAACTTACATAACTGCGAAATAGGCATGCCGGTAGGCACCCACTCTGTTTCGACACATGTAAAATACTTTTTGCGTGTACCTATATTTAATGGAACTATAGGTTTAATCGTTTATCTTTTAAGCTAATTATAATCCTGTAAACAACAGTTTGTTTCCTAAATAAATTAAATATATATATATATTAAGAATAGCAAGAGGAGAATTTATGCAATGTTAACATAGACAGAAAACCAATAACCATGATAATATTATAATAGTAGATAGCACAGTTTGCATGCAAGCATTGTAGTGTTTCCATAAAACTTCCACAAAACAGAATCCAAGGACATCCTTAAAATAAATTCAACGCAATCAGCAGAACACAATCAGCCTTATTGTAAGAGTTGGCATCATCAGTACATCCAACATTCTGTATCAATCAATATGAAATTATGAAACAGCATTGCAAGACAATTTGAAGCTTATTGTCTATAGCAATAGAGCAGAAAGTTGATTGGGCTGCTGAATGTTATATTGATGAGATTGGGTGATAAAGAGTTTTAACTAGGTTAAGGTACTATTGCTATTACTAATGGTTAAATAGTTAGTCTATTGCTGCAATAAGAAGAATCTAATGAGGTAATGAGAGACCAATAGCCCAGTGAGAGGTTTATCATTGTTTCTATAATCCATACTTAATAATATAAATGCAAGTGTGTCTTTTTGTCTGTCTGTAAATATGTCTATCTGTCTGTCTTGAAATTTGGTACAGAAATAACTTGAGTCTCGGGGAAGGTCTCCCGAAAATCATCCCCTAAGGAGGTGAAAGTTTATATGGACTACAATATAAACGAGTTCCATGGAATCGCGGGCAGAAGCTAGTATCTTATACTTTCATGACCTTCCAGAGTGTAAGGTACCACTTTGTCGGTAGTCAATAACGCGCTATAAATATAACAATCAATATATGAACATCCTTATTTATTCATTTATTTAATCATATGGCATTTTATGATAACAGAAACAGGATAAATACAACTATAAATTAATTTTAAGTTCCTTCAGCGACTTGATGGCCATTTCGCGAAGGGTGATCAGGTCTTCTGGAGGTCCATCCTTATTACATACATACATACATATATTCACGCCTTTATTCCCAATAGGCAGAGCACATGAAACGTATATTCCAGCTCCACTTTTAGCATAAATGTGGGTATAAAAGATCGACAAAATGTGATATTGCAGTGATAGGTTGCTAGCCCATCGCCCACAACACACTTCAACCCTGGTCCCTTAGTCGACTTTTACGACATATCAGCCGTCCAAAAAGACGTCCACTGCTAAACTTAGGCCTCCCCCAAAGGGTGCCACAATGACTTAGAGAATATGGAAGCCTCCCAATTTATCTATACTAATATTAAACTGACTGTGTGTCTGTGTTCTATTATTATTATTTTATTATAGGTAGCTTTATGTAGCCAAGGGTACAAGCCTCCTGTCCGTGTTATCCTTTCACAATTAAACCATTGAACCAATTGGGATTCAATTTGGTTTGGTTTTGGTTTCAGCTCCTAGGAAGGACATACTCCTGTTCGCCTCCCTTACCAATAAAATTGCTAATAACAGTAAAACATTCATAACTCATGAATACCCGGTGGTTTACCGGTTACATGGTCAGTTTCAGTTAGCGTCCACCTGAAGGACAAAGTTTCTTCAATTAAATATAACAACATATCTATGTATCCTAGAAAACAGTGAGCTAATTTCAATTGTTTTTTTATTGAAATAATAGGAATATTCTAAAGAAACCTCTCAGTTGCAATAATGGAATAAACATCCGTTCAGTTTACCAACTCATAATAAGTAACTACCTATACCACCTAATTTAGTGTGGTTTGCAACTGCAAACCACACTAAATTAGGTGGTCGCTAACTTGCGCAAATACCCTATATTGAATTGCATACTTTACTTATTATTATTATATCTAGTTTATTCAACCTAGTTCACAAGACTGTTTTTTGCCATCTTTAAATATTTACACCACATTTACACCTAGTATTGACCGTCTATGTCACACATTCTTGGATTCCATGTATTATTATGAATTCTTGTTCTTTGTAACATTAAGTACGATGTTACTCATCCTATGCTGGATAGATATAGGTATGTATTGTGTGTTACATATGTAGGTACATATAAGTGTGTATGCGTCATTTAACATTAGTAACATTACCCAAGCGGTATTAGCTTCGTACCACATGTTTAAGTATTCAAAAAGCGTGTGTAAGTAGACACTTAGAACTGAATGGCTAAAACATGTCAAGGAGACCCCTTGACATGTTTTAGCCATGAACAAGTGTGCCTATCTGCCTTACGTAGGTATTTTAGCCCATGTCGAGAATGGTCAAATTGGGAACAACTTTGTTTACTTTTTACAACTGAAACTTCAGTATTCATCTAGCCTGTTGTTAAGTATGTACATAGATACGAATGTTCATTCATTTGTGGCCGTGAACACATTGGCCCGCAACCCGCCTAGCTGGCGCCTACACCGTAAGCGATTTCCGCTCCTTAGCGGGAAAACCACGAGATCAGCTAGCAGCGTAGCGATTTTTAGCAGTGAAAGTGTTAATATTAATGTTTGTTGTTGTTTTATTACTAAATACTAACTATAAGTGATCTATATATTTCCAAACCTAGCAATTTAGCAAAAACATGCTAACAATCCGTAACTATATTCATAATGTATTTAATAATAATAGTTCTTTATTTCGGACATTAATATCCATATGTTGTTAGTATACAAGCACGACTTATCAACTATAAGGTGCATGAAGCATGTTAGCCTGAATCATTTCATTTAATAGGTAACTCAAACATTTTTATGCACGAATTTAACTACTTCGTGATTCTTACTGAGGCTCTAGTATAAGTTTTACCGAAACAAAACTTTACGATCCCGTTTGCGTTTTTCCCCTTAATTTGTATGGGATTTGACAGCTAAACGCGAACGCGGTTGTAACGTTTTGTTTCGCTAAAACGTGGGTAAAACTTATACTAGAGCCTCTGATGTCATTCATAGCATGTACTGTTTTTTAATGTTTACTATACCTTATACTACAGTAGTACTGATGATATAAGCTGATGACTAATCATAGTCACGACAATGACATCAACATCACATAATTTTCACTATCAATTCTATAGGTATTATTTCTTGAAGTACCTACCTAGTATTTAGAAATTCCTTAACAATAGTAATTATGAAAGAGGCAAAACATCACCTTCACCGCGATTCGTTTATTCATGTTTTTACTACGACAGTGGCAAATAAGCATACGGTCTGCCTGATGGTAAGCAGGCACCGTAGCCTTTGCACGCTTGCGAGTCTATTCTACAAGCGCGTTGTCGACCCTTTTATGATTTGAGGATTCTTGTTTTCCTCCTGTATTTTGAGGACCAATAGAATTATCCCAGAAAGTATTCTGATAGTTTGTTTGCAAGGAAGTATGAAATGGACCATGGAACTTTGTACGGGAATTCACCGCGGCCGCAGCTACTTAGTTTATCTACATATGGATTCGACTAAAACCCAGCTGTTTATACAAGAATCTCAAGTGGAAATGGAGTAGCCTTAGCAGTCAATCCCTGGAAGTAGCACTCAGTTTAATTTTAGCGTTACTTCCACGTGTTGTTTGACGAAACGCAGACAGGTCTGGGGAATTGTTTACAACACTCACCTACAACTCGCCAGGCTAACCAGTGTAGGTACATCTGACCTCTAGTTACGCAAAGTTAGTATGAATGCAAAGATCATGTTATGCTAGGAACTAGTGGGGAGATGACTTGATACAGATTGTGATTGGCTTAGTTGGAGTGTAAACATTCGTACGATGATTGAAATATGTTAAAGTCCATGGTTTTTCTGTGGACTTGGGCCCTTTTTGTTATAAGATAGCGTTATATTACGTATATTGGAGACTAGCTTCCGCCCGCGACTTCGTCTGCGCGGACCCGGGATAAAAACGATATTATTATATTATATCTTAATCCAGGCTATAAACTATCATCGTGCAAAATTTCATCTAAATCGGTTGAACCGTTTAAGCGTGATTGAGTAACAAACATCCAAACATCTAAACTTTCGCATTTATAATATTAGTAGGATGATACTCTTAGTTATATTAGAGGAAGCCTGCGCCCGAAAGCACCTATCATCGATTAAATGAGATCCCATATCCTTGCGTAGGATGATGGAAGGATGAAAGTCATGTTACCAAAAGAGAGGTCTAGGAAAGGTGGATGGTATGTAGAAGACGAAAGAAGTGAATGATTCAAAGTTATTTTTGTATTACGGCAGTGACAATGATTAATATGATTATGATATTTATGATTCATCGGAACAGTTATTTTGAACTTTTTTGTTCACGAAGTGTTGCCATTGATTCAAAAAGGCACATGTTATATTGGAGATGCGCTTAGTTATTTTTGTTTTATGGGAGTGATAATGACTATCATTCACCGGAGCGTAGTTATTTTGAACTGAACAACTTGTTTATTGCACAAGTGCGCAGTTAAAATATGCCTTTATATCCATATATTTAAGTAGGTTGTAAGAGATAGAGGCTTATGCTCAGCAGTGGGCGATTAAAGGCTAAAAATGATAAATGATGATGTAAGAGATACGTCCGTTCGAATACTAATCTAAATTATGTTCTATTCTGTTCTAGTACCTACTATAAATCTCAAAGTAACCTTTTTGACGCGTTGGTAAAGAACATGTGATTCTGGAGTTATAGGCGTCCAAAAGTTACGGTTTCCACGTATCTATACGAACATTATAAAGAGGAAAATCTGTGAGATTATAGCTTTGTTAGTTTGTATGGGTAATCTTGGAAACCGCTTATCCTATTTCAAAAACTCTTTCACCTGCGTGTAGAATGGACTTTCTGGGTGGTTACAGGCTATATTTTATCTCGCAGGTTTGCGTGCGTTATTTCCAATACGTACGGGCGGCTAGCATGTTATAATTATACTCATGGTATAAAATAACGACGTGCAACAGTAAATGAATCCAATTAGGAGTGTTCTTGGCGTGCACGTCTTTAACATGTCACGGAGATAAGTTATCGCCTGTTCATTAAGTAATGGAATGCAAGGGTACATTTCTCTTTTATTGCATATTTTGTTTTACAGAACAGTGGGAATTTAAATCTTACATTGTTTTTCTTGCATTCACACGCCTTACCGCAAATAGGTAGGTACCTAGTTATGTACCGTATTAACCAGTAACCCCGTAACATACAGTTAGTTCAAGTAGGTCGATTTAGGGTGAGTTGCACCCTAATTGTAAGCGGTGTTCATTAAAATCTGAATGTATGGAAAGTTTGACAATAGAATGACAGCGGCCGGAGCCGTCTTTAACGTCGATCGGTCTTTAATGACAGCGGCCGGAGCCGTCTTTAACGTCGATCGGTCTTTAATCGTAAGTAGGTGCAACCCGCCCTTAATATCGAAGAGAGTACAGTCCGTGAACAATTTAGAATAGAATAGAATAGAATATCATTTATTCATGACAACAACACATACATACACATTTATAAATCACAAATACAAAAGAGAGAACAACATTGCCACGAAATGGTTCCATCTCAGCGTTGTGCTGGCCTGGAATTTGATAGGATTCAGGTATAAGTATATTTCGCTCTCGCTTGGTCTTAGAACACGTATGATAAAATGAACGACTTAACTCGATCCCGTATACTCTAGGAGCTCACGGAATTCGTTTTAAACGTTATATTTTTTTCCTCTATTGTATCGGAGTATTATTAGTAGGAGTATCATATTGTTATTATATTGTATATCAGTAGGTACAGTCAAGTGCAAAAATATGTATCGTTTTAATCAGCATCAGAATACGCTGATGATGTTGAGGAGTACAAACGTGAAAATCTTCAGATACTATGAACAATTTCTCTTCAAGCCAGTCTTCAATGCCTTTAAGAGTCCGCAGTAAGCTCGATTCTCCATACAAACGTAGTTACGCTCTCATTTTAAAACTACGTGTTGGATTGTAACGAAACTTTGCATATACAATGACATAAGGTATATCGATGTCTGTAATTAGTTTATGTAGCTTCAGATACCATGTTAAAAAAATACAGCGAATTTATTTGTTATTTTTTTTGCTTTATTTCGTTTGTTTTATACACTGGAACCATATAAACTAATTACAGACATAGATATACCTCATGTCAATGTATGTGCAAAGTTTCGCCACAATCCAACACGTAGTTTTAAAATGAGAGCGTAACTACGATTGTATGGGATGGTGAAATTCGGCCGAGCTTACTGCGGACTCTTAAGGTTACCAACGAAAAGTACAATGTTCTCAGATCCTATAACGTGGACTGTAGGCATAGGCAGTTACCTGCAATAACTGCTAAGTGCTCCAAGTGCCCGTTTTACGCAGAATGTCAGTGGGTACATACTTAGCAACACTAGACTGGTTTCGAACCTGAAATAGGTCCCAGCCCTCCTAATAGATCATTAACGCGATCCAGCTCGTTTGAGTTAATTGTCTGTTTTTTCCACCTGACCTTAAAACTTATTTAGTTTCGCTATCCGATTCACAATCATCTTATCACTAGCATATCTTGACCTCAAGTCTCTTAATAACTATGCGTCATTAGAGGTCAAGTTTACAGTGGATCACATGTTTGGTCGGTAAGTGAATACCGCTGTCCTAACAGCCGTAATGAAGGTAATTAATGTTGGTTGCCAGCGATGGTTCGATGCAGCGGCCTTGTTGAAGAATGTGGTGCGTGACGTAAGGAACAGCATAGTTGTAGACCCATGTGACCTGGGCTGTGCTGGCTACGCGCTAAAGCGGTCACCCGTCACGAAACTAGACCTCTATCTACGCTTGGTTACTACGCATCGCGGTGTCAAGATATATTTGTGGGTGAGCGTTGAGGTGAGCTTAATACAAGTTACAGAATAGGGGACTGTTTGTGATATTGTGTCCTTATCTAGAACTGAGTCCTACAGTAGAGTATCCTCAGCTAGAATTATTGGTTCGGCAATCGCCATTTCACTTTTTAACCAGATTTTGCCTAAATGTTGGATCTCTTTAGCACAACACATTGTTCTAATTACGGTTATGTAGATGCGAATTATAGTACGTTTACTAAGAACCCAATGATACTTCTTAGTAAAAACAAAACGAACTATACTCTGGTATTCTATTATCCTGCTCCGGTAAAAACCGGGATATAGCCCCACATGGATCAAATGTGAGCTAATCTGACTAGCTCCTGTGCAAATCGATTAATTTGGCCGATTTGATCAAATAAAAATAAGAACAAAACAGTATTGAACTAATCTTGGAGTAAACTTTACTCTGGTTTAGTTGAATCGGCGTTAAGTTAAGTATTATTTTCAAAATTATACTTCATTGGCGTTGGCTTCAGAATTAACAGATATAATGTGTCTGTAATATAAAATTTATCTATCGCAGTATAATGTCAGTACCTAATGGCGCTCTTACACGGGCGATTTTTCGGGCAATTATTGCCCGGCGACACGTTGCCGAAATTAATGGAGCAATAATTGAGCAATATGGGGCAATTTATAGAAATTGCGGCAATATTTCGGAAATTATTTCTCGAATTGCTCCATTCATTTCCGTATTGCTCCATATGGCCGACTACACTTGCCGTAAATCCAGACGATTGGAAAATTCAAGGTAATTTTTATTTCTATCCCGTACGCACATATATGCATGTCCCATTCTTTTTCTAGTAGGGCGAGCGCAGTCCGGGCGTAGGGGGAGGGGAAAGGGGAAATAATGGGATAGTAGAGTCGGAGACTCTAAATAAATACATTAAACTTTTGTGTGAATCGCCAGTAGCCAGAAATCGAAGGGTTATGTATGTAATGGCCAGTTTGATGGGTGCAGATATTGGGTCCCTCATATTCGTCGTCTGTTTTGTAATTAGTGGCCCCAATTTATTTAAAAGTAATTCAGAATCACTTCAGGACATCCTTGTGAATTTTTTTAATAAGACGTTCGTCTAATTCCTTAATTGGTTTTCTTCTTCCAAGATATGAACGCATCGATACTCGTCTATTTCTCTTTTTCTTTTTTAAAGCCAATATTATAAATGCACTGCAAGCTGCCGCAGCTAGAATTACCTTGACCATAGTTCAGAGTCAGAGAGATTTTGGGGCGAGTGCGGTGCGGTCCGAGCGTAGGGGGAGGGGAAACGGCGCGATCGCAGTCAGAGTTGTTGCTCCACTGAATTTCTCGTGTATGAACGTATTGCCTAATAGTTTCCCGAGTTGCTGCATATGGGGCAATTTGAATAGGGCCAGAATGGCGCCATACTGGAGCAGTGATTGCTCCATTTTGAGCAATATTCGAATTGCTTGAAATGGCCGTGACGTCAAAATTGCCCCGAATATCCGGCAATTCGGCAATTTTTATCGCCCGTGTAAGAGCACCTTAAGATAAACGAGTGAGTTGACGCCCTGAAGTGTACTAACCTGACATACAGACCAATAGACATTTGATGGAAAAAATAAATAGGTGCTCGTTTCGAAATGGTAAATTAAAGGTATGTAGTTCTCTTGTTGGTAGTGGTTAATCCAGTTTAATCCACAATAACGATGGTATTTTCATGTAGGAATGTTACCTACCTAAGTGTTTCCCGACCGCCACTGTCTAACTATGAGGCATACCTAAAACTCCTAAAAGTCTTTACATAAGTGCGAAAAGGCTATATTGGACAATTCTCGATCGCACACATAAAGCAATGCTGCAACATAATAACATACCAATTTATTCAAATTAATTCATTGTCCCCCAATAAGACAGCATCGTGACTAAAGAGCCAAAAAAGTTCGCAAAAAGTTTCTTCAGAACTTCCCAGCTTTGCCAGACCTCCCTGCTCCCCGCATTTCTAAGCTGTAAAGTGGTCTTGCTGTAAAAGTATGACCTGCGAGAGGTCTTGCTTAGTTGGACAGTACAGTTCTTAATGGCGTTGACCGAAGACTAGGTACGCACGGGTCAAGCGTGACTGGCTCTCTTTAGAAGGGTTCTGTGGGTAATTATAACGTTTATAACAAAGGCATCATCCATAGGCTATCTGAAATTCAATCTTACGTCTATGTCACAAAAAATGTCTGGGAAATACTTTTCGTTCTTTATTTATCTGGAAGCAATTTTTGAAATAACAAATATTACTACAAAATGTAACGCATTAGCTATAGATTGTGGTGTATAGTTATTATGGCGGTCTCTTCCTACAGGGGAGTCTAATTGCTAACATAGAATACCTATTATCGATAAAAGGCTAACAGTGGTAATGCCGACGACAATCAAGTATCATAATGAGTGTGAGTATCGTTAGAAGTGACCATCTGATAAGACTGTTGTTCTGAAGGCGCCACAATTCCTTGTCTATACATACTGCGTGGAACGGAACGATGGACTTTCCCGCAAGAGGGGGATTATTGAGCGTTAGTACGTCACATTTTCCATATAAACTATGTTAATATTTCCAACCGTTTTCAAGTTAGAGTTCATCAAACTTTTGTGCAAAAAGCTGGATATTACAACCCTAACGGCCCTTCAATGCTCGCTGCTCACCGCGGTCGCCGTCGCTAGTCGCGCGAAGTCGTGGCAGGCCGTTAGGGTTGTAAAATGCAGCTTTCTGCACAAAAGTTTGATGAGCTCTAACTTGAAAACTGTTGGAAATATTGACATAGTTTATGTGGAAAATTTCAAGTACTAATGCTTAATAATCCCTCTCCTGCGGGAAAGTCCATCGTTCCGTTCCACGCTGTATATATTCTCACTGACAAATCGAATACCATAATATGATGATGTTGGTGACAAATAGAAGAAATACGACTAACTTAAGTGGAATACCAAAAAACTATGTAGTATTAAATGTACCTTTAATCTAATTATTGTAAACAATTCAATGTATTTAATTATTTATTTATTTATGAGACAAATTAAAACACAATTAATGTATTGTTCTTGAATAAATGAACTATGAATCGAATGTCTAACCGATATGCCCACGAAAATATTCTTTCACTTATTAAAGCTACGGTACTGTCAGCATCATAAAATTAGTAGCAGCTAAAGTAGCCAAATATATCGTTTCTTTACACATCCTTTCTGCTATAGTAATAAAAACGTGTTGCGATATATTTGGCTACATTGACTTCTCCAGACTATATGATGTTGACTGTACAAGGTTACATATTCGTTCATATTGAATAATATTTAATGTTAGTGAATTCGGTTTCGAATTCCCCTTTTTCATGGGTAGCTGGGTCTCTACCTCTACCTATCAAATAAAGTACGAAACAAATCTGTTCTGTCTTATAAAGTTGTTTTGTAGTCTGGCCTGACCAAGCATCCACGTCATTTAAAAGAAGCTGAGAAACTCATCCTATCTGTTTCTCATGCTAGCACTCTACCCCGAGGAAGTAAGAGACTATGTAGTTTATCTACGACAATATTAAAAACCATGGACGTATTCCTACATTTTCCAATTGGAATACCAATGCACAAACTCAACGAACACGGCACGAGTGTCTCGTTTCGTTATATAAAACTTAGGTATTTGCAAAATGCAAGGCAGTAGCTATTCGATTCACAAAATCATTCTACTCACCTCACCGCTGTGTCTAGTATTACTTGACCCCGAGTCTCATAACAACTAGGTGCAATCGGCTGTTAGACTTTCTACTGGGTTGCCTAAGATAAGTAACAGGTAAGTGTTGTGAATGTCCCGGAATTCCAAAGTAAGCACTAATTTATTCACTGGCAGCAAACTGTTTTGCATGTTGTAATGGAAAAAGCTAAAGGAAAATGTTAACTATATTCAAAGTGGTAGTTAGGTATTGTATAATTAGTTAACTGATGGGTAACTATCGGGAAAATATATAGAACAATAGGGAACATTGTTAGCGATTGTAGTTATATTTGCATTTATGTACATCTTCTAAGATTTTCCAATTATTAGAGACACGCTGATGCCTTCCGCGCACGAGGAAAAGAGATATAACACTCAATTAAAACAACTAAATTTCGATAAACTAACTTGGAGACGTTTTATCAGATTTTATTGTTTGTTAATCTAGTCAGAACGGCGTTTCAAAGCACGCGATAATTTCGAATGCACAGCCTTAACAGCCGACGTTAAAAGTCGTGTGATCTTATGCAGCGTTCGTTGTCATTGAATAAGGATAATAAAGGAGGAAAGAGGAATGATGACGTTTGCATGTATACTGAAATAGGTACAGTAGGTAGTCGACTGTATCCATACTGAAATAGGTACAATACTCGTATTAACGATTGCCATCAACTCAGTATTCACAGCATTTCGCTCTCGCACTCTCTTGTGCGCTTTTAGGTGCCTTTTTACTCCGAGGGAATGCGTTTACACGTGACTACCAGTAGAGACGAGCTAGAGTTAGTCCATTGTGGGGGGTGACTCACCCTTCCCTAAGGAAAGGGAATATAACCCTCGGCAGCGTTAACCGTCACCGCCGTTATATAGGGGAGCAGCATGGGGCCTAACCTAACCTAACCTACCCGATCTTTCTGTTTAAGAGAAAAACGAAATTGTCAATTTCCTAATAAAAATAATTTAAGATACGCTAATGCATAAAAAACCCAAAGAATTTCAATTAAGGCAACGAAATATAATGAAATCAATAAAATGAGCTCAATTCGATTCTAGAAACGAAACGACTCCGTTTCGAACGCGAGTTTGGTTTTATGTCACCGTCATGTCATTTGTCTACCCTATGACGAATGTCCGAAAGAACCTTTTACATCCATCCTTATGCATATGTATTATAATTTATAACTTTCTTATAGGGCCTAATAATAAATACCATTCGGACACCGTGACAGCCCGTCTGTCATCGGGCTGTGGGCTACTTTCACTGGGCGGTTGCGGTCAAATGAATCACGTTTAGTCCGGCTAAATGTTCCCAATCGAATTACTTGTGATTTGTAACTCTCGCTTTGTTAAACTTTAGGGCCTTATTCATAAAAGTTCATGAATGCCGCTAAAATGCCGCTTAAACTCGCTTGTGTCTATCTGTCACATGACGTTTTGTATTTGTGCGAAAGAGGCAAAACTCATTTTAGTTAAACAGAGGTTAGTCAAGTTGTATGAACAAGGAAGCACTGCGCCACTCCCGCTGCCGCTACCGCCGCCGCCAAAGTCGTGGCCGAGCCTTAGGCCCTAAGCAGACTGCGTTTTTTTCACGCGCCGTCTACGCGCGTTTCCCTATCTACCATCCGCTGGGTAGTCGAGAGAAGTAAATTAACCTGACTAAATTGAGAAGTATTAGAAGACTAATACATCCTTGACATCTTATGGGTATCCTTGGCATCCTATGCACAACGTGGTGACCTGGTGACAAACAAAGTTCGCCTAAACGCGATGAGGAACAGGAAATACCTATGTCATTGTATCTCGTTCCGACTTGTTTTAGAGGTATTGTATATGCTTACATTTTTGTCACTCATGTGTCTGTGTAACCTCTTCTGTGATTGCTGCCACCATACCCCTAAGCTCCCTATTCCTACTTTACCGCCACGAATGAATACCGTGGGCGATAAGTGTTTCATTATCGGATTATTTTAACCATGCAATATCAAATATCACTTCCGTTACGCTACATCAAATTTCACGATTCAAATGTTCGAAATTAAAAAAACTTTCACGCTTTGCATCACGTGTGATATCTACGTATTCGATATCAATACCGCCTTATCTACACTGTATCGCAAATAAATTGTTATTGAGAACAATTAATCGGGACCAATCCACGCGTATCGAGCTCTAAAACTTGATTAATTAAAACAAGTGAAAATACTCGATAATTTATTGAAACGGGGTTAAAAAGTTACGTTTGTTAAATTACGATTCTATATAACTGAGATAAACGAGATTGTAATCGTTGATAGTTAAAAGCTACTGCATAATTAATTTAATGTGTGTGGGATATAAATAAAATGAAAGCGTATAATTATACTTAACTAGTATTTAAATTCCAAAGCAATTTTGTTTAGAACAAGGTTATCATTTTAGCCGACTTAATCATAAGATGTATGGCTTATAAAATAAATGAGATAAAAAAAAAGGTTATCATTTTATCAATATTTCATCGTTATCGCTTTATTGAAATATATCGTTATTTTACCACTGTATTTATACTTACATTAGAAAATATGAAAATGCAATCTCGTTGAATTTATAGAAAATACGGGATGTGCATCATGCCAAAAATCCCTCTGAATTCATGTCGGCCATGCCTTAGTTGCAATTTGTTGCATAATTATGAAACTTACTAACTATAGATAGCCATCCGATTGCTAACACGTGTTCACGCAACTTGGGGTCCTAATGCCTGCTGAGGGATAGATAGCAAAGGGGTAGAATAATCAATAGCCCCACTGTCTAGTCAAAAACAGCAATAAAAACGGACGCACCAAGTTTAAAATTCATGTACTTTTACCCGACTGCGCGTCCGAAATTCCCGGGGATATAGTTTTTAATCTATCTATGTGGTGTGGTATACGCTATTCTCTTAATGGTCCCAAGTACCGGATACATTTTCATGATTGAAAAGTTTATACATTCGTCAAAACTAGGTCATAGGCTTGTTTTGTTTTTAAAAACGGTCGGGCCTATTAGGATTTCTTTCATTTTTTTATCTTTCATCTTAGGACTAGATGTTAAATTAATGTTATCGTGTATTTACTAAAAGTTCTCAATTCAATAAGAAAGCCTGTTATCAAAATTTTACATCGTTTTTTACGATTTCTCTCTCTTCATTTCTCAGTCTCCAAATTCCACTACAGCTCGGCTTAATTTAGTACAAGAAACGCCTTCTGGTTGTGGTCAGGACACCATCCTTAAGCCGTCCAAATCCTTTAATACGGCTTTAGAACTGCCGAGGTACTAGGCTCGCATAGCTTCGAAGATACTGCACGCACACAGCCTCTATCACGCGCACAAAGCATTTAGTTTTGTTCGCTTTGCTTGGGTCAACAGTCGGTGACTCACCGCGCATTAAGGTGAGAGGGCCGCTGCCGCTCTGAACTAAAAAAAGTCTAATACGATTGTGTCTTGAGCAGACATACGCCATTTTGGATTTCAAAAGTAGCGTGGTGAGGTGACGAGGGTTTTACAAGAATCAGTACTGCGCAGTATAAGAACGCAGTAAGTTGGTTTGAACTGCATACATTTTTGAAACGTTGCTCATTAGGGTAGTACGTTAGTAATGTACTGTGCGTCTGTTTGTTATGATAACGTGGATGTTGATCGAATATGCAGAGTTTACCAAATGTTTTCGTCGAGTGTTAGAGTACTTGGAATGAATCATCTTCAATATTTAGTCTCGAATGAATGAGTAATGATTTATGTATTGCACAAAATCTGTTACCTGTAAGGATTCTGATAGTGCCAGCATTCTTATTGGCTCAAAGACCAGTCAGTTATGTCGAGAACTGACCTCATATAGACGGAAGATTGGCCGAAACGGTGAAAGGGCCGATCCAATATTATGATCGTTAAAACCTAAAGATCATGTGAAGGGTTACAGTTAAACGTAAAAAAGTCTTTTTTTACGTTTAACACTGTCCGTAGTCACCGTTTCTTAAAGACTTGCTCATTCTTACTCGGCTATTTGTCTAGACATTAAGGGTGGGTAGACAAAATCGTCTGTAATCCTATAATCGTATATAATAAGCGGCGGTCGTTAAAATCTGAATGTATGGAAAGTTTGACAGGTTTCTATGGAATGACAGTTACCGGCGCCATATTTAACGTTGATCGGTCTGTAATGGTAAGTTGGTGCAACCCGCGATAAGACTTCGCCACGACGAGTCTCACCTCGTTTTTTTTCTCGTTGCCCCCACGCAGTTTTTGCTCGATCACAAAGCTTAAGCTTTAACTACATTAACATACCTACACAAATGATCGAAATCGAGCAAAAACGCCGAGCATGTCTCTTCGTGGGGACTAAGCTTAAGACATAGCTGTTTGCACCCATATGTAACTACTTAGCACTAGAATTTCACCAATAATCCCAAGTAAAGACTTAATGACGTTTAAAAGCATTTAAGACCTGACCACGTATTAAGAACACGCCTTTGGTAAAGTTTAATTTAAACCAAGTTACTTCTATCGTCCTAGAAATACCTCTACTTAAAGTAATAAATACCTCTTTTAATGTTCATTAATGCGTGTTTGTTTTTCTTAAACTTTTTATTTGCGTCAGTTAAGCGTAGGAACCCGCACCACAAATCGAGATACTAACGCTCTTTAACTTTGAAGATGACAGAACACTGCGGCAAGAAATTTTAAAACCAGCAACGGACACGAACAAAATAAAAAAATCGCAATGAAATAGAATACAACAGACATTTATCGTAAAACCGATCGTGCCTCTGATACTTAAATGGTTTCTGATTTTACAAACACAGCTGTTATACTGATAAAGACAAAATAATTTACCGATTTAGTAACTAAAATAGGTTCGGCAAATATCAAAAAGAGTATAAAACTTCAGGCTGTGCCTTTCCACACTCACTTCTTCTAACATTGACAAGGATATATGTATGTAAACTTATGCTCTTATTCATTAACATCCATCAAACTTTTTGAGCTAAATGCCCTCAAAATTGGCATGTGTTTATCTGTCCCTTAGACATTTGTGTTTGTGAGAAAGGGACAAGCATAACAGAGAGAGGTCTAATTTACTTTTTAAAGGAGGTTAATCCTTATACAGCCCAGTTCCGGGCCGATCCCGCTAAACCCTGCATGCCTTTCCTCAAACGAAATATCCTTCCACCAGCCACTTTAAAAGAGGCCCAACTGCCTCGAACATACAGACATAAACATCCCTGTCAGTCTCTATGGCATTGACATAAGATTGAATTTCACTTGGCATGTGGCAGAGATCTTTTCACTGTACATTATGATTGAGATTATTTAATGTTGCCGACTTTTAAAAGAACTGTCATTGAAATTGGAACACTCTACCTTGGACAGTAGAGTTGCTTTTAGAATGGACTACTTTGATGCAATTCGGCCAACTCGATTAATCTCAAGTTTACACTTGTGTCCTTTTAAATGCGCATGCGCACGAGCTATTTTGTGGGCTCAACCAGCACGCGCACCGTTTCCGCGACGTTGTGCCTTTTGACACGTGCTTGAAATTTGATATTCAGACCACGGTAAGGCTCGCCATAGAACGGATCATGTCTGTGGTAGGGCCGTCGGTTTTGTATGGAGTAGAGAAGCGGAATTTAGTCTGTAAAACAAAACTCATAAAATAGGTCTTCTTCTGCTTATTAAAGAGCTAAGCTCTTGTCGGTGTAGCTCAAAGTAGGCCCTCCATTTACTCCGGTCCCAGGCAACCTGTGACATCTCGATAAGACCTAACATCAACTCTTTTTTTTGAGCTGCTTATGTAGTTTATTCTAGGTCTTCCTCTTCTTCGCTTCCCCTCTATCTTTCCTTCAATTATATTGAGTATGAACTTTCATGTCATATGAGGTGCCCTATCATCTTCCCTCTTCTATTTACTAAGTTTCTCATTAACTGCCTGGTTTGTCTCACTCTAATAAAATAGGTACTAGGTATAAATAATAAAAGAAGCTTGGACACAGTATCTGATACAATAGTAAAGACACCAAGACTGCACCGGACTGCACCTTCAGGAATATTGGCTTATACCCGTAAATTATAAACATCTGGTTTCATGAAAGAAGACAGGCAAAATGGACGCGATGGACAGGCAATCCCACAATCATTTAATTTTAGATTATATAGCACTCATAGCAGTCAATACCTCCTATTTCAGTTATTCACCTGCTGTCTTTACCCATTAGCAATAACAAATCTTGGATGTTTTCTACATAAAGAAGTCTGTGTTTGTGACGACGGTCTAGCTTTAGTCAGTTTGAGAAAAGGCAACTTGTATAAGATTGATTTATTAGAGAATATCACCTTATTCTGAATTCACAGCTAGGAAGTCACTTTTACTCCACCATCACTCAGTTTACTCTGATGAAGTGTTCTCAAGATAAAGAGAGCATGAGAACTCGAGAATACTCTCCCCGCGCGCATATAATTTGACAGCAATGCAAAATGCCTGTCATAAATAACTTTCTTATCTGTCCGTCCGTCCGTGGCGCGAGCGCACGGCTCATTAATCCGGCGACTTGTACGGATCTCATTAATTACGATAAACATTAGCTGGAGGATGGCTTCAAAGTGACCGCGATTCTAAGGGGAACCACTTATGCTGATTGAGAGTAGATTTTGAAAACTTTTATGCTCATAATAAACGTTTAACAAACCTATTTGAGCTCGGGTGCGTTTCCCCTTGATTTACCCCAGTACGATTCTTCTTTCCAGGTAATGCTGGTTAGAACAAATTATGTGCCCGAAAATTTGAGACTTATTTCTTGACGAATAGTTGTTCTTATACAAAATCAAAACCAGATGTATCCGAAGCGAAGTAGTATGTCTTATAATATAAGTACGTAAATGTATACTGTAAATCCAAGCTTGCTGTTATATCCATTAGTCATTCAATCGTGAGACCTTGGGGACCTCATGTCTCCATGCCACGATCGCATAATGTACAATGTACATTTACAATCCCAAGTGTCACTGATGTGATGACTCAGACCATACAGTTTCTGCACAATAGTTTCCCTGTGACTTCTTTTATGTCGCCTTCTCCGGTCACAGAGGTCCAAAAAAATACGTCCATACAAAGATAGATTTAAAAAATATATTAGTTCCCTGCTGTCTGCTGTGAAGAACGTTTTTGCGTTGCCTCGCCTGACGAAGATTTCGCCATACATGACATAGTTCCTTATAGAGCCCATCTCACTCTAAACTCGATTGTACATCCGTTCCTATTCTAGTTAAATTTAAATATACACTACGAGTTATCGTAGCATTTCCATACAATGATCGAGTGTCGTACCCAACTTGGTACTATGCTATTAATAATTTCAATGTTATCGTGTACGCATCCCGTTCCGTTGTGCGTATAACGGTTAACTGCATGCATTGATAAGGGACTTTTCTATTCAATCTTACATCACTGTAAATAGCTATTTGGAAATCAATAATCATTCTAGCCTATTTCTAATATGTATTTAAATTGTAACCTTTTACACGAGTTTTCTCGAAAAAAAAACACGGTAATTTTCGTAACTTCTCTTACTGTACCCTCCATAGTGTTAACTAATGTTTATTTTTATTTACATTTTTTCAAGTGTTTTTTTTTTCAAGTCTTGATTGTAATTTCCAAGTAAACTGCGAATTAAAGCTTTTGAACTCATATCCGGGTCGCTTGGCCAAACTTCTTGCGAATCTTTTTTTGTCAACTCGCTAAGCGACAAGATCAATGTTTGCTCTCCGACGCCTGATTTTGATTCTCTTTTTCTGCCTATAGCTTTAAACGAACCTAACGCGTTATGTTGGTTTATTGTAGGTGTATTATGTGCCGCTTCGATGAGAGCATGATCCATAGTTCGTTGCTGCCAAGATATTCCAGAAGACTTTTGGGGTAGTGCATGTTGTATCTTATGGTACCGCAATGTACAGGGACGACCCAGATGGGTTCCATGGTTTGGTAGTTCCGGGCTTACTAGGAGACTATTCACAACGGCTTCAAGATTACGCTCAGGACACATACCATGTAATAAATTCTATCACTTAATGAGAAGAAAAGATGATAATCTATGTGATAATTGTGGCAAAGTAGAAGATCTAGTCCATATTTTGATAGAATGCACCAGGTTTAGTTGTGAAAGGCAAAGAATGTTAGGAAATTTACTGGCTAATGCTTCATGTATAAATTTGATACTTGCTGAACCTGTGTCTGATGATGCTATGAAAAACTATGTTCTATATTAAATGCCTAGAAATAAGTCCTAACTGCAAGGTATGGAAGGTGTGTTCTCCTATGAGGCTGGCATTGTCACCACGAGTGTTCAAAAGCCTCTTTAAAATAAAAGATTAAAAAAAAAAGTTGTATCTCCTCTCTGAAGGTGGAATGTCCTAGGACTTAGGAGTCCTTCCACCAGGTAAATACATCATTTACGCTCATGTAGTTTGCAAGAGCAGATAATAAATACGGAAATCTCCCGCACCGTGAATGCAGACTATCGACCAGTGAAAATGCGACTTTAGAGGTTTGTTTCAAAACAGGTCAGTGTCCACTATCAATATCAACTTGAAACTAGTCAGAAGTAGTAGTATTCCTCTTTATATAAAAATCGCGTGACTACTAAGGCAAGTGGTCACTGGCTAAATGTGGCTGATAGAAATAATTTACGCCTTGGTTCTTAGTATGAATTGTTGAATCATTCCCTCACTTCCGGTATTAATGCTTTTTTCTAGTAGTGTGTATGATACCATTTCTAGTGAACCTAGATTTGTAATAAAATTTAACGTCGTTTTTATGAGGGATTCATTAGGGTAAATTATGCCATATTTAAAAGTTCTCTTTAATTATACTTAATATGTGAATGGAATGTAAACAAGTTAGATGCTCAGAGTGGTATGTATGAATATTTTACAGAGTCCGAGGGTATTTCTAGTAAATCAGAGACAGTTCATATTATTGATTATTTATTATCATCACAGACATCACTAACTAGTCATCATAGTCAATCTATCTTATATTTTGAGAGGGTGTGCCTTGTAATCCAGTAACCTTGTCGCTTTAAAGTAGGGGGTACTTTGCGTCAAATCCGGTAGTTCTGATTTTTGCAGATTTGTTTATGAATAAACCAAGTTTGTAACCTCGAGCGCCGAACGCAACTTTTTCAAAAATACCATCAAATACAAAGTCAAATACTGGATGTACAGTTACTGGACTATAGTTTTAATTAAAGTTATAACCTGCGCCATTAAAAACCCCGTAAAGTTCGCGACAGGCCCTAAACCGATTCCGATTCGTTATCCGACGTTCGCCCAACGAAGCCGTACTAGCCAGACTGAAATTGGGGTTGTTATTCAATACAATTACCGAAATCTCAACTCAGGCGGACTAGCGTAAGAGTGACCCTCGATTACGCCTGCTTAATAGGAATTTCGTCTAGACTGGAGACACAGTGAGGCGAGTCCGGACGGGTTGTGAATATAATTCATAGATTTTGTGATACGATGACATTTCTAGTTCATTAAATATTTCACCTCGCGCTATTGCGAAATATCGAATAGTCGATAGGTACGTTGTTATATTGATTCGCTGCACTGCCTTCGTAACGTTTGTATTGTCTTATGCTGCATAAACTACTAAACATATTCAAAATATGTAATCAGATTTTGCACATACAAAGCCGAGTCGGTCTTGAAGTTTTTTTTATAATAATAATTTATTCAATAATAACAAAAATATATTTCATTCAAGATAGGTGCTCATACATTTCTAGGACCTGAAGCTTCGAAGTAATGGAATTGAAAATTGTACAGCTCATGGGAGATTTATTTTCGACTTGGACTTTGTTTGACTTCCCTTTGAATAGAATAATATACATGACCACCACAGATCATAGCTGTGAACTTAAGGTTGCCATATCAATATCAAACCAATTTGATCCCTAGGCGAGAAATATGCTAACCGTCTCTTTCTGATTAGAACGCTTAGAAAGAGACGGGTAGTCTATGTCCCAGCGACACAGCTCGCGGGCCGACCTGCTGCACGTCTATCATGCGACGGCCGCGCCGCGACATACTCTCGGATTTTTCTCGCACTATCTCTTGTTCTAAGTTTTTAATAAGAAAGAGACGGATAGTACGAGAAAAATCGAGAGAGCTCGCGCGCCGTCGCATGATAGCTGTGCTGTGATAGCTGTGCAGAACATAATTACGGATCCATTTTGTGCCTAAAGTTATTCAATGGAACACTTGTGTTGGTTTATTTGTTCAGTTTGTATCCGCCCACACTGGAAGTAGACCTTTATCACGTCATTCATTATTTCAACACTGCTTGATATTTAAGTACATTGCACATTTAGTGTCTCCATAAAATACAACTTAGAGCGGATTTTGAGCTTTTAACATAACTACAGCACTTCCAAATGTAAGCAAGAAGTGTCAAAAAAATGTCCTACAATACTACATTTACTTACTCCGTTGGCTCAGTGACCCAAAATGAATCTTGGCTTCTGACACGAGAGTGCGCCATTTTTGTCGGCTCTGCGCTAACTCTTGCCAATTGCAGATTTGGAGCTCGCGCAGAGCCGCCTGGAGCATGTCGCTCCAGCGGTACCTTGGACGTCCGACAGGAGGTCGACCTTCCGGACGGCCTCGGTATGCTCTCTTGACTTTGCGATCTTCCTCCATTCTCTCCAGGTGACCAAGCCAACGGAGTCTGTGAGCTTTGATCTTTCCTAAGACGTTAGGTTCAGCCACCAGATATTCTATTTCCAGGTTCTTTAGGACTCTCCAGTTTCCTTCCGGTCGTTGCTTTGGGCCGAGAAACTTACGAAGGATTTTTTAAACGGCGTCTTGTAACATATTCTCTTCTTTAAGTGTCCGTGTGCATCCGTGCACGGTCGTCACGGTCTTGTAAATACGGATTTTGGCGGACTTATTACAAAGTTTGGTCCTACAATCAAATCAAATATTTATTCTGCAAATAGGCCACAAGGGCACTTTTACATGTCAAACGGTAATTTGAAATAAAATAATAATAACATACACAATAATAATTTTAAATTTGGCAGATTAAGGACCGATATAAACGGTTAACAAACCAAATGTCCTAAGTTAATGAAAACAAAACAAAATTGCAAAATATGACCATTACATTCGATATAAGGTCTGTATCAGCATTAACAAGATTAATGATATTTATTCAGTATTCCAGAGATGTATAAGGTCTCTGAGCGTCCAAACAAACGTCAAAACACTACAATATTAGAAGCGAATTTTGACTTTAAATTAATATCATTATTATTAAGTATCAATCTTAAACAAATCGATCTAGTCCCACAGTAAACTTAATAATTCTTACTTATATACCAAGAAATAAATATATAGGATACTTCCAATCCAATTACTTGTGCTCATCACACAAATGCGTTTACCTGGATTCGAATCCAGGACCATGAGCTTCGTAGGCAGAGGCTACTAATTAGGCCAAAGTGGAAGTACACTTTTTTTCTTGTAGGAAAAAAATTAAGAACTCAAATCTTTTATGCATAGCAATATTTCGACGTCATATGCAATCATTTTAGCTTTATTTACAAGACAGACTAAATCTAACTTAATCTATACGAACCTAAACTACGTGTAAAAAATCGGCCAAGTGCGTGTCGGGCCACGCGCAGTGTAGTGTAGGTTTCCGTAGTTACCTGTCTTTCTTAGTTACATCGACACGCGCGTGCCAACTAAATGGTTGCGTCGGCCAAATTTGTACGAAAGTTGGCCCTTCTAAGTACATTTTATGTTGGTCGAATGTTACTTGGTAACTAGCGGCAGCAGTTGAGAGATCATGTAACTGAAGTATTCGGCACCATGTTTAGGTTCTATATTTGTATGATTAAAACCATATTTTTACAAATGCATTACCTTTGTTTATTTTATTACAGAGCTACATCTTACATGTCGAAATCATGGAGATGGAAAAGAAATGAAATTTGGCTGGTTACCAGTACAATAAAATCATAGCTAGTCTATGATGACACTTAAGCATGCTTTACACTGTTTATTCATATTTAAGTGTGTTTCACACACAGACAAAAAACGGTGTACGTTGTTTGTTTTCTGCTTTTTATTAAATTACGAAACTAGTACTTAGTAATAAGTAAAAAATTACACATACACATTATTACACAAAGAAATGTAATTCCATCGCCCTTTTTTTGATCTTAAAGTGTAGGATGCGCGTACCTTCCCCCACCACGTCATTTGTTGCGCAAGAAGTTTGCCGGCTACTGTAGCATTACCGGCTACTGTAGCATTACCGGCTACTGTAGTAGCATATTTTTGAACAAGCTATCCAACGGTACCCCACGCTATGGGTTAACCGAGAAAAAAAATACATCCTCACTTTAGGTGTAGGGACAGGAAAATTTTTTTTTTCAAGATTTTATTCTTTTTTTGTCGGCGTGATTGGTTTATCATATACCCATGTCGAATTACAGTTTTCTAGTAGTAATGGTTACTGAGCTAAGCCGAAGATGACGGACGGACGGACGGACAGACGGACGGCCAGACGGACATGGCGAAACTATAAGGGTTTCTTGTTGACTACGGAACCCTAAAAAAAGGAATTGAATTTCCTGCAATATGCGCCACTACACCGGGGCGCGGGTGCCCGAAGGGAATTCATTTTTTGCTGCAATTGAATACGGATTTCGCCATTGCCCCAGATCAGAAACGTAAGGAATAAGTTTAATCAGGGATAATGTTTATCTACGTAACTTACTAGTAAACATTTTGCATTGGCCGTATGTAGTTTTAAAAGATATTGGGTGCGTTAAATATACTTTTCATTTCACATATGACTACAAGCACGCTCTTAAAAACATGCAACTCTCGCTCGTGAACACGTAAAAAACGGAATGTGCAATCGGTTCGTTGCGTAAACTTTTGCAATCGAGTTCGATCGAAATTCTACACGCGCCCGCTTGGAATCGAACATTGCTGATTCGAAAATGCGATGCGGGAAAGGAGGTTACGCAGGCTAAGTAGACCAATCATGAAAGGAACCTAAAAATTACGAAATTTTACAATTGATACAAAGAAAATTTCATCATCATCATATCAGCCGAAAGAAGTCCACTGCTGGACATAGGCCTCCTCCAAAGAGTGCCACAATGACCGGTCCTGCGCCAAGAATATTTGACTAACACCAAATCATGGAATTCGGGGCAAAAACGCAACCCCTTCTCCTTTAGTTGACAAAGAAAACTTGAAACGTTTAGTAGCGGAAGGAGACCAGGCTCCTATTTCACCAACTTGACAATTGTCACCTGACAACGACAATTCTCCGTACATTGCTGGTTCCACAAGTACTTCTACCACGTGGGCTCCTGCTATCCACCTTAACCTGAATCACCAATTGTTCCATAGAATAGCACATACACATGACACCCTTTACCAACCGTGTAACACCTTAAGAGTCCGTAGTAAGCTCGATGCTCCATACAAACGTAGTTGCGCTCTCATTTTAAAACTGCGTGTTGGATTGTAACGAAACTTTGCATATGCATATGACATGAGGTATATCTATGTCTGTAATTAGTTTATTTAGCTTCAGATACCAAAGTAAAAAAAATACAGCGATTTTAAGTTTTTCATACAAAACTTTTTTTGCTGTATTTCGGTTGTTTTATACACTGGAACCATATAAACTAATTACAGACATAGATATACCTCATGTCAATGTATATGCAAAGTTTCGCCATAATCCAACACGTAGTTTTAAAATGAGAGCGTAACTAAGTTTGTATGCGAAGGTGAAATTCGGCCGAGCTACTGCGGACTCTTAAGGTCTTAAAAAACGCTCCTCATTCCTTGGAGTAAAAGACATTGCACAAGCTTAAATGCGTTTTAATCTAGATGCACGGAAATGGAAACCTTGATGCAGTTGCAACATTGCATTGTTTTGCTACTGGGCTGGACAAAGTATACGAAAGCGTTTCACCTAGTTATGAATAGGAATTTATACCGACATGACTTACTTAGTTACGAAATGTACCTTATTATGGATATTATACGTTTTTTCTGGGCCTACTACTAAGTGGTCCACTAGAAGCCGGTCTGCTTATATTGGCACCCTAACACTAACTTTCTGCGCTAGTTAGGTAACCTTAGGTCTAGTCTTAATCGCAATTACCTTTCAATGCATTTATCTAAGACGTATGATTCCTCATAGGATGTCAAAAAGTTTTGCAAAATCGCAAAATTTCGTATGTGTCAATTTTAAATGCCCACTAGTTTTTACCTCCTAACTAACACATTGTCATTACATTATTACAGTCACATAGAGTCTACCTTGACTTTTAAGTACCGCTGACATTATCCTACTGAAGTACCAGTAACCTTAAATCCTAATTCTTTATCAACATAAACAAGTTTATGCTGTTCTAAAACTGTCGATGCAACCATCTCAATAATTATAGGTTGTAACCACATGCATATTCAAAACAACTTACGACATTTCCAATTTCCCAATGCAACTCGCTCCTTGTTATGCACCAAGCGTTTTAATATCGTAATAGTACGACATATCCTTTGCATTATTCACGACGTCCATTTTAATTTACACTTACTAGAGAATGCGAAATATTCCGTTGCTCGTTTGTATTAAAATGCGGCCTAAAAAACCTGTATACAAAGGAATTTGAACATTATGCGTAAATTTACCAATTATTAGGCGCAGCCAATTGCTGCATATCTTATTAATATTATAAACTGAGATCTCGGGTACGGCCACGGGGATATATTGAGGTACCTACAAATAAGATTTGAAAGTAAAAAACCAAAGATTGGGACATTCTGAAAGCCGAGTTTGAAGTGTCAATTGGAGTGTTATTGTCAGTTCTCTTATTCGAAATTACGTTCGTTTTTTTCCAAATTATCCGAATTTACCAATTCGACTCGAGTATCTGCCAAAAGTATTTTGAAGTGAAAACTTCTTTAGCGGCGCTGTGCACTTTTTGTGATGGGGAAAAATTGTTAAACTCGCCGCAGGTCACGTGACCGTAAGATTCGACAGATTGAAAATTAGTAAGACGGACACGTCACCTGATCGAAAAACTGTTACAATGTCATTGAGATTTCACTTCTGCCGGCACTCCCGGAGTGCAACCTGGTCCTTTTTTTTTCTTTGAGACTATCTGGCGATTATCTAGAATATCTAGATCACTGGAGAAGCAAATTGTTCTAGGGTCCGTTTAGTACAAACGCGTTGATCGACAAATTCCAGTGCGCTGGGGTGTACAATAAGGAGAACTGCCCTTGCCTAGTTTATCAGGTAGTCAATATGAAATATGACAAACTATAGGATTCGATTTTTAGGGAGTAATTGCGCCCGGTCACGACCTTTGACGTAGAAACCGCAGAGTAGCATAATGTTGTTTGGTTGTTGGTATAAAAAGCCATTAAACTACATTTCCTCATCCCATAGCCGTCAAACTCATACAAAACATCAGATTTTAGTGAACGTAAAGCAGCCTTTAGATCTGACTAAATGCATAGTACTAACTGCACTCACACTCCCTGATTAGGGCGAGTGTCTATCTCCCCTCCTCCAGTTAGTGCACTGCATTTAGCTAGGTCAAAAGCCGCTTAATCTACATTG
Source organism: Epinotia bilunana (assembly GCA_947049275.1). NCBI lineage: Eukaryota > Metazoa > Arthropoda > Insecta > Lepidoptera > Tortricidae > Epinotia > Epinotia bilunana. The sequence continues at coordinate 8,302,467 of OX346275.1, read as the reverse complement.
CCTACTACAACCTAAATGCCAACAACTATAGCCATGTTCTTGTAAACACCTTCAATTACAAAGTCTTGAACTTGTAAATGAATCAGGTGCCGATGTTACCATCTGCCGCATTGACCACGGCGTTCCCATGCCTCCGTACCGCTACGTTCCCATGTCCCGCTTCCCAAATGCCTATTGTGCGATAGTCATCGCGACCTGACCTCGGCGACAGGTGCAGGAACTGAGATGAGCTGGTTTAGGAAGATAGATAACATTCACAAGTCCGTGTTCGAGAAAATCTTGCGTTTGTTCCGGTATGAGTATTTAAACTATTTAAGGATGTTTCTTTAAATTCAATATGCATTGGGAATGGAACGTTGTCTCGGTTTAATGTGACCGTATATCTTGGAAAGAGTATTTGTACTACATTATCATCATATCAGCCGAAAGACTTCACTGCGGGCATAGAGGCCTTCCCCAAAAAATGCCACAATGACCGGTCCTGCGCCACCCGCATCCAGTCTCGACACTCCCGCGACCTTTACCAGGTCATCAATCCACTTTGTGGTTGTACATTAAGCCTATTATTAATATTATTATATTATCGTGTATTTTTCGGATAAGCATTAACTGTATCATATGTTGGGTTTCAACTCGGACAAGACTCATACTGCATAAGGAAAATTATAGCAATACTAGCTTCCGCCCGCGACTTCGTCCGCGTGGACCCGGGATAAAAACTATCCTATATTTTAATCCAGGCTATAAACTATCTTAGTGCAAAATTTAATTCAAATCGGTTCAGCCGTTTAAGTGTGATCTAAACTTTCGCATTTTTAATATTAGTAGGATTAAATAAAAGTCTAAATGATATATGGTAAATTGCGTTAATCATTCTATTATTAAATCATCGTATATTTCCTGGATAAGCAAACTATGTGTCATATGTTGGGTTTCAGCTCTGTCAAGATTCATACTGCATAAGGATACTTATGGCAATATTAAATAGGCTTATGAACATATATGGTAAATGCTCTTAGTGTTAATCGATCCATTATTATATTTTCGAACTTCCTAAGTAAAGTGGCTAACCTCATAAAATAGTACTAAAAGGATTAACTATGCATCATATGTTCGGTTTTCCAGCAGGATAATATAGACAGGCCATGTAACGACCACGTAACGGGAAAGGTAATAACTTATATTTTAAATGTGGAAACCAGTCACCGATGCGGTTTTTCAAGGGACTGGACATATGATTACAACTTTACCAGGGATTGATGATGCACAATTGTACATTAGTTATTATCTACTTATGAATTGTTTGGTGCTTCCTATTGGTTATACATACTTTTATTCCCTTAAACTTGCCTCATGAGTAATATTTTGTGTTAGTTGACGTCTTATTCATACTTGTAAATTTCTTAGGAGGTACTTACTCTACATAATTCTGAAGAATCATTTGTCCGAAAGCATACATGTATTTATACCATGTCCTGTTGAAGGACTTTTCAGGATATAATACTAACCTAAACTTAACCAAATTATATATATTTTATGATATCACCTGCGTCCAAATTTTCGTTTATCGGAAATTTTAAGTCCCGGATAATGACGCTCTCAGTCAAATGACTCTTCGGGATTTTTGACTTTTTGTGTGTTTCTTACTTACTATCGTACAATTATGCGTTGATACAGAATGTACATAACTACAGTGCTTCTGTATTCTGAATTCTGAATATCTAGATTTTAACAGTCAAAATTGTGTATAGTAAATAAGAATTCTTTACCGACGCAAGGAACGATATAGGAGCGCCTATATTATACATTAACTTTATTAAGGGACAGTCAGCCAGGAAAGTGTACCCACCACATTTGAACCCTATTGTATAAATAATAGAGTCGAAAAGTAGACCACTTGGTTTACTGTATGTGTATGCCATGTCCTGCTAGCTCTATTACAAGTACCTAAAGTTGAATATCGTCTAAGGTCGACAGTAACATACCTATCGTTCCTATCAGGAACACTCCACTTATCTATTTATTCTTGATCCAGTTTTAACTGGAGTAACAAACAACTGAGTCAGTGCAACAGCCGGAATAAAGGGTGTAGTACTTTTTAATCGATCGAGTCTTTGGAAGTGGAGAAAATGAACTGTTAGAACTTAAGAATTTGAATGGAGCAGGCAGATGAGGTAGAAAAGGTTTACATCATAAATGAAATAAGTAATTGGAATTAATTGTAGTATCAAAGAAAGTGTTACTACTGAACTATGAATTACACTGTCTAACACTTAAATGTATTCACAAAACGTATTAATGTGGTATGTCATAATATTCATAACTACAACTTAGAAAAGTTGAAAAACCCCCGACATTTTCATTTCAAAGTCCAATATCTCAAAAACGGCTGAACAGATTTTCATGAAACATGGCCAAGAACACTCAGCTTTCGAATAAAAAAACCGCATTCAAATCGATCCATCCGTTTGGGAGCTACGATACCACAGACAGATACACAGACACGTTAAACTTATAGCACCCCTCTCTTTGCGTCGGGGGTTAAAAATGTAATGCCTTCGTGCAAAAGGCAAGCTGTCAGTTTCATACAAGCGTAAACTGTGAGCCCTGGGGTGGAGTATACTTGAGATTGATATTGGCCGAATTGTATCAAACTAGTCCATTCAAAAAGCAACTCTACCCTCCTAGGTATAAGATTCCAATTCCAATGTGAGTTTTATAAAAAGCCGGCCTCATTAAGTCATTTCAACCATAAGGTTTCGTTATTATTGTTTCCTTAAGGATATTGAATGAATTATGATGACGCATCGAACCAGGTTGGTGAAGTTATAGGCATAAGTTGAATTATACCGACCCAATTCTTCGTATTTGAATACTAGCCCATTGTTAAAGAACACAAGTATGAATATAGGTGAAAATATAAATAGATATACCTTACCTCATCATCACAAACAATAGACTCGCGTCACTATTAAGACATAACAATATCAAGAAAGCCAGTTGGATTTAGTAATATAAACATTAGCCATTTTGCCCTCGACTCCATGCAAAATATAAATATTTACTAGTTATCCTGCGCTTCGATAGCCTAGTGGTTCAGGCATGCGGCTGTCAAGCGGCGGTCGTATGTTCGAATCCCGGCTCGTACCTATGTGTTTTTCGGAACTTATGTACGGAATATTTACCGTTAGCTTTTCGGTGAAGGGAAAACATCGCGAGGAAACCGCTCTAATCCCAATACGGTGTATTTTTCCCCTTGGGTTGGAAGGTCAGATTCCTCTATCCTTCTCTAATTAGAGACTACATACATAGTTATTCTTTATTGAATCTGAATAATTTTCTTAAAACTGTCTTCATACTTTTCGTCTCAACCGATGCAGCGCAATAACCCATTATTGGGTTCATTACAACGTAATTTCATTTTGCCTAATACTCCTATAGGTACTTCAAGATCTTAAAAAAATTGTTTAGCCTATAGAATGTAAGCGTTTTGTCACTCAGTTATTTTGAGATCCTGAAGTATTGGAGTATGAGGCGAAAAGCGTTTAGTGTACCTTACGGATCGTGTCGGTTACGCATTTATAACATTAGTTATCAAACAAGACGACTTTCAAGTCAAAGTACCTATTATATCAATCATTATCTATCTAAACACAACTCGTTACTACTGGTAACTCTCCAACACAGCCTTTAAAACCTACTAAATATCACAGTACCGATCACAAAACGGATCAGATTGAGATTTAGGCATTCACTTAGAGCTCCCTAGGTCAATGGTCCCCTAATCGCATAAGCATCGACTGGGGTCCTTGACCCTGCACTGTACGTACTACTTGTGCCTATATGTCTGCCAAGTTTGGCCAACGCACGGTTAGAATGTTAACGTTCAATGTTTTTACCCGCGTGCCTCAGAAGGAGGGTTACGTTTTTGAGCGTATGTATAGTATATACATATATATACGTATTAAGAAAATAATACATTCCAAACGGCTCGATGGGTTTTGCCATATGAGGTGTCGTTAGATTCCTCTTAATCGTGGGAGTGACATAAGATATCCTTTCCAACACAGCCTTTAAAACCTACTAAATATCACAGTACCGATCACAAAACGGATCAGATTGAGATTTAGGCATTCACTTAGAGCTCCCTAGGTCAATGGTCCCCTAATCGCATAAGCATCGACTGGGGTCCTTGACCCTGCACTGTACGTACTACTTGTGCCTATATGTCTGCCAAGTTTGGCCAACGCACGGTTAGAATGTTAACGTTCAATGTTTTTACCCGCGTGCCTCAGAAGGAGGGTTACGTTTTTGAGCGTATGTATAGTATATACATATATATACGTATTAAGAAAATAATACATTCCAAACGGCTCGATGGGTTTTGCCATATGAGGTGTCGTTAGATTCCTCTTAATCGTGGGAGTGACATAAGATATGACATTTGTAAAAAAAAACCAGTTGGGTTTCTTCTTTAAATCTTTACTATGTTAGGGACAAAGCAGTAGCACGAGTTTAACTTAACTAGAGAGTTAAATAGCCGAAAATCGTTTGCTCTATATTAATCCGAATTAATATGATAAGTGCAATTTTGGCTCGCTGTTTGTCAGCCTGCTTGACACCTTTTTACTTTTTAACCGCTGAACTGATTTTGATGAAACTTGCTATGGGGCTATTCATAAATTACGTCATTTCAAAATTGGATGACCATAATAGAGGGGGGGGTCAAAAAACGATGACGTAAGTAATTTATGAATGGCCCCTATGGAGATTGTTAGAATCCAGCGAAATCATCTCGTAAGGCAGGAGGAAAATTCACTTTGTTTGGGGGCGTGATCAAACACTTGAAATAAGCCAAGTCGCAGGCAAACAGTATTACTTGGTGTACTTAATAGGGAATCAATCAGACCGTGAATCAGCTTTGTTTCGTCGAAAGTTACATATTGTTATTGTTTACATACCTAATTAAGTAACGTTTATTTAACAGTAACAATAATCCTATTTTTTTTTTTCAAATTAGACATTCAAGGAAATAAAATCGTCTATTATAAAAAAATGGGACAAAGTGGATTTGTCGTCAATTTGTGACCATATAAGTAGTTCCTGTTAACAATAAACTTAAATAGGTTATAGAATTACAAACAAATCAAACAGTTTTTATTCATGTTTGCCATAAATTATTATAATTTCCTTATCGCTCTAACCATTGTGTTTCGGCCTGTTTATTTTTTGTTAATATTCACAGATTAAACAACAATTATCGATAAACAGTCAATAAACTCACTGACGTAAATCCTGTCGAAGATTATCACTGATTAGATTACGGAACATGGCGAATATGCCACTGTCATACGTGTTACGAGCTTCCATTTTATATATCTTTTAGCGAAATTGTTGAAATACAAGTGTTACCATAGATACGCACTTGTATACCACCTTGTGCACCTTTGAAATCATGAAACATTTTTTTTTGTAATATGTTTTGTTTTGCGAAAATTGGGATTCAGCATTTTCCGCATAATGGCCTAGTTGGTTTAAGAGTCCGCAGTAAGCTCGATTCTCCATACAAACGTAGTTACGCTCTCATTTTAAAACTATGTGTGGGATTGTAACGAAACTTTGCATATAGAATGACATGAGGTATATCTATGTCCGTAATTACTTTATGTAGCTTCAGATACCATAATAAATAAAAAACAGCGAATTTTAGTTCTTCATACAAGAATTGTTTTTGCTGTATTTCGTTTGTTTTATAAACTGTTACCATATAAACTAATTACAGACATAGATATACCTCATGTCAATGTATATGCAAAAGTTTTTTTCATGTTCATTTCAAATTTAACATGAGAGCGTAACTACGTTTGTATGGGAAGGTGAAATTCGGCCGAGCTTGCTGCGGACTCTTAAGTATGGTTGTAATTTGGTTTCGGTTATAGTAAATTATGACTTTCGAATCAGATAGAGAACTTTGACAGTTCTCTATGGGATGAAACAAGAAGAATGGAAGAGGATGCGGTTGATGTGGGATCGTCGCCGGGACAGTAACCTGAGGCTCCAAACTTAGGGAATAGGGCGGAATGAACGCGACAAGCGATCGACCGCCCGCCTGTTACCGGCCGGGCGTTCCTTCAGAATATCATCAATATCATCATGGGATGATATCGGTCGGTCGGTGTAGTAAAATCGAAATCGAATGTTTATTCTGTACCTAAGTAGGCCTCTAGGGCCCTTTTACAAGTTAAACAATAAGGAAAATAATTACACATATGGCATGTTGTGACATGACAGCTGTAGTAGTGTCTTCGGATCCTATCATTCAGAGATGTATAAAGTGTTCAAACTACAATCAGTCCTTCAAATGCGTACTGCGTTGGCAACGCAGTGTTGCAGCAATCTTATTAAGGATGACCGTGAGAATTTGAAGTGCATCAGAGTTACGTCAATTCTTTAGAATAAACATTTAAAAGTTTGTTTAATTTAAATCCCAAGCTGATCCGATTGAATGTAGGTACTCATAAAATTAATTGATAAAATCTAAAATATATTAAATGGTGCCGCAGCAAACTCGTTTGTCGAACGAATCATAACTAAAAACTTCCATAAAAATATCGTACGTCGTAAGCCATAAACGAATAAAGCCCTTGACACACATCTGATAAGTTTAAAGTTGGTCGGAAGTGAGGAAACAGACTAAATATGGTAAGACAGGGCTCGGCCGTATGACGTTGACGTTTCGCTTTAAAAATGCGGTGTCCGACTTTTGACAGCCAGCCATATTACTGGGAAGTAATAACGTCGGATGTGTTATGCCTGTTATAATTACATGTGACTCTTGTTATTATAATGAGGTATAAAAGTTAATAAGAAGCGTTTAAAAATGTGGCGTCTGGCATTTTAACAGCGCTTTGCCTTTCATTGTATCCCCGACTGGGATACAATGAAAGCATGTCACAGAGTAACCGCCATACCACATCGCTGGCGATTTTAAGGCGAATAAAAAAAAAACAAAGTTGATAAAAATAAAAAACCCTTTAAATGTTGGCTTGCTAATGTTAACTCAATATGCTGTGCTCAATCTTTCCACTTTGTTTAATTCATATTCATTAATTACGTGTATTTTTGATTGTATTGTGGGTACCTGCATTCGCCCGAGCCCGGGTTTATACTGCACAGTACCGGTAGCAAATCACTCCTGAACGGTCGGGTCGAGTGAGTCACCAATGTGAGTCAGCCTGTTTGCATAACACTTACGTCGATCCGTAACCGAGATTGTAAACATATGACCGTGCTGAGAATTCACCTAATTCGTGCTATTTTCTAATGTAGGTTGTAAGGCCGCGGTGGCGGAGCCGAGACGAAAGGGTCCGCACAAATATCCTTTCATATTAGCTAGCTCGAACATTACAGCCGGTACCGCCTCTGCGCCGCTCCGCCCCCGCTGTGAGTGCGTTTCGGCCTATTATCGTAAGGCACTGGTCCCACCGCCGGCTAGTAAGCTAGAAAAGTTGGGCGAGTAGCATTACATTGCGGATCTGTAAAGGTCGATTGATCACACTGTGCCTGGTCAGCACGCAATGAACCGTTACTCGCCCAACTTTTCTAGCTTACTAGCCGGCGGTGGGACCAGTGCCTAAGTCGCTAAAGAGGCACATCTAAATTCTTCAAATTGATATCAAAACATATTGTTACAGAACAATAATACTTAATAGCGAATAACAAGTTTTAGTTATTTCCTTTTCTGAGTGTCTTACTTCAATTAGCGAAGCTTTTTTCGGTTGTTTTCAATTGTGTTTGCTAGTTTTACATTTCAAAACTGTTTTGTGACTTTAATCTAACATACAGCATATTTTTTCTGTATCAAACTGTCATAGGAAGGAAATATTAGGCACAATGAATACTCATATCCTGCTAAATAAGGAATATATAATAAACGTATTACGGGAAACTAAACCATCATTAAAATAAAGTTGATAAGATACACTATCAGAATGATAATGTTTATCGGCAGACATTAATATTTATTACACGATTTTTTGAATATGAATTACATCAATCTGTCACAGATAATCTTCTCCCGTTCCACTTGAGTCTGACAGACAGCGATGCATTTATGTACGAGTAAAGACGGGACGAAGCGATTTCCATGCTAGGACAGCAAGCAACGACGCTGTATGTTGCGCTCTTTGGCGCATTTAACTGCCTTTATATGAGGGAAACTGAAAGCGGACTAGATGGCGTCCTGTTCCCACGTTTAATTACTACGGGAAGTGAGTAATATTACTTTCTTCCATACCTCTGTATAACTTACATGTAACATAACCATCACCATCTGTAACCTCGTCACTCCCAATTCATGTCCAGCCCCTACAGCAGCAGCCCGTCTACCTTTTGGCGTTCTTCCTGTCTTCAGCCCTCTACCTTTCCTAATTACTCTTGTCGGATGCTACCAATACCATCATAGGTGACCATACTGTCATCACATACTAAGTTGCCACATCCAATCGCAAATAATGTACTGCAAGACGAACAGGAATTCGTTCATTGCTCGAACCCATTAATCTGTCTGAGAGCAGTATTCATAAACAATTACTAGCTCACAGATAGCATATATTTGTTAACGATATGAGTACTCTCAAGTTGCGTTCCTTATCTTTTGAACCACTAATAGACAGTAATAAATTAACAAACGACCACTTTAAGAAATTATAACGTCAATATTTGGCATGTTAGTTACGGCCTCATTGGAAAGTATTTACTGTAGCAATTTCAACATTAATCAGTTAATGCGTATGTTTATGAGCACGTCGAACTATGTACTATGAGCCTGTATTTGCGTATAGTCGGTCGACATGGCCGAGAACTTAGTTGCATTTAATTGCATATCAGCAGGGGTATGTTCAGTTCATGCTCAAATCCGGCTTTGTAATGTGGGGAATCATTATATTCGTTGTAGCCTATTACATATGAAAATTTATATTTATCTCAAAACGTCGTAAATGGGCCAGTCAAGCTACATTCGGTAGAGTTAAAACCGTCGAGTCATAATTCAAAAAAATACGCTGGAGACGTAACAAGGAGAAAGAGACAGAAAAAAATGTATTGGCGCAAATATTAGTTACTTTACAAAAACCGCAAAATAACTAAATATAAATAACACATAGCTATTTCAAGTACCTATATCAAACACGGCTTATTTATGTGAGTAATGAATAGGTCAACTCGCAATTATATTAACTGGGCGCGGTTATCAGCTGTCGCCCCCATCAGGTATAATCCCCGGGAGTTCATAATATTAAAGTTATGACTTGACTACGCTACAACATGCCCTTGGGGTCTAGTCATAAACCTACCTAATGCACATTTGCAAAGTAAGTATGCTTAATGACCCGATTATTTAAGATAACAGTTGTATGACTTACTAATACTAGCGTTAATAAACATCGATTGTGCGTAAATATTATTGTTTTATGGTTATTTACAGATACGTACAGATTGTACGTCAAATATGACGTACAATATTCTCGCGACATAAGTATAGCCGATTCCAATAAACCTATGAAACATTTTTTATAAGTTTTTCATGAATAGGTATCTCATTTTGCCCAAGCTAAAAGTTCAGATCCTGGCAGGGTCGCCTTTTAATTTTGGTGGTATCTCATTTACCATCACATAACATGACGTTAGTGACCCTCAATGGTGAATCAGTCATCTTTGATTGGGTTGAGATTATGATATATTCTGCATAAAATTAAGTTACTACTTACTTATTGTAAAGATAACTGTCACAGTGTGAATGTGGTGTAAACTATTTATTGGCTCTATTTAATAAACGTTAATCAAACCTATTTTAGCTAAAATTACGTTCAAATTCATATGTCTCCATCTGTCACTTGAATATTTGTCTTTGTGATAAAGGGACAAAACAGATTGTAGCTAACAGTTACTTAAGTTTTATTAATAAGGAAGCATACATTTTATCTTCTTTCCGTTTCGACACGACACAGCCATTCGTTTAGCTGGTAATTACAAGTAAATGGTAATGAGGATATGCTCTGCTTGGCGCCCGAAAGTGGAGGCAAGGTCAGTCGATGACTTTACAAGGCCTGCTTAACCTGGTTTATGTCAAGTTTTCTGGTAGAGCCTTGAGAGAAATGATAAGTACTAATGCTGTAATCAAGGATGATAGCTTCACGACGAGGTTGAGAGTTGTCTTTGACGTCTGCCAAGACATGATTTAACTTATGTGAGTTAATGAGTTAGGGAATGCTTGCCTTATTTTAGATGGAACAAATAACACCACAAAAGTTTGAATTAGTTTTGAGGATGTTAACAACTCAATTGCCAAATAACGTCACATTCCAGGGCGCTTTAAAATACTAGGGCTTAGGGAGCGAGTGCTCACTGCATTCTAGGCGCTACAAATAACCGACTACAAAAGATTATATTGTTTTTAAGGATGCGAACAACTCAATTGCCAAATTAGATCATATTCCACGGCTCCTTAACAGACTCAGTCCATTTAAGGCCTCCACACACCGAACGCGGGTCGAGCGCGGGTAGTGCGCGGTGCGGGTATCTCTCTCACTACCAACGTATTTCATATCACTCTCACTATCTCTATCACACAGTGGCGCGGCCCCGCGTTGCTACCGCGGTGGGCCCGCCCCGCGCTACTGTCCGATATAGACGCCGCGCTACGCGTTCGGTGTGTGGAGGCCTTCACTCAATGCCCCGGTAGATAAGATGCGCAGCAAGATTGCGTGCACCTGTCATTTAAAAAGAAAATAGTTTGTAATGCGGCGTTTAAGTACCTACACGCTGACCGAAGGGATAAAGCTATGCTGTGGGTGTACGATATACATTCATCTCATTCTACCGTATTACATGCTTCCCATAGCCATGTCAAGGTTAGCCCAATATGTAAACGCCGTAAACTGCACTGCAATGACAGCTGACAGGACTGGCTTCTCTGCTGACAATCATACATTTTAAAATGCACTTTCAGCCTTTGAATTGCGTACGCCATATATGTGAGGTGAGTACACGATACTTAGCTATTTATTGATGAAATATACCGATATCCATCTCATCTCGAAATATCTAGTCACGAATCATATGCAATACACGTCTATACAATATATAATCTATAGAGAAATTTCGCAAAGTTCGACATAACCCTTCTGCCAATTTGATAAAAAAAACGTGGAGATCTTGAGATTTTATGATCGAAACGTCAAAAGAAAAAAATAACTATGTGGTTGATTCCATTCTGCGATATTAAATTTACACTCTATAAATCACTTATTTATTTTAATTTGTATAACTAATTGCGGTATGTGATGAAATTAGTCACTCAATTAAATACATGGGTACATAAGATTTTTCAATCATTTTTAATTTACTTCACTTGTGACACAGAATTGCGATGATTTCATTTATTTCCAAAATAAAATACTTCATATAGTATTACGCGTACGCATCGTATAAACACAATTGTTTGACCGGTTTGTGATCATATCACAAGTAATCGATGATTAAATATACACATATAATCGTGTTTTCCTTAAACATGATGCGTTTAGAGTAATTTAAACTCGTAATAATGTTGGTGACAACACTTTAACTAACTATTGTTGTATAATGAATAAGCATTGTTTTCGTGAAGCGTTATTCAAGTTGCATAGCAGCCTAAATTCCATATGTAGCGAAAAGCTCCAAGACATGTGAGTCGTTGACGTTAAATGGGTTAAACACAAACTTTTACTCGCGCCTTCGGTCGCTTCAAACTTTTTTATTCCAACCCCTTATTGGAACCGTCTAACTCTAGAGCCAAGAGGATGATTTCCTGGAAAAAGGTATGCATCTTACGAACTGCTCCGAGATTCCAACTACTTCTATATAACATTTTGCAAGCAGACAGTCATAAATCATTATGCCCAACCTCTTGTTCTCACTCGCGACAGCAATGGAGACATCGGTACGTTGTTTCTGCCCTACTATTGCCATTAGCTTATATTATTGGCCGTCTAGTCGCATAACAACTATTGTCATAATATCGATTGTCATACAACATTCTCTGAGATCAACCAATGCCAAGATAGTGGTGTATAAGGTTCAAGTTTTAACGTAGGCAGTAGGGAACAGGGACTTAGTGGCAAAACCGACTCGGATCGCGGATAGGGTAGAAGGCGAAAGCGGGAGCTTTGCTCGCTTGAGGTTATTTCTTTATTAAAAAAAAACGGAAAAACTTGCCATTAAAACTTTTTTGTAAACTTTTATATTGACCGCCCTTTGCTATACTGTGACCCAACATAAAAGAGAACTTTGTAACTTACTTGCTTCTCGAGAGCAATTTTGTACTGTCATCGAAGTAAGAAAAACATAGGCTTATGCGTTTTGCAGTTTATGCGTTATACAGTATAGTTAAATTGTTTTATGAGCAACCAATGTATGTCCATTATGAAGTATGCTCAAATAATTTTATGCGCATATTTATGCACATTAATTCTTTATGACTATTTACAGTTATGCGTAATGATGAGTATGACGAATTCACGTGCCTATCAAAAATATGACTTTAAACTTTATGCAACCCGACCCCTACCCTATTATTATATTAGATCACCCACCCGTTGGATCGACGCTGTCACGAAAATCTGCAAAGGAATCTTGCTGACGTCTATCGGATCGGCGGAAAACGATTAGCCTAGAGAGCATTGCGCAAAGGGTGCATGCGACTAGTGTAGTCACGACTTTCAGTCGGAGGAAGGATGCAACGAAACGGAGAAAGAAATTAATATATTACTACTTTTAGTATTTATACGGAGTCATTGACGAATCTGGCTTCGATTCGACACTTGGCGCTCGTGTTATTGGACTGTATTTAATTAAACACCTTGTGCAAGTTCAACATCCGAATATTCCATGACACAAATTAAAATTAAGCGGAAATGTTTCAATTTCGCGACGACCTACTAACATGTCGGATATACCTACTGTTCTCATGTTTTGCATACTGACTCACTCAAGACAAGTAAATGTTATTTTAACTGTTCTGTTGAACATACCTTGACTTAAGGACGTCAACGTCATTATGGAATTTTAACGATAGCCATAAAGTTAATACATTGGAATTTGATGAGCATGAATCACGAATAAATAAATAAATAAATATTAGGGGACAATCTTACTCAAATCGACCTAGTCCCATAGTAAGCTCAGTAAGACTTGTGTTATGGGTACTAGACGACGATATATATAATAGATATAAATACTAAAACTTATGAGGTCTTTATTGTTTAATATTTTTTCTCTTCCGTGTATGTTCATCAGTTTAACAAATGGATTTCTCGTATATACCTACCTACGTAAAAGTAGAATGTACAATACAATACTCTATCTATAGCAATGTCAAAAAGAAAAAAAAAATGTTTTGTCCGCTTTTAAATCCACAATTGCTAGAAGTAGCACTGAAAATTAAATTGAATGTGCCCTGCCCTGCCTACCCATTCTGGTAACACTGAATTTATCTATATGAAACTTATGCAAGTAATTTATAGTCTTCCGATTTCAAAAATATACTTAGGTACCTTAAGGATGCACCACGCGGGTATTTATTTATTTATTTATTTATTTACAAATACATTTACGTGACATTACAGTAATAACCAATGCGTCACGAAACTAAAAACAACAAATAATACTATTTGGGCGACGAAACGGCGTGGCCCCGTTGCATCGTCATCTTCGGTGTAGGATTCGGCAGATTGCCCCGGAACCGTCGAAACACGACACCCTTCGGCCAGAAGTCAGCACATGCGATGGTCTCCTGCAGCGGTCGCGGCACGCGCACCACAAACGAGCTGAAGTGCACATAGTGGCGCGAGCGCAGCTGGAACACCCTCAACGAGAAGCCGGTCATCTCAACATAATAATCATGTAGCACCCGGAAATCATTGTCATAACATATCTTTATCCATTACCGTAAACCTGTTTAACAGAACGTAAAAGGGATGCCAAGGCCGATTATTCACTTGTATCATAATTTATAGTACAGCCCACCTCAACATTAACACGTATACCTTATTTTAAAGATGATACGGGATATATTCGGGGAACTACCGCCATGGTTGACCGCCCACAGTCAAAATGATATATGAATTAATTCAAAACTTCACGCTGTCCAGTGTTAACATCAAAAGCTAGTTTAATTTTACTTTCGATTATTTAAAATAATTAAAACTCCGTCATAACAGATAAGATAACGTTACTTGTTCAGGAATATTATCACAGTATGTTTCACTCTGACATAGTAAGAAGTTAGGGCCCAACGTAATTTAGACATCCGCGTCTAAAACGAGGGGTGTTATAAGTTTAGCATGTATATCTGTGTGTTCGCCTGTGGCACCGTAGCTCCCAAACCGATGAATCGATTCGGTTTTAATCGAAAGTCTTGTCTAGCATTGACAGCTGTTTGTTGTGTCGGGGGAGTTTTTAATTTTATACAAACGCCGTTACGATTGGCTCTCTCATGAGCTTGACGTCGAGTGCAGAGCCTACTTAAACTCCGTGACGTACTAATAAGTTTGTCTTCTTGTTACAGCTGGACACCAGCGGCAATGGTTACATCGACCTGAAGGAGCTGAAAGACGCGCTAGACGGTGTCGGCTACAAAATACCACAATGGAAGGTAAGGCAGACTATCATTTTTAACCGACTTCAAAAAAAAGGAGAAGGTTCTCAATTCGGTTGTATTTTTTTTTTGTTCAACCAATGGCATGGAATCAATATAATATTATAGTTTAGACGAATCAAATTAATCAATCATATTATTTTGACTCGTTTAACGTGGTCGTTTTAATCATTTGATACGGATATACGAAGAAATTAGTAGCCTAAGCGGGAATCCAACCCGCATCCTGTTATACTGAAACAGTGTCCTTAGTGTGTATTATGGCGTATAATCTGTAGAAATTTATTTTTTAACATCCAGGGCTGTGGCATTGGCATCATCATGCCATCTATCGCTGTGGATATAACTATTAGGTTATATATAAGCCAGATCTTAAAAACAGCTAAAAACATGAACGGGACGTATTTTCTATAGTTTTCCTATTTGAGTAAAAACGTTTACGCTATGCGTATACATCGTTACGTTATGAAGCGTCAGACTGCTCATAATATATCTTGCTTAACCTCGAGAAAACACGAACTTAACAAAATTGATGGACAAAGCCGTTTGGGAAACAAAAGGGAACTACGCTTCCAAAAGGAGCACTTTCAGAATGTGGATGGTTTACTTTTTGGTATTTTCTTATGCCAGTATACTGTCAGCATATTTGCAATAACCCTAGGTGCAATTGTAATAAACATGCATTATTAATGTAAAATTCTTCGACCGTTTACTTGTTTCCCGAACAATAAATCCATAAAAGGATATCTGTATAGCAAAGCGAGTTTTTAATGAAGTAACGTAATGCATGATTGTCGACATCAAAACAATGACAAACGAGTGCTTCACCAGTTCATTGAATTCTCAAATTTAGGCTTGTTCATCACATTTCCTGATTAAATGTCTGACCACCGATTGCGCGTGCTTGCCACCAATATCGAGATCAAATTGTACTAGCTAGGACCAGGAACTACAAACTATATTAGGCTAGAGGCAATACACGCGAGTACATTTTTTGTGCATATCAGGCAGTCGACATGTTAAGAGAATCTTCGGATTCGACTGATGATGATGTCCGAGAACCCACATCATCATTATTGTCCACATTCTATTTGCCTGGATCGGCACAGCATATCTCATGGACTCTGTCATCCACCCTTTCCTTGACCCATCTCACCGTAAGACCCTCCACTCATCAAGCCCAAGATTGCAGAAAAGTTTCGTCATTTTTGGACCTTAACTGCTTTGAAATAAGGTCGAAAAGTGGCGAACCTTTTTATTCCTCGACTATGTAAGTATACCAGTATACGTTTTAAGAAGTATCTGGTGTTTCCAGGTGCGGTGTATGATAGAGGAGTTCTACGATAACGGGCCGAAGCACGGGCGCGTCAACGGCAACATGAACGGCGACGCGCGCAAGAACGGCATGTCGCTGTCAGAGTTCGAGGAGCTGTGTGGCAACCTGAAGGCGCAGCAGGTCAGTCACAAACTGATTTCGCAACTTTTCGAACGAGCGTTAGGAAAACTTAACTGTCGTTTGCCCATACAAAAAATTACATTTAGATCGAGAGAGCGAGATTCGAAGCGTTACGCAATCGACCTGCAGAAGTACGGCGACGTTGGATGTGGGACGAGGGGTGTTCCATCACCTGCACTCGTATTTCCCACCTCCGCATTCCTATCTTCGGGCGTACCATGGTTCCCATTTTATCATTATTGCTATCGATAAGACACCCGTCACTCTCGCACTCGCATACTTGTCGGAACGTGACGGCTGTCTTATCCACAGCGATAAGTGATATAATGGCAACCATGCTGCGTCCACTGGTCGCAAGCTCTATGCTACAATATAATACCACTCCAAGAACGGCTTGTTCCTGCCTGCGGTCGAGGAGCTGTGTACCAATCTGGCGCACACTGCTTCTGGGACTCTGGCAACGACATGTTGGCGCAATCACAAACTGTATGGCACACGACAGCGGGGCTAGCACAACCGACGCGAGTGGAGAAAGATCTACCCTCCTCTTTCTAATTTGCACGGTGCGAGTGCGACAGGAGACGCTCAGTCGTGCGCGAAGCGACTGAGCAGCAAGTTGTGCTAGACGTACAGAGCAGGAGTACTGGCGACGGTGTGAAGAGGCGAGGGTGCGCTTCTCGACCCGCGTCCCAGTGGAAACAAAGACTTTCACTGCGCATCTATATACATAGAGTCAGAAACGCAGTGGCGCCGCACATTTATAAAACATACGAAGCCAGATCAACACTATAGCTGGATTATTGGCTACAATTAAAATATGCTATACTATTTTGAGAGGTATAGATGCTCGGTGCAAAATGTTGTGTGTGTGTGTGTGTGCCTACTTGAGAATACTAGTCGTCGATGAAATAACGTAAATAATGTTAATATAACACAACACTACCAATTGAAACTTTCATGGAACTCTTAACAGTGCATTAAGTAGGTTGTGTCAATCTATTTGAACCCAATAAACCTAATCTTACCGATTTAACGCCGGTTAACGTCCATATGCCTATTAAACTCGTTATGTAATATTCAAATAACGATTACCAATATAAATACGAGAAGGAATTGACTAAGTTGTACAAGATATGAGGACAATAGGCTGGGAATTCCATAGTTGCTTAAGAATACATACTACGTAGGTTGGCAGCCAAAAAACCAATTTGTGAGTTAAGGTGGTACTCCACTTGTCCAATATATTGTTCAAGTTTTTATACTATTTGCGCAGCCATTTTGAATTAAATGTCATTTGTAATATTTGATCAAATGTCGGTGTTTCTAATTTTGGGGTTACGTATTGCCCATTTCACTTGTCCAAGATCTTTGTCCAATTTGTATCCAATATATAATCACTTTGATGGAGGCCCATTCCACTTAACAAAAAAATTAAAAATAGGCCAAGTGCGTGTCGGACCACGCGCACTTTTTACTACCTTTGTTACATCGACTCGCGCGCTCCAGCTAAAAGTTGCGGTTGCGTTGCCCGAATTTGTGCGAAAGTTATTCTTGTTCTTATCTTTTGAAGTATATTTATTAAGTTGGTCGACTATTACTCATTAACTAGTTACGCCTACTTATCGGTGATAGTTTTCGAAGTAAATTCATTAACATTATACTTACTACTGCCACATTTTTTTATATACCCAGTAGTAACCATTTAGCCGGCAGAGAGCCGCACACATGACTCTAATAAAAATTAGGGCTTTAAAGCCCAATATCTCGCAAACGCATCCCTAAATTGAAAAAAGATTTTAAACACCCACCTTATTTTTAAATAAGCTATCCAACGATACCCCACACCACAGCACGGTGATTCCACGCCCATACAAAGGCGGCCATAATTACCTCAACTCCAAAATAAGTGTTTTTTTATATTTTAAAGTCTTAGATACTAATCTATACAGGAATATGAAATTTTTTTATAATAAAAATGTCTCGCATTAATGTTGTTTTAGACATACAATCTATAACATTTTATACTGCGATTTTCAATGGAATAAATGTGCAAATAAACAAAACTACCATCCACTATCATCAGTGGATGGTATTTAATATGTAAATTGGTAACAAAAATACATGCATAAGTTAATTAAATTCATATTTGCAAATTACATTCATGCTCATTAGCAAATTACAGTCAAGCGTATCTATTCTATTAATAAATAATTTTTACAACTATTACTTAATTAGTACAATAAAGCAAGCACAGACTTAGATAAAATAGATTTCTTTTTAACAGGCAACCTTCTTAAACCTGATATTAAGGGATCTGAATGAAGAAGAAGCCGGTTGATAAAATCTGTGTTTGTCAACACGCGATTCATTTTTCGTGTATTATTTTGTCTGAATGATTTGATAAATTTATTGGTGGCTTCAGCTGCTTCTTCAGACAACTCCCCTATTGACAATAAACTATATTCAATAACATCAGCACCATGAATTAAAATTTTGTGGACAGAAGCAGGCAAATTGTACCACGGATACTCGGCAACTAATCGCCGAGCAGTTTCTAACGCGAAATCTCGAAATTTGGTCTTATCGATATTATATCCCGAATTTAAGCACTGAAGTATATAGTCCAACAACGATCTAGGAGATCTTTCTTTATACCCGTAATGTCAGCTGAAATTTCGGAGTTAGAGAAAAACCTCCTAGCCGTGTTACCATCATTTGATGATCCGCTTCCGCCACTTTTAGGTTTATCAATAATAAGACCTAACCTTTCCCTAAATTGCCTTTGAATACGCTCTTTCGCTTCAGCTACAAGCTTTTTATCGCTGTCAGATCTGACTTGCCACTTCTTAACTACTAACTTGTAAGCGACATGAATAAAATATTCAAAGAATCGAATGCATGCGTGAAGCGGCGATAAACCGTATTCACACTTGCTTTCATCAATAGCCTTACATAAACAATAGTCAATTTTATTAATCTCACTTGGCAAGGCTTTACATATATAACACCTAGTGGAAGAAACATTACTAAGAGCATTACACACTTTACCATCGACCATAGTTAATTGCAAGTTATGTGTAACGGTATATTCGCGATCATTGTTTTTCAAGACAGTAGGTTGCAAGTTACTTATTTTTTGCTTAAAATAAGTCTCTTCTTCAACCGACACAGCACTCGATTCTTTCAAGAACTGAAAACGAATAGGCCTGCAGTATCTAGTTGAAGAAGGACGACGATTTTTCCATAAAACAGTTTTGGTTTCTTCATTATCTGATGTCAAAATTAGTTGCAGCGGAACATACGAAGTAACAAACAAGCTACCATCTTGAACAGTGGAATCAGAAAAACGTTGTTTATATTCACTATGACCTGTACTCCCATCGCGATACCTGTGCACAGGTTTAACGAGAAAAAATTACATCCCCACTTTATGTGTAGGGGACGATATTACACAAGCTTTGCTTTGTTTATCCAATACAAATAAATTTCACACTATTCGCTAGTTTCCTTTCCTAATAGACAAGTATATCAAATATAGTACATCTCCCATATTTAGATCAATTGAGAATATCAATTAAACTGTTTACATTCAAAAATTAAAAGGAAAATTAGCCATAGTTCATCGCCACTTCGAGCTCTCTCTCGCACGAAGTCGTAAAATTACCGTATCAAGTGAAAAAGACACTAAAACTGTTGATTTCATTCAGAGCAATCGCCTTATGTCCATTGACCTCAAATTAATCTGCATAAATGAGTTGGTTTAGAAAAACAGCGAGAACTAACAATTAAAAAACTTTAAACTGCCCGTGAAATTATTGGTAGTGTTCAATTTAATGTAACTATAAAATTAGTTAAGCATTTGTAATAAAATTTAGATTTTTGACGCCCTCCATGAACAAGGCTTTTAAGATGGCGCGTTTTATGCTTATGGAAATGTATGGAACATAATTCAACTATTAAATATCATCATCATCATATCAGCCGAAAGGCGTGCACTGCTGGACATAGACCTCCCCCAAAGAGTGCCACAATGAATAAATATCAGGAAGCTATTACGAAGCTTTAACGAATCGAACCTAATGACGAATAGCCTCCTATGGGGATGGTGATTTCAATAGGGCTTGTGTTATGGGTACTAGACGACGATAGGAACAATATAATAATAAATTCGTTCTTCGTTGAAGAAATTGATGGATTTGCCATTGTACTAATGACAGTTAATGTTATTAGAAAAGTTAGGACGCGTAGAGCGATTAAAATAATGCTTTTGTTAATTTTCAGGTATCAAGCACATTCAAACAGGCAGTCAGTAAAAAGGAAAATCTGGAGCATTTGGGAGGCATGAGCGAAGCTTCCAGTGATGGTAAGATGACCTGCATAATCTTCATTTGTCAATTTTATCGAAACTGAACTTTAATAAAGTTGAACCTTGCGATACCTACTTAATATTTGTAATTAAATTAAAAAATTAAAAAATTCTAAGCTCCTAGATTCGAACCAGCTATCCTTTGGCGAATCAAATGGGCTCGATCGATCTCTGCCTCGAACACTCGGGGTTTTTAAACGTCGCCAACGTCTCCAAGACTCTTTTTGGCCTTTACGATGCTTATTAGCATAAAAAACCTGGTATCTGGCGTGCCAATATAAAACGGACAGCATTTATGTAGCAATTGGCACCTAATTTGTATTTTTTAAGGATCTAAAAAACTCCATCTGGAAACGTTTCTGTATTTTAGCTATCAGTAACAAAATTACTTACATCAATCAATATTTGTTATCCTATTTGATTTCAGGAACCACACACTCCGTTCGCCTGGAGGAGCAGATGGCGTTCTCCGGCTGGATCAACAGCAACCTCGAGAACGACCCCGACCTGAAGCACCTGCTGCCCATCGACCCCGAGGGCAAGCAGCTATACGAGAAGCTGAAGGATGGTCTTATTCTCTGGTGAGTCAGATGTCTACTCCGTTCGTCTGGAGGAGCAGCTGGCGTTCTCCGGCTGGATCAACAGCAACCTCGACAACAACCCCGACCTGAAGTACCTGCTGCCCATCGACCCCGAGGGCAAGCAGCTGTACGAGAAGCTGAAGGACGGTCTTATTCTAGACGGAAAAAGTGATGAGATGTATGCAAAACGTTCTATTCTCTCTATTTTTTTTGTATTCTTTACTAGCAATATAACCTAGTTTATGACCTAGACATGGCGGACCCCATTGTGCATACAAACTTTCGTGTTATTCTACCATGGCGATTTAAAATGAGAACCAAACTACGTTTGTATGCAGAGTCAACCGTCCTGGCGGATCTTAATGTTGCGGGAGGCACATTGCGAAGCGGTCTCTAGTTGAAATTAATGAGTCGAAATATAAAACTAACCATATGCTCAATCCCGTCTGTTGTGACAAACTAATAATCGTACTAATATTATAAATTTGAAGGTTGGATGTTCAGATGTTTGTTATTTAATCAAGCTGAAACGACTCAGCAGATTACGATGAAATTTTGCACAAAGATAATTTATAGCCTGATGATTCAAATATAGGATAGTTTTATCCCGGGTCCACGCAGACGAAGTCGCGGGCGGAAGCTAGTAAAAATATAATAAAGAAATAAATATTTTAACAAGAGCATTTTGGGAGTGTATTATGTTCAAGTTCGAACTCATTAATTATCTATCATATTATGGTTATCTCTGTGTCATTGCCCCATCAATTAATAACATCTTAAGAATTTGATTGGGCCTTATATTTTATTGAGACGAGACGCTAGAAAAAATCGTATGTAACATTTATATTGTTGTATGATGTTTCAATTAAACAAGTGGTGACGCAAACATTTTTATGATCATAAATTGTTATTAGAATGATCAGTGGTATTGTACTGCGGAAAAATATGTCTACGATTTTGTAAGCTGCTAGGATTAAGAGTCCGCAGCAAGCTCGATTCTCCATACAAACGTAGTTACGCTCTCATTTTAAAACTACGTGTTGGAGTGTAACGAAACTTTGCCTGTACAATGACATGAGGTATATATATGTCTGTAATTAGTTTATGTAGCTTCAGATACCATAGTAAAAAAATACAGCGAATTGAAATTTTTCATACAAAACTTGTTTTGTTGTATTTTGTTTGTTTTATAAACTGGAACCATATAAACTAATTACAGACATAGATATACCTCATGTCATTGTATATGCAAAGTTTCGTCAAAATTCAACACGTAGTTTTAAAATGAGAGCGTAACTAAAAAGTGAGACAGTTTTATTAGGCAGGCGTCCGATGTTTCACCCAATAGCCCAGCCACTAGTCCATCATTTTCACCCAATAACCCGTTTCATTTAGATTCCATCAACCATCAATAGGCCCTATACTCCTCAGCGGGTGCTGTCCCTGTGTGCGTCCCATGACACGGGCAGGGACAGCATCCGCTCGGTGTACTCCTTGCATTTTATTAAATTGTCAAAAGGGCCTCTACGTGTTGCAGTTGGTACTTTGTAGGTACCTAGCTCCACGCACGCCTCCCAAAGGTCCGGGACGTCATTGTCCCGTGAGCGGGAAAGACATAATAAAAATATTATTATAGTTTAGGTTACATGCGTACCTAGTACTAGTAGATATTATAAACCTACTTCACGATTAATAACATCATGAATAGTAATAATAACGTTTGCCCGGGATTCCAGTTATCCCTACGAAAATTATAATTTAATTAATTGACACGGTGCAGACACAATCCCAAAACATTGCTCTATATTTCATTTCCTGAAGAAAAAGTTCTGTGTTGTAAACCAAATTCTCCTCATCTTTGCGTTTTCCTGCTTGCATTCTAAAGCCGCCCGACACCTAATCCCAAGTATTGGAGTAGGGCTTACAATGTTGAAAAAATATAAATATTATGGTTCATGTGTCTACGTCTATGTCTCACGTAGATGCGTGGCCGTGGACCCCTAGCAATCATGTCACTGACCCCTAAGAGATGTGCTATGTATGCTATGTTTTCATACATTTGAAACGTAGCTTTAGCTGGAGCTGTGACGTGTCAAATGTATGAAAACATAGCACAGCATGGCATAGTACATCTCTGATGGAAAGGCACCCTAAGGGGTCCAAGGACTACACTTTAAGAAACCCTGGTGTAGGCACTGCTGTCGGTTCACTTAGCCTGCGCAATCGATGTGACTGTGGGTGCGTCGAGACTGTGAGCTCCATAGCGGCTCGGCCACGACTGCGGCAGCGAGGCGCCATAAGGGGAAGCGAGAGAGAGCGCGACGTCTCGCTCCCACGCAAGGCCCATGGCTACCGTTGCCGCTGCCGCACAAATTTGTGGCTGAGCCCTGGGAACTTCTAGCGCTCCGATACGAATATTACTGTGTCCAGATTGTCCAAGTTTTATAATCGACTAGCTTCTGCCCGCGACTCCGTCCGCGTGGAACTCGTTTATATCTCTACTAAATATCTCCATACTAAATTTCATCTCAATCGGTTCAGCGGTTTAAGCGTGAAGAGGTAACAGACAAACAGACAGAAACTTTCGAGAGGCAATATAGAATGGCGCTGAAGAGTGCAGGTCAATTCCCTAGACGTCTACCCACGGAGACGCTCTGGGAAATGACAGATCTAGAAGCATGGCACCTCTGAGCTGCTGACTTGAATTACAAAATGCTACCCAACATCGCATCGCTGGGAATAGAAGACCTAAACACACCTGGGGATGTTTACCTGGCGCACGGAGAATTTAACCCATTACTAAAAAATAATAGAATAGGTGAAATAGAGTATACTATTAATAAAGACATGAGGCGTTGGCCTCGCGGGGCGGCGGCTCCTCGTCCTCTTAGAATAAAATAAAATATAAAAATGTAACATATGAAACACAAATAAATAGGTACTAACATCTTCAACTCATCACTTGTGACATGACATGACACCTTCAGCTTACACAGATCTTTCCTAGACACAAGTTAGCTGACACAATCCTGCGGGAACTGAAAGATGTAAACACTAATAGGTAATAAATGATTTCTGATTCTGAGACACTTTCGCATTTATAATATTATAGTATGGATTGTATTTTGTTCCAGTAAAGTGATAAACCACTCCTGCCCGGACACGATAGACGAGCGCGCGGTGAACAAGAAGAACCTCACCCTGTACACCAAGCACGAGAACCTCACGCTGGCCCTCGTGTCCTCGCAGGCCATCGGGTGCAACATCGTCAACATCGACGCGCACGACTTGGCCAAAGGTATATGATCATTTTATGTAGAAAACTCGTGAGTTTCAGTTTAAAATATAATGAAATCGCTCGACGTGTTCTCGATACGCGGTTCTTAATAGACTATTTGACAACAGTGAAAATAATTGGTTTTTTCATTAGTAACAGATAAAAATGACGAAAATTACCGGGAAACTATCAATCTTTCATCTAAGTTGTCAATTTTAAGATTTTTAAATTCATAAAACACTAACAATAAGGACGTTGTTTGATTGTGACGTCACAAGCCTGTAATCCCTACAAATTCCATACTAACGGAGCGTTTTTGTCGTTTCATAAAAAGAAGCTGATTTGACTCTGTCAAATAGCGTATTACGAACGCTTGCGGTTGAGATGTTTGCCGTAGGGTATAAATAATATAGACGAGTCGGGATATGAATGCACGTTTATTTAGGAAAAACAGGGCTTTATATACAGTTTGTGTATCGTAGTGTGCGTGACGCTTATGTAGTGATATCGACGCGTGTGTAGTTCTATTTCACAATGATTATCCGATGTTACGTCGTACACCACACGGTTTTAGCACCGACTCGGTTCGAAGCATTATTACGAGCGATATTCGACATGAAAGACAGTGAGAATTCGTTTTAAAATGGCCGAGACTGCTTCCTATAAACAACCTACTTAATTTGGGCAGCACTACTTAATTTCACCAACCACATGAAGCTGTCAAGGTGATGATTGAATAGCCTGTGGCCTCAGACTAAGGAGACTCGCCACAGTAATAAGAATATCACAATAAGTAATGATGCTATACAAATCTCAATAAGTGTGACTGAAAGATATATTATTATTTATTGTCTTGGTCACAGTTTCACCTTTTATTTCGCCCCAAACTTTGATATGAGTTTGTTCCAAACAAACGATCAGTCTTGTTCGGCATTTAATAATTATCTCAAATAATTTATTCAATTAGTCATCATTTGACCTTCCTTCCGTGAAGATAGTTTATCATTACGTGACTAATAAGTGTTTATGATAATGAGTTCAGTGTTACTCACAAATGTTTCTAACATTGAATATTCGTATTTATTTACAGGCAAACCTCACTTGGTGCTTGGCCTGTTATGGCAGATCATTCGCATCGGTCTGTTCAACCAGATCACTTTGGAGCATTGCCCTGGCCTCACTGAGCTTCTCAATGATGAGGTAAATAATTGAGCTAAAATTAGGCTTTATTTGGCGAATGAAGTCTACCAGCAAAAGGTTAAACGGAAGCTGTTGTATGTTTCCTGAATATCCCAAAAGAAATCAGTTTTCCGATGATTTTAATTAGTGTTTTTATTTGGACAGTGGGAAGATACGAAAATGTATACAAAAGCACTATGGGTAATTCGGGGTGGTTGATGACCACATATCGCATT
The DNA here is from genome assembly GCA_947049275.1 of Epinotia bilunana. Classification (NCBI taxonomy): domain Eukaryota; kingdom Metazoa; phylum Arthropoda; class Insecta; order Lepidoptera; family Tortricidae; genus Epinotia; species Epinotia bilunana. The sequence goes on along the minus strand of OX346275.1, from coordinate 8,276,677 downwards.
TATCCTTTCATTAGAAGAAAAAGTCAAAGACGGAAAACAATATAACACATTATTTGCCTACATACAATTTAACAGGCTTAAATCGCGTTGGCGAAGTGTCCATAAACCTCCGAATTTGTATATAAAAGTTTTATAAGCAGCGGACGTGAATGAGCTTTAATCATTAATTATTCCGCTCACGCCAATATTTTAACATTAGGTTACTAACCTCTTTGACAATATAATGATCAATTTGTTATTTTCTCCTCCCCAGGAGCGCATCGAGGACCTCATGGCGCTCTCGCCGGAAGCCATCCTGCTCCGCTGGGTGAACCACCAGCTGCAGGCCGCCGGCATCACCCGCCGCTGCACCAACTTCCAGCAGGACGTGGCCGACTCGGAGATCTACTCCTACCTGCTCAAGCAGATCGGCCCGCAGGACGCCAATGTCACCTTGGACGCCCTCAGGGTAATTCACTTAGATAAAAAACCATTCGAAAGCTGACGCTTTTTACGTGTACTAACCGCTCGTTTGATTTGGGATCTCTTGGCAATCGCGTGGCTATAGTTGCCACAAACAATTTGGGGGTGCAAAAGTCAAGAAAAAATAAGCTCATCAAGTAAATGGAGAACTGTATTGCTATAAAATCAATTCAATTTACATCACGTAATTATAGAAAAAATAGCTTTTTATTGCGAGCTGGTAAAAGCCTAAATGAACTAACGAAGGAGCGGGATATTGACATTTTCAATAGCAACATCACCACTATAAGACGGATTGTAACAGACGAGTTTTTTTAAGTGAGCGAGTCGCATGCGCGACAGCATGTTACTGTAACGGTTGACTTATATCACTTAATAAATAATACGTTTTCTTTTTTAGCGTTAGCTTATATTATTATTTTGAATTGTTAGCTGTTGGTTCTCCGAATAATAAAAAAAAAGTTCTACTATGAGATGAGGCATTACGGAATACTAGCTATGAGGTTGATGACTCGATCTGTCAGCACCCCTTCATTAGGTCGTGCACTGATAGACAAGCGGTGACCAAAGAGTCTATCACCACAGTCAAATATTGCAACGTTGGCTCAACTAGAGGTTCGCTTCCCGCAGTTCAATCTTCAATTCTACCAATGTTCAACTTTTAGGTTGCTGACTCAACTGTAAAACCTCTCGTTACCTATAGGCCAGTGATATTTGATATGTTGTTAGGACTAGTTGTGATTTTTTAATATGTTGTTAGGACCACTGAGCCTAGGCGGCTCGCCCTAAGGAGCGCTGGTGCAGTGAACTCCCATAAATAATTATAACAAAATTATACTCATTATTAATATTACTATTTAAAATCTATCTTAAAAAACGACTGTACCAATAAAATAATTACCTTTACACATTACAAGACCATACCATATACCATCATCCCATACACCTGTACTGTATCATTTCATAGGTAACGCGCGAGGCGGAGCGCTCACGATTGCGCTCCTATGAAACAAGATTCAGTACATTGCCTAATACGAAATCCAATAAGAGTGAAAGAGAAATTTCGCCACAGTCCTGTGCGTGAAACAGAAGATTTTCTATGAAAAAATAGCCGAATTCGGAGCGCCGCTCACGCGACGTTGCCGGTTAATTTTACCGCCCGAACGCGCGACAGCGATTGCGTGCGACGTTGCCACTCCTTTATAAACAAACACTCTAGTCACTCTAGTCTTAAATGCATGCGCGCGAATGCAAATTCGGGTATTTTCTAATTAATAATCATTTAATACATATTGAAATAGCCTGTACTTATCAGTTATTACTTGTGAGTGTTAAAATGGACAATTATAATGTGGCTTTCATAAAAAAATTTGAAAAAACGTTACAAATTCGGCTTGAATTGAAGGCAAAGGTACCGCGACGGCCTGAACTTGACCTTACACAAACATGTACGACGAAAACCAAAACATATACGCGTGTGTTTAAATCCGAATAATATGTGAAAAGTGTGAAAACACCGTAGTTCTGTGGTGGTGATGAGAGTAACAAACTATTTTGTTTTCCGTGTCTTTCTGCTTGGGCTGAAACGGGCGTTAACGACCTAGCTCATCTTTCAATCAAGATGAAAATAACATTCACAATCTCGGTAGGTACCATTTATTTGTTACATGAACTGCAGTTATTATAGCGTCTATCGGACGACAAGATATTCGCAAGGCACTAGATTCCGCGTAAGTACCGAAAGTCTATACGCGAGTTCAATGACCGTGTTGACGAAAACAGGCAGATTTTATGAAGGTTAATAGATTGTGCACGATGAGTCTTCGGAATCCCTGATTCACGGAATCTGCGAACGCTATGTATTTTCATTGTTTTATTTCAAGTGAACACCCATACAATTTTGTCACGAGCCGCCTCTGCCACTGAGAGTACCTTATATCCAAATTTGCAGCTTCGAAAGACTTGTGCTAACTTTGCAGCACTCCAAAAACTACGTTTTTTTTTCGGTATTGTAAATATAAATCCTAAACTATGAGGTTTTTAAATTAAAATCTATGTTTGTTTAAAAAGACTAAAATTGATACAATTTGAGACCAGAACGAGCTCTGTATGTTCAATACTTACCTAGATAGAGCCACAGTATAGGAACAGTAGATAAACTTTGAACAAAGGTACATCGCACGGCTGCACACATGCGCGCGTGTTCGGTACGCACACACACATAGCCTTGGGGAATGATGGAGAATGCTTCAATCGGGGCCGCGCCGTTGCGGTGTTCGCTCGTTCTCACTCGCTACGTCAAAGGAAGCCGCCTCGTAGGTATGAAGACAGCGAGCCGCCAGTGCCACGATATCAAAAGGAGCCGAATAGGCTTGTAACTAAGCACCTACCAACCTAGTGCAGTTTAGCAACTATTATACTTAATAGGAAATATTTTAGGCATAGTATAGTGGTATTAAAATATTCCATGAAGTGGGAAACTAAAAACACATACCCAACTATCTATACTGCTCACAACAAAATAAGGGCCGCTTAACTTTTTCTATTGTATTGTTGATTATTGGACAGAAACGAATTGATAAGTGGAAAACCGGGAAAAATCAGGGAATTTTGGTTGTAGTAAATAGTGGTCACCCTGCATTACAGTCATAACAGTAATCAAAATTCAAAATGGCGGCCACCAGGTGACTAATTGTAAAATAAGAAAAAATAATAAGTCGATGAAGTATGTCATGTTGGGTATCGATAAATAGGTATTTCAAAATAATTATTAGGCTTCTTTAATCAATTTTTAAAAAACTGCATAGTTTAGGATTCATATTGATAATACCAAAAAAAGTGCGTAAATTTCGTGGTTTTTCGAGTGCTTCGAAGTTAGCACAGGTCTTTCGAAGCTGCAAACTTGTATATGCGGTACTGGTAGTGGTCGTAACAATATATTAAAAAATCACAACTAGCCGTTAGGTTTGCGATTTTAATGTTCGATATGACTGTCCCACTAACATTAACAACAAATATAAATTCCAGGAACAAGACCTGCTCCGTCGCGCGGAGCTCATGCTTCAGCAAGCGGCCAAGCTCCGCTGCCGCGCCTTCGTCAGCCCGGCCGACGTGGTGGGAGGAGTCTACAAGCTCAACTTGGCCTTCGTGGCCAACCTGTTCAACCAGCACCCGTGTCTGCAGCGCCAGAGCGTGGACGACGGGCAGCTGCACCAGCTGGATGAGACTAGGGAGGAGAAGAGTGAGTATTCATTTTCTGAATACCAAACTCTGTTAATCCTTTCGGTGGGATGGTAGTTGCCAATGCATGGCATCAATGGCACCCACACCAGCCGCTGACGGTCCGATGCATAAGCTTCATGAGACCAGGGTGCAAAAGAGTTGGTACACTACTAGAACATTCTTCGGTAGTTTTTCAGCGATAAAGACATGGCTACTGCCAACTCGGCTACTGCGGCTTGTACAAGTATGTCCTATTTTGGTGTTGTGTGTGACAATGGCATCCTTTTATTAGAACCTAGCAGCTGCGCCGATATTTAGCCTGATAACGTTCGGTAGAAGAAATACTTCAATATTATCTTCTTAAGATCTGCGAACCTAACTCTACCTAACTGTGAATGAATTGAGAGTTAATGTATGGAACAGCTGTATATTTTTTTGCGATTTCGTGATTGGTCCCATGGGAAAAGTTGTTCAGTATGACCTTATTCGCTTTTGGCCATTCCTGATGATGACCCCAAAATCACCCAATATTTATTTCCCATTTTCGATGGGATTGAGTCGTAGCTAAGGCAATGAAAGCCAACAATGAATAACTAGAATCGATAGGCATTGGAATCAACAAACGAGTGAAAATCGTATATAATATTATTAAGAAATGTGTTTTAAAGTTGTACAATATAACATTGTGCGTTACAGCGTACCGCAACTGGATGAACTCCATGGGCGTGGCTCCGCACGTGAACTGGCTGTACGCCGACCTGACCGACGGGCTGGTCATCTTCCAGCTGTACGACATCATCCGCCCGGGCATCGTCAACTGGAAGAAGGTAACCACCGCATTATAAATAGAAGGAGGCGGAAGATCAGTGCTGGTCATTCATTACTTGCATCTGTGATGAGCGGGAACACGATACGAAACTATATTGTTGTCAAACATTCGCTGCGCATGGGGCCATAGCATGCGGGAACGGGATATCTCCTTTGCACTTAGCTGCCGTGACTCACGCCGTTCTTATGGCCCCGCGTGCAGCGAGATTATGATAATAGTATAACGGGGCGGAGATTGACCATGCGTCAATGGGATTTTCACCTAAGGCGCTTTGTCGTAGAGTGCGGGGCAACTCGTAACGTGTTCAATACATTTCCATATTTTTGTTCTGCTGTCGTGTAACGGATTATTTAGTTGACACGGACTCTGTTAGCGACCAAGTATAATCGGTAATTCCTCACGATGTTTTCCTTCGCCTAAAAGCTAACGGTAAATATTCCGTACATAAGTTCCGAAAAACTCATTGTTACGAGCCGGGATTCGAACCCACGACCGCCACTTGACAACCGCATGCCTGAACCACTAGGCTACCATAGCTCTCCTAACCTAACCTAACTTAAAACAGGTTTGTAGGTCGTTTATGCATACGGCCTTAAAAAAAAAACGCGTCAAAAAAATTTTTTTTTTCTGTTTTTTCTTATCAGAACACGATACCTGTTAAGCCCTTGATCGGTTCATACCCCATTTTTGTTACACTTTGTATAGTACTTGCCTTGCTTAGTTTGCGATTAGATCGATTTCTCAAGCTTGATCTAATAGTTTGTGTTACTAATATTAAATAGGAAAGAAGCAGTTATAATATTTACCATTATTTCATGACCGTAATTTTGAAAAAACATAAAATAATAGCTACTGTAACGTTTTTACTTTAGTTTAATACTCATTTCAAACAATAATTACGATTTGAAGTTTTTGAAGTAATGTGTCTAGGGACGAACCACGGACAAACAAATATGGCGAGTGACACACATGAGCGAATTTTTTAGGGGTGCACATATCAATTTTTTTTTTTATTGCAAGCCCACTTGTGGCACATCAATAGGCCTTTCACAATAAATATAGGTTTCTCAGCAATTTTTTTGATTAAGTGAATAGAGTCGGAGATAATCTCCCCGAAAGTCACTAAAATTGTGTGTCCCCCCCCCCCCCCTCTAATTTTTGAACCGTGTATTTAAAAAAATATAGACAGGGCTTATTAAATTCTTTCAGCGAAAATGGTTTTGAACAAGATCGAGTCAAAGGTTTTCGAGATATTTCAAAAAAACTGCCTTCCTTAAAGAAAAGGACGTAAGTGCCATAAGATTTTAGTAACGATACGACCTTTTTAATAGGCGCGGAACCCTTCGTTGTGCGTGGTCCGACACGCACTTGGCCGCTTTTTTTTTTTTAATAAAAGCAAATTTTAAAATACTGCATCTTGCTTATTGTTGTTCAGGTGCACCGGCAGTTCTCGAAGCTGCGCAAGTTCATGGAGCGCCTCGAGAATTGCAACTACGCGGTGGAGCTGGGCCGGCAGCTCGGCTTCTCGCTCGTGGGCATCGCCGGCGCAGACATCAACGAGGGCAACGCCACGCTCACGCTCGGTATGTTCATGGAGCCTCTCGAGAACTGCAACTGCGCGGTGGAGCTGGGCCGGCAGCTCGGCTTCTCGCTCGTGGGCATCGCCGGCGCAGACATCAACGAGGGCAACGCCACGCTCACGCTCGGTATGTTCATGGAGCCTCTCGAGAACTGCAACTGCGCGGTGGAGCTGGGCCGGCAGCTCGGCTTCTCGCTCGTGGGCATCGCCGGCGCAGACATCAACGAGGGCAACGCCACGCTCACGCTCGGTATGTTCATGGAGCCTCTCGAGAACTGCAACTGCGCGGTGGAGCTGGGCCGGCAGCTCGGCTTCTCGCTCGTGGGCATCGCCGGCGCAGACATCAACGAGGGCAACGCCACGCTCACGCTCGGTATGTTCATGGAGCCTCTCGAGAACTGCAACTGCGCGGTGGAGCTGGGCCGGCAGCTCGGCTTCTCGCTCGTGGGCATCGCCGGCGCAGACATCAACGAGGGCAACGCCACGCTCACGCTCGGTATGTTCATGGAGCCTCTCGAGAACTGCAACTGCGCGGTGGAGCTGGGCCGGCAGCTCGGCTTCTCGCTCGTGGGCATCGCCGGCGCAGACATCAACGAGGGCAACGCCACGCTCACGCTCGGTATGTTCATGGAGCCTCTCGAGAACTGCAACTGCGCGGTGGAGCTGGGCCGGCAGCTCGGCTTCTCGCTCGTGGGCATCGCCGGCGCAGACATCAACGAGGGCAACGCCACGCTCACGCTCGGTATGTTCATGGAGCCTCTCGAGAACTGCAACTGCGCGGTGGAGCTGGGCCGGCAGCTCGGCTTCTCGCTCGTGGGCATCGCCGGCGCAGACATCAACGAGGGCAACGCCACGCTCACGCTCGGTATGTTCATGGAGCCTCTCGAGAACTGCAACTGCGCGGTGGAGCTGGGCCGGCAGCTCGGCTTCTCGCTCGTGGGCATCGCCGGCGCCGACATCGACGAGGGCAAATTTGAATGAAATTACTGCTTTAACCTTTTTCTTGGCAAATAACAAAAAAAAATGCGAGTTCGAGCCTCGTTTTCGCCTTGTAGAGCTAAAAAAATTGTCTGTTACAAAAATAACATCAAAAATTATGTATCTTATAAGATACAATGTCAAGAAAAGTACTAGAAGCCTTTAGTACCACTCTCCAATACTTTTTATTCGGTAGAACAAGGTATTGGTGGGTAGGTAGCGTCAGGTATGACGCTCAGTGTTGAGTACAATAAAGGTTATGTTCCGTGTCCAGCGCTGATCTGGCAGCTGATGCGCGCCTACACGCTGTCCGTGCTGACGCGGCTGGCCGCCACGGGCAGCCCCATCGTCGAGCGGGAGATCGTGCAGTGGGTCAACAGCAAGCTGGCCGGCGCCGGGAAGGCCTCTTCCATCAAGAGCTTCCAGGTACACATTCATCTCAGCCGTATTTAATACTACATTAATTACTATAGAGGCCGGGAAGTAAGGGGTTGCCGGCCGAGTACATATAGACGGCCGAGCGTAGCGAGGTCGGATAGTTATGAGGCCGGCAACCCCTTTTCACGCCGAGGTATGTATAGTGCTTTTCTCAAACATGCAATGAAATAAATTAAGAAAACTCCAAGAAATCAAACTTTAATTTTCATGGCTGAACGCCGTGATCCTGTGCCACAAATAGTGGAATGGAAATTAAAAAAAACCATCTTGCCGGCCTAGGCCTCCAATTTTGTATGAAATGCCATTACGCGTCTCTAGTCTCGCTGCGCCCAAATTGTGACACTTCGAAGCCCATTATGAAGAACACGACGTCAATATTTCATTGCATGTTTGAGAAAACGTAATTTTTACTAGTATCCAAGAAAACCATCGCCCTTTTTCTATAGATCTCTTTTCTTGTTAAAAACGAATGTCACCTAATGGTAGAAAAGGGCCTAACGAAGATGAAGCTCACTGGTTGCGTAATAGCCTATATTAGTACGGCGGAAAATGGCCAATTTTGACAAAAGTCGTGGACACGACTTCTATATACCTAAAACTGGTATGGATGTGTTCCTTGTTGTCTCCAGAGTACGAATCTACCGGTTTTAGTTAAGGGAGAGGGGGACGGACATAGCTGTGACGTCATAAAGATGGCGGCCGATGGTCATCGATTTTTGTCCAAATCTCGGGTTCTATTTTACTAATTTCTTCGTGTGAGATGTCATTTGAAAGCATATTAAACGTACTATAATTGTTTTCTTGAACTTCATAACGTACAACCAACCGTTTGGAAAAAAAATAAAAAAATGGATTTTTTTACCTTTGACATTTGCTTACTTACTATCATAAATCGAGAAAGAGATACTTTTGCGTGATTAATGTCATTATAAAAATATCATACATTTTATTAGCTTGCCAAAAATAAGCAATTTGTCGCCGTTCAATAATAAACATATAATTTATGACCAATTCCGTAACGCAAGTCCGCGCCAACCGGCATGCTTTGTATGATTGAAATACTTTGATAGTTAATTTTTGGTGTTCCCAAATGAAAGGTACTGTAATCGAATGAATAAATATTGTGTTTAACTGTGTATTTGTATGCGTCGATTAGTATTTATAATAGGCGAATTGAGTTCTTTTACGCCCAGGACGCCTATTCATCAGCCAGGTGAACATAATTTATTCTCTAAATATGTTTAAATAAAAACGCATTTTAAATTCTTAACTTGACTGTGGGCCGCAAGCTTTCGCCAAAATCCAGCCCGAGGACTAGGACCCAAACTGGCGACAAGGCCACCCTTGCCGTACCCCACGCCCGCGCATATTTCATTTCATTCGAGGGCAAATTGCGATTGAATTTGGAGACATTTGCACGATTTGTTACATTTACCTAACCGCTATAGGTAAATACATTTTTTTCTCTGGAGATGCGTGTAGATAAATATCTATCCGTAAATACGGTTGGTCGACTGATACATGTTGTGAACTATGGAACTGCAAGTCGTTGCAGTTTTGCAGGCAACAAGTTCGAACAGAACAACAAGGCCTGAAGGTGAGCGGCGAGGCTCGCGAGGCCGCAGACCGGGCTCCGCGTAGGGCCAAAGGTCCGAAGCGTCCCTCCAAAGCGCGCTCTCGGATACTTTACTTCTGAGAGTTCTGAGCCACAAGCGAATCTGAGCGTGTACGTGCGTCCCCTCAGAGCGTGCTCTTCACTCGATCCCGAAGGCTGAAGACCCGAAGGGCGAGCCTACGTGCACATTACTACTCTCAACTGTATTACAAGCGTACCTTCAGAGATGGCTCTCCACGCAAACCAGAGGGCCAAAGGCCCGAACTTTAGGACACTTTATTACTCCTAAGAGACAAGCGAATCTGAAGGCCAAAGGCCCGAAGCGTCCCTTCAGAGCATGTTCTCTACATAAGCCCGACGGCCAAAGGCCCAAAGCGTCCCTCCAGAGTGCGCTCTCGGATATTTACTCTACTCCTGAGTGTGTTGCAAGCGAGCGGTGAGCGGCAAGGCACGCGAGGCTGCAGGCCGAGTTTTGCGTAGAGCCGAAGGCATGAAGCGTCCCTTCAAAGCGGGTTTTCCACACAAGCCCGAGGGGCAAAGGCCCGAAAGGCGTGCCCACGCGGACACTTTACTACTCCTAAGCGTCCTACAAGCGAACCTGAGGGCCGAAGGCCCGAAGGAGTGCGGCATGGCACGCGAGGCGACAGGCCGAGCTCTGCGTAGGGCCGAAGGCCAGAAGCGTCCCTTGAGAGCGGGCTCTCCACGCAAGCACTGGCCAAAGGCTTGAAGGGCGGGCCAACACGAACACTTTATTACTTCTGAGTATCTTACAAGCGCATCTGAGGGCCGAAGGCCCCATGCATCCCTTCAGAGCGCGCTCTCTACGTCAGTCCGAGGGCCAAAGGCCCGAAGCGTCCCTTCAGAGTGCGCTCTCGAATACTCTACTCTTGAGTGTGTTACAAGCGAGCCTGAGGGCATGGCACGCGAGGCGGCAGGCCGAGCTAGGGACGAAGGTCTGTGGCGCCCCTTCAGGGCGCGCTCTCGGACACCCTACCCCCGACTGTTTTACAAGCGAACCTGAAGGCCACAGGCCCAAGGTGAGCGGCAAGGCATGCGAGGCCGAAGCCCGAGCTCCGTTTAGGGCCGATGCCCGAGGGCCGAAGACTCGTAGGGCAAGGGCTGGTTGCCAACGCGGCCACACACTCCCCCCACTCTTTTAGAAACAACACTCACACATTCACCAAGTGGACACATACTCGGTCCGTGCAACGTTTCAGTTACAAATCTCTCTCCCGCTTTTCGCTACCCATAGTTTTTCACTTCTCTTTTGCGAGTAAATAATTAACCGAAACAAGTCAGATTAGAAAAATACAAGTCAAAGTACAACACAGGTATCAGGCAAAAACTAGTCCTACTAATCTTACTAATATTATAAATGCGAAAGTTTGGATGTTTGATGTTTAGATGTTTGTATGTTTGTTTCTCAACCACGCTTAAACGGCTCAACTGATTTGGATGAAATTTTGCACAAATATATTTTATAGCCTAGATTAAAATATAGGATAGTTTTTATCCCGGCTCCACGCAGACCAAGTCGCGGGCGGAAGCTAGTTGTCTAATAAAGCTGCTTGCGTTAATTATTTTATTATTTACTGTCTTCCGCCCGCGACTTCGTCTGCGTGGACTCGGGATAAAAACTATCCTATATTTTAATCCAGGCTATAAACTACCTTCGTGCAAAATTTCATCTAAATCGGTTGAGTGATTTAAGCCTGATTGAATAACAAACATCAAAACATCTAAACATCCAAACATCCAAACTTTCGCATTTATAATATTATAGTAGGATTCTCAATGTAATACTAGAAACTAGTCTAATTTTACATCACCCAGGCGTAAAATGGCAATAACAATCTCACTTGAAACCCAAAAGAAGGCGTAAAATAATGAATGGGGGGAGTGAAAAACAAAGGCTTCAGAGCACTCGCCTCGCCTTCGGCTCGGGGTACAAAGTTCTTGAGGTGACCTTTATTTTGCTGCTTTAGGTGCGTATCATGACCGTCTGACTCGTATAATCACTCAATAACAAAAAAAAGAGTTTCTAAAAGCGCGACGTGATGACAGCGATCGCTAGCAGAGGCGAGCGTGGTGATAGTTAATCGGTGCGTAATTAACAAAATTCGTTATTACGTCGTTATTTATTAATGTAACCCACAAAAATCTTTATTTTTGTAAAGCTTATAAAATGACCTATCTTTTTTATAATAACTTTAATTGCGCTAAAGTTATTATTTATTGAGTTACAAGCGTGTTTTATCAGTACTCATGCAAACGTGCGCGGTAAAAAAATCATATTTTTTCTAATAATTTAAAAACTGTTAATTGTATTTCATAGCGTCCCGAAAATAAATTATAGTACGTTTAATATGCTTTCCTCACACGAAGCAATCAGTAAAATAGAACCCGAGATTTGAACAAAAATCGATGACCGTAGGCCGCCATCTTTGTGACGTCTAGCTATGTCCGTCCCCCTCTCCCTTAACTAAAACCGGTAGATTCGTACTCTGGAGACAACAAGGAACATCCATACCAGTTTTAGGTATATAGAAGAGATGTCCACGAAAATCGTGAAGGCTTTTGCGATTTTGCCACCGTACTATATACTTTTGCTTTGCTTTCAAACCAAAAGTAATTAAATAGGTAAAACCTAGATCATAACTGTCAATTCCTACCCTCAGTAGTTCGCATGAAGAGAGGCAAGGCAAAACACTTTACACAGGGTACAGTAGTAAGAGATCAATGTTTTTCTATTCTAATAAAGGATACTACAGTACGATTACTGTTAGTTAACCACTGACAGGTGGATTGCCTTCATTTAGCCAATGCGCATGGGACACCCCTGAAATTTTCAGGGGTGTCCCATGCGCGTTGGCGACCCTATTACCGGTGCAGTCCGCGTCATATACGGGGTCACGTACGGTGCTGTCTGATAATCAGCGCTGTAGGTGTCTGTCTGACACCTTGGCATAATGCTGAGACAGCGACCGATTCACTGCCGCGAAGACACACATATTATGTGTCAATTGTATTGTATCTGTACTCCCTTTGTCTCTGTGTGTCTTTTGTGTTGTGAATAAATGTCTTCTTTCTTTCTTTCTTCTTTCTTATATAGTTAATAGCAGCCAAAGTAGCCCAATATTTCGGTACACGTCTTTATTACTGTAGGAATAAGAGTGTGCTACCATATATTCCTTATTCATATATTCCGGTCATTGTGGCACTCTTTGGGGGAGGCCTATGTCCAGCAGTGGACATCTTTCGGCTGATATGATGATGGTGATGATGATGATGATGACCATATATTCTGCTACTCTGGCTGCTACTAACTATACGATGCGGACTGTACCTACGACTTGGGCGACTTGGCGCTAATACGGCGCGAACGAAGAGTTATAAGAGTGGTCCTAATCTGCACGTTGTTCCAGGACGAGGTGCTCGCGGACGGCAAGGTCGTGATCGACCTGATCGACGCCATCAAGCCTGGCGCCATCAACTACGAGCTGGTGCTGCCCGGCGGGAGCCAGGAGGTAACGTCACGATGTCGTCACATACACTGGGGGCGGGTTGTACCAACTTAACATTGCAGGGGCCGTAGACAAGGTTACAATCGACCAGCGCTAACGCCAATAGAAAATAATGAAATGTAGGGGAATGACAGATGCCGACGAAACACTGTTCGTTAACATCTGTCACGCTTATACATTTTATTAGTTTTCTATTGGCGTTAGCGCTTGTCGATTGTAACCTTGTCTAGGCCCCCTGATCGATTAACGTTTAAATATCGCGCCGGCAGCTGCCATTCCATGGAAACTTGTCAAACTTTCCATAGAATCAGATTTCGTCGAACGCCGCTTGCGATTACAGACAGGTTTGCTGCAACCCACCCTAAGCACTATAGATACAATACTTGATAAATAAATAATAACTGATACCCGTCACACGCGAGGACACTGCTGATTAAGTGCTGAAATCGAAATTTTTCTTTAATTAACCTTTTGGAATATTGGATTTATCAGAGGAAATGATTAAACAAATGAGTGTTTACAACAAGATGGGTGTAGACTCGAAAATTATTATTACTCCAAAAGAAAGAAGGAAAAAAAAATGCCTAGTGACGAAAGTCCCATTGAGATATCCCAAAGAATTACAAAGCTAGAACCGTTTTGATATTGCTTGTTAGAGAGAAAATGCCAACAGTTTGTGACGGCACAATCCGCGAGGCTGCCGCAGAGCGAGCCGCGTTGACGGCGGCGCCGAACACGATGGGGCTCGGCACGTTGCCGTCTATTAGTGACGTCACTAATTGCAAACCTCATCGTTTCATATGAAGTTGCGTTATGCGAAAAAGGGACTGACCATACTCCTTCTTAAAACTTTAGACACTTATAACTTCGTGATTATTTAACCTCTTGCATTGCTTATTTCTCCTTTTGACTACATTTTTAATTATTTTTCGAGAAAATACGACATTCATGATTATTTTATTTAGTGTGTACACCCCTATTACTAGAACTTGTTCGCGATATATCGCTAGACTATTGACTCCAATCTTGGGTTAATAACAAACAACTGGTTTGAGAAGTGTCATCATTACGTTACCGTGTTGTCCCCAGGAGAACCTGGCGAACGCGAAGTACGCGGTGTCGATGGCGCGGCGCTGCGGCGCGCGCGTGTACGCGCTGCCCGAGGACATCACGGAGCGCAAGCCCAAGATGGTCATGACCGTGTTCGCCTGCCTCATGGCGCTCGACTACATCCCCGCCGCGGCGGCGCCCGTCCACGCGTGAGTCACTCGCCGCACGCTGCACCTGCACCTGCACCTGCACCTGCACGCTGCCTCACAGACAGGAACCAGAGAAATGACGCATAACCTCCTAAGGTCCAACATATACAATGATTACTCGAATAAATTCAATCAATTGCCCAAACGGACCCCGGGCTCCTTTAGGGCCCATCCGGTAATAACGCTAGGACGATGGATGAAGTAAATTTAAAATATATAAAATACGGCTGCTGCGTCGCCAGTTCCTTTTCGATTGGCTGGAAACGCTGCCGTGTGTCCAGATGAATATCATTTGCTCGAATAATCAACAAAACAAGAGATTAATCATTAAATTGAATTACTCCTTAATTTGTTTTATGAAAGGTTGAAATCCTATTGAAGCGAAGCGCAAATTGTAATGAACATTGGGCCTTACGAGGATGGGTGAGTTGACCGGAGTTGTGCGAGGTAGCGGAGCGGTGTGTGAGGAAAACATCCACCATTAGCATTGTTCGCCTCGCTTGCGCATGTCTTCGCGTTAGTGGATTTTTCCCTCGCACAGCTCTGGTAAAATCACCCTAAGATTCGTAAAGACAGCGATAGCAGAACGAGTAAATAATGAACTACCGATCTCCTGGTCGTCACGGGTCACTTTCTCTGGTGCTTGCGCTGGTAGGTGTTTCAAATCTCGGTGCCAACTATATCCACACGATTCTGACATGTACGAGAATATGTTTCAATATTGATTAAAACGTTCACTTAACCAATTTATCTGAAGGCAGTTTTGATGCGTAAATTCAGTCCACTTCTTTTTATGTTATATAATGGATCTATCTCTGGCATTGAGAATTGGAACAATGCACAGTAGAAATTATGGAAACATAATTCAATTGTGCTATCACCTAAGGTCGGTATAGGTACATGTCTTGTTTGTCGTAATAAGGACCTGTGGCGTAGCAAGGATGCCACCCGGTGTGGGTGCCACCCAGTGGCGTGGCTCCTTAGCTTACTACCGGGTGCCACCCCTAGAAGGGTGGCCTCTAGCTACGGCTACAAATATTTGGGTAATATTGACCAAGTGTGATTTCAATCTATAATTTTAATTTGGTATGTGATTTGATATGAGTGCATTTACATGTTTTATCGCTTTTATGTTCGATAAAGTATTTGTCCTTCTTGCACTTATAAACTTCCTAGTAAGGGACGGATGATGACTATGGAGCATAAACAGGATGTCTAAATGCACTCGAGCACATGGTCAATTGAAAGTGGGTTGTCCTTTTTACGGTATTGTATTGTTTGTGATGTTAGCTCGCAACCATAGATATCAAAATATAAGAGATGTGTCACTATTTGTACTTGGATTACACACGTAATGTTCTAACATTAGGCCTAAACACACGTCCGTACTGGCGTCCTATAGCTTGCACAATGGGCCACGGGTTTGAACACTGTGATAGATTATTTAAACAGTGGCACAACCTTGTCATAACCTGTCACAGTGACTAGATGACTAGTTGATTAATTACTTAAGAGTCCGCAGTAAGCTCGATTCTCCATACAAACGTAGTTACGCTCTCATTTTAAAACTACGTGTTGGATTGTAACGAAACTGCACGTACAATGACATGAGGTATATCCAGGTCTGTAATTAGTTTATGTAGCTTCAGATACGATAGTAAAAAAAAAACAGCGAATTTAAGTTTTTCATACAAAACTTGTTTTTGCTGTATTTCGTTTGTTTTATAAACTGGAATCATATAAACTAATTACAGACATATATATACCTCATGTCATTGTATATGGAAAGTTTTGTCACAATCCAACACGAAGTTTTAAAATGAGAGCGTAACTACGTATGTATGGGAAGGTGAAATTCGGCCGAGCTTACTGCGGACTCTTAATGTGTGTAATCGATAGAACAACCATGTAGTGACAGTTATATGCCGTCGTTAAATTTCGCAAAATACCCATGAGCCATAATAAATTGTACACGTAAATGCTGATGGTTACACACTACTGCAATGTAACCCCCAAAAAGGAGGGGTGATATTAAGTTTAACATACGTATTTCTGCGTCAATATGTGGCATCATAGCTCCCAAACGTATAAATCGATTTGAGTACGTTTTTAAACCGACAGTCTTTTCTGTTAAGATGGTTCTTTGCTATGTTTGTGTCGAGGTATTTAATATTTGGACCATGTCTCTTGTATTTTGATATCTGTGCTCGCAACTCTCAATAGACTGTATTTTGAGAACACTGATATGGTCGTTTTGTATGGAAGTCTCTACTGAGCATATGGTTAAGGTTTTGTGAAACGTTTTGTATATGTCTTTTTATATACATGTCAACTGGTGAATCATTCAGTCATTTTTTTATCATAATCATGTTATTCGAAGTATTTTATATGGAAATCATTGTGCTAAAGCTTCATTTGGTTATTCATTGATATAAATGATCCTAATTAAAATAATAATTATAGTAAAATACATTGCTTAGACTAAGCGACAGGCTTGGAATGTACTTGGAACCAAGTATTTTATAAATGTAAGCGGCAGGCCTATATTAGCAACATTCCAAGCGTTTTAAATTTAAAACAACCCACCTAAAGGTACAAGCAATATTATAGATGTTTTTTCCGCCATTGGCCGCCTGGAATACGAAAATTCATTTATATCAATCATTTTATACAGTTGTAATTGTAAGCATGTGCCGTACGGTCCAACTCATAAGATGAATAGAATCATTGTGTCACCCTCACACTTGTACGAAAACATAGTCCTAGAGAAAGACAGAATACAAAATGGCGTCTTGATACTAAACTTATTAGTTTGACCTTACAGCATGGTAAAGGTATTTTGTGATCAATCAATCAATCAATCAATCAATTATTTATTCTGCAAATAGGCCACAAGGGCACTTTTACATGTCAAACCGTAATTTACAATAAAATAATAATAATAATCTTACACAATAATAATTTAAAATTATATATAAAAGGTTAACAAACTAAATGTCACTAAGTTAATGTAAACAAAACAAAATTGCAAAATATGACCATTACATTCGATATAAGATCTGTATCAGCATTAACAAGAAGTTAATCATATTAGTTCAGTATTCCAGAGATGTATAAGGTCTCTGAGCTTCCAAATACAATTAATAATCTAATTTTAATGTGTTGTTTTGTATAATAATTATAAATAAATATATTAATAATTATTCTAATATTCTAAGAGATGTATACGGTCTCTAAGCGTCAAAACAAGAAAGGAACAATGATGTAATATTGTCAGAGATGTACAGGGTCAATAACAATAAAACGTGTCAAGATCAGAATGATGTCTCTCGTCCTTGGAATTCTCCTTGGAAACTTATTTAAATTGATTCAATCTAATTATTAGTATCCGAATTCCACTGTAAAGCCCCATTTACACACGTGCCGACTTGCATGCAAGTTTCATTACATTGCGGGTTAAAGAGGTATAGTGAGTTCTATCGATCTATAAAACCCCCCAATGTAGTTAAAATTGTACATGTGTGTAAATGGAGCACAAGGATATCATAACTGAATTAAATCAATTTAAATGAAAAATGTACTGCTCGCAAGGTGGGAATTATATTAGGTATATATAAATAATATGTGTATGTAACAATGTACATTAAGGATAACTTATTAAATATTAGGCGACCAGATGCGATGTAGCGCAAACTGTACTGTGACCCTTCTCAACTGATAACTTTATAAATGTAAAATCACGACAATGAATTAAATTTTTCGTTAACTTTAAATAATCTTGAGATACTTTCGTCGCAGAATATTTCGTGCCCTTACTTACATTTTTGAACTCTTATACTCTAAACTATGGAAACAATCTTTTTATTTTGACTACTGGACTAAAATAGCTAAAGTATGTATCAAGGGTTGCAGTAAGTTGCCTCGGCTGTAGTCAAACGGCTTACATTAGTACTTATCAATTAGTATTACACGGTGTCAATGTTTTTATACACTTTTTACAACGAAATTGCTTTTGGGGCAATCGCGAATAGTTCGTTTAAGATTCTAGCAGAGTTTAGATTATAGACTGACAATGTCAACATTTTCACTAAAAACTTGCACAATTTCTACTCGGATGTGGGTTTAGAAGCAACCCAACCCAATTGATTGTCCAAAAAAGTGTCCAATTGTCATGACAGGGTTGGGGTGATGTGTCACCAGTGATGTGAGAAGATGTGTTTCATATATTTGACAGCTCGCATGCTAGGCAGCTGTGGTGGATGAATACCCATGTATCGCTATTAAAATCTCCCAAATTATCGCACTCACGATCTATCATAAATTATGCAAATACAAATGATGCTGTATAAGCTGGGTTCACACTTGACCTGTTGAAATTACGCGAATACAACGCCCTCTACTGGAAATGTTGACAAGCAGTTTTAATTTATTCGTTTCTGATTCTAGTTAGTACTGGCGTACCGAGCCGTTTACTTTGTAGGGTGAAAGTTTTGATACTGACTTGATATTTTTTGGCTTCCAATCAAAGTTATCATTCTTATAAAGGGTGTTATGTTATTGTTTTAAACATTAACTCTGTTTATTAGTTTTCATTTTATCATTCGGGACAGATCGCAAACACAAAGGTGTATCACTCAAGTTAGAGCGCTACACTACAGTTATTTTATATAGATTGAAAATCTTATTTTACCTACCGATAAACATAGTGTGACCAGCATGTTTTGTGTGTAATTAACACAATTCTTAAGAACACTGATGGTAATTATTATACAGAAAGTTAAGTGTATTCGTTTCTCAATTTTAAAACAGCGACATAAAAAGATTTACACTGTCATTTTGAATAGTATATACTATTACAGTTTGTGTGGGAATTGGCAATATCGTGAATGTGGAATTGTGTATGTGTAAGCTAAACCCATTTATTTTATATACATAACATAACTGAAATAATCCCCTACATTCCTCAAAACAGGCATTCCCTTTCGGCATTTCTACCATTATTATAAATTTCCTAATCGGTATATATTTAATTTTTAAATGTATATTTGCTAAGTTACTTTAAGTCTTGTGAAATATTTTTGTAGAGCATTTATAGAGGACTTTCCATCGGGAAACAACGATTAATTTTACTATATTTTTGACTGTAAATTTTTATTTTGTTAAGATTTTTATGATGAAAAATATTACTTTATTACCAATATTTTAGGTTTATTTAATAGAATCGAATCAATTCGCTATTTGATACTCCATTTTATTTTAACTCGTATACAGACGCTCCTACATTATGTATCGACATAGTTATTCGCGCTAGGGTCAGTATGTACGGACAAATGTAAGCTGATTAATGAATAATAAAAAGGAATTGGTAAAACTATGTTTGCATTTTATTTTATCTGTATACGTAGTCAGTTAGAAATATTCAACTAGCATTGCCCTTGACTTCGTCTGCGTGAAATCTGGTATCAACTTTCTTGTGGATGCAATTTGGGAGAATAAGTGGATTCCCTGTTTTAATCCATCTATGTTCATTTCATCTGTTTTAATCCATCTATGTTCATTTCATCTATGTTTTAATCCATCTATGTTCATTTCATCTAATTTTTCACTATTACTGTATCGCTTGGGTGCTTTTGGTTCTAGTCGTGAGTGTCTACGTGTGACTAAGTCTCATTATTTCAAACGCACTATGCCGAAAATCGGGTAGTGACCCTGGTGGCTGTTTAAGACAAAAGGCAAATGGGTCGATCAAGAAAATCGCAAATTCGATGTTCAGTTCTTGGCTGTTTACTCCTTAACTTATGATAAATATCAATATAAACAAAACATAGTGACAGAATCCGAATTCCGGTTTATAAGTTGAATTTTAGAGGAGGGAACACTATTCTCGAATTTGCCCTTTTTTGTATGGACTTAGCGACTAGTTTAGCACCCGCTTAATATTTCTGTATGTATTATTTTTCTATACATTTACCTATAAGCATCTAACTTGACCTATATTCTTGAGATATATAAAAAGTCCTACTTATTTAGAAGAAAAGCATATCGTTTATGCAATGGAATCCACGAGAGAAAGACGGTAACACTAATATTTTTCCGTACCGAAGGACTTTTTCACTATCAACATACTTACTCCCAGGTCGCAACCGGCGGCGTTCCTCGAAGACTCCATAGAGGTTGAGATTATCGGCAACTCCGACGAGAGCTTTGGTCGGGGCTCGATGGAACCCGAGTCCTTCATCGACAATAACGTCACGGATGAACGGACCGACGATAACGTCGTGGATGAACAGAGCGACGAAGGCGACCAATTTGAGCAAGACTCTGGTGTAAGCCTGCAGATGGACAAGCCCCCGTTAGCGCCGAAGCCGAATTTGTCGCTGGAGCGGTCGGCGTCCGTAGTATCGACTACGTATAATTTTGAATAAACATATATATGAATAGTTCAACTCTACAAAAACGCATGCTATTTAGTGGCTATTTGTATGCCTTAACAGGCAAGACATAGTGATACAATCCATAAACTGAAACACCGATGTACATACCTATGTTTTACAAATCAAATATTTTGTATTTGTATTTGAAAAGATTAGTTCAACAACTGTAGCAATTACTTGCAAGTTCCATGATTTTAATTTATAATTTGTTTGTATGTTTTTTTTACTCTACTAGCATCTACGTAAGCAGACTCAAAAAGATGTCAGGCCAGGCCAGTCGTTATTGGTCAATGGGGTATTTGACAACAGTGAATATTGTGTTTTCATTAGTAGCAGATAAACATTACGAAAATACTCGCAAAGTATCAATCTTTCATTTGTTTGCTATTTTAAGATTATTTAATTCATTAAAACGAATAAGGACGTTGTTTGATTGTGACGTCACAAGCAAGTAATTCCAAGTTGAAACGCGTAAGCATTAACAAAATTTCTAAAGTATTTTAAAAGAATAAAAAAAAATACCAGTGGACACAAATTTATTTTGGAGGCCGGATAAGATAGCTAATGACCCAACCTACCTGCCGTTTTATTTTGGCAAACGATGGAGCAAACACCCTGTATACTAACGGAGCGTAACGGACTTTTGACAAATACCGTATTGTGTTTGATGATGATGGCTGTTTGGAATTGTAACTTATATTATATCGTAAGTAGCCTCGTGAAACGAGCCAGGATTTGAATACAGTTTTCACCAATGCACGAATGTTTTGTGTATATTAATTTATTCTCGGGGTTCGAGTTTTAGTATTTATAATTATGTATGTACACCTACACTGAAATTCATAGTACAGTAGCAAGTGATTTTAATGAATGAAAAAGCATGTATGTTTTCATGTTATTAATTTTATTGCAGAAATCTGTCAGCTGCAAGCTAAGCAACTTTTAATAAATATTTTTCACTTTTAGATATTTTTTTATTCAAGATATTATATGGTATAGGATGTTGCTCGTTAGTAGATAAGTACCATGAAACAAATAGTTTTGAGTTCTTAAGATTCAGGAAACAATAATGACGCTGCCCGTCCCTCTCGCACTTACAGATTTGCTAGAAATTAACGAAAGTCCGACATAAATGCGCTCATAGCTAGGTAAGGGCTTCAAAAAGGCTTTCGGCTTGGAGCCTGAAGCCTAATTGAGGGTTACCTATCGCAATTACTAAAGGGCATAGCAGGGAGTAACCTAAGAAAAATTGCCCCCAGCGTTTTTGGGTCGAAACTATAATCAAACGATGCCTTTTGAGGAGGTAATACCCTGCACAAAGTCTCATCGCTCTGTTACCCCCTGGGGTGAAAAAAACTCGATTAACCCCAAAACTGTTTTATTTATTTTTTCCTAAACTATGAATATTACGAATTTTAAATTTTGTACAAATATTAATGAGACTAAAGGCTATATGTTAAAAAATATGACCCTC
Source organism: Epinotia bilunana (assembly GCA_947049275.1). NCBI lineage: Eukaryota > Metazoa > Arthropoda > Insecta > Lepidoptera > Tortricidae > Epinotia > Epinotia bilunana. The sequence continues at coordinate 8,254,863 of OX346275.1, read as the reverse complement.
CTAACCATTTAAATTCTTGTAAAAAAAAATGTAATCATTCTGTATAACAAGTTTGGCTCTTGGTACACACACCATTTTTTTTTCAAATATGAACCAATTTATATTCTACATCATACAAAAGTTTCATCGACCTAGCCCAGAAGGAACATTGCGAAATTAAAATGAATTGGCTCTTTGGTGCCTACTATTGACTCCTGATAAGAGGCTTGCATTATTAACCCATTATGACCTGAATTAATTTAGGGTCTTGGAAATTGATATTTTGTTTAATATATTGTTCATAAAGGTCCCCTTAGTAATTTTTAGTTATTAAAAGTTAAATTAATTTATTACTTTTGGAAAAAACAATGGGTGCCGTATGGCACCGCTAGGCTTATACGTAGTCTTTAAATCTCTCTTTTCATTTATATTAATTTACCGTTTGCTAGCAATTTTTACCGTTTATTTATGATACAATTTTAGTTTTAATGAAATGGAAGGCATGCATGAATATAAAAGAGCTTTTTATACATTTATATAATAGTAATAGTATTACATTACACCATTTTTATTAATACGCGAACGTGAAACTGGTAATTGCAGGATGCACAGAGCCCTACGTTGCATTTGTTACATTGCAGTCTTGTCTGACTCTTGCATACCTCCAAGGCACATTTGCGACGCGATTCGCTAGGTACTAACAAGTGATTCCAGCCATCGTAGCGTATGTCATCCATCAGTGACCCTATTGCCTGTTTTAGACGTCTTGGAAGCTGATAGACGGCCGCCGCCTCGCGGTATATTTTTGAATTGCGTAAGGTATGTCTGTACGATTTCTCTTCGGAAAAATGGTGGTGGCCGATCTTTACATATGTTATCGATGCCGCTGTATGTAATGCCTGGGTATTATCAAGACGAGCAGGCAGCACTCTCACTCAGTTAGCTTTCCGAAGAGAAATCGTACAGACATACCTTACGCAATTCAAAAATATACCGCGAGGCGGCGGCCGTCTATCAGCTTCCAAGACGTCTAAAACAGGCAATAGGGTCACTGATGGATGACATACGCTACGATGGCTGGAATCACTTGTTAGTACCTAGCGAATCGCGTCGCAAATGTGCCTTGGAGGTATGCAAGAGTCAGACAAGACTGCAATGTAACAAATGCAACGTAGGGCTCTGTGCATCCTGCAATTACCAGTTTCACGTTCGTGTATAAATAAAAACGGTGTAATGTAATACTATTACTATTATATAAATGTATAAAAAGCTCTTTTATATTCATGCATGCCTTCCATTTCATTAAAACTAAAATTGAATCATAAATAAACGGTCATAATTGCTAGCAAACGGTAAATTAATATAAATGAAAAGAGAGATTTAAAGACTACGTATTAGCCTAGCGGTGCCATACGGCACCCATTGTTTTTTCCAAAAGTAATAAATTAATTCAACTTTTAATAACTAAAAATGACTAAGGGGGACCTTTATGAACAATATATATAAAAAAATATCAATTTCCAAGACCCTAAATTAATTCAGGTCATAATGGGTTAATAATGCAAGCCTCTTATTAGGAGTTAATAGTAGGCACCAAAGAGCCAATTCATTTTAATTTCGCAATGTTCCTTCTGGGCTAGGTCGATGAAACTTTTGTATAATGTAGAATACAAATTAGTTCATATTTGAAAAAAAATTGGTGTGTACCAAAAGCCAAACTTATTATACAGGTGATTGCATTTTTTTTTTACAATAATTTAAATGCTCGTGCTGGGGGTCATATTTTTTAACATATAGCCTTTAGTCTCATTAATATTTGTACAAAATTTAAAATTCGTAACTTTCATAGTTTAGGAAAAAATTTCACCCCCAGGGGGTAACAGAGGGATGAAACTTTGTGCATGGTATTACCTCCTCAAAAGCTATCGTTTGATTATAGTTTCGACCCAAAAACGCTGGGGGCAATTTTTCTTAGGTTATCCTGCCATGCCCTTTAATTTCCCAAAGGCGGATTTCTCGAAGACCCCAGCTTTTCTTAATGGATGTTTGTTGTGCTGAACAGATTAGGTTAGGTTTGTTTGAAATTTATCATGAAAATTTCATAGATTCAGAAAGAGCTTTTTTTTTCTTGCATTTGACAATTCAGTGATTGCGATTGGTAAAGCGATTTGGCGTCCCCGCAATTGGAACGTTTTTCATGATTCATGATCATTCGTTGTTAAATAAAATTCAGTTTAATAGTTTGTGATGATTTAATTCATAAATTCAATCTATAGCCAGCAACAAAATGTACAATATCTCACTCGCATTCAATACAAATGTACAATATCTCACTCGCATTCAATACAAATGTACAATTTCAGACATTACGATGGCGAACACGATGATACAAAACAATTACAAAATAAATACAACCAATATGAATATAATGTAAAAAACTTGACTGTTACGCTGTTTTTACACCCGAGCTGAAGTCTATTCATCCTAAATGTCTTATCATGTAAACAAACACTTCTTGAAGACATTATCACACTTCCGCAGTAAGCTCGACCGAATTTCACCTTCCCATACAAACGTAGTTACGCTCTCATTTTAAAACTACGTGTTGGATTGTGGCGAAACTTTGCATATACATTGACATGAGTTATATCTATATCTGTAATTAGTTTATATGGTTCCAGTGAATAAAACAAACAAAATACAGGAAAAACAAGTTTTGTATGAAAAACTTAAATTCGCTGTATTTTTTACTATGGTATCTGAAGCTACATACACTAATTACAGACATAGATATACCTCATGTCATTGTATATGCAGTTTCGTTACAATCCAACACGTAGTTTTAAAATGAGAGCGTAACTACGTTTGTATGGAGAATCGAGCTTACTGCGGACTCTTAAATGATCATTATTGTGTTAACCCAAAGTTAAATGTGGTTGCATACTTAAATAAATTTTTACTTTTGGAAGTTTAGAAATCAACCGAGTACCTACCCACTGAAAAAAAAAAAAAAATGATAAGATTTTCTTCAATAATCGATGTAACGAACCAATAACCTCAAAAATATCTCACATAACAATGTCTAGATTGTCTATGAATCACACTTCATGTATATTTTATCGTCATTTCCAATCACTAGTCATTGTCTATGATCAAATTTGACTTCATATTTGTTTACATGATAGAACACGTAAGAATGAATAGACTTTACGCTAAGCTGAATATGTAATTTGTATGGAAACGCAGCTTAAATTAGCTTTGGCGGGAAAACAGCCCTAAGGCCACGTCAGATCGGCCGCAGAAGCGGGATGGAGGAGTTTGCACGCGAGCTGCATAGCTCATAGCCAGTGATCGTAGCAGCTTGTGCACGGGCCCGCGCGTACTGAATGCACGGAACGTTATGAGCAGTGATCGTAACTTTTGTAGCATTTTTGGTGCAGCGTATTGTTTTTAAACGGAATTGGTATAGACAATATCAATCAAAATTGTTAATTAAGGTTAATATTAACGTTATTAACTCCAATTAAGCACTAGGATTGAAATTCTTTATACCAATTCCGTTAACAACACTACGCTGCACCAAAACAGCTACAAAAGTTACGATCACTGCTCACAACGTTCCGTGCATTCAGTACGCGCGGGCCCGTGCACAAGCTGCTACGATCACTGCTCACAACGTTCCGTGCATTCAGTACGCGCGGGCCCGTGCACAAGCTGCTCTGTCCAATGCGTCAATTCGGCCAAGCTAGAAGTGGACAGAGATGAAACATCAACAGACTGACCATGTATACATTATATTCTTGCTCGGACGAATTCAATCTTAGCCAAGCGAGGAGTATCACAACAAAGTACCAATGACAAAAGCGCAGCTGTACTGCTCCAGAATTGACGCTTGCCTATAGGCTACGACGCCGGTTAACCATAAGACATGCCGCTATATTTACATGCTATATTTAAATGACCGCTTCTTTGACTTTGGCACTCTATTATGACTGCTTCACAATTTTTTTTAATAAATAATAATTAAAAACAATTTGATTAATTTAATGTGATAATATATAATTGTAGGGACTTCCTTCTCGTTTATGAGAGAGAAATCGTTCGAGATACTTGTTATCGACCTCACCATACATAAAATAGGATTACAATGTCTGGTATTTGTTCATAAAGGACTGAGTGAACCAAAAGTGAATTGTTATAACTTATAAATGTTCTTGTTTCGTCTATTAACATATTCATCCTATATTAAAGCTTTATTGCATTTCTAGTAAAGTTTTGAAATATAAAACTGAAAGTCAAGGTGTAAATCACCCCTGGTTCACCTTTTTAAATCATAATTTCACTATCCCAATGAATCGAAATTTAAATTGATATAATTTGTGTCCATCATCACACAGAAACAAAATAATGATGTCCTGCTGAATATCATATCAATTTGACATCATTTGCTCAACATTTACATTCTTCAACAATATGCGAGGGAACACGCCAATAAACGTCACAAAAATAAACTTATAGAGAACAAAACGTAAATAATATGTACATAATTACAGACAACAACGGCTCCGCAACCTCAACATTGTGTACATCGCAACAACGCTGGTCAACTCGGCGACTCAGTCTAAAAATCTAGATTTTTTTTAAAGTATTGGCTATTATCGCTATTCCGTAAGAAATTTTGGAATGTATTCGCTTTAAAAGTATCAATAATGTTTAGGTTATTAATAAAAAGATTTCTCTAGATAGTTTACCGTAGCCGACGTGAAATGCGATCGCTCACAAATTATTCTACCCCGAACTCGCTATGACCCCTAAAATACTGGACACTTTCTAGAAAATCCTCGCGCAAATTACCAACTTGAGATATATTTTTAATACGACTGTACTTAATATCGAAAGTATTTATTGAGTAAATATTATTAAATAGTTTCGACTTTGATCAACCTTTCCAAGTGACTTTTATACCTTAATATATTATTGCTAATTGTTGACTAAGACACTTGAATATGCATAAATTTACTTACATTCGCTAAAATACTGGCTCGAGCGGCCGCACCCCACGCCAGAGGTTAATTTGCTAAATATACATAAGTTATTTTGCATTTTTATATTAAAAATTGACTACAATATCCAGTGATGCTAAAAAATTACAAACATTACGTGAGCAAGAAGCCGCTTCTACCGGCCAAAGCCTTTCCGTAAAAAAAATATTCACATTTTAAGCTAACTTGTGATGACAAACACCTTCCTGTAAAAAAAGTATTTACAGCGTGCTTATACAAGTTTCCCCGAAAACACAAAGTTTCGGATAAATTATTTGTTAGAAAATACTACAAGCGCCGAGTTTTCGGATAAACTGATAAAATTAGATAAATACAATGTCCATCACCTATGATAAAGAAAATTGTGATACATAATAAATCACTTAGTGAATTCGAGATTATGACTATGACTAACATATTCAGCCTTCAAGGCATGGCAACACAGCGAGTTTACCGTCTTTCGCAACCAGCACGGCTGACACACGACCGCGCGCGGAAGGACTGTCCATCTCATTCTAAATAGAACACCCAGAAAGAGACGGGTATCTTGTGCTAACCGTGAAGGGTCGGTACCGCAAAGTCGAAGATTGAAGTCGGAAAAGCCCCATCTCCATTGCTGGAATAGTACAATCGATATGGAGATATTCGAATTCAGATGTTCGAACGTGCGTTGTCATATCTTTCATGGATCAATGTCAGGACCAGCCCGTTACACAAAACAATGTTTATTATAAATTGCTTAAACATCGCAACTAAAAAAATACAGCTATCTATATCACTGTTACTAAGAGGCAGTATGTCAATATGACCAGCTATAACAATTATTATACTTAAGCAGCATTCAGGGTAAAATATTTTGTTAAGGAATTGTTTGTAAAGACAAGGTATTTTTTTCTTAATCCATCATTCCAATTTTTAGGAAATGTCTCTGCAATTATAGCTCGGGCAGATTGTGTCCTAAAACATTAAGTTAGACCTCTAGCTTCCACTAATCCACGCATCTACAAAGGTGCGAGCAAGGTAGAACTAACCAGCAGTCGGTAATCATGATTTATGGACCCATCAGCACTGCTTTTGCCCGTATAATAACTGCTTCAGTAGGTCGACCACGGATAGACGCCAACGATTGTAACTGTCAGCAAAGTAGCGACCTTTTTCCATTGACGTAAAGTCGAGTTTGGACATGATGTTATACGCGATAAGTATTGTGGTCTAGCAATACGCGCCTATCTTAGTATTACTTCACAAATATAAATCCATATTGAACGGCCGCATTCCTTATAAAATATATACATTTCTTTGTCTCGTATACAAAGGCAACTTTGTTCTGTGCGAAATAAGGTTCACATTTGAAGAGCATGTAACATCACGCCACTAAAATTGTAAAGATTCAATTATAGAATAAAATACAAGCCATAGTAAAAAACAATACAAAAAACATACATTCTAATCTACCAAGCTTGTATTCTATTTTACAATGTACACCAGAAATCTGACAAAGCACTCTCAAAATGTTTGTCATTGACATAATTATCAGTATTTTACAGAAATTAATTAATATATACCATCAGAGGTCGCTAATCAATAGTCAAATAAGCGTTAACCGAAACAATATCGAATATGTATCAGAAAATATTAACGGTCAAAATTCACTTTTCACTAACGACAACTGGTTTTTCAAACTAAACATAGAATGTCAATACAATTTAGTCCGTGTTCGATTTTTTGCCGACAATGAGACAAAAGAAAACAGGACAAAATTGCAATATTTTACCTAAAACACCAAAAACGCCGAATTCTGTCTAGTTAACCACATAACGCATTGCATTCATACCTGTAGTAAAGAAAAAGAAAATTAAACAAAATTTAAAATAAAAATAACATAAAAGTAAAGAATTATTGCAATTACGTCCATTTCAATAAAATATTTATTTAACATTGTTTTATCATATTCTGTATTCATAAATACTATATTTTATTGATATGATTTATGTCTGCTATAACTATTATACATACATATACATTATTGTACATACAAAGCGTCTTGGATGTGAACAATATATAAAATTATAATGATCAGGAATCAATAAATTATAATAATAACTGTATAAAAATTACACGTAAAAAAATCAACTGATATTGACAGTAATCATTTCAACATTCATTTTGTTCTCAGTATAACAGAGAAGCGAAACTTCAAACACATCCACAATATTTTTCTCAACACACTAACGTTGTAAAACAAGCAAATAGCTCGATAATAACGAGGACTTCCCAGAATCCTTTACGTGACGGGCTGGCAGCACTGTGAGCTATTTGTGACAACAGCTTTCAAAGAATTCCAATCAAATTAGTTGTGCTTAAACATGATTGGTGCATTTTGACACCGAGTCCTCTCACCATAGTCAGATGGTTCATAAAAGAATTCTTAAAAGCCTCATTTGATTGATATCTGTCGATTTTATTGTTCTGCCACAAACGCTATTAACCGTTAGTTACATGAAAATTACACGTTGGCAACACTAGTCAAATTCCCAGTCGTTATTGGTGAAGCGATTCAATGGCTCCATGAAACGGGTAACACTCTTATTAGAATCACATTCCTAAATCATGCAGTTTGAAGTTTCATTTCCCCACAAAACGAGTCCCCACGGCTATGAAGCGTGGAAATACCCATTACCTGTCATGGTGTTTGTCCAGGAGGTACTCCTTGAGCCTCCGCACGAGGTGTTCCGACAGCTGCGTCACCTCCGGCCATTGTTTCAGGACCATCACGCCGACCATTACCGCTAAGCTCGTTGTTAGGACTCGTACTCTGAAATTCAAAATATTTTTCATCACAATTGGTCGTAAAGGGCTTCATAATGCGCAGACATACAGTGCTACAATAGCCTAAATTACGGCCACGGGCGTAATGGTTTTTTCTTAACTAGTATTTGTCAATCATGTGTAAATTATTAAGCAAAGGGGTTTAACTCATATACGATATTTGGAAACCTGTTTATACATAAATCTCAACGTATAAATACTAATGAAACATGTTTAACTGAATTGTTTAAAATCTACAAATTAAAATAAGTATGTCGTAATTTACTGGCCCTGTAAAATATTTCTAACAGTGATTTTAAATTGTGGCTTTATGCCGAAGGGCCTTTGCTTAAGGCGCCTTACGTCAAATTCAACAAAATGGACGATTGTAATTTTCCACCAGAGAGCAACGTACCTAGTGCGCAGGAAGGGCATGGCCACGCCCGCGATGGTGGCCATGAGCAGCAGCGCGAGCTGCAGCAGCGTGAGCGCCACGTTCAGCAGCTTCACCAGCAGCAGGCGCGGCGGGAGCGCCGCCACGCCCGCGTCGCCGCCCGCACCGCCGCCGCCCGCGACTCCGCCCGCCATCCATTGCTCTAGCTTGCTTATCTGCAAGTATACGTAAACATACCTGTGTTCAGTGGGATCTACTAGTGGCTATGTTAACTGTATAACTAGCGAGCTACCTTAAAAAAAGTAACGAACCTACTCACAAATCTTCACGAGAATCGGTTGAGAAATGCAGTAGAGGAAAGCAGCGGGAAAGCGGGACGTCCGGACATACAAACGATTTTGGATCCAAACTTCGCTTGGATCCAAAAATATAATTGTTAATCAAGATCGGCTCATAACATCTTTACGCTGAATGCAGAAAGAAACTAATACAAACATTACTACTAGAACCTTGGCGTGGACATAGAGTCCAATATGAACTTTGGGCTCTACATTGAATCCTCGGCGGCAAAAAAACTTGGCATCCTCTCTAAGGTGAGGCGGTACTTCACACCCAGGCAGCTTCTTCAGCTTTACCAAGCACAGGTCCGGTCATGTATGGAGTACTGTTTAGGGTTTCTCATTTCTCGACCCATTTAGATTCTCGAGCTTCGAGAAATCTCGTGCCCAATCTCGAGTTTTCTCGAGTCTTTTATTTTTACTGTAAATTTGTGGTAAATCGAACAAAAAAATGATAGGTAAGTAATTTTTATTGCACCACTATGGTTAGAAATACATAAAATAAATAAAAATCTTCTTTTAAACAAACATAAATTCAAATTTTACGAGCAAAAAAACAATTAAAATATAAACAAACAATTATTAAAATTTTACATAATAATCAAAACCTTAGAACTCATTAATACTGAAATCATATTTCCAGTCTTTTAAACAGTCCTAAATTGGTGTTTGTCTGTCAGTTATGATAGCCATTACTACACCCTAGCCATGACTTAAGTCTAGAAACAAATTGAATTAGTTTTTAAATTATATGACTATGGTCTAGGATACAATTACAATAATCATCTAAAAACGCAATGTAGCATTTATTAATACCGATTGAGATCTTTTTTTTAATCTAAATGAACTTAATGATATCAGAAACAGAAGCAAGACTTTTAATGTCTTGAAAAAAAAGGCATCTGTGAATATCACAGCATTAATGACATAAAATCTAAAATTACAGTCTTTTAATCATGTGCAACTCGCTCCAATCTATGCCACTTCTATGGCCGCTGCTCGTGGCCACAGCCGCCGCGCGATATCCTGGCCGGGCCGTTAGTGAAAAGGCGCGATTGACTTCAGTCCGCACTTTACGTTCGATTCTCGAGTTCCAGTAATTTTTTTCTCGTCTCGAATGAAGCCATAATTCTAGAGTTGTCTCGAGTTCGAGACAACTCGAGAAGAAACCCTAGTACCTACTGTTGCCAGCTCCGGGATGGATCCGCTAAATATAAGCTACCCGCCTTGGATTCGATTGATGGGCGTGCCAGGCAGCTCATTGGTGACCTAGATTTAACTGAGGCTAAAATGCAAGGACTGGAAAATAAATTTCGGAGTGTGCGCTAGGATTACACGAATTAATCCCGCCCTCACCATTTCGACATCTTGGGACTGGGCGCGGTCGTGGGTTCCACCCTTATATTGTTGATTTACCACTAATTCGCTCGAAGCGCTTTGCTTCCAGTTTTCTCGCGACAGCCAAAGTGGAACTCATTTCCGGCAAACCTTTTCCCAGTTACATATAACTTGGATCTTTTCAAGTCGAGCGAGTGAATAGGCACTGTCTAGGTATGCATGTAACACCCTCGACGTCATCATCACTTACCATCAGGCGAGATAGTGGTCAAATGCGTACAGTCAACAGCAAATATAGATGATCATTTTAGTACTTTGCCACACTCAATGTAACTACTGCGACAGTTGTGTAGTAGTAAGTAGTGAAAGTGACAAGGTACTAAAATGATCATCTACTTTTGCTGTTGACTATACCTATACGTAACAATAATAAAAAACAAAAGACCTTTAAAAAAATCATCCAGCAGAATGTTACTCTTTCTAGAATGACTACAAACCCAGCTTTTTAATTTTAAAAGACAAATATTTCCACTATGTCCTAGTATGTAAATCACCCGAGTAAACATGATGGTCATCGTCAAAAAGCAATCAGAACAGTCAACCAACAAGAACATAGATCAATGTTACTTTCGAGAAAAACATATGTGAAAGCGCTTAATTTATTAACTTCAGTATGATTTGAACAAATGCTTAAATAACAATGAAATAAAGCTCACTTTCGTCTGGCAGAGGTCGAGCGCCTCGTGTATATCCCGTATCCTTTCTTCGCTCTGATACTGGACCTTTTCTTCCACGTCGGTCAGCGCTTGTTTCAGATTTTCGACCTACATGAAAAAAAGTAAAATTGGAACAGGTTGCATCCGATAGGCATTATCCGTCAGTAAAGTCAAATAATTTACCGAGTCATGGTAGTAAAGTTTGATCTGCCATTTGGTTTAAGAGTCGGCAGGAGGCGCGAATCTCCATACAAAAGTAGTTCTCATTATAAAACGACATGCTGAAATAACTTGAGCCTTTGTACACAATTAGATCCGCCATATCTAGGTCGGAAACAACTTTCTGTGGTTAGAAATTATATAGAAAATCTTTATAACACCGGGCCTTACTATGATGAGCGAGTTTACTGATGAGTAACTGTAAATCTGCAGATAAAGCCCGACCAGGAAAATAAAAAACCTGCTCCGGGGGCGCTAAATTAGCTATAATTATGGCAACACTAATTAATTTCCGTTGCACATATGCTATATAATCATGTTGACAACAAGTTCGGTGATGTTGTTTAGGGGATTAGAGTCTAATCCTTCAGATTCTCTCTCCGACAAATACTTCGTCATATTGTAACTTACTTTTTAAGTCACTTTTAGTAGTTTTCGGCATTTTAACGCACAAACACACACAATATCCAAGAAATACACCACGTACAAACGACATCTAACTGACAGCAGTTGACAAATGGCATTTGAGGCTAATATTGTTATTTATTTTGATCTAATTATAATCAGGATAGTCTCGTAAACACGTATTTACAAGCGCAACTGATATTGCAGGTATCATAACTAACCGTGTTATGACTTTTAGAAGGTAAAAAAATAACTACCCCCTAATTTCAACTTTAAAGACACATAATATTTATAACTCATACCTCACTTTTTGGTACTACCTACTTTAAAAAATAAAAATATTTATGACGCCACGTATGTGCGTAACGTATGCCTTCGTATGCATTAGAGGGTTAATGACGTCTTCAGTTACTGTTGCTAGTTGAAGAAATTAGTTCCAATAGTTTTTCCGCAATATAGCGATTTTTTTTCCTGCTCGGGCTTTAAATAATATTTTTTTACGTCGACAAAGAATGAACTTATACGAAAATTAAAAAATCATTTAAAAATTCGAGGCTGTGTGGCATTGATTAAGCGGATTTATGAGACAACTAATATGTTGAAGTACTACGAAGTCTGTTCCAGGGACTTTTCGAAGAGCTATGTCTAAGGCACGGTTCATTGCGTGCTGACCAGGCACAGTGTGATCAATCGACCTTTACAGATCCGCAATGAAATGCTACTCGCCCAACTTTTCCAGCTTACTAGCCGGCGGTGGGACCAGTGCCTAAAGAACCTGGTCGTTTTCGCTTAATTCGAGGCAACTTTACCTCGTTCTGATGCAGTTCAGTGAGGTCATTGATCTGCTCCTCCAGCCGTTCGGTCTTGAACCGTTCCTCTTGTAACCGCTCCGTCAGGTCCGACACCTCCTGCGATAGGTTCTGCAACATTACGCGTCTATTGAGTTTTTTAAACTATCTAGTACTTACAGACGTTACATTCGGCGCCCGGCTTTTACTTTTTCATAGGCTATATTTTCTGAAAGGTTGTTGGATTCTGGTTGTGTTGTACACATGACCGTAAATGAATTATCTTATCGTATACTATTAGCCCGTTTCTCAAAAGAAATGCCAATACATTTTTTCGGAGCTTTTCTGCAACTTTTATGTTATGTCTACTCAAAATCACGATGTCTTTAGGACAAAATAAGATAGGAGAAAAAAAGTGTCCCAAAATGTCCATACATTTTAGAACTTTCTTATTGTGTTACCATCATACAAAGTATAAGGTAACACAATAGGAAAAATATCTTTGGGACAGTTCGAGACGAAAGAGCTCCTGATTCTGAGTGGAAATAGTTAACATAAAATTCCTAGAAGTACAAATAATAACAGTGGCATTTTTCTTGAGAAATGCTCATTAAACTAACACAACATGTGTTCTCGAAAACGGCTCTAAGGATTTCTATAAAATTTGCTACATAGGAGTTTACGAGTGCGAAAACTCGATCTATATCGCATTCCATATAACGTTAGATTTTTAACGGACAAATTCGTCTACGTTTCTTCGTATATCTAGGATATCAAAGGGAAATATTGTACTAGATTACTTATTTCGACCATTGAGTGGTTTCCATAACCATTCAAAATAGTTTTACTTGAAATCGCATGACAATTAACGCACGATTTTACTAATCTTATCCAGAGAAGGGTATATAGCTAGTTGTCATTTCTGGGAAAATTATTCTTTATTTTCACCCGAGCAGAGCTCGATCGCCCAGGTACTCGCCTTAAGCGTGTCGAGTTTCTCCGCGAGCCTCTCGTAGTCGTCTCTCCGCGCCGCCAGCTCGGTGAGGAACGGCTGGATGTTGAGACCGTCTGAGATATTGTTGGAGCCCGCCTGCGTCGGATATCTGCCACGCAATGGTATTAATTAAGAAGGTTCCGTAATTTTTTTTTTGGTAAGATCAGTCGGGGCAAGTGCGCCAACGGGGTAAATGCGCCTATCATACAAGACCGGTCATTGTGGGACTCTCTGGGGGAGACATAGGTCTGTCACTGGACATCTTCTGGCTGTATGATGACAATGATGATCATCTACGATGTCTATAGTACTAAAATATCAGTAGATTTCAATATGTTTGATGAAATCGCACTTTACCCCGGTGGCGCACTTGCCCCGACTGACCTTACAAGCTTTTTTTGCCAACTGTACTTTTCTGTATACCGTCATCAACTACTTGTTGAGACGATTCTAACGAGCCTACACTCAATGGGTTACGTCTGTGAAGTCCTGAATTTCCATGGTCACTTTCTGTTTTCATCATCAGATTAGCTCGATGGTAACATAGTATTGAATTGTCATCCAAACTATACTTAAACTCAAAATTTAAGCTCAATCGACTGAAGACATATGCTTCAAAATTGAGTTGCAAGATTCCATCCGAACAAGCATAGTTAAATACATTGCAAGTTAAATAACAGATTGTAAAGTTGGAGAGCACTATCTCCAAAACTTCTTCATGGTTAAACAACTGTGTTACACTTACTGAAGTGTGGTTAGAGCGTCTTTATACCTTTATATGGACCAACTATAACTACATCGTATATTAGGTTTGTTTTATAACAAAATATACGGTTTAAAAAAAAATAGACATGGGAAATCCAATTAAGGAGAAATGAGTTATTTGCGAAAATTGTGAATGCGACAACAGTAAACCTTAAACCGTATGTCACATTTAGATATCTGCTCCGAGAATCCGCACAAACCTTCCTTGAAAGCAGGTGGGTTGGCTTTATATTTGTAATATTAACAACCATAAAGGCATATTCAAGTGGCATCCTCGATGAGTGGCGTGACGACCGTTGTTTATTTATAGGTCAATCAACTATTTCTGACAATTATTTATTTGAGTGTCCGCAGTAACCTCGATTCTCCGTACAAACGTAGTTACGATCTCATTTTAAAACTACGTGTAACGAAACTTTGCATGTACAATGACATGAGGTATATCTATGTCTGTAATTAGTTTATGTAGCTTCAGATACCATAGTAAAAAAATACAGCTCATTTAAGTTTTTCATACAAAACTTGTTTTTGTTGTATTTCGTTTATTTTATAAACTGAAACCATATAAACTAGTTACAGACATAGATATACCTCATGTCATTTTATATGCAAAGTTTCGTCACAATTTATGGGAAGGTGAAATTCGGCCGAGCTTACTGCGGACTCTTAACTATTAGGTTTTCAGGTCAATATGACACATAGTTTATTACATAATCATTTTATTAAAACAAGATAATTATGAACAATAAACAAAAAATTGGTTCTAACTTAAAACGAAAGCATAAAAAGGGAAGACTATTTCTTGTTATTATTTAGTTCTGTTAACCAGGAGACAATAATATGTATGAGTTTCTTGGAAAATGATTGCTATATGGACTTCTAATATGCTTAGAAGATGGCCCATAAAAATGTGATGAATAATGTTGACAAAACCCAACCATACATTTAGATTAATAAAAACATAGTTTGAAAATGCAAATAGGCGCACCTGCAGTAAAAAGTTGATTGGCACAATTTTCAACGATGTTCACCATTTATGACAAGAGGTGAATGAAACTTAGATCTTAAGTGTGCTCAATCATTTAAAGTTATTTGCATGTGAAAATTACATACTATTATTAAATTATTGAACCATGAACTGCGACATAATGACAATCAAATTATTAATTGTTGTTCTATTATATCGATATTATTACAAGATAAGGTTATAACATAATTACACTGCCATTTATAAATATTTACATTTAATTACATACATTCTTTTTCTCTTTTATTCTTTTGTAGCTTTTGAAATTGACTTGTACTAAATGTACATTGATTTAAATTGACTTGTAAATGTGAATTTTCGTTTGATGAAATTGACTTTTAATGTAAAATTTGCTACGCCCTACCAGGGCCCATATGAAACGAATGAACTAAGGACGCAACAGACGGTACAACAGGACGCGCGCAGTGATCAGTACTCACACGGCGCCCTCGCTGGTGACGCTGGAGCTGGGCGAGGCGTCGGGGGAGAACTTGGGCGCGGGGGAGGTGGCGGCGCGCGGCAGCGTGGACCCGCGCGGCGCCGCCTCGCCCTCGGACGCGCGCGAGCCTTCGGACGACGCGTTCGCTGCACGTTGTAGCAACACTCAATACCGGGTTTATGATACTGTAAGGGCACAGCTTCGAGCGTCGAGCGGCGCCCCATACGTAGGAGCGAGAGGTCGCGCTTTGATCTGTCGACCCCACGTGTGGAGCGCCGCTTCCGCCATTGTTCCGTTCCCTGTATAGTAGAAATTTTCTAAACTAAGCTCATGAATGGCCATTGTACTGAGCTCAGGAATGCCTTTGTTTGCGGTCCAAACAAAGGCTATTCATGACGAGCGCATACCAAATTTGCAAAAAAAAATTAGCGCCACATAAAATGTTCATTGTATAATGAACTCTATCGCCTTATTCGATAGATTCAAAATGGACTAAAAGCTAACAAAAACCCGCTCCCAGCGAGCCAGGTACAAGGCGCTATGGTAATTTGGAATCTATTGTAAAAGAAGATAGAGTTCATTATTCAAAGAACATTTTATGTGGCGCTAATTCTTTTTTGCAAATTTGGTACGCGGGCGTCTTGATTAGCCTTTGTTCCGAACAAAGGCTAATCAAGACAAACAAAGGCATTCATGAGCTCAGTACAATGGCCATTCATGAGCTTAGTTTAGAAAATTTCAACCATATATGTATAACAAGTTACATTATCGGCACAGGCTTCAGCCATTTTCTTCGTAGTTTCGGAAGATTCGACGGTCAGCGGAGCTCTTATTGCTGGGAGGTTTGCCCCTCGGGCAACTGAAGCTACCTCACAAATTTAACCTAGAGTCTATTCATTCTTACGTGTCCTATTACGTAAACAAACATGACGTCAAATATGATCATAGACAATAACTAGTGATTGGAAATGACGATAAAATATACTTGAAGTGACCTACATTACCAAATTCATCCTCCGTTGATCGATAAAGCTTTGTTTTGCTGCTATATTTACGAAATATGTAAGTGTCCGTGCGTTTTTAGGTCGATTCATGGACTTTTCAGTAATTCGTGTACACAATTAGAGTGAGTTGTTAAATAAAAATTAACTTAGTCGGTTTTGTGACAAAAATTAAGCATGTGAAAATGAACTTTTCTCACATTTAATTACCGTGTATATAATATAATATATATGCATATCATTTATAAATTAAACAGAAAAAGTAAATATTTTTACAAACTAAATGCTTTTTCGTCCACCGAGTTAATTTTTATTTAACAACTCACGCTAATTATTAAAAATGCCCAGACAATCTAGACATCGTCGTGTCTGATATTTTTAAGGGCATTCGTTCGCTACTTCGATTATGAAAGAAAAACATATTATAAATTATATTTTTCAGTAGTTACTTGGTTGATTTCAATAATTTGTGAGTGTCTTTAAGTACACAACAACATTTTAGGTGATGATTATCGGGTAATCCCAGAGAAAAGTGTGATAAATGTCTTCGAGAAGTGTTTGTTTACATGATAGGACACGTAGGGATGAATAGACTTTACCTAGTGTTTCGCGAATTAGCGAGCGCTGGTTATGCAACTTGGTTATGTACGGGGAATAATGCGCCGGCGTACCAGCACAGTCAATGTATATGTCAATAGCTAAAGCAGTATTTCAACTAGAGTATACGGATTTGAATTGCTACTTTAAGCTATATAAATAATTACTACGGTACCGGTTCGTGCGAACAATAAGGCCCATGATAAAGGATCAAGTAAACTTACACAAACTTAGCTCTCATCGTTCATTGATCGTTTAAGGGGAGGCCTAGACTTTTATCAGTGCATTAGTGTTGTAGATGACCAGTTGCACTGACTTAACTAATTAGGATTAAGACAAATTGGTGCCAACTATTCGTCAGATATAAAAGAGTTTAACCTTCAGAACGCCAATTGAAACAGAATATATTAATATAATAAATTTTCGAAAAATACAGCTTAAATGAGTACAATGATTTGTAAATATCGGCGTTCAAAAGATTTTTTTGTGAATATTGTGATTATTTAGGCCCTGTAAACTTTAATATAATAGTTACGTGTTAAGGTTTTTAATTTGTGTTAGTTTCGGTGTTTGTTCTTACAAATTCTGTAAGCTTCAGTGAGTATACATAATATATAAACCTAAAATGCGTTACGGATTCATTTGTTTTACAGCAAGCGTATAATGGCATTGCTTGAAGTAGTTATGTGTACAGCGTGAAAATTAGCAAAGCAATAATTTGAAAAGATAGTAATCTTATACCAATCCTTCTTACGTAAAAACCTCAGTTTGTAGACGGCTATAGAAAAGAAAGCCATTTAATTAAAAGATTTTAACGAAATTCCACAGGGCTTAGGTTTCTAAATCCTGTCTCTAGTCTAGTGTCTAGTCTGAATTAAAGAAAAGCAGAAATATTAATAAACTGAAGGCGTAACAGGAGTTGCGTAGCGTATTTACCTCTCAGTTCCGCGTGTGGTGGGGCTGGCGTGCAAGAAAGAGACAACACGGTAAAGCAACGAAATTCACGGTATGCTTGAAATGATTGCATTTTACATAGCTTACGGAACAAGTTTCTAGACAAAAGACAACTAGTTGACACTTGTGGCGCGAATCTCCAAATTTTCGATGTACATTTTCAAAACACTATTTAATATGTCAACCTAAATTAATGTTACGAGTAGCACCAAAAGTATCATCTAACATTATTATTATTTCAAGATCAGCCTGGGGACTGTTTCATCTTTCAATATAGCGGTAGAATATTATTTATTGAATTAAGTAAGAAACTGGCCCCTGGTTAGAAAAAAACAGCAACATGACAGTACAATTAAAGTGAAGAATCAAACAATATAAATAGATAATTCAAGTGCACATTAAGAAGGACGAATGCTTGTTGTAAGAAAGCTAGACATAAAACTGCGCACAATTATCTAAACACGGCCCTATTGTCACGACGTCAGAGTGCATGTTCAGATATTTTTGAGCACCCTGAGAGTACTGATATATTTAAAAGCGGCTGTTTAATCGACGCACCAAAGTAGAACTTGCGCACGAGTCGAATTTAGGCTGTAATCGGAGGTGAAGGGAGGCGGGGGCATGCGTATCCATAGCGACGGGACGGCGCGAGACCAAGTGTATTACTATATGGGCATGCGCAATGGTGAATGTGCGCGAATGCCGCCATATTGGAACTAATTTGGTGCTGGCGATTATGAGTGTATATATGAATGGTAGAAAAATGTAATAATATCAATAATAATAATAAATCACGATTACAGTATACGCTTGAATTATAAGCGTTAGTTTAGAGAATAATAGAATTATAAGAGTAGCTTCTAGTAATAAGTGTGATATAGCGGAGGGTACAAATGTATTAATTTGTGTTGAACGTAAAAACGTGATGAATGGATTAAATTACAATTAATTATTTACGGTTAGGAATAAACACGAAAGATTTACTATAATTATAATGAGAACTTATGAAAATAATTAGGGTCAGATTGTAAGGGTAACAAAAATGTATCTAGGGCAAGATACCGCAATAAGATGTTGATTTATACGTTTGTAAACTAATTTAAAATGAAAATGTATGAACGCATTATTAAAATTGGTTTTCTAAACTGTTTTTAAAACGTTTTTCTGAGGAACGGTTGACCTATCTCAAACACAAACACGTTAAATGTTTGTGAGCAGACATAAATACATAGAATTATGAAGTAATAACAGCGTCGTAAACATACATATAAAACAGACAAGTTAGCCATAAAGCCTCGTAAATCCGACATAAAACACCTTACTCTTCTTCCTACATTTCCTGCACTTGTTAAACAACATTGCACCTTGATTTATAGCGATCGTACACAACACTGTCACATAATGTTTGCACACTGCAGCCACAATAGTCTAACTACCACTTAGACACACGCGAAGGTCGCAAATTCAATTAGGATTCAGACGAATTCCAGCTCTATGAATTCTGGCATACAATTCAAATTTAAACTACAGTGAAACAATAGTAAGATCTTTTTATTTTTATAAGCATAATTGAGTCGTACAGGTTAGCCAACGTGACAACGTAAGCCATGACATTGAGGTGATAATGATCTGTTTATCTCTGAGTGAAGATTTGTTGGGATGTTTCGTTCTCAAGATTAGTAATACAGAACAGTAAGAATTCATTATTTTTACATTACCCATAAACAAAACTCCCAAAAATACTCGGAAAACATCATGTTTATAATTATTTTTGCTATTTAACTGGAATTTAGCTAATAATTAACAACTTAGAAAATTAAAAAAACCCCCGAAATTTTCATTTCGAAATTCAATTTCATTCCCAAAACCGGCAGAATCGATTTTGATGAAACTTAGCTAAGAACCTTTTCGATCACGTCAGTTATCGGACAAAAAAAACATTAAAATCGGTTCACTCGCTTAGGAGCTACGATGCCACGGACAGACACGTCAAACTTATAAATAACACCCCTCTTTTTGCGTCGGGGGTAGGAATAGATGCTGTTTGACCAATTTGACCATAGAAAATCTTGACGTCACTTGTTCCTATTTTCCTGCAAACTTTATACTGACAGAGCGTATCACAGACGTTTCATGATAAAAAGTATCTGAGTCATGACATGAAGTATTTATTTATTTATTTCCACTGCCCGAAGGCTATCTGGCATAGATTGCTCATTATCGATAAGAGTAGATGTTTACTGTATTCGAATTTTAGAGTTTTGTCGACGTATGTTTATTTCGAGAATTTGCCTATCTATTTACCCATTTCAACACTACCACTGGGAAGTTTCAAGTGCTGTGCCTACCCCTTTTAGAAATAAAGGCGTGAATCTATGTATGTCTGTATGCAAAATTAAGTCAATTAAGGTCAGGTGGCGTAAGAGGTCCTACTGTTTCGCTTTCCCGGTAGTTCCTCTTACCCCACCAAACCTTGTCTGTATTTATAAAGAAGAAGAGTTTTCGGATAAACTCGTATGTATCTTGACTACATGATATAATGTATGTCTGTTAAAAGTATCTACAACAAAAATCCAATGCTGGATCCTTATTTTTTATGTCGACCTGTGGCGAGTTTAAACTTTTTTCCCCATCACAAATAGTGCACAGCGCCGCTAAAGAAGTTTTCACTTCATAAATTGTGTATTTCACCTATAAAGAGCCAATAAAATAAATATGAATAAAACTACAATTCGACATTTTTCCGAAGCGATTATGAAGAGCGTTGCATC
The DNA here is from genome assembly GCA_947049275.1 of Epinotia bilunana. Taxonomy (NCBI): domain Eukaryota; kingdom Metazoa; phylum Arthropoda; class Insecta; order Lepidoptera; family Tortricidae; genus Epinotia; species Epinotia bilunana. The sequence continues at coordinate 8,234,288 of OX346275.1, read as the reverse complement.
TCTTTCTCATGCTCACATCACATAACTATACTAAGTAATATATGATGTAAAGTGTTGAATAGATGAAGTCAGTATATTCAATCGTACGAACTGTAAACAATATATTTCCTAGTCGAGGTCACGAACTTATGGGTTTAGTTTAGTGATGACTTGCTGAGTTTTTAGTACATTTTTTTACTAAGTATATACTTTGTGGCATGTACTTCCTATATTTCTACTATGGTATGGAATGGTGATGAACGAATTGAACGATAATACTTTACAAGTTGTTAGTATATGTACGTGTATGTACTGTCTCTAAAGGGTTCTATAGACATGAATGGTGTTACGCAGAATGTTAACATTTTTTTTTTTTTTTTACTTCTATTTGACAGTATTTTCGGCATGCCAATGTAAAGATATAATATATCTTTGTTATTGTAAAGATATAAAGAGAGAACAGAAAAGTAAAGAATGCTCATCGCCGGTATTCGATACCCGAGCCGAAGGCAACGGAGAAAACATTCTATCTAATGTCATCGTCCGTTTTGTATAAAAACACGGGAAAATATGGTATCAAGTGGCAAAAGGCCTTTGAATGCGCGCTGATGCGCTCCGGTAACGGCACAGACAAAGTGATTAAAAATATGTGAACACGACTTTATTGTTAAGGGCATAAGGTTGCACGGATATTTTCGAAGCTTTGGGAACGTACAGATATTTATGAACTCGACTGTACACAGGGTATAGGATGTCGGAGACCTCCCATAGCGTGTTCGTATACGTATGTCGGCCCCCACTCCAACAAGTCCCAGGCACATTTAGTACATTACGTACCTAGGGCGGTGTATTCGTGAATGGCCCAGATCGCAGTTGTTTCTGGCCCGAACCGAAGGTGAGGGCCATAAATATGCGATCTAGGGCTTTACGAATTACCGTCCGTGGTAAGTACACAATTTTACGTCTTCAATGCGAGTTTTACCGTACGCGCAGCGTGAAGTAAAATTCGCATTATGGCCAGGGGTGACGTAAACTAAATAGTTACCCTATTTTCTACGACAGTAGGGTAATAATAACTATTAGGCTAAATTCATTAATCGTTTGTTATTAGGCTATGTTGCTATAGCTATTTTTTTCTTGCGTTCTATTCTGTATTAACAGTGTACACATAGTGCGATAATGTTAGATAAGTTTGTCAATTGTTTTTTATCTCTATTCTATCTGTGAGTTCCTTTAATTGACTTTATATTACTATGTAACACTTGTATCATGTTCTTGCAGCTGTTGGTACTCGGTATAAATAAATAAATAACAAACGGAATTGAAGACATAACTAGTAACACCATCCAAGTATTAGAATATAAGGGATAGTAATGATTGGTTTCAGAAGCATGATTTGTTTCCTCACATGAGATACTTACAAGGACCTGTGTTTTCTGCGACAAAAATACATACAATATGTTATTAAATAATATATATATAGTCAGCCTATGTATATTATGTAAATGTCATGTTTTGTAGAGTAATATAGACATAGAAAGCAAACTGTATTCAGCGTAGAGACTATTTTAATACCTTGTCAATGAAATTAATATTACAAAAAAGCAGTTTAGGATTTTTAACTAGACGTTGGCACTAGTAAAAGTTATTAATGAAAGGCTATTAGTGACAAGGTACTATAATAGCAAACATTGACGCTGGGTATATAGGGGCATGTAAGCTAATAGATGCGTTTTAGCAAAAGCGACTTTGTTCCAACTACTTTAGAATCAAAATTTTGTTGGAAATTATTACCGAACATTCTTGGAAAACCTACATTTATTTTATTGAAATTTCACATCTAGGACACTACAGTGAAATATAGGCCTACGATTCGAGTTCAATTCATGCTTGTAACGTCAAAATCGATCATTTTAGCGAAACGGATCCAAATAAAAAAAAGTTAAACAGATTTTTTTATTTAGGAAAATATATATTTAAGGACTAGCTTCCGCCCGCGACTTCGTCTGCGTGTACCAGGGATAAAACTATCCTATATTTTAATCCATGCTGTAAACTATCTTCGTGCAAATTTCATCCAAATCGATTAAGCCGTTTAAGCGTGACTGAGTAACAAACATCCAAACTTTCGCATTTATAATATTAGTAGGATTTAACTTTATAATATTCGGACTCTCTTCTCTGACAATCGTTTTTTTTTTAATTACCATAATTATGCTTTTAGGTTTAAATTACCAACATTTTAACGGCAACTGTGTCTCGCTCTTACTTGCAGCCTGGAGCAGAACGCCCGTAGTAGCCGGCCACACATTACGGTAAATGTGTTGATCGTTTAAATAGCCCTTTATAAAAGAAACTAGCTTCTTCCTGTGACTTCATCCGCGTAGACTCTACAGTACGATTACTGTTAGTTAACCACTGACAGATGGATTGCCTTCATTTAATTTTCAACTTTAATTAAATACAGATAAAGCATTTTTCAGAATACTGTTACCCACATCGACCGATTTAGTAATAACTATTTTATTTGTATAAGATTAAAGTTGAAAATTAAATGAAGGCAATCCATCTGTCAGTGGTTAACTAACAGTAATCGTACTGCCTTAAGGCTGAAACGCACTGACAGCGGTGGCGGAGCGCACAGAGCGGCGCCGCGTGGCGCGGTATTCTGTGCGGACCATTTCGTATTACCTCGAACATTACAACCGGTACCGCCTCCGCGCCGCTCCGCCACCGCTGTCAGTGCGTTCCGGCCTTTAAATAATGCTTGCTATTAGAGCCCCACAGTCGTACTATTACTTTCACATCTCCACAAAAACTTCCTTCCCCCATTTTGCATCCTTCCGGGATGAATCCTATAACCGTTCTGAGACCTCTTGCCAACCGAATTTCATCCCAATTGCTTGCGGCTTAACCTTTCGGACGACAATAACGCTAAAGGTGTTTCATGTTGTCGTGCCCACGGCGCTAAAGGTGCTCTTACACGGGCGATTTTTCGGGCAATTATTGCCCGGCGACACCTTGCCGAAATTAGTGGAGCAATTAATTGAGCAAAATGGGGCAATTTAAAGAAATTGCGGCAATTTTTCCGGAAATGATTTCTCGAATTGCTCCATTCATTTCCGTGTTACTCCATATCGCCGACTACAATTGCCGTATATCCAGACGGTTGGAAAATTCAAGGAAATTTTTATTTCTATCCCGTACGCACATATATGCATGTCTCATTATTTTTCTAGTAGTGCGAGCGCGGTCCGATCGCAAGGGGAGGGGAAACGGTGCGATCGCGGTCAGTTGTTGCTCCACTGAATTTCTCGTGTATGAACGTATTGCCTAGTTTGCCGAATTGCTGCATATGGGGCAATTTGAATGGGGCCAGATTGGCGCCATACTGGAGCAATGATTGCTCCACTTTGAGCAATATTCGAATTGCTTCAAATGGCCGTGACGTCAAAATTGGCCTGTATTTCCGGCAATTCGACAATTTTTATCGCCCGTGTAAGAGCACCTTAATAACGACTATACCTACGTGTTATAACGTTCGTTGTCAGAAACACCTCATGCTCTAAGGGTGGGTTCCACTAAGCCGTCTGTAATAGGAAGCGGTGTTCGTTAAAATCTGATTATGAAGAGCGTGTGTCTAGTTTCTATGGGATGATAGCTGCCGACGCCATATAAGTATAAAGTTGATCGGTCTGTAATCGTAAGTCGGCGCAACCCACTCTTAGTTCATTATTCACATTATTTAGAAAAAACTTGGCGTCTAGTCACTTCCGTGCGTGAATAATGACGTCCAAAAGGTTAACCCAGACAAACAGACGTTCCTTTCGTACTTATAAGTATGAATATAAAAGTATGAAGCTACAGACCGGCCAGCTGCGAGATGTTGTCGGCAGAGCCGAAGCGGTTGGAGCGAGAGAAGAGATGCGCGAACTCCCTCGGCGCCGCCATCACGCTCCCGCCGAGACCCGTGATGCCGTCGCGGATGTTGCCGCCCACACTCCTGAATATTACCAAAATGGGTCAATCAACTATTTCTTGTTGTCATTCTGGCACGTTAGCCAGGAGGCAACATGACAGTTTCTTAGAAAATTGGCACATTCAAGGATTTTAAAGAGTGCAGTAAGCTCGATTCTCCATACAAACGTAGTTACGCTCTCATTTTAAAACTACGTGTTGGATTGTAACGAAACTTTGCTTGTATAATGACATGAGGTATATCCAGGTCTGTCATTAGTTTACGTAGCTTCAGATACTATAGTAAAAAAATTGCAGCGAATTATTTTTTTTCATACAAAACTTGTTTTTGCTGTATTTCGTTTGTTTTATAAACTGGAACCATATAAACTAATTACAGATATAGATATACCTGATGTCATTGTATATGCAAAGTTTCGTCACAATCCAACACGTAGTTTTAAAATGAGAGCGTAACTACGTTTGTATGGAAAGTTGAAATTCGGCCGAGCTTACTGCGGACTCTTAATTGTTGAGCCATATAGAGCTCACTTTATACTGGACATTTCAAAGCTACTATTATAAACCAAAATTAATTGACACCTTGACCGTACAACATGGACTTGTAACATGCTTTTGGTATCAAAATATGCGGAGGCAATATTGATTGCGGTAACTTGGAAGTTCCAATTTTTCATGGGACTGCAGACCCGAGTATTTGATATTGATAAGGAGGCCACACCCTTAACTAAACAATTTTTTATTTTATTTATTGTATTTTGTAAACAAGAATATATGACTTAATAATAGAACTGCACGTACACACACACACACGCACACGCACACGCACACGCGCACGCGCACGCACGCACGCACGCACGCACGCACGCACGCGCGCACGCGCACGCGCACGCGCACACACACACACACACACACACACACACACACACACACACACACACACACACACACACACACACACACACACACACACACAAAACTCCGTAGCAGTGTGCTGCATACATGTTTATCTTTTATATTTGTTTTTTTTTTAACAGGGCCGACCTATGCATAGGAAAGGGCCTGTCTGAAAATCAGCGCTGGATATATACCACCAATCTGGCTAAGGCTGAGACTGGCACCCATTGCCCACACAATTAAGTTACTATTGCTAGTTCTCTCAAATTCAAATTCTATCTAATTTTAAGATTACTAAGTTTAGTTTTTTAGCTTAGCTGTAACTTTAAGATGTGGCAATAAACGATTTTTTATTTTTATTTTTTTATTTTATATCAACTTGATACCTCGCTAATTGATAGATAGCCGATCCTGTGATTACCTCCGTATGTAGCGACAGAACTACGAACATAGCGCCCGCTAGGCAGGTTCCCGGCATTGAAAGTGTTAAGGGTGAGTATCCACCGAAGATATGCTATGCAGTGTTTCCAGGTGACATCTAGTTATCAAATATATATAAAGACATCTTCGTACTTCTCTGATGGATATACACCCATTTTTCCGTTTAAGGTTACCCTAGCGGTTGCAGTCAGACGGCGACTTTTTGCGGATGTGATTTTGACAGATGATGGCTAGTCGCGTAGTCGCGAGTTTGTATCAAAAAGCCGCCGTGCGTAAACGGTCTAAAGCAATGTTAAAGCAAGGGTGCCAATAATCGGCGTCCACTATATCTCTGTTTCTTTTTAACGCATGCAAACAAGGAGAGATAGAGACAGATAACCGGCACCAAAGCAATACGCAACAGCAATACGTCACCTGTGAAAATTTCAACTGTATAACTGTCACGGTTCATGAGATACAGCCTGGTGACAGACAGACAGACGGGCGGAGCCTCTTTAATATGGTCCCGCTTTACCCTTTGGGTACGGAACCCTAGAAACAAACGTATGTTACTTACTTGAGCCCCTGCCCCATGTAGCTGAGCACCTCCCGCGGCTGGCGATGCGCCTGCCCGCTCGAGCCGTGTTGCTGCGAAACCACCATCTTTGATCACAGACATCACACCGCTCCACCACGCCCGACTAGCTTCGCCATGAAGAATACAGATATAACAAGCGAAGGGTTAACTGCAAGCGCTCTTGCTTTTAGATCGTACAAATTGTTCTAGCTGGCAACATTTTGAGACACTAATATCGGATTTTGAATCTTCTTGCTTGCACGGGAAAGTCGCTGTTGAAAGGATTACTCCGATACATTCATTTTAAGTAGCACGTAACAGATATTGCAAGCCAGAGGTCTTTTTGGGACCTTCTTTGAGTAATCGAGTTAGTCCCAAACTAAGCAAAGCTTGTACTATGGGTACTAGACGACGGTATAGATACTTATATTCTTGAATACATAGATAAAATCCATAACCCAGGAACAAGTATTCGTGTTCATCACACAAATAAATGCCCTTACCGGGATTCCAAACCGGGACCTCCAGTTTCGTAGGCAGCACTACCAACCGTCGAGTTCGTCGTTGGAATAGCACTTGAACTAGTGGGTACCATTTATTATGGTTTGCTATACCTATTCCTCAAGATTTTATTGTCAGATCGTGCGCAGAAGAACATGCTCGTATAGTTGAAATTTTCTAAACTAACCTCATGAATGGCCATTGTACTGAGCTCATGAATGCCTTTGTTTGTGATCCAAACAAACAATTTGCAAAAAAAATTAGCGCCACATAAAATGTTCTTTGAATATTTAACTCATCTTCTTTTACAATAGATTCCAAATTACCATAGCGCCTTGTACCTGGCTCGCTGGGAGCGGGTTTTTGTTCTTTTAGTCCATTTTGAATCTATTGAATAAAACGATAGAGTTCATTATACAATGAACATTTTATGTGGCGCTAATTTTTTTTTTGCAAATTTGGTACGCGCGCGTCATGAATAGCTTTTGTTCGGACCGCAAACAAAGGCATTCCTGAGCTTAGTACAATGGCCATTCATGAGCTTAGTTTAGAAAATTTCAACTATACCTACCTACACATATTACATATTTTTCGTGGGCAAGATTTTGTGTTAATAAGCCATCAAAGTAAGCCAATTTCCATGGACAAGGGTCCTATCGCATTAAAAATTACAAGTACAACTTCCAAGTCACATTACCAGTTTCTAACTTGGATATTGAGAACATTTGGCATTTGGGTTGCATCGACTACACTTTACTAATCAGTAAACGTTAAATATGGCGGCGGCAGCGGTCATCTTATAGAGAACTGCCGAACTTCCCATACAAACTAATTTTAACGGCGTATTTACGATTACCTTCGGCTCACAGGGGCCCGTGGGTGGCTTACACCAAACGGGTTGTCATCGTAAGCGGTGTTCGTTGAAATCTGAATGAACAGTCAAAAGCAGAAGTAGCTACGCTACGCTTATTGTATGACGTTTCCGTGAGTCACCAACGGTGCTGGCTGAAAATCAGCGCTGCAGGTGTCTGACACCTCAGCATAATGCTGAGCCAGTGCCCGGTTCACTGCCGCAGAGATAGACTTGTTTCATGTTTTATGTGCTAAAAGCTTTATTTGTTAATGGGTCAATCAACTATTTCTTGTTGTTATTCTGTCCCGTTAGCCAGGAGACAACGTTACAGAGTTTCTTAGAAAAATCGTTACAATAAGGACTTCTAATATGCCTAGAAGATGCACCATACAAAAAGGGGTCGACTTTGACAAGAAAACCCCACATTCGGTGATTTAAAACCCACAAATCGGAGTTTTAAAAAGTGACTCAAGAGAAGTAACCATGGCAACTAGCGACAGAAAATAGTTGATCCACCCTAATAACCATGTGTGTCCTGTGTGTTTGTGAATAAATGTATCTTTCTTTTCTTTCTTCTTCCTTCTACGCAAAATAACACTCCTTATCCTCTTGACATTAGAGTCGTGTGTAGATAATTTTGAGCACTTGACCCGCTTAGCTACTCTTGCTGCTGACTGTAACATGGAAAGTTTGACAAGTTTCTATGGAATGACAGGTGCCGGCGCCATATTTAACGTTTACTGATTAATAAAGTGTAGTCGATGCAACCCAAATGCCAAATGTTCGAATCGCAAGTTGCCAACCCGGCCAATTATGACGACTTGCATACTTGTACAGTTTTTGAAATAGGCCCTTAAAGTACCAGGAGTTCAGAAACAGCAACAACCTTATTCTTCACGGCTAAGCTACGCCCCGGCCTACCTCCCAGTTCTTGATGCGCTTGTTATAGCCCTCGAGCTTCTTCTGCAACTGCGCTATGCAGAGTGCAGACTTCTGGTTCTTCTTCTCGAAGACTGCTTTGACGCGAGGCAGCTGTTGCTTGTCGGCGTTGGCGGCTACTTTCAGGTACTCATTGACGTTGTCTGGGGAATGAACTTGGTTATGAATCGAAACAATTGGTATGGGCGAATTCATGGAATCTGTTGGAATGAATGAGACGAATACCTGTAGGTACTATAGGTGTGTGTGAGGGGGCTAGTGTCGCGATACGATATAAACGTCGCCATGTGTAACCGCCCTTACGGGACGTACAAAAAGGCTCAACGTGAAAAGAATCAATTCAAAGTGGACCAACCTACAGAAATAGGATTCTATCTCATGGGACAACCTCTCATTTCATTAAAGCAAAACGATACTACAGAACCCGTGTCTGTCAAAAATTGAATTTTTGGTACAATCTTTCATTGCTAACTGTACTATTCTGTATATCGTCATCAACTACACGTTGAGACGGTTCTAACGAGCCCAAACTCACGGGGTTACGTCGGTTAAGTCCTGAATTCCCATGGTCACCTTCTGTCTCCAACCTGATTCAGCTCGATTGTGCCATAATATTGAATTGCCTCTGCCCTGTCTTTATATCAGAGAAATATGCATGTTTGTAAGAGCTCACCAATCATATTTCAAAACGCGAGGCGAGGTTATAGATAGACGGACTATAGCAAATGTCATGAAGCTTTTGTACCATTCTCGATGTCGGAAAATGATGTATAGGAAGAACGTTTTTAATATGTGCAATGTGGTGTATAACAAACTCTCTGTAAACCTGAAAGTGCTCGAGGGGAACGTTTTTAAACATAGTCTCACAAGTTGGCTCTTAGACCGTTGTTTTTACAGTGTCAAAGCTTGCCTCGAGCATAATTAAATACCTAAATCTATGTTTATTGTAGGTGCCTCCTAATTAAATTAATTATTATTATTGTGACTATATTTAAATTATTCCATTATTTTGATTATTATTGTAGTATTCCAAATTATTCATAACATTTGACATTTGATTTCTTATAATGCATGTAGTTGTGACATTAAATATGGCTATATACAGGGTAGATACACTGTGCGCACCATTTGAACAAGAACCCTCTTACTGTATCTGAAGCAAATAAATTTTCTATTTTTGATTTCTGATTATCATCCGAACTATATTTAAATTCAAAATTCCAGCTCAATCGGTTGAAGATATCTGCTTCAAAATTGAGTTGCAAGTATCCACCCGAACAAATATAGTTACATACATTGCAAGTTAAGTTATAGACCCGGCCAATACAATCGTGCGGGTTGATTATATTTAATCGCCAAATCAAAATCAAATGACAATATAGTAAATGTTTATAAAGCAGAAAATACTTTTTTGCTTAATGAATATTTACTGTTATAAATGGGGTAGCGCATTGTTACTAACGATTCTCAATGTAACTTGAGACGTTGGTGCCGTTTCAGAAGTTGTCATAACTTCGCGGTAGATGTCGCTACGAGCACAATAGTGGAAGGGATTGAAAGATTCGTCGCCATTAGCGGACCCACGGTAGCTCAGTTGGCAGAGCGACGGACGGATTCCTGAGGTTGTGGGTTCAAATCCCGCTCGAGGCGAATAATTTTCAATTTTCCACTATGATCGACATATGTCATTATGCTTCATTTTGTGTAGCTGGGCTTGTTTTGCGGGTCTGAAAGGGTTAAATAAAAGCTTGTAAACAGAAGCCGTTCTCACCGTCTCGACACGTCTGCTCCAGCCGTATGAGCTCCTTGGTTCGTTCGATCTTGCTCTGTAGGTGCATGATGGCCGCCTGCGCTTTGGTCGACGTCGTGCTCGCTCCGTCGTTGTCATCTGGAAATAAATAAAGTTTCTGACAAAAATGTTGTGGCGTCACTCCTGTCAGCGGTCAAATGAGACGTGTTCTGCATCGCTCTATCGAAGTTTCTTAAATCCTACTATCCTACTAATCCTACTTATATTATAAATGCGAAAGTTTGGATGTTTGTTACTCAATCACGCCTCAACCGATTTGGATGAAATTTTGCACGAAGACAGTTCATAGCCTAGATTAAAATATAGGATAGTTTTTATCCCGGGTCCACGCAGATGAAGACGCGGGCGGAAGCTAGAAGTTCCAAACACCGCGCATTGGCCTTCGGTCCCTGGGAGATCACTATTACCGTGTCTACTACCTATTGTATATAATACATGCTGATGCCCGCGGCTTCGCCCGCGTGGTTATAGGAAAATGTAACATATTGAATTTTCCCGTGGGAATTGGATGTTTTCCCGCTGGAAAAAGTAGTCTATGTCACTCTCCAGCTTCCAAACTATCTCCATACAAAAAATCATATCAATACGACGCTCCGTTGCGACGTGAAAGAAGGACAAACAAACACACATATTCGTATTTATAATATTAGTAAGGATGTACATAACTCCTGTAGATGTATTCCAACAGTATCATTGGTCCAAGCTTTTATTGCAGAGTCAAACTCATCACATACTAATTGAACCTACGAGATGACAATTGTATATAATGATGCCTAAATAATAAATATTTTTGGTAAATGGGCCAATCAACTGTTTTTCGTTACTCGTTGGCATGGTTACGTCACCTGGGTCACTCTTTAAAACTATGATTGTATGGGGTTTAACATAAAGTTACACGTGTTTTTTTTTTATTGGTAAACTTTTTTAGCATAGAATAGAAAAACTTTATTACGCAAATAACAGTAAGTACATTTCACATGGTGGGGCATCTCCTTAGATCTTAGGAGTCCAATTTCTAGTATTTTTTTCGTAGAAACTCTTGTCACAGTTATCTCCTAAGAAAGTCGCGTAAATTTATAAACCTCCTCCTTCCTCCTTCAGCTGTCAACACGGCGAATCCTCAAACATATCAAGGGTCGGCAACGCCCATGTTACTCCTTTGGAGTTGCATGCGTCTATATGCGGCTGCGGTGTCCGCTTACCATCAGGCGGGCCGTACGCTTGTTTGCCACCGTCGTTGTATTAAAAAAAACGCGGTATACTGTGTCTGACGGTATTATACCGCAATCACTAAATTACACACAAACAATCGTGACAAAGCCAAACGTGTTTTTTTAATTCTTTTATTATCTATTTTCGTCACGAATAAATGTTTGAGTTTAAAATTCATTTCCCAAATGTATCGTTTGTCCGAATTTTCGTTTCGGCAAAAAGCCAAGACCGCAGAGATTTTGATTCTTTTTAAACCACTATCGTGTAGAAACATTACGGTTACAAAAAAAAATATTTTTGCCCAAATTAAAATTCGGACAAACAAGTTGGTAAGCAAAATTTTGTGGTTGCGATAAGTTACCCGTGTGAAGCCATTACTACGCTTCCGAGAGAGCCAGAGCCACCGTAAACACGCCATCCATATTATCCATACTAATCCTTACTAATATTATAAATGCGAAAGTGTGTATGTTTGTCCTTCTTTCACGTCGCAACGGAGCGTCGTATTGATGTGATTTTTTGTATGGAGATAGTTTAGAAGCTGGAGAGTGACATAGGCTACTTTTTTCAGCGGGAAAACATCTAATTCCCACGGGAAAATGTAATACGTTTAATTTTTCTATAACCACGCGGGCGAAACCGCGGGCATCAGCTTGTATTATAAATGCGAAAGTGTGTCTGTCTGTCTGTCTGTCTGTTACCTCTTCAAGCTTAAACCGCTGAACCGATTTAGATGAATTTTGGTATAGAGATAGTTTGAGTCCCGGGGAAGGACATAGGATAGTTTTTATCCCGGAAATCATCCCCTAAGGGGGTGAAATGGGGGGTGAAAGTTTGTATGGAGCTGCGATATAAACTCGTTCCACGCGGACGGAGTCGCGGGCAGAAGCTAGTATACTATACTATCCATACTAATATTATAAATGCGAAGTCTGTCTGTTACCTCTTCAGGCTTAAACCGCTAAAGCCATTTAGATGAAATTTGCTATATAGATAGTTTGCTCGATACTCCAAGTTAAGATTCCAATTCTAAAGACAGTTTTTTATAAAAAAACAGTCATATGAAATAATCCCAACTATACCTCAAAATTTCATTTCTATTGACCTAAAGAGGGGCCTCTTTAGGCACTGGTCCCACCGCCGGCTAGTGAGCTAGAAAAGTTGGGCGAGTAGCATTACATTGCGGATCTGTAAAGGTCGATTGATCACACTGTGCCTGGTCAGCACGCAATGAACCGTTACTCGCCCAACTTTTCTAGCTTACTAGCCGGCGGTGGGAACAGTGCCTTATGCTTGAAAAATAAATGCTGTCAATAGGGTAAATGCATCTTCCTTTTATTACGAAAATCAAAAGTATAATCCAAACAAATATCAACTGTAGCATTAAATCTGTCTCATGTCTTTATTTTCTGATGTTATAGGCATTTGAATATCTGTACCCGCCGGCACCTACCGAAAACGCTCTATATAAAACGGGCTTAAACTATGACGTCACAAATCACAATCCATATTCACGGCGCGTTTACGATGGAGTTATAATTAATTTGCAATTATCTCCTTAAAAATAGCGTGTAAATCTATACTTGCCATACAATATACTAGTATAATTTTTAATTCAATATTCTGTCTAATTGTTAGGTAATTTCATCGAAAAAATAAAATAAAAAATATATTTTTTACCTGATTGTAACGTGAGGTAAACCTAATTCGTTTTTTTTCATATTTTACGTGGTATGATATATCTACGTATATCTACATCGATTGAGTAAAATTTCATATTCCCTATTGAGAGGGTTCTAATGAGCTTCGATGCGATTAGTTGCCAATGTGCGCCAGTATTGGTAGGTATTTGCGTGTACTCAAGGTAACTTATTTTACATAAACTGCTTATAACAAACCCGTTTTTCATTCAAGAATGGTTAGGTGTTTTGCAAAGCATTTGCGGGTTTTCAAACTGATTTTAAGACAGCAAAAGTTATGAAATGTAGGTTTATTTTTAGACCTTGAGTTTATCACTTTACAAATCAATAAATATTTATGATTATTTGGAATTGATCGACGTGGCTCTGAAAACTAAATTTTATGTGTGTGCCTACCCGTTTTAGGAGAACAGGCATGAGTTTCTAAGGTAATGTGACCATTTTCAAAATCCATACTAATATTATAAATGCGAAAGTGTGTGTGTCTGTCTGTCTGTTACCTCTTCACGCTTAAACCGCTGAACCGATTGAGATGAAATTTGGTATGGAGATAGTTTGAATCCCGGGGAAGGACATAGGTAAGTTTTTATCTCGGAAATCATCCCCGGAGGGGGTGAAATTGAGGATGAAAGTTTGTATGGTGCTACGATATAAACGAGTTCCACGCGGACGGAGTCGCGGGCAGAAGCTAGTTAATTATAAACTGACAGCAAATATGGAAATAAAATTACAGTAACTGAACGATTGAGGGATTGAACTTGCTGCAATTATTTAAAGAATTCTGTTGTATAAATGCGAAAGGGTCCAGTTAATGTACGGCCTAATAATCTGCTTTCACCATATCTATGTTTCTTTTTAACCCATGCATAAGACGAGAGAGAAAGATAAGTGGACGGGGATTATTGGGCCAGACCCCCGTGAAATCCGGCCGTTATCGCGATTGCATATTTTGTGCGACAAGGCAGGACACTGGGTGCAATTATTTAAGGAATTTTGACTTATTTAATACATACTCTTGAATAAGTTCGCAAGACTCCGACGCAACTCGGGCAGAATCATAGTTAATCACTAATTAGTCAAATTAAAAAGAAAACACTTTCACTGACCAAAATCACTTTAAAATAATCCTTAATTAGACGCAATAAGGTGTTATTTAGAACTTTAGACTACCGACGGATAGTGAAGGAATTATGATATAAATTACCATTGACTTTTTTTTTTCTCGGCACTGGGGTTAAAGTGCAAAACTAAGCGCGCTCAGAAGACGTCTTTACAAGGTTACAGCACTAATGAAACTAACAACTGATTTCTGGTTTTCACACAAAACAATTATGAAGTAGGATATTTATAAGTATTTATTTTGTGAGCTTGATTAGGCTTATCGGTATTATTTTGCAATTACCCTTTTAATAAATGAAATAATGAAAGCGCCATTACATTCAGCATAGATATTAATATTTCCGCTACACATTATACTTACTTGTTTTTTAACCGACTTCAAAAAAAAGGAGGTTCTCAATTCAGTTGTATTTTTTTTCCCCCTTTTTTTTAAATGTTTGTTACCTCAGAACTCCGTCATTGATGAGCCGATTGGTAATTTTTTTTTGTTTGTATGTATATGCTTCCAGGTGGGTCCCATTTTTTTGAAAATTCAATTGGATGATCGGATCCATGAGGAATTGAGGGAACTCCTCAATTATATTAGGCACGCGTGTAGTGATTTTGGTATTTTCTATTATAACTCGTGTATTTACATCCGGAAATCATAAATTGGTGGAGTGGAATTGATGATGAAGACCACATATGACTTATGGAATTCCTCAATTATGTACATAAAAGTACAAAAGTATATCACAGATTCTGATAAGATTCCGTTGAAATAGCAACTAATGAAGTGCCAAAGGTGATCCTTGTGGAATCGACGGAAGTTCTCAAATATTATCGGGCCACATACAGCGATTGGGTTTTTTTTCTCTAATAATCAACGCATTTGCTTTCGGATATCAGTTCATGCGGTAAATTGGAAAATAAATGTGGAAATGTTCTCGTGGCTTGGCGGAGTACTAAATTGAAGTCGGTTAAAACTTTGTTTTTAAAGTAAATTATTATTGAACCCTCATAGTATAAAAAACCCCGGTTTATATTATTATTTAATGATTCCCTGAAGCATTTAGCATCCCTAAATGTATTAAGTTATAAATATTATAATTACCATGATTAGAGTAGTCACTCTCCTGTCCTGAAATAAAAAATATATAATTTAACAATAGTTCCGTTTCATAATTCTACATCATAATATAAGATGAAGCCGAAAATAAAAAACATATGTATTAATTAATAATATAGAACCCCTGACACAACTAACATAGCCATGAACCATCTGGACAGACAAGATTTTCGATTTAAATAACCGCACTACAATCTGTTCATCTATTTGGGAGCTACGATGCCACAGATAGACACACAGATGTACATTAAACTTATAGCACCCTCGTTTGCGCAGGTGGTTAAAGAGACAAATCTCAACAAACTCTTGCTGACCAGACCACAAACTAGATGGAGGGTTTTATGGTGGACCCATACAAAGATCAATCCTCCATCTCATCATCATCATCATATCAGCCGAAAGACGTCCACTGCTGGACATAGGCCTCCCCCAAAGAGTGCCAAAGTGACCGGTCCTGCGCCACCCAGCGGATCCAGCAACCTTTACCAGGTCATCAGTCCACCTTGTGGGGGGCCTGGCCACGCCGCGCCTTCCGGTACGAGGTCGAGAACCTTTCCGCCCTAACGGCCATCGGTTCTACGTGCTATGTGCCCCGCCCACTGCCACTTAAGTTTAGCGATTCGGAGGGCTATATCGGTTACCTTGGTTCTGCTGCGGATAGCCTCATTTCTGATGCGATCACGCAGAGAAACCTCCGTCTCGTATGTACTATCGACAACACAGCTAACTGAGCACCGGTGCACCTTAAATGCATTGTAATAAGGTTCTATATAAACACAGGATGGTCAGTTAACAGTGTTGTCGTTTGTACAATACTTTTGACGACGCCTGATCTCCTCTCAAAAGCTTGTTCCTAAGATCATCGTTTCTATGGCGAATACGACTGGCCCACTGTCACTTTTCTACACCCCTAATAATATTCATGAACTCTCATACAAGTCCAATCAAGGTGAGCTATTCACAACCTGTCTCTCGACTCATCCATCTAGTATATCTATGTCTCGAGATTTGTAATCGACGCTTAAGACCTTATACATCCCTGAGGATAATAGATTAGTTAAGAGTCCACAGTAAGCTCGGCCGAATTTCACCTTCCCATACAAATGTAGTTACGCTCTCATTTTAAAACTACGTGTTGGATTGTGGCGAAACTTGGCATATACATTGAGATGAGGTATATCTATGTCTGTAATTAGTTTATTATGGTATTGATGCATCATCATTATATCAGCCGATAGACGTTCACTGCAGGACATAGGCCTCCCCCAAAGAGTGCCACAATGACCAGTTCTGCGCCACCCGCATCCAGCGGACTCCCGCTACCTTTACCAGGCCCGGTATCATGGTCTGCTTTATCACGCGATAAGTGACGAGATAGAGCGTTGTACCAGTGTATAAAACAAACGAAATACAGCAAAAACAAGTTTTGTATGAAAAACTTAAATTCGCTGTATTTTTTTACTATGTTATCTGAAGCTACATAAACTAATTATAGACATAAATATACCTCACGTTATTGTATGTGCAAAGTTTCGTTACAATCCAAAACGTAGTTTTAAAATGAGAGCGTAAATACGTTTGTATGGAGAATCGAGCTTACTGCGGACTCTTAATGAGTTTTGTATTTTTTTTACGCTTAGAGTATACATCTCTAAGGACATTAGCCCAAACTTCGCACCCAGTAACCTTACATTATACGCATTTCATTCATTTCGCAGACTTATACACATCTAAGAGCGAAACAATTTTAATCAACTATCATTTGACTTAATGACACTTTAGTTTTATGTGTAGTCACGGGCACTAATATGTATACACCATAAAGTCTCAAAAATATGTAGACAGACGTACCTTATTTCTGTAACAATAAGGTGTAGTATACATATTTATGAAACTTTGCGCGAATACATATTGGTGCCCTTGACTGTACACATGAATTCATTATAATTGCAAGCAATTTTTTGTATAGTATTAGATAACAGTGTTGTGATTTAGAGTTCGGCCGAGCGTTGAAGACTCTGATGGGTGAAGTTAAGGGCATAAAGGAAACAGTAAGGTACATAAAGGAAACAGTAAGGTACATAAAGGAAACAGAAAGGTACATAATGGAAACAGTAAGGTACATAAAGGAAAAAGTAAGGTACATCAATGAAACAGTAAGGTACATAAAGAAAACAGTAAGGTACACAAAGGAAACAGTAAGGTAAATAAATAAAACTGTAAGGTACATAAAGGAAACAGTAAGGTACATAAAGAAAACAGTAAGGTACACAAAGGAAACAGTAAGGTAAATAAATAAAAGATTAAGGTACATAAAGGAAACAGTAAGGTACACAAAGGAAACAGTAAGGTAAATAAATAAAACAGTAAGGTACACAAAGAAAACAGTAAGGCAAATAAATAAAACAGTAAGGTACATAAAGGAAACAGTAAGGTACATAAAGAAAACAGTAAGCTACATTCAGGAATCAGGAGCGTACAACCGACTCGACCAGCACTGGGGCAAAAATGTAAAACAAAAGCCAGTTGACATAAACTGCTATAATAGAGTAGGGATGTATTGCGTTTACAGAGTATCCAACAGTCGACAGTCGGGTCCAGTCGGACCCGTTAAGCCTTAGACCAGCGTTCTGTAGTACTGAGAAGCGCGTTAGCCCTGATGGCTCGAGTCCTCCCAACTCTAGTGTGTAATAATAATAATAATAAATACTCTTTATTGCACCACGACAAGAGAGAAAAATCTTGCAAAAAAATGCGTAATTGGAGATAAGATAAGATATAATGATTCTGAGGATACGGTACTGTGAACAACAGCTCAGATAATTTTAATATACACGTAATCGAAGATCAGGCATTATTAAATTAAATAAAATTAAATAAACGTTTATTTCAGGCTGTGGCCCATATAGTTGTTAGTAGGTACAGACTTAAATTAATTAATGTTAGTAGTGGGTACATTCAAATTATTAATGAAGGGAAAGAGAACAGGACCGGCGCATCATTAAACATAAAATAAAATCATAAAATTAAAATTAAAATTTGATATTGGAAATAAATTATAATATCGTTAATGTCAACAGGTGAAATATTATTAATTGCTAATAATTAAATTAATAATATTAATTAATTATAATATTATTAATTTTAATTATAATGGTTCTGAGGAGATTTGTGTTGTGTACAGCAGCCGAGTTGACACGTAACGCGCCGTTTGCCAAGTGACGTCACAAGTGCACTGACGTACGTAGAGATGTGCCGGTGAGAATGTTCTCGCTCTCGGAAATTCCTTCTCGTGAGAATTTCCACACTTTCTCGAGAACATTCTCTTGAACGGAAATTTCTGAGAAAGTGTATTAAATAATAGCAAAGTTTGGGGTTTTATTGTATTTATATTTTCGTTTAAGTGGTTACTAGGTGTCGGCAAGACCGTTAAACAAGAAAAGATTTCCAAAGGTTACTTTCTCTACGTTCTCAAGAAAGTCACGAGAATATTCTCGAGAATGTTCTCGGGACTTTCTTGATGAGAACGTTCTGGCGAAATTTTCGAATAAAATCGTTACTAGATAATGTTTGAAATTAACAATTTGCTTGTTATTTTACATCAGTACATACGTATACTTTTAGAAATGAATTGTTTTGTTTTTCGAATTATGTTTTTTGTAACTTTTACTTTTTAAGGACATGCGCGAGAAATAAAATATTTTATTTTTTATATTCATTTTACATACGTAGGTGTAGGTATATAGGTATAATTTACAAGAAATTAATATTACTAATATAATTTAATTATTATAAATTTAATTAATCGATGCAGGGTGCAAACTTTTATCATTCCTTTTTTATTTAAGCATCAATTATCAATTTGCTTTTACTTCCTTCGATCTCCATGTTGTTTTATCACAAATATTTTTACTTACAACCTTGTCTTAGCACATACAGAGAGGTTAACTTTAGAATTATTCATTTTTAGCTTTCCCGCTTATAAATCATATCATAAGTGAGTAGGGAATAACCTTTACACCAGGTATAAAGAGATAAAATAAGACAACAACTGTTCGTAAAAATTAACATGACATATTTTAAACAATGTTTAAGACTCTCGGATTACTTCTTCGCTACCGGGGTAGGGTAACAGGTAATTCTTAAACAAAGAGATCCTTAAACCACACGTTTGTTTTGCGGTATAGATAAAGACAATTGACCACTTCAGCGATGACTCCACTCCATTCGCTTCATTTGTTCCCTTAGGATTTAGTTTAGCCACATTTTACTTAGTGTCATCAAAGCGCATACGCCGAATGGTTGTAATTTTACGTAAAATGGTACTCGTGTTTGCCACTAAAAATGAAGAAAAGTTTTTGAATATTTTAGAACGTTAACAGACAATAACCGAGTAAAATATGTGTGTTTGTTTTGTGATTTAACTTATATGAACAAAAATGCAACAAGATTCGCGCGACACATAGTTTTGAACTGTAAAAATAGCCCTACTGAGGTAAAACGGGATTTAGAACCAAAAAAACATAAAGAAACTGTTCACAACCATGAAGCTGCTGAAGCTTCCGAAGAGCCCATTGCCAAAAACTGTGTAGATAATGAAAGCGACACATTCAATGAGGTAAGCTGTATTTAATTATTTCTATTGTGTTTGTTTGAAACTTAAGACGAAAGTGGACGACTTGCGCGAAGTCGCTTTATCATACAAATAATTTATAATCCAAAAATAATAAATAAGTTATGAAAATACTTCAAAAATCAATATTGCAAGGTTGTCAAAAAGGGCGTAATAAAACTTTACATATGAAATGACGAGCCGATCTTATCTAATAATTCTTATCTAATGTTATCTTTTTAATTTAATCTTGTTTCAGAATGAAGTTCACAAAGCTTCAGCTAGAGCAGTATATGTGACTGGCCAACCGCTGTCCATATTTGAACATCCTTTGTGGAAACAAGCGCTTCAACTTCTAAGGCCAAATTTTAACCCACCTTCCCGCAAGATGCTTTCGACAGTACTTCTTAAGGAAGAATACGAAGACGTCAAACAAAAAGTCACAAAAAAATTGAAGACGCCAATGTTTTGCATATAGCAGCCGATGGCTGGATGAATATAAGGAAAGATTCAATCCTCAACATTATTATTTACACACCGAAGCCATATTTCCACTCATCGATTGATACCCAGAATAATCGACACACGGCAGAGTACTTATCTGAAAAGATAAGCCAAACCATGAACGAAATCGGATCTGCAAAGTTTCTTGGCATCATCACTGACAATGCTGCCAACATGAAGAAATGCGGAAAGCTGTTGACTGACCAGTATGAAAACACCACTTGGGTTGGATGTCTGGCCCATACTCTAAACTTGTTGATAGGTGATGTGCTAAAAATCTATTCAGTTCAAGAAACCTTCAAATCAGTTATTGCAATTGTAAAATCAGTTTTACAATCAAATATCTACAGCACAGAATTCAAAAAGATAGCTCTCAAAAATTATTGAATGTCACGCTGTTGTTCCCCGTCAAAACGAGATGGGGTAGTTATCTACATTGTTTAGAAAACTTTCTAAAATCTAAAACCATACTTCCTGACCTACAAATACATAAATTCAAATTATTAAGCGAGACTACTTGGGAAGATGTCGCAAACCAAATAACTTTTTTGAAACCGATTGTCAAATGGATCACAATCTTAGGAGATAGCTGCACAATCCATCTGGTACATCGAGCTCTTACAGAAATAGAAGAAGAATTGGAAAACGACAATTCTAAAAGTATTTTTGAAGAATTGCCTTTAAGAGATTTGAAACTTAAATTCAAAACCAGAAAAGAAAACTGCGTGAAACCCATTCACCTTGCTGCAGTTATTTTGGACCCAAAAAACCAGGGTGCTACTCTCAACAATGATGAATATCTAGATGAATGTTCAACAATAATGACTATAGCACAATGTGACGCAGTGCTTCTTCAGGAATTATCGGACTATAAGTGCCGAAAAGGTCTTTGGGAGAGGCCGTTGATATGGCAAGCGACAGAAGATGTCGATCCAATATCGTGGTGGCTAACCTTCTTTCCCAAAACAGTGTTAGCAAAAACAGCTCAAAAGTCTTATCGGTACCCTCTACTTCAGCCTCAGTCGAAAGATCCTTTTCTACTCATGGAAACATCCACACAAAAAAGAAATAACTCAAAACTGAAAGAGCTGCCAAAATCTGCTACATATCACATAATTGGAAACTTATGAACAAAGCGCTGAAGCTTGGGGGGCCAGCAAGATCGCCAAGATCTAATTCAAATACTGAAAACACTGAGAACTGCAGTCAAAATGTCGACGACGTAGCTTCCTGGGACTTATCGTTCGAATTGGAGAACTTTGATTTTCGATCTGTCACAGATCCGGACGAAGACACAGACTTGTCAGAATAGAATGATTTTAGCATTTCATTGTCTATTAATGATTGATTACTCTCGAATGATTCATTGCTCATATTGTTGATTCAACACTTTTTGGCAAAATGATTGATGTCTTAACTAAGTATGACATTATTACAATAAGTAAAAAAAAACTAGTTAATAACAGTCCACTGTTAACTAGATTATGTATTAGTTATGTTTTATTTTATTTCAAGTTGTTGCTGATTTTTTGCATTGATAGGGAGTTTATTTACTTGTATAGTAATTACATTTTATAGTTAATTATTTACTAGATTTTGTATTAATCATAATAACTATACCAATTATTTACCTGTTTTAGTACCTACTGTTGTAGTTTATGTTTCTAATTTTTGATTTTGTATACAATAATCATTAAAAATGATGCAAATATTTAAGCGTGTATGTAAAATTAATATTATACAGCAATACAAAAATCATTAAAATACTTTTTTCATATTATACTATCTTTTATTAACATAAAAACTCCTTTGACACGATCCAGAGAGTCTCGGAGAAAGTTCTCCGGAGAACATTCCCGAGAACATTCTGGGGAAATTCTCGAGATCATTGAGAATTTTCTCCTAGAATATTCCTTGGTGATTAAATGTTTTACATATAGCTATAAATAGTAAATATAACTAAATCTCAATAGAAAAAAATCAAATATTTTAAACATTTCGGTCACTTTCTCGGAAATTTCCGCCTGAGAGAATGTTCTCGAGAACATGCTCGCAACATTCTCACGTTCCCGCACTTTCTCGAGAACGGCACATCACTAGACGTACGTCGATAAATAACAGAGGTTAGCACGTGTCTGTGTTGCTTGTAAAACTCTAGGCAACAGTCAGGCGGGAGTGTGCGGAAAATGTTATTGGCAGTCAAAATCCGAGATTGGAAACGTATGTACTTGAGCGAGGAAGTATTTGATCGATTGTAAAGATCCTTACCACCCAAACACGTGCCTGAAACCCTGTATGCACATGTTGGAACTGAACGGCTGTCTTGTAACGTTTTGACACTCCGCCCCCGTCCCGCATAATGGCAACGGCACCCATTCTGTTGGGCCATTTTGCGGCGCTACTCACACTTCTATGGTTTGTTCGTTTCGCGGTATGTAGGTGGATTTTTCCTCACATACCGCTCCGGTACCTCGCATTGTTAAGAGCCCCAGCACGAACAACTCAAGTCGACTTCCCATACAAACTTAGTTTATCTCTCATTTTAAAAAGCCTGCTGCAATAACAAGCAGATTTGTATATTCCAGCGTGCCGTTTAATAAAAGTAAATTTCTACGTTTGTATAGAGTCTAGCATCCAGCGGACTTTTTCAAATTCTGGTGGATAGTCACGTCTATCTTCTTCTAGCAAAACTTGAATTATTATTACTCCAAAAGTAAGAAGGCAAATAAATATACCTAGTGAAGAAAATCCCATTCAGGCATCTCAAATAATTACGAAGCTACAACCGTTTTAATATTGCTTGTTAGAGAGAGAAAACGCAAACCCATTGTGACGTCACAATCTGCGAGGCGTCCGAAAAAGGCTCAGAACATACCCCTTCTTAAAACTTTGGACACTTATAACTTCGTGATTATTTAACCTCTTGCGTCGATTTTTTCTCCATCTGACTAATTTTTTAATCTTTTTTCGAGTATATATGACTTTATTGATAATTTTATTTAGTGTCTACACCCGTATTTGAGTACCAGTCTTGCAATTGTTTTAAAACATAAATAACAATAGACTAGCTAGAGTGTTTTTGTTCGTGGATTACAATGTAACTTTCTTAAATTGCCTGGCGCCGCCGTCACGGTCTTGTACCAAATATAGACGTTAGTGCCAAACTATTACCACTCTAGCTAGCTTGCGTACGCAACAGCACATTCATAATTCGATTTTCGAATATTTCACAGGTGAACGAAACATTTAGTGATCTTAAGTGGCAGTGTGCGGGGCACATAGCGCGTAGAACCGATGGCCGTTGGGGCGGAAAGGTTCTCGAGTGGCGACCACGAACCGGAAGGCGCGGCGTGGGTAGGCCCCCCGCAAGGTGGACTGATGACCTGGTAAAGGTTGCTGGAGTCCGCTGGATGCGGGTGGCGCAGGACCGGCCACTTTGGCACTCTTTGGGGGAGGCCTATGTCCAGCAGTGGACGTCTTTTGGCTGATATGATGATGATGATGAGTGATGTTTGTTATTTTTGTCCCTGGTCCGCGTCACATTATTCCTGTCTAATACGGCGAAAAATGTATAAGTACATATAAGTATGTATAAGTATATATCCGACGTCCACTGTACACACACTGTATGCACATTGTAGGTTTTCATCAAAACAGAATTAATGACATATACCGTAAAGGCAAGTGAAAAATTTCAAATCCACGATGCTGATTGTCATTGTCAAACATCGAAGATATCTTGAACCTATTAAGACAGCAAGGTACACTTAATATTGCACTTACTTATACATATACTTTAGGATAAGTGACTGCTAGAGCTAGCAATGATATTGGTATTTTTTTCCTCGCTCACCGCTACGTAGATGCTCCACCCTTACCCCCTTATTAAAAAAACTTAAAAAGCCTCTGCTAAATAAAATGTGCTCTTTCCCTTTCTTACGAACACAAATGTCAAAGTGTCAGATAAGGACAAACGAATTTAACTCCATTTTAGTTAAAACAGGCTTGTAGTACGTTTATGAATACGGCCGTTAATCTCTAAAGGCGATGTAAAATTCAGTCTGAATCAAGCTAGTTTGAAGGGATGTCATATATTACCATAAATATAAGTTGTACATACCTCTATACGCCGGCGAGCCATACTCGTCAGCGGACGACAAGTAAGACGCGTTGTTAGGGCTGTGATACACCGCGGCAGCGTACTCGCCCGGCTGGATGATTCCGGTCACGATCTTCTTCTGAGGGGAATCATCTAGACTGAAAGGGGACGTTGATTTTATTAATAAGGCTTTAGTTAGCGATATTCAAATTGAGGAGACAAGCAAAAAACGGACAAATGACGGATCAGCTAACGGACCGAACTGACTGCGGGCACTGTGCCGAGCAGAGCGGTTATCGTGGACGCCAACTTCGTTATACTTATATCTTTCTCTTTTGCATATTTGAGCAACAAAGGAAGACGTGTGTCTTCCTTGTTCGTGTGAACAAACGACGTGTGTTTCGCGCTAGCCGCTCAGGTTAAGGTGCATATAAACGGCGCGTGAAAATGCCAAGCCTCGGCCAGCCGCAGCCTTGCCGTCCGTGTTGCGGTGCGGCGCGGCTTGCTGCTCAGAGCGTAAATTCTGGAGAGCGCCTTTGATTTGAGCAAAAGTTGCTGAAGGAACACCAGCCACGCCCTGCCCTGAGTATGTAAGACGGTACGTTTTGCGAGCCGAGTTGGCGAAGGCCGAGAAAGCGGGACGGAGCAATATTGCGCACGGGCCCGTGCGAAACTCAATGCACGGAAGGTTTATGACCTATGACAGACCGCTTAGCCCCGTTGGCCCGCGTTCGACGTGACATAGCTCAATCGTAACGTTCCAAACTGCTCCTTCCCGCTTTCGCGTCTGGTCTGACGGTCTTGTTCTGTACTTACTCTCTAGAAGTGCTGCCGGTGGTCGTCAACGGACTGCTGCCAAGGTCCCGGGACAGCGGGCTGCTGCCCAGGTCTCGGGAGTGCGACTTCACGTGGTGGAACACGCGGTCGCCATGCCGCGACGACGAGCTTGATGACGGCTCCTGAAGAATAACAATAGGATATAGTGATCAAACATGTTATTGGGCTTATGTTTACATTACTTTAGGATTGAGATTGGCAGTAGTAATTAGAAGTAAGGCTTCATCTTTGAACATTTTCCCTCTACTCCAATGCCCCTATACTGTTATAGAAAAAGTTTACTAGTTACGTAGACGATTTAAAAGTGAATGTAAGCATATCATGCAGTCCCATTAACGATATTCACATGAATTTTACTTTATAGTAAGTCATTACCGTTTGTTACGTAAACGGTTTCCGTATCAGTTGTGTAATGTGTGAAACAGCGTTGTAATTAAAAAAAACATGGGGGATGTTGCCAAGTGGAACGCGCCTAGGGTTGCCACGTGGAAGAATTAAATGTCCGGATAAAAATCCTGACATCACCCTAAAAATCCTGACATTTCTTGTAACAGAGATTTGGTCCTTTCATTCATTAAAACTGTGTAAAATTCGTAATAAATATTTCATGTACCTAAACTTTTTTTTGAGCTCGCTCCTTAAAAACCTGACACTTGCATGTCCGGCCACAATCCGGACGGATGTCCGGACAAATCCTGACGTATGGCAACCCTAAACGCGCCTATGCCAAATGAAAATCGTGTTTTATATATATATATATATATATATAACACGATTTTCATTTGATCTATTTTTTCATGTTACGACGGTAGCAAACAAGCACAAGGCCCGCCCGATGCGAAGCCAGAGACTGTAGCCTATGGACGGTGCTGATACTTTATTGATTTGAGGTCTGGTGTGTCAATGAGTCCCTGATATAGAAGGGGGGATTATAAAGAGGAAAAGTCTGTAAGATTGTAAGCTTTGTGAGTTTTGATGTAAGGTTTGATCACAGGTACCACTTATCCGTTTTAAAAAATTATTTCACTGGTGTTACGAGTATCTGCGTTTTTGCAATTCGCGTACAATAATGAAAGAACTTATTAAACTAATACAAGATGTTACAACAAACTACCCGACGGTTTTTGTGTGAGAAAAACCTTTCAGTGACAGCTGGTACTAAAACCTTCTACACCTATCTCAAAGCCGTGACAAGCACACAAAACATCTTTTAACCATTTTTTATGCCACAAATATCTGTGGTGTATAGTAAAGGTCAGACTAGTCTTTCTTAAATATTAAAATTCTATACCAAGGCGCCGAAATTAATCGAATGTGGCGGAGGCAATTTGGGTTACTTCTCTGCGAGAGTAAAATATGCCCTAGGCCTACGCCGCAGAGGCGTCTTTCACATATTAATAATAATAATAAAGATATTTATTGCCAGAAACTAAACATAATACAAAATAATTTAAGTACACCACATATAAACTTAAGAACTACTGCATGAAAAACTAAAAAGTACACTAGATATATTTAAAATTAAACTTAAACTTTAATATTAATGTTTAGCCGGTACAATGGGTCCCAATCTCAGCATTTGCTGGGCTTGGATGCCCAGCGCTGGTTTTCAGAATGGTCCCTGTTGGAAGAAAGGCCGGTCGCAGCGCACACGTAGACACAAAAGTTACAAACAAAGTATGCATTCAATAAAAATAAAAAATAAAAAAATATCTATAAAACATATTGTGCTGATTGAATTAAAATAATTAAACTAATACCAAAAAAAAAACAAATAATAAACAAAGTCAACAACAAAGTGCTATGTGATGTGTGTATGTGTGTTTATAGGCGTGTATGTGGATTTTAAGGGTAGATTTTGTGGGTGTGTGTGTGTCTGTGCGTCTGATGTGACTGATGTGATTGATGTGTGATATATGATGTGTGAAATGTGTGAGGTGTGTAAAGCGGGTTAAAGTTTGCCTTGGATTCCTAACAAGTGGCCTTTGACTAGCTGCTTGAACTTAAACAATGGAATCCGTTCTCTCAAAGGTGGTGGCAGGTCGTTCCAAATTTTAGCAGCAGCAAACTTAAACCCGCCTCTAAAAAAAATGGTTTTGTGTGGAGGAATGACTAGCTTGGTAGATCTTCTAAGCACCAGCTATTAATAGAAATTTAAAACAAAAGATGCCTAGTTCTTATTGAAAATAACAAAACTGTTTGAATGGAGTTCTGTGGACACCTCGCCAGCGCCTCTGTTGCCTACTAGCTGTGGCTTTGGCTCGTCCGCGTAGAATTGCTACCTATATAAAATATATCCCCCATTTCAACCATTTAGGGAATTATATTCAGGCTAAAAAGGCTGTGTAAGTATGATAGTATAGCTGCTTTATTTGAGTATTAGTTCAATGTTTTTGTACGCCGATTGGCAAAAGAAACTATAAACAAGTGAAATCAAAAGATTTTCGAAAAACACGACTGCTTTTTAGGGTTTCGCCATGTCCGTCTGTCCGTCCGTCTTCGGCTTAGCTCAGTAACCATTGCTACCAGAAAACTGTGATTCGGCATGGGTATATAAATCAATCACGCCAACAAAAGAGTACAATAAAATCTTGATTTTTTTTTTTTTTAAGGGTACCTCCCCTACACCTAAAGCGGGGATGTAATTTATTTTCTCGTTAAACCCATGGTGTGGAGTATCGTTGGATAGCTTGTTCAAAAATATTATGGATTTCCTAATAGCATTTTTCAAATCAGTGATTCGTTTGGGAGATATTGGGCTTTAAAGACCTAATTTTTATTCGAGGTATGTGTCTCCCCTGCCAGCTAAATGGCTACTACTGGGGATCTGAAAAAAATCGTGGTAGTAGTATGTATAATGAATTTAAAAGGAAAACTATCACGGACAAGTAGGCATAAGTAGTTACCGAGTATTAGTCGACCAACTTAATGTGTAGGTACTTGGAAAGGCCAATTTTCGTACAAATTCGGCCGACGCAACCGCACCGCACGTCGATGTAACTAAGACAGACAGGCAACTACGGAACCCTACACTGCGCGTGGCCCGACACGCACTTGGCCGGGTTTTTGTAAATATTATAGCCTATGACACTCCTACGGTTAAAACGAATCCAACGACATCTCATTTGTCGAAATCCGTCAAACGGTTTAGACTGCAGGGCGTGCCAAAGAATAAGACATACACACAAACATACTTACATACGCTCGAAAAACATAACCCGCCTCTCCTTTGGCAGTCGCGTAAAAAGGGCACCATATAATTCTAAGTTTAAAAATAAAACGCTTACTTCAAGAGTATCATATTATGTTCTTCCTCGAAACTAAACTTTCAAACCAATCGGTTTAGCAGTTTAAACGTGAAAACGCAACAAACGGAACAATACACACTTCCGCAATGTAATGACGTAATATGGTCAAAAAACGTTACATTAGAATGGCTTGTAAAAGTGCCATTACGGCCTACTTGCAGAAAACATTTATTTCAATTACAAATAACCACATGTTTCGCTACCACGTTCCCACGCAAGAAATACTACACCATCCGAGTTACTATACGCCCTAATGTCTCTATTGTCGTCCCCGCATCTGTATTTTGTCCTTAGACATTTTAATAGACGTATCTGAGCGATTGGGCCTTTATATAAAAACTACAAAAAGACGTATTCAATTTTTCACCTTATTGAATTGACATAAGGTCCAAAAGTGGGTACAGCTTTTTCACAGCACGGAGGGCGGTATTATACGGGATTGACACCCTAATGGCTTTTCGAGTCGAGGTGTTTTTCTAATACAAATATTGTTCAACGAAGTATGGCTTACGACTTTCAATTTTAGATCAATTTATTGGTCATCGGAAGTTAACTGATGGGTTTATTCATTGGTTGAGAGCGTGGGACTTGCATTTGACTGTAGCTGTCAAGACAACGAATCCTCAAATCAATAAAGGGTCGGCAGCGCGCTTGTAATTCTTCTGGTCCATAGGCGTCGGTAACCGCTTACAATCAGGCACTCCGTATGCTTGTTTGCCACTGTATCAGAATTTAAGAAAAGCCTCGATAATTGTGCCTACGTTGGATTGATCTATTTCGATATAGTTACATGATTGAAACAAATGGGTCAAATAAACTGAGCCTCGTCTCGCTTTGTACTTCTTTTTTTGTTTGTCTGTTTTCATAGACAGCAGACAGACACACATGTTAAACTTACAATACGTTTGCGTCAGGTTTAGAATTGTACCTTGTCAGTCTTGTCACTGGGTTATGTTTGCGACAGAAACATTCGCAGTTTGTACAAAATGAAATTAGCCACTACCAACACGGCTGCATGCACAACAAACAACACATATTATATCATGCTGTCGGACGCAAGTAGCACAGGCAGCACTCTCCGATTCGCACGTCATGTTTTTACAAGTTTTAGTACACGCGTGTTTTAATTGGCTCTAAACTCGCTTGAAACATTTAGTTTAGCGAATTGATGGGCTGTTCACATTTTACGCACTAAAACTTCTGTGAAGTAGTCATGTATAAGAGTAGACGATTGTCAGAAGTATTTTTCTATTCATTTTAGTTTAAGCACATGGATGTTTTTTGTTGTTTCATTCTGTTATTTTAATGCTGCCAGTAGGGCGCGTAATGGCACTTTTACAAGTCAACATTCTAACACTGTTTCTGAAAAAGAAGACCACTGTTAAGAAGAAACGCCGAAACAAACTCATCAGTCAGTACATTTTTGCAAAGAAAAAAGAGTTTACTCGTCGAAAATACGATTTCATTAAGTTTACGTATCTTTAGTAAAGGTGGTGATGAGTACACACTCGTGTGTGAAGACTAATCAAAAGACGGCCTATATTAAATCAAAGCAAAATCAACTCGGGATAGATTATGATCTAAAGTTGTCGTCGATAGAATTTGCTAACTATGTAAACAAACCGTCATATTGAAATTGTCTTTCACTATGGCGGTTTGTTACATAGTTAGCAAATTCTATTGACGGCAACTTTAATGATGGCGTTCAATTTATTGTGTTTTAACATAATATAGATTAGACTAATGAGAAGATAGCGATGATACTAATGTAACGGCTTAGAGCTCTTCCCACTGACGTCCAGTTATTTGCGGGATACGGTCTGCAAGATTCCGTTTTAGTAGTATACGTGCTAATATAGTAACATTCACACGAGCATTTTGTTTGCGGGATAATGCACGCATACTACAGAAAACTGGATCCTGCAGAAAACCTTACCCGCAAAAAACTGAACGTCAATGGGAAACAGCTCTTATGGTGGACGACAAAGCGATAATTTAAATAATCTAAAGATACATATCGCGCTGGACCCGTGTAAAGTGATGTAAAAGATACAAAGCGCGTTTGCACGTGTTATTATTTAAATGCGCTTCCAGACTAACATATAAAAAGAAACTTTATTAACAATTTCCATCTAAGTTCAGAGGGCTATATCGGTTACTTTAGTTCTGCTGTGGATAGCCCCGTTTCTTTGGGGTCCAGCGGTGGACGTATTTCGGCTGATATGATGATGAAGTACCTACTTAATTAATAATAGACGGCAACTAACTTATTAGAATCGGATCTCAGACTAACCTATTCTTCCTCTACAGTTTTTTTAATTAGTAGAGTATGGCGACTCAAAATATAAGGCGGCAATGCGGACCTCCGTAACTTTCTTATAATTTATAAACTTGAATTGTTAGTTTAGTTTAAGGATGATTTATACACCTCGTGCAGATTTCCCTTCTAACAGTGGTATATACTACGTTAATTGCAAGGGGGCATAGGTTAGATCAAATAAAGTTAATTTCTCCAAGAAAGTAGTACCTTAACTCTTACTGTTATCAAGATAATTAAATTAATTTAATCAGATTTGCAGCTTTAACCACTGTTAATGCTACATTCAATTATTCAACTAATAATTATGCTTATTTGTTTCTGTGAAAGTACTCTGCAATATGCCGAAGTTAACAGAAATTCCCGGGAACACCGTGTATACCAGTCAGTCCATATGTTGAAATCATCCAATTCTCACCAAGCTCAGACCCGCATACAAAATACTAGTAATAAATACGATTTCAAAACGGCAATAATGATGAATATCTACGTGAAGACGATGTGATTCCAACGAGTATGGGATTCACCGGATGAAAATTTGAACGAAGATCAAACGAAATCGGTAACGGATGTTATGTTGATGTTTTCTTGGATTGATCCGGTTTATTTGGCAAGTCTTAATTGGCATTAATCCATACAGTAAAAATTCAAACAATGAATGTGAAAAAAGTCCTTCGCATTGACGTTGCTCTCTTTAATAAAGTATAGAATAGTATTTGTGGTCTAATTAATTACTAATTTATTACTACTAATGAATTCTAATTTATTACTTGTAATATTAATTACATTATTAATTTATTACGCGCAAATAATATGTAAAGAGAGAAAACTAGAAGAAAATAAATCTAGTGTTCAAGTGTCGAATGTTCTCTGTCTCGTTTTGTGTATGGCCAAATAGTTCGTACTGGTGTCAAAATTATTGTAATATAATGTTTTTATACTCGTCGACTTTAATGTTTGAGTTAAGACTTAGTACACCAAACTAAAATACATACTTTTTACTATATGGAGCTCCCAACTCAACATTTTACAACTGTTTAGACAACTAAAATAAATACGACTAGGACGTCGTCTTGACTACACAAGAAAAGAAACGACATCAACGACAAAAAAGAATAAGCCGTTGGCTGCGCTTCATTTCAGCAGGGTTTAGATTTTCAATAGATACCAAGTTTGTTTAATTAGTTCAGTTGACTCGTAGAAAAAGTATTGTATACAATAGTTATATAATTAGCTTTTTAAGTCTCGTGCCTTAATTAGGACTCGACTGAAAAAGCATACATTATATAACGATTGCATAAAATACAATTTTGTGTGCCTAACTAAGTCCATTGTGAGAGGGAACTGATTGAAAGATTTGTTATTCGTAGTGACCGAGTGATTTGTTCCGATAGCACAGTTGGTAGCAGCGACTGGCAGCTGGCATACAGAAGGTCGCAACTTTAAATCTCACTCGGGCAAACAAATTAGAAAAAAATCTAGTTTCAATTAATTTTGGTGTCACATTCGATCTTAACTATTTCAATTCACATCACAGCTTTCCTGAATTCGCATAAACACATCATTTATATCCAATCGACTTATAAAACGCTAAAGGATCTAAAAGTAAACCACGTCCTCATAAATCCATCTAGGATAACATTTTTTATTTTAGCAAAGAGCCGAAACCTATCCGCTTTAATATTATTTTAAATTACTTCTAGCGTAATAGAATCTCGTCTCGTAAGACTTGTCTTACACGTCCAGAGACAGAGTGGCGCCAAAATCTCACGAATATCCGATATTATACATTGAATTTGGGTCAGTTGAACCTTCGTGTTATGTTTGTTCCCGCTGAAAGCCTGAATAGTTTAAGTCTACAACATATCAAATTCATATTAAGATCAAAACGACAGTCAACATTGAACACTAAGTTCCTAAAATAAGGAAATATGGACACGATTTTTATCATTTATAACTTATAACAAGGTTTGTCGGTATATTCTGTAAACCAGATCCCATAAAAAACATTCCATGTAAAAGAGAGGCCAAGTAACTCTTTCACCGTAAAAAGTTGTGAGATATTTCGTAGTACCAAGTCTCAGGCTTTCTTATTAATCTTTATTTGCTAGCTAAATACAATTCTGCAACTTGGCAATAGACACAAATTATGATTGCACTCCCATTCTTCCTTTTATTTTTTTTATCCCGTTCACAGCAAATGTAATGTTCTAGGTCTGATAGAAGTGCCTTAGAGTTTTGATGATCGGTGAGTCAGTCAGTAAGTGACAAAATTAAGAAACTTTGACTAGTTGTAATTCTTACACTACTGGTTCAAATTGAATGAAATTTGAAATATACCGTATTTATACAATGCCTGCTTGGTTACTGAAAATTCAGGCTTCTAGTTTTATCTACAACGAAGTTATAGGGGGTCGAAACTGGCCTGAACTGCTTCGAGAAAAGGATGGTACGACCGTGCCTCTGTTTTGCTCGACTTGGCGTCCGAAAATCGTTTTTATGTGGCTAATAATCGCGAAAACGCAAATTCTTTGAAGTTGGAATAAACTGTATCGAAATGCCGGCGTCAGAATGTTAGGATACTCGTAAATATAGCAATTTTCTAGTTTTTATTTAACTTCACATGTATATACCTACATGTATTGTACGATTGTATGTACCATTTTCACAAGTCAATTTAAATCATCTTTCAGGAGTTCAATCCGCTTGACATATAATAACCTACCAGACGAAATTAAACTTTTGCGCAATTTAGAATTTAGGACAAAATTGACGAGATGGCTCCATGAACGTTGTTTTTATTCTGTAAAGGAATATTTGGACATTGCACGAAAATAATTTATTAGAACCTTAAATTGTAATTATTAATCTATTTTGAATGTAAATTGTGAATTTATTGACATTACTGTATTTTTTTTTCTTCTATTATTATTAATTGTGTTATTTGAAATTATTTATAATTGGCTACTAGGCTAATATTTGCATGCCGTTGAAGGCTGAATACTGAGACTCATCATATAATGTTAACATCTAATGTACATATTCTTGCAAATAAACGATACTTTACTTTACTTTACTTTACTTTACTTGAAACTTGAAATACGCAGCTCCATCATTAACGCATAATATAATATCTAGCATATTCGTATCAGATACTGATAAGAGTGATGAGTGATGAGACAGAACAAAAAATAACTAGTTTCACTGAAACACTCCGCCCGCAAGCCTTAATGACCGGAATTATTTGTGATACGGGCAGATGTACTGGACAGATAGCTTTATCTCTGGGATTGTGCATTTTAATTTCAGATAAATGTTATAAAATGGACCGGTTTGTAACTAGTTAATTTGTGTGTCTAATTGTTGGTTTACACCAGTTATGCAAATAAGTTTTTGGTTAATACAGTTGTTCATGTGTGGTGGTGCGGATTATGTCGTCCATGACCGCGACGGCGCCCTACGGGTTCAGGCACGTAGCCCACTACGTGAGTCGTGTACTCACGTTGACGTGGACGGTGGAGTTCTGGACCCGGGACCGGATGACGTCGACCGTGACCGCTGCGGGGAGCGCCACCTCCGCGGCCGGTGACTGGTTCCTGCCGCCTGCTGTGGGCTACGTGTAGTGTCGTGTACTCACGCTGACGTGCGCGGTGGAGGAGTGAACCCGGGACCGGATGACGTCGTCCGTGACCGCGGCGGGGAGCGCCAGCTCCGCGGCCGGTGACTGGCTCCGGCTGGAGCCTTTGCTGTGCCCGTGGCCGACGTGCAGCGTGTCCATTGTGGTGTTTACCTATGAAGATAAAGGCGTATCGATTACGGAGCCGGAATAAAAGCATTTTCACGCTATGATTATATGCTAGTCTCCCGAAATAAACATGGTCAAATGGAACTCATATGGAATCGCGTCAATGTGTGTGCGCCCGTCTGTCACGTCTTGCATGAAGTGCATCATTCGAATAGTCATATCTATATCCGATAAACGCAATGCATACATATTAAAAAGTTGCAGCAAAACATTATTTTCGAGAGCCGTTTTAGTCGACTTACACATTGCAATCAATTTATGCATCCATAAAAAACATTCCATGTAAAAATAGGCCAGGTCTCGAAACTCTTTACGTACCAAGTTATATTATATAATATTTGTATATTACGTAGATCCGAGTCAGGCATTCTTATTCATCTTTATTTGCTTGCTATATAAAATTCTGCAACTTGGGAATAGCTCAACTTTACTGCATTCATAAATGTTTTGCATACCCAAAACTATGTAGTATTCTGTGATTGCAAAGTCACAAAAATGTACTAATAATCCATACTAATATTATAAATGCGAAAGTGTGTCTGTCTGCCTGTTGTTACCTCTTCACGCTTAAACCGCTGAACCGATTGAGATGAAATTTAATATGGAGATAGTTTGAATCCCGGGGTAGGACATAGGATAGTTTTATCCCGGAAATCATCCCCGAGGGGGTGGAATGGGGGATAAAAGTTTGTATCGAGCTACTATATATAAACGAGTTCCACGCGGACGGAGTCGCGGGCAGAAGCTATGATTAATAATGCGTACTCCATTCAGGCACTTATGTAACTTAGAGTTTGGAGGTTTAGACGAGGTTTAGAGTAAATTACCGGAAATCATGCATACTCACAAACTAAACCCTTAGAGAAGTCATAACAGCGAAGAGTCGCTGTTTCAATTCATAATAAGCTTGATAGTAAGATGTCGGCATTTGTCGGTAACGTCTCCATCCCTGGACATATCTGGAAAAAAGTATAAATAAAGTATTCTACTCTTAACGAAACAAATTATTTTATTAAATATTTTTGTTTAATGTTAAATTAACGAGGAAGTTACCATGATCAAAATTACGTTATTAATTAACGATACGATACAGAGAATGAATATAATAGAAAAAAATAACCATCATCGTCTGCAGCCCTAGATAGGACTCGAATCTGTGACCCCTACCCGGTACAGTGGTCTCAGTGGAGTTCCATAATATTCGTTCTCTCTATCATATCGTTTAATAAAGTATTCTGTGAAGAAGAAGTCATTACTTATGTAAGTTTTAAAGTCAGCGTCAAAGATATGTTGTTTTATGCACCTTATTACATTGTAACACGGCTAAAAGTGCATATCGTTTGTATAGTTGGGATTATTTCACGTGGCCGATTTTTTATATAACTGTTTTTGCAATTGGAATACCACATGGACCTAGGAGAGTAGAGTTGCTTATGGAATGGACTACTTTGATGCTATTCGACCAACTCAAATAACCTCAATTATACATCGCGTTTATGAAGGAAGTTTGAGTCAGCAGTTGGAATTCCGATATCTATTCTTTCACTTGTTTTCTACGAGGTTTATGAGTGTTTCCGTCTTAAAAGAAGCTGCTGAGGTAGTTTTCCTAATAATGTATGCTTTTTCAGTCGAGTACCACGTTTAGGCCACGAAGCTTGCTAAGTGGCCTAATTAAGGTACGAGAGTTAAAAACTATTGCATACAATAATTTTTCTACGAGTTAACGGAAATAATAATTTATTAAACAAACTTGGTATCTATTGCAATTCGCCCTACTGAAACGAAGTGCATCCAACCGCTTTTTTTTATTTTTGCGCGTTGATGTCTTTTGGAAATCGAGCCTCGTGATTGGTCAAAATTAATTTTAGTTCTGTACACAGTTATCTTATATTCATAAGATGACTGCTAACAGTCATCTTATGATCCCAACTCAAATGAAGTTGATTTAGATATCGCTGTCAGTCATTTAATTGACGGATAGAAGTGCTCGAGTAGAAAAAAGACATTTCGTGATTGGATTCCCAAGTTCCGTAGATTTCGGCCATTGGTGAGAGTTTTACGTCAATTATACATAAATAAATAAATCTGCCTGTATACGGGGCCACTGCTGGACACAGGCCTCCTCTCATGGATGAGAGGGAACGGGCAGTAGTCCCCACGCTGGCCCAGTGCGGGTTGGAGACTTCGCATATACTTTGAATTTCTTCGCAGATATATGCAGGTTTCCTCGCGATGTTTTTTCTTCACCGAAAATCTAACGGTAAATATCAAATTATATTCCGTACATAAGTTCCCAAAAACTCATTGGAACGAGCCGGGATTCGAACCCACGACCGCCATTTAACAGCAGCATGCCTAAACCACTGGGCTAAAGTAGATTACTTTACATCAATTAATTGAAGTAAATATCAGAAGTATTGGAGTAAACATCAGACCTTGAGGGCGAGTCGAGTAGGGCGTAAGTATATAGTCTACGCGAGCTCTCGATTTTTCTCCCACTATCCGTCTCTCTCTTATTAGAACACTTAGAACAAGAAGTATAGTGCGAGAAAAATCGAGAGTATGTCGCGGCCGTCCCATGATACACGTGCTGTTTACCTACCCCTGCTAACCTCTCAGGAGTACAGTCAGCAGCAGTAGCTACGCAAAATAACACGCTCAAAATGATCTAGACAGTCCTTATCCTCTTGACATTAGAGTCGGGTGTAGGTCATTTTGAGCACTTGGCCCGCGTAGCTACTTTTGCTGCTGACTGTACAAGTGTCATATAAGTGACATTTTGTCACAAATTTTTATTCAATATATTCAATGATGTAATACAAAAAAGAGGTAAACACGGAATTTCGTAGACAACGTATCTACCTCTTTTTATATTAAATCAGTGAATACTAACATAAAACGCAATAAATGATTGAATTGAATATACAAGGTGTAACGAAAATGGGGTATGAACCGATCAAGGGCTTAACAGGTATCGTGTTCTGATAAGAAAAAAAAATTTTTTTTGGCGCGTTTTTTTTTTACATTTCTATGGAGCTTGTCGCCCCAGTCGGCCAACGCTCCATACTAAGGCAAAAAAAAAATCGCGTCAAAAAAATTTTTTGTTCTGTTTTTTTCTTATCAGGACACTATACCTGTTAAGCCCTTGATCGGTTCATACCCCATTTTTGTTACACCCTGTATTAGTGTGAGAATGAAGAAAGCGATCATCAAAAATCGTCAAAACACGATGACGTAATTTATGAACAGCCCCTATGCCGGTGAAATATTTACCAACTCATGAACGATATATTCAATGATGTAACATAAAAAAGAGGTAAACACGGAATTTCGTAAACAACGTATCTACCTCTTTTTATATTAAATCAGTGAATACTAACATAAAACGCAATAAATGATTGAATTGAATATACAAGGTGTAACGAAAATGGGGTATGAACCGATCTAGGGCTTAACAGGTATCGTGTTCTGATAAGAAAAAAAATTTTTTTTGCGCGATTTTTTTTTACATTTCTATGGAGCTTGTCGCCCCAGTCGGCCAACGCTCCATACTAAAACAAAAAAAAAATCGCGTCAAAAAATTTTTTTGTTCTGATTTTTTCTTATCAGAACACTACCTGTTAAGCCCTTGATCGGTTCATACCCCATTTTTGTTACACCATGTATTAGTGTGAGAATGAATGAAAGCGATCATCAAAAATCGTCAAAACACGATGACGTAATTTATGAACAGCCCCTATGCCGGTGAAATATTTACCAACTCATGAACGATGGTTAAAAGGTCAGTGCAATTCGGTATATTTACCCGACTGACGAAGGAGAGGAGGGTTATGTTTTTCGAGCGTATGTATGTATGTATGTGACCTTATTCTTTGGCACGCCCTGCAGCCTAAACCGTTTGACGGATTTCGACATATGAGGTGTCGTTGGATTCCTCTTAATCGTGGGAGTGACATAGGCTATATGAAAAAAGCAGTTGGGTTTTTGAAAAATCTTTTAAATTCACTATTGCTTCTTTATAACTGTACCTACCCACCTGGAGAAAGTCCCAATCTTGACATAAGTAGTAGGTATTTAATCCTAGGCACCATCACTATTATTCCGAGTCATAGGCCTCAGATTATTGTAAATAAAGGCAGCATAACTATTCACGGGATTCGTAATAAATATTATTTATAAATCATTTAACATGGTCGACTTGACATGTTTTATTTTTCCGCAATATGTCACCTGCTTGTCAACTTCCTGTTTTGTGGTAAATTAAGTACATGCAGGTGCAGGATATTACAGTGGCTGAATTTAAATATGCGGAAAATTCATTAAAATATTATTTAATGCTCGAACACAGCCAATTGTGATATTCTGTTTTGATGACTGGCATACCTAATATTTATTTGCAAAATTAAAACTGTTAAATTCAAACTTGCCATGCCATTGCCCATATGACTTTTTGCTATTGTAATATTTACCTAACTTTTATATGGCTCAACTTAACGCATACGTTAGGTTCCAGGCGGGAGGTATTAGGATTATAGCGGCCAAAAGCAGCATGAAGCGCTCATTATAGCATTCGAGCGGTGTCAACGGTTTAATGCGACAATAAGCGCTAAATGCCACTTTCGAACGCCTTGGGGTCCATTTCACAAAGGTTTGTAACTTGTAATGCAAGCGGAAGCCTCTTTCCGACTCCTTGTTAAAACAAGCTCGCGACGCGGAAGTTGCTCACTTCCGCGTTTCAAGTTACAAGTCTTCGTGTAATTGGCTTCTGATCGTAAAACTGAGACAGGACACCTGGAATCAGTCGTATGCTGTGGCCATAAGAATACTTTATAAAAAAAAACTCTAATACAAATATTAGTTTTGGGATGACATGCCATGGCTGTATTTTACAAGCTTTCTATCAACTTGCAATGTATACATACCTATGTTTGTTCGGGTGGAATCTTGGAACTCAATTTGGAAGCAGATATCTTCAACCGATTGAGCTGAAATTTTGGCTTAAGGTATAGTTTGGATGACAATTTAATATTATGGTACGATCGAGCTGATCTGATGATGGAGACCGTAGGTGGCCATGGGAATTCAGTACTTAACCGAAGTAACCCCGTAGAGTTTGGGCTCGTTGAATCGTCTCAACGAGTAGTTGACGACGGTATACAGAAAAAGTACAATCGGCAATAAAAGCTTGTATCAAAAATTAAAATTTAGTCAGAAACTATATCAATTGACTCATACAAACAAAGGATTAAACTCCCAACGCCCCATTCGCTCAGCCCGGGATTAAAAAGAGCAACAATATATTGAATACAGGTCACCTTGCATCATAACAAACAAATCGATAACAAATTTCGATCATAGTGGAAAATTGAAAAATTATTCGCCACGAGCGGGATTCGAACCCACAACCTCTGGAATCCATCCATGGAGGTTGTGGGTTCAAATCCCGCTCGTGGCGAATAAT
This sequence comes from Epinotia bilunana, assembly GCA_947049275.1. Classification (NCBI taxonomy): domain Eukaryota; kingdom Metazoa; phylum Arthropoda; class Insecta; order Lepidoptera; family Tortricidae; genus Epinotia; species Epinotia bilunana. The sequence goes on along the minus strand of OX346275.1, from coordinate 8,194,252 downwards.
TTTTAAATTTTCCACTATGATCGAAATTTGGAATTTCGTTGGCGGACGTTTCGTTTCTGCTTAATAAAAAATTTAATGTTAAATCGATAACAGCTAGTGTTTACATTGAAATTTGGACGTATTTGTAATACCTGGTTATTGTTATGCTAATCGATATATGTTATAATATACTAGAACAATGCGATGAGAATACTTGTAAGCTTAGTGTACGCAGTGTTAAGAGCGCTTTGTATATTTTGCATATTAAATGCAAAGCAAAACGCAATACTGAAAATCTTTTGTAGGTCAGTGTTATATAAACGGTGTCTTGAAGTATTTTACGAGTCACAAAACTTATAAGGTAGAGATGAAACAGCACATGACACATACAGCTTAATGAGTAATTTTCACCTCCAAACTGCTAATAAAAGGGATCTAGATAAGAACTCTGTCCTTTTTGGTGATAATATTCCACTTCAGTTTACACATAGGTGAGGTATCCTACTTCCTATCCTATCCTACTAATAAAAAGGCCGAATCGCACTGACATCGGTGGCGGAGCGGAGCGGTGCGGAGGCGGTACCGGTTGTAAGGCCTCCACCCACCGAACGCGTGTCGTGCGCGGCGCGTGTGCTGCGCGGGCCCGCGCAAGTTGTAAAGCATTGAAATTACACTTCAAACACACATCGAACGCGGTCCGAACGTGGGCCCGCGGCGGAGGGGGAGGCCTGTAATGTTCACGCTAATATGACAGGATCCGCACAGAGCCGCGCGGCGCGACGAGTTCCACGCGGACAAAATCGCGGGCAGAAGCTACTAGGAGTAGTCGGTAACTACAAACCTAAGTAAATCAAAGTAATATGAATTCACGACGATAGTTTAGACCCTAAACGTCTGACCCAAAACATTTCTATTAGTACCAGGGTTCTAGTTTCACTTACAATCGAAACTATGACACAAGCCTCAATAATTCAATTGAAACTTCAGAGCTTCCTGGCATCCTATTACCTAACTAGTCTAACTACCGCTCCAACTCAACCACTATTAGAAAACTCGCGTCTAAACAACATTGCCTGCCAAAACTGGAGATATCATTGAAGCTAAAATCCTGAAAGCCAAAGGTTGTTCAGTGGCCTGAAAACTGTCGTACCCATATATCACACTGGGGTAATAGTAATAAAGTACAGAAGCGTTTCCAAGGAGAACCAAACTAACCGTCTGGTCTAGCCTTTGCTAATGACCAGGGTATTTAAGTTTTACAGCTCTGTACTCGTAAGTGAGCTGAGTCGTTATGTTTTTGATATGGGGCGTTTATAGAAAACACGATGGTTTCGAGGTACGATGCTGGAATCTGTCAATATTAGTAGGATTATTGCATAGGCCGGGAAATAAGCAAATTGTGGACAAGTAGATTTTATCGACAATAGATAAGGATCCAGCACGGATTGTTATTCCCGCGAAGACATGTTTCTCCAAAAATACGAGGAAATCAATTCATATTCTCATATATCAGCAAAATAATAAAATAGCAAGTATGGAATACTATGGATTTGCCTTTTTTATGTGTAAATTAATGTGGGTATCTTTAAAATGGGTATGTTACATACCCATTTTAATGTCACCTACTTATAGGAGAGGATATAGGTAAAAAGCTAAAAAAAGGAAAACCTAGTCATTCATTGTGTCACTAACGTACTAAAAAAATATTGTGATTGCAAAATATTTAGAAGTAGAAAAACGTTTTCTTTTTTTGTATGGACGAGTAGTATTCTTCCCTCTTAAGTTATTTTTGTGTATCCAAAAGAACTCCCGCCCACCGCTATCGACCAGTGTAAACGGCTCCCTGCATACGGGCGCCACAGCATACGTTTTAGAAATCTCCAGCACCCCGAAAGCGGGCGCCATCTACCAGTAATTAACAACTTATAAAAATTAAAAAACCCGCGATATAATCATTTCAAACCGGCTGAACCGATTTTGTTGAAACGTAGCTAAGAACAAAAAAAATGGTTTAAAACGGTTGCCGAATGTGGACCACATCGACCAATGAAAATGCGCCTTTGGACTGGTTGGCTTGGGTGAGGTGACGCTTTGTGAGTAAGCCTCACCTAATGCAAGACATGAATTTGTAAGTAGTTTGGGGTCACAACTAATTTTCCCACAGGTGACGTTGACTGGAACTAGTTACGCTCTTGAGTCCCGTAAATTCTCTATACAGACAATGATAAAAGAGAGTTGGGAGTCTATTTGGAGAGACATAAAACAGTATCATACTATGCATAGCAATGTGTGATGCTAAAATGAGGAAAACACTAGAGCAGGCAGTAAGAATTATGAATTATTTTCGCCAACAAAATTAGAATACTTGACTTGAGAGGCAGCGGCGAGTTCCTAATTAACCAGAAATATTTCGTTTTGAAGGAATAATTGATTGAAAGGAAGTTATAAAAAGTAATAAATAAATAATAATAGCCACCATTAACCCATTTGTGAGACTATTGCCGATCAAATTGTGGTAATTAAATCTTTATGAACACTTACGTCGTAAAAATAATCTATATTAAGAACGGTTCATAAAATCCTGGTAGTTTCGCTTTACCGAATCGGTTTTGGTAAAGCAAAACTACTAATAATAAAGACGTAAGTAGTTAATATTTAAGTTCGTAGCTTTGTAATTTTATATGTAGTTAGGGGGTAATCTACGAAACTTCTCAACTGGGTTCTTTGAATACGCAGAAAGTTAGTCTTCTATACAGCCAGAGGCTCTAGTATAAGTTTTACCGAAACAAAACTTTACCATCGCGTTTGCGTTTTACCCTCAATTTGTATGGAATTTGACAGCTAACGCAAACGCGGTCGTAACGTTTTGTTTCGGTAAAACTTATACTAGAGCCTCAGGTCTATACGAGTTTTGAATTATGCCGATTTGTGCATTCACTTCAAGGAACTTCTAACAACACTCGCGACATATTTGAATAGATACAGATTTAAGAGTCCGCAGTAAGCTCGGCCGAATTTCACCTTCCCATACAAACGGAGTTTCGTTGTAATTTTAAAATTACGTGTTGGATTGTGACGAAACTTTGCACATACAATGACATGAGGTATATCTATGTCTGTATTTATTTTATATGGTTCCAGTTTATAAAACAAACGAAATACAGCAAAAACAAGTTTTGTATGAAAAACTTAAATTCGCTGTATTTTTTTTACTAGGGGATCTGAAGCTACATCAACTAATTACAGACCTGAATATACCTCATGTCATTGTACATGGAAAGTTTCGTTACAATCCTACGCGTAGTTTTAAAATGAGGTCGTCACTACGTTTGTATGGAGAATCGAGCTTACCGGGACCATTTAATTCTTCCAAGAAAACCACACATACTTATGAATACGACTATGTTTAATGACAGCGGGACCCAAAATCCAATACTTACTTCAATCTTATACGACCAATAGACATTGGGTGCAAACATGGATATTTATTGTCCGTCCTACAAAGTATATTTCATCGTACGTCAAACTAATGGAGCTTAACTAGTGAGCTTTATCACGTGAGAGACAAATATATACCTAACAGAAAGAAGCTACGAGGATGAGTCAGTGGCGGGCCGGCGGCGACGAACTGTACTTAAGCTCAAAAAACCTAAGAGCTTCGAGTGAATTTGCATACAATACTGAATTCCATTACGACAAACGAGCTTTAGAACATTTTGGAGCTTTAGCGTGACCTAGAATGTATGTAGTTACCTACTAGCTGTAGCTGCGACTCTATTCGCCTAGGAATCGTTAATAACACTCCCATACAAACTTCCAGCCCTTGGAGTATGATTTCCAGGCTGAAATGCGTCCTATACACGAATGAAAATGGGAATTGAAGTTGATACGAGAGTTCACACGGACGGAGTTGCTGGCTACTGTCTAAAACCAAAAGAAATAAACTGCCTTTATTGTCTGCACTATGTAGTTACTGACTATTTTTCTTTGAATAGTCATCAATTCGGTGAGGCGTTTCTATTCGTACCCTATAACGAGCCCGAATTAGACGGGGTTGTGTAGTTCGTTAGAGTTCCTATCATCACTCAACTCCTTCTGTTACCAACTCTATGACATCATTATATTAATTTACTAAGTATGCGATGTTCAGCTTAATCCAAACACTGGATAGTGGGTCTTTAACATGGATTTGATTTGATAACAATTAACACACCAACACATACATCATTGCACTATATTAAAGGAAACATACTTACTACCGGTTTCCCAATGCGAAATATAAGTATATTCTTCACTACATAGCAGTGTTGGGCAAAACGTAATTGAATTACTAATTAATAATTACAATTACAAAAAGTAATTGCAATTACAAATGACAATTACAGGGAAAATGAAATTGTAATTATAAGTTTCAATTACAATTACAAAATGTAATTATTAATTGAATTATTAATTACATTTTGCAACTAATTACTTATTAAATTACAAATTACTTTTGTTTTATAGAATATTTTTGATCACTTATTTTTTGAATAAAATAAACGACCGGTGAAACGAAAGCCGGATAGGTATGGGGCATGGCATGCTTGAGTGAAGTGTTTTTTATGTAAAAGGCAAAAAGAAGTTTTATTTTATTAAAATTTGGACTTAGATGTGACGGTCATAGGCAAGGTGGTGTGTGTGTGTAAGTGTGGTGTTTTAGTCTATTTTGTAACATTCACAATTTCTTTGGACAGTCAGCATTCCTAGATTTCCCAGTTAATTTTAGGTATCTGTTTCCTTCATGAGGCATGACGCTTAGCTTATTATATTCATTTCCGAAATATGTTAGCTGATATGTAAGCGGAGCCCCAAAGTTGTATGAGTGTAATAACTGTTTTCGAAGAGCTTTGCAAGGTTTAGCTTGAAATGAAAAAAAAAAGATACGTGTTGTATGCAACTAATTTTACATTTTTATATCTGTCCGGTCTAACCTAACAACCGTATTAGTTTTGTGGCACCAATACAAATTAGAGCTCCCGGTATCCGTGTTAAACGCCGAAACGTATACACGTGTTCTTAAGCCCGGCGGTGCTAAGAATACGGTTTACACGGATAAATATAAATATAGGTACACACATTTATTGGTTTGATTATTACATCATTGCAATCAGACCAAGTAAACACGTATGCTTCTCATTGTTTATAAAAAAAAGTTGACTTAAAGTAATTTAGTAATTTAATTTACAAATAAATGTAATTACAATTACAAATTACAAAGTAATTTCAATTACATGAAATTTTAATTACATTCAATTTAATTAACGTAATTGAATTAATAATTGTGTAATTTGTAATTAAATTACAAAAGTAATTAATTACGCCCAACACTGCTACATAGTATATAAAAGTAAACAAAGTCGCTTCCCGCTGTCTGTCCCTATGTATGCTTAGATCTTTAAAACTACGCAACGGATTTTTATGCGGTATTTTTTAATAGATAGTGATTCAAGTGGAAGGTTTATATTATCTATAATATATGTAGTATAGGTTGTCTGGAAGAGATCGCTCTCCAGCGATAAGACTGCCTGTTGTCTACCTCTACCTACATGTTATTGTATTGTTTTTCTTTTTAACTGCTTTGTTTGTGTGAGGTGTGCAATAAAGAGTATTTGTATTTTATTGTATTGTATCCGTGCGAAGCCGGGGCGGGTCGCTAGTTACCTACTAAACAAAAGCTAGTGAATCATTTTTTTTCTAGACATGAAATACCGTAGGTAACAAGCTCACTTACTCCGACCTAAGCTCGAGTAACGGTTCTCGAGGTCACCAATGTGGGTCAGATGTGTGAGCGATTGCTCTTGGGAGTACCATTGTCTGAGTTCAATAGCCTTATAATAACGATTCCAATTAAGATAAGTATGATTTTTGGGTATCGATCAAGTCCTAGCCTACAAACTATTGAAGTTATTGGGCTTTCAAGTCTAGGATCAAAGTTCACGATTATTCTAGCTCAATGCCATGCTTATTACTATTCGTCATAGTCAGACCTTGCTTAGAGAAGTTGCTATGGCAACCTTTCAATCAGCACGGTGGTGCCTTTATACTGCACTGTCACCGAGCTAACAAGTAAACTCAATCGTATACCAGAAAGTCCCTGAAATGTGGTTTGCAAATTTTTAAGATCTTAGATACGAGTACTTACGAATTGTGCAGCACAATTTGTGCTAAGCAATAAAGTAGTGGCTCTGTGAGATGTAGAACGCGCAAGACTATCTTTAAAAAAAAAAATTTGAATCACGGAAAGGCAAATCGACAAAAAAAAATCGAATTAACGAACCTCCTCACAAAATTTCACGAAAAGCGTTTGAGAAATGCGTTACCTGTAGAGGAGAACAGCGTGAAAGCGGGACATCCGGACATCTCGACATACAAACGATCGTTCGTTCGGGCCAAGCTGAAGCATAGAACTTCGTTAGCTTCGCTCCCTCGTTCGATAAAGGCTTGTAAAAACTATAGTCAGTACGCGTCAAAATAATCCCTGTATCTTATCGGACATTTGTACGTAGCATAACAACACGAGTCAAAGCAAAATTAATTAAAATTTTACAGCGTTTAGTACAATTGCTTCCGTTATCGGGTATCGTTCGCAGCGCAAACAAACATGATTCATTCCCTACACGCCCCACTGTAGGTACCTCTCGCATTGACTTCTATTTTAAACTGGCGATTGGTAAACTGCTGCTTAGTTCCCTTGTTTATAAAATATGATATAGCGCAGTATGATTGCGAATGTGTAGAGCGCTTATAGCACCGTCGGTTATAATTTACTTTATTACGCAAAAGGAGACGTCATTTTGATGTTCTGTCATTCAAAATCAGAATGACAGAGACATTAAAGTTGAGATATATTAACTCTTTTGTTTGTCACTTATGGCAGAAGGAATGAGTGGCCGAGGCCATACCCCGAATTATTGACGAGTGGTAACCAACTGAAAGCTTCTAATTCTATGCTTTGAGAGCCATGTTGTAATGCTGATCCCGGCTGTTTTAACCTTCTATAACAGTCAAGTTGTCATCTCATTTCACAGTAATTCATTTCAGTAAGGTCTAGTCATTAATTTCAGTAAGGTCGTTTCACCGAGGCCGAGCAGACCCCGCGTTCCTTCAGGATGCAACCGGGTTATCGCAAAGGGTTCACCCTTTTTGAATGTCCATCAGAGGTGCGATGCTGTATTTTCTATGTTGACATTTATTTGCGTTTTCCAATCAAATATTAGCAAGTACCTACTTACTCATACAATAAATGTAGGTAATGTTTGTCACAAGCGTCCGTAAAATATTATTATTACATTATCCGTTGAATGAAAGGTATAGATGAAAAACTTAAGTAAGTCACCTGTTGTATGTGTGAGTAATGTGTGCGAATAGACTTTTGTTTTGTTTGTGTTCTAATTTTAAATATGTATCGTCTATTCGAATAGGCCACTACTACATACAACAGGTCCTTTTCTTAAGTTTTTCACCTATATATTGCGATTTACGATTTTTGACGTTTTATTTTATGAAATAAAGAAATCTAAATCTAATTCTATTAAAAAAAACTACTTACTAGATCTCGTTTAAACCAATTTACGGTGGAAGTTTGCATGGTAATGTACATCATATATTTTTTTAGTTTTATCATTCTCTTATTTTAAAAGTTAGGTACAGGGGGGAGACATATTTTACCACTTTGGAAGTGTATCTCGCGCAAACTATTCAGTTTAGAATAAAATAATATTAGAAACCTCAATATCATTTTTGAAGACCTATCCATAGATACCCCACTCGTATGGGTTTGATGAAATTATTTTTTGTTAGTTTCAGTTTTAAGTATGGGGAACCCCCAAAATTTATTGTCTTTTTTCTATTTTTGTGTGAAAATCTTAATGCGCTTCACAGAATACATCTACTTCCCAAGTTTCATAACAGTATAGTTCTTATAGTTTCGGAAAACAGTGTCTGTGACATACGGACGAACAGACAGACAGACAGACATGACGAATCCATAAGGGTTCCGTTTTTTGCCATTTGGCTACGGAACCCTAAAAACATTCCTCTAACTTAATTTTGTATCTACAGAAACTTAGATAGGGTCTGTGATTGTTTATTGGCTTGTTTATGTAGCCAACTTTGCCCGGACAAAGGGCAAGTCTTAGAAGTAAACCCAACGTAAATACGCCCTTTTGCAGCTTTTATAAGTCCGTAACTTTACCTATATTTCATTATCATAGGTAAACTCCGGTTGCAAACTTTAGTGTAGCAGAGGGGAAAACAAGTTTAAGACCTATTTATAAGTTAAGTAAAGGTACTATCAACAACACAGCTAACTGACCATCGGTGCACCTTAAGAGCATTGTAATAAGGTTCTATATAAACACAGGATGGTCAGTTAACAGTGTTGTCGTTTGTACTACGCTTATTCATCGGCATCTTGTGAAACCAGAGTGAAACTGTTGACATTGGAATTCTTTAGAATTGTCCCGGGGTAGCTTTCGCCAAAATGGTTGGTAATTTTAAATTCTCTGTCCTATTATTCAGTATGGGATTAACATTATCGTATCTAAGACGACAAAGCGCGCAAAAATATCTTCCCTCATCCCTGCTGCTAACTTGGCCCACGTAAAGGCGAATCTCAGGAGGAAGCACACAAATATAAACCTTTTGCAGCTCTTAGAATAGAGCTATGTCATTTGTTTCATAGCCAGCTAGCTCCGAAATTGTGACCCCCCCCTGCCGAGAAGTTTATATGCAAGAGTGGTCATGTTTCTCGGAAGGTGATTGTACCTACATAGATTTGCACAGTATTATGCAGGTATCATCTTTCAAGGCCCAGGAAGTCGATACGAGGCAGGTAACCCAACCGCCAACTCCGCAGGTATCTTCCGTGAACGATACAACAAATCTAACTGTCAATCAGTCGGGTGCCTTTTGACTCGACATTTTGAGAGTCTTGAACCAGGATCTGTCATTGACCTTATGCCTTCAAACTTCTAAACGTGATTAACTATATAGGCTTTATGTATAACTGAGACGGCGATGTAAGCTCTAGCTTAATACGAGTACATACTTCTATTAAATGTCAAATTGATCAAACGAAAATAGAGTAATTTTTAAATCTAATATTTAATTATACGACTAAACTCACGTATAGGTTACGTTACCTATAGGTTTAAAACTCACGTATTCATACAATTGTTTGTTCTTTTCCAAGATTATTCTATACATTTTACGTTTGACCTTAGATTAAGCCTAAGTATATGAACTAAGTAACTCTGTAAATTGGTTTGTTTTCTTTTTGATGGTATTTGGTACAGAAATAATTTGAATAGCAAGAAAGGACATAAGATACTTTTCACACCGGAAGTCATTCACTAATTCACTAAGAACACGAAATAGGTGGATGTTTGTATGGAAGTGCTGTTAAAGAGTTCTACAAGCGCGGAGCAGCCGAAGGCATAACTTAGTATGATATATAGATTTGTTATTAATGGACATACCGGAATAATTAAATAATTAAAGTTCAACAGCTTCTAACCTTTGCTCTTGTTTCCTGCAGTGACATACTATGTCCAAAGATTAATTTGTACTAATTGACCCAGTTAGTTCATTTATGATTGGTAACGATAACAGCTATCTATGTATCGATATAGCTATCTTAACAAATGTCGCAACGTACACTCAGTTCGTAAAGATATGTGTTCTGCCACAGCAAATCGACACAAACAACTAACCTATAAAGTTTTTATCATTCCCTAGAAAGACAATTCTGCAGCAAATTCCTTACAGAAAGGACGGAACTATGTTAGAAATCGTTTAACATTCTTTCTGCCCCTTTTATTTAGTACAAAGAGTATATTCAATGTTCTTTATAACCATGTCTCTAAGAGTCAAAATATGCGTCCTTTATAAATTATATTCATTTGTTTCATAAGTGAAAGCAGTCACGACCAGCGATTTTTTATTCATACACGACCTTATTACCCCTAATTATGGAGGCACGTCGCGTTCGCCCGCCGTTTAGACTAAATGACATCCGGAACGAATCCGACACGAGTTATTTGTGGCATATCAAGGGCAACGCCGAATTGTCTCCCGGCCAGGAACTGAAGTCCTTACAAGCTAAATTGATCCAGTGTGGCACTGGGCGGGAGTGGGATGGTGTGTTTTTTGCGTAACGTAATGGACCAATTTGTTGGCATTCAGAAAACTTTAAGAATAAAACTTTAAATTACAGTTCTACTAGTGAAGGGCTAAACGCATGGCACCACAAGCCTGTTGATGGTGTCAAATCACCTCTGGATATGCCTCTTGAAATCTGCCTCTTCCCTTTCCTTCATCTTTCGGGTACTGGTTAGATGGAACTAATAATTTGCCCAAATTCTTTTCCTGTACGTCTAGCACAACTTGCTGACAAGTCGCTTCGCGCGCTACTGAGCGTATCCTGTCGCACTCGCACCGTGCAAATTAGATAGGAGGGTAGATCTTCCTCGCCTCGCGTCGCGGCGCGGCGTCAGTTAACTTAACGGGTTTTTGTCGCCTGCTATTTTAACGGCAGTAAATAATGGCATTTGCACCAATAACTTTTTTTTCTTCCATGTTTCATTAAATAATGATGGGTTAGTGTTTATCACACGGAGTCTATTTCCAGTTATTGCATTCACAACCCTCTCATCTGTCCCCAGTGTAAGTTCTACTAAAGATCGTAACAATTATGCATAATCGGAGTTCAGACGTATAATGGTTGATTTGATACAATTGTCGATAATCGTTGTGACCCAGCACAGCACAAGACCGCGTGTGAATAGTGGCTCGCGACTTAGGCCATCCATCACTTTCTAATTAGAACACTACGAAAGAGAGGCACGCGCGGGCTCTTGTGGCTATCTGTGCAGGGCTGGTATTTACAACGCTTGTGCCGATTTCACACGGGGGCAGAACAGTGAGGCAGAACAGTGGCCAGCACAGTACTGCTACTGTTTTGAACGCACAGAACAGTACTGTCTTCTTTTCTGTGCGTTTAAACAGTAGCAGTACTGTGCTGCCCACTGTTCTGCCTCACTATTCTGCCCCCGTGTGAACTCGCCATTACTGACAAATGACAACTCGCCAGTCGAACCAGTGCAAGGGTGAGTATCCATCAGGCTTGTGCGAGGCAGCGGAGCGGTGTGCGAGAGAGAAAGAAACAGAAATAGCATCACTCACGCATCTCTGCCTATTGGTGGATTTTTCCCTCAGACACCGCTCCGCAACGAAGTCCTGGCAAATGGATCTGGATCCAGAAACAACTCAAACCCGGCCGGAATTGAGGAAAAGGACAAGTGGAGGGGACCCCAGATAATGGGAAATGGCGCAGGCAGATGATGACACCGATCCGCAACTTCGCACAACTTTGGTGGATTGGCTACTTAGCCGAAGTCAGGTGTCCGATTACGCGAAATTGTTACAGAGTAAGGTCAAGATATACAGGGTTTAATGGCGCGCGATTTGATTTTTTTCAAACAGCTCGTGAATATAGCAGTGCACTAAACTTTCCCGATCATAAATGGGCGGCATATGCTCTTAGCATAATGAGCTCGAGCAAAATTTAATGGATGGCTCCATAGCCAGTAATTGACCCAGATAGAGGAAAAAAGTGCTATTATTAGCTCCGTATGTGAGTTTTCATTTGTATTATTAGCACATGCATGAATGTGACCTGTAATGACAATATTTTTAACTTTTTGGGACTTTTCGAGAGGCCCTACCCCTTTTTCTCGTGTGCGTAGTAAAAGTTGACTACGGGAATAGGGATGATGCGATGAAGTGTGTTGTGGGCGATTGGTTGGCAACCTGTCACTGCAATAGCATATTGTCTCCATCTTAAACTAACAAAGCTTATAAGATTAAACATTCAATTTCATATGCTCTGCCTATACACCTTTTAAGGATAAGGAGACCTTTGTTTATACATCTATTTGTAGGTTTGTAATATGGAATAACGTAATCAAGTTCTGACTTAGCAATGAATAGGATTAGGTACTAACTACTTAAGCAAAGCCGAACTCAGAACTCCAGACTGCTAAATATGCTTAAAGAGCGCCTAACGCCGCGATTAATGCGGTCATCGCAGCTCCTAATGAATAAAATAGCAGCGAGCATTCGAATCCTTGAAAGTTCGTCTATCCTCCCGGATAATTTAATACTAGCTTTTGCCTTCATCCGCATAGAGGCCTATGTAAATTTAAACCCTGTTTCACCTCCTTACGGAATGATTGCTGGGCATTGCATTAACATTGGCTAAGTAGCAGCCGAGACCGTTCCCCGAATTATTGACGAGTGGTAACTAACTGAACGCTTCTAATTATATGCTTATCCCGTAATGCTGATCCCGGCTTTTCTCTATGTCGGCAATCGATCAGCCATGGGAAGGTCTGATCTCTCTTGAGGCAGTCGCTTCGGTAATTTCCTTCTTGGGTTAAAAAACTGGGATCCTCAGGACCAAGCAACAGCGAAACCACAAGCTACATCGTGATCTGGTGGCCCGCGACTAGAAAGCCCAAAACTCAAAAGAGACAACCCAGTTTAGACCGGTCCGGGGCTTGAGAACGAAGAGAACCCACCCTAAATAATGGGAAAAGGCAGAGAACAAGAAAAATAAGAGAGAATGATTGCTAGGCTAAAGGTTACCCACTGTCCTTACCCGGGGCACGAACTATATTGTTTCTTTTCTTTCTTAATCGGTTTACCGAGTTTCAGTTTTGCGCGAAACAGTAACAGACTTTAGACCATTACGGTCTATGCGTGTTCCATAGACAAATAATTATGTTGTACCCTCAAAACTTTACCGTATCTCTTACGGTAGCTTTTTAAATTGAGTGAATTCTATACTATACTCAAGAACAACGAAACGGGTAAACTTTGAATCGAATTTCCGCAGATATTAGCGTTAATAGGCTATCAATATCACGCGGCATTAAGAGAATAATGGATGTTTTATAAACAGCATGATCACACGTCCACAATGGTATATAACGGGTTGCATTGCGCAAGCGTGGATATCAAGCGATCGTGTTGCTTGGTCATAAAAGCAACTGCACTGTTGTGTGCACTATGCACTGATTATATCTCGAGTCATTTGTTTTAGCCGCGTACTTGGCGAAATAATGAAACTTGGTTGTACTTGAGTTTGAAACGAAAACATACATTTTAATCCTCAGTTTCAATCTAGATTGTTTTGCCGCTATCATGAACGCATGGTTATGATCATCTGTCGCGTATTTATTTTTAGATTGTAGAAGTCAGAACAGAGGAGTAATGTGGCTTAATACCATACATCAAACATATTTTGGCTAAAATGACGTTATTTTGGTTACTTAGAAGAGACTGAATACATTGGATAAAAGAGGCGTTTAAAGTTAACAGAATACTTAAAGAGGTACGAGTAATTCAGTAACTTTCTAAAGCGTCATATAGTGCAGTGGTGCGCAGGGTTGACAAATGTTATCTATCAGTTCGGCATCCCGTTATACATATCATGCAATTTATTTCCCTAGTGGCTCATTCTCGTATCGATTGTGCTACAAAGAGCTACAGTCAAACTGATTCACAGTTTTATAGGACCATTTACTGAAAATCAGTAAAAATAAAATGAAATGAAAAAAAAATTACGAATACGGGCTCATGTTATTTGATATATGTATTTTAAGGTATTTTGAAGTTTTCGTTCTACTCGTATTGACAATAGTTTCCAAATCTACGGACTCCACCCTACTGTGGAACTTTGGCATCTCAAAAGTTTTTTTTCTGAGCCTATGTATTTAGTCCGTGCCTACTGCAGCACAATACGTCTAGCACAACTTGCTGACATGTCGCTTGCGCGCGACTGAGCGTCTCCTGTCTCACTCGCACCGTGCAAATTAGAAAGAGGAGGGTAGATCTTGCTCGACTCGCGTCGCGGCGCGGGGTCAGTTGTGCTAGCCCCGCTGTTGGGGCACCCCCCGTAGATTTTTAACACTTTCGATTCATTGCCAATTCTGGAAAGTTGCTTTGAAATGCGTGCCATCTTGCCATCTCCTCCAGCATCCTCAATATCTGCGATTAGGAATAAACCTAAAAAAAGAGTACCCACATCTAGCTCTAACGGTGCGTGACATCAAGGACCCTTTTCACAAGGGGCAGAATTTGGATTTAAATTTGTAGGTTTTATGATCCACTTCTAAATGCGATTTCAAAGCGTACGTTTTACTTAAACTTGAAGTCGGTCTAATTCTTATCTAGGGCAAGAATGGCGCATTTTGACTCAAGGGTACAAACTAATATCTAGTGTCTACGGTCTATGGAAGTTTCCAATGAAGTATTTAATCGATATCTGGACTAGAATAGGTACAGCACTTTTTTACATGATGAAGCGACCTTCACATGCTAGTTTAATGTCAGCTCTGGAGGTTATAGAAAGTTTATATTAATACAATTAACGAGAAACCGAAGGGGTATGATTTTAGAACTGGTACCACTGAATACTTTACTCCGATCTAGAATGATATGGATTCGCTTTAATCAATTTGTTGGAAAGCAATTAAGGTTTAGTCTTACTACTTGGGACGAAAAGCCTTGCTCTGGTTAGGTCTATCCTAAACCAACAAGATCTTTATTATATAAGAATAAGCGTAGTCGTACAAGTAACTTGTGGTATCCAGCCAGATGTCTGAGTATTTCAAACCGACCTAACTTTAGCTACTTTAGACTATTTATAACAATCATTAGATTTAAACCAATACCCTAATTTCAAAATTCTTTAGCCGGGTCATAACATAAGTTCCTACGCACTAGAGAGTCAGCCGTTGAGAAACTGGCCTGAGAACTGTTACGTTTGTGATGCCCCTAGGCCGTCGTGGGCCACAATTTGGTTATTCTGAGTACGACCCAGGCAACATTTAGCACCAAGGCATTTTGTTCCTTAGGACGGTCACAACTTCCAGCGGCAGCGGCCTCGCGGCCTCTTGGAAGCGAGAGGCCGCGCTTCAATCGGTCGCTCCCACTCCTATATGGCCGAGCCGTTAAGAGTCCGCAGTAAGCTCGATTCTATATACAAACGTATTTACGCTCTCATTTTAAAACTACGTGTTGGATTGTAACGAAACTTTGCATATACAATAACATGAGGTATATCTATGTCTGTAATTAGTTCATGTAGCTTTAGAAACCATAGTCAAAAAAATACAGCGAAATTAAGTTTTTCATACAAAACTTGTTTTTGCTGTATATCGTTTGTTTTATAAACTGGAACCATATAAACTAATTACAGACATAGATATACCTCATGTCATTGTATATGCAAAGTTTCGTCACAATCCAACACGTAGTTTTAAAATGAGAGCGTAACTACGTTTGTATGGGAAGGTGAAATTCGGCCGAGCTTACTGCGGACTCTTAAAGCTGTATAGTGTAAATCTGATTCTGAGGCTGGATTGACTACATGTTAGACGGTACGCGCGTATATCCATCGTAAGTAAGAACTTACGATGACCAACAAGGCGTATGCGGACATACAAAGCAATCCGACTGACCGTACCGTCTTTCGACCACTCAACCCAGATCAAGAACGCCTCACAGTACCTACAGAACTCCAAGTCACAATATCAAAGTACTTTCGCCAACAAACTGAACATGGCCGATATTGGCGCTAATTGTGGTATCCGGCCAAAGTTCCGGGATCAATATTAATCTCGCAGCTGCAGCTGATTCAATTTAGAATTACCGCTCCAGTACCAATTAGTAGCAGTCAGGCAATATGGCTGTCACATTTGAATAATTAACTGGTCCTTCCAATCTTGACACCTGGCAAGTCTGGGAGCTGCATCACGTCTGACACCTAGCTAAAAAAATATATGTATCCTGTAGAAGTCTATGGATAGTAGAAGTGGAAGTCTATAGATATAGATTCGAAGTTTTCTACAGGTTCTACTCTTCTATTTTGTATATGATAAATATTTGTTGATAACAGCGAAGTCTAACCGTTTCATTGTACATTTTCATTACCCGTTCAATTTATGCAGGATCAAAACACACATTAAACGGATTTAGAATTGAACTAAAACAATGTTATCAATAGAATATCGACGCACGCCTAAATACTTGGTAATGAATGACTGTTGACTGATAACAGTATCTTATCGAATCTACTATGTCGATTTAGCCAGAGCTTGTAAATCGAACAATGGACATAATGGAGTTTACTATAGATTTTCTGTATGTTACGCAAATGAGAACAAATATGCTGAAATCAGATAAAGTAGGGCCCTATTCCGGAAGGCGTGAAGCCGCTAAGTAGCAGGAAATATTAGGAAAAATTGCATGCAATTTTTTTTGTGGGAATAATAATAACAGTAACAAAAAAACATTCGTCGCATATGTTGAACTGAATGTGGGACTGCCATATTTGATGGTTGTGTATAGAAAGAATGGATGGGAGAATTAGTCCATGTAATAGTAATAATCGTGTATGATGCCGGCTGTTAGGAAAGGTTTGAAATTGCTATGGGATGGCTAAATGAAATAACGAATAAGTTTTAGTCAAAAAAATCATTTTTGCTACTAACTTTTATAGCCAACTCTACTTTTCTGTATACCGTCATCAACTATTCATTGAGACGATTCTAACGAGCCCAAACTCAATGGGGTTACGTCGGTTAAGTACTGAATTCCCATGGCCACCTTCTGTCTCCATCATCAGATCAGCTCGATCAAAACATAATATTGAATTGACATCCAAACTATACTTATGCCCAAAATTTCAGCTCAATCGGTTGAGGTTATCTGGTACAAAGTTCAGTTCCAAGATTTGTCCCACACTAACCAAAAACGAACAGGTAAGTTCAATAAAAGCTTGTAATAGTGATGTTCTTGCACTGCTGCCACAAGAACTGCGGATTATTTTGAAATGTATCCTACAACATTGTTAGTCAGACTATATTACTACGTCACAAGATCATATTAAATCATCCTGAAGACATGGACCTAATACTCGGGACAAGCTATGGTAATAATAAATACCACGTCCGAGCGAGGTGGTAGTGTTCAAAGGGAAACATCATTCGTTGCCCTTGTCATAGTTCCACTTTTTTATTTTCCACAATTGTTTTAGTATGAAGTTGTAACAAATAAACAATTACCCGCCCAAATTAAGCAGGTTGTTTAATGGTAAGCCATCAGCCATTTCAAGACCATTTCCAAAATAGCTGCATAGGAGCTCATCCGTTCCTCGTCACGTATAGCTTGTCCCGAGTATTAAGCAGATTGCTATAGATTAGAGATGTATTAACTAACTACTGAATTAAGTTGGGTACTGTTCAGTTGCCAGGAAATAACCCCTATCCTGTGCAGACCGGTTATATGAAGCCTACTTCAGTCATTAGGTAAAACTTGCCAAACATAAATTGCACCATAAGATTAACGTCACAAGGTTGCTTTTGAAAAAATAGGCAAGTAATAAAATATTAAGTTCACATTTTGCAGGTGAGACTAATGGATATTAATCGTGAGGCGTTAAATTTTGCCATCAAAGGTCAGAATGGATGAAAAGTTAAGTTTTGCAGTTTGACGGAACAATTACCGTCTGTTAGAAAGGCTGGTAAAATACAGCGTTTTATGGCTTTTTTCGTCATTACTATTTCAGCAATAATTTTCAAAATAAATGATGGTGAGAATTAACTTTTGTTAAAAACGTATAACTATAACGGCGTTGAGTTTGTAGAGTATTTGATCACAATTCTGGCGTTTTATCACAATTTAACGGCGATAATCCTGAGACTGATGACTTCAGAATCGAGCGTTTTAAACTGCCGCAGATTCACCCTATACTCTATTGTTCATCGTGGTCAAACGTAGTGTTTCGTGTAGAAACGCGTAAGGTGTTTTCAGAATGATGCGTTCGCTGCCAGCTGGTATCATATGAATCTCTAGAAACCCTCATTTCCAGAAACTTCTCGAACTTCTAAGGCCTGAATCACACTGACGCGGCCTCGGTGGCGGTCTATAGTATACTTGACAGTTTCTGAGAGAGGTAGGTGTAGCAAAATCATCGTATAGTAATTAATTGTCATGAGATAAATAATTCTGAAAATCCTTTTTCAGTTTCGGATCGCCCTCTTCCCGAGACCTCCATCCCAGCCATTGTCATTCTACTTAAATTTATTGTTTTTAATCAGGGTATTCATAGGCAATAAATTACTTTAAATACTGCTTTAGATTTTGCGTTTGGCTTGGGAACGAAACGCAACGTTTCGTAACAAAGGTTTGTTGTTTAATTTTTTTAAGTTCTAGATAAGTTAAAGTAGATTTAGACTTTTAGACTTCAATTATCAATATTTAACTAGAATTGACTACATAGCCATTCTCGGAGAAAGGGACTGCTTTGCCAAATAGATAACCGGAGAGAACGTTACTATGGAGACTACGTTTGTATGGAGAGACGACTTGAGTGGACCGTGCTGGGGACCTCTTTATGTCATAAACTAAAGACATTGGTCTGTTTTCGTATTGTAAAAAATGTCGAGTGAGAGACGGACAGAAGAGGTGCCGAAAATTATATTTTTAAGTTTCTGCCTACCCCTCTTGGGAATACCGGCGTCGGTTTAAATATGTAAGCGAGTAGAATATAGATGAATGATTGAGAACATGGAATTGCATTTGTATTGTAGGTAGTGGTTGTACCGTTTGCAACAAAAGGAGAATAATTTTCTCTTAATTTAATAAAATTACGTACCCTTAAGAAATGGAATAAGTAGTAGTCCTGTTTTTTGCTTTTAGTCGCTATCATGTTCTTCATCTGAGCTGTCACAAGTATTGATAATAAGATTGTTGGAAATTCGATCCATTTCCCCTTCCTGACGTCGATATTTATTTACTTCACTTTCGACATGGCGACAAATATTTTCCCAGTCCTCAGCAGTAATTTCCTCCTCATTCGTTCAGTTGCTAAACTCATAATGCCTTGCATGTTTAAAGAAACGTTTCTTTTCGCTACATATCCTTTTACCATGGACCAAATATTTTCGATCGGATTGAATGTCGGGTGATACGGTGGCAATCGTAAAACGGAGTGGCCATGTTCTTTTAAAATTGCATCTATGTGGTACTCACGAAACCGCTCTTTATTTTGTTTAATTAAATCATACAAACTGGTAACTATTCTGTATTATGTTACTTACACTTAGTCGTACGGGCTGACACAAAATTATTCTGATAATTGTAAGAATACAATAAAATCAGACGTAAAAATATATGCACAACGTAAATATTCACAATTTGACACTGACATTATTTTGGTATTTACTTCTTCAATATATAACAACCTTTTTATGCTGATAGTACGAGAAAATAGAAAATTCAAATATAGAATGCCTGTAAACATGCAATACTACGACATATGCAATTCCATGCTCTCGTTAATTTATCTATACCAACTCTTCCTTTCATTTATATCCGAATCAACGTGGAATCAACCCAGTTATACGCCATTTAATGCTGCGAATCATGTAGACTATGACAGGTGCAATCGATAGTATCGATTTGCAGATTAGGTATTCAGGTCTTTCATTATGTAATCACATTAATGGCGTGTCAATCCGTTCTGATTTGCTAACAACGTGCCAATCCGTGTTTATAATCGGATTAATAATAGATGAAATAGGTAATACGTAGATACTTTCACAAGGATTTTATATCTGGCTGGACAGATATTTGCCTTTATTGCTTATGCCCTTATTTGCTGAGCACATATTTTCGAAGTCGACTATAAACTACGTGCATAATTAGGATTTCAATTCATTATGCCGCCCTATTCATGTCCCATAATATACATTAAAGTTTCGAGATTTTCGCCCATATTTTTTTACTTAACGACGCCTAAACGCGTAATAATAAGTGTTTTATACACATCTAACATAAATAAAGATTTATTTTCATAAAGGAAAGTTTACATGTAAATAAAAATACACTTAGTCAAATAACCCGCCCCGTGGTATTCCGGGCGCAAAAGTGCCCATCAGACTCGCCGCATTGCCGCGTTGAATTGCGATCGACAACCTTTGCACCAGGAATGACCCGGAACGGGAGTCATGCCCTCTCAGTCGCAAACGGCGCCCCACTTCCGCCAAGAATGTTCTGGCCTCTGAGCACCAGCAACCCATCGTCTCCGCCGCAAGAGGGACAAAGGAATAATTCGTCAATGTGGAGTATTTATCCCGCTTTTGAGCGCAGCCGCCTCGGCAGCAGCTCCTGCTGCCCCGATGGTGCGACCAAGGTGCGAGGCAGCGAAAGTGCTCACACAAGTGGCGTCCCATAGCAAGCATCTACCCTTCTGCCACGGCACCAAGGTCAAACCATCCGGCCTTTTACCATCCGACCGGCTTAGGCCTGAAGGCTAACGCCCTCCGGATGATGTCGTTGAGAGCGTGGTGACGAGAGAATCTCCCCGCACAACAACAGCAACTCAAAACGTAACAACAAACATAAATTAATTATTATATTTATTATATTTGTTTCGCCTTGGGGTGGGTGGGACTATGCGGTCTCTTTGCGGTCATAGTACCTAGACATAGACAGTATACGCTATAGAAAAAGAAGAAGAGTTGTCATTGTCACGTTTGACTTTAGCGGTGATCGCGAGCGGTGCGATATCTTGGAAATATCTACCGGCGACCGAATTATCAAGGGGTAAGCTTAGAATTACTTATTTATATATATTTTCACAAGGTTTTCATCCGAGAATAATTAGAGTCCGTGAAGTTGAACAAAACCAAAGGAACCAACCAGTGCGCTCGTTTGAGGAACATCACGTAGGGTTAGGATTCTGGTGGCAGTTTAGCACAAGTAATGCAGTGGAGTCTCCATTATATATATTTTTATTTGAACGATAAATCTATATTACAGTACCAGCCAGTAATATATCACCTTTGCGTTTTATTGTATGAAAGTATATAGAGTAAACAATTTAGGTTTGTTGATACATCTCATATTTTACTAGTTACATATTTTACATACATTTTTGACGACAACTGCAATGCAATACTGTAAATTACAATGATGATTTTATAATAAGTATAACATTTAAGTATATTTTACTTGTTTTCTAACATGTTTGTTTATGTATTCAAGAGCTTGAACAACTTGCAACTGGAATCAGTTTCAAAATTTTGCATATAATCCTCTTCTGATGTTAAACGGTTGTCAAGATTATGAAAAGCATATACTATGGCAATTTGTTCCATATTAGCTGGCGTTCAATTTACTTGTATGAAACCAATAAATTGAATTGTACATTATTGGTTTATCAATCATTTATTCATTCATTCATTCAATCAAAAAATATATGACAACGAGTCCATTGCTCTTTGTTCACCCCAATGCCACCATCAAACATCCCAACTCTAAACATCAGTAATAATTTACTTCGGTTTCGGACAACATTCGGGGTTGCAAGAAGACTGGCGTCAAGGTAAACCCGTAACAGATGGGTGTCTATTAAGACCTGTTTAGTAAAAATAAGGATACACAATCAACCCATTCAGCCCTATCACGACATACAGGCGTCAGAAGGCTACGGGCGTTTTTCGGTACATATGGAGATTAAGCTGAAGCTAGCAAGACAATACTACTACCCTAAAGCGCTAGCTTTAGGGTAGTAGTAGTAGGCTGCTAAGCCTAGTGGTTCAGACATGCGGCGGTCGTGGGTTTCGAATCCCGGCTCGTACCAATGAGTTTTTCGGAACTTGTATACGGAATATTTACCGTTAGCTTTTTGCTGAAGGAAAACATCGTGAGGAAACCGGTCTAATCCCAATAAGGTCTAGTTTTCTGGGTTGCTGGAAGGTCAGATTGCAGTCGCTTTCGTTATTAGTGCCTATGCCAAATCTTGGGATTAGGTGTCAAAGCGAACCCCGGGCTCTTTTAGGGCACAACCGGGAATAAAGCTAGGAGGATAATGATGATGGAGATTAAGCTGCTACGGACTACGGCATAGCGCTACGGGCGTAGCTCATCAGTGAATGAGTTGAGTCCCGTTCCGACTATTTTAATATTCCAACCATAAGATTAAATTCTAGAATCTTCCACGATGAATTCATAAATAGATCCTACCTAATTATTTAAAGTTCCCATAATAATAATGCTAGATACATAATGACTAATTATTTTCGACGTGAGATAATAGCGATAAAGAAGTGATTAGCCATAAACCTATTTTAAATTGGCATAGTAGTGTGTTACTAATGTTTCATGAGCGAATCCTAACAAGTTTGAAAGCTTATTAACTTTTAGATAACGCGTACATTTACTAGGTACAGCGGATAGCTCAGTCAAAGCGTCCAGAGAACCGTCTAACTAAAGTTAGTAAATAATTAAATTAGACAACATTGTAACATACCAAGACATGCTGGAGTATCCAATACAATAATATATCTTATTGCATTAAGGTAGAATTATCAGTGAACAATTTCCTTAATAGTACATATTGTCTAGCTGACTAGCTACAGCTATGTAATATCCGTAAACGAAACTGACGACCAGCACGGTTATTACAAGACGGCGCGCGAGCTGTGTCGCGGAGAGATATACCCTCCGTCTCTTTCTAATCGGGATAGTTTAGCTTGCCCGCTGCCGGTCATTAAAGGTGTGAGACTTACTCGTGCCGTAGAAGTCATTAAAGTAATTCGAAACACTGTTATTAAAGGCCGAAACGCACTGACAGCGGCGGCGGAGTGGCGCAAAAGTGAAGTAAAAAGAGTTCTGCGCGCCATATTAAATGTATGGCCGCCAGAAATATTTTTACGTGTGTCGACCTGCACCATGAGCTGTTAATTGAACGAACAAGCGAGCGAAGCGAACGAAGTTCTTCGTTGTTTCTTAGGCCAGAATTCTTTCGTATGTTCGGCTGTTCTCCTCTACAGGTCGCATTTCTCTTTTTCTGAGCAGATGCCATAAAAAATAATTGTGTAAATAATGTTCGTAATTATGAAATACCACTTTAATCACAAGAAAGTTAAGTTTATGTAGAATCATAAAATCAAATTGCTATTTATTTTGTAAGCTATAAATAATTAAAAAGAGGAATTCTGTAGATTCCTCATACATCCCACCATCACCATCAGATATGTTTCAAGTGGGTAACAGTCACGTAATAGTTCAAGAGAAAATCGTGTCATATCATAGAGCCACACTCATATTTATTAGTGCTATTAACTTTATAACAATGTATCCTACAATACATACAAACAATGTACCTACATTGTACTACTATCAGGAATCCACACAGGAAGTTTTGATATCATTATGTACACTTACTAATGCTTACTTCAGCTGCATTGTTTACAAATAAATGAACTTATCCCATAAAAAAAAATGCTTCGACAAAAGGATGGTACGGCTGTGCCGCTGTTTTGCTCGACTTGGCGGGGGCACTGCTGTGCCCCCAGATTTAGTGTACATAGCATGACCAGAATGGATATCTATTTATTGAATGTCTATTTATTTATTAAATCATTATCATCATAAGAAAAACTTATCATACAAAGGCGGACTTACTGCATTCGATTCGAAGCATTCTCTACAGTCAACCTTTGGGCAAAGCTGACAGATTGTGGGTGCAACTTCAGATATAAACACACAAAGGGTGGGTGGGTATACATACATACATACATACGTAATAAATGACAAATATATGCATATAAATACAAATATATATTACATGTAAGAAAATTAATCATTATCTTATCAAGTTATCAGATATAAATGTGTATATTCCACGAACAATTTTTTATACCACTATGGTGTTCTCAAGTCTCAAGGAAATAAAACAATTGTAAATTTATTTTTATAAATGCAGCTTTACCTGTAGGTACACTATTATTATGCAGGACAAGTATCGTCCCTAACCAGTTATTTGAGACATCCTATGTGAGTACTATGTAATTTACATGTGACACTAAGTATAACTTGACTGCATGACATTATTGCACATAATAATTTCAGCATAGGTTGGTGCCGCAGCCACTTTCTAATCACTACAAGTGGCATTAAAAAGCAACACTTACAGTCAGCATCAGAATTATATAATGCTGACTGTAAGTGTTGCAGCCTAAGTAGCCAAATATATTGTAACACATTGTGACTGTTACGGTAATGAAGATTTGTTCCGATATATTTGGCTAATTACTTTGACTTATACTCAGTATATGATGCTTGACTATACTTATTTAAACAAATTCCTGGTTTGTTTCCAAAATGAGAAATATGGTGTTTTAGTTTTTTCTTAAAGCATACCTGCGTTGAAAATAATAATTTATGTATCCTATTTATTGTATTTGAAGTATGTTTCTAGTAACCCATTTTTGTTTTGGGTTAAAATAATGAATTATCAACATGACTTGTTGAACTGAAAAGAAAATATCTTGTTTCTTGAGTTGAAACAGCAACCAGTAGTAAAAAATGCTCACGGCTGACTGTTTGATGGGGTCGCTAGAATTGGTATTATATTTAATTGAAGAGACCTTGTTGTTTACGTGGTTGCTAACTGAAGCCAGTTATGTAACCGGCATAATGACCCATTTATTTGAACCTTTTACTACTACTACTACTTCAACTAACTAACTAAATGATAAGCTACTTTACATAATCATGTATAAAGTAATATTAGCTAATGAGCTGTGGTACTGATAATGTGTGTAACTAATGCTTTGTTAGTAAATATTCTTCAGTCCATTAACTGACTATACCATATGTACATAGCCAGGTCGCTATGACTCAGACCATTTACGCCGAGATTTCATTACCTCCTGACCGTATGACTCAACTCAGCTCACTCTAATAAACAAAGGATGAAAAGTCAGTTTATCTCATTTCTCGTACTACCTGATTATGCATTCATTGTTGTTACATTGGCATAAAGCCAGTGGCACGTAAATCATGCACAGGCATTGTGTTGTGCTAAACAAGGAAGTAGGTATGCATCGTGATACATGCAATTAGCCCTTATTACCTTGAGATGTTCACGAACGATGCATGACGTACCTACATACTTAGCATACTACATGTTATCACGTATCACGTACCAATTAATAACTTGGGGAATGAAAACAATGGAACGTTCTCAAAGTTCTACTTATTCGAATATCGAACTTGACGACTGGCTGTCATTGTCAATCGGCGATAAATGATAAAACATCCGGCCGGAACGAAAAACACTTGGCAAATGCGAAGTGGCCAGCATCTCTTAATAATCAATGCAATACAACATAAGATAAAAAAAGAAATCGCAATAAATGAACGTTCAAATATAGAAACACCTTCACTTACGTTTTTTACATCACCAAACTCCTGTGCACTTAATTACACTGTCCAGTTTTAACACATGGTTCGGTTAAGTTTGATAAAATCACTATTGCATGTAATCACAATTGTATTTTGTGACAGAAAACAATGGAATGGAAAAGAAATATACGTGTGTGGGTCGGCACTGGCTAGATAAAATTCTTCCGCTGTCTGCTGTCCGTCGGTCGACTGTCAGTTTTCTGTCGATCGGTAGATGGCGTTCAATGACAATTCACCATAGACAACCTGACCTGAGCATTATGCGAGACCTAATTTAATTCTCGTATTTACTAAGTACAAGATAATCTATATAATAAAAATATTAAATGAGTGAAAACAAATACATGTGGCTTTTTATGCTTATCACTTATAAATTGCATGTTTTTCTCATGTTAGTTAATTTCGTAATCTTTTAAGCAATTCACTTACGTGAGTATTAACTTCCTAGAATGAAAAATTCAAATCCTTAAAATAATATTTTATTATTGGTTTACTACACGAAAGGAAAAAAAACATCTTTGGCAGAATGTAATATTCCGTAGTCCTCTGAAAAATAAAATGAGGTCTCGAATAATACTCTCAACACTTCTGCGCGCAACGCCATCTAGCTCGACTTTGTGGAAGCGCAATGCGTTCCGTCTCACTCACTCTCATAAGCTCCGTGCGGCCGAACGGTTCAATGACTCTACCGACCAGTTTCTATTTTCTCTCTGGTTCTGTCGTCGGGTTGGCCTGTAAGCCGCAAGGGGTCTTTGTTTGCGTTTCACGTTCGCGTCGCACGGTATAGTCAGCGGCCGCGGCTCCATCGTATCGTATCCGAGACGGAATGTGCCCTCATAAGTGGAAGTGCGGGTCTCGCTCCTCTCGGTGTATGTGAGATGTGGTACAGAGTGTCGGAGTGGCGCCGTTCTCGAGTGCAAGCTGTGGCGGTGCAAGTGCAGTGAAGTGCAGTGTGCGTGGTGCGTGCGCGTGCAACGAGCGGCTCGGCCCGGCCACGGCGAGCGAGCGCGGAGGCGGAGGCGGCGGTGGCGGAACCCGCGCGGCCATGACCGGTGACATGCCTCTGGGGAGCGCGCACGCGTTCGGGCGGGCGCTGCTGCGAGACGGAGCGCTGCCACCGCTGGAGCCCGGGCCCCCGGCGCCGCCCGCGGTCGCAGCGCAACCGCCCGACAAGCGGCCGCCGGCGGCGGCAGCCAGCCCCGAGCAGGTCATGAAACTCTACATGAACAAATTGACCCCTTACGAACACCGCGAGATATTCGATTACCCCCAAGTGTACTTCATAGGCGCGAACGCAAAGAAGCGCCCTGGACTGGTGGGCTTCCCGAACAACTGTGAATACGATAACGAACAGGGCTCGTACATCCATATCCCGCACGATCACATCGCGTACCGGTACGAGGTGTTGAAGGTGATAGGGAAGGGAAGCTTCGGCCAGGTGATGAAGGCCTACGACCACAAGAAGAGAGAGAACTGTGCCCTCAAGATGGTGCGCAACGAGAAACGCTTCCACAGACAAGCTCAGGAGGAGATCCGCATACTGGAGCACCTCAGGGAGCAAGACAAGGACAACGCCATGAACGTTATCCACATGTTCGACTCCTTCACCTTCCGCAACCACACTTGCATCACGTTCGAGCTACTCTCGATTAACCTGTACGAGTTGATACGAAAAAACAAGTTCCAAGGCTTCTCTTTGCAGCTTGTCCGCAAGTTCTCGCACAGCCTGCTGCAGTGTCTTCACGCTCTAAACAAGAACAGGATCATACACTGCGACATGAAGCCCGAGAACGTACTGCTGAAGCAACAGGGACGCTCCGGAATCAAGGTCAGTTTGCAAACGCTAGCATCAAAACAAACAGCCAAAACTGCTTTTTATTTTTTTACACTAATGTGTCCGTCGGTCGAAGGGTCCGCCTACGGCCTAAATCAATACGCGTTGTTTTGTGTCCACCTGCATTTAGGGTGCGTGCGATCGCGATCAGCTGGCTCCACGCCACACCCGACCGCCCGACATCACATAACCTATAACCGTTACGGGCGGCGAGAAAACAGAAACTTCGTTTCGTAACTCGGATTACATTTAATAACATTTGTTTCTCGACATTACGACGTTCAGAGAAACGTGTCCGCGATGTGATAAGGTTTTTATTACGTATCTTGTTGCAGCTACGCCGATGTGCCGATAAACGTTATCTGAACGGTCGAGCCGCTCCGAACGCGCGTTCTATTTTCAAACGCCCGATACATTCGGTAACTCGGTCTCCCCATGTGATGTGATGCTATTTACGTCAACACATCCGCGTCGAACGTTTAAAAACAAAGTTTATCAAATGAAACACGACCCAATGTCATTGTTGCTGCAATCGACGAAATGAACGCAAAAACTCGAACCTTGACGTTCACTAGGTAATTTTGTGAACAAAAAATCTTGACCTCAGCTATGATGAGACCTGAAACTATTAATTTATTTTTCGTAATTACCAGACTGAGGTGGCAAATGCAGTAGGTAAGAAACTAAGAATTATTGACAGGGTAGCAAATATTACGGTAAATTGTTATT
Source organism: Epinotia bilunana (assembly GCA_947049275.1). Classification (NCBI taxonomy): domain Eukaryota; kingdom Metazoa; phylum Arthropoda; class Insecta; order Lepidoptera; family Tortricidae; genus Epinotia; species Epinotia bilunana. The sequence continues at coordinate 8,166,342 of OX346275.1, read as the reverse complement.
TCTTCTAATCTGCAATGACACGGCAATTTTATTCACTGCGCCAGCAGACTAAAATGACGTTAATCGCTTCAAAGCTTGCAAAATTAATGATAGGACGTATTGAAACAAAACTTACCTCTGCACGTATTATTAAAATTGGCTTGCGTAGCTTGTCTGTTAGATTTCATGCACGGTTATTATGTTTGCTCAGGTGAGACCTAGATCACTGGTACATACCTACCGTGCAACAGGTATCTCCAGTCGATAAGATAAAATGCTTCATTGGTTACTGTTTGTTGCCAAGCGCATGCGGTTAACGGGACTAGACACGCCACTTACTATACTAGGATTTTCTCTCCCATTGTCTCCGGGTAACACTTGTGAGCTGAGATGAATCTACGTTTTTGTATTTATCTGTGGCTGTAAAAAGTTTTATCTCAAATACCTTAATTGTCTCTGGTTTTAAAATGGTTCATACGTTTGGCTTTGTGTTACTTAATTAAGAATAAGATTGCGACCACCACTTAGCTCTTTCGCAATATACATAACGGTATATTTTTTTAAACCCGTTCTGAATTGCTTATTTGAACATACAGCAACATAAAGCCAGGATAATAAGTTATAAAATATGCGGGCCGCGTTAGGTGCAATGCACTCTACATTTGAAGCTTTGGCCATGAGATAAATGTCAGCATTTTTATTTTTTAAACGATGCATCAGGTTTTTATCTGTTTCTTAAATCGACAGCTCGGTAGGCCTGTAAATATTTAAAAAGTTCGTTGCAATTCGAAAAGGTCATATCATAGCATAGACAAGTTTATAGGTATGTTTATTTTATATTGCAAGGATATGCATCCCGGGAATGCCGCACATTATCGTGTCAACTCGAAGGCAGTCAATGTTAGCTATTTCTATCGTGCTATGCCAGCATTTTGTCGGTGGAACTCGGTGGTCCGTTAGTCACGCGGGTGTAACCATTTAAACTAATCTTTCAGGCCGACTGAGTAATGTAACCCTGGTTTATGTGGCGAAAATTTTAACGAGATAAACGGTTTTCAACAGAATATTCATGTCGCTTAGTTTGAGAACTGACAGAGCCGTGTTTGCAATAAATTTCTGATACAATACAAAGTGCGTGTTGTTTGCCATCAGATTTTTTGAGTCAAACTTAACTAGACTCTCATTATGTTCGAAACAAATTATTGTGTCAAACATGCTATACAACCAGTTGGAAGAGAATCACCGAAACCCATATAGAAACACGGTGTTTAACAAACAATCGCCGCAGGATATGAACCGGCCTCGAGCCACCACCTGTACCCAACCCGGCCAGGTAGCTTATAAATAAAACCGGGTTTCGAAACAGGGCCCGGCAAAAACTAGCACAAACGCCCATAGACTATTCGCTAACTTTTTAAACGGTTTAAAAGACAGATGAAAGCAATTAATGATCAAATCAATGATTAAGGTCAGACAACGATGTAAGTGGAACAATTTGGTAGACAAAAAATGAGTAATTGTTGATTAGTAGGCTTTTGTTTAGTGCCGACCATTTTAGGCTACTGTAAGAGCCTAGGGCGCGGTCCTTTAAGATGTTAGGTTATATTACGTTTAATACTTGAACTTCGCTAGTGGTTCAGGCTGTCAAACGGCGGTCGTGGGTTCGAATCCCGGCTCGTACCAATGACTTTTTCGGAATTTATGTACGGAACATTACCTGATATTTACCGTTTCGGTGAAGGAAAAACATCGTGAAGATACCTGCATACATCTGCGAAGAAACTCAAAGGTGTATGTGAATTCCCAACCCGCACTGGGCCAGCCTGGTGACTACTGCCCGTACCCTCTCATCCATGAGAGGAGGCCTGTGCCCAGCAGTGGGGAGTATATAGGCTGATTTATTATTATTATTATTTATACTTACCAACCAAGGAACTTAATTTGAAAAGACTCAAATGACTGACTTTGTTATAGCTGTACCAGATTCGTATTTTCTCCGATCCGGGCTTCCCAGAACAACAGCGGTCCTTGCTGTTGTTTTGGGAAAAGAACTTGTAGCCAGGAAAACAATATCTGGAGAAAACGTCCAATACTTGTTTACCTTACGTTAAAGAACGGATAAAACAATTTCACTATGTATAATAGGGTCAATCAACTTATTCTTGACCCTTGGTTTTTTCTTCATTATCAGTTACCAACAACATGTGTATTTGATAAGATCTATAAGTTCTTATAGCTAGATAAACAGTCTATTTGAACATTATATCATTTGCATCACACAAAAAGTGTATTGTAGCGGAAAACATGGTTGTCCAGGTGACAAACCACAATTTTGATACAAATCGGGGGACATTTTACGTTCGTTGGGCAACCGATGAAATGAAGGGCAAATGAATATATTTTAATATTTTTAATACAGTTGTCATGTGGTTTCACGCTGTAATTCATTTAGTAAGAAATTAGTAAGGAACTACAATTAACCACAGCAGTCATCGTATTTTAAGAGTCCGCAGTAAGCTCGATTCTCCATACAAACGTAATTACGCACTCATTTTAAAACTACGTGTTGGATTGTAACGAAACTTTGCATATACAATGACATGAGGTATATCTATGTCTGTAATTAGTTTATGTAGCTTCAGATACCATAGTAAAAAAAATACAGCGAATTTAAGTTTTTCATACAAAACTTGTTTTTGCTGTATTTCGTTTGTTTTATAAACTGGAACCATATAAACTAATGACAGACATAGATATACCCCATGTCAATGTATATGCAAAGTTTCGTCACAATCCAACACGTAGTTTTAAAATGAGCGTAACTACGTTTGTATGGGAAGGTTAAATTCGGCCGAGCTTACTGCGGAATCTTAATAGTAGAAACGGGGAGGACACTAAAAAGTTGATTCACCCAATAACATTACAAAGTACCTATAATAAATGGTATTGTTAATTAAAGATGAATCGAGTTGACATTGCGTAGCCAGCTATTTTGCAATTATGATTATAATTTCACACTCAACCCAATAATCGTGCTTAAAAACCAAATACAATTACATTAAGGTAAGACTAGGGCATGCATGGCTCAATACACTTCTATGTTATAAAAGCAGAATATTTTGAGGACGATCAAATTGGGTAATAATATAAAATGCAGAGTAGTAATTTCGAAGCCAGTATTTTACTACTCAGGCTTCCCCTACCGTGTTCTATTTAAATCTTTTCAACAGTTTTGCAAACATTAAAGCAAGACAAACTCACAAAATTTAAAGTACATTGCGTCTGGAGTGGAGTAAACATTTAAAGAGAATAAACCGGATTTCCAAGGCGAGAGTAAGTAAAAATTAATAAAGAGACTGCACACGTGTACATATTCATACACGAGAGACAGAGAGAGCGAGAGATAGAGGGAGATAACCAAGAAAATATATTTTCATGCAATTAAACTGCTAATTGCGAGGATCTTATCATCTATAATGGCGTGCACATTTATGTACTTACACAATGGTCACTCGCTCTCACTGGGCTGTACTGTTTAAAGGAAAAATACATAATGAATATGTATGTAGCATATAGATATGTACTTCTTTTATGAGACGGTATGTGGGGCGTAGTGCATAATGTTTTATTTGTACTGTAAACGGCCTCATTACTTAATACAGTTACGGCTGAGATAATAAGAGTTGGCGTGAAGTAACTTATCTTCATGGTAATGCACTTTTGTAATTATGGTTAATGTGTGGTTGAATAATAAGTGGCCATATTAACACAATCCCTGTGTCCATTTGGATTTAAAAAAAAGAGATGAGTCGTGGGCGATCCTACTACCTCTAAGTCTTTGAAAACATTATGATTATCTGCCTTTTTGACTAAGTGCCAAAGAAATACCTAGACATAGACTCGAAAAATGTACACTGCACTCGAAAAATCCAAACCCTCCTGGCGCCGACGACTTTTAATAAATCCAATAGACATGTATTCTGTTTAATATATTTATTTAATCGCCCACAATCTGTCAGCTTTGCCTAACGATTGACTGGAAGAAAATTATTATTACTCCAAAAGAAAGAAGGCAAAAAAATATGCCGTGACGAAAATCCCATTCAGATATCTCAAAGAATTACAAAGCTACAACCGTTTTATTATTGCTCGTTAGAGAGAGAAAACGCAAACAGTGTATGACGTCACATTACGGGATGCTGCCGGGGGGGCCGCGTCGACGGCGGAGCCGAACACGGTGGGCACGGCACATTGCCGTCTATTTAGTGACGTCACATTTTTCCAGCGTCAACGTTTCATATGAAGTTGCGTTTTGCGAAAAAGGGACAGAACATACCCGTTCTTAAAACGTTGGACACTTATAACTTCGTGATTATTTAACCTTTTGCGTTGATTTTTACTCAATTTGACTACATTTTTAATCCTTTTTCGAGAAAATATGACATTATTGATTATTTTATTCAGTGTCTACACCCGTATTATTTGTAGTCTGGACGCGTAAAATATCCACCGCTAGGCTATCTAAGTCGCGACGGCGCCAACATTAGTCTCTACAGCGCAGCAGGTTGAAAGTAAGATCTCCTGGTGGCCTTAATTTTTCAATTTACTCGACAAATCGACTTAGTCCCAAACTAAGCAAGGCTTGTACTATGGGTACTAGACGACGATAAACATACTTATATAGATAAATAAATACATAGAAAACACCCATGACTCGGGAATAAATAATATGTGTTCATCCCACAAATAAACCTCTTACCGGGATTCGAACCCAGTACCCCTTGCTTCGTAGGCAGGGTCACTACCAGTACCAACTAGGCTAAGGCGGTCGTCAAAATTGCATTGTAATAAGGTGTCAAATTAAATACATCTTTTGTAGTCAACTGTATACGTCAACGGGAGACCAAAATCCCGTGCGTTCTCTCATTTTTTGGGTAGAAAATGTAGCTGCGATCCAAATCCCCTAGGAATGCAATTTATTTCAATTTATTATTTATAGTAAGTATAACGATACGGTTTTAGTTTTATCCTGCCTACGGAAATGGATTTTCCAATCCTCGCAGCGGGCGGGTATGGACTTCTAGTCCAGCGGGGTGTTAAAATATGCAAGCTTTTTGCTTTACTGCCACAGAAAATAGGGTAATGCTTTTTGGATTAAGTAAGTTGTAGGTGATTATTTCTTTAGCGCCTTCTGCATCCCCAATGGCTTTATATAAAACTGAGCAGATCTCTGTTAACAAAAATGTGTTCTTTGTTTTCACAAATACAAAATGCCAAAGTGACAAACAAAATGCAAACTTTTATGAATAAGAACATTACACATGATAACATTTAAAAATAACTTTTCACTTGTTTCTATGGACGTCACGTGCTCACACATCCAGTTACCAAGTTACCATAATGCCATTAGTGCCACAGAAAATTGATTAGAACGTAACTAATGCGTATTGTGGTAATTATTGTAAACTGGCAATAAAATACTTGCCTGACGTGTGAAACGACTGTTAATAGCTGAATCACATCGTGTCATGTTTTTGCATTTCCGCGATAGATACCTACTGTATAGAACATTAGCTATTATTATGCGCGACATTATGTGGCCGACTTTTTATAAAACTGTCATTGAAATTTGAATCTTTTACCTTGTAGGGCAGAGTTGCTTTTTGAATGAACTACTTTGATGCAATACGGCCAACTCAAATATACACAAGTATAAGAGGCAAATGGAAATTAAGCGTGCAGCATAAAGCGTGTTGCGATTTCGATAAAAAATGTATTGGAAAATCACGTCTGAATGGCTATGGAAGATCAAGCGCCAAATGCCATTTACTCATTTATTCCACAAAACTTTAGTCCTAATTTAACGTTTCGCCCAAACTAGACGCTCATGCGGACACTTACACTTTCGCACGACTTGAGAACGAATGCTTCAGGCGGTTATCAAACTCCCGCCGCATCACGCTGCGGCATGCGGTGCCGCGTACAAATTTCGCCGGGCGGACGTGCGGTGCAGTGTGAAGTACCGTGCGGAATTTATACATTTTATTTTAAGCAGAGGTACTGGCACAACGTTGTGGACCGTCGCTCCGCACGCCGCAGCAGGATGCGACAGCAGTGTGATGAACGCCTAATGTCCGACAAAAACTATTGCATTTTTTTCCTGAATCTGTTTCATTTTACTGTTACTGTTACAGTTTGTGGAACTAAAACGCGAGGTCAAATAATGTTTTCCGTTCTTCCGTGAAATTCATATATCTGTATTCCTCGTGCCTACTTCGTTATGTAAACCGAAGACTAAAACAACCCATTATACTGACTCGACCGATGTTACGAGTGTAAATGTTCTCTTAACAACATTTTATACGCGCCTATTGTCTATGCTTGTATTGTGACGTCACAATTCCATAGTTCGTTTTAATTAGAGGGTAACGTAGGGCTATTCTGGTTTCCTTGGACTTGAGGTTGATGCATTCACCGTGACCCTTGACTATCAATTTCAATGCCCTCATTCATCAAACCTTGGCTAAAGTGCCGTTAGAAATCGTTTGTCTTTTACTTTGGGATTTGTGTTTGTGAGAATGATACAGAACACATTTTAGTTGACAAAGCTTTGTTAAGTTTCATGAATGAAATGTAAATGAACATGAATCAGCCTATATATGTCTCACTGCTGGGCACAGGCCTTCTCTCATGGATGGAAATGTAAATGTTTCACCCATATTCAGCGTATTATGAGGATGTCATTTTGACTTTTATTTATTTAGGATAACTAATATCTTAACATTACATAAATCCTTAAACAATTAATTACTCGGTACCGTGGACTGGCTAGCATCCATCGCCATCATGGTATTGTTTTTCTAAATCAATATCTCTCCTACTCTGGAGCCAAAAATATATAGCTCCTGCTCTGGAGTCCTATAAAGAAGCGAGAGAGCAAAAGGGAGTTTAAATTAAACTCAAATCAAATTAAAGCAACGGTGGCCGTATTTACCTGATTCATACGAGTATTGGAAAACATAAAATATCTCCATATTTTTTCAACGAGAACATAACATAACGAGTCTCCTATACTAGATACACATATCAATTTATGTCAATACACGGACTAATGACATGAGTTGACATGACCATAGACCTTGTCACGCAGGTGTTTCACCTCGCTTTAAATACCCCTGGCAGCAGGATTCCTAGAGCATTCCGCTCAATGAATGAACGAGACTTCCTATGGCTGATTAGTAGGAAATAGTCATTAACTGAGCATTTAAGACGTCCAGCGATAGCATTACCCCATCATTGTAAAAGAACTTAAGTCAGTATATATTTCTTGTAGACCCGTCCTTATAGTTTTCGAAGCTAGTACGGAAGTCAGAACTAGCCCTGACAGTTATGACCGGTACACACTGTGTAATCATCAAGCCTGATTGATTACTGATAGGATGTACACATGTGTAATTTGCTTTACAATTAGCTGACGAGTTTACAACATGAGGCGTGGCGAAAGAGGGTTACGGTAGTTTTTGTACGTTTTTACGATTTCTTCGTAGACCTTGAGATATGGTTCCGTCATTAAACCTTTGAACGTCAAGAACACCTAATGGTGTCGTGAGTTGTGGTGCCTGCAGCGCCAAGGACGACTGTAGGTGTTATTGCGTACGCTGTTAAAGCAAGCAGTCTTTCAAGTAAGGTTTGTATTTGCTCCCTTGTAACAGGGATGTTTTTATTATTATTATTTATTTTATTTAATCCTACTAATATTATAAATGCGAATGTTTAGATGTTTGGATGTTTGTTACTCAATCACGCTTAAACGGCTGAACCGATTTTAATGAAATTTTGCACGAAGATAGTTTATAGCCTGGATTAAAATATAGGATAGTTTTTATCCCGAGTCCACGCAGACGAAGTCGCGGGCGGAAGCTAGCAACTTAATAATTAACAGGGTCCCACAAAACTGTCGGAACAGTTTGACTGTGTGATCACTTCGTACTGTTGGCGTGACAGCAGTTCATTAGATAATAGAGAATTTTAATTAATATTACTTTAGTACTGGGTAAAATTATAATATAATCGTACGTTGTCATTTCCTATTAATTAGATCTTCACCCATTACGAGATCCGTGAATATATTACAGTAATTTGTGTTTTTTGCAATTAAACGAGCAGTATAAGTCGTAGGCCTAAGGCGGTTCTTGATTTTATTGAATTTTCAAAGAGCTTCGCTTAACCTATTACTGTAACGTAGGTAAGTTAGGCAACCGGGTAAGCGGTCGATCGTTCGCAACAGTAGGCAATGTATTGTAAATCATAAGGAATTTGCTGGTTCGGTGATTGAAAGTTTCGTTGACCGAGCGAACGCTCCGTGTGTTCCGCGCCTTAGTTGTGTAGGTATGATGAGACCTAAGATGAACAGCTAGATATGAGTAACACATATAACATAATTCTGTTTACTTTGAGTAAAAAAATATTCTATTGATCTGCCACGTTGTTACCCGCAATTTCATGATGGTAGTAGAAGGAAAACGCTTCATACTTAATAATTAGGTCCCAAAGGATACCTTGGAAATTGGAAACTGAATCCTTATAAGAACCTTTATATTAAATATGTCAAGTTGAAATTCTGACATTATGTAAATGTGCATGTTTTCGGTACGCCGGGGAAATTATTAGGTTCTGGCAAAACTTTCTGCCCTTTTGATAAACTAAATCCAGTATACAAATCATCGTCATCATAAGAAAACGTCCACTGCTGGACATAGACCTCCCCCAAAGAGTGCCAAAGTGACCAGTCCTTCGCCAGCCGCATCCAGCGGACTCCCGCTACCTACCAGTGTACCTACAAATAATTTAATTATGAAATATTAATTACAGTCAAATTACCAGATTTATTACGTACCTAATACTAAACCAATATCCCTCTAGAAGAGAACGAACGAATGTTTGCACGAAACAAAACGCCGCCGCCGAAGAAAACGGTAATTCTGAGTCCACCGATAAAACATTTCTCGGAATCAATTTGAGCGGATCTCATTCTCAAACGGCTCTCAGGAACTTGGGAAGACAAGCCCTTGGGTTCTCAGATAATAATAAGATAAAATTGGGTCATACGGCCGACACGGTGGCTATCGATTGAGACATCCTACACCATTTGCTGCTGACAATAGCGGGCGGATTTTTGTTGGGTTTAGCATTTGTTTTTTTGGTTGTTTTTTTTTCTAGAGTTGTGTAAACTGCATATCGATCACCAAACACATTGAACGTACATTAGGTAGATCTAAATGGCAATGGAAAAACGACAGTTAAACTGTCCTAACGCGCGTTCGAAAAGTTAAGTCATTATGATTACCCCTCTGCTGATGCAAAACTTGAAAATGTCAAAGTGATAAAGACAAAGGATTTATCTATGTCTTAAAGAGGAACTTGCTAATATTATAAAGAGGAACAGTCTATGAGATTGTACCTTTGTAATAGTGTATGTAATCCATTTCAAAAAGTCTTTTATTAATGTATAGATTGTACTTTCTAGATGATATGCTTTATTTTATCCCGCGGGTTAGCCCGGGTTCTTTGCTTTACGCGGGCGAAGCCGCGCGGGCTCTGCGGGCAGCTAGTGTTTATATAATTATAGTAACTTTTTCGTCAAACAGACTATAGTGTGTGTGAACCTAGCATATCAAGTTCCAGCATCTCAACAAATGATCATAGTTCTTGTAGCATCCCAAATAGTTCTACAGTTCTAGATAGTTTTTTTCAGTAGTTCAGCCAATTTCAGTAAAAAAAATGAAAATTTAAAAATGAGATGTTAACTTCGCAAATGAACTCTCAGCATCTCACCCGTTCTCGATTCCTAGATGTAAAATATGGATTGGGATGCAAAGTTCTACTGTTTCTAGACAGTATATCAATAGTTCTGGCCAAAAAAAACAAGTTTTTTTTTTTACATACATGACTACAAATAAGAAAATAAACTGTCAGTCTACCAGCATGCATATCACGTTTCAGAGAGGTTTTACATGCAGCATCTTATGTGTTATCAATCCTTACGCATTAAACAAACATATATCTCAACATTACAATGCATATAATCTAAACTGAAAATAATTTTAGACGAAAACGTAGCAATAAGGGAGAAAAATCGATTTTGCTTGATTACTACTTTACTACTACTGAAATGCTATGTTTTCGTGGGCTTTTAGGTCCAGCATCTCAGGCGTTCTGGCTGGTAACACGTAGAGCTATCATAGAACTAGACAGTTCCGACAGCTGAAAGTCAAACTGAAAGAGGTCTCAAAGGGAACTTAGCATTATGTCAGAAAAATCGATGTACTACGATTACTACTGACATAATATGTTTTTATGGGCTTCCAGGCCCAGCATCTCAGGCGTTCTGGGTGGAAACACTTATAGCTATCATAGAACTACACAGTTCCGGCAGCTGGAAGTCAAACGGACAGAGTTCTAGAAGGAAACATAGCTTCATGTGAGAAAACTCGATTTTGTACAAATATCACTGAAACGCTATATTTTAATGGGCTTCCAGGCCCAGCATCTCAGGCGTTCTGGGTGCAAACTCTTATAGCTATCATAGAACTAGACAGTTTCGGCAGCTGGAAGTCAAACTAACAGAGTTCTAGAAGGAAACTTAGCATAATGTGAGAAAAGTCGATTTTGTACAAATATCACTGAAACGCTATGTTTTTATGGGGTTCCAGGCCCAGCATCTCGGGAGTTCTGTATGGAAACACGTAAAGCTATCATAGAACTAGACAGTTCCGGCAGCTGGAAGCCAAACGGAAAGAGTTCTCGAAGGAAACTCAGTTTTATGTGAGAAAAATCGATTTTGTAGGATTACTACTGACATGCAATGTTTTTGTGTGCTTTCGGGCCCAGCATCTCAGGCGTTCTGGGTGGACACAACTATAAATATTATAGAACTAGACAGTTCTGGCAGCCGGAAGCAAAAGAAAAAGAGTTCTCAAAGGAAACTTAACTTTATGTGAGAAAAGTCGATTTTGTTGGATTACTTCTGGCATGCGATGTTTTTGTGGGATTCCAGGCCCAGCATCTCAGTTCTGGATGGAAATACGTAAAGCTATCATAGAACTAGACAGTTCTGGCAGCTGGGAGCCAATCTAAAAAAGTTCTCGAAGGAAACTTAGCATAATGTGAGAAAAATCGGTTTTGTACGTTTACTACTGACATACTATGTTTTTATGGGCTTCCAGGCCCAGAATCTCAGGAGTTCTAGGTGGAAACACGTATAGCTATCATAGGACTAGACAGTTCCGGCAGCTGGAAGCCAAACGGAAAGAGTTCTCGAAGGATACTCAGTTTTATGTAAGAAAAATCGATTTTGTAGGATCACTACTGACTTGCAATGTTTTTGTGGGCTTCCGGGATCAGCATCTCAGGCGTTCTGGGTGGAAACACTTATTAATATTATAGAGCTAGACAGTTCCGGCAGCTGGGAGCCAATCTAAACTAGTTCTCGAAGGAAACTTAGCATAATGTGAGAAATTCGATTTTGTACGATTACTACTGATATTCGATGATTTTTGGGCTTCCAGGACCAGCATCTTAGGCTTTCTGGGTGGCAACACGTAAAGCTATCATAGAACTAGACAGTTCCAGCTGCTGGATGCCAAACGGAAAGAGTTCTCCAAGGGAAATTAGCTTCATGTTAGGAAAAAACGATTTTGTACGAATATCACTTATACGCTATGTTTTTGTGGGCTTGCAGGGCCAGCATCTCAGGAGTTCTGGATGTAAATATGTAAAGCTATCATAGAACTAGACAGTTCCGGCAACTGGAAGTCAAACTGAAAGAGTTCTAGAAGGAAACTTAGCATAATGTGAGAAAAATCGATTTTGTACGAGTAATTCTGATAAACTATGTTTTTGTGGGCTTCCAGGCCCAGCATCTCCGGAGTTCTGGATTAATACACGTAAAGCTATCATAGAACTAGACATTTCCGGCAGCTGGAAGCCAAACGGAATGAGTACTCGAAGGATACTCAGTTTTATGTAAGAAAAATCGATTTTGTAGGATCACTACTGACATGCAATGTTTTTGTGGGCTTCCGGGCCCAGCATCTCAGGTGTTCTGGGTGGAAACACTTATTAATATTATAGAGCTAGACAGTTCCGGCAGCTGGGAGCCAATCTAAAATAGTTCTCGAAGGAAACTTAGCATAATGTGAGAAATTCGATTTTGTAAGATTACTATTGATATTCGATGTTTTTTGGGCTTCCAGGACCAGCATCTTAGGCTTTCTGGGTGGCAACACGTAAAGCTATCATAGAACTAGACAGTTCCAGCAGCTGGATGCCAAACGGAAAGAGTTCTCGAAGGGAAATTAGCTTCATGTTAGGAATAAACGATTTTGTACGAATATCACTGATACACTACGTTTTTGTGGGCTTCCAGGGCCAGCATCTCAGGAGTTCTGGATGAAAATATGTAAAGCTATCATAGAACTAGACAGTTCCGGCAGCTGGAAGTCAAAATGAAAGAGTTCTAGAAGGAAACTTAGCATAATGTGAGAAAAAAACATTTTATACGAATATCACTGATACGTTATGTTTTTGTGGGCTTTTTCTCACTTTATGCTAAGTATCCTTCGAGAACTTTTTTAGATTGGCTCCCAGCTGCCGGAACTGTCAAACTCTATAATATTTATAGGAGTTTCCACCCAGAACGCCTGGGATGCTGGGCCCGGAAGCCCACAAAAACAACGCATGTCAGTAGTAGTAATCTTATAAAATCGATTTTTGTCACCTTTCCTTCGAGAACTCTTCCCGTTTGGCTTCCAGCAGCCAGAACTGCCTAGTTCTATAATATTCATAGGTGTTTCCACCCAGAACGCCTGAGATGCTGGGCCCGGAAGCCCACAAAAACAAAGCATTTCGGTAGTAATCCTACAAAATAGATTTTTCTCACATTATGCTAAGGTTCCTTCGAGAACTCTTTCCGTTTGGCTTCCAGCAGCCAGAACTGTCTAGTTCTATAATATTTATAGGTGTTTCCACCCAGAACGCCTGAGATGCTGGGCCTGGAAGCTCACAAAAACATCGCATCGCATGTCAGTAGTAATCCTACAAAATAGATTTTTCTCACATTATGCTAAGGTTCCTTCGAGAACTCTTTCCGTTTGGCTTCCAGCTGCCAGAACTGTCTAGTTAGGTGTTTCCACCCAGAACGCCTGAGATGCTGGGCCTGGAAGCTCAAAAACATCGCATCGCATGTCAGTAGTAATCCTACAAAATCGATTTTTCTCACATAAAACAGAGTTTCCTTCGAGAACTCTTTCCGTTTGGCTTCCAGCTGCCGGAACTGTCTAGTTCTATGATAGCTATACGTGTTTCCATCCAGAACTCTTGAGATGCTGGGCCTCGAAGCCCATTAAAACATAGCGTTTCAGTGATATTTGTACAAAATCGACTTTTCTCACATGAAGCTAAGTTTCCTTCTAGAACTCTGTCAGTTTGACTTCCAGCTGCCGGAACTGTCTAGTTCTATGATAGCTATACGTGTTTCCACCTAGAACTCCTGAGATGCTGGGCCTGGAAGCCCATAAAAACATAGTATGTCGGTAGTAATCGTACAAAATCGATTTTTCTCGAATTATGCTAAGTTTCTTCGAGAACTTTTTTAGATTGGCTCCCAGCTGCCAGAACTGTCTAGTTCTATGATAGCTTTACGTGTTTCCATCCAGAACTCTTGAGATGCTGGGCCTAGAAGCACACGAAAACATCGCATGTCAGTAGTAATCCTACAAAATCGATTTTTCTCACATAAAACAGAGTTTCCTTCAAGAACTCTTTCCGTTTGGCTTCCAGCTGCCGGAATTGTCTAGTTCTATGATAGCTTTACGTGGTTCCATCCAGAAGTCTTGAGATGCTGGGCCTGGAAGCCCATTAAAACATAGCATTTCAGTGATGTTTGTATAAAATCGACTTTTCTCACATGAAGCTAAGTTTCCTTCTAGAACTCTGTCAGTTTGACTTCCAGCTGCCGGAACTGTCTAGTTCTATGATAGCTATACGTGTTTCCACCTAGAACTCCTGAGATGCTAGGCCTGGAAGCTCATAAAAACATAGTATATCAGTAGTAATCGTACAAAACCAATTTTTCTCACATTATGCTAAGTTTCCTTTGAGAACTTTTTTAGATTGGCTCCCAGCTGCCAGAACTGTCTAAATCTATAATATTTATAGGTGTTTCCACCCAGAACGCCTGAGATGCTGGGCCCGGAAGCCCACAAAAACAAAGCATTTCGGTAGTAATCCTACAAAATAGATTTTTCTCACATTATGCTAAGGTTCCTTCGAGAACTCTTTCCGTTTGGCTTCCAGCAGCCAGAACTGTCTAGTTCTATAATATTTATAGGTGTTTCCACCCAGAACGCCTGAGATGCTGGGCCTGGAAGCTCACAAAAACATCGCATCGCATGTCAGTAGTAATCCTACAAAATAGATTTTTCTCACATTATGCGAAGGTTCCTTCGAGAACTCTTTCCGTTTGGCTTCCAGCTGCCAGAACTGTCTAGTTAGGTGTTTCCACCCAGAACGCCTGAGATGCTGGGCCTGGAAGCTCACAAAAACATCGCATCGCATGTCAGTAGTAATCCTACAAAATCGATTTTTCTCACATAAAACAGGGTTTCCTTCGAGAACTCTTTCCGTTTGGCTTCCAGCTGCCGGAACTGTCTAGTTCTATGATAGCTTTACGTGTTTCCATCCAGAAGTCTAGAGATGCTGGGCCTGGAAGCCCATTAAAACATAGCATTTCAGTGATGTTTGTACAAAATCGACTTTTCTCACATGAAGCTAAGTTTCCTTCTAGAACTCTGTCAGTTTGACTTCCAGCTGCCGGAACTGTCTAGTTCTATGATAGCTTTACGTGCTCCCACCTAGAACTCCTGAGATGCTGGGCCTGGAAGCCCATAAAAACATAGTATGTCAGTAGTAATCGTACAAAACCGACTTTTCTCACATTATGCTAAGTTTCCTTCTAGAACTCTGTCAGTTTGACTTCCAGCTGCTGGAACTGTCTAGTTCTATGATAGCTATACGTGTTTCCATCTAGAACTTCTGAGATGCTAGGCCTGGAAGCCCAAAAAAACATCGCATGTCAGTAGTAATCCTACAAAATCGATTTTTCTCACATAAAACAGAGTTTCCTTCGAGAACTCTTTCCGTTTTGCTTCCAGCTGCCGGAACTGTCTAGTTCTATGATAGCTTTACGTGTTTCCATACAGAACTCTTGAGATGCTCGGCCTGGAAGCCCATTAAAACATAGCGTTTCAGTGATATTTGTACAAAATCGACTTTTCTCACATAAAGCTAAGTTTCCTTCTAGAACTCTGTCAGTTTGACTTCCAGCTGCTGGGACTGTCTAGTTCTATGATAGCTATACGTGTTTCCACCTAGAACTTCCGAGATGCTAGGCCTGGAAGCCCAAAAAATAAATCGCATGTCAGTAGTAATCCTACAAAATCGATTTTTCTCACATAAAACAGAGTTTCCTTCGAGAACTCTTTCCGTTTTGTTTCCAGCTGCCGGAACTGTCTAGTTATATGATAGCTTTAAGTGTGTCCATACAGAACGCTTGAGATGCTGGGCCTGGAAGCCCATTAAAACATAGCGTTTCAGTGACATTTGTACAAAATCGACTTTTCTCACATGAAGCTAAGTATCCTTCTAGAACTCTGTCAGTTTGACTTCCAGCTGCCGTAACTGTCTAGTTCTATGATAGCTATACGTGTTCCCACCTAGAACTCCTGAGATGCTGGGCCTGGAAGCCCATAAAAACATAGTATGTCAGTAGTAATCGTACAAAACCGATTTTTCTCACATTATGCTAAGTTTCCTTCGGGAACTTTTTTAGATTGGCTCCCAGCTGCCAGAACTGTCTAGTTCTATGATAGCTTTACGTATTTCCATCCAAAACTTCTGAGATGCTGGGCCTAGAAGCCCACAAAAACATCGCATGTCAGTAGTAATCCTACATAATCGATTTTTCTCACATAAAACAGAGTTTCCTTCGAGAACTCTTTCCGTTTTGCTTCCAGCTGCCGGAACTGTCTAGTTCTATAATATTTATAGGTTGTTCCACCCAGAACGCCTGAAATGCTGGGCCTGGAAGCCCATTAAAATATAGCGTTTCAGTGATATTTGTACAAAATCGACTTTTCTCACATAAAGCTAAGTTTCCTTCTAGAACTCTGTCAGTTTGACTTCCAGCTGCCGGAACTGTCTAGTTCTATGATAGCTATACGTGTTTCCACCTAGAACCCCTGAGATGCTGGGCCTGGAAGCCCATAAAAACATAGTATGTCAGTAGTAATCGTACAAAACTGACTTTTCTCACATTATGCTAAGTTTCCTTCTAGAACTCTGTCAGTTTGACTTCCAGCTGCTAAAATGTCTAGTTCTATGATAGCTTTACGTGTTTCCATACAGAACTCTTGAGATGCTGGGCCTGGAAGCCCATTAAAACATAGCGTTTCAGTGATATTTGTACAAAATCGACTTTTCTCACATGAAGCTAAGTTTCCTTCGGGAACTTTTTTAGATTGGCTCCCAGCTGCCAGAACTGTCTAGTTCTATGATAGCTTTACGTATTTCCACCTAGAACCCCTGAGATGCTGGGCCTGGAATCCCATAAAAACATAGTATGTCAGTAGTAATCGTACAAAACCGACTTTTCTCACATAATGCTAAGTTTCCTTCTAGAACTCTGTCAGTTTGACTTCCAGCTGCTGGAACTGTCTAGTTCTATGATAGCTATACGTGTTTCCACCTAGAACTTCTGAGATGCTAGGCCTGGAAGCCCAAAAAAACATCGCATGTCAGTAGTAATCCCACAAAATCGATTTTTCTCACATAAAACAGAGTTTCCTTCGAGAACTCTTTCCGTTTTGCTTCCAGCTGCCGGAACTGTCTAGTTCTATGATAGCTTTACGTGTTTCCATACAGAACTCTTGAGATGCTGGGCCTGGAAGTCCATTAAAACATAGCGTTTCAGTGATATTTGTACAAAATCGACTTTTCTCACATGAAGCTAAGTATCATTCTAGAACTCTGTCAGTTTGACTTCCAGCTGCCGGAACTGTCTAGTTCTATGATAGCTTTACGTGCTCCCACCTAGAACTCCTGAGATGCTGGGCCTGGAAGCCCATAAAAACATAGTGTGTCAGTAGTAATCGTACAAAACCGATTTTTCTCACATTATGCTAAGTTTCCTTCGGGAACTTTTTTAGATTGGCTCCCAGCTGCCAGAACTGTCTAGTTCTATGATAGCTTTACGTATTTCCACCTAGAACCCCTGAGATGCTGGGCCTGGAAGCCCATAAAAACATAGTATGTCAGTAGTAATCGTACAAAACCGACTTTTCTCACATAATGCTAAGTTTTCTTCGAGAACTCTGTCAGTTTGACTTCCAGCTGCTGGAACTGTCTAGTTCTATGATAGCTATACGTGTTTCCACCTAGAACTTCTGAGATGCTAGGCCTGGAAGCCCAAAAAAACATCGCATGTCAGTAGTAATCCTACAAAATCGATTTTTCTCACATAAAACATAGTTTCCTTCGAGAACTCTTTCCGTTTTGCTTCCAGCTGCCGGAACTGTCTAGTTCTATGATAGCTTTACGTGTTTCCATACAGAACTCTTGAGATGCTGGGCCTGGAAGCCCATTAAAACATAGCGTTTCAGTGATATTTGTACAAAATCGACTTTTCTCACATGAAGCTAAGTATCCTTCTAGAACTCTGTCAGTTTGACTTCCAGCTGCCGGAACTGTCTAGTTCTATGATAGCTATACGTGTTTCCATCTAGAACTTCTGAGATGCTGGGCCTGGAAGCCCATAAAAACATAGTGTGTCAGTAGTAATCGTACAAAACCGATTTTTCTCACATTATGCTAAGTTTCCTTCGGGAACTTTTTTAGATTGGCTCCCAGCTGCCAGAACTGTCTAGTTCTATGATAGCCTTACGTATTTCCACCTAGAACCCCTGAGATGCTGGGCCTGGAAGCCCATAAAAACATAGTATGTCAGTAGTAATCGTACAAAACCGACTTTTCTCACATAATGCTAAGTTTCCTTCTAGAACTCTGTCAGTTTGACTTCCAGCTGCTGGAACTGTCTAGTTCTATGATAGCTATACGTGTTTCCACCTAGAACTTCTGAGATACTAGGCCTGGAAGCCCAAAAAAACATCGCATGTCAGTAGTAATCCCACAAAATCGATTTTTCTCACATAAAACAGAGTTTCCTTCGAGAACTCTTTCCGTTTTGCTTCCAGCTGCCGGAACTGTCTAGTTCTCTGATAGCTTTACGTGTTTCCATACAGAACTCTTGAGATGCTGGGCCTGGAAGTCCATTAAAACATAGCGTTTCAGTGATATTTGTACAAAATCGACTTTTCTCACATGAAGCTAAGTATCATTCTAGAACTCTGTCAGTTTGACTTCCAGCTGCCGGAACTGTCTAGTTCTATGATAGCTTTACGTGCTCCCACCTAGAACTCCTGAGATGCTGGGCCTGGAAGCCCATAAAAACATAGTGTGTCAGTAGTAATCGTACAAAACCGATTTTTCTCACATTATGCTAAGTTTCCTTCGGGAACTTTTTTAGATTGGCTCCCAGCTGCCAGAACTGTCTAGTTCTATGATAGCCTTACGTATTTCCACCTAGAACCCCTGAGATGCTGGGCCTGGAAGCCCATAAAAACATAGTATGTCAGTAGTAATCGTACAAAACCGACTTTTCTCACATAATGCTAAGTTTCCTTCTAGAACTCTGTCAGTTTGACTTCCAGCTGCTGGGACTGTCTAGTTCTATGATAGCTATACGTGTTTCCACCTAGAACTTCCGAGATGCTAGGCCTGGAAGCCCAAAAAATAAATCGCATGTCAGTAGTAATCCTACAAAATCGATTTTTCTCACATAAAACAGAGTTTCCTTCGAGAACTCTTTCCGTTTTGCTTCCAGCTGCCGGAACTATCTAGTTCTATGATAGCTTTACGTGTTTCCATACAGAACTCTTGAGATGCTCGGCCTGGAAGCCCATTAAAACATAGCGTTTCAGTGATATTTGTACAAAATCGACTTTTCTCACATAAAGCTAAGTTTCCTTCTAGAACTCTGTCAGTTTGACTTCCAGCTGCTGGGACTGTCTAGTTCTATGATAGCTATACGTGTTTCCACCTAGAACTTCCGAGATGCTAGGCCTGGAAGCCCAAAAAATAAATCGCATGTCAGTAGTAATCCTACAAAATCGATTTTTCTCACATAAAATAGTTTCCTTCGAGAACTCTTTCCGTTTTGTTTCCAGCTGCCGGAACTGTCTAGTTATATGATAGCTTTAAGTGTGTCCATACAGAACTCTTGAGATGCTGGGCCTGGAAGCCCATTAAAACATAGCGTTTCAGTGATATTTGTACAAAATCGACTTTTCTCACATGAAGCTAAGTATCCTTCTAGAACTCTGTCAGTTTGACTTCCAGCTGCCGTAACTGTCTAGTTCTATGATAGCTATACGTGTTCCCACCTAGAACTCCTGAGATGCTGGGCCTGGAAGCCCATAAAAACATAGTATGTCAGTAGTAATCGTACAAAACCGATTTTTCTCACATTATGCTAAGTTTCCTTCGGGAACTTTTTTAGATTGGCTCCCAGCTGCCAGAACTGTCTAGTTCTATGATAGCTTTACGTATTTCCATCCAAAACTTCTGAGATGCTGGGCCTAGAAGCCCACAAAAACATCGCATGTCAGTAGTAATCCTACATAATCGATTTTTCTCACATAAAACAGAGTTTCCTTCGAGAACTCTTTCCGTTTTGCTTCCAGCTGCCGGAACTGTCTAGTTCTATAATATTTATAGGTTGTTCCACCCAGAACGCCTGAAATGCTGGGCCTGGAAGCCCATTAAAATATAGCGTTTCAGTGATATTTGTACAAAATCGACTTTTCTCACATAAAGCTAAGTTTCCTTCTAGAACTCTGTCAGTTTGACTTCCAGCTGCCGGAACTGTCTAGTTCTATGATAGCTATACGTGCTCCCACCTAGAACTCCTGAGATGCTGGGCCTGGAAGCCCATAAAAACATAGTGTGTCAGTAGTAATCGTACAAAACCGATTTTTCTCACATTATGCTAAGTTTCCTTCGGGAACTTTTTTAGATTGGCTCCCAGCTGCCAGAACTGTCTAGTTCTATGATAGCTTTACGTATTTCCACCTAGAACCCCTGAGATGCTGGGCCTGGAAGCCCATAAAAACATAGTATGTCAGTAGTAATCGTACAAAACCGACTTTTCTCACATAATGCTAAGTTTCCTTCTAGAACTCTGTCAGTTTGACTTCCAGCTGCTGGAACTGTCTAGTTCTATGATAGCTATACGTGTTTCCACCTAGAACTTCTGAGATGCTAGGCCTGGAAGCCCAAAAAAACATCGCATGTCAGTAGTAATCCTACAAAATCGATTTTTCTCACATAAAACAGAGTTTCCTTCGAGAACTCTTTCCGTTTTGCTTCCAGCTGCCGGAACTGTCTAGTTCTATGATAGCTTTACGTGTTTCCATACAGAACTCTTGAGATGCTGGGCCTGGAAGTCCATTAAAACATAGCGTTTCAGTGATATTTGTACAAAATCGACTTTTCTCACATAAAGCTAAGTTTCCTTCTAGAACTCTGTCAGTTTGACTTCCAGCTGCCGGAACTGTCTAGTTCTATGATAGCTATACGTGTTTCCACCTAGAACCCCTGAGATGCTGGGCCTGGAAGCCCATAAAAACATAGTATGTCAGTAGTAATCGTATAAAACTGACTTTTCTCACATTATGCTAAGTTTCCTTCTAGAACTCTGTCAGTTTGACTTCCAGCTGCTAAAATGTCTAGTTCTATGATAGCTTTACGTGTTTCCATACAGAACTCTTGAGATGCTGGGCCTGGAAGCCCATTAAAACATAGCGTTTCAGTGATATTTGTACAAAATCGACTTTTCTCACATGAAGCTAAGTATCCTTCTAGAACTCTGTCAGTTTGACTTCCAGCTGCCGGAACTGTCTAGTTCTATGATAGCTTTACGTGCTCCCACCTAGAACTCCTGAGATGCTGGGCCTGGAAGCCCATAAAAACATAGTGTGTCAGTAGTAATCGTACAAAACCGATTTTTCTCACATTATGCTAAGTTTCCTTCGGGAACTTTTTTAGATTGGCTCCCAGCTGCCAGAACTGTCTAGTTCTATGATAGCTTTACGTATTTCCACCTAGAACCCCTGAGATGCTGGGCCTGGAAGCCCATAAAAACATAGTATGTCAGTAGTAATCGTACAAAACCGACTTTTCTCACATAATGCTAAGTTTCCTTCTAGAACTCTGTCAGTTTGACTTCCAGCTGCTGGAACTGTCTAGTTCTATGATAGCTATACGTGTTTCCACCTAGAACTTCTGAGATGCTAGGCCTGGAAGCCCAAAAAAACATCGCATGTCAGTAGTAATCCTACAAAATCGATTTTTCTCACATAAAACAGAGTTTCCTTCGAGAACTCTTTCCGTTTTGCTTCCAGCTGCCGGAACTGTCTAGTTCTATGATAGCTTTACGTGTTTCCATACAGAACTCTTGAGATGCTGGGCCTGGAAGTCCATTAAAACATAGCGTTTCAGTGATATTTGTACAAAATCGACTTTTCTCACATGAAGCTAAGTATCATTCTAGAACTCTGTCAGTTTGACTTCCAGCTGCCGGAACTGTCTAGTTCTATGATAGCTTTACGTGCTCCCACCTAGAACTCCTGAGATGCTGGGCCTGGAAGCCCATAAAAACATAGTGTGTCAGTAGTAATCGTACAAAACCGATTTTTCTCACATTATGCTAAGTTTCCTTCGGGAACTTTTTTAGATTGGCTCCCAGCTGCCAGAACTATCTAGTTCTATGATAGCTTTACGTATTTCCACCTAGAACCCCTGAGATGCTGGGCCTGGAAGCCCATAAAAACATAGTATGTCAGTAGTAATCGTACAAAACCGACTTTTCTCACATAATGCTAAGTTTCCTTCTAGAACTCTTTCAGTTTGACTTCCAGCTGCTGGAACTGTCTAGTTCTATGATAGCTATACGTGTTTCCACCTAGAACTTCTGAGATGCTAGGCCTGGAAGCCCAAAAAAACATCGCATGTCAGTAGTAATCCTACAAAATCGATTTTTCTCACATAAAACAGAGTTTCCTTCGAGAACTCTTTCCGTTTTGCTTCCAGCTGCCGGAACTGTCTAGTTCTATGATAGCTTTACGTGTTTCCATACAGAACTCTTGAGATGCTGGGCCTGGAAGCCCATTAAAACATAGCGTTTCAGTGATATTTGTACAAAATCGACTTTTCTCACATGAAGCTAAGTATCCTTCTAGAACTCTGTCAGTTTGACTTCCAGCTGCCGGAACTGTCTAGTTCTATGATAGCTATACGTGTTTCCATCTAGAACTTCTGAGATGCTGGGCCTGGAAGCCCATAAAAACATAGTGTGTCAGTAGTAATCGTACAAAACCGATTTTTCTCACATTATGCTAAGTTTCCTTCGGGAACTTTTTTAGATTGGCTCCCAGCTGCCAGAACTGTCTAGTTCTATGATAGCCTTACGTATTTCCACCTAGAACCCCTGAGATGCTGGGCCTGGAAGCCCATAAAAACATAGTATGTCAGTAGTAATCGTACAAAACCGACTTTTCTCACATAATGCTAAGTTTCCTTCTAGAACTCTGTCAGTTTGACTTCCAGCTGCTGGAACTGTCTAGTTCTATGATAGCTATACGTGTTTCCACCTAGAACTTCTGAGATGCTAGGCCTGGAAGCCCAAAAAAACATCGCATGTCAGTAGTAATCCTACAAAATCGATTTTTCTCACATAAAACAGAGTTTCCTTCGAGAACTCTTTCCGTTTTGCTTCCAGCTGCCGGAACTGTCTAGTTCTATGATAGCTTTACGTGTTTCCATACAGAACTCTTGAGATGCTGGGCCTGGAAGCCCATTAAAACATAGCGTTTCAGTGATATTTGTACAAAATCGACTTTTCTCACATGAAGCTAAGTATCCTTCTAGAACTCTGTCAGTTTGACTTCCAGCTGCCGGAACTGTCTAGTTCTATGATAGCTTTACGTGCTCCCACCTAGAACTCCTGAGATGCTGGGCCTGGAAGCCCATAAAAACATAGTGTGTCAGTAGTAATCGTACAAAACCGATTTTTCTCACATTATGCTAAGTTTCCTTCGGGAACTTTTTTAGATTGGCTCCCAGCTGCCAGAACTGTCTAGTTCTATGATAGCTTTACGTATTTCCATCCAGAACTCCTGAGATGCTGGGCCTGGAAGCCCAAAAAAACATAGTATGTCAGTAGTAATCGTAGTACATTGATTTTTCTGACATAATGCTAAGTTCCCTTTGAGAACTCTTTCAGTTTGACTTTCAGCTGTCGGAACTGTCTAGTTCTATGATAGCTCTACGTGTTACCAGCCAGAACGCCTGAGATGCTGGACCTAAAAGCCCACGAAAACATAGCATTTCAGTAGTAGTAAAGTAGTAATCAAGCAAAATCGATTTTTCTCCCTTATTGCTACGTTTTCGTCTAAAATTATTTTCAGTTTAGATTATATGCATTGTAATGTTGAGATATATGTTTGTTTAATGCGTAAGGTTTGATAACACATAAGATGCTGCATGTAAAACCTCTCTGAAACGTGATATGCATGCTGGTAGACTGACAGTTTATTTTCTTATTTGTAGTCATGTATGTAAAAAAAATCTTGGTTTTTTTGGCCAGAACTATTGATATACTGTCTAGAAACAGTAGAACTTTGCATCCCAATCCATATTTTACATCTAGGAATCGAGAACGGGTGAGATGCTGAGAGTTCATTTGCGAAGTTAACATCTCATTTTTAAATTTTCATTTTTTTTACTGAAATTGGCTGAAGTACTGAAAAAAACTGTCTAGAACTGTAGAACTATTTGGGATGCTACAAGAACTATGATCATTTGTTGAGATGCTGGAACTTGATATGCTAGGTTCACACACACTAGACTATAGGGCTTTAAAATTATGGAAAAAAAGCGGTCGTCATGTCACACACGTTACAAAAAGACCCATAAAATAATCACTTCTAAAACTGTCCTAACTTCATATTCTACCAAGCCGCCCAAGCTAGTATTTTGCACCATCAATAAACAAATCAGCCTCGAAACATCTCATAGCTACTTTCAAAAGCTGATTTAGTAAACCTGAAATATAATACATTTCTTTGCTGTGTAAGTAGATGAGCTTATGATTTTGAGCAAGTTATTCTGACAGTTTATAAACATGAATGTCTAGACTAGTAATTGGTTTCATACAATTACTATTATTTTGTAGATATCAAGTAGATAAGAGGTTCATTATTGCTTATTGCTGTCACATCGAAGTAAACACGCAAGCATTTCTACATTTAATTAGATTTGGTTTTGCTCAGCACAGGTGAATCTAGGGTTGATAGCTTATTATGGTTTTAATTCTAATATAAAACAATTCATTTTGTCGGACAAAAATTTAAATATTGGTTTTTACTAGTTACATTATTTGAATTCATTTAGGTTGTCTTCCTCTAGGGGAAACCTGGGAATACACATTACGAGGACAGACAATTTTACCTTAAATTAAATGAATAATTGTACCTATTGGTTTATGTCGAATACGGGAAAAATCATGTTCATAGTTTCTTATGTCACACTTAATAATAATAATATAATACCTGTAGTACCTGTCTCCCACTATATATCCTACTAATATTATAAATGCGAAAGTTTGGATGTTTGTTACTCAATCACGCTTAAACGGCTTGATGAAAATCTTGCACGAAGATCGTTTATAGCCTGGATTAAAATATAGAAGAGTTTTATCCCGGGCGGAAGTTAGTACTTCTATAGAGATATATCCAATAACCTGCGTCAGAAAGGGACACACTAAAAGTCTCTTTCGGCCCGCGTTTTCGGCCACAATAAGCGGGCTTGATTGTACAGTCAACAGCAAATATAGATGATCATTTTAGTAATTAGTCGCACCTAACGTAACAATACTACGACAGTTGGGATGCGTCAAAGTAGTGAAAGTGACAAGGTACTAAAATGAGCATCTACTTTTGCTGTTGACTATACGTAATACAATACAATTTATTTGCCGTGTTGTTTATACTCTCTGCATTATGGTATCATCTTCGCAGCTACGGTACAATGGGGCAATGCCCTTAAGCTCTGTATAATCCAGCCGTAAGCAACCTTTGCTGCCCTGTGACCCAATTAGGGCAATTCTCTCGCTGTTCCCTGCACGTGACGCATTCAAATTAGATTTTAACTAGTTCCTCCCGAGCTTCCAATGCAGGCGTTTTAATTTGCTGACATGTCTTGATACCACGATTTGCCAATCAATATTAGCAATCGGCAAACGCGTTCGGAAACGGAAGTTTCACGTGGCAAATGTAAATTAAAAGGTCCTAAATATAGATTCGAGATAAATATGTTTCAACGCTTAAGATAATTAGGTAAAAAAATACTTGAAGAGAGATGAGAGATTTTCTGTTTAAAACCACTTCTTATAAAGCACTTTCTCAGTGACTAACAGTCTTGAGTATTTCGACGTAATCCGATTATAATCTGCGAACACGTTACAAAAATGTAACCTTATAACTACTTATGTTGGACATATGCATTTTTGACCTTAGCTTTGAATGGTAAACATAATCAAATGTTATCATGAAACTGAAAAAAATGGGCCACCTCGGCTCACACTGCCATCCTGGCATTTCATATTCTCAAACAAATGGTTTTTAATTATCTACCCCTTTCATTACAAGCTCAGCCTCTAATTGACTTTTTTCTCTTAGTTCCTGTATCATTAATCCGTCAACCCAGACGCAATTTATTTTAAGTAGCTTATATAGTAAATGCGCGAAACTTCTAAAGCTCCTTTTTAGGCGAGCTTAATCCCAAGTTTCACTATTAGTTGCGTCTAGTTTCCAGGAGAACTTCTAAAGGCTTCAAGTGGAACTCTCCACTTTGAAATGGAGCCGTATTTTGAAGCGTAACTGTCAAGAAACTTGATGAACTAATCATTAAACAAGTTTCAACAACACCTCTTAGGACGAGGCAATCTTCATAAAATCGCACTTATTACTGGTTTTTATTGCAATGTGTTGCTCGGTTGATTATGAAGAGCCGAGAACATGAAATCAGAAATCTGATTTTCTTATCTGTCATGGGTAATCTAAGTCCCTCGTATAGGTAATACTTACAAGTAGGTTTTATTCGGCAATTACTGTGAATTCTCTTGACTATTAAAACTCAGGGTCTACCTAAAATTAACTGCATCACACAAATCACTTAAAACGTCTTCAAACGCTTTAAACTTTACTCAAAAACTTTGCCATTTTAACTATAACCAAGTAGCATTGCAGGTGTATTGCCATTAGCTCTTGTTAACTTAATTATAACTGCTAAGTTTCCTTCAAGTTCCCCGGAATAAGCCTCCTGGCAACTCAACCCTCTATTGCGTGCTTGCTAGTCGCTTGTTCAGTAATCTGTAAGCCTTTTGCATATAAAACTCTTCTGAGCGCGACTCAGGAATATTGACTGGAACGAAGTTTCAATTTCCTGAGCGCAATGCTACTACTAACTACTACTTTTAACTTTGCTCATATCGATATGGAACGCTACAGGAGCGGAGTTGAGCAAATATTTCTTTATACACTCTCGACTCAATCCTCTATAAAAGTCAGATAAAACTTTCTGTCTGAAGTATATTATTGAGGAATCTCTCTAGAACTGCATAAGAATGCTATAGCATGCCTAAATCATAATACGGGAGTCTTCTATTATTTCCCACTTCATCGTTTAACTTGCTTAAGTGATTTATCGGGGGCGTCGCGAAAGCGTACAATCTTATTAGGTCACTGTACACACAAATATCTACACGTCAAGTGGTTGTCTCTAAGTGCGTAATATATTGTGTCGGCAGACGTGCCACAGATGGGAGATTGGGAACAGTGTGATGATAGGGTGGGCCATATAGCTTTAGGCTACTGCTAGTGCTACTGTATTTTCGTCTGCAGTGACGACTAACACAATTGCTTTCGCTTGATTTTATCTTTCGGTTTTAAAGTCGCTTCAAGATGTTTGTTTTGTTTATTACCAACCGAGGAATATTGATAAAGGCAAACACATTCTCCAGTTGGATGCTTAATCGTTAACGAAACCTCCCAGAACACATTTTCCAGAACCACCAGAACAGGATACAAGTCACAACCCGTCCATATCGCATGCCAATATATGCCCTCGACGGAACTGCAGTAAAAAGGTTACTCCTAAACATTTCAACTGTGGTATCGTGCGTAAGTAGGTCAGCCGACAGTGTGACGGGAGCAGCCGGGAGCGATCGATAGCTACGCACAGAGATATCGAGAGTAAACTAAGGTTGTTGCACTCGGTACAGTTCTTACTCTTCACGCCCTTTTCGCTGTGACTAGGTTCAAACTCGTAGGTACAGTTTTTATAACACCCTTTTCAGGTGCCCGTCTGTCGTGTTTTAGTTGTTTGATTGGGCTCCACGAAAGGGGAGCAATGGAAACGAACTTTTTTGTTGAGTGAAATCGGTGCCAGTTTGTTTTTATTTGATAAACAAATGACGGTGTCTCGGTTCTGGTTTTGACCAGAATTCGTAAAATTTCCTTATAAGGCGTAAAGTCGTGTGGGTAAAGCAAAATTATTCAGATGATTATCGTAATTCGTACTCGTACCTTTTTATGCAGATTTCTCTGAAAACCCTATATAGTCAGACCCTGGGCATGATAAAAAATGCACAAATAAAGAAACTGAACCCGTTTGTCTGGTTTCCACAGACATTTACAGTAATTTTCCAGTCAAAAGTGGCGATGGAAGGTACAATTTAAGTTCGCAGTCGCTTTTATCAGTCTACTGTAAGTGCAGGCTATTAGATATTAATAGAGATGGGTATTGCTAAACCGGATCATCCTATGATGTCAGCATTGAGCAAGACTAACGGCTTCCGAGTTTACTAAGACGCCTTATTGAAGGGGACACACGATCGCTTTAATAAAATCCATACTAGTATTATAAACCCGAAGCATGTGATCTATCTGTAACCTTCTCACGCTTAAATTTGGTAAGAAGATTGCTTGGACACCAAGAGAAGGATTTCCCTAAGGGGGTGAAACGGGAAAAATGATTGTGTGGACTTAAGATGAAAGAATCTTACGCGGATGAAGTTGTGGGTGACAGCTATGCATGATATATTTGTAATTCCAAACCCAATGAAAATGCGAAGTGGATTCATTCCACTAGTAACATTATTCGAATCGCTGCGCACTATCTTCGCTTACTAGGAATACTATCTCCAAATTTGATTACCCGTCTAGCAGAATTGTTTGCGGTCCCTGCAATCGGGGTAAGTGGTCAAGTATCAACTATACAGAAACCGGGCTTTAGGCACAAGTGTTCTCTTCCCAGTTTGAGAGATAAAGCTGCCCTGATGTGGTTTAAAGCAAGAGAGAATAGACTTCACATCTACCTTTAAAGTTCCCTCTTAAGCGCAACCAAATCTATTGTGCTTAAATCTTCCTTTGCGCTGCGAAATAAAAGCAATAGAACTAAAATTATACAGTCTAATAAACACAGTGCTTATGGACCCGTGAAGTTAGTTCTGTAGCAGTCACTAAAGTCTAAACCATGAGGTGGAATTAAAAGGCCTTTTGGAAATGTTAACGAGTTGGGAGCACCGGCTGGTTTAACCAAATAAAAAAGGCGACACAGGCGTGTTTATTTGCTTGTCGAATGTTCACCGTGTTTTCTATGAGCGCAACTAATTAACATTCACTTTTAAGACCCCGGTTACCCGACATATTTGTTTATGGGAAAGTTTCTTTATTTTGTCCAGAACAATAGCGAAAGAATACATTAAAGTATGTCACCAAAATACAGACAAAATAGCAATTATAATGAGCAATTACCGTTTCTTGGCGACGCCTGAATTCGGAGAATCGTCAAAAAATTTAATTGCATTCGCTTGTTCTCTTGCATCGGACCCTGAAGGCAGTTGGAATGCTGCCAAGCCAAGCTCTCAAGCTGCATGGAGACTCGTATGAAAGAATTATTGTTTCCAATCCAACAATGGAACAGCTTTTGTTCAAATAAATTGTTGGTGCCGAGACACGGGCGTACGGAAATTTTGCAACCGATGTGGTTTAATGACGTGCAATACAATATATTCTGCATCAATATTATATACGGCTAGAAGACAACACTCATAGTAAAATTGTTAAACGCAATTAACGTATGGCCATCGATAAAAATCGAACGATGCTCGTTGACGGAGTTCCGAGGACGAACTAGAAAGTGTAGAATGTTGTGGAAAACATTTAACTTGCGAAAATCGTATAAACTTGTTCCACGAATACAGTAAATTATTTATTATGCAGGCAAATCTTGTTAGTTAATTGATTTCCATAAGCAAACCCGTTATCGGAACTTTCTTAATAGCGGCCAAAAATAATTTGAATACATGTGCCTTTGTCAAATGGTTTCCAAATCGATTCAGCGAGCTAGACTTTCAATGCCGCACTTAGCATTTATTCTTAACTGTGCTGTTGCGCTAACAGTTGCGTATGCGCAATGCAAACAAACTGTTGGCGGTTTTTTTCTTCTTAATTTTAGAACGGCCTCCCACGGGCGGCGGAAAGTGGGTTAATGCCAAGCCCACGCGACCTGTGCCCCGTAGTTGATTGACATACGTCTCTTAGCAAAACTTTAATGTAAAGATTTGGCTTGAACTCCAGCTTAAGATCCAGAAAAAGCAGTGAAATTAAAACTTAACAAGTTCTCCGTCCGAGTGCCCCAATGATGCACCTGATTTTCAGGAGTCCTTGCTTCCACAATGGATTCACAGCTTCGAACTGCAAGCAAACTTGGATGTGTGATATTGTTACTTGTCAGATCATTTTGTATGGGGACAGTGACCGTGATAAGACGACAACTCAGCGTATACCCTTAGTACCTACGTTACATAATGGTCACAAAACATTTAGAAAGCACCTTATAGTTAACACATTTCTATCTGTATATATAATATAATATAACTAGCGTTTTTCTCGGTATGGTAGTCAAAGGAGCCCGGGGTCCGATTTGGCGTAGGCACTAGTTTTACAAAAGCGACTGCCATCTGTATTTCCATCCTAAAGGGAAAACTATTTCTTATTGGGATTTGACCGGTCTCCTCACGATCCTTCACCGAAAATCATTTTTATCTGAATTTATAACGCAAATGATTCATTTTAAATGCTTTGAATCCCGACTCCCATTTTTAATTCAAGTTCTCAATGTTACTGGGTCAAGTCTCAAGTCCCTGAGCAACATAACACCGGAAGCCTCCATTGATAGACGAGAGCTTTCCGTTCGTCTTGTCACCGAATATTTATTCATCCTTAGTCTATTGTATTAGCGAGCAACATGATGTAACCGGTAGATCAAGTGGCCAATGTCAAGCTTTGAAACAAGGGGCCAGCATTCACTGGCTTTGACACACTTCCTCGACACACCAAGGCCATTAGGTTCTCCTTATAAGGTTGATAAGGCAACCCCTTTTGCTCTTCCATTAGTAACGACCTATACCTATAACGTATATGGCATTTCGTGCTATGCCGCGGTCCGAGCTAAGTATACACAAGTGTCATACAGAAATTAAATTCTGATTCAACTAGTTAGCAGCGTCCTCGTTTATCCTTCGAACTGGAAATATTGGAAACTCGAACACACGTCTATCTCGCGTGAAGAAACACCTAGTGATTTCTCTGTGTAATATATATTCGAGTTCAGCTAATTTAGGTCGCCTGATATTATCAAAGTAATTAATCATTACATGCACTCCAATATGTCTTGGTGAAAATCACGTGATCTACCGAGCTACAACGCCGTCTGCAAATCTTAACCTTAGTTGCGCTCCATTTACATTTTAGGCCAATTATGTGTTCGCATTCTTGTATTAGCTGCACCGACAATTTAATGCTTCGTTACTTTCCCCTACATTATTATTTCAAAATCTTTTCAGTGTAGAAAATAGAAATCGGCTTTCGCCGTTTATCTTCTTAAGATTAGCAACATTGGATCTGATCTAGTAAACTCGTCAGACATTGTAAATTATTTATCGTTTTTGGCGAATCACACCTGCTCGTAGTGATGTTAATGGAGTAGAGACAAATAACCGGATAAGGTAAGGTAATGTTAACATTAGAAACGCGACTATAATGAATGAATCCATTGACACCACTAAGGCCATCAATATCTACGACACAATATGTACAATTTGAGCTACTCGTGATCGTAGTGTCAAACAAGTTCGACTTTTCAACTGGGACTAAAACGACACACTAACAAAGCGAAAAATTAGCAGTGACGGCGAAATGTATACCAGCAAGTTTCCTTCCATCTGACATACCGCTTCATCTTATTATATTCAATAGTGGTGAAATCTCTGATTGTGCTTAATCCGTTATCCCAAATTGTGAACCCGCGTGGGCAGATCACAGCTCTTTTGAATTTAGTTTTACGATACCATTACATACACCGCTGTAATTATACAGACAAAACCTTTAAAAGAAAGCAGTTAATTGGCCTGGTCCCATTTTTCAATTTATTTGAGTCATTAGGTGTCTTCGTTTGAACATGAGTTTATTGTGTACTGTGTGCTGACCAAAGTTGAAGTATCATTAAAAATGAGTTTACCGTGTGAATAATAAACTTTTACATCAATGTTATCTTTCCATTAGACCAGGTATTGAGGAATGAAAAGTTCAATTATACCTCATCATATTTATTTACTTAATACTGTATTGTAAGTCGCGTGTATTGTTGTAACAGTTGAGATGGATTCATAATTCATCCGGCCGTGGCATGTATACTTCCAAGTCCTATCTTGTTCCATCCACACAAAAACCAATATTACTCATTTATTAATGCTCTATCCGTTCAGTCACGAACATCTAGGAAACCTCAAGGTCCTCACTTAGCCAGAAGTGTAATTAGAAGTGGTTGTACCAGCAAAAACTAGTGATTCCGACTGTAATTTCATGGCATATCATAATAATACAGCTTCGATAATTCCAAATGGGTACCGTGAACTAGACATGCAAAAAAACAACGAATTCAATTTGTATTCTTCTTTCGTTACGCCTTTTGTTAGTTAGGAAGTTTTTTAAGTAAGTTTGACGGCCTTATCTGATATAACAAGACGAACTCAACCAGATGTTGGAACTTAGTCTCTATTTAGATTGGAAAGTGACAACTTTTCGTTTATCTTTAGAGTCGTAATTTATTTGTCCTGGTGGCCACCAATAATATGTGCAATATATCAAACGGTCGCATCCATTCAAACACAATAGTTTCATTCACATCTCAATTGACCGTACTTGCTGGCTGTCAATTCAAATCATGGAATATTTGAACAATTGTTTAACGCTTTCTGACTAAACCATTTTGAGTCTTAATGTTCTGACATTAAGATTGGAGTACCTAGTAAGCTATAGGTTTCAGGTCTTGTCCTCGTGTTGAAATGTTTGACCGGAATATAAGGAGTCACGACCCGTGTTAGAGTCATTTCGATTCAATCTTCAATTGATTACGAAAAGTGGTCTTAATCGGCTTTCAAAGTGCCAATCAAGTCTTTGAAATACTAAGGATTATTATTTTCGCATAGTTCAAGAAAGTTCGACTCGCATTGAAATGTATATTATTAGTTTGTTAGTGGCTACATTGCCAAGTGTGTTCATTATACGGTTAACGCCAAATTTTATTTTGATATGTAAGAGCGGTAAACCATCCTTTACCCAAACAGCCAATTAAAATCCAGGTACCGTGACAGATTTATAGACAAAGCTTTAAATGCTAATCACAATTGAAGGCGTTGACTTGACGGAAGTGCGTTAACCTATTGAGCGACAATTTAAACCCAAGTTAACTTTAGCAAAAACTTTTAACAATTGTTCTTCCGGTAATTGTGTTTGGTTCATCGAATCTTAAGAACCTTAACGTATGGATATTTTAGTTTAAGTAATACTAAACCTAAATTGGTAAGTGCGGAAAAGTAGTAGTCTCTCTTTATACTTGAGTTCGAGTTCTGGTTGGTAAGTATATACCTACTATATAGACATAAAGTTCCACGGGACAATCAGCTTAGTGTGTGACCATAGCCACTATGTAATCGAATTGCGTTTTTTCTTTATTAAATATATTTTCATTTTTTTTTCCAAATAACTCATATGTGTACTACTATAGGAAAGGGGAAAAGAAAATCACCTTTCAAGTATCGATCCTCCAGCATGTCAAATAATGGAAACCTATCGATAGTTATATAGTTACATACTTAAACAAAACTACTTACTAAATTGATTTTCTTTTTTCTATTGCGTCAAATATTGTTTCGTTCACCAACGAAACTAGTTATGTTGGAAGATTGTTCGTTTTTTAATAGACAGGAGAGACAAGAACTATACTAATTTTCAGTTAGTCGAAGAAGCAGCATTGGTATGTCAAAATTCACTTTAAAATTCATTGCGCACGCCTTTATCTTCGTAGCTATCATAAATTCTCAAAAGTGACACATATAAGTAACGAGTCTCCAAACGGTTCCAGGCTATTTCCTGTTTAACATAACAAAAGCAGAATGTGCATAGCGCAGACCTTAACTGTCACTGACATTTACATAGAAATTGACATACTTATACTCGCGAAAAAGGCATTAAATGAGCGTTAGCGCAAATTGTACGTTTTACGACATTGTTTTGTCTCCTTCCTCATCTCTGCGTCTATCTGAAAAGGAGAATTAAATAATACAACTTTACCTTGGTTTAATTGTAAATGCCTCCATATAAGAACATATCGACTCGAAGATAAGCATGATTTGATTTGAAGCTTTGCCTTTTATGGTATGCTTTACTACCAAGGCTGTAGGATTCAAAAACAATTTGGGAATGCCCGGTGCAACACATGTGCCCGATGTGACCGGAAACGGCCATCGTTCTTTTCCAAACATGTTCGGACAGTGATCGATCGTGTATTGCACGAGGCTGATGGCAGCAAAGTTTCAAATTCGACAACGAAATTTGCCGTATAAGTTACGTTATTTCTTTTACTACTATTTATAGTTCTCGTTCTTTTGCTTCTCGTGAGGCCGCAAAAGTTTACAGCAAGCAATTACTTGGATGCTCAAAACCTCGAAAGACTGCCAAACCAATGAAGGAACTGCATAAATGGATCGTTCAGTATTTACGTTTTCTTCTTCTACACTAGAAATCTTTCCTATGTTTATTACTGAAATAATAATATATTTTTCAGACCCATTTCCGTACTTGTCAACAAACTGCATCTCATTAAACTTAGTCATGCCCGATAAAATGTATCACAGTCCAACAAAGGCTATAATCAGCTTAAGTTGAGATAGCAACGATTCCTCATCACGAAACTGTCCAAATATAGGCGTTAGACGTACAAATAAGTACTCGGAAGTGTAAACGCGATGGATAAACATTCAATATACGATTTAATTATCTTGTTTTATTTGTTATCTCCATTGTAATGCAAATATGCGTAATTGTGATGGTGTATGCCATCTATGCCTCGATAGCGATGTTGTGAATAGGACTAAGAGATTCCTTCCTTTTATTACTGCTTATATTTATTTCTATTTTAATCATGATCAGTTATGGCGTACTTTTTAAGAGATTTCATATGTACATTGCTAATTAGCATTCCATTTCTAAGTATAGTGTGTCAATAAAAAACAATAATTCCATCCACTTCTTATCATAATTGTCTGTCCCTAGTCTTCTCCTTTTTTCCATTCCTAAGTTCATACTGTAGCAGGTGTTAGCAGTTTTTTAATGGTTATTGGCTATCTTACTATCACACTCGCTCTTATATCGGACCGTATATTTATTGTCAAAAACGAAGATTGACGAGAAGCAACAATAGGGATGATGAATAAGATTTTTTTATGATGTCATTCGAAGCAGTTTTTGGAGAGAAACAAATGTGTGTATGGGAGCAACTACAATTAAAGAACATAAATACCCAAAAAAAATTGACAAAGACTGACCTCGCTGGTGGCAGCGCGAAACGCTTCATACTGATAGACACACGAGTATGACGTCACATTTGCACATTTGTACTATTCGTTGTATGGAAAATCAGGTAAATTGTGGTTTCGGTCGCGAAATACTGCGTTTAAGTACATAGTTGTCATACAATTTTGTTTCTGTAAAAGCGTAAGGATTCTATTGGTAGCTTTAAATTTACTCTTGGACAATAAAAAAAGCATATTTTTTCTAAACTTTCAAGGTTCATATCTTTTTATGATTTTATACTTTATTACGATAATTTGATGGTTTACTATCCATTTAGCATCACTACGTTATCAATTTGAACATGAGGCATCATGCCTATTGAAGCACTGTACAGAAGAAGCGCAAGCACATACCTATGGCTCGCCATTGTTATGCCCTGGTCCACGTGGCCGAGCTATTACCTTGACAAGAGCAATGTCCGAAGCTACGTTATCACGAAATCTCTCTTTAGTCCTAGAGTTCCTCCTGTTCACACAAAATCAGTATACGAGCATACCCATAGACTTCAGGTGCGACCACACCGCTGCTCAAAATACGCTAACGCACCGTATGTATGAAGAATACGTCACGCATACGACACGTCAACGCGTATACGCAGCGTTAAGCACCGGTGTGGTCGCTCCCTTATTTGACCTCAGTTATCATCGTCATCGTCACTGAGCGAAAAGCGAAAGTGAAAATGGTTAGCAGGAAGGTGTGTAGTTACGTTAAATATATTCGTAGGCAAGCAAATATTGTGTTTTCTCAAAGTACGGCGTTTAGGTATTCTAATTTACTAAGATTGGTAAGCCAGTCGGAATTTGTCTCTATGTTGCTGCCCACCTCTCGTTTCATTACGTAATCGTAATTGATATTGGAATATTCATTTCTAGTAGTTAGATGCATAGCGTGCAATGCATAACACACGTTGCAACAAATCATTTCTCTTCCTGTAGCTCTTGACCTATTTATCAATATCGGGCATGCGATTGCATATTTCAACTAAATCATTTTACGCATATTTCAGCCTGATGCCTATGCCTCGAGACGCTTGGCCTGGTAACAAGGCTACGTTATTATAGGCGAGGGCCATTCTGCAATAGATATGTTACAGGCGGCATGTTACGTTCTGAGGATGAATAGCTGGTGCGAACAGGTATTCGACACAGGGTCAGAAAATTTAATTTCTTCTGACAGCGATAATGGAAGCATCATTCCATATTTATCTTTCGCCTGAGCTTGTCGAGCTCCCTACGTGCTGGGGCGTTTATTGTACATTACAACCGAGACCGTCACCATTAAAAAGCAAGCGTTGAAACATGTCATTCCTTTTCGTGACACGAATTGATTGATTCTACACAATGTTTTAGATTGTTTTTTTTTTTTTTTAAGTCATACTTGTCATGAATAAATGTTTTTCTTTCTTTCTTTCTTTCTTTCTTCCATTACCAGACTAAAATGTTGATACGTCTTCGTAAAAAAGATTGAAGAAGAGAATTGAGTTTCAAAAATTAAAGGCCTCCACACATCGAACGCGGGTGGTGCGCGGGGCGGGGCGAGCGCGGCGCGGGTCGTGCGCGGCGCGGCTCGGTATATCTCTCTCACTGCCAACGCATTTAATATTCCTCTCACTATATCACACAGTGGCGCGGGCCTGCGCTACTGTGCTATAGAGACGCCGCGCTACTGTGCGAAAGAGATAGAGATACCGCCCGACCCGCGTTCGATGTGTGGAGGCCTTTAATCTTTGAAACTCAATTCTAAAATCCGAATCCCCTCGAGCATAATTTTTTTGCCCGCCTATTTCGCTCAGACCGCTTGTATTTCTGGAACGATCACCTCGAAAGTGGTATTTGGACACTAGCGGGCCCAGTGTAAATGGCTTGCTGTTTTCGTACTCCGACTAAAGCCACTCCTCCCCTATTTGTTGGCGATGTTACACAAACTTGCTCAAAGGAAAGTTCATTGGGCGCTAGCAGTGATTACACGCGCAGTTGCTTGCTTTGACTGACGCGAATAAATTACAATGTTAAGCAGTGCTAGTATCTCGTGGAGGAACAAATTCAACATATTGACATGTGTTTTATGCTAATGCATAAAATACATGAGCTGCTTATAGTTTTCTTCACGATTTAGTCAATCGGATTTTAAAGTATTTATAAAGTATCAATATAATTACGAGGACAATATTCCTTTACTATTCAAATAGCAAATTATTTCTCGTAATTTAATAGACTTCCGCAAAGTAACGCTTGATTCAATCATTATTTGCAATACTTCATTTTAGTGAATGTGCCCTTATCAAAAAAAACTTTGATGATATTTCACTTGTGACTCTTGGGAGAATGTTGTAATGTTTAGTCAGTATCGTTAGTTGTTCACAAATGTCAACGGCAATATTTTATGCTCGCGTGCATCATTATTTTAATGCAATTCGAAACATTTGTAAATATCGCTGTATCTCTGCACGATTGTTATTGCTTATTCCAATGACGATAATTGCAATGTATCGTTTTAATGGCTTTACAAACAGTTCACTTTCATAATTGATTGCGCCTGCTTCGCTAATTCTGCCTACTAGTTTTACTTTAGAACTTCTGAATTCGCTGTCATTTTCAATATCCTTTATCTTCTTAGCCCTCATTGGAATTGTTCTGCGGTTTCACTGTTCATATCGTCTTATTAATTATTTTTCCATAACCCTATCCTTACTATCATTAGTCCAATAGTTGTGAACGAAAACGTCAATTTCACAAAGTTCACCGACTAACCCACAATTCACTCGCACGAAGCGAAAGTGCGCTGCCGGCGCCGTCTGGAAATTGTTTCAAATTACCAATAAAGTTCAACGTTTACCAACCTGGCTAGCCGGGGCTTATCATAATGAATCGTCCGAAAAGATTAAACATAGTATTGCGTAGATATTAGACTCTTGATTTGAGTTAGAAGCAATCGATTCTGATATAGTTAAATTGTGGATGTTAACGAGACAATTAACCTGGTTCGAATGAATTATTAGTCAATGATAGCAGCGATTGTAATAAAGACGACTTAATTAATCTTCAAAGTTAATAATTTGAATCTTCTTGACAGTGATTGGTGAAAATATGCAATAATTGGATGCGAAAATCACTAAACTGAGCATAAGAATATGTCTAGACGTGTCACCTCATATCGGTCAAAGCAAAAGGCTAAAGTATCAAGCTTTCAGTATTTATTGATGTGCTAATGCTAAACCGAGACATCTATCGTATAATTTTCTATTTAGCCTTTAGTTATTGAATTTGAAAATTGACATTGGTAACAACGTAGAAGTTGTTTCATTGTTCGTCTAATATAGCGTAGTTTGTATAGTCGTTATATTCCTCCATCATTTGGGGACAGCAATCGTTATCCTCCGCGATAATCTCGTTCTAGTCGTTTTAACAAGGGCCTGCTCCTAAATTCGGGGCGTCGGTAATGTTTCTGTTATTGAAAGACATTTCGCTATCTCAGTGGGTCAGCGCTATTGTGTATTAAGCGCGTCTGCAAGAAAAGTCATGCTGATGACATGATGACATGTCCTGATATCTAGCGAGAATGATGGATAGGTTGGATGAAGGTGGCACTTTAAATAACGTTTATTTGTTTGTTCCAGGTATGATCCTGTGTTTAATGCTAAGCTGAGACCCCATCGATATAA
This sequence comes from Epinotia bilunana, assembly GCA_947049275.1. Lineage (NCBI taxonomy): Eukaryota > Metazoa > Arthropoda > Insecta > Lepidoptera > Tortricidae > Epinotia > Epinotia bilunana. The sequence continues at coordinate 8,127,492 of OX346275.1, read as the reverse complement.
GTCAAGTAAGTTATTAGACGAACAAGAGCCAAGGATGTACTTTTTCAAGTGCTGAAATGAAGATTTGGATTTTGAACCTTGGTGCTATTCGGCCTTTGGTTATTATTTTCTAATCATTCTGCAAATGGCATCTTTACAGCAGAAAACAGCATAGAATTATTTCTTTGCTTGAAACACCATTCAATATTTCATAAAATTTACTTAATTTTAACATTTTGAACATTCTCACTTTTCGCCGGCAGCTCACAATATCAACACAAGGCTGAATAAAGTTATTCAATTCCAAAAACTATGCCGCTTCAACTTTTCCTCAGCGCTGTCGCGGTCTACTGTAAAAGCATAAATAGAGATCTAATAGTATGATATTATATTATCAGCGAGTGGGTGAGCTGGCTGGAATGTAATTGCAGAATTTCCCAAGAAAAACTTGTATTATTATTAGGCACTAGTCCCACCGCCGGCGAGTAAGCGAGTGTTACTACGTGCTAAAAAGCGAGTAAGAATTACTATGAGAGTACTCTCTACTCGCCGGCGGTGGGACAAGTGCCTTATTAGGAAACGATAAGCGTTGAAATATGCTTTTATAAAAATTTGGCAAGGGGGAGCGGGGCGTGTGTGCAATAATGTTCTCCCTTTTGCATTTCGCCGCTCTTCGTTGTATGGTTAGTATCGTCGACAATATCATGAATTAAAATTATTAAGCTTTTTATTACACGCGTCTGGTTTACTAGGAGACTTTACATATACTTTTTTATAGTTGCGGATGTATTATTATTTATTACGTGACAATATTGATTTCTGGGGTAATTAGATAGATATGAATAATTTACTAATATTCGAGGTCCTAACAGACTAGATTGATTTGTAGAAGACTGCTCTCACTTTGGTAAGTTCCGGGTTTTACTGCAGTAATTCGTGCTTATTATACATACCTATAACATTCAATTCAGCACTTACAGACAAATATTCTTGCTCGTCTCAAATTGTCCCATACCCATAGTTTGTCTGTGTTTGTGAGAAAGGGACAAAACACATTTTAGATAACAAACCTTTTTGAAGTTTTATGAATAATCCCCCTTATACTGCGTGGAACGGAACGATGGACTTTCCCGCAAGAGGGGGATTATTGAGCGCTAGTACGTCACATTTTCCAGATAAACTATTTTTTTGACGCGATTATTTATTTATTTTTGTATGGAGCTCGTCGCTCCAGTCGGCCAACGCTCCATACGAAGGTAAAAAAAAAATCGCGTCAAAAAAATAGTTTATCTGGAAAATGTGACGTACTAGCGCTCAATAATCCCCCTCTTGCGGGAAAGTCCATATCGTTCCGTTCCACGCAGTATAATCCCTAAATTCTCTTCAGTAAATATATCGTCCTACGCCATCTCGCGCTCTCTTACGCAAGCTACTCGACATTTTGATGGACAGAAATAGTGCACCGGCTTGTATCCAATGTGTTACACACTAATGCTCTCAATTTTGTTGTTTGATGGCAATATAATATGACCACAGAACATATACTGATTATATAGCCTCTAATCTATCTTTCTACCTATATAGGCTCAGTGAGGTGTACCTAGGCATTAAAGCCCAATATCTCGCAAACGAATCACTAATTTGAAAAATCGTTTTGAAAAACCCATAATATTTTTGAACAAACTATCCAACGATACCCCACACTGGGTTTAACGAGAAAAAAATACATCCCCACTTCAGGTGTAGGGGAGAAACAACATTTTTTTTTTTTTCAATTTTTCAAATTTTATTATTCTTCTGTTTTGTCGGCGTAATTAATTTATATACCCATGCCGAATTACAGTTTTCTATTAGTAATGGTTACTGAGCTAAGCCGAAGACGGACAGACGGACGGACGGACAGATGGACATGGCGAAACTATAAGAGTTCCTTGTTGACTACGGAACCTTATAAACCCGCCCGTCTTATATTCCTTCATAAATAAACATCTTCGGCATAAACAACCTCACATGTTCCTAGTCGTAATTTTATATTGAATTACGATACTAGAATACGATAACTAACAGTAGTTATCGTATTTTAGTTTTATTATTACTTTATATCATCCGTTGTGCGCTTTCAATAGCCATAAGAGCATATTATTCTATTGTAGACGAAGCTCGTATCGCCAACGCGTAAGTGTATATTCTTGTCCCCCAACAAAACCTTGCTTAATCCGTCCATAATAGCTCATTGCAAAAACCACTTGACTCGATATTCATTTCATACAATCTTAAGTTATTTTCGACGTGACTGATTATGTTGTGGATGGTTGAAACTTACTTCCAAAAAGTCGAAAGTCAATATAGGTTCTTTTACGAGTTAGGATGTTTCAAAACTACGTCTATTGTCGCATTGTCCCAATCCGCATCGCTAACGAAGCGTATCTGATCCTGCATTATTTATAGGCCATCCACACACGCTGACATTTGAAGACGATCCCGACCTCTGGGGCGATGAAATGCCGCCTTTACTACGTTGCCCAAGAATATGAAACGGTGTAATATAAAAAAGAGCTAGATAGGTTATAGGCGCTCCAAATGTGGCACACTGAAACTCAGCCAATTGTATGACCTCAGTGTCGCGTCGTCAATGGACACGTATAAACGTGTCTCAGCTGTCAGATTTGGTGTCCATTTTTAAACACGGAATTTCATATTGACAACGTATCTACCTCTTTTCGTATTACATCTTTGATGAGACGGGTGAGTGTCTAGGCAAATATTACTGTTAATACGCGAGTTTAAACCGTTGATGTATCAGATCAGTAGTGTTTTGGACATGTCTCACGAAAGTTTAAATTCGAAAGAGTACTGTGGTTAGAATTTATTACATTACTATTTGTTTAGAATGCATTAATTATTTTATGTAATATGTAGCTAATTCAATATACAATTGTAAAAGTAACCCTAATATATATATACGAGACGCTATGTTAATCAATACATAGCGACTCGTGTATTTTTTAGGGTTCCGTGTAACAGCATTAATTAAGTTAATTAAAATTTTATTCATTTATCATTGAATTGGCTTATACTCTAAGGCTACGCATTTTCGAATACCCCTGTAATAACATTAACTGTATTTTCTAACAGCCTAAGCTGAGAAAAAAAAAACAAATAAAACTTGTCGGGGCGTTTTAACCTTCGCACAGACGGACAGATATGACTAAGGGCCTATTTTTCAATTCCCAGATAAATCTATCTGTCAGATAAATGTTAGCTCTGTCCTTTTCTTTCATATGACTTTATCTAGAGATTGAAAAATCGGCCCTAAGACTCGCCGATAACTTGAGAGACTTAAAATTAGACAAAAGAACTTTAAAACAGCCGACGGATATGACAGTATTCAACAGACAGTGAGACGAGACAGAGCTACAAAACTAAACTAACTAAAGCTACAAAATTGCCCCAGATCGCTTCCAGGCGGTAGTGTGCCCACAAGGCTGGCAGCATTGCCACGTTGATAATGTTATAATAGTAATCGGTATTTCACACATATCCTTTTAAAAATATTTCACTCTCCAGTTGTATCTATATAATATACGTTTAGGTCTCTGCGCTTTGTGATCTCAGTCATGAATAGAGAAAACCAAAGACTTTCCAGTTGTCGCGACCGCAAACCGCAAGTTTCCTAACAATGGCAAGACGATTAGATTCTATAGTTTTCCTAAAAGGCTCTGACCAAGTTATTGGAATAGCTAGAGCAAGTTATGGGCACAGCGTGCCGTTTTTAGGTTTTTACGAACTTTACAGCTACATTGCTTACGAAAAAAAACACGTTATTAAGTGAAAAAGTCAACTGTACAGTCAAGTGTATAAGTGTAATATGGGTCATACAAATTACTAATAAATATATCCCATCGCTCTTATGTCAGCGGAATAAGGTTTCATCAATAAGGTTAAATCGATACATGACTATTGCACGAATGGTTTTTAATTTATAAAAAAAAAATACTTTCACACGTGCACCGTTGCTTCCGAAATCTGATATTCTAATGGTTTATATCAATTGTTTCGTATTCGGATTGTGACTCAAGTAAGGAGCTGAACTCTAGCGGATTTGCTACCCGATATCAGCGGAATCTTAATATACATGCAACTTAAAAGGTCGGCACCCCGCATGTAACTCCTCCGGATTTGCCGCCATCCCTTACTTACTATCAGGCGAACCGTAAATTATGGCATTAAAAAACCCATGTACAATACAGAACTACAACAAATAACTTATACTTACAATATACTTCGTGAATCTACAAATAGACTCGTTACAAATATTTTTGTGCGCCTAATTCTGTCAGATAATATTGTAGGCGATTGTACCTAAAGTTGCCACTTGACGGTTCAGTAGTATGTTAAATATAAAAAAAGTAATCGAGAACATTGTACTTTTTTTACTAACCACCCATATCTGCATATGTTATGAATCATGCTCACTGTAATTTATAAGTTTAGCCTTTGCCTTTGATACATTGAAAATAATAGATGCGGGTTTCACCATTTGTATAGTAGACTTTCGGCCGTATTCATAAACGTCCTACAAGCCTGTTTTAACTAAAATGGCGTTAAAATTCGTTGGTCCTTATCTGTCACTTTGGCATTTGTGTGGGTAGGGAAAGGAAAAAGCACATTTTATTTAGCAGAGGCATTTTAAGTTTTATGAATAAGGGGGTTTGGTTTGTGCGTAATACATTTTATCCCTATATTTCAGAATTATTTTATTTTTCCGGGTTATACATATAAAAAGGCAGTTTTAAGTTTGTTGCTTCGTTAGCTTGTGAAATATAAGTTTGTATGTAGGTCCGGAAGACTTTCCTTGCCGGAATTTCTCTTCTGATTTCACAAATAGTTTCACTAGTAGATAGATATACAGGGGATTATTACAGATGTGCGACACCGAGTGTGCGACACATCGTTTGTGCGACGTATGAGTAAGCGATGCACGGTATTGCGACATGTCATTTGTGCGACATGTCGTTTTGTGATAAGTCGGAGTGTGGGCGTTCGGGATGGACCCATGCTTAATTTTATCCCGCAGGCTCGCCTGCGTCCTTTGTTATATGCAGACGGAGCCACGCGGGAAGCTAGTTTGAAAAATACGGCGGGATATACAACAGAAAATGAGTATTGTATATTTCGTGTCTATTTCGCATCGCATTATTTACTTTAAGTGCGTGCATCTGAAAATCTAAACAGTGTTTCATTATGCATCAGACAGAGCTCAGATAAAGCTCCAAAGACAACACATTTATTACGTTGTAAAGATACCTTAAATAATTCTGACGCATCACCGCCATATTTCTGGAATTTCCGACCTATTTAATGGTTTCTTGTAGTATTATATTATTCATTTTTCTGTTTTTGAACATATTAAGAAACTGTGGGTTAAGATATTGCAAACGGTACGGAGGATTTAATTTAAGAGGGAAAAGCAGGTCGTACTGTACTTTTAGAAATAAGTAGTCCCACAACACAACACCTGTACTAAATAGTGTGATATCGTTCAACTCATATTTGCGCGCGAAGGTGTGTGTGCGTGCGTTGGCTTAGCAGTTTCGCAGGTTTGATTTGAGTTTTGTATGGCACTGGCAGCCGTCGCTTCAAGCGCAGACATACACACAGACAGCCGCGCCCAAACAAGACGTGCACTAGTAGGTATCCATGTTAAAGATCCGAAACGATCTTCGACTAGTATTATACAAAGGGCGAGACAAAGGGTGAGGCATTGGCAGTTAGTTTGGACATAGCGAAGGCCTTTGATCGAGTTTGGCACAAAGCACTTCTAGAAAAACTTTCATCCTATGGGCTCCCAGAGAAATTATGCGAGTGGGTCAGCAGCTTTTTAGCAGACAGAAGCATAAAAGTCGTAGTCGACGGTGAATGCTCTGACTCCATGTCTGTAAATGCTGGTGTCCCCCAAGGCTGTGTGCTATCACCCACGCTGTTCCTCCTGCATATTAATGACATGTTGCAAATCAGCGGCATTCATTGTTATGCGGATGATAGTACGGGTGATGCCTTTTACACCGGCCGTGCCAATATTTCTCGGGAAAACGTCATTGAGAGTCGAAACAAACTTGTGTCTGAAATTGAGTCTTCCCTAAAAGAAGTCTCAGAATGGGGCCGACTTAATCTAGTCCGTTTTAACCCCACGAAGACACAAGTTTGTGCATTCACCGCAAAAAAGTTAGCGTTTCCGGCATCTCCACGATTTGAGAGCACTCCCCTAGCAGCCACAGCCAGCATCGGAATCCTTGGCGTCGACATTTCGAAAGAAGTCCAGTTCCGCGGCCACTTGGAGGGTAAGGCCAAATTAGCCTCGATGAAGCTCGGTGTGCTCAACAGATCGAGACAGTATTTCACGCCGGCTCACCGCCTACAGCTCTATAAGGCGCAGGTCCGTCCACATATGGAATACTGTTGTCATCTGTGGGCAGGGGCTCCTCAGTACCAACTCCTCCCTCTAGACCGCATTCAACGGAGAGCGATTCGAATTGTCGGCTGCCAGCGTGTTTCCGATCGGCTTGATCCCTTAGCACTGCGTAGAGATGTAGCCTCGCTTTGCATTTTCTACCGCATGTACAATGGGGAGTGTTCCGATGAATTGTTCGGATTAATCCCCGCCGCTTCCTTCCGCCATCGCCCTACGCGACAGCTTTTCCATTCTCACCACGTAGATGGTTGGCAGTCCTCAACTGTGCGTTTCTCCCGAAACTTTCTGCCTCGCACAGCCAAACTCTGGAATGAACTGTCGCCTGCGGTATTTCCGGACCGTTATAACCTTCAAGCCTTCAAGAAAAGAGCGTTCTCCCATCTTAAAGGCCGGCAACGCACCTACAACTCTTCTGGTGTTGTAAGTGTCCATGGGCGTCGATTATCGCTTACCATCAGGTGATTCGACTGCTCGTTTGCCTCCTATATCATAAAAAAAAAAAAAAAAAAAATATTATTTCTCTGCGCAAATATTGATCGATATTTTCCCTATAGTAACACGATAAAATACAAAAGTAAACCGAGATAATCAGATAACCTATAAAACGAAACACATAAAAAGAACAGTCCGCATCTATAATTTATTGCTTCTTCGAGGCTGATACGATCGGAAACATTTCTTATAAACGTGACCTTACTAAGGTCAATAGCACGACGTCTGATCGATGGCAGGACTAACTAACTAGCTTTAGGGTTCCGTGGAAACACGACGGGACATGTTTACACTTGCATGTTCTTGTTAAATCACTAACGATTTCATAACTTCATAACTATTTAATAGTAATAATTGCTTTCGTAAACGGAATCACATAGGATCTAAATTGGATTTCAAATGCCAAATGTCGGGAGCGCTGAAATAATGCAAAGCCAGAAACGGTGTCTGACTTTCACAAATTGGAGTCACTTTTTTTCAGTCCGAGTATGAGCCTCTAGTTAGTAAAATGGTATTACAGTCATGTGCAAAAATGTGTATCGATTTAATCCTCATAAATATGTACTCGAAACCTTAATCCGCTGACATAAGAGCTAATGGGATATATTTATGAGTAAGTTGTATGCACCCATATTTTTACACTTGACTGTATATTAGACAACGTATAGTTAGATATAACAACGTTAAGTTAACCATTCTACATAACGTAACGTCATATATCCAGCTAAGAAGTTACATAATAACACCAAAGCGCATTGAAAACGAAATCACTTCCTAAAGGCGACAATGCTATGACGCCTCAACAATACCGTACGTTATAAGTAAATGTGTTTTCGATTACAAAACCGCTTTCAAAATGCGACGCTTAAGTGAAAGTGGTGACATTGACGAAGTGGAAGTGAAATTCACTTTTATGACCCTTAGGGTCATTTCGTATGCAGCGGTCGCCTGCTTTCCGGTAAAGGTGGTTTAGAATAAAAAATACTGTTTCCGGTGACCTTTCGCACTAAAATTTATAAGATATTTTAAACTTATTTGGGGTATTAAATATGGCTTTGCCAATGAATAGATATAATTTGATCGACGGCCAACTGCACTCTTCAGTGCAGATGCAGAGTGCACTCCTCTTTATGCTATAATAATCGATCCTAGGATATTAGGCCCCCTTCCTAGTGCGTCCAGTACAACTTGCTGCCAAGTCGCGTCGCTCGACTCGCGTACTCTTGTCTCACTCGCACGGTGCCGGTTAGAATGAGAAGGGTAGATTTTATCGTCTCGCGTCGCTTCTCGGCGTCCGTTGTACTAGCCCACACTTCTTCTCTGCTTGCACCGTGGTATGTGGTCTTAACCTACTTTAGCTAATAAAATGGACAAGGTTAATTTATGCCTTCCGTCATTCGACGAACCATTGGGAAAGTTGGCAAAATAAAATGATATGATATCACAAATTTCACCAATTTAATGACCCATCAAATCGCGACCGAGAACAGTAGCAAATAACAGGTTGTGATAAAGTTAATGCGAAAATAAAATGGCAAAGCCTGGTTTGAAAGCTTTCGCCAAGCAGGAATCTACGCGTTTTTTGCTACAAATGTTATAAAATTGTAGTAAAAGTATCATCATGCACAATTGCACAGCACGTACTAAAATTGGTTTGTTATTTTGTTTTTGTCCCTTCTGATTTAATTTATGAACGGAAGAAAAATACAGTGCTCATTTTGAACTTCTTTCACGAACCCTGATATTTTCCATTTCAATTTTATATGACTTAATTACTTATTCTATTGAATAATAATATTCTAATGTTCATGGATGGCATATCAAGACACAAAAGTAGACATTACGGTTACCTTGTTACAAGCTGTTATGGAAACAAGTCCAATTTGAGCTCCTCTTGAATTACAGAAACCCATACAAAACGCTACCCAACAATTAATCTAAGCGGAATTCCACATCCATTACTTTCCCAAACATAATTTATGAAGATTTATAATTTATTCCGCAGCTAAACTAGTTTCCCCTAGAGAATACATTATAATTTGATTTTAGTTTAATTTTGCGAACAAATTAATTACCTTCCCGACATCGGATAAGACACAGCCGAGAGAAAACAGCGATTCAATGTTTAGTAATACACTGGGGTATTATTCAAGTACGATTTGTGTGTAATCTTGAATTATCTTTGTATTTTTCATGAAATCGGCTTGTCATTACAGCGTGTGGATTAACTACCCCATATGTCTCTGTCGCTTTACTTTCACTAAACATACCAATGGTTGACATCCTCTTTGTCAAATCTATTGCCTTTAGTTAAGATTGAAGTTGCCAAAGGGTCAGAGTCGGACACTGGAATGGGGCCTAGGTACATGGCCAGCACGAGTATCATATATCGATAGATCAGTCACGCAAGTGCGAGGGTGGATGCTTTGTCAACAGCGATAAGCGCACTACAGTTACGTGTCTAAGTATAGCTATGCACAAAGGATCCCGCTGGGTCGAAGTGCATCCGAAAGGGCCCTTATCTAGATAAGATAAGATAAGAGTACAGCTATAGTGAAAAGGCCGTTTTTCACAATTTCAGCTCCCACCGGATTCATTAGAGATAATTGGATATAGCTTGACTCGGGTAATTGTTAATTAGGCGTCTTGAAATATTTAGATAAGTAATGGGCGCACATTCGACTTTTTATCAGAAGTGGGATAGAGTTGTTTTGTTGAACAATTTCATTTTAATTTTAATCCAATACTATCCCTTAGAACATTCACTATTCGATAAACCTGCCCGGCAAGCACGACAGGAATTATGGTTGTGTTTTACGGCCTAAATGTACAGAATCGCCACGTAAAATGTTACCATAAAACGGATCATGCTACTAGAACTGAGGCGCGTTAAAATGTTATTGAACACAATTTTGATGGTAACGGCTTTGCCAAAATTAGATTTTATGAACATATTGGGTCTATCCGATTCACATTAAGCAAATTAAAAAGGGATCGGTTGTTCCGATAAAGCGTGACAATGACTTACCTCCAAAGGTTTTTTTAGTGATTCATTGGAACCAAGTATTTTGTAATCATTTGCAAATACATTTCAGTGTCATTTCGATGTAACCTTGGTTTTGTCATGTACGTTGTTTCCTTATTTAAATTGACTTTATTGGAAATTAATGCAAATATTACAACCGCGGTTTTTACACGATTTTTACATTGAAATGACGTTTTATCTACCATTATTCGATACATAGTTTAAAATGGAATACAATACTGTTTTCGACAATCTTTATCATATATTGGTGAAGACACTTAAGGGCCCATGTGCACCGCGTGTATTAAAAGCGCAGTTCGATCGCTCATTTGTTGCGATCTACACGTAATTCGATACTAACACGCGCCGCCCGGCGCGCGGTTTAAAAACGCGGTGTGCATAGGCTCTAAACGTTAGAAAACTTTTAAGTTAGGACGTGAGAAGGTAACTAATTAAACTCCAATCGATTTATATCACACTTACATTGTTTTTCCCACTCACGCAATTAATGACATTGTCAGCTGTAATGACTTCGCGTGACTAACAGACAAAGCCACCTAAAGCGATTAGTGATGGCTGTGTTTAAAGCCTAAACAATGACTTAGACGGGCGCTATTTGGATAACATTAATGTTTACGGCTCTTGATTCTTACAATAATGTAGTTTTAACTGCTGTAGTGCGACAAAACTATGGTAATATTGATATGATATTCACACTTACATGATATGCATGATACAAGAATAATTATAAGAGAACATGTACAATCACAGTTATATCTAGACACGCGGCAGCGTCACATAATAAATAATATGGTAGCGGGTGAAGCCAAGATCAAGTCTGATGTCTTCAAGGCAAGAGCGAACAGGCATTTTCTGGGTGACCGTGATCCATCTTAAGCCTTGTCTTAAACTTTCCATCAGGTTAGACGAAAGTCAAACGCCATCCCATTTTTATTTAAAAAATTACAACACAACACAATACAAATACTCTTTATTGTACACCTCAAAACACGAATCAAACATCGCTAAAGAGCGATCTCTTCCAGACAACCTTTGGGTAGCGGAGAAATTGCAACAATAACAAATTTGTAGGTTACAAAAAAAATAACGGTTGTGGTTCAGTTTTATAAAAAATCTAGGATAAAATCAGGGACATATATATCTATTCAATAACGAAATTGTTACAAAATAATCAATATTATCATCGGCTTTATACTTGCCCCCGCTAGGCATAGGAATCGTATTACGGACAACGGATTTAATCTTCCTGCCTTGTATTTTTAACCGACTTCAAAAAAAGGAGGAGGTTCTCAATTCGATTGTATTTTTTTTTTTCAATGTTTGTTACCTGAGAACACCGTCATTGATGAGCCGATTCGTATTTTTTTTTGTAAGTATATGCTTGCAGGTGGGTCTCATTTTTTTTCAAAAATTCAATTGGATGATGGGATCCATGAGAAATTGATGATTGACGAAAATAGCGGTATTTAAAGGCTTGTATATGACGCATGTTGAACTGTGCTATTTTTATGCAGTAAAGTACAGCTACATTGCCCGTCTATCTCGGATTTTTTTTTTAAACTGTAATAGATAACCATTCAAAACGTGTCATTTACATTTATAAACTCTTAACCTGTCTTTTGTCAAATATCAAATCAAATCATCAAAATTAAAATGAATTTTTGATATTGTCAAATACATTTATGCTAGAATATGCGGCACTGGAACATAAGTTTCATAAGCTCGGCCTACCCCTTTCGGGAATAAAGTCGTGAATCAATGTATGTATCTTGTCAAATATCTATTAGTAGATACTCAAGAAGGGTCAATAAACTAATTTAGTATCATATCTTCCTTGGCATGGAAGAAATCTTGATATGTCAAACATTATGATTTAGATACGACATTCTAGATTTGAAACTGTAGTCAATGCGTGCACGCAGCTGTGGGCAAGTTCGCGTGTGATTGTTTGCATCGATCGTGTTTAGTTTTCAAGCACCATTAGCCACAGAAATCGGACTTTTTTATATAGCAACCCTGTTTGAAATAGGGTTGCTACGCTATTACATGTCGAAGGGTGGTAACGAAAGAACTGTACCGGCGAAAGCAATTATGTTAAAAAATAATACGCAATATACGCATATACGCCGTATATATGAATTATGAATATACGCCGTTGAAGTACTTTTTCAATAATTATGGTCTGTAACACTTCACTATGCTAGTTCTTTCGTAACTAAAGTGCCTCATTATCGAGACACGTCAATCGTTCAGGCGGAGTTTTCTAAACATCTGGAATTGACTCTTATGTCCCACTCATTCGAATCGTTAAATACACGAGTGAGAGGGACAGAATTTTCGAACTCCCCACGATACTTAGCACCGTCACAGGATGTCCTAATTGTAGCGTTGAAGTACAAGTTAAATTAAACCAGTTCGGAATTGCGAAATGAGTCCAAAGACCTTTGTTCTTGTGAGAAATCGGAGGATTATGTTCTCAGGAGTATAACCCTATCAGTGATTTAGATTTGTTATTAAAAGGACGTAAATATGGTAACTTCCAAATTCATTACACCTTTTTTGAAGGAGCGATGTTCTCTTCTGTACGTTTTTGTATGTCTCATATTTTTATTCATATGATTCGAGTTTTATACTAAACAGGTGTTCTAACATGTGTTACCGAAAGGTAATAGTTTATGGTGTTCATTAGAATTTTAGGTGTTGGTAATTTAAGCATGAGGTTGTGAGGTAGTGGTGTAAATAGAAATTGCAGTTTTTGTTTAAAAATAACGTGGTTACTCATCGAAAACTTAAAGGTCAGGTTATAAAATTACTTTTAATGTGGTGGTAAAAAAGGAGATACAATTAACTTTTTATAAGATTGCTACTATCGAGTTATATGTGGGCCTTGTAGTTGGTTTGTTGAGCGTTGTTTGTATTCGTACAATGTCCCGGTATTTTTCAATCATGGAGGACGCCACGAGTCAGTTCGAACAATTTAATCACATGCGGAATCCATACGTGAATGTCGGAATCGTGCTAATACGTGAACTGCGTTCTTTAGGGATTAACCCCCCTGGGCTCGATTCGAGAAATACGAAACGCATTACAATTTGATTTCCGTGTGTTTTGAGAGCTCGCTTCCACTTCTCAGCGCCGTATCAGAACTTGCCAGCGCAACACATTGAAATCAAATCGTAATGTATATACGTAGATTGTCTCTAATCGACCCCTTGGATGCGCGCCAAATCGGAGTTTCAGCAGTTACCTTCAGAATAAGTCAGTATCATAAAGCTGTCATTACTTCAGTGGTTGATTTTTATTTATTGATGGATGATCCTGGGAGGTATCTCCTCACTATTCATCTGTCAAGAGACTAGAGCATCTCCTTACCCCCCGTTCCCACTATGTCGTCTGTCGGGACGATTTTTTATCGTGTATCGTCACCTCATACAAATTGGTGTCCGACAAGTGTGAACAAGCTTCATATAAAATGTTCTCCCACTACGACACACGATAAGAAATCGTCCCGACAGGCGACATAGTAGGATGGGGCTTACACTTCGATGGAATACTACCGGAATATTTTTTCAGTACGTGAAAGGATAGCACAATAAAATTGTTCTTATGTCCCCTGTCTCATGCGGCAAATCTTCTTCCTTGTCGATACGTTCTTGTCAGAACGGTCGTGATCGTTATGAGGGGCGAGCAGATGTCACTCGCTTCACGTTTTCATCCCATTTCGATCTATTCTCGGTCTTCCTGGCACACTCATACAATTGACCGCCCACAGCAGATTTGATCTGGTCTGTCCACCGCACCCGACCGCGCGGAAGATCACCCTTCCGCGCGGTCGGGTGCCCTCCACTCTGCCTTGCAAAACAAGACGCTCGATAAAGTCGCAGTCTCGCCTCGTCTTGGTTCCATAGGGCCAATTGAAATGGTAATGTCACTGGCGTTCTGGCAGTTTTTAGAAACTTTTATTTAGTTTCACCTGTCCCGATGTTTGTCATCAATTCTTGCAAGTTAAATTTGACCCATTTCCCGGTGACCGATTGAGCTGAAATTTTGGGTATAAGTATACTTTAGATGACAATTCAATATTATGGTACCATCGAGCTGATCTGATGATGGATGGAGACAGAAGGTGGCCATGGGAATTCAGTACTTAACCGAAGTAACCCCGTTGAGTTTCGGCTCGTTAGAATCGACTCAATGATTAGTTGATGATGGTATACAGAAAAGTACAGTCGGCAATAAAAGCTTGTACCAAAAATGATTTTTTTGACAGCAACGTTTCTTTTCCGAAGTGTTTTCGGTTATGTGATATTACATCATAGATATGTCAGAAAGTGTAAAAAAAAATCCGCATTGAGCACTAGTTTACTAAGTCTTCAAAAGTTATGAACAATTATCCTGCCACGGTTTAATGAAGCCTTATGGAACTTAAGAGTTTTATCAAATTAAAACCTCCAAACTTTATAAGGATTATTATCAAACACCGGTTTGGCGGGGGCAAATCTGTACTGACGTTTAATAGTGCGAGGACACATTAAACTAATTTTATTAGTTGATATCGATAAAAAAGACGTACAACCGTTGGGTAATTTCAAGAATTTGAATGAAGAAGAAAACTACATACACAAAAATAAACTTTTTGCGTAATTAACTTTTTAATAGGTATTTAATATAATTTTCATAATATACAATCAAAATTTTCTCCACATTTTCAGACTTTAATCTTCGTCGCCTGGGTGACAATATCCATTTTAGCCAACTAAATGACCTTTCTAGGTCACCTGTAGTAATTGGAGCAAATTCAAATAATTTATAGTATTGATGAATTTCTGCTATATGACTCAAGTTCTATTTCTTTTCCGATAAGTATAAATGAAAGAGGTTTGCACATAGTTAAACGTATTCAAACTTAGCCATTAGTTTAGTTATGATAATGATGGTTAAAAATTTATTTTTATCGATGTCGATAAACTTAGTCGATTTTTAATTAATCACTAGCACTGGTACATTTTTGCCCCCGCCAAACCGGTGTATGATTATTATTGAACTTAAGCCGTAGCAAAAAAACATTACAAAAGGTTCTTGTCACTCCACGACTTGTGAAACGATCGGATTTGCCGAAACCGGAGTGACATTATCCGACAGGCGTGGTTGGCCGAAAAACTGAATAAAGGTAAATGATCTCATTATAGGTTTCTCCGGGTACGCACTTGCGTAATTAGTTACTGTTTTTGCGCCCTTTGAATGCTTCATGTGTCGAGCGGCAGCGGCGGTGCGCAATAAATAAATATTTGCCGACAATCTTACACAAATCGATGTTGTCCCAAAGTAAGCGAAGCTTGTGCTATGGGTAATTTATGATTTATAAATATTGTGATCTAACTAGAAAAATCAAATTAATTTGACATATTAACTATTATAATTAATATTATTTTTTACATGTAAAATTTTATATTTCATTAATAAATGAGTATGAGTACGAGTATGAGTAATAAAAATACTTATATGGATCAATAAATACTTAAATACATAGAAAACATCCATGACTTACGAAGAAAATATTCGTGTTAACACAAATAAATGCCCTTACCGTTATTCGAACCCAGGACCTCTTGCTTCGTAGGCAGGGCCGTACAAACTAGGCTAAAGCGGTTGTCAAGCTTAAAAAAACTTGAGAACGAGAGGCCGGGCTCTGATCTCCCGCTCTGGTGCACCGCTACCGCAGCCGCTCGAAGTCGTGGCCGGCCCCTAAGTGCTCCACGTTAGCACATACCAGCTAGTTATCAGAGAGTGAAGAGACTATAGTGGCTGAAGTATTAAGCCTAGTAAAAATTCTGCTGAGCCGGGAGACTAAAGAAATACATTCAATTGCAGGACATTCGCTCCTTATACTTTTAAAGCAGATAACCGTTCCAGCATGTCTTATACCACCTGGCGCAATCAATGGGTTAAATGCGTAAAGCTTAATGAGTCTGGTGGATTGCTACAATTCCAAGCCATAAAAGTTTATTTTGACGGGCCGTAACTGCAAATTATGGCTTTATGTATCCGGAATTATACTTTTCACAAAGCAAATTATGCACTTGTGCAGTAAATATGGAGACCTTGCGAAATGCTAATGTTGTAAATATACCTAATGTAATGTGGGTGTCACGAATACATGCTTTCTATTTCTATTTAATGATTTAAGAAACTAGCGTGATATTGCTTACGTTGTGCCATATTCAGAATTTATCATTTAGTTATAATTATCGAATTATACTTCGACGATTTTCACACTAAACAAGAGTTATGAATTTTGGAACTCGTATTTCTATTAGTGGATTGAAACAAATCTCTGCAGTCTATTAAGAATCTCCATTATATACTCAAATCACCTTAAGGATGCATATTGCTTTTTGCAACAGTGCCTTTTGCCTGTTGCCTGATTCCAAAAAATCGCGTTAAATTGTAATAAAATAGTCTCGTTACAGTTTAACAATGCCCATAACTCGAACCGACCAGACAACGTTGACATTTTGAGAACGTCAGATTAAAAGGTCGTATAATCTCGGCATAAATAAAGACGCAATCACATTTCTGATTCGCACCCGGACCTGTGTCATGTCACAAAAAAGCGTATAAGCGGTCAATCATGAAGAGATATAATACCTTTATAACCAGCCAGTGTATCCGGCTTGCGCAAGCGCTGATCTGCGCGCGCATTGTACCCGCGCGGGTAGAAAGTAGGCGTTTTGCGTACCTTTAATTTTTTTGGCACACGCGTCAACTTTTTGCTGGCATGTGACGCGTTGCCAAATGTAGAGCTTATGATCCGTTATTGTAATTGTGGTATGTAAATGGGATCCTTTTGTGTCGTTTTTTTTGTGTTTTTCATGTCATAACGGTCAGTCAAATTAAATGCAAATGGGCTTAGATCTCTACACCCTACTTAAAGCCGTTATTGTTTCTATCTATACAACGTAACAGATAGATAATTAACCCAGCCGGTACACCATTAGTTAGATATACATATTTTCGTAGTCGCGTTGAAGCTGCAGACGCGAAAAGTACGCAACCCAGCAGAAACAAGCCTCCCCCGGGTTACCACTGCATTAAACCTCACTAAGTTACTGAGCGTGAATTTCGACGTGCACATATGTACTTTAGATTCGTTCTGATAAAATGCCTACAACGCTAGACATAGATTTTTCATCTCCGCACAACAGTCTACGCTAAACTCAACCTCATCCCTACGTGCTAGAGTATGTTTTCGGTTGTTTACATCCCTCGTCTGGTGTCGATTGCTTTTCACACTACAGAATATGATTTGAAGCGGGGAAAGCAATGCGCTACTGCTTTCTCGCACTGCATGGCTGTGTTTTTTATCGCCCTAACGAGATCCGCGTCTGCGGGGTGTAGATACAAGATACGTCGACTTTTTCCATTTTCTGTTTAAACTGACTGTACCGAAGATCCCTGGTGTAAACTGGAAATGTTAGAGGGGAAATTCGAAATTGTATTCTTGGATGGGACGACATGAGTCAAGTCAAGTTTCCAATACAGTTTTTTTTTGTGTTGCCTCGCTCCGTGCCTAGTCCTCGCTTCCCATTTAATACTGTTTCATTATAATATAGTAAGTCTGATTACTAAGTAATGACCAGTGATCATAACTTTTGTAGCATTCTTGGAGCGGCGTAATGTTTGTTAACGGAATTGGTATAGAGAATATCAATCAAAATTGTTAATTAAGGTTAATATTAACGTTATTAA
The DNA here is from genome assembly GCA_947049275.1 of Epinotia bilunana. NCBI lineage: Eukaryota > Metazoa > Arthropoda > Insecta > Lepidoptera > Tortricidae > Epinotia > Epinotia bilunana. The sequence goes on along the minus strand of OX346275.1, from coordinate 8,109,754 downwards.
CGCTAATTAAGCATTAGTATTGAAATTCTTTATACCAATTCCGTTAACAACACTACGCTGCACCAAAAATGTTACAATAGTTACGGTCACTGGTAATGACAAATATTTACAGCAATGAGAACAAAATTCCTTTGTAATTCGGAAAATCTTACATGACAGAAAAAATCTACAGCAACCTTTTCAATATCCTCATTTGGTAAAAAATCATTTATGCTACGCAAATTATAGGTACTATTATTTTATGTTATTTTAAACTTTAATCCATGAATTCATATGCGTTCTAATTTAGACACCTTTATTACTACGCTCCAAAAGAAAACTGTTACGATTGTTATTCAGTCATCTCATCAGTTGGAAAGAAGCTAACCACGGTCATATCATTCGTAATTTCCAACCGCAAACCGAATGGAATAAATGACACCATCGGTATCAAAAAAAGTTGCACATTATTATTTTCGCTTGCATAATGTGGGGTCAGTAACGTAACCCAGGATTGGACACTTAATAGGTCGATGCTCTGAAACGCATGCCTGTGGACGTAGTGCTATTAAATGAGGTGAAATAAATGAGCTCCCTGTGGGATTTCAATTGTTCTTCTAAAATCGTGGTCGGAGAATGAGAAATTAATGCTCATTTACGAGTAGGTACGCATATAATTCAGGAAACGGAATTAAACCCAGATGTCTCTCGATGTCCATCCCCAATATTTATTGGGTTGAATTCGGCATGTTTTTTGACATGACAACCATATCATTTTTAACCATCATTGGCTACCATAAATAAACCTGCTCTTATTTATATATTAGGCAGCCTATTAGGTGTTTTTGTACGGTCAGTGTCCCAGACATATTGTTACTTTTGCACCTTATTCGTTTCTAGTAAGGCGAAAAATGTATACATCTCTTTTTTTTAAATTTAGCTTCTCAAGTTGGGCTCCCAATTAAATACCAATAATGTATACATATCTTGGACGTTGTGTGTTGGGAATCTTAAGAGATGTTTATTTTACAATAATACCAATTTAACTTAATACTAATAGGCGAATAGCGTATAGTTCGAGATGACCTATCTATACGATTAGGTATCTATGAAATGAACTATTGTTCATTGAACTGCGAAGAGCAGATACATCTGCATTTTATGATCAGGTTGTCATACATAATGCAGTATACGATATAATGTAACCTTTCATAATCATTATTTGACCTCACCGTAAGCGCTTATTTGAGTACACTTATGTATTACGTCACATGTCAGTCACTCATGTTTATGGCGTTTATGTCATGGCTTATGGTAACAGTAGTTAAAGTCCCTATTACCTACACACACTACTTACCTACACAGTGAATGATTTAGTGGCCGTTTACGACTTGACGTATTAAATGACGAAAGATGCAGCGACGTAAGCAAGTTTCTAGGAAAGCTTCAGAACGTGCTGTCAAGTCAATTGTTTAGTAGACTCAGTAGACTTCCTAATCATAACATTGGACCTTTCCCGGATGACTGTCTTGGCATCAGCGTAGGTAATATGAATATCCGATCAGAGAATGCTCCATTTTCTTGTTCTGACCTTATCCTGCACCAAACAAACGATTATTTTAAGCCCAGTGATAGAGGCCATATGGCATTAAGTCCGCCATCCCCGCCATGTCCTGTCCGGTCCGATCCTAGAAATTTTCGGGCGGGACTGGCCATACATTACACACCCTACTGTCTATGTGCGTTATTAATTGGGTCCCATTTGGCTAAAGTGAACTATATTCTTTTTCTCACTTGTATGACGCTAACTATACCTCATTGATCTCAAACTATTTAGCAACAAAATACTGTTCCGCACCCAGTTAAAACTTAAATGTTTTACTGAATTCAATTAGAGTTATATTCAGCCATGAGAATAATGATAGTAAAATAAAATATAGTATTTTCAGTAAAAAAAAACTATATTGTAGTTTCGTCACATGTGTTAGTGTTGTCACGAATCAACAGCCTGGTCCGTACATTTTTCCGTTGGATCCTCATTCGATATTCAAGTGCCTTTTCAACGTTAATGATGTTCGTTGGGAATTTTATAGCATTTTCCCCGTGTTATGTTGTAAACTATAAAATCGCTCGTGTACATATGTACGAAAATCGTACATATGTACACGAGCGATTTTATATTGCATTTTTCTGACGGGGTGAGCACCAACTTACGATTACAGACCGATCCATAGAAACATGTCAAACTTTCCATATATGCAGATTTTAACGAACACCGCTCACCATTACAGACGGTTTGGTGCAACCCACACTTAGTCTCATATCTGAGAAAATTCGTTTTCTCTATTTTCACCCGAGCAGAGCTCTGCCGCCAGGTAGCTACTATTTTTTAACCAACTATGCAATAGCGATAGACAACAGAACCCGGGCTGCAGTGTGCCTTCCCGCACTTTTGAGTCGGCAATCGTGCGTGGCCGATCGTCCGGCCGATTGCCCAATTCGCTGCACATGAAGCCACAAAGGCCGTAATTTCCTGGAGATTCTGCTTTTAATTACAACGGCTTGGCTAAGGACTCGTTATTGGAGATATGAAGTGCACAGCCCTTTCGTTAGTGTTTCATGCATCGTTTATCAAGGTTTTTACCCTCGTTGGGCTAAAATAGCTATATTCTTTGGGGGTAACTGAGTTAGTATCTAAAATGCATGAATAGATAGAGGGTATTAGGGGCTATTTAAAGCGGATAAAGTTACCTTAATATGTTACAGCGGTATTTATATTGCAAAGTTTAGGAACCACCACTGGCCATAACTATAACAAGCCTTATTGAGCTTACTATGAGACTAGGTCGATCTGTGTAAGTTTGTCCCCTAATATTTATTATTTATTACTCGTTTAATGATTACATCGTCATAAGTAAAACTTGAACACAAAATGTTTCTGCTTTGTCGGTTATTAATACGATGAGGACGGTTTTTGTTTTTGGTAATTGTATTGTGCTTATACCGCCTTTTTTACCAACCTTTATTAGCTAGTTTTGGCTGGGAACGATACAAAATACGGTTGAATATAAATGGTACAACGGATCTCTTCTGATTCAATCGATTTCATATCCGAAAAGCAATCCATTGGTAATTTATGATGAAAAGAGATATAGATTTCGATTTATTTATTTCACAATTACAATTGCACATAGTAAATGTTTACGAATTTATATAATGATCGTCAGTTGTTAAACAATGTCATATTGAGTACTTTTAAATTATTATACCTAATTATACATTGTTCGATTGTTTCATCCATGTAATATAACATAACTGCTGCTGCTCCGCAGTTTGGCGAAATGATGTATTTACGGTACACATATTTTATATTTTCATGTTAAAAAAAAAAAAAAAACGGTAGAAATGTTCGGTTGCTCATCAACAGCTTCACCTACTTCACGCAAAAAAAAACTGTAACAAATTAAACATTGATTATTTTAAACGATACAAGCTTTACCAGATGTATACATATGCCCACAACCCTTTGTTTCTCGGTTGGTTAAAAACAAACACGCCGAGCTAGAAATGTAGAGACCGAATAGTAAATAAATAGTTATTTGTACATTTTCCAATTCGGTTGGTTTCTATGGACGGAGTCTCGATGAAATATTGCCGCTGCTATATTATTGATGGTTTCCAGTATTGAGGCACGGGCAATATTTGAAGCAAATAGCCAGTAAATCAATTAATTTCACAGCAACTTAGTGTTTACTTGAAGCTACAGTAAGGGTAACATCAGAGGGCTAATTGTGTAAGTTTTCGAACGAGCGTAAGAACAACTCGGCCGTCATTTTCTCAAGCAAAAATTTACGTTAGATCAAAGTTAGTACGAAACGTGGCGCACCGACCAGCTAGATTATAGTTTGTGAGATCTTACTTTTCACGCTTAAATCGTTGAACCGATTTTGATGTATGAATATAGTTTGAGATCCTGGGAAGGACATGGGGTAGTCTTTATCCCGGAAATCACTCCCTAAGGGGGTGAAATATGGGAGGCGGCATGTATGGAGCTACGATATAAACTAGTTCCACGTGGATGGAGTCGCGGGCAGAAGATAGTTTTATCATATATTCATAATTGGATGATGGTTACGAAAGACATACCAGTACTTACGGTTGGTCTCACAAGGTTCTAAAGTGAAGTGGCTGAACACCTTTGTACAGTGTTGCTTTAACGTCATGTTTATACTGCCATACGAAATTGTTAAATGGATGAAAGTGACAAGGTACCAAGGCACATCTTGGTACCTTATACCTAGCTACTTATGAGCTTAACTTTAAAACACAAAGCTGTAGGATTTTGCAATTTCAAGAAACAGAAATTCTGTTTGAATGTATCTAAATTGATTGCATTTAGATCATAAGTATAATGCTGTGAGGGCTCAGTACTACTATGTAATATTATTTTCATGTTCATTTTATGTTATGCCTTCCTGTGTTTACTGCAAAGATACTAACTAAACAACTTATACAATTTAAGATACTTATACCTACTCTGTATTATTCACAGTTTTCTATCTTACTACGATGCCTTAAGAACTTAACGCGGTTAATAACGAATATAATTTAAACGTATGTTGTCCAGTAGGTGTGACATTAAAAATAGTGTAACTGATAGTTAACGCTATCTCGCGTATCTTATCTCTTATCAGTTAGACGTAGTGACCTCGATTACCTGCGGTTAGAAATGTTTTGATAGCTCAAATATGTCGTTATTTAGTCCATTACACTGCTATGATCCTAAAACCAACATGGATTCAATTTAACTATATAATTTAGGTTCTAGTCTCAAAACGAGAAAAAAGTCCCATTCTCAATCTAATTTGCATTTTCTAAGGTGTAACTTCTTTTACCCAAGGCTTGACCTAGACCATCTTTCAATAACCAGGGCCAGCTATACTTCAGTGCACACGGTATGGCCGTACATTTAAAACTTAAGTTCGGCTTTGCGAGCTCATCAGAGAAAATTATAAGGTTCGCCGACGTCGGAAACGACAAAGAAGACTATAATTTATTTGATTCTAGCTTCCGCCCGCGACTTCGTCTGCGTGGGCTCGGGATAAAAACTATCCTATATTTTAATCCAGGCTATAAACTATCTTCGTGCAAAATTTCATTCAAATCGGTTCAGCCGTTTAAGCGTGATTGAGTAACAAACATCCAAACATCTAAACTTTCGCATTTATAATATTAGTAGGATACACATCATTTCCGTAGTGTGTGTGAGACAGGAGTCGCTGAATCGCGCGCGACGCGACTTGGCAGTAAGTTGGGTAGACCCCTCTGATGTTGCTCGTTTATTTTTCTTTCCAGAGTCGGCAACGCTAGTTTTAGCATGTATGCGAGTTTAAAAATATATGCCTGTTTCTTTGGCACGCTCTGCCGCCTAAACCGCTTGGAGGATTTTGGCATATGCGGTATTATTGATCATTATTGGGTTGTGAGATCGTGCTCCTAGCTTATTTGTAGCCTGACATAGGGAATACTATTAAAGTAAAATTAATCGGGTCCCATATTCCCAAATCTTAGCTTATATTAGGAGTGAGAAGACTCGCGTCAGACCTTGACTCGAGTAATTCCGGCTCGACTCACAACTCTATCAACCTCACGTGTTCCCCATAAGCGAGCAAGTACTCTGGTACTGAACAATAATAAAGAAAATCATAATATCCTGAAACTGATAACCTAATACGTCAATGAGATAGGTCATGTTTTAATCTGTCCATACGTAGGAGGTGCATGTTTTCTTCAAATGAATCATGTTGTTACAGGAAGTAATTCCTTATGACATTACTTAAATTACATGCTATTTAAATGCTATTCGACGTACGTGATGGAAATTCTGACAATGTCACACATATTTGCTTATAGAATAATTGCCAATGGTGTACTACTATTGTTTCGTATTTATTGTGCATTTGGGGAATTGGTCGTTACATATTTAATAGGACCACAAAGACTTTTTTCTGTGCCAGCTATCTTAGCCCATCAATACTATCATCAATTAGAAACCGAAATTGTTGCATATAATAAATACGCCTGTTTCCCGAAGGGATTGGCAGAGCTTATGGATTTCCACTTGCTACGATTTTAACCAAGTTTTCTTGTTTTTTTATGAAGAATGTCATTAATATGCATGAATGTCATAAAAAAACTTAGGCCTACGCCGTAGTGCCTGCTACACATCATAAGCACCTAATAATCTAAGTAGTAATAAACTTTCCTTGCAGAATGTAAATGCAACGGACATCAAGATGGTAAAAATACTAGAAATAAAATGCTAGCGTGCGAGTAGGAAAGTAATAGTAGTTATCTTTTGTCGCGTGCTAACTGTAAACATATATGGAACGTGTTTTAGATTTACATGCAATTTAGTAGGTATTTATTGAATTCGTTTTTATAGTTACTGGTAACTCCAAGTTAATATTTCCTGTCACTATTAAAATGTATCAACCCTGAACAATTATCCTTAAGAGCAATTACAACTAATTAGAAGCTGGCCATAAGAACCGCGCTTCTAGCTATCTAAATGCCGCATCTTATTGAGTGTGGAAACGAGACGCATCTGAGGTTGGTAAAAAGTGACCGTGTTAGGCATTAGAAACTGTTATAATATGTCGTATAATATATAATATTATGGAGTTAGTTAAGAATCAGCCAGGATTTAAAAAGCAATGTTTTAAAGAGATACGGCTCATAATTTTGAATGAGAAAACACTACAATAAAGAGTTTTTGTCAAAAACTTCATTTTTGGTACAAGCTTTTACTGCCGACTGTACTTTTCTGTATACAGTCACCAACTACTCATTGAGACGATTCTAACGAGCCCAAACTCGATGGGGTTATGTGGTTTTATTACGGAGTTCCTATGGCCACCTTCCAGCTCCATCATCAGATCAGCTCCACGTCATCATAATATTGCATTGTCACACGATTTGCATATTCTTGCAAAATTTCAACTCAATCGGAAACCGGGAAGTGGATCAAATTTAACTTGCAAGATTTGATTACAGACAGACAGGCAGACAACGGGACAGGTGAAACTAAATAAAAGCTTGTAAAAAAAGAACTAGCGGCGCGTTGGTGGACTGGCTAAAGCCACGTTGGTCTAGTAAAGAAGAGGTATTGACTTCGACTCTGTTTGCTTTATCATTGAATGGTTTAAAAGGTTTTTCTGTGGTTTCTTCTTCTTCATTTAGTTTTGGGTTTCTGTGGACATGCTGTATGCTTAGTTTTGGTCGATTCTAATTCATTTTAAACAACATTGCTTAAGTCAGGGAACAATAATGCTAGGGTTCAATTCAAATATAACAGTAGGAACATAAAACATTTGCATCGAACTGAAAGAAACACATGTACAACCGAGGGGTAAACACGTAACGTTTCTAACGAGCGTTAGAACAATTCAACTGTCGTTATCTCATACAAAAATTGACATTTAGATCTACCTGACGCGCGTACAATGCGTTACGTGATCGACCTGCAGATGACTAAACGTAGTACATAGATGCACGTTACTATAATATCGTTTATCTCTACACTGCAAACAAAGTATCAGTAGTCGAGTATGGATTATCTCAACACATGACATGATATTATACTAATACTATCCATGTTAATGTGATATGCAGTTCCGTTAACTGATTGACAAGTCACGGCTCAGACAGCTGACTATATACACCTCCGATGTTAAAGTTATGAGTACAACTCTTGAAAAGGTTGGATTGAAAATGGCTAAAATGCTTCGTGCACACAAAGGGGTACGGAAAACAAATTGTAATTTCCGGAGATGAAGTTGCGAGACTGAAGCATTCAATGTATTGACCTTGAATGCTTCAGTGCCATTGGGCTGCTGTCATCATTAGGAACATAAGAGCCTAGCTCTTGTCGGCGGAGTCCATATATCTCTCTTTGACAGCCTGATACGACACGACGTTTAGTTTTTCCTTAATTTGGTCCATATATGTTATATATGGTTTAGCTGTCCTGTAAATCTTTATTAACATAGGGGTTATCCTACATATTGATAAAGAAATCAGCTAAAAATAACCAAGCCCCGTCGGAAGCACATCACGTTCGCGGCAAATCATGACTCAATAATTGTAAGAACTAAAACCCATCCAGCATACTAATTAGGGGCAGGTAAACTGTATGAGTTTACTAAACAGTGAATTCTTTGTGAGAATATGAGGTCCTTCTTAGTCATCTTTTGGGTTTGAGAGTATGTAGGATGAGTAAAAGTACTAACGCCTTGGCCACGACTTTGGTCTTATTAAGGTGTCTTAAGCTACCTGCGGCAGCGGTTTTTCTAATTCATTGCGCGTGATACCAACTAACCACAGTGCGTTGCGCGTCTCGACCGCGCAATGAACAGATAAAACGGTGCCGCAGGTCGCTTAAGACCAAAGTCGTGGCCAAGGTGTAAGTGGGTGGGCTTATTCGGCGGATTGTTATTGACGGTAGGTACTTCGAGCGTATTGACGATCTTTCCACGAAACAAATATCGCTTTAGGATATCGGTTTACATTGCTCTCGCGTAAATACAAGAATTTCCCGAATCTAAGAATAATACGCCTAAGATATAAACTGATATATCGGATAAAGGTATTCTGTATCTTTGACACCGATTTTAATTCGTATCAGTAACCTTTTATGCTCGGAATCAGACGATTACCCGAAACGCAATCGTCTGTTAACCTTTTAAATAGCCCATTTAAAATGCATGAGTGGATAATCTTTTGTTAAATCTAACTTGGTCACGACGTCTGCAAGAATCAGGACAACAACGGTCCTTTTCATCCTCATTTCGGCTGTCCTCTGAATCATTAACCCGCACACCCACATTTGTTATAAATTGGTGTCCCCATTTCGCGAACGTTGGCCCAATCAATTCGTCATTATAATCGCAATAGCGTGCGAATAAAAAGTGACACCCACGCTCTGCCAAATATGGCGGGAAAAAACAATGGAAGTCATAACGGCGCGTGCATTGTCAAAATGGCGGAGAAATATGTGTCAGTGGTGGAACACGCGAGGTTGGTGTCAAACAGCGTCAACTGGTTCAACTCTTGAGTTGATTGAACTCTGTCGGGACACATTTCGTCGCCGATGGAAATGGGTCTGAATAATTTACTAAGTGAGGTCGCGAGAGCTTGCGGCAGTTTTTTGCTCTTTACCAGAACATTTAATAATGAAGCAGGTGAGATCGGCGCCAGCGTTCGCTCGCACTTGCAATCTTCTCGCATACTCATATTTTATAAAAAGCTTTTAGGCTTGCGAAGATACCCGCTGATAAATGTTCCGCAACATTTCGAAATCATTTGCGTTTTTTTGGGCATAATATCATCAGACTTTTTATTAATCTGTCGTACACTTCCAAAGTCGAAATCTTAATTAACGTGTCTTATTAATTTAAAGAGCCTTAAATCGACATGAAAGTGCTCGGTACTTAATCTTGAACGAGTTTTTGACGGGAAACCGTTCGAATATATTTAATTACATTCGAGCTCCGTTATATGTCGGTAATCATTGCAAACAGGATGTTTCCTGGCAACGGCGGTCTTAAGGATAGAAAGCGGGTAGTAAATTGGATGTTTGTTTATGTGCTTGTTTATGACAAGTCTGATAAACAAAATTGGTGCTGACGGAAATTTAATGGGTTCATTTCGAAACAACGTCACGTGTTTATTCACGTTTCAAATCATCTTCAGTTCGTGTTTTGAGTAAATGGCACTGGAGATTACCTTATCATCTTATCAAGTAAACAAATCTTCAGATAACCCGGTTTATTTTTTTATTTCAGTCATTATAGATTTTGACCCGTGAATAATTAGTTCTTGGATCTTTTTTTCGTAGGTCCCTCGGGGGGGTCACTGGGAGTGTAAATTCAAAAAGTAGACTGAATAAATTCTGAAAATATCGATCCTACAAGAAAAATTGTTAGGACCAAACTTGTAGAGAATCAAAGGGTCTAGCAAGCTAAGCTAAGAAGATTGGCCCCCGCAAGGGATTTGGTTGCAATTTGAGGCGCAGTAGTGGCAGGTCCTAAGAACACTGTATGCGTAATATAAGCCTTCGATCTTCTTTTGTTTCAGACATCCACGAAAATGTCAAAAAATCAAGGTAATTTTTAAACTGTTATTGTAGCTAAACCAACCATGCGAGAGCAACCAAATAAATTCAGAATTAAGGAGCATAAAATGGGGTTCATAATGCATATTTTCACAGACATTCATTTCCTAGAACTTGGATAAAAAATAAAGTTTTTTTTTTCTGCTCCATTTTTTTGCCACTTCTCGCGGAGACACAACTATCAAAAAAATTACTTGATAAGCCACAATTGTTAAAAAACATTTTGAAAAATCATGGTGCGTCATGTCAAAAAAAAAACAATTACGAACATATGTTTACTATATCATATTATATCATAGTAGTACCTACTACCTAGTGGCAAATGAGTCTGTAGTACAACATCCTCTTTCGTTCATTATGAAACCCTTCCTACAATTTTTGTTCTCACAGTTTTACTGTAAAATCAAAAATGGCCGAGTTATTCAAGAAAAACCGTTTTTCGAATATACACGGGAGCCTGATTCAGTCTTTTAATTTACACTCCCAATGACCCCCCGACGGACCTACGAGAAAAAAATCCATGATAAGTTCTTGTTCACGGGTAAGGTCGGGTTTTTGGATACAATGACTGGACTATTTACCATGCACATTCAACTCAAATAATGTTCACTTTTACGGGGCATGCAGCTATTGATTTTTGACCGTGGTATTTTCGCATAAGGCTTTTTTATTCGAGTAAACGAAGGCAAGTAACATTTTATTATAAGCTGTTTGTAGTGGAAGATTTGATCACTTATCTACACTATCTACACTTCTACACTAATATTATATGAAAGATTTGATTGTTTGTTTGTATTTAGTGTAATTCCTTTAATTGGCTTTCTGTTACATAAGTTATATAACTAGCTTATATTATTATTTTGAATTGTTAGCTGTTAGTTCTCCGAATAATAAATAAATAAATATCATCACTAAGACAAAAATCGCGCCCAACCTACGCTCATTAGATTACCTACCAAGATATCTACTACCATCCAACAAAAAAAAAACTTACGGTATAAAAATGAACGACTACCTGATTCCATGTACCCTGAATAACTTACCTAAAGAATTACTGCATGACTTAACAAGTCATGCAGTAATTCTTACTCACTTAGTATCACAGACGATAGAATCAAGTTCAAAAATCTGTTAAAAAACCTTCCTGACAACTTACATAGCCTAACAAACACATTGTCAGTATTAACCGAATAACAATTATGTACCTAGCTAAACTTAGCTTAATGTTAAGAAGTTAGTAATTAGTTATATTAGTATGATACCTATAGATAGATATTTAGTACCTACTACGTACACGCGGACCGAACCGCGTGATCTCGCCAACTATTAAATAAACCCACGGGGTTTACTATAGTGGCACATATGTTAACATTATAATGTAAACCCTATCTAAATAAATAAATTAAAAAAAAAACATAGTCGTAGTTCATAAACTATTCCATGCAATTTTCTACAACGACGCAATCCGAAACGCTACATTGTATGTGCTTCTTACTCTGGCTCCCTGTTGGAAGACAGTACCTACCATCGACATCACTATTCGTCAACCTTATTACAACGAGATAAGGTTTATTTTTGGATACTCTGTGTCTTCGTTACATTGCAACCGTGATCGGGTAACACGGTTTCCGCAAGGGTCAGCTTTGACGGCGGCTCTGATTGCTGTTTCGGGGTCAGCCAGCGGCCTTGCCTTCCTTCTTAATCTTATGGTGATTTGCAATTAAAGCTAATGGCTGCTAAGTAGGTACTTCAATAAGTAGTCTCATCTGTAGGAAGTGAGCGATGAGTTGGTCTGTAAGGCGTTGAGACAGTGTGAATCTTTGGTAGCGACATAGATTTTAATATAAAACTGTAAAAACTCTGATGAATTTATGTCCAAAAAGCGGGTATCATCGCAAGCCTAAAGCTTTTTATAAAATATGAGCACCGTATAAGAGAAGATTGCATTTAGAACCGATGGCCGTTGGAGCAGAAAGGTTCTCGCGTGTCGACCACATACCCATGATCTGAGGGGTAATCACGTAACGTTCCGAACGCGCGTTGGGACAATCCAACTGTCATTTTTCCATATAAAATTTGACATTTGTATCTATCTAACATGCTTACAATGCGTTACGTGATCGTCCTGCTGGTAAAGGTCGCGGGAGTCCGCTGCATGCGGGTGGCGCCGGACCGATCATTGTGGCGCTCTTTGGGGGAGGCCTATGTCCAGCAGTGGACGTCTTTCGGCTGATATGATGATGATGATGATGATGATGATGATAAAATTACTGTCTGTATCAATGAAAATCTTTCGAATGCTTTGACGCTGACATTGACAGTGTTGAAGGATCATACATTTTCCGTTTCTGTCACAGAGTCAATTTTCAATAGCACTGATCAGTGCCAAGTCATACCACGGATTCCCCTTCCCCATTCAGCAACGAGTTAGCTCCTTATATGTAGTCAGTGTTTTGTTTGTACTTTCTTCTTGACCTTTAAATCCATTAACAAGAAATATGGCCGCTCCCTTTACGACTTCGATTTATATTCGTGTTATTACTCCCAATGGTTCGTTCACCGATGGTAAGCCTGACAAGTCAGCCACTGTAAATCACTCGGTGACCGTATTTAGCATCCAAATTTGACGCAAATATTGTTTATGAGACCCCATTCGTTACTTCATCAAAAATAATGATGAAGCCAATCAAGCTCATTTGCCAAAACAACTTGCATACATTTCGAAAAAAGCAAATTACCAGTATAATCTAGATAATAATACTATACGATATGTGCTCTTGAGTATACTTTAATAGGAACATGTTAAATTAACGAAAATACACAAAACTTATTATAACTATATCTAAAACTATACTACTTATAAAATAAAATAACCTACAAATAAAAGATTTGCCCCAGTTCGCCGTCGCTGGACAACGTGTCCAGAAGGCTGGCAGCATTGCCACGTTGGATGGCAATGCTTTATCCTCTGTGCGAGGTATGAGCCAGCCCTCCGGTCACGCGTAATTTCGGCGAGTCGCTTCGAGCACTCCTTAAAGACCCTGTGGGCACTTTCCCCCCAAGGTCCCTAAGGTCTCAACCCCAAACGGCTCAAATATGCAACCACTGTTAATGTTTGCATACTTGGGCCGCTTAGAGCTCTTGAGTACCTATACTAATTCTCAAAAGCGTTCCAGTGCAAATACATCACGACAGCGGCAATTGAACGTCGACCAATCAGAACCGAGAAAGGAATTTTGAAAAAACAACGAGTCGTTTTACAAGGCTCATGTGTAACGGTAAAAAAGTGCATCTGACGCCTCGCAATTGCTTGATGAGTGCAGAATGAAACTCGTCTGGTTATTAAATTGATGCAATTGTTTTGCATCAACCGTGTAATCAAGGTTTGCATTTGTTTCGTGAACTTGTCTGGAGTATTCTTATTTCTAGAATGATGTGCAAGTTGTGGAATGTTTTCAAAAATATGAGAAGCTTCTCGGAAAGTTTCATAAGAATTTAAGAAAGTTTCTGTTTTGGGAATTTCTATAAAGGTGACAAATTACCAAAATCTTTCCATTGGGAAATTTTCGAAACTTACCGCCGGCACATCAGTACCTTCTTAGAATCGCAATTGGAACGAGGTGTTTTTGTTCTTAGGTTCACGTTTTACGATCTTAAACTAGTGGCTCTGTGAGCTGTAGAACTCCTCATGATCTTCCTGTCTTTGTTAAAAAAATAAAATAAAGAAAAAGTGACTCGACAAAAAAAAAACTATATAATTAACGAACCTGCTCATAAAACTCCACGGGAATCGGTTGTGGAATGCGACCTGGAGAGAAGAACAGCGGGAAAGCGGTAGATCCGGACATCTGGACATACAGATGATTTTCGGCCCAAGCTGACGCATAGAACTTCGTTCGCTTCGCTCGCTCGTTCGATTATTGGTTATTTCTTATCATATTTGGAGGATTTGGAAGCTCTTGAAGTTGAACTCAACAGGAACTTAAGTGCAATATTGTTCTTATTTTATATAATTGTTTAAAGAACACCCTAAAAATTAACAAGACTTGAGTATTTTATGAGGCAATTTGATTCGATTTTTACATTGGACCTTACACTTTTGACCTTCCTTAAAAATGATTCAGGTATTTATTTAAAAGAAACTTTTTCAAAATATGAGTAAACCCCAAGGAAAAACTGCTAATAATATTGGCGTTTGTGACTTGACAGTCAAGTGCAGTATTTGTTGGAACTTCATGGGTTAGAACAGAACAATAAACTCCGAATAACTGCGATTCGATCCAAACGTGCTCTGATTTCAGATATGTAACTGAACGGTGAATAATACTAGAAACAGTTTTACTAGAGTATACATACACTGTATATTATGTTAGTGTAAGTACTAAATTCTAAAATACATTTAACGATCTGTTCTGCCGGGTGGGTAGTGACCCTGCGCACGAAGCGGACGGTCTTGGGTTCGAATCTCGGTAAGGGCAAATACTTATGTGTATGAATCTGAGTCTTGAATGTTTTCTGTGAATTAAATATTAACACATGCTTAACGAGCTCTCTATTGGGTAGTTCGATTTGTGTAATACATGCTGGAGTCTAATAATATTTTGTTTTTGTTTCAGGTAAACCATCATGAATATCATGACATCTCTCTCAGTCGCGAGTCTTCCAGCCACCATTTCATGCCGTGGTCAAACTTTACATTGGCCTTGTGCAAGGTACGACTAATAGACGTACCAGTACGACATACTTGATACGTTAGTTGTCGTTAGTTCGATTTGATCGCTGTAAAATGTTGGTCCATTGTGCCCACTGTGAGAGTAGTGGAAATTATATGTACGTAATGAATACTCTTTTACCGACGTACAATTGTACACTCGGCAGCAGAAGTAGCCACTCACAGGATACACTCAACGACCGAGACTTTTAATTATCTCGACAATAGAGTCTGCTTCAGATTGAGTACTTCGTCAACCACTTTTGTTGCTGCCCGTACATACAGTTTGCCCTAGATCGCAGCTTAACTCGGAAATATAATACTGCCAATTGCCTGGACGCGCAAGAGTTACGCAAGTCCTGGGGTCATCGCTCGCCAATAAAACGAATCACAATATTTTTTTTAGTGCTTGGCACAGCTCCCAGTCCTTAAGGTATGTAGGCAATTATCTATTCAATGCATTAAATATGCGTAAGTATTTTCAATGTTACGTTTAATAGAGGGTTAACAATACGTGTGTTTTTAATAAAACTAGTTGGACCTGTTTTGTTTTAACGCTGGGGAAATGTATTTAAGCATCCCTCCCGGTCGGAGGACCAGGACAGGGTATGGCGGACTAGTTTGACCTACCTCTTCAACGATCAATTTTGTTTTAATTTGATACCGATGGCGCGAGAATAGCTTTGCAGCAGCTAACAGCTCGCGACTGACAATTGGTACTTTTTTAATGAAATTTCCATTTCGGAAGAAACCGGTTTCCACGAACTAAATCTTAAAAAATCACTCACAATCAATTTTGATAGCGATCGCTACAGCATAATATATTCTAGGTTTATAGGTTTCGATCTCTTTTTAAAGTTTTTGCGGTGCGTCTAAGTTTAAATTTATTGCAAATTTGAAAAAAAGGAAATCATAAACCTAGTCTGTCATTGTGTCAATAACGTAAGTACTAAAAAATCATTGAGATTGGATAATATTTAGAAGTGGAAAAACATTTTCTCTTTGTGTGGACGAGTACGTAGTATTCTTCCCTCTTATTTGCAACTTGCAAGAGGAAGCGGGAAATATCAATACATCAACCCATGAAGCCAACTTTGGCTTCGAGTCTGTATGCTTTTATAAGAGGAGACCATTGTTAAAAAAAACTCCTGAAAAGGTGACGAGCTATAAAGTATATAGCTCGTCACCTTTTCAGGAGTTTTTTTAACAATGATTGCGTCTTATAAAAGCATACAGACTCGATCGTACTTATAAAACACCTCGTGCTTAATCACTTGGAATCGGCTTTTATTGCCGACTGTATTTTTTGCACAGTCACCAACTAGTTGAAAGGGGTTCAAAGGACCTCAAATACGACGGGTTTATCTTGTGTAGCTAGAGTATCTATGGCCACCTTCTGTCTCCATCATCAGATCACCTCGATGGTGCGATAATATGACATTGTTACCTAAGTTCGGTAACAATGTCATATTATCGCACCATCGAGCTGATCTAATGATGGAATGAATGCCGACTTTCATCTCAATCGGATTTCGGGAATGGGCTAAAAAATAAAACACAATTTTGAAGTATACACCTCACATTTACCAAAACTGTGAATACTTATCTAGAAAAGTTTGTACATAGTAAACTCGTCAATTAGGTTAGCTGTTAACTATTCCTTTTTTGTTACTATGTTTTTCAATAATTTTATATGGACAGTGCTATTTTTGGTAATGAATGTAACCTTAAAATGAACAAAAAAAGGTAAGAATAAAGAAGGCTAACTCAATTGTGTGCTAACTTATGTACAATCTTTTCTAGAAATGCTCAAGTCTCTGCTTGTTTGTCGACCTGTCTTTACTCACGTCTCGTCCACGTGTTGCCAGCGAACGTGTTGACAAGCTATAACGTAAGCAGTTGACGTAGAATATACGTGGACAATCGAAATAACTTCATCGTAAACGTATTTATAGAAATAATGCGTGGATTCAATAGACACGAACATGCAGAAACTTTTTATTCAACAGTTCCTATTCTGTCTGTAGCTTTAAAGGTCATTTCATTCTGAGCTATTATTAACTAAGTACTTACATTCATATTTTAGTCATGAATGTTGGAATTGGTAAACTCATGTTAAATGTACACACGTTTATGTTTCTTCGTACGTTCGAGTCTTACAGTGTGTGTCGTAAGTTTCCGAAAGAAATCGCCCAAGAGCAACGGAGCGTTGTTTCTCGTTTTTGACGAACGATCCACGTCACGAGTAAGACAGAAGCTGATTTGTACAAGTCCCCTGCAACATGAAATGCAATTAACTCTCGAGTGATGCTTTGTAATGCAACAGTATAATGACTTACGAGATCTGCTGTTGCTAAAGTTGCCGTCTCACCGTACAGGCAGTGAATTGAATTTGAATACAATAAATTGTTATTGAGCTAGCCTAAGGCCGCACTGCACTTAAATTGAAAACACTGTAAACAGCAACGATCCTACCCAGCTTAACTCTAATGAGCCTAGCACGAAAAAGCAATGGGTCATACACGACAAACTACACTAATGGACTCATTAAGCCACTGTTAACGGTTCGCAAACTTAAATACTGGTGGACCCTTATTTAAACCTATTGTACCTCTGTATTTACCAAGATGGCGGCAGAAAACTTCAGTCTATGGCTCATAGTTAGCCTGAAGCACTCGATATAAAAAGAGGGCGTGGTTCTACTCATACTTGATTCAAGTTATATGCGCTATATGGGCGTTTTTTAAAGGCAACGTACTGGCTGTATATATGTTGTTGTACTTATGCTTCACTATACTTGTAAATATTGAGCCAGTATCCATATTAGGACGCAACACGTAGAGAAGTAATTAAATAGTGTTGTTAATGTGTTACCGGTGATTATGATCAGTTGTTGTTTGACATGCTAGAAGTAAACGGCATTTATTTGTTTTCTCGCGGAAAACAGTTACAGTAAGCTCGTGGAAGTTATAATAGAATATTAAACAATAAGTTATTTTTTCTATTAACGCAAGGCTTAGTCTTTTAGATGTACAGTAGATAAATGAAACAGTAACTTAATGTAACAAAAGAAAAAAGTACCGCCCCGCGGCGGAGGATGTTGTGTGTGACACATCCGAAACGTCGGGAAACTTCAACGGGGTAAATAAATAAGTTAATTGTATTACGTTTTTGACAAATTTTACATTAAGAATCGAATGGTGTCCTCGTTGACTACGTAAAAAGAGAAAATCCTAAAGTGATACAGATACTACTTACACAAATAAAGCTGTCCGCAATCAAGTTACCATCAATATTCTTAAAAGCATAAACCGATTAAAGATATCGAAGGATTTCGATTTACTACCACAACTTCGTATGCATACAAACATGTTACTGCAAAACCAATCTTATTGTCTATGTAGACAAAATTCTTATTTCAACATCACATGCGAGCTTAGGAAAAACGCTCAATACACTAGATTCACGCGCGGTCATGAATTTATGAACGATCGTATTGCGTGAGTAATAAAGTTGATATTGGGAGAGCTAACACTTAAGTTAATAGTAGAATAACGCCGCACTTTGCAGTAGTCTGACCTGCGCTTGCGTCTTTTTTCCAGACAAAATCGGCAGGAGGTCAACAGACGGCAAATCGACAATCACGAAAATTGCCAGATTTACAAAGACCACGCAAAAGGGAAACTGAGTGTGGACGGATATTTGTAATTAGCCTAAAAAAAATAAGGGTAGGTTAATAAGATCTTGAAAGTGAAATAAGGCAATCTTAAGCCGCTGCGTATTACGGACAACAAAAGTGATTTGGAATTCTGTATTAACAATGACATGACCACGTAAGGGTACAAAGAAAAATCCTCCATTGGAAGGAAATAATAAGCTCAAAAATATAGCGGCCCCAATATGATTACTACCTACTCTCTTTTAGAATGATTTTCAGCACGTACAACTTTATTCTGCCTACACTATGAACAGCTAACATTCGTCAAAGTATTACCGAAAATTATGAAACTCGAATATCTGTCACGTCTCTGAACTATACACGTATTTCTTTCATTTAGAATGAGCCATTATTGTTGTAATTCTCAATAGAGAACAATATTTTAGAATTAATGGACGTAGCGAACCCGCCAGACAGTTGGAGGCGTACCCTGTCACTTTAGGTATAATAAAATAAATGTATGGAGGTCTGACATGTAGTTCTGTCTAAGGGTGAGGCTGAATATATTTATGTAAAACTTCTGTACGCCATTACGAACATATACAAATAAATGTACATGTATCATTATAAGCAAGTGGAAGTAATTACTAAAAGATAAAACCAGTTACATTAGAGTAATTGAACCACTTACTTCCTAGTAAGTAGAGACAGGAAGCAACTTATCTCCTGATAGCTGATAACTCCGACGTCATTATGGAAGAGTAAATTTAATCCGTCATTCTTTTATGGAGAAAACTTTATTAAAAGATAAAATACAGTTAGTAATTTTAGGCTTTCTTAAATTAAAGATTTTGTGATAATAAAATCAAGAATGCCTTGAAATGCATTTCTGGTACTAAAACCGGTTTTGCAAGATACCTTCTGCCAACCTATAATAGGCATGTTTGTTTTTTTTTGAGACTGAGCGGCGCTCTGAGCTAGACTCGAAGCGCGATACATTGAAAGCCAGACCACCTGCGGCAATCAATTATAATTATGTCGACGGTGTGCTCGCATGCCCGCAGTGCGCGAGGACCTTCACGAAGAAGATTGGCTGCATAAGTCACATGCGAGCACACGACCGTCGACAGCATACTTGAACGCAGTCGCTGTGGCCGAAATCGGCCGGGAGCTCATCAATAGGCATGTCAAAACGGGGACTATGTAGTATATTTTATCGACATGCCTATGTTCATTTGTTTCACTACATGGCACTGTAGAAGAAGAAGTGTGAATCACAGTTCCGATACCTACTGACACATTTTCTATAGCATTGAGAACTTGCTTTTTCAACGCCACGTATCCATCGCTACTATATATCAAGCGAGCCTGTTTGAATTGGCAGTATTTATAATTTACTAGTTTCTGGTCAAACAAAGTGAATAATCTCGTACAACCTACCGCCAACATCATTCCTAATCGTAAACCACTCCGTGTAGCAACCATATTGTTTGCATTGGAAACACTTTTGCTCTTATGCAACGGGTGTTCGTGTTTACACCGTTTTGGATGTACTAACCAAAACCACACATCACACTTGAAGTTAAACTCGAGATTATGTGAGTTGGCCGGATTGCATCAAAGCTGTCCGTTGAAAAAGCAACTCTACCGACCAATGTAGAAGATTCCAATTCCAATGACAGTTTTATAAATAGTAGGCCTCGTTAAATAATCTCAACCATAACTGTGGGCTACCCGTTACGCCTATTGTTATCGTGTATGTGGTACAAACGGTGTCAAAGATATGATTACAATTACACTTTTGCACTTTTCCTTAGTTATAATGCAAAATATCTTATTTTTTATTCATATTACAAACAAAAGTGCATAGTATTTGACTGAAGCCTGTTTTAGGTTTATATGTGGCGCGAACGTATTGCTGCGCTCACAACATTCGTTTAATACTACGAGTAGTAAGTAGGTAGATAGTTTAATGTATACATATATTTGACGTCGACTGTAGAGTGATTTGTTAATTTTATAGCGGTATACAGAATTTTAAGGACAGGCTATTGATGAACGCACGCCTTAAGACGTATGAATTTGTAATTGGTTAAGGTTTTGACTGTATGCTATTGTACTTACGTCATATATATATATATATTTTTAATTTATTTAGAAACACAAACGGTCATAATAAACTTGTTACATATGTTGTACACAATGTACAATAACTGAGAGGTTATACAAACAGACCTCGAGGTTCATAAAACATAATATTAATAAAACCAAAAAGGAAAGGTAAGAACAACGTAGTAAATAGTATAAGAATACACAACTAAGCATACATACAGTCAAGGACAATGAAAATGGGCCACCTTGTGCAGTAGTTGCCACACAAACAGACCCATCCCAAACAGACCCATCCCCAACAGACCCATCCCCAATGCCCGTAAGTGATGAGATACAACAATACTATATATCAAAAATATACCTAGTGCTACAGTTAGGAATTACTAAATTTATAAAAAGAGTTTACGTCTCAACTGCGTTTTTAGACTAGACAAGGAATTATTAAAATGATCAATATCGTACAAATGTTTATTATAAAAACTGGGGACTCGTCTGAAAAAGGTATGTCTAGTTCTTGCGAGAAAAACTCACATGGAATAATGATCTAGGTCGTAAGGGGAGATGGGGACAACCAAACGTCGTTGATATTGCCTTTAAGAAGTTTAAATAGAAACATAATGTCTAAGTAGTTTCTACGATTAAGGAGAGAAGGGACACAGAAGTGCTTTGCCGCTAAAGCTGAATTCTCAAAGTATGTACCAGTTCTGTAAGCTAAAGATTTTAAGAAAATGTTTTGTATCCTCTCCAAACGGTCAATGTGGACTTTGTACTGAAGTGACCAAACTATGCTACCAAATTCAAGGATACTTCTAACTAGAGGATAAAATAATAACTTTTAGGTATTAGGCCGTTTGAAAGGCTGCCCAATACGAAGGATCATCCCTAGCTTTCTATAAGCACGCTTACATAGATTATCTATATGCAAATTGTAGTTTAATTGAGAGTCCATGGTAACTCCCAAGTCCCTGATGGATGATACCCGTACTATAGTATTACCGGAAAAAGTGTAGTTGAAAGTTATCGGATCTAGTTTACGGCTAAAACTTATAATGAAACATTTTTCAGTTTTTTTTTTCATTCATATAACACTAGCTGATGACCGCGGCTTCGCCCGTATGGTTATAGGAAAATGTAACATTGAATTTTCCCGTGGGAATTAGACGTTTTCCCGCTGGAAAAAGTAGCCTATGTCACTCTCCAGCTTCTAAACTATCTCCATACAAAAAATCACATCAATACGACGCTCCGTTACGACGTGAAAGAAGGACAAACATACACACTTTCGCATTTATAATATTAGTAAGGATTCATAGCTATGCCTAGCTGCTACGCCGATGCTAGCAGAATGTGCTCTTCTTTGTTTTACTTATCTAAATTATACCAAATTCATATAAATAAATAGACTCCTTAATACGGGACTCCTGTTTTCGCCCCGCGGCCTATTACAGTACCTGGTAAAGATTTGACCGCGGTGTTCCGAAAGAAAATGCTCTTAAAGCATTCAATGCGATTTGTATGTTTATTCTACATAAGTACCTTAACCGTTAGACCCTAGACAAATAAAGCTGACACAAACAAATCGTGACACAGCCATCTCGTTTACATTTTATTTCGCTATTAACCGAAGTTGACGGAGCTTGCATGCGCGCGGACGATTGGCAAACACTTGATACTTCGCGAACGTCGCAGACATTCGAATGAACCCTCTTTGGCGAACTTCCCTTTTGAATATGATACAGTCACGGCAGACTGTTGTTAAGAGGAAGGTAACGATATAGGCCGAATCAATTGCGTCGACATTGGTTTGGCGTACGTCAACATTGAAAGTACGATCTTTTCTACGGATACCAGAGGGATGATCACGTAACTTTTCGAATGTGCGTTAGGACAATTCCACTGTTATTTTCCAGTACAAAAAGTGACATCTAGATCTACCTGACGCGCGAACAATGCGGTACGTAATCGACCAGCAGGATGCATTAAATATTGGATTGCACAAAACTTTCAACAGGATTCGGGCTAAGTGAAATCGTTTATTCTGGCATAAGAACATATAGAGCAAGCGAGAGAGTAATATAGACCCGAATCTTATTCGAACAGCTCACAGACTGGATTTGAATGATGCTATATCTACGTACTTACATGGACGGTAACTGTGCCTCTAATTTACAATGGGGCAGCAACGTCAGACCAAATCGCCTGACTTCGCATTCTGCTAACGTCGCGCAATACATGATTTCAGAGTTCCATTTGTCGCGCAACATGTCGAGTAGGTGCGCGACGCGATACCGCCTGACGTCACTGCCGTCACGTGTCACACGACATTTGGCCCCCAGTGAAGCTTGCTTTTCAAGTTAATATACGCTATTTTGACAATGAAGAACTCGCTATAAGTATCGCGGCGAATCTTGATCCCTATGACAGCTGTCATCCCCGTGCAATGTGTAACCTTAAAACGTAAAATTGTACTAGATGACAGCTGTCGTAGGGATCAAGTTTCGCCGCGATTATATAGCAGAATTTAAAATTAGTTTGCAATGTTTCGTCTAAAATTGAAACCTAGAATGTCAAACCTGAATTTTATAAATGTGACACGTACGTGTGATGATGTGATGTGTGTGTTTTAATATATTGCGTAACGTAATGTGAAATATATTTCATAATGTTCATACTTCTCCTACTAACTGCCTTCCCCTGTCTGCCGCGGTCAAAACATTTCCAAACAATCGTGAATGTAATGCACGGAAGCGTTGTATACTCCACTTCTAAAGATAACGCTCCCTCGGTTGACAAGCTCATTTAACTTTTGTGAAACAAGCCCAATAGACCGTAGTCTTGTTAATTATGTATCAAAGTCGAGGCTAAATACGAAAAGTAAATGAAATCGTGAACAGTCTCATGGCAATTTTATCGAAGAATTTTGTTAGGGCTCCGGTATCGATAAAGTTTGAAAATTCTAAAGCTTAAAATGGGATGGTCGACCAAAACGGTGCAGTGCATTGTTAACATTCGTCTGGTTTTATTTGAAAGACAAAGTTTTATCGTGACTGCTGTTTACTTGGATAGAGTAGCTAGTTCTAGGAAAAATAGATGACCAAAGATTCCATTGGGTTGGTTATTGACTGGCTTGACTGTAAAGAGTGCAATGCATCATGATATGGTAGATAATTTAGATATTTAAAAAGTGGCTTACCAAGTGAGACGAGCAATATTTATTTGAACTTGATTGTAGAAGTACAAAATGTCGGAATAAATGCCACAACTTTGCTTTCAGGACTAGATAAGCTGTTGTGGCGCATGATCATGGAAACTTATAAACAAATAGATTAATATCTATATGTGGTATACTTAATATATGTACATAACTTATCAGTATCATACGTATGTTTACGTTAGAAGGGCACCAACGTCCTAAAAGACACCGCTGCGTCGTTCCTTATCGTATCTTAGAGCGTGAGAATATCAAATTTCACTTTTATCACATCTAATTATCATTCTAGAAAGAAAGAAAGAAAGAAAATACATTTATTTAACGTCACAACTAAAGTCATTAAAAACCAAATCTTCTTTATTTGAATTTCTAATCTTTAAATGTATGCAGAAATTTTGACGCGATTAAAGATATCCATGGATTGTATGATCCATATCGTTTTTATTGAGATCCAAAATGCAACGTTTTATTTTTATACAACTAGAGCACAAAGTAGAAAGTGCGTCTGTCGTCAGTCGTCAATCGTCTCGTTTCCGACGTCTTCTTAGTTCTTGGCTATGAATAACTATAAGGAAATGGGTAGTTTGTGCATTTGGGAACAAGGTGCAGGGACGCCGAAGGAAACTTCTGACGAAACAACGTGTGTACTACTACTTGAGACTATTTTAGTTGCCCGAAATTCATCAAAAAAAAACAAAGCAGTCCATTCAAAAACCAACTCTACCATCTACGATAGAAGATTCCAATTCAAATGACAGTTTTATAAAAAGTCTTTCTCTGTAAATCTTGGAAGTGGGATATTTTCTCATCCCGAATTATGGCTATAATTACTAGATTTCTTTAATCATTTACACAATCAATTTTTTATGATTAGTGTGGCTTTACCTTATACAAATGGCCCGAAATAAATTGTATATTTCTGACCAGCGGTCATTCCATATTATATTTATTACTTATCTGATATGGTTTGGCTGTTAATTCAATTGCTGACCGTCTTCCGACAGCAAGTATTTTAAATTACATTATTATTCAGTCAAGGATCGGCTGGGGAGTACTACGGCTGGGATTTTGTATTTCATTTGACGTTATTATTTGACAAAACATTAAATAACAATCCCGTTCTCATCGTGAAAAGAGAACATCCCCACAATTTATTCAAATATGTACTCCAAGTAATTGAAATTCTAGGAATTCTCATTTTCGCAAAAGCAAATTGAAAAGCCTCTTAAATTGTGACTTATACCTCGTCTTCTTGATGTTTTTCAATATTTTCTTGTTGATTTTACGAGCCTCAAGGTATTTGCGCCGTAATTAACTTAAGATTTACCTTCTATCTACATATTTTACTGCATTCCAGTCCGTTTTAAAGAGGTGGCAATTCTCTGAAAAGTTGCGTTCTCTGTAATAATCATATGCAGGGCCCGTAATTTTCATGCCGATGACATCAATTTGACGTCACGCTCCATTTAGGGTGATCCCAAATAGTTTTATTGTAAATTATTAATCATTAGTCGTCAATCATTTTAATCATGTACAAATGAATTTTAAAAAGGTAGTCTATTTACACGTGGAATAAATAATACTTACTTGATACGTGAAACGTAAATAAAACTATTTGACTTACATACATTTTATTAAATAGTATTTTTAACACATTTCCATAATTACGTAGAAAACAGAATACCTCTCTAACGTAAAGCACGCCATCCTTCTTGCATTAATTCCCATGCAAAGAAAATTTAAGTCATCTTCGCGTTCATACGTAATACGTAAGTAAGTATTATTTATTCCACGTGTAAATAGACTACTTTTCTAAGTCATTTGTACATGATTAAAATGATTGACGACTAATGATTAATAATTAACAATAAAACTATTTGGGATCACCCTATATGGAGCGTGACGTCAAATTGATGTCATCGGCATGAAAATTACGGGCCCTGACATATGTACCTAAATAATGAAAAATTATGAAAGACATCTGACAAATGTGTACCAACCATAACCCTTCTTTCTCCCATTATAATCTAAGTTAAAACAAAGTTATAAATCATTCAATCGATGAAAATGTGGCCCGCTGTTACCTATTCAATGGACTTAAAAATATAGAAGCAGTGGGATGCCTCCCCGCAGATGGAACGATCATTATCATCGTCGTCATATCAGCCGAAAGACGTCCACTGCAGAGCCAATATTTTCTCAAATTAAAGAAATGTGACGTATCGGGGTAAGATTATCTTGTCTGTCGCATTAGGCGAGAGGCGAGAGGTGACAGGTGAGTTGAGAGGTGGGGTGACCAGTGAGGTGATGTCTTGGGACGCCGTCGCGAAATATATTATTAGGTATTTTAGTGAATTAAGACTCCTGGACATGGGCCTACCTCACAGGGCCACAATGACCGGCCCTGCGCCACCCGCATCCAGAGCGGACTCCCACACGATTGAAAGATATAGCATACAATTTCAGAGAATCGCTCAGACAATGGAGTATTTCTGCAATGTTCTGCCGCCAGAGTGCAGCACTAGCACATACCGTAAACAGTTTTTTGTCAAGTCTTTCAAAGCTCTGTAGGTATTCAAATTACTATAATATAATAGAGAATATTTTAATACAATACAAGTTTATTACAATATAAGTTTATTATTATTTTATTTCTTATTGTATTTTTCTGTGGATTAAATGACTTAAAATATAATATACAATACAATAATGTATCATTGCTGCGTATTAACGAATTATTTGATACTAATAAATATGACATGATGTGTCACGGTGCTTTGTTTACGGTATGTGCTAATGTCGCCCCCTACCCTACGCAGAGTTTTGAGTAATGTTCCCTATTGAGATTTACACCCATTGCAATGTTCACAAAAGAATGGTCACGCGTAAACCAGCTAATTGCACTGACCCATGTTTGTCTACAAACCTCATCACAATGTCAGCGCGGCGGCGGTGACGTCACTTCCGCGTCGGTCAATCACCCCGTGCATCTATGCAGTAATGTAGTTTCGTTCCATGGCTCGATGTTGACGAAAACTTGATACATTGAGCCGATCGGCGAAAGATGACAGATGTGGGGTTCTGAAGCGATTTGACGTGATTTACATTTTGCAAATGCATTAACGGGTTAAATCGTTGCGATAAGTGTTTCTTATTCTTAGGCTCGGTTGTTTCAAACCTTCGGTAATTGTAAGTTTTATCCGTTAACATCTGATTGTATGGGATTTTAGACAGTTTCTATGAGATGACCACCATGACCACCATGACCATGAGATGACCCTGTAAAGTGTGGTTGATTCAATCCAACCCGCCCTTAGTATAGAAATGAGTTATAATTTTTTCACACTGCTATTCATAAAGAGCAATGAAGACTCAAATGAGGGATTTCAATTGTCCTCATAGAAGGTGTGAAAAACAGTATTGTACTCGGTAGCAAAATTATTGCCATGTTGGGCGTAAACACTTGAATCCCTCGTTACTCTCAGGATTATATTGTAGAATCTTTCACTTCATTCAGAATTCAATATACCTACTGCCTTCGCCGTAAATATATCATTTTGCTCCCTTGAGACTAGAGTCTTCTATAGAACTGGAAGGAAAACTGACTTCTTATGCGTCTTGAAATTAAATCAACCAATTTTTGTAAAACGCAGCCAACGCAGGCGAAGCTCTGAATTTTAACTACGTTTTTACAAATAAAATAAATTCTAGGTACGGTTATAAAACATACTTTGTTTACCAAATGGCGTACGTATGCTCTTTACAATATCAGGTACCTACTTACATCAATGATCTAGCGGGACATTTTACAGTAAAAACATCTGAACGGTAAACCGGTGACGTGCAATGCCTAAAATACAAACATTAACCGGCGGTCAATTAAAATTAGTTAGACACAGTTCCAATTGTAACGGGCAGAGTTTAAAGCTAGAAATGGCAGAATTATAATTGGTTGCCAGCACTAACTAACGGGTCCATATTGAGTTCGCTAAAGTTTTGCGTCCGAAAATGATGTTCCTAAGTAATTGTACTACTAATGATCACTGTTCCTAAAATTTTGAGTTCCTACAATTTATTTTACTATTAACGTTATCTGGAACACTCAGTTTTCCGAAAATTTATGTTCCTTATGAACTGTACTCCTAATGATCTAAAATTTTGTGTACTAAAGTTTTAGTTCCTACAATTTATTTTACTATTAACGTAATCCATAACACTATGTTACTTCAAAATGAGCATCTTTTACTTGAAACACTTTTCTCTAAAGACGTTTTTTCCGCTCTTTAAAAAAAAACCACGAAGACGGCAGCGGGAGCAGAGCTCCCGCAGCCGTCTTCTAACCTATCCGCCATCCGAATCGGTTTTGCCACGATAAGTACGCGCTAACGAATTTTCTATGTCTCTGGGTCTGGGTTTTAACCTAATCAATTTTATGAATAAAAACAAATGTACATACAAAAAATATGATGATGAATAATAGTGTAAAAGATGGTTATGTTGCAAAAATATAGGAAAACAAATATTATTATGATAGATGTTTATTGAAACGGACATTATGAAGTTGAATTATTAGGAATTCAGAACGTTAGGAACAGAGTAGTTAGGAGTAGTAATTATTAGGATGTAAATTTTTAGGAACAACATTTTCGGACTTCCGATAATCGACATTAAAAAATTAGTTCAACTTTGGCGCACCCCTAATTAACTGGTTTAGATAACAAAGTACAAAGTTAATTGAATGAGCGAGCGAAGCGAACGAAGTTCTCCGTTTTAGCTTGGGCCATAATTCTTTCGGGTGTCCGTTTCTTCTCCTATAACGGTCGCATTTCTCAATCGATTCTCGTGAAAATTTGTGAGCAGGTTCAATAATAACATTTCAGTAAATATTTAACAAGCAGAAACGTTCTCTAACAAAATTCCAGATTTCGATCAAAGTGGAAAATTATTAGGAAACAATTACTTTTAATATGGTGTAGTGCATTGTTACTAACGACTCTCAATTTAAATTGAGACGTTGGTGCCGTTTCAGAAGTTGTAATAACTTCGCGAAGCTGTAATTAGAAAAGTGGAAGGGATTGAAAGATTCGTCGCCACTAGCGGACCCACGGTAGCTCAGTTGCCAAATGCGATGGACGGATTCCAGAGGTCGCGGGTACGAACCCGCGAATGGCGAATAATTTTTAAATTTTCCACCTGGATCGAAATTTGGAATTACGTTTCAGTTTTAGGTACCTAAAAAGACATAGCTAGCCCGCGCGGCAACTAACCCAGGCGAAGCCGCAAGAGGAATATAGGATACGTCCATCCCGTAGGTCCATTCTTAATACTACGGTACGAGTATAACTGTGACGTAGGCGAGATACCAGTATAACATTCGGCTCTCAGTCTGAAATTATATGTTAGAACGTGACGTATGCTTATGCTTTATTGCTTATCGCGTGATTGCAATGATGCTGCTGAACTATACTCACCGGTAATAAATTTGGCCCAAATTAGAAAAAATCATTTAATTATTTAAAACATTATTTAATCTATTCAATTTATAGTTTGAAATCACGAAAAGTTTTTGGGCGAAATTTTCTGCCGGTCAGTGTATATTTAAAAATGGGCGGATGTGAAAATCACATAAAAATCCATGTCAGTAAAGATTTCGCCAGTTCACCATCAAACACGAGGCCACTAGTTCCATATACCAGCACAAAAATAACTCGAAAGTAATTCTCGAATCAAACATTCAGTTGACATTGACCGTGGACATCTTCCAAGCTTCCGACCTTACCGCAAACGAGCACGTCCTTGTTCAATTGTAAACTTTATTGCCCAGAGTAGAAGGTTGCTTTTGCTGTTACATGATTAGGGTAAGATGGGAGCTTGCGAAAGTACATGTAATTCAATTTGCGACTGCACGTTAAACTTAAAATACGATCTTCAGCTGTAGACGTAGATTGACGTAACGCCAAATAATAGTTGAAAACTGTTTAAAATCCGGAGCCATATCATGGTCGCTTTTATCGTGTGATAAGATAAAGCATACATCCAAGCTCTTTACCACATTTTGTCAAAAAGAGATGAATAAATATCAAATCAAATATGAGCGAATCGAATTGAATTAGTCTAGTACCCGTATTAGTATTACGGGTACTAGACGAAGATATATTAATTAGATATAAATACTTAAATACATAGCAAACACCCAAGACTCGGAAACAAATATTCATGCTCAACACACAAATATTTTACCTTGCCTGTATTAAATCAATGCTTACCGGGATTCGAACCCAAGACCTTTAGCTTCGTGGGCACTCACTAGGCTAACCGGTCGTCAAACGAATGCTGTATTTTACTCCAATACTGATCTCAATCGTAAACTTACAAGACATTACAATGACTTAATCACATGTCACCAAAACAAGTCGACCAACTTACCCATATGTAGAACAACTCAGGCATGCGCCATTCATTGTCCAGTAAACAATAAGATTTCCATACATTGTATGTGTAACGGCGTCTAGTCGCTTTCAATAAGCTGAAAAAGCGAATGTTCCGTTTGCAGTTTATACAGATGGGCTTCTTCGCCTGCCGTGCGATGATAGTGACGTCATCACGTGACCCACATGCCACGCGGTCGTTGTACGTTTCGCATCATTTCAGCTCGTTCGGCGTTTGACATGTACATACCACACCAGTCGATTCGCAACTCTACACCGTATGTGTAAAGCTTAAATTTGACCCCCGGGGCATGTTGAACGGAGCAATTAAGAGTAGACTAGGATGGACTTCCATTTGTCGGATAGAGGATGTTAATTCGCGGATGTTTGGTATTTTTGGATGCGGAAGACGGGTGAAACATTAGCTGGTTCTTGATTGGGATTTTTATCTTTGATTCTAGGAAATATCAAAGGAAAGTAAGCGTTAACAGGTTCGCATCAGATTTCATATTTAATTTAATTGATTATTTTCTTTGAAGCAAGTTTTACTTTTACGTGAACAAAAATATAAACCTTTAGATGCGAATATCTACTAGACGGACTTCATTAAATGATACATTCATTTTTACAACTTTAACAGTAGTTTTATTACAAGAACAACAACAATCAACATGAACATTTCAAAAACATTCGTTTATACAGAGGCATGAACCGTATCCTAATCGTAAATTGACCCGTGATCGAATTCCCACGAACAGTTCGAATCCAATAGTTCACACCGAATTCCCGGCGCGACTGTGAAGAAGCACCCATTCTTGTGTAAATGAACCTTGACGCGGTCAACGATCGTGCTGTACTGACCTACCTGCCAGCCCACGCGTCACTCGCTTTTCCTGTTTCGCAAACCCCTTGGGATAATATGCAAAATGCATCCTAGTGTGCAAGTAAATAAATGTAATTTCTTTATTCTACCACAAAGTGAAGATAGTGCAGGAAACAAGGAAACAGTACACCTAGGTGACAAATCAACAGCTGTTATGTGCTTATGTGTTTGCTTGTTGCTGCGACTGAATATTCTGCCTTAGTAGTTCTAAGCGCTACAATTTTTAAGATTTGCGAAACCTACATGCAAGGATTCCAGCCGATGTTCTGCCGTTGTTATGACGAGAGGTCTAATGAAAGTAATTCAGTTTGTGGTGTAATCCTCTGGCGAAATAGAAAGAAGTTTGACCCCGAAAGCTTATATACGTCAATACAGCGTCAATGCTGGAGAGTCACATTATCACCTGTGGAAAAGAATTCTCCAGTTTCGCACTTAACTTGTCAGGAAGTGACAGACGGTGATAAAAGTGACCATCCGACGTGATGTCTGGTCATGTGAATGGACCTTGAAGTGCGGTCATTGTGCGTCACTGACCTACCTGCTGATTAACAATGTTTGTTGTAACTCCATTTGACGGGATCGTCGAGACGTCTTGAATGGAATTGACATGTTATTGTTAGTGGAAGAACCGTTTTACACTCGTTTTTTAGTGTTCCGTACCGAATTGGTCCAACGGAGCACACATGCGGTCTTTCATAGACAGTATTTTAACTACTCTTTGTAGATAGATGTTATTACAAAAAACAAAGTCCTAAACTCTATAGTGTATTCAATTAAAAATATATTTAAATCTAATACTAATTTGTTTATCATATTATGTATGTATGTAAGCACTTTATTGTACACAATAACAGGTTAAAGAATATACATGTCACACAATAGATCAAAGTACAAAGGCGAACTTATCCCTATAAGGGATCTCTTCCAGCTAACCTTTGAGCAATTGAGAGGAAGGTAGGTAGACCGAGATAGGCAAACTTATACCGTGTACAAAAACACAGAGAAAATGAAAACAAAACCTAATAGGTATTAATTCTAGACAAATAAAAACATGCCAATACATATATAAATATACAGTATAAAATATAATACACACTATATATATCGCAAATATACAATAAATAAATAAATACTATATTCAACCAATTCACAAGTCATTGGAAAGCCACAACTTCTTCAAATTCATCTTAAGTGACGCAACAGACCGCGACTGTCTCAGCGACAAAGGCAACTCATTCCACAACTTAACAGCGTGCGCGGTAAAAGATCTGGAGTATGTTCGCGTCTTTCTAGACGGTACAGCAAGAGTAAGGTTAGCACCCGACCGCAAGCGGTGGCCACTGCTGTCTGCCATATAGTTAAACCGCTCAGAAAGATAAGGAGGGGAAGTAGGGCTGAACAGTGTGTTGAAAAGTAATGACAGGATATGCACGTCCCTGCGCCGGCGAATCGGTAACCATCGAAGCTTAGAGCGGAATTCAGAGATATGATCATACTTGCGTAGACCAAAAATATATCTGATACATACATTTTGCAGGCGCTCCAGCCTATCAAGCAGCTCCTCGTTGAGGTCCAGAAACGCAATATCACCATAGTCCAGAAGAGGAAGCAAAAGAGATTGAGTAAGGGTCAACTTGGTACGAAGTGGAAGGAAATTCTGGAGACGCCTTAGGGAGTGAAGGGATCTAAAGATCCTCTGACTCACCTCAGCTATATGGGGTGACCAAGAAAGCGTCTGATCCATGGTGATACCCAAATTCCTGACAGTAGAGGAAAAAGGAATAGAAATTCCATCAAAAAGGATGTCAGGCACCACCACCTCTGAGAGCTTATTTACATAGTAAGGACTACCAATAACAATCGCTTGCGATTTCTTTGCATTAATTTGTAAACCAAACTTACACGCCCAGCAGCGTATCGACTCAAGGTTTCGATTGACTTCTGAGATTAATGAGGAGATCTCATCCACAGTAGCCGCTGCATAAATCTGTAGGTCATCTGCGTAAAGGTGATATGATGTAGTTAGGGAGTCGGTGATACTATTTATGAAAACAGAGAACAATAATGGAGAAAGCACACCTCCCTGGGGAACGCCAGCGGAGAGTTCGCACCACTCAGACATCTTGTCATCGAACATAACGCGCTGGCGCCTGCCAAAGAGGTAGCTGCAAAACCAGGATAAGGGAGTTTCAGAAATGTTAAGAGAGCGGAGAATACCTAGCAGAATATCAAAATCTACCGTATTAAAAGCACTGCTAAAATCAAGAAGAACAAGGGCAGTAAGCTTTTTGGATTCAATATTGAGACGAATGTCATCGGTGACGTTAACTAAAGCGGTGACCGTGCTATGCCCGGGGCGGAATCCGGATTGGAAAGGATTAAACAAAGAATTTCTGTTAAGGTGTGAAAGGAGACGACGATTAACATAATGTTCAATGATCTTTGACAAAACTGGGAGAATAGAAATAGGGCGGTATTGAGTGAAAGATACAGCATTAGGGATTTTGGGGAGAGGAATTACGTTAGCACACTTCCACGAAGCCGGAAAGGTTCCAGTGGACAAGGAGAAATTTATAATATCCGAAAGGGTAGGAACAATAAAATCCGCTACGAGCATAAGCATATCCACACTGATGCTATCGTCACCGATGGCCTTCGTCTTAACAGATTTGAGAATGGCAAGCGTCTCTTGCGGTGAAATCAAACCAAATTCAAAGGGAGATAAGTCAGGGTGTGTAATACTGGCAAGAAGTGATAGAGTGGATTGTTTAATGGATGGGTCAAGAATAACCGGCGACGCGCTGAAATGTTTGTTAATAGCGTCAATGTCAAGGGTATTGGAAGAACATTGCTGAGTTTTGCCGACCCCAAGAGACTTTAAAAATTTCCACAACTTAGATGGGGGACACTCCTCTATCGACTTGTGAATATGGAGGCGCTTTGCTTCCCTACAGACTTTGTTGCAGCGGTTACGTATGGAAACATATCTCTGGCGATTTACGTCCGAAGGAACCAGCCGGAATTTAATACGAGCTCGATCGCGCCTGGCCATGCACTGTTTGATCTCCGGCGTGAGCCACGGTGCAGGAAAGTGCTTAACTCGAGTTGGTTTTAAAGGAGCATGCTTATCAAAAATCGCAAGCAATATGCCATTGAAAGCCCTTACTTTCAGGTTAATATCATCAAGACACCCCACACTGCTCCAATCAGCATGTGAAACATCATCGCAGAGCGCTTCCAAATTTACATCTCGGAGATTTCTACGCATGATTATCTTCTGTCTCTTCTTCGGGGGACGTATGTTAAAGGAGGCGTAGATTAAATCATGATTGGAGAAACCTGCAGCATTGAATTGCCCGTGGAGGGATACCAAATTTGGAGAAGTAGTAAGAATGAGATCTAAAAGAGATGGGGGGCCGTTATGAGGAAAATGCGTAGCATCAAGTGGCAACACGCTTAGATTTATAGAAGTGGCAAGAGAATGGAGCTTAGAGGAACGATGGTCGTTTTTAAGGAGACAGGTGTTAAAGTCACCCATAATAATATTGTGATCAAACTGAGGGCTAATATTGACTAAAACATTTTCGAGGGAATCAAAATAATTAATTTGAGATGAAGGGCTATAAAAAACGCCAAGAAGAACTTTAGAGTGATGTAAAGTCACGTCTAAGAAAAGATACTCGGAAGAGTTCGAGTAGACTGATGGCGACTGAGCAACTACACGATAAGCAAAATTGCTTTTTATATATATGGCAACACCGCCGCCCCGAACGGTTCCCGAACCGCTATCGCTAGCGCCAATCCTGTCATTACGAATCAGAATATACCCAGGCAAGGGATATAAAGTTGAAGGAAGAGAGGGCTTTAGCCATGACTCTGAGATAAGAATTGCGTGGATATTGTTATTGGAGCTGAACGATGCAAGCAAGTCAGTGTAATGAGCCGGCACACTCTGCGCATTTATATGAACGACATTGAAGTTTTTAGTAGAAGATTTAAAAGTACAGTGCAAGCGTTCACTAAGATCAGGCATATCTGATGCGTCACTCAAAGAATCGTAAAGACTTGAAGAAGAGAGTGAAAAAAACTCGCTGTCCAAACTACCATTAAACACGTCCGACATTGTAAATACGGTTGAGTACAAATATAAATATATATATATAAGTATATAGAAATATAAATAAATACTACAAAAGTACCCAAGTCACTAGCTAAATCAGCAAACTACTAATTACACTAAAGAGCAAACTGCCTCAATCGCTCGCCAGCTAAAACAAGTTAAGCATATTAATTAATAATAAGAAATAAAATATTATTATTATCATATTAATTATTTTACCATTACTATTAGCAATCACGGAACAATCGATTTAGATATTGTTGTGCAGTCGAACACATTCTAATTTATTAATGAAATGAAGTATCAGTTACATTCGTAGAGAATCAATTAACTTAACAGGATATTATTTAATGATATCCTCTAAGATGTAGTTAAGGAACGCACCAAGTGTTTTAGAGAATTCATTATTTCCCTGTCATTTTACGTAAGTGAAAGTTGAAATCCAAAGATTTCGAAAGGTCCACAGCATGAGACACATGATCTACTGAACATCTAATTAAATCTTCTAACTTTCTATAGATAAAATAATTGACTTATCCTCATTAGTCTGTTTATGTATTCTTAAAAGTTAAAATCTACCTTGAACATCCATTTCAGTAAATGGATTTTTTCGCGGCTGTTTGTTATTGTAAAGTATAGATTAGTCATATGAAGATCTTAACATAAAGAATAAGTACCTACATTACCCACATCTAAAGGTAGTCCCGTTCTTTGAATTCACGTATGGGTTCCCCTAATTATACGTTTTAATTTGATTTATCGCTCATCAAATGATTGTGCTTTGTTTCGTGGATTTTAGCATCTGAGTCAGATCACAAGAAACCGCACGCTAATGCGTTTCCCATCATTTTCCTCAAACTCTGATTATCAAACAGTTTCATTGTCTCTCGGGTATTTGGCAGCTGAGTCAAAGAAATCGCACGTGTGGGGGAGTTGCACAACATTGGCTTATGCTATGGGTAATTGACCCATGAGTGCGACATTGAGTAGCATCGGTTGTGTGAGGGCAGCGGACTTTTGACAATTAAACGGTTCATTTTTATGACTACCCAATCGGGCATTGATCAGAGAGAATGTTTATATTACTGTGTCATCGAGGTCACAAGATCAAATTCATTGTTTGAGTACTTCATTGTATTATATTGTTTGATAGGAACGTCATAAAATTCTGCCCAAAACTTGTGAAGCTATAATGTATGGCACTGTAGCGTCACTTAACCAAAGCCACTTAAATGTAACTAGACACGAGTCTGATGGTTGCCATTTTTTATCACATATGCATCATCCGTCACGATCTGACAAGTATGCGAGTGCAAGTGTGAGGAATCTATTATCGACAGCGATTTTATTATTACCTAACTATTTAGTCTACACTAATATTATAAAAAAGGAAAAGCCTGTGAGATTGCAGGTTTGTACGATTCTACGTATACGATTTATACAATTCTTTCATCTTTTTACAAGCTTTTATTTAGTTTCACTTGTCCCGTTGTCTGTCTGTCTGTAATCAAATCTTGCAAGTTAAATTTGATCCACTTCCCGGTTTCCGATTGAGTTGAAATTTTGCACGAATATGCAAATCGCGTGACAATGCAATATTATGACGCCGTGGAGCTGATCTGATGATGGAGCTGGAAGGTGGCCATAGGAACTCCGTAATAAAACCACATAACCCCGTCGAGTTTGGGCTCGTTAGAATCGTCTCAAGAGTAGTTGATGACGGTATACAGAAAAGTACAGTCGGCAATAAAAGCTTGTACCAAAAATGAAATTTTGGACAGAAACATTACTTCTAGGACTTTCTGGATAGACATTGACTATATACATATTTTATCCTGCGTTCTTTGCAATACGCGGCCGTGTGGGTTGCTAGTCTCTGATAGACCGTATATTTTGCAAAGATGTTTGTTTTAACTCACTAGCACTTTTTAGTTCCAACTCTATTTCGGCAGGCCACCGTCCAATGACCGAAATGCGGGGTGAACCACCTGGTACCTACCAACTGAATTACGCAGGTTTTAACGAGTTCTATCAACAACGCGATGGGGTTCACGGTATTGGCCTATCGTTTTGCAATTTTATATTCTCCTATCGTTTATTTTTTTTGTTACTTATATTGTTGTCCCATGCAAATTGCAAGGCAATCAAACTATATGCAAATTAGTTTGCTAAGAAACCATTGTACAGCACATAATTAATAATTATAACCATTGTACAGCAATGAAATAGCAATATAAATGACGTATTCCCTTTAAAGTATTATCCACTGATGATAGTTCTTCACGCAATCTAAGTGAGCCATTATAACAATGCTCGGTAGCTCGCATCATACCTCAATGTTGACTTGGAATCGAAACTATATATACATGAACATAAAGTCGATTGTACAACTCCTTGCCTGCTTAAGACATGAGCTTGAGCTTGCGATGGAAGTTGTTTGCTTTCCTACTGATACAATGAGTAATTAACCCACTTGTCTGTGTGTGGACATTCTTATAATTTCAGTGTTATTAAGTCCAATTGGCAATTAGAGATTTTGTCGGATTCGATTTCTTTTGAAATGTCCGATGCCATTGGGTTTAATTCGTAATCATGGTATTGTCTGTCGGTACGTTTGTTCATTGCAATTACTAAGGCAAATACACCTGCACCTATCTTATCTATTGCGAAAATTGTGAACAAAACAACATTTTAAGGATAGATTCATACTTTCATTGCCTATAATATATAATATACTAAGTAGCTTCCGCCCGCGACTTCGTCTGCGTGGACCCGGGATGAAAACTATCCTATAATTTAGTCCAGGCCAACCATCTTCGTGTATATTTCATCCAAATCGATTAATTCGTTTAAGCGTGATTGAGTAAGAAACATCTAAACATCTAAACACACAAACTTTCGCATTTATAATATTAGCAGGATGGACGGTTCGACGACATTCGGAAAATAGCGTGTCATTCATCCATACCTCCATACTAATATTATAAATGCAAAAGTCTGTCCGTCTGTCTGTCTATTACCTCTTCACGCTTAAATAGCTGAACCGATTTAGATGAAATGTTGTATGCAGATAGTTTGAGGGGAGGACATAGGAGGGAGGACATTGTTTTTATTCCGGAAATCACCCCCTGAGGTGTTGAAGTGAGGGCGGAAAGTTTGTATATAAACGTTGATATAAACGTGTACCACGTGGACTGAGTAGCGGGCAGAAGCTAGTGTATAAATAGCTCCGGAACGGGATGAGAACGCTAGTATGCAATTAAAGCCTAAAAATGAGAATAATGATAAACTGAATGGCTATGCACGCACTGATCTATTAAAAACAGATTGTTCTACAGGACGTGTTGTGACTGTGACACATGACATGACTAGCAATTGATTAAAGTAATGTACATATTGCCTAAAGTCAACGATCTAGTATTGGCTCGTCCGATCTAACCCCAATATTTATGAATAACTGACACAATTACATGACGTAGATACTGGTAGGTATTGGTAGCGGGTCAACGCACCAGGTCACCGTGGTCAATATCCCATTGGGATACTGGAACGCGCTCGATTAAATATTGCCAGGCTGCCTAATGTGTCGCTGGGCGTCGGTCTTTGCCTGACAAATTTTATGACATTTTTAGGGTTCCGTACCTCAAAAGGAAAAAAAACACTTTGTTGTCCGTCCGCCCGTCCGTCTGTCAAGATCCTTTTTCTCAGGAACGCGTGGAGGTATCAAGCTAAAATTCATACCAAATACTCAGGTCTACTGTCCCTTGGAGCTGTGAAAAAATCTAACCTCTAAGCCAACGCAATCAAAAGATACAGATAAAGGGAAAATTGCGAAATTGCAAAAGAAAGATACAGCCGTTTATGCCGCTAATTTTCGAAAACTGGCAAGGGAATCCTAACCTACAGGGTGGTACTTCCCGTGAACTCAGAATCTTGAAATTCGGTACGAAGCAACGTCTTATAGCACAGATAAAGGAAAAATGGCAAAAACCGTAAATTTTTAGTTTCATCATATAATAAAAATATTTTTAATAATTTATCCTACTAATATTATAAATACGAAAGTTTAGATGTTTGGATGTTTGTTACTCAATCACGCTTAAACGGCTGAACCGATTTGAATGAAATTTTGCACGAAGATAGTTTATAGACTGGATTAAAGTATAGGATAGTTTTTATCCCGGGTCCACGCGGACGAAGTCGCGGGCGGAAGCTATTTACTTATATACCTACAGGTTTGTACGGAACCCTCGGCCAAGTGCGAGTCCCTCGCATTTGGCCGGTTTTTTCTTTATCATTTATTTACTACTACTACTACGCAATTAATAAACGCAAACTCGCCTGAAGGCTAGACTTTTCTACTCTTTCGATGGCCTGAACGCTACGCTCTTTAGAGTCAGACTTGGTTAAATGCCCTTAAAGCAAGTCTATTTGTTTTTTTTTTTACTGTCAAAAGATTATTAGTGTCTTCTAAATAATAGTTTTATTAGTTTTTTAACAAGATAGGTAATATTTTTTTTCGTCTTAGGATGTTATATATTTACAAGTAAGTTGTTCCCGCCTATTTCATGTAAAAGACGTGCGAAGATGTAATTACGTAGATACGAGTAACGTTAGGTGGACCTATCAATTTAATTCCACGTAATAATGTATATCGAGTCGACAAAAACTCTTCTTGACGCTGTGGTATTGAGACTGACCACTGTAATTAACTATAGCGAATTATACCTAAAGATGATTTTTATGTATGCTCTTAGAACCCTGGGATTTTAGCCGTGTTGAATACGATTCTTGGATTAAGTAACTTATATTGTATTTCAGCCTGCTAAATAATCGTGTTGTCACCATTCCTCTAAGATCAAGCTAATAAAACCATTACTGAGTAATAACCTAGGGGCAAGGAGGAAAAATAAG
This sequence comes from Epinotia bilunana, assembly GCA_947049275.1. Lineage (NCBI taxonomy): Eukaryota > Metazoa > Arthropoda > Insecta > Lepidoptera > Tortricidae > Epinotia > Epinotia bilunana. The sequence continues at coordinate 8,069,564 of OX346275.1, read as the reverse complement.
TAATATGTATAATATAGTTTAGGTACCTATTATAAACAATAAGAAGGGAAACAACAGGATAAACACTCTAGAAACAATAGAAACGGAAACAAAAGAATTTGTCTATACCTATATCCCTATCCTCTCCCGAGGTTAAAACAAACTTACACACATAGATTCACACGATTCAAAACGGGTAGGCTGAGCACATGAAACTTCCAGTGCCACTTTTAGCATAGATATTGGTACCTATAAAATATCGACAGAATGTGATAACGCAGTGATAGGTTGCTAGCCCGTCGCGCACAACACACTTTGAAATTGCACGTTTTATAGATTCCTGTCATAAACTGTAACGAAGCAATAAAATTATTCCGTTCCTTGCAATACTTTCTACCACATTTCGCCTGCAGACTATATCGACTAGATTGGGGTCGTCCACCGGTGCCGACAATGTCCTAGTCTAGACGAGATGACGGGACTCGATATTGCCCCATAAACTACAAGGACTAAACCGGTATTTTAGGAAATGTTTTTGGGTTCTTTTGGTGATGGGAAGGAAGGGAAGTTAACGGCTCTTGGTATATATAGGAGCTAGCCAGCGATAACTTGGTTTAGACGAAAGCGTGATTAGAAAATAACTTGGAGCGAAAAAAAAGCAGTTGAGAATAGCACTGATTTTCAACTATCAGGACAAAGTTCTGTATAAACTGTCAAACCTTTTGTCAAATCAAACTTATATATAAATCGAGCATAGAAAAGCAAAAATGTTTTTCTATGCTTGATTTATACATCAGTAACTTCATATCCTTCATTCTTATTCTTCAAAACTTTTTTCTTATAAGCTGTGTCTGATCTGTCGGCGATTTTCCATTGCAATTAGCACAAGTGTAAAAAAGTACATAGCACATATATCTAAGACAAATAATAAGGCATTTATTTATTTAGCAAATAGTTTACAGTTAGTATAAGCACCGGTCCATGCACCGGGCTTTGCCTGTATCGCAGGAGACCGAATTACATTTTTACATTTCATATACTTTTACGCTTGTACTGTTGCAAAATACAAGTTCAGAAATAATCATATAATGCATCATCGCTACATTACAATGGGAAAAACATAACTTAAAGTTATGCATCCACCGCCGCTGCGAACGTGTTATTGAAATTGAAATATTGACCATATATAACCCTGTTATTCACTGCAGTGAACCCATCTTCACCTGATAATTTACAACCGCAAACAGAATCAGACCGGTGGTTTTCCTACAGGGTTCAGTGCCCGAAGAGACAGAGCGTCTAAACGACATGTGTAACTCGGGAGACGAACGTAAATAATGCCTTCTAGAGCATAACTGCAAGTCATAACTAATGGTGTGCACATAGGAACGCGAGATTTATGTACTGACAATTAAGATAAGTTAATTTGCTTTGGAATACTATATTATCGGTACAAGGATTTTATCTTGGCAGATCGCCTGCCTTCCTCGAAGGCTGATGTCTTACAAAATAAGAGGATTTAATATTATAAAACATTCCGGTAGAAAAGAATAATTACTTCAAGAAGAAGGAAGTTATTTGATTCGAATACGATTAGTAACGTACAGAAGATCCTACTGGAAATTGATTCTTGGTAGCTATTCTTGTGTTGATAGTAAAAATAAAATAAAAAAGTCATTACTTGAAAATCCGGTTCGAAGGACCATACGTGCATCAAGGACGTTCCTACACCTGTTAAACTAGACAGGGCGATTTATAAATGCTCGGTTGGATCGTGGACATGTTGAATTATATATTTTTACGGCCATAACACTCATAATTATAAGGTCGGGTAATGGTCTTTTATTTAACACGGCATATAGTTTAATAACCACAGTATTTACCTCGAAAATCAGTAGAAGTTTTGTAATTATTAACTCGATGATTTCATTCAGGGCAATCCAAAGTTACAAAGCGCATTGTTTTTGGTAACAGTTAGTATGAACGGTTTTTCCTACGAGTCACTCGCGTCGTTGTAGACGGGGCTTTATTCGTTTAGACACGTCTTAAATGTTCCAGTAACTGCTTTGTCTAGTTTTTGTGGTCGCATGATTAAATACGTTTTCCTGGGTCAACGAACTTGCCCAATAACTAATGTGTAATTATTCGATTTATCCCTGTACATACCTGACGTTAGTTGATACTTCAATTCGGAAAAGATAATGGTGACTTGAGGAGGGTAGCTGGTAGTGACCTGACCTAGACGGGAGATAGGATCTTATGGTGTGCCCTGGGGCCTGGGAGAGGCCTGCGTCCAGCAGTGGACTGCAATAGGCTGATATGAAATGATGTGAAGGTCGATGTGTTTATGATCATCATCAAATCATAGCATTCGTCAGATTTTACTTAGACAAATAAAGAACCGGCCAAGTGCGAGTCGGACTCGCGCACGAAGGGTTCCGTACCATTATCTATAAAAACGTTTGTTGTATGGGAGCCCCCCTTAAATGTTTATTTTATTTGGTTTTTAGTATTTGTTGTTACCTATAGCGGCAACAGAAATACATATCTAATTTGTGAAAATTTCAACTCTAGCTATCGCGGTTCTTGAGATACAGCCTGAAAAAAAAACCTTTGTTGTATGGGAGCCCCCCTTAAATATTTATTTTATTTTGTTTTTAGTATTTGTTGTTATAACGGCAACAGAAATACATAATCTGTGAAAATTTCAACTGTCTAGCTATCGCGGTTCTTGAGATACAGCCAGACTGGTGACAGACAGACGGACGGACGGACAGCGAAGACTTAGTAATACGGTCCCGTTTTTACCCTTCGGGTACGGTAACCTAAAAATGGGCTTACGTACGCCGGTTTTCTAACGAAGTAGTCTTCGCCGAAAAGTTCCTTCGGCTGAAAGTTGACGTCCGGACGTCAACTTGGTTTAACCTAGTACTATCCACTAGGATCCTGTCTTCCAAGCTGATGGTCCTAGGTTGAAATCCCAGTAAGGGCAAACATTTGTGTGACGAGCATGAATATTTGTTTCCGAGTCTTGGAGTAAGTACTTATGTCTATAATACATCGTCGTCTTGTATCCATAACACAAACATTACAGGTCGACACACGTAAAAAGAGCTCTGCGCGCCATATTAAATGTATGGCCGCCGGAGCTCTTTTTATGTGTGTCGACCTGTACTGAACTTCCTATGAGGCTAATTCGATTTGTATAAGATTGTCTCCTAATATTTATTAATATCCATCCAACCATATCCACCCTTCACATCTTCGCTACAATCTGTATAAAAGCGTGGCTCTCTCATAAAGTCCGGACTCTAGAAAGCGATAAGAACTTATAATAGCGATTCGAATCGAATCGTAATATATCGAATGATAAAACGTGTCATGCGGGACCGATTATCTTTGTAACATACTTCTTATTTTATAGTTAGAAACGTGATATAACATACGGTCACGACTGCAACATTATACTGTAATATTCTGTAGTGAGTGACTGACAATTATACTCTCCGTTTCTTCTCGCGGCGACGTGGGCTAATAATGTAAAGAAATTACGATATAATAAATAATAAATAAATAAATATAAGGGGACAATCTTACACAAATCGCACTAGCCCCATAGTAAGCTCAATAAGGCTTGTGTTACGGGTACTAGACGACGATATATTTAATAGATATAAATACTTAAATACATAGAAAACATCCAAGACTCAGAAACAAATATTCATGCTCATCGCACAAATATTTGTCCTTACCGGGATTCGAACCCAGATCAACATTACTCAGACCATTACTCAGATCGATATTACTTTTAAATGAATTCATGTACGCATATGAGGGTTGTGTGGTCTCATAAGTATCTGTTTACAATAAATGTGAGAAACATTTTGCGTTTTACGGGTATAAATAACTATTCAAACGGTACATTCGTTAGGACGCGAGTATCCATTTAAACTTTTAGTATAATATCAGCGTATATTACAAAAATACGCAATTTTATTAACAAAACGTTTTACCCTCAACCGTGCCGTGAGTCCCTAGTTGGATTTGAAGGGTAATCTCGTAATTTTTCGAACGAGCGTTAGGACATATTAACTGTCATTTTAAACTTCAAATTAATAATAGTTTATTTGTCGTCGCGATTGAAATGTTACGCGATTTCCGTGCTGAACTCAATATTCGCAATAAAGACTTATAGAAGAAAGAAATACCCTCAGTGTTGTACCTTCTGGTTTGCTTGTTGCGATGCGCTATGAGAATAATAAAAGCCCATTATATAACTTGCATGCATTTCATTAAAAACTCGAGTATCGATCGAGTATTATAAAAAAGTCAAAATAAAAATCTTATTTGAATAATACATTTTGAGCTGATATAAAAACTAATTCACTTCAAAATAAAATCACCCACCCATCCGTCTTAACTAGGAATCATTACCTACAGTCATTTTAATCATCATCATTTATTAACTACCAACCGAACTCGATTTAAAAGCCATGTTCTACTTCATAATCAAATGTGTCTGACCATGATCTTGTTTTTTGTTGCAGGTAATTGACCTTATTTTTTGTTATAGTATTGGGATCACGCTGTAAGTAAGACTACTATACTTATGTAAAATCGTCTACCGTGTCCGGCATAAAAGCCTAATGCCACTTTGGGGGCGGGCGAGACACATTAAGGTCCGACCGAGACTGCATTTTTAGTCCCGGAGAACGAAACCCAGGTTAATATATTTTCTCGGCCGAGACCGAGACTTAAAAAGGAGTCTCGAAATCCTCCTGTAGCAACAACTACAACGTCGACAAGCGTATCTCACTGGCAGATCTCTCATTAAAAATCGAATGCCTAACTCTCAGTTGCGCCGAGAACTCTCTGTTTGCGAGAATATCGGCGCTTTATAGCTGAGAACTGAACTTAAGGAGATATTTCCTCGTTTTTAGGCAGAGATTAGCTGAGACCGAGATCTCGGTCAGACTTTAAAAGGCACTGTTCACTTTTCGAAATTATGATCAAAATAATGGCATCCGGGTTGGAAGGTCAATGGCACAGTCGCTTTCGTAAAAGTAGTACCTACGCCAAATCTTGAGATCAGGTGCCAAAGCGGATCCCGTGCTTCTTTACCTTTAACCGGGAAAACGCTAGGAAGCTGATGATCAGTTCTGATCTGACTTTAACCCATTCTCTTCTCATACCGATTTTCGCGGGTTTTCGTTCGTGGCCGAAGAGCACAGTATACCGAGCGAGACTAAATTTTCAGAGCCATATCCATCCCTCCTAAGGGCCCATGGGCCTTCTCCAATTTAAATGATATTCAACTGGTATAGTTTCATTTGTTTTGTTCCGGGCCCTTTTTAAAACAAACGAAAGTCGAGTCTATTTCCAACACGACACGATTCCAATTTCAATGCCATTTTGTAGTGTATGCTGGGCCTTAGGAGGTTAAGGCGCATAAAAATTGTGACACAACTCACGCCAGAGGTGCTATTGTTAACCACTTTTTTCGCGCCTATCCGGCGGAGACACTTCGTCTATGGATAGAAGGGATTGCAATTTAAAAATGTATGTGGCAGAGTCAAGTTTACTTGTGACAGTAATGAGACTGGACTCCTTTTGTATGATACCGGTATTTAAAAATGTAACACCAACTTCAACAACTTGACTTAGACAAAAAGTAAATAAGGAATCAGATGTTTTCGAGTCATTATGTTACACACATGACGAGCTGTGACGCTTTACCAAGACTTATGTAAAGATTATATCCAGATATTTCGCCTCTGTTACATTGCCTATATTGCGATTGACTGTCATCATCATCATCATATCAGCCGAAAGACGTCCACTGCTGGACATAAGCCTCCCCCAAAGAGTACCACAATGACCGGTCCTGCGCCACACGCATCCAGCGGACTCCCGCGACCTTTACCATGTCATCAGTCCACCTTGTGGGGGGCCTACCCACGCTGCGCCTTCCGGTACGTGGTCGCCACTCGAGAACCTTTCCGCCCTAACGGCCATCGGTTGTACGTGCAATGTGCCCCGCCCACTGCCGCTCAAGCTTAGCGATTCGGAGGGCTATATCGGTAACCTTGGTTCTGCTGCGGGTAGCCTCATTTCTGATGCGATCGCGCAGAGAAATTCCCAACATAGCCCTCTCCATTGCCCTTTGGGTGACACAGTCTCTCCAACGGTGCCAAGTAGACTGCGGCTATATCGAAGCGACTGACTGTACTTTGTTAAAATTAAACAAATGGGAACCTTACGGTTGATCGTTAAGAATTATTGGCGAATGGCTATCTGATTAAGTTAAGTTTATCCAAGACGTTTATTAAGTTTTTGCAGTGAAAAAGAAGTTAATTTTGTATGTACGAATAAGGACGGGCATTATGTCTATAAAATGATGTTACCTTGTATCGAAAACGCGTTGGGTACAATGTAGCAGCCAACCCAAAGATTAATTACGGAAATTGCTATGATGATTTACGTCGATTTCCTATATGCTGGTACTCGTAATCAGGATATTACGACGCATATACACGGCAGGTTGATAGTTTTAACCTGACAAGAGTTCTTTGTCCGACACAAAACTAGTACTCACCCTTAACATAGTTCAAAATTTATTCGTTGCTACGTGGGGTTACAAATGGTCTTGAAACAAACAGCCTCATTATTAAGGTCTTAAAAACGTACCTGTCCTTCCACAAACCCTGTTAAGGAGCAGCATACCTATGCAAATGTATATTAGGTATCCCATTTACACCTCATGGGCGTATTGCAATTATCGTGTGGCGATTTAAAAAGAAAAAATTGACAGTTAAAGTTTAGGGTGTCAACTATTGGGACGACGAGTTCACCTTAGTTAGCTGCAGTTGCCGCGACTCGCAATTTCTTAAAGGAGCCAATGTCCCGAGCTTGTTTTTAGGATTCCGTACCTCAAAAGAAAAAAAACGGAACCCTTATAGGATCACTTTGTTGTCCGTCCGTCCGTCCGTCTGTCAAGACCCTTTTTCTCAGGAACGCGTGAAGGTATCAAGCTAAAATTTAGATCAAATATTCAGGTTTACTGTCCCTTGGAGCTGTGAAAAAATCTAACCTCTAAGCCAACGCAATCAAAAGATACAGATAAAGGGAAAATTGCGAAAACCGTAAATTTTTAGTTACATCATTATAATAAAAATATTTTTAATAATTTTAAAGTTATTACTTATATACCTAGAGGTTTATACGGAACCCTCGGTGCGCGAGTCCGACTCGCACTTGGCCGGTTTTTTTTTTTAACGGGGAATTGATACAATTTAGGTGGACTCGAATCTTTGAGGGCATCACCTCACCTCCGCCTCGGCCGTCGATAATAAGTCGTTCATCTTGCTTACCCTACAAAACCGAAGAGTGCCGATATTTATTTGGATCGTACTGAAATAATTAATTACATACGAACAAACAATATGTAGGTATTTATAACGAATATTTGTAAACTCGGTCGAATCATCCACAGATAATGGTTATCACAATCCCCCGAACTGCGGTAAACCCGGCCATTGTTTATATTCGGGTATGTTTTGTATTGCAGTGGGATGTTACGATACTCATATGAACGGAATATGATATTGATGACGTCATTCGTTTCATACATGACCTGACGTAGTAATACACTTAAACAAAAAGAGCTTAGCGTAGTCGTATTTTTAACCGACTTCTAAACCGGAGGAGCTTTTCAAGTCGTCGGAATCTTTTATTTTTACGTATTTTATATGTGGAAATGTACATGTATGCTTGGCGGAGGTTTGAATAGAAGTCGGTTTAAACTTTATTTTAAAGTAAATAATAGAATAAATATTACAATAATCTTGGATGTATTTTTTTCGAGAACTAGTCTTAGTTTTTTTTCAAGCCGTACGTATTCGGTTGACGGCTGACGATCGCTTGCGCAACGCATAGAAAGTCGTTCACGGTGTCCGAGCACTATTGTTATGCCGATTTTGCCAGACTTGTTTAGTAAATGCGGTTAAGCATTCGGCTAAGGAATAGCTGCGTGATTATGTGACGCTCTCAGCCCCTGTGTCATGTCATCCGTTAAGATTACGACTTTTTGTGGCGGGGGAGAAGATACGTGGTATACGATACGCCAGGTGGAGCTACAAGGCAGCATAGCCGGCGCAACTAGAAATTGTTCGCCTAAAACCGATTTGGTACTATGATATGTGGCTTAGGCCGAGGTGGACTCACAGGTACGGGGACAGTGACTGCTGGAGAGAAGACTAAAAACTTCAGTGGTTGGGTTTTGTTACAATTGTTTCCCGCCAAGGTTTGCAGGAGAATGACCATAGTAGTTGATATTCGGACAGCTTATTCAACCTGCTATTTAAATATAGAAGCAATTCTTTTTGTAAGGCCAGACAGCTTAAACATAAAACCTCTACACTGTACAGTACGCATAGTGAGACGAGCTCCCGAGGGGGCGCCGAGGCGCTCTGTTGAGAGTGAGGGACTTGTATTTGTTCCTAGCTGCTGTCAGGACAACCAAACCTCAGATCAACAAACGCCGAACCGACCCCTTGGTCGGCAGAGAGCTTGCGATTATGTATTAATCGTTGTTTGAGTGACATAGCCTCTCTAGCTACTGGCTAGCACTCAGTTTCGCGCGGGTCCATTTCTACAGCTGATCTGCCGGGGCCTTTACTTTGCCTGAAGCGAGTAGTCGGAAAAAGTTATGAATAGCAGCCCTGCAGATTATGTAAAGGTACAACAGAATTATGACCATGTGGATGCTATATTGACTATTGCTACCGAACAGTACACTCATTGCGATAGGCCACCAACGATGTGGTTTACCAGGTGAAACTATGACATAACAAATTGTTAATTTCATGGAAAAGGCGTTCAGGGAAATAATGAGTTAAAAGCAATTTAGGTGACGGCAGGAAAACATTAATTTACACTTCCAACTAAAATGTGTGAAATAATTGTGACCCTGACAGTCATAGACATGATAGTCAACATCTTCCTAGCATGATTCATTATATGTATTGTGATAGGTATTATGAACATTGAATATGCGAGCGAAGGGGGACGAACTAGGCACTTATCTTTAAATGAGTTATATTATGTGGCGTTTCCCAAACATGTAGAACATGTTAATCGTAATTCCATACATAAACTTCCACCGCTTTTAAAAATAACCGTATGTTCTGGACTCAAACAATCTTCATGCCAAAGCCATTTCATCTTAAGTGCCGCCATAGTCGGACTGCTCGTGCCGTTGGTCTCGACTGCTCTAATCAGTCCGTCTATGGCGGCACTATATCGTTTCAGCGGTTTAAGCGTGATAAGATAAGAAACTCGGTTACGTTAGCATTCATATGTATGAATTACATTTCTTTCCTACACGGTAAGTAGGAGAGAGCAGCATCTGTTACAAAATTCAACGACTTCAACATCCAATCTGAACAGTCCTTGCATTACAATTGCAATTGTCCTTGGCCTCGGGAAATCGCGGAGATATAAAGAAAAACCTTGAAACCCTCACCTAGACACGTATATCTTTATTGGTCCTTCCGTTTAAGATGTGCCGTTTAGAACAAATGAATTGAATTTTCAATTTCGGAATGGAACGCAGCTTTCGGTTGAAAATAAAATGGTTATTTCATTCTACATGCTAGTTTGAGCTCTTGAGCTGAAGTTCTATTGGTTTTCTAGCTTTAGGATTCGCAGTATATTTTCTTGATTAATAGTAATTCTAACGCCGTCTTATTCAGTCGCACGCGATCGAACGCGCGCGGCTGCGATCGGCCGCGATCGGCCGCGATACACGAAATTACACCTGAGATCACATCCAATTTTTTCTTTTCAGCTTCTAATATTTTTTAGTGTTTCCTATGTTGTATCAATAAGAGGTTTACTGCTGAACCTATCAGGGTTTCAAGGTTTCAGAAGCTTGCGTGCCAGCAATGCATAGAATTACACGTAATCGTAAAATACATTGAGTTACTACGATTTTGAGTCGTATGTTAAATAAATAGAGATTAAAGTAGCATGGATTTGTACGAACATTGTCGATAAATAAAGCGTTATGAATATAATAATAATAACACTTCAAGTGTGTGGGGTCTATTGATTGTATATTAACGCGCAATATGTCCTTTTTGTATCTTTACTTCTATGCTAATATTATAAAGAGGAAAAGTATGTGAAATTATAGCTATGCAAGTTGATATGTAATGGGTAATCTCCGGAAACGCGTATCTGTTTTCAAAAATTCTTTCATCTGCGTTTATAAATGGACTTTCTGCGTGGGTATAGGCTATGATTTATCAAGCGGGTTTGCCTGCCTTCTTTGAAATACGCGGGCGAAGTAGCACGGGAGGCTTGTATGTTATAAAGAAGTATAGTTTAAGTGTGTAGGGAGTAACCTTTCAAACCGACCTTTTAATTTCCCGTCAGGGTACAGCAGCAGCAGCATTCGAATTTGTGCAAATACTGAATTCGATTTAAAATAACTCCAAATCTGCAGCCAAATGCATAATCATCAATCATGAAAACCAATTTTATTAGCATTTAGCGATCATCATTTAGCTCATCAATAAGTTATTTCAGTCTGAAAACCTAGGTTCAACAGTTTGCTATAGATTTTGTTAATGATTCAAATCGGTTATACCCTACACATTACTACTAATGCCAAATTGAACTTTATTCGGACCAAACCAAAGAGTTCCCTTTGCAATTGTAGGTACTTCTATCTATGGTAAGAAAGTTAACCTTTCGTATGCTTTGTCCCGGATCTGTCCAGAGGCTCTAGTATAAGTTTTACCGAAACAATACGTTACGACCGCGTTTGCGTTAGCTGTCAAATCCCATACAAATTGAGGGTAAAACGCAAACGCGATCGTAAAGTTTTGTTTCGGTAAAACTTATACTAGAGCCTCTGAACGGTTGGAACTTACAACATTAACTTCAAGGTCATGATTTGATTGTTTTTTTTTTTGACATTGGCATACGCAAAACGAATCTAGAATGATTCTAATCTCTCAGATGTTTTAGTTAAATTCGTATGAAGATTTACAAGTTGAAAACATATCCATGAGCCGGGGACAGTCGTTCTGGTAATGAAATAAACTTTCGAACGTTACGAAAGTAATGTACCTACGTAGTTTAAAATGAGTGAGCCAATAGTAAGATCGATCTCGGACGAGGCAACGTGCCGACTGAGAGTAAATTTAGATTAGTGATGGCGGAAGTCGATTAATATTAGTTAACGATTATCGATACGCTATGTCTCTCCACGCATCCTATCTATGTATACTAAGGTTATAAAGTGTTAAAACTTAGATGTTGAAGGTAATAATCCTGTAGCATTTTGCCAAAAAAATAATACAAACTAATCAAATACATACAATTTTTGGTTTGCTGTCATTTTGCAAGCTTTAGTTCCCACGCCTCATATTTTTTTCTGAAAGCGAAGACTTTCGCGATTTTTATAATAAAAAATAACCTAGCCTATAATATGTGTAGAGCCACGAAAGTCCTGAAACATTGTCGGTTGTAGGGTTTGGTAATTTAAACAATGTGAAATGTACTGATTTGAGAGAACGTTTCATTAAACTTCAAATGAATAACTATTTTGTAACAAATAAAACATTTTTGAGGGAGACTGAAAAAATAAGCAAGAAGCAAGGTTCAAAAACTCCAATCAGCATCTGCAAACTCTCCGATGAGGCGAAAGCCTGATTTAATTGTAATGATAAAGGCCTTAATATTAAGCGAACGATTTGCTTAAGCCGGCATGAAAAGAAGTCTTCAGTTGGTCAAAACGTATGATTTACGATGCAATTGCATATGCAGTGTATATTATAACTCTCTCGCAACAGTGCCTTGGCAGTCCCTGTGCATCATAAGCTGGTGCCTCAGAGCTCGAGGACGGTGTATCTTATCTGTGAACCACAATTAGCTTCTCCCACAAACATTGTCTAAGGCACAACGAGATGATTCCGACGTCCTTGTGGCCTATTTGCAAAATAAATGTTTGATTTTTGATTATGACTTTTTGATGCAAATAATTTATCGATATATTCCAACGAGCACTGTACATCACTATTACCGCCCACGGCTGCGTCCGCGCGGTTACCGATTATAAATAGATCACGCGTTACACTGGCCTAGTGCTCTGTGAGACGCGAGCCCACACGCACGCGCCAGACACGCATGGTGCCAGTGGAAACTAATGAATATGATACTAGAAACTGAAGGAAAGTCCAATTGATTAAGTGAAATAACTCAACGGCCCATAGTTCACTCTCCGTTTCACCCATCATCCATTGCAATATCACCCATCATTCAGAAACAGAATCACTAGTGGTCACCAGAATCATTAGAAATCATTAACTATAGTAACTACACATTAATCGCGGATTCAGTCGCCCGCATCCTTCGCGGGGACTGTTTTTTGGTTAAAAAAAAGAGAGAAAGGGAAAAAAAGACCAGCGTAACCAAAGCAAAATGTATGTATAAAGTACCTACGTAAAAATTTTTAGTACAAGATTTTATTGCCGACTGTACTTTTTTGTATGCCGTCATCAACTACTCATTGAGACGATTCTAACGAGCTTAAACTCGATGGGGTTATGTGGTTTTATTACGGAGTTCCTGTGGCCACCTTCCAGCTCCATCGTCAGATCAGCTCCACGTCATCATAATTGTCACGCAATTTGCATATTCGTGCAAAATTTCAACTCAATCGGAAACCGGGAAGTGGATTAAATTTAACTTGCAAGATTTGATTACAGATAGACAACGGGAAAGGTGAAACTAAATAAAATCTTGTAAAAAGGCGAGACTCATGCGACACTCCTACCCGTATACGCAGCATTATGCACCGGGGTGGTCGCTCCCATGTAAAGCCATCTTTCCTTGAGACGAAAGGCTAAGTACAAAATGCATAAAAACAGATAAATAGTACTACGACAGTGAAAATATATATATATATATATATATATATATATATATATATATATATATATATATAGCTATAATCTTTCGGTGTGCCGAAGATCAACGACGATTTATTTATTTATGCGTTGTATTCAAAATTGCTACACGGCTTACCAGTAAAACTAAATTACTGTAAAAATACTTAACACCCTGAGACTATTCCCTCTTCAATAGATACACATGTGGGTAGTAGTGACCCCTCCAGCAGGGGTGCATCAAACTCCTGTGAGCATAGACGTAGGTTATGTAATGACATGATAACACACAACTGTGTATGTACAGTCCCACACAAGTGTGTTCAACCGGCTTCCGATCCGTGGGATAAAAACCATACCTACATGACTTAAACTTGACAGAACGTAAATCATTTTATTAAAGTATAATAAATGGCTTCTACATCGGCTTAATGTCCGACAATTACACGAACAATTACATTTACCCTAAAGTCAAGGCGCTCGTCTTGACATTTTGTTAAGAGTAATTAACACTTTCCAATTGTTGGCCGTTTCTGGGTTTCCAGATCGGTGGCTATTATTTAAACCTTATTAAGTTAACTGATTAATTTACCATTGATAATGCGGATTGTTTCACGAAAATTGAAAGTATCAATTTGTTACATTAATACAATATTAGTGTGTTACATTTAGATAAAATTTAGATTAAACGAGTGATACGATTAGTCAGCCAAGCAAGCTACCACTCAATCCTTTTACGGCCATTCCCAATAATCAATCCACGGATAGTTTTCATTGCCAGCAGTTACATTTTGACCCATTTTCTACAGGTAATCTGTCAAAATGTAACTGCTGGTAAGGAAAACTATCCGGGGATTGATTATTGGGAGTGGCCGTATATGTACAAATAATACATTCGAACAGTGATATTGGTACCAATTTCTTGGACTTCTGTATATGAATTTATATAAGGAAACCGAAATGTAACTGTAACAGTTACGTTCGTTTTTAAAACTCCGTATAAGCTGATCAGTTTGAGATCCTCTTAAGCTGAAAATGTGCTCTTAATTATGATGCGTATTCCTCATCTTAGTGATATTCCAATTATATTCCTAAAGAACCGGGTTACAAATTACAGTCACAGCTGATGTAATAATTGTGTGATTTGTGGATCCGTTACTGCATCAATCAGAATAGGACCCCTAGAACGTAGAAGTATATTACGACACTAAAGTAGGTGTGATAAATCGCGCCTTGTTATTGCGAAATTTCGAACAATATGTTTGTCGGTGTCTGGTCTATTCAAGACGCTTACCTACAACCAGTCTCAGCCGAACCAGTCTAACGTCCGATCAATTATAATTATTGTGTTGTTACGAATCTAAAGGCCAGGTAATACCAGACACGGATGATGAATCGAGTTGTGAACCGCAGCTGGTCTAACCACGTGCCAATAAGGCTAGTGTCGAGTGTCGTGGCCCAGTCGTAGTCGTGTCAAAATACCAATGCTGTCGATAATCTACGTCTTAATTCATGGCGGTAATTTAGATCGGTAAATAGTAATGTGAACATTGTGTACTGGGTGACAAAACGCAATAAATACAAAGTCAATATTTGCGATCCTGCTTACGAGTAAAACAAAGGGTAATACAAAGCTACACTTAAAATCGTCGTGATAGTGCTTCCACGAGGGTAAAAAAAGCGGTATTTGAGGGCGCGTCGAAGAAAAAGCTTTTTAATTTCTATTGTTTCTAACCAAAACTGGCAAAACTATAACACACGTACACAGACAATAGTTCATTTCGAATTACTGTATCATATCAAAGAAAGAAAACCGTACCTATTTTTAACCGACTTAGAAAAAAAGGAGAAGGTTCTCATTTGGTTGTAATTTTTTTTTATCGTCTTTTTTTATGTTTGGTACCTCAGAACTCCGTCATTGATGAGCCGATTTGTATTTTTTTTGTTAGTAAGTATATGCTTCCAGGTGGGTCCCATTTTTTTCAAAAATTCAGTTGGATGATGGGATCCATGAGGAATTGAGGGAACTCCTCAATTATATTAGGCACGCTTGTAGTGATTTTGGTATTTTCTATTGTAACTCGTGTATTTACATCCGGAAATCATACATTTGGTGGAGTGGAATTGATGATGAAGACCACAGATGACTTATGGAATTCCTCAATTATGTAGGTACTTAAAAGTACAAAAGTATATCACAGATTCTAATAAGATTCCGTTGAAATAGCAACTATTAGAAGTGCCAAAGGTGATCCTTGTGGAATCGACGGAAGTCCTCAAATATTATCATCAGCCCACATACAGCGGTTCGGGTTTTTTCTCTAATAATCAACGCATTTGCTCTCGGAAAACAGTTCATGTGGTAAATTGGAAAAGAAATGTGGAAATGTTTTCGTGGCTTGGCGGAGTACTAAATTGAAGTCGGTTAAAACTTTATTTTTAAAGTAAAATATTTAAGTATAATCGAGTATAATCTAATAGTGAATACAGTATGCACTCCCGCATCATGCATGCAGACAAGGATTGCTTTCGCAATCGATCATGGGACCCTCCAGCCCATTAGGGCCCCAACGAGGGTGCGACGAGTCCGGTTCTAACACGCTTTTCAACTCAAATTGGTAAAAAGCAATTCAATTTTAACCCGATTCTGCATGCATTGTAGCGCACGCGTTTTTAACAACCGACAGTTAAATTTGGGATGCAAGATTGGGATCCCATTGTTTCTGCGTCACGTTTGCTAAATAGATTACAAATTAGTCAAGTGCAAAAGTATGTATCGAAACCTTTATCTTGCTGACATAAGAGCGATGGGACATATATTTATCAGTACCTCTGTATGCCCCGGGAACAGCGGACCTACGGAGTTGGCTTTTTGAAAACATTGTAAATAACGCTTTAAGGAACAATAATGCTTAAGTCTCTTAAAGGTACTTGATGCTACAAGACTTGCTAGCAATGCTAGCTGGTTGTAAATTACGGCTACAGCACGAAGATCGCATCAGAAACCCAAAAATACCATATTTCAGTTTTTATAATGTTGGTTTCAATGTATGTAAGGAGCTCATAACATGAAACTCTTTACGTGCCAGGAATATTTTGTGGTTTCGATTGGGGTCTGTAAAATATGTCCACGGTGGACAGTTCACTTGTTCTTCACTATTGCAGTCTCCTGTCATCTCTACATACGATTAACATTCACAGCATGCATAATCGGACGATTCTCTTACACCACACGTACAATAACATATTCATCTACGAACATAATCCTTTAGCTTATCGCCACGACGTAAATAACAACTAACGGCGGCTGCCAAAAGAGCGTATCCGCAACGCAAACGTCAATGTATTTACGCTCTTCTCTAAAGGGCTAAAATGTCGTATTTGCAATGGCAATAGTAATACATTTACGTCGTTCTGCGTTCAAACGGAGAAAGGATCTCCATTCAAAAGCACTCAGCCGAGCCAGAGCAAACGCAAGCCCTACAAGTGGCCCATAAACTTACCCGAATCCTGCCCCACTGATAATTCCTCCCAGTTTATAAGACACGTGCAGCCTTTTTTACTGTCCTTTAGCTTAATCTCAGAGATCGCATTTTTTTGTTTACACGGCAACGACCTCCCGATCCCTGTTCCATCCTTCTCTTACAACCGCTTTTCATTTATTCCCGTCTCTACGGCTTCAATTTCATGACGTAACAAGCTGCTAATCGATTTGTCTCGCCTACACTCGTTAAGATTCCATCAGCGACGGTATAGCCGTCTCGTTCCTTTTTTAAACCAGTCTTGCAGCCGGATTTTGGTCGGATAATGGTTATTATTGGTGCTGCAGCTCTTAATTTTAGCCCAGCCACGGAAATGCAAGGTGAAATTTCAATAGCAGTCTGGGTGCAGGTGTTAATTTAATTCTTTGGGGTTGTTCTCTGGTATTGAAGGTAACCCTGTTTAATAGACGGTAAAGTAAATAACAAGTCGTTGGCGCATCTTCGCCATGTGGACTGTATATGCAAAGCTTCAGGAATACAGAAGATTGGCTGGCTTACATAGCACAAGTCTAGAACGACATGAGCACTCAAGTATTTCGACGTGAAAGAATATTGTTACTTTACATATTCGATGATGTGATATTTCTATAAGTGTAGTACAAAATATGTTTTTACCGACTGTTGTAGGGTAAGGTAGTTGAAATATTATGCATCCGTATCTCCGTTGACAAATTGGGACTACAGTCATCGGTCCATAAACGCTGCAACTTCGAAATGCAACAAAGAAAGGTAAATGCGTATCGCGTTAGACCCGTGTAATATAATAATTTAAATAAAAATACGTTTGGATTATAAAAATAGCAAAATAATGTAAAATAAGAAAATAATGTAAAGCGCAATTTTTCCCCTAACTCTTTCACCGCGGACGACGCGATATAGCGTCATGCCGAAACATTACCCATTCGCGGGAGACGCTATATCGCGTCGTGACATTTTTACTGGTAACATGGACCGTATAAATAAATAGTGACTTTTTTCAGTAATCTTATTCTTAACAACTGAAAGTACCATTCTGTCGAAACAAATATCATTAAAACTGTCTAGAACAAACCGAATAAAGTCAACAAAGTTTGAGTGAAGATATTTGAATAAACTCCGTTAGGAGTATTGGTGTTTTATATTAACACCTATTAGTAAATACTCTTTAGCACGACATAAAAATCTGTTTAGGTTTTTATTTAGCATTTAAATGATTTAAAAGTTAGGACGCAGCCGTCGCGTCACTCAGCGGTATGGGTCCTGCTCGATACGGCACTACAGTTTATAACGACTCAAGTAGTGAGTATCCATCACGATTTTCAACCTTATTGTTGACGATTTAAAACTATTTTTTTCTTGAAATTAGTCACTATTTTGTCTTTGACGATGTTATGCCAACTTACTATAAACCATTATTTTATGTATTGATTAAATTTTTTAACACACATTTGTTTTCTTTTTGTAAATGTATAAAGTGTGAGTAAATATTATGCGCCCTTTTTTACTTAAAGGCAAGGAAAGAGAACAAATCAACTTAAAGACTAATCGTTATTTAACACTTTCACGACCAAGCTTCATCATTGCTTGTTACTTACTCGACATTTATCATTAATTATTAATCTTTATATTTAGATATTACTAAACTTACTCTCTTGTTGCCTTTCTGCCTCGAACTCTTTCTTCCAAGTCCTAAATTCATCCTAATTAAATATCTCCATAGTGCAGGTAAGTAATTTGTGTGTCTGGTAGAATGCACTAACAAATACTGAATACAAACACGTTTTTAGAGCCCTTCCTTTACCCCAATATTTCCGGTCAGCGGTAAAACACCACAGGTCGACGAAGATAACAGATAAGGATTATTACCTCTAACTCTAAAATACCACGATCCCCGACCTTTCTGCATGCGTACGACCATAAATGTATTTACAACAATAATGAGGTAGTTATTGTTGTCACTACGACTGTCATCGCATCCTAGCTAATCCTAAAACAATGAAAAACGATAAACGCCCTGAATGGGTTAGTTACCTTATTATTTGTCACCAGCTTTAGTTTTACTACACAAACGCGGTTGTGATATCTTAAAGGGTATTGTTATTAATGTACAGAGTAATTACAATTAATCTTTTAATAAATACCTTGCATGCTCGGCAGTCGAGTCGGCGACAAAGGCTAAAGGTTCGTAGTTTTATTACCTACCCTCAGTTTAACCCTATATCCTAAATCTTAACTCTGTAAATTGTGAACTAAAAATATATGAACCGCAATTAAGATTGATTAAAACTCAGCATATGTATAAAGGGAATAAAGGCGTGAATTTATGTATGTATGTATGTATATGTATAAAAATGACTAGTTCTAATTTCTTGGTCAAGGAAAACATACGCATATACCCATCCACTTAGGCGGAGCAGCAGCGTACGAACCCGAGGCGCTGCGTGACGCGACGGTTGCGTCAAGCTAATACGCATGATTTGGTGTGTATGGCCGCGAGAGCTTATTATAAAACAAAGACGCTGGCGCAGTGAAAGAGTTAACCTCGTTATTCTCGTACGTACCTGAACCGTTTGGAAACGTAGCTTGGGTATAAAATGCTAGTAATTTTGCGAGTTGCGAACGTCTATAGCACCGGAATATGTGGTGTGCATTCAGAGGATTAATTTTAATGACTAGGCGTCTAAAGGCTCGTTTCTACAGCCTAGTATGCATCGCATTTTTGTCGGCCTTAAAAAGCATTCGTCCCGTCCTTCACTAGCAAGTATGTATGTGCGAGAGGGACGAATACTTTATCTCGGACGTAAACGCAATTATGCTACCAGTGCAAAAGTTTTTTATAACATCTAATCTGGATATCCACTTCTAGTTTAGTCAGTTTTGGTTTTCTATAATTATACGTCAATGTATTTTTATCAAAAAAGATCACGAATCATCAGCCACGTCACAAGATGTTAAATAACAATCCAGTTTCAGACTATCATCCATCATTAGCTATAGCTAGTACTAGCACTTTATCCTATACTATTGAACGACTAACGATTTTGATGAGCTTTGCAGTATAGCGGTTTACGGGGGCGAAAAATCGATCTAACTAGGTCTCATATGTCGGATTATTCGTTCTCTCTATTTTCACCCGAGCAGAGCTCGGTCGCCCAAGCACTCAGACATGACTTGAGAATGAGATGGGTAAATCGTTATGGTAGCTGTCACGTAAGTGCGCGCAGGCGTTCCCGTAGCCTCGCCAGAGGGCAGCGCGTAGAACACCGTGCACCGCGCACCGTGGGGTTTTAGACGGTAGTCCGGGCGGTTCCCGGGAGTCCGTCATAGCCTGTCAGGAAGGATTTGTAAAAACATTTCCCCACTAAAAAAAGTTAGGTAGCTGTTGTTGCATACATACTTGATCTTTCCGAACTCATACATATTTTATGTTAGCGCGACAGTATTATGGTAATGAAATTTTGGGCCACAAATAGAAATGTACTTTTTTCTCACCGCATCCATGTTTTATGACTTTTATGAGTGTTTCCGACGATACTATTAAAGTTGAGCGTTTTATTTTATTGCTTTACGTAGAATTCGGTGAGCTAACATTTGATTTAAAGAACTACCGTTATAAATGCTTCATGTGGTTATCATTTGTCATTTTATCGGTGCCATTAAAAGTTTGACAAATGTTTGGTGTCAGGGTCTTTGTCTTGTTTTATTTTACTAATTGTATTTGCTCTAACTTTATGATATGACAAATACGTTTTGGATTTCGGAGTATAGTTTACAGGAACAGATAATCTTTTGTTGTCATCTTCTACCGAGATTCTCATGTCATAATCATCATTGCCAGTCACACATCTAAACAGTAAACGAATTATTTCAAAGTTTCTGGGCCATGATGGATTGCGTCTGTCTTGTCTTCGAGGTTCCTGTATTTTCCATTCTATTCTCTGGAACAGTTATCTATAGGATAAATACAATCCTGTCGCTGAACGGAGGCCTCACTGACTCCACACATCGGTATCATATTGGCATGTCTTACGCGCGTTAGTTCTGATACTAGAATTGGCGCGCGCGGAAAGCTCGCGTCATAAATCACATACAAATGTGATACCAATGTTCTAGTCAGATACACTCTAGATATTAAGAAATAAAAATGTATTACTACTATTATGGGGATACTATTACTGGTACTATGAGGAAACAGTTGTCTGCTGCAAATGTAATAACAGTACATTACGTACCTAGTGCGGTGAATTCGTGAATTGCCCAGATTGCAGGTGTTTGTGGCCCGAACCGAAGGTGAGGGCCATAAATATGCGATCTGGGGCTGCGATACCGCCCGTGGTGTTTACACAATTTTACGTCTTCACCTGGCCACAGTGCGAGTTTGAATGTACGCGCAGCGTGCGGTATAACTCGCATTATGGCCAGGTATGAAGTAAAAAATATTTCAATACAAAGACAGTCAGCTGCTGAAGACAACGATCTACCGTCATTCTTATAATAAGTATAATATGTGATGATATAACGACAGCGGTTACCAAAGCGGAAGCATTTACTTGCGCACGCGACGCTGCGCTCGAGTTACTAAATGGCATGTACTGGGAAGTGGACACTTGGACAGGGTATTGCTACAGTCATCCACAGAGGCAGCAGGCCCCTAATTCACAAGTAACCTAGCAATCACCTTAACTTCTAGAACAAGCAATGTATGGCGAATTGTAAGTGTGAGGCGAAAATTGTCAAGTTGGTGAAATAGTGGCCTGCTTTGTCACATTCAAATATCTGACAATATTAACCTAAGGCAAAAAAGGGAATTTATTTTGCGTCTGTTTTGTTTATTGCGGGCGTCACTTGCCATAAAGTGTCTCAAGAAATTGTCTTTTATCCTGTAAGGAAAAGTATGAAATAAACTTAGATTAAGTTAGTAAGAAGTAGTTATGTATGGTGGGGTAAGACTAACATAGTTTATTGTTAGAAATTAAGGATCGGTTTTGATGACCAAATTTTACCACTTTCTTTTAAATGAATAATTGAACTAACTTAAGATTTTTGTACACGTTTACAAAAGTGTATTGATTTGTACGCGTGTTTACTCTTGGATTGATAGTCTTACCCCGGCGATAGTCTTACCCCAACAATAGACTTATAAACTTTTATTTTCTAAATGAAGAATCATTTCATTACAATGTACTATGTTTAGAAGAGCGAGACTTCTCAACACAGGTACATATATACTTAATGAGAGGCCTTGCCCTGTCTGTAAACCACTATATGTCTTTTAAATATTTTGTATTTGTATTTTAGAATTGGACAAATTCTAAAGTGTAAGGAAATTATTTGATTTCTTTTTATTTTCCTTACATTTATTAAGAAAGTACGATAACTATCGGGAACAGAAACTGCCGGTCTCGTCATACGACGTAGGAGACGTTTATCTTGAACACACTCATGACCTTTTATCCCGGTTTTTGAACAAGCGAGCAACGTAAACCAAGTTCTCCGTTTGACTAAAATGCGTTTGTTTCCGGCTGTTCTCCTAAATAGCTCGCATTTCTCAACCGATTCCCATAAAGTTTTGTAAGCAGGCTCAATTTATATTTAATTCAGGTTAACGTAATAAAAAAAACAGGTGCGCGAGTTCTACAGCTCAAAGAGCCTCTAGTATAATAGGTACTATTACAATAGTCTCCTACAGAAAAGTGAAGACACCTCGCCACAGCCGTGTCCACAGAACCGAGGTTGACACGAATTTTCCCTCAGATTTCGCCATCTACGAATTAAATTGCGCCGCGTTGCGTATCCTAATGGCGCTATATTGTAGCACTTTATTATTTCACCCTAGCCTTCCACGTGGCTCCGCCCGCGTAATATAACTAATCACATTTCCTTTCGATAATATTTAGAAATTGATTCAAATTGTCTCCATCATCATCCTCCTAGCTTTATTCCCGGTTGTGCCCTAAAGGAGCCCGGGGTCCGTTTTGGCACCTAATCCCAAGATTTGGCATAGGCACTATTTTTACGAAAGCGAATGCCATCTGACCTTCCGACCCAGGAGAAAACTAGACCTATTGGGATTAGACAGGTTTCCTCACAATGTTTTCTTTCACCGAAAAACCACTGTTAAAGGGTCTTCACGCGCTTTTTGAAGAGTTTTGAGTTGATATTCCTCCGTTCAACCACACTATAAATATATTTATGACAAAAACGCTTATCGGTTCTTCAATCCTTTCTCTACATTTTGCATGAAGAGAATTAAAAAAAAAAAAATGCTGCAAACTTGGTCCAAAAAAGCTCTGTTTTCGATATTAGTATGTTGTTTATGCACTTTTTTTTCTGAAATCTACATATAACTGTTCCTTACTGACGTCTCCTACAAGGCACTAGAGATTTTTTAATTTTTAACTCATTTTCACAAAAGTTAAGTCCACGTGGTGGTTTTTTGGCCTAAAATTGCCAAAGTTTTGTGCCATATATCTCGTATACTGAGTTTTGAAATAAATATGGGATACTATTTCGGTAAACCTCGTTGTTGTTAATACGATAAGCCATAAAAACACGAAAAAACGGACAGATACAGATCGAAGGTCATTGGGAGCTAGGAGCTCCTTAAATATCAAACTTACATAACTTTTGGAAAAAGTCCCGTGGTACGAGCCGGGGTTCACGACCTCCAGATTGTATGTCGCGTGACTTACCGCTCGGCTAGAGTGGCTCAGTTTCGATTCAAATTGTCTCCATGCCAAATAATTATTTTTTCCAAAGTTTAAGCGTGAAAAAGTAACTAACAGACAGAGGTACTATTTATTAAGAATGTTAAAATGTACCTATCAGTCCAATGTGACCAAGTTTACAATTTAGCAGTATGATATTTGATATCCATTCATCATTTTTTTACTACCGGAATGTTCCCTATCATTTGACGTATCGTTTGATTAATTCCCAGTTGCTCCCGCATTGCTATGTTAATTCCATCCATTGCATAATCGTGACTTTGCATTGTCATGGCAGTTTCCAGGGAGTCAATTTGAGACATACATTTTCATTTCAATTTTAAGACACGCACTTCCTTACATGTAAGTTCAGCGTGCGTGAAAATAGCGCACGGACCACATCGAATTTGGGATGCGAAAACATGTCTTGTATTGGCCCCCAGCCTTCCGACTGTACTTTCATTAAATTCCTGCCTAATTGTGATTAGAATATTGACATCTGTAACGAACATCTGTCACGCGAGCGCCTGACGGCTGGCTGTCACGTAACGCTGGTGATACCAGTCGATGTATTGACAGATTGACAGCAGATTAAACTTTCACATACTCGTACTACTATGTTTTCTCAGAGTACTACACTAGGATATACTTTGATTCATACTCTCGTACAGTCCAGTTTGAAAATATGTGCACCGACAAAGGTATCAAAAATTGACCCCATGAGGGTCGGGCAGCCCCAAAAAATACTAAAAAAATAATTAATCGCTAACGACATCATCCGTCGGGCCTTCGTCAGCGCCGGTGTCCCTGCAGTCCTCGAGCCTACTGGTTTGACACCGAACGATGGAAGAAGGCCCGATGGAATGACGCTCATTCCCTGGAAGATGGGTCGACCCCTGGTGTGGGACGCAACGTGCGTCGACACCCTGGCGTCGTCTCATCTTCCGAGAACTTCGTGTGGGGCTGGTTCCGCTGCTGACTCAGCCGAGGGCCTCAAACGACGCAAGTATGGAGCCATCGACAGTGGCTTCATATTTGACCCGTTCGGCGTAGAGACCCTCGGACCGTGGGGACCAAGCGCGCACCGAATCTTCAATGGATTGTGCAAGCGCTTGGTCGAGGCTTCACGTGACCAGAAGTCTGGCTTTTACCTCGCCCAGAGGATTAGCGTAGCCATTCAACGTGGCAATGCTGCCAGCCTTCTGGGCACACTACCGCCTGGCAGCGACCTGGGGCAATTTTTTTACCTTTCGTTTTAGTTTTATTAGTTTTATGTACCTATATTATTATTAATTATTTTAGATAAGTATTATGACAATATACCCTTCTAATAGCAGAATAAAATAAATATTATGAGATAAATAATTAATCACTGGTATATGAAGTATAGTTTACCTACAGTCCTATCGTAGTTTGAAAAGGTATATTAATCATGTTGCCAGGTCTTATAAGTATTAGTAGTTTATTAAAGCAAAAGCCACTTTAACAATTTGGAAGTGCACACTCTAAAGTTTAAATTGCCATGAATCCCAACATGACACGTGCTTGGAGTTAATATGACAGCGGTTGCGAAACTAACTGGTGATTTTCTTAAGCATTGATTTGGACGTATATTAAAGCCCTTTTGTGCTGAAGAGGTATTGTTATATTAATTTTCCTTATATGGCGAAATGATAGTGACTCTTTGTACTTTGACTGACAGCGACAGCGACGCTTGTGGTAGTTATGGTTACAGATACTTTCCGATGTTGAAATGTTTTAGAGTGTCGTTTTAGACTGATGATGCGAGTCAAAAAGTATTTTTTTTTAGGCTACGAGTACGTTAGTAGCTCTAGCTCGTATGATAAGTAGAACAAAACTTCGCTCTAGAGATAGGTATATAGATAGACTGAAGATTATTATTTATAAGTAAAATGAATAATTAATCTGTAGTCCACAGATAATTGGGACTTCAAGCCATTAATTTCGCGAAAAACTTCATAGCCAGTACAATTCCGTATCAAGTAAGCTTCGAATCCCAATTAATTGTAATGATTATAACATTCGTCCACACCGCTGATCCAAAAAAGGGACCTTACGGCCCCAGGCATTTGCGCTTTTATTGACGTTTCTCTATAATTAAGACTAACGAGTAGGCTAGCACAAGACCCCGCGCGAGCTATCTCGCGATCGAGATAAACTACCCGTATCTTTCTAAGTGGCCTAATTAGAAAGAGACGCGGTCTTGTGCGAGCCGTGCTATTATGCGTCGCCACAAGGTTTCTCTTGATCTGGCTGGACAAACCCACATTGCTGATAAACCTAAAGAGCACGGAAGCATGTTCTTAGATTGCAAATGCAGGAATAGTCATTTCTCTGATAGCGAACACACGCGGACAATTAATCTTTATTCAGCACATATAAACAAAACAGTTTATTTATCAATTATCAAAGGCTTCTGTGTAAATCAGCTGACTGGGATCAGTGTCCACGACCAAACATTGACATTAGTCACAGCTAACATATTTATGGATGCAAATGAACAGGAAGTGAGCTTTTCACACAGATGTCAGGAAAGCGTAAATTTGTAGTTCTATTCTACGTAAGATTATAGGGGTCATTGCGCCGGTTAGCAACCACCTAATGTAACGTGCTGGTTTGCGACCATTTAGATGCGTCATAGAACTGAAAAAAAAAACATAATCCCCTTTTAGTAGTAGATTCCTATTATAGAACAAAAAAATATACGGCACAGAATTAAACTTTCGTGAGACACGTAGAAATAATGCTAATATTATTACACGGGTCAACTTGCGTATTAAATGTGAGGGCAGTGACTCAAGCGACACCGCTGCGAAAACACTCATCCTGAAGAACAACTCCCGAAGAGTTCGAAACATGTCGCCCGCAGTGAAATGTAATACGCGAGTTGAACCGTCCAATTATTAACATTAATCTACGGCTCGCAATTTTTTAGGGCTATTAGACTTTAATTATTACTTCTACAATTAATTAAGGCAAAGTGCGCAACTTTCTATGTATTGTGTTGCCTACTCTTACGAATACGTAACACACTTTATTCATTATGTCGTCTCAGTAGGTGCTCGCGATATTTAACATTATAATATACTGTTAATTATGTATATCTCGCACTTAGCAGGTAGGGGGTTAATTTAACAACAAAATTAAAGGAACGTTAGTAAATTAAAATGTTGTTGTTCGTAAGATGTTGCCTATGTAGTGAAACAAAAGTATTAATTGACAATGTGAAATTTAAACTAAACTATGTACAATATTGTAATGTGTTTTTTTTTGGTTACAGGTAATTGGAAGTTAATTAAGAGCAATATCGACAGATCGCCTGCGTCCGGTCCGGTAAATATGAAACCCAATTTTGAAATAGCCTATACCTATATTAAGCCCACATCACACTGGCGCGGCCTGGCTGCGGCGGACCATAGTAAACTTGTCATTAGCTGTCAAATTGGCTATTGACCGCCACCGCAGGCCGCTCCAGTCTGTGAGAGGCCTTATTGAGTGCCACTGCTGGGCAAAGTCCTCCCCTCTTTTCCGCCACGCAAACTTTGTTCGAGGAAATCACGAGGCTAAACCTGATGCTATACTTGAGGTGATAATTAAGGCATATTATACAGCTGCCAAATACAGCATCAGTTAAGTTAAAGATAGTCTTTTAGCCAGGCACTAACTTTATATGAAGGTAATAGAATAAAAATTCTAGAGTGCATGATCGTCCAAATTTTATCATGGAAACATATGCCAAAAAACTTTAGACTGGCGGATTTTTAATTACCTACTTATTATTGTTTATCGGCTTGAGATCAAACTGTTGTGACGCCATTTTATCAATTCGTTTCCGGTTTGAGGTCGTTGCCTCCCATTCGCAATATTTATTTGATAAACCGAGAGCTATTAATACGTCTGCTCAGAATAAAGTACATAAAACTGGCCACCGATTCAATATGGGTATGAATATTTTAACATTTTATTACTTAATTAATTTAGCAATTTACACTCTCGCGTGCCTTTTAAAACTTTCAGTACAGTTTTATGTTTGGCTATTAAATACTTTTTACCAATCCAAATAATGTTAAGTTTAGAAGAGGATTCTTACTCGACTCTGTAGTCTAAAAATATGCATACGTTTCTCAATCCTATTCTCCAGGCGGAAGTTCTAGACCGTATGGTTGAGATTATTATATGTGGCTGAGTTTTTACAAAACTGTCATTGTAATTGGAATCTTCTGCCCTAGACGGTAGAGATGCTTTTTGAATGGACTATCTTTATGCAGTTGGGCCAACTCAAATAATCTCAAGTATGTACATGTTACTACACGTGACTGTAACATCAGCGCCAAGTATATGTATACATATTTCGCCTTTATAAAATGGAATAAGGTATGCTATGGTTGAAGTCCCCGAGATTATTTAGGATAAAGCCGGGAAAAACGCCAGGAGCGTACTGTACTGGCACAATGGAATAAGGTGCAGTAGTGTACACATATTTTTGACGTTAACCGTACTACATTGAATGTACGTTAATGTATATTCTGTCGTACAAAGGTCTATCAACGAAAGAAATGTCTTTTGACTTCCTTTTGTTGGGCTTCTACTGGGATACAAAGTTAATCCAGGCTATACTCTATTTGTATGCTAAAATTCATCTTAATCTGTTCAGCCATATTTACGTGATTTAGTAACACACATACAAAATTTCGCATGTATAATATTATTAGCATCCGCCCGCGACTTCGACTGCGTGGACCCGGGTTAAAGGCTATCCTATATTTTAATTCAGGCTATAAACTATCCTCGTGCATAATTTCATCTAAATCGGTTGAGCCGTTTAAGCGTGATTGAGTTACAAACATCACCACAACACAAGTGTCTAGTTGTTTAGAAACCCAAACATTCGGATTTATAATATCAGTAGGATAATAATAATATGTAGGTAGTAGGATAAATGCACAGACATAACTTATGTCACATAAGATATAAAGTACCCTTCCGTAAACTATAGTCACGTCCCGTTTGATTATCGATGTTGGCCTAAATAATCCCAGCACTGAAGGTTCGGTTTGAAACTCAGAATGAGTAGAATTAAAACCATTCCGTACCTTTTTCCTGACAATCGAAGCATTTAACAACTAGGGCTGTCCAATTACACAATTTTCTAGCTGTAACAACCCCGCAATACTAGTTATAATGCACTTTTAAATGTTTAACACTCAACCTTATTGCTTTGCCATAAGATTGAAAATATAACCCAAAAATGTATTTTGACTTAGGTAGTGAGGAGTTGCATCGTTACCTACTTTGTAATAAGGTTGAAAATTGAAAAACAAAGTGAACACTAAGAGTCAATTTAGGTCATTACGGGTATCTTGTAGATTCGATGGCAATTAGCTGTGAAAAGAATAGAGAAAATGTGTCCGTTTAGAAGCACTTTCTATATTCATGTTTTTGTTGCTCAAATATTGTTGGCCTATTCAATTCATGAAAACGCATTCAGGCAGACTTTCGCGTTATAATATGAGTACGATCTGAAACTGCTTTTTTGGGCCAAGTTAATAGTTGGGGGTCAATCTAAGACATTTTGTGAGATGACACAAGGTCGAGCGTGCGAAAGATATTGGACTGAGCTCGCGAGGATGCGCTGCCTACTCTAAGAATCCTTAGATCAATTAAGGGCCTTCCTTATGCTACTGTCTCTGCTCACCCAGGCCGTATGCCTTTTTGACACTGTTGTAGTATAAAAATATACCTGCTCCTGTTGTGTCAGTCGTCGGATCTCATCGCATCAGAGATAAGTAAAACCCAGGTCCTGGGTTCCTGGGCTCCTCCTGTCCCACCTTAACGAATATGTGCATGATTGATGGTATTTTTTTTTATGCAGTACCCATACAAGCATACAATCGCCGTTGTCGGGTAAACCCGGGTTGGGCAAGAGGCCAGTGCCTCGCCTGCGGTTTGTGGTCCTCGGTGTAGTAACACCTGACTCCGTTTAAACTGGGCTATTTTCGACATCGCCTTCAGTGTTAGGTGCATAGTTTGATATCACAGCTTCGTCAGGAATCCATTCGACTTGAACTTAAAGTATGGAATTGCGCCCGGATATCTTGTTAGGCTAACCAAGGGAAGGGCGGGGTGTACCAACTTACGATTACAGACGTTAAATATGGCGCCGGCAGATCTCTTGTCATATTTTACCGAACACCGCTTACGATTACCGGGGCGGTTTGGTGCAACGCTAAAGCTGGGCTCAGACAGTCTGAATTCAGTATCTGATCCACTCAATAGAAAGAGGTACAGCTTCTAGTAGCAATCCTGCACAAAGCGTACCGCTTTATTTGCCCGTTGGTGATTACAATTATGATTCGTCTGAATTTGAAATGACTGAATTCCGTCCTGTGAGGCGCGCGCGTGCAAAAAATAACTAATTTAAGTTCAATTAGTTCGTTAGAAAAACATAGTCCCAGGAAGAGGACTATATCTAGTCTCTTGCGAACAATATTTTTTTACTGTATATTGCACATCCAACTCTTTCTAAGTTGCTGCCTCTTTTTTGAGAACGACGCAGTGATGCTCAAACAAAAACGTAGGCACAGTATAGGAACAGTAGATAAACTTCGAACAAAGGTACATCGCACGGCTGCACACATGCGCTCGTGTTCGGTACGCACACACACATAGCCTTCGGCAATGATGGAGAATGCTTCAATCGGGGCCGCGCCGTTGCGGTTTTCGCTCGTTCTCACTCGGTGCGTCAAAGGAAGCCGCCTCGTAGGTATGAAGACAGCGAGCCGCCAGTGCCACGATATCAAAAGGAGCCGAATAGGCTTGTAACTAAGCACCTACCAACCTAGTGCAAGTTTAGCAACTATTATACTTACTAGGAAATATTTTAGGCATAGTATAGTGGTATTAAAATATTCCATGAAGTGGGAAACTAAAAACACATACCCAACTATTTGTGTATACAATATTGTCTACGAGTATTAAACTGTAACAGAAATACTTTGCATACTTAAAAGCAAAATTAGTATTATAGGTATGCCAAGCCACAAACTCGACACAGCCCTGCGCATCGAGCGAAAGTAGGTAACGAATGCTCCTAAACGGCCTCAGATTACCTACTGTATTATTCTTCTATACTGTGACGTAGGTTAGCGATGAGTACCTATCTATATATTTATTCAGCTCGTATCTACCCACTGCTGTGTATATACCTCTTCTTTATTACGCCACTCACCTCGGCCCTGTGCTAATGTTATCCACTGCGATGAGCCCCTACTGATAGTTAATACATCATTACAAAACTAAATTACGAATATATGCAAGTGTTCATACTCAAGGTAATGTAGTTTCTGTGCACGACTTGGGATTATATACCTTATATGAATAAATCTATTAGGAGTACCTATGTATTAAACACAACCGTTCTGCCCTTATTTAGGTTTTATAAAGCTGTTTTCTTTCCGGATCGCATGACCGAGGGATGTTTACTCAGTCCCTTAGGGACACTAGAAAGAGGCTTGATAGTAGTTTATAGTAGACCGTTGTAAAACGGCTCAATCTTGCGAGACGAAGGTCGAGCGAGTAGTGATGCGCCGGGGAATATTCCCGGGAACGGGAATATTCTCGTATGGGAATTTCCCGGGAATATTTCCTTGTTCCCGGGAATATTCCCCAAACAGGGGAATATTGAAATACAAATTAGGAAAATTAAAGTTGTAATAAAAGTAAATAAAATGAAAAGTGCCCCGACAAATAAAGTGACATTCGCCAAAAACTGCATTATTGTACTAATTCTGACTTTTTATCTCAATTACCATTTAATATGTAAATATTTTCATATTTTGTATTCGTATTCGTTTGTATTCGTTTTATTGTGGTTTTTTATTCACTTTGTATCGTTTTTGTTACTTTTAGAAGTACTTTAGTAAAAATTGTTTTTTTTCTGATGGGGGAATATTCCCAATAAATGGGAATATTTCCATTGTTCTCGGGAATATTCCCATTGTTCCGGGGAATATTCCCGGGAACATTGGGAATTTACTGTTGCGGGTAAATTACACTGGTTAATGTCTTGGTAAAAAAATCAAGGGCCCAAGTTATCATGGAATCCCTAATAGCAAGATATATAAATATACACAATTTCAATGTTCCCGTATGTTCCCTTGTATGGGAATATTCCCGGGAATATTCCCACCTGGGGAATATTCCTGGGAACGGCACATCACTGAGCGAGAGCTATTACTTTAACTTGAATTGTATTAGTTCCATCTAGAATACATCGTTTAAACCACTTTCATAAATTCATAACACTTTCCTTCTTATTAGTAACTAGTTTCTGCCCGCGACTCCGTCCGCGTGGAACTCGTTTATATCGTAGCTCGATACTAACTTTCATAGCCCATTTCACCCCCCTCAGGGTATAATTACCGGGATAAAAACTATCCTATGTCCTTCCCCGGGATTCAAACTATCTCCATACCAAATTTCATCTCAATCGGTTCAGCGGCTTAAGCGTGAAGAGGTAACAGACAGCCAGACAGACAGACACACTTTTGCATTTATAATATTAGTATGGAAGTATGGATTCCACATCGCCGCAAAACGCTCATCCTGAAGAAGAACTCCCAAAGAGTTCGAAACATATCACCCGTATAGTGACGTTGAATACGTGGGTTTAACCGTGGAATTATTTAGTATTATTGTAATCACGTCTCACGAGAGTTTAAATTCTAATTTACATTTACGTAGATGAAACGATCCATAATTGAAATATGTAAAAACGACGATTAATTTTCACAATGTTTCAGTGCGTTACGGGAAGTAGATACCAATTTAGCCTTTTTTGGATTGGTTAATGGAAGTGAAGAAAAGTTCTAATTGCACTAGTATTTACTACAAAAAAAATATCACTTACATTTTACGCTAAGTCAAGCCTCGAAAGTAAATTGGAAATTTAATTAAACTGTCTACAAAAAAATGACACCAACCTACACTACACTTTAAATTTTCCGCACCATAGCATTTCTCGAAAAAAAGCTATGGTAATCTTGCGTCACTATATGCGTACCAAGGAAATTCAACTTTAAGCTTTGGATCTAAAGTCTACATTGTTGTAACCAGGTTCATTTTTATAATCGCTCGAGAGTCGAGACTGCCACCTATCCTAATCAAATATATGGGGAAATTTAAGTAGATTTCTCTAACAAAGAGGAGCTAGCAATGTTCCATTTTGCTACAGTTTACGTTAAGTTGAAGTTCAATCGCATTTGATCCTTGACTTGGTACCTTTTGATTTTAAATCTATATCACCTTCCTAATTCGCGACCGAGACAACAAAGAAGCCATTAATAATACCCGGATAAATCTCAGAGCTGACCACTGACCCCCAGTCATACTATCTCCCAAGACATTTCGCTTCGACTGGGTAACTTCCAGGGATTTCATTTCCAAGTACATATCTCGGCAAACATGTACTTGCAGTTGCGACCTTATACCATTGAATTAAGTCTGGTTTTACTGTAAACAACCAAGGGCGAGATGGTCTCAGATTCACGATTGTCTAACAAAGGGCTATTGATAAAGGGGACGTCCTTATTAATGCTGTAGCCTTGCCTTTGACAGATATACTTGTTTGAGATGTAAAGAGTAATGTAAACATGATTTTGTTCGGGTCACTTCGATTTGCGAAAAAGATTCAGTATGGCCTTAGAAATACAGGGTCATAATATTATCCTACTAATATTATAAATGCGAAAGTTTAGATGTTTGGATGTTTGTTACTCAATCACGCTTAAACGGCTGAACCGATTTGAATAAAATTTTGCATGCAGATAGTTTATAGCCTGGATTAAAATATAGGATAGTTTTTATCCCGAGTCCACGCAGACGAAGTCGCGTGCGGAAGCTAGTATCTTATATTCTTCATTCATTGAAGAATGATTCTGCCAGACGGAAACAAGGTTCTAATTTCCTTTTTACCACCATAAATTACGGAGTTAATAGTTGGCTGAATGAAGTTTACATTTCGGAGCGGATCATCGCGTTATTTTAAATGAGTTAGTTATCCATTACTACATTAAATTTTAGACGTACGCGTGGTATCTACTCGTTTATATCGTGGCTCCATACAAACTTTCACCCCCCCATTTCACCCCATTAGAAGGTGATTTCCGGGATAAAAACCATCGTAAGTCCTTTCCTGGGACACACTATCTCTATCTATACCAAATTTCATCTAAACTAAACGGGTTCAGCGGTTTAAGCGTAAAGAGCTAAAGACTGACAGTCAGACAGACAGATACACTTTCGCATTTATAATATTAGTATGGATATGTCTAGGATGTTATAGATAAGAACACGCAGATTTCCAAACGTTATTTTCCGTGTTATCCATCTACTATGGTAAACTCTTATCTAAAGGTTTAGCCGTGCCATGTGCCATTGGCACGATCACTGTCTAAAACCTTCATCGGCTTCAGTCAAAGAAACAGAAACCTTCAAATGATTTCCGACTCTAGCCATGCGACCATAATATTTTATGACATCTTACTGCGCCCTACAGTACAATTGGTTGAAGTATTCCTACCTTGGAGACAATTGCGATTTAATAGTAAGTGAGGTTGCAGTACTCGAGTAGAGGTAAAATCAATAGCCACTAGGTTTAAATTACGCACCCCACGGCTCGGGGATTGATAAATGAATCCACACAGGGTGGGACAAACCCGAGTAGGTATGCTAGGTATACGTGTGCTAGTAGGATAATGTTAGGCTATTAGATTGGCTACAGTCGGACTTCAATTTCGGCGCTATTGAGATTCATCACGTCGGCGTCGCCGTTTTGGCGAGCTATCTAACTTAAAACGTCAGAACTGAATTTGGATCTACGAACGAAAGCTATAATATCCGATAGGAGTTGTGCAAAAGTTATATTGTTGTAAGTTGCGTCCATTGGTATTTGTTATCCTTTACCGGCCTACCGGGAAAGGATTGAAATTGTTGCGTATTATTAATGAGTTTTGAAACAAAAACACTTTCCGATCCTAGAATCATAATAAACAAAATGACGCGAACAGTAATATTTCGCAATTCAATTGAAAAGTGTAAATATTGATAATGTTTATCAATTTACCGAGGGTCGTGTTCACGAATTCATTCAAATTGATTCGCGCGATACGTTTTTACAATCAGAGGGGTAAACACGTAACTTTTCGAACGGTCGTTAGGACAATTTAACTGTCATTTTCATATACAAATAATGACATTTAGATCGACCTGACGCACGTACTGTGCGTTACGTTATCGACCAGCTGGACATATAAAAAAATACTATGCTATTGTCAGTTTTTCGATGAAGGTAACTAAAAACGCTCGTTGCTAATATACCGCATTCTCGAAATACCAGATTTGAATGAAAGGAAAAGATAAGAAAGAGACGTCTTGAAACTGACCGAAGAGGGGCACGCGTACTGGAGTAACTACTGTTTGCTCTATTGTTTATGCGTACTTGTTTTACAACCCTACTTGAAGATAACAATTAAACAACATATGTCGGTAATGGTCGGTTTTGAGTACTTTTCGTGAAACAAAATATAATTTCACTGGTAGGTAGTATAGAAGCGCGAATATTTGTACCTGAGAGCTGAGACTTTGATGTTATCGATGGATTTTAGTACAGATCATTGTTCTAGCACTGAAGCCCAAAACCTAACTTAGTTTGATACTAAGTGCGGGTTGCATCGATCGCACTTTACTAGGTAGCCGTTAAATATGGCGCTGGCAGCTGTCTTCCCAGATATAATTGTCAAACTTCCCACGCAAACTGATTTTAACGGAGGTAACTAACGATTACTGTCTCTTTGAAACAACTGCCAACTGCCTGATCAAACAACCCAGGTTTTGTGTAAGTGTAAGTTCGCGTCAAGCCAATTCGCGTCATATCTATACGCCTGAAGTCTCAAAAAGGGATAACTGTGTCATAGACTTTTTTTTACTTATAATAAATTACGTATAAATCAGCCTGTATGTATACGTCCCACTGCTGGGCGCAGGCCTCCTCTCATGAATGAGTAATCCCCACGCTGGCCCAGTGCGGGTTGGGGACATTTTTATACACCATTGAATTTCATCGCAGCTGTATGCAGGTTTCCTCACGGTGTTTTTCCTTTACCTAAAATCTTACGGTAAATATTTAATCTACTTATATAATTAAATTACTTAAGTATATCAGTTATACCTATTGATGTTAGCTGACTAATCTTACTTCACCGTGATACAGTTCATAACTAGTACGGGAAGTAAAGGACATTATTCTGCACCAATAATGTAAATTACAACTATTAGATAACTCGGTGACTAGGTTCAACTACACTTTAGTTGTACAAATAAGTTGTGTTGTAACAAAATAAAGATTTATTTATTATATTAGTTATTATAAATATTTATCCAACGCGCAACTGAAAACAGAATCTTTATTATGATTCTTAATCTGACACCAAATTACACTAATAAGGCTAAGAGACTTCTTTATAGCTGGCAACCCGATATTTTCCGATAAACAGGCTCACTTATACTTTAAATGCATCATCAGTTCTGCGAAGGATGAACTGACGCTAAATATGGTCACTGCCTGTCAAATAATTCATCAAGCTATCAGTATTAATATAATATATTGGACACGCTTCAATTTAACTTAATGGTTTTTGTCAAATCTGGTGACTTCAATGATATTTATTAGTAAATTACAAATTGAATGAAGCATGAAGTGTGAGGCGCGTTTAGTCGGTCTTTTTAAAGAATGTTCGCAATGCACAAATACAAATTTCTTTTTAAATACGGAATTATGCGTAGTGGGAACGGTCAATAAAATGCAAACAGAGGCTCTAGTATAAGTTTTACCGAAACAAAACTTTACGATCGCGTTTGCGTTTTACCCCTAATTTGTATGGGATTTGACAGCTAAACGCAAACGAGGTCGTAACGTTTTGTTTCGGTAAAACTTATACTAGAGCCTTAGAGCTATAACAGTAATAACTTCAACCTAAGATACGTTCTGTCATTTCGGGGCGTTCGCGGTAGCAGCTCTGGCAGGTACTTTTTAACTCTTGTCACAATGAAAAAAAAAGGTATAATTAGCATTTTTAGTCGCTCGTTGCTAATATACCGCATTCTCGAAATACCAGATTTTGCAAAATACCACATTCTTGATTTATCACATTACCAATATACCAAATTTTGAAGTATAGGACATTCGATATAAGTACAGTCAAGGGCACCAATATATATACGTTCCCAAGGCGTCAAAAATATCTGTACAGTTGATTAGCCAGAAATATCTGTACGGTAATCTGGTCAAAAATATGTGATCATTTTATTAGTCAAAAAGTTCTAGACATTTACAGGGCCATAAATAAATGTACAATGTCAGTCAAATATATGTAGGCAAATAGGTGGCCATAAATATCTATACACGCAACTCTCACATACATAAAAACAAAACTCGAGCCAAAAATATCTATACAGTCAAGGGCATTAATATGTATACACTTTAGTACCTTGTCTATTTTCGTCATATTTGAACTGTCAAAGGGGTTAAAGTGACAATGTACTTAAATGTATACATATGTTTGCCCTTGACCGTATCTACTTCTTTGTGATCATCCTCCTAGCTTTATTCCCGGTTCTGCCCCTAAAGGAGCTCGGGGTCCGCTTTGACATCTAATCTCAAGATTTGGCATAGGCACTAGTTTTACGAAAGCTACTGTCATCGGACCTTACAACCCAGAGGGAAAACTAGACCTTATTGGGATTAGACCGGTTACCTCACGATGTTTTCCTTCACCGAAAAGCTAACGGTAAATATTCCGTACATAAGTTCCGAAAAACTCATTGGTACGAGCCGGGATTCGAACCCACGACCGCCGCTTGACAGCCGCATGCCTGAACCGCTAGGCTACCGTAGCTTTTTAAAGTTTTTTGTACTTTGTACTTTGTAAAGAAGTATCTACTTCTTTGTGATGTTTATATGAAAATTATTTTTCTTAAAAGTGTTATAATTTATAATACCTACGCATATATTCAGAATAGGCTAAATATTAGCTTTCATTTCATACCCATATTGTTACAGTATAGAATATTATTATTAAACCCCCATATTTTTTTCACGGTCGCTGTATTGAAATAATTATTATATACCTACACTTCACACCGGCAGTTAAGAAGAAATCGAATGGTACCTCATAGGTTGAAATCCGTCCAGCCGTTTAGGCTACGGAGGGTGACAAGTGACAACAAAACAGACATACATACATACATACATACATAAGTACATATGCTTTGAAGACATAACCCTTCTTTTCTTCGGACGGCACAATTCATAACAAAGTGGCTCTTATGAGCTAGGAAATACTAGCTCATAAAATTGAAATGTGATATTTTATATTATGCAATAAAAATCTATGTGTTCTTTATAACCATGTGTGTGATTTTAAGAAATCAGATAAATTAGCGAAATTGAAAGAACTTTATTACTATAACCTACGTCTAGTATTAATATGTTACGAACAAAATTCAGCATCGGACAAACGGTACCATAATATTTACGAGAAAAGCCACATGAAAATCTTGTATGTTATATTGCTGTGAAGCAGGATCTATAATAATAGGGTGAACGGTAAAACAAATGACACGTCAATGACGTCACGATCAAAATGAAAAGGACAAAGCGATCATGACAGAACAGTACTCTTTTCGGTGATTGTCATAATTCAAAATTAGAAAACTTGTTTGTTTGTTGTATGGATATTTTTATCTGACATTGTACATTTATTTATGGGCATGTAGATATTATTGCCCTTCACTGTATAGATATTTTTGGCTCGGGTTTTGTTCTTATGTATGTTAAACTTGCGTGTATAGATATTTATGGCCACCTATTTGCCTACACATATTTGACTGAAATTTTACATTTATTTATGGCCATGTAAATGTCTAGAACTTTTTGACTAATAAAATGATCACATATTTTTGACCGGATTACCGTACAGATATTTCTTCCTAATCAACTGTACAGATATTTTTGACGCCTTGGGAACGTATATATATTTATGCCCTTGACTGTACATAGTTCCATGAGTACGTTTCAACTTTATAACCTGGTGTAACGGGAATATGGTAAGCCCAAAGTGTGATATATTGATAATACGATATTTTGCAAAATCTGGTATTTCGGGAAAGCGGTATATTAGCAACGAGCGCTAGTGTAACCAGTTAAACTGACTAGTCACTTCCTCTAACTGCCTCTCAAAAATAAGGATCCTTTTTTTCCGAATTTGGAAAACAAATAAAGGTCAAGCTTTTTAACAAAATGTACTTGAGTGTCATCTTAATTTCAAGTGACGCGCCAGGAGACAAAGAAAGACCAGTTTAAGAGCTCTCGGTTTTAAGGATTGGCAGGCCACACGAAGTGTTCTTTCAAGGATTTAATTTCATTGTGTTATGAATATAGGTAAAATTCATTTTATATGTATGTGTAGGCATGGGTATGTATTAGAATAAATAAAGATAATTGTGTGTCCCGTGTAGTCGACACCACATGGGAATTTCACCACTTCTTCCCGTGGGTTTCGTAAAAGTCGACTAAGGGAACAGGGTTGAAGTGTTTTGTGGCCCATCGGCTAGCAACCTATCACTGCGATATCACATTTTCTCTTATACCCCCATTTATGCTAAAAGTGGCACTGGAGCATAACTTTCATGTGCTCTGCCTACCCCTTTTGGGAATAAAGGCGCGAATCTATGTATGTAATTGTGTTACTAAAATGTCGGCACATCCACAAGTACGATATTATTTTCTCATAAGAGCTTTCGAGTTACTTTACAGAATAGCAAGTTACTCCTTTTATAGATTAGGTATAGTAATATGAGAAGGTTTCCCAAACGCAGCATTGTAAATGAATGGAACTATTAATAAATTTAGTCTGTCTAAAAGTGAATGTTTGCCTATAAGTACTCGGTCTAAGTTTCAACCAATCCTTTCACTCACGGTTTTATTTCGGTAACTAAATAGGTGTTTGTCTGCAGTTAGTCTAACTAAAGTGGTTACATATTTCAGTGTAACATCGATGTTTCGTGACACTTTTTAATGGTAAGAAAGAAGGAGGTCAACAAGTATTAAATATCAGCGTTACATGACGTAAAAAAACTTCATAAGTGCAAGCGCACATAATTTCGCATGTCATGACAACTTCCTTGTCTCTGGGCGTGACAAGGTGTCGCGCGGCGTCGGGTCTCACTTATGATGTTATATACTGACGGCTAGAATACTCATTCATTTAATTCATCTCCACCCCGTACTGTCCCGCTGCTGGGCAATGGTCTTACACTCTTTTTTTCATGCCTCTATCGACTGTTAATCCTCCCGAAAAGAGTCAAGGTCATCCCTCTCTCTCCGTCTGGGTCTGCCCCTACGCCGAACTCTGTTTGGTGGGATCCAGTCGGTAGTGTCCCTGGCGCACAAGTGGAACGAGTATATGCCTAGTATTGTCCAGTTCCATTGTTTGTGATTTATTAAGTCAACTCACCAAGACACTAACGCCACAATATGGTCTCCATGTTTGCTGCACCGCTGGGTCTTCTAAACATCTTGAATACGGCCATAGAATGTTATGTGGCTCTTGCAATCATTGCCATAACTTCGAGTGGCAGGCCCAAATTGTCAGTACAAAAACATTGTCATACTCGCACAAATATCTTTGTCAAACAGAGAAAGCTCATGCTTTATGTCTGCTGCAAAAAACTGCATTACTTATTTCTAATATGCAGTAATCATATACGTATATAACGTAGGTAATTTATTTCACCATGCAACTAGGATGCGTGTTAACTGTATATTATTATAGAGGCCGCGGGTCACACAGGTGTGTGTGAGCTATGTTGGCCTCATCGTCGGCTTTGTTATTAGTCATATTGCAAACAAACCAGTAGAAATTAGAATATTGCAGTGTCAGCTCAACAGCTGTAGGTACGTCACAACTTACTGCCAAGTCGCCGCTGGTGTATCTCCCAAAAATTGCGATCGTTATTTGTCACCTGTGTTTGTATTATCCGAATTATGTGATAGGTAGGAGCGCAAGTGAAGTCACATATTACAGAGCTTTTCAATCAGTGTGAGTGAGAGGACAAAGGTCTCACTCTCAGGACAAATTATAACGTCTTTTATGTTTTAGAATATAAATTGTACTGGGATTTAAGCTATATATATTTAACAGATATCCGCATCAGAGCTTTGTGAAAAGCTCATTAATTTGGTCAAAGCATTATTAATAACTAGATCCATAAAAGATGGAGAAAAATCCTCACATTTAAGACAATAAGGGTATTCTCTATATAGTCAGTCACCCGTTTGCTTGAAATCGACTCGTTTGTTGTGATTATTACTAAACAACTTTCGTCGTTCCTTGTTCGTATGGGTTTCGTACCTGTTCTGGGCCACAAGTTCAAAGAAAATGACTGACAGCCCGATTAGTGCGGTCATCGCACGATGAACCGCATTCCCCAACCGCACCGCGTCACCGCATGGTGTGACGAGGCCCTTAACAATAAGTCCTTTGTTACCATAATACCATACGCGCCCGTCACGTGCGCCGCAGCACTAACTTACTCATATTGATACAGTCTAAGACTTGTTTCGGCTTGGCCACAACTTGCAACGGTGGTCATACGCGGGAGCGAGTGATCGGAGTGTGGTCTCTGACTTCCACTTATGGAGCATCGCCGCCGTCGCTGGAAGTCGTGGCCCAGCTGTTAGTGTAACTGACCAGTATTTTCGCCAAGTAGGTTTCTAATAAAGACACAGCAAATAAGTACGGTGCACCATACATTCCTGGGTCTCTACTTAGTAACTAGAAATTCCATTATCAGTCATTACGCCACGCACAATGACATTTGATTCACCATTTTTTTATTTACATATATGGGGTACACATAGAGTACCAACAGACATAATGCTAAGGATACAAATGCATATGCAAAAGTAAGCGGCTGCGACGGCAATACGCCTAAAAAGCCTCAACCTATGGACGAAACTAAACGCACCACACACGAAGATCCATAACAGACTGATAACAAGCCCTATCATGGAGGCTTCAATCGACAAAATACCAAGGAGTGCAGTCTTCAGGAAAGACTACGGCATATCACTAACAGAAGACTCGAGAGCGGGGCTAAACCAAACAGACCTTAGAATCTTCACAGACGGTTCGAAAACAATTACGGGAACGGGATGTGGAGTGTTCTCAAAGGACTTAAACATACACATATCCAAACCACTGGGTGAACAAAACACGGTATTCCAGGCTGAATGCGTAGGGATAATTGAAGCCTGCAATGCCATAGAGAGACGACAAGTTGAGATCACAAACATGCGGATACTCTCAGACAGTAAATCGGTACTACAAACACTACTGAGCAGCGACAACATCACATCTAGCTTGTATATACGAATGCCACCAAAACCTAACAGAGGTGTGCGCAGATAAAAACGATGCAGCGGATGAACTGGTCAGGAAAGACTCAGAAACAACGGCATACGAGCCAATCTTACACAAAGCCTGCCACAAAGCTACATATACTATCAACTTGACCTATACACCAAAGACCTACTCCAAAGGTACTGGGAGGAGATGACACATGCAGACAGACCAAAGAGATTCTGTCAAAACGCGACAACAAACTCACAACCGCACTACTAAGGACACATAGAAACCAACTACGCAAGATAGTAGGAATAATAACAGGACACAACACCTTAAACAGACACCTCTACAACATAGGTATCACAGACAGCCCCCATGTGCAGAGCGTGCATGGAGGCGGAAGAAAGGACCAAACATATTCTACTGGACTGCAAGCAGGTAGAAGTAAAAAAAGGAAAAAGCACCTAGGCTCTCCAGACACATTACGGGACACAGTCAGAAACACCAAGGCACTCACCAACTTTCTAGAGGAGCAGCACGTCTATCATGGGACGGCCGTGACATGCTCTCGATTTTTCTCGCACTATACCTCTTGTTCTAAGTGTTCTAATAAATAAGAGAGATACGGATAATGCGAGAAAAATCGAGAGAGCTCGCGCGCCGTCGCGTGATAACCGTGCTGGGGTGGTTAGAGTGGCTACCGGAACCTACTTGCGGAAAAGAGCCCACATATAACTAACTAACTAACTAATACTAAGGACTTGGAGGTTCATTAATATTATAATATAATTACAACTATAGTTATAATATAGTTAAAACTTAATCATGCAACATAAATAAAAACTTAAAAGAAAAAAATATGTATACTGGTCTTCGACGCAGTCGCATGTCGACGCAACGCATATTGTATGACACAAGCACAAGTTAATGTAATATGTGCATAAGTTTATATGTATATACATTATAAACTATGACATATTTATATTTGCACATATAATTTCAACACGCAAAAATGCGCTCCGTAATTTTCTAGCTCTTTGTAACTTTTACACAGAGGTATTTTGCTTTGTGCAGTGTTGGTATTGACAGCTCTACCTCCATAATATAATAAAACTTGGACTTCTCAAAGAGACATTTAAATGTACATGGGCAGCGTTTTTATTGTCAACTAATTGCACATTGTGTATATGCTCGATATTCGGATGCTTTCAGCCAAACATACTTAAACTACGGAAGCAGTTAAAGCTATTTAACAACTTTTCATTGGCAATTTAAGTCCACTCTTAACAATTGACCGATGTTCCCACATACAAGCCATTAAAAACAAAAGAAGGAACAACAAACGAACAGCAGAGCCGTCCTTTTACAGCCGGTAGGGGCCGGTGTTTTAGTAACTCAATAATACTGCAGTTTGAATATGTTAAATTAGTAAAAGTAGGGGGTACTAATATTAAAGTGGTTTCAGCGATGATTGAACGTTTCCCCAAACGATTCGTGATTTATTTCGCCCAGCTGTATGTTTATGTTCTGAAATTGTAAACTTTTTACAATAAAGCATACTCGACATGCAGCGATTTATTTATTAAGTAGTTAAAGTAGTACTAAAAAGTTAAAAAATCCTGAAATATGTGATGTGGGGAATAAACATATG
This sequence comes from Epinotia bilunana, assembly GCA_947049275.1. Taxonomy (NCBI): domain Eukaryota; kingdom Metazoa; phylum Arthropoda; class Insecta; order Lepidoptera; family Tortricidae; genus Epinotia; species Epinotia bilunana. The sequence goes on along the minus strand of OX346275.1, from coordinate 8,026,265 downwards.
CGTTTGGGAAATGCAACGTTATATTATATAGATAGTTTTCAGCTAATTAAGACCGCGAATTGCTAAGTAGTCTAAAACATTAATTATTTTATTACAGGCCTTCCCTTAAATGTAACAATGATTAAAGGTACTAAATGTAAAGTAAGGCGACATTTATCTTATTTTATTGATTTGAAAATTGAATGTGTAATGTAGACGACAATATAATAATTGGCTACCATCAAGTTAATCTGACAATGTAGCCAGAGGCTCTAGAATGTTTTACCGAAACAAAACTTTACGATCGCGTTTGCATTTTACCCTCAATTTGTATGGGATTTGACAGCTAAACGCGAACGCGGTCGTAACGTTTTATTTCGGTAAAACTTATACTAGACCCTCAGATGATGGTGCCCTTTACTAATAGACTTTTACTAATAAAGTACAAAAAAAACACCTATTTACACTAAAATGGTGTAATTTGATTTGTTTTTTTAGCGGGTAACAAATGGTAACATACAGCGACCATTATAATACCTAGTCACTAATACGCGTACATACTTGCAGCTTAGCTATAGAAAAACTAAGTAGTCATATGGTATTCGTAATATCGTGATAACGTAAACAAGATTGATGATGTCTCGAGCACTCCAAAAACAGTGTCGAATAGCGCCCCTATGTTTTGCTCCTACGTCCTCGTGGGAACGCCAGCACTTACTGGTTATTATTGCTCATATTTCAAAAACTTTTTATCCGGACCCCTTTTCAATTTGAAGGGAGCGTCTAATCAAGCTAATCATGTATATTGTTGAGCATTAAAGGCGGTTAGATAATAGAATATGATAGTGTATGAGTTGTTGACCCTTTGTGTTTTGTACGTTTATGTTATCTGTCGAACATTGTGAAAGAAGTTTGTGCGGATTCACTTCGAGCCGTGAATATGTTTAGGTATTACATAATTTCAAATAAATAAGACGCTTATTATTATATTAGTCATACTCATATATTAGTTAGGGACATACAGAGAATTTGGTTCCCATCTTTTCTGTGAACATATATAGTCAATGGGCTTTGAAAGCCTAATTTTTGGTCGAACTTATAATACTGCATAAAGGCGTCACCTTATTTATTTATTATATAAACACAACACATGTCCGTCTTACAGTGGAGACCAGACGCCATGACATGGAAGAAATACAGACAAAATTACAGTAACTGCAATACTACGACTAAACAGAACACAAAAAAAGAAAATAATAACAAGTTTACTCTCTTACTTGTTGAATATGTGATAAAAACATAACTTACATGCACATATCTTCAAGTCTCTTTAACTTACACCTAGAACATGGGAGCTCTGTTGAGACCAACAAATTTTCCGGAGCGCTATAATACTTTCCTTATGGTGATATACTTCAAGTTCAAAGTTATAAAGCCACCTGAAAACTTTCTGAAATAATTATATATTATGCATATTTTTAATTCTAGCTTGCTTCCCGTCCTGTCAACCGCTCCTGATCAAAGCGATCCATACACGTGCCGCGTCGCTGTGTCTTCTCTACCCAATAAAATTACAATAATAGCATAGGCCTCGGCAGTACCGGTAGGCAATAGAATAAGTCCAACGACCAATACTTCGCGCCATTGTTTTCGACCAACTTGGCAGCCGGCCAATACTCATGGCCCTTTGTGTGCTGTGACGCACGCAAGATTACAGCTTTTTGTTCAAGGGCTGTGTCGTCAAATGAATATTTATGTCAAAAATCCAATATAAATTCTATTATGCAAATGGCGCAGTGACCTGAAAAAATGTTTAAATATTTATCTCGAAATGTAATTAATGTTGTACGATCAACAGGAGCTGTTTTAAAAATACTGCGACGGCGGCAAACTGGCATACGGTAAGCAGACACCGTAGCCTAAGGACGCCTGCGACTCCAGAAGAATCGCAAGCGTGTTGCCGACCCTTTAGCGATTCGAGGATTAATTGACACTTACGCGACAAATAACCTCATCTTTATTCATTTAAGTATTTAAACTTTATTGCTCAATACAAGATAAAGTACAATGGGGGACTTAATGCTATAAGGCATTCACTACCAGTTGACCATCATCTTTCTATTTAATCTGCTCCGGGAAATACGGGTGCGTTTCGCGCCCAGGGAAGAAGAAAGTATTTAGAAGTTAGAAGCCATGAAAAAACGACTATAGAGGGTCTATCTGTGCAAGTGCAGTAGACGGAGATATTCGAATTTTATTCTGCCAACAAACTGTCCTGCAGTTTGGCAGAAGAAAATGTTGTTAAAAAGTGAATAATTTTTTCTTATTCTTATTATTCAGATTATTCGAAAGGTGTTCGCGGTTGTAGCACAGCAGGTCGATCACGTAACGCATTGTACGCGCGTCAGATAGATCTAAATGTCACTTTTTGTATGGTAAATGACAGTTGGACCTACCTAACGCTCGCTCAAAACGTTTCGTGATTACCCCTCTGGTCAGCTAGTGTTGCATATATTAATGTCCTATGATGTGCATTTCCTATCAGGCAGCTTGAAGCTCGGCAGATGGCTTGACTGAGGCAGGTAAAAGAGGACGGGAATCTAAAGGCAAGCTGCATACGTTTTATGAACATGTGTACAACGTACTTAATGCTTAATTTACATATTCCAAAGCCCATTAATCTGAAATCAGTCCTGTGTATATTTCAGGTAAGCTTTCCTAAATGAATTAATTTACCTTACCTCATTAAGTATTAATTGGTGCTAAGCCCAGAATTGCCAACATAACAACAACACAACTGCACGGCTAGGCCATTCACAATCTTTCTATACAATCCTCTCCAGTATTACTTGAACCTATAATTCGTAACATCAATACAGGATCAGAGACCAGACTTGTAGTACCTCAGAGGCGAGTGGTCGCTAAGCGCTGTGAACCAACTCAGCTAAACTATTCATAACCCCACCATTTAACCCTAAGGATATATCTTGATCCAGACATTTGTAACGACTTTGAGCGATCGGGGCTCAATTTTATACTGGTTACGTTGAGGCGACCAGCGTTGTGAACCAGCTCAGCTCTTTGTAATGGTAATGGGTATCAGACGTCGGATCAATATGGTTAGCACCTCAGACCAACCAAAAAGGCAGACGGAGCGTTACGAACAGTCAAGTGAAGCCAAACCACATACAAACAAAACCAAGCTACATCAAGTTTAGCACACGCTCACGCACACATATACAAACAAAATTGCACAAAACTCTTCAGCACGTGTCACAATGCTGTCAAGATCATTTATTTCGAGTTTTGTGCGATTTAATTTGTTTAGCGGGTGCTAAACTTATGGGGTTTGGTTGAAAACCGGTTGGCTTCACTAGACTGTTCGTAACGCTCCGTCTGTCTTTTTTTCTTGGTCTGAGGGTTAGCACTTGTTAATTATGGAGAACGTCGTCGTGTACTGTCTGAGGTTTTAGACGATGTATCCATGTCTTTGCACCTGTAATGATTTATTCTGATGTTGATTATGAGTTATATAAACCGCTACCTTTTTAGTATGATCTGTATGTTGCTAAGCCCTTAACGTTTCCATACACGTGACCCATAGCCTGGTATAGTTTAGCTTAGATCCGATGGAACTGCAGCTTTATCGTGGTCTTTGAAGCGTATAGGTATTTTTGGCTTGAATTAAAATAATAGTATGACTCATTTCATTACTCATTACCTATCGGCAATAGAAAAAGCAAAATATCTCCATCCACCTGTATTTTGTTTAGTCGATGAGAACACCGAATACCATTTCCTGCTCGGGAACAGATACCTCCTGAAAGAAAGCGTCTTCTCCAACTAAAAATTATACAAATTTTATTTCAAAACGGAAGAGACATGTCGCCTCCTCGTTATTAAAGAAACTGTACCATCCTGTCAATGGTTGGGCCTTAGCGTGGTTTGCATAAACCATGTCAGACGGACTAGTAAACGTTAAATATGCCACCAGCAGCTGTCATTTCATGGAGAACTGACAAACTCCTCATGCAAACTTTTAACGGACGTAACTTGCGACTATTGATGGTTTGAAACAATGTTTGGTACGTCCTTTTCTAGGAATTTAGCTTTGAATAGTTCTCCTTTTTAGGGTTCCGTAGCCAATGGCAAAAAACGGAACCGTTATGGATTCGTCATGTCTGTCTGTCTGTCTGTCCGTCCGTATATCACAGCCACTTTTTTCCGAAACTATAAGAACTATTACTGTTGAAACTTGGTAAGTAGATGGTATTCTGTGAACCGCATTAACATTTTCACACAATTATAGAAAAAAAAAAAACAATAATCTTTGGGGGTTCGGTTAGCACTGAAACTTAATTTTTTTTTCATAAAACCCATACGTGTGGGGTGTCTATGGATAGGTCTTCAAAAATGATATTGAGGTTGCTAATATATTTTTTTTCTAAACTGAATAGTTTGCGCGAGACACATCCAAAGTGGTAAAATGTGTGTCTCCCCCCTGTACCTAACTTCTAAAATAAGAGGATGATAAAACTAAAAAAAATATATGATGTACATTACCATGCAAACTTCCACCGAAAATTGGTTTGAACGAGATCTAGTATGTTTTTTTTTATACGTAATAAATCGTAAACAGCAATTTACCTTTTATTCAACGGATAATGGTACGGAACCCTTTGTGCGCGAGTCCGACACGCACTTGACCGGTTTTTCTTCTTTGAGTGGCAATCGTTACATGGCGATTCCTTCGGCACAGCAGCTCTGAACAGAGAACGATCGTTACTTCCTTACATCCTCTTTATTAGCAAACGCCTCGAAAAATTGTCCAAGTGGAATGAAGTGGCATCGATTAAGTCCCACGTGAGTCATTCGGCTCCGGGCCGGCGGGTCGATCGAGTCTAGACACCGAGATCATTTGTAATCTTTTCTATACTTTGCCGTATGAGTTAGTGTCCGACCCCAACTAGTTGTTACCGTTTCTGATTCCGTCATCGTATTAATCGAAATCTTCAGCTCTGTTTTAATCAAATATAGTTAAGATTTTGGATTATTTTTACTCGTAGGTTTAAAGTTATGATTGTACGATTGAATACGTGCTGTAGGAGTTTTATATATATATTTTTTTTTAGGGTACCTCCCCTACCACCTAAAGCGGGGATGTTTTTTTTTCTCTTTAAACTCATGTTGTGGGGTTGGATAGCTCGTTCAAAAATATTATGGGTTTCCTAAAACCATTTTTCAAATCAGTAATTAGTTTGCGAGATATTGGGCTTTAAAGCCCTAATTTTTGTTTGAGCCATGAGGTCCCCCCCATCCCCCCTGCCGGCTAAATGGCTACTACTGGGGATGTGAAAAAAATCGTGATACATGATAATGAATTTAAAAGGAAAACTATCACGGAGAAGTAGGCATAAGTAGTTACCGAGTAATAGTCGACCAACTTAATGTGTACTTGGAAAGGCCAATTATCGTACAAATTCGGCCGACGCAACCGCACCGTACGTCGATGTAACTAAGACAGACAGGCAACTGTGGAAACCTACACTGCGCACTTGGCCGATTTGTTTCCCAATTTTCCTAAAACTGAATCGACAATTGACAATTGTCATTATTTATCTTAGGATCATTATCCTGCTTAGATAATTCACGGGAATCGGTTGAGAAATGCGACCGGTAGAGGAGTAGATCCTGACCTGACAGCCGGACATCCGGACATATTAAAGATGTTTTTACCCAAGCTGCAACGAAGAACTTCCTTGGCTTTACTCGCTCGTTCAACTACGACCGTGGCAAACAACCACACGGACTGCATGATGGTAAGATTGGTAAGCAGACACCGTAATGTATAAAAGCTTACGGCTCTATAGAGGAATCATAAGAGATCTGCTGACCCTTTGTTGTGATATTAAGAGTAACATTTCTATGTACAGTCAGCATCAAAAGTAACTGCGCAAACGAAGACGTCAAAAGTCTTTATTAAAAGGGAATAAGAGCTTTTGACGTCTTCGATTGCGCAGTTACTTATGATGCTGACTGTACTAGAGTAACGCTCATTAATTCATTATACCTACATTAAGAAAGAATTATAAATCTGCTTACTTTCCTGGGAACTAAATTGCAAGTGCATTTATTACATGTCTCAGGCATCTGAGCCATTTCCGTTATTACAGTCATGTCTAAAAAACGTACGCAACTTTGAGTCTTACGGCCCGGAAATAAATTTCAAAACGTAAATTAGTAGACTACCTGCATTTGAAACATGGCGTGTGAACACTGTGAACTCTTTAGCGAATAAGGGTTACCCGAGGGTTAGGGACTGAAATGTATGTAAAATAATGCAAAATCATACTCCGTGCAAAGCCACTTGACCAGGAATTCGGGTGAAAAGCTGAAAACATGCACGACACACACTCTATTCGAGTAGTTTAAACTTGGGTACCTGTGTGTCTGTGTGTGTCTTCTACAGGTACTTATAGCCAGAGGAAGACCTTATACCGAACACCGCGTGGCTCATCACCCTGTATGTTCATATTTAACCCATTGTCATCATCATCATCATCATCATATCAGCCGAAAGACGGCCACTGATGAACACAGGCCTCCCCCAAATCCATATTTAACCCACTAACTGACTTTTGTTAAATCTGACTTGCCTATCAAACCGGATGAGGATCTAATCCCAATAAGGTCTAGTTTTCCCTCTGGGTTGGAAGGTCAGATGGCAGTCGCTTTCGTAAAACTAGTGCCTATGCCAAATCTTGGGATTAGGTGTCAAAGCGGACCCCGGGCTCCTTTAGGGGCACAACCGGGAATAACGCTAGGAGGATGTTGAGATATGTAAAGTGGCTACTAACTAGCTACTAATATCGACAATTATCGACCTAAATTGTATCAGGCTATACTATACCTACCTGTAAGCGTGTTGCTTACCGACATAGTGTTAAAATAATGACCTTACCGTATCTTTTTCACATCTGTCATGTGTCAAATCAATAGCTTGAACGTGTTCAAAAGCTAATTACCATGTATGTAAGGGCCGTACGTAATTCAATACCCTAACTTAATGGCTAGTGGATATAAATAGAAGCAATAAGCTCCTTTGTACATGGCGGCAGACACCACGGCGCTGGCCAAGGGCAAGGACGGAAGATATAATGCCCGCATAGCACACAGATAACTTGAATATGGGCGCAAAGTGAGCATTTACTATCCTAGGATGCATAGCCGGACAAAAGAAGGCTCATCTTTTACGAACGGCTACCATAATTGACCGTGCACCTCCTTGCATTGCATGACAAATGCATGAACAGGCTAAACGCACGGCAGCGGTGGCGGAGCGGCGCGGCACGCCCCGGAGGCAGAACTGGTTGTAATGTTTGAGCTAATATGAAAGGATCCGCAGTCCGCACAGAGCGGCGCGGTATTCTGTGCGGATCCTTTCATATTAGCTCGAACATTACAACCGGTCCCGCCTCCGGGCCGCGCCGCTCCGCCACCGCTATCAGTGCGTTTCGGTCTTAAATGATGATTCTTTTGATTTATACCACGTCGGTGGCAAACAAGCTTACGGCCTGTTAGTAAGTGGTTACTATAGCCTCCATAGGCGTTAAATCGTTACAGCGTCTATACGCTAAAACGACTTAGTTATTATTTGAAAAAAGCGCTTACTGTCCGATTGCTTACAGAGAACTAGAGAGGAAATGCCTGTCCGAGAAGAAGTTCGGATAACAATCGTGCCTCCGCCAAGTCAAGCAAAACAGCAGCACGGCTGTACCATCCTTTTCTCGAAGCAGTTCAGGCCGTTTTCGACCCCCCTATAACTTCGTTGTGGTATGTGGTATAGACTTTGCGCTTATATGTTAGATTGTAATCTTACTGTTCCTATGCGAGTAGTGTGGGTCGTCCTTGACAGTCCTATAACTCAATATATTTACATATGTGTCCATGGCACGTACGTAGTTAATTCGAATGTTATTCAAGATAAATACCAAAAGTCGAGCTTTTCATTCTTAAACGAACCTCATCATAAAGAACTGTTTCGTGTGAGCATATGAGACGTAACGTTGAACTCGCACTAAGACTATTTTCGCTACAAGGCTGAAATATAGGTACTGTACATTAGTACAGTACTTATATTTCAGCCTTTTCAGTATATCAATACTGAAAATGAATATATACTGAATCTGGCTGTGACATGAAAGTGTTCTTTGCTACATACTACCATCATCAATTGGATCGGATTCTTACTCAATTTGAGCGCTGAATCGTTTTACTTACGCAGGCGATGTCAAAAAGGTGTTTACAAGCGAAAAATGTATACATATCTAGGACGTCGACTGTACCTATAAAAAAATACTTTCGTTGTCACAACCCGTACCTTTTGTTATTGTAATATAGGATCTTTACATAAAACCTTCATAATTATAAGAATGGGAAGTAATTTTGTCTCGAAATAAAGTTGCATCGCCCGCTATTCATCTGCTTTGCCTTAAGGTTGACTGGTAGGAAATGCTTTATAGCATTAAGCCACCTTTTGTAGTAAGTATAGGCAATTCTTTTGTGCAGTAAAGTTTAACGGCCTTATTCATAAACGTTCATTAAGCCTTATAAGCGAAAATGCCGTTAAAAATTGATTGTTTGTCTTTATCCGTCACTTTCACATTTGTGTTTTTGTGAAAGGGACCAAACACATTTGAGTTAACAAAGGTTTGTTATTTTACGAATAAGGGGTTAAAAAAATAAGAAATCCTCTAGTTATGATCGTTTCCAATTCCAACAAGATGATATTAATTTGAATCGTTACCTGCCTCATTCCATAATTTCCATATAACATTCAATTTTCAACGGGCACATTCGTCAACGTTTCTTCGTTTATCTAGAATATCAAAGGGAAATATTGTACTAGTTATACTTATTTCGATCATTAAGTGCTATACAAACATAAAAACACTAATGTTTCTTCGTTTCAAAATGGTTTTCCTTGAAAACGCATGACGGTTCACGCCGAATTTTTCTATTAATGTTGTATGGAACTGGGTATAAACACTTTGTCGAGGATCCAGTAATATGGAACATACCTCGCCTCGTATAATTTCCTCGCCAACACGCCATAAAAATAATTAATCCCATACACGGTCATAAGTAAACATGACTGATAAACCACCTTCCATATGAGTTCATAAATATTGGCAGCGTCATAAAACTCGTATTTATATTGTTTTTAAAAAGATAGGGCATCTTAACCTCAATGTATGTGTCTTAAAGGCATTAAATTAAACGAGATTGGGAACTTTCAGTTTGAACTGAAACTATTCGTTAATACGGCAGCAATGGTTCTTCATAAATTACTTGCTGTCCCCGAGGTTGCGATGCAACCGTACAACTCGGATCGGAACTCGTGTACAATCGATTACATAAGATTTTTTTTTTCCTTATTCCCACGCAATATGGTGAAAAAATGGATGCGTCTCTTTGTAATCGATTATGTTTAATCCAACAGGATTTATCATCATCATCATATATTTAAGAGCTTGGCTCTTGTCGGTGGAGTAATTTCCATTCTGTCCTATTCCCTGCCTTTTCCTTCAACTCTCTATACGATTCAAGTTCAATATTTTCCTTTAACTGCTCCATGGAAGCTCTTCGTGGTCTTCCTCTTTTTCTTCTTCTTTCTATCTTTCCCTCTATTTTAACTTTAATGAAGTCATCGTGACGAAGTAGGTGTCCTATCATTTTTCCTCTTCTGTTTTCAATAACTTTTAATAAACTTCGGTTTTCATTGACTATACACAAAACCTCTTCATTCGTCTTTTTCTCCGTCCAACTGATCTATTCTAACCTCCGGCTCCGCCAACAATTAATTAATCCTATGTTCACCCTACTGCTTCATTCTGAATGCTAGAGCAAGAATTTTCATAATTCTCGATCATCCAAACCACAAAATAACGGTATCTTTCCTAACATTTCTGTCAAAAATTATACTTTGGTACATTAAGAAATGTAATTAAAACGGTCACATTTGCACGTAGAAATTATAATGCAGATGTGTTCTATGATTACGTGACAGGTGCACTTCGAGAACGTTAATTAAGTGGACGTGGACACTGCTGTAGCATTTATTTTAACGTTAATTTTGCCATCTAAAACAAAATAGTTCCAATAGTCGAATTGGAGACTGCTACCACTGCCAGTTCACTAGATTGGCGATATTAAAGAAAGATAAACAAATATTTCATTTCATCATGAACTGTCAAAAAACAATGACGAATTGCGCCACAGGACACACTATATAGTAGAAATGACGAGTCACGTTCTACCCAATAACTTCCTGATACTTCATACATATAAAGGCCGATTACTATTCACCGCGCTTTACTTAATACGTTTCCGAATCGATGCAAGGCTGTAAATCAGAAAGGACTTGTCTGACACGTCAGCCCAAAGGGTCACATTTATTAATAAATAAATAAGATATATTGTTAATGTTATCAGTTGATATTGACAACCGGAAAATCACATTTATTTTAAAGTATCTGGGTGTCAGAGTAAAGCAAATTGAAACCGACGTTTCAATGATCCGCTGACCTCAAATTATATTTAGTTTTTAATTTTACATCGATGCCATAAAGTGAATTTGTCAATGTCATTTCAATCAGGTTTTTTTTGTTTGCAGGTATTTGTTTATTGTTGAGTAAAAAATATAATTTCGGTAAGAATATAAATGTTTCTAGTCCCGCTTGAAAAGGGTAAAAAAACCAGTCAGATCTTAAGGACAGTAGTGTTACCTATTTTTTTCATTGGGAGAAAAATCCGTTATGGATACCTCCGCGCCAAGGGGAAGGCGCGGAATTTATGTCGGACTCGCACCGACTAAAAGTAAAAACCCTCCAATGTTTCTCGACGCATTTCGGATGACTTTGGGATCTCCTACGGAACGCACCATTGCCGCCCTAGCGTCAAGCCTCCGTGGGCCCTACCTACCTATAGTTAACAATCCTCACAATATATGGATATTATACCTTCTATGATATCCATTTGTTTGCCATTCGAAGGTATATTTATTGCAAAAGAGACAGTGATATACTTACTGTATGTCGTAAAACTGCAATGTTTTGGAACGATTGCAAGAACCTATTGGAAAAATCAACATGTCAATTAGACTTGCTTGATTGTAGAAAACAGAATTAAAGCATGGATGTTATTAGTTATTGAGTCTTTTCTTTATAAATGTTACTTAAAAAAAAATGCCACTAGTCTGACCATAAGCTCTTACTTGCATTCTCAACTCTCACAGCGTGAAGTCCCCATTTCACCAACACCTTTAGTGAATCACCAAACCTCCTTATATAGGGATACTTGAAATGTTCAAACGCTTAAAAAACCGCTAACTTTAAACAATTCAACAACTTTAGCCTCCTTACAAAATTAGTGTTTTTTCTAAAAAACGCATTTATTGATGCTTTAACTGTCAATACAATTTATATGAAAGAGAAGATTACCTTGTTTAATATTCGAATGGCTGGCGTCATCGTAAATACCTAGTTACAAAAATGTCTAAAGGTTTTCTTAAAACATTCAAGTTTAAACTTTAACACAAACACATAGAATGTAAAAAGGAATAACCATTTTAGTTTTCGGTTTAGCCAGTAACTTCTCACTTTTAAATCTATAGAGAATTCAATCACAGATAGCATTCATTCTAAATTCGATCTTAATACAATGCCTGTATGTTTTAAATAGCAGTAGGACGCGACATAATTTGATGCCATTCGATTTCCAGGAGTGACGCGTAGTTACGAGAATAATATTTTATAAGCGCCATAACTGCATTTGTAGGATAGGCGTTATGTCTTAGTGCCTTTTGAGAAGTATACAAGTTTAATGTCTCATTTGAGATATTTATACCACTAATAAATTAACAATAGAAAGCTATTAGGTTTTCCGTATAATGTTATTAAAATGAAAATACTTACACTTGAGTGAACCGTAAAAAATGGGCAGTGAAAGTTTGTATGGAGCTACTATATAAACAAGTTTCACGCGGACGAAGTCGCGGGCAGAAGCCAGTATTTGTATATATATTTGTAATCACGTTCTCGCAAACGGCTCTAACGATTTTGATGAAACTTGCAAAGTAGGAGTTAGGGGGGGGCGAAAAATCGATCTAGCTAGGTTTCATGTCTAGGAAAATTCGTTTTCTTCCTATTTTCTGTATTTTTACCCGAGCAGATATGAAATGTAAATATTTATTAGAATTACGTTAATAGTTACAGGTCGATTCACAAGAGCTGGCGCGTGATGTCTATGTAAATTAATGACAGTTTCATATATTTTCCGCGCGAGCTCTCGTGAATCGACCTGTACTATCTGTAATGATGTATTCTTGAACCTAATGTTAACATCAATTAAACTAGTATAATATAACTAGATACAAGGGCAGCAATTGAGGTCGATCATAAGAAGTAGTATCATTAATTATAATTACCCATTACACTGATTGCACGTGAGATTTTATCAGTTATCTGACGAGATGTAAAAGGTTGTATAGTTAACGCAAAGAATCGTCATAGAAGCTTTTTTAGAATGGACAGACAGCATACTGTATGCTATCTGACATGATATTGTCTTGTCGAAACCTTGGGCATGGGCATCAAATAATTTAACGACTTGTGTAATGACTGTGACACTGACTAGCTGTTAACTGATTGTTATGCTATTAACATGCGAACCACCTTTATCGCATTGATGCTTTAATGCTTGTTTAATATCCTCTCATCTTCATCATTATATCAGCCGAAAGACGTCCACTGTGGGACAAAGGCCGCGAGTGCCAAAACACAATGACCGGTCCAGCGCCACCCGCATCCAGCGGACTCCCGCGACCTTTACCAGGTCATCAGTATTGTAAAGGTAATATCCTCTACATTCCTCTGATAGCTACCCGAATGTGAAAAAACAAGTGACATGGAAACAACTGACGGTGTGCTTCCCCGTGAACGTGACATTCGTTTCATTTTGATTATTTGCTTTTGCATAATGTTTTTTGAAGCGGTATTGAACCGCGTAATAGGCGAGTAAAACCACATCAAAACAAGATTTATCGGTTTTCTACCTAACGCTCACAATATTCATCTAAATTGGGTCAAACCACTTTATTTATTGAATCGAAAATGTTAATTGGTAAAGTTAATTGCAACTGATTAAAGCTTAAAATTGTTAATTTTCTTAGGTAGGTACTTAATAAATATAATATCTAGAACCTCAGTTTCATGATTTCATGATTTTAGTTTAAGTTACTACTTAGACCCGTAAGAAAATCAGCCTGAGATCTGACCAAACTCATAGTGACATCGTATTAACATAAAGAGAATCTTGCAACCTCGTTAAAAAGGTCGCCATCCGATCCTTTTGAATTTAAAATGTGCCCCATTTCGGCCCCGGAACTCGGCTATATCGCCGATAGCCGCGAATATGGCGTGGCGCAGGAAGTGCCCAGGAGAGGCCATTACTTGGGTTTATTCAAATTTTCACCGTTCCCACGGGCCTGCGCCTGGCACCGCCTGTGACGTACGCTTTATGCTGAGTATACACTGTCCCTGATCAGCAGTAATTATGGACTTTCCGAAGCGGGCGTTGATCCTTGAATGCCCTGTCGGGGTAAAAAAGTTATATTACATTTGTGTAATATAACTTTTTTACCCGACTGCCTCAGAAGGAGGGTTATGTTTCTATTTCTTCTTAAAATTTAAATAAACTATAAAATAAATAAAATTAAAATTTTCCAAACTACTTGATGGACTTTGTTTGACATATGAGCACAGACCATATATCTTAAAGACCCTGCTTAGCCTAATTTTTACTTATAAACGAAACTGCTAAACTTGCGGAGCGCGGGGGACGACTAGTGCGCTGTGATTGGTGCATTCAAGGCCGCGCGTAATACGTACCTGCCTGTAGTGATGGGACACATGCGATAATTTATCGAATTTTATAAAGTAGTACTAGTTAGTAATAAAAATTAGAATGATTATACTTTATAATAATTAAAAATATATTCAGCAGTCGTGTTACCAAATACAATAATATATTGCGAGAGAAAATGTAAAGCAAACATAAATGTTTGTTTTTATTTATAAGTACGTTTTGGTCATTTTTTTTTACTCATAAATTATCTTATGTGACATAATTATGTTGAAATAGAAGCAAATAGAATGGATTCCACTCTTGATTCGGAAATAATATATAAATATATTCTAATTTTGCGTTATTAAAGAATACGTTGTACAAAGTAGGGCGTGAAACAAAAAGACGTGTTAATTTTAAAAAATAACAGTTTTATTTCTATTTTTAAATTTCCGATTTACCTATCCTTAACTAACAGAGACAGAGAAGGCGAGGCGGCGCGGAATTATCAAAATGTTCTTATTTAGACTAAACTAACCTCTGTTGTTGACATAAACGGTACCACATTCGTTACTGACGGAACAGAGTGTGGATTTTCCAGATCCCTATTATCTGTACGCGAGATCTAAACTTGACGCCGTATATAGATTCAAAAAAAATAACCTTAGAATTAAAATGAATAAAAAACCGACACTGGCAAAGTTATACTCTTCCAAATGATAGACGTGGCTAGTTTTTAACTACGTCCATCACTCCAAGTTGGTCTGTACGCAGCTTTACAATTAACTTGAATCCCCCGACAATTGAATATAGCTCTTAACGGCTGGCCATTAAGATGTTTGTCGCCGAACGGGTATATTTCGCGGACAAGGTTTGATAATTTCATTTTATGGACTGGAAATTAAAATGTGGACGACTGCCCTATTTATTGATTACTTTTGTTGTCGCTATCTATTTAATGCTAATTGAACTGCTCTTCGTTTGCTTACTTTTTATTATTTTGTGATGAATTATTTAGGTTTAAGCTATTTGCGATTATTTAAAAATAATGCTTCCCAGTGCTCTTCCGAGGAAGTGTTTTTGCTTAGGTTGCGTACGTATATAAATAATTGTTTATTAAGGTATCCAACTTATAAAAGTTATTATTATCCAGTTCTACAATGTATGCAGTGCAGACTGTGCAAGTGTGACGAATTATTTTAATTTCAAGCAATAGAAAACTGCAGATCCGATGACCGTGTATGTAACGAGCATGAGTACGTAATAAAAAAAAAATGTCTCTTTTCCAAACACAGCCATAAGGATAGCGATCCTAATTCAAATTATAACACTATTTAATTAAATTAGACAGGCGTTTTATAATAATTGTATTATATTCCAAATATTACCCCTAAACCATGGGATTAATAGGACGTATCGAACCACATAGTGCACCCGCATAGCATCGCCATCACCATATATCGTGTTGTTCCATTATCGCATGGAAAATGAACGATATGCGGGTCGTCATGTGCTTTATTAATCTTGTCGCTGATTTGCTAATCGATGCTTACAAGCTGCCCAAATTATTAAGCACCCGTTTTGAAATGCAGCAATTAAATGTAGAATTGCAGATGAGGTAGTCACTATTAAGTGAAGTTTTGTACATATACAGATAATCGAATCGACTTAGTTTTTTTTTCTTTTTGTGTCTAATATCGGTTATTCGATCAATTAGATCAGCTTTATATTGGCCAGCAACTAATCGATTTATAACATCAATATATAAAAATACATTTATAAAATCGCCCATCTTAAGTTTAAAACGAATGCAGTAAATAAAATAATGACTGTTTACAATAAAATACGTTTACCACTGTAAATATAAATTTTATTTTGCATATGAATTATACGTATTTATTACATTTCAATAGTAACCATTGATGGGCAAATGCCCTCATTTCCCTTCCTACTTAAGTTATTCATTTACTTTTAATGTGGACACATATTATTTTGAAAATTAGAATGTGATGTACTATCGACAAAATTGAATCCTGACCCACCATGGAACCTTTTTACAATTAACTGACATATTTACGTCATATGATCTTAAGTATGTTTGTTAATTGTAACAAGGTTCTATGGTGGGTCATGATTCAGTTGGTTCGATAGTACCTATGTAGGTACATACATATTTTACTGTACAATATACAGGTTGAAATGTGAATTATTTGGCTGCAAGTGTCTAATACATAGATAATTATTAAAATTAATTTCTATAAGTAAACATTATTTGACTTACAGTACAGAACGTATTACAAAATCCGTATGAATATGTTCATTATCAATTGTATAGATCAGATATAAACTTTCACAATTAAAATCTATGATATGTCAGTATTCTACATTGCTTACTGTTCTAATGCATATGTCATAATCAATACATACATTTCTAACTACACTTATAAGGAATGAACTAAAATTGAAATCAATCATATTGCAATTACAATATATTTCAAATAAAATATAGAGTATTACATATTTTTAGGATTGTAATAAAATATTAATGTTATAGGACTAGTATTTCAAACAATAATCTTATATTTGGTATCAAAAACTGTAAAAAAAATGTTTACAATTTCGAAACCGTTTACTACTGAGTAGGTAATTGAGTTTAAAATTATCACAACACACGAATATATCACATTATACAACTATTATTACATTAAATACAATTGGTACGCTTTACTACCTTTTTTTTATTTTAATAATATAGGAGGCAAACGAGCAGTCGAATCGCCTGATGGTAAGCGATAATCGACGCCCATGGACACTTACAACCTTATTATTGACTACAGTGAATTGATTTTGCGAAACCTTTTGTATTCTAATTAAGATAATAACCATGTTTTTCTCTTTTCCAAGAGACAAAGAAGAGTTTTTCAAAGCATTATTCGCTCATAAATATATTCACTTGTCCTTCTACAAGCAATAAAATTGTTCAAAGGATTTCGCAGAATTAACTTTACCAAAGCTTAAAGAATATTCAGTCAATTGATTTTGCGAAACCTTTTGTATTCTAATTAAGATAATAACCATGTTTTTCTCTTTTCCAAGAGACAAAGAAGAGTTTTTCAAAGCATTATTCGCCCAGAAATATATTCACTTGTCCTTCTACAAGCAATAAAATTGTTCAAAGGATTTCGCAGAATTAACTTTACCAAAGCTTAAAGAATATTACTTATATCTAGCTTAAACTACACTTGATTAAATTTGGATTGAAACTGCGACTGAAGCCTTGGGAACGCGCATAAAACATTAAGCGATGCTTGATCTATTGTTTTCCGCACGGCTCTTGAAAGGGTTCAACTCCTCCGGATTAAAAAGGATTACTCAACGACAAAGCCTCTGGACCGCCATTAAAATGTTCCAATAATCTTATTATTACAATATAATTACAGTCCTTTGACGCCAATCTTTGACTAGAAATTAAACGATCACAATTCCAACTCCATTGAGAATTCTTACATTTCAAATAAAAATGCATTGAATTGAGCAACTATTCCAATTAAAACTACGGGAGGAGTTTTAACTCTTTGACGCAAATATGTTTAAGAACTTCGTTTTGATGTTCAGAAGGGTGGTGAATGAACGTTTCACCTTCTTCTTTGGCGTTCTTTCGGGACAAAGGAAGGGTTCGGAGAAAGCCCTATGTATCGAGGAGCTGACGGGCATTACTGGTTCCTTAGGCAGCTGATACTTGTACTCCTTTACTACTTTTTCTTCATTAGGATCGTACCTGTACAAGACTGAGTACGTCCTTTTAACTTTCTTTGGGACCCTCGCGACGCTCGCTGTTCTTTCACTCTTGCATCGCTTGACCTTATTCCTTCCGTAGTAATCTTCAAAGTTTTCAGCGTCTACGTACACTATCCTTTTTCCCAAAGCCTGTTCTCTCTCTTTCTTCAAATTCTTCCAAGAAGCAATAACAGATTCACGGCGGAAAGTGCGGTTGGGATTGTGACGGCTGATGCAGTAGGTGTGGTCTTCCTGGATGTTGGATGTGTCCTTCAACGGAGACCCTCTCGGACTCGGGCTGTAGTCGACGTCGTAGTCATCTCTCGACACCTGAAGCGACATAAAATAAAAAGTAAGTTTCTTGTAATCTTCAATCTGTGGCGGCATGGTCATTATTCTCTTGGACTGTCACATAAACTACGAAAGATCTTGAGTATTATTTAAAACGCCGATAAAATAAATTTGGGACGTGACTGCGATCGCGTGTAGGACTTAGCTGTCCCTTTCTGTGGCCGAGGGTTTTTATTAGACGTCTCGCTGACGTCATTGTGGCCCTTCGGTGCCCACATGGCTGCCGCCACCTGTCGCTAGCATATGTTCAGAAGCCCTTGCCTCTTGCTCGCTTCCCCGATTTTACCCATGAACTGTCTAGGAAGTTTACTTTAAAGCAAGAGTAATATAAACGATTAGTCGCGGCTTATCAACTAAAGATCGAGTTTCTTTAGTTGAGGAGCGCATTTAGCCGCTATCTTCAAGGCACGACATAACAATCTAAACCAAGGCCCAGAGGTGATAAATGAAAGAGTCATCAATCTTCCGAAATATTTTGTTTACAAATCGTTTGAAGTAAAAGCTCTCGTGTTAACTGCGCGAATAACCGTTGTTGCCCAACTCCTGAGTGCGCCCTCAAATTTTATTTTTCATGACGCGGGTATTTCGAGTCTCCTTCATATTGTGCAATGTTTCTTTATGGGCTTTTGTTTGGAATCCAGTATGTTGCGGTGCCAGTGGTCAAATATTTAATAGGTCAGGCAGAAATAAACGGACTATTATTAGATTTCATTAGAACTTGTGTTTTAGAGGAGTTATTAATATGACGGCTCCAGCTCATTGTTCCTCAGGCCGGATTTCGTAACCGAATATAGTCGGTCCGGTCTGGAGACCTAGTTTCGAGCGGTTTCGTCTAATCTTGGTAACAATTAATTTCAAAGCCTGTTAGAAAGGTCATCGTTTAACAATGTTTAGTTATAGACCAACCTAATTTTTAAAAAACGTTACACCTTGAAACGATACACGCATGTCCGCTTGACACGACGAATCTGCGCTGTTGTGACAGGCTGTATTCTGTAATATTATTTTTAATGGGTACCGAAAAAAAGGTGCACTCTAGCGAAATCGGGTCGCGAAATGGGGTCACTGTAAATAGACGGTCTAATCCCGGTGTTAGTTAACGGTCTAATTAACACTTTAAATTAGTCTGCAGCTATTATATAACCTAACTCAATACTTTTTCTGTTTCAGGTAAATTTGGGCTGTGGAAGAATTACGAGTAGCGAGTTGTGAGTTGTACGGCGGCCTGAGCCTGCACCATACGCGCCCTCAATCCCATGTGTCGTAATCTCCGTGCGTATAATATTTCTGTCGTACGTTGGAACTATTCCTGGACCTTTATTATAGAACTGAAGGTGATACAAGCACCCAAAGTTAAATTTGTCAACCGTCTATTCTCGACATTCTTGAAATCGTTCAATGCAACGTCTATTTTTAACTATGTGCAACGTCATACGAACCTGAGTGAAGTAAATATTTATTGTATCCGCGATCTGACACGTTTCGGTGATAGCACCTGTGTTTATTCGTGTTTATTGAAAGTTGAGCTCTCGATTTTGCAGGCTAAAGTTGTTTTTTGTATGGTTCAGCAACACCTACTTTCCGGTACCGTTAGTCGTGCATATGTGCGAATGTTGTGCAAAAAAGCATTACCTACTGGCGCTCGAACGAGTTTTTTTGCGATTTACAGCTATGCTGTTTTGCTGAGTAATGGTTTTAGCTAGATTTTATATTCCTAGTGCAACTTTAAGACTATTCTACTGTTATTTTAACGGCAAGTGTATGCTTTTAGTGATGTGTCCAATTTTGCAAATACATCACATCCTCAAAATTTCTAAAGTGAATATGATGGTGAGGTATTTACTGTTTTATAGCTAGAAATGCTTTTAAGGTTTTACATAGCTATTACTTACTTGGAATGTATACCAAAGATTTGTGAATATTGTACTAAAGACGTATTCAATCGTTTCTCGATCGACCTTCTAGGTCGACTTCAATACGTAATACATTTTGGATCTATTTTGGCCATTGCCAAGTATTTTGGTACGGTTACTAGCAAGGTTAATAACCGATTGATATCGCGACAATTAAAAATAGTTGTGACGAAACCCTGACTAACAGTTACTTGCCCACACGGTTTTTTACTTGTGAACATTCGGATGAGTAACACTTTTTTACATATTGCACTATAGTGCTGGATATTGTACCCATAACCTTTTGTAACTTGTAAAGACATGCTGTCTTATGTCGTACCTATAACAGTTTATCGTAGCAGTTTTGTAGCAATAAATATCTCGATCGTTCCGGCCTTCGGATAGTCAAGGAAAGAAGAAACTTTTGAGGAAAAATCATGTCTATATCTAACGAGATACACAAGCTTCTAATTACAACAATAAAATATAATTTGTATTAAATCCGTGATGACAGATGAGTTTTATTTTAATCTCGTTTGTCGTCTGTTTTCAGGTCTGGCTCTCTACTTTCGAAACCATAAACCGGAATAACTAGCGAGTGACAACTATTATTAGAGATTGTTACAACACACTCAAAACTGCGCCTTTACAAGAATGTCGCATATACTATACACGACATTGTCATATAAGGCCTTGCTCTCATACGCTTTGTCAAGTACGGTGAAAGTACCGAATTCGCCAGGCGAATTCATAAATAACAAAAAACCGGTATCGACATCTGAAGCGACGATGACAGCATGTTTATTTTACACTTTCTAAACCAACAATGTTCGAATAAGTAATAATTACCTGATAGATTTATCAAATTTTTTACGTAATTGGCATTTTAATAACTGGTTTTTAACATGAGTATGCGGCTTTCCACAGACAATAGTCAGAAGTAGGTACTCAATCGGTTTCTTCCGGTTTATTTTCGATTGAAAACCGGTGATTAAGGCAAAAGAAATGGTTATCCATTTCATTTTAAAGGCATTTGTACCTTATACACATTTTAAATGGGGTATATACATTACTTTATTTGGAATACATGAATCTTTCATGTTTACTCCGAATCTATATCAATTACTAATCCAACCATAATCAAAAGGCGATAATTAATATCCCACAATGAACCTGATTAACAATAAAGTGTTAATGAGACGATCACAAAACAAAATTAGATTTGTAGAACAACCCGATTCTGTCAAGGTTGCTTAAGTTCGAAAGTTCGACGGGTAACCTTTAGGTGTAGCGAATAAAATTGCCCCCATTTAAGATGGACGTAATCTTTATATCTAAAGTCTCAATTAGACATGGAAGATCGAATTTGGACGTTGATTAATTCGAATCAAACCTTCACAATTGCTAACCGTGAAGTTAGCCGCAATGTCAAGAGCTTTAAAAGTAATTCCATATTCAAACACGATCGGTTCAATGGCAGCGGCGTTGCTTGGTAGAAACAGGCCTTCCGTTTTTGTGAAAACTCGACGCTTACTACCTTTTGATTCTGAGTGGCGGAGCATAGACAAGTCAGTTGCCTTTAAAGAACATTAAACTGACCATGCACTTGCGTAATAGCCGGCTGCAACTGTTCCGTAATACAAATAAGTCGTATTGAGGCCAAAGGGCATATGAACCAATTGATAGGTAAAGTATAGACGCGTTTTGGACTTAGTTTGAGCTTGTTTATCACGTTGACACTACACACGTAATCCTTGAAAAATGTAAAACTTGAACTTACCACGCTCTCCCAACTAGCGCCCAGAACGGACTTGTCCAGCATCTTGAAACTTAACTTCACTTGATTATCAGCAAAAAAAATGAGTAATACTTTGTTGACACGTTTCACGCGGGAAGCTGAGATTTGGCACGATGCTCTCTGCTCGGGCTATCCTGAACGACTGAAGCGATCCCGGTTCAGGTTCTTATTTATAGTACGGAACGGTCAGGAAGTAACCCCCCCCAAGCACTAAGTATTTCGGGAGGGGGTTCGGGGAAGCCCGTCTAAATGCGTCTAGTGCGTTGCACCCAACTTAGTCTCGTTTCGCATTTATTATCTATGCTAAGACAGTTCGCGGATCTGCATGAGTTTGCCGAGTTTCTGGAAACTTAGAATTAGGGCGGTTTTAATTTGAGATTATTGCTAAGCTTAGCAAGTCAGACCTGAAGTACGAACGAACTGGAATAAGGATTTTTCTATTTTCTATTCAAGTCTAGTCTAGTTGTCTTTGGTCACACTTAATCGACCAGAAACATCTTGTTCATAAACTATGAGGTTAAATAATCATGGAAGTTCTTACTAGCATTCCGCAGTGCAGTTTTTAAACCCACGATAACCGAGGGATGTTATAAGTTTAACATGTGTATCTGTTTCTGTTTTTTTTTTTAAGTGAAAACTTCTTTAGCGGCGCTGTGCACTTTTTGTGATGGGAAAAAAATAGTTAAACTCGCCACAGGTCACGTGACCGTAAGATATCACTTGACCGTGAGATTCGAGAGATTGAAAATTCGTAAGACGGACACGTGACCTGATCGAAAACTTTTACAGTGTCATTGAGTTTCACTTCTGCCGGCACTCCCGGAGTGCAATCCGGTCTTTTTTTTACAACGACGGTGGCAAACAAGCGTACCGCCCGCCTAATGATAAGCGGACACCGCAGCCTGTAGACGCATGCAACTCCAAAGGAGTAACATGGGCGTTGCCATCTGCGCGCTGTCATCGTAGCTCCCAAACTCATGGACCGATTTGAGTGCAGTTTTTTTTTTAAATCGAATCTTTTGTCTGTAGATATGGTTCTAAGACAATACAATACAATACAAATACTCTTTATTGCACACCTCCTAAGACATGTTTTTTTGTGTCGGGGGTGTTAATTTTGTTTGACTATGCGCAATCATTCCCAATTTGAGACTATTCCCCGGAACGACACGTCACCCATCGTGCATAAATTGCCACAAAAGCTTCTTACATATGCTTTGCAAAGAATGAGATTTCACCATTTTTACTCTAATTGCTAATGAAAGCAAATAGGCCAGAAGGCGTGTCGATAGTCACGTAAGTCTTCGACAGGTTTGTTTACGATGCTACGCTGCCCTAGTTGTACGTTCTCCCTAGAGTAGAGGTTCGGCTGTTTCGGGTTGGTCTGCCAATACAAACTGTGATGAAATTTAACACAGGTCTTTACACATCAGCGAATGAGTGTCGGACATGGTGAAACAGAACATACTAAGGGATGATTATTTCAAAGTTTACGTTAGAGGAAATTTCAATTATGATGTCTTCGTGAGGTGACCGATGGTGTAATCTGTAACGTTCGATTCGTAAAATTGCGCTGATGCAACATGCACATGTAAATGACTCGTGATTAGACGAAATCTATTAATATTTATTTAATTTAATAGAAGGGGATAACAAAATGTATGAGATGAGCAAAAGAGATAACAACTAAAGTAATAATAATAAACTAAATTAAAAATAAAATAGAATAGTACTAAACTAAATCTAAATAAGGCCCCTGCGGCATTGTGCCGAAGATGCTGGCAGCATTACCTCGCTGAATAGCTAAGCTAATTCTTTGTGCGAGATAACTGCCAGCCGAAGGGCTGGGCTGGGCACCGGTGACAGAAGTGTCACCGGTGGCATCTGTAAGCCTCTTCGATATCTCTTTAAAGAGGCTTAGGGCTCCAGGGCCCCACGGGCCAAGGGTCTCGACTCCAAAAGGCACGAAATTATATTCAGCGCCCAGACCACTATATTTGCCCATCTATTAATCTATTAATAAGATACTAACTGTTGTGAATCTATTGGCATGAGATTATCAGTTTGGTTCGAAATGCATTCCTCAGCTTACTCGGTCGAAACAACCTCACAGTTTTGTCATCATCAACATCAGTCGTTCCATCAATGCTGAGGAACGTGGCATCCTCTATAGGCTCATTTCACCCACCTTATGCATAACAGTTTTATAAATGACATTTAAATTCAAAGCTTTCTCTAAAACCGGTCTAACATCGCTGATTAAATGTCTTCGGATCCTGCCAGAGTCTATATGAGCCTTAACCCGATTACACCAAGACGTTTTAAATTTAACCCTTCAAGTAGTTTTCACTTCGGCGCCCGAAATGTCGGTTTACGGCGGCTTTATGGGCAGCCATGAAGGATGCATTGACGTCATGCTGCATAAGTAGATGCAGTACACTCGTGAGCAAGAATAAAGTATGTAAAGAATCGTTCCACATCCACAAGGGAGAAATCCAAACAATTATACCAGCGTGTTCTTGACCAGGTTTAGAAAAAGAAATATCATATAAAGTAAGCGAATTCGACTCTGTTTTTTTGGATGTATTTTGGGACAATATATGTATTTATGTATGTATGTATGTATGTATGTATGTATGTATGTATGTAAGCACTTCATTGTACACAATAACAGGTTAAAGAACAATAAAAATCACACAACACACCGAAAATCTGGCTCTTTGAATAACAAACATTGCGATATCAAGGATGGAAAGTGAAGAGTTAAATAACATTAGCCCCGATGCTCGTGATAATCTCTAGTTGCTGTAGTCGAAATCGGCAGGTATGGCGCGACGATTAATGATATTGGCGTTTGTTTAGTCTGGAGCATGTCTACAGCTTTGTGTGTTATCTGAGAGATAAACTCGTGTACAATTGGGGTCATAAATATAGTTACAATTTCCAAGGTACGGTTTGATATGGTTTTGAAAATCTTAAGTGATCTTAACAACTTCGTTTTCCTTTACTATTTTGATTAATTTACTTTGCTCCTTTTGATACACTGCGATGCGATTGCTAAATTTTGTCCGCCTTTGAAGTTCGAAATGCTTCTAGTGGCTTCGGATAAAATAATACCTTTACAAACTTTTTGTTCGGCTCCAAGCTGGTTTTTTTCTAGCATTTTTATAGATCGCAGCTTTATCAAGAAGGTACTGCACACAATGCTACACATCGTGCGTTAATCTTCGTGCGATTTTAAGGAAACCCATTGTGAAAAGCATTAAGATTTATTGTTGTTTGAAAAGCACTTAATAATCGAAAAAAGTAAAAGTAGTACTTACAATATTTTCCCTTGCTATCCTAGATAAACGAAGCAAATGTTATATGGAATGACGTATTTTACTTCTAACCGTGTTCCATTATTTCCGTGTCATTAGTATGAACTGACCGGATCCGACTTTATTCACTTGTGTGTTAAACTCTGGTTTACGACAACTTTACAGGCAGCCATCATGTTTGCATTGACGTCATCACAACTACATGCAAGAGAATGTTAAACAGGCATATGTGTCATAAGAAGGCTTTATGTACATAGATATGTTATTTTGCGGCACGGGCTAGTGTTGTAGTAACCGCTACGTTCGGTTTCATGAAGTGGTCTTCAGTGGTTGTTTTACTTTATTCGCGCCTGACTATTTATACTTTATTGCATAAACAATAAAAGTAAAATTGGCGGACTTAATGCCATCAAGAATTCTCTACCAGTCAACCATTGGGATAAACGGAAACTTTAATAGTGCAGGATCCTTAATTCTGACACGCTAAATCCTTTTCGAAATTAACAACAACAAAAGGTAGTTAATTACAGATTTAAATCATTTAGGTATAAGGGAGTTAATCTACATAAACCCTAACTCTGTTTTAGGTTTGGGACAACACCACAAATTTATGGACACTCGGAGTCGTCCGGGGACCAAAGCACGTGTTTTGAAAACTATAGAATCGCGTGTATAATTTCGTGACCATGGACGGGGAATGTAAACAAAGCATGTTTTTTGAGAGAGGTAAACACACGATATTATTCCCGTGATGTTTGCAAAGCTGGCTGATACAGCATAGTTTGCACTCTAAACTAAGCTGTACGTATCAGCTTGCTTTTCTAAAATTTACAGGGTTACTTTGCAATGTACTTATTCGTAAGGCATATTTACGGTCGAGAGTACGCATCTCTTTGCTGCTGTGGTCTTCAAAATAGTATGTATGTATGTAAGCACTTTATTGTACACAATAACAGGTTAAAGAATATACATGTCACACAATAGATCAAAGTACAAAGGCGAACTTATCCCTATAAGGGATCTCTTCCAGCTAACCTTTGAGCAATTGAGAGGAAGGTAGGTAGACCGAGATAGGCAAACTTATACCGTGTACAAAAACACAGAGAAAATGAAAACAAAACCTAATAGGTATTAATTCTAGACACATAAAAACATGCCAATACATATATAAATATACAGTATAAAATATAATACACACTATATATATCGCAAATATACAATAAATAAATAAATACTATATTCAACCAATTCACAAGTCATTGGAAAGCCACAACTTCTTCAAATTCATCTTAAGCGACGCAACAGACCGCGACTGTCTCAGCGACAAAGGCAACTCATTCCACAACTTAACAGCGTGCGCGGTAAAAGATCTGGAGTATGTTCGCGTCTTTCTAGACGGTACAGCAAGAGTAAGGTTAGCACCCGACCGCAAGCGGTGGCCACTGCCGTCTGCCATATAGTTAAACCGCTCAGAAAGATAAGGAGGGGAAGTAGGGCTGAACAGTGTGTTGAAAAGTAATGACAGGATATGCACGTCCCTGCGCCGGCGAATCGGTAACCATCGAAGCTTAGAGCGGAATTCAGAGATATGATCATACTTGCGTAGACCAAAAATATATCTGATACATACATTTTGCAGGCGCTCCAGCCTATCAAGCAGCTCCTCGTTGAGGTCCAGAAACGCAATATCACCATAGTCCAGAAGAGGAAGCAAAAGAGATTGAGTAAGGGTCAACTTGGTACGAAGTGGAAGGAAATTCTGGAGACGCCTTAGGGAGTGAAGGGATCTAAAGATCCTCTGACTCACCTCAGCTATATGGGGTGACCAAGAAAGCGTCTGATCCATGGTGATACCCAAATTCCTGACAGTAGAGGAAAAAGGAATAGAAATTCCATCAAAAAGGATGTCAGGCACCACCACCTCTGAGAGCTTATTTACATAGTAAGGACTACCAATAACAATCGCTTGCGATTTCTTTGCATTAATTTGTAAACCAAACTTACACGCCCAGCAGCGTATCGACTCAAGGTTTCGATTGACTTCCGAGATTAATGAGGAGATCTCATCCACAGTAGCCGCTGCATAAATCTGTAGGTCATCTGCGTAGAGGTGATATGATGTAGTTAGGGATTCGGTGATACTATTTATGAAAACAGAGAACAATAATGGAGAAAGCACACCTCCCTGGGGAACGCCAGCGGAGAGTTCGCACCACTCAGACATCTTGTCATCGAACATAACGCGCTGGCGCCTGCCAAAGAGGTAGCTGCAAAACCAGGATAAGGGAGTTTCAGAAATGTTAAGAGAGCGGAGAATACCTAGCAGAATATCAAAATCTACCGTATTAAAAGCACTGCTAAAATCAAGAAGAACAAGGGCAGTAAGCTTTTTGGATTCAATATTGAGACGAATGTCATCGGTGACGTTAACTAAAGCGGTGACCGTGCTATGCCCGGGGCGGAATCCGGATTGGAAAGGATTAAACAAAGAATTTCTGTTAAGGTGTGAAAGGAGACGACGATTAACATAATGTTCAATGATCTTTGACAAAACTGGGAGAATAGAAATAGGGCGGTATTGAGTGAAAGATACAGCATTAGGGATTTTGGGGAGAGGAATTACGTTAGCACACTTCCACGAAGCCGGAAAGGTTCCAGTGGACAAGGAGAAATTTATAATATCCGAAAGGGTAGGAACAATAAAATCCGCTACGAGCATAAGCATATCCACACTGAGGCTATCGTCACCGATGGCCTTCGTCTTAACAGATTTGAGAATGGCAAGCGTCTCTTGCGGTGAAATCAAACCAAATTCAAAGGGAGATAAGTCAGGGTGTGTAATACTGGCAAGAAGTGATAGAGTGGATTGTTTAATGGATGGGTCAAGAATAACCGGCGACGCGCTGAAATGTTTGTTAATAGCGTCAATGTCAAGGGTATTGGAAGAACATTGCTGAGTTTTGCCGACCCCAAGAGACTTTAAAAATTTCCACAACTTAGATGGGGGACACTCCTCTATCGACTTGTGAATATGGAGGCGCTTTGCTTCCCTACAGACTTTGTTGCAGCGGTTACGTATGGAAACATATCTCTGGCGATTTACGTCCGAAGGCACCAGCCGGAATTTAATACGAGCTCGATCGCGCCTGGCCATGCACTGTTTGATCTCCGGCGTGAGCCACGGTGCAGGAAAGTGCTTAACTCGAGTTGTAAAGTAGTAATAGTTCGAAAGTTCTCTGCTACTTTTGAGCTATAGGCTTTTTAAATATACCCCACACATGTTGTCCTATAGGACACGACTGTGGAGCCTATATAATCATTTGTTCAGAGCATGCATTTAATTATTTCAAGATACAACCACAATAGACTTTGTTCTACGATGCACATTACACATAAACAAAGTAAATTATGTGCGTAATTTTGCATCGCACACAACCGTTTCAAACAATGTCATTGTCCTATCGAAAGACTACATTTACGAGGTGGTAACTGTAATGTTACAGCATCACCTCATTGGAATCTTGCCAGAATTCGGAAATGGTGGTTCGATGGCAAAACGTGATCTTTGTTACATTTTAGATGCCATTTTACGTACTATCGGTAAACATTGTGAAGGAAATGAGCTCACCATTAGAAAACGCATCTAAAATACTGATTTCATGCACGAATAACCCTGATGATGGCAGTTACGAAAACCTAGTAAAATACGTTCAGGCATGCCATAATATTAGGCGTGTGACTACAATGTATTTAAGGCAAGTTAATAATTATTAATTAAACGCAGAGAAATCGAATGTAAAAGTCATTAAACATAAAGATAATTGGTATTATAAATTTTCTGATTTTTAATTAAATATCAGAAACCGCCGGAATGCTCTGCTCCTAAATAGATCGTAAAACATATGTTGCCTAACTTTAGAAACGAGGTTAGAAAAAAAAGATAAGTTAGTCGTCATTGCAACCACAATTGGCAGTTGCCATCCCATAGAAAACTGCCACACTTCCCATGCGATGCCAATCTAAGGTACTATTTATTTATTTAACGATTCAATTAATCTAAGCAGTAAATACAATTAAGTCAATAATGAAAAGGAAAAAATGCGATTATTGGCGATTTTAGATTTCTGTTTGAATTCAGTCTTGTGTTTCTGTTCACGTGACGTATTTACAACAGCCACGACCCTTTTGCTCTTTTTGAACCGACTTCAAAAAAAAGGAGGAGGTTCTCAATTCGGTTGTTTTTTTTTTTGATGAGCCGATTCATAAATTGTTTTTTTGTTTGTAAGTATATACTTCCAGGTGGGTCCCATTTTTTGCAAAAATTAAATTGGATGATGGGATCCATGAGGAATTGAGGGAACTCTTAAATTATATTAGGCACGCGTGTAGTGATTTTGGTATTTTCTATTTTAACTAGTGTATTTACGTAGTCGGTCCCAAAGTTCTGTCACTGGCATATTATTTTTAAATTTAGAAGATGATTTTAAGAAAATTTTATTGCATTCCATTTTTGAATGTTTGACAATTATTTTAAAACAAAAAACAGTCATTCGTTGCAATTTCTCACGATGGAGTGGACATAGAAAGAAAACCGAATAGCTGTTTTAGCATTGCACCGCTGTGGGCACTCGCCAAGTACGATTTTCAAGTTGCTCAAAAATTTAAAAATAACGCTTAGGTTTGTGTACCGTACTATTGATAGGTACAATGAAGTCTCCAGTGTTGAGGACAAGAAAATAATTGGCCGGCCTCGCTCCGTACGAACACCAGCAGTGATCAAAGCGATCAAGGCGCGCATAGCAAGAAATCCTGTCCGAAAACAGAAATTGATGGCTTTGCAGATGGGTGTCAGTAGAAAAACCGTCAAAAAGGTTTTAAACGAAGATCTTAGTCTACGAGCATACAAAAAAAAGCGTGGGCACTTACTTAATGCCCGTCTAAAAACAATAAGGCTTAAAAGATCCCGGAAGTTGTTAAAGCGGTACGCGAAAAATCGACACCGTGATATCCTCTTTACAGACGAAAAGATTTTCGATATTGAAGAGAAGTACAATAAACAGAATGATAAAGTGTACGCTAGGAGCTCTGAAGAAGCAGGAAAAAGAGTTCCGCGGGTGCAACATGGGCATCATCCATCATCAGTGATGGTCTGGTTGGGTGTATCTTATTACGGGCCAACTGAGGTTCATTTTTGCGAAAAAGGTGTCAAAATCAGTGCGAAAGTATACCAAGAGACAGTTTTGGATAAGGTTGTCAAAGATCTGCCCAACACGCTATTTTCGGGACATAATTTTGTGTTCCAGCAGGATTCTGCGCCAGCACACAAAGCCAAGACCACTCAAGCCTGGTTTGACCGTCAAAAAATCGACTTTATAAGACACGAAGATTGGCCTTCCTCTAGTCCGGACCTTAATCCTTTGGACTATAAAATTTGGCAGGTCTTAGAGGGGAAGGTCTGTGCTAAACCACATAAAAATTTGGAGAGCCCAAAGTCATCTTTAAGAAAAGCAGTCACTGAGATAGATATGAAAATGGTGCGTGCTGCGATAGACGACTGGCCGCACCGATTAAGGGCCTGTATTAAAAACAAAGGAGGTAATTTTGAATAATTTTGAGTAATTTTAATTCTTTATTAAATGTACTTTAAATCGGTATATAATTTATTAAAAATTTATTGCTACTTTTGTTTTTATCATTATTTTCATTTGTGACAGAACTTTGGGACCGACTAGGTACACCCGGAAATCATAAAGGTGGAGTGGAATTGATGATGAAGACCACAGATGACTTATGGAATTCCTCAATTATGTACTTAAAAGTACAAAAGTACGTCACAGATTCTGATAAGATTCCGTTGAAACAGCAACTAATGAAGTGCCAAAGGTGATCCTTGTGGAATCGACGGAAGTCTTCAAATATTATCGGGTCACATACAGCGATTGGGTTTTTTTCTCTAATAATCAACGCATTTGCTCTCGGAAATCAGTTCATGTGGTAAATTGGAAAAGAATAATGAGTAATGTGGAAATGTTCTCGTGGCTTGGCGGAGTACTAAATTGAAGTCGGTTAAAACTTTGTTTTTAAAGTAAATTATTTCGCAATATGATCGGGTGATGGATTGGCGTGGAAATGGACGGATTCATAAATAAAAATAAAGCTTGTTGCTATGAAAGTTGCGTCCAAAGCTGCAACGCTTTGGACGCTGTTTGAAAAACTGGTGTGGCGTACCCGGCATATGTTGGTATGCAAGTGCATTTGTTTATTTTATAATAAACTAACTTTTGCCCGCGAATTCGTCCGTGTATACTTAAGTTAAGGCTTAAGGGATGAATACTGCGCTTGTACGCCATCTAATAGCAAATATGCTCACATCTAAATCGGTTCAGCGGTTTAAGCGTGAAAAGGTACTATACAGATAGATAGAGCTACTTTGGTATTAACCTGTCTTTACAGGATTAACATATCATTACAATCGTTTAACCATTAAACGATTAAAATGAAATGCTTAACTTTTTTTACTAACCCTGCATCGATGCAGAGTGCATGAAATGGTTAAAAATGAATTATTTATGTATTGGTTAAGAAGAAAGTATTTTTTATACTCGTCGACTAATCTTTCAATTAGAACCTCGCAAACCATAACGCAATTGAATACTTTTATTCTGATGCAAAAGTGTATGCTGTATGGACAATCGAAATAATCATTATTCAATTGTACGCAGAACTAAAAATGAATTTTGACCAATCACGAGGCTCGATTTACAGAAAGACATCAACTTCGTTTCAGCAGGGCGATTTTCATTAGATACCAAGTTTGTTTAATAAATTATTATTTCCATTGACTCGTAGAAAAAGTATTGTATACAATAGTTATATAATTAGCGTTTTAAGTCTTGTACCTTAATTAGGCCACTCAGCAAGCTTCGTCGCCTAAACGTGGTACTCGACTGAAAAAGCATACATTATATAACGATTGCATAAAATACTATTGATTGATTGTGTTTGCATGTGATGCCGTCCAAAATTAAACAGACATTTCACGTTAACATAATCATTATTAATAGCGTATTACAGTACAGGTTAGTGCATGTTAACACCGTGTATTATTGTTTACACGCCCTCCTTATGTTGGCTGCGGGCGTTTTGTCGGCTGACCGTTTTGGTCCACATTACGCGGTATGAAAGTTTACGCAAAAAGCTTAGAAGAATAGGTAATTGTTTTTTCAACTTGAGTGTCGATGGCGGTGTAGACACTAAATAAAATAAACAATAATGGTGTATTTTCTTGAAAAAGGATTAAGAATGTAGTCAAATAGAGAAAAAAAGCAACGCAATAGGTAAAATAATCACAAAGTTAGAAGTGTCAAAAGTTTTAAGAAAAAACATACCTCATATTCTGTCAATTTTCCGCAAAACAGACCTTCATATGAAAAGATTTTTATTTACTATGACGCTCGAGGATCGTGACGTCACGATCTGCTACCGTTTTCTCTCTCTAATAAGCAACTGATGGGATTTTCGTCACGTTGAATTGGGACTGTGTATGACTCTCCTCTCTGAATGACGAAGATCATTATGCAGAAAGCATGGATGATGTAAGCAGTGGCACAGCAATACGTCGATGGATCCCAATAAGGATCCTCCCACGACCAGAAAAGACAGACCCGACACCAGCTACAGCCTGCTGCATCCATAGGCTGCTGCAGAATCACTATTAAAAAAATAAAACAGTAGTACGGGAAGAAGTGGATGAGTTAGAGTCCTTTTTAAAGGACTAGTCGGATGTAGGTAAAAACCGAGAGCAATAGAAAAAGATGGCGGAGGCCTTTGCCCAGCAGTGGAAACATCATCTTCATACAATAATAACGTGAAAGAAGTTCGCGTTCTTGACGCGCTCCCAGTATGCCTGGTCCCTAAAGGGCCCCAGCTGACTGACCGTCCATCACCCCGATCCCGATGCAACTGACGCGGGCGCTATAAATATTCGGCCTACTTGTCATAGAGACGTCGACAATGACTGTGTTTACCGTTCCGTACGCCGATCAACTGAACTATGTTATCGTTCGCTATAACGTGCAAAATTTATGATCGAGTCTGCAAATCGTTGTATGATTTAATAGTGATATACATATGTATGTCTTAAAGTGGTTGTCACAATGGACTGGTCATTTAACCAGTAAATGTGTCCATTTGCTATGAGAGCCACGTCATGGTCCCACGGCCCATCATAAATTGTCCAAGTTATATTAGCTGCTTACTAGGTTACGGTAGCAGATGTTTTATATGCTTTGATATCCAGACTTCGACGATTTTTATCTGAACATCGTTTATTTTATCAATCAAACGATTTCAATCGTCACGTACTCTGTGTAGCCTCTTGCCTCCAAATGACCTGCCTCATGTAGTAGATGAAGCTAAGCCTCCAAAACTAGGCCTCGAGACTCTCGTGCGAAACCCTCTTCCGCCAAAAATGAGTGTTGGTATACCAGGGCTGCAACCAGTTCTAGCCTCAGACTGAGGTTATCAGGGTCCCCCTTTCCCCCTGGGCGGGCCATAAGGTTATCCTGTAGCAGACCTGTAATTGGCCGCGCTGCAGGGCACACAGGAAAAAATAAATAAAAACAGGATCAGCCCCCTTGGATATCCTGATGACCAGGGTGCCTCGCGACTGCAGCTGGAATTTATGGTATTCTTCAGTAATAAAAGAAGCCCTTGAAGACTCAAATTATTTAATAACTCGCAGTTCAATGAAGATAAATTCAGCATCCTAACCGTGAAAACGTCCTAAGCAGACAGAATTACTTGCGTTTACAATTTTAGTCTGCCTGAATTAGCCCATGTCAGAGCGCGATGCGTTTATGTTTTATCTAGGTTACACATCCAGTCCTCCATCTGCGCAATGCTTTCATCATTTAGAATACGTAGTCAAAGGAGGCGATATGAATTAGACAACAGAGAATGAGTGAAATGGGAAACATGAACCAACAAAGTGCGTACTTGTGCTGTTGTTTACAAGTACGTTCACAACTCGTCAGTGGAGTGTTAACTTGCACCAAGTGCGCTCGCACTTCTGCAAGAAAGATAAAGTACGTGAGTCACCTGAGAGCGCAACAGAGAGTACAAGAGCAACACTCTAATAATAATTTTTAATACCAAAGCCAGAATACACAGTCGCTGTGGCCGAAATCGGTCAGGACGACATCATGAAGAAGAGACTTTTCCCAGGTTCATTCGAAGGTGGGAATGGTGAGATAGATTCCCCAAACATGCATTGCGAAAAGAGAGACCCAAGCCCACCTACGTACAACACGATTGGCCAACTGTACTATCGCCCATGTATTAGAGTTTTAAGAGCAAAATTTTCCTAGTCAGCGATATATTTACACACTCACATTTAATAAAATCCTTACTAGGGTCGCCATCGTTGCAATTGACGAGGACAAAGGACTATATAAATAAATAATATCTATTTTGTGCGGGCTCAATATTTAGTTTTTTACTCTCTCGAGCATATATTAGGCTCAAAAGTCTCGTGGTTCAGGATTGTCGTCGCCTATACCATAGTGATTCTCTGGCATAATGCATATACAGCAGGTCGATCAAGTGACGCATGGTACTCGTACACATACGTTAGGTAGATCTAAATGTCATTTTATATATGGGAAAATTACAGATGCATTCTCCCAATGCGCGTTCGAAACGTTACGTTAAATATTTATTTTGCAAAAGAAGTGCATCAGAATTTTAGTTAATATAGACCAAATGGAGTCATGCAAACCTTACTTTATCAAACATAAAATACTAACTGTTACTTCCATGTATATTTTCGAATCTAGTAAATTTGTTAGGAACCACTTAAATTTATATTCACCGCAAGCAACAACTCAAATTAAAAGAAATAATCGCAACCTCAACCAACTAATACGGCCATTGTCGAAATTAAAACTCGTCACCAGTAGCCCCCATCATATGACTATTAAAATTTATAATCACCTTCCTAATGATATAAAAAATCTAGAAAATCCAAAACTGTTTAACAACCAATTGAAATTGTTTCTAATAAACAAATGTAATAGTTTAAAGGAATACTTTAATAATGTCGGCAAGTGAAAAATGTTAATGTGTGTTTTGTGTTAACAATATAATATTTTATTAGCTTTGTATAATTACTTATAATAATTAGTTAGCCCTCTGCTCTGATATTGCTGTGCCCTTGCAGGGTGTCACATCTATACCTACTTATGTGTTAATTCCACCCAATCTTTGTAATGTGATATGCAATAAACGATTCTATTCTATTCTATTCTACGTGATTACCCCTCTGGAGTACCTATGTAAAGTATATTCTTGGCAGTAGGTACGTACAAATTACAAAAACTGCAAAAAATACAGCAGCGCTTAGTCTGTCCCAATCAAGTAGCGATGTAAGCATTTGCTATGCTTTGACTGGTTTACTATAGTGACAAGTTGGGCTGTGTATTTTTTCATGAAATTAGTGCAAAAATTAACAAACTTCTCTCGTGCTCCACAGCTTCCGTTGGCAAATGGACCGATGTTTTGATAAGGTATTAAAGCTAATAAAAATTTCATTTAACCGAGGGTGTGGGTTTCCTGCTCTCGGTACCATCTGTTTCAATAAGGAGCACTCGCGAATGCTTGCATACAAACAATGTTTTTGAGTGATCAAGTCGGCCTGTTTGAGATTAAATTAAAACGTAATTTTATGTCTTTTATGGGAGTGACTAAGTCGAAATTATCAAATTTTAATGGACGTATTATGTTTCGTAATTACCAAGCTAATATAGACTGGGCCTGGAATTATATCTTTACCGAGTCACTATACTATTTTTAGTATACTCCAGCGGTGGCAATCAAGCATATTATACAGTTCCCCTTTATTGATTTGAGGATTCGTTTTGTTAACAGCTAGAGATAAATGCCGGCTGCTCGACCCAGCGCATCCTTGGGAACTTCAAAATAATCTATACTGCTCAAAACAAAACAACGGCCACTGACCTTTTTCTACTTTATTGTTAATTATTTGGACATAAACTAATTGATAAGTGGCTAATTAATGATACCCGGCATCCTTCAGAATATTACTGTTTAATATAATTTTCACGTAACGATCACCATGTTGTGGCCCCTATTTTTATTTTGAGTAGTATATTTGGTTGAATGTATGCTTGTTGCCATAGGGAAGATGCAGCTATTATATTTACCATTATTTTGTGACCAAAATGTTAACAAAACTTAAAATACTAGCTACAGAAACGTTTTTACTTTAGTTTATACTAATCACAAACAATAATTACGATTTGAAGTAATGTGAAACGGAACGTGTTTTAATCCAACAATCAGCGTCTGGTGACGTCACTCCTGTCAAAAGTCAAAACTTAGGCAACTCTATGACATCTAGGGACGAACCACGGACAAACAAATATGGCGAGTGACGTCACAGGAACTGTAGATCCGTTTAGGCGCGAAAGTTTAAATTGTCAGTTTGTAACAGGGATTTTTGGCTATAAATTATAGTATTTGAATATTTTATACTTTCGTGGTCTATTCAAAAATGAAAATATTGCATTTATCCTCTTGCTCTTGCGAGTTTAGAGCTTTGGTACACAAGTGCCCATCGCTACACAAAGGTAAACACGTTGATGGCTTAGATTGATATGAGTAGCACTAATTAGTAAAGCGACCTTGGGCACACGTGTAAGATTTAGGTCCATATACCTAATTATAGTAATGGTTTGTTTACAGTTTCGACTTCATTTTCCGTTTAACCCTCAGAACCATGCAATTTGCAGACTTCATACGAACCTTTATTCGTATTTTGTTCCAAGGCTAACTTGCTTGATGACTTATTTAATTTGTTAGTATGAAACACGTCTACCTTACCTTCTTAGCGTCAGTTGTTCCTAACCATCGGTAATCGTAAGTTACGTCCGTTAAAATTTGATTGTCAGAGAAGTTTGACAGCTTTCCATGGGATCGCCGCTGTCGCCATTTTCATTAGCCTGTAAAGTGTGGTTCATGCACCTATAGGTAGCAGCTCTCTATGTTATCAGTATCACATTCAATCTTGCATCGGTCATTTATAGTTTGAATTCGTTTAAAAAAAAAAAGCTAAGAACTGGTATTGCACTTCGGAGCCTTGTACCCAAGTCGGGGTCTCCTTGTTTGGATGCTTCGCCGTGACGTTGTTTATTTAATGGGCATCCCGATATAGATACGACAGTAGGCCACGACACGACCCCGTTGCGATTCCCGTAGCTTTCGACTTTTGCGGTTCATTAATTTTAATCATTCGTAGAATTGGAATTCGCGTACCGTTCGACTTTTTTGGCAACCGTCGCCGACACACGTGTATTACTTGACAGACGGACGAGGGAGTCTCGGAAGTCTTTCGTCTTCATCTTAGCGAAATGAACATCATTTAAGTACATATTTTCAATTATTTTTACATTTGGTGTCTACACACCCCTATTGGGACTCTTCACGCAATAACCAATAATGTTGAATTTTCCCGAAAAAGGATTAAAAATATTGTCAAATGGAGAAAAAAGTGAAGCAGCGCTTTAAATAATCACAAAGTTATAGGTGTCCAAAGTTTTAAGAGGGTATATTCTGGCCCTTTTCCGCAAAACGCACCTCCATATGAAACGATTGTCATTTACTATGACGCTCGCAGATTGTGACGTCACAATCAATGTGAATGGGATTTTTGTTACTAGGCATATTTTTGCCTCATTTCTTTAATAATAAATATTGCGTCTCGTCTCGTAACATAAGTAGCCTTGGGCGAAATTGAGAAGCCGAATTACATCTTGTTTCCTGTCTTTCCGACTAGGTACCTGTGACATATTTGCTTGACCTGACCTGCTAGCATCATTGCGATCTGTAGAAAGGTCTTAGCTTATTTTTTTGTATTATCTCCCGTTTGAAAAATATCGCGTTCCGATTATCGCGAGGCGCCGTGCAACCTTGCCAAAACGAAATTTTACACGCACCTACATGTCGACATTCATTTATTTCTGCTCCAAATATCCGATAGATATATCGACACATTGTCATAGCTTATCGTCCCGATCGTTACGCTCTCTCCACACTCACTGGCAATTAGTCTGCTCAATGGTAACGCTGTGCAATCAAAAAAGGTATTAAGCGTCTATGGAACTCAAACCCCCTTCGAACCATCTTCATTTGATCGACTTCGTTGGCACATTGTAAGAAGTCTTATGAACCTAAGAAAATTAGCGGCGCTTAGGCCTTCTTTAGCCAGTTTATGCCTGACTTTTATTTTTGACTGAACACCAAAAGTGTTCTCATACGAGGAATACTTTAGAGAGCTATGCAAATTTGGACCTAATTAGGTCTAACCTAGCAATTGCTAGGTTAGTCAAGTAATTTGGTCTATACAAACCCACGTGAGAACAAAAGCGACATAACTTATTTTCGGTACTTTAATAGGAAGCCGTTTAGTTATCCACAGGAAAGTACACTTGTTGTGATACTTCCTTGGAAATAGTGCAATATTCCCGATGTAGGGAAAAGGTTAATAATTTTCTGCGATGTAGAGAAATGTAACACAATGTTGGTTAGATAATCCCATGAATATAATGCGGAGAATCGTTGGCCGACGCCCGAGTGTTCTGCGAACGTTGGCGGCGAGGGCGACTCACCGCGCGTGTTGCCAACCCACTCTTCCCTTAATACTGGCAGAAAAAACGAAGTCGTTGGCCCTTTGGGTTTTATACTATTACTGTTTGCAAAGTAGTATACGGCGTGCCTGATGGTAAGCACACACCGGTTTTGCGACTCCAGAAGAATCACAAGCGCGCTGCCTACCTTTTATTGATTTGAGGATTCGTTGTCTTGACAGCTAGAGACGGTTCACTCTCAACACAGCCCATCCTCGGGAGCTCTGGCAAACTTACTCACCAGTTCACTACCAGGAAAACACCACCAAATACCCACAATGCAAGTACGTATTCTATTGAACGGTGTCATCCAGTGATGGACGCTCTATCTTGTCACTTATCGTGTGATAAGGCCGTCTATGCTTCGGGGTCTGGTGTCATTATGGCTGCGGTCTTCTAAGGTGGTACTTTTTCAGTTGGGCTGCTCCAAATATGAGCTAGTTGACACTCCTCTGGGCCCTACCTCTGTAACTATGGGATGCCGTGTCCTGGGAATGATCGAAGGCAAGCGACCAAGGTACAAGAGCCCCACATGCTTCATTGACCAACGTTGCGTTATACGATCAAAATCAATGATGTGGCACCTTTGCTGGATGAATCATTTAAGCCAGTCTTTTCAACCTATAGGTCGCGACCACCTATCATTCTTATTTTGAAAGATAGAGACATGAAAGTGGCATGTCCCCTGCTGTCAAATATCGGACATTACTAAAAAATCTTTCTTACTTCCTTTTTAATTAATTGAGGAGTTATTCATTCCGATTCCGATGCACCACGGCTTAGCGGAATCCATTTTGTTTTATCCTCGCTACAAGAACCGTTGGCGTCATTTCAAAATTTTACATGATTAAGAATTGGCGTATTCTTGCTTTAGGGGTTTTTCGCTCTTAACATACCCACCGAGAATTACTGAACAATCATGATACTCGTAATTAAATGAACAGATCCAACTTCGGTTTCAAAGATTTTTTAAATGATTACTCTTAAACGACAATTTTTACATGTACTTTACAGTCTTTTGTTTAATGTGCACACATTGTATAGTTTAAATTATTTGAACTGAGCTCCTGAATGGCCATTGTACTGAGCTCATGAATAGCCTTTGTTTGCCTTTTTTCCTTTGTAAAAAAATGTTACCGCCACGTAAAATGTTCATTGAATAATGAACTCTATCTTTTTATACAATAGATTCCAAATTAGCTACGAGATAAAATACCACACACAGCGCCTTATACCTGGCTCACTGGGAGCGGGTTGGTTTATCCTTTAGTCTATTTTGAATCTAATGAATAAGGCGATAGAGTTCATTATACAACGAACATTTTATGTGGCTAACCTTTTTCTTGCAAAAAATGGCACGCTTCCGACCACAGTCGTATTGTTAGACTTCAATGCTGTTGTTCTTAAGATAAGAAGATCAGTCCAGTTCAGAAATGCATCTTAATTTTTAGTGCTTTTTTTAGACGATTTTTAACATCGATTTGATCGTTCATAACTGCACTCTGCCGGCGAAAGTTTATTTGGGTCATTGTCAGATTTAGGTTCGTGTCTTTTCGGTTAATTTTTGGTTGAACTCTGAATCCGCATAAACGGCGTCGCCTCTTCTATAATTCTATGCGATAAAAACATATTATATATAAACATAACCCCTTAACTATGCCCACTGAAAAGATGATGTTTGTTTTACTGACTGACAATGACCCATTTAGGCGGTTTATGCCACAATCACAAATACTTAATGTTCTATTATCTTTTTTACTTCTATGGATATTATTGTATTGCTTTACATTTATTGGCATTGCCAACCCTAGAACAATTATGTTGTAATTAAATACCTGATCCATGAAGAACAAGTTTAAGTAAAGAAAGATAAAGACGTAAATCACCGTTATATAAATCAAAAAAAAAAAAAAAAACAAAAAAAACAAAAATCATTTATTTGCTTAATAATACACATGTTTACATATAAAATGAGATGCCAGGCGGACCCCAAACTAGGCTGAGCCTGAATCTTGGGACCCTGGAGTGCAATTTGTAAAACAATATGAAGTTATTCAAGAAATTAGAATGAACTCAAAAGAGGAAAGTAATAACAAGCATTATACCTACATATAAGAACACATGCGCAAACTGTGTGTGTGTGTGTGTGTGTGTGTGTTTTGTATTTGTGTGCTTGCGTGCTTGTGTGTGTGAGTGTATGTGTGTGCGTGTGTGCGTTAGTTAGTGTGTACGATTGAGTTTCACTTGATAAGAAGTAGGGCCTCCGTGTCACTATATGATAGAGAGACAAGCCACTTTTTCACAACCGCCATAGCGTCACCAATAGAGTAATGTTGAATCTCAAGAATTTTGCAGATCTTATTGTAAATTCGCCGATGCATATAGTCAGGTGAGCAATATAACGCAATCAATTTAAAAAGTGCATGCTGCTGCCGTGCCTCGGGTGAAACAAGAGGGTCGTCGTCATTTCCCGGTTAATCGTGCCTTGTCGTTCCTGGAATTGAGATCCTCTCGATATATTTTACTTAAAAGCAATTTCAAGTTTTTTTACTACAAATATTTGAGTTGTTGGAATCTTCAGAGTCGTAATGGGATACCTGCTGCTGGCGAAAATTTTTAAATGCATTTCTTAGAACTCGCTAGTAAAGTATATGCATAAAACAAACTATAACGACACCCACAGTCATTTTACATGTAAGCTATGTGATGAAAATTTCCATTCCACTAAGCAGTAGCTATTATGTCTATGTTCCCAAGAACCCATAACAATATTTCAACCT
Organism: Epinotia bilunana; assembly: GCA_947049275.1. Classification (NCBI taxonomy): domain Eukaryota; kingdom Metazoa; phylum Arthropoda; class Insecta; order Lepidoptera; family Tortricidae; genus Epinotia; species Epinotia bilunana. The sequence goes on along the minus strand of OX346275.1, from coordinate 7,984,760 downwards.
GTCCATCAACGTTCAGGGTTTCACGGAAAGGTTCCCGTACTAATTAGACAACACGACCAAACCAGCAGAACCGGAACAATGCATAGAAAACGGAAAAATATATCCCAAGCGTATTTGAATAAACTGAATACTCAGCTATCTACGATTACCAGCTCAGTTTGGAGTACACTTAATACTGTCGCTTATGTCTTTTTTGCTTTGAAATGATTGAACATGCCATAAGTGCACTAGACCATGATTCTGTGCTCTGTTTAAACGGATTTTAAAAGTATAAGCGGGAACATTGGAACTCGCATGACGAATTCGAAATTCAAATTTAAAAGCGCCAGAATTATGCAACGGGTGATGAAAATAAAAACAGTGCTAGCCAGTGTTTTGATTATATTACGATCCTTTTTCTTGGGCCGCGCTGTAATTTTGTATTATGCTAGCTTAGCCCTTGTTGAAAGAGACAATTTAGCACTATTAGTGGATTTTGGTGTGTCTTCTAAAATACTACTTATTCTGGGTGTTGTGTGACGGCAGCGCATACATTATTTGTATACTTAATTTAAATGTAGCTCCTTCAGCCATAAAATCGATCGAACGCCATCTACGTATATGTTTGTTTTCCTATTGTTTTAAGGTATGCCTTTACAAATACGAATTCCTACAAAATTATTTTAAAATACTTAACATGTTTGCAACAAAGAACCCGCCTTAGGCACTCGTAATGTTTGCTCAGATGCCGGCTCAGCCCGCTAGGCGGGCAGTAGCTATAAGCCTACACGCCTAGCGAGTTCTGTCGGTTTCTGGTGTATTCCATTTTCCATTTTTAGTCCGGTTGCGAAAGTGTTAAAGCCGCAAATCGTCGACTTGCAACCCTGAAAAAGAAAATGATTCGCACGACGCGAGTTCCAAGATCAGCGGAGCGTGGCGCCCTCATTCAATCACATTACGTCTACGTTACAACGACAAACCGTTTTTCGCGATATCGGACGACAAGTGTGCCACGCTTGGACCAGTTTATGTAACTGGCAGTTTGTAATCGAAAAAAGGAGATTCCGGTATCGAATACTAGCAGCTAAGACTTAAAATGGCTGGCTGTTTTAATTCAAAATCAGAACCAACTGATAGAAGTGGCAACGACTCTGTATAAAAATACTGGTCGGCATCAATGTTCCAAAATGTGCCATGGTGAAAAAAACAGTTTCAAAATCGGAAGGCTAGTTCAGCAACAATGGAAACAAATATACTGGCAGGTTGTAATACGTTATCCGAATGCTTTTTTAACAAAATTTAATCCGTGACCCGACTTGATTGAACATAAATTCAGCTTGCGGTGGTATTTGTTTTTTTAGGTATAAACAAGAGTACAAAATAAAATGTAATTTAGTGTAATTTCAGATAATCTGTTTTAATTCGTTCTAAAAATGTTAATGTTAAGGGTCTTAGAAAGTGTGTCAAGTACGAATCTTTGTGACGTTTTTCGTAAATTGGAACGAATGCAAGTATGACACAGAATGTTGACATCTCTTATGACAAAAATGACAGTTCTGTGCCGTACTGAATTTGTTGGATTCTGACGGGATTGAGGAAAAAATAAAAATAAACAGAGAATTATGTGTTGTTACAGCGAGTTAAGTAATAAGATGCGAATAATTATTCATTGTTGGAGAAAATATTCCATTAACACGTTTTCCTTCATGTTGCGTTGCGAAAGCATCTCAAGAATCTTTAAAGATTTTGTAGTTAGAAGGAAGTCTTATGGACATAATAAACATATTAAGTTCCATTTCCTTTTTAAAAAGGTTCGCGCACTCACCAGGGGTAACCCCCTGCTCTAATTGTAAGGCCTGAGTGCACGCCCCGCTCAAAGCGGGGCGTGCAGCGTCCATATAAACCAAATCCAATTTATATGGACGCTCGACGCCCCGCTCCGAGCAGGGCGTCCACTCAGGCCTTACACTAATGCTTACTTTTCGCATTACAATTTGATATCAAAGTAGGTAGCTATAGGACATGACGTCACGATCCGCAGCATTGAGGGAACGACTGATGATGATGACCTACAGTTGCCGCGTGAAGCACATTGATATCAAATTGGAGTTAGAATTGTAAGTGTCAGATTCATCCTCAGTTTACTACCTTCTCTTCATAGAAAGTGTTTTACCCGAAGCGTAATTGCGCAACGGTATCTAAACCCGGGGTAAAATATCACTTTGACCTAATTTCCGATGCTCGGTCCATATAATTTAATTAGCAAAGCGTTAACAAACTGCGTTAATATTCAATGGAAGCCGATAAAACAAAAATGATCTACTTAATAAACCGTTAAAGAAAATCCAAATTGATTACCTTAGAACTGATGTTCCAAATTCAAAATTGGAACGTACTTAACAAGAAATTATCAACCGAGGCAGAGTATATTAATCTAAACTTTAACGTTGATTACTTAGAGTAGAATTTCAAATAGGTGTCTACCTTATAATGTGGGTTATGCTTATGTATGACCATGATTTTATAATCTGTATTCGAGGAAAGTGCGCGTTTATTGATTAAATGTGGGTTAAAAGCCATGTGCAGTGAACGCGCGACCGTAAGTGTTATTTTCGGATTGTTTATTTAATGAGAAAAACTGTTTATTGATCGTAAAAGGTTTTGCGTGTAATTTGAGATTATTTGAGTTGGCCGAATTGCATGAAAGTAGTTCATTCAAAAAGCAACTCAACTGTCCATAGTAGATGATTCCAATTCGAAAGACCGTTTTGTAAAAAGTCTGCCATATAACATTTTCTCAACCATAGGTACGCCGTATGTTTGAATTGCGTTTCAGATTTTGCACTCGTTCAGAAAGACTTCATAGCTCGTCTTAAGTAGACTCACGCAACCAAAGTCGCCGTAAACAACTAGTTTTTTAACAACCAATTCTACAGCGTAACAACATATTCACATTGGACTTAGACACGTTAACATCGACCGATCACCTCCACAACCTCGTATCTTTCCCAAGCGCAGAACTCCGAAATTAACCTTGCTGTATACAAAATAGAGATCATTGTAATGCTAACGCGTGAACAAGGTGCGAGTTTAAACAAGCCAGCGATCCATTGTCGTAACACTTGTAACAGTGCAATCGTGAGTCAGCTGACAGGTTGCGTAAAGGCAACGCACGTGCGCCGGCGCTTATCAAGAAATGTAAACAGTCCGATTTGTAATTGGCGTATTGCTAACCAGGTGGGAGACCTTTGTTGCTAGCCTAGGTAAAAACTGTCATTTGCTGTGATCGGTTCCGAGATACTTATATAGCGCATCAGGGATGTTTGCAGAAGCTAGGGTGGATTGCTTCTATACCACCGTGCGCAAGAGAGCTGCATCCCCGGTGCGTCGGGTGCGCGCCAGCCCCAACACCATCTTAAGGATGATATGGGACAGATTGGACTGCCCTTACTTGCTTCATTGTAGTCGGTTACATGCGCCGTACTCAATGAAGCCAAGTGTCTAATGTTCTTTCTTTTTTTTACTTTTTTTTTATTCATTTGATATTCTAAGTACTAACATAGTCTTTTTAAGGATAATACTAACAAATAATGGATCTTGTTATCTGACTTAATAAATTAATTGAAATTATATATGTACAGTCATATAGCTCTTATGTCAGCGGATTAAGGTTTTGGTACATATTTATGAGAAGATGAAATCGATACATATTTTTGCACTGTACTTGTAATAATGTTTTTATAGATCGATCAATCAACGAAGCCATGCTCCATTATACCTAATTATGCTATGCACTAAACACATTTTCATTTTACGCCCTATCACAATGGAGTAGGTAAGGTGCAAAAGTGTAAACATACCTTCGTCGAATGGTTCAATCTATACACCGGCTTATTGTTTGTTTATGCTGTCAGGTTTGGGGTCCATAACGCGAGCGTGACTCGCACTTTCCCGATTTATCTAGTTTGTTGCTTTATTTTAGTTTTTTGCGCCATCAGTACGCAAGTCTAAATTGACGCCCGCAGCCGTAATAAGACATGCTCTGTTTAACCAGTTACCTATTAGGGATTTAAAAGATATAGTTCTTAAAGGTGGGACTGATGAGAGTGACGGATGACAGGTATAGTATAAGGGAATGTGCAGACCCAAATCCAATTACATCTAAATCACAACTACCCTACCTACTTAACTAGAGCGCGGTTCTAAGAGCAGTGTATAGTACTTGTATTCCATTCTGTATCCAGGTCCTGGATTCCAGGAATCAAAAAACATTGCCAAATGTATTGATGTGCAGACTAGTTCCCCAATATCAATACAGACAACCTGTAATATCGACACATGCGTCGTATTTTATGCCACTAACAATAAAGACTGTATAAATAATTTTGAAAGGTTGTCTGTATAGATATTGGAGAACGCGACTGCACTTAAGTACCTACAAATTATGCTGTAGTGCTTATGCACCAAATATATGTAGATATCTAGCAACTAAAAGAGTAGTTTCGCTGCACACTACATTTTCCTACAGATTTTCTCACTCGATAATTCCCAACAATGAAGATCTCTCTGACCCCAAAACAACAGACTAATTGCACCGTCAATCGAAAAAGATAAAGACAAATCTTGTTTTCTCGAAACTTCTGATTCGGACCACGGTTTCGAGTAAGTGATTTTTTTCTAGAAAAATACGCCGCGCCCTCCTTACGACTTCGCAGAATATTCGCGCCGAAATTAATTACTCAAATACAACTGTGACGCGCAACTTTTTAACATTTCTCTAGTGACACGAACCGTCTTAATTACACCGTACCGCAGCATCGAGGACGCAGCCTACATATGTCTCAAACCTCTGACACGTTAACTTTTCTACAGACAATCCACGGAAAATAATCCTTATTTTAAGAACGCAAGGAAAGTAACGGGAGTTGACATTAGTATGCTATACGCTCTGACACAACATTAATGTTTCACTTCGATGATCAAATTCCATTGGATAATAGTCCTAATTATATTTAGCATAGAATAAAACCGGCCAAGTGCGTGTCGGTTCCGTAGTTGCCTGTCTGTCTTAGTTACATCGACGTGCGGTGCGGTTGCGTCGGCCGAATTTGTACGAAAATTTGCCTTTTCAATTATTTACACATTAAGTTGGTCGACTATTACTCGGTAACTACTTATGCCTACTTGTTCGTGATAGTAGTACTAAAAAAAAAATTCACATCCCCAGTAGTAGCCATTTAGCCGGCAGGGGGGGGCGGGGGGGACATGACTCGAACTAAAATTAGGGCTTTGCAGCCCAATATCTCGCAAATGAATTACTGAAACCATAATATTTTTCAACGAGCTAATCCAAAGATACCCCACACCATGGGTTGGACGAGAAAAAAAAATTACATCCCCGCTTTAGGTGTAGGGAGGTATGTACCCTAAAAAAAATATTTTTCCAAATTGTATTGTACTGTTTTGTCGGCGTGATTGGTTTATATACCCACGCCGAATTGCAGTTTTCTAGTTGTAAGGGTTACTGAGCTAAGCCGAAGACGGACAGACAGACGGACGGACGGACATGGCGAAACTATAAGGGTTCCTCGTTGACTACGGAACCCTAAAAAACGGCGATTATCAGAAGTCGTGCTGCCGACTGAAGGTTGTTTTTCGTGTTGCGGTTTTGATTTTCTTGACCTAGTTCTCAGTTAAAATAAACTGTTGCATTAGATTAATTATCTGTAATGTTCTAATCTGGACTGGAGGATCCGGTTTGTTGCGTTTTTCTCAGAAAGTGATACTTATACATTGTATCTGAATAATATTTTTTAATAGAACTGGCTGGTTAGAGCACTATTTAATGTTACTCTTACGACTCCTGAAGAATCACAAGCGCGTTTCCGACCCTTCATTGATTTGAGAATTCATTGTGTTGACAGTTGCCTCGGGACCGTAACACTGGGAACATATTACCGCGAATCAGGAGAGCACGTTGCGATGTTAATTATGACTGCGGTCTTCGGTAAGGTGTTGGTACTCTTCCAGTTGACCTGCTCCAAATATGAGCAAGACTATATTCCGCTGTCCCTCACTTCTCTGATGCACTGAACGAGAGTGTTCCCTAATCAATGAATTTTTAAAATAACGTTTCTGTGAATCTGATTTTGCCTGAAAAAACTGAACGATGGAGTAAGCGATGTTGAAGTAAAAATAGACTACGCAAAACCGGATGTTAAAACGTTTTCTACGAAGATCCGAAGCGGTCATGACATTGCATTAACCATGCAACTCTTGCATGTTTTTCAGTTCCTGTAGATGAACTAATTAACGAAGTTCTGCTGAAGTATTACGCTTCTTTAAAACCAACGTACAAAAATCAAACACCTTTTCTGCCAGCCTAGGGCTCTAAAGGCCGAAACGCACTGACAGCGGTCGCGGAGCGGCGTGAAGGCGGTACCTACCGGTTGTAATTTTCGAGCTAATACGAAAGTTTCTGCACAGAATACCGCGCCGCCCCGGCACCGCTGTTAGTTCGTTTCGGCCTTAAGGTGGTTTTCCACCGGCGAGGCGAGGCGGGGCGTGGATGGGCGAGAATTGAAATTAGTATGGGACCTACGAGTACTACCTATTTCCACCGCGCGCGCGCGCGCTCAGTGCAAATAGGTATAGCAAGTCCCATACGAATTTCAATTCTCGCCCATCCACGCCCCGCCTTGCCTCGCCGGTGGACAACCACCTTTAAAGGATATTTTCTAGGCTGAGTCTACTATTGCTGCGGTCACTAATATCTGGGGAGATATAACGGCAAAAAATGTCATCAGTCAATGTAATACTTGTATCTGCTTGCAGTATTCACCGTTTGACTCTGTGACCTGACAAAGCTGTTATCCATATTTTTTTGTTCAGCCCTACCGTCTGATATAGTCACCAGTGTTGCGCGTCGAGCAACGCGGATAGATGTGCTGAAAAGAACTCTTCTGCTGTTCGCATTCTCATGAAAAGGTTTACAATAACATCATTATGTGACACGAAAATATTTAGGACTATCAGTATAACATACGGATAGTCGATATCAAAGATATGTATACATTTTACGCCTTATTTCAAAGGAGTAAAGCGCATATTGTGAATATATATTTGACGTCTGCTGTACTAATAGCGGCTGTAAAAACAGCGTTGCACGTAAAGTTTGTAAATATTATGAAGCGTTACGATCCATTGCAGTGCTGAAGAGTAATTTCAAGGAAATCTGCAGTAAATTTGTACGGGGCTTGTAAACAGTTATGGCTATTTTCCTCTGAACGAACTCGAGTTGGTACTATACTTGGTACTTATAATAGTTATAATTGGTACATGACACCAGCGCATATTAAACTGGCTGAATACAATCCTGTGTATATGCCTTAATTAAAAGGTATATACAATGTAACAGGTGTTCAGAGACATACATTTTATTTTATGACAGCATTCTAAATGTTAAAATATTGAAAACAACTGTTTTAAAGCCTGCTATATGTAGTATGTTACAAAATATACAGTCGATAAAAAGTAAATATATGTCACCTATTAGGCCCAAACTGCATTGAAATAGAGTCGGGTGGTGCACATTATTTGCTGGACTCAACAGAAAATAATATATGATAAAATAAAACTTTGGAATTCTCTTGAAAACTACCTGTTTTGTCGGTGTTGTTGGATCTATCAGTTTTCATTTTCATACACCTAAAATATTGCATAGTTTGTGATGAAACATTCTTATTCTAAAGGAGTATAGCTAAAAAAATCCTTTATTTAACGAGGAAGTAAAAACTGGATCAGCTTTCATGATTCACCTCCCACAGTTTTTAGGAAGCTCTATATCGCAAGGAACTCCTGCAGTATTTTCTTTAGAAAAGAGCGTATTTTTGTTAAAAGTTCTTGTTAGTTAAAGCATTCTGTCTTGAAGGTGGTGTAGTCGAAATCTGGCTCATTGTTTACATTTAGTTTTCAATCAAAACAATAATTCTTGCAAACACCGTGCGCACATTTTCAGTGAAACGTGGAACAATGTTTTCCTGAGAGCAAGGTTAGTAAGCGGGTTGCACCAACTTACGATTACAGACCGATGGACGTTAAACATGGCACCGACAGCTGCCTAATACATAAACTTGTCAAAGTGTCCATACATTCCGATTTTTACGATCACAATTACAGACGGTTCGGGCAACCAGTGGTGCATCGGTGCGTTTCGGACTAAGCACTGGTAAACATTTATCTCTGCAGTAGCTGGAGCGATCATACGTTTCAGGCCTGGAGGATAGTGAATGGGAGTGGATTACATTAGCCATCAGTTGTGTTGACTTGCTGACAGCTTCTTTTATTCCACGCACAGTTTATCTATTAAAAGGGCCACGCCAACTCTTGCGCGGGATCCCAGTCAAGATGGCGGGTGTCAAGCGCTAGGGAATGTGTACATACTTCGTGAAGTAGTGTTTTGGTGGTTTTATTGATTTTAGTGGCTAACAGTTGACAGCACAGCCGTTCTTGCGGTCAATTAAAAGCGTACGAATTATGTTGGAATTTTGGAATATTTATTACTCTAAATTTTATTGCACAAAAGAAAAACTTATCGTACAAAAGGCGGACTTAATGCCATATGAAGTGGGTAAAATGTGAGAAGTATTCTGCCGCCGCGGCCTGAAAATCACGTTGCCAGTCGCATGCGCCGGACCCTATGACGTCAGAGAGTACACTATGCGCCATAAACCTCGGCATTTCATTACGTGTCACAGCTGATGGAAAACAATACACTGTTGACAAAACTTACACAGGAAATTGTAAATGAGTTCTAGATGAGGCATTGTTGTATGGTCGTATCTGACTTTGCCTGTAGAAGATTTTTTTATTATTTTGGGATGAAATAGTATTTAAACATGTTTCTCAAATAATCAGCAATTCGCCACAATGGTTGCCACTCAGTATTATGCCAATTATTGGCATTGTTACCTAATGACGCTGGTTTTCAGGGTACCCCGAGAGCAATCCGAAATAACACTTAGACTTAATGACGAGTTATGACGTTGGTATTTGGAGGGGTAGCCAGCTTTCGATGGCCTAGTGTTGACAACCCACTGACCCGATCCTTGAGTAAGAAATCAACATGAAGTCACAAATTCTGCTACATATGTATACATATTTTTACGGGTCGATGGCGGAAAAGGTGACATAAATTCTAAAATGTTTTGCTTACTTCTTTTTAAAATTAACGGAGACATTCAAGTGAACGAAGCCTTATCGCAATGGCATAAAATCTACAATTGCCCAATTGTTCGAAATGATGTCGACACTTGAAGACGTCATGTACCGGGAACGGAGACGGTTCCCCGAAGCAATCGTCTTTCGATACGGTGTTTACGGCTAATTAGTCCCCTGAAGAGAGGATGACATCTTTTTGGCAAAAACTATAATAACCGGTGACACGCATCAACCTAATTGCCGTAAATTTTAAGAGGAGCTAATTATTTATAAACATTACGTATTGTCAAAAGAATGAAGGTTTAATATAGGTATGCACTTATGTAGCAATAGTGAAGACACTGTTTTTTTTTATAAACTAGCCGCTACGGCCGTATTCATAAAAGTCTTACAAGCCTGTTTTAACTAAAATGGCGTTAAACTCCGTTTGTCCTTATCTGTCACTTTGACATTTGTGTTCGTAAGAAAGGGACAACGCACATTTTATTTAGCAGAGGCATTTTAAGTTTTATGAATAAGGGGCTAATCTCCAATAATACAACAAGTACGGGTACAAAAGGGTGAATAATCAGCACGCTTGATGACAGCTAGGTGTCAAATATATGAAAACACAGCTTCGTACATCTCTGGTGGATATTCACCGGAAAATCCCAAATGTTGGCCGCTGCACTGAAGCAATTATTAAGTAATTCTAAACATACAGTCTTACTACTATTTCACACATCATCACACTAAAATCGCCGTGAGTAGTCATTGTACGTTGGGTCATTGCCAATGGCGGCGCTTCCCAGAACCGGAATTCGGCACGATTTTTTACCCGTTTACTTTTGACAAGTTGTCTGGACAATTATCTTGCAATTTTCTTCATGGACACCGAGAATAATATAAGGAAATTAGGAAATTGAAATAATAATCACGAATCATGTGATTGATAATATGATAATTTATCTGATCATATGTCTTACTATAAGGAGACCTTTAAATTATTGTAATTCATGACTAAACATTTTGATCATGCAATTTTCTGGAACTCCATATATCATCCTGAAAAAAAAAGGAGAATGAACGGTCACATAAACCTGAAACAAGCCCCTGTAACTCCGCGCCAGTGCCATTTAAAACGATGTACAACCTCCGTTTACCAGTTACTTACCAATATAACACTACACTTCACTTAACTTCTATCACGAAGCAATAAAGTTTATAATCGATTGATTCTGTTGCACCTACTTAGCGCTTACTTACGAAATGAGAAAAATAATTGTGCACTTATATTTTTCTTTATCACAGGGTATTAAGGCTCATAATTGTTCGTTTTAAATAACAATAATCTGATTGGTAAACGTTCGTCTTACGTCAATTACCTACGCGTTCACTCAGGTACGTCTTTATAACAAGTTCAATCTATTTCGATCTTTACTCGGAAGTTTGGTTTATATAATATAAAGTGACCTCAATATAAACTGCCCTGTTTTTTACATCGTTAAACCAGTTGTTAAATTAAACGCCGTGCTAAAACTTTATATCTTCTGCTAATCCTAGCTCATAATTGATCGTTTTAAATAACAATAATCTGATTGGTAAACATTCATCTTACGTCAATTACGCGTACACTCAGGTACGTCTTTATAACAAGTTCAATCTATTTCGATCTTTACTCGGAAGTTTGGTTTATGTAAAGTGACCTCAATATAAACTGCGCTGTTTTCTACATCGTTAAACTAGTTGTTAAATTAAACGCCGTGCTTAGACTTTATATCTTCTGCTAATCCTACTTGAGCTATCTTCAATGAAAACATTTATCGTGACAGTCAATTTTAAAATCGAAGTCACCAGTCTTTTGATATGTTTTGGTTTAAAATTGTGCTACGAAATATTTTAACCATCTGTAACTACTAAATCACATAAAATATGTTACAACTATTAAAGTAAATATTTAAGTATCATCAAACGAAAATATGAAAACAATAATATATTCAGATGGACCGAGTCTCTGGCACATCATTAATTGTACTCGTAGTGATAAATATACGAATGGGAGTTATGTAAACAAAGTTTACGCTCCCAAATATTTTGTGAGTCGGTCGGAAGCGGAAATGTTAAGGTCAGTTATATTTGCCTAAAATTAATAAATAACTACGGCAAAGGGCGTTGAATATAATTATAACGACTTTTTCAGTGTCATCTTTTAGTTCACTACATCATCGACATCGTGCGGGGAAGGTTCTTCGTGTAATTACTAACTAGGCAATAAAATCTTGTAAGTCGATTTCCAAATTGCAGGAATCGATGGACTTGCAATAAGTAAGCATAACTTCTTTTACGTCACACCTGGCCATAATGCGAGTTTTACTGCACGCTGCGCGTACGGTAAAACTCGCATTGTGGCCAGATGAAGACGTAAAATTGTGTACTTACCACGGGCGGTAATTCGTAAAGCCCCAGATCGCATATTTATGGCCCTCACCTTCGGTTCAGGCCACAAACAACTGCGATCTGGGCCATTCACGAATTCACCGCCCTAGGTACGTAATGTACTAGTGCGTCACTCTGGGCGGTAAGTGAGATTTACCGCCCACGGGCGCAGCGGAAAATCTCACTTCACACCCAGGAGAAGACGTAAAATTGTGTACGCACCACCGGCGGTAATTCGTAAACACCTGCGATCTGGGGCATTCACGAATTCACCGTCCTAGGTACGTAATCCTATTAAAACGCCTGGTATATTTACTTACTGTTAAAGTGATTTACTATGACGTGGCGAATTGGCGGTTAAACAGCACACCACACTTAGTTTATTAAAGTAGAAGGGAAATCATTGAAGAGTTCAATATTCTGTCTGACAAGGACGAAGTGCATACACTTGAAATATATCATAATTATTATTTATTTGTCAATTCTACGTAGTTTTCACTCTAAGTAATAAAAATAAATGAACTCGCTCTAAGTATCAGTTTGTAATTTTATATTGTTTATTTGATTGAAGCTAGGTTTTGGATAATTGGTACATTAATTAGTAAGTAATATAATTTAGGAAAAGAGTAATATAATTCAGTTCCTTTTTTGAACCAAAAGTCTTCCTATCTAACGCTTTGTTGATCTCAAATACTTTTCGTATGCTATGGAAACTCATAAATGCATTAGAAAACAGTTACAGTTCATTATAATCACGCAGTTCATTTGTTTCTTAACTTTCTATAAATACTTGTATTGAAATAATATGCTGGGCCAACCTAGGGACTCGTAATGCCTAAGGGCGTAAGATGGTTGCGATTTTACCACATATTGTTATATATAAGTCGTCCGCCAGTCTCGCACTCGCATACTCTTCGGAACGTGACGGGTGTATTATCCAAAGCGATGAATGGGAACCACCACGTTACTCCCGCTGTGCTCAGTAGCTGTGCTGTACGCTGGAGATAATGATGACAAACGCTAACCTCATCTTTCTTTTTCCAGGTGATAGACTTCGGGAGCTCCTGCTACGAGCACCAGCGGGTGTACACGTACATCCAGTCCCGGTTTTACCGGGCGCCCGAGGTGATGATGGGCGCCCGGTACGGCATGCCCATAGACATGTGGTCGCTGGGGTGCATACTGGCAGAACTGCTCACAGGTGAATATGTACTCCTTACTAAAGCTATTTCGGTGGTTCCTTCTAGGGGCACCAGCGGGTGTACACGTACATCCAGTCCCGGTTCTACCGGGCGCCCGAGGTGATGATGGGCGCCCGGTACGGCATGCCCATAGACATGTGGTCGCTGGGGTGCATACTGGCAGAACTGCTCACAGGTGAATATGTACTCCTTACTAAAGCTATTTCGGTGGTTCCTTCTAGGGGCACCAGCGGGTGTACACGTACATCCAGTCCCGGTTCTACCGGGCGCCCGAGGTGATGATGGGCGTGCGGTACGGCATGCCCATAGACATGTGGTCGCTGGGGTGCATACTGGCAGAACTGCTCACAATTGAATATGTACTGTTTACTAAAGCTACTTCGGTGGCTCCTTCTAGGGGCACCAGCGAGCGGGTGACACGTTCATGCAGTCCCGCTTCTGCCGGGCGGCCCAGGTGATGATGGGCGCACGGTAGGCCATGCCCTGTGGTCCATAGACATGTGGTCGCTGGGCGGAACTGCTTACAGCTGAATATGTACTCCTTACTAAAGCTACGTCGGTGGCTCCTTCTAGGGAAACCAAACCAGCGAGCGGGTGACACGTTCATGCAGTCCCGCTTCTGCCGGGCGCCCTAGGTGATAATGGGCGCACGGTAGGGCATGCTCTGTGGTCCATTGACATGTGGTCGCTGGGCAGAACTGCTTACAGGTGAATATGTACTCCTTACCAAAGCTACTTCGGTGGCTCCTTCTAGGGAAACCAGCGAGCGGGTGACACGTTCATGCAGTCCCGCTTCTGCCGGGCGACCCAGGTGATGATGGGCGCACGGTAGGCCATGCCCTGTGGTCCATAGACATGTGGTCGCTGGGCGGAACTGCTTACAGGTGAATATGTGGACTTGTTAAAGCTACGTGTATGGTCTTCCCACTCTGTACTCAATCGATCCTACATTACTGAGGATTGCGGTCACTACAGGTGAACCTCTGTAGCCGAGCGGTAAGCAGACGACTTTAAATCTTGAGGTCGCTTGTTCGGACCCCGGGTTGTACCACCGGGGTTTAAAAAACCATCATCATCATCATATCAGCCGAAAGATGTCCTCTGCTGGACATAGGCCTCCCCCAAAAAGGGCCAAAGTGACCGGTCTTGCGCCACCCGGATCCAGCGGACTCCCGCAACCTTTACCAGGTCATCATTCCACATGTTTAACAGTAGCTTTTCGCTGAAGAAAAACATGGTGAGGATGCGGCCTAATCCCAACAAGGTCCTGTTTTACCTCTGGGCCAGGTGGGCAGTCGCTTTCGTAAAACTTGTGCCTCCGCCAAATTTTGGGATTAGGTGCCACAGCGGACCTTAGGCTCCTGTGGGATACCCTTTGGTACCGGGAAAAATGGTAGGCTGTGATGTGGTGACTACGCGTCTTGTCTCCTGAAAGCTTTTAAAGATATCGCTATCGTTTTCCAAATGTTCGTAATGTGTTTCTACCCTAGTGCCAAAGAACTCGGAATGTCGCATCGACCGTGTCAATTAAGTACCATTATGCATTTTATTGAACGACTGCATTGAAATCGATAGCATATGCTCCATTTCACGGCTACACAATCGATCATCTGACACAAATATAGTGGTCAAAAACGGAACTAATATGGCATCTAATAGGAATATACCTACAGGTTAATTAGTTTTACACACAACTTTTTTAGATACAAAAGCAGGGAAACATTCAACATTTTATTCGAAGATGGAAAGTATCATGTTATAACTTAAATGCCATAGTTTCCGCATCATCAGGAACATATTCCTCTTGTTTTTGGCTTTACCGAATTAGTTTGAATCAATGTAGGATTGACTGCAGTGGTTTAAAATAACTGCAGCAGTCGATAGAGCTAACGGCATGCTCCAAAATAGAATCGTTGTAGATGCTATTCAGGCGCCGAAAGTTCACTTAAAATATCAATAGCCGTTTGTATATGAACGCCAAAGTTTATGTATTTGCAAACACATTATTTTTAGACGCTCTTCAGATTTCTAAATATGTTGATGTGTTTTCGCTTGCAATATTATTAACGCTGACGTTCGTACGTTATAGTTTCATTATTACTTTGAAAGTCTGCTAGACTTGAAAAGTCACTGAATCAATTTTGGACCGACGTCGAGTTCGCTCCGCACATCGCCGGCAATGTTTTAAACAGTGTTCCAAAAGCAAAACAAATCGTCAAATATTGTACAAATCCGTACCTGTACAATGTGTTACCGACCAGCCCTTCCAACAACATTGATCGTTTTTATGCCAGTGCAAGTTTACGAGGCAGACTCTGAATTAGACTAAAACTAGTCATCCGAATAAAATAAAAATAAAAACAGTTTATATCATGTAACTTTGGGATCAGCATGTTATATTATATGTATCTTCCCGCGGCTTTGCCTGCGTTCTGTGTAATATGTGTGCGGAGCTGCGCAGGCAGCTAGTAATAAATAAACACAGTTTACACATTCGGATCTCACAGTTTTCGGAAGCTATACCAGACCTCACTTTGTGACACAGCGTGAATAAATCCATGTCTAATACAATCGATATTTTTTCCAGGGTTCCCGCTGCTCCCCGGCGAAGATGAGGCGGACCAGATGGCCTGCATCATCGAAATGCTCGGCATGCCGCCGCAGAAACTCATAGAGCAGGGCAAGAGGTCCAAGAACTTCATCAGCAGCAAAGGACTGCCACGGTATTGCACCGCCAATACCATGTCGGACGGTTCCACGGTGCTGGTCGGAGGTTAGTTAACTTGTTTTTTTTTAATATTTGTTTTTCTTGTGGTGTAACGACCCGGACGCTTCACGACAACTGTCCAGAAATTGCTCCAGACCGAGACGAGTGGAAGTCAGGGGAGAGGCCTTTGCCCAGCAGTGGGTCACTTTACAGGCTTAACTAGAAAAAGTTGTTCACTACTTGCTTTTTAGGAGATGAATATCTGGTGTGCTCTTTGGTGATAAATAAATACTGTGCTGTCAACCTATATGTTGGTTAATACTAGTTAGTGTAGAGCACAACAGCACATGAAATCCAATTTTCAGTGCCACTATGAAAAATTGTCTTTAACGTGGTTTAATGAAAAAATATGTAGTACTAGCTTCCGCCCGCGACTTCGTCCGCGTGGACCCGGGATAAAAACTATCCTATATTTTAATCCAGGCTATAACTTCGTGCTAAATTTCATTTAAATCGGTTCAGCCGTTTAAGCGTGATTGAGTAACAAACATCCAAACATCCAAACATCGAATCTTTCGCATTTATAATATTAGTAGGATAGCAGCTATAGATTTGGTTCCTCTCTTCAAGATCCTCCTCATTTAGCATTCGTTGGATAATTAGACTATCAATTTCGTCCACCATCATCCTATTTATCAACATAGAATGTCATCAGCTTGGCTGTCGGTAAAGTATACGCTAATAATCTCGGTTATCGAGGTCCCAGTGAGACACGACATAACATAAAGCTTTTCTCTGAGCCGTATGTTTAGCACAACTTTCTACTCAGTCGCTTCGCGAGCGAATAAGTGTCTCCTTTCTCGCGTGCACCGTGTAAATTAGAAATAGGTGGGTAAGATTTACCCTCCTCTCTACTCGCGTCGCGGCGCCACGTCAGTTGCCAGGCCCGCTAGACTAAATATCGTCGTCTTCCCATCCCCTTACTCCTTTAATCCTTCCTAGAATTGTTGTAAAGGAAATATCATGTCGCACCAAGTTAGCTATCATTTTGCTTCATCTATATTATCAAAGGTTTTGTGTACTCTTATGTTCATACTTTATCCATATTTTTTATAAATCGGGCTTTTGTTGCTCGACATTGGTGACGAAGATTGCCGAGGCGCACACATTCCCGAGTCTTACACACACCCACGTAACCTTCTTGTGTTTACAAAACAAGTAATTGATTACAACAATGATCAAACACAGGAGAATTTAAACCCGGCTGTTCGGTTTGCCAAATTCTGACACTATCAAACCCTCGCTTATGATATGACTCAGTGTGTTCTCCAAGATTTATGCCACGCCACCAGACAGTGGTGACGATGCGTTGACTAACTCAACAGTCTCAACACACTAACATAACATAAGTACTTGCTAATGTCTTAAAATAAATGTCTACGTATTCGAATTTCGTAGTTATTTTTATGTCTTTTTCCAAATGATATACATGCAGATGACACATTATTCACAAATTCTGAATCGCTCGGGGTTTTATCTATTAGTAATCGATACGTTTATGGTCTGGGGAAATTTGAAAGTCTAAATGGCTCAGCGGAATGTCTTCTTGCTTATATTTGAAGCAGCCCAGCTGGGAAAGTACTTCCTCCTTACAGAAAACTACAACCGTAATAACACCTCCACTCGTTCTATAAGGAAAGTGCTGTTGTGTTCCTGGTGGTGAGCGAGTAAGGTTTCAGCTCTCGAGAATGCGCTGTGATGAAAATGAGAGACCTGCAATTGTCTCTAGCTTGTCAACACAAGAATCCGCAAATAATGAATGATCGGCAACGAGCTTGTGATTCTTCCCGAGTAACAAGCCACAGCCTCCATAGGCCGTAGTGTATGACTGAAGATATTCGCCCAGGAAGGTCAAATGCTGGAAATAAAATTATTATCCTACTTGTCAAGTTACAATACTTTTTGTAAACGTGAGCCGGTTTTTAAACGGCGTGTTTATCAAATACATTAAACAAAAATAAACTTCATTGCTCTCAAATTTAGTGTAGGCCCCATAGGTTAAGTTAGTTTTAGTCATTTTAGTCGTTTCATAGACATATTTGTAATACGAGTATATTGTATAATTTAATCATATCGCTTACATTATGTTTTTGATATTTTTTTGGCCATTAAATGTATACGGAATGTGGAAAAAAAAGTCCGCAGTTAAATGTTTTTTCACATCTTTCATTCGGAAAAGTAAGTTTTGCTCCACGACGAGAGGGATCAAAATGCTACTTTTCTGTTCAAGCTACTTTTTTAATTTATTCTTTGGCATGTAGCATTTACGCAATGTGCCAATTGAACACAGGTAAAAAATAATTGATTGTAATTTCATCGTAATCGAATAAAAACGAACATATTTCAAGTTTTAACTTTAAGATCGTTAAATGAAAATATTTCGTAATAATTATTGAAAAAAATTAAGAAAATTTGTTAAAACTTGG
Organism: Epinotia bilunana; assembly: GCA_947049275.1. NCBI lineage: Eukaryota > Metazoa > Arthropoda > Insecta > Lepidoptera > Tortricidae > Epinotia > Epinotia bilunana. The sequence continues at coordinate 7,966,752 of OX346275.1, read as the reverse complement.
TAAGTAATTTTAACAGCATTTTTTTTTATTCTTCATTGTCAGAAATAGTATGTCACTCGGTAGCAAAATTATCTTCGTCTCGGGCGTTAACACTTGTATCCCTCACTACGCTCAGGATTCCATACACCGCCCTCGCCGTAAATGTACTATTTTGCTCCCTTGTGACACAAATAACTATTTTTTTACTGTGTCATCTTTTTGCTCACTGAAATTTCAGTCAGTTTTTTAATCGTACTTTGATAATTGAGAAGATTTGCTATAATTTCACTATAGCGGAGATTTGACGCAGTGCCAACGATAACTCATACAAATTATCCTATCTCTCGTCTCGTATATCGCACTTTAACCAGTTCAATATCATAAATTGTGTTAGTCAACGCTGATTTCAGCAGTCAGTGACTGCCAGAGACTTAAAAAAATGTTACACATCTTATGACGTCCAGGGTTGACATGACTAACAAACAAGTTAATCAGAACCGTAGACTTATATATACGTCTATGACATGCTGACTGTCTCTGGCGCTTTTGGTGAAAAGCCAAATGTTGCCCTAATACTTGACGAAGTAATTTAGTGTCAGATTTCTGTTCTGGCCCGTTTTATGTGCCATAAAACCGTTGCATTAAAATGTTTGTTTTCTTTTAAATATTTTTCTTACTAAAATGCTGCTCTACCTTGACATGGATGGATTGTGTAATAAACGGTTAAATAAATCTGGCTTTGAATTGCATAATTTCAGAGATATTTCTGTTCATTTGTGACGTCAATTTATTTAAACTCTGGTTATAACGGCTCTGACACGTAATTTTAGCTGGGTTCTTTCTCTCTCTTTATGCACGGGCTAAAAAAAGACAGAGATATAGTGGACGCGGATTATTGGGTCGTACATTAACCGGACCCTTAAGTTTTATAGTAGGCATAAAACCATAGAAAATGGAATATCTAAGAATAATCCTCGGTTCATTGAATGTATACAATCCTCCGATTCGTTCGGAGAACGTTCATCCAGGTTATATTTCAAGTATCTCATCCAGTCTCTCATATGTGTTCTTTGTTAGGGTCGGTTGTTTCAAACCGTCGGTACTCGTAACTTGAAATCTGATTGTTTACGAAATTTGATAGTTCTCTTTGGGATGACCGATGCTGGTGCTGAACGTTTACCGGCCTGTAAAGTGTTAAGGCAAAGTCTTCTACCCATCCTCTCTATATGCCCAAATCATCTTAAGGCGAATGCCAATTTGAATCGTCACGTTTTGCATTTTGCGGTGAGTGGAAAATACAATAATACGAGACGAGCGAAGGGTGTTCTGGGGACCTATTTTTGACTTTCGAGCGCTCGACTCTTTTGCTCGAAAACTGTCAAAAATTATGAAATGCCATTTTGAAATAGCGATAGAAAAATTAAAAACTAGTGGTATTGACCACTCGTATTCAATTCTATTGGTAGAAAGTAAGTGCCTGCCATTTTGACACTACAAACGTATTTACTTTTATTTGATTTTCGAGCGCTCGAAAGTCAAAAATCGATCCCTTGATCTCCGTTCATCACAGACGCAAGCTGCGCCGCGTCTTCGTGTTTATCGCCAATACATATCCATGCTCCTTTCCATCACAATCGGTATTATCGTTTATTAATATTATGTGTTTGCGTGTTCCAGGTATGTCCAGAAGAGGCAAGCCTCGGGGCCTACCCGGCTCGAAAACATTCGCCACAGCCCTAAAGGGCTGCCAGGACAAATTCTTTATTGATTTCATTAGGAGGTCAGTAGCTTAACCAACAAATTGATTATCTGTTGGATGTTTTCTTTGTATTTATTGTCGCCTAGTACTCATAGCACAAGCTATTTGGCTCACAATGGGGCCAGTTCAATTTGTGTACAATTGTCCCTTAAATTACCTAAACATTTCTAATAGAAAGGAAAAACATTGAAAAAATGTATTGCCTTGAACTAGGTATCCAGTCACCTCTAGGCATACACGGCCGGTCGCTCGCAACCAACTGAGTGCTCGGTTATACTAGTATATTATAATTTTTCGTTGGCAGACGTTACTGCTTTTAATACAAAATTAATGTAGACACCTGCTATTTAGAAAAGAGTCATGGAAGGTGTGAAAAGCAGTACTAACTAACTCGGTAGCAAAATTATTTCCGTCTTAGGCTTAAACACTTGAATACCTCGTTACGCTCTTGATTCTACTTTAAAATATCCTACTATTAAGAGTAGAAGTTTTTGCTACAGAAGAGACGCTCGGGCTTCTATTGTAAGAGTTTTCGCTTCACTCAGGATTCGGTATACCGCGGCCGCGCTCGCCGTGAATATATATTTTAGCTCCCTATCGACATGAATGTATTGATTGATTGAATGTGTATGTTTGTCCGCAGATGCCTAGAATGGGACCCGGAGAAGCGGCTGACGCCGGCGGCGGCGCTGCGGCACGCGTGGCTGCGCCGGCGCCTGCCGCGCCCGCCGCACGAGGAAGAGCCCACCCACGTTAGTATCGCGCAGCACGCCAAACGGCTCGCCAACAACAAGTGCACAGACAAATAGGTTCGTTTTGGTTTCGTTGCGTTGCTTGTGGTAACTAACGGGGCGACCATAAATAATGATAAATAATAGTACTTCCTGACCCCCATAAGGTGGACTGATGACCTGGTAAACGTCGCGACAGTCACTCTTGTGGCACTCTTTGGGGGAGGCCTATGTGCAGCGGTGGACGTCTTTCGGCTTATATGAGGATGACGTGACGCTGACGACTTACTTACATTACAACTGATGTTTAACAACTAGCAAATACAAAACGTGCCATCGCACGGGCTCTTTCCTTTCTATTCCGATCGAGCATTTCGACACCTCGGAGTTGTGCGGGAACCAAGGTTAGCAAAGCGACATGAGGAACAGGCCTGCTCGGGGAACCAGTACAGTCAAATTCGAAAACAATAAACAAATATTGATATATAGCTTGCTCTCAAAATCGTCCAACTTCTTCCCCTTTTTAGTTTAATTCCCGGGATAAATAGTATTTTATGTTTTAATTCAGGTTACGAATCCATATCCTTTAAACCGTTTGAGCGTCATTGACTAACAAACATCAAAACATCAAAATTTCCACATATAATTATTATATTCTTATTCAACGCTGAGTTACCCAATATGTTACGTTAACAACAGTAAAAGTAAACTTACGGAAAAACATCAAGCTTCAGGTTAAATTAGCTATTTTAAAGTTTTTTAAATACATATAAAGACCAAAAAATCGTGTCGTCACTTGTTCCTCGTCAATTTAAAGCTTAAGCTAGTTAAATAAATAACTTCAACATTAAATAATGCGTTCGATTCCGAATTAGTCTAAATTTTACCACAAGCAACTTTTTATTTGTTATATTTTAATTTTATTTCATCTATAATTATTCTGGGTTAAAATCTGTTCCAACTAGCTGGGTATCTACGTATGCCTTAATTCAGGTACCTATGTCCAATAGGTAGGTGATATGTAGTAGTTTTACGATAGACTGCTTTTTATTCACATTTTTTTAGTCTCAAGTTACAGTCGAGTTCTCCAATATCTATACAGACAACCTTTCAAAAATATCTACACATGCGTCTTATGTCAGTAACAATAAAGACTATATATAGGTATTTTGTTAAAGTTTGTGTGTATAGATTTTGGAGACCTCGTCCGAACATAAATGAACAATAAAATTATGTAACTTGAGGAAATTCTCCTTTATGTTGTTGTAGAATGCTATTTTGCTAGAACGCTGGTGGTTATTTTTTCACACAAGCTGGTTGCTTATTGGATATTTATATTAATCACAATTTGCATTATGTATGTGTTTGTCTACTCTACCTTTGTTATATTTTTTATTATATTTTTTTTCTCTTTATTTAAGGAGCTTGTCACACAGGTGATCATGTCGCTCCGTTATAATCAACATAACATATTTTTCTTAATTTCGAATTATTCTATTGTTAACACATTTTCGAGCTAACTGCAATAGTGTTGTGGCCGCGTCTATTCTGAAAACTTATTAGAATAGAACGAAATGGATAAGGTATTGCAAATTATGTTGCGATTTTCATGATGCTGTTATATTTTTAAATGTTTTTAATTCTAAGCAATCCTATGCTGCCTAGCTAGAAATAGACATTTTACGCTACATAGAGAAAAAACGCGAGTAGATATTTGATGCGCATGCGCACAATGAAGTAGCGTTAATGCGTTTCTTTTTATATTTTACATTTTTTTCTATAGTTCATTGAACAGATACGTGGATATCTTTTTATGTATTCATGAACTATTCAAATCTTGTTATATATATCCATACATTAACGCAAATAATGTTAGTACTGTGTAGACATTACAGATAGTCATATATGTGGGATTGGTACTTTTTGATGACTTTGTATGATGCTGGCTGTTAGATGATGAATAAGGAACGATCGAACGTGGTTTGAATAGTTTTAGAACGGTGAATGATTTGACGTATGATTCAGTTTGTAAAATGATCGGTACGAAGACGTACATATTATGGTAATAAATATGATTTGATATAGTTCTCGAGTTTCCCGGGCTTCCCACTACATATATTGCTCTTTCTGTAATTTAGTTGTACTGGTTTTACGTTCATTTTTAGATTAGGTAAGCTTTTCTCTAAAAAATTGCCACTATTATCAGTTTTTAATTCTTTTGAGAAGTTTTATGTTATTTCCACTGAGAATCACGAGCTTTTTCGATTCTAATAGGACAAAAAAATGTCCGTAAGTTTTTTTTCTATCATGTTGTCATTTCCCATTTACTTTGAAGGCCTCCACCCACCGAACGCGTGTCGTGCGCGGCGCGTGTCGTGCGCGGCGCGTGTCGGGCGCGGTTGAAGCGGTATATTCACACCGCCGCGTCAGTGACGCGTTAGCAACGCGTAAGCAGCGCGTGTGCAGCACGGCCCCGCGCGTCATATCTTTCTCACTACCAACACATTTAATATGTATCTCACTATCTCTATCGCACTCAGCAGCGCGTTCGATGTGTGTTTGAAGTGTAGTTTCAATGCTTTACAACTTGCGCGGGCCCGCGCAGCACACGCGCCGCGCACGACACGCGTTCGGTGGGTGGAGGCCTTGAATTGAAGTGAAGTATGTTTTAGATAAATAATAACGACGAGTCTCGAGTATAGAGTGAATTCTTTAATATAGAAAACATGCCTTTTTATACAGTCTCTGTGTCGCTTGCAAGCTCGCCATGAAGTTAAGTATGTTAGGTAAATAATAACGACGAGTCTCGAGTATAGAATGAATTCTTTAATATAGAAAACATGCCTTTTTATACAGTCTCTGTGTCGCTGGCAAGGTCGCCATAAAGTTAAGTATGTTTTAGGTAAATAATAACGAAGAGTCTCGAGTATAGAATGAATTCTTTAATATAGAAAAAATGCCTTTTTATACAGTCTCTGTGTCGCTGGCAAGGTCGCCATGAAGTGAAGTATGTTTTAGGTATTTACTAACGACGAGTCTCGGGTATAGTATGAAGTCTTTAATATAGAAAACATGCCTTTTTATACAGTCTCTGTCGCTGGCAAGGTCGCCATGAAGTGAAGTATGTTTTAGGTAAATAATAACCACGAGTCTCGGGTATAGAATAAATTCTTTAATATAGAAAACATACCTTTTTATACAGTCTCGGTATCGCTGTGCGAGTGAACGCTTACATAGGTCTTAGGTATTTGATAATGATAACGACGATGTAGTTACTCGTGCGTCGAACATCGGGTACTGAATTATTAATTATATTAGGAATTGAGGTCATCTTGCCCCTCCTCACCTCAGAATATTAACACTTTGTTATACAATAGGAAAGTTGAAAAATGTATGGAAATTATGGGACACTTTTTTCTCCTATTAGGATGCAAAGAGACTGAGTAGAAATAAAATTAAAGTTGCAGAATATCTCGTAAAAAAAATGTAAAGGCAATTCTTAGAAATGCTTAGGTGATCTATACTTAGTAGTTTAGTGCGACCTGTCAATTGCACCCGTAAATGCAAAGTGACATTGGCGTTACGCGTCTCGCGTTCCCGATAGGCGGTGATTTCGAACGCTCCCTTCATGCGGGGCCATTAAGTGTGGGAACGAGACACCTCTGTTGCACTTACATGCTATGATTGGTGCAACAGAGAGCAGTAGAGGTGGTTCGGTTCCACACTTCATGGCCCCACGCTCAGAAAGCGTTTGATATTAGTATAACCTCACTAACGCGGTAACAGGGGTTGCACTGTTGCAACCTGCATGCACCCTTCGCTCATCGTAAACGTGAGACCAGCCGCATCAAGGCGGTTTCCTGACGTTGTTCGGGCCGTTCGAATGAGTGTTAATGTTGCAGCAGTCCGTGAGCCTGGCGGGCGCGGCGCCGGCGGGCTGCGCAGGCGCACGCGGCGGCTCGCTGCGCACGCCGCTCGCGCGTACGCCCGTCACTTTCAACGCCAACCAAGTCGCCAGTGAGTATACAGTATTGTTGCAACAGGCCGAGAGCCTGGCGGGCGCGGCGCCGGCGGGCTGCGCGGGCGCACGCCCGTCACCTTCAACGCCAACCAAGTCGCCAGTGAGTATACAGTATTGTTGCAGCAGGCCGAGAGCCTGGCGGGTGCGGCGCCGGCGGGCTGCGCGGGCGCACGCCCGTTACCTTCAATGCCAACCAAGTCGCCAGTGAGTATACAGTATTGTTGCAGCAGGCCGAGAGCCTGGCGGGCGCGGCGCCGGCGGGCTGCGCGGGCGCACGCCCGTCACCTTCAACGCCAACCAAGTCGCCAGTGAGTATACAGTATTGTTGCAGCAGGCCGAGAGCCTGGCGGGTGCGGCGCCGGCGGGCTGCGCGGGCGCACGCCCGTCACCTTCAATGCCAACCAAGTCGCCAGTGAGTATACAGTATTGTTGCAGCAGGCCGAGAGCCTGGCGGGCGCGGCGCCGGCGGGCTGCGCGGGCGCACGCCCGTCACCTTCAACGCCAACCAAGTCGCCAGTGAGTATACAGTATTGTTGCAGCAGGCCGAGAGCCTGGCGGGCGCGGCGCCGGCGGGCTGCGCGGGCGCACGCCCGTCACCTTCAACGCCAACCAAGTCGCCAGTGAGTATATACATTTGGCGCCCGAAACATGGAACATTGAGGTGGGACTCTATGTTTGGAGGTTTTTCATTATTGGAAAATCGATCGTTGAGGATGCTTTGTATTAGGCCTCTTAGGCGGCTCGGGGATTAAGGGGCTCCACGCGCTTTTTGGCTTGTTTTGACGAGGTTTGAGTTGATATTTCTCCGTCAAAACTATAGATATATTTATGGCACAAACACTTATCGGTTCTTCAATCCTTTAGCTACATTTGCACGAGTTTTTTTGAAAATATGGTCAAAATAAGCTCTGTTTTCGATATTAGTATGTTGTTTATGCACTTTTAATATATGACATCTACATATAACTGTTCCTTATTGACGTCTCTAACATCCCACGAGAGATTTTTGTTTTTAACTAATTTTTATAAATGTTACTTCCAAATAACTGTTTTTTTGCCCTGAAATTGCCAAAGTTTGGCGCCATATATCCCGAAAATTGTGAGTTTTAAAGTAAATATGGGATACTATTTCGGTAAACCTCGTTGTTGTTAATACGATAAGCCATAAAAAACACGAAAAAACTGACAGTTACGGATCGACGGTTATTGGGAGCTAGGAGCCCCTTAAATTTCTGAATAGTGTGACAATGATTTTGAATTATAAAGTGATTCTTTATTCAGTTTTATTCAGAAAAAACCGGCCAAGTGCGTGTTGGGTCACGCGCAGTGTAGGGTTCCGTAGTTGCCTGTCTGTCTTAGTTACATCGACGTGCGGTGCGGTGCGTGTGCATTAAGTTGGTCGGCTATTACTCTGTAACTACTTATGCCTACTTGTTCGTGACAGTTTTACTTTTAAATTCATTATTTGTACTACTACCACGATTTTTTTTCATCCCCAGTAGTAGCCGGCAGGGGTCGGGGGGGGACATGACTCGAACAAACATTAGGGCTTTAAAGCCCAATATCTCGCAAACGAATTACTGACTTGAAAAATGGTTTTCAGAAACCCATAATGTTTTTGAACGAGCTATCCAACGATATCCCACACCATGGGTTTAACGAAAAAAAAATACATCCCCGCTTTAGATGTAGGGGAGGTTTTAAGATTTTATTGTACTGTTTTTTCGGAGTGATTGATTTATATACCCATGCCGAATCAAAGTTTTCTAGTAGTAATGGTTACTGAGCTAAGCCGAAGACGGACAGACGGACATGGCGAAACTATAAGGGTTCCTTGTTGACTACGGAACCCTAAAAAAATAACGTCTGTTTTAGGTAACTTCGAGTTAATCGTGTTTGGTATCAATTACAGAATTAGAAAAAGTTACTCCTGATCACGAACTAAAAATCATCGTGTATATGTACTTATCGTTATATTATTTTCTTGGTGTTTGGAGTGTGTTGTGGGCGATGGGCTACACACATTTTTCGATCTTTTATACCCACAGTTATGCTAAAAGTGGCGCTGGAACATAAGTTTCATGTGCTCTGCCTACCCCTTTTGGGAATAAAGGCGTGAATGTATGTATTTTCTTAAAATGACATATTATTTTCCTAAAATTATAGTCAAGCTTAGTTTAGGTCATATGGTTGAAGTATTTCATTTTTAATTTACTATGTTTCTTCAAGGTCTTATGCGTACGTTCGGTCTTAGTAAGTTATTAAATATAATTATCGTAGTCATGTCACGTTATTTTTATTTGTCGTGCTGACACAAACTCACTATCAACGTGTTAAGTAGAATGTTTAATGTTATGCCCAATGTTATCTGTTAGTTCTCAACGTTTTTGTGTTCATTATGTAGATATGTAGTTACAACGTTCGTTGTCGTCACCGGCCCATACCAGCAGATCAAAATTTACATTTATTTTGCTAGTGATATCAATACGTACAATAGTGAATTCAGTAGAATACATGTTTCGCCCCAAGGATTCCGCAAGACAGGCTCTTTTACTTTCCGCTTGTTAACTTTAACCTGATCGTCAATCTGATTTGAAATCTAAAGCAGCTGATTCGCTGTGTCGCGGTCTCCGTTTAAGGGATCGTCCTAATACAACGCGACTAAGCGATTATCGCAAGTTCGCGCGAATTTTACTAGGACACTTTTCGAATTGGAGTCCAATATGTTTGATAGCGCGTTCGCGCGAGTAAAAATCGCGCGAACTTGCGATAATCGCGTAATCGCATTGTATTAGGACGATCCCTAAAAACGCTCGAGTGGTACTGGTCGGTTTGTACAGGTTTTTGGCAACACTTGTTTCCCCAGGCACTCTCTAAATCAGGATCTCTGCCGTTTCTCTATTTAAGAACCCCGCGCTTAACCAGCCGTATTCCATAATTTGTAAGCGTCAATCCCGCCGTTCCAGAAGCGAAACTCCAAGCCGCACTATCAGAAGAGAGCGGGTCGTCAGCGGGCGCGAGCGGCTGCGGCGCGCGGTACTGGGCGGCCGGCAAGCTGCCGCACCTGCCCGCGCCCTCCTAGCGCGACCAGGCCGCGCAGGCCACGGCCCGCCGGCTCGCCAAGGTAAATCATTGAAATCGATTAAATGTAGGCATATAATGACTGCAATCCTACCGACTGCGCCAAACACCATGTTGGATGTGGAAATTCGTAGCTTGAATGGGACTGAAAGACGAGTCCATTAAATAATTACATAGTAATTTCAAATGCAAACAGTGTAGCATCCATTGACTATTATCTCAAGTGTGATGCGACAAAACTAAAAACTTATGGCCGTGTTCATAAAAGTTTAACAAACGTATTTCTTATACGTAAATTCATTTGACTTTATCTGTTACTTTGCCATTTGTGTTCGTAAGAAAGGGACAAAGCTCATTTTATTTACCAAACGCATTTTAAGTTTTATGAATAAGGGGATTATTGTTTTTTTTATTGACTTCTCTTCGTGAGCCTATTGTTCCAAGTTAATGTCTGTGTATTAATACGGGTGTAGACTGGAAAATTATTATTACTCCAAAAGAAAGAAGGCAAAAGAATATGCCTAGTGGCGAAAATCCCATTCTGATATCACAAAGAATTACGAAACTAGAACCGTTTTATTATTGCTTGTTAGAGAGAGAAAACGTTCGCAGTTAGTGACGTCACAATGTGCGAACGTCATAGTAAATGATAATCGTTTCATATGAAGTTGCGTTTTGCGGAATAGGGACAGAATATAATATTCTTAAAACTTTGGACACTTATAACTTTGTGATTATTTATAACCTCTTGCGTCGCTTTTTTCTCCATTTGACTACATTATCAATCCTTTTTCGAGAAAATACGACATTATTGATAATTTTATTTAGTGTGTATCATTGATGGCAGGCCTATTAAGCTTGGCATGTCGTTTGTGGCAGGTGTCGTCGCTGGAGGCGCCGCGGCGCGCGCAGGCGGCGGCGGGCGCGGGCGCGGGCGCGGGCGCGGGCGCGGGCGCGGGCGCGGGCGCGGGCGCGGGCGCGCGGCTGGAGCTGGAGCGGCTGGAGCGGCGCTCGCTGGACCTGGAGCGCGAGCTGCGCCACGACTCCGACGCCTCGCTCGACGACCGCGACCACCTCGTCTGATGCCGGCGGAGACCGCTGCCCCGAACCCGAACCCGAACCCAAACTCGAACCGAAGCGCTCGACCACTCCGTTTGGTTGTGGGTGACCACTCTCTTCCGCCGTTTCGACCGCCGCTGCCGTGATATTGATTCTTGACAGGGTCCGCGAAATGCCACGCTTCGAGCTAAAGCTCGCTGCGCTTCCGAGGAGACGCTTAGATTTTAAGGGTGTTTACCTAGATGTGCTCCCTGTCTGCGACGTTAGGAGTGATATCGAGCGGCTTCACGCGCGTCTTGTCGACGTCACGGTGCGGCGGTTTAAATGTGTACGGAAGGGGACTCTTCTGATGTGCGGGCCGACAGTCATTCCGGTTCGCCCCCGGTGCTACAGCTCTAAGAACTCGAGTGACGTCGGCTTCGGTGAGGCGCCCGGCCACTGCCTTAGGTATATACGCTCCGACTGATTGATACGTTTATTTTTAGTTGAACAAAATGTTTGATTCTCTCGAACCACACGTGCGTGGTCCTCCGATGGAATCGAGTGCTCGGTCGCCCCATGTTCCTACGTTTAGTTATAAGTGAGGCAGTGGTCGCGGCCAGACTTTTCGCTTGGCGGCAAGTGTCCAATCTAGTGCATAGCGGCAAAATTGATCTCAATAAATAAATAAAGACTACGAATGTTTAAGTAATACGGACATCTAGTGGAATTGTGCGAGTAACGTGTTTCACCGTTTTATACGTAAGGACGTTAAGACGAGTCGGTGTTAGTGCCTACTAAGTCTGGTTTAGTGATAGGGAACCTCGACCACTTTTAAGGGAACTCTTTTATCATTTTATCGAGAGCCCTGTGCGTGTTTGCTCGGCGCGGGAACACGGCGTTCTAGTCTCCCGCGTCGATGAATACCTCCTTTTGTAACGAACACCCCTCTCGGAAAGTAGTTTAAGCGAACTATTAATGTGTGTGACTATATTAACGTAACATTTTCTACAGAATCAAAACGTTCATTTCTATCATAATTTAAAAATTAAGTTTCCTTTTGTAGTTATTTAATTTCTCAAGTGATATAGTGAAGCTGTATTCGTAACGAAATGGTGACCTTATAATCGGAATTATTAAAGGATATAAGGGTAGATAGTTACATGGCCTTTTAAGCTAGTTAAATCCTGCGCAAGTGGTAGCGTAGTGGGGTTGCGAGCGCGCTGTTTGTCAATGCCAAAACGTCTCTCTGAGCAAATGATAGGTACGTGCTAATTCTAAATGTACTGTAAATCATGTTATTTAAATTTTACTTGGACATATTGCTGTGTGTAGATTTGTGAGCAAGATTACTAAGTAAAATTAATATTAAAATGGCGTATAAATAGTAGGTTGCATACCGTGTGAAGTTTTGATAATTTGCAGGCGTTTTGGTAGTGATATCCCCGATTTAAAAAGCGGCTCATGTATTCATATAGATAAATATATTGTATCCCTGGCCATATACTATGGAGAGTTACAATTATTTACATAATGTATTTACGATTTTGTCAACGTTTTGTTTACTTAAGCCCTTGTGTTATCTTAGTCATTGGTGGTCAAATCGCAAAGCGTCATACACAAAGAGAAGTAGGTACCTTTAAAATCTAAAAGATTGAATACTTAAAGTTAGCTAAAAGATTCCGTTCATGAGATTACATTGACTTATATTTTCTTGCGCTTGATACTAGACATTGGACTTGACTTTGTGTATTATGCTAAACTGTAGTCATAGTTGACGATAAAACAGCACAAATCTAGATAAATATGAATTTATAATGTGATCTCACTGATACTTCTCTCTTTTATCGTTAACCGGTTGATTACAGTACATGACTGGTCAAAGTGTTATAATTTAATATTATTGGCAATATTTAGATTCATATGTGCCTCTAAATGTTCTATTCCAAAATAGCAGATTATATAAATGCGTCTATTTAGATTGAAAGGGATTCGAAATTGCTTTGTTGAAAATGTTATCTTATTTAGTACCTACTGATATTACGATTTTAATTTCTTCTTGATTGGTTCATTGTAACAGGCATGAATTTAAATATAGTCAATAAGAACTGTGCAATTTTGTGTTTGCATCGCATTCGAATATCCACGATTATCTGTGCAATATGCGCGTACTTTTTTGACACTAGATTATGACTCCGATCCAGTAGTTAAAATTGGATTCCATTTCGGTATCTGATATAAGATATACGATCTCGGAGACCCTTTTTGGAGCCATTTCTGGAAGTCTTTATTCACTAAGTTTTGCATTAATCTGTAGATTCAATGCTTATTGATTTTTATTGACGTTTGAATATTCGAATAATCTCAAAGTGCCACATTATTATTGTTATTTTCTTAAATATTTATCGTACTTACACATTTGTCATGATTGCCTCACAAACGTGTGTGAACTCCCATAACTTTAAGTATTAAAGGGGGCGGTCGTGCATGCACTAAGTTACAAATTGCAGACCCCTGAACAAATCCATATTTATGTCAATCAAACCGACAAATAATGTACATTTTTATTTCTGACATTTTATTGTAAAACGTCACTGCTTATATTTATGAAAGTAGGTTAGCAAACAAATTCGTTCTTTGCTATAAAGTGTTGCCTATAGTGAAGTATGGCGTAATACTTTATTGTAAAAAAATAAACACGGTAACTATTTATCATATCAGTTAAAGGACTAAACCCTCGACATCATTAATATAAAATATGGGACAAGAAACACTTAAAAATGTAAGCTGTATGTGTAATCAAGAACTGATCGAAATAAGTCATTGACCCCAGTCAATGCAAAACGTAGTGAAAATTAAAAATACGCACCAGTATGAATTGTACTTTGAATTATTTTGTCTTCCTTATATTTTGTAGCATTACAAAGGCCTATACGAGTATATTTTGTCTAAATATGCCGATTTAGTTCTCATTTATTTTATAGTTTTTTTGTATTATGTGTATATTTTACATACAAAAGTATGTACCACCAGTAAACGAATGAAATGCACATTGTAATGATATTAACAATTGATTGTGGCTTGTATTCCTGTCGCGAATGTCTATGGAGTGATTTGGAACATTTTATTATAAAACTTAAAATTAACAAATAGGTACGAAGGAGAGAAGAAAGGGGTGTTTGCCTTTATTATGCCCCTTTACAAATAGGTCAATGAAAAATGAGCAGATGTAAAAACAAATAGCTGATCATTTTATATAAAAAAACAATTTTTTTAATCAATGATTTCGTTTTTCGTTATAACAAAGGTGCTTAAAACTCTTGAAGTATTCACCAATCAGTATTTACAAATTACTTTTAACTACCAAAATACCTATATGTTCCTAACATTCCATAGACTCCAATTTTATCATTTGACAATGTATCTCACTATACTCAAACAGCATTTTTTTAAATTCTCTATATTAATATTATTAAGTTGACTGCCTTTCGTTTATTATTATGCTCAATAGTTTAATATTAACGTAGTCTGGATTTCTTGTTTAGATAACTGTTTAAACTGCGATGACATTAGATTTATTATTTTTACCCCGAATAGCGGTTTAAGATATTTAGTCAATTATATAGCTTTTTTTAATTTTACGGGATGTGAGGGCTGAGACGTAGTCAATTCACTTCAGCCTATAGATTTTAAAATGTGATAACTTATGTTTATGCATAGGTATGTACCTGGGCGAGTTTCTTAACGGTTCAACCCCGCCTTTACTGTATGACGAAACATTAACAAAATTATCGACAACTATAAGTATCGCGGTGAATCTTGATTCCTATGACAGCTGTCGTCTCAGTACAATTTTACGTTTTAAGGTTATAAATTGTACGGAGATGACAGCTATCATAGGGATAAGGATTCGCCGCGATACGTGTAACGTCAACAGTTGACTAGGTCACGGTTCATCGTGGGTTAAACTATAGATGAAGCATACAACAGTTTCTATCAATGTCCGAAAGAAACGAAACCATTTATCTTGATATTATCTCGCGTAAAATACTTTAGATAAACCCTCTGGTCGTTTCGTCAGATAGTGTCAGAAAGTGATTTGTCTTTATCGCGCGAGAGAACGCGAACATTGTTTAACAGCAGCCGTTTTGTCGTCAAGTCAACGTTTCGTCAAAACTAAAGCGAGACTGTTGTGCCGCCCCGAAACTCCCCACCTCACACTTTGCCTCTCCCCACTCGGCATTGACTATGCTCACGCCAAATCTTGGCTTTCATCAGTATTACTTGGGGCACTACCTCGCAATCGACTCGATAGCTCCATCTCCATCGCACATAAGTAAGTGTGGAGATGGAGGTATACGAACGGCGTCGGTCGCCCCTGATCCAGCTGAATATACTGCCAAGTACATTGTAGGTCTCGCTCTGCTATACGGTTGTATAGTGCTAGTTACTATTATAATAGCTTTCGTTCAACCGCTGCATTTCTCTTTATACCTAGTTATTTTGTGAAATATTGTGTTCTCATTTTGTATGTAAAGCCGGTGTTGCAACAATGTGAATACTATACAATTTAAATAAATGAATTATATAAATGGCATCTTTTTTTGCCCTATCATGCATCTCTCCTACCATCTCCTACCTACCTAGTACCTCCTGTCCAGCCAAGGTCATGCAGATATTGTCTAAGGTAATTTTTAATCGATAAGCTGAAATGAAAGCAATCAATGAACATACTATTATTTATAAATAATGTTATGGTACTTTTCTATTACTGACTAGTTAGTATCTGTTGGCTTCCAAGATTTTCCATAACGTTTTTCAAACAAGTCACTCCTAATAGATGAATTTAAGCTTGTCTTACTAATTACAAAGAGAAAAAGTGTTAGATTGTTAGTTTGTATGTAGATTGTAATCTCCGGAATTAGGTAGTCATCTGATTCCAAAAAAATATTTCACCAGAATAGGTATCATTTTGGAGTGAATGCAGTGGCAGTTAAACCCTGCTGGGTTTTGTCCGCTGCCTGGCCGTGTATTTTGTGTAATAATGATAAGTATAAATAAATTTAAAAAAGGTACACAATGAACCCCCAGGATGTGCATAGGCTATATTTTGGGTACACTACATAACACCGAAGTAATTTGTGCGAAAGTATATTTTTTCCGAATTTCATAATTCCGAAAACTATGTTCCGCTGATATTGTTTTTGATCATTCAGGATATAATACTAACCTAACATATTTATGTATTTCATGAAATAATCTAAGTCCAATTTTTCTTTAAGTGGTAAATGGCATTCGGAATTCTGAAACTTCGGAATAATGATTATTTCGGACAAATCAATGTGTGTTCATAAATAAAGACGCAATGATATTGTTTGATTATAATTGTTGTCGGGATATATTTAAATTAAGTTAAAACTTAAGGTAATATATTTGCCCCAGGTCGCTGCCAGGCGGTAGTGTGCCCAGAAGGCTGGCAGCATTGCCACGTTGAATGGCAACGCTGATCCTCTGGCCGAGGTAAAAGCCAGCCTTTTGGTGAGAAGCCTCGACCAAGCCCTTGCACAATCCATTGAAGATTCGGTGCGCTCCTGGTTCCCACGGTCCGAGGGTCTCGAGGGCCGAACGGCTCAAATATGAAGCCACTGCCGATGGCTCCATACTTGCGCCGTTTGAGACCCTCGGCTGAGTCAGCAGCGGAACCAGCCCCACACGAAGTACCCGGAAGATGTGACGATTGTTTGATAAATTTTAAGCGATGTATGAGCCCTACTCAACTCATAATCATTGGCTGCTCATTATAGCTCCAGTATCCAAGGTTGCAGCCGATCCAGTTCTTCAATGAGTGTTGGAATGTCATGTCCAATCTTCGTCAAAAAGGATTCATCACAATTAAATATACTATCAGCCAGGAAACTGGTCTATCACGTTTGAACCTTAATACTCAAATAATAGAGTCGAATACTGGTTGATCAATTTCATGGCTTACTGTACGCTGAATTGCGATATGACTCAGGGCATTATACACTTAGGGATACGTTTGCAATAGTGTAATGAGGCCAAAATACCCGTAATTCTAAGTATTTCAATTATAGCAAGTTGTTGACAGTTGTGAAAAATTGAATTTTTGAGATAAATCCAACGAATTAACACTTAAATCTTGGACTAAGTAAGTAAGTAGCTATAAGTTACTTTTCCTTGACCTCACAAAGTAGGTAATCCTCAGTTTTCCTTGACTAAGACATTATTACTGTTGTTAGTGTTTCTTTCAAGATAGCAATTTTACTGTTTATAGTTTGTTGTTTATTAGATATGAGCCAATTGTATATATTTGTACTAGATTAGGAAGAATCCAGTGAAGATTTTAAATATTATTACATAGCAGTTGTGGAGCGCCTTACAAGCCGCTTCCCACCGGCTCGCCTAAAACTTGCTAATACCGATATTGCTATATAACAAACTTTTTTTGCTCCGGGTTGCCCAATGAAAATGAAATGAAAATTTTCACGCGCCGCCATTGTTGGGCACATGGTGTATTTCGGTATATAGGTACAGTGCAGAAATCTATGTTTTCGGAAGGTTCCGTACCTTAAAAGGATCACTTCGTTGTCTGTCTGCCTGTCAAGACCCTCCTTTTTTGAGATAGGGTGGTGGGGGGTGATGATTTTTTTTTTACGTTGGGGTAATGCCTTTACGAATCCCGCCCACCACAGGGAGGGGGGCAGGGCGGGTATCACGGACTAACCGCGGCAGAAGCCTTGGACTACCGTCTAAAAACCCAACGAGTGCCAGCTTAGCTGCTAGGTTGAATTTTGGAGGACGAAACGGTCGAGAGCCAAACCCTTAATTTGCCCTGTTTGCCTGTTTGTACCCCTTACCCTATATACCATACCTACTCTTAAGGGCTTTTCGGCGCAACGCCAAAAAAATTGTGGTCATAATTGGATTTGAATATTGCATGCATTGTAGGGCATGAAGATTGAAGGTACGAGTAAGTACTTAGATAATCACCTGGCGGGTAAATCCGTCGCGGTGGAAATTACCCATTGCCCTTGCCGTTTCTAATATTCTCTTATTAACGTACTAGCTTCCGCCCGCGACTTCGTCCGCGTGAACCGGGGATAAAAACTATCCTATATTTTAATCCAGGCTATAAACTATCTTCGTGCAAAATTTCATTCAAATCGGTTCAGTCGTTTAAGTGTGATTGAGTAACAAACATCCAAACATCTAAACTTTCGCATTTATAATATTAGTAGGATGTAGTAGGTAGCTGTGTTAGGCCAAACGTTTATATTATACTTTATTTGAATCGTGAGCCCATTACAAACTTAAGTTTACAAAATTACACATTGCGCGTAATCGTGGACCTATAATATAATACTCAGGACTAGCTGTTGCCCGCGACTTCGTCCGCGTAGAACTTGTAACCGTCTTAGAAAAATGATTGCTATTAAATTATTGTGGGAGGAACCTTAATTATCGCCGACCCAAACAAAGTTCTATCATATTAAGGGATGATTTCCGAGATAAAAACTATCCTATATCCTTCCAAAGCTCTCAAATTATCTGTACGAAAAATTTCATGTAAATCCGTTCAGGGATTAAGCGTAAAAGGTAACAGTGCGATGAGTCGCTCGGGCGTGGTATTATTATTACCATAGCTTGTACTCAGGGCTGTTATTCGCTACGCGCTAAAGCGGCTCACCCCGCCGGTCACCGTCACGAAACTAGACCTCTACCTACGCTTGGTTAGTACGCATCGCGGTATCAGGATATATTTGTGGGTGAGCGTTGAGGTGAGCTTAAAACAAGTTACAGAATAGGGGGGCAGTATTATAGGTAGTTTTTTATACGCGTTTACATTAACGCGGCCTTAGGCCGTGTTTATGGATAGGCAACCTACCGCCACGTTCTAATACTTCTGATAACTATGTCGTTGTCGTTGCTGCACAGATCAAATAAACATCCAACAAATATGTGTAAATAGGTGCTTATTATTACCAATGTAATGTTTAAAGTAGGACCTAATCACTGTACAGACGGTGTCAAAGATATGTTTACACGTTTGCACCTTATTCCATTGTAATAAGGCGAAAAATGTAGTTAAACATATCTTAGACGTCGACTGTACTTACCCCTTGCATTCCATTAAATTGTCAAAACGGCCTACGTGTCGGCTACATGGTATATACTTCGGCTCCATTCAGGCCTCCCAAAGGGCCGACACAGCATCCCATGAGCGGAGTATTTTGTTTTTAGATCGAATCGCAGCCGTGTCGTCAGATATTTGCCACCAGCCACCTATTTAATCAACAAATTGCCTAAATGTATGTATGCAAATGAGTTAAGCTACATGGAAAGGCGGACTGATATTCACAACTGTTACAATAATTTCGCCTCAGCCACCTTGCTAAATAATTTCGCCTCAGCCACCTTACTAAATAATTTCGCCTCCGCCACCTTACTACAACAATTAGGCATGTATTCGGGTGAATATCAGATTTGGGTTTTAATTTCCTAATTTCTATTCTACTACAAAATAAATTATTTTCAAAACATATATATGTAGGTATTTCTTTAATCCTTTAAAAAAAATCCAAAAAACGCAGTCAAACAAATAATAATGATACCTTTTAATAACCACCTAGCAACAGAGAAACATTAAAGAGCTTAAGTTAAAACCCCCTAAAACTAAACATTTTTTTGGAAAAAACCCCTATATATAAATTAAAACAAATTATGTTTCATTTCTTTAATCTTTTAAGTTATACATTATTTAGGAACTCAAATATTATTTTACGAGTTCGAGCAATAGACTGCGGTATCGAGAACGTTCCATTTTCAGTAGTAATTTAGTTTCCTATATCGCACAAACATAATATGAAAAAATCCCTAAATATACCCCTAAAAATATTAAGCCCCTAAACAAATCCCATGCTCCTTATTTCCCCCCTAAATTTAGGGGTTAAACCCCTAAGTTGGCACCCCTGCTTAAATGCGTTAGGAAACGTAACTTTCTTGTCTGTGGAAGCAGGTAAAATCTGCAAGTAGGTACTTTAATGTTACAACAGTATAGATTTTTGTTACGTTATGAGTTTAAATGAATGCCAAAATAGTATTTTATGTAATCGTTATATAATGTATGCTTTTTCAGACGAGCATCACGTTTAGGCCACGAAGCTTGCTGAGTGGCCTAATTAAGGTACGAGACTTAAAAAGCTAATTATATAAGTATTGTATATAATACTTTTTCTACGATTCAACTGAACTAATTAAAAAAACTTGGTATCTATTGAAAATCTAAGCCCTGCTGAAACAAAGTGCAGCCAATGGCTTTTTCTTTTTTGTGCGTTGATGTTTTTTCCTTTTGACTTTCTCATGGCGGCGTCTTATTGGTCAAATACATTTTAGTTCAGTAAAGGCGCCACGTGATTGGTCGAATTTATTTTAGTTGTCTCATGCAACAGTTGTAAAAAGCTGAGTTGGGACCTCCATAGTAAAGTATGTGATTTAAGTTTGGTGTACGAAGTCTTAATTCAGATATTAAGGTCGACGAGTATAAAAATGTAGTTATTTACTTCTATTGTCATGAATAAATATTGAAAGTGTATATTATGGGCTCATTGTCAAGCACTGGCACGTTTGCCAACTCTAGGTATACAGGGCGTCCCAAACTTATGGGACATGAAGGGGAAGTACCTTAAATATCGTAGATAGTGAATTTTGCTCAAAGAAGACTTTATGTTATTTTTAAAAGTTAGTAATTCTGCATTCATAGATTTTCTAAAAATTACTTGCTTCGTCTGGGAATCGAACCGACTAAAATGTGAAAAAAAAATCACCCTTTTTTATGATGCCAATCGAAAGAACAGCTAAAAAATAATAACTCAGCTTAAGTAACATAGTATTTTAAAATAAAGGAACACCATAAAATGATTGAGTCAAATTTCAAGAAAGTTATTTATTGCCGAAGACGACGTTCGAAAAGTAGCAATATTATCATTCCAAAGATAGCATTGATTATTCGTAAATAAGTACCCACTTCATAAAATAGGTACTGGCATAAGTTTTCCTTATTATAAGTGCACGTGTGGATAAAATGATAATTTGATAAAACTTAGTATTTCAATACGTCCTCTGTAAGCTAGACAGAAGGCAAATTTAAAACAAAAATAAATAATTGTAAAAAAAAAAAAAAATTATTTAGAAAATCTATGAATGTAGAATTACTAACTTTTAAAAATAACATAAAGTCTTCTTTGAGCAAAATTCACTATCTACGATATTTAAGGTACTTCCCCTTCATGTCCCATAAGTTTGGGACGCCCTGTATACATTTTAACCAATCTCGGTGTCAAGTAACACTGGGGAAGAGCAGTGAGCTAGTGAGGTGACTTAGAGGCAGGTTGTAAATCGCGTAGAAGGTGCATTGCGTTATTATCTTTTCACCTCGTTCTCGCCGGCGGCTGTGTGTACGGGCGAGCGGCAGTGCCTCGCGGGCCGCCATTCTGTCACTCCGCGTAGTAGGTACATTAAAAAAACCGCGTTTGGCCGCGAACGTATTTTTATAGTGCGTAAGTTAGACGCGATGTCTGTGTAGTGAAAAGTTTGAGCC
Organism: Epinotia bilunana; assembly: GCA_947049275.1. NCBI lineage: Eukaryota > Metazoa > Arthropoda > Insecta > Lepidoptera > Tortricidae > Epinotia > Epinotia bilunana. The sequence continues at coordinate 7,945,525 of OX346275.1, read as the reverse complement.
AAGTTGAGATTGTTTTTATGACTTTTGGTAAGTTACGTTTTTTTAAAATCTTATATACATAGTTTTAAATAATACGATGGTGGTTTAAATGAAAACCTGAGACAACTAAATTACCGCTACTACAATAATAATAATAAATAAAAAATTATAAAAATCTAATGATAATAATAATCGCGAATTATAATCTGTACCTATAAGTTTAAAAAAGTATTTTTTGCGTTCAATAAATAAATAATAATAATAATTGGATTACTACAGAAAATACATTACAGATTAAGAATAAACGTTTAAGTAAGGAAAGCGGAATCAATCTGCCATACGTGGAAAACGTCTGAAAATGTCAAAATCTATCCTGAATTCATCATTCTAATCACAACACAATAACAAAAACGACTACGATTAACAAAACCGCACTCAAATCGGTTCACCCGTTTAGTAGCTACGATGCCACAGACACGTCGTTCAAAGATGAAAAATATGCAAGTTGTAAATACCTACGTACTTATTCAATGTATAATACTGATTGGAGATATTAACTGATTAAATAACCAGTCGATGAGAACACTATTTTATGACAAGGTTATATAATTGTTAAATCTGCCAAATAATTATTCCCCACGGATCCCTTCAGGATTCCCCGGCGTCCATGAAAAGTCATTGGAGCAGCGCTCCAGAACTTTTCAAACACAAAATACCCCAAAGTGCCCATTACCCACCCAAATAAATTTTATTGTACAGGTATAACAACCAAGAATTAAAAAAATATATATCGTCAGTGGATAGAGGATAAAAAAACATCAATTACCTCTAGGTATCTATAGAGCGTCAATACTAGCCAAGCTGGTTACATTATATATTTGTCGCCATCGTGCGAAAATAACATTAACTCGCGTATTAGCACTCAAATGTACTTATTTAAAGAGACAAGTACCTACCTACTCCTACTCTGCATGTAATTGAAAGGCACAAACGTTATTGTTTGCTGAAAATGTTTTGAGCCATTCGCTATACCTGCAATTAACACAACCGATACAGCCGTATGAAATCGCCGCAGTGTGGTCGCAGTCACGATTGTATTTAAGAGCAGAGATAATGGCTGTCAGGTTAAGTAAAAAACATAAATGTGAAAATGGAGCCATGTTCAAAATACGAATATATCTGCACCAGTAAATGGGTGCCATGTGGTTTTAAAAACCCTATCAATAAGGTTACCGTATGATACGGTAACCTTTTTGATATTTGTATGAATGTTTGTTCTATTCAAATCAATATTTATTATCAGACTGTTTTACTGACATTGTTATGGGAGCGATTATTAAAGTTAATAATCGCTCCCATAACAATGTCAGTAAAACAGTCGCAGTGTCGCTAGCACAGGTAACTACCTGTGCTAGCGAATTGTGGAAATTTGCCATCGTTTAGAGATTAGGTCATTAAGATGTTGTCGCAATAGTGACGACAAATACCCGCAAAATGCCGTATCAATTATTATTATTATTGGGAGCCTGTAGTGTCCCACTGCAGGGCAAAGGTCTCCCCCCTCCGTTTCCAGTGTTCTCGATCCTGAGTTTCTGAGTTTCTGAGTTTTGGTTTATTGCCGCATCAATTAGATAAATGTATTTTTTAAATATCTATTATTTCGGTATCATGGTATTTACCATTGTGTTTATTTAAGATTAACGAAAATACGGTGAAATCGTTAGTAGCGGCTAAATCAAAGGCTTTTGTAACTAACATTTTTCACTATAGTTATTAACGTTATTTTTGCCCAGAATAATATGAATAGACTTAATTACACTTTTTTGGTTTGATCTATTGTTACTGTTTTCAAAGCCAGTTTTCGGGGCTATACGACTTTACCCAGTTTGGTTCATTATATTATATACTTTTTTTTTGCAGTTATAAAAAGGAAAAAATTAGAGAAAGTCCCTGAAGATACATTCATTATTAGATTGTCTAAAAGATATTGAAAATGTAATAGAAAAGCATTATTAAAGTTTTTATATGTTTGATTGGCTGAACATAACTAGATAAACATTTATTTATGTTAAAACCATTCATGTATAGTTAAGTTAAGGTTACAGTACTTATTCTGCTTGTTCATAATATACGATACAATAAGTATATTTGTTTCATTATACTATTTCTTTTTTCATTCATTACTTAAGAGCCCTAAAGTTACTTTTACTGCCACTGAACTTTTAAATCTTAGTGTTTTTTTTATAAAAAGTTTCATTTTGTGTGTCATGACATTAAATTTATTAAATTGAATAACTACCCACTGGGAGTCTGATCCCATGAAACAGCAACGCGAGTACGATACGCGGGACTCTATAACATGTTTAATTTAAATAAACGCAGCTGATGATACGGTTACCATAACCCATTGAAAACCTCAAACAAAAACCCTATTAGAGGTTAAGGTTACCACTTCCGATAAGGTTACCATAACAAAAGGTTAACCCTATGACAAGGTAACCCAATGAAGGGTAACCTAATTGATAGGGTTACGGGATCGATGCGGTTAACCTTAAAGACGGGTTTTCCGGTCCCTGGGTAAAGGTCGCGCGAGTCCGCTAGATGCGGGTGACGCAGGACCGGTCATTGTGGCACTCTTTCGGGGAGGCCCAAGTGCAGCAGTGGACGTCTTTCGGCTTCATCATCATCATATCAGCCGAAAGACGTCCACTGCTGGACCCAAAGAGGGCGAAAGTGACCGCTCCTGCTCTACATATTTAGGTTCGTCTGTGACGTCTCTAAAAACTGGTCTAGGGTTTTCATCTTAAACCAATTAACACAAAAGTTTGCCACTCACTGCCTCGGAAAGCCGTCTTTTATCCTTTAAAACCAGTGGGCAAAAACGCATTTTATCCACTAGTGGAGAAAGTAAGTTGACCTTGGAGCGTGTTTAAGTAGCTTTTGACAGATAACAAAACGTAAAACGCTCATAATACAAAAATTTCACAGATGAGGTATTTCTGTTGCCGCTATACAATACAAATACTAAAAAATAATAAAATCAATATTTAAGAACTTTTAAAAAATTGCTTGTTGCCTTCATCAGGCACTGGGTCTCAAAATGTATGAGAAAACTAAAATCCGACTCGCACTTGACCAAAATTCTTTTTGATAAGTATTACTTATCATTATTATTGACAGTAAGAAAAAAAATACTATTACTTATTCAAATTAAATAAAGTTGTTTTGCATGTTGCACTTTCCTCGCTACAGTGAGGTGAAAAGTGTTGTGTTACACACGGGTGCAAATGTATTTTACTTCTAGTGTGTTTCACACTCGCTACGCTCAGGATTATATTTTAGAACCTTTAAACTATTTTAGAACGTTCAACTATAGCATCCTTTCGCTTGCTCGTGTTTAAATTTCACACTCGCGGGTAAAATACAACTTTGCAACCTTGTATAACAAATAACTATTATTTCTTTCTTTCATATTATGATTCTTATTAAGTCCTTGGTTTTCCAGTCTTATCATGTCTTCAACTGTCTTTAGTGTTGATGACTTTGTCTTTATCGCCTTGTTCCGCTATATACTAATTATATACTTCCTCGTTGTAAAGGAAATACAGTTTTGTTTCTAACACTTGACAACTGTTTATTTCAACTTCAGTGGTGGATTTAACAAAATTTAAAATTATATACTAAATACAGCTACTTGTTTTGAACGTTATTCAGTTGAGAAAAATCGGAAAGGTGTACCTACATATTTATAAAACTAACTGTACAAAAAACAAACAAAATGTTGTCCGTAATTACTTGTTACTGAAAAACTGTACCTAAATGAATAATTATCTACGTTAATTACTTATACGGTACATAATTACAGTAGGTATAGGTAACATATTTTTACCCGACTGCCGAAAGAGAGGAGGGTTATTAAGAAATATAAATATAACGTGTGTTAATTTGACTAAACTGGAATAGTGTTTATTCTAAGATAAGCACATAATACATTAACTTTTAATCTAAGGTTAAGTCCTTCCTGTTTGGTCCGCCTTCTATACATACTACGTATTCGTGGCCCCGCTAGCCTGAAAAATTACAAATCGACTAAATCTAAAGTTTTCTTTTTAGGGTTCCGTAGTCAACAAGGAACCCTTATAGTTTCGCCATGTCCGTCTATCCGTCCGTCTTCGGCTTAGCTCAGTAACCATTACTACTAGAAAACTGTAATTTGGCATGGGTATATAAATCAATCACGCCGACGAAACAGTACAATAAAATCTTGTTTGATGTATTTTTTTCTCGTTAGGCCCATGGTGTGGGATATCGTTGGATAGCTCGTTTAAAAATATTATAGGGTTCCTAAAACCATTTTTCAAATCAGTAATTCGTTTGCGAGATATTGGGCTTTAAAGCTCTAATTTTTGTTCGAGTCATGTGTGTCCCCCCCTGCCGGCTAAATGGATACTACTGGGGATGTAAAAAAATTCGTGAAATTCGTGGACATATAATGAATTTAAAAGGAAAACTATCACGGACAAGTAGGCATAAGTAGTTACCGAGTAATAATCGACCAACTTAAGAGTCCGCAGTAAGCTCGATTCTCCATACAAACGTAGTTACGCTCTCATTTTAAAACTACGTGTTGGATAGTAACAAAACTTTGCATATACAATGACATAAACTAATTACAGACAGATATACATCTATGTCTGTAATTAGTTTATGTAGCTTCAGATACCATAGTAAAAAAATACAGCGAATTTAAGTTTTTCATACTAAACTTGTTTTTGCTGTATTTCGTTTGTTTTAGAAACTGAAACCATAAAAACGAATTACAGACAGATATACCTCATGTCAATATATATATGCAAAGTTTCGTCACAATCCAACCCATATTTTTAAAATGATAGCGTAACTACGTTTGTATAGGGAGGTGAAATTCGGCCGAGCTTACTGCGGACTCTTGATGTGTACTTGGAAAGGCCAATTTTCGTACAAATTCGGCCGACGCAACCGCACCGCACGTCGATGTAACTAAGACAGACAGTAACTACAGAACCCTACACTGCGCGTGGCCCGACACGCACTTGGCCGGTTTTTTATTAATGTTGGTTTATGCGAGCCTTCAATATCGTAGTTTATTAAACATTGCCGGATAATCGCCGGTATTGACGAATTCTTCGCATTTATGATTTCGTTAAATGACAACATGATTCCCAAAATATTTACTTATATGTCCGACATAAAAGCGCTATGCTAGCTACAAATGCGGATAATCCATATACAGGCAACCTAGGTACTTGCCTACTGCCTAGGGTCGCGCGACACACAGTCCACAAAATTTTTGAGTATATGGCGCTAGGGACGCCGATCAGTCGCTTGCCTGGGACGCTCTCGACATTTAATCAGCTTCTGACTAGCTAGGTACGACACTTAATCAACTCAACCATCGATGTACCAAAATTTGGCAACATATTGTAGTACACCTTACCCGTATCATATGCGTCATGCAACGTTTTTCAGACTACACTGCTGTAAATAAGCATTTTTATATTGTTATTAACAATGTGAAATCCATAAGTGAATATTACAATAACTAATTACACTAACTACTATAAATGAATACAGGTAAATAATCCGGAAAACAATATCGTTTACCCTTAATTATTACGTTTTTTACATTCACTCAAAATAGGAAACAGTTATAGTATAACAGTAACATGCGGGTATGATTTAAAAAATATATTTTGTTTTCTCAACACTAATTAATTAGGCAAGAATGTAAATAATTTTCTGGGTAATCTACTCATTAATTTTACGTTTTTTTTGGTTATTTAATGTATTATCCAAATTCTTTTTTTTTTGTGGATCACCTTTTTTTGTGGACCTCGGTTTTCAAAAATTGTCACTAGGCTCGTTAAAAGGGACCTTGTCGAATGCATTAAGTATGTAATGTTCAACGCTTATTAGATACCCTATACGTATATGTACTAGTTTACAGCTTCATGTCCTTCGATGTTTTTATCTAATCTTCCTACATCTATGTGATAACATTCTTCTCTGATCTTTTTATACGTCATAATACCGCAGTAGATATAGCTTAAAGCAGTAAAACAAATCCGTACAAAGTCCCATGTGACGCGCTCATACAATACAACACGCGTCGTTACGTTACGTTCGGCGGACTCAACGGTAGCGTAGTCCTATTACTTATTCTGTGACGGTAGGTACATCAGTTCGCGTGCCGCGCATGTGCCACGTACGTAGCGTAACTAATTTTAAACGGAGCGCAAATCTTAAGAAGTTTTAAGAGACTAGTTGCGATACTGGTTTAGCCACCTACTGTGAAAATAAGTATAAGTACCTACTTACATATAAATAGATTTTACAATTCCTGAAGTGATAACGCCAATGTATCAAGTATACACGTACCTACTCGTAGGGTAGCACTTGATACAGAGCGGCTACCGCGATACGTCAACTTCTTTTGTTCGCGTACCTATGTCTATACTATAGACATAGGTACGCGAAGGTAGCGCGGTAGACTCTATAGCTATAGATATAAATAGATTTATAGTCAAAACATATAAAAATATATAAAACACATTAGGTACATTTGAAAATAATATTAAAACTAGATTTAAAATTAAAACTATCAAAAACTAAAAAAATATTTCTTTTGGACCCTTTGGCAGGGTATCCATCACGCAGGCAGCATTCCCGCGTTGAATTACGATTGCAAGTCTGCGCGAGGAAGCTGCCCGCGCGGAGGTCCTGTTGCCTCCCTCTAGCGTTTGCTGAGCGCCCCTTGAAGCCCAGCCCTTCACGAGTCAAGTGTCTCGACACAACCGAAACGAACTCGTACTGGGTGCCGAGAAAATTGTAATTTACCGCCTTTGCTCATTCCCGCACGTCTGTCTCCAGCTATATCATAATCGAGTGAAAGAGGGAGATATGCCAACGAACGGAGGCGAAGATTAGCGGTAGCTGACTATATTGTCATCTGGCTCTGACAATGTACATTGCTAGGTCTTTCTTATGCTACAACGGTGGCAAAGAAGCATACGGCTAGCCTGATGGTATAAGCAGACACGTTGGACTTATGGACGCTTTGGACTTCACAAAAATCACAAGCACGTTGCCGTTCCTAATAGACTGGAGGATTCGTTGTGTAGACAGTTAGCGCCAAATGCAGCTCCCTTACCCTCAACACAGTGCATCCTTACGCTTTGGCCACGACTTTGGTCTTAAGCGACCTGCGGCAGCGGTTTTTCTAATTCATTGCGCGTGATCCCAACTAACCACAGTGCGTTGCGCGTCTCGACTGCGCAATGAACAGATAATACGCTGCCGCAGGTCGCTTAAGACCAAAGTCGTGGCCAAGGCGTTCTAGGAGCTCTGGCGACCGTACTCACCAACCACCAGAGCCCGTATCATGGTCGGCCTTATCACGCGCGATAAGTGACAAGATAGAGTGACGGATGGAACGAGATGGACGCTCTGTCTTGTCACTTATCGCGTGATAAGGCCGACCATGATACGGGACCAGGAACACATCGGCACATATCTACGGCGTTATTCTGGCTGCGATCTTCTGTAAGGCGGAGGTACTTCGCCAGTTGGGCGAATTATGGCGAGACGACATTCCGCTATGCTGTGCCCAACTTCAATCAATTAATCACAAATTTAAGAGTCTCTTGTCGGTAGAGTATTTTCCATTTCGTACGCCAGCCAGCCCGTTGATTTGCTGATACGACTTAAGCCTGCTGTACACACTGGGCCAACGTTGGCGCGTGAGCAGAATGCAGCTATGCGTTAGAGGGACAGGGCTATAATTCAATCTCTTTCGTTTACATAGCTGTATTCTGCTCACGCGCCAACGTTGGCCCAATGTGTACAGCCGGCATTACAGTACCCGGCAAACTTCTTGCGCAACAAATGACGTGGTGGGGGAAGGTTCGCGCATCCTACACTTTACGATCAAAAAAAGGACCCCGCTTGTAAGGAATTAAATTTCTTTGTGTAATAATGTGTGTGTATAATTTTTTACTAATTAGCTACTAAGTACTAGTTCCATAATGTAATAAAAAGAAAAAACAAACATCGTAGACCATTTTTTTGTCTGTGTTTTTACAACTACGTTACTTTGTGGTTTGTGGTGGCATTAGTCTAACTCTTCGTAATAAAACTCAACAAACAATTTACAAATTCAACAGACAACAATACCTCAATAAATAACTGTGACAAAAAAGTCAATGAATCATTACTACAGCAAACTAACTGTTATGTATATCTGAACGCACCTTTGTAAAACAAGATAGCAACACTGCTCTCCCTCGCTCGCGCTCTTCATGGCACACAATGGCCGACAAATACACGTTCTATAATGAAAGACTTATTCCTTTTACTTCAACCCGTCCAGACAACTAGAAGCATAACACTAACCGCTTACCATTAGATGGGCGGTACGCTTGTTTGCCACTGATGTGGTATGTAAATTAAAATCACTTGATGACTGGCCGAAAGTGTACTATGGCGACAGCGGGACGTAGGCGGGGTGCGGGACGCAAACGTCAACCGATCTACCAATCAGGCGCCCGACACGCTCCCCCCCGCTGTCGTACCTCACCGCCCCCTTCCGCGGACACCTAAAATTCGCTTCTGCGCAGCCAAGGTCATTTGCGCAAGTTGTTTGCCGTCGTATGCCGGCTGTACACATTGGGCCAACGTTGGCGCGTGAGCAGGATGCAGCTATGTAAACGAAAGAGATAATTATAGTCCTCTCCCTCTAACGCATAGCTGCATTCTGCTCACACGCCAACGTTGGCCCAGTGTGTACAGCAGGCTTTAAATTTTGTACCCGTCTTAAAATAAAGGCAGTTAATTGATGGCCACCACTCACATTTTTACTTATCGTACGAGTTTACAGCGAATTTTCACCGGCGCTGTCCTCTAGTACTTAAGTTGAAGATTTTTAATTAAGTATATGTTTATATATGTATTACCATCAAGCATGTGTTGTTTATACAGATCGTTTTGCGCACTTGAGCACAGCATAAGTGACTAATTATAAGCAGTCGTTTCATGAAGTTTGTTCCGAGAATGTTCCGAGACAAAACGAGCATCCGTCACTGTCACTGCACGGTTGAATACCTACCCTTGAAATAGGGAACATTACGCGTAGGGGGACTAGGGGGCGACACTAGCAGAGTTGGCATTGTATCTCGTTCCCACTTGCGGGATTGTCTATGCATGCATCATTGTCACCCATTTCATTTGACAATCAGTTGTGTATGTGTGTGTGAGTCCCTGTCTTCTCTACCGTAGGGTTTGTGCTAGTGCGCTGCACTCTGGCGGCAGAACATTGCAGTTATGTTCCCTATTGGTGAATTACAGTTACAATTAAGGTTGTACTCGTACCTAAGCCTACTTTTGTATGTTACTTCCACTATTAGGTATGTAGAAACCCGTGGACTGAAATTTCTTGTCCACATGCACACCTACATTACATACATAGGTACATTCATACGCTGGAGAAACATTACTCCTCCTTCTGGGGAAGTCGGGTAAAAAGAGAGACTAAAATGTAGAGCCGAATCACTAAGGTAAAACGACAGTAAACGTCCGAGTGCTTGACGCTGTACTATTATATGACATGGGCACTCTATGTAAAAGTGACATGACGTAAATTCGAATAAAAAAAATCCTCTTAAGTAGTTCGAATTTAACTATTGCTTTGACAGAGTGCCCATGCTACATACTAGTACAGTGTCGAGCAGTCGGACGTTTACCTTTCTTGTTCAAACCATAATTGTTGACGGTTGAATGCTGTCATGAATAGGTATCAAGGTGGTTTTCCACCGGCGAGGCGAGGCAGGGCGTGGATGGGCGAGAATTGAATTAGTATGGGACTATACTATAATTAGTATGGGACCTATTTGCACTGAGCGCGCGCGCACCTTTACACCTATTTAAACTTTACTATGTAAGTACATACCGATAAAGAGTGCACAATATGCTGTTAAGATTTACCCTTAGTTATAATAATTATTTGTTCTGAACTCATATCTATTCAGGGCAAAAAAATAATCCTCTTTACAAAGAAAATGTCCTTACTATAACAATAACTACTTACGTAGTACATATTATAAACATCTCATTGTCTTTCATTTGAATAACAATGTAGCTGAAATTTGCATAGTAGGTAGATGATGTTTCTCTTTGTTATTCGGTAATAACGATGTACATATTCAAAGTTTTAAAGTGATTAGGTAATCGATCATAGTATAGTTTTTATGGCCCTTATTTACTTCCTCCATAAAGCATCCGCGTCTCCAGTCGGCTACTGAACTAATTTCAAGGACGGTACTTTATTTAGAATAAAGGACGAAGAAAGATTTAGCAAAATTTGTGTGTTTTTTGGTCAGAGTATGAACCTACAATCAAGTGGTCAACTAGAACAGGACATGATGTTGGATACGGGATGGGTCACGATCCTGTATTGAGGGAACGACCGATGATGAACCTACACTCACTAACCGAACTGTACCTAAGTCAAGTGAAAAATGATGTATTGATTTAATCCTCTCATAATATGTAGCGAAACCTTAATCCGCTGACATACGCGCTATCATATAATTTAATCCAGGCTGTAAACTACCCTCGCGAAAAATTTCATCAACCACCTCAAACATCCAAACTTTCTCATTTATAATATTATATTATTAAACCTTGGCCAATTTATGATGGGTATAGGTAGTAGATTTGAACACTTTGGGAGAGTTAACAGAGATACCTCGTCAATATAGCTGCCAAATCGACTTGTTAATTAATCAATTAATGTGTTCAATCGATAAGTAACCCACGTCATAACAGGGTCTATCACTGTTAAAAATCTCGCAAAGTCCAGCCATACCTCTGCTGACTCCCTATGCATTTTACTCTTTTGTTCCCTAAGATTAATATCGGTATTTTTTTTTTTTTTTTACGCAAGAATAGACACAATAGGTATCTATAAGATATTGAAAAAATCATTAAAAACGTAATAGACTTCCTACTAATACTAGAGGTACTAGAGAATCACAGGAAGGGGACGTCCTTAGGATAAGGTACTAGAGAATCACAGGAGGGGACGTCTCTAGGATAAGGTACTAGAGAATCACAGGAAGGGACGTCCCTAGAATAAGGTACTAGAGAATCACAGGAGGGGACGTCCCTAGGATAAGGTACTAGTTAATCACAGAAGGGGACGTCCCTAGGATACCACTTCTTTTTCACTTCTGTGCCATTCGGATTTTAAAAGACGAGAGACAAGAAAATGTTAACATGATTCTTTGATTACCAGTCCCAATAGCAAATTTGCTTTGTTATTTACCTTTTTATTTGGAGACAGACACTTGCCTAAATTAGTTATTGCAAAATGCGACCAAGACCGGTTTACAAATGTTTACGTAACGACTGTCCGTTTATTAACATCGGAAAACTTTCACATCAGCGACAGTGACTTCATGTCATTACAAATTAAAATAAATAGTGGTATGATTACGTTTTCATTAATGCAATTAACTTTTAAAGACGTCGTTATTCACAACATTACCCACTACACAACACTACATACCTACAGAATTTTCATGATAATCCTGGCCACGCCATGGATGAAATCAGAGATGCTGCGGATGCGCTTTTTTTGACATCCGCGGATGGCGGATATTTGGGGACACAAGATCCGCGGATGCGGGTTTTGGAGTCACTCACTAAAAAACGTAAAAACAACATCCATTTTATGATATCACGCAATCGTCAAACACGTTGAGACTAAATTACGATAATAGCGAACCACATATCTGAAACGCGCGCCGTTCCAGTAGCTGGATCCGCAGCGTCCCTGGATCCCAGCGCTGGATTGCCACTGGATTAATGTAAACATATTTCAATCCAGTCCAGTATCCAGCACTGGATCGGAATAGACCACGTTCCTACTTTTCAATCCAGTGTCCGCCCCCCGCACGCCGCGCAAGATCCGTGTAAACCCGCTGGCACCACACCAGTCGCCGCCGTGTAATCCGTGTATAGTGATCACGCGTCGTCAAAATTTTCTGGTGTCATCCTCAAAGCTAGTGGTATTCTTTTGTATCTTCTGTCCTTAGTTGGTTCATAAGTAAAGCACACTCTCCAGAACTATCTTTGTCACTAATCCATTTTCTCACCCAAATTCGCTTATCTTTTAACAGTTCTTTCTCAAACATATCAATCAGTTCGTCGAATAGTAATGCGCAAATTGTTTTCGATAGTCTCATTAATTGCCTCCGCTCTTTAATACGCGAAACACTAATTTTTGCTACAAACTATTTGGCACCCCAACAAAGTAAGAATGTCTACTGGATTAAATGTAAACGGTGCGATCCAGTGCCAGTGGCAATCCAGCGCTGGAATCCAGTGACACTGGATCCAGCTACTGGATTAATGGAAATCAGCCTAAGGGTTCCTTATTGTCGTGAATTGCGCGAATGTCTGCAACGTTCATGGATGAAATGCCAACGATCAATTTGTGTACCTAACATTCAAGTTAATTACGGGGGTTATCTCAGGAGAATGGACATCCTTACTATCCATACTTAATGTTATAAATTCCAAAGTCTGTCTGTCTGTCTGTCTTCCTGTCTGTCTATATGTCTGTTACCTCTTAACACTTAAACCGCCAAACCGATTAAGATAAAATTCGGTATAGAGATAGTTTGAGTCCCGGGGTAGGACTTAGAATAGTTTTTATCTCGGAGATCATCCCCTAACGGGGCCCAATGGGGGGTGAAAATTTGTATAGAGCTACGATATAAGCGGGTCCCACGCGGACGGAGTCGCGGGTAGACGCTATAGTATATTATATTTTATATTACGCCGGCACCGCTTTCTTTGTAATACTAATAATACACTTTATGAATAACACTTTAAACTCGCGCGTTTATACACATATTTATGTTCTTATTTTACACGGGCCTAACGCGATATTTATTTACCTTTATTTCTGACGTTTCGACACGGGTTGCACTGGTTATGTTCGCTGTTCGCAGATGACTGTCGTCCCAGCAAGTTGGAGTTATGGGTCGTTAATTCTGAGTTTACGTACGGGTGAGCAAGGTCAACAAATATCGCGTTAGACCCGTAAAATAAGTAAGTACTTAATAAGTTAAAATTCAAAAACATTTATCATTTATAAACTACACCTACAATTTTGAGCAACATATAAATGGCGTGCAGGAGACGAAGTTTGCGCGTGCGTTAAGTTACAAGTCTATACAAAGGCAAGTGAATTACCGTGCTCATAATGACATAATGACATAAATAGTAATCATTTATTGTAGTTCTACGAGTAGGTAGGTAACTACCCGCGTGTCTAGCTCGCGTTTATGGCGGGCATATAGCATTTATTTCGTCTATTTGATTATTGTTATACTTTACATTAAGGTCAATGTCAGTATTTTTAGATGTCCTAAATGCATAATGTAACGTTTGTTTTGGGTAAGTATATTTATTTTCAGATTATTTCTATGTACCCAGTCAATGATTGACGCAAGAGCGTCATTTATTTCACGATTAAGATTACCTATTTTTGACTTAATTATTAAGGTCGTGTCATCAGCAAACATTATGCAGTTGTGTTTAATATGTCGCGTTAAGTCGTTTATATATATGAGGAAGAATAGAGGCCCCAGTATACTCCCCAGCTGTTGTGGTTGTATTGTGACCTCTTCGATATAAGTTCTCCGTTTTCAATATTTTGTATTTCCGTACTTTGATACCGATTATAAGCATTCCCTATTATACCAGCTCTCTAGTTTGTATAGCAGGAGCGAATGATTGACAAAATCAAAAGCCTTGCGTCTCAAAATACGGAAATTTTACTGTTTATTGAAGCGGTTACTAACTTCATCAGGTTAAAGCATGCTAACGTGGCGTGGTTGAGCTACCCTTATGAAACCCATCGTGAATTTTGTAGCATTTTCGTTTCAGTGTAAGTAGTTTAGTATTTATAGTACACAAGCTTTGCTTAGTTTGGGATTTGCTGGATTACTGTGAGCTTGTCCCGGATTTCACAGAAAGTACTACTTTCATTAACATACATAGCCATTAAAATGGTACAAAATGCCGAATAATCACGAGTAGTTTTCCCAAAAGCACTTAAAAATCCATCAAGAACGGATATTCGTAAATAAATCAATTCAAATACCTACTTAACACAGCGATCGGTTCAACCTTAACCCGATCGCATAAATTGCATAGATACAGGTAGTGACAATATATTCGCGATATATCAACCGAAAGGGGGGGCCAAGGTCCCCCAGCGGGACGTCCCTCTATTAGCCTGTCTAGCGGGATGCGTGGAAATTATTCTGAATTTTCTTCGATACTGGCATTAAAACAGAAAAAAATATAAATTAATTATATTCGAGGACAATTTTACACAAGTTGACCTAGTCCCACAGTAAGCTAAATATGCCTGTGTTATGAACTTATGACTAGACGACGGTAAACTTATTTATAGATAACATGCATTTGCATTAAACATTCACAATCACATAGACATGAAACTTGTTCCAATGCCACTTTTATACAGGGCGTAACAAAAATGGGGTGTGAACCGATCAAGGGCATAACAGGTATCGAGTGATAAGAAAAAAACTAAGAAAAAAATTTGTTTATGCCTTTTTTTTAGGAGCGTTGGCGGACTGGGGCGACCTGCTCCATACAAATGTAGATATAAAATCGCGTCAAAATTTTTTTTATTTTAGTTTTTTCTTTTCAGAACACGATACCTGTTATGCCCCTGATCGGTTCACACCCCATTTTTGGTACACTCTGTATAGCCTAAATGTAAGTACTTAAGTATAAAAGATTGATAAAATGTGGTATCGCAGTGATGGGTTGCTAGCCCATCCATCGCCCACAACACACTTCAACCATGTTCCCTTATGCCTGTTCACTTATATAGACAAACATAAACTTTATCATTTATCATCCTCATCGTGGTTTCCCCTCCTGGGTCCACTTTGGCATCTTACCCAAAATTAGGCGTAGAGTAGAAAGTAGACACAGAAGACATGAGCGTTTTACTGAAGCGACTTGGTAGTCTCTTAGTAGCTTAAAGCCCTATTTACACGGTGCAAGAACTCGTATGCGAGTTCCATTCCATTGCGGGACTGCCGGCCACGAGGTACTACCAGGTCGACTAAACCCAGTAATGTAACAAAAATTGCATGCGAGTTCTTGCGTCATGTAAATGGGCCTTAAGACTAATTTGCCTTTAAATAGGTACCGCTCCTGATTACGTAACAATATTCCACAGAAATAGTTACAAGTTACAACTGTACCACTAGGTTATTCCACTCGACTAGATTAGCCGCTATCAGTGTTTGAACAGTGATCTAATGGTCTTCGGCTAAGTGCACTTAATGACGGCTGCTTTTACTTGGAATGCAAGTTTTTCTTTTCAATTGATAATTATCGCTTTAATAAATTCATAAGCAGGTAGTTACACGTAGGTATTCCCTAAAGAGCACGGGACCCATGAAACTGAATGTGCGGGGTCACGTCTATGCTAGACGTGACCCCGCACATTCAGTATACTTTAAAGATAGAGAAAATAAGATTTTGCACTGGTGGGTTGCTAGCCCTTCGCCCACAACACACTTCAACCCTATTTATAGTCGTCTGTGAAGACTTCCCCATAAGAAAGTGGGTGGTGCTATTCAGTCATCGGATAATACAATATTAGGTACTATTTAGTAGATCAACTTATTTGATTACAATGGTCAATATCCATGCTCGATAGGGATACGAGGCTGGCAATCCCTTTTTACGCCGAGGTATGTAATGTAGGTACCTACAGTGTTTTTCTAACATGCAATGAAAAATAAGTAATAAATTGTTAACCGAGGGTTGAAAGCCGGCCACCCCAGATGAGATATTTTGGCGCTCGAACGAAGTGAGAGCGCCAATAGTTCGAGGCTGAATGGGTGGCTTTCCCCGAGATAAACACTCTACTTTTCATTTCGAATACGAGGAAATGAATTGAAAGCCAGAAACTTAAATATTTTCTAAATCACTCAGATCCTATAGAACCCATTTTAAAAGCGTTTGTGTATGGACCATTCGGGCGGGAACTCTTGACAGATTTTAATAATGTTAGTGTATGGACCATTTCCTAGACTCGCTTTTGAAGTAGTTATATCGAAAAAGTAATTTTAATTGTTTTTTGGCAGATAAGTTAAATTATAAATTATATTTGTTCATACCATATAGTAATAAATAATGAAAACCATCATAATTATCAACAAGCTTCAAAAATCAACAATTTCATGGAAGTGTGGCAGTATAGGTTTTGCTTTTGTTATTTTTTAATGACTAGGACGCTGTTCTGAAGCGGTCACATTAAACTACGAACACTTAAAAAAAATCAATAGTCTTTAAATGGCAATAATAGTCATACAATAATTAATAAATCATCAATATTTAAAAAAATAACGCATGATTTAAAATCAGTACAATTTTCTAAAACTGTGGCTGTACAGGTTTCTGCCATTGCTTTTTTTATTTTTATTACTTTTCAGCCCTAGGGGCGACATGCCTCACTTTCAACCCGCTGTTTAGATAAACAATGACCTACTTTCAGAGTATAAGAGATGAAAAATACGCCAAGTTTTCTTAATGGCTGAATGCTACGATGTTGGATCACGAACTGATACTGAAACAAAAGAGGGTCGCTTTGCAGGCCTCCAAGTTCGTATGAAATTCCATTACGGATCTCTCGTCTCGCGCAGCGCCTGCAAAAACTTCAGAGCCAGAACACAGCATCAATATATTTCATTGCATGTTCGAGTAAAGAAAATTGACATACGACCTAGAGGTTTACCTTGTTTTCAATTACTAAGAGAATATTAAAAAGCGTTTCAACTTTATAATTCTTTGGAGAAAAACAAGGATACCACGGACTCATTGTACTGACAGTCTCTTTATGACATTACCTGAGTTAATTGCCCGTGCACTTTTCAACATATTATATCTACAAATTATAGACTAGTGACTCTGTGAGCTGTAGAACACGCAAGCATGTCTTTGAAACCTGCTTACAAATGTTCACGTGCATGGGTTGAGGAATGCGACCTGTGGAGGAAAACAGCCGTAGATACGAAATAACTTTGGGCCAAGCGGAAACGGAGAACCTCGTTCGTTTCGCTCGCTTGTTCAATAAAAATATAAGAATGTAGAATACTTTTAAACAACAACAGCACATAACTATGTACCTATAAGTACCTAAAGTGTCAGAGAGACGGTATGGTCATGAAACGATTCCATAATATTGGCGTTAAGGCTAGCGCTGATTTACCGACGATACGATGACGGCGTAGGATGATGCGTGCAGTTAACACGTACTTGTACAAACGACAACACTGTTAACTGACCATCCTGTGATTCCTGTGTTTAAATAGAACCTTATTACAATGCACCGATGGTCAGTTAGCTGTGTTGTCGATAGTAGCTAAGTAGGTATACCATTATAAAAAAAACACTAAGTAATCGGTTTATCAATTAGGGAGTTACGATGCTACAGCTAGACATAGATACGCACGCAGATACACACTGATACACACACTGATACACATATTAAACTTATTTGCCGACCGGTTAGCGGAGAGGGTAGTGACGTTACCCACGAAGCTGAAAGTCCTGGCTTCGTATCCCGGTGAGGGCAGATATTTGTGTGATGAGCATGAATAAGTGTTTCTTATTTCTTAGTCTTGGATGTTTTCTATGTTTTTAAGTATTCATATCTATTATATATATCGTCGTCTAGTTCCCATGGCACAAACCTTATTGAGCTTACTATGGGGCTAGTTTGATTTGTGTAAGATTGTCCCCTAATATTTATATATTTATTTATAAATAACACCCTTTCGTTTGCATTTTACGTCAGGGGTTCAAGAGTCAAAAAACTTTATAAAACAACTAAAAACTTGAAGAAGTAGACAATGAAGGCAATCGTGGGTTCAAGCGTGGGCTGCGTAAAAAGCAAAAAAATCGATCTTAAAAATCCTTAAGTCTCTAAAAACGTGCGCATTTTTCATACTGCCAAGTATTTGTTGTTAAAAGCAGGTACGTATATGGATAATATTTATTATTATTATAAGTAGGAGCCAGCAGGATCACCCAAGGACATTTCGAACACAGCTGGGCCCGGCACGCCGCCGCACCGTTCCGGTCGCGCCCCGCAACAGTCCCTCAACCTTCGCTCTTTGTGAGAGGACCACTGGACCAGAGCGAAGCGCTCAGTTCCTATTGCGGAGAAAAAATACATACAATTGGAGCAAATTGATGTGTTTATCGCAGTGTAAAATGGTGGCATTAATACGGCCATATATCACCAATAACACAGCCTTTAAATTAAAACTGATCGGTTTTTTCAGGTGTATAAAAAGGCCTAATAGTAGGTATATATATTCCTAGTTATCAATACAGAATTTGTGTGCACTTGTGTGTGCAATGCAACGATAATAAATGAACCCCTTTCGAGGTCATTAAAATGCAAAATGTTCTAAAAATAGGTGTTACCTACCTAAATAAATGTACCTACTTATTTATATATGGATAGTTTTTACTTGCGGGAAAAAAACATATTTACTTACTAGGTATTGTCCTTATTCAGAATCAGAATCAGAATCAGAAATTATTTATTGTCAGATTGTGCATATTAGTACATAATACAGGTGTTACAATAGAGTTAGGAGTGTGTCACAATCAACCGTAATTCGGCATACAATATAAGCTTAGGACCTAATAGTAAACAGTTTAAAGTACTTAGTAACTAGGTTAGTAATATTATTTATTTAATAACATTTGTTTTTTGAAAGAAATCTTCCAGAGTATAAAAACATTCATCCAACAAGAAGGTTCTCAGTTTATACAAGAATCGTCGGCTTGGAAGTTGTGTCCATGAGATAGGAAGTGAGTTATAAATACGGACAGCCATTTGATAGCAGTTTTTCTTATTTACGTATAGTCTGGCTTTTGGAACTACCAGAGCCAAATGCGTTAATGTTCGTTTGCCTTTGTTGCATTTCTGAACGAATAATTCCAAATTATATTTAACGAATTTACACATTTCATAAATATATAAGCCTGGAACGGTCAGGATCCCATATTTTTTAAATAACGGTTGGCATGACTCAGACCACTTTACGCCCGCTATAGCTCTCACACATTTTTTTTGCGCTACGAAGACTTGTTTAATGTTTGTGGAATTTCCCCACAATACTATTCCATAGCGCAATGCCGAAGCAACATAGCTATGATAAACTAGTAGCGCGGTTTTGTCAGAAGTAATAGCTTTCAGTTTTTTTATGGCAAAATTAAATTTATTAATTCTAGTGGAAACTACATCTACTTGTTGTTTCCAATTTAAATACGTCTCTATGACCATGCCTAGAAACATGGTACTCGTTACTTCTTCAATTTGCTCGTTACCCATTTTTATATTTAATGGTGCTATTTTGCTATTCCTTGTCGCAAATCGAACCGGTTTTGTTTTGGAAGCATTCATGCATAAACTATTCTTTTGCAACCAATTTGACACGTCCGTTAAGGTAGTATTTATGTTCTCTGTAATCTCGTTGTGGGTTTTGCCTTTAATAATTATCGTTGTGTCATCGGCAAATAAAAGGCAATGGTGCCTTATACATGATGGAAGGTCGTTTACATAGAGCAGGAACAGAAGTGGCCCTAAGATGCTGCCCTGTGGTACTCCACTGTGGTTAATTCGTGAGGCAGAGTTGACACTTAAATTGGAGTTATTGGTAGCTGATTTATATTGAATTTGAGTTATTTGCCGACGCTCTGATAAATAGCTTTGCAGCCAGCTGAATGCTGGCCCCCTTATGCCATATTTTTCTATTTTTTGAAGCATAATCGAATGATCTACTAAGTCGAACGCTTTACTTAAATCTAAAAATAAGCCTACAACTGTGTCGTTAGCTTCTAGTGCATTAAGTACGCTGCTCACCAAATCAAATGCGGCATGTGTAGTTGATTTTCCTTTACGGAAGCCACTCTGTTCGGCACAGAGGATACGATTTTTATTTAAATATTTTAAAATTCTTGTATACATAGCCTTCTCAAAAAATTTCGATATAACTGGTAGAAGCGCCACTGGTCTGTAATTATTTTTATCTGTCCTTAAACCTTTCTTGAACAAAGGTTTTATAATTGCAAACTTAAGTTTAGTGGGAAAATGTCCTTGCTCGAATGACAAGTTTGCAACATGTGCTAATGGTACGGCTATCTCATTTGCAATAGCTTTAATCGTCTGAACATTAATGTTGTCTATACCGACTGACCTCGTATTCCTCAGGGACTTTATTATTTTAACAATCTCATGAGGGTCCGTAGGTTCAATAAAAATGGTTTTTGTTACCCGATCGAAGGGGCAAATATAGTTTTGGTTGCTATTTCGTTGAGTCATATCAATAAAGAAATTATTAAAAACGTTGGCAATTTCTTGTGGATCGGTTACTAGTCTATCATTATGTTGTATCGCCGTGATTTGTGCAGGGTTTAAAGAACGCCCCGAGTGAGTTTTGATGATATTCCAAGTAGCTTTACCTTTATTATCAGCGTCATTCACAATCTTGGTAAAGTGAATTTGTTTAGCGGCATTAAAACAGTTCCTTAGGTGCCAGGAATATTTTCTAAACTGTAATTTATACTGTTCTGATATCACCGACCGGTTTCGATTCTTGTAAAACAGAAATCTTAACTTACTCTTAGTTTTACAGCTTTTTCGCAAACCTTTCGTAATCCATTGCAATTTTTTGTTTTGTTTTGATATCCGAATTTTTATAACGGGGAAACATAGGTTGAAGTAAAGTGAGACTGTGTCATGCAATAATCTGAATGACTCTTCTGTATTTTTTGAGGTCATTATGTCGTGAAAAGTGAGGCTACCTATACATTGCTGAAATTTATGAATGTTAGAGTCACAGAAATCCCGTTTATATATAAAATCAAATAAGTTTTCTTTAAACGGGGACTCCAAGGAGAATTCTATGGTTTGCGCTGTATCGTGGTCTGATAAACCAATACTGTGAGTTTTCCCTTTAACCTCGTTAATATTGCTTACAATATTATCAATACACGTTTTTTGCCGTGTAGGCTGGGTAATATGACACTTAAAATTATAGTTTAGAAGCATTTCCACCATTTGATTTAAGCTTGAAAATAAGCGATAAATGATAAGCAGCAAGGATTAGCATTATTTTACTAAAATAGGTAAGTCGGTAATAGAAGATAATTGAATACGTACGTGAACGAAATGAAAATGGTAGGGTGAGGTAAACCTAAGCCATGGCCATTTCCATCTCATTCAGTGTTCGATAAAGCAGCATATCGCAACGTGTTCACGACTCCTACTTAAATACTTATAGTGCGACATATACCTAATGTGTTCCACTTGCATGACAATCGCAAGTCGGTTAATGATGATGTCGGCTCATCCTTGCACAATGACTTATTGAAAGTACCACCATGCTACTGGACAATGGTCCTTCAATTACGTAAGTGGTTAAGCAACAATCTAAGGCAACAATACGTGGGATTTAACCTGTCTAGAAATTATTATTTTTTAAGTCTGAAAATAAGCAAGCGAGGGGCCTGTCTGACTGACTGTGATCGATCAACGTAAAAAAGTCTATCGACGACATACATAAAGATCAAATAGGATTTAGATGATATTTATAGGCACCCATATTCTCCACTTTATAGCAGAGCAACTCTCGCTGTAGCGTGGCGTCATAATCATAATATAGTCAGCACGGCTATCACAAGACGGCGCGCGAGCTCTCTAGATTTTTCTCGCACTATTCGTCTCTCTCCTATTAGAATACTTAGAACAAGAGGTATAGTGCGAGAGAAATCGAGAGTATGTCGCGGCCGTCCCATGATAGACTCTATCATCACGTCTATCTGCACGTCTATCAGATAGACGTGCAGATCGTAATCCGCAGCAGGGTAAGGTACTTTTGCTCCAAGACCTGGGCTGTTATTCGCTACGCGCTAATGCGGCTCACCCCGCCGGTCACCCGTCACGAAACTAGACCTCTACCTAACGCTTACGCTTACGTTACTACGCATCGCGGTGTCAAGATATATTTGTGGGTGAGCGTTGAGGTGAGCTAAAACAAGTTACAGAATACAGGGCTGCAGGACATAGGGTAAGTTCTCCAGTGAATGAACGAAACGCCTGCTTATTTGCTTAAATTAAAATATATATATATAATATATTTTATTTCTAGCATACCGGGTATTTTTTTCTCGATAGTAGCATTCACTGTAAGGGTTTTGTAACATTTACATATATCAACTCACTCGCATCAGTTACTAAATGAGAGAAGCTTAAAGTTGACGGGCTATGCGTGGATTTTTTGTATGAGCCGGTTATTACCGGGTTTCCCTTATTAGGGATCAAGTCACCTTTCACCTTAATGTCACCTTTTATTTGATGTGCCATTGGACTACGTAGTTTTATAAATAAACCTGAGACTTATGGTGTGTGGTTTTTGGAAATCATAAGAGTGAAATTGGCTACTAAAACATTATTAAGTTATTAAGTTATTCAAGTTTAGATTCTCGTTTCTTAACCGACTTAAAAAAAAAGGAGGAGGTTCTCAATTCGGTTGTATTTTTTTTTTCAATATTTTTTACCTCAGAACTCCGTCATTGATGAGCCGATTCGTAATTTTTTTTTGTTTGTAAGTATATGCTTCTAGGTGGGTCCCATTTTTTTGAAAATTCAATTAGATCATGGGATCCATGAGGAATTGAGGGAACTCCTCAATTATATTAGGCACGCGTGTAGTGATTTTGGTATTTTCTATTATAACTCGTGTATTTACATCCGGAAATCATAAATTGATGGATTGGAATTGATGATGAAGACCACAGATGACTTATGGAATTCCTCAATTATGTACATAAAAGTACTAAAGTATATCACAGATTCTGATAAGATTCCGTTGAAATAGCAACTAATGAAGTGCCAAGGGTGATCCTTGTGGAATCGACGGAAGTCCTCAAATATTATCGGGTCACATACAGCGATTAGGTTTTTTTCTCTAATAATCAACGCATTTATTTGCTCTCGGAAATCAGTTCATGTGGTAAATTGGAAAAGAAATGTGGAAATGTTCTCGTGGCTTAGCGGAGTACTAAATTGAAGTCGGTTAAAACTTTGTTTTTAAAGTAAATTATTATGTTCTATAAACTAGAATTCAAAACCGCCTAAATCCAGTGAATGAACTGGAGTGTTCATTCACTGGCAACGCCTGTTTTAATGTTTTCGTAATATCGGAACCAGTTAATGAACGAACATTTGTTACAGTTTTTTAAGAGTCCGCCGTAAGCTCGATTCTCCATACAAACGTAGTTACGTTCTCATTTTAAAGCTACGTGTTGGATTGTAACGTAACTTTGCATGCAGGTATATCCAGGTCTGTAATTAGTTTATGTAGCTTGAGATACGATAGTAAATAAAATACAGCGTATTTAAGATTTTCATACTAAACTTGTTTTTGCTGTATTTCGTTTGTTTTATAAACTGGAACCATATAAACTAATTACAGACATAGATATACCTCATGTCATTGTAATGCAATCCGACACGTAGTTTTAAAATGAGAACGGAACTCCGTTTTTATGGGAAGGTGAATTTCGGCCAAGCTTACTGCGGACTTAAGCAATCTAGAATACTTGTTTGAGCTATACAAACAGTCATGGTCGATATGAAGTATTAGCTAACTTACATAAAACAATTTTTGAAATCAGGAGAACTTGCCCTAGCTGCTTCAATTAGATAGGATCACCATCAGTGCCTACTATGCTTCTGTCCGTCACCTCTCGCTTTTTTCGTAGATTAGGTATATGTTACATGCAGGATGCGGGTTTCCTCACGGTTCATTCACTCGTATTAATTTATGTAAGATTTTACCATTTTTCGAGAATACGTGGTTTAGATGATTATATCGTTTTACGAAACATGATTTATTGATACCTATTCTAAGATTTGCGTTAGAACGGAGCGGTTATTGCGACAGATAAATGTTACGAGGACGAAGGCGTCCTTTACCGACATGCAACCACTTATTAAGTACAGAAATGTATAAATGGTACCTAAGTATTGGTTATAATAGGTACAAACAACGCAACGCGTATGGTATGGCCTTAACCAATAATGTAATATAACAACAAGTTTCTGTCAAAAAAATCATTTTTGGTACAAGCTTTTATTGCCGACTGTACTTTTCTGTATACCGTCATCAACTACTCATTGAGACGATTCTAACGAGCCCAAACTCGATGGGGTTATGTGGTTTTATTACGGAGTTCCTATGGCCACCTTCCAGCTCCATCTTCAGATCAGCTCCATGTCATCATTATATTGCATTGTCACGTGATTTGCATATTCTTGCAAAATTTCAACTCAATCGGAAACCGGGAAGTGGATGAAATTTAACTTGCAAGATTTGATTACAGACAGACAGACAGACAACGTGACAGGTGAAACTAAATAAAAGCTTGTAAAATACCTTGAAGTCACCCTGGATAGGTCCCTCACGTACAGGGAGCACCTCACTAAGCTGTCATTAAAATTAGCACCCCGCAACAACATATTTCACATTCTATCCTACTTGGGGAGCATCTGGCCGACTAGCATCGCGTTGGTATACTCAGCTGCAGAATACTGCGCCCCGGTATGGTTGGAGAGTGCACATGCGGCGAAGGTGGATACCAAGCTTAATGATACCATGCGGTGTATCTCGTACTATTAGGTCTACCCCAGCCCATTGGCTACCACAGCGCTATGCCACATAGCCCCGCCGCACTTGCGAAGAGCGCACGCACGAAAAAAAGGAGCGGAAAAGATCGTGTCTACAACCTCACTCCCTATACACAAAGTTCTGCTGTCCACCACCTCAGCGCCTAAAATCCCGCAACCCTACATATGCTTGGAACCTGGAAGATTTTAATGTAACCGGCGCCTGGAGAAATGAGAGGGGCACTGTCACCGCGGGTACCTAGACCGCCTCGTCCCCACACGTAAGTTGCATGGGTGCGACCTCCCTCGAAAACTGTGGTGCCGTCTAAATAGGCTAAGAACGGGTCACGACCGCTGCAACTACAACTCGGACAAATGGGGCTGGGTAGATTCGACCATGTTTGAGTGCGGCGAAGAGGTTCAAATCATGGAGCACAGCTACCGACGCTGTCCTGTACACTTATAACTATGTGGGACCGGAGGGGGACCTGCATCTGACGCCCGGCGTGATCGCGTGGCTCAACTCCCTGAAATGTTGACATTTAAACATTTAACATCCCAACGTACCCAGTTGGGTTGACACTAGGTCAATCCGACATGTAAATCAGATAGTTCTGTTTTATTGTTTGCCTATTATAAACATTATAAATATACGATTAAATAAATATAAAAAAATAGGTTATAAGCGCTCCAAAAGTGGCACTAAATAAAATAATCAAGAATGTTGTATTTTCTTGAAAAATGATTAAACATGTAGTCAATTGGAGAAAAAAGCAACGCGAAGAAGTTAAATAAACACAAAGTTATAGTGTCCAAAGTTTTAAGAAGGGGTATGTCCTGTCCCTTTTCTGCAAAACGCACCTTCATACGAAACGATTGTCGTTTACTATGACGCTCGCAGATTGTGACGTCACTATCTGCGAGCGTTTTCTTTCTCTAACAAGAAATATTACTTAAAACGTTTTGTAGCTTCGTAATTCTTTGAGATATCTGAATGAGAGTTTTTCGCTAGGCATGTTTTTTTGCCTTCTTTCTTTTGGATTACCTAATAATAATTTTCGAGTCTACACCCGTACTGCACCAACTTGCCTCAGTTTCGCGTCGTCCAATGGGAATGTGTATTAAGAGTCCGCAGTGAGCTCGGCTCAATTTCACCTTCCCATACATACGTAGTTACGCTCTCATTTTAAAACTACGTGTTGGATTGTGACGAAACATAGGCCTCCCCAGAAATATCTGAAATTAGTTTATATGGTTCCAGTTTATAAAACACGAAATACGGCAAAAACAAACTTGTATTAAAAACTTAAATTCGCTGTATTTTTTTTACTATGGTATCTGAAGCTACATAAATTAATTACAGACGTAGATATACCTCATGTCATTGTACATGCAACGTTTCGTTACACTCCAACACGTAGTTTTAAAATGACAGCGTAACTACGTTTGTATGGAGAATCGAGCTTATTGCGGTCTCTTAACCAGGCTAACTGGCTACTGGCCAAGAATTTGGTCCTCACCCATCTACCTCTTTTTATATTACATCATTTGTCTCAACCATGTGGCCACGTCTCATGGACAGATCATTCAGCTCCTTACAGTTCTCACGATTTACAATAATGAGAACGCTCGCGTTTGTCTTTAAATAACTGCCCGGCGGATAGTGTCATCGGCTTTAGACGATTAAATGCTGATGAGGCGGTGAGCTGTTCTCCCATCATAATTACAGAGATTAGAGTTAATAGGACGTTTGTCCACGAAAACGAATTTTTTTCCTTGATGAGGGTATCTAATGTGTAGGTAACGCTCTTTAGTGAGGACTAGATACGGTATCTTAATGTTTTTCAAGCTGAGTTTTTTGTTTGTTTATATATTATTATTACCACCCAGGGGATTGCGAAGAGCCTAGAAGCGGGTCGCAGCTTCTTCTATTTTTAACTGACTTAAAAAGGAGAAGGATCTATGTTCCACCATACCTATGTATTTTTTAACCCCCGACGCAAAGAGAGGGGTGTTATAAGTTTAAGAGTCCGCAGTAAGCTCGATTCTCCATACAAACGTAGTCACGCTCTCATTTTAAAACTACATCTTAACCAAACTTTGCATGTACAATGACATGAGGTATATCTATGTCTGTAATTAGTTTATGTAGCTTCAGATACCATAGTAAAAGTAAGTTTTTCATACAAAATTTAACTTGTTTTTGCTGTATTTCGTTTGTTTTATAAACTGGAACCATATAAACAAATTACAGACATAGATATACCTGAAGTCATTGTTTATGCAAAGTTTCGTCACAATCCAACACGTAGTTTTAAAATGAGAGCGTAGCTACGTTTGTATGGGAAGGTGAAATTCGGCCGAACTTACTCTGTGCTCATACTCAGTGTCTGTGTATCTGTGTGTCTGTGTATCTGTGTGCTTGTGTATCTGTCTGTGACTTGTGAATGACCGATTTGAATGCGGTTTTTTTTCGTGTCAGATAATTTTATCCCGAGTGTTCTTAGCCATGTTTCATGAAAATCTGTTCAGCCGTTTTTGAAATACTGGACTTTGAAATGAAAATGTCGGGGGTTTTGCCCTTTTAAATGTTTTTTAAATGTTTGTTTACTGATGTCTCTGTCAATTGTGGAACGATTTTTAAAATGATTTTATTATTCGAAGAGGTATACTCATGTGGTGGTCCCTTTGTCATGAAGTCAGGATCTGATGACGGGATTCCAGGGGAACGAAGGGCAACGCTCAAATTTTATAGGCACGTGCGTCGGGAAATATTTTACCAATATAAGAGGGGTCGCGCCACGATAAAGGTAAGACAGACAACACCTCTAAGGACCTACTCTTTCTTAAAGTTTAAATATTAAAGGTTTCTGAAAACGTTGCAAATACAGTATTTTCCATAAATAAGTTTTTCTTATATTCCAACGAGGTTGTGAGCATGCTCAATATGGATTCACGGGTGACTCCTACGACAGATACACGTAGCACATAGCACGTAGAACCGATGGCCGTTGGGGCGGAAAGGTTCTCGAGTGGCGACCATGTACCGGAAGGCTCGGCGTGGGTAGGCCCCCCACAAGGTGGACTACTGATGACCTGGTAAAGGTTGGAGTCCACTGGATGCGGGTGGCGCAGGACGGGTCACTTTGGCACTCTTTGGGGGAGGCCTATGTCCAGCAGTGGTCGTCTTTCGGCTGATATGATGATGAATGTAAGTATAAGTATTTAAAAAACAGTCACGTCTCTTGGTCTACATTTCCATACAAACACACTAACAAAGTTTTACGATAGGGCAATAAGAATCCTCAAATCAATATACCGTCGGCGACGCGTTTGCAATTCTTCTAGAATCATTCAATCATGGTGCAATTGAACTAGGCACAGTAAGCTTAATAAGGCGGGTGTTGTGGCTACTAGACGACGATATAATCACTTCGACATAAATACTTACCATAGTATCGCAACTGCAATGTCATCAAAACTAAATACCAATGCCAATTTTGTCAGATTGTTTTGTCGCATCGCATGTACAGCCAAGCGCAGATTAGCTATAACAAGAGTTTTCCTGTCATTTTATTCAGTAATCCCGCCAAATAGTAAGCTATTACAAAAATATGTATCTATACAACTTTGAATCTTATTCAGACTAGCATAGCTTCCAAAATGTACCATAATCAGGACACAGTTGTTGTTTTTTCTTCTTTAAAAACTTCAATGCCATTTTGCATCAAACATTTACCAGCCTCAGTATACAGCCTAAGGCACTGGTCCCACCGCCGGCTAGTAAGCTAGAAAAGCTTGCGTGCTGACCAGGCACAGTGTGATCAATCGACCTTTACAGATCCGCAATGTAATGCTCAGTGATCGGAATCAGGTGAGCCAAAATACCTATTCTTCGCAAGAAGACATAATATAGAGTGGTAGCAACCGGGTAGAAAAATACACTTTTTCTTGAATACCGGGTATTCGATATATATCCGGGTACTGGTCGTAATAGTAAACATACATGTTTTACTTACAGTGTGAGATGTTTTATGTTACTTTGTAGTAAACAGGGCTCGACTTAAGGCGTAGGTATAAGGAAGGAAGTAAAAGTTGTGAAATAGTTATCACTTTTAGATTAACATTAAACAACCCGTTCTGTAAGTAAAACATGTACATAGGTACCTATGTTGAACATTACGACTAGTATCCGGAAAAATATCTACCCTGTCGCAACCACTTTATATTATGCCCTCTTGCGAAGAATAGGTATTTTGGCTCACCTAATTCCGATCACTGGTAATGCTACTCGCCCAACTTTTCTAGCTTACTAGCCGGCGGTGGGACCAGTGCCTTAGGCGTGTGTTTCCATGCGCTCATCAAAATTACCACTTTTTTTAACCAAACTCTGCTTTAGTGTTACATTTTGTTCGTTTATATCGCAGCTCCATACAAACTTTTTCTCTCTCCAAATATTTACTCCATTCCATGTTGCTAAAATCATGCGCTAGGCTTTGTTGAATTTGCACGACTAATCCATATAATTAAGTAAAACACACAGCTATATCTTATCTTACTTTATTACCACACACATGTACACATGGCTTGATTAGGCATCATCTTTATGTTGTACACTTTCATTACTCAATCACATTTTACACTAAGTTCTAGTTCATATTTAAATCAAGAATAATTCTATGAGATTTCTCTCTGGGCAGGCACAGAAGTATCTCAATAATATAGGGTTTTGACTCACCAGATGCGGAATAAATTAAATGAAATATATATTAAAAACAATAAGGCTATCTTCTATATACCATGTTTTACTTGTCATATGTTCTGCTAACATTTCTAGCAATATGCAATGCCAAATACAACATGCTTTAGAAAAGCTCAATCATACAAAAGAAATACCTACATGTTTTCTATACTACACATACACTACTGTGGTTACAAATAATTAAAATGATCTAATATGCTTGTACTTTCAGCATACCTGAGAGGAATTGTTAAAAAATATATAATTATAATTACATAACTTAGTTTTAACTCCGTTCATTTCTCTAATGGTGCATAATTGAGAAGCTTCTCAATGAGGTCCACATGGCCGAGCAGCATGCGGCGGCAGCAGTACCTCTTCAGGCCGAGGGCATCCAATGCATCACTTAAAAAAAGAGAACTATTAACATATGTGAAGAACTTCAAAGTTCAAAGGTGTATGTGAATTCCCCAACCCGCACTTGGCAAGGCGTAGGGTAGTAAGTAAGTAAATAAATATTTATTTGTGATACACATTTTACATAATAGGTGACAATAGAATAAAAAATACAGTACACTGTGACCTACCTAAAAGGTGTACAAATGTTGAGCCTTACAAGAACTAAAATCTACAACTAATTCTAATTTTTATGAGCATTAAATTTACTGAAACTTATATTTTTATTACATATTTCACATATTTAGAAAACTTCTATCTAAAAAAAACTCATCAATGAAAGGTACCTATAATATGCTCTCTCTAAAAGTTTTAATTTTAATTTGTTTTTAAAAATTGACAAATTTAATTTCTTTAGGCTATCTGGTAAGAACTTATATATTTTGGAAGCCATGCCTAGTATACTCCATCTCAACAAAGCTGTTTTGCCAATCACGGTTTGTATTGCACGCTTCTCGAATTCATGTTTAGCCTTAAGGGAACCAGTGAGGAGTTGGATTTGACATAGACTGTGATCTCTGTATACTGCCTGTTCCCTCCTATACATAAGAGGAGGCCTGTGCCCAGCAATTGATTGATGTAAGTTCATTTATGTGTTTTTGTAACCTTTTCAGGCACACAATTCCGCGGCCAAAAGATTCCGCGACCCCCACTGCCCGCTATTTCTAACTTGACTATTTTCAATTCTAAATATTCCATATTTGTTTGTGAATTTCAAGCAACTACATGTTGTATGTTGAAAAATACTGCTCTATACTCTAATTATTAACACAAGCTGCATATATATGTATTAAGCCGAAAGTTAAGAAAAAAGACTATACATTCATGTCTTGTAAGACCTGCCTTTTATACAATTTAAGAAGGCTTTAAAAAAATGGTTGATAGAAAAATGTTTCTACAGTATTCAAGATTTCCTACAATATAAGTAGGTAGCTAGATTTAAGATGATTTTATAATTTGCATGCCTTTAAGGTAGATTTTAGTGATACCTCTATTGTACCTGTTTGTGATCTGTCTTTACCTAAAATCATGCAAATAAAGATTTTACTTACTTACTTACTTACTTCTTGATACATCACCAACACTTGCACATCTTCACATTTGTTTGCCATTAAATAGATTTGTTTGTGATACAAACGGCAAAATTCTATGTGCAGTCAGCAGCATCAATATCTGCCACAACAAAGCACGCATAAATATCTGACATGACTCTATGTCTAATGCCATAAGGATGTGTCAGATATTTTTGCCGGCTTTGTTAAATCACAATGTGTATAGCAGATATTGATGCTGGTGGAGACAAAGGAAACAATTATTAATTATTTAATTATATGCAACAACAAGGATTAGAGGTTGTAAATAAAACATACTTCCTGGAATTACTTGTGTGGGTCATAAGTCATAATTCATAATAGAAATAATTAAGACCAAATTGATTGGTTGACATATATTTTAGTAGATAAATAAACTTTACTCACCCTTCAGTGTACTCAGCTTGTAGAAGTCCGAGGTAGGCCTCCCATTTGTTGCCAATCACCTTGCCGCAAGTAAAGCAACGAATTGGGATGATCATTTTGACTTCTGTAATAAGTTCATTTAAACTTAAAACGTGTAATTAAGTAACAAAGGTGTTTTTTTAAATTATATATAAAATAACCACTTTCTCGTATATATTACACCAGTAAACATATTTTTGTAGGTTATGTTTCTTTTTAGCCGATATAAGATACAAACGAGTGACAACCCTAATATAAACTAATACTATACTTAGTAAACATTACTTACGTGCACAATATTTTATTTTGCTACGAATATGTTTACTTAATAATGAATAGTGTCTCGTTTACAAATTCTCGGACGCGACGCGACGCGAGTCGCGAAGTGACAGTGACACTGACAGCGACGAGCTGGCTTTGACGGTTGACAGCGCTCATTAAAACCATGTTGAAACCGTTTGAGCTAGTGATAAAAACTTAAGCGTAAAAACATATTAAAGTATGAATAAAAACAAGATTATTGGTAATCAAACGTATTCCAATTAAGGGGTAATATAGAGGTTGTTGCAACTTCTAGGACCAGAGGCCCTACCGCGAAACTAAAACGAATTTCGTTCGTGTATGTCCCTCTCTGATGCACTTGCTGGTTCGAGCGACAGAGATGGAGATACTCGAACGAAGTTCGTTTAAACTTCGCAGTAGCCCCTCTGATTATGCAACGTATTTCATTAGCAATACAGAGAGGTAACGCCGCCAGCGTTATGGGCTCCATGCCGCACACGGAACTGCTGGACGGGGTCTTTTTGCTATGACTGGGTTAGGTTAGTTTTTAGGGTTCCATAGTCAACAAGGAACCCTTATAGTTTCCCATGTCCGTCCGTCTGTCTGTCCGTCTTCGGCTTAGCTCCCTTACATCTAGAAAACTGCTATTCGGCGTGGGTATATAAACCAATCACGCCGACAAAACAGTAGAATAAAATCCTGGAAAAAAAAAATTGTACATCCACCTCCCCAAAAAAATTTTTGTACATGTAAATTGGTGATGTATTTTTTTTCTCGTTAAACCTGTAGTGTGGGTATGTCCCCCCCCCCCCTGCCGGCTAAATGGCTACTACTGGGGACGTGAAAAAATTCGTGGCAGTAGTACATATAATGAATTTGAAAGGAAAACTATCACAGTTAAGTAGATATAACTAGTTAACGAGTAGTAGACATAACTAGTTAACTGGTAAGAAATGCACTTAATTTTGGGTGCATATACATTGTTATTGGAATTTGAACCTTTTACCGTGGACGGTAGAGTTGCTTGATGCTGTTCGGAGATTTTCGTAATTATTTTACGTAAATAACCTACCCTGCGCGCGGCCCGACACGCACTTGGCCGCTTTTTAACTTATTTTGTAATTAATTTATTGTTTCTTCGTTTATTTTAATGATTACGTTGTTATGTTTTGTATTCGTCCCTTTTTAATATTAAGTTTTATTTTGTTTGTTTCATGTACCTTCTCTGTATAATATTAGTATGGAATTTGTATACTGTAGCTGACTGCTTCACTGAACTAATCTTAATAATGTTTATACGATGAATTCTGTATATAATAAATATTTTTATTTACCTCGACATTTTAAATATTTATAAAATAAATATTTTTAGTCACTTACAAGACAAAGCAATCCCATAAAAAACATTCCATGTAAAAATGAGGCCAAGTCTCGATACTCTTTCACTGTAAAAAGTTGTGAGATATTTTGTAGTACCAAGTCTCAGGCATTCTTATTATTCTTTATTTGCTAGCTAAATAAAATTTTATGACTTGGCCATCACACAGTACTTCATAGTTTTAGCTATGCAAAAATCCATAAATGCAGTAACGTGTGTTAATATTTTTCATTAAGTCTTAATCATGCAATCTTTTTATAGCTGTTTGGTATCTGTAGGTACATGGAACAGAACACAACAACAAAACAACAATTACAAGAATAGATGACACATGTACAAAGGCGAGCGTATCCCTGAGACGGAGTTCTTCCAGCTAACCTTTGAGCAAATGAGTGGAAAATATATATAGGCAAACCGAGACACATGTACCTTCAAAACTATTAAAATGATAAACAAAAAGAAATTGTTCATTAATTAATATACATACTATTAAATAGATACTATATATTAAATATATAACAATAAACTTAAATATATATCAGTAAAATTCTTAACATGCTAATAACAAGAAGCATTAGACGACCACAACACAACTATGAACTATCTTTAATGGTCAAGCTGAAATTTTTGAGGATAAAAGTAATGATCTCGAAAATAGCTAATTTATTGGTGATCTCTTATTTCAGATTAAAGAATAAACATTTCCACAAAATGACATTAAGTATGGAGCAATACTTGACTACAGACGACAGGCAAACGGTAAGTTTACCTTACTAGTAGTTATAATTTATTATGGTGGCACTACCCTTGGGGTTGCGTGTTCGCATTGCGTCGTGGCATCTCTTTCATTTGCCGTAGGAAAGAATAAGATGCAACACGAATATTTGGGCAAATACCGCCAATTGGAGTGCCACCATTGCATGAATTGACTGAAATTAGTTTACACACGTGTGCTACAGAATTCGATTGCTTATATTTTATTGCGTACGAGCGTTCTAAAGGATATCTGGAACACATTTGGCATTTTTGACGTTGCCAACTTGACATTGACACTTCACTGACAGTGACAGATGTGTTTGTATCTTCTTTTCTTGACGACTTGAGTCAGTGCACCAAAGAGAATATAATCACTACGTTTTGCACCTTCAGCGATTTAGGAGTTACAACAGCCGTTTTGTTGCTATGAAATAATACTATTGTGTGACTAGATAGGCATTTGATTCAGTGTGAAAGACTAAAAATAGTCTGTGAAGAGGTGTTTTGCATCTGTTTTTTCGTCAACAGTAACGTCGCTGCAAAAAATACTTTTATTTTCATCTCGAGGACAGCACGATTTGTTCATTGCTTATGAAATCGTTTACGTGAACTACCTAATATCAGTAATAAATAGTCTAACGTCGTTTTTGATGTCACAGTTGATTAAACAGCTGGGCTCTAAAATGTATCTATTCGCACAATGAGTATTGTTCGTTACTTAGTAGTCGTTAAGCTTAGACATTGTGCTCCCCCTAAGCGAGAATAATGCCGCGCTGTGTCAGTTACCGCGTAAACGGGATAATGACAAGGCTGAAATGAAATTAGAATAGAGAAGATAAAAACACTAAAATAGTATTAGATCTCTGAGGCATTTATTATTTATAATTAACTACCTACTTAAACATGGACGCGGAAGACGATATTCAGCCCTTGATTGATGAGAGAGTTGTAGAGCCCACAACATCAAGAGATCTTTATTTAGAATTGGATACACAAGAAATTCATACAGATCCAGAATTTGAGCAGGTAATATTTTCTTAATTTTAAATTTTATTAATAATTTTATTTAGTTACTAACTAAACTGCTCGCCATATATTTTTGAATATTCTATATCTATTATATTTATAGGCCTCAAGAAATTGTCTAGCTTTCTTCTAGTAGCTAATATATTTGATCTTTTGTCATTCAAGTTTTGCAATTTAGGGTTATTGTATTCTTAAGATTATACTTTGATTTTAAATTTTGTACATCCAGTCATCCATATTAAATGCTTTATCAATTTTAAAATGTAAAGCACATCCAGGTCAATTGCAAAGCAAATTTTGAAGTTTTGGAAGACAAAACTTTATTTTATCAGAAAATAACTTCATTCCTTTGATCGAATTTAAACTTTCGTGAAATAATACTTATAATTACATGGTTCAACTCGCATATTAAATGTCACTATGAAGGGTGACATGTCTTGACATTTAATACGTGAGTTGAACCATGTAATTTAGTATTAGTATTATAATTAGGATACTGCCGGCAACTTTTTAAGAATATCAAAATATTCTTAAAAAGTTGCCGGCAGTATCCTAGCTATGCCATATAGAAAAGACTTGAAAGGTTCAATGTTAAAATTATAAGTACAGCTGTATTGTTTACTGCCAGCAAATGTGTGAATAAAAACATATTTTCATCTACTTCCAACCATTATTTTATAAAAATAACAATCATACAGTTCATTTCATAAATATATGTACATTCCCAAAGTTCAAAAACATCTGCATATATTATGCCCTTAACAATAAAGTTGTGTTCACATATTTTTCATCGCCATGTCTGTGCACATATTTTCGAACTGGACTGTACCTAAAAATGAAGAGATTCCCTGAAGCACTATGACATCACTGTGTAGTGTGTACAGAGTACAGATAGCCTTTTGATGCAACAAATTCGCTATCAATGAGGCTGGTTACAGAGTAGGCTTATCTCAACATTACAATTTAACAATATAATGCTGATCAATATGTAACCAGGCATTATATTTCTTATCAAGTAATTAACCGGCGTGCATTAGTCATATCAGAACTTATTTCAATTTATAGTTTAATAGCCGTCCGCGTATTACAATGAACGCAGGTTCTTTTAAATACCGCATTGGTGGCAAACAAGGACTGCCCTCTTGAAGGTCAATGCAGCCTTTGGACACTTGAATGGCAACGCGCATGTAACAACTTGTGATTGCCAATCCTAACAGGCAGTTCTGTGGGATGAAATATATGTCCTATATGTCTGTATGTCCATCTGAAGGTCCATTTATAATACGAGTGCAGATTTGTGCTGTATTTCTCCCTATTGGCCTCTTAGCTATGTTGAACATGACCAATACAATGTGGAGTGGATGTTGAAAAAAGTTGGGATCCCATATTTTACCAACAAACGTTTCACCAATTCTATTATGAATAATGTACTCATACTATTTTGTGTCTATAGATAGACATTTTGACTTGTAAAAGTGCCGTCGTGCGTGGCCTACTTGCTGAATAAATATTTGGAATTTGTTTTTTTTTTGACCAAATGCATTGTTTCGCCGAATTTTCATTTCATCGATTTTTTTAGCCCATTGGATTAGGTAAGGTTGGTAATAATACCAACCTTACCTGATATAAATCAATCCTGAAAAGTTTAGTTTCTGAAAAATAAATGTTTTTGATGTAATGAAAATTTGGCCAAACATTCAGTCGATGAAACGTTTGTGGGTAACTCATAACGAAGAAGGTTTACCTTTTATATATATATTTTTTTCAAATATGGAAAAACTGAATTGACAAAAAAATCCTATAAAATTATTGAAGCAGGCTCACAAAATGTCACGAGAATCGGTTGAGAAATGCGACCTGCAGAGGACAAGAGCAGGACAGCCAGACATATGAAAGAATTTTTGTCCAAGCTGAAACGGAGAATTTCGTTCGCTTCGCTCGCTTGTTCAATTAGATTTACACACACTAAATCATAAGTTTATAACATAATCAAATTCTCTTATTTACCCTTTTCCTGGTGATTTAATTTTATGCTCATCCAAATTTGCTTTCAGTATTTTTACACGTCATAAAAGTGAGGACAGGAGTGAACGAATATTTACTATTATATCAGATCTACCCTTCAATACCCGGTGGCTCCCTAGGGAGCCAGCCCATATGAAAATACTACCAACTTTTGACGCTCCCCTTGGAGCCGCAGGATTCGATGGGTTTGGGCTTGAAGAGGATGAATGGAAGGTTAACAAAGAATTTGTATGAAGATGTATGATAAAGAGTGTATGAAGGAATGACTTCCTCTCCAAAGTAATAGGATCAGACAAAACTTTTCCCCCATTTCACTCCCTCAGGGGATGATTTCCGGGATAAAAACTATCCTATGTCCTTCCCCGGGATTCAAACTATCTCCATACCAAATTTCATATCAAGCGGTTCAGCGGTTTAAGCCTGAAGAGGTAACTGACAGACAGACAGACACACTTTAACATTTATAATATTAGTGTGGATTGTCAGGTAGTATACGGGTACCGGAGGAGCAGATGGCGGACCAACCTGGTGCACTTCTTCTCGGTGCTGTTCTGCGGGGTGCCGGCGCTGGTGTTCCACTGGTGCCCCACCTGGTATCTGTTCGCGACCTGCACAAGGGCCTGCTTCCAGCTCGCCGACCAGGTCTTGGTGGTGGTAAGATCTTTTGTTACTACTCATCTTATCAATCTTGGTTGCATTCTGATCGAATCTGAAGGCCGCTTCAAGTCGCGCGAGGACCTGTAACTCTCCTAAACGGCTACTGTCGTAGACAACAACTGTGATCAGCGGCTTAACAGATCCTCCAGAGCATGAAAGCGCTCTGTTAGGAATGTCTCAAAGCGGGAAATATCTATGCTATGGTAACATCAGGTAGTATACTGGAGAAGCAGATGGCAATGGCACTGCTTCTCGGTGCTGTTCTGCGGGGTGCCGGCGCTGGTGTTCCACTGGTGCCCCACCTGGCACCTGTTCGCAACCTGTACAAGGGCCTGCTTCCACCTCGCCGACCAGGTCTTAGTGATGGTAAGATATTTGGTTGCGCCTTAACTTTGTATGATTTTGGTTGCATTCTGAAAGAACCTGAGGCTCGCTCCAAGGCGCGCGATGGCCTGTAACTTTCTTACGATCATTGTCGTAGACAACAACCTGGTTCACGCCTTAACACAGCCTGCAAAAAAAATGGAATGGAATGGTGCGCAGTAAGGAACCACTCAAGGTTGGTATTTCATCTCTGTATTATGTTGGTTATGCTGAAAGAACGTGACGTGGGTGGGGTCCGCTCTAGTCCCAGAATAAATTTCATTTTTGGTACAAGCTTTTATTCCGACTGTAGGTACTTTTCTGTATACTATCATCAACTACTCATTGAGACGATTCTAACGAACCCAAACACAATGGGGTTACGTCGGTTAAGTACTGAATTCCCATGGCCACCTTCTGTCTCCATCATCAGATCAGCTCGATTGTACCATAAAATTGAATTGTCATCCAAACTATACTTACACCCAAAATTTCAGTTTAATCGGTCACCGGGAAGTGGGTCAAATTTAACTTGCAAGATTTGGTTACATACTAACAGGACAAGTTAATATAAAGCTTGTAATAATTCATTTGCACATTTTTCTTTCAGGAAACATACCAAAAGAAATGCAAAACAAGCTACATACACAAAATTATCGAGAAGACTATAGCCGACACAAGGTAAGATTTACTTGGATTGCAGTGACAAGAAGATCCAAACGATTGATACTAATTATACTACATACATAGTGTACTAGCGTAAGTTAATCCTTCAGCAACGTCAGCGTCAAAACAACCGAGGTTAAGTCTTGTTTGGTAAAACAAAGTTTTCTGTTACGTTTAACAGTGGCTTGTGGAACGAGGGTTTTGCCGACGAGGTGGGTGAGAAAGTGCCACACAAGGGCGGAGACCTGTACACGCCGCTACACCTGGACGATGGCACCACGCTTAGTGAGTACACCTTGTGACCATGATTAGGTAGTAACTGGCCATTTAGGGCATTATATTTTAAGGTGAACGGTACATTGATAATCGCTGCTGTGTATCAGTTTATGTAGGCTTTTTTTATTTTTTTATTAACCTATATTGTGTCCCACTGCTGGTGCAGCTGCTGGCTATCAAGGTCGTCCCGCCGTCTACTTTTCGGTCTGCCTCTAACTCGGAAGCCATCCTGTGGAAGCCATTCGGTGGCTAATTTGGCCCATCGCTCCGCGTGCATCCGGCAGGCATGTCCAGCCCAGTCCCACTTTAGCTTCGCGGTCTTAGCACCCACATCTACGATGCCAGTTTTGGCACGCAGCTCCGTGTTCCTGATCCGATCGATCCTACGAACTCCGAGTATGCTGCGTTTCATTGCTCGCTGGCAAATCTTGAGTCGGGACTTTTGGGCTTCTGTTAGTAACCAAGTTTGGGCGCCATAGGTTAGGATAGGCAGGATACACATATGGAAGAGCTTGCGCTTCAGTGTCAAAGGAAGGAGGTTATGAAGGTTAATCATAGTTAATAATAAATGAAATGATCCTTCAAGCGTATTCCCGGCTGTACCCTAAATTAGCCGGGAATCCGTTTTGGCACTTAATCCCAAGATTTAGCGTAAGTAGTAGCTTTATGAAAGCGACTGCCATCCGACCTTTCAACACAGGGAAAACTAGATCTTGTTTGAGAGTGAGAGTTTGACGTTGCCATGCTTTTATTGATGTTTAAAAATAAATGAAATACCCAAGTTATTAAATAAGGATTTAATAATCACGTATGTTTTGTAAACGGGAAAAGACTAACAATAGTATAAAATTAACGCAGCGGGGCTTTGTCTGCATGGAACCGTGATAAAAACTGTCCTATATTTTAATCCAGGCTATAAACAATTTTGGCGCAAAATTTCAAACAAATCGGTTGAGCCGTTTAAACGTGATTGCGTAATAAACATCGAAACATCTAAACATCCAAACTTTCGCATTTATAATATAGCAGGAATAGGAAAATAATAGGATGTCAATACAACTGTATTATATTCACTGAAAATCAGCGTCGTGGCTCGCCATGCTCCACTCCTTTTTGAGACCACCCTTAACATTGTACTTCTTTTTATTATATATTTTTTTCCTATTTTTAAGCAGTTTGTATGTAATGTTGTGGTTGTGTTTTTCAAATAAATAAATTATTCATTCATTCATTCGTTCCAGACGTAGACACCTACCGCTACTTCAAGCACAAGAAACAATTCCTCGTATGGGACGGTTCGCGCGCCGCGTGGTCCTTGCTCACGGGGGTGGAGAGCGGCGCCACCTGTGCCCAGCTGCACGCCATGGGGGCAGCTTCGCCTGGTGCTGAGAAGAGAGCTCGCATGTAAGTATACATACGACTATTGCGAATAGTTCTCTCTCGGTAGTCTCTACAGACTACATGGTGGTTATCAAGTGAGCGTCTTGCAAAGAACTCGGGCACATCCGCGGGGTAAAATGTAGGCGTGTGAAAACATTATTACTACATACAAACTTACAAAGCTACGACCTCACCAATTTTCCCTCTTTTTATAACATTAGTGTAGCAATATAGATTATGTTTCTGAGTGCCGACCTTCTAAATAATGCATCTCAATATTTTTTTTTCCAGGCTTAACATCTACGGACTGAATGAGATCACGGTGCCCGTGCAGAGCATACTGACGCTCGTACTCCTGGAGGTGGTGAATCCGTTCTACGTGTTCCAGATCTTCACTATCGCCGTGTGGCTGGCCGAGCCGTACTACTACTATTGCGGGGCTGTCGTGCTCATGTCTACGTTCGGTGTGGCCACGTCTGTTATACAGACCAAGAGGGTGAGTTCATGTACTGTTAGCAGACACTATACTATTATAAAACTCCCATACAAAAAAAAACAAGAATGTGATGAATGTAAAATATAGAACACTGTGTTGCACTTATCTGGCATGATTAGTGAGGCAGAGATCAAACGGAGTAGCACTTGACTGTACGTAGTTGTGACCTGTTCGAATAGATATTACACATTTATGTAACACTAATAAAACAAAAGGGTCGCGTGTAATGGCTTAACCCTTTCACCGCCACAGTCGGCCATAGCCGACAACGCAAAATCGTGACTACGACGCCACAGTCGGCGCTGGCCGACAAACATTTTTTCATGAATACCTATTGAAAAACAGTCCATTTGAAGGTGGCGTTATTTCTTTACCCATTTTAATTTTACCCCCGTGGCGTCAGTGGCACAGCGTATTGCTTCGCCGTCGGGCGGTGAAAAGGTTAATGTGCGACAGAGTGGTCGCGTTAGTGGCTATAATGTGCGGCTTTTCTCAAGTTTTATTACCTATACCCAACTTAAATGCCTTCATTCCAGAATCAAGAATGCCTGCGCGCCACAGTGGAGGCGCACGCGTCGGTACAACTGCTAGACGGGCGTTCAGTGGACTCGCGGGCCGTGGCCCCGGGTGACGTCATCGCGCTGCCGCCGCACGGGTGTGTGATGCTGAGCGACTGTGTGCTGTTGGCTGGCTCGGCCATCGTTAATGAGAGCATGCTTACCGGTATGATAGTTATTTATATTGTTATAAGTTAAAGCCTGCTCGCCACTGTAGAAGCGCACGCGTCGGTACAACTGCTAGACGGGCGTTCAGTGGACTCGCGGGCCGTGGCCCCGGGTGACGTCATCGCGCTGCCGCCGCACGGGTGTGTGATGCTGAGCGACTGTGTGCTGTTGGCTGGCTCGGCCATCGTTAATGAGAGCATGCTTACCGGTATGATAGTTATTTATATTGTTATAAGTTAAAGCCTGCTCGCCACTGTAGAAGCGCACGCGTCGGTACAACTGCTAGACGGGCGTTCAGTGGACTCGCGGGCCGTGGCCCCGGGTGACGTCATCGCGCTGCCGCCGCACGGGTGTGTGATGCTGAGCGACTGTGTGCTGTTGGCTGGCTCGGCCATCGTTAATGAGAGCATGCTTACCGGTATGATAGTTATTTATATTGTTATAAGTTAAAGCCTGCTCGCCACTGTAGAAGCGCACGCGTCGGTACAACTGCTAGACGGGCGTTCAGTGGACTCGCGGGCCGTGGCCCCGGGTGACGTCATCGCGCTGCCGCCGCACGGGTGTGTGATGCTGAGCGACTGTGTGCTGTTGGCTGGCTCGGCCATCGTTAATGAGAGCATGCTTACCGGTATGATAGTTATTTATATTGTTATAAGTTAAAGCCTGCTCGCCACTGTAGAAGCGCACGCGTCGGTACAACTGCTAGACGGGCGTTCAGTGGACTCGCGGGCCGTGGCCCCGGGTGACGTCATCGCGCTGCCGCCGCACGGGTGTGTGATGCTGAGCGACTGTGTGCTGTTGGCTGGCTCGGCCATCGTTAATGAGAGCATGCTTACCGGTATGATAGTTATTTATATTGTTATAAGTTAAAGCCTGCTCGCCACTGTAGAAGCGCACGCGTCGGTACAACTGCTAGACGGGCGTTCAGTGGACTCGCGGGCCGTGGCCCCGGGTGACGTCATCGCGCTGCCGCCGCACGGGTGTGTGATGCTGAGCGACTGTGTGCTGTTGGCTGGCTCGGCCATCGTTAATGAGAGCATGCTTACCGGTATGATAGTTATTTATATTGTTATAAGTTAAAGCCTGCTCGCCACTGTAGAAGCGCACGCGTCGGTACAACTGCTAGACGGGCGTTCAGTGGACTCGCGGGCCGTGGCCCCGGGTGACGTCATCGCGCTGCCGCCGCACGGGTGTGTGATGCTGAGCGACTGTGTGCTGTTGGCTGGCTCGGCCATCGTTAATGAGAGCATGCTTACCGGTATGATAGTTATTTATATTGTTATAAGTTAAAGCCTGCTCGCCACTGTAGAAGCGCACGCGTCGGTACAACTGCTAGACGGGCGTTCAGTGGACTCGCGGGCCGTGGCCCCGGGTGACGTCATCGCGCTGCCGCCGCACGGGTGTGTGATGCTGAGCGACTGTGTGCTGTTGGCTGGCTCGGCCATCGTTAATGAGAGCATGCTTACCGGTATGATAGTTATTTATATTGTTATAAGTTAAAGCCTGCTCGCCACTGTAGAAGCGCACGCGTCGGTACAACTGCTAGACGGGCGTTCAGTGGACTCGCGGGCCGTGGCCCCGGGTGACGTCATCGCGCTGCCGCCGCACGGGTGTGTGATGCTGAGCGACTGTGTGCTGTTGGCTGGCTCGGCCATCGTTAATGAGAGCATGCTTACCGGTATGATAGTTATTTATATTGTTATAAGTTAAAGCCTGCTCGCCACTGTAGAAGCGCACGCGTCGGTACAACTGCTAGACGGGCGTTCAGTGGACTCGCGGGCCGTGGCCCCGGGTGACGTCATCGCGCTGCCGCCGCACGGGTGTGTGATGCTGAGCGACTGTGTGCTGTTGGCTGGCTCGGCCATAGTTAATGAGAGCATGCTTACCGGTATGATAGTTATTTATATTGTTATAAGTTAAAGCCTGCTCGCCACTGTAGAAGCGCACGCGTCGGTACAACTGCTAGACGGGCGTTCAGTGGACTCGCGGGCCGTGGCCCCGGGTGACGTCATCGCGCTGCCGCCGCACGGGTGTGTGATGCTGAGCGACTGTGTGCTGTTGGCTGGCTCGGCCATCGTTAATGAGAGCATGCTTACCGGTATGATAGTTATTTATATTGTTATAAGTTAAAGCCTGCTCGCCACTGTAGAAGCGCACGCGTCGGTACAACTGCTAGACGGGCGTTCAGTGGACTCGCGGGCCGTGGCCCCGGGTGACGTCATCGCGCTGCCGCCGCACGGGTGTGTGATGCTGAGCGACTGTGTGCTGTTGGCTGGCTCGGCCATCGTTAATGAGAGCATGCTTACCGGTATGATAGTTATTTATATTGTTATAAGTTAAAGCCTGCTCGCCACTGTAGAAGCGCACGCGTCGGTACAACTGCTAGACGGGCGTTCAGTGGACTCGCGGGCCGTGGCCCCGGGTGAC
This sequence comes from Epinotia bilunana, assembly GCA_947049275.1. Lineage (NCBI taxonomy): Eukaryota > Metazoa > Arthropoda > Insecta > Lepidoptera > Tortricidae > Epinotia > Epinotia bilunana. The sequence goes on along the minus strand of OX346275.1, from coordinate 7,901,555 downwards.
GTCATCGCGCTGCCGCCGCACGGGTGTGTGATGCTGAGCGACTGTGTGCTGTTGGCTGGCTCGGCCATCGTTAATGAGAGCATGCTTACCGGTATGATAGTTATTTATATTGTTATAAGTTAAAGCCTGCTCGCCACTGTAGAAGCGCACGCGTCGGTACAACTGCTAGACGGGCGTTCAGTGGACTCGCGGGCCGTGGCCCCGGGTGACGTCATCGCGCTGCCGCCGCACGGGTGTGTGATGCTGAGCGACTGTGTGCTGTTGGCTGGCTCGGCCATCGTTAATGAGAGCATGCTTACCGGTATGATAGTTATTTATATTGTTATAAGTTAAAGCCTGCTCGCCACTGTAGAAGCGCACGCGTCGGTACAACTGCTAGACGGGCGTTCAGTGGACTCGCGGGCCGTGGCCCCGGGTGACGTCATCGCGCTGCCGCCGCACGGGTGTGTGATGCTGAGCGACTGTGTGCTGTTGGCTGGCTCGGCCATCGTTAATGAGAGCATGCTTACCGGTATGATAGTTATTTATATTGTTATAAGTTAAAGCCTGCTCGCCACTGTAGAAGCGCACGCGTCGGTACAACTGCTAGACGGGCGTTCAGTGGACTCGCGGGCCGTGGCCCCGGGTGACGTCATCGCGCTGCCGCCGCACGGGTGTGTGATGCTGAGCGACTGTGTGCTGTTGGCTGGCTCGGCCATCGTTAATGAGAGCATGCTTACCGGTATGATAGTTATTTATATTGTTATAAGTTAAAGCCTGCTCGCCACTGTAGAAGCGCACGCGTCGGTACAACTGCTAGACGGGCGTTCAGTGGACTCGCGGGCCGTGGCCCCGGGTGACGTCATCGCGCTGCCGCCGCACGGGTGTGTGATGCTGAGCGACTGTGTGCTGTTGGCTGGCTCGGCCATCGTTAATGAGAGCATGCTTACCGGTATGATAGTTATTTATATTGTTATAAGTTAAAGCCTGCTCGCCACTGTAGAAGCGCACGCGTCGGTACAACTGCTAGACGGGCGTTCAGTGGACTCGCGGGCCGTGGCCCCGGGTGACGTCATCGCGCTGCCGCCGCACGGGTGTGTGATGCTGAGCGACTGTGTGCTGTTGGCTGGCTCGGCCATCGTTAATGAGAGCATGCTTACCGGTATGATAGTTATTTATATTGTTATAAGTTAAAGCCTGCTCGCCACTGTAGAAGCGCACGCGTCGGTACAACTGCTAGACGGGCGTTCAGTGGACTCGCGGGCCGTGGCCCCGGGTGACGTCATCGCGCTGCCGCCGCACGGGTGTGTGATGCTGAGCGACTGTGTGCTGTTGGCTGGCTCGGCCATCGTTAATGAGAGCATGCTTACCGGTATGATAGTTATTTATATTGTTATAAGTTAAAGCCTGCTCGCCACTGTAGAAGCGCACGCGTCGGTACAACTGCTAGACGGGCGTTCAGTGGACTCGCGGGCCGTGGCCCCGGGTGACGTCATCGCGCTGCCGCCGCACGGGTGTGTGATGCTGAGCGACTGTGTGCTGTTGGCTGTCTCGGCCATCGTTAATGAGAGCATGCTTACCGGTATGATAGTTATTTATATTGTTATAAGTTAAAGCCTGCTCGCCACTGTAGAAGCGCACGCGTCGGTACAACTGCTAGACGGGCGTTCAGTGGACTCGCGGGCCGTGGCCCCGGGTGACGTCATCGCGCTGCCGCCGCACGGGTGTGTGATGCTGAGCGACTGTGTGCTGTTGGCTGGCTCGGCCATCGTTAATGAGAGCATGCTTACCGGTATGATAGTTATTTATATTGTTATAAGTTAAAGCCTGCTCGCCACTGTAGAAGCGCACGCGTCGGTACAACTGCTAGACGGGCGTTCAGTGGACTCGCGGGCCGTGGCCCCGGGTGACGTCATCGCGCTGCCGCCGCACGGGTGTGTGATGCTGAGCGACTGTGTGCTGTTGGCTGGCTCGGCCATCGTTAATGAGAGCATGCTTACCGGTATGATAGTTATTTATATTGTTATAAGTTAAAGCCTGCTCGCCACTGTAGAAGCGCACGCGTCGGTACAACTGCTAGACGGGCGTTCAGTGGACTCGCGGGCCGTGGCCCCGGGTGACGTCATCGCGCTGCCGCCGCACGGGTGTGTGATGCTGAGCGACTGTGTGCTGTTGGCTGGCTCGGCCATCGTTAATGAGAGCATGCTTACCGGTATGATAGTTATTTATATTGTTATAAGTTAAAGCCTGCTCGCCACTGTAGAAGCGCACGCGTCGGTACAACTGCTAGACGGGCGTTCAGTGGACTCGCGGGCCGTGGCCCCGGGTGACGTCATCGCGCTGCCGCCGCACGGGTGTGTGATGCTGAGCGACTGTGTGCTGTTGGCTGGCTCGGCCATCGTTAATGAGAGCATGCTTACCGGTATGATAGTTATTTATATTGTTATAAGTTAAAGCCTGCTCGCCACTGTAGAAGCGCACGCGTCGGTACAACTGCTAGACGGGCGTTCAGTGGACTCGCGGGCCGTGGCCCCGGGTGACGTCATCGCGCTGCCGCCGCACGGGTGTGTGATGCTGAGCGACTGTGTGCTGTTGGCTGGCTCGGCCATCGTTAATGAGAGCATGCTTACCGGTATGATAGTTATTTATATTGTTATAAGTTAAAGCCTGCTCGCCACTGTAGAAGCGCACGCGTCGGTACAACTGCTAGACGGGCGTTCAGTGGACTCGCGGGCCGTGGCCCCGGGTGACGTCATCGCGCTGCCGCCGCACGGGTGTGTGATGCTGAGCGACTGTGTGCTGTTGGCTGGCTCGGCCATCGTTAATGAGAGCATGCTTACCGGTATGATAGTTATTTATATTGTTATAAGTTAAAGCCTGCTCGCCACTGTAGAAGCGCACGCGTCGGTACAACTGCTAGACGGGCGTTCAGTGGACTCGCGGGCCGTGGCCCCGGGTGACGTCATCGCGCTGCCGCCGCACGGGTGTGTGATGCTGAGCGACTGTGTGCTGTTGGCTGGCTCGGCCATCGTTAATGAGAGCATGCTTACCGGTATGATAGTTATTTATATTGTTATAAGTTAAAGCCTGCTCGCCACTGTAGAAGCGCACGCGTCGGTACAACTGCTAGACGGGCGTTCAGTGGACTCGCGGGCCGTGGCCCCGGGTGACGTCATCGCGCTGCCGCCGCACGGGTGTGTGATGCTGAGCGACTGTGTGCTGTTGGCTGGCTCGGCCATCGTTAATGAGAGCATGCTTACCGGTATGATAGTTATTTATATTGTTATAAGTTAAAGCCTGCTCGCCACTGTAGAAGCGCACGCGTCGGTACAACTGCTAGACGGGCGTTCAGTGGACTCGCGGGCCGTGGCCCCGGGTGACGTCATCGCGCTGCCGCCGCACGGGTGTGTGATGCTGAGCGACTGTGTGCTGTTGGCTGGCTCGGCCATCGTTAATGAGAGCATGCTTACCGGTATGATAGTTATTTATATTGTTATAAGTTAAAGCCTGCTCGCCACTGTAGAAGCGCACGCGTCGGTACAACTGCTAGACGGGCGTTCAGTGGACTCGCGAGTCGTGGCCCCGGGTGACGTCATCGCTAAAATATAGCATATGGCCATTCGGAAAACCAGGCAAACCTAAAAAGTTTCAATATTAGGCTTTTCGTCATTATAATATTATTAAAGGCCTTTATGATTTTTGAATAAATAAGTTAAAGTTAAAAAGAGTTCGATGTTTTATTACTGTCATTTGCATTTGCGTGTTAGTTTGTCTATCTTTCTGTTCCTGATCTCAACTCAATTGCTCATCTCAACTCAACAAAGTATTTCCATCCATACTAATATTATAAATGCGAAAGTGTGTCTGTCTGTCTGTCTGTCTGTTACCTCTTCACGCTTAAACCGCTGAACCGATTGAGATGAAATTTGGTATGGAGGGAGTTTGAATCCCGGGGAAGGACATAGGATAGTTTTTATCCCGGAAATCATCCCCTGAGGGGGTGAAATGGGGACTGAAAGTTTGTATCGAGCTACGATATAAACGAGTTTCACGCGGACGGAGTCGCGGGCAGAAGCTAGTACATACATAAATACATATAAATTGAGATATATGTAATGTAATAGCTATCAAACTCTCTTCCTCATTTGTCTACACATTTCTCTTACTCATTTTCTACACGACACGACATCAGATTCCGGGTTATTTGTCTGAAAATGTGGCCCCTTTCGTATGACTTCATGTCTTGTCGCATTGTAAAAAATACGCTTTTCTACACGACACGACGACATCAGATTCCGGGTTATTTTTCTGAAAATATGGCCCCTTTCGTATGACTTTATGTCTTGTCGCATTGTAAAAAATACGCTCCGATTGTATCACACTAATCAAATGCTAGAACAACGAAAGTTTAGTTGCGGGGTATCGGTTCTAACTAGCGCAGCCTGAGACAAGCTGTTTACACCGTTGCTATGCACACTTAGTTACCAATCAATTTATACGACAAGACGGCTCTGTCCTAAGTCATTCGAATCGAACAACCGTTATCTAGTTTATACTAGTGACAGCGCCATCTAGCGGTCCACAAAAGCTAAATCGTCTTAAACACAAGCTTTATGCAGCACCAAAAAGAACCGCGTTAGCCCTGACGGCGAGTCTTTAAAGCTCGGCCGAGCTCTAACTCGCAGCACTAGCCCTAACATGCGCTTTGTTCCAGGGGAATCCGTTCCAGTGACGAAGACTGCGCTGCTGCGAGTAGACAAGCCGTTTGACTTCAAGGAGAACGCTTCAAGCGTACTGTTCTGCGGTACTAGGGTCATACAGACCCGGTACTACAACAACGAGCCAGTACGGTGAGCACAACACAATACAATAAAAATATTATTTACTGCACACCTCACACATATAAAGCAGGGACTGATTTCGGTTACGGTTTTACCGGTATTCTATTACGGTACCGTAATGGTGTAAAGGTTTCGCGCGCCGTGCCTACATAACGGTACCGTAACCGTTTTGAAATATCGGTTACCGGTATCGATTAAAGGTAACCGAAACCTTAGTTATTCTTATTCTTATTCTTTGTAATACCGGTTCGAAACCGTTATCATAAAGGTTACCGTAAAAATAAGCGAACTTACACTTACACAGACAATTTCTTCCAAGAGGAACGAACGAACGAACCAATCAAAAAGTATCAGAACAGAACCGACAAAACTGAAAGACAAAACGACAGCGGCGGTGGTTTGGCAACGACGCCAAAAGCGAAAAAAAATTTTTTTTTTTTATCGGTTACCTTCAAAAAGCGGTTACGGTACCGAAAAAAATAAAGGTTACCGAAACCGCTATTTGAAAACCGATATGACGTCATATCGGTTATAAAACATACCGGTATTTTTCGGTTATGCAGTCCCTGATACAAAGCAGAAACAGAATTATACACAGAGAGCACTTGTAGGAACTAAGAAACGGATCTCATCTGATAAGAGGACCCGCGGGGCTGTGACGCTAATGACACCGAGACGGGACTCGAGACGAGAAAATCTACCCTTCTTTCTCTTTTGGCTAAGTGCGAATGATACAGCAGTCTTTAAGTCGCGCGACGTGACTTGGAAGCAAGTTGTGCAAGCCCCTGACTTACGAACGGAAACAGCAGTTAAAAAAAACAAAAAATTATACTACTGGCTGGCTATGAAATGAAAACTATAACTTTTAATATATAAGCGCATTACAAAAATAACGTTTTATACTCGATCGGAAATCCTGTATTTCGAAGCAGATGCCTAATTGCCTTCGAGAAACTTATAACTGTAACCTCCTCAAGGCCTCCATCAGGCAAAGGTGACGTAATGGCAACAAAGCTTTTAAATTGGTCAATAAATAACTTGTATCATCCAGGGCGTTGGTCCTGCGGACCGGATACAACACGAGCAAGGGCCAGCTGGTCCGCAGCATCCTGTACCCGACACCGGCCGACTTCAAGTTCGACCGCGACTCTTACAAGTTCATCATCATACTGGCGGTCATCGCCCTGCTGGGGCTCGCGTACACTGTGGCCCTCAAGGTGAGTCCTCCGTAGCCGCCCGCCAAGGTGTCCTGACCCCGCATCATGGTCGGCCTTATCACGCGATAAGTGACAAGATAGGAGCGTTGTCTCGTTCTATCGAACGGTGTCTGCCAGTGACGGACGCTCTATCTTGTGATGTGACAAGGCCGAATAAGACATAATAAGGCCGACCATGATACGGGGTCTGGGCAGCTAAACTAGCATCTTTCCTCGACCCCGGCCGACTTCGAGTTCGCCATCAGACTGACAAGATGATCACAAATCATAATCCTCCCAGCGTTTTCCTGGTGGTCACCCTAAATTTACGAAGGCGACTGCTATCTGACCTTCCAACCCAGAGGGAAAACTAGACCTAGTTTGCTTTTAAACCGGTTTCTTCACGATGTTTTCCGGGTTTCGAATCTATGAACTTCATCTTGAAGGTCGCGTGCCTTACCGCTTAGCTAACCAAATCATCGTCATCATCATCACATCAGCCGAAAGACGTCCACTGCTGGACATAGGCCTCCCCCAAAGAGTGCCACCTGCGCTACCCGCATCCAGCGGACTCCCGCGACCTTTACCAGGTCATCAGCAAACCCCGGGGTTTTCGGTGCGGGCATGAATGACATTAGCCAAAGAATAGGTATTGACTTAAAAAACAGAATGTACTTACCTACTGCATAATTAATTGAATAAAAAGATATTTATTAAAAAAAACATACGTAATATTAGAAATGGAAAGTGTATTTATTTATTGGTTTATTTGAAAATATTTCATTTAACTACGCTTACGAAGCCGCGGGTAACATCTAGTATAATATCAAATAGAATGGTCAGTAACAACAACCTATCAATACATCTCCAAATTAAACTTGAGCGTAAAAGGACAAAGTATTTTTAATAAACTAAATTTGGTCTTATATAAGATTCTGGTTATAGCATACTAAAAACTATGAATGAATTGTTACAAGGCAAAAAAATAGGACTGCAATTGCTAATAAATCGTGCAACAATAGACTTCTTAAAAAAATGCAACTTTTACGACTGCCGACGTAGAAAGATCGTTCAGTTTGTTGAAATGGATATTTACAGCTAGACGCCGAAGCTTATCTGTTCCAAATGTAGAAAAAAATGAATTGTTTATTCTGAAAATCGTGTCAACTACTAATTGACGGCAGGTAGTGAATTAACATTATTTTTATTATTATCTCGTAAGGCTTGGTAGAAATGCTAAACTTAAGTTAAAATAAAATTGTATAGTTTGTTTACAATTCGCAGGAAGGTATTTATTAATTATCTCTACTCTTTCTCAAGTTATTCCCGCACCGAAAACCCCGGGGTTTGGTCATCAGTCCACCTTGTCCAACCCACGCCGCGCCTTCCGGTACGTGGTCGCCACTCTAGAACCTTTCCGCCCCAACGGCCATCGGTTCCAAACCAAATATCTGCGGCTAACCAAATATCTGAACGTAACTACTGTTAAGATATTTTTCTGCAGTCCGTATACGTAAACATGAATCAAATAGACGTAACAACTTATAAATAGATGTTAACAACAGGCGGTCCGTATTGCAGTAATGAACATAAACGTTTCAGAGGCTCTAGTATAAGTTTAGCCGAAACAAAACTTTACGATCGCGTTTGCGTTTTACCCCTAATTTGTATGGGATTTGACAGATAAACGCGAACGCGGCGGTCGTAACGTTTTGTTTCGGTAAAACTTATACTAGAGCCTCAGAACTCGTCCTAATATTAATCAAGTAATCTTTACAAGAAAATCGTGTCGATGCTGGGCCGACTTAGGGGAAGTACCAACAGCATTCTGGGTGTCATTGCAGACCGGTATGACTGCCCCCCAATCTTGTCGCACTGGGTCGGGCAGATGAAGTCTGTTGCACTATTGGTGGGCAAATTGAATACCTAGTTATAATTTAATTATATAATTATATGTTAGTATAATATAATACTAACATACAGTACGATTACTGTTAGTTAAGACCTGACAGATGGATTGCCTTCATTTAATTTTCAACTTTAATCTTATACAAATAAAATAGTTATTACTAAATCGGTAGATGTGGGTAACAGTATTCTGAAAAATGCTTTATCTATATGAAATTAAAGTTGAAAATTAAATGAAGGCAATCCATCTGTCAGGTCTTAACTAACAGTAATCGTACTGTACCTAGGTTAAGTAAAATACTAAGAGTTTATTATTATTATAATTATTTACCCATTTCCCCAGGCCTACCGCCACCTAACACCTGGCGACATCGCCCTCAAAGCCCTCGACATAATAACTATAGTGGTTCCGCCGGCGTTGCCCGCCGCCATGACAGTAGGCCGGCTTTACGCGGTGTCGCGCCTGAAGCGCGCGCGGGTCGCCTGCCTCAACACCAGGGCCGTCAACGTTAGCGGCTCGCTCGACTGCATCTGTTTCGATAAGGTACTTATGTCACACATATATCCCACATTTGTTCCACATACTTCCCATATATTATGTCCCACATATGTCCCGAATAAGTCCGGCTTTTGTGCCACATATTTAGCACATTTTTCCCCTATTAAAAGGCATCCTTCTCTTCAATGGAGATATACCATTCTAAATTGGAACAGAGTTGCATTTGTTTCGTTCGATTTCAATACAAAATAAACTACTCCATTTCCTGTAGGTACGTCTAGCACAACTTGCTGTTCATTCGCTTCGCCCGCGACTGAGCGTCTCCTGTCTTACTCGCACCGTGCAAATTAGAAAAAGGAGGGTAGATCTTTCTCGACTCGCGTCGCGGCGCGGCGTCAGTTGTGCTAGCCCCCGTGGTATAGTTTATTCAAACCATTGCCAGTTTTTCTTGTATGTAGGGCTCTTGGCTGACCAGCCGATTAATATTGTTGAATGTTTCAGACAGGAACACTGACAGAAGACGGTATGGACATGTGGGGCTGCATCCCCGTCAGTACAGCCGTGTCTCCAGTACGCTTGTCGCGCCCCTGTCGCGACCCGCGCCAGCTCAACGACCTGCACGACCTGAAGCTCGGCATGGCCGCCTGCCACAGCCTCACGCTGCTCAACGGCGAGCTAGCCGGGGATCCTCTTGATCTGAAGGTATACACACACTGACAACACCTTACAAGGAGACTTGTCATACAGGGTGTGGCCTGGAATAGGAGCAACAAATTTAACGGTAGATTATTGAGCTTGTGAGCCATTATTTGCAGGTGGTTTGAATTGAAAAAAAAAAGAGATTTCATTTCTGTTTTTTAGTAAGTAAGTTCATGTGTATTTTTTAACTCCTCTGAGTTGACAACTAGTTTTATTTTATATTAAAAACACTAAAAAAAGATCAAAAAAATTAAAACTACAAAATTATCTTTTAAAAACAAAAATACAAAAACTATTATGACTCATTACATGATGTTACTTTACAATCTGCATTGACTGCTGTACTATGATCTCGTGGTGCCGAAATACATAACTTTAGATCAACATTTCTCCGAATTAAAAAAATATTTTAAAAAATGGACACAAGGGGTTACTGCAGATGCTCTAAGGAAGCGTCCTTTTAAATATTTGCTCCTGTTACAGGCCACACACTGTATATCAGCACGGCCGTGTGGTCGGCTCGTCGCTGCTCATGCACTTGAAAGGAAACAGGCAGTAACATACGGGATATGCGATTTTGTTATATGTCAGTACGGCCGTGTCGCTAGCGCAACGTACAAGAGAGTTTTCTGCCCGCCATTTGCAGCGGTCGTCGTCGATGCAACTAAGTAAAACAGTAATCCTTCGACGACCTCTGTCTAGCCTAGTTGGTAGTGACCCTGCCTACGAAGCCGGAGGTCCCGGGTTCGAATCCCGGTAAGGACATTTATTTGTGTGATGAGCACGAACATTTGTTCCTGGGTCCTGGATGTTTTCTATGTATTTAAGTATTTATTTATCTATATAAGTATATATATTTGCTTAGTTTGGGACTAGATTGATTTGTGTAAGATTGTCCCCAAATATTTATTTAATTATTTATTTAATGGTTTGAGCTCACAGGGCGACTTTATGTTATTTCTTGCTATAGGCATGATCTTTCGATCCCCTCGCTGTTTGTGAAAAGTTTTTCACCTCTCGACTTTTATCATCATCCCGGTTGTGCCCCTAAGGGAGCCCGGGGTCCGCTTTGACACCTAATCCCATGATTTGGCATAGGCACTAGTTTTACGAAAGCGACTGCCATCTGACCTTCCAACCCCTCAACTTTGATTTATTTTGATATCACGAAAATTTGCCCCACAAATAGCTATTTATATTTGTATGATCGAGCCGCGATCAGAATGACATTGGCGACTGTTCCGCCATGTAAAAACTTATAACTATTCCATTCCCAAACTTCTCGCTGTTGAATATAGTCGCCTTGTTTAATTAATCATTGTCAAAATGTTTATAAACGGGGAATCCTAATTAATATGGGTGTAGATTCGAAAATGATTATTACTTCAAAAGAAAGAAGGTAAAAAATATGCCTAGTGACGAAAATCCCATTCAGATATCTCAAAGAATTACGAAGCTACAACCGTTTTAATATTGCTTGTTAGAGAGAGAAAACGCTCGCGGTTAGTGACGTCACAGTAAATGACAATCGTTTTATATGAAGTTGAGTTTTGCGGAAAACGGACAGAACATACCCGTTCTTATAACTTGGACACATAACTTTGTGATTATTTGACCTTTTGCGTTGCTTTTTCCTCCACTTGACCACATTTCTAATAGTTTTTCGAGACAATACGACTATTTATTATTTTATTTAGTGTCTACCCCTATTGTTATTGTTTAACAGATGTTTGAGTCGACTGGCTGGACGCTGGAAGAGCCGGCGGTCCCAGAAACGAGCAACTTCGAGCTGCTGACGCCCACAGTGGTGCGACCACACAGGACTGCTAATATCAACGTTGACGACGTGCATGTGAGTTTATCACACTTGTTTCACTAGTTATCTCTCTCGCTCTCGCTCAGACAGTATAACAATGGTCATACTTGGAAGAATATCGGATTTATTGCTCCAATATCAACGTGATAGAAACTTCCGTACAATAGTCGCGCAACAACCTTAATTAGGCTGCTTTTTCTTATTCAAACAGAAGCATAATACTTTCGCTAGAGCTATTTCCCAGTTTGTGCGCGTTGATTTACCGGGGAAACAACTCCGTTCCACTGGGCGCTTGAGCACGGTTCCTCGTCGCATGGCGCTTTCAACAAAGAACCCTCGCGTCATCGGATCTACTTATTATGGACACTTACCGGCCAATCTAAGGAATGAACCATATGACGAAACATTCCGGCGCAAACTGAGAAATCTTTTATTGGAAAACCCTCTGTACTCCGTTAAAAAAAGTACATGGAAATAACCTTTTAATTGTGTATCTTGTTTTGTTTACATTTAATTTGGTAACTTAATATTTATCAATGTTATGAACTATTATTATTATCCATTAGGTATGTTATTGTGTGTAACGAATGACGATCCTTGTCGGGAGATAGAATAATATAAAAAAATGTATTTATAGTAGACTCATTAAGTTTTTATTATTAAAATTGACGACATGGTAGAAATTCTTGTTATCTTGACATTTATGCAAATTTATATTGTAATTTTTATCGTGTAATAAATAAATCTAATCTAATCTATTAGCTGAATCTTGCCATGGAAGTATCGCATAGTTTCGTAGTTTAGCTTGGCCTGCATTTGTATGCCAAATGAAGGCTGGAAAGTCAGCCTCATTAGAAAACTGTGGCTGGCGGAAGTAATGAAAGACAATTTTCTCTCATTACAAATCCAATACTCGGTCTTATGCATGGGATTCAACTACTTGAGTATAAAATGTATTGTAGGGAGTTATGGCAAATGAAAGTGGTTATAAGACTTTATCGCTTTTCTCCACTGGCATCGGGACCTATCCGCTACGCACGTGCACTTTATGTAACCGTATCTGTTTCCAGCTGCCCCTAGAAGTGGGTATAGTGCAGCAACACCAGTTCGTGTCCTCGCTGCAGCGCGCGTCGGTGGTGGCGCGGCTGCTGGGCGAGGACGTGCTGCGCGTGTACTGCAAGGGCGCGCCCGAGATGATCCGCGCACTCGCTAGGAGGGACACGGGTCAGATCAATGCATATACTAGTTTATTAAACAGGTCGTTGTTTAACAGAATTGGTCACTTCTTCAATATTTCTGATAGGTAGTTGTGAGCGTGAGACACTTTCAGAGATTCGGTACTGACATCACCTTGGTGATCATATGAAAACATGACGACGAAACCGGTCAAATCCGATCAAGGTGATGATTTTCCCTTTCGGTTCTAAGATCCGATGGCAGGGGCTTTCGTAACACTAGTGCCTACGCACAATTCTTGGGATGAAATGCCGAAGCGGACGCTGGGCTCCTGTACTGAGAAAATGTTATAACCCTAAACTGTCATTGCAGTGCCGGAAGACCTGGACGAAATACTGCACTTCTACGCGGAGAAGGGGTACCGCGTGATCGCGGTCGGTACCAGGATGTTGGAGCGGACGCACCGGGAGCTGCAGAAGATGACCAGGGAAGAGGTGGGCTATACTACTACTTCTAACACTACTTCTAACACTACTTCTAACACTACTTCTAACACTACTTCTAACACTACTACTACCAGTACTATTACTCCACTTGCTCAGCGCCCCGAAGTGGTACTTGGCCCCCGATACGAATTGACGTCAGCACGCCTATTCTGTGCGATCTTTGCCAGTTTTTTTTGTGTATTTAGACCGAGGTAAGCTACATGCATTTTAATTCATTCGTAAAATGCAGTAAAGGAAACTAAAACAAGGCCTTTTTATGCTTTATTGTCGTGGAGGCAAGAGTGAACATTTTATTGGTTTCTACCAGGGACTTCTACAGGTATTAGTAAAAAACACTGTGTTCATCAATTTGCGGTATTTTTTCGTTGATTTCGCTGAAATATTACCTGGATGTCTGTTAGAATACAAAAATATGAGATAATAGGAGATACCAAGCATGTTTGTTTGAAAAGAACTCCGGTGTACGGTCCCTGGTTTATTTTTTTTTGGCAGTAAGTAATCACGTCTGTTTCCCAGAGAAATCGTGGAAATCTAGCGGTTGCCAAAAATGCCATGAAAATAAATAGATCCGAGCACGGCCCCCGAGTCATTCATTCTCTTTCGTGGTAGTTTTCGGATACTCTTGGCCTAATCTTTTTAAGAAGCCAGACAACGTAATGAAGTGCGTTTCCGTATTAAGCTATTGGAATTAATTGTTTGCAGGTGGAATGCGAGCTGGAGTTCCTGGGGCTAGTGATACTGGAGAACCGGCTGAAGGCGGCCACCACGCCCATCATCCGGGAGCTCAAGGAAGCCAACATACTGGTCGTCATGATCACTGGTAACTAAATCATCATTATTGGTTATTTTATATCTGATGAGTATATTATGTGATAGCTAGCTGCCCGCGCGAAGTATAACACATAACGTATGCGAAGCCGTAGTAACATGTCCAATCTAAAAGTCCGTTCTGTATCCTGGTGAGTTTTTGAAACTTTATTTTTCTTTTTTTTCCAGACAGAGAAATTTACACACACTTTGTGTGTGTGTAAATTTCTTTGCCTCTTTATAATACAGCACGGCTATCATGCGACGGCCTGCGAGCTGTGCGAGGTGACAGACCATCCGTCTCTTTCTAAGCGTTCTAATTAGAATGAGATGGATAGTCTATCTCGCCGCGACACAGCTCGCGGCCTCGCAGGCTGTCCTTTGATAGCCGTGCAGTAAAGGCAACCATAAAGTGTGCTAATAATATAAATGATCTTGTAACTTGTAAAAGTACTGATCTCGAGAGTGAAGAATATTGGAGCCTAATTGTTCATTTCTAAATCGCATATAACACTGCCACGTTAGTTTGGGTCAGTACCAAAACTAGATAATCTATACTCAATATAAACCTAAACTCTTTATGAGTATACATTGTAGTTTTTTTTATGAACCTCTATAATAAAATAATAATATAAATAAAAATTAAAAAGTGTGGTTGTCCCCACATCTTACACAAATCGACCTAGTCCCAACTGAGCAAAGCTATGATGGACCAGTTTTGTTGTAACTTTAAAAAACAAACAAGTGATCTCACAAAGTTAATTTGTTTTTATTATTGGATGAATTGAACTTTAACATAAAAAATGATGTAAATAAAAAGCAAAAAGACTGCATCGGCCGGGAATCGAACCCGGGCCGCCCGCGTGGCAGGCGAGCATTCTACCACTGAACCACCGATGCTTATACATATGGATGTGAATTTAGCGGCCTGTTGGGATTAGCGAGGTGAATGGACGATATGGATGCCTTTACACTATAATTCCAACAAGTTTGATTATAATGTTCCTTTTGGCGTTGAACTTTTAGTAGAACAATGAACAACGTTTAGAATGATTCGATTTCTTTAACGAAAGAATTTAGTGCTTTTATTTGCCAAGTCAAAATCAAAATGTTTATAGATTTTAAAATAATATTTTTTGAAAGTATTTTTTTTATAAATAATATTTATCGCTTACCTATCCTATTACCCTGTTTGTAACATTTATTTCATCTTTTATATCGACTGTCATGACATATCTAATAATTAATCAATCTGAATTCGAACAGCTTCTCAACTCGGTTCATCTCTATCACACCTCAATATTTTTTTTTATGTTTCTCGTGCTCGTTTCGACTTCCGACTTTGCTTTGCGCTTGGCGCGTGAATGTAGGAATTGGACAAAAATAGACTTCCATATCCCATAAAACATAACTAATATTTAACCAAATATCTAAATGTACCAAATAAAATTGTTAAATCGGAGACCTTTATACATTGTGTCGAATTGTATAGTGTAGTTTTTATAGGGCGCTGTGGCCCGTTTTGCGAAAAAATTTACAATTTTTCAATCAGCAGCAGGGCAAATGGCCATTATTGATCGCAAGCGGCTCAGTGTTGCCAGGGAATTTTAGCTTGTAGCTTCGTTTGATAGGCCTCCGGTAGTTCATTTTCAGCTGAAAATTGTCTGTAAAATATAATTAAATAAGCTTACCTACCAGGGGACAACATCCACACAGCGGTGAGCGTGGCTAAGGAGTGCGGCATACTGGCGAGCGGGCAGCGCGTCGTGCACCTCTGCGTGGAGAGCAGCGGGCTCGTGCCCGTGGTGTGCTGCGAGAGCTCCAGGCATGGGGTCAGTTAGTTCAGGCAACCGATGAGTTGGCATCCCCTAGCGTAAGGGTCGCCAAACTACGGCCCGCGGACCAAGTCCGGCCCGCGGGCCCTTCTAATCCGGCCCGCGGAAAGAAAGCGGAGAGTTCGGCCCGCGATAGCGATGGGGTCTGGCTGGTCATGCATGACCGCGGTAGTCCAACGTCAAGTCTTGGCCCTCACGAATTTATACAAAGTGCGGTGTCAAAAAGTTTCAAGACCCCTGCCTAGCGTAAGTTTACGCATGTTACTTATTCTAGTAGGAGTACCTTTGCATAGTCTGTGGCGGGCACTCGTACAAATATGACAAGATGGCGGCCTTATGGAAGACGTCAAGAGGGGGTCAGTATATAGCTACGTAGTAAATTAACAGTAAGTGAATGCTTGCAGTCAACCCCACCCTAAGCCCTGATCAGGGCTTAGGGTGCCGCTGCAACATGGCTAACTTAGTCTCTAATTTATAACCGACGCAAAGAGAGGGGTGTTATAAGTTTAACGTGTCTGTGTATCTGTCTGTGGTATCGTAACTCCCAAACGGATGGACCGATTTGAATGCGGTTTTTTTATTCCAAATATGTGATCCCGAGTGTTCTTAGCCATGTTTCATGAAAATCAGTTCAGCCGTTTTTGAGATATTGGACTTTGAAATGAAAATGTCGGTGGTTTTTCAACTTTTCAAGTTGTTAGCGATTGTGATGGTCATTGTGACGTCGGGGCTGTAAAATGTGGGAACGGGACGCTTGCTGCGTTTTCTGTTGCAATTATGTGTGCACGCTATGATTGATACGATGAAGATCGCAACTAAACGGAGGTGTCCCGCACAGTAAGCGTTTGATGATAGTATAGTTCTTTATATACAATTGTTACAATTGAGAACTGAATTGGTTGATATTTCTTCTTCTATCTATCTATCTATACACGGTGATTTTTAATTCGTGATCAGGAACCATTTTTTCTAATTCAGACGCCAAACACGATAATCAATTCCTAGCCTTAGTTACCTTAAACGCACGTTCTTTTTTTTGAAATAAGGAATTACTTAATAATTAAAAATCATTGTCATCCGAACGGTAGTTTAATCTAGTAACCCAAAACCTCCTTGAAAAATTTGTTTCTTAAACCGACCTAAAAACTCTTGTGTCCAATTATTAAATGAAGAGTGATAAACTGTCAATTGTCACATGCATGACAAGTGGATGTTTCCCACCAAAGCGCTGAACTGACGTATGTATCTACTTTACTTCAAGAAATTTAGGGTGACCATACATTCGGTGGATATTAGTGTTAACATTAGCATTAAAAAAAAGCTTTATTCTCAGGCATAAAAAACCCATATCAAATAACACATCAAATACAAGTTTAATTAAACAATTAAGTTTAATTAAGTCAACAGTGATCTAATTGCATGCGACCTCATCAATTGAAATCAGTTTTGGGTGGTTATTAATATTGTTCAACTCCTGATCACTGATTAAAAATCACCGTGTATATATAAAACCAAGTCGTGTTCGTTACACTATTTATAACTCAAGAACGGCGGGACCGATTTTACTGATGCTTGATTTGTTGGATTCGTTCTGAATAGCGGACTAACAATAAAAAAAAAACAAAAAGAAGTTTGCGTTTTCATACATTTTGTTTGGAGGTACGAAGTTCGCGCGTCAGCGTAGTTATTTTTTTTAATTCTCCAGGCCCCAATAGGCCGCCGCACAGCGCTGACCCGCTCGTGGCGCTCCGAGGACGGCGGGCGCGGCTCCCCCCGCAGCGCGCCCTCGGACACCGAGGCGTCCGAGGCACCCGACTACAGGGTCGTCATGACCGGGGACACGTGGAAGGTCAGACATGTCCTTTCAGGCGGGGCTAGCACATCTCTCACCGCCGCAGGACAAGAAAACTCTTCCTTCCTCTTTCTGATTTGCATAGTTCACGTGAGACACGTCGATGAGTCGCGCACGAGGTAAATGGGCAGCAAATTGTGCTAGACCCCCAGCAGTATTGTTATATAAGCTCGTTTGGGTATTATCCTTATTAATATTATAAATGCGAAAGTGTGTGTGTTTGTTTGTCCTTCTTTCACGTCGCAACGGAGCGTCGTATTGATGTGTTTTTTGTATGGAGATAGTTTAGAAGCTGGAGAGTGACATAGGCAACTTTTTCCAGTGGGAAAACATCTAATTCCCACGGGAAAATTCAATATGTTAGATTTAGCTGGTGGCAATAAAGTTCATCGGGCAAATCGCCACTGCTCGCTAAAGCTTTTGCCACGCCTGCCAGTGGCGGCGGCAGCGGGAGCAGTACAGGTGGGAGCAAGATGCTGCATTTTGATCTCTCGCTTACGCTTGATGCACCGCTGCCGCTGGTACCGCCGGGCCGTTAGGCCTCAGCTTTTAAATCTGTTTCGCAATTCAATATATTCCGCGAGTTCTGAATATCTCGTGCGCTCGATTTAATTCCGTATCTATAAACGGACGGCAAGATGGTCTTTTTTAATTTCCATTCCACTATTTGTGGCACAGGATCACGGCGTTCAGCCAGTTTGATTTCTTGGAGTTTTCTTTTTTTAATTTATTTCATTGCATGTTTGAGAAAAGCACTATACATACCTCGGCGTGAAAAGGGGTTGCCGGCCTCTATAGTAATGTACTATTGTTGTCCAGGTGCTACGTGAACATTACCCCCAACAAGTCCCTCGCGTGATCGAGCGCGGCGCTGTCTTTGCGCGGATGTCTTCCGACCAGAAGCAACAACTGGTGACCGAGTACCAAGCCCTGGGCTACTACGTCGGTAAGTTCTACTTGTTTGCTTCTGAGAGTAGAAAGCGATATTTTATTTGTAACAGCGTAACTTATCGTTTTGTTTCCTTTTCACCGCCAAAGACGGCCGTTCACGTCATCGGAAAATCGTGCCATTCGTGCGCCTGACGCTCACTTTTTATTTCTCTTTCGCCTGTCCCAATACTGTAGGTAGTTTATTTATTACATTTGTATGACGTTTCCGTGAGTCACCAACGGTGCTGGCTGAAAATCAGCGCTGCAGGTGTCTGACACCTCAGCATAATGCTGAGCCAGTGTCCGGTTCACTGCCGCAGAGACACACTTGTTTCATGTTTTATCTGTTTCCTGTTTTTTGATTCTTTTATCGTTTAACACGTGTGTCTTGTGTGTTTGTGAATAAATGTATCTTTCTTTCTTTCTTCTTTCTTTCTTTCTGACGCCAGAGCAGAACATGCCAAAAATTTTAAAAGAGTTCTAGAAGTGGTTTTTATTGGTTTGGACGGTCGTCATTTGACGTCGGTGGCCATAAAATGAAGATAATAATACCAAACATTATAAAAGAGTTCTAGAAGTGGTTTTTATTGGTTTGGACAGTCGTTATTTGACGTCGGTGGCCATAAAATGAAGATAATAATACCAAACATTATAAAAGAGTTCTAGAAGTGGTTTTTATTGGTTTGGACAGTCGTCATTTGACGTCGGTGGCCATAAAATGAAGATAATAATACCAAACATTATAAAAGAGTTCTAGAAGTGGTTTTTATTGGTTTGGACGGTCGTCATTTGACGTCGGTGGCCATAAAATAAAGGTAATAATACCAAACATTATAAAAGAGTTCTAGAAGTGGTTTTTATTGGATTTTTGACGGTCGTCATTTGACGTCGTCGCGACGACCGGTCGGTGGCCATAAAAAAAGATGATAATACCAAACATTATAAAAGAGTT
Source organism: Epinotia bilunana (assembly GCA_947049275.1). NCBI lineage: Eukaryota > Metazoa > Arthropoda > Insecta > Lepidoptera > Tortricidae > Epinotia > Epinotia bilunana. Next base: position 7,882,559 of record OX346275.1, on the reverse strand, counting down.
CAAGAAGTTGTTTTTATTGGTATTCGTACGGTCGTCATTTCACGTCGGCGGCGTCCGTGGCACGGCGAGTCACTTCGTCAGCTGGTGGTCAATAGGTTAGGAGACTTGGGTGCTCTCGCGCCTCTATCTGACCTTGCAACTTAGGGGGGAAAGTACATACACCCTATTTTACGAAGTTTTTTCTTGACATCGCTTAATAACTGGGGACTTTTGAAAATGAAAGGTTTCGGTTTAAAATGTTCAAATCGCTCAAAGGCTTCTAACTTATGTTATCAATAGACCCCGCTATCGGAGGTGCAAATTGGTAGCTGTCAAGTTCTTAGGAATGAAAACATATTAAATTGTAGTCTAAAAAATGGTATACTAATTGTACAGAAAAAGTAAGAGTATCGATAACGACATCATAAATATTTTTATGTCATACCTGGCCATAATGTGAGTTTTACCGCACGCTACGCGTACAGTATACAGCCAGATGAAGACGTAAAATTGTGTACTCACCACGGGTAGTAAAAAAAGCCCTCTATTGCATATTTACAACCCTCGCCTGCGGCTCGGGACACAAATACCTGCGATTTCGGGTTTTCTTTCTTTTACAGCCCTTGGTAACTAATGTAGTATTACCCATCCCTAAGACCTTAACAGGTATTAATTTGAACCTCCGATAGCTTACTCATATAAGTTAGAAGCCTTTGGGCGATTTGAACATTTTCAAAAGTCCCCAGCTGCGGCCACCACGGCAGAGTAACACAAGCGGCGAAAATATGCTGTCCTCGGTGAGGGCTACATGTTGGCGCCGTTTGGAGTGGAAACTCTGGACCCGTGGGAACCGGGCGCGAAAGCCCTATATGAGGAACTTTCGGAGCGGCTCATTCAAACATCCGGCGACCAGAGGGCTGGCAGCTATTTTGGCCAAAGGATTAGCCTAGCAATCCAAAGACGCAAAGCTGCCAGCCTTCTGGGCACCATAACCGATGACGGGGACCTGGGGGGCGTTTACTTTTTATAGGTTTAGTTTATAACTAGCTGTTGCCCGCGACTTCGTCCGCGTAGAACTTGTTACCGTCTTAGAAAAATGAGCTATTAAATGATTGTAGGCGGAACCTTAATTATACCTGCCCTTAACAAAGTTCTACCATCTTAAGGGATGATTTACGAGATAAAAACTATCCTATAGGTATCCTCAAATTAGGGTCTCAAATTATCTGTACGGAAAATTTCATCTAAATCCGTTCAGGGATTAAGCGTAAAAGGTAACACTGCGATGAGTTCATTCGTTTAAATTGAAAACTCTGTTTTTACACATATAAATATCTTAAAAACCATCAACAGACGTTTCAGCTTAAATTGTATATTTTTCATAATGTATTAAAGAAAGCTACATTACTGAAAATAATTTTGAAAGCAAACGTAATCTAATGCTAAAAGGCGTAGAACTTTCCATCTCCATCCGCCGTCCCCATTTAACGGTTTTAGAGAATAATATTATTCTGATTAACCAAAAAAAAAAACTACTTACCTACCTTTCGGTTCTGGGAGCATCCCAGTTCTAACCTTAACCTACATTTCTGGTAGCTGTTCGGTTCTGTAAGGTAAGGGTCGTGGTTCTAACTTAACCTAACCTACTTTTCTGCTTGCAGTCGGATTATGTATGACCTATACATACTTTTTAACCTCCGTAGAGGATGAATTTTAAGATACGCTGTAATTAGTTTCCTAATTTTTAACCGAAGTTACAGATCCCTTACTTTAAAATTGTCTTGTTCCCCGTACAAACATCCAACTCCTTTTAGCCCATTTAGGGGATGAATGTGCCCCCTTATGGAATCAATTTAAAATAGTCTAAAACAGAAGTTACAAATCCCTTACTTTAAAAATGTTTTGCTCTCCATACAAACTTTGAACCCTTTTTAACTTTTATAGGTAATGAATTTCAAAAAACTCTGAAATCAGTTTTGTAGTCTTTTAACATACAGGCTAAGACCGAAGTAAAAAATCTCTTACTATAACATTTTCTTGGTTTCCATATAATAGACCTTGAATCCCGTTTTAACCCCTTAGGGGTGGAATTTTTCCAAAACGCTGTAAGATCTTTTATTTATTCTGATAAGAAATCTTTATATAACGCTTTAAGTCTCCAGCTCAAAAATGAGTGTTTCTCATCCAAAGCTTGTACCCCTTCTTAACCCTTTTAGGGATAGAATTTTCTAAAACGCTGGAAGTAATTGTTTATATTATAATACAAACTTTGTAGAAAGATAATATTATAATCTTTCTACAAAGTTTCAAATCTCTACCTCAAAAAACGTGTTTCCCATACAAACCTTGCAAACCTTTTTAACCCCTTGGGGGTGGATGTTTCCAAAACGATGAATGTTCTTTTTTGTGATTTTCAGATACGTAATCTGCTACAAAGTTTCACGTTTCTAGCTCAAACGGAAAAGTTTCCCTCATACTACTGCAAAACCCCTATTTTAACCCCCTTAGGGGTAGAATTTTCTAAAACGCTAATATTATTTTAATGTATTCATATAAGTAATCTTTCTACAAAGTTTCAATTTTCTAGCTGAAAAAATAAAGTTCCCTCTATACAAACTTTGCACCCCTATTTTACCCCCTTGGGGGTGGAATTTTCTAAAACGCAGAAAATACTTTTTTGTATTCTAATAAGTATTCTTTCTAGAAAGTTTCAAGTCTAGTTTAAAAAAGTATGTTTGCCCCATACAAACTTTGCACCCCTATTTAACCACCTTAGAGTTGGAATTTTCTGAAACGCTAAAAGTTTTTTTCGTGTTTTTAATAAGAATTCTTTTTACAAAGTTTCAAGTCTCTAGATAAAAAAAAAGTTTCCCCCATACAAACTTTGCACCCCTATTTAACCCCCTTAGGGATGGAATTTTCTAAAACGCTGAAAGTACTTTTTGTGTTTTTTAATAAGTAATCCTTCTACAAAGTTTCAAGTCTCTAGCTAAGAAAATAAAGTTTTCCCCATACAAACCTTGCACCCCCTTTTAACCCCCTTAGGGGTGAAATTTTCTAAAACGCAGAAAATACTTTTTGTATTCTAATAAGTATTCTTTCTAGAAAGTTTCAAGTCTCTAGTTCTAAAAATAATCTTTTACCCATACAAACATTGCTCCCCTATTTAACCCCCTTAGGGGTGGAATTTTCTAAAACGCTGAAAGTACTTTTTGTGTTTTTTAATAAGTAATCTTACAAGTACAAAGTTTCAAGTCTCGTTAAAAAAAAAAGTTTCCCCCATACAAACTTTGCACCCCTATTTAACCCTCTTAGGGATGGAATTTCCAAAAATCCCGTCTTATCCCTTGCCTATGTCATAAAAGGAAGTTCTGGTGTTCAAGTTTCTAGTCCCAGTAGTTTCGGCTGTGCGGTGATGAATCAGTCAGGAAGTCTTCTTTTATATACCTAGTCTAGCCATAAGTTCTGTTACTGGCAGTTAACAATGATTTTAAGAAAAATAATAATTCGAATTTCGAATGTTGTGTTTTGACGTAAGTACTTGGATGTTTTTGCCACCATTTATATACAATATAATATTAAAATAAGTAAATTAATAATGGAGTGGGGTGTCAAAGAAAATAGAATTGCTGTGATTGCTCTGCATAAGGTAGGAATGGAGCCGTCCCACATTTTTGAGACACTAAAAAAGTTAGAGATCAGTCGAATGTTTGTGTATCGTACCATTCAAAGATACACCAAAACGTCCTCTGTCGATGACAGTAAAAGATCTGGCCGACCACGTACTGTTAGAACAAAACAAGCCGTTAATGCTGTAAGGGCCAGAATTCGCCGAAATCCCATAAGAAAACAGAAGATCCTTTCTAAGGAAATGAAAATACCACCTAGGACACTTTCGCGTATAATCAAAGATGACTTGAGTCTTGCAGCTTACCGACGATATACAGGACATATGTTAAATCAGTCACTAAAGGACAAGAGAGTTGAAAGATCAAAAAGCCTTTTATCTCGATACGCACATGGGAAATATAAAAATATTCTTTTCACGGATGAAAACATTTTTACTATCGAGCAGCACTACAACAAACAAAATGATAAAGTGTACGCACACAACTCTCGAGAAGCTAAAGAGATAGTTGGAAGGATTCAGCGAGGTCATCATCCCGCTTACGTCATGGTTTGGTGGGGTGTGTCGTATCAAGACGTCTCTGAGATCCATTTTTGCGAAAAAGGAGTGAAAATTTCAGCTAAAGTGTATCAGGACACGATTTTAGAAACAGTAGTTAAACCACTAAACGACACAATGTTCAAAAATGTACACTGGACCTTTCAGCAGGACTCAGCCCCGGGTCATAAAGCTCGCACCACCCAGATTTGGCTGCAAAGGAATGTTCCGGACTTCATCAAGGCAGATGATTGGCCCTCTTCCAGTCCCGACTTAAATCCCCTGGACTATAAATTGTGGTCAGTGTTAGAGGACATGGTCTGCTCTAAACGCCATGCCAATATCGATTCTCTAAAAAAATCTTTGAAGGTAGCAGTGGCAAATTTCCCAATGGATACAGTGCGTGAATCTATAGACGTGTGGCCGGATCGTTTGAGGGCGTGTATTAAAGCTAAAGGCGGGCATTTTGAATAAAAAATATATTGTTTAGAAACCTTATTAACTTACCTATAAATAAACATTTACTTATGGTAAATTAATTACATCCTTTTAAAAATATGTTTCATTTCATTTGTAACAGAACTTATGGCTAGACTAGGTATACATATAGATATAGGTTTAGTTTAGTTATATTCCGTTATAAATATTTTTTGTTACTTTAGTTTATAACTTAGTTGTTTACTCATGAGAGATTTCAATTTGAAATTGTGTTATTCATAACAGGCATGTGCGGCGACGGCGCCAACGACTGCGGCGCCCTGCGCGCCGCGCACACGGGCATCTCGCTGTCCGAGCTGGAGGCCAGCGTGGCCGCGCCCTTCACCTGCGCGCGCCCGGACATCGTGTGCGTCGCGCGCGTGCTCCGGGAGGGCCGCGCGGCGCTCACCACCAGCTTCGGCGTCTTCAAGTTCATGGTGGCGTACTCGCTCACCGAGTTCCTCTCGGTCGCCTTCCTTTACTACTTCGACTCGAACTTGACAGATTTCCAGTTTCTGTACATAGATGTCGCTATGATCGTCAATTTCGCGTTCTTTTTTGGGATGACTGAAGCGTATACGGGCAAGCTCTGTAAAATACCACCATTGACGTCGCTGCTCGGGTTAGTGCCGCTACTATCTTTGATAGGACAGATGGTGTTGATTGGTATAGCGCAGTATTTCGCCTATTTCGCGTTGACGTACTTCCCGTGGTACGAACGGCATCAGTACGGCGGCGAGGAAGCCAATGAATGCTGGGAGAACTACGCAATTTTCACGGTGTCCATGTTCCAATATATAGTCATGCCTATAGTATTCTCCCACGGCTCGCCTTATAGAAGATCTGTGATCACTAATAAACAACTCGTGATCAGTTTGCTTATAATGACGGGGTTATCTATTTATATAACTGTCGCCCCGGCACAGAAAATAGCAGAATTCCTAGAGCTGAGAATGCCTAAAGACGTGTTGCTGTCCTATATAGTGCTAGCTATAGCGGCATTACATTTTGTGTTAGCATTGTTTTTCGAACGAGTGATAGTTCAATGTCTAATGGAGATAAAGGAGATGGTCCCGAGGTGTTTGAAGGAGAGGCGCGTGAGGAAAACTCCGCATCTCATGATCAAAAGGGAGCTGACGGAATTTGACTATTTGGAGTGTGATAGTGACGTGAAGTTTGTTAGGGAGAACTCGCGTGCGTGAGGCTGTATCAATGTACATTCACGAAAATGTAAATAATTAATCTCGCACTAGAGTTCCTTTAGAAGCTCGGCCATTTGTCATAATTATGAAATCGGCGGGGACTGATCTTTTGAAATTATATTATACTTTTCATGGGTGTAACGCGATATTTATCTTTATGTCCAACTACAAGGCGGGTTGCGGAGCGGGATTTTCTTTTTCTTCAAGTTTTTTCCTTTGGGGTTTTTTTTCTTTCTGAAGTTACAAAAACCTTTAACCGCCAGGTTTATAGAGACCCGCTAGACTTTATGTACTGTACTGAGTTACTGAGTTGTATTTGAGCTGACATTTAGTCTAACGCAGCTTTATATTACTCCTTTTAGTTGGGCAGTCGTGTAAAAAATGGACCTAAAAGTATCTATAAAGTACATATGGAAAGTATGCTAACTAATTTTAGGCGAGAATTTACCTTTTGGTATTATTGTAAGAATCACCTTCCATTATTATAATTTTGACGTGATACCTCTATAAGGACGGATTTAGTACTTTAAGTATTAAGTTTTGTATTTACTGGATGTTTTAACGCAGATTGATATTTTATTTTACAACTTATTTACAACAATTGAATTATTATTATTTTTCAGAGCTGTCGCAAGATCGCTTTTAAGATCTCTTATGACATTTTTATAAAGGTAACGTATATTCGCGCATTTTTAAACAATCTTTTTATATTGCAGTATTTATTAACTATAACATTGTTAATATCTTTTATCTAATATTCTTATGAGCTAGCCTAAGTATTAACATTGTTTTTGTGAATTTAACATAGTTTTAACTTTAAGCACAATGTGATAGCAATAACGGACGTACACAAAGATAGTGCCTTATTTAGGGGATAGGATAAGCGAAAATGTGAAGACATTCCGAATATTATTTTGGTGCTGTGCATACCAAATGTTAGACTACATCATATAAATGTGGGTTTATTAACACTTTCGCAACCGGACTAAAAATGGATCAATTCACCAGAAACCGACAGAATTCGCTAGTCGTCTAGTTCATACTACTGCCCGCCTAGCGGGCTCAGCATCTGAGCAAACATTACGAGTGCCCGCTCTAGGCACTGGTCCCACCGCCGGCTAGTAAGCTAGAAAAGTTGGGCGAGTAGCATTACATTGCGGATCTGTAAAGGTCGATTGATCACACTGTGCCTGGTCAGCACGCACTGAACCGTTACTCGCCCAACTTTTCTAGCTTACTAGCCGGCGGTGGGACCAGTGCTCTAGGCGGGTTCCTGGTTGCGAACGTGTTAACCTAACGTACAATATTTACATGAAAGAAATACAAACTACTTGTTATAATCTATTTTTTCACACCTTTCATTCGGAAACGTAAGTTTTGCTCAACGACGAGACGGATCAAAATGCTACTTTTCTGTTCAAGCTACTTTTTTAATTTATTCATTGGCATGTAGCATTTACAAAATGTGCCAATTGAACACAGATCTAAATAAAATAATCGATTGTTTAGTTTCATCGTAATCGATTAAAAACGAACATATTTCAAGTTTTAACTTTAACAACGTTATATAAAAAAATATGAATTTTCGTAATATTTCAAAAATTGAAATAAAAATTAAGAAAATTTGCTAAACCTTGTTAAGTTATTTTAACTTCTTAATTTTATGTTGGTGTGAAAAACAGTAGTGTCACTCAGGAGCAAAATTATCTTCGTCTCGGGCGTTAACACTCGAATCCCTAGCTACGCTCAGAATTCTATTGTAGGATCCCTCGCTACGTTCAGGATTCAATACGCCGCCCTCGCTGTAAATAAACTATTTTGCTCCCTTGTGACACAAATAACTATTGTTCTCTGTATGTTCCATCCACGGTATAGTAATAAATCCAGTTTTTCTGTTGAATCTTTTTTGCACTAACTAGTACCGATGAAATGTTTAAAGTGGTGTGCTAAAATTATTAGTGTGTATAGACAGTGCGTGTAACAGTTCAAATTCTCTTCGAATCTAAATAAACACCCTTATAAACTTGGTCGTCAATAATAGGTATTATATAGATGCCCGAAGTATCCTTTTAAAGAGCGCTCCCTATGCGAGCCCGAGGTCCGAAGGCCCTAGGGCGAGCCTGACGGACACTCACTGTCCTCAGGTGTCTTGTATTTGTATATGTTATATGCCGAATTGTCATTATCTGGTAACAATTAGCGAAATAAGAGCTGATGATATTTCTAATAAGCTACGTTGTGTTGATCTTGAAAATCTTTTAATCTTCTTATGAAATTAATAACGGCGGTAAAATGAAGGCCGTTTGCACAAAAGTTTCCATTTTCTTGGCGGGTCAGACAGTGCCAGCAAAATTAAACATTTGACATTTCTGCCGCCGCTGTCATACTTATGTTATGATACCTATGTATTTTTATTGTTTTTCATACTTAATCCGTAAATTTTTCCAGTTTACTGATTGTTGAAGTGATATTGTGTTTTAGTTATTAGTCCAATTATTTAATGTAGCATTTTAATGCCTATCCACGCAACTAGTTTCCTTTATTTTATAGATAGACCGCTTAACTCAGTCCTCGCCTGCGCGGCGCCCCGTTATCGTCATACCCCTGCGCCCGCGCGCCGTGTACGCGAGGACTGAGTTGGACGGTCTACCTATAGTCTCGTTTGTCACCTTATATTGTAAAATGAAATACGAAACAAGAGCAACCTTATTGATAAGAAGATAACAGAGACAGACACTCAATAAAATAATCAACAATACTACATTTTCTCGAAACGTATAAAAAAGGAGGCAAGTGGAGAAAAAAGCAATGCAAATAGGTTCACAAAGTTATTTATATGTCCAAAGTTTTAAGAGGTATATTCTGTCCCTTTTCCTCAAAACGCGCCTTCATACGAAACGATTGTCATTTACGCTCGCAGATTGTGACGTCACTAACTGCGAGCGTTTTCTCTCTAAGGTGGTTGACACACTGCCGCCGCGTCTCGTTGCGAGACGCGGAGCTCGTTGTGTGCAAGTACCTCAGTTTGTATATAAATTCCGTGTGGTACGACACACTGCACCGCACCGCCGTCCGGCGAAATTTGTATGCAGCTCCGCCCCTCCGTCCGGAGATGCGGCGCAGTGTGACATCCGCCTTATGGCGTCGACGACTGCTGTTTTGTACAGTCGAGGAAACGGTACCACTTTCTTTTTCTGCTTACCATTCGGTATCAGTCTTAGTTGTGATCTAAGTAAATTGGTACGCAGATTGTTTGTGAACAAAATGTAATAAAAAGTATTTGAAATCAATTGACCGTCTTTTATTTCCTGCCGAAAATATCCTTAGCAGGCCCCTATTTCACCAACTTGGCAATTGTCACCTGACAACGACAATTCCCCGTACATTGCTGGATCCTCGAGTACCCTAGCGACCACCTTAACTTCTAGAACAAGCAATGTATGGCGAATTGTCAGTGTCAGGTGACAATTGTCAAGTTGGTGAAATAGGGGCCAGGTAGTTATCATGACTGTACGTAACTACCGTAACTTTTGTGTGTGATACTGATATGAAATAGAGAATAATGTGATTTTTCACGTTATCCTGTCTCTCCGTTGCCCATGGCTATGGTTAAATCTCTTGTGTGGGCAAATATAATACTAATTGTTTCTTTATACAAAAAAAAACAATAAAAATTGGAATTGAGCTGTTTAAACCGAACTGCGTGTCCATTTGTTTTGTTTCTATAGATTATATAAAAAGAAGCATACTTACTTAGTTAAAATAAAAAACAACAATATTTTCGCAATTTATATTTATTACTAAAAGCAATAAATAGACTGAAGATAAACTCTATTCATAAATTAACAAAACTCTTTTTAACTTTACACATAATCTTCATAATATTTTGGCATCACATTTCCAAAATGTTTATTTTTAAAATGACATCTTGGCATTTCTCGCTCGTGCTGCTCGAGACCTTTTGGCCTATAAAAGTGTGAAACAACTTCATGGAGTTACTCAATCCACCTTTGCACCGAGTGAATGCCAGATATACCGTATTCTAATATGTAATATTATTTATAAATACCATTTGGTAAATGGAAAGAAATTGAAGGTATAAAATCGGTGCAAATCGATTTGTGAAGTGAATCTTATTTATTCCCATGACATCAATACTATGACACGTACTTTTAATATTTACCCCAAAACCTTATAGTACCGTTTTTTATCATCGGATTCTTTCGCACCAAGCATTTAAAAAAAACGAATGTATCTATTAGTTCGCTGTAGTTTTTATGAAGTATTCGTTTTGATATCATACCTATTATACAATTCAGGCAAAAATGAGCACGATAGATCTCAATAATATAGACAACGCGGTCCAACCATACAAAACGTTATTTTTATCACTATCTCCTATTTAACGGTTTATAATGTAAAGTAATGGTTTTATCATAAAATAGTAAACGTTTATGATTGGTGCACTATATGTAGAGTAGTGAGGTGTGATAATCATGAATTTAATGCTATAGTATAACTAGTTAAGAGTGAAACAATGCCAATGTAGAGCGTTATATATGTCGTTCATAAAAATGCTTTAATGCGAGGTAAAAATCCCGGTTAAATTAAGTTGGATAGGTGTGTATCAACACATCATCAACTCTAACGGCGTAAAACCGGCTTTTTCTCTTAGAATTGAACCCTATTACATACAAAAATGCAAATACAAAAAAATATATTTTATTGATTTAAAGACAAATTGGTTTACAGACAGGGCAAGGTTGAGGCCTCTCATTAGGTATATATGTATGCGCGCATGAGTTAAGGTAAGTGTATACAGCTATGTATCAATAATAATTATACTTAGTTACAATAGGTGCTACATTTTTTAGACAGTTTCATAGGTGCCGTATTACTAACTAGATGTGATAAATAGCTCATTCATTATGCTACATATGTTTTGTAGTAAGTTGACCAATTGGAAAAGCAGGTAATCTATAATTATAAGTGGCCATGAGTAAACATGTATTATTTTACGTAAACTGATATTATTTGTGCGTTTATAGTGTGTGATACATGTAATGTGTGTATTTATTGTGTGTGCGTGGTTTTTGGCTGGAAACTATTAGATTTATGTTACCAGGCAGGCAGAGGTATGTAGTAGTTAATTGTATGAGTTTTGTAATTATTTTAGAAAGAAAGAAAGATACATTTATTCACAAACACACAGGACACACGTGGTTATTAAATAATAAAATAAACAAGAAAAGCACATAAAACATGAAACAAGTGTGTCTTATGCTGAGGTGTCAGACACCTGCAGCGCTGATTTTCCGCCAGCACCGTTGGTGACTCACGGAAACGTCATACTATTTAATATATATATAAACTACTATACTAATATACTATTGGGATACGCGAGAGAGAAATAAATATAAATATAAAAAAACCAGGTAAGAGCTGTGTACTTACTACCTACATGCAGCATCAATATAATAAAAATAACATTAGACATTAAAATTCATTCTTACTTATTAAACTAAAACAACAAGTAAATAAAATAAAAATTTCAAAATTACTAATTGGCATATTTTTGCTGTCACAGTGCTTGCTGATTATTAACAAAAAGGTTGACTCATGGTGAATAGAAAAGTGATAAACATAATTTTACGCCACTGGAAATTCTTGGCGATGTACAAAATGCCAGTAAAAACCTGTTGCCATCAATAACTCAAGAAAATAACTTAGGAAGTCTATAAAATTTGAATCTAATGAAAAGGATTTTTTCCTCGCAAATGTGTTGAAAAACGTATGAAACGCGTGAGCTTTGATAATTACACCCTCGGTTCTCTTATCACGCTCATCTGCGGCTCGCGTGAACAATCCCGCCTCTGGTGAAATTATCAACGTAATACTTGTATCACAATGTATTATTAACGGGCTAGTGGGCACGTCTACGCCTGATGGCGGCGTAATACATAGGGATACATGTCAAAATCGTGGTAAGAATATATCTCCCCCCCTACTAACGCAATACCCTTTATAAGTAAAGGGACAAAACTTTTAAATAATGCATTTCGTTTAGTTGCCTTTTGACAATGGAGCTCTTAGCTCCTGATATTTCTATCCGTCTTAACATATGCACCTGCATTGCTTCACTCTAAGAATATATTTATTTAAATATAATTTTAGTTGTTGCCACCGTACAAGCACCTCTATGAATACATAACATCCTTTGTGACACACCCGCAAACATTTGTGAACACTCAACTTACAAGCACAATCAACTTGTCAATCAACAACAACAATTTAAAATCTTATAGGCGGGAAATAAATTGTTATTATTTGTCGAAGGATTAAAGGCATCTGAGACATGTACAATCGAATAATTGAATTGTAGCGATAAATAAATGAATAATTTCTGTGAAAGTTTCAGAATGAACCATATATCTGGCTTGACAAAGTATCTATGGCCCCACAATGTAATGATCCATTTAATTTACCGTTACCTACTCTTAAAGTTGATCAGTTACACCACACCCCGTTCAAAATGATTGATAGTGTCTGTTACTATCAAGTTTATACTTTCATCCTTTTGTTCCCAGAGGAGCCGGCGTTTGCCAAGTTCGGCACAGGCAAAAATTTCAGGTGGAAAATATACCTTATTAGTTTTGTCAAGTGATTGAAATTTGATTGTTAAAAGTACGCAAGCTACCTCACTTGCTAACACATTGGAATTGATATCCGTTATTTATTAGGTAAATTAATTGAACGGGATGATGCGCTTTACTTGGTATTGACGATTGGGGACAAGGTGTGAATTCGATTCTGCTTAAACACATATCTACCCTATAAAATTAAATACTGCAAAACATCCAACTTATACAAAAACCAATGGCAGGTTACACTTTTGAATACATCAGCAACTATAACTCATCCAATTCAATATTTGTGCCGTTCTCTGGCAAAAAAGACCTTAACGCAGGACACACAAGGTAGTTTTTCCTGAGGACACATTATGTAATATTTTCGCTATAATAGGTAACTTTACGCCTAGTCGCTATTTTATTTAATGTTACAAAACCGTTTGGGAAACTATCACCATATATAAGTTAGTTGAAAGACGATATATAGATATTGTCTGTCAACTATAATATTGTATCAATAGTGATACAATATCCTAACAAGTAACCATAACACCGCAAATATCTTATTGTTCACACAATTCTTTCGTTTGACTATCTTAGGTATTTTAACAACGATGATGTAACTTAAAATTTTCTATTAAACTTTTAAATTAACTGAAGTTCATTGCAAAATACATATATATCATGTGATCATTCCTGGCAACGAAAATTCTCGTAAACCATACAACACTATTTTTAAACTACCGACAAATTACATTTTGATGGTGTTTGTTTCATTAAAATTGTATGGCGCAGTCAGGTAGGATCACACATATTTATATCCTATAACCTTTCCCTCCTTAGGTCTATAGAAGCTTACAGAAGGGTGAACACGTCTAAAGCAGAAATCCCCTATCTATTCAAATGTCGAGTATACATTCTAACCGTTAACATTTCGCTCGCCAATAACACCTTTAATTATTTTAAAACCGTGAGGTGAAGCCGTTGGTCCTCCCTCAAGGACTGCGCCGCAGCTTGGAGAAAAAACTGAAAGAATAAATACATAAATATAATAATAATCGGGTATACTACATAATTCCGAAGAGTATGAAGAAATCAATCGCAAATTAAACTGCAAAGGAAACGAAACAAAACTTACCGGTGATGGTGTGCTAATGCAAACGTAGCTGTGCGTGACAGTGCGGTGACATGCTAGGGAATACGGAATAACTGCAAAGTAAACTATTCTGTTTATCATATTACTTTTTATAGAACTGTGCTTTTTGCCAATGTACAAAGACTGGCAATGTTAACATTTTGTTACAGAGACACACCTAGCAATTTGTCACAATGACTTGCTATAGTTGGAATGAGACAGCAATACATATACCTTCCATTCTAACTATTGCAAGTAGGTGTGACAAATCGCATCGTTTCTAGCGTGCTTTAGCGAATTCAGTTGTTTGTTTAAATCAGATTCGCTAAGTATGACGCCATTCAAGGTAACTTATACATCGCCAGTGTGTATAGTGACTAGGTTCTGATTTCATTATGAAGTTTTGCTGATGATTTTACGATAATTTATTCTGCAGTTAGGTATAAAATGATGTGCCGTGCTCTGAGCAAATTAATATTAAAGCTAAAATTAAAAACACTGGAATTGTTCGAGAATCGTCTCATATAATATTTTTAATTATGTAACAACTTACAGAGAGACATCGCGCGTCGGCGCTGCCATTTATAAATTAATAATTCTCTCGAAAGTATGTAACAGCGGAATAAATACGCTTTGTGACAGAAAAGCGCCTTTTTTATATGTTACTTGCGAACCTTAATGTATATACACGTTGAAAGTAGTGAATAAATAAAAATATACTAGCAGATCTATATTTAGGCGAAATTACTTGATAGATCTAACTGTGTAGCATGCTTCGACAAAACTGTACATAAAATCATAAGAAAGACAGACGTTAAAATAATAAATTATACAACACAAACACTTATTTAATGTCAAATACAAGTCCAGTGATTAAAAGATTTAATATAAATTAATTACAACACAAACTGTACCACTGTATAAAATCCTTGTAAGAATCAACTGTCAATTGTATAATAGTAATTGATTAAAAAAAATACAAAAAAAGAATAGGCAAGATTTTAAAACCGATCTGTACATTTGTAAAAAAAGAATAATGCAAAAGCATAGTCTAAAATTATATCGATTACAAATACAAATCAAATACGATGATTTCTTTGAAATCGAAGCGTGTTAATTAATATTAATACGTATATTAAAATTTGACACGAATAAGTAGTTAAAACACTTGACTGAATCTCTTGTAAAGCGTCACTGAAATGTATCTTATACAGTGCTCCTAATCCAAATAATTACTTCAATGGTTTTCGATCCTTAACTTTAAAGCGTTTAGGTTCTATTTTGTTCACCGCAGTAACTAAAAGCAGTTTATAGGGTTACTGAAACCTACCACTAGATTGCTGGCAATTAAAATCTACACAGAGTAGAGCATACAATGTGTACTTTTTCATGAAAAGAGTATTACTTTTTTTACTCCTAATAATATAGGGCCGCGTGTTTTCGGCCAGCAACCCAGCGTGTCAGGGCACATTTAGCAACAATAAATAGTAAAACTAAACAACTATATCATACATCGTGTCGGTCGGTCGCAGTTACTTCCTCTTCTTTTGCTTTAGCTTCGGGATCCTGCAAGCGTGCGTGGTAATGGTTAGGTGAGTGTATTGGTACGTGAAAAACTATGAAACTTGGTACAAACTTGTATGTTATCCTGTCCTATCCTATCCTATACTATTAAACGAGCAATATTTGTATATAAATATATATATATTTAATCACGTTCTTGAAAACGGCTCTAACGATTACGATGAGATTTGCAGTATAGGGGTTTGTGGAGGCAAAAATCTATCTAGCTGGTCTCATATCTGGGAAATTCATTCGAGTTTGATTCGAACTACCTTCTGGTGTCGTAAGGAAAAAAGATTTATTTCCTAACCTAAACTAGATAGTTTGGGCCTTATGTATTATCGATGCCAATAAGCATTTTATCATTATAGAAAGAGGACATAGACATATATAAAATAGGTACGAATATAATTTGTATATAAAAAAATTAGTTGCAGCTGCACACTCAAAGACTGTTAAAGCAGAAATGGAAAGTTTGTAGCTACATAAAAAGGGTACAACGGTAAAAATATATTTATTTGAAAGGGTGTTGTTTGATTCAAGTATATACATGTTTATACTTCTACATATTATCAAGAAAAAATACCATCATAGTTTCACAGTTTTTACAAATAAAAGTGAATTAGGAACATGTATGCACACAATTTGGTTCGTTTTAAATTGGATGTAATGCCTCATGAAATTAGTCATGTGCTCTAGTGACGTTATTTACATTGTACACTCGTAGCGAGCTAAATGTTCTCTTGCAATGATTGCCGATGCTGTTACTATAAAAGTACGTGAGTCCGGAATTATTTGCGAGAGAGCGCTGCGTTGTGGTTATGTCGATTTTAGTCGATTTGGCAGCCACATATATTGTAATAATATCACTGATAAAACTACCAAAGCGTTCCCAACTCACGACACGTCATAGGTAAATTATGAAGTTATAAATATCATTAACACCAATATATACGCTAGGCGGTATATCCCTTCGTTTCGGCTTTGCCATAGTCGGGCAAAAATACGTTTATAGCACTTTAACGCCCGCCATACTTCAGAGCAAGTGCGCGAAACAAATATTATTTTGATATCAAACATACGCCGACTCAGATATACCGCTATCTTTTATATTTAGCCTATTGATGCCCCAGTGGATGGACTTTGCCTCTTACGGACGAGAAGGAATGACCATAATAAGTATTTGCATTTACAAAGTAATAGTGTTCTACTTATTATACGTATGTTCTACGTATTACCTTGTAATTAATACCGTTGTATTAAAGACGGGATACGAAATTCGGATCCAAGTTTATCAAAAGTTGGCCAAGTCCCGGAAAAAGCAAATAAAATGGAGGCGGCTTTTCAAAAATATTACTTGTATAGACATCTTATTGTTTAGTTTAGACTAAACCGTGGACCAGGCAGTGGCTAATTTTCCACTGCAGGGCTTCAAGGTTTTGAAAAGATAGCCTTGACAAAACCAGCAAAACCCTATACGTGTATTGGCGTGAATAATATGTAATTAGTGATAAAGTAGTGTCTTACCCTGAGCCCTTTTTGTGTGGGGACGGCGAGGACTGCGCCTTCTCTGATTCTAGTAGTTTTGTGCTCGAGTCCTTCATGAAACCTGCGGAAAACAAATTCTGATGTTATAAGGATGAAAAATAATTGACAATACAATACAATACCACAATCCAATACAAATACTCTTTATTGCACACTTCACCAGTAATACCGAACAGTAGTACATAAAACAACGAATATAAGAGCAGAGGCAAACAGCAGGCGGTCTTTGACTGGATGATGCTAATGATATAGTTAAAAGCCATTTATGAAGTATAATTATCATATTTTGATTCTTATATAATAATGTAATGCTCATTGAATACGAGTGCAGTGATTAAGGATTTGCAAAAAAAATAACTATGCTATTGCACTCTATTACAAACAGCAATCTGAAAGTATTGTGTTTTGAGACGCAATGCACATTGGACAAAGATCTTGGACAAGTGGAAAAACACCCTTAAGAAGTTCTCTAAAGCATTCTTCGAGCATTAACTACACGAGTATTTCTTTTCGAGTCTTAAACGTTCTCTTCGTACTTATTTATGTCTATTCAATCGCCACCTAGTACCCATAACACAAACTGTATGATCTGCGATCTGTGTAAGAGTGTCCCTAAATTATTTATTTAATTCCACTGTCAATGTCACTGTCACACATGACAGAAACAGTACAAAGTAAAACAGTTAACAGACTTAAAAAATCTCACCTTTGCCCGAAGCTCCAAACACGGAGTTGCCCAAATCGTTGAGACTGCTCGTGAACTTGTCGGCCTCATTCGCCGCCGCCTGTCCCGCCTCTATACCTTCCTCCCGTGACTCCTCTAGCCTCTCCCGTGCCCCCTCCAACCTCTCCCGTGCCCCATCCAACCTTTCGCTTGCCACATCGAACCTCTCCGCCGCCGCCCCTTTTACATCCTTCAACTGGTTATCAGCCGACACTTGAAAACCTTCGAACGAATCCTTCATATCACCGAAGAGCTCTTTAGAGTTGTTCTCGAAACTTTGCGTCGAGCTTTGCACGCCCCCCAAGAATTCTTTAGCCGAGTCATCCAAGCTGTCGAAAGTATTGCCAGCGGAGCTTTGGAAGCTGTGCAACGTATCCTGAGCGGAATTTTCTAGACCGTGAACATCATCTCTGAAATCAGCGTAAGTATCTCTGGTGGAACTCTGCAAATCTTCCCATTGGTCTTTCGCGTCGCTCACTTTGTCCTTAGCTGAACTTTCGACGTTATCGAAAGTACTTAAGGTCGAGTCTTGCACGTGGTCGAACGCGTTTTTAGATGCCTGTTGCAGATCCCCTACTTTGTGACTTGTGACGTTTTGGATATTTTGTAATTCATCGCGTCCCTGCTTCTGTAGGTCGCCCAGTTTATTTGAAAGGTTTGCTTGTACTTCTGCTGTTTTATCTGAAGCGGCGTTGATAGTATCTTCGGCTGATTTCTTGATTTGATCCGTAGTTTGTTCCGCTGTTTGTCTTATTCTGTCCATTTCTGTTTCGGTAACGTTTTGTAATTGTGCTTTTTTGTCGTGGATTGCGTTTTCTATTGACACCTTCTTATCGTGGATAGCGTTTCCTACTTCGGAAGCTTTGTTTTGTACTGCATGTTTGGCTTTATCAGTTGTGTCGTGGATCGCTGAGCCGATTTCATGCGCCTTATCGTTAATAGATTGTGTAACTTCTGCCTTCTTATCGTGAATGGCTGTACCAACTTCGTGAGCCTTGTCATGAACAGCATTCAAACCTTCCTGCGTTTTGTCCTGAACAGCCTTGCTGACTTCATGAGCCGCCTGTGTTACCTCTTCCTTCTTATCATGAATAGCCTTGCCTACTTCGTTTGCCTTGTCATGAACTGCAGTAGAAACCTCATGTGTTTTATCCTCGATAGCTTTTCCAACCTCTTGTGCTTTACCCTGAATGGCTTCCTTTTTGTCATGAATAGCCTGTCCAACTTCCTGTTTCTTATCATGTATAGCTTTGCCGACTTGCTCCGACTTGTCGTGAACAGCGTTGGTAATTTCCTCTTTTTTGTCATGTACAGCTTTACCGACCTCTTCTTTCTTGTCGTGGATGGCCTGACTGGCCTCTTGTGTTTTACTTTGAATGGCATTTCCAACCTCTTTCGTTTTATCCTGAACCGCGTGTTGAATCTCTTCCTTTTTGTCATGAGCTGCTTTTTCCAATTCGTCTTTCTTATCGTGTAAAGACTTTTCAGCTTCCTTGGCTTTGTCGTTTATATTCTCAGCTAATCGGTTAGCACCATCTTTTAATTCATCGTGCTTGCTTTCAACTGCTCCTTTGATTTCATCTTTTTTAGCTGATGCTTGGTCTACCAAATTGTTAGCGGCATCCTTTCCTTCAGCAGCTTTACCTTTCACTTCTTTTTCAATCTTCTCTTTCTCACCGAAGATATTACTTACTAATCCTGTTATAAAGTTCTTGCCTTCTTTCTTGGCCTTTTTAGCCTCTTTCTTTGCTTTGTCCTTCTCCTTTCCAACTTTAGACTTAATATCCGAGGCGGCCTCTTCAACCTTGTCTTTAGCGTTGTCTATTGACTCATTTAAGTCGTGTAATTTTTCGTTCGTTTTATCTTTAATATTTTCGGCAGTTCCCTTAGCACCTACTTTAAGATCCTGAGCTTTCTGGCTAACATTATCTTGTACTAAGTGGTAGGTGTCGCTTACAGCATTAGCACCATCGTGTGCTTTTTGCCCAATTTGTGTCAGTTGGTCATGCCCTCTAAGCTTAAGCTCTTCAGCTTGTTCTCTCGCAGCAAAATCTAATTCGTGCGCTTTGTTTGACATATTAGTTTTAGTCTCTCCTAGAGTTGCACTAAAATCGTCAAAAGCATTTGTAGAAGAATTAAGGTTGTCAAATTCGTTGGCAATATTCGATTGGATATCCGCAGCCTTAGCATTAATGTTATCGTGAGTTTTCTGGGCGGACTCTGAAAGCTTCTTAACTGCATCTTCGGTTGCGTGTTTAGCATCACTAACATGGTCCTTACCAGCCGCTATTAAGTTTTCTTCCTTGATTAATAAATCGTCTTTCACTTCAGCGGCTTGGCGCTGCAACTTATCTTTTTCTTGCTCTAACTTGGCAACACCATCTTCGACATTACTTTGTAGTTCGTCACCAGTCTCGTGCATCTTTTCATGTGCGGCAAACTTAGCTTGTTCAATCTGGTCGAGTAAAGTTGAGGTTTCTTCGTGACTATGCTTAGGTCCTTTCGGGCCGTCGCAACATACCGTAGGGTACGCGAATGGGTCTTTCTTCGGAACTTGCATAGGCGTTTCTACCGGCTGCATGTTAGCGTACTGCTCGTACACTTCCTCGGTAATATTCTGCAAGCCTGCTGGTTTATCTTCATCAACGACTAACCTAGTTGTGTACACTTCACTATTAAGATCTTCCTCCTTTTCTTTGTGATGAGGTTTCGATTTAAGATCTTTGAACATATCATCGACTTTATGTAGCAGATCTTCACTAATGATTTTAGGTCCTGGCTTGGGTGGGGTTTCTTTTTCTTTAGGCGGACTCTTTTCTTTCTGTTTGGGCGGGCTCTTTTCTTTGTCTTCTCGTTTGGGAGAGCTCTTGTCCTTCTTTTGTTTCGGTGGGCTTTTCTCTTTGGACTCTCTGGGTTTGGCTTTGGGGGAGTCTTTAGCGTTGTCGTCTTCGTCCTGGCTGTGGCTGAAGACGTGTTTGACCTTATCGGCGAGGCCGCCGAGGAAGCCTTCTTTCTTCTTCCCCTTGTCTGCCTTCTCGAGGGTGTTCATGGGAGTTTTGTCCTCGTCGGAATCGAACGTAGCTTTGACTTTGTTAGAGTCGACGTGATGGGTGTCACCGTTTGCTGTAATGATATTGTTAAGTTTATTTTGGCTAATGATTGCGATACAAGTTTTAATGACAACGTCTATAACTGTAGTCATCTTATAAAACGGAATATAAAAATATAAAGTTGAGAAATATATCTAAAACAAAGTTTTTTAAACGAATAAAATATTAAATTCTAACACAAAATCAAAATTACGTACGTTGTGGCTTGGTGACGGTGTCTACAGTGTCCTTGGCGGGATATTTCACGTCGCCGTTGGTAATAATCAAGTCCTGTGTAGAAAAAAACAGTTTAATTTGCTGTACTGAGACCTCGAGTGAGTCATAATACATACATATAGTTTTTATCGAATGTCTCCAAAGTCCTACAATTTGAAAAGTACTAAACCTGACTCACGTCTCATTGTAAATCGTAGGTTTCCGTTCAAGTAATATAAACCCTAAGAAAACAAAATGAAGTAGCATTTCATCATGTCACTAAAACATTCAATAAATAATATTTAACCATTTCTCAAAATTGTACGTATGTTTTGTAACTATACTTGGGAACTGATTAGCTAAAGTTAGAGTAGATCTCATTCAATAAGACGACTCGTTTCAAGATGGGATGGTAAAGCTACAGGCAAGGCAAGGTACTGACGTCGGTATGTCCGTTGAGTTGCGGAGGCGGCGGCGGCGGCGCGATCGGGTGGTGGTCCCAGTGGAAGCTCAGTTCGTCTTTCAGAGCGTCGAAACCTGCATAAGTACACACGAATCTGTCACATATTTGTTTCAAAACATAGATGATTCAGTAGTTCCAACTAGTTTCAGTAATATTTGAAGACATTTAAAACAATTGTGTAAATATGCGACCTTATTTATTTGTTCCTTTTGATATTAGCATCAAAAGGCAATTGCAGATGCAATAAACTGTTTTGTTTCAATTGCATGTATATCAATTAATTCTACAGTCTGATTGGATTGGAGTCCTTAATATACTAATCTCGGATTTACAACTAGGCGAACTAACTTGACGGTTCATTGCACACGAATGTTGCCAGTTTCGCTAGTGCTGTTAATATCGATATTTAAAAAATCCAGTTCATACCAGAGGTTTTAGTTAAGCAGCATAATTGTGTTTGAAATCAAACCGATAATTTTATTTCACAAAATAATAACAAAAGACTCGGTTGGAATTAAAAATACATCGAACATCATTTTAGGACATCGCTAAGGACGTTGTCCGCCTTTGTGTTTTATTGACACTTCCAACCATTCATTAGCCAAGCCTCTACTTTAGTACAGTGATTGCGAATCTTTCGTAACGTCGTTGAGTTGTATTTAATAGTGTTGTTATCATTATTGTTACTAAATGAATTTGATTTATAGTAGGTGCAAGGTTTATAACGACATATTTGTAAAAACATGAACCTATCACTATTATTTTTCCCTCTGGCAACATTTTCGGCTGTCAAGTCAGTTCGCCTAATTATGAATCCGAGATTACAAACATCGGGTATTTTAGAAACGAGCGGACCCAATAATGATTTGTTGTAAATGTTTTAATTTGGAAGTAAAGAACGCTCACCGGACTGGTCGAGGTTGAGGCAGTCGACCTGGCTCTTGCCGGCGCGCGGCGCGATCCTCTCGGGCAGTTCTACGTCCAGCACGCAGGCGGGCGTTTGCGACTGCTCGCCCTTTGGCACCTGCAATAAACATATTGTTACAAGATCATCCAGTAAAAACACAAGTTTTTTACTGGATGATCTTTCACTTTCCAGCCTCTACAACAACGTACAAGTTGTTGTAGAGGCTGGAAAGTGAGCAATAGATGGAAGCGTGAGTTGATTGGAGCGTGACCATTTTCGCCACATTTTCGAACAGTGGCGGGAAATAGTTGATTACTCTCCTAGGACAGTAAAACAAAGAATGTCTCAGAATGCAGGTGTTTGACGCCCGTTGACAGAACATTTTCAAAATATTCTTTAAACACCATATGATAATTCAACAAAATAAATACAATTATTTATATGTAGACTTCTTACGTATACAATTTTTTTTTGTTCTAAACGTCCTAAGACGTACGTAACGTTTTTGTCCTTCCGAATCGTTAAACTTAAGTGGCAGTGGGCGGGGCACATAGCACGTCGAACCGATGGCCGTTGGAGCGGAAAGGTTCTCGAGTGGCGACCACGTACCGGAAGGCGCGGCGTGGGTAGGCCCCGCACAAGGTGGACTGATGACCTGGTAAATGTTGCTGGAGTCCGCTGGATGCGGGTGGCGCAGGACCGGTCATTTTGGCACTCTTTGGGGGAGGCCTATGTCCAGCAGTGGACGTCTTTCGGCTGATATGATGATGATGATGATGAACGTCCTAAGACAAGACCCCATGAGCCTATTCATAGAACTTATCCTCTTGGAGAAATTTAAATCATATTCAATTGGAATAGAGTTGCATTTGCCTTGTATGGTGTGCCTTAGGAAGATAAGTATATACATATTATCTTGATAAACATAAAGGTCGGAAGACTTACTTTAGGCTCGTTCATGAAGTAGATGCGGCCCGCGGGGCTCTCCTCGTGGTGCTTCACCCGCACGGGGAACTCCACGCGGTTGTCTTTGAACGCCTGCCACAAACAATGGGAAGCTTAACAAAAAGTATCTACTTCCAAAAACTAATAAATAAAGAAAATGTATACATTTATTTAGTTGCGCTTAAAACACTGAAGCTTCTTAATTTTTTATTTGTGTTTACGACATCTGGATAATATTGAAACGGACACGGCCGCTATTTAGACCGGCAACGACAGCGGTGCACTATAGGTGTGAGCGAGATGCTGCGTTCTGAAATATCTATCTTTCTCCATTTTTTTTTTTAATTTATTGATTAAGACAAAGACAATGAACCTTGGAGAGGTTTGTGTGCCGATGAGGAGGTGTCGAAAGTGCGGTAAGTAATCTTGCATAGAAATCTTTATTTTCTCTGCAACTGACGGTACATACCTCGAACTTGAACATGGGCTGTGAGCCGGACTTGGTGACGGGCACGAGGTTGCCGCTGAACTCCAGGTACACCTCCTTGCTGTCCAGGAACCGGACGGATGTCGAGTGCGCCACTTCAGTGTAGTGCTCCTGTGTATCAAATAATAATATCGTTATTTTAATTTGAAGTTAACCTCGAAGCCCTAAAGTTATTTCAGTACAGTCAGCGTCATATAGTTAGTAGCAGCCAAGGTAGCCAAATATTTCGGTACACGTCTTTATTACTATAAGAATAAGGGCGTGTTACGAAATATTTGACTACTCTGGCTGCTACTAACGATATGACGTGGACTGTACAATCGATGAATACTAAAGCGCTAACTTTATATCTATGAAATCTGGACACTAAATTGAAACATCTGCAATATCATGAAACAAAGTTGCAATTCATTAAGAACCATCATTGTGGACCTCTTACAAGGCTTCGACATCTATAAAATGATTAAACTGCCCATTAAGATGCTGCACTATTCTCCACAATCAGGCGCACTTGGGGTAATTCCGTGATAGTTACTAGACAAATATTCCTCTGCTATTCGCTAAAGTTCTTCAGCAGA
This sequence comes from Epinotia bilunana, assembly GCA_947049275.1. NCBI lineage: Eukaryota > Metazoa > Arthropoda > Insecta > Lepidoptera > Tortricidae > Epinotia > Epinotia bilunana. The sequence continues at coordinate 7,858,452 of OX346275.1, read as the reverse complement.
ATAGGATAAGAATATATTTGTTTAGTCTACAAAACACACGGGTTTACAAATTAGTCTACGCCAAAACTTATTTAAGTTTTAAGATAAAAAACGCCGTAAAAGCTAACGGTTCAATAACCACATAAATTCGAATAAATTCTTTGAACTGTTCACTTAACCATAAAACACGAGTAAAATGAAGCTTACAATACACAACACTTTGATAGATGCAGTGACTCGATCTAACAGTATAATGAGAAATCATTTAAATATTTTAATACAGTTTGGTGAGATTAAACCAATTAGCATTTTATAGGGCATGCTAATGAATTTCCATATTACCTTAGTTTAGATGTTTATACGAAAGACCTTATCTTGTCACTGAATTCTTCGAGTAACTTCGTTTTATTGACACCTCGAGCACATCATCATATCATCAGCCTAGTCCCACTGCTGCACAGGCCTCTCGTGGACGGGAGGGAACCTATTATTAACGTATGAAGTGTAATGGTGTATCTACTTACAACTACTAATCAGTGGCGTGCACTTCATAAAGACAAAAAGACACTGCCTACCCTACTGTAATTCCGATACCTATCCTTTTAAACTACTTATTAATTTATACTTGATCGTACTATCAGTAATCCATAATTCTGTAAATTAAGAAGCACTCCATCTACCGGTTGATCATTGTCATCGATAGACTCAATAGTCATCATCTATAGTATCGCGACGAAGTTTACACCACGCGGCACTAGCGCCGCTGCGTGCCTTGCACGGCAAAGACAGAAAACATTTCCGTCTAAACCTTTCTATGTGTGCGTCTCCGCGAGTCGTAGTTACGCGGTTACACTGTAGTGGGTCTTCCTATAAATACGAGCACACAATGATACAAGTAACGCACACAATTAGACGCAGAAAGGCAGCGTCTTTCGTGTATCCTTTACCCGCGACTTAGCCTGTGTTCTTCACAATATGCAGGCGAAATAGCGCGGGCAGTTAGCATGTATGAACGTACTTGTTGCAGTAGCGTTTCGTACGCGTATCTGTCGGTGATGTAGAGCACCAGCAGTCTGCCCTCGAGCGCGTCCAGCCGCTTGCCCAGCACCACGATACGGACCTCGAAGGGCACCAGCAACATCTCCCTGGGACAAACAAACAAATATATCTCACAATTACATAACTATTACTGCTCAAAACAAAATAAGGGCCATTGTAATTATTGGACATAAACTAATTGATAAGTGGCTAATTAATGAACTCCCGTATAAGGATACGAATGTATTCTGAAGGCAGAATCTAACCTCTTTCATGCTGGAGTTCAAGTCTAAAAGCTAGAATTTTTTTTTATTACTGTTTAATATAATTTTCACGTAACGATCACCATACTTGTGGCCCCTATTTTCTTTTGAGTAGTATATAATTTACCGTTCCATTCCTAAAATTAATATTAGCAAGTCATTGACACAACTGTAAAGATCTGTAAGCTGACATATTTTGGTGAGGACCGAGATAAACGGTCTACCTATAAAACCTGTTAGTCCAAATAAATATAAAATATGTCAGCTTACAAATCTTTAAGCGATCTGAGTTAAGTGGTTCACCTATACAAAACAACTATATTTAGATATAGAAATAGATATCCAATAATAGAAGGTGAGATTTATTGTATTTCTTTCTTGTGCATATAAAAAAAACACAGATTTCGAGAGAAAATGTGTCGAAAACATTCATAAAGTCGTACATATAAAGTAATTTACTTACTTGTAAAGTCCCGTCGCCAGTTTCGTGGCGTCGCTTACATTTTGACAGTTCATCAACCAGAATCTGAAAAAAGGTAAATAATGATTAGGGCCTTTCCAGTTTAACTATATTATTAAAGAACTTTTAAACATTCATTTGACAAACCTCCGCCAGTTAGACATTTGTGTTTCTCAGAAACATGTCTAAATGGCAAACGAATAAATACAAACGAATTTGAACGGCATTTGTAGTTTTATATGGCGAATTCATTCAATCTGGTTCAGAGGACCATGAATTAGTTAACTATTTTCTAAACGTCCAATTTCCTTTCAATAATCTTTCCCACAAATGAAGTACCTGGCAGAGACGGTGGTGGTGAAGGAGCCGCAGTCGTCTGTGACGGTTAAAGGCGTCGAGCCGGTGACGTCCTCCCACACCGCGCGGGCCTGGCCGCCCATGATGGAGCACAGCAGTCGAAGGGTTGACGTGGATTGCTTGTCGTGCGGTCCGTTCTGAAAGGTTCCAAATGTTGTTGACACTGGTTAGTGGCACTATCGACAACACAGCTAACTGACCATCTTATTACAATATGCATTGTAATAAGGTTCTATATAAATACAGGTGGTCAGCTAACTGCGTTGGCGATTGTACGCGCTGTTGCGTGTGAAGGCCATTGAATGGGCGATACTAAGTTAGCGTACAATTTATTTCGTGAGCTTGAGCGTATTGATTTTGGTTTCAGGAACGTATTACATTTTGTCATAGTACTATCGACAACACAGCTAACTGACCATCGGTGCACCTTAAGTGCCAATGCACATTACAATATAGAACATTATTACAATTAATAAGGTTCTATATAAACACAGGATGGTCAGTTAACAGTGTTGTCGTTTGTACCAACGTATATATGTATTTTTTTTTGTTATGGAAATGGACACATGGATAACAAAGTGAGTTTCTTCCGGTCAAATTTTTTAGCTCATCTATGGTCAGTTTAAAAAGTCTAGTGGCTTAAGACAGAGTTAAATTTTATTTGTCAATATTTAATAGTAGATTCTCCCCGTATACAAGCTCTATATCTATAGCCCCTTATACTAGTATATACGAGTATAACATACCTCGGTCTTCGGCAGGGGCGAGGTGAGAGTAATACTTCGATGGAACTTCCTCCGCCTCGGCTCGACCGTGATGACGGGCGCGACGGCCACGTGCCGCGGCAGCGCGCGCCTGACGAGCGCGGAGCCCGCGCCGTGCGCCTGCACGCCCACGCGGATGCGCTTGGTCAGCGCTTGTGGCGGGAACAGGGCCTGGACCTGGGGGGAAATTGCACATTACTACAGAGGTCGGGAAGTAACGGGTTGCCGATGCCGGCCGAGTACATATAGATAGTTATGAGGCTGGCAACTCCTTTTCACGCAGAGGTGTGTATAGTGCTTTTCTCAAACATGCAATTAAATAAAAATAAAAACTCCAAGAAATCAAACTTGAATTTTTCATAATTTTCAACGCCGTGATGCTGTGCCACAAATTGTGGAATAGAAATTAAAAAAGACCATCTTGCAGGCCTAGGGCTCCAATTTTGTATGAAATGCCATTTCATACAAAATTCACGGATCTCGCTGCGCCCGAAAAGTGACACTTCGAAGCCCATTATGAAGAACACAACGTCAATATATCATTGCATATTTGAGAAATAGCTATTTATTATAACCATAGCATAATGTATAAAGGGTCTTAAAACCAGTCAATTTCTAAGAGATTATCGATCAAAGTCGGAAAGATAATAACAATTTTATAGGCCTTCGATGAACCCCTCCACATATTTCTCAGTGGACATTGACGGAGTCCTAATGTAAAGGAACTTGCAGACACGATCAAACTCATAAGTTAGAAATAAAACAGTCGTTTTACAGCAGCAAATATTTTTGTCACGAATATATACGACACAAGCGATAATACTGAAAATCGTGTGTGTGTGACTGTCCTGGTCACGGCACCAAATGTAACGCTCCTTGCCCACTAGTCACTGTCTAGCACCTGCGGCATGTGCGGGCCGGACACGGTGCTCTCGGGCCCGATGATAATGCACCTGCTACCCGGGACATGACACAGGTAATGCATAGTCACAAATTACTATCCCGGGCACGGCAGCAAATGTAACGATCTCCTGTATGTAATCTCATTAAATGTGACTTTTTAATACGACGTCGGTGGAACCCGACCCGACCCGGCCGGCCGCCTTGCAGAAGACCACAGCCATAATAACACTACTACTTGCTCTTTAGTAGTGTTGTGTTCCTGGAGGTGAGCAAGGTCGCCAGAGTTCCCGAGGATGCGTTGTGTTGAGAGCGAGGGAATTTGTTCCTTTAGCTGTCAACACGGCGAATCCTCAAACATATCAAGGGTCGGCAACGCCCATGTTACTCCTTTGTATAAAAAGTCGGTGGCAAATAAGCAAGCGACCCGCCTGGTGGTAAGGTAAGCTTACAACTCCAGGGAGCCCTAAAAACTAGCATTATCGTACCTGCGGTATGTGGGAGCTTGACACGGTGCCGCCCTCGGGCCCGATGATGTGCACCTCCTGCCGCACCCTGGACACGACTGCGAGGTAATGGGGGAAGTCGCAGGTGATGATCCTGGTGACTCGCTCGCCGTTCTCGCCGAGTGTTTCCCCGGAGCTGCCGTGCTCGAGTCTCTCCCGGTGTAACGCTTCCTAATAAAGGAAAACAGATTTTCATTACATCGCCATCTCTAGGCTAGTTAGCTACAAGACTGTCTTGGTTATATAGTCGTCTAAAAGTGGTCTTCGAACCGGATCGCGTATGTATAGGACACCAGTGAAAATGGTCAACACACGTAGCACAATTAGACGTGAACAGGAAAAGAAGATCGAAGACGAACAGAAGGAGCACAAAAACCAGAAACAACAATGTTTGGAAACCGCTACGAACGAACAAAGGAAGATCGACCGAACAATTTTGTTAGATGAGGGTAGCGTTGTAAAAGTGGAGGTACCAAAAATGGACGAGCCGACCCCACATTCCTCTCGTAAAACCAAATCTAAAAAGTCATCGGCATCTTCCATAGTGGCGCGTCGTAAACAGCTGGAGCTAAAAGCAGCAGAAGCGAAGGCTCGCATTGAAATGGAATTAATCGATAAACGGTTACAAGCAGATCTCGTTGCGAGCCGGACCGACTGCACGTTTGCGTTCGATCCTAACTGAATTATTCTTATTGCTTTCCCTGCTTTTGTAATAATATTAATAAAAGTATTTTAAAGTGTTAGTGCTGACCATTTGATTTTGTGGGACCCCAAAACCCTACAAAGTGTGCAGTGGAAAAATGTATAAATGTATCTGTTGGGCATTTTTAAACTGTATATTTTCAATACATTATCGAAGTATCATCGTATTTTGGCGACACAGAATGTAAATTGTCTTCATAGCCTGAGACTAGGAAATTGGTTCCCAGATTCGAATATTACAAGTAGATAGGTGAAAATCGATTAGGAGAAACTTTTGATTCCGTCCATACGACCATTTTTCGAACTTTAGAAATACTGCAAACAGAGACTGGATTTCGTGCTCGAGCGTCAATGCGAGTATATGCGTACTTTGTGAGCTCACTTATGCGCTGACGGTTAGCATTTGTCCTACTGGTCGCGTATTCTCTACAGCAATAGATTACTTCAACTTAGTCGGTTGAGCTCTAAACTAAACATAACTCCGTTATTGGTCAAAGTAAGTTGAGCTCTACTGACCTGTATCATAGGGTTGTCGTTGTTGTGCAGGTAGTGGTCTTGCCAGGTCTCGCCGGTGTCCGAGCGCAGGATCACGATCTCTCGCTCACGGCACGATGACGTGAAGATGGGCACTTCGATTATAACTGGCCTGCAAGAGAAATACACAATGACGAATTCGATATAATTAGGGTGAACGAAAGAGAGTGATTTCAGACGCAGAAATTTACAAAAGGAACATCAGTTAACTTGTTTTGTGTCGCTGTGTGACAGCAGGAGTTTCGGATGAAAGTGAATGCGGAAGAAATTACGCGACTCACAACACAAACTCTTACGCGCGTCTGGCTTTACCCTTTCTCAACACGTCAGATATAGCGGGGTCAGAACCAGCCGTGGTTGGGCTAAGCGAGACTATCATTCATTACGGCTCGGCCACGGTCTTTAAGCTTTATCATACATAGGATCCTGTTATGTCGATAGATGAGCAACGAACACTTTAACGCTCGGCCAACTCTGGTTAGCAAATGATATCGTAGTCTCGATTGCATTATCTCTGCTACTATGTATGTAGCAGCAGCGATTGCATGTCCAATGTATCATTATGGCTAGCATATCGCGTCCTGTCATGTATAACCTCCTGAGGTCCCGTGTAATATAGGTACTACAGAAAAAACAATTGATTACGAATCATAAATACATTTGTTACGGGAGAAGGTTAAGTTCCAGGAAGGAACTTTCTTTCTAGAAGGCAAAGGAATCAAGGACCGTATAAGAGTGTACTTACGCCAAGAACTTGGCTCCCTGCGGCTGCAGCTCCAGAAGGCGGGACGCGAGCGCCTCGCCTTCCATCAGCGGCGGGGGCGCCGCGGCCGGCGCGCGCCGCGTCGCGGCGCTGGAACAAATACATTCATAGCATACACAAATCAGTCTAGTCCCTTACTTAGCTGGGCTCGTACAAGGATATGTAAATAATACATATACTTATGTAGATAAACATGTTGTTCTCAGGCAAAGGGCAAAGGAAATAAAATAAAGCCCAACCAAGCACTAGGACTCAGGAACTCGTCCTTATCACACAGATATTTGTCTATATAACTAACCTCTTCTCATCATCTCTATTCCTCACTCATTACAATAAGTAATTACGTCCAAGTAGAATTTGATGATGTTTCCGCTGAGTAATGTGGTATCTTACATTGTTAATAAACATTAAAGGCCACAATAATGTATGCCATACGATTAAATAAAAAATATTTAAAATACTATGAATCAACATAACCTTGATTATTCCCATTAGACACTAGCTACAACACCAACTAATTGTAAACAAACAATAATGCGTTTTCAGCGCATATGAATCATACACCGGATCGAATCATTGTAGTTTTGGGACTCTGCCATGTTTCGCTTTTGTTGTGTTATGTTGAATATGGGTTTCCTTGATTTTAATCAACTCTGTTGCTAATCATAACAAAATTGCTGGAAAATCGTATTAGTGTGGTTCGTAGTCTAAATACAGGATCAAAATAAATCGTATCATCAATTATAAATAAAACTCGTCGAACGGCAAGGCCCGTTACTTTCCATCTGGTGGTCATGGGTTCGAACCCTGGCTCGTACCACGGGGATTTAAGGAAACTCAAATACGAAACATCTTTTGTATCTAATAGTAGCTTTTCCGTGAAGGAAGACATCTTAAGGAGACCGGTTTAATTCCAAAAAGGTCTAGTTTTTCCTCTGGGTTGGAACGGCAGATGGCAGTTGCTCTCGTAAAACTGGAGTCTACCAAGTCTTAGGATTAAGTGACAAAGCGGCGCACGGGATCCTTTAGGATACATAGGGAGGACGGGAAAACGCTCGGAGAAAGATGATGATTTTATGAAAAGAAACGTGTGTATGTTACTAAAGAAATAAATTAATCATGCTCTTGTAACTGCATGTATATTGTATGACGTCATGAAAACAGAACGATTTGAATACCTACGAGTATATTCGCAATCGGGTCGATTCTGTGCTTCTTTGTGAATCTATTCAATTTGCAGAGTAATTTACCAATCTTGTAGCAGTCGAGTTGCATAAAGCAATCTATGTCCACGTGATGGCACTGCGCAGCTAGTCTACAATAACCTGTTAACCTACCGGAAATTAAATTGTTTTGGTTAACATGTGAAGGCCTTATTGATTGAAAGTTACTACTCAACTTTTTTCAAAAAAATATTATTATCTGCGTATAGTATGGATCTTTGGAATTAACAAAGGCTAAATTTAATCACGCGGCTTCACTTGCGTTTTTGGTATTATGCGGGCGAACGCAGCTAGTAACAGATCGTCAATGTTGCTTCGCTGGAACACAAACGCATCAGTGTTGACCGTCGGTCGACTACTAAATGCAGCCTAAGCTGAAATAACACTCACCGGCATGTAACACGGGTAGGCGCTGCGCAGGCGGCCGGCGGTACGACGATGCGCACGCCTCCTCGCCGCTTCGCCTTCATGGCACCGCCGCGCGCGTCCACCACAAACGATACCAGGAACCTGTAACACACGTCATATAAGTCAATAACATTTTGTTAGAAGAAGGGAATGGATGATTGGTACTTGGGTAGGCCAAAATTAGGTCATAGTATAAAAGAAGCGACTTTGGTTGTCCAACAGCTCGGTGGACAGAGGACATTAAACAAATCGCTGGTCACTCGTAGAAAAGACAAAAACAGGACCGGGTTAACTGGCGTATTCGAAGAGAAGTCTATGGTCATCAATAGGCATTATATGCTGAACATGATAAAGAAGCAGCAAGAGGCAGCTGAAAGCAGAGAAGTGAGCATGAAAGTATGCAGCGTCAGCGTGTAATCACTTCCTTGAAATATGGACTTTCCAGTGCGTATAGATCGTTTGATATACCACGAGGACGCGCCTTATGTCTTCTTGGTGCCGTTTGTGTTTTGTCCATAGCGGAGATTGGAGTGGAACGTCTCTTCGTTTATTGAGCGATGTCACGCTACCAATGATGTTTTCCCCGCAGTTTTCGTGGGGAAATTGGATAAGTTTGTCACTTACCCGATATCGAGGGGCTGGCGGTCGATGGTGGCGACCTTCTTGTCATTGTTGCTCGGCCAGAGGTGGCCGTCCGTGACGCTGTCCTCTAGGGGCCGCGCCCGGTGCAGGGTGCCCGCCTCACTGTTCATGTAGCGGTATTGCTGCTGCTGCTGGATGGGACACTCGACTTCTCCTGCAAAAGAAGAAAAGCTTCGTGAATGGACTCAAAAAGGATTCAAGAGGAACTCCAAAAAGTTTATTCTTTAACTCTTGGACGGCGCACGAGTTAGGGCTCAACGCTTTCTTCAGGAAAACCCTATATCTTTACTTGATAACATTAGTCTGATGACGTAGCTAAAAGGTGGGCAGAGCCATATAAACGCGGCAAACTGTAAACCCCTGGAGTTTGGGCTCATTTGCCGTGATTAAGAGAGTACGAGTACATAGAGACCATAGAGTTAGTGGTGATGGTCTAATGAGGGAGTCAGGAGTTAATAGCAAACCCCTTGACACAAAAATATAACGGGAGACCAAATATGTCAACTGGCTGAGAAAATGGTTGCCTAACTTATTAGGAAATCTAATTGACTCAATGACATTCTTGATTTACGATTGCGCATTGCATAAAAATTTGACCTCCGTAATTGAGCGTAATGACCATAATGTGATTGTTCTACTCAGGATGACCTAATATACTTGTCATAAATATTCGGAAGTGATAAAATAAGTACGTTGATCAACTAGTTTCTAACGGGACCGTTCATTGATAAACTTTGCACATGAGTCAATTAAATGCATTGACTAGTGAGTGACCACATTACAGAAAATTATAAGTTTCGATGTTATAATTCGTAGCAGAACATCACTGACATCACGGTACATGGAACCACATGTTGTTTCGAGTCTCTGAGGAAATAGGCAGCCGTATGCATCTAAGAACCAAATTAAGCCCTCCTTCCTAGGCATACTCAGACAAGCCTAACTAAGATTATCGCGTTAATGTCAGCCAAGCATTCATCCCTTTCGCACTTGACATACTTGCTAGTAAAGGACGATTGCTTTTTGTACATTATAAAGCAATAGGTGTTGTCTAACTGACGGTTAAATTGATGGTACATTTTCAGCGTCATTTAGGTATTATAAAATGATGTTCAGTTAAATCCTTACCTCCTTCGTCTTCGGAATCGCTCATGAAGGTATCCTGCATGAGCTCTGGCGCCGCCACGCGGTATTTGCCCTCCAGACCACCTGTAACAAACAGACAAACATGATAAACAATGTATATATTTTATTACAATTTGTAAAGGGTGCAGTCATGTAGGTATCGTTTTGCTGAGCTTTAAACATGACACACCTACTCATCTATCTCAATATGCTACCTACGCAGCCCGCGTCTAATAGTTCGCATTGATATATTGACGGATGACCGGTATATATTGCGACTAGCATTGAACCACATCTCAGAAGCCGTGTAAAACGAAAAAAATAATGAAAAGTTTCAATAATCGATCTATTGTATATCTGCAACGCATTGTCTTGTTGAATACTTTTAATTAGCATACATATAATCGAAATAATAGAGCACAGTAATTAGACTAACGCGTTAATTTCAATCATATTATGAAATAAACTGTTAATGTCTTTTTTTATTTGGATGCCCGCCGGTTTCGGGCTTTGCGCATTATTCCCATAGTCAAACAATACAACAATGACATTATTTTCTTTTTGTGTAAATTATGACGTGGTCAGGCGTTCATTTGGTAATTAACAATTTGCGGTTCTTATCAATGTGAATTGCGATGGAAACATTTAGAATAGGTACACGTACCTACAAATTAATACTATACTATTATTCCGACGTAAAGTATGTACATATTTTACTGCACAGTCTGTAACAACATTGGTACAATAGTTTTTGGGTGGAAATGTTTCAGTAATCAAAACATCCTCACAATTTTTTGCGAGTACATATTGGATAACTTTGGTGTCTTGATCGGGAATGACAAAAAGTAAACAAAATGGTCATACTGAACAACTTTCCTTTCACTTGACTATTACCTGGGATTAGGAACTTTATTTATTTATTTATACAATTATACGGGACACCAACAGAGTACATAAGCAGAGTATATAAATTTATCTGTAGCACAATTATTATTTGGGATTTTATGTACCCCAATTATAAGTGGACACATCATTGTCATATATTATTATTATTAATTAAGATTTATATAATTAAGATTATTACATTTCACGCATAGTTTTAACAATTTAGTGAAGTACAGTGTATATTAAGAGTAAAAGTAAATTTTAAAAAATAACGCTAATGCTAACGCTACAATTGGATTATCAAATTATCATATTCAACGGATAGAATTGAAAAATCAATCAAATACTTATCACCCGTTTTTGGGTGTCATGTATTTGACTAGCTTTCCTGTATGGGTTTCCACAACTTTCCACATATATAGGTGTGAAAGCAAATACAAGTTAGACTAATACCGTATTAACGTCGCCACTACTACATTGGAAGTCTTCCTATACAACCTAGTCTTCCTAAAAAACCTAGACAGCCTGTTAATGTAATTGAAATGATCAGCAATCAACTAAAGTATGGTTTCGAACCGAACAAAACTTTCCTTAGAAAGCGTCAATGGATTCCGTCCGAAAGTAAGGAAGTACATTTCAATATTGTTTTGGTTGTGCATCTCACTCTGCATGTTAAGTAGCTTCCAAGTGCAAATAAACAATATGTGTACAAGCAATGTACTTGTCAGAAAGGGATGGACAACGTTATTAATATGTAAGGTAATATCGGTATCTCTCTTTAAAGTTTGAGTTACTAAAATGGGCAGGTGCAATGCATTGGTTTGTATTTTGTGAACGGTTAAGAGGTCGATGCCTTTTCGAATCGATTCGTTGTTGGGGACAGTTCGATTTGCCGTTAGCTTTAAATGGTTAAAGCTTTTTGTTTATCTTTAGGTACCTGAGAATTAGATCTATTTGACTGGATCTTAATGTTAATAGATCTAGTATAATACAGTTTGGTCTTGTTGACAAACTTCCATCAAACCTATTTTAGCTGAAATTCCGTTGAAATTCATTTGTCTTTTTAAATCACTTTCACATTTGTGTTGGTAGGGACAAAACGAATTATAGTTAACAGAGGTCTGCTACGTTTTATGAATAAGATTATCTTACACAATAACCGGACCGGGACCGGACCGGTCACTTTGGCACTCTTTGGGGGAGGCCTATGTCCAGCAGTGGACGTCTTTCGGCTGATATGATGATGATGATGATGACACAATAAACATAGGATGCAAATTCGTTTAAGCTAGTTAAGTTACAAGACATACAACTTCACAGGTCAAATTATTTAGCGTAAATAACCTTAATAAAAGTAGGTTATATTGATTAGACTACTTGCAATGCAATCCTAGTAAGGAAAAACAAACAAATAAACTTGAGTATAATAAGCTCCCACTACCCACGTCAGAATTAACAAGTTTCCTAAAATAGCTGGACTAAACCGAGACATCAGTGTTGAATAGGTTGGCGCGATACTTAATTATTTAGTTTAATCGCCGCCCAATTGGGCTCGGCTCTGGAGAGATGGAATGTAAACTTTACTAACGTCACTGAATTGTCCGCACTGGGCCAGCCCTTTTTTACCCGTTCCCTCTCATTCACGAGAGGCCTGTGCCCAGCAGTGAGACCTGATGATAATGATAATGATAATGATGACTGAATGGTCGAGGCGGCACGAACATGTCATAAACTATAATATTTTATAATAGCAATTGCACTATCTAGCGCTTGAGGCCTACTTAACAGAATAAATATTTGAATTTAGCTTTGTTAGTCAATGCTGTGCAGTGCTGCAACTTTCAGTTTGTATGCATTCTGAAAATACATCTATTTTTAGGAAACTATAAGGGGAACCCTTGACTACGGAACAGTCAACAAGGAACCCTTATAGTTTCGCCATGTCCGTCTGGCCGTCCGTCCGCGCGTCCTTCTCGGCTTAGCACAGTAACCCTTACTACTAGAAAACTGTGATTCGGCATGGGTATATAAATCAATCACGCCGACAAAACAGTAGAAAAATCTTGAGAATAATTTTTATTAGGGTACCTCCCCTATACCTAAAGTAGGAATGTGTTTTTTTCTCGTTAAACCCATAGTGTGGGATATCGTTGGATAGCTTGTTCAAAAATATTATGGGTTTTTAAAAAACAATTTTCAACTCAGTGATTCGTTTGCGAGATACCAATATCTCGCAAACGAATCACTGAGTTGAAAATTGGTTGTAGCATGACTCGAACAAAAATTAGGGCTTGAAAGCTCAAGCTTTCAAGCCCTAATTTTTGTTCGAGTCATGCTCTGCCAGCTAAATGGCTACTACTGAGGGTGTGAAAAAATTCGTGGCAGTAGTACATATAATGAATTTAAAAGGAAACCTATCACGGCTAAGTAGGCATAACTACTTACCGAGTAATAGTTGACCAACTTAATAGGTCAATTTTCGTACAAATTTGGCCGACGCAACCGCACCATTAACTTGGCGCGTGTCGATGTAACAAATACAGACAGGCAACTGCGGAACCCTACACTGCGCGTGGCCCGACACGCACTTGCCCGATAAAGTAAAAAAAAATTGAGTAACCAAATAGATCGCTTTTAGCGATAAGACCGCCTGTTGTCTATCATTGGTTTATGTTTAACTTACCTCTATTTTTGTATTATCTAATATGTCTGGTGAGCAATAAAGAATATTTGTATTGTATTGTATATCAAAAGCCAACTTATAGATACCTACTGCGTATAAGCAGGAGTATGTGTAACATCGGCGTATAAACGCATAATGCATAATGAAGTGCAACGAATAATGCGCTTACTTTGGGACAAAATCGAATTGTGAAAGATAGTACAATACTCGTAATGTATTGTTTTTTTACCTATACGAATGACCATATATACTGCGTGGAACGGAACGATGGACTTTCCCGCAGGAGGGGGATTATTGAGCGTTAGTACGTCACATTTTCCAGATAAACTATGTTAATATTTCCAACCGTTTTCAAGTTAGAGTTCATCAAACTTTTGTGCAGAAAGCTGAATATTACAACCCTAATGGCCCTTCAATGCTCGCTGCTCACCGCGGTCGCCGCCGCTAGTTGCGCGAAGTCGTGGCCAAGCCGTTAGGGTTGTTATATGCAGCTTTCTGCACAAAAGTTTGATGAGCTCTAACTTGAAAACTGTTGGAAATATTGACATAGTTTACGTGGAAAATTTTAAGTACTAATGCTTAATAATCCCCCTCCTGCGGGAAAGTCCATCGTTCCGTTTCACACTGTATATAGACGTACACATTACAAAGTCACGACTATAATGTCTAATTACGACGTGAAGAATTTCTCTCCAATTAGAGTCGGGTCAGTCAGGTGCGAGAGTCACAGCTGATGCCCAATAAAGGGCTCCACAATTGGAGTCAGAAGTCGGAGTCAATTGGTCGCCCACGCGGTGACATCAGCGTGCGCGTTCACGGTTTAAGTCCTTTAATAATGAATTGACGATCTTTTAGTTTGGCTACGCTGAACCCACGTTGGAAGACTCATGTGGACGTTTACGCCATTTTAACAATAAGCATTAGATTTGCTGGTATAACATAAGTGTCTTGCTATGTAGAAGTGTTGTGTTCCTGGAGGTGAGCAAGGTCGCCAGAGCTCCCGAGGATGCGTCGTCTTGAGAGCGAGGTAATTTGTTCCTTCAGCTGTCAACAGGGCGAATCCTCAAAGACATCAAGGGTCGACAACGCCCATGTTACTCCTTGGGAGTTGCATTCTATAGGCTGCGGTGTCCGCTTACCATCAGGCGGGCCGTACGATTGTTTGCCACCGTCGTTGTATAAAAAAAAAGTGACGCTTGTGACTGCTGCCTTTAAGGTCCATCTTACTTGTTATATTCGATTTATAAAATACAATGAATAACATTTCATATGCTGATGATACTTTGAATTCTAGATATGTTAATTGAACGAGCGAGCGAAGCGAACGAAGTTATCCGTTTCGGCTAGGGCGAAAATGTGTTCGTATGTCCGGATGTCCGGCTGTTCTCCTCTACAATGATTATATAGATTTTTTAAATCGATTAGTTTTTGGAAATTTCATAAAAACACAGACTCGGGTGGTCTACAGCTCACAGAACCCCTATAGTATTAATTTTATAGCCTCTACAAATTCCCAAATAAACTTTGCCTGCTTATAAAAAAGGTTTAATGGTGCGAGAATAAAAAAGCCTTAATTCCGGCCGGCCATGTTTATGCTAATAAGAGTCGCAGATTATGTTGTTTTGTTACAGAGTTAGGTGATCCGAGAACGGCTTTTGCGTATTTACAGTAAGACATAAATCTAAGCAATTCGTACGGTAAGCTAACGAATACAACCTTCTCGTTCTAAGAGGGTTTGTGTCATTGTATGACCAACATCATCCTCCTAGGGTTTATTCCCGGTTGTGCCCTAAAGGAGCCTTTGGCACCTAATCCCAAGATGTAGCTAGCATAGACACTAGTTTTACGAAAGCGCCTGCTATCTGACCTTCCAACCCAGAGGGAAACTAGACCTTCTTCGGATTAGACCGGTGCCCTCACGATGTTTCCCTTCACCGAGAAGCCACTGTTAAATACCAAATGATATTGCGTATGAATGAATGAATATTTTATTTGTTAATAGTGGGTTTACAAAACGGTCTTAAGTATACATCTCTGATCTTCACATTATGCCTACAAACTAGCGTACAAATATCAATTTCAAAATGATTTACTTAACATTCATCAATGATTTAAGAACTCTTTAAAGCTGCATAAATATTTCTGACATAAACAAATCGTCATCATTTTTTTAATTTCTTGTCTTGGAATATATCCGGTAGTTTATTATAAATTGTAATACAAATTGCATAAGTGTTATTGGATGTCAAAGTTAGCTTTGCGGCTGGTTTAAATAATTTAAATTTATATTGAGCTCTTACTTTACGAGAGCACATTTCTTGTGTTTCCGTGAATTGGTTTTTATATTTGAAAAACCCAGCGTTACAAGCCGGGGTTCGAACCCACGACCTCCACATTGTAAGACCATCACTATCACATGTCTACGCATTTCCTAAGATTAAGCTTACGATTACAACCTTCTCGATCTAAGACAGTTTGCGTCCTTGTATGATGTTGATGATTGAGCTATTGATAGAAATGCAATCACTGCATATTCAATACAATGATGCTTTGCATATGTATTGATTGTAGTCGCTAGATTATGTCGCTACATAAGCGAGCTACTATAGGACACCGCTACCTGAGGACATGACGAAGACGGAAATTGATGTTAGTCGATCGATACATACATCTGTTTGGTGGTTAACGTTATGTATCACTATAAGTACATCCTTACTTACACCAGGGGCGGCTCACTCCTTGATTTCGTCGCGCCGCAATAAGTACCTACCCCGGCCGGTATGTTAGCGCTGCTACGGCACGCACAGCGAGCATGCGATAGAAAGGGATGGCCACTTTTAGGCTCGTTCGGCATACCCAAACAAGGGATTTGTTAACAGAGAACCTTCTGTACGTAGTATAGTACTACTATTTATTCAGTGCTTGAACTGTGATTCCCCTCGAGTTAAGGTAAACGTCCCAGTACTCGACGCTGATCTAACACTTGGCACCTTCAATCTTAATTCATATCAATAGAAGTGAACAGAGTGTCACTTATTGAATTATTGGTTAGAGTAGCGCTACCCCCCCGCAAAATAGGCACACTGGATGTCGACTTGTAGAAAATGCCCAGTAAAACTAAAACTGCACTGTAAACTGTAAGTATGACCTAAGTAACTGAAGAAAACTATGTACCACCTCGCCAACGGCTGTCGTATATTTTGTAGTTGCAGCATAAAGGTGGCATGACATTGATACAGACAATTACAATCCCAATAATTGCTAGGTAACTACAATCAAACAAAACATTTTTAGCTAAATTAACCTTTCACCTCTACGCTGCAATGAAAATGGTACTTTACGATGTCTGCTAGTAATGTAATTAAATTAATGTTTATTATAGGTACTTCACAACAGTAAAGGGTAAATCGGTCAGCGGGTGATAAATATTGTGTCGAATTAAGGGCGTGAAGCCGTAGCAGGGCTGGCAAAGGGTTTAGAGACTTACTGGGCCGTGTTTTGTTTTGTAGCATTTGTTTATGTGTTCTTTGTTCCATCAATATTTTCATCCTGTGATAGCTTTGCCTTGCCTTCAAATGCACCACAGTGTTGCCCACGGAATGTTGTCTTGGAACGACGCGTTATCTTCCTAATTAATACACAGAAAGTTATCCATAGATGACAGATGTATTTTGGCCAACCTACCGTCACTCTGCCTGGCCGTAGCAAGGTGGCAGGACTATGTAAAGGGTTTTGTTTGGGCATTTGTTTATGTAGTCTTTGTACCATCAATATTTGTGTCATTCACAAGCAAGGTTCTCTTGGTCAATGTCAATAAGGACGATTTCTCATTGCCGTTTCGGAAATTGTACCTTATTACACATTACATTACACAGTTTCAGTCTGTAATCAGCTCTTACTTAGTATATGCCTTCAAATACGCTATTCGTGCTGAACTTGAGCTAGTTTCCATGAATGACCGGTCAACTTCCTATTACACATATTATTAGGAAGATCACAAATTTGTTTTCCACATGACTCCTGACACACTGTTTTGGTCAACCTTCCATCACTACCTGGTTCATTATGTTTACCATTAAATTAAATATAAGAAATATATCTGCTACCTAGTTAATTCAATGTACCTTATACTCGTATAACGTTAATAAACAAGATTTTCTCTAGATCTGCCTATACCTATAAATCGATTGCGTCAACAGCTTACTCAACTTCTAAAATCGTAGGTACCTACTACGCCCTATTTTGTAAGTCCATCCATAGTTTGTAGCACATACAAATGCTTTTACTCTACATATTTACGACGTGGTACGCCCAAGTTTGCAATTGTTTTTATGAATCACTGCCTAAGAATAGTCAGCTCTACATGACTCTACCTTGTACAGACTCGCGGTGTAAATAGAAAGAATACCTATTACTGGCTCCCTTTAACTACTTAATCCTATTCGCCGCGCCACAGAAAAATAATACGAGGTGGCACCCCCAGGCCACACGAGTGTTAAATCTATTGTTTTTGGACATGATATGACGTCGGTGGCAGGCGGGTTGCAACAGTGACGGCCCGGAGTTCAAGTCAGTGTCGTGGAATGGGTTGATCCGATTGTTTTACTGAAGCAAACCTCAAAATAAAGGCTGCCATAAATAAATGGTAGTACTTGTAAATACTTCCAACACGACTCGTGTATAAGCCAATCAATGTGAGGCAAAAATACTCTGAGTAGGGAATGACTTCGCATGATGTTTACGCTGGAAATAGAACTCTTAATGACTGTATGATATCATTAGATAGAAATAATTTCTGTTGGTTTGTTTTGCTGCAGGCATGCTGCGCTTTTAAAGTTACTGCATAGGTTTTTTGTTGTTTTACGTAGTTATACTGCTGTCATCGAAGGTGCAAGTGATAGCTGTCATCTCAGTTAACTCAGTGTTTTATTAACGTTTCCCAGATATACATTGTCTGATACGCCACAAACTTCGATAAGAACACGTTACGTCACTTTACGTTTGTTAAAAGCCGCCAAAAAGCAAAATTTTATGGAATAGTCTTTCGCCATCTTTTCGTTATAGTGGTTAGGTTACTACAGTCTACTTTTGTTTTACAGAAAAGGTGCTTGAGAATTATCTTTCGCATGAACAACAAACAATCACTTCGAAATGTTTTTAAAGAGCAAGGCTTTCTAACTTTAACTAGCATTTATATTTACGAGCTCTGTAACTTTGTAAAAAGTAACAAGGATTACTTCACGACACTAGCTTCCCAACGCGATAACCTACGCACTCAATATAGGTACAATTTAACATTGCCTTTGGTAAAAAACTTATGGCAAAAGTTCATTTATTAGTGCTATTCAAGTATTTAATCAGCTTCCTAATGAATTAAAAATGTTGGATGACACAAAATTTAAACGGAATTTAAAAAAATGGTTAAGCAAGAAAGGTTTCTATTCTTTGAAAGAATTTTTTGAATCTTCGTCTTAAAAGAAAAATAATGTAAAATATTAATAATATTAGTTATATTTTCCTTCGTTTTAAGCAAATATTGTACACCCGAAATGGGTAACCGTTGGGGCCTTGTAATATTTTATACCATCTATGTAACACGGTTAAACAATAAAATTCAATTCTATTCTATTCTATTCTATATAACCAAAAGATGGGACACTAACACTTACATACCTATATTTAATACAGTGTTCATGTAAATGTTCTCTTTCAATATGCAATAAATCATTTGAACACTTTCATGGATCATCGAGTAATCTCTCTTAATGAACGCAACATTTCACTTTCAATTCCAATTGCACGCTATTGCAATAGCTCACATTACATATTTATCCAATCGAAAACTAATCAATCGGTAAATACTGATCTTCAGTTCGTGTGTAAAACTAATCCGATAATAACAAAAAAATAACTGATACAAAAGCCTCTAAGAATCACGACTAAATACGTCATAGAGGAAGTCTCAATCTTTAAGTCAAATGGTTAAATGTAGTCTGAATTTTATTGTACAAAAAGTGAACACGACAATTTTAACTCTCATTTTCGGGAATTTTGTAGTTTCAAATATGAATGTTAACAAACAACTTGTTAACTACTATACCCCCGTCACTCCAGTCGTACAAAAGATGACGTAATTGTTGGAAGTCCCACGTAAACGTAGATGACGTCTATTATGGCAACTTTTATATGATGGGTTTAGACAGAGCAAACGAACGAACAACTTGCATTATGGTTGATTTATTGTAGAGATTATATATTATGGCCGAATGCATATTAGTTTGCTTAGCAAACACCCGCCATTGTTGAAAAACAAAACTTTTGGCTAAGTCAGGTTCCCGGACCACCTGGGCACCCGAAAGCGCTTTTGTCGCAATCGAAACCGTAGACAGCGCTCGAATGCCGTAATAAGGGCTACCGCGATTGAATTCCTAGTGGCGCGTTAGGTCCCCAAAATGACAAATGCATGTTTGTGAGTGGATTTCGCGAGTTTATTCATAATTTATATTTATGTTGTGAATATTTTATGCATAGCTGAGAGTAATTATGGCACATATGAGATGCGGGTCAATGAATATCAGTGCTTAAAATGCGAATCAAAGAAAAATATTTGCATAATTAAATCGGAGGTAATAATAATAAGTACCTATTATTATTTTAAATGATTGATTTGATCTTTAAAGTATGATTTTTGATTTAAATTGAAATTTTATTTGGATCCCGTAATAATAAACTTTAACAGCATTTAGTATAGCAATACTTCTGTACCGGACACGCCAGTGGCGCCAACTGGTGCGCGCAAAAATGGTAGCCCTCATTACCGCTGCGCGCGCCCTGTACCCTAACGTGAGCGCCTTAGAACAATAATGCTTTGTGGCCATTTGCAAAATAAATGTTTCATTTAGATTTTGAACTTCTACAAAGTTCTCTAGTGAAATCAAATCCCACTTCGGCATTTGTCCTCGTCCGAATCGGTGAATGTCCCGATACAGTATCTCTACTAATAAGGGTGAGTGTCGGTGAGGAGCGGCGGTTGACATCATCCTCCGAAAGGTTAATGCGTTGCTGGGTGTTTGTTTACGCTGCCTGCATGTTAATGGGTGATCGCAAACATGTGCCGATTTGTTGTCTTTATATATGGACAACTAATTGATTAATCATGCTTGTTTACGTAGTTGTTGTATGGACGTCTTCGTGTGTTTTTCTTATTAAAGCAAAGTTAGTAGCTTTGGCCATTTACGACTGTCAAATCCTAAGTGTACCTTTTATGAACTGCGTGAATATGTTAGTCTTTTTCAAAATCATCGCACCTAAAAACATATCACATCTCTTATTTCATTACTACCTCTATCTTGTAGCTCGACCATCGGGCGGTTTAAAGTAATTTCTGAAGATTTTTTACTACTTTCCACTGAGAAACTAGAGTAATATATATATATATATATATAAGTAATATATAATCAAAATGTTGGTTTAAGGAGAGTTGGATAGCGTGAGATTCAAACCCGCTTTCACACTCATAAAAGTGGGAGAACACTGTACGTTATCACCATTAAAAAGTGATAAAAGTCTAGCAAATAACTATATTAACATTAATTGCGTTAAATCTTAGCTTATAGCTTCCAAGTAGCACTTAACTGATCATTAAACCTAATTCTTGGATCCGAGTCTGAAGTTTACGAGCGAATGTGACTATGTATATCTAACACTTCTTCCTATTCTTTTTATTTATGTATATTTGTACCTGAGTCATGGATGTTTTCTATGTATTTAAGTATTTATTTATCTATATAAGTATGTTTATCGTCGTCTAGTACCCATAGTACAAGCTTTGCTTAGTGTGGGTAGTCCCAACCGTCGACCTAGTGGTCGATTTGTGTAAGATTGTCCCCCAATATTTATTTATTTATTTATTTATTTATTTATTTATTTATTTATTTATTTATTTATTTATTTTAATTCTTTTGTTTTATTGTAACCAATACTTCGTATTTCACTTTTTATTTGGTTATGAATATTATTTCCTATTACCAAACTTTCAGAGTTGGTCTTCGAAACTCGAACAACACATGAAAAATACGCGCTGCTCTCATCGCCTCATCAGAAGATAACATATCTAGACTGCAATGTATAAAGGTATATTTTTCCTTTTTGTATAAAAGTGTTAAATAAACAGATATAAATGTTCAGGACAAAATTGGGACGTGTCCAGAGAAATCGGACTATGTTAGGCAGTTTTTATCGGTGCCAAGGATCAGCCCGATTTATAGACGTTAGTTGCGTCGGGGATAAAAAGTCCTGCCAAATACTCGCGAAGGTCGGGTTTTATGAGCGGTTTGCGGATAAAATGTTCTAGTGTTCATGATCTTTGATGGTTACGAGTTTAATCAAGGAATAACACCACTTCGTCGAAATTAGTTGTTTATGGATCTGATGAAAGATGTGTAATAAAGATTGCATTGCATTGTAATATAAAGTTTTTAGCCACTTGAAAAGCTTACACGTATACAAATAAATAAGTAATTAGCAGGCGTATAAGATATACGAGTAAATATGTATATTTGTATAACGAAATACTTAAAACGTATTTGCCTGAATCTCGCGTAGGTTGGAATAAATTGGAATTAAATATATCGTCTGAACCGGCTACAATTCCAAATGGTTTTAGCGGCGTAATTGTGTGTTATTTAGGTAAGGAAACATTAATTAAGCCTGTTTCAATGGCCGTCCTATTTTTAGGCTGTTTTACACGCCATAAAACATGAAACGTGGAAACTGCTCATCTGATGACTGTTTATTAATACTCGGTAATAATCATGACTGTGATATTTTTTTATACTAACTGGCAAACACGCGTACGGCCTGCCTAATGATAAACAGACACTGTAGCCTTTCGACGCTTGCAACCCCAAAATAATAATAAGCGTCTTACCGAACCTTGACTAATTTGAGGATTCTTTGTGTTGACAGCTAGAGACAAGTGCAGATCGCTCACGTTCTACACAGTTCATCCTCGGGACCCAGCGACCTCACCACCAGGAACACAATAAAACAGAATAGCGCCATATGGATTCAATTATAAAGCTTCTATGGATGGCAACAATGTGTTGCACGTCCATGGAAGAGGGCATCGGACATATCAAAAACAAAACTCCAAATAATGACAAGGTAATAAACGAAAACGAGTTTTCAAAGTTTTTACGTTTTCTGTTTGTGCATCAGAGTTCCTTCACATCTTATGCCGTCATTGTTTTTTTCTGGCTTTTGTCACCTTCACCTAATGCGCGATGCACCCGCCCACATAACACAATAATATAGGTACCCACAGTCAAGAGTAAAAATATGGGTGCATACAACTTACTCATTTAAGTAAATATGTCCCATTATTGCTCTTATTTCAGCGGAGTAAGGTTTCGTTATATAAAAAATAAAATAAAATAAATAAAGTTTTATTTTCAAGCATAAAACACCCATATCAAATAACACATCAAATCAAATACATTTCAAATAAAGTAAAAATGAAAAATAATAATTAATAAAATTGTAAAATTCTAAAACTACTACTTTTTGTTATTTTTGTTTATTAGTAGTTATTAGTGTTCATATCGCGATATGCGTTTTCCACAATAGTATTCCTTGAGCGTCGCATTCCCTCCCAGAAGGAGGCAATGCGGGCGCGGATCACGGCGAAGAAGTCGGGGACTCCGGCTTCAGCGAACACGGAGGAGGCACTGCACGAACGCGGCAGCCCCATCAGGGCTGCCGCGTTCGTAGGAGCAGGATATAGGAGAGGATTACATCAATACATATTTTTGCACTTGACTGTACTGCAAGACTTGTATGGATCATAAAACGCATCTGGTTTTGCATGACAGACAATACGTGACACATGTTTCAGGTAACCTTGTATGTATCAGCTACAATGAGCATCAGCCCAGTCAAAATGTCAATTGTATTAGCACAATTAACGTCAGGAATTCAGGCTAGATTCATGTCAGGTTCGTGTTATCAGATGGTTACACAATAGCTCTCAACAGATGCAATGTTTGGAACAATCTTAACACAATTAGCGCAGGTTGCACCAACTGACGATTACAGACCGCTTAACGTTACATATGGCGCCGGCGGAATATGGCGGCCACTCCATACAAACTTGTCAAACTTTACATACATTCAGATTTTAACGAACACCGATTACGATTACAGACGGTTCGGTTACCCCCAAAAAAAGTGGACCTTGACTTTTGACATACAGACCGTGTAATCGTAAGTTAGTGCAACCCCTATATACATTTAGGGTGAAGTCTCTTAGTGCAGTTGCAAATGGCGACTTTATGCAACTGTTTGTAACTAAGCTTTCAGCTGATAATAATATACTCTCTTTTATGACGTTATTTTAAGGGGACCCTGTTAAATGATATAATGTAACTCAGAATGGTTTCCATGATTTACCTTACAGCCAGCAACCAAGAAGACGGCGAATCCACATGCGCATGCAGAATTCACTTTATTGCTCACCAAGAATACATATAAACTGTGGTAGACATACTGTCGAATCTCGAACAGAAGCAAACTAAGTAATGTCCTAATCGTCCTCTAAACTTAGGACAGCCATACCGATAAAGTATTTGTTTGTTACGCCATGTAACCTTTTGGCCTTTAAGTACAATCGTAATAATGTCAGACCAGTCGGGAATCCAAGCGAATCGCCCCATTTTCGCTGTTACTTCAATTCTACAAAAACTTTGTCCACGGTAGCCATGAGAACGAATCGTAGCAATATAACACATAAGATAATGAAGTCATCTAAGAGGCTGTTCGTACGCCAGTGATCTCACCTCTTGAGTAAATAGCTATGTAAATTGCCACTAACTGAACATCCTGATTTCGCTTCTCCAGTTTAATCTGCAAGTGTATACAAGGCCGATATGTATAATATATAGGTGTGTATGTGTCATATGACATTGTTTCTGAGATTTCGTCATACTGAAACTGCAGAAGCCCCACCGTAATATGGATGTTGGTTGAGGGCCTCTTACCCGAGTACCTAAGTTTAATATCACCGGCAAAAACATACTACTAACTTTTCTTATAGTCATTACTCATAAAAAAATGCGACAAGATTTTTGGACTCGTTCTTAGACTTCATTGATGAGGGATATAATCATCGGTTGAATACTATCGTATCTATTCAGAACTCAGAACTTATACTTCTAGATTTGTGCTCTGGCACGGAGGAAATGGGGCAAGAATTTAATTGACAGAATTGCCATTTAGTTAATTTCTTATTTTGCCAAAAACGCAATGGGCGAGCCTGGTTGACAGATTTATTTGCTCTTTGTCCGAACTTTATTAAGTTTGAGGAGGGTTTATCGCTGAGAATGGAATAAAATTCTAGTTATAGATTAATAAGGGTTCTGTTCTAGACAGGTTTACGACTGTAACGGCAGATCTGCGTCGTTTACTACAGAGACAAACATTACGCGTGTCGAAATAAGCCCGTAAATTCATTCAGTAGATTTATAGAGCATACATACTACATACATACTAGAATCACGGCATATGCAAATACTTTTATTAGATTTACAACGATTAAATGCACACATTACTGTACTCCGATAGGTAGTGAAATCTCAATTTTACGTTCGTGTATGTAGCAGGAATGGGTTACAATTTGGGCTCTACAATCCTGGCAACAGTTTATAATCAGAGGTCATATACCTATGGCTATTTGTCTAAGTTAGCGATTTATCCAATTTTGATCATCGATTTCAAACAGTTATAACAGTCTAGAGGTTAACTTATTTATTTTCACCGCAACAGCCACAAAAGTAGGGTCAGTTGTATTTAAAAAAAAACTATCTATAACCCTTTTGTTCTTACCTCAGAACTCCGTCATTGATGAGCCGATTCGTATTTTTTTTTGTTTGTAAGTATATGCTTCCAGTTGGGTGCCATTTTTTTCAAAAATTCAGTTGGATGATGGGATCCATGAGGAATTGAGGGAACTCCTCAATTATATTAGGCACGCGATTTTGGTATTTTCTATTATAACTCGTGTATTTACACCCGGAAATCATTTTGGTGGAGTGGAATTGATGATGAAGACCACAGATGACTTATGGAATTCCTCAATTATGTACTTAAAAGTACAAAAGTATATCACAGATTCTGATAAGATTCCGTTGAAATAGCAACTAATGAAGTGCCAAGGGTGATCCTTGTGGAATCGATGAAAGTCCTCAAATATTATCGGGTCACATACAGCGATTGGGTTTTTTTCTATAATAATCAACGCATTTGCTCTCGGAAATCAGTTCATGAGGTAAATTGGAAAAGAAATGTTCTCGTGGCTTGGCGGAGTACTAAATTGAAGTCGGTTAAAACTTTGTTTTTAAAGTAGTAGTTGACCGTACCTACACAAACAGCGGTCACCGAGACATTACAACTATTACAAACTATAATGACAGTCTTCAACACTCCTACGTTCCCATTATATCTGAATGATGAGGTCGTAAATAAAGCTATTACAACATACTTGTCACTTTGTTTCAAAAGTATATTTTAACTATGATCTCATCGGACACAATACAGTCACATTCAATTAATCATTATGAATTATCCATCGATAAACGCCATCGATATTCGCCTGAATGGGCTTAGGCCTTTGATGTTCTTGGATTTATAGCTATACTATATGCATCCAGTTAAGTCCGAGCCAGACCGCCTGCGTGCGTGGTGCGCGTGATGGTTTTTCATGAATACGGAGACCAAGAAAACTGATTGATGTTGTTCGATAATATGAGTGTATTTATAACATTAGGTAGGCACAAAGACTACAAAAAAGTGTCATGCAAAAATTTATTATGGGAACAAATCGAAGGTTGTATGTTAAAGTATTGTCGTGTTTTTAAATAATTTTCCCTAATAAGATACCTGCCACGGCAATATTTCAGTATACGTAAGTGCAGTTGCAACAAGAAAGCACCACTTCAAGTTATTGCACAGAAAAAAACCTAATATACGTAATGCAGAGGTAGAGTACCCTATTCCGACGACTTACTGTTTATTTCAGGGACCGGCCCGCTATCCTTCATAAAGGGTTTTGTATGGGTTTTGCATAAGGCTTAACTCACCATACCCTTTGCCCGACGAAACCCATTCATTTTGCTTTTAAAGCCCTTATATAAACGCTAACCCATATGAGCAATCGGTATCCCAATACCCTTACAAAACCCTTATCACCCGTTCATCAATACCTTATAAGGGTTAGCCTTATAAAGGGCTTCCCTTTTAGCATATAAGCGAGCTAATTTAAATCGTCTACCTTGTTCATAAAGCACACATTACTCCGAATCCAATAGTAAGCGCAGTTTTACAAACCCTTCCCTAAGGCAGGTATTTTCTTACCTTTTCATACACTAGCGTAGAACACTAATCCTGTCTCTTTTACGCAAGGCTCAACTACGACATTACTAAAGGGAAAGCTTTATAAAAAGCGCTAAATGATACCTAAGGGTAACCCTTATTAAGGGATTGCAAGGCATATAGGATAGCTTTATTTTTTGCTAACTTTTTTGATAATGGGTAGTCAAACGAATGGGCTAGCAGTTCAAACTGGAAAGTCTTTAAATGGGTTAGCCGTGTTTAAGGGATGCCCATTGAAAGGCTTTTACCGCGGAAAGGGTTGTCCGGTCCCTGGTTTATTTATAACACAAATAGTCGCATAAACAAATCTGTATGGTGTACACATAGAGTACCAACAGACATAATACGTAAAGACCTGGAGGTTCATTAATATACGATATGTTAACAAACCTAATCATGACACATAAAAAGGCTTAAAAGAAAAATATTTATACCGGTCCTCGTCGCAGTATAACGTATGACAGAAGCACTAAGTTTAAGTAAGTACGTAAGTAAGTTAAGTTTAGCAGTCTGTTTATAATTGTGCGTATATTTTCAAGGCAATAACTGCTACTTATGATATCATCAGTATGGGTACGTTACTCGTACAGGGCCGAAGCACGGTGAGTATTTTTTAGGGCTTGCCCAAAAAACATCTCTACGCAGTACAATTCTATGATGACGTAAAAAAGCATCGACAATAATAACTTTTAATATTTAGGAATTGTTCAAAATAATTGTTGGCAATAATTTACCAGTCCTTAGAATACATAAAATGTAGGCTAGAGATGTTTTTTTATCACTTCGACTGTATAGAGTGAATGTTTCAGAACCATTTACTGTCTATGAATTGCAAGTTATTAGACAGCATAAAACAAAGGGACACAAACATGTACCAGTGCTTGGTGAGAACTTGAGAAAATGAATCAATTATATATTTTAGCCCGAATGCTTCGGCAACTGGAAACACTACATATCGTACGATTCGTTGTTGACTTGATGAAAAAAGGTATCTCACGCATTCCCGTGTGATTATGATCGGCGTAGCAGACGACCTACATACTGTGTTTACAGCCCGAATAGCGCACGGTGTCGTAACCGCCTGACTGCCCCAGCGGTTCTTTACAAGAGTAGTTTCTGAAAATAAAGCTACAAATAGACAACCAAATAAATAGCCAGGAGTACTAACAGTTCTTCCGTAAGACAAGTTAATTAAAATATTTTCTTTTTAGTAAGTAAACAGTTCGTTATTTCTACACCTGCGCATATTCCCGTGGGGAAGATGATCCTTGAAAGCCAATTTAAGGAATTGTTTTTAAATGAATACAAAGCTTGATAGGTATATAGCGATAGAGGCAATTTTTGATATATTTCGATTGTGGATAAGAAAAGAATATATTCGCCAATTGTACACAAAAAAAACGTAATGGTCACCCATCGAAACTATATACATATAAGAATGGAAAGTTATTTATTGGGGATTTTTTAATTCGGTTTGGTCGGTTCGTTACTTTAATTTGATCTGTCATTATCATTATTGGCGTGCAAAGTTTAGGTATACCTTCGGCCGCGGTGTAGCTCGAACTAAGCCAATATCAATGTTATTATATAAGTGGTATAGCAAGTTTTCGACACCGTAGTTGCCTGCCTTCGTTATATTATTGTTAGATTTACGTTATAGTATAGTTATTTTCGGTTTTACATTTGGTATGTTTT
The DNA here is from genome assembly GCA_947049275.1 of Epinotia bilunana. Classification (NCBI taxonomy): domain Eukaryota; kingdom Metazoa; phylum Arthropoda; class Insecta; order Lepidoptera; family Tortricidae; genus Epinotia; species Epinotia bilunana. Next base: position 7,830,100 of record OX346275.1, on the reverse strand, counting down.
AAAATTTTAATTTGTGGATCATAATGATCTCTTGAAGAATTTTATTTTGAAGACGCAATTGATTTCTTTTCAGATAGATTGTATGAGAATTGTACAGGGGAGATCTAGATCTAGATCCCAAAGAATATCGTATAAGTTCGGTTATTATTTTTGTATGTTTATTTACGTCAAACACGGTAATAATCGGAAAATCAAACAGCCTTGTTGATCTAAAACCGTCAATAAATATTTTAAGTTCGCTTTTAACCGCGAAGCTCAAACGAGATATAAAACTAATCCCAGTCAAGGTTGGTCAATGTTTTGGTTTACATCATCAGGTCACACATGGCTGCGTATAGACCTGTCAGCTAATTATATAGACCACTGCGTATAATTACACAGGCTGCGAGGCTTCCGCTAAAAATAGACAGTCAGATGATAAGCGAATTTCGAGCTGAAAGGGCACACCCATATTCTGTACCTTTCTGTTCACCCGCATAATATAAATATCTTGACGCCGCGATTCGTAGTAACTAAGCGTAAGTAGAGGTTTAGTTTCGTTAGGTGTGACGGGTGAGGTGAGGCGCAATAGCGCGCCGAATAACAGCCCAGGCAAAGGGCAATGTTTATTTCACTCTACCTAATGGTTCTTTCACGGTGTTTGTTTTGGTAAAATAGTAAATGGGATAGACAAGCTGTACTACTATCCTTAATAATCTTACTTTTTAATAGGCTAGCCAGACTTTAAGAGACCTTTTCTAGATGGCTGGTTCGGATACAGATTGTGTACTTCTGGGCGGTGTGCAAATTTTCAGGAGGTTCCTCTTTCTAACTGCCGCTGCCGGTAGCTTGAATCCGCGGTTGTCGGTTAAGTATCTAATAAGTATCTAATATTCCAAGTTCCCAGGAAACTTCGCGAACAACACTGTCTGATTATTGGGCATGTGAATAAATAAAATACTTCGAACCAAAATACCCCGATGTGTAATAAATCATAATAGATTATCATGAGACTATTTGTAATTTAAACACCTTCGTTTCTCAAAAATATCACTAACTTGGGACGATAAATCCAAAGGCACATGTCTCATGTTAATATTAACTACTTGTTTGGTAGAATGGATATTACGCGCCATTAACACCATCCATTAAGTTTGACACCGATCTAGATAAGGTGAAAAGCTTCAGAAATTGACGTTTCCACGAGCTTCACAAAGCCAGTACCTACTTATGACGAGTTTTTATTGTATTGACTTAATATCACTTCAGCAAACAGTGTATATTTAAATGGAAAATTGGAAGTGAGTACGTTTTCAAAACAACAAAGTGTATGAACGAAGCTGCCTAAAAAATAAAGAATGCAGTGTTTAATATGTTTTCATATGTTGTGAAATTTTGCAGGAACAAACTTAGTAACTTAAACAATTACTACCTACTATACTATAGTTATACCTATATTCAGTGATGTATAGAAAGCAGCCATTTAATTTGTCTTTTTGCTGTTTTTACTGTTAATGGACCGCTAATGGTAGCGGTGGATAAGCATTTTACGCGACAATGGTGACGGTGCGGTTCGGCTAATCGACATTGAAAGTACTTTGTCTGATTCAAATTAACTATTAAGCATCTGCGAAAATGGCGAATGATGCAACAATCATTGTAGGTTTGAATATTATTCGACTAGTATTTGATGTGGCGTGATAGTTTTGTCTTAAAAACACATAATTGCAAAATGAGTTATTGTCATTTTGAATTATAATATTTACCGATTTCAAGATAAACAAGTTAGATTTAGGAAACAGGTAAAGAATAGAAGATAAAAGTTTTACAATTGTCCTGTTATTCGCAGTAACAGAAAGCAGGAAAAGGAAACAATAATTATGGACAATGCCAACGAATAACAACAACGATGAAAATCGATTACCAACTCTTTCCGTTCGTGAAAGATAACAATGAAACTTTCTTTTAATTGACAAATGTCGATGGAACATACCATCGTCCGATGGCGACCTGATGCACTGTAAACACGAAACTTTATTTTTCTTTTTCACTTTCTTATCCTTTTTCGGTTTGCCGTTTTCCACATTTTTATTAAGCTCTTCCCCCTTCTTCGCTTTGCTCTTCGAATTTTTAACCACGCCCATTTTTTTTCACAACACGTTTATCGCGCGCTTTTCCAACTTTTTAATTTCGCGCGCGTCGCAGCTGTGCGTTCGGAAACTAGTGCCGGACTAGCAACGCTAACTGCGTCGAACGAGCGAGGAAGTACTGGCTGAATGAGGCTCGCGTTCGCCACCCGCAGTCTATGGTCTACGTCTATGAGGCGCGCCGCGTGAGCTCATTCGCCAGCCAAAACGGGCATCCGAATTGGGAATCAAGGCCAATACACGGATTAATATTCCGAATGTTCCATCAGACTAAAAGTTAATGATAATTTCTCCTGTTTATTATTTCAATTGACACGCGGAGTTATGAAACTTACGAGCGACGTGAAAAGAAACACTCAACTAATTGATCCATCATAATAATTTTCTAAGTGATACTTAAAATGGGTACTAAATATAGAACATGAATCGATTTTTCAAGCTCCGGCCGTAATTACGGGCGCTATGATTTCAAGGGCGTTTGGTCAGAGAAACCAAGGAGTTTCGTGACCGGGGGCCATTCTTCTTCAGTCAAATCGGCGAGGGCGTTACTATTGGCATTCATGAACGCAGGAACTTAGATTAATTTACGTAGATAAGGAAGGAAGCACGATAAGACAAGGCATGGTGTAATACACTGTAATCTCCGTTATGCGACACTGGAGTAATTCTTTTATTGTAGCTTTTGTTATAGATCCTATGCTTCGGTAATCTAGCCAAGGTTACAGCCATTATTTCCGAATAACAAATGGTCGCACAATTTTCTCGCCTATGCGATTCTATACGGTGGATTTAACGATCGTTTTCTATTTTTGAAGTGCATAAGTTAAGTACTGATATAGATATAGCAGTTCTACTCTACGCGTCCACGAAATCGATCGAGAATTGAGCCAAGGGCGAATTTCGTCAGATGATGATAGCTTTTACCTATAGGAACCAACGTACCTATCAATAATTGTATTCTCGTTCTGCTTCTTAAGATATACATATTCGAGAAGAGTTGTTTGTTAGTTGATACGCGTCGAATAGTCAAATCGTAAAGTAGGTAAAATCCTGACTGCCCTATAATAATTAGAGTATGACCTGCATGCCTGGTGCCTGAACCATGGTTCCAGGCATGCATTTGGCGACCGGTTAGCCTAGTGGGTTGTGACGCTGCCTATTACGAACCTAAAGGTCCTGGGTTCGAATCCCGGTAAGGGCTAATATTTTGTGTGATAAGCTTGAATATTTGTTTCTGAGTCTTGGATATTTTCTATGTATTTAAGTATTTCTATCTATTGTATATCGTCGTCTAGTACCCATAACAAAAGCTTTATTGACATTTGTATACAAACACAGCTTAGCACACCTCTGGTGGATGCTTACACTAATACCTATCACATATTACTAGGCCTTAACATATTTGTTACACATTTATGGAATAACTGTTTAATTCTACGTCTGAGGTCGACTAGGTCCAGAATGGTCAGCACCTAATCCTACATAAAGGACCATAAAGAGAAACCCCCTTTTCTAAAACCACCATCTTGAGTACACGAAACGGCGGAATAATGTTAAAATAGCACATGATGAGCAAAGAGCTAACTCATCAAGAGGATTACGACATTTTCTCAACAAAGCTAGGGCTATACGTCGATAAAATTCCTTATTTCAGGTTATTTTACGATGCACGCCCACTCATGACATGTCTGCTAATGAAGATTTAAACGACCTACGCAAATGTTATAATATTCTGAAATGTACGAGAAAATTCTACACACTGTCCCACGAGGATGTATCGTCCCATGGTAATAGTTTGTGTGTTGTCCAAATCCTTAGGTTTGGTGGCGTCGTCATGTATCTAAATCTTTTATCTTACGACCGCTTTAGCCTAGTTGGTAGTGACCCTGCCTACGAAGCAAGAGGTCCTGGGTTCAAATCCCGGTAAGGGCATTTATTTGTGTGATGGGCACGAATATTTGTTCCTGAGTCATGGGTGTTTTCTATGTTTATTTAAGTATTTATTTATCTATATAAGTATGTTTATCGTCGTCTAGTACCCATAGTACAAGCTTTGCTTAGTTTGGGACTAGGTCGATTTGTGTAAGATTGTCCCCTAATATTTATTTATTTATTTTATTTTATTTAAAAAGTAATGTACCCGATTCTACGTGCACATGGCTTAACTAGCCTAAAACGAAATTGTCTATTTTTTTAACATTTAGGCAGCTAAGTAAGTTGTATAGAACGCCTAAAATAAGAAACGTCAGATTCAAATTAGCGCTGTCATTTGCTTATGACAGCTGCTCATAGAATAGCAAAGTGTTTTAGCGACACCTAAATAAAATTAGGAAGTTTAGAGGCCACTGTAGAATCGGATCCAATGTCTGTGAAATTAAGTTTGTATGTAAGAGGTGTGATCTCCGAAACTGCTCATCCGATTTCAAAAAGCTTTTCTCCCGAGTTTAGAATGCACCTTCGGGATGGACATACGCTATATTTTATTCTGTGGTTTTGTGGTGTGGCAGACCCGCTCGAACAGCTACTTTTTTTAAAAGTAACTAGTACATGTATAATTATATCCGAACACTCAATGCTAAATTACTTGAGACGACCGAGTTCGGGTGTTTACAAGTGCGTTTTTTGCCACGTAATGCAATCAAAATACATTTTTTTATTGGTATAAGTACCATACACCATGAATCACTTAAGCATGGTGTAGACTGGTTTAGTAAATGGGCAAGCAGCACGGGTACGACTTGCACAACTTCTAGAGCAATTACTTATCACCGTTCATATATAATTTCAACCGGATGTCTACTATCAACGGCAAGGCGGTAAACAAGTTAGCCACACGGTTAGCCAGAGGAAATCTAGCTTAGGTACATCTTCTTTGAGCAATGAGAAGATGCTCAATTATCATTAAATAGGCAAGCAGATATAATTCGAGCCAAGTATATGGACGCTCCGCAACTTGTCCAGGGTGAGTAGAACTTCTATATCCGACTCGGTGTTTAGTCTACTAAACAGTTCCCATAAATTTCCCCTCCCATTCGGCTGTTGCACTATGTTCGTAAAATAGAAGGGATAGGTTATTAATAAAGTTTGGTAGGTGCTTCCACGTGTTCTTCGCCAAAGAATCCGCGAGTGGAATTTGATTTTGTAGCAGAAATAAGTCAATACAGAGGGCCTACCTGGGTTGTGGATAAGTTTTGTATCGCTTGTCATAATAATCTTCAACAGTTAGTGCTTCGCAGATTGCGAGAAGTTACAAGCATATGAAAGCAAAATTAATTTTGTAGACCGTTAATAAATCCACCTACTTATACCTAAGACAGGTTTATTCGTGAAATAATTTATGTTTCCACTGACCACAGACAGTCAACTAAAGGTAAATATTCACCAGAGCTGATGCACGAGGTAAAAATCCACCAATAGGAACTGCAGATGCGTGAGCGAGGCTAGCAAAGCTATTGGTGGGTTTTCCCTTGCACACCGCTCCGCTACCTCGCACTGCTCAGGTGGATACTATGGATAGCAGTGGCGGAGCGCCCATACATGCCGATTCCCACCGGCTTCTATAAACAATCTTGCTATATCTAAAGCTCGTAAATCATCACAAAACAACCCTTTTTTGCCCCGGATTTTCCAGTGAAAATTCTCACGCGCCGCCACTATAGGCTTTTATGAATATGAATTAATAAGAATACGTCATCACACCTAACAGTTAACTCGACCAGTGTACACCATCCTTTTCAAGTACATTAGCCACGGGCGATTAACTTGCTTGTATGAGTCCATACGTACCCATACACACACGGCAGGCTTCCGTGATCTCGCTCAATGTCACGGCTGCGTGATTTATTACGATTCCATACAAATATGGCGAACGCTGTTTACTTGTGGGCATTGTTGGTTTGTTACGTATGACCGATTTCCCTGCCGGCCCGGCCTCGTAAGTGGTCGTGACAATAGTGGTCAGCTGGTCCATTCATTAATGTTGTCTATGGTTTTTACATTTAATGGCAATATGAAGGACAGAACACGAAAGTATAGTAAGATTATATTATAGGATTTTCTACATATCCATAGGTCTCTTTTCTAACTTTTAATTTACGCTCTTTCGTTTAGGTCGCGTTTTTATTTGGTCTTAAGCGGCTTTTACTATAATATAAATGAACACAGTTAGAAGCACATACATTTTTATTTATTTATTTAAGTCTATAGGTATCTGTTACTCAAAAGAAAAAAAATTGTAGGTACATTCTCGAAAGAGGCAGTTCTTCATTAAAGTACAGAGAAAATCAATATAATGTGGTCTAATTTCTAGCACTTAAATAGTAATAAACAAGTACATTCAACATTCTTAAAGCACCACCAACAACACTCAATAACGAACGCAAACACGTTATGGTGCCATAGACAAAACCGCCCGAAACAAACGTCAATAAAATTAAACAACATGTTTAAAAAAGTTTAACAACTTGTCATTTGCATGTGTAACAGGGAAGTTAGTGTAGTGGCAAGAAGTGTTAATTAAAACGCTCGTTTATCACGATAATATTACAAATTAATTTGCATCACCTGGTATGTGATTTGTATCACGAAATCTGACGGGAAATTATATTTATTTTTACTCGTAGTTGATTTTGGCTGCGGTGACCGCTTACGTATTAAAAGAAATGGTTTTATAGTTTAGCCACCAACCCTGTCATTGGAAGGAAACTGAAAACATACAACTTTCCCCCTTCCCTTCTTTCAGTTTATTTAAAAAGGTAGTGCTAGAGTAAGACGTATCCTATATGATAGGCTCGCTACTCTCCCATAACACGGGTGGTAGACACTTCAGAACAGAACACAGACAGAAAGCTGGAAATGACCCACATGATGATATGATGACACATAAACATGTAATTATACTCAATGCTAGGAAAAATAGCCGCTATAAACACGACTTTTTGACATTGGCACAATTTTTCTTCTAAACTTTGTATGACATCATATCATTCAATCACTTGTTATTTTCATTCACGTGGCGCCACCTATGTATTAGGTCTAGCAACGTTTACCGGCCACAGCTAACGTTACAGCAGCAGCGCTTCGAGAAAAAGTCGGTAGAGGGCGGCACACGAGCGGCAAATATTTTAGTAAACAACCTCTGCATACTTCGGAAGGATATTTCTCTCTGGCATATAAACAATTTGTATATTTCCAATTTCCCACTATTAAAAATGGACAACATTTTGGAACGTCTTGCTGGGTTCAAAACTGCAAAGAATACGAGTAAGTACCTAATCGTACAGAACCCGAATGAGCACAAATAAATGCCAATGGATAGGGGAAATACGGAACTGTATAAAGTAATACTGCTATATTATATATATAACCAGAGGTCGGCGGTGGTGAGCTATTCTTAGGTCATTAATTTCATGTAGTTGCGACTTGTAGATATTAATATGGATAAGGTGTAGCCGTAAAGAAATATTAAAAGAAGACAAATTTTAAATGACTAAACATAAAATGAAGATGCATTACAAAACGAGTAAAATTAACCTTTTTTTATTTATTGTAAAATTTCTGTGCTATTGTAATAAATAACTATTTTTTTTTTCTATATTTTCAATCTACGGAAGTTTGCTTCAATAATAGTTGAAAGTGTTTTCATACTTAAGCGGAAAGCTGTGCAAAATAGATTAATCACATTCCGTAGATTCTCATAAAATTCATTTGTTTTGATGGCGACATAAAGCTCGTAGCACAAAGGCAGCCTAAATAAAATCATTTCACTAGTTAATTATTAAACATGGGGCATTTATCATTGAATGACAAGGTATGTCCATATTATGCAAAAACTGAAAACAGCTCACCCCCGCCGACCTCTGTATATAACAGTAACTAGGAAATAACATTTATACTACACAATATACGCGAACATAAGCAGGGTTCATTTACGTTACAAACCAAACTCGAGCCAAAAATGCTTGGACGAATAAAACTCAAGGGCAAAAGCGTAGTATATTATTCATTATTCATGACTAGGTTACCAGAAAATAGATAGTAATTGATGAAAGTAAGAGACATCCAAAAAATAATAACTTCTCATTCGTGGGACCGGTACGATCCTAACATAATTAAACATAGAGAAACTAAGTGGGTCCGGTGCCCGGTACGGTACGCGAAAAAATACCTACACAAAGTCATTGTTTTCTAAAACAGTGGTTTAGCGGATTGTGCTCAGAAATAAAATAATAATTTACTTATAAAATGTGAACTAATGAAAAAAAAGTAAGTAACCGAAAAGTATCTTTGTTTTACTTACTGTTTAGTTAAGAGTACTTTTACAATTATTTACCGTGTTCTATAAGTAAATTATTTTGTTTTTGCGTCAAATCATTTGTGCAATAATTATTAATTCATGGTTAACATGACGAGAATAGATTCCAGTTCCAAATAAATGAACAAACTACTGAACTAAACGAACTGGCAAGTGACCGGCGATTGGAAATAATAATTTCCTGGAGTTTCCTGGTCGATAACGATATGCATAAAGACCAATGCACGGGAATACCAGAAAAGGTCACGCCGTGTCATGCCCGGTACGGGTTAGAGAGGTATTCAGTTTTAGATTTGTATACGTCTTTAATTATTTTAATGTACTTACGATAAACGTGGCACACATCAAAAGACACATTGGACTTCGGGCAAAACGCAACAAGTACATACTACTAGGCTAGGAAGACTATTTAGAGGGGTACCACCTACATAGGTTACCCCTCTAAATAGTCTGCTTGTGGTTGGGCGTTAAGGGTCCCAAACGTAGTTTAGTTCTCATTTTAAAACGACATGTTAGAATATCATGAAACTTTGTATACACAATGGGTTCCGCCATATCTAAGTCGGAAACAAGTTACTGTTGCTAGAAATTAAAATAGAAAAAAAAGTGCTAGCAGAACGTTTCCTATACAAAGTTATTTCTTACTCATTAATGTGTGTTTTCAAGTTTATCAACTATTAGAAATGAGTACAAGCCGCCATTGCTAGTATTAATTTTTCACACATCAAGACTGAAAAATTCTAAAATGTTGACCATAATTCAATAAGACATTCCGCTTCCTATAAATCTTAAGTTCCTACCTATCGTCATATTTGACGTTAGTAAAACACATTTACGTCACTGGGCGGTAAGTGAAATTTATCGCAGCGGCAAAATCTCACTTCACACCCAGGGGAAGACGTGAAATTGTGTACGCACCACGGGCGGTAACTCGTAAAGCCCCAGATCGCATATTTAGGGCCCTCACCTTCGGTTCGGGCCACAAACACCTGCAATCTGGGGCATTCAGGAATTCACTGTCCTAGGTATGTAATGTACTACTGTTATTATTTACAAGAAACTGTTGCACGTATGACAACTAAGTAATTTGGCGACAATTAAATTTGCGAACGCAATGAAAATTACTCGTAACCTAAATCAATAGGTATACTCGGTGTATATCGGTCACAGTTGCAGTTGTAGCTGAATCATCTGCGCGTCATAAAACTAAACAAAACACGATCATGTGTCAATTATGATACCTACACTAGCAGAAACTGTAACATTTTCCCCACATTTTCCCTGTTGGTAAGACCTCATTTTGCTACGGAAAACATTAACGTAGAACACCTTTATTCCTCATGAGATCACATTAAGCGTAACACAAAACGGTGTGGATATTTGTATTTATTTTATAATTTCTCAACTAAGCAACCTTGTAGCGATTGTTTGTTGACCTAAATAAATGAAACAAAGATTCTATCGTGGAATACAAGTTTATGGAATATACATTTTCTTAAGTACATATTGCGAGAAAGTCGCCAGGGAATCTGCAAATGGAATGGACTATAACGCCAGTAACGGCGTAAAATAAACATCTAATAACCATAAACTAATCATGGATAATACTTTATAGCTTGAATCCGAACGCGACTGTCTTGTTTGCGAGTGACGTTTACTTCCCGCCAATTTTATTAACCCCACTGGGCTCTCTGGCTGACACCTAACTATTTGATACGAAGACAATTGCTAAGTGGTAAAAATAGCGTGTCGCCTCTAGGTCAACCAGTCAACGCGAGCACGGGTGGTATCACTAGATATAACTACCAAAATGTTTATATATTTTTTAAATCTAATTTAGATTATTTTATTAACTAAATATTTTCATTTTCTATTAGTAATACATGTTTAATAATTATTGATATGGATAAAATGAATGATATGGAGAAAATTATGTGATTGGAACACCATACTTTCGGGGCAGAGAGCTGTTGGTTTTCCACTCTAACTTAATAACACTACACCACTATAACTTCTTTAATAAGTGGAATATAAGGGCGTTTGATTGATAAGAAAAGCAAAACATATATTATCAGTGATAACTGAAAAGGCACCAGTAAACACCGCTTTAAGTAATTGACAACTGTTTACACACCCTCAGTCCTGTTATTTGACACAAGCAATAATATATACATTGACACGGGATGAAGGCGTTTGTTGTTGTTTGCCCTATACACAGATGCAAATCATACAACTATGTTTCTCGTTTACGTATCGCGATATCAAAACAATTGGCACCTAACCTATGTCCAAGTTATTTTAGTGCCACAGTACAATAGGGGTGTAGACACTAAATAAAATAATCAATAATGTCATATTTTCTTGAAAAAGGATTAAACATGTAGTCAAATGGATAAAAAATCAACGCAAAAGGTTAAATAATCGCGAAGTTATAAGTGTCAAAAGTTTTAAGAAGTTCCTGTCCCTTTTTCGCAAAATGCAACTTCATATGAATCGATGACGCTGGAAGATTGTTACGTTACTAGAAGACGGCAATGTGCCGTGCCCATCGTGTTCGGCGCCGCCATCGACGCCCCGGCAGCATCCCGGTTGTAGCTTCGTAATTATTTATTTATTTATGTGATGTAATGTGATCCGTTTTGTATACAATATTATTAATTGTGAAGGCCTAAAAAGATATTATGAAAGTCATTGAGAGAAAAATTACAGAAAAGCGGATTTTAGTGCTATAATTGAGCAGTTAAACAAATCTATATTGTCAAGCTTCACATCTTCATTAATAAATTTGCAAGCACGTCGTATAAATATGTTCTTAGCATAACACTTCCTACTGTAAGGAATCGAAAACAATTTCTTTTTCTGACATAGGCGCTGATACCTAGGAGGGACTCTAATATTTATTTGATGTAATAGTGAGGGGACATCCAATATATTGCGCATAATTTTATAGAGTAGGACGGAATCTACACAGTTTCGACGGTCACTGAGTAGTGTGAGTGTGACCAGTTCTAAAATCAAGGGCTCTGATAAACTTTTTTTGTATCCATTCTACTCTATTTATATGGATATTATGATACGGTTTCCAAACTGCGCAGGCAAACTCAAGGTGACTGCGAACAAAACTGTTGAATTATTTGAGATCTGAATGGGATTTGCGTCACTCATATTTTTTTGCCTTCTTTCTTTTGGAGTAATAAGAATTTTCGAGTCTACACCCCTATAGTACTGTGGTACTAAAGTAACTCAGCACATGCCGTAACGTAACTCTTTGCTCGCTTGTTTAATAACAAGCGAGCAAAGCGAACGAATTTGTCTTTTCAGATTGGGCAAGAATTCTTTCGTATGTCTGCCGGCTGTTTTCCCCTGCCGGCCGGTCTCATTTCTGTGTTCACGTGTTCTACATCTCACAGAGCCATTAGTGTACGAGTTGTAGACCTACCTATAAAAGCAAAAGTACCTCAATAACATCAATAGTATATTATGGTTTTTTTTTTGTATAATATATACACTCCTTGTCGACACATAGTTACACCTTATATTTTTTCATTTTTAGTACTCATCTATCACACAGATCTATTTTATTTATTCGATATTATTTGCAAGCTTTATTTATTTATTATTATTTTTCTTGTAATATTTCACCTGCATCGTGACCCGAGGTACTGGCAGAATATAAGTGCTAGCTCACACGAGCAAAGCAAAACTGAGCCAGTAACTTTTTCGCATTATTGCAACGCACAAGTATGCCGTAATTTTAATTTATAATTCTAGTTCCGTACCACAATTGTTTTACTTGTTCTTTTATTGTTGTTTTATTTGTTTCTTTTTTTCTGTATTTCTTTGTTTTTATTTTGTTGCATAGTGCCAAATAAATGATTTATCTATCTATCTATCTATGATATTGGTTGGAGTAGAGATATTCTATGAAACAAAGAAATAAGCAAAACAAACACCACCAAGATAATACCTACGTTTTTTTCACTTGCAGAGTCAGACAAAAACCATTGTTACCACTGTAATACTGTAATACATTGTAATACTGAATTGAATCCTTTTTGAATATGTATATTTTGGTCACATACTTAACTACAATTTCAGACGGTAAAAATTAGTATCGAGAGAAGCTGGCCTCAGGGTCAACATGAGCAGTAGGTACATCATTTATTACAAATTACAAAACAGATGATTGCTACAGCAAAAAACTAAATTCTTATCGTCTTCCGTATTATTAGAAGCAATTTGAATGTGCGTCGAATTACAATACTCTCTTGGAACTCACGGTGTCTCGGACTTCAATATAATATACTAGCTGCCTGGCCCGGCTTCGCACGGTTAGTAACGCACGGATAATTCTTACTACACGTTGTCCTATTACGCGTTTTCCCGTAGGAATGAAGCATTTTCCCGCGGTAAAATGTAGCCTATGTTCATCAGGGATAATGTCGGCTTCTAATGGTAAAATATTTTTCAAATCGGTCCAGTAGTTTCGGAGCCTATTCAATACAAACAAACAATCAAATCTTTCCTCTTGATAATATTAGTGTAGACTAGTACCACACTATATGAACAGTAGATAAACTTCGAACAAAGGTACATCGCACGGCTGCACACATGCGCGCGTGTTCGGTACGCACACACACATAGCCTTCGGGAATGATGGAGAATGCTTCAATTAGGGCCGCGCCGTTGCGGTGTTCGCTCGTTCTCACTCGCTACGTCAAAGAAATCCGCCTCGTAGGTATGAAGACAGCGAGCCGCCAGTGCCACGATATCAAAAGGAGCCGAATAGGCTTGTAACTAAGCACCTACCAACCTAGTGCAGTTTAGCAACTATTATACTTACTAGGAAATATTTTAGGCATAGTATAGTGGTATTAAAATATTCTATGAAGTGGGAAACTAAAAACACATACCCAACTATCTATAATATTATTAATTTGTGTATGCAATATTGTCTATTGAACTGTAACAGAAATATTTTAGGCATAGTATAGTGGTATTAAAATATTCCATGCAGTGGGAAACTAAAAACACATACCCAACTATCTATAATATTATTACTTTGTGTATACAATATTGTCTATTAAACTGTAACAGAAATACTTTGCATACTTAAAAGCAAAATTAGTGTTATAGGTATGCCAAGCCACAAATTTGACACAGCCCTGCGCATCGAGCGAAAGTAGGTAACGAACGCTCCTAAACGGCCTCAGATTACCTACTGTATTATTCTTCTATACTGTGCTAGTACCTAGGTACATACATAGGTAAAGTCGCCATCAGATATATCGGAACGGCCAAAGTGCTCACAAATATCTGAACCCTATTGTCGAGGCATTAGAGACGTGTTTATCTGATGGCGACTGTAAATAGTTTGATACGGAGAGGTTGTGCTTTATATGGCCTTTAAGATATTAGTTGATTACCTATATGTATGTACGTTTGGGAATGCAAAATACTAAATGGCGTGGTTGAGATTATTGAATGTGGCCGACTTTTTATAAAACTGTAATTGGAATTGGAATTTACTACATTGGTCGGTAGAGTTGCTTTTTGAATGAACTACTTTCATGCAATTAGGCCAACTCAAATGATTTCAAGTATATACAGGGTGTTCGGGATAACGATGTAGGAACTTAAGGAGGTGATTGACTGGACTATTAGGAAGAGTTTGATCCTTACATATTACTATCTTAGTCCAAACTACGATAGATTTTTTTTGCTCCATAAATTAAAAAAATAGGTACGTCTCTCCCTGACCTGAGTTTCCACGCGTTGCACGTTGCGGGCGGTAATTCCCACTTTATGGTCAGGTATGAGGCAAAAATTGTTTTCAAACTCTTTTAGGAAATTAAAAGCTTACCAGCGCGGTCTAACTAGCAGTTCTATTTGACCTCTAAATGTTTTATTCTGAGACTTATTTTAAATTCATATTAGCTAGTAAGAAACTAGGATGGGGTATAGTTAACCAGTGATATAATATTAAGTTTTCCCGCCACTATCCAGCCATGTCGCAATATCCCACGTTACCGACTTGCAGTCTATTGTTAACCCTAGACCGCTTATTTTCGGACCACTGAGCTCACTCATATTATATTAGCGTTCATGTAAACTATGTCGCACGAGACGGACAACATGTATAAAAATTTTCCAGTCATCAATTTGCTTTTTGGTAAAAGCTTTTTCAAAAATGGAACCTCTTCTAATGATATGCTGCTGCTAAGTTTTTTTTTATATACGACGGTGGAAATCGAGCAAACAACCGGTAGCTCCGCAAGGTAAGCAGAGCAGCATATGAACGTTGGCGACTTCAGAAGAACCATAGATAAGCACGTTCCTGACCCGTTCTATAGCGATATCCGTGCGATAGCGTTCTTCGTATTCTCTCGGCATCAATATTACAAATAAATCCCTTCGACTTTGACCCTTTATAGAGATTTTGAGGTTTCGTTATGTTGACAGGTAGATACAAAGGCACTCCCTCTACCCAGTCCATCCTCGGGAGCTCTTATGGCGATCTTACCACCAGGAATATAACACCAGATACCTTCAGATCGTCTGTGATCAGTTCCTCTGATAGGTCTAATTGGGATTGTTTCCTGCTCCATTAAGCCAAAACATCGATGTCACTATAAGAAAATGATCAGCGGCTTTTCATGAATTAAAGTCTTCATCAGTCTATGTCCCACTGGTGAGCTGGCAAAGGCCTCCTCACGGATGGTACTACAATACTACAATAAACTCTACGTCAATTATGATAGATAACTGTGTGTGAGAGACCATGTAGGTAATGACTATGTTATATGAAGGTCGAGGCTCAATGACAATTGATAACGTTTGCATCCTCCGGGTCTGGCCAGTTCGGTTGAATTACGGAATCAGTCACGGTTGTTCTGTCTTTATTACCTAACTGCCTGTCCACTCCACACACACAAACAATGCAGGAAATAAGCATATGTTCATTCCGAAGGTCCATTCTATGTACTGGATAAGAATACACTGGTAAAAGATTATTTGAAATCGGAATAGTAGTTCCGGAAATAACCCCCTAGAACTAGAAACTAACAAGCTCACAAACAAAACACTTAAATAAAACAAATAAATTGATATGAATATACATTTAACGAGTCGGATGCACTAACTAGGCATCAGGTAGACCACGTTTGTATACTACAATCGTACAGAGTGGGCAAGTAAATAACGTATGGCAAGTAACCGAATCGATGTAAGGTAAGGGAATATCTAAATTATAAAAATCTGCTGACATCTTACTGACTGATTATCTTATTATTATCATTATTTTTAATTCAATGACATCGACCAATATTGTATTCTAGCGTAATTTATCAAGTACGAGTATTTGTACACATGCTTGCATGTTGAATACAAGGACATTTTATACTGTAAACAACTTTATAACTGTATTCTGACAAATAAAATTTTCTGATTTCTGATTTCAGATTGACGAAATTTCGTGGCAAAAAAAATGTGCTTTTTATTTTATTTCTTTTATTATCTGTGTTGTGTTTGTTACGAATAAATGTTTTGATTTGATTTGATATATTAAAAAAAGCAAGTACCTAATAAACAAAAAGGCAACATGTTTGTATGTCGTGTATGTACGTATTCTAAAGACTTGGCAATTGATAATGAAAATAAATATACTACAAATATCTTGCCACGTGCGAATATTTGAAGCACGTTTCTCACGGATTTTCGCATTTCCAAAGGTGTATTTTTTACAGGGACTCGGATTTCCCGCTTCTATTGTGTCAGGTTTATTAAAAAGTAAGTATACACACTTCATTAGATAGTCCTATAGAAAAAGTCAGAGGAAATCTGGTTACTTTGAGGGTCAATCAATATTATTAGCATTTTTTTTTACCTGTTTTCAATAAACAGTGTCCCGTGTCGTGTAACATGTTTCTCGAGCTTAAAACGTAAAATAAAACATTTGCCGTCTCTTCGATTGATATTGCATTAAAATAATCGTGATTTTAACCCCCAAAAAAAGCTACGTCAGAAAAATTAATGTTGCCCACCCTGAAATTAAATATCTTATCAATTAAACTTAATGTCAATTCGATCAATCAAGAATAGAGTTTTTTGACAGATGCGCTCTACAATTTTGAGGATTGATTTCAAATAAGTTCGTCTGAATACTATAATTAAAGTGTTTAATGACAATCCATTAAATAGCGCCAAGTAATATCGATATACACGTCTTAATAATGACATATAATAGTTATAGTCATTACCAGTATCTCCTCTCCTCGCCCCTGATTTGTTTATTATAATTTATTTTTCCCAAACATGCAATGAAATATTGACGTTGTGTTCTTCATAATGGGCTTCGAAGTGTCACGTTTCGGGCGGAGCGAGACGAGAGATCCGTAATGGCATTTCATACAAACTTGGATGCCTAGGCCTGCAAGATGGTATTTTTTAATTTCCATTCCACAACTTGTGGCACGGGATCATGGCGTGCAACCATGAAAAACAAAGTTTGATTCCTTGGAGTTTTAAATATTATAAAATTGTATTACGTTTCTTCTCGGCAGACTAGGGGCCATTCATAAATTACGTCCTCATGTTATTCCTTGAAATGGACCCTCCCCGCCTAATAAAATGACTATCGTCATCCAATGACAAAATGACGTCATTTTTAAATGGCCCCCTAGACTCCGTGCACAGGTTTTTTAAAGGTAGGCGACGCAAATAGGACTCTTCTACAATTAGTAGGTCCCTAGGGTAACGGTGACCGCTGGTATCATCATGCATCAATCTGACCGTTTTGTACCTACCCTTCATTGCCACCATCTTGGTATTTTAGAAAGTTTATTTTCTCAAATTCACAAAAATCTGTGTGTTCAACATTCATGAAATCCTTGTAATAAAATGTCGCCAAACCGTGTATAATGCGCTTAAGAACTGATAAGGCTTTCTTATCCGCAGTGCGTGTTGAACCGCCTGAAATAAATACTAGCACTGCATGGAATAAAGCCTGTATACATACAATGTACGGTAACACGGAATATCAACCCCGTGAGTTATCGCATTAGACTTAATTTACAAAGACAGCGTGATTTGATTTAGAGCCGTTTTTCTTTCACGTAATTTTTATTGTAGGACAATAATGACTTTATTTACTGTGTATTACGGGTTGTTATCGATTGTTGGCGTAGATTACTGATAATGTGTAACAAAGTAAAACGTGTGTATGAATAGTTGATTTAATGTACAGTTACAGTTGTATTTCTGGATCGAGACAAACAAACCATAGGTACATGTGATTTTTGCTTCAAAAGGTATGGATTGGAGCTTAATACATATGTGACGATTTAACAACGTGATTGATATCTAACAGGTCTCAAAACATGGTGATTTTATTGCTAACAACAACCAACGACCGAGTGAGGAAATCCTAAAATAGTGGTAAACAACAGGCGGTCTTATCACTAAGAAGCGATCTCCTCCAGACAATCTTTGGGACGAGTAAACTTTACGTGACGAGAATAAGACTGATGGCATGCCTCTTAGAATATTATAAAGACTGCGACCATGTCAACAGTTGTACATATAAGCGTTTTATGTAGTGCTTGGTTATCTGCTTTTATAAACTACATTAAACGCTATAGGTAGAATTACTCCCCAGGCTCAAATTGTTTAATCATAATCATAATCATATTTTATTCATAATAATTCAGTATTACATGTCAAAATAACTACTGGTTAAGGTCTATCGTTTAACTGGTAGCTAGATTACTTATGAACTTATACATGTATAAGTATGTAAAGAAATAAATTCAAGTTTCCGGAGTTGCATAATTCAGGGTGAATTTGCCTTGACCTGGCACTGGCAGCTTGAGAAGCCATGGCCACCCCGAAACTGAAATATTCAGAAAACGAAAGTGTTATGGGACAACCACTTCTCTAGTGGAATTTAAGTTTTTATCGTATCATCATCCATTCGCTTGCCCTTTACTTGGATTGCATAATTCATATTCTGTTGATTTCGGAATTTTTCGATTCACGGAGATAAAGAAAAGGTTTTCACTCACTGGTCAACGTGTTTATGCCTAGGCGAGGCATGTGTGCTCATTATTTTTTTTTAACTGGGATTATGGATTTTTGTTTGAAATGAATGATTATTATTATTACTATAAATGGGTACAAAATGTTATAATTGATAAAAATGAAAATGCCTGATAATGTTATTTTAAATTGTTAATTAAACTTTATTTTTTATTTTATTTTATTTTCTTCTCTATATTTGTTATATAGGCCCCCCGCAAGGTGGACTGATGACCTGGTAAAGGTTGCTGGAGTCCGCTGGATGCGGGTGGCGCAGGACCGGTCACTTTGGCACTCTTTCGGGGAGGCCTATGTCCAGCAGTGGACGTCTTTCGGCTGATATGATGATGATGATTTGTTATATTCTGTTGCAGTGCCCTCGCAGGGTTGTGTTGAAACATTAATAGCTTTAAGATCTTTTATACACACAAAGCAATGATTAAATGATTATGATTGTGATTCGTCTACTTGCGATTTACGAAAATAATACTCTTCTCTGTCAGTCAAAGCATGCAACACAAAGAATCTCATATAGCCGGATTCATACTTATCTGATGTGACGTGACGTGATGACAGAATGTCATCGGACTCATACATCTGGTACAGCTATGGCTAGATTCACACTCATCTGACGGCCTGATTTTACGACTCCTTTTGTCTCTTTCTAAGTTTTCTAATTAAAAAGGGACGGATAGTCTATCTCGCCGCGACACAGCTCGCGCGTCATCTTGTGCTAACCGTTCAGACAACCTCACGTCAAATAAGTACGAATCCGGCTTCATCATCACCGTATCAGCCGAAAGACCCACTGCTTAAGTGGCAAATTCAAAAACAAGATGGTTTATAAACTTTACAACTATTTATTTGCACAGCTCTGTAAGTGTACGTGCAGGCTCTGATGTTATCTATGAAACCAGACTTACATTACAACCTACATACTACGTTCAACTCAAAACAAACATATTCCAATACAAAAACACGTCACATACGCCTTTCTATAATAGAACGATAGTATAACCGTGCCATGGAAAAACGACCTAAACTGGCTACGGGGTTGGTAGAAAGTTAATGCGTTTTAAACTAGGCAGTATAAGCCAAACCTGTTCCTCTATACTCGCATGAGGTCGGCTGGCCACATTACATCACCGTGCCATAATCGAAGTACGAAGCCATGAAGGCTGTATATTCGAATAGCCCAAACAAATGGTCGGCTATTCCATCCGCGGTATTTTACACAAGACATGCATGTCCCCACTTTCATATAGGTAATCTGTCATTCAGAATAAGAATGACAGAGATGTCTACGTGGGGATGAGTCCCTCTGTCAAATATTGCATTATGGTGAACTGTAGTGATCAAAAAGAACGTGTAGGTATTTGAATGTTATTTTCCCTGTAAGTTTATTGTACATATAAAATGCAATCGATCTAGTTACTTCTTGCAAATTCGTACTGGTGTAAATTATAGACTTAACACTATTCTGACTTTTAAGCTACATGATAGGAGTTTCATAAAAAAAACCATTTATTTGGCAGTTTTGAAAGAGTAGCAAACATCCTTATAAACATTTGAGTTTCATAATATTAAATAGTAGGATTTGTAGAATAGTTGATTGATTCATTATTCCAGATATTCCATAAATATAAAATTACAAACTCTACTTTGAAAACGGATGCACAAAGAGAAGTTATTGTTGGGACCAAATTCCTAATTGACTGGACTAACACAATACGAGGTGGTCAACATATGTAAATACACTCTTAATCTCTAAGGCAATAAGTTCGAAGTTTTTCCTTTTCGGTACATCATTGTATACGACACAATTTTTAAGTTCTAGTTCTGTTGCCAAAGTTCAGCCTAATGCACTTTCAAAGTAGGTGTGTTGTTTTTAATACACGTAGGCGTAATGTAAACCGGTCTTTCTGGTAGCGAATTTAACATTAAAATTACAGATTAAAACACCAAGACCTAAGCAAAATAAAGCGCTGACGGTGACTGTCATCATAATTCTCGTGAATAACTTGAAACTTGCCTCATGGAATAACAGAGTGGATCACAGAAATAGCTCTTGCCAAATCCAACGCGGTGAAAAATCAAAATTCCGCCCGCTACCGGTCTAATTATAAATTTTGGCGAAACGCCACAGACGCAACAGAGTTTGTGCATATACAGAAAATTTTATAAACAATGAATATGCTAGAATACCTCATAGTAAACCTTAAATAAACGTACCTAGTTAGCGTGTTTTAGCAGGTATTCCTCAGTTAGCGTGTCACTAACTGTTACAGTTTCTTGTACACTGTTTCACACTGAACTCGATCAACAAAGGAATCATTCAGCACCAAGTTACATCATCGATTCGCGGGAATCGTAACCGAATCTCACACAACACAAATTAGCATAAACACACGAATCACATCACTAGCGTTCGGAACTTCGAACTTCAAATTCCACCGCCGGCTTTTGTTTTTAATGTTTATTTTTAAATGACGTTCCTTTTTCGAATATTAATTTGATTGGTTTGTAATTGGATTGCGTTGCGCGTGGTGATAAACGAAAGGTCGCGACTCGACTGGCCCGCTGTATCATCGCCGCGGGCACACGTGTGTAGTATGCAAAAACTTTAAACACGGCTCCGTCTCTGAGAACAACCGGCGTAATCGGTTAGTCATGGTCTTAGGAGCTATGACTTAAAAAAAACATGTGCTCTTATGTAACCGCTTAAAATACAACTTAAATATTTCGAATCGTTTACGAAAACCCAAGCGATAAATATATAAGTAACGAAATATATAATAAAATAAAGTCGCAAATATTTACAGTACGTGTCCTATATTTTTACATGAGTACTTAAGCAAACTACATATTAACTAAGTACTAACTAGGAAGTAAGAAGGTAAGAACTCCTCTACAAGTAAGGTTGGAACATAAGTCGTAATAAACATAGTAGTTTCTGTAATTGTCACGTACAGAGGATGTAGATATAGCTAGCTAGTGGTATTTATTTTAATATGACCTCGTATATTAATAAAAACTTAAACGTGATTACAGACCAGCCGGCCATTGGAATATAGCTCTTAATCCATTGAATTAAAGTTTCCAAAGATAACGACGTCTATTTCATTTTGTTTGTTGCTAAAATAAAAGACGAATGGGATAATTTACTTCGGTTTATCAGTGAGTCATTTCCTTCTTTGTAAATAAAAAAATGGTTGTTTGTGGTCATCGACTATTCAAAAGCGATGAAGTCATTCATGTTGCTTATGAATACGTGGCAAAACATCAATTCAATTTTATTTGTCAAGCAATTCAAACAATTCTTTTAGAAGTAGGATACACTGCATATACCTAAAAAATAATGAAAATCGTGCAAAATCAGTGAAAATTGGGTAGGTCTTTTGACAAAAAAAACTATCGTTTCTCAGTTTCTCAGGAACTTTAGTACACGTAGACGCGTTCAAAAAATAAATAGGAACGACTTTGCACTCTGCAAATCATTATATGAGGCTTTATAGAGAGAGAGTTATATGTAGATGTCAATGTGAGAACGTAAATTGCCGTTAAATATTTATAAAAATAGCTCGATAATACCAGCATACCATAATTAAATACTACAATTGAAATCTTTTAACGAATGTCTTAGGGTCCAGTTAAAATGTATACGCACGTTTTACGCCGACTGTACGTACAATTCAAGGAGTCCCGATTAGAACGTTATCTAGCAAAACCTCTGCCCATTGTGTTTCTGCCTCCACTATAACAACTCTTCAATCTGTTTATAATTACGAAAGAATCCAAACGGTCCAGCCTAAGTGGCCCTCGGTCGGGGGTTCTAATTTCTGCCCAACAGAACCGGCATGCCCCATTTCCACGTTTCTACACGCGATTCTACTCGCAATACCAGCCACTTATAGCCTAGAATGGCGTGAGGATATCCGTGGACTTGAGTAACAATTGTCAGTTTAAGATTTGTTTAGCATGATGTATGGTGTGTAATCAGAGGCCGAATAATTGGCATACCTGCACGCGACGCGTTCACACTATACGTGAGTCAATACCATGCGTTCCTGCGTGTAGGTATGCCAATTGTTTGATTTCGGTTACCCTAGCTTATTATTTTGACAGGTTATACAGTCGTATAACCTCAAGAGGTTCAAGTACCACTTGGTTTAAAAAAACAGTTATGAACGAAATATCATTTCATATTTAACATTTTCGTTGAAGGAAAAGATCGTAAGGTCAACCAACTAGGTCTATTTTTCACTCTGGGTTGGAAAATCAGATGGTAGTCACTTTCTTAAAAGTAGTGCCTACGCCAAATTTTCGAATCAGGTGCCAAAACGGGTCCTGGGCTCCTATAGGATACAAGCAGGACAATCGCTAGGAGGACGATGATAGAGTCATATAACTAACAGATTAAGCGTATAATAATAATGAAATAATACATCTTGCGTGCTTGCGGAAGTGATTCTATGTTATCTACGTGATTTTATTTACCTACCTACTCAGTTGAATGTTAAACTTCAAACATAATTTTGTTTCACTCGTTTTCTGCGGACTTTTAATTACCTACGACGGCCAATAAACAACTGCACATTCGAAAAACTTTTTATTTGTTTCAAACAGAAGTATTATCTACTGGTTTCTAACCTAAGAAAGTCATAGGTTTTCATAAGAAGTTGAGTCTTATAAATCGGAAAAGTAGTTTATTTTTATAAAACCTCCATGAATATACAATATACAGCCAGTCCTTACGTCGAGACTTTCAGAACATTATTTGCCAGTTCTTTACACAATGACGAGGTCTCCGTAACAGTGGAGCAAAGATGACGTCAGTATGTGAAGATCAAGGTCAAACCACATTTTCACCTCCAACACTAAAAAACAATGGAATCTCGCCAAACGTTGAAGTCAGCGCAAGTTTGAGCTGTGACGTCAGACGGCGAACACACGTCAAAGGTATGATTACACATTTGCACTTTAAAGCATTGTAATAAGGCGAACATTGTTTATATATTTTTGACGTAGACTGAACAATAGCATGAAACACGTGCAAAAAGACCTGCCGCCCATCAGGACAGGATAGAGGATAACATAATTAAATACAACAATTGAATTTGAATCTTTTACAGTATGTTTTAGGGTCCTTTTTAAATTTGTTTTAACTTGACATAAGTTTTATTGACCGCATAACTCGTATGGTAATTTCGGTCTATTATATGCATGAAATTGCCGTTACTGTTACAAAAGAACGTTTATTCACCGTCCAGTTATAAGTATGTAAACACGATTATTTTTTTTAGGGGACAATCTTACACAAATCGACATAGTCCCAAACTAAGCAAAGCTTGTACTATGGGTACTAGACGACGATAAACATACTTATATAGATAAATAAATACTTAAATACATAGAAAACATCCATGACTCAGGAACAAATATTCGTGCTCATCACACAAATAAATGCCCTTACCGGGATTCGAACCCAGGACCTCTTGCTTCGTAGGCAGGGTCACTACCAACTAGGCTAAAGCGGTCGTCGGTTTTATGATGATGTCATATTAAATACGAACGTTCTTAATCGATGAATATTGTCAGAGATAATTAACAGTGTGTCTATTAAATAAGTTTCTGTAAAAAAAATAAAAATAGGTACAAGCTTTATTGCCAACTGTACTTTTCTGTATACCGTCATCAACTACTCATTGAGACGATTCTAACGAGCCCAAACTCAACGGGGTTACGTCTGTAAGTCTTGAATTTTCATGGCCACCTTTTGTCTCCATCATCAGATCAGCTCGATACCATATATTGAATTATCATCCAAACTATACTTCAACCGAAAATTTCAACTCAATAGGTTTTGCTGCACGATTCCTCCCGAGAACATAGTTACATACATTGCAAGTTAAATAAAAGCTTGTAAAATGGTAACAATAGGGGTGTAGATACTAAATAAAGTAATCAATAATGTCATATTTTCTCGAAAAAGGATTAAAAATGTAGTTAAATGGAGAAAAAAACAACGCGAAAGGTTAAATAATCACAAAGTTATGTGTCCAAAGTTTTAAGAAGGGGTATGTTCTTTCCCTTTTTTGCAAAACGCAACTTCATATGAAACGATGACGCTTGTAGATTGTGACGTCACTATAGACGGCAACGTGCCGCGCCCCGTCGTGTGCGGCGCCGCCGTCGACGCGGCCCCCCGGCAGCCTCGTGTAATGTGACGTCACACACTGTTTGCTTTTTCTCTCAACAAGCAATATTAAAACGGTTATAGCTTCGTAATTCTTTGAGATATCTGAATGGGATTTCCGTCACTAGGCATACTTTTTTGCCTTCTTTCATTTGGAGTAATAATAATTTTCGAGTGTACACCCCTATTATGTCTAATTTGTAATTTTTATAAACACCCATTGAAACAGCAGTGTTTTTGTTCGGCTAACACAAAAAAGGTTAAGTTCCTGCGTCCTTCTTCCCTATTCATGTACCCTCAATGCAACATGGCAAATCTCTGAATCTTGTTTAGTTTATAGAGTTAATTTTAGACGTATTATTTATTTGCTTTTGTTAAAAAAATACTAATACAAATCGGAACGGCGACCACGGAACGCCAATTTCGTTCGTTCGTGTATCTCCGAGCAACAGAGATGGAGTAATGCGGACTTTGTATTTCGATTTTAATGATAATAGCTCCACAGTCTGCCATTATTCCTGTTTTGTATACTTTGTTAGTTCGCAACTAGTTACGAAAATAACTAACGTAGTCCGACGGAGAGGAACTACTCGGTGACCAGTCTAGATAACTTTATCAGCTTTTTAAGTTCGTATTCTACGACCTTCAGTACTAAAACATTAAAGTATGCTCGCCCACAGTGAGAGAACAAATCACAGGTAATTTGTACCAAACAACAACTCCATAAGGTCCATTTGCCTTAGTTTTGTGGCTAAGGCATGCAGATTGCAAGCCACTCCATAAATAACCTTGCCATGCTCGCCACGGGTATATCTGACTTAATGTATTGGATTTAAGTCAAATTTATATGTTTTAAAGGCACGGAGGCGTCGTACACGTTATAGCTGGGTCAGTGTTAGTAGAGATACCCCCTTAGTATGGAAACATATTTAGCGACCGCCGCCCTCCTTGGTAGTTGTCAACTTATTTTTTTTAATTTGAATATATAGAATCCATACAACAATTATTTTATGATTTACTTTAAAACCAAAGTTTCAACCGACTTCAATTCTGTAGTTCGCCCTATTCAAATAGAATAGAATAGAATAGAATATTTTTATTGTATAACTGTGTACATAAGTTGGACGTGACAAAATTGGTTTCAACAGTTACCCAATATCGGGTATACAACAATTTGCATTACTTAAATAGACTAACTTACAGCTAAGATGTTAAATATTCACTAAGGTTTATAGAATACTCTCTGAAGCAGCCACTTTCTAAGTTGGCTTTTAAATTTATGCCCTTCTAAAACCTTTAGGTCCGCTGTTAACTTATTAAATACTTTTATAGCACTTATGAAAGCACTCTTTTTATATATACTGCTTTTTATTCTAGGTAAGATTATATTAAATTTATATTGCTGACGTAAATTGCTTTTTACTGCAGACATTTTTGTAAAGTACTCAGCATTGTTTTTGACAAAAGTACAAAGCTCTATAATGTAGAAACTAGTGAGGGGAAGGAAACCTTTTTCTCTAAATACATTTCTTAGTGATTGTTGTTCTTAGTGATTGTATTTGACGAGTTCCTCCGATTTCTCCGGGATCCCATCATCAGATCCTGACCTGATGGCCCTGGGGCCACCTAGGAAAATTACCCTTTCAAACGGCGTTTTCGAGTAATCGGGTTTTGAAATCGGACGAAGAGTTCCGTACATTAAATCCTAAACACAAACCTACCTACTCACAAATCTATGTAGGTACTTAGTTGAAAAAAAAAGATAAAAAATAAAAGATTCCGACCAACTGAGAACATGTTCCTTTTTTGAATTCGGTTAAAATACAAATGGGTATAGGTGAAAAACTTAAGTAAGTCACCTGTTGTATGTAGTAGTGGCGTATTCGAATAGACAATAAATGTTTAAAATTAGAACACAAACAAAACAAATGTCTATTCGCACACATTACTCACACATACAACAGGGGACTTACTTAAGTTTTTCACCTATATTCGTATTTTAAAGGTTATTTTTTTCAAACACCGATAAGTGGGCGGTTTTCATTTTAAGATTGGTTTTCAGTGTTAAACATAGTACATTCCCTCCGTATTAAACATAGGAGTGGTTGTAATGATTTCTGTACTCTATATGTAGCTTAATCTGAATTTTAATGGGTCGTTAGCATCTCCCCTTTTATCTATAATTACAGGGACACTCAAAGTGACTAGGAGTGACGGGGCTAAAAATATAGCTAATTTTACGGGTGACGGCTTATATTATTACAAGGCGTCTTAGAGAATAAGTTAATTTTCGTAACATGAAGCCCTATTTCCGAGTACAGTAGTCGGTAAATTATTAGTGCATGAGATGACGTTGTGGGGGAAAGGTTGCGCATCTTATACTTACGATCAAAAAAAGGAACCCACTTTTAAGGAATTACAAAATACACATATCTTTGTGCAATGTGTGTGTGTATGTGTAATTTTTAAGTACCACTTTGGAAAGTTATCAAACGATAAAATTAACATCGGGCATTTCTGATGGCATAGCTAGACCTTTTCGTAATAAAACTTAACAAACCACGTATAAAAACACAATACACCACCAATAAATAACTCTGACAAGAAAGTCAAGGAATCATCATTACAACAAAGTAACCGCTTACCATCAGGCGGGCAGTACGCTAGTTTGCCACCGACGTGGTATAAAATTAAAATCACTTTATCACTGGCCGAATTTGTAGTTGGGTGACAGCGGGACGCAAACGTCAACCGATCTACCAATCACGCGCTCAAACTGCACGCACGCAATGTCCTTTGGAGCGGTGAGGTGAAATTTGCTCAAGTTGTTTGCTGTCTACTGTACCTAGTTGATGAATATCTTTTGTCATGGAATTGTAACTGAGCTAGGGCATATCAACGGTAATGTTTTGAAGATGAAATTGACAGTTGATCTAAGCCAGCACTCGCACTCTGTTGAAGCGGCTAAATACTTTTTACGTATAAATTTTCTACGAGTATTTATCAAGTTACTGGGAAAAAATATTTCATGAGACCTGCACATTCATGGATTTCGACCTTGTTAATAATCTGAATAGTCTGAAAAAGGAGTCTCAGGATCTGAAGTTCGGATTAGAATAAAATAGAATTATTTCTTCTAGACGAAAAAAAAAACATAAAAACAACAGCATAAATAAAGAAAGTTTGAGACAGATTCGGCATAATTAGTTTAGTAGTTACATAAATGTTTCACCATTATGACTAAAACCAAGAATGGCATTGGAAAATTAATAGACTCATCAGAGAAAAATTATATAAAGCAGTTGGAGTCAACCGACTATATTAGAAAATACTATTACAAAAGAGCTTCACTGCTAACTTCCTGTTGAGAAATTTAAAATAAACCATTTGTTTCTAAAATCAACTAAATCAATCGGCGCATCAAAGCAATTGACATTAATGAGCATCATGAATGGTCATTGACTAGCTACATGTACTCTCTCCATCTAGACGTACTGTTAATCTATTTTAAATCTTAACACAGTCTTAATAAGGTTCAGTTTCATTGCGAGAAGTAACGTCACCGGTCTGGTGGATCTAAACGGATTATTAATCTATTTTGAATCTTAAGACGTCTGAATAGGGTCCAGTTTGATTGCATGAAGTGACCGGCCCAGTGACTCGCGCCCCTGCGATTAGATAAAGAGTGCAATTGGACGGAGATGCGCAGGAGTCGGCAATAGAAATAGACGCGGGGTGACCACAAGTTTGATGTTTTAAGGACAACATTTAAATTGGCTTTATGAATAAATTTAATACGAATATGAATATTACTATAGATATATAGGTAATCACAATCATTTCTTAAGATTCGCATGACGATTACTTGTCGACGACTTGATGTCATAAATAAAAATAAAAAAGTACTTGTTTAAGAATGAACTTGAACCGTTATCAATAGAATTGTAAACTATAACTGCCATACGGCTGCGCATGCGGTATAGGGTTAAGTAGATAAGTTTAAGTTAAATAGTATATCAACTACCTACCTAGCTTACACAAACGTAAAGGAGCCTCGTCTGCCAACAAACCGCTCTGTGGTTTGGCAGAAGAATACATGTATTTAGTCGTAAGCAAAATTCGTGAATAAACTTTTATTTTATTTTATTAATTGATAATTTATACTCTAATTTAGATCTAGCATCTAAACAACAGTGTGCCAAGCAAAGTTTATTCCCATATGTCAAGATATCCCATATGCAGATTTCCATGTTTTCTGAGATTTTTACAGAAATCATATTTATTAAATGTATATGTGCATGAGATGGCAGACATTTGTAGACACGAGATCTTGTACAAACGAGAATAGTCCTGGAAAGTTGCAGAAATTAGATTTTGACAAATAAAAACATTACATAAGTACTGAGTATTTGTACAGATTTCTTTCGAATTAGGAATCTGTCATAACGCCTGTTTGTAATGGAAATGAATAGACACAATGCCAAAAGGGAAAGGCGTTAAAACAAAACACAACAGCTGCTAGTATAACTATAGGAACTATCTGTTGTAAGCTGTTGTGACGTAAATAAAATGATGGCCCTATATTTAAACTTTTTACCATTATATTTTACTTTTATGTACACCTTCTGCTCTTCTCTTTATTATTCTATTTTCGTTCTCCTTTTATATCTTTCTTTTTCTTTTCCTTTTTGTCCTCAGCTCGGCCTCTAAGGCCTTAGAGAAGCCTGTTTAAAAAGTAAATGCCCTCCCCCCTCTGGAGACCAAACTTTTAAATTATACCGCATTATAAAAATTGTTACCCTACAAAAAACTCGCTCCGATCAGCATCACAATCGAGAATCACCCGCCGAGCAGCGATAGCAAATAAAGCCTAATGAATAATGGATGCTCATTGTCCGGTAATATCTATTGATTTGCGTACAATGATGCGCGTGCGCCTGTTTGAGGCGTTTGACTTGTACACTGTGAAGGAGACAAACACACATATGCTACTACATATGTAATATCATATATAGGCTACTAAAATCATATTTTTGATTCGCTGTAGGCGAGATTAATCAAGTTTATTGTATACTAGATTATATTCTGATAAATTAGTTTCAAAACAGGGTTTGGCTAGAGCGATCGGCCAGCACGTGTATCATGAGACGGCCGCGACATACTCCCGATTTTTCTCGCACTATATACCTCTTGTTCTAATTGTTCTAATAAGAGAGAGACGGATAGTGCGAGAAAAATCGAGAGTATGTCGCGGCCGTCTCATGATAGACGTGCAGGCCTGGCGAAAGGTTGCGAGGTAAATCCTGTTCAGCGCAATATTTTATGTCATTTTTATTATTTGTGAGCTGTAGACATCACGACCCTAGCCTTTTTTTAAAACCTAAAACTGTATTGACAAAACGTCCATGTATACAAATACTCATTTATTCATAATATTATATAAATAGTAGTAGTAAGTATTATATTATAGTTATCGAACCGGCTCACAAAATTTCACCAGAATCGGTTGAGAAATGCGACCTGTAGAGGAGAACAGCCGGACAGCGGGACAGCGGGACAGATATACGAAAGCATTTTTTGCCCAAGCGGAAATGAAGAATTTCGTTTACGTCACTCGCACGTTCAATTATAATTTAGTTAGGAGACGTCCATCATTAAAACTCTCACCGGGACTACATATTATTGGTGCCTAAGGCAGCCAATACTAACTGACTTGTTGATACAGTGAAAAGGGGAATAGAGGAATATTCAGAGGCTCTCGTATAAGTTTTACCGAAACAAAACTTTACGATCGCGTTTGCGTTTTGCCCTCAATTTGTATGGGATTTGACAGCTAAGCGCGAACGCGGTCGTAACGTTTTGTTTCGGTAAAGCTTATACTAGAGCCTCAGAACCAAGTGGGTAAGTATAGTCGACATTATTTCATGTGATAGAATTTTTATAAAACTGACATTGGAATTACAATTGTCTCCCTTGGAGAGTAGAGGTAGAGGGTAGTTGCTTTTTGCATGATCCTATTTGATGCAATTCGGCTAACTCAAATAATCTCAAATATACACAACACAGTCACTCCATTGAAAACACCATTAAACCGCGGAAAACACAATAAAACCGGAAACTACAAAGCTATTCGACAACTCCAGTGAGTATAAATCATCTCTGTCAAAGAGACCGCACTTTATTGACTTGACCTGAATAAATATCTCGCGAGTCATAAATGAACGTCAAACAAAAACGTGCTAAGGGCTGGTTGTTTTAAATTCACATAACGTTCGTAAGTTAATAAATAAATGTTAGGAGACAATTGGGTCATACACTGTGTTTAAAGCCCTTAACTTTGACTTTGACAATGTCAATCAGTAAGGACGCGAATCTAAATCTGTGTATAACCCAATCTTACACAAATCGAACTAGCCCTACAATTATTTATTTTCTAGAAAACCCATAATATTTTTGAACGAGCTATCCAACGATACCCCACACCATGGGTTTGACGAGAAAAAAAATTACATCCCCGCTTCAGGTGTAGGGGAGGTACCCTAAAAAAAATCTTTTTCCAAATTGTACTATTTTGGCGGCGTGATTCATATACCCATGCCGAATCACAGTTTTCTAGTAGTAATGGTTACTGAGCTAAGGCGAAGACAGACAGACGGACATGGCGATATAAGGATTCCTTGATGACTACGGAACCCTAATGAATACTAAAATGCATGTGGAAAATATCCAAGATTCAGGAACGAATATTCACGCTCATCACACAAATATGAACCCCTACCGAGACTCTAACCCTAGACCGTCAGTTTCGGAGGCAAGGCCACTCACCACCCACTATGCTAAACCGTAGTTATTTGTAAAAAAAACATTATAACTTATTGGAGATTTGACGGGTCTCTAAGGGATTACAGCGGCCGGCGCCATTTTTAACGTTAATCGGTCGGTTAAACTGTGTTGATGCAAGCCACCCATCATGTGTGAGTTTACAAATAATATAATTATATTTTTTCCATTATATGGGCGGGAGAGCTCCTTCGAAATAGTGGTTTTGTAACGAGGTAAGTTTAAAATGTCACCCTGTATACATGGTTGTAGGACGGCGTCCGCGCATTGGCGACAGGCCAGGGCCAATATTATTAGATTATAAGCAGGGAGGGCGGATGTCATTAAATTTAGTTGCGTTGCAGTGGTTGCACGCTAATCAATCATGGTTGCACAGATTATTTTATTTACAGTAAAACCACAATTAAAATATTAAGTACCTGGGCGACTGAGCTCTGCTCTGAAAATAGAGAAAATTATTTTCCCAGGTATGAGGCTTAGCTAGATAGATTTTTTGCCGTCGTAAACCTCTTATACAAAAAAAACTATATACCAAATTATCGAACCTGCTCCAAAAATTTCATAAGAATCGGTTAAGAAATGCGACGTAGAGGAGAAAACTTGAACACACGAACGCATTTTCGGCCAAACTGAACCAGAGAACTTCGTTCGAGTCGCTCGTTCGATTACAAATTTCATCGAAATCGCTAGAGCCGTATTCGAATGTTATGTTATCATATTTGTAATCACGTGATTACAAATATGATATCATAACATTCGACCCATAGTCATAGAGACCCATTTTTGAAGCGACAGTCTAAAGCGGTAAATTTGAGCAAAAATGACACTTGAGGAGTCAACGCTCAATCAGTATCGCAAAGTGGCAGTTATGACTTGAAAAAATGAAAAATCGTACAATAACTTTCTGACAAAAATTTCATTTTTGATACAAGGTTTTATTGCCGACTGTACTTTTCTGTATACCGTCATCAGCTACTCATTTAGACGATTCTGACGAGCCCAAACTCAACGGGGTTACGTCGGTTAAGTACTGAATTCCCATGGCCACCTTCTGTCTCCATCATCAGATCAGCTCGATTGTACAATAATATTGAATTATCATCCAACTATACCTTTACCCAAAATTTCAGCTCAATCGGTTGAAGATATATGCTTCAAAATTGAGTTGCAAGCTTCCACCCGGACATTATATATTGCAAGTTAATTAAAAGCTTGTATTTTTTCATTTTTTTGTAATTACTATATCTTGTAGCTTTGTAAAATTGGCCCCTGGATATAAGAAAACTATTTATATAATACTTATTTACGTCACACCTGGCCATAATGCGAGTTTTACTGCACGCTGCGCGTACGGTAAAACTCGCATTGTGGCCAGATGAAGACGTAAAATTGTGTACTTACCACGGGCGGTAATTCGAAAAGCCCCAGATCGCATATTTATGGCCCTCACCTTGCGATCTGGGCCATTCACGAATTCACCGCCCTAGGTACGTAATGTACTAAAGTCGAATCACTTCACTGTTAAGAAATGATTAAGCAAGCTATTATGGACACGTTGGATGTCGATTTGCAGAAAATGTCCAATAGAACTAACTAACTAGAGCGACATTGGTATAGCTGTTCAGTTTTGGTTGTGTCCAATCTACTTGCAGCAACAATAGCTTTGTTTACTAAAACCGCAAAACACCATAATGATCATATTACAATAAAGTCGTTACAGCCACCTAGAAAGTTCAATTAAATATCGACTCTATATCCCTAAACAATAGGTTACGAGTGCACTAATAGAGAATTAGCGGTCCAGATACCTTTGTACATGTACTACCATTCTCAGATGTTGAGGTAAACGCCAGGGATGCATTGAAATGCAAATACAGGGTGGATCAAAAATGGGGTGTGAACCGATCAAGGGCATGTTTGGTAGCGTATTGAGATTCCAAAATGCATTCGTTTTTTTTGTTAACATTGAGATGTTTGTTCTTGTTTACATTACAGTATTTGTTTTGGTTGACATAGCTTGTGTATGACATCTAAAATGTAAAAGCTGTCACCTGCGTGTCAGAAAAACCTACACAATAGCAGCGCAGCGGTTGAAAATAAAAAAAACCCTTCACCCTTGCGGGGGAATGTTGTCATACACAAGCAATGTTAACAAAAACATAAGACTGTAATGTAAAGAAAAAACAATAAAAAAACATAAACAAATGCATATTTGGAATCGCAATGCGCTACCGAATATGCCCTTACTCGGTTCACACCCCATTTTTGATACACCATGTATAACACGCGTACTAAAAGAGCGAAAGACACGAATAAAATGTTGCACTTAAGCTTAGAAAGAACACAGTTGTTTATAAAATTGACTCTTCTGTTTCTCAAACCGCTGTAAACGCAGTCCTCGTGTCGGGCTTCAATAATCCATTCACTGGCCTGGTTGCGCTAAAAGGCTCAAGTTACTAGAATAGCTACTACACTTACGACTTTTTCCTGCAGAGGGCAGCACTGTGTAGGGTAAACGAGAAACAATCTCGCCAATCGAATCATTAACTGCACTACATTCTATATTATATTAGATATATAAATGTGGTACCTACAGGTTTTCTGAATGAATCTTTGGTGAGTCAATGAATAGAGGATAATATTGGAGTGATGAAGCCTATTCCAAATTATAACTACTGAGTCCAACGCCCCTGTGTCATATGTTCGCGATTTTCTTCTCGAACTAGCAAGTGCGACAGAGAGGGGGATACACGAACGAGTCCGTTTTCGTTTTGCGGTAGAGGGCCTAACATATTTACCGAAACGGTTTTCGATTTAGGCATATGATTACGTATTTTTAAACGGTTTCAGTTGCAACATTCTCTGTGACAAACAGACTTATAATCCGACTAAACGAAACAGCTGACAGCTGGATACACAGATAGCTGGAGACAAAAGTCAGATATTTCGTTTGTCCAGTTGGCTTAACTGGTTATAGTATGACTCGCGGTTCAACAGTTTAAAACTCTGAATAGGATGTAGCTTGTATTTCTGCAATGCAATATTAATGGCAAACTGCCAATGCGCTTGTAAAGTTCAAGGATTTTAATGAATGGCGGCTGATTAAAATATAAATCGTGACAAACTTACACGATCGTAGGATGTGAACAGTAAAGTACTGGAAATTGTTATATAATTGTTTTATTACTGCCTATTAAAATACCGTTACTCTGGACTAGCATTTGCCCGCCAGTTGGTCCATGTTAAAACCCTCTTCCCTAATTTCATTTCTTTGGAGGTTGATTTTTGTCTCTGTGTGTTAAATCCAATAAATACGAAATTCCTTCCTTCATCGAAATAATAGATGATCAAACGAACTTCTTGAAGTAAAGTTCGATCGATATTATATAAGTCGCTTCATTTGAATAATATCTGAAAAATTAAGCGACGAAATTAAATATGGTGTCGCTTGTCATCCCAGCGGATGCAAAAACTACTATAAGGTAGTTTATGATTGAGTTCTTCGACAGATTTTAATCTTAAGTACTGTTTTGGTTGTACGACACAACTGCATAGACGCGAAAAAGATACGCCACGGTCACACGGTTTTTGACTATAATCGGGGTTACTAATTAAATCCATAATTTTATATGCCATAAATGTAATGGTTCACGGTTGCCATAATTATAACTTTGCATTTATCGTTTTTTCTCAGAATGTTTTAACTTTTCTGGATTATTATAAAACAAACCTAACCTACCCTTCAAAACCCTACAGAGCTATATACAAAAGATTATTTAAATTGTCCTGGAAATGTTACGGTTTTAGAGAACTTTTACTTTTATTAATGACGAATACGACAAACAAGTCCTATGGTAAATTAAACCATGGATATCTAACACAGATATATATATATATATATATATATGCATACATATGTATACCTATATCTGTGATATCTAAGGTATGGCCACCTCGACTTCTGTGTATCTTTGGAATCATTACTCATAGAGAATGAATGTCTGTCATTTTAGACCAGCTTGACAGTACTGGCTTCCCACGAGGCAGCTTTACCATAAACCACTATAAACGTCCTCAGTAAGCTTATATTTAACACTCACCAGTATCTCCAACAGCTTGGCTGAGAGTGTTCTCAGTGACGGGCCGCAGCGCCTCCACCGCGCTGATGTACCCGAGCCTGTCAGCAATGGCGCACGCCGTCTGCCCGTTCTGAATAATACAAACATGTGTCAGGTATGACTGTTTTAGTCGTGAATCTTTAATTAGAGCATAGTACTCGATGGGTAACTTGACTCATTTACAAAGAAACATTATGATGAAATTGGCTATTCTGTAGAAATATATTCGTATTGTTTACAATTCATTGACATGATGTATGATTTAGGCTTTAACCGTGATTTTAACATTAATCCCATAAACCGGACTGGTTAGTACAAATGACGTTATGACGCGACACGGAACGAAAAAACCGTTCTAATCCATTTAGGAGCTATGTAGCCACTGACGTACACACAGACACAGTTGACGTCAAAGATCATGCACCTTATTTCATTGTAATACGCCGGTGTGTACAGTCAAGTTCTCCAATACAACTACACAGACGACCTTTTAAAAATATCTATACAGAGACTTTATTGTTGCTGACATAAGACACATGTGTAGATATTTTTGAAAGGTTGTCTGTATAGATATTGGAGAACTCGACTGTACAACCTATGACGTCGAATGTATCTGTGCGTATGTACAGTCGCAATTGTCGCAAAGTGCTCACAAATATCGGAACACGTCTCTAATGCCTTGACAATAGAGACTGTTTAAAATAAGAAGCTTATCGCCTTTTAAAACTTTATTTAAAAATTAAAACACTTGAGACTATCTTAGTACAGCAAATGTTAAGTTAACCGTCACAGAGTATCTCTTATATATATAGTTGTCAAGTAAAACGTTTTGTTTCACTCATAAGTCACCTTCCCCTTTAACTTTGTATCTTACAATCTCTACATTATATCGACGGTCCCAAGTAACACTGTCGGATCTTTAAAATGACTACTTTCCAGCATAGCCAATCAAAGTTTTGCAAACAGGTTTTTACTCTGTAAAAGAGTCAAATTATGATATTAACTTATAAAATTTGGGAATAGTTACTATTATTAGATACTCTTAAAATGTGCATAAGTAAAAATAAGAAAATACTTGAGGAAACCTCAGAAATAGTACAACCGACATTTTTGCCTGGAGATTATTAAACGATTTTGTCGGATGTGTCACATACTACTTTTTTGTTTGGGCATGGTTCATATAAAATGGTCGGATGTGTCACTAACGCCTTTTTTTATTGGACAATAGATAATAATATGGGTCGCATGTGTCATTTACGACTAAATTATCTGTGTTGTGCATTTCTTCTAGTGGTGAGATACGACAGTTAGATGTTGTGTTATGTATTTAAAATAAAACAAATGACAATAATTTTAATTGATATATGATTTATTCCAAAATATGAGAAATATATTGATTTAGAAAAAACAAATATAACATATATTATTGGTTCAAATCAACATTAAAGTCACAAATTACTATTAAACGAATAGTCAACAAAATATGTAAATAATTAGCAAAAACGACTGCATGTTAAAGACCTTCAAGAAACGCGACCTTTAATCAGTATCACTATCAGTATACGAATCACCAGGCACGTTTCTTTTTTTCTTTTGGCCTTTCTCCTGGTGAGGGAGATCCTTATAAAATTGATGGTATTTTTCCGGGATTATACCACTATTGCATAAATCGACTAAATCTTTGTGCTTAGCATAGGTCAAGGGAAGTGGTCCATCATAAGCATTCATGAGTTGAAATTCTTTTGCTAATCGCTGTGTATTGTTGCGAGTTGGACACTTAACAACCACAATTGTTTTTGGCAATTGGCCAATTTGATATTTATATTCAATCCTGTCGAATTCTGTTTTATTCACCTTCACTTCCCTAAGATGACTCCATTGCACTTTTTCATTAGCTGTGTTCTTTGCCCAATATTTAGTTTTTAACAACTTTTTGATATTATAAAAATCACTCGTGCCCATTTCATGAACAACATATGGCTCACCTTCTGACTTCGCCCAACGAACTAAGCAGTACCACTCCTCAGGAACATAGATCATTTTACGCCCACTAGCTCTTTCTATCACGGAGTGGACG
Source organism: Epinotia bilunana (assembly GCA_947049275.1). NCBI lineage: Eukaryota > Metazoa > Arthropoda > Insecta > Lepidoptera > Tortricidae > Epinotia > Epinotia bilunana. Next base: position 7,792,356 of record OX346275.1, on the reverse strand, counting down.
CTATCACCCTCGTTTTGAGTATGACCTTTTTCTAAAAATCGGTGAGTGATAGTGACATTAAATTCTCTGGCTGCCAGCATATACAATGTAAAAACAATGCGATTTCGGTTTTGACCGCCACAGTTGTCAGACCAAAAGCGAAATTCCTCGACACCTTTTTGAGCATGTTCTTTTATAAAATTGTACAGACAACTAGACACTTCATTAGATCCTCGTTTTGCAATGCCTTCGTGCCACATATAGCATTTCGCTGTTTTATCACCGCAATTATAGACAGTAAAATTAAGAGTAGGTAATTTACGTTTATAGTACAAAATACTAACCTCTCCATGCGGAGTAGTCAAAACTTTTTGGAAGTCAAATGTGGCAACTACTAGTTTCTGGTTTTGTAATGCCTCTTTTTTGTCTTCCAACTTTTGTAAACGAGCAGTCTCTTTATGTTGTAAGTGTTCCTCCTGTTTTTTTATTTCAATATCAGTAGGGGTTTTCTTGCCCATAAAAGTATGGCACACGTCACACACATCTTTTTTTGGACGATGAATCGCTAAATTAAACTTTTCGTTGACAATATCTCGGTACTGCCTTTTAGTCGATGCTCTATTAGAATAATTTTTAAGATCACCCCACTCACAATATAATTTAAACATTCGGGAAACACTGTCGATTCCGTCCAAATACTTTTTTTTTGAATCTTTTCGAATGCGATGAGATTCTACCAAAGGAAAAGAATTTACATGATCGCAGACGCTCCTGATCATCTCCTCATCTATTACTGTTTTTTTGTGATGGTATTTACCACGGTTATCTGGTTCAATTATATCATATCCCCGATCTTTTTTCCACGCAGTGCTGACAATCCTTTCGCCTGAAGATATTGTATTTAAAAACATATTTTTACACACTTTTACTTTTTCCTTTTCCTCAGATGGCAGATAGTAAGAGTAGGTAAATTGACGATTATGTTTTGTCTCTTTTATAGTGTGACGAGCTTTATTGACTTTCTCTGTGTATTTGAGAACATATTTCCATTGGAGGGTGCGATCACCAATAGACCAAAATTTTTTGAAAATCTTTAATCGTTGTTCTTTGGAAAACTTTTCAAAGCATTTCATACGACATTTTAAAGTGCAAGGATCTTTTATAGCTTTTTCATCTACTAGCTTACCTTTCGCAGTCGTGTAACTTTTACCCTCATTTTTATTTATTTTCCTTTGCGTCGATTGCCAATTTTCTTTATGGACTTTTCTTTTTTTGCTCTCGTCAGTTTTATAAGTTTTTTTACGTGGCTTGCTTGTAGAAGGCGTGTAAGGGCTGCCAATAGATGCAACCGTTGATGGCGTTGGAGCATCAAAATCTGGATATGTCGAATCATTCTGAATAGGCGAACAATTCGAGCAGAATTGGCTATTGCAATTATGATGAGATAAGTGAATAGGAGAAGGAACTGGTGTATCAGACGCATTTTGTGGATTATTTTCTGAATCTAAAACAGTAGTATCTATCACACGAGATGATGTAAGGGTAATATTATGCATGCCTGGAAATTTCTCCTGCGGTATATTCTCAGATTCTACCTCTATAATACCTGATAAAACACGAGGAGATCTGCTCGTCAGGTTATCTATTTCTGTAGGCGTTTCAGGGAAGTTTTCTAACGTTACATCAAGATTTCCAATTTCAGCAACGTTAACTGCACTTGAACTAGCAATATTTGGTCTTAAAGTAGAACTTTCATATTTTTCTAAACCTGCTGATGATGGTAGTATAATTTCTTCTTCACCTGGAATCGGTGAAACATCCTCGTCATTTATTAATTTGTCACAATTGCCATTTTCATTTTCGTCATTAAAAACATTTCCGAGTAAATCTTGCAACTGGATTAAATCATCTTCATTATGCTCTGGAATCGGCGATTCTGGTGCACCTTAAAAACACATATATTATTAGTTTTCACTAATGTAATTAAAGACATCATACTATGATATTTTCACTATTAGTATATAAAACGTAAACGGTAGCTCACTCTAAGGCGTATGTGGCTAAAGCGTTACGCACTTACACAAGTGCAAGGGTAAGTGCTCAATACTACTACTTCATTACAAATGATAAGTTTAGATAAGTGTGAAGCATTCAGCAGGTATAAATAATACAAAGTCTCTTTAAAGTAGTCAGTTATGCCATTTAAAACTAGAAATAATTTTATAAAATCCATACAAAATTGTCGGATGTGTAACTTACGACCTAAATAGTAATTAATTTTCCGTAAATAATGAAGGTAGTGTAATATAGAACATAAGCAGTAATTCTACATCCATGAAATAACGTCGGATATGCTATTTACGACATAAGTTATAATTTTGTTACATGTAACAATGTCGGAAGTACCACATACAACACAATAAATTGACATAATCCAATGAATATTGTCGCAACTACCACAACCAACATTATAGTATGGGCACACCAACCTAGTCAAAAAAAATCTAAATAAACCACAAGAAACAAAACGTATGGTATTTTTAAACAATAAAATAATATTGTAATATTTTTACTTTAGTGACATTGTACTTACCCATATTATCTTCAGAAAAAAGGATGTGACTTGAATTCACGGCATTTTGTTTCTTCTTTTTTCGTGGAATATTATCACTGTTTGCAGCCAAAACTGATTGTAACATCCGTTTGGACCGATTACTTGCCATAATGATTTAAAACATCAAAAAATCTTGGCTTTTTTAAATATGTGCCGAGGAGCTCGCGGTGTCAGCGCTTATCCATACAATATTGTGGGTACTGGCACAAACGACCGCGTCGCCCTACCCGCGCACCCGCTAACATTGTTGCAACGCGACATCCGACATTGTAAACCGGACGCTGTGTAAGATACAACATTCTTGTGACATATTATTTCGGAAAATAGAGAGAAATGTAAAATTCTGAAAAAGTCATATTATAAATTTGGATGTTTTAAGATCATTAATGCAATAAAACGAAAATGCCGATTTTGCAGATCCGACAGTGTTACTTGGGACCGTCGATATTAGTACACACATTACAAGTCTAAAACTAGTCTAGGTTTGACAATTCTTCCACTTCTAGTAGTCATTCTGGAAACTGTACCATCACTGGTCACATTATCAGTATCATTTTCTAAATTTTCCTGGCTACCCATGGATATATTTTCATCTTGCTCACAATTGTTCGTTAGACCAGATAAAATAGTACTGAGATGCCTTTGATTACAATTGTCAAGTAAAACGTTTTGTTTCACTCATAAGTCAGAGACGTGTTCAGATGTTTGTGAGTACTTTGGCCGCCCCGATATATCTGATGGCGACCGTATGTCATTAAATACATTGTGGTTTTTTCGTTTAGTGTCGCGTCATGGCGTCTTTTGTGTTAACCAGTCAGGTTTATGGAAACTTATTATACAAGTATAAACAATATCTTCGCTTGCTTCGGGGGTTTTAAAAGCCACACTTTATTTGAAATAAATTTCGAAGAGTAACCATCTTTAATTTATGACTCGTGAAACCTAGCTTAACTATTACAATTAGAATGCTGTTAGAGTGGAATTTAAATATTGAGAGAATTTGTCATCCTACTAATATTATAAATGCGAAAGTTTAGATGTTTGGATGTTTGTTACTCAATCACGCTTAAACGGCTGAAGCGATTTGAATAAAATTGTGCACGAAGATAGTTTATAGCCTGGATTAAAATGTAGGATAGTTTTTATCCCGAGTCCACGCAGACGAAGTCGCGGGCGGAAGCTAGTACTCTATAAAGCTCGTGAACTTACAGCAGAGAGTGCATTCGGATCGGCGTTGCTCTTAAGAAGTAGCTGGATGATGAGGGTGTGACCTTGCTGCGACGCCTGATGCAGAGGTGTGAACCTAAACAAAAGAGATAATCGTCAATTGTTATTTAAAAAAAACTAGTACATGTACCCCGTTCAATTATGAATTGATCACGGCTTGGAGCGTCGCGTCGGTTGCGGCGGCGCGACGTGGGAGCGAGAGGCGGCGCTGCGCTGTGGCCTCCCGCTCCCACGCACGGCGCGCCGCCGCCGCTTGAAGTCGTGGCCGAGCCGTCAAAAGACAAGCTCTCGCTTGGGATTTCACAATGTAACTTTATACTCGTCGATTATAATCTTTAAATTGGAACTTCGCAAACCATAGCGCAATTGAATACTTTTATTCTGATGCAAAAGTTTATGCTCTATGGACAATCGAAATAATAATTATTCAATTGTAGACAGAACTAAAATGAATTTTGACCAATCACGAGGCTCGATTTACAGAAAGACATCAACGCGTTTTAAAAAAAAGCGGTTGGCTGCACTTCCTTTCAGCAGGGCGATTTTCAATATATATACCAAGTTTGTTGAATAAATTATTATTTCCGTTGACTCGTAGAAAAAGTATTGTATACAATAGTTATATAATTAGCTTTTTAAGTCTCGTACCAAACGTGGTACTCGACTGAAAAAGCATACATTATACATTAACGTATAACGATTGCATAAAATACTATTATCCTTGTCACACAAACAATATACATAAAAGATGCTGTATATCAGTATGGGGCGGAGCTGGTACCACCACGATGCTCGGGTTGGAAAGGGCGCAAAGAGCCGCTGGTACCACCACGATGCTCGGGTTGGAAAGGGCGCAAAGAGCCGCTGGTACCACCACGATGCTCGGGTTGGAAAGGGCGCAAAGAGCCGCTGGTACCACCACGATGCTCGGGTTGGAAAGGGCGCAAAGAGCCGCTGGTACCACCACGATGCTCGGGTTGGAAAGGGCGCAAAGAGCCGCTGGTACCACCACGATGCTCGGGTTGGAAAGGGCGCAAAGAGCCGCTGGTACCACCACGATGCTCGGGTTGGGAAGGGCGCAAAGAGCCGCTGGTACCACCACGATGCTCGGGTTGGAAAGGGCGCAAAGAGCCGTTCTCAAGGTTATGTACAAGAAGCCCTACCAACATCCTACAGACCAACTTTTCGCCGAAACCCAATTACTTTCAGTTCGACAACTATTTGTCTGTAGGGTTGCCATGATGATGCATAAACTCACTCTCAACTCCCCCACATACGCAGCATTGCAACGCAAAAGGTTTTTCGTGTTCCACTACCTTTGACAAAAACATCTTACTCGCGACGCTTCCCACAATTTATACATCCATACATTTACAACCAAATATTAAAAGCTTTCAACATTCAAACCTTGTCCCTAAAAGAACTGCTGTACACCCTTAAGAAATGGTTAATCTCTCTTTCCTAGAAGGCCACCGAAGACATACTAAAACCTTTGCAATAACGCACCTCATACACAGGATACACACTCTCACACACACACACATACACAAACCTGGAGCATATCTGTATGAATAAGTTAAGTATAGTCCTTTTTGTTTAAGAATCTTTGATATAGGTGGCATATATTATATTACTTCACGCCTCTATAACTGACAGATCTGTATCCTGCGCATCTTGTTGGTAAATCTTATGTTTAATGCTCCAAAGTCCTCACGACACAGGCTCGACCTAGTGTGAGGGCTATTGTTTGCTCTAGGAAGCTGTTGTATACAGTCTATAGTTAATCTAAATTTAATTACTAAGGTTTCATGTAATGTCAATGTGGAAATAAATATATTTGTATTTGTATTTGTATTTGAATCTCGTCTCTGGTCTGTTTCGATCGAAATGCGGTCACAGACGCTCCTCACCGTGGCGCGTGGCTGAAAGTAGTTGCGCATAGCTATCGCGAGCCCTGTAGTAGTATCTGGAGATGAACATGGAACAACCTTATATACACTGACATAAGGTCTACATTGCCACTTACCATGTTACGCCCTCGTGTCAGCGCCCGCCTCCATCAGCATCCGTGTCGCGTGATGGATTTGTAGCCAATTGCAACCTTTTATCTCATGGATATAAGGTTTGGTTACCCACGCTGAGCCCTACCAACTGACGCCAACTCATTAAATTGTAAGCCTTATTCATACTCGCTTAAGGTACAAATCAAAGGTACCCATGATGAGTCCTCGCTGTGACGTCAGCGTCCGCGCCACCGCATGACCGCGGCGCCGCCGTGTGTAAGGGTTTGTAGCCATTGCCAACCTTATCGTCATCGGCATAAGATCTACTCACCCATGCTGGGCAGACGCTGTGACGTCACGTTCATTACGCACCGCCGCGTACTTTCACTGATCCGCGGCCGCAATAGTCAACCTTCCATATTTCTACATAAGGTTCACTTACCCATGCTGCGCCCTCGCTGTGACGTCAGCCCCCGCCTCGACCAGCGCCCGCGCCGCCGCATGGTGCCCGTGGTGCGCGGCCGCGTGTAAGGGTGTGTATCCATCGCGCGTGCGCGCTCCACACTGGCCGCCCGCGGCTAGTAGGGACTTGAGGACGGCTGTGCGGCCCTCGGAGGCGGCCAGGTGCACTGGGGTTAGGCCTGGAGAAAATAATGAATACTATAGTAAGAGAAAGTCGGTAGGGTAGTTAAATGTTGTGTGCCCATATCTCGGTTGACAACTTGCTGAAACGTCTGTCATCTATGACCACGGCCGGTGGAAATAAGTACGTAAGTCCTGTGTAAAGTAATCTTTTAAATATTCCAGAAGTCAGGTTAGGTGGCAGTCGCTGTCACCAAACTAGTGCCTATAGTGCCTACGCCAAATCTTAGGCTTAGCGAACTCAAAGCGAACTCCGGGCTCCTTAAGGGTACACCCGGCCAAACACCAAGATGATGCATATTACACAAATAGGAAGTCTTCCAGACCACATCACCCTTCATTACGCCAGCCAAACAATCTGAATTCTAAAAGCCTTTCATTCAGAACTGTGTTTATTTCGGAGCTACCGAGGTTATGCTGTGTTGAGAGTGAGGGTTCCGTAATTCAAATTCAAATAAATAAATAAAAATTCGGATAGTTATCCATATAAAATGTTAGTAACAATGAAACTAATATGCTATGTTAGTGACAATCAAAATAATTACTAAAAGTAAACTTAAACTAAATAACGGCGGCGGCTTAATAGCGGCGTGGTGCGGCAACTGCAGGCGCGTGCAGCCGCGGCCGGCGCGCGCGCAGCGGCGGGCCCGGCGCCGCGCCAGCGCGGTCAGAATGCTGTTCGAGCTGTGGCAAAGACGGTTCTGTAGCGACGCGCACCGCTTTCTTATTATTGCATCGAAGCTATCGGTGCGCGCCTCGGCAAACATTGTCGATGCGCTGCAGTAACGCGGCAGGCCAAACAGCACTCTTAATGCGTGCGTAATCCAAGCGCAATTCACAGGCTACATTGTCTGCTTACCATCAAGCAGACCGTGTGCTTGTTGTCACCGTCACAGTATTAAAAAAAGTATTCCACTCACCATTGCTAGCCGGCACATTGACGTCAGCTCCCCTCTCAATCAACATCTCCACACAATCCTCGTGCCCTTCCTGAGCCGCCATATGCAGCGGTGTGAACCCAGCCTTAGACTTCACGCCCGGGTCCGCGTCTGCAAGTGGATTGCAACTTTATTACACAGCTGTAGTCGGAAGTTCAATGAAAGTAATCTGTATTAATACTAATAATATTTAAAGCTTGTATACAATTTCCATTTTTTGATTCCAAGTTTAACACACACCCGTAGAGTCGAATATTCAATGAAACTAAACCGTAATTATCAGGATGATTTAAATTAATTTGGACTGTATTGGTTTAAAACTAAGTTTCAATTTTCAATGGAGTAATTTACACTTGCAAAACTGAAGGCTAGATATATGACAACACTAGGATTTAAAGTTCAATGAATACTGATTTAACTGATTAAAATATGAGCGCATTTTAAATATAATTATGAATAAGATGCAATGTGTGTTTAATTATCCATAATTAGATGTGAAACTAATGTAGTAATTAAATTCTAAGTGAGTCAGCTCTTAATGGTTATATTGCTCACTGTGAGGGGTAAGGGAGACGATTTCTAAATCTATCTACATTGTAGATATACAATAAGCATAAATAAAAACCAGGCATATTACAATTACCAGTGAATCAGTTAATGCTCTAAATTCTAAAATATGTGTATAAAAAAATCCCCTGAATTTGAATGAAAAATATAATAAATCCAAGCAACCTTCAATTGAATAAACCCAAATAAGAAAAATAGGCATTACTACAATTGCAAGTGCTAAAGAACTCTACTGTAATAGTAATAAGTACCATGTTCGAGCGTGACTGATTTACCTGGATTAAACAAAACACAACATACTTAGTTCTAAGTCAACAGTGCGATTGAAAATCAACTCTATCTCCACACAGATACGTACCATGTTCGAGCAGCGCGAACGCGATGTCCGGGTGGTTGTGTCGGCAGGCGATGTGCAGCGCTGAGTGGCCGTTCTTCGCGAGCGAGTGCGGCGAGGCACCTATAAAAGGAATCTAGCTTACTGATTGCCATAGCGACTAGCGGTGAATAGGGATTGATTTGTGGAAATTTCAACCTGAGAGATCTTTATGTTTGTAGAACAATATTCATCTGTCATTATTAGCGATAATGAGGTGAACCTATTCAATATATTATAGGTATTAATATTTTTTACCAGAAGATATACCAACTCCGTTTGAAGCCAGATTAATTATGATAGTGGTAACCCATCCTCGCTTCCTCAAACGCAAAGCTTAAGGCCGAAACGCACTGACAGCGGCCACCGCTGCCAGTGCGTTTCTGCTTTAATGTGTTAGAATATAATAGTATGGGCAACGAATGACATACTAAATCAATATCAATACATCATGTCAAATAGACCTGCAGCGAGCTTGGGCCCATAACCTAATATAACAAATATTACTTATAAATACCCAATTTATTTACGTTTAGGTAACTGCTTGCATATGCATGTTAAAAAGTAAACAACTTTTGCATTGTAGTTGAAATGAAGACCTTTAGAAAAACATTTGACGTCTATAAACTCTACTTTTTGGAATCTCTGGTCAAAACCTTCAATAAAATTCAATCCGAACGCACTTATGATACATACTTAAAATACATTTGTAACTGAATGCAGTCATGTTCCCTGTGTGTCAACTATAGATATAACGTAGTATACATATCACAAACGTGTCTGTGTTTTTGTCATTACAAAGCATTTGGCGTCATGAAAAAGAACCTTATGCTATTACAATACGTACCTTTATCTAAAAGCAGCAATGCTATATCCGGGTGCCCGTAATACGTGGCCATGTGCAGAGGTGTGATGTGACTTTTGCCCGGCGCGTCAGGTTGCGCGCCCCTGGCCAGTAGAAGCCTGGCAACACCGATGTCGCCGTATTTGGCCGCGAGATGCAGGGGTGTGAAACCTTTGCGGGTCTCGGCTTCGATTGGCGCGTTGTTGTCGAGGAGGATGGAAGCTACCTCCTCTTTGCCTGGAATTTGTGAATAAATTGTCTAGTGTTTTATTGTGTAACAATGACAGTCAGGAGTGGAATGACTATGCTTAATCAATTTAAAGAAGATATAATAGTCAGATATATTATGTACTAAGAAGCGCAGGTGATAACGGATCATATATCAGCTACTCTCTCCGAGACGTCGAAACAATATGTTACAAGGTTAGAAAAATATACTTTGACGTCACGGTCTATAATAATCAAATAATAAACCTACCTAATTTAACACTGACATAACCAGATTTTTCCCAAATATTTTCTAAACGACTGGCCATAAATTGCTCTAGCTGGGGACGAGAGAAAGTCAAGAGGGAGACCTTTCTCGAGCAGTTGACACTTTACAAGCTTACAAACAAAAATCATACATTCGGTTTCATGATTCCTGTGAAACAGTTTTATATAACTTCTGTGTGCAAGTTAAATTGTTTATTTACTTATTTATATAGGAAGATCATCATCTTAAATACTACACATTAGCTTAAAACCGCAGTGACAGTGAGCTAATAACAGATCCTCACTGATAGCGTAATAATTATATAAAAAATAAGTGAGCAAGATCCAAACAAAAACACAGCGCTTTTGCGTCTTGGTTTATTTCAGCCTTTCCATTTTCTACCTTACTTAGTATTTGCAGCGTATTCGCACCTTCTTTAGCAGCGATGTGCAGCGGCGTGTAGTGGTCCTTCGTGGCGGCGGCGACGTCAGCGCCGTGCTGCAGCAGCAGCGCCGCGATGTCGCCGTGCCCGAGCCGCGCCGCCACGTGCAGCGGGGTCTGCTCCTCGCGCGCGCGGGCCTCCACCTGCAACATGCCACGGATATACAGCTGCAGCGGCTCCCCGCGCGCCCGCGCCCAGCAGCACGAGGTCGGTCTGGTGCGCGCGCGCCGCCAGGTGCAGCGGCGTCTCCCCGCGCGCCGTGCAGGCGTCGGCCGCCGCGCCCGCGCCCAGCAGCACGAGCGCGATGTTCATGCAGCCCATGAACGTAACATACCTTGGCGTTGTTCCTCAGCAGCACGCGCACTAGGTCGGTCTGGTGCGCGCGCGCCGCCAGGTGCAGCGGCGTCTCCCCGCGCGCCGTGCAGGCGTCGGCCGCCGCGCCCGCGCCCAGCAGCACGAGCGCGATGTTCATGCAGCCCATGAACGTAACATACCTTGGCGTTGTTCCTCAGCAGCACGCGCACTAGGTCGGTCTGGTGCGCGCGCGCCGCCAGGTGCAGCGGCGTCTCCCCGCGCGCCGTGCAGGCGTCGGCCGCCGCGCCCGCGCCCAGCAGCACGAGCGCGATGTTCATGCAGCCCATGAACGTAACATACCTTGGCGTTGTTCCTCAGCAGCACGCGCACTAGGTCGGTCTGGTGCGCGCGCGCCGCCAGGTGCAGCGGCGTCTCCCCGCGCGCCGTGCAGGCGTCGGCCGCCGCGCCCGCGCCCAGCAGCACGAGCGCGATGTTCATGCAGCCCATGAACGTAACATACCTTGGCGTTGTTCCTCAGCAGCACGCGCACTAGGTCGGTCTGGTGCGCGCGCGCCGCCAGGTGCAGCGGCGTCTCCCCGCGCGCCGTGCAGGCGTCGGCCGCCGCGCCCGCGCCCAGCAGCACGAGCGCGATGTTCATGCAGCCCATGACCGTAACATACCTTGGCGTTGTTCCTCAGCAGCACGCGCACTAGGTCGGTCTGGTGCGCGCGCGCCGCCAGGTGCAGCGGCGTCTCCCCGCGCGCCGTGCAGGCGTCGGCCGCCGCGCCCGCGCCCAGCAGCACGAGCGCGATGTTCATGCAGCCCATGAACGTAACATACCTTGGCGTTGTTCCTCAGCAGCACGCGCACTAGGTCGGTCTGGTGCGCGCGCGCCGCCAGGTGCAGCGGCGTCTCCCCGCGCGCCGTGCAGGCGTCGGCCGCCGCGCCCGCGCCCAGCAGCACGAGCGCGATGTTCATGCAGCCCATGAACGTAACATACCTTGGCGTTGTTCCTCAGCAGCACGCGCACTAGGTCGGTCTGGTGCGCGCGCGCCGCCAGGTGCAGCGGCGTCTCCCCGCGCGCCGTGCAGGCGTCGGCCGCCGCGCCCGCGCCCAGCAGCACGAGCGCGATGTTCATGCAGCCCATGAACGTAACATACCTTGGCGTTGTTCCTCAGCAGCACGCGCACTAGGTCGGTCTGGTGCGCGCGCGCCGCCAGGTGCAGCGGCGTCTCCCCGCGCGCCGTGCAGGCGTCGGCCGCCGCGCCCGCGCCCAGCAGCACGAGCGCGATGTTCATGCAGCCCATGAACGTAACATACCTTGGCGTTGTTCCTCAGCAGCACGCGCACTAGGTCGGTCTGGTGCGCGCGCGCCGCCAGGTGCAGCGGCGTCTCCCCGCGCGCCGTGCAGGCGTCGGCCGCCGCGCCGTGCAGGCGTCGGCCGCCGCGCCCGCGCCCAGCAGCACGAGCGCGATGTTCATGCAGCCCATGACCGTAACATACCTTGGCGTTGTTCCTCAGCAGCACGCGCACTAGGTCGGTCTGGTGCGCGCGCGCCGCCAGGTGCAGCGGCGTCTCCCCGCGCGCCGTGCAGGCGTCGGCCGCCGCGCCCGCGCCCAGCAGCACGAGCGCGATGTTCATGCAGCCCATGAACGTAACATACCTTGGCGTTGTTCCTCAGCAGCACGCGCACTAGGTCGGTCTGGTGCGCGCGCGCCGCCAGGTGCAGCGGCGTCTCCCCGCGCGCCGTGCAGGCGTCGGCCGCCGCGCCCGCGCCCAGCAGCACGAGCGCGATGTTCATGCAGCCCATGAACGTAACATACCTTGGCGTTGTTCCTCAGCAGCACGCGCACTAGGTCGGTCTGGTGCGCGCGCGCCGCCAGGTGCAGCGGCGTCTCCCCGCGCGCCGTGCAGGCGTCGGCCGCCGCGCCCGCGCCCAGCAGCACGAGCGCGATGTTCATGCAGCCCATGAACGTAACATACCTTGGCGTTGTTCCTCAGCAGCACGCGCACTAGGTCGGTCTGGTGCGCGCGCGCCGCCAGGTGCAGCGGCGTCTCCCCGCGCGCCGTGCAGGCGTCGGCCGCCGCGCCCGCGCCCAGCAGCACGAGCGCGATGTTCATGCAGCCCATGAACGTAACATACCTTGGCGTTGTTCCTCAGCAGCACGCGCACTAGGTCGGTCTGGTGCGCGCGCGCCGCCAGGTGCAGCGGCGTCTCCCCGCGCGCCGTGCAGGCGTCGGCCGCCGCGCCCGCGCCCAGCAGCACGAGCGCGATGTTCATGCAGCCCATGAACGTAACATACCTTGGCGTTGTTCCTCAGCAGCACGCGCACTAGGTCGGTCTGGTGCGCGCGCGCCGCCAGGTGCAGCGGCGTCTCCCCGCGCGCCGTGCAGGCGTCGGCCGCCGCGCCCGCGCCCAGCAGCACGAGCGCGATGTTCATGCAGCCCATGAACGTAACATACCTTGGCGTTGTTCCTCAGCAGCACGCGCACTAGGTCGGTCTGGTGCGCGCGCGCCGCCAGGTGCAGCGGCGTCTCCCCGCGCGCCGTGCAGGCGTCGGCCGCCGCGCCCGCGCCCAGCAGCACGAGCGCGATGTTCATGCAGCCCATGACCGTAACATACCTTGGCGTTGTTCCTCAGCAGCACGCGCACTAGGTCGGTCTGGTGCGCGCGCGCCGCCAGGTGCAGCGGCGTCTCCCCGCGCGCCGTGCAGGCGTCGGCCGCCGCGCCCGCGCCCAGCAGCACGAGCGCGATGTTCATGCAGCCCATGAACGAGGCCACGTGGAGAGGGGTGAGGCCAGACTCGGTGGTCGCTGACTTGCCTGAAAATCGAAGGAAAAAATCGATATAAACTTTTGCTTGAAACTAATGTAACCAGCTGGTCGTTCGCGTAACGTTTTGTACGAGAAAAAGAGATACAACACTCTTCGGGAATGGCTTTTTTGACATATTCAATAAATACGGTCCAGAATTACTTGCTAAGTAATTCCGGCCAAAAAAAAATTTGCCAAAGTTAATCTATGTGAAATGTGCGAAATGAAAATTTGAACAAATGTTTTTTTTGGAAAACAATATTAGCCCAAACAAAGTGTTTGCTTAATAAACTTTTGTCTTCATAAGACTTGACAAAGCAAAATGATGTCAGATGATATTTTGACTAAATTAACAAAATACGAAACAAAAATGTGCCATTTGTTCGTTTGGGAAATGAAACTACTGGAAGTGAAATTTGGCGAAAAATATTTTGCCGAAACGGAAGGATACCGAATAAAAACAATATTTTATATTTTATACCATATTTATGAAAAATACCGCGATTAATAGTAATCGGTATAATAATAGATGTCCCTGTCCTAAATTGTATCCCATGGATTTGCGATTGATTTCAATCTAAAGGGAAAATCTACTTAGATTTTAATTCAAAGTGTTTTGATTATTTCAAGGAATCTGCTATTATGGTACCCGTAAAATATATATCTGAATTATTTCACTAAAATCTGTATAAGTACAGATAAATCGGTATATATGGTGACATTGACTGACGTAGCTCATTTGACTCGCGATACATCAGCATTATTTTCATGTCCGCCACATAAACTAAATAACATTTTGTGATTAACAACTAATGGCAAATAAAGAAGGATTCAAACATGTTAAAAAAAAATATTTGAAATCAGATTAGGCTTCTCTACAAAAAGTTATTCCGGAAGTCACGTGATACATTTTGAACTGTACAAGAACGCGAAGAAGTATCCACTTCAAAAAATATAGAAGCCACTTTAAAGATCTTTTGGCGCGTAGATTGGGCACCATAGCTATAAGAGCCTTTTGAACGAAGACGTTGGAACATTTTACCGAAACAATTTAAATTTTGTTGAGATAAAGACTTTGTCCCAGTAAGACCACTTGGTAATTTCATTCTAGTCTGGACTATAAGGAAATGCGGATGAAATCTAAAATCAAATGTATGATGATACTCACTGGCTCCATATTTGAGCAGCAACTCCACAACTTTGAGCCTATTTTTCTTGCAAGCGATGTGCAGAGGAGTGAAGCCGTTCAAAGCGCGAGCGTTCGCGTCTGCGTTCCTGTCAAGAAGTAGCTTCGCTACCTGCGGACAGGATACGAGAAAGACATGTGAATCTGTTAAGTATTTGCTTCCTGCATACAAAATTGTATGGTAGACTTAAGGCGTTTTACAGAATCAGTGCATAGGGTGCACTGAGTGTCAACCTGATTGATCGGTTAGCACAAGACGGCGCGCGAGCTCTATCGAGCTCTCTCGCACTATCCGTCCCTTTCTAAATATTCCAATATGGGAGAGACGGATAGTGCGGGAGAGCTCGAGAGCTCGTGCTGCGTATAATCCATTCTAATAACACTGTGACTTTTCTGAAAATCCAACGCGTCGAACTTTTTGTCGTCTTTCATGACGGATATATGATTTTATTGTCGGCAAATATAGAAAAAACAGCAGTAGTCTTCACGTTGTACGAGCTAATATATACCCAGTAAGCTAGATTTACATAGCAGAGATGTCTCCGTCCTCCGAGCGCCCAAGTATTATGTCTATTATGAAGTGGCATAGAATGTAGGAGAATGGCATTTTGTTATGAAATTTTCTTGGTGGGTATCATCTTCAGGTCATGTAGCCGGCCAAGGCTTGGAGCTCATGAATCTTGACTCCCAGCCCCAGCTCTGCCAGTGCTACCAAGGCCTTTATTTTGTTGCAGAAATTCCGGATACACGTAGCAACAGCCTGAGTACGCTCAGACCTCGATTATAACGGACTGAAGCTAGGATAATGTCATCCCGGTCTCTCCCAGACTTCCGCGAATACATACATCCGCCACGAATTCCTGTCCGCAGGAGATGACAGAGGAGAGAGAGAGAGAGAGAGAGTGTGTTAGCTGTAATCAGTTCCGTTTACCTTGACGTGTCCGCAGTGCGCGGCGACATGAAGCGCGGTGAGGTAGTCGACGGTGACGTCATCGATGGGAGCGCCCTCGGCGAGCAGCACCTTGGCCGTCTCCACGTGTTCGCCTTGGACGGACATGTGGAGAGGCGTTAGGCCGTTCTGGAAACAAACATTGCGT
This sequence comes from Epinotia bilunana, assembly GCA_947049275.1. NCBI lineage: Eukaryota > Metazoa > Arthropoda > Insecta > Lepidoptera > Tortricidae > Epinotia > Epinotia bilunana. The sequence goes on along the minus strand of OX346275.1, from coordinate 7,776,861 downwards.
TACAAAACCTCTCAAAAATAAATGTTATAGCTATAGCCCACAGTGGCTAGTAGCTCAATAAGGTTTGTTTTATGGGTACTCGACGACGATATATTTAATAGATATGAATACTAAAATATAAGGAAAACACTCAAGACTCGGAAACAAAAATCATGCCAATTGCAAAAATATTTGCCCCTACCGCGATTCGAACCCAGGGGACCGTCAGCATCCTGGCTAAAGGATGACTTGGATGCTATGCTTTAGCCCTAGCTAGCTTGAAGTTGATGTTCCAACGTTGAATTTTGACATTCACTACCGAATGGCGAGTTGGTGTGTCGCGCTCCGTTTCGACATTCATCGGGCATATCTTTAAACGCAGATTTGACGTTCATGGACCGATTTTGGCGGAACGCTGCTCCTTTCGGCTTGTCGGAGGGGTTGTGAATGCCCAGCTTTATAGTGTTGCTATCTCAGATTATAACTTTCTAGCGTTTCGGAAAAAATAACACTTCCAGGGATGTTTTATAGTAAATACCAAATAAAAACCTTAGTCTTGCTCGTGATGGGCGCGCCGTGTTGCAACAGTCGGGATACAACGTTACTGTGTCCGGAGCGCGCGGCGCAGTGCAGTGGGGTCAGTCCATCTCGAGTCACAGCGGCTATGTTTGCACCTGGAAATAAAATTACGTTGGATCAAACTACTAGCGGATCAAAATCTAACCTCAGCAGAGATATGACGTTGTGTTTGGCCGCGCGGCCTGAATCAACGCCGGCTGCCAGTAAAGCTGTAGACAGACATACCGACGTTTCTAAACGCCGCATCCTACAATAAGATGCTGAACTATGCTTACCATTCTCAACAAGTAGATCGACCATAGACAACTGTCCCCACTTGCTAGCGACGTGCAGAGGTGTGATATTGTGTTTGGCCGCGCGGCCCGAGTCTGCGCCGGCAGCCAGTAAAGCTTTGGCCACACCGACGTTCCCGTAGTGAGCGGCTATGTGTAATGGTGTGAACCCGGACTTGGAGCATGCGTCGGGATTGTGTTCGTTCTGGAATTGGAAACAAGTCACAATTAGGTACCATAAAGTCCATAAACGATGTGTTACAAGGCCTGTGGAAAAAAAACGAGATGCTATTGCGAGATTAAATGATGCTGCCGCAAACAGCCGTTTAGTCAACTGACCAAGTTAAAGAAAACCCTAGCGTTAAAGTAACTATGGTTAAAAAAAAAATGTCCAAAAAAAAATATGGTGGAATTCAGAAATAGTTAACCTCAGTAGGGTAACTATGGTATAAGGGCGATATTATAAATAAATAAATAAATAAATAAATATTAGGGGACAATCTTACACAAATCGACCTAGTCCCATAGTAAGCTCAATAAGGCTTGTGTTATGGGTACTAGACGACGATATATATAATAGTTATAAATACTTAAGTACATAGAACACTTCCATGACTCAGAAACAAATATTCATGTTCATCACACAAATATTTGCCCTTACCGGTATTCGAACCCAGGACCTTCAGCTTCGCAGGCAGCGTCACTACCCACTAGGCTAAGCGGTCGTCAAAATATTAGAACGCATACATATATACAAATAACACAAATAAAAATAAAAATATATAAAACATAAACAGTCAGCCAATAATAATAATAGTAGGACAATCAGGGTTAGGGGAAAGACAATATTTAGTGTCTTTTAAGTATTTTACAAAATCTAGGCGGGTGCCTCTTTTTAAGTAATAAATATACCTGTATTAAGATACACCGCTCTTCCACATGGTGTAGCTTGATTATTAGTTAAGAACATTTCTATGACATTTAAGGAAAAATAACAAAAATAAGTACGTATATGAGAAAAAAAAGAAAAATAAAATTGATTACGAAAAACGCTAATATACAAGTGTATGTCCAAGTCAGTATGTTTGATGTTGGTCTAACGTGGTGACAAGTAGAATTCATGTCTCCGTTAAGGCCAACCGCGGTCTCTGGGTCTGGGGACTGTCTGGACTTACCTCCAGCAACAACGTGGCAGCTTTTACGTCGTTCTTCTTAGCGGCGATGTGCAGCGCCGGCAGCCGCACCTTGCCTCTCGTGTCGGACTCCAACAGCTCTGCCACCACGCGATCGTGGCCCTGCTGCATGGCAACAGCTAACGGCGTGAAGCCATCCTGGAATATAACACAGCTTTTTTCTCAAACATGCTTAGAAAAGTAGACCTTACGTTCGCGGTAATAGATACCAAACACAGCGCTGCGGGTGTCGCCATGGATAACTCACTGTTCTCGGCCTTTGTAGTAATGTACTATTAAATTATGCATCCGTAAGGGTAATCAAACGGATTATATTTCGTTCTGAAGCGCGGCATGACTGGTGAAGCTCGCGAGCGCTTTGCTTCCGCGATATTCATTGCGCACTTTGTGAGCTCATATCGCTGAATTGGCGCCAGACACTTCAGTGACATTCATTGCACATGTTGTTGGATGGAAGTCTCGCACCGCTATGCGCCGAATCGGTGCCCTACGCTTCGAAGTCCGCCACAGCCTGCTGGCTGTGGGATGCTGCTGCATCTTCACACAACCTGCCCATCGCCCGCAAGCAAGTGTTCAATCGAGACAGTGCTCACTCTTCTCCTGTAATAGGAGTGAATCCAACTGTATTTCGCTTACTCACCTCAGTAGCTAAGGTCTGGCTAGCCCCCGCAGCCAGCAGCATCTTGACACAACCGGCATGGTTCTCCTGCGCCGCCATATACAGCGGCGTGAAGCCGGCGGCAGACTGCGCGTCCGCCTTCGCGCCTGCGCTGAGCAGCGCGCGCGCCACTGCCTCCTGGCCCGCGAGGCATGCGATGTGCAGGGCTGTATTGCCTGGTAAGTACATATAATAGAATATTATTATTATTATTATTAAATTATTATATTTATTCATTTTTCGTCTTAGGCTAGGTTTTTACAATAACTATATAAAAAGTAAAATATAAAACTATACATACAAAACATAAAATCATTATGAAAACCTAACCTAGGGTACCGCCGGCAGCGAGGCGGGGCCTAAGCTGCCGGTGGTCAGGGCGCCAGGGACAGGAACCTCCTGACTATCCGCGCAGTATCCAGGAGTAATTATTATTATTATTATTATTATGGAAACAGGGAGTATTCACTATGAGTTAAGCAAAATGTGCCAATAGTAAGTTGTACAAGTTACAACGCTGTTTTCTGTCTTACCCTTACGTACTTACATAGTCAACAACCTAAACACTAAAGTATTTCACGCGATCGTTCAGACACGATAATAAGGCGCACGTGGAAGCTAGCACGCAAACCTTGTTGAAGTTGGGATCGGAAACGAAAGACAAGAATATACATCCTGATTGAAACTTTGATTAAATAGAGGAAGGTACATTACCTTTTTTAGTAGCGGCATCGACGATGGCTCCCCGCTTGAGGAGCTCCTCCACCACCGCGATGTGCCCATCTTTAGCTGCCAGGTGAAGCGCGTTCAGACCATTCTGGAACAATGCAAATTAACCAATCAATTATTTGTTACGAATAATATAAAGAGGAAAAGTCTGTAAAATTGTAGCTTCGAAAGTTTGTAAGTAGGAGGTAATACCTCCGCACTGATAGGCAAATGGTCGCACAAACAGATGGAAATTATATGGCTTCCATTATCTGATCTAGTTAGCGGAGAAATGGTTTAATAGCACAGCGCAGAGACAGTGTGTCCACTTCACAAACACGCTCTATTAATTAAAGGGAACATTTTAATCGCTTACCAAAAAAATACTGACTGCGCACCAAAAAACTACCTATTTGCGCATCAATATTTAACAAATGAACATCAAGACCAAATTTTTATGAACGTCATAGTAGAGTAGTATAGTACCTAGTTGTAGTATTTTTTAGGTTGTGTTTTTTCATATGCCTGTAAATACTAGCCTGAATTAAACGTTTGAAGGGGGAGGGGGACACAAAAACTTGATTTAAAAAAATCAGGAATCCGTGACATGCTCAATTTCATAAACGTATTTAGGTTAATTTAATACAATCGTATTTATGTTGAATAGAAGCCCGCTCACTGATCCCGCAATTATATTTTTCGCAGTTTTGTGCGACATTGAATTTGAAATTTTTTTGTGATTGATGAATACAGAAATAATAACTAATGAATCGTAAATCCATTCGCATTTTCGGTGCGGCATGGTTGTGTTAACGGAATTAGTATAGAACATATGAATAAAAAATGTTGATTAAGTTTATTATTAACGTATAACGCTTATTAGGCATTACGATTGAGATTGGAAATAATAATTCTGATAACAACACAAAGCTGCACCGAAAATGCCACAAAATGTACAATGCCTGCTAATGATACACTTGGCGTCAATTATTTGTTACGAATAATATAAAGAGGAAAAGTCTGTAAAATTGTAGCTTCGAAAGTTTGTAAGTAGGAGGTAATACCATTGTTTTAATGTAATCAAACAAGTGGTTGCTAGTTTGATTAGGTACATAAAAACAATCGGGTGTAGGTATACAATGGTATTTATGGTTGGACATGGGCAATTGTTTATACCGCGTGTTTGCTTGCTTTGTTTACGCGGGCGGAGCAGCGAGGGCCGCTACTGTACAATAAAGGAGTTAGATTTTTTTTTATGATACCTAATAGTTTACTGGCGACTTTTTATTAGCACTATAAAAATGCCGAGACTATTGCAACGAGCCCAAACTCATTCCGTACTGGTTGAGTTGCGTTGAATGTTTATCGAGCCCAAACGTTGACTGACTGAAGTTGAAGGTAAAAATGGGGTAGGTATGAGTTCTAGTTAGGGCGATAAAACCCGAAAGTGGCCGCCACTCGCTGTGGAGTCTTTAGTCAATAAAAAAATAACAGCGCTGGCATCCCCCATTAGAATAGAAGAATAGAATAGAAGAATAGAAAAACTTTATTCAACATCACATGACATGACATTTCTTGTTTTTCTCATTTCATTAAAGGGTCAGATACACGCCACGGCTGATGATGTGGTGGAGTACGTTCGTCAGAAGAGCGGCTTCTCGCTGAGGGTGTTCCGTTTCGTCGTCTGAATAGTATTATTTGTTGTTTTTAGTTTCGTGACGCATTGGTTATTACTGTAATGTCACGTAAATGATTCGCAGGTTTCTTCCACAAAAAAAAACTGGGTTTGAGCAGAGGGCAAACTTTCCTTTATTATCGCACATATTACGTCTTCCGCTGTCCAGGAAGTAGTGTTATTCCAGTGCATCGCCAATTAACGCGTTGATGGTTGTTGTAACGTGAAAAACATCGATAGACGGTAACGACACTCTATAATGCTAAATCCGACTACTAAACATTATTTTCTAAGATTTAAGACAAACAAACGGAAAGACTAACTAACGGATATCTAATGTTAAAATGCTTAATATGACAACCCTAAAAGATAACATAATGACAAAATGAAGATGAATCCTCTTTTGATTGTAGTTTTAATTCCCAAGGGAGCAAAAATCGTGAGATTTTCAAACAAAGCTATGCAAATAGTCCAACTCCGCACTGATAGGCAAATGGTCGCACAAACAGATGGAAATTATATGGCTTCCATTATCTGATCTAGTTAGCGGAGAAATGGTTTAATAGCACAGCGCAGAGACAGTGTGTCCACTTCACAAACACGCTCTATTAATTAAAGGGAACATTTTAATCGCTTACCAAAAAAATACTGACTGCGCACCAAAAAACTACCTATTTGCGCATCAATATTTAACAAATGGACATCAAGACCAAATTTTTATGAACGTCATAGTAGAGTAGTATAGTACCTAGTTGTAGTATTTTTTAGGTTGTGTTTTTTCATATGCCTGTAAATACTAGCCTGAATTAAACGTTTGAAGGGGGAGGGGGACACAAAAACTTGATTTAAAAAAATCAGGAATCCGTGACATGCTCAATTTCATAAACGTATTTAGGTTAATTTAATACAATCGTATTTATGTTGAATAGAAGCCCGCTCACTGATCCCGCAATTATATTTTTCGCAGTTTTGTGCGACATTGAATTTGAATTTTTTTTGTGATTGATGAATACAGAAATAATAACTAATGAATCGTAAATCCATTCGCATTTTCGGTGCGGCATGGTTGTGTTAACGGAATTAGTATAGAAAATATGAATAAAAAATGTTGATTAAGTTTATTATTAACGTATAACGCTTATTAGGCATTACGATTGAGATTGGAAATAATAATTCTGATAACAACACAAAGCTGCACCGAAAATGCCACAAAATGTACAATGCCTGCTAATGATACACTTGGCGTTTATTAGATGAGTTGTGCCTCTGCCACTGAACTAAACTGTCATGATATTACACATTTTTCAGCCCGGTATTCGCGGGAGCAAATAGCAGGTGGAATAAAGCCTCATTAAAATACTCCACTAACGATCCTATCTTCGCAATACTAACCGCATCATTCGGACTTATTAGTTGGTATTGTTAACGATAACAGTTACTTCGAAACTACGGGTGACAAAAATAGTGCGGAATTTACGAACATTTTAAAGAGGGTATATCGGTTATTATTTAAATCGTTGCGGGTTTTTGAGCATATTGTGATCATCATCATCATATCAGCCGAAAGACGTCCACTGCTGGACATAGGCCTCCCCCAAAGAGTGCCACAATGACCGGTCCTGCGCCACCCGCATCCAGCGGACTCCCGCGACCTTTACCAGGTCATCAGTCCACCTTGTGGGGGGCCTACCCACGCACTTTATTGTGGTGATGATGTCTATATTGTGATGATCTATAGGTACGAATGTTTTGTATAAAAGGTAAGTATAAATGGGATGGAAGGTTACGCCTTTCCTTATATATTCCGTATATATAGCTATCGACGACGACGACGGCTTGTCTTTATCATCATCGTTATATCACCCTGAGGTTTCAATCCACCGCTGGACTAATGCGTTTCCAAAATTCGCCACACGATCCACAACATCCACAACTCTCAACTCGTGGCGACAATCTCATTTAGATTTTCTCTAAGAGAACAGTTACATACGGCTCGGCCAATACTTAAAGCGGCGGCGGCAGCGGCAGCGGTGCACCATACGTGGGTGCGAGAGGTCGGAGAGCGGCCTCTCGCTCGCTCCCATATATGGCGCACCTTTGCCGCCGCCACTCGAAGATGTGGCCGAGCCCTTATGTGGCCTGCGGAAAAGGCCAATGCTAAGGAATGTCCACTGCTTCTTTAGCTTGCCTATGTCCGAACATATCCTAGTTTTTATAATAAGTATCTGATCGATTTTGCTTCGCGTCTTGCCTAAGTTGGCTATGAATGTCCAAATTTTGGGTGGATCTTAATCCCCATGAACAGCGCCTCGTCTTATATAATTTTATAAGATGTATAAGCGTAAGCCCTTTTAAGTTTTAACTATTATTATATTTTATATGCGACTGTTTGTGTTCTACAAAAAACTATTGACCAAAGAAAGTACATCTTTTGTTTTTTTTTTTCTATTCTATGACCGTCTATAAATTGCGCGCACCGCATATTTGCATCGTACATCGAAACTAGTGTGGAAGAATGCCATACTCACAATATAAAAAAGTCAAGACATAAAAACGCAAAAACTTGTTTCAAACCTAGTTTAAAACTAGACCACGCAGAAGCCTGGAATCTTTTAAAAGTAAACAGCTAGGACTGAATAGCGCAGCGAATGGCAATACTCCACGGGCCATTTCTTTTCATTCCTAAGAACCTTTAGCAAAGAAGAAGTCATTCGAAAATTGCTTTCTAATCTAAAGGTATTCTTGGTATTACATTATTTTATTTCACTAGGAAGTATTTGGCTACCTTCCCAGAGATCATCGAGTTCGAATTTTGTATATTCGTGTTTGTCAAACAGCGATAGTCAAATAACAACGTAATGCGATGGTAGGTGCCATCAAGCCGGCCTGATGATGGAGACAGAAGTTGGCGAAAGAAACTCGTAAACCACAGAAGATAAACCAGTCGTGGTTGGACTCATTATAATCCTATTTCTCCTCCCTGTGTAACAAAGTACAGTTAGCAATAAACGACATTTTTGACAGAAATTTATTCGTTCCTATTTAACCGGCTGGGCAATAAATATTAAGAACCGTCAACGGTGACCTTGTCTCTATAAATTATGTCGCTCTGAAAATACAGTTTTTCTTAGCTTCCCTTCTTTGTTTGAACAGATACGAGTACGTTTGCTACTCGCTACGGAAATTACGTCGCTGCTTCTGTGATTTACGATCTGTCTTGACTCAATTTACCTCTCGTCCCTATTCTCTTGACCCCGAGATTCGTAACAATTTTGCGCGACTAGAGGTCAGACTCTACGGTTGGTCTGAGGTGAGTTCACGTATTTGTCTCTTGCGGTACGTTATTCGGAACGCACTCATGTGCCTCACTCACCTCACCCGTCACGCCTAACGAAACTGGACCTCTGATTACGCTTAATTACTATAAATCGCGGCGTCGAGATAAATTTGTGGGTGAACACTTGAACAGTGCGGTGAGATTAAAGTTACAGAAAAGCGGGGCAGGTGTGTCTGATATAATGTAACGTTATAGATACGAGTATAACGTATATACAATACATGTACCTCACCTTTCTAACTTATACATTGTCACTTGCCTCAGGAAACCTAATTAGAAGATACCTCTAACCACGATCTAGTATAGCGTGAATGTCTTGCTATTTTTGGATAAAAGCTTTTACCTAATATTAGACTTGGTTCCCACGGGTTCTCAGTCGCGCAGAAATGACAGTACATAAGTAGATAAACATTTGTATCCTCTCCTCGTTTTAGTATCAACGTGGCGGTTTCCTAAGGCCGCGATCCTTTACTTAAGAGTCCGCAGTAAGCTCGGCCGAATTTCACCTTCCCATACAAACGTAGTTACACTCAATTTAAAATTACGTGTTGGATTGTGACGAAACTTTGCATAAACATTGACATGAGGTATATCTATGTCTGTAATTAGTTTATATAATTCCAGTTTATAAAACAAACGAAATACAGCAAAAACCAGTTTTGTATGAAAAACTTAAATTGGCTGTATTTTTTAAACTATGGTATCTGAAGCTACATAAACTAATTACAGACATAGATATACCTCATTTCATTGTATATGCGAAGTTTCGTTACAATCCAACACGTAGTTTTAAAATGAGAGCGTAACTACGTTTGTATGGAGAATCGAGCTTACTGCGGACTCTTAAGTATACAGTTTACGTACAGATCTAAGGTAACTTAATCAAGACTTGGTATGGACACAGATTATAGAATCAAGTCTGAATAAAAAGTGGAATACCTACGATTTTGCATGCCTACAAAAGTTAACAATGGAGCGACCTTGAACACGCTGGTCATTGCCCGCTCGTGCCGGCCAATCGACGCTAGGGTTGACACCGCTTAGATAAGTTCATTTTTTCTTTCTTTCAATTTTGGAGCGACCTTGAACACGCTGGTCATTGCCCGCTCGTGCCGGCCAATCGACGCTAGGGTTGACACCGCTTAGATAAGTTCATTTTTTCTTTCTTTCAATTTTCGGTTATGTGGTGTGGGCACTACTTGCTGATGCGACTGCACTTTGACCTTAGAACGTAGAGTCCATTTCACGAAGCTCCAAGTAACAGTTTTACAAGTGTATACCGACAACACTGAGGCTCAGAATGATCAATAATTACTGCACGGTTATCATAAGACGCCGCGCGAGTGTGGCTTCGAGATAAACTATCTCTCTTACTAATTAGAAGGCTTATAAAGAAACGGATAGTCTATCTCGCCGACACAGCTCGCGCGCCGCCGTCTTGTGTCAACCGTCCTGCCGTTATGACCAGCATTGCCAGATTCAACAGACAAAATTACTCGTAGCTTCGTGAAATAGGACTAGAGTGGAAACTAGACTTCATAATAAATAGAAAACCAACAACTAACGAGCTAGTAATTAAACACCCCGACTGCAATGAGTTTGAAATGCTTCATTTAGACTAACACTTTGGCTTCTTGTAATGGATATCGTCCTCCCCGAGGTAACCGAATCCTAAAAAGGCTTTGTGTTGGCAAAAGGTTCTGAACTAATTATGCGCTTCAGCAATTTTCGTCAGCGTCTGTATTATTTTTAGTCTAGTGGGATCAATAAACATTACTTAACCATTAAAATCATTTAATGTTATTTTTGTAACGCTGAATTTTGGATGAATTTTGCTGAAATGGCGTTATTGGAGTAGAATATCTAGGAATGCCCTAATCAACACATCAGAAACCAACCGTGCCGTCAGATTAAAGAAAATTAACTCAAAATGACTAAACGCCTTTTGAAGTCTAGATTGAGTTTTTTTTTACTAAGTATCTCATTGTTGGGCAAAAGGCTTAACTTCAACTTATCTAGACGTTACGAGCAATATATGAATCGTTAAGCGACGAAGTGCTGCAAAGCCATGCAATGCCGACTTGTGCCGTGTCAATTTATAAACGACCCAATTTCAACTGGACCGTTACCCCCTTAATGTGTCTTAGAGATTGCACTTGCAGCGACAAACCAGTGTTACTGGCATAAAACACCGCAAGGAGTTACTGAATCATGATAAAAATTACCTTTAATCCCAAGACATAAGACTGTTATCATAGACTTTGTTAATGTGCCTTACGGTTAAACTAATTTGAGTAACTGACACGTATTTATTTCTTTAAGTGCGTGGAAAACAAGTTCAATGTTCTGCGGTTTTCTGCTTTGTATCATTACTCGGCTGCTTAAGAAGCATAATGTTTTTGTGTATGCATTTCGACATTTCTTTAATTCAAATATTGCATCAGATACGATTGAAAAAAATCCTCATAAATGCGGTATACACCAAATACAGGTTTCTGATACGCGTCTTATTTGTTTGTGATATGAATAAAAAAAATAAAAAAAAGTTTAACACTGATGGACACTGTTCCAGACAATAGAGATAACAATAGAATTACGCCTATAGGCGTCTACTGTCCATCAATTCATTCATCTGTCTGTCCGAAAAGGTAGGTAGATACCCTAGGTTGATAAATGGATAGGAAGCTTACTATATACCTACTCGCAAGGGACGATGTTGTCTTCTTGTGATTGATAAATAACTGCTTAGTAGTGCTTAGGTCCATTTACTTTGGCTAGGTAGGCTGGGCTAAATTTATTTTTCATCAAAAAAGTTGTAAAATTATCTACAGAAGCCAATACCGATTGTGAATTGAATTGCAAAGCAGCTTAGTGGAACTCCAGTGATTGGAGGACTCAAAGTGCCAAGTCACTTTAAACGAAATTCGCGCAGCCTTGCGAAACAGTTCTCGTAATGATGACCGGCAGAATGCCGACGTTTGTATTGTTTTCGAATTATGCCGTGTTCCTATTTATAAGCTACATTAGATATGCTGGACTGAAGATGTAGTGAAAAAAAATAAGAAGGCGATTCTAAGCTGGTTAGGGCGTGTAGACTGTAGAGAGAGTGGATGAAGAAAGATTAACAATTAAAGAGTGTATGAGGGAAATGTGGATGGTACAGTTGGAAAGAGACTACCTTGGCGATTTTTTCCCAACCAAATCGAAGGAATCCTAAAGAAAGTTAAAATCAAGGTACCGACGAGCAAGTCATGAAAGTAAATGACTTTGACTTAAGAAAGGTTTTTCAAGATCGTTGCAAGTGGAAATCCGTGATCTCTGCCAACAGATCAACTGCCTGCGGGAAACAGGTCTAATTATAACTATGTAAACTGTCATTTTATGGAATTTGCTAACTATGTAAACATACCGTCATACTGAAATTGACATTAAATGTCAATTTCAATACATTGTTTGTTTACATAGTTAGCAAATTCCATAAAATAACAGTTTACGTCACACCTGGCCATAATGCGAGTTTTACTGCACGCTGCGCGTACGGTAAAACTCGCATTGTGGCCAGATGAAGACGTAAAATTGTGTACTTACCACGGGCGATAATTCGTAAGGCCCCAGATCGCATATTTATGGCCCTCACCTTCGGTTCGGGCCACAAACACCTGCTATCTGGGCCATTCACGAATTCACCGCCCTAGGTACGTAATGTACTATTATGTATGTAGATATGCTGAATCCTACCGATATTTACAATATATTACGACACACTTGTTCATAAAGTCGCTTTGTTTCTTCGTCTGCTCGGCTTATTAGAACACTCAGAAAGCGACGGAGCAGTCTATCTCGCGCGCGGTCTTGTTCTGGCCGTCCGGGAAGGCGTATATTTTTGTATGGATTCATTTGATTGGTAAATTAAGCACGTCTCCACTCCGCTCCGCCTCAGTGGAAACGTACCCTCAGACGAAGTAGCTCAAGACGGGGCCGAGTGGCGACTTATAATTTTCGGGACTACTCAACTTAGAAGAATAATGTCTTTACTGAATAATCCGAAGCGAACGAAGTACTTATTCCGTTTCGCCTTGGCCAAAAATTATTTCGTATGTCCGGCGGCTTTCTGGCTGTTCTCAGCTACAGTTCGCATTTCTGGCTGTTTTCAGCTACAGGTCGCATTTCTCAACCGATTCTCGTGACATTTTGTGAGCTGTGAGAGGTTCAATAATTATATAGTTTTTTTGTCTATTCAGTTTGGGCAATTCAAAGAAGATTTAAAAAAAAGACAGGCTCTCGAGTTCCAAAGCTCATAGTGCCAATAGTTATAAATGATCATCAAACCTACTGCATGCCGCATGCAGGTGTATTATGACTTCATCAAAAGTAATATTTCAATATTACACGGCTACATGCATTGTACCGCAACTTACAATTTAATTATCTAGGAAATTAAGTATAACTTGTGGTTATGATAATGATAGTTGGTGGCCGCACGCGCTTTGCTACTCCCAACGGCCACGCCCGGCCACTTGCAAATTGCACTTTATGTACGTGATATAAGATTCAATTTAAATTTTAGCGGCAGACGTGCAATAAATACCGCCTTTTAGGTATTTAATTTTCACGCCGCTATAGGGGAACAAAACAAGGACACGTTTTTTGTATTTCCGTTACAAAGTCGGAAAATAGCACCATGACAGTAAGCTTTTCTCCTTTTGCGATTTCTGAGAAGCATCATTTATGTAAGTCATTTATTTCCTGTCGTTTCTGAAGTACGTAAAGATACTACTAGCTATTTATGTATGTGGGGGTTTCTGTGTCAGTATTCAAAGATCCGGGAATGCTTGAAATCTGTTATTTTTTAGAACATAAAAGTTATAAAATCCTTGGTCACATCAGAGAAATGGTCTGCGGAATTGAAATAAAGCATTGCAATCGTATTGGTTAAAGCTTCAACAACGTTAATATTAAACTTTAACCGTTTCGATTGATATTTTCTGTAATAATTCCATTACCACCGCTACAACGAAAATGCTACTGTCTGCCTCATGGTTAATTGAAATTGTGTTTCGACAATCACATTGCAAGCATCAGAATGGACTGATTTACTATCTGCCGGTATTGTACGATTGATGGCATGGTGACATCACCTGATACCCGCTGCCCCTGATGTTGCATCCCGTCAGGTGCAATCAACATTATGAATAGATAATCAGTGTTATGTCACTATTTCATATACTGTGTCAATTGTTCACCTGCGGTGGTGGCAAATACCAGATGGTAAGCAGACAACGTAGTCTATGGATGGACAATTGCGGCTTCATAGGAGTGAAAAGTCCATTGCCATCCCTTTATTCATTGAAGATTCGTTATATCGACAGCTAGAGACAAATGCAGGTCTCTCATCTCAACACAGCACATCCTTGGGAGCTATGGCGACCTTGCTCACCTCTAAATAAATAAATGAAATAAATGAATTTTATTCTGCAAGTAGGCCGTAATAGCACTTTTACAAGTCAAAATTCTAACAGCGTTTCTGAAAAGGACGACCACTGTTAAGAAGAACCGCCGGGGTAAATTCAACAGTCAGTCATTTTTTGCCAAAAAAAGCTTATTACAATGATAGTTCTTAAGCTACTTAAAATAAGTAAAAACGGTATATGAATACAAAAAAAAAAACATTATAATGCATTGTTCTACAAGAAAACATGGAACACAACATCACATACTTACCTACGTATCTACATATATATAAGAGCCTAGTAACGCTTTTAACACGAGATTCACATGATAACAAACGTAGGTGTTATAAATTATTAAATCTGGGCAGAGGCAAAATCGAATGCAAGGTTTAAGATGATTGGTTGTGTAGGCAGTTTGAGGGACAAATAACAAAAACACACAGTGCAGCGCTACCTTCATCACCGACGTGAACAGTATTTACACGTATTCAGGCAAAGATCTAGCATGAGGTAGGTAATGCACATTTTTTGTATAAATATCAGTGTTTTATCAGAGCTCCGCAAAAACAGAATAGGGGTAACTAAAACATAGAGTAGCTTCTAATTCATTACGTTGTACTCCGAAGAGTTTAGATAGGAAGCAATATTGAAAACCAGTGCCCCAAATTCTGCAGCATAAAGGAATAATGGGACAATGTCATGTTAACGTGCCTGTTCGGTGCATGTGCATCGAACACGTGACAGGCCGCTCGCGCCCTACTTTGGCGATGCGGTCGTTTCCTAAAGTCAGTGCGTTTTATGACACCGTCGCGATCGCATTCTAACATTTTATAACATTTAATTAACCTTAACATTTTACTTATTTTATTAACATTGTAGAAGTGTAATATATAACAATTGACGTTTAACCCTATCTTTTCATTCCACCAAACAATCGCCTACTTGCACCCCAACATTTGGTCCTTCGAACAAAGTACTTCGCGCGTTGGTACTGGGACCATTGGGACACGTATCGCGAGTGAAGTGCATGAACTAGTAGAACATTTGGGCAGTGCAGGTAGCAGTAACAGCTTGGTGCAGAACTACAGCTGTAAACATTCAGCAACGGAGTACATTCAGTAGCGAAGTGACAGTAAGGGAGATACACCTCGGCGAGCGGAGGAATCAGGCTCAAGGAGCCAATTGCTAGATTCACAGAGCAGTGCTCAGAACAAGACAGCGGATGGGCATACACCGGAGCAACAGTATGATCATGAGGTTTATAAGAATCATGGGGTATACAGTAGAATGGATGACGCGTTGCGCAGGCAGGAGGCGAACTTTAGAGCGTTTCAAAGAACAATTGCTAACATTGACTTAGAAACCTTATCTGCCAAGTGGGAGTATGAAAACGCTCTAAAGACATTGAACACAAGGTGGTCAGCCATTGACGCACTACATTTAGAGATCGATAGTGAGTTGAATGGAGAAAATTTAGCATACGAAGAAAGTTTCGCTTCTTACGAGCGAAAATATAACATTTTAAACAAAGCTATTAACAGTAAGATGTGGTCAGTATCGCACAGGGAGAAAACAACGCCCATGCTAGAGCTACCAATGTTCAGTGGAAACTACAACCAGTGGGTCTCGTTTAAGGACTTATTTGTAGAGGCTATACATACAAATCCAACATTATCGAATGCACAGAAAATGCAATTCCTGAAGGCTAAAATTAGAGGCGAAGCAGAGAGACTCATCCAACATTTACCGATAACTTCCGACAATTACCTGACTTGTTGGGAAATACTAAATCATCGCTACGATAACAAGAGAATGATATTCACTTCCCATATGAACATTTTATTCGGACTTCCAAACATTCAACAAAATTCGATGGTACAAATTAAGAGGCTGCATGATGTGTCTATGGAAACTTTCAACGCCATAAAAAACTTGGGTATAGATACAGCAACATGGGATCCAATTTTGGTTCATATCTTGTGTCAAAAACTGGATTCGGAAACATACACAGACTATTTGGAGTCACTTAGAAATACCAAGGATATGCCGATATTACAAGAGCTTTTAGATTTTCTAGAAGGCAAGTTCACGACCCTGGAAACATCGGCTCGTCGCCGACAAGACGGACAACAAAAATTGAGTCCACAACAGTCAACGAATCCTCAACAACATTCTTCAACTTACAGAAAACCGTTAAATACCTTTAACAATTATAGAACCAACGGAAACTACGCATCTATTGCGAAAACATTCCAAGGGTCGGGTTTCAAGTGCCCATTGTGTAAAGGCGATCACGGAATTTATAATTGCAAGTTTTTTCTGCAAATGCCGAACGATAGAAAATTGAATACAGTAAATAGGTTAGCGCTATGCGTAAATTGCTTATTCTCGCATAACGGCAAAACATGTAATTCTACTAAAAAGTGTCGCAATTGTCAAGCTGCCCATAACACAATTCTACATGACGCGTTGAATAAGTCAACGACCAACTCAACTATGACGTCACAGAGCAAGGAGCGTACTAGTAACATGTCGCATGTAGCGCAAACTCGAGATAAACATTCTGAAATTCTACTAGCCACAGCCCAACTGAAAGTATTGGGCGCTGACGGATCATATTACAATCTGAGGGCTCTAGTAGACCAGGGATCTCAAATATCATTAATATCAGAACAGGCTGCTCAAATGCTAAAGGTTAAGAGGGAGAAATGTAGGGGAATGATCTTTGGAATAGGGCAACGAGAAAACAATTGCAAGGGAAAAATTCATATTATATGCAAATCAAACTATAATGATTACACCTTTAATGCGGAAGTAGTAATTATGAATAACCTTATAAAAAATCTTCCCAACAAAACATTTAGCAAGCCATCATGGTCCAACATCCAGAACATTGACTTGGCAGACCCGGAGTTCTACATAAGCCGACCAGTAGATCTACTTTTGGGAGCTGACGTCTTCCCTAACATTATTATGAACGGGATTATACGAAGTGAAGATACTTCAACACCTATGGCGCAACAAACACGACTTGGTTGGATGCTGTGTGGTAGTGCAGAAACATACCATTGCAACGTAGTAATAGACAACCTTGAAGATATACAACATTTCTGGGAGATGGAAGATATAACAGAAGAAGAAGATTTATCAGCAGAGGAGATACAATGTCTGAAATATTTTCATGAGACGACCACTCGAAAACAAGACGGAAGGTATGAAGTGCGACTACCAATGAAGCCCTATTTTGAGACGAATCTCGGATCATCTAAACAAAAAGCTTTAGCCCAATTTCGTAATTTGGAACGGACGTTTGAGAAACAGCCAAAGTTAGCATCCGACTATAAAACATTCATGAATGAATACGCAGAGTTACAACATATGACACCGTCAAAGGGTAACAAGACACTTGAATGCTACTTACCTCATCACGGTATCGAACGAGCTGAATCATTAACAACATGGTATCGCGTAGTATACAATGCGTCAGCAAAAACGACCACAGGTCATTCACTTAATGACCTCATGTATAAAGGTCCAAACTTACAGCAGGACTTACAATCTTTATTGCTAAAATGGAGACAATATCAATTCGTCTTTACAGCGGACATAGAGAAAATGTACAGACAAATCATGATACATGAAGACGACGCATCATTACAGAGGATAATCTGGCGAGATTCCCCTGAACAGCCCCTCCAATCGTTCGATCTAAAAACCGTCACGTACGGAACAAAAGCGGCACCGTTTTTAGCAATGATGACGTTGAGGAAACTAGCTGCAGATGAACGAGAAAACTTCGCAGAAGCTTCAGAGGTTCTGGAACATTCCTTCTACATGGATGACTTAGTCCACGGAGCGTACTCCATAGAACAGGCAAAACAGATGATTAAAAACCTTGACCTCTTATTGAAAGCGGGAGGATTCAATTTGCGTAAATGGTCAGCTAACACTTTGGAGTTATTAGAAGATGTAACAGGCAAACAACATGACGTTATTTTTAATCATAAATCAGATGTGGTCCCCAAAACCCTAGGTATATGTTGGAATCCAATCAAAGACACGTATACGTTCAGATATGAAACAACGAAGCGTAACAAACTGACAAAGAGAACCCTTCTGTCTGAAATTTCGAAAGTGTTTGATCCATTAGGATGGGTAGCGCCGGTAGTTACCAAATTAAAATTATTATTCCAAAACGTTTGGAAATTGGGTGTTCAGTGGGACGAGGAAGTTCCAGAAGATGTTAACAAAGAGTGGACCAAGGCTCAGGCTGAACTGAGTACACTAAACAAATATGAAATCCCGCGATGGCTTAATAGCCGCGAACATGACGTCATCGAGCTCCATGGATTCTGCGATTCTTCACTAGCCGCATTTGCATGTGTTATATATGCACGTAACAAACATCAAAAAACAGTAGTACTGGTTGCGGCTAAAACAAAGTTGGTACCCATAAAAACTAAAATTACTCTTCCAAAACTTGAATTGAGCGGCTCTCTTCTATTGGCTAATCTTATGAAGAAAGTTAAACGAGCCTTGGAACATCATGAGATACACACCTATGGTTGGACCGACTCAAAAGTAGTTTTAGGGTGGCTTCAAGGTGAACCGAGTCGTTGCAAGCCCTTCGTCGCAAACAGAGTGAAACAGATCACCGAAGTCATGCCCGCAGAACAATGGCATTACGTAGGAACAAGTGAGAATCCAGCCGATGCAGCGAGCCGGGGCTTGTATGTCTCACAACTGCTAAGCGAACAGTCCTTGTGGAAAAACGGACCTACCTGGCTACCTACGTTTCAGGCTGGAAACATTGACAAAGAAACATTCATAACAGACCAAGAGAAAAAAGTATTTCAGTCAAACGTCATACAACATTCGAGTAATGGTCCTAACATTATCGAACAACTATTGCATAAATACAGCTCATACAATAAAATAATACATATCTTAGCATGGATACAAAGAGCGTTGACTCCTAAACATAAACATCGCCCGGGCTATCTCACATTACAAGAATTACGCAAAGCTAAACTGACAATAATTAAACATGTACAGCAAAATGACTTTAGCGAAGAAATAGAACACTTGCGCAAGCACAAATGCGTGCAAACACAAAGTAAATTAAAAGAATTACGGCCTTTTATTGATCAGCAAGATATCTTACGAGTACGAGGGCGCCTTAACCAAGCGTTAATAAACGAAGAAATGAAACATCCAAAAATAATACCCAAGGACTCTCGCCTCGCAATTCTACTGATTGACCAAGCACACAAGTTAACATTGCATGGAGGCGCTACAGTAACTTTGGCAGCCCTGCGGCAGGAATACTGGATTACCGGTGGATACAACACTGTGAAAAGAGAATTAAGAAAATGTGTTACATGCCGCAAACAAGAGGGACAGAAACGGTATCAGCTGATGGGAGACCTACCCGCTGCCCGTTGCAATCCCGCCAAACCATTTTTTCACACGGGGATTGATTATACAGGAGCCGTAGATATCAAGGCAAGTAAGGGTCGTGGAGCAAGAACCTTTAAAGGGTACATAGCCATTTTTATCTGTATGGTGACTAAAGCTGTACACCTAGAACTGGTTACAGATATGACCAGTGCGGCGTTCTTGGCAGCACTCAGAAGAATGACGGCTAGAAAAGGCGCCCCAGGTCACATTTACAGCGACAATGGTTCATGTTTTATTGGAGGGAACAGGAAATTGCAAGAAGAATACCAACATCTACAACACAGAACTGACAATAACTTTTTGGCGGAAGTTACCGGAATGAACATTGAATGGCATTTCAACGCACCATCGTGGCCAAGTGCAGGAGGCATTTGGGAACGGGCTGTGAGAAGCCTAAAATATCATTTAAAACGTGTTGTAGGGGAACAAAAATTAACATTCGAAGAGTACTCCACTATCCTGTCTCAAATAGAAGCCTGCCTAAACTCTCGTCCGTTGTGTGCGTTAAAGGAAGACATTGATAATCTCGATTTCTTAACTCCAGCGCACTTTTTGTCCCCGGGAAGACCAGGTGTAACAGTCATTGACACAGCAGAAGACGCACGCACCAGATGGCATCTAACTCAAAAGTTGTTCCAAGACATTTGGAAAAAATGGAAAACAGAATATTTAACTCAGTTAACATCAAGAACAAAGTGGCAAGTACCCCAAAAGAATGTAGAAGTTGGAAATATGGTGATTATCCATGAAGATAATCTTCCACCTGGAAAATGGGCTATGGGTCGAGTAATTGACGTCCACCCCGGCCAAGACGGCTACGTGCGCGTTGTAACATTAAAAACAAAAAATGGCACACTGAAAAGACCCGTAGTGAAGCTATCCGTTCTTCCCATCGACAAAGAACCAGAGAAGCTATTAGATCAAGAAAAAGAGCAAACACAGCGATTTACACGCAAACAGAAACCTTATGTTTTATCCCTTGTTCTGATGTTTATCTACTTCATGACAATATTAACTACAGGAACTTGCATGAAAACAACACCACTAAATAAACACCAAGCGCTTTACTTTGATAAAATGGCTACGATGCAGATTATCAGAGATCAGTGGAAAATATTAGCCTACTACAACTTGGATCCCTACTGGGATGGTTCAATAGCCTTCAAAAAATATTATCAACATTTAGACAACATGTGTACACATATACAACAAGTGACGCATTGCGAAATCATCATGTTACAGTTACGTCACGGCTACGATGAGTTGGAATACAATAACAGAGTTTTGCTGAAACAACAATTACGACGAGCCCGAAGGAGGCGCGGTCTCATTAACGGCGTAGGGAACATCGCAAACAGCCTATTCGGAGTATTGGATAGTCGTTTCGCCGAACAGTACGAACGAGACATTGGTCTAGTCCGAGAGAACACGCAACATTTAGCCCAGTTATGGAAAAATCAAACCTCTGTCATAGAGGCAGAATACAATCTGCTACAAAGAACGGAAGATACCATAGAGAAACAACACAAGATTATAAACAACCACTTATCACGTTTAGAAATGAATTCCTTGACCATATCAAAGCGCGTCAATGAGATTGATTTCACAGCAGAATTTACTTTAATAGCCATGGCCGCAAATAACATACTGACCCATCTAAAAAGTATTCAAATTACACTACTGGATACGATTACTGATATTCATAATGGACACATCAACATTAACGTGATAAGCCCGCAACAACTTCAAAAGGAATTAAGTACGATATCCGGGCAGTTGGATAAAGAACTTACGCTACCGATCGATAACATTCAACTTGACTTACCGAATATTTACCATTTACTGCGGATCAAATGTGTCATGACAAAACGATACCTCCTTCTAGAAGTACGGATCCCACTGATTAGTAGAGATAACTACGATCTATATAAAATTCAGGCAATTCCCCAACAAGTCGGCAGAAACATGCATCTCGTAATCCCCATAGAGAGTCATGTTGCAATTAATCTTCAGAAAGACGCTTACTTTCCCGTGACATCAAGCGAGTTAGAACACTGCATGTCACGTGACTCCGTAACATATATATGCCAACTGAACACTCCTATCTACAAAATGAAAAGTGACCTTGATTTTTGCGTGAAGGAAATCAACGCCGTATATCAGTGTAAAACTAACATTATCGCATGCCAGAACAGGTGGATAAGTTTGTCAAAAATGAACCAATACTTATATTTTTGCTGTGATAATTGTCACCTACGAACGTTGTGCCAGGCTCAAGTTACAGCACATCAGCTGACTGGAGCGAACATTATAAACATTCCTGAAGAATGTCTCGTAAAAATGGATAATTTAACTGTATACACCCACAAAACGAAAGAGAGCACCCTCACCATAACACCCAAAATTGAAGTTCCGGATATAGCTCCAATAAACAACGTGATAAATATAACAATGCAAAAAATTGCTGTGGAAAGCAAAACCGATGACACAAACGCGCTTTTAAGGGAAAGTATTGAACAGAAAATTAGGATTATGAAAGAAGAACAACCCCTAGCAGAAGGGGTGTCTGTCCACGATATTCATCATTACGTGCTCATCTACATTATGTTGATAGCAGGAGCCATTATAGCGCTTATCTTCATTTGGCGAAAAATGAGTCATAAGTCAGAGCCCGCAGCATCGCCTTCGACCCGTTCAGCGGCGGCGGACGGCCGCGGCCGGGAGGACGGTCCCGAGCCCCCCGCCCGCAACACCTGTATGCAAGCTAGTGAAAGTGCGCGAGTGCAAATAAACGAAAGTGATATAAACACCAACACGGTTCGGTATAAAGATAGGGGCACAACCCCAGTATTAAGAAAAATTGCGTTTAGTGACGACTCTATGTGATCGTTATCCTTGCTTTATAGGACTTTAAGTTTAATACAATTTTATGATTCATTTTGTCCCATTATGTTTATACAACTCCTAAATTTGTTTACATTAATCTGTAGGGATTATTAACTTTTATTCTTGTATCTTTTGCCCTCGGCAAGATGTTCGGTGCATGTGCATCGAACACGTGACAGGCCGCTCGCGCCCTACTTTGGCGATGCGGTCGTTTCCTAAAGTCAGTGCGTTTTATGACACCGTCGCGATCGCATTCTAACATTTTATAACATTTAATTAACCTTAACATTTTACTTATTTTATTAACATTGTAGAAGTGTAATATATAACAATTGACGTTTAACCCTATCTTTTCATTCCACCAAACAATCGCCTACTTGCACCCCAACAGTGCCCACGATGTGCTGGTTAGATATATACCGCTTCAAATAAACCGATATGTTTTGCAACGGTTGCACAATGAAAAACACATCTTCATTCGACCGAAATACATCGGCATAGTCCTTCGGGTTTCAAAAGGACTTGTTCCAGTATATGTATAATCAGTATTTTTTTATTGAAATTTCACAAGTTGGTCAGTGCGCGGTCGAAAAGAGTGTTTTTTAATCTTTTTTTTAATATTTTAAATCTTGGACTGCATCGCCTTAATTGAGTAGAGAATAGAATGATTGCATTTATTTGCCAGAATACTTATAAACATAGTACAGGGTGTTGAGGTACAAAAATAATTATCACTTAGCGTACAGTACGATTACTGTTAGTTAAGACCTGACAGATGGATTGCCTTCATTTAATTTTCAACTTTAATTTCATATAGATAAAGCATTTTTCAGAATACTGTTACCCACATCTACCGATTTAGTAATAACTATTTTATTTGTATAAGATTAAAGTTGAAAATTAAATGAAGGCAATCCATCTGTCAGGTCTTAACTAACAGTAATCGTACTGTACAACGTCTTAACTAATATGATTTGATAATCTAAAAAATAATTGAATAGTAATGTCAATGTATTTCAAAAGCACAAAAAATAACAACTATCAAAACCTATTTCGGCTGCAACTAGTATATCGGATTCAAAAGATGCGAGGATAAACCGTCATTGCCGCCTTTTAAATATCGTGTAATCACATGTAAATGAAAGTGTTGCAGTGCCCTGTTTCGGGGAAAAGTTTCCGTTCGAAATAATTTCCAAGTTGCTCTCTATTCCCTTTCTAAAAACGAGTTTCGCGTTCAAGACTCTATCTATCTATCTTTAATGGCTCACCGACCCAAGGTGGGTCTTGGCCTCCGACACAAGTTGTCGCCACCCGATTCTGCGCCATCTCCTTCCAGTTCAAGCCTTCAAGACTACTGCGGCTATTTCTAAGTTTTGACAGCTCCTTCACTGTATATTTTGCGCCCAAAACTAGATAATTAACAGGCCTTTTTTGAACCTGTTTAGTCAGTCCGGCCATTTTCGAGTGCTTGGCTTGGCAAGTTTGCGTGAATACCGCTAGTGTAACCCCAAAGACACTGATATTTCATTCCAAGAGAACCAAATGCGATCAATTTCCTTTTCTTGCCTCGAAAAGTGCACTCTCAGATGCAACCACATCTTAAGAGATACCTATGGGAGATCTGTACAGACTCCTAGCCACAAGCAGAGTATCATGCTGGTGTCCCGAGGGACTATTACGTTACCGGTTCGAAACAGATGCGACTATGTGCTTTATATAAGTTAGGGAAGATCAATGTACCTTTAGGGAAATTCCGTATTAGATCGAAGTTAAAATTAATCTTGGTATTAAGCAGTAACGCTGCTAACGAAATTATACATTTTTAAATAAAAGTAAAAATTGAAAAGTTTAATGCTCCGGATTCGAACCGGCGACGAAATAAGTTAAGAACACGAAATAACTGACAGTAATAACGAAAGAAAGAGATGAATTAATAATAACGTATTTGACTGATCAATATGATACACATTCTCATGGGACGTAGATAGAAGGATATACCATTTTTATATCTACGTAAAAACCTTTCTACTCTTTAAAATTCAGTCACAATACAAACTATCGTTACACATTGCGTAACAGTAAGTGCCACAAACCCATTAAATATTCGTATGCAACTGCGCATAACGATTCGTTTAGTCATATTGCGTATGAAGGTCGGCACTCGGGGGAGGCAGTAATAGGTTACCGGGTACCGCTGTGTCGAGGGACCAGCAACTGCTGAAGTACCTACATTGTTGCAAAAACCCATGATAGTAAATACGTTCCCTCCGTGCAGTCCCTGGTTATTTCAAGCTCTGAAGTCGACGAATCCTTAAATTAATAAAGGTCTAGTCTTCGAGCTTGTGATTTATCAGGAGTCGCAAGTATACATAGGTTACGAAAGTTACGGTGACCACTTACCCGTCAGGTAGGCCGTATGCTTGTTTGCCACCGCCGTGATATTAAACGGTCCTCTTCTTGGGACTAGGTAAGAGTAACCGGGATACCTAAAGCTAATATGAGGTGGAATTACAGAAGATCTCCTGTCTAACAAACGCAATTACGCTTCAATAATTGTGCTTAAAACCTCTTTTCAGTGCGAAATACTAGTACCTGCTGCTTTTCGTATTTAACAGGCGTCAGCAAAACTATCCATTTATCGCAGAAAGAAATACGACAAAACAAAGGTATCTATATATGCAGAAATCAGTAATGGGGTTAGTTATTGTGCTTTATTCATTGATTGATTTGAATTTGTGTCAATACACATGCTTTTAGAGCGAGATGATGATTCTTGATCTTAGCCAAGTGGGGGAAATCTTAGTCAGCGTGTTCATATATTTGTGAGCAGTTGTTCGCTCTGATGTCATCTCATGTCATGGCTATTGTACAGACAAGCAAATAGTCACCTTTGAACCTTAACACACAAATAATAGTAGACCACTTTCTTGGCTGACTGTACCACGACGCAATTAAACCGGGCAGGCGCCAATCCGGCGGGCCGGATCTCCGTCAGGGACATTACAGCCCCTTTACGAGTAGTAGCTATTACGACGAGCTTTACCTCCGCAAAGGAACAGCCTGTACTTACGCGATGTTATACCGTCGTACAGTCTGCAATCAAAGATATGTACATTTAACGCCTTATTAGAAAGGAATAAGGTGCAAACGTGTAAACATATCTCTGTGCGCCGACCGTACTATATAATTTCTTCATCAGGATTTATGACGACTACGAGGACATTACAGGCATAATTTTTCGGTTAGCCTTATTCCGCATTTCAATAATAAACTCCCTTGCGCACAAATATGAATACGCCAAATCTTGAGATTACGTTATCGAGGAAAGGACATTTGGTAACCTTGTATGAGAAAAATTGTCGTCTTTATTTGTTGCAGCGGCCAATGATGTTTTTATAATAATCTTTTAGAGGACCTCTTAATGTGCATAGTTACATAAAATTAAACGCGTTAAACAATATCAGAGACAAAATATTTAAGTTTTAAGTTTTGTTTATTACTTTTCAATATGACCTGAGGAAATATACCTATATTGCAAATATCTCGGCTCCGATGCATTTTAGAGTATTACATTTCATAACAAAATATGTTTGTTTAGAATAGATCTATCATAATATACCACTTTAACGAGTGGCCCGCTCATCTAAATAAAATGACAACAAAATCCAAACCCCTTTCGAGCTTCCTGAGGATTAAACCTGAATGCTAATTGTGTCACTTTTCGGACAAACGTTAGGATAGGATAATTCAACTGTCATTTACTCATACAAAAGTTGACATTTAGATCTACCTAAAGTACGAAACTACGCAATCGACCAGCTGGATCTACGATGGAGCGCTATCTACCTTATCTTATCTTTTTTGAGTGACGGCCCTTTCGGATGCACTTAGACCCAGTGGGATCTTTTCTGCAATCCTCCTTTATATGTACTTCAAAGGTCACTCCATCAGTCCCACTTCCTTTTGCTATAGCATCACGAAATATTAGAGTTATCAAAGAAATATTTGAAGTAAAACCTTTTCTAAAAACTGAGAGAGCTGTGATTCTTCCTCCTCTGCCTCGGTGGCCTCCGGGCGTCGGATATTGTATTTGTCGCGTCTACGGGTAGAGACTGAATACGCCCCGCCCTGTGTCGGTAGCGAAACTGAAGACTAGCACAATTTACGTCGGTCGCGGGTCTGGGATAAATTCAAATTCAAATAGTTCATTTGTAAAACACAGGTACTAATATAAAGGTATGGTTAGGGTATTAAAAAACATGTCTCACTGTGTTTTGCCAAAAGGCATACAAAATTCACCACAAATAACGTTTTCAGTACGACATTAAACATTAAAATTAAAATAGAATCGTCAAATACCTAGAAAGTAAATAATATTCATTGTAATAAATCGTAATCTCAAATTGTATACGTTAAAACTAGAAAATGTCGTGATTAGTTGGTAAATAAGTAAAAAAAAAAAACAAAAAAAAGCATACATTCCTATGTCTAATTATTATCATGCATGTCAACTAAATACTCTTTTATCGAATAGTACGCTTTTTTTGTCAAATAACTGTAGAGCTCTGTTTTGAATTTAATTACATCCTCTATATATCGTATATATAGATACTTTGCGAGATTTAACAGTGATGAAACCCTGTCATGACGTATATCATATCGATTGGACATATTAACTACTTAAAGAACCAGTCATGTGTCAGCCACGATATGACTAGGTTATTAACTTATAACACTCGACGGAGGTCGAGGGATGCCAAAGGTCCAGGCTATATAATTGTGAAATAATTTTTGAAATTGTATTTGTAGGTTTGGAGACTACCCCTACTACTCATAAGCAGAGGTCGGCGGGGGTGAGCTGTTTTCAGTTTTTGCACAACATGGACATACCTTGTTATTCAATGGTAAATGCCCCATTAACTAATGAAATGATTTTATTTAGGCTGCCTTTCTGCTACGAGCTACGTCGCCATCAAAACGAGAGAGCGTCAAAAGCAAAGTCGATAAGAGTGGCGCAGTGAATTACACAAACCGAAAATTTACGAAATAACCTAAAATATATTGTTGATGATTTTCATATAATTAAATATGGCTTAAAGAAAATCCAAAATACTAAACTGTCTATTGTAGTTGCATTTTTAACTCTAGATCAAGTGAGAGCTGTTATAAACTGGTGTTTATCTGCTTCTGTCCCAGACTAAGATTTTTTTAGGAAGTATTCCGAAAAACTTTCAGGAGCAACAGAAGTGGACAGCATTTTAATGTACAATTTCACTCCACTCACTTCAGTCAGTGGATGTAGAAATATATTTTTCTATCTATAAATGGATTTTGAACTCAAGGCGAAACTCATTAAGAATTGAAAATATATATAAAAAAATCTTACAATAGCACAGACATTTTACAATAAATAAAAATAGTTTTGTAAAATTTGTCTTCTTTTAATTTTTCGTTAAGGATTTTAATTCCAAATCCATTTTCATATCGACAAGACACAACTACATGACATTAATGACGTGAAAATAGCTCACCACCGCCGACCTCTGCTTATAAGGCTACAACCTCACAATGACACACACACAAACTTTAACTTTTTTAAATATCCATGTTTTCAAAAGTTGGTAATTTATTTTCGTTTTCACAACTTCACAAGTTAATTAAGGATCACTAGATGATTCTAAATTGATTGTAAATAAAGCACAGAATCTTTAGAAATCTTTTCGCAAATATAACTGGAATCGGTAAATACAAACATGTACTTGTAATTCAATTCTATATATTTACTGAAATAGCGAGCAATTCCTTTAATTTTCCTTTACCGAACAAACAGGTAAGCAAGACTTCAATTAACGTAAATCATTTACTATACGGTTTCCAGAGTCCAGAAGGTGTATCGCAAGTACAAGCGAAGTAACCTATTCCGAACCGTATTGCAGTAACACATGATCTATAAATGTTAATTGCAATGTGTACATAACTTACTTACGCCTATAATGTCGTATAACAGTGAGAAAATGGAGTCACTTAAGACATTTTTACCATGGAGGCGTATAAAGGTAAACGTAGAGACACCGTTATACAGTGTACCTACAATGCGTGGATTGTTTTTGCCAAGAAAGCATCGATTTCGCGTCTAGATTGCTTTTCAATTTAGGTATTTACTTAGCACGCTTATGAATGGCTGTTTTCTGTAAATTGCCGTTCTTTTTCTAAAACGCCGATTTAAAACGAAACCATTTGTAAATTAAATATGTAACCACTCACTTGCTAAAAAAAGGTAGGGCTAGCTCATTTTTTTATCAAAGTAGCTCATACATTGCTTGGCAACCACAGGGTTGGCAGCACTGCCACAATCAGTTTAGAGGTGCGCGATGGCAACTATGATTGTTACACAAGCAAGAGAGTAGTTATACGTAAGAGTGGGCCTGCCTCCCCAAAATGGCGGTTCGTAGTCCGACTTGCCATCGCTGGATCTCGAGAACGGAAGATTGGGGTAGTGCCTCTTCGACACTAAGTAAATGTGTCAGAGAAGACTAGACGATGATGTACCTACTCAGTGACTATAGTAGCTAGTATGGGTGGCACCCGAGTTGGAAAAAGTGATGTCGATGTCACCCAGTGGAGCTTTGCGTGGTTGGTAACACTCCCGTGTCACCCTCACAAGCTACCCAACTGGACACAGGATTGCGAGCTACGCTTGAGGGTGGACGCGAGTCCGTCTGGAACGTGAGCGGGACCGCACCGGCTTTCCTCCCGCCCTGTCCTGTACCCGATGACAATTTGTACAGTATCTGATGACAGCGACTCACCGAGTTGCTCGTGTTGATCTCCCTGACGGCGCCGGAGTCGAGGAGGTCGACGACCGTGTCGAGCTGGCCGGCGCGTGCCGCTCGCAGGAACGCTGTGTTCGGGTCTATCTGTAAATAAACAATTTAGACCGTCATCATTTGTTCTGGCGGGACGGCGATGCATTCCTCCACTATTGGAGGAATGCTTAAGAAGTGCATAGTGCGGAAAGCACTTAGAAGGGACTCGTGGAGGGCCGCGGAAAAAAGACCTTTGGATTTGTATTGAGGCTCAGAAAAATAAAATAAGTCTCTTTTAAAAGCCGTTACTTTCGTCCATATAAACTACTTTTGGTGGTAGTTATGGAGTAATGTAGTACCTAAACAATTTTTTTAAACTTCAAATATTTCTTCCGTTAGTTTAGGTTTTATTTGAGAATTTCCTTTGTTTTATGTCCGTTCCTGTCTACATCCGTAATTACTATAATTAATTAATTACGGTGTAAGGCAAGATGGTGGTTAAAAATATGTCCAGCTAATTAGTATGAAAGCTGCCAAAAGCAGACAGCAAATTAAGGCAAACGTCCCTCATCTAAACTATAATTTACTGCTTGCCATGCACCTTTATTACTATGTAAGTATATATTAGATTAACTGCTAACTATTGGTAAAGTGTCAAGCTATGGAGCATTTACCACACAATCACCGCATCCTGTGAATAAAAACGTGAGTTTATTAATAGAAACAAAATGGTCGCAAAAAGCTTTTCCCCAAAAGCAAGCGGAAACCTCGGAAGTTTTAGAAAAAACAACCAGTGAGCGAACACGAGGCTGATTGCTAGGTACAAACTAACTAAACAAAGCGTTCCTACACCTGTGGCGACCTTTTCACAGTACGTTTTTGGGTTATTCAGACTGAAACATAACAAGCATGAAAAGTTTAAAAGACTGTGTCCCAACTACGAACAAATTAACTGAAAAAGCTGTTGTTTTTTTTATCATACACAAGCATAAGTCACCCGGAGCATAATTTCGAATCGGTTCGGTAAGGTGTCAACAACAGGGATGATGACTAAGATTTTTTTATGATATCATTCGAACCAGTTTTTGGAGAGGAACAAAATGTTTGTAATGAAGCAACTACAATTAAACAACATACATACCCAATAAGACAAAGATTTGACCTAGTGGGGCAGAGTGCTCGAAAAAATTGTCGTAAATGTGGACACGCTTTTTTTCAGGCACTTATTAGGTTCATAGCTTTAAGTTTTTGATAGGAACCAACTCCTCCGTAGTGCCTGAAAAAAAATTGGTGCTTTTGTCCAGCGTGTCCACATTATCACCTGAAACTGCCCTACTAACCTCGCTGGCAGCATCCGCAGCGCAAAACGCTTCATACTGATAGACACACCGGTATGACGTCACAACTGACATTTGTACATCGTTATATGGAAAATCAGGTAAATTGTTGTTTCGGTCGCGAAATACGCGAATAGTTGTCATACAATTTTGTTTGTATAAAAGCGTAAGGATTGGTAGCTTTAAATTTACTGTTAGACAATAAAAAAATGCATATTTTTTCTAAACTTTCATTATTCATATCTTTTTATGATTTTAAGTATAATATTTTATAATTTATACTTTATTACGATACTTTGATGGTTAACTATCCATTTAGCATCACTGCGTTATCAATTTGAACATGAGGCATCATGATATTGTGATTGTGACGTATACCATAACTCAACCAATAAGAATCACGCAACAATGCAAGAGTTCCAGTGAATGTTTAGTTTTGCTGTCTCTACCTACTTTTCTATCTACAAACTGTCAAGTGCCACCACAGCTTCTTTGCATGTAGAGTATCGATTTTTATGATACGAGTAGGTATATTAGAGGCCTTACGTAAGCTAGCCGTTGATAAGAAGATCGCTAAGACCTGCGGTAAAGCAGCGATATTCGAGTGCGATAATATAATCTATACCGTATGGTACACCGTGTGACATACATTTTAAATAACGATAGCTTGAATTGCTGTGAACTGTTTTATCGAAAAAATACAACAATTACCTTTTCTAACGGAGAGTTTTTTTTATTTCTCGTGCAGC
The DNA here is from genome assembly GCA_947049275.1 of Epinotia bilunana. NCBI lineage: Eukaryota > Metazoa > Arthropoda > Insecta > Lepidoptera > Tortricidae > Epinotia > Epinotia bilunana. The sequence continues at coordinate 7,745,772 of OX346275.1, read as the reverse complement.
AATGTACTGCTAACATTATTTGAAGTTTCAGAGAGGCACAGTTAGTTTCAGATGTTACTGTCAGTTGTTAGCTTTGTTACCAATACATTGCGTGCCGAACGAATTTGTATGAAAAAAGTTTTTTTTTTAACTAGAGATACCAATTTAAGTTCATTACAGCTAACTTTCAGCCCTTAAAATATATGTTCTTATGAAAGTCCCACACTGTAGTAATATTCAATAAAAACAATAACCAAATTCAGTAAGTAAACTGAGGTAATGTGATTGTGATCCATTTTTAACCGACTGCCGAAGGAGAGGAGAATTATTGACGACACTTTAAACTCCAAAAATCATAGGTTTTTACCTAATGAGGATGGTAGTTGTTATTGGATTGCAACTAGAATCTAAGTTTAATATTTGTGTAATCAACAAGAATAATTGTTTTGTAATTATTTTTAAGCCGACTTAATCGTAAGATGTGGCTTATAAAATAAAGGAATAATTCTTTCAAGTACTTAACCCTTTATTCATAAAACTGTATAAACCTCTATCAACAAAAATGATCCGTCCGCCCACAAACACCAATAACAAAGTGACAGATAAAGACGAATTTTAACTAAAATAGGTTTAAAGAACGTTTCTGAATAAGGGCATTCGATTCTATAAACGTTTAGCACCATCAATGACTTGCTGAATCCCGGGCTGCCAACAGAGCAGCACATATCACAGTCAGCACGTTCTCATTATCTGTGGATATAGTCGTATTCTGGAAATCTACCGTCGTGCCGGGGGATTTCATGCCGCCGACGACACGACAATCCGATAAAATCATTTGTTTATTTGTTGCTCTATTTCTTGAAGGTCAATCTCCCCATAGGGTTTGTTTCACATGTATTCCTTAATAAATACTTACTTAAGCCGGATTGGAACAAACAGGATATAAGGGTTTAATCAGAGGTAAATGTCAAAATTTAACGAACTAATCTCTGTTTTTGTTTGGTCGAACCAAAGATAACCTCCAATAGATAGAGCCTATAGGGCGACGTGCGGTCACCACGCATATATGTTTTTGCACTGATAACCCCCAACTACCCCGCGCCATATTGTCAGTATCGACCAGGTACGCCATCTGTACGTGCGTGAAACAAACAGCAAATTAAAATTGATTTTGCGCTATAAAAATGAGTACTTGCTGTTTGAAGTGGTGTGGAAAAAACTCCCGAACTGATTACACAAACGACGGAATAACATTTCACAGGTAAGTTAAATTTATCATATAAATGTAAATTTCATTCTGTCACGCGGAGTTCATTTTACACTGGTCCATAAGAAGTAGTGAAGTATGCATGTCCCTTTTCATCAAATGGGAATGACAATATACTGTTCCTTTCTCACGAAAGCACTTGACACTCTAGTGATGAGCTAGTGATGCTTTCGAATTTTACCGATTCAGATTCATTTAAGGAAACAATACGTTAATTCATCCGTGCTTTCGTGTACTATTTTAATGAAAAAATTACCAAAGATTATATTTATATCCTTCTCATTGCATTGTCAAAATTCTTTAGTTAGAAATCATAGATAATGTATACGATGTAGGTTTAAACTGCACCCGGCAACGTGGCGGACTGCAACAGTCTTAAAAGCTATGAGGTAAAGGGGGACGTAGTAAATTACTGTCTCGCTCTATTTTATAGCTTCCAGAGCTAATGAACAGAATATATTATTGTAGTACGGTCGCGTTCTTTAATTTATGATCCTTTTCGCTAAAATATTCTTTGTATTCCTATACAATTTGACAGGATTGTGAACCTTAAGTGGGTCCCAAATTAAAGTTCGTGACTGTACCTACAGTACGTCAATCATGAGACGGCCGCGACCTACTCTCGATTTTTCTCGCAAGATACCTCTTGTTCTAAGTGTTCTAATAAGAAAGAGACGGATAGGATAGAAACACAAATCAATCAATTACATTAATATACATACATATATAATGCATACAATATAAACTTACTTATACATACCTAAATACATACAATTATATGTACTCGAACAAAGATATCATGAGGTTCATCAGTCTTTAATAGTTAAAAAGAGATGCTTACGGAACTTACGTTTAAAGGAGAACTACCTCTGAGCTTGTCTGATGGTAAGAGGGAGATCATTCCAGACGAATAGCAGGAAATCAGTACGTTGAAATAAGACAGAGAGTTTAAGACTCCTGGATGAACGTAGCTTGCAACCAGGACCAAGTGTAACAATATTTTTATATTATATATGATATTCCGGTGCAGCTGGGTCGAAAAAAAAGGTATAAAGTGTGCACAGAAGTTTGAATTTATACACCTTACTTCGCATATGTACATACTGTCTATTCAGGTTTCCTCACGATGTTTTCCTACGCCAAATTTCCGAAAAACTCATTAGTATAATCCGCGATTCGATTGACGGTCGCATACTTGAACCGCTCACTAGGATACTATGAGAAATAATGAATTACATGATGAATCCAGCAACATAAAAACCGGCCAAGTGCGAGTCGGCATCGCGCACCGAGGGTTCCGTAAAATTTTCGGTTTCCCAATTTTTCCTTTATCTGTGCTATAAGACGTTGCTTCGTACCAAATTTCAAGATTCTGAGTTCACGGAAGTACCCTGTAGGTTTTGATTCCCTTGCGAGTTTCGAAAATTTGCGTAAATTTGCGGCATAAACGGCTGTATCTTTTAATTGCGTTTGCTTAGAAGTTTGATTATTTCACAGCTCCAAGGGACATTAGACCTGAGTATTTGGTATACATTTTAGCTTGATACCTCCACGCGTTCCTGAGAAAAAGTGTCTTGACAGACGGACGGACGGACGGACGGACAACAAAGAGATCCTATAAGGGTTCCGTTTTTCCTTTTGAGGTACGGAACCCTAAAAACTAGTTGGATGTATTCACAAGGTACTTAAATACAAAATACAGTGTGTATAGTGGCCTCTTTTTTTTAAATACCTATCGTAAATTTTCAATAATCACAATTATTTACCAATAGCGCTAGTGAGCACGCCCCGCCCTCTTAAATGATGATGAGGATTATCTATCATCAACGACATAATTTTATCACATTTAATTAATATATGTACTTTTTTATGACATCGTTTTTATTTGTCTTCCTTACCTAGCTAATATACCAATATTAAAATAACATACATAAGCCTAGCTAGCACATTCGCGTTAATGTCGAATAAACATCGCATTCGTCCTTTCCTACTAAATATGTAAATACGAACGGGACCAAGGCTTCTTGTCCGACATAAACACGATAATGCAGTAAATGTTGTAAAATGCCTAGAAATAACTACTCGATGTGATTAACATACTTTTTTTATGTTACTTACGTGGTAATCAAAATAGTCGATAAACGAAACATGATTATAATATAACAGTGACAGCAGTTCAAAAATTTAAACCATGTTAACGGGTACCGTGCCTACGCCATGTAAAATATTCTACTAACAATTAAACCGTTAGCGAACAACGCGCCCCATCACTACGCTTCTGGCGCCATGATGTGACAAAGCGCGCTATTTTCGAAACAGCCAATCGCAGCGCCGTTACCGACCTCCCCGCAACCCGCACCTACCGCCAACTGTGATGACCTTTGCATCGAACTAAATCGCTTATAGGCTCTATCTATTGGAGGTTATCTGTGGGTCGAACTGACCCTAGCGTTCCTGAACTTATGGAGAAACGCATAACCTACTCGTATAATAAGTAGTAAAACGGGCACCTACGATATTTGTATAGTAAAATCCGCTCTGATTGTCATTAGCTTCTACACAACTACAGCAGCAAAAGGAAGTAAAATGATTTTAGCAATCTGTTGCGCGGTATCGTTTTAGTTTCTGAACCGTTTATATTGATCTCTTCAAACACTGCACACAAGCGCGTTTCTTAAAAAAAAAATGTTGTCCCAAAGGTTGTTTTCCTATTGTGTTACCATTCCATAAATAGGGTAGTTTGTGTGGCGGTAGCACAAAAAGAAAGTTCAATAATGTGGAGTGGAATTTAGTTTTTTTCTACTCTCTTCTTTTCCTTATTTAAGAGCTAAGCTCTTGTCGCTGTTGCTCAATGTAGGCCCTCCATCTACTCCGATCCCAGGCAACCTCTTTGACAGCTCGATACGACCTAACATTAACTCTCTTTTGGAGCTGATCTATGTAGTTTATTTTAGGTCTTCCTCTTCCTCGCTTCCCTTCTATCTTTCTTTTTTTCTTGTCTTTATCTTCTTTCTACTATTGGGATGAATAGCTCGTGATTCTGAGCAGAAATAACATAAACGTTGCAAAAAAAACATAATGAAATAAGAGGCATTTTTTTCATAAAATGAAACCAACTGAAATCCTGGAGGACTCCGCGCCCTGTGAAAAGAATGACCAAAACATTCCTGAATTTCGTCTTTGCAGAACAATTTCGGAATGAAACTTACTCATAGCACAGCAATTACTTCAATTTCACGGCTTTATCGACCTGACATAAGAAAATGTTCGCAATCGGAGATGAGCGATAAGACGCGTTTGGCTCGCAGGCTCCGATAGAATCGACTCCAGAATCGTGACCGTTCACGATTGATAGCAAAGTCATCGGGTATCTAATCAATTACAATTGGGATGTCTGCTACTTTTTCACCGTGAGATTGTAGGTTAATAATATCTCGTACTTGTCAGGAATTTAGAACAGGGTTAACAAAACGGATGCTTACTCTCCATCTTTTTATACCTCGTCGGGTTTGCTAATTTGAGATGTCTTTGAGATACTGATGGTTTACTCCAAAAATGTCGCTTTCAATTACTGTACTACTCGTTATAAGAAAGTTGGATGAGGCCGAGGATAGTAGGTAAGTATTTCACTTGTTGTTATAACTGTTCATGTTTTACGTTTTCGCTACCCCAGACAATCCATAAATTGATGACTAATTATATTGGTTTAGGAGCTGACTAAAGTAAGGTATTGACTTACGTCGCAGTAAAAGTATTAATTATGGTTTGCATAAAACTATCTAAGAGTACAGTTATTAGTACTTTTAATTTATGACCGGAATGAATCCCTATAACTTTGTAACTCCAACCGACATATTTAATGTATATATATATAGGAACTTTCCTAAAACAAGGGGATATATATAATAATGCCTCCGTACGATATTATGTTACTAACCTATTTTCAGAACTACTGAAAGTAGCATTTAAGAGTCCGCAGTAAGCTCGATTCTATATACAAACGTAGTGACGCTCTCATTTTAAAACTACGTGTTGGATTGTAACGAAACTTTGTATATACAATAAAAATGAGGTATATCTATGTCTGTAATTAGTTTATGTAGCTTCAGATACCATAGTAAAAAAAATACAGCGAATTTGAGTTTTTCATACAAAACTTGTTTTTGCTGTATTTTGTTTGTTTTATAAACTGGAACCATATAAACTAATTACAGACATAGATATACCTCATGACATTGTTTAGGCAAAGTTTCGTCACAATCCAACACGTAGTTTTAATGAGAGCGTAACTACGTTTGTATGGAAAGGTGAAATTCGGCCGAGCTTACTGCGGACTCTTAAGGTTTAAATGGTTTTAAATTGACATGTAATTTATAATAAAACCTTGTATTATGAAATAAATGAATCGAATCTAATCGAATGAACGGCTAATTAATCTCCTGAACACATATTAACTTCTCATAAAAGCAATCTCCAAAGAAAAAACACTCATACTAATAAGACGCAATCACGATTCCATAAGCTACATTATACATAAATAACTAAAGATCTCGGTAAATTATAGTACCGCCTGGGCAAATAGACTTGGTTCTTTGGTCTGTTAGGAGCAAACCCTGAACCATTGAAAGGAACAACTTAGCACATAATTTACTACTCATAAGGGTTGTAGAATAAACCATCACTGTAAGATGACATTATCACGACATAACACAACCACTGCGATCGCTGTAACACTTATTTATGTAACACTTCAACAAAAATTTACACATCGCTTGGCACAAGAAAACCTTCAGTTGCACAAAACACAAGATTAAACTACCCAGTTTAGACGGATCCATTTTTTAGAGATGAAAATAAAATAGGTATAATACTCGTACATTTATGAATTTTATGATACAAACTATTACCATTCAGCGCTATTCATTCGCTCTGAAAACTTTAAATAAAGATAATTTATACCACCTGTATTTTATATGTTGCCTTCTAATTATTGGCATATACGTATCTTATTTTCGAGAGTTTGTATGTATGTGAATACTTTATTCGGTACAAAAGTGAACTTATCCCTGTAAGGGATCTCTCCCAGTTAACCTTTGCGCAATTGAGTGGATATCGGGAACTAAAAGAGACAAATTAACACGTGCTGAACAGAGCTTTTCACAAAAATAAGTCAATAACTGGTTAGTTGAATCCTAGTTTTCTTTCGGTTACCACAAGCGTGACGGAGTAAACGCGGCGCTCGAGCGGCAGGATGCGCGCGCCGCACCACACCGCCATGGCGGTACTGTGTGCGCGGGCGCAGCGCAGACATAGCCGCTCTGTCAACTAAGTTGGGGTAGCTTTGCTTGCAGGGTTCAATCATTTGCCAAGTAGTTTTTCTCAGAGCTTCAGAGCAGAGAGAAACCTTTCAGGGTTGGTATTTAAAAAATCTTAACTAGGGCCGGACTAATTAGGCCATAATGTGACGTACTTAAAGGTAAATAAAATTCGCAATCAGTGTGTATTTGGGTGAACCAACTATTTTCTGTCTGTTATTATGTGTATGTCTCTTGGCCCATATTTTGAAACTGCGTCAGTGCGGGTAAAAATCCACCGTGAGGTTTTCTTGTCAGATTTGACCCCTTTTTTACAAGCTTTGTATTAACTTGACCTGGTCGTATGTAAGTAGGTATATAAAAATGTAAGTTGTCCGTCAAAATTTGCAATCCATTTTCAGTCACTTGCCGTTATCCGATTGAGCTGAAATTTTGGGTATTAGTATAGTTTGGATGACAATTCAATATTATGGTACCATCGAGCTGATCTGATGATGGAGACAAAAGGTAGCCATGGGAATTCAATATTTAACCGACGTAACCCCGTTGAGTTTGGGCTCGTTTGAATCGTCTGAATGAGTAGTTGATGATGGTATACAGAAAAGTACAGTCGGCAATAAAAGCTTGTACCAAAAATATTTTTTTTGACAGAAACTTATTAAGAGTCACCTCCTATATAAGCTTGTTAGATGTCCATATTATAACAATCTTTCTAAGAAACTGTCAATATTGTCTCTTAGCTAACGGGACATATAATCAAATCACAAATCAGCCGAAAGATGTCCACTTATGATTCGGAGGGCTATATCGGTTACCCAAGGTAAGGTCTGCTGCGGATAACCTCAATTCTGATGCGACCACGCAGAGAAACTCTTAGGATAGCCTTTTCCATAAGAAGCCCCAACGTCACGGGACAGATTAACAGCAAGAAATTGTTGATTGACCCCTTAACACGTACCTACGTTTCCCTAACGAGTTAATGAAGGTTAGGCCGCAAAGGCCTCCGCGTTCATTTTAGAGTTTCAAGACAGCCTATATAAAATCTTTAAGTATCCACGAAAACACGACTTGCTACAAGGCTACTGTACAAAAAGGCAAAAGCGTGTGAAAGGTTTCTTATTAGCTGTCGCTTCACGTTGCAACTTTAACAAGCCACTATTGCGACAAAAACTCGTCTACCGACCGAACGTAGAAACTAAACTTAATTGTGAATCGACTATAGTGTATCTCAACCGAATTGGCGACTGTCGCTTTAGAAGACATGAGACACGCTCTGTCAAACCACGCACGCGTGACAGAGACAGCATATGCCACGGCTAGCAGTTTATTCTGTAGGTACTATAACAAGCCTGCGCCGTCGCCCCTTTGGTCTATAATTAGCGACTATTATCCGCTGTCGCGTTTTTTGCAGAATCCAGCGATTAATCGCTTACAGAAAGTACATTTACTTTTATTCATTAAAGTAAAGAGCATGTCCCTTTCACCATAAATTACACACAAGTTAGTGAAGCTGGGTTATACACAGATTTATTTAGGCACTAATACGTCATTCCTTTTCCAAAAGTTAGGCACGGGGAATAAAATACTTACAACTTTGATATCAGCCAGAAATACGTCAGGAGCGGAATCTTCCCTGCCAGTTATTTGGTCAATTTTTTTTTCTGTTGGCGTAACTAGCGATAAACTCAACCATCACCTGCTATTAAGAAAAGAGTCATTGTTACCTTCAAACGAAGGATTTCAATTTTCCTCATAGTTGGTGTGAAGAGCAGTTGTGTCACTCAGTACCAAAATTATTTCCGTCTTGGGCGTAAACACTTGAATCCCTCGTTACGCTCAAGATTCTACTTGCTTCATTCAGGATTCAATTCAATATACCGCCCTCGCCGTAAATATATAAGTTTGCTCCCTAGAGCTTCAGACACAATTAATCTATATTCTATCCTAAAGAGAACGGCCTAACATCACTAACTTGATGCCGTGATGTTATGGTTCATAATCATAGCTTATTGGAAACTTCGAAAACGTCTGCGGTCCAGACAGACGTGCACCAGCCGTTTCAATCACACTAGATTCATATCAAATCGGGCTTAAAATGAATTCTGAGAAGGTACCTACTTATTGCGTCTAATTTAAAGTTTTTTTTTGGTAAGGCAATGGGCAAGAAGGAGATAGCGGGTGACTTTTTAATATTTCAACGGTTGCAAACAAAGCACACGGTCTGTCTGATGGTAAGCAGACGGGTGTCTATCATTTAATCGAAATTTCTTACGCCGATTTTCATGTCGCCAAAAACTATTCCACGATTATATATTTTTTTATCACATATCCATGAATTCAATGCTTTTTATATAATCGAACTTGGTTAATCATTTCGAATTTGTCTCAAATAGTAGCGCAACGATTCATTGAATTTACCTTTCATACAATAATAAGTACAGCATAAGTATTCATTTATCGAAACATGATTCACAGATGGTACGTAGGGATTTAGGGGGGAGGCTTTTGCTAAGCAGTGGAACACACTTAGTGTAGGTTAGATATACATTAAACCATTTTGCGGTAATTAGCTTTTACAGTCCGCTACGCGAGCGGAAACCCCAACTCTCTATCTGACCAATATTACTGCGGACTGACGCATTGTTTAATTAACCAGTAGGTATATGTAATGGCTTTACTATTAGTTTACTACGTCCGCTCTTCATTGTAAACAATGCAGTAAACTACAGGAACCACCTAATTTTTAAAAGCAATAAAGCATGTTTTCGCTACGTTCAATGTTCAATACGGTGAATATTTGCCTCCAATCACGGACATGGAAGAATGTCGAACACAATTGACTTTTAAATTGTTTTTATTTACTTCACATCGGGTCACTACGTCTTCAAATCTGGTAGTATTTATAGACTTCCAGACAGCTTGATTTGAAATGAGAATAGTGCTGCACTGTCAGCACTGTAGAGGTTGAATCCGACGAGACCCGAGACGAACTCTAAGGTACTTTTATGAGTAGGTAACTAGTTGCCCGCGTTCGCACCCGCGTGTCACAAAAGCTGAAGCTAAAGGCACTTCGTCTTGCAGTAACGAGGTGACATCGGTTCAAAGTGTCCCTAATTGGTCTCCATGAGAAATCGATAGTCTGTGCTGCATTGCGGGAGCAGCTAGGAACTTTTTTCTGTCGCTAGTTACCGAGGTTACGTCCGTCACTTTTTAGAATTGTATAGGTTTAAAGCCAACTTAGGCATTTCTAACTTCATTTATTTTCTAAGCATGATGAGTCCAATATATATGTAACATTATTTTTCTAAAGTTTTTTTAAAGTTCTTTGTTTGACCCAAATGCAAAAAAAAAACGCAACAGAAAGGGGCTGCAGCCGTTGCAACAGTGAAAGTGCAAATTAATATTCTAATCCCATAACGGGCCCGTTATAGACGAAATGAGGTATCAATTGTAAAACATCGAAAAATTCAATCAAGCCCTACAGGCTCGTTATCATGTTCTAAAGAACAAAGGGTCAAAGTGCATCTCCACCTACGAAGACATAAGCCCTTTGGACAACAGCGATGGCTTTGTAGGGCGAAGCAAAAACGATAGTTCTGCTCCGCCGCCGAGTCGAAGACCGCTTGGTCATGCTTACAAACAAATACTGTTTACCACTAAACAACTCTACTTATCTCCAAAATCGGTCTTAACACCCTAAAAATAGAAGCTACTGCTAAATTTTGTAACAGTAAAATGTTGGTTGCACTTTTTTCAATCGGAGGCAAAGAACGGTCGGCCGGTGAACGAGTTCTCTTTGCTTTATTGTCGAGTCTGACGAGATTCACGGTCATTTAGGATGACTACGGATAACGCTTTTTTCATGGAAAATAAGAAAATGGTTTCGAGGAATAAGAAGACAAAGGTCTAGGAACTGCTACCCTGACCATCTGTAGTTAAACAGAAGGAAGACGAAAGGCTACGATCCGATTCCGAAATAATTTGTTCTTAAATAGAAAGAACCTGTATGTACTCATCGTTCTTTACATCCATACTTAATATTATAAATGCGAAAGTGTGTCTGTCTGTCTGTTACCTCTTTACGCTTAAACAGCTGAACCGATTTGGATGAAATTTGGTATAGAGATATATTTAGTCCTGGAGAAGGACATAGGATGGTTTTTATCCCGGAAATCATTACCCAGGGGGATGAAGTGGGGGGAGAAAGTTTGTATGGAGCTACGATATAAACAAGTTCCACGCGGACGGAGTCGCGGGCCGAAGCTAGTACTTAATATTATAAATGCGAAAGTGTGTCTGTCTGTCTGTCTGTCTGTTACCTCTTCACGCTTAAACTGCTGAACCGGTTTGGATGAAATTTGGTATAGAGATCGTTTTAGTCCTGGGGAAGGACATAGGATAGTTTTTATCCCGGAAAACATCCCCCAAGGGGATGAAGTGGGGGGTGAAAGTTTGTATGGAGCTACGATATAAACGAGTTTCACGCGGACGGAGTGGCGGGCAGAAGCTAGTAATATTATAAATGCGAAAGTGTGTCGGTCTGTCTGTTACCTCTTCACGCTTAAACCGCTGAACCGATTAAGATGAAATTTGGTATGGAGATAGTTTGAATCCCGGGGAAGGACATAGGATAGTTTTTATCCCGGAAATCATGCCATGAGGGGGTGAAATGCGGGATGAAAGTTTGTATCGAGCGCTCGCGCACACACACATACACACACACACGCACACACACGCACACATACAAAACACACTGTATACTTATAAGTTCATGAGTACTATTTTTAAGTTAGTTTTGTTATTTACCCGCTTATTCTCCTTCCTTCTCGGCTAACATGTTGGACCGAGTGGGGTACATTGAAAATCAGCGCTGGTGGTACATTTATGTGCCGCTGGCAACTGCCAGCAACTGCTGAGTGTGCTCCTTTTGCCTTTATATAACAGTTATTTTTAACATATTTATTTTGTAGTTTTTATGTCATTATGTTTTTTTTCTGCGTACCAAATTTCTTGTGTAAAAAACTTTATAATTGTGTTAATTGATGTTTTTTTTTTTAAGGCAATAAATATTTTTTTTTCTTTTCTGATTTCTATATAAAAAACAACCTACAATACGAAGTTTCCTAATTGTTTGAGTAACAGAACCATTGAAGATACATTTATTTTCGCTTCCAATAGCATTGAGAATCATTCAGTCTGGCTGTGCTGGTCAAACTACAAATCAAGGATGTGTGATGTCATGTATCTCACATCCTCAAGTCACATGGTTGGATCTATTCCTGTACTTTCAGGATATTTCAAATAGCCACACAAACCGAAGGAAGGACATATCATTCTCAATCCCCAGGCTGCAATTGAACCGACAAGTCATTGGATAATCAACACTATTGATGTAATTACAACAGCAGTGCCCTTTGTATCTAGTAGAATGCAGGAAGAAGTCCTCAAACCAAGAAAAAAAGACAGACGGAGCGTTACGAACAGTCTAGTGAAGCCAACCGGTTTTCAACCAAGCCCCATAAGTTTAGCACACGCTAAACAAATTAAATCGCACAAAACTCGAAATAAATGATCTTGACAGCATTGCGACACGGGCTGAAGAGTTTTGTGCAATTTTGTTTGTATATGTGTGCGTGAGCGTGTGCTAAACTTGATGTAGCTGGGTTTTGTTTGTGAGTGGTTTGGCTTCACTTGACTGTTCGTAACGCTCCGTCTGTCTTTTTTTCTTGGTCTGAGGAAGAAGTCATGAGTTTTTCATAATCGTTGAGTATGAATCGGCTCGTACTAATGAGTTTTTCGGAACATATGTACGAATTAACTACCGTTAGGTAGCTTTTTGGTGAAGGAAAACATCGTGAGGAAACCGGTCTTATCCCAATAAGGTCTAGTTTCCCCCTCGGTTGGAAGGTCAGATGGCAGTCGCATGCCAAAATCGTGGGTTTAGGTGGCAAAGCGGACCCCGGTCTCCTTTAGGACACAACCGGGAATAACGCTAGGAGGATGATGGTGATTGAACATGCAATAAACAGTAATATATATATATATATATATATATATATACTGCATGGAACGGAACGATGGACTTTCCCGCAAGAGGGGGATTATTGAGCGCTAGTACGTCACATTTTCCAGATAAACTATTTTTTCTGACGCGATTTTTTTTTACATTTGTATGGAGCTCGTCGCTCCAGTCGGCCAACGCTCCATACAAAGGTAAAAAAAATCGCGTCAAAAAAAATAGTTTATCTGGAAAATGTGACGTACTAGCGTCAATAATCCCCCTCTTGCGGGAAAGTCCATCGTTCCGTTCCACGCAGTATATATATATTATATTGTAAAAAAACTAACAAATAATAATACTAATCATAGTATTAATTGGTAAGAAGTCATTTAGGTATTATAATTTTATGATGCAATCACAGCTTTTATTATAGACGACCACTTATACTGTACGGTACACAATCTTATCTTATCTAGATGAGGGCCCTTTCGGATGCACTTCGACCCAGTGGGATCTTTTGTGTATTTGCCCTCTCCTTTACGCCTACTCCCAAGCTCGCTCCATCATTTCCACAAAGCGGATGATGCAGCTCAGCGGGAGCACCTTGAATTCCTTTGGTTGCGGATAGCCGTTACCAAGGCCCTAACCCTTAACCTTGTGTACCCTGGCAAGGGTACACAAGGTTAAGAAGAATTAATATGAATCCCGGCTCGAAGAGTAAATGTGACTAGTATATTTGATATATTTAGTAACAAAACAAAGTAGTAGTAGTAGTAGTAGTAGGCAGTAGAACTATTGTCATGCTTAATATTTACTTTTTGGGCTGAGATCTAGCTAAATAACAATAGTAGATTGTACAACAAGTGCATAAAACGCACCATTTCACACGAGACGTTTATGGATGGATATAAAATCGAGTGTAAAATGGGTTTTATGGACGAATTGTACACTCTACTTTTCACTTCGATTGCGAGGAAATGATGAAAATTTAAAAATTAGTTTATTTCATAAGTTTTACAATAAAACTTATGAAATAAACTAATTTTTAAATTTTCATTTTACTTTGGCTGTTGGTATCCTTGCCTTGGTCTTAGAATACTAACGAAACATAAAAAAATAAAAATAAAGAGTTTATTCTATGAAGTTAAAGTTGCGCGTGTGGCTGTTGGACCGCCATTGCCTTGGTCTTCGACGAAGATTTTACTTTAGGCTCTAGAGCATAAAAAGCGACTTTATGTCGCCTAGGCCCAGCATAAAGATGAACTTTTAGAGCATTAGAGAAGTAAAAAATTACATACTTACTCGTAACCTTTCGGCCACTGAAATGAATTCGAGTAATTAAGCTTATTCTTTACTATACCTTCTGCCCGGGACTCCGTCCGCTTGAAACCCGTTTAAATCGCGTAGCTCTATACAAACTTTGACTCCCCATTTCACCCCCTTAGGGGATGATTTCCGGGATAAAAACTATCCTATGTCTTTACCGAGATTACGTACCTCCATACCAAATTTCAGCTCAATCGGTTCAGCGGTTTAAGCGTGAAGAGGTAACAGACAGACAGACAGACAGACACTTTCACGCATTTATAATATTAGAATGGATGGTCCTATACTCGTGGTTGGCTTAAGTTGATATTTGCCTAAACTTGTAATAATAGGCTTTCATTATAACATTCTAAGATCTAAGTAAAATATGTCAATGCGGATGATTGATGAAAAATCACCGGTCACGTAAGGAAATAAATCAAAGATCGAACCTTCTAGAAATGAATTATTGCAGTAGCAACCACTGGAATACTGCCCCACAGGCGGAACGCCTAATCTATACTAATATTATAAAGAGGACAAATCTATGATTTAGTAGCTTTGTAAGTTTATAAGTTTGTTTGTAATGCTGCCCGTGCAGCTTCATCGCGTACTGCAAAGAACGCAGGCAAACCCGCGGGATAAAATATAGCCTATAAACATCCAGAAAGTCCATTCTGCACGCAGGTGAAATAATTTATCAAAATTGGATAGGCGGTTTCGGAGATTACTTAGACAAACTTACAAAGCTACAATATCGCAGACACTTCCCGTTTATAATATTAGTATAGATTACAGGCTACCTTTACGAACCACATCTCTTGACAAGTCCAGCCAAGTCTTAAAGCAATGAGTCTCTTTTTAACCCCCGACTCAAAGGGTTGTTATAAGTTTAACGTGTCTGTGTGTCTGTGTATCTGTCTGTAGAGCTGGGTCGTTTCGACTTTTCCGTGAAACGAAACTAAACGTTTGTTTAAATCGCAAAACTGTTTTGAAAAACAGTTTCAAAAATAACTAGTGTTAACGGAGGTGCGTCGCCGCCGTCGCCGGTCGCCGAACGAAGTGAAACGAAACGGCTCGAGTTGCGTTTTCACGTTTTGCATTGCAACCGTTGCGTTGCGTGCGACTGTCGCCTTCTACTCGTAGCTCCTTGTCATCGTTTTTATAAAAACGGTTTGTGGTCTAGCCACAAACTGTTTTTCCGTTACTGTACGAGAAACTGTTTTTGAAAACGCTTACGGGAGAAAACGCCCAGCTCTATCTGTCTGTGGTATCGTAACTCCCAAACGGATGGACCGATTTGATTGCGGTTTTTTTTATTCGAAAGTTGATGTGATCCTGAGTGTTCTTAGCTATGTTTCATGAAAATCTGTTTAGCCGTTTTTGAGATATTGGACTTTGAAATGAAAATGTCGGGGGTTTTTCAACATTTCTAAGTTGGTTATTCGTCCGAGATGCTGACATCGCCAGTCCACGATTCAACGAGATTAGTCGCTGTACCCCAAGGTCTCCCTTTGCAAAATTAGACCGTAAGTCTTGTGACCGTAAATTTAAATCACTTTGCGTCGCGTTAAGATCATAAGCTCCCTTATTAAAGCCGGAATAGAGCCTTCAAATCACATTACAGGCAGGACGTAGGTCGGGATAAGCGGATTATGATTGCAGTGTCAAATGAATGCATGAGTTCGCTTGATTATTAATGAGCTAATGTGAATCTGATGTTAATGGGGGGTAGCCGTGGCTAAAATAACATGACTAGACCAAAGCAAGATTGTCTGAACCCTTATTTGATTTCCTTTCCATTCCTTTCCAAAGTCTCAAGACAGCTTACACATAGAAATCAGAAAGGACAAGCAAGACGCAGTGTGATGCGTAAGAGAGATATAGATAGATGTGGAAGAAAAGAAACATGCTGCGCCGACTCCAAGTAAATGATGCACGCAAATAATGATGATAGACATTTACAAGCTATCTAACGATACCCCACACTATAGGCTTAACGAGAAAAAAAAAACCCCAATTTACATGTAGGAGAGGTACCGTAAAAAAATTTTTTTTTCAGCATTATATTCTACTGTTTTGTCGGCGTGATTGGTGTATATACCTACGCCCCACGCCGAATTGCAGTTTTCTAATTGTAAGGGTTACTGAGCTAAGCCGAAGACGGACAGACAGACAGACGGACGGACATGGCGAAACTATAAGGGTTCCTTGTTGACTACGGAACCCTAAAAACTACGGAAGATGAAGATCGAAGAAAGCGATCAGTGGTTTGTCTATTTTTACATATTACCATGTTTAACTTTTTGTTTGTGACCAACAGACATACACCGAGCCCGACACCCTGGAATCGATTATGATGGGGAACATTTAACATGTTGAGCTGAAACAACATTTTCCTTATTTTAAGACCTAAGGGTACAAATAAATATAAATATTGGCGTCAGAGTAAACAACAACGCAATATTCTTGCATGTATCATGTTTTCATTTGAATTCCCATTTTATTCCAGGGATTCCCTAAAGTGCTGCAGAACACGTAACAATTTGTAGCAAAGTGCATTAATGGTGGGCGGTGCCGTGCTTCAAATTAGTCCAAATGTCCTGTGACAACTACACTGTGAATATGAATTTACTTCGACCACATCGCTGCTCTAAATACGCTGACGCATTGTACATTGTACAACATCCTACTAATATTATAAATGCGAAAGTTTAGATGTTTGGATGTTTGTTACTCAATCACGCTTAAACGGCTGAACCGATTTGAATGAAATTTTGCACGAAGATAGTTTATAGCCTGGATTAAAAATATAGGATAGCTTTTATCCCGGGTCCACGCGGACGAAGTCGCGGGCGGAAGCTAGTCACATATATTTAAGTGCTAGTCTGTGAAGTAATTTCCAACATATTCTACAGTTTTCCATTAATCTAATTTAGGTAAATGTAACTAGTTACATCTGGTTACATCTGGTGGGGTATGACGTTCAGGTATCACGGATATCACGGTATCACGGTGTGCAAGGTGTCACGCTGTTAAAAAACAGAGTTTGCCTGGTTCCGTGATACCTGAACGTCATACCCCACCAGATTTCTATCTTCGATCACATGTTAGTACTAGTTACCAGTGCTGCCTAACACCTGATAGGTCTGCTTATTAAATGGCGGAAATTGCTCGCCATGACACCGAATCTTCACTGGATGTACTTCACACTAAATCCTGATAAATCTCCCGCTGTTGGGCCGGGGGCGGCTTTTTCACCACCATAATGCCGCATAATGTGCGTAGAAGACTCATGCGACAGGTTAACGCGTATACAGATGTAGGTGCATAATTATTTTCCATCGTATTTTCACGGAAACTTGATACAAACAAAGACCAATTGACCTAACTAGAAAATCATACATAATACTAGTAATTTTATTAAGCCATCCAGCGGCAATAACACACATGTGCGCTTTTCGCTACATATGGAATTTAATCTGCTACGGCGTAGCGCTACGAGCGTAGCGTGCCAAAGTGTCGCATGCTGTATGAGATGGCTATAGGGATTTCGGCGACGAAGTAGCTGCATCACAGATCACTTAGTGAGCTTGTATGCAGGACGTAGAACATACAAATATTATGAGCCGAAATTGTAATTGCTTCCCTCGACCTCCCATTAGCTTAAAATTTATCGGAAATCCCATCATAATATGATGGTAAGCGGCAGTACTGGTACACGGGATTTCCACAACGGACTAGTAGCGTGCTCAACATCCTTACTAAATATTAATACAACTATGTTATATATTATATATATTTTTACTAATATTATAAATGGGAAAGTGTATGTGTGTGTTTGTTTGTCCGTCTTTCACGGCAAAACGGAGCGACGAATTGACGTGTTTTTTTAAGTGGAGATAGTTGAAGGGATGGAGAGTGACATAGGCTACTTTTTGTCTCTTTCTAACCCCCCACTTGCCTAAAATGGGGGTTGAAAGTTTGTATGGAGCTACGATATAAACGGCTTCCGCGCGGACGGAGTCGCGGGCAGAAGCTAGTACAATTATAATTGTTTCCCTACTTTTGGCTAGCTTCTGGGTCACTGGGAATTCCGTTATAATATGAGGCGAGGGGAAAAACAATATCCTCCTAGCGTTATTCCCGGTTGTGTCCTAAATGACTCCGGGGTGCGCTTTTGACACCTAATCCCAACATTTGGGATATACATTAGTTTTGCAAAAGCGACTGCCATCTGACCTTCCAACGTAGGGGGAAAACTAGATATTTTTGGGATTAGACCGGTTTCACGATGGTTCTCCTTCACTGAAAGGCCGTGAGGGGAAACCAACGTTCTAGTTTAAATTAAATGCCTGTATAGCACCCACGCGTCCTGACCCGTGCAATAAATTTCACACTTGGGCAGTAAGTTCAACGAGGCAATAAGCCAAATTGGCAGCAGTTACATTCTATAGATTCAATGTATGTTTAGCTGAGCGTTATTTATTCAATACTGTTAGTTTTGGATCGATAAATAAGGATTACCTAAATTAAATGAAAATTCTGGCGTCATCACCAGCCTAACAAGGTAAAATGTAAGGCATTTTTTTGTAGGAATCAAATTGAATATTATGATAAATCAGAATATTCACAGCTTCAATATAATTGATGGCCAATCAGTGTCATTAATGGGTTATTTAGTTCATCTAATACATATGTCGTAGAGATGGTAAAGCAATAAAAAATAAATAAACTTGTATATAATAGTTGTGTTAAAAATTCCTTTGTTGCAGAAATGTGCTTGTCTAATTTGCTCTGACCTGCTTAACACTGAGAGCCGATACATCGTCTGTCAGTTTGTCCAAAGCTTTCACCACTCTGTTGCTCAAGAAATGTCTATGCGGGTTGTTGTTGTTGTTCTCATGCCAATATAAACCATTTTACCCGAATCCGAAGAGCTTTAAGAGCTCACGAATTAAAATACGAGAAGTCGTGTCGTGATCCGTGTAACATTTCTGCATGGATCACAAAATCTAATTTTTAAACTTTCGTTTCTCAACGAGACTTCGCCGAGTACGAGGTTTGCAACTCCAACAACGATCGTGAAAATGAAATTCTCGAATTAAATTCCACTCGGCTTGTTCTCAGAGGTTTGTTTGCTTAATTAATAGCTTTTATGATTTATGGCTCCTGTACATCAGGAGTTTATTTTAGGACTTCTGCCAAATTCGCAAAAACATGCAAAGATAATGTAAATGTGTTTTGCTACGGCACAAACAACCCAAGAAAAACTAAAAAGGTTATGTTTGTTTTATAACTAGCGTCTGCCCGCGACTCCGTCCGCGTGGAACTCGTTTATATCGTAGCTCCATACAAACTTTCACCCCCCACTTCACCCCCTTGGTGGATGATTTCCGGGATAAAAACTATCCTATGTCCTTACCCAGGACTCCAACTATCTCTAATCTCTATACCAAATTTCATCCAAATCGGTTCAGCGGTTTAAGCCTGAAGAGGTAACAGACAGACAGACAGACAGACAGACAGACAGACACACTTTCGCATATTTTATAACTAGCTTCTGCCCGCGACTCTGTCCGCGTGGAACTCGTTTATATCGTAGCTATATACAAACTTTCACCCTCCACTTCACCCCCTTGGGGGATGATTTCCGGGATAAAAACTATCCTACGTCCTTCCTCAGGACTCAAACTATCTCTATACCAAATTTCATCCAAATCGGTTCAGCGGTTTAAGCGTGAAGAGGTACTCGTAACAGACAGACAGACAGACACACTTTCGCATTTATAATATTAGTATGGATTACATTACAGCGTGTCTAAAAGAGAGCTTCTTGGCACTAATTAAACGATGCCCTGCAAAGCTTTTAATTAGTTCTGTTCATGCTCTCGCCGCTGAGAACATGCCACTTGAGATGCTGTTTTACAAACTTGATAAAATATAGTTCAGAAGATACCTACACTTATCTTAAAGTGAAGCAATAGTAAAATTATCATGGCTTTGTTGCACCTTGCCTTCCGGTACGTGGTCGCCACTCGAGAATTTACCTCTTTCTCAAAGTTAGACCTACCTAACTGGACAGTCTCTCCTAGGTATATATAATCGTCAACAACTTCAAGCGTAAAGTGTCCGATTGAAATGGGAGTTGGTACTACATGGATCTCGTCTTATCCATGTTCATCCTTAGACCAACTCGCTTGGAGGCTTTAGGTCATCGCGCATAGTACTCAAGCTCTCCATGGCATCAGCAAACCGAAGGTGAGTGATGTCCTCGCCGTTGATGTTGATGCCTAGCCTTCTCCAGTTCAGAGTCTTGAAAACATCCTCCAGTCGCTGGTTTAGCCCTAAAAAACTGAAACTCGTGGCTCGTAAAATAGGCCCTAGGTGCATTGCGAGTGCATATGCATTGAATTTTCCTTCTCGTTTTATTCTCGTTCAGTAAAACTATACAGATGGACACGGGCCGCTAGCTACCTCGCGTCGGGTTTCGTCCCATGGGTATCGGTGGCACCGCCACGCGTGTCCGGTGTCCGATATTACACACGAGGAAGTGTCCTACATTATTGAAGGCGTCTTTACTCAGGTGCAGGATTCATATAATGTAAGTTTTTTATAACGCATTTACCACTAGCTCACCTGATGGTAAGTGATGATGAGGTCGAGGGTGTTACATGCATACTTAGGTAGTGCCTACTATTCAATCTCGTCTTGAACATATCCAAGTTAAATATAAGTAGCTAGGAAAAGGTTTGCCGGAAGTTAGTGCCACTCGAGTTTAGCTGTCCTCTCAAGAAAACTGGAAGCAAATCGCTTCGTTAATTAGCGGTAAATCAACAATCTAAGGGTGGAACTCACGTCCGCGCCTAGTCCTAAAGACGGCCAAATGGTGAGGAAGGGATTCATTTGTGTAATCCTAGCGCACACTCTCCGAAATGTATCCTGTAGAATACCGATAAGCAGACAATTTCTCTACGATATCGGTCTGAATGAGTCATCAGCCCCCTGCAGTCAACTGCTGAAGCCTTTCCCACGGCGCGCAACAAAGCACGGTCCTCTGCTTTACTCATCCAGTCGATTCCCGTGCTTTTGGATGATAAGAAAGGAATTGCAAGCATCTCGCCATCGTCTCCCATCTCGTGGCTCTAGAGCAAGTCCTATACTACGAACGAACTAACGAAGAAAAAGTAAGGGATTTAGATATGTTGGAGGCTTAGGAGACGTGTCTCTTATCAGTCGGGTATATTCTTCTCGAAGTGGTCAATGTAGTGGAGAGGGCGGTATGTGGTTGCCGGTGTCATGCTCCTTGGTGATGCGTTTTGATTTATCGCGGTATTATCTTGGTGCTGTTAGGCCATGCACGGCTTGGTAAACGTAATGTTGGACGCCCTCTGGCCAGATGGACCGATGACTAGTAAGAGGGCAGCTGGTAGTGATTGGATGGCGAAAATGGGAGAGCGAGTCTTGTCGCTTTGTGGCCTACACTTCCGGTGGTGGACTGCCATAGGCGGATATGGTGTTGTTAGAGGACTCTCCATAATACGAATAATAATAGTATTTAGCTAATATCTGTTTTGGGAGTCATCAGACATGTCTTTTAAGTATAGTGTATGCAGATAGTCGCGTCGCTAATCAAACCTAATCATTCGCCCGAATGGCATTTTTCATTCAACTATTTAAAATACTCTAGAAGTGTTCTGTGCTCTAGACCCTACTTTCGTCCAGAAAGTTTTCAATTCGGAATGGTTTCGTTGCCGTGTAAATGTACATATTTACACTACGTGTATAAGTGTGTGAAGGTTTCCCTTTAACATTATTACTTCTAATAAAGAAAACTATAAATAACAACCTATTTGTCACCAAGTAGTTATTAAATCGTAAAGGGACTTATACCAACTCTACTTTCATTTATATGACGATCATTTTTCAATGTGGTTCCAATAAACAATACCTATAGGCCCGTAAAAGCTCGCGATTTCCATATTAAAAGCAACGTAAAATGCGAGTAAATTAATAACGCATGCAAACAAGGTGTACCTAACCTCGCCCTTGGTGAAATATAGGCCGCGTCGGGTTACATCATCCGGGATGTCACATATAGGTACTCTTGACGCCGCGCAAATATTCTCCGCGTTCACGCATATTAGGTAAGTAACAGAGAAAATTAGGGAATATTTAGGAAGTTTTAACCTCACTTACACTACACCTGAATTTGAGAGATTAATTATTACAGCTTCCTACTTACAAAAACAGTTCGCCAAACGCAATTAATCCTCGTAATTAGCTAATATCCGTGAAATAATTATTTCAATTATGTTTAATCACCCTAATTTGCATAAGTATCTCAGCTTCTAAAGCACCCAGAATATCTTGACGCCTACTCTAAATTCAAAATAAATGTGTAGGATTTTAGCGGGTTAATAAAGTAGATTTTATTGCAACATTAAAATATGGGCGTACAGAACATTAGATAAACTTAGTTACTCCTATTTTCCATCATTTGATAAAAAAAAAACCACTCTCCAGCTATACTCACTTCGGGAACGGATTCGATTGTCCACGTCTAAAGTAGCTCGTAGGTAGGGATATAATATAATATACTAAAAAGTCCTCTGAAGGGTATATACCTCTAGTAGTAGGTAATAAATGAAAATGGCCAAAGAAATTCGAGGAAATGCAGTCGGCACCGTCACGCAATTCGTTATGACACTTATGACCTTTCACACAATAACGTCATTAGGTCATAAGAAATGGCTCGTTATAAACATAGGGGTGATGAAGGAAACTATGACATGAACGTGAAATATTAATTAATATGATAGGATCGCTCTCAAGCTTTGTCCAACTAGAGTAATGAATTGGGATTGGTTTTATATTTGTTACTTGCACTCGGACGTGGGTCAATTCTAGCGTAATTTATAGGTTTTCGGGAGAGGTAAGCAAAGCAAAGATCACTGCATTTTTCTTACTCGAAACAACTACGACCCATACAATACAATACAATTGATATATCGGTGACCGGGTGCGATAGCAAGTAAAACAACCGTATGCTTTGCCGACTGCTTTATTATTGTTTTCTGCGGTAGTATGCAAACACAATCATACCTACATATCAACAATACAATACAAATACGCTTTTTTGCACACCTCAAAACACGAATCAAATAGACACAACAACTTAAAAATAGATGTTAACAACAGGCTGTCCCATAGCACTGCGTACGCGAATAAAAGCAAACGAATTCCAATTTATTAAGTTTAGACGAATAGAAAAAGGAAAATAAAAGAAAGTTCCCTGTCCGAGTCCACCCCGCAAGAGGAAATAAGAACCAAAACCGAAATACTATTACTTTAGCAGGCGTTAAATGAAAGTTGTTGTTATTATTTTTACAAATTATTTGTAAAAATAATAACAACGTAGTTGATTATTATTTATTACCTAGTTATAGGGTAAAACTTACTTGTTACTATAAAGGTTGCCTATTTAGGACTAGAAAGAACAATAGAGAAAGTATCAGTGTTAATACAGACTAAACGTGTAATAAATAATAATATATTAAACAAGGCAGCCATTAAAGCATGTTAAACTGCGTTTTAGGGCCCATTATGTTTACTCGTTTAAACCGCAGAGCGATTAGAGACCTGCATTTCAACTGTGATTTACGCGACCACGTTTAAAGTGATTTCATTTGTTCAAATGTCAAATTCAGACCTATGTTCATTAAATCAAAGCCGTTTTTGCCAAATCATGAACGGTCTCATGAGAGTTTGCGAAAGTTAACAGTGTATTTGTTTCCACGCCTCATTGCAGTGAAATTTACTGCTGCAGCTTGTTTCCTGTGCGAATCTAAAATGTGTCTAGATTTGAAGAAAATCATAGCGACATGGTACCTTTTGTATTTGTGGGATAGTATAATGCAGTCTATGTGGAGCGAGAGGAAGCGGGAAAGCTAGAATAGTCACACGGTAAAGTAAATTATAAAAAGTGAGTATTCCGAGTGTATAAGTTGGTTTAGAGTCTTAAACCCTTTCAGTTTAGCGTCAATCACGACGATATGGCAGACAAAACCATCGTGTTGGGGCTCGTTATGGTCCTCACCCACTATCAGTCCGCCGGACGATATCAGCCTGTCAGTTAGAACAAAAATTTGACAGTTCCGAACAACTGACAGGCCAGGGACTGCAGGCGGACTGATAGTGGGTGGGCCCCTTTAGAATCGCCTTAATGAGTGTAGTGCCACAGTTGAGGTCACGCACACAACACCATTTCATGTAATGACCGCGGGATTTCGAAATTACTGTTCTACAAGTTTCTTTAAACTATTTTGTTAAGTATTATTCACAAAAATACATCGAATTGAAGCAAAACAGAAAATGAATTATATTTATAGATACCGATTTAAATAGTTTTATTTAAATAAATTGGGTATATGAATATAATATTAATCGCAAAAACCAAAGAGAATAATAAATTGCCTTGTTGTCACCCATTCACTTATGTAGCTGTGTGCGTAATCGTTCACCTCAACGTAGCACTACCTATATAGTTGACGTGTCTGCCAAGTTGGCACACACATCCATCCTAACATGATCTGTCGACAGTTTTAAAGAAAATTCCATTTTTCGTTCGTTTATACAAGGTGTAACAAAAATGGGGTAAGAACCGATCAAGGGCTTAACAGGTATCGTGTTCTGATAAGAAAAAAAAGAAAAAAAAATTTTTTTTGATGCGTTTTTTTTTACATTTCTATGGAGCTTGTCGCCCGAGTCGGCCAACGCTCCATAATAAAGTAAAAAAAAATCGCGCCAAAATTTTTTTTTCTGTTTTTTCTTATCAGAACACGATACCTGTTAAGCCCTTGATCGGTTCATACCCCTTTTTGTTACACCTTGTACGATAAGTACGCAAAGTGTCTATAGAACACAACTTCCGCGGTCTAGCCATACTAATAGAAATAAAAATGGAAATAACTTTATTGCTTTCATGTTGGCATACAGGTGGTCTTACAAAATTAACAGTACAACATGGGACCCTGTAAGCGTATTGCAACTCTTAAAATCGAAAACTTAAAACTATAGTAATAAACCTAGGTAACACACTTAATATCCTTACTAGGAGGAGATAGTTTAGACGCTAGAGAGTGACATAGGCTACTTTTTCCAGCGGGAAAACATCTAATTCCCACCAGTGGCGTGCACTTCATAAAGACAAAAAGACACTGCCTACCCTACTATAATTCCGATACCTAACCTTTTAAACTACTTATTAATTTATACTTGATCGTACTATCAGTAATCCATAATTCTGAAAATTAATAAGCACTCCATCTACCGGTTGATCATTGTCATCGATAGACTCAATATGTCATCATCTATAGTATCGCGACGAAGTTTACACCACGCGGCACTAGCGCCGCTGCGTGCCTTGCACGGCAAAGACAGAAAACATTTCCGTCTAAAACTTTCTACGTGTGCGTCTCCGCGAGTCGTAGTTACGCGGTTACACTGTAGTGGGTCTTCCTATAAATACGAGCACACAATGATACAAGTAACGCACACAATTAGACGCAGAAAGGCAGCGTCTTTCGTGCCAATCCGTCCGAAACGATGCCGCCCGAAGGTTTCCGAATAGTTCCGATGCGATGATTACGTGCCTATTTTAAAAAGTAGCATTTTTGTATGGTACTTTAGTGCAAATATGAGACTATTCTTTTATGTGTTTACTGTATTTGGGTAAGTCTATTTACATTTTTTATTCGGCCGCCATTATTTGTTTGTTTTGGTGAGATAACAGTTGCCGACCGGCAAATAATTGTAATTAGTGAAAAAAATGGATATGTTAAATTGTGAAAGTTGTACGGTTTGTGTGTGTACAGACTATTAAAAATTATTAATAATAATTTCAAAGCTTTCTTTTAGCAAGAAAAAATAAGTGATCGAAAAGGGCCGATGTACACCGGAATTGCAGTTAACACAAACAAGTGGTAAAGTAAGTCGCAAATTCAATCCGAAACAATATGATTCGTATTATTGTACGCCCGTAAGCACTGGTTGCGCCCATAGCAATCGCTTGTTCTGTTTCGCGTGTTTATTGTTTTCAAATATTAAAACAGTATGGAATGACGCCGGCTACGTCGATATTCATATTTTTTTGCCTACCCAGTCTCAAATCTCTGTGCTAGAGATGTGCCAACCCGAAAATATCTCAAACCGAATTGAACGGTTCGACCTATGTAAACCAGTTTCAACCCGGGTTGATCAAACCGAGTTGCTATGACGGTCCTAAACGTATTAATATTAATGTGGTATTCGGTTTGACCTGTCCGAGTCGATCCGTGAATTTAAACACCTACTTGTTCGGGTTTTAAACCTAAACTAAACTGTTTATAGGTTATTGTTACATTTGTGAGCGTTACCTCGGTAGCGCCATAGAGTAATAAGTAATTATAAATTGCTCACTATATTTAATTCAAAATTAAATTGCAAAACAAAACTACAAACTTTGTTGCAACGAGATAAGGTCTACTAATGGTCGCAGGTTCATGGTGCTGGTGTAATGGTCTTTGGCTTTTGAATATAAATATGGATGCTTACGTACAAATTTACAAACTTCTAAAATATATAGGGATGGTAAAGTTAAAATGTTACATTTCTTAAAGTAAGGTCTGCAACTATCATATTTTTTAATACTTGCGAGAATCCGTTATACAACGTTTTTGTAGTAGGAACAAGTCCATCACATCAGTGCTGTTACCCCACAATATGATCCCATATTGCAGCCAGGACTGGGTAAACGCATAATAAGCATTTGTGGCCATATTCAAGTCGGTAGTTTTTTTATATTTCTGAGGGCAGTCGGCTTTATCACGCGATAAGTGACAAGATAAGAGCGTCGTCTCGTTCTATTGAACGGTGTCAGCCAGTGACGGACGCCCTATCCTGTCACTTATCGTGTGATAAGGCCGACCATCATACGGGGTCATCAGGACTCATCCTTATAACGAATCTCGGGAAATTTGCACAGCTTTGAAAACAAGGAAGTATGCATCAGGCCAGGATTTGTATTAACGGATTCAAGTGAGTAATTCTGAGTAATGTGTGATACTTAAGTAAGTTTAATCAATAGATATTATTGAAAGACTGGCTAGCAACTTATCAGGTTATGAAGGCATTCGTTTCTTTTGTTGGCCTTTATCGTTTCTAAAACCTTTTAAGAAAAATCACGCATCATTGGTAGGAAATAATGAAAATGTAACTGTATACGTATGTCGAATACACCAGTTGCTCGGTGCGCGGATTGTAATCGCCCCACGATTTTAAGTAGGTAGGTATTATGTTTATGTTCTTCTACATACATATATTCAAATTATTTAATTAAAATAAAGAACCTGCTGAACTCGTAAGTAGAACCACCGAAGCGCATCAACCACCCGCTACGTCGCAGCTTAATTACATAATTGCCCCTTTTTGACGACGACGCCGGCACGACCGATGATTTAACACTTAATTCCATTCCAGCCCGCTGGCTTAAATGCATGTGCCGCGATTTCAAAAGTCCTAATTGGCTTAATGAATCATATTATAATCCCTTATAAGTTATTAAGAAAGCTCTTGATTTCATGTACCAAACATCTGTTAAAACACACACCAAACCTTTAAGTAAGTATGTTATCCCGTAACAAACACTAGATTTGTTACAGTATTAATATAGTGTCTATACTATATTACTACAATACAGTGTCAATAAACTTAACAAAGGCACTTACTATTACTACGATACTACACACACGCCTACGTATTACAGATACAAGGAGCGTAGGCGTGTGATTTTGCTATTATTATTTTCTTAGGCGTTACGCTTTTTATTGTATAGCCCTCGCTCTTTAACATGACATATTTACTGAATTAGAATGACGATGGCGTGTTGTAATGTTCCTTACTAAATTATGAATGTCCATGAAAGGCGCCAGTGTCCCTAGGGAGTTCGTGAATTAAATACGGACCATTAACTCGCCACGTTTCACAACGAGTGGCATTTATACTGGAACACATTTTATTTATGACTCCGTAGAATGGTGAATTAAACCTAACCAATAATTTAAAGTTTTATTTAAGCGTATAGCTAAGATCCAGATGCGGTAAAATACCATAATAAGTAATAGAAGACGAAACTGTATTGTAGTTCAATTTGTTAAATCAATTAAAAAGTTCATATATTATTACAAACGCTGTAAGAGTGCGTCTAAAAGATTCCAATAAACATTAGAGAAATTGTTTGTAATATTACAATCGTTAAAGTGTACTTTAACAGAATGGAATATTAGAGTACGTTACGTAGGTACCTACGAAATTTCTTGATTCCATACGACCTACGAAATTTCTTGATTCCATACGACCTATTCTGTAGTTCACTAACCCGCGTTTGATATATACAAAATACTTATTTCGAGTAAAATTATGGGGCAGCCTATATTGTAGAAATTATCACGGAAACTTCTTCCAAATTACTGAGTAGAACACCTATCCAGTTATTCGTATTCCTAATTCGAATATTGTTTAGATAAATAGTTATAATAAGCTAACTATCTAGGTATCAGACTAGCTCAGACTTCGGTGGTCGCATTATTGAAATCTCTATAAAGGTGGTCATTCTTTGATATTTTGTAGACGGCGTTTATTACAATGCAACTCTTGTTAAGTTTTACAACTACAAAAACCAGACATACTCAATAGATTAACAATGTCACAGAGAGCGTCTGAGCGTCTCGCCATCAAACGTAATAATTTGGCAGCAAAATCAGGTACCTACCTAACGTGTTTTATATTTAAAAAAAAAGCGGCCAACCCTAATAACAAATATTAACGCAACTGTCTTAGACTTGATATAAAAGCCATCACTACACACAGATCGATATTACAATACAAGCAGCGGCACCAGAATGGTCCAATCGATTGCATTGTGAAACTTTCATTAGACATGGCACTGGACAGTGATGGGTGAAGATAAACACGGAACTAGGTTAAGTAGAGGATAAAGGCTGCTGTTTCACAGGCAAATGAGATTTGGACTGCACTAACAGCTAACCGATTTGGTCTCTTGCCTTTGCAGGAATTCGTTCGAATACGGAATACAGGATTTATTTAACTGCTTACAACGAAAACATAGTTCTAAAAACAATACACGGAGAATACAGTTTATAATAATAAAAACATACATGTAATTTTATCTAAAATTCTGCAGAATGGAATAAAATTACTACGGGTTCAGAGATCAAATTCTGCTTTAGATGGATTTTAATTTTCTAACTAAGTTCGAGAATGAGCTCATAGGATTTACATAAGAGGTAGTACATTTTGTTATTTATTTAGCACTTAAAATACAAATACATACCATTACAAACTGATAAACAAGTAGGCATGTTGATACTTATACATATATAAGGTGTTAAATAAGACACTCACTGAGCATATTCTCACGGAAGCCGTGACGCTGATTTTCTGAGATATGGAAAAAAAAGTCAGACCGTAAGTTTGTAGGATGCATTTGTAAATATCATACACGATGCATTAAAAAGAACCCACAGGTTCTAGTTCAGATCTTGATAGGCAATCTCAAGATAAGCCAGTTACCGGTGATTAATTGGAATTCCTGCGACATGACTGATGAAGCTGGCTGATGGATCGCGGAAATACGATCGATAATTAATTGGCCGCAGTTACAGTTGACATCCTTTGCTTCAGTGCTTTGGCATACTTTGTACATCGTTCAAGCCACGAGGACGGGCGCCATAACGACTACAATTAAGCCCGACACTTTTGGTAGCTGACACGGTTTAGAGTATAGGTAGATTGTAGATTTCCACAGAGGAGCTACATCCGTTGCCACCATTAGGGACGAAAAGGCTCCTATGCAGCTAAATTAAGAACTGGTCTTAAACCGGCTGCCGGCTACCATAAACAACATACCAAATTTTGGCGGGTAATGGTTTATTTGCCGCAACCCCATACCAACTCGTTGCGGCAAATAAAAAGGGAACTATGACATGGACATCGAATGGTATATCGCTATCTGTCACGCTTATAGAGATTTGTGTACTACCATATCGCTCGGTTGTTCGTGCAGGTATTATTATAACTATAGCTTGTCCCACAGGTCTATGCTAACAGTTGGACCATTCAATCAGGGAAATATGAAGCAGGTAGCGCGGCGGCGGTCTCGGGTTTCGATCCCGGCAAAGCATTTATTTATTTGGAGAACCAACAGCTTTTATAACAACTTTGACATAGAAGCAGATAGCCAATTGAAGGATATCACTGCCACTAACAAAATGTGTTTTGTGCATGGGACAAAACGAGTTTGGAACAAGCTACAATCAGACTAAGTTTATTTACACCCTGAACGCAATAGCCTCTCGCATTCGTAATTGGGTCAGAGCACGCACGGATTGAGGATCTATTACTCTAAACGTATAGAACGGGAATCAGTTTTATATATGCCGCGCTTAAGGGAGGTAGGGCGCATTGGAATGACATCTCGCTTATATATGGAGCAGTCCAACTGAAGAAGTACCTCCACCTTATTTCTATAAACCGGCCTTTTGGCCGCAGCAATAACAACAGCCCTGCTTATACCGCCCGAGCTACCATCATACAAATGCGCTGTGTTGAGAGAGAACATACGTTTGTCTCTAGCAGTAAGTCAACACAACGAATCTTCAAATCAATAAAAGCAAGTCGGCAATGCGCTTGCGAGACTTCTCTTGAGTCACAAGCATCCATAGACTCTCTATGGTGACTCCGTACCATTAGACAGTCCGTATTCTTGTGTGCCACCATAAAAAAAAACAAAACCGATTCCACTGCAACAATCTTAGTCGAATAGCCTCACTAGATTTACTGCCAACGAGTTACTTTCATCGCCAATTTATCGCTTGATTCAAATCTTCTGTCGCTCGAACTTTGTCGCTCGCCTTCCATTGTATTTAAGTTGCCTCGCTGATGATATCATGGACGAAATTACTTCATTTGCTATTTACGAGCAAATAATAGGCTAGTTTGATCTGTGTCTGCAGTTATACATAGACTTGGGAGTTGGGTCGTAACTGATTTCGATTGTTAAAGGCATAACAATGCGGTGGCAAGCATTAGATAAGCAATGTTTCTGTAAACGGCCAAAACTGTCGAGAGCGATATATGCTGATATACAGGGTTTTTGCTCCATCGTTTGCCAAATTAAAACGGCAGGTAGCTGCTATCTTTTCCGGCCTCTAAAATATGTTTGTGTCCACTGGTATTTTTTTGTATTCTTTTAAAATAATTTAGAAATTTTCTATATGCTTACGCGTTTCAACTTAAATAAAAAAAAATAGGAAATGGTAGAGCCTAATTTTTCATTTTATTGCAATGTGTAATGTTGTACGGCTCTATCAAAGTCAAAATTATTTGCAAGTAACGTCTATTTATTTTTTTATTAACCCTCAAAAAAAAATTAAGATGCGAGGATTTCGTCTTGGGTAACTTTAATTTGCAATTTAAAAAAAAACTAAAATTGATAATGTTCTTAAAATTCTTTAAAAAAGTTCCTTAGTCTTTCCTCTTTCTAATGATGTGCAATAATGCCAAAGAACCTTAATTGAACTTTATTAATTTGCCAATTTTGTGTAAGGGACGCACTAGGCTCGTAACCGGCAAGCGATAAAAATCATACTTTCGCTAAATACGAGTAGTAGGTACGTAAGACTTGCAGATTGACGACTATCATACGAACGCACGCGTAGCATCTGAAAGGCTACCGCGAATCGAAAACGAACTTCGTTCGTGTATCTCCCTCTCTGTCGCACTTGCTATTTTGATACACGAACGAAGTTCGTTTTCGTTTCGCGGTAGCCACTCAGATGCTACGCGTAGAGATGCGCAAAACGTGTCACTGAAGTGAAAGGAGCGATTCATATCTTCATGTCGTAAAGATATGTATCACTCTTTTCGTTCATTTCGTTCAATTCGCTCAGTTCATCTATAGACTCCTAACAACTCTCGCTCAGTTGGTCTGTGGACTCCTAACAGCTCTAAATCACTCCCACACACAAGTATAAATGAGTGACTCACACATTGACATGTTTTTCTATCAGTAACGTAAGCGTGCACGCGTGAGTGTGAGATAGGTTATAGCTTCGACTCGTAAGTGCGAAGAGCGCAACCCACTCGTACATGAGTTGCTCGGTTGAGTTGAGAGCGGTAGAGCGGGTGAAGGATGCATACTGAACTGACATAGTGAGTTAGTGAGTTGTTTCATCCTTCAGTGAACGAGTGAGCGAGTGACATAAACGAAAAGATGCAGTTCATTTGAATCTCTCACTCCTGAGTTACACACCTCTAGCTACGCGTGCATTCGTAATGAAGGCCGTCAATTCGAGCAAGACTTGTAAAGACGAATTTATTGATTGAAATGATTAAAAATTGACTATTATTACCTACACTACTTACAGTATGTTATTTACATAAAAACCTGCTTATCGAATTTACTTGCCTGGTTGGCATCGTTAATCGTTTATTTGACGAAAGAGAGAGACAGCTGATGCATTTCTAAGCACGTGTCACGTGTGGTTTACAAAAAATATTGTACGCCGATTAAGAGCCTAGTCCGTCCCTTACACAAAATTGGCAAATTAATAAAGTTCCTTAAAGGGTTTTTGGCATTATCATATCAGCCGAAAGACGCCCACTGCTGGACATAGGCCTCCCCCAAAAAGTGCCACAATGACCGGTCCTGCGCCACCCGCATCCAGCGGACTCCCGCGACCTTTACCAGGTCATCAGTCCACCTTGTGGGGGGCCTACCCACGCTGCGCCTTCCGGTACGTGGTCGCCACTCGAGAACCTTTCCGCCCCAACGGCCATCGGTTCTACGTGCAATGTGCCCCGCCCACTGCCACTTAAGTTTAGCGATTCGGAGGGCTATATCGGTAACCTTGGTTCTGCTGCGGATAGCCTCATTTCTGATGCGATCGCGCAGAGAAACTCCCAACATAGCCCTCTCCATTGCTCTTTCAATGCCAATTCAAAGTCACCCTTGAGCCTTTTTATGAGGCCCATAGTAAGCGACCACGTTTCCGTGCCATACGTCATCACTGGCAACACACAGTGTTGCCAGTGTGTTGTGTTGTGTGTTTTTGGCATTATTGCACATAATTAGAAAGAGGATAGACTAGAGAACTTTTTTAAAGAGTTTTAAGAACATTATCATTTTTAGTTTTTTTTTTAATTGCAAGTCAGTTACCCAAGACGAAATTCTGGCATCTTAAATATTTTTGAGGGTTAAAAACAAAATAAGTAGACGTTACTTGCAAATAATTTTGACTTTGATAGAGCCGTACAACATTACACATTACAATAAAATAAAAAGTAGGCTCTACCTCTTCTTTTTTTTATTCAAGTTGAAACCCGTATAAGCATATAGAAAATGTCTAAATTATTTTAAGAGAATACAAAAAAAAATACCAGTGGACACAAAATTTTTTTGGAGGCCGGAAAAGGTAGCTAATGACCCAACCTACCTGCCGTATTAATTTGGCAAACGATGGAGCAAACACCCTGTATTTATTAGTCTACCAAAATTAAACAAATACATATTAGGGAACATTACACAAATCGAACTAGTCCTATATTAAGCTCAATAACTGTGTGTTATGGATACTAGACGATATATTTATTGTATATATATGATGATGAGTTTTAATATTTGCTTGAAAGTTATTTATGTAAAGTAATTATTACATAAATAACTTTCAAGCAAATATTAAAACTCATCATCACACAAATATTTGCCCTTACACGGGATTTGAACCCGGGATCTTTAAGGTTAATAAAGCTCCAGTGTCCATAACTTTCGGAAACACGACACGAGAGACAACTGTACGTCCCGCAAATAACTTAGGTTTGCCTAACTAACATTGCAAACTTTGAGAGCTATTGATAGACTACCCAAAGGTTGTCTGAAAGACGCTCAATAGCGATAAGACTGCCTATTGTGTAACGTTGTATAGCGTAAGGTCGTTGTGTTATTGGTGAGCAATAAAGGATATTTGCTTTGTATTGTTTTGTATAGAAGTCGATCGACGCTTGGAGGCTTTCCACAATCACGCAAACAATAAAATGCAACTTCCCTTATTTTACAAATCAAGAAAATACCAGGCTACTTTGACCTAAACTAAAGGCTACACAATTCACGCCACTCCCTTGTACATAATAACAGGTGCGCAATATACTACACAATGATCATTAAACAGCACACAATTTAAACAAAACCTCATCATAAGAATCCACAAACAATCTAAGATGAAATGAATATAGGACCGATAAAAACTAAACACGTGATTTTCATAACGGGTGAAAAAATATCAGTTGTTATTGTTGTCTAAAACCCTTGAACGACGTGTATAAGCGTGAGTCAACCTTCCAACCCGACATCTCATGGTCTCAATACTCTAGATTCAACGTTTGACATCCCATTTGCATCTTAACAAGACCGCTTCTAAGTCTAGCTAGTCAATAACAACGCTTCGATACGCTTACTCTTAGCCTAGCCACACGTGGAACAAAATGACGAGGTGTTTACAAAGGCGCAATGCACTGAAAATAGAAGTACCTAAAGTAGCAAAGCAATGCACTGCACCATTGCACCATAAAGAGAACCGTTAAAATAATCCCGATGGTAGTCGATTAATTCCAAAAATACTCGGGTATTAACCCATTCATTGCTCCGTACTTGATTCGTACATGCTTAAGTGTTACGCAATCGAAACGAATTTCGATGTGAAGTGGAAAGAAGATCATGTTTAAAACGTTGGTTAATGCTGAAAGAAAGTGTTTGAGTAATGCTGATCTATCATCAATATGTTCTCGAATCGATGAGATATCATTTCCCGTCTGGATTAAAAAGTCAGTCGTTAACGCAAATTTCATGGGATTGAGTAGCAAGTGGACGGAGCTACTAGGAGGAGTCGGACGACCTGGCTGATTGTGTGAGGCGACACTGGAGAAATCAACATAAGGGTCCCCGGTTCCTTTTTTATCTTTTTGGTACGGAACTCTATAAATGGCCAGTATGAGCGTCAGTTGTCAGTTCTCACGTGAAGCGCCGCTCCAGGCACCGCTTTGAAGGAATCATATTTAAATTCAAGTAGTAAGGCATATTGTGAAATCGTGAGGAAACCGGTCTAATCCCAATAAAGTCTAGTTTTCCCTCTGGGTTGGAAGGTCTCATCTCATGGCAGTCGCTTTCGTAAAACTAGTGGCTAGCCAAATATTCATATAAAAACATATGTAAAAGAAATACACCTTTTTAGTTAGCAAGTTTTATTGATAAAACAATGAAATAGACATATTTACGATAATCGTAACATTTAACCGAATTAAAGACAGAAATCAAAATGTCCACTTTTTCCGATTTTGACCTGCCACCCGTATAAAACCGTATACTGTATACGTTATTGCCCCATAAGAAGAATTGAATTCATCTGAGTTGTAGCCGGTGCAGCCTTCATAAAAAGTTTAAAGTATCTTAAACAATAAAAACACGTTAGAATTCTAAACGTTGCTTCTGGGTCAAAATCGTATGATACGATTTTACCCCATACGGTTCTTACCCAAGGGCTGCAAGTAGAAACATGTCACTCGCTACTTCACATAAAACGAAATACACGAGTAAAATTTATCTTAAAAAACAGCCAACGGTAATCAATTAAACATATATGTTTAGTTACTTACCTTATTAGTCATTCAAATTACTAATTGACATTTGAATTTCCGTAAAAATTACATCAACAACAGCGAAAAACAATAATAGCTCATATTGGTCGCCGCCGATGAGCGGCACGCGAGCGGGAAATTTGATAACTGAAATAGGCATGGTGTACGGTTGTACCCCGGTATACGGTTTTGTACAGGACTCCCCTACATACAATGGTTCCCTATTGTCTGTAATAAAGATTTCAATCATTCATTCAAAGTCTATCTTCAATCATTTTTTATAAGGACAAATAGCTTGTCAAGTTTATGACACTTAAAACTTGAAATTGATGCAAACTGCAGTACGACTCGTCTCAGAACCGGCGGAGTAAAGGATAACTTTTAATCGAATATCTCAAGAAGTTCAGACGTCTTCAGATTGCTTTTAGCGGGAGAATCATCAACCAAGACTAAGTAGCTGCTTTCAGGACAAACATAAAAGTGCATGCTCCAGCCGTCCTGGTTATATGGCCGCCATAAACACAGACATTGAGGCACCGGTGGCATTAATGGCTGCAATTCGCCGTTGTTTATGGCAGCTCGTGATATTGCCAATCCGTGCAATGGTCGTGAAACACTTGAATCTAGGAATTTAGTCTACTTCAACTTCATTATAGCAAATATTTGACGTTTCGTCGATGGCATCGCAAGTTTTCATAAGTGCCCATAATCACCATGTATCAAGTTCTTTCAGAATATTTTTTTCAGAATCAGTAAACTTTTCAGGAATGTTATAAAACAAGCCTAACCTAACCTAAATAATGGGTTCTAACGAATGACCTTTTAGCTGTAAGTACCTAAAAATTTAATGGTTTCTGAGTAAGAGAAATTCGATGAAACGAAAATTCGGCGAAACCACGCATTCGGTGAAACGATTGTCGGTGAAATAAGGGGGGTGTCCCCTTATTATCACTATTAACACTACATATATCTCTGTCGTACACGGAAAATTGTTTTGTTAGTCTGTAGGTACTAATATTATAAAGAGGAAGTGTCTGTGAGATTATATTAGCTTGTAAGTTTTTATGTAATGGGTGATCTCCGGAACCGCTCATCCAATTTGAAAAGTTCTTTCACCTGAATGTATAGAAAGGACTTTCTGGATAGTTATAGGCAATATTTTACCCCACGGGTTTGCCTATGTTCATAGCAATGCGAGGGTGAAGCCGCGCGGGCAGTTAGTCTTACATAAAGTGCTGTTAATCCTACAAATACTAAATGTAGATGTCTGACACTTTGGCTGTCAGATATTTCGCCGTTTTGTTTTTGTTTACATGCTAACACGCGTAGCGGATGGAATTTTTCTACACCATTTAGCACACCAGCAATTAGTATCAATCAAGCCCTTACCAAATCCGAAAAGAGTTCATCCAATACCGGAAAGCGTTTATCCATAAAGTTAGGATGTGGTACAGACAAGTCAATAAGCATCAGGATGTCCCTCGTTTTCTGACGCTTGGCTTTGTCAATAACTTCGCACCCATTTCGTTCCGGTCAAGGGCAACATGCGACTACAAAGTATTTTTACGGCCCTTTGGGGTTTGATGTGAAAAACGTACTTACGTTATATTTTAGTTAAGTGCAGATACGAGAGGCGAATTAAGGCGTTGACTATAGTCTGTTCGTTTAGGTATTTAAAAGAATGTAAACAAACAAAACCACGTGACTTGGTCATTCAGCCAATAAGATTGCTGTGAATAGCAACATTTTGTATCTATGGTATTATCTTATTGGCTGAAGTTTTGTTTGTTTATATTCTTTTAAATACCTAAACGAACAGACTATAGTTCTCGTGGAATGGAATAAAGAATCTCACATACATACAATAGACACTGAAAACATTACACTCCTATTCGTTGGGCAGTCGTGTTAAAACAAGCTTACTACTGTAACTCGGCGACCATACTTTACTGATTGGTAAACGTTAAATATGGCGCCGGCAACTTTCATCTCACGACAACGGACGGACAACTGTCAAACTTCCCATACAAACAGATTTTAACGGACATAACTTACGATTACCCGGTTTGAAACAACCTAATCGAGCCGTACTCTTTTGAGAGGAAGTCACATAAATTTAATTAGTTATTTGTACAAAAAGCATATATTATATAACGATTGCATAAAATACTATTATTCATTAAAATTGTATGCAGCCAATGACTGAAAGTAGAAAACATTGAGACAATAGTTTTCATTTAGACACTGGTAAAATCTTAAAATAGAAGATCACACAAATAACATTTCTACGGAATATTTAGGTCAGCCGGAATAAGAAATATACTTCCACAACTTGATAGGTACTCGAAAATTTTATTTGATACTTGTTATCCTGAAACATTTCGACAGTGGTGTCTTCTAAAGATGACTAGATTAGATTTAAACATTGTAAAGACTCGATTAGGTAAGAACACCGAATCAATAACCCTTGTGAAGTAGGTCAAGCCCCTTGGGTCAATGCGCGGATTCATATCAGTATCGAAGTGCAACGTCTCAACGTTCCAAAGATGGACTGGATCATTTTCTTAATGAAATATTATCATCGTTTATCATCAAAGCATGAAAAGACATTGCGTAACATCTTAAAAATTCACATTTGGTCGCGCACGGCTGTACGGTACAGCCGTGCGCGACCAAATGTGAATTTTAAGTGTACCGTGCATTTTTCCATAAGAATGACCTTCCACGAACGCTCCGGCCGTGGAATGAACTGCAGCGGTTTTCCCAAAGACTACGGTGGGGTTCTTCAAGAAAAGAGTGTAAACGGTCGGCAACGGGCATGCTGGTCCCCTGGAGTTGCAGGCGTCCATGGGCTATACGGTAACTGCTTACCACCAGGCGGGCCGTAGACTTTGTTTGCCACTGACCTCGTGTAAAAAGATACAAAGAAAGAAAACTTAAATGTACAACGGTAAACCTATCCCTAAGGGCTATATGGGATCTCTTTAGGTATGTGTGTACGTATATGTACGGCATAATTTAATTCGGATTTACGACTAATAAACTCATGCCGTGCGTGAAGTAACAGTTTAGCTGTAATTAATTAACAAATTTAACTATCAAACAGAACGACATGTATTTAATCGCTTGCGGTAATCCCGTATTACACATAGTAATAGGGTGCGGTCAAGGTCTTTCATTGTTGAGCCATTTAGGTGTCAACTAATCTTGGTTACATTCGACAGTCGAGTGTAATCATCTTATAAACATGTACCGAAACCTTAATCCGCTAACATAAGAGCGACGGGATATCTTTATGAGTAAGTTGTACGCACCCATATTTTTACACTTGACTGAACGTTTAGGTAATAAGGAAGGTCATCGCTTCTACCATGGTAGTTCTTCCATCGTCATTGCAATGAAACCTTAAGAACTCAAAGCTACGTTAGCGGTACCCAAGCTGTTTATATCAATACCATATCATCTGCATCGAACGAGATTAAAATACGTTTTCACACCTGCTATTTAGAAAAGAGTCATGATTGCCCTCAAATGAGAGATTTCACTCTTCATAGAAGTTGTGAAAAGCAGTATGTGCCACTCGGTAGCAAAATTATTTCCATCCATCTTGGACGTAAACACTTGAATCCCTCGTTACGCACAAGATTGAATTTTGTTATCACTCGCTACACTCATGGATTCTATTCTAAGATTAAATGTGCCGCACACAGGATTAAATGAACCTCGCTGTAAAATGTCATTTTGCTCCCTTGAGACACAATCTACTACATATTTGGGATCCTCAACTTTTGAGCAGACCGGCAATTTCATAGTTAGACAATTTATTAAACTCGAGTATATATGTATATATATATTTCAAAATATATATATATTTGGGGACATTCTTACACCAATCGACCTAGTCCCAAACTAAGCAAAGCTTGTACTATGGGTACTAGACGACGATATACATACTTATATAGATAAATAAATACTTAAATACATAGAAAACATCCATGGTTCAGGAACAAATATTCATGCTCATCACACCAATAAATGCCCTTACCGGGATTCGAACCCGGGACCTCGTCGTCGAGGCTTCGTATGCTGGGTCACTACCAACTAGGCTACAGAGGTCGTCAAAAGTATAGATACTTATCGCAGTATAAATACTTATAGCGCACAAACAGGGCCTACCCAATTAAAGAAGTACCTTCCTGATTGAAGTACCTGTCCAATTAAAAGAGTTAATCCACCCCACCCACGTCCATTACGTGTCTACAGCGTTAAATCGTCGCTCAATGTAACGCACGATTTTGCACCTTATGCCCTTGTAATAAGGCGATATATGTATATATATGTTTGACATTGACTGTGCATTGTTTATGGCGATTGCGCAACGAATCACATCAGCGCCGACGCAGCCTTGGCAGTGACATTTGCTATTTAATTGTATCGTTCTGAGATAACGGGCCTAGTGCATCCTGTGATAACGTTTGGAAAAGAACCTTATTGCAAAAGCCCTAAGGGTTATTGCCGCACCTTATTCTAAGATGCACTAATGTTCGATTTACAAGAGTGCACAGTTGGTCGTATGCTATGACTTATTATCGATGGTTTGTCGAAGGAGCTATAAAACTTCGAGTTACATCTTAAGATTTATGAAAGTTACCTACATAAATCGGTTGCAATGGAATTGTAGCTAGGAAGCGTATTCACAATCGTGTTGTCAACAGAGTAACATTCAGAATGGAAACGGGGTTCCTTCAGTATTTTCAGCGCCGAGAGAACGTTAAATAACGAACCTAGAGAAATTATGTACCCTAGTATCACCATTCGTTATTATTTAGACTACTAGCTTCCGCCCGCGACTTCGTCTGCGTGGACTCGGGATAAAAACTATTCTATATTTTAATCCAGACTATAAACTATCTTCGTGCAAAATTTCATTCAAATCGGTTCAGCCGTTTAAGCGTGATTGAGTAACAAACATCCAAACATCTAAACTTTCGCATTTATGATACTAGCTTCTGCCCGCGACTTCGTCCGCGTGGACCCGGGATAAAAACTATCCTATATTTTAATCCAGGCTATAAACTATCTTCGTGCAAAATTTCATTCAAATAGGTTCAGCCGTTTAAGCGTGATTGAGTAACAAACATCCAAACATCTAAACTTTCGCATTTATAATATTAGAGCGTTTCTCAAAAAAAATGCCACTACATTTTTTCGGAGATTTTCTGCAACTTTTATGTTATTTCTACTCAAAATCACGATGTCTTTCCATCCCAATAGGAGAAAAAAAGTGTCCCAAAATGTTCATACGTTTTTGAACTTTCCTATTGTGTTACCACCATACAAAGTGTATGGTAAATGGTAACACAATAGGAAAAATATCTTTGGGACAGTTTTTTGTCCTACCAGGGTCGAAAGAGCTCCTGATTCTGAGTGGAAATAGTAAAAAAAAAAATCCTAGAAGTACAATTAATAATAGTGGCATTTTTTTTGAGAAACGCTCATTAGTAGGATTAGTAGGATTATAGGTTGACTTGGTTAGGGGACTT
Source organism: Epinotia bilunana (assembly GCA_947049275.1). Taxonomy (NCBI): domain Eukaryota; kingdom Metazoa; phylum Arthropoda; class Insecta; order Lepidoptera; family Tortricidae; genus Epinotia; species Epinotia bilunana. The sequence goes on along the minus strand of OX346275.1, from coordinate 7,704,615 downwards.
CATATCACAATCGGAGGGTCAATCAAAGAAAAGAAATATGTCAATTTTTTCATGGATTCGTGTAAACACATCTTTCACGTTTTCCACATGATTATCATATATTCGCAGCTAACCATCATAGCTGGCCATTCCGCTATCCGCCGCCTGCGGATCGACCCTCAACTGGGGAAATGCTTTTACGCGTCCCGCTCGTCCGTGGAAGCCAGGGCGTGGGCGGGTATGAAGGACTCGCAGGAACCGCCCGGACTGCCGTCTAAAACCCCACGGTGTTCCAGCTCGTCCCCATGGTGCCGGATTACGGGCACACTGAAGCACTCTTCCGCGACCCAGTCTTACCACCCAGCTTAACTAAATAGTATAAAACAAAGTCGCTTCCCGCTATCTGTCCCTATGGTATGCTCAGATTTTTAAAACTACGCAACGGATTTTGATGCGGTTTTCTTTAATAGATAGAGTGATTCAAGAGGAAATATAATATAGTACCCGTGCGAAGCCGGGGTGGGTCGCTAGTTCACTATAAATTCTTATTTACATATTTTTTAATTTATCTGAGGTAGAGTTTCGGTTAAGTTACCGAGTGAAGGGATTTAGGAAAACATAAATATCTACAATAGTTGGGATCCTATTTCTAACCGACAAACGTTTCACCGAATGTATTGTTTCGCAGAATTTTCATGAGATACCTATTGATGCTGGGGACTGTACTTAGGTATACACGTTTCCCACACTACGTAATAAATTACTGTGTAACAAAATGTTATTGTGCGAACGATTAACATAAATATTCAAAATACAATTGTTATGGCCGCTCCACACGATGGGCAGGCTTGCTGGCCCACTAGGCTGGTGCAGCGTGTAGAGAGTGTAGTGGTGTCGGATGGCTTAGGGCACGGCGGGATGGCGATGGGATGACCGCGGTGTCGGTTTTTCGGCCGCACATCAAAAGGAGTGGGCCAGCGATGGCGGTACGCATCTACACGTGCGCCATTCCGAAGTGCACGGTCGACCGCGGTTGAGTGTGGACGTTCGTGCTATGTATTTTTTAAATCGAAAATGACGTGTACGGAGTTTCAATCTAACACGAATAGCAAAATGCTCAATGCGAGGCTGAAACACTATCTTTTGAAAAAATCGTACTATTCCATAGCAGAATTCGTGCAAGATCAATAAAATTGTAAATTAGGGATAATTAACGTATTTTTAATCATGACACAATTATGTAATTTGTGTAAAATTATTATTGTTACTTATGTCATAATATAATATAATCTTATTTTTAATTTTGACATTGTTACCTGATAATGAGAAGATAATTTGTTCTTATGTACCTAATTTGTGTAATTAATGTAATTTTACCTTTACCTATGTGTTCAACACAATATCCATTGTTATGAATAAATAAATGAAATGAAATGTACGTGGCCTCAACACGAAACAATAAAGATTTTAGATTATATAGGGGAGGAAGCGCAATATGTAAATATTAGGTAAATTGCCGCAGCGGCTAATGCTTCGACGTCCATCTCGCAAAATTATTCGATCACAACTGAATGTCGCCATCGTGTAGTGGCGTTCAACCATCGCATGGCCATAGCGCTGGGCCATAAGATGGGCCATCATGTATAGGAGCCATTAAACGTACCCATGAAACATGCGTGTCAACAAACGATAGATAGCTTTAACAAAAAGAACATTAGCATTGCACCTGTAATTAAGTAACAACCATCGCATGAAAGCCATCAGACTATTATAAATTTATAATGGTCATAGTGAAACATCATGCAACCAGTGTTAACAAACAAATATAGAACTTTGCTATTAATAGAATAGACCCAAATGTCAAAGGTAGTTTTTAATCGACCATTACGACGTTTGTTTTGTTGATAAACGAAGGCTATGTAAAGGCGGAGCACAAGGTTCTTTATAGGCACAACCTACTGATGTTGTATGAGAGAGAAATGGGACATTAATAGAGATTTAGGATCTAATTTATGTTGCCCCTTCCTGAATACAAACAACTTGGGAAGACGGGAGCATTAAATACGCGCCATTTGATTGAGACCAAAACTATCGCAATCGAACAGTCAAAAACTTGTTGCAAAGCCTATACTATATTTCCGGTATTAACCAAAAATATTATTACGTACTACGTCCATATAACGCGCAGCGTATACCATTATTAATAACCACAAATTTAATTCCTGTATCCTTGGGTATTTTTAGTTTATGTTCGATTCTTCATCACTAGATATTCAGTATCGTATCCGTATGTCTAATGGATTTTGTGCTACATGTCTTACTGTGTTCCAGTAGCAACGGAATCTCCACTCGAGTTCGATTTTAAGGTCTGACATCACCAATAACATTATTATCTCAGAGCAGAAACCAGTCCACTGCCAAAATGATGCATAACTTCCGACCGGCGAACTTCAACTAGTTTCATGTTTCAAAAACAAATCATTTATATTTGTTCGACTAGAATATGTCAAAAGTTGTTATTTTCTGCGCAACTCGACACATTTATTTGACTAATTATACAAAGTCAAACAGAAACACGAGCCAGCCAAAACAAAGGACAACAGAACATAATACCAACTACGCCTACTTATCTTCCTACCCACGGAGTTAGTCCTAACTTATGATGACATAATGTTGAGAGACTCGCAAGTGGCAGATGAAGTATTGTTGCTTGAGTCTGAATGCGGTCTGAATCTAGGACAAGTTCCGCTCAAGGCGGTGGCGGCGGCGGTACTGATACTACTGATGATTCAAGTGCAGATTTATCTCCAGATGTTCGCGACTGTAGTTGCGTCACAAATTCTTTCAATACTACTGGGGCAGCGTGGGGACTACTGTTCCCGTTCCCTCTCATCCATGAGAGGAGGCCTGTGCCCAGCAGTGGGATGTGTATAGGCTGATTTATTATTATTATTACTATTCGGAGCAGGATGCAAGGCAATCTGTTCCAACTAAAAATTCCGATGCGGCCTAGTTTCGCGTTTTATGGTCCAACAAACAGCTGCGTTTGCTCAACAAAAGTTCTTTTTAGGACAATGGCTCCATTCTGTAGAGCTTTGTAAACACAGGGGCTTATAGGAAGCGTCTGGCAGCCTCTAGTAAAGGTTTGTTTTGCTTGAACGGCATGTAGGGTTATCCGAGTTCAGGTACTTTCGTGACTGATACATATTGACGACCTATGTAGCCTAGTTGGTAGTGACGCTGCCTGGGTTCGGATCCCGGTAAGGGCATTTATTTGTGTGATGAACACGAATATTTGTTGGATGTTTTCTATGTATTTAAGTATTTATATATCTAAGTATATACTCGTATATCGTCGTCTTGTACCCCTTGCTTATTTAGGTAGTTTGGTTAGCTTTGCTTAGTTTTTGGGACTAGGTCGATTTGTGACGTGTGCGTGTCAAAGTTTTTTTTTTTTAAAATAATTTACTTTAAAAACAAAGTTTTAACCGACTTCAATTTAGTACTCCGCCAAGCCACGAGAACATTTCTTTTCCAATTTACCTCATGAACTGATTTCCGAGAGCAAATGCGTTGATTATTACAGAAAAAAACCCAATCGCTGTATGTGACCCGATAATATTTGAGGACTTCCGTCAATTTCACAAGGATCACCCTTGGCACTTCATTAGTTGCTATTTCAACGGAATCTTATCAGAATCTGTGATATACTTTTGTACTTTTAAGTACATAATTGAGGAATTCCATAAGTCATCTGTGGTCTTCATCATCAATTCCACTCCACCAATTTATGATTTCCGGATGTAAATACACGAGTTATAATAGAATATACCAAAATCACTACACGCGTGCCTAATATAATTGAGCAGTTCCCTCAATTCCTCATGGATCCCATCATCCAATTGAATTTTCAAAAAAATGGGACCCACTTGGAAGCATATACTTACAAACAAAAAAAAATTTATGAATCGGCTCATCAATGACGGAGTTCTGAGGTAACAAACATTGAAAAAAAACAAAAAAAAAACAACCGAATTGAGAACCTCCTCCTTTTTTTGAAGTCGGTTAAAAAGTATCTCGTTTTTGCGTACATTATATCTGCGATCTCTCTCATTCATTATTTCTGATGCTTTTAAGTCCACAGTCATCTCACTGGAGCATCAAATCTTACGGTGGGTTTAGAAACAAGCTTGCCCTAGATTTGTCGCTAAGAAAACTTGATAGATCATGGCAGAATTCTAATAAATCGTCCGCTTGGTCTAAGTCAAAAACCCGCCATTTAAGTATCCACTGTAGTGTCCTTGGCAGATTTCGCGAGACGTACATCTATCTTCCGTCGTATAATCCGACATACCTTAAGGGCCGAATCCACAGGTCCAAAATGTGGACCTCCTCATATCCCAAAAACCGGACTCGAATCGGAGATTTCACAGACAGACACGTAGATACGCTTGTTAATCTTATAACACCCCTTTTTCGTCGTAGGTTGACCCCTTAATACAGTGCTCAGCAATAAATAGTATCAGCATTTAAGTAGTATTCGCGTGATGGTTTAGCAGTGCATTTGTGGTATGTGTGGCATCACTCGCCAGCATTATGTGGACTGTGGCTTTTATCCACGGCTTGACGAACTTATCGCCCAAGTTTCTACTAAGTTCGCCCATCCATCACGGAATAGACAAAAAGGCTTGCGCTACTTCTCTATTTGTTTCTTTTAAGCCACTTTGTACGAGGTCGTAAAGAAAACCCGAAGACAAACACATTAGGTACAAAAGAAAGTCTTCTACAGTGTAAACAAGTTTTACTTTAGGTATGTACATTGTTGTCCTGCAGGCATTGGCAGGTATAGTTCATTGTTTTATGTTTCAATTAAGAAAAAAGAGTAACTAAACGTTTAAAACCCGAAGTGAAAAAAAGCATCGTCTCTACAACAGGTTCAGTCGCTTTTAAAGGATTAAAAAGCCCCGAGCATTCTTTCTTTTGTCGTGGTAAAAATTTATTTCACCCACGCCAATGTGGACAATGTGAGCTTTAAGCTTCATTAATTGCTGGAAAGTTGACTGCAATTAGGGAATTAATGGCCGCTATTAAAAGCTCAGCAATTCAACAACGGCTGAGGTAACCATGCACGGATGATTTAGTGCTTTGGTAACTGATTATTTAGGATTTCTTGGCTTTTGTTTAGGCAACTCTTTCTGTCAACATCTTATAATTAAGTATGACAAATAAGGCTTCTCACAGACAGGCGCGGCCTTGTCGCGGCGGTTAATAGTCAACTTGTCATTAGCTGTCAAATTTACTATAGGCCGCCACCGCAGGCCGCGCCAGCGTGATTCAGGCCTTAGCAGTAAGTTTGTCTCCTGCCGCTGTTTAATTTCAGTCAACCTCTTTGAAGTGGTTCTTTCAACCCAAATACTTACGTAATTAAATAATTTCGTAAATTAAGCTGCTTAAAAAAGGAGGTTCCACTGACCATCTTGTTTAAAAAACGGATGCTATATGTATCGAAAGGAATCGAAAAGGAAGACGCGTCTAGTTTCGCTGTAAGCTGGTTTCCTAAACATAATATAGGGTTTCTACTTGGAAATGATGATGAAGACCACAGATGACTTATGGAATTCCTCAATTAAATATGTACTTAAAGTACATCACAGATTCTGATAAGATTCCGTTGAAATAGCAGCTAATGAAGTGCCAAAGGTGATCCTTGTGGAATCGACGGAAGTCCTAAATATTATCGGGCCACATACAGCGATTGGGTTTTCACCTCATCAGGTCACCATATCAGCCGAAATATGTCTTCTAGGGTATAGACAAATATTACAAAATTAGTCCACATTGAGAAGGAGTGAGGCGCTCACTCGTGGACCGCTGACCTGTCCGCAGAATAATAGTTAGTACTACTTTACATTGAATGTGTAGCATGGTGAAGTACACGTGTCGCAGCGAACCTTTACCTATGACAGTTGTACTGAGATGACAGCTGTCAGAGGGATCAAGATTCGCCGCGATACGTATAGAAGGTTCGGTTCGGAAGGAAAAGAAGAAATACCTACCTAAACTGTTAACAAAGCGTACTTGTATTATTTACAAGGCATTTATTTAATGTTCCCGATTTCGAAGTCTATGTACGTAGTTTGTACACACCTGTATTCGCCTACCAACAAATGGTACTGTATTCGGTTCTTAAGTGGCTTGCTAAGGCTTTTACCGGTTGAACAACACGTCAAGTAGCGTGCCCGTGCTATCCCAAAACAACATAAGACATAAGTCAACACTATGCGTGCTTACGCAGCATTTCGGCGCGTCCTGCCCGTTTGAAACCGGTTGTGCATCGGCCGGCGGCGCGGCGCGGCGTTGGAGCCTCGAACATTATTACCAACCTCTTTCGAACCAGTATTAAGTGTTACCTCTATAGTTGTTACCAATCCGTGGCTCAGGTTATAAGTATAGTGGTGGATCCAGATGTTGTGATTGTGAACATGATAGCAGCTAAGTGCGACGACTGAATTGCCGGCGTCAAATTCCCTTCGCTTAAAAGGGGTTTCTAATGGCGCTTTAGCTTGAATGACTGTTGTAATGGGTGATTTGTCATTTCTTAAGTTTCATACGTGTGCCACAGTATAATGTGGGGGGTAATTACAATACCTGTACAATTATATGCCAAAAAAATGTCTTTGGCAGCCCGACAGCACGAAACGGAGACGCGGCAGGCCCCGTCGACGATGGCGTGACGAGCTAGACTCCTTTTTGGAGGATGGAAGGATGGCCGGAGACTGCTCAATGACGAGAGGGTTTGAAAAGAGGGCCTTTGCCCAGCAGTGGGACACCCAGGAAAAATATATTACGTTCATTTCCAAGACGGATGGATTCCCTGAAATTGTGTACTTTTCAGGATGTTTTGATAATAATCATTTAGGTTTCAATTATTGCAGACTGGAACTGTTTACCAATTCTAATTAGACTCCACTAACACAACTAACACAACCCCCGTAGCGAATTATCCCTGCTGCATTTCCTTCTGATACCTACAAGACATTGTAAGACGCGTTTGTCTATAATCGTTTCGTTGTGTTGCCAACAGCTTCAAACCATGTTTTTAGCGTGAACTCGCTTCGTTCCCTAATAAAGCTTGCCCGTAAAGACCACTTCTAACACGTTAGACGTTACTTAGCTGATTAGGATTCGACGGCGAAGCTCGGCTGAGTCACCAGTCACTACACCGCACCGCACTTGACAGGTTAAGGCCGCAACTATCTATATAAATCAATGGCAATTACGTCTTTGTTAAAGTGAGGCAGTGCACAGGGTTGGCAGACTCGTATGCCCACGCATGGATCGCTCGACTCGTTTGCTCGATTACATACTATTATTCAACAATTTGTGTAAGCAGTTACCTGTTATTCCTCAAAGGTGCCCGGTCACTTTGTAACCATTTAACCGTATTTTATCTAGGTAATGTTGACTAAACTTACAACGGTTTTGTTAAACATGGATCACTGTTATCTTGCTGCGACCGGATAGAATCGGGTATTACCTGTAATTAAACATACGACATATTAATCAAATAGCCCTTGAAATTAACATGGTAAGTAAGTATGCTAAAGGAATAATTACAATGATTTACATTGTTTTTAAGGTAATTGACCGCTAGTGTAACATGCGGATACGATGCCCTACGAACCAGGAACGAATTTTCGAATTAGGTTTTTTTTTGAGGGGGTGATTATGTGTACCTCCACTGCCGAAGGGAAGTACCTACCATTTTTCATCAACATCATCATCATATCCGCTGAAAGACGTCCACTGTTGGACATAGGCCTTCCCCAAAGAGTTGTTCAAGTGTATGAATATTGCGTATTTTTTGGCACGCTCTGTAGCCAAAACGGTTTGACGGAGTTTGAAATACTGACGCATGATTCCATCTTTGGATTCGTGTAAACTGTGAGAGCAATATATACATATACATATTTACGAAAAATACCCTTTTTTTATTCAGCAATATCTGAAATCGACATATGTATTAAGGATTGGCTTTACCCGAGTCTGTCGCCGCGAATACAGCAGCGTCGCGTCTTATGCGTCACGATTTGTTTTACATTTTGCTGCGTAAACGCGTCAGCGATGTGTCGACCCTTTACAAGCCAGTTGGCAAATATCAGGCTTGTAATAACAATTTAGCTCTTATTTGCAAAATGAAAATGACCGACCTTTAACTCCAGCACAGAAATGCAAATACTAGCGCTGATGCCAAACAGCTTTTCCCATCATGTCGCCACGTCGTACAATATGCTAATTCTAGATAAACAGCCTCATCTAGATCTTGTGGCGACCTGACTGTCTGCCATAAATATCTGCACAATTTACTACCTTGTCGTTTTAATTCTATAGAGAATTTCTTATAGCTGCTTATTAGTTATTACTGACTTTACAGCGACAAAGTGCCAAAGTGTGCAGTGATGATGGTGACTGGATAAAATCGATAAGCAGTCTAGTCAAGATCTTGAGGTAAAGTGAGAATATCAATACAATTCGCAGAACAGAGAATCATTGGGTTAAGGGATAAAACCCGCCTTGGATAGCTTACCAATATGGTCTTAAATATTTATCCTCAATAAGAAAACTATATTAGCTAACATACTTTAGTTACAGAAGTAAATTTCTGCGCTCTGCGCAAGTCTTAATACGTGACATGCACTAAAATACATTGATGTTCGGATCCTGCAGACAATCTGCGTATTAACAGAGCAACAACTGTATACTCGAACCCTATTAAGCAGCGTAAACCCGCCTCTATATAAGGTGCTTCCAGACGGTCCTGCAAGCTATTAGATCAAGTGAGAATCCCAAGGTCATTCATCTCCCTCTCGCATATCTCGCCGTGTGGTTGCGTCTTTAGTCACCACAAATGCAAGAGAGCCAACATATAGTATCGCGCGACAGATGATGTCGCGGTCCCTAGCTGACCAATTTAAGATAAATACGGGCCGATAAACACCAACATAAATAAAACCTGAAACAGACTTGCGAGCCCTGCGGTGGCAGTTAATGTCGAATTTACTATTGACCGCCCTCGCAGGCCAGGCTGTGAGAGGTTAAGCCTACTGTCGCTACACGCTAACTGAAAAACCGAAAAAGTAATCGTTTATTAAATTTAGCTCCAATAGAATCACTTAAGTATGGCAGGCTAGCAATTCCCGAAAAACTCAATTAAGACAGGACTATAAAAATGGAGGTGTATTTTTTGTGGAGTATTTTCGGACGGGAGATATTAGGTTCTAGTGTTCTTTTTAATTCCAGAACCTTTTTTATATAACTAGGCTTATCAAATTTTACTTTTGCTCCTGTCATCATGATTACCTATAGGTAAAACACTCAAGTAAAGCCCCTCGTACATGCAGCGGGGACGTGTTCGAATAGGCATTCGTTATAGACATAGACATAGAAAAACTTTATTTAACATCCCATATTAGACTTAAGATAAGACTTAAAACCTATACAGTACGGTACGAAAGGAGACAAAGCAATGTGTGATGCTAAAAAGGGGCTAGACTCAGCATAATGTTGCAGTGAGTACACCGCAACGCTGGTTTTCATTTAGACCCTTACATAAAATAAGCTTTAATAATAACATAAATGTTAGACAATTTAAAAGGTATGTAATGTCTATTCGATGCGCTTTACTTAAGTTTTTTACCTATAGTATAATACCTATCATAAGTGGTGGGTAACGGAGATCGTCTTAAATTTTAATTACGTTTCAGACAACATTAAAATGTTTTTCCTGTTCTGTAACCGTTTTAGATTGCAGTGACTGTCTACTTAGGCAGCAAAAGCCTGACTAGAAAAAAAAGTCCGTGGTTTAAACGCGCGCTGTCGTTACCACCCGTCAGGGGAATAAATTGACAGTTCGATCGATTCGGGATGCCGATGCGTCGAGTTGATGACAGCAATGTCCTTGACAATGAAAGGGTCACGATGGAAATGGAACGTAATGGTAAGCATTTGGAGTCAAATTAACACGGCCGAGTGTGGACCATCAAACCTCGCACGTAAATGCGCGCTTAACGAGTCCCTCTATAAATCTCCAGGGTGGCTGAGATAATGAGACTCGCCATATTGCTTTTTTCAGCTATTTCATGCCTACCGTAATTAAGGATTTTATTATCTTCTTTCTATTTTTACATTACTTTCCTGTTCTCAAATGAAACTAGTTTTAACTGCCTTCATGTATTGGTGGACAAAAAAGGGCATCACATATGGCATACTAACGCTACCATATGCATTGGATGACGTCAGAGACCACAGATGAAGTGCCATAATAAAGTGTAATCATAATCATGGTAGAGAAAACCTCAAGCGTCGATCAATCTTAGTTGTCAAGCATTTAGGTTGATGGATGGCTTAATACCACAGATAATGCTCGCAAGTTTAGACAATGAGCGCAAATCAACTTTCTCTCTTAATAACTTCAATTCAGTAAAAAGCAAGCGCTATCAACAAAGTTGTCAAATTAAACAAATAACATATATTAAACGTGCGGAACGAAGAAGTCACGATTTTCGTACTCACGGAATTTGAAAAGCCCGTCGTCTGATGGTACACAAAGGTAGCGGAAACTTCATGTCAGTATTGGAACGTTGGAACCCTACAGTTCTGTTGGAGCGGTCGCTACGTAACTGTATCTAATGCCTTTCATGAACTTGTAATGGATACTGCCATACTTTAGAGGCACATATACAGCGTGGAACGGAACCATGGACTTTCCAGCAAGAGGATAGTTTAGCGTTAGTGCTTACAATTTTCCAAATAAACTATGCTAATATTTCTGATTTGACTTACTTGGAAGAGTTCATCAAGCTTTTGTGTAAAAATCTGCATACAACTCTAAAGGAGAATAAGGTCAATGCCATCAGTGGTGGTCCATGGGTTGAGATACAACACCAAGAAAAGTGAACTACTCGTTTTTAAGGCAGGCAATAAAACACCTAGATTTGTACCACCAGTTAAGGTAAATGGAGTAGCCTTAAAAAGAGTCAATCAGTTCAAGTACCTTGGCCACTGGGTCACTGACGATCTCTCGGATAACACTGATATAGAACGTGAGCGAAGGGCGTTATCGGTGAGGGCGAATATGTTAGTTCGGAGGTTTGCCAAATGCACGCGTCCTGTCAAAATAAAATTATTTCGAGCGTTTTGTCAGACTTTTTATACGTGCAGCCTCTGGACCAAATATTCGCAAAAATCGCTAAACGCCCTTCGCGTTCAATATAATAAAGCGTTCAGGATGCTGTTGGGACTGCCGAGACACTGTAGTGCATCAGGTATGTTTATGGAGGCGAGTATAGATGGCTTCAGGTCACTATTACGGAAGCGAGTAGCATCACTGATGCGGCGAGTGAGGGATAGTGACAACAGCCTCCTAAGCAGCATTCTGGAGAAATTTTACTGCTCAGTTATAAAACACTGGAATACAATACACATGATACCCATATTCAATGTAAAATAAATGTACAACATAATTAACTATTATTATATTAACGTAGTCATGTAAGCGAGCAAATGTTACTAACAACGCTATGGATGTTTTATCTGAAAATAAATGATTTTATTATTATTATTATACAATCTTTTAAGGGATGACAGGAATTACTGTTTTTTTTGTTTGCAATATTTGTGTAATCTTTACTATTCGATTCTACTGCCCTTATCTGACAATATAATTTCTTTAAGGTTCATGCAAAACACCTAGATATGGACACCCTGTATATGGACAGTATGTTGACTGGTATAATTTTACAATCATTCGTTTCAAGGTGCCAGTGACGGGCTGCGCATTGAATAATGTATGTACACTTCAGATTAATAAATCGCGGTAACAGTAAATGGTATCTGCAACAATTTAAATTCGAATCGATATAAGCACTTGGCTGTTCATATTCCTGATTTTTATTCCGTATCATTGGATAGTGACTGACATAAATTACAGATTTTTCCAGTTTCATTAGGAGTTTAATAGTATCCTAATTTTGTCATTCAGAAAGTTCTTTCCGTAGGTCTAGAAAGCAAAAACGTGTTAACCAAACAGCTTGATAGGTTGAAGTAGTGGTCCAATGGTATGTATAGAGTATAGCAAATAGTGATACCAGTGTATTATGCACTGTCAAGTTGCTAAATTAAATTCCATCAAGAGGTAATTGCAAGTGAATTAGAGCACCGTTTCTGACTCCAAATTGGAACGAATAATTATAGCTATCTTATGCATTGCCTACTTAATAACCCGCCGTGGTCATTACCGGCTTTCTAGTGGCGCCATTGAAAATGCACCAGCCGCCCATTTAATGGTGACCTCTATGAATAATAATTTCCCTTCGCTTAGGTTTTAGCGATGAAGGCGCGGAGATGTAAGGGGGATCTGGTTACACTGGTAGTGTGCTCAATGAAGTGAGTCACTCAGTGCTATTACCCGCTTCGGAAAACGAAAGTGTTTGGTCATCGAAAGTGCTTGTCTATTATTCTCCGAGTAACATGTTCTCGGACAAACGACTTTGATTGAGAGCGCACATTGCTGTTTGAACTTAAGATGTCTTCTGTTGGCTTTTTGTTTTCACTTTCCGAATCAAAGGCCTTTGATCCTTGTGATCCTGATCTGGCTGCCGGTGTAGACAAATGTTAAAGTATGACATTTGAGCTTATAATACAGGTATTTCTTTATTAGACAGAGATTTCTTTAGTCACCAAAAGACTTTTTAGTTCAGGTAAAATTATGAAAATCGTTTAATATAGCCTCACCCCTAAAAAGCCCCTACCGGGATTATGCCTATAAATAAGCCTGTCTGGGCCTAGTGGTCCATTCTAAATATAGTCAAGGACTTTTGAAATCTGGTGTGTTGTTCACAGACGAACTCCTATAACCAAACGTTTTTATAATAATTTATTTTGAAGTTTTTGAGGTACAGTCTTAGAATGAATAGGTTCGTCACTTATGGACCGTTAAGGTGCTTTGAAATAAGGTCGAAAATGGACGAATCTTTTCATTCCTCGACTATATACCTAGTCCAAGTTTTGTACAGATAAACATACCTAGTTTTGCATGCCTTAATTCTTTATTCAGAGAAGTATTTCAATATTTTAACTAAGTTGGCGGAGCTTTGAATATAATTCTGAAGAATACGAAGTCTAAAATTCTTTCTCCTTCGTCTCAATGAATGCAGAAAAATTGAAAACAAACCGGAGCTCGCTCGTTCACGGCACTCTTCACGGTATTTTAATTTTATGACGCAGGTGGTGCTGGTGCCATGGTTGTTTTCTTTGAAATAACGGAACCATCCATACTATAATAGTATAAATGCGAAAGTGTGTTTGCTTACAGGGTGGTTGCGTAACTTTTCGAACGAAATACAAACCTTTGACATTCACCTTCATCATTTATGACAGTTGATACGTCCTTAACGCTCGTGAAAAAGTCACGATTAAACCCTTGAACTGATTAAGATAATAATAGTTCTTTGGTATGGAAAAAAAATTGAGTCTCGGAGGACATAGGATACATTTATGACCCGGACTACGCTACATGCTTTCGGAATCCCTGTCCCTCCCCGCCCCTGCTTCCCCTGGATAACAGAAATGACTGAAATGATGAGTTTGTATGGGGATACAATCAACAAGTTGTAGCGTACGAAGTCGCAGCCATAGCCTATCCATCCATATACTCCTATACATATACTTACCCAATATAAATTCCATAGTACAATTACCATTACATTACACCAATCATGCAGTTGACCTTTCAAAGAGAACTCTGATTAATTCGTATTCCTATTAAGCTAAATCCAAAGAGAAAGGATAGATAGCAAAGTGTGAGTTCGCAATAATAATTTATTATCTCTATCAGATGGTGGCTCCTCAGCAGCTAATGAAACAGGGGTCCGTAGAAAGCAACGTTCTAATCTTATCCTTGCACATGGGTAGTTGTACTCAAGAAGAAGTTCTACTGAACTTTAAACGCAATCGAGCGAATCGTATCACATAGAGGCAAATTAGGAAAAGCTGCCAATTACAGTAGGCAGCTTATTTCATTGTTTGTTTTTGCCATATACCTAATGAATTTGAAAAATAAGTTTCGAACCCTAGTAGTCCTTCGGGATCAGTGTTACACTATCTGTTCCGCTGTGCACAAGGCCACAGGTTCGAATTCGAAACATGTCGCTCGCCTCGCAGTGACAATTAATACTTGAGTTAACTGTATAATCATAAACATAACTCCCGATACCTAGTTTAAATTCAATCTCATGTACATTTGTTGATGTTGCGTGCACTGGCACACTGTCACAAAAAACAATGCGCGCTGTATTTTTAAATGTTTTAATTTAATTCCAATACTTTACGGTAGCCCTTTGGAGGTCGATCAGACTCTCCGCTTCGTTATATATCCGTAATTCCGTATGAACTTAGTCGTCTCATGCCAGAACAAGAGCGGAACATGTCATACTAATATGATATAATATTAGTAAGACATGTTCCGCTCTTGTACGTCGAGGAAAACAGACTCCTTGAAGTTCGTGATCGCTTACAGCCATAATACGATTCGACAGCCTTAAGTTTCACAGCGATTTATTGCGTTAGATTAAACTTCACATTTCCATTATTAGTTACATCGACGTCGCTGTTTGGGGATGATTCAATGTTTACAGTTAAACATATTGAGCTAGGTTCGTAATTTTACAAGTGATCAATTTTCGCTTGACTACGGCACAGCCGAAAGGAAGGGATATCTTGCTGTAATCGATTTAAAATTATGCTCCGGGTCACATGGGCTACGATATAGCCATCTCCACCCAGCACGAGCACGTCTATCATGAGACGGCCGCGACATACTCTCGATTTTTCTCGCACTATACCTCTTGCTCTAAGTGTTCTAATAAGAGAGAGACGGATAGTGCCAGAAAAATCGAGAGCTCGCGCGCCGTCTCATGATAGCCGTGCAGAAAGTCCACTCTATTCGCACACGTGTGTTTTTTTTAATCTGGCGAGTGGTGAGTGCTACTGGAGATCATCTTCTTTATACAAACTTACAAAGCAACAATCACACACTAGAAAAGCTAATCTTTTCCGCTTTATAATAGATAACATTCTTCGAATTTATAATAGCGAATTTGTATAAGTTAAGTTATTCCATAGAACCTAAAGAATTTCTTTGCCGCCTCATCTGTATGCTCGAAAGCAGCCGAAGCGTCTGTCTCATGCATTTGCACGGAGTGCCACCCGCATTGCCTTCCATTTAATGGCCTAATGCAAACACTGTTTCATCACGAACTGCCATATTTAGCGAAATATACTTGCATTAAATGTACACAGGCATGGCGTTTCGTGTTGCTATCTTTTTACTTCATATCATATGCGTTCGTCGCGGTAAAATGTACAAAAGCCATCTCTATACTATAGGATTACACTGGCTTGAACAGCGTTTAAGAGACTCGTTAATCCTCTCACAGACTGGCGCGTCCTGGCCCCTATTTCACCAACTTGACAATTGTCACCTGACACCGACAATTCCCCGTACATTGCTGGTTCACCAAGTAAGCTAGCAACCACCTTAACTTCTAGAACAAGCAATGTATAGTGAATTGTCAGTGTCAGGTGACAATTGCAAAGTTGGTGAAATAGGGGCCTGGCCGCGGCGGTCTATAGTAAACTTGTCATTAGCTGTCAATTTACTATTGACCGCCACCGCAGGCCGCGCCAGTGTGATGTAGGCCTTACGCGTGGACGCTGTGGACGGTGTTTTATGTTTGTATTGTATACGTCTTACATTTCAACATTAGTGACAAAAATATGCGAACACGACTGTAACGAGGGCGAAAGAGCATAAAGACAGATTTTGTCGTCACTATGCTGACATTTTTTCTAAAAGTTTATAACATGAATACGATACTTACTAGTGTTCTAAACCAGCAATAACGCTTTGCAGCCTCTTAATAGTCTGTTTACAAGGATTAGGTATACATTACCGCCGTTTAATCGTAAATTTTAGTAGGATAGTATTCGTAATCACTTACCCCCTTATTCATAAAACTTAAAATGCCTCTGCTAAATAAAATATGCTTTATCCCTTTCTGACGAACACAAATGTCAAAGTGACAGATAAAGACAAACGAATTTTAACGCCGTTTTAGTTAAAATAGGCTTGTAGAACGTTTATGAATACGGCCGTTAGTAATGGAGGCATAAACTGTCAGGCACGGGCATTTACAGCATGCACATATACACTGAGTATATATATATAAATCTCTTTCTAAGTTTTCTAATAAGAGAGAGACGGATGGTGCGAGAAAAATCGAGAGAGCTCGCGCGCCGTTTTGTGGTAGCCGTGCTGGATTTGAGGTTATGCAACTGGCGATACTGTCGTGTATACAAAGGAGACGATAAACTGCAGCGTTTGGCCCGTTTTCCGAATTGAAATAATAAGTTAGTTTATTTTCGTGATAAAGTGGTTTGTAGTAGACAGTATGCGAGTAGAGTAATATAACGAATACTATTCTAAATCACACCGGAGTCTCACAATGTTTTTTTTCCGACCGGACTTCAAACGATATCAATTTCTTGATGGAATAGGGAAGATGCAGCTATAATATTTACCATTATTTTGTGACCAAAATGTTGAAAAAACATAAAATAATAGCTACTGAAACGTTTTTACTTTAGATAATACTAATCACAAACAATAATTACTATTTGAAGTAATGTGAAACGTAACGTGTTTTATTTAATTCAACAATCAGCGTCTGGTGACGTCACTCCTGTCAAAAGTCAAAACTTAGGGAACTCTATGACATCTAGGGACGAACCACGTACAAACAAATATGGCAAGTGATACACATGAGTGACGTCACTGGAACTGTAGATCCGTTTAGGCGCGAAAGTTTAAATTGTCAGTTTGTTACCGGAATTTTTGACTATAAATTATAGTATTTTAATTTATAAATACTTTCGTGGTCTATTCTACATCTAGCCGCTTTTCGTTCCAATTTAATAATAATTGAAAACAATATACACTAATCAATCAATTTCAAACGATTGTTCAGATGAAACATAAAAATTACCATAGACAAAACAAACCTCGCCCGAAATATGAAACACACCCAGTTAAAGGTTTTTTTTTTTAAAGGTGGCCATTGCCAAGGAGTTGTCGCCGTAGCAACCAGTAGTAAGTAAATTAAAAAAGTAAAGCCGTTATTACGAGCTTTGTCGGAGCGCCCGATTGTGCCGTCTCTGGAATCAGATCATTTGTCACTCACAGTTCTTGAGATAGGTTTCCGGGCACATTTAATTTTCTTTAGTCTATCTGTAATCTGTCAGGTTCAGAATTTAATCAAGAACAACACCAGAAACGAAAGCTGCATTTTTTTAGACATGTGTTGTTTATTACTGCAGATGTCGTATAGTACCTATCGTTACGTCAGAGCTCCAGTGTCAACGAAGAAAAATAATGCACTTCACAACCTCACAAGGGCCGCAGCGCAGCCCGTTCGTTCACTGCAGTATAGTGCTATTAAAAACATACGAGATTTTACTGTCCCTTTTAAGAAAATGCCCCTGCACCCCGAGTTGCTATTTTCGCAGTCATAGAAGTAATTCTAATTACGTATGTGTCTCTCAATGTACATCAAGGACGAAGGGATGACATCATTCATATGTGATTAGTGTGTGATTGTGAAATTAGTTATAATTATAATTAAGTATTACATTGCGATGCCCTTGCAGGGTACATGTTTGATACATAAACTTACTGAACACCATTTAATCTTAACAACATGTATGCAATAAACGAATTGAATTGAATTGAATATATTATACTTGGGTCATACATAGATTTAGGTTATAAACTTGTATTTTTGTGACTAATGGCTTTAGGGCATACTGTGCAATTCATTACCCTGTGTGGCCGCTGTCCAACGCATATATATCTTATAATATAAAAATCAACTAAAGTTCTTACAACAACCAGCTCCATATTATGCACCCCTAGTACCGTGCTTCATAAATTTTGCACATCACACAATATATTCGAATATGTCTAGTACTCCTCCCGCAGGGCTCCAGCCGCCCCCAAGCCTCGTCCCGAATCTCTCACCATCCTACGGTCACGTGACCTCCTGAGATCTCACCTTACGCATCTGACGTCACAAAAATCTGTACCGAGTTTAACAATTTTTCCCCAAAAAGTACACAGCGCCACTAAAGAAGACTTCACTTCAAAAATGTTCAAAAAACATTTATTTTTTTTATATTTGTCTATTCGGCTATCCGACTCAGCCTCAGGCCATACTGCCTTATCTTCGGTAAAGCAAAGAGAAATTCCGGTGTCAGAAACAAGACTTTTTATCAAACACTTTTCATCTGTATGACACTTAACCAGCCATACTCTATGAGGGCCGCAATGGCATTTTAGGCCGCTAGGACATTTATAGTTTTTATACTAGTATCGCATGGTGGATGGCGGATCATTCGTAATAGCTCGGCGATAGCTGCACTTAACCATAGACAAGTTTTGTTGAGTACACGACAATACAAACATTCTATGCTGCTGGACCATAGAATTGGTTCAAAGACAAGGAGGTGAGCTTGGGTGTGGTGGGTGGCCACGTATGTTTCAACGAGAACAGGTAAGCAGGGTAGGAAAATACTAAAAGCTATTTTAGTCTCTTTCATGCCACGATTGGCGATGATCGTCGCTCTGCTGAGTGATGTACTGGTGCGTAAGAATCGCCGGAGTGGTTTCCTTGTATAGATTGGTGATATTTTTCCATATTTCTTTAAGTGAAAATCTAGCGTGTGCAGTGGTATTTAACAAAAGGCAAAACACACGTTGATGAGAACGAAAAACGAAGACACGCTAAAAACTGTTTTTTTTTAATCATACGCGAAATATCATCGAGACTCCGTAGATTTACGGCCGTATTCATAAACGTTCTACAAGCCTGTTTTAACTAAAATGCCGTTAAAATTCGTTTGTCCTTATCTGTCACTTTGACATTTGTGTTAGTAAGAAAGAGCAAAGCACATTTTATTTAGCAGAGGCATTTTAAGTTTTATGAATAAGGGGGTTAGAGTTTAGACAGAAATGACAACCATCGCATTACGCACACTAAAACCTATGCAATTTGTCCCATCAGAATAATAGGTATATATTGATGTCTCGATTCAACTACAACATATTGTTGTGACAAATTGCAAGGTATGTAATAGTCAATAAGGACCAACTCCGCAATTCGCTTCTCCCACCGATCAAAGCACTTCGAGTACCTATCAGTGAGGATGTATTTTGTAACATATGTCGGTCATATTTATTTTGTTTAAGCGTGTTTCAAACTCAATCTCAAAATAATCTTTATTCAAGTAGGCCTAGCTAGTAACAAGCACTTTCGAATCGTCAGTTTAAAAGCTCTAATTACTTAGTACATTTGTGTAACATGGTAAGTACAGAGACAGAGAGAGCCGAAACACATGTCCCACGGCGGCGCGCACTGATCGTCGGGCGAGACAGACTAGTCTGCCTAATACTAGTATTACTAATAATCGATGAAACAACCAAATTAGGCGGAACTTTAGTTCTGTTTACAGAAGGGAAAGGAATTAAGGATGAGTGTACAAAACAGGTGCCAAGCGCTCTATGGATTCCTTAATCAGGCTTAAAGTAACAAGTATTGTGTTGCAAAAAAATGCACACGTTCCAATTAAGCCATAGTATACATGTTCCTCCAATGAAAGCAATACTTAAATCATAAAAGTCTGATGGTAGTTATTATTTAATTGTAATTTACTTTTTCTTTTCATTTCACACTCGTTGCTTGCGTTTAATGGCATTGTCTTTGTACTCAAGGAAAAAAATATGTATGTGGAAACTGTTTTGGGTTCTACAATTAAGTATATTGTTATTCTATAAGTGTAATGTATGCAGTTTGT
This sequence comes from Epinotia bilunana, assembly GCA_947049275.1. NCBI lineage: Eukaryota > Metazoa > Arthropoda > Insecta > Lepidoptera > Tortricidae > Epinotia > Epinotia bilunana. The sequence goes on along the minus strand of OX346275.1, from coordinate 7,684,671 downwards.
TTCCCATAAGAATAAAAAAACCGTTTGTTTGTAGGGCAAATGCTATAGCAGCAGGTGGTGAAGGCAAGTACAAGAACTAAAAATGTTCCAACCAAACCGAACTAGGTAAATAATACTATAGAATATCTATCTCGCTCAGCGTCCATCGACACTGAAAGGAACCGGTCCTAGTAATTGAATCAATCCTAACCTAGCCTCGCAGCATCACCAATACAGGTTCCAGCCGCCAACAGGCCTATAAGGTCGGCAAGCTCACCACAAGACAACCAGTGTAAGTCTGATCTCCGATTACGCTTTGTTGTTACGAATCTCGCGTCCAAATTATGCTAGGCTAGTAGATCCGCAGTCCAGACAAAATGTTTCGTGAACATACTCGTATAGGCTGGTCCGCGCACATGGGATTTGAAATCGGACAGGATTCAAGAGATGCGCTTGGTCGAGATGTGGCAAAAACTAACATTTACTAAAAAGGGATTGAGCGAGAGCACTCGGATTGCGTTGGAGGAAAAAATAACCATGTCGAACATTATTTAAGATTCCTAGTATTCGCAGTGAACGGACACCATGTAGCTCGTAATAAATATAGAAGCAAATAATTTTGAATACCTAATTGTATGGTTTTAGCATCATCATAACGTTGCTTATTTTGGCACACTCGTAATCTCATAAACTGCTTTAACGTACCACGTTTGCTGGTACGAACTAACCACAAAGAGCATAAAGTAATTAAAACGTACACTGTATAGATATTTACCGAGTGTTATTGGAATTATCTTGTTAGACCTGGCGTCGGTAACAAGCCATTGGATTGGGCAATAACACGTGCCTTAGACTATGACGGCATAAATCCGAATCGGATTATCCGATATTCCATTCTTTTGTTGGGAACAAAGATGCAGCTGGCATGCCCCAGTAGTTTAGTGGCCACGTAAAATTGACGATTGTCTATGCAATATATCGAACTACGGTTATTTTTTATCTGCGCTTTGTGTTTTAAATTCACGCGTTCGTTTTCCAAACTTTCTAAATATAGAATGAACGCTTGACTTTTATTTTAATTGACGATCGTCTATGCAATATATCGTTGTTTTTAAATAACATCGTCTGTTTTCAAAACACAATTTAAATATAGGACTAAAAGATTGTATTAATCTGTTGTTGTATCAGAATGCGATAACCTCAAGGATTAAAACTGTAAAAATCGGAGTATTATGCTATTCTTGGTCGATGGGCTTAAAGTATTATACAACGTCAGCGTAAAAAAGTACCGCGGCAGAGGAATTTTAGTTTTTATAAGGGCATTTTGAGTGAATTGTTAGGCTGGTTAAGATCCGATGACTTCTATTATCTCGGCTCCCTAGCGGACGTTTTGCTCCGAGAAAATCTTCCAATTTGTCACGCCTCTAATCGGGATAAAATGGATCGTGACACGCAGACGGAACGAAATAAAAACACCTTCTTGTTGTATTATTTTATCTGGGCTGTTTGAAAACATACGAAGACGTTTGTGTCGCGATATTTATGAGGAAGGATGGGGATTTTTATGGTAAGGCGTATCGAATATGATATCATGTGTATTTGTATTTCCTATTTCTGATCATTGAGGATAGACGGGATTTACTGTTAAAACTAGTTGCTTATATGACGCTTAAGTATACTTACTTCCCGTAGGCCACCTAGTCCAGGCTTGTCCGATCGAAATTAAGATCCTAAGTATAGGTTTGTGATGGGTCTGGGATACAACCCTGTCAAGACGTGGCATGATATCGATTGGACATTAACTGGTTGATTAGCGTCAAATAGCGGAATTCATTCCTATGTGTCTACTCGAAGTTAAGCTCGCTTATCTTCGGAAATAGTGCAGGGCTTTTCCTGTCTGTATTACCCGTTTTACCGAAAACGATCCAAACTATTATCTTCATCTACATCAAAAATGCCAACTTAGGCTAATACATAATTTATGGAAGCAGGCCATTACCATACTAAATGTGGCATCGTGTCATAAAATAACGTTGGCAGTGACCGAGCTAACCGGTTATTTAGAGAATTTACATCATCTTAATACATAAAATGTAATGTGCATAACTTTTGGCAAAGGCAACGCTTGCGCAGTGTTTAATCAAAATATTGGGTAATGTATGTAATTGTATAGAATTAGTCTTCAACGAGGCGCGTTTGAGGCTGGTTTTAACGAGGCTGATTAACCTTATATTATCAGTAGATGCATGTAACAAGTGTAACAACTAGGGCGGAAAAAGAACGTCTCAGATACCAGGTACCTGTTGCACGAGACAAAGATGAGGGCGGTAAACTGATTTGCAGCTTTCTTCATCGCGTACGTTTTTGTTTTAAATGAAAATTAACAAACAGCTTAGTCCAGTGAGCGGTAAAATTCACAAAGGTGGGTGGCAGAACCTGGTACCTTCTTTTGTATCTAGATAGCGTTCTATCAATCAATCAAACTGACTCTACACTCCTTAACGTACCTCGCACCTATAGTTACAATAGTTTGGTGACCAATTAGAGAACCTAAAATCACGCACTCATCCCTTGTTTTAGGGTAATAGTGTAAGAGAAAGATAGCTATGGTAGACTAGCCGTTCAGGCATGCGGCGGTCTTGGGTTCGTACCGACTCGTACCAATGAGTTTTTCGGAACTTATTTATCGTTAGCTTTTCGCTGAAGGAAAACATCGTGAGGAAACCGGTCTAATCCCAATAAGGTCTAGTTTTCCCTCTGGGTTGGAAGGTCAGATGGCAATCGCTTTCGTAAAACTAGTGCTTATGCCAAATCTTGGGATTAGGTGTCAAAGCGGACCACAGGCTCATTTAGGGCACAACCGGGACTAACGCGAGGATGATGAGTGTTAGAGAAAGATAGGAGATAGGATAGCGCATGTGATCCATTATCCAATGAAACGAATGGTTGTCCAGTTTGTGTAGAAGACGAAATAATACTCACATTACTGCAAAATACGATACAGCAACAGCCTTTGAAGCCCGATACCTGGTTAGGAACAGTGTGGGCGGCCTTGCCACTTATCTTAATTTATTCAAATCTACAGCCAGTCTAGTGCGGAGCCGGCAAGGCGCGCGAACAAACATCTTCCGTTTACTTAAGGAATTAAAACTACAAACGATTACATTGGACAGCTATCTGGTTGTTTATGAAACAGACAAGAGGACATAATAACTATCCACTATCCAGCGAATTTTGCCACGAAATATTTCCAGTAAAACGTTACTAATTCTAAATACCTACGGAACATCTGAATGTGTCATAGACCAGCTATGCCAATTATCTACAGAATAAACTAGCCAAAAATGAAAAATGTAGTCAGAATCAACGTACGGGAGGGATACTTTTTAAGGAATTAAGGACTAAATTAAGCTCTTAACTAGCTATTCGAACATTTAGAGGAGAGCCCTCCAACCGCCCTGATTCATCAAGTCGTGACTGGGGCTCGTGTAGTGGGCAACAGTCGTGGGATACTACCTACCCTGACAATAGTCGACCTCACCATCTTCTAAATCATCAATTCGTCAGTCTTTTGGTAACATATTAACAGTTTCCCTTTAGCAAATTCTATCAATACGCAGCACGTCAGACGACGAATTGCTGCACAGCAGCGATTACAAATCTGTTATGGTTCGTACGTAGCAGTAAATTTAGCCATGCCTGCAGCAGTGCCGTAATAATAACATCCTGCAAAGACTCCATTTCTGTGAGGCACTTGCAATAGCAAGTACCAACCAAAGATTTTAAATATGTATTTCTCTTCTGTGAACCGTTAGGCAGCATCATGCCGGAGACAGAGAGAGAGTGTCTCCTCCAACCTACTTCTCATCTGGCATATTTTCCTGGAATACTCCTAGTATGTATTGTATTTGTGATTTATGTGTATGTATGTGTTATTGTGAGACCCCACAGGATGTGACCGAAGTAGGAGTTTCTAGCTCTATCTAATGTTTTGTTACAAGAAAATTAAATATGGGCCGACCTCTTTGGCTTAGTTGATTCCTGCTTACGAAGCCGGTAGTCCCGGGTTCGAATATCGCTAAGTAAATTTATTAGTGTGACGACTGTGCCGAGCATGAATATTTGTTCCGGAGTCTTGGGTGTTATTTAAGTTATAGTCGTCTAGTAGGGATCGGAACCGGTTTTTTGCAAAAACCTCGAAATTACCACATATTTCGAACTATTTTGTACTTCATATGTAGAACTCAGTTGTGTTTTGACTTTTAAGGTAACGACTGCGTATTATTAGATTGCCCAATTAGAAATGAAATAACTAACAAAGAACGAAAAAATTACGTTTTTGTTCCCATACAAAAAATACCGGTTTCCGATCCCTGCTAGTAGCCATAGCACAAGATTTTCTTAGTTTAGGACTACTAGGTCGATTAGTGTAAAATAGTCCTTAGTATTTATGTTTTTTTATTTATAGATACCTCGATGTGTATCGACAGCATGTATTAATTCCGGACGTTGCAACACTGGTTTATTTAGGGACTTGACATGGCCGAAATACGCGGGTGACTGAGATCGTATGATGTCACGATGTGTGTGTGGCTTAGCAATTTGTATCTGAGATAAAAATTGTATCACCTTAAATTGAGTCGTCCTTTAGACCTCTTTTAACGTTTATGGCAGATTAAAAAGTTACTTTTCTTTTACCTTTTCACGCCTAAACCGCTGAACCGACATGGATTAAATTTTATGTTCAGTCCCGGAGAAGCATGTTGGATACTTTGTATAGCCCAGAAATCAACTTCCAAGGGTAGAATGGAGGACGGAAAATTGCACGGGAGTGCGAGTTCTATTAGGCTGCGGTCTAATAGACGCCAGCGGGCAGCGTGGAGACGAGCGGGCGTTGATTGAACCAGATCAAAAATGTACGAACAACCGCTGGTCGCCCCACGCTACCCGCTCCAAACCGCGGCCTTAGGCGATCAAAGTTGCGAGCAAAAGCTAATCTTATTAACATGAGCATATTTCTGAGAGTGACATTTGGACCACATCGTATCATCGCGATCGGTGAAATCTGATCCTGGATCAAATTGACAGCGAGCGGCGAAACCCGTTGTATTTTCACCTTGAATGAGCCTACGTCTCTAATTAGCGCAGACGTCGCTTATCAATAAACTTTCTACATTAGTACGTACTCTCTGTTCTGTTTTGTCGCACGCCTTTGTTTTGGCCTTTCCATTTCCATTCGCTAACACAAAACACACATTAAGTATAATAACATTAATAACCTCCCTAGTTTTATGGTCTATATTCACACGTAGACTATTATCCACCCACCAAAATAGTTTAAGTCAATTTCCGGCATTCATTTAAAGTGGATTTAACTCGGGCAATTTGACTAAATGTATTCCTAGAACATATAGTCAATCAATGATTGAGCATACGTGACTCCAGAGTACTCAGTGCAAAAGGGAATGTTTTATTCCATCAAAATAAATCCCCTTGTTCTCTCTTTATTAAAATACGTATACATATTTCATGCGGTTCGCTCGCAGCCGGCGGATTTTTAATTGAATCTGTTGATATGAAAATTGCATTCCATTTGTGATTTTGAAATTGTTACACTTCATTTATAAGTATTGATCCAAGCGTTTGTTCGAGGGATGAAATAGTTTTTTATCTTCAGTTACCTATTGTGTTTTGAATTTCATGGTCAAGTTATATAAGGTCTAGCGACGAGTGGTGCGGTGAGTCTAGATTGTAAATGCCATGGCTGCTATTGTCACCACTTTCAAAAAAAAAATCGTCAGCTGTCCAATATAAATCTGGCTTCTGATGACGACGCACAGTATTAAGAATCTCAGGGTTACGTTATATTACTTAAGAGAGTATGCAAATGCATTCTGGTAGTAAGCAAAACGCTATCCGACAACTAGCTTCGGGCGAACTAGAAACCAGTATAAATCTTACCTTATACGCACAGTGTACCAATAGAATCTCAGGGTCAACGGGTCAAGGTACACAAGGGATTAGAGAACATAAGAAATAACTTAAATCAATTAAATCACTAGGAAGACCGCCATTAATTATTCAGAAATCATTTTGAATTGAATCTTGGCTCTGAATAATTTAGTTTCATTCGAGATAATTTAACGTCTTCCCAATAACTTTCTTGGTTTAAGAATATTTACCTCGAATTAAGCGTTTTTTCAGTGAAAAGATGAGGCATGTTATGAATCCCAGTTGTATTGACGTGTGCGTGAGAAACTGCGTACAGTGCCCCCACACCCTTGTACTTTAAATGGTCGATCTCATGCGGAGTCACGATGGGGATCAATCTTTATACGACGGCATTCATTTATGGCCCATTTAATTTGGATTATGTTAGTTAAGAATTATCAAAAGGGCAGATAGATCAAAGGTTTCGACCTTTTTGGTTATTTATCGCCACATGTGTTAAGTCTTTTCGAATATTGGGAACGATTTGATTTATCCAATAGATCCGAAATAGTAGCATGTAACCGGAGGGTTGAGAGATAACAACAACACAGACACACAGTAATGTCGCAAATATTTATTCAACCCATGGGTTTATTATCTTTTTTATTTTATTTGCTACTAGCATAAATTGTTAAAAACTGAACCTTGAATAATCTATGTGTGAAATGTATAGTAATTAACTATACATTTCACACATAGTATGTAATAACTGTATAGTAATAACTTACCTACTAATATATAACCAAATATTAACATCAACTTTATAGTATGAATTACAGCAGGCTTTATTTTCAAGTAAATCCAAAAAAATGATCGCCTCTCTCGGACCAAACAATGCGGTCGAGGAAAATGTAAGAATGAGCCCATTACGTAACAAAGGTCAGGCTGCCTCCGGCCGCACCGAGAATATTAAAAATGAAAGTCGGCGGTTCACGAAATTAAGAAAAAAATATCATTCAAAAGTACCACCACGAAGTAGACACCATTCTGACACATTCGACAAGTAGAGCTCTGTCGTACGTAATTACGAAGAGCCTTTTGTCTTAGCGATAGCGAGTGCCTAAAGTAATGTAAACGATACAAGAAAAACAAAATAAAGGCATTTGGGCGTCTTCAAATGTTCAACGTTACCATCATTCATTTCATGGTGTGATTCTGTGCTAAAATAGATTGCGAGTGCAATTTTTCCTTAACCTAACTCATACAAAAACCAGCGTGAAGGCACGGAACGAAGACATACGAATAGACTGCGTTGCACTTGAAACCCCCCCCCCCCCATATACGCTCATGTTCACATCAAAAATTCGTATACAGTATCCAATGATGTCACAAAAATAGGTAGATAGGTTAGAAGCGCTCCAAAAGTGGCACACTAAAACTGAGTCAATTGCACGTACTTGATTCAGTTTCGCGTCGTCAATGGACACGTATAAACGTGTCTCAGCTCAGATGTGGTGGCCATTTGTTAACAGGGAATTCGTATAGAGAACGTATCTACCTCTCTTTTGTATTAACAAAAGAGAGGTAGATACGTTCTCTATACGAATTCCCTGTTAACAAATGGCCACCACATCTGAGCTGTTAATACAAAAGAGAGGTAGATACGTTCTCTATACGAATTCCCTGTTAACAAATGGCCACCACATCTGCATCATTGCATAAATAGTATCACGTGTAATTCGAACACAAAGAACGCTGGCCAGGGCATAAATATACAAAAAGGTAAATCTAGCGGCAGCAAATCTTCGCCACGCACGCAAAGGGCGTGTCGGGCACCGGTGTCGACTAATTTATGAAGCTGGTGTGATTATATTATGTAACGCAATTGTCAACCGGCCCCAATAAGAAATCATGACGCGAAACTGTACGTAAACAACTTTATGGCTTTAAAATTGCCATAAAAATTCGTTACGATGCTCCTCTCGCGGGGCTATCTTCTTGGAAGAGATCTAATAAAATTTGAATGGAAACGACAAGAGCAAATGTTTTCGTATTTCCCGCTACCAAAAGGTTTCGATATCCTCTTCGGAAGACGAATCCACGAAAATGTACATATATTGCTTCTTACTTGAAACGAAAAAAAACGACGGCAATAAAATTCTTCACTCTTTAACATCATAAAAGCAACTATTCAGCTTTATAATGCGATTGAATAACCTGTAGTTCATGGAATATTGAATAATGGCAAGCCCAGTAGGGCAGCATCTGAACAGTAAAGTAGCCGGAAGGCATTACGTGACCGGTAGCTCTATGCACTCCGTCCTGCTCCCGCTCCGCCATTGCTGGAGGCTCAGATAATGCATTTAGCAGGATGCATTTCAGATTTAAGCCGAACTATCCACGTATTTTATTTCTAACTAGTACCTTTATCTACGTTCTCACAACTTTAGTTCAGGACTGGAGAAGGACCTATGTAAACAATCCTGATTTTTATATGGTCCCTGTCCTTAGTATCCAATAATACGCCTAAATTGTTTAACTCTGAAGCCCATGTGTAGGAAAACATTCACTATTATAACTAGCCTTAAAACTATTGAGGACGGAGATTATGTTAGGTTATGACTATGAGATTAGGGCAATTCATGTCTCAGTATTTCTGGGTTGAAGTATGCTTTGAGAGATGTTTTTGCAACTTTGTATGACACTTAAACACAAAATTGCAAGGAGGCACCACATCACTGCTTTATTTAATTGCAAAGCGTGCTGTAGTTTCGCGCAACCGATCAATCAGGTCGCTTTGTTCGAAACTTTAGTCCAGTGTCCTCCTATTTGGGGTTGATTACTAAAGGTTTGCGTTAATTGTGTAAAGAGCGTTATTTAATCCAGTAACAAGAACAAAATAAAATTGCCCCGTTCGCTAACATGCAAAACAAAATGTCCAAAGTTATGGGGCCGGCGAGTTACATGCCATTGTTCCCTTTCCGCTCGGGTGACCATCTGATGACGTCATGCATCGCCACCTTTCGATGGAACAAGTGGAGTCCACACCGCATCGCTGCGGTTGCTTAGCAACAAAAACTAATCCGTCTTCATCATATACATTAGCAATTACACGTACGCTGGATTGCCTATAACAATTCCAAAGAAATGCTGTGGTAATTATCGTTTTTACCACGTAATGTCGCTTGAGAGCTGCTTTTATATTGGATTAAGTGTGCAAACCTGTTTGCCAGAGTCGAATAAGCTTCGCAGAAAAAGTGAAACATAAATTACAATCAGATGAAACACGTTAAAAACGGGTTGGCAATCCATGACACGAGACTCCAAAGTGATATTTGAGATATTTGTAACCGTGCATAATATGCCACATTTCTAACGAGGCTGTCTGTCATCACACATTGAGAGTTCGTCAAGAAGATCAGTTCTCTGCGAATGCATTTTGACACGGTTCAGGTTACATGATCTTCACGTTAAAGTTGACTTGATATCGATACTAAAATTATAAATGCGAGTGTGTCTGTCTCTGTTACATGTTCACGCTAAAACCGCTGTACCGATTTAGATGAAATTTGCTATAGAGATAGTTTGAGTCCCGGGGAAGGACATATGACAGTTTTTATTCCGGAATAAAATCTCGATCGAGACCTGGTCCCAATCCCAAGGTCTCCATAATGTAATGCAGGTAGGACTTTTTCTGATGTTTTTGAACGCTATGTCAAGTGTATTTTTATTGCACTGTCATCATGGTGTGAGACGCTAAGTTGAACCTTAAGGATATAAAACATTCGTAATAAAATATAGCCGCCCTAATCGTAGTGATGGACAACGCCGACGACCTGTATACTTGTCTGCCGTTGGAGTGCAAAGGGTTAACACGTCTAGACACGCCCGAAAATCTCTTGATTGACAATCAGATTTCAAATTAGCGAAACGAATAATGGAATGCTGTTTCACAACCACGCCTACTTTAATAAAACACTATTACAAAACCCACATACATACATAGTCCATTACGACATTGCTAATAAAAACGCAAAAGTGATTACAAGTATTTCCTTGGAGGTATTTCCTTGATACTTTTATAAACAAAGTGCTCGTAAACTCGTGAAAGAAACCAAATTAGCCAAATGCCATTAGCCGGCGTTCGGCGGCGGAATAAGAAATTTGAAAAGTAAATTACGGGAACATCCATCAGAGGCTTGAGAGGCGTATGAATACATTCTGTAATGGAGGCTATGTTGTGGTCACGCCACGTTCGCTATGTCACGCTAGTCTCCCACCACGGAAAATGTTTGTTTGCTAAAGTTTTGTTCATAGACCACGTCGGTGACAAACAAGAGTAACTATCTACGGTCCGTCTCATGGTAAGCGGTCACCGCAGCCTGCGAACGTTTTCAATTCTAGCGGGCGTAGCATGGTTGATACTTTATCACGTATAACGTTGTCGATAAGATATCCGTCACGTTTTGACAAGTACCTACGCGAGTGCGAGACTGATGGCTGTCTTATCGACAACGATAAATGATAAAACGGCAACCATTTAAAGCCCGCAGAGGTATTACATGTCCATAGTTGCCGATCCTCCAAAAATGTAGGGACTCCTTTCTTGAAGAACCCCTAACTGTGGTCTCTCGGAAAAACCTCGGAATCCGTCCACAGCCGGAGCGTTCGGAGTTTATTGTCTTATGTAAGTAGAAGTGCTTTGCGAGCTCTTCAACCGAACGCCAATAAAAATGAACGCCAGCGCTACAAACAGGGAAAAGTATTGAACCGATACTGGCACATTGGTACACACAACGTTAAATAATAAATAAATAAATATAAGGGGACAATCTTACACAAATCGCACTAGCCCCATAGTAAGCTCAATAAGGCTTGTGTTACGGGGACTAGACGACGATATAGTTAATAGATATAAATACTTAAATACATAGAAAACATCCAAGACTAAGAAACAAATATTCATGCTCATCACACAAATATTTGTCCTTACCGGAATTCGAACCCAGGACCTTCAGCTTCGTAGGCAGCGTCACTACCCACTAGGCTAACCGGTCGTCTAAACGTTAAGTAAACTGAATTCCCTGATCAAGAATCCGGCATGCAGAATGCAGATCCGCTACACGGAAATTCAAGAGCAGATCCATTCCCTCGCTGGAATGGGAAGTCCGTCTATACTAGTGTGGACGCCGCGAGCTTATCTACGCTGCTTGTTTAGATAATCGGAACCAAAATAAAACACACCTGTTGTTCAGGCGTGGCCTTTCAACATCGATCGATTCAAGGGCAAAGGTTAACTTTTAATGTATGTTCATATGACGGTGGTAAACAAGCATACGGCCTGCCTGGTAAGCAGATACAGTAGCCTATAGACGCGTGCGACTCTAAAATCACAAGCGCGTGCTGACGGCTAAAATTAACATAGCTCTCTCTCCCAAAACAGCGCATGCTTGGAAGCTACGCCTAGAAAAACTTTTTTCTACAATACAATAAATACCATTGCTCTTTATTGCACAACTCACACAAACGAAGCAGGGAGGTTTTACAATTTTATATTTACTTACAGGTTTATTAACTTACCAAGAATAAACAGCTCAGACATGTCCACGAACAAAGATATTAACAAGCCACGAGCCACGTTCGAACAATTTGATCCAATATACCCGGGATTATCCAATCCCTTCGTAACATGAGAAAGTTAACGGAACGGAACGGAACAAAAAGAATCGTCTGTTTGTTTGCATTGTGAACAAGCGATTACTATACACATAACAATTGAAAACAATTTGAATAAGAGCGTGTGTAGTGATGTTATTTACAATATAATTACCTACTTTACCCTACTGAATGAAACGCCACGTTGCGCGCTGCCGAGGCACCTCGAGTGGGTACACACCTTAGAGCAAAAAAGCTTTAAAAGCATTTTTCTTTATCTTTATATAGCAATTATTTTGCTTATGAAATAAACTGTCAGTTATAAATACCTATTACGCCGATATGCATTTCGTGTTAGCATGCGTTTTTTTCAAATTTTTCCCATTTTTTCTAAAGGCGATACTCATTTCATACATAATTCATTAAGATTGTGGTCAAAGCGCGTGCGATCTACAATGTTATACAAATGAAGTGATACGCGCCCCGCTATCGATTAGCGTGCGTACGCGCTCGTTGCGGCTTCAATGAATCAATTGTCATGCATAACGGCTCTCTACGAAACGCGTTGTAAATCTGAACGGCATGCATTACGTTTCGATTGAAGAAAGAATGCTGCTAATGTGATCTCATGATCTCACTCGTCGTGAACGCATATTTTTAAACGACATATGCCTAAAGAACGAAGAGTAACTGATGCAGCTAACGGACAATGGAATCCCGAAAGATTTTAAGATGGAATAAGTATCCTGCTTTTATTGCAGCAATCAATTTTTATTTGTTTAATGTCTACTTGAATTCAGATGGGTACGGATCTTTAAAAAAACCATTTCGGCAGTATCTTAACCCTTAAATGCATAGTGTTGCCAAATGTCTAAAAAGCATTAGACAGCTCACAGATTTAAAAAAAGGCTTACATTCTTGAACGCACCTTTATACCAAACATTATTTAAGCCAAAAATAAAAAATCATGCATTTAAGGGTTAAGATATATACACCTGCCAAAGACAAAGAATTACAAACCCTTCATTGGGTAACACTTTAAACCAGATTACCAAGAGCTCGAGCACTAATTAGGGTGGTTAAACCCATTTACCGCTAAATGACTCTTCTGTTACTAACTCTGAAAGCGCCCGGCAAGAGTCGTGTGCCGGAATAATCAAATTTGTACGCGCCCATCTTTGCCCGACCTCGTAAACTGAGCTCGCATTCAATTTACATAGGACCCACCCATTTTCATGCCAAAATATTGAATTTAATTCCATTGCACACTTTGTTTAGGGACTATAAAATAATTCTACTTGGATACCTTAATAAATGCCATCATGTACTCGGAATTAATCTTCCCCCCTCGGAGACTGAAGAGACCAAATAAAACGGATCTCTCCAGCCGTTGTCGCGCGTCTTAGAAAACAGGGAAAGCGCTGTTTTCATTCAATTTCCATGGATCTTCGTAATTTGGGCACTCCAGCCTCGGTTCGATCCCTTTAGGATTGACGTCATGTGGCGATGTGTCAAGGTTAAGAGCTCCTTAATAAAACTACGGTGTTGGTGCCTACTCCGTCTAATATTTCGAGAGCGTAATAAAGCTTAATTGCCAATCAGAATTTTCGCGACGAATTGCTAGGTATATAATTGGTAAGGTCGTAGCGATGTACACCCTATTAATGATCTATTTGCGTAAATTAGCTACTTAGATTTTTTACGACGCCAATTACGATGTTTTCCCATTGAACAAAACGCAAGGTGGGCCCGACCACACCTCGCCATAGCGTCACGGCAGCAGTGGCCTTGACCGCACAGGAGCCGGAAATTATCACAATTTCAGTGCGAATCGCTATTGAGGATATTGTTGTTTGGATAAGCGGGCTTGGACCACCGGCCCCTCTGCGGCAATTGGTACCAAAATGTCTCTAGGTAATCACTATCTCTCATGATGCATTTCCTGGCGAATTTCATACCTGATAAACAAAGCAAACAGGTTATTTATTTTGCAAGTATATAAACGGCGACAGAAATATTCTAGTTATACAAGTAGAATAAGACGGAAAAAAAATATTTTGAATTCTATCGGAGCTACAACCAGTCCAAGTCTATGCACGAAGAATCAGGATTAGAATTCAGGTATCGATCCTCGCGCGCGGTCGCGGGAGTCCGCTGGATGCGGGTGGGACCGGTCATTGTGACACTCTTTGGGGGAGGCCTATGTCCAGCAGTGGACGTCTTTCGGCTGATATGATGATGATAATCGATCCTCGAATGCTTAACTAGGTTCACCAGCAGATGAAGTATGTAAACAGCAGAAAGGAGTATTTCTTTAACAAATTTGGCGTTTATTTTCAACCAAGCAGGTGTTAAATAAAACGCCCCTCTCCACTAAACCTCGTTTTACACCCCAAAAACAAGTGTTCTTTCTCAAAAGACTGTTTATTCAACTTTCATCAGTTTGCCGAACAGACCATAGCAATCAATTTAACGTGCACATATGCGACGTAAAATGCTAAATAGGTAACTGTGACAGGAAAGAGGCATAAGCTGGCAAGGTCGCCAGTATTGTAGTGATCCCAATCTGACTAGTTAAATGCGATTTGAGGTGATTCTGCGTGACGTGGACGTAGTAACTGAGGTCACGCAGCGAGTAAACAAACGCATTAAACGGTTGCAAAATTCAGGAACGCGAAAACTTACCACTTAACAAAGACACTTCACATACCCTTGGGAATTCGCACTTGAGGTGCGAAGAGGGTACGGGTATTGTTTCTGAGAGAAATTTACAATCACAGCAGTAGCTTTCTTTTCTTTTCACGATCGAAATATTCAATACTCGACGTTGCCGAGTTGAAAAAAATATAATCTATACCAATATTATAATGCTTTACCTAAGTTGGTACCTGTTTTATACTTTTCTGCTGTCTACCAATTGATATATCTCATCGTTCTATTGTTTCTCTGCGCGATCGCATCAGAAATAAGGCTATCCGCAGCAAAACCAAGGTAACCGATATAGCCCTCCAAATCGCTAAACTTAAGTGGCAGTGGGCGGGGCACATTGCACGTAGAACCGATGGCCGTTGGGGCGGAAAGGTTCTCGAGTGGCGACCACGTACCGGAAGGCGCAGCGTGGGTAGGCCCCCCACAAGGTGGACTGATGACCTGGTAACGTTGACGGTGACGCTGGATGCGGGTGGCGCAGGACCGGTCATTGTGGCACTCTTTGGGGGAGGCCTATGTCCAGCAGTGGACTTCTTTCGGTTGATATGATGATCGTTCTAATGTAATGCTTGAACAACACTTCAAGTTGTTGCATTTTAATGAATTGGGACAGATGACTGCGAAAATTTTAAGAACCAGAATGCTGTCGTCGAATTCTGTCATGAATTTGTGAATCATGCCTGAAAGCACGTTCTACATTTAATAAAACATCACGACCTCAGAACTGGCTTCGTGAACTTTGCAGCGGCAACTTTCGCAATACCTACAGCACCTCATGTTCTATGTGTAAAGTTTGTCCAACATTTTTTTTCTAGTCCATAAAAGTTTCAAGGCACAACAAGCTAGCAAACGAGGTCTGCAGTTATTTAAAATGAAACTTTGTGCTCTTCATTAAAAGTGCAGTTTGTAAAAGAAGCAATTTTCTTGAATACAATAGGGCCGTAAAATAACTAGGTGGATACTTAGGTACTGATTCGCAAGGTCTGTGCAGTGATGTCATCTACAAAGCCGTCCGTACTCGGCCTGCCAGTGGACACATTTTGATTAACCATTTGACCTTCTGACCTGTCACATAATGGTGTTTTCTGCGTACGACTAGTGTATGGTCATCAGTTTATTTTTAACACTGATCTGTTAATCCATATAACTGATATGACTAAATAGAACAGATATTGTAGTGGAATTATTTATTTACCATTGATAGTAAATAATAGTAACAATGTACTAGGGCGGTAAAAAAAACAACCATGTATCTCAGTCGTCAATACGGATGGTAAGAGCGATATTGACGATCTAATGGCTCCTCAACATGATGGTCCATCCTATGGCCCCGCTCTATGGCCATGCGATGGTTGAACGCCACTACACGATGGCGACATTCAGTTATGTTATGATGAATCGTTTTGCGAGATGGACGTCGATGCCTTAGCCGCTACGGCAATTTACCTATTTACATATTACGCTTTCTCCCTGATATAATTCCAAAAACTTTATTGTTTCGTGTTGACACCACGTACACATCAATTTCAATTTAAAAAAAAATACACAGCACGAACGTCCACACTGTGGAATGGGCCACGTGTAGATGCGAACCGCCATCGCTGGCCCACTCCCTTTGATGTGCGGCCGAAAAACCGACACCGCGGCCATCCCATCGCCATCCCGCCGCACCACGAGCCATCCGACACCACTACCCTCTCTACACGCTGGCTCATCCTAGTGGGCCAGCAGGATGGGCCATCATGTAGAGGAGCCATTAGACTAGTGCCGTCCGTGGTTTGTACAGAATTTTACGCTTTTCCCAAGTGGGATTTTCACCCGATATAGTGGTCGGTAAAAGGCCCGATGTTACAGCCTCAGTTCAGTTGATAAGGGTCACACAAAAATGAACAGGATAATATTTCTTAAGTAATTTTAGTTATTAACATCACTTACTTATTTACATCTTGCATTCTTGTTACATAATATTATTTCATCACACTAGCACATGCCTGACAACTAAACATTACCATTAAGTGTCCAGAAGTGTAATTGGGTCACTAGACTAGGTCAATTAAACTGGCCTCTCCTACGCCTGCCACACACAAGTGACAAGTGGTACCTAGTTTCCTGACACTTCAATAAATGTGTGTTTGATATGAACAATTAAATAATTATGAAGCAACTATTTCTTTCTTCTTTCGTTTTTTTGTATTGTCTATGTCTATTATGTCCATCCTGAAGAGCAATGGCTCTTCAGGATCCTATTTCACCAGTAAAAGGAATGCCTTTTACTGGTGAAATAGGATTAATTCTTCCAGAGATTACCCCCTATACAAACAGTATTAGTTTGTATGTAGGAGGTAACATACAAAGCTACATACTCACAAACTGTACCTTTTTATTGCATAGAAGTATAGTAGTGATGTTGTGTAATTTCTCAATTATAACTTTTTAAATCTGATTGATTTAGGTTTAACTTAAACTTGAATTAAAGGTATTTATTTATAATGATTATCACAATGATACTTGGAGATAATTTTATCAGGATCATTGTTATGTTGATTACAATTAATTTTGAATTTATTAATTATAATTGAGTTCCTCAAAACATGCAGGTCCATATAGGTTTGGCAAAATTTTATACAAATCACACAAACTGCAAGCGCTAGCTAGTAGAACCTAATTACAATATTTCTGAATGGTATGTTATCTCAAATATATGAAAATGCTGTACAAAGCTCTACTTCTTTCTATAATCTAATTATTATAATTTCATTTATAACACATATCCTTATCACCCGGGTCAGAAATTATGAGTTTCCTGGAAGTAACTAATGGTACAGTCATGGGCCTGTGATAACCTGTGACCTCACTTCAAATATGATAGCAGTGTCCAAATATTTTTTTTAAGGACTTCAGGATTTTTACTTTATTAAATCCATATTTCACACATTCATATGTTTAAATTTATGTTTGAAAGTTAAGTTTAGTTAACTAACATTCTACTGAATACTCTCAAGAAATATTTCTCCTGAATAAATTATTATTAAGGTGGTTCGATTACCATACAAAACGTTATTTGACATTCACAGGCTAACGGCATGATTATTTAAAGAAACCTCTGAAACTAACTTTGATAAATTGGCTTTCCATGTGCGCGAAATTCCCCCTTTCCTTGAATAAACTTGTATAAACTAGAATAATTTGAGATATTAGTTTGTGATGTAGTACTTTGGGAAAACCACCTTAAGTTTAAATTCTTGTCACTGTCTTCAAATTATCTTGAAACAATGCTAATTCCTGTCCTAGAATATAATCATTTCTATTTTCTGTCCTGAAACAATAAACTCCATCTTTAATGAATAGCTCTAAATAGATCTATCTAATAAAATTATATTAGAAATGAATGATAATAAAATAAAGGCTGTGTGTACAAAGTAAATATCTCCTTCACGCCTAGAACCTTAACCTTGTATCAAGTTACCTATATATTGTATCATATCTGCATAACCATTACCAACCAAGGTCAAACAAAAGATAACATACATATAAACATTTCTAACAGAAAATGTGATGTGTTCATGTGATACAATTTAGAATTTATCTGTCAATGAGATTGCAATTATGTTGTAGCGAGTTTCGATCTTCTAATAAATAGGTACGCCAAACTGACGCATTTTGCTAAATGGCTATTACTATAGAATCATAAAATTATTTATACATAAATTGGTCGGTAAGGGTGACCAGAGCTTCGTCCATAATGCCGCATACGCCCGAAATAGGTCACATCCCTGTTTAGCCCGACACCTATCCAGTAGAGCTGCGCGAAAAACCCGAAATCTGCAGTTCCTTTTATTAAAATAATCAAAGAAACACACCCTGAAAAAAATACTTGAGAGCCCAGGGTTTTTCCCCAGTCTTCACTGATTATATCATAATAGAAACTATAGAGGAAAACGTGCGAAAATCGCGAAAAATGCCTCTTATTAGTACCTGTTTACTTTTGTTGTCGACCCCGTTCGCCTTGCCGTCCGGGACGTTCACGTTGTTTTCCTCACTTTTTTCACTTTTCACACCCTCCAACGCCATGTTTAAACGGTTATTTTATTCACTGTCATGCGAGAAATGTGATAAATTCTCTTATTTCACTATACATGAAATATTTTGTCACAAATTCAATACGAGCGTATCGTGCCGCGAGCGAATGATCCATAGACAAACGTCCGCACGTCGCCGTTCGTCCGTCACAACGCGACGCAGTGAAACGCATTGGGTGCGAGAGAGTCCGAGTGTGCGAGGGAAACACAAGAATGAGTGAAATATAATCACAATACGAATGAGACGGCATATATCATCATATTTAGCGAAAAGCGAAATTAAAAGTATGAACATAAGACAAATGCTTATGAAAAAACTATAGAAACATTTTCTAAAAACAGTTTTCATCGTACATTGCATGGTAGTAAAATTTTAGTTGTCTTGACCAAAAGTAACTCTTTATGTTCATGGCGCCAGCATGAAATGAAATGAATTTCATAAAAAATATAACATATATCTTTAATAAAAGTATTATCACAAATATAACAATTCATAAAACCGCTTAAATCTTAATCATTTTGCCGCTCTTGTTATTTTGACAGTACTTGCCTGTCTAGGTCACCATAGACAAATATTCTAAATGAATCGTATTTTTTTTATTTTTTATAAGTGAAAATTTAAAAACATAACACAATCTAGTATACAAATTAAATAAAAAATATTAACCGAAATATTGTATGGAGTATTATGCAAGACCTATTAATACCATAGACACAGATAACGTTCCTTGGACAAAGTGGTGTTCATAATTCGCAATAGATGGCATTGCTGTAAAGACCCCGTAGCTTAGAGTATATACCTACAGACGCGACGTAGGTGTCGCCACAATAAGGGACAGCAACAAAGTAGATGATTCCGGTGGGGTGGCCATGTAACTAAAAATTACCCTATCGCTTCCATGTTTATTTTAAATAATGCGCTTTTATTGTGAGTAGTTTTTACTGAAGCTTTTTACACATTCACTGCCTAGCAGGCGCTCTGTTCGCAAGCACTAGTAATATTCAACATAATAACATGAAATATTACTCTAGTAACAGAACATGTAGGTAATTAATAGTCCTTGTGCACGCGGCTTAGCTGTTTTTCTTATCAGCTCAGTTATCACAGGATGGCCCGCGAGCTGTATTGCGGCGAGGTAGACTGTCCGTCTCTTTCTAAGCGTTATAACTAGAAAGAGACGGACAGTCTACCTCGCCGCGACACAGCTCGCGGGTCGTCCTGTGATAGCCGTGCTGATCTACTTTATTATTAAGCCCGAAACTCCATATTAAACTTGACAGTTAGTGTCAAATTAACTATTGACCGCCACCGCAGGCCGCGCCTGTCTGTAAAAGGCTTAGTCTCTCAGGCCTGGCCGCGGCGATCAATGGTAAACTTGTCATTAGCTGTAAAGTTTACTATTGACCGCCACCGCAGGTTACGCCAGTGCGATGCAGGCTTAAGGCGGAAAAAATAATGACACTAAGGACCGAAATGAAACACAACCATATTAAAAAAAAACATTTACTATTCATATTATTACATATTAATGATAAAGAGCTCTGCTCGGGTAAAAATATGGAGATAACGATTTTTCCCAGATATAAAATGGTTTTTTTTATTAGGCGCAGCGTGGGTAGGCCCCTCCACAAGGTCCGGGGACCTGGCAAAGGTCACGGGAGTCCGCTGGATGCGGATGGCGCAGGACCGTTCATTTCGGCTGATATGATGATGAGATCGATTTTTCGCCCCCATGAACCCCGATAGTGCAAATGTCATCGAAATCGTAAGAACCGCTTTCGGGAATGTGATTACAAATATATATTTATGTAGCCGTAACCCAAATACTACACGTACGCGCATCCTCATTTAGTGGGAACCTAGAAAATTAAACATATTATTTTATATTATATTTTTCAAGCAAATGGCTTTTAGACAATTTTGATGAACCGTCGATCGTTTTTACTTATTACTAGCTGTCCACGCGTCTATTCTCCACCACCGTATTAGAAAGAATTTAAGCGGAGGCGCATATGCAGGATTAAAATAAAGCCAATGAAAGAATTTTTGAAATCGGATGAATAGTTCCGGAAATTAATCGCTACATAAACAGCAGCTTTACCTCTTTGTTATGAGCACAGAGTAAATTTAAGTATATAAGAATAGATCCCACCCATTATATACGAATGTTATGTAATAAAATAACAAGTACGAGAATTTGGTTAAAGTATAAATTACCCGAGCAATCGGGTATTTTAAGTTGTATTGGCTGGTATCCCTAAAATGATTGCAAAGAAGCTAAATCGAGAAGACATTCTAAGTTTCTAACACCTCTCGCAGCTTACCATATACAACCTACGTAATATGGGCGGATAATTTGGCAACAAATGTTCTCTTGTAAAATGTAAACAATGATGTTATTTATATCTATTGTAATCGTCTAATTTTACAAGATTTTAAGCGTAATGATAATAATAAAATTACTAACAGTAATAAAAAAAAACGTCATTTTGATACTACCTATAAAAGAACTACGAACTAGACTTACCTATAAACTAAATATAAAATACCCCACCCAGTTCACCCGCTTGAGGCATGGACCCTAGGACGCTGGCTGCATTGCCTCTTTGCACCGCTAGGCTTAGACGCTGGGCAAAGAAAGAAAAGGGCGGCCTGGGCTCCAGGGGCACGAGAGCAATGTAATTTTACCATCCTACATTCTATGGTTTTTTCGTTCGCTGTTGTGAAGAGACACAGTAGCCGAGCGGTATGGCACACGACTAGATTTTCAATCCGGTGTGTTCAAACCCCGCTAACACGAAAAAAACTTTTAGTTCGAAATATAACTTGTTATTTAACTAGCTTTTCGGTGAAAACATCGTGAGGAAAGCGTTCTAATTCCAAAGTCTAGCTTTCCCTTTGGGTTGGAAGATCTGAGGGCAATTTCGCGTAAAACTATTGGCTACACCAAATCTTGGGATCAGTTACTAATCTGGAACCCGGGCTCCTTTACGATACAACCGGGAACCTTTACTCAAGGAAAAATAGTTTTAAAAACATTAATTTATAATAGCACATTTTTTGTTTATTTGCTTTATTCAAGAATGAATGTTAATTTTTACAAATATCAATAGGTACCTACCTATCGATATTAGTTAGTTAAAAATTAACTACATATATGTACATAGTATGAGTAACATATGTGTATAGTATAAGTTACCTGATTGTTGCTACACCCTTCCAGGGTCCATGTATCTTAGTTTTAAGTACTTGGTTGCAAATAAATAAATCTTATCTTATCTTATCCAACAAACTTTCCATCCGGAAATAATTAATTATATAGATTTATGATTTTTATGAAGCATGCATTGCCTTTTTTGTATGATTAATCTTGAATATTACAGAGAAAATCTAAATGAACCAAAATAAGGATTTTTATTTTTGCTGACTTTTCAGAAGCTAATTAAGTTGTAATTTTTAGATGTCTGAAAGTTTGTTGGATTTTGTCACTAGGTAACTATTTAAAAGATAATACATCCGTTACATAAAAAACAGCATTTTTTTATTATTATTTTTTCTTATAAAAACCTAGAATTGTGCATTCAAAGATTTACTGCTAAAAGTGTACGATGAACTTGAAGAAAGGCATATCTGCCACCGGTCAAGGTCGAAACCACATTTGAGCGTGTAATTTTAACTGTCCATACATACATACATTCACGCCTTTATTCCCAAAAGGGGTAGGCAGAGCACATGAAACGTATATTCCAGCGCCACTTTTAGGATAAATGTGGGTATAAAAGATCGACAAAATGTGATATTGCAGTGATAGGTTGCTAGCCCATCGCCCACAACACACTTTAACCCTGGTCCCTTAGTCGACTTTTACGACACCCACGGGAAGAAAGGGGGTGGTGGAATTCCAACCCGACACCACACGGGTAACTGGCCAGCAGAGGACTTATAGTAAAACATACCTATGAACTGTGACATGATCAATTTCGTTCAGCAAGGATTTCCTAATGTCGGATGCGTCAATGCTACCGCAAAAAAGCAAAATGCTTGCAAAAGCCTAGTTGCACCAATGTTACTAAAAATTTATGAAGTTTGAATTGTATGCTAATCTTGTGATATCAAATTACTGGCATTTTAGCACTAATTAATATTTGTGTAACTGGATAAAAGAGGGATTGTTGTTATATAACACAAATGGGTTACTTTTAAACTTAAGTATATGAATATTATTATTTAATTTGTTGGTATAATTATGAATAAATAATTTGCAGCAGGATCCTATTTATCGTTTTTATTTAAAAAGGTGTTTGTTTCCTTATTCGAGGCTGTTTTCGAGTGTTTCATATACATTAAATGCCAAGACATTGTTTGTTCTTAAGAAACAATGTAACGATAATGGTGAACGGTCGTAATAAACAGATACTTATAGATAGCAGAGTTTTTCATTAATCAAATAACTACCAAGTTCTCACATACGTTTACATTTTCCCTAATATTTAATTTATTTGTAGGGGCTATAAAAAAGTGAAAGAAAAAATAAATTAGGGCAAAAAGTACTCTCCGGCGGGGAATCGAACCCCGGTCTCCCGCGTGACAGGCGGGGATACTTACCACTATACTACCGAAGACTTGTTAAGCGTGGCGAAATTACTTTAGATCAATTTCATGAGCATGGCTGAGACTGTTAGTCTTTTCGCTCTTTAAGACTATCATGCGACGGCGCGCGAGCTGTCTCGATTTTTCTCGCACTATCCGTCTCTTTCATAGAACAAGAGATATAGTGCGAAACAAATCGAGAGTTATGTCGCGGCCGACGAATGATAGACGTGCTGGCATAGGTGCTTGGCGCTAATACACCAGCGGGCGTAGCACGGTTGCCATTTTATCACTTATCGTTGTGGATAAGGCATCCGTCACTCTCGCACTCGCATACTTGTCAGAGCGTGACGGGCGTCTTTACCGCAACGATAAGTGATAAAATGGCAACCGTGCTACGCCCGCTGCGTGCGTAAATAAAGAAGGTGGTAGCGTGGTAGCTGTAGCTGCATTCCCGTGAATACAAACTTAATATACTAGCAATATGGCTAAATAAAAGCTATCATATTTTTTGGGTTTTATGCACTTTTGATTTTCTGTTACTACACTATTTTCTTCTTCTGAGCGAGCGGCAAACGATTATAAATATTACAATACCTAATAACAATATACTTATGGATAAAAACTATTTCAATTAAGTAGGTAAATGTCTTTTTGTTAGTTTAACATGAAAACTGTATCTACTGTTGTTAACTAACTTTGTTGATGTTAATGTTGAGAGTTGAGACAGTACCTATACTTACTTGATTGTAAAATTAACGGGACCGTTGCTGTCTGCTTAGTACATAGGTATTTCGTACATCTACTATTATTAAGGCTAAAATTGTTTTAGGCACGGTACGTAGTGTTGTCTAAGAATTACAGATAGGTACCTATAGTCCGTTTTGTATTACCTACTGCCCTACGAGTAGATACTTGGCTAGTGTCAATTCAATGTTTGTAGTAATAAACGGATAAGTAGAACTAGCTACTTGGACTGATATTTGCAGGTAAAATTATTAAATTAATACCTAGTTTTTAGGGTTCCGTAGTAGTCAACAGTCAACAACGAACCCTTATAGTTTTGCCATGTCCGTCCGTCTGTATGTCTGTCTGTCTGTCTGTCCGTCTTCGGCTTAGCTCACTAACCTACCTGGTTTATATACCTAAGGGTATATAAACCAATCACGCCGACAAAACAGTAGAATAAAATCCTCAAAAAAAATTTTTTTTAGGGTACCTCCCCTACATGTAAATTGGTGATGTATTTTTTTTCTCGTTAAACCTATAGTGTTTGGATAGCTTGTTCAAAAATATTATGGGTTTTCTAAAACTATTTTTCAACTCTCAGTCATGCGTTTGCGATATAATGGGATTTAAAGCCCTAATTTAAATGGCTACTACTGGGGACGTGAAAAAAATCGTGGCATTAGTACATATAAGCAATGAATTTAAAAGGAAAACTATCACAGTTAGGTAGACATAACTAGTTAACGAGTAGTAGACATAACTAGTTAACTGGTAAGAAATGCACTTAATTTCGGGTGCAAATACATTGTCATTGGAATTTGAACCTTTTACCGTGGCAATGCTAAAACTTAGGCGAACTTACGGCACGGAGCTTCTTGCGCGCGCGGCTAGTTGTGATGTGCGGCTTGATGCTGTTCGGAGATTTTCGTAATGATTTTAGATAAAAAACCTGTTGCTGCTAAAAGTTTACGGTCTGCGGTTCGATTAGTTTTAAAGTTGTGTACCTAATTACCTACATATCGTTTGAAAAAACTTAATGTGTACCTACTGACCTTGTTATTTCAATTGAGAATTGGTGGTCCCTCACAACTGAGTGGTCGCTAACCGGCACATGAAATTAGGTGATCGCTAACCAGCGAAATGGTGTGTTATAAAAATGATAATATTTACGATTATTTACGAGGGTAAGCTATAATAAAAACCCCAAAAGCCCCTTTTAAGTCCGCATTCTGTGACAGACGGGCAACTACGGAACCCTACCCTGCGCGTGGCCCGACACGCACTTGGCCGCTTTTTTTAATTAAAACCTTCAAGATAAGAGCGTACTCCCACCTTAAAAGGCCGGCAACGCATTCACAACACCTTGCAGGTGTCCATGGGCGGCGGTAATCGCTTACCATCAGGTGGTACGTCTGCTCGTTTGCCTCCTAATATAAGAAAAGAATAATAATTGTGAAATTAGAATAAAATTAAAAATCTCACTATATACTATACTATGTAGCAATGTACCTATAGCGACCTATGTACCGGGTCCACATGTACATATCCCGTCCAGCTGGCCAGATAACGGGCTTTATCAGCCACAAACGGTGTACAGTCGCGAGCGAAATACTTTCGGTGACCCTTTATAGGATGATCGGAAGAATAATAATTTAAAGATTACAGAGTAAGTAATAATTACCCAAGTAGGTATTATGTAGGTACTGGCAGGCTAGTCTCTGGTAGAGTCCGGCAAAAAGCGAGCTGAACCAGAGGCGCTACCACCAAAATCGAATCTCGAAGTTGGTATAGCTCTATCTCTGTCGTTCGATTACCTGTAAACATAAGTGCTCTAGAGCCGGAGATATCCGAACTTCGTAATTCGATTTTCGTGGTAGTGCCGCAGGGCGGCTCACTCCGTGATTTCGTCTGCTGGCCTACCGGCTCCATCCGGTATGTTAGCGCTTCTACGGCACGCACGCTGTCTATCACAGCGTGAAAGGGATGGCCACGCTTAGCCTATTTCGGCTTACCTAAACAGGGGATTTGTTAACAGAGAACCTTCTGTACGTACTAATATTTATTCTGTGATATTGGGAGGCTTCTCTCCCGACCAGAACATGTGGGCTTTTTTGACGTCATAAACTTTACTTTACTGTATACGACTTACAAAAAAAAATTGTTTTTAAAGAATCAACGGACGAAGAGTATCTAAGGATTAATAATTATTTTACAGGTAGAAATAGACAGATAAGACAAGAGCCCCAAAAAGCACCCCCTTAAAGAACCCATAAAGTAAGATTTAAACTAAGGATTTAATTTATGGTGTAAGTAAATATATGAGAAACATACTTTAGGTACTTTAAAAACAAAGTTTTAACCGACTTCAATTTAGTACTCCCCAAGCCACGAGAACATTTCCACATTTCTTTTCCAATTTAAGACATGAACTGATTTCCAAGAGCAAACGCATTGATTTTTAGAGAAAAAACCCAATCGCTGTATGTGACCCGATAATATTTGAGGACTTCCGTCGATTCCACAAGGATCACCTTTGGCACTTCATTAGCTTGCTATTTCAACGGAATGTTATCAGAATCTGTGATATACTTTTGTTCGTAAGTCATCTGTGGTCTTCATCATCAATTCCACTCCACCAAATTTATGATTTCCGGGTGTAAATACACGAGTTATAATAGAAAATACCAAAATTTTAGAAAAAAATGGGACCCACCTGGAATTATATACTTACAAACAAAAAAAAATTACGAATCGGCTCATCAATGACGGAGTTCTGAGGTAAAAAACATTGAAAAAAAAAACAACCGAATTGAGAACCTCCTCCTTTTTTTGAAGTTGGATAAAAATAGGGCCAACATGTATTTTAAAAGTCCTTTATCAACAAAAAGAAGTTAATCAGCCTTTTTTTCATTATAGTTTATTTTTATTTATTAGTTACTAATCACATTGATAAAACGTTTTCCTCATAACTATTAATGGCACAGCAGTACAAAGGTATGAACGTATCAACATGCGTTTAGTTTGCATGGCAATGCGCCGCTGTCCACTACCCGGATAGGACATTAACTAACTGTGTCATTAAGTGTATTGTGATTAATAAATTAGTTTAGTTCGTGTTGTGTTGCGGTCTCGTGATTTTAGTGATAATTAAAGTTTCAAAATGATTAAATGTAAGTACTTAAAACTTTGTTTATTTTTGGAGGACTTCAATGAGTGTTTTGAACTTTCTTTTGCTGTGTTGAAAAAGGCCTCACTTTCTATTCTCTCATATAAAGGATATGATTGGAAACTTATTGTAATAATAAAAAGTAATTAGACAAGGTTTAATGCCAGCTTAAAGCTTTTTACTGTTAAACTTTTAAAAAGTTTACGATTTCAAAAACAGCTAAACTCCGTTTCGGAAACTGTCTTGCAATGCAGTAAGTTTGTCATGTTTCCGCAACATAGTTTTCAATATGTGTTTTTTTTTTATTTCCACATGTTTCACAATCATTTGGGATATTTCTGGAGGGCAGTGCACATGCCCATAACTTGCAGCTTCGACGAATTTCCCTTGTATATAAGAGTCGGAAAGGCACTTTTTAGACAGTAGGTACCTACTAAAATCGTATCGTGACCGTTAGGTTAGGGTAGGTACATAATTGCATTTCTTCTAGGTTACAATTTTACATATTTACACCTACACACAGTACATATAAAGTAAATAGTTATCCTATAAAAAACATTCGATGTAAAAAAGAGGCCAAGTCTCGAAACTCTTCCACCGTAAAAAGTTGTGAGATATTTCGTAGTACCAAATCTCAGGCATTCTTATTATTCTTTATTTGCTACCTAAATAAAATTACTAAACACTAATTTAATTAACAATCATCTACTAAAACAATATATATATATTTATAACGGAATATAACTAAACTAAACCTATATTATAAACTAAACCTATAAAAAGTAAATGCCCCCCAGGTCCCCGTCATTGGTTATGGTGCCCAGAAGGCTGGCAGCGTTGCCTCTTTGGATTGCTAGGCTAATCCTTTGGCCAAAATAGCTGCCAGCCCTCTGGTCGCCGGATGTTTGAATGAGCCGCTCCGAAATTTCCTTATAAAGGGCTTTCGCGCCCGGACCCCACGGCCCCAGAGTTTCCACTCCAAACGGCGCAAACATGTAGCCCTCACCGAGGACAGCATATTTCCGCCGCTTGTGTTGCTCTGCCGTGGTGGCCGCAGCT
Source organism: Epinotia bilunana (assembly GCA_947049275.1). NCBI lineage: Eukaryota > Metazoa > Arthropoda > Insecta > Lepidoptera > Tortricidae > Epinotia > Epinotia bilunana. The sequence goes on along the minus strand of OX346275.1, from coordinate 7,656,773 downwards.
CCGGCTTTAGAGGAGGTCGCTTGGAGATGGGACGGGGCTAGCGTATCAACGCAAGTAGCGTCCCACACAAGAGTCCTCCCCTGCTTCCACGGAATGAGCGTCATGCCGTCAGGGCGCCTACCATCGTCACGTGCGATACCGTTCGGCTCTAAAATGGCCGGCACGCTAACGGAGGCAAGAGCCCTACGGATGACGTCATTCAAAGAGGCGTGGCGGGAGATGCGGCCAGCACTCTTCTGGCAGGACAAGCCGTGGTGACCTAGGGAGTCTACGTCGGCGCCACAGCGGCAGCGGTGTGGCTCATTAGTTTTGGAGCCAAGTCGCAGACAGGTTGCCAAAGTTAAAGTTGGTTTGTCGAGGAGAGTGCCAAGGTTTGGAGACGGCAAAGAGTGAAGCCAGAGCCCCGCCTCCGGCTCCGCTACAGCAAGGAGACGAGCACGCTCTGCTGTGCTTTGAGCGGAGGTGATGAGGTCTTTAAGAGAAGATTGACAGAGGGGCTCGTCCCACTGCTTTTGAGATTTCGGGGAAACCGGAAGCGAATCATCTGGGCAGGCCTGCTCCCACGCGCTTATTGCCTCACTCGAACAGGCAATCGCGACATTGTCGGCAGCTGGGCTAAAAATTTTGCTGGCGAGTTCCTGCGTGCTGTGGAAAGAGGCTAAGAACGCTGGAAGGGCTACACTGACAACCTGCCGGATTCCCAGGCCGCCGTGCCGGATTGGCAGAGAAGCCTGGGTCCAGGCACGACTGTCCAAATGGACGTTCAGGATGGATGTGAGGGTGGTTTTAAGGACGGCGTCGAGGGGTTCAATAATATGAGGGAATTTCCAAATGGGGCTACATCTTAAAATATATGTAAATTTGGGGACAAAAAGACAAAATTTTATGATGACTAAAGCCATGTGTGCACTGACTTTTAGAAGGCGATCCGAATAAGTTTTGTGAATGGTTAGATGTTCGTTGATGAGCGATGGTATGGATTCCTGAAAAACGGGAGCCCCTAATAGTCTGAGCGAAGATTTATCTATAATTTTAATGTTAGGGGCTAAAGAATTGAAGATAGAGATAATACTATGTAAGTCAGTCGGAGGAAGCGATTTATTTATAAACAATTCACACTTGGAGAAATTTAAATCTAAACCTATTTCGCTAAAACCATCGCACAGACTTCTTAGGTCGTCCAAAACTGTTTTCCAGTCCCCCCCTAAAGTGCCGTCGTCGAGATACCATGAATTAAATTTCGAATTTAGATTTGAGATTACTGGATGGATGGCGAGGCTGAAGATAGCGGGTCCAAGAGGATCACCCTGCTGACAACCAACTGCCGAGGATAGGCGATGGTTTTTGAAGAGAAGGTGCGTAGGTTGCTGGTAGCATTGCCATAAGTATTTAAATATTAAAGGTGTGGCATCTTTAACTTGTGCCAGCAGGGCGCCTCTATCCACAGAGTTGAACGCATTTTTAACATCCACCTTCAGCAGCACCTCGCAGGAGTCGTCGTGCACAAACGCGCGTGCTGCGTGTACAGCAGCTTCGCAACCACCTTTGCTACCGAAACCAAGTTGTGACGGCTGGAACTTTTTGGTCAGAGAAGGAAATACTTGTTTACAGCAAATTTTGGAACAGATCCGTCTAAGAGTAAAGCCCACCGCGATAGGTCTAATTCCTCCATCTTTTTTTTTTAAGGCGCAGAGATTTGCTCCATATAATATTTCTAACACGTCACTACAAACTTTACCAGACAGCATAAGGTTTACGAGCTCAGTGATGCCATCCAAAAGTTGTGAACCAGTATCTCCGGTAGCACCTCCAAGTAGGTCTTTAAGATGCTGCGGGGAGAGACCATCAAGACCACCAGCGGAGCCGTTTTTGAACGACATCACTGCAGCTAGCACATCCTTTTTAGATGAAATTAAGTGTGGTGCATCAGGATCAGGTGGAACGGGAAGGCGGAGAGATGCTGCCGGAAGGGGATGTTTGGACAGTAAAGCGGAGACGGTGTTTGGGCAGTCGGGTGCAACAACGTCACTGGAGAAGAGAAGTTGGGCGGCTCCCTTAACATCGCCGTCTATGACTTTTTGCTCAACTTTTCTGTAGAGTTTTGTGTCTTCTCTTAGACCGTGCTGTGGCTGACAGGGGGATGGGTTTGTTGGGTGGAGACAGTTGGACTTAATTTTTTTAGTAAGGGACGTAGTTTTGTCATTGCTAGTGTGGAGGATTCTATACGCAAAGGCAAAAAGCTGAGTCCAACTGTCAAGCGAATTTTCAGTAACAATTTTTGATATTATTTGGTTCAGAGCATTGGCCACGGAAAAGCGAGCTCCTCTGGGGATCCTTTTAACGATGGGAGTTGCCTGTTTTTGTGAGCCTAGCCAAGCTACGAGATTATCTGTTGTGTTTAAGTCGGTCCGGTTATTAGTTGGACTTACACTTACGTGTTGGGTTGCTTGGGTCTGGATTTTATGAACGCGGGCATTATGGATATTCAAACCCCTACTTCCTCTAAAGAAACGGGGTTGAGAGCACTGTGGACACTGTATAAAACCGCCGGTGACGTTGCCGCTGGCCTGACTAATTGTATTTTAAATTTGAAGCTTCTATGTCTGCTAGTGAGTGATAAAATTAAGAAACTTTGACTAGTCTTAAACCTCTGGTTCAAATTGAATGAAATTTGAAATATATCATGTTTATACAATGCGTGCTTGGTTAATGAAAATGCAGGCTTCTAGTTTTATCCACAACGAAGTTATAGGGGGGTCGAATATGGCCTGAACTGCTTCGAGAAAAGGATGGTATACGGCCGTGCCGCTGTTTTGCTCGACTTGGCGGGGGCACTGGCGTGCCCCCAGATTAACAAGTCAATCGAACGAAATAACATTTAAGTATAGAGTTGAGTGCATATGCCATGCTTCCACGTTTGTGGTGAGTAATTATTTAGATTATTTAAGTAATTGGGTCATTTTATGTAAATTATTTAGGCCAAATATAGACCGAGAGATTTCAAAGAATTTTTATACGAGTCCAATTGTTAGCGTAAAATACATGACCACTTTTAACGGTTACCTTCTCGTAAAACGGTAAACTATCAATGTTCCGTGGGCGCGTATCATTTTATTTTTCATTACGATAGGAAAAATCTATGGTATTTCCAAACTGTTTAAACTAATATCTTTTCTACGAGTTATCTTATCATCCATAGCTTACATTTCATATCGTACTTATTTCGTCCAATAACCTCGGCCAGTCTCGGCTATCTGTGCGTACCTGACAGGGTTTATGTTAAATTTACGATATACCTACTGTTTGTAAACGACACAAATGTATCTACATTGGGAGCTTGTCTTTATTGTTTTCAGTCGTAATGTGCATACCTATGAGTAGGACTCTTGTGTCATTTGTTTGGAAATAGTATATTTGCGCAGGTTAATGTAAAGATAGTGTGCTCAAACACAAGTAGCTACATAAATATGTTTTTCTATTCCTGTACCGTTATCTGCCATTTATATAGGCACTAACTCAAATACAATGACACCGATAATAAGTCGCCTAAAAACTTTTTGCTCTATGGACCATAAAAGCACTGTTTAGCGTGTTGTTATGGTTCATACATTTTTCATAACAGCACTGTTTTACCACGATGAAAACACCAAACTAAAATAAAACGGTCCCTATATTGCAATGGTACCAACTTCTCAAACAAATATTTTGAATCAGAAGTTTTTATTTACTGTGAAACATTTGTATACTTAACATAAATTATTTACTGAAATAAAAATAAATAAACATGTATTGTGTGTTAATATACATATTTTATCAATTATTGGTATTTATAAATATAAACAGATCCGATTCGGTTCGGATCCGGATATTGAGTTTGGTTCGGATGGCAAGTGCCAGGAAATTAAAAACAAAACAGACCATAAACAAGAGGTGTCAAGGTGTCACATTTCATATTTCCCATCAAAGTTCCAGTTCAAAATGAAAAGACGATATTACTGAAGACATGGCAGTATGGCCTCTGGTCCTTAGCCTGTCCTGATGGACGAAAAAAATAAATAATGAAAAGACGAATTATGATAACTATTAGTTATTAATAACTTATTAAGATTTTATTCGTGTTCGTAAAGTGAAGAAAAATGTGTAGGTACGTTTCTTTTAAAATGGACCAAGAAGAAAATAACTGCACTCCTGAAGAAATTGCGTGAGTAGTAATAGAACTAACGGAAAACTTACTGCCAGAAAAGTCAAAAAAATGCTATTTATTTACAACTAGCTTCCGCCCGCGCCTCCGTCCGCGTGGACCCGGGATAAAAACTATCCTATATTTTAATCCAGGCTATAGACTATCTTCGTGTAAAATTTCATTCAAATCGGTTCAGCCGTTTAAGCGTGATTGAGTAACAAACATCCAAACATCTAAACTTTCGCATTTATAATATTAGTAGGATTAGTCGTAGAAAAAGTATAGTATGCAACGGTGTATAACTTGGTCTTTAAATGCTCGTGGCGTCTTTAATTGCGATGCCCGCCAATACATCTTGTCGCGGACAATAGCATGAAAAAAATACAAAATTACGAGTACCAACATTTAATTATTCATTTGATTAGTGCAGCAGCGGCAATTTCAAAACATTTCGAGCGTACGATAGGAAATAGATATCAACTGTCATTTTCACCTTTAAAAAGGTAATATACCCTTCCGCGCGTTCGTACAGTTATGCGATTACCCCGCAGAGGTCACTCGTAGGTAGGCTTATTGCGTTATTAGTTTTTTTTCTCTGTCTAAGCATGTGTAGGATTTTTACTATTTATAGCCGTGGTTCAATCTTCACCACATTCCCTCCTCTAATATGAGAACTGTTGTGACTCTTATCAGAGTTCTTGAAGTCCGAGTTTCGTAAACTGTGAAGGTAAATAATGTTATTACAATTATAACCGATGCAGTACACATAACCATGTTGTGCGGACTGTTGATTAGAATATAAACAAGTCTGTGTCAACACGATCAAGGTCCACCAGTTATGCATCTATGTGCACCTTTAAGTGGGTATTTATTCAGCGTCGTTATACTAAAGGGCACGCACTGCTCGTATCGTTGAGTATAGGTATGCTTAATAATAACGTGGAACAAGCGCTTTGTAGACAAAGCGCAAATCCCTCAGTATCGGCTACGAGCGTAGCGCTACGAATACGTAGCGTGGCATAAACAAATATGTTTTGGGATACATTCTTATACCACAACTCAAGTTTGTCGACAGTGCCACCCACCCGCCACCGACTTCATAGGGCGATTGTGCACTACAATGAATTTTACCGTCCGTCATTTACATACATTTATATCGGACCGTAAAAAATCTGACTGCCGGACAGTAAAATTCATTGTAGTGCACACTCGCCCATAGAGTCCAAAAACTAAAGACTTAAGACTTGTGTGGCGTGGGGGTGCCACCTCGCTTTTTTTCTGTGGCGGCGGATGTGTTAAATACAGTACCTAAACTGCCAACATGTCTAAACTGCAAAATTCCTCAAAAATATCTATCTCTACGTTACTCGAGACCAGAACAAAACCATAAAATATTCACATTCCTGCGATCTAAGACATTCGTTGTTTTACCGTCCTAGTAGAATAATGAAACTAATACGTACTTAACACCGACTATATTGTGTTGTGTTGCATTTTATGCAGCTGACTTTATTTAACCTGGATGAACGCTTAGATTATGGTAATCTGACACTTAAGTACGCAATGACGCACAGTTGAGTTTCTATTTATTATATTACGTTGCGGTCATATCGGATAATGATTTATGATGGTTTAATTGTCATAAGGACATAACTACCAAATGTTTTGGAGCTCCGGCCGCTTCACTCTATATTCTGTTTCAAGTCTCGCTATAGCTACTCTGAACAAGCGAAAATCATATCATTTCTAAAACATTTCCGCCCCAACGGCTATTGGTTCTACGTGCAATGGTCCCGCCCACTGCCATTTAAGTTTAGCGATTCGGAGGGCTACTTATATCGGTTACCTTGGTTCTGCTGCGGATAGCCTAAATTTCTGATGCGATCACGCAGGGAAACTCCCAACAGCCCCCTCCATTACTGTTTGGGTGACCACGTTTCACTGCCATATGTCATCACTGGCAAGTGGCAAGACTATCGTCTTGAGACAATACGGAATATTGGATGAAAATAAGTAAAGAAAGACTTCCCAAAGGCTGCCCAGCCTTCAAATTGGACCTACCTTACTAGACGTGGACAGTTAGTCCTAGATCGTGTACAGTTTTGAGCGTCTAGTTAAATATGCCACGTCAATATTGACAATGCACGCGGCCTGGTTGAACGCATCACAAGTGCATCGAGCCGAGAATGTTCGCACTTTTTATTAGCGCTCATTGAGGCCGTTAGCCAAGGTTGTGCACATGAATTGAAGCCAATTATACCTCGTGGCGACCACTTGCTGAATAGTGCAGGGTAGGTCGCCCACAACAACGATCTGAACGAAGGTTTAAAGGACTAGGTTGCATGATGGTTGAGTGAGATGTATGCGGTTTAGGGTGGTAGTAATGACACGCGAGTGTACCGATGCAATGCTGGTTTATTACTAACTCATGTCTCAGGTGCGCACGCACACATGCATGCGTTGCGTACATATCGTTCTGCGACTCCTCCCGACTTACACATCTGAAAACAATCACAACATGGTTACTTAATTGATGCAATTTATAATTAATTTTCTTAGGTCTTAATTTACAACTAGGCTGAGAAGCAGTTGATGGCCCTGGCGGGGGCCTTCCTCATTAACATGCACTGGCGGCTTTGACTGCTCTGATGGTGCCCCAGACACCCGAGGGTCCGCCTGTATTGGCGTCTCAGTCATCACCTCACCTCTTCCCCTGTGCTATGCGATTGCGGATCATTAGCATTAACACTCACAGCAGTCGCAGGGGAATCGAGCGCACAGTACACGGCGTGTAATCAACAGAATGAGTCATTTGTCGATGACAGGCCGGTGGGGGCTTCTGTGTATTTAAATAGTTGATCCACATACCTTTTACATACGATATTATCGTTATTTTCTCATTTTATTTTATTGCCAAGTTTTTTACATGTTGTAGCATTTGCCCAAAACGGTTTCCTATTTCCATAACATCTAGCCCATACAATGTCACCTATTTGAAACACCGTACAGTGTTCATTTTCGTAAACTTTGTTGGCACGCGTCGGCGGCAGTCGCAACAAATCCACAGGAACCGATTCTTCGTGGTGAAATCCTTGGGAGAGGCTTCGCTATGCAGAACAGTGGACTTCTTTTGGCTAATAAAATGTTGATGAATATAATAAATCAGCCCAAGCTGGCCCAGTGCGGGTTGGGGACTTCACATTTAAACCTTTTGAATTTTCCTCACGATGTTTTTCCTTAACAGATGACATTCCGGTTAATATAAGTTTATAAGTATATATAACATAACATCGACCGATAACATCACTCGCTACAAGAAATACCAGTTTATTTTATTTATTTCTTTACAATGATTGTAGTACGCGTCCAAGATAAATTGCTCAGATTTTTAAAGTAGTTTTGCTCAAGGGAACACTTTTTTCTGATATTAATTTGTACTTAGATTTACACTTAATTTCCTGAAAGCAGTCAGCTTTTGTGTATTTAACATTAGTCTGTCATGTTAGGTGTATTTTAAGCAACTACGAAATAAATATGAGGGAGTAAGTACCTACCTATATAGGTAATATACGTACATATTTAATCATAAGCATAATACTAGTGTATCTGTGAGCAGTAGCACCCGCGAGCCTAACCTTAAAAAAAAACTTCTAATAATTATTCAACCTGCTCACAAAATTACGTGAGAATCGGTTGATAAACGCGACAGAGGAGGGTAGATCTTACTCGACTCGCGTCGCGGCGCGGCGTGTCGTGCTAGCCCCTCTGTAGAGGAGGGTAGATCTTACTCGCCTCGCGTTGCGGCGCGGCGTCAGTTGTGCTAGCCTCTCTGTAGAGGAGGGTAGATCTTACTTGACTCGCGTCATGGCGCGGCGTCAGTTGTGCTAGCCCCTCTGTAGAGGAGGCTAGATCTTAATCGACTCGCGTCGCGGCGCGGCGTTAGCTGTGCTAGCCCCTCTGTAGAGTAGAACAACGTCTGGTTGCAGGACATCTGGACACCTGGACACCCGGTTCCGGAGATACGAAAGAATTTTGGCCCGAGCTGAAATGGAGAATTTTCAATGCTTTACGGTAATTTATTTCCACTAGCATTTAGAGTAGGTACAACGTTCAGTTTATGGACTCGCGCTCTCTGTGCACTTCACTATTCCCATTACTGAATGGAAACAGTGTTTCGAATGGTTCAATAGACCTATTGTACAGTATCTCAGATGACTGGCGAACATGAGTTGTTCTTGATGACTTGTTTACCCTACTAAACCTATGAAGGTTTAGTAGGTAAACAAGCATGCTGAGAAAAAACAAGCGAAAAAGTTCCCCTAGTAAATTATTTAAGTCCAATACTCAATAACAGGGATCTTGGGGGGCATTTACTTTTTATAGGTCTATGTAAGCACTTTATTGTACACAATAATAGGTTAACTTAAGAATATGTAGTACATGTCACACTAGATCAACGTAGAAAGGCGAACATAACTTCGCCTTTCTACGTTGATCTAGTCCTCCTCTCCTATAAGGTTTACTTTAGGTATAATAGGTTTAGTTAAGTGATATTTCACTAAACACAAAACTATCATCTCTCATCAAACTTCACTGGAGTCTGGAAGGTGATTGTGTCGACATCTTATATCGTTTTGTATTAGTTTTTCACGTTTGTGTCGAATGTGTCCACACTGTGCATAATTCACTATGTAGGTACATACCATTCTGTTTGTTTATTATTATTATTTTACGTCACTTTTTTGTTTTATTTTGCTCTTTTTTGATACTTATTCTTTTTTAAACGCGTGTGTGAGCTGTGGTAACCTCACCTGTAAGTGGCTAAGCATCTTACAATGCTTTTTGTGCTAGGTTAGTTTTTTGGCATATTGATGTATTATCTGTTGGTGATCCTTAAATACCCCCCAAATGAAAGATACAAAAAAACCACGGCCCCGAGGTTCCGGCGACCCCCGGGGTGCGAAGGATGACCTGGTAAAGGTTGCTGGAGTCCGCTGGCTGCGGGTGGCGCAGGACCGGTCACTTTGGCACTCTTTGGGGGAGGCCTATGTCCAGCAGTGGACGTCTTTCGGCTGATATGATGATCCTTAAATAATTAATTTTCGTTTTAAATGTTATTAAGCATTTCACTTAAGTTTATACCTCGCTTGATTAAGTAGTCCTTAATAATAAAAGTAACAGAACTCGTTTCTCCTCCTATAAATATCGAATTACATGTGTTTCTTAAAACAAGTATTATATACCGCATCAAAACAAATGAAAAATTATTGACATTCGTTGATATATAGAGGAGTAAATTGGTATTTTCATTATCATCTTTTGTGGAGGTTATGGATTAAAGTCCGTCACTATAATTTTATGTATTATTCAAACTAGCGCCTCTATCTAATACCTACATATTTGAATCCGGGAACCTGTGTTCAATAAACTTGACTGTTTTTCACGGTTTTAATCTACAATCTGTTAAATAATTGAACCACAGGTCACGGGCCTTAATGACTTGATCTTAAAGAGTGTGTATTGTATTGTGTGAAGATAAGAATAGTCGAGATAACGTCCCAGTCGTCCATACTGCGGAGACGAGAGCAGTCTTCAGTTACGTTTAATGTGAGTTTTACAAGTTACTAATTTAAAAAAAAGTTTTAGTTATTATCAGGAGGGGAAATTTTGCCTCAGATGCTCAGCGTGTTGGTATTGAGGTATCATTTGTTAATACCTAATTTATATACATTAAATTAATGAGTAACAATGTCTAACCACTTACGTATTACAAAATGCGACTTAACCATTCGATTTAGTTAAGAGCTTGTCCATAAATTACGTCATCGTTTTTTGTCGATTTTTGACCTATCATCATCCTGTTATTCCTTGAAATGGACCCTCCCCGCCTAATGAAATGACTATCGTCATCCAATGGCCAGACCCCCCCACCCCTAGTTTGAAATGACGTAATATATGGACAGCCCCTAAACCTTTTTCACAGGAGAAGCGACTTTGGTTTTTATCACTATGTGACCCTTGATACCGATTTTCTAAAAACCAAAAATTTTCATGCATATTTTTAATACCTTTAGCAAGGAGTACGGAATATTACTAAAGTACCAACAATACTGTGATGAGATTATGACAAAAATAACTGTAAAATATACATGTTAACTAGAATTTGTAAGCCATTGTGATGGTTATTTTTACTAGTGACGTGCCAGCCGTTACCGGGGACATTGGGCCGGTAACAGCCGTCAGTGTAGCAATGTTGCTCGCAACTTTGAAACTGACAGCCGCCTGTTGTCTCACATTTATTTGATAACTGTTTATAGGTATAATAGTCACTGAACTTGACATAAAATCGCAATACTTAGGTGTACGTGTGCACAAACTTTTCTTTTTGTGTTATCATTTAGTAAAATGTCATGGTATTCTCATTTCTTGTATTACGGTAACATTGCCGGCAATGCAGGTAGTGTTCCCGGGTATATTTGCCACCCGCAATATTTCCGGGAACAGTAGGTACCTCTATATGGGAATAACAATTATTTTCGCCGTATTAATATGACCTTAGAAATTCGGAAATCTGTTAAAAACTGCTGGAAGTTGATACAACTTGAAAATAATATTACCTAATAGTATTATGTAATCCATAATCAGTAACCAACATTTGATTTTACTTGTCCAATATGCGGTCATAGCTGTCGCTCCCGTATCGGCCTTACGAGTCATGTCTGTATATAAGTAGGGTCATTACGCTGGTTACGCGACCGCCTTCGGTTAGCGACAACCTGAAGGAGAAGGTTTTTTCTATTGAAGATAACATCAATTCTACAGACCCTATTGAGACAATTAGTTGTACATGCATTTTTGTTGTTGTTTTAGAATAGAAATCTACTAAAAAACCGAGGAAATATCATTTCAGTTCAGCAACTCAGCTAAGTGGTCGCCAACCGGCACATAAAATTAGGTGGTCGCTAACCGGCGAAATGACCCTACATTATATAGTAACCTAAGTGCCTTACCGCCATAACGTAGTCAAAATAAAAATATAATTTGCGGTATTACCGTATCAGACGCTGCTCAAATCATATTTTCACTGATGTACACGGTCAATGAAGCTTTTCATCTCATTACTCATCGTAAAGAAATAAACGGCCATACGAATTATATAAATACGTGTACAGTCACAGCGAATATACAAACTGCATATTGCCAGGTTCTAGTGTTTTCGCGCCAGGCCCGCGCGCCTGCAGCCGCGCATGGCCCCGTTGCTCGCGTCGCGCCTCCGTCCCGCGCGACCATTCTGCAACATTAACTTAACGACCCACTGTGACGTCTTCTAGTTAACACTTATCTTATCTTATCAGATGCACTAAGATGAGGAGGCATTAACATTATTGTTTAAAATACTTTGATTGTGAATTCAGATTAGTTTCACTATACTATACTAGCTCCTGCCCGTGACTCCGTCCTGAGGTCCAACCGCGAAACGAAAACGAATTTCGTTCGTGTATCTCCCTCTCTGTCGCACGGCGGAGATACTCGAACGAAGTTCGTTTTCACTTCGCGGTAGCCCCTCTGCTTTGGGCAGGGTGGAACTCGTTTCTATCAAGACTCCATACAAACTTTCACCTCCCTTAATAAGGCATGATTTCCGGGATAATAACTTTCCTATTAGTCCCGCTCAGACTATCTCTAGACCCAATTTCATCTAAATCATTTCGCGGTTTAAGCGTGAAGAGGTAACAGACAGACAGATAGATACACTTTCGCATTTATAATATTAGTATGGATCTGATGATGATAGTAAATAGAAGCCCACTAACAACGTAATTAAAATCTTAAAGGCTTGATGCACTCATCACTCTAGTGTGGACTGTCGGCAAAGATGTTGACGATTAGATAATACTTAAATGTTAATGATAATTATTGGTTAAGTAGGACCGACACTCAAAGAATAACTCCAGTAAAACAAAAGCAAGTAAAAAACTACCTTATAGTGATATTCGTTTTTGCTCCTGTTTGAATTTAGGTTTAGGTTTACTTATAGTTACTCTGAGAATTTCGTTCCTACTTTGCTTAGGCGACAATGAATTTTGGTTTAATCTAATACCTAGGTACAATTTGTAACCCCATAACTGTGAATTAATTTCCTATGGAAGGGTCCAAAGTTAGGGAACTAATGATATTTTACTGATTATTTGTTTCAGTATCAGTAAGCGAAGCTATGAAGATCGGATTCATCGGAGGTGGCCGCCTGGCCTTTGCACTGGCTAACGGATTTATTTCTGCAGGTAAATAAAATAATAAAAACACTTCATCAACAAATTCACTGCCAGTAATAGCTACGCGCTACGCTCGTAGGCGATCCTGTTTGGTTTTCCTCGTATGTAACGGAAAGCGACTACGGCGTATGTGGCTGCTATGCGATTTACTTACTGTCAGTTGTCAATTTTCCATTTGTGCTGAGTGACAGTAAATCTGGTTATGCGGGTGAAAGTGTTAAGATTTTCCTGAAATGGCATTAGATGACAGTATTTTTAAACCTACTTAACAAGTTCGAAGACACAATTTTGAATATTTCGATCGATTTTAGTGATAAATCGGTGCCTAATTTTATATTGCAATTGTTTTACTAGTATTTTGTTGATTTGATTAAAATAATTCGATCATATCGGAGGTACAACATTTTGATATTAAGAACAGCCCGGATTAAACTCTATTGCTCGTGCATTAATTACCTAACGGTAATTTTCTTAGTCATCTGTTAAAGCTCTTATGTTTATACAACTTTTTATTTGCTGTCAATAGAAATAGGAGGCTTTTCATTGACTTGACCTGTTCGTTTGTTTTTATTATTTTGTGTGTGTGGGACAAATCTTGGAACTACATTTTGAACCAGTTCATGTCAACCGGTTGAGCTGAAATTTTGGGTATAGTATAGTTTGGATCACAATTCAATATTATGTTACCTAGCATCGAGCTGATCTGATGATTGAGACAGAAGGTGGCCCGTTGAGATTGGGCTGGTTAGAATCGTCTCAATGAGTATAGTTGATGACGGTATACAGCAAACTACAGCTGGCAATTAAAACTTAAAATAATAATATCAACTTAAACTTAAAATATAATAATTTTTTTTTGTTATTATTTGCACTGCCCACAATCTTTTCCGCTTTGCCTTAAGGTTTGACTGGTAGAGAATTCCATATGGCATTAAGTCAGCCTTTTGTACGATAAGTTTTATTTTGTGCAATAAAGTTTAAATAAATTAATCAATAAAACTTGTACCAAAAATTACATTTTTGGCAGAAACTTATTACTTACTTTATTGCATTTTTTGAAAGGCTACACTTACCTAATCAATACTTTTCCAGGATTGGCCAAACCAGAGGAAATCACAGCCAGTGTGCACCCCGCCGACACCGCCAGCGCGGAGGCGTTTAAGGTAAAGTTACATTTGTCATTTATGATACTCAATGAAATCAAGCATGGACCTATGATACTCAGGACAAGCTGTGGTAATAATAATACAACGTGCGAGCGAGCTGGTAGCATGATACAAATCTCGATAAGTGTAACAGAAACGGAAATATCATTCATTGTCCTTGTCATAGTTCCATTTTTAGGGTTCCTAAGACACAGGCAACTACGTAACCCTACACTGCGCGTGGCCCGACACGCTCTTGGCCGGTTTTATTTTTTTATTTCCCACAACTGATTTAATATGAAGTTGTGGCACATAAACCATTACCCGTCCAAATGTAGTAGGTTGTTTATGGCAAGTCATCAGCCATTTTAAGACCGTTCTTAATTTAGCTGCAAAGGAGCCTTTCCGTCCCTCGCTGTGGCATCACGTATAGCCTGCCATAATCTCAAGTATAGCTGACATGGTACATACTTCTACGGGGTATTTACTACGAGGTACCTTTACGCCTTGGCCACGACTCTGGTCTTAAGCGACCTGCGGCAGCGTTTTATCTGTTCATTGTGCGGTCGAGACGCGCAACGCACTGTGGTTAGTTGGGATCACGCGCAATGAATTAGAAAAACCGCTGCCGCAGGTCGCTTAAGACCAAAGTCGTGGCCAAGGCGTTACTGTATTACCTAGACAGTTTACATGGTGCATGAGGCCGCAAGGTGCGTCCGGGATGCTGAACTAACAGAGACATACCATAAACTACAACGTTACCTACAGATTGGTGAGCTTCAGCTTTAATCGAAGCAAATACCTACCAGCCTTCGAAGCAAATACCTAGGTAGGTATTGCTTCGAAGGCTGGTAGGTATTTGCTTGTATAGGTAGGCTTGGTATGGTACTCAGGTGAGTAAGATTCCGGGACAGATGAGAGAGACCCGAAAATACTACTACTTATACGGAACCTTAATTCTTCTTCGTCTTTTCACTCTTGACAGTGGTCGTGGTCATCATTCCAGGTGTTGGTAGCAAGCTTCACAACACGCCACCATTCCTCTCTGACAGTCGCTTTCCTTATGCCTGCGTGTAGTGATGCATCTGCTGATGCAGCTGTTATCTGGTCTGTCCATCTCATTGGTGACCTGCCTCGCGGTCTGGTGCCCTCGATCTTTCCCTGGATCACGAGTCGCTCGATAGCTACGTCTCCACGGCTATCACGCGACGGCGCCCGAGCTCTCTCGATTTTTCACGCACTATCCGTCTCTCTCTTATTAGAACACAAGAAAGAGGTATAGTGCGAGACAAATTGAGAGTATTGTCCGGCCGTCCCATGATAGACGTGCTGGACGACATACGCGCGAGACTGCACTACGAATGATAGACCCTGCTTGATGCCGAGTTCCTTCAGTATGGACTCATTGGTACGGTTATGTATGAATACAGTTTACCCACTTATAATTTAAGTAAGTAAATAGGCTCGTAATTTTAGACCTACTTAGTCAAGATGTCGTAAATTGGGTGTGTGCAAAGTGTACTCTTTGCATAAGTAGCACTTAAACGAGTTGGAGTTTATCAGTAATCAAAGTCCATATTCTTATTTCTTACCCTAACACAATGTTTTTTTTTCGTTGTTGTGATATCTCTCGAACGTCATGTTCTGCGCACCTAATTCTTTTATTGCTGTTGGTAGCCAACTTACGAGATAAAAAATATCCTAATAACTTGCGTATACACTGATAAAAATATCGTTCACAACTCTCATTCTGTAGTCGTTTCCGCCCGTGCAGATGAGGCTCGTAGTGTACTAACTTTTAATATTTGCGCTACAGTTGAAGTTGCTTGGTGTGTATTTGACTGCTTCGAATTTTGTCAGTAAAGACCAGACGCTGGTTACCGTAAAATGGGGTGAGTAGGGTTCGCGGGGAGAGTTGGGTTATGAATGGGGAGAGAAGGTATGAAAGGGGGTGAGATGGTTTTTTAAGGCTACTGCTACAAAAATAATGTATTCCAATTTAAAATAGAGCTATAGTAATACTCATAATAAAAAAAATCGATCCAACAATCTTCCAAAATCACCTTTGTATGAAAACCCATCTCACCCCAATTACGAGGGACTACGGGGTGAGGTGGGTTTTCCTGTTTATCGTCAAAGTTATGAAATGGAACTACCCAAAATAAAATAAAAACCAAAATACAAACGTCCGGAACACTTATTATATGCACCATTCAGTTTGTATAAGTAAAAATAAAATGTTATCGAGGTTTGAATGTCAGTTTTCACCCTACTCACCCCATTTTACGGTATATCATAAAGCCACTCTACCTACAAGAATATAAAATAAATACTAAAAAATACCTACTTGAATCGGGGTAAAATATTCTTGAACCAACCAATGAATTAAGAATTATCCCGAATGAAGCGAACATTCTGAGCCAATATTTTTAACCCCCGACACAACTTAGAGAGGGGTGCGTATCTGTGTATCTGTCTGTGGTATCGTAGCTCCCAAACGGTTGGACCGATTTGAATGCGGTTTTTTTCGTGTCATAGATAATTTTATTACGAGTGTTCTTAGCCATATTTCATGAGATCTAGAAGAGTTCAGCCGTTTTTGAGATATTGGACTGAAATGAAAATGTCGGGGGATTCTCACCTTTTTTAAGTTGTAGTTATTTCCCTTAGTTCAAAAGCCTTCGTGGGAGACTTCTTAAGCGGCCTTTTGACCAGGCTAAATTCATGCACCAATCGGGGGAGGGGAGATAAACCATCTAGCTCTAATTAGTGAATGTGAGTGCAGTTAGTTAGTGCACTGTATGTAGCCAGAAAGGTCGCTTTAATTCAAGATGATATATACTTAGGTAGGTATCTGTTTCATTTCATTCAAATCGAGACATTGGCTGATTTCCTAATATGTTTCTTCATTCAAGGTATTTTTTGGGTACTGTTACAGTGTTTATTTGTGTCTATGTATAGTTTATTTCCATCTCTCATGTAAAACTACAAGTTTTTACATACTTACATAAAGTCGTATCATTTAAGAGCTAATAATGATTAATATTTAGTTAGCTCTTCACAGTACACGAGTCGGTCCTTTTGATACAAGTAGGTATTATCGTACTTGCATAAGAGAACTTGTTCTAAGTACTAAAATCAGGTCGGTTACGACATTTTAAATCTTATTGACGTAGGAAACATGTGGGTATTATAATTGTAGAGCTAAAGTAAGGTTATCAGAGTTTGATATCGTCGTTCTGAAGAGTTGTATACTTTGTTCAATAATATCAAGAACAAATATCAACGGGTAGGTACCTACAATTTGAATGCAAATTACAATACGAAGGGTACATTTTTTTGGCTCCTGAGATGAGACATAATCAACGTTGCGCAGCTTGGTACCTTAGAGCCGGTTTACACATTGATTAGTGATTAGTGCGAGTCCATACAAAATCTACTCGCACTTGCACCAAATGTATGGACTCGCACTAATCACTAACCAATGTGTAAACCAGCCCTTAGTTATTATGTTCGAGAACCATTACCGCCAACCGCAAAGTTTTCGAATTACCTGATTGCTAAACTTTGTAAACAAATATTGATAAGATCCTTAATTATCGGGTAAAAATAATCGTGCCAATTTAACCGTGCAATTAAATAAGTACCTACTTACAGAATATATTTCGAAATCATGATTCAATATATGCCCCAGGAAAAAAAAGACTAGAATTTTCCTAATTCGGCTGGACTAGAGTCGCCAGTGATTAAACTGAGTTACTCGTAGATCAGAGGCGTATTTAAAGATTTGGCGCCCCGGGCCAGTTAGCTTTGCCGCCCCATTAAGCGACGACAAAGATGTGGTGTGAAATAATAAATTAAAAAAAAGTCTTAAAAATGAACTAACTATATATTCACTAGATAAATATTTTAATTTTTAAGCGACTTCAAAAAAACGGAGGAAGTTTTCAATTTGGTTGTATTTTTTTTCTTTTTTTTCTTTTATTTTTTTCAATGTTTGTTACTTCAGAACTCCGTCATTGACGAGCCGATTCGCACCATTTTATGTGCGCAATGTCAGGCTTCATGCGGATCTGTATATGCCTTCTGTAAATAATCATTTGAAGCGGATTTCCACTAAGTTCTTGCGTTGCTTCTCGCAAATGCGTTGATTATTAGAGAAAAAAACTTAATCGCTGTATGTGACCTGATAATATTTGAGGACTTCCGTCGATTCCACAAGGATCACCTTTGGCACTTCATTAGTTGCTATTTCAACGGAATCTTATCAGTATCTGTGATACACTTTTGTACTTTTAAGTACATATACATAATTGAGGAATTCCATAAGTCATCTGTGGTCTTCATCATCAATTCCACTCCACCAAATTTATGATTTCCGGGTGTAAATACACGAGTTATAATAGATAATACCAAAATCACTACACGCGTGCCTAATATAATTGAGGAGTTCCCTCAATTCCTCATGGATCCCATCATCCAATTGAATTTTTGAAAAAAATGGGACCAACCTGAAAGCATATACTTAAAAACAAAAAAAAATTACGAATCGGCTCATCAATGACGGAGTTCTGAGGTAACAAACATTGAAAAAAAAAAGGTAAAAAAAAAATACAACCGAATTGAGAACCTCCTCCTTTTTTTTGAAGTCGGTTAAAAAGGCTATTGATTACGTGGCGCCGTCAAGAAATCTTACAGTAGTTTTGCGCGCTCCGTTGACGCTGTGAAAAAAACGTACAGATTCTGCAGCAACCCGAAAAACTTTGTAGCTTCGAGGCAACATTTAGCTGCCGACGAGGTTTAACGAATGTGCCGCGCAAGGCACGTATGTCGCTTATTGGCCTTTTTCTTTTATCGTGGCCTTGAGACCATTATACTGGTTACATTTTTAATTTAAATATCAATTAAAATAAAAAATATTGTAGATAAACTTGACAATAAAAGGCGCCCTGGGCTATGGCCCCCTTGGCCCTATGGTAAATACGCCCCTGCGTAGATGGCGCTTTTATTTCTTTTCTCTCGCACTACTTGCTAGTTGCTAGTAAAAGAGACGAAAAGGAAACAACGAACGAAAATGCTTAATGTCCGACAAATTGAGCAAGCTTTTGCCTACCACTTTGTCCGCCATAAACTCCATTGCAACTAAATAATATATCTACCTACTCAACTGTGTTACCTATAGGTTTTATAATTTAAATATTTGTTCCTTGTTAGATATGTGAATGTTTTATATTTTCATTTCGTATATTGTTACATAATATGTTACTCATGCGCTTGGAAAGGTCGCGGGAGTCCGCTGGATGCGGGTGGTACAGGACCGGTCACTTTGGCACTCTTTGGGGGAGGCCTATGTTCAGCAGTGGACGTCTTTCGGCCGATATGATGATGTTACCGTGTAAGCGTTTTGGTGAAATGAAATACTGTGAGTTTATATGCGTGTATTTAAATAAATAAATAAAATAAACTAGATCACGCTGCTGTAGCGCAGTGCCTGGATCAATTCTGTTGCCACGTGTGACCTCGTCAAAAGTAAATCTATCAATGTTTTAACTCCAGGGTCTTGGTGCAACGGCAATCTTCGAGAACAAGCCAGTCGTGGAGCGCTCCGAAGTCGTCATAGTCTCCGTGAAGCCTGAAGTAGTGGGGCCGGCGCTGCGAGACATCCGTGACCTGCCCGCTTCGAAGGGCAAGCTGTTCATATCGGTGGCCATGGGAGTGTCTACGGCTACTATTGAGAAGGTACTACACTCTTCATCTCTACAAGACCTGTGCATGTTCAAAGGCAATAGCTGTCCGTATATATGGCCATAAGAGTTGCAATACGTATTCATACGAAAATTGCTTACCGTATTTGTATAAGGTAAACGTCCACTGTTTCGGCATGTTAAGCCACTTATGAATTGGTAATTTTTTTGACACATTACTACACATGATATCACTTTGAAACATTTTGTGTGATGAATATATAATCTTGCCTATTATTTAATGCAATTATAATATAGTTTTTGTTACAATATAATTTTTTTATTAATTTATTTGCAGACCTCGTATTTGAACCCCATTTCGTGATAAAATTTGGCTCTGCTCCTAAGTTTGTGAGTTTGTGACCCCTGTTTCGGCATACATTTTTTGAGTACCTTATAGTACGAGATACGTTTTAAAGAATGTACACCCTCATTTGTTCTTTTATATTGAACACGATTATAGATGAGGTAATTAACATGAATATTCACAAAATCCAAAACTTTTGTTCTTTTTCCGGGTTTTTTTATGAAATGTAAGATTAAATACCTTATCCAATAGTACAGGCTCACCTTTTTTTAAAAACACACATATAGGTTACCTATCTATATTAACCAAAACCGTTTAAGTTAAATATCTAGGCAACCTTTTGGATGTGGCACGCATCTGTAAACGCTGTTCTGTTTAATAGGGTATAAACTTATCACAGAAAACCGTTGCTGGACATAGGTTTCCCCCAAAGAGTGACACAATAAATCTACCACCTACTTATTGTTTCTTCTGTGTTGATAACAGAGAAAAAACATATGTATTGATTTTCTACTATTGTTTAACCTAAGACTATCCTAGCGATGATTGCTGAGAGGACGGACTCTCCTTAAATTAATCACTGGTGTGGGCTACATAAGCCCAGCAGCAGTTAAACACGTGTATTTAATTAAAATCATTTACTAACGTAACTAGTTGTTTTAAGTTTAAATTGTAACCAAGTTTAAATTTTATGAAATAAACGATGATTTAATTTAAGGAAAAATATGGCAATGTTTATGGGACTTCCACACTTTTAAAAGAGCAATCTTACTGTTTAATGGGGTATAAAGTAACCTTTCATTTAATTTAAAAAAAAAACGCAAAAATAACAAGGGTCCCGAGATTCAGGTCTCGTAGTCCTGGGATTTACCCAGGTAACACTATTGCATTTTATCAATGTATACATGTTACTTCTTCCAGAATAATATAATAACAAATGAGGTTCCACATTCCCCATACCTTATCTCCTACTAGGAGAAAGATAATCCCGTAAAAATAACAAGGGTCCCGGGATAGCAAGTCCCGTAGTCCTGGGATTTACCCAGGCACCACTATTGCAATTTATCAATATACTTATAAAAGTTCTTTGACACTCTTTGGGGGAGGCCTCTGTCCAGCAGTGGACGTCTTTCAGATGCTTGATGATGATGAATATCATCATATACGTTACTTCTTCAAGAAGAATATCAAATAACAAATGAGGTTACACATTCCCCATACCTTATCTCTTACTAGAATTGATCTGTGTGTTTAACTACCACTATAGATTTCTCTGTCACGAACTTGGGGAAAAAGTATTAAAAGTAGTAGTCCCTTTCTTTGTGTTACTATTTCTTGGATATTCGCGCAATTAATGACGCAGATCACTTTTAAATTATGGTCAATAACCATTACCTATGCTATATGTAATAAATAAACATAAAAATTAATTACAGGAATCGAGCAAGAAACAAAATTGTGCTGCAAATAAATAAATATGCGAATTCACCTTAAAATTGTACATTTAGGTCACGTTCAAACTCGTTTTATGAGAATTCTAGTGAACAAAACATATACCGAATTTAGCTCATAGAAAACGTCATTAAATACATTATCTGTTATTTAGAATAGAATAGAATAGAATAGAAAAACTTTATTTCGCAAATAACAGTAAGTACATTTTAGATTTACACTTAGATGCTATGTTAAAACTAAGATTAGATGCGAAAACGGAGTCCACTCAGCATAATGTCGCTCCACAGAAGGCGAAACGATGCTGGTATTATGTGGATCCACGTGTGGTGCGCTACAGAACTGCAGGTTACATAGTACTACTACTTAAAGGATTTTATTTATACACTAATAATATTCTTGTTAAATGTGTTTCATCTAAAATTACAAAGGATGCATATAGAACTTAAATTTGAATTTGAAAATAAATTGCTACCTAGGT
Source organism: Epinotia bilunana (assembly GCA_947049275.1). Lineage (NCBI taxonomy): Eukaryota > Metazoa > Arthropoda > Insecta > Lepidoptera > Tortricidae > Epinotia > Epinotia bilunana. The sequence goes on along the minus strand of OX346275.1, from coordinate 7,635,188 downwards.
ACGAAAATGTACATAATCATACACAAAGACACTGGAAGGCTATGCTGGATTTATTTGTTGATTTAGTAAATACATTTTTAAGTTTTTTTTGAATGAATTTATTGTGGGAGCATTTTTGACGGGGGGTGGGATGTTGTTCCAGCATTTCGTGGCAGAATAGGTAAAGCTGCCACGAAAAGACGCACTTCCGTGTCGAGGACAGATAAGTCGAGGGATCCGTCTAGGACGAGGGTTCGCAAATCGAAGCTTCTGGAAAAGATATGAAGGTTCCTTAGTTTTAATGATGCCGAAGAGCAGTGTGGCAAGGTGCATAGTTCGACGAGCCTCCATCTTTAATAATTTCCCCTGGTTTAGAAAGGGAGTTATATGGGCTCGACGAGGAATTGGATAACAAAACCGCGCACACGCGTTCTGTAGGCGCTGAACTAGCTTTTTTGAACGAGATAGCAAACACTCACCAAAAACTGTATCAGCATAATTGAGTTTTGAAAGAATTAGAGAGTCACATAATTTAACCCGCATATCGACCGTTAAGTATTTTCTGACTCTATAAAGAACTTTTAATCGATAAAAACAGTTGCGAACAGTTTCAAGTACATGACCCTCAAAATGGAGCACACTATCCATAAGGACACCTAAATTCCTAGCTTTTGGCACGCATATCAAATCGTCATTATATATAGACACCTTGGGATTTAAAGCTAAGACCTTGGCTACACGTTGTTTGGATTTAGATTGGCATTCACAATTTCTTAAGTATTATTTTAATACAAAGATACAAGGATGTATCTAGAAAGTCCTTTGATTCGTTAGTAACACGAAATAGGGGCCACACGATAAATATAATGACCGCTAGTTCGTGAGTCACCTTATTGCAATTTCATGTACCTTATTACATAAATATACAATTTTTCCATATCCAATCCATTGTTAAGGAACTTAAAAAAAGCATTGTTAAAAGTTTTATTCAAATGGACTTGCCTTTCCCTTTCAATTTCCTTAAGAAGTCGGAGCGAACACCTTACGTTAACAAGCAGTACGCGCATACCACACAGCTGTTTTCGGCCGACTGACAGTTTCGAGCGTTGTGTTGCTATTAGTTTAGTCGTTAAAAATGTAGAATTTGATTTTTTGGAAAGAGATTTCAACAGAGATTTTTTACAAATGTATAATTTTGATAAAAAATATTTGAGTTGCTTATTATAAGCGTCAGAAATAAAACTAACGAAATGACGTACTAACACGAACTTATGGCCCGTTACCTTACCCGACCGAAATGAGCGCAATCGGGCTCACAACGGAGGACGCCCAGGGTCGTGCAAAGTGGAGAAAAGCGAGAGGGAAACCTGACCCCGCCTGGCAAAAGCCTTAACGGTAATACACACTAGCTCACTGTAAGAAATTTTGCAAGAACAAACTAGTACGAGATTTACTTAGTTAAATAAGGGCGTGAATATTTCCACGACTTAACTAAGGTGGCCGCATCTTTCGATCTACCATACCAATCTATTCCTAATTATTTCCAGAACCTTCCAGCAGAAGCGCGCGTAATCCGCGTGATGCCGAACACGCCAGCCCTCGTCAAAGAGGGTGCTGCCGCGCTCAGCCGCGGCTCCAAGGCCACCCCGGAAGACGCCAAGCTAGCAGCCCAGCTGTTCAGAGCTGTAGGCAGCTGTGATGAAGTACCGGAGTACCAGATGGACGCTGTGACGGCGCTGAGCGGCAGCGGGCCAGCATATGTAAGTACTATTATAATGATGGTGTGAAGAGCTGCTATGAAGTGCCCCAGCCCAGTGATATGTGCATTATTCTGGAAGGTTTCTCTAATCTTGAATAGGTAGTAGCTAAATACAAATACAACTTCCCAGTGTCTAAGGAATCTTCCGGACAAGCACGTAACTAGGCACACGCAAGAAGACAACTGCCCCTCCCTAGCATGACGCAAGGATAATAAGCACCCGGTAGGAGTGCTTCCAAAACGAAAGAGTTTCTACCCTTTTGCCAGCCTCGTTTTTATGAAAATGTCTTGTTTACCCACCTATTAATTATCTTTATTAATCTACTATCTTTTTCCAGGTATACATGCTTATAGAGTCTCTCGCTGACGGCGGTGTCCGCTGCGGTCTCCCTCGTGACCTGGCCCTCCGTCTGGCCGCACAGACCACGCTCGGCTCCTCAGCCATGGTCCGCAACGGTGGACACCCTGCACAGCTGAAGGACAACGTGACTAGCCCCGCTGGATCCACTGCTGATGGAACGTACCATTTGGAACAGAATGGTAAGTACACTGATGAACTTATGTAAGGACGAAAAATCATTCAATATACAACAGTCGCTTTTTGGTAAAGGAAAACATCGCGAGGAAACTGGTCTAATCCCAACAAGGCCTAGTTTTCCCTATGAAAGGTACGGTACATAGTCGCTTTGTAACGTAGACACTATGCCAAATGCTAAGATTAGGTGCGAAACAGGAAATTAGAACATTTAGGGTAGGGACAACCGGGAAAAACGCTAGAAGGACTATGCATGACGGTCAGTATGCTGACGAAGCGTTCTTCACTTTTATACATACCGGCTGGAAAGGCGTATAAAAGAAGAACTGGCTGAGGCGGTTTTATTTGTGTCGCAGGCTGTGCGTTGCACACGGGGGTAGCGGTCTTAGGGGGCGCCGAGCAAACGGGCGCTACTAGGGTTAGAGATACCACTGAGAACTGTCCGTGAAGATAGAGGAGCAGAAGAGTGTGCAAAAGAGATTGACATGATCCAAGAAGTTTGAACCTTCAGAAAGGCTGAAGATCAAAATAAGAAGAGGCCAATAAACCATGAAACTTAAATGAAAAATATCACGTTCCTTTATTTTTAAGATACCATAAATTAACTACCGTATGTAGCTAGAACCTATACGAGGTTTTGAAACTAATTGACAATCGTTTTATTTCAGGTTTCCGATCAGCTGTTATCGGTGCAGTGAAGGCGGCTGCCGATAGATGTAAAGTGGTTAACCAACAATTAAACAATTAATAAAATTGTATTTAACGACCTCTCTTAATGTTAGGATATTTGCTTACTTTCCTATAGTATGGGGGATTAATACTGCCAAGAGTCTAACGAAATAGAAGTGCAACTTATAAAGAACGAGATTAAACATCATTTGCTATTGTTGTTTAGATATACGAGTAATATTGTCAATGTATAGAGTCGCGTATGAGTAAAACGATCTGATTTTTGTGACGAATATAAAGAAATATATTATGACACGTTGTAAAACAACCATTTTATTTAGTTCCTTCCTTTCTCTCTATAAGTTTATTATTATTATGTATAGGATAACCATATTTTGGATCACGTTTTTATTACAACGCCATCTATAAATAGTATTTAGAGAATCTTCGTGCTTTGAAATAAGCGTCATCTAGTGAAACTTTCAAAGAAAAGTAATTCGACCATAGACAAGATTAGGTCTCGAATAATACTAAGAAAATATCATCCAATCAAGATGAAGCAAGAGGGCGCTAGTTGCAAAGACGAAATTTGACTTTGACATGTCAAACAAAGCGAGTTTTTCAATCCCATCACGCGCAGGTGACCTCCTAGCTAAGTATATGATATAACTGAAACTGTTCTAACGTCTGTTAATATACTTACTTTACTCTTTGGCCAGTGCATAAAGTATTGTCAGTGTCACTTGCTTGTCAGTGCGACAGTCACAGATAATCTATAGAAGTATTTTTAGTTTACATGTAGCGTTACGCCGCTCGATCTCGCGAGTGTTTTATTAGATTCTGAATAGGATGTGTGCCGTGGTATTGAAGATTCAAGTGGACTGATGGTTCCGCGGATTAGCGTGTTTAACTGGCCTTTTGTTTGAGTAGAGATCGGCCCACGCTTCCTAATAAAACCGACTCCTACGCGAAACCACTGATGGCAACTGCTTCGTATATCCTAACAATGGACCAGAAATGTGGACGAAAAAACTACTGCAATTGTTTATAAGTTTCCCGTGTGTTATTTAGTAAGTTTAAGTGTTAATTGTTGATTTAAATCGTCAAGTCTGCGGTGCGAAATAGTCTTGAAAACGAGTTGTTTAGTGTCAACAATCAAGGTTAAGCAAAACCCCGGACTACAGTCTTTCGGTGAGAAAAATCTTTTTATATCGTATGTATAAACATATCTACAAATATCCCTCAAGCTTTTAGTTAGAACACAACTTATTTCTTTTTCTAACATGAAAGTTATTCCTATGAATTGATTGCCTAATACTTATACGAGCTCGCAAAAAAAAGATACTTTCTAACTAGTTATCTTTTAAGGAAACATGATCAAATGCTACACATACACTTATATGCAGCCCACATGTCTGTATTCACATTCAGGCATACTGTTTAGGATCAGTTGATAATCTGTATATAACAAATGTTGTATCATTACTTTAATACCAGTAATATATTTTTAAATGTAGTCAATAACCTTTAATTGTTATGTGATATTTAGACATAGATAGTGATAGGAGAATTCAACAAAAGTTATGTTTTTGTTTTTTTTTCTATATAATCATGTTCCATAGGGCCACAATCTAAATTTTATTGCAAAAATGACCTATTAAGAGTTAAATGCTGGCGCATTAGCAAGAGACTTGAATTATGGATTTATTTTAACCTGGTCCGCCATTTCATGGGGTCAATTGTTCAGTCAACTTTGCTAGCAGAATGTTTCTTATAAAGTTACTGAACTGCTATCCATGCTAATATTATAAATGCCAAAGTGTATCGGTCTGTTACTTCTTCATGCTTAAACTGCAGAAATGATTTTGATGAAATTTGGTAAAGAGATATTTTGACTCTTGAGGAAGGACTTACTTGTGGACTTACAATCGTTTTTATCCCAGAAATCACCTCCTAAGGGGGTGAAAGTTTGTATGGATCTACAATATAAATGAGTTCCACATGGACAGAGCCGCGGGCAAAAGCTAGCTAGCTAACCATAATATTTACTCAACTACTTGAATGAATACTGGAATAAATGAATCATATTTCATTCATATTAATTGGAACCCTTTCATGTTTGTGGTTTGTAATTATTTATTCTCTACTGGCTTCTGCCCGCGACTTGGTACGCGTATAAATTATGATTTCAGTATATGATATTTTTATGTTTATCTTATGTTTAACCATACATCTGACAAATTTGAAAATAAAGATTCCATTTACATATATTATAAAGATGCCCAAAGTATCATTTTAGAGAGTGCTCCATATGCGAGCCCAATGGACACTCACTATCCTCAGGTGTCTTGCAAGTGAGACCTGAGGCCAAAGTCCCGAAAATGAGCGGGCCACTATCCCAAGCTGGCAGTGAGGCCAAAGGCTGAGCTTTACGTTGGAATGACAGGCCCAAACCATCCCTTTAGAAAGCGCTCTCAATGTGAGCCCCTACGGACACTCATTATCTTCAGGTGTCTTGCAAGCAAAACCTGGGGCCCAAACTCCTGAAGGTAAAAGGGGAAGTAAGTGAAGCTGAAGGCTGAGCCCTATAGCATGCTTTTAGAGAGCGCTCCCTAGGCGAGCTCGAGGGCCGAAGTCCCGAAGGCAAGCCCCCACGGACACTTACAATCCCTAGGTGTCTTGCAAGCGAAACCTGTGGCCAAAGTACCGAAGATAAGCACCGAGGCAAGCGAGCCCTCACGGACACATACCATCCCGTGTAGGTGAGTGGCGAGGCGAGGTAAGTCCCGTAGGTGAGTGGCGAGGCCAAAGGCCGTGCTTTTCACTGGTATGAAAGACTCGAAGCATTCCTTCAGAAAGCGCTCTAAATGCGCCGCCATGGACGGACACTCATTATCTGCCTGTGTCTTGCAAGCGAAACTTGAGGGCGAGCCCCCACATACATTTACTATCCCCCGGAGTCTTGCAAGCAAAACCCCAGGCCAAAGTTCCGACGGTGAGCGGCGAGGCAAGCAATACCTTTTTGTTGGAATGAAAGGATTGGGCCCTCCGCAAACCTTCTGATAGCGGTCTCAATGCGAGCAATGACCCCTAACGACACTCATTATCTTCCGAAGCGAAACTTGAGGGCCGAAATCCTGAAGGTGTTTACATGCCCAAGAAACGCCCAAACATATTCTACTGGACTGCAAGCAGGTAGAAGTACACAGGAAAAAGCACTTTTTCACGCAGACACACTACGGGACGCAGTCAGCAATACCAAGGCACTCACCAACTTTCTAGAGGAGCTGGGGTGGTTAGAGTAATAATAAGCACACTGTCGCAAAATAGGCACACTGAATGTCGATTTGCGGAAAAGAGCCCAGTTTAACTAAATAACTAACTAACTACTAAATTGCCCAATATGTAACGAAATCATAATCCGCTGACATAGGAGCAATTTTTATTTTATTTTTATTTTTTTGTCAAAGAATTACTGACTGTTGAGTTTGTTTCGGCGTTTCTTCTTAACAGTGGTCTTCTTTTTCAGAAACGCTGGTAGAGTTTTCACTTCTAAAAGTGCCATTGCGCAGCAGAATAAAATTCATTATTTATTTATGCACCCATATTTTTACACTTGACTGTACAGTAGAGGACAAACCAAATTTCATCAAAATCAGTCGCGCAAAATATGAACATTAAAAAATTGTCATATTTTTTAATGTTCATATTCGGCCATGTACCGGATGTGCCAAAGACCGGATATTCGGCGAATCTCTACTTAATATTATTAGTATAACTGTAGCCAGCTGCAAATTAAAAACCTAACTGTGATCCAGTGAACTGATTTCATCACAGCATTTACAGCTATTAGCAAACAGTAATTATTTGAAGCCAAGTTTGACAGGATATCCGCAATTAGCTACTACTTCTATGGACTTTTTTTATCAGAAGTCGATTTAGATAATAGGTACTTGGTTATATGCGCCTGAACTAGGATAATCCTGTATCCAAGAGCCATAAATAACAAATTATCTTACAACATAATATTATCTTTAAATGTATATTAATGATATTTCCACATGAGTAAAACAATAAGAAAAGAGATATGGGTACAAATCCAAACACACTGTGTTAGGGAAATTAGTGGAGCTTTTGTTGAATATGATTTATTTGAATTATATTATATATCTAGTGGGCGACTGTTTGCAGCGATACAAAAATCGCTGCAAAAAGTCACCGGTTACCCTAAATATCACCACCAATAATTGATGTCTCTCTAACTACATTTTTTTTTCAGCTAAAATCAATCATAAAATCAAGTTTTACATAAAATGCTGGACCCCATCACCAAGTAGACTGAACATGACTGCTGACTGATCGGCCAAGCTTCAAGATAAGAAAAACAGCATCATTCCTGTGTTACAAATTGAGGATGGATGAGAGTGATGTCATTGTATCATCTACGGAAATCATAAAAGGTAAGTTACTAATGTTTATTCAGTTATATTTAACACAGCATCAGCACTAGTTAGGTGCTTTCCTCTACAAACTTAAGATAAGATATTAACTATACTTCGTGTTTTTGTCAATTTCCGTTAATTGCAAGGGGGCATAGGTTAGATCAAAAAAAGGTAATTTCTCCAAGACAGTACTATCTTAACTCTTACTGTTATCAAGATATTCAATATTTTAATTTAATCTTTTTTTTTTATCGGTGTCATTTTCCTGCAAGCTTTTGCCTTACTGGCATCTATGGCAACGTTACGAATATTTTCGTTGTAATGCTTCCTGCCATACATGGACACCGACCTTCAGCACGATATCCTAATTTTCGTTTAAAGTCGCGGATGCGAAGCAGCCTGTAGTCCGATTTGCACATTTCCAATTGGTAGTATTTTTATTTTTGCGTCTAAAATTATATCGGTGCCCATTATAAATTAGAGAGGGGCGTCCTTTCTGGTTTCTATGAATAATATTTCACTGTTACCAGCCATTGCGAAGCGCAAGAAATAATTAGATAATGACATTGATTCCTTTCATGACCACATTGATACTTCATTTTTAAGTGGCCGATGTTAAGATAGCATACGCAGTGGCAGTTTTGTTTACACGAGGTTTTATTCTATTATAAAAGACTAAGAAGGTAATAATCTAGAATTTAGTGTATTTTGGGAAAAGACCTTTTTGTGAATCGATCATTATGGGAATAATGTGTTCTGCTATTACAAATTAAGGGTTTGGGAATGGAGCCTTTTGGGCATCGGTTTTAATGGGCTTCAATCAATTTGAAATTGGTTCATACTGAGAAGAGTGCAAGTCGAGAACGGTTCATTTTGGCAATAAGTTAATTTAGGTTCCATTCGTAATGAGAATGGATCTTTTAGCCATTGGATCGTATTGAGTACTGGTGCATTTTGAGTTTAGTGTCTGATGAACCGGAAAGCATTTCGCCAAACTGCAGAGCAGTTCGTTGGCGATTTACAGGTGGAGTTATCCGCCGCCCTTAATAAAGAGAAAGAAGAAGAATTTATTTCATGCAGAATGTGAGATATAAACTAAACAAGATTTTTCATATAATCTTATGCAGCAGCAGTATTGCTAACAAACTGCATTGTTTTAAGTAACTTAGCAAATTCTATAGAATAGGTATGTTGATGAAGTTTTCTTGGTTAGGCACTCGTCATGTCACGTATGCGTCATGTCATGTTGTCTTATGAATTCTGTGTAAAATTCGAGTTAAGCTGAGGCAGGGAAAGATACAATTTTAAAGGAATTCGATTAGGAGCGCTCAGACTTTTTATGACGATTCTCTTTGTGATATATTAATGTCTATGTCTAGGTCACCCTAGCACAAAGTTGTTAAAGGGTTATAGTAACATAAAATATATTAGCACTAAATAAAGGCATAATATAGCTATAAGAAAATATGCTAATATAAGTTGTGGGATAATCCTCACCACACATTTGGAGGCGCGCCGCACACCCGGGAAACCTTTAGGGTTCGGATAAAAATATTTTAAAGCGATCTCTTGAGACGCACACATATTCCTTGGAATATGTGTGCGTCCGTTCTTTTAGCACGAATGTAGTACCTCAAACAAGTGCTACAATGCACCAGCGTAGGTGTTAAAAACAAGTGGCGATCTAGCACTCACTCATCTGCATAACACGCCGTTTGATTATAGCTCTTCATCCAACGACTTACGGTATTCAATCATCCTATTCTAGCTTACAACGCTACAAATTTAATTATTCACCCGGCCAAACCATCCAATAACCTTGCCTCATATAAACTTTTATGTATCTTCCAATGATGCTGCGGTTGCTAGCCGTAGTTATAAGTTTGTCGCGAAGCCGACCTTCACGGTTCACTTAGGCCTGATCCAGTGTGAAATTGCCTTTGCATATCTTGTTTAGATTTGTAACATAATTATTGGATCTTTATTATTGAATGAATGGAAACAACGATATCCAGCTGCCTTAATAATGACTGACACCCAAAAACTGGCACACAAAAACAAGAAGGATCGTTTATTTTTTATTGTTTCTTGTGACTTGGTCTTGAAGCTAAACGCGAAGAGGCTAGACTCGTACAGCGAGGTTCAAGGTTTGTTTACATATAAAGCACCTTTATAACGTTTACATATTTTTGACTTTGACCGTACCTGGCTACGCGTTGGACAACCTAGTGGCTCCCAGCTGTAGACCTCGCGAATCAGGATTTTTAAAATTGGAAAATTTCCAAAAACTTTATCGACAAAAAAGTTCAATCATCGAACCTGCTCAAAAATTTTCAGGTGAATTGGTTGAGAAATGCGACCTGTAGAGGAGAACAGTCGGACAGACATACGAAATAATTTTTACCCAAGCTAAAACGGAGAACTACGTTCGCTTCGCTCGCTCGTTAAAAAACTGCGTGCTTAAGGCGGTATCGCATGCTTTGAAACGCCGTTCTGACTAGATTAAGAAACAATAAGGTCTGTATTTCAGATATATGATTCTTGACTACATGATTGTTTTTCTGATTTTACCTCGATAGAAAAAAAAACCAAACTTGGGTCTGTATTTTCCTTTTTTTACTCAGCCTACTCAAACGATACATTATTTTACGACACAATCAAATTTTATCTCATCTAAAATTTCACTTTATGAAATTTAAATAAAACGTCTCTAAGTTAGGTATTTATCGAAATTTGTCCAAAAAAGCCATTTCCGAAGAGTGTTCCATCTCTTTTTCTCGTGCGCGGAAGGCATAAGCGTATCTTTGTCTAGGGGGCCTGTTCGACTCGAATCAAGGCATCCCCTTAAGTATGTCAAATGCTCCAATGCTTGCCTATTCTGCCTTTTCAATCGATCCTAACTTTACGATCAAGTTAAAAAGTGATAAAAATTATCAAAGCACTCGTTCTTGAAATATCTTCGTTATTTTAACATAATCCCAAATTACAAGTCCACATATATCCGTCCGTACGGATCGCGAATAAATATTACCTTATTTCCTATGCGAGTCGCAAATCTGAGCTGTTGAACACAAAACGGTACATGTGCTCTCAATATGTACTGCACTTAAGTCCTTAAATAATTAAGTGGTACAAAGGAAAGGCATAACGCAAATGGTTCGTCAACTCGTTGGTTCTTAAGTTATGATTTACGTTGCCGTAAAATAGTTATGTCGTGTACTTTGCTTTATTTCATACCAAGGTCGGTAATTGTACAATTGTAATTGTTCGGGCGGCAAATCAAGACATTTATTTATTTTAACTTTAGGTATTGCACAACTTATCGTACAAAAGGCGGACTTAATGCCACATGGCATTCTCTACCGGGCAAAGCGGAAACAATTGTGGGCAGTGCAAGTAACAAATTAAGATGATATAAAAAATACGGTAGGTACTCCTGTACAACATATTTACACAAATAAATATTATAAATATTTACATAAATGTACATACATACTTACAAGCCAAATATACAACCTATAAAGGCCATATGTACTGCCCTGCCTTTGCCCGGGCTCAAATTGTACAATGTCACGTCTCCTCAGGAATTGGGACTTTCCGCAGGCGGTAATTTTACCAATGTAATAGTATTACATTGTTTAACGAGGGGTGTAAGTGAAATATTGCGAACAAGAGTCTATCAGGCTTTTGATGACTAATTTGCAATTTTCTTGCGCCCGTTTTATATACACAATGTTTTTCATTACATTTGTGAGGAAATAATAACTACAAAATACAGAAAAATCTACGTTCCAACCGCACCAATCAAAAATTTACGAAATTGACAACTTCACTCCCGGATCAGTGCGAGTGGACCGCGCAGCTTCAATATTTCAACCAATCACAGAGCAGGGCAGTAGTATTCTTGCGGCGCGTGGCTAACTGTAGTTGCGCCGGCAACTAGATTTGCTTAAACCAATCAGATCACACACAAGCTCATAAGCAGGGCTCGGATTTTCCAGCGCACGGTAAGACGAAAAAAAACTGGAGTCGATATTAACATTAAAAGTTTACTCATATTCATACTCATACTCACTCATTTTGTTACTCCCGTATTTATTTTATAATTATCATGCTGTAACTGTTTCATCTTAATTATACAGACTCTATATTGCTGCGATAGACCTAACGGTGGGTACCTACTGGCCGCTTTATCAAATTTCATCGTGTGCATGTGTTTATTATCGACTTTCGAATGTAATGCGATTACAAATCTAATGCATTACGCCCAACACTGCTGCCGTGACCCCAGATAAATACGTGACACGTCTAAGAAAGTCGATAATAAACACTGCACACGATTAAATTTGATAAAGCGGCCAGGAGGTACCCACCGTTAGGTCTATTGCAGCAATATAGAGTCTGTATAATTAAGATGAAACAGTTACAGCATGATAAATATAAAATAACTACGGGAGTAACAAAATGAGTGAGTATGAGTGTGAATATGGGTAAAGTCTTAATGTTAATATCGACTCCATAGTTTTTTTCGTCTTACCGTGCGATGGAAAATCCGAGCCCTGCTCATAAGTAATAGTCATAACTCCCTAAAATCCATAACTCCCGTGGGAACATTTAGGCCATTGCCCTTCTGTATACAGGCATGGAATAACACCATTAAGAGCAAGTGTGATGAAATAGTACATTACGTACCCAGGTACGTAATGTACTATTAGGGCCTACTACCTAGGGCGGTGAATTCATGAATGCCCCAGATCGCAGGTGTTTGTGGCCCGAACCGAAGATGAGGGCCATAGTTATGCGATCTGGGGCTTTACGAATTACCGCCCGTGGTGCGTACACAATTTTACGTCTTCTCCTGGGTGTGAAGTGAGATTTGCCGCTGCACCCGTGAGCGGTAAATCTCACTTACCGCCCAGAGTGACGTAAATTAAATAACGACGCAGATCGCAGGAATTTGCCGCCCGAGAGAGATAAATAAGCGATCTGAGCTTTCTCCCTCTGGCCAGGTAATGGGATTTCGTTGTGCTTGTTTGACGTAAAGATTTTTGCGTGGATATCCAGCAGATATGTGCGAAGCTGTGTTTTATTATATTTGACACCTAGCTGTCAAGCATGCGAGGTGTTAAAGTTAGGGTCCAAGACAGATTGGCCCCATTCGTTTGAGACTGGTCTTAAACGAATGGTTTGTATTAGGAAAACAAGACGACGATATTCACACGTACCTTACAAATAATAAATACTTAGAAAATGCCCTAAACTTGGAGCAAATATTGGTTCTCACTACAAATATTTGCCGTTACCGGTATTCGAATCTGATACCAACCAAACTTGGCTTCGCGGTAGATTCTTTGTTGTGGCCCTTCTTTCGTTTCATTAACCCGTGGAAAGCCCTACGCGGCGGTGCGTTTTTAGGGTTCCGTAGTCAACAAGGAACCTTACTACTAGTTCCATTGAAAATTACTTAGTTGAAGTTATAATTGAAAATTACCTAGATAACGTTATGAACAATTGAAAATAACTTAGATGAAATTGTAAGTAACTGAAAATTACTTAAATGAAGTGGTGAGTAATTCAAAATTACTTAGATGAAGCTGGAAGTGGTTGAAAATTACTCAGATGAACCCTCTAGTGCACCTAGTCCGACAAAAGCTTGGCCAGTTTATTCGCATTGTACATGGTAAAATTCTTTGAATTCACATAATTGGACGTGCTCGTGTATAGTGCATTGTCATCTAAACTGGGCACGTGTGAATACATTCATGCCAATCGATTGGTTAAAAGTGGGTCGAACATTTAGACTCACTTCTAAACATGGGACCGTGTACCGGAATTCTTGATACAATAATACCGGTATATTTACACCTATATATCTAGAATGACAAAATTTCAAAAATCGAATTATCGAGGTTGATTGATAACCACTGAGTTAGCCTGGTTAGTCGGTAGTTAGCCATACAAACCGACGAAGTGAAAAAAGTTCCGTTGTGACACAAAAATTAATCATAGAATTGTATGGTAAATTTTCGTGTCACAACGGAAAACTTTCATAGAAAATGTAATGGAGTGAGTTAAGCTGGCCAAGAATTTGGTCCTTACGCATTTAAGAGTCTTTAACTCGCATGTGAACTTCCCTGGAGTTGCAAGTGTCCATTGGCTGCTGTGACCGGCTGCAATACAGACGGGCTGTGCGTTTGTTTGCCACCGACTTCGTATAGAAAACAATCTGGTAACAGTCTTGTTTTAAGGTAATACGTATTTTACTTCACTGTACCTTGTGTCCCGTCTCGAGAGGCCGCGAAGCCAATTTTATGCAATGCAAATAATGCAATACTTCCAGGATATATTCCATAATGTAATTTATGTTGGACGATATTCCACGGCAGAGTTCCTACATCTGGATAGACTTCAATTTAACTTTGTTGATCTGCTCTCTTGGGGCTATGGAGCATATATGTTTACTCCAAATCGTCGATATCAACAAACAAGTCTTATCATTTGCTCTCTTGGGCCTATGGATCATATATGTTTACTTCATATCGATATCAACACAATCCTCAACCAAGTCATATTGATCACATTTTAATTACTGATTACTGATAGTCGTTGGTTGCCTTTCGCATAGGCCTCTCCGTGAGTCCTCCATCTGACTATCTGGGTAAATCAATTGAGTTTGAGTAAAAATCTAATATCTATCTATAGTGTATATTGAATTGATTCAGGTCGTCTGGAAGTGATCGCTCTTTAGCCATAAGACTGCCTATGGTTTTTCTCTACTTACTTTGAAATGTATATGTTCTGTATAAGTATCATATATTAAGGTGTGCAATAAAAAGTTTTTTTATTCTCAACCAACTGAGTTATCGGAACCGATGATGCTCAGTTCAACCAATCTTTCCAGAATTCCCTCTCATTACGCCTAGTTATTACTCTACAGTAAAACAACAGTAAACCCTGTACTGAATTATTTAATAGGAAAACTTCTTCCAAATCCCATTAAAAATAACAGATGTTGCAGAAATGAACAATATTTCATATTAGTTATGAGAGGTTGGCAATATATCTCATATCGTTGAAACGGCCTATTATGCACAAAAACTTCGATATTACATGTCTGAAGACAATTGGTAAAGTTTGGATAGGTAGCGTGAAAAACTTGATACTTTGCCGCGATAATAAATAGGTGATATTCATCCCCTAAACATGTTTTGTCTCTGTCTATCTTGTAGAACAAGTTAGCGTTAGCGTATCGTTTTCAGGCATCAAATAAAAAGATGTTGCATTTCATACAATACACGTGGTCGGTGTGGTGTGTTAAACGTCGAATTTAATTTGTACCCTATTATAAAATATTATATTTTCTTCAAAATGTTTTTTTTTTTTTCAATATTTACTTGAATAAAAAAAAAGTATTAAACGTGTTCTATTCTATAGTCACGAATGTCACTATTCACGATCACTATTCACTGTGGATACTGTGTCGACCTTTAATTTCCCTCCCGAAGATCCATATTCTAGGGATATGCAGAGTAGTTCCGGACATGCAAAAACTTTTCTTCTTTAAATATTAGCCTAGAAGTATAGACTATAGGAATTGTCTCTACCCTTAGGGGTCATGATACTTCATTCAGTCGACAATATAAACCATACCTTACTCGTAAGGCCACAGTTTGGCTCCACCCACACACCTCCACTTTAGGCCGTTATTGAAGTTCAAAAGTTCAAGTGACCCTTCTGTACCAATCTGCGGTCTGAACAAGTTTCAGGGGTCGTAAATTTAATGATGCAACCTTATCCCCGGCTACGATCGGTGTTCATTTAAATATTCGCTAAGTTTTAATGGCGGCGGTTTAGTGCGTACGCCGTGGCAAAATGGCTGTTCAGCGTTGCGTAGTGCTCGTGAAATATAGTTCAGACTACTATCTGAAACTAAGGGTACTACTATCTGAAATTATATGAAAGGTGTTTACGTACCTACAGATGAAAAACCTTTCCATAACATAATGGTACAGTAGATGTCAAATTATATTTATGTGTTAAACTTTTGCACCTTATTCCGTTCTAGTAAGGCGAATGATGTTTACATTACGAGCAGTCCGTTAAAATACTCATCTATAAGTATAAAAGCTTGTTCACATCTAACCGTAATTATCGGTCGGATCCAGTAACGATATCGGAGGGCAAGTAAATGTATGGAAAATATGCTTGCTGTTCCCACCGCCCAGTCCGATATCGGACGCTCCAAACAAAAAAGTGTCGCTGTCGTATCCGACACCGACCGTTAAAGGAATTGATGTGAACAGGCTCGAGCAGGCTAATCATATTGTTTCATTAAACATGTCTTCAATTGACGGCTAGCGAACTGCTATTTTGTGCAGAATCCAACATTAAGGAATTTCTAACAGAGACTAAATTAGGTGTCGAAGGTACGTTTGAATTTTTGTATCCCTATATGTGGCACAAAGGGGAATAACACTAGGAGAATGCTATTGGCAAGATATTTCAAAGAACATAATGCAAAACGACCTGCTTCAAAAAGCCTAATTATCCTCACAACTTAAATCGTTCTCAAGCCGCTAAACATAAACTGAAGTGCACTGAAGAGCGATTAAGTCAGGCATGCGATGAGGCGCGGCAGTGTCAGTGCGACCTTGGCTTGTGTAAAGCTATGTATTAGCATGCAAAGTAAGGTGTGCTGCAAGGGTGGGCGATGGGCGTCCAGCTTTTACTGCTCTATAAACATTTTGAGATACAAATATTCGTTAGGCTATTCAATCTTGTCAATGAGATATCCATCCGATTTTTTTTTCATTTATTACGTGTCGCTCTTATAACGACAGTGACAGAAATTAAATAAATTGAATTTGGATTTAAATATTTTAAAGTAACAAAAATAGATGTCACAACGTTTCGTCTGTGTTCATAGGGCTACAAATCATTTGATGGCCGGGTTTAGTGCGACCGTGACATTTGTTTAAAAAAAACCCACGCACTGCACATACCAGACGAGCATTCTGCTCATACGACGCAATACTATGCAACCTACCGCTTCGAGTAAAGGTGTCATTGTGAACGCGACTACTGAATCTGATGACATCGTTCCTCGTCTTAACCCTTATCGCGGTTGCATCCTGAAGGAGTTAGAGGTCAGGTTCCCAAGAAATGACATTGCCACAAGGTCCTTTGGATGGAACTACTATCTAGCCTTTCAACCAAGCGGGAAAACTAGACCTTATTGGGATAGGCACCCACTTGACAAGTCAAGAGTGGCAATTAGTCTGGTTTTGAAGTCGCCTGAAGACAATGTCCTTATATGATACATTATGTACGCGTATAATGATAAGGTATGTATTACGTGTATGTATAATGATACATTATGTCAGATTTTGAGTCAAAACTTCATGCGCGATTCATGGTGTACACGTTGATTGATTACTATTTAGTGCGAGTTCTTAGAGTTCCTACTCTAAGAACTCGCACTGCGCGTGTTCTATTTTTTAGCGAACAGCTTTTGAATGGTCCCTTAACACTAATCAACGTGTAGTTAGGCATGACTAATGCGCACTAACTCTGATGTCGTTGTCATCCATGTTGTTGTGCGCATCAAACCTTTTGGTACTGGGTACTTATGGTTAATTTAGTACGGCTATACAGAGATTCTGTCCGGTTTAGTTTGTACGGCCTCATCAATAAGAGGAGGCCGGAACAGGGTTAATCATGTTACTGTGACAAATGGTGACCGTGCGTGAATATAGTCGATCATGGTTCGTTATATGGAGTAGGATACGTTTGAAACACACCAAATCGCGCAAAATAAACTACCAGCCTCTTTCTAAGTGTTCTAATTAGAAAGAGACGATCATAGCGCATATATAGATATATCCTAGCGCTGCGAGATAAGACTTCGTGCTGATCCTGTGACAGACAGCGGAACCTCGGTACAGTACGGTCGGTACGGTAAGCGCCCGTTGACATCCTATGGGGACTGATTCCTCAAAACTGAAATAATGATTACGAGGACCTCCTCGGCCAGTTTCTGGGCTCCACTGAATATCCTGAAATAAACCTCGCGTTCACTAGGACATATGTCCCGAAAACAGTATCGCCAGCGATGTTACACAAAATCGCATGACTTCGCTTGACATGTCGCGCGACACGTGAATCAGAAAACTCTTATCGCGCGATGTTGCTGGACACCATAACAAGTGAAGTTCCGCGACTTAGTCTGACATTGCGGACGACACGGGTCGCGGGGACATTTGTCCCCTGTCTTCAGCGTCACGGTTTCGAGTTGCGACATTTTAGGTAGTGTTTCTTTTGATCGCTAGAACAATGTTACCTACTTACTAAAAGTTCGCTTGCCCGCTGTAACTTGGTCCAAGCCAAGACCCTATACTGTAGCAAGTGTGGAACGGAAGGCAATTATAGTCTTACCTATAGCCCCTCGGCTGCATGCAAGCACTGCGCCTTTCCATCCACTTCCTAGGCTATTCAGGCGGTCAACACTTGATACGAAAAAAACCTTCAAATTCTTCTGATAATCACGGAATTTCATCCCGAATTTTGTTTAGTAAAAATTGGGCATTTTAAGTGGATCGTTATTTAGTAATTGTAATTGTCATGGCTGAATCCTTAATTGGTGGTCACTGTAAAGTGTCTGCTACACGGTTGCCAACACTCCCGTCCGACCGAGCGACCTTGGTCGGCACCGACCGCTGTAGTATGAAATTTTGTTGCAAACTACACGGTCGGTGCGGACCAAGGTCGCTCGGTCGGAGTGGCTTGTTGGCAACCGTGTAGCACATGCTTTACACTTTACTTTAATTAAACTCTCGCGCTTTGTACATACCTACACATATTTTTTAAAGGGTAACCATAAACCATGACCGGTGAAAACCAGCTTCAGAAATAAAGGTAATAAATATCGAGTTAGACCCGTGTTAAATAATAATTTAAATATGGTAGTCATAGGTCGTCATAAAACTGACGATTACTGTCAGGCGCATATGGTTGGTCACAAAACTGACAGTAGAGACGTTAGTTAAGTGCAACTCAAGTTGCGCGTGCGAGCGGAAGTAAAATGAAGATGTCCAACTATGAAAGAAAGCTTAACTCGGGAAAAGCATGACTACCAGGGCATTTAATTTTAACCACTACTAACCAGTACTACATATTACATCACATAACATGCAAGCGTTATGGGCGGACGGACCGCCCTTATCGCGTGGGTAGTTTATTCTATTTCAGTGTGAGGTATTTCACGCTGTGTTACTTATACGTAGTATCTACTATGTATCGGTGCAGCCTTGTACTTGGCCTTTGGAAGACGATACTGTGCTGTTTTACGTACGATTGTTAAGAGTGACAGTGCATGCAAGGTGCTATATGTCGCTTTCAAAGGACATTCGTCACGTCTGTTATTATTATTACGGTTATTTTAATTGTATTGTTTCACGGGCTCTTTAGGTATCTATAGGATTACTCGTTTTGTACAGCTCTTTTGTTAAATAGAACTTCAAATTGAAGACCTAAATTGAGTAAAAAAGCATTTGTAAGGCAAATTACAAATAGGTAATCAAAGCTACCAAGTGTGCTTTGAGTCTTTAAGGGGATGCATTGGTTCGAGTCGATTCCCTAAAACCAAGCCCAAGAGACACGCTTATGCCTTCAGCGCACGAGAAAAAGAGATGGAACACCCTTCGGGATTGGCTTTTTTGGATAAATTTCGTTAAATAGCTAACTTAGTGAAAGTGAAGTTTTATAAATATTTTATTAAGTGACATTTTCGGTGAGATAAAATGCCATAATATAAACTTGATTGTCTATCTCTTAATAGTACATTACGTACCTAGGGCGGTGAATTCGTGAATGCCCCAGATCGCAGGTGTTAGATAAAAATGCGATCTGGGGCTTTACGATTTACCGCCCGTGGTGCGTACACAATTTTACGTCTTCTCCTGGGTGTGAAGTGAGATTTGCCGTTGCACCCGTGGGCGGTAAAAACACTTACCGCCCAGAGTGACGTTAAATAAGTAATGTGAGTAGGCTGAGTTAAAAAAAGAGCCCAAGAGATCCAACTTTGTTTTTTCTGTATAGAGGAAATTTTAAGCAATCATACTCGTATATATATATATATATATATATATATATCGATTAATCAGGTCGACGATCATAATTATATGGATAAAGAGTTACTTGGCTGATCGAATGCAGTGTGTAGAGATTAACCCCCTTATTCATAAAACTTAAAATGCCTCTGCTAAATAAAATGTGTTTTGTCCCTTCCTACGAACACAAATGTCAAAGTGACAGATAAGGACAAACGATTTTTAACGGCATTTTAGTTAAAACAGGCTTGTAGGATGTTTATGAATACGGCCGTAAGTCATTAGTTGCCTCAAGTAAATCAATGACCGAGCTAGCTTGTAGGTCCGAATTCAAACCTACTAACACCGAAGTGCCACAAGGAAGTATTCTGGGACCTTTACTTTTCCTTCTTTACATTAATGATCTGCCGAAAGCCACAACGCACAAAAGCATTATGTTTGCCGATGACATAACTCAGGTGGTAAAGCGTAAAAGAAGCGAAATGTTTGAGAGAGATGTTAATGGAGGACTGAATGATATTATTCTATGGATGGAACATAATAATTTGAATATAAATATTAATAAAACCAAGTGTATACAATTCCACTCCTATAATTCAAATAAAATACCTATTAGAATTAATTATAATAATGACCAACGTGACGAAGTTAATTCAATTAAATTTCTTGGAATAACTATAGACGAACATCTTAACTGGAAAGACCATGTTGAATATATAGCGAATAAACTAAATCGTTTTGTGTTTGCCCTCAAAAGACTAAGAGAGACGGTTTCTTTAGAAGCTGCACTAACGGCTTATCATGGCTATGTGTCCTCGGTTCTCTGTTATGGCTTGATTTTGTGGGGTAGCTCTGTAAATTCTGATAGAATGTTTATAATTAAAAAAAATGTATCAGGGTGATGTGTAATGTCTGGATGAATGATAGTTGTGTCCCTCTATTTTAAAAAAAATAAACATTTTGCCACTGCCATGTTTACATGTTTACATACTCGTAAGGGATATATGTGTTTTTGTCAAAGAACATTCCGAATACTCAATACTTCAAGTTACGGAGTGAAGTCATAGGAAGATGAACAAGACCCCATCTTATGTCCCTTCTCTGTACAAACCTCCCAGTTACAGGGACATATACAAAAGAAATGTATTTAATACAACTATAACTATTTTTAATAATTTACCAAATGATTTAAAAACATTATCGGGGAATATATTTAGACATAAATTGACGAAATGGCTGATGGATAAATGTTTTTACAGTGTAAGGGAATATCTAAGTTATAAAAATCTACTGACATCTTACTGACTGATTATCTTAATATTATGATTATTTTTAATTCAGTGACATATCAATATTGTATTCTAGCGTAATTAATCAAATATTTGTACACATGCATGCATGTTGAATACAAGGAAATTTTATACTGTAAAACCTTTTATAACTGTATTCTGACAAATAAAAAAATCTGATTTCTGATTATAGTCAAGAGTCGTATATCTACCGTTTCCTAATCTAGTCGGAATCAAAATGGCGTTTCAAAGAATGCGATATTGTCCAATTTACGCCATTCAACTTGCTATTTGAGACTGTTGTTTTATGCTTGAGTTCCACCTTAGGGCTCTATCTCCTATTGCTACTTGTTGTGACGGCAGTGTTTTAATTAATTATATTTTTACTAGAAATAAATGCGTACGTGGGTGTAGGTAAGTAATAAGTACCTAAAAATGTAAATTGGAACACTGGGACGTGTCCCACGGGACTTTCCCGACCCTGCCCTTAAATCGTCGGCTATAATACTGCGATGTGGAAGGCAAGTGGGGGGACAGCCACATTAGAGTCCCCAGCACGGTCGATTCAAGTCGACTATCCATACAAACGTAGTTTGGTTCTCATTTTAAAACGGCATACCTACTTGCTGGAATCACATGAAATGTTTTATATGCACGGGGCTCCGCCATTTCTGGGTCGGAAGCTACTTTCTTTTGCTATAAATTATAATATAAATAATATAAAGCAATTAGAGACTGTGTACATGAAAGACTTCTATACTCGCTCCATTTTTTATTTTATTTTTCCATAGCCATTGAAACTAGATTCCGACCTAGACTTGTTGGATCCCATTGCGTATATACGATGTTTCATGTTTTTAACCTAACGTTTGTATTTCCCTATGGGAGTTAATCATATACTACTCAAAAGAAAATAGGGGCCACAAGTGTGTTGATCGTTACGTGAAGATTATATTAAACAATGATATATATTTTTTTCCAGCTGTTAGACTTAACCAGCATGAAAGAGGTAGGATTCTGAAGGATGTAGGTCAATTTAGTTAGCCACTTATCAATTAACTACTTTGTCTCCAATAATTAACAATAAAAATAGAAGAGTGCAAGCGGCCCTTATTTTGATTTGAGTAGTATATAATATCTCATATTATGATGATGAGTTAAAGTTTCGCACTAGTCCTAACTTTCCCAGAACCTATCGGCTTTAACGCCCTATCCGAGAATTTATTACCGAATCTAGACCCGTGTTAGGTCTTGTCGTAAATATAGGAATCCAATAACGATAAATCACATCAGGATCGCAAACACGTACATATTAAAAAGGATAACAGTGAGAACATGCGAAATATAATCAAATTACACGTTTCAACGAAAATCGGCAATAGGGGGGATATACGAGGGCTGTTTGATAAGTCCTTTTAAAAACTATTTATAAAACCTTTTTTCTGGTAAATGGCATTAACACTAGCAGGCACAATCTTTCAAGTGAAGACTGTCAAAAATTCAGCAAAAAAGAACAAGTTTTTGTCAGTTTAATAATTGTTTGACTGTGATCACTCGCAAATTTTCGAACAAAAACGCAAACGAAAGCGAATTTCAAAACTATGTTTGGATAAGATGAAGCGTAATCCTCGGTATTTTTTGAGTCGATTTTTCACTGTGGATGAAACTTGGGTCCATCATTATACACCTGAATCAAAACAGCAATCAAAACAGCAATCAAAACAATGGATGGCTACTGGTGAACGTGCCTCAAAGAAGGCCAAGACTGTTTGGTCGGCTGGGAAGGTGATGGCGACAGTCTTCTGGGATGGCGAAGGAATCATTATGAATGATTACTTGGAAAAGGGAAAGACTATCACTAGCCGTTATTACGCAGAGTTATTGGACCGTTTTTATGCCGAATTGTTGGAAAAACGATCAAAATTGTCCCCCAAGAAAGTCCTCTTTCATCAAGACAATGCCCCAGTGCACACGTCAGCTATTGCAATGGCCAAAATCCACGAGTTGGCCTTCGAGCTGGTTCCGCATGCTCCGTATTCGCCGGACCTAGCTCCGTGCGATTATTACCTATTCCCAAATCTGAAAAGATGGCTTAGAGGCCAAACATTTTTGACAAATGAGGACTGTATCGCAGGTGTAAACGGCTATTTTGAAGACCTCGACAAAATGTATTTTTTGGAGGGGATCAAAAAATTTGAAACTCGCTGGAACAAGTGTTTGGCCCTCAAAGGACACTATGTTGAGAAATAAATGTAAATTGTTTAAAATATATATTTTTTTTTTACTTTTTAAAATTACTTATCAAACGGCCCTCGTATGTCTACTGCAGCAGGTACACGGTCCGCTCAAAACGTATAGGATCCCGTTTATAAATCGTCCCATGCAGAAGGACTACCGGGATATATGTCTACTGCAATAGGTACACGGTCCGCTCAACACGTATATGATCCCGTTTATAAATCGTCCCAAGCAGAAGGACTGCCGGGATATATGTCTACTACAGTAGGTGCACGGTCCGCTTAACACGTATAGGATCCCGTTTATAAATCGTCCCACGCAGAAGGACTGCCGGGATATATGTCTAATACAGTAGGTACACGGTCCGCTCAACACGTATAGGATCCCGTTTATAAATCGTCCCATGCAGAAGGACTGCCGGGATATATGTCTACTACAGTAGGTACACGGTCCGCTCAACACGTATAGGATCCCGTTTATAAATCGTCCCATGCAGGAGGACTGCCGGGATATATGTCTACAGTAGGTGCACGGTCCGCTCAACACGTATAGGATCCCGTTTATAAATCGTCCCATGCAGAAGGACTGCCGGGATATATGTCTACAGTAGGTGCACGGTCCGCTCAACACGTATAGGATCCCGTTTATAAATCGTCCCATGCAGAAGGACTGCCGGGATGTATGTCGACTACAGTAGGTACACGGTCCGCTCAACACGTAAAGGATCCCGTTTATAAATCGTCTCATGCAGAAGGACTGCCTCTTCGTCACCATATCACCAAGAAGCTGAAGGTCCTGGGTTCAAATCCCGGTAAGGGCAAATATTTGTTTGATGAGCATGATTATTTGTTTTTGAGCCTTGGATGTTTTCTTTCTATTTAAGTATTCATCTATTAAATATATCTTCGTCTCTAACCCGTAAAACAATCCTTATTTGAGCTTACTGTGGGACTAGTTAGATTTGTGTAAGATTGTCCCTTAATATTTTTTATTTTTGAAGTGAAAACTTCTTTAGCGGCGCTGTGCACTTTTTGTGATGGGGAAGAAATGTTAAGCTCGCGACAGGTCACGTGACATCCAGTCAGATCCATCCGTTTCGGATTGAAAATTCGTAAGACGGACACGTGACCTGATATTCGTGAAGTTGATTTTTCTGTTAGTTAAATAATTGTAATAGTTCTGAAGTGTTTTTTTTATTTTTTTTATTAGCCTATATTGTGTCCCACTGCTGGGCAAAAGCCTCCCCTTTTTTCCGCCACTCGTCTCTAAAGTGTTAAATTTTTAAAAATAAATCAGCCTATATACCGTCCCACTGCTGGGCACAGGCCTCCTCTCATGGATGAGAGGAAACGGGCAGTAGTCCCCACGCTGGCCCAGTGCGGGTTTGGGACTTCACATACACCTTTGAATTTCTTCGTGGATGTATACAGGTTTCCTCACGATGTTTTTCCTTCACCAAAAAGCTAACGGCTAATAGCTAAAAGCTAGCGTAATTTTTTTAATGTAATATAAATTGTCATCTTTGTGTACGATAGCGCAATAAATGAATATTGTATTTTACCACATAAATTATAGTACTTTTATACTGATAATTAAAGCAATTCGTGCAACATTATTCCCTAACCATTCCAAAATATCAAAAATGCACAACGTTAATATTCAAGTTTTCACTTCTGCCGGCACTCCCGGGTGCAACCCGTTGTTTATCACCCCTGCTGGGGTGTATACAGAGCCATAATCTTGAATAAAACAGAAATCTTCTTGAATTAAGATGATTCTTGAACAGTGTAGGGCTCGCATCTACTCACTACATCTGCTACGCTCTTGGGCAGTTTGGGTTACTAGTTGCCATTTCATTACTCACCCATAGACAACCGCTTTAGCCTAGTTGATAATGACCCTGCCTTCGAAGTAAGAGGTCCTGGGTTTGAATCCCGGTAAGGGCATTTATTTGTGTGATGTGGACTGAATATTTGTTCCTGAGTCATGGATGTTTTCTATGTATTTAAGTATTTATTTATCTATATGAGTATGTTTAATAGTCGTCTAGTACCTAAGCTTTGCTTAGGGGACTAGTTCGATTTGTGTAAGACTTGTCCCCTAATATTTATTTATTTATTGGTTTTGCCCTACTCCTTATTATTGCATACTTGCGCAATTTATTTATTTGTGTTTCGGGTCTTTTAGCTTTTAGCTTTAGGTATATTAACTTGACTTGTTCGTATGTAAGTATAAAAGTATGTATGTAAGTAAGTTGTCCGTCAAATCTTGCAATTTAAATTTGACCCACTTCCCGGTGACCGATTGAGCTGAAATTTTGGGTATAACTATAGTTTGGATGACAATTCAATATTATGGTACCATCGAGCTGATCTACTGATCATAGAGACAGAAGGTGGCCATAGGAACTCCGTAATAAATCCACATAACCCCATCGAGTTTGGGCTCGTTAGAATCGTCTCAATGAGCAGTTGATGATGGTATACAGAAAAGTACAGTCGGCAATAAAAGCTTGTACCAAAAATGAAATTTTTGACAGAAACTTATACTTTGCGAGACACATTCACTACCAAGAATTGCTACGCGCTGCGCTCGTAGCCGATCCCGTGGCTTTCCTCGTATCTAGCGGAAAGCGACTACGGCGTAGGCAGCTTCCTGCCAGTGAATGTGTTAACAGTGATAAAAACTCCTGACATGACTGTGATATAAATTGGACACATTAACCCATTGTAGGCCAAGCCTAGTGAGCTACGCCGTAGGGTGTATAGCAGCATTTTCCCGTCTTCTGGAAATCATTTGTAGATGCATGTATATGCGGGTCATGGATCTTGAATGGGTTACTGGTGAATTAACCCGACGCCGTCGGCGAAAACAACCAGGTTATGACTACTTATGACAAGGTTAATATCACTTAAATCTCCCGAAGTGTTCCAAACCCATTACCCATCATATGTAGCGCAAGGTTGACACCCTACCTACTTTTCGAAAGAATGCCAAATGATTTTGGCTTTCTTTCGAAAGGTAGGTAGGAGCGGGGTTCCTTGATTTAATGATCGGTATTCCGAATACGGTGTCCCGAATTATATACGCCTTTTTTACCGGTTTCTTAAGGCACTCCATACTTTTTCTCCTCATTAATACGCTTTTAAATTTTAGACGTGTTAACTTACGTTCAATGTTGCTCGGTTCCTTTAGAATTGTACAATGTAAGTTAGTTCCCGACTCTGCCCTCAAGTTAGGGTAATACAAGCTGTTCGCCTAGGTGAGCCTTTACATAGTAAGTCAGGCCTGCATTTCGTATTTACATAGAGATAAGGTTTATTTTAAGAGCTTATTAAATTTTATTTGTCCCATACCATTATTTCACAAGAAACGACGTAATAAAAGGCCGAAGCCTGCAGCGCAGTAAATTTGAATCCACTAATACCAAAATGGGGAAATAAGTTTGTTTAACTTTCGCCGGACGAAGTTTTTCAAGCTGTTTCTGTTGTTTAATGTCCCTGCAACGTCCACTACATGAAACGAATGCATATCTGTTTTATTCCACATTTTATAATTGTAAATGGTAAATTTTGTAAAAAGTATCAGATTTACATTTTTTTTTTCACGAATCTTACGGAAGTTAGAACAAGTTCTGTTTGTATTGTTGTTTTTCCTTCATCGTTGTTTATCTTGTGAATAAGTATTAAGCTAGTTTGTTTGTAAATTATCTAAAAGGCGTTAATGACGTATAAATACAGTATTTCAAAAATATTTTGGAATATAAGAGTTGAGTTGGAGACCGGCTTAGCCTAGTCGGTTAGAGGCCGTACCCGCGAAGCGGAGAGAGGGTTTAAATTCCGGTAAGAGCAGATATTGGCATGATGACCGTTATAATATTTGTTTATAAGTCTTGAATGTTCACCGCATATTTAAGTATTTATATTTATTGCATACATTCACCTATAATATAGCTTTATTGAGCTTATTATTATCCTAAAATATTAGAAAAGTTAAAACAACAAGCATAACCGCAAGAAAAAGCTAGTATGCATGTAATAGTGTTCCGGCGGGTGACTGTCCCGGCTATTGCAATATTATGCGGGTATTTGCATTTTATGGTGCATAAGGGATTTTTCTTCAGCCGTCTTGCTTTGATAATGCCGTTTACCTGCTTATCGTCTCGAACGTGCGCGATTGAAAATTCTTAGGCTTAGTGTTTGTTTAAACATAGATAATTTGCGATTGAAGTGAAATACTAATACCTACCTCGCAAGCTTTCTTGTCTCAGAGAAGGGATACTTTTGAGTTTGTCAAACATTACACTTATGTAAAAATAAAAAGTGATTTGCGTGTTAAGAGTCCGCAGTAAGCTCGGCCGAATTTCACCTTCCCATACAAACGTAGTTACGCTCTCATTTTAAAACTACGTGTTGGATGCTGACGAAACTTTGCATATACAATGAAATGAGGTATATCTATGTCTGTAATTAGTTTATATGGTTCCAGTTTATAAAACAAACGAAATACAGCAAAAACAAGTTTTGTATGAAAAACTTAAATTCGATGTATATTTTTTACTATGGTATCTGAAGCTACGTGAACTAATTACAGACATAGATATACCTCATGTCATTGTACAATCAAAGTTTCGTTACACTCCAACACGTAGTTTTAAAGTCTTAAGTGAATAGTTACAAGGTATCTTAAGATTCGTGTAAGAAAAAATACGATTGCTAGCTATAAGTTGTGGGTTGCACCAAACCGTCTATAATCGTAGGCGGTGCCCGTTAAAATCTGAATGTATGGAAAGTTGGACACGTTTCTATGGAATAACAACTGCCGGCGCCATATTTAACTTTGCATCGTCATCGACGTTGATCGGGCTGCAACCCGCCCATAGGCTATTTTCCACCAGACGTTCACTGCCAACCTTACTGTTGCGCCACCTGCTTGGCCTATCCAATGTGTAACTCACTTTGCAACAGATTCTACCGCCCTCGGTAGTTGCCAGAATGTAAGTCATTACTTACTACCCGATCGTGCTAAGTTTGCCGGTCCGTGGAATGCGCGTCCTATGGCCAACTGCCGCTACCCTTCGAGTGACGTCATATCGCCAACGGCAAACTTAGCGCGAACGGATACTATTTAGAGTACTTTGTCTATTTGCATCGTTTTGCATGAAAACATACCTTTACTCTTGGTGGAAAAGAAGCCAAACATCCCATATTCAACACGATGGTTAATTAACGACCTTTTTAAGTAAATATTTAACCTTTTTAAGTAAGTCTGGCAGACGGTATTCAACTACCGAATTTTGCTGCCAACGCTCCGGTTCTGTAATTAACCAATTAGCCGTGCCAATTTGACCAAGTAATTTTCAATATACATTTTCGCAAACTCTACGCTTCTACCTCGGTAAATAGGTTAAGTTCAAGGTCAGAACCCTTGAATTATGTCGATAGGCAAGCTTGGGACTAGTGGCGGTATAGCTCACTTAAGTGGATAGGAATTTTTATTACAAGCTTTTATTTAGTTTCACCTGTCCCGTTGTCTGTCTGTCTGTCTGTAATCAAATCTTGCAATTTAAATTTGATCCACTTCCCGGTTTCTGATTGAGTTGAAATTTGGCACGAAGTGTTTAAAATAAGCTACTCTCGGCTCTAATGCTAGTTTTTATGCTGAAAACGTCTGTCGTTACTCGATTTTCCGTGAAGTGTGCTCAAAGACAGTATTTTTACTATGTTATGTCCATACTGTCTTTGTACATGTACACATGAATTAATTTGTGACTTCGTATGATCCTCACTCATCTTCGTAATCATTATATTTATCTGTAGTCTCAAAATGGGTTTGTTATTTCAATAGTCCAGCAAGTAAGTAAGTAAAATCTTTATTTGCACGATTTTAGGTAAAGACAGATCACAAACAGGTACAATTGAGGTATCACTAAAATCTACCTTAAAGGCATGCAAATTATAAAATCATCTTAAATCTAGCTACCTACTTATTCTAGGAACTCATGAATACTGTAGAAACATTTTTCTATCAACCATTTTTTTAAAGCCTTTTTAAATGGTATAAAAGGCAGGTCTTTCATTAAATCTGGAACTTTATTATACATTTTTATACACATTAAATATGCGTTTTTGCAACTAATGAAAGATTAGTCGCTGGAACATATAGCTTATTGCGGTATTGTGAACGTATGGGATTACGATATATTTCTTTAACATTCTGAAATAGATGGCCATGTTGATATACAAACAAGGATGCAAATTTCAGGTCTTAATATTTCATTGCCTTGAGTCAACAGCAGTAGCCTCGCCCGACGACCTGTACATACCTGTAAATAATAAAATTAAAATATGTAACTAGGTCCAATGTTTAAACCTATAAACCAATTTTATCTGCCTTTCTACATTTCATTATGGCGACCTGTTTAATCTGAACTTTTCTGAACGTGTGACTTTCTAGCAGGACACTAAATGGTTAAAGGTCATACAGGTTAAGTAAAACAAAAGTCGTCTTTCCTGTCGTTAATAGTTGGGGCTTCCGTAAATAAAAATTGTTTTGATGGCATGAAATCATATAAGGGGAGACGCCGTTTATACGGAGTAAGAGTTCAACCGAAAATTGGGCTTTTCAGCCCATAACTTTGGCCACAGAAACTCCGTCAAAATAATTTTCGTAAAGCGACTACTACTGCTTCAAAAGTTAGTGATATTTTCGCGACTTTGTCGAAAAAAGATGGGTTAATTTTAATTTATATAAAATCTGAATGCCGCTTATTCCTAAGTAATCATTCTCTTCGACACTGTAATTTTTATTTAAAATGGCGCACGTTGGTCCATGCGCGCACAGAGCATAGATAGAGCTAGCGAGCGAGCTACACAAAATTTTGGGGGGTTACAGTCGCTTTAATTGAGTATCTTTACGGTGAAATATGTGTGAACCTATGTCCACAGTTTGTGCATCGCCACTGCGGACAGTAATAGGATTGTTCACACTTGATTGACCGGCTGTTACAACGGTTCGATAGTTTACACTGCACCAGTGTGCCACCTTTGAAAGCCTCGTTTATGGTGTATGAAAACGCACACGAGTTCATAAAGTCTCCTATACCCTATACTTATTCTGCCGTAGGTGTATTTATATTAGCGTTTGTTCTTCCGTTTGCGCTGCGCCGCCAAACACCACCCTTGCTTGTCCATAAAAGACTCCTAGGGTTTAATTCCGCACATGATTGGAATAAGTTAACAAGTCCGGATGTAAACTCGAACAAATTGGAATTAAATAACAATTTATATTTCGAATAGTCGACGTATTCCCGCCGTGTACGGAATTATTTAATCTTAAACATAATATGCCACCAAATCTCAAATATAATTGCCAAGTTATTTGATCCCTTTAGACGAGGAAGATTATGTACGACTACTTATCAATGTAATAACTAACACAGTACCTTTATTTTCAGATAGACTCTACTTTGCTACACTCAAGACCGGCTACAAACCGAAACCCACCAGGAACAGCAAGTACTTCCACATAGAAGATGACATCGTCTACGAGAACTTCTATTTCGACTTTGGACCTTATCACCTGTGCCATTTGTACCAGTTTTGCAACAGGCTCACCGAGGAATTGGAGAAAAACCCGAAGAAAAAGATCGTGTTCTATACGAGCAACAATGAGACGCTCCGACTCAACGCCGCATACCTTATTGGGAGCTATCAGGTACATTGTGACGAGACAACTTAAAATAAAAAATAGGACCTTGGCAGAACAGCTCTCCTCGATGATAAGATGACACTTGTAGCTGGTACTTGTTTCTTGAAATGAGTATGATCAGGGTATCTTTGTAAACTTCCCCATAGGTAAAGTATTTTTTTCAAACTAGCTTGTGTTGTTTATTATTGGAATCCTACATTTTCCAGACCGGGAAGAAGGGATAATGTAGAGGTTTGATGTTTGCGCGAGCTGGCCATACAAAAAGAACAGGCCCTGTATTTAAATAGTTTATTGAGTAAGCTGTCAGATAAACAAGTTGTATAGTCATTTTGCTGCAATCCTTGGTTGCAGACGTTGTATTATAATTTGGGATAAAGTATATATTAAGAAAACTATATTATAAAACTAATTGCTGAAGTCTGAGTATTCTTCCGTTGTCGACCCTGTACCTAATCAACTATGGCGCTACCCGAGGTAGACCACGTCCTCATAGTACCTTCCTGTAAATGACATTATGACTGAAAAAACGCTATCTTGTCTGGCATTGCTCGTCAACTTCACACTTAGTTTAGCTATATCCTGTTCCATATAAGATTAGAAAAATTAGGTATAGTTTCTAAAAATGTTTGTAACATTCGACCTTTTTTGACTTGTTCATTCCAACGCAAATTATATAAATTGGATCTTTTTCTCTATACTAAAACAGATACTATCTTAAGCACTCATTAATGGACAGAACTTGATCAGTCAGATCAGATGAGCTACTATATAGGCCGTGACGGCAACCTGACGACGGATCTGTTATTAGTTCCAATATTGAAAAGCTAACACTCAAATTAAATTAGACTTTCAAGTGATCGGTTCACGGTATTAATTTGTTTGCCTTGCAGCCTTTAGTATCATCCAATCTAAATTGAACTTTAAGTAACACATTTTAAGGTATATGTTAGATCGATTTGTTTGAATGTCACGTGCGTTACCTATACCGTCTCGTTTCGCTGTTTATTGGATAATGGAGGCGCGTGGGAATGCATTGTTCGCAGTCAATTACGCTCCTACGACAAATTGATGTAAAACATGCGTTTTCCCACAGTTATACGACTCTTTGTATTTAAGAGCTAGGATGTTCGCGGTCTTGACTTTTGTCTATTTCGGTTCTATATGTGAAGCATAGCCAATTTAATCAATTATAATAATGTTTCAATAACGGAGTGACGCATTTTCTAAATTGGGTCGTTTAGTGATCCTAATTTGCACGTTATCCTATAATTTGCAGTTGTGAAGCGTGAAGTGTGATGTGATTTTAGCGAGAGCTACTATCCCAAGCACAGACAATTTAGCATGCATTTATGCAAATTAAATCTCCACAGCGCATTTCAATCAGTTTAAATCTGTAGGGAAAGGTAGAGTAGACAATTTATATATTACGGAGAAGCGTCCAACTCCTACCTGTTATTGCCAAACACACAGTGCGTGTGCATATCACAAACTGCGTGGTCAGATATACAATGACAAATTGCCAATTAATTATTGCGCCTATAACACTGATTTTCGCACAGACCATACAAAAAAAAACTATTAGTTATTTTGCAAATAGGCCACAAGGGCACTTTTACATGTGAACATAAAAATAAAATATAATGTAACACAATAATCATTTAAAATTTGCAGATTAAGGACCGAGATATATATATAAACGGTTAAATAACTAAATTCACTAATGGCCGGTTCCAATAATCAATCCACCTATAGTTTTCCTTACCAACACTTACATTTTGACACATTTTCTACGGGTAACCTGTCAAAATGTAACTGCCGGTAAGGAAAACTATCGGTGGATTGATTATTGGAACCAGCCATAAACGAAAACAAAACAAAATTTAATGGATAGATCTTACTTAGTAATTTATGATATTATGACCCCATCGCCACGATGATTCTGCAGCCACAGTAGTCAAGAGATTCCGTAAACATATTTGATGCCAGCCTCAGCCATGATAAACCTAAAATAACACAATTTTAGCAAAATCATACTCAAATTGCGTTTCATGTGTACATCAGGTCTTAAAAGTCTTGAAACCATACACAGTCTCAACATTAATCCTGCGAGGGTATAGCAACGTAACTAAAACTAGGTATAAAACAGTTGGGGCAAGTGCGTCAACGGGGTAAATGCGCCTATCATACAAGACCGGTAATTGTGGCACTCTTTGGGGGAGGCCTATGTCTGGCACTGGACGTCTTCTGGCTGATATGATGACAATGATGATCATCTAAGATAGTACTACAATATCAGTAGATTTCAATATGTTTGATGAAATCGCACTTACCCCGGTTGCGCACTTGCCCCGACTGACCTTATACTAAAATTTATGCAAAAGAAGATATTAATCGCTTGACCTTTAAAAATTATGTCCTATTTCCAGATAATATATCAAAACGGGTCCCCCGGCGCGGTTTACAAGCAGCTAACAGACGGGTCAGAATGGTCCCTCCTAAACTTCCGCGACGCGTCAGGAGGTCCTCCGCTGTTCGACATATCTCTAATAGACGTGCTTCACGGCATGAAGGTCGCTCACGAGGCCGGCTTCTTCCATTTCGAGCATTTTGACGCAGACCAGTATCTGTTCTATGAGGTAAGTTGCAAAGTTTGATTCTCTTCCTGGCCGGAATCCTTCCTTATTTTATTTTTGTAGTCATTTATTAGTAAATCAGCCTGTGTCCGTTCGGCCACCTAATACCCAAATTAATGTAGATACTAGACATCGCAGAAGATTGGGTATGCATGCACTCATGGTTATAGAAGCTACTGACCTGGGCTTCAGAGGCTAGAACTCAGAGAAACTAGACCATATTGGGATCTGTGACCGTGCAAATTGCATATTCATAAAAAAACTTTTTTACGTAGTTTCATACTGCAGACTTTTCTTAGTCCTGATGATATAAAGATGCCACACAGCAAGAAAGTGTATATTTTATGCATTTTTATTATCATAACTTTAGTATTAAAATAAGAATTTCAAAGCTAATCTAAGAATCATACATATACATATATATTGAACCATAAGTCGTAAACAGATTTTTTGTTTCTATTTTAAGGAAAAATCATTATAATAATTTTAAATAGCAAAAACCCAACCTTATTCGGTCCCCGTATTCGACAAGACTTGGTCTGCCGCTTAAAGTGACAGTTTAACTCAGTAAATCTAAATTATTTTTATGAATTAACCCTTTCACCGCCACAGTCGGCTATAGCCGACAACGCAAAATCGTGACTACGACGCCAGATACGGCGCTGGCCGACAAACATTTTTTGATGAATACCTATTGAAAAACAGCCCATTTTTATGGTGACGTTATTTCATTACCCATTTTATTTTTTTATTTTACCCCCGTGGCGTCAGTGGCACAGCGTATTGCTTCGCCGTCGGGCGGTGAAAAGGTTAACTAGCTTTTACATATTACTTACTTAACTAAAGTTAAACAGTAAGAAACACATATTTCTGTTCACGACTTAAGATTCACCCTGTAGTTTGACCACAATGCACCACGACGAAGATTCAGTAAATGCGAGCCCCTCGCGTGAAGGCATTGTTATACAAACGTACGAGGTCAGTTACACGGTGGTGCCGTGACCAGGATTCTTATTTTCCAGCCCGTTTACTCAACACATGTTTTATACTTAAATCTTTTGCAATTTCGCGTTTTCTGTTGATTGTGGCGACTGCATGCATTCACGCATGCATGCATGGCCTAGATTGCATATTTCAATTCCGAATAAATACAATATTGAAAATGTTTCACTTTAAATGGTGCCAAACACAGCCCGTGTCCGAACAAAGCACAGCTTTGTGTGAAAATGTTTAGAATAGCTTTGATAAGGCGTCGGACGCGGAGATTAGGTTCTTCGAGATATGAGAACGAGTGATTCATTGTTTGTGATGCTAATACAGCAAACTGATGAAGGATTCCAGGCGCGTTTGAGATACATTTTTAAGAACAAGAGCTACAGATTTTTAAGGTATATACCGTTATTTTATAGCTGTTAAAAAGCTGCACCGCGGTTTATAAACCTACACGTTACAATTTTACAAGTCTAATTTGGCAACACTGAGACCCTTCAACCAAGTAGACCCCAGATCAAGGGCCAGTTGCTTCAAACTCCCGGTAATCGTTTATTACGTCAGTTATATTATAATCTGTTTGTTTGGGAAATTGGCCTGTCGCATTCTCAATCCAGTCTTTTCTCTATGAAATGGCAACTGCCACCATTTAAAGTTGACCGGTTCTAGTAATTTCGGTGTCCGAGGGGCAACCAGATGGTTCGTGGTATTTGAGCTCCCGAAGCTATGTGGAACTGCCCTGTGCAACCCAAACTGAGCCCACTTGGACTGGAGCGGAATTGGAGAACACGTAAAAAAATAATACCAGCCATGTACTGGATTTATCCAGCATTTCATTATATAAACAGCGTACACACTTTCAAGCAACCGCTGTTCCAAACGGCTGCCTAGCAAAAAATAAAATCTTTCAATTTTTTTTTTCTCTTTCTGCCCCAGTCCAAGTTGGCTCAATTTGGGTTGCACAGGGCGGTTCCACACCTCTTCGGGAGCTCAAATACCGCGAGCCATCCGGTTGCCTCTTGGACACTCAACGCGTCATTGCTCTGAATATTCGTCAAATGTGATTATCTGGTTATGGTTGCTGCACCGCATCATTATCGATCGACCCAGCAATGTATGCCGAATTGTCATTGTCAATCGACAATTGTCAAGTCGGGGCAATACACACACGCACACATTCTTATACACTCACCGGCAGAAAATTTGACCCAAAAACTTTCGTGATTTCAAACTATAAATTGAATAGATTAAAATAATGTTATAAATAATTAAATGCATTTTTCTAATTTGGGCCAAATTTATTGCCGGTGAGTATAGTTCTAATATGATTGAAATGCATAAGTACCCGGAGGTTTATTCTACTTGAAACACATATTGACTTTTAGCTATGAGGGAGCGGGACTTTCTGATACAGGTATTATTTACTTGGTAATAGACCTGTACCTTTTTGTCCTAGAGGGAATTTTTTTAAGACAAACATGTGAACATTTTTGAAGGATTTTTGCATTTCATTGTCACTTTAATTCAATTCTCCTAATAGTGGTGTAGACTCGAAAATTATTATTACTTCAAAAGAAAAAAAGGCAAAAAAATATGCCTAGGGACGAAAATCCCATTCAGATATCTCAAAGAATTACAAAGCTGCAACCTTTTTAATATTGCTTGTTAGAGAGAGAAAACGCAAACAGTGTGTGACGTCACGATACGCGAGGCTGCCGCGTCACGCGTAGCGCGCGCGGCGGGCCGCGTCGACGGCGGCGCCGAGTACGACGGGCACGGCACGTTGCCGTCTATAGTGACGTCACAATCTACAAGCGTCATCGTTTCATATGACTACATTTTTAGTCCTTCTTCGAGAAAATATGACATTATTGTTTAATTTACTTAGTGTCTACACCCCTATTCTCTTTCCAGAAAGTGGAAAACGGCGACCTAAACTGGATAGTCCCGGGCAAGATGCTCGCGTTCTCCGGCCCCCACCACCGCTCGCGGCTCGACCGCGGCTACCCGCTCCACAGCCCCGAACACTACCACGACTACTTCCGTCGTCACAACGTCACGACGATCGTGCGACTGAACAAGAAGTCGTACGACGCCAGACAGTTTACGGCGCACGGGTTCGAGCATAGGGAGCTCTTTTTCGTGGACGGTTCGGTGCCGTCTGATCTGATTGTGAACCGGTTTATAAGGATATCGGAGGCTGCGAAGGGTGCTGTTGCTGTGCATTGTAAAGGTTTGTTTATGCGTTATCCTACTCCTACTATCCTATTAATATTATAAATGCGAAAGTTTGGATGTTTAGATGTTTGTATCTTTGTTACTCAATCACGCAAAAACGGCTCAACCGTTTTTGGTACATTTTTGCACGAAGATAGTTTATAGCCTGGATTAAAATATAGGATAGTTTTTATCCCGGGTACGCGCAGACGGAGTCGCGGGCGGAAGCTAGTTTAATAAATAATAAGTAGCCTTGTTTAACTAGCCTGATACTAACCGACTGCTTTGGTCGTGACAACGTCACGACGATCGTGCGACTGAACGAGACGTCGTACGGTTTATGGGGGGTATCGGAAGCTGCGCAGGGTGCGGTTTGGTTGCTGTCCATTGTACGTTAGTTTGAGATAACGTGCTTAGTTCATTACATAAGACTCGACCCGTTAAAGCGAAGACTAGCGTTATCCATTAAAATCAAAATCAAATCAAATCAAAATCTTTATTTGCTTTAAGCACATTCAAATGCATGCAAATACAATTTAAATTACAATAAACAATAATATTAAAATAAATTCATTCACGTTACATCAAAATAATAAAATCATATAATAGTAAGTCAATAAAACAATAAAAGAAACTAGTCCAAAATTAATTAAAAATAAAATAAAATAGACAAGTAATAATAATGTCCAGTTAATTTAGAGCATTGGCAAAATATTCGTAAATGGAGTAGTATGGCCTTTTTATAAAATAGTCTTTCACTTTTCTATTAAATACTTTCATATCGTCACAATCTCTTAAATCTTTGGCCAGCTTATTGTATACTCTTATTGCATTATTGCCTAAACTTTTATTAAAATGTACAAAACTAGAGGTAGTCAGTGTTAATTTATCATTACTTGTTAAATTGTAGTTTTGGCTTTGCCCTACTGTAGAATACAAATTCTTATTTCGATGAATATACAGGCAAACATGATATAGATACAACGAAACAACAGTAAGAATTTTATTTTATTTTTATTATGCGATAATGAGAAGACTCTCCTGTCTCCTTAGCCCTGGCTGTGACTATTCGAGTCTTTATGGCTCGGCTGAGCTTTTACCTCCACCACTAACACAATGGAATCCAGATATAGGTATAGGTACACCTATATCTGGATTCCATTTTATTGCGGCTATTATTCACATTTCAGTAATTTGATTACGTATGAAAGTTTATTGTAGTAGTATAATTGATATGGCCAATTTGGTAATGGATGAACTATTTCATCATCACAGATAAGTTTCTGCTAGCATGCCACTCAGATTGATTCTGATTTTAAACGGAATGTACTGTGGCCACTCTTGGCCGGTTTCCCCAAGCTCCAAGTTACAAATAACGAGTGGTCATTTGTTAACTACTGACTATTTGTCTGCAGCGGGACTGGGCCGAACTGGCACACTAATCGCGTGCTACATGATGAAGCACCACGGCTTCACGGCGCGTGAAGCCATCGCGTGGCTGCGCGTGTGTCGCCCAGGCTCCGTCATCGGCCACCAGCAGTGGTTCCTCGAGAAGTGAGTTCTGTAAAGGTATGCCAGCTCAAACTGGCACGTAAATATTATTTAAATATAAAATAGTTGGAACAAAAGATTTGGATTGATTATCGAAGGCAGTCTATGCTAAGGAATAGAAGCGGCTACCGGAAACCCGAGGCTAAAGCCGTAGGCGAAAAAGCTGCCAGGTTCAAGTGGGACTGGGCCGGTCACGTCTGTCGCTTTCATTCCGGGTTGACTTCGACGCATTCCTCGACAATTAGCCAGAAGAAGCTTAGATACGGGATTCATGGCATTCAAGCAGTGACACGGTGGACTGATGACCTGGTAAAGGTCACGGGAATCCTTTGCGCGGGTGGCGCAGGACCGTTAATTGTGGCCCTCTTGGAGCGGCCTTTTTTTGCAGCTGTGCACGTCTTTCGGCTGATGATGTTGATGAAAACACTAGAATAAGACAATTTTAAGAGTCAACTCTAACAATGAAATTATCTCCCAGTGTCCAGCCACGAATGCACGCAGAAGGCGAGGCGTACCGGCGGAGGCATCAGATCACTGCCTTCCCCGTGTTCACGCGAGGCATCTACTGTGACCTGCCTCCCGAGGACAAGCCCGTCTCCCTGCAGACTATACTGCACAACAAGAACACCAATAAGGTAAGCTGTTCAACTGTTCCCATGCTGAGCATATTTGTATACAAGCCTTATAAAGAAGCGTAGAGCGAGGAATTCGATACATCGAAATTCAACATGATTTTAGTTGCACAACTGCCATCTCTTGCAATACATTCCATTACTAACTCTTTTAGCTCTGAGCTTGTGAACTTCCTTCTTCTATGAATTCTTGTCACTTAGTTAAAGAACCATTGAGGACATACAGAATAAATATTTGAATTGAATTGTATTACTTCGCCTCCAAATCATTTTGTAAAAAATATCATCAGTGCCAAGGTTTACACTAGCAATAAGACTGGTGAAAGTCGACTAGTGCAAGCGATTTCTGAACAAAGTATCAAGATAACTCCCCGTATGTATTTCCCCGGTAAGTGAACTTGCACGAGTTTAATCTATATTCTATACCCCACATTAAAATCTTATTCAAAAGCCTCTAAACGATGTTGTTACTTAATTTCAGCTCGACAACGCAAACGCTCTCAACGCGAACGGGGCGGATTCCGAAAACAACGTGACCTCCGTCATCGGCAAATACAAGACCACCGCCACCGCGATGCTGCCAACCAAGACCGTATTCTCACCCAAAATGAATTACATGCTCCCTACTAACAACATCAGAAACGCAGCTAACAGTAACCTTAAAACCACACAGCCAAGGATCCTAAACTCTACTCTAAAGTCGCATTATGCAGCTAAGACTTCAACGTTCCCGCCAACAAGAAGTGCCAATTCTCAAGCGAAAATGGCCGGTGTCAAAGCGCAGTTCACGGGCAAGAGCAGCTTCCACGGCCAAAGGGCCAATCTAGCCAGACCCATCGGCTACGCCCACGGCGCCAGCCCGCTAAAAACCTTTACAAGGAAAACTGTTACCAAAATCGCTTCAAATGAAACCACCGTCGCCAATACATTGAGTAACGTAACTTCAACCTTATCCGCCTTGACGGAGAACTGCCATTTGAACGGCAAGAATCGCCTCCCATCCGAACCCAACTTGAAAGCTGCCGCCAAAACGACTCCAACCAACGTGAACTCGCGGAAGAAGTTAATCGTGCGCTCCAACTCTAACTCGAGGAAGAAGCTCCCTAAGAGCAACGGTAAAAGCAGTTTAGAGTCAACGCAAGACTTGTCTTCCAGTGATACCAACGTCACGAACATATCCGCCGATTCTCTGGAGACTCCCTTCAGATTCCGACGGAAACGGGACAAATCCAGCAGCCCCGAACCGATGGACTGCATTTCCAATTCCATTATAACTGCCGACGTGACTCCTGAAAACTTCGAGGAGACCACCAACTCCCAAGGGAATAAGTTATACAAAATCAAAGCGCTCAGGAAGAAGTGCCCCGCTTTCGGGGTAAGTCTTCTGAAGAAGGACGGCGTGCAGACTCGCTCCAGTACTTGTACAGGTAGCTCGACCGTTAAGAAGAAATGATCTCGATGTGGTTAAGTATGTAGTTGAATTTGCACTTCAGATTCTTTATAGGTATGTGCATAGCACATTTAGCGTCGATTGCGTACGTTCGTTTAGCGGCTGACTGTTAAGTTAACTTGGCCTGCGAGCCATGGGACGTTCAAATCAATTTTATACCTATCTACATGCACTTACAGAGTTTAAATTGCAATGCATTTGTTCTGCTATGAGGCACACACAATAGTCGAAGTTTAAAAGATATAACTCACTAGTTAATCACTATTCTTGTGACCTGTTTTCCACTATCTCCAATCTCCAATTACAGAATCCACCCCCATAGTCGCTAAACGAATCTATGCACTTGTTATGTGTATAGAGGGTATATAAATCTGTGTTGTAAAACCCCACATCAGAGCCTAAATGTTTACATAGTTACAACTAAGTCGATTGATTGCCTAGGTGTGCTAAGCAGCTATTTAGCATTTAATATATATTTCAAAAACTTTAGTACAACTGTACTGGCTTACACGTAAATTTCGTAAACAGCATTTTAGTTAGACAGAGAAACCTTACAGGCATCTCTTTCTAACCTCTGTTTTTCTTGAAATCGATCCGATGTAAGATATCCTCAACTGATTTTCGCAACCTCGTGTCTACGTTTGGCGCTATTATCAATAGTGTGCCTAATGTTATAAGAATTTAAGTCGCTTTTATAATGTTAAAAAGGTATAAAATGAGATTAATGGTTATACAGCCGATATGAACTGCCTTTCATAATGGCGCTAAAAAGTGCTCAAATGGTTTTGAACAAATTCGATAGTATTTTTCATTTTTATCTATAGTTTTGTTACTATAAGTTTAAAATGTTACTAGACAATCAATTGACCATAGTGCCCTAAGAAATGAATATTTTTGTATTAAATAAAATTACTAAGTGATTTTTCAAATGCCATTTCTTTAGCTTTTATTGAGCGACTTGTTGTATACTTGATATCGTTGAGTTTACATTTTGTTGAAGAATAATGTAGTTTTAAGTGAATTTATTTGCAATATGGCGTCTTCTTTTATTAAGGATTGATTGCAGACTTTTTGAAAGCTTTTTAGACGTATGTTAATTTTAAATGAAATATTAGCAGCCTAACATTTTTTTTTGCGAATATCGCCATCTGTTTTATAATAAAATGCACTACACGTATCATAAATGACTACATTTATTTTTGATTTGACCGCTAGAATTTACTAATGTTTATTTTATATTGATGTGATTCCTATTGCTAAGGATTATACTATAATACATTATGTTATAAATTAGAATGAAATAATAGTTAAATGTTTGCAGTTTTCGTGTTAGGCGTTCGAATGTACATGTAAATGTTACTAAGTATACAGTTATATAGTTGGCTGAAAAGTTCATCATCTCTGGCTACTTGTTTTTTACTAATACAATGGTTCTTACTTTCCTCTAATTGTTACTATATTGTTAACAAGCTACTTTAAAAAAAGAAAGTCATAATATGATAATTCATAATACCAAGTCATTTACCCGCGTCGTGAAATAGAGCAATCGCAAATTATGCATTTAATTTCAAAATGGCTTAGCTCGTCAATAATTGTTCACTGAACGAAGTGTCATTCAATTGCCAGCCACTATTTTTGAATATTTTTAGAACTTGAATTAGTTTAATAGATATTTTTGAGGTACATTTTACATTTAACAGCAACCCGATACGGGTTTGACCTCCGATTCTACTGGTTTCCTTGTTCTAAAGAGTCAGGGGTGGTGAACCTTTCCGAGTATAAATCCTATCGCATATTTTTATATTGTATCGATCCTATCGAAGTTCCGTAAGTGACGAATTTACAGTGTCATATCAGATTTGTACGCGCACCGTTTACCGGCGCCTGCGGCCGCCATCTTTGTTGTACAGTATTGTTTGTATGCGTTTACAGTTGTATGTTTAGCTGTCTAGGTTTTTAAACTTGGCACCCTGTTTTTGCAAGATAGATTGATTAATAATAATCAGAATTCATAAAAAATATATCTACAGAAGTGTTGTAATTAGCACGGGCAAGATGTATGGGCTATGTATACACCATGGGTTGACGCTCTCTTGTCGCCTCCGCTACGGATCGGCAACCCAACACGTTAAGTTTTTTTTGTTAACCTAGTAGTACGAGGCGGGCTTCAAACCCACGACCCCCAGGTGGAAAGTCGCGTACCTTACCGCAGCGGCTCTTACAATCTTATCACGTGAGATTCATCATGGCAGTTAATTTCTATAGGTTTTTACACCCTTTCAATTTTTACCCCCGACGCAAAAAGAGGGTTTTTATAAGTTAGACGTGTCTGTGTGTTTGTCTGTGAATTCGAAGCTCCTAAGCGAATGGATAGATGGTTCTTAGCTACGTTTCAATAAATCGGTTCGACCGGTTTTGAGATATTGAACTTTGAAATAAAATGTCGGGGTTTTTTCAACTTTTCTAAGTTGTTAATCATATGGATGGATATCAGAATGTATTCAGTTCGATACAGGGTGTCTTCGTTAAATGCTAAACAGCTGAACATGAACTGATTGCGATGTGTTGTTGTATTGTGGACGCTTCAGCAGCTGGTAGTTGGTGTTAGTGTAGCGTGTCTCGGGATGGTGCTGTTACTGGTACAGCAATATACTGAATGCTAGGTTGACGAAATTATTTAGATCAATCAACTATTTGTTGGTATTCCGTTAGCCAGGAGATATAAAGCCAGAGTTTCTTAGAACATTTGTTACAATATGCTTGTAACATGCTTAAAATATGGTTCTCGCTCGGGATACCAGATAAAAATTCGTTCACATTTTCTAACTTTGTTTGTCCCAACATCACCTCTCTCTTTCTCAACCGTCTAAATAAATAAATAAACATTCGTAAATCCTAAAAAATGTATCCGAACGTTTTTACTTCGCCGTAAATAAGGTCGTACTTTGCACGGCGCAAAGAATCCTAGCTAGTGTCAAAATTAGCTGTTAATCGAAACGCATAAATACCTACTTTCAAATCACCCATAGTTTCATATTATTCAACATTTACCTTTGGTTAGCATTTAATACAAATTTCGCGATGATGCTGGTGATTTGTGAATATATTCGACACCAGTTAATAAGTTAGCAAATCTCCTGTTTAGTATATTGCTGTCCCAATATCGTATTATGATGGTAATATTTATGTACAAATGTATACGTTTCGATATTTTTATTATTTCTTATGATTTTGTGAATATGCATATGTTCATATTGTGAGATTACGTTTATTTGCGGGACAAAATAATAATAAAATTCAATAGATTATATCAGTCTCCGTGGTTTGAGAGAGACGCAGATAGAAGTTAAATCTAGACGCCACGTCTATCGGATACCACGAATAGTGATGTAGGTACAGTCAGGTTCATATATAGTGGTAAAAACATTAAAACAACTGTAGGGTCATTTCGCCGGTTAGCGACCACTTAGCTGAGTTGGTGAACTTAAAGGGTATTTTCTCGGTTTTTTAGTAGATTTCTATTCTAAAACAACAAAAAAATGCATGTACAACTAATTGTCTCAATAGGGTCTGTAGAATTGATGTTATCTTCAATAGCAAAAACCTTCAGGTGGTCGTGTAACCAGCGTAATGAAATGACCCTATATCGGATTCTATGTAACAGTAAAAAATGTAATCAATCGAAATTGTACAAGTAAACCTCATCTTAGTACCTTTGAGTCGAGATATCTCTGTGTTCTATCTTTTGTTAGATGTTGGGTTATCATCATTTTATAGCATTACCGGTAGGGTATCCACTGTGATATATTTATTTGACATTTACACGTGACAGAACTACTTTGTCTATTAATAATAAATAATTATATCGCATTTGTAAGGCAGATCAATTTATCACACGCTTTTTTTTAAGAGTAAATTAATTAAAAACCTCCATCTTAATTTGACGACCTCTTTAGCCTAGTTGGTAGTGACCCTGCCTACGAAGCTGGACGTCCCGGGTTCGAATCCCGGTAAGGGCATTTATTGTGTGATGAGCACGAATATTTGTTCTTGAGTCATGTTTTCTTATGTATTTTTGTATTTATTTATCTATATAAGTATGTGTATCGTCGTTTAGTACCCATAGTACAAGCTTTGCTTAGTTTGGGACTAGGTTAATTTGTGTAAGATAGTCGGAAAAAAATATCTATGGCTCGATTTACTCACTTATTGACCCTTTCAGACCTCCCAACATCTGTTGTATGGTTATTGTGTATATGAGAGAAAGAAAGATACATTTATTTACAAACACACAGGACACACGTAT
This sequence comes from Epinotia bilunana, assembly GCA_947049275.1. Classification (NCBI taxonomy): domain Eukaryota; kingdom Metazoa; phylum Arthropoda; class Insecta; order Lepidoptera; family Tortricidae; genus Epinotia; species Epinotia bilunana. Next base: position 7,590,681 of record OX346275.1, on the reverse strand, counting down.
ATCATATCACCTTCACGGCCAAATTCTATCGACGGTTTCAAATAGAGTTTTACATTAAATCAGAGTAAATTATGTGTTCGAGCACTTCATTTGTATAATTAGTCTAATGAAGCTGACTGTACTTATCAACGATGAAATCAAGATATTTATCATTAAATAACATATACTTTATTTATATTTTTGTTTATAAGATATTTTATTGAATTTTTTTTTATGTTGTTTGGTGCGAGGCGATGTGATGGGGGTATGTAGGGGACCAGTTGTAGTCATACCAATTGTTTGCATCTGTTGTTTAGGTATCATTTTATGATAGAGCCATATGGTAGAGCCAAGTAATGCCTTCACCTAGTGAATTGTTTCATACAAAACGACTGTAACAATGAGAATACCATAACCTGACAGCTATCTTTACAGCCCGATTTATTCTTTGAGGTCAAGTCTATCATAACTTTATTCTCTGGTGCATAGCCCTACTGAGGTTTTGAAATTAGATTGCAACCTAGTTGGTCTAGTGATTAAAACGAATACGATTCCTATTTAATTTAAATACTATAGTTTCGCGTTCCACAATTGAATGTACAACATTTTAGCTGGTAGCATTATATGTTCAATGCATTATCAGTCTGAAATATTATGTGAAGTCCCAGAAATGAAATTGTACGTGAGTGATACCTGGAGAAAATCTAGTATATGTTATGTTGTGATCTTCCGATCTAATCAGTTACTAATGTAGTGCACTATACATGTAAGTAAACAGACACTATATCAATATGGTGTATCAAAATGCTTGTGCTTAAAAAAATAAAAAGATATATTCCAATTTATTTGGTCTTTTTATTAAACACTAGCTGCCCGGCCCGGCTTTGCACGGATTACCCGTTTTCCCGTAGGAATTAAGCATTTTCCCGCGGTAAAAAAGTAGCCTATGTTCGTCAGGGATAATGTCGGCTTCTAATGGTAAAATAATTTTTCAAATCGCTTAAGTAGTTTCGGAGCCTATTCAATACAAACAAACAAACAATCAAATCATTCCTCTTTATAATATTAGTTACACATAAACCTAGAGACGCAGCTATAAGATGGATAGAAAACATTCAATTCGTTCACTTTGAAGGCGGTTGGTGTGACAAATTGATAGGTGTATAGAACGCTTAAATCGACTCTATTCTGCTGTTATAACTATGGGCCTTAGTTAATTGAAATAAATCATGATTATTATTATTATGTATGTATGTTTTTTCCATATCTCAGGACCATGGGGTCGCGGACTTTTGGAAGGCATGCGTGGGGCCGAGGCCAACAACGCAGAAAAGAATCTAAAGCGAGGATACACATGGCAGATGTACCATCTCCGAGCACACATGATGCACCCGGTGATGGTGCACGTTTTTAGACTATTGCAGTGCAAAACTGCTGCGATGGAAACAAAGTCATGGGTTATTGGGGTGAATAGTGGGTGGTCTGGAAAATGGGTTATCAGGAGCAGACTAGCGGACACCTGCCGTGAAAATCAGTCCCAAAATTGTGAAAAGGCAGGCGGTCACTCGCCAACTCGCCGACGAGTGGGCCCCACAAAACAGTCGCATTATTATACGCTGGGATCTATCCCATAGGTTTGTGCGCATGAGATTTTTTGACGGCAGTAGCTCGTTTCACGAAGCCACAAGGTACAATTTCACAAGTGTTGAACGGGCCATTATTGGTTAAGCGCCTCAGTGTTGCCAACTTAGACTTTAAAAATGGTAGCTCCGTGAAACGGTCCACAGGTCGGTTAGTATAGTCGAGCCTGATAGTTGTTATAGTCCAAACGCAAGTGGGCATCTTAAGTTTTATAATCTGGGGTTCAACTCGATTTTGCAACGCGCAACTCCAACAATACGGACTGCGGCCTTGGAGTCGATGTACCCGGGTTCGACTCCGGCGGCCGGCATGTACTTGCTGGCGGAGTCGCGGAAGTGTGTGCAAGCGTCCCGTGGTTCCGCCATAACCATAAAGCAGCTGTAGAGTACCGTGGGGCTGTAGGTAGACCAGACGGTTCCCGGAAGTCCGTCATACCCGTCCTGGTCGTCGTCGTCGTCGCCCCCCGCTCCCCAGCCAGTCCCCGCGACTTGCCAGACTCTTAGCTCGAAGTTCTATTACTGTCACTGACCGAGCCGAGCCTGAGCCACCGGCAAAAAAGACCAGGTGGCACTCCGTGAGTGCCGGCAGAAGTGAAAGCTCAATGACATTGTAACAGTTTTTCGATCAGGTCACGTGTCCGTCTTACGAATTTCAATCTGTCGAATCTTACGGTCACGTGACATCTTACGGACACGTGACCTGTGGCGAGTTTAAAAAAAAATCCCCATCACAAAAGTGCACACCGCTGCTAAAGAAGTACTTTAAAAACGAAGATTCGATTCATCCGAATTTGAGCGATTTATTTTATGAGTCATCCCGATGTTACGTCAGTATTCTGCGAATACTTAGGTACTCCATCACGACCTCGGAAATATTAACTACTTAAATATAATATAAAGCACAGCCGAACCTTGCCGCCGGTAAAACCCTCAAAAGTATTTGCGCATTTGGCTTGTTGATTCATGCCATATAGGATTCTGTGCTTGATGGAAACAAGTTAAATGAGTCAATCAACTATTTCTTGTTCTGTCCCGTAAGCCAGGAGATAATATAACAGTTTATTAGAACATGACTTCTAACATGCTTAGAAGATGGCTCATAAATAGGGGTTGAAAACTGAAATTGGTGAAAAAATATTGAATACAGTGTCCCAAGTTCCAACGTTCGTATTTGCGCATAATGTTTAGACGCGGGCCCGCGCCGGTGATCGCTCCGCTATAACATGGCCCTATTCCCAAGCCCTAATAACATTTTCTGTAAAAGTATGTAGACTTTTAAAAATATGTATTTTATTATTATTATTTTATTGTACAATAATATTAAGTTAGTATGTAGGTAATAGCATGTTTTTGTCTGCCGAAAGGCAAAACACAGTGGAACGATATTTCTTACTATATACCTCTAATTGATGTACCTATTGTTATATTTGTTGTTTATATTGTTATTTGTACCTGTGTTTACGAAATGAACACTATTGACTGACTGGAAAAAAAATATTTTTGATTCAGTTCAGTACTTTTTTGCACAGTCAGCATTTAAACACATTTCAAGACGATTGTAAAGAATACAATACTATTAAGTCAACATGTTACCTACCACCGGAATGGACTATACACAAACACACATTTAAAATGCGTTCCATGCGTATGTTTAGCAATCTCAGTGATTCAGAAAATGTCTTAAGCATATACGCGGGTTCAATAACGCCACAGACTCTGGTTAAGTTTCATTGTATTCGAAATGAAAAGAAGAGTGTTTAACTCGGGTGAAACCACCCATTTCATCCTCGAAATATTGGCGATCTCACTTTGTTCGGGCACCAAAATAGCTCGTATGAAATGGGTGGCTTTCAGTCGTCGGTTAACAATCTAAGTATTATGTGTCCTCATTCTTAGAATATCATGTGAATGGACATATTGTGCTGATCATGCAATATTAAAAATGTCTATGTCTTATCGGCGTGAACTTGACCTAACGGCCGTTCCTAATTTCACGATTACGTACTCGAAAACTAAGTTACTTAATTGTAGGTAGGTAGGTACGTATATCCTTACCAAATTCAAACCTGCAGCCAAACTGTTGGGGTTTGACGACGGAGCAGCCATTCCAAGCACTAACTAAACTTCACCTGACTGTGAATTGCAGAGACGTGATTTATTATTATTATTTGTCATACATTATTATTATCTGGTATATCCTTACCTCTCTTGCAAAGCATTCAATCGGGGTGCGAATCAGTTAGATAAACTATTGAGACACAATTTACGTACCCGATCGAATTTAAACTTTCGTGAGACATCTTGAAATAATGCTAATAGTGATTCAAGCGACACCGCCGCGAAAACACTCATCCTGAAGAAGGACTCCCGAAGAGTTCGAAACACGTCGCCCGTCGTGACATTTAATACGGTTCAACCGTGTAATTATTAGCATCTATTCATACCTACCTAACCATAAACTGAATTAAAAAAAACTTCGGATTCTTAATTCTTATGATGGTTTTCATAAAATTTTACTTGCAATGCAATGCAATACTCTACTCGCCTTTTCGGTAAAAAGTAGGAATTATTTCAGTCGGCACAGTAATTACCAGCCTCGCTCGGCCGTATACAGAGTAATTTAGAACTTTTGTAAGATAAAGGGGCCAAAACTGTCAGAGATTGTACTTAACGAAGGTTGTTTAGACATATTTGACTACATACTTTTCGTGATATGGGCTATTTTATTTTGACCGTTTAACCGTTTTAGTATTCCGTACCATAATTTTACAAACGTAACTTTGTTCACACAGACACACCCGTTTTATAACTTGTTTACAGTTGAAGTATAGCCGACCTCGACCCATATTTGAGTGTATTAGGAAATAAACAATAATCTCTACTAGTTCATGCCTTACACGTTGATTCACTGATTTGATATATTTAAGTCACAAGACTTAAACTCTAGTAAAAAGGGCTCTTAGTTCGAATTTAACCCATATTGCTTTGACATGAAGTGCCCATGCCATACACCAGTGCAATGCAGAGGACTATAGGACGTTTACCTTACAGGGATTGTTTTCGATTTATTTGCCACGACCTACAACGAGCTAAGTAGAGGTATAGTTGAAATTTTCTAAACTAAGCTCATGAATGGCCATTGTACTGAGCTCATGAATGCCTTTGTTTGTGGTCCGAACAAAGGCTATTCAAGACGCGCGCGTACCAAATTTGCAAAAAAAAATTAGTGCCACATAAAATGTTCTTTTAATAATGAACTCTATCTTCTTTTACAATAGATTCCAAATTACCGTAGCGACTTGTACCTGGCTCGCTGGGAGCGGGTTTTTGTTATCTTTTAGACCGCAAACAAAGGCATTCATGAGCTCAGTACAATGGCCATTCATGAGCTTAGCTTAGAAAATTTCAACTATAGCATTTTCAGTCGCGCGTCTGGGATCAGAGGCGTCTCTAGACCATGTAGCGTCCGAGTGCAATCATTACCGTAGCGTGCCGCCCTCAAGCACAGCAGCACGTCTATCATGGGACGGCCGCGACTACTCTCGATTTTTCTCGCACTATACCGCTTGTTCTGAGTGTTCTAATAACAGAGAGACGGATAGTGCGAGAAAAATCGAGAGCTCGCGCGCCGTCTCATGATAGTCGCGCTGTGTTACGCGCTCGGCGCCCCCTAGGTATATACCGTGCGCCCACTCCCAACCCCCAATTCACCTAACTACGTCACATGACAACATGATAAAATGCATGGCAGCAGGTCGAGAAAGTTGTGCTTAGCAAGAAAAAATAAAAAAATAAAAATTGTCCGAAAGTTTGAAAATCCTTCACTTCCGGTCAAAATTATAGTACTTATAGTAGTAGGTATATTTACGTCATGTGGCAACACAAGCCATGTCCTGGCATCATTTAGCCCTTTAATCGTAGAGAGAGTAAAGCGAAGTCTGTCAGTCCTGAAATAGCCGGAAGTACTTGGCAACTTAACCCCGGTATATCCTTTTCTAGTTCTTCCACCCGTCTGACTGCGTTAGTACAAAAAGACGGGTGGCCCCGATCCAGATGTTTGACCGACCCATCCCCTGGGTCAACGAGGCCAAATATCTTGGAGTGACCCTTGACAGGAGACTGACTTTCCGTAGCCACATCCGTAGGGTTCGCAACCGCGCGTTGTTCGTACTAGGAAGGCTTGGGCCGATGATCAACAAGTTTAGTAAAATGTCACTTAGAAATAAGCTGACACTCTACAAGACTTGTGTTCGTCCAATCATGACATATGCAAGTGTAGCATTTGCTCACGTGCCTATGTCATCGCTCAAGCCGCTTCAGGTCATTTAGAATCGTTTTCTCCGTAGGGCGACTGGTGCCCCGTGGTACCAATCGAACCTCAGCCTGCACCACGAAATGGGGATTAGCACCATGTATGGTTTCTTTAAGCAGGCTGCCAGACGTTATTTTGACAACGCTCCCCACCATAGGAATCCGTTAGTTACGAAGGCTGCAGATTACGTTCCCATCCCTCCCCCCTCTGTCGTTACTCGGCGCTCACTGATTAGGGGCCGCACGGTCCGGCGTCCTAGGCACACACTCACGGACCCGGACGACGAAATCACAGCGTCCATCGAAAGATGGAACGCTGCGCTTTCGGCGTCCAACATATCGCGTACACTTCGGCGTTCCCGCCGGCGGGGACGTCCACCGCGAGATCGCGACAACACAGACACATACAGTCCCTATTCGTCTCGGTACCGCCGCATACCGGGTAGAGTCAGTCCGACCCAAGTCGGGCCTAGCTGAGTTTCTTGCTGGACTCTTCTCAGCTAGGCTAGGTTTTAGCGAACCAGCGATAAAACTCCCAGTAGTTTGACACCACTCACACCCCAGATTCGGTTGATACCGTTCAACCAATCTCACTGGAGCGCAAACTCGTAGAGTATTCCAGTGTACAAACTTTCCCGCGTGATCGTGCCGGAGGCTCCCCCTGGATTTTCCCCAGGCTACCCTCCAACCACGCAATTCGACCGCTATATTGGGTACGTCCTATTATAGCAACAGTCAGGTTCAAAAAAAAAAACCTTTTCTAGTAGAGTGTGTAGGTATATATAATAGAACGACCAATATACATAGGTATTTTACAACTGCCTTTATAATATTAGTTTAGTACGGATTTATTTGGATTTTGTATCATAAGTTCTCAAAACTGCAATACATTGTCTATGCTATTAATTGCAGCTAAGTAGGTATACATATCTAGCAACTATAATTATAATGATTTTGTTTTATATATCTCTAAGTTACATATGTGTTCCTAAATAATTTAGTTCTGTAATTACATTTATTGTAAGTAGATACTTGCAAAATATCATGTTTAGATTACATGTCCCACAGTTCACAATAAAATTATGCTTACTCCAATCCCAGAATGTCCTAGCCGCCATGATTTCCCCAATAACATATACCTTGTGACAACAAGCAGGTCAGTATAGTTCGCACCACGCATGCGCGGATCTTATCAAAACACCTCAACTATGACCCCAGCCAGCGAGCCACTTCCATCAAAGACGCGAGCCAAGGCGCGCGTACTCGGAGGTTCCAAGAAAATATCCTGAAGTGCATAAAAATGTGTTTTTAATTGGTACAGTGTGATTGTGTTTTTTAATTTAAACATGAAGTTGCTTGTGCTATTTGTGTTGTGTGTGAGCTGGAGTCGCGTTAGTGGACAAGACGGTGAGTTTTCGCGGTTTACTTTTGCCAATTGTTTAAACATTGTTTTGTGTTAGTGGGATAAAACAAATGATTACTTTTGTGAATATTTTGTTGACATTTATCAGTGTTTTTATCACTTTCTGTATGGATTTTACACCATTTATTACTCCAAAACTTGTTATATTTTACTTGCCATGCAATTTGGACCGCTATCGCTATATCAAAATCACTAATTTTCAAATTGTTTATAAAAACTTATTCAAAATCATTCGTTTATTTAAATATTTATCTGCTCTTATTTGTTCTTTTAGTTTCTTTTGGAATGCAACAAAAAAATGCGGGTTCCCTCCGATTCTTTTTCTTTACCGGACATGATATTCCGAACTTACAGAAGTTCCGAAAAACGAATTCGATTCGAACCCAAGGACCGCCGTTTGATAGCCGCATGTTTGAACCACTAAGGCTAAGCTACCGTAGATATTATCAAATAACCTATCATAAACGTATATACAAGTTAAGTACCTACTCACAGCATAGTAAATCATAAAGACAGTTTATCTTCGTCTGGTCGTCCGGGTCGCCGGTTCAAATCCGGAAGACCTGATCATTAGGGGTACTAACTTTGAAACCTAGACCTGGTGACCTGCTGATTCGGTCTGTATTGTATAAATATTTTAACTTACAGCACGGCTATCACAAGACGGCGCGCGAGCTCTCTCGATTTTTCTCGCACTATACCTCTTGTTCTTGTTGTGTGTTGTGGTGTGTGTGTAACACTTATGTTCTAATAAGAGAGAGACGGATAGAGCGAGAAAAATCGAGAGAGCTCGCGCGCCGTCTTGTGATAGCCGTGCAGGAAGTTGGTATATAACTTTAGCTCAGTATCACTTAATATGAATGTTGATTTCGAAATAAAATATTAGATGTTAGTGCTTTTAAACCCTTCGTCCGTTTAGTTACTACTGCTGTTGACCATACGCTTGTAATTGTTTGTTAGTTTGTTTGTTTGTTTGTGATGAGATGAACGATTTATTTACTTACTAGCTTCTGCCCGCGACTCCGTCCGCGTGGAACTCGTTTATATCGTAGCTCCATACAAACTTACACCCCCATTTCGCGCTCTTACGGGATGATTTCCCGAATAAAAACTCTACTTTGTCATTTTCCCGGGATTGAACCAAATCTCCATACCAAATTTCAACTGAATCGGTTCAGCGGTTTAAGTGTGAAAAGGTAACAGACAGACAGACGGACAGACAGACACGCTATAACATTTATAACATTAGTATGGAAGTATGGACTTAACTTCAAAAGTAAATTACAGTTAAGCATATATGCATTCCGAAAAAATGAACCTACGTTTTGCTGGCTATAGTGAACCTGACATACATAGGTAAATCTTTCGCTTTACTTGATTTTCTTAACATTTAGAAGTCCATGTTTAGAGTTATACAGACAGAGTGCGTAAAACAAAAACTATTCCAATACATTTACAAGTATTAGTTAGGTTTGATACATTCGCCTAATAACATATACCTACTTATAGCGAATGTATCTAACTTAAACTACACTCGCGGGCAAAGAATACGGGTCGGTAAAATACCGTCATATTTCCTAAAATAGTCCGTAAGAGGTTGTACAGTTAATCCTGTCATGATCTTTATTTAATTTTACATATAAACTGCTAATAACAGTAAAAAATATAACGTTACCAGGTTTAAATCGGACTCGTCCCACCGAAACCCCATGAAAAAAAACAACGTTAACGGAGCGAGACATCGCAAAAGTCGTGATTTTTGGATATCGATATTTTTATGATAGGATCCAGGAAATTGTTAATACAGTTGGGTATTGTAAAGAATAGCATATTATGTAAATAAAACAAGTATGAAACATTTTAAAAACCTATTGCAGTTATTTAATTTAGGGTGACCCGTATTCTTTGCCCGCGAGTATAGAGGCGTTGTTTAAGAACTGACGACGCGTGCAGCGTCGCGACACGCGGGTTGTCAGGTGACTATAGAAACGCTGACGCCTGTACAGACTAATATAAGCATCTCCACATTTAGGCCGTTCTGTCGGGTGGCCCATGGGTCCACCCACAGGCAGTTAAGATTTCCACCTAGCAGTAACGTTAAAAAAAAACATATTTACGCGACTTTGCAAACAGGGCTGTTATCCGGAACTCGATAATGCGCCACACCTCAACCGTCACGCCTAACGATAGTAGACCTCTGGGCTGTTATTCGCTACGCGTTAATGCGTCTCACCCCGCCGGTCACCCGTCACGAAACTAGAGCTCTACCTACGCTTAGTTACTACGCATCGCGTTGTCAAGATATATTTGTGGGTGAGCGTTGAAGTGAGCTTAAAACAAGTTACAGAATAGGGGGGCTGATTACGCTTAGTTACTACGAATTTAAGATATATTTAGCGGTCACCGGTTATGTGAGGTTAAAACAAGTAACAGAATTGCGGGGCTATGCCGCGGCTCGCATTGCCTTATTATCCAAAAACAGACATAGAAACTACTCTGTGTCCAATAGAGGAAAATTCTATTTAAAGGTGACATTAGCTCACCTGTTTTAAATACAGAAACAAGATGATTCACCTGAAGGACACTGTACATACCTACTACCTGTGTTTGCATTAAAATTCACTATGTCAATGCGACACACGATTAATAGCGTATGTGTCGAGCATATGTGACCTCTGGGCTGTAATTCGCTACGCGCTAAAGCGGCTCACCCCGCCGGTCACCCGTCACGATACTAGACCTACGCTTGGTTACTACGCATCGCGGTGTCAAGATATATTTGTGGGTGAGCGTTGAGGTGAGCTTAAAACCAGTTACAGAATAGGGGCGCTGTTGTACGTCAGCACTCAAAAGTACAGTCAGCAACGGAAATAGTCGCTGACGTAGTCTAGAGACATTTTGATAGACTAGACTCTGCAGTTAGTTTTGAGTACCCATAAGTAAATTACTTTAGGGATGAGTACAGTCACCTAAAATAATATAAAAATAAGGGATGAGGAATAGGGAAGAATAAGGAATGGAATAAGGCGTTCAAGAATATCGCAGTTGCATAAATATGATATAACAGCTTTATTTCTACCAGTAACCTGCCAGCGGTGATTGTCTACTGTGCTGTCTAAATTGCAGATTCTCTACTAGGCGCAGGGTGGACGATAAGAATGATACAAAATTGTATTACCTGTATCATTTGTCCGAATTATTATTTAGGCAAATATCCAGTTTTCCCAATGACCGTATTTTTTATTCCTTTTAAATACTTGTTTATCGTGTAGAAAACCCATTAAGTTAGGTTAGGTTAGGTGTTATATTAATCATTCACATTTCATAGTTTCAGTCTTCAGAGTAAAATGGCTTTTTGCCGAAATGAATTGCAATAGGTAACAAACCAATTGAAACACTTCTTATATCTTATATCCAACCTACTTTTTGCTGCTGACTTTACATAATAGGTGATGTAAACATAGTCACCCACATTAAGTGTCCGATTGACCCGCTCTTTGAACCCATAGTAACTAAGACAATCGGATAAGCGTCTAAGCTCCTAAGACGCAGACGTTCAACTTAACTTACACTATACCGTGCTAAGAAGATCCTAAGTGAACTAATTAACCTAGTACAAGAGCACTTTTCGGTGAATAGTGTAAATGGGGGCGGTGCGATGATACGCATTCTATATCAGAAAAAAACCGGCCAAGTGCGTGTCGGGCCACGCGCAGTGTAGGGTTCCGTGCCTGTCTGTCTTAGTTACATCGACACGCGCGCTTCGACTAAATGGTGCAGTTAAGTCAGCCGAATTTGTAAAAAAGTTGGCCCTTCTAAGTACATTTTAAGTTGGTCGACTATTACTCGGTAACTAGTTATGCCTACTTAGCCGTGATAGTTTTCCTTTTAAATTCATTATATGTACTACTGCTACACGCTATCCAACGATACCCCACACTATGGTTTTAACGAGAGAAAAAAAAATCCCCACTTTAGGTGTCGGGGAGGTAGCTACAATAAAATTAAATAAAAATTCAAGATTTTATTCTACTGTTATGAGGGCGTGATAGATTTATATACCCATGCCGAATTATAGTTTTCTAGTAGTAAGGGTTATTGAGCTAAGCCGAGGACGGACGGACGGACATGGCGATACTATAAGGGTTCCTTGTTGACTACGGAACCCTAAAAAGAAGTCAGCATTTTTTTTTTCTAAACTACTTAACGCGATCAAAATATCGTAACTGACTCCGTTTATCTGAAATTAACTCATTATGAGGTTAAACTTTTTTTTTAATAAAAATAATCTAGTAATATACCTGTATTCTTATATTTGGTTGAATAAACACATTTTATGCTCTTTTAGTCGTTTCCTCATAGCTGAGGGTCCGAAAAGTGTTGCTGCGAGCTACAGCGTAGCACGCGGAGGAGCACTACGCCTCGAATGGGTAACACGTCAAAAGTGACAAATTGTATTATGGATGTGGTATATTTTTAGAATCGCCTCAAAAAGACCTTTCATATGATACTACACACGATAGGTTTCTGTTTTTTTTTCCATACTAAAAAAAGTCTCATCACTCGGGAAGGGAATTTTTCTTAGGAACCGCGGGTCAAAAAATTTGTTTTGACCTCCAGTATGCGAGTGCCAAATGGCTAAACTGTACATCGATTTGCGGTTTTTCAACGAAATAGGGCTTGTACGGCTACCACTATATTGTAGTGCGTCGGCGATCACCGTACATCGCAAGCATCGTCGCCCAAGTTGTATTGAAATCGCCGTCGCGTGGCCGATTGCTCCACTGTCCTAAGACAACCGTTTTATGTAATTTTACACAAACTATCGCGAGCCGTAGCAATTTACAAAAATTAATGGAAAAGAGTATTAACTTAAAATTGCTTTGTTTTATATTGTACCTACTTAACAGTAACAAGTTGTGTAATAGCTTAATACAAAGTGGGTTTTATTATGCTTCAATTGTAAGAACATAAACCTCGCCCTGGTTGTTAGACCACACATACTAGTAATACGCATGTAGCTAGATTATCTAGTACGTACGCAGCTTTGCCTTATTTTAAGGTCTAATAGACACAACATGACAGGTATTGTGTGCACTATATTTTTAAACCACGACGCAAACGAGGGGCGTTATAAATAAGTTAAACACGTGTCTGATTTATATATTTCAAATTAAAGGAAAACATTTTTTTTTATGCTCCGAGCCGGATACAAGCCGAAGACCACAGGCATATATGGCCCGTCGCTACTAACCAACTGAGCTATCGGAACAATCTGTCTCAGCCACTAAATCTTTCAATCAGTTCCTTTCTTACAACGCCTTGGGGAGGCGTTACTGCTTAAAATACAAAATTAATCTATGTGTGTGATAGACACACATTGTGGCATCGTAGCTCCCGAACAGATGAACCGATTTGACTACCTACGGTTTTTTTTAATCGAAATTCTTCTCTGGCGTGATGATTCTTAGCTACGTTTGATGTGTCGGGGTCAATAATAGTCTAGTACCTAGTATCTACTTAATATTTTGTTGTAGTAACTGCTGATCGGTCATTGAGAACCTGATAAGACCTTCAATGGCGTTATAATATTAAAAGATTTTAGCAAGGCTTACTTCCTCAATCATTACGTGCTTCAAAGAATCACAAACTTTTTGCCTCTTAAATTAATTGGTACGGAGAATCTCTCTTAAGTCATCACTTAAGTTTTTTGCCCTTGTATGGCTCTCTGACATGGGAGGAAAAATAACCACTTTAAATATACCTTGTGTGATTCAGGCTTAGTGCCTAATGTAGACTCGTGTGAATATAACCAGCGAACGAAAAAAGCATATAATGCGAGCTCCTTACACATTTCTACCCAAACACGTGCCTAAAACCCGGTAAGAACTAAAAGGCTGCCTGGCATCGTTGACACTCCGCCCCCATCCCCGCATAATGGCAATGGCACCTATTCTTTGGGCGCATTTTGCAGCGCTACTTAGACTTGTATGGTTTTTTCGTTCGCTGAATATAACATGTTCAAGAAATAAGTCGGTACTCTTGGACAGACTCCCCACTTCATGTCTGTAACATGTTACACATACAAAAGGCGAACTTAATGCCATAAGCATCCTCTACCAGTCAACCTCCAAGTCAATATTCCTCTCAGAATACATGTAGGTATTTCACCAATATGTATTATTTAATGTATATATATTATATAGGCCTCCTCGCCGTGTCCGGTGACAGCAATTCCTTCAGTTATTCATAGTTATGGGACGATTGGATTATGGAACGCTCTAATGTGACTCGCAAAAGAAAACTTTCCTTTAAAGCAGCAGTCACACGGTACGCAATGAAGTTGTCCAGCTTGGTTATATAATAATAATAATAATAAATATAGAGGACAATCTTACACAAATCGAGCTAGCCCCATAGTAAGCTCAATAAGGCTTGTGTTACGGGTACTAGACGACGATATATTTAATAGATATAAATACTTAAATACATAGAAAACATCCAAGACTCAGAAACAAATAATCATGCTCATCACACAAATATTTGCCCTTACCGGGATTCGAACCCAGGACCTTCAGCTTCGTAGGCAGCGTCACTAACCGGTCGTCTTAATATATAGGTACCTATAGGTGTTGAAGGGCTTTGGTAGAGTCTTTCGGATAATGTCGTTTAGTGTCCAGGCCTTCTAGAGCAGATCGTGTGTTTTGCTCACAACATTTAACGAGAATCGGTTGAGAAATGCCACTTGTAGAGGAGAACAGCCGGACATACGAAGAATTTTGCCCCAAGCTGTAATGTAGCGGAGAACTTAGTTCGCTTCGCTCGCTCGTTCAATGAATTTTCCTGTACCTGTGCAGTATTTTTCATTTAATTCTGTACTGAGCTTGAGGCGTTAGGTACTTCACCGAGTGTTTGTCGTAATTAACATAAAATTATGTACTTGTTGCCACTTGCCATCTGTTTGCGAGGACGCCTTGACGGCAGTTTGAGCTGTTTGAGAAGTTCGTTTGTTCCAGGTTTTTGTAGTCAAATACGGATGAGCAATCTCTTGGATGTCAGAGTGATACCTGGTCTATGATAGAGTGTAAAAATCGCAGTTACTGAGATTAATTGTTAGTTAAAAAACGAGAAATGGTAGACTCAGGGCCTTTTCCCAAAATAAATGTACATTACCTAATAATAACCTACTGTACTCGTACCTAATAAAATCAGCGCAGAGCGATATTTTTCGGCATAACTTTGCGTCGTCAAAAAGTTTATGCCTCCTCTAAACGTCACCCTGTTATATAATATCTTCGTCACAGCGAATGGCCGAAAGCTTCGCCAGAAATGCTAACATGAAGAACGCCCTGCATTTTGTCCGGCTCGAAATGTCAATGTCAATAGCATTATTCCTCGGTGGAGGGACGACCTTACTGGACGCGCGGCACCGTTTTGACCATTTTGGCCGGAGATCTCCGGAATCGGTAGACGATGGGTCAACCTACTTGATTCGGTTATGTCGGTTTATAGTTGACCCGGACGTACAACATGCATGAATCAGAGACGCCACTAATTAAGTACCACGTTTATAGGTAAGTTGTCATACGTCGTAGGTACGCAAGGTCTACCGGTGTCACTACTTCAATTCATTAAACGTTTATTGCATCATCAGGCACGTGAATTGAGTATCGTAATGTATGTACTTACTATACATTCATTCATCATGCTGGTTCAAATGATGTAATGAGATACTGATAATCCCTACGAAGTGGTTCTTAGGCAGTCAGACACAAACAAAAAAGCTTGTAGGACTATGCAAAGAGCAGCACACAAAAGCTGAGATGAGACCGCGTTATAAGGAGACATCAGAAGTTAAAGGAACGAAAAAGATGATAGATTCATTAAGATGGACCTTGTTTGTCCAAGGCCAGGTTCCGGCAAAGGGACGTACCTATATAGTTCTTGATGATACAAAACCAGCAGATATTGATGAAACTTACGCACTTTTCCAATTGCCTGTAGTAGGTATACTTAATGGGAACCAGCGCATCAGTACGACTTATATCTCTGAAGATGGTGAAACAAAACACGTATGCTGATGTTTCGTTTTCCGTAATGCTTTATATTCTCTTTTATCGGAAATGAGTGTAGTAAATATCTATCAGCGTCTTATAATTACATCCATGTAGTTAATCATAATGTTTAATCAAACATGATAAAAAAACTGTTGAATGCATTGAAATTCCTTTGTTGACTCCAAAAGGTTTATAATGAGTAACACTCCAATATTTTTTTACTGACGTACTCAGTTCCAGATATGTACAAAGCTATCCTATAAATGTAAACATGTTAGTATTTCTCGTGTACATAGTGTAGAAATAAAGTAGTCGTACCTCTAGGTTTAGTTACCAAGTATTCGTTTCGACTTGTTTATAGTAGTTTATACATGTAGGTAGGTGCTTACAGTTTGAGAATTTTTCCACTTCACCGCCATAGATCTCCTACCCCTCCCTACCTTACCCTCTTTTTGCGTCCACTTCTGGATATATATACCTCTTCTTTTGTGTTTCTTGCTGGACTCTTCTCAGCTAGGCTAGGTTTTAGCGAACCAGCGATAAAACTCCCAGTAGTTCGACACCACTCACACCCCAGATTCGGTTGATACCGTTCAACCAATCTCACTGGAGCGCAAACTCGTAGAGTATTCCAGTGTACAAACTTTCCCGCGTGGTCGTGCCGGAGGCTCCCCCTGGATTTTCCCCAGGCTACCCTCCAACCACGCAATTCGACCGCTATATTGGGTTCGTCCTATTATAGCAACAGTCAGGTTCAAAAAAAAAAAAAAAAGTGGATTTCCATAATTGTTCTGGGAGCGGTCCAGCACGGCTAGCACACGACGGCGCGCGAGCTCTCTCGATTTTTCTTGCACTATCCGTCTCTCTCTTATTAGAACACTTAGAAGAAGAGGTATAGTGCGATAAAAATCGAGAGTATGTCGCGGCCGTCGTGTGCTAGACGTGCAGGTCGGCCCTGTCTTATTTAATTTGTGTGTAAATGCCCCGTGTGGCGTCGGGTTAGAATAGCACCACCCCCTTTCTTCCCGCGGGTGTCGTAAGAGTTGGTTGTAGGTGTAGGGAGAATTGGCTGGCTACCTATTAGGTATATACTGCAATAATATTTTAGTTTCTCTATCTTGAAACCTACAAACGCTAGAAGATAGCACTGAAAATTAAATTTTATATGCTCTGAAATGTGTATGTTGGACATCGCATACCTATTTATCAATCATCATTACAGCATCAAGCAGTTGATGACAGGATCCGCAATGCTAAGCTTGAAATAGAGCTGTAGGTGTTAGGAATTATCCAATCTAAGTGCAATACAGACTCGGACTTTGTCGTAAAACGATGGAGCTGGTAGATGGTAATCTTGCACCTCATCTAAACATACTACTTACTTAATTATGCGAAAGTAGCTCTGTCTGTCTGTCGTCTGTCAAAGTTTTCACGCCTAAACTAGATAAGACAGTACTGAACCAATTTTGCCAACTCAACTCCCGAGATTTTAATCGTAATAGTAAATTTCTCTCTTGACTTGGCTACGCACTGTGTTAATGAGAGCATGTTAATCTGTTAACGAGAAGGGATTCAAGCAAGACGAGACTTAAATTAGCGGTTGCTAATTGTCATTTTTACCCGACTGCCGAAGGAGAGGAGGGTTATGTTTTTAGAGCGTATGTACGAGTATGTATGTATGTATGTATGTATGTATGTTGGCACGCCCTGCAGCCTAAACCGTTTGACGGATTTCGACATATGAGGTTTCGTTGGATTCCTCTAGATCGTGGGAGTGACATAGGCTTTAAAATTTGAAAAAAGCAGTTTGATTTTTTGAAAAATCTTTTAATTTCACTTGTTTAACATTATTTCATTACAAAATTCGCATTCAAATTCAAATAAATGTATTTCCAACAAAGTCAATAACGTTAGTAACAGTTTACGGAAATCTAGGTTTAGTATTATATGGATATAGGTTAAAACACAGCATGTGCAGCTGCACCCAGTGCAAAAAGAAAATGGCAAACTCTTTGGAAGCACATAGCTAGTAAGTTACTTTGTGTGGCTCTTTCGATAGCACTTTAAGTATAAACTTCAGTCAAGTGTAAAAATATGGGTGCATACAACTTACTCATAAATATGTCCCACAACTCTTATGTCAGCGGATAAAGGTTTTGGTACTTATTTATGAGAGGATGTTATCGATATAATTTTGCACTTGACTGTACCTAGTATTTACACATGAACTACTGAGGGCCAGAAGGATCATTCAAAATACTTATGATACTTGTCCCCAGATTTTGCAGACGACGTGACGGACACATGCTGCACGCACGGCTCGGATTCAGCGCTGCCGCTGTCTTCCGCTCGCGACTGCGACAGCTTAGGGCTGCCAGACTACATCGAACCGGAGCAGGAGGCCGCCTGCCGTGCCAGCGTGGCCGGCTGCTGTCGGGACCATTTCAAGTAAGAATGAAATAAATGATTTTTTATTCTGCAAGTAGGCCGTAAAGGCACTTTTACAAGTCGAAATTCTACCAGCGTTTCTGAAAAGAAGACCACTGTTAAGAAGAAACGGCGTCACGTCAAAAGCTTATTACAATGATAGTTCTTAACCTACTTAAAATAAATCGAACTAAATAAGAATACAAAGAAAAAAACATCACAATGCGTTGTTCTACAAGAACACATGTCCGAAATCAACAATCATCATATCACCCGACGTCTTGTGCTGAAGTTTGGATTTTAGGATACTCGGTGCATCCTTCAGCAATTCGTATTTAACTGTCATACAAGAGATATCATGGATTAGACAACAGCATGATAGGGATAAAAAACGCTTGTACATGTAACTTCCACTAGTTTTATGCTATGCCATTTGCATTTGATGTCTAATATTTTTGCTCATTTCAGACACAAGGACGATTGTGCTGCCGGCACGAAGTACGCTGCCGGCAAACGATGTAGCGTACCAAGTACAGAGATCGGAAAGGTACACATTGGAGTTCTATAATTATTAACCATATGTATCTATTCAAATCTTGAAAACGCTACGGTCATGACATGACCTGTGTAATGAATGCAGTGTGCAGTCCCATCCATCAACAGATAATTGCATCTAATATTTCTTGTAGCCGTTTTCGTCACAACCACCATGTTACACAAATTATAACAAGAATAGGGGTGTAGACACCATTTTTTTTATTACTTCAAAAGAAAGAAGACAAAAAATATGCTTGGTGACGAAAATCCCATTCAAATATCTCAAAAAATTACGAAGCTAGAACCGTTTTAATATTGCTTTTTAGAGAGAAAACGCTATCAGGGCGTGACGCCACGATCCTCGAGCGTCATAGTAAATGACAATCGTTTCATATGAAGGTGCGTATTGCGGAAAAGGGTCACAAGATCTCATCTCTTAAGACTTTGGGCACTTATAACTTTGTGATTATTTAACCTTTTATTTAGTGTCTACACCCCTATTATTAGTAATAGGGCTGTAGACACTAAATAAAAGGTTAAATAATCCTAGGGATAGCTACTGCGGTGGTCACAGACTCTTTAGTCAGCGGTAACGCGAGGTTTCTCCGCCTCCGATTGGTACGCTAAAAAAACAAACTGATGAAATGAAATTTCCATACTTTCCGAAGAATCTGGCTCGTGAAAGCACAAAGTAAGATAACCGTTTGCATTAAGAAATGTTCTTCATATTGCAGACTTGCTGCGAAGAGTGCTCACTCGGGGCACTAACAGGAGTGTCTCAAGGAGAGGAGGCGTGTGGGGGCCCGCCTGACACGGGCGGTAGCCCCGATTCCTTCTTGAGGAAGAACACTTACTACAAGTGTTGTGTTGTAAGTTCTCATTGCACATTTCGCATATTTGTTAAATCTATAACGAGCCATCAATAAAGTTAAGATACTTAGTGATAATATACACCAGAGAAGTGCGAAGATGCGTTTTCATATATTTGACAGTTCGCGTGTCAAGTTTATGAAATACAGGTTCACACACATCTCTGTATTCACCCTTAACATTCTACAATCACCATAAGTTCATTACCGTTATTTCCGCTTCCAACCGCTTTGGTTTTGCCATACAGACGATAGAACAAGTTACCAAGAATACCTACATTTTGAGGTCCTCTTTAGACACGTAAAACGAAAGTAGCTCAAGGCTTCTATTTCCTTGCTTAGTCTTGTGCTGTCGAGAACTCTATTTGTTTAACCATGTTGCACAATATTCATTTTTAATCATCGCACAAATACTTTCTTTCAGGAAGCAGCAACTAAACCAACGACAACGGAAGCTCCTACGACGCCCAAGGTCCAACGGTGCGCGCCCGAGTCCTGCCGGTCCGACCAGGAGTGTAACGATAGCGAAGGCGTGGTCCGGTGTTTGTGCCGTGTCGGTTACCGCAGGCAACGGGACGGCTCTTGCAAAGGTGGGGTTCATCTTGTGCTTATAACCGTCCACTGCTAAACGTAGGCATTTATGAATGTGCCAATTAACTGACATACTCGGCGTTTCTCATCCAGTGTCGGCAAGCCTTGTATCGTCCATCCATGCCTGTTGGTCTGCTCCCACCATGTTGCGTGCCTGGTTACATTTTAAAACGAATTTGGCCCGTGGATCATTAGTTCACTCAGAGGCTAAACGATGCACGCTTGGATCCTTCTGGTCGGGCCAGGAGTACGACAACAGTGCGGAATTGTTGGCCTCTAATAGTGTCTAATATAGCTCAGAATGGAGCACCACTATCCTTCACCTTCCTTGTCCAACAGTTACCTTTCTGTTTCAGATATTAACGAATGCGCGGAATCCACAGACAACCTGTGCACACAGGAGAATTTCGTTTGTCACAACCTCCCCGGCTCGTACAAGTGCGTGCCGCTCAAGAAACGAGAGGCACCAGGCTGCCCGCCGGGGTTCAAGAAGAACGTGATTAACCAGGTGTGCGATGGTAAGTGCAACGACTGCTGGTAACACCTACTCGTAACGCTGGAGTATCGGGAAGTGATCAGATCGTCATTGCGAGAAAATATTTAACTGTAATTATCCATACATTGATCGGGCTGTTTCGACCCTAAGACGCAGTTTTATTTATTTATTTTATTTTTAATTATTTATTTTCCCCTACATTTCACAGCATGACAGTAACACCAAAGCACTGTGAAACAAAAGAAATATACATATATACACAAAAGAAACATAAATTATTATTATTATAACACAGAAGACGGTCGTGCATCCATCTCCTCGCAGAATGCAATGAAGGGGGTGCCCTAAGAAATGGCGTTTAAGTACTTTCTTACCAGACAAAATAAATCGAATTACTCGATCATGTGACTTTATCATTACTGGACCAATGCTCTACCGACTCTAATTTAATTCAGAGTAAGCAGCAAGTGGTCCTAGCCTTTTGTTTCCAACGATTTTAGTTAAATTAACGAGGTCACCAGTTTTTCTTATCAAGTTCTAACTTCTTACACTCATACTACGTACTATATTTAATGGAAATATTCTATCAACCCGACTAAGGAAAGCATGCTTTTGTAATTGGCATGCTTGATGGTTTTGGTATATATTTGACGCAGTTTTTCCTTTGCAATTTTGTCAGAGGAGTCCTGTTGACCTGTTACCATGTTCCCGCACATTCTGCAAGGATAGCCAGGCTATGTATGTCAAGCATTAAACGATGTTCTCATTAGCCAGTTCCTCTCCTTTTCTCCAGTCGCCGTGGTCGAAGTCGGCCAGCATGATGATGACGATGATTAACGCATTATCTATCTTTCTAGACATCAACGAATGCCAGCTCCCTCGGCCTCCTTGCGCCAAGTACCTCTGCGAGAACACGATAGGCAGCTACAAGTGCGCCGGCAAGCCGGGGACTCCCGCGGTGGAGGGCGCTACAGAGGCTGCTGCACCAGCCCCGGGTTCCTCTCCGGAAAGGAACGACATATGCCCTAAGGGCTTCAGGGCTGGGGCTAACGATGAGTGCGTTGGTCAGTTGAAGATGTTTGCTTCAATCCGACAAATGGAGTATTGCCCTTCACGCCCACAGACCTGTTTCACAATACTACAAGTTACAAATCTACTAAGCCATATGGCCAAACACATTGTACAAAAGCCTCAGCGTTGTAAATTAAGACTTGAAAATAGTTACTCGTGTGAAACGGAGCACAGGACATGACACAGTTGGATCCCATCCTATATATTTTAGGCTACAATAGGGTTGGGCCGAAATGCCACCACTCTTCCAGCTGGCTTATCGCCATGCAGCACTTGCACTGTGCACTGCTGTGTTTACTGTTTGGATATAAATAGTTAAGAAAGTTTGTCTTAATCCTAGAAGTTCATAAGGCACTTGTAATACTAGCCTGCCAATTTGCCCACTCCCGTGTCATAAAACTCATAAAGAAGAAAATCTCATAGAACATACATTACAAACATTTATCGCCCTTGCCATCGGCTCGAGCGTCAAATACCTGCGATCTGAATGCCTCGGAATCCCAGGTATTTGACCAGTGTGACCGCTTTATGGCCAGGTCAGCCAGGCCAGGCCAGGCCAGCTGTGACTTACAACTTATAAATGTTTTTTTTCTAGATATTGACGAGTGTGAGGAACGCTTAGACGACTGCCAGCGACTGTCTCAGCACTGCATCAACACACACGGCAACTTCTTCTGCCAGGACCACGTCTCCAAGCGATGCTCCCCAGGGTTCAAGGTCAACAGCGCCACTGGCATTTGTGAAGGTAATTTAGTAACAGTTTAAGGATTTACTACTACATAGTCTTTCTCGTCGATTTCGATGACGCGACGGCGACTCTAGCAATTATGGATTTGCTCAATTCTGAGCTCTGATATGGTTGGTCAGGCCAAACTTGCTCTTGAACACTTTATTGCATGGGTGACAGTAAAGTTGGCCAATTATGTTATACCTGCGTGTACACGTAGAAGTGTTAAGGCCTCTTGTTGGGTCTAGTGCCTTGTTCAGTGCTTGAAGGATATCTAGACTATTAAAAATGCGAGTGGACTGTAATTTCTTCTGTTTAATTCCGAAAGGTATAAATACAATAAAATAGCGCGAACAATATGTGCGGTACGCAGCGCGAGTGTCCCGAGAATCCTCGCCCCGCCCCCGCGCACCTTCCCCTGTAGTGACGTCGCGGCCGGCTTATCAGTCGCGGTAACGGCAAGGCAGCCGTGCTTATTGCTCCCGTCGAGTTAAGATGAAGATGTGGCCGCTTTGTCACCAACACCTCTCTTTCCGTAATTGGCGCGACCAGGTGGTTTTCTTCAAAGATTTAACTTCACGAAAGATGGCAGAAGAACGTAGGCAAACTGGGACCTTCATTCTGCAAAGGCACGAGTACGAATAAACCATGATTTATTGGTGTCTCAACCAGGGTTTAACACTTATTAGATCCCAGCGATTTGTAATACGAAGCTAAATGTCTCAGCTTTACTCCCATCAGACACAAGCATGGTTCAATAACAAATGTAGAACCTACGTTTTTTTTACAGATATCGACGAGTGCGAAGAAAGCTCAGAAGTTTGTAAGCGGAATCAGATTTGCGTCAACCTGCCCGGAGCCTACGACTGCAAGTCAAAAATCAGCACTTTACCAAAGTACTAAAATACATCAATTTAGCATCCTCTTCCTCAATCGGTCCCTCATTGCTGAGGATCGTGACTGCCGACGTAGAATAACCAGTATTCTTCTCCAGGACTTTCGGTCGGCTGCCTGTTGGAGGGCTGCGTTAACCGACTCCTGGCCCCGTATCATGGTCGGCCTTATCACGCAATTAGTGACAAGATAGAGCGTCCGTCACTGACTGATACCGTTCGATAGAACGAGACTGACGCTTTATCTTGTCACTTATCGCGTGATAAGGCCGACCATGATACGGGGCCTGGTGGAGCCAGCGTTAAGGGCTTTGGCCTCTTGGTTTTCTGCCTTCTACTGTGCCGGTTACCACCAATTTTTCCAAATTCTCGGGATCCCAGCGAGTTACGTGCCCAAAATATTGGAGAACACGGTGAAGACATAGAGACGACAGTAGGTGTTCTTTGTCCAGGCCAATTTCTATAAGAACGGGTGCGTTTGTACGAAATGTCCACAGTATCTTAAGCTTAAGCATTAAAAGCATACATATAAATAAACTATACTAACATCTATACTGCATATATGCAGTTTATAGACTTCCTTGTGTATACTAATTTCTGTAACTGGGATAAGCCTATTTTGCATAATTTCAGGCTGACCACAAAGATTTGCCAGGAGGGTACCCGGATGCGGGTCGGAAGCAATAAATGTGAAGGTGATGAATTTTTTCTTTACGCTTCATTTATATATTTCAATAATTTCGTTCTTTTGCAAGCTCTACTTCCCGCCAATTTTGTAGAATATGCAGGGCCGGACAAAAACGCATTGGCACCAAACCACCTCGGAATAAGTATGTAACTTTAAAAAACAATAAGTATAAACATAATAAAACATTAACAGGGAAGGTGTTATGCTGATAGAGAACATACCCATTGCAAATTTTGTAATTTGCCATTTCGCTCCACGAGGAAAAAAATATCCGTCACTGCATCGTATACGCAATATTCGCATTACAATCACCACGTGCTCGCTTTCATGCGCGATAACGTGTTAACATGAGATAAACCAAATAAACCCAGAGACCCATCTGATCTTGTTAACGTTACAGACATCGACGAATGCCGCGAGGGTACTCACCTTTGCGACCAGTTCCAGAACTGCATCAACACGTTCGGCAGCCACGAGTGCCGCTGCAAGAACGGCTACGAGATCGACTCCACTTCAGGCTCCTGCGAGGGTACGTTCTTATTAAGGCTGTGCATTGGAAATTATCGCGTGCTTTGAAACGCCGTTCCGACTAGATTAAGATACAATAAGGTCTGATTTTCAGATATGATTCTTGACTATATGATTGTTTATCTAATTTTATCGATACATGATTGCTTAAAATTTCCTCGATAGAAAAAAAATCCAAAGTTGGGTTTGTATTTTCCTTTTTTTACTCAGCCTACTCAAACGATACATTATTTTACGACACAATCAAGTTAATACTATAGTATTTTATTTCATCTAAAATCTCACTTTATGAAATTTTAATAAAACTTCTCTAAGTTAGGTATTTATCGAAATTTGTCCAAAAAGCCATTTAGTCCTACTTGTTATGAACAAACAAGAAGGCATCAGCGTGTCTCTGTCTAGGGGGCGTGTTCGACTCGAATCAAGGCATCGCCTTAACCTCCAGCTCCAGCAGCTGTTGAAATCGAGTAAGACCTGTGTTGTGCACTGTATGTTTCCGAGTCTACAATATGGTGATATATTCAGAGCAATGACGCGTAGTTGCACTGTCCAAGAGGCAACCGGATGGCTTGCGGTATTTGAGCTCCCGAAGTGGTGTGGAACTGCAGTGTGCAACCCGAACTGGAGCCAACTTGGACTGGGGCGGAAATAGAAAGTTTTTTTTTTTCGCGAGGCAGCCGATTGTAACAGCGTTTGTCTGAAAGTGTGTACGGTGTTTATATTATGAAATGCTGGTCTAAATCGAATACCTGGCGACAATTTGTTTTTTTCACCCCCTCCAATTTCCGCTCCAGTCCAAGTTGGCTCAGTTTGGGTTGCACAGGGCGGTTCGACAACGCTTCGGGAGCTCAAATAACGCGAACCATCCGGTTGCCCCTCGGACACCGAAATTACACGTCATTGCTTTAAAGCAGCTTTGGCGCAGAAATCCAGCCTTCTCCTCCCAAGGCCCTTACTGCTGGCTCACCAAGAAAGCAACAAGTACTTGAAGCTTAATCTTCGCTTTGATTAAACTGTGGTAGACATCAGGCAGTGATATCGCTAAAGAGCGATCTCTTCCAGACAACCTTTTAGCCGGTTGACAGACTTGTAATAAACATTTACCAACATATTGTCCTTTTAATTCAGACGTGGACGAATGCGCCATGAAGCTGGACAACTGCGGCCCTGGATACTACTGCCTCAACGTGCTGGGCTCGTTCAGCTGCACGCGACGCGCGCCCACTAGCTCCACCACAAGCACTACCACCAACCCTGCATATGACTACGAATACTATGACACTGAGTAAGCTCCTATTAACTGTGCCATTTCTGTAGAAAGTTTAAAAAGCGACTTCTTGTTCAGTGCTGAAGTCATTCTCATACAAAAGCATCACAACCGCCGCTAACGAATAATACTGCGACTGAGTTAGGCTGGTTTTTAACCGACTTCAAAAAAAAGGAGGAGGTTCTCAATTCGGTTGTATTTTTTTTGTCAGTGTTTGTTACCTCAGAACTCCGTCATTGATGAGCCGATTCGTAATTTTTTTTGTTAGTATATGCTTCCAGGTGGGTCCCATTTTTTTTAAATTCAGTTGGATGATGGGATCCATAAACTCCTCAATTATATTAGGCACGCGTGTAGGGATTTTGGTATTTTCTATTATATCTCGTGTAAGTATTTACACCAGGAAATCATAATTTGGTGGAGTGGAATTGATGATGAAGACCACAGATGACTTATGGAATTCCTCAATTATGTACTTAAAGTACAAAAGTACGTCACAGATTCTGATAAGATTCCGTTGAAATAGCAGCTAATCAATTGCCAAAGGTGATCCTTGTGGAATCGACGGAAGTCCTCAAATATTACCGGGCCACATACAGCGATTGGGTTTTTTTCTCTAATAATCAACGCATTTGCTCTCGGAAATCAGTTCATATGGTAAATTGGAAAATAAATGTGGAAATTTTCTCGTGGCTTGGCGGAGTACTAATTTTTTTTTGTTTTTAATGTAAATTATATTAAGATGCGTTAGATCAAATGTCAGATTTTTACATACTCAATACATTTTTTTTAAATACTTAATATATACTGACATAAGTTCATAGGTAACAGACGGATCTTTATAAGACCGGCGTAAGTTCATCTTACAGATTGCGACATTGCTTTAGATCACTAGCCCCCACTGCCTGAACATGCTGGGGTCATTCACATGCACGTGGGCCCGCAAGTTCCAGTTAGACTTAGCCGTCGCTTATGACTACGAGTATTATGACTCTGAATGAGTCCATCCTACTGACTGCGCCAATTACAAAAAGGTTCGGAGGGGACTATAACCCATTTAATGTTTGAGGCTGATATTTCTATGAGCAAGGTTCGAAAGTTAACTTCAACGAGAGATATAAACGTAGACTCGTATCGTATTTGTATAACTAGGTTAGGAATGTGTTAAGCGTGTGTTAAGCAATGATCCTATCTAAATTATGTCAAAAATAAATAATATACTACTCAAAAGAAAATAAGGGGGCCACAAGTATGGTGATCGTTACGTGAAAATTATATAAAACAGTAATACTTATATATTTTTTCCAGCTATTATACTTAAACACATGCGGAACATCATTAATTAGCCACTTATCAATTTATGTCCTATAATTAGCAATCAAATAGGAAAATGTAAGGGGAGGGGCCCTTATTTTGTTTTGAGCAGAAGGTATTCAATCTGATTAGTAATCGGATTTCATGTTGTTCTTTAGAAGTGCTAAATAAATAACTTCATATTCTTCTCAACTGAAGTAAAACGGCTCAATATGGTGGTTTCAAAATTCTACTTACAGTGAAGAAGATCCAGCAAACGACACACGAAATCCTGAGCTGCCGGAACAACCTGCAAGCCAGCCAACTTCTAAACCTGACCCTCTTCCTCCCCGTCCTCAACCTTCGAAGCCAACCAGTACTTCCACCTCTACTACCACCTCTACCACCTCTACCACTACCACCTCTACCACTACCACTTCTACCACTACAACTACTCCTAAACCTACTACCAGCTCAACCACCCAAAAACCACCCACCAGACCACCTTATAGACCCGGACCTAACCAATACAATCCCTACGGCAGACCAACAACTAGACCTTACACCAATCGTCCGAGACCGAATCCAACGAACTCAAGTCCCAACCCATCTGAAGTCGCCAGACCTGAAGACCCTAGAAGACCTGAGAATAGACTTCCTAGTGCCAACATACCTCTTCCTAACAATCCAGAAGTATTAGAAAAGGATAAGAATCCTAATGGAGGATACGACTTGAACACAGCGGACCTGCCAAAAGACAAATGGACGAATGTTATCGGCAAGGATAAGGATAACCCAGACGTATTTGATCCAAATGAAGTTCATTGTTTGAGCGGGTATGTGAAGAATGAAGAGGGCGAATGTGTCGGTGAGTAGTTTTTTTTGCAGAAGCCAAAAAATACTTGAATATGTTGGTATGTTGAGTAGGTCAAGTTTTTAAAAGTTGTGTTTTTTTGAAGAAGAACTTTGCTGCGAGCCGCTTAATTAGTATATTTGCTTTAATTCACAACGTGGTGGTTCTTTAAACATAGTAGGTGCCAGCGACCTCGTTGCACTATTTTGAAATTGGTGGAGCTGGGAGAACGCCAATTCGTACCCAATTTTTTATTTAACTTAGTATGATTGTTTCGAAATTAATAGCGTGCAAAGTACACTGAAGAGTCTAAAGCAAGTCAACTTGTATGGAGATCTTCTGACACCCGTTTTCATTGCTATTGACTATATTTGAAGACATGTTTATCCGATTGAAATTAATTGCTGACAAATCATTCCTACAGACATAGACGAATGCGACGGCCGACACATCTGTAGCGCCCTCGAAATCTGCAAGAACGAGCCAGGACGGTACCGGTGCGAGTGTATCGCGGGCTTCAGGCGGGACCCGTCGGGCTACTGCGCCGTTATACCCACCGCCACCACGCCTGCCTCCACCACCTCCACAACCACATCCACTACCACAGGTAATTGATGACTAGATACAGTTGAGAGTACCGCGGGCTTCAGACGGGACCCGTCGGGCTACTGCGCCGTTATACCCACCGCCACCACGCCTGCCTCCACCACCTCCACAACCACATCCACTACCACAGGTAATTGATGACTAGATACAGTTGAGAGTACCGCGGGCTTCAGGCGGGACCCGTCGGGCTACTGCGCCGTTATACCCACCGCCACCACGCCTGCCTCCACCACCTCCACAACCACATCCACTACCACAGGTAATTGATGACTAGATACAGTTGAGAGTACCGCGGGCTTCAGACGGGACCCGTCGGGCTACTGCGCCGTTATACCCACCGCCACCACGCCTGCCTCCACCACCTCCACAACCACATCCACTACCACAGGTAATTGATGACTAGATACAGTTGAGAGTACCGCGGGCTTCAGGCGGGACCCGTCGGGCTACTGCGCCGTTATACCCACCGCCACCACGCCTGCCTCCACCACCTCCACAACCACATCCACTACCACAGGTAATTGATGACTAGATACAGTTGAGAGTACCGCGGGCTTCAGACGGGACCCGTCGGGCTACTGCGCCGTTATACCCACCGCCACCACGCCTGCCTCCACCACCTCCACAACCACATCCACTACCACAGGTAATTGATGACTAGATACAGTTGAGAGTACCGCGGGCTTCAGGCGGGACCCGTCGGGCTACTGCGCCGTTATACCCACCGCCACCACGCCTGCCTCCACCACCTCCACAACCACATCCACTACCACAGGTAATTGATGACTAGATACAGTTGAGAGTACCGCGGGCTTCAGGCGGGACCCGTCGGGCTACTGCGCCGTTATACCCACCGCCACCACGCCTGCCTCCACCACCTCCACAACCACATCCACTACCACAGGTAATTGATGACTAGATACAGTTGAGAGTACCGCGGGCTTCAGACGGGACCCGTCGGGCTACTGCGCCGTTATACCCACCGCCACCACGCCTGCCTCCACCACCTCCACAACCACATCCACTACCACAGGTAATTGATGACTAGATACAGTTGAGAGTACCGCGGGCTTCAGGCGGGACCCGTCGGGCTACTGCGCCGTTATACCCACCGCCACCACGCCTGCCTCCACCACCTCCACAACCACATCCACTACCACAGGTAATTGATGACTAGATACAGTTGAGAGTACCGCGGGCTTCAGGCGGGACCCGTCGGGCTACTGCGCCGTTATACCCACCGCCACCACGCCTGCCTCCACCACCTCCACAACCACATCCACTACCACAGGTAATTGATGACTAGATACAGTTGAGAGTACCGCGGGCTTCAGACGGGACCCGTCGGGCTACTGCGCCGTTATACCCACCGCCACCACGCCTGCCTCCACCACCTCCACAACCACATCCACTACCACAGGTAATTGATGACTAGATACAGTTGAGAGTACCGCGGGCTTCAGACGGGACCCGTCGGGCTACTGCGCCGTTATACCCACCGCCACCACGCCTGCCTCCACCACCTCCACAACCACATCCACTACCACAGGTAATTGATGACTAGATACAGTTGAGAGTACCGCGGGCTTCAGACGGGACCCGTCGAGATGCTGCGCCGTTATAGCCACCGCCACCACGCCTGCCTCCACCACCTCCACAACCACATCCACTACCACAGGTAATTGATGACTAGATACAGTTGAGAGTACCGCGGGCTTCAGACGGGACCCGTCGAGATGCTGCGCCGTTATACCCACCGCCACCACGCCTGCCTCCACCACCTCCACAACCACATCCACTACCACAGGTAATTGATGACTAGATACAGTTGAGAGTACCGCGGGCTTCAGACGGGACCCGTCGAGATGCTGCGCCGTTATACCCACCGCCACCACGCCTGCCTCCACCACCTCCACAACCACATCCACTACCACAGGTAATTGATGACTAGATACAGTTGAGAGTACCGCGGGCTTCAGACGGGACCCGTCGAGATGCTGCGCCGTTATACCCACCGCCACCACGCCTGCCTCCACCACCTCCACAACCACATCCACTACCACAGGTAATTGATGACTAGATACAGTTGAGAGTACCGCGGGCTTCAGACGGGACCCGTCGAGATGCTGCGCCGTTATAGCCACCGCCACCACGCCTGCCTCCACCACCTCCACAACCACATCCACTACCACAGGTAATTGATGACTAGATACAGTTGAGAGTACCGCGGGCTTCAGACGGGACCCGTCGAGATGCTGCGCCGTTATACCCACCGCCACCACGCCTGCCTCCACCACCTCCACAACCACATCCACTACCACAGGTAATTGATGACTAGATACAGTTGAGAGTACCGCGGGCTTCAGACGGGACCCGTCGAGATGCTGCGCTGTTATAGCCACCGCCACCACGCCTGCCTCCACCACCTCCACAACCACATCCACTACCACAGGTAATTGATGACTAGATACAGTTGAGAGTACCGCGGGCTTCAGACGGGACCCGTCGAGATGCTGCGCCGTTATACCCACCGCCACCACGCCTGCCTCCACCACCTCCACAACCACATCCACTACCACAGGTAATTGATGACTAGATACAGTTGAGAGTACCGCGGGCTTCAGACGGGACCCGTCGAGATGCTGCGCCGTTATACCCACCGCCACCACGCCTGCCTCCACCACCTCCACAACCACATCCACTACCACAGGTAATTGATGACTAGATACAGTTGAGAGTACCGCGGGCTTCAGACGGGACCCGTCGAGATGCTGCGCCGTTATAGCCACCGCCACCACGCCTGCCTCCACCACCTCCACAACCACATCCACTACCACAGGTAATTGATGACTAGATACAGTTGAGAGTACCGCGGGCTTCAGACGGGACCCGTCGAGATGCTGCGCCGTTATAGCCACCGCCACCACGCCTGCCTCCACCACCTCCACAACCACATCCACTACCACAGGTAATTGATGACTAGATACAGTTGAGAGTACCGCGGGCTTCAGACGGGACCCGTCGAGATGCTGCGCCGTTATACCCACCGCCACCACGCCTGCCTCCACCACCTCCACAACCACATCCACTACCACAGGTAATTGATGACTAGATACAGTTGAGAGTACCGCGGGCTTCAGACGGGACCCGTCGAGATGCTGCGCCGTTATACCCACCGCCACCACGCCTGCCTCCACCACCTCCACAACCACATCCACTACCACAGGTAATTGATGACTAGATACAGTTGAGAGTACCGCGGGCTTCAGACGGGACCCGTCGAGATGCTGCGCCGTTATACCCACCGCCACCACGCCTGCCTCCACCACCTCCACAACCACATCCACTACCACAGGTAATTGATGACTAGATACAGTTGAGAGTACCGCGGGCTTCAGACGGGACCCGTCGAGATGCTGCGCCGTTATAGCCACCGCCACCACGCCTGCCTCCACCACCTCCACAACCACATCCACTACCACAGGTAATTGATGACTAGATACAGTTGAGAGTACCGCGGGCTTCAGACGGGACCCGTCGAGATGCTGCGCCGTTATAGCCACCGCCACCACGCCTGCCTCCACCACCTCCACAACCACATCCACTACCACAGGTAATTGATGACTAGATACAGTTGAGAGTACCGCGGGCTTCAGACGGGACCCGTCGAGATGCTGCGCCGTTATACCCACCGCCACCACGCCTGCCTCCACCACCTCCACAACCACATCCACTACCACAGGTAATTGATGACTAGATACAGTTGAGAGTACCGCGGGCTTCAGACGGGACCCGTCGGGGTGCTGCGCTATACCTACCGCCACTACGCCTGGTTATTTCCCCTTTTTCGTAGTGCTGGAATTACACCTCATCTAGTTTCTCTACATACTTTTTTTTGTTCGTGGAGAAAAGCTGCTAAACAGGTAGGTCGTTCTCGAGGGAGAATTACTTACTCAGGCTCTGTATTGGTATTTTTTTCCACTAAACACTATGGCAACCGCTGGCTCATGGGAACACTCCAGAGTTAAAATAATCAAACTGGACTTTACAAACTAGGGGTCAGGTTCAACTAAGTACTCGGATAACTAAGACTGAATCGAGAAATAGGAAGAAATCTGCAACATTGTTGCAGTAACAACAACATAACCAGTGTAAACTTCAGGATTGTATTCTTCTCTTAATCTACGAGTAGGTATGGCAGTTTTGGATTTTTCGGTAAAAAAACATCGTAAGGAAACTTGCACATATATATGAAATAATCTACAATATATTAAATATACATATTATACAAAGAGAACGAATATAAAACTACGAGTATTTACAATAACAATAATAGAAGAATCTAAAACTAACTTAAAAAATCTCTAAAAAGGGCCCCCGTGGCATCGTACCAAAGATGCTGGCAGCATTACCTCGCTGAATAGGAATACTAATCCGCTGTGCGAGGAAGCTGCCAGCTCTTTGGTCACCTGTAGTGTCGACAAGCCTTTTGTTAAGCTCGTATAGTTTTCGAGCACTTGGACCCCAAGGCCCACGGGTCTCGACTCCGGATGCCATAAAATGGCAATGAAAGCCGAGACCCCTGTATTTTGTGGCCTTTTTTGTTTCAGCCGCCTCTGGTGCGCCGCCGACCTTGGAAGTAGTTCGTGGAAGATGGGACGGTGCCAGCGTGTCAACACATGTAGCGTCCCACGCTAACACTCGCCCCATCTTCCACGAGACCAGGGTTATCCCGTCCGGCCTCTTGCCATCGTCTCTTTGAGACGCCGTTTGGTTCAAGAATTGATGGTGTGTTGACAGTGGCAAGAGTACGGCGGATAACGTCGTTTAGGGCGGCATGT
Source organism: Epinotia bilunana (assembly GCA_947049275.1). Lineage (NCBI taxonomy): Eukaryota > Metazoa > Arthropoda > Insecta > Lepidoptera > Tortricidae > Epinotia > Epinotia bilunana. The sequence goes on along the minus strand of OX346275.1, from coordinate 7,557,584 downwards.
CTAGAGAGGCGGCCTGCGCTCATTTGGCACGACAAGCCGTGGTGTCCCAAATCGTCGACGAAAGTGCCACAGGGGCACTTGTGGGGGGTACATACCTTCACGGGCCAGTCTTAAGGTGTCAGGTTCCAGATAAGTACCGGTGGGAGGGAAGGGAAAAGCCTGTAACCACTGGCCAGATACCCGTTCAGCCGCTGCCAGTAGTCGAAATGAAATAGATATCATATAGAAATTCAAAGGTGTATTTATGTGTAGTCTCCAACTTGCAATGGGAGATGATGTCTGTGCCCTACAGGGTACCGTATAGGCAGACGATGATGACGATTTCCTTATTTTTAATCTGTTTGATCGTCTGTGTTCGGTGTTCCAGAGGCACCATCGCGCCCCGATTGGACGTACCCCTCGCCTCCTCCATCCCGACCGACTCAGCCAACACGGCAGCCGCAACCCAACAGGCCCACTCCACACTACTGCGAGATGGGATATGCCTTCGATTCTAGGCAGGGACAATGTGTCGGTAAGGATTTGATCAAAAGAGAGTCTCCGACAATCAGTGTACGTGAAAAAAAACTGTGAACTCCTAGCAAGATCTCCAAAGCAATAAGGCCGCCAACATTTTCGTCTTCGCGTTTGCGTGTCACGTCAGTGACATTGGTGGCACTGGGTGTCACGTATGTGGAAGGTCCCATGTCAATACAACTTGGGAGCTTCGCATTGATGGTGACACAGTAACATGTCCAAGAGAGATGTCGCCCTAAAAAAGATTTAAAATAAGTAAATTGTTTAAAATTCTTCTTCAAACTAGTATAGCCTGTAAAGGCTGTGTATCAAACAATAATGTACGTATTTTCAGACATAGACGAGTGCGCGACCAGCAGGCACAGTTGCGTGGCGAGCGAGCGCTGCGTCAACGTCGAGGGAGGCTACCAGTGCGAGAAGGCACCTACTTACGGTAATTTTGGCCAAGATAGCTAAACGCTTATCGCGGTTTTTTTTTAATTTATATAATACAAATTCCTTAAAATACTTAATGTGTTGCACATAAAGCCACTATTTAAAACCTGGAAGTAATCTTTTAGTAAATTTTATTTTATTTTATTATTATTATTTTTTTTTTACGGCGGAACCGTATATAGGTGACAGGGTATAGGCTATCATATCAAAACTCGCGATTATACCGCGTGTGTTAAACTTATTTACGCTATCTATTTGATGTATTTAGGCTGTGACATACCTTCAATATTTAATTGTAGTATTAGGACAGAAGCCCTTTTCGTCATAGAGCCCTTAAAAGGACTGTTTGAGTGCATTGTAAGGAAACCAAAATTGATGCATACAAAAAAGCTGGGAGGCTCAGAGGGAGCGAGTTCAGCTAGCCAGGAGCAGTCAGAATCTTTTAGCCGTCTTCTGAGAAGCCGTTGCCCGGGGTGGACCGCGAGGATGTAGATTCTGACCAATTACCACTCCACCAAGTTTTATGTTATTACTAGCTTCCGCCCGCGACTTCGTCCGCGTGGACCCGAGATAAAAACTATCCTATATTTTAATCCAGGCTATAAACTATCTTCGTGCAAAATTTCATTCAAAACGGTTCAGCCGTTTAAGCGTGATTGAGTAACAAACATCCAAACATCTAAACTTTCGCATTTATAATATTAGTAGGATTTATTTTTACTAATGGAAAAAGCATCCCCGTTATTTCATGACGTTTCGGTTATAGAAATCTAACTTATTCAGACGTTATTAAATTAGAAGTAGAACACAAATACGAACGGCGCGTGTATTAAATTGCTTGTTTTACCAGCACATTCCGAAGTTTCACAACGCCCGTTCACCAAACGCGGTGTGTTCTGCTTCATTTTTGTTTTTCTACGAGCTACCCTCATCAGCTCGTTTTGTCAGCAGCCCCGCCCGCGCCCAGCCGCGGTGGCGGTGGCGGTGGCGGCGGGCCGCGGGTGGTCACGGTGGGCGCGCAGTACGGCGCGCGCGGCCCGCGCTACCGCCGCCCCTACTCGCGGCGGCCCGACGGCGGCGGCGTCGTCACCACCTCGTGCCACAAGGGGTACCGGCTGACGCCTGACAGGATGTGCCTCGGTGAGTGCTGACGTCACACGGGGCCGGTTTCATGCAGCTACTGTTAGCTTATCTTATCTAGATGAGGACCCTTTCGGATACACTTCGACCCGGCGGGATCTTTTGTGCCTACCATTTGCCCTCTCCTTTATGCCTACTCCCGAGCTCGCTCCATCATTTCCAAAAAACGGATGATGCAGCTCAGCGGAAGCACCTTGAATTCCTTTTGTTGCGGATGACCGTTACCAAAGTAATTCATTCTTTGTCTGGCAAAGGCATGACATTCCACTAGTTACATACTTATCTAAACTGGCAACGCTGAGGTTCTTGACCAGGGGGCCTAGACAAGGTTACAATCGACAAGCGCTAACGCCAATAGAAAACTAATAAAATGTATGGGAATGACAGATGTTAACGAAAAGTGTTTCGTCGGCATCTGTCATTCCCCTAAATTTTATCATTTTCTATTGGCGTTAGCGCTTGTCGATTGTAACCTTGTCTACGGCCCCAGGTTGAACATTAATCCTTGTCGCCCTTCCGCCGACTGCTTTGTAGCCGAGATTCCGAGACAAGGCTCATAAATTAATAATGATAAAGTTAAGGAATCATCATCGTCACTGTAAACTCACTAGTTAAACAACTGTTTCTCAGTTCTAAACCTGTTCTAATTTTAGGAATTAGTTTGATAATAATAATAATCATCATCATTTATTTCAGACATGGTCCGGTCCATACAGATTATATAGTAAAATATAAATAACTTAAGAACTAAATGAGTGTTAGTAAATAATAATAAGGGTCTAGAAAACTCGTGCACGCGTCTTTACCATGAGTATGGACGGTCAGTGGGCTAGCATTGCGATAGCTCAATGAATATGTGTTTAATGCAGTGTAATTTAATAGTAAACATGATATTAGCCGACTGCTTCAAAAGGAGGATTATGTTTTCCTAGCGGATATATGTAGGTATGTGGATAAGAGTAATTCGATTTCACGCAGGTATCGTAGGCTTCTGAAGGTTTTTGAAAAATCTTTTAATTTGACTTCATGAATGACTAATGATTTAGTGTTATATGTAGGAGAGGAGGTTGGTGAACCATATCAGGATGATTAGAATTATATTTATACTTAATATTTCCAGACATTGACGAGTGCGCCGTGAACATCTCGCAGTGCGGTCCTCAACAGCGCTGTGAAAACTTCTTCGGCGGCCACTCGTGCCAGTGCCCCGCGGGACACCAGCTGAAGGGCTCCACCGAATGCGAGGACATCGATGAATGCTTATACGGGAGCGTACGTACACACATGCACACGTATACAAGTACAGTCACGAGCTTTAATTTGGGACCCACCTAAGGCTGAATATCGTGGAGCAAACTTAAGCTATTTAGAGCTAATATTTTAACGCAATGTCAATGTCATAATGTTTACCATCGACATTACGTTTCTATGGGCAACCGTGCAATTACGGCAACTGGAGCGAGGGCAAACGATCATTTCCGATGTTTTCCCATTAATTGTTACTTGGGTAAGGGGGTTTTTGGTCCTGTCTTCAATCTGTTTTCTTCACTGACACTGACACGACATATGTTCGTAATTAGAAAACCGCAGTGATAGCGTTTTGCAAAGAGGTTATTATTTCAAGAGTCGATTCGATAAGACATTATATGTCATAACTAATGTCTTAACTTGACATTCAACACTATCAAACTAAAGTTTCGACCTTATTGCATTATGAATGGTCTAACAATATTTAATGGAAATGGGTCCCAAATTAAAGCTCGTGACTGTACCTACAAGACACTGCTTATTCTAAGCAAAGCAACCAAAATTATAAGTTTATATTGTATGCATTATATATATGTATGTATATTATTGAAATTAATTGATTTGTGTTTCTATTCGAGTCTCTGTATTTAGGATCCTGCACCAGTAAAGTTTCTGTTTAGCCCAATGGTTGACTGGTAGAGAATGCCTTAAGGCATTCTGCGGCAGGCACAGTCCGCCAATTGTACCTTTATTTTTATATTTGTGCAATAAAGTTTAAACAAATAAATAAATTACCAACAGCACCGTCCTTCTCGCTCATAAAATAAAGGGTTAGTAGGGGACGAATAGTATATAAATAGGAGAAGTAAGCTTTATATGGGTAAGTTACTCGGTTCCACATGAAGGGCTCCACCGAGTGGGAGGACATCGACGAGTGCTTATGCGGGAGCGTACGTACGCCACATGTACACACGTACGAGTGCCAATCGCCTATTCTACGCGACCAGTAGCACCAGTATTACGATTGTATTTATATCAGACCTGAAGGACTCGCCAGATTCTTAAAGCGAACTTATAATCCGGCTCGAAGGACCAATGAACGGGGTCCCAAAATTATAGGTTGCGTTTATATCCCACATAAAATACGTATTCGTCCTTCTCGCATTTATAACTGGTTTGTAAGGGGCGACTGCTTTATCGGACATAAACACAATACCGTATTTGAGGAGAGCATTAGATTGCTGCTGAGGTAAGATTTTAGTAGGGCTATTAGCTATTATTTTATGAGCTCCCCTCAATAGGAAGAGTTAACCTACCTCTATTATTTGTGAGTTTTGGTATGTGTTTATGCAGTACCGCATCTAATTTTTTTTGTTCTAGCCTTGTTCGCACTCGTCTCAATGCGTCAACACCGTCGGCTCGTACAGCTGTCAGTGCACCGAAGGCTTCCGGAACGCACGCTCCAATGACAAAGTAAATTATTTTACGTCACACCTGGTCATAATGTGAGTTTTACCGCACGCTGCGCGTACGGTAAAACTCGCTTTGTGGCCAGGTGAAGACGTCAAATTGTGTACTCACCACGGGCAGTAAGAAAGAAAGCCTTTCTTTCTTTTACAGCCCATGGTAAGTAATGTACTATTACATTTTCCACAAATGAACATAGCCAAATATCAACACATCTCTATTAAATACTATAGCAGTATATATTAGGGTAAGGCCACTTTGATCGCAACAATGTATTTGATACATCAATAGAACAATGGGCATACTTAAAATACACACACTCACACACACACACACACACACACACACACACACACACACACACACACACACACACACACACACACACACACACACACACACTCACACACACTCACACACACACACACACACACACACACCCACACACACACACACACACACACACACACACACAGAGAGAGAGAGAGAGAGAGCCGCTGTGTATGTGAAGAAAGGTTGTGAAAAATACAATTTGCTTTAAAAAATCCAACTATTCAGCCGTATGATGCAAAGCAAAGTGCACATTAATTACCATGATATACTTTTACCCCACTATTCATTAAACTTAACAATGTTCCTCTGTTATATATTTATGTTATATGCATAGATTTAAGATTTACGTGGCTCTAAGCTAATTACTACGTTTTGTGCGTTTGCCGTCAGGTCTGCATGGACATAGACGAGTGCACGGAGACGCCAGATGTCTGCCAGCAGGGCTGCGCCAACGCGTGGGGCTCCTACCGCTGCTACTGCCACCAGGGCTACAGGATGCAGGAGGACGGCAAGTGAGTACCCCTGACAGCCGAGAGATATGACAGGTCAAGGCGCATACGGCATAGACGGTCCCCCGCATGTCGGATTGCAATTGGTCCCTTAAGCTGTAAGAGATAGCAAGGCTGGGTCATTTATATGATCATATCCCTATCTTGTTCTGTTTTGAAACTTGCAGTCCTCTTTCAAAAGCAGCGCACAACGTAACGATGTAAGCGCGTTTTTGTTGTTGGTTGGTATAGTAGTCTCCGTCCATACTGATATTATAAATGGGAAAGTGTATGTGTGTGTTTGTTTGTCCGTCTTTCACGGCAAAACGGAGCGACGAATTGACGTGATTTTTTAAGTGGAGATAGTTGAAGGGATGGAGAGTGACATAGGCTACTTTTTGTCTCTTTCTAACCACCCACTTCCCTAAAATGGGGGGTGGAAGTTTGTATGGCACTTGCGATATAAACGAGTTCCACACGGACGGAGTCGCGGGCAGAAGCTAGTCATCTATAAAGACAACGTTTCAAAGACAGACAATGAAGGCTGTGTGGATTTCTCCATTATCCATTGGAGAACTCAACTGTATTATCAACTTTTTTACTATTGTTTAACTTGAACATTATTTATTTATTTATTTATTGCATATAATTAACACTAACAGTCAAGCCTTACGTGCTAATCAGCGTTACAATTATTAGTAGCTAAAGTGCATTATTTAATAACATGTGCAGTGAAATTATTATCATAAGTACATTTAATCTAAATTTAGGACACATTACGGTAGAATAGCTATTACTCGTACATAAGAGAGATTATTGACGAATATTAATATATATATTAATATAAAATCCACAAAAACACTATATTCACATAAAATTACGCGTAGTTGAGTGTCCAAGAGGCAACCGGATCGCTCGCGGTATTTGAGCTCCCGAAGTGTTCTGGAACCTCCCTGTGCAACCCAAATTGAGCCAACTTGGACTGGAGCGGAAATAGAAAAAATGTGTGTGTGTTTTTTTTGTTGCGAGGCAGTCATTTGAAACAGCGGTTGCCTGAAAGTGTGTACGCTGTTTATATAATGAAATGCTGGTTTAAATCGAATACCAGGCGATATATTTTATTTCACCCCCCTCCTCCAATTTCCGCTCCAATCCAAGTTGGCTCAGTTTGGATTGCGCAGGGCAGTTCCACAACGCTTCGGGAGCTCAAATACAGCGAGCCATCCAGTTGTCTCTCGGACACCGAAATTACGCGTCATTGGTTTAACTTCTATCGCATCTAGAAAGGATCCATTAAGAACGTTTATAACCGCTACTCAATCAACTCTCTTTGTTTCAGGACATGCGTGGACGTGGACGAGTGCGCAGAATTCGCGGCGTCAGCCATGAGTCGCAGTCGCGCGCGGCTGTGCGGCGGCGAGTGCGTCAACGAGCCGGGCAGCTACCGCTGCTCCTGCCCTAAGGGATACCGGCTCTCGGAAGACCAGCGCAGTTGCATCGGTACACTCTCTTCTCTCCAGTTCTCTGATGAGGTTTTTTTCAAGGGTTGCTGGCTCTCAAAAGACCGGCGCAGTTGCATCGGTACACTCTCTTCTCTCCAGTTCTTTGATGAGGTTTTTTTCAAGGGCTACGGGCTCTCGGGAGACCAGCGATTCTGCTTCGATACACTCTCTCCTCTCTCTAGCTCTCTTACCGCTGCTGCACCTGTCCCAAGGGATACCGGCTCTTGGAAGATCAGCGCAGTTCCATCGGTACACTCTCTAGATCTCCGATGATCTTATCAAAGACAAGTAAAATTTTTAAAGTCTTTCAGACGGCAGCATCATCGTCATCAGCCTTAGTCCGCCCACTACTCAACGTACCTAGGCTTCCACTATGCTGTGATATTAGATTCCGGGCTTTCCTCGTCCAGCTAATGCCAGACATCCTCTTAACACTCGTGACGTCCTAAACTTCGCTTGCCCAAACGCAGGTTCCACTCTCCACTCTTGCAGAACTGAGGGGGAAATCATTCAGACGTAGAATTTGAACCAATTAGAGTAGGTACCTACATATTACCTACTTAATCGACCGCTTTAGCCTAGTTGGTAGTGACACGGCCTACGAAGCAAGAGGTCCTGGGTTCGAATCCCGGTAAGGGCATTTATTTGTATGATGAGCACGAATATTTGTTCCTGAGTCATGGATGTTTTCTATGTTTTTAAGTATTTATTTATCTAAATATATAAGTATGTTTATCGTCGTCTAGTACCCATAGTACAAGCTTTGCTTAGTTTGGGACTAGGTCGATTTGTGTAAGATTGTCCCCCCTAATATTTATTTTTATTTTTATTTTTTTAATCATGTGGTGGTCCAGATAACCACTGGCCGGTTTTACGAAGTTACAATTTTACAGACTAAACTGACAACACCTAGGCATTTGAAAAATAACAACTGGCCATTTGAACAGTGTTACCGGTAATACGGTTACCTGGCATAACATGATTAAGGTCAGTCGGGGCAAGTGCGCTAACGGGGTAAATGCGCGTATCATACAGGACCGGTCATTGTGGCACTCTTTGGGGGAGGTATATGTCTGGCACTGGTCGTCTTCTGGCTGATATGATGATAATCTTGATCATCTAAGATGTCAATAGTACTAAAATATCAGTAGTTTTCAATATGTTTGATGAAATCGCACCCCCCGCCCCGGTGGCGCACTTGCCCCGATTGACCTGAAGCAATACGGAAACCCTTCATTTTCTGACAACCATGCCATTTTTATCAACAGCGATAGTATTCACCATTTTAGTGACTCATACCTATTTCTACAGATTCGATATTCTATTAAAAACCTTGCTAATTATTCCTATCAATCCTGTCCAGATATTGACGAGTGTGAAACCGGCGAAGCGACGTGCGCGGGGTCTTCGGATCCCAGTCAAGTGTGTCAGAACACGCGCGGAGGCTACCACTGCCACACCATCAGCTGCCCAGGAGGATACCAGCTAGAAGCCAAGCAGTATGTATTGTATTCATTCATTTACCCCTACCACCCGGAGATTCTTCTTGCCTCCGAGTCTCCGGACGTCGACAGTATTTGCTTGAGGGTTTTTGTAACAGCAGCCTTTTTGTGTTTCATGCACACTGTACCCCTAGCAGTATGCGTCTAATCTGAGTCCAGAGAGAAGATCAGACTTTGTAAGAGGTTACCCTAGGTGAGCGAATGAGACAGTGTGCGACTAGTGCTAGACTTTGGCACTTGGGACAACTGAGTATGAATAGTTTCCAAGGACTTGATGGGTAACCGAACGGACATGGGAAACCAAAATTTGTCCACCGGAAGTCAAAGACAGCGTAGCTTTATTTTTAGGCGAGGAAAATTTTTTTGACCTTCACAAAAATGTGGATATGCTGCCATGTCCTAACTATTAGGAACTTTAGAAGATAGATATGAATTTAGAAGTTAATGTTTCAGTCGGTGTACGCGCATTCAGCGATCCTGCGCGATGTCTGACTGGGATTGTGTGCATCAGCCCAGCAGCTACAGCTACAACTTCATCACGTTTGTCGCCAACATCTACCTGCCGCTCGGCCGAGTGAGTTCACATGCTATCCTGGGTTACAGGGCGGTAGAACCTATTTGGCACTCAGGGGGAAATTCCCGGCGGTTAAGAATACCCTGGCTATATGCTGTGGCATCAGAATCACGATCCTCAGCATTAAGGAAATCATGGGGTTCTGTCTTTTCTCCGAATTTGTTATGTCCGAATTTCACTTGCCAACCAACTTTTCGCCGATGATTCACTTTGACAACTAACTATGGCAAATTTTTGTATGACAACGTTTCATTTGGTAGAATTATTGTAAAGTCGAATATTATAATGACTTAACATTTTTGGCTTACCTATCATTTGGAAAATTTTTTAGTTGGACAAACAACTATTAACCGAATAACGTTTTGTCAGTGCAACAGTTCCCTTTTCTTACATTAGCGAATATTTTACTTCAAAGAACAAGACAGCATAACAAAGTCAGGTGAGGTTGGGAAATAAAACTAAGCCTTTTGATAAGTTGACACATGATCATGGCGAAATTAAATTATGCGAAAAGTTGGTTGCGAAGTGGTAATCGGCGATACAATTTTCGGCGACAAATTAGAGAACCGGAAAGCATGTAGTGTAGAGGAAAAAGGACTATTGTGCGTAACCAATAAAAAGTGAACTGCACAACCTAACATGTTTCCAGGTGGACCTATTCACGATGCACGGGCCGGCGTGGAGCGACTCGTTTATGAGTTTCGAGATGCGGCTTATAGGCGTGCAGGCTGCACCGGGCGTGCAGCCTGCTAACCTGGGCTGCTTCGAGTGAGTAGCCTTCAGTAGTCGAGCCACTAAAGGACATTCAGCTCCGCCATTCTATGCCATTGACCCATTCTCATTTCTCATCCAGTTCTAAAATTGCCTAGCTACTTAGATCGTATTTTTACCTGTTGGTCTCGACTTAGAAATACGTTTGACCCTATCGACGGTTTTTCCTTCTAAGCTTTGTCCTTATCCTATATTGAATAAGTAGTAGCGAATCTCTCTCTCATATCGTTTAAAATATGATCGGGGTGACTTCCTCGTTGAAATAACACGAAACAAAAATATTTTTTTATATTATAAATAATTTGTTTCGTTAGTAAATTATAATGTACATCGGCGCCATTTATCACATCAGCCACATTAGAGAGCTCGTTACTCAGAAACTACCTGATGTGGTTCGATTAGAATGGAGCGAGCGCATAGCTCGCCCATTAGAGTGGTGGAGAAAAAAGAGCAGCTTGGTTATTGTCTCATGACTTTTCCCGGTCAGCGTTGGTTAAAATTAGCTTGGAATAGTCGGATTATGACCTCTAATTTGGCGTTTCGTAGCTCGTCAATTACAGTGTGTAATCGTTCAGGCGATAATTCCGTAAATATAACAGATGTCAGAAAACTTGAAACTGCTATCGAAAGCGCGTTACCCAATGAGTAAAATTACATTAATAACTTTTTTTAATAAAAGCAGAAATATCTCAAACATTAACTTCAAACCCTCCCATACATTTAGTACGCCGTTCGTTGAAAACTAGTTTATACAGTCTAGTCATTTCACCGTTATCAAATGATTCATGAATTGTTTTATTTTATCCACTTATCCATATCAATCAATTATCATTTTCAAGTAGTTACACAAACGGATCTATTATTATCCGTCGGCTTTAAATGAATACAAAAGTAAGATACTTATTTTCATTCCATTATTTTATAAAGGAGTTTCACCCCGCAGTTCGCCGAGCAGGTCCGTGTGTGTTGTTGAAGTGCATGGTAGAAAAAAAGTTTGGCTTAAAGAACCATTAGCCAAACTTCTTTTCCCGGCCATAATTGTTTAAAAAAAGAATCTAAGAGTTTATTTGTGTCACAAGGGAGCAAAATAGTATATTTACGGCGAGGGCGGTGTATTGAATCCTGAACGTAGCGAGGGATCCTGCAATATAATCCTGAGCGTAGCAAGGGATTCTAACGTAGGATCCTGAGCGTAGTGAGAGATACAAGTTTTAACGCCCGAGACGAAGATAATTTTGCTACCGAATGACACATACTATTTTTCACACCGCCTTTCAAGAAATTTAAAAAAAATGCTGTTAAAATTACTTAGGTAACAAGTTTTAACAAATTTTCTTTTCTTTTTACTAATTTATAAATATTACGAAAAATTCATACATTTTCATAAAACGTAGTTAAAGTTAAAACTTGAAATATGTTAGTTTTTAATCAATTACGATGAAATTACAAACGATTATTTTATAATGATCTGTGTTCAATTGGCACATTGCGTAAATGCTACATGCCAATGAATAAATTAAAAAAGTAGCTTGAACAGAAAAGTTGCATTTGATCCCTCTCGTCGTGGAGCAAAACTTACTTTTCCGAATGTAAGGTGTGAAAAGTTATTTTCATTCCCGCCAATTTACGTTTCGGAATTGCGGAAACATAAAAACGTAGGGTCTCGTGACTGTGAAAATAGTTGGACAAAAAAAAATTATATGGAATGACAGCTGCCTGCGGCATATTTAACGATGAACGGTCTGCAATCATGAACCTAGAATACTCTGGACAGGTTATGGTAATAATAATACCACGTGCGAGCGAGCTGGTAGCATACAAATCTCGATAAGTGTGACAGAAAGGGAAATATCATTCATTGTCCTTATCATAGTTCCACTTTTTTTTATTTGCCACAACTGATTTAGTATGAAGTTGTGGCACATAAACCATTACCCGTCCAAATTAAGTAGGTTGTTTATGGCAAGTCATCAGCCATTTTAAGACCAGTTCTTAATTTAGCTGCATAGGAGCCTTTCCGTCCCTCACTGTGGCATCACGTACAGCCTGTCCAGAGTATTCTAGGTTCATGGTCTGAGGCACTAGTATAAGTTTTACCGAAACAAAACGTTACAACCGCGTTTGCGTTTAGCTGTCAAATCCCATACAAATTGAGGGTAAAACGCAAACGCGATCGTAACGTTTTGTTTCGGTAAAACTTATACTAGAGCCTCTGTAATCGTAACTCGCCCTTAGTGGTTTTCGCAGACATGTATGACCCTCTTGTCCCCAGCACGCGGCCAACCGGCAACATGTGCGTAGTCTCGCTGCTGTGCGCGCTGGAAGGTCCGCAGGTGGCTGAGCTCGAGCTGACCATGTCGCTTTACCAGCGCCGGCAGTTCGCAGGCAGCGCCGTCGCCAGGCTCGTCGTCATCGTGTCCCAGTACGAGTACTAGGGGTCATCGCTCATCACTCGTTGCAACATAAGTGCTCACAATACAGCTCCCGTGAATTCTTACTCTTTTAAAGATCGTTAATTCTTACTGGCTCCGATTAGAAACCATCACTATGACCAGCTGATGAGCTAGCAAGAGTTAGGCACATTTTCGTCGTTACCCAGTAGCAGCTTAGCCCTCCTTGAAGTCCCAGTAGGAGTTATAGTAGTCATGAGACAGTAGGAGTTATAAGACCGTCCTGGTGCTGTGCACAGAGCTATATCCAGAGAATCATCTTGTAAAAATACAGTCTCACTAACTTCTTAGAGTGCTCAGAAACTCCAGTGAAAAGTCCCAGTCGTAAGCCGATAGACACCTATCGGGATTATAATCATCGGAGACTTTTTTTCGTTGTCGCCTGAGAAAACTTTTTCAACGAACCTTCGTATGCCACAGTAGAGTTGGCTATTCCGTGGAATAAAATGCATACCTAACTAGTATAGTTCCTAAACTAAACTAATCAAAAAACAAATGAGGACTACAGTTCAAAAACATAAGACCCAATCTCTAATTAAAGGTGAGAGGAAAGCATATGAGATGTGCCGTTGAATATGTCCATTGTTCATTAAAAGTATGTAAAAGTTACCATTAGTTCATAATCTTAATTTACGCCGAACTAGGAGTAAACCATTAGTCTTTAAGAAAAGTACGTTTTGTTATATTTATTTTTGCAGTTGATTGTTACATTTTGTAAATAAAATAAAACTACAAAACTGTCTCGAAAATACTCTTTGTTTGATTAATGGTTACGCACCTAACTACTTACTTACTTACACATTACACATCGGTATAGCCTACGCATCAAAGAGAGAAAAAGTTTAAGAGTATAGTATTGTATTATATTGGAAGAACTAGAGTCATCAGGAGTAAGCAAAAAAGCTTCCAAGAAACTAAATCGCACTAAAGGGTCGAACACACAGCACCGTCGCGGTCGCGCGGCGCGCCCGTCGCGGGCGCGCAGCGCGATATTTCCCTACAAACCGCTAGCGTGGTCAAACAGGCTGCGCCCCGTCGGCAACGCGCCCCGCTTCTGTCGCGCCCCGCCAGCCTCCCGCCGCGCGCCCGTGATGGGCGCGCCGCGCGACTGCGACGGGTGCGCGGCGCGTCAGTGTGACGCCAGACCGCGGAGCGCGCGGTGCGTACGTAATGCTGGCGGGTCGATGGCGCGAGGCTAGCGCGAGGCGCGCGGGACGCGCGCGCGTTGCTGGCTGGTTGATGGCGCGATGCGCGCGTGGTCTGTGTGACCGGCCGTCCCGCGCGCATCACGCGCTCGTCAAGCCCCGCTACCGTCCCGCTGGCAGTCTGTTCGACCCTTAAGAGCTGGGTTATGGAGTTAAAAGATAAAAACAACACACTTGTTATAACAAGACAAGACTTATTAAGAGCGGCAACAGAGTTATATCAAGATCTTTATAAGAACAACTATACACAGACTCATTGGGTCATTGGGAAGATAAAAAAAAAAATTAGATATAAAAAATATATATTATATATTAGATATTAAATAAATACTTAAATACATAGAAAACATCCATGACTCAGGAACAAATATTCGTGCTCATCACACAAATAAATGCCTTTACCGGGATTCGAATCCAGGACCTCTTGCTTCGTAGGCAGGGTCACTACCAACTAGGCTAAAGCGGTCATCAAACTGACACAAACACAGGATTCATGCCATTCTTACATTCTGAAATTAGAGTAGCGGTTACTAAATTGAAAAAGTACAAATGTCCGGGGGAAGATGGCATCACTAACGACATAATCAAATTATTTGATGACTAGGTATCTACCCAATACTAGCAGATCTGTTTAACCAAGTCATGTCAGGAAATAACCCCACAACCATTGAAAAGCTGCATAATCTCACTGCTCTACAATAAGGGAGATACTAAAAATATCGGAAATTATAGACCCATAAGTCTACTTCCCACAGTCTATAAAATTAAAGTCTATAAAAGAAATGAAGATGAAAATCAAAGCAGAGACCAAGCCGGTTTTAGAAAGAACCACTACAATTGATCATTTATTTACTACTAGCTTCCGCTCGCGACTTCGTCTGCGTGGACTCGGGATAAAAGCTATCCTATATTTTAATCCAGGCTATAAACTATCTTCGTGCAAAATTTCATTCAAATCGGTTCAGCTGTTTAAGCGTGATTGAGTAACAAACATCCAAACATCTAAACTCGCATTTATAATATTAGTAGGATGACGCAGGTAATGGAAAACAATCTACACTGTCTTCATAGATTACAGTAAGGCATTCGAGTCAATTAAACATAAGAAACGAGTATTGGGGAAATAAAGGCCAAGTTTAACTACATACAGGTGGGCAACGAATGTACTTGCGCAGAGCAACGATGGGGGCTGTCGCGGGGTAGCGGGCGGCGCGGGCCGCCGCCGCGAACGCACACAGTTTGTGTTCTCCAACTTTCAAGGCGGGCGCGTACATGTTTTTGAGTTGTGAGCAGTGGCGGCGAATGATTTTATTAAGTACAATGGTGCACACCTGTTCCGTGTACGGATGTACCTCAAAAACAACATTAAAAAAATAGAACGTAAAAAAAGATTTTTAATAAACAAGCTTTTGTTTCAAAAGTGAACTAAAAAGTAAATAGTAATTTATATTTTGGTGGCATTAATCACTTGGCCCTTGAGCGCGTTGTATAGAGGGACATCGTACGTGGTCACGATTGTCAGCCATGAGGGAACGACGCAGAAGAGCAAGAAGTCATGTATGAGAATAGTAGGTATAAGTATTCTAAGGTTCAGAATAAGCTTTCTGTTCGTGACTCATCATCGTAATATTGGCTGTTCGTAGAAAGACTAGTTCTAGAAATGTAAGTTATGTTATAAATAATTTCAAATTGTAATAAATATTTTAAAAGCTTGAGGCTCTGAAGTACGTGAAGTACGACGTCTATATCAGACAGTGCCTTACATACGAACAAGTCAAGTTAATATAAAGCTTGTAATGAGGATTTAAGATTTCATAGATTTCCCCGTGATGACGGGTAAGTTTGTATACTTAATTTCATTAATTACTTAGGTACCTAACTGCAACCTATGTTGGAAATAATATAGTCTAGTAGCTACATGGGTTCGATAATGATATTGCGATGGCATAGCGTTGAATTACCGTGGAAACCGTATTTTTTTAATAGTTTGGATCGCGCTCCGGGTTCGGCGCTTTTTGTTTTTTTTTTTTTTTAAATATTCCTACAGCCTATAGAGTTATTAATATTATAGCGAGTTACGTATCTCTTCACAAAAATTGATTTATTAATCAGTGGCTATGGAATTTAGTGTGGTTTGTTCATACGGGCCTAAGTTCTAACCCTTGTTATATTTTAAAAGGACCAACAATATAAAATTCTTACAAACAATTGGGGTACTTATGTTTATACTCTCATTTCAAGTGTTGCAACGTCGTGTGAGCTGTAGGTAGGCATTAAACCTACCGCGGGATATTTAAGTAGTTATTTATTAATGAAACACAGTTTAATTATATTCAACGTGAATGTAAATCTTTATAACAAAATCTCACGTAAATATCTGGCTGTGCAACACATGTAAATAAATCATTGCGTAATAATAACGTTTATTTTTTTTTCATTTTTTGACAACCCTGGCACATTCGCGCGTGACAGCGTAAGTACTTACACGAGTGGCGGCGTCGCCCGACATCAAAGGCGTCTCACTACTGTAGGGAATATATTGTAATACTGTGTAAAGGCTTTTTTATTTATTTTATTATAGCCTATACGCATAGCCTGAACTCCATAGATATAATAAAGTATGTTTTTTTATATAAAAGGTGCCGTCGCCTAATAAGGCCCACTGTTCCGGCAGATAAGGATGATTCTGGTTTGCTAGGATTTTGGAATTAAATTAACTTGTGCTTTGTATGCTCCTTTATTCTTAACTAACATTTTAAATAGCTGCGGACTTTATATCTATCTATATCTAGGCATGCAACGATGCGTAAATATCTATACTAATTAGAACACTTACCTTAAATTCAAATCCTTGCTAACCATATACAGAATGATTAATAAAGAAAAGCTATTCATAGGACTGCTAATGGTTTATTTAACAAATAAAATATTAAAAAATCCTGTTTTAAAAAAATGTTCCTAGTGGGCCTTGTAGTGGACGCAGAACTATTTAAAAAGAACCAATGTCTATTGCGTTATAACAAACAAAAACCTATTAAAAAAAGTTGCTAGTAGGCCTTATATAGGCACCCGGTCGCCTAATAAGGCCCATTATAAATTAATTAAAATATATCTAATACTATCGTCTAGAACTAAAATAACTTTTTAATTAAATCTAGTCAATAAAATATTGCCCCAAGGGTGGTCAGATCTTTGAGGGCTTCGTCACTCCAGCGGTACCAATGGGCATCGCACTGGCGTGAGGTGGCGCAGAATAGGGAAGAGAGGCCAAGATCCTCTTTGGGTCATCGAGTAGTAAATAAGTAAGTAATAAAATATTGAACATATCCCAAAATTATGGCACAGCGCCTTCTTAGGGGTACGCCTTCTTAGGAGTATAAAAAGTAAAAATACCTATAAAACGAGAATAACTTTTTTTATTAGGAAAAAACCCACATTTGAGAATTTTTTATCAGCCTGTATCATTATATTCATAAATCAGCTCTGTATTCAAAACATTTTTTTTACGTACTTGTAGTTAGGGATACATTCAGTGGGCCTTATTAGGGCACTTTTACTTCAGTTTAATGACGTTTCGAAAAATCACATAAATAAATTTAAAATAACAGTATTTCTTTACCTATAATTGTGTGTTTTACCAGATTAAACACCTAATTTCACTAAACATACTGACAAACTGCTTTATTTTTATCAATTTGGAATGATGTAAAGGTTGTTTTTTTATTATTTGCAATATTTTAACAGGACATAGCAACTGTATTTTATTAGTACAGCTAAAACTGAAATTTACTTTTGTTTGTGACAGTAACCGCCTGTGCTCACGAAAATATAGTTAAGACAACCATGACTGCGAGTTTTTAAAAGTGGCCTTAAAAACCGATCTAGGAGCAGGGCCTTCCTTGGTTCATCTAGCTTATATCCCAAAGTTATGGCCGTGGGACTTCTTATGAGTATGAAAATAACACGAAGAACTGATTTATAAATATAATTATACAGACTGATATAAAGAATCTCACCTTTATATCAGTCTGTATAATTATATTTATAAATCAGTTCTTTATTCAATCATTCTTCTCTTGACTTACTTGTAGTTAGGGATAGATTCAGTGGGCCTTATTGCCTAAGGGCACTTTTACTTCAGTTCAACGAAGTCTCGTAAAACTACATTAATAAATTTAAAATAAAAGTATTTATTTATCTATAATTGTACGTTACATAACAGATTAAACACCTTATTTCACTAAAAATACTGACAAAATGTTGTTTTATTTTTCTCAATTAGGAATGACATGTAAAGGTTAGATATTTTAAAAATGCGCCATATTTCAACACTACTGTATTTATTTCTTTCATATTTGCAGGGTTGCTTGATATAAACTGAAATGTACTTTTCTTTGTGGCCGTAACCGCTGCTCACGAAGTTTGAAGTAGTTTGGACAACCGTAACTGCTAGGTTTTAAAGGTGGGTATGAGGAGCCGGGCCTTCCTTGGTTCACCTACCTTACACCTCACACACACAGGGTTTCTTTATTCTTCATCCAGGGCTGCTAGGTCTAACATAGCTAGGTCAAGCGCCTCAGGTTGTTTTTTTAGACTAGAATTTTAACGTGTAGCTTCTAGAAATAGGCCACAGACTCTGTTAGAATCAGACCAGTCCAATCTAAATATTATATCAAACCGATGTCTTCGGAAAGGTCATACTACAGCGTGAACGGTCAATAGGTTTGTTATAGATAGAGAGAAAACTAAGAAAAAAAAACACATAAAAGTGTAAACAACAAATGTTTTCGTTTGCACTCCTGTTCACTTCCTAACACTTCTGTTAACTTTGCCGTATATCTCCGGGAACGCCTGCTTGCAGTACGGGAGCGATTCCCGCACCTTGTCGTACAGAGTGTGGTCAAACATCCGTCGGAACTCCTCCTCTGTCGTGTAGGTGTCAGCGTAGAGCATCTGGAAACCCTTCTCCTGGGTGACGAAACTCTCGACGCTGCGGGTTGCTGATACCTGTGGAAGAATGTAAGTTTAAACAGACTGCAAAAATTCCTCCAGGACCACAAGGTTGAATTCCTAAAATGTTGAAATCCCGAAATGTTGACTTTCCCAGAAAGTTGAATATATTTTGTTTCGCAAAATGTTGAATTCTTATTATGTTGAAATATTCAAAAGTTGAATTCCCACAACGTTGACTTAAAACGATAAATAATACGAACAGTTTTGACGGAGCCCCGCAGAGCGGGGCTCCTATTTCTGGTCTGTTGGCCCTTCGGGCATCTGAAGATACCTAACGAACCTAACCTACCTACCAGTTGAACTACCTGGTGGGTACTACTGGTAGGTAGGTTAGGTTCGTTAGGTATCTTCAGATGCCCGAAGGGCAAACAGACCAGAAATAGGAGCCCCGCTCTGCGGGGCTCCGTCAAAACTGTTCGAATTATTTATCGTTTTAAGTCAACGTTGTGGGAATTCAACTTTTGAATATTTCAACATTATGCGAATTGGACATAAAAAGAACTCAACATTATGCAAATTCAACATTTTAACATTCAACATGCTGCAAATTCAACTTTATGCAAATCCAACATTTTAGGAATTCAACCTTGTGGTCCTGGAGGCAAAAATTTCAGCGCATTTTCATTGCGCTTTTAGAGAATAACTGGCCATTTGGCATAAGGGTACCCTTTTTTTGGCTAGAGACACACTTCAGGCCAGCGTGCATCAAACACGGGAGCGAGCAGCTAATTAAAAATACATAAAAAATCTTAATTCTTTGCTTTACGATTTTATAAGTTTTTATTGTTACTACACTGGCCGGCAGAAAACTTGGCCCAAAAGCTTTTCGTGATTTCAAACTATAAATTGAATAGATTAAATAATGTTTTAAATAATTAAATGCATTTTTCTAATTTGGGCCAAATTTATTGCCGGTGAGTATATGATATGAGGATGCGTCCGAAAAGTGGTCTGAAATAAATAATTTGAATTGGAATTAGAATAAGTTTCTGTCGAAATTAAATTTTTGGTACAAGTTTTTATTGCCAACTGTACTTTTCTGTATACCGTCATCAACTACTCGTTGAGACGATTCTAACGAGCCCAAAATCAACGGAGTTACGTTTGTTAAGTCCTGAATTCCTATGGCCACTTTCTGTCTCCATCGTCAGATCAGCTCGATGGTACCATAATATTGAATTTTCATCCAAAAATGAGCTGAAATTTTGGGTATAAGTACCCAAAATTTCAGCTCAATCGGTTGAGGTACATAACTGGTTCAAAATTCAGTTCCAAGATTTGTCCCACACTAGCAAACGAACAGTTCAAGTTAAATAAAAGCTTGTAAAAATCGACTCTTACAGTCTCATATCCAGGAGCAGTAGGCACACCGTAGACTCCTATATCGACGAACATCTGCCAATCGCCGGTGACCTTCAGCTGCCCGGGGTTGTTAGGCACTTTAAACGGACACAGCCACATGGGGTATACCTGCGGGGATAATAGTGAAATTAGCTGATATGACAGTCCGGGGAAGCACCAGGGTTCTCATTCTTATAATAGCTATTTCCTATAATTCGTTTACATTGCAATGCTAATTCAATAACGCGCGCGAACTGCCTGCCTCTCGCGTAATTTAGACTATCCGTATGTTTCTGATTAGAACACTGAGAAAGAGCCAGGTAGATATCTCGCGCTGGAGAGATACTTGTTTTCAACCAAGTCATATGACTAACCACACCATACGGTACCACACATAGTTGTCTCACCCTAAACTTATCATGGAGCAGATGAACGGCCCTCTGCAAGCTGACCACCGACATCAGCATGTCCTGGATGACCCACCGCCTCGAGCTTGTACCCCGTTTTATTTTTCATCAGTATTGCTTGGTTCACCTTATACTTCTCAAGGACCAGCTGACTCGCTTTAATTATATGAACCTTCACGTTTTTGTATAATTTCGCCGTCAATGGAATTTGACGGCCACTTTACAGACTAGAGAAGGGTCCGCTTCAGCAGCGACACTAGCCAACCGAACAGCAACCAAAAGAGCAAAAAGACCTGGACATTTTGGTAGTAAAGCACTGTCTCACCCTAAACTTATCATGGAACAGCTGAACTGCCCTCTCCAAGCTATCCACCGGCACCAGCATGTCCTGGATGACGTGCGCCTTCTCGTACAGCCTGCCCACCGCCTCAAGCTGCGTCAGCTTCAGCAGAGACACCTCCGGGGGCATCAGCCAGCCGAACAGCAGGCGGAAGAGAGGGTGATTGCCGAATGAGATTATGTCCTGAAATCAGAAAATAGATTTTCCTCTTAACTAGAAATCTGAATGTATTGTGTCAGCTCGGATTGGATAGCAAGCGCTGAACAATCTAATAGCTGGTTTTACACTTTCAAAAGATAAGGGTGAGTTGCATCGACCATCTCTGATATCGTTAAATATCGCGCCGGCCGCTATCATCGTATAGAGAACTGCGAAATTTCCCACAACGGAAGTAACTTACGAATACCGACAGTTTCAGACAGTAGTACACTTACTTTTAACTCCCAAAAGAGGCTCCTAGTGTGCCTATGGTAGTAATGCCTCAACGGGATGTATTCTACCATTGACTGCTTATTTCCTGCTTCGTAATTCACTAAGTGTCGCTCCACCTGTTTGTAGAACCACTCTGCGTACCACCGGCCGAAAGGATTATACTAGAAGGAAAAATGTAAGGAGTCAGTAATCTACTAAGGTTGCTTCGTCATTCGTCTGAAACTGGTTCGAATCTGGCAAGCGAGTCGTGTCCCTGGAAAATGGCAGCAATTTAAAAAAACGAATGCTGGTAACACGGAATGGATGGCGGCTTAATAGGTACTTATAACGGACCGTTTATTGCATAGGTAAAATTGTTACGCGTCCGTAAACTCAAAATAAATGGCAGAGTTCTTTAAACAGGGTATCACTAAAAACTGTTTCCCAACTGTATCGTTTCTGTCGCAGCCAACTGGAGAGATGCGCCCTCAAGAGCGCGTGAAGTTCGGGTTCCTCCAAAGGAGAAGCCCCCGCGCACCGATGAGGAGGATAAGGAGGGTTTTACAACGGTGTCGAGGAAGCGCAAGCCGCGCAAGAGTCAGTGTGGTACTGCAGAACCGGTTGGGTCCGGTCTGCGGGTTGCCACACCGAGCAAGGCGCTATATGTATCGCGCCTGCATTACACCGCCACGGCTGATGATGTGGTGGAGTACGTTCGTCAGAAGACCGGCTTCTCGCTGAGGGTGTTCCAGCTGCGTTCGCGCCACTATGTGCACTTCAGTTCATTTGTGGTGCGCGTGCCGCGACCGCTGCAGGAGACCATCGCATGTGCTGAATTCTGGCCGAAGGGTGCCGTGTTTCGACGGTTCCGGGGCAATCTGCCGAATCCTACACCGGAGATGACGATGCAATGGGGCCACGCCGTTTCGTCGCCTAAATAGTATTATTTGTTGTTTTTAGTTTCGTGACGCATTGGTTATTACTGTAATGTCACGTAAATGTATTTGTCAATAAATAAATTAATAAATTAATAAATCGTTTGCCCGAATTTTCAATTGTCCTAAATGTCATTTTTCTCTAAAGCCATGGCATTTTCAGGATTATTATAAAACAAACCTAACCTAACCTCATGGGTTCTACCTACTAATTTACTTCTCTATCTAAGCTTTTTGCCGAAATGAAAATTCGGAGAAACGATACAGTTGGCAAATGAAATTTAGTGATTGCGATGACCTTTAAACAGACATAACCTAGCATTCCAGCAGGGTGGTCGTCAAATTCGTGTGGCGAGCTTGCATTTATTGACAACATAAAGCTACCATTACGTAGTATAGGGTTCTTACATTTGATAGAGTTGAATTGATTTGCAAATTATGCGTTGTAGGTAACTACAAAACGTATTAGAAGGGCTCTTCTAAATAAATGTTCTTTACCGCGCCATCGCATCCGATTTCATCAACGTTGTCCCCCGTCATCACCACCCCTTGGTCCTTGCTGAACAGCAGAGCTTCAATAAACTGATGGGGCTGCTGCTTCAGAGATTCCTCTCGGAAGCGCTTAGAGAGCTCAGGCAAACTGGTGTACGGGTGGTATTCTAGGCGGACGTATCTGTAAGTAAGTTAGATCTGTAATCAAGAAGTTCTTTTAAATAGGCTTCATAAAAACTTCTTTCGAGGTATATTTGTTCCAGTGTTTAGTTATTTCAAGGAATGTTAGCACATCAAGGTATCCTGCTGTTTATTCTTATTACTTTCAGCTTTTTACTGTCCATTTTGATTTGGCGAAATCCGATTGCATGTATTCTCACCGAATCGAGGAATTTGTTGAAAATCTATTTTTTTGGAGTATTAAAAGACCAGGTTTGCAGTGATTCAAGGTTCTTATCATCCCTTACTACAAGAGAGCTTACTTCTTAGCAGGAATGACTTTGATGACAGCTGACGCCAGAAACCCAAGAGTGCCGTATGACCAGGGGACCGCATAGAACAGATCTGCATTCACGTCCTGAAACAATGCAACTTTTTCTGAGGTACAGTCGCCACTACGTCTACATACTTACATGGTAGTAAACCAGATGCACGAAAGCATGAAAACACTGCCTTATTGTGAAGGCGTACAGATATTAGAATTATTGTTTTTCACGGGTGTAACGCGGTATTTAGGTATTTACCTTAATTTCTGACGTTTCGACACGGGTCGCACCGGTCATGGTCGCAGATCAGCCTCGGAGAATGCGTTAGACACGAGTAAAATAATAATTTAAATATGTGTATAAAGCGTGAGAGTTTAAAGTGTTATACTAAGTACCTTATTGTCAAAGCGTAAGAGTTTTGAGATTTTTTTATGATCACTGTCTTGTCCTTTTTCGTAGGTTAGGTACATACCTAACCTACGAAAAAGGACAAGACGTTTTTAACTGGCACTGAATGTTAAACAATAAATTCAGCATTACTTTCAATAAACCAATATCATAGTAGTACATACTACTATGATATTGGTTTATTGAAAGTAATGCTGAATTTATTGTTTAACATTCAGTGCCAGTTAAAAACGTTATACGTAAAAAGAAAAAGAAGGAAAAATTAATATTTTATTCCTTAAAACCTAGGAACAGAGCGCCCAACTTGCGGATTCCTGAAAGTGTTAAATATGTAATATTATTTATATACTTACCTTACTACAAGTAACTACCGACCCGTCGGCCATCACCAGCTCATACTGCAGGCATATGTGCTGGAACAGTCCACGGACATGCGATGATGTCTCCACGCCAGTCCCCATGACCAGGCCGCCGACCGTCAGCTGGTCTAGTTCAGGGCCCACGGGGAGGGACAGACCCAGAGCGTCGAGTCAGCGGAAGAGCTGGCCCATTGTCACCATGGGCTTTCAACTATGCCATTGAAGTGTATTCTTACCTTACTACAAGTAACCACCGACCCATCAGCCATCACCAGCTCGTACTGCAGGCATATGTGCTGGAACAGTCCGTGGACGTGCGATGATGTCTCCACGCCAGTCCCCATGACCAGGCCGCCGACCGTCAGCTGGTCTAGTTCAGGGACTACGGGGAGGGACAGACCCAGGGTGTCGAGGGTGCGGGACAGCTGACCCATTGTCACCATGGGCTCGCAGCGGACTGTCTGTAACATGTTTACGTTAGTTGGTACAAGATTTAACAAGTAACATTTACGATTTAACAAAACAAGCAGCGGCTTAACCAACGACCATTGCCGACCGCGCATCGCATCGCACTCAATACGTCTATCTTAATAAGTTTATTATGTATTGTCATCTCTAATATGTTTTCTTACCATGTTCTTCTTGTCAACTTCAAGCACGTCCACAAGATTGACATGGATGTTGGTGAAACTCTTCTTGTAGAGCCCCTGGCGGAAGGACATGGTCTGCCACGTGGGTCGCGCCGTGCACAGACGCGTGCTGCGATCTCCGGCCAGCCATGCTTTTATCTGAAACCGTATTCCTAGTATTATAATAATAGGGCAAGGGAAACTTACACTAGAAATTCAGCCTTACATTTTCAGTTTGATTTCACATCGTCGGCTAAAGTCGCAAACCTTTACCTCAATCTGATCCAATTTTACAGGAGGGCCCAAAAAGATTATCTATATATATATAAAACTCTTCGTTACTAATCTATTGACAGACAGCGCACAGCCTAAACCGCTAACGATATAAGCATGAAATTTGGAACATATATTCTTTACAGTACGTGGACGTGTGCTAAGAAAGGATTTTTCGAAATTCAACCCTTAAGGGGGTGAAATAGGGGTAGAATCGTTGTATGGAAATCGTTCATTTTGAAAGTTATACACTTGAATCTTTGTATGAAAGTTTCTTACTAAAAAGCCAAACAAATGATTTAACTTTCCTATAAAAAATCATCCCCTAAGGGGGTAAAAAAGAGTTGAAGGTTAGTATGGGAAACATGTCGTTTTTAAAGTTATCCATTTAAAACTTCGGTCACAAGCTCCTAATGTACAGTCAAAACATTTTTTTTCTAATTCATCCCTTGAAGGGGTTAAGATAGGGGTTGAAATTTCACATAAGTAATGTGTGATTTCCTAAAGCGCTAAAGTTATAAGCATGAAATTTGGATATATATACTTTACAGTACGTGGACGTATAATAAGAAAGGATTTTTCGAAATTCAAACCTTAAGGGGGTGAAATAGGGGTCAAACCGTTGTATGGAAATCGTTTATTTGGAAAGTTATAGACTTGAATCTTAGTATGAAGGTATCTTACTAAAAAGCAAAGCAAATGATTAAGCGATGTTACAAACATTCATCCCCTAAGGGGGTTAAAAAAGAGTTGAAAATTTGTATTGGAATCATGTCGTTTTTAGAGTTAGACGACAAGCTCCTAATGTACAGTCAGAAAAAATGATAAGGGATATTTTCCTAATTCATCCCTTGAAGGGGTTAAAATTGGGGTTGAAAGTTCACATACCTAAGTAATGTGTGATTTTTTAATATTAAACTGTGGCTAGAAACATGAAAGCAGGACAGCAGGTTTCTTTTATAATATGTAGATCTATTTGCCCCCGAAAGAGGTGAAATAAGGGGGTAGAGGGGCTTAATCAAAATAATTTATTCTTTAACACCGTTAAATGGGGACGGTGGATGGAGATGGAAAGTTCTCCGTCTTTTAGCATTAGATACTATATACTATACAGGTAGCCCGAACTAACATGAGTAAAACTTCTGGACGGATTTAAGCAAAAATTTTCAGTCATGTTGCTTTCTTTAATAGGTACCTACATTATGAAAAAATATACAATTTAAGCAGAAACGTCTGTTGATGCTGATTCTTAAGATATTATATTTGTAAAAACAGAGGTCTCTAAGTAACATGTTGAAAATCACATCTTGTTGTTGGCTAAAATGTTATACCTATCTCTTGGTATTTAAAGGGGAAGTGAACGAGGGGAGTAATGTTCCCCTGAAGCTCTTTGTGGATCTGACTCAACGTCTCTACGTACTAGAATGGGCAAAATGCAAAACTATGATCATATCTTTTCCAACTGTAAATTTGCTTCCGGCGAGCCAAAACAATGCAAAACTCATCGAAGTGACGCAAATTTCATGAATTTAAAATAGGATTAGACTTCTAAATTTGATGTATGAATAAACCATGTTCGAGACTGCTTGAGAATGTATTAGGTAAAGACCGCAAAATATTTTTCACGCCACTGCTCGGAAATGTGGCAAAAGATGGTCAGAATTCAGGCTTCAAAGCTGGGGTTAGTTGGACATCGCACGAACAGGCCAACAATGGGTTCAAACTGTCCAACAATGTTATTGTTGGACAGTTTGCGATTCGCTCAATCACAGTTTCCCCGCCCCGACACGCGAGCGGCCGCGCTAGTGTTTCATATTATGATCTTTAATTAGGTACTTCATTTTGACTTATAATTATAATTATTTGCAATTTCCTCGCAGTAGGCGTGAAAAGCACTATGTAATGTCTCGGCCAAAAGTGCAATAGATGGACTCGTCTCCTTCGAGGTCCTCACTTGGCGGCTCGGACCTCGAACCCACTCGTCCATCTGTTGCCTACTTTCTAGCCTTTACAACAATGTACTAATGTAGGTTCTTAGGTAGGACTAAAGGATAGAAAAAACGAAGGGTCTTAAAAGATAAGGTTATCTTTTAATATGTTCGTTTATTTTTTTAATAAGGTCTCGTAATTTTACCTTATAGCCGCTCTTTTTCCCTGATCCCTGCGTGTAAGTGCTGTAAATCTTAACTGTGTATATATATAATAGTTATATGTACCTGTCTCTGCACATCCTTGACCTTCCGATCATGCATCTTGGGGGCGCTGTTCATCTTGAACACCACGTAGCTCCGGACGGCCGACCACGCCTTCCACGCGAAGGACATTGGCATGAGCACGAACAGCGCCAACAGCCAGCGATACTCCACTACGATGTACTCGATCAGCGTTTCTGTCTCAATTGCTGTCATGGTGGCTCTACAATATAGAGGCTATTGTGAGTAAGTTACGATTTTGCAAATATATAAACTTAGTAAATAAGTATTTGCTTATCGAACGAGTCCTATATATGCTTCAGCTTGGGCCGAAAATCGTTTGTATGACCAGATGTCCGGGTGTCCCGCTTTCCCGCTGTTCTCCTGTACCTACAGGTCGCATTTTTCAAGCGATTCTGGTGAAATTTTGTGAGCAGGTTCGTTAATTAAGTATAGGTATATACTTACACGGTGCTCGAGAGGAATACAAAAGTCATTAGGAGTAAAAAAAGAACCCGAGTCAAATTGTTTATTTTTTTATAAAATGTGGATGACAACTATTGCTTCTCTATTAAACTTTTCCTTTTTAATAAAATGTAGCCGATTATTTTTCCAAAAAAGGATAAATTTAGTAAGTGGTAGCTGTCACTTTGTGGCATCGTCGCGATCAAAAGAGCTTAATACACTTAGTAATCACAATAAATATTTTACATGAAAAATTATAATATCTTAAAAAATAAGCCGGGTTTGACTCCGGTTTTTATTTATTTTATAATGCGAATGACCCAAGGAATGCGTGGTTAAAATCTTTTGGATTCCTCGCGAGCACAGTGTAATTTTTTTGTAAAATCACTTGTAAGCAAGAAGAGAGCCAATATATTAGGAACACAGACTTCGAACGAGGGAGCGAAGCGAACGAAGTTAAGTTAGTTAAATACATATTCAAAATACTAAGTGATGTTCTGCTGCCGGGAGGATTGAAAAATCTCTAGCAGCAACCATCAACGTTGTCGGCGACAAAGGGAATGTTGCTGGCAATATTTCCGATGCGTCCGATGACCGTAAAGGAATACTCCCGGGGCATTCCCAGCGGATAGCCTAGTGGGTAGTGACGCTGTCTACGAAGCAGAAGGTCCTGAGTTCGAATCCCGGTAAGGGCAAATATTTGTTTGATGAGCATGAATATTTGTTTCTGAGTCTTGGATGTTTCTATGTATTTATATCCATTAAATATATCGTCGTCTAGTACCCATAACACAAGTCTCATTGAGCTTATCTTGGGGCTAGTTCGATTTGTGTAAGATTGTCCCCTAATATTTATATTATTTTATTTTTTATTTGCACAATACCTCCACTACACTTAACTAAGTACTTACACGGATTGATTTGTAAGCTTATATCCGATGAAAATCTAAAAACGTTTTACAACATGCCTACTCATAAATAGATGTTTTAAATTGTTTTAACGACGGTAAATTATGGTATGTATAGTGAGCACAATTCA
This sequence comes from Epinotia bilunana, assembly GCA_947049275.1. NCBI lineage: Eukaryota > Metazoa > Arthropoda > Insecta > Lepidoptera > Tortricidae > Epinotia > Epinotia bilunana. The sequence goes on along the minus strand of OX346275.1, from coordinate 7,529,164 downwards.
AAACCTGTTTTAAATACATAAAGTGCAGATGCTGCTAGTGCATCTGTTTACTCACTCGTGGACAGAAGAAAAAAGTTTCAATCTAAAGATTTAATTATATAAATAGTTGGTACATGCTTTTAAATGTACTTACCTATTTCCTCTCGACAAGCTTCAAAATCTAATCGGGACACCTGCGTGCCTATCGGTCCGTAGCTACCGGCTCACTGATTGCCAAGTCAACGATGTCGGAACAGAACAATGCATTTAATCTACGTCGTAAGCCGTTCCATTTTCAACCTTTCTGCCATCGCGTTTTGTACGATTTCAGTTCTTCGTGGCAGACCTTCATGTTAATTAAGCCAATTTGATGCTTAGTACCAAAAATGCTCTTATCTACTTCTAATAGGGGCTATATTGAGATAATCGTTTGTAAAATCGTTTATGTATGTAATGATGATTTATTTTATCTTATGTCTCATGTCCGTGTCTCATGTATTGATCTTGTCGACTTGGGACATTTTCTTGTGAATGAAATTTATTTATTTTTAATCTTGAGTTGAAATGAATTTCACTTTCGTCTACCGAGGCGCAGTATACAGCTTTGTCTGAAGTGGCCAAAGAGGCGGTATACCTACCTAGGTCCGTGCGGTTCTTATTGAATTGACAGTGGGCCTACCGCAAAACGAAAACGAACTTCATTCGTGTATTTCCATCTCTGTCGCACTTGCTAGTTCGAGCGACAAAGAGGGGGATACACGAACGAAGTTCGTTTTCGTGTCGCGGTAGCCCCTCAGGTCAGAGTAACTGTAACCCTGTATAGTGATAATCAGTCTGCGGCCAAGCTTGCCACCAATCCGGTTTTTCGTAAACGGTCTAAGCACGTAGACATTAGGTATCAGTGACGGAGCGCCCATACAAGCCGATTCATACCGACTTGCCTAAAATTAATTTTTAGGCAACCCTATAGTTATACACCTCTAAACTCTGCCCATCGAAAAATTTTCAGGCGCCGGCGCCGCCACTGTTAGTATCACTATATGAAGTCACTTATGTCATAATATATGACTACAAACAGACCGGATGAAAATACGAACTGCAAATGGCGATATCCGTGGTGTATACGAGGTCCTTCGAACCGGATTTTATTAGGAAACTCATGGTTGGTTACAGGAAATACTTTGGTAATATTAACAGGATTGAAAATATAATACTTCAACGGGAAGAATAGCGGCATTTTATTAATTATTACATAGGTAAACTGTATATATTAGGTACGATAGAGGTTTTACAAGCTGGCCGTAATCCATTAAATATATTTCCTGGTTTAAATAATATTGTACTAAATCAGTAACTAAGTGGTGCTGTTTATGTTTTACTGGCTTTACTGCTACTGTCACTACATGTCTTATATGATGTAGTCGTACTCTACTGTAAGAAAGTTTTTTTAATTTATTGCTATAAAGATCAAAATTTTCGCCAAACTGTAAAAGATTGTTGGCGGTGCGCTCTTATCCGGGTTTTGCAGTTAGTAATTATTTACCAGCTGTACTGTGCATATACAAAATTATATATATATATATATTGTATATATATATATATATATATGTACCTAAAATCTACAACAAGCTCCAATATAAGTGACCAGAAATGCAAACTAATAAATAGTGTCCTAAGTGTTTTACTCTATCTTGACAATAGGCAAACATTGTAACTCATGCTAATATAAGTAGTTAAATAAGTGTTGGGTGAGGTGCACGACGACGTGAATAATACAACTGCAGTTATTGTGAGACGCACTATTTATTGCGCCAAGCATGACACACCATTTATGCTAAGGGGCGTACAATAAGAAGGCAAATAAGGCATATAAACACAGAAAAACATTACAAAGAACAAAAACATTACAAAGTATAAAACTTGTAACACACAAATAAAACACTATTATAGATGCTACATAACAATGCTACTTATCATTTTTTTCTAGTTTTGCTAAATGATAACTATGATAAGATAATAGGTAACAAGCCTTTATAGATCTAATTTTATCTTATGCTTTATGGTTCTACCTGCCCTAGTGATTATAGGAAAAAGATGGGCAGTGCCCGGAACGGTATCAAGAAGCGGAACAGAAGAAACAGCTTGTGCTAAATCTGGCGCAGATGCCACACAAAGAACTTGCCTGGGTTCCACGGTGTCCAAGTATGCTGGTTTCACTCTGTCGATACTGACAGTAACATCCCTGCTGTTCAAATCTAAAGTAAGATGTTTCGTTTGTCTTCCCTTTATGAAATATGGACCAGAGTATGTTGGTTGCAGCGAACGCCGCCCCGAATCGTCTCTTAGGCATACATGAGTTGCTACGCTCAAACCTTTAAAAATGAAAGAAGATGGGCGACTGGTGGCCAGCAGGAATGGCTCTCAGTCCTTTCATATGACTTCTCAATTGAGTCACAAAATCTATCGATGCTTCGGTACTAGCCGGTTTCTCAGGGGCCACAACGAATTATCCAGGAAGACGGAGAGGCTCGCCGTACAGCAGCTCCGATGATGGCGTTTTTTTTAAATCTTCCTTAAGTGCTGTTCTCATACTTAATAGTACCCTTGGTAATACTGTGGACCAGGTGTCTCCGTGGCACGTAAAAGTCGTCTTAATTGGCATCGGCCAGTAGGCAGGACGCGTTTAGTATAGCACACGTCCATGAGACGGTGGAATATTTATACGAATTCAAACTGACGTCCTTGGTCAGTCCGTAGTCACTACATAGGGAAAGATTGATAGATCGCAGAAGATTGACACGTCTGTACCGGGTGAGTTGACCTTTTCGATTCTTAAAAACAAATTTGATTGTAACTTACGAAGTTCTTCGTCTGCAGCCTGGGCCTGGGCCTCTGCCAGTACCGCGTAGTCGTTCTCGATCCGAGTCGCCCCGACTCGGGACAACGTGTCCGTGACTACATCCCCTTTTCCTTGGACATGAACTATGTCGTAAATTAGGAAATTAAGGAAAGATAGTTCAGCTGAACAGGAGGCCATTTCTCTCGTCGTTGAGAAAAAGGCCAAGTTCAGTGGTTTGTGATCTGTGTATATGGTGACGTGTTGCGCTTCGAGCACGTAGCAAAAGTGTTGCAGCGCCTCATAGACCGGTAGCAACTCGCGATAATAGGCTGGTCAAGTTGTGTAACGTGGTGAGCTTCGTACTACTTGACAAATTATACCGAATAGGGATACGCGGAGAAGCTCATAAATGGTTTGCGTCCTACCTAGCAAATAGGGAGCAATACATAGAAACCGAATATACCGATACCAACAATAGTAGAGTCAGCAACATTAGATGAGATAAGAAAGAAATCAATGCTTCAATTCCACAACGAAGTGTTATTGGATGTCTCCTGTTCATTATTTATATAAACGACCTGCCAAAAATCATGGACATACCATGCGCTCTATTTGCAGACAATATATCTCTACTAATAACATGTAAACTTACCGCGGACATAAGCGAAAAAATTAAACAAGTATTAGATGATATTACAAGCTGGATGGACAATCACCAACTAGAAATTAACTTCACAAAAACTAAAATAATGAGTTTCTGATCCTATCAAAAACCACCTTTAGACATAGACTTCTACTATAAAAGCACACAAATCGAAACGGTACAAGAATTCCCACTTCTAGGTTTAGTTATAGACACACACTTAAACTGGAAAGCACATGTCAACAAAATTAGGAATAAAATGTCAAGCTTTAAAATTGAAAAGAAACTACTGACCAGCAAACTGCGCTAACTACTTACTATGCGTATGCATACGCATGGTTAAAGTATGGTATAATATTGTGGGGAAACAGTACGGACGCCCCAGATAAGTTCATACTACAAAAAAACTTCTTCGAATCCTAGTAAATATAAAAAATACCGATACATGTATTGTAAGCCACATTTCCGAGAACACAATTTTACTTACTTTACCAGGAATTTATATCTTAGAAATCTGCAAGTTTCCAAAAAAATACATGGACACTTTTAAAAAACGTAAAGATGTCACATCTAAATACCACTCAGTCAGGCATAAAAACATGCTGATGCTGCCTTCGTCAAAACTAAAAATGCACTCAAAGAGCATGTACGTTATGTGTATAAAAATCTTCAACAAATTGCCGGATGAAATAAGAAATGAAAAGTTGGATGTAGCTTTCAGAAAACGTTTAAAAAAACTGCTGGTACTGGCTACTATACAGTCGCGGAATACTTCAATGATAAATTCGTATAAGTATATTTTTATTATTGTATTTTAGACTACCTATTTTGCATTACTTTCGGATTTAAATTTTGAAATATCATAGACTATAAAAATTCCTTCCCTCTTATTAAATTTAAGTTCAATGTTGCAAAAGCTTCTTACGTTTCATGCATGCATTTATAATAATATAGAATTATAAATTTAGGATAGGTAGGTTCTGGAACTGGAACTGTTTTGGAATTTAGTATACAGTAGTAGCCACATGGACGCCATCCATGCTCACCTTTTGTGCCATGTGTAGCTGTGAGGCCCAGGGGCTTCTTGAAGGATGTGCAGTTCCAGAACTCAACATCTCCTCTAATTCTTTCTTTGCTGCCAGGAGCTTCTGTAGTGCAAGTCTTCAGGAGCAACACGAAACAGGTGGACCATCAGTGGTAATAATATGATGCACGGTGGAATGTTTCACTGCCTGTGGCAATCAAGGTGGTCGCGAAATATCCGGAAATTCCAGGAGAATCTTGGCCATTGGGGACTCGGCAACAATAATCTTGACAATAGCTGGTCAATCCGGGCAATTGTAGCTGGAGCAGAGACCTTGGTGCTGCCATCTAGTACCAGCTTGCGGCAATCGGACATTAAATGGTATTCTGCCAACATGTCTGAGCCGATGATAGGTGCATTCACATCTGCAATCACAAAATGCCACTTCAAATCCCAATCTAATCCTATATCTAGCCGTAAGGGAAGAATGCCATAAGTTTTGATTGCACTCCCATCAGCTGAGCTTCAAACCAGTATCAATTAAAATTGATGACCTGACTGAATAAATGGCGGATGGGATGGGAGCAATCAGATGCCGCCTGTACTGATTTCTTGGAAAGTTTCCCTCTTGGCGGGGTTTCCATGACCAGGAAGGTATGCATTTTGAAGCTCTCTTGCCATAACATTTATGGTACCAGCACCTACATCCTCCAGAATTATTTAGTCGAAAGCAGGCTGAGGGCCTATGTAACTCAGAGTCTTTGGAGCTGAGCCCTTCAATTCTCAGATAAATCCTGATTGCATTTCATGAAAGCACTAATTTCTGGAGGACAGGGTGTATTACTGACTGCAAAGGCAACTGGTGCAGTGTCAGAGGGGGAAGCCGTATGCCAAAGCAGTTATCTCAGCCACCTGGTCCAGGTCTAGGTCCTTGAGCAATGAGAATTCTCTGTACCTCTAGTGGCAGGCGACGTAATTGTTGATCCTGCCAGCAAGCGAAGATGTTGAAAGAACACTGGGGGTTTTCCAGTCCCTCTCCATTTTGCAGTTTGCATATTTCTTGAGGCCTAGACACAAAAATCTTCTTAATTAGTTCAGCTTTAGGTTACCATATTATTGTCTGAGACAGTTGCTGTGTCAAGCATTGACAGCACATATACATATTTTGTTTGATCTGCCTGTAATGTCAAATTGAGATTCCGCTTGGGCAAGCCAGGTGGAAGGTCCACCAAGAAGCAACATCTGCTGTTGGAGTTCCTTGATGTTTTTTGTCATTTCTAAATTTGTATATCTTAGATAAGGTCTCAAGCTGAACCGTTATCTTCTGAACCAGTCATGATTGTGGAAAGCGTACGCACTGTTCCTATAATCACTAGGGCTGTGTTACTGATATCTCTGAGCACTTAGAATATTAGTGTAAATAATAAATTACAGTAAAGGAACACTCACAAAATATAAACATATTAATTATACCACCACAAATACAATATTGTTATGTCGCCGTAAGTACACCAATGCTATTAAATTATATCATTTTGTTAAATCTACATGTGCAGGTACAATGTGCATACATGCAAATTACACGGGTGTTAAAAGAGTAAGATCAATTGGAAATATTATTTGAATACATGCTACTTATGGCAAGTTATATGTAACAGCATCCAAAAGTCCTATTACAGTAATAAAATACCTTACAGTAACTCATTAAACATGTCAAAGTTAATTGTTACTAGTTACATAAAAAATGGTTTACGTTTAATATTAAATTATAAGTTATTATAGAGTTCAGGGGTTATATTTGTATAATTACGGCAGCAGATGTTAAATATTATCATTCCCCAATTATTCCAACCACCGGAGTCACACAGAATTACGAACTATTTAATAAAAGTAACTTACAATTGTCCAAATTCAATAAATACTTGAGAATACTGAAGTAAAACTTGAAAAACTTCGTTCCCACTGACAGCGTGGACTTGACAGTTCAATATGACGTCAATCAAACGTTGACGTAATGACGTATGTCACAAGGTTTGTTGGAGTTTACTTTACTCTTTGGTTGGAGCGCCGCGCGTGGTGCGGGTGCCGGTTAATGTACGACCGTGATAATGCACGGCCAAAATATTGTAGAGCCTAATAATCCGCGTCCAATGTACATGGCTTATCGGGTCGTGACCCCTGATGGGTCTATACATGCCATGATTTGTCAGCCCCAATTTTTCAGAAGCTGACTAATTGCTATCGTCTCGAGGCATGTTGCGCTGCTGATCCAACTGTCAAACGAGTTGTACTGAGAAATTGCATGCACATGTGTGGTCGGATTGTTACATCTGTACACTACACCCAATTATGACTTCGACATGTTGTACCTACTGACAAATTGGGGTAAAATCACGTAATCTGTATGCCCCAAAGACCGGCAGATTCTATCCCTTTCTTACTCGTTAAGTACAAAATTAAGATGAGGTATATAGAATACATTCAATTTATTAGAGCCTATCAGCCTTTTTCATTAATCTGTGTGTGCGGATACGCTACGCTGTACATCCCTAGACCTTCCAGCACGGCTATCATGTGACGGCGCGTGAGCTCTCGATTTATCTCGGGCTATCCGCCTCTTTCTTATTAGAACAAGAGAGCACGTCTATCATGCGACGGCCGCGACATACTCTCGATTTTTCTCGCAATGTCCGTCTTTCTTATTAGAACAGAGGTATAGTGTGAGAAAAATCGAAAGTATGTCGCGGCCGTCTCATGACAGACGTGCAGAGGATTACCAATCCTTATTCCGAGGACCAATGTTACCATAGATAAGCGTCGTTTCGCGCCAAAATGAAAGTGGGAAAGGCTTGTTCAAAGTTCAAAATCGTGCCTATTCGCCCCGGTTGAAGGTACGCTGATATCTTATCAAAGTTTTTTATTTCATAACAAGTTCAAGTCCAAAGCGATTTAAGCGATACCTTTCTGATTGGATGCTGTGTGTCAAAGATAACATTAGGTTATGTTCGTGTTGGTTACTAGTTTCTTTACTTTAGATCGAATACTTTACTGGCTGCCATGTCGAATAAAGTTGCGGTAGTGACTGGTGCAAATAAAGGCCTCGGGCTTGCTTTAGTGAAGGAATTATGTGAACAATTCGACGGTACTGTCTATTTGACTTCAAGGGACCAGACAAGAGGACAGGAAGCGTGTAAACAGTTAGAAAACCTCAGCCTCCGACCTGCTTATCACCAATTGGATGTAACCGACAGCAACAGTGTTACCCGATTCTGCGATTATATTCAGAAGAAACATGAGAAAATAGACCTAATTATAAACAACGCAGGAATACTTTTCCTAAAAAACTCCTCAGAACCAAAGATTTACCAAGCCGAGCAGACATTATTTGTGAATTTCTTTTCTTTAGTTAATTTTACTGAACAAATAATGCCGTTACTATGCGGCGGGGGAGTGATCGTTAACATTTCAAGTTCCTCAGGGCATTTGAGTCGGATACCTTCAGAGGACTTGAGGAGGAGGATCAAACGGGACGACTTGAGTTTGGAGAAATTGAAAGGGCTGATGAAGGAGTATCTTGATGCGGTCAATGGAGGGAGGGATGTGGCAGATGGGTGGGGCAACTCGCCCTACGTTGTGTCCAAAGTTGGCGTAAATGCTTATACATTCATGTTACATCGTTGCTTAGCCGATAGAGGTAAGCTATGTCTACAAAAATAACTATATATACATCATGCACCTCGCCAAACATGCAGCGTGACTTTTTAGCTATCTTACGTTGTTAGCTAGGTATCATCATAGGGTTTCCGATAAATTAGTTACATTTGTTAATAAAACCACACAATAAGGGTGGGTTGGAGGTTCTGTGGTTGCACCAAATCGTCTGTAATCTGAATGTAAGGAAAATTTGTCAAGTTTCTATGTAATGAATAGAGGTGTGTAACTCAGGAGTGAGAGATTCAAATGAACTGCATCTTTTCGTTTATGTCACTCGCTCACTCGTTCACTGAAGGATGAAACAACTCACTAACTCACTATGTCAGTTCAGTATGCGTCCTTCCCCCGCTCTACCGCTCTCAACTCAACCGAGCAGAACTGATGTACGACCGGGTTGCGCTCTTCGCACTTACGAGTCGAAGCCATAAACCTATCTCATACTCACGCATGCACGCTTACGTTACTGATAGAAAAACATGTCAATGTGTGAGTCACTCATTTATACTTGTGTGTAGAGCTGTTAGGAGTCCACAGATCAACTGAGCGAGAGCTGTTAGGAGTCTATAGATGAACTGAGCAAATTGAACGAAATGAGTGATACATATCTTTACGACATGAATCGCTCCTTTCACTTCAGTGACACGTTTTGCGCATCTCTAGTAATGAATGAGCAATGTCAGCGCTGGCGCCATATTTAACGTTGGTCCGTCTGTACTTAATCGTAAGTTGGCGCAACTCGGCCTTAATCGGTCTTTACCATTATAGCCGGGGACCAGTCTGTTTAATTAGTCATTAGAGTTGATTCATTCTTTGTCTTTGACGCCACCAAACATGTCAGAGGGCCTATCGCGAAACGAAAACGAACTTCGTTCGCGTATCTCCGTCGCACTTGACAGTTCGAGTGACAAGAGAGGGAGATAAACGAACGAGACTGGACCCGTTTTACTAAGCTACAAATCTAAACGGCTATGCTACCACGAAACACGCAATATCTCCCTCTTTGTCGCTTGAATATGCAAGTGCGAAAGAGATACACGAACGAACCGTTTCAAAGTAGCCGCTCAGTGACCCGTTTCACGAAGTTACAAGTCTGGCTACACTGTACCTTCTATCTCTTTCACACTTGCATATTGAAGCGAGAAACAGGGAGATATAGCGTGCTTCGACTTTCGTTTTTTGGTGGTAGCACCGCTGTTTTTGAATCAAGGCACCCAAACTCGACACAAGTCTCATAACCAGCCCCCCTAGCACGCTAAATTTTATGTCCGACTTAAAGCATTTGCCCCTCTTGCACTCGCATATTTGCCACGACAGAATGGGACGAATGCTTTATGTCCGACATAAAACTTAGCGTACTAGCCCCCCAGTGATCGTAACTTTTGTAGCATTTTTGGTGCAGCGTAGTGTTGTTAACGGAATTGGTATAGACAATATACATCAAAATTGTTAATGAAGGTTAATATTAACGTTATTAACGCTAACTAAGCATGAGGATTGAAATTATTTATACCAATTTCGTTAACGATTGACGCTGCACTAAAAATACCACAAAAGTTACGATCACTGCTCATAACATTATGTGATTGAACTCGCCCCGTTTCCAAAGCCTCATTATAGAATGAAAATGTTATTTCCAGGGATATCAGTAAACTGCGTGCACCCCGGCTACGTGCAATCCGACATGACCCACGGAGCCGGCAACATTTCCCCCGCCGACGCGGCCAAAGTGCCCTTGACCCTGGCGCTGCGGCCTCCCGGGAGCGGCCTCTTCGTGTGGCGTGACGGGGGCGCTGTCGCGTGGGACGGCAGGGATCCTAGGGAGGCTAGAGATGGAATGATTCCCTCTTAAGCTACTTTAGTTATGAAACCAGCGTTAGCCACAAACGGAACAGTCTAGCACCCAAGTGTTTTGATAATGTAGGTATTTGTCGAATGAGGTAAAAAGCAGCAGTTCCCGCGTCTGAATTTACATTTTGGCGGGTTAATCCGTTAAAGCGTGCAGACAATCATTTTCCTTCATGCATTTGAGTTACGTTCAAATGTATGTTATATTTCATTAAGTGAGGTTTTAGATGAGATAATAGTTATTTGTTATACAAGGGTGCAAAGTTGTATTTTACCCGCGAGTGTGGAATTGAAACACGAGCAAGCGAAAGGATGCTAAAGTTGAACCACGAGTGAAGCGAGTGGTTCTAAAATTGAATCCTGAGCGTAGCGAGTGTTTTAACACACGAGAAGTAAAATACCTTTGCACCCGTGTGTAACACTAAACTTTTCTCCTCACTGTAGCGAGGAAAGTGCAACATGCAAAACAACTTTATTATATTAAAATATAATAATTTTAGTTTTTATTTTTTTAAAGTAAATAGTACATTGTGATACAAGTGAGGTATGTTGATAATTACATCAGAGGCGGAATAAGAGAGCCGAGGATTGTAATTATCAAAGCTCACGCGTTTCATACGACGTTTTTCAACACATTTTGCGAGGAAAAAATCCTTTTCATAAGATGAAAATTTGATAGGCCTGCCAAGTTATTTTCTTTACTTATTGATGTCAACAGGTTTTTACTCACATGTATACATCGTCAAGAATTTCTAATGGCGTCCATTCTTTTTATCACTTTTCTAGTCACCACGAATCAACATTTTTGTTAATAACCCAACACGCATTTAACAATGTTTACAAATATCTGTGAAATAACCTATAATGGCGCGCATCAATTTTTTTTGTGAAGTTTGCGCAGTGCGCGCGCATTAGATGAAATCTCTAAACAGCCAATACAAAATAAAATAAATACTTTCGTTTTAAAATGTTATCTTTATTAATTCATGTAAAATGTTATCAAAAGTGAATAGTTTTACTAAATTAACCGTTTCTATATCATATCCAAAAAGAAATAGTCAATTAATTAACAAAAAGGATTTAATTTGTTTAGTCGAGTAAGAATCCATTTGCCGAGAATTAAAAAAAAACTGTACATTCTAAGAATGCACCGTGTGCATGCATACATCTTGCTGCAAGGTGCCAACGTGACTTAATCGGGATATAACCATAACACACAAGTATCGTAATGTTATTAAACACGCGTGTTTAATATCCAGGATTATGAGCCTAAAAGCGACACAATAAGAGGTACGTTACGAGCAATTGTGTTGAAAAATAATGTTATGTAACATCAAGTAGAATTTTGGTCAAGTGCGAGTCGGATTTTAGTTTTCCCATACATCTTGAGACCCAGCGCCTGATGATTTGATGAAGGCAACAAGCAATTTTTTAAGTTCTTAAATATTAGTTTTATTCTGTTTTTTAGTATTTGTTGTTATATTATAGCGGCAACAGAAATACATCAACTGTGAAAGTTTTGTATTATGAGCGTTTTACGTTTTGTTCAAATTACTTTCCCCACTAGTGGATAAAATGAGTTTTTGCCCACTGGTTTTAAAGGATAAAAGACGGCTTTCCGAGGCAGTGAGGGGAAAAATACTATACTATTAACTTGATTTTGTCGTAAATTCAAATATTTTATCTCAGACTCATGGGTCCATATTTTGTTAGTTACATTTTAGAGGCTATAAATAAAACAAAACTAGAATTAAAATTGAAATTTAAAAATTATAATTATTCTAATTAATTAATTTGGTAAAATAATTGTTGACCCAACTTGGGATTTCTTTCTATCAAGGAAATTTTAGGCAATATATTATTTATTTTATTGATTAGATCAGATAACCAATCATATAGTCAAGAATCATAATTTTCTGAATCTAGTCATAAAGGCGTTTTAAAGCACGCGATAATTTCCAATTCACCCCCTTAACCCTGGCGCTGCGGCCGCCCGGGAGCGGCCTCTTCGTGTGGCGTGACGTGGGAAGGCAAGGATCCTAGGGTGACTATGGATGGAACGATTCCCTGTTAACACTCTCAGTGCTAGGCACCCGCTAGGTAGACACTCTTCACAGGCGCTTTCCTCTAGTTTTTTCCATGTTATGGCTGGCAGTGAATGTGTCAAAATACTGTAGTTTGTGTTGTGTTGTTGTGAGTTTTAGCTACTGGATCAAACAAACGAAACAAAAACCTTCGAAAAGTCAGGGAGCATCAACTATCAGATCTTATAAATCTGTCTTCTTTTTAAAATTAAGTTGATTTACTTTATATCAAAATGTTTAATTTAAATAAGTGGGTATCCCAATGAGATTAAAAGTCAAGAGTTCTGTTTGAATGAACGTTTTACTGGCGTCTCTGGCTAAAGAGTCTTGAGGCTCAATGAAGAGGAAATGAAAAAAATCGTCATTCTTGACCGAAGGTCTAACGGCTGATCTGTTTTCAGGGCACGGGTTGTTTAATTTTGGGCTTAGTTTAATTTTGGCGCTTACGCCATTTGTAATAATATCTTAATACAAATGAAATATCATAGCACCCATTATTAGTAGGTGCCCTCTTATTTTACTGACAAACATTTCATCGAATGTGCCTATGGTCACGCAGAATTTTCATTTCGTACAAACATTTATAATTTTCAGAAACAGTTAACTTGCTAGGTACAGTTAAAAGGTAAATGTGAAGAACCCATTCGGTTAGGTTAGATCTGTTTTGTAATAATCCTCAAAAGTTTGCTGTTTCTGAATAATATGTATTCTAAGAAATGTTAAACCTGCGAAACATACAATCGTCAATGAAACATCTGTCGGTAAAACGAGGCACAGTCAGCGTCATATAGTTAGAAGCAGCCAAGGTAGCCAAATATTTCGGTACACGTCTTTATTATTGTGAGGATAAGGGTGTGTTACGAAATATTTGGCTACTCTGGTTGATACTAACTATATGAAGCGGACTGTACAATCGTAATAATGGCATGAAGCGCCAATGCGTTTGGTCGCGTTTTTGGCGTTGGCGTGCCAAGGTCAGCGCCTAAAAGGAGATGGTTGTTTAGTTGTGTGTATTAAATCGATATTTCGATAAATGTCTCGTGAAAGGTGTCATTAAAAGAATCGATGAATTCATGTCGTTTTAATGGTCTCATGGATAACGGCTCGAGGTACAAATGGAACAGCGAGTAATCGGCATCTCATTTTAATATAGAAAATATAATCTGTCATAACAGGGATACGATTTCGGTAAATATATAATATATAACGGATATACGTACACCGGAAAAGAAATATGATAAAATGATCGGGGCGCGATGAAGAAAAAAAATCATAATCAAATAAAACAAATATGTTAATTTATTTTACAAATTCCTTCGTTATCATATTTCTCTCGTTAAAATATCCTCTCTTAATACAAAGATTTATCGTTCACGTCACCGAAAAGGAATAGGGGTCCCTCGGAGCCCTACTTGGCGTCGATGCACTCGGCGGGGTGCTGCGGCGTGTGCGGCTTGGCGGAGGAGAAGCCCGGCGGCAGCGGGATGTTGCCGAGCGCGGGCGCCGCGAAGCCGCCCCAGCCCAGCTTGCCCCAGCCCGCGCCCAGCTTCGGGGCCAGCGGCGCCACCGCCAGGCTGTTGAAGCGCGCCCACAGCTCCTGCTGCTGCGCGTTCAGCGCGTGCGCGTGCGCCTGCGCCTGCGCCTGCGCGTGCGCCTGCGCCTGCGCCTGCGCCTGCGCCTGCGCCTGCGCCTGCGCGTGCGCCATCTGCGGCGGCGGCTTGCCGAAGTTCACGGACGTCGACACGATGGCGGGGTCCATTTGTGTCCAGTCGGAGAATGATGGAGTGGTGTTGTTGAACCCTGTAACGTATTAATACGATGCTTAGCGCCGTTTATATTAAAGTACACTAAAAAAAACCATTAGACGCATTACAAGACCTTTGCGCGGGGATCGGAACCGGTAATCATTAAAATGCATTGGGATTGGGTATTTTATAGAATTGTTTTCTCAAATTTATCAAATCGCTTATCTATCTATCGCTTGTTTGCCACCGTCGCGTCGTTGTATAGAGAAAAAAACAATTCAACAAGCACATCGTCGACTCCAAACGAAAGCCTAGCCAAATTGATAGTTAATTCGGGTAGCCACTTACCAAAACTAAAAGCCAAAATATTGAAGTTTTCTACGTACTACACAACTCGGAAACCACATTGGAAATTGTTAGTAACCTTATTAAAAACGGTTTCTATAACGATAGACTAACCAAATTGTGTGCATGGCGTGCGGCGGCAGGGCGGGGTGTGTGTTTGTGTGCATACCTGTGTGCATGGCGTGCGGCGGCAGGGCGGGATGTGTGTTTGTGTGCATGGCGTACGGCGGCCGGGCGGGGTGTGTGTTTGTGTGCATACCTGTGTGCATGGCGTGCGGCGGCAGGGCGGGGTGTGTGTCTGTGTGCATACCTGTGTGCATGGCGTGCGGCGGCAGGGCGGGATGTGTGTTTGTGTGCATGGCGTACGGCGGCCGGGCGGGGTGTGTGTCTGTGTGCATACCTGTGTGCATGGCGTGCGGCGGCAGGGCGGGGTGTGTGTCTGTGTGCATACCTGTGTGCATGGCGTGCGGCGGCAGGGCGGGGTGTGTGTCTGTGTGCATACCTGTGTGCATGGCGTGCGGCGGCAGGGCGGGGTGTGTGTCTGTGTGCATACCTGTGTGCATGGCGTGCGGCGGCAGGGCGGGGTGTGTGTCTGTGTGCATACCTGTGTGCATGGCGTGCGGCGGCAGGGCGGGGTGTGTGTCTGTGTGCATACCTGTGTGCATGGCGTGCGGCGGCAGGGCGGGGTGTGTGTCTGTGTGCATACCTGTGTGCATGGCGTGCGGCGGCAGGGCGGGGTGTGTGTCTGTGTGCATACCTGTGTGCATGGCGTGCGGCGGCAGGGCGGGGTGTGTGTCTGTGTGCATACCTGTGTGCATGGCGTGCGGCGGCAGGGCGGGGTGTGTGTCTGTGTGCATACCTGTGTGCATGGCGTGCGGCGGCGCGTGCGCGGGGTGCGCGAAGCCGGGCGGCGGCAGGCGCGAGCGCCGCACGCGCTCCATGTTGTCGCTGCAACACATTACAATGATTATTTATTTATTAAGTACAACCACATCATATAATCACATTTCACTTGAGGGCCCAGCCACATGTCCACGGCGCGGCGCACGTTGTAAAAACCCACGGCCCGACGCCGTGAGAATCCACGACGACGCGCCGTGGGAATCCACGACGACGCGCCGTGGGAATCCACGACGACGCGCCGTGGGAATCCACGACGACGCGCCGTGGTTTTTTGCGGCGCCGCAACGTGAGTTTCTGCGGCGCCGTGTTGCTACGTGTTTTTCCAAGGTGCTGCGTCGTGATAATACCACGATCAGTCTTCAAGCAAAAATGGGGTAATTTCGAAAATTCATTAAAAATGTCAGTCATGAATTAATGAGATCTTTTAAAGGGGTAAAAAGTTAGAACAAAAACAATATTATTAAATCAATATATCCAATTACACAAAAATGCCATCTTTTTAAGGAGAAATTCTTAGATTGTGACTTTCGAGTACAAACACGAACATACTTAACTCGCAAAAATACCCCAAAGCACCTAATATGATTTAATCGCGTTACACATGCTGCTGCAACACGCAGTTCTTTTTAATTTGCCGCTCTTTTCTAGGCGCATCTTTCATTAGCCAGGCACTGCCTAAACATTTAGACTGGCAAGCTTACATTGATCCGTTAAAAAGGTAAGGTCCGTTGCAAATTGAACCATTAGAAGCTGACATTATCCCTGATGAACATAGGCTACTTTTTACCCCCGGAAAATGCTTCATTCCTACGCACTAACCGTGCGAAGCCGGGCCGGGCAGCTAGTCATGGATATGTTAATTCAGTATTGAGATATGGACTAATTTTGTGGGGAAATTGTATTTATTCCAGCATTGCAATTGCGGCACAGAAAAAATGTGTGCAGAATATCTGCGGACTCCTAACTAAGTCTTGCAAACCGCTCTTCAGAAAACTTAATATATTACCTCTACCCTGTTTATATATGTTGGAAATCTGCATGTTCGTTAAGAGGCATATGTATTTATTTAAAACAGCTGCAAGCATTTCCACTAGAAACCAACGAAATCCTGGCTGGTTGGTGCATGATTGCGTTCCTAGGACAGCGTTGTACTCTAGTCGCTGCTTTGTTATGTTCATGACAATATTTCATAAGTTACCGAAGTATTTGAAAGAGCTACCTCTAAATAGATTTAAAAACCAATTAATCAAGCTCTTAACTGTAAAGTACTATTACAATACGACGACCGCTTTAGCCTAGTTGGTAGTGACCCTGCCTACGAAGCAAGAGGTCCTGGGTTCGAATCCCGGTAAGGGCATTTATTTGTGGGATGAGCACGAATATTTGTCCCTGAGTCATGGATGTTTTCTATATATTTAAGTATTTATTTATCTATATATAAGTATGTTTATAGTCGTCTAGTACCCATAGTACAAGCTTTGCTTAGTTTGGGACTAGATTGATTTGTGTAAGATTGGCCCCTTATATATATTTTTTTAATGTAAAAGATTTCCTATCTCAGGACATTGAACAATACAAATAGCAGAATAAGATACTTATTGTCATATAACGTGAGATTCTGCGGCGCCGCAACGTGAGATTCTGCGGCGCCGCAGCGTAAGATTCTGCGGCGCAGCGACGTGAGATTCTGCGGCGCCGCGACGTGAGATTCTGCGGCGCCGCAATATGAGATTCTGCGGCGCCGCAACGTGAGATTCTGCGGCGCCGCAGCGTAAGATTCTGCGGCGCAGCGACGTGAGATTCTGCGGCGCCGCGACGTGAGATTCTGCGGCGCCGCAATATGAGATTCTGCGGCGCAGCAACGTGAGATTCTACGGTGCACGGCGCGCCGTCTTACGGTGACGACGCCGTGCCGTGGACATGTGGCGAGATGAATAGGACCATTATGTATTATTCAACTGCAATAAGTTTGGCAATGGTAAGTATCCCATTGTCATGTATGGTTGAATTTCTACTGGCGTTTTTCCTCGCTTTATCATAATGGTGTCCGATTTCGCATGTGTTTTATTTCTTCTTATATCATCATCATCATATCAGCCGAAAGACGTCCACTGCTGTCATAGGCCTCCCCCAAAGAGTGCCAAAGTGACAGGTTCTGCGCCACCCACATCAGCGTATTGGTAAATGTTATCAATTCATATACAAACTGACTTAAGTATATGGCAATAATGTCAACAAACTCCATTCTAAACGCGGCCAGATAATAATGGCTCACCCGCTCGTGTTTTGCATCATCTCCGTCTCCATCATCTCCGCGAGGGCCTTCTGCGTCTCCTTGAAGGGGTCGAAGTCCAGGTCGTCGTCTCCGTCGCCGGAGGCCCGCGGCGCTTCAGCGCCCATCCGTATGTTCATCCTGTGTACAAGTTTGTATTCAAAATTTGGCGGACACATTTGGCACTCCATACCGATTGGTAATTTGGAAGATCAAAGCCAACATATAGGTGAAAAACTTAAGTTTAAGTCACCTGTTGTATGTGTGACTAATGTGTGCGAATAGACATTTGTTTTGTTTGTGTTCTAATTTTAAACATGTACCTATTGTCTATTCGAATACGCCACTACTACATACAACAGGTCCTTTTCTTAAGTTTTTCACCTATACGTATGTTGAATCGAACAGATTTGATATCCAGACATACAGCTACTAACAGCAGAAAAAAGTGACTTTCAGTGCCAGGAGTGTTAGCGGGGTTCTGCTCATAGATGCTTTCCTGTACATACGGTTTTTCGCACATTCGTTGGCACTGAATGTGTTATAACTGTATCTTAAGTGGCAGTGGGCAAGGCAAATTGTACGATAAACCGATGGCCACTGGTGGGGAAAGGTTCTCGAGTGGTGACCACGTACCGGAAGGCGCAGCATGTGTACACCCGCCAAAAGGACCCATCGCTAGATGACCTGGTGAACGTCGCGAGACTCCGCTGGCTGCGGGTCGCGGAGGACCGGTCGTTGTAGCACTCGTTGGGGGAGGCCTATGTCCAGCAGAGGACGTCTTTCGGCTGATATGATAATGAAATGTATGAACAAGTGTTACCTCTGCTTGTGTTCCCGCTCTAGACACATCTGGCGCTGGTCGGGCCGCGCCAGCAGCAACCGCATCTGCTGCGCCTTGTGGAAGTCCGTGAAGAACTTGTCCATGTTCTCCGCGAGGTAGCGCCCTTCGCTCTGTTGACAAACAACTTGGTACAGTCGACGCACAACTATTTAGGTACGTTAGGTAAGTCACGATCCCCCAAGAACAAATGAATGGGGGGGAAACCTCGCACAGATATAACATCGCACATAGCGATATACCGAGGAAAACGGGGGAGACAGTGCTACTCGGCGTAAAAGCGGCGAGACAGCAGCTCGGCTCCCTTTCTATCTACTAGGCCGAGTACTGTGTCGCCCGTTTGCTGGGTACGTGTGATCAAGGCATAAGGCTTGTGTCATTGGTACTAGACGACGACATATTGAATATATATAAATACATAGAAAACATCAAGGCTCCGTAACAAATATTGGTACTCAATCACACATACAATTACATTTGCCCTTACCAGGATTCAAACCTGAACCGTCAACTGCAGGCAGGACCACAACCCACTAGGCCAAACCAGCGCTCGAAACACTTCTGCACAATCTTCATCAACTACTCGTTGAGTGGGTTCCAATGAGCCCAGATTCATCTTGCAACACGAAATTACCTTGTGTAGTTTTAAGTTGTTATGGCCACCTTCCGAGTATTGCGTTGTGACAGAACTTACACAATTATGTCAAATTTCAGTTCAATCGGATAGCGGCAAGTGGCAGTCAAAATATTTTCAGTATTCGAAGGACAACAATTATAAACAAACAGTGCAAGTTACATTAAATCTTGTAAAAATTCTCGGAAAACCTTACAGAAGCAATACTCACCGAAGTTTGCGGGGCTTCAAAACCGTTGGGCACTGGGCCCGCGTGCAGATTCTGCATTACATAGTGCATGTTGTTCTGCATGCTATTATGCATACTGTTCTGCAAGCTGTTCTGCATTGAATTCTGCATACTGTTCTGCATAGAATTCTGCATACTGTTCTGCATAGAATTCTGCATACTGTTCTGCATCGAATTCTGCATAGAATTCTGCATGTTGTTCTGCATATTGTTTTGCATATTATTCTGCATGTTGTTTTGCATGGCCGGCGACGCGTGTTCAACGCGCATGCCGAATGGAAGCATATTGGGATTTGGATGATAATTAGCACCTGGAATACAGAACAATTATTTATTTTTCTCAAAAATTATCGGCAAAGTTGACTTTATTGGTAAAAAGCAGGACGTGAAGTGCATGGTTTATGGTTAGTCAAAAATTAAAAACCTTGCCGGGTCGATTGTGCTCGACAACAATGTTGCATACAAATTCCATTATTTGTCGTGGTACAAACTTTTTAAAAAGTTTAAACGGCCATATAAACAAAAGGAATAGGTCCCAACTAGCCAAAACGGAAGATCAGTAGCTGTGACTTATCGTGACTTTTAGTTGTATCAAATAGCTTATGGCGTTTTCGAAAGAAAAATACACTTCCAACGTATTAAAAAAAAAAAAAAAAAGGCGGTAACGCAAAAAATATTCTGTTTTTACATACAGTGGCTGGTAGGTTTTTCGGAAAATATAGAAAGTTGACGTGAAAATGATTCCACAATTAAAAGAAGCTGTAAGCTCAGTTATTTATAATTTGTTCCCTGCAAAGCCAAAAGACAAATATCTAAAGGCGTACGACAATTTCTTGAAGTGACGAGAAGAAAAGCATGCCTTATCATAGTTATCATTTACAGAAAGTATATTTTTGTTTACTTGCACAATTTTTGGGAAAAGCACTATATTTGTCTCAGACGGAAGGGCAATTACTGGCTTCGTATTAAATTAAACGGACTCCCAAGATCGTCCGTTTAAAATTAATACTCAGCAAGCAATTACCTACTCCCCTTGCTTCGACAATAATGTACTACTATACTAATACCAAATATATAAAAGGTATATAAGAGAGAGAAAAAACTGCATACCATTCACAGGTTCTGACAAACCAATAGATATCACAACAATCTAGCAGTAAATAATTGTGAAGATCCGAGGCAATAAAGTATGCCACATAAATAGATAGATACGCGCTAAAACCTTATACAAGACAACTGATGCCATGAGAAACTCTAACCTCTTTCCGATTAGCAAATAATCGCGTCGAACACGACTTGGTAAAAAGAAACCACGGGGTTTATAAGCGTGACGGATGTCCCTCGTTCCTGCAGGGTTAGCACAAGACGGCGCGCTATCCTTCTCTCTCTCTCTTATTAGAAAACTTAGAAAGAGACGGATAGTAAGAGGAGCTCGAGAGAGTGCGCGCGCCGTCTTGTGCCAACGGAGCTCATAAAAATGTCCAATACATTCAAGAACTGTTTTTTCATACCATATATCAATAATGTCAAGTATTTACAATCAATCAGTTCGTATGTGCCCCAAACAAAGAGCATATTTGGTTCCAATTTAGTAAGTGAGGTAAGAGATTGTGACAATAACCAAGAATCTTACCTAATAATTCACTATTGGAGTCGAGTATATTGCCCTGCGGCATATAATGCTTCGGCTCCATATGTTGCCGCGCCAACATGTCATTCTGTCGCATCAGCATCTCGCTGCGGCTGCGTTCCCTCAGCAGCAACTCCTTCTGCTCCATCAACCCTTGGCTAATTTGATTATGTCTATCATTACCTATATAACTCAAAGTATCTCTGTCTATAAGCCCGTATCCGTTCACTAGGGGACTCTTCTGGAAGTGGTTATCTACTAAGCCAGCCAGCATTTCTCTCTGTTTATGCAGCATGATTTCATTATTCACGTCGTTTAGAAGGTTGTGTGTGTCGTCTTCTAGAAGGCTGTGGTCGCTATTGTGTAGTAAGTCGTGGTTTTCCAACAAGCTGTGTCTATCTGATTCTAGTTCGTCTAGTTCGTTTGTTAGATAGTTTTGTGTGTCGTTCTCGAAGACTGAGCTCTGGGTGGGCTGGGGTTCTGTGTCCGGATCGGTGTCGTGAACTTGGTGTTTTTTGTTTTTGGCGTCGATTTTGCTCTTCTTGGCCGCTTGGCCGTTTGTGCTGTCTTTGTGGTGCCTGCTCGTTTTGACGGTGTCGCTGTGGTCTTTGCTTTTCGTTTGAGCGGGCTGTTGCAACTGTTGCGTGGGACTGGAAGATTCTGATGTGCCGTTTTCTTGTGACTTAACTGAAATAAAATAATTGTCATTAGTCTCCATTTTCTACATTCTACTTGACGGTAATTATGATAGTTAGCGTATTAGATGATACAGGAGGAACACGAAGAGTTAGTTTTTTGTTTCCATGTGAAGTTAATTTCTTAAACCTTTACACGTTTCATAATTGACCGACTGCTTTGTCGTTGAAACAGATTTTACTATGGCATTTAAAATATAAATCCAACAAACATAAGTTTAAACAATTTTGTCTTTGTGTGTTTTTTTGTCTCTGTCTTTTGTCTCTTTTTGATTAATTAACATAAATCCACGCTTTTCACGCCGAGGTATGTATAGTGCTTTTCTCAAACATGCAATGAAATAAATTAAAAAAAACTCCAAGAAATCAAACTTTAATTTTCATGGCCGAAAGCCGTGATCCTGTGCCACAAATAGTGGAATGGAAATTAAAAAAGACCATCTTGCCGGCCTAGGCCTCGAATTTTGTATGAAATGCCATTACGGGTCTTTCGTCTCGCTGCGCCCGAAACGTGACACTTCGAAGCCCATTATGAAGAACACAACGTCAATATTTCATTGCATGTTTGAGAAAATAAATTAAAAATATACTTCTTTCCGGCCTAGGCGTTCAATTTTGTATGAAATTCCTTTACAGTTCTCTCGAGTTGTTCCGCCCGAAACGTAATACTTTGATAACGCACGTAATGACGATATTTCGTTGCATGTTTGAGAATATGTATGACAGAAGTCGTCCGCAGCTTGTGGCGGTCACTAGCGGCTGAATGTGCGGCAACTGTAAATGTAGACTCACCGAATGCTGTACTCACCCTGAGCTTGTGGTTTGGGACTGGACTGTTTCCCGACGGGACTGTCGGAAGGCGGGGAGGAGCCGAGACTGGGCCACGCCTCCTTCCCGTTTCCATTCACTCCGTTACTATTGCTCTCTATACCATTGCTAACCGATTCTTTCTTTGATCTGGAAATAAATGTTTAATAAGATGTGAAATGTTTAATCTAGAAAAGTAAAAAGACACATTTGTGGGAAATAAGTTTCAGCCAAAAAAAAATTATTTTGGGCCAAGCTGTTATGTTATTGCGAACTGTTCAGTTATGTCATTCTTAATTTTAGGGTTTATTTTAATTCTATTGTGGCAACACACTCGTATCAGACGATGTTTTAACTGTTGTGTTGGTCACACTATTACCCCCACTCCTAATCGTTAATCGGTCTTTTAGCGTTCGAATTTCGAACAGAGAACAACCCTTTTGTAGCTGTCGTTGAAATAATAAAATGTAAGTTGTTTGTACAGTCATAAAGTACAATCTTTTGCGGGTTCTCATTAGCGAATGAGATTGCAGGTCATTCATTAATCATTACCCACGACGGGTTTATCTTTGGTAACTGAGGTGTTCCTATGCCCCCCTTTCGTCCCCCTCATCAGACCAGCGGCGCTACCACGAACGAAAGTCGAAGTTCGTAATACATGCATCCCTGTCACTCGAGTAATGGAGTGCGACAGAGATGGAAATACCCGAACTTCGACTTTTCGAAGTTCGTGGTAGCGTCGCAGCTTTAAGGTGCTATAAAATTTAACTATTGAAATTCAGTTGCATATTTGACTTAAACAAATGTCGATACATTGCAAGTTAAAAAACAAAATATGTAAAATCACGAAAACTGACGCGATTGGAAGGTAGACATGAAATCATTGTGTTAGTGATGTAGATAATTTCATATTTTTCATCCAACTCAATCGACACAGGTTCGCAACTTGGACATGACGACCGCTTTAGCCTAGTTCAGTGTTTTTCAATCTTAATCATGCCGCGGCCCCCTTAGTACAGAAAAAAAATTTCTCGACCCCCCCACCCTACGCTGTTCAAAATACTTACAGCACTTTAACTTTACATTAAAAATATAAGTAGCCGCGACCCGCTTCAGAAGGCTTCGCGGCCCCCTTGGGGGTCGCGACCCACAGTTTGAAAAACACTGGCCTAGTTGGTAGTGACCCTGCCTACGAAGCAAGAGGTCCCGGGTTCGAATCCTGGTAAGGGCATTTATTTGTGTGATGAGCACGAATATTTCTTCGTGAGTCATGGATGTTTTATATGTATTTAAATATTTATTTATCTACATAAGTATGTTTATCGTCGTCTAGTACCCATAGTACAAACTTTGCTTAGTTTGGGACTAGGTCGATTTGTGTAAGATAGTCCCCTAATATTTATTTATTTATTTATATTTATCTATGTTGAGAATTATTTCTGTAAGGTCTGCCAAGGTAAATTAATGCGTCAATGGGGTGAATTTATGAAGATATCTTCGAACGCAACATTTTAGAATAGAAACAGCCCTCGATATTCAAAGTATGATTACCAAACTTTCAATTTAGACGATTGTAATAGATCTAAAATGTTCAGTTTCGGAGGTATCATCAAGAGACGCATTTACCCCATCCACGCATTTGCCCCGGTTGACCTTAGAGATATATATTCTTAATGCGTAAAATCTCACTCCTAGAAGGAGTTTGAAACAGTACTCACTTAGACGAACTGACTACGTTTATGTGTGACGACGTGACCGCTGTCGTTGGTATAAAGTTCGATGGATTACCTGAGGAAGATAAACGATCATTTCAAAAATATTCACCTGGCAATAAGTGAAAACAGATTTATGTAGTCTGTGGTATCTTAGAACAGTATTCGGGTTCGACTGAAATCGTTTATTTTGGCATAAGAACGTGGAAGAACATGCGAGAGAGAATTATATACCCGTATCCTATTCTAAATACTGTCACGAACTGTATACTATAAAGTGAAGTTTAGTACATTAAGTAAGGTGAGGGCCATAAATATGCGATCTGGGGCTTTACGAATTACCGCCTGTGGTAAGTACACAATTTTATGTCTTCATCTGGCCACAATGCGAGTTTTACCGTACGCGCAGCGTGCAGTAAAACTCGCATTATGGCCAGGTGTGACGTAAAATAACTTATATCATCTTTGCTCGACATATAACAAGGACATTATTTATTTATTCAATTATGCGGGACACCAACTGAGTACATAAGCTGAGTATATAAACTTATCCGTAGCACAATTATTACTACCTACCAAAAAGTTTAATGGGAGGAAATTGAGTTATATACTGGGCACTTACCTTCTTTCGAACTATTCTTTTCTGCATTCGTACTAGAGTTACCTATAAAAACAAAGATGCCAGTTATAGCGAAACATTCGCATTAGCTCGCATTTAACACTTCACTTAGTAGGAAGTGGGCCCGATTGGGCTTAACAATTTTTTTTTTGGCCTATTCTAATAAATAAATAAATTTACTTTGACAGTTTTTTTTTAATACCGTTCATTGACGGTGAATTACAAGCATACGGCCTGCCAACACCGGAAGCACACACCGCAGTCTATGGACGCTAGCAACTCCGGAGGAGTCAGAAGCGCCTTGCCAACCCTGTATTGAGTTGAGGATTCGTTGACAAATACAGGTACCTCACACTCAACACAGAGCTGCTACCGAACCTAAACGAACTTCGTGTATCTCCCTCTCTGTATCAGTTGATTATTCGAGCGACAGAGAGGGAGATACACGAACGAATTTCGTTTCCGTTTCGGGGACGCTCACCACTCCATTACAAAAAAAGGAACTGTTGTTTTACTGTCTTAGCTCGAAAAATACCCGAAATTATAATTTCAAAGTTCAATATCTCAAAACCGGCTAAACCGATTTTGTTGAAACACAGCTAAGAACTATCTCGATCACGTCAGCTTTCTGTGGAACAACCGGAGGCTCTAGTATAAGTTTTACCGAAACAAAACGTTACGACCGCGTTCGCGTTTAGCTGTCAAATCCCATACAAATTGAGGGTAAAACGCAAACGCGATCGTAAAGTTTTGTTTCGGTGAAACTTATACTAGAGCCTCTGCTTAAAGGTAGATCCACAAACGAAGTTCGTATCTGTTTCGCGACGGCTGCTCATCCCACTCATCCTACTAATATTATAAATGCGAAAGTTTAGATGTTTGGATGTTTGTTACTCAATCACGCTTAAACGGCTGAACCGATTTGAATGAAATTTTGCACGAAGATAGTTTATAGCCTGGATTAAAATATAGGATAGTTTTTATCCCGGGTCCACGCGGACGAAGTCGCGGGCGGAAGCTAGTTATTAGAATAAAAGGAACTGAATTGTTTTACTGTCTTAGCTAGTAAGGATCGAATTGATGATGGCGATGCCGACCATTATGTTTAGCCTGGGACTTGCCTGCGCTATGCTTCTCTTCGGGCTTATCTCTCTGGGCTTGGAGCAGTTGGTTGTGGAGTTTCCGTTCGTACACCTGATGAAGGCCGGCATGCATCTCTTCCTTGCTAAACGACGCCTTCGGATCACCTGGGAATATACATTTATATATAATATAGTCCTCATGGATTTCGATGACGGCGACCGTAGCAGTTAACAGTGGGCTGCATCAACACTTCACAGGTTGGTAAAGTGTACTGTAACACCCTGTTTAATGTCATAGTTGCACCCGTTAAATCGGATTATAACGGACGTTACTTCACATTACCAAAGGTTTGAAACAAGCGACCCTTAACCTGAAGACCTATTAGTTTTATCCGGATTATCATTCTACAATACCTTATCATTAAAACCGGTCGTATTGTCAGGAATAGAAAAATACATATACTGCTCAAAACAAAATAAGGGCCACAAACATTTTTCTATTTTATGGTTAATTATTGGACATAAAGTAATTGATAAGTGGCTAATTAATGATGTCCCGCATCCTTCAGAATCCAACCTCTTTCATGCTGGTGTTTAAGTCTAATAGCTGGAAAAACTATATATTACTGTTTCATACAATTTTCACGTAACGATCACCATACTTGTGGCCCCTATTTTCTTTTGAGTAGTACATAATAAAATCGATGAAAGTTATATATATTAAAGACCAGTGTCGATAACTATGTTTTTTTTTGGTTCACCAATGTTAGACCAAACAACTTTTGACCAAAAGTTTCATTTGACCTAATGCATTTTAAAGCTTTATAGGATTATTATAAAACAAACTGTTTTGACGAAAAATGCATTAGGTCAAATGAAACATTTGTCAAATGATACATTTGGCTAAAAGTTGTTTGGTCAAGAGACGGGACCCCATTTTTTTGGCATTATAAGTACCCGTTCGTCATCATCCTACTAATATTATAAATGTGAAAATTTGGAAGTTTAGATGTTAGGATGTTTAGACGTTTGTTACTCAATCACGCTTAAACGGCTTAACCGATTTGGATGAAATTTTGCACAAAGATAGCTTATTGCCTGGATTAGAATATAGAATAATTTCTATCCCGGTTCCACGCAGACGAAGTCGCGGGCGGAAGCTAGCATGTGTAACATGTCATTCTATTAGTATGCACGGATAGACTACACACAAGTTGCTTTTGATGTGGAATATAATTACACTAGCGTTTCGTATAATAATTACGCGAAACAGGTTTGACTTTCTCTTGAGCCGGACTAGTTTTATAACTAGGGAGGTCCAGTCACTGGACACGTTTTGTACAGTCAAATACGAAAAAAATTACGCTAATACCAAAGTAGTTTAACACTTTCAGTGCCAGGGACCCGCTAGGTGGACGCTATGCTCGTAGGCGACTTCTTCTACAAAAGGAGTAGCCCACATTATAGCGGTACGAAAACTTTGGATGTTGGCCTGAACCACACTGCGTGGCGGTGGCGGTTAATAGTAAATTTGATAGGTAATAACAAGTATACTATTGACTGTGAGAGACTTTAAATGTGTCAAATGGCAGGTGGGTACGAACTGTATTTTTAGTGGTTGCTCGCGCATATTGTCAGTAAAATCTAGCTATCTCATGGCATTGGTCACCGATGGTTTAGGTCGTTTTCATTCAACTTGAACTTGAATCACGTCTTAACTGTCAATTTGTGATGAACTGTATGCGTCTCACAGCGATCGCCAACTTCGTGAGGATAGCTAACCACCGTTAACTAATTAACGATTCACTGGCATTTTAGCATGTCGGCAGCAATCTGGATGGACCCCAAACGAACGCCCAAAGCTCTTAATGTGACATACCTAGCTCGTGCAGGTACATGCAGTCGGGCTTGGGACAGGGCTGGTTCTTCATGAAGTTGGCACAGTACTTGGTGGTGCCCAGCGAGCCCTTGAGCACCCTGCCGTCGAGCGCCACGTTGTTGACGCCCTGTATGGCGCGCAGCGCGTCTGCCGATGACACGTACGTCACGTACGCGGACGCGGACGGACCCTGGGGATGGAAATAAAACAACTATTCTAAATGCATCCTAGAGATATGTTTGGGCAAAACAAAGCCACTGTGGAGCCGAGCGGTAAGGCACACGACTTAATCTGGAGGTCAAGGTTTCCAACCCCAGCACATGCTACTAGGCCTTTCAAATAACCCCATCATCCGCCTAGCGTTATTCCCGGTAGTGCCCTAAAGGCGCCCGGGGTCCGCTTTGACATCTAATCCTAAGATTTGGCATAGGCACTAGTTGTACGAAAGCGACTGCCATCTGACCTTCCAACCCAGAGGGAAAACTAGACCTTACTGGGATTAGACCGGTTTCCTCGCGATGTTGTCCTTCACCGAAACGCTAAGGACAAATAATCCGTATATAATTCATAAGGCTTTTCAGCCTATGTACGAAATATCAGTTGCCATTTAACAGTAGCTGTTCAGTGAAAAAAAAAACACCATGAGAAACCATTCTAGGTCCAGTTTTCCCTCTGGGTTGGATGGTCAGTCGTTTTCGCAAAACTAGTGCCTAAATCCTAGGATTAGGCGCCAAAATGGACCGCGGGCTCCTTTAGAGTAAAGCCGCTAAGAGGATGTTTGTGGTCGAGTTTTGTGAAATAGCCCACGACACAACAACGACTTAAAAAAGTTGAATAACCCCCGGCATTTTCATTTCAAAGTTCAATAATTCAAAACCGGCTGAACCGATTTTGTTGAAACGTAGCTTAGAACCATCTCGATGCGTCAGCTTTCTGACCAAAAAACCGCGTTAAAATCGGTCCATTCGTTTAGGAGCTACGATGCCATAGACAGACACACAGACATGTCCAACTTACAACACCCCTATTTTTGCGTTGGGGCTTAAAAACAGGCTTAACCCTTTCACCGCCACAGTCGGCCATAGCCGACAACGCAAAATCGTGACTACGACGCCACAGACGGCGCTGACCGACAAACAGTTTTTGATGAATACCTATTGAAAAAAAGCCCACTTTTATGGTGGCGTTATTTCTTTACCCATTTTAATTTTACCCCCGTGGCGTCAGTGGCACAGCGTATTGCTTCGCCGTCGGGCGGTGAAAAGGTTAAATATATTCAAGTAACGTACGAATCTTAATGTTGGATAGCTTACCTGTGAACCTGCATACGTTGTACTTTGGTTTATAACTACTTTGTGAATTTTGCCATATTTGCCAAAGTACTCCTGTCTTTTTAGGATCTGTAATCAAACAAAACATACAATTAAACCTATTAGCTGAATTGTAGTATCCGTTCTTCAACTTAGGGGAGGTTGCACCAAACTGTCTGTAACCGTAAGCGGTGTTCGTTATAATTTACTTTAAAAACAAAGTTTTAACCGACTTAAATTTAGTACTCCGCCAAGCCACGAGAACATTTTTTTTCCAATTTACCTCATGAACTGATTTCCGAGAGCAAATGCGTTGATTATTATAGAAAAAAACCCAATCGCTGTATGTGACCCGATAATATTTGAGGACTTCCGTCAATTCCACAAGGATCACCCTTGGCACTTCATTAGTTGCTATTTCAACGGAATCTTATCAGAATCTGTGATATACTTTTGTACTTTTAAGTACATAATTGAGGAATTCCATAAGTCATCTGTGGTCTTCATCATCAATTCCACTGCACCAATTTATGATTTCCGGATGTAAATACACGAGTTATAACAGAAAATACCAAAATCACTACACGTGTGCCTAATATAATTGAGGAGTTCCCTCAATTCCTCATGGATCCCATCATCCAATTGAATTTTCACCCACCCCACCTGGCCCCACCTGGAAGCATATACTTATAAACAAAAAAAAAATTTTATGAATCGGCTCATCAATGACGGAGTTCTGATTGTTACATCAAAACATTGAAAAAAAAAAAAAAAAACAACCGAATTGAGAACCTCCTCCTTTTTTTTGAAGTCGGTTAAAAAACGGAATAAATTGGAAGTTTGTCAAGTTTCTACTTTCTGGAATGAGAGGTGCCAGCGCCTTATTTAACGTTGATAGATCTGTAATCGAAAGTTGGTGCAACCAGCCCTTAGAGGCTGTAATTTTTCTATAATGGAATGATTACTATTATTCAGATAATGGAATGATTACTATTTCGTCAGATTGAGAAGTATCCAAGTGGGTCACTACCATCTGCTGATATGGTACCTCTATGGTCCCACACATGTGTGTACTAAATCGGCACTACATGTTCTACAAGTATTCTTGTTTCAAAAGTATCCGATATCTAGGTGTTACCTCCATAGATTTAGATTTCTTTATTTCATAAAATAGTTTTTCAACACAATTGCTCGTAACGTACCTCTTATTGTGTCGCTTTTAGGCTCATAATCCTGGATATTAAACACGCGTGTTTAATAACATTACGATACTTGTGTGGCATGGTTATATCGCGATTAAGTCACGTTGGCACCTTGCAGCATTAGATGTATGCATGCACACGGAGCATTCTTAAACGAACCGGGTTGTACAGAATGTACAGCTTTTTTTTTAATTCTTGGCAAATGGATTCTTACCGGACTAAACAAATTAAATCCTTTTTGTTAATTAATTGACTATTTCTTTTTGGATATGATATAGAAACGGTTAATTTAGTAAAACTATTCACTTTTGATAACATTTTACATGAATTAATAAAGATAACATTTTAAAACGATTTTTTTTATTTTATTTTGTATTGGCTGGTTAGAGATTTCATCTAATGCGCGCGCACTGCGCAAACTTACCAAAAAAATTTGATGCGCGCCATTTTAGGTTATTTCACAGATATTTGTAAACATTGTTAATGCGTGTTGGGTTATTAACAAAAATGTTGATTCGTGGTGACTAGAAAAGTGATAAAAAGAATGGACGCCATTAGAAATTCTTGACGATGTATACAACATGTGAGTAAAAACCTGTTGACATCAATAAGTAAAGAAAATAACTTGACAGGCCTATCAAATTTTCATCTTATGAAAAGGATTTTTTCCTCGCAAAATGTGTTGAAAAACGTCGTATGAAACGCGTGAGCTTTGATAATTACAATCCTCGGCTCTCTTATCACGCTCACCTGCGGCTCGCGTGATAATTCCGCCTCTGATGTAATTATCAACATACCTCACTTGTATCACAATGTACTATTACATTATAAGTTAACTTTAAGCTAATTTACACGAATTTATTTAATGATCGTCAAATAATGAATATTAATTGAATGAAATATTCCTGTCTAAAGTGTACTGAGCTGAGTAGGAACCCCCATATGGTCTAAAGTGTACTATTTTGTGGTGGTACTTCCTGTTTTTAGCATAAACTGGGCGATATTTAAGTGATACCAAATCACGGAGTAAAGTATGCAATGTTGAGGTGGTTCCCCCGTATTGCGGTTTAAAGTAAATTGTGTTAAGGTGAACCGCGTATGTTGTCGATTAAACTACGCTGTGAGTTGATACCCTCATACTGCGGTCTAAAATGTTCTTTATTGTGGTGATAGTGCCCTCGTATTGTGGCACTCACTTTGCTCTATTGAAGTAATCCACCCCGCCTGGCCCGCAATATTTCGGTTTCGTTACACTACAGAATTCCTAAGTCATTTTTTTTTCTAATCTCATAATTCCGAAAACCATGTCCCGCTGATATTTTTTTGATCTTTCAGGATATAATACTCACGTAACCTATTTATGTATTTCATTAAATAATCTGCGACCAAATTTTCGTTGAGCGGTAAATGGCGTTCGGAATTTTGAAATTTCGGAATAATGATGCTTTCGGACAAATGACTTCGGAGTTTTTGTGTTCCCGTATCACTACATAGTATAAAACAAAGTCGCTTCCCGCTGGGTCTGCTTGGATCTTTAAACTACGCAACGGATTTTGATGCGGTTTTTTTTAATAGACAGAGTGATTCAAGAGGAAGAGTTATATGTATGTATAATATAGTACCCTTGCGAAGCCGGGGCGGGTCGCTAGTTAAAATATAAAATGAATTATAAAAATTGATTGTCTAGTTTATTTTATTTATTTTCGGGGCTCTCACTGAAAACCAGCGTCACGGCCCCCGTGGCAACATGCCGAGTGAGGCTCCCCATTTACCACAATGATGCGTAAATGGGACCTTATTAATTGTTTTTTTTCCGTGTTTTGTGTGCTAAATAAAGAAATTCTTATTCTTATTAAAGTGGGACCACCATTATGGCCTAAAGCGTGCTGTATCGAGGTGGTAACACCGTGTATTTGTCTAGGGTACAGAGGTGTTGGTGCTGTATCAAGGCGGTGGTTCCGTGGAGTCGGGGCGGTACCTCGGGGTCCGCGAGCCGCACCGGCAGGCCCACGACGAACACGAGGTTGTTCTGCACGACGCGCACGTTGGCCAGCGCCCGCCGCGACTCTAACGTCTTGTTCCGCCTCTTCTGCTCCCGCGCCTTCTTTTCCGTCTTTATTGCTGCAACCTGCGTCACCACAAACACATTTATACATACGCCCGTTTCCCGGAGGTGTAGGCAGATTTCCACAACAAAACACCCAATCTTTATACTAATCATTATAGAGAGTGAAGCAGACCGGCCTACTTGCCCTGTGGGAAGACTCATCACCAGGCGGACAGACGGCATGAAGAGAGTGGCGGGAAGCGGTTGGATGCGGAGAGCTGAGGATCGGGTGTGGTGTCGCAAATTAGGGAAGGCCCATGTCCAGCAGTGGACGACTACGGGCTGAAGATAAGTTTGTATCTTTTTGAGTGGAATAATCTCCGGGATATAACATCAACTTTAATAAATCGTTCATAGATATATCATCATCATATCAGCCGAAAGACGTCCACGCAGAGAAACTCCCAACATAGCCCTCTCCATAGCCCTTTGGGTGACTTTGAGCCTTCTTATGAGGCCCATAGTAAGCGACCACGTTTCAGTGCCAGATGTTATCATATGATGATATACCATGTATTTTTATAATTGTCCCCCTTCTTGTGCCCTGTGTAATACGCGGGCGGAGCGCCGCGGGTAACTAGTAAACCAAAAATGTGTCAAAGAACTACAAGGAAAAGGTCGATTGATCGTATATTACCTGCTCTTGAC
This sequence comes from Epinotia bilunana, assembly GCA_947049275.1. Classification (NCBI taxonomy): domain Eukaryota; kingdom Metazoa; phylum Arthropoda; class Insecta; order Lepidoptera; family Tortricidae; genus Epinotia; species Epinotia bilunana. Next base: position 7,496,376 of record OX346275.1, on the reverse strand, counting down.
TGAGCGGAGTGAAGTCTGCCGGGTTCTCCGGGTAGGACTTCCGGCAGGCCGGGCAGAGCCCGTTCTCCGTTTCCCGGATTCGATTCCAGCAAAACCGGCATATCTGTAACAAACACACTCTTTTATACACAAATATATAATTTTCTGTTCACACACTGCTTGCGGGCTGTTGCAACTACAGATGTGCAGGTAGCGGAAAGGTTCCATGAGAGAGAGAGAGAAATTTCTCAAACAGGAAATTTAGAGAAATCGTCGAGAAATCCATTTGTAATTATTCGGAATTTTAGAAACTTTCCATCGCCACATTAGTACCCGCAAGTCCCGCAACCCGCTAGGCGTGTTCTCTGTTCGTAAGCAGTTTTCGCTACAAAGACCACTCCTGGAGTTGCAAGCGTCAGGTGACCGCTTGCCATTAGGCGGGCCGTACCGACGTGGTATAGATATATAAAAACCGGCCAAGTGTGTGTCGGGCCACGCGCAGTCTAGGGTTGCCTGACTAACGTGCGATGGGGTTGCGTCAGCCGAATTTGTACGAAAATTGGCCTTTCCAAGTACACATTAAGTTGGTCGACTATTACTCGGTAACTACTTAGCCTCCTTGTCCGTGATAGTTTTCCGTTTAAAGTCATTATATGTAATTATGTACTACTGCCACGATTTTTTTCACATCCCCAGTAGTAGCCATTTAGCCAGCAGTTGGAATTGCAAATCAATCGAAATTACTAGATGCCGAACTGATTGCTAAAGCACCCTCGAGATTTTTATAATGGCATCAATGACCAGTTCAAGAAAGACAAAGTGGTCACTTGTTAAAATTAATTTTAAATCATTTTATTTAATTAATCCATTAAAATATATGCGGTAAACGGTTAAGCCACGAAACCTTGTTAAAATAATACCTACATCTACTTCGGACACGGCAAAAACATTAAATCAAGTCTCTATGACGCATCGGGGTCAGTCCTTTTATGTATCTACAAATAATGCAAGTATGTACTCACACCGTCACATGCTGAGTGATAAGAAACGTTCTTTTGTTTCCAGTGTAGGTAAAAGTATTATCTAGGAAGTGGTCAAACATCCATATTATTAATAGTACTCGTCAGATTGTATCTATATTCGCTTGTTTGTTACCTTTTGACGGTTAAACCGCCTATCAATTTAGATGAAACGGGGTATGGAGATGGTGAGTCACGGGGAAGATATGATATTGTTTATCCGGGAAATCATTACCTAATTGCGTTAAGGCGGTGCATTGGAAATTATCGCGTGCTTTGAAACGCCGTTCCGACTAGATTAAGAAACAATAAGGTCTGATTTTCAGATATATGATTGTTTTTCTGATTTTACCGATACATGATTGCTTAAAATTTCCTCGATAGAAAAAAAAACCAAAGTTGGGTCTGTATTTTCCTTTTTTTACTCAGCCTACTCAAACAATATATTATTTTACGACACAATGAAGTTAATACTCTAGTATTTTATCTCATCTAAAATCTCATTATGAAATCTAAATAAAACTTCTCTCAAGTTAGGTATTTATCGAAATTTGACCACAAAAGCCATTCCCGAAGAGTGTTCCATCTCTTTTTCTCATGCGCGGAAGGCATAAGCGCGTCTTTGGCTAGGGGGCGTGTTCGACTCGAATCAAGGCATCCCCTTAAAAGTTGAAATTTGTATGCGGGTGAGGTTAGTTCGGGCATGAATGGGCGATAGCAAAAGTATATATTTTTTTTTTTATATGAAAAAATCAATAAGGGTGTAGACACTAAATAAAAGAATCAATTATGTCGTATTTTCTCGAAAAAGGATTAAAAATGTAGTCAAATTAAGAAAAAAGTCACGCAAGAGGTTAAATAATCAAGTTATGTGTACAAAGTTTTAAGACTGTTTTATGTTCTGTCCCTTTTTCGCAAAACGCAATTTCATATGAAACGATGACGTTCGCAGCTTGTGACGTCACTAGAAGACGGCAACGTGCCGTGCCCCATCGTGAACGGCGCCGCCGTCAACGCGGCCCGCCGCGCGCGCGGCTCGCTCTGCGGCAGCCTCGCGGATTGTGACGTCACAAACTGTATGCGTTTTCTCTCTCTAACAAGCAATATCAAAACGGTTGTAGCTTCGTAATTCTTTGATATATCTGAATGGGATTTTCGTCAATAGGCATATTTTTTTGCCTTCTTTCTTTTGGAGTAATAATAATTTTCGAGTCTACACCCGTATTGTTACCCCCGTTTTTCTTAAAACTTAAAATGTATCTGATAAATAAAATGTGTTTCGTCCCTTTCTTACGAACAAATGTCAAAGTGACAGATAAAGACAAACGTAGGACGTTTATGAATACGGCCATTAAAAGTGTTAAAATAAATGAAAATGAATGGGAATGATATCCCTCCTCCTATCCAAAGGGCGCTTAGCAGATACACCTTTAAGCGTATGCTTAAAGGCTATTTGTTGACGCTCCAGAAATCAAAATCCTAATCCCCAGCACTGTGACAGCAATAAATATGCCAATTTCTTATATAGTTTTTGTTTTTAATGTGTACTGTAAATATAAATATTTTATTGAAGCTGCATCTAGGTAGTGTGTACATGTATTATCTCACTTTTTACTTATGTTTATTTCTCTTTCGCCTGTCCCAATACTGTACGTAGTTTATTTATTACATTTGTATGACGTTTCCGTGAGTCACTGACGGTGCTGGCTGAAAATCAGCGCTGCAGGTGTCTGACACCTCAGCATAATGCTGAGCCAGTGTCCGGTTCACTGCCGCAGAGACACACTTGTTTCATGTTTTTATCTGTTTTTTGTTTTTTGATTATTTTATTGTTTAACACGTGTGTCCTGTGTGTTTGTGAATAAATGTATCTTTCTTTCTTTCTTTCTTTCTTTAAATAACGCGCTGGCATAATTTCTTAGCCGAGCTGAAAGCAATGGTCATTACTAGGTATACTATCTGAGCCATCTTGTCTACCGCCCGTAGTTTCTACAAATTTGGCCAGGTAATATAATTTTGTGGCGGACGGTAAGAGCCGATTAACGGGCCGAATTTAAATATTTTCTTCTTCTCATTTAAGAGCTAAGCTCTTGTCGGTGTAGCTCAAAGTAGGCCCTCCATCTACTCCGATCCCAGGCAACCTCTTTGACATCTCGATACGACCTGACGTCAACTCTCTTTTAGAGCTGCTCTATGTAGTTTATTCTAGGTCTTCCTCTTGCTCGCTTTCCCTCTATCTTTCCTTCAATTATATTGAGTATGAACTTGTCGTGTCGTATGAGATGCCCTATCATCTTCCCTCTCCTATTTTCTAAGTTTCTCATCAACTGCCGAGTTTGCCTCACTCTATTCAGCACTTTTTCATTGGTTACCCTCTCTCTCTCCAGCTAATTTTCTGCATTCATTTAATTATTGTACCCTCTCAAATGCCTTTTAAAAGGCATTCTCCTGCTCAACGAAATTAGTATCATTTTAAATTGGAACAGAGTTTCATTTGTTTTGTTTAAGAGATTTCAAAACAAAACAACCTCTACGCTATTTCCTATTATAGTAGATAAAAAAAAACTCTGTCATGGTTAGAGATGCCGGGTAGAGGCCGGATAAATGGCACAAATTCTTACTTGGTATCCACATGTGCACGGATAGAAGTGAAGATCGTCCACCTCCAGTGGCTCCATGCATAGGGGACATTCCACCTGAAACGAAAAATTACATTATAGGCCAAGGTGGACTGATGGCCTGGTAGGTAGTGCGAGTCCGCTGGATGCGGGTGGCGCAGGACTTGTTATTGTGGCACTCTTTAGGGGAGGCCTTTGTCCAGCAGTGGTCGTCTTTCAGCTGATATATAATGCTAATGAAATTATTCCCCAGTATGAACCAGTACAAATCAATTTTGGTTGACTTCTATAGGAAAAGTTCGATCGGTTCCCCAAACTCGTCAATTAAGCGTTAGTTACGTAATTTCTATTACGTCAAACCTGGCCATAATGTGAGTTTTACCGCACGCAGCGCGTACGGATACTCGTATTATGGCCAGATGAAGACGTAAAATTGTGCACTCACCACGTGCGGGCAGTAAAAAAGAAAGCCCTCTATCGCATATTTACAACCCCCGCCTGCGGCTCGGGCCACAAATACCTGCAATTTTGGGCTTTCTTTCTTTTACAGCCCTTGGTAAGTAATATATTATTACATTTGTGTTTTTTATATAAACATTATTGCAAAAATAAAATACGTACTCAGGGCGGGTTTATGTCCCTCTTTATGCTAATAGTAGATTTCCTTTTCTCGTATTTCTTCCTATTGTATATTTTCTCACTTCAAATTATTCCTTATATTACGCAACTAAAAAACGTCTCTCAGTCCAATAAATAGAATTTTATAAAGTTAACAGGGTACAAACGACAACACTGTTAACTGACCATCCTGTGTTTATATAGAACCTTATTACAATGCACTTAAGGTGCACCGATGGTCAGTTAGCTGTGTTGTCGATAGTACAGTAGGTCTTTGTCCAATAAGCAAACGTGAGATGCAATGATTATTGGATAAAGATCCTAAACAAGTGGAATACCACCCTTATGTGACTTTTGCAGTGGCCCAAAGCCCCAAAGAACACAAAGTACTCCGTGGAAACTTTTTTATTATTATTAATTATTTGTTACTAAAAAATTCTACAAAAACACTAACTACTTAAAGTCCTGTTTAGATGCATGCTGAGGTTGGGAAACATGAAGTGCGACAGAGAAAAATATAATTCGGGGAATAACGCGACAATGTAACTAAATTGCGAATGATAATAAATATGTGTCTACTGGTCGCGACACGCGGGGAACAACGCGAATGGAAATTTTGCTACAATGAAATGGAACTTTTTAACTCCCGACGCAAAAGAGAGGGGTGTTATAAGTGTAACGTGTCTGTCAGTGGTATCGTAGCTCCCAAACGGGTGAACCGATTTTCGTTTAGTTTTTTTGGTGTCATAGATAATTTTATCCCCAGTGTTCTTAGCCATGTTTCATGAAAATCTGTTCAGCCGTTTTTGAGATATTGGACTGAAAATGTCGGGGGTTTCTCAACTTTTCTAAGTTGTAGTTATTAAGTGTGGGGATCCGATCTAGCTACCATTCTTTAGATGCAAATATAGGTTTTGAGGAAACGTCCATACAAAAGCTTTTCAGACTTATTTGCGTAATTTCAAAACTATTCAATGTTATTATTGTATTATTTAGGCAATTACATCACCTAATTACCGTAAAACTTATACAATTGATAAAATCGCCTCAGACACTACTGTTTTAAGAACACAAAAGGAATTATGCAAACATATACTAATATTATAGATGTGAAAATGTGTCTGTCTGTTACCTCTTTACGCTTAAACCGTTGAACCGATCGAGGAAACCATCCCCGGCGGGGGTGAAATTGGGGATGAAAGTTTGTATGGTACTACGATATAAACGAGTTTCACGCGGACGGAGTCGCGGGCAGAAGCTAGTTTAAGATGTTTAAACCAAACTCCATCATCACCCTCCTAGCTTTATTCCCGGTTATGCCCCTAAAGGAGCCCGAGGTCCGCTTTGACACCTAATCCCAAGGTTTGGCATAGGCACTAGTTTTACGATAGCGACCATAAACAAACTCCATATCGTTGCTTAGTTCGTGCAAATAAAATGGCAATGAATATGAAAATGTTTTGTACACACGCAAAATTTCCTGAAAATAGTTTGTATCAATGGCTGTAAGTTCGCCTTTGTACTTTGATCTATTGTGTGACATGTATATTCTTTAACCGGTTATTATGTACAATATAATGCTTACATACATAATAGCGTAATGAACCGTTTACCCAAGCCAAAACAGTTCAGGTTATATCATGCCTACCATTTTTGTTTACAATGAACCGAACGTTCATAATATATTTTGTTGTTGTATAAGAAACATAATTATAGTAAGATTTATAGATAAGCCAATATTATCAATCCACTCAAAGTGTAAGTAGTTGACAATACCAGTTCTATTGCGTTACTTTCGTCTTATCTCGACATAGGCACAGTATTATCATTGACATCGAATTTGGACGATCTCAAACCCATAAAAGCGGTTACAAACGGGACACTGTATCGATACAGCACGGCTATCGGAGGATGGCCCACGAGAGTATCCGTGCCATTCTAATTAGAACATTTAGAAATAGACGGATAGTCTGTCGCTGCGACACGGCTCGCGGGCCATCCTGTGATAAACTTGCACGTGATTTTGACAGGTAATTTATGCCTGGTGTCGCGCGACAGACGCGCGTTTGTATCGCTGCAAAAAGTCACAGTTTGTAAGCGCGCACTACGATTTTTTGTCGTGCGATAATCGCGTCGCAAAGTAGCAGCCTAAGGCCGCGGTCTGTATGCCAGCGGGCAACAGGGAGAGTCGCGGGTGTTAGGATATAGTGATTTCTACATATAATGCATGACCCAACGATTTGATTGATGTTATGTTTCATTCTACCTACTCATTCCGACAGTAAACAAATATTCAACGTTCAAAAGCGGTACCATTTTTTGTTAATGATTTATAATAGTCTACAAAGATCATGGAAAATTAAATAATAATAACCTTAATATTTTCACACATAATTGTCATGCTAATAATATTTCATTGAATGTTGGACTAGTAGACACAGTGTCTTTATTTTTAACACATTTACCTCAAGTTTATATTTAAGTTATCGTTAAGTTATTGCAATGCAAATAATAATTATTGATTATATTTTTCAACAATAATAATCCATTTGCAATGTAGTTTTAAGGAATAACATTTAAAAAAAGAAAGTGTACTGGTGCTGTCATGCCTGTTCTTTGTTCTGTTGCTACAAAAAGGGAGGGAGCCCAGTTGACAGGCACATTCAGTGGTAGACTAGCAACGTGTTAACAGCAGGTATGGCGGCACTTAAATTACTCCATTGTATTTATACCTGAATATTTTATTTGAAATTTTGGTTTAAATATGGAATAACATGATGATATTTTTATTTGTTGATGGATATTTAATGGCTTGCTCCGCTTGTTGTTTTAATAAGTATATACCTGGTTTACTTGATTACTTCTTGGAGGATTACCTCAAAACCATGTTTTAGTGTTGAATTGAATATTGATTGGGTACAATGTCATGGTTACTCCTTATTGGTATTTTTATCATTAGTTATTACTGTTAGGAACCAGGTATGTACAATACCAATACTAAATAAGATTGTAGTGTGTACCTTTACAATTCAAGTAACCTGATTAAATTAAATAATGGATTTCTAGTTGGTTTTCTTCATTTGGTAAAAAGTGACCCCAAAAAGGATTATCGGGTTTATTTGGTACCTTTTGTTTATTAACCCTTAACCTTCATAAATTAGTTCATTATTCGACAGTAGTAGCTGTGATCCTTCTTCATTTACTTCTTATGATCTTCGATAGGATTTCAAAGTTAATTAATTATATTAGCTACCTAGTAATTGACTGTTCCTTATTTACTTAATAACTTTCAATCTAAGAAGGATTTCCGAGTACATTCTACGTGGTGTTCAAGTAGGTTTGACAATAATATAATAGCTTACCATTGTGCTACCTGCTGTTATACCAAAAGATTAAGTACCGGATCTTTATTTATTGATACTTTGATAATTGCTTTTCTTTAGTGTTATCTCAATTAATACACTTATGTATTAATTTATCACGGGCGTTCATACATTGAACTCGATCAAATGTATGAAGGGCCGCTCGTTGCATCACACCCAAGGGTGGTATTCCACTTATCCAAGATCTTTCCCGAAAGGGGTATTTGCGTATCACATTTTGCTTAAAGAGTGAGTGAGATGCACATTGGAGAAAGATCTTGTGGTGTATTACCCTAAGACACAGCGTCCCATCTATTAGTTTAGGGGCTGGAAGTTTTGATCATGTTATGCTGATCTATTTGTACACCCCAATTATTGTATAATAAAGCTTTTTTATTGCTGTAATGTATTTTCAAAATGTTACTTTTACTAAGCGACTCCGTTTGTCGGGGTGATATACCTCGCTATGAACACAATACAATTGTTGCATTGTCTTTTATAGATACAGCATTAAGTTATGTTATGTTAAACAATGAGAAAATTTACCGCATATACAGGATGTCACTAAATGTAATCAGGTGGTTCAATTGTAATACGTGAAGAGTAATCAGAATATGGTAGTGAAATAAATTATTTTGACCGACCGGTTAGCCTAGTGAGTAGTAACGAAGCTGAGGGTCCTGGGTTCGAACCCCATAAGCAAAAATTTGTTTTAGAGTCTTGGATGTTTTCTATGTATTTAAGTATTTATAAGTAATACAAATGTATCTTCGCCTAATACCCACTATATGAGGCTGGTTCAATTTGTGTAAGATTGTCCCCTAATATTTATTTATCTATTTTATTTATCACCAATGAGAGAGAAGGCCTTTGCCTAGCAGTGAGACACCGTGTATAGGCTTCGAAAAAAAAATACCAATAAACCAAACTAACGAAAATACTTGGGCGACATCGACAAAGATTTTCAAATGCGTGCTATAATGTAAATAATGGACGCTATTTGACCACAGAAACTTATGTCATGACGTCACTTGTTCCCATTTTGTTTATTTATTTAACTTCATACAACCAGAGCGTTTTTGTAGGTTCATACAAAATGGCTGATTTGACTATCATCATCTTTATTACCTCCAAATATGTTCCTAAGTTTTCGTTGTTCAGGTGTTTGTGGTTTTACACTACGAAAGACACATATTTGGGTCTCACTGATAAAACCAGAGATCTTATACTTAAATAATAATAAATCAGCCTATATCCGTCCCACTCCTGGGCACAGGTCTCCTCTCGTGGATGAGAGGGAACGGGCAGCAGTCCCCACGCTTGCCCAGTGCGGGTTGGGGACTTCACATACACCTTTGAATGTCTTCGTGGATGCATGCAGGTTTCCTCACGATGTTTTTCCTTCACTAAAAAGCTAACGGTAAATAGCCGTGTCTACACCCGCCGAGCGGCTCGCCCGAGCCATCAAAAACGCTCGCCCGAACGGTTCGGGCGAGCCGTCAGAAGGCTCGGGCGAATTTACCTACCGATAGTTGAGCTCACGATCACGATGAAGCCGCACGTGCGTACAGCTGTCGCTGCGACAACGTTAATTTTGCTTTTGCTTGTTCGAATTCGAAATCGGAAGAAATGTATTTAAAAAAAAAGCCGCAAAATGTGGATGTGCAAAATTTTTGAGAACCGAAAAGAGGCCGGGATAAAATTATTTGATCAATTGTGTTATGATCAGAGCGAGGACGCCTACCTATTGAAATTCCTATTAGGTAGGTACTACTCAATCTACCAATCCTTTCAGCTGACAAACAAACCCATGCGTGTCGAACTCAGTTACGCAATTCCCAAATCCGCCTCAACTCGTCTCACTACCAAGTTACCAACCGCCGGTAGGTATAACTTGATCCCTAATTTCCCAATATCAATATGTAATGTAGGTATCCAGGAGTCAAGCTAGTTTTGACCTTTTCCAACGCAGCGACTTCGAATGAACTTTAATAAGTTACCTTGATAAAAAAAAGACCGGGTTGCACTCCGGGAGTGCCGGCAGAAGTGAAAACTTGATGAATTTTAATTTTGCAAAAAAAAAACCCTTCCTCCCCCTGCGTGCCAATATATCTAATAACAACCTTATTAGTAGTACGCTATAGTTCAACCTAACTCAGCAAAATTGATGAAGGAGACGAAGAAATAAAATACCAATTTGTTTTTGCCATTGCCAAATATTTTTCAAAGCTTTATCTCTTTAGGAATAACGTCCAAATTCGAACTATTCCAATTTGCTCAATAGCAAAACTTTAAAGGACGCGTGGAAAAAATTACTTTATTTGCAGAATATGCAATTGCAAAAAGTGTTTAACGGCTTTATACTCTTACGAATAGCGTTCAGTTTTGAATGAAGTCGAATCGGCTAACAGCAAATATAAAAGTGTGATAAAACAAAATGGAATTTGCATTTACGAAAAATGTGTTACGACCTTATAGTGTTAACAATAAAGTACAAATTAGAATAATAATACGTAGGGCAAAAATCTTCCTCGCCTTCTGTCGTTCGGCCGAACAAAACCACCGTCCACATAGGCTAAGCCGCTCGCGGCTCGGGCAAACCGTTCGGGCAAGCATTCGGGGGCTCGCCCGAACGGCTCGGGCGAGCCATCGTTTGCCCGAATCACGTCCACACCGGGCGAGCACGTTTGGGCGAACGGTGTTCGGGCGAGCCGCTCGTTCGGTGTAGACACGGCTATTATCAAATGATATTCCGTCCATAAGTTCCGAAAAACTCATTGGTACGAGCAGGGATTCGAACCCTTGACAGCCGCATGCCTGAACCGCTAGGCTACCGTAGCTTTCTGATCTTATACTTATTCCTACTGAATTCGGAACCCTCGGTCATGTACTAAGAGTTGAAAATCCCTTTTACGTGTGTTCAATATACCAGCACGGCTTTCAGAGGATGGCCTGCGAGCTGTGTCGACTCGCCTCTTTCTAAGGGTCGTCCTGTGATAGCCGTGGAGAGATCCGAAAATATATTCCCACTGAATTCAGAATCCTTTGTCATCTATTAAGAGTTCAAAATCCCTTGTACGTGCGTTCTAAATATAGGTCACCGGTTACACGGCTACATTACCTGTTCTTCTCCGCTCTGATTCAAAACTGACATCCTCCCGCTAGCCGAAGATTTGTGTCTCCTGGCGAAGATGCGAACGTCAGAATAAGCAGCCTGGAATATAAAATAAAATAAATTAACGACTTCAATTCTAAGGTAATGAGATCCCAATCGGCATTGGGCAAGCGTGGGGGAGTTACCTCTCATACAAATGCAAGCCGTGTCACGAAATGGACACGGCTCAGCATGATTCTGGCTTAAACAGCCAGCGGTGGTCTTCCGCCGAGTCCATTTTGTGAAGGAACGGAAGGCAACACAAGAAGATGTTTACATATAAACACATAGTGCGAGAGAATGACGACATAAAGGAAACAACAATATACTACGTGTTTTTGACAATTTCCGGTAATTGCAAGGGGGCATAGTTTAGATCAAATTAAGTAAATTTCTCCAAGACAGTAGTATCTTAAATCTTACTGTTATCAAGATAGCCAATATTTTAATTTCATCAGTTTTGCAGATTTAACCAGTGTAAATGGCTCTTAACTGTGATGTCATAACAGCTTTTTAATTTTTGTAAGCTTCCTATACACTACAAGATGGTTTACAAAGTGAGTTCGTTCGATATTAGGCACGAACTGACTGAGGTATATATTTTTTATTTTATATGTTTCAAGACCCTTCAATAACCGTTAATGCTACATTTTTTTTTTTTTTTTAATATAATTATGCTAATTTGTTTCTGTGAATGTACTCTGCAATCGGTGTATATAAATATTAAAACAGGAACGACAAACTGGCATGCGTATAACATATAGTCTGAGCTCTGGTGGCCTTTCTCAAAACAAGGAACACGCCACATAACGTAATAAATTAAATGGATGTATCATGTGTCATACTGATGGGTTTTCCTGTACTTATCCTATATGAATATTACGCATGATAAGAAAAACTAGTAACAAACACAACTTGAAATGATAATCATAAAATAATTGCGGAATACATAACAGATTACTAACTCAACTAACATTATTATCAAAGTTTTTGTAATTCTATCTATGTCTAATTATTCCGATATGCCGCCTACGTCATCTAACGTCATATGTGTGAAGCTCGGTAGTGTAGAAAGTAAAACATTGATATCTATGTATACAGTGATTGAGCCGATGCGTTATGTAAGCATTAGAAAGGCAATAAGTGTTACAGAGGTCAGCAATGTTGTATTTACATCAAGGGGTTACTTACAGAACTGCCATAAATTAGGCACACGGTAAAGTTTACTTTGTAGATGTTTCAAACGTTGTTCACTACCAGCTGCCCGCGAGGGTTCGCCCGCGTATTTCAAAGAACGCAGGCAAACCAGCAGAATAAAATATAGCCAGATGCCCAAGTCCATTCTGCATGCAGTTGAAAGATTTTTTTAAATCGGATAAGCGTTTCCGGAGATTGTACATTACATACAATCTCAGAATATTCTTCTTTATAATATAAGTATATAGACTAGATACCCGCGCGATAAAATATAGTCATATCCATTCCGAAGGTACATTCTAAATACTAGTGGTGTTTTTATGACGATGACTTTCGAAGACTACGCCGAAATGTACAAATCTTAATGGAAAAAGTTTGTCAAAAATTACATTTTTGGTACAAGCTTTTATTGCCGACTGTACTTTTCTTTATACCGTCATCAACTACTCATTGAGACGATTCTAACGAGCCCAAACTCGATGGGGTTATGTGGTTTTATTACAGAGTTCCTATGGCCACCTTCCAGCTCCATCATCAGATCAGCTCCACGCCATCATAATATTGCATTATCACGCGAATTGCATATTCGTGCAAAATTTCAGCTCAATCGGAAACCGGGAAGTGGATAAAATTTAACTTGCAAGATTTGATTACAGACAGACAGACAGACAGACAGACAGACAACGGGACGGGTGAAAGTAAATAAAAGCTTGTAAAAAGCAAGAAAATTACATCAAAATTTGATGTTGTAGTTGATTAATTTTTAAAACTACTCAAATAGGTAAGATTGACTGGTAGATAATGCTTTCGGCATTACGTCCGCCTTTTGTACGATAAGTTCTTCTTTTAACCGACTTCAAAAAAAAGGAGGAGGTTCTCAATTCGGTTGTATTTTCCCATTCAGGGTCCCATTTTTTTGAAAATTCAATTGGATGATGGGATCCATGAGGAATTGAGGGAACTCCTCAATTATATTAGGCACGCGTGTAGTGATTTTGGTATTTTCTATTATAACTCGTGTATTTACATCCGGAAATCATAAATTGGTGGAGTGGAATTGATGATGAAGACCACAGATGACTTATGGAATTCCTCAATTATATACTTAAAAGTACAAAAGTATATCACAGATTCTGATAAGATTCCGTTGAAATAGCAACTAATGAAGTGCCAATGGTGATCCTTGTGGAATTGACGGAATTCCTCAAATATTATCGGGTCACATACAGCAATTGGGTTTTTTTCTATAATAATCAACGCATTTGCTCTCGGAAATCAGTTCATGAGGTAAATTGGAAAAGAAATGTTCTCGTGGCTTGGCGGAGTACTAAATTGAAGTCGGTTAAAACTTTGTTTTTAAAGTAAATTATGTACAATAAAGATTGAATAAATAAATAAAAGGTGAAGCTTACAAAATGTTGAACTATGTTATTACTTATTGGCCATGTCATAGCACTAGATGTTTTGTTTTTATTGTATTTTTTTTTATTTTTTTATTGACATGCCATGTAATGTACACTACTTTATAGTGAAATAAAGAATTAAATTAAATAAGACACGCTTCATAGACCATTCAAAACCATAAAGCTATTTACGATGTACATTTATTCTACCATTTGACTACCTCAATTTCTTTTAGAAGTATACATAGAGAGCATGGCTCGCGCACCACGATAACTTCACATACCAAAGACAGTTAGTTTGTGCTACTTTTTTCTAAACATAGTGCTATGTGGGAAACCTCGTTCTGAATTACTATCGACAAGTTATGCACTGAGATATAAATTGATAAGAGATACAACACTGAATTATGTGATAATAATGTTGCTATAGCGGTGATAAATTGTTGTTTTTAACTGGTTCAATAGCACCTTGACTTTCGGTAGTTTGGAATAATGATAAAGTTATCTAAATCAATATATTATGGACTATTATCAAATGAGAAGTAAAAGAAAAGAAATGGGCTAAATTTAGAACTTTTGTGACTCAAGATAAAAAAATAAGTTTGATATTAGGTGAATGTAAAATATTACTTGATAACATGTGTATACAATGAATACCAGTACCCAATTTAATATTGGTACACTACAGTAATGACATTGTATTGTAGGGTGTAGCTACTAAAAGTTATTTTCATGGTGATTGTAGTATGTGATGTTATAATGTTGATAACCTATGATTTTAACTTACTATTCTGTTGTTGAATTTCTATAAATGTATTATCTAAATGTTGCTAAAATTTAAGTTGTTTTTTTTTAGTTCTATATGTATTTACATTTCTATTTGTATAGTTTTATAGTATCAAAAATCATGGAATAAAAAAAAAAACCCAACTGCTTTTTTCAAATTTTATAGCCTATGTCACTCCCACGATTAAGAGGAATCCAACGACACCTCATAAGTTTAAATCCGTCAAAGCATAATACATATATAGCATATGCGACACGGTTGCCAACACGCCCCTCCGACCGAGCGACCTTGGTCCGCACCGACCGTTTAGACAGTAGTTTTCAACAAAATTTCATACTACAGCGGTCGGTGTCGACCAAGGTCGCTCGGTCGGACGGGAGTGTTGGCAACCGTGTAGCAGACACTTTAGATACATACATACATACGCTCGAAAAACATAACCCTCCTCTCCTTCGGCAGTCCGGTAAAAAGTAAACAGTACAAGAGTCAAAACTTCATATACAGGTTGTAACGAAAATGGGGTGTGAACCGATCAAGGCCATGTTCGGTAGCGTATTGCGATTCCAACAATGCATTTTTTTTGACAAATTGAAATGTTTGTATATGTTTTCAAAGTTTTTGTTTTTGTTTACATTGCTTGTGTATGACAACAAAACGTAAAAGCCGTCACCTGCTTATCAAAAAAACATACACAACACATTTGTTTTCATAACACAGCTGTACAAAAAACAAAAACACGCTACCGAATTTGCCCTTGATCGGTTCACACCTCATTTTTGGTACACTCTGTATTTTATTTAGTGGAATTATACAAGAAATGTTTAGGTATAAATAAGGAAAATAAGATAATTCATTAAAAGATTAAGTATTTTTTATACAGATATTTTTTGTACAGTCAGCATCAGAAGTAGCTAAGCAAAATAACAAGCTCAAAATGAACTACACAGATCCTTATTCCCTTGACATTAGAGTTCGTGTGTAGATCATTTTGAGCACTAGAGCTGCTCAGCAACTTCTGCTGCTGACCGTACCTCGTTTTATAAAAATATTAATCATGAATGCTTACCCGTTAAAGATTATATTATTATAGAAACAGAATATTATTATAGATGTTATTTTAATGAAATCAAAAATCTGTATGGTTTATTTACTGTTATGAACACAATAAGAAATATTAATGGGGAAGTTTCAGTGACACCAAAGTTTAACAGAAAACTACAAAATGAACTATATATATATATATATATGTAACATAATGTGGTGAAATGTAATGACTTAAACGTTTATAAGGTGCGGTGGAAATATCAATGAAAGTATGACCAAACATTTCCAATTACACAAGTTACTGAAAAACTGTTGAAATATAATCTAAAATTGTTGTAAGAAACAACATGAATATACTAAGAATTAACTGATAAATGATCAGTTAATTCTTAGTATATTCTCTTATAAGAATTCTAGTTAGCATTTGGGTAGGGAGTTTAAGAATTATAAATTACCAAAAGAACAGTTTCTCAGCAATATTAGTGTCCTTGCCATACTTTCAATCTATACTAATATTATAAAGATGAAAAGTCTGAGATTTGCAGCTTCGTAAGTTTATAAGTTTTTATGTAATGGGTAATATCCGGAACCGGTTATGCGATTTCAAAAATTCGTTCACATTGGACTTTCTGGATGGTTATAGGATATATTTTATCCGCTAGTTTGGCTGCATTCTTCGCGTTGCGTTGTAGATGAAACCGCGCGGGCAGTACTATTGCTATATATAGTACTAGCTTCCGCCCGGCCTTCGTCCGCGTGGACTCGGGATAAAAACTATCCTATATTTTAATCCAGGCCATAAACTATCTTCATGAAAAATTTCATTCAAATCGGTTCAGCCGTTTAAGCGTGATTGAGTAACAAACATCCAAACATCTAAACTTTCGCATTTATAATATTAGTAGGATAAATTAACTCTTAGATATGTCAGTATTGTCAGTAACATCTTACAAACCAAGAGTATTGATTTGTGGGCCTTTTCTATGCCATAAACTTATAAATTGTGGCAGCCTTTTATATTTAATATTGCTTCTAGAAAATTCCAGACTCTTGGGGCGCAATTAGTTCTATATCTCCCCTGGTTATATGATGTGTCTCGCTAGATAGATACTTCTATTGCACATTAGTGGACTTATGGTTACACATTTCATTTCATTTATTTATTCAACAAACAATATGCATTGCGTTTGACATATGAACAGTCGAGATTCCCAATATCTATACAGACAACCTTTCAAAAATATCTACACGTGTCTTATGTCAGTAACAATAAAGTCATAACAGTAAAGATATTTTTGGAAGGTTGTCTGTGTAGATATTGGAGAACTCAACTGTACATAAGCAGGCGGCTTGCAGTGGGGGGTGGCGGGGCGCGTTAGACACCTATCGCTCGTGAGGCCCGGCCGCCAGTCAGTCAAGGCCTCATAATCAAAATCGAAACTCAAAGTTCGTATACATGCATCCCTGTCACTCGTGTAATATAAACGCGATAGAGATTAAGATCCCCGAACTTCGAGTTTCAAAGTTTGTGGTTATAGCTCGGTGTCGTGCTGGGATCCGCTGCCGCCGCCGCCGACTTTCATGCGACGAACCGCGCGCGCGTACCTATTTTTGTCTTATTTATGGTTGTTTGAATGCCCAAAAAAACGTAGGTTTATCTTACTTCGAAGTTAATATATGTATAATAAAGGTCATTTTTTCTACCATCTAATATAATAATCGCCTATTCAAAGACGGAAAAAAAAAACATAAGGTATTATAATAATGTTAATAAAGTACTAGTACAACAATTGAAATTTAATTATTTTTATTGAACAAGTCTGTCTTTTGTCTGTTATCTATCCTATCCTTTCCTACCCTATATGCAGCACTTTATTACCAAATAATGTTTACCTTTCCAATTCCAATATAGACAAACATATCCTCATAGGAAAATCATGGAAGTCACGTCGGTTTGTGTAAGGAGCACTTTTCCAGTGTCAATGCAAACTTTTTTTATCTTTCCATATTGTATTCATATTCATTACTTTGACAGTTTCTTGACAAAAGACCTATCTACTGGTGGCCACAAGAATATTGAATAGTAATGATTACATATTATGAGACTCAAGTTCTGAGAGTAGGTGCTCACTTTATTTATTTATTAATACATGAAAAATCAACATATTATTATAGCCATTTACAGGTTCTAACTTATAGAAGTTCACTCTCAATAAAAGGTTCCCACTTGCAATAAAACCAATATACTGATTGGAAATGGCATACATTCCTCATATAAAGGTAGGTTCCATTCAGTCTAAAATGTTTATCTTGGTTAGTTTTGCATACTTCTTTTATAAAGGTGAGGCAAGTAACAGATCTATAAAAACTTAACACCTAGACTTGAGGAAATCTTTAACACAAGGAAATGAGTATAGTTGACATAAATGAAAACTTAATGAAAATATTTACTGAGCTGATCATCTGATCTAATCAAATTTGCATAATGCTAGTATTATATTTTATAAAAATGGAGGTATGCTTTGTAAAACAAAAGTTCTCAAATTAAATATGAACTGTACATCAATGATTCCTCATACTCCAAACAATGCACAATTATCAAGGTTTTATTTAAAACTACAAAAAGAAACACTTCACTAGTACTGTAAAATTTGTCTAGGTAGGTTTTAAGATAGTCATGCCCATGCTCAAGAATTAACTACAGGCAATAAGGCCAGATACTAGCATTCACAAGTAAACTATTGTGTTATCCATGCCACAAACAATAGGATATTGGAACAATGAACTATTCTGCCACATAACAAAATAAAAACAACACATAATCACTGAAAATAAGTGAAAGTGGCTTTATAATATCACTAATTGTATATGTTATCAGATGCTTGTCACATGGAATTGTGGAGATGTAAACAGACCTGAGACTCCCAAGATTATTTGATTAGGAACTATAGTGGGAATTGCAACAATGACTCAACCCAGCTTTGACAACTACACTGACATTTTAGCAAGGAAAAAACAATTCAAGCTACAGCTTTTGTAAGCATCTGTAAACCATCATCGGCAGTTATAAAATCGTAAAATATGCAAGATAAAACCGTAAAACTACAGGAAAACAGTTTCTAAATCACTGAATCTACCCCCGTAACTAGATGATACGTCCGTCAGCTGCCATTCAAAAGAATATGTGGCAAAAGTCAAACTTTCATTTCGTACAAGGATGCACTAAAAATACACTATAAACACTTTAAATACTACCGATTGCACATAAGAAGCTCTAGGTCTTTAATTTTGACACGCATTCCCGATTTTAGAGAAAAAATCAAAATCGATGTTTACCTTACGTCTTCTCTCAATGCAATTCTATTCTTTAGCAGAATTAGACTGCTAATCCTTCCGCAACAGTCGAAGATGAATCCTTTCCAATGGACCTACAAAGCGGTTCACGATTCAATTTAACATAAAATGCAAAGCTGAAATAAATACAACTGTCCCAAAGATGTTTTCTGCGAGTTACTATACATTTGTTTTATGAAATGGCCTAATCTTTTACAAGATTCCGTTCTGTGTTTCCATAGACAATTACATATTACTTTTTAATTTAGAAGTTTGAGTATTTTTCCACTTTCTTCAAGGACTTCTCCGGTGTATAAAATGCTTAAATATGAATAAAAAACATAAATAATATTCACTGATATTTATATCATAACATTATGTCATAAAAAAGTTAAAATAACACGTGTTTACGATGTTTTTCTAACTATGAATAGTGAACATTAGCCCTTATATCTGTAATGTTGCCACCTTCAAAATTACAGTCTATGACTAAGGCTATGTTTTCACGTATCTGATACATGACGCAATACATTATGATGTGTGTACCACTAGCTTTATTTTACACCAGAGCATGAGTCCCCTTATGTTGGTCTAACTGATTTTTGTACGATTTTTACAATACATTACGATCATAAATAAGAGTGTAATTGATTACGATGTTTTGGTACTGTTGGGCATACATTTAGTGAAAGTATTCCACTACTGCTAAATTTGTTTCACTGACTGAATCATTAGTCTACTTTAGTCCAATTAGAAAAAAAACCAACCTGATTAGAAACAATTAAGTTAAATAAGGAACTCGAATAATAAAAAAAAAGGAACTCGAATTATGGAAAACTAATACCTGTTTCCTGTGTTTTCCAATTAACCTCTGAATCAAATAAAACGTTCGGCATGAATGAAACATGAGTATACAAGCATATCATATATTTTTTTATAATAATTAAGAATAAATTCTTACATCATGAGTTATAAAATAAATACATTTATTGCCTTAAATTAAGTCCAAAAGTACTCTGTACAATTATTGTTAGCGATGTACAAACGAGAATGATAAGTAAAAATATCTAAAAAAAACAAAATTAAATAAAGAGTCCTATCATGAAGTCAGTAAGGTTCCACAAATCTGCGACGAATCTACGAACAACTTAACAAATTGTGTCTGAATCACAACCAATAGTTTGCATCTTAATTTCATCTCTTATCACTATTACACAAACTATGTTATATCATTGCTCTTCGCTTATCCTAAAACAAGAACCATTGTACCTTATATTATAATTACAATTAAATTAACACTATCTAAATACTAGCGGGTGTTTATTACTGGACTGTTGTGCAGTTTTTCATAAAATTGCCACGCCTTATTAACGTGTGAAGACTGTCCCTCTAGCAAGCATGCGCGACGAACACCTAGGCTCCTTTTCTAGGCAAAACAGGACACGCTACACGGGCCGATATCGGCGGACGGCCAAGTAAGGTTACAGAAAATCTAGTATGGAGTGACGTTGACTTGTCCAGCCCCCATGCTTCTGACACGTATCCACACGGGCAGAATCACGCGTCGGCCGGCATGCAGTCGGGCCGATATCGGCCCGTGTAGCGTATCCTATATAATAATACATTACCTATAATACGCGTCACATAAGTTTGTGTCTCTGAACTTAGCCTCAATTCGAATCCCGCCCACCCGTCGAACCCCTATGACACCTTTGCAACGCTACTTGTATAAGTAGCTAACATCAGAGACGCTAACTTACGTGGTGCGTACCGTACTCACCTAGGGCGGTAAAACGAAATGTCCCAGATCGCAGGTATTTGACGCACGAGCCAAAGGAAAGGACGTTAGATATGCGATCGGAGGCTTTCTTTATTACCGTCCGTGGTGAGTTAAAATAATTTTAAACGTGATACATAAAAAACGCAAAAGCATTGGTCATTTTCTAATCGGGCTAAAAAATCGTAAACCTAAATGATATTATGTAACGCATAAGGATCGATTTAAAAAACTTAGTCAAGTATTTAATTCCATTGTGCAAAGAAAATTAGTCAGATAAATTAGTTCAATTATATGCATGGTAAAAAAAATCGTTACATAATGGAACCAATTTCTGAAATGTAACTAAAGCCCTTAATAATGTACTTTTTTAAACCCATATGTAAACAGAATAGGTTTACATTTATTACTAATTATTACAAGTCTATTGCGACACCATGTAACATTCACCATACAGGAAACAATCTTTTCAGAATGGAGACACTTACATTTGTCTCTCTCTTCACATTATGAGTGAGTGAAAGACGAGACCGAGTCGTACATTCATGTGACCGCAATGGGCGTGTGTCTGATACAGTAGCACCTGTGCAGAAATTAAAATGCCCTGTCACTTACGTATGTCAACTTATTGCACCAACGGCGGAAAGCCGTCGCCCGGCACTATTATGAAAAAAAAAAAACCAATCAACATTTCTAATATTACTTAACGCTGCGGTTGTGGAATGAGGTCCCTGCCAAGGTTTTCCAGGGAGACGATAGGGCTATAGTACAGGGTAGGTGTGTACATTTTTGTAACGCCCATGGAGTTGCAGGCGTCCATAGGGTTCGGTGACCCCGCTTCCGGTCAGGCGGGCGTTTTATTAATCTTGTGTCTTCGAGGTTAATAATAACTTAACAATTATACTGAAACTAGCGCCCCGCCGCGGCTTCGCGCGGGTACTATATTATACATATAAACCTTCCTCTTGAATCACTCTATCTATTAAAAAAACCGCAACAAAATCCGTTGCTCAGTTTTAAAGATTTAAGCATATATAGGGACAGACAGCGGGAAGCGACTTTGTTTTATACTATGTAGTGATAGTGGTGATCACTGACAACCATAATGCTATAGTGAAGCGAAAATTAGGTACTCTTTGACATAGTCTGTAGTATTATGGGTACTACATTATACATGACCATTTAAAAATAATATGCATGAATCACATATCTCCACTTTCAATGATTATTACCACATTTCAAGGTATTATTCCCTTGAAGTAAGAAAATACATCACCATGTATTCTTTCCACCATGAACTGAGTGCCAAAATGTGGTCTTTTCGTTTGGTAATAAATTGGTGTTACCCTATAACGACAATCTCTGTTTAGCCCAATGCTTAGCTGGTAGAGAATGCTATTGTACATTTCTGTATTTTGTGCAATCAAGTGTAAATAAATAAAAATAATAACCCGGAAACAGGCACGCCATTGAGTAAAATGTTTAAAAAAAGTCTCCTAGCTTGAACCTACTAAGTATTTAATTTATTTGACATGTAAACGTCATAAAATGGACTTCTCGCGTGACGAAAGTATTTAATCACTCGAAAACAAATGAAACTGGTGCACGAATAATTTCACTTGTCGCGCGACATTGCTTCCTCACGTTCACATGCCATCAATTTACACACACCTCATACTCAATGGCGCCTTTGGTTCCTATGTCCATAATAACATGGTAAACGTATGTAGCCGTAGTATAAACTGCCGGAAGCATAATGCTCTCTTTCACACTCGCGCGGTCTGAGCAAGTGTGAAAGAGACGGCCGTGAAATGCATGCGTGCTAGTGGGACAGATCGGCGTTCGCGCCGGGGAATAGATTGCTCATCTTCAAGGCAATATGATCGAAGGCCACTGTGACAACACAATGTGCAACTATTCTAGCATACCATTATGCTCTAACACTATCGAACAAACAGTACCTCGAAAAATACTCGCACGGATATAGAAATAAATTAAGGAAAAAATATCACGAAAATTAAATTCATGTGGCAAATAATATGGCATCAGATTTTAAGTACTTTTATAATAAAAGTAAAAAGTAAGACTACTTGCGTCGCAAGCTTAGATATAAGTGGAGTAAAAAGTACTCCTTATTGCATTTAAGACTCTATAAAGGTATTGGAAGACAGAAATCATCGCTAAAATTAAAGGAAACGAATGGCTCATTTAACCGATCGGAAAACGTCCAGCGCGATTGCCACTTGTTGACATTATTAGATCATCAATTCATCGATGACGAACGTTCTCATTTTAATACATGCTAGAATTACTTGAAACTTGGCATAGACAATAGGATCCGTCATATCAAGGTCGGAAACTAGACTCTGTTAGATTCGAGCATCCCAGGTGGCAACCGTTAAGAAAATCGTGCCGAAATTTAGACCTTGTGTAAACAAGCCTTTAAGCCTAGCATGCTCGCTCGGACGCTTCCTATCGACAATGATACTCGCCCAATTGCAAAGTACGGCCATACTTAAACAAAAGCAATGCGACTCTTACATAAAGAATGTGGGGAAACTACTTGGAAAATACATAGTTGAGCTGTTGCCTAAAGGCGTGAACATTTTCGAGTCAAAGAAACCAACCTTTTATAATTTAGAGAATTGAGTTGAGGATCAGTGAAACATTTTTAACATCCGAAATCTCCCATTATTTATTTAAAGTTACTGGCCGATATAGCCAAAATAAAATATTACAAATCTAATTACACTAGTCTAGAACTAAAATGGACAAACACATATCGTTACTAAGAGTGTACTTCTGTAGTTATTAAAAGTAACCAAAATGTGAAATCGATCGTAGCCCGATCAACGAGGGAGCTGGGGCGGTACGATTAAAATTCAAGCTCGCATATCTCCATCTCTCTCGCACTTATATTAGAGCGGTAGAGATGAAGCTATACGAAATTTTTTCGTAGTAACACCTATGGACCCAACAATAATACCATCCACGAAATAACGCAGAATGATCAAGTATAGCAAGCACGTAGATTGAAACGACAAATAATCCAATTATATTTTTGGATGATTTGTTGGTTTCTACGTGTGTACACATACTCTACATTATCATACTGTAGGCTATCAAGGACGGATGGTCACTCTGTCGGGGTCTCCGTACAAAAATCGTCGCCGACGAGACATAAAAGTCGCATCCACATGGACGACCCGGGCTCATTTAATTTCAAAATTGACTAGATATCTGTGTGCATAGGAATCGTATATAAAAATAGCTAAGTAAAGGAACCGATGCGCTGAAAAACCCGGCACGAAACGACCTACCGCTAAGTTATTGCCACCAGCGAAACGATTCTAAAAACTGTACTTTCAAATTATTTAGGTAAAGAGTACACGATAACACGCCTAAACTTTTGTACAATTTGTACAATCGCCACCGTAAAAAACCATCAGTCGAGAAACCTAAACGACTCTAACTAATAAAACGCCGATCTCATAACGAACCTCACATGCATACAACGAAAATCACTAACAAAATATTTTGATCTCTCTTCACTGGTATAATTAAATACGTTTTAAGTACGGGACATCGGCCGGGCGGTCCGCGAGGCTCGCAGGACCGCGACCGGCGCGCCGGCCATCACTTGCCCGGCGCGCACGGGTGGCCGGCGTGCGGCGTGCCGGGCGGTCCGCGGGGCTCACAGGGCCGCGACCGGCGCGCCGGGCACGCGGCGGGCGCGCGCCGGCCATCACTTGCCCGGCGCGTACGGGTAGCCGGCGTGCGGCGCCGCCGCGCGGGACCCCGTCGCGTACAGCTGCTGCTGGAAGTTGTGGAACTGCGCCGCGTAGTTGGGGTCCGCCGTCGAAGGCACCGCGAACGACTGGCCCTTGAAGCCCGGCCCGGGGCCTCCCATGGAAGGCGGTAAAGGTTGTGCGCTGCCCATCCTCACATTACCGGGCATGCCGCCCTTGACGCCCCTGAAGTTGGGTCCGCACATGGGGTTAGGGCCGGGGTTCCCGAAGGGGTCGCCGGCCATTTTGGGCGGCGAGTTGAAGCCGGCGGGGTAGTGCGGCATCCGCAGCATGCCGCCGGGCGCCCTCATGACCCCCCGCATGCCGCCGTCCATGTCCATGCCGCGCGGGAAGTACTGGACGCCTTTACTGCTGTCCATCTGCATCGGGTTGGTGACTCGCTGGAGGAAGTCTAAGCTGGGAGGTCCCCGGGGGCCCGAGTTGCAGGGCATCTGAGGCCTGGTCGGTAAATACTGTATCGTGTTGGGTGCGCTCGCTTTGACCTGTACATTGGCGCCGTTGAACGGGGGCATTTTTCCTTGCCCCATCCTTGGGCCCATCATGGAGGAGTCGGGGCCCATGGGGCCCATAGGGCCGCCCATGGGGCCACCGCCCATCTTGGGGCTGAGGTTCATGTCCGGAGGGAAGTCGCCGCCCATCATGCCTTCCATGGGCCCGCCCATTCCAGGGCCGCCCATGGTGTCCATGTGGCAACCTAGAAGGATATTCGTCATTGTTAATAATGTTTGGATAAGCTGTGTTGAAATAAGATACAAATTATATGCATTTGAAAAATGTGAAGGTGAGAACTGTAACAGGAGCAAATATTGAAAAGGACGCTTCCTTAGAGCATCTGCAGTAACCCCTTGTGTACAATTTTTTATTAGGTATTTGTTTTTATTTCGGAGAAATATTGATCTAAAGTTATGACCTCCCGAGACCAAAGCACAGCAGTCAATTCAGATGATATGCATGCATGTTACTGAAATAGCATATTAATATTAATATTATACTTAATCTAAATTTTATAAAATCTATTGATAACTATAATTTTATATGTAGCTCCTTCACCCAGATTTAGATTTATTTATTTCATAATATACAATTTACAATATAAATTAAAGCTAGCTTAATCTACCCATTCGGCTGCGTCCACATCAGATGAGAATAAATCAAGGGATTTCCCAGCGTATTGCGTTTTGGACAGTCATAGATGATGTGGTGGATGGACTGCACAGGTGCTCCGCAATCACATGCCGGTGAAGTTCGCCAGCCACATGTGAACATATAATTCCCACAGAGTCCATGTCCGGTTCTTAAGTCTGTTCAACTAACACCACTCCCTTCTGGGGGCCGAGGAGTCGCTGGGCTTTTGCGTAGGATCGTAGTTTTTCACGTCGGCCCTAGGAGGATTTGGCTTCCATTCGTCCTTCCATCTTTTATTTATCTCGAATGGTTCTCCCTTCAGATGTTGCGCTGTCTGGTAGGGTGGGTGTCGAGACTTCAGACGTTGCCGAGGAGGGCACAGAAATTCCTGGCGAACCGGTAGGTTGTGGTTATTCGCGATGTTCTCCGTCTCATTCAACAGAGCCTGTTGCCTTCTGAGATGTGGAGGGGGTATGTGGCTTAATGTTGGCAGCCACTGGGCGGGGGTCAACCTGTATCGTGCCGGATATGCAGCGCATAGTTTTACGCAGCTGAACATCAACCTTTTCCGTATGAGCACTGTTGAGTCAGACCGGAGTACAGTATTCCCCTGCAGAATAGACCAGGCGTCCCGTTGGACGCAGAACGTCTGCACTAGCTCTAGCCCAGGATGTACCTGTCAATTTCTGCATGATGTTGTTGCGGGTTCCCAGTTTTTTGTTTAGTTTGCTGAGGTGGGCGCGGTAAGTTAGCGAACGATCAAGCGTTACACCAAGGTACTTAAGTTGCGGGTTGTATGCCAGGACTCTACCATCGAAGGTCACCTTGGGACTGTATGTGGCCAGTTGGTTATTTAAGTGGAAAGTTGATACCTGAGTTTTGCTAGTGTTTGGAACTAGCCTTCACATTTTTAGGTATCTGTTGACTGACTCTAAGTCTCGGGTGAGTTGCTCCTCTGAAACCTTGAACGTTATGTGTTGGTGGGTAAGGGCGATATCCTCAGCGCAAATGAATCTTCTGGAGGTCGTATTAGGCAGGTCGTTAGTGTAAAGGTTAAAAAGCAGAGGTGCTAACGTCGAACCTTGTGGGAGACCATTTTGTAACTTTCTGGCCCGACTCTGTTTATCTCCGAGGTAAACAACAAACTTGCGATTGCTAAGCATGTCACTAATCCGTCGACGTGGCACAGCTTTCATCAGCTTAAATATCAGACCCTGGCGCCATACTGTATCATAAGCCGCGCTCAAGTCCACGAAGACAGCAGTCTTGAATTGTTTTTGGAAGCCTGCTTCTATATGTGTAGTAAGGGACAGTACTTGGTCAGTGCAATTTCGACCGCTTCTGAACCCCGCCTGTTTAACTGGGACGACATTATCGATGAGCGGGCCAATCCTACTAGCTATTAATTTTTCCAGTAGTTTGTAAATGCAGCTGAGTAAGGCGATTGGTCTGTAACTTTTTTCATCATCAGCTGGTTTTCCAGGTTTAAGGACAGCAATTATTTTGGCATTAAAGTTTGGAGGGAGTTTGTTTCTCGCTAGTATGTCTGAAAAGAATGCTGCCAGCCATGATATGCACTTTGGAGCAAGATGCTTGATAAATTCATTATATTATATACCATCCTGCCCGGCTGCTTTACCTAAGGAGAGTTGCTTGATTGCGACTGTTGTCTCGGCTGTTGTAAATGGTTTTGAGAGATTCTGGTCTACCGAGAGGGTATGTTTTAGGTTTTGGGCAAGCTTCTTGGTGCTTTTGGTGAAGGCTCGATCTCCTCTGACGCGTGACGTTTCTACAATGCGGCTAACTATCGAGTCAGTCAATTTTTGAGACGAGTCGTGACTTGTACTCCCAAATTTTGCCTGTTAATTTGTTAAGCGCCCCACAAGCATTTCGGCTTGATGTTTTGAAGTTAATTTTTTCGACACGATGTTACTCATGTCCGCAGGAATTGCCACCAACACCCTGCACGTGTCCCCTGGGTGGCGCTAAACGAGTAACAACCTTTCGGCTGCTGTACTGTTGCCAGTGAACAACCTCACAGCAAATTAACCGAGTCGCTAACTCCTTTGAGGTAACATCATATTGAAATGACTCATAATACATTTTGCATTTTGGTTTTAAAAATATATTTTTAATAAGATAAGAAGATAAAAAAATACTTATGTCACCCCGGAAGGATAAAAAATACACGTAAAATTACTGTAAAGAAAAAAATGTTTTTTTTTTCAATTGAAACCACTTGCTCACAATCTCAATAATCTATCGTTTAATTTATTGCTCCTGTTACAGGGCCCACCCTCTATAAGCTACGAAATACAAGACAAACAATCTGTTTCAACAAATATTGTAGGAATTAAATCAGCGTTTTCTGACATTTAGTAATGTATTTAAAAATCCGCAGTAAGCTCGGCCGAATTTCATCTTCCCATACAAACGTAGTTAAGCTCTCATTTTAAAACTACCTATTGGATTGTGACGAAACTTTGCATATACAATGATATGAGGTATATCTATGTCTGTGATTAGTTTATATGCTTCCAGTTTATAAAACGAAATAAAGCAAAAACAAGTTTTGTATGAAAAACTTAAATTCGCTGTATTTTTTTACTATGGTATGTGAAGCTATATAAACTAATTACAGACATAGATATACCTCATGTCATTGTACATGCAAAGTTTTGTTACAATCCAACACGTAGTTTTAAAATGAGAGCGTAACTACGTTTATATGGAGAATCGAGCTTAGTGCGGACTCTTAATTGCATTAGCTTTAAGACGAGCGACATGGCGACTTTTTGCAGCGATACAAACGCACGCTTTACGATCACGCGACTGTTTCTCAACACTAGCCATAATGGGGTATTTGACAACAGTGAAAATAATTTGTTTCTTAATTAGCAACGAGATAAAAATTACGAAAAACTCGGAAACTTCATTTAAGTTTGCTATTTTAAGATTTTTCAATCCATAAAAACTATCAATAAGGACGTTGTTTGATTGTGACGTCACAAGCAAGTAATCCTTGCAAATTCCATACTAACCATGGACCTATAATACTCAGGACTGGCTATACGTGATGCCACAGCGAGGGACGGAAAGGCTCCTATGCAGCTAAATTAAGAACTGGTCTTAAAATGGCTGATGACTTGCCATAAACAACCTACTTCATTTGAACGGGTAATGGTTTATGTGCCGCAACTTCATACTAAATCAGTTGTGGCAAATAAAATAAAAAGTGGAACTATGACAAGGACAATTAATGATATTTCCCTTTCTGTCACACTTATCGAGATTTGTATGCTACCAGCTCGCTCGCACGTGGTATTATTATTACCATAGCTTGTCCTGAGTAACATAGGTCCATGATACTGACGGAGCGTTTTTGACGTTTCATAAAAATTAGCTGATTTTACTTTTGTCAAATACCGTAATCACCCGTCACAATAACCTGCATTGATACTGTATCGTGATTATATCACTGCAAGTATTCGCCGTGTGCTTTTTAATAATAATAATAATTCATTTATTTAAAACGTATTTCACAGAATGATGACTTATAATATTATATTAAGGGATGAATTTTACAAGGGCCTAGTTAGGATACCCTGTGTTTCAGGCACTAGGAAAGATCAGTATGTATAACTATTATTTAAACATAAACTTGCAAACCATAAAAATATTAACATTTAAATACAGAACTAAACTTAACATCATTACAAAGTATTTCGTAACTGTGGTGTATGTAGGCTAGCCCTAATACAAACGCACCACATCACTAGTGATGCTCTGTCTCGCTCTCTCCAAAGATGGCGTCTGTTAATATAGATCTGTAATTTGTGTGCTCTGTGCTGCAATAAAAGGTGATTAAATAATTCGCGGGTTTTATTGAGACACTACAAGTAACTAAATCAAAATTCATTTTAGAACAATAAATAGGTTCTCTGTGTCTACGTAACAATATTTTTTGGAGGGCATGTCGGAGAGTTTTATTCTGTGTAAATCAGGGTTTCTTGAAGTGTGGTCCATGGACCCCTCTGGGGTCCGTGACATGATTGCTAGGGGTCCACGGCTATACTTCATTCACTCTTAACGTAGGTATAGACACATGAAACATGAGATATATTAAAAAATATATATATTTTGAAATTCTGAAAGTGGTCCATGCCTAACAAAAGATTGAGGCCCCTGGTGTAAATGTATTATTCTGATAGACTTCAAAAACTCACCTAAATCATTCATCATCATATGCGGATGCCCGTGCGGATGCATCGAGTGATGGTGCTGCATATGATGCGGGGGCCCGCTGCCGAAGCCCATGCCGCCCCCGTTGGGCCCCAGGGGCCCCGGGCCGCCGCCCACGGTGTTGGTGAGCTGCTGCGACATCTGCGCCAGCGAGGAGATGGGGTCGAAGGAGGCGGTGGACGTGCAGGGCCCGTTGGGGCCCTGGTTGGGGTTGATGGGCACGTTGTCGGGCCGCGAGTGGCACGCGCCCGGGAAGGGGCCCGCCATGCTCGTGTTGGGCCCGGGTAACGACTGTGGGAGACAGACGGACACATTGGGGGTGACTCATTGTAATAATCACTGAGCATCTGTTGAGGAAACACAAATACGATTAGCTATCCCTTTAAGGGGCTCCTAGCTGCCAATGACCTTCGATCTATAACTGTCGGTTTATTTGTGTTTTTTATGGTTTATCGTATTAACAACAACGAGGTTTACCGAAATAGTATCCCATATTTACTTCAAACCTCACAGTTTTCGGGATATATGGCACCAAACTTTGGCAATTTCAGGCCAAAAAACCAGTTTTATGGACGTAACTTTTGTGAAAATGAGTATAAAATAAAAATCTCTCTTGGGTTGTTAGAGACGTCAATAAGGAACAGTTATATGTAGATTTCATATATAAAAGTGCATGAACAACATAATAATATCGAAAACAGAGCTTTTTTGGACCATGTTTGAATAAATCATAAAAAAATAAATATTAATTATTTTCAAAAAAACTCTCGTGCAAATGTAGATAAAGAACTAAACAACCGATAGGTGTTTGTTCCATAAATATATCTATAGTTTTGACGGAGGAATATCAATTCAAAACTCGTCAAAACTAGCCAAAAAGCGCGTGGAGCCCCTTAACGGGCAAAGTAAAAATGAATTCATAGTTCAATTCTCTTGCTATTGTGTATACCCCAAACATTCTGGATAGTATTTTTTGACATGAAATTTAGATTGTGCCCTATAAAGGTTCCACAAAACAGTTCGTCCGTTAAAATATACGTATGAAAGTTTGACAAGTATCTATAGAATTACTCATGTTGGCACAATATTTAACGTTGATCGACCTGTAATCGTTAGTTAGTGCGACCCGCCCTAAGGAGCTAAACAGACTGCCTGTGCCTTTCCTCTAGGTGCGGTCTTATCTCCACAGTGAGTAAATAGAAATTACGTCGAGTATTCCCTGCTCGTCCAAAACCTGGCCGGCCGGATTTGGCCAAGTTGCGGAGTGACAACTGACAAAAGTGTTCTTACGTCACTGTTCCCTGCCATGGAGTCTTCATCATCAACCCCATCCGGCACGCTTCGGAGACAGGAGGCACTCTTGGCACGGGAGACGAAAAGGACTCACTTTACAATATCAACTCTAGATACCCGTGTGGTGTCGGGTTAGAATTTCACCACCCCCTTTCTTCCCGTGGGTGTCGTAAAAGTCGACTAAGAGACCAGGGTTGAAGTGTGTTGCGGGCGATGGGCTAGCAACTATATATCACTGCAATATCAGATTTTGTCGATCTTTTATACATTTATGCTAAAAGTGGCGCTGGAATATACGTTTTATGTGCTCTGCCTACCCCTTTTGGGAATAAAGGCGTGAATGTATGTATGTATTAAAATGGGACAAACTACGGTAAAGCCCCGCTCCGTCTTCTTCCTCACAAAATGTACAATCGATGGCCGCCGGGGTGGTGCAGTTCCCGAGCGGCGACCACGCGAAGAAACGCGCAGTGCGGGTAGACCGTCCCCAAGGTACCGCACGTCCAGCACAACTCGCTGACAAGTCGCTTCGCGCGCGACTGAGCGTCTCCTGTCTCATTCACACCGTGCAAGAGGAGGGTGGACCTTTCTCGACTCGCGTCGCGGCGCTTTGTCATCTCCTGTTGTGATCATCATCATATCAGCCGAAAGACCTCCACTGCTGGACATAGGCCTCCCCCAAAGAGTGCCACAATGACCGGTCCTGCGCCACCCGCACCCAGCGTACTCCCGCGACCGCTGCGCCTTCCGGTACGTGGTCGCCACTCGAGAAACTTTCCGCCTCAACGCCCATCGGTTCTACGTGAAATGTGCCCCGCCTACTACCACTTAAGTTTAGCGATTTGGAGGGCCATATCGGTTACCTTGGTTTTGCGATCGCGCAGAGAAACTCCCAGCATAGCCCTCTCCATTGCCCTTTGGGTGACTTTGAGCCTTCTTATGAGGCCCATAGTAAGCGACCACGTTTCCGTGCCATACGTGATCATTGGCAACACACACAGACACTGCTGAATATCGCTTTCGGCTGATACGATTTATTTGGTTGAATATACATTGTAGTATTATGAAGGGGATATCGGGATCGGAATAGCACCTAGACCGGTACCGGCGCTACTGCACTGCCGACCCCGCGGCGGCGCCCGCCCGGCTGCCGCGGCGCTCTCCGACCGAGCCATGGCGGTGTAAGCACACACATACACACTCGACGGGGCCACCTGTACGGAAGAGGCGTCAGAAACCTTGCCCACCAAATACAACCCAAAAGTGCTGGCGCAGAAGGCAACGGGAAACCACCGCACGACGATTGACGTGACGTGACCACGACCAGGGCGGCGCTCGGCAATGCTGCGCTGATGCGATGATGAAACTGTAACAGTAGCCGCTTACGTCATTGTTCCCCGGCATGGAGTCGTCCCCGGTGGGGCCGCCGCAGCCGCCCTTGGCGCAGGAGCCCGCGGCGGGCGGCGCGTACGGGCCCTGGCTGAGGCTGTCCCGCTGCGGCGTCTTCGAGGGGTCCTGCGGCCGGTTCGATGACGGACTCGGCCTGGATTTCTCGTCTAATCAACAGGGAACATTATTAAACTATTTAAAGTAATTGAAACACAAGCTGGACTGATGACCTAAAGGTCCTGGGAGTCCGCCGGATGCTGGTATTTGACACTCCTAAGCCTCCGTATGTCCAGCAGTTTCGGCTGATATGATGAAGTAATCGAAAACCAAACCAGCACGGCTTTCTTCGCGCGACTTTATTCGCGGCGCAGAGTTATTTTAAAACGACTATCGAATTTCCTCACTACATGCACTAGTCACACACACAAATCTTGTACTATTTTTGCACTTAAACCTACAATATAATGATTCGCTTGTCCTTATCCCTTTACTTGGGGTATCATGTTTTTTTCTTCCATACCTCTCTATCCCCCGTCAACTCATCACACACATCCTTCCTATTCATATCGTCTCTCACGCAGTCCATCCACCTTTTTCTTGCTCTACCTCTTCTCTTACAATCCTCCAGATTCATACTTAATGCCCTTGTAGTATCATGACTATCGGCAACTTTTTAAAAACACCAACTAAATGACACTAACTCACAATACATTTTCTACATAGTTAAATACGTGAGAAGTAATATGCACCAATTTCCAATAAAGGTATCAAAAAGTATGCGGCGTGCTCAGATGAATAAGAACAAATTGGCCACGACATGTTGTCGTCTTATGAAAACAATTTCTGTTGTAGGGCCAGGTATCTACAATAAATTACCCTTCGAATTGAAAGAAATAGAAAACGATGCGACATTTCTTAATAAACTAAAAAAATGGCTGTATGACAAATCTTTCTATAATATTAGTGACTATTTCTAATATGTTGTAATAATAATAATTGTATAATTTGTATCATTGTAGAACATTGAAATTTTGTAATTTATAAATATGACCTAATTAGAAAAATCAAATTAACTTGACATAGTAACTATTATAATTTATATTATTTTTGACATGTAAAATTTTATATTTTATCAATAAATGAGTATGAGTATGAGTATCATCCCTCCGCATAACATGTCCATACCACCGTAGGCGATTGGCTCTCAGCTTTTCAGTTATGCTGGGTGCTACTTTCAGGCTTCCTCTTATATACTATTCCTTATAAGATCCATTCTCGTCACGCCACACATTCATCTGAACATTCTCCGTAACATGCAATCTCGTTTCATCCGTCATCTTTGCGGCCCAACATTCCGATCCATACATGACGACAAGTCTTATAATGGTCTTGTAAAATTTGCCCTTCAGTCGAAGGGGGATGCGATGAGGCGGTCGTCGCAGATTGTTCCCATAACCTGTCGCCATTTCATCCGTCCTGCGCTAGATATAAAAAAATAAATTTGGTAATGTAGACTATATGTGTCTATATGTCGGAGGCTACTTTTATCCCGGATATCATGGCCCAAGTGAGGGTTTCAAGCTTGTAATTCCTCTCTACGCGAGGATTGAGCCGCGTGGAGAAACTCAATACTCAATCATTTATTGCATTCCACAATGTTAGTTTACAAGGTTTTAGGTAAACTTAAGTTTTAGTTGCTAAGTGATGAGAATAAAACTTAATTGTGGACCCTGTTGGGCACCGCAAAATTAGTGAAGAGAAGACGACTTACATACTTATGTAAAGTTCTGCTTTTTATAATTTCTATATTCTGTGCAATGTTCAAATTATATTTCAAATTATAAAGAGCATTACATTTAAATATCAAAATTTGTTTATTGCACAATCTAGTTATCAATATCAAGGGATATCCTATTGGTGCGTTACCTTGTCCACATTTGTTCCCTTGCGAAGTTGGAGTTTGCGGGTTGTTGAAACCTGGACTCTGTTCTAGCGAGAACCTTCCCGCCCGCTGTTCTGATAGCGAGGAGTGTGGTTCAGGCGTGCCGGGCATCATGCTGTACAAAAAAAAAACACATTTTTACTCATAGGGTAAACCCTGATTGTATCGCAACTGTCAATGCAGTCGGAACACCTAGCTACCTAAACTATACCTTACCTAAACAATACATACGACATACAAATGTGACGTGTGACTTTTCTGCAACTTGAAATAATATTTGACATTTGATTCTAATCTGTTCCCAACGTGTCTTTTCTGTGTACTTTCTATGATTTCAAACACAATCCTTGTATTGTCTATGAATAAATAAATGAAATGAAATAAAACAATTTAGAAGTATCAATGAAATGCTTCAAAATCTCTTTTATAGTTCTAGTTCTAGTCAGGCTTTACAAAACGACTTGTGGCGGGGTGGTCACAGTCGTCGCGGCAACTTGACTAACGACACCAGCCCCCCTAGCGCACTAGGTTTTATGTCCGACGTAAAGCATTCGTCCCTCTTGCACTCGCATATTTGCCAGAATGGGACGAATGCTTTATGTCCGACATAAAACTTAGCGCACCCCCCGAAAAGTGGATGGTGACAGTATTAGAACAGAAGAGATACGGTGACACAGTAATTTATTTCTAAACTCCCCACTTTCAATCTTTTTTTTTTGATGTTCAGGTGTACATCATTTCAGTAGGTTAACTTTTATTACAGTGATAATACATATACATTCACGCCTTAATTCCCAAAAGGGGTAGGCAGAGCACATGAAACGTATATTCCAGCGCCACTTTTAGCATAAATGTGGGTATAAAAGATCGACAAAATGTGACATTGCAGTGATAGGTTGCTAGCCCATCGCCCACAACAGACTTCAACCCTGGTCCCTTAGTCGACTTTTACAACACCCACGGGAAAAAAGGGGGTGGTGAAATTCTAACCCGACAGCACACGGGTCAGATAATATTATTGTAATAAGTATAAATTTGGCAAAAAATTGCAGACTTAAATTATGTTCGGCGTTTTTTTCTTAACAGACAACTCCGTTTGTTAGTTTTCGACTCGTAAAAGTACAGTCAAGTGCAAAAATATATATCGAAGAATCCTCTCATAAATATGTACATATTTTTGAGTACCAAGTACTTACCAACGCTGTCAACCATCAAATTCGTCCCACAGCTCAATGTGAAGCTATGAATCACAATAAAAAATCGGCTAGACGCAGAAAACATGCAACCTACCCAGCAGGTGATTTCTGATTGGAACTTGATTGCGGCGTCTGCGTCTGCGCACCGCTATTGGAGGGCGGCCCGTTGTCCTTCAACGACGTGTTCGGTTGCTTCTGTATCGTCAGCTCTTGACCTGCCAGTCAAAAACAAAATCAGCACACTCCCCATACAACAACACGGATGGACGAGAATGATAGACAATTAGCCATAGAGTAATGAAGGACACATGTTAGCACATTTTCACCAACCACCACCATATGAAAACAAGGTGATTTAACGAAAAACAACACAAAAGAACACTTATATAATAGTTGTTGATATAAATTGGCTAAGGTTTTAGCCAAGTTATAGCTGGAGTAGTGCTGAAGAAAACATTTAAAGCGAAACAGAAATGTTTGAATAGCCGCATTCAGAAATAACTAGAATAATAAGCCATTTGCTAATTTTGTAAGGCGAAGTGAATCCATTTCTTTGCTCGCGAGTGTATTTGAAAGTGAATGTATAAGAACAATGAATGGAATTGAATATGTGCTTTGTGATCACAGAACAGATTCATTTACTGTTAATGAATATCATCGCAACACGACTATTTTTGTAACAATTTTTTTTTACATCATTTTAATTTTGGCGCACTAATTAACCGGCTTGCGCGCGGCCTAATATGGAGCTAGTTAATTTTCCTTTTCTATGTTTTGTTGTTGTGTAGTTACATTTTGTTTGTTTGCCGAAATGTTGTAAATACCCAAATTAATAATCTAAAGTCTGGCCAGGGAAATATGAGCCTTATTTATATGGCAACAGTAATATCATTGTCGAATGTCTTAAATTTGTATGATGACCTAATCTTGGTACTTGATATGGTAACTAAGAAAGTACCTGTTCCATAATAACTTGGGACTGTTTTGCTTTGCTTTTCAAGGGGATTAAAGGGTGGCTTACTGCTAATATTATTTACATTGAAGAATATCAGAATATCATTATTATGCCTCGTCAATATTGAAATTTTGTAGAGTGGTTTTGATTATTCTTCTTAAATATAAAGTAGAACGAATTTAGAGTTTTAATTGATATAACTTTACTTCCTTATGCTTGATCAGTTGTATTGTGACAATTGAAGACAAACAATCATTACTCAAGATAATTTTATCGCGTTATACACAGTTGCAACAGGCTATTTTTATAAAATAACAAAAAAAAAAAATTCTCCACAAGGGCACTTTTACATGTCAAACGGTAATATACAATAAAATATTAATAATCATACACAATGATAATTAAAAAAAAAACATTAAAGATCGATATAAACGGTTAACAAACGAAATATCACTAAGTACATAAAAACAAAACAAAATTGCAAAATATGACCATTACATTCGATAACTTTGCCGCTCTTTTTTAAGTATAAAGTAGAATGAAGTCAAAGAGTTTTATTTGATATAACATTACTTCCTTCTGCTTGAACAGCTGCATTGTGTCAATTGAAGAAAAATAATAATTGTTCAAGCATAATTTTATCGCGTTACAGTGTTGCAACACGCTGTTTTTTTTAAATTTGCCGCTCTTTTGTAGGCTCATTTTTCTCTGGCCAAACTATTATATGTAGTATCATTTAATATATACTATTTACTATCTTGTGGTTGCGAAATGAGCGACAGAAGCCGCCTCCCTAGCCATAAACAACAACCCCATGATCAGCACCTTCTGCATACAGCCGTTTTTAAAACAATTATTTCTGTATGCGGCAAAGCTAAACTGTTACCTTCAAACTGGTTGAGATAAGATATTTGCTGCGGCGAAGGCACGGGCATCAGACTCGGTTCCTTCCCGTGATTCCCGGCTTGCTGGTTCTTCTGTTGCTGGGCCGCCAGACATTGTAGCGTTCGCACAAACACGCCATCATCCAACTTCTCTAGTATCTCTTTGCGGGCCAACGTTTGTTCCAACATTTGCCGGGGTTAATATTCGTTCACACGTTGGGATTTCAAGCGTCAAGCGTTTTGCGGGGGGAGGGGGGGAAAACAAAAAAATACGCAT
This sequence comes from Epinotia bilunana, assembly GCA_947049275.1. Taxonomy (NCBI): domain Eukaryota; kingdom Metazoa; phylum Arthropoda; class Insecta; order Lepidoptera; family Tortricidae; genus Epinotia; species Epinotia bilunana. The sequence continues at coordinate 7,458,973 of OX346275.1, read as the reverse complement.
TACAACTACAGAAAACAGAAATGCAAAAAAAAAAAACGGTATAAAATCGTCGTGGTTGGGAAAATGTCTAACAGAGATATATGCATGCTCTATGTCTATCTATGGCTTCTCGGTAACAAACATGCGTTGCGACTGCTAAACTTACCTATAGTCATAGCAGCGTTTATAAGAGAACGAATCATATGGTCATACTTATAAAATTCTAAAGAGGCAACTCATTCTACGGAGTGTCATGTCCATAACTATACGTTTCTTAATTTGTATAGTTGAAATTTTCTAAACTAAGCTCATGAATGCCTTTGTGCGCGTATCAAATTTGCAAAAAAACATTAGCGCCACATAAAATGTTCATTGTATAATGAACTCTATCTTCTTATACAATAGATTCAAAATGGACTAACAGATAACAAAAACCCGCTCCCAGCAAGCCAGGTACAAGGCGCTATGGTAATTTGGAATCTATTGTAAAAGAAGATAAGAGTTCATTATTCAAAGAACATTTTATGTGGCGCTAATTTTTTTTTTGCGGTACGCGCGCATCTTGAATAGCCTTTGTTTGGACCACAAACAAAGGCATTCATGAGCTCAGTAGAATGGCCATTCATGAGCTTAGTTTAGAAAATTTCAACTATAACATTTGTACGTAGAAAAGTAACATGTACATTTTGACGCGACTCGGTGTAGTTTGAATCATCTTTATACCTGTGTGTATTGAGTGACATTGATGTACAGTCGGCCCATGAAAATGTTGAGCATACTTAGAACCTTGTCGTACCAAAATGGAAGGAATTACGTTTTGTACTCAAATGTCACAAGTATTTGAAACCTCCTCAGTTTAGGCATTAAAACTTTTAATGTTATTATATGACTGATAAATGTCATGTCAATGTCAATTTCCAAATGATATTCTTTCATATTAATATTCTGATGCGTGTGAAGAAGTAAAATTTCCAGAAGAAATGGAAAGAGCTGAAATTGTTGCCCAGTATCAAGCGGGAAATACAATTTCTGAGATATCTCGAAATTTGGGAGTAACTGTAAGTATTTTTATTTCTAAACTTAATTATATTATTTGGAGTTTGATTATCCTTTTCTGCCTTGTTGCCGTCATTTTCAACGTTATATATACTATTCTATTGTAGAAGTATACTAACAAGTATTTATTTCCAGCGCAATACCGTGAATCTGTGGGTGAGAAGATACGCTGACGAAGGGACGGTTCGTGATCACCGCCATAATAATTCAGGTCGACGGTCATGTTTGTTCAACGAGCAAAGGGCTCTTCTTCGAAATATCTATGGGGATGGATGTCTGGTGACGGTGTCGGTGAACTTTACTTCATACCCACACGGGATAATGCCAATGTTTACGTGGAGTTACTGGACGAAGTGATGCTGCCAACTGTCAGAAACGTATACCCAGAATCGGACTTTCCCCAAATAGATTTTATCCAAGACAATTGTCCCATACATACGGCACGGGTCACTCGGGAATGGTTCAGTCGACATCAGGATATTAAATCCATACCTTGGCCCGCAATGTCACCTGATTTGAACCCAATAGAAAACCTTTGGGGCTTAATGGTTCAACAGTGGGATCATCGCCATGAAAGAACCAAGGAAGCGACAGACACTGTAATGAGATTTGAGAGGAAATGCGAGGTACTGACATATGTCAACGTCTTGTCGGCTCAATGAGGGACAGACTACAGGCTGTTATAGACGCAGACGGCGGTTACACGCATTATTAAACATATATTTTGAATTTACTTTTATAATCAATATTAGACCTAATTATTTTACATAAATATTGGATTTTATTTATTAGGGTTCATTCACATTACTTAAATGAAGATAACTCATGTCATTTACCTATTTGAGGTCTCTCGACGTTTCGGATGTATCACAATATCGTCATCTCACATCCGACACCTCAAAGATGTAAATGAATACATTAATTACACGCAAATCGTGAAAGTCTAAATCAATATAAATATGAAGACATTGTTCAAATAAAAATAAGTAAATCCACGAGTCCTATTTTTCTGATCCAGAATAATTACAAATCACAGTAGAAGTAGAAGAAAACTAATTAGGTTTCCCGCTTTTTTGAATAGTTATATATTATCGTATTTAAAAAAGCGGGAACACTCATTCGTTTTCTGCTACTTCTACTGTGATTTGTAATCATTCTGGTTCAGGAAAATAGGACTTCCGTGGATTTACTTATTTTTAACCCCCGACGCAAAAGAGGGGTGTTATAAGTTTGACGTGTTTGTGTGTGTGTGTGTGTGTGTGTATGTCTGGCATCGTAGCTCCTAAACGAATGGACCGATTTGAATGCGGTTTTTTTATCCGAAAGCTGATGTGATCGAGATAGTTCTGAGCTACGTTTCAAAAAAATCGGTTTAGCTGTTTTTGAGGTATTGAACTTTGAAATTAAAATGTCGGGGCTTTTCAACTTTTCTAAGTTGTAGTTATTCTAATACCAAACATACCAATAACTAAACTTATAAATACCTACACAAAAAACACAAAAAGGACCGTTGTCTGGGATTAGATCCCGAGACCTCAATATTAGAAAGCAAGCAATTACTGACAACGCCACGAGGGGTCATACTTTGTTATTCGAAATTAACCTTCTCATTTGTGGCTTGCCAGTTTGACATTGTGTCGTGAAATATCTATTCCTAATTTAGTTAACTGCAGTCTGTCAACAGTTTCAACATCGCAGAACAGAGACAGAGATATGCAATGACAAGTCTACACTCTTTTGCATGAATGTCATAACAATGGGTTCTAAATTTAAATGGTTGACATCTTACCATCTCGCGCGTCACTCTCCCTTATAGTGATTTAATTTGACAAAGTTCTAAAGTGCTCAACATTATCATGGGCCGACTGTACTCATATTGATAAGTCTAGTAACAAATCAAGAGATTTTGGCATTGATAATCAGCGCACTGACTCCTATAGCCTCATATATATACATCAGAAAGAACCTGTCCACAAAAGGAAAAGTCATAAATGACTCCTATTTTTTCGTATTTGTTAATTCTAGAGTCTAATTTAATTGTTTGGAATCGAAGAGCCCGCCAAGCCCACATCATCACAAGTGAGGGACTAGATTTCGTAATCTTTCCTCTATTATGATTTATAAATCTTGTAAGTTATGACATGATATCCCACCATATTGTGAATGAAACTAGCGACCTAACTGCTGGTGTTTGCTATCTTAATTGAACCCTTATTACAAACTACGCAGGCTTGAGAACGAAACACTAGCAACTTAAGAGGGGAGTATACCTTTGGAATACCTCGTACCCGTCCATACAAAACGAGAAAACTTTTTCCACTTCTAAATATTTTCCAATCTCAATGATTTTTTAGTACGTTATTGACACAATGAAAGACCAAGGTTTATAGGGTTTCTTTTTTCAAAATTTGCAATAAATTCAAACTTATAGGCAATTTTTTTTAAAAGCGAAACCTGTAAACCTAGCTCATATTACGCTGAAGCGATCGCCATCAAAACCAAAGTGATTTGTTAAGGTTTAGTTAGTGGAATAAGTTTTCTCCCGAAATGGAAATTTCATATATAAAGTACCTATTGTCAGTCGCGAGCTGCTAGCTATACCTCCCTCTTAACAGTTCCTACACTAATCGCAGTCTATGTCCATCATAAAGAATGAATGAAAACGCGATAGTCCTAGCACTCCTAGGTCTGCATCTGCTATGCTATTGTAAGCCTTAAAGCTAGGCACACAGGGGCTGTACTGACCTGGCGCGTCCTGCTTGTTGGCGCCGGGCTTGCAGTGCGCGGGGCTGTTGAGGCCGGAGCCGGCGCGCGAGCCCTCGGCCGACATGGGCATCTGCACCGAGCCGTGCCCGGGGGACTGCGTGGCTGTGGAGGACATCTCATATTCATTCATAGATTCACGCCTTTATTCCCAAAAGGGATATGCAGAGCACATCAAACTGATGTTCCAGTGCCACTTTTAGCATAAATGTGGGTATAAAAGATCGACATAATGTGATATCGCAGTGATAGGTCGTCCACAACACACTTCAACCCATATAAACCACCGGTTCCTAAATAGGTACATCCCCCCACAAAAATACACATTTCACACGAGATATTTCTGGATGGATAGTTCGAGGGTGAAATGGGTAATTTCACCCGAGTTAAACACTACTTTTCATTTCGACTGTGAGAAAAGTAGAATACTGCAGGTACATTTTATAAAAGGTAAAACAACCAGTTAAAATACACATATTGACAACTTTAGAGAAGTTTAAAAAATATATCTAATAGTTTCAATTTTTTTATTTTATTAATTCTATAAATAAATGTACGGAATTTAATGTATTATGAACATGAAATAAATAAATAATAGTATATACCTAAATAAAATAATTACACATATATCCAACCTTTTCGCACTGGCCAGTTGCCACGGCCTACTAGATTGTAATCGAGGAGGCCGCGACGCGACCAATCTAGAAACGCAAAACGCATGGCCCCGTTTCGGCCCGAAACGTCAAGAAAAGAAAGTGTCATGGTATTATATAGCGGGGTAGCCGAAATTTATGTAATGTTGCTTTTCTATAATTACAATTTAAAAAAAAGACCAACTGTAAAAGGATTTTAATATTTACTTGTATGTACATTGGAATTAACCAGTCGATTAATGAATAGCTGAGTTTAGATACTTATATGTAGGTAAAGCTTTTATTTTAATAATATGATTCTCAATTATCTTCGACTCCGTGCATAAGGTTGCTCAGCTATTCATGAACCTTTGCGAACGTCCACATTTATGAACTCTACTGTACGGTCGAACGCTTCTTTTAACCAAGCAAGTGTAGGTACTCAGTACAAACGACAACACTGTTAACTGACCATCCTGTGTTTATATAGAACCTTATTACAATGCACTTAAGGTGCACCGAAGGTCAGTTAGCTGTGTTGTCGATAGTACTCACTACAACATTATGCTGAGTGTAGCCCCTTTTCAGCATCACACAATGTTAATGTCTCGTACGATATTGTATACGTTTTAAGTCTATTTTTTTAAGTAAGTTGTACACTGCCTGTACCTATGAATAAAATGATGTTAAATAAAGTTTTTCTATGTCTATATAATTACAAAGTGTGGAAATAAATCAATATTAGGGGACAATCTTACACAAATCGACCTAGCCCCATAGTAAGCTCAATAAGGCTTGTGTTATGGGTACTAGACAACGATATATTTGATAGATAGAAATATTTAAATACATAGAAAACATCCAAGACTTAGAAACAAATATTCATGCTTATCACACAAATATTTGTCCTTGCCGGGATTCGAACCCAGGACCTTCAGCTTCGTAGGCAGCGTCACTACCCACTAAGCTAACTGGTCGGAAATGTAGGACAGACTTACCTATAGGCACCGAGGCAGAGCGGTGAAGGGGAGAGGCGCCATACGGCGGCGGCGGGAGGCAGCCGCCTCGCTCTGAACACGGGGACTTCACTTGCGTACCTGAAGTAACCAAACAATCGGGATTGTATATAATAACGATAGTCATTTTTCTCCAATATGCTCGGAAACGTGCGCCTTACTGTAGCAAAAGTAGTAGGTAAAGTTCCTCGTTAATGACGAGCGCAAATTTAAAAAGTTAAAATTCATTATTGTATTGTTTTAGCGGCCACGAAAGTGTATGAAATTCCATTACTGTATACTTTTTCCCCTTTCAACCATATGTTTTGAGCAAGACAAATGACTATAAACAGCCAAATGCTCGTACGTTTAAAGGTCTAGCAATTTGTCACAACAACTTTCTATAGTAAGACTGATTATAGTACTACGACTCTTCTCAGGTGAATTTTTCGCTTCAAGCCCTAATCTTTCAAACAAAGGCCATTGACGATAGACCGCCCCGAAGCAATACGGCATCGTCCTACACTACCAAAACGTAATATCTAAAATATCAGTGACATTAAATTTGAACCTTAATACTATGCCGATACCGTTTGTTTTTCAATATGAATGTTGTTGTGGCACGTGCTTATTCGGTAGCTAGCGGCTATGCGATAATAGAGACAATAGCCTTTGTTTGAAAGATTAGGGCTCGAAGCGAAAAATTCACCTGAGAAGAGTCGTACTATAGTAATGTATGGCTTTCCAACTATTGCAAGTTGATGTGAAAATTGCGCCCGTTTGTAGTGTGCTTAAAGTTTTCCAGGTTTTCTTTTTTTTTAATAGTCATAGACAAAACGCTTACTTTTGTTAGTGATCGACGTGAGGATTTTCAAAATGTCTCAATAGTTATAAATTACGAAATAAAAATAGAATTCATAACGAATTAAATTTCAATCCCGTTTACTCTTTAATCATTTTAAAAACAAAAAACATACGTTTTTGATCGAAGTGACGTTTTTAAAAATGTCACAAATACTTTTAAGAAATAAAAATACTGTCGAAATAATATTCATAAATAATTAAATGTGTTTAAATTTTAATCCCGTTTAATATGTACTCATTTGAATTACATAAAACATTATAAATTGTGATCGATTAGCTTTAAAGTTTTATATGTATGTAAATTGAAACTGGCACCATAAGTCATGCCGTGAACCTACTTAAAAAAATATGTTGGGCGGGACGGCGGGATCTTGATAGGTTACTGACATACGCGCTGTTTTAAGATGATTGAAAATATTATTTGATTTCCTCGCATTTTTGGAGAAAACACTATATCTGCCTCAGCGGGAATGACAATTTGTGGATTCCTATCTATTGTCGGATTCAGCTTCGCTTCATTGGCCACATTTACGGCCGTATTCATAAACGTACTACAAGCCTGTTTTAACTAAAATGGCGTTAAAATTCGTTTGTCCTTATCTGTCACTTTGACATTTGTGTTCGTAAGAAAGGGACAAAGCGCATTTTATTTAGCAGAGGCATTTTAAGTTTTATGAATAAGGGGGTTAGTGTTTAGCAGTAACACAATAGTTTACTGCTACATTAACGCATATTGCTTGTATCATCGATAACTTGTTATGTATATAACTACAACTTAGAAAATTTGAAAAACCCCTGACATTTTCATTTCAAAGTCCAATATCTCAAAAACGGCTGAACAGATTTTAATGAAACATGGCTAAGAACACTCGGGATCACATCAGCTTTCGAATAAAAAAACCGCATTAAAATCGGTCCATCCGTTTAGGAGCTACGATAGCACAGACAGATACACAGACACGTTAAACTTATAACACCCCTCTCTTTGCGTCGGGGGTTAAAAATAGACTACACACCTGAATAAAGGGTCGTTACTTAAAGCCATACTTGTGTCTTACTTCCGAGCCTCGACACCACGCTGCCCAGTGCCCAAGTCTCCCCGAACGAAAAGATGGGAGCAACTCACTTAAATCGGTATCCATGGATTTGGGGTCGTCGAAGAACTGGTGGTGTATCTTCTGCCAGTCGATGTCCGTGGCGTTGGCCGGGCTCTTGGGGCTGCGCAGCCCGGCCTTGTGCAGCCCCGGGCCGCCGCCCTCGCCCGGACCCATCTGCGGGCAGCGAGGTCTATGTTACGAATATGCTCAACAACCATAAAAAAAACTTCCAGAAACTGTGTCCACTGATTGAAGATAAAAAAAACTTTATCCCGAATGAAAAAAAAGTCCCGTTTTTTTATACAGAAGGTAGCCTATGTCACACGAAGCATAATTTCGAATCTATTGATACCTCGTTCATCAACATCAGATCAGTATCTTAAACGCTACAGTGGACACGTAAATACAAACAGACTGCTAACTCCCGTGAGAATCAGACAACTAAAATATAATGAAAACTGGTCACGGGTATATATGTATGTAAGTGTATAGTCTTTTTATAGTGTTTTGTTTATATTCTGTTTTTCTGTTTCACCTACTCAAATTATGATTATTTTGCATCTTCTCCACCTTCCAAAGGTAGCAGTAGACAGTAGTACCACAAATATAAGTTACATCGTCAATCTTCCTCCACGCCGACGAGTGCTGACAAGTACCGAATGAAATCGAACGTATGACCATTTCAATAAAGACCTTGTATGTAAGTTACAATATGCAATGACAGGTGAACCCGTGCTTTCCCGCTCACGGCGTCCAGACAAAATGGCGGGCGCCGAAGCTGCCGGCGTCGCGCGCAAAATTTCGGCCAATCGGCGTTGAAGATTTTACCCGCGCAAACGCGCTGCCTTATGATTGGTTAAAATGTGTAACTTATATTTGTGTTTTTACTCACGTTTCTCCTGCCATATTCGTCGCACTGCGGTCCGTTGGGCATGCCGTGATGCTCGGGTCCGCAATCGCCATGCCCCAGCATCATACCGTCCATCATCATGCCTCCTGAAACAATCATCCGTTAGTGCTGCAGGCTGCTAACTCTAGTTTAGTAGTATGGGCTTTCAACTCAATAAGTTTTTAGTATTTTAGGTGAATCAAATCAAATCAAATCCATTATTTAGTCTGCAAATAGGCCACAAGGGCGCTTTTACATGTCAAACGGTAATTTACAATAAAATAATAATAATAATTTTACACAATAATAATTTAAAATTATATATAAAAGGTTCACAAACTAAATGTCACTAAGTTACTAGGTGAGGTAGGGCACAGCGAAATGTTATCCCGCTCGAATATGGAGCAGCCCAACTGGGGAAGTACCTCCGCCTTGCAGGAGACCACAGCCATAATAACACTACTACTTGAGTGTTCCGGAGGTGAGCAAGGTGGGTAGGCAGCATGCACTAGTATTCTACTATAATCCATATGATATGTGCGAATGTGAAGATAAGGGGAGGCAGTTTGTACTCACCGTTCATGGCGTTCATATTGGGCCCGGGCATCATTCTCGGCCCCATGTGCGGTCCGCCCATCATGCAGGCCTTGGGCCCGCCCATCCCGCCCATGGGGTTGGGCATGCGCTGGAATAGTACATTGTTGTAAAGGCTACAAACTGGGCAACAGATGGACGAGTGGGTTCGAGGTCCGGGCCGCCAGGTGAGGACCTCGAAGGAGACGAGTCCATCTATTTCTTTATTTCTTTATTTAATCTTTATTGCACAAAAGAATACCTTATAGTACAAAATGCGGACTTAATGCTATAAAGCATTCTCTACCAGTCAATCTATTGCATTGATTGGGGAATCGCTGTTCAAACTGTCCAACAATAACAACCACTACTGCAATGAAACATTGTAGTAGTGGTGGTTCAGGTGCTACAGCTATTGCCTACTTTCCAGCTCGGTTCTAGACCATCTATTGCCACATTTCCGAACAGTGGCGTGATAATAACCATTATTATTATTAGCTATTTTTGGAAATAATTCATGAATCGAGGTAAAATGTGAGGCAGTCGAACTATGGATCAGTAGAACCGCATAGCAACTTTTTGCACCGATACAGAAGCATGTTTCGCGTATGTTCATCGCTTGGACTACTTTATCGGATTTATGCTGCAAAAGTACGCTTTGTATAATGTAAATCTCGAACCCAAAGTAGTAAGATATTTTCATATCATTAATTACTTACTACGCAATGGTAGATAAGTTATAAGTAGTAATATTATTTAGTTATTTTATGCATGCAATAAATGCGCGCTGTTCAAGGCAAGCATACTTAATTAAACATTGTGATTACCTTTTCTTGCGTAAATATTAATAATGTTTTCAAATTTATGTGTATTATAGACCTGTATTGTCTATTTAAAAAGTTTATAATGAGCGTTTTAGCTCACTACACTGTTGGCAGCTATATGTTTTTACTATCTAGGATTTTTAACGTACACTAGACTAGTAAGTTTTGTAAATCCTTTGATATATTAAATATAGTCATTTTAAAACAAACAAACAAACAGTAAGATATTTTCAGTATGTTGAATGACTATGCTCAACGCTCGAAAGGATCACGAACTTCGAAATAGTGGATATTAAAATATCGTTATGGTCTAGTGAAGCACCAATTCAACTTCTGTTTGCTTGTCCTAAATCCTTACTAATATTATAAATGCGAAAGTGTGTGTGTGTGTGTGTTTGTTTGTCCTTCTTTCACGTCGCAACGGAGCGTCGTATTTTATGTGATTTTTTTGTATGGAGATAGGTTAGAGGCTGGAGAGTGACATAGGCTACTTTTTCCAGCGGGAAAACATCTAATTCCCACGGGAAAATTTCAATATGTTACATTTTCCTATAACCACGCGGGCGAAGCCGCGGGCATCAGCTAGTCATTTATAAAGAGACAATGAATTGTACTCACCCCCATAGGTCCACCACAACCCCTGCCCATATGCATGTCGCTACACATGCCGCCCTTCATGTCCGGGCCGCCGCACGGACCCCTGATGCCCTTCATCCCGCACATCGGCCCCATGGGGCCATTAGGACCCATGGGCATCATCGGCCCGTTCGGTCCCATGGGTCCATTCGGTCCCATCATGCCATTCGGCCCCATATTGCCGTGCATCATCCCCGGCCCCATGCCCATAGGGCCCATAGGTCCGTTCGGTCCCATAGGTCCGTTCGGTCCCATAGGTCCGTTCGGTCCCATAGGTCCGTTAGGGCCCATAGGTCCGTTAGGGCCCATAGGCCCGTTCGGTCCCATAGGCCCGTTCGGTCCCATAGGCCCGTTAGGTCCCATGGACATGCCGCCCATCCCGGACATAGTGCAAGAAGGGCCGGAGTTCATGCTATTCGACATTGACACCATGGGTCCATTGGGACCGGTGTTCATTCCGGACATGGGTGGGAACGGTATGTTCATGTTGGCTGAAGAGTTGGGCGGGTCTCCGGAAGGCTGGTCCCCTTGCTGGTTGGGGTTTCCGTTCTCCGGGAACAGGATCTGATGCATCTTCCGGATGGTGGCCAGTTGTTCCTCGCGGTGGGCGCGCTGCTGCGGTGTTAGGTTCTCGTCTGGAATTTTAACACCTGTAATAGACAGATAGCATTGTTGATTTTGTTGGATATTGAAAAGAGAAGAAGACCATATGGATCGGTATATCCACATACACATACATTATAGCTTATGGCGAGTTGACGAAAAAACTAGTTTTTAGTACTTTGTAGCTACTTTGAGAGTATTTCAATAAAACTATATCTGGATAGTACATGGTAACCCTAGCGGTTTAGAGTCGATGATCAAAGCAAAGCTTTAGAGTTCTGAGCTTTATAAATAACTGTATAAATGTTTACAACACCACGATAGCGAACGGCGCGGAGACTAAATCTATCATAACGAAATACTCGGACTCTCTCGTCATTGTGGCTACTTTTTTTTAATTGTTGCATTAATTGTAATATTTTATTTTTATTTTCTTACACTACAATCTAAGCAAAGCTTGTACTACGGATACTAGGCGAGGATATATAGATAAATAAATACTTAAATACATAGCAAACATTCATGACTCAGTAACAAATATTCGTTGTCATCACAATAAATGCTCTTACCGGGATTCGAACCCAGGACCTCAAACTTCGTAGGAGGGTCACTACCAAATATGAAGATGAATACGCACCCTTAGGCCCAGCGCAGTCGGCCTGGCTGGAAGGAGGCTCGTTCTGCCCGGAGGCCGGCTCGGGCGGCTCGGCGCAGGCGCCGGGCCCGTTCGACATGCCGTTTGACATTACGGAGGAGTTTTTCTGGAATAACAACAACGTGGTCAAACACTCGTCAATTTACAGGAGATATCGTAATCGTGTAACTATTGTATAGAATACTTTTTGTATGAGTCAACTGAAATAATTAAACAGACTTGGTGTCTATTGAAACTCTAAGCCCGGCTGAAAACGTTCTATTGGTCAAATTCGCCACTTATAGTTCAGTAAAGGCGCCACGTGATTGGTCAAATTCATTATAGTAATCTAAACAGTTGTATAATAATTTATTATAGTTGATTTGGGAGCTCTAAAAAGAAGTATGTGATTATAGTTTAGTGTACGAAGTCTTAATTCGAACATTAAAGTCGACGAGTATAATAATTCCCATGCTTTTAATAGACCAAGAACCAACTTTTACGAGTTTCAATAGCTCTCCGGAAAGTAGGAAGTAACCAGAAAATAGCTTATCAGCGGGCGTATAAATCTTTTTAGGCGCTGTCGACAGTAGATTTCGACCGTAAACGAACGTAATAGTACTTGACTGCAGAAGTTGGAAAAATCGGAACGAATAAGGATTTGCATCTGTAAATCCCACGCAATGATGTTGCCGCACAAATTTATATTGAAACAAAAGAAGGTCACTTTACAGCTACCTTAAATTTTGTATGAAATTCCATAAAGAATCTAGTCCCACCGCACCCGAAACGTGATACTTCGCACCCTTTTACAAGGGTTGCTACGAAACTAGTTACGTACAAAGAATAATTCTTCCTTATTGGAAATCTGTTACGATCGCAAAACATTACGTAGGTTAGGTTCGTTAGGTAGCTTCAGATGCCCGAAGATCAAACAGACCAGAAATAGGAGCCCCACGGAGCGGAGATCCGTCGACACATCGTAACTGGTTTCGTAGAAAGGAAAAAAAAAACTATGTACGTAACTAGTTTCGAAGCAAGTAACTGCTTACGTGGCGTTGGTTTTGTAAGCGGCCCAAGGGCGTTCTAATACAGCAAAAAAATTTCGTAGCAACCCCGGGAACATAACGTCAATATTTCATTGCATAAAACCGATCAAGCCACTCACGGTGTCCCAGGGAATTTCACCATCAGCACCGAGGCCGTCCATGACACCGCAGGACGGGGTGCCCCCTGGAAAGCCATCCATCACCTGCATCTGGCCCATGTTGCCCTTCATCATCATCATGGCGCCCGGGCCGGCCATGCGCGGCACCATGCCGGGCGCCGCGTGCATGCCCAGGGGGCCGCCGGGCCCGGGCGCGCCCAGCATGTGCGCCATCTGGTTGGGCATCATGCTGGGCGCGCCGCGCATGCCGCCTCTGGTTTTCGCCATCGCGAGGTTGTTCAACCACTGAGCGGGGCTCTGTTTGTTGAACTGGCCCATTTTTAGGGGGTGTTTCTGGAAATAGAGAAGGTTCGATTAGGGAAAATACGAGCAACGAGCTGGGGGGCGATTTTTGACTTTCGAGCGCTCGAAAATTAAATAAAAGTAAATGCTATGTAGTGTCAAAATTACAGGCACTTACTTTCTACCGATAGAGTTGAATACGAGTAGTCAATACCGCTCTTTTTTTAATTTTCTATTTCATTTCAAAATAGTATTTCATCATTTTCGACAGTTTTCGAGTGAAAGAATCGAGCGCTCGAAAGTCAAAAATCGGTCCCCTGGTGGGCGGAAAACGTCTGTGAAATGTAAGTGTTCAGCTTTCTACGTTTGTGTGTAGAAGGTAATCTTCTCTAAAAATACAGTTTCATATAGAATGGATCTTCGATAAGGACATAGGCTATATTTTATGCTGTCTCTCGGCCGGTAATGTGCGGGCGTCTATACTAATAATATAAGAGGAAAGGCTGAGATAGTTGATTTGTAAGTTTGTGTGTAGAGCGCGGTTCAAGGCACCACTTATAAAACTTCAAAAAATCTTTCACATGTGTATAGATCGGACTGTCTGGATAGACATAGGCAATTATTTGTCCCGCTGCTTTCTTTGCAATCCATTCTAGAATGGAGAGAAGTATGCTAAACATCAAATTGAAGGATAAAGTGAAACTAACACATAAACAAACTATCAGAAAAATGACAGGTGTAACTGATATCACATACACAGTAAAGAAACTGAAACGGAAATGGATTGGGCACACAATTCGTAGCCGAAAAGCGAAATGGTCCGAGGACATCACTGTTTGGTACCCCCGTGACGGGAAAAGGAGAAAGGGAAGGCAAAGGAAAAGATGGGAGGATGAAATTAGAGAAATGGCTGGACCATTATGGAGAAGAAAAGCCGTAGACAAAGAATTATGACAAATTCTAGGGGAGGCTTTTGCCAAAAGGCAGACTGTCATAAATGAAAGCATCCCGGATGTCACAACCACAAATTAGAATAAGTGATATGTAAAAGTCAGTAATAAAGGCTCTATTTATTTATTTATTTTTCTTTGCAATAAGCGAGCGAAGCCGCGCGTGCAGCTAGTAATATTATAAAGAGGTAAAGTTTATGAGTTTCTTCGTAGATCTGTATCTACGGAACGACTAATCCGATTTAAAAATTATTTCCTGTATGGGCTTTAGGATGGACATATTATATTCAGAGAAATTACGCGTAATTGCCCCATCCGGTTGCCTCTCGGACACTGAAACTACGCGTCATTGCTTTAACTATATATTTTAATCCAGCGATTCCTATCGCATTCTTTGAAAAAAAAAATGGATTGAGAAAAAAGTTATTGCTATATTCGGATTCAAAGCGTATATTCTACGTGATTGCAAACAAAGTAGGTTAGCGACATAGCCTTGGCCGGTAACGGCACAAATAATGCATTAGCGACGCCCATTCGAGACTTTTGCTCGAGTGTGGCGAAGATACACTTATGTAATACATGTATGCGCTGCGTAATACGAAATCACATTTGATTTTTTAATTTTCACTTGAAAACAACATACATTCAGGGGTAAAAAACAAATTGTTGGCCAGTAGTCAGCCTGGTTAGTTGGTAGTTAGCCATAAAAACTGAAGTAGTGAAAAAAGTTCTGTTGTGACACAAAAAAATACCATAAAATTTTATGGTTAATTTTCGTGTCACAACGGAAAACTTTCGTAAAAAAATTAATTGAGCGAGTTAAGCTGGCCAAGAATTTGGTCCCTACCCTCAATTGTTCTCACATAACCAATTAACAAAACATCACACTTCAACTTAATTTGCAATTATAGACCGTAAGACTCCCAATACGTCTACGTCTCATTAGTCCAGTAAATGAACTGACAACTCGTATGGAAAAAATGACAATTTTGGAAATAATTTATAATAGCTTACTTTTTATGTGTAACGGATATATTATCAATTAAATAGTTACCCAGCGACAAAATCCGACAAAATTTCAGACATCAAAAAAATGATAAATTAACTAACTTCTGAAAAGTCAGAAAAAATATTAATAAATATTTTTGTCTTTATTTTGGTTTATTTACATTTGCTCTATAATATTCAAGATAAATCGTATAAAAAAAGACAATGCATGCTTCATTGAAATCTACATAATTACTTCCGGGTGGAAAGTTTGTCGGATTCTTGAATATATCATCTTAGAATAACATTTTCAAATGAAATCAACAAAAAAACGCTATTATAAATTAATGTTTTTCAAAACCGTATTTTGCCTGGAGTATCATGACAACATGATAAAATGCACGGCATCAGATCGAGAGTTGTTGGCAACTTGACGGCGTCTGCCAAGTATTTCCGGCCATTTCAGGAATGACAGAGAGTTTACTATACATAAGGATCAACAAGCATACAGAGTGTACCAATAATGGGGTGTGAACCGATCAAGGGCATAACAGGTCGATACCTGTTCTGATAAGAAAAAACGAAAATAAATTTATTTTTGACGCGTTTTATTTTTTACATTTGTATGGAGCAAGTCGCCCCAGTCGGCCAACGCTCCATACAAATGTAAAAAAAACGCGTTATTTTTTTTATAAAACTTCATCCTGATCCCGACTACGGAAAACTGAAAGAAAAAAACTGCATAATTTCTAATTGATCGATATCTCAGTCGTCAAAAACGGTTCAGTTCTTAAACGCTACCGTGGAATGGAACACACGTGAATGGGTCAATCAACTATTTATTGTTGTTAATGCTCGTCAGCCAGGAGACAAAATTGTCAAAGCAGACCCCGGGTTCACTCACCTCGAGGTACTTTTTAGTGCCGGGGTGCGCGCAGTGGATGCGATGATGGAGTGATATTGCCCCGAAATCAACTATGCGCCTTTTTTGGCTGCTATCTCCGAGAACAATTGGCACTCATGTGACACTTATTACCACACTATAAGAGCTAAATTCGCACTCACCTTGAGACACTTCTTAGTGCCGGGCTTCGCGCAGTGGTACGCGAAGATGGAGTGGTGTTGCCCCGAGATCACCGACTCGGCGCCCTTGTTTGCCATTGTCGTTGAGAACACGAAGATTTGGCTCTAATGTGACACTTATTGCTATAACATAAGGTCTACATTCACTCGCCTCTAAGTACTTCTTAGTGCCGGGCTGCGCGCAGTGGTACGAGATGATGGAGTGGATGATGTGTTGCCCCGAGATCACCGACTCAGCGCCCTTGTTCGCCATTATCGTCGAGAACACGAAGATTTGGCTCTAATGTGACACTTATTGCTATAACATAAGGTCTACATTCACTCACCTCAAGGTACTTCTTAGTGCCGGGCTGCGCGCAATGGTACGAGATGATGGAGTGGTGTTGCCCCGAGATCACCGACTCGGCGCCCTTGTTCGCCATTATCGTCGAGAACACGAAGATTTGGCTCTAATGTGACACTTATTGCTATAACATAAGGTCTACATTCACTCACCTCAAGGTACTTCTTAGTGCCGGGCTGCGCGCAGTGGTACGAGATGATGGAGTGGTGTTGCCCCGAGATCACCGACTCGGCGCCCTTGTTCGCCATTATCGTCGAGAACACGAAGATTTGGCTCTAATGTGACACTTATTGCTATAACATAAGGTCTACATTAACTCACCTCAAGGTACTTCTTAGTGCCGGGCTGCGCGCAGTGGTACGAGATGATGGAGTGGTGTTGCCCCGAGATCACCGACTCGGCGCCCTTGTTCGCCATTATCGTCGAGAACACGAAGATTTGGCTCTAATGTGACACTTATTGCTATAACATAAGGTCTACATTAACTCACCTCAAGGTACTTCTTAGTGCCGGGCTGCGCGCAGTGGTACGAGATGATGGAGTGGTGTTGCCCCGAGATCACCGACTCGGCGCCCTTGTTCGCCATTATCGTCGAGAACACGAAGATTTGGCTCTAATGTGACACTTATTGCTATAACATAAGGTCTACATTAACTCACCTCAAGGTACTTCTTAGTGCCGGGCTGCGCGCAGTGGTACGAGATGATGGAGTGGTGTTGCCCCGAGATCACCGACTCGGCGCCCTTGTTCGCCATTATCGTCGAGAACACGAAGATTTGGCTCTAATGTGACACTTATTGCTATAACATAAGGTCTACATTCACTCACCTCAAGGTACTTCTTAGTGCCGGGCTGCGCGCAGTGGTACGAGATGATGGAGTGGTGTTGCCCCGAGATCACCGACTCGGCGCCCTTGTTCGCCATTATCGTTGAGAACACGAAGATTTGGCTCTGCTGCTGGCGTAAACATATGTTGCATTAGTAAGGAAGGGTGTTAAGGAGCTTGAGGATTTCTTTTAATACGAATGTTATTTATGCATTTAGAAATAGGGTGCATTTCAGTTCGGCCATGTTGTTCTTATATTTCGTTTAAAAAAGTAAAACTGCTGCAAGGGACGAAGAACTGAGGCTCTAGTATAAGTTTTACCGAAACAAAACGTTACGACCGCGTTCGCGTTTAGCTGTCAAATCCCATACAAATGCAGCAACAGGACCGACTATCTCCTTCATCACTCGCAACAGTTCTTGTTTTCGCCACTTGAGCGAATTTTAGAATTTCAAACCCCTTCGAGGAGCGGCTCCATGGAGTAAATACTTGAGTGGAACTGCATGTCAACTATGTATCTTTGTGCATAAGCTTGTCATCAATAAACAACGTGAGTCTGCATGTACATTTTCGTATTACATGTACATCAAGATCAACCCTTTCGCTAAGAGAAAACCTAGGCAGTAGGAACGTTAAGAAGGTCAGTTATAGTTTCTTACTAGGTCGACATTAAAATTCTACAACACTATCCACGGAAGAATATCGTCGACACTGTAAATAAACGATAAAATCTCAGTTTATAATAGTACTGTACCTCCATACTCCCAGCCTGTTTGCTGATGACGTTCGACGGCAGCGTCTGCGCTTCACTGGACATGCTCATGGACACTCCCGGGCCCATGGGTCCGCCGCCGCCCATGCGGCAGGAGCCCATCTCTGGGCCGTTTGGGTTGCGGCAGTTTGGGTTGCCGTCCTGTGGGGAAACAGTTACTTGATACAAATACGAGTCTTGTGTTAGGTGCCATAGATTATTCTGCTAAAGTTCGTTATATGCTTTTATTATTTCGAGCTCATGATGGTCATTTTTAAACCCATTTCCACCAAAAGGAAGAGATGCGTGAGCTTAGAATGTTGAAAACGGACCGCAACCGTTTCTGCTTGAGCGAGTCTCGCCCAAGTCTCTCGACTGGTCCGTTCCCTTGCAGACACTGGGATTGATAACGTACCTGCATGTTGCCGGACGATCCTCGCAGCCCGGTCTGCGGGTCGAGGATGTCGTTGCAGTCTGACGACAGCCGCTCGGACATGAGCGAGTCTCCGTCAAGTCTCTCGACTGGTCCGTTCCCTTGCGGACAATGGGATGGAATGGAATTGGTAAAGTACCTGCATGTTGCCTGATGATCCTCGCAGCTCGATGTGTGTTTCTATGACGTCGAAAAAGGACCACAGAGAGTTGTAATTGAGCGAGCTTTCGATTGGTCAGTTCGCTTGCGGACACTGGGTTTAGTAACGTACCTGCATGTTACCGGACGACCCTCGCAGCCCGGTCTGCGGGTCGAGAATGTCATTGGAGTCTGACGACAGCCGCTCTGACTTGAGCGAGCCTGGCCCGGCCATATCGCACGACGGGGACTTTGTTGGGTCACCTGTGGACATGATGATTTGTTAGCCATCTTGTTTAATGCAATCGTGAAGTGGGTTTGTCGTAATAAGAAGAGAAGCGCAGGGAATTCTTTGGTGTATACTAATATTAGTTGCCAAAGAGTTAGTGTTAGGCATAGACGTTGGAGGTCTTTGTCAATCATAACGTGAGACTTGACCAAGCGATTGACTAGAATAATCATCATAATAATAGACACCCAGCAACGTTCTATTTTGGTGCTCCAAGCTAAGAATAGTCCCTTCAGGGGCATCACACTAATAAGTTCTTACCATCGGCGTGAGTGAGCCGTGACGCCTAAGTCCCCTGCTCTTCCTGGGAGCGGGCCTCTATTTTGACCTAGTAGTTACCAGCCCCTCCATGGGTAAATATGTCCTTACACTCCTTACCGTCGCCGTCCATAAGGCTGTCGATCTCAGTCTTGACACCATCGATGCCCATGCCTCCTCCTGTGAGTGGGGCTCCATTATAACCCAATGCCGGCCACTCCATGAGTGTCTAAGTCCTTACCATCGCCGTCCATGAGGCCGTCGATCTCGGTCTTGATGCCGTCGACGCCCATGTCCCCTGCCTCCTCTTGCGAGTGGGGCTCCATTTTGACCCTGTGTGCCGGCTCGTCGGGCTCCTTTTTCAGCGCCGCCGGGGTCGGCAGCGACGCTGATGGCGGGCGGGAGCCGTGGCCTGTTGGATAATAATCTAGTTGTTATTTTGTCACAGAAACTAGGGCTCACGGTCGTGTCCGGGTTTCGTGTCGGGTACCCATGTCCATGTTACACGAACGCAACCACGGATCCGTAGAAACCGGTTTGTACGGATCCGTGTAATTTAGGCCCGGGTACACACCAGTTAAGAATACGGGTATCCAAGCGAGCGTGGAACACATATAGTGGGAGCACCAGATCAAATTCTATCAGCTCGATATAGGCCACCCAACGAACACCAAAAGCTGCATAAAATTTTGGCATAGTTGTAGGTGGTAATGGTGTTTTAAAAGACATACTAAAAGTACTGATGTGTGGGGGTGAAGCGAACGCGCGGAGGGGGGTGTAAAGGTCCCTTTTTTTTAATGTTTCGTAAATAACTCGTAAACTGTGGCCTATAGCAAAAAATGTTCTGAAACACAAGTAATCTACATACAATTCTCTACAAAATAGATATATACATTTTTCCACTGGGATAAATATTTCATGAGATATGGCTCTGTTCTTCGAGGGTGGAATACGAAATGGGAAGAAGTCATCCCTCTACGATGTTTTGCCAGTAGAGAACAACGCAGCTCTTGATCTACATCAAAGCTCCGAAGTGGTAGATGGTGGTTTTCTACTACACCGTATGTTGGAAACTCTATGGTACAACTCTATGGTGAACTGACGTGCATTTGAATTTTGAAATATCGAATGTTCTTCTTGTTTACATTATTTTTGATTTCTTTACATTGTCACTCTAAAATAAATTGTGGTTCAGTGAGTTGGTTTTTTGGTGCAAAGTGCTAAATTTCTAAGTATTCTTAACACCGTATGTAATGGAAACCGTTCTCCAACGTTTCTTCGATTTGCTATCAGTACATTACCTATGTAAGGAAACATTACTGTCCAAATTGTATAGGGGGTTTTGATGGTTACGATGATGTCAAAAGCACAAAACGAGCAGAGCAGAAGCGACGAGGTCTAACAAAAACTTCGGTCGACATTAATTGTAACGAAAATACGATCATCACCGTTCAACAGGAGCATTTCCTCGCCAATGAAAGGAATAAGACAAGGCTGATTCAGTTCCTTACCGAGACGATGACAGCAGCAGGGTTGAAACAACTACTGCAACAGGAGATGCTGATGGCACTATTGTCAGGTGCGGGTTGGATAAAGCTGCCTTACATCCAACTGTTGTTATTGGGAGGATGTCGACTTGATAGTCCTCCTCATAGGATTGGCCCCACCACATATCAACGTGTTCTTTTTGAAACCAGGGCGTGGGAAGGTAGAGGAAAAATTGTTTTCAGTGCGACAACTTCAACAGCTTCCATTTGCAAAGACAATTCTCCTTCTCCATAGCTTCTCCAGATGCGACACCACCTCCGCGATCCATGAAAAAGCAAAGTGGGAATCGCTAAATTGTTCACTACTCAATCAGACCTGATCCAAAGATATCAGACATTTTCAGAAAGCAGGAATTACCTGCTCCAGTGTCTGCGGTGTATGCTCCGGCTCATGCGCTAACGGAGCTCTCATCGAAGTCACCGTCGATGACGATGATAAGACGATATTCTAGATTTAGAAGATAGTTAGGAATTTTATTTTTAGTAATATATCTGCCATACTTAAAGAAATGTTCTTATTTCTTTATTGTCCATCTTCTTCCCAACATATCTCATGCAATATTTATCCCAGTGGAAAAATTTATACATTCATTTTGTAGAGAATTTGTTGTAGATTACTTGTGTTTCAGAACTTTTTTTGCTATAGGCTACAGTTACGAGTTATTTACGGAAAATTAAAAAGGGACTTTTTACCGTTGTGCCATTATGTGTGACGGAGAGATCAGAGCGCGGTCTTTCGCTCAAACACATGGCTTACCGATGTCGCTCGAGTAGTGGCCGTCCTCTTTAAATGACCGCTCTGCTTCTTTCTAATGTTAGATATTGCAAGCTGCATTTAATTGAGCGTTTCTAAATGCCGGCAACTTCTGAATGAAATTTCTATAATGCTTACACGTTATTCAAGTACTATGTCTTTATTAGTACATGCAATCGGTAGGAAACAGCATTTACATTACATTTCAACACTTCATGCATTCTATTCCTGTTGATTGTTCGTGTCGATAATTAATTCAATCTCGTAACTATTTATATGTTTTCATTAGTGAAATAATTAGTGATTATAAATGTTTTATTTATTTATCGCGCTTGACGCATAAATTAAATAGAGATGGGCCGACTACGTATTTTTACGGATTAATCGCGCTGAGGTGACCGAACTATTTTTTTATAGCACTTAACGCCGACTATAAATGTGGCCGGATGGATAATCAGCTTCCCCGAATAGTCGGTAGGCCGGTGCATCTCCAATTTGGTACTCTTGTATATTATGATGAAAATAAAAAGTGCCGATTTCAGTATTATTTGTTAGTAAAGACTGGTATTTTATTTTTTGTTTGCCAGTAAGTCATAAAGTGCCGAATATTCGGTATCTTGTGTCGCATAGTCGGTGCATCTCTAATAGTAAACGTAATGTTTTAAATGCCGTGGATTGGCTACGGTCAAGTTTGCAATGCTGCAGAATAAATAATAATAGTCTGGCATACGCAAGTTGACCGGACTATATTAAACGAGCTTCTGCCCGCGACTCCGTCTGCGTGGAACTCGCTTTTATCGTAGCTCTATAATTATAAACTTTCACCCCTTAGGGACTGATCTCCGGGATAAAAACTATTCTATGGCCTTCTCCGGGACTCAAATTATCTGGAAGGGGAAGTCCTTTAAGTGTTGCCGCTAATTGTAATTGAAGCTAGCGAGTCCAACGTGCGTTTTCCAAACTCTATGTACTTACGTAAATTATTTATTTCATTGATTTATTTAAACTTTATTGCACAAAACTAAAATAATGTACAAATGGCGGACTTAATGCCATTCCCGCCCATCCACGCCCCGCCCGGTGGAAAACCACCTTTACAGTCCGAGTTCTAAAATTTGTGCACGGACAACGACAACGTGATCAAAAATATGAGAACACCCGACCTTATTGTTTATTGGCATAAGGTTGCTCAGATATTTTTGTACATTTCGGAATGTACATATATTAATGAACTCGACTGTACTCTACGTAAACAAATATTCCCATTACAGTCTTCATATTCGTAACAATCGAGACGAATTGATTACACGCACTGACGATAACTCATGCTTTCATCATCGAGGATTTCTATTGTTCTTTTTCAATACGATCGCACTGATACAATTACGAATGTAAATACATATAACGTTCAATCCACGTGAAAGCGTCCCATTCCTCATTGTGTACAAGTTTACATATACAGGGTGTTCGGCACATGAACCGTCAAAATTTGTTGGCGTGCTGGTAAGGGTCATTTCCTACCTTTCCACCCTTGGACCTTGGATCCTAAGAGATACGGACAAGGAGATACGATTATTTTTACCTAAATTACCCAAAATCTGACCTTCGAAGCCTTTTTTTTGTGTATCTATACTAATATTATAAATGCGAAAGTAACTATGTCTGGTTGTTATCTTTTTATACTTGGTGGTTCGACAACCATACAAAACGTCTTTAGACATTCGCAGGCTAACGGCGTGCTATTTTAAGAAACTTATGTAACAATCTTTCATACATTTAGAATCAGAATCAGATTTTTATTGATAAAACATCATACAAAAACACACAAATAAACACTTTGGCTTTCCATTTGCGCGAAATTCCCCATTTCCTAGAATAAACTTGTATAAATTAGAATAAATTGAGAATAATCGTTTTCCCAAAGTATCACGTGACAAAAATAAAATAACTTGTATAAACTAATTCCTCAATTTTTTCTTGTTTAGGCGATTCACCCACTGCAACGCGTCCCGCCGCGGTGCGCGGAGCGACAGATTTTTACACGCGCATTGCCGCGTCGGCAGTATGGTGTACTAGGCGTGTTTTCTATATAAATTGAATTCTTGCATACAATGGTAAAATCTGCGGCCGGTTATACAAGTTTATTCTGACCCTGGAAAGGACGTAGGATAGTTTTTATCCCGGAAATCATCCCTTAAGGGGAGTAGTATTAGTTTTTATAGGAGTGCGATAATTGGTGTTGCACATAGTTGCTATTGGATTTTGTCCAGCCGTATTTCCCTTAAGGCGATTAACATACAAGTATACGCGGACGAAGTGACGGGGAAAAGCTATATAGTTGTCCATATGTATAAGTTTATTTATGTTGTAGGTGGGCCGCGTGGTATACGCCTTTTGTTTCTTTTTGTTTCTGCAATAATGTTTAAACAAATAACTGACACATACAGTTACAGAATTTTCCTCCCTCGGACGCTCCGGCTGTGGAATGCCGAGGTTTTCCCGAGGGACTATCGTATGGGGTTCTTCAAAAAATGAGTGTATACATTTTTAAAGGGTCGGCAACGCGCCTGTAACACCCCTGGAGTTGCAAGCGTCCATAGACTACGGTGACCACTTACCATCAGGTGGGCCGTAAGCTTGTTTGCCACCGACGTGGTATAAAAAAAACACTTGTTAACCACGCATTCGATTCGTCACTGTCAAACAAACAGGTTCCTGAATTACTATTACCGCGTGGACCACGACTCGAAGCCATTGTTATCGCGCGCGTGCGTAGCGCAGTGAGCAAACCGATTTCGGCTTTCGACGTATGCAATTAAAGTTCATTTTAATGTGTAACAGATAATAACGTAGCCAGTGACAGAGTTTTTTGATCTTTTAATTCTGATGATATTGAAATATTCTAGACCGTATAGACTGCCATTTTGAATAGGCAGGTGCATCGAAAATTCCATAAATCGGCTTGAGTCTACCTCGCCTAAGGGCTCCGTCAGACCGCCCGCGGTAGCAGGACTAACGCGGACCCGCGCGCTTTGGAATAATAATAAATATTAGGGCACAACACAAATCGACCTACTTAGTCCCAAACTAAGCAAAGCTTATAATATGTACGATATACATATAAGATAAATAAATACTTAAATACATAGGAAACATCCATGACGCGGGAACAAATATTCGTGCTCATCACACAAATAATGGAATTCACGGAACGTTATGATAATTATGCTTATGATCTATGTCAGCCTGAGCTGGGCTAGCATCAAGCTGCCTCGTGGGAAGCCAGTCCTGTCAAGATACGTTATCCTTGGAATCATTAGGCGAATAACACACGGAGCGGTGCGGCGGTCCATACTAACTCTGCCGCGCGGAGGAGCGGCAGCGTGTGGCACCTATATCGTGATACAAATTTTCACCGCGCAACTCAGCGGCGAGCGGTGCCGGACTGCTCCGTGTGTTCTGCGCCTAATCATTCCAAGGATAATACGTAAATACACTGCTGGGCGGTGACGGTGAGGCGGCGGGTCCGCGTTCGGTTTGATATTGCTCCATAATCAAATTAATCAAAATTTTCTTACCAGGCTCAGCAGAGTCGCTGGGCTCGTCCTTGAGGCGGGCTCCGCCGCCCTTCTCCTTCTCCTTTATCATACCCCTGCGTGCCTTCGCCAACTTGACTGTACAGACAAACAATATGTTAAATACGAAAATAGCGCAGAAGTAGCTTGGCGCTTTACATACGCGCGGCGGAAAAGCTAGAAAATTATGAGGCGTTTTACGCTGCGCGCGATTCCTTGTATGAAGGGCCTAATGTAAGGGTGCGTACGAATTTGAGCAGCCTCGGGTTGAGGCACGCACGGCTCACCTATTTTGCTCAAATTCGTAGGCGCTCACGCGCCGTGCGCGAGCGGCGCGCGGCTAGCCGCCCAGAGGCGGTATTTTGACCGTGCCGTGGACAGAACGACAAATTCTAACTTGTCTGTGGGCGAGGCGCGTACGAATTTGAGCAAGTGGCTGAGCCGTGCTTGTGTAATCAAGTTTGTACGTATTTTTGCAAATGTAGGTAATTTGGTGAAGTACATTTACTGGCAAATGAATTACGATTTTTGAACTACTGCTTCAATTCATCCACCACCGTTTTTCTCTTCTTTTTGTTAATAATTCGATGAATTATGATAAACGCAGCCGCGGCTGTCATCGTATCCGACGCCATTTTGTACGACGCACAATGTCGGCTCGCCACGAGCACCCTGCCTCACTCGCGCATGTTTATGTGAAACAATTTGGCTCGCGAGCAGCTCGCCGCACGGGGCGAGCATGCCTCAGGCTGAGCCGCTCAAATACGTACGCACCTTTACGTCTCCAACTCATGAGTCGAGCATGTATCCTTAAGTTTTGTGTTGGTCTACACATAGGTACATGCTCGATATCGAGCTCAAATGTCGAGCGTGTATACATGCTCGACTTCGAGCAAAAACGTCGATGCGTCTATGAGGATGGGTTACGAGTAGGTTGCTTTTCGACCAGCGCTAAACCATGTTTTTATACGAATGACACATAGCTTCGTAGCTTAGCTGTTAGTATGAAAACATAGTTTTGCTTTGATCTGGTGGAACTGCAGCCCACTGCTGTCAAGGCCCCGTTAGATCAGCCGCGGAGGTGGGACGGAGCAGTTTGCGCACGGGCCTTCGTGTAACTGAATGCACGTAATGTTATGAGTTATGTCAGTCTAAGGGTGAGTTGCACCAAACCGTCTGTAATCGTAAGCGGTCTTCGTTAAAATCTGAAAGAATGGAAAGTTTGACATGTTTCTATGGAATGACAGGCCGGCGCCATATTTAACGTGATCTGTCTGTAATAGTAGGTTGGTGCAACCCGCTCTAAGCTGCGCGGTGCCGCGGCGTGCCCGGGTTAAATCTGCCCGCGCCCGGTTTGACATAGCTCAGAAGGTTCCGTGCATTTAGTTTCGCGCGGGCCCGCGCGCAAACTGTTCCGCTGCGATCTGTCGGGGCCTTTAATAAGACCATTGAGTTGTTTATCATTATTCATGAGAATTTTGGGTGCATAGCTAATTCTGCTGGTAACTGAAATATTGATTAGATATTGGACAATGTTTTACACTGTTGTTGGTGCAGTCCGGTCTGTTCATGCATGCAAGAGAATAGTAACTACCTAAATATCAACTTTTTTTTTATTGATAAGAGACATATCCGGTTCTCGACTGGTTTTATTGTTATTAACCCTATAGATCTGTGGCAATAATTAATGTTCCTTTTTTTGACATTTAGACACTATACATCTCGAAGAACATTAGAATAATAATAATTAATTGTATTTGGTCGCCCTGAGATCTCTGGGAATTACATTTATTTCATAAACTTCTTGTTCATTCTAATAGAGACCTCATATCGAATGCAATCCATTATATTTTATAATTTTGTTTACATTTAGTGATACCTACTTAGTTTTGTTAATCTGCAAGTTTAAAATGATTATTCTTATAAGTATTTTTTTAATTATTATTGTAAATTACTGTTTCACATGCTGGAAGCATATTTGCGGAATAAATATTTGATTTTTAATTAAAAAAATAGACAACCCATTAGCCATAATAGGGGTGTAGACTCTAAAATTATTATTACATATTATTTTTGACATGGAAAATCAGTAAGGTTTTTTTTATAAAATATTGTTGTTGTCCGAAGCACCTCGGAGGTGCAACTGTCTATAATAAAAACTATCAGATCCTGAAACTGTCAAATATGAGCAATTGCTTCGAATAATTGGATTGGATTACATTCATATTTTGCCAACTTTGGGTGACCATTTGCACAGAATGTGCATTGCACACATGCCCAACAATTCCAGAATTTAAAATATTTGTAATTGTTGCTTATCGCACAGACTCTCTATCTCTATCATATATACTCAAAAGTACGAAACTTTTTGAGTATATGTAATTTGAAAGTTTACTTCATCACATAAAATAGTAATCAATAGTCAATACAATGACTACAAAATAAATGACAGAAGACAAGTTAGATATGGGTCACTAATTTGAGAATATCTTTATTTAGGTAAACAAATTACAACCAAGCTTGGTTAGGACATGTAAAGGCTTTCTCCCCAACCAAGTATGTACTATTTATGTTATTGTTTAAACCATAAGTGATGACTGCAAGTTTTTCAGAAAGTGAACAAACTGTCTCTTATTTCAAAGTGACTTCATTCATTGCTTTTTACATCATGAAAAAATTTATAATTATTTACATCTATACTAATATTATAAAGAGGATGTCTGTGCGATTGTAAATTTGTATGTTTTGGGTAATCTCCAGAACTGCTTGTCCGATTTCAAATATTCTTTCACTAGCATTTAGAATGGACTTTCTGGATGTTATAGGGTATATTTTATCCCGCGGGTTTGCCTGCGTTCTTTGCAATACGCGGGCAAATAGTAATTGTAAAAATTTACTTTGTCAAACATCCTCCTTGACTTTTCAGTAATTTTATTTCTTTGATGAAA
Source organism: Epinotia bilunana (assembly GCA_947049275.1). Taxonomy (NCBI): domain Eukaryota; kingdom Metazoa; phylum Arthropoda; class Insecta; order Lepidoptera; family Tortricidae; genus Epinotia; species Epinotia bilunana. The sequence continues at coordinate 7,431,096 of OX346275.1, read as the reverse complement.
TCCGTCTAAATCTTACAATTTACATTTTACAGGTTTGCAAATGTTACTATTGAATAATTTATTTGGTATGAATTTTTTTTAGTCTGTTAATAATTTGAAATTTAGTTATTTTTTGTAAACCTGCACTTTTTTGAAATAAGACCCTGAATATGAAAAAGATACATTTTATGATAATGGTATTTATCTTTTTCTGCAGTATCATTTAATGGATCCACTCTGTTTGGACAGTATTTTAAGTCATACGTTTTTATGTCAACTAAATGTGATTACAACATTTTAAATCAAGAGTTTTTTTTTATACACACTAGAAAACCTGTCAACACAAATCCAAAACACCAACATAATTTAGTACTAAATTTGGGAATGTCATATAAATGTTTTTTGTTTTGAAATTTATCAGTGAATGTGCCATCTAAGCACTATTATAGCAACAATAGCAGTTTTAAGGCTTTCAATTGTTATGCTAGCATTTAAATGAAAACACTTGACCGATTCATTCTAAACAAAATGTTGGTTACAAAATCAACATTCTTTGACATTATTTACTGCTATAGTATTGAAAACTCACATGAATATGGTTTTTAAATGCTAGGATGAGAAATCTTTCCAAACTGGAGGCAGCAGCCTCATTCATGGCACAAACAGCCATCACTGACATGTAAAGGTAATTTCATGATACAAGGTTGTATTTTTACACTTTTACAAATTGGACATTGCCTTAATCGCTAAGGATCCACTCCAGGGGTGTTTAAAGGTGGAAGCTTAGACATATGATGGTGGTGTGATGAGTAAACAGCCAACAGACGCGTTTGTGTACATACGTTACGAGGACGCCTTTCGTCACGGCGCCGATGTTGGCACATGGCCCGATAATCCACAGCACGGCACTTCATTACGAGAATTTCATTATGCACCAAACGATCCAGAGTTATTATAAATAGAGATATGTAAAAACCTTGACGGGCGCAGCGACGCTGACGGCCGTGCCACGACCCCGCGTCGTACGGACACAACACGTCTGATAGTATCCAGATATTCAATTAAAACGGGAATACACCGCAATATCCCATAAAAATTCCTCGTTTAAACTCCATACATAAACAATGAGATCGGGTGTAGACTGTCGCGAGCACACCAAACGCACGTTTATTATGGCCGATTTATTGCCTCAGGTACGCCGTCTCCACGAATCGACACCTCCGGAGAAAGCGTCAAACATTATTTTATATCATTCGTGTGATCTAATTATCGTATAACGATGGGTATGCAGCGAGAAACAAAAAATCGGGATCGCTGACATTTTTGTTTATGGTACATCGAGTCGACGAGATCCAGAATCCACAAATAGCGAATAAACGTACACGATTACCGCCTCCCGACGGATTCACTAGCACTTGATAACACCAAACACTGCGTTTCTTCTCATTTATGAAAGTTTCATTGTTAAAATATACCTGATTTTTAATTTCTTTCTATCAGCATTTAACACAAATCACCACGCACACACAACATAACACATATAGGTGCACACATGGATACTTGAGACAATTTTCCTTCACAAAACAACAAAAAATGTTCAAGATTGCTCAGCGATTCACAAATGTTTGGCGCTAGTGTCGTGTAGGCCAAGAAAAAGATTGTAAGGCTAGGTGCTCACTAGACTAGAATAACGGAATGTGACTGTCGAGTTGCTTTTTTTTTCTTCAAGTGTCAAGAGGTGACGCTTTTATTTTTTATGAATTAGGCTTGTAATATTGATTCAGGAGCAAAAATCGTGATAGTTAACTATTCAAAGCAGAACACCATACATTTTTGGAACAAGTAGAATAGCTACAATACTTTAAAACAAACGCTCAATACTAGAAATAACTCTATCTATGTCTTGCACGCCTATTTAAAATACACCTATCGATGGGGCTGCTTAAGATTTGTTATGTAAGTTATGCTTCAAGCAATCAAAAAAAAACGGGACGTAACAATTTAATCTAGTCTGAATTTTGCATTTTTGATTTGTAGTCGTTAAAATCGCCTACAATATAGACTCGCTGCACCAGCTAAAAAAATTTGTAAGGCTAAGTGTTCATTACCTACATTTAGAAAAACATTCATTATTGAATTCTTAGATTTAGACATGGGAACACTTTCCGCTGTCATTGATCGTGTATCCTTGTCTAACAAGTCATAGTCATAAGAGAATGACTGAGATAGCGATATTTAACTGCGTTTCTTTTTAACTCTTTTTGCATGCACTTTAGCTCCATGTAGTATTCGTGATATTGTTAACGATTCACTTGGAAAGTAACAGCCTGCGATGAGATTAGTTTAAATTAGCTAGAATTTTAAAAATTGCCATATAAAAATTGAGCATCTTCATTTCTACGTAATCTATGATCGACGTAGCAGATTGTCTATGATGTACGGTGAAGGGAGGAGGGACGGACGGATATCGCTTCGTTGACGCCTAAAATAATTATTTCATGGTGTTTTGTGATAAAATCCATATATACGGAATACAGTTAGTGAATTTTTAAAATAATTCGATTGTGTTCGTGTGTAACTGTGTAATTAGGTGGCTTATTCGTTAATCTCCACTGATTACATTCCGACCGCTCCCTCGCGCAAAGTACGTCAGACGTTAAGTATTTTTCGTACTGTTTGTACTACTTGCGATAGTAGGCCGTAATAGTAAAAGCTGTTGGAAAGTGCATTTGTACGGGAAATTGTTAGTGTAAAAAACTATCTCACGTTCCATTTACTTGAAAACGCTATGAGTTGATCGTCTAAGTTTGTGAGATATTGTCGTTTGTAGCCATTTTTCGGTGAGTATTCCTGCATTTGTATTTACTATTTGAAACCCTGTAGTAGCGTGTAGAGCGCTGGAACATGCGGTAGTGGCTGTTTTAACCTTAGAGCAACATTTTCCACGCTAAATCGTACTACAATACATTTCAATGAACCACTATAAGTGACTATAGATCCATCTACTACGTGCTACTCAAGTCACGTTTTGTGAATAAGCGGATAGATTTTCTATAGCATTAGGTTTTCGCGCATTTTTCCTCCATATGCTCGTTTAACACTGCAATTTGGTTATTTATTCATTCAACATTTTGTGTAAAACATTCAGTGTATGGTGTGTTAGTATTTTCAAGAGTATAACATGGAAATTTGATTTCATGTTTACATTTAACCTTTTTTGTCTTAATATATAAAAAGTAGCATATAATGATTGTTTAAGTGTATGGTTTTAAACATATATTTTTATAATACATTTACTTTAGAAAAAAACCTGACTAAAAACCAATCATCAATCAACAAATTTAAATATACATTTATACACCTGAATCTAATAATAATTATTTCACATTCTTCTATTTACTAAATATTATTGCAGTTGTGTTTATATTTTAATACACTCACACAAATGGTCATCAAGTTGAACTGTTGATGAGATAATCAATAAGTGATTATTTATCGTATCCAATAAATTAACAACCTCTAATTGGAAGATTAATTACGAGTTTAGAGAAGTTTGAAGTGTTCCTTAAAATTAAATGATGATATAACATTTAATTGTAGGTAAATAGACATTAAAATATTTTATCACCACACCAATTTCCGAGAAAGCTAGGCAGAGATCATGGATTTCCACTTGCAATAGATTAAAATGGTTGGTAATTTCTGTTAAAAGCAGATTGTATGGGATGTCATTTTTCTTTGAGATGACGGCTGCCAATGCTATATTTAATGTTGACCAGCCTAAGTGCAGTTGATGCAAACCACCCGTTGGGTATGATTGGTATATTTCTAGTATTTCTTGTTTAACATGTTCACATGGGTTGGAGCCGCCAGCTTTGCATGTATGGTTAATTACATATCTTCTTGCAGTAGAGGTGTTAACATGTTTAACACTAGATATCTAAAAAGGATTTCGATTGTTGCACTTTATAAGAGCCATTTACCAGTTAAACCTCAAGTTAAACATGATTGTATTGTCTAGCTTGATTATGTCTAATTATAAATCTGAAAGGTCCAATTAATGTACAGCCTTAATAATCCACATTGAATACCTGTCTCCCTGTAAGTTTTGCTTAAAAACACTTATGATTAAACTACAAATAAACTTCTGCCATGATCTCTATCACTCTCTCTCTCTCTCTCTCTCATCTATATTAGCTTTTAATTTAACTATAAATTAGATCAATAGAATACTAAGAACTCCTCATCGGCACACAAACCTCTCCAAGGTTTTGCCTAGATGGGCTTTATAATGATATTCTTTGTTTTTGTCTTAATCAATAAATTAAAAATAAATAAATATATATATATAAAAGAAGAAGTGCTGACTGACTGACTACATATACTGTATCATTGCTGTGTATGTACAATCAGGTGTTATAATATGAGTGCATATAACTTACTCATAAATATGTCCCATCAATCACAATAATGTCATTGGATTAAGGTTTTGGTACATATTTATGAGAGGATTAAATTGATACATATTGTTGCACCTGACTTTACCCGACCCAAACTAAACTATGTAAATGTAAATGCCACTGACAGGTTACGTTATCCCTTACAACCTGGACAAAACAATTGTGTATACTTCATTTTACATCACCATGCACCTGTTTTTCAGTCCTCTAAGAGTTATAGGTATAAGTACTGATTGACATGTTAGGAAACTAAACATATTTCCCAACCTGCAGGACACAAAACCCTGTGAATTCCGTACACAATGTGTTATTGATTTGCATGCTGCCTCTAGGGCCTCTATTCATAAATGCCAACAATTGATCATTTAACTAGTATATGTTAAACAACAATGTAGGTGACTGAGTTGGTACCCTATTAGTTCAAGTACTTACCTGTTTGGGATTGTGTGATGTTCTATTCTACAATTCAAATGGGCACATCAATGCTTGAGAGTTGGCATTTGGCATTGGATATTTACAGAATAATACTGCCTGGGACTGTGACAAACACTGAGTTCTGCATGAGTGTTTAGATGGAGCAGTTTTGGTACAGAAACTATGTTTACTAAAAACTAACATACTTGTAACGTAAACGGATAATAAATATTTAAATGGCAAGTTAATGAGATCCTTCTCTAGTATCACTCATACATTTTTGTTCCAAAATCGTAAATTAATAAGAAATTAAAAAAAAATTGTTCATGAGTTGGACTGATCATAGTCAAGAAGAACCTGGGCCTTAATTATCTTAACGGATTGTGTATAAGTATTTGTGCAACATCGCCCGCATCGATATTTTAACTCGCCGATGCGCCAAACAAACCATCTACAATCAACTTAAGTTTATCAGTTAACAAACAGAGCAATTTTTTAACTACGCGTCCGTTTTTCCGACAATTATGCAGCATCCATATTTCTCCAGCTAATTGCTATTGCAATTAACCTGGTTATCATCATGAGATTCACAACTCGTTTGGACCTGACCCGCCTCACCACTCGTCTAGTTGAACTTGGCCCTGAGGTTCGTAACAACTATAGGCGCATCCAGCTGGTCTTACGTGGCGGACTGATAGAACAAAATAGTATAGTTTAACTCTGAGATTGGTAACAACTGAGCGCTAGCAAGGATGTAAGTCGCGAGAATAACGAATTATATGCTGCGCCTGCGTAAAAATCGTATACTATATGCGAAAAGAGTAGACCGTTGTGAAGTGTTTGGAAGACCTGGACGCCAACCATTTTTATCACCCTTCCTTTTTTGGCTAAATATGCTATGGGACAACCTCTCTGGGCAGCCTTAGGGGCCGACCCATACACCGTAAGCCGCGGCCGAAGCCCTCCAACACCTAACCTTACATGGACCAGCTCCATTGCGCATTTAAGTGTGGTTTTCGAGCTACACCAGAGCGTTGTCAGCATACCCCCCCCCCCGGTCTCAACCCCCCCTCAAACCTAAGTCATGGATCTGCTACTGGACCACACTGTTGCAGCCACATATTTTTTGTCTAGAAGCCCCATTACTCTATATACGCAAGGCAGGTCAGTGTACACTGGCTGGCGTCAGGCGAGTTGTATAAAAGCGTTATGGCTCATTAACACCGGTGTGAACCAACAGAACATTGTTTTTATTAGACGAACAATAGATACTTTTCTTTAAATGTAAGAGCTACAATTTCTTGAGCAATAAAGACGCTTTTACTTTTTTGTGCTTGTTAGATTTCGTTTATCAGATCATGGGTCACGCGTATAAGTCTCTCTTCTAGTTCGTATACTTCGTGGCATGTTAGAAAGAGATGAATGCATTTACCTCGCTCCTCGGACTTTGCTAGATGGACGACAATCAACGACTGTTAATGTTAAGCGATTATACGGGGAGGACGCTGTGATACGTTGGAATGAGAGGGAAGATTACGTATTGAGAAGCGTATCCCTCTCGAATACATGATCGCGTTTTTTCTGTAGCTTAGGTATGTGTGGTGTCGGGTTAGAATAGCACCACCCTCTCCATGGGTGTCGTAAATAAAAGGCCACGACGGGATAGGGTTGAAATGCGCTGTGGGCGATGGGCTTGCCTACCCTATCACTGCACTATTAAAGTCGTCCACTTTTAAATCTTCAATTTCCAAAAATGGCTAGAAATTATGTTTTCGCTATTCATGACGCGCGCGTACCAAATTTGCAAAAAAAAATTAGCGCCACATAAAATGTTCATTGTATAATGAACTCTATCTTCTTTTACAATAGAATCCAAAATACCATAGCGCCTTGTACCTGGCTCGCTGGGAGCGGGTTTTTGTTATCTTTTAGTCCATTTTGAATCTATTGAATATGACGATAGAGTTCATTATACAATTAACATTTTATGTGGCGCTCATTTTTTTTGCAAATTTGGTACGCGCGGCATGATTAGCTTTTGTTCGGATCGCAAACAAAGGCATTCATGAGCTCAGTACAATGGCCATTCATGAGCTTAGTTTAGAAAATTACAACTATAACACAGAGAACAAACATAACGGAAAAATAAACCATCAATGTGTGAAGCCCACGACAGGACTCGAACCTGTGCCATCTGTATTGCCGGTCCATAATTCAGACTCTACAAGTTTAATTTCCTGTTTCAGGTACAATTATAGCTCAATCCTCGACCTGACGATGACGCTCAGTCGAGAGAGACACTAGGGAGCAGGCCAGAAATGATAGCAGCGCCACAAACATGGACGGTGTAAAGAAAATACACTCGGGCACTTTGTACCGGTAAGTACTTTAATAAAACATCTACCCGCGCATTTTAAAAGTCAAATAATTAAATATGTCTTTCATCGGAAATATTTCAACTTTTGACCATAATACTCAGGAGTGGCAGATATTCTATGGAAGATTACAGCAGTACATTAAGTTAAACGCAGTAATAAACGGACCATCGTCGTAGCTGCCGTTTTCATTGCTAGCCACATATACATTCACTGCTAACGACCGCTCGGGAGCCGATCACATGAGCCTATTGCAGTCCACTGCTGGACGTAGGCCTCCCCTAGGGTACGCCGTAAGACCCACTCTGCCGTTTCCGCCGTCCAGCCACTACTAGCTACCTTCCTCAAGTCATCGGTCCATCTGACCGGAGGGCGTCCAGCACTACGTTTGCCAAGCGCTTTCCTCCATTCCGTAGCCGATAACATGGGAAAAACCTGTTTGTAGCGGACAGCGCCCACGAGCGGAGCACCTTTCTAGAGGGTTCCTGGCACTGTGTGTTCATCATGATTATATCAGTCGAAAGTCCTCCAGTGATGGACGTAGGCCTGTGACCACGCCTGCGCCACTCGGGTCATCAGTCCACCTTGTGGGTGGTCTGATAAAGTTAAAAAAACACGAAATGAAAAATGCCGTATTAATAAAAGTAAGTCCCACTTCTGATTAGCGTTCTTGGCACCAACATCCACTATGCCACTTTGGAACGCAACTCCGTATTCCTCGATCGATTCTAAGAACTTCGGTGTATTGCGTTCAAATGTATATATCCATACTAATATTATAAATGTGAAAGTGTGTCTGTCTGTCTGTCTGTCTGTCTGTTACCTCTTCACGCTTAAACCGCTGAACTGATTTAGATGAATTTTGGTATAGAGATAGTTCGAGTCCCGGGGAAGGACATAGGATAGTTTTTATCCCGGAAATTATCCCCTAAGGGGGTGAAATGGGGGTGAAAGTTTGTATGGAGCTGCGATTTAAACGAGTTCCACGCGGACGGAGTCGCGGGTAGAAGCTAGTAATATATATATCTCATCATCATTACTTCAGTCAATTAACTGACAACTTGTATGAAAAATATTACAATATTGGAAATAATTTATAATAGCTTATTTTTCCACTGTCCACTGAAGGATTTTCAATTCATCACGATAATCGAATTTCGAACTTCTGGGGTAAACGTATGCGTATACAATCCTGTACACTTGCAGCCAACAATATTGGGATCCCTATAATGTCCCTATAATAAAATAGCGTAGGTAGGTAATTTATTTCTTAAATTATTTCTTTTTATTGTCAAACATTTTTATTTTATCCTATTCAATATGTATTTAATTTTGATTTAATTGTATTGTATTCTTATGGGTCTATGATATCCGAATTAAATGATTTTTATTTTTTTATAATGTACAGCCAAATAATGGCTTTGACGAATTACAGATGTTGACGAAAATTACGTATATGTGTACTGTCCAATTTCTACTCTACTAGGAATCTACTATAAAACGAATCTACCGTTGACAGAATTTGCGCTTAACCGAATAAAAGAAAATATATCTCTGTTTCTCTTTAATCATGCATAAAGAGGGAGAGAAATATGCGTTGATGGGGATTTTTGTGCAGTACCAAAATAGGGATGCCAATATTGCATGCAGCACATGCTACGAGTGCTTGGTTAATGAGTTCAAATAGTGACACAACATAAGGTCAGACGGTTCGACACGCCTTACCCATCAATGTGTTGGAGATCAAGAGTGATCCATCTTCGTTTTGCGTGTTCTGTGCCATCCGTTTGATTGACAGCCATTCAGGGCCACAAAATAGGTATACCTGCCTCTATCAACCTGTAACAGCGAGTGCGAGTTAGGGTTGTCAACTCGACTTATTTACCTAACTGTGCGGTTTTTGTACAGGTTGTAAGTTTGTATATCTCTTTCTACCTAACTTCCTCTCAACTTCTCAAAGGTTAGGAAGTGATCCCTTATTGGGATAAGTTCGCCTTTGTACTTTAATCTTTTGTGACGTGTATTTGCTTAAATCTGTTATTGTGTACGACAAAGTGCTTGGGTACATAATACATATGGTTTCGATTGGAATTAAAAATTCATTATATTCTCTGTCATCATAATGAATCACCAATAAATGGTTGGAAACGCGCTTGTGACTTTTTTGCAGTCGCAAATGTCCTTAGGCTACGGTGTCTGTTTAACATCTGGCAGGCTTGGCGTACGCTTGTTTGCCGCCGTTGTGGTATAAAAAAAGTCTGCAAAATTTATGTTAGTTAGTATTTTAAAAGTCTGTAAATATACAATATCTCTTCCTGACATATGAAATGTGTCATAATAATATATCATTACTATAGACATATGAAATGTGTGTAATTATCAATTAGTTTGCCGTGGGTATCACGATGTTAGAGAAAACGCCCATGAAATGGATATGTGGAAATTGCACCTTACAAATATGATGGTTTATCATCATCTTAATATTGTATCTTTTTGTTATTTAGTAGAATGTTAACCCATTCGTGCTACGTGTGCTACGTCGTAGCGCGTAGCAGCATTTTTCCGCTTTGCAGCGCAACTCGCTCGTAGATGCATGACTCATCTGTTCTGTTATAAACTGCCAACCCTAACAACGTGCAACTTTCATATAGGCATCTAGACTGAATAGCTCTATGCTCTTCCGAGATAAGCCGGTGTAAACCGCGTAAAGATTTATAGCACCCTCAGTGTAACAACGTCCTATCTGACTACGATGTCTCAACAAGTTGGAACTCTGTCGCACCAAGTGTGTTATATCCAAAAGCCTACGAGATTTGCTTGAGACGTTTGTTGCGGGCATGACGGGAATTTTAAAACAAAACACGGATAGCTTCACTAACAAATGACCATTGTTTAAGACTTTGCATGTGAAGGGCGCCATATTTAAAAAATGGAAGTCAGGCTTGGCGAAGCTGTGCTTTTGACAACCATAGTTTTACCGTGACGTACAGTTTACAGGTAAAGAGGATAGATTGCTGTTTTTGACATTTATGACATGCCTAAAATAAAAATACGTAAATACCACTCACTTTGCCCCACTGCTGGAAAAAGGCCTGGCCTCTAGACCCTATAGACGTAAAACTAATTATACGCAAATCTGCAGGTTCTTCTATGTGTTATATTAAAAAGAGGAAATCTCTGCGAGGTTGCAGCTTTGTAAGTTTGTATGTAGGGGGGTAATCTCCGGATGGACGTAGGCCATATTTTATCCCCCGGCTATATGCCTGTAAAAAACGCGAGCGGAGCCGCTAGTATAGCAGCTATTTATCTTACAATGAACTCGGACATATATTCGGAATTATTTTTATTGACGTGGATTGTCAATAAAAATCACACAATCCACACTTTGCAAATAAATAAATGGGGACACTCGTTGGGGGGAGGTCCATGTTCAGCAGGGGAAGTCTTTCGGCTGATCTGATGATGCTGATGAAATAACTAAATGTTCCATCCAATCCAGGGAGTTGGATGTAAACTAACTCCGAATTCAGAAACGTATGTATACAAAAAGTTAACCGCCAGTGGACGCTGTTATTAAAAAGTAATATTGTTAGGGTTTCAGGAGTTTCCTAGTACGAAAAGTTGTTGACTAAGCTATACTGTCTTTACGTAGCGTGTTTTAGGTAGTTCCTTCGACAAAATAGGTAGCTAGTGTTCGGGAGACACCTCGAATTCATCCGTCGCTCTGTGTGATGTTCTGGGCCCCCCAGACTACCCATTACTATACTAATTACTGTACAGTCAGAATCGTATAATTTCTGGCAGCAGTCCACGCTGAACATACATACCTGTATGAAAAAGTAAAAAAAAACATAACGACACGAACCAATTGTTGGCGGTTACGGCAGGGCCGAAAGGAAGGATTATGAAATTATGATTTCAGCAGTTTGTTTGTACTTACGTGTCTTCCACCGAGGCGTTAAGATACTGAACCGATTTTGATGATTAGGTGTCAATCTATTCGAAATTATGCTCCGTGTGATATAGTCTAGCGTTGGCATGAAAAAAAGAATTTTACAAGCTTTTATTTAGTTTCACCTGTCCCGTTGTCTGTCTGTCTGTAATCAAATCTTGCAAGTTAAATTTGATCCACTTCCCGGTGACCGATTGAGCTGAAATTATGGGTATAAGTATAGTTTGGATGACAATTCAGTATTATGGTACCATCGAGCTGATCTGATGATGGAGACAGAAGGTGGCCAAGGAAATTCAGTACTTAACCGACGTAACCCCTTTGAGTTTGGGCTCGTTAGAATCGTCTCAATGAGTAGTTGGTGATGGTATGCAGAAAAGTACAGTCGGCAATAAAAGCTTGTTCCAAAAATGTAATTTTTGTCAGAAACTTTTTTCAGTTACTTTTCGGACCCGAATAGGGTTACAGTTTTTTGAACTTTTTGTTCTTGTTTCGAAGCGTGTTCCGAGGGATGCCTCTACGCTTCGCTTCGCTTAACATCTCCCAAATTTTCATAAATAAAAGTCAATTAACGCCAAATTCACCACTCATTTAGAGATTTCGTACTGAATGAAGTCTATCCCCAAATACAGAATGCCCTAAAAGCCTACAGTTGTGTTAAGATTCGCGATTACGTTAGCTATGCTATTCACAAAGTCTCGACTCGCCTCTTTACCCCTCCCTAGTAAAAATTGACCTCAAGACGTAACGACTATTCCTAATCGGAGCTCAGACTAATACTGGTACTGCAGAGTGCAGAGTAGTCGGTGAGCGTTGTGAATACCGGCCACAGACATGTATCTGGGTAGAGCATACAAACGCACATTCGCGGGTCAAAGATGATGTTAAACTCTATACAACCTATAGACCGTGGGCCCACACACAATACACCTACATCACATGACAACATAATAAAATGCATGGCAGCAGTATGAGAAAGTTGTGCTGAGCAAGATAAAAAATATTAAATTGGCCAAAAGTTTGAATATCCTGCTCTTCCTTAGTTGAAATTTCAAATGATGCACACAAATGGTTTTCCTACGATCAACTGAGGTGTTTCGCTTTATTATAAAAAAACGAGGGGCATAAGGGTGAGTATCTAACAGAGTTGTGCGAGGTTGCTAGGCAGTGATCGAGGAAAAAATGTACCAAAAGGAAGCGATGCGTGAGCGCGCCCAGCAATGTATTGATGGTTTTTTCTCGCTCACCGCCTGGCACCCTCTGACACATACTCTCCAGTCAACCCAAATAGTAGTCTACCACTTTTCGACTCTTATTTGTGTTAAGGTTCAGTGGTAGACCACTGACTTGGCCTGTATAGCCGAGGAATGAACATTTTCGCCCCTCATCGACTTTATTTTATTGATGTTAAGGTCCAAAACTGACGAACCTTTTCATTCCGCGACTCATGCGAATTCTACTGAAATATAGGTCTATGCCGCCAGCCCCATAGAACCCGGCATTTCAATAGACGCCAAAACATTCAGCGCACTCGTCAAAAGTTGCTCGTAGCGAACTATCTCGGCGGTGCTCTATAGTTAGTTAGCTATAATGGTGGTTTAGTTATCCAAGGTAGTTAGTTTTAATTAGGCACCGAGTTCTATGGCTGGTTTTGATTTGCAAGTTCGCAGACGGTTATAAACTATAACCAAAGTTGGTACCTATTTTGCGCGGCAGTTTGTGGGTAAGCCGGATCTCAATAGGACTAGATGTTCATTTGTTTCATCTTCCTAGCGTTATTCCCGGTTGTGCCTTAAAGAAGAGCTTTGTCAAATTGAAAAAAAAACGTGATAATGGATTTCTATACATATTGTATGTATATATCGAGTATCAGGTATCATGAATACGATTGTGCGAGATTAATTTGTCAAAGAATCCGTCCGTGTCGATCATTATTCCCCAAGGGGGTGGAATTCAAAAAATGAAGTACACTGCTGTGACAAATTTAATGTTTTTTTTTTCCGTAGTCAAGGCGAGAGAAGTTAACACAGAAACAAAGTCAGTAAAGTCACTTTCGCGTTTATAATTAAACGAGCGAGCGAAGCGAACGAGGTTCACCGTTTTAGCTGGGGCAAAAATGCTTTCGTATGCGTCTGTTCGGGCTACTGCCCGTTCCTTCTCTTGAGAGGAGGCCTCTGCCTGTATCCACTCAATTGAATGAGTGCGCCGAATAATAGGAACAGCAATTGCCGAACTTTAGAAACCCAGCTACCTATACCTAACCTAGCTCGTATATAGGCTAGCCACTATGCAGACAGACACAATAACCGCCAGGCACTGTCCTATTTCCAGGCAACGTTAGAACACTGGCACGGGCCAATCAACGAGGCAATCGAGCTAGGGCCATTCTAGGTATTCTGGTTTTCATATTTGTTTATTGAAGAATTGACTTTCCCGATGGCCGTATAGAAACAATTAAAAATATTGTAAAACAAGAGAAGTGAGAGAATATTCAAGAAAATTAGCTTTCATATTTGTTTATTGAAGAATTAATGTTCACGATGGGCGCAAGGAAACAATTGAAAATATTGTAATACAAGAGAAGTTAGAGATCATTCAAGAAAATTAGCTTTCATATTTGTGTATTGAAGAATTGATTTTCACGATGGGCGTAAGAAAACGATTGAAAGTATTGTAAAACAAGAGAAGTTAGAGAACATTCAATAAAATTAGCTTTCAATATTTGTTTATTGAAGATTTGATTTTCCCGATGGGCGCAAGGAAACAATTGTAAATATTGTAAAACAGGAGAAGTTAGCTTTCGTATTTGTTTATTGAAGAATTAATTTTCTCGATGAGCGTAAGGAAACAATTGAAAATACAGAACCTAATACAACAGAAGTTATAGAACATTCAAGAAAAACGAAAAAAAAGTAATATGTCGAAAAGCCAGTTTTGCCGGCGACTATCCCAGGTTTTAAGCTGCAAACGCACAGAGAGCGGCGCGGCGCGGTGCGGTGCGGAGGCGGCTTTGCGGTAAAGCGAATGCGGTCCGGAGGACGTCGCACCAAAATCCTGCCCGGTATTCGCGCGGGATAGCGGCGCGGAGGCGGTATGTGTGACATATCAAACGGTAATGGACAGTTGACAGATTCGGAAAGATCAAAAATTTTCTCCTCAGATTCAGATAGCGATGACGAGATTTTGCTCTTACTTGCCGTATGGCAACACAAGAAGAAGAAATCTAAACGGACATCCGGGTCCATAAATAAAAAAGAGGAATGTTTGGAGAGTTCCATCATTTATGCCAAGAGCTGACTTCTTATGAAGATCGTTTATACACTTATTTTCACATGAGTAAAAACCGTCTTGAAGAATTACACGACATCCTAAAACCAAGGATTGTTAAGCAGGGTACGTAAAAAGGGGTTACTTTAGGAAAAAATGGGGATCATTTAGAATGTAGTATAAAAGCAGAACTATTGGAAATTAAGAAGATTTAATCAAATAAAAAATAAACAGCAAGATAGAATACTATTATATTCACTGCCACAGTTCACCCACAAGTAAAAACAATGATTTCGGAGAAAAACCTATTTGATCAAAGTCGCCCCACGAATCAAAGTAACCCCATTCCATCGCACTAAGTTTCACCGGAAAATAAATAAGCAGTTGTTAAAGTTACTTAAGTTGTTAAGTAGTTAACTCATTGTTAAAGTTAATAAAATGTGAACTGAAGTTGTAAAAAAATACTACTTGTTGCACCGCTCTCAGCACGCCACCGCGAGTGCGCTCCGGTGCATTGACAACTGCGTAATACAACTTCTCGCCGCGTCTATCTGTGCAAGCATGTCACCGCCTCCGCGCCGCTACCGCCTCCGCGTCGCCACCGCCACGCTTTTTTCCCGGCCGGTATTCTATGCGGGCCCTTTCATATTAGCTCGAACATTACAACCGGTACCGCCTCCGCGCCGCACCGCGCCGCTCCGCCACCGCTGTCAGTGCGTTTCGGCTTTTATTGTATTACTTTTGAATGGTCTTTCTTAAGTTCTAACCGAGCAAGACAATTAGCCGAGCCACTGGAGCTAGCACAACTGACGACGTGACGCGACGCGAGGCGAGAAAATCTACACACCTCTTTCTGATTCGCACAGTGCGAGTAGGACAGGACAGGAGTCGCTGACAACCAGTCGGGGTAACCTCTTTGATGATCTTTGAGATTCTTTTCCGAGTCAGATGTCTACTTCGCTTGACCACTAAAAGTCTACGGTTAGCTTTAGGAATTAATTCCGTAGCTAGTGGACCCCGGGCTCCTTTAAGCCGAAACTTAATTACATTTAACAAGGCTTAATTACTTGAAATTGATTGTCGTCCATGTGGTAATCTGCTAAACTAAGGCCTAGCACAAAGACGAGTAGGTAGGTACGCTTAGTCATAATATAAGACGGACATCTCAAACACTAACCTAAGCTCGGATTGAATGAATCATTATAAAATAACATAAACAATAATTTAAATCTTTATTCATCCACAATAAGAAATACTGAAGCGTCTCGCACTCGCACGTACAACAGGAACGAGAGATACGTAATTAAATACTCAGGTATCGCCAATAACATCGACGATTTGTCTTCGTAAGTGCCACTTTCGGACGCGGCTAGTGACACACTGATGGTACGGCTTGGCAGCAACAGTTATCGAACATGCTCCGAAAGGTGTTCGTCAATAAAGACTGCGTCACTGAAATCTGTCACAACCTGGCCTTACGAACAACTATATCCAATAAGCAAGCAAACAAGAGCAATAAAAGATGGTCAAAAATATCGTAATACCTCTGCTTTACAATAAAGTCGTTTTCTGATGTTCGACAGTATTTTCTCAGCCATAGTGTAAATTTGTGATACGATATGTTTATATAATTCCAACTTTAGATTGGGAAATCGGCTTCCTTCCTTTTAAATGTGTAAAAAAAAGGTCGTAACCGGTAAACGTTTCCTCATATCTGCATGTGTAAAATGCCACGTTCCATCAGTACGGTTAGCAAAGACGGCACTTCTCGCGCCGAGAAAGACTAATTCTAATTAGAAAGAGACGGATATAATCTATCTAGCCGCGAGACAGGTCGCGCGCTGTTTGTGCATAGCGTGCAGGTGGTATGTTTTATCATTCCTACATTTTCTTTTGAATCTCATTTTCATGAAAATGAACGAGATCAATTACTATTATACGTATTAATTGCTATTTGTAAGTAAGTATTAGTCGCAGCGCAGTTTGCTATGGGAAATATTATTATATGTTATTTTAATTTTAAGACAGTGTGACTCGTTCAAGTTTCATTGTCCCGAAACCCAAGGGTTCCATTTTTATTCAAAAGGTCATTCTCGCGGGATCTTATTGGGTAAACAGCAATATTCGTTGTTGTGAAGCTCATTCGAAGTCTGTAACGTAAAAAAAGTTCCTACTTTTTGCGACGTTTTAGTGCATAATTTACGGTTTTCTTTGTCGCGAGTTTACTTTACAATGCTTTATTATGACACTTAGGCCCGGTTGTTAGGGTTGTTACAAAACTTTAGTAATCGTAACTTACGTTCGCCAAAATCTTATTGTAGGTAAGTTTGACAGTTCTCTATGGTATGACATTTGCAGGCGACATATTTAGCATTTACCGGTCTTTAAAAGATCGATGCAAATAAATAATTAATGACCGCTACAAGTTAATTCAATGAATACAATACAATACTATAGTTATTTATGATACCTGTGCGGAAAGTAGGTAATTGCCAACGAGAGACGATGACCAAAAACACGACCGTCAGGTCGTGTTTTTGATCGACACTAGTTGCAATTATTAGATTTATCAATAGGGCTTCAGATAAGCCGAATAAGTTTGCTTAACATACTATGTTAAACATAGTATATAGAACACTCAAATTAAACATGTAGTCGGTATCATAAAATGTACCAGTGAACAAATAAATAGCTGATAGTGACTTATAGGTTACACAAACGTTAACTGTAACAAATATATGACCGGAATGGTATTTTCGACATCATTCGAACGATTTTCTTATTATAGCTTTATTTACTCATCATCATCACATCAGCCGAAAGACTGCCACTGCTGGACCTAGGCCTCCTTCGAAGAGAACCACAATGACCGGTCCTGCGCCAGCGGACTCCCTCGACTTTTGCCAGGTCATCAGTCCACCTTGTTTCCCTCAAGGTCTACCCACGCTGCGCCTTCCGGTACGTGATCGCTGCTTGATAACCTTTCAGACTCAACGGCCATCGGTCCTACGTGCAATGTGTTACTTACTCTACTAGTTAAATAACTACTACTAACTACTTAATTAAATAAGTAATTCAGTAGTCATTGGCAGACAATG
Organism: Epinotia bilunana; assembly: GCA_947049275.1. Classification (NCBI taxonomy): domain Eukaryota; kingdom Metazoa; phylum Arthropoda; class Insecta; order Lepidoptera; family Tortricidae; genus Epinotia; species Epinotia bilunana. Next base: position 7,413,551 of record OX346275.1, on the reverse strand, counting down.
CTCCGTTGCATCGGTTTACGTAACCGCAATTAAACGAATCAAGTGCGCGTGCGATGCAAATTGATGCATAAGCGTTCCAAGAATCCGATTAGTTACAGTTGTGCCGTATACCTATAATCTGACGACCGCTTTAGCCTAGCTAGTTGGTAGTGACCCTGCCTATGAAGCAAGAGGTCCTGGGTTCGAATCCAGGTAAGGGTATTTATTTGTGTGATGTTTTCTATGTATGTACATGTTTAACTGTTGATTTATCTATATAAGTATGTTCATCGTCGTGTAGTACCCATAGCACAAGCTTTGCTTAGTTTGGGACTAGGTCGATTTGTGTAAGATTGTCTGCAAATATTTATTTATTTATTGAATGCACTAGCAGTCCTCTCGGCTGCACCCGCTTCACCAAGGAAGCGGGCAGAGCAGCGTGGTGTCATGCAGCCTACGTTACTCCATATACTTACTGGTGAAATCAAAAGAAATAGGATGAAAAATGGCGAGTTTTAGAGATTATAGTTCCCACATAAATACTTATTTATCTCTTTATAATACCTAATAATGATTTTACACTAGACCAGGTAGTTGCGTGGCTCCGGCAACGAAAACCCCTTTATTTTAAGCCTACCTCTACTTATTAATCGCACTCACATACAAACTTTGGACCGCATTTCACCTCCTGGTTTATTTTTGAGGAGTTAATATTCTCCGGGTTTAAGCTATATAAAATACTAGCTTCTGCCCGCGACTCCGTCCGCGTGGAACTCGTTTATATCCTAGCTCGATACAAACTTTCATCCCCCATTTCACCCCCTCAGGGGATCATTTCCGGGATAAAAACTATCCTGTCCTTCCCCGGGATTCAAACTCCATGCCAAATTTTATTTCAATCGGTTCAGCGGTTTAAGCGTGAAGAGGTAACAGACAGACAGACACACTTTCGCATTTATAATATTAGTATGGAAGTATGGATAACAAGTAAAATCAAAACAATGGCGTAAAAAGCTGGAAGAGGTAAAAAAAACGGACATATTTTTATTTAACTAAAGCATCAATCTAAACGTTGGTGAACCATTTTTTGAAATTAGACGATTAGTTACGGTGATTACCTCTTTTGAAACTTACAAACTAAACAAACATTGCATCTCTAAATCCTTTTAATATTAGTGTAGACTTAGGCTTATAGCGGCTCAAACTGTTTATATGGCAAGGTAAGCTAGATAATCCAGGCCAAGCGGTTAAGATAATGATAAGATAAAATGCGATATAAGATAATGATAAGATGCGAGTACTTGTGGTACTTGCAAGTAAGCCATGTTTACAGGACGTACAAACGGCAACACAGTTAACTGACCATCCCGTATTTATATTGAACCTTATTATAATGAACATAAAGTGCACGGATGGTCAGTTAACTGTGTTAGCGATGGTACAAGCATGTGTTCGGTACAGATACTGTGTCAAACAAATGTAACGTCAGAGAAAATATTTGGGCCAGTGAAACTGCAACGAAACCAAACTACGAGTATGTACTGTTCCTAGTATATAATAATAGAATAGAATATAATTTATTCATGACAACAACACATACCTAGTCGGTCCCAAAGTTCTGTCACAAATGAAAATAATGATAAAAACAAAAGTAGCAATAAATTTTTAATAAATTATATACCGATTTTAAAGAACATTTAATAAAGAATTAAAATTACTCAAAAATTTTCAAAATTACCTCCTTTGTTTTTAATACAGGCCCTTAATCGGTGCGGCCAGTCGTCTATCGCAGCACGCACCATTTTCATATCTATCTCAGTGACTGCTTTTCTTAAAGATGACTTTAGGCTCTCCAAATTTTTATGTGGTTTAGCACAGACCTTCCTCTCTAAGACCTGCCAAATTTTATAGTCCAAAGGATTAAGGTCCGGACTAGAGGAAGGCCAATCTTCGTGTCTTATAAAGTCGATTTTTTGACGGTCAAACCAGGCTTGAGTGGTCTTGGCTTTGTGTGCTGGCGCAGAATCCTGCTGGAACACAAAATTATGTCCCGAAAATAGCGTGTTGGGCAGATCTTTGACAACTTTATCCAAAACTGTCTCTTGGTATACTTTCGCACTGATTTTGACACCTTTTTCGCAAAAATGAACATCAGTTGGCCCGTAATAAGATACACCCAACCAGACCATCACTGATGATGGATGATGCCCATGTTGCACCCGCGGAACTCTTTTTCCTGCTTCTTCAGAGCTCCTAGCGTACACTCTATCATTCTGTTTATTGTACTTCTCTTCAATATCGAAAATCTTTTCGTCTGTAAAGAGGATATCACGGTGTCGATTTTTCGCGTACCGCTTTAACAACTTCCGGGATCTTTTAAGCCTTATTGTATTTAGACGGGCATTAAGTAAGTGCCCACGCTTTTTTTTGTATGCTCGTAGACTAAGATCTTCGTTTAAAACCTTTTTGACGGTTTTTCTACTGACACCCATCTGCAAAGCCATCAATTTCTGTTTTCGGACAGGATTTCTTGCTATGCGCGCCTTGATCGCTTTGATCACTGCTGGTGTTCGTACGGAGCGAGGCCGGCCAATTATTTTCTTGTCCTCAACACTGGAGACTTCATTGTACCTATCAATAGTACGGTACACAAACCTAAGCGTTATTTTTAAATTTTTGAGCAACTTGAAAATCGTACTTGGCGAGTGCCCACAGCGGTGCAATGCTAAAACAGCTATTCGGTTTTCTTTCTATGTCCACTTCATCGTGAGAAATTGCAACGAATGACTGTTTTTTGTTTTAAAATAATTGTCAAACATTCAAAAATGGAATGCAATAAAATTTTCTTAAAATCATCTTCTAAATTTAAAAATAATATGCCAGTGACAGAACTTTGGGACCGACTACGTACATACACATAGATCACAAATACAAATGAGAGAACAACATTGCCACGAAATGGTTCCATCTCAGCGTTGTGCTGGCCTGGTGGCCAGCGCTGGTCTTCCAATGGAACCATCCGGTGATTCCACGGCGTAACACATATTTTACACTCGCACAAAAAAGAAGAAAAATAATAATAGTAATATAAAACAAAAAACAATACCGCAAAGACAAATAATCTGATTCCCGAACGCAACCATAAATATGACAAGTGGAAGTTCCCGGCAACTAAAACGTCAAACTAACAAGACTGACATTGACATTCCTAGGTCGCTCAACGGCGGAGGGATGACATTCCAGCATTTAGTTGCTACGTACCGAAAACTACCACGGAAAGCCGCCGATGCGTGTCGGGGTGTCGTAATAATTGTTAGTCAAATGCTGTTTTACGTATTTAGATAATATTGGTGCGAAATTAGAGACTGTACAGTCGACGTCAAAGATATGTATACATTTTTCGCCTTATTACAATGGAATAATGTGCAAAAAAAGTGTATACATATCTTTGAACTCGAATGTACAACTGTACCTACTTGTTATTATTTGTATTAGTTTAACATTGGAGTCTATACATCTCTGTATTATAGGATCCGGAGACACTCATAAAACTTCAAATGCCTCTGCTAAATTAAATGTGTTTTGTCCCTTTCTGACGAACACAAATGTCAAAGTGACAGATAAAGACAAAAGAATTTTAACGCCATTTTAGTTAAAATAGGTTTGTAGTACGTTTATGAATACGGCCGTGCATACTTCTGGTATTTATGTGCCCGGTTATCTGTCTGGTTCTCATTAGGTATTATCATGAGGCCAATGTAAGTATACAGAATAAAAATTTAATTTAGTTTCTCAATAGGTACATGCTATATATTAAAACGAGCAGTATTTATATATATATATATATATATAGTATATTTGTAATTGAACGTCTTTGAGAATTGGAAATAGGGGCGAAAAATCGATCTAGCTAGGTCTCATGTCAGGGAGAATTCATTTCACTTGAGCATAACTCGGTCGCCGAGGTACTATGGTACAAATACGTATGTTTATTTCTAAGCTTGTATAAATACACCCGGTTAAAAGGTCTTGTGCTTGTGGAAATTCTACAAAAATATCTCCGTAAGAAAAGCATTGATGAGTCGGTCGCGCTACGGGTGCGACTGACTTCCGATCAATGGAGAAATTTTAGCGCTCATTCGTATAAATTCACAATTACAATCGAGGTCGCTCCATTCATCGGCTGGCTCAATGGCCGATACGATACTACAATGGCCCATGTTGTAGTTGTGTTTATGTATGTTTCAGTAGTTCCGAGGCAGTGGTGTTATTTGGATTCCATTACCTTGTTTCACTTCATGAACGTGATGTCATGCTCTACGAACGATTTCCGCTACAAAGCGGAAAATTGCTGCTACGCGCCGCGGCGTACCATATACGTAGCGTTGCGTGTCCCCGAATGGTTTAACCTTAGAGTATAGATTAAATACATTAGTAGTTGGGTCAAACATTGAGAATAAGTTATTCATTTATTTATTTAAACTTTGCTGCACAAAAGAAAAACTTATCGTACAAACGCCGGACTTAATGCCACATGGCATTCTCTACCAGTCAGACCTTAAGGCAAAGCAGAAAAGATTGTGGGCAGTGCAAATACCAACTAAAAAAATATAACATTACGGTACTACTTAAGATCATTGTCAATTAAAATATTTAAAATTGACTTTTTTTAAAGATTTAATTTTAAATTAAATGTATAATAATTTATATTGTAATATAAAATAAAATAAAAACAAATAAACAAATATTGAATATAGAAAGCCGGACGGAGCCGGTCAGATGCGACGACAGCCGAGCACAGCCGTCCACGTCAGCGAGGAGCCGAATTTAAAATGTGAAATGTATTAAAGCTTTAAATTCCTTTGGCAACTTGTAAAATGCGTTCGGGCACGCTTCGGCGCGGTCCGGTCGTTGGGAACCCATACTAATATTAAAGCGAAAGTGTGTCTGTCTGTCTGTTACCTCTTCAAGCTCAAACCGCTGAGCCGATTCCGATGAAATTTGGTACATAGTTTTAGTCCCGGGGAAAGACATAGGATAGTATTTATCCCTTAAATCATCCCTTAAGGGGTCGTATTTTTGTTACGGTATAAACGAGTTCCACGCGGACGGAGTCGCGGGCAGAAGCTAGTCATACATAATACGCCCCCATAACCCATGCCATCCATTAATTCCATTATATATGGCTGGCCAAGCTAAACCACCGATCGCCACGTCCATTTTACCTTCTTTTGATTTGGGTATAGAATTTTAGGCGCTTAATATGGGTATTCGAATTAAGAAATATCCGCAGGGAATATCCTGATTCTCGCAATTCTATATGGTGTTGCCGGAGAGTGTTATAATGTATAGCGACTTTTTTCCATGTAAAAACACGGACACATACATACAAGCTGTTAAATTGCCCACAAGAATGATAATTTGACTTCTTTTTCTAATCTTTATAAACCTTGCCTTATCGTAGTGAAACTTAATATAAATAATGCATCTATAAACCTAATATTGCTTACCTATTAATAATGTAATTAATGTGATTTACCTACAAATGTAGATATTATTGTAAGAGTAGATATTAATGAAAAATTAAAATTAAAATTATTTAAAAACTAAACATCTACCCTACCTAGGTAACCTATCCAAACATTTGTGCAAATTGCTAATGCCGCATTTACGAAGAAATTAGAATATTAACTAAAAATGTTTAGCTATCACGAACGAATTATCTAATCAGACTGTAAATCCTCTGTTTAACTACACTCACACAGCCATATCATGCCATTAGGGTGAACATCCATGACAGACGTGCGATGCTGTGTTTTTATGTATTTGGCACCTCGCATGCTTGATAGCTAGGTGTCAAATATATAAAAACATCAATTCACCCTAAGGTACATTTATATAAATTCTTCTTTCAGTAAAGTCAGTACTCATCTTCGAAGGATAAAACGCTTCAGCCTGAGAGTTATTGAGAAAAAGATAGAGGTGAGAACGAACTTCGTACCGTCTTGTATCTCCCTCTCTCTGCCTCACTTGCTTATTCCAGCGACAGAGAGGGAGATAGACGAAAGAATTTCGTTTTCGTTTCCCGGTAGCGCCCCTGTGCGTTATCCGCGATATGCCAATTAGTGAGATGGCTAGATTACCCGATTGCACATAATAGAATAAAAATTTATTCGGATATCTCTTCATCACATATACATTCACATAATGCACCTTCAAGCCCCGTATCATGGTCGGCCGTATCACGCAATAAGTGACAAGATAGAGCGTCCGTCTCGTTCTATCGAACGGTGACAGCCAGTGACGGACACTATCTTCGTGGGATAAGGCCGACCATGATACGGGGTCTGAACTAACAAATAGGGATACCGAAAAGGTCTCCCTCCACTCAACAATGCCGTTGACACAGCAGTGCCAACGGCGCTGGTTTTCTGTGTTAAATGGTATACTGGTAAGTATACCATTTAAATGTGATGTTTTACCGGATCTCATATAAATTATACATGCTTCTCAATCAAACCCAGATTCAGACAAGACAATGATTCTAGCCATGCACATTTCACACTGGGCCAACCCAGTCCCACTTTATGTTAGCATTAACACCAACGTATGCTGTCTATAATGATTCCGTACGTGCAATATTTTCATTGTAACCATACTAATTCAGAGATAATTGACTCATCCCATTGTTAAACAACAATGCGTGTACTTCTAAAGGTCACCTCAAAGCCTTATGCGCATTATCTAACGTTTGCTTTAACACGGTATGTGTGGTACAAACGTTGCGACATTATAGGCCACATTAACATAGTGGATATAGTAAATATTCAAACGGTTGCCTAGAACTCAAATCTAGAAAAATAGCTGTGAATCGCTTTCATATAACCGTAATGATGTTCCGGTTTATAGTTATATCCCCATGGTTATAGTTATAACTTATAACTATATCACTGAGACTAGAGATACCTACTCGAGTTTTGCTTGGTTTCAATTTATGATGTTTTATATCAGAGAGTGAACCCCACTATCATAACGTGGCTATCACATCGACTAGTTAATTAGCCAGCTAATGTGTACAGTCGATATGACACAGCCACATTCGCTGCCAGGAACCCGCGTGTGCCTACGGCGTCAGCGCTTTCCGCTACCTTCCGGGAAAACCACGGGATCGGCTAGATTGGCTACAAGCGTAGCGCGTACCGATTCCTCGCCGTGAATGTGTAAATCACTTTTTAATAAATCTCCCAGTGTTTCAAACTCACAACTATAATTTTTACAGATGGCAGTGGTATACCAGAAATATACAGTGAAAAATTATTTCTTGCCTCTAACTCAAACCAATCTATCTCAAAAGTCCCTATTTAATGACAATCTATAGAATAATCCAGATAAAGCGGGGAGGAACGACCTAAAATCTGACTGCAGCACGGCTATCACAAGACAGCGCGCGAGCTGTCTCGATTTTTCTCGCTCTATCCGTCTCTCTGTTATTAGAGGTATAGTGCGAGAAAAATCGAGAGAGCTTGCGTGCTGTCTTGTGATAGCCGTGCTGATAGACGCGTCTGGGCGACTCAGTCCACTCAAAGTCAAACATTATTGAAATCATTACGGCATAACTCATCTTTATGTGTTGTGATAACTTGATAAGTTTATTTAAAATATCAGACACTCACAGTACCGTACTAGCCAAATACTCGATGAAATGCCCGTGTAATATGGCTACTTAGGGTGGGTTGCACCAAACCGTCTGTAATTGCAAGCGGTGTTCGTTAAAATCTGAATGTAAGTTTGACAGGTTTCTAAGGAATGACAGCTGCCGGCACCAAACGTCGTCGATCGGTCTGTTATCGTAAGTTGGTTCAAGCCGCCTCTAGTATTGGGTCATTCACCTGCCACTCGGGAAAAAAACGGACAGTCCTATATATTGTCTTTCTAGATGGTTTTGTCCCTCTCGAGTTTACATATTATGATGCTAGCCCGATGCAGCGATGAAATAAGAGTGTTCACGTTAAAAACTGTACTAAGGGGTCAGCAATACCTTGGATCACATGATATTTGTCTTATGATGGACGAAGGTGAGAGAAAGAGGAAGAGTTTGCAAGTCGTGGTTAGCTACTAGCTAAAGCTACCAGTCAACGAAGAAGATATCAATATTCTTTATTTATGGTTGAGATAAAAGTTTATTTACACTGCGGATGTTTTCTTACATGTGACTTGAAAGGTACAAGTATTGACTGCATTTACGTCCGCTGCAACGTAAACATTGACTATGTTTTTAATGTTGGCTGTTGATGGTTGACGGCTGTCTAGAGTGTTTAGCCTAGTGATAGTGTCCTGGGCTAGGAAGCTGACGGTCTAGGTTCGAGTAAGACCATTTATTTGTGTGATATGTAGAGACAAATAAGTATCTATTTGTTCTTAACATGTTTTACATGTGTTTATAATTTACTAGCTGATGCCCGCGGCTTCGCCCGCGTGGTTATAGGAAAATGTAACATAACATATTGAATTTTCCCGTGGGAATTAGATGTTTTCCCGCTGGAAAAAGTAGCCTATGTCACTCTCCAGCTTGTAATAATCACATCAAGTTCTCCTCCTCTCTCCGTTGCGACGTGAAGGGACAAACAAACAAATACACACACACTTTCGCATTTATAATATTAATAAGGATTAATCTACATAAATATTTATTAATCTACATAAATATGTTTATCCTCGTCTAGTACCCATAATATAGCTTTGCCTAAGTAAACAAGGTTGATTTTTAATAATAACTATTGTCCCACATAAGATATATTTACTTATTTAAGAAAAAGATAATATATTTTGGATGACAAACTCAAACGCAATAATATCTATCATCCATTTTACATCAGTATGTACAGTCAGCTGCAGAGAAACTTGCCCCCCCCCCCCCCCCACTGCATAGAAATTTGGTTTGCAGGGGGGTCACGTTTCCCTGCAGCTGACCGTACAATAATGGTCCGTTGAAGAGTCAATAACTTCACAGTTCAAACATTTAATCTGCCAAATAAAGTGATTTTATTATCGCAACACCAATTGATGTCAATCGCGATGAAAGCGGGGTCTAGACTAGCCCGAACGGCATTAATGAAGACCGGCGTATCTAAATAAAGTACCTAAATCGTTTAAGTGGGAATGAAAGGGATGGCACAGTGAAGTGTGGACAGGAGCGTTTACTCCGCTGCCTACAATATAGATTAATAGATTCGCACCTTTATTCCCAAAAGGGGCAGACAGAGCACATGAAACTTATGTTCCAGCGCCACTTTTAGCATAAATGTGGGTATAACAGATCGACAAAATGTGATATCACTGCCTACAAAATAGATAAAACAGTGAAGGCAAAGCAATAAAGCAAGTAAGTATGATTCAATTATTATCTGGAATATCTACCGTTTAAGAACCTCACTTTAGGTTTTCATAAGAAGCCAATGCTTATTATTATAAAACTTTATATCTTCACATTTGTAAATCAGAATATCAGTATGTTTTGTGCGCCGTTCTGTTAGTGCGGCGTAGTAGGTATCACTAGTCCCTTGGACAACCAAGCAACAATGCTCTTTATGCGGATTTGACTGTTTAATAAAAAACGGAAGAATATTTGTGTTTAGGGTCATATTAAACTATAATTTAAAGGCACATCAACAAAAATACCTAATCACCTAAAAATACAAATTTGCACAGCTGAAATCAAAATTCGGTTTTGATGTGCAATTGTTAAGGGGTCTGGCCGGGAATGCCATAGTAAAATCGCTATAGTAAAGTTGCAGAATTTTATTTAGCTAGCAAATAAAGATTAATAAGAATGCCTGAGACTTGGCTCTACGAAATATCTCACAACTTTTTACGGTGGAAGACGGCCTCTTTTTACATGGAATGTTTTTTATGGGATTATATTTAAACGATGTGCATTTAGCTGAAATATGGCGATGTATTAAAGACCTCCCTTCCTGGTTTTCAAGGCAGAACAAAAATATACGTCCAAACTTTTCTTTCCGCGAAATCACTTAAATACACTGTTCCCGTTTGTATGAATTCAAAAGGCTTTATAAATTAGAATCTGCCTCCGACATTTAAAGTTTAAAGTGTTAAGTTTTATGGGATTTCTGCCGGAATTTAAATGGCGGTTTGGAACGTTATAAATATGATAATATCATTATATTCCGCCAATTGTGCTTTTAGAATTCGTAGACAAAGTAATGTATATTTATATCTCATTTCTACCCTTATAGATTGTATTTCTAATGAAAAACTGAATAATATTGTTTCAGTACGAAAGTGTTTTTATTTAATAGAAAAAAGTGTAGAGACTGTTAAGCAGACAGCAAACACACAAACATGCAGACAGATTTTCTTATAACATTACTGCTGCCCGAAAACATACAAACTTATATTATAACATTATAAGCTACCATCTCAGTCTTTCAGTCATTTATTATATTAGTATAGGTATTGTGGATGTACACCTAGACTTCTAGCCGTCGATTTTTATTAGAAATATCTGCGTCATATTATTATGACCTCTTTACTTCCAGGTAATTTATTTCTATTCAAAATTAGAGTGTAACCTAAATATAGTCCACCATCCGGTTGTATTAAGTTACAAATAAATGATTCACTGATCCCACAGTAGCCGGTCTATTTAAAAATAGACAAAAAAAGAAGCATTGCCAAGATTTCAGCCTGATAACCAGTTTTAATAATATACCTGGGCACGTTTTAGACATTATTTATGGACTATCGATTTTGGAGCGTATGCAAGCATCTAATCGTTTCATGATTAATCGAGCGATCCTAGAACAATGACCGAGAAAACCTTATTGTATTTTTAACGGGTCATGCAGAGATTTAAGTGGTAATATGTCTTTTTCTGTGTCCCGTTTAAGGACATGGAAGCATCAGATAGGTACTTAAAGAAATTACACAGGCCCAAATTACTTCGGGGGCAGCGTATGCTAATATTAATCTTAGCTCTAAGGCGGAGTTTTTAACTACCTTAATTTAAGTGACTCTATCACTCAAATACATCGCTGTCAGTAGTTTTTTGTTTAAAAAAATATGAATTAAAATACATGCAAGACGTAAAGCATCCGCATTATAACTAAAACTAAATCATGAGACAATTAAGTGGTTTTGGAAAGCATCACTAATTCATTTGCCACTTAGCTTAGTGTCAAGAGGTCTCTGCGAGTACCTTAACGCTGGTCTTCCATCGATACTTGCGATCTCTATCACTCAAATACATCTCTGTCAGTAGTTTTTTGTTTAAGAAAATATGAATTAAAATATATGCAAGACGTAAAGCATCCGCATTATTACTAAAACTATATCATGAGACAATTAAGTGGTTTTGGAAAGCATCACTAATTCATTTGCCACTTAGCGTTTAACACGTCATAAAACAAGGTTCTCTTTTCTGCGGGTCTGTGGTCTGCGAACATCCGTCACTCTCACACTCGCGAACTTGTCAGAACGCCTGTTGGTCTTCTACGTTAACTTCGCTATCCTGGAAATCTTCTTCATCCCACCCCTAGTTACAAAGTTTCGTAATTATTATTACGGACACGTATAAAACTCGTACAAATATAGTCTAAAATTTTAATACCGTCTGAAGGCTCTCAACATTGTCTACCCACTAAAGCTAGCCTAGTTTTCGACGAGACAAGCCTCCTTCAGACTTCGCGAAAATTATTTGCACTCACTCCAACAAAACGAATTCCCGGCCACATTACCTCCGAACGTATTAGTTTAGGCGATCCCGGTATATTCTGCCATTAATCGAGTTTGTTCAAGCCCGCTTTTGATTCTAGACTGGCGAAGTTAACTGTGTTTTTAAAACGTTAATGAGATATTTTAAGTGAGATTCGGCGGTGTGCAGCCGAAAACTTGAAATGAATGCTTTGCTTAACTTCACCAGAACAAATGCTACTAATTATTCTTATTTGATTGTGTGCCATGTGCCATGCTAGTTGCCCGCGCTTCTTCGTCCGTGTATTGCAAAGCATACAGGCAAACTCTCGGGATAAAATATAGCCTTTGTCCATCCAGAAAGTCCAATCTATACCCTGGTGAAAGAGTTCTTGAAATCGGTTAATTGCTTCCGGAGATTACCCCCTACATACTACTACACTCACAGACGTAACCTCTTTATTATATTAGTATAAACTAAATGAAAAAGCGACAGACTTGCTTCTTAATCTTTAGCTTTAGCTATGTCACATGAAGACGGCTTGTATAGCTATCAACTTTGGCTTTGAGCAAAGGAAAGCACAGTTTTGAAAAAAATATTTTCTTTATGCCCACTACCGGATTTATAACTGCGTTAATTTCTAGAGCTTGTCGAGCAGGGTTCGAAATTATCAAGATAATTATCACCGGTATAAGAACCAATGACATTCGAGTTCGGTCAACTTTGCATAATCTGAACTGATTTTTTCTTGTATTAAGGGGAATCTCCACGGCGCGGCACGTTACGTTGACTTGACACTTCGTGCGTTCGGATAGACGCAAGTGCGGAAATACACGTTCGAATACTTCGAATGCACACTTTCACGACCGCAATTTTTTGTTAATTATCAATCGATAATTATCCATCTGTTATTAATCCTTTCGAACCCTGTTGTCGAGTATGGTTGCTGGTACCTATCTAGCATGTATTTGCGTGAAGTTTATCCAAATGTACCACCGCCTTCAATTGTCCTGCGATAAATAAAGCCATCTCTTTAAACTTATGTCATTGAGAGACGAGAATGGGCGGAGAAATAAATAAACATTGGGTGACGCCCGCCGCCGGGACAGTCTTACACAAATCGAACTAGTCCCAAGCTAACGCTTGTACTAGACGACGATATAAAGTAAATAAATAAATAAATATTAGGGGGCAATCTTACACAAATCGGCCTAGTCCCAAACTAAGCAAAGCTTGTACTATGGATACTAGACGACGATAAACATACTTAGGTATATCTACACTAATATTATAAAGAGGAAATATTTGATTGTTTGTTTGTATTGAATAGGCTCCGAAACTACTGGAGCGATTTGAAAAAATCTTTTAGCGTTAGAAGCCGACATTATCCCTGATGAACATAGGCTACTTTTTACCCCGGGAAAATGCTTCATTCCTACGCACTAACTGTGCGAAGCCGGGCCGGGCAGCTAGTATTAAATACATAACATCCATGACTCAGAAACAAATATTCGTGCTCATCACACGAATAAGTGACTTTACCGGTATTCGAACCCAGGAACTCTTGCTTCGTAGGCAGGGTCACTACCAACTAGGCTAAAGCGGGCGTCACACATATATAAAATACAATCAATACATAGAAAATATCCAAGGCTCAGGAACAGTGATAGTTACCATTCGAACCCAGGACCACCGGCTTCATAGGCTAAAGCTAAAGCTTAGCTTTTAAAGCTAAAGTGGTCGTGAAAATTATTTTTACTTATACTATTTCGGGGAGTTCGTCGATCGCATATCGCATTGTGTATAAGCATGTTTTTGTCTAAATAAGTCTGCCTAACCCTTGGCCATTGTGTGTCCCTTTTTAATAACTAAATCCCAGGTTATTCTCAGAGCCCCAGACGTAATACGTCAATCGTAAATGTATGTCTGTGATTCGACCTAACCCATCTCAAAATCCAAAAACCGATTTGTTCTGTATGGCCTCAACGGGTCTGATCTCTGATGGCTAACGTAATCCTTGTTTTTCGAACACAGTCAGACCTGACCCATCTATTTAAGTCCAGAACAAAAATAGCCGCCTAAAAATATTTAAAATTGCCTGAATAGGACATTATGGTATGTCGGTAGCGGGATGTTGAATCACAGTGGAATGTCCGGATTTAGACTATTTCAGGGAATAGTTGAAACAATGGGGACAGGATATTGGAGGTGGAAGTTTTTTTTTCATAAATGTCGGCTTGTGTTGTGTTGAATTTTTATCCGTAGAACACAATTGATTTTAACCCGTACGAAGTTTTCCCATCAATAACAAACGCGTTATGAGTCGGTTATGAATTCCAAATGATTTTACTGTCACACATGATTACGTTGGGACAAAGTGAAAAAAAATAATCTTCTTTTTTGGGGTATCTTTTTGACTTTTAAGAAAGCGACTGCCATCTGACCTTCCAACCCCTCTGGGTGGGTGGCAGAAAAATAGACCTTATTGGGATTAGATCGTTCTCCTCGCGATGTTTTCCTTACTGAAAAGCTACTTTTAAATAGTATATCCCTTCGATTGCACGATTGGCAGGTTTCGTCAACCACGCGACCGACGCAGTTTTCGCCACACGAAGGGCCAAGGGTTTTTTTAAAACCCAGTGGTTTTAACCCGCGACCTCTAGATGAAAAGTCGCGAGCTTTAGAATTCTGCTACAGTGGTCAGTGGTTTCGATCAGGGATCGGAAACCGGTATGTTTTGTATGGGAACGAAAACGTTATTTTTTCGTTCTTTGATAATTATTTCATTTCTAATTGGGCAATCTAATAATACGCAGTCGTTACCTCAAAACACGACTGAGTCCTACATATGAAGTATAAAATAGTTCGAGATATGTGGTTATTTCGAGGTTTTTGCAAAAAACCGGTTCCTATCCCTGATTTCGATACATGCATGGTGCTCGTAGAAGTTAAATTCCTGTGTCGAAAGGGAAAAAACGTTCTCAGCGACATCACATCAACACCAAGACAAAAATAGATAACCTTCTACAGAATTAATCATAAATCATAATCTTCGATAAAAATGGCAAAAGCCTCCTTCAAAAGATTTTACAAGGAAATGCACCGATAAGATAACGCCGCCGTCGATACGAAATCGATTTGTCATCCGACACCTCCATTGTCCCATTCACCTCCCAGTTAACTCCGCTTTTATGATACCAGATTTTATATATTCTTTGTGTATAATAAAAGGAGTTCTGTATTCTTTTATTCTGCTCTTTATTTATTCGTCTTGCTCCGCAGATTTTATAATATTAATATGAAAAGTAAAGTATAAAAAAGAGCCTAGTGGTTCAGGCATGCAGCTGTCAAGCGGCGGTCGTGGGTTCGAAGCCCGGCTCGTACCGACGAGTCTTTCGGAACTTATGTACGGAATATTTACCGTTAGCTTTTCGGTGAAGAAAAACATCGCGAGGAAACGGGTCTAATCCCTATATAAAGTCTAGTTTTCGCTCTTGTTTGGAAGGTCAGATGGCAGTCGTTTTCGTAAAACTATATAGTGCCTATATGCCGAATCTTGGGATTAGGTGTCAAAGCGCACCCCAGGCTCCTTTAATGGGGTGAATTGGAAGTTATCACGTGGTTTGACACGTCGACTAGATTAAGAAACAATAAGCTCTGACTTTCAGATAAATGATTCTTGACTATATGATTGTTTATCTGATTTAATCGATACATGATTGCGTAAAATTTCCTAGATAGAAAAAAAAACAAACATCATCAAACAAGGAATTAAGTTAATACTATAGTATTTTATCTTATCTAAAATCTCACTTAACGAAATATAAATAAAACATCACTAAGTTAGGTATTTATCGAAATTTGTCCAAAAAAGCCATTCCCGAAGAGTGTTGCATCTCTATTTCTCGTGCGCGGAAGGCATAAGCGTGTCTCTGTCAAGGGGGCGTGGTCGAATCGAATCAAGCCATCCCCTTAAGGCAAAACTGGAAATACCGATAGGGGATGATCAATGTGAGAAGTAAAGTACGAAACCAAACCTATCGAGGTGGGGTGCATGCTATCCGTAGAAGGCACAACAAAATGTATGGCTTCCAGAGCTCTTTTAGTTATAGTTTAAATTATTTGAACTGAGCTCATGAATGGCCATTGTACTGAGCTCATGAATAGCCTTTGTTTGCCTTTTTTCCTTTGGAAAAAAATGTTACCGCCACGTAAAATGTTCATTGAATAATAAACTCTATCTTCTTATACAATAGATTCCAAATTAGCTACGAAATAAAATACCACACACAGCGCCTTGTACCTGGCTCGCTATATTAATTTCATATTTCTGAAGTAGGTAGGAAGACAACTCTTATAAGAGAAATACGAACGTTACTCTTGCATAGGCAGGTAATCCGAGCGCTTTTCATGGGGTCACTCACAAGCTGAAATCTACTCTAACGAAGCGCTCACGTGGTTCACGTGCGTTCATTGTGATGACAGGAGTTTTGAATTTACAGTTTGTTAGAACTAGAAAATGCTATCGTTGTTTTCCGCGAGCGATCATTTTATTTTACCTGTCTGTTGCTGTCTGTGCTGTTGATACGGCGAACCCAATAAAGTGATCGGAATGCGTGGTGGATAATAGCCTGGGGAACATCCAGGGGAAACCTCCGACGCGATTCCCGGGCGGTTACGTTGATACCAATTAATACTAGCGCGTTCGCGCCCCAGCACGGCTATTACAGGACGGCCCGCGGGCTGAGTCGCGATGAAATAGACTAACCGTCTCTTTCTAATAAGAATGCTGATAGTCTATGTCTACTATATGACGAGCGATCACTCGATCAGTTTATTTAGGCTGTTAGGCGACCTTGGTTGGCTCAACTGACCGCGCGAATCTTCTACACACGCGCGATTATTCAAACATCTATCTATTTAGTATGGTTGGGATTATATGACGTGGCCGACTTTTTATTCAACTGTCATTGGGATTGGAATCTTATACCTTGGACAGTAGAGTGGCTTTTTGGATGGACTCAAATAATCCCAAGTATAAACTTAATGTGGTTCGAGAGAGAAGGGAGATATAAGATAACTGTCACCAACACGAGCTTGTCTATTCCCGGAGCGCTATACGACTTGTGACAGGGTGACCTTATACATGTATGAAGTAAAGTGGACGTAAGGTATGGCCATACCTCAATGTCGAGGTGTCAATAAATTGCACCCCAGTTGTGCTTGGTTATGGCTGATCCACCGAGGATGTATGTACGAGGTGGCTAAGCGATGATCTTGGACAAATTTAAACTATACGCAACTAAGGTCCGTGAGTTAGAACAGTTCGAGTTTCAGTGTAATTGTTGATTTTGGCATATTAACGTAAGAGCAAGTAGAGTACTCGCGGACTGTACATATGTTTTTTATTTATTTATTTATTACTAAAACAGTGATGCAGCGGAGCGCGATACTATGAGAACGCGATCTATCGGGAGGAACTCCCTATTACACAAAGCTTTTTGAATCCGTTTTCAACAGAACTGACCTATGCTAAGTGGAGATCATACATATCCACAACGCAGCTTAGTTCTCGTGTAAAAGTAGCTTAACTTCAGCTAACTGACTATTTTTTCCACAGCTTACCCACCCATTCACGATTCTGTACCCTGTTAATACGGTCGGCTGATCCCGTAGACTCTTATCATATTATGACGGCAGCTCATTACATTATGTACAAGTGGACAATTAACGGGGCTCCGACGATGCGTTTAATGCGTCGGGTACACAATTTAAAATCATAGTCATACGAAAATACTCTTTATACACTCGTGTTAAAGTCCATAAACGGGTGTTTAAAGTTTGTACGGCGCTCCGCACTAACGCCATTAGGTCCTATTTTACGAGATTGTTATTTTTTATTTACTTGTAGTATTAGTTGCTTTTTGCTTACCATTCTAATAGCAAGTAAAATGTAACAAATTTTGCACGTCATACGAGGGCTGCTTGATAAGTCATTTTAAAAAGTAAAAAATATATATATTTTTTAAACAATTTACATTTATTTCTCAACATAGTCTTCTTTGAGGGCCAAACACTTGTTCCAGCGAGTTTCCAATTTTTTGATCCCCTCCAAAAAATACGTTTTATCGAGATTTTCAAAATAGCCGTTTACACCTGCGGATGCAGTCCTCATTTGTCAAAAAAGATTGCCCTCCAAGCCATATTTTCAGATTTGGGAATAGGTAAGAATCGCACGGAGCTTGGTTCGGCGAATACGGAGCATGCGGAACTAGCTCGAAGCCCAACTTGTGGATTTTGGCCATTGCAATAGCTGACGTGTGCACTGGGGCATTGTCTTGATGAAAGAGGACTTTCTTGGGGGACAATTTTGGTTGGTTTTTCCAACAATTCGGCATAAAAACGGTCCAATAACTCTGCGTTATAACGGCCAGTGATATTTTCCAAGTAATGAATCATAATGATTCCTTCGCCATCCCAGAAGACTGTCGCCATCACCTTCCCAGCCGACAAAACAGTCTTGGCCTTCTTTGGGGCACGTTCACCAGTCGCCATCCATTGTTTTGATTGCTGTTTTGATTCAGATGTATAGTGATGGACCCAAGTTTCGTCCACAGTGACAAATCGACTCAAAAAATTCCGAGGATTACGCTTCATCTTATCCAAACATAGTTTTGAAATTCGCTTTCGTTCGCGTTTTTGTTCGATTGTCAACAAACGTGGCACCCATCGTGCAGACAGCTTTGTCATACTCAAATCTTCATGCAGGATTTTATGTACTCGCTCACTAGAGATGCCTGTGTTCTCAGCTATTTCACGCACTTTCACTCGGCGGTCGTCGAGTACAATATTATAGACTTCTTCAACAACATCCTCAGTAGTGACCTCGATTGGGCGACCAGAGCGTGGAGCATCAGATGTGCTTGACCGACCACGTTTAAAATCATTTATCCAGTTATAAACAGTCTGCAACGTTGGTGCGTTAGTGCCATGAACAGAATCAAGTTCAGATTTTATTGTGGCAGCACTGCAACCCTTCATATAAAAATGTTTTATAAAGGTTATATTCAGATTTTTCCATAGTTGTTGAAAATTTACGAGTGATCACAGTCAAACAATTTTTAAACTGACAAAAACTTGTTCTTTTTTGCTGAATTTTTGACAGTCTTCATTTGAAAGATTGTGCCTGCCAGTGTTAATGCCATTTATCAGAAAAAAGGTTTTATAAATAGTTTTTAAAAGGACTTATCAAACAGCCCTCGTATGAGAAATAAATGCCAAGAACCGAACATTCAGACATAGAGGCTCCTATTAAAATTAAATCTCTGAACAGTTTATTCAAAAGACCTGTTACTTAGAAGAAGTGGTTTTATCTAGAACCCAGTTCATCTATACATATATAGACTAGTTTATCAGCTTCTAAAAAATTCTAGATATGTAAATCAGCGTATTTTTAACCGTTATCTGTCATAATATTCAACCAACTATAGACTATTCAGTTGAGAAATCAACGGTATGCTACAGATTCTTCGAGATAGATATTATATACCACGAAAACCATTACACGTAGTGATTGCTAAGACTCCCTACCTCATATAGCTTTCAGCGTGAAAAATATATCAGATCATAACTGTAGCGCCAAAGCTTCCTACTCCACGCGGCGTAAGTCTGCCACTATCAGCCACGCTCTACAAATTCTATATCTTGTCAAAAAAGACCCGTCGCTTATTAATATTGTCATAAATTCATTCGGCGCGAGAGTCTTTGCGGCGACCGGGACGGGACCAACTTAAATACCAAATTTCAGCTTTCTAGGACTTCATGAAGTACCCTAAAGGTTTTGATGATCAACGTGAGTGAGTCGACGAAATCAGCGTTTTTTAGATATCAATAAAATCGAAAGTATAAGCGCTATGCAATTGAAACTTTTTTTATTGAATAAGTCTACTATTTGACATCATATCCCGAGAGTTTTGTTTATCCCACTAATATTATAAATGCGAAAGTTTGGAAGTTTGTATGTTTGGATGTTTAGATGTTTGGATGTTTGGATGTTTGTTACTCAATCACGCTTAAACGGCTCAACCAATTTGGGTGAAATTTTGCACGAAGATAGTTTAAAGCCTGGATTAAAATATAGGATAGTTTTTATCCCGAGTCCACGCAGACAAAGTCGCAGGCGGAAGCTAGTCTGATATAATCCAAACCCAAGTTAGAAAAAACGACGAAGCGTAGGTAGTCCCCTTGCGTTTCGCCTGGATCGTCTTGGCAGGGGCACTACCGTGCCCCCAGATATGGGAGGCTATTGAAATGTAAAAATGGATAAGTATATCTCATTATAGTCAACTGTACGGAAAGCTGTAAAGAAAAGTAACCCCTACCACTTCGTGATCCAAAAGAAGAGACTATATTATTGTTAACTAACACCACACGCTTAAATTGAGAGCACTATTATGCTCCCCCAATTAACGTCCAATCAAAAACAAACCTTGTAATTATGCGTACAGAGCCTATTATGTTATTAACTAGGCCAACTTGACTAAACGCTCCATAGAAAACTCAATCATAGGAACGATTGCCGCCAGGAACGTTATGTCGTTTAGCTAGTAACTTGTTACTTAACTGTTACCCAGCTAAGTTTAACTTGCTCTGACATTCTGTGCCCGCGAACTTCGTAATACTGCTAAAGGACGTATGTCAGTCGTAAAACGCGTTAGTTAAGTCAATGTACTGTTACATAGGCCACACTGAAAGTTTTGCACTCCTGGCTATTCGCACTCATTCCAATTTCGAATTGATTATTTAAAAAAAATATAGACCGTTGTTTATGGAATGTACTAAATATTGGCGGGAAATCGATAGTCATTTGTTTTTTTTGTCAGTTCGAAATAAACCGATTGCATTCAAAATGGATTTGACGCGTAAAGATTTTAGAGCAATGATTTTTTATGATTTTAAAAGTTCTCTTTCTCCGCATGAGTGTAGTACTCGCCTTCAAAATGCATTTGGTGTTGAAGTACCACATCTGAGCACCGTGAGACGTTGGTACGCTGAATTTAATAGGGGCCGTGTTAGTCTCGATGACGAGTTTCGTGAAGGTCGACCGTCAACCGCGGTCACTGAAGAAAACGTTGCTGCTGTGAGACGACTGATAGGAGAAAACCGACGAATCACTTACGACGAAATTCGAGGACAATTAGGGATTGGTATGAGTCAAATACAAAAGATTTTACACGAAAATTTAAAAGTCAGGAAACTTTGTTGTCGGTGGATTCCTCATGAACTAACTTCAGGCCAAAAACGGGCACGTGTCGACTGGTGCCAAGAAATGCTGCGGAAATATAAGAACGGATGTTCAAATGGTATATATAACATCGTAACAGGAGATAAAACATGGATTTATTGTTACGATCCAGAAAAGAAACAACAGTCTAGTGAATGGGTCTTTGAAGGTGACAGTAGGCCAACAAAAATTCAACAAGCCAAAAGCGTTGCCAAACAAATGATCGCTTGTTTTTTTTCAAAAAGTGGCCATGTCTGCACAGTCCTTCTAAATAATAAAAGAACTGTAAATGCCGAGTGGTACACCACAAATTGTTTGCCCACAGTCTTTGAAAAAGTTCGCGAGACACGACCACGAAGCCGCATACTCCTATCTCTAATCTCTCTAATCTAATCATGATAATGCGTCCCCCCACACTGCAAAAAAAACAAAAGCGTTTTTGAGTTCCGAAAATGTGGAGACCGTGGCTCATCCGCCTTATAGTCCAGATCTTGCACCCTGTGACTTTTACCTTTTCCCGAAAATCAAGGATTTGATGAGAGGTTTAACATTTAAGACGCCCGAAGATGCAGTGGCGACATTTAACCAACACGTCGAAAACATGCAGTCAAGCGACTGGGTATCATGCTTTGAAAAATGGTTCGAGCCGATGAATAAATGTATAAAATGCAAGGGAGAATATTTTGAGAAGCAGTAAATGTATTAGTTTTGTTTTAAATTGTTTTATTTAAAAGTTACGCAAAACTTTCAGTGTGGCCCTCGTAGAGTCGAGTGAATTTGCTATTAGTTGTGATTAAATAGTTCATATTTAGATATTATAGTAGACGTTTTATATGGTTATTAATGTTACTTGCTTCGTTTAGAACGTATTAGTTGCACCCCCATAGGTGTATATTACGAACGAATAAACCCTCAATTGACCTCGTTTTCGAACTATTTCTGGGATAAAAACTATCCTGTATCCTTCCCTGGGAACCCTCCAAATGTCTTTATGTACTTACCTGTAAAACATTTCTTCATAATCGGATTGTATGGTTATCTGGTCCGCTGCACGGCTAATATAACAGGACGCCCCGCGAGCCTGGTCGCGGCGAGATAGACTATTCGTCTCTTTCTAAGCGTTTTAATTAGAAAGAGATGGATAGCTACACTATCTCGGTGCGACACAGCTCGCGGGCGGATCTCTGATAGCCATGCAGGAGTTTAAAAATATTTTTAAACGTTTTGATCTGAAAACGAGTACCCTATAATAAACTTAAAGTATAGATATAATTAAAAACTCATAATCTTCAGTGAAAGTATCGTCTGCTTTCTTAAAATCCATTACTACGATTATAAAGCGCTATATTTAGTGATGCACACTTCGGTAATGACTGCTCGCAAATTGCTCTTAAATAATAAAGGCATTTGGAGCAGAATACCGGAGTTCTACTTTTAGTCAGCAAATGTCCTAACTGTCGAACAATTTACACCCTTTTCTGGACATTGTATCATATATGATACACAATTTTTGATGTTCTTTTTGTATTTTTGTAACAGACAATTTTTTTGGCTCTACAAGGCGCAAACCAGCCTCGAACTCACATTTTTTTGTTATTTGCCAAGAAAAAGATTAAAGATGCTGCAACCTTGTTGTAGTAGGGTGCTGCGATCTTAGTTATACATACATGCTTGTTATGAGCATTTATTAATTTATTCCCTGAATACTCGATATGATATGTTGACTAATACTTTCACAATTTATGATGGGACACATTAAGTGGCTAATTAACCAGTCAATGTGACAACCACATTATGACAAAGTTTATCTCTATTAAATCTCCCAAAGCGTTCCAAATCCACAACCTATCATAATTTGTACAAGGGACATGGAACCTGATCTGAATCTATGGATTCAGATCAGGTATGGTATGCCATACTGTTCCTACTTTGTACTTACTATAAATGCGAAAGTTTGGATAACTTAATCGCGCAAAAACGGCTGAACATTTTAGAATACCAATGTAGCCTGGGTTAACATACAAGAATACTCTTTATCACAGTAAAATTCCAACAAAAGGAAGTCAACGCGAACCAAGTCGCATGCAAACGCTAGTAGATTTATAAATTCGAAATAGTGATTCTGACACATTGTCACACATGTTACATTTAAGCGTTGAACTGAATGTTCTATTAATTTCGTATGAAACATTAGAGAGTATGAGTCTCGGGAAAACATATAAGGTAATCTTTATCCTGGAAATCATTCCCCGGTGATGAGAGTGGGGTAGGTAGTTTGTATGGGAGTGCGAATTTAAGCTAACTGAAATATAGTGTCAATCTTGTATTGGTTGACGATTCGATTACACGTCGATCGACGATCTATATCTATAATCTGTTCTGCAACGTTATTGCATTTTCAATGACATACACCTACTAGAGAAGAAGGGCCGTTGAGAAGTATCTAATATTATTAGTATAGGAAGATAAATAGCGGAAAAAGATAGATTTTAATAAAGTTTGAGGTTAGTAGTAATGTTAAACTTCCACTCAAACTGACCCATTTCGCCGAGTATAGTTGAATTTAAAGTGCCAAGGCCTACTTTTTACTGTCTGTCTTACTTCAAGTCATCGCAATGTTTCTCTTGCCAGACATTTTTAAATGGAACGTGAAGGCGCTAAATAATTAGATAAAAACATTGCAACTGGATAAACCGAAGATAGCATTTCGTACTGTTAGATCTACGAATTTGAATTAGTACTGATGGTAGTGGTAGTATATGTAGGTATGTCTGCCTGTTAACTTTTTATGGTACTAAGATAAATTAAAATTTGATATTAAAATAGATTGAGTCGCACAGAATTTAATTTCATAATTAACATTAATAGGGTGAGATTAGCGAGATCAGCGCGGACGTTGTCTTCGTGTGGTGACTTGGTACTATAGCACCCTCCCCTTTCTTCCCGTGGGTGTCGTAAAGGTGTAATTCCGTACATCGCAGCCGCGCGCGATCTATCGCATGCGACTGACGCGAGTGGCATGCGACACTAGTCAGTGTATGAAAAAGCCGCACGCGTCTATCGCAGACTTCGGAAACGGCGCCCCATACATTTTCATACACTGACAAGATTGTCGCATAACCCGCGCGCGTCAGTCGCACGCGATCGGCCGCGATGCACGGAATTAGGTACACCTTGGGCCGACTACGGGAATAGGGTTGAACTGTTACCGGGGATGGGCTCGCACGTTGCACTTTACTGCATCTGCAATGCAATATCACATGTCTCTTTTAAAAGCCTACAATCCTGCTTTTATTGGGTGGCAATAAAAATATTTTTCTATTTTTTCCTAACCCAAACGTCGGCGCGGAAAATATCGAGTGAACATATTCAACAGTTTTTCTTTGTCTAAAAGCTTCTCCAACCAGCACACCTAAAAACAATAATCAAACTACCCGTAAAAGTTTCTACACCCGATTAATCGAAGCGAATAAAGATTGAGATTTGCAAGTTGTATCGCAATAAACGAGTCCTTTTGACATTCGCAATGCATAACTTTGTTTCCATTTTCCCGTCCCGAAACTTTGTTATACCTCTGCTTAATCGGTTTAGTGGCGTTCGTGTAAAAATGGCAGAGTAAAAACAAAGTTTTTCCCCAAGTATTATATTTCAGGATAAGCTCTCTTGCGAGCGAGTTAGGTATGCTGCGGGTTTTGGGGAAACTCGGTCGAAATTTCTAGAACCTATCGCGCGAATTTGGCACGTGTAGAAATGGTTGCGATAAAATTAACGTCCCTTTCCTTCAGATTCTGCGGAGGTATTTAAAAGTGAGAATAGCCTTAAGAGTAGGTATATATGACTAGTGTTTCATCATACATTCATACATTCACGCCTTTATCTCTAAAAGGGGTAGGCAGAGCACATGCAACTTGTGTTCCAGTGCCACTTTTAGCATCAATGTGGGTATAAAAGATCGACAAAATGTGATATCGTAGTGACAGATTGCTAGCCCATCGCCCACAACACACTTCAACCCTGTACCCTTAGTCGACTCTTACGACACCCACAGGAAGAAACGGGGTGGTGCTATTCTTACCCGACACCACACGGGTAAGAATAGCACCACCCCCTAGGTAGTGTTTCATCATCAGCCTATATAGGATGAGAGATGTGGCCAGTACTAAGAAGACTGGCCACATCTCTCATGAATGGGCTGTTTGCTACAGCCGGTCTGCGGGCAGCAATAGTAGTCAACTCAACGGGGTTACGCCTGTTAATAAGTCCTGAATTCCCATGGCCATCTTCTGTGTCCATCAGCAGATCAGCTCGATAAACCCAAAATTTCAGCTCAATCGGTTGAAGATATCTGCTTCAAAATTGAGTTGCAAGATTCCACCCGAACAAGCATAATAGTTACATACAAACATTGCAAGTTAAATAGAAGCTTGTAAAAACTTTACGAATCGGCTCATCAATGACGGAGTTCTGAGGTAACAAACCTTGCAAAAAAAACAAACAACCGAATTGAGAACGTCCTCCTTTTTTTTGAAGTCGGTTAAAAATCAATCAAATTGCCCAGGGATATAAATCTATAATTGACGCTATTAATCAGATCCCGCAATGCTTTCTTGAAAACTCCCAAGATTTGATTTTAAGTGCCGTCGTCCAAACGCCAAGACGGCTTGCTTCCCCACCTTTATCTACCCATGCGAGTATGTCAATGCTCTCAAACAAATTAAATTTCGACTCGGAACGGATTTCAAGTGAATTTCTTCAAACTTCTGTCAAAGTCCCAAGTTATATTGGTATAAAACATTGAGCGGACCTACCTGGCAGCGAACCCGCTATATTTTTGCCAATAAATTATAAAGGGAATTCAATTACTGAATCCCCGTCGGTCGCCGCAAACCGTAAATATTTAACTTTTGCTGGTTTTAATTGTCGCATTGTTAGTATACTGAATAGAACAAAAAAACTTTGACGTTACTGCCTCTTTTATACTATCAAGCCATGTAAACAAAAGCGCAACGTAAGGCTTCTTGCTTCACAAGGGAATTTTCCAAGAACAACTCCATGCGTAGCGGACTTGAAAACAAAACTCTGTATATACATTATGAAACTCATTTACTTGAGTTTCTTAGCTGGAGAGTAAAGTTTGTTTAACAATACTGACACATAAACGTTGAGTTGAAGATGCAATCATGTTTCGTAAATAGAAACTGAAACTATGGCACGAATCTCGCAGGAGTATTCCAGAATATGATCAGCAAAATGAATGATATTAGGAACAAGCTTCTAAAAATGCAGTGTTCAGTTCATATAATCGGAAAAGAAAAAGCTAACATGACCGCATGCTCATATGAATTGTTTCCAAGGAGTTGGATTTATAAGCGCAGGCAGGTCATTGGAACTTATCAAAATTTCTACATCAGCTCCTCTGTAAGCCTTCTAAAGCGACTACTACTGAAACTCAAGTGCAACATAAAGGAATGCTTTTTCTTACCGCGATTCCTCTTACTGAAGCCGCTATTGGAAACCTATTCACGTTTCTCGGCATGCCGTCCTGAGAAATCAATACGGCTCACAGTCCTTCCATAAAAAGAAATCAATCGATTTTGAGTCACATTTTGTATTTTAGTTGAAATACCCTAATGGAGATCTTGGATTTCTACAAACCGGTTTTGTCCGGTACGAATGGCGCAAAAAACAGAAACGCCACGTGAAATATAGGTGACCCCCGGCGTGTATTGCAATTTCATTTAAATTAGGTTAGGTCTCGGTTTGGGGTCACGTGTACTCCATTGTTATTAGTGTTTTGTCCCCCCGAATGTCGAGCGGTATAGCTCTTGGAAACTCCTATCATGTAACCAGCTTGACCCAAATTGAATCTTCATTCTCTTGGAACAGGGATTAATTTTGTAGGCGGCTGAGCTGCGAGCTTGCGATTTTGTTGTCCGTTTACGTGTTCCAGTTTTCGATTAATTTACCGGTGTTTTGTTCGATCCCGTTACGGGATTGTTAACAGAGTTGACGTTTTTATATTGGCTATTAGTCAAAAACGTTGCTTACAAAACGTTATATCTAACGTTGAGTACAGGTGCAATCTATGGGCCCGACAAAATTACACTGTCAATATTTTTCCATTTTGTACTTTCGGCTTAGCTGAAAAACTGTAGCTTATTTGATGCAGTTCAGCGAAAAGGACTCACGCTAACAAACCTAAGTTAAAGAAAAATTACTTGTCCTGGCTGGTTGTAGATCTGCCCCTTTATTTTAATTATCTTTGCCCTTTCTTTTCTTTAAAAGGTCTATCTCAAACAGGCTTTCTACTCATGGCTTGGCCAGGTACAACTTTTAATTTTTTACTTATTTATTTCTTTAGAAACAAACAGTCTTTAACAGAGATCGAATAGTTTCCTAACAACCTCTATTTTGTATATCTATATTATAATCCTATTTTCTGTCAATAAGTTTAATCGCTATCTAAGCTGAATAAACAATACGCTTAGCCGCTCTTTCCCTGAATAAATGAGTACGGAAACCATTTCTCATAATCACCACTTACTGTCTATTGTAAAGTTGTTATAGCTAGCTATAACCAGCAGCCATAAAATCAGAGGTTATTGATCAATATTGTATTTAAATTGAAAGCCATGTTGGTCGACAGCGCGTTAGTAAGTGCCCTGCCAAGCTCGTTATACGATTTAATTTAGCCATTATATTACGTTCATAATTGATATTAATTGAACGTATGTTAATTTGGGGACCACTCAAATTGCTATTTTGGTGGTAATAAAGGGTATTAATGCTTGATTGTTCTCCTCTTGTAAGCGGAGCCGCTAAATTGGCCAGTCTTTCGTTACTAATTGCATACTTCCAATACTTCCATACTGGTATTATAAATGCTGCGAAAGTGTGTCTGTCTGTCTGTCTGTGTTACATCTTCACGCTTAAACTGCCGAACCGATTTAGATGAAGTTTTGTATTGAGTTAGTTTGAGTCCCGGGGAAGGACATATGATAGTTTTTGTCCCGAAATAATTCGCTAAAGGGGGTGAAAGTTTGAGTCGCGGGCAGAAGCTAGTACATTATAATCACACCACGACCACGAGACAGTTTAATAAGCGTTCTTGTGTATTTGGGCGGTAATGTGTCTAAATACCCAGAAGGCGTTTGTCATGTATCACTTTTAGCACGAGAGCGAAAAGATAAAATGTATACGTCACTTTCTATTATGTGGTGTCTTTATCTTGTAAATACCGCACGATTGCGCGACCATCACCCCACCACACCGAAATCTAGAGTACGCGTCGATGTATACCAATCGTTTCTCTTGTGTGTTATCATTTCACTGCGCATTGTTAACTTTCCGTCCCTTTCCCGTCAATCTGCCACCAAGGCGTGAGGGGAGATTTCAGTGTGTAGCTTAGCGTGGCCATTATTTTTGTCACACACTTTGTCGAGCCGATTCTTAAATAAAATAAAGAATATAATATAATAAAGTAGGTATATATATTTATATATTATAATATCTCACGGGGTGTCCCTTCAGGTTTCGCTCCAGAACTATGAAAACAAGAAGTAATGCATATCCGCCCTAGTATGAAAATGAGTTAGTTCTAAACTGCCCACACGATTTTAATTCAAATTTGTACACAGATAGTTAACGACCGGGCGATAGCTTGGGGGTGGACGTAAAATTCACTGGTCTCGCGGGCGATGTCGTGGTCGGAAGTTAGTAATGTTATAATAAGTGTGTTTAGACGTTAAATATGATATAACTAGCTTCCGCCCGCGCCTTCGCCTGCGTAGATTCGGGATGAAAACTATCCTATATTTTGGTCCGGTATAAACCATCATCGTGCAAAATATCATACAGATCGCCTTGAGTCGTTTGGGCGTCATTGAGTATATCCAAACATCTAAACATCCAAAAACTTTCGCATTTATAATATTAATATTATAGCAGGATAATATGGCTGGAATTAAATAAGCCAGAAATTTATCAAAACATGACATAAGCCGATCGTATCTGCTTCTGGATCAGGAAGAACCAGGAAGGTGCGACTGCGACACATAATATCTATAAAGACCAAAGGTGTGTAGACTCCTCCATCCGTATAGGGCCAGCGTGCACTCCTTGACAATGTATCTGTTCTCAGTAGTTGTATCTATCTCTAATAGATACATATTAGCCTCTGCTGATTATGACTTGCAACCACCACATCGAAATAGGTGTTCTCTTATATAGTCTAACGAAAAAAACTCCATTGGCTCAGCGACTCATAGCGAGTCTTGGCGTCCCACACGAGTTGTCTCCATTTGTCCCAATCTTGCGCCATTTCCCGGCCGTTCATAGCTTGAAGACCGCAGACGACGAAACCTGGGACGCCGTCCTACGATGCCCCAGATATGCCCGTTTTGCACCCCGATCTTCCTCCATCCTTTGGACGCGACCGATATTTACCAGTTATTTTCTGTTGCAGGAACGGGCCGGTGGAGGGCGCGTACGGCCCGCAGCACAGCCCCGTGTCGCGCTCGGACGCGTCCACGGAGGACGCGGAGCTGTCCGCCGCGCTTGCGCACCAGCATCATCTCGCCATGCAGGTTAGAACATGTTCTCTTTATCCAGGCCTGGTCCTCTTGCCACTTAATCTCGGCTCTCGCACATCGAGGGGGGTCAATTCATGGGTGACACCACCGGACAGTGACATAATCGTTCAGTGACACATAGCAAACACGTTACTAGGTAACGGCGTTCACTGGTCGCCACTGCGTGCCTTATCATCACGTTTCTATTTAAATAAACAGACACGTGACAGATCACCAATGAGATAGACAGATCAAACCAAGGCAGCGACAAACCATAAGGTACACTGATGTAGCTAGAATCTCCTACATACATGTATAGAACACACGTCTTCAATCATCCACCATCTATTTCACACATTCATCAACCATTATAATATATGTCGTAGTTAATGCTGAATTCATTATAATCACTGATCCATCCGTGCCATTGCCGAGAACTGCACAAAAAAATAGAAAGACTGTAGTCCGGAGAAATGGCGCTGCGTGACGATCCCTATCACTAACCGCGTATCTAATTGATAGCGACCTCTCTGACAACAGTGAATACTGGGAAAAACATACTATTAGGCAGTAATAATAATAAGTGTAGTATTTGTTCAGGAAGTGTAAATTACAGCATAACGAAAACCGATTCTGGCTCATTATCCGGAACTGAAAACAGCGCACGGTTCAAGGCAAATTAGTAAGTTAGATCTCTCGGAATGCATTGGATCCGGCTGACCAAGAATGAAAAACTTTGATTAGCGAATGTCATTATAATTTCACTTTACATCTAATCCTTTTATTTGTTTAGAAAACCAAGCTAATTAATCACTTTTATGTAACCCAACGTTCCACAAGACTGCAGACGGTGCAATCCAATCTCGTAAGCAGAGATGTCCACGTCATTCCGCCAAGTGACTTTCCCTGGGCCGTAACTATTTTATTTCCTTCTTTTTATAGTCAGTGTATGTCGGCCCTCCTCTGGGAATTAAGTATAGGCTTTTGCTTATTTATTAATGCCCGTGCCTTTTGAAAATTAGAAAGAAATGGTCGTTTGAAAACGTTTGTTTCTAATGAAGATTGCTGGGATAAAAATATCGTAAATCCTTCTGCAGGACTCGAGCTACTTTCAGACCAAAGTATGTAATGTATGGAGTTTTAGCTTGAAAAGATAACAAGCAGAGAGAAGGACAGTATAGCTAGAATGGTACATTTTCTGTTCTAATAAAAAACTGTTGAGTCTGTGTATTTTATTACCGAATTATATTTTTTTGATATCAGTAGATATCTGAATTTATGGTAACTCTTGTTAAAATAGAAAACGGCACCCGAACCTGAAGTATTTTTAATACGGAAGTAAGTGTCTCAAAAGTGGTTTATTCGAAGTGTTCATTTATGTACTTGGTAATATGATATTTTTAAAAACATTGCCATCTTGCTTTTTCTGTTAAGTCATAGTTGTAATTAGATAGCGCGCAGATGTATCTTAATACAGCCCAATTAACTTAAACTCTGCAGCTATATACGCACTGTATAAACACAATGTGTATGTCAACCACTATACTGGTTTAATCAGCAGATCTGAGTAAAAAAAATACTTCATCGTCAAGGTTTTGTAGTAACGTAACTGCGATGAGCGATAGTATATTCGATAAACGCTTCGTATAATATTTAACACTTTTTCATTGATTCAATTAATCGTAAGAGAAAGCGCTTTATTCTCATATTCTTAATCGTAGGCAGCCACGGTAGCCTAGTGGTTCAGGCATGCGGCTGTCAAGCGGCGGTCGTGGGTTCGAATCCCGACTCGTGCCAGTGAGTTTTTCGGAACGTATGTACGGAATATTTACCGTTAGCTTTTCCGTGAAGGAAAACATCGT
Organism: Epinotia bilunana; assembly: GCA_947049275.1. Classification (NCBI taxonomy): domain Eukaryota; kingdom Metazoa; phylum Arthropoda; class Insecta; order Lepidoptera; family Tortricidae; genus Epinotia; species Epinotia bilunana. The sequence continues at coordinate 7,382,144 of OX346275.1, read as the reverse complement.
GAGGAAACCGGTCTTATCCCAATTAGGTCTAGTTTTCCCTTTGGGTTGAAAGGTTAGATGGCAGTCGCTTTCTTAAAAACTAGTGCTTATGCCAAATCTTGGGATTAGGTGTCAAAGCGGACCTCGGGCTCCGTCAGGGCACAACCGGGAATAACGCTAGGTGAATGATGCTTAATCGTACCTAAGTAACCAACTTAATCTTCACTACTTTAATTACAATGGACCACTTAATTTTCACTACTTCCGCAAGTCATTATCCAACATCAACAACCAAAATACGCAACTGTCATAATTTGACGGCCATCATTAAATTTCGCAATAAAGTCGCACCCACACTCGTAATGAGAAGTTACATCCACTCATGTTTACAAGCTTTCTTTTCGGAATACTACTGCAATTTGCAATCTCGACATTCTCAACGCAGGAACCAGTAGTAAATATGTATGACACTCATACGTAGTTAATACGTTTTCGCTAGCAACGACGACTTGACTTAAGACTCTTGATTGCTCTCCCGACTTTCTCTTCATCTAATGAGTGAAATTACTTCAAGCTAACTGTAATTTAAGTTTGTTTTAGACTAGCTTCCGCCCACGACTTCGTCTGCGTGGGCCCGGGATAAAAACTATCCTATATTTTAATCCATGCTATAAACTATCTTCGTGCAAAATTTCATCCAAATCGGTTAAGCCGTTTAGGCGTGATTGAGTAACAAACATACAAACATCTAAACATCCAAACTTTCGCATTTATAATATTAGTAGGATGAGCATATGTTTCTTAACTAGCCTAGCTGTGGAAATAGGTTAGTTTTAGGTAATTTTGAAGAGGATTTATAGGCTTGGGTCAACTTTGAATTCGCAATGTTTTAGGTAGTAGGTATGGTTTGGTTATGTATAAATGTGTGACGTATTCTGTCTGTAGCATGGTTGCCATTTTATCATTTATATAAAAAATAAAAAGTTTCTGTCAAAAAATTTATTTTTGTTACAAGCTTTTATTGCCGACTGTACTTTTCTGTATACCATCATCAACTACTCATTGAGACGATTCTAACGAGCCCAAACTCAACGGGGTTACGTCGATTAAGTACTGAATTCCCATGGCCACCTTCCGTCTCCATCATCAGATCAGCTCGATGGTACCATAATATTGAATTGTCATCCAAACTATACTTATACCCAAAATTTCAGCTCAATCGGTCAACGGAAAGTGGGTCAAATTTTACTTGCAAGATTTGATTACGACCAGACAGACAGACATACAGACAACGGGACAGGTGAAACTAAATAAAAGCTTGTAAAAAAATGAGAATCATGAGAAAAAAGTATGTTAGTATATTTATATTACAGAGACTGGCTAAAATCTTATATTTTTCAGATTTTTGGTAGCCTAGTCAAGTTAATTTGAACAATAATTTGCAAATCGTATTACACTTAAGTGATTAATCTATTTATTAGCATTTCTTTATAAGCTTTTACAATGTGTTTTCCAGACTTATTATGTATTAGTTCGTATGAAAGCCTATTCGACGCACGACGCAATTATGGTTGTTGATAAGACAACTGTCACGTTCTGACCAGTATGCGAGTGCGAGAGGGACCGGATGTCTTATCGACAACGATAAGTGATAAAATAGCAACCATGCTACGCTCGCTGGTGGGTCAGCTGGTTACACGACTACCGAATTATCCGATTTTCCCCCTGACCTATTAACCTAATGAATTAAAATCCTTATAAAAAGTCAATATTTACGAAGAAATTCAAATTTGTACCTATTTGAAGTCCCCAACCCGCACTGGGCCAGCGTGGGGACTACAGCTCGTTCCTCTCATTCATTTAGCCAATTAAGAGTATATATTGGCTGACTATTTCGATTCGTCTAACTATAAACCTATTGTTTGTTTGTAGGCCTACAATCTATATCAATATTGACGTTACTAAATAGTACGACGATAGATTTATTTTTATGTCAACTACAATGCCTTTATTTGCAGGCCGGTGAATACCCGGGCGTCGGCGTGGGCGTCGACCCGGACTACGGGCAGTACGTCTCGTCTCCGGGCGCGCACTACAACCACATGGGCCACCTGACCATGGCGCCCTCGCAGAAGTATCCGCACGTGAGTAACTACATTAATAGAACACGTTCTACCTTCGATCACTGGCTTGTGGCACATCGTGGGACGCCCTCGGCGCCCAACGCTTGGCTATCGGTCGCTGGGCGGTGAGTACATGTCGTAGATCGCCTTCGGTGCCCTATAGTCCGCTACTAGCCGGCAAGATTCATTAGCTGTGTCTACACCGGACGCATGCGCATGCTCGACCGCACGCCTCGCCCGAGGCACGTCTACACTGAGCGCGCACGTTAGGGCGAGGCGGACTCGACCGAGGCATGCGTCCTCTTCACATATCGAGAGTCGCTTTCGATGCCCCACGCTCTTCTGTTAGACCCCGACCGGCAACTTTCATATTGCAATGCGTGAGGCTTATCTACAGATGCCTTTGATGCCGCCATTTCAAGAATGTCTGTAGATGATTGATATCTTATGAGAGGATACTTGCACTATTATATTATAATTATTTTCATTTCTTGACATTACGTAAATAATGAAAATATGACGTATCGACGTCAAACCCGTTTTTTTCTTAATAGTAAACGATTTAATTTTCACAGGTGATGGATTCAGTGTCAGTATCCGGTGGCGGTACGTACGGCGCGACGGGCGGCCATTATGGCACGTACGGACACTACGGAGCCACCGCCTACCCCGCGCAGCCGGCCTACATGGTGGAACCACCACCCCAGGTCCCGCAGTACATAGGACAGGCGAGTGTGGACCTTACTGTGTCATAGTAATAGAGTAGAATCCTGTTAAATCTCGCAATGTGTCGAAGCCCCACGACCGTCATACGTTGGCAGAGATATACGTGTGATAGGGTTAGGACATGTCGCTACGACCATCAGGCCCATGGAGACCATGGAGTAACATGATAAAACCTTCAGCCCAAGTCCTGCAGTAGATAAAAAAGGCGTGGAGGACCTGAGTGAGATAGTAATATGGTAGGTTTCGCTCTAGCATGGGTTTGCTGACAAACCATATTTTGATTGTCATATTTCATTTGAGTAAACACTGACTTCATACCATGTGTAAGGGTATTTTTAGTTAATCCAGTACGGAGTGGTGATGTGGGGAATTTTAGTGTTAATTAAATTTAAAACTTACACTTTAATATTAGAGCCCATTTTTGTCTAACATTTTGTTTGCTTACAGGAATATGTGGAAGGCGGTGGCAGTGCCTCTCCCCGTAGCGCATCGCCCGGCGCTTTGCCTCCTCAACACAATTTGCACTTACAACAAAGGTGCGTAAAGTCTAATTTAAAAAGAAACACTCAGTAATAAATAAATACTATCATGCATCGCTGATTAACATACACGAATCAAATAATTAGAAAATAAATGTACAAGGAAAATGAGATCTGATTTTATCAATAATCTGTTTCCAGGTACGACTCAGCGTCGCTAGAACAAATCGGTCGCCATTACTGCGTGACGTCACCACGCGGCGAGTACGCGGCCGACGCGTATGGCTACCAGCATTATCCCTCCGCGTACGATCCCACGCATCAGCCGCCGCAGTTCAAAGTGAGTCTTATGTGTAACGTGTTAGAATTGATTTTATTTCAATGCCGCGCGGCAAATTTGTGGCTGACGGACTGGACCGCCTTAGTAAAATGAACTGTATGGTCTATAATATAGAGTAGCGTTTCCGTTGATATATCATTGGGTATCGTGACCGCGCGGAGAGTACTTCAACCCACACCAGTCGCAGTTTAAAGTGAGCTTTATGTTCAACATGTTGGAGTTGGTATTGTGTTGATTTAACAGGACGGCTAGTTCGCAGCTGGCAAATAATGAATTACTCACCGCAATTTAAAAGGAACCGTATGTTCTGAATGCTAGAGTTACTTTATGCTCAACACATTTAGATTGTCCGTTGACTTCACCGCAAGTGTATGTTTAAGCACACAGGTTGTAAACTTTATGTCCTCGTGGCATTGATTTTCTATTGTTATTTCTCCACTAAACATCCCTCGAAAATAACACATTTGTGTCTTTCAAATTCCTATCTTTTTTAATGGGGTTATGTTTCTTTTTCAGGATTCGCAGAACGGTTTAAGTTTAGGCAGCGCTGGTGGTCAATCAATGTATGGAGACGAAGAAGAATTACAAAAACAAATGGCGAGCATGGCATTAGGTAAGGTCCGCCGAATTCCGCGTTAGGGCGGCCGCACATTGAGCTACTTAATGGCTGCGACTGGTGGCGCTGGTGGACTTTATTGTCTCCCACTAGCGGCCGTAATGTGCGGCAGCTCTTGACATACTTTATCCACTAAAAACACTTCAAACCATGAACCTATAATACTCAGGACAAGCTATACGTGTTGCCACAATGAGGGGCAGAAAGGCAACTATATTATGAACTTGTCTTAAAACGGCTGATGTCTTACCGTAAACAACCTACTTAATTTGGGCGGGTAATGCTTTATTGGCCGCAACCTCATACTAAATCAGTTGCGGCAAATAAAAAAAGTGGCCGTGGGGCGTTAACTAACTTCAATGGCAATGGCTCACTGACCCAAAGGGCATCTTGGCCTTCGACACAAGTTTTCGTCAGTTTCTGATTCGACGAAGTCGTCCCACCAATACCTGGGAAGACTGATGGGTCACATCTGAATGGCCTAGTTGTAAAATGTGCCATTCCGACATACTTACTGAATAAAATTGTATTATTTCACTGAATAATGTTCAAAATCTAAATATTTATTCTGCAGATATGTGGCCTATCTGACTTTTGGCACCTTGAGGGCAATCTATTTGTTTTGTGTCCTATTTATATACACAGACATTCTCAATGTATTATCTTCTTTCAGTACACGGTGGCGTCGGTCGTGAAGACGGCGGCGGCTTACAGTGGCGGGATCCCAATCTACCAGAAGTCATCGGCTTTTTAAACTCACCATCCGATGTAGTCAAAGCCAACGCGGCAGCGTACCTCCAGCATCTCACCTATATGGACGACCCTAATAAACAGAAGACCAGGAGTTTAGGTAATGCTCCCTATAGTGTAGCGTGTAGAGTTTAAATTTGTTTGTGGCTTGCCCGAAGCCAGTGGCTCTGAAGTCAAACGACCCCAATAATCAAAACATTAGAAAAGTTGAAAAACCCCCGACATTTTCATTTCAAAGTCCAATATGTCAAAAACGGCTGAACAGATTTTTATGAAACATAGCTAAGAACACTCGGGATAAAATTATCTATGACACAAAAAAAATCGTATTCAAATCGGTCCATCCGTTTGGGAGCTACAATACCACAGACAGATACACACACAGACACGTTACACTTGTAACACCCCTCTCTTTGCGTCGGGGGTTAAAAGTATTGCGCATTGGTATTAACAGTGATTGCTAGCTCATTAGTGGACATTTGTGTAGACCGGTTTTAATTGTGGTATCTCAATTAAAAAATTAACCATAAATGAATATGGGTGTTCAAGTGTATTTTTAGTATCTTTCTACGAAAGTTAACATTTTAAGTCCATGCACCCGGTATCCCTGGCCCCCTCGTTGGAAAGAGTTGAATGTATGACCTATCGTTTAAGGTTCTCAAGATTCCTAATTTATCCAATGCTCATATTTCTAACGACCTCCCTACTGTATTCTAACAAAAAGTGTATCTTTCAGGTGGAATCCCACCCTTAGTACGGCTAGTGTCCCACGAGAACCCCGAAGTGTGTCGCAACGCGTGCGGCGCGCTACGGAATCTGTCGTACGGGCGACAAAACGATGAGAACAAGCGGGCCATACGAGATGCAGGCGGTATACCAGCTCTCATGGCCCTATTATGTCGCGCTACAGATATGGAGGTGAGTTTAAAAATCTGAGGGCATGGTCGCCGCCAATTAGAACAATACAAAAACAATAAAAGCATGGTCATGCATCTTTTTTCGATTATTTTTTCTTTTTATATCCACTGAGTACGACGAACAGATAATCTGTGCGTCGTTTCGAATAGCATTTTCTGCGTAAACGTCGTTTCGGCGTAATTTAAGCAGAATTTTTCGTAGCGGGAAGTTACAATTCAACCAGTAAAACCTGCAATCCATCAATTAGTATTTTATTAGTACTGCCAACGCGTCTCAGCGCTGCCAATTTTGACATGTAAAATTGCAACTTATAGTTTAGTAAAATTTACCACTGACAGGAGCATTGAAACAACAATATTTTACTCATGGCGCAAAACTTCTCCCGCAGGTGAAAGAGCTAGTGACCGGCGTGATATGGAACATGTCGTCATGCGAAGACCTGAAGCAGTCTATCATCGATGACGCGGCGCAGGTCATCGTCAACAAAGTCATCATCCCTCACTCCGGCTGGCATCCGACCAACCCTGGCGACACCTACTGGTCTACGGGTGAGTTAATTCAATCATGAATTGATGTCTAATGTATAACGAGTGTGTGTAAGGTCGAAATCCAGAAGCCTTTATGCGGTTCTGTCATCATACGAAGCATAATACAGTCGCGGAATTAAACATCTAGCCTCGCGTTTCCACTTGAGATTGACTGTTTTTCCAAATCGTAAAAAAGCTATAGACTCCTAGTGAGAGGGTGTGGAGATTTAAATGTCTCCGCTATCGGAGACTTGTAAGATAAGGGCTGTACGCCATTGCTTGGGAAGGGGTGAAATGTGTGAGTGTCCGTGTGTGCTCTCCCATCGGGCCCTCAGTTATTGGGCTCGCGTAGAGAGCGACCTCTGAAGGAACGCTTTGGATCTTCGGCCTTCAGTTTAGCGTCTCGACACTTGGAAGTAGTGAGTGTCACTGTGAGCTCGCCCTTCGGACTGCCGTCGAGAGCTCGCTCTGATTTTCTATGACATTTGGTCGAGCACCCGGGGGTCTTAAGTCGCCGTTTTGACAGGCTGTTGCACAAAAGTCACTTTTATACTTTCCACATATTTTTCTAATTCCATTGGACCTCCTTCTAGGAGGACAACCATGTGAATAAGAAATGAGTTGTAGTAGATATAATGATGATGATGATGATGATGATGATGATGTCCTCCCAGACTTATCCGTCGACGGCGACAGCCTGACAAAACGATTGTGAAATTTATTGTTTGCGTGCATGGGCGCGAGAATGACTCTCAAATCCAAACTTGGTTTTGAAGCTCCGTTGACATGAAAAACAATAAAGGTCTCCACTTGAGTTGTAAGTGTAATGGTAGGAGGGCTTGGGCCGAGTTTTACGAAACTGGCGTTTGGCGTCAAAATTTTCGAGACGGGTACTTTCAAAGTTACTGAGCCCCGTGTTGACAGCAGTTCGCCAGTCTGATCTCCGAGTAGCAAGCTCCTCCCACGACTCACATGATATGCCGGTTGCAGACAGATGGCGCTTCACGACATCCCTGTACCGCAGGTATTGTCCCCCGACTTTGCGCTTTCCTGAGGCTAGTTCCGAGTAAAATACTGCCTTAGGCAGTCTTGATGATGGCATTCGTACAAGGTGTCCACACCTACGTAATTGTCCCTTCATGAGTAGACATTCCAAGCCAACCATGCCAGTCCGGCGCAAAACCTCCGAGTTTGGAACACGATCCTGCCACCTTAGTCGAAGAATTGCTCGGAGACTTTTTAAATGAAAGGTGTCAAGGCGCTTGACATCTCCTTTGTAAAGACACCAGGTTTCCGAGGCGTAAATCAATATAGGCAGAATGATTGCTTTATAGACAGCAAGCTTTGTGGTAAGCCTGAGGTCGTGCGATTTCCAAACTCGTTGGTTCAATCCGCCAAAAGCTGCAGCAGCTTTCGCGATCCGTTCGGAAATCTCGGACTCCAGTCGATTATCGTTCCGCAAAAGACTTCCGAGGTACCGAAACGTTCCCACGTCATCCAATGCGTTTCCCCTCAGAAGAACAGCAGCGTCGCTCACAGATTTCCCTCTTGCAGGTTGTTTAACAATCTGGGTTTTCGACACGCTGATCACCAAACCAAATTTACGACAAGACTCGTCCAAATTGTCGGGATAACTTTGTAGGACCTCCAAACTCTCAGCCATAACACAAACATCATCAGCATAAAGAATCTCCGTCACCGAAGCAGACTGTGTTTTTCGTTTCGCCTTAAGGCGCGACAGGTCGAAAATACCCTTGTCAGTGCGAAAATTTACCTTTATCCGGATGTCGCATTTCTGAAGTGCATCATTCATTGCTGCCGAAAAATAGATGGCAAATAAGGTGGGAGCCATGACACAGCCTTGTTTCACACCACTTGTGACAATCGCTCGGTGAAATCATTTTCGTGACGTACGCAGGCACTCATGCCTTCGTGAAATTGGCGCACTAAGTTAAGGAATTTCACGGAACAACCACACTTTTCTAAAACAGTCCACAAAGCAGATTTGGGAACTCGGTCAAATGCCTTTTCTAGATCCACAAAACATAAATAAAGGTGGTGTTGTTCAAAGCTTTTCTCCTGCATTTGCTTGACAACAAAGATGGCGTCAACAGTACCTCTATTTGTTCGGAAACCACATTGAGATTCAGGAAGGAAGTTCTCAGCGAGCATATTGAGACGCTTGTTGATAATATGGGCCAGTATCTTGCCTGCTACAGACAACAAGGGGCAATACCTCTGAACGAGCTACAATCCGAGAGGTCCCCCTTGCCCTTATAAAGTTTGCTGATGGTCGCGTCTTTCCAGTCTTGTGGTATATCCTCAACATCCCAGATATCTTTTATGAGTTCAAACAGCCTGGACTTAATACATGGTCCACCGTACTTAAAAACTTCAGGTGGAAGGCTGTCAGAACCGGGAGATTTACTGTTCTTTAAACGGTTTACGGCAGCAATGGACTCCGCAAACGATGGCGGATCATCCAAGCCTGAGACAGACGGCAGGTTCTCAAGCGAGTGAACATGGGATAGATCTGCTCCGTGACTACTGGGATTGAGCACATCATTGAAGTGCTCAGCACATCGAAGGAGAACTTCTTTGGGATCTAACAATCTTCTGGTTTTGTCACGTGAGTAAACTGGGGCAGTCTTTTTACAGCGAGGTCCGTACACAGACTTCAGGCCTTCGAAAAACTTTGCGGTTTGGCTGGTATCAGCCAGCCATTGTAACTCTTTGGCCTTACGTTGCCTCCAATTGTCTTTAAGGTCCCGAATCCTCGTTTTGAGTTCCTGGTGCACGATGTTGCGCGGCCCCACATCGGCAGCACCTCTCAGAGCGCATCGAGATCTCTACAAGTTCCCGTATTTCCGTATTAGATTCATCAAACCAATCTTGGTTTTTCTTTGACGGCTTACCTAACACCTGCAGAGAGACCCCATGAAGTGTCTCCGCGTAAGTATACCATTTGACATTAACCGAAGGAATGTCAACGATATGGGACATTGCCGCACCGAACTCTGAGTCAAGCTTGTGCCGCACATCAGCGTTATTAACCAGTTTCACAGAATTTAATCGTGGCGGGATTTTATGATTTGCTCTGCGCGGCGGCTTGTAGTTCAGCCTCATCTGGGATCTGATAAGACGATGGTCAGTCCAGCCCTGAGCACCACGCATTGCCCTTGTAATAAGTACATCGCTTATATCACGTCTACGAACAATGATGTAGTCAAGGAGATGCCAATGCCCAGAGCGAGGATGCATCCAAGATGTTTTGAACTTATCAGGTTGCCTGAAGAAGGTATTCGTAATACTCAAGTTAAATTCCGAACACAGGGTGAGCAAAGCCACGCTATTGGAGTTGCACTTGTCCACACCATGTTTGCCCAACACGTCCCTTCAAGCGATATGGTCGGTACCAACACGCGCATTAAAATCACCGAGCAGAATTAGTTGGTCACTACGTGGAATATTCTGCAAAACTGCACGCAAATCTTCGCCAAACGAGAGTTTGTCGTCATCAGATGCCATCATAGTTGGAGCATACACGCTTATTAGATGCAAATACTTTCTTTGTGCCAAATGGAGTCGCAAAGTCATGATTCTATCTTTAATACCTTTAGGAGGTTCTATCAGCGATCGGGCGATGCCGTTTCGAATGGCAAATCCAACTCCACTGGCGGCTCGCTCATTAGCAGGCTTGCCTTTCCAGAAGTATGTGTATCCACCTAAGTCCTCACAAAGCTCACCGCAGTCCGCTAAGTGTGTCTCACTTATGGCGGCAATATCGATATTATAACGAGACAACTCGCGTGCTATGAGCGCAGTCTTTCTTTCCGGGCACTGATTGTTTACATTGTCCAATAAAGTTCTTACATTCCACGCAGCGATATTAAAATTGAGGAATCTGTTTATTTTATTATGTTTCTTTCGACCGCTGAAATTGGTGACCAGACGACCGCGGTTAGCCATCTGGAAATGAATGAGATGAGCTTTGTTTAGGCCACCTTTTCTAGACCTCTCCCCGGATTGGGGAAATCAGTGCGGTCCCTAAATAGGGCTGCTTTGTCGTTGGGCGAGCTGCCGAACCAGTCCTCTCGTCTCACTTGAGTCCAGGAGCGACCATCACCGCCCAACCGCCTACGTGCAGAGAACCAGCTAAGGGCCAGACCCACCAGTCCAACCCCCACCACCAGTCTCCATCGCCGCAGGACATGCACGCTTTAATCCAGATTTGCTTGCCAGGAGTCATCAGCGCGTGAGTATATTAAAGTGGGCGAGCGCTTGCGCGAACACAGGCCCACTCTCTCGTCCCCTAGCCTTAGTTACCAGTGGAGCGGGGGTCCGCTACGACTGGTTAGTCCTAGGGGATGCAGTAACTGGCCGCATGTCTCTTCGAATCCCGACATGCGCCCTTTTAGGCACGTTACGGATGCCCTGCTACAGCGCCTCGGTCGCCGGATTATCTGCCATACTGGCGGTGTCCGCCTTCAGAGCCGTTGCAGGCTTTTTGCACAAAGTGGGGGGATTGTCCCAAGTAGATATAATATGAGTGAGTGATTGTGTTGTGGTTGTGAGTGACCGGGAGTGTTTGCACTTGCAGTGTTCCGGAACGCGTCCGGCGTGCTCCGCAACGCGTCGAGCGCGGGCGAGTACGCGCGGCGCCGCCTGCGCGGCCTCACCGGGCTGGCGGAGGCCTTGCTGCACGCCGTGCGCGCCGCCATACAGTGCAACGCCATCGGCACCAAGATCGTCGAGAACTGCGTCTGTGTGCTCCGGAATCTCTCCTACAGGTAATGTAAACAAACTCACGGTACGTTTATGGCTAGATCGATAAAAAGAACCTCGTCGATACAGTAAACTTAAATTCAAGTCAGTATTTCGGCGGTACATAAGTCCGCATGCTGGCCGCGCATTTCATAGGTTTTAAAAGGAGCCCAGGTGTAGAAAGGCTGTAAGCGACGCCATTTGAGATACCGCTTTAACTAGTTGCGACAGCATTCTACTCATGTCATAGCCAATAAGGCAGATTGTCCCCTGATGTGGAAACTCAGCCAGCACATCTATCACAAGACGGCGCGCGAGCTCTCTCGATTTTTCCCGCACTAACCGTCTCTCTCTTATTAGAACACTTAGAACAAGAAGTATAGTGCGAGAAAAATCGAGAGTACGTCGCGGCCAAAGCTTAGCTAAGAATTACTACCACCGATTGGACCACTTTTGTTGTCTTTTAATAAATAATAAATAAATAATATATTTACCGTGGTTAGGGTTTGCAATATTCGTCCAATTTCAGTATTCAAATAATACGAATACTTGGATTTCAAATATTCGAATATTTCGCAAAAAACGAATATTTTTGAAAATAAATCATTTTTATTTTTTATTTTTTTTGAATTGTAACAACAATTACACAACAACATAAGTCATAAGTCATTTATTAATTATATTAAAAATATTACATGTCATAATTCTTAAATTAAGTTGTACACGTTTATGGAGAATTCATTATTATTGTGGTAACTTGTAAAATTCTTTGATGTCATAAAAAGACTTGGTGAGAAGCCACGATTTTAATTTTCTTAAGAAAGATGAGATACTATCCGCACATTTTATGTTCGCGGGTAGTTTATTGAATACTTTTGGCCCCACATGAGAGATGACTTTAGTTGACTTGGTCAGTCGAGTGGTGTGTGTGAGGAGTTGGTTCATGGACCCCTGCCTTGTGTGAGTTATCTTTTTATGGGGAAAAGTGTCGATGTTCTCTACGACGTATTGGGCAACGTCATATATGTACTGCGAGGGCAGGGTTAGTATATTGTTGTCTCTAAAGAGATTTTGAGCTGGAGTGCGTGGAGGGACAGATGAGATAATACGCACGGCACGCTTTTGTAGTATGAATACACGTTGCCACTCTGCAGCCTTACCCCATAATTCGAGACCATAGTTCATAACTGAGTGAACTTAAATCATTATTTTGTTTTAATTTGTCTAATTGTTGTTACAATTCTAAAATATCAACATTTATGGTCGATGATTAGATTAGATTAGATTAGATTCATTTATTTCATTTTGAAAATTGACCTGTCATTTTTTGAAAATTAAATAGCATGAATTCACAAAAAGATTGTCAGAGTGTATAAGAATAACAATAATATAAATGAAAGTCAAAGATCGAAATATGTACATTGCAAAAATGAACCAAACAAGAATAATAATAAGGAACAATTGAAATAATATTAAAATGGTACAAATGTCAAAGGAGTAAAACGTGTTTAAATGTCGAATTATTAATAAAAGCTAGGGTATCCTAGATATAAATAGTCAATGGTCAAAAAAAATTATGTAAAAATAATGAGAAATTTTAAACAATATTCATAATAAAATAATAATATATTTTTATCAGATGATAGCAATTAAACTTCTAAAATAATAATTACTAAATTAATCACAGCTGTTACAATACAATTTTACTTTCTGTATTATAAGTTACATTAAAAACAAATCAATAAGGAGCACTTTTTCGTGTGTAGGTTGTATAATGATTTGACTATAAACTTTTTCGCGAGAATCGCGAGCAACAAAATTAAAATTTTCGAAAAAATCAACAGGTACAGTTTTAAATTTTACCAGTCAGATATTTTACAATTACATAACTTGTAAAATAAGTTTTTTTGTTATTAGTACAGTCAAGTGTAAAAATATGGGTGCATACAACTTACTCATAAATATGTCCCACAGCTCTTGTGTCAGCGGATTAAGGTTTTGGTACTTATTTATGAGAGGATGTTATTGATACATATTTTTGCACTTGACTTTACTAATAACAAAAAACTTATTTTACAAGTTATATAATTGTAAAATATCTGACTGGTAAAATTTAAAAATATATAACATTTGTGGTATTTTCTTAAAATTTGCGAGTGTTCGTTTGCAATATAATAATTAAACTTTTGAGATAAATCACAGCGCAGTTACAATATAATATTACTTTATGTATTACAAGTAACAGTAATATTAAATCAGTAATAAATAAACTTTTTCCATGTTTAAAAAGAATGGTTAGCATTTTTGGCAATCAACAAACTAACTTAATAATGAAACTAACTCTATATTAATTCGTCAGTCGTTGTCATCACTACTTAAAAAACTCTAGTCTTAACCTTATTTTAAACAATTAACAAGAATAACTTATTTTTAAAGGAACATTAAGACCGGAGACAGTTTTCAAAATTCTGTCTATTTAGTTGTTTCTTTAAGCTAGTGTGTAACTTTCCTTATAACGAGTAAGTCTTTTATGTAGCATCAGTTCCCATAATGCGATCGGAGAAAACTTAAAGCATCTAAGGAGTCTTGGTTCATTCTCGTTCGTAAGTGGTTGCACAAGTAACCCGCCGTGAAGAGAACACTCTTTCTGCTTCCACGCTAGGTAGTCGGCGGTATGGTTAACAATGATCTTTGCATGCTCCAAGTTTTGGGATCTTTGACCGTCGCTGTCATAGTTACAAGGCAATATGCTATATGTCTTAGATTTGAGCTTTTTTAAAAAATATTTATATCTATTTCCACAGAATTGTTAATGTGGAGGATATTTCTAGCATTTTATTTAAGATTTTCGCATTATATTAATGTCAGAAAAAAATATGCACTATTCGAAATATTCGTTTTATTCGAATAATGAATGTTGCCGAATTCGAATAATATTTGTGGCGAATAATTCGAATTCTCGAATATTCGAATTGCAAACCCTGTCCGTGGTAGGTATAGTGGAGACAAGGCGGCGGCCAAACAAATTATTTACAACATTCAACGTTCACGTATTTATTCTTTAAGTAGGACTGAATTACAGTTCTGTTAAGTTTCATTTTCCTTATTTACGTAATCTGAAACAAGCTAAATTATAGCTATCCATTTCGTGTTACCAACTTAATTAACGAACTTAACTTGCCGACATCCATAATTAATTTAGATCATTGATGATGAACCATGGAAGGCGAAAATTTATCTAAACCTTTTTTAAATTACCACACAGAACACGATCTTCTGTGTGAAATTGTTATAGTTCATTGTGATACAAGTGAGGTATGTTGATAATTACATCAGAGGCGGAATTATCACGCGAGCCGCAGGTGAGCGTGATAAGAGAGCCGAGGATTGTAATTATCAAAGCTCACGCGTTTCATACGACGTTTTTCAACACATTTTGCGAGGAAAAAATCCTTTTCATAAGATGAAAATTTGATAGGCCTGTCAAGTTATTTTCTTTACTTATTGATGTCAACAGGTTTTTACTCACATGGTGTATACATCGTCAAGAATTTATAGTGGCGTCCATTCTTTTTATCACTTTTCTAGTCACCACGAATCAACATTTTTGTTAATAACCCAACACGCATTAACAATGTTTACAAATATCTGTGAAATAACCTAAAATGGCGCGCATCAATTTTTTGGGAAGTTTGTGCAGTGCGCGCGCATTAGATGAAATCTCTAAACAGCCAATACAAAATAAAATAAATAATTTCGTTTTAAAATGTTATCTTTATGAATTCATGTAAAATGTTATCAAAAGTGAATAGTTTTACTAAATTAACCGTTTCTATATCATATCCAAAAAGAAATAGTCAATTAATTAACAAAAAGGGTTTAATTTGTTTAGTCGGGTAAGAATCCATTTGCCGAGAATTTTAAAAAAAAGCTGTACATTCTGTACAACCCGGTTAGTTTAAGAATGTACCGTGTGCGCATACATCTTGCTGCAAGGTGCCAACGTGACTTAATCGGGATATAACCATAACACACAAGTATCGTAATGTTATTAAACACGCGTGTTTAATATCCAGGATTATGAGCCTAAAAGCGACACAATAAGAGGTACGTTACGAGCAATTAGTTGAAAAAGTATAATATAGTCAGTCAAAATATTTTTATTCAAAGTAGATTCTTACAGAATACTTTTCGAAGGTCTAAAATTACAAAAATCTTATAAATAACATTCATCCAGAGGTGGAGTTCATTAACTTTAATTAACAAACACTCATTTATTTAAATATAATCCATTAATTATAATTCACAAATACTTATTTATTTATACTTAAGTATTAGGGATAACTAACTGGATCTGACCATATGTGTTTGTCTAGCTAATATTTGTTTTACAAAGGCCTTAAATTTATTATCTGGCATACTTGTAATGGCACTGGGTAACTTATTATAACAAAGTGTACATAAAATCCCATAAATGACTTCTGAACCTTTCTTAACCTAGTACTTACTGCTATCAATTTATCATTATTTCTTGTATTGTATTTCTGAAAATCACATAATCACATGTTTCGTAAATGTACTGACAAGACAAGGTCATTCTATTATTTGATTTAAATAGTTCCCTGAGTGATTCGCGGCTTTTTAGTCCGTACATTGCACGAACTGCTCGTTTTTGCAGGATAAATATGGACTCAATGTCAGCTGCTCTGCCCCACAGTAATATACCGTAGCACATGATGCTATGGAAATAACTAAAATAGACGAGTCTTGCTGTAGCCACGTCAGTAAGCGGTCTTATTTTTTTATAGCGTATACAGCAGAACTGAGCCTTTTAGACAATGCTGCAATATGAGGACTCCATTGGAGCTTGGAATCAACAGTGATACCCAAGAAAACTGCATTTTGGACGCTAACTAAATCTTGGTTATCTATTTTTAATCCTTGTAAGCTACCTTTTACGTTAGATAGCTTAAAATGCATACATTTGGTTTTCATGGCGTTTAGTGCCAGATTGTTAGCCGTGAACCATTCTTTTATCTATTGAAGTACATTGTTTATACTGTATGTATGCTGGGTATCTCTATTTACTTTGAATATGAGTGATGTGTCATCTGCGAATGACACTATTTTAGATAGTTGTTCCGCCATATATGGAAAGTCGTTAACATATATCAGAAATAAGAGAGGTCCTAATATTGATCCCTGTGGAACTCCGATTCTAACTTGATATGCTGCTGAATTAGTTCTATTTAGAACTACTGTTTGAGTCCTAACTGTTAAGTATGACCGTATTAAGTCGATTTTCCATTAATACCGTAGTAATTTAATTTAGCTATCAAAGTCTGATAATCCACGCAGTCGAACGCTTTCGGCAGATCGCAGAAGATGCCAATCGCGTCTCTTTTCTCTTCCCATGCTTCAAAAATATACTTAACTAAACATACTCCCGCGTCTATAGTAGATCTTCCTTTGGTAAATCCAAATTGTTGCGAATTAAACAAGCTATTTGTATTAAAATGGGCAAGTAACTGTTCCATTATAACCTTCTCGAAAATTTTACTCAGCATAGGCAAAACCGATACAGGTCTAAAGTTTCCAGGATCCTTGGTATTGCCGGCCTTAAATATATTACTTTACTCTCTTTCATCAGATCAGGAAATATGCCTTCGTTTATACATTTATTAAATATTAAAGCTAAATTGGGTGCCAAAATGTCTATGATAACAGTGCATACTTTAACAGACATCCCCCACACATCTTCTGTAAATTTAATTTTCACTTCTTTAAATGTCTTTACAATCTTTTCTGGATTGACGTGCTGGAATTCAAATTTATGTCTACCTTGGATTACGTGTTTTATAGGAAAATTCTTAGCCCTACTTGAAGAAGAATTGAGTAATTCAGTGGTTTTCTTCGGGATGTCCGTGAAAAACTTTACGAACTCTTGGGCTACTTCTAATTCAGAACTGATGATTCCTTTTGATGTTTTGAGTATTATGTCATTGATTGGGGATTTGATTTCCCCAGTTTCTTTCCTAATAATGTTCCAAATCATTTTAATTTTGTTGTCAGCTAAATTAATCTTATTACGAATATAATTTGAATTTGCCGTCCAGCAGACTTCCTTAAATATTTTTGAATAATTTCTGACATACTCCGTGCAACTTTCGCTTCGTATTAAATTCTTCAATTCATACAATTCAAACATTTTTTGTCTATAATTATTTATTGTCTATAAATCGTTTTGTACTAAATGACGAATTGGTCCAAAGTTTGGAGTTTGGACTCCAAACCACACATTTGTCAACATACCTACTATTGCGCTGTATTAACAAACAACAATGAATAGCCGTTGTGAATCCAAGGTTATATATATTAGCTGCATCGCTTATGTAAAGGAGTCAAGCGGAAAATTCGCACGCGAGGTTAACACAAAATAATGTTGTGGTTTAATTTAAAACTAACAGAACCATGGAATAACTGTTTAAAACTTTATATGGTTTTTATAATCACTTTTGTCATTGTGACAAGCTACATATGGGTCCGTCGGATGTATCCTTGACTATACCGACAATACCGACATGTGTGTAAAACGAATAATGTTACAAATAATATAATAATAATCATAATAAAAAGCCTTTTTATTTCCTTATCAACTACTTATAGACTTATCTTTCCTATACCTACAATTACTTAACTAACATTGTTGTTAAATTATCTTAAGTAATAGGTACCTATACAATACATTTTTTTTTTAGTTTTTTGATTTGTTCATGTATTTAAAATTAAAAGTTGATAGAAACCCCACTTTTATTGGGTAAAGGCCTCCTCCAATTTGTTCCATTCGTCTCTGTCTTTTGCCTTATTTAGCCATCCTTGACCGGCGGTGGCTACTATGTCGTCGTTCCATCGCTTTCGTGGTCGTCCTGGTTTTCTTTTTACTTCGGGGCCCTTCCATATAGTAACTTCTTTTGTCCACCTTTTATCTGTGTATCTTGCTACATGGCCGGCCCATCGCCATTTTATTTTAAGTGCATATTTTAGTGCATCAGTTATTTTCGTTTTGTTTCTTATGTTTTCACTTGTCACTTTCCTTAGCTTTAGCATGCTCCGTTCCATCGCTCGTTGGGTAGTGGTTATTCTGGATTTCGTTTTTAACGAGTGGCTCCAGGTTTGGCAGCCATATGTTAGCGCCGGCAAAATATTGGTGTCCATCACTATTTTTTTCATGTGTAATGGATAGTCGCCTTTAAGTATTTCTTTCAAAGACCAGTATTTTTTCCAGCTTAAGGCTATACGTCGTTCTATTTCGTCTTGTGTGTTGTCATTGTTAAAAGAAACTTCTTTTCCGAGATATATGTAGCGTTCCACGTATTCTAAAGTCGTCTGTTGCAGTTTAATTGGTTCTTGGAAGCTATTTGTCATAATCTTTGTTTTGCTCTCATTCATTTTCAGTCCTATTTTCTCACTTTCTTCTCTGAGGGAGTTAATCATTTTTTCTATTTTTTTGCTGGTAGAGGCGAGTAGTACGATGTCATCCGCGAACCTGAGGTGGCTTAGGTATCTGCTGTTTATTTTTATACCTTCCTATTGCCATTTTAGCTTTGAGAATATGGTCTCTAATACGGCAATAAAAAGCTTCGGTGAGAGGGGATCTCCCTGTCTCACGCCTCGGCATATCGAAATGATATCTCCTCTCGTTTCCAGTTTTACTCTACTGGTGCTAGTATTATACAAGTTTTTTAGGACTGTAATGTATTGAACATTTATTTCGGCTTGGTAGAGCGCTTCCCAGATACAGTTGTGAGAGATGGTATCGAAAGCTTTCGCATAGTCAATGAAAGCTACGTATAAAGGTTTAAATTCTCTATGCTTTTCCATTATCTGTTGCAACACGTGAAGATGATCCGTTGTTGAGAAGCCAGAGCGGAAGCCAGCTTGCTCTATAGCTTGTGTATTTTCTATTTTAGCGTTCATTCTACTTTGTAAAATTGATGCAAACAGCTTATATATAGCGGATAGAAGGCTGATCGGGCGATAGTTAGCAATATCTTTGGGGTCGCCTTTTTTATACAGTAAAATTATTTCAGAGCTTTTCCATTGTGCTGGCGCTTCGCCTGTGTCTAGTACTATATTGAAGAGCTTTGTCAGTATTGGGGTAAGTTGGGCTTTTCCAAGTTTTAGAGCTTCGTTTGTAATGCCGTCCGGGCCCGGGCTCTTATCCACTTTTAGTTTTTTAATGTGAGTTATTATCTCTACTGGCTCTATGGGTTTAATGGTTTCGTATTGGTTTGCCGCTGTATGTAGTTCGATTTCTTGATTGTTTTTATGTTTTTGGCTCTCTATAGAATTGAGTTGCGTTGTTTATTATGTCTTTTCTTGTTTTTGTCTCTCTGTCGTTAGATTTTAAGCTTTGTATCCAAGTTTTTTGGGTATTCAGCTCTTTAAGAGCTCTTTTTGTGCTTCTATAGCATTTTAAGTTTCTCGTTATAACATTTTTTCTGTAGAGCTGGTAATCTTTCCTTAACGATTTACTAGTCATTTTAAATAGTTGTCTGAGTTCTTGCTTAGCTTCTTTTGACTTATGTTGCATTTTAATAATTCCGATCTTCTTGTAATGAGTTCTTTAGTTTTTTGACTTATGATTCGATTTTCTTCTGTTGGTAAATTATTCTTATTATTTATTTGTAGGCTATTTTTGATGACAGTTTCTATTGTATCATAGAACGTTTGTAATTGTGTGCTTTTTTGACAAGTATAGAGTTCTTGTAAGTTGTTTTCTAAGTTTTGTAGATACAATTTCGATCTCCTTATCTGTTTTAGGTCTGTTACTTGTAGATTTGAAGTTAGTTCTGCTCTTTTTCACAGCGTTGTTTATTTTCCAGGTAGCTCGTACTAGACGATGATCTGACGGGAATTCCACGTTGTTTAGAACTTCTATATTTGTTACGTTATTTGGTTTGTTTGTTAAAATATAATCGATTTCATTTTTCGTTTTCAAATCAGGGGAAATTCACGTCCATTTTCTTTTGTTTTTCTTTTTAAAATATGTGTTCATGATCTTTAACTTGTTCTCGTGTGCGTATTGTGCTAATATTTCTCCTCTTGTATTTCTCTCGCCGTAGCCATATTTGCCCATAATGGTTTCTTCATTTTCTTTTGGTAGACCAATCTTTGCGTTAAAGTCTCCGATAACAATCAGTTTTTCACTAGCGATCTTGTGTGCCTGTTCTAGCGTTTCGTAAAAGCTGCTGATTTCGTCACCCTTCGAGCTTTCCGTGGGGGCATATACTTGTATTATATAGAGTATTTCGTTTTGATAATTCATTTCCAGAAGTGCTACTCTGTCCGAGAGGCCCGTGAAGTTGTAGATACTGTTTTTGTGTTTTTTATGTATTAGGAAACCGACGCCATGTGATCCTTGTGTGTCGCCTTTGTAGCAAAATATATAATTTTCCATTTCTTCTATACAGCAGCCCTTTCTTCTCACCTCTGCTAGGCCTAGTATATCAAATTGTATCTTCTCTAAGGCATGAGTAAGTTCGATCATTTTTTCTGTAGATAATAGTGACCTGACGTTGTATGTTGCAATTTTTAAATATTGTTCGTATCTTTTATTTTTAGTTGGAGGGTTGTGGTCGTACAAATAATAATCTAACAAAACATCAACTATATGAATCATACAGGAATTGAGTCCATCTCGCCCCACTCCTCACACCGCTTACGATTGCACACGGTTTGTAGCAACCCACCCTTAATACGATCATTGTATTCGCAGAGTACGTTATAACCCGCCTTTTTATTTGCAGATGTCAAGAAATAGAAGATCCTCTATATGATACTAGAGCACCGCCCACCCAATCCTCCGGGCAGGCGAGGATACAAGCTAGTGCTTCCAAAGGTAAGCATTCTTTAACATACACGGATTTTACGTTTAATTATAGTGTTTTCGCAGGTCCGTAGCACGACATCTGTAATATAAAGAACGGTAAGAATGGACTGTCTGCATAGGCTAGATAGCCGAGCGATAAAGTTCTTTCGTTTTACTATATTTTTAACCGTCTAAATAATGACGTTAAAATGCGTTAATGTAAATAGTAATTTTGCCCTGCCAACCTTATGGGTAAATACCTACTATAAAATTAGATGAATATTAATGTTGAGTTTCAGCATTTATATTAATTTGTCACATCATCACGTTTTCTTCCAGGAGAGAACTTAGGCTGTTTCGGCGGCAGTAAAAAGAAGAAGGAAGGTTCCTCGTCATCCAACTCGACCAGTCCGCTCGGCAAAAGCGATCCCGACTCACAACCCCTGGGCGACACCACCTCCAACACGCAGCTCGGCTACAGCGTACCCAAAGGCACGGAGATGCTGTGGTCGCCTGAGGTAATTCTTACGAAACTACAACACGAACGCGGGCTGAACGAGCCACAGAGCGGGTGCTTCACGATAGTGAGTGACGACGTAGCAGGCAGAGACGGACAGGGCGGTACGACCTGAATATACTTGATACCTATATATCTTACATACCCAAAATAGCTAGGTAAATTACTACTTAAAGAAGAAGAGAGATGGGCAGAACGTTTTTAGAAATTCACGAAACTACCCAATCTACCCAAATAGGCGGGTTATAGCCGTGTTTTAAACAAAGGACAGAATTTAGCTCAAGCTTCGGCAGTTAGCTTTGTCATCGTAGTAGATATTCCCCGACGCATGACATACATTCTGAAAACATCCACGGACGCGGGCTGAACTAAGAGAGAGAACAGAGTGCCACCATGGTGGGCGACGATGTGGCAGGCAGATACGGAGAGGGCGGGACGACCTGGACGTATTTGGCAACGATTGGCCAGAGATTGCTCACAACCGGGAGAAGTACAAGTGGAGAGGGCCTTTGCCCAGGAGCGGGACACTATAGGCTTGGGAAAAAATAAAGATTCGGATCCAAGAAAGTTCCTAGTCATTGAAGCGAGTTCGCTCGGTATAGTAGAGATTTCAAGTAGATGAAATTTACAAGCACCTTTAAAGCTAGTCTCGGTGCAATTATTATTCTGGAAGCATTCTGTTCTGTCTTATAAAGTTTTAGGCTGGGCTTACACTGTCTAAATTCATGCACTGAATTCAGTATCTGGACCAGTCTAGAGCAAAAAAGGTACACCCTCTGGTAGCAATTCAGCACTAAGTGTACCGCTTAATTTGCTCGTAAGTGATTCATATTATGATTCCGTTCTGTATGGCTTTGTTCGCTCGTTTCCGGCTCTGAATTATTTACCCGAAATAAGACAAGACTGGACAGCTGTCGTATCGTAAGTTTACGCTGTATGTTGTTGCCAGGTGGTCCCACTATACATGGCGCTGCTGCAGACGTGTTCGAACCCCGAGACCCTCGAGGCGGCCGCTGGTGCTCTACAGAACCTCGCCGCCTGCTATTGGCAGCCGTCCATCGATATTCGGGCCGCCGTTAGGAAGGAGAAGGGTGAGTTCACGAAATATAACTTTTAATTCAAGTTCAATTTCTTTTCCGTAAACGTTTTTGAAACATCATGTGCAGTTGCAGATTAAGGGCGGGTTGCGCCAACATACGATTACAGACCTGTTAACGTTAAATATGGCGCCGGCAGCTGTTAGTTATTCCAAAGAAACCTGTCAAACTTTCCATACATTCAGATTTTAACGAACACCGCTGACGATTATCGACGGTTTGCTGCCTAAACATAAATTGATTTGAACCATCTGTAAGTTACGTAAAGTCGCCATTGCTCCTATAATTTATCAAAATTCTTCAACAGGTCTACCAATACTAGTGGAACTGCTCCGGATGGAGGTAGACCGCGTCGTGTGCGCGGTGGCCACGGCGCTCCGCAACCTGGCCATAGACCAGCGCAACAAGGAGCTCATCGGGAAGTACGCCATGCGGGACCTGGTGCAGAAGCTGCCCAGTGGGACCCAGCAACATGACCAGGCAAGGATCTGTGGTTCTCAATCAGATCTTTATACCATGTTGAACTGCCCTGATAGAGTTGGACTGCGTACCATGTTCTTTCTTGAAATATAATTAACAATTGTTTAAAACTATGTAACTAACACTGCACCAAACTTGCTTAACAAAACTGATTAGATTAGTTAGGTTGGTTTTCCTGTTACTTCTATCATTACTTCTCAGATTGGAATGACTAATCCTCCTTGTCATCATAGATGTCGCTACGGGTATAACAAAACGCAGATAATATTATTTAGTCGTAGACACTATGTTGACATTTTCGTGAAATGAGGGTGGCGAGAGAAATCCGTTCGGTCAGGTGAATCTCACTGTGTCCTCGGTTAACAATTTTATGATATTTAATGTTTCTTGGAAGATCTAAGATACTATATTCGGAAATATTTGTTGTTTTTATAGAACTGTTGTGTATAAGTGTTATCGGACACGGGGTAAGTGATTTGTTTACATTTCTAACGTCTTAATATTTGACTAGTGCTCGAGATGAATTTGTGTGAGCTCACGTACTGTGTTACGTTGTTCACAGCCTTTGAGACACGCCCTTTTGGATAAGGATTCTGTATCCCACATATGAGTCGCTTTCGAAAACTTATTTGGCTCATTGCGTCAAAAACGACTACTGTTTTCGCATCATCCGGTATCGTCTGCTTGGTCTAGCGGTCATGCGGTACCACTCAGCCTCGTAGCGCCGCTGAGTGTCCGAGTTCGCGCCCCAGCGAGGATAAACTACATTTTTGTGTTTTATATTTTTTTATTTTTTTTGTTATTTTATAGAACCTCATTTCATTTAGGGTGTTTTTAGTTTTACGTTATTTTTGTGTTACTTTAATTTTGTTATATTTCTACGATTGTTCATTTTCTGAATTGCATGAATACACGTGTTTTATATAGTGATTGCTCAACATTTCTTTACCTCCATAATATAAGAACCAGAGCATTACAAGCTTAAGTCAATTGACTTAGTGGTCACACGAAAACCAGTCTGAGTGTGAGCAGTCTACAAGGAAAAAATCCACCAATAAGAAGACATGGGTCGGTGTGGCTAGCGATGCTATTGGTGGATATTTCCTCGCACACCGCTCTGTACCCTGTATATTTTTTATGCGATTTTAACCAAATCTCGTTCCGCAGCAGGGCACGTCGGACGACACAATCGCTGCGGTCCTGGCCACTCTCAACGAGGTGATCAAGAAGAGCGGCGAGTTCAGCCGCTCGCTGCTCGAGGCGGGCGGCGTGGAGCGGCTGCTCAACCTCACCAAGCAGCGGCACCGACACACGCCTCGCGTACTCAAGTTCGCAGGTGAGACAATCGCCGCGGTCCTGGCCACTCTCAACGAGGTGATCAAGAAGAGCGGCGAGTTCAGCCGCTCGCTGCTCGAGGCGGGCGGCGTGGAGCGGCTGCTCAACCTCACCAAGCAGCGGCACCGACACACGCCTCGCGTACTCAAGTTCGCAGGTGAGACAATCGCCGCGGTCCTGGCCACTCTCAACGAGGTGATCAAGAAGAGCGGCGAGTTCAGCCGCTCGCTGCTCGAGGCGGGCGGCGTGGAGCGGCTGCTCAACCTCACCAAGCAGCGGCACCGACACACGCCTCGCGTACTCAAGTTCGCAGGTGAGACAATCGCCGCGGTCCTGGCCACTCTCAACGAGGTGATCAAGAAGAGCGGCGAGTTCAGCCGCTCGCTGCTCGAGGCGGGCGGCGTGGAGCGGCTGCTCAACCTCACCAAGCAGCGGCACCGACACACGCCTCGCGTACTCAAGTTCGCAGGTGAGACAATCGCCGCGGTCCTGGCCACTCTCAACGAGGTGATCAAGAAGAGCGGCGAGTTCAGCCGCTCGCTGCTCGAGGCGGGCGGCGTGGAGCGGCTGCTCAACCTCACCAAGCAGCGGCACCGACACACGCCTCGCGTACTCAAGTTCGCAGGTGAGACAATCGCCGCGGTCCTGGCCACTCTCAACGAGGTGATCAAGAAGAGCGGCGAGTTCAGCCGCTCGCTGCTCGAGGCGGGCGGCGTGGAGCGGCTGCTCAACCTCACCAAGCAGCGGCACCGACACACGCCTCGCGTACTCAAGTTCGCAGGTGAGACAATCGCCGCGGTCCTGGCCACTCTCAACGAGGTGATCAAGAAGAGCGGCGAGTTCAGCCGCTCGCTGCTCGAGGCGGGCGGCGTGGAGCGGCTGCTCAACCTCACCAAGCAGCGGCACCGACACACGCCTCGCGTACTCAAGTTCGCAGGTGAGACAATCGCCGCGGTCCTGGCCACTCTCAACGAGGTGATCAAGAAGAGCGGCGAGTTCAGCCGCTCGCTGCTCGAGGCGGGCGGCGTGGAGCGGCTGCTCAACCTCACCAAGCAGCGGCACCGACACACGCCTCGCGTACTCAAGTTCGCAGGTGAGACAATCGCCGCGGTCCTGGCCACTCTCAACGAGGTGATCAAGAAGAGCGGCGAGTTCAGCCGCTCGCTGCTCGAGGCGGGCGGCGTGGAGCGGCTGCTCAACCTCACCAAGCAGCGGCACCGACACACGCCTCGCGTACTCAAGTTCGCAGGTGAGACAATCGCCGCGGTCCTGGCCACTCTCAACGAGGTGATCAAGAAGAGCGGCGAGTTCAGCCGCTCGCTGCTCGAGGCGGGCGGCGTGGAGCGGCTGCTCAACCTCACCAAGCAGCGGCACCGACACACGCCTCGCGTACTCAAGTTCGCAGGTGAGACAATCGCCGCGGTCCTGGCCACTCTCAACGAGGTGATCAAGAAGAGCGGCGAGTTCAGCCGCTCGCTGCTCGAGGCGGGCGGCGTGGAGCGGCTGCTCAACCTCACCAAGCAGCGGCACCGACACACGCCTCGCGTACTCAAGTTCGCAGGTGACACATACAAACATAATCATAACACAGGACAGGCGTATTAACCCACCACCACATCTGATCGACCACGGACGCTAGACGGAGTTGTTTGTGCGCGGGCCCGCCCAGATCTGTATGCACGGAACGTTATGAGCTATGTCACGTTGATTTGAGCGTCAACCCGCTCTGAAACCGCTCGTCAGAAACGGTGCGGACGCTCACGGTTGTCTTAGTATGATGACAACTGCGACGCAAAACTGCCGACCGCGTTAAGTGACATATATACGCTTCTACTGCTCCGCGCCGCTTCTGCCTCGCGTCGCTTCTGCCCCGCGTAGAAGAAGACCTGAGGCAAAGTATCGTATCATCCACCCGTCACCACCGAGGTGTTAGCAACACGAGGTGATCAATGTTTTTTTGTATCACGATTCAAATTAACAAGCGCAGGAGGAGCCGGCTTTAGGAAAACATGCTCCACATACACATAGCTTACGCTAAAACGAGTCCGTGACCTTGGAATCCCATTGTCCGCAGGCCAAGTGCTGATGACGATGTGGTCGCACGCGGAGCTGCGCGAGGTGTACCGCAAGCACGGCTGGCGCGAGGCCGACTTCCTCTCGCCCGCGCGCGCGCAGCCCGCGCGCCCGCCCTCCAACACCTCAGGTTCGTTACACTGCATACACCGACGTGGGGTGGAAGTTATCAGCGTCTGCAAACCAAACATCTTTAAGCCTGTTTCACTCAGAACTTTGCTTTGATCTCCCCACTCAGATTCGCGAGCGTTGTCGATGATATAAAAAAAATAGTTTTCGATATATTAATAAAAACGAAATTTCTACTGAGCCCGGATTATACTTTTGAATTTTCATTTGTTCTAAAATCAAACTTAACAAAGCAAATGCAAGTCACTTACTTTATAATTTGATTTATATTCCGTTGAACTATTTTGTTCTTTTATAATAAGAACTTGGTACTCGAGAGGTGAAAAGATTTGTGTTCAACTACTGATATAATTGAACACAAATCTGGCACGTTTCTTTAAATATCAAGACCGTTCATGCTCGCGATTCTGAGTAGGAGGAGTCCAAAAAAGTCAAGTTTTGGGTGAAATAGGCTTTCGAAATTTGTTGGTAAGCGCTCAATTTAAAAAGATTCGATCCTATGGCACTGGTCGCACAGCCGGCTAGTAAGCTAGAAAAGTTGGGCGAGCATTACATTATTAGCATTACATTGCGGATCTGTAAAGGTCGATTGATCACACTGTGCCTGGTCAGCACGCAATGAACCGTTACTCGCCCAACTTTTCTAGCTTACTAGCCGGCGGTGGGACCAGTGCCTATAAATTGAATACGACACCGTAAAACTTCATACTTACAAATCATCTTCTAATAAATAACAAGGACTGTGTCTATATTTTGTACAGTGTATTATATATTTGTGTTAATGTCTTGAACGGCTATCTGTATACTCTCTGTACATATCACATTACATATAATTATGTCGACGCGTATCAAAATTGTCGAAGTCTTCTCGCTACGTACTAAGTTTATTCCCTTTCGATATGATTCAAATTCCGTTAACATTTTTCGTGGACAAGTTTTGCTATACGTCCACACATATGAGTAGGGTAACCGAAACTATTACACTAAATGATTCCAAAGAATGTTTGGGTGGAAAGACACTGATATATGTCAGTGTTATACATACATCCTTTGAAATTCGATGAAACTGTGTAAAAGCACATCTTTTCTTTTCTGGAACCTGGCAACGGCGTGGCGTTTAAAGTATCTGAATGCTTCCCGGACCTATTCTATATAATTGTATATGTGTATTAATGTAATAATCACTTGCTAAAATATTAAATTAAATCGAACATTAAATAAAGTTAAATCAGTTTCAGGGACGTACATTTTGTGACTGTGTAAGTTTGTACGTAGAGATCTCCGGAACTACCATCTGATTTAAAGAATTCTTTTGCCCCGGATGGACATAGCCTACATTTTGACGCGGCTCTGTTCGCATTCTTGGTGAAACTTGAATGTAGGAGGTGCTGGCTCTGGAGCTGCTAGTTTTATCAAATAATAGTAATTCATGGTTCCCACCAATCCATTTACGTCGTCACGCCACTGACATAACTATTTGACTGTATCCCACACCGTCACATACCTCGCTAACTAAAGGTGCCGGCACACCGGCGGGCGGCGCGCCGCACTCGCCGAGCAACGCCAACAGCACGCTCAGCCGACCCATGGCCAGCACCGGCGGCACGCGGTACGAGGACCGGACCATACGGAGGAGCGGACATCGAGAGGTAACCGCCCCACACCGCCCAAACAGGGGACATCCTGTAGCGCGGTAACTAAAGGTGCCGGCACACCGGCGGGCGGCGCGCCGCACTCGCCGAGCAACGCCAACAGCACGCTCAGCCGACCCATGGCCAGCACCGGCGGCACGCGGTACGAGGACCGGACCATACGGAGGAGCGGACATCGAGAGGTAACCGCCCCACACCGCCCAAACAGGGGACATCCTGTAGCGCGGTAACTAAAGGTGCCGGCACACCGGCGGGCGGCGCGCCGCACTCGCCGAGCAACGCCAACAGCACGCTCAGCCGACCCATGGCCAGCACCGGCGGCACGCGGTACGAGGACCGGACCATACGGAGGAGCGGACATCGAGAGGTAACCGCCCCACACCGCCCAAACAGGGGACATCCTGTAGCGCGGTAACTAAAGGTGCCGGCACACCGGCGGGCGGCGCGCCGCACTCGCCGAGCAACGCCAACAGCACGCTCAGCCGACCCATGGCCAGCACCGGCGGCACGCGGTACGAGGACCGGACCATACGGAGGAGCGGACATCGAGAGGTAACCGCCCCACACCGCCCAAACAGGGGACATCCTGTAGCGCGGTAACTAAAGGTGCCGGCACACCGGCGGGCGGCGCGCCGCACTCGCCGAGCAACGCCAACAGCACGCTCAGCCGACCCATGGCCAGCACCGGCGGCACGCGGTACGAGGACCGGACCATACGGAGGAGCGGACATCGAGAGGTAACCGCCCCACACCGCCCAAACAGGGGACATCCTGTAGCGCGGTAACTAAAGGTGCCGGCACACCGGCGGGCGGCGCGCCGCACTCGCCGAGCAACGCCAACAGCACGCTCAGCCGACCCATGGCCAGCACCGGCGGCACGCGGTACGAGGACCGGACCATACGGAGGAGCGGACATCGAGAGGTAACCGCCCCACACCGCCCAAACAGGGGACATCCTGTAGCGCGGTAACTAAAGGTGCCGGCACACCGGCGGGCGGCGCGCCGCACTCGCCGAGCAACGCCAACAGCACGCTCAGCCGACCCATGGCCAGCACCGGCGGCACGCGGTACGAGGACCGGACCATACGGAGGAGCGGACATCGAGAGGTAACCGCCCCACACCGCCCAAACAGGGGACATCCTGTAGCGCGGTAACTAAAGGTGCCGGCACACCGGCGGGCGGCGCGCCGCACTCGCCGAGCAACGCCAACAGCACGCTCAGCCGACCCATGGCCAGCACCGGCGGCACGCGGTACGAGGACCGGACCATACGGAGGAGCGGACATCGAGAGGTAACCGCCCCACACCGCCCAAACAGGGGACATCCTGTAGCGCGGTAACTAAAGGTGCCGGCACACCGGCGGGCGGCGCGCCGCACTCGCCGAGCAACGCCAACAGCACGCTCAGCCGACCCATGGCCAGCACCGGCGGCACGCGGTACGAGGACCGGACCATACGGAGGAGCGGACATCGAGAGGTAACCGCCCCACACCGCCCAAACAGGGGACATCCTGTAGCGCGGTAACTAAAGGTGCCGGCACACCGGCGGGCGGCGCGCCGCACTCGCCGAGCAACGCCAACAGCACGCTCAGCCGACCCATGGCCAGCACCGGCGGCACGCGGTACGAGGACCGGACCATACGGAGGAGCGGACATCGAGAGGTAACCGCCCCACACCGCCCAAACAGGGGACATCCTGTAGCGCGGTAACTAAAGGTGCCGGCACACCGGCGGGCGGCGCGCCGCACTCGCCGAGCAACGCCAACAGCACGCTCAGCCGACCCATGGCCAGCACCGGCGGCACGCGGTACGAGGACCGGACCATACGGAGGAGCGGACATCGAGAGGTAACCGCCCCACACCGCCCAAACAGGGGACATCCTGTAGCGCGGTAACTAAAGGTGCCGGCACACCGGCGGGCGGCGCGCCGCACTCGCCGAGCAACGCCAACAGCACGCTCAGCCGACCCATGGCCAGCACCGGCGGCACGCGGTACGAGGACCGGACCATACGGAGGAGCGGACATCGAGAGGTAACCGCCCCACACCGCCCAAACAGGGGACATCCTGTAGCGCGGTAACTAAAGGTGCCGGCACACCGGCGGGCGGCGCGCCGCACTCGCCGAGCAACGCCAACAGCACGCTCAGCCGACCCATGGCCAGCACCGGCGGCACGCGGTACGAGGACCGGACCATACGGAGGAGCGGACATCGAGAGGTAACCGCCCCACACCGCCCAAACAGGGGACATCCTGTAGCGCGGTAACTAAAGGTGCCGGCACACCGGCGGGCGGCGCGCCGCACTCGCCGAGCAACGCCAACAGCACGCTCAGCCGACCCATGGCCAGCACCGGCGGCACGCGGTACGAGGACCGGACCATACGGAGGAGCGGACATCGAGAGGTAACCGCCCCACACCGCCCAAACAGGGGACATCCTGTAGCGCGGTAACTAAAGGTGCCGGCACACCGGCGGGCGGCGCGCCGCACTCGCCGAGCAACGCCAACAGCACGCTCAGCCGACCCATGGCCAGCACCGGCGGCACGCGGTACGAGGACCGGACCATACGGAGGAGCGGACATCGAGAGGTAACCGCCCCACACCGCCCAAACAGGGGACATCCTGTAGCGCGGTAACTAAAGGTGCCGGCACACCGGCGGGCGGCGCGCCGCACTCGCCGAGCAACGCCAACAGCACGCTCAGCCGACCCATGGCCAGCACCGGCGGCACGCGGTACGAGGACCGGACCATACGGAGGAGCGGACATCGAGAGGTAACCGCCCCACACCGCCCAAACAGGGGACATCCTGTAGCGCGGTAACTAAAGGTGCCGGCACACCGGCGGGCGGCGCGCCGCACTCGCCGAGCAACGCCAACAGCACGCTCAGCCGACCCATGGCCAGCACCGGCGGCACGCGGTACGAGGACCGGACCATACGGAGGAGCGGACATCGAGAGGTAACCGCCCCACACCGCCCAAACAGGGGACATCCTGTAGCGCGGTAACTAAAGGTGCCGGCACACCGGCGGGCGGCGCGCCGCACTCGCCGAGCAACGCCAACAGCACGCTCAGCCGACCCATGGCCAGCACCGGCGGCACGCGGTACGAGGACCGGACCATACGGAGGAGCGGACATCGAGAGGTAACCGCCCCACACCGCCCAAACAGGGGACATCCTGTAGCGCGGTAACTAAAGGTGCCGGCACACCGGCGGGCGGCGCGCCGCACTCGCCGAGCAACGCCAACAGCACGCTCAGCCGACCCATGGCCAGCACCGGCGGCACGCGGTACGAGGACCGGACCATACGGAGGAGCGGACATCGAGAGGTAACCGCCCCACACCGCCCGAACAGGGGACATTCTGTAGCGCGGTAACTAAAGGTGCCGGCACACCGGCGGGCGGCGCGCCGCACTCGCCGAGCAACGCCAACAGCACGCTCAGCCGACCCATGGCCAGCACCGGCGGCACGCGGTACGAGGACCGGACCATACGGAGGAGCGGACATCGAGAGGTAACCGCCCCACACCGCCCGAACAGGGGACATCCTGTAGCGCGGTAACTAAAGGTGCCGGCACACCGGCGGGCGGCGCGCCGCACTCGCCGAGCAACGCCAACAGCACGCTCAGCCGACCCATGGCCAGCACCGGCGGCACGCGGTACGAGGACCGGACCATACGGAGGAGCGGACATCGAGAGGTAACCGCCCCACACCGCCCAAACAGGGGACATCCTGTAGCGCGGTAACTAAAGGTGCCGGCACACCGGCGGGCGGCGCGCCGCACTCGCCGAGCAACGCCAACAGCACGCTCAGCCGACCCATGGCCAGCACCGGCGGCACGCGGTACGAGGACCGGACCATACGGAGGAGCGGACATCGAGAGGTAACCGCCCCACACCGCCCAAACAGGGGACATCCTGTAGCGCGGTAACTAAAGGTGCCGGCACACCGGCGGGCGGCGCGCCGCACTCGCCGAGCAACGCCAACAGCACGCTCAGCCGACCCATGGCCAGCACCGGCGGCACGCGGTACGAGGACCGGACCATACGGAGGAGCGGACATCGAGAGGTAACCGCCCCACACCGCCCAAACAGGGGACATCCTGTAGCGCGGTAACTAAAGGTGCCGGCACACCGGCGGGCGGCGCGCCGCACTCGCCGAGCAACGCCAACAGCACGCTCAGCCGACCCATGGCCAGCACCGGCGGCACGCGGTACGAGGACCGGACCATACGGAGGAGCGGACATCGAGAGGTAACCGCCCCACACCGCCCAAACAGGGGACATCCTGTAGCGCGGTAACTAAAGGTGCCGGCACACCGGCGGGCGGCGCGCCGCACTCGCCGAGCAACGCCAACAGCACGCTCAGCCGACCCATGGCCAGCACCGGCGGCACGCGGTACGAGGACCGGACCATACGGAGGAGCGGACATCGAGAGGTAACCGCCCCACACCGCCCAAACAGGGGACATCCTGTAGCGCGGTAACTAAAGGTGCCGGCACACCGGCGGGCGGCGCGCCGCACTCGCCGAGCAACGCCAACAGCACGCTCAGCCGACCCATGGCCAGCACCGGCGGCACGCGGTACGAGGACCGGACCATACGGAGGAGCGGACATCGAGAGGTAACCGCCCCACACCGCCCAAACAGGGGACATCCTGTAGCGCGGTAACTAAAGGTGCCGGCACACCGGCGGGCGGCGCGCCGCACTCGCCGAGCAACGCCAACAGCACGCTCAGCCGACCCATGGCCAGCACCGGCGGCACGCGGTACGAGGACCGGACCATACGGAGGAGCGGACATCGAGAGGTAACCGCCCCACACCGCCCAAACAGGGGACATCCTGTAGCGCGGTAACTAAAGGTGCCGGCACACCGGCGGGCGGCGCGCCGCACTCGCCGAGCAACGCCAACAGCACGCTCAGCCGACCCATGGCCAGCACCGGCGGCACGCGGTACGAGGACCGGACCATACGGAGGAGCGGACATCGAGAGGTAACCGCCCCACACCGCCCAAACAGGGGACATCCTGTAGCGCGGTAACTAAAGGTGCCGGCACACCGGCGGGCGGCGCGCCGCACTCGCCGAGCAACGCCAACAGCACGCTCAGCCGACCCATGGCCAGCACCGGCGGCACGCGGTACGAGGACCGGACCATACGGAGGAGCGGACATCGAGAGGTAACCGCCCCACACCGCCCAAACAGGGGACATCCTGTAGCGCGGTAACTAAAGGTGCCGGCACACCGGCGGGCGGCGCGCCGCACTCGCCGAGCAACGCCAACAGCACGCTCAGCCGACCCATGGCCAGCACCGGCGGCACGCGGTACGAGGACCGGACCATACGGAGGAGCGGACATCGAGAGGTAACCGCCCCACACCGCCCAAACAGGGGACATCCTGTAGCGCGGTAACTAAAGGTGCCAGCACACCGGCGGGCGGCGCGCCGCACTCGCCGAGCAACGCCAACAGCACGCTCAGCCGACCCATGGCCAGCACCGGCGGCACGCGGTACGAGGACCGGACCATACGGAGGAGCGGACATCGAGAGGTAACCGCCCCACACCGCCCAAACAGGGGACATCCTGTAGCGCGGTAACTAAAGGTGCCGGCACACCGGCGGGCGGCGCGCCGCACTCGCCGAGCAACGCCAACAGCACGCTCAGCCGACCCATGGCCAGCACCGGCGGCACGCGGTACGAGGACCGGACCATACGGAGGAGCGGACATCGAGAGGTAACCGCCCCACACCGCCCAAACAGGGGACATCCTGTAGCGCGGTAACTAAAGAGGACACTCCACAGACACCTAGACGGGTGACACGGGGAAGCTACAGATGAGGACACGGGTTACTCCAACACTCAACTAGGGTAATACACCAGGTCATCGCCCAGGGTATACCCTGCCACAGAGAGGGGGCACCGACACTACACTTAGGGGGGCACTCCAACACATGAGGACATCATGCAAATGGGACGCTTGGGAACATCTCAGATACGGGTACCGACGAATACATTTTTATGTAGTGTTCCTGTGTGTGATTACTTGGTTACCATGTTTTCAAAATATGAATATAGATTATTTTCTACAATAACGACTTAAAATTATCGCTTTTTAATTATATGCCTGTGCCTTCTTAATGATTGCTTAGTTCTTGAAACGATGTTTATGCGAAAACATGGTAACAAATGAGGAAAATAAGCATAGGGCATACACATATGGATTACATATGGATGTTTTTTTAAATATATAATGTAAAATGGGTAACACCAAATTTCCTGAGCACGCTATGTTGTATATGCAAAATGGGCTGTGGATACGTTGATAATAATAGTATAATAATATAATACACAATAGTATAATAACATAATATAATACAAGTTAATTTCACCTGGTCTGTGGAAAAGGTAATTTCACAATACTTGTATGCACTTGCATTTTATTTATATAAAACTGGCTAATCATAAATCATACATTTAATCGTGTACAGAATATATTTTTTAATTAAATCGTGCATTTTGAAACCAACATCGACATTACTAATAGATACATAACTATACTAAACCATCGATCTGAAAATTCATCAACATTCGAAATAATCGATAATTTGGAATGTCTTAGAAAAGTGCTGCAAAAAGAAAATGCTATATTTATTGTGCTTCTACCCCAAGTAGCTGGTAGTTATCTGTCGACTGACAATTGAACAATGAATTGTCTTTCTCAGGTGATATTAAAGGGCTGTAGTTACAATTTAGCAAGTTTAAACAAGGGAACACAGGGCAAATGTCCAGTCGTTATTGGTCAACCGTCTCAGTTATGCCAGTTATGACTTGTAACTTCTAGAAACGCGTCACTGGAAGTGATGGCTGTTAGAGCGATGGCGGCGTGTTACTGCTTACCTTAGCCCTGGTTCCCTCTATGTCGTCTGTCGGGACGATTTAAGCTGTTCACACTTGTCGGACACCCTCCTTGAGTTGATCGGTCTGTATTCGTAAGTTGGTGCATGTCGCCCTAAGCTGCTTACCAACACCTGATACGACGACGACCCTGTCAAGAAGCTGTTCTGCTAACCTAACCTTACAACATTTTTCCAGAACGATGACGCGCCAACGCTGGACGTGAACAACTACCAGGACGGGCTCGGCATGGGCAACCCCAACGGGCGGCCCATGAACCTGCAGGGCGTGCAGGCCGCCATGCCCATGCCGCCCAGCAGTCGCTAGCGCGCCCGGGACTCGCTGCGATCGTGGGGGTAACTTGCTTTTGTTTGACAACGTGGGGAGTCGAACGGCTGGGGCAATTGGGTTTCAGTGTCCCATCGATGCGATGGATTGTCATTTCCCTGATCATATAGTTATGGTCGCGGCAATCATGAGGTAAACGACAGGATGTAGCACCCGTTCCTACAGCTGTGCAAGTGGCGGAGAGTTTCCGAAAGATATGATAACTTCTCGGAAATTTCAGAAAACTTTCACGAGAAAGGAGATTTTTCCTCTAGGAAATTTTGAGAAATTACAAAGATCTCTCCTAGGGGATTTTTTTGTAATGATGTAACTTTCCGTCGGCACATCATGACATCAGGCGCCTATTTCACCAAATCGACAATTGTCGCCTGACAATGACAATTCGCTTTACATGGCTGCGTCGACAGGTTAAGTTGGTTGCTGGACAGCCTATTGACCCAATGTACGTGGAATTGTCATTGTCAGGTGACAATTGTCAAGGTGGTGAAATAGGGCTCAGGAGACCCCTGTCTATCAGGTGGTACCATTAGAACAAAACGGTTGCCTTGGATTGTCGACTAGTACGCGGTTATTACATGCCCGCTGTATGCAAGGAAATCGCCGTTTTAAAATACTTTTATTTAAATTCTGTGCGATAGCCGCTGGAGTTCACAATGGATACCTTTGTTTCAGTCTTACACAAAAAACATAGGTAAATCGGTCAACAACTGTCCTGTATTCTACCGCGATGAGTTAGGGAATGGAATAGCTGTCAGTTCGTATAAACTTTAACGTATTTGTATGGCAAAACTGTCCCCTCCAATCCCATTCGAATATAACGAAAACATGATAATATTACGGTTCAGAACATAGAACCGTCTGGAGCGAACACATTTGAACTTATCAGGTATTTCAAGACGAGAATAGATATTTCTAGTAACGTAGTAGTTTAAACAACGATCAAAAGTTAATCGGGTATATAGTTCCGTTGAATTCGATTGCTATTTATTTACTTACCTGGACTGATGCGAAACAAGGCCATACGCCAATACAATGTACAAGTTTTTTAAATAGGCACTATCGAAAGGAAAAATGTTGCCAATGTTTTAAATATTATGAGCGGTTACATCGTTTACTAAAATGACCTACTTCTGAATTCAATTGTACATCGATGATCGGCTCCCCATTGTGAAATTAAAAATTCTGTTTTGCCAATGTCTAACAGTATTCACATGTAAGAGATAAGTATAAATTTAGTGCCATTTAAGAAGAAAATATGACAAACTTTTGCAATTTTATGTTCAAGTTATTCTCACGATCTTCACCGAGTTAGTAATTTATATTACACTCGATGTTATATTGCACAAGCATTTATTATTGATGCATTAATACTTGTAATGACTTTATTACAGATTTGATTTTTCTAGTAATTTTTACACCGATTGCGCAATTAAGTTAAAAAGTTTTGATGTTCTTTACGATCAATCAAATGAAATGTTGACAAGTGACATTTCAATTTATTATTACAATTCCAACTTCCCCGTCACCGAAGTAGAACCAAAACGGCGGCGTAGGTTCACTAGTGCACATGATCAGATAGCATGCGCGGGGTCCCGCCCCACCTCAGAATACACCCGAGAATCGACTACGGCGCTGGTTCTACTTTGGTGCCCTGGATTTGACATTTGTGATGTCAATTTTCATTTTATTGATCAACGGAAAAACGAACTAACCAGGGAAATATGATGTCACTTGAAGTTTGAAACAGGTAGTATTAGGCACCTTTGTTTAATTGCGATTTCGGCACTTTTTGAAAGGCCTAAGTAACATAGCGCCGTTTTTATGAGATCATGTCAATTCCCCATGTATATAGTCGTGCCATTGTATGTTGTATGTAAACTCGGGGTTTTCATGTAGTTGTTGTCTATTGTTTTTTTTTCTATGGGGCCGTTTGGACTAGTTAGTTTGGACTAGTTATAACTTATAAGTCCATTTCGAACCATTAGGTAGGGAAATTTTCTTTCGAAGGCGGATATTAAAACTATGAAGCTATGAGTTTAATATTGGAATACGAATTAAACCACTTCAAACATGAGTGATTCGAGTTTAAGTTTTAAAATGGCAGCGTTAATGGTGTTAGAATAAAAGCAGAATACCTCTTCTATGCAGCTTCTATGACAGTGGTTGAGTATTATTCTATTTGAATATTAATCGCATACCTAACTCCTTATATAAATATACCTTAACTCAATTTTACTACAAGCATTCGATTAAAATATTAAACTATAGGTCACACCGTTTAACCGAGTACGTAAGGGGTGAAAAAGCCACCGAATCGAGCATGCATGCATTAGGCTCTAATAACACACAAACACACCCCTCCCGCACTGCGCAGCTAAACGGCAGGTCCATAAACAATATTGATAGTCCAAATCGATCATTAAGTCCACCGTAACCCTTCTAACGCGCGATCCCAAGTATAGCGACTATAAAATAGGTTTTTATAATATTTTGTATCCATTCCACAACCTAAGAATAATTGTAATATAGGTGTCTATTGTCCTATGATATACTTAAGAAATATCCGTCTTAACGTAGCTATATAGGCGTATGGATCGTGTAAGCTTCATTGAAGTAGCCTGATTTTTACGTTTTAAGCTTTCATTGTTATAGAAAGACTGTTATGTGTTATGAATGTAAGGCTTCGTGTTGAGCCTTCAGTTTTTCTATAGCATTGTTACACTGGTTTAGTTGATTAAAAATCGGCGTGGTACATTCTGGTTTTCTTACTGATAAAGTGATAACCTACAAAAGATTTGTGTTAAACCGGCCACACTTATATCTGCCGCGATTGTGAAAACCGCTAGTCCCTAATGATAATATTTTGATGAATGATAATGATTTTGAGCCGGTTACAAATAAACTTCACTAAAGTCTGTTAAAATCTGTTTGTATGTGAAAATTGACAGATCTCCATACGATCACAGCTCCCGGCGCCATATTTAACGTTTACCTTTGCGTTAACTGCGGTCGCTGCAAGTCTTACAATTTTGACTCCATCATTTAGTAAAGAATCAGAATGTTACCGCAAACTACAGAAAGCTCAGGCTCTCGATTTTTAAATCAATTAGCAAAATAACGTCTAATTATTTTAACATGGATATTATGGAATATGATTTTAATCCATTTGGATGTGACTTGTATAAGAGAGCATCTCTCTCGACATTATTCGAAAGTGGCAATGCTTTAAAAACTGTTTCGGTTGACTTCCCTCCGTCTATGGTCTTAGTTTAATCTATAGCATTTAACTATTTATTTTCCATTTAAAATAAAAATAGGGTTATTTTAATTTAATGGTAGACCATAATTTTAAGGGATTTTTGTGAAAACCTTTTCTTTTTCTATTAAATTAACATATTTGCACAATAATGCATTTCTGCGTCTCAGGGGACGGCCACATGACTGACTGGTACAAAACTACCCTCATCCAGTGCATTATATGTTTTAAGCACCCATGTATGTAAGTGTTTTTGTATATTTTTATTATAAAAGTAAGTGAATGTACAACGTTTATTTTTCACCACTACAATACACTTGCCAGGGCAACGTCGCTTCTATGAAGCTAGAATTATGATAATTTCCTCAGGACTCTCTTTCATACTTTCTATGTAACTAGATGTAAGGATGATATTTAATCGACAGAACTTCTTTTTAATTTTGATGGACTTTAGTTTTGAAGGGTATGTCCAATTTTATATTATTTAAAAGTGCCCTAACTTTTTATAACTTATATTATATCAAAATGTAACTTAGAAAACCGTCACTAATCTATATTTGACATAATGACGTCATTGTCTGATAAATCGTAATGTAATATTAGGTTATTACAGACAGCTTCCATTGTAGATATCATTGAAGATGATTTATAATTTTAATTGAATAATAATGTATACTCTGGATAAACCACCCTAAGTAGGGCTTGTTGTATAGAACACTTTTTTTTAAAATTAGGTTTCGCAGCTGTAGAGTATTAGTTCTTGTTATCACTTTCACTTTGCAGAAGATCTCTATAAGTTTATAGTATTTTTAGGTCATTGTAGTTTCACCTCTAGGACTATGCAAGCGGATTTTATTTTATCATAGGGTCAAACAACAAATGTAATTGCCCTATATATTGATTTACTCTCTGTCCCTTCGAGTTATCCGCGAGCATAGGTTCTAACGGAGTTCTATGTAGTGTTACACCATGAAGAAAAATATATTAAAATGTCTATGGTCAACCATAGATATAGAATTGTTGGAACAGTAATACTCGATAATTTATATTTTATTTAAAATTTTATATTGAAAATTATTTAAAAGAGCGCAGTCTTCGTTTGTCGTTGCGACGTAGCTGATAGTGAATGATAGTTTCTCTTATGTCATGTTGTACGTAGATTTTAATAGAAAATGTCTTATATAAAGATACATTATGATTGAAAATTATTATTATATTATACACAATTCACAGAGAATTAAATGAATGATTTTTTAATTTTGTTTTTTTTGTTACCTTATTTTTTCCTTTTTTTACTCGTATGATATCGATCGCATTAAGCCAGTTTATAAAAGGCCTATAGTATAAGTTACTACGAAGTAATTGTGGTGTTTGTACGAATACAATTTCAATTAACTTTCATACATACATTGTATATTTGGTAAATAATCAGACAAATGGATTTGCGAACCACTGAACAAGACTCAAATAAGGAATTAAGCTTTGGAAATCTTTACCATACATTTAATTTTCACACATTCTTTTTATTAAGTACAGTTTTACATTTCTTTGATTTCTTACGTTATTTAGACATTTCGACTGTATCGGTAATTGGGTACTAGAAAAATGTTGTAGCTATTATTAATTAGTATTATTAGTACGAAGCGTTTTGTATCTGTTAAAGCGAGTTGTCAAAAATTGAATTTTTGGAAAAACAGAAACGATTCGGTGTATTATTAAGTAAAAAAATCCTAACTGTATGAATGCTCACATTTTCTAATTATCCGTAGTCTTGATTAATCAGTTATTGAATTTATAGGTGTAATAGTTTTAAAGAGTTTTATGGGTAAGGTCAACGTAGGGGCGGCACGTTTTTTATTGGTGATATAATTCTTTTTTACTAATGATATTTAATGAACACTGTAATTGTTGAGGCGGGTGTTCTAACATGTTACGTACTCCACGACAGTATTATCCAGTAATCCCATGTACCAACGTTGCTAATACACTAACTACATTTAAATTACTTGTTTCATTTCTGTGTGTATCCCCCCTTACTAGCTCCTTATTCCGCTGGCTCAGCGACCCGAGGCGGATTTTGGCTACCGATACGAGTTGGCGCCAGCGCGCCATATTCTGTGCGATCTCTTAGTTTTCTGCGTGCAGCTGCAGGGCGCGAAGGTCTTTCTAACCTCGTCCTTCCAACGATATCTAAGGGCGACCAACCGATCTTCGACCCCTCGGCCGTCCTACGTAGTCCTACTTCACCGCTCTGTCTACTGCCATTCTCTAAAGGTGTCCAGGCCAGCGAAGTCTTGCAGATTTGATTTCTGTTGGTCTCGGGCACACACCAACACCATAGCATCCAGTTCGTGGTTTTTGCGTATTCTCCAGTATATCCTACTAATAATATTATAAATGCGAAAGTTTAGATGTTTGGATGTTTGTTACTCAATCACGCTTAAACGGCTGAACCGATTTGAATGAAATTTTGCACGAAGATAGTTTATAGCCTGGATTAAAATATAGGATAGTTTTTATCCCGGGTCCACGCGGACGAAATCGCGGGCGGAAGCTAATATATATATATATATGTATATTAAGATTCTATTTTGTTACCCGTTGATAGTGTAGGTACATCAGCATAGGTACAGTCAAGTGCGAAAATATGTATCGATTTAATCCATCCTTAATCCATAATTACGTACCGAAACCTTAATCCGCTGACATAAGCAATTGAGCATAAATATTTTGCCTAATAAAATTACGCACGTTTTTGTTAACTGTAGGTACATTCGAGGGGCCTTAGTTTTTTCCGATACATGAAATGAATCAACCAAGTTATCAATGCTTGGTGGAAATTATACAAAAAGTACGCCGCCCGAACAGGGACTTGAACCCTGGACCCTTGGATTAAAAGTCCAATGCTCTACCGACTGAGCTATCCGGGCATGAAAGACTTTATCCAAATTCTTTATCGCCTTCCGCCGTAAACTACCTAAGTGGGCCAACGATTGCATCACGAATACCAA
Organism: Epinotia bilunana; assembly: GCA_947049275.1. NCBI lineage: Eukaryota > Metazoa > Arthropoda > Insecta > Lepidoptera > Tortricidae > Epinotia > Epinotia bilunana. The sequence goes on along the minus strand of OX346275.1, from coordinate 7,340,261 downwards.
GTAATTGGGTTGTTTCAGCATCGATAAAAATAGCTATAAACACAATTTAAGCAGAGTCGTAACCAACAATTATACTTTCTTGGAATTTAAACCTTGTGCCGCTGTCACAAAGTCGCGTTTCGAAGTACGGGATTAATGAACATACGAGCTTGCGAAAAAAAAACTGGTTAGTATAATGAGAATATCACGCCTTAGGGAATATAATGTGTTGTTACATTGTAAAGTTAATGCATGGGCAGTCCGTAACACCTTAGTCCAACAACCTAAGTACTCCAGTCAACGAAGGAATAATGTATTACCTAATTATACATGACCGTGCAGTGGTTCTACTGGTTACTCTGGGGATTTTATTATATCAAATAATACGTACGTATTCCTTCAAATATTGTTTTATCAATATTATTAACAAACTATGACGTCAATCGCCAATATTACACGAATTGAGCATTCATAATTTTCATAAATAAAATATGCCAATATTACCTGGTTCTCTAATGAGTATTGAGATAACATATTGACCTCTCGCTTGCACACTTAGCTAAGCCTTACGCCAAACGAGACAGGGCGCCAACTTTTTCAACTAGGCAACGATTCCATTCTGATATAGGTACCAATGAGGGATAAACATTCAGATTACTTTCAGTACCTATATTTACCAACTGGAAGCACTGCAGCGAGAGGTCTTTTTGACAACAGCTTTTAAAATCCACCAATCAAATTGATGCAGATTTAACACGGTGGATTTTGACACAGACCTCTCTTACATAAGCGCGGCTAATAAAATAACCTATAAAAAAACGAATACCGATGCTTACAATTTTAACTTAGTCTTGTATTTTACAATAGAGCATTTAAAATGTCCCAGGTCATCAAAACAAACTAGAGGAGCGAACTCATAAAGCTGAGAAGGAGGCCAAAGAAATAGAAGACGAAATAGAAAAACTCGCAAAAGGCGACCTTAGTTACGTAGGCGATCCAAGGCTTTATAAATTGCTGTCTGAAAATGAGAAGCTCAAGCACCGCCTGGCCATCTTGGACAACGCTATCAAAGCAGAGGGCTCCGGGGCTGGCAAGTCGACAACTAAAGAACCCAGGAAGAGACCCACACTCATCACTGATATCAATTCCATAGAAGGCACCATATGTGTTTTAGATAAGCTGAAAAATGTATTCGAATTAAGCTGGTAACGTAATGCATTCTGAATAGGTTCATGGTTCCGAAAAACCCTCGTTGTAGGTGTTCCGTAACAATGAGTCCCTGAATAATGTCGTCGGAATATAGTGGGGGTCAACAAGTTCGTTGACTGGACTACAACCTAAGGTCGGTTTATGGGGGTCTGTCGAGGGGCAGTTACTGCCACTTGTGTTGAGTTACTATAATGATCGGTAAGTAGATACAGCTGGCAACCAAGGTTTATGGCCAGGTTGGACACTAAACTATATGATACACTAGCAGTTGACGACTTAATATGACCATAGGTACCTACATTGCATTATAAAATGAGGTAAAACCAAATAAGTATCGTGACTTCTTGGCAAAGCCTAATCGAAAAGTGCCTACGACAGTATACTAAATTGAGTTAAAGTAGGGTATTTAACAACATTGAAAATAATTTGTGTTTTCATTAGCAAACTATCAATCTTTCATTGAACTTCGCTATTTTAAGATTTTTGAATTTATAAAAACTTCGATTGTGACGTCACAAGCAAGTAATCCCTACAAATTCCATACCAACGGAGCGTTTTTGACGTTTCATAGAAAGAAGCTCATTTGACTTTTGTCAAACACCGTATTCGTTGGTCTTTATCTTCTGTCACTTTGACATTGGTGTTCACTGTTCGTAAGTAAAGGACAAAACACTGTTTGTGGGGGGCATTTTAAGTCTTATGAATAAGGGGGTTAATACAAACCTGCCTACCTTTTTTCACACGTCAGATGAAAAGTGGAGCTAGACAACTTTTTAGGTTTGACTTTTAATGATTGTCTGCTCGTAGGTACTTAATTTGTTAGGTTAATTTGTTACTATTACTATTACTACCTAGCTCGCCTATTACAGACAACCCTTGCGGGATTTATTATATTCGTAAAACTTATAATTGACATTGATGACTACCCGATGGCTCGAGACAGACGCGGCAGGCCTCGCCGGCGATGAAATATATTAATAACAAAATTGTTACAAGTCGAGGTAGGTACAATATTGATGGCGGGACGAGCTAGACTCGTTCTCAAAAGACTGGCCACAAGAAGCTTAGGATCGAGCACTGGAAACGGCCGGAGGGGAGAGGCCTTTGCCCAGCAGTGGGACAGGCTCCCAATAAGTATATAATAAAACTTAAATTTGCAACTAAAATTATCAACAAATTCGTAGCGCTACGCTCGTAGCCGATCTTGTTTTCCCCGCTAAGTTGAGGGAAGCGCATACAGATAGAGCGCTGCTAGGCGGGGCGGGTTCCTGGAATTGAATATGTATTTTTCCCTTTATTACGAACACAAATGTCTAACTGTCAGACTGACAGAGAAAGACGAACTTTAACATAATTTTAATTAAAATCGCGTCCAAAGTTACGAGAAAATTCTTGAGAACTTATGTTTAAATGATATTAAGAATATTTTTCATTCTTTTCCATTTCAAGCGCGCTTGACGTCTTAAACGTCGCGCGACTTAAGTTAGCTGAAAAACTAATAGATGCAACGATATTTTCACCCCAAGTGAAGCGAGCTTAACCAACGCAGTCGACTGATCCACTAACAGTAAGATACGACGTCCAGAATATAACTAAGTATCTACATTCTACAATGAGGGTTTTCTGAATGCATTATTTTACCAGCGGAGGCCCTAGCAAAATAGTTTTATCTTCACGGTTTAAGTGACGATTCACTTTCCGCCGCCGTAAAACTTGACGATGAAACCTATCGTGCTAGCTGGGCTGGTAGCTCTGTGGCTAGAGTTTAACGTGTTACAATCCACCAATCATGTTTAATTATCCCCAATTTGATTCCAGGTTTTTAAAAGCTGCTGTCAAAAAGACTTCTCGCCACAGTGGTGACATAACATAGGTAATGCATTCTGCAAACCCTCATTATCACGCGTGGTTCTATTTCATACCTACATAGTTTTGGGTGAATGTCTACAAGAAATGTGCGGAGATGTATTTTCATATTTGACACCTGTCAAATATATGAAAACATCTTCGCATATTTCTGATAGATACTTATTCATCCTGAGCTAGGTATAACAACGAACATCAAATTCGAAGTTGGGGTATCTATCTCCATCTCTATCGCACTAACAATTCTCGAGTGACAGGGACGCCTGTATACGAAATTCGAGTTTCGATTTTTGTGGTAGCGCCGCTGATACTCAGGTCCAAACGCGAAATACATTTTCACGGTCCGTGGGACCGGATACTATCTTGCTGTGCTGTTCACGCACTGTCAACTGCGCCAAAAGTCCTTAGGAGCCATTTTAAGCGTTTGGTTATTTTTTGTGGCGATAAATAACAGCTAGGAGGAAACCGGCGAGCTGGAGGTCTATTTGACTCGACATTTTACATTTCAGTTTGCAGTTTTGCGGTCTTTCTTCCACACGCGCCGATAAGATAGGTCTGAACGAGTGCGCGTCACATACATACCTATTTATACTTCTTATGATTGGGGTGTGAAATGTAAAGTCAGATTGTTAGCTTGGCTTGTTGAATTAATTTCCCGAACAAACTTAGCTGGTGCGCATTTCCTATATTAATCTTTTGTTTGTAACAGTTGCTTGAGTTAACTACTTACTTCCTCTGGCGCAGCGACCCAATGTGGGGCTTGGCCTCCAACACGACTGCTCGCCACTGATCCCGGCCCTGTGCAGTTTCCCGCCAGCCGCCAGCTTGGAGCTCGCGCAAATCCGCATTCACCACACCCGCCCATCGATATCTAGGCCGAACGACCGAGCGGCGTCCTGTCGGTTTTCCCTCGTAAGCTCTTTTCACCGGCCGTTCAAATCAGTGATTTTCGTATTTTCGTGCAAATTCGGCCGACGCAACCGCACCGCACGTCGATGTAACTAAAACAGACAGGCAACTACGGAACCCTAGACTGCGCGTGGCCCGACACGCACTTGTTTGTTATTGTAAAAAAATTGCGCAAGCTAACAATACCTCTCACCATTCGTAATTCGATCTACTACCAATGAATATGGCAAAAGAGTTTAAACAAACGCATTGCCACGCACTTGCAATAGACTTCCAAATGACTTGATATCCAAAAAGTCTGATAAACATACCTATACTTAGTAAAATATATACGGAAATGTTAATATATAACTTACACTCTTTAGTTAATCTTAGTTATCATTAGTGTAATATGATATATACCCTAGAGAGAAGACTATTAGTTTATAAGCCGTTAATATTAGACACCGAGGTTGAGATTATTAAAGATGGCACACTTTTTTTAAACTACTTATCATTGGAATTTGAATCTTGTACCTTGGTCGGTAGAGTCGCTTTTTGAATGGACAATTTTGATGCAATTCGGCCAACTCAAATACTCTCAATTATGTATGTAAGCACTTTATTGTACACACTATAGTTGAGATTTTCTGAACTGGACTGATCTTCAGAACAATAGCATTCAAGTCTAACAATAGGTACGATTGTGTGGTCGGACGCGTGCTATTTTTTGCAAAAAAATAGGTTAGCGCCACATAAAATGTACATTGTATAATGAACTCTATCGTCTTACTCAATAGATTCAAAATGAACTAAAAGATAAAACAACCCGCTCCCAGCGAGCCAGGTACAAGGCGCTGTGTGTAGTATTTTTTCTCGTAGCTAATTTGGAATCTATTGTATAAGAAGATAGAGTTCATTATTCAATGAACATTTTACGTGACGGTAAAATTTTTTTGCGAAGGAAAGAAGGCAAACAAAGGTATTCATGAGCTCAGTACAAAGGCTATTCATGAGCTCAGTACAATGGCCATTCATGAGCTCAGTTCAAATAATTTAAACTATAACTGGTTAAAGAAGTCAAGTATAGGTGAACGCACAAACTTTTCTTAACAGTAGGTACATATTTTGCAAATGATTACATTTATATACTTCTTATACCTACCCGCAATGAATGAATGAATGAATAAAATTTATTTCAGACTTAAGTCCATAGGCAATATCGCCTGCAAAATAGACAAAGTTCCCGGCAATATTCCTGGGAATAGGAATATTGGCAACGCCACATACTACTTGACTGTTATAAATGTGTGTGTGTTATAAATGTTATACACAATGTGTGTGACTGGTATAGTGCGGATACTTATTCTAGGCCGGATCTTATCTTAATACCTATCGGTCCAAATAAGCAATTGTATAGCTACAATAGCCACGTGCCACGAACACTTCGGAATGAAAAGGCCATGTTTAATAATTACTTTACCCGAATAGTGACTCTATTGGTATGGCCGCTCCACACGATGGGCCATCCTGCTGGCCCACTAGGCTGGTGCAGCGTGTAGAGAGGGTAGTGGTGTCGGATTGCTTATGGCGAAGCGGGATGGCGATGGGATGGCCGCGGTGTCGGTTTTTCAGCCGCACATCAAAGGGAGTGGGCCAGCGATGGCGGTACGCATCTACACGTGCGCCATTCCGCAGTGCGCGGTCGACCACGGTTGAGTGTGGACGTTCGTGCTGTGTACTTTTTTTAATCGAAAATGACGTGTAGTATTAATTAGTACTGAGTTTAAATCTATCACGAATAGCAAAATGCTCAATGCGAGATTGAAACAGTATCTTGAAAAAATCGTACTATTCCATAACAGAATTCGTGCAAGATCGTTACCTATTGTTACCTGATAATGAGAAGGGAATTTGTTCTTATGTAATTTGTGTATTTAATGTAATTTTACCTATATATGTTCAACACAATATCCATTGTTATGAATAAATAAATGAAATGAAATGTACTTGGCCTCAATACGAAACAATAAAGTTTTTGGAATTAAATCGGGGAAAAGCGCAATATGTAAATATTCGGTAAATTGCCCCAGCGGCTAACGCTTCGACGTCCATCTCGCAAAACGATTCGATCACAACTGAATGTCGCCATCGTGTAGTGGCGTTCAACCATCGCATGGCCATAGCGCTGGGCCACAGGATGGGCCATCATGTATAGGAGCCATTATAGTAGTCTGTTGTTTTTACCTTTCCTTAGACATAAAGCCGCATTTTGGTTGAAAAAGTGTCGATGTTTACTCAGTTTTTTTTACAGTATCAATGAGCGGTACACTTAACAATGAAAGACAATCGCATTGTTCACTAGGAACAAAGAGAAGTGAATTCGGTCTAAAATAAGAATTCGCACTATACATAACTGTAAAGTATATAAGTATCCCAAAACAAGGCCAACATAAATAGATATCATTACAGAAATTCAATAACCACACTCCCCGACAATACTCAGCAAAACAATTTATTGCCATAACATTAACCAATTCCAATTCATATTAAATTGTAATTTCATAGTTACAGACTTAATAGACAACTAATTTAGTCCCTCGGGCTTCTAGGACGGGCATAAATATGGCGTAGGCATGTTTATGGGACTGCAAGTAAAGTAGCTAACTATCGCCCTTCAGGCCTTCCTTGAAACGGAACTATAAAGTACCGGGACCAATAGAACCTAATAGTCTACATATACAAAGGTGATGAATACTTTTGTAGAAAGTTAATCGTACTTTGTCACAATACAACTTTGAAACCAAACAGGAATGGATGTTGACACTAAATAAAAGAGAGCAGAGAGTACAACTTTGTACCATTTGGCGTCAAGAACCTCGGTCCGTAGGGTCCCAGTGCGCAAAAGTTATTTGCGGAAATCTCGAAACGTGTAGTTGACGTAACGGCGACCGAAGAGATCAGCATTGCAATTCAGCGAGGAAATGCCGCCAGCATCCTCGGTACAATGCCTCGAGGGCATTTTATAGATTTACCTTAGTTTTAATTTAATTTAGTTAATGTTAGTTATCATCTGGTACTTATACAAAAAAAACAAAAAATAAATAATAAAAGTTGACAATTTTGAATATTCTTGAAATCGGATTAATGATAAATAGGGAAAAAAGTCTTGAATTTTTGTAGTTTCAAGCGTCCATACTCTGACATACTCAATCAGACAGGACTATGCTTTTTACCATCACCGAGGTATAAAAAAACAAACGAAAACTATATTTGACTTTCACACATAACTTCTACCTGATAAGCTACTGGGTCGTCGTCGTTAGTCGCATGGTAGTTAAGGGTTAAATTCTGAATTCTTGCGAAATCCACATTTTGGCTGTTGTTTCTTTATGACTTTTTCATTTTTTTTAGGAACCGAAGGGCTCGCTCGACACGAGCTACTAATACTTAGTTACTTTATTTCATAACTAGCTTCCGCCCGTGACTTCGTCTGTGGACCCAGAATAAAAACTATCCTATATTAATTAAATCCAGCCTATGAACTATCTGCGTGCAAAATTTTATCTAAATCGGTTGAGCCGTTTTAGCGTGATTGAGTAACAAACATCCAATCATCTAAACATCTAAACTTACGAATTTATAATATTAGTAGAATACACCAAAAGATTCGCCCGAACAGGGACTTGAACCCTGGACCCTTGGATTAAAAGTCCAATGCTCTACCGACTGAGCTATCCGGGCTCATACTGCAATGGCAAAATATTACACAACATTGTAAATGTTTATACCTGCGCTGCGTCACAAAAGGCGTGCAAGGAATCGTCGCATAAAAAGCTATTCACAATGACGTCATTTTTGTTTCTTGTTGGTATCAACGTAAGGACTAATTTCGTTAAATTCACTCGTTATCTATCAGGGTATACCCTATATCAAGACGTCGACTAAGGTTTGCAAGGGCGTAGCGAGGCCCGCTAGAAGAGGCAGAGCAGAGGTCCAATTGCTCATGCAGTATTTACCTTAGAAATAGATATATTCTTGGTTTGTGTAGACAAACGTATAGGCGTAGGCCTGCCTCCCTCTTAACGATATCCTAGCTACGCCCTTGGAGGTTTGGGAGCCAGGCCTACCTATAAACTCAGGAACGCCCCGTGCGCCTCAGGTGTTCGTAATTTTTTTCTTATTTGGATCAGGTACTTACATTATACGATATATTAGTAGTACTTATCGAGTTGAATTTTCAATGTAGTCGTCTTGTGTAAACTTACCTCATCATAATCACCATCATATCAGCCGAAAGACATCCACTGCTGGACATAGGTCACCCCCAAAGAGTGCCAAAGTGACCGGTCTGTTGCATATGACATGGCGAGATAAAACCACCATAAATTATCTATAGACGCTAGTTCTGTTAGAGAACCGAAGATGCTTTAGAATCTGGATGGGTTTCTGCCAGGGTAACAGTGGGCGGTGAGAGCGCCAACCTGGTTGCATCTAAAGAAGGCGGCATCGGCTGGACTGCTACTCCCGTGTATTGATTAAGGCACTGTTTTTATCATCAGGAACTGCCACCTCTTGACTTGACAAGACCTTGGAAACTAGACCTTGTTGAGATTAGTTAGGCTACTCCTTTCCTTTACGTGGGGAAATGCGTTGCCAGGGAAGCCATCAGGGCGGGTATGTTGGACTCCCGGGAACCGCCCGGACTACCGACTAAAACCCCACGGTGTTCTATCTCGTCACCATGTTGCCGGGTTACGGGCACGGCGAAGCACTCTTCCGCGAAAGTTAATTAGGCTACTCCTGGGTGATCCCAGGAGTAGCCTGGTAGCTGGTAGCTGGCGCTGATGCGCCTGATCATCAGGCTTGTTAGATTTAGCTATGGGCGTACGTTTAGATTTAAAATGTGTAAACTTTTGAGGCCTGTTTGAGGAGTAGGTAATAGAAAATATTGTATTATTGGACTCTACATTTGTAATAAAATATTTCCTCGGGATCACTTGATCCCGTAGTTATTATGTGTAAAATTGACCAAAAAACCAAAGGTTATCGATGTTAACTTTCTCTATTTTTCTATGAATTTTTTTCTTTGTATTCATATTTAGTTTGACTTATTTTAAGTAGGCTATAAGAACTACCATTGTAATAAGCTTTTTTGGCAAAAAATGACTGACTGTTGAGTTTGTTTCGGCGTTTCTTCTTAACAGTGGTCTTCTTTTTCAGAAACGCTGGTAGAATTTTGACTTGTAAAAGTGACATTACGGCCTATAATTGCAGAATAAAATTCATTTATTTCATTTATATTCTATGCAGCTTTAATAGAGAGTCCCCTACGCACACTAGGACAAAAACGTGAACAGTATTCGTAAAATGGCAGTATGTTTATGTGAGTCTCTTATCGGCATTCGTAACCGATAATAGGTTATTATTTAAAAACAGTTGTCTTCAACATACAAGTAATTAACTGGTGAAGAATAAACAATTAATTAGCTATGGTGTCTTACCTTGATAAGGTTCAGAACATGCTTTGTTACAATTACTTAGTTATGCTGTGACGTAGGTTTATTACCTAAACATACCTAAAAGGTAGTAATATTAATTTTCCAAAAGGACTGTGTTTAGATTTTGAGTCATAAAAGTAACAGTCAGATAAAATAACAGCGTTGGGTTTTCCTATAATTTTTAAAAAGATTCGTAAATTGTTAAGAAACGCCAATCGTCCGCGATTCCAGAGGCTCTAGTATAAGTTTTACCGAAAAAACTTTACGATCGCGTTTGCGTTTTACACTCAATTAGTATGGGATTTGACAGCTAAACGCAGACGCGGTCGTAACGTTTTGTTTCGGTAAAACTTATACTAGAGCCTCTGATGACTCAATAACGAAAAGGGAAGAATCTAGGAAGTCGCTTTACTTTGATCTTTTTCATTTTTATTTTAAAATGAAAGTGGGCATAGTGTGGGATAGTTACTTCTCGGGGTGCCTATTTCCGCTCTAAGGGACAAAAGATAACCATAGCCCAACCTACTAAAAATACGATCGTTGTGATTGTTTTTTTTTACTGCGGGGGCCTTGCCCCCCGAGACCTCTTTTCTGGCTGCCCTAACCTAATAAAACGCTAGTCAACTAATTTAATAGCTTGTTTTTTTGCGAATCAATCATGATACCTGCTGTCTGTTGTGAGAAGTTATGCATATTGCTGTGCTTATGACTAAACATTATTATGATCTTAAATATAATGACTAAAACTTGTATGATATTCAACATTATGGTTTAAAAATTACTACAATTATGACAATGAGAGTATTATGCACAGAATCATAAAGACAAAATACTTTTATGAGCAACAACTTTATGCGTAAAGTTGTATGAAAATCGAAATTATGACAATAGTCATTATGCGACTAGACTAAATGGACACCCGATTACCATAAGACAAATATAGCAAAACGAATAGAAATACCAGAAACGGACAGATAAGAAGTCGAGTAGCGTACACAACGCTTAAACGAAAATATGTTCTTCCTAAAAGGATCCGGAGATATAATTTAGTGATTATTTTCTTATTAGAACTTACTGCGAACGGTTTTAGATAACACCGCGGTTATTTGGCCCGTTAGTTACAAGTATGACCCTAATTGAAAAGGACGATGTAACGGTATGAGCCTGCGGACTGTAGTGCTTGCTTAATTGCAGTACCTTGACCACAGATTACTAATATGTAGTTACTACAGATGGGACAGTCATGTTTCTTTAGTTCCTGTTGTCACCGCTTTGGCGCTGTTAAGTTTTATAATCTGTGGAGCGTAAATGGCAGTTCTAGGGCTGTCAAGAACCTCACCGAGTTTTATGCCGATATCGATATTCTCTAGTGATGCGACTACGATAAAAACAGCTCGTCTAGGACGATGAGGTATATAAATTATGTCAATATAAGAAAAGAGACCATAATGCGTCTCTTTTCCGAGGAAAAATTAATGAAACAACAGAATGTTCATAAAATATTTATTCATTACTTTTTGTAGCCTTTTGTCTTAACCTATGTACTTTGTGTTTTTTTTAATGCAGCAATGTGCAGGTTATGCATTTTAGAATCATATTTTTCTTCAATTCTTCCCTTTAAAATCTTATTTAAGATATTGCACCAATTGTGTTCTTGTAGACGTATTATTAATATAATCAGATATCTTTTTGTATCGTCTTTATGCTTTTTGCAGCCAAGCCACGACATGTCACAATTTTTGGAAATAATATTTATTACGTTTTTTTTTAATGTTTTTGTGATGGCAGTAATTATTCAAATATCCGTGCACATATTGAGCAGATTGCATGTACACCCTCAGGACTCTACCATTCGGGTATGACAAATTGTCTTTTTTTAATCGTTTATATTCCCTGTGATTAATGAGGTCATGTGTGTTGTCGACTTCTTTTGTTCTATATGTTCCTGCGCATGGAGCACAATGTATTTTTTTAGTTATTTTTCGGCATATATAACCAGCAGTGTCCGCAGATGTCTGGACCCTTACTTTTTCGGCTATAGTTTTTTCTAAAATTGTTTAGAAAAAGCTATAGCCGAAAATTTGTTTAATTCAATTAATGAAGATGATGACGGAGTTGTAACGATGTTGGGCGATACATTTTCCTTGTTACTCTGCGCTGGCATGAACAAATAGTTCAAATCTATTAATGTTTCTCCGTCATCGTCTTCACAATTCGCAAACTTTGACTGTGGAGTCAAAATATTACTTATAACTAAGGATTTAAAAGTGTACATAAATGTGTTTGCGTCTGGGTTTATATTTCTGTAATTTAACGATCTTATACGTCCAAAAAAGTTTTCGAGGGGGTCCTGATTTATTAACCGAGGGTAATAATATTGTACTTTATATGTCTCAATTAACAATTTACTTGAGCCAAGAAAACTACTTAATGTCATGATCCACCCTTCTAAGGAACCATCCTTCTCGTACTCGTACATGCCGTGGATTGCCCGAACATCTTGCCAGTACGCTTTTGGTGTCAATGTATTTAATCTTTTTCAATTTTTTTATTGTTGTCCGCCAAAATTCAATATGGGCTGAACTTTGCTTAACTGCACATCGCAATTTACCCCTTCCTTGCCCTGGAGACCCGTTCACGCTGTAAAACAGCTCGTCGAAAAACAAAACTACAGCTGCTGTAGTTGCCATTGTTTCTTTGGGCGTGTTGAGCGCTGATCTGAAATATGATAAATATAACAATGGAATTATTATAAAGTGTGTCCAGTCGGTTAAGAGGATGCGCTAGTGGGCACAATATGGTTACTGGGTGCTACCTGTCCTGTCCATACAAAGAAACGCAAAAGCGTTAGGGTGGCATTCCAATCCAAGATATTGTCCAATGTGCATTGGGGTGAGTGAGACCCAATGCACATTGGACAAAGATCTTGAGCAAGTGGAATACCACGCTTAGCCAAGAATGGTAATATTATATATGATTGGCCGAACTTAACAAGCTAGGTCAAAGCATACACTACCTACATTAGAATGTAGGGCACCTGTTATGCCTTGATCTATCTTATGAATGTCAGCCAATAATATATTATATCAACATTCTTGGCTCAATTTGTGTTATCGATAATATTCCAGGAAGAATCCACAAAACGCTTTATATACGACTTGAATGTGATATATATAACTGATGTACAATTACATACTTACACTATTATCTGTGTAAAATACATTAAATATAAATATTCAATAAATATTTGTGGACAATCTCACACATATCGACCTTGTCCCAAACTAAACTTGTACTATGGGTACTAGGCGACGATAAATAAATGCATACTTAAATACATAGAGCATCCATGACTCAGGAACAAATATTCGTGCTCATCACATAAATAAATGCTCTTACCGGGAATCGAACCCAGGACCTCTAGCTTTGTAGGCAGGGTCGCTACCAAATAGGCTAAAGTGGTCGTCGACATTACTTCTTTTGAATACAAAAAAACAGTACAAGTTTTTTTTGCCAAAATGGACAGCAAGTTTTTATGCAAGAGACCCTTAATATCGAAAAAAAAGTTCTTGCTATTTTAACCGTGCATTTTTTTATGAATAAAGTATAAAATTCCTTACGGAGGGCATGAGTGTAATTCAGAATTGCAGCAGTACGGGCACTCAATACTTGAGCTGCCACCTTAACTTTCATCTTTTTCATTTTTTTAGGGTCAACATGATCTGCCGTTAACTTAGGTAACGCCTTTGTGTGACCAGATTTATTATCTAAGTCGTATATATACAAAATATCTTCCCAAGAAGCCCTTTTTCCTTGTCCAAGAAATTGTTCCTTATTCCTTTGAGCAAATGAGTGGGATCGTGAAATATAAATAAGTCGTGACCCGCTATCGCAACTGTAACTTCTGAAATAGAAAGAAAGATAGTATTTAGTTTACACAATGTCGATATATAGTGTGATGATTTATGTTAAAAATGGAAGTGACCTGCATATGAATTTAATGAATAAAATATATTATTAAAAAAATGAACATATATTCGTTTCTATGGTTATCCAAATAAACATAAATCGTTACTGGGGTCTTGACAATGAGAGAATAATGCATGAGATGCTATTACACGGCCAAGAAACTACCTTTTGAGGTGCAATTTTAGAGAAGTTAATTAATTGACCCTATTTTTTTCTTTAAGTGGAAGACGGGTTGTCGCCGATTATGAAAGTAATTGCTTAAGAAGTGAGCAATAAAATGTTGTCACTTTCCACATAGTGGAGCCATAGTTAGGCATTCCTCAAAAATCCCTAATCCTGGTCTCGTCGCCGGGCCCTCAGGAAATTTCATTATCTCAGGCGCCACGTGCAGCATTTTTTATCGAGTCATTTCAAAGATTACGTCTAAAACCATCTGGATGTAAATACTGTAAAGTTAAATGACGATATCCAATTTCAAATAAACAGCTTTCAGCGCAGCTTTTTACTAAAAACTTAAGGATAGTTTCAGCAGTATGTATGTATGTAAATACTTTTCTGTACACAAGAAACAGGTAAAATACAGACAAAATAGGTTAAATCGGTACAAAGGCGAACTTATCCCCGGGATCTCTTCCAGTTAACCTTCGGGTAATTGAGTGGAGATCTGGAGCAAAAAGATAGACAAACCAACATGTAATTAATCAAAGTAATACGCTATGCTCTGTCTCCAAGAGGAGCATACGCCTCTAATCATGAAGACAAGAGCATGATCGGCGAATTTTTGATTGTGTTCGCCTGCTATTTCCACAAACCCATAAATTTTATCTTTGTTCTCATTATATGTAAGATGTGGCGTTAATGCCACTTCATCAAAGACTAACGAGCACAGTTTTTTTTCGTCCCAGTGTTTCGTACATTGCTTTATGTGATTAATTGTATTTTCATTTATGCCACATTCAAACACGATTTTTTCGGCCAGGCGAGCCAAAGTCCTCTTCGAAGGCAGAGCAAAAATGTGTTCTAACAGTCTATACCCTTTCGGACTTTGTTTCATTAAAGTGAGGGCAAATAATTTATCTTCAAGGGAAAATCTTCTCGCCATTTTATTTTTTCTGACAAGTCTCAATTGCATCAACAGGAAAGCTTTAGCCTTTTTATTCAACTTATGGAAATTTTCCATTAACTCGACACTTTCCGCTTGCTTCTGGGCACTTTTCAATCGCTCCGCACTAGTTTGGCCTAGACTGTTCGTGGCAATCTCTGAAGTCTTTTTGATAAAACGTCGAGACTGCCCTAAATTGCTTTATGTCTGAAATAAAACAAAACAATTAGAATTAATTTCACCGTCGAGACACATACTATTTAATCAATAAACGTTCTACAAAAAGTCATAGATTAAGAGCATGCGAGATCAGAAAATGATTATGAACGTTTAGCTACTAGTATTGTATAAGGCAACTAGCTCAATAAATACATTATCAGAATGTATAGTGTTCAGAGTGTTTTGATACACTACACTACTTCTGAGTCTCTAAGTGTGGACTTGCGTAAACCCCTTTGGGCTGAAGTCCACACTCACCCTCTCGGCTTCCCCATCAACATCTATTACCAGACAAGTGGACAGTAAGTATCTTCAACTATCAACCACAGCTTGGCAAACTTACTGTATGCTCGACCGCTGACAGCCGCCTGCGTGGCCTAACCTAACGCCCTGGGAGTATATATATGCCAATTGCCAGCCACGAAAAAATATACAGTGCGTAAAATTTGTTACGTTTTTATCTGTTTAGTTTTTCTATCAAACGTTTAACTAATGGAGAGCGTCATCACGCTAGAACTATCAATTGATATTCTCATATCAACAAGAGCTCAGTTTAGAACCCATATCCGTACTTGTGAAACCACTTTACTCACATTAGTGATTTAAAACAAATTAGGTTTTCATTTAAATTTAATAGTATAAATAAGCTTTTAAACGTGTATCATATATAACAATATACATGAGGGAAAAGGGCCTCTCAAACTGATCAGTGGTTTCAGAGTTTAAAAGTAACAAATCAAGATAGTTACTTTACATTAATACTGAGTATGGGTACCTATATAAGTACATTAGAACATACTTTTACATTCTTGTAATTTCATGAGGCAATCTAGATTGGAGTGGGACGCAAATAGATGTCAAATTATTATAAAATCTACACTCCGACATAATTGATTAGACTGAAAACTGGCCTTTGGATGTACATGGCTGGGATGAGTGGAATCGTTCGGTCTCAATATTTTCTTGTTGACTAATGTCCACCAAAGGACTTCTTAAGACAGAGGTTCCTGAAAAAAATAATCAAATTCATTTAACCTAGCATCTTTATTTCAAAGCAAACTAACAAAAATATTTTAGTTTCGAAAGAGGTCCCTGTTTCAGTAAGTCTTCTCAGGAATCTTGCGTATTTTCCACTTTGGCAAAAAACTAGTACTTAAATAGGTAATGTTAGTAGTTGTACCTATATACATAAGACCATACTATTACATTCTTCTAATTCCATGAGACATGAGAGTGTGATAAATAGATGTCAAATTATCATAAAATCCACACTCAGAATGTAACATAATTCATTAGACTTTGAAAACTTGCCTTTGGATGTAAATGACTGGGATGAGTGGAATCGTTCGGTCTCAATATTTTCTTGTTGACTAATGTCCGCCAAAGGACTTCTTGAGACAGAGGTTCCTGAAAAAAATAATCAAATTCATTGAAACCTCTACATCTATCAGAGCATAACTAGCATCTTTATTTCAGAGCAAACTAACAAAAAGAATTTAGTTTCGAAAGAGGTCCGTTTCAGTAAGCCTTCTCTGGAATCTTGCGTATTTTCCACTTTGGCAAAAAACTAGTAAATAGGTAATGGTAATAGTTGTACCTATATAAATTCGAACATACTATTACATTCTTGTAATTCCATGAGACATTAGAGTGTGACAAATAGATGTCAAATTATCATAAAATCCACACTCTATAAAGGTGCGTACGAATTTGAGCAGCCTCGGGTTGAGGCGGGTTCACGCACTGTGCGTGAACGGCGCGCGGCGAGCCGCCTAAAATCGCTCTTTTGACCGTGCTCAAAGGCGCCTCAGTGTGCGTGCCTCGCGTAATTTGGACGTGTATCCGAGCGTGCCGAGGACAGACCCATATAATTTGGTGAAGTAAATGTGCACCACATGAATTACGATTTTTGTACAACTGTTTCATCCACCACCGAGGCGGTTTTCTCTTCTTTTTGGTAATAATTCGGTGAATTACGATAAGCGCGGCCGCGACTGTCATCGTGTCCGACGCCATTTTGAACGACGCACAAAGTCGGCTCGCCGTGAGCGCGCTGCCTCGATGTTTATGTGCATCAAATTGGCTCGCGAGCAGCTCGCCGTGCGGGGCGATCATGCATGCCTCAGGCTGAGCCGCTCAAATTCGTACACAGCTCTACTATAATTTATTAGACTGAAAACTTGCCTTGGGATGTACTCGTAGATGGCTGGGATGAGTGGAATTGTTCAATATTTTCTTGGTGACTAATGTCCGCCAAAGGAGTTCTTGAGACAGAGGTTCCTGAAAATCGCAATCATATTCATTTAAAACTAAATCTATACGAATATCTTCAAGTATTATAAATAGGTAAAGTTGGCGAGGTTGTAGCTTTGTAGTTAACTATTAACTATAATATAAATAATGTAAGTTTTTCAATACGACAGGGTTAGATTCCCGGACTTAGTAAAAGTTTTTTAAATCTTTTTTCTTGTCACTAAAATCGATTACATGGTTCCTAAGAACAATCTTTCACGTGTCAAGTTTTAGTTAATTTCAGAGTTGCCCCTGCTGATCCATCTAAATGGCCCAACCTGTATTACCTGTTGGTAAAAATATTGTTGAAATTGACTAGTAGTTTCGAAGATTATCCCCTCCATACAAACTTATTAATTCACACATTTTACCCTTTTATAATTTTATATATTTACAAACAAAATCATATACATACCCAATCATGAAATGAAAATATTAAAAATGATTAGGTAAATCCTACTAATATTATAAGTGCGAAAGTTTGGATGTTTGTTACTCAATCACACCACACTTAAACAGCTCAACCGATTTGGATGAAATTTTGCACGAAGATAGTGTATAGCCTAGATTAAAATATAGAATAGTTTTTATCCCGGGGCCACGCAGACGCAGATTTTTAACACCTACCTCTATTTTCTGACTGCTTTGAAATTGGTGCCTGACTCGTAGGAGGAAGTGTATATAGATGTTCTTGTGGATAATCGTTATCTGTAAAATATAAATACAACTTAGAATTTTTTTCTTAGCAGAATAATCCTATATAATAACGTTGGGAAAATAAAGCAGTTTAACCCTTTTTTAGGCAGAGACATTATACTGCCAGTCAAAAATGTGTCTTAATTTAAATTAGTAACACTGACATTTGCCTGACAATTATCAGCAGTCGGTTTGAAAAGGGTCATATTGAAATGTGTAGCAGAGCCGGCTTTAGGATGGGGCGAATGCGGTGGCCGCCTAGAGTAGGTGCCTATGTAATAATATCGCCTAGTGTCTGCAATACGGCCACATCTCAAATGTATTTTACTTTCGAGATGTGACCGTATTGCACTGTGCAATTGAGCCACATCTCAAATGTATTTTATTCTTGAGATGTGGCTGTATTGCAGTCACTAGGCGATATATTGGCTAGACCTCGTGCCGAGAGGGTGGACAGTGGACACCGGCTCTGATGTGTAAGAGATCAGAATATATTCTGTGACACCAGTGCAGGTGTTAGGCTCTGGCTATAATAAATTCAAATCTATTCTGCAAGTAGGCATCAAGTGTTCTTAATGGATGTCAGAGCTTTCAACTACAAATGTAACAGTAAGTGACATGAATATAATTATATAGCAACAATGAAAACATACCTGTGCACACATTTACCGAGAGATGTAAAGTCTCCGGGTCCATTCTATTACAATAAACTTATGCTATAATTAATAGAGTTGGTGAACGTGTTTCGGCTGATTTGATGATGATAATATGCTTCCAAAGTGTATATTATAAGCATAATACATACAAACATTCACACCTTTTTCCCTAAAAGAGGAAAGACTTATGTTCCAGTGCCACTTTTAGCATAAATGTGGGTATAAAAGATCGAGAAAATGTGATATCACAGTGATATGTTGCTAGCCCATCGCCCACAACACACTTCAACCCTGTCTCTTTAGTCAACTCTTACGACACCCACGGGAAGAAAGCAGGTAGTGCTATTCTAACCCGACACCCGGGGATAAGCCTAATATATGGCGACTATCATGTTTTTTTAACAATTGGGAACGATCCAAAGTTATTGACACACTATATATATTTTTCGAAAGAAAAATCTGCCAATTGACCCTCCAACCCTAGAAATTGTTTGTAAAATAACATGTCTAGTAAGGGTTCTGTTAATTTAGGTTAGGTTTAACTTTCCTCATTCTTCAACCCTTCTCCATTCTACATTTATCCCTTGCAAACCAAATTCATACTCATTCCCAATTCATTCACGTTCATAATTCATCCTTATACGCTATTTGCTTGTAATCTTTACTCAAGGAATGAAATGGGATCAGTTAGTTTAAGTATCTAAATACTGTAATATGTTGAAACCTATATGAACATACATTAGTTTCCTATGACTAAAAAGAAGCATAAAAAAAATGCGTTGTTTTTCAGATGGCTTAACAAACCTGGCATGCCCATAAGTATGGAAAGTTCTTGTGATGCTGTATCCTCTTCTGGATCACGGTTGTCAAAGTAGTTATGTTCATTAAAAACATTGTACTCTGAAACATAAAACAAATTTATAAGAGTTCTACATATATGATAATCAAACTTAGCATCCCCATTACTTTATATTAAGTGGTCTGCAGGGGCGGCGCGTGAAAATGTTCGATGGGCAACCCGGAACCAGAAAAATTGTGAAAGAGTTATGAGTATGTAACTATAGGCTTGGTAACTATAGGCTTGTCTAAAATGAAAGTTAGGCAAGCCGTTGGGAATCGGTTTGTATGGGCGCTGAAACCACTATTTCTTAATAATTGGAGTTTTACTTGGGAACTTAAATTTAGAGAAAATCCTCTTTTTTTTCAAATAAGGAAGAAGAATAGAACCAGCCTATAATAGACAATTTTTATTAAAAAACTTTTCCACTATGTCCAGAAAATGTACAATCTCAGCCCCTATATTAAAATACAACCTTTTGTGTCTTCAATTTTATGTGAATGTATTAAACTCTTACTGTAAACAGATTAAATGTCGAGAGCACTAGGCAAGCATCTCATTGTTAGCGCTGCGACCCTATGCACGAGCCTAGTTTACCAATAGGGTTAATCCACTTCTGACTGTAAACATTTCGTACTCATAATGCACAAAGCCAGGTTACGAAAAATTACCATGCACAAGTTATTAGAACAACATTACTTACCCTCAGAAGAAAGTGGTACGCCATGAGTAAACTCGTCTTGTGTGAATATGCAAGGGTAAGAATATCGAATTGTTACACCCATCTGATCAAATTGTGTTTGATCGAAATGTTTATTACACACACGTCTCGTCATGAGCTGATTTTTAGACAGCCCGAGTAAATACGGGCTTGTCGGCACAAGAAAAGACATCCACCAATTTCTCAAATTATCAATTTTGGGCATGCAGAAAAGTTTTTGCGTGTGTTTGTTGAATCACAACCGGTAACACAACACTTTGTCTGTGATGGTGCCATGATGAAACACAAGCACTCGTAGGTATAGTCAATCACTACACACCAAGCTAGGCACGGAGTGGGCACTTGTATTGAAACTGAGGAGGATGGTTTCTCAAGGAACTCGACTCAACCTAGACGGGAGAAGGACACAAGATAGCCGGCGCTCAATTCAATGTTTACAAAACAAGTGGCGTATATGCAACGACTTGTCAAATTGAAAAAATTGAGTTTGACAACAATCTGATCACAGATCCGATAAAATGGATGCAACTATAGCGCCACTGCGGCGATAGTGGAAGTACAGCTGTCAGGGGCCTGACCTTGACGATGCGAATACACTGAGCAACGCCAACATCATCTTTTTAACTTTTTTTTTAACTTGAATTGTTCATTTAGTGAAATGAAATGAAAATGAAATGAAATGAAATTATGAAATGAAATTTTATTTGAGATATGAAATGAAATTTTATTTGAGATAAAAGCGAGTCACAAGATGACAACAAGGTTGGGGCTTCCTAGTAGGTAAAAAACCTGTGTCAGGAAGTCCCGCTCCTCCATTACATCATAAAGTAAATTATTTATGATTACATGCATAAACTAGATCAAATTAAGTTTCTATTCTTAGGACTATAGGTACATTCTTACTTTCTATTTAGACGAAATTTAGTGTGGGGCAAATATTGGAACTGAATTTTGAACCAGTTTACCTAAACCGATCGAGCTAAAATTTCGTGTATAGTTTGGATGACAATTCATGTCATGTCAAAAGTTTGTCAAGATCGTAGCAAGTGGAAATCCGTGATCTCTGCCTACCCCTCCGGGAAATAGGCATGATTATATGTACGTATGTATGGATGAAAAATCAATATTATGGTATCATCGAACTGATCTGATGATGGTGACAGAAGGCGGCCATGGGAATTCAGTACTTAACCGACGTAGCCCCGTTGAGTTTAGGCTCGTTAGAATCGTCTGGATAGGCAGCATACGACGGAATCACAGGAATCACAAGTGCGTGGACGCGCGACCCTTTACAGATAGCGGATTTGTTGTGACGACAGGAGTGCCGGTAGGGCCGACACAATGTCAGCTATAAAAATAATTCTTTAGAAGAAGATGGAAGAAGTGTTTGAAGACATAACTTTGTAGGACTTATAGTTATGTGTTTAGTTGATAGGTATACAATTTTAATGTAATGTCCACTGTGTACAATACACTGCAATTTCTACTTAAGAGTCCGCAGTAAGCTCGACTCTCCATACAAACGTAGTTACGCTCTCATTTATAACTACGCGTTAGATTGTAACGAAACTTTGCATATACATTGACATGAGGTATATCTATGTCTGTAATTAGTTTTATAGCTTCAGATACCATAGTAAAAAAAATACAGTGATTTTAAGTTTTTCATACAAAACTTGTTTCTGCTGTATTTCGTTTGTTTTATAAACTGGAACCGTATAAACTAATTACAGACATAGATATACCGCCTGTCATTGTATATGCAAACTTTCGTCACAATACAACACTTAGTTTTAAAATGAGAGCGTAACTACGTTTGTATGGGAATGTGAAATTCGGCCGAGCTTACTGCGGACTCTTAAGGTGGTTCGACGACCAGCATACACAACGTCTTTCGATATCCACAGAATAATCTTTTTCCCAAAGAATCACGTGACAAACTAATTTCTCAAATTATTCTAGTGTACACAAGTTTATTCTGGGAAAGGGGGAATTTCGCGAAAGTGCCAATTTATGAAAATGTGTTACATAAGTTTCTCAAAATATCACGTCGTTAGCCTGGGAATCAATAAACGTTTTGTATGGTCCTCAAACCACCTAAAGTAGTTTTATATATATACTAGCTGATGCCCGCAGCTCCGCCCGCGTGGTTATAGGAAAATGTGGTGGTTATATTGAATTTTTCCGTGGGAATTAAATGTTTTCCCGCTGGAAAAAGTAGCCTATGTCACTCTCCAGCCTCTACTATCTCCATACAAAAAATCACATGAATACGCCGCTCCGTTGCAACGTGAAAAAAGGACAAACAAATAATCAAACACACTTTCGCATTTATAATATTAGTATGGATTATTCTCTTATTTTTAGTTAATACGAAATTGTTAAACTATACAATATATTACAAATATGTCTATGAAAGTACTAAAATGACTAAGACTAACTTAACCTATCGGGTATTACACTATATTTACATATATCCCCTTATCCCTTTTTTAGTTAAGTGCAAATCTATTTTCCTACACAAACCTGTATTGTTCTGAATGAATAAAAATGCTATGACTATAACTAGCGACTAATCCTGCACTTTCACAATGTATCCTTCTTGAGGGTTGGTAATTTCCGTTGTATAGTTTAAGGTAAAGTACGTTAACATCCATTTTTAACCGACTTTAAAAAAGGAGGAGGTTATTAGCGACAATTTTTTCGCTCTCTAAACTCGTGTATTGCACAAATATTGCTCAATATAGGAGAACGTATACTGTTATTGAATCTATGCTCAGTCAAAGTATTGTCTATTACCTGTTCTGTGACAGCACTCAACTACAAACCTTAAGGATAAAGGCAGGTATCATTAAATTACAAACTGCCTTAATTACGAACACAAATAGGTAATCAATTAATTTTATTATGTGCGAGTCGTTAAATGCTTATTTAATTTATTTTAATTCAAACTCGTGACCAGTTTAATGTGATTGTTCTAGTCTAGACCTAGTAAATCTGGGTGTTATCTATAGGCTGAAACAGGATTCCGACTTATTCTCTCACTGTTTTCGTGATAAAAACTGAATTCCAAGTTCTGCAGGTGACCGGTGTTAACGCTCCCGAAGCAGTTTTGTTTTGTATCAAAATTGTGTATGTCTCCTGCAAAGAGGAGAGGAGGAGGAGGGAGGTGTGCTTTCTCCATTATTGTTCTCTGTTTTCATAAATAGTATCACCGAATCCCTAACTACATCATATCACCTTTACGCAGATGACCTACAGATTTATGCAGCGGCTACTGTGGATGAGATCTCCTCATTAATCTCGGAAGTCAATCGAAACCTTGAGTCGATACGCTGCTGGGCGTGTAAGTTTGGTTTACAAATTAATGCAAAGAAATCGCAAGCGATTGTTATTGGTAGTCCTTACTATGTAAATAAGCTCTCAGAGGTGGTGGTGCCTGACATCCATTTTGATGGAATTTCTATTCCTTTTTCCTCTACTGTCAGGAATTTGGGTATCACCATGGATCAGACGCTTTCTTGGTCACCCCATATAGCTGAGGTGAGTCAGAGGATCTTTAGATCCCTTCACTCCCTAAGGCGTCTCCAGAATTTCCTTCCACTTCGTACCAAGTTGACCCTTACTCAATCTCTTTTGCTTCCTCTTCTGGACTATGGTGATATTGCGTTTCTGGACCTCAACGAGGAGCTGCTTGATAGGCTGGAGCGCCTGCAAAATGTATGTATCAGATATATTTTTGGTCTACGCAAGTATGATCATATCTCTGAATTCCGCTCTAAGCTTCGATGGTTACCGATTCGCCGGCGCAGGGACGTGCATATCCTGTCATTACTTTTCAACACACTGTTCAGCCCTACTTCCCCTCCTTATCTTTCTGAGCGGTTTAACTATATGGCAGACGGCAGTGGCCACCGCTTGCGGTCGGGTGCTAACCTTACTCTTGCTGTACCGTCTAGAAAGACGCGAACATACTCCAGATCTTTTACCGCGCACGCTGTTAAGTTGTGGAATGAGTTGCCTTTGTCGCTGAGACAGTCGCGGTCTGTTGCGTCACTTAAGATGAATTTGAAGAAGTTGTGGCTTTCCAATGACTTGTGAATTGGTTGAATATAGTATTTATTTATTTATTGTATATTTGCGATATATATAGTGTGTATTATATTTTATACTGTATATTTATATATGTATTGGCATGTTTGTATTTGTCTAGAATTAATACCTATTAGGTTTTGTTTTCATTTTCTCTGTGTTTTTGTACACGGTATAAGTTTGCCTATCTCGGTCTACCTACCTTCCTCTCAATTGCTCAAAGGTTAGCTGGAAGAGATCCCTTATAGGGATAAGTTCGCCTTTGTACTTTGATCTATTGTGTGACATGTATATTCTTTAACCTGTTATTGTGTACAATAAAGTGCGTACATACATACATACATACAAAGTGGTGGTACCTGAGGTAGTCTACTGGTGAGGTAGAGCACAGCGAAATTGGAGAGGTAGGGCACAGCGAAATGTCATCCCGCTCGAATGTGGAGCAGCCCAACTGGGGAAGTACCCCGCCTTGCAGAAGACCACAGCCATAATAATACTACCTACTACTTACTCTGACGTGAGTGAGCAAGGTCGCCAGAGCTCCCGCGGATGCGTTGTGTTGAGAGCGAGGGAATTTGTTCCTTTAGCTGTCAACACGGCGAATCCTCAAACATACCAAGGGTTGGCAACGCGCATGTTACTCCTTTGGAGTTGCATGCGTCTATAGGCTGCGGTGTCCGCTTACCATCAGGCGGGCCGTACGCTTGTTATGCCACCGTCGTCGTATATAAAAAAAAAGTCGGGTTGCTTCAAAATATGTGAGTTAACCCATTCATGGCCAACTAACTCGTATATTAGTCATGTCGTAGATGCACGGATAATTAATTGCGAATGTTATGCGTCGTGCTAAGGCACGACGTAAGCGTCGTGACTAATACCAATATCAGAAACAAGAAAATTAATACCAAAATCCCTGTTTTGTGCATATTATTATGTATGTTAGTTAATTGGTTTATATGTCGACTTCCAAAATTCTTCCTTTCAACTTCCCAAAGTCCAATACACAAATTTCGTGAGCGTTTCTCAAAAAAAATGCCACTATTATTAATTGTACTTATAGGAATTTTATGTTAACTATTTCCACTCAGAATCAGGAGCTCTTTCGACCCTGGTAGGACAAAAAACTGTCCCAAAGATATTTTTCCTATTGTGTTACCATTTACCATACACTTTGTATGGTGGTAACACAATAGGAAAGTTCAAAAATGTATGAACACTTTGGGACACTTTTTTTCTCCTACTGGGATGGAAAGACATCGTGATTTTGAGTAGAAATAACATAAAAGTTGCAGAAAATCTCCGAAAAAATGTAGTGGCATTTTTTTTGAGAAACGCTCTCGTACACCTGTGTGACATTTTCGAATCGTCCCTCAGCCATCTTTTAAGAACTGTACTAGGAGACATGTCCCTATTACAGCAAATTGTCAATTGTAACCTGACAATGCCAATTCCCCGTCCATTTCTCGATCGATAAGTTATAATCGCGACAGTGACTATCTTCACTAGTAGATCCAACAGTGAACAGCGAATTGAGATTGTCAAGTGGCAATTCTACATTAATGAAATAGGGGGTTGCACCAGACCGTCTATAATCGTAAGTGGTGTTCGTTCTGAAAAAAAAACATAATGTATAGAAAGTTTGACAAGTTTCTACAGCTGCCGGCGCCGTATTGAACGTTAATCGGTCTATCGCCACGTTCTGAAAAGTATGCGAGAGTTAGTGATAGATGTCTTATCCACCGTAAATTGGTGCATGCTGTCCTTATACTGGTTTTGCTGAGGCGAGTTGTGAATAGCAGCCCTGCATTTAGCGGCGGGATGCGTCGATTTGAGCGCCTCGGCATTAGAGGCTCTATTATGGGCTAATGACCGGTTCGGACCGCGGGCGAACTAGCTTAGCACAGACCACCACTTTCAAACAGTAGGCCGATAGTTTCCTTCTTATACTTTGATCATGTTGGAATGGGTCGTATAGGCGTAGATACTTTGCGAGATTCAACAGTGATAAAACCTTGTCATAGTGTGGCGCGTGACGTTACAGTAGTCGTTAGCCTGCCCAGATGACGCGCATTTACGCACGAGTCCGCTTGCGCGTAGGCACTCGCGCGTTCCCAATAGGTACTAGAGCTACATATCACATGCTGCTGCGCGTTTCCTAATGCGAGCGCCGCGCGAGTTGAGATGCTCGAGCGCCATTGGCTGCGTCTACCTTACCATCAAGCCGATGTGGTGTTAAAAAACTGGCTAACTGTTTTTAAGCTATCCCCTGTGCGCTAACGCATAAGAGTCGTAAGTCTTGTGATTAATTCTGTTGCAAAATAACTGTGGGTATAAATACGCGGTCGTATATCTGGCGGATAATGGGGAAGCTTATGAAACTGCTATTATAGCAACAATCCGCACTGGTTTGCGGTCAGATGCTTTATATGTAAAGCATTTATTTTATATTTCATACAGACTATAACCTAATATTTGGCGAAGGCACTTGTTAGTAATAGTTATACGAACGCGACTGCCATCTGGCCTTCCGACCCAGCGGGTAATCTAGACCTTAACAGTATTAGACCATGTTTCCCTTCACCTCACGACTTTTTCCTTCAATTGCTGCTGTAAAAATATTAAATTATATTTTGTTGAGGGCTTCGTCACTCCAGCGGTACCTGGGCCGGTCCACCGGGCGCTTTCCATTGGGCCGACCCATATACGCTCTCTTCACTGCACGATCGTCCCCCGTCCTCTCCAGATGCCCGTGCCAGCGGCGTCGCCTCGCCTTGACTTCGCAAATTATGTTCGGCATGGCCATCAGTCCAACTGGCGTGAGGTGTCGCAGAATAGGGAAAGTGGAGGTGGCGTTCTCTTGTGTCAGAGGCCAAAATCCTCTTTGGGTCATCGAGCCAGCGTAGTAAGTAAGGTGTGTAGGCTCGGACAAGAATAGGTCTACGATCTCCCCCGCCTGTCGTAGAAGGCGACTAAAGGGGGTCATCGGGGTCGCAGTGTTCTGGCTGGGGCTGGAGCACTCGCTTAAGAACCCCAGGGAAGGTGATAATGTTCTTTGCCCTAGGACGAGCCAAATGTGGCGAGGCGCAAAGGGGGCTCCAGTGCGTTCAGCATGAGATCCTGGAGTCTCCTGCATGAGAGGGCTGATGCAGGACATCGTGGAGTTTTTAGTGGATAGAAACACCACATAACCCGGTCATCCCCCGGTGATTGGGTACCTGGTTCGCAGGTTCTCTCCACAAAAAAAAGGTACTTTTACATAAAAATATCAGGGGATAAAAATATCAATCATTGCCATAGTTAGCTAAATGAGGCTTGTGTTATATTATAGAGGTACCTATATTATTTATTAGATATAAATACATAGAAGACATTCGACACTAGTAAACAAAACGCATATGCTCATCAAGATGATGACTTGTTCGTTAATCGTTCTGTAACTTGTTTTAAGCTCACCTCAACGCTCACCTACAAATATATCTTTACGCCGCGATTCGTAGTAACTAAGCGTAGGAACGGGTCTTGTTTCGTTAGGCGTGAGGGGTGAGGCGAGGCGCATGAGCGCGTAAAGAATAACCCAGGACCGCCAGCACTACCCACTAGGCTAAACTTCTATTTCTTTCGAAGTCGAAGTCGTATGAATCATTTCGCTCCAGCATATTTCAAACAAAATTGGATTCAATAACTGAAGATTTCAATCGCATTACGCCAGTCAATGCGCAAACCAATTTAAAATATTCACTGAATTTTACTATAACCTCGATTAGAGGTAAATTACCAGCTAGCCCCGCCTAACGCTAAGCATTAAGGACGATTAGCCTGGTTTTAACACTCGACCTGTGGTTTCGCTTAGTAATTTCACTATAAATATAACTTTGACGTTTGCTGGTCATTAGGTGCATGTTAATGAATGTGTAATCGGTGAGCATTAGTTGGAAAACTCTTGGGATTAAAGGTACGATGTGGTTAATGTTGTTCACGATTAAGGATTCATTGCAGAATAACTAGAATTTTCAAAGGCTCCGTCTGAAATAAGAAACAAAAGAATTAGTCTCTGACAGGTAGTTGTGACTCGAATAGACATACATAATTATGTATCATTTATAAGTAAACAAAACAAATGGCTACTTATTCGGACAGTCCACATGTAACTACATCATTTAAAAAAGTTTTTTCCTATATCTCGAGAGATGTATTTTTTGTTTACAAAAAACACATTACAATCGGTCCATTCGTTTGGGAGCTACGATGCCCTCTGGCATTGTGCCTATGTCTCTACATAGGCACACGTCAAACTTAATAACACCCCTCTTTTTACGTCGGGGGTTAAAAATGGTTAGTAAATAACCCTCCTCTCCTTCGGCAGTCGGTAGAGGAAATAGAGGTCACGACAACAAGATCAGCGCTATTCTAAGATGGAACCATTTCGTGGCGTACTCATTTTTAGGGTTCCGTACCCAAAGGGCAAAAGGGACCCTAAAAATGAGTACATATGCCAAATGCTCGATTTTGAATCCCCATGTAAATAAAGGTTTAAATGGGCCGAAGAAAAAATCAGAAAATACATTTTATTATTTAAAAAAAAACATTTAAAGGTTACATTTTTTTGTAGGATCCTAAATACCTACTATGCCAAAAAAAAAAATTGAACAGAGGCTTTTTTCAGCTTGTTTCAAAGCATTTTTTTAAAATATGGGTAATTTATTTTATCTAAAATCCGAACGTAGCTTATTAAGTCAACGTTAGCGAGCGCGCGAGACAATATTTCGAGGGTTAAAACACGTACAATTACAACTGCCTTAACGCTCGGTCTTCAGGGCGCAGAAAACTCGAGACTTGAATGCGGGACAGAGAAGTTCAGTCACGGCTGATAGACGAGACGAGGTGCTTCGCGGTAATGTTAGATTGGCTTATCCATCGTATGTTAGAACGTGAAACCGCGGTATGGAATGCTTTTTGAAGTTAAGAATTCAACTTAGAAATGTTTTCTAACGCTACGCGTAGGCGTGATTTTGCACGACAAGACGGGCGGCAGAAATTAATGATTAAGATGCATTATTTTCGTCACCTAGAGAAGAAAAAGAAGGTTTGGAAGCTCCTTAGCGATAAGACCGTGTGTGTTTTACCAATACTTTAAGCTATGTTCCGTAGGTTGTGGTTTATGTTGAGTAGGTTTGACTATCTGACAGAAATACATGGCCCAGTGACCCACACCATAGCCGCAAATAGCTTAATCATTCATAATTTTATTGTTATTGTATCATGCCTAGGGAACCAGATGACACAATTCCTGCAAGAAAGCATATCCAACGATTTAGTTTAATAAATAGTAGTCGCATTTCCATTGCTTTCGTTTTTTTTTATCTACCTGCCCCGTGTATCTAATAGAACACAGTTTCAAACATGTTTTCTTGTAGAACAACGCCTTATGTTTTTTCCTCTTCTTTGTATTCTATTCAGCTTTAGGTATTTATAATAAGTAAGTTAAGTACTAATTATTGTAATACGCTTATTATTGGCAATAAAATACTAACTGTTGACTTTGTGTCTGCGTTTCTTCTTGACAGTGGTCTTCTCTGTCAAAAACGCTGGTAGAATTTAACTTATAAAAGTGCCATTGTGACCTTCTTGCAGAACA
Organism: Epinotia bilunana; assembly: GCA_947049275.1. Lineage (NCBI taxonomy): Eukaryota > Metazoa > Arthropoda > Insecta > Lepidoptera > Tortricidae > Epinotia > Epinotia bilunana. The sequence continues at coordinate 7,310,598 of OX346275.1, read as the reverse complement.
AAATTCATTTGTTAGGTAATGTGTTGTTTTTTGAGGTACATGGTGTTGTAACGCACGGAAGGACAGTGTCTAAATCAGTTGCCCTTGTTGGAATGATGCCGGCAATTTGGCGGGAATTAGAGAAGTAGGTCAGGTGACGGTGGATACGTTGTGCCAACTCAAAACCGGCAAGTTTAGCACGTGGACGGAGAAATGATTCTTGGCTGCATCGGAATTTACGACTTAAAAAAATTTTGGTTGTACAACAAGCCATTATATCATAGACAATTTATCGGTTCTTTCCGATATTAGTACCCATAGGAATTCTCTCTAAAGGTTCCTGGAGAGGCGACCACGTATCGGAAGGCCTATGTCCAGCAGTGGACGTATTTCGGCTGATATAATAACGATGACGATGATAACGAGGAACTCTAATCTAACCAAGACAAACCCTTCGTATTTAGGCTTATTAGGACCCTCTCTATGAACAGTTCATGGCTGTAAAAAAAAGTACAGTCATCAATTAAAGCTTGAACCAAAAACGATAGTATGATGACGGAAACTATTTCACAGAGACCTGAGTGATCTTCCGTCTTTTTTATAGGACTGTCTTGCCTTCTAGAGTCTACAATTCTTTCGTTCTCAGCGTAACTGCTAAATGCGTCAATTTAAACTTAAGAACTAGTTGCCTTCACCAACCTAATCGCCTTTATTACTTGACGCTTAACATAATCCAGATTCTTTCGAAGCTCACTAAAGTGTAACAACTAGGCTATAAAGGATACACCGCCGTCGTTACTGGTAACATCCCAACTTTTTCCTCAGAAATGAACTTATTATGAACTCTAGAGCATAGCGACAAGTAACAGCCGAGTCACTTAGTCAAAAAAACCGGCCAAGTGCGAGTCGGTCCGAATCCGTTGAATGAAAGGTAAATTGCGGTTTACGATTTATGACGTATTAAAAAAAACTACTTACTAGATCTCGTTCAAACCAATTTTCGGTGAAAGTTTGCATGGTGTTTGTACATTGCTAAAGTACTTTTTAAATATAAAAAATATATATGGTGTATGATGTTTGTCTCTCGCGCCAACTATTCAGTTTAGAAAAAAATAATAGTAGAAACTTCAATATCATATTTGAAGACCTATCCATAGATAGCCCACACGTATGGGTTTGATGAAAAAAAAAGTCTTGAGTTTCAGTTCTAAAGTACGGGGAACCCCCAATATTTTTTTAAAATTTTTGTGTGAAAATCTTAATGCGGTTCACAGAATACGTACACATCTACTTACCAAGTTTCAACAGTATAGATCTTATAGTTTCGGAAAAAAGTGGCTGTGACATACGGACGGACAGACAGACAGACAGACAGACATGACGAATCCATTCCGTTTTTAGCCATTTGGCTACGGAACCCTAAAAAGACTTGTGTGCCGTAAGCACACGCGAATGCCCACGCTGGCGTCGACACAATAATACTACCTACTTACGAAGACCGACGACCAATTAGCCTAGTGGGTAGGTAGGCTGGGTTCGAATCCCGGTAAGGGCTATTATTTGTGTGATGACTGATGAGCATGAATATTTGTTTCTGAGTCTTGGATATTTTCTATGTATTTAAGTATTTATATCTATTATATATATCCTCGTCTAATGCTCATTGCTTTGAGCTAGCTCCATAGCTAGTACGATAAAAAAATCGTTTATTTCAGACCACTGATCCATATTTTGTTAGTGCAGAGAACCTTAAGAACTATGTTCGGAATATAAGCTAAGGTATACAAAAAAATACAAAAATAAAAAAATAAGCAGCTTAGGCTAGCCCTTCGCAGTGCCAAGCAAGTTCTCTACTTGGCCCTGCCAATAGCTACCTCCACCCAATACTTCATTTGTGTAAGATTGTCCCCTTATGTTTAATTATTTATTTACTTACGCGCAAAATGTGTGACGGGTCTGTTCTACTTAATATGTGCGAGATTTAGCAGTGACATCAATTAGAATCGATACATTAGATCAACGGGTTGATAAACCAGTTATTGTGTCAGTCACATGCATAGTTAGGAGTAGGTATCGCTGTAAACCACTAGGTTTTCAAACACTAGCTTTAAACCGAAAATCCATCGTACATTGTAACATTTACTCTTACGTTACGGAAAACTTGCTGAACAAATCATGCTTTCTCGCTCTAATACATAGCATGCGCTCTTTACGCTATAACTAGTGGTATGTCATCCTCGTTACCTAGGAACGCGTCATTCAACCCGTATCTGTTCGGAGCAGCGCCAGAGCCCAGTTTTACAACAGGCTAAGCTAGGCTGACCGTCCGTGCCTTCTATTCTTATTTTCTTGCTCAACTCGCAGAACCTATTCACAGTGATAATAACTACGAGATTCCTCATAAATGTCATATAAGTCATATTATCCATTGCTAAATTCTACGAATGCCTGTAATCAATTTGAACAATAAATGAGTCATGTTAAACAGTTGACTGTCAACCTGTGACCCCACGTAGTGTCACATTAATTTACGCTATGCTATTAAAATAGCAAGTAATGAGCATTCGTGACCCCTGTTATTACTAACTGTAATAGGGTCGCCGGTTCGAAAGGTGTCAGTCCATAGGGCCAATGGGACAACTACTTTTCACATTTCAAGTTTGATATCAATGCTAGTCCGGCTAGCTCGGCCACATAATAAATCACAGTACTTACTTTCGTACAGAACTTCCACTATTCTACATTAACCGATGTTTGACAGCTTTAAACCTCAAATCATGTCATCCTGCTCTGCCTCATAGCGCATGCTCTTTAGTTATTGCTGTGCTAGCTAGGAGATGCGCGACGGCCGAGTTTAGCCGAAGCCCGGCGCGCGGAAGGTACGAAATAAATTGATATTAAATTGCAATGCGCAATACAAGTATATAACTGATTCTCAGTGATGGAATTCATACCGCTTACAGATAGACTATAGCGCGACCATTTAGGTTCCAATTCCAAAACGATTATTAAAAAAAACTTACTTATTCTTCTTTGTCTCTGTTCCTTTCGTCTATTTATTTCTTGGTCTAGTTGAGAGCACGTCCAAAACGAACAAGTAACTGGGCCCCAAGGAACCTACCTAGGAACAAAGACGATATATGTTTCATACACATGAGAGCCTCCCACTTATCACAGCACTCCAATTTCTGTTTCATCCACAGCGTGAGGATAAGTGAGGGAGTTGGGAGTAGTAGTCAAAAATATGGGATAGGGACCAAATAAAGGAAATAGCTGGTATCGTCGTATTGCCAAATCAAAAGGCTGTCACGGTCGACTTCGAAGCCAGTACGACAAAGAGAATTGGAACATACTACCACCGACAAGAGGATAACTTAAATTTGTGATGATGATATTGATGATTGTACTGTTTTTTTATGGTTTAATAATGAGTTCTGTCTTATTATCACGTTGAGTGTATAACATTGTATTTTTATGATGGTTGATAATATATTTTTTATAATTATGCAATTAAAACTTGCTTGTCACTGCGTGTCGAGGTAGCATGGCTCCTAATGGAAATTGTGACATATACGACTACCCTTACACGTCATCGGGTGCACTAATCTAACAATTCTAACATACGCATAACTTAAGCAAGTAGTTTAAGGGGTTCCACGCGGTTTTTGACTAGTTATGACGAGTTTTGAGATGCTATTCCTCCGTCATAACTAAGTATAGATATATTTAGGGCACAAACGCTTATCGGTTCTTCAATCCTTTATCTACATTTGCACGAGTTTTTGAAAAATTTGAAGAAAATGTATTTTTTTTATGATTTATTCAAACATGGTCCAAAAAAGTTCTGTTTTCGATATTGGTATGTTGTTTATGCACTTTTATATATGAAATCTACACATAACTGATTATTGGCGTCTCTAACAACCCAAGATTTTTTTATTTTTAACTTATGCTCACAAATGTTACGTCCAAAACACTGGTTTCTTGGCCTACAATTGCCAAAGTTTGGTGCCATATATCTCGAAAACTGTAAGTTTTGAAGTAAACATGGAATACTATTTCAGTAATCCTCATTGTTGTTAATACGATAAGCCATAAGAAAACACAAAAAACGGACAGTCAGATCAAAGATCATTGGGAGCTAAGAGCCCCCTTAATTACTTATGACTTATAGGGCGCGCCTTCGTGTATAGAACGATATAGAAAAAAACGCGTTTTTCCCGAGTGAGCTCATTGACTAAATCTACGTTTTAACGCTAAGTAATACAGTATGAAGCAACTCGCGAGATAGCAATCTATATCCAAGTATTAAGCAGTGCTGGTTTAATTATAATTTTAACGGCGATTTCATTTGGAACTACGTCGCTTTAAGCGATACTTTGCTTAGACATTATTATGCTTAAGACGACGGCAGTTAAACAGTGGTACAGATAAATACGTTCTAGGTTCTTGTTGCATCATTTGGAGGAATGAAAGTAGACCTCTGTACTAATATTATAAAAAGGAAAAGTTTGCAAGTTTACAAGTTTGCATGTTTTTTGCAATGGGTAATCTTTAGAACCACTATTCCGATTACAAAAACTCTTTCGCTTGCGAATAGGCTTTCTGGATGGTTAATAGGCTATATTTTATCCCGCGGGTCTGACTGCGTTCTTTGCTATACGCGGGCGAAGCGGCGGGCGCAGCTAGTGCTGTATAAATGTGAATAGGCAGGCCACGAAATAGCTGGATGGACGGGGGGAGATGACGGACGATAAATACATTTATGGAAAATAAAAAAATTGGCTGGTTATTGAACTAACTGTAATAAGGACGTAATTTGTGGTGACATGTCAAGGTTTTACTGATTATCGTTGTAATAAATTCTTTGCTTGGTCGCATTGATACCTATAACTTGCACTTGGCAAATTATGACGGCTAATGTGTTTGGAAACTTTTAAAAACCTTGGAATATATGACAGTGATTTAACTTTGACATAATATGTCCGTTTATTTGCCTAATCGTTATAACAGCTACGCAGAATTATAGTGCTGATTAATTGTGAAAAACGAGTGTATGAAATGAAATGAAATGAAACGGACGAAATACCTACTTTTCCTCCAGTAGGATAACGTTTAAACAAAGATACAAACACCTTCCTTCGTTTTCCCACTTTACCTTAGATTACATCTCAACAACCTGTTCAAGTTCTAGGTCAGCCTACGCAGGTATCCTAATATGTCGTAAATACCCTTTTCCTCAACAACCATATGACATTTTTCTTTTGAGTTTGGTCTGGTACAGTCAGCACCAGTTCTCAACGCTACAATAAGGAACTTTGGCCCGGAAAGCAAATAAATCTGTCCCCTGGACGAACCCTTCTGAGATAAGGTGATAACATGAACTCAATTTAAGTAAAGAGCGGACCCACTGACGGACAATGGGTACAATTGTTCTTAACTATAGCTTTGCCAAATTCAATCTTATTACTGTGAACTTAAGATGCAAATTGTTGTGGATTTAAAGCGTATCATGGGAGGTATGTAATGAACTTAGTTTTAAATAAGTAAATAGGGTTGGCGCCAAGATTTGGTTGACATTTGTGAAACATTGATTGAGTCACGAAAGGTGACCGAATAGGACACTTGACAGGTACTGGGGCCGTAGACAAGGTTACAATAGACAAGCGTTAACGCCAATAGAAAACTAATAAAATGTAGGGGAATGACAGATGCCGACGAAACACAGCGTTAACATCTGTCATTCCCATACATTTTATTAGTTTTCTATTGGCGTTAGCGCTTGTCGATTGTAACCTTGTCTAGGCCCCCTGGTATAGTACAAAATACTTTACCACAGGCCAGGAGAGTCATTCAATGTTTTGTATAGGTAGAGACTTTGACAAGGAAAAGCTATTCTCACTTTATGCGTATAAAAGCACTTAATTTGTAATTTGTAACATATCACATTATATAAATGGTAAAGCTGTTTCATAAACAGCAATTGCAACTATACATACCTACTGTATGAAAGTATATTCACACTAAAGCAACATTTTACCATAATATATTTATGATCAAATCAACTTCATAAATGACATTTGGCATACATAAAAATATGATTAACGTCGTCGCTTCAAAACCATTCCAAATTCGAAACAGGATTTTAAATTATAATTCTACAATAATAGATACGTAATTTACGATAATATTCACACGCCAAAATTTCCGGCTACCACGTTTTGTTATGGAATGGCTACACCTTATAAAATACCTATTATTTAAGAGTAACTGGCCATAATTTGATATTAGACGTATTATTAGACATCTGTCTAATCAAGCGTGACTAATAAATTGTTTATGGGTTCTGCTATTCGACGTTTACAATCAACTTTAATTATTTTTTTATTTACTTGAATCTGTCATTGTTCTTTGTATTGTGATTTATTGTTTACTTAATTTATTAATTAATTATTATTTTCTGGACATTCTTTTCGGAGTATCCCCTTTGATGGATCCGATGTTTATGCCATGTTTTCTTACTATTCGCGATTCTACACAATATGAATTCCACGCAGCTGACTTTTATCACATGCGTTATTCTTCACAGTCATAATCATTAATTCTTCACAATCTTATTTATTCCTATTCGCGATTCTGCACAATATGAATTCCACACAGTTGAATTTATCACATGCGTTTTTCTTCACAGTCATTAATTCTTCACAATTTTGTTTCTTCCTATTCGCGATTCTGCACAATATGAATTCCACGCAGCTGAATTTTATCACAGGCGTTATGCTTCACAGTCATTATTTCTTCACAATCTTGTTTCTTCCTATACGCGATTCCGCACAATATGAATTCCACGCAGCCAAATTTTAATTATCACAGGCGTTATCCTTCACAGTCATTATTTCTTCACAATCTTGTTTCTTCCTATACGCAATTCCGCACAATATGAATTCCACGCAGCCAAATTTTATCACAGGCGTTATGCTTCACAGTCATTATTTCTTCACAATCTTGTTTCTTCCTATACGCGATTCCGCACAATATGAATTCCACGCAGCCAAATTTTATCACAGGCGTTATGCTTCACAGTCATTATTTCTTCACAATCTTGTTTCTTCCTATACGCGATTCCGCACAATATGAATTCCACGCAGCCAAATTGTATCACAGGCGTTATTCTTCAGACAGTTATATTTTTATACAATCTTCGCAACTTATCAATGTGATTCTAGACAACTGCATTTAACCATTATTATTTATATTCGCTGTGTGCGAAGCAGTGTTGCCAGGGCCCTTGAGTCGTAAGTTACGTTTTGTTTCTTGAAATGTAACATTTTTGCTGCAAAAGTTACGTTTTTCATTCTCACGTCTTAATAATTGTCTTAATACTAAATAATGATACTAAGAAGACGACGTACCTCGGAAGACAATCGTATGATAAAAATATTTCCGATTCATTAGGCAATTATTTTTATTTTTCTTTATGTACATAATCACATGTACACATCGCATGTTCGCGACGCGAGCAAAGAGTATAATAAGTATATTTATGTAAATAGTGGCAACTCTGAGAATTACTGGGTCTCATAGCCACCAAGCAGGGGTTGGTGGAACTACACTGACACACGCATGTATACAGGCACTCACATATACCTATCTATATGCACGCACACATCGCAAACATACACATCACTCGCACGCACACATACGCAACCACACGAAGCCAATTTTTTCTATCGTTGTCGATTTCAATTTTTCGACAGAATTGGATAACAATTGGTAGGTTGGAAGAGCTTGTGATTCTGTAAAATGTCCGCACAATTTACTATAGTGACCTACAATTATATACCATTGAGAGAAAAAACATATTGGATTTTCGTTCACACGTTGTATTCCGCGACCGATTTCAGAGCTGGTTCACACCAATCCGTAACTATCGGTGTCCAGAAACGATTACGGATTGATGTGAACACTGAACAAGCTGTCAGTCGCCGAATTCCGTCGGACTGTTCGACAGCAGCTATTCCATATAAATTACAATAGCTTACGCCAGACGTCCAAGCACGGTGGACGGCATGAGCGGTACGCAGTTATAAGATAAAGCGAGATAGGTATAGAATTTTACAGGACGCCGTGCGTCCGGCATTTATCCACGCGGGCCGGCCAAGCGAGCAGATTATTTATACTTTATAACCTGCAATGCAGGACTGCCATTCTCGTTGACCAGGGTGAAGCGTCCTATACACCTATCAATTTGTCACACAACTGCATTTAGCCTTTAGAACCTGTACACATTTAACGAAGGATATTGCAATAATATTCAATGTGTAATTCCAGCTATTCGGTTCTGTGATGGTTCTGTGCTATAACCGCAATAATCTTTAGATCAATTCCGTCTCTGTCGCACTTGCGCGAGTCGAGTGGCAGAGATCGAGATGTAACGAACGTTCGTATTTGAAATTAAATATCTTATTTATTTATTTATCGACCTCAAAAAAAGAATACTTAAAATGTAAGGTACAGATTTTACCTCGCCAAACTGTATTCACAGTTTGTTGGCGAGTGATGCTCTCTTTTGCTATCACTGTCACTTCTGTCAGTGTCAAAAATGACATCAATGAAACTCCCGTCACTCCTGTCAATACGTTCAAAATAATAATATAAATCGTCGTATACTGTCCCGACCACGAAATACTTTTGTATGAGTAGGTTTTTTTTACTAACATAAGTAAGGTGTCAGTCCTACTCATAATGTTACGAAAATTCCCAGTATAATAAATGTTACTTACATGTTACGCGAGCGGGTCAAAAGTTACGAAAAATTTAAGAAATGTAACCATCTGGCAACGCTAGTGCAAAGTGACGTGCGTGTACTGTTATTCGCTAAGCGCTAATTAAGCCGGGGTTATAATAGAGCCACGCCACGTGTCGCAACGCATACTCTGTATTGAACGTGGCGACACGCGGGACTGAGCTAATGTAACCACGTTCATACAAAATGTATGTAACCGATTGCGTTGCGACACGCGGCGTGGCTCTAATATAACCCCGGCTTTATACGGCTCACCCCACCGGTCACCCGTCACGAAAATAGACCTCTACCTACGCTTACTTACTACGCATCGCGATGTCAAGATATATTTGTGGTTGAGCGGTGAGGTGAGCTTAAAACAAGTTACAGAATAGGGGGCCAGTACATGTACGGTTGTAAACCTACTGGTCGATCACGTAATGCATGCTAGCGCGGAAGGTAAAATCTGAATGTCGCTCGTTCGAAACGTTACGTGTTTACCCCTCTAAACAGAGGATGAGCACGTAACTTTTCAAACATACGTGAGGATACTCCAACTGTTATTTTCCCATACAAGTGACATTTCGATTTACCTGACGCGCGTACAACGCGTTACGTTAGGTAATCGACTAGCTGGTAGGAATAACCTAATAGGATCGGCTCTAAGAGATTTTTTGACAGGGAATGCAATGCAACTGCCCATCAATTCAGTAGATAGATACGATAGAACTCGTACCAGCGGATCTCTAAACGGCCTGTATAATCCCCGGGCCGTGTTATAAAGATGTCAATGTTAAATAGTTTGTAAAATAATAACGCCCACGAGTAAAAGTATGATGGATGTAACGGCGACGCATTATGCAAACGATACTGGCCACGTCGCGGTGCGAGCAGAACACGCAGTATAATAACTTTGATCTGCATTTTCTTAGCCTCGTTGTGGACCTATTAAATTCAATTAGCCTAAATTTAGGCATTTTCAGGCCTAATAGCCGAAATGCTTAACTTTTCATTATAAAATTGAAACCAATTTTGAGACTAGTAAATTCAACATTTATGACTTACTTATACCTACAATAGGCATGATGCCTCATGTTTAAATTGATAACGTAGCTAAATGGATAGTAAACCATCGAATTATCGTAATGAAGTATAAATTATAAAATATAATTAAAATCATAAAAAGATATAAACCTTGAAAGTTTAGAAAAAATATGCATTTTTTTATTGTCCAAGAGTAAATTTAAAGCAACCAATTTCTAATCATTACGCTTTTATAGAAACAAAATTGTATGACAACTATATGTTCTTAAACGCAGTATTTCGCGACCGAAACAATAATTTACCTGATTTTCCATACAACGATTAGTACAAATCGAAAACATGTCAGTTGTGACGTCATACCTGTGTGTCTATCAATATGAAGCGTTTTGCACTGCCGCCAGCGAGGTCAATCTTTGTCTCAATTATTTGGTATTTCGTTCTATAATTGTAGTTGCTCCCATACAAACATTTGTTCCTCTCCAAAAATTGGTTCGAAAGATATCATAAAAAAATCTTGTCATCATCCCTATTGGGTTAGCTTTGTTTAAAACTATCCCCAAATTAATAATAACACAGGTTCCTAAAATATATTTAACATAGTGACAGACAGCCAGTCGGACAAGGACGCACCATTAGGGTTCCTTTTTCACTTTTTTGGTTCGGAACCCTAAAAAGATTGGAGTTTTATATTTCATCATTTCAGTATTTGTATGCTAGGGATTTCCCGCTGATGTTATCGACTGATGGCCATTTTTGAGATGATATTATTATATATACAATATCCGTCAGTACTTTTAAGGTAATATTGGGACAAAGTCCGCACGTAACGGTTAATCGAACTTTCATCTTCATTTGCACAAACCACAATTAGAACAAAAGGTAAATCATGCCACACGAAGCAGTCATGGATAATTAGAATTTTATGAGTGCACACATTGAATATGTAATGCAAGTTTAATGTTCCTTGTTGACGTCAATGATAACTCAAATTTAACAGTTTTGTAGACAAATTAAGCTCAAAAATTGTTACGTTACCCTTATCAATTAACGAAGCAAATACATTGAATCTTCCGACGTTTTTAATTTATAATTGGGAAAAACTAAATTAGAAGTTGCCTTTGCGTAGACCTTAAATATGTTTGAGGCTACCGACACCAGTTCATTTCGTCGTAAACTGAACAATTGGAACCTGCATCAGACATTGCTACAAGATGCGCTCTCAAACGAAACTTAAATCTACAATCTCACTGTTTCTTTCACTCGAACTTGTCACCGGCGAAAGTGGAAGAGACAGCACTAATGATGTCTGCGAAGCCGAAGGGTCAAGTTAGCACTTACTTATCGTATCCTAATTTGATTTCCCCGTTTTAGTATCGTCCCTGTGTGTGTCGATGTCGGTTTAGAATGGCACGACCACTCCTCCATTAGGCGTCGTAAAAGATATGGAAATATGGTTGAAGTGTGTTGTGGGCGACAAGCTATCTACGTGTCACTGCGATATAATATTTTCTTGCCTGAATACGGCGGGGCCGAAAGGATGGGATATGTTTTGAGCAGTCTATTATGTTTGTATTTTCGTGTGTTGCACCCAGTGAGTGTTAAGATTAACCTACTTAATCGCGACTAACGAGCTACGGTAGCATAGTGGTTCAGGCATGCGGCTGTCAAGCGGCGGTCGTAAATACGGAATATTTCCAACGCTAGGAGGATGATGATGAATCGCGACTAACGATTAAAAATGACGATTGATCAATCTTAGTCGTAAGAGTTTCGACTTTAGTCACGATTAAATTAATCGTGGATTAAATACGAGCGACTAAATCTTTAATCGATTGATTAATTAGATTAATTTTCTCTCGATTGATATTAGGGATGAATAAGCGCTCTCGCTCGTAAGATACATCTTTCTCTTTCTATTTTGCTACCTGGGCTTCATCTAGGCCGTAAACCTTTATCTAGGAGACCCTTAGAGTACCTACTGCACTGTAAAAACCATCTTGTGTTACTGGAACAAGTTTATATCACACATCATACCTACTAGAATGATTTCCAAGTGTACAATACATGACAAGACATATTGGATTTTTGTAACGTGCTGTGTTCCAATTTTTTATCGAGATTTAATCGTGAAATTTATTTGATTAAAATGACGAACAATAATCATCGAACTCTGCGACGATTAAATTTTGTGACGATTGATTGTTTAATCGATTAATGCCCATCTCTGGTTCCACCGTAGCGTTTAAGATACTGAACCTGTATCAATCGATTGGAATTTATGCTCCTGGTGACCTAGGCTACCTTTTGTGTGTGTGTGTGTGTTTTTTTCTGTTAGTTTTCCGTAGTCGGGATAAAGGTTTTTTAACTGTTTATACTTGTTCAATAAGAATGCGAAATTTGCGTCTTAAATTGACTCACAGGAAATAAACCGAGCTGTGAATAAAGTGAAACAAGTGTCTATTGAGCGTAGAAAGCTGAATGCACAGCGTAGCTAAACGGAATCAGATTATTTTTAACCGATTAGACACTATCATTTTCTCGTGACTTCGTGTCACAAAGTTCGGGCGGAGATCCATTCCCAGCCAGAGCAAGTTTAGTGTACAATTGCTGATGACGTGGAAAGCGTTATAATATTACCTAAAGTCAAAAACAAACAGTGTTAGTGAAGAGCGTGAAGAATTAAGCAGCTTAGAAACATCTCTTTCTTAACCCTCTGCAACTGAGGTGGGATTCTTGTAATTATTGCACTGAGGAGTAGTCTGTCAGACGTGCATTTTAGTTGCTATTGTATTTAAAAATAATGATCTACTATAGATTTAAGTGTATTAGTCTTACTTTATAGTAATAAATAGAACCTATAAATGTTAATTTGATGGAATAAAACTCATAAATTAGTAAAATATTCGAAATTGTTTATAATCATCATAATATAGGAACTTTTGACACAGCTCTCTTTAAAAAACTTGAAACATAAAATCAATAATTATAACTTAGCTTCTTCTGGCATAAAATTAACAATAAAAAATAATCAAAATAATCCTTAGATCACTTTTGTTTAAATTCAGCCTTAAACCGCGTTTACAAACAGGCTACGCGTAAAGCGGCACGAGACACAAGTTGTCAAAGTCATAAGTCATAAGTCATTTATTCATTGAACAATGTACATTGTGTTTGAATGATTATTAGCGAAGAAACAGTTACAATTATTATAGTGATTCTATGTATGCATACACCATTTGATTAAAATTTAATAGAAGAAAAGAGATAAATGCTCTCACCTGAGCATAAACACTTCAAGCAACGCCATATTACGTTTGTTTGGATGTGTTCCAATTGCAACGTGAGCTTCGTCCCACGTATCAACGCATATGTCCTTATAGATAAAAAAAACACGATTGCCCATCTCTCCCAAGGTGTCCGGTTGTAATGAGTTGATGACCATATATACCTACCTTTACTGGAAAAGATGGTCATAGCTTAACTCTAAACTCTCTCAGTTAGTATGATTTTCGTTTTATTAGGGTTCTGTAGTCAACAATGAACCCTTATAGTTTCTGTCCGTCTTCGGCTTAGCTCAGTAACCATTATTACTAGAAAACTTTAATTCGGCATGGGTATATAAATCAATTACTCCTACAAAACAGAAGAATAAAATGATGAAAAAAAATTTTTTGGGGTAGGTTTTTTGGGGTAGGTACCCCAAAAAATTTTGGTGATGTAATTTTTTTCTCGTTAAACCCATAGTGTGGGGTATCGTTGGATAGCTTTTACAAGAATATTTTTCAAATTAGTGATTCGTTTGCGAGATATTGTGTTTGAGAGTCATGTGCCCCCCCCTCTCTTCCGGCTAAATGGCTGCTACTGGGAATGTGAAAAAAATCGTGGCAGTAGTACATACAATTAATTTAAAAGGAAAACTATCACGGCTAAGTAGGCATAACTAGTTACCGAGTTAAAGTCGACCAACTTAAAATGTACTTAGAAAGGCCAACTTTCGTACAAATTCGGCCAACGCAACCATTTAGTTGGCGCGCGCGTGTCGATGTAACTAAGAAAGACAGGCAACTACGGAACCCTACACTGCGCGTGGCCCGACACGCACTTGGCCGATTTTGTTTATTCTTAAGCACATGTCCTCGAATTCGGATTCTTATGTAGCCAACACTACACTGAAACCAGTCTTCGAAGAAGATGACACATAATATTTTTCCCTACTGCCGCGGCAGATTCTTTCGTTTACACACCGAGCTGTTTTTTTTTCTTGTCTTTTGTTCGTGTTTTTATGCCCTCCTTTTTTATACTCTTCTCTGACACACATTAAGCATTATGGCATACCGACTAAAACTAGCCAGTTGCCATCTCTCCTTTTATTCCGGGAGAGATGACCACACCTAAAATAAAAACAAGTCATGATACGACTAGCCAAAATCTGACCTTAGAAAAATGAGACACTCGCATAATTTGTAACAAATACAAAAAACAATTATTTTATGAAACTAAACATCATATCTACTTAGGTAAATAAAACATGAACCCTCAAAAAAACATTGACACTAGTCTAACTAAACAATCAAAGACGATTTTACTTATTTCGCTTACTGTTAATTGCACCCGCACGAAGCGACGCTTAAACAAAAACTCGCGAAAGCAAGACACTGGTTCTATGAAATATTTCGATGAGCCATCTCCCCCAGAATTAACCATTATGAGCTAAAAATAAATGCTAAATACTAAAATTATGCCTGAAATAAATACTAATTATAACATTTGGCGCAACGACCATGCGTCAAGGCCTCCAATACGAGTGCTCGCCGTGGCGAGAAAAAGATCGGAATCCACTGATCGCCAGCTTGATGGGCTGATGTGGTGGACGCAAATCTTCGCGAAATAAATGGTTTATCATTATTATATGTACCGACGAGGCTACCATATACTCGATAAGATAAAACGTCGTATTAAAGGTGTTTTTCTTTTTTTTTAATTTATTTATTCCTAAAACAGGTTACATAATATAAATTTAACCTTATCTGCCAAACTGCATAACAGTTTGTTGGCAGAAAATATGAACCCTCAATTATTACACTACGAAGGTGTTTATATATGTACCTTATAATATAAATCGTATAATCTAATTAGGTATATTGAGATAATACGTTAAGGCTGTTACGATAAGGCTTAGGTAAAGTAAGTGAGATCAGGGATCGGAAACCGGTATTTTTTGTATGGGAACGAAAACGTTATTTTTTCGTTATATATTTCTTTTCTTAATATAGTTATAATTATTTCTTTTCTAATTGGGCAATCTAATAATACGCAGTCGTTACCTCAAAACACAACTGCGGGCGTAGCACGGTTGCCATTTTATCACTTATCGTTGTGGTAAAGACGCCCATCACGCTCTGACAAGTATGCGAGTGCGAGAGTGACGGATGCCTTATCCACAACGACAAGTGATAAAATGGCAACCGTGCTACGCTACATATGAAGTATAAAATAGTTCGAGATATTGTTATGTGGTTATTTCGAGGTTTTTGCAAAAAACCGGTTCCGATCCCTGATTGAGATTAGTGAGTGATTGTATGAGTAGTTTGAAAGAGTTGAATCTCTCACTGAGTATGACCTGAGTATCCTACCCCCTCCTATCATATGGGTTGCAGTCCATGCTCCTGCTCTTTGCTTCTCCATCAACATCGCAATATTACCAGCGAACGAAAAATCATAGAATGCGAGCTCCTTACAAATTTCTACCCAAACACGTCTGCCTGGCATCGTTTTGACACCCCGCCCCCATCCCCGCATAATGGCAATGGCACTGATTCTGTGTGGCCATTATTTCGGCGCTACTTGTGGCCTCAAACGAACAGAAAGCTGCAAACCTCATTTTAAAGAACTCAAGGTCCTCACACTAACCTGCCTATATATTTTACGATGTCGCAGTCTTTGTCAAATCAAACTCCTCAGTGTTTCCCTTAAGGCAAAACATGAATTCGAGAAGCGTCCGTTACAGACATGCTATACAAACCGTGAGTGGCAAAAAAGCTTTGCTGAGAAGGAGTATACTAGGCATGGCTTCCAAAATATATAATTTCTTACCAGAAAGTCTAAAGAAATTTTAATTTGTCAATTTTTAAAAACAAATTAAAATTAAAACTTTTAGAGAGAGCATATTACAATGTTGATGAGGTTTTTTTAGATAGAAGTTTTCTACATATGTGAAATATGTAATAAAAATATTAGTTAAAGTAAATCTAATGCTCATAAAAAAAAATAGAATTAGTTTTAGGTTTTAGTTCTTGTAAGGCTCAACATTTGTACACCTTTCTAGGTCACAGCGTACTGTATATTTTTTATTCTATTGTCACCTATTATGTCACCTGTGTATCACAAATAAATATTTAGTTACTTACTTACTTACTTACTTGGACTGCTATGGTTTTTTCGTTCGCTGAATATTACCAGGTAGATAGATAGTTGACACTATCGTATATACTTGACACTAGCCTACCACTGCTTGGCAAATTATGATTATTATTTACTAGAAGTGAGGATCTGTCTAGTTTATTGTCTGTTGAGGTCACGAGGAGTCGGCCTTCCGTGTAACTACTTCGACAACCGCGGCCCAAGTGTGGCCACGACTGTAGATTTTGCGGGATAGACTCACAGTTGGAATATCGATCATTAGGCATCTTTGTATCCGCATCATTAATGGTGCAACGAAAACACGTGGATATTATCCTACTAATATTATAAATGCGAAAGTTTAGATGTTTGGATGTTTGGATGTTTGTTACTCAATCACGCTTAAACGGCTGAACCGATTTGAATGAAATTTTGCACGAAGATAGTTTATAGCGTGGATTATAATATAGGATAGTTTTTATGCCGGGTCCACGCGGACGAAGTCGCGGGCGGAAGCTAGTTATTACATAAATAATTCTATCTTTTTTTTTTCGTGGAGAAAACCTGCGAACCAGGTACCCAATCACCGGGGGATGACCGGGTTATGTGGTGTTTCTATCCACTAAAAACTCCACGGTGCCCTGCATCAGCGCTCTCATCCAGGGGACTCCAGGATCTCATGCTGAACGCACTGGAGCCCCCTTTGTGCCTCGCCACATTTGGCTTGGTCCTAGGGCAAAGAACATTATCACCTTCCCTGGGGTTCTGAAGCGAGTGCCCCAGCCCCCGCCAGAACACTGCGACCCCGATTACCCCCTTTAGTCGCCTTCTACGACAGGCGGGGGAGACCGTAGACCCACTCGTATTCTTGTCCGAGCCTACACGGTGTAAATAATTGTATCTAATATTTTAGGATTAGCGACTGAGGTGCCCTTACCAATATTGGTATGTCCTGAAACACTGTAAAGCGGTGTTTTTTAATTTTAAACAGTAGGTATATCGTAAGTTAAATCGCAGTTTTCCATTGAGTAGGTACACCTGTTGTGAACTTTTGCTCCGTTAACTAAAATATTAAAAACTCTGTCGGCATTGATGCTCTGCAAGTGTGAAAAACGGTTTATGATGAGACTATAACTATAACAAAGCCAAAGTACACACTCCAATTTTGCCGATCAAAATGTTCCAATTTGTTATAGAAAACTGGAAAGGACAAAGTGAGATACTTAACGAAGATTTTTGAAGTCGTGTGCTGTCAGAAAACATAGTCGAATATTGCTACTATTATAAGCGTCTTCTAGAAATAGGGTAGCTAGTATCGATCTATTAGTTATTCAATGTACATTATATTATTATACTTTCTCTCCGTGTCGTGAATGAAAAAGATAAAGCATTGTCTACAGTTCTATAACATTTATTTAGCAATGCAGTTTATGCAGTCTAATTCCTCATTCCATTGTAGTTAATACCTAACATTTTATTTAAAATAAATTTGGTTTTATTAGCTTAATCTATATAAGTAAATGTCACACTTTATTTTAATAGCAATTTGCTTTCTTTTTTAAGGCTGAATCTTCAAGCATTTGTATAATGTTCAGGGTGCATATCCGCGAGTTGTAAGCCAGGACAGTCTCGCTGCCGGCGCGCGCTTACTTAACCTATAAAAGTTGTAACAAAAGCTATTACCTGAGACGCGCAGACAATAGCCAGGGGAAACAGATGCTTCAGATTATAATTCAGGAACTGTAGGTACATTCTTCAGTTGTCTTTGACTAATCGTAATAGGTTGTACATTTCCTGGTCCTCTATAAGTCTATACTAATAAGAAAAGAGGTAATAACACCCGAAGTTAGGTATTTTGATATGTTTATATTTTGAACAGTACAGACTTCCCTAAGAGATCTCTGTATGGGGTCGACTTAACTTAGTCAGTTTTAACCCTACCAAGACACAGGTTTGCGCGTTTACCGCGAAAAAGTTAAAGTTTGTCGAGTCACCTCGTTTTGAGAGCACTCCCATGACTGCCGCAGCCAGTATCGGAATCCTTGGGGTCAACATTTCGAGTGAAGTCCAGTTCCGCGGCCATTTAGAGGGTAAGCCTAAATTAGCCTCAAAAAAGCTCGGTGTGCTCAACAGATCGAGACAGTATTTCACACCGGCCCACCGCCTGCAGCTTATAAGACGCAGGTCCGCCCACACATGGAATACTGTTCTCATATATGGGCGGGGCACCCCAATACCAGCTTCTCCCTCTGGATCGCATCCAACGTCGAGCAACTCGAATTGTCGACTGCCAGCTTATTTCGAATCGGCTTGACTCCTTGGCGCTGCGTAGAGATGTGACCTCGCTCTGCATTTTCTATCGCATGTATAACGGGGAGTGCTCCAAGGAATTGTTCGGATTAATCTCTGCCGCTTCTTTTCGCCATCGTCCAACGCGACAACATTACCATCCTCACCACTTACATGGTTGGCAGTCCTCAACTGTGCGCTTCTCCAGGAACTTCCTGCCTCGCACAGCTAAACTGTGGAATGGATTGTCGCCTGCGGTATTTCCGGACCGAAACGACCTTCAAACCTTCAAGAAAAGAGCATACTCCCATCGTATAGGCCGGCAACGCACTCACAACACCTCTGGTGTTGCCGGTGTTCATAGGCGGCGGTAATCGCTTACCATCCGTTGATCCGTCTGCTCGTTTGCCTCCTATAATAAAAAAAAACATTTTACTTTTTTACACGGTGTTTTTTTAACCTTCTTAGAGCCGAAGCCCAGTTAATGTATATATTACAAAGAACTTAAAAAAAGTGTTTTTTTTGTACATATTACGTTGTATACATATTCTGAAAAACCTAACCGGACATGAAAAATAAATAAAGCGGTAATGTCTGTGTATTGTAAGTTTGTATGTAGGGGGCAACGTCCGAAAATACTCATCCGATTAAAAAAATCACCAGTGTATACTCACTAGTGAATTTTTAAGAGCGTACACCTTTCGAATAGACCTTTTTCTTCTCGTGGCGTAATACTTGGGCGGAGTCTCACTGGCAGCTAGACTACCATAAAACCATAAACAACAAACGGTAACCAAAAGTAGCTATGCCCATGTATCACTGGTACCCAAGTTTACTTCCAAGTAAGTTTCGAGTGACAAAGCTGTCAGCAGCAGCTGTTAACACAGACGCCGCCCTAGGATTATCCGCGGGCACGTTTGAATTATGCTCACACTAGTGCACCACTAAATTGTATGCATTTTACCATTGTGTTTTGTCTCTGGGATAAATTAAGGATTCGTATGTACTTGCACATGAAGGCGCTGAAATCCGGCAGGAGGTAGATTTGACCTGACGTATTGTTTAGTTACCTAAACTTTTTTTAAAATTTTGTAACTTCTTGAACTATATAATTGCTGTTGCATGCATGTTATTGGTGCATTATTTCCTTGTATCTTGTCCCTTTCTTACGACCTTAAATGTCAAAGTAGATAAAGATTAACGAATTTTAACGGCCCGTTGGTTAAAATAGGTTTGTAGAACTTTTATAAATACTGGTATTTTTAATTTGTTACATTGCTCTATTATTTACGTGCAGTTATAGGAAATAATCCTTAGTTTTTGGGTATCGGTATGGTGATAAGTTAAGTATTTTTTTTATCGAGATGACAATATTTGGACCACAGTTGAGTTACATACAAATTATATGTTGCGCTATGAGCATTGAGGCTAACTTTAGGTTATGGAGTACGAAGATATAAATAAAAAGGGTTAAAACAACTGATACGAGAGAATATATGGCCAAGTGGGTTAAATGAAAACGTTCGATTTATATGTTTTACCTGCTATCACAGTCTATACATATATTATATGCATGTAGCTTGTAAATCGCGAGGTCAAAGTAACGCGAGGATAAAATGAATAGTAATGATTTTATTAATTAATAAATAAGGTCTGGTTTTCCCACTGGGTTGGAAGGTCAGATGGTAGTCGCTTTCGTAAAACTAGTGCCTGCCAAATCTTAGGATTAGGTGTCAAAGCGAACCCCGCGGGCTCCTTTAGGGCACAACCGGGAACAACGCTAGGGGGATGATGATATTGGTATGATTTTATTTGCACGCTTTCCTTTTGACACTATTCACGAGATGCATTCTATCTTTTAGGTTCACAGCGCGGATGTGACACCCTGGAGTTAGGCTGTACGCCTGTTTGCCATCGCCGAGTATGGGAGCGTTAGCCAGGGCCCCACGCCGCTTTTCGGCCCGCCTGCACGTTAGTACAAGACGACGCGCATGCCGTCTCTTTCTAATTGTTAAAATTAGTAAGACGGTGTGTCCTATGCTTGGACCGCGTAGAAGAAAGCGAAGGCGTCAAATGTTCAAATGTCAATACGTCAAGTCAAATAGACGTCAAAGCTCTTTATGTGATTTAGTAAGCCTCATTACTTCATTAGCATCATTTATTTTACGTGCGAAATGAAACGAAAGAAGTGTTTAACACAACGCCTAACCCTCCAAAAACACACACATTGCCAAAATATTATCTAGGGAGCAGAGCTTTGGTTATCATTTATTGCATGTATTTAATCTACAAATAAATGTACAATGTATATCTTATTACCAATAAATGATGTCTATGTCTATGTCTATGTCAAGTTAATCAAAATATCTAAAATTTATGACTAATCCATCGTAAAAAAGTTTATTTTAGGAATGAAAACCGCAAATAATTCCTGTCTGTAGTGTCGGGTTGTAATAGCACTCCCGCTTCTCCCCGTGGGTGTAGTAAACCTCGACTACAGGAACGGGTCTTGACGGGTCTGTGGTTAAGGAGGAGCAACACCTTGGTGTTGTGGGCAATAGGCTGGCAACCTGTCTCTGCAAAATCATATTTTCTCCGTTTCTAAATCCTCAATTGCTGGACGGAAGTGACATTGAAAATTGAATTTAAAGCTATGCTTACACCTTCTGGGAACACGAACGTGAATGTATCATCATCATATTCAGTCGAAAGACGTCCATTGCTGGACATAGGCCTCCCCCAAAGAGTGCCGCAATGACTGGTTCTGCGCTACCCGCATTTAGCGGACTCCCGCGACTTTTACCATCAGTCCAAGTAGTGGACGTGAATGTATATTCTTCTTTCTTCTTTTACTTGTCCTGTTCCCATTATTTGGGGTCGGCTCACCTAGTTACTTTTCGCCAGGATTGTCGATCCTGGGTCGTCTCTGATGGGATTTGGGCTTTTTGTATATCCCTCCTTACAGTAGCCAGCCATGTCAGTCAGGGTCTTCCTCGTCTCTTAGGCGGGGGAAAATATCTAGCACCTTTCGAGTCATGTGTTCAGGTTGTCGGCGCATGTTGGTACCTGCGTTGTTGTGGTTCTTATTTGTGCCTCTGTTATCTTTTCGGGAATAGGTTTCATGTGAAAGTATGTGTATATACAAAATTGACCAGTAGATAATTGGATGTAATTTTCCTAATTGGCAAGTTATTAGCGATTGAATATCCTTTGTGAGTGACGCGGTCGGCGTGGGCGCACCTCCGATGCTGCCCATTGCTCGACATGCTTCACAATGCCGATAACTCAAGGGTTGCCAGTATTGATGATGGTTTACTAACGGAATCCATAATTTTATTTGCCATAAATGTGACGTTGGCCATAACCATTATAATTACCACCCCCACCATACCACCAACCATACTTAGGATGGTTATGGCAAACGTCACATTTATGGCAAATACAATTATGTAACCCTAGCAGCCCGCCCTAAGCAGTTTACTCAGAAACTGTTTTTTTTAGATTTGGTATAAAACAGCCCTAAACTAATCTGGAAGGATTTATACAAAGTTTATTAATATTAACCTAAAAATATTACAGTTTTGGTACTCGAGTGGCGATCACGTACACCGTGACTAAACGACTTGACTGTATCAATATTAAATCTTACAAAATATTGATGACCCCACAACATAATTTGCTTATTATGCTAGATTATCAACCCTAACAGTGCGTACAAATGTAACTTTCAACCGCTTTGCTTGCGCAACGCTCCACAGGTGTGGTGTATGCATGTGTGTGTACAGTCCAGACAATGACCTTTTTGTTTGTTTTGGACCTTAATCCTTTGTAATAAGGCGTAACATATGCATATCTTTGCCAGCCCTACAATACGAGATAATTCTAGCTAGGATAATTGGAAGAGCTTTATCTCAAGGTTTGTATGAACACGTTTTTGCCGATTTCAAATCTCTGTGGAGTTCCGTGGGTAATTGAGACTGATTACCATAAAATACTGAACATACCTTCATACCGGATTCGCTTACCAGGAATGATAAGTTCTAAAGTTAAACATCTAAACAGTTAGGTATAATCTTTGAATAAAATCTATTCTGATTCTTTGAATGGATACTCTACAATACTAACTCGACGACATATTTAGTTTACAATGATTATATAAAGCATATGAAGCTGACGGTGGCTAGGTACTATCGACAACACTGCAGCTAACTGACCAACCGAGCACTTTATGTGCATTGTAATAAGGTTCTACATAAATACAGGATGGTCACTTAACTGTGTTGGCGTTTTTTACAAATCCCGGTATGGTCAAATATTCAGTTTAAGTAGGTTAGGCTACGTGTCCAGCTTGACCCTACCGCGAACTAGCAAATACAAACTAATATAAATGCAAAAAAACCTGTCTCTCCGTTTGCTTGTTAGGTACGTTGTTGTGTTGTTTTGTTTTATCCATAGGCTACCTTTTATACCGAACGTCAAAATCATCTTCTTATGACTGGTTCCAATCAAACAGGAATAGGGACCTAATCAAAAAAAGTGAAAATTGCATGGAAAAATCGCGGAATAAACCTTATTCTCGTTTGGTCAAATTGCCACATTAACAATGAAAATCGCTTTTGCATAGCACATCACAGCGGCAAAAGCTAGTGTTATATTTTTGACACCATATACAGCTCTAACAGTATCAGACAAGGCCCCATTATCCTGTCACCGCGCATGCGCCACGACGACTCCGTAACGAGAACTTAATTCCGAACCTAAAGGAATCCGTGCCCTTTACCGGCCATAATTATCGGTATACCGCTTTTTAGGCTCGTTAACTTGTAGGGAATGCCCGACTAGTCCGTTACGCAATTTATTAGGTCTTATTAATAATAAATAGGAACTAGCATTAAGCTGTGGTCACCGTAACCGGTCACAATATCTGAGGCTCAAGTATAAGTTTTACCGGAACAAAACTTTACGATCGCGTTTGCGTTTTACCTTCCATTTGTATGGGATTTGGCAGCTAAACGCAAACGCGGTCGTAACGTTTTGTTTCGGTAAAACTTATACTTGAGCCTCGTGCAACTTGTGTGACGTCACATTAGCGTTCTGGGTACGGTGCGAAGAGCGCATAGCGAGTGCAGGACATGGGGTTGCAGGAGAGGGGTTGCATTCAGGGGAGGCGGACATATATTTTGACCGGGTTGTACAACTAGTACGTATATGGCAAAAAAGAGTAGAAAATAATAGGGGCGCCCCTATCGCCATATGGCAATACGAATAGTACGATCTAGAGATTTTGATACTTCACTTTTTACTAGGACATTATTTAAATTTGGTTCCTAATTTAGAAAAATGACAGAAATACATATTAGTATAGACATATAAACTTATAAAAATTACCTCTATATAATGTTTAAATACAAGTTATGTTAACTAATTTTATTAATTCGTACAATATACAGTTTCTTGTTCCTCCAAATATTGCACTTTGGTTACAGTTACACTTAATTAAAACACTTAAAATTCATCTAAGTAATATATTGCAAGGTACCGAGTTGGTTTTATGTAAACATAACCTCTAAAATGCTCTTTGTAAACAAGACCAAAATTATAAATATACTTACTGTAATTCTAGTGTTAGGAATAAATAAAATTAATATAACCATTCATAATTTAACACTTATTAGTAGTCTACAATAATTAAAAACCTGTGCTTCCAGCAGCTCATCTATAAACATTGTCCAATTCCGACGAAATGATTCCGGCTTGATATTCCGCAAGACATCGCTGTGTACAATATAATACTATACTACATAATGTATGTATACCGTAATGTATACATACATTACGTATGCTTTTATACGTGTATATAATTACTTCCCGAGCGGAACCGGGTATTGTCTTGCTCATTGTAAGGAATTTTTGTTGCATTTGAATGTTAATAAATCCGCGAAATGTAACAAATGAGCGTTTCTCAAAAAAAATGCCACTATTATTAATTGTACTTCTATGAATTTTTTGTTAACTATTTCCACTCAGAATCAGGAGCACTTTCGACCCTGGTAGGAAAAAAAACTGTCCCAAAGATATTTTTCCTTTTGTGTTACCATTTACCTTACACTTTGTATGGTGGTAACACAATAGGAAAGTGCAAAAATGTATGGACATTTTGGGACACTTTTTTTCTCCTATTGGGATGGAAAGACATCGTGATTTTGAGTAGAAATAACATAAAAGTTGCAGAAAATCTCCGAAAAAATGTAGTGGCATTTTTTTTGAGAAATGCTCAAATACGGTAAAATTGTTATTGTTGTTGTTACAATGACAATACATATGACAAGTTTCATGAAGTTACCAGCACGTCTATCATGCGACGGCCGCGACATATTCTCGATTTTTCTCGCACTATATCTCTTGTTCCTAGTGTTCTATAATAAGAAAGAGACGGATAGTGCGAGAAAAATCGAGAGAGCTCGCGCGCCGTCGCATGATAGCCGTGCAGGGTCGAAAAAAATTAGTTCCGTTTATAGACTTTTTGCCAAGTGATGACTGATGTTGTATTGCAGCAGTTCGAGCGGAATACAGACGTACTTTTCAACCCAGTAAAAGTCCAACAAAGGTAAGTCAACGCGAACGAAGTCGCGGGCAAAAGCTAGCATTGAATCCATAAAATGGTTAAAATGTAATAATGAAATGTTGTTAATTAAGTTAATCGGTGAACTCACAGTAATGTGGACGGAGCTTTAGGTTACTTAGGTTTGTGCTTAGGTTCGAAGCTGTGACATCCTCTGAAAAGTGGGTATAGAATAAGTCTCCTAACGGCGTGTAGGAGGTTATATTTTTTCTAATTGCGCTACGACGCGCCAACGCTTCTATCTGAAGACAAGTGTGAAGGTTTTCCGGTCTAAAAGTTGATCAATAATATTCTGAAAGATGTTAGCATGCAAGATAGTACGAAGGTGTTGACTGTAGCTTAAGTACGATTGAAGATATCAGGAAGTTGGAGCCGAAGAAAGTAAAAATGCTGACTGGTATTTTCACATGGCGCTGCCGATGAAGGTGAGTAGAGATGTTGCTCGAAGCTTGTAAAGATGTAAAAGAGTAAATGAGAATGAATTTGGAAACCCGGCCGGCTATTCTTATGCGCGCCCGAGTGTCCGTAATACGTGGGAGCCTAACCCCGCGATACGTTTGAATAAGTAAGCAATAAGTATATTTATACAAAGCTGGCGTGAGGAGCGGTCATTGTGGCACTCATTGGGGGAAATCTATCTCCAGCAGTCGACGTCTTTCGGCTGATATGATGATGATGATGATACAAAGCGTAGTAATATTTATCTCCTTATAGCGCTCTCTTGTAGTGAAGAATTCCTGTATTGTATATGGTAAACTCGATCGCTATCTTGGGTTCATGGTGTCAAGCTAGTAGCCCGCGAGGTACCTAGCAACAGATTATCGTGACTAATGCACCCCCGTACGATAACTTGTGAGAAGGTTCAGAATGTTGTATCATGTAGCCCCGTGGACGTCAGCTGCGGCTCCGCCCCGGTGGGTTGACCAGCAACAACCTCCAAAAGTAGTTAAAAAAATTGCCACTTCGCTCCGATTCATTTTATCATCAAATCATAGTTAATCCAATATCATGACGGAAAAAAAATCGGAGGAGTACCTACAGTGGAGGAAAACCCGTCAGCGACACACGGACATGTAAAAATAATATATTTTCCAGTCATTTACCCTCAACTGAAATTTTGTCAGATGACAGTTTATATGGTATTATACATAAATCAACGCGTCAGCTGGTTTTATTGCGGTGGAAAACTCGTCAGCTGATGCCCTGAAGTTTGTAACGCTTGCAGAAGAAGCCAGACCGGATCATCTATCGCGTATTTAAATGTACGCATTGTTAGCTGATTTATTTAATTAACTACAGAATCATAACAACTATATGCTTACGACATATCTTAATTAAATAGAGATGTTCGAACATGAAGCGTATTCATTATTAAATTCAGATACATGGCGTAAAGCAGAATCCCTGGATTTAGACCTATACTGCTATATATATACAAATATACTGTAAACTGCAGACGCCGGTTAGTCCGTCATACCCGTCCTGGTCCCTGGACTAGGCGGGATGCGTAAGTGCATTTCCCCAACGTTAAAAAAAGGTATATTTAATTTAATATCTGAGTATTTATACAATAAATTGAACCCAATGACTGCCTACCTCAATTAAGGCATGATTTAAATTTTCCTCCTTTGTTACCATTTTTTTGATAATTTTACCTCGCGCTATATTAATCCCAACGACAAATGAATCAATACATATTTATATAGTCAGCGTCCCTAATTTTAGGTACTAGTAACAGTAATGCAGCCAAGTGACAGTCTAATTAACCACACGTTATGTTATGATTGGCCGGAGATTAGCGGCCTGATGTCGTGGCTCGATAATGGCCAATTCTGGATCCATCAAATTCAGTACACATGATTGCTAGTGAGCAATATAGTAGCTATATGCAATATTACTGTGAACCAGAGAGACCTGGTAGAATTTGGTGAAATGCAACTTGAGCGCAACTGCAGCCTCACTACCCTGTAACCTGTTTAAAGCTCATCTCAACGCTTACACACAAGTATGTCTTGACGCCGCGATTCGTAGTAACTAAGCGTAGGTAACGCAACTGCAGCCTCACTACCCTGTAACCTGTTTAAAGCTCATCTCAACGCTCACACACAAGTATATCTTGACGCCGCGATTCGTAGTAACTAAG
Source organism: Epinotia bilunana (assembly GCA_947049275.1). Lineage (NCBI taxonomy): Eukaryota > Metazoa > Arthropoda > Insecta > Lepidoptera > Tortricidae > Epinotia > Epinotia bilunana. The sequence goes on along the minus strand of OX346275.1, from coordinate 7,283,337 downwards.
GGAAGGTAGAGGTCTAGTTTCATTAGGGGATACGGGTGGGGTTAGGCCACAGTTAGGCGCAATCAGCACGTAAAGAATAAAACCCCTATAAGAGACGTATGAGAAGAGAAGAGAAGAGAAAATTTATTATTTACCATGTACAATTTGATCTTATTAATAAGTATGTGAGTTTCAATGGACACCAATTCGGGTTCAGCACAACGTCATCCCATTCATATTTGGAGCAGCCCAACACTCTTTTTGACTTATATTAATGATTTAACCAATATTCAGCTTCCAAATGGCTTATTAATCTCGTACGCTGATGATACTGCGCTTCTTTTTCACGGAGACAGCTGGGAGGAGGTATACGCTTATGCTGAATCAGGTCTGTCTAAAGTAATAAAATGGCTTCAAATTAATTTACTTTCATTAAACATTAAAAAAACCAATTACATTACGTATTCTATTCAAAACAGCACTCAGCCTGATAGAACTACACATTTATTAAAAGCTCACACTTGCTCAAATCATTTGACAAATAACTGTTTGGATGCGGGTGGCGCAGGACCGGTCACTTTGGCACTCTTTGGGGGAGGCCTATGTCCAGCAGTGGACGTCTTTCGGCTGATATGATGATGATGATGATGAAACTAAACTAAAGCGCTGTGACGACTGTGGGACCCCTTTTTGTCTCTAGCTGTCAACACAACGAATCCTCAAATCAATTAAGGGTCGGCAACGCCCTTGTGATTCTTCTGGTGTCACAAGCGTCCATAAGCAACGGTGTCGCTTACCATCATGCAGGCCGTATGCTTGTTTTACACCATCGAGGTAAAAAAAGGGAAAAACTTCTTGAATCTTTTTAAATAGTTTACATTAATACTTTTTTGTACGTTCCAGAAGTGTCCCTTTTTAAATGGTTTAATTTAGCTACAATAATTATTCTAAGGCACTAAAGTTTCATACATTATCCCGAAACCAAAATGATATTTGTATTTCGGCAATTACATTATCAAGCTCTATCATTTTTACACAATTTTAACAACAAGGTGTATGTATTTATTATCTATCTCACGAAAAAGTAATGAAAAAAACTTACAACTTTACTTAACCCGAAACCTACTTACCAACGTACTATCTACCTTTACCTTTAGAAACAATTTAATTGCTTCGCACACAACCTTTATAATAGATTTGTCTCGGCGTAATGGCCGCCTAAATATGAATTCCTCGAATCCTGGGGAACAGCGTTGGCGTTTCCAAAATGTCCCACAAATGTGGTCTCAGCCTTCCCGGAGTTGAATAGTACGTCATTGACGGCAGTTCCAGTAAAATAAGCAACTGAAATTTGGGGCTAGCGTTCCAATATGTTTTGGTAAATACCATATCTGGGCCAAAATATGTCGAGAAAATACATGTTTAGGCCAAAACACTTCCAGTTTCGGTAAATTGCCGTGAGATTACATACATCCATACATACATAGATTCACGCCTTTATTCCCAAAAGGTTCCAGTGACACTTAGCATAGACGGGGATATAAAAGCCATGAGACTAGTGATGGGCGATTTCTACTTCCAAACTAAGTACCTACCTAATATTTTAAATTCTTGAGTAGGTAACTCTGTCTTGTCTGTCTGCTTATTACTGGTACAGACGAGTTCAAAGATATGTATGCACCTTATTCCATTGTAATAAGGCGAAAAATGTATACATATATTTGACGTCGACTGTACCTTTTCACGCTTATGTGTCGCCAGGACGCTTGGCTCTCCATACAAACGTAGTTTAGTTATCATTTTAAAACGACATTCTAGAATAACATGAAACTGGTGTTGTAAGTGTCCATGGGCGTCGATTATCGCTTACCATCAGGTGATTCGACTGCTCATTTGCCTCCTGTATTATAAAAAAAAAAAAACTGTATACACAACGTTATTCGCCATATCTAGGTCGCCAACTAGTTTATGTTGCTAGAAATTAAATGGATAAAAAATAGAGCGTGAATGATACAAAGGCTCTATAATTGTTTTTTTTCTGTTCTTTTTAGAAAAAACTTTTTCTATTGTATATTTTGAATATTTTCGTAATTTCGTATTTTTAAATAACTGAGAAGAACTGTTGACTATATTAAGTTGTAGGTATAATGTAATGTTTAGTCATACTTTAAGGAAATAAAGAGGCTGTATTACTCGTATTATATATTAAAAATTGATAGCTACAAAAATTATTTTCCGACCGGATTCCATTTTGTGTGTATAAAAAGTTTCATGTTATTCAAGTATGCCGTTTTAAAATGAGAACTATTCTTATTTATAAACTAGTGAACCGATTTAGATGAAATTGTTTTGTAAGCAGTTACTATATATCCTATTATACGAGAAATATTAGTATATATACTTGCAATCACGTTCTCGGAAACGGCTCTAACGATTTCGATGAAATTTGTAATATAGGGGTTTACGGGGGCGAGAAATCTAGGTAGGTCTCGTGTCTGGGAAAATTAGTTTTCTCTGTGTTCTCTATCTTCACCCGAGCAGAGCTCGGTAGTCCAGGCACTAGGCACAATGAAAGTTATGTATTGTTGTCTCAATCTAACTATAGCTGCATCTCTGTCGGTAGATGTGATAAATGCCGGTTGCTTTCTATCCGTAATTTGTTAAATATGTTTTAGTTACGGTATGAATTCAACAATAAAACAATTTTCTGTCATAATTCATTATTGTATGAAGGGATGACGCACATTTTGATGCCTGTAAATCGTGGTTCGATCTGATTTAGTATTTCCTTTATTTAATTTCTAATGATATCGTTAGTCCGATAAGTTTCTATATAAGATCTTTAAGGAATTGAGGAACAGGTTAAACAAACCTTCACACCTGCTAATTATTTCCCAGGTTACAACAAAATGCTTGATGATTGAGAACAACCTTAAGTCGATGCAGTAAGAGCGATATTCGAACAACGTGACAAGATTAAAAAGACAATCGAAAATATTAACATAACAATCTAAGCCGTTTTAGACACCAGCAATTCGCATTAGAAATTACCTTCACAAGATCCTCCCTCTTAACAACTAAGTGCGAAATGACACCTTGCTGCCATGTGATTAAGTTTAAACTTCTTTGAAAAGTACTGGGTGATAAGAGCTTCTGGCAATTACTTTCCTCGTTGTTATCATGTGACGTTTATTAGAAACAAAACACGATGGCGTCAACGTATTGAGTTACACAACGGCATTATGGATATTGTGTACGATACCAATTTAATTTTGCAGTCCTAAAAAGCGCTACTGTCGAACTCAAGTACTAGATTCATGTGAAGATATGTTGGTTCCCGTTTTGGCCGACTGTGCGGATATATTTGTAACAGATGTAGATGCAATTTTAAATAGGTAATTCTGAGAATAAGTAAATTAGGGTCTAATTCAGTCTGCCTGTAGGACCTGTTTCCACAGGATACAGTTTATTAATACTGAAAAGAGTTAAGTATTTGGTAATACATTTTTTGATCAATATACCTAAACTAGTATTAAGAGCCACGACGCGTAGTTGCAGTGTTCCTCCTGAAGTGTTGTGGACACCGCCCTATGCAACCCGAACTGAGCCAACTTGGACTGCGACGCAGCCGATTGAAATAGCGGTTGCCTGAAAGTGTTAACGCTGTTTATATAATGAGATGTTGTTTCAATTGAATACCTGGCGACATGGAAAAGTAGGTACCTAATTTACGGCCACATCTGATACATAGCAAATTACACAAGGAAGGCCCCTGACAGGACAGTTCAGGGCAATTTAACTGAAATATTTCCATATCAAAAGTGACATTTAGGTCTACCTCTCGCCTGACGAGACCTCTATCTAACCTGCCGCGCGTACAATGTGTTACGTGATCGACCTGCGAGAAGTGCTAAAGCTAAGAGCCTATACACAGTCGTCTGCTAACAAAAGTGTCATGTAAGAAAAATCGAGAGAGCTCACGTGCCGTCTCATAATAACCATGCAGAAATCAATGCCATATTTTCAAACGGAACATTTTGCAAAATCAAATATGTCAGTTTCGATCGATTCGTGATCGATGTGATTTTATTTCGTATTATTGTGACAGTAATGAAATAATACATTGTTATGTTCCTATTCACAATTATTTGATTCATACCGATTTATTTCTAAATTGACAGACTCCAATCGATTGAAGCAGTGTAACACTAAAATTAAAAAAAGTCGTAGGACGTAATTGTTCGCATACCGAGTTTTCAATGCTAATTTCTGCACAAAAAAGCCGTCAAAAAATATTACAATCACTTTATAAGTGCTAAAAAGAGCGTGCATGGAGATTGAACTTTGTTTCGTAACTCGTAAGCTATTGAAACTTTTTATTATTATTTCGATGAGCAGTGCCAATTTACGATATATGGGTGTCGGGATGTGTCAAAAGATCAGTTCCAAATCTCGTAGACTATAATTTAAAATAGTTGAATGCAGAATAAATAAGAAATTGTTTTATTTAGGTAAGTATTTTTGTTTTCGTGCTTGTGTTGTGATGGGTAAAAAAGTTTTTATGTAAGGTACCTACTTACTATAAACTTGTTTGTCTTTTGCATTTATATTTTTTATTTTATTTAGTCCGTCTGCCCGTACTCCGTAACTACCTTGGTCAAATTAAATAAACGATTAATTTATTATTTCATGAGAAATAGCAATGTTTGCAATGTTGACGTAATTGACTGTCAAAACAATATCCAGCCAGCTTAACAAGAGATAAAATATTTACTCGTTCATTTCATGACAAGTGTTGAACGTGCAGGGTGACCAAAAAATTTTTTTTTTATTAAAATACACATGCGTAGTTTATATATAAACTCTATAGTTTACATATAAACTACGCATGTGTATTTTATAAAAAAAATTTGCATCTATATGCAAGTCTAATAATAAGCACTAGGCAGCCACTATTTAGAAACAAAAAAAAGATTCACGATACAGAATTCTTTCTGTACTTACATTCTACACGGCCCGTGTCCCGTCGTTCCATGGACATAGGCATCCAATTGTTCTATACCAGAAATGAAATTGGTTTCAGATACGAAATGCGTAATCGAGCCTAAATCACTATCTGGCAACACTGCCCTACGGGTCCCATTACCTTCTGAACCTATCGCCTACGCCAAAACCGACCGTAATGACAACACGCCTTAAGACATTCTGACCCAAATTATCCTACTAATAACCACAGAAAAGACTCGAATGACGATGCTATTGAGGTTCAATTTTCATCGACAGCTTGTGTTATTTATAGCTAATCTGGCAACGAATTATGCGACTACTTATTGGGACAAAACTTTAATAAGATATATTACACATTAACATATTAACGGTGAACTTTAACGTAAAGCTGTAAAGCCGATTATTGAATGGAATAATCGGGTTGAGTTTAAGTATTTCGCGGTTTTCTTAAACGCAATTCGCCTACATGACCTTTAACAGTCCTTAAATACAGAGGCGTAAAATAACTGGGTGTTCAATGGAGATACGTCTTTATTGCGTTCAACATGTTTTTGTAAATTATAGCTTTTAATGCAGTTACCAGATGAATTAGTTAATTTAATCGCTCACTGGAGTGGTAATTTGATTTTGTGTTTAACACTCTGATATGAAGTACCAAATTAAAGTGCCACGGCGCACCCACTAAATTTCATGCCACAAAGGCGTAAGTGAATAAAATTTGCAGTAACACACGCGTCTTTTTGAAGCTACATAAGCAGGCGGTTTTTAACGTGTGAATTCCAACTTTAAAATCGTGTCATAGAGTATAAATTCCCTTGGCGTTTACAGACGTTCTCTGCAGCATTTTGCGTAGGTTATTTCGCAATCGTAAAGAGTAATGAGCTGAACCTAGGCTTTGAGATATAAATTTATCATCTAAGCGTTCTATCATGTTGGTTTCTATAAAATTAGATATACGTAAATTGCAATATATTTGCAAGAAGGCTCAAATGGGGTGAGTAATATTTCGTTCCCATCTGACTTTTAACATCTGTTTGTATCTATTTTTATTAAATAAAAGCTTTTGCCCGCGACTTCGTTCACGTTGATTTACTGTTTGTTGGACTTTTACTGGGATAAAAAGTATTCTATATGTTAAGGCTATACTCTATTTGTGTACTAAAATTAATCCTAATCTGAACATCCGTTTTTGCGTGATTTATTAACAAACATCTAAACTTTCGCATTTATATATAATATATATATATATACACATAAAAAAAATGGAAGTTGTAACTAACAATTGTAAATAATAAGTAGTTTTGATGTTTAATATCTCGATCGAATTCGCGGATTGATTCTACACAACTTAAGTTAGTGTGTTGAGAGGGGGAAATTTTGTTGTTATAAGTGTTGTTTGTTGTAAGTACTTACTAACTCTTATTAATTTATTATCGAAATATAGATAATAAAGGTGTAAAAACAAGAAAGAAATAATATAGCTTAAAATATAAAACGAAACACTACTTACTTATAATGTATATATATTGTCATGGAAATAAATAAAAACCGACCTATATTACTGGAAAGTTTCATTAAACACAGTAGTTGTGTTAGTGTGACAGTGTAACGAAAACAAACTTCCAAATATCCTCACAAACTTTTGCATTTATAGGATTGATTACTTACGTAATTATTTTATTAAATTTAAAGCATTTAATAAAACTGTTCTCTTTTGAAACGCTACAAAAATATTTATTTGTAATCGTAACCATCCTTAAATGTTATTTAAAAATTGCAAGTTCAAATAAGCAAAAAAAAATGGAATTCGGATAAGAATTAACTTAAAATGTCAAATTATGGTTTTAGATTGAGAACGGCACTATTTTGAGCGTTACAAGTTTTTAGTCCGTTATGTTCCATAGTTTTAAGTGTCACCTGCTTCTCTTAAAATTTAGTCAAATTTCACAGTGTTTATTTACTTTTTTTTTGCGCGTCGGAAGTGCTGCTTCTCCCTGTTCTGTGCTGATTCTTGCCAATTTAGGTATATTAGATAGAGGACGTAATACAGATTCATCAGTTCCTCTTAATCATATGTCCATACTTATTGTTCATAAACCTCATTTATTGAGCGTCATTTTTAAAATCAATCATTTCTCATCTAACCATAGTCAGATGCGCCTTTATTGCACTTCGTTTTTATGTTCCAATGTACTTCCTCCTAATCATGTCCATCCTTAATGTTTACCCCTCGTTTTTAGGGTCATTTTCAAAAACAATAAAGCCTAATCCGCTAGTCCTAATCATATTCAGATACGTCTTTATTGCTCTACGTACTTACATCTTTTTTGCGTCATTAGCGGATATCATTACGCCGCGCGGGAGGTAGACAGATGTCAATCAGGAATATTTAAACCGCATTTAGCTAACGACTTGCTTTGCATTACAATTGCGGCCGACGTCACAGTACACATATTATGGATGCTGCATTACTAAGTACGTGAATTATCAAATTTTCAGCCCTTATTTTTAATCTTACCCCCGGTTCCCACTTGTCGGCCCGATTTTTTATCGAATGTCGGCGCCTCATACAAATTGGTGTCCGACAAGTGTGAATAGCTTCATATAAAGTGTTCTGCCACTGGAACGACCGATTAAAATCCGGACCGACATCCGACATAGCTAGTGGGAACCAGCTCTTAGGGCACGAGGATGAGATCCGGGGCAGCGTATAGTATTTCATTGTTGATGATTTTTTAAATCAATCTATCATGAGACGGCCGCGACATACTCTCGATTTTTCTCGCACTATACCTCTTGTTCTAAGGGTTCTAATAAGAGAGAGACGGATAGTGCGAGAAAAATCGAGAGAGCGCGCGCGCCGTCGCGTGATAGCCGTGCATCTACTAAATGTACCATATCTCAACAAATAGGTATCTACTTCTCTTTGTTTCAATACCAGTTTATCTTCATTCGCACTATCTTTTTAAATTGTGCTGTGATTTGTAATCATAGCAGTGGAACGTAGGTATAACGTAGGCTGTACACCCACAACAACACAGTTTTTCTATTCTATTCTACTATATGCATAAGCTTATGCATGTTCTACTGCTTCGCACAGGTTTTTAAATCCCACGACGGTGGCAAACAAGCGAACGACCTGCCTGATGGCAAGCACACAACTGTAGCCTGTGGACGCTTCCGGCACAATAGGAGTCACAAGCGATTTTGAGGATTTGTTCTGTCGACAGATAGAGACAGAAATGCTTGGCTTAATTTAAAAACGACTGTTACTTACTGATCTGAATATCCTCACTGTACATGCTATATCTTAGCGAACATCGACTCCGGCGCAGCGCAGGTTACAGCATGATCAAAGGACACGCCATCTCTATCCCACCTATTGTTAATGAGCACGCGCAAGCGAGACAGCAACCCCATAATTTCAGAATGTCGCAATTCATGGATAGTTATCAAATGTCAACGCACGATACTGGTCCATGGTATGACTGAAATGCAAAACAGTGAAGGACATTTGAAATAATACACCTTTTGAAAGGTAAACATAAATAAGGTGAACAATAACTACTGCGCTTTAGCTATTTATTGTTGATAGGCTTTTGTTTTTCGATCATAAATTTACCTTTAACGCTATGCTTTACCGCTATTTGGGATTGTTATTTGAATCTCGTGATATTGCCAACTATCTGGTATATGTCAGTGATGTCACGAATTTTGCCAGATGTTTAATTGTTTATATAAGTTTTATTGCACCTTGAATAACACCATCATCAGTGGCATTTCGTCTATTAGGTACCGGGTCTTTACGGTTTTCGGCTCGGACAAGAATAGGTCTACGGTTTCCCCCGCTTGTAGAAGGCGACTAAAGGGGGTCATCGGGGTCGCAGTGCTCTGGCGGGGGCCGGGGCACTCACCTAAGAACCTCAGGGAAGGCGACAAACTTCTCTTTGCCCGTAGGACGAGCTAAATGTGGCGAGGCGCGAGGGTGGCTCCAGCGCGTTCAGCATGAGATCCCGGAGTCCCCTGCATGTGAGCGCAGGTGCAGGGCACCTTGGAGCTTTTAGTGGATAGAAATACCACATAACCCATGCAGTCATCCCCCGGTGATTGGCTAGCGGTTCGCAGGTTTTTCTCTAGAAAAAAAGGTCTTTCATGGCTGTGTAAGCCAAGATGAACAATAAAGTTTGGCATAATATTATATCTGGGGATAGCCAATGAGGCCTATTGATTGCTACGTCACTGTTCCTATTAAATCACGTTGAATTAGACCAGCTATCTGAATATCTTAAGATCTTATCGTCCCGTCGATAGAAATATTGTTGGGTAAGAATAAATCAATATAATTGATCGATGAGAAAATACTCCAATTCCCAAAATAATGACTGAACGTAATGCGATTGAATCGATTTGCAATGAATAATTTAATTTATGTCGAATTATGCTTAGCCTACCTGGGACTTACCCAGGTAGGCTAAGCATAATTCGACACCCTGCCTACAAAGCTGCCGTCCTGTAAGGACGAAGGTAAAAGCAAATACCTATTTGTGTGATGAGTATGTATATTGATTGGCTTCTGAGTCGTGAATGTGTTCTATGTATTTAGTATTTCATACATCGTCTACTATTAGATTCGCCGTCTTCGTTCATATCACAAGCTTTATTGAGCTTACGATGTGGCTAGTTCTAGTTCGAATATATTTATTTAAATTATCATTGTCATGTTTTGCGTGCTCTTCGAACGAGGATCTTCGTGTCAACATTTCACAGTCATTTCCTCTGGATAATTAGTGTAGATTACCTACCTCTTTATTGAACTAGGGAGTGAAGTGAACGAAGTTGTCGGTTTCACGTTACAGGTCGCATTTCTCAACGAATTCTCCTGAAATGTTGTGAGCCTAGTTATTAGTATGAATCAACCATCACTGACAACTCGGACGGCATCCGCAAGGCAGCTGTCCCTGTTGTAACAAGATCCGGGGCAAAGGAGGTATGGGTTCTGGATGCATGTAGTCTGCGCGAGGGTGCGAGGTGGTGAGTGAGAAAAGCACAGCTCTGGTGAAGTGAATACTCACCCTAAACATGGGTCACGACGAAAAGTGAGCGTGTATTAAAAAAAATGTGCGGAAAAGCTTTCGAACGCTTGATTTAGCCATAACTTATATTTTATTAATTCAATAATCATAATCACACTTTAACTTTGTCCCCACGCACAATTCCCAGATCTGAGCGGTTACCGTTAATGTCTATATTTGGCACCAACTGGCTTTGAATAGCCCATGAAATACTAACAAGGCATACCATAATTAAGGTTGTAACTTAATTAACTACAACATTTGATTTACTTACACTCCATTTAGCTTACTTGGAAAATGTATTGAATGCTATTGTGAGGAAAAACGTTTTGCAACTGCGGGTGTGTCAGCATTAGTTGGTAGTAACTCGGTATCAGGCTCGATTTGCAACTGAAATGCCAGAATAATATCTGTGATATCGAATGTCCGGGTCAGATGAGGGTTATCAAAGAACAATTTAGTGCACCTAGCGTAACTATTATGCGTTTCAGATGATTTAGAATATATTTAAACTTAACTTCTTCTTATTAAGAAATAAAAAAATAAACAAAATAAATAAATAAATATTATTCATCGTTTCACTCTTGAAAGAGTAGTCGCGGTCATCATTTTAGGTGTTGGTAGCAAGCTTCACAACGCGCCGTTTTCATCTCTGACAGACGCATTCCTTATGCTTGCTTGTATAGTGATGCATCTACTGCAATCTGTTCTGTCCATCTCATTGGTGACCTGCCTCGTGGTCTGGTGCCCTCGACCTTTCCCTGGATGATGGAGGAGCTACGTCTCCTCGACGACATATGTGCCCGAAAAACGCTAGGATGCGAGACTGCACTATGGATGATAGACGCTGCTTGATGTCTAGTTCCTTCAGTATGGACTCATTGGTACGAAATTCAGCCCAAGATACTCCAAGCATTTTCCTCCAGTGCCATATTTCTGGAGCATCTTCCTTCGCTCTACTTCACGTAGCATCCACGTCTCTACAGACGTCTCTCGCGGCGTACAGAAAAACAGGGAACACAAGCGCTCGAACAAACCGGATTTTCGTACTTAACTATAGTGTACTTACTAAAATGTAGTAAATGTGGCAGGGAAAAGGAGCCGTAGAAGATCACCACCCTGTTGGACCGACGCAGTAAAACAAATCTGCAAAGGGAACTTGTAAACGTCTATCCGGATGATCGAAAACCGATTGACCTGGAGAGTATTACAGCGCAAAGCGGCGATCGTGCAGTCACGACCCTCAGTCATGAGGATGCGACGAAGAAGGGAAAAACTAAAGTATGCCGGAGAGGGTTCAGGATGGGCGTTGCCGTCGGGCATCGTTGGGAGATCGAGTAAAGAGACTAAGACTTTGAATCAAAATGTACTTTATTTAATTATTGGGTATACTCGTATTAGCTTGCACTTCAAGGATACTGAATCGTAGCGTTGGATAGTTCCGAGGTGGGACCAATGCGTCCAGTCACTCGCGTGTCCAGCCAGAGAATGCCCGGAGCTCGACCCGCTCGGCTCCATCCTAGCGCAAGGAGTGGGGCTAGATGGGTAGATGTGACGTCAGCCACAAATCAACCAATCGTAGCCATTCCCACGCTGCGCTACAATTTAGTGTCCGTACTAATGACCATCCTGTCAAGTACGTACTACATCTGAGGAAAAAGGAATACCACAAAAACGATGGGAGGATGACTTATCTAATCAGTGGAGACAAATTGCGAGAAACATGGAGAGATATATACGGATGGAATTACAAAAAATTTAACTACACACAATTAGTTCTTCGTGGACAAAAAACGTGGGTAAATGCCAGTAAGTACATAATGCTGTAGATAAGTACTCTTACGAGTACAGTCCTCTTATTCATAAATTGAACTAACCACTGTTAATTAAAATAAGCATAATTTACTGACCATAACTTATAATAACAATTTACTTTAGATACATTGACTTCTATACTAGGCACAGCCTGCATCGTGGTAGGCAGGTCTAACACGTGAGTTACGCATATCATGCGGCTATTAAAAGAAATGTAAAAAGGTTTTTTTTTAAATATCGTTGGCAACCTCGTCTAATCTAACTAATCTAACTTTACAGGAGGCCCAAATATCTTTATCACCAAAAAAGACGGTTTGAAGTTGTGTAGGTATGTAAAAGTATTTTTTTCTTAAAAATGGCGTTCGGGAGTTACCAGGTTTTCTAGTTTGCTATTTAGATGTAAACGGTTTTTTCGAAGCATTTAACAGTTTTGCTATTAGATGCGTTCAGGATGTCACTACTTATATAAAATTGACAAAACGTGATTTTCGAATAAAACGGAGGTAGGTACGAGGCTTGCGACTTTAGCCGACAGTATGTTTTGCGCTTTCACTCGAATTTTAACGGTATTTTAGCTAAAACAGGCTTGATGCCACACTGAACTACGTGTTTTATCCCTTTCTCACACACTGGCGAACTAGGTCCCGCAATGATACATTCATCAGCCGAAAGACGTCCACTGCTGGACATAGGCCTCCCCCAAGTGCCATACCTTGCTATATACCAATGCGATTTATTAAGTTACCTGCAGGTCGATCACGTAATGCATTGTACGTACGTTAGGTAGATCAAAATGTCAATTTTTATATGGAAAAATGACAGCTGAATTGACTAAACGCGCGTTCGAAACGTTAGATACGTGATTACCTCTCTTATCTTCGCCACTAGTACGGTAAGAGATTATTTACGAACACATCTAGTGAAGCCCGACGTCGAAGTGTGACACATTTGAGAGGAAACAAATACATTTAAACTAACACTAAACGCAATACCAAAATGTCAATCATCCATTTGTTGAATTTGACGCAAGGCGCGTAAGGCAGAGACCCTTCGGCATACAGCCACTATTTAGGATCACTGTTAAAAATACTCTACAGAGACACTAAATTACCTCTTTTTTTCATCATAAAATAATTCTGTTAAACTTTTTATATTCGTGTTTATACATTTTGATTTATTTATAAATAGGTTTTGAAACATCGTATTTTAGTTTAATTAAACCTCCTTGCTAAAGCAAGTCATAAATTACTGACGCACGAGTGATAAGTACAATAAAAATAACCATTACGCCCGTGGGCGAAATATAGGCTATGCAGCTCTGTATGCCTGCGCCTTTACGAGCAAGTGAGATAAAAAATAATTACCAGGGTCCGTATTCCAGGAAAAATCTTAACGTGTTACGATCATACCATACCATCGCCATCTAGCGGGCTAACCATAACAACTTAAGTAAACAAACTAAACGAACTGGGGTGACAGTTGGACACAGACACAAATGTCAAAGTGACGGATTTAAACGGCATTTAACTAAAACAAGTCTCTCATAATTAAGGACATATCCTGAGTTCGACGGACGAGTGATGCATTCAATGCCTCGCCGATACTCCGATACCCAATCCTAATTGAAATCCAGTTATTGGTTACATACACCTTCTAATTACTGTCAAGCATTAAATTACAACCATAATTAATCAGAGCGAGGTGGGTTTCGCTTCATTTGCAGTGTTGTACAGTCGCATTATCTGGAGATAATTTGAAAACTTCGTTTGTAAGCCTTCTAAACCGCTGTGGTCTTAAAGTTAATTTTGATAAAATATGTACCAGCTCTGCTGCACTCCGCCTTTTAGACCTTAGGATATGACAAAATAAAACCAGCCAAGTGCGTGTCGGGCCATGCGCAGTGTAGGGTTTCGTAGTTGCCTGTCTAGGAAGTCATGTTTCATGAAAATCTGTTCAGCCGTTTTTGAGATATTGGACTTTGAAATGAAAATTTCGGGGATATTTCAACTTTTCTAAGTTGTAGTTATGTATTATAAATACAAAGCAACATGTATTTAGCCCAACCCTGTTAGTGAAAATTGACTAAGTTATAGTAATGATCTACAGGCAGGATCTATTGACCTGGAATAGGAGCAAGAAATTAAACGGTAGATTATTGAGTTAGTGAACAATTATTTCCAGGTGGGTTTAATTGAAAAAAGAAGTTTTTTTTAAAGTAAGTTTATGTGTAATTTTTACTCTTCTGGGGTGACACAAGTAGTTTTTATTTTATTTTAAAACAAAAAAAAGAAAAAAAAATCAAACCACAAAAATATCTTTTAAAAACAAAAATGCAAAAACTTTTATGGCTCATTACATGATGTTATCTCAAAATCTGCATTGACTGCTGTGCTGTGATCTCGTGGTGCCAAGATACATTACTTGGAGATCATAACTTTAGATCAACATACCTCCGGATAGAAAAAAAAATGGAAACAAGGGGTTACTAAAGTGCTCTAAGGAAGCGTCCTTTTAAATTTTTGCTCCTGTTACAGGCCACACACTGTATACCTACCATAAATTGACCTTTCATTAAATAATTTACTAATATTCCACTAACACACACACAGCAGGCGTACAGTCGCTTCGATTTAGCAAATGCCGTCTATCTAACCTCTCACCCGTGTGAAGGGGACTGTACCTATTTGTAATGAAACAAACCATAAGAGTCAATTCTGCGAAACAAAAGTAAGTAAAAAACGACTTTATTTTTTGGGACATAGGGTAGATTTTCGCTTACGTTGGTTTGACAGAGTTTGCTCTTCTAGTTTCGGGTTTGCTTTACCAATAATGTAGATATCGGAGCGCATTGAGACATAGGCATTCGAATAATAGTTAGATAATATCTTATGTTATGTTCAAGATTAACTAGACACCTATTGAATGATGGCTGTAGGTGCGTGCGTATTCGTAGTTACGTAATACTTACTTAACCCACACAGCGCCGATGACGATACACGTCATGCGTCAGAGCGCTACATGGACTTTTCGTTTCATATGGACATTAAGCTGCTACGGACTACGGCGTAGCGATACGAGCGTAGCATGTCGACAAATGGGTAAACAAATTATGTACCGTGTCCGTAACCATGACTTACATTTAGAAATATGTTAACATTTTGACTGCCAGGAACCCGCTCCGCGGGCGCCTACGCCGTAGTCGCTTTCCGCTACATACGAGTAAAACCACGGGATAGGCTACGAGCGTAGCGCGTATCAATTCTTGGCAGTGGATGTGTTAAGGCATTTTTTTATATTTCTTTCCTCTACCGAGGCCCATATCTAAAACCGTTAAGAGGGTTAAGAAATCACGGTGTCTTTGGAGTTTAGGATGGGAGAATACTACATAAAAAACTCCCAATAAGAAAAACAAAATGGTGACGAAGACGGTGATCGTGAAAAAAAGGGTTCAGAGGATTACTTAAAAAAAAAGGTCCATATATACTATTAGGTTCCAGTAACTACGATGAAACAATTCTGAAACGAAGCCGCATTCAGCAGGAATGAGGGGTAGCAGGACTAGAGACTTCAAAAAACGTTGTTTTCTAAAAATCTATCCTCATGAATCGACGCCATAGTTCCTTAGACCAACACCTATCTGATCAAGCCAAGCTTATGAGCGGCTCTCCTTATTATCATACATTAACTCTACTTATTCAATACACTTAGAGTGACTGACGACACATACCAGTGACATCTACGGATCTATAGGCAAGCCCGTAGAGACATTGCACAAAGCACTCCTTCGCTTACAAAGAAAGACTTATGTGCCAAGGAAACTTAGTGTCACTTACATCCTTTCGATACTAGTAATGTGAAGGGAATGGTCCTTTCATCTCCGTATCGCCGTATCTCGAGACATAACTCGGCACCTTCCTTAATAGATCCAATCGGTGACGTAAGAGCGTGCACTGTGTTAATTTGTTCCGCCGATATTACGACACTCGTGTTCGATTGCTGTCGATAATAGATGCAAGGGTTGAATAGATACGTGAGTCTTGCCTATTGTCATGACAAGAACTCGCCAGAACCAGCCAAAGTAGGCTATCTGTTCATTCCAAAAAAGAGATACACTGGGTGTTGATCTGAAATGTACATTTCGCATCGTTTTGACGCGTTAGGGCCCGGCCACATGTCCACGCGGCACCGCGGCGCACGGTGTAAAAACCCACGTTGCGCTGTAGGTTTTAACGCCGTGCGCCGCGCCGTTTCACGGTGACAGCGCCGTGCCGTGGGCATGTGGCCGGGCACTTAGCTCAATGCGACTGGAAGCGAACACAGGAACACATTGGAATCAATCCTCGTGATGCATTCACTGTTAGGGCGGGGAGAGGGTCAGCCATGCGCTGGAGTTGTGGGAGTTTGCGGTAAGAGATCATATCCCCCGATCGATGACAAGCACATCGAATTCATTGAGACATTGGCGTCCACACGATTGTCACAACAATGCTTAAAGTGAGGAATAACAGGCTTCCATGCTGGCGACAACACCCAGCCACCGACACGATTAAATTTTGGACGCCGCCCAATTTCAATCACCTTACGAATCTTGCATGGTATAAAGCACATTTCCCGTATTATCAATCTCTGCCATCGCGAGATAACTCATCCTGAAGAAGAACTTCTGAAGAGTTCAAAAAACGTCGCCCATAGTGATGTCTTTAACATGTCTCTAATGTATCTAATGTATAGTATGTTGAATGCAAATAAATAAATAAATAAACAGTTGTCAGTGAGTTTAACCCCATGATTATAAGTAGAAGTACTAGTTTCAACAAGACTCACGAAAGTGAATTCAAACTTTGGCATCTTACAATTTAAAATGTGTGTGTATTGGGCCTATATTAATGCGTTCCAGGTTTGTTGACTATCTAATCTAAAGAAGTAAAATCGGCCGGGATAATGATGATGTATAAGAGGTTAGAGGCCAATCAAAATCTCTTTGTAGACCTATTGGAGACTATTTGATTGTTCGCATCTATAATCATATGTCTCTAATCCAGGCAGTGCGGGTATCAGATTACAGTAAATATACTTGTTTATTTAACGATAGTGAGACTCCTGACCTGTGTGGCAAGCGCGAAATGTCTTCTTACTGCACTACTATGTGCGGCGGCTTTATTACCTTGGTAAAGGATCCTTCATGGTACGAGTATCTCGTCAATCGTCATGGGCAGTATGGACAATGTCTGAAACATTTCTTAATTTTCCTTAACACATTCACTGCCAAGAATTGAGTAGCTACGCTCGTAGCCGATCTCGTGGGTTTCCCTGTATGTAGCCGAAAGCGACTACGGCGTAGGTGCCCGCTAGCCGGGTTCCTGGCAGTGAAAGTGTTAACTGTGAAACATTTCAGTAGTAGAAAAGGTTATGGTTCATCGTCCTCCCAGCGTTGTTTGGCTTTGCCACCTGAGGGGTAATCACGTAACGTGTTCACATAACTGGTCATGCAGTATTAAACAAACACCTATTCACCTTAGGTATTACAGACAGTCCTCTCTGCAGAGCCTGCATGGAAAAGGAAGAGACAGCCGCCCACGTCATCCTGACGTGCCTTGGGGTGGCAGTATACCGGGCAAAGTACCTCGGAACAGCGGGGTCACTACCGGAGGCCATCGGCAACATAAAGGGCCTGCTAGGCTTCCTGGTGGAATTGGGCTGGCACGAATAATAGTAGTGCCAATACCCACACTCAAAATAGGCGCAGATATGACGTCGAGTTGCGGAAACCCAGCCAGCGTACACCTATAACCTATAACCACGTAACGTTTTGAACGCGCGTTAGGTAGAACCAACTGTAATTTTTCCATATAATACGTGACATTTAGATCTAACTGACGCGCGTACAATGCGTTACGTGATTGACCTGCAGGTCTCAAGATTTGGGTGGGCACTAGTTTTACGAAAGCGACTGACATATAACCTCCCAGCCCAGATGAAAAACTGAACCTTGTCGGAATTAGACCAGTTTCCCAATGTTTCACTAAGTTTCCCAAATGTTTCTGGCCTAATTACCTTGGTTGGTATAATGACAAGTAAAGAAATGTTTAAATTCAGAAGTTTCATGCCAGTAAGTAAATCACAATTAAGTGAATGCCATACGATTAAATACATAAATTACAATTAAGCATTAATAAAAATTACTATGGCGCCGGACAGCTTAAAAACATATCAGAGATCAACTTATTTAAGTTTAACTTTCACTTTGGAAAATTGCAAGCTTCCATAGATAGAAGACGCATTCCAGATAGGGGTAGATCCTTTAATAATTACAGGTTGGTAATAGATCCCATAACAGGCTACCAACACTTGACTGAACTCGATATGTCAAATATCCCATGGTTTTATTTGCTGATGATAGCACTGTTGTAATCAAATATAATAATGTTGACGACTATGAAAGTGAGATTAATAATACTGTTAAGGACATAATTAAATGGCTAAACATGAATAATTTGTTAATTAACCTTGAGAAAACTAAAATCATGCACTTTCATCAGCGTCTTTTGCCCCCTCCAATTTGTTGTAATTATAATGGGACAATCGTTGAATCTGTTTCTGTTACAAAATTTTTAGGAGTACACCTAGATAACCATCTATCCTGGAATACTCATACTGAGGAAGTCTGCCGAAAATTAAATCAGTATGCTTATGCTCTTTATAAACTGGCCAAGCAAGTAAGTCCTGATGCCGTATTAACTGCATATCATGGATTTGTAGCATCGACGCTGCGCTACGGTATAATTTTTTGGGGCAATTCGTTGAATAGAGAAGCGGTCTTCAAAGCACAGAAAAGGTGTATCAGGGCAATGCGTGGTCTCCAACCAACAGATAGCTGTGTATCACATTTTAAAGATATGAAAATCTTGACTATGCCCTCTCTCTACATCTTTGAAGCAGTAATGTTTATTAAAAATAATCCAGCGCTATTCAAAAAGATTGAAGCCACTGGCAGGCCTTTACGACAAAGACGCAGAGAGGACCTATGCACATTTGTTGCAAAAACCGCTTTAATGCGCAAAAGTGTGTATTCTGTAGCAATCAAGATATATAATAAATTACCATATGAACTTAAGCTGACCCCGATACCGGTTTTAAAACGCAAACTCATGACATTACTCTTAAATAAATGTTATTATTCTATTTCTTATTATTTAAGTGACGACTTCAATTGATTTTTATTATTTTTTTGTGATTATGAATATTATTATTATGCTAATGACTTCGACGCAAATTATATATAATTATAATGTAATGCAAATAATGTTTTTGTACGCCAACTGGCAAAACATAGTGGTTCGCTATAATTATTTAACATCTCTGTATCTTTCAGTTATACCTATGTTTTACAAATAAAGCACTTTGAACTTTGAACTTTGAACTTTGATACCGCACGTGCGAGAGCGAGAGATCTGTGTAGCCCGAGCGGTACAATTTAATGATGTATGCACGGTAAAGTTCTTAATGGAAGAGTGAGACGGCCATAGCGCCGCTTCTGTCACGTAATAACTTGTATTTTATGGTAAAGTGAAGTCGCTATAGTACTTTATATGCTTTATCGATGCTTTAATTATCAAACACAGTGATCCTTCTCAATTCAAAGGGAGGGGGAGGGAGGGATTTTAATTATTTATAAGTACTAATTAAAATTGAAGATGTTTCGCTAGAACTTAAATTTCACGCCACTTTACACCTATCAAAGTTACCCTCTTTTTCTAAAAAACATTTCTGTCTGCAGTAATCAGTACGGGTTTTGGCAGCAGTAACTACTTTCCAGTGCATCCCTTTAAAGTCGACATATTACCATAAAAACAGAAGCGACATCACAACTCTAGTATAGTAGATGGCAAACAGCTTTGCAACAGAAGCGAATTTTAGGTGTCCGCGGGAGGGGCCGGTGAGGTACGACAGCGGGGGGTAGCGTGTCGGGCGCCTGATTGGTAGATGGGTTGACGTTTGCGTCCCGCACCCCGCCCACGTCCCGCTGTCACCATAGTACACTTTCGGCCAGTCATCAATATATTTATGAACATGCCTAGAGCTTTCTTACCTTTGCCTGCGCAAGGCAATTATAATTTGCTACCCAACAGTTGGCGCGAATCGTTTCGCCCAGCTAGACAAAATGCTAGTGCCCAGGGAAAGTTTCTTCGCCAACGGACTGCTGGGCCAAAACCTCAGGGTCCCTATTCCTATCAGCAAGGTGCCCGCAGCCAAGGTAGGCAGGTTGGCCAAAACATCCCGCGCAGGGACTACAATCAAAAGAGAAAGTTCTGACTCGCATAGTTTTCGAGCGGGGCAGCTAAGGAACTT
Organism: Epinotia bilunana; assembly: GCA_947049275.1. NCBI lineage: Eukaryota > Metazoa > Arthropoda > Insecta > Lepidoptera > Tortricidae > Epinotia > Epinotia bilunana. Next base: position 7,263,115 of record OX346275.1, on the reverse strand, counting down.
TGTAGAAAAATGGGTATCATTAAATGCTCCTCAGTCCCTAATAAAACTGATTCAAGGCTTCCGAATCCCATTTTACATGCGACCACCGCTGTCCATGCCAAACTTGAATTTACAAACTCCATACTCGAGCGATAGGGCGCTCTCCAGCTCCAGCTGTTGCGGCGCCCCCCCTGGTGGCAGAAAAGGGAAACAGGTGGAGGGGGAAAAGGAGTAGGATATCGACCAATCAGCAGCCGTCACGTCACAACAAACAGTATTGCCTCTCTCAAATATATAGTTTAGGCTTCGAATAAGGTATTCCGCTTAATAAGTGTTTTATTTTTAGGTAAAACACTGCTATTTTATTTACTTAATTTTATTATTTATTTAATTTAATTTTCATTTAAAATTTTAATTAATTTTATTTAAAATCGATTTTTACTGTATTTGATGTGACATTTAATTCAATTCTCTAAGGACTAATTAATTTCATTTATGTTGTTTTAATTTTTAATTCTGAGAATTTGGATTCGTTGCAATTTAGTAATTAATAATATTTCACCTGTTGACATTAACGATTTTATAATTTATTACCAATATCAAATTTTAATTTTAATTGTATGATTTTATTTTATGTTTAATGATGCGCCAGTCCTGTTCTCTTTCCCTTCATTAATAATTTGAATGTACCCACTACTAACATTAATTAATTTAAGTCTGTACCTGCTAACAACAATATGGGCCACGGCCTGAAATAAACGTTAATTTAATTTAATTTAATTTAATTTGTTTTAATTCAATTAAATTAAATTAAATTAAATTTAGTTTAATTTAATTTAATAATGATTCATTGACTTTTTTGTCACTGTTATTTATTGAGGTATTGTAAATTGTTTGTTAAGTTTTATTACGAAAAGTAAGTCTAATGCCACAACAAACCACAAAGTAACGTAGTTGTAATAAGACAGACAAAAAATCTAGATCTCTAGAAATCTAGTCAAAAGGTCTAGAAAGAAAGAAGATTCACTACACGAAAGACACACAGAGATAAAGGGAGTAGAAATACAGTACAATTGACACATAATGTGTGTGTCTTCGCGGCAGTGAATCGGTTGCCGTCAGCATTATGCGGAGCGATGATTTTCAGCCAGCACCGTACGTGACCCACGTAACGCAATAGAACATACTGCCGATACAAACGTATACACATAATAAATAAATAATGAATATAATAAATTTGTTAAATATGTAACACAAGCACAATGGGATGAGAGGCAATGTGAAAAACGCGAAACGGTAGGGATGTTAAAAAAAATAGAAGAAAAATTAAATAAGGTGCTGGATGGGTTGGGTTGGAATTTTTGGAGCGTCACGATGTTTGTTTTTCTTTTTATTACATTACGAAACGAGTAAGTAATTAGTAAAAAATTACACACAAAGATACGTAATTCCATACAAGCGGGGTCCTTTTTTAGTTCGTAAGTGTAGGATGCGCGAACCTTCCCCCACCACGTCATTTTTTGCGCAAGAAGTTGCCGGCTTGCATGCACGAATGCGCGTGATCACGATATGATTGCATGATCTTCATCAAACATCTTCCATCGAAACGCTACTTCAGATAAAGATAATTATATTCCCAACGCCTTATTAAACCGATATCCGCAAAAGGATTGACACAAAACGCTCATTTCAAATCTAGAATCGCACGATAAAGGAGCGGCGAACCTTTTTAAAACCTCTATAATCTATGCGCTAAACTGACGGCTTATCTGACGTTAGCCTTTAAAGGTTGTATAGTTGTCTATGGTGCAGTAGCATGCGCGAATGGAGATCTTGTGTCGGATAGGGGTGGTGCTGAAATGATTCTAATGTTCTGTTTAAAGTGGCTGATATTGGGAGATAGGCGGCGCTTTGAGATCACGTTCCCAGGTTGGAATCGAATATGGCTGTGCTGGTGCTTTAGTCTAAGTTAGGTTTAATTTACTTAGATCCTAGTTAAAACAGGCTCAATGCAATCTTTAGGTGTGAAATGATAAGTACTCCGTTCTAGCTAGGTATTTTGAATGCCTTGGCAACATTTTTCATTGTCACTAGACCTGTCAGCTAGCACGATACGTTTTATCGTTGTGTTTTACGTGACGTTTCAGTACATTTTCGCCGTAAAACGTGACCGCCACCGCAGGTCGCCCTAGTCTGTGAAAGGCCTTGCTGCGGGCGGCGGTCAACAGTAAACTTGTCATTAACTGTATCCTATAAAACTTTGTCTCGCTCGCTCGCTATAGTGCTTTCATAGGTTGGGTACGGTGACACCTGTCATTTAGCTGTCATCCCAGTATGATCAGTAATCAATTGACCGCCACCGAAAAGCACTATTGCGAGCGAGCGAGACAAAGTTTTAAGGGATTCAGACGCCTTTAAATCTGGTTATTATGTGCTTCATCAAATATGCCTATATTTATTCAAATACCTACCTATCGTCAGTTCCACGGGTTCCCTGCCCATATAACAAGGTCATAAGTGTCTATAAACTTCTTATATAGTAAGTCATTCTTCGACATCAGGGGCCGTAGACAAGGTTACAATCGACAAGCGCTAACGCCAAAAGGAAATAATAAAATGTAGGGGAATGACAGATGCCAACGAAACACTTTTCGTTAACATCTGTCATTCCCATACATTTTATTAGTTTTCTATTGGCGTTAGCGCTTGTCGATTGTAACCTTGTCTAGGCCCCCTGGACATTACTAATATTACTATTGTTCCCAAATGAGCTTGGTATTAGCTGGCAGCTTCCAAACACAGCAGAATTATATTAGTTAAAAGATAAAAATGAACCTTTTTACCCAGTGAATAAAATATACATTGGTTTGTGTATTTATGTTTAGTATGGTTTTGAGTGTGGTAGTTTTACTGTTATGTTAGTATTATATTTGTCACGTGGAGACAGGTCGATTAAGGTATGCAGGAATTATGATAATTAATACGAAATATTAATTTTGCGCTGTTATTGGTGACAAATCAGCAATTTTATATTATACGTTAAAGCGCTATCTTAGTACCTATGTAATTTGTAGGGAAAATTCAACAAGGGATGTCACAGTTGTTAATGGTAAAAGAATGGCCATATTTTAGACCTTTAAAATAGTAAAATAAAAGTTAGTTGAGGCGTGAAGTTTCATGAGTTTTATTTTACTAAACGGGAGTTAATGGCGTATAATTAACACTTTCACCGCCAAGAGCGCGCCTAGCGGGCGCCTCTGCCGTAGTCGGTTTCCGCTACATACGGAGAAAATGAGCGTAGCGCAATTCTTGGCAGTGGATGTGTTAACTTATTAACTCTCTGAGGTTTCGGCAAATCCGCGCAGTAAGAAGATGTTGATACCCTCTCAAGCCAGTTGTCCCGTGACCAAGGATGTTGTGACACATCAGAAACGACGGGAAACCTCAGAGAGGTCAATAAATAAGTTAATTATAAGAAATATGTGTGAGAATAGTGAAAGTTTAAATCAACACATTTTATGAGTTTTGAAAGAAAGAAAGAAAAATAAAAACGTTTTAACAAAAAAATTAAACCGCCGAAAAAAACTGAATAGCCAGAAATAATAAACCTTTTTTATTTAGTTTAATAACTAAGTTCTTAAACTATTGTAAGTATACCTAAGTATATATTCCCAAATGAGCTTGGTATTAGCTGGCAGCTTCCAAACACAGCAGAATTATATTAGTTAAAAGATAAGAATGAACCTTGTTACCCAGTGAATAAAGTATACATTGGTTTGTGTATTTATGTTTAGTATGCTTTTGAGTGTGGTAGTTTTACTGTTATGTTAGTATTATATTTGTCACGTGGAGACAGGTCGATTAAGGTATGCAGGAATTATGATAATTAATACGAAATATTAATTTTGCGCTGTTATTGGTGACAAATCAGCAATTTTATATTATACGTTAAAGCGCTATCTTAGTACCTATGTAATTTGTAGGGAAAACTCAACAAGGGATGTCACAGTTGTTAATGGTAAAAGAATGGCCATATTTTAGACCTTTAAAATAGTAAAATAAAAGTTAGTTGAGGCGTGAAGTTTCATGAGTTTTATTTTACTAAACGGGAGTTAATGGCGTATAATTAACACTTTCACCGCCAAGAGCCCGCCTAGCGGGCGCCTCTGCCGTAGTCGGTTTCCGCTACATACGGAGAAAATGAGCGTAGCGCAATTCTTGGCAGTGGATGTGTTAACTTATTAACTCTCTGAGGTTTCGGCAAATCCGCGCAGTAAGAAGATGTTGATACCCTCTCAAGCCAGTTGTCCCGTGACCAAGGATGTTGTGACACATCAGAAACGACGGGAAACCTCAGAGAGGTCAATAAATAAGTTAATTATAAGAAATATGTGTGAGAATAGTGAAAGTTTAAATCAACACATTTTATGAGTTTTGAAAGAAAGAAAGAAAAATAAAAACGTTTTAACAAAAAAATTAAACCGCCGAAAAAAAACTGAATAGCCAGAAATAATAAACCTTTTTTATTTAGTTTAATAACTAAGTTCTTAAACTATTGTAAGTATACCTAAGTATATATTTTTGTAAATATTTTGAGTTTTTAATTAACCTTAATAACCAAGTTCTTAAATTAATCTACGCGTAATCTAATCTATTAATCTAGCGATTTCATGTCGACGAAAATTTAATGTCCAAGTTATTTAAATATGTCAGTAAGTCTCGCTTAAACATATTTAATACAATACAATACAAATACTCTTTATTGCACACCTCACACAAACAAATACGATACAATACCTTAACTTTAAATTCAAACTAAGTTAAATCTAAAAAAAGGCCCTCGGCATTTTCTGCTGAATTGCAATGCTGATGCGTTGCGCGAGAAAGCCGCCAGCTCTTCGGTCACCAGACCCCGTAGCATGGACGGCCTTATCACACGATAAGTGACAAGATAGAGCGTCCGTCACTCGCTGGCACCGTTCAATAGAACGAGACGTACGCTCTATCTTATCACTTATCGCGTGATAAGGCCGACCATGATACGGGGCCTGTACATCAAACAGATTATAATACTTAAATTGAAATGTTTGTTCTAAGAAAGACGATTCAAATATCAGTTTAATTAGGCTATCTCTGACAATCAACACATATACAACGATGCATGAACACATGTACCTACTAAATAAATAAATAAAAATCGTTTATTAGTAGGAAAAGTTAACAATTTAAAACTTACATGGTTAATGTAATATTGTACATTGTAATTAACAATATGTTGCAATATTGTAATATGTTGTGTGGTGTATTTACATATTACTTAACTATGGTGAATACCAAACTAAGAAGGTGTCTTCTTACCCCCGTACTAGTTTGCTCTGTATAAGTATGTTACCTACTATATTGTATAATTCTTTCATACCTACCGAATATAATATACATAAAGTTGAAGGATGATTTATCCATCACAGGGTAAATCTTCCTTAAACTTTAAACCCAGTGCAATCGTTTAAAAAAATATTGACACGTTGTACTAACACATCGAAAAACATTAGCTAAGTAATACGAGATATAAGAACTGATCATATAACAGTCATAATATTACATTCACTGGATATAATGAACGAAATATATAATTTCAAAATATCTACTTTCGTAAAGTATAAACGTTATTTAGATGTAACACCATTTGTTTAACAATTAAAGTGTATAATGTTCATAACACCTATGATTTAATACATATATTGTACAATTATTCTAACATCAAAAAGCATAATACTCGTTTAGTATAAACTCCTACAACTATTTTAGTAGCAATTGTTTTGTGTAGGGGTCCCAGTTCTAACCTCACCTACTTTCCTGGCAGCCGTTAATTGAATATCAAAAAAATTCTCATATATATTATAATCCTTATACTTAAAGATATTATGTATTATGATAGTTTGCATGTTATACGAACTGACATTAGTCAATTTGAGTGTTATAGAAAAAAACGTTTTATAATATGAAAATTGTGTCAATTGACCGTTATTCCTTAGAAAAGTATTGATTCTGTTATTATAGCTAACATTTATTATATCTTGTTAACGTTATTAATACGAAATTATATATAATGTTGTTATATTTCCTGAGACGCACCCGAAACCAGTATGCCTCTCTTCCGTGGCAGTCGGTTAAATGTGTATTCTTAATTGAAATGATTGTATTTTTCTGTACGCCAACAATTGCCCAAACAGAGCGGCATCCGTGGCCCATTTTACAAAGCTACGTTTTTATTGGTCTTATTTGACAACACTTTTTGACCAGTGTCGGTAAACGATGTAGACTTATAAAATTGTAAAAAAAACCCTAATGGCGGTGGAAAATCGCTGCCGCTAGCGCGCGTGTTTGGGCTGGACACGGTCACGTCACAGCGACACCGCGCGATATCGCGCGATAACGCGGCGGACTAACGGTGCACGTAGGGCTGGTGAACTGAACAGTGCATTCTTAAATGCGTTTTACCTATGCATGTACCTATGTTGGTAAATCGTACGTAACGAGAAATATTCATATCGGGATTTTTTATGGCCTCATTTACGTCTCGGAAATCAACAGAAAAGCTGTTTAAAAACGGTTCACACATCTCAATACCTATTTAAAAAATGCGCAAGCAACTTACCACTTTTTCATAATTAAAAATAGTTGAACATATGTTTGGCATCTAGATAGTTGGGTAGGTTAGGTTAGGTTACCTACAATTAAAGGAAGGGCTTTTTATTCCACAGGGATAACTGCTATTGAAGTTTTCGACCGAGCGTTAGGACAAATCAAGTGTCAATTTCTCATACAAAATCTGACATTTAGATCTATCTAACATACATACCGTACGAAACGTGAATTTGCAGAAATCATTCCCTAAGCGAAAAAATATCAGTGTTATTGTATGGGGATACAACAGTTTCACGCGGACGAAATCGCGAGTCAAAACTAGCTTATTTTTGTATAAATCATGCATAGGTATTAATCTAAGTACCAAGGCTTTTTCATTGAATTCTACAAATAAAATGTAAAATAACAAGTCCGAAGTGTCGAAACTGACGGCCGTAAGTTAGAAAGTTTAAATCCAAATCCAACTGAATATTTGACAGGTTTCCCGCCACTCTCAATTACTGGATAAAGTAGGATTGACCCGAACGTACTCGATAATGTAATTAGTATGTCAGAACTCAGAATATATTTTTTATGTATTTCTACGAATGTTAGTTTCAATAATATTTTAATTACTTAGAATGCTTGTAAAAGTTAGATTTTGTTAGTGGCATTTGAAAAACCCGATTTTGCACTTCGGAACATTCACTGAAAATTGCAATGAACATTTTCGGGTTCGAAAGTTAAAAAGTAAAGGCATGTCAGCAAATAATGGACAGTTAAACTTTTATTCAATTCAATTCAATTCAATTATTTATTCTGCAAATAGGCCACAAGGGCACTTTTACATGTCAAGCCGTAATTACTTACTTTAGAACTCAATCAGAAGTTGATGCGGTGACAGAAACCCCACTTCTAAGTCGGGCACTCTTGGCCACTCTGCCAATTTGGCTCAGTTCGGGTTGCACAGGGCAGTTCCCCAACACTTCAGGAGCTCAAATACCGCGAGCCATCCGGTTGCCTCTTGGACTCTGCAACTACGCGTCATTGCTCTGGATATATGGACAATCATAGTTTCACAATTAGTTATATATATTAGTTAAATATATTATATATATTAATAGTTATATATATTAAAATTTATATGTTGGTGACAGATCAAGGCAAGCGAATTTCAATCTGGGGGTCGCGTGTTACTGGGTTTTTCAAAAATAATTTAAATAATCTATTTGATATTTAATAGTAGCTTTTCGGTGAATAAAAAAAACAGTGAGAGAACAACTCTAATTCAAAAGGTTCTAGTTTTCCGTCTAGGTTGGAAGGTCAGATGGCGGACGCTTTCGTGAAACTAGTGAATATGCCAAAACATCTTGAGATTAGGTGCCAAAGCTCACCCCGGGCCCCTTTAGGGTACAACCAGAGAAATGCTAGGAACAGTGTTTCGGTAAACGTACATTTTCACTTCGTTTATCGCCATAACTCTTCAAAACACGCAATCAAAAAGCGAAGCTAACATTTGGTACATTTTAATGAAGGTCCGCAAATTAGCATTAAAAATTTGATTGCATTGGACATCCCTGTGCGATTGTTATCAGCCCCTATTTAGGCCTTAGCGGTTGTGTGCCTTTCTTACGGGAGTAAGGCTAGGGTTCTGTACGAAGCGATCAGTAAGAAACAGAAATTAAAAATGGATATATTTTAGACTTGGCTTACTCATAAATAGGGCTCAAGCCACCACTCAACTAACCATCCAACTAAGACCAACGACCAACGTAAACTAAAATTTATATAAAATGTAGCTAACCTAGGTATAGTTTAATATCCCATGTAAATATATTTATAATTTTATCAAAAAATATCTCAATCTTTCAATTTGCTTGTTGGCAAGTCTGATATCATCATTTATAGCATCCATTTTGCAAGCAATATTTTCAATTAGTAGTTTATAAAAAGATAGTAAGTAAGTACTACCTTAAGTACTCACTACACTTTGTATATGTCTCTATCGTAGTGTAAAACAGAGATATTCGAAATATTTTCGCAGTCCATGTTCTCCCGCCAGCTCTTGTCATGCTCGTACTCATTTGTGTATAAAACCTACAATTTTCATCATCACCATCATCATCATCCGAAAGACGTCCACTGCTGGACATAGGCCTCCCCCAAAGAGTGCCAAAGTGACCGGTCCTGCGCCACCCGCATCCAGTGGACTCCAGCAACCCTTACCAGGTCATCAGTCCACCTTGCAGGGGGCCTACCCACGCCACGCCTTCCGGTTCGTGGTCGCCACTCGAGAACCTTTCCGCCCCAACGGCCATCGGTTCTACGTGCTATGTGCCCCGCCCACTGCCACTTAAGTTTAGCGATTCGGAGGGCTATATCGGTTACCTTGGTTCTGCTGCGGATAGCCTCATTTCTGATGCGATCACGCAGAGAAACTCCCAACATAGCCCTCTCCATAGCCCTTTGGGTGACTTTGAGCCTTCTTATGAGGCCCATACTAAGCGACCACGTTTCAGTGCCATATGTCATCACTGGCAACACACACTGGTCAAAGACTCTCGTCTTGAGACACTGCGGAATATTGGACGAAAAGATGTGCCGTAGCATGCTCGTACTCATTCGTGTATAAAACCTACAATTTTACATGACAAAAATAATATGAATTATAATATGTAGATATCTATGTTAATAAAATTGTATTATTCCAACGATTCAACTGCAGTACGGGTCGACACACGCAAAAAGAGCTCTGGCGGCCATACATTTAATATGGCACTTATAAATATAAAACACATGATGAAATTTGATTTAAGGCTCCACATTCGAAATTTTCGTGAAAATGAGTTGTTTTGTAACCGTTTTATACATTATAACGTAACATTTTTGCGGTCGGAAAAAATATATCATAATCTGCAAGATATGCGACGGGTCATAGTTTTCGTAGAAATCCATTTTAACAATAAAAATTAGAGAAAAAGAAATCTAGTCACCCCAATTTTTTCACTTGTAACCATTTTACTGCTCCATTTTTTATCAGAATAATATGAAATTTTATAACTTTCTTCATAAAATAATGAACAAGGGCATCATTTCCTTACTTTCTTTATTTTCTTAAAAAATTATCTCGTTTTCTGAAATATTCCGCCAAAGTTCCTACGCCTCCCCGTTTTCGTCCATACGGTCAGTGCGGGACGAGACACGTTGCATGACGGACCTGTGTCAATTTGCGCTGCGCCGAAATTTTTAAATGTTTGTGGAAATTGTGGACTATATTTGTTGCATAGAGTGGACAATCCGTTTTGTGATTCGTATAGTAGGTAACTAATAAACATTTGCGTATAGTTTAGTTTTTAGTGACAGATAATTTTGTTGCATAGAGTGGACAATCTATTTCGTGGTTTGTAAAGCAGTAGGTAGACAAGACAGCTGACTGACCATCCGTGCACTTTATGTGGTAAGGTTCTTGTATAAATACAGGATGGTCAGTTAACTGTGTTGGCGTTTGTACCTAATTAACATTTACGTAGGTATAGTTTAGATTTTGTTTTTAGTTCAAGATGGGAAATAATAATAAATTCTTTATTTCAGGCCAGTTTGCGCATAGATTGTTAGTAACATACAAACTTACGATAGTAGAGTCAGTACGTCTTAGCTTAGGTCTCACAAATTTTTCAATAATTATTTAGGGTCTTTGGGGTTAAATAAGCGCAGGAGGAAAATACGTAATATCAAGAAATTTTACAAGAGAAGAGGAAAAAGAATACACAAGTAAATATCAAAGTATCAAATATCTAAACAGTATCAAAATTGGGAAATCGCTAAAACCAGACATTTTATTAGTAAATATATTTACAATATCTATTGCTTAGGAGCATGAACAATTATAGAAACAATATTGTTTTATCTGCTCGTATTAATGACTGTCAAGTGTTAATAGAATAAGTTCTAATAAAAATAGTGGGCTTGGCAAATATTGTAAGTACCTACCTATGGGTTGCATGTCAACTCCAAGTTCGATACAGTTATTATTTGATATGAAACAAAGTATGGTTAACGTACAACTAATCTATATATTTACCCGAGGCCGATTTCTGTCATAGATCATCATTTAACTTGGAAACACCACATTCAAAAAATTAATAATAAAATTTCCAGTCAATGTTACGCGCTATCTATATTAACCGAATCGTGTTCCCAAGAAGCCGTTATTACTGCATACTATGCTAACGTATACTCTTTATTGACTTATGGTATCATTTACTGGGGAAACTCGATAGACGTACAGTCTACTTTTGTTTTACAGAAAAGGTACTTGAGAATTATCTTTCGCATGAACAACAAACAATCACTTCGAAATGTTTTTAAAGAGCAAGGCTTTCTAACATTAACTAGCATTTATATTTACGAGCTCTGTAACTTTGTAAAAAGTAACAAGGATTACTTCACGACACTAGCTTCCCAACGCGATAACCTACGCACTCAATATAGGTACAATTTAACATTGCCTTTGGTAAAAAATAAAACTTATGGCAAAAGCTCATTTATTAGTGCCATTCGAGTATTTAATCAGCTTCCTAATGAATTAAAAATGTTGGATGACACAAAATTTAAACGGAATTTAAAAACATGGTTAAGCAAGAAAGGTTTCTATTCTTTGAAATAATTTTTTGAATCTTCGTCTTTAAAGAAAAATAATGTATAATAATATTAATAATATTAGTTATATTTTCCTTAGTTTTAAGCTAATATTGTACACCCGAAATGGGTAACCGTTGGGGCCTTGTAATATTTTATACCATCTATGTAACACGGTTAAACAATAAATTTGTTTCTATTCTATTATATTCTGTACCGTCAGCATAATATAGTTAGTATGAGCCAAGTTAGCCAAATATATCGGAACGTACATTCATCGAAATAGTCTTTGTTACTATAAGTAGGAGTAAGGAATGTGTTACGATATATTTGGCTACTTTGGATGCTACTAACTATCTGATGCTGACTGTACACGCCATCATCATCAAATCAAGGAAGTAGAACGTATAAATATACCGATAAAACTTAACAACCCTACACTTACACAAAAGGTAACGGACAGACAGACACACTTTCGCATTTATAATATTAGTATGGAGTATGGATATGGAAGTATGGATAGTATGGATTATATGTCTTTCCCGTTCACGGAACAATGATGTCCCGGACCTTTGGGAGGCGTGCGTGGAGCTCTGAGCCAACACGTAGAGGCCCTTTTGACAATTTAATGAAATGCATGGAGTACACCAAGCGGATGCTGTCTGCCCGTGTCATGGGACGCACACAGAAACAGCATCCGCTGGGGTGTAAGAGTCTATTGCTAGTTGATGGAATCTAAATAAAACGGGTTATTGGGTGAAAATGATGGACTAGTAGCTGGGCTATTGGATGAAACATCGGACGCCTGCCCAATAAAACTGTTTCACATTTTATCTCTGGCAGACGGTGACTAACTGCTAGATGGGCCCCTATATTAATAGCGACATTAAAAAATGGCCTAAGGGCAACAGTAGGTATGGATTATTATTATTACCTTTTTATTTTTTCGCACTATCCGTCTCTCTCTTATTAGAATATTTAGTAACAGAGGTATAGTGCGAGAAAAATCGAAAGTATGTCGCGGCCGTCTAGTGCTAGGCGTGCTGAGGGTAGGCCGCGAAACGAAACCGAACTTCGTTCGTGTATCTCCCTCTCTGTCGCACTTGCTAGTTCGAGCGACAATGAGAGTTATTCGAACGAATTTCGTTTTCACTAGCACGGCTAGCACGAGACGGCCGCGACATACTCTCGATTTTTCTCACACTATACCTCTCTTTCCTAATGTTCTAATAAGAGAGAGACCGATAGTGCGAGAAAAATCGAGTGTATGTCGCGGCCGTCTCGTGCTAGCCGTGCTGACGGAACTACACTAATCGTAAGTAAGTAGTATTATAATAGTAGGGACATCATTTTTGAACTTAATCAATTATGTAATTTATGTATGACAAATATCACGTTTCAATTAAGCATGACGAATGTCACCCACCCACGTCCACCCTTGCATTGGTAACGATGCGCGATGACGCGTCTGTAACTTAATCTATGTAACGCTTAATAAACGACGGCGGGTTGTGCGACTTGCGCGGGGAGAGGGTCGAGGCTCCGCCCATACGCTCAAGGACTTTAGCGGGTATACAAGCCTTAACCAATTAGATCACAATATTTATAATGTACATATGTCAATGTTATACAAGGATTAAAATTGTTATTCTTACCAATATAATATAATATTAAGCACCTATACATACTCATTAATATTATAGAAAGCATTGTCAGACAGCCTTTTTTTAGTTTATTAGGAAATGTCGCAACATTTTCGATATCTTTTAATTCGGAATGTAGTTTATTGTAAATACCTGGCCCTTCAACTGATGTGTGTTTTAGTTGATTTTGTAGTAATTTACTTACAGACCGATTGTTAATGCTTCCGCTACACTATTCCCTACACGTGGCCTTACCTATAAGTCATTGTAGCCGCCACGAATCCGCGTAAGACATGTTGCCTCTATATATACGTGTCTCGCTCTCGCCGCTAGTTTATTTCTCTATCCAGCCTTAAAACTATGAGACGTGGTTTTGAGGTGAACCGGCTCTCGATTCGACTCGTGCACAAAGACATGTTCCATGACATCGCTATTAATGATAATACATACTTTAAGATTACAAATGCGAAAGTTACTCTGTCTGTCTGTTTGTTACCTTATCCCATCAAAGCTGAAATGATTTAGATGATAATATATAGTTGGATACTTTTTAATCGCAATCCATCCCTACTCTATGGTAGCGGTTTATTTCAACAAGGTTTTGTCTTTCGTTTGTCTCAGTGCTTGTTGGACTGTTATAAGCTTCTGAATATAGGTACCACATTATACACATAAAGAGTGTACCAAAAATGAGGTGTGAACCGATCAAGGGCATAACAGGTATCTGATAAGTAAAACTAAAATATTTTTTTTGACGAGACTTTTTTTTTACATTTGTATGGAGCAGGTCGCCCCAGTCGGCCAACGCTTCATATAAAAGTAAAAAAAAACGCGTTTTTTTTTCTCTTAGTGTTTTCTTATCAGAACACGATGCCTGTTATGCTCTTGATAGGTTCATACCCCATTTTTTATACACCCTGTATACGCAGAACATATAACACAACAGAAAAGTGTTCGTCACAGTCAGATATTTCGCGTTTTAATTATTGACATTCCGTTTTCTACGCAACACTTGTCACCATCATCTTCATCATTATCATGATATCAGCCGAAAAACGTCCACTGCTGAACATAGGCCTCTCAAAGAGTGCCACTATGACCGGTCTTGCGACTCCTGCGCCGCCCGCATCCCGCTTCCCGCGTCTATCGGAGTCCCGCGACCTTTACTAGGTCATCAGTCCACCTTGTGGGTTCTACTCACGCTACGCCTGCCAGCAAGTAGTCGCCACTCGAGAACCTTACCGCCCCAACGGCCATCGGTTCTATGTGCAATGTGCCGCGCCTACTGCCATTAAGTTTAGCTTGTATTTTTATTCGAAAACAATTACTATCTCTACCGCATACTGCTAAAAAGTCAATAAGCGCTATCATTGCATCTTTATAATCCCAATACACATATTTTACGCGAAGGAATCCACGGGAATAGTCATGGTTACAAACAACTCTTTATATTACCGTCCAAGTATTCGCTCGACAGTGTAATTAGTTAGGTTTAATAAGTCAGCACTAACCTTACTTTAGTTACCTAAGTTACCTTTCTTTGTACTAATCAAACGCGGCCGCCCTTAGCTTTATAGTTAGGGGATAACATTTTGTTGATATTGCGATTGAGTTAGGTTTGCTATACACGAGCGATTGCTGGGAAACAGAATTGAATGTTCAAAAAGACAAGTGTGTACTGGGAAAAATCATTACATTGTTAACAGTCCTAGATAGTAAACTCGTTGACTCTCGTCGCCATCTTGGCGTTGTTCACGTTTATTTATTTTTATTAATTAATTTATTTTATTTATTTGGAGATCCAACAGCTGAGACATAAACAATAAAAAAAAAACTAGGCAACAGAAAGCCAATTATAGGAACTCACAGGTACTAACATATTATCTAACTATAGGTACTTAGATACTACAGTTACGCACTAACACGACCGCACATGAAGAATACTAATTACATTTTTTCTTCTAACGCTGAAGTTCAAGTTTGCTAATAAATTAAAGTATAGCAAGGCAAGAGAAATTGATTTTTGTTAAACGGTTTACTTAATATGTAATTTTACAGGGAAAAAGTCTGTTAGCATGGTCCATATGCTTTACCTACTCTTGGTATACACTAATGGCATTCACAAACACTCAACAAACATGTTTCAGCTAAAATTAGTTTGTCTAGCTGTTACTTTGACATTTGTGTTCGTAAGAAAGGGACAAAATACATTTTATTTGTCAGAGGCATTTAAAATTTCATTACTTTGGTTAGATAAATGTACTGATATGCAATCGGTTTTGACAATATTAGTCATCAGGTGAGTGGAAGAACGCGCTTCAAAATGCGATGCCGATACCAATTTAATATGACGTGGAACCAAAGTCGCATCGTGAATGGCAAACCAGTCGCGAGCACTGTGTAGGCCGCGAGCCGCATTCCTCCTCGACAGTCCAACAATAAAGCTGGCTATGCAACGACTAATTAATAGTACGGGCGGTGTTGACAAACAGAAGATTGATGTGCATGACTTTGACGTGGCACCTAAGGCCTCGTTTACATTGCCAAGATTAATACTTTTGATACTTTACAACTGGTTACTACTTGGCTTTACTTTACTGGTTGATACGTTTGTAATCAACTCCCAAACAAAATCTATCAACTTTTTGGGTACCATTTTGTCAACATTTCAACAGTAGCATTTACATTTAATAAATGCTACTCATAAAATGTCCCCAACCAAAACAAAGGAATAATAAGAAAAACGTGTCTACATTTCGATTGTACTTTTGGTACCATCTATTTCTTCTTCCTTGTATTTGACAGAGAAGTGAGATCATTGTACGTACATTAAGGTAGATCTGAATGTAAATTTTTATATGGAAAAATGTCAGTTGAATTGTCCTATCGCGCGTTCGAAAAGTTACGTGATTACACCTCTGATGTTCTGACGATGTCGTCATAAGGAATTGATGGAACTTCGTAGACGTTAGGAACACACGCAAAGTAATTAGATTTTTTTATCTACTCCATTGGCATTTGATTAGATCGCTATGGTCAATCACTGATTTTTTACCAAATGCATGGTTGATCTAAATTACACTCGAGAAAACGAAACACATACCTACATATAAGTATGAAATAAGTGCATACGTGTAGGTACATGTGTGTTCTATAACCTAAAAGTTTCAGCAATAGATAGAAAGTCTAGTAAGGTTATTCTTAGTTCAAGTTGTGTAATTTTATACATTCCCATAAAAGAACGCAGTCTAATTGTGGTAATTCATATTTTTCGAAGTTACTCCGTTGTTCATGTCCAAAATGAACATAAAACATAAGTATCTTCAAAGTAACCTCAAATCTTTCCCGATGTTATAGTTGTTGCGCGGTACAAGACACAAAAGATGAAGGAACAGAAGCTCCACTTCATATAATTATTATAATAAATGATCGTGTGCTGTCCGAAGTTCAGCGCTGGCAATAACGCCAGCATTATGCTGAGATAGACCTGTTTCGGGACAATGAAACCTGTTTGACGTTTTCTTTGTTTAAGTTATTGTGTTTTTTTCTTGTCTGGAATAAACGATTATTTTATTAACTATAAATATAAAGAGTTTTTACTCTATCGATAATTATTAATGCGGTTTTTAAACCGATACTTGAGAGAGCTAATTGTGTGTTTATCATAAAGAGTATATGTACCTACTTATAGCAGTACCTAAGACTAAGGGCGTGTTGCACCAACTTACGATTACAGTCCTTTCAACATTAAAGATGGCTCCGGTAGCTGTCATTTAGAAACTCATTAAAATTCCCATACATTCAGATTTTAACGATGACGACCTGGTAAAGGTCGCGGGCGGCCGCTGGATGCGGGTGGCGCAGGACCGGTCATTGTGGCACTCTTTGGGGGAGGCCTATGTCCAGCAGTGGACGCTAAATATATGATGATAAGATTTTAACGAAAACCCCTTACTGTTACTGGATTGATGCAACCCGCCCGAACTTAACCTTTATAAAAAAGTCGCTGCTGAGGTCTCCTTGACGAGCACTCGACAAAGAGTTACATTACATCTATTCAGTTCTCAAGACAGTCCCCGTTCACTCCGGAACCTATTTGCCTTGCATGTATATCCGAGTAGTGTGTATTCTTGTAAGGGAAAATCTGCACCTGTTTGACAGGGTTATCTTATCTTATCTTATCTAGATGAGGGCCCTTTCGGATGCACTTCGATCCAGCGGGATCTTTCAGGGATAAGTCCAATCGGAGAAGACACCAACTGATAGTTAGAAAAGGCAATTCCTATATCTAAAAGGCAATTCCTATATCTTCCATATAAATATACCGCGAAAATTGTATAATAAGCTACCTAATCTAACTTAAACCAATCAACCAATTTAAGATAAACACTATGTTTATAGAAAAATATTTATACTCATTAGGTGACTCAATCATGAATTTGACTTAGCTTGATAAGTATGTATAAATCCTTACTAATATTATAAATGCGAACGTGTATGTTTGTCCTTCTTTCACTTCGCAACGGAGCGTCGTAGTGATTTTTTGTATGGAGATAGTTTAGAAGGTGGAGAGTGACATAGTCTACTTTTTCCAGCGGGAAAACGTCTAATTCCCACGGGAAAATTCAATATGTTACATTTTCCTATAACCACGCGGGCGAAGCCGCGGGCATCAGCTAGTTTACCATATAGTTTAATTATGTTAGTCGGTGTTCCACTCTCTTTGCATGGTGTATAAACAGTAGGACATGTTGCACTTAAATAAATAGTTATTTAAGTGCAACATGTCCTAGTTATATAAATAATAGGTATAGACCTAAGACCACATTTATATGTATACACATGTCAGCCAATGTTTTCATTTTCGTTTTCATTTTTCATTTTCATAAGTGTAATCGAGGCATTAGAGAGTGGATCTTCTGTCCCTGTGTACAGCGTCGGAGGCTCGCTGTGAGCCGTTTACGAAACTTATTTATATCATATTCATTACAATAACTCTGAATCGACGCGCGGTAAACTACAGAACGTGACTCCGCCGGTTTGTTCCACATTGTACCTACTACAGGAAATTCAATGCACAACAGAAAAACTATAAGTTATACATATACTGATTGCCTTAAAATATTCTCGACATAGAGACATGAGATTTTTTAAGCCAAAATCAATCCAAACGTACATTTGGTAGGGTAAGACTTGAGTTTTAAAATGCTAAGAAAAACAAACTAGAATAGTACTAAAGTCTCTCGTAAACTGTTACAGACGTCAATAAAGACCAGAGTAAAAAAGTCGGAATAACATCCTAATATTCAAGATAGTTTCGCGGCATACACTCCTTTTTAACTTTGGGTCATACTGATGATGACAAAGATCAAATGAATATTGGAGATACACCAGTATCCACCAGGACCACCAGGTCAGCGCCTTAATTATACATTCGTAAAAAAAAACAAATAAATAGGTGTAACCACTATAGGACAGTGTGGAACCTCCAATACCGCGAAGAACAAACGCCATTATTATGAGGCCTTTCTCTCCCCGTCCCGCTCGCACATTCCAGCCGGCATGCCGATTTTGGGAAAATCGAAATCTGATCCGATATCTTTGGTGATTTGAATTTGTTATTGGATTGAGTTAGCATCTGAACTATTTTTTATTTGATTTTTTATGGTTTGAAGAAGAAGTGTAGTAGCATCTACTACACTTCTTCTTCTTCTACCTAGCGTTTTCCCGGTTTTCGCCAGGGTCCGCTTTTCTACTCACTTGCCCCACTTTGTACGATCCTGCACGTCTATCATGCGACGACAGCGACATACTCTCGATTTTTCTCGCACTATATCTCTTGTTCTAAGTGTTCTAATAAGAAAGAGACGCATAGTGCGAGAAAAATCGAGAGAGCTCGCGCGCCGTCGCATTATCGCCGTGCTGGGCGTCTTCCTCTGTGAGCCCGTTTTCGCTTATGTCGGCCTTCACGACTTCCAGCCCTCGCTTAGGTCTGACGCGGGGTCGAGGGCCGTCGTGGACTAGGCCAAGGCATTTGTTCCCTACGTAGTCAGATGGCCTGCAAGAGACGTGACCGAATTAACGAAGGTAGTATTGTCTACCACACTACTGTGTACGAGTAGGTACATACCATTCGTACTCACGATTAGTTAGATCGCTTTCCCAAATGCAATTTTTCCTCGTAACAAATTTATCTTTCGCTATTATCCCCAGTCGCATAATAGGGGTGTAGACACTAAATAAAAAATCAATAATGTTATATTTTCTCGAAAAAGGATTCAAAATGTAGTCAAATGGAGAAAAAATCAATGCAAAAGGTTAAATAATCACGAAGTTATAAGTGTCCAAAGTTTTATAATGTTCTGTCCCTTTTTCGCAAAACGCAACTTCATATGAAAAAATGACGCTGGAAGATTGTGACGTCACTGATAGACGGCAACGTGCCGCGCCCCGTCGTGTTCGACGCGGCCCCCTGGCAGCATCCTGTAATGTGATGTCACATACTGTTTGCGTTTTCTCTCTCTAACAAGCAATTGTTGGCGACATCTATCGACGCGCCGAAGAAACGTTTACGGCGGCATCGAACGCGGCTACAGCCCGTGGTGCCATCTGTCGCCTGCTGAAGTGCATTCTGTTACTATTAGTTAACCTGTTTAGTTCATATTTTGTATTGTATAAGCTATTATAACTTTTATTGATCTCACTGCAACATGCGTAGCCAATGTTATGTACTTCCGTAATTGTTGTATATATCAGAAATAAATACCTCCTAATATACTAGCTTTAAGTGAAATGTAATATATATGATGTGGTTGTACTTAATAAATAAAATAAATAAATAAAAGTTCTATAGCTTCCTGCCGGACACCTGGTCGGGGGGCGGCTTCCCGAGCTGATAAAAGGCGCCAGCTCGAGGCTACGCTCTCTTTTCTGTTCCTGACACCGTCGAAGAAAGAAGTACCCTAGTAGTTATTGTTCGAACTCATTGTGCGGTATCGTTTCCATATATTGCTCAATTAAAATGATTTTATTGGTAAATATGTACACATTTAAATACGAACATGTGAGCTGATTTGTAAATATTAAAATAGTTCAAAGAATTAAAAATGAGTCTATATTCTATGTCCTTATGTTTTATTTATTTCTAGATAGTCGCCCTGCTTTAGCTTACATCAGAAGTGCTGGCAAGATGGGGAAACGTAAGCGGTCTCGATTACCTTCGCCCTGATCGTCCTCATCAGCAAGGACTCCGTCTCCGCCTCCGAGGAGGAAAAAGAAGGTACCCAAATCAGACGGTGCAGAATTTGTGAGTACATCCAATGCGATTTTACTTAACAATATGATACCTGAGTTTGACCCAATTTAGGACAATGTTGATGCGTGGTTAAATATAATCGAATCTTATACTCGTACGTTTGCATGGAGCGATAGAATGACGCGTTATCAAGCTCTCAATTAACTTAAAGGATCTGCTAAAATTTGGTACGACTCTCTGTTGCGAACTAGTGTCGAATGGACAAATTGGGATTGGCATACATGGCGTTCTAAAATTTCGGCAACATTTCAAATTAAACGAAACATGTTCCAATGTTTAAAGGAAATAATTGAACGTAAACCTAATGAAGAACAATCTCTTTATTAATTCTTTTTTGAACAAAAAAGCTAAATTGACAGGCTGTCGTTGAATTTTACGGAAAGCGATATCATATCTATAATTTTAGGTAATATGCGGGACAGTACTTTAAGTAATTCGATAGAATCGGGTATTTTCAACACATGCGATAGTTTAGCCAGCCTTTTGCACAGCCGTAAGTACAAAAGCAAACCGGCTTCAAAGCAAGTGGTACCTGGGCATAGTAAACAAATCGACTTTCGGAATAAATCGATTTCTCCTCAGTCAAGCATAGGGTAAACGGCTTCGTCTTCTGCGGAACAAACTTCAGATTCCGTAAAGCCTGGACTGCCTCAAAACCGTGTTAAATGTTTCTGTTGTGGTGGAGCGCATAAGAGAAGCCAGTGCGATATTAAATGTGAATTTTGCGGTAAAAGAGGTCATTCCGAGTCCAGTTACTTCAGTAAAAAGAATCAAAAAGTTGCTAAGCAGGAGACAAAGTTTATTAGTAGTTCTGAATCAAAAAGTAGATTCATCAAAAACATGCTGATTAATGACAAATTTGAGCATGACGCTTTTATTGACACCGGGAGTAGTTGTTGCCTTATTAGTCAAGCGTTAGTTAATGAATATGCGTTAACAACTTGTTCATTGAGCACACCTGTAGCGCTGCATGGATTTTCTAAGGATAATATTAAAATAGTATCCAATAGTATTACAGTCTCTCTAAAATTAGATAATGTGGACCTGGATAATGTAGAAATGTATGTAATCGAAGAAATATCAGGGTGTGACATTCTAATCGATCGCAATATTACTGACCGACGACCAGATATTATGTATTCACGTGTTGGAGATGTGCTGACATTCAGTTATCAGAAATCTTTTGACAACTTTTGTAACGCGATTAATGAGACTCAAATAGATACCGATTCTCATCTTAACGAGTCAGTGCAATTATTTAACAAGTATAGTCAGTGTGTAGCAGGTAGCATCAAAGAATTAGGTCAAGTTGACAACCATGAAATGGTCATCGAATTAAATGATACAAAACCGATTCAATTTAGGCCTTATAGGAGTTCACATGCCGATAGGAAAATTATTCGAGAAATGATTAATGAATTACTAGAAGGCGGCATAATTCGAGAAAGCAATTCCGCCTATGATAGCCCTGTGTTATTAGTAGACAAGAAAAACGGTGAAAAGAGACTATGCGTTGACTATAGGGCACTGAATAAAATAACAGTCAAGAATAAATATGCTATGCCCCGAATAGAAGATCTTATAGAAAGATTACAAGGTTGCAAATATTTTACGAGCTTAGATCTCAAGAGCGGTTACTACCAAATCAAAATGAGTAACGATTCTGTACATAAAAGCGCTTTCATAACAGAGGAAGGTCATTACGAGTTCTTAAAGCTCCCGTTTGGACTCTGTAACGGACCCTCTTGCTTCCAGCAGATGATGAACAAAGTATTAGGTAATTTGCGTTTTGGTAGAATAATAATATATTTACATATGTCCTGTTAATAAGCGAAACCCCAGAAGACTAAATAAGGCTTTGCTAGAAACTGTCCTAAAAATATTTGAAGAACATAATCTGAAACTAAACCTAAAAAAATGTCATTTTTTAAAAACTGAAATAGATTTTTTGGGATATCATGTACAACATAATAGTTTAAAACCAAACGAAAACAAAGCCGCAGCCGTTAAGAATTTTCCGCAGCTAAAAACCGTTCATCAATTACGTCAATTTCTAGGGCTCGTTAGCTATTTTCGCAAATTTATAAAAAATTGTGCTCTTTTATCTAGTCCACTAACAAACTTGTTAAAGAAAGATAGTAGTTGGATTTGGACAAGTAGTCAACAGCAGGCTTTTGAAACGTTAACAAGTGCTTTGTCATCTGATAATGTACTAACTATTTACGATCCAAATAAGGAATGTGTACTTTATACGGACGCTAGCAGAGACGGACTTTCAGGCATTTTAATGCCAGTGACCGAGGAAGGAGAAAAACCGGTACACTATTATAGCCGTCAAACTTCGGACGATGAAAAGAAGTTCCACTCATTTGAATTAGAGTTACTAGCTATTGTCACATCCCTAGATAAATTTGGACTATACTTATTAGGAGCTCCGTTCAAAGTCATAACTGATTGCAGTGCTGTACGTTTTGCAATAACGAAGAAGGAGATTATTCCTCGGATTGCACGTTGGATACTGTCTACACAGGAGTTTACTTTTGACACATTTCATAAGGATGGTAATCGAATGCAACATGTTGATGCGCTTAGCCGCAATCCCGTGCAATCCGGGCAAAAATCTGAATCAGAGTTGATTTTGTGTGAAGCTGACTGGTTTCTGTCCGTACAATTTCAAGATCCCGAAACAGTTAAAATAAAAACAATTCTTGAATCAGGAGAGGCCGATTTAAATAAAAATACGTTTACCAATTACGAACTTTTAGGTGGTAAAGTTTACAAACGGACAGAGCAAGGTCGCCGTTGGGTCGTTCCACAGCAGTGTATCTGGTAAATTATAAAATATAACCTCGACGACCTTGGTCATTTTGCCGTGGATAAAACAGTAGAACGGATTAAAAATAAATATTGGTTTCCTAAACTCCGACGCACAGTAAAGAAATATATTGGTAATTGCCTAAATTGCGTATATAATAAAAATAAAACGGGTCCGAAAGAAGGTCAATTATATCCATTGCCAAAGTATGCTAGACCATATCACAGATTGCATTTGGATCACGTAGGCCCTTTCGTCAAAACTACAGAAAATAATAAATACTTGCTCGTAATGGTAGATTCTTTTACAAAATTTGTCTTTATATTTGCGGTTCCTAACACTGACAGTGCCAATGCCATTAATTAATTGGACAATCTTTCGAAAATCTTTGGATATCCAAAGAGACTAATTACAGAAGCAGGATCTTGCTTTACGTCTCATTGTTTTAAACAATATTGTAGTAGTAAAAATATAAGGGTGCATACGGTAGCCACCGGTATGCCACGTTCAAATAGTCAAGCGGAGCGTTTTGTTAAAACGATTTTAGAAGCCATGAGAGCCATGGGTGCTGATTTGTCCGACGATAATTGGGATAAATGCGTAAAATCTTTGCAGCAAGGTTTAAATAGCACTATACAGAAAACTATTAAAGCGGTGTCCAGCGAGGTATTCTTCGGTTATCGGTTACGTACGGATGCAGATACGTTAGCACCTAACAGTGATAACGAGTCTAAGGTAGATGTTACCAAATTACGTAATTTCGTTGACGAGAACATTAAGTCTAGCTCCATGCAACAAAAAGAGAGATTCGATAGAACACGCAAAAAGGCTCAACAATACCATGAAGGTCACCTAGTCCTTATTAAAATACAAAGTCAATCCAACGATGGTCGTAGCACGAAATTGTTACCAATTTTTAAAGGACCGTTTCAAGTGGTCAAGGTCTTGGGAAAAGATAGGTATCAAGTGGAAGATGTACGAGGCGCTGAACGTAGCTGTAAGCGGTACACGGGAACAGCGGCAGCAGAAAACATGAAACCCTGGATACACATCGGTGACTGGGACACGATAACTCAATACCAGTGTTGGCGAGGTATCAGTAAATATTTTATTTATCTTTCGACTGCATAATATTAATAAATACTTTTTTTTTTACGTAGCGAGCCTTGGTAAAATACTGTCTGAAAATAATCAATAACGGACAAAAAGATCGCAGAATTCTAAGTTCAGGCTGATGCCAGTCTCAGTTTATTAAATGGTGTATATTATTTCATTTATAGAAAATCAAGTTCATATAAAGTTGCAATAAGAGATGTGTCAATGGTTTCATAATGTAATGAGCCGGTAAACCCTTATGTTAACGGGAGTGGGCACGAGCACGATAGTCCAGATAAAGGGGCAAAAAGTGCTAGAAAGACACTGTACTGTGACTGAGGGTGGTAATTATGTATTGAACCAGCGGCGATCAATTATTGTGATGAAGTGTATTTTTTCTACTATAATTCAGTTCTAGTTATAACGATCGTTGTTTTTGGTCACAGCATTTTACCCGACTCGTGGAGTGCCCGAGGCGGGCACAACTGCAGCATGGCCGTGTTGGCGACATCTATCGACGCGCCGAAGAAACGTTTACGGCGGCATCGAACGCGGCTACAGCCCGTGGTGCCATCTGTCGCCTGCTGAAGTGAAGTTCTATAGCTACCTGCCGGACACCTGGTCGGGGGGCGGCTTCCCGAGCTGATGAAAGGCGCCAGCTCGAGGCTACGCTCTCTTTTCTGTTCCTGACACCGTCGAAGAAAGAAGTACCCTAGTAGTTATTGTTCGAACTCATTGTGCGGTATCGTTTCCATATATTGCTCAATTAAAATGATTTTATTGGTAAATATGTACACATTTAAATACGAACATGTGAGCTGATTTGTAAATATTAAAATAGTTCAAAGTATTAAAAATGAGTCTATATTCTGTGTCCTTATGTTTTATTTATTTCTAGATAGTCGCCCTGCGTTAGCTTACACAATTTATATTAAAACGGTTGTAGCCTCGTTATTCTTTGAGATCTGAATGGGATTTTCGTCACTAGCCATATTTTTTGCCTTCTTTCATTTGGAGTAATAATAATTTTCAAGTCTACACCCCTATTCCCCATTCTTAAAATTTATCTTCCTGACCATTATATGAAACAGTACATTTGGGCCTCAGAGCAAGTGAAAAAGACTTTCTCCCTGTCTTGTCTTTTTTCTTGATCTGTGATTCGGACATTTGATTTGTAGTACCTATGTGGAATGAAGGGGAATCACTATAGCCATCATCGTCATCACCAGCAACCTATACTCGTATCTTACCGCTAGCCCTCATCGACTTCACATTATACCTTTATTTATTCACGGGTCATACATAGGTGCAAATATTTACAATATTATTTTACACGGCTCTAACGAGATATTTATTTACCTTTATTTCTGACGTGTCGACACGGGTTGCACCGGTCATGGTCGCAGATGACTGTCGTCCCAGCAAGTTGTCAGCGGAGACATGGGTGCACAATATTTCACTACCCAACGGAAGTCGATAAAAATGTGGAGGGTATACCCGAAATAAGTCCTCAACCCGCCTTTATTTTCGTAATTGTCTAGGGCGCGGCACACAACACTCACAGTATCCGCGCACAAATCTGAAGACATACATAGGTGTATAGGGTTCCTCATGGGGTATTCTCCCAAGTCTAGTCACCCAATACCGTCAGCGGAAAAGTATAACGACCTGCCTTTTGATATTGCACGACCTGACCAGTTTGTATTTGATGACCGCTTTAGCCTAGTTCTTAGTGACCCTGCCTACGAAGCAAGAGGTCCTGGGTTCGAATCCCGGTAAGGGCATTTATTTTTGTGTGATAAGCACAAATATTTGTTCCTGTCTTAAATATTTATTTATCTATATAAGTATGTTTATCGTCGTCTAGTACCCATAGTACAAGCTTGGCTTAGTTTGGGACTAGGTCGATTTGTGTAGTAAGATTGTCCCCTAATATTTTTAAAATGTTTATAATATTTAATATTTATTATAATTTCAACCAAGCTTCTGAATTCAAATTCCGTATGGAGTACCACTTAGGAGTACATCAGAAAATTCATTTTCATATAGATTTATGATATTCCACGTAGGTCATAAAATTAAAACGAAACGAACTTTTCTTGCCATTGCGAAAATATTGTTCTACCTCCAGTAAACTAATTGGTACGTTGGTTGTTTTGCCAATTTTTTATTTATAAAGGATACTGTCCTGTCTGCTGGGCCACCCTTCCACTTACCTTAATTGGTAAAAGGGTACATCCCTAGGATATACCTATGACACTGACACGTCACATTTAAGTATCCAGCCTCAAATTTCAGTAGGTACAGCAGCAGTCCCGTGAGTATTGTTTCAACATCGTCTCACAGAAATGCGAGAATTTTAAGAAATCCGTAATTCCACAATATTAAATTGATAAAAATCCCGCTTTTACGAGAGCACCAATAAATCCGGAAATATAAGTGGGGGTATTTGCGTAATAAATCCGACGGTGACGTCACGGCGGAATTCAATAAACCGATCGCTATAAATTGACGCATCAAAATGTACGCCGTATATTTTAGCGCAGCGCAGCGTGTTGTGGGTTGACGGTACACTAGTACGCAAGAGCTTGGCTCTTGGGAGCAATTTTACTCATCATTTCGGAGTTTAACATGCGATGGAAGCTCATGATATCATGTTAGACTGAAATGTTTTGAAAGTGAAAAAGCGAAGCGAATAAAAAGCGATATGGAAGGAAATACTGCGAATTATAAAACATCTCTTCAATTCATAGGTTTATTTGCAATATAGTTCCTTCAAAGGTACCTATTTCCCCAAAGAAACTAACTGCAAGTAATCCTTTCAACAGTTTTAACACAATTCAATTTAATTTACAGTGTCATTTCTAGCAATTATGGGCTTAAAGACTGAGAAAATGTGATTATGCAGTGACAGGTTGCCAGCCAGGGTTTTCTTATATTGCTCTGTTCCTTACCTTTATCAGCCCTATGTACTAGTTGTACATGAAAGCACTGTTTCCTAAATACACTGTAACCCCAAACCGTGATAAAAGATACTGGAAATTAATATTCCAACCGCAAGAAAGATCGCTGACAATACCCTTGATATATGTACGGGGAATTTAGCGCAAAGGCATGAAATTACAATTTATTCCCCTTTCAGACCTTAATTTTGTTTGGCTCTGGTTGTAAGTTAGAGTTAGCAAAGTAACATACATTAGTGTAGCGTGGGAAAGTATCGGATAATTGAATATTGAGTGTAAGTCGGAACCGACGTTATTTTCTAGAGTAAAGGGATGTTACATCATACTCGTAGTAGCGTTTTCTTGGTTGTACCATAAAAAAGTCCGCTTTGGCTCGTAATCCCAAGATTTGGACCAGGCAGTAGAGTTACGAAATTGACTCGCTCTGATCTTCCAAATCAAAGGGAAAATGTTTTATTTCACCGAAAAGCTGCTGATAAATTAAAGGTTCCGGAGATTACTCTATACTTCTATATTAGTATACTACAGAACACTATTGGATCTATCAAAGTGCCTCGGACCCAAGATTATCGTAGAGAGAGCCCACTATTTTCTCCACGAAAAAATCATCTATGTACAGACACACTCGTGGTCTTTTTTGTACCACTTTTGTACCACTGGGTTCCTAGCCTTTTTAGTATTGTTACCCCCTTAAATTTTTAGGGAAACAGATTTTAATCCCAATGAAAGAGCGTCAACTAACCGTTAACTGTAAGGCCTGAGTAAACGCCTCGCTCGGAGCGGGGCGTCGAGCGTCCATAATATATAAATTGCATTTGTTTTATATGACCGCTGCACGCCTCGCTCTGAGCGGGGCGTCCACTCAGGCCTTACACTAACACCTGTTCGTCTATTTGTCCATTTTAGATAACAACTCCGTTACCCCCAGGTTCATATGTCAACATAGGTCCAGTCTCAGATGCTTTGAGATACATCATCGAAAGGTTCAACAGCCATGTAACCTCGGAATGACATTGCTGTCACATCGACTACGAGTAGTTAATAATAGAGCTGGGCGTTTTTTCCCGTAAGCGTTTTCAAAAACAGTTTCTCGTACAGTAACGGAAAAACAGTTTGTGGCTAGAACCACAAACCGTTTTTATAAAAACGATGACAAGGAGCTACGAGTAGAAGGCGACAGTCGCACGCAACGGTTGCAATGCAAAATGTGAAAACGCAACTCGAGTCGTTTCGTTTCACTTCGTTTGGCGACCGGCGACGGCGGCAACGCACGGAGAAACTAGTTATTTTTGAGACTGTTTTTCAAAACAGTTGTGATTTAAAAAAACGGTTACGTTTCGTTTCACGGAAAAGTCGAAACGAGCCAGCTCTAGTTAATAAACCAGTTAATGTGTCACATCATGAACTAATTACGGTGTGTGTGGCCTATACATCATCATACTTATCGGATGCGACTGCCACCTGACTTTCCAACCCACAGGGAGAACTAGCCCTTATTAGGACTAGACCGGTTTCCTTACGATGTGTTGCACCGCTACTGTTAATTATCAAATTATATTTCGGACGGACAGTAGTGTCTGCTGGTGTGATGCCTCCATTTCCACGAAATCATTGAACCATTACATCAGCTTATTACAAAGTGTATTGATCGGCATCGTGTGAATTGTTCTAGATGTGTGAGGAAGCCACATAACGTAATCGGGTGGATTACAGTGATACGTGCTGACGTCGACATTGACGCGATTACACTAGTTTTCCCGTTTTGTTTTTATTATAACGTTACAAGCTAAACTTAACAAACTGAGAGGGTTTGGGGCAGATTTTTATCCCATTTGTGCAAGGGTTTTATGAATTTAGTACTCATCCTCCTACCGTTATCCCGGTTGTGCCCGGGGTCCGCTTTGACACAGCGTAACGTCACGTTTCTAGACTAATCTCTAGAAAAGTTCCATTAGGTGCTCATAATATACTTCCACTCTCCTCTCCGTTATAACGTTCCGTTCCCTCACAGATGCGTACTTTTTTCTTCCTTCAGTATTTGATAAAAGTGGGTAGGAAGGAATAGCTTCGATTCTGGCTTCGAAACCCAGTAGTGGCAATTATTTGTGTGATAATGAGCTTGAGTATTTGTTTCCGATTCTTGCAGTTTTTCTATGCAAGTATTTAATAGGTATCCCTTTAATATCGTCCTCTCGTACAAGCCTTACTGAGCTAACTATAGGGTTGGTTCGATTTGTGTTATTGTGCCCTAATACTTCTTTGTTTTATTATTCATTTATCTATAGACTACAGTAAAGTAAATGGTCCACTTTTGGACTTTATTATTTATTTACGAATAATGACCCTTAATACACAAATAATAGGGTTTAAAAGTGGTAAACCGCCTACAAATAAATAACAGGGAACAATCTAAGCCTAGAAATATTATTTTTGAACATGAACATTAATATGCAATACCTTTGGGCAGATACATTCTCAGGGGATCGGAGACTTAAGTTTCATATACCAATCTGATTTCAATGTGTTTTGTGCGCTCTTTCTAACACGCTAGCCCAGCACGCGTGGAAGTGAGCACGCAACACAACTTGATATCAATTTGTGGTACGATATGAGTCTCGATACTTTTAAGTGACCAGTGTGGTCGAGATTATTTAATGTGGCCGACTTTTTATAAAACAGTAATTGGAATTGGAATCTTTTACCTAGGATGGTAGAGTTAATTTTTGAACGAATTACTTTGATACGATTCGGCCAACTCAAATAATCTCAAGTATACAGTAACTGACGGGACGGCCCCCTGCGAAGCCTCTCTACAATAATTAATTTTAATGCTTTGTCCGCCGCACATTCGAATATATTGGTATCATAAAAACATGTTTTTATGCCTTAGTGGCGGAATTAATTTATTGTTGCTAGGATGGACAGTTCTTTTTCGTGGGATAGTTGCATAATGTGGTTTTATTGTATTTTTTTATTAGGGTTATTAATTAAATTAAATATGTGTAAGAATTTTTATACGGATTTAAGTTTTATGATCACTTTGAAATTGAGATTGAGTATTAGAGTTCAAAAACAACATGAGTTACATGAAAATGTTTCCAAGCATCCCATATTCTTAAAAATATGTTATTGTTTGTTTAGCAGTAGGTATATTATTTATTTTTAACTTAATAGTTCCATAGTAAACGAATATTAGATAAAGCACTTACTTTTAAAAACGGCAATTTACAATCGTAAAACAGTCACGTTTAGTTACTCGTCTAGGCAGCGACGCGCAACCTGCTACAACATGGTAAATTGAAAAGAAATATTTATTTAGTCTGTATTTATTGCACAAAAGTAAAACTTATCGCACAAGAGGCGGAATCTATACCTGAAGGAATTCTCTATCAATCAACCATTGGTCCCAGCAGATAAAAATACGGCAAATATATATATATATATATATATATATATGTATTTTATACAACGACGGTGGCAAACAAGCGTACGGCCCGCCTGATGGTAAGCGGACACCGCAGCCTATAAATACATGCAACTCCAAAGGAGTAATATGGGCGTTGCCGACCCTTGATATGTTTGAGGATTCGCCGTGTTGACAGGTGAAGGAACAAATACCCCTCTCAACACAAGGATGCGCCTCGGGAATAAATAAAATATCGGAACTATTTTATTGAAACGCCCATTTCGCAGGCAAAGCGATGTTCCTTTAGTCCCGACTGAGGACTGCTTATTTAATTAATTAATTTATTTGAGTCAGGCAACAATCATTTAATGTCTAACTTCTTATAAAGTTGTCAGTGGAATTGTAACGTTCTACCCTCGATGGTAGAGTGGCTTTGATGCACTTCGGCCAACTCAAATAATCTCTAGTTTATTACCGATACCGTGTTTTGGAATGGCGCTACCTAACTACGATCTTTGTAATACGCGGGCGAATCCGCGCGGGTAGCTAGTGTATGTCTATGCTGTCTATGCGGGCAGATGGGTAATTACGTATCTTTTCCACCGAGGGTTAGGACAAGTGAACGGTAATTTTCCCATAGAATTACACTTAACACCTACAAAACGTTACGCAATCGACCAGTATTTAACGCAAACTAACAAGAAAAAGTCGATCCCCCGAAAAATATTTAAAGTTTCCTTAAAAATGATTTTATATCAACTAAGAAAACCAGTGGCGCGCAACTGTCGGCCTGCTCAATACATTATGTTCGACAATTAATACAACAAGGGGGTAAGTTAATGACGTTTTTGCCGGCCGCCCCATTAGATCGATTGCTGGCCGTCGATATGAATATGAATAAAAGATGTCCTGCTCTGATGATACAATAAATCCCTGACGAGCGACAGTGTACAATGGGACACTTGTCGATGTGGTTCGATATGCATTTTCAAGTGTAAAGTTCTTGTTAATTTGTGAGTTTGTAGTTTTGTATCTAAGGGGTAAACTCCAAATCTAGTAACTCGATTTCAAAAAATCTTAAAACAGCATAATATGGTCCCGACCATTCCGAAGTTCAGGAATAGACATAAGCTACTTATATTTTATCTCGCGAATACATTTTTTTTATGCGAGGGCGAGGATGCACTATTTATTACCTACTGGTGAATAATTGTATGTATCACAATTCTCTATCCTCCTATCATGCTTAGGACATACACCAACATAAAATGGGTTTGCCATTATCATAAAAACGCATATGCTTATAGATTTAAAGCCTATGAAGTCGTAGACTAAGCTTTCAATCATAGCAACGAGCAACAAACAATAGTTGATTGGGGACAAACAAGAGCAAAGAAGTCGGGTACGCTTTACACAGAAATAATATTCAAGCTGTAAGTACCCTTTATAACTCTTCTCGTACCGTCAGTGGACAAATGGCATTTTGTTAAACCTAGATCACGCACACCTATGCTACCCACCAATAATGCACACCTCTCACGGTAGCCGACTGTACTGGCTTCAACCAGCTGGGGCAACTGGATATGACCGGTTAAATACAAACCTCGTTATTTGTTTATCGCTACACTTTAAGGATTTAACTACAGCTTTACCAGTCCATTACCTGTTATGATCACTTCTATATTTAGTCAGCGTCCGTCGAAAAGGTTTGTGGCCTCTGGAGCTGTGTGATATTAAATCATTATTTATGTAAACGCACCATACTAAGCTCAATAAGGCTTGTGTTATGGGTACTAGGCTATGATATATACTTAAATACATAGAAAATATCCAAGACTCAGAAACGAATATTCACGCTCTTCACACAAATATTTGCCCTTACCGGGATTCGAACCCAGGGGGATAAACACGCAACCTTACCAACGCGTGTTAGGGCAATCCCACTGTCATTTTCCCATACAAAAAGTGACATTTAGATCTACCTGACGAACGTACAGTCAGCATCAAAAGTAACTGCGCAAACGAAGACGTCAAAAGTCTTTATTACAAGGGAATAAGAGCTTTTGATGTCTTCGATTGCGCAGATACTTTTGATGCTGACTGTACAATGCGTTACGTAATCGACCTGCAGGACCGCTAGCTTCGTAGGCAGAGAATTATGGCCATATTTCTCTGCAATTCTCACTCCTGTAAACCGATAGGAATCAAGGTAGATATATTGATACTTTGCAACTATCTAAGTCTGCCATAGCCATGTTAGCTCTTGAGTTATGACGCTTAAGGTAACGAGCACTTAAAAGGTGTTCCAAAGAGCGCCGGCTTTCAAATCAGGTTTTAGTGCCTTTAGTTGAACCGCGAGCTTCAAGATTATGTTTCCTTTTTTTTTTGTTTCAGAATTTTGTAACATCTTTTTATAATCTTACTGAAGATAACTATACCTACCTTGGTCAATTTACGGGTCCGTATAACGTACGGCTCAATAATCCGCGCCCATGTATCACTAGTCACTCTTTATGCAATGGGTTAAAAAGTGAGAGATATAGTGGCCGTACATTATATGAACTCCAATTTACGGTATAGTATTGCTATCGGGAAATGAGGCTATCCGCAGCAGAACCAAGGTAACCGATATAGCCTTCCGAATCGCCAAACTTGAGTGGCAGTGTGCGGAGCACATAGCACGTAGAGCCTATGGCCGTTGGGGCGAAAAGGTTCTCGAGTGGCGACCACGAACCGGAAGGCGCGGTGTGGGTGGGCCCCGCAAGGTGGACTGATGACCTGGTAAAGGTTGCTGGAGTCCGCTGGATGCGGGTGGCGCAGGACCGGTCACTTTGGCACTCTTTGGGGGAGGCTTATGTCCAGCAGTGGACGTCTTTCGGCTGATATGATGATGATGATGAGTGCTATCGGTAGTGGATAGGGAATACTGCAGGATTCAACAGCAATATAACCTAGACATGACAGTTGCATCTACTGCCACAGAATGAAATAATATGTACTTAGTACTTTACGTACCTATACTCTGTACGTAGCCGAGCGGTGAGACACGTCACTTACAATTCGAAAGTCGAGGGTTCGAGCACGGATAGACCCAAAGTCACTGAATTAAAAATGAATATATGAACAAAATCGAAATATCATGGTTAAAGCCGCGTATTTCTTTTCAGTGTCCAAGCGGCAACCGCGGATGGCTCGCGGTGTTTGCCCCGATAATTGTCGCTAGGTATTCGATTGAAACAATATTTCATTATATGAACGCGTACACACTTTCAGGCAACCGCTGTTTCAAACGGCTGCCTCGCGACAGTAAAAATATTTTTCATGCATTTTTTTTCTATTTCCGTCCCGCCCCTGTCCAAGTTGGCTCAGTTCAGGTAGCACAGGGCGGTTCCACAACACTGCGCTCCAATACCGCGAGTCATCTAGTTGCCTCTTGGACACTGCAGCTACGCGTCATGGCTCTGAATATCATTTGATATTTAAATAGTAGCTTTTTAACCCCCGACGCAAAGAGAGAGGTGTAATATAAGTTTAACGTGTCTGTGTATCTGTGTATCTGTCTGTGGTATGGTCGCTCCCAAAAGGATGGACCGATTTGAATGCGGTTTTTTTTATTTGAAAGCTGAT
The DNA here is from genome assembly GCA_947049275.1 of Epinotia bilunana. Lineage (NCBI taxonomy): Eukaryota > Metazoa > Arthropoda > Insecta > Lepidoptera > Tortricidae > Epinotia > Epinotia bilunana. Next base: position 7,229,007 of record OX346275.1, on the reverse strand, counting down.
GTGATCCCGAGTATTCTTAGCCATGTTTCATGAAAATCTGTTCAGCCGTTTTTGAGATATTGGACTTTGAAATAAAAATGTCGGGAGTTTTTCAACTTTTGATAATATAAGTTGTATCTTATATTATCAGTGAAGGAACACTTCGTGATGAAACCGGTATAATCCCAACAATCTAGCAGTTTTCCCTCTGGGGAAAGGCCATATAATATGTCATATATGGCAATCACTTTTGAAAAATTAGGGTCTAAGCCGCATCTAAAGGACCTAGTGAAACATTTACAAAACATGGAAACGCCAGAAGAATGATAGCTAGTAGACGTAAGGATCTACCGCAGACCTTTAATGTAGCGCGACTCAGGGTAGTTAAGCACTCTGACTCCGTCTACCTTACAGAGGCCAACATGCGTTCTGAGCCTATTTAGCGCCCTCCAGATGGGCCATGGCTCCTTGTGGCCGGGGGGCAGTTGTTCCGAAGCTAGCACGTAGACGTCGGGCGGAGGGTATCGAGTCCGCCATATCAGGCAGCGAGCATCTGAGGGGTCGCTTTGCAGGGGGCTAGTGTTCCGCATGAAACTCCTGCGACTCTTGAGACGGGTAGATGGCGGGTTGTGACCGCACAGTGGGTGGCGCTGGTCAGTCTCCTGTTTCCCCTTTTCCACGGCACTTGCCACCTCTCTACGGATTTCAGGAAGGGCGATGCCCGCGAGTGGTACAGCTTGTTGAGTGGAGTTGGCTTGAGGCATCCGGTGATGGTGCGGCAGGTATCATTGAGTGCAGCAGTCACCAGGTCGGCGTGCTGCCGCGCGACTGCCGCGCGACTTGAAGTTACTCACAAATGCAAAGATGCTTGCAAATAAACTTAAAATTATTTTCTTGGAACAATGCTTGTGTTCAGTCGAAGAATTTATGAAAAATGTGTGATTTAACTATTGGATGGGGCTGCGATACGCTATTAGAGTACCTATAAAGCTGTTTTTATATTGAACTTGTATTTCAAATATTTAAATTGTAATATTAATTTTACTGATATCAAGACTTTTTATTATGTGTCCTATTTTTAATGTATTTTAATTTATTTGACTGATTGTGTTATGTAAAGTGGCGCTGGAACATACGTTTCATGTGCTCTGCCTACCCCTTTTGGGAATAAAGGCGTGAATGTATGTATGTATGTATGTGTTATGTATTAGGAAATATATTGTGGTTTTAGTCTTAAGTAAGTTCAAACAATCTCGTATTGTTAAATATATAAAAAAATGAAATGAAAATCTTGGGATAAGGGAAAACTATAGGAAGATGCTGACTTACGTACTTGCAAAAGGTCCTTTGTCTGAAAAAAAAATCATGGCATCCCGCTCGCACGCCATCCACACGTAGCAAGTGCTCTTTTGTTCATTTCAATCCTATATATTGTATTATAGTAAGATCGGGTATATCAACACCTCGAAAGTGCGAGAGCCGAGTTTAGCGGAACCGGCAAGGGGATCAGGCCTGTTACTGCTTATTTAACCACTCAAGGCGTAGTATGTCACGTCACGGCTAAGACGAGAGTAAAGATGAGTCATCATTTCATTTCATTTATTTATTCAGCCTTAAATTTAATATACAATTTTACCCATAGGGCGCAGCTAAAATAATCATACCCTACAAAATATAAATAATAGTAATTAATCGTAGTCACAATGTCAAAAAAAAACAGCTGTCATCACAATAAAGCTCAAAGAATAAATGTTAAAATACCTGTAAATACTAATAAATTTTAAACATCATCAAAATAATAAATTAAACGAGACAATAAGTAGTAAATTATCAATAAGCGAAATTCTGATAACAACAATTCATAACACATCATTAACATTACTAAAAATATTATTCAAACTAAATATAAGGACAATTTTCCATACATTTTTCGACTGTTTCCGTCAAGATTTTTGACAATAGATTACTGATTTTTGAAATATATTAATATATCATCCATATCTGTGTCGGTATGTTTTGCTCTTCAATAGAAAACAAAAATAGGCCTATTATAGATATTTTACAATTTTTTATATTTCCTTCTTATACCTACCTACAGTTTCCAAAATGTTGTTAAGTTTCGGAGGAGGAAACAGTCGAAAACAAAACCTCAATTTTTAAGGATTTTTTTTATCTGTACAGATTTTACCTCGCCAAACCGTGTTCACAGTTTGTTGGCGAGTGATTCGAAGAAACTTTTGACTATAATTAGTCGACGCTGCAGCTCTCCTTATCGCACAAGCGCGCGGTCCCGTCACCAGCGCGACAGAAATACTGATCTAGAATCCTTAAATCTAGCTGTTGGCCTTTTTAAGAAGGTACATTTTAAGTTTAGTTACTCAGTAACTACTTATGCCTACTTAGCCGTGACCGCTTAGCCCTACTTTTAAATTCATTATATGTACTACTACCACGATTATTTTTAGGGGGGCGACGGCGACGACACATGACTCGATAGGGCTTTAAAGCTCACTGAGAGTCACTAAATTGAAAAACTGAAAAACCCATAATATTTTTGAAGAAACCATGCAACGATATTCCACACTATGGGTTTAACGAGAAAAATAAAATAAAATCCCCACTTTAAGTGTAGGGGAGGAACCACAAAAAAATTTTTTTTCAAGATTTTATTCTACTGTTTTGTCGGCGTAATTGATTTATATAGGTACCCATGCCGAATTATAGTTTTTTTAGTAGTAAGAGTTACTGAGCTAGAGCGAAGACCTATAGGCAGACCGATATGGCGAAACTATAAGGGGTCCTTGTTGACTACGGAACCTTAAAAAAGGCTCAGGTGATGCATCATAACTCAAGTAACAGGCGCCCTATGCAAGCTCATTGCCCCACGTACATATATATGTATTATATATTATGTTGGTATATTGAATTTACCTTCGCCTAGGTACCAAATTCTTGACATTTTCGTTTCAAGAGACAAATTTATTGCCGAAGAGGAGAATCTGTAACAGAATTCTTGGTATTTTCCTCGCTGGGGAGTTTTTGTTTTTAGCGCAAAGAAAAAATGCCTTTTTCTCGAAAGGCATTCTAGTGAAGGCATTTGATGAGTTATAGAATATATAAAAGTAAGATAATGAAATCAGCGTCTTTTAGATTTTGGAAACTATGTCGATGGTCATGGAAAGTAAAGGTTTTCATCTCTACTAATATTATAAATTTATAAAGAGGAGAAGTCTGTGAGATTGTAGTTTTGTAAGTTTATAAGTTTGTAAGTAAGGGGTAATGTCCAGAACCGCTTATAGGATTTCAAAAGTTCTTTCACCTGCCTGTGGACTTGACTTTCTGGACAGGCTATAATTCATACCGCGGGTTTACCTGCGTTCTTTGCTTCGCGGGAGAATCCGAGCGGGCAGTTAGTCAAATATTATCAGCAAATCAATTACGTTCACGTGAGTCCGTTATTGATGTGTCCCTCCGTAGGCAACGGGGTGCCTTTTTAACATTAGACCCCGTAGCATGGACGGCATTATCACACGATAAATGACAAGATAGAGCGTCCGTCACTGGCTGACACCGTTCAATAGAACGAGACGGACGCTCTATCTTGTCATTTATCGCGTGATAAGGCCGACTATGATACGGGGTCATATTTATTTATTTATCGTATGGCAAAGCAGTGTAGCATCAGACAAGCCGTATGCTAGTTTGCCACAAAACACCGTATCATTTTCATATCAGCCGAATGACGTCCACTGCTCATAGCATAGACCTCCCCCAAAGAGTGCCAAAGTACCGTATTTTCGTTTGTTAATGGTACAAAAATAACATACATTCACGCCTTTATAATTAAAAAGGGGTAGGCAGTGCACATGAAACTTGTGTTCCAGTGCCACTTTAGCATAAATGTGGGTATAGAAGATCGACAAAATGTGATATCGCAGTGATAGGTTGCTAGCCCATCCCCACAACACACATCCACGCCACGAAACGAAAACGAACCTCGCTCGCGTATCTCCGTCTCTGACGTTCGTATTAGCAAGTGCGACAGAGAGGGAGACACACGATCGAAGCTCAAAATAAATGCTTACAAAATCGATCGACTTTGAATTCCATAATTAATATAATTAAAAGGAAAAGTGCGAGGTTATAGCTTTGTATGTTCGTTTGTAGGGTTTAATCTGCGGAACCACTTATCCGATTTCACAAACAACTCTAACCTGAGAACGGACGTTTTGGATAGACATAGGCTATATTTTATCCCGTATCTTTGCCAGCGCTCTTCGCAATATGCGAGCGAAGATACGAGAGCAGCAGGTCGAATTCGTTAAAAAAAAAAACCGGGTTGCACTCCGGGAGTGCCGGCAGAAGTGAAAACTTGAACTTAAAAAAAGCCTAGTCCAGAATTTCTCACCTTAGGAATCTTACGGTCACGTGCCCTATCGAAATCTGTGGCGAGTTTAACGATTTTTCCCCATCCCAAAAAGAGCACAGCGCCGCTACAGAAGTTTTCAATTCAAAAAATTGAAAAGAAACAAAGCATAGTTTTTTATCGGTGGCCAACAAGTCAGCAAGCACCATAGCCAATGGATGATTACGACTCCACGGGTATTACAAGCTCGTTGCCGATCATATAGTGTCAATAGTACAGCAATAGATACCGTATTAGGGTTCCCTTTGGCTATGCAACCTTCAAAAGGTTCACACTCGATTATAGCGGGCCACCCACACATTTATTAGTGAACTAAACTAGTACTGCCCACCGCGTACAGTCAACAATAGTTATATAGCTGTGGATTTTAATACTCAGTCAAAGTAGTGTAGCTTGTTTATTGCACAAGGAAATAGCTGAAGTTCGACAAATGATTATGACAAGTTAGTAAAGATGGTCGAATAAAGATAAATTAAGAAATTATTTTAAAATTGATTAAACACCCTACTTCGTTGGGTGAATAACTGTTTGTTTACCCCAAAATCATATAAAAAACCGCAAACAACCAGACCAAAACAACCAATGAAAATTACCTCTCTGTCACACTTATTGAGATTTGTATCTGCCATGATAAAGCAGGCAAAAATATCTGACAGGTCCTATCGTCTCTACCTAGCTAGCGCAGAACGATAAGAGTGGCGCACTCTCGTGTCTGGAGGCCAAAACTCGCTTTGAGTCGGTGCGCCAACGGAGTAAGTACTTAAGTAAGATATTAATGCGCGCTATGTTGTGGCAGATATAAGTGCTGGAGACTGTACTTCTAATACTACAATGCGGTAGCTTCGGCCACTAATCAAAAGCTAGCGGTTCTTAGAATAGCCTCCTCGGGCTTTAAGTATTTATTATGTGCCGGACACCCGCGGAATAGGACCCCAAACTAGGAGAACCTGTTCGTATGATACGGAACCCATTTACAGTACAATAGAGGTGCATCCGAGTTAATGTATCGGATTGAAATCAAATTCATATTTGCGTGCACTCGTTCCGCGGGACTACAATACAATATATATATCGTAACCGTATGGAAAGATTGACAAGTGTCTATGGGGGACAGTTGCCGGCACCATATCTCTAACATTGTTCGGTCTATAATCGTAAGTTGGCCTTTATATGCTATAGTCACATACGGGATGAAAGCTTAAAAGAGCCGATTTAGAAGAGTTTGTTAGAAACTTAGACGCCAATCAATACTTACTGACTTTTAACTTCCCTAACTTTTAAGGAACAAAAATGTTACCATTTCTTATGAACTTTATTACTATTTTTAACAATTAGGATTGTGTTTGTTATACTTTAGATATATCGTCTTAATTCCAAAGAATCTCAAAAACTTGCATTACAAATGACTTAAAAACAAAAAATTAAAAGTTAGACATTTTAGCGGTGCTAACTTGAAAAAAAAAATTGTACCTCCATTATTAAAATATGAAAAGAGTTAAATCTCCTGGCCATGATGGGCTCAGCATTGAGCACCTTAAATACGCAGGTCCGCACATAACTAGATTGTTAGCGATGTTGTACACAGTTTGTATTGGGCACGCGTACCTCCCTGCGGAGATGATACGAACCATTGTTGTACCGATAGTCAAAAACAAAACGGGTGACATTTCGGACAAAAATAATTATAGACCTATGACCTACCTTATTATAGACCTATATCGCTAACAACTGTACTTGCAAAGGTTTTTGACGGTGTGCTGAATGCGCACTTGAGTAAATACATAAAACTGCATGATAATCAGTTTGGATTTCGGTCTGGTTTATCAACAGAAAGTGCCATTCTAGGTTTAAAGCACACTGTTCACTATTATACAAAGCGGAAAACCGATGTTTATGCTTGTTTCCTCGACCTTTCGAAGGCGTTTGACCTGGTCTCCTACGACATACTGTGGATCAAACTAAACGAGGCTCATGTCTTGCCAGAGATTGTTAATCTATTAAAATACTGGTATGGAGGCCAGGTTAACCTCAAAAAATCTTTAGAATTTAAGATTAGTAGTTAAGAAATATGTATGCTACTTTTAAAAAAATAAGTGAAATAAACAGATAATTTTTTTTTTTTTTTTTTAACCAAGTTCGATGGGCAGGGGTACTGTCGACACCATACAGACAGGAGTGCGGCGTGAGGCAGGGAGGGTTGACCTCGCCCGTTCTTTTCAACTTGTATGTGGATGCACCGGTGGTTGCGCTCAGCAACACGCATGTCGGCTGTCATGTGGACGGTGTATGCGTGAACAATATTAGCTACGCGGATGACATGGTGTTGCTGAGCGCATCCATTTGTGGTCTGAGGAAACTAGTCAGTGTCTGTGAAAGGTATGCGAAGGATCACCGGTTACTATACAATAGTAAAAAAAGCGAGGTCATGGTCTTTGGGGCCGGCTGTAAGATCCCAGATCACATGCCCCCAGTTACATTGGATGGTATACCATCCAATGTAACTCTCTCTGTAGAGGTATACCTCTACAGAGAGTAAATCAGTTTAAATACCTAGGGCACCTGGTAACGGCGGCCCTCAAGGATGATGAGGACGTTGACAGGGAAAGGAGGGCATTGTCACGGAGAGCAAATATGATTGCCCGCAGGTTTGCACGATGTTCACGTGACGTAAAACTTACACTTTTTAGAGCGTACTGTACAAGTTTCTACACGTGCAGCCTGTGGGCTAGATTCACCAGGACTGGTTACAATGCCCTCCGAGTACAATACAACAACGCATTTAGGGTACTGTTGGGGCTGCCTCGATACTGTAGTGCATCAGGGATGTTTGCAGAAGCACACGTAGATTATTTTTATGCGAAAAAGATGTGCCTCCTTGGTGCGCAGGGTGAGAGCCAGCACCAACATTATCCTGAAAATGATCTCGAGCAGACTGGACTGTCCATACATGAACTGGTGCTGTACAGTCTCAAGTGGAGGTGTTCAGCAGTGATCCATGACTGGACAATAATGTACTCAATTTTATAAACCTACTAACCTTAGTTATAAGTAAAACATAAAATGTGTAACTAACAATATGTGAATCCTGGTTATCTAAATAAAGAACTTTATTATTATTATTATTAGAATTTTTGCTTCGACATTTCGCATCTGTTTCGCATTACAATAAAATTCGTGCGCTCCTTTCCGTCTTGTCGCATGAAATGACAAAAATAGACCCCCTCGGACAAGACAGTATAATGAAAACCCCTCGCGTGTAGATACGTGCTTCATCTTATTATTCCACCAACCTACTAGCCACCTGCGTCCTGCGTCCATCTCGGCCGTCGAGATTGATAATGAATGGCACGACATATGAGACAAGGAGCGGCGTATATTTATATGCACTTTCGTATTTTACATAGAGAAAGGATATATTAATCCTCTGTCTACGGTATAGAAAGTCTAGCCTACCAATTTTGGGACTTAATTTGACGAAAACCAATAATTAGGTGTTCGTGCAACTGACACCTCGCATGCTAGCAGCATAACGCAGCTAGGTTCCAAATCCTTACTAATATTATAAATGCGAAAGTGTGTGTGTTTCTTTGTCCTTCTTTCACGTCGCAACGGAGCGTCGTATTGATGTGATTTTTTGTATGGAGATTTTTTAGAAGCTGGAGAGTGACATAGGCTACTTTTTCCAGCGGGAAAACATCCAATTGCCACGGGAAAATTCAATATGTTACATTTTCCTATAACCACGCGGGCGAAGCCGCGGGCATCAGCTCGTATAAGAATACAGGTGTGGAGGTAAACTCAAAATGTATTATTGGGAACTCCAAAAGAAAAAAGACAAAAAAATATGGCTAGTGACGAAAATCGCATTCAGATATCTCAAAGAATTGCGAAGCTACAACCGTTTTAATATTATTTGTTAGAGAGAGCAAACGCTCGCATATCGTGACGTCACAATCTGCAAGCGTCATAGTAAATGCCAATCGTTTCATATGACGGCGCGTTTAGCGGAAAAGGGGCAGAATAAATATACCCCCCCCCCCTTAAAACTTTGGACACTTATAAAATGGTGATTATTTAATCCCCTGCTTTACTTTTTCCTCCATTAGACAATATTTTTAATCCTTTTTCGGGAAAATTCAACATAATTCGTTATTTTATATTGGTATCTACTACACCTCTATTCACAAATTCGCATATCTAGTGGATGTTCACTTCACAGTACCTATAGTACCTAAAGCATCTAGATTGTATGTAGGTACTAAAATCGGCGGAAAGGTCATGTATACCAATTTGAAACTTGTAAAACGAAACAAAATAACAAAAGAATAGCGCCAGCGAGATCATCGGCCGCGCCGCCATATTTAAAATTCGAAGTGTTATTTATGCCGTTAGTAAATCAAGTTAATTATAATTTGCTAAACGAAGACTCCGCCCACCCTTCGGTACGCACTGTAACTGCGTAAGGTCGTAACTACTTATACTGTTTTTTGAACTTGTGAAGGCAAAAATAAGTAAACAAGTTAACCGACAAGGATGATGGCAGATAGTTTAAAGTGAAACTCTAAATGAAACGTCAAAAATGCTCTTTGTAGAGCGTTTTGTTGATACCTAATCGTGTCACGCTATTGAAATATCAAACGAGAACAATTTTTGTTTCTTATAAATAAATAAATATTAGGGCACAATTTTACACAAATCGAACTAGCCCCATAGTAAACTCCATAAGGCTTGTGTTGTGGGTACTAGACGACATTACCGAACGAGCGAGCAAAGCGAACTAAGTCCTGTGCTGAAGCATATGAACGAATACTCGAACGAATACTCGAACAAATTATGGCCTAAGCTGAAGCTTTTTTAATTATCCGACCACTTTAGCCTAGTTGGTAGTGACCCTGCCTGCGAAAATGGGTGTCCTGGGTTCGAATCCTGGCCAGTGCATTTATTTGTTTCATGTGAACGAATATTTGTTCCTGAGTCATGGATGTTCTATGTATTTGTCAACCGCCGCGTCGCCTAGTACCCATAGAACAAGCTGTGGTTAGTTTGTGACTGGTTATTATGTGTGGGATTGTCCCCAAATATTTATTATATTTATTCTCTAGGCTCCAGTGTCTGCTCACCATCTTTAAAAAAACCGGCCAAGTGCGAGTCGGACTCGCGCACGAAGGGTTCCGTACCATTATCTATAAAAACGGCAAAAAAACGTTTGTTGCATGGGAGCCCCCTTAAATATTTATTTTATTCTGTTTTGTAGTATTTATTGTTATAGCAGCAACAGAAGTACATCATTTGTGAAAATTTCAACTGTCTAACTATCACGGTTCATGAGATGCAGCCTGGTGACAGACGGACGGACGGACGGACAGCGGAGCCTTGGCAATAGGGTCCCGTTTTCTACCTTTTGGGTACGGAACCCTATAAAGGGTGTGCCCTAGTGTAAAGGGTATCTTATGATGTGAATCCTCTATACACAGAATATTGTAAGAGAGTTCATCGTATCCGTTCATCATTATCATCATCATCAGCCGAAAGACGTCCACTGCTGGACATAGGCCTCCCCTAAAGAGTGCCAAAGTGACCGGTTCTGCGCCACCCGCATCCAGCGCACTCCCGCGACCTTAACCAGGTCATCACTCCTTGTGGGGTGTCCCACGGTGCGTCTTTCGAGCACGTGGTCGCCACTCGAGAAGCTTTCCGCATCAACGGCCATCGGTTCTACGTGCAACGTGCCCCGCCCATTGCCACTTAACGATTCGGAGGGCTATATCGGTTACCGTGGTTCTGCTGCGGACAGCTTCATTTCTGATGCGATCACGCAGAGAAACTCCCAGCATAGCCCTCTCCATTGCCCTTTGTGTGACTCCGTTCAGCTGTTTAAAATTAAAGTTATCTAGTCCACAGATGGATTTTTTATTAGGTATATCGAGACGTTCATAATTATGTTATAAGATAGAATTAGCTCTGCGGGCGTAGCACGGTTGCCATTTTATCACTTATCGTTGTGGATAAGGCATCCGTCGAGTGACGGAGTTCGCACTCGCATACTTCTCAGAGCGTGATGGGCGTCTTCACCACAACGATAAGTGATAAAATGGCAACCATGCTACGCCCACTGAACTTTATGGTGATAATTAATGTTCTTAAAATTAAATTTTATTGATGTATTGACCTATGTCTAAGTATACAGATTAAACTAGATTAGATTATTTATCTTATCCAAGTCTAATCTAGTACGAGTATAATCTAAACCTCTCTCTCTTATCTCACTTTTTCTTATAGTCTGGGACGATTGCAGTTATAGAAGTTGCAGCTTCCGATGACTTGCGAATTGATTGAATACATGTATTTATTTATTTATTGTTTATGCGGTTGGCGTAGGACCTATCGTTTTGGCACTCGGGAGGCCTATGTCCATGATCATGATATATGAATACAATTTTGGGTAATATATGTTAAGATTTTTCTTAGGTATAGATTTTTCCACGTTATTATACATCTTTCCGCTTAAAGAGAGAGATCCCTCATTGGTATAAATCCAGCTTTGTTCTTTAATCTTGATTGGCATGTTTATGTTTTACTATTTTAACGCGAAAAATAAGTCTTACTTACATAAGTGAAGATACCAAAGTACTCACAAGGTACCTTGACATAAAGCTGAGTAGAGACCATCCCGATGACGATTTAGAATTCTCACTTCCTGTTACTTCTCTTATGTATTAGCCTAAGTTGTAAAACGTCATGAATAAACTTCTTTCTTTCTATGTGAAAAAAGTTACAAACATAAAGTCGCTTACGTCCTTTTCCAATATCCCAGCTGATTGCCTCCGGTGGTCATACAAATCGCATCCAATCCTGTTCTCGATAATTTAATTACTGCTCGTTGAAAACAACATATTTTTATTCAGCAATCGAACTGTTATCGATTTACAACCTCTTATCTGTGGGCGCGAATAAGTACACAAATCACACCTCTCGCTCACACCTTTTCGTTCTTTAGGGGTCGGCGGGGAGACGAAAGATCTGTCTTGATTACTTTGCTGAATTGAGTTCTTGAACGGACTCCCGGATGGTTCGCCCACTACTCAACATAGGCGTCTCTTCAATCAAATACCTACGCCATTCATGTCGGTGATGTCGGTCCTAAGTATTTCATTTCATTTCATTTATTTATTTCATTGCATGTCACATTACATGTTACAAGCTGGAACATCAAGGTAGGTATACATGTGACGCCCTGCGAGGGCGCAGCAATATTACACAGCCATCACTATGGACTTATTTCTAAACATAATATATAAACAACTAACATGCATTAGATAGAATATTCAACTTTAACAAACTAGAAATACAATTCTTATATAATAGTAAAAAAAAATACTACTTTAGCTACAAATAGATACATCTTCAAAATAATCTTGTAGGCTATAATAACATTTTTGGGTGAGGAATAGTTAGTAACATTTTTGGGTAAGTAATAAGTACTCTTAAGTTATAGTTCTCCTAGGGCACGAACTTTTCCCATATGGCACACCGCTGCCGCTGCCCCCACCCAAAGTCGTGGTATCCTGTCTATCCAGGAATAACCCACGGTCTTTGAGACCTTTGACTTGGTCTAAATATATGTGCACGTCGCTGGTGTAAAATAATCCGAGAGCGTCACACACTTTGGTTTAAAGTGTTTTTGTTTTGTTTTGTAATTATTATTTTATTATTAATATGAGTATATATTACAGTGAGTTTGAAATGCGGGCCATGATTATTAAATTTGAATGCCTGCACCAAATGTTTCTGTTATTAAATCCGCCATTTGTATTTTATCTTGTATTGAGAAATAAAGTTTAAATAAATAACTAAATTATCCTGCGGCATAAGCGGTATGTTATAAACATAAAATTATTGCTCATTTAAAAGTACCTATAGGATAGGATATTACCTAAGAGACGCGCTAAGACAAATTGAGTCTCTTTCGTCTCGCGTTTTTGGCAAGAGTCCACTTAAGAGTCCGCAGTAAGCTCGATTCTCCATACATCCTTAGTTACGCTCTCATTTTAAAACGTGTTGGATTATAACGAAACTTTGCATGCACAATGACATTAAGGAATATCTATGTCTGTAATTAGTTTATGTTGCTTCAGACATCACAGTAAAAAAAAATACAGCGAATTTAGGTTTTTCATACAAAACTTGTTTTTGCTGTATTTCGTTTGTTTGATAAACTGATACCATATAAACTAATTACTTACAGACATAGATATGTATATATAGACATAGAAATACATATTGATATGTACATGTTGTATATATGAAAAGTTTCGTCACAATCCAACACGTAGTTTTAAGAGTCCGCAGTAAGCTCGGCCGAATTTCACCTTCCCATACAAACGTAGTTACGCTCTCATTTTGAAATTACGTGTTGGATTGTAATGAAACATTGCATATACAATGACATGAGGTATATCTATGTCTGTAATTAGTTTAGATGGTTCCAGTTTATAAAATAAACGAAATACAGCAAAAACAAGTTTTGTATAAAAACTTAAATTCGCTGTATTTTTTTAATATGGTATCTGAAGCTACATATACTAATTACAGACATAGATATACCTCATGTATTGTACATGCAAAGTTTCGTTACAATCCGACACGTAGTTTTAAAATGAGAGCGTAACTAGGTTTGTATGGAGAATCGAGCTTACTGCGGACTGAAGTATACTTATGAAGCATATCTCCTAGCTCTATAGTACGGCTCTGACACGGGAACCTCCGCCGTCGCCCCAGTCCGCGCTTGCCCACTTCTTTTTTTTTCCTTTTTCCCCACGCACGGCCGCGTCCGGCCAGTTATTTTCGCGCTTCTTTTTCTCCAGTTAATGGCGTTTAAGCGGCATAACGTGTTCGCTGTGACGTGTAACTTATTATTATTATTCGACGTATGCTGACGTTAAACGCACTAATGCAAGCCATTTTGCAATTATAGGCATGTAGTACTTGGAAAAGTAAATATGTGAATTTTATGTTACTCAGTCATATAGGTAGTTTTTTGAGTAGTATCTAGTTACATGAGATTTTTAAGTGATTTTCAGTTTCAGTTTGATTACTTCATTAACAATTTTCATTGTGTTTGAATGTAACATAACAATAAATAAAACATAATTAGTAACCTCACTAGCTCGGAAAGCTTTTTTTTTTAAACAGATAGCAAAACTGCATGTTATCCACAAGAGTGCAAAGAATATTTGAAATCCGAACTAGTAACTTTACTTTTTTAAACATATAACATGTAAAGGCCAGTCAAGACAGGACAACATTCGTCCATCAGATTTTTTGTATAAGTTTTTCAAAATGTTTATTTTCTTATGTTTTATTTTAATGCGTTTTTTTCTTTGTTTAATGTTTTATTTTCTTTTTTTATGTATTTCATTTCTCAAGTATTATTTTTGTCGCTCTAGTGAAGTGAAAGGATTTGTGTTACAAACGGGTGCAGTTATTTTGACGTCACATGTGTTGCAACATTCGCTACGCTCAGGAGTCTATTTTTGAACCACTCGCTTCGCTCAGGGTTCTATTTTCGAACCATAGAATCGATTCTACGCCCAACCCCGTTTCTACCAAAGGGGTTGTTGGTTGGGGATGATTTCCGCGATCATTTCCGGTATGATATGTTTGATGTCGTTCCCAGAAACCTAGGGTCAGCGCCGAACGGTTCTGTGATCGTAAGCGGTGCTCGTTAAAATCTGAATGTATAGAAAGTTTGACCAGTTTCGATGGGATCACAGCTGCTGGCGCCATATTTAACTTTAATCGTAATAAAACAATATTCCCTTGTTCACAGTTTATTTACGTCAAGTCCGCGTAATAATTCAAATGCATGTCAAACATAAAACATTCTCTGATGGCCAGTTCAACAAATCGGTCTGTAATCATGAGTTAATGCAATTCGCCCTTAATTTATATCTGTACTATATCACAACTGATGCTGGAAAGATTTAACGTAGAAAAGTAACTATTACTACACATACATGTATTGTTTAACAAGTATCGGTCTAGACCACGTCCAGACACAACAACATAAGTCGTTGCAGCACGACGATGCTGTCAGATTTTCCATGCGACGGACGCGCTGCGCAGTAAAGTCGGTGTCATGTGGACAACTCTAATGACTGCTGTCGTTGCGTCTCTACCCTGCCCAAAATAGCTTAGTGGTTAGTGTACGTACCTACTGCCCGCGAAGCCAATGGCCTAGCTGTGTTAAAATCCTGTTAAGGGCGATTATGAAAGTAATGAGACGAATATTTGTTTCAATAATCATCCAATGCTCCGATGATTTATTTATATTAAAGCCTTCTCTGCGTTCTTTGAAATAGGGCAGCTAGCCCTATTTCAAAGAACGCAGGCAAACCCGCGGGATAAATCATAACTATGTCCATCCACGAAGTCTATTCTAAACGCAGGTGAAAGAATTTTTTAAATCGGATAAGTATAGTTCCGAAGATTACCCAAAACATATACATAAACTTAGAAAAACAAGAATCTCTAAGACTTTTCCTCTTTATTATATTTAATATTAGTATAGACATCATGATACACCTCGTTTATGTATACATATATATATATATATATTTATTTATTTAGGATAACCAACAGACAATACATCGTACAATTCAATATGTAGCTTAGGTAACATTCTTGGTTGATGTTCATCTAATTATAGGTAACCACAGCTTATTTTAGTATCTTAGAACATGCGAAAAATGAGATACTATTGCAATTGCAACCTTGCAAGTTCAGTCTTAAATATTACCTTTTCATTTATTTAGGTCCCCAAGTCCAATAATAATTATATTCATAACTCGTTCGTTAACCAGCTTAAGCTGACCCTTGCAATTAAATGTAATTAAAGATATAAAATAAGTGCGAACGCAGACGGCTTATCGGGATCGGCGCAATAATAAGTAAACAGGCTGCGGGGTACAAGTGGCCAATGTCCAATGTTGCGGCACAGAAAGAATTAGTGTACAGTTGGACATAAAGGTATTAATATAAACATTTTCATGTGATTAAAATACTAGCAAGTGCCGTCAGGCGCAGCGTGAGACAAGGTGGAGATCCCCCGGCGCGTCCATGCGTGTATAGTGGACTTTATCTCCAAAGAAATATGTAAAAAAAAGTGGACTGATAACCTGAGGGGCAGTCACGTAACGTTTAGAATGCGCGTTAGGACAGTTTAACTGTCATTTTCCATATATTTGATACTTAATTAGATCTCCCTAACGTACGTACGAGAAAAATGAAGGTGTGGCCCAGGGGCCCATGTCAACTCTATTTGAATGACGTCAAGGTCAAAAAGTGCTAAACATTCAATTTCCTCGACTGTACAATTAAATGTGTTACGTGATCGACCTGCCGGGCGGGAGTCCGCTGGATGCGGGTGGCGCAGGACCGGTCATTGTGGCACTCCTTGGGGGAGGCCTGTGTCCAGCAGTGGACGTGTTTTGGCTGATATGACGATGGTGATGACTAGCAAGTATTTTCGCGCTCCACCCTCTAATAATAGGGAGCCCAAGTGGGACCGCAGCATATATTATAGCCCATTTCCCATTCTATGTAATGGTAAAGGATTTTTAGGGTTCCGTAGCCAAATGGAAAAAAACGGAACCCTTATGGATTCGTCATGTCTGTCTATCCGTCTGTATGTCACAGCCACTATTTTCCGAAACTGTAAGAACTATACTGTTGAAACTTAGTAAGTAGATGTATTCTGTGAACCGCTTTAAGAATTTCACACAAAAACAGAAAATAAAACAATAAATTTTGGGGGTTCCCCTCCCCATACTTAGAACTGAAACTCAACAATTTTTTTTCATCAAATACATACATGTGTGGTATCTATGGATAAGTCTTCAAAAATGATATTGAAGTTTCTTATATCATTTTTTTCTAGACGGTATAGTTTGCGCGAGAGACACTTCCAAAGTGGTAAAATGTGTCCCCCCGACCCCCCCCCCCCCCCCTCTGTAACTTCTAAAATAAGAGAATGATAAAACTAAAAAAGATATATGATGTACATTACCATGCAAACTTCCACCGAAAATTGGTTTGAATGAGATCTAGTGAGTAGTTTTTTTTTTATACGTCATAAATCGTAAACCGCAATTTACCTTTCATTCAGCGGATAATGGTACGGATCTCTTTGTGCGCGAGTCCGACTCGCACTCGGTTTTTTAATTTCGGATGAGTAGTTCCAGTACAGTCAATGCATACAACTTCTCATAAACATGTCCGGCGGACATAGGAGCTATGGGATATATTTATAATAATAACTAGCTTCTGCCCGCGACTCCGTCCGCGTGGAACTATTTGTTTAGGCAACAAACAGTCACACAGATCTATAAAATATAGAAAAACAGTAAAAAAGTAAAATACCTGGAGTGCCAGTTACAAATACCTTACAGACTAATTACGTACAATATAATATTTAAAACACTAATTATTATTAATCCATACTGATGCATTGGGTGTTTATGCATGGGTTAGTTGCATGCACCCATATGTTTAGACTTGAGTGTACACTTAAGAACTTCATTTTAATTATTTACAAACTATTGTTACCAAAGAAAATAGGTATAGCTCTACTTGATACGCGAACAAACACGGAAAAACTATACAGTTATCAATTCAATAATTTGTAACGTAATCTGTACCTAAGTTGTTGTTATATTAACTTATTGTCTCCAAATAAATAATATTGCTTCTCCACTTAATAAACAATATGTTGCACTAATGAGTACACTTGGCACCATATCTGCATAATCTGCACGCATCGACGACGTTTAGTATTGATTATGTGGCTGATTATACCTGTGCGGCTGCGGAAAAGGATGATCCTTGAATATATGCCGGTTAGGGTGACTGTACTTTCATGTAATTATTTACAATATGTGTGTTTTTGTAAGGGGATTTTTGCTGGCTGTTTCATATAATGTTCTTAAGGGATTAGTGTTAGAGGCTAATTTAAAATCAATATAAATAAGGCTTATCGGGAACTTTCGGGCCACCAACGATCCGGGGCGGTCCTTTTTGTTAGTTTAGGTTATAACGTGTTATTGACGAAACCTGTTGCGGATTCTATCATTGTTAGTTAAGTAGGTACTAAGGGAATGTTTGTTTGTACGCAATTGACGAAGCCTGCGTTGCGGATATTTTTATGTACCTACCTGATCATTCTTGTTTCGTAAATAAAGGATTATATATAAATAAACTCAATTAATTAATCCTTTTTAAATTAGGGTTTTTCTGGTTGTCCAAGCCCGGTGGCCACTAACCGCTGAGCTAAGAAGCTATAGATTAAAAAAATCCGTTGTGACACAAAAATTAACCATAGAATTGTATAGCTAATTTTTGTGTCACAACGGAACTTTTTAACTACTACCGATTAACCAGGCTAACTACTGGCCAAGAATTTGGTCCTCACCCACGTGTTACTTAGTTAAAGTATAACACGCGGGCTAAAATACGCTTCTAATAAGCTAAGCTATAACTTGCACTAATAAGCTAAAGCTAAATACATTTCACTGAGTTATTGAACGAGCGAGCGAAGCGAACGAAGTTCTGTTTCTATGCTTCAACTAGGGCCCAAAATTGTGTCTGTCCCGCTGTTCTCCTCTACAGGTCGCATTTATCAACCGATTCTCGTGGAATTTTGTGAGCAGGTTCGTTAATACGAGTAATATGTAATTTTTTTGTAGAGATACGTTTTTCGAAACAATCATTTTTTTAACGACGGGCTTGCTAGTTCTAGAGCACACAGAGCCACTATTTTACTAAGTATAATGATATTTTGTTTTTCATTTCATTTTATCGACGACCGCACCAGGGATTATTGTAAATTGAAATGTTATTTATAATGTAATCGTTGTGAATAAATGAGTCTGAATCTAGCAAAACCTGCTGCTCGGTTGGGTAACGTTAAAAGATAAAGACGTTCGGCCGTACATAGGCCACACTGAAAGTTTTGCACTCCTGGCTATTCGCACTCATTCCAATTTCGAATTGATTATTTTAAAAAAATATAGACCTTTGTTTATGGAATGTACTAAATATTGGCGGGAAATCGATAGTCATTTGTTATTTTTGTCAGTTCGAAATAAACCGATTGCATTCAAAATGGATTTGACGCGTAAAGATTTTAGAGCAATGATTTTTTATGATTTTAAAAGTTCTCTTTCTCCGCATGAGTGTAGTACTCGCCTTCAAAATGCATTTGGTGTTGAAGCACCACATCTGAGCACCGTGAGACGTTGGTACGCTGAATTTAATAGGGGCCGTGTTAGTCTCGATGACGAGTTTCGTGAAGGTCGACCGTCAACCGCGGTCACTGAAGAAAACGTTGCTGCTGTGAGACGACTGATAGAAGAAAACCGACGAATCACTTACGACGAAATTCGAGGACAATTAGGGATTGGTATGAGTCAAATACAAAAGATTTTACACGAAAATTTAAAAGTCAGGAAACTTTGTTGTCGGTGGATTCCTCATGAACTAACTTCAGGCCAAAAACGGGCACGTGTCGACTGGTGCCAACAAATGCTGCGGAAATATAAGAACGGATGTTCAAATGGTGTATATAACATCGTAACAGGAGATGAAACATGGATTTATTGTTACGATCCAGAAAAGAAACAACAGTCTAGTGAATGGGTCTTTGAAGGTGACAGTAGGCCAACAAAAATTCAACAAGCCAAAAGCGTTGCCAAACAAATGATGGCTTTTTTTTTTCAAAAAGTGGCCATGTCTGCACAGTCCTTCTAAATAATAAAAGAACTGTAAATGCCGAGTGGTACACCACAACTTGTTTGCCCACAGTCTTTGAAAAAGTTCGCGAGACACGACCACGAAGCCGCATACTCCTGCATCATGATAATGCGTCCCCCCACACTGCAAAAAAAACAAAAGCGTTTTTGAGTTCCGAAAATGTGGAGACCGTGGCTCATCCGCCTTATAGTCCAGATCTTGCACCCTGTGACTTTTACCTTTTCCCGAAAATCAAGGATTTGATGAGAGGTTTAACATTTAAGACGCCCGAAGATGCAGTGGCGACATTTAACCAACACGTCGAAAACATGCAGTCAAGCGACTGGGTATCATGCTTTGAAAAATGGTTCGAGCGGATGAATAAATGTATAAAATGCAAGGGAGAATATTTTGAGAAGCAGTAAATGTATTCGTTTTGTTTTAAATTGTTTTATTTAAAAGTTACGCAAAACTTTCAGTGCGGCCCCCGTATTCATAAACTACATTGTAGAACTACAAGCCTGTTTTAACTAAAATGCCGTTAAAATTCGTTTGTCCTTATCTGTCACATTGACATTTGTGTTCGTAAGAAAGGGACAAAGCACATTTTAGTTAGCAGAAGCATTTTAAGTTTTATGAATACGGCCGTTAAACTTTAGACAAAACAGTCTCAATATGGCGGTTTGCTTGCATAGCAAATTTCATTGACGACCACTTTAATGTTATTTTTTTGACGGGATAACGACAATTGGTTTGTCTCAAGGCTTGTTGGAAAAGTGTACCCCTCTGGACTCTGTGAATACTCTGATTATTAAAAAACACAGTTAAAATGTAATAAGCATGTTAGTTTTTCGAAAACTGTCCCGAGTATTACTTAAATATGGTGACTACAAGTAGCGTGGATACCACACGGGAGTTGGTACAGTCAGCCCGTTTTGCACGCAAGCTCATTTCCATAATACAACGCTCGTGACTGTACCTTTAGCAGATCATGCATACAACTAGTTTTTAGGATTTTTGAGCCTTTCTACTTTAAGTATTTTTTAAATCTTATTTTGTAAGCGTAAGTGGCCGGTCCCTTTGTCAGTGACCAGATGAGTAATTGCGTAACTTTTCGAACGAACATTAAGGACAACTCTACTGTAATTTTTAAAAATAGTAAAAATAGTAATAAACGTATAAAAGCTGAAAACAAAATGTAGTGACTTTGATAGGTACTTATAATTGACCGCTCAATTGACACGTAAAAATGTTGCCATTTAAAGAATTTGAAAATATATGCTCGAGTGACGCCACTCACTGGTCTGACCAATGTAGAATAGAATAACATTTATACATGCACATAAATCAACATACAAAAGAGAGAACGACATTGCTACGAACGGTTCCATCTCGGCGTTGCGCTGGCCTGGTGGCCGGCGCTGGTCTTCCGATGGAACCATCCGGCGTAACACACATTTTACACTCGCACAAAAAAAAAAAAAAAAAAAAAAACAAAACAGTAAAGACCAATAATAAAATTACAGTAGTCTAACAGATTCTACTTTCTTTTTGGACGAAACTGTGCTATGAGAATAGGCGAGGCGTTTACTTGGATTGAATGATCTATCCTATAGGTCCCGACGACCACTTTAGCCTAGTTGGTACTGACCCTGCCTACGAAGCAAGAGGTCCTGGGTTTGAATCCCGGTAAGGGCATTTATTTGTGTGATGAGCACTGAATATTTGTTCCTGAGTCATGGATGTTTTTTATGTATTTTAAGTATTTATTTATCTATATAAAATAAATAAAAAAATAAAAAAGCCTTTTATTTCTCACTCGATTTGGTTTACAAAGTTTAAGTTGCGTTGAGTAACTGATTATTTTTAATGTTAGTAACTAAGTTAGGTTTTTATAAAGAGTAGGTAGGTATTTTAAAATATTTTATTATAGTTGTTTTTGTTGCACTCATTTTTCTGCAAGAACCCCTCTGCAGGTAAAGGCCTCCTCCAAAGTGAGCCAGTCTTCTCTGGACTTTGCTTCTTGCAACCAGTTTGGACCCGCTGTGTGTATAATTTTGTCTTCCCACCTGTTGCAAGGTCTCCCTTTCTTTCTTTTGCCTGCTGGCCCCCTCCATACTGTCACATTTTTTGTCCACCTCTGATCTTGAAGGCGTGCTACGTGCCCGGCCCACTTCCATTTTAGTGCAAGAGCTTGTGCCAGACCGTCTGTTGCTTTTGTGATGTTTCGTATTTTTGTATGTCTTATTATTATTATTTTTTATATTTAGCATGCTGCGCTCCATTCCGCGTTGGCACGTAGTAATTTTATTTCTTATATTGTTATTAAACTTCCACGTCTGACAAGCGTAGGTCAAGCATGGTATAAGGCATGAGTTCATAACCTTGGTCTTCAAGTTGATTGGCATGTTGCTCTTGAATATTTCCTTTAAGCTCCAGTACTTGTTCCATGTTAGCTGTGCCCTACGTTCGACCTCCTGGTAGTTGCTTGATCTGTCGAAGCTTACTTGTTTGCCTAGGTAAGTGTATTTTTCGGTATAATGAAGTGGCTCGTCGTCGACATATATTTGTATCTTGGTGCTGTTGGTCATTATCATAGTTTTAGAAAGGTTAATTTCTAGGCCAGCGAGCTTGCTAGCTTTATTTAATGACTCTACCATGTGCTGTAGTTCTTTTCCTTTCTCTGATATCAGCACCAAGTCGTCGGCAAAACGTAGATGGCTTAAGTACTTCGTTTTTACTTTTATGCCGCATTCTTTCCAATCAAGCTTGCTTTTTATTGACTAATGTAGCTATAAATAGTATAGGTGATAGTGGGTCTCCCTGTCTTACACCTCTCTTTACAGGGAACCAAGGACCGGCTGTTTCTAGTTTAACTCTACTTTTGCTGTTGCTTTATATGCTTTTGATTACTCTTATATATTCGTTTTCCACATTTTGTGTTGTTAGAGTTTCCCAGATATAATTGTGTGATACTGAATCGAATGCTTTTTTGTAATCGATATATGCCAAGTACAACGGTCTACTTCTCTCCTGGTATTTCTCGATAAGAAGCTCGAGTGTGTGAATATGATCGATTGTAGAGAAGCCTTTTCTAAATCCTGCCTGTTCCGATGGGTTGGCTCTTTTCTAATGTAGAACTTATTTTTTTGTTCAGGATTGTAGAAAATAACTTATATGTACTCGGTATTAGGCTTATTGGTCTGTAGTTCCCTATATCCTTTGGGTCGCCTTTTTTGTATAACAAAATGATGTTAGATTCGGACCATTGGGAGGGTGTCTCTCCAGATTCCAGGATGAAATTGAACAAATTGGTAAAGGGCACGGCTAGTATTGGGGCAGCTATTTTTAAAGTTTCGTTTTCTAAGTTGTCCGAGCCCGGGCTTTTGTCTGGTTTTAGTTTGTTCAATGCCTCGATGACGTCTTTTTCTTCAATTTGGGAGCTATTTCGTTTGTTGCCTTCGCTTGTGGTATCATGGTTTTCGTGGCTGGTGTCTTTTAGCTCTTTTGTGCTGTATAGTTCCCTGTAGAACTCTGTTGCTATGCTGAGGACGTCGCTGCGCATGTTTTTTGTTGTTTCGCCTCGTTTTAGCTCCTCAATCCAAGTTTTATGTGGTTTCAACTCTTTGTATGCCTTTTTTGTGCTTCCAGTTTGGCGCAGGTGTTTTTCGATAGTTTTATATCTGTAGTTAGCGTAGTCTTTCTTTATATAATTGTTAACGAGCTTGTATAACGCCGAGATTTCGTTTCTCGTTGCTCTAGTTTTATTACCACTTCTTTGCAGGTCTTGTCTTCTTTTTAAAAGTTTTAGTGTGCGCTCAGACAGTATTTTGTGGTTTTTCTTGGAGTTTTGTGCTTCTCGGGCGTTTTGCACGCTTGCGGTGATGAGTGATTAAGTTATCGTAGTATTTCTGGGATGAAGTAATATTTTGTGCCAACATTTGATCTCTCGATATGTAGGAGTTTAGGTATTCTTTGAACTTGGAGATTTCTTCTTCGGTTTTTATTGTGCTAACTTGACAGTTAGTATACTTTGCTCTGCTTTTCTTAAAATGTGTATCATATGCTATTGTAGCTCTTACTGGCCTATGATCTGAAGGGTAATTAATGTTCAGTACTTCGATATTTTTAAACAGAAGAGGTCGATTTGATAGTACAAAGTCGATTTCGTTTTTATAGGACCCATCTGGTGATTGCCAGGTCCATCTTTTTTTTTGTTTTTTTTTTAAAGTATTCATTATGGACAGTTTGTTTTCACTGGCGTAAACGATTAATCTTTGTCCTCTCTCGTTTCTATCTCCATATCCGTGTGCTTTCATGATTAGATGTTCCTCATTTTTTGGTATCCCAATTTTCGCATTTAAGTCACCCATCAGTATGTAGTCTGTGTGTGCTAGTTCTATTGCCCTGCTTGTTGTCATATAAAAGCTATCAATTTCATCGTCGCTTGCTTTTGCGGTGGGGGCGTAGACTTGAATGATGGATAGGTTGGTACTTTCGAATTTCAGGTTCAATATGGCTACCCTTTCGGAAAGACCGAGGTAACTTTCTATATACTTTTTGAGATAGGATTTAATTATAAAACCTATGCCAGGTGTGTGGCCTGTATGGCACAAAATGAAGTTTTCATGTTCTTCGATTTTGTTTCCAATGCGTCTCGTTTCAGCTAATCCTATTATGTCGTATTTGATTTCTTTGAGAGCTTCGCTTAGCTCTATTAAACGTTCGTATGTTGATAGTGTTTTAACGTTATATGTCAAAATGTGTAACGTTTTTTGTGGGGTTTTTCCATTTTTTGGAGGGTTGTTTGGAGGGTTTTGGTCATAATCTTCCACGGTGACCAGCCGGCTTGGAAGATGGGTTTGAAGTTCTGATAGAGGTTGTTGTATGTTGGCGTTGCGAGAGGGGGGCGGTAGTTGCTATATATTGTCGTTTTTATTTTGCTGAAGATCTAATGAGTTGTTCGCGTTCTTGTTAATCAGATAATTCAGCATGCCCGGTTTTAAAATTCCTTCCGATAGGCTTGAAGTTCTTCTTGCATGCGTTTGGGTTTTATTTTTCTTGTTAGTCTGTGTATTTGTTTCGGCTCCTTTGGTGGTTTTGATTTCAGGCGAAGTAGAAAGCATTATTTTGTTGTTTCCAGTTGTTTTGTTTTTTTCACGTATAACAAGCTGGTCGTATTTTATTCTTACAAGGTTTCCTTTTTCTTTTTCGATTCTTGCTTGTTCTTGGAGTTCTTTCCTCTTCTCTAAAATATTTTGTGGGTAATCTTCCGTTATCTCTATAAGTATATTTATCTATATAAGTATGTTTATCGTCGTCTAGTACGCATAGTACAAGCTTTGCTTTAGTTTGGGACTAGGTCGATTATCTATAGATCTAATATTTATTTATTTATTTATATTTATTTATTATAGGTAACAGTTAAAATTTCACTGTGACAATTGCGAGTACAATATTAGCAACCCTCACTTAACTGCCCCACTTGGTGCCAACCCTAACGCAGTGTTGCCAGCTCCCGCGCAGGAGGTGTCAGGAATGCGGTCCAGGGTTGCCAATTAGTGCCCGGAACGAATGCAAGCGGTCGCGCTGGGGTGACCATGCTATCGAGGCTTAGATGGTACAATTTCATTAAGTAGTGAGTGTGATTGGATTAGTGATGGTTCATTTGTTAATTAGGGTGGTGTAAAGATAAATATTGTTTTGCACATTTTGGTGCGGCAAATAGTTGTCGTATCGTGCAGTAGATTACTAAGCCGAGTGTTTTTATTTTCTTGTAAATTTTTGTTTTCATCAGAATTGGATTAAATACAATTCTTTGGGATTATTGTAACGCAGTGGAGTTTCAGGGTACATATTTTATTTATATTAAACAGAATTACGAGCCCTTACATCTCACATATTACATTTCGTAATAAACAAATAGTTTAAAAAAAAGACCGGATTTCACTCCGGGAGTGCCGGCAGAAGTGAAAACTAGAATAATTTTAATTTTGCAAAAAGAAAGCCCAAGCCTCCCCCGCCCCCAAGCCCCGTTCGTGTTACGGTCGGCCTGTCTACGCATCATGCCAATCTTAACAATTTTTCCCCATCCCAAAAAGTGCCCAGATCCGCTAAAGAAGTTTTCATTTCAAAAAATATGGCCAAATATGAGGGTTGCACTTGCGAGTTATTTCAGCGTGGTAACCCTACCACATCAGCTTATTATTATCGACGGGTATTATGATTTTCTGCAGCCTTCGTAATGCTTATTAATAATGTGGGATTTGGCTCTCGGCTGTACACACATCGTGGTCACGCTACTCAGAATCGAAACGACATAAGTCTCTAAGAAATCTATATAGTCATACGACTTTTGAAATTGGAACTAGCTCAGCATGGTTGGAATTATTTGAGATTTGAAAACTGACAACGTTATTACCATTTGAGTCTTCCTGCTTTATCAATAAGGTGTATATTTGAACGATTATTTTGTTACAAATGTTCTCAATACCAACATATTGATTTTGCAGGGATATATCAGATTACATTGTACTCGGAAGTGCAACCTTATGTTGTAGAGTTAAGGTTAAAATTTCAAAAGAAGGCGCAGTTCACGGGAGTTTGTAGAACTTATAACTTGATGTAATCCGTGCGAAGGACGAACTTGTGCGCGATTATGTCGGAGACTATATTTTTGACATCGTAAGTAGCTATGGAACTCATAGTGACTTAGGATGTTTATAAAGTTATTGTAAGTGTTTGTGTCTTTCTGTTTATTTACAAGCTGTATTAAAGGCTTAAAGTTGGTGATAGGCTTAATACTGGCTTCCTTCGTAAATAAATACCTTGTCTACCTTTACACCATGTTTAATGTATTTTATTGTATATAATAAACAGAGTTTAGAGAGTTACGGAAGTAAAATAGAATCACGCCCCAAAATGTCAGTATGCAACTTTTTTAAAACTACAATACAGTTAATAGAGTTAGACGTATTGAGGTTGAGAGTACTGAATGTGGCCGACTTTTTATAAAACTGTTATTGGAATTGGAATCTTCTGCCTTGGACGTTAAGAGTTGCTTGAATGTAGTAATTTGATGTAATTCCGCCAGCTCAAATCATCTCAAGTATACTTTATCATAGGTATATGTAGGTACCACAAGATGCTTGCACAATTCCATGTTTCCTTTCCACTGCACCACGGAGAATACGAAAATCACTAATATTTGAGAAGAGAAACAAATACAAATGTACCTTAACGCAATATTTCATAAGCAAGGCAGATAAGTTATTTCTTTTCCATACAACGGTTAGTGCAGATTTCAAGTTACTATATCGTCTTGAGCTCTAGGAGCCGTTTGATTTGTTTTATGGAATGCAATAAATTATTGAGTTTTGAGTATTGAGATTTGGACACTTACTTTTGCCTTTTCATGTTCTCTAATTATAATTCATTCCGTAAATTCCTTCGATCCTCTCTATAAACTGGTTCGAATACTTCGAATGGCATCATGAAAAAAAAACCATTACGGCAAATTGTTACTATAAATGAAACCCAAATCTCTGTCTTCCATTACATCACACATTCAGTGCAAAATCTGACAGCTGTCACTTTCGATATTGACATTATCATAATTGATTCTTTAATACCAACCACATTCAGTTGCTGTATGAGCAATCAACATCGTCCCGATGTAGCACTTTCTATTTCATTTGTCTCTGGCCGCCTATTCTGTTAGTCATTATTTTTACAAACTTATTACTACTCTCAGAGCAGGTTAAAATAGACTCTATTCACTTAAACATAAAGACGATTTGGGGTTTATTAGGAATGGAACGATTTGTCAATGGTAACATGACATGACATTAAGTGCGTTCATGTCAAAAATGTTGTGTTCTATTGTAACAAGTGTTGCGAGATTTTAAAAAGGCCGTCTTCGAACGTTACCTAACTTTTTCGTCATTTACAGGCGAAAGTAATTGATGTTTGAATTTCGAATCACGATCGGTAATGTTGGCTAAATTGCGATTAATAGAATCGATTTGATTTTAATCTGCAGATTACTGGCTGGTTGTAACCATACTTTCTCTTGAATGCACTTTTGTTTTTTAATGGATTTCATGCCTGGTCGGGCCTAAAACTCTCATTAGATTTACACGTACTTAGTAGGGCAGTTTCAGGTGACAATATGTACACGCTTATTTAGACACCAAGTTTGTGATTCTAAGTGACTTAGAACTCGAAATATTAATAATTAACTATATTCAAAATGGCCGCATTATAATTAAATATGGCCGACGGAGGAGTTGGTTCCTATCAAAAACTTAAAGCTTTGGAACTAAAGTGCCTGAAAATAAATCGGTGCTTTTGTCCAGCGTGTCCACATTTACGACAATTTGTTCGAGCACTCTGCCTCACTAACTGGTCTAAACGTAATGAGAGAAGTGCGGGATGCTAAAACAAGCTTGTTTATCTCAGATTTGTTAAAAGCACTCAATCCAAGTATTGTGTTGGTACTTATTACCTTTCAGAAGATACAAATCTGTCTACAATTATATGCTTTTAGATTCTTTCAATGTCAAGTGGCCATAAATAAACGATTTGCTTGTTTGAAATATATTAAAGAGTGTGAAGTTTAGAGCGTGCTCGTTTTTTTTGGCTTATTATAAATGTATCTTAAGACCCGTAAGACTCAACGACAGATAACTTTTATCGTAAATCGGTAAAACTTTTGATTTAACTTACTAACTAACTAATCTTCTGTTTTAAGATCTAACGGACCTTAAAGCAGAATTGTACTGGCCGGCTACACAATATTCTTCTTATTGAAATTCACTTAAAAAGTACCCGAATTTCTGACGTCAAATTGGGAACGCATCTTAATCAATTCAAATCGCAAACGGCGAACCGAAATAAATCGAGGAATGATTTTCGAAAGGCAGTATGTCACAGTACTACGTCTTTACAGAAAAGGATTCTATTGCAAGGTATGAGAGTGTATTTTTAAGTATCAGGAAAAGAATATTACGATCATGCAAGAGTTTTTCCCGGAATGGCGGAGACGACAGTCAATAAAATGTCTCCGGTGATACCGCATTATTTGTTTTAAATTACCATATTTTTATCGTTGCAATACGATATTTTTGTAAGAGACGCTCGATTTTGGATGGGAATAATTAATCTGAATAAGATTGTGAACTCAGATTAACCCTAAAAACGCCTTTAGGTAGGTGAGTTAAAGTTCCTTTCAATGTGTGTAATTTGGAAGGTTTTGTTGACATACAGCAAACAAACTGCACCAAGTAGCAAAAAATATAATTCAAAATAACTGAATTAACAATATTTATACCTTAGGTACAGCCAAACTGCATATGTTTTAGTGCCTATGCCAAATTTTGGGATTAGATGTCAAAGACGACCCCGGGCTTCTTAAAAAATCCTGACACAACTTAACGGGCGCGAGCTCCGTAATAAATTGCTTATAAAAGATAAGTATAAGGCTTGTAAAGATTCCCTCTCCCGGCAATGTAATATTAAAATAGGAAAGAAGTTGTTATTATCAAGGGTCTGTGGCCGAAACAAGTTGACGAAAATAAACGTCAAATTTAACTGATGTTATTACTCACAGGGGAAAATCCTGGGCTCGATTCAGTACTCTTTCGAACACTAATTGTATTTCATTTGGACCTACATAACTGGACAGTCTGTAGGTACTAGGTATATAATTGCCTACATCTTCGAGCGAAAAGCGTCCGATTGTAATGGCCAATGGGCAAAAGAGTAATGGAGAGGGCTATGCTGGGAGTTTCTCCGCGGGATCGCATCAGAAATGACGCTATCCGCAGCAGAACCAAGGTAACCGAGCGAATCGCTAAACTTAAGTGGTAGTGGGCGGGCCACATTGCACGTAGAACCGATGGCTGTTGGGGCGGAAAGGTTCTCGTCTGGCGACCACGTACCGGCAGGCCCCCAAGGAAAGATCTGGTGAAGATCGCGGGAGTCCGCTGGACGCGGGTGCCACAGGACCGCTCATCGTGGCACCCTTTGTTTATTGTTTAGAGGGGGTTTGTGTCGAGCATTGGACGTCTTTCGGCTGATATGATGGTGATATTCTCCAATACAGTTGTTAACCCTGTTAGAACACAAACCGATTCCTCTATACAATCAATTAGGCTGCCCCCGTTACCATAAAGAAGATCGGCCGTCCCGTCGATCATAAAACAAAATCGTTACGATTAAAGAAGTGTCAGTGTGGCAATTTTATTTCGCCCTCGACAAATTTAACGCTCGCCGTAGCAAATTTAATGGGCGACTAATAACCGGACGGATCGCGCGACGAATCGCCCGACCGGTTTTGGTTCTTTTGAGTTTTATGCTGTACCGATTTTCGAGCGTAAGTTTATAAGTACTGAAGTTTTTAGGTCGTGCCTGATTCGTCTATAGAAATTTGATGGATTGACGGCTAAGTTGAGGCTTTTGTGAAATAAGTAGTCCGTTTTAGTAAAAGACTTCAAAATTAGTTTATGAGCGTTGAGATAAAGTCTATTCATGTTTACGTGTCTTATCATGTAATCAAACACTCCTCGAAGACATTGACACAGTTTCTCTGGGATTACACAATAACCATCACTTAAAATGTTGTTATATCGGTATTGCATCTGTTTAATTTGTGTTTTCTAATTTTTAACCGGCCTCAAAAAGGAGGAGGTTCGCAATTCGTCAGAATCTTTTATTTCTTAGGTATCCCTGATTGATCGAAAACCCCTGGACCGATTTGGCAATTTATTTTTCGGTTTCAAAGTGTATTCTGCCCAAGTGGTTCCGTGGTCATCACGTCAGGTGGTGGAGAATTCGAGGTAAATCTTAAAATATTATAAAAAAAAAAAACATTGAATTCGGATATCTTAGACCCATAAGAATACAATATAATAAAATCAAAATTAAAATTAAAATTAAATCAATATTGAATAGAAACATGTTTGACAATAAAGAAATAAATTAAGAAATAAATTACCTACCTACGCTATTTTATTTTCTTACCATAGAATGGTAGTGATTGGCTTGTGCATATCACAACAGTGCCGTAAATATGCACAATCCACCCTACCTGCTAACATCTGCAGGATATTGTTGGGGTAGCCCGCACCCGACACATCAGGGACGCGCTGCGTTTGCGCATTGTCGCGTAAAAGCAGTCCATTCCTGGCTCAGCAAACATCCCCGATGCGCTGCAGAAACGGGGCAGCCCCATCAACACCCGGAACGCATTGTTGAATTGCACCCGGAGAGCCCCATATGCCCGCTGCGTATAACAGCGTTATAGGAACAATTGAAGCGATTTGGGTAATGATTTGAAGTCGGTTATTTTTTTAACTCGCTATAATTTTAACACGCTAGCTCGGTGTGTGTTGTTTAAATTGAAATGCGAAACGTAAACACTGCTTCGTGACAAAAAAAATATTTTTCATATTTTTTTCTCCAGTCCAAGTTAGCTCAGTTGGGTTGCACAGGGCGGTTCCACAATACTTCGGGAACTCAAATACCGCGAGCCATCCGGTTGCCTCTCGGACACAGCAACTATGCGTCATTGCTCTGAATAATATAATCTTATTTTAAAGCGCGTTAAGCTGGTAAAAGAGAATTAGCCAATCAATCTCTAGGTAGGGTTTCATCATCATCATATCAGTCGAAAGACGTCCACTGCTGGGTATAGGCCTTCCCCAAAGAGTGCCACAATGACCGGTCCTGCGCCACCCGCATCCAGCGGACTCCCGCGACCTTTACCAGGTCAATAGTCCACCTTGTGGGGGGCTTACCCACGCCGCGCCTTCCGGTACGTGGTCGCCACTCGAGAACCTTTCCACCCCAACGGCCATCGGTTCTACGTGCAACGTGCCCCGCCCACTGCCACTTAAGTTTAGCGATTCGGAGGGCTATATCGGTTACCTTGGTTCTGCTGCGGATAGCCTCATTTCTGATGCGATCGCGCAGAGAAACTCCCAACATAGCCCTCTCCATTACCCTTTGGGTGACGTTGAGCCTTCTTCTTAATTAAATTATATTCTATTCTATTCTATTCGACTCTTTTGAGGCCCATAGTAAGCGACCACACGTTTCCGTGCCATACGTCATCACTGGCAACACATTAAAACTAGGCTGCTAAGGCTGCTAGCTAGGCTGGTCAAAGACACTAAGGTAGGGTTTGCAATGTCCCATATTATAACGTATTCGATTATCTGAAATAAAAACAAAGTTCCTCTAGAAAATTAAAACATCACAGCTCTCGGTCAATTGACGATAATTGGACACAGTCATGTTTTATTTTTAAAACTTCCTTTACACTAGGCCTTTAGTAAGTGAAGCCAAAGATTCCGAACAGTTTGGAAATATGTGTACAATTGAGGGATATTGGTGCTCAGTTATAAATAAATAAATGAAATAAATATATACCTATGGGGACATTCTTACACAAATCGTACTTTTTGTGCAACTTCAAAAGCGCTCGGTTAGTATTTATTTATACTACGTCGATGGCAAACAAGCATATGGTCCGCCTGATGGTAAAAATATACCGTAGCCTATGGACGCCCGCGATTCCGCAAAAAGCGCGTTGCCTACCCTTTATTGATTTGAGGATTAGTTGCGTTGATAACTAGAGAAGAACGCTCACTCTCATCATCTCTATACCTAACGTTCGTAAAATGCGTTACGTGATCGACCTGCAGGAACACGATACCACATCGTGTGTGTTGTGTTCTCATTATTTTAATGCAGTGTATTTCAAACTGTGGCTCGCGACCCCCTGGGAGGTCGCGAAGTCTTTTATAGGGGGTCGCGGCTACTCGTATTTTTAAAGTTACGTGCTGTAAGTATTTTGAACAGCGCGAAATATTTTTTTCTGTACTAAGGGGGTTGCGGCATGAAAAAGATTGAAAAACCCTGTTTTAAAGGAACGCGACATTATATCATCATCGTCATCATATCAGCCGAAAGACGTCCACTGCTGGACATAGGCCTCCCCCAAAGAGTGCCACAATGACCGGTCCTGCGCCACCCGCATCCAGCGGACTCCCGCACACATACATTACATAGACATTGGCAAAGATTGAAGATAACTTACTATTTAGGCCGTTTAAGCTTGATTGAGTAACAAACATCCAAATATCTAAACATCCAAACTTTCGCATTTATAATATTAGTATTAGGATTTAATTTATTAGTCTCTGCTAAACTATCATGCAGGCAATGTGTCGCTTCCCATAAAACTCATTTTGCGTAAACATCAAACATAGTCAGATTCCAAAATACAGCTAAGAGCCATTGTCCACCGTTTCAAATCCCTTATTAATGCAAAAATGTAAAAATCAGGCTTGAGATGATTTACAACACCAAGAATGTAGCGGCTGACTCACGCCGGCGCGAATTGATACTGATTGGGAATTAAGATACGGTGCGAGGGCACTAAAGTTGACGAGTTCTTGGACTTTGGAGAACAGGATAATACGTGTATTACACAGCACTTAACAAATATGTACACACCATAAGTAGAAATGTCCCAGTGCACGCCACTGACCCGATAGTTGACACATTTACTAACTATTGGCTCTGTGAGCCGTAGAACTAGCGAACGTGTCTGTTTGAAAACAAACTTCTTTTTTGAGAATCTGTATCGACATAAAAAATTGCTCTCAAAGTTTCACGAAAATAGCTTAAGAAATGCAACCTGTTGATGACAACAGCCGGACAGACGACATACGAACGATTTTTCACCCATGCTAGCTGAAACGGAGATTTTCGTTCGCTTCACTCGCTCATTTAGTAAAATAAAATGAAACTAGTGGCTCTGTGAGCCTGTAGAACGGGCGAGCCTGCATTTTTTCAAGTTTCTAAAATATTACTCGATGAAATAAAATTATATAATTAACGAACCTGCTCCCAAAATTTCACGAGAATCGATTGAGAAATGCGACCTGCAGAGGACGGAGGGACAGACACCTGACACCTGACATACGAACAATTTTCGGGCCAAGCTGAAGCATAGAACTTCGTCCGCTTCGCTCGCTGGTTCGAAAAACCTTTTTCCTACTACCCATTACATTTAACTGAATATATTTACTAATATTACAATATTTATAAGAATAAGAATAAGAATAAGAATTTATTTATTTGGCACACAAAACACGGAAAAAAGAAATTAAATCAAAAAGGTAACCTTATATTACAGTGCTAAACGGGAGCCTCACTCAGCATGTTGTCACGGGGCCGTGACGCTGGTTTTCAGTGAGAGCCCCAAAAATAAATAAAACTAGGACTAAACTAAACAAACAATTTTATAATTTTTGGGCACTGTATGCCTAAAAATTACAAAAGTGAACTTAAAACTAGCGGGTAACATTAGAATTTATTTGCATGCAACACTGAAATATGTAATTGACTTTGTACGTAATAAAAAACATCAAATAAAAAAGTGATAATAACTAAGCGTAAAACTACTATTACAATGAACATAATCTTATACAAATAAAATAATAATAATAGCTATGTGTTATGCAGCAATAAGATAAGTAAGCAGCATACTGCAACAGTCGGACTGTACTTGTGTAAGCGGTAAAAGTATGTACCTATCTACCCACAGATTAATTTCTTATTTTATAAGTAACAAGTAATTAACGACCAACTTGTAAATTAAAAATAACTATTAAGTAGTAACTAACTATTAAGCAGATAAAAATCGCCTCTGTAACGGCCTCCCCCACTTCCTCCCACAATTGCCTTTCGCAACCTTGACCGTTAATGTATAGGCAACAATAAAGATGACAAACCCTTTGTCAATTATTTATTTATTTCATTTATCTAGGCATTTATTAGGCATACAAAATAATTAAGAGGTTCTGGTTAGAAATTCCATCTGCAACATGCACAGCATAAATAGGTATAAAACTATTAAAGACGAAGCTGGTCCCTTGATTACAATTTAAGACAACAAATAGTTGGTTTTACTTTTTGTTTGGTATAGTTTAGTGTAGAACAGAGTAGAGGCTGAAAGTAATCACAATATCCAATTCTCGTAGGAGCCACACGTAGACGACAATGCCATGTATGTTCTAGAAGTGCAACTACATTACAGAAAAAAATATATAGAATCAAGAAATATATTTATGAAGACCGCGAATATCTTAAACTTAACAGACATCAAGATTTTATTCTCGAACGATTAAAAACCTCATGATGATTTCGCTTCATTCCAGATAATTTTACATTTTCAAATTATGTTTGTATTATTTTCTGTCGTTATATTATTTTTATTATTACTCGCAAATAAAATATGCTTAATGCCACTATCTAGAGAGAGAATGCTTTTCTGGATCGTGAAGGTAGGTACGTTTTGCGGAAAAGGGACAGAATAATAATATGCTCCCTAACAATTTGACCTAACTTCAATGACACACCGCTTGACATCCCGATACAACTATATTTTTCAGATTGGTTACTTCGCATTTGACGCTGCGGAGTCCGTGCGGTGTCAGTATAAGTTGTCTGTCTGTGTCAAGTCGGTACAGAATCTTTACAGCGCGCCTACATTTCAATTAGCACTTCTATTAGCGCGGCATGCGCGGAAGCGGGCAGCACAAACGCTTGCGTAATATAACAATACTTTTTCGCAAATAATACTGACAATATACCGACAAGTAAGGAAATCAAGGTCATCAGTAAGCTCTCGGTAAAGTATAAAATACCGCATACAGATTCAACCCCGCCAAGCGGAATTAGACATAGACATAGAGATATTTATTCAGTAAACAATACAAGAGTGTGTTTGAATTTCTTAGAATAACGATAGAATATCTTATATCTAGTATCTATAACTACGCTCTAATGTCTAATAACTACACACTCTACTTCTCTATAAATCACTCTATCTGGCTTATGAGTAATGACAGGAACTAAAATGGTCATGACATCATGTGTATATCGCTCGTTCGATAACAATCATTTCCAGTCATCTACATCCATGTCACAGAATTCTTTTAATGTCAAAGGCAGCTCTCCCTGCGGGGGACAGGCAATAATTGCACAAATCACTTAGGCTGGCTAAAATATCTCCGTCCAATCAATACGGCCATTTTATCGCCCATTAGAGGCAGTGTATGGCCGTCTATATTTGCGCACATGGCAAAAATGGGTTTATGGCTGTCACGGAGACTATACACGTCGAATTAAGTACCTTAATGAAAATATATGCGTTAAGAGCAACAAGTTGAAGAATACAAACAAAATAAAATTAAGCGTCTCCCGATTGCGTGGTAATCTATGTTTGTATCAACGGAAATATTCCAATGAGCCCAACCACGACTTGTGGAGTTTAAGAGCTGCTATGGCCAACCTTCATCAGATCAGCTCGGTGGTGGCTCCATAATCACATCACATCAGCCTATTGCAGTGCAGTCTACCGCTGGACGTGGGCTTCCCCCAGGCTACACACACCCACTGCCACAAGACCCGCTCTCCCGTTTTCGCCATCCATTCACTACCAGCTGCCACCTCAAGTCATCTGTCCATCTGGCCGGAGAGCCTCCAACGCTACGGTTGGCAAGCCGTGGTCTCAATTGGCCGCTATAATACATATATTGTCACCGGCAAGTGGCTTGGTATCACAGATTCCCAGATAAAAGAACCGCAGACGGATTTGTCCGTTAAAATTATAATGTTATTCGGAACGAGGTTACTTATATTTCTAAATTGGCTTTAAGAATAACCTTTCATGCTTGCACAGTCAAGCAAAAACGTCTATTAACATCCTCTTAATGGGTCCAAACTTCGCTGCTGTACTCCAAAGATAATGACCCGAAATGTCCCTTAAACACACAGGGAATCTTTCGAATTCGTGTTTGACGGCGAAGAAAAACTTGTAGTAATTAAAGCAGGGCCTTTATTTAAAACATGTTTATTCATGCGACGGGACACGGGCACAGTGGAGGCGTTGGGACAGTAAGTCAACCAGAATGGTCAAAAATTTAAAATCGAGAAAGTAATATCATATGGAGTCACTGCAGCGGTAATGCACGCTACTTCTAACTTAGAGGTTGGGTTAAGCCCAGCTACCATTCGGTTTTTAAGAAAATGTATTTGTAATCTAATGTAATGTATACTTAACAGGAGCTTTTCGGTGATTGGCCGCAGGTATAGCTTACCCTGCCTGCGAAGCGGACGGTCCTAGGTTCAAATCTCTATAAGAGCAAATATTTGTGGGATGAGCATGAATATTCGTCTCTGACTCTTGGACAGTTAAATCTATTTAAATATTCTCATCAGTACAAATAGCCGTATTTAACTTTATATGGGGCTAATTCGATTTGTGTAAGACTGTTCCCTTCTTTACAAAATTTTATTTACTTTCACCTGTCCCGTTGTCTGTCTGTCTGTCTGTAATCTATAAATAAGTATAGTTTGCACGACAATTTAATATTATAGTACCATCGAGCTGATCTGATGATGGAGACTGAAGGTGGCCATGGGAATTCAGTTCTTTAACGTAACCCCGTTGAGTTTGGGCTCGTTAGAATCGTCTCAATGAGTAGTTGATGACGGTATACAGAAAAGTACAGTCGGCAATAAAAGCTCGTACCAAAAATTATTTTTTTGACAGA
Organism: Epinotia bilunana; assembly: GCA_947049275.1. NCBI lineage: Eukaryota > Metazoa > Arthropoda > Insecta > Lepidoptera > Tortricidae > Epinotia > Epinotia bilunana. Next base: position 7,192,185 of record OX346275.1, on the reverse strand, counting down.
AACTTGTTTAGTGTAACATTGTCTTATACAAAGCCACAAGCCACTGTAGCCGAGCGGTAGGACACGCAAATTTCAATCTCGAAGTCGTGGGTTCGAATCACAGGCTAGTAGCACAGGGTTATTCAAAAATACCTGTTGTACAAAGCCATCATCTTCATCCGCCTAGCGTGTTTTCTGGTTGTACTCTAAGAGGGTTGTACTCTGGCACTTAATTCCAAGATTTGCAACAGTAACTTTTCGGTAGGTAACGGAAAACATCGTGAAGAAACCGGTCTAATTCCAGCAAAGCCAAGTTTTCCCCCAGGAAGGCCAGACGGCAGTCGCTTTGGTGAAAGTACCAAACATTGGGATAAGGGACCGAAACGGACCCTGGGCTTCTTTAGGATGCGGGAAAAACGCTAGCAGGAAGATGGGGACGTAACATTGTCTTATACTACTGTTGATCTACTCCCCCCTGTGCTATAACTTAGCAATTTTTGCCTTTATTGCTCTCAACTGGTTTGGCAACTCCCGCCGCGCCGGTTCGCGTGTCTGCTGGCTAAAATAAAATAAACAAATAATTAACAATAAATAAAATTAATTAACGATACGACATTTCGGTTGGCGTAAAGTTACACTGTTCCCGAGGGATTTATTGGGGGTGACGTCGTCGTAAATTGCGCGGGCGCATGATATTGATTTAATGATTTCTAGGGCTCTAGATTATTATATTGTGAAGGTTATAAATAATGTATTATACTTAAGAGTAATTTGTTGAGATCGACGTCAAATACTGAGCTTTATTTTGGATTTTTTGGTGAATTTTAAGTTGGTTCTATATCTTATTTTCAGGTAGTAAGTATATCAATATGCTAATGTTATTTTTGTATGTTGTTGCAATATAAACTATGAAAAATATTGTATTGCATGTTTTATGTTGTTGTTATCAAAACGCTTAGTTCGCGTTAGTGATAAAAACCCTTTGGGCTTAAAGCCACTACATAATAACCATATTCACTAATACCCCTAATTTTCAAATGACCATGGGCTCATAATACCTTAAATGTCAAATTATCTCATTCTTAAAATGAACGAAATTCATCATGACTTTGACCTAAAACATCATATTCTCTATATACCTAAAGATTGAAATGAAATGCACAATTCATTCAAATACCGATTGATTAAAATGACTATATATTAAAATAACTCAAACTGAAAACACCTAAATGGCAAAATGCTATTTTTTTTTCACGTGTGGTAATTGGAATTATTTGATTGTAAATGAAGGTTGAACTGAGATGAAAACTGACACATTTTTCGCACCGAGCCACGGTGAAAACACTGTATCAATAAATACTCATATTTCCACCTTTCAATGTAAAGTCCAAAGAGTTATTGTAGTCGACCCCCTCTAGGGGGGAACATTAAACAAATTACTACATTGTGAATCGGATAAGTTCGAATGTATAACACGAATTCATAGCATTCGATCATTCCGGCTCTCGCTCGCTGCCTTTAAAAATATATTAAAGGGTTAAGTACTGTCGTGATCAAAAGTAAATAAATAAGAAAAAAAAACTGTTTTATTAAATTGTATTAACGTGATTGCTGCAAGGGCCTACGTGGGGGATAATGCTCATTCTCTCTCATCCATGGGAGGGGGCTTGAGTCCAGCAGTGGGACGCATATAGGCTGGTGATGATGATTACGATGATTACTGCAGGTCATGATTAAGTATACGTCCATAGAAAGTGGTTAAGCATTGATGTAAAGTTTTAGAAAAAATATAATTTGTCGGAACTTCTTTATCACTTTTATGTAACATCTTCTGTACTCGCATAATTTGACAATAAATGATTTCTGATTTCTGATTTCTTCTGATTTCGGAAAGATCAAGAACGTTTTAAACTTCTATTACGATTTCTCAAAAAGAGTAATAATTATATTTACTTATCTTTGCTTGCGGTTAATTTATATTATGGCCCAGTAAGGCAGATAGTCTTGCTGTGCTAAGTAAGACACACAGATCAATTAAGTTTGTATGTAATTTATCAAACGCCTAAAAATAAAATAAATTAGGAAGTCGAAAGTCGGAGCGATCACGGACAACTTTGAACCAATGTTGCTAAAATAATGTTATGTTTTGAAGAATACAGCCTTCTCTTTATTTTAATATTGTACTTCTTGAAGTTCGTTCGAAGTGAAGGGTTCTTGAACCCAAACGTTAATTTGTCTGAAACAAAAGGAGCCAAAATTAATATTTATTTTATATATAAACTAGAAAGTACATGGATTAAAATAACTAGGTACTACAGAGGGCCTAATAAAGTTGCCATTTTATCACTTATTGTTCGGACCCGTCAGAGTCCCGTCCTTAGAATTAAAAAGTAAAATGAGTGACACCTGTCAATGTGACACTTGTGAATTGGGATCAGTGCCATGCGGATGGCCGACTTGTATATAACCTCACTTTGGCAGCCGCACGGGCGGTGTGGGGAATTTGAATAATTGTTAGAATCGGTTTGGAAACCTAGTCTTGGGTTCAGATCTCTTAGTATTTGTACGTGCTAGACGCGAGTGTGATTTTGGTGTCAAATTTGGATCGCGCGAAGAAGAGATTGTGCAACGTGGCCGGGCGGGCTGGCGGCAGGCAGTTATCACTTTTGTCAATTTAGGATTACGTAATTTAAGTAACTAGTTTTTAGGTGGTATATATATGACCCACGAATCGTGAGGTATCAAAGACCCCCTAGGATCGTTTTGAACACTTATCGTTGTGAATAAGTCATCGTCACTCTTGCACTCGCTAACTTGTCAGAACGTGACTGATGTCTTATCCACAGCGATAGGTGATATAATGGCAACTATGCTACGCCTTCGAAACTACATTAAAATGGATGCCAATAACAATCTCTCTTCTTAGTTGTGCACTCTTGACAGATTGGTCGTGGCCATGTATTCAACGGTCGATTTCGTTTGTGGATTCGCCGTGTTGACAGCTGAAGGAACAAATCCCTCGTTCTCAACACAACGCATCCTCGGAGCTCTGGCGACCTTGCTCACCTCCAGGAAAACACACTACTACAGAGCAAGTGTTATTATGGCTGTGGTCTTCAGCAAGGCGGAGGTACTTCCCCAGTTGGGCTGCTCCAAATTCAAGCGGGATGACATTTCGCTGTGCCCTACCTCACCACAATGCACGCAATCAAATCATACTCTTTTATGAAAGTCGGTGCCCTAACACTTTACCATTGGACTGTATCCTCGCGTGCCAGAGCCACGTAAGCCGCTCCACACGCGACTTCGGTGTTTCACAGCGCGTGTAAAAAACGACCACCGCCCCAATTGATATTTCGTTCACTACTACTGTTCTATACCGCTTCATACACAACTGATTCGCGGATCGTTTTCACCCTGGAGGCCTATTTTGGATCGATGATTCTGATCCTAATCATGCCTGCCTGTTTCTCGCACTTGAAACGTTATGACATTTGTATTCGTAAGAAAGGGACAAAGCACATTTTATTTAGCATAGGCATTTTAAGTTTTATGAATAAGGGGGTAAACCGCTTAGACTTCGGAGGCTCGGTCACCTAGAGCGAATGGGAGACAATCGCGAGCCTACGGTAGGCCTATAGGGAGGTATCCCGTCGGTCGCCCCAGATATCGGTGGGTTGATGTGGTGGGTGCGTATCTTCGCGAGCTCCAAGCTGGCGACAGGCGAGAAACCACTCAAGATCGGGATCAGTGGCGTGCACTCGTATTGGAGGCCAATACACACATCGGGTCGTTGCGCCAGAGGAGTAAGTAAGTTGTGTGTATGTTGTTAATGATATGAAGGGGCCAAAAATTCAAAGGGCCTCAAATGCACATTCTGAAGCAGTTTTTTTTCTACAGTTATTACATTTCAATTTATTAAGAAACATGTTTAAAAAAATATTACCATTATATCTAAAAATCCAACATAGCGAGATCTTTAGTCGCGAAAGTTAGAAACAAAATATGTATATAAATGGCGCTATACCCATGACGGTAACTACACATTAATTCGACGACCGCTGTAGCCTAGTTGGTAGTGACCCTGCCTACGAAGCAAGAGGTCCTGGGTTCGAATCCCGGTAAGGGCATTTATTTGTGTTGTAACACGGCAAGCCTCCGCCGCGCGGCTGCTAGCGCACTGGCCGGCGAGAAAGAAAAAACATAGGATTTTCACGGCCGTGTTTTGTTTTTTCTTCGGAAAAATAATTGCTGAAAGGTTGGATTGAGATTTCTTCTATTTTAAAACGTAAAAACTAATGTTTTATGTAATGCACATTACCTCTGTTTATAAATAGTGTACCTATATAGTTAATGCATACAAGGGCTGCCACTTAAGCAGGTATGTTTTGTATCAAGTTCTGTGCTCTGTATATTTTTTGTTTGTTAAACCCAATCCAAGCCTCATTTAGCCGTCACTGGTCTAAACCTTATGAGGCTCGGATGGGTTTGAACCTGAGCTAATAAAAAGGATTGCTTCCAGCCCTTTATGCCTCGTAGTCCTCAAACTTGATCACTGCTTGGCTGCTGGATATACCTACGTCTGCGCTACCGCCTCCGAGCAACCTAAAGGCGAGCCCTAGACCTACCCAGCCCAGCGAGAGCTCCGAGGCTATTTAAACTGCAAACGTCTCATCTGAACTTTTCAGGCCAGTGACTTTTAGCTTGTAACATTATGCCTCTGTACTGACTGATTAATTACCCAATTTGTACATATATCTTCATTTTTATTATTATATTTTATTGTAAATAAAATATTAGTTTTATTTTCACCCGCCGGCTAGTCGGGCTACAGTGTGATGAACACGAATATTTGTTCTGAGTCATGGATGTTTTCTATGATTGATTTGATTTCTTTATTTCATAAAATAAATTTACATTATAAGTTAACTTTAAGCTAATTTACACGAATTTATTTAATGATCGTCAAATAATGAATATTAATTGAATGAAATGTCACAGGTACAATACAACATTCATATGGACATATATTACAAAATGATTCATGATAAAGTCAAAATAGGGAATATAAATATTGATATTGATACTCGTATCTCGTAATGATCGTCAAAATAAAACCAGAACATTATCATATTAAAAAACAATGTAAATTAAATTAACCATGTCAAATATATTATGTCCATATACTCACATACAGAATACAATGGATGCTCTAATAAAAAGATTCTCAGCTGACGTTTGAATGTTTCGTCAGATGGTTCAGTTCGCAGTTTGGCGGGTAGACGCTCGTAATACGTTGGGCCAATTACCCTAGGATTTTTTACTGAAAGTGCCATGCGACGCGGTACTGTTCTTAGCCTTCCAGTGGATCGGAGCTGTTTACCTGGTACTTCCACCCGTTTAAACGTTCGTATATTGGTTCTCACAAACATTAGTACCTCAAACATGTATAGGGAGTAGTGCGTCATGATGCGGTAGGTTTTAAATAATTCCTTACATGGATGCCTGGGTTTTACTCCAGCCAGCAATCGAAGCGCACGTTTTTGGAGTAAGAACACTCGCTTAGCATCGGTTGAATTACCCCAAATGACTGTACCATATGACATCAACGAGTGAAAATGAGAGAAATAAACAGATTTTAAAGAATTTCGTGATATCAATGGTTGCAGCCTTTTTAGGGCAAATACAGCACCGCTCAGTCTGTTACATAGTTGGTCTACATGGCACTTCCAGTTAAGGTTCGAGTCTAGTGTAAAGCCGAGAAATTTGCACTCGTTGCATAATGGCATTGGACCATTGGCAACAGATGGGGGTAGTGCAGTCATCCGACCCGAGAAAATCATTACCATCGACTTAGAAAGATTAAGGAGTAAGCCGTTTGACGAAAACCATGTTTGCAGTTGACCACACGCCTCATCGATCTTCATCGTGAGTTGTTCGTAAGATTTCGCGCTCACTATGACTGTAGTGTCGTCTGCGAACAGCACAGATAAGCCACTCGTGACTGCCGATGGAAGATCGTTAATAAATAATAAAAATAGCGTATTCCCGATCGCTGATCCCTGCGGAATACCCAGACAGACCTGTCCAGCGTCAGAAACAAGTGTTTTGCCGTTGGTTGACATTTTGACTACTTGTTTACGGTCGCCTAAAAACGATGCAAACAGCTGATGGGCGGACCCTTCGATACTGTAATGATTTAATTTGGATAATAATAATTGGTGACTAATAACATCGAATGCCTTGGATAGATCGCATAGTATGCCGGCTATCTTGTATCTTTCGTCTAGTCCAGTCATGATACAATCAATAATTTTATTCGCCGCCATGGTTGTAGACTTTGCCTGCCTGTAGGCATACTGATTTTCTGTGAACAACTCATTCGACTCAAGATGCATCATAAGGTAAGATGATAAAATTGACTTAATTAATTTGGAAATTGTAGATACAATGGTTATAGGTCTGTAGTTATTTACGTCGGACCTATCGCCTTTTCCTTTATAAACAGGACATACCCTAGTACTTTTTAGCACGTTTGGGTATGTACCAGTTTGGAACATATTGTTTACTAAAACTAACAGAATATTAGATATAATCGGCCAAATACTTAAAATAATATTCAATGTCGTGTCATATACATCAGCTGTTCCGCGAGTCTTTAACATTGACTTAACCGTTCTGTCCATGATGTCATTCGTAACAAAGGGAAGAGTAAATAAGGGAATGTCTGAGCCACCGAGGTGCTTGCATACGTACTCTTGGGACAACGTCTCATCACTATTTATAACGTAATTCGCAGCTATGTTTAGAAAATGCGAATTAAACGCATTGGGAACTTCTTTATAACATACGTCAGAATGAGTTAACGGGTCCTTCAAACATATAATTTGCGACTTCGTTTTTAAGCCTATCTCTTCGTTAACGACTTTCCACATCTCTTTCGAAGGATTTTGGCTTTTTCTCAGCCTAGTTTCGATGTGTGTCTGACGAGCTCGCAGGGTCTCTGTTTTAATCAAACTAGAGTAATATTCAATACAGTCAGATATGAGGTGGTTACCGGGATATTGACGTCTAATCTCGTGTAGGTCACTGTGTTTTTGTAGATATCCTAACAGCTCGTCAGTCATCCAAGGAGCATTCGACTTCTTTTTTAACCGCATCGGTTTAATCGGAAAGTGTATGTCAATGTAGTGTGTCAATATGTTAAATAATTTATTAAATTTGCAATCAATGTCAATAGTACTGAAACGGAGTTCGATAGCTGAGATCGGAAAATGTAGTAAAACCAAGTCTTGTTTACGAAAGCAATGTATGACAACTAAACCAACAAACAAAAACAAAAGCATTCTAAAAATATAAAAGACGGCAAAATAATAGACAAAAGTATGTACAAAAAAGGTTGCATCCGCAACATCCCACCCCCTTGTGTGCGAAAGCACACAAAGCTAGCCGGGCCAGCCAAGGAGCCCTACGCGTCTAGCCTGATCAATTTTTTTGAGGGCCGACGAAGAAGGCCTCCTTGTGTTGCTACGTCCACCACCCATCTCGGCCAGGAAATGTTGCAATGATGCGGCCTCGTGGCCAAGTCCCTCTTGGAAGATTTTCATCCACGATGAGCACTAGGTCGCCGATGTTCAAGTTGCGTTCCCTGTTTTCGCCTGTCTGTCGTGGTTGCATTGTGGGTAGGATCTCTTTCACCCAACGGTTCCAAAAGTGGTCGGCCAATCTCAAGGCCTTCCTCCAATCCGCTCGTCGAAGAAGGTCTCGGTCGTCCAGGGTTGCGGGTAGGACCTGGTTCGAAGATGTTCCAATCAGAAAGTGGAAGGGTGTCAGAGTCTCCTGATCATCCTGACTCACAGAGACGTGACTTAGGGGCCGGGAATTGACAACGGCCTCGGCTTCCAGCAGGAGGGTCACAAGCACTTCTGGGTTAGGTGCCCTTTCGCGTAGGGTGGCGTTCAATGCCACTTTTACGGTGCGAACTAGCCGTTCCCAGCATCCACCAAAGAAAGGAGCAGCGGGAGGAATAAAGCTCCATTTGATTCCTTGGCTGGCAGCAAAATCGTTGATCTCTGACTTATAAAACTCCCGTAATATTCGGTCAGCGCCGACAAAACAAGTTCCGTTGTTGGAGAATATGGTTTCGGGAGCACCTCTCCTTGCAATAAATCGACGCAAACTCATTATCGCTGTATCAGCCGACAAGGAATGTACCAGTTCCAAATGGACGGCTCTGGATGTCAGGCAAGTAAATAGGGCTACGTATCGTTTCTCCTGTTTGCGACCGATCGTGGAGTTAATTGGGCCAAAATAATCAAGTCCGGTGAAATTAAATGCCCGGCGATGGTGAGCAAGCCGCTGCGGAGGAAGGTTTCCAGTCATTGGATTCATCGGTTTTGACTTCCTGATTCGACAAAACAAACATTTGCTGGTGACGCATCGTACGGTGCTGCGCAAGGGAAGAAGCCAGTATTTCTGTCTTAGCTCGTTGACGACCATCTCATTATTAGCATGTCCAGCCTTGCGATGATAAAAGAGAACCAAAAGGCGCACGACTGGGTGATGACCATCTAACAGTATGGGCGATTTGACTTCGGTACCGACATCTTCTACAGCCACAATTCTGCCGACCAAATGTAGCAAATTGTCCGCTCCCATCTTGGGTGATAGCTTTGCTAAGCGACTGCTCTTAGACAACAACTCTCCTCTTTCAATACGCTGAATTTCTTCTCCAAATGTCTCGGACTGTACTTTCTGCAGGACGTGCCGTTCTGCGGCTTGCATAAATTCCGCTGTCAGGGGTAATAGAGTGGTGGACGTAGGCGCGTTTGTACGTTGACGAACCCTAAAATCGGTGTTAGGATCAATGTGTCTAACTCGGTCCAAAAGTGAGCGAAATTTAGAAGCAGCCTGTAAAACGCGAGCAGTGGCGCGCAGTTAGCGCAACCAGTCACTAAAACGACTGAAATCCACGGTGATAACCAAATGCCCAACCACAAGTCTAGGAGTTTGCTTAAACTCTTCATGAACTGGAGGCTGGCCAGCTGGTTCCAGAGGCCAATCTTCCGGGGAAGCCAGAAGAAATGAGGGGCCGGTGAACCATCGGTGATTAGGATTGAGATGGAGAGGTTTGATTCGCGTGGCATCGTCCGCGACGTTCAAGTCAGTTGGGACCCAGTCTTGAACGCATGAATTTTCGGTTATTTCGCCGACCCGATGAACCACAAATGGCTTGAACGTTCGTGCGTCGCTTCTTAGCCAGCTAAGGACAGTTCTCGAATCTGTCCAAAAAAACGTTCGAATAGGCTTTTTCTTATGAAATTCCTTGATGGCCATAGCAAGGCGTGAAGCTATTAAAGCACCCTGCAATTCCAGGCGTGGAATTGAAGTGGACTTCAATGGCGATACTCTTGCTTTACTGGTTATGAGAGCAAGCTTGACTATACCGCCTGCATACAAAAAACGCCAATAAGCGACAGTCGCATAGGCAAGCTCGCTCGCGTCCGCAAAAATGTGTAGCTCTCTGTGCAGAAGCTCGCCGTTCAACTTAGCGTACCAACGTGGAATTCTAAAGATATATCTGACAATTCTTTAAACCATTCGTTCCACCTTAAAACCTGTGGAGGTGGGAAAGCTGTGTCCAAGTCAATGTTTGATCTCCATGCCTCCTGAAGCAGTATACGGCCTTTGACCACTATAGGGCCAAGCAAACCTAATGGGTCGTACACTTTCATGAGGTGGGACAAAACCTTACGTTTAGTAAAAACACCATGTAACTTGAGCCCTTCTAAACCAGTCCTAAAACCAATGGTACCTGACATTCCTATGTCAGATACCATTGGTTCCCATGAGACGCCTAAGGCTCTGATGTTACTTGATTCACTACAAAGAGACACTTCAGTAGGCTGTGCGGCGCGCAATTCAGTTGGAACAAGGCGTAATGCTTCCTGACTGTTAGAAATCCAACCACACATTTCAAAACAGGCGTTACGGTGGATAGTCACCACATCGGATGCTAGTTGCGCAGCTTCAGTTACCTTATCGAGACTGTCTAAAAAATCATCCATGTAGGAGCTGTGGATGCTTGCATTGGCTGCTTTAGGATACAAATCCTGATGTGTCATTGCATTTTTATTTTTGACATACAGCGCAGTAAATGGACTGGACGACGCCCCGAAAATAACAGCTTTCATTCGAAACTCTTTTATGGGCGTTGTGTTTTTGACCTAACGTCGCGCCATAAAAAGCGCAATGCGTCCCTATCTTGATCACGGATTCGTATTTGGGGAAACATCTCCTTAATATCAGCTGTCACTGCGACAGCGCCCTCTCTGAAACGCCAAAGAATGCCTAATAAGTTTTCTAAGAGATCTGGTCCTTGAAGAAGCAACGAATTTAAGGAAACTCCTTGATTCATTGCGGCTGCATCATGGACGACACGGAGTTTACGCTTTTGTGGGTGATACACCCCAAAATGTGGCAAATACCACCTTATTTTTGTGTTGGTGTCACTTTGAGTTGTATCACAAGTAGTTTTTGAGTTTATTATATCTGTGTGTGGGGTTGACATGTAGTCATGACATTTTGGTCGCACTTTATTCAGACTGACCGTACCATGTTGGATGTAACCTGACGAAGTGTTATTATTGTCTGAACAATCCCCTAAATTATGTTTACTGTTGACATTATTGGTACCGTCCCTACTGCTGACAGAATGACCATTGTAGGTGACAGGATCACACTCCTCAGCATAACCTTTGGCAATCATATTGTCAATAAACCTTTGGTACACTTCAGCGAAATCGGACTCTCGTAACATACGTCTCTCTAAACTTAAGAAGCGAGATAGGGCTTGCGGATAACTGTCAGGAATGCACTGAATATTATCCCGCCATGGAAGTCCTACCTCATACCTACCAGTTGGCAAACGTGTGGTAGTATTGTTTAAGATCTCAACAGCTCGAGCATCCAGTTCACTATGAAGGTTATCATGCTTAGAAATACCCAGTGAGTCCAATTTGTACTGCTCCTTTATAAGTAGTTCTAAACGTTCATGTTCAGTAAGCTCAATGCGGTTTAGGTGACAGTGGTTGACAAACTCAACCGGTTTAGTTTTACTAGAAGCCACTCCATACAATGTCCAACCAAGCCAGGTGTGACAAGCTACCGGCTCATTACGACTACCAGCACGCTCATCAAGAGATATTGACAGATGCCAGTGCTCGGCACCGATCAGCACGGTTGGCGTAGCGTCAGTGTACGTCAAATAATTGGTTAAGTCGCTCAAATAATCGTAAGACTGTACGGTGTGTTTGGACAACGTTTGCGTACTCAAGCTGAGTGAGGGCATCGCCCTGGCACTCTTGACTAAAAACCTGTCAGATTCATGTTTACCCTGTATGTAAAAATCAACATAAGAAATCTTAGTAGCTTTGTGTAAGCCACCTACAGCGTTGAGAGTAATAACTTCCTCAGGCCCTGACACCCCGATACGGGCAGCCACTTTAGAATCAATTAACGACGCTGTACTGCCGTCGTCTAGGAGTGCGAAGGTTTCGTAACTACCAGCTGGACCAGACACAATAACTGGTACCACTTTTAATAATGTGCTGTGTGGGTGTGTTTTGGTTGACGTTGCAACATGTTGACGCAAAATACCTGTGTTAGAAACCATGACGTTTTCTTTTGACAGCTCTTGTGTAGTCGTGGAGCAGCACGACGCGTGTTTGGTACCACTTTCAGACGCAGCTGCATACCCACAATTATTGAACGCAGTACACTCAGTTTTGTTCAGTGATGCCGTACACCCCGTTTTGTTTAAATTGCGCAGTTCTTTTTCCCACTCTGTATGGTTGAGCGCAGCTGTACACACTGTATTATGGAACGCCTGTGTATGGGGTGTTTGCGATGGTGTAAACGTATTCTGCCTGCCGTGTAAAAGTGGATGGTGTCGGAAAGTACAGCCGTCGACACCACAAGGGTTCACTTTACATAACTTCCACTGATGTGATTTACTCTTTAGGCATTTGTAGCATATTTTGTGTTCACGCAACCAATACCACCTGTTTTCGACTGATAACCTTGTGAACTCGGAACAGTTTTTTATATCATGGCACTTTTTACAATAAACGCATTCAGTTTTGTAACCTATTTTAGTTTTGTCATGTGTCACAGCGTGAATATTTTCACGTTTGAATTGTTTATTGACAGGCCACATGCCGTGTTGTTGTGTAGCAATAAGACCTATTTCAGGCGATAATGCGAACTTAATATAAAATATATAGAAAATCAGATAAAAGTTCTAACTTTGAAGTGAGAGGGTTTGACATTTCTGACGCATAATCAGACCACCTCATCTTCATTAGTGGGTTAAATTTGCCCAAAATACTATGAAATAATTCAGGTGACTGTAAGTACTCTTGTAGGCCGAGTAATTTCATAGTAGAAAGGCTGTTTCGTACCTTGTTGGCAAAAATACCAATTTCTTTAAGGTCTGCGCCGAGCCGCGGCAGCGCTTTTAACACTTGTACCTCGCCGAAGACGATCATTTCTGGGCACGCAAATGTTCGCTCGAGTGCGTGCATGATCTCGTCGGGGGCTGCTACGGTGTGGAGCAGCGACGCGACCGCCTCGCGCGCGGGTCCGCGGAGCGCGTTCTGTAAACGCGCAACGTTCTCTGCGGGGGAATAAGAAGACTCAGTACTACCAAGACGCAAAGAACAGACGCGTAAGACCCATTCCCGAAGAATGTAGAGAGTTCTATATTAGCTCTACGACCTGAAGCTAAAGCTTTTGCTGCAGCTGCAGTGTCAGCAATCGCTTTGAGTATAATTCCGTCGTTACCTGTATTGCGATGCAATTCGACAGTTGGCTCATTCGTTGGGCGGCTACCCTGGTTTAAATCACGAACCCAAGATGCCGTTCGGGAGTGAACGTCACTGGCCGACCGTGCGGAACGTTCCTCGGCTTCTTGAGCGGCCAGAGCAGCTTCCATCTCTAATTGTTCCACTTTTTTTAGCTGCTCAAGTAGTTTTCTTTGTCGAACAATTTCTTGTTCACGGATCAACAAATCTTGCTCTCGCTCCATACTTCTGCGGGCCAACTCGGCCTCCGCGGAAAGCCTCCGTGCTTTTATGGTGGCTGATGACCGCGAAGACCCTGATACGTGCGACCTGCAACTAGGAGAAACGTGAAAATGTTCGGCCGCAGCAGCGGAGCCGCCGCCGCCGGTGCTAGTCACTGGACACGGGCGAACGAAATCGAGAGCTGCGGGTGTTTCTGTGGCATCAGTCTTTGCGAGATCCTGACTTTTGGACCAACCGACCCCACCCACAGCGGGTTCAACTGTTTCCGAGCGCGTCACTTTACTACTTTTAGCCGGCGTTGCCAGCTGATTGGTTTTACTTCGCGTATTCATTATAAGACGGGAGAAGGACCAAATGAAACGGAGTTCGATAGCTGAGATCGGAAAATGTAGTAAAACCAAGTCTTGTTTACGAAAGCAATGTATGACAACTAAACCAACAAAAAAAAACAAAAGCATTCTAAAAATATAAAAGACGGCAAAATAATAGACAAAAGTATGTACAAAAAAGGTTGCATCCGCAACAAGTACTATCATAGATAGATGTATGTATTTAAGTATTTATTTATGTATATAAGTATGTTTATCGTCGTCTAGTAACCATAGTACAAGCTTTGCTTAGTTTGGGACTAGGTCGATTTGTGTAAGATTGTCCCCTAATATTTAATTTTAATTAATTTAATTAATATCTTTCCAGAATTAATGAACAGGGCAAAACGGGTATGTTGTATGAAAGTTAGTGCGAAACCTTCGATGCGCGTCAGACTCGCACTTGATCGGTTTTATTATAATACTAGCTGATGCCCGCGGCTTCGCCCGCGTGGTTATAGGAAAATGTAACATATTGAATTTTCCCGTGGGAATGTGTGTCACTCTCCAGCTTCTAAACTATCTCCATACAAAAATCACATCAATACGACGCTCCGTTGCGACGTGAAAGAAGGACAAACAAACACACACACTTTCGCATTTATAATATTAGTAAGGTTATTATAATATTTGTATGGTTTAGTTTTATCCTGCAGATAGGTTGAACAAGTCGAAGAGAGAGTGAACGGGTTCAAAGCAATATAGACACAGGCAAACTCTTAAACATACGGTTTTATTAGGAGGAGAAAACAGTCGAAACTGCGTATCGGATCAGCTAATCAAAATCCACGTAGTAAAATAAAATACGTATATGTTGTATTTTAAATAAAATTAATTTAATTTAAATAAAAGATATTTAAAAAACGATTAGGGAGGAATTCAACACCGGTTATAAATGATAGTCAGGGATATCACAGACAGCGCCATGTGCAGAGCGTGCATGGAGGCAGAAGAAACAACTAAACACATTCTACTGGACTGCAAGCAGGTAGAAGTATACAGGAAAAGGCACCTAGGGTCTCCAGACACACTACGGGGCGCAGTCAGCAACACCAAGGCACTCACCAACTTTCTGGAGGAGCTGGGGTGGCTAACCACCCAGTAGCGCTACCCCACCCATTTTACGCAAAATAGGCGCATTGGATGTCGACTTGCGGAAAATACCCAGTAATACTAACTAACTAGTCAGGGATATGGGGACAATTTGAACATTTTGTCAAAGTTTGTTCGTTCGAAACGTATTTTATTTTACTACTAACTGAAAATATAATATAACGGCCATGTCACACGATTGGCGATATCCCGTAGTGTCATTGAGACACGTCGAATTCGGCTCCTGGCTGCGAGTAAATAACTAAGACTAACTATTTAGTATAAGAAGTTTGACCCTACTTCAATACTAAATATAGCATTTTCTACTAGCAAAATTTCGAAATGATAGTTCCAAAGTCCTCAGCAAACTTCACCTCTTTACATTAATATCATTATAGCCTCCGCTAGAACTGTATATTGAACTCTGGGTGAGAATATTTACGTTTTAATTTGCAGTGGAGGGCAGAGCAAGTTACGATATCCTTGAGTGGGGTTTTATTTAATTATGTCAGTAAACAACGACGGACATTGAGAAAATGTACGGATGTGTGAGAGGGAGCGACAACGCATGAGCTTTCGTGGTTCTGCAGACCATGAATCTTTGCTTGCATTTTTTAGATGTAATTTACATGAGAAGCGAATTTACTATATAAAAACAATTACAGTACAAAGAGTATCTATGTAATGCATAGATATACGAATGCATTACGAACATAATAAATGAAATATATCATGTCAAATAGACGCAAATAGTCAACGTAGCTCGGTAAGCGGCTAAGTTGAAGTGTGAGTGGGCTGGGCTTGTCTGCCGCATGCCGAGTGAACTGTGGGCCATAGCCGCCACTGACTGGCAACCCGATAGCTCAAAACGGAGACGAGGCAGGCCTCGTCGGCGATGGCGGGACGAGCTAGACTCGTTCTCAAAAGATAGGCCACAAGAAGCTCAGGATCGAGAACAGTGGAAACGGAGGGGAAGGCCTTTGTCCAGCAGTGGGACACTACAGGCTCCCAATAATAATAATAATGACAAATAGAAGCACATTCATCGAACCACTGCTTACTCCTTATCCGGCAGATATCATCTGACCATCGAGCTGGTGGTCTATTTAATTTTGTCGGCCCGCGAACCGTTCAGCGGGCGTAGCACGGTTGCCATTTTATCACTTATCGTTGTGGATAAGGCATCCGTCGCTCTCGCACTCGCATACTTGTCGATAAGTGATAAAATGGCAACCGTGCTACGCCCGCAGATGACCTTGGTTGTAACTCGTGTCGTCATCTCCTATCATTACTTCTCGCCAAGTATCCTGCCCACTTCCACTTCAATTGTGTAATTCGTTGTGTAGTGTCGAATTAGAATTGAAGTTAGTTGTACCGTGTGGAACCCAAAAAAACAATTTACACAATTGTTTACACTTGGTTCTACTATAGATCAGCCTGTCTTAATTGCCGCCATAAAGTAGTCCTCCGGCCAGTCCTAGCGCTCATTAAGGCCCATTAATGGCGAGGAATTGCGAATGGCGGGGAGACGGCAATTGCGGGGTTTCTTCTAGTGTTTAAGTTGGCGAGAGTGATGATGCGACGTTAGTGTTGAGTCGGTCTATTATCGGGCTTATGCTAGGCATTATACAAAAGCGTTTCTTCCTATTCACAATTATTTTTAAACGACCTTTGTTTTTTCGGTACTATGACTATACTAATATTATGAAGAGGAATAGTCTGAAAGAAAGAGAAAGAAAGAAAATAATTTTATTGCCACAAAAAACATAATAAGTACACAAAATTACAATAAAGTTACATAAAACAAAAAAAAAGGTGGCAAAGGGACAGTCTTAGCAGTGTGCTGCAACCTCGCCATCGCGGCGTGGCTTCAGCACTGATTTTCAGCCTGCCCCAAGATAAGATGGTAACGCAGAGCGACTGCTACAAACAGCGCAAAGCAACAACACAAAAAAATACTAAAAGACACAGCTAAAAACATACTAATAATAATTAAACAAACAAAGAACTAATCAAAGTTGTACACTGAATAAGGACGAATTTTTAAAGTCAGTCTGCTGTTTAAACAACAAGGTTTTCAATTTAGATTTGAACAATGGTTGGGACATGTTAAGCCGAAGAGGTGGGGGAATGTTGTTCCATATTTTGGCTGCACTGACTTTGAATCCCTCTTTACATCCTTTGGCCTTATGTTTAGGAATGACGGCTTTATTTAATATTTTACTACGGGTGTTAAATTGGTGTTGGTCTTTTACCCACGCTATTTTCGTAAAAAGGTATTCTGGTCGTTTTGTATGCACGATTTTATGTACAAAAGAAGCCATGTGCAGTTCTCTACGAAAGGTCATCTTAAGGATTCCTTTTTTGTTTAGATAAGGCGTTACGTGCGCTCGTCGTGGGATATTGAAGCAAAACCTTGTCTGTGAGATTGTGTGTTTGTAAGTTTGTATGTAATGGGTAATCTCCGGAACCGCTTATCCGATTTAAGTTATTTCACCACCGTGTAGAATGGACTTTCTGCTTGGATGTTTGTTACTAAATCACACAAAAACGGCTGAACGGATTAGATGAATTTTACTATACAAATATAGTATAGTTGAAGTAACATATAAGTAAAAATCCAACAAAAGGAAGTCAACACGAACGAAGTCGTGGCTAAAGGTTCCAAGGGCTATATTTTATCCCGCGGGTTTGGCTGCGTTCTTTGCAATATGCGGGCGACGCACGGGTAGCTAGTTTTACATAAAATCTTTTTCATATTCTCAATTCTTCACATTATTCCCGGTTGTTCCCTAAAGGAGCCCAAGGTCTGCTTTGACACCTAATCCCAAGAATTGGCAAAGGCACTAGTTTTACGAAAGCGATTGCTATCGAATTTTTCAACCCAGAGGGAAAACTAAACTTTATTGGGATAAGACCGACCAGTATAAGCTAATATAAAGCTTGTAAGAAGGCAACCAACAGACAGACACACTTTCGCTTTTAGATTTAGGTTAGTACCTAAAGATCTGTCTAATTCAAGACTTTTCTTCCTTCCCTCGACCGTGACTTTGGGCCCTAATTTATGTGCCCCGTCTGTCTCGGCCTGTATTGATGCTGAAAAGATTACGTGCGTGGAAGAGATTTAGTGCTAATGGCATTTTTCTTTATAGAATATTGTGTTGTCCGATGGGTAAATCAAGTGATTTACCGATATGGAAGGACTAATACTTTTAGCGTTTATTTGACCAACTTTAAGGGAGGACGTTCTCAAGGGGGTTTTCTGTATGTACTACTAAGCCGCAGAGAAACGTGACCCCCCTAGCATACAAACTTCTATGCAATGGGGTTACGTTTCTCTGCGACTGACTGTTCACAGAGATCTACATGCCATGTAGCACGATTTTCAAGAATACAGTGTTAATTAACTATAAGTTACCGTCTTCGTTACATACAAACATACTGATCAGCCTATTGCAGTCAACTGCTGAACGTAGGCCTCCCCGAAGTTACGCCACAACACCTGCTCTCCTGTTTTCGAAACTTGAAACATGTGGAAACATATAATATATATTTCGAAGCTAAAGTGTGACGTAATCTATTATAATTTATATTCCCCGCGAGCTAGGATCCAATATCCAGGGGTTCTATTCAAATTATAGTTTTTCATTAGAATCGGTTTTATATTTTGGCCAAGGTCTATTTTGATACACATAGATGTTTTATATTTTAGGATATGTATTGGTGAGTAGATGGTGCTGTACAGCACAATTTCCAAAACTGTCCTGCATATTTTTCTATTGAGTTAGAAAATCGTAAGTGATATTAGTAATTTAAGGGAATTTATGTAAATGTCACCTTACAATTTTGAACTTCGTTAGTTCATAATCTAAGTAATGCGTTTGATTAAAAACGAACTTAACCTCACCAATCCGTTAGCTTCTAATCTCAGTAGATATAATATTGCACAGAATTCCGAGCTCTCTCCACCTACCACGTTTTATCGAATTCTGAAGACAACTTTAAAGGGCTTTGGGTAAAAATGTTGTCTTTTTTTTAGATGAGCGGCCTCCCGTAAAAGTGGTAGATTATAATAGATCTACTCAAAACAAACATATTTTGTTATGAAATGTAATACACTAAAATGCATCGGAGCTGAGATATTAGCAATATATATTTTCACAGGTCATTGTAGTTATAAACTTCAAACAACTTCAAACTTATATATCTCGGCTCCGATATTGATTAACGCGTTTAATTTTATATTTCTATACATATTAAGAGGTCCTCAAAACGATTATTAAAAAAACATCCTTGGCCGCTGCAAAAAAAACGTAATTTTTTCTCATACAAGGTTACCCAATGCCCTTTAAATCGAAATCATCACACGTCAGAGAGAGTGCGCGGCAAATATGAAACTGAATCAAATTCGATAAGTTAATTGAAATAGAGCCCTTAGCTATTAACGTAAAACCCGTAAAAGATAAATGGCGCTAACCCTATCTCGTAACATTAGCTTTAACATTAACATTTCGCACCTGTGTCGCTTAATTACTTATAAATATACGATAAAAGCGAAGTAATTATTGCCTACAACGTAATTAAACTTTATTCCAGAGGTAATTTTGCACGTTAAGAGAAATTTCGCGTCGATTTTATCCAATTCGATTCAAATTATTATAAGGCAGTTTATGTGCGGTCCATCACCTAAAATATATTTACACACAGATAGATACATAAATAGATTCACGCCAAAAGGGGTAGGCAGAGCACATGAAACTTGTGTTCCAGTGCCACTTTTAATATAAATGTGGGAATATCGACAAAATGTGAGATCGCAGTGATAGGTTGCAAGCCTATCCAACAACACACTTCAACCCTGCTCCCTTAGTCGACGAAATTCAAGGACACGGGGAAGTAAAGTCATAAATATCTGACACCCCTCTATTTTCAGGGCCGCTAGGACTTGTCATATATTTATTACTGGCCTCTTTGTTATTTATTTAATCGTATGGCATGCATTATTTTGGCCTTTAATGTTTGTCACTGCTTAGTACCACCCAGGGGACAAGCGCAAGGTTGTGGTAGGTAGCTCCTGCGGACGCGAGTAAGAGTTGTCCCCCCTTTATCAAGTGAGTGGGCAACTCGACTGTTAGACGGTCTTGAGCCACCCGAAGGCCTCTAACTCGGCTTAACGGGATCAACTGCTTAGCACGCCTTCCAAAGCACGGAAGCGCTCATTTATATTAACCACTCAAACAGCACAGAGCACCGGCACAAAGTCTGTCGAAAGAAGTAGATTCAAACCTGTATATTTTATTATCCGCTGGCTTACCTGTATATTTTATTATCCGCTGGCTTACCTGTATATTTTATTATCCCTTGGCTTACCTACCTGTATATTTTATTATCCGCTGGCTTTTGCCCGCGACTCCGCTCGCGTTGACTTCCTTTTGTTAGACTTTTACTGGGATAAAATAAAATAAATAACTTAAAAGTATTCTATATGTTAATCCAGGTTATACCTACTCTATTTGTATATCAAAATCCATCTTAATTCCTTCAGCCGTTTTGGCGTGATTTAGTAACACACATCCAAGCTTTTGCATTTTTAATATTGGTAGGATAGTAGGGTTGGCTTACCCTTTGAAATATTTGTGCCTCACACAATGCCTATTCGGTGTTGTTGAAATCCCCATATCTGCTGCAATGACATTGTAATGTAACCGTTTCCATCGAAGCTGCTCGTGAGATGGGCTATGAAGTAGTATATCATCACACCCTCAGATTTGACAGCTGTTTGTGTCCTATTGCTGAGATATGTAGACATAACACTTGAATGAATGAATGAATGAATGAATAAGATTTATTTTGAAACAACAAAAATTAAAACAGTGTACAGAATTCTTATATCTAAAAGTATTAATTAGTTGTCTCAAAAAAGTAACCCACTCAGCATGAGTCGAGGCAGAGGGGGGCCCGACGCTTATTTTCAGTGGGTCCTGTAATGAGTACCTAACCTAAAACTAAAATGAAGGAATCGCGTTTAATGAACAGGCTTAATGCATTTTAAGACAGACCATAATGCTGCATAATGTTGTAGTTTCAAAATGAGCGTTCCATGATCCACGCAATCAAATGCTTTAGAAAGGTCACAAAAAATACCAATTGCACACAAGAATTCTCCCAAATATTGTAAATATGTTTAATAAGAACAGGTGCGGCAGCAGTCGTGGAACGTCCTTTTGTAAAGCCACACTGATTATTCGTAAGCAGTTTATTTCTGTTGAAGTGCATTATCATATTGGTTAACATTAGCTGCTCAAAAACTACTTAATATAGGTACCTAGTATACAGGGTGTAACAAAAATGGGGTGTGAACCGATCAAGGGCTCAACAGGTATCGTGTTCTGATAACGCCCCAGTCGGCGTTGGCCGACTGGGGCGACAAGCTCCATAGAAATGTAAAAAAAAAACGCGTCAAAAATTTTTTTTCTTTTTTTTCTTATCAGAACGCGATACCTGTTAAGCCCTTGATCGGTTCATACCCCATTTTTGTTACACCTTGTAGATATGTGACGGAAATTGGTTAGGTCATTCAAATCACCCGATTTATACTGACCCAAAATATGACTGTACTAATATGAAATATTATGCGCAGAATCATTCATGACAAAATACTTTTATGAGTAACTTTACGCGTCTTTTCGCGTTGTATGACAATCGAAATTATGACAATAGTCATTATGCGACTAGATGGACACCCCAATGTATTTGAAGAATTGCCAGGGAGTCCATTTGAGACATGCCTTATAGATTCCTTTTAGATTTCAATGTGTGTTCGCGCTCGCTTTCTCGCGTACCGCGTAACGTGTCTAACTCATTTTTTTAGATTGATTAAAATTTGATTAATTCATACAACATACGTATACGTACCTATACCTAGGTCTTAATGTCACTTATTGTACAGGAAAATGACAGTTGAGTTGTCTTTACGTGCGTTCGAAACGTTGCGTGATCTTCGGTTCTACGTGTACAATGTAAGAAGTGCACCCTGATTTATATTTATATTATTTTTGACTGTATCATCAAAATCACAATAGCATATGATTATATGAGAACCTACCTACGTTTCATGGCGCTAGCTGGAAATGGCTTATTGTATTAGAAGGCCCAATATACTATTGTACAATGGGACGACAGACGACGTATCTGGTAGGAAATAGATCAGACGGTTATTTCCTACTGGGGTACTGACGGCCGCTTGGACACGTGAACAGTGAGAGTCCACCATCTCATGTTGTGATTTAAAAACTGACCTTAGGACATTATGCGTAAGGTATAAATTTGTGTTGCAAATGAAATGGACTCTAGTCGTTTCTGTTTTGACTTTTCGATTGTTCGTTATCAGTTGTCTGTCATTTCGTTAACAATGACTTGGACTAGTGACGCTTTTCATTTTCAGTGGGTACAGAAATGGATGATCTAGTGAATCAATCGATCGGTCCGGGGTCATTGACACTTTGCAATGCACTTTGATTTTGTGTGTTATAACGTGGCTTGTTGTCGTAATTAACTGGTCAGTCAAATCAACAGTTCTTTTTTTAAAAAAACAACAAGAATATTTAGTTATAATTATAAACTAAGACTAAACACTATAAAATAAAATAAAATCACAGTTAAAGCTTAAAAGCTAAAAATGGCTTCTGCTGCATTGTACCAAGAAACATAGTAAAACTCTTTGTTTAATATATGTTATACAAAATATTTACATCGTTCTAAATTTGACGGAGATAATAGGGGCCGTCAAAATGCAAGTTTTTGTATGGCCGTGTGCCTGCCCGCATATCATTTTAATACCTCGGTGAATAGCTAAGCTTATTCTTTTGCGAGACAGCTACCAGATCTTCGGTCACCGGTGGCATATAAGCCTCTTCTAGATCTCTCTGAAGAGACTTAAGGATCCCCACACGATACCACTATACTTCTCCACCTTAGCATCTTCGGCCGCCTTGCTGCAGCTGCTGCTCTTATAAGTTACTACGTTAGAACTTAGATGTAGGGTAGGTAGGCATTATTGGCATACCGGTGCTGATATTTCCATTCCTATATGAATGTATTTATAGGCAACATTGCTGAGAATGTGAACTTCTTTCTGCTTGTAGCGTTTTTATTACTGAATTAGAAATAAACGTGATGTTTTATAAACTTTTATCAAAATGTAAGAAAAAAATGTCGTTAACATAAGCCCATTTAATTTTTATTCTCAATCTCAAGCTTACCACTGGTATTATATATTCGATATTAGAATTATAATTATGCAATTGACATACAGCAGACAGTAAAAATACAGTGTTGCCTTACTGTCTGCAACGTTGCCGTCCGTGTTTTACAGAAAGTATATGCACCATGAGTAACATAATACTCCTCCTTATACGAGCCACCGTACCTTAAGTGATATTGGAATATCGAGTTATAAACTTCAGACGTGCGTATCGTACGTAGGCCGAGCGTACTTAATAACCCTAGGTCTGATATGAATCTAATTTAGCTTCTCCGATATCTGTCTGGCGAGGAACGGCACCCTTCGTGTTGTGGCCGAATGTACCTTTGATAGAGTCACAGGGAGAACATACAGATGATTTGATAAAAAGGCATTAAGGGCATTAACAACACTGCACGGAAGAGGTATATTTTTTTTAACAGTTAACAGCCGTCATCTCCGTACAATAAACTTCAATGTAGACATATTACTGGGATGACAGTGTCAAATATTGGTTGTAAGGGCATTTTCACAATAGTATATTTTCTGCTCTAAGCGCAGAATAAAAAAAGGAACGGTGTAAGTACAGTAGGTCTTCTTTATTGGTATCTGAGCACGAATAATTCTTCCTTAGTCATGGATGTTTTCTATGTATTTTAGATTTAAGTAAGTATTGATTTATCTATATATGTATGTATATGGCCGTCTACTACCCATCGTAGAAGCTTTGCTTAGTTTCGGACTAGATCGATTTGTGTAAGATTTTCCGCGAATACTTATTTTATTCTGTCTGTACTTAGGTAAATTGAAACAATCATCAGTAAGTAAATTAATCGGACTTGTAAATCTGTAATGATTTATTTATTTATTTATTTATTATTTAATTAGTTTACACGGCCTTACAGCGAACCAATACGCCGAGAAACCAGAATACTTAATTATTTACAGTGAACACGTACAACTAACAAATGGATGGATGATGGATGATGTACCTACATGATCACATCCAGGTACTAAATTTGATAATCAAAGCGAAGTAAAAGGCAAATGTCGTGATATAGCCGAGCCATGCCACGCGGCTGGCGATATCACGAGTTGTCATGGAGGCAAGTTGAATTTCGACTTAAGTCAAAGCTTTTCTCAGTTATACATTTCCAGTTTTTTTTGCCACGGTCTGATGTATGTGACTTTATTTACTACTAGCTTCCGCCCGCGACTTCGTCTGCGTGGATTCGGGATAAAAACTATCCTATATTTTAATCCTTTATCTTCGTGCAAAATTTCATTCAAATCGGTTCAGCCGTTTAAGCGTGATTGAGTAACAAACATCCAAACATCAAAACTTTCGCATTTATAATATTAGTAGGATATGAACTGAAAAAAATACTAGAAATTAGTTACCCGCTCCACCCCTTAAAAGAGAAACAACACATCAAACAGCACTTTACATGCTCGGTTTAGTTATCGAATTCTTCTTCGTTATGTGACCTTTTTGCAAATTGCCCTTTTTACTATGAAATAATCATCACAATTAGTGAAAATCACGAGGTTTGGGGCCCAATACGAATTTCACTTGATTTGGGACATCCCTGACATTGTGCTTGGTATACCGTAACTTTCATGTCTCTGTTTTTTCAAGATCAGAATGACGGTGACATGGACATCTATATATCTATATAAGTACGGGTATGTTTATCGTCGGTATCCATAGTACAGTCAAGCTACGTTTAGTTTGGGACAGAGACGATTCGTGTAGGATTGCCACAAACCCTCTACTTCTCCACGATAATTTGAAAGACTAATTCCACCCGCACTCTGTCAACTACGAAACGGAAATTTTAACTGCACTCCCCCGAAGCGTCTCTTTGAAGAGCCAAAGTTTGTCCAATTTGAAAAACCCTCCAAGGGCTGAACGAATGATAAACGTGTGTCCATTCATTCCATTCATTCACTCCTTAATTGCACATTCGTCGCGTTATCTCGGCTAGAATTGCTGGTGGAAACGAATGGAGGACCGATAGACCTTTACAAATGTTTTTTAGACGATTACGAAGTCTTTTCAGATGCGCGGGAATAATGGATTTAGGTCTTTGAGTTTCTACAGAACACGTTAGTATAGGAAATATTGAGGAGTATTTTATACTATTACGGTGGCAAGCAAGCATACGACCTGCCTGATGGTAAGCAGACACCGAAGGCTATGGACGCTTGCCATTCCAGAACAATCGCAAACGTAATGCCGACTCTGTTGATTTAAGGATTCATTGTGTTGATTGACGAATGCGGGCTCCTCACTCTCAACATAGTGTTCTATATCCTCGAGACCTCTGACCTCTGGCGACCGTACTCACCACCAGGAACAGAACACATAATACAACACAGCCTCGGGAGCTATTTTTCCAGTATTTTCCACATAAAGGGGTAGACAGACGGTCATCATCGTCATCAGCCCATTGTGGAGGTTCTATGTTTAACCGAACTGGCCATACAAAAATAATGGCTTCTATGGTTAAATTCAAATAGCCTATTTGAGGAAGCTGTCAGATAAACAATTTGTATGTTTCTGCTGTAATCCTTGCAGTCGCTGTATTATAATTATTAGTTTTAAATTTTCGATCTCATTGTGTGCAGTATAACTGGCCCTGGTCATTGTAAGTATAAGTATAGGATGGTTTGGGTCAAGTCTTCAGTAAATGGCGCTTTTGGTCCAGGTGTTCAAGTCGAGCTACTTCAAAAGAAGCTACACCTTTTCTGACTTTATTACACCATTCCGGTCTCATAGACGCGACCTCCGCCCAGCCCTCAGCAGGTATATCGCAGGCTTTGAGATGACGTTTTAATACGTCCTTGTAGCGCAGAAACTGCCTCCCACGATTACGCTTTCCATCCTTAAAACTAAGTTCGGCTTTGCGAGCCATATACGTGCTCAACAGAGAAAATTGTAAGGGTCGCCTTCGTCGGATACGGCAAGAAGGACTATATATATATATATATATATATATATATTACATTTATTATAATCATATAGAAAAACTCTGGTGAGCACGGTGTGCGGCCCGAGGCGCGCGTAGTACGGCAGGAAGCCCTTCCATAAGGACACGACGTCCTCGGTCTTCAGGAGGTTGGAGACCACGGCCAACTGGCTCTGGCCCTTTGCCGCGTTTTGGATTCTGGCCATTTTACAACATTTACTGCATTATCGTGTTTATATATATTATGTGCCTTCGTCCCGTTCGTATTTTACATACTCACTTGGAAAGGGCGAATGCGATGTTTATTCGACATTAACGCGAATGTTCTAGCTAGGCTTATGTATGATATTTTAAGATTGGTATGAGTTACAGTACATCCCTATATAAGTCCCACTGCCGGGCACTGGCCTCACATGGGCGAGAAAGAACGGGCGGAGGATATGTTTCATTCTTCGTGCTGCTTCTAGGTTCATCTTGTAGGTTTAAAGATGGAGAAAATGTGATACAGTGACAGGTTGCTAGCACGTTGACCACAATTACACTACACTTCCCTATTTACATACGACACTCACGGGAAGAAAGGGGGTGTGCTATTCCAACGGTTTATGAAGCACACAGAGTAACAAGTGAAATCAAAAGATTGTTCGAAAATCTCGACTGCTATTTTACAAACATTATAGCCTATGTTAAGAGGAATACAACGACAGCTCAAATGTCGAAATCCGTCAAATGGTTTAGAATGCAGGGCGTGCCAAAGAATAAGTGCACACCTACATACGCTCGAAAAACATCTCTCCTTCGGCAATCGGGTAATAATATAAATATACACGCTTTTATTTGAAAATCTTAACACCTGTCACACCAGTAAACTCTAGGAATCTTGCGATTTCATTGAAAACTTTTCTCCTATTCATAAAATGTATTTTAGCGTTAAAGTTCTCAATCTCGTGTTTACGGGCGTTTCGTGAAAATTTGTGAAAAAATACTTTGTAGTGCGCTCAGATTTTTGCAGGACGTGATACGGTTAACTTGGGGCGGGCTTTCAAACAAGACGCGGTGGAGCTGGTTTGACAGCGCATTCTGTATACTGCAGTTTACAGTTCCTTTGTCAAATCGAGAATGGATCGTCGAGTATCTCCTATGTCTACATAGGCTATTATTTTAATCCCTGATAGTTTGTACCAAAAACAAAACTTGCCATACGCACGTTCGATGTCTTTCAGCAGATTGCTGCCACGCGCGCCGAGCTAACGTGTCAGAACAAACGCTCAAAATACGTTTTGAACTGCGGTGCGAAGGTTTATGAAACGGATTCTGTATACTACAGTTTACAGTTCCTTTGTCAATATACCGAGAATGGATTATCGAGTATCTCCTACGTCTACGTTTTGAACTGCGGTGCGAAGGTTTATGAAAAAAATTAAGTTTAAGAGTCCCAACAGCTCGTCACAATGTAAGATGATTTCACACACGCAATTCTTCACAATAGAGACTCACACCAAACGTTGTTATTCAGTATTGAGTGATCATAAGGAGGACGTAGGGGAGAGTGGGGTTCAGTGGGTCATGGGTCTCAGTGGATCGTTTGCTATAGCTTTGGATGTATTGTACACACAGACCATATATCCTAAAGACCCCGCTTAGCCTATTTTTTACTTATAAACAAAGCTGCCAAACTTGCGGAGCGCGGGGGACGACTAGTGCGCTGTGATTGGTGCATTCAAGGCCGCGCGTAACACGTGCCTGTCTGTAGTGATGGGACACATGCGATACTTTATCTGATTTTATATAAATCAGCAGTCGTTTTACCACGCGTTAGAATACAATAATATATTGCGAGACAAAATGTAAAGCAAACATAAATGGGTAAACTCTTGGCTCGTCTCAGTCGTTTTTTGTCATGTTCTTAAATTCGTCGCATTCTGCTTTCGTCACCCATTCTTCATTCGTCACTTTCGATATTTGGCTATTTCTTCTTCCGGCTTAGTTCGGTATTCGTCAACATCGTCTTTAGGCATGTTCAATGTTAGTCTATGTTGTTTTCAGACTCGCTCGTTATTCGTATTTTTTTTCACGGCACGTTCGTTATTGGTCCTATTCGATTTTTGAAAATGGAACTGTGCACAAATATTTTGCATATGATATGTAATATTTTCCTATTTTCAAATTACTTACGATGTATTGCGTCTTCCGTTAATTATCTTATCGATAGTAAACGAATACATACTATGGACATCACTACCTACTTTGCCTAATGCTAGACAAGGAAGGAGCGACTATTCTGTGCAGCGGGATAGAAAGATACTTCTGTTAAAAGACATCAACGAGCCCCGAGCACGGTCTACACAGAACTTTATACAAAAACTCGCTTATTTATTATGTAATTTTCTTATAATCGGCTGTGATAGACCGTCTTTTTGCACACTTGAAGTTTTAGTGATTTTTCCACACAATTTACGCGATAATAATGCGTTTTGTAACGATGTTACTTGCGCAAACGCCGTCCGCAGACTGAACTTAGTAAAGGGGGCGTGTCTCAAATATAGGGTGAAATCACCGTATGTGTGGCAGCGGGGGTCGCCCGACTAAGCGACGTCTATAGGTTTACTGGTCTGTGATTGTACACAAGCGCTCGCGACGTTGCCGCTCTGGCATGCACGCGTCAACCGAGCCAGTGATCCGCGCAGTGTCTGAGCCGTTGGTCGAGTCGCGGAAGCCCCGTCACAAAGTAAGAGCGAAAGTATTTATTTACGTGTTTTCAAAAACGTTTAGTGTCTTATTGGACTGATTCTGCAATACTTTTGTTTAAATTTCATGTTCTCTAATATATGAAAAATAATGCGAATGGTTAATTTTAAGGCCAAACTAACTCAATATATTTCAATTTTTTTTTTTAATAAAATAAGTGTATATGATTCCTCATATCGGCGGATCAATTTGGAATGGGTTTCAGTGGATCGTGATGCAGTTTATTAAATACGGTGATTTCGTGATTAAGAGACTTCTTAGAAGACTTTGTTAAAGTAGTTACATTGAGTAATGCCTACTTACGAAATATTTTGATTGTTTTTGTTTGTTCTAACAATAATATATTTTATACTCAGATCCAGTGAACCCCATATGATCCACAGTACCCCAATACTGATCCAGTGCAACCCATTAATGGGTCATAGTGAATCAACATCCGTTTTTTTTACCACGTGTTGCTGTCAAAGTTGGCAGGCTTCGGTTTTACCCCACACTTACTTAATTTTTTTGCAGACCATATGATGGACAAACGGCAATATGTAGAATATGAAGGGCACAGATCGAAACCTTATTTTACGAGGTCAGGCGTAAGTCAGGGTAGCAATTTGGGGCCTCTCGAATTTTTATTAATGATAAACGACTTGCCTAAAACAGTAAAAGATGCCAAGTGTTTATTATTCGCAGATGACCTTAAGTTGTCCCTGACGGTCAATAGTGCGGATGACTGTGAAACGTTGCAGGCGGACAATCTTTTACAGTTTAATACCAAAAAATGTATGACTATCACTTTCGCTCGGGCACGTACACCCATTCAAAATAGTTATAAGGTAGGTGGAGATTTAACGGTTAGAGTCACAGAAGTAAGGGATCTAGGAGTTAGTTTTAACATTGAGTTAATGTTTCGAAATCACAATTTAAAAATTTGTAAAAAAGCATTCAGGAATCTAGGGTTTGTATTACGGATGGCTAATGGATTCACAAATATGAAGGCTATAACATCTTTGTATAATGCGTTGGTTAAAAGCCAGCTAGAATACAATGCTGAAATATGGACTCCACACGAAGCAAAGTATATTCTTATGTTAGAGCGGATACAGAATAAGTCTATTAGGTATATGTATATGAGGCAATATGGCGTATACCCGTTTTATCCGCTGATGTATCCAACATTGTTTATTTTAGGCATGGTCGGATACAATCAGCTGAAAGTCAGAAGGGAGCTAGCACTCGTTACATATATCTTTAAGCTGCTTAGGGGTAAGATATACATTGCGGATATATTGGGGTCGGTGGGTATTTGTGTTCCGCGCACGACCGTGGCGCGCCGTCAGCCCGGGCTGCTGGCCGTGCCGCGCGGGCGGGCGCACCAAGCTGCTGCGCGAGGCGCCGATGGCGCGCGCCGTGCGTTCCCTGAACCTCATAGCCACGCATGTAGACCTATTCTTATGTACGATGAGTGAATTCACAAAAATAGCATTATTAACTCTTTGTTATATTGAATAGATACCTAAGTAGTTATTTTATTATACTAGATAATTTGTTGCTACATTATCGCATTGGGCTCCGCCTGTAATGATAATTGTATGTGTGGAAATAAATAAATAAATAAATAAAAAAGGCTGTTTTTTACTACAAAACAGTCTTTGACATTTTTTTATATAACTAGATAAGTGCTCCACTGAGCCCCACTCTCCCAGCCTTTCCTTATAGGCATGATGCCTCATGTCCAAATTGATAAAGTAGTGATGCTCAATGGATAGTAAACCATCAAATTATTGTAATAAAGCATAAATTATAAAACATCATTAAAATCATAAAAAGATATGAACCTTGAAAGTTAAGAAAAAATATGCATTTTTTTTATTGTCCAAGAGTAAATTTAAACCTACCAATAGAATCCTTACGCTTTTATGGAAAGAAAATTGTATGGCAACTATGTACTTAAACGCAGTATTTCGCGACCGAAATCACAATTTACCTGATTTTCCATACGATATTAGTACCTACAAATGTCAGTTGTGACGTCATATCAGTATGAAGCGTTTTGCGCTGCCACCAGCGAGGTCAATCTTTGTCTCAAATTTTTGGGTATTTACGTTCTTTCATTGTAGTTGCTCCAATACAAACATTTGTTCCTCTCCAAAAACTGGTTCGATGACATCATAAAAAAATCTTAGTCAACATCCGTATTGTCGTCCATTCGTGCGTTCAACCGCTTCTCTCGTCAGGTCGTCGGCCCACCTGGCGGGCGGGCTGAAGAGCTGAAATGCTAGTGAAGAACCGCGTTTATGGAGAACTAGCTTCCGCCCGCGACTTCGTCTGCGTGGACTCGGGATGAAAACTATCCTATATTTTAATCCAGGTTATAAACTAAAAAATGCAAAATTTCATTTAAATCGGTTCAGCCGTTTAAGCGTGATTGAGTAACAAACATCCAAACATCTAAACTTTCGCATTTATAATATGAAGAATTGCGATAAAAAGTGGTGGTATGTAATCGCTCACAGTGAGACCACCGCTAAAGATTCTTGTTTCTCAGTTACGTAGGTACTTTGTCTGCTCAAATGAAGGCAAAGTTATTTTATTATTATATGCTGCGCTACAATGGAACACACTCCGCAGAATTATTCTAGACGCATAATTACATAAAAGCATGCATTTGTAATTTATTTACGCATTTAATGAAAGCTGACTACGGCGTAAATGGGGCTTTAATATGTCAAAGAGTTAACGAGATTTAATTAAATGACGTGATATTTCTGCAAAATTAATATTTTATGAGGATTCATTTTAGTTTAGGCTGAGTCAGTACACATTTGCTGTCAGGATACATGATGATGTGATAGGTACACTCTGATGAGCTGTTTTGGCCGACTACGGCAAAGCCGAAAGGAGGGAATGTCATTTTAGCAGTCTATGTTTGTATTTACGTGTGTTCCACCGTAGCGTTTAAGATACTGAACTCATTTTAGGGTTCAGTAGTCAACAAAGAACCCTTATAGTTTCGCCATGTCCGTCTGGCCGTCCGTCCGTCTTCGGCTTAGCTCAGTAACCATTACTACTAGAAAACTGTAATTCGGCATGGGTATATAAATTAATCACGCCGACCAAACAATAGAATAAAATCTTGAAAAACTTTTGTTTTGGGTACCTCCCCTACACCTAAAGTGGGGATGTAATTTTTTTCCCTCGTTAAACCCATAGTGTGGGGTATCGTTGGATAGCTTGTTCAAAAATATTACGTGTTTTATGAAACTATATTTTTATTTGGTGATTCGTTTGCGAGATATTGGGCTTTAAAGCCCTAATTTTTGTTTGAGTCATGTACGTGAACCCCCCCCTCCCTGCTAGCTAAATGACTGCTACTGGGGATGTGAAAAAAAACTATCACGGCTAAGTAGGCAGGGAGTAATAGTCGACCAACTTAAAATGTACTTAAAAAGGGCCAACTTTCTTACAAATTCGGCTGACTTAACTGCACCATTTATTTTGAGCGCGCCTGTCGATGTAAGTAAGACAGATAGGCAACTACGGAACCCTACACTGCGCGTGGTCCGACACGCACTTGGTCCATTTTTTAAAAATGGGGTATCAATCGATTCGTAGTGATGCTCCGGTTGACATAAATAAATAAAATAAAAATAAAAATAAAAAGCCATTAATATTCCTCAAAACTTAAAGTGAATACAATAAAATTTTATGCAAACACTTGTTACCTATAAAATTACATTTAAATTTGTATTTCGATACATTCATACATATATTCACGCCTTTATTCCCAAAAGGGGTAGGCACATGAAACTTATGATTCCGGTTGACATAGGTTAATATCATTCGCTTCCAACATCTTTAGAGAAATAGCATATCAATGTTTTCTTAAAATGAAAGCATTCGTAAAAATCGACGTTGTACGGTCTGCGACAGATCTATTCTGTCTAAGTACGGTAAATTCACAAAAGCTGGCACGAATTCATGGAATGAGTGGATGTCGTTTTAAGTACAGGTCGATATGAAGTCTCTTTTTGGCCCTATAGTTGACTGGTGGAGAGTGTCTTGAGGCATTAAGTCCGTTATTTCTACTAATTTGATTTGTACAATAAAGTTTGAATGATCAAATAAATATTACGGCTCTCGCACAATAAAGATGAAATACAAAAAGTTACACCACATAGTTCATGCGAGAGATAAAAAAATCGTGGTAGAGCAGAACTGCTGCTAAATCTGTTTGTTAAATTCGCGCCAGTTTTCGTGAATATACTATCATTTTAGTCAGTATATATATTTAAAACATTTTTTTATGTCAGGTAATACTGTAAAGGACGGGAACAATTACTTTCATACTAAGCTACTTAATATTTTACAAGTATTTATCATCTAAACTTGTCTGGCAAAGTTTCGGCCATTTACTTTTAACACG
The DNA here is from genome assembly GCA_947049275.1 of Epinotia bilunana. Lineage (NCBI taxonomy): Eukaryota > Metazoa > Arthropoda > Insecta > Lepidoptera > Tortricidae > Epinotia > Epinotia bilunana. Next base: position 7,159,282 of record OX346275.1, on the reverse strand, counting down.
AAGGAGATAAACAAATTATTCTTTGAATTTTAATTGCGCCAACAATGAGAATAATTACAAAAATAATAAGTTTGTGAGTGTTTTGAGTTGTTTCTTTACGCACTTCCTTTTCACAGAGCCACAGATGAGAGAGAGAAAGATAGTGGTTTTTGGAAATTCCAGAATCGCGAGGCCTTGGGACTTTTGGCGGTGAAATTGTTAAGGGGGAATATCCAACAGCCGTGTGCGACGATGTGTTTTCATATTCGACACCTTGCGTGCCTTTTTTTGCTCGCTTGTGAGCTAGGTGTCAAAAAACCCTTAGATCACCGTCATTTAGGGCCAGGAGATTAATTTGAGTTATAAATTTTGCTTGTAAATTGAACTTCAATGTGTCTGTCTTTACACGATTGCTTCTACGCGAGTCGAGCTAGCGTTTCAGAACGAAAACGACCCCGCTATTGGAAAATTGGGTCGAAGGTTTGTAAATATAAAGTTAGTGTGTAAGTAAATAGTAAAAGAGATTTTTCTATCACGTCTTGATTTATATTGAAGTAACTAGATAAACCTAAACACAAAAAAGTCAAATTAAATGTGCCTCATAGCAAATTCAACGAAAACAATTTAAGACAAGTCTGCAGAACGGTGATTACAAAGCACTTCAATGAACTATATGTACATAAAATCGTTTTTGCAGGCATCTAAGGCCCATAGTTACAAAGACCTTAAAGACCAACATACATAGTTACAATACAAATTATAACATTAAAAACTAATTTAGGCGAAGGAACTGCGTGGCTCCGCTGTGTTGGCATACACATTGATGATGATTAATTTATCTACTTTTAACCCCCGACGCAAAGAGAGGAGTGTTATAAGTTTAACGTGTCTGTGTATCTGTGTATCTGTCTGTGGTATGGTAGCTACCAAACACCGATTTGAATGCAGTTTTTTTGTATCATAGATAATTTTTACCCGAGTGTTCTTAGCCATGTTTCATGAAAATCTGTTCATGCTTTAAATATGCCTGAAGTTAATAGGTCCTTTTGCATCATACGTTCTTCTTTAGTGTAATAAAGTTTAAATAAACAAATGTTCTTAGAAAGAAACCTACCTAATTACTCATAGGAGTTAAAAAGTGGTTAATCTGTAGTCACTCCCAGTTGACTCTGAGGGCTAATTCTTCTTTCTGCTCCGCGCGGTAAATCTTTTGTTTCGCAGCTTGTTCGGTGACAGTCCGACTCCGGATTTGTTTTCAAATTTATTCACCTGAACGCTATTCTAGAAGTCATCGATAAAAAGTATTTTTGTTATAAAAGCGACTTCAATGCTACTGTTCATCACCTAAAATTAAGAGTTGACTTGTCAGAGGACGAAAAAGCAAGTAGGTACCAAGTACTCTTAGCAGCATTTAATCATACAACAATAGGGAAAACTTATTATCGCCGTACAATAAAAAAAAACTGTAAAACCGACTGGAAATGTATGATTTTAACACCTTTTTGAATATCTTTCGAGACAACATGTTAGAGGTGACTTCGTCTATCAGCATCTTGCCACGTCAAAAAGTACTGCTGATGTGCTGATTGAATCCTTCACCAACACGATAAGTGACTAAGTAAGGGCAGAGAAATGGTATCATGACAGATATAGGCAGGAACAAATATGACGAGAGATGCGTTTGCGCAATATTATAAGTTTTGTTTATTTTCGATTTCTAATATTCTAGTTTGTTTAGTAGGCAAAGCAACTAAATACACATGTTGTAAAAATATTAACTAAGTTCCAATTTACTGCGCTGAATTTATTATATTTCTCTAATTAATTTTATGCATTGTTTTTATTAATAACTAATAATATTTTTTTCAACACAATTGCTCGTAACGTACCTCTTATTGTGTCGCTTTTAGGCTCATAATCCTGGATATTAAACACGCGTGTTTCATAACATTACGACACTTGTGTGTTCTGGTTATATTCCGATTAAGTCACGTTGGCACCTTGCAGCAAGATGTATGCTTTTAACGGTGCATGGTGCATTCTTAAATTAACCGGGTTGTACAGAATGTACAGCTTTTTTTTAATTCTCGACAAATGGATTCTTACTCGACTACGACTAAACAAATTAAATCCTTTTTGTTAATTAATTGACTATTTCTTTTTGGATATGATAAAGAAACGTTTAATTTAGTAAAACTATTCACGTTTGATAACATTATACATGAATTAATAAAGATAACATTTTAAAACGAAAATATTTATTTTGTTTTGTATTGGCTGTTTAGAGATTTCATCTAATTCGCGCGCACTGCGCAAACTTCCCGAAAAACGAAACTGTTGCGCGCCATTATGTTAGGTTATTTCACAGATATTTGTAAACATTGTTAATGTTTATTAACAAAAATGTTGACTCGTGGTGACTAGAAAAGCGATAAAAAGAATGGACGCCACTGGAAATTCTTGGCGATGTATACAACATGTGAGTAAAAACCTGTTGCCATAAATAAGTAAAGAAAATAACTTGGCAGGCCTATACAGTTTTTATCCTATGGAAAGGACTAATTCCTCGCAAAATGTGTTGAAAAACGTCGTACTTATGAAACGCGTGAGCTTTGATAATTACATCCTCGGCTCTCTTATCATGCTCACCTGCGGCTCGCGTGATAATTCCGCCTCTGATGTAATTGTCAACATACCTCACTTGTATCACAAAGTACTATTTCTTTTTCCGGAATAATTGGTGTTTATGTAATTTGTGTTATCTAAAAATATATCAGAAACAATTTTAACACGTGTTGTTGCCCAAATTGATTTGAATATTATTTCGCATTTACCACCCCATGCGTCTAACTTACCCGAAAATTCCCGCCATCTTATAGATTGAATTCTCACCAACAAACCCATCGATTGTCTACTACTGTCAGAATATCCCCCCGTGGCGACCATTTTGTTTCCTCTTACATCCGTTGTTTGAATTCTAAACAGCCCAACTTTCGTCGCGTTACCTTTTTCCGACCAAAAAAAAAGTTACCGGTAATGGTTCTGAAAATTAAATTAGGGAAAGTGATTTCATCTCTTTTTTTTAATTAAAAATAAAAACATGGAGAGGCTGACTTTTGATTAATTTTCGGACGTTTAAACGTTTAATGTCATGTGATATGTTGAAAAACTTTATTATTTTTAGGGAGATATATTTAACTTCTATAATACCTATTAATAAAGCTGAAAGTACTGGTTTTAGTTATACTTAAGCCTGAATTACACTGGCGCGGCTTGCGGTGGCAGTCAATAGTCAATTTGACAGTTAATGACAAAGTTTACTATTGGCCGCTAGCGCAGGCCGCGTCAGTCCAGGCAGTTAATTTGACAAGCTTACCCTAGCAGCACTGATCAATAAAGACTAGGTATTTGTCGGTGTTGCCTCTTTAAACCAAACCCCGTAGTATGGACGCCTTATCACACGATGAGTGACAGGATAGAACGTCCCTCACTGGCTGACACCGTTCAATAGAACGAGACGGACGCTCTACCTTGTCACTTATCGCCTGATAAGGCCGACCATGATACGGGGTCAGGAAAATAGTACCTTCTAGTTTCGTAAAACGAGCAAACACAACTGACATCACTGTGGCGAAAGGTCTTCGTGTCGACTGAATTACTGTTCATAATTATCATAATATGCTGCTGGACAGGCCTCCCCCAAAGCTTGCCAAAGACATCGGTCCTGCGCGACCTGCATCCACAGGACTCCCGCTTGTTTGGTGAAATTGGACAGCTGTTGATAAAAAAGATATCTAATCTTTGGGTTAACCAACAATTTCTTGTTATTACTATTCTTGACGACCGCTTTAGCCTAGTTAGTAGTGACCCTGCCTACGAAGCAAGAAGGTTCGAATCCCGGTAAGGGCGTTTATTTGTGTGATGAGCACGAATTGTTCCCGAGTCATATTTATCTATATAAGTATGTTTATCGTTGTCTAGTACCCATAGTACAAGCTTTGCTTGTTTGGTACTAGGCCGACTGTCCCCTAATATTTATTCTATTCCGTTAGCAAAGAGACAAAACGATTATTATTTTTTATTATATAGGTGACCCAGGCATTTGCCAATTTAGCGAGAGAATACATACCGTGTACATAGGAGTACACAAGTATTGGTAGCATGAATAAAACGTCAACCAACGTTTGATGAATAAACAACAGTCGTCGAGCCATGCACGAAATATTATTTCACTCAATATTTTATTCCCAATAATTATTTCGAAGTATAAATCCATTTACCTCTTTCATCGCAAGAGTGCTGAATGGTGTTGTTGTCGATCACAGGCTTCAGACTGGACGGGAATAATTCTTGACGTTTACGTTGAAATACAATGTACTTAGGCTATATTGGCTGTAGTGAATTGTTTGAACACGCTTTGGGATGCACCTACTGTATTTTTTGACGGTGTGGCGGACGCCATTTTGTCCAGTAGGTAGAGCAAGAAACAAAGCTGTCTTGTTTGTGAGAAAATGTGCTCTTGATATTCAATTGTGTAACGGTCGATTTATGCATCAATTCAGAGGGGTAACCATGTAACGTTTCAGGTCAGGTTAGGTCAGTTTAACTGTAATTTGTATATATAAAGTTTGACATTTAGATCTACCTAACGTGCGTACAATGCATTACGTGAATACTTTCAAAAGTACTTATTTAATGGTATCGATTTTATGAACTAAAAAATAACAGGTGTCATTCACCCTACTAATAGAAGAGCGTGGTCAATCCTTTTCACCTAAAGACCTTACAGTTAAACACGTCATACATTTCGGTGATAGGTATAACCTAAATATTCATATTGTGTTACATGTTACATGTAACTTAAAGAAATCATGTTAATGTAGGTAAGGCCGTCCATAAGGCCTGATAATTAAAATAGTCCCAAAAACCTGCTTGGTTGGTGTTTAAGCAGTAGGTACACATGCTTAGGGGTTAAAGCGAGCCCACAATGTTCACGAGTTGTACCGGGCGCCGCAACTTTTCTTCAACCCTGAACAATAACCGGGGCCACAGCTCTTTCATGGAACAGTAGGGACACTCAGGGTTCGGCTTTGACGTCCAGCGGCGGCAGCATAGGTCTTTTGTGGCCACTTTTGCCTTGTGTGGCCTGCAAAGCGGCCAGTAACAATTTCGTCTGGGCCTTTCCTACGGGGATCGTTACGTGGGAGTGAGAGGTCGGAACGTGGCCTCCCGCTCGGAATTATGGCGCACCGCTGCCGCTGCCGTTGCCGCTGGAAGTTGTGGTTTAGGATCGCCGTGGACTACATTATGCAGCCGACGGGCCATAATTCTGTTGATTGTTTCTATTATGGCTAGCAAGCGTATTGTTAAAGAACCCCACGTTCGTGGAATACTGTTTTAAAAAGAGTACTTTCGGTAGCAAAATACTATATCAAATTAAAAATGTTTCTACAATTAACAACAATGCTGTCAGGAACTAATCATTTTCATACCTATTCCACGGCCTAATTTAATATTTTAAAAAATGGAACCCAGCTATCCGTACTGTCCATTCTTATACTGTGCAGTACTACGCGCTGCTATTTGAGTAACGAGCACGGGGTATTCCGGATAAGTGAAAACAAAGCCGGGTATCGGCCGGCCATTGTTATCCGGCAAATCCACCGCAACCAGCCACTAACCAAAAAGTCCTAAGTGGCGGCCGTTGTAGGCAAAGATAGGGCGTTTTTTGTAAACGGTTCGTAACAATGGCGCGTATTTGAGGTAGCACTTGGAAGTTTTGTACATATGCTTTTGGTTATTGTTAATGGTGGGTGAAGTTTTTGTTAACTGTTTGTTAATGGCGTCTAAAGATACGAACAGTTGTTGGCTCTGAAAACGTTCTTGTTTCGTGTGTAGTAAAGTCAGAGGGTTTGGTTGACAAAATGCATTGAATTTATAGAGGTAGGCCACAGCGGAATATGCAGCAGCCCGTGTGAGGAAGGAGCTTACAGAAGTTACAGAAGACTGCAGCCGTAATAACGCCGAATACGTATTGAGGTGGTGATTAAAATACTTAGAGGTCCCGGCGATGCAAGCGAGAAGCGTTGAAAGCAAGGCAACTGCATTGTTTCTAAATAATAAATATTTGCGAACAATTTTACACAAATCGACCTAGTCCCAAACTAAGCAAAGCTTGTACTATGGGTACTAGACGACGATAAACATACATACAGGGTGTCCCAGAAATCGACGTCAAGCCGTAAATGGGTGATAGACCAAGTTATAACAGTTCTCAGAAAAATACGAAAAAAATCTACCTGATGTTTTTAAAAAATTATGGTCACTTTAAAATTTTACTAAAAAATCAATCCCTGTTATGGTTCTTTAACTCCAATTGCTACAAATCCCATAATTTATCTATTTTTTTATTATTATGTAATCTTGAATAATGCTTGAGTAATGCTTTAGGCAAAAATCTACACAAGCATTATTCAAGATTACATAATAATAAAAAAATTCGATAAATTATGGGATTTGTAGCAATTGGAGTTAAAGAACCATTAGAGGGATTGATTTTTTAGTAAAATTTTAAAGTGACCATAATTTTTAAAAACGAGAGATTTTTTTTCGTATTTTTCTGAGAACTGTTATAACTTGGTCTATCACCCATTTACGGCTTGACGTCGATTTCTGGGACAGCCTGTATGTATGTTTAAATAAATACTTAACTACATAGAAAACAGCCATGACTCAGGAGCAAATATTCGTACTCATCAGTCTCATCACACTAATAAATGCCCTTACCGGGATTCGAACCCGGGACATCTAGCTTCGTAGGCAGGGGCAAAAAAAAAAACGTTAATTCTTTTTGATAATCTATCTAACTAACGGACTAAATCGTTTTTTAAGGAAAGTAGCCAAATTACAAGAGCCTTTTAAGTTTTTTTAAGGGCAGTGGAAGGAATGGATTTGCACAAAGGTAGTGCTCCCTAAGGGAGCGACCACAACGGTGCTTAACGCTGCGTATACGCGTTGATGTGTCGTAATGCGTCAGGTATTCTTCATACATTTTGCTGCGTTTAACGGTGCGTTAGCGTATTTTGAGCAGCGGTGTGGTCGCACCTTTATCCGTTTAAGACGACTTTCAGTCCAAGACGTAGAACACGAATTATGAATATATAACGTGTTTAGAAAGAGGCAAGTGCTCGAATAGGTACTAAGAATCTACTTTTAAGTGACATTCTTTTAGGTGACTAAAACTTCACATTGATGCATGTGAAGGTAAAATCACCTAAAAAAGCTTCTAAGACTCCGAATTATTTTGTACTAGTACCTGGGCGAATCTCCGAGCGTTTGAACCGCTCTTTTAAAGTCATTGTCGGCTCAAGATTATTTCATCAGAGGTAAAACGTACCGCAGAGCCTTTAATCAAAAAAAGATTCAGTACTGGTATGTATTGGCTAACATCTTCATCAAAAGTAGACTCTGATACTCGTTACCTTTTAATAGTATTTGCTGTCTATGACAATGACGAAAAAAACGCCTTAAAAACGCTGATTATTCGCCCACCTACTAATGTACTCGCAAGTCATGTTCTACCATAATCCACAATGTATCATCTACAATTATGGCTGAAGATATCCACCCCATTACAGGCAATCCCGCAATTAAAAGCAAATGCAACATCACACAGCTCCCTCTATCGAAATGGCACAACCACTCTCTCATATTACCATGTACAGGGGGTTACCAACAGAAGATTTTAATTTTCACGACAACAGAAACGTCTTCTTTCGACATTCCAAATTCCAGCCAAAAGAAAAAATTAAAAATTCATCGCCATGAGCGATTCGTCCCCTTAAGGCCAGCCCACGGTAGCTCAGTTGGTTCAGAGCGATGCACGGTATGCAGAGGTTATGGGCTAAAATCCAGCTCGTGGGGATTAATTTTTAAAATGTTTACTTAGTTAGAATTTACTCTGTTCGTGTAACACACCGTTTGCAAGACCTAGTTCTTTTTGCAGCGATACAAACGCTAGTCATATAACCCGTATCGTGTGTGTATCGCTGCAACAAATTGCTGTGTGCAATCGATTAGGTCAGTTTAACTTTCAGAATTGTTAATTGTTATGCAACAGGTTTAACGTAAGCCTCTAATCGGTAAGACACCTCTTTAAAAAAAACACATTTTATATATAATAGGGTCCCCGTGCTCGTTCTAATGTCACATGAGGTACAGCGCGATACAAATTATTCAAAATGTGCTTGGGAACATAATAGTAGACCGGATAGATATCAAGACCTCTTTTCCTGTTATTAAACGCTCGCTCAAATTGTATAATGAAATGTAGGAATGGGACGCCTCTGTTGCGCTCTCTGTTGATGTAATTTACCTACCAGGGGGCGTAGCATGGTTGCCATTTTATCACTTATCGTTGTGGTAAAGACGCCCATCACGCTCTGACAAGTATGCTAGTGCGAGAGTGACGGATGCCTTATCCACAACGATAAGTGATAAAATGGCAACCGTGCTACGCCCGCAGAGGTGTATCTTTGCCACATCTTATGGCCTTGAACGCAGTTAGCGTTTGATAATATAATCACTTGTAGGGATGTCATAAAAACGGAAATTTTACTATTTAATTAATTTTTTTTATTAAACTATAAGGTCAAAAAAATGTATCTCAACGAGATCTGCAACACGCTAAATCCGAGTTCCAGTCGATACCGCGCCATAAGTACTCCACCATTTCCAACCACCCCGTATACTAAGTGCAGTGCCTATCACGCACAAAGGCTCGATCCATGCCTTGTGGCTGTATCTGCCTTAAAAAAAGCACAACAATAGCGCAGGTACATGTCGCGGCTGTGCAATAACGTATTATGAATCGGAGCGTACGGGAGGGTGGCTTGTCGCGCCGTGCGTCGAGCTTGGTCGTTCAAACAATTTCGTTCAGCAAAGAGCGGGTATACCTACTTGTATTGAATTTCCTTACTACTTCTTGAGTAAAGCAATGAACAAGTTGCAGAAGATTCATAATAAACTAGAAAAAACCTGCTACTTACGGCAAGTATCTATTCAGGATGTTTGCCACGTATTCGAAAAGTATTCTCTAATAGCATGAAATTACCGGAAAGACGAAATTTTATGTTGATATCAAAGATTCGTAACTTTGAAAATGTCTCGTGTGCGCATTATTAACTGAATTCATATAAGAAAGAAGGTTTTATTTTCAATGATGTATGTAAACAGCCTTATTTAAATTGTAGTTTCATGAAACTGCACTGTTTTTGGGAAATTGCTCACATAATACTAAAAGCAACCAAAACGCCAACCAGCGCATATTAATATGGTAAAGAGGCAAGTTTTAGCTTTGGAAGTTTTGGGTTTCATTCAATTTAAAAAAGGTAGTCTTTCGGAATGGATATAGGTTATATTTAGCCAACGGCTTTGCTTGCATTCTTTGTAACACGCGGACGTAGCCGGACTGGCCACTAGTACTTTCATAAAACGGATCCCTGCTCGTCGAAACCCTGTCCCGTGTGTCCAGCCCAGCAGAAGCACTCTCTCTCATCACGAACTAAGCGATGATTGTACTCCAGACGGGCTTTATGAATGCTCGCCGCTAAATCACACGCTACTGAATATCATAATCGTGTATACTAATGCGATTAGTATTAAAGGGAATTTTAACGGAATCGGAGTCAGAGATTACAGATACGAGTAAAAGGAATTTTAAGGGTAAACGTTGACGCGAACTTTTCATGTACGTTTTTCGGGCAGCAAAACGTTTTCATATACTTATGGGTGTGTTAAGCCACTTTCACTGGTAATTATTGGAATCCTGCGAAAAAGAGTGCATTTTGGTTGACATTTGTACCTACGATAATTATAAGAACAAAAAAAGGGTATTTTTCATGGCTATCTCTCTAATTATTAATACACGGTAATAGGTTGATGTGTAAAATCGAGAAGGAGAGACGGCAATCATAGGACGGCCCGCCAGGTGAGTCGCGGCCAGATAGATTATCCGTCGCTTTCTAATTACAACCTTTACAAAGAGACAAAGTCTATGTCGCCGCGACACAGCTCGCAGGTCGTCTATGATAGCCGTGCTGGTAGAACTTTTAAGAGTCCGCAGTAAGCTCGGCGATTCTCCATACAAACGTAGTTACGCTCTCATTTTAAAACTACGTGTTGTAGTGTAACGAAACGTTGCATGTACAATGACATTGGGTATATCTATGTCTGTAATTAGTTTATGTAGCTTCTGATACCATTGTAAAAAAATACAGCGAATTTAAGTTTTCATACAAAACTCGTTTTTGCTATATTTCGTTTGTTTTATAAACTGGAACCATATAAACTAATTACAGACATAGATATACTATACCTCATGTCATTGTATATGCAAAGTTTCGCCACAATACAACACGTAGTTTTAAAATGAGAGCATAACTACGCTACGTTTGTATGAGAAGGTGAAATTCGGCCGAGCTTACTGCGGACTCTTAAACCGGCGACCACAGGCATTCATGACATAGCTACTAACCAACTGAGCTATCGGAATAATCTGTCTCGGCCACTAAATCTTTCAATTAGTTCCTTCAGTTAGCAGCGTTACTGCTTAATACAAAATTAAGTAAATGTGATTGACTAAATAAAACAATGGTAACACATTTTTTTTTAAATATATGTGACAACATAAAATGTGCTTGTGTCTATAAGCTATCTTATTAACATCATTTTGCATTGCTGGCCATTAGAGCCCTCTGTCTAGCACATCATACACAAAGAACGGGCTATAGTTTTCGACTGTCGACTGATATCTATGTGTATGTGTGTGTGTGTGGTGTATCTACACCTTTTGCAAATGGTTACAGACTTTCTCTTCGGCCGCCTACGAAACCAACACCACGTAACCAGTTACGTGTGAAAAATATTTTTTCTTGCTACGAAACTAGTTACGTACAAAGTATTCTTCTTCCTTGTTGGAAACCTGTTACGATGGAAAAACACTCGGTAGGTTTGGTTCGTTAGGTAGCTTCAGATGCTTGAAGGGCAAACAGACCAGAAATCGGAGCCCCGGGGAAAAATGTCGTAACTGGTTTCGTGAGAAGAAATAAATTATTTGTACGTAACTAGTTTTGTAGCAAGAAAAATAAAACTTCACATGTAAAACTGGTTACGTGGCGTTGGTTTCGTAGCCCGTAGGCGGCCGAAGGGGAGACGTTACCTCACGATCATTTACTTCACCTTATTTCTAGTGGTTAATATAAATACTATTGAAAATGAGAATCCTCCTTACTTACCGTCCCCGACACCAACCACCAGGCTTCCTTGTCCAATGCCGTAATAATCTTAACGACACTCCTAGCAATAAAGTGGCAATTACCGCTACGCGTGCGAAAAATCTCACATTCCTATCCAAGGAAGACGTAACATTTTATAGGTACTCGCCTCGCATATTTATAAATACAATTCAAGACATTTTTTGTCTTAAAAATAATTAAAACGTGTCACTCATTTCTCGATACATATTTTGTATCGAGAAACGCTTTAAAAAACGATATAAAATACGTGAGTGACCCGTTTTCATAACCTATATTTTAATATGTCTGATTCTCACGGGAGTTTTCTATATAATTTATTTTATCTTATCGCGCTAGGTGTGTAATGTACTATTTCGTTACAGATGGTACTTTATATGGCATTGAAAATTGTACACTTTAATTCATTTTACGTGACACGTTTTCAGTTGTCGTTGTCATTACTAGTCGTCTTATGGGCCAATGTGAGACATACGTTTCGCATTGATTTCACCGTGTTTCGCGCTTTTCTGATCATTCCCGGCCCGCGTAGATGAAAGTGCGCGAATTCGTTGAAATCTGTCACGGCTATGAGCAGAGCAGCGGAAGGGATCTAGAGTTAGGATGCACAATAACAATAAGTGACACAGTACTAAACACGTTTAATCATAATAAATACTCTTTATTGCACCACGCCAGAAGAGAAACATCTTACAAAAAAAATGCTTAATAAATAATGGTAACAACAGGCGGTCTTATCGCTTTAAAGCTTCGCTTTTAGTATTGTATAATAGTTTTTTCACTACAAGCGTCAATAAATGAGTGATGTGTTAGAAATACGTCAACTTAAAGTAGGTACTGTGTAAAGTCGACAAAAACAGCCAGAAAGAAACTTTGCTTGTGATAGTTGTGATATCTACAAACTCGGTTCCTCAGCCAGGCGGGATTCGTAATAGTACATTGTGATACAAGTGAAGTATGTTGAGAAATATATCAGAGGCGGAATTGTTCACGCGAGCCGCAGGTGAGCGTGATAAGAGAGCCGAGGATGTAACTATCAAAGCTCACGCTTTTCATACGACGTTTTTCAACAAATTTGCGAGGAAAAAATCCTTTTCATAAAATAAAAATGTTTAGTACAGGCTCCTCAGTTATTTCCTTGAGTTATTGATGGCAACAGGTTTTTACTCACATATTGTGCATCGACAAGGACTTCCAGTAGCGTCAATTCTATTTAGCTCAGGCCGTAGATTTTGCCACAAAAGGTATAACCTAACTCTCCGCTCCGTTTTTTTTAACCTTAAATACGTAATATTAATTTCTCAACCACAGCATTGTATTCCCTAAGAAATGGTGAACCTTGGTCACTGAAGATATTTTAATAAATCCATAAACTTTGGAACTTACACAATATTATTTCACGAAAAACGTCGAAAATTTCATAAAAAACGCGAATCCGCTTAGGTAGTAGTGTACTTTACTCAATCAGAAGAATTAAAAAATATATATATTTGATAATCTTTTTGTTTTGACGTTATGAAATAATAGTTACCTAGCCGCCTTTTAAATATCGTTTCATGTTTCCTAAGAAAGTACATTAATTTTCACACATTTAACAAAAAACACACAAAACAATTTTTCTGCGCTACTTTGACTGCGTAACTAACATCTCCCCATTTTGTGGAGTTAAACATTAGCAGTATTTGTATTACAGTAGTCGCAACACCAAAGTTACCTTGTCGATGGTCAATGACGCGGTAGCGGCCATATTTTTACCAGACGGCTGTAAATTTTGGCTCAACCAGTTTGTCGCGGAGTGCATTTTTTAAGATTTCAAGGTAAGTTTTGAATGAATATTTGTTATTGTTATAGGGCCCTATTCAGTAAAGTGTGTGTAATCTTTCAAGGCAAAAAAACCTGGAAAAAACAGTGTATTTATCGAGTTAAAATAGATTATATCTGCGTCACGTTACGCAGAATGGCTGTATGCTACTCTGCGCTACTTAGTAAAGGTGTGCACACATACTTGCTTAGATTTGCGGTTTTTTTAGGTGTTTTTTTTTTGCTAAGCTACAATTATTATATTTCCTTTCAGATGCCTTTGACTCCGGCAGAGAAATCCAAGAAATTCAGTCTTTGTCTAAAGTGTTAAAAAAATATCATACCATACCAAAATCCGTCATGTTGTTCTGCAGTCGGTATAGTGTTTTACTCCTATGAAACAACCTATTCCATCCACGACCTATTGGCGCTCCCACTTCGTTCCAGTGCCTTTAATATCTCGGCTGTAATGGGGTTTTTCTTCCCTCGGTTCACAATCTACTATTATTTTATATTTACTCCAAATATTTTATGTAAAAATCACACATGTTGCGCGCACCTTAATTATTTTGCGTTTCCGTTGTGCGTCACTCTGCGCACCTGCGTTACTGTTTTGCGTCACTCTGCGCATCCGGTTCGTAGAAAATTCTGCGTCATCGCTGCGCTCTTTGTGGCATAATCTACGGCCTGACCCATTTATCACTTTTCTATTCACCAACGAGTCAACATTTTTAATAATAACCAAACACGCATCAATAATGTTTACAAATACATATTTGTGGAATTACCTGTAATGTCGCGCAACTATTTTTTTTTGTTAATTTCGCGCAGAGCGCGCAGGTGTAAAGCGAGACTTAGATGAAATTTCTAAACAGCCAAGACAAAATAAAATAAATATTTTCGTATTCAATACAAATACATATATAATGTTATCGTAAGTAAATAGTATCCAAGAAGAAATAATCAATTAATTCACAAAAAGGATTTAATTCGTTTTATCGAGTAAGAAATCATTTGCCGAGAATAAAAAAAACCCTGTACTACCCGGTTAATTTAAGAATGCCCCGTGTCAATACAAACACCTTGCTGCAAGGAGGTGCCAACGTTTCTTAACCGGGATATAACCATAAAACACGAGTGTCGTAATGTTACAAAACACGCGTGTTTAATACCCAGGATTATGAGGCTAAAAACGCTGCAATAAGAGGTACGTAACGTTACGAGCCCTGTTGAAAATGCTTTTCCCCACGACAAAAAGATAGATCTAAATGTCACTTAATACACAAATAAATGCATTATTCTTATTATTCTTGCATTTTGGATGGGAAAATGTCAGTTGAGTTGTCCTAATCTAACGTGTGTTGGAAAAGTTACCTGAATGGTTGTAATTTAGGTCGACAGAGCTCCAGACCTGCATCTATCTCTATATAGCTGTCAACATATCGAATCCGCAAATCAGTAAAGGGTTTACAATGTGCATTCACATGCACACCCTCCTCCTCTGGGCGTAATCTGGCCCTTATTTCACCAACTTGACAATTGTCACCTGACAACGACAATTCTCCGTACATTGCTGATTCCACAAGTAACCTTGCAACCACCTTAACTTTTAGAACACGCAATGAATGGCGAATTGTCAGTGTCGGTGACTATTGTCAAGTTGGTGAAATAGGGGCCTGGTTGTCTTTTTTCTGTCTCTCTGTACTCGCATATATATTTATCGGAACGCGATGGATGTCTTATCCACAGCGATAAGTGATAATAATGGCAACGATCTTACGCCCGCTGGACTCTTTTACCATTGGGCAGACTGATTGCTTATATCACACTAACGTCGTATAAAATGGAATGCGTTTTCTATGTCTCGAATTGACCCCTGCGATGGTGACTGCTAGTGTTTACTGTTTATGTCGGTGACTCTACGTGTTTCGAATATAGTAATCCCATAAAAAGCATTCCATGTAAAAAAGAGGCCAAGTCTCCGCAACTCTTCT
This sequence comes from Epinotia bilunana, assembly GCA_947049275.1. Taxonomy (NCBI): domain Eukaryota; kingdom Metazoa; phylum Arthropoda; class Insecta; order Lepidoptera; family Tortricidae; genus Epinotia; species Epinotia bilunana. The sequence continues at coordinate 7,144,197 of OX346275.1, read as the reverse complement.
TCCACCGTAAAAAGTTGATATTTCGTAGTACCAAGTCTCAGGCATTCTTATTATTCTAAATAAAATTCTACAACTTGGCAATCTGATGAAACTTTGACTAGTTATAATTCTTTAACTACTGGTTCAAATTGAATGAAATTGAAAATATACCGAGTTTATACAATGTCTGCTTGGTTACTGAAAATTCAGGCTTCTAGTTTTATCCGCAACGAAGTTATTGGGGGATCGAAAATGGCCTTGGTATTTTACAAGTTTTCAGAGACGAGTAAAGGATGATCCAAGGTACTTCATTCCGTGCCTGGGCCGTCGCCGCAACGTATAGCACTCCTAAAAGGTAAATATAGTGTTCGTCCCAGTCACATATTTCGCCTATTTATTATTGTCGTTCAGTTTTCTACGCAATTTTGACGGGTGACCAAAAACTCGGTGACCGAGCGCTGGATGGGTTCGGGCCGAAAACTGTAGTGTGAAAGCGAATGTAGAAATTCTCACACCACACTTCTTCAAATTGGACTAATGGAATACTGGAGAATGTTGATGATGATAACGACAATCATCTTAAGGCCAGTACGGTTCACAGATATTTTGACAGTGTTAAATCTATATCAAACATAGATTCGCAACCGTATTTGATTCGCAAAAACCTTTAGACACGTTGTCAAGCGTAACGTATTACTAGACAAACCAGACCCTTAGGCTAAAAGGACGTGCGTCATAACAGCCCCAGTGACACATAAGTCCTTTTCCAATTGACGTCTAGGCTAGACTAGAACTGTATACACTGGCGCGACGTGCGGGGAATATTTAACTCAATTCGATGCTCGTACGGCCTATAGAATTGGTAAGGGGTGCTGTAAATGGCCGACTTTAATGTATCTTGTACATAATTAAGGCACAATGCTTGATGTTTCCTATGTATCATATATATTAATATACGTAGATCCTAATAAATCAAAACAAAAGAACGGACGGCAGATCGACTGTGCTACTCGTAATAACGGAAGGACAGACGATACTGGTAATAAAGTTGTGATGATGAAATTGCGACTGATTGACATATCATAATGTTAAAAAGTTTACTGTTATTGAGAAAACTTACTTTAGAACATTTAATTATGGCAGATTGTGGTAATTTGTAAGTATATGTGGTAAATGATGGTAAATATTAGACTACTAAGCTTCTGCCCGTGACTTCGTCCGCGTAGAACTCGTTTATATCATAGCTCCATACAAATGTTTACCCTCCTTAGGAGATGATTTCGACGACCGCTTTAGCCTTGTTGGTAGTGACCCTGCCTACGAAGCAAGACGTCCCGGGGTTCGAATCCCGGTAAGGGTATTTATTTGTGTGATGAGCACGAATATTTGTTCCTGAGTCATGTTTTCTATGTATTTAAGTATTTATTTATCTATATAAGTATGTTTATCGTCGTCTAGTACCCATAGTACAAGCTTTGCTTAGTTTGGGACTAGGTCGATTTGTTTTGCTGTTTAAGCGTGAAGAGGTAACAGACAGACATACGGACAGACATACTTTCGCATTTATAATATTAGTATGTATGGATTGTTAAATGAAATGGTGGTCAAACATTAGTAACCATGGTGTAGACCGCGATGTATATGACACGTAGGAGGCTGTTGGTGTTTTTTTTTAAATTTATTTATACATATAATTATTACACAATACACGGCCAGGCAGCGGACAAATACCCAGCAGGGTTAAACTGTTACTGCATTCACGCAAACTGCGGAGCTGTACCATTATGTCACCTAATCTTTTATTATTATGTTACACGTTATTATATACTAGAGACTCTGTGAGCTGTAGAACGCACGAGCCTGAATTAAAAGAAGAAATATTTAGAAAAAGTGACTTTACAAAAAGAGACTATATAATTAACGAACCTGCTAACAACATTTCACGAGAATCGGTCGAGAAATGCGACCTGTGGAGAACAGCGGGAAATCTGGACATCCAGACATACAAACGATTTTCGGCTCAAGCTGAAGCATAGAACTTCATTCGCTTCGGTCCCTCGTTCGATAAGGTATATACGCAATATGCGCCTTATTGCCTGAATTAAAACTGTACTAACTTTTGATAAGGAACAGGCTGTGAGATTGTAGCTTTCTAAGTTCGTATGTACTGGGTTATCATTGACTGAACTATCCGATTTTAAAAATTCATTCACCTGTGTATAGAATGAACTTTTTGAATAGACATAGGCTATAATATATTATCTCTCGGTTTCGCCTGCGTCCTTCGCAACACGGGGCGGAGCCGCGCGGGCAGGTAGTTAATAAATAAAGCCTACGTATAATTTCGTCTCAATCATTTCGTACCTTCGTTTACAAAATCCGATTCCCCGTTCCCATTCTACATACAAGCGGCTTACTGCGTGTTTACTAAGCGTTTCCCTTTTCGAGCGTGGGTCGTAATATCATTTACTTTCAATCATCGGGGATACATGTTGATTCCTGTCTTTGTCGTCCTTTATTGAATATGTGCTCGTATTATAGGCATGAAGAAACAAGGAATTCTCGAACGAAATATCCTAATTATGACGAGTTTAAGTCGCCAGGACGCTCCACTCTCCATACAAACGTAGTATGGTTTTCCTTTTCGAAACATGGAGCTTTGTATACACAATAGGATCCACCATATTTAAGTTGGAAACTATAGTTTCTGTTGCTGGAAATTAAAATATTCCTAAATTCCTAAGGCTCCGCACCCAAAGGGTAAAACGGGGCCCTATTACAGTGAAACCTGGATAACTGGGACTTCAAGGGATAGGCAAATTTTTCACAAGTGGTAATCTTTAAAATAATCAAAAAAGTTTGGTAGATCTAGCACGTTTTTTATAAACAGTACAAAGATGCGTCACAATCAGCCAAGTGCGGAATTTGCGGGAAGACTAAGAATTAGTAAACAAAACAAATATTTGTCAGCAATAAAATCCAAGTTACAGAAATTGACGTTATCTCAGTTATAGAGGTGAAATTAAAGAGGGTCATAGAAAACATTTTTGCAAAAGTATTCCTTAAAATAAGGTCTCAGTAAAAGACGTAAACTACAGTCACTGTCTCAATTATAGTGGTAATTATGACGATACAATCGAAAGCACTAATCCCACATATAGAGGTTGGTTTTGGTCCACTAACAGAGGTAATTAAGTGCTAAAGAGTCGGGACCTCTGCATGAGTCCAGCTATGGAGGTTTCACTTATCCAGGTCCCACTTAATCAAGTTTCACGTACTAAGACTCTGCTGTCCGTCCGTCTGTTTCTCTGTTTGTCTGTCCGTCTGTCACCAGGCTGTATCTCATGAACCGTGATAGTTAGACAGTTGAAATTTTCACAGATGATGTATTTCTGTTGGCGCAATTACAAAAGATACTAAAAATATAATAAATATTTAAGGGAGCTCCCATACAATGAACGTGGTTTTTTGCCGTTTTTATAGATAATGGTACGGAACCCTTCGTGCGCGAGTCCGACTCGCACTTGGCCGGTTTTTCTACTATAATTTATAGCAACAAAAACTTCTTTCCGACCTAGCTATGGCGGATCTCATTGTATATAAAAAGTTTCATTTCTTCCAGTATGCCGTTTTAAAATGGATCCAAACGACGTTTGTATGGAAAGTCCTCTGAGTCGAGCGTGCGGGGACCCTTAACACAAATGCACGAATTTAGAGAATCACGAATCTGGAAATACGTTTTTAGGGCCACAGGTAAGCGTTTGTATAATCAAATTAATCAATACTCCGACGCTTAGTTTCTGCTACCGACCGAGCCCTAATAAGGCCCAGGCTGAAAACCAGCGCTGGACTCTTGTTGTTCAGCACATGCTGAGTCTGGGACCTATTGCCCCAAAAAATTAAACTGTACTTTTTACTTCTAGCATATTCTTATTCTGTATTTGTCACTGTTTGTATATGTCTGTACTTGTTTTTGGCAATAAAGTATTATTCTATTCTATTCTATTCAATACACAAATATTAGGGAACAATCTTGCACAAATCGAATTGGCCCCATAGTAAGCTCAGTCAGGCTTGTGTGATGGGTACGAGACGAGTGACGACGATATATTTTAGTATTTAATAGATATAGATATACTGAAATACATAGAAAACATCCAGGACTCAGGCATAACTACTGGCTGGTCGATTGTATACTAACGCTTTTAGCCTCACGGCCTGCGGTAGCGGCCAATAGTAATTTTGTCAATAGCTGTCAAAACTTGACCGCCACTGCAGGCCGCGCCAGTGTGATTCAGGCTTTACACGTACTTACGTCAGGTAATACACTAAATGACCTATTGGAGGTCGCATATGTGTCTACTGGCCATAAGTAATCATTATTACGACATGCCTATCACGATTTAAATATATGTACTTAGAAACCGTTTGTTTAAGTTCCTATGTATTGTCACATGTTTTGTCTATTGCATGTTGTGACTAAAAAAAAATAAAAAATAGAAATATTGTCAGTAATCGGCAAGTGTAGCCGCGTCGTCGGCGTGCTGGCGCATGCACCTGGGCCACAACGGAAGAACAGCGCTGGCTTTGCCAGCTTCATGCTGAGTTGTGGCCCTTTTGTGACACTGTTTGTTCGGCCTATTTGTGTAATTTTTGTTACCTACGTGTTTGTCACAAATAAATGCTTTTCTTTCTTTCTTTCTTTCTTTCTTTCACTTGCTGAAAATAAACAGACCACGAAACATCTAGCGTATCATTGAACTCTGCTGTAGTGTTGATCTATACACGTTATAGTCAATTCAGATTATTACCTCGATTAATTAATTTGATTTGTTCTAAAGCTCGTTTGTAATGTTACGTAATTAATCTAGATTCGAACCAAAGACCGTCAGCTTTGCAGTTCAGTACCAACTAGGCTAAGCCGGTAGTCAAAACCTACAATAAATCGTATCGTCGTCTAGTACCCATAACCCAAGCCTCATTGAGCTTACAATGGGACTAGGTCGATTTGTGTAAGATTGTCCCTTAAAATTTATTTATTTAATAAATTACAACTATATCCAAGAACGACGGGAAATGATTTAAAACGCCTTTACTTACAACTCTAAAAAGTATTTTCAACCCACAGTATCAGGACACCACAACACAGCTTAATTATTCATAAAATATTCACTGCCGCCACGAAATCTCTAAATACGAAACTTTGAAAATCTATTTTACCTTTCTGTGATATTCCTTTATATTTATGCAACAAAGCATTTTTTTTTTCAACTCCTCCTCTTTCCCTCCTCTCCCCCAACTTCCTCACCTTCGGTTCGGGCCACAAACAACTGCGATCTGGGCCGTTCACGAATTCACCGGCCTAGGTACGTAATGTACTATTGTACCTTACTCCTTTGTAATGAGGCGAGAAAGATATCCTTATCGTTGACTGTCCACTAGGATTGTTTTTTTTCAATACAACGACGGTGGCAAACTAGCGTACGGCCCGCCTGATGGTAAGCGGGCACCGCAGCCTATAGACGCATGTAACTCCAAAGGAGTAACATGGGCGTTGCCGACCCTTGATATGTTTGAGGATTCGCCGTGTCGACAGCTGAAGGAACAAATTCCCTCGCTCTCAACACAACGCATCCTCGGGAGCTCTGGCGACCTTGCTCACCACCAGGAACACAACACTACTACAGAGCAAGTAGTAGTGTTATTATGGCTGTGGTCTTCTGCAAGGCCGAGGTTCTTCCCCAGTTGGGCTGCTCCAAATTCGAGCGGGATGACATTTCGCTGTGCCCTACCTTACCAAGGATAGGATTATCACTCAATCAATATATGTATATTGAATGCAGATCCCGTCCTTTTTATGGAGTGAAACCTCTGTTCCGTTTCTCTAGACAGCAATGGCGTCGTAAGAGGACAGCATAAAATACCTCCAATACAGCCTGTGATGGAATTTCCTCCACTCAACATAGGAAGCCGTGTTATTACGTTAAAGTGCCTCTTGAAAGGGGTTCTAATAATATTTTCGCATTTTCAACTTGACTAGTTTACATTTGTTTGGCTTTTCAAAGAATATTCGACGACCGCTTTAGCCTAGTTGGTAGTGACCCTGCCTACAAAGCTGGAGGTCCTGGGTTCGAATCCCGGTAAGGGCATATGTTTTTGTGATGAGCACGAATATTTGTCCCTGAGTCATGAATGTTTTCTATGTAGGCATAAATATGAGTATTTATTTATTGTATTGTAGTACTTAAGTTTTGCGATTCGGAGGGCTATATCGGTTACTTTGGCACTCTTTGGGGGAGGCCTATGTCCAGCAGCGGACGTCTTTCGGCTGATGATATGATGATAAGTATGTATATCGTCGCCTAGTACCATAGTACAAGCTGTGCTTAGTTTGGAACTGGTTCGATTTATTTGTGAGATGGTCCCCTCATATTATTATTATTATATTGCAGTACAAAATATTTGGGAGCGCCACAATAGGGGTGTAGACTCGAAAATTATTATTACTCCAACAGAAAGAAGGCAAAACAATATGCCTAGTGACGAAAATCCCATTCAGGTATCTCAAAGAATAACGAAGCTACAACCGTTTTAATATTGCTTGTTAGAAAGAGAAAACGCAAACAGTGCGTGACGTCACTGTATGATGCAGCCGGGGGGCCGCGTAGACGGCGGCGCCGCACACGACGGGGCGCGGCACGTCGCTGTCTATAGTGACGTCACAATCTTCCAGCGTCATCGTTTCACATGAAGCTTCGTTTTGCAAAAAAGGGACAAAACATAAAACTTTGGACACTTATAACTTCGTGATTATTTAACCTTTTGCGTTGATTTTTTCTCCATTTGACTACATTTTTAATCCTTTTTCGAGAAAATATGACATTATTGATTATTTAATTTAGTGTCTACACCCCTATTGTGAGTCGTTAATATAACGGCATCGCGTTGTTAAAGCTGATATTTTTATTTAGGTAACTGAAAACAATATTGATGTTTATCGTGCACAACGAATTTCGAGATTTTATTTAATAGGTAATTACCTATTACTGGCGCGAGAACGTACGGGAGTCCGGGTGACACTCTTAAAATATCTACATATCACATCACATCTACTGCTCATTTGAGACAATCTGTCATTGAATCGTGCTGAATAGAGCGCCAAGTCTCGTTAAATTAAAAGTGAAAATGAATACGATGTTGAGCTTCAAGGCTTATTGCTGAAGCTTCTTTCTGAAGCAAGGCGATAGAGAGGAGAAGGCTTCTTAAAAATGTTAGGCCGAGAATTGGCTGTCCTCGTTCAATGGTGCTTAATCAGTTCTAAGCTTGTTGACGCACTAAGTATATTGTAAGGGTATAAATACTGACATACATACATACATATAATCACGCCTATTTCCCTGAGTAGGTACAGATCACGGATTTCTACTTGCTTAACGATCTGGACAAACATAAATACAGAGATTTAAAAAAATGTTACAACGTAGTCGAACTAAAACTGGATTACATCTTCAATAACCGAGGAGTGGAATTATTATCGCAAGAATCAAACATCAAGAGTGATTGAAATAGTAAATTAGTTACCTAGGGCGGTAAAAAAAATAATGTCTCAGATCGCAGGTATTTGATGATCAATAAATATGTGACCTGATGCTTTCTTTATTACCGCCCGTCGTGAGTACACAATTTTACGTCTCTCTCTGAGGGAATTGCTACTTTATAGCCAGGTATGACGTAAATATGAGAAGGGTTGAAGTGTGTTGTGGGCGATGGGCTAGCAGCCTATTACTGCGATATCACATTTTGTCGAACTTGTATACCCGCATTTATGCTAAAAGTGGCACTGGAACGAAACTTTCATTTACTCTGTCTGCCTACCCCTTTTGGGAGTGCAGGCGTTAATCTATATATGTATTTAAGTACCTATGTTATTTTATTACCCTTCATTAAATATTCGGAACAATCCAATCGAACGAGCGAGCGAGGAGAATGAAGTTCTTATTTTCACTTCGACAAAAATTCTTTCCTATGACCAGACTCCGGCTGGTTGCATTTAGGTTGAAATTTCGTGAGCAGTTAGTATCGAGTCACTCACAGAGCCACTAGGTTCATTTGTTAAACAAGAAGTTGCATTCCATTCTAACGTAGCTACTTCACTGTACTTAATTGAAATCGTCTGCCCATGAACTTACAATGGCTTTTTCAAAACAGAAATGTAAGTAAACTAGATTTATAAACCTTATTCTTTGTAATCGCGGGAAAATATATATTTCAGACTCAAACTTCAACTTTTTACCCCGGATAAATAGCGTTTTTGTAGCAAAAATAAATATGTTATATGTTTGCAGAAGCACGCATGGATGATTTCAGTGCCATAATGAGAAAAAGAATCGCCTCTCAAATGCATCGCCTGCGTGGTAGCACCAACAGCTTGCTGGTAGATATAGCGGAAAGATTCGACTGTCCGTTTTTTAGTCACTGGGCATCTTTTCATTGAAGAAGAAGAAGAAGAAAATAATTTTATTGCCACATAAAAAAAAACACAGTACACAAAATTACAATAAAGTTATATAAAACAAAAAGAGATAAACTAAATAGAAAAAAAAGCAGTAAAATTTAAAAAAAGGTCATTGTGTACCCAAAATAATTATTGAAAAATTGTGAGACCTAAGCTAAGACCTACTAACTCTAGTATCGTAAGTTTGTATGTTACTAACAATCTATGGGCAAACTGGCCTGAAATAAAGAATTTATTATTTATTATTATAAATATTATTAGATAAGACAGTAAACTTGGTTTCTAACTTACTGTTTTTGACTTTATATAAACTGTTTGCTGATTATGACGAAACAGTTTTTAAGCCTCTCACAGATTGGCGCGGCCTGGCCGCGGTGGTCAAGAGTAGGTAGGTATACTTGTCATTAGCTGTAAAATTTACCAATGACCGCCACCGCAGGCTGCGCCAGTGTGTTGCATTGCAGGCTTAATGCTTCAGAAGTAGGCCGCTCATAGTATTTCTGATTTAAGAAAGGCTTCCTAGAAACATAAGTGCCTTCCTTCGCTTGGCAACTACAGTTGCCATAATCGATTTGGGAGCGTGCGAAGTTGGCAACTCTGGTCACCAGATGCAAGTGTGTTGAGTGTGAAATTTTATGATGAATAGTGAAAAATTAAATCCGAGCAGCCTATGCAGCTGTACTTTTATACAATTATGAATAATACAGAAATATGTTGTATATAATGTATGGATGTCAATTTATTTCATTCGTAATCGTTATTGTGATGACCAAAAACAGTTTTTTTTTAGAGAGCATTAATTAATTGATTTAAATAAATGAATTTAAGTTTTTTTTTAATACAATGACGGTGGCAAACAAGCGTACGGCCCGCCTGATGGTAAGCGGACATCGCAGCCTATAGACGCTTGCAACTCCACAGGAGTAACATGGGCGTTGCCGACCCTTGATATGTTTGAGGATTCGCCGTGTTGACAGCTGAAGGAACAAATTCCCTCGCTCTCAACATAACGTATCCTCGCGAGCTCTGGCGACCTTGCTCACCTCCAGGAACACAACACTACTACAGAGCAAGTAGTAGTGTTATTATGGCTGTGGTCTTCTGCAAGGCGTAGGTACTTCCCCAGTTGGGCTGCTCCAAATTCGAGCGGGATAACATTTTGCTGTGCCCTGCCACACCAAAATTACATTGGTAATTTAAAATACTTACAAAAAACGGCAATAAGTAATTGTACACTCGAGGTCAAAGATACGTTTACACTTTCGCACCTTATTACAAGGCAGTAAGGTGCAAAAGTGTAAACATATCTTTGACCTCGACTGTACTTATCGCCGTTTTTAAATTAGATTTTACGCCCGTTTTCATACTACTTCTTGTCCTAAATAGTCACATTGAGACAAAATTGGTTTTTATAAAACGGCTACTTTTTTACAAGCTCTGTCGTCTCGTGACAATTTCAAGAGACTTTTATTGTAGACTCTTATAAAACCTTTAGCACACTGCACTCTGGGGTTTACAAGAATTATTTTAAAATAAGTAGTAATAAAAAATAAATAGGTTAGAGATTCCTATGTTTAAAAATCTAACAAAACAAATGCAACTCTGTTTGAATTTAGAATGGTATTAAAAACATTGTAGAGAATTTGAACGATTATTTAATAAAAAATGTCAGCTTGAGGTAGCGTTGGAGTCGAATACAGTCGATTTCAAAGATATCGATACGGCCAGTTACAAAAAATGTATAAACGACGTTAATGTTAAAGCCGTAAAGTCGTGTAAACATGTAACTTTTGCCGCATCGATCTCTTTGTAGTCGACTGTACACGATGTAGCAGGTGAAATCTATTTTTAACCCCCGACGCCTAAAGAGGGGCGTTGCATGTGTATCTCCGTGTCTGTATCTGGTATCGTAGCTCTCAAACGGATGATCGGAACGACTCTAATGTTATTTTTAATCGAAGGTCTTGCCTGTCGACATGGACCTTAGTCATGTGGAAATAAAAGCAGCCGTTTCCAAGATATTCGGCTCTCATTGGAACTGGTGGCTGGCTGGCATGGTGTCAGCTAATGTTGAAGCTAAGAGCTTCCAAATTTTGGTGACCTATAATGTGGTATTATAATTTTCTACAGAGATTTAGGTTCGCGTCTCTTCTGTGGACATTGCCAAAGTTAAGGGCTATGAAGCCTCATTTTAAAAGGTGTCTCCTCTTATGCACGTTGTACCAAAAATGGAGTGTGAAACGATCAGGGGCATATTCGGTAGGTAGCGCATTGCGATTCCAAATATTTATTTATATATTTATTGAGACATGGAAAACCAACAGCGCAACATATTTATAGACAAAATAATAAAAATAAAATAATAAATATAATAATATGCATTGGTTTATACATAAGCAATAACAAATACTTTAATGAAGATATAAACGGGAATTTGTTCCTTCAGCTGTCAACACGGCGAATCCTCAAACATATCAACGGTCGGCAACGCCCATGTTACTCCTTTGGAGTTGCATGCCTCTATAGGCTGCGGTGTCCGCTTACTATCATTCGGGCCGTGCGCTTGTTTGCTACCGTCGTATAAAATAAAAAAACAGAAAAAAAAACAATTTTTAGAATCGCAATATCTACGCTACCGAACCTGGCCTTGGGTTCAACCCGTTTACGTTGCAATCTGAATGATTTCATGCAATCAAAACATTTTTTATATCCAAGCCCTTAACCATTGATCAGCGGGCGTAGCACGGTTGCCATTTTATCACTTATCGTTGTGGATAAGGCATCCGTCACTCTCAGAGCACCCGTCACACTGTCAGAGCGTGATGGGCGTCTACCACAACGATAAGTGATAAAATGGCAACCATGCTACGCCCACTGAAGAGACACGACTTTGGATTTACTCAATCTGTATGTTGGTAGCATTTTCTACACTACTCACTAAATAAGGGTTTTATGCTCCAGCCACATGTTTAGCTTTCATAACTCCGCTCCCTGTGTAAGACAGGTTTGAATCATCCCGACCCAGTTTTTAAGTCTACGAAGTCCTCGTTACTGGAGCGTCCGTGCTGGTCTGGATTGCCCGTCTAAATGTACTTATTGTTGAGCAAAAGCGGCGCTTGTGAGCGGCAAATTCATGGCTGTTACACCTCTCTTTCACACAGTCCTAAGTCTTCTAAGTGAAACAATTAGGTCATGAGTTCCAAGGCTGAATTCCAACATTATGCTGAGTGGGACAGTTTGACGTTTGGCTTTTCTAAACGCGATGGCTAACAAAGCGTTTGGTTTACCTGATACGAAACTGGCTTTAGTTATTCCAGTCCGATCCCGAAAAGGTATAAGAATTCGCAGTGTTGGCAGCCTAAGAGTCCCCAGCACTGGCGACTCAAGTCGACTCTGCATGCAAATTACAAACGTAGTTTGGTTATCATTTCAAAACGGCAAACGGGAATGACACGAAACTTTTTCGAGGTCGGAAACTAGTTGCATAAATTAACGACGATCTGTTCGCAAGCACTTTCCTCGATCAAGCGGGAAAGCCACGGCATCGGAATCGAGCGTAGCGCTACGAAATAGTTGCCAGTAAATGTGTATACACTGAACTGACTGGAACCTCTATTTATTTATGACTCAGAACTGTCACCAGAACGTTCGACTCTCCATACAAACATAGTTTAGTTCTCACATTAAAAAGGCATGGTAGAATAACATGAAACTTTGTATAAATATAATGCGTAAATATAAAAAGGACACGATTCTCTAATTGCTTAATTTCTTTCTATTATAATTTATAGCAACTGCAACTAGTTTCCTACCTCGAAAAAGTTTCGTATTAACACGCACAAGGAGGCGAAGTCTCTCCTTAGACTCAACTGCACGGATGTTAAGGAAATTATGACTAAAGTTAACTCTTCTAGACCGTTCAGTCTATGAAGAAGAGTCCTACGCTACGTCAAACCTACGCCATAGACAAAACCTTAAAGAAAGAATCACATAGAGAAACTTTCTGTTTGCCACTGTAATACCAATACGGGTGTAGACTCGAAAACTATTATTACTCCAAAAGAAAGAAGGCAAAAAAATATGCCTAGTGACGAAAATTCCATTCAGATATCTCAAAGAATTACGAAGCTACAACCGTTTTAATATTGCTTGTTAGAGAGAGAAAACGCAAACAGTGTGTGACGTCAGATTACGCGACGCTGCCGGGGGGGCCCCGTCGACGGCGGCGCCGAACACGATGGGCGCAGCACATTGTTGTCTTCTAGTGACGTCACATTCTTCCAGCGTCATCGTTTCATATGAAGTTGCGTTTTGCAAAAAAGGGACAGAAAACACACTTAAAACTTCGTGATTATAAAAAAAAAAATGCGTTGAGTTTTTCTCCATTTGACTACATTTTTAATCCTTTTCCGAGCAAATATGACATTACCTATTGATTATTTTATTTAGTGTCTACACCCCTATTCCGCATTCAATCATTTTTGTTTAATGAACTAAAACAATTAATTGTACGAACTTGGCAATTTATTCAGCCATTAAGTTCCAAAGAAATAAAAGTTAACGGTGTCGAAGACCTTTTTTATACCGTGCTCAAGGGCCATACGTATTAAGTATGACATTTCGCTCACTCATTTCTTAAGTTAGACAAAGCTATACAACTCTTAACACTTCACTTTAGCATTAGCGTTGCGTCGGGAGTCAAGACAAGCATCATCATTCCCCACAGCATCTATGACAGATGATTGTTTCAGCGCTTAGGAGCCTAGACTTGAAAAAAATAAGAGAAAATTCAAAAGACTATTAAAAACGCATTGCCTAGATGTACTTATGTAACACCTACAAAGTTTAGTATGTATAACCGATTTATGGACAGTATACTACACTGTTATTTATATTAATGTATGTCTAACCTAGAGACTGCCGTTCCCACAGTCAAACTGTTACTACAGTTTTGTGGGGCTATGTTTCAATTTTTAATATTAATAAAATGTACTTATTAAATAAATAAATAACAATAATGGATTGACGCATCTACGTTAGTGCCTGTATAGTCCTATAGCAGCGCGGCATTTCTTGCCACATCGATTGCAAACGAACTGTGAATCTGTAATGTAAATTATGACCTCTCGCTCACTTATATCTTAAGTTAGACAAAGCTATAAAACTTTTAACACTTCACTAGCGCTAGCTTTGCATGCTCTCAAGACAATAGAAACACTAGAATAGTATTAATTGAATGATTTCCAAGCGCCATCTACCGAGAGCATCTGGACATATTTCAAACTATTCGGAGGCAATTATAAATGTAATCAGAATGCAAGTACGCGGTGTCAAACTGGAAGCAGGGCACGCCACCTAGCGCCGGGGACACGCTATTTTTGCCACTACTAGTGGTCCAAATTAGTCATTTGAAACATTTCATAATTTAATTAACTGTGAAACTTTCCGGGAATTTTTAGCCAACCCATTTGAGAAATATTTTTTAATGTACTAAATTCGATATAAAATAATTTTCCTCCATTAAACAGATGGGTGAAGCTCGGGCCTCTATCGTATCTTAGGCAAAGATTTCTCTCAGCCTAAGATACGATAGAGGCTTCACAGTGTGAAGGCGTGATAAATATGTATCCCATAAAAAACATTCCATGTAAAAAAGAGGCCAAGTCTCGAAACTCTTCCACCGTAAAAAGTTGTGAGATATTTCGTAGAGCCAAGTCTCAGGCATTCTTATTAATCTTTATTTGCGTGCTAAATAAAATTCTGTAACTTGGCCATTACACTACATTCCTGCATTTATGGATTTCTGTATACCTAAATCTATGTAATATTTATTTATGCAGTTGGTGTATCTAGAAAACTGGAGTGAAATTGTTTTTTTTTTGTCTTGATTTATTTATACACTAAACACTAATTGTATTCTAAATTTGAAGCTTCTATATCTGCTAGAAGTGCCTTAGACTTTTGATGATCGGTGAGTCAGTGAGTGACAAAATTAAGAAACTTTGACTAGTTATAATTCTTAAACCACTGGTTCAAATTTGATGAAATTTTAAATATATCGTGGTTTTACAATGCGTGCTTGGTTACTGAAAATTCAGGCTTCTAGTTTTATCCAAAACGAAGTTATAGGGGGGTCGAAAATGGCCTGAACTGCTTCGAGAAAAGGATGGTACGGCCGTGCCGCTCGCTCTTTTCCTCGACTTGGCGGGGGCACTGCCGTGCCCCCAGATATTTGAGGATTTTATATATAATTTAGATCAATTCGGATTATCGCTTTACTGTCCCGCTGAACACCAAGGAACTAAGCTAGGTTTGGAGAATCACCGATAAAGCTCCCAGTAGCTCGATTCCACTTATACATGCCCGATTCGCTCGAAACTGTCTCAACCAATTTCACTGCACTGCAGCGCAAAAGTTTTCCCTGGATTTTCCTCAGGGCTACTCTCCCACAACCAAAACAATTTAATTCTGGCCTAATACCGTTAGAAATGAGGACCTATGGAGTATATGTAGGCAGCAACTTATTAGAATGGGATTTTCGATGCGCAAATGAAGATGGATATGCCATAAGATTCGAAGGGGGAAACTAAATCATGCAAGCATCGCTTTTGAGTGGAAGCCGCCGGACGGAAGAAAAAATCGCGGACGTCCTGTGCACTCATGGCGGCGAGCAGTTGAGAGTAAGCTGCGAGCTGTTGGACTAAGCAGAGCTAGAGCCAGGGACGTCGCCGAGGACAGGACGGCCTGGCGCAAGCTTATGAAGGCCCTATGCACATGGTGCCCTAGCACACACACACATACTCTTCCACAACGTATTCCGATCCAGGTTCAGGAAAAAAGTCAAGCGACATCCGATCGACAACAACGAGTACTCGCCAATAGGTTTCGAACGAATTGACTTGTTTCCCGGAACGGCGATTGAATCATTACATTTTTAATGCGACTCCAACCGCGCCAGAGAATGCAGGCTGCTCCATAAAACATCTCCGGCACGCGATGTTTCCACAAATATCATAGTTTACAGCGGTGAGGAACAGTACTTACTATTGACGTGGATTGAATAGAATAGAATAGAATAGAATAAGCATTTATTCATGACAACAACATACAGATGCACAAAGATCAGCTTATAAAAGCAACAGATAGTGCCACGAAACGGTTCTATCTCAGCGTTGTGCTGACTACTCAGTGGCCAGCGCTGGTCTTCAGATGGAACGACACACTCTTTGAAACCCATACAAAAAAAAACTATAAAACAAAAGAATTTGACATAAAAATATTGGACTTGGTTGCACCGGACTTCACGGTTTTGGATTGAAATAATAATAATTGATGGATAGACCCCACAGGGTGATGAGATGATCTGGTAAAAATCGCGGGAGTCCGCTGGATGTGGGTGGTGCAGGACTGGGGGATGCCTAGGTATGTCCAGTAGTGGACGTCTTTTGGCTGATAAGATGATGACGAAATAATTTCCATCCAGACTATGTTTAGCAACGGGTTACATTCTTCCCCTATTTAACAATCTTGACAATTGTCTGACATTGACAATTCGACGCTCATTGCTGGCTCAACAGGTATAGGTGGTCCCTGGACAGCAACGTTACTTATCGACCCAGCAATGTATGTTGAATTATAATCGTTTTTTTTTATATGTATGTATTCCTATATTTTGTAGCAAAACAGTTGAGGTCTAACGCGCGTTCGAAATGTTACTTTGGGCTTCGGTTCTGGCCATCTCTTTCATTCCCTCTGTCATGTTTTGCGTGGTCGTTCCACGGCATTTGTGAAAACAACCGTGTACATTACATACATCATCATTTGTCATACATTGGTGAGCGCTAGATATTGAATGAGACAAACTATACCAATAAAATGAACTCGCGAAAATACTCGGAAAACATCACGCTTTTACTTAATCTTGATAGTTTTAAATGCATATACTTAAATCAAAACATGGCCCTGCAAACTTGAAGCTAACAGTGCGTTTTTGACGTTTCAAAAAAACTTTCTGCTTTTGACTATCAGACAACATTATTCCTATTGTACCTATTCTATAACACAATAATTTGTCATTTACTGTCATAATACATATATTCATTAAACAATGTTCTGGTGACAAGTTTTGATAAAATAAATAAATAAATATTTGGAAACAATCTAACACTAATCGACCTAGTCTCAAACTAAGCAAAGCTTGTACTATTGGTACTAGACGACGATATACATACTTATATCGATAAATAAATACTTAAATACATAGAACATATCCATGACTCAGGAACAAATATTCGTGCTCACCACGCAAATATATGCCCTTACCGAGATTCGAACCCGGGACCTCCAGCTTCGTAGGCAGGGTCAATACCAACTCAGAGGTCGTCATAGAGGGGCGTCGAGGGATAAAATCCTATCGAGTTCATATGCTGTAACACAATGTTACCTTTGTAAACTTGTTTGTTCAAAGGCACTTAAATAAAACCGACGAATTAAATATAAATCATTACTCATTTGACAGAAGCTCGCTAATTACCCGGATAGAAATTGATTCTCAGAAATTTTGCCAAATCCACAAACATATCTCCAAAACAAAAACAACCACAATACATGTAAAATAAGGCCTTAATTCCTTTGCACACATGCCGGATTCAGAATCCTGCTGACAATGCCTTGATGACTCCGAAAACAAGTGCCGACCGGCCATCATAACTTGAACCGCCAGGTTGAGAACGCTCCCAAGTTTGCCCGTCAGTTAAAGTACTGTTAGCAGTTTGAGAGGCCAGGTTAACTTGGTTTGGTTTTGGCCACCCGTGGAGCTCGCAGCATGGTGGCGCATGGTGAGTCAGCCTCAAAGACCAAAGTCTTTATAATATGTCAATAAAAATAACCGAAATGTGGGAATAACGAACGGTGGCTACTGCCCTTTAAGCATGGAAGACCGTAAACGCCGTGAATTTCTTATAACCATTAGTCTGTCTTTGTAGCAGATGGAGTACTCCGCTGAATGGCAAAATTCGCTTTAGTTTGCTCGTTCAGAGTGCTCAATAGATGGGTTTTTTAATGATATAACGTATGATGTTACTATTTACCGTTACTTATTACTAATAATAGTGGAACGATTATAGTTAACTCATAACATTACTTTTCAATAGACGCTTATAGTTACATTTCACCCAGTTGAGTTCGGTACGAAGCCATCTTGATTATGATTACTGTCATATCCATGTCAAATCTTGGGATTTTTATTTACAAAACCGACTAGGCGAAGGAAAAAAATAAAAGAACTTAGTAACTAAACTAAACTATATGAATGAAAATATGTACCTATATACCCATCATATCATTGTAATAATAATATACGCTCATATATAAGGTAAATCAACCATCTTTTGAACAAGATTTCAGACGTAATCATGGGATCTAGCCTCTAGTAGGTACTTATAACTCATAGAGATACGATGCTTTGTAGAAGGAACGATTTTTTAAGGCATTCTAACTAAAATAGGTTCGATTAACGTTTATGAATAAGTTCGCTTAGGTACGCAAAGAAGAAGTATATAATTACGTACCTATGCATCGTATCTCAATGATACATCCATAATTTAATTATATAAACGATTATGATTAATATAATCGTATCTCAATTTATGAACTTTTGGGTTTAGTTATGAATTTGAAATTTGTGAATGTTAGAACGAAACAAAACACATTTTATTATTTTAGTTTATAAAAAGTACACTATAAATTGTTATGTATTTTAAACGCTAAATTTAACAAACATTTCATCTAGATAACTAAATATTAATTCCTTAAACACTTATATGTTTAAACAAAACATGTCTGAATCTTCAGTGTCAGAGACGAAACCGAAAAACAATTTTTCACTCGAGGGCGCTTTATCACGCTGCCTGTCATCTGTCACGAAAAACATGAATTACGCGGGTTATGTGGCTTTGCCATGTGACGTGACAATGTTATTTTTATTGTTAATATCATGTTTGATACTAGGTAACATGATAATCCATCTAACGTTGTACCTAAAGACACCCTTCTTAATATCCGTGTGGTTATATAAAAAGTACGTAAGTACATCGCGCAACATAGTCGGTATAGGTAATCGAGTTCTCTAATATATACGCACAGACAACCTATTAAAATATACACACGTATCTTATGTCATTAAGAATAAGGACTGTGTATAGATATTTTTGAAAAGTTCTCTGTATTATCCGAAAACTCGCATGAAGGGCATTTTTTAAGAGCGGTTCTTAAATAGCCATGAATCAGTAATACTGTATTGTCGCCGTATTTGTTTTGCATGAGAATTTCGAAACTCAGAAATAATATTAATGTCAACATTTATAAATTTAGTGGTACCTAATTAAGTGAAGAGTAGGTAATTTAAAAAATAATAAAATAACACTGTTTTGTAAATAAACAATGTTGTCCGAAAAATCTTTTTAGATTGAACGATCTATTAGGGTACATAAGTGCCCAAATAGAAGATGTGCCCACCTATTATATTGTTATTATGTCTTATGTATTCTGTTGGTGTCCCGTATAACAAAGAGATAAATAAGCAGGAGATAGGAATAGACGCCCGACCTGGAACCATCTGTTTAATGGATGAAAAGTATTTCATATCGAATTTATTAAAAAATATTTCGCCTATGGGTATGGCAAAAAAAATCCTGGGCAGACTATGAATAGGTACATGAAAATTCAAAAATTATAGTTACATAAAATGCATACAAGTATTACACCTATGTTACTGTATCGACAGGTCGGGTAATATACTTGTCAATACGTTGTATGCCAGTAAAATCGATAGAGCTGGCAGTCTAGGCGGTGTGGCCGCTCGCATGCACCATTGAACCAAGTCTCTTCATATTTGATGATCCAAACATGTAACCTGTACATTGCAGGCTATGTTGCACATTTAGCAATGCGTCGTGATAAACTTCAAACGTAAAATGTTTTTTCACCAGTAGATAAATATCATTCGATATGGAAAATTATGGTTTTTAAAAAGGCTCTTAAATAGGCGAAATAATGTGCAAATATAATACCATATTCTTCACTGGGAATATGTAATATATGTACACTTTTTATCGACTCTGTCTTTTAAAATCTGAATGTAATGCCCTAGAAATGAAATGAAGGCTCGCTTACGCGGTTCGTGTGGAAGCGAATGTGCATAACCAGAAACTAATAGATTCTAAAGATTGCCAAGGTCTGTATTTACAATATCGCGTTCTTTATAATAATGAGCGCGCTGTACCTTGTTTCACTATAGAGAGGTATCTGTTATTGTTAATTCGTATGGCCTTTGTTAAACTGCGTCATCTACACGTGCTCACGTTTATCTAATAGGAGCTTTTTCATTGAGTTTATAGAGACTTCTCCATAATGAAACTAACATTGTATGGACTGGCACTTTTTATAGTTTATTAGTCCCTTAATTTTCTCACGGTACAAGTTGAAATGGGAAACATATGTCTCAAATTGATGACATTTGTCTCAGGATAATACAAAACTACCCGCTGCAGTTCTATAGTGTGTTCTGGCTTTAGCTTAGCAGAACAAGTGAGCACAATCACAGCAAATACAAAACTAATTTCAATATACACATTTGACGAAGCCTGCGTTGCGAATTGACGAAGCCTGCGTTGCGTTGCGGATATTTTTATGTACCTAAATAACGACGTTTTTATTTAGATTTCAATCTAATACACAACTAAGAGGGCTAATATAAGGAAGGCATCTCCTGTTAGAGGGCTAATATAATCCTAAAATTAGATCTAAAGATGTTCAGTAAACTGCAATTATGTTTAGATTCATTTCTAGGCTTGCCTAGAATGACAACGTCGAAACATTCAAACTTTAAAATAACATTTGTACAATTTTAATAGATTCGCTGAATTGGGGTTTTATAATTACAATTTGTTTTGAAACTTTACAGACAAAGTTGGATATTACTTATTATGTTTAATAAATCGGCGACAGCAGTAATAAATAATTCTTTTTACATTACCAGCAGACAAAACTTACTAAAAAACTTGGGAGATTTCCAGCTTTGTGTTATTTTTGCTACTTAAAGAATTTTATTTAAAGCCCAAAACATTTCACTGAAAATGGTGGTCACAATGATGGATTTCTCTATAAAATTCATGGTTACAGAGCGTATCTGTTCTGTTCAGCGGTTTCATAAAAAGTTGCGGCTACTAGTCAAATACGTACCTATATTATTGGCTGACTATTCATCGCCGCTTTCAAGAATGCAGTCGACGTCAAATATATGTTTACACTTTTTGACAAGAGAATAAGGTACAAAATGTACAATCCCTAGTATTATAAATGCGAAAATTTGGATGTTTAGATGTCTGGATGTTTGAATATTTGTTACCCAATCACGCTTAAACGGCTCAACCGATTTGGATGAAATTTTGCACGAAGATAGTTTATAGCCTGGATTAAAATATATGATTCATCCCGGCTCCACGCAGACGAAGACGCGGGCGGAAGCTAGTCTAATATACATATATTTTGCTGAACATAACGGCATGCAAGACCGTTGCAAAGAAAATTGCGTACGAAAGCTTACAATAAATCAATAATAATAATAATAAGCCCGCAGGGCAGCTTGTGGCGAGATGTTGGGGAGTAACGACCCCACGGACCCGAGTGCTCCCGAGAGTCGGCCAGGGCCTCTCCGGCGTGTCTTCGTCGGTCGGAGTGGAACCCCAAGGGGCCCCGCAAGACTCTCAGCTCTGACTTGCCTTCATTGGCCGTCCAGAGAGCAGTCGCCAGAGCTATATGCTCCAGGGGTGGAGGTTTTAAAGGGCATAACGCCACGAGTAACTTCGGAGAAAGCGCAGCATCACCTCTCGACACCCCTGAGCCGCTCCTGGCTGTCTTTATACTCCAGGCAAAATACGGTTTTGAAAAACATTAATTTATAATAGCGTTTTTTTTTGTTGATTTCATTTGAAAATGTTATTCTAAGATGATATATTCAAGAATCCGACAAACTTTCCACCCGGAAGTAATTATGTAGATTTCAATGAAGCATGCATTGTCTTTTTTTATACGATTTATCTTGAATATTATAGAGCAAATGTAAATAAACCAAAATAAAGACAAAAATATTTATTAATATTTTTTCTGACTTTTCAGAAGTTAGTTAATTTATCATTTTTTTGATGTCTGAAATTTTGTCGGATTTTGTCGCTGGGTAACTATTTAATTGATAATATATCCGTTACACATAAAAAGTAAGCTATTATAAATTATTTCCAAAATTGACATTTTTCCATACGAGTTGTCAGTTCATTTACTGGACTATTACCACGGCAATTTCAGAGGCCCATCTAATGAGCGTCTAGTCTGCCTCGGTAACTTTGTGCGCAACAATGTTATGGCACGTGTCCGGACCTCTTTGCAATAGCCCAGTTTCATAATCCACCCATATCTCATCACCATAGACCCAGTTCTCTATCCATATAACCCAAAATAGGCCCAACGCCGGGTCACGAGTATCTACTGAACCGATGTACCCGTGAATGGGTTCTAGCAGGTGTATTACATCACATTAAACTTCGTCTCCAAAGGAACTCTACGTGTTGGATCTATATCCCCACACACGCCATCCAAATGACCGGGAATTTTAATCGGAGATACATAATAATAATAAATACTCTTTATTGCATCACGACAAAGAGAGAAACATCTTAAAAAAACTGCTTTATAAATAATGATAACAACAGGCGGTCTTATCGCTTTAAAGCGATCTCTTCCAGACAACCTTTGTAGGTATAGCAGAATATATATAGCTTAATATAAATAATATAGCGAATATTAATATAGCTTATTATAATTGCGAAAGTTTGGATGTTTGTTACTCAATCACAGTTAGTAGTTTTTTTCAAATTCGAATAACTCGAGATGATTCGATCGCTAATAGACATGAATAGTTCGCGAATGAAGTACTTCACTTGGTGGCACTCTTTCGTTCACTAGTTCAGTTCGGATTCATATACTTCAATACTTCATATATCATTTAGAAAATTTATAGTTAATTCTGCCTATTGATCATTGAATATGATTCGATTCGATGATATGAGAGATTTAATGTTATTTTAATTTTAAATACGGCAAGTAACTCAATAGTTCATTGAAAGGCACGCGTACGACTGATATGATATACTCAATCTAATCTATCAATCTATATCAACTGATGTAGATGCACCTCTAGAGCTACTGAACTAAATTGAACTAGTGAACTAAAAGAGTGATATACTTCACAGCGAACGAAAGATGCATATCAATCTTTTCTTTTTATTGACACATTTTGCGCATGACTAAATCGCTAATTCGAATTGAATCAATCAACCGGATGGCATCGCTTCAGCTGCCGTACTCTTGATCCGAGTTGACTTGAATTTTCGTGCCTCCGCTACGCCGCTGTTACGCACGTGTCGATTCGAATCAAGTGTAGGTATTTACTGTAAGAATGCGAGTGGAAACGGCTAGTAGAAACGGCCCGCGAGTTGTGACTGAAGTTGAATTGACTTATAGATGATTTCCGAATTTACTGGTTTAGATCCTGACTTATTCGAATCGGGGCCCTGTCACTTGACCTACTAACTAATGTCCAAATGCTGTATAAGACCTATTGTTTCACTAGACCTAATGCATTTTTCTTCCAAACAGATAACATTTCGGGTTTTTTTTTATATCATCAAATAGAAGTTAGGTAGGTTTTTTTTTATCGTATGGCAAATACGTGTATTTAGAACCGTCAGATCTTCGAAAAGACAGTACGGTTGCCAGGTTGTTGCACTTTTAGCACCGCCCAGGGGTCACGTGTAGGGTAGCGGTGGGTAATTCCTACGGACGTGGTGCAATTTCGAACCCCTAGGTTAGGTTAGGTGCCGACCATTGTACCGAAAATTCTAGACAGTAAGAGAACCTGGGAAGCTATGACCTCCTTCTGCGAGTCCGTAATGGCACAGAAGGAGGCTGCGGAGAGAGAGCGGGAGAACGACCCTTCCGCTCCTCATATCCGCAGAAGGAGAGCGGTCGCTATGTGCATTTGCTCCCCCCGCTGTAGTGGTCTGGGTGGCAGGGTCGGGGGACCCTAGCCGTCCAATACGCCCACGGGATTGTAACATCCCGAAATTGTCCCGGGGCGCTCTCCCTGTTCGTGCCCGCACAAACGGGCCAGTCGCGAGGGTCAAAGTAGAATGCGTCAAGCTAACCTTGGCCCTCCTTGGCAGCGACTTGGTTGGACAATCGTTAGGGGTTTAGTGGGTAGTGTGGACTAGACCTGGTCCCACAAATCCGTGCATCAAAGCATTCCCCCAACTTAAAAAAAACCATGCATTATGTCTAATAAAACATTAGGTGAAATGAATAATTTAGGGCTAAAGTAGTTAGGTCTAATAAGGGAGAAGAGAACCATTCAAATCAGATAACTTGACTACTTAGCTCACTACTCGATGTAACATGCGTAAGAGGTTTTTTATTGTACGGTATTGAATTGTATTTCAGCCGATTATTCAGGCGGATCTCATTTTAGTTTGTTTATTTCACATCCTAATCGAATTTAAATTTTTTTTTTTATCGTTACCGACGGACCAAACTGAGGGTCAGGCCATAAACATACACTGGTAGCAAATGCAAAAGAAAACGTTAATATAATCGACACATGCCTACAGATTTATCCATAAAGTAGATTTAAAAGAATACTCATAAATGGCCCGTAAAGAAAACATAAAACCGAAGAGCTACTTTTAAAATTCTGTTTCTTAATGCATAATTTTCGTACGCTCATTTCCCTATCTTGTCACTGTTCTAAATTAAACCTAAAGTTGTGCGCAGTAAGGTGGTTTTTCGAGTTAGTGTTTTAAGTAAGATACTATTGAGTAAAAGTTATCAGTCGGTTTTTATTAGGGTAGTAAACCTTTTCCGTTATTGCATCCAAACACCTGAGATGCTGTCCTGCTACTGTTTTTTGCTTTAATAATCACAACAGTGGCGAACACGCAAACGGCCTAGCACGTTGCCGACCTTTTATTGATCTGAGGATTCACTGCGTCGAGACAAATGAATCACTCTAATACGGGTGTAGACTCAAAATGTTACTCCAAAAGAAAGAAGGCAAAAAACATGCCTACTGACGAAAATCCCATTCAGATATCTCAAAGAATTACGAAGCTTTAATATTGCTTATTAGAAAGCGCTCGCTGATGACAATCGTTTCATATGAAGGTGCGTTTGCGGAAAAGGGACGGAATATATACCCCCTCTTAAAACTTTGGACACTTATAACTTTGTTTTGTGTTGTGATTTAACCCCCTGCTTTACTTTCTTCTCCTTTTGACAATAAATTTAATCCTTTTTCGGGAAAATTCAACATTATTGGTTATTTTATTTGGTGTCTACACCCCAAACAGTGGGGGGTTTGCTAATCACAACGAATCCTCGGGGGCTGTGACCTTACTCATCACAGCACAATACAGGAACGTAACACCCATGCCTACTATAGCTAGACTGCTCAACTCAGTCCACGCCTGCGCGGCGCGCGGGTGCAGAGGTATGACGATAACGGGGCACAGGCGCCGTTATCGTCATACCGCAGCACTGGGACTGAGTTAAGCAGTCTAGCTATAGTGATTGATCACTGACACTGACAACTTTAAACACAATGGTGTTACTATGGTTACCTATTGATGTGCCATTAAAGATTAAAAATCCTTTAGAACTTACACGTACCTGTTTCGGAAAAAAAACGGTCCTTTGTATAAACTTATCTCGCTAGGACGCTAACAACATTATTTCAATGCAAGTTACATGGCGACCAGACGGAATACCTGTTCTCATTAAATGTCCACGAAAGCTGACTATAGAAAAAAAATCTTGCATTACCAACAAACAAAATCACGAAATTACTGGGAAAACAGAACTGTATTTTGAAAGTTTTTTGCATAAGTACTAATGTATCGAAGAATCTTAAGAGTCCGCAGTAAGCTCGGCCGAATTTCACCTTCCCATACCAACGGAGTTTCGTTCTCATATTAAAACTACGTGTTGGATTGTGACGAAACTTTGCATATACAATGACATGAGGTATATCTATGTCAGTAATTAGTTTATATGGTTCCAGTTAATAAAACAAACGAAATAAAGCATTAACAAGTTTTGTATGAACAAATTAAATTCGCTGTATTTTTTTTACTATGGTATCTGAAGCTACATAAACTAATTACAGACCTGGATATACCTCATATCATTTTACATGAAAAGTTTCGTTACAATCCAACACATGTAGTTTTAAAATGAGAACGAAACTCCGTTGGTATGGGAAGGTGAAATTCTCTATAAAAACGGCAAAAAAGAACATTTGTTGTATGGGAGCCCCCCTTGAATATGTATTTTATTTTATCTTTAGTATTTGTTGTTATATCGGCAACAGAAATACATAATTTGTGAAAATTTCAACTGTCTAGCTATCGCGGTTCTTGAGATACAGCCTGGTGACAGACAGACAGACGGACGGACAGACAGCGAAGTCTTAGTAATAGGGTCCCGTTTTTACCCTTTGGGTACGGAACCCTAAAAACTCCAAATGAAACATAATCTAATTAATTTCGACGATATAAAAACATACGAAAGTACTGGACTGGCGATGTCACGAGTTGTCAAAAGACAATGTCGAACCGCGTCCTGTTTGCTCTTATCACCCGCATACTAGGATTAAAACTGATTGTGTTAATTAAATAGTTTGGATACCTGCCAGCATGTTAAGCGTAAGTGTAACTTGTAGGTAAGTACCTACTGCGGGACTATTTTTGAGCACCGCTTCGTATCTGTTCTTTGTTGCATTACAAAATGTTTCACGCGCACCGATATCACTACTGTAGGAGTTGTTACTCAGATGGTAAAGACTTATTTATATATTTATCTTTTATTTATTTTATAACTTGCTAGATGAAAGCCTCGGGGGCCAAATCTTGACATCTTCGGTTTCTCTTCTATTTATAGACTTCCAGAGAGCTTCATTTGAACTCCGAACGTCTGCACAGTGCTGTCCAGCCAGCACTGTAGAGGTTGCGTAGACGACCTCTACACTACCGAGCATGGACCTATAATAATCAGGACAAGCTATGGTAATAATAATACCACGTCCGAGCGAGACGGTAGCATACAAATCTCGATAAGTGTGACAGAAAGGGAAATATCATTCGTTGTCCGTGTCATAGATCTACTTTTTTTATTTGCCACAACTGATTTAGTATGAACTTGTGGTAAATGGGCATTTTCACTTTTTGGGACACCTCCCGTTTTATGATGTCCCGCGTGTTCAATTTTTTTTACTCCATTAAGTACACTCGCGGACAAAGAATACGGGTCGGTAAAATACCGTCATATTTCCTAAAATAGTGCGTAAGAGGTTGTACAGTTAATCCTGTCATGATCTTTATTTAATTTTACATATAAACTGCTAATAACAGTAAAAAATATAACGTTACCAGGTTTAAATCGGACTCGTAAAAACCCATGAAAAAAAACAACGTTAACGGAGCGAGATATGCAAAAATCGTGATTTTTGGATATCGATATTTTTATGATAGGATCCAGGAAATTGCTAATATAGTTGGGTATCGTAAAGAATAGCATATTATGTAAATAAAACAAGTATTAAATATTTTAAAAAACTGATTGTAGTTATTTAATTTAGGGTGACCCGAAATATTTGACCGCGAGTGTATTATCTTTTCCCGAGTTTAATAATTTATACCCATAGAACACATATTTAACTAATGGTTTCGTCAATGGTTTTAGTTAAGATAAGCATAATGTAATTATAACATATTTTTTAAACAGCCAAGATACCGGTTTTTAACGTGTCCCACCCTAACTTTATGGTTTTGCAAGTCGCAACGTGCAATTTTTTTCTACTAAAGCTGTCGAGTTTAAATGTTACCTAGAATCTAAAGTCTTACGGGAGACATTAACAAAGTTATGAATTGATTAAAAAAAAAAATTGAACTGTTTATTTCAGAGAAAAAATAAATATGTTACATTTCCAGAGATAAAGGCTTAATCTGATCCTTGCTGCTTTTGAATTAAAAACAAAATTTAATAACATTGCTTGAAACTGATTCCACCTGACACGTCAGGTTTGTAACGATCAAAACTACATTGAAATTTCTACTAATCCACATTAAACTTTGGGAATGGCTACATTAATAACACGTGATCAGTCGGCAAACAATTTTAACCACTCACTTGCTTTCGGATTTTAAAAAAGGTAGCCTAAATTGCTTTCAATTTTTCTTTATCAAAGAAGTCCATACTTCACTTGGCAACCAGTGATCGATTTTCTTTAATAATATTAGCTTTTACATAATGTTCAATTATAGATGGAAATTGATAAGCTTGCAACTATTTTTTATAAATATAATAGTTTTATTATCTAAGATGAGTTCAGTGTTAAATTGTGATTGTAGATAAGTAGAAAAACGTGAAGTCAGGTTTGTAACGAATCGCTCCGTTACGTATAGGCTGACCGATAATGTTGCAAAACTGACGTCGATAGTAGGTATTACATGGGCGTTCCATTCGAAATCTCGATATCGTCTGTAACTTGAAAAAAAAACAGAAAGAAAATGTATTAACAACGCATGAGCTGAATACATACGTAGGGCGTTTTAACTTGATTTTTTATTGAAAGTTCGATCTTTTGGTCATGATACGAGATTTTATAAAAGAATTGACGATTATTAAACAAGTGTATTCAGTTGTAAGTATTAAGTACGTACAAGACTGATTATGTTTTTAAATAATTACCGCATTGTCCTATTATAATAAAACGAATTAATATAATATACAGTTTTCTCCTTACCTTACCGCATCATGTAACCCCAGCCTTAGAATTTTGAGCTTGTCAGTTTTGTAACTGTCCTACTTGCTAAGTTACTTTGTTTGGTCTCTATTTTGTTTTCTATACGCGTTTAACCCAAGGTTTATTTTTTATAGAGAACTACCTAAAAATATACAGTGTAATGCTAACATAGTTTTTTAAGCCCTAATTTTTATTATTATAATAACACCTTTACTTCCGTTCGTATGTGGTGCTGTGTATCTCCAAAAATGATAGAAAAAATTACTAATTACACACTTCTCTGTAAATACTTAAATAAGCAAGCGAAACCGTGGGTTAAAATATGGCCTGTCAATCCTGTTGTCGGGTTCGAATCCTGGTAAGGGCATTTATTTGTGTGATGAGCACGAATATTTGTTCCTGAGTCATGGATGTTTTCTATGTATTTAAGTATTTATTTATCTATATAAGTATGTTTATCGTCGTCTAGTACCCATAGTACAAGCTTTGCTTAGTTTGGGCCTAGATCGATTTGTGTAAGATTGTACCCTAATATTTATTTATTTATTTTATTTTATTAATCCCGAAGATCCATACAGGTGAAACACTTTCCGAAATCGGATTGGTAGTTATTGAGATCCTTACTTACAAAGCCACACCCATAAAGTTACCTTCTTACTTACAAACTTTACATATTTAGTTTGGATTGTCGTTACATTTATTTTTATTTTGGCAGCTCTCTGTCTAATGTAGGTACCTACATATTCATGAATCTTCTTTGCGCTGCCTCCAAACGCACGTTTTCCATTTCTAAACGAGCCAGTAGCAACAGAAATTAAAACACTTCATAAAAAATATAAATCCCTACGTAAGAACACATACCAATTACACGCCTGTCAAATGCAGTGACGTCACGTTGACAGCTCGTCATGAGACTACGGTTGGTACGCGGATAACGGGGAATAAACCTAGAAACGATGGAGATAAGGTTGGTTTTTGGATGGTGGTGGTTTTGAATTGGGTTAGGTTTTGAAGGTAGCCTATATTGCGGTCGGTAGCAGAATGCGAAGTTGTTAAATAGTGTGGTGTGCGGGTTGGTCTTGAAATAAGTTGGGCTGAAAGCGTTAATGTAAGGATTTAAATTAGTACTCTTACCATTTTTAGGGATTCTATGTCGTTTTTATTATAATTTGGACAGTTATTATAATCTGACATTGGTATGTTTAACTGAAAAATAAAATAAAATGATGTCTTATCAGTTTTAACAGAATGTATGCACTTGAACAGGTTGCAACGTAAAAATGGAAGTGGGCGGGACACGTCGCGAGAATAAACGATGGCAGATGGAGTCACCAAGTCATACACTGGCATACTGTACATCGAAGGAACCCGGCGACGAGGACGCCCTCTGCAAAGATGGAAAGACGATGTTACAGCAATAGCGGGCAACCTCTGGACTCGACAAGCTCAAGACAGGAACAAATGGTGTAACAGTGTAACAGCCAAGTCAGCAATTCTGGGCTGAGGCGTCACGGCACGGGACCTGCGGCGCTGCGCGGGGGCAGGCGCAGCTGCGCGGGGGCAGAGGTCGCGAGGACTCCATCCATTGATCATTCGGGTTCGGTGATTAGGACGTGGTGGTAGCTAGTGGTGTAGTTCGGGTAGTTACATTGTGTTACTTTGTAATCGTACTAGTTTTCTTCTATTAAGGAGGCCTTCATCCCGAGATAGATGATCCCCATATAATCAGCATACCATTTATAATTATAGTAAATGTAATAATAATTGCATGGCTGTTTTAAAATAGTTAATAGTAAAAATAAAACTAAAACCCGAAATTAATTACGTGGCACTGTAACACTAGTGACTAGATCTCAATGCTTCTTAATGTAATAAAATGAAATACTTACGAGTTTACTTATACAATGCTAAATAATAATATTATCTATATTATACACCATTGATTCAATTGTCCTTAGTAAAAGTAAATAGAGAATGCGAAAGTATGTGTAATGTAATATTAAAATGTAACATTAAGAATTAAAAGAGTAAGATAAAGAATAAACAGTAAAAACATTTATATGACATTACAGTTTAACAACCAATGCGTCACAAAACTTAGACTATTATATTTCTCAATACTAAATAACAAACAAATTATATTGGAACAGTAGATAGAGAACAAATATACATATTCACATACAAAAGGCTAACATAAACATGTATTTATAATTATCAAAATAAAGATAAGATAGGTGTACATATTAACTTACCTTACGAATCATCATCATCATCATATTCATATCAGCCGAAAGACGTCCACTGCTGGACATAGGCCTCCCCCAAAGAGTGCCACAATGACCGGTCCCGCGCCACCCGCATCCAGCGGACTCCCGCGACCTTTACCAGGTCATCAGTCCACTTTGTGGGGGGCCTACCCACGCTGCGCCTTCCGGTACGTGGTCGCCACTCGAGAACCTTTCCGCCCCAACGGCCCACCTTACGAATGCAATAGGTTGATTAATATATATATTTTTTAATTTAACCATGTTATTTCTGTAATTATGGGAAATAAAGGCTATTTTATTTTTATTTATTTTTATTGTATGTCAATACTTGTGTTTAAAGAAGCAGCTCCTTCCATCCGAATTTAAATATACTTGAGATTATTTCAGTTGGCCGAGTTGCATCAAAGTAGTCCATTCAAAATGCAACTCTACCACCCAAGATTGAAGATTCCAATTTCAGTGTCAGTTTTATAATAGTCAGCCACTTTAAATAATCTGAACCGTACGCAGTCTGTGGGATACACAAATGTTTATACTTAATTAAATAAATTGGGCTTCGGGAAATTAAAAAAACCGGCCAAGTGCGAGTCGGACTCGCGCACGAAGGGTTCCGTATCATTATCTATAAAAACAGCAAAAAATAAAGTTTGTGGCATGGGAGCCCCCCTTAAATATTTATTTTATTTTGTTTTTAGCCTATTAGTTGTTATAGCGGCATCAGGAATACATAATTTGTGAAAATGTCAACTGTCTAGCTATAGCCGTTCTTGAGATACAGCCTGGTGACAGACAGACGGATAGACAGCGATGTCTTATTAATAGGGTCCCGTTTTTACCCTTTGGGTACGGAACCCTAAAAATGCTGTTGAGATTTTAACTAAACATTTCATAAAAATATATATCTTATACATACATCATTCCAGCATAAATTCATAAAATTATTTATCTACGCACATTAGTGCTCCAGAATGCGTTCAGAAACCGTAAGAAATAACCAGCATTATTACACTCGATTTTTAACCGACTTCAAAAAAGGGAGGAGGTTTCTCAAGTCGACCGTATATATATATATATATATTTTTTATGTATGTCCGCGGATGACTTCGTCGTTTATGAACCGATTTTGATTATTCTTTTTTTGTTGGAAAGGGAGTATGCCAAGGGTGGTCCCATGGTAAGGAAACCAGGATCTGACGGTGGAATCCTGAAGAAATTGAGGGAAACTCTCGAAAAAATTGTCTTTCCGACTAGTGTGTTCCTTAATATTATTCAATATAAAGAATTTTAAATATACCTATTATTTTCCCTAATAATCAACGCATTTGCTCTCGGAAATCAGTTCATGTGGTAAATTGGAAAATAAATGTGGAAATGTTCTCGTGGCTTGGCGGAGTACTAAATTGAAGTCGGTTAAAACTTTGTTTTTAAAGTAAATTAAGGTAAGGTGGGGGAAGATAAAAAAAGGGGAAAGACTAAAAGTCTCACATGACTCCCTATTTGGTTAATTTTTTTTAGTGCTGGTATCATCCTTTAAGCCGCCATTTTGTTAAGATCCGCCGCTCAGTCGCCAGTGACCGCTTGGAGTAAGTAGACGCGTGTGTTGTGCTGTTTTGTGAAGGTCAGCATTTCGTGGTGAATTCGTCGATTTTCAATCTTACCCCGTGTTTTATAACTTGATCAATAAGCGGAGAATAAATGTTCGGATTGACTATTTATGCGTTATTTGAGATTTTGATTTTATTTACTAGTGCTAGGTGTAGCTATTAATCATATATTGAGATTTACGAGAAGTTTCCATCTTTACCCAGCCAATTTCGATGGGGTAACATTGAAATAGTAATGTTTCAATCTTCCCCCTTTTTGAAAGTCATAGAAAAACAGACATATTCTCAAACTTTGCATTAAAAAAAATACTTAACGTAAGGTTTATTTACTGACCTAATGACGATAAGATATGTAAATAGTAACTAAGAAGTATAGATTAAACCTGTTAAGTACAGTAAAAGTCCCTTGGCGACCATTATTGTCGCCCAGGGACATATATTATGTATATCTGCTGGTTTAGGTACTCATATAAGTCGTAAGCTTATACAATTTATGAGTGGGGCCGTAAATATAAATCTATATATCTGTTTATTTAGGTACTCGTGTAAGTAGTAAACTTTTAATTTTTTTGAATAGGGAGGTAATTATATAAGTATGAATTTGTTTATTTCGGTACTCATATAAGTCTTAAACGTATATTCATAATGATCTTCTTAATATAAAAACATATGTTTGGTTTTTTATACGAAGAATATTTAATAAAAAGTTTGAGTACCACTGTCCTTCTCCCTGTAAAGCGGGGTAAGAGTAAAATATATTTTTTTTTAAATGCAGTTTTTTCGTTACCTATCAGGAATATTTAAACAAAAATCATCTGTATCTGTTAGGCGTAAGGAATTCTATAGAATAACGAGCAACAGTAACCGTTTGCATTCATTCAAAAGCCTTTAGATACTATGTCAATCTTACCCCTCGACCATTCCATCTTAACCCGTGTATTTTAAGACAAAAATATATTTTATTTTATTATTTTCATACGTTAGAATAGGCGTAGCCGAGTTTTGTCGACAGCTTAGAAAAATATAGTCCTTGCTCATAACTTCCAATTTATACAATTGAAAGGAAGTCAATAGTTTTTTATTTTACAATGGTTTTACCACAACACTATCCAACTCATCAAAAAACCATTCAATCTTCCCCCACCTTACCTTATACTATGAGAACTTTCTTGTCTGTGGTAGTAGGTAAAATGTTATTACAGTACAGATTTTTGTAAGGTTATGAGTTTAAATTTGGAACAGCTGTCAAAACTCATATGGGTCTCTATTCTAATAGTATTTATAGATATTAAAACAGTTATCGATGCGAAACGTCAATTCAGTATGTTTTTTTAATATAAACCGCACGATATATGATCTCGAGTATCATGAGAATAGGGACTTATTCTTTTGTCTATGTTTTAAAGAAACACTCTCGACGTAGGATCGAATTGCCGCTATTAAGTACTGTTGTCATTTCTTTGTTGGTTTTTTGTTGTTACGAAAGTAGAATTGTGAAAAGTTGCTTGTAACTCACATTTTAGTTGAAAATATGAGTAGTAGTGACTCCGAGAACGATATGCACACTCCGCCGGATATCGTTAATGCAGTCACGATTGTAACAAAGGTATTTTACAGGTAGCACTAAAATAGCAATGCAGGTCATTTTCCTACGGCTTCTGAACCCATCTTAGAGTACTTATGATATGTGTGTAGATAAAGTAGTGTATGAAACTGCACATAATTTGGCCTTAAAACACTCGTTTGATTCTATTAATGAAACTCGGTGACGCTCGTTTCATAAAACCACACTCGTGCTGAGGCCTCTGATTATGTATCAGTTGCATAAACTATTATTACTTAGTGCATTACAAGATTTCTACTCGCTCTCCTTTTATATTATGGTGTTTCTTTTTATATGGCACTGACTTGGAATATTTCATGCTTTCACAACAATCGCATAACAAACCACTAACAACTATGGAATTTTCCTTTACTAAAGTAGGTTAGGTTAAAAAGTCTGGCATGAACAAGCACTCAAATTACCCCGCTCTTAACTGGGGAACCCTAGCCGACGGAACCCAACGCACAGGCCAGAGACAGTTTCCTAAATAATCTAGACAGAGTTGCAATTAGAGTCACCATAAATGCAGTGGGAGCTGGGACTTTAACACATTTTTCCATAAAACACCCTGCTAAGTTCAGAATCAATGGAAAGTAAAGTGATGAGCTAATTTTACTGTGATTTTATTGAACGAGCGAGTCAAGCGAACGAAGTTCTTTGTTTCAGCTTGTGGTAAAAAAATTGGTATGTCCGCCGTCTGTCTGGATGGTCTCCCCTACAGGTCGCATTTCTCAACCGATTCTCGTGAAGTTTTGTGAGCAGGTTCAATAATTATATCGTATTTTTATAATTTTAGTTTCTCGACATTAAAAAAATATTTTATTTTTAAGGCAGGCTTGCGAGTTCAACTGCTCACAGTGTGTGATATAAAGTACCGCAGAAAATATTCAAAAATACACTTAATAAAATATCTATCTCCTTTTTAAAATTAGATTTGTAATTGTTTAATTCTTTAATTAGAAAACTTTCTAACCACATTCGTCAGATTTCATAAATCTGCCTATAACTGAGGACTACAAATATACTAGTTTATTGTATGTATGCTCTTTATTGTACATGGAATAGAACACAACAACAGAACGATTATTACAAGAACAAATAACACATGTACAAAAGGCGAACTTATCCCTGAGAGGGATTTCTTGCAGCTAACCTTTGAGCAATTGAGTGGAGATTAGATATAGGCAAACCGAGACACATGTACAAAACGATAAAAAAGAAAAATAAAAAGAAATTGATCCTGGATTAATATACAACTATTAAATAAATAGTATATTAAAGAATTAAAGTTTGTGATTAAGTAACTTTCTGAGTTTGCATACTTGTATGCAGGGGAAAAACTTATTCCAATAAGTTTTTATTTTATTTAACTAGTTTATAGAATGAACCTCCGGGACGTACAAACCTATATTTTATCCATCTGCTCTACCTCAAAGAATACTTTTTGTAATACGTAGCTGAGCCGCTTGGTCAGCTATTATTTACTTATTATTTAAAGAACATATATGAAAAAAAATGTCATGAAATAAATTTTTGTCATTCACTTTGGCACAAAAGTGACCAAGACGGATTGATTTGATTGCTCAGGGGGTTAGTAGCGTCGGGCCATGTATGCCTGTGGTCGCTAGTACAAAACCAGCTCTGAAATTTTTT
This sequence comes from Epinotia bilunana, assembly GCA_947049275.1. NCBI lineage: Eukaryota > Metazoa > Arthropoda > Insecta > Lepidoptera > Tortricidae > Epinotia > Epinotia bilunana. The sequence goes on along the minus strand of OX346275.1, from coordinate 7,108,667 downwards.
TTTTCTTTTCTTTTGTAATACCTAAAAGAGTACTTAGCTAATTGAGAATATTGAGATCGTTTATTCTGAACATAGTGATGTAAAAACAAAGCATACATACATATAGTGCATACAGCTCTAAAAGGAGACATATCCCATTTTCTCAGATCGCCTGCCTGGCCACCCGACCCACTAGGCAAACTGCCAAATAATATTAAGATTTCCCTTCACCCAGACATCTCAATAATAAAACGCGTGTGAAAGCTCTGTTTTTCCAACCAAGGAGCTTAAAAGCCCTGTCATTCAGTGTTGACCTTTAATCCATCTTCTAGACTTGCAAAACTTAAGTCGACTTTAAAACACTTTTCTTCTTTAAATTGTTTTAAAAGTTTAAACGCGAAAAAACTGTGCTTGAATTCTTTGAGGGCCGAAGGGCTATAAAAGACTAAAATCTTTGATTTCTTCGAGAGTACTTTCCTTGGTAAGAATTTAAATATGATAATTCACAATCGTACCAACTCACATTTGCAAAGTAGATATTTACTATTATCGTATTATCTCTATATTTCCAGGTGATATCCATATCCACACCCACCCTCGAAAAATTCTTATATGTTATGTTCTTAAGGCTCTATTAGTCTAATAGAGACTCAGGAGCTCTGCCAATCTAACTCACCACCAGGAACACAACTCTACATACTTACAGAGCCATTCGTGGTGTTATTATAGGTAAGGTGGAAGTACTTCCCCACTTGAGCTGCTCCAAATATGAGATGCGGATGTACCACACCTCTCTTAATAAAAACCTCTTTCAGGAAAGTATGGCTTTAATATTCCTTTAAAAACGAAAACTATTTATTTAATTACACAAATATACCTACAATTAGTTTAATTAGTTCTATAGTTTTATACTTACTAAAAAAATGCCTATTTTCATATTTTTAACAGATAAATAACCAAAATGTAAAATAAATTCCAACAGTACCACTGACATTGCGTCAATGGCTAGGGGTGCTAAACCCGGCCCTCAAGGGCGCGAGTGCGACCGACAGTTTTACAGCCCTGCCAAAAGAATAGCGCATTTATTATTTTTATTTGCTGGCAGCCCGTGTTTTCGCTTTTTTCGGTCCAGTGATGTCTTGTATTGGATTGAAACATTTTCAGGACGCAAAATTTACTGTATTTGCGTGAGTTGGTACATACCCAACTAAAGGCAATAATATAAAGTACCGACCGTATTATGCGGTCAAATTGTGACGACATTTCAAATTATAATGGCCTTTCATAAACGTTCATCACTTTATTTACGTCTAGAGCTTTTAGAAAGGGACAAAATACTGCCCCGACGAGGATAAAATTGGAGGTGAATCACCATCAAAAACTAAAGAGCCGGGCTCTTGTCGGTGAAGTAATCGCCATTCTCAAATCAAATTAAGAACGAGAGAACTAGACTTATTTTTTCTGTCCTCTAATAAAAACTATTACTCTATCGAGTCCAGTTTAAAAGAGTGCAACAATCACAGAAACATATAACGGTCATCAAAAAATATATGTACACTTACACCTCATTCCTTTGTTCTTCTTCTTATTTAAGAGCTAAGCTCTTGTCAGTGTAGCTAAAAGCAGGCCCTCCATATACTCCCATCCCAGGCAACCTCTTTGACAATCTCGATACGTTCTAACATCAACTCTTTTTCTGCACGGCTATCACTCGACAGCGCACTATCCGTCTCTCTCTTATTAGAATACTTAGAACAAGAGGTATCTGAGATGCTATATGTAGTTTATTCTAGGTCTTCCTCTTCCTCGCTTCCCCTTCACTTCGCTTCATTCCTTAGTTATAAAGCGAAAATTGCATACATATCGTATATACGGTTTCATATTAGGTTGTCTCGAAGAGAGCGCTCATCAAAGATGATATCGCCTGTTCTTTACCTTATTTTATGTTCTGTATTAGCTTTACATTATTTGTGGCATTTGCACGAATATTTGTTCCTGAGTGAAGCTAAAATTAAATACTTTGAACTAAAACTTTACATAATTACAAAACAATCGATATAAGTATGTTCATCGTTGTAGTACCCACAGTACAAGCTTTGCTTAGTTTGGGACTAGGTCGATTTGTGTAAGATTGTCCGCAAGTATTTATTTATTTAAAGAGTACCATACTTTTACAACACCCACGGGAATGGTGATATTCTAACCCGACACCACACGGGCAACCGGGGTCGACTAAGGCAGCAGGGTTGAAGTGTGTTGTGGGCGATGGGCTAGCAACCTATCACTGCAATATCACATTTTGTCGATCTTTTTTATACCCACATTTATGCTAAAAGTGGCGCTGGAACATAAGTTTCATGTGCTCTGCCTATACCCCTTTTGGGAATAAAGGCGTGAATGTATGTATGTATGTATGTAGTACTCATCATCATCATCATCATATCAGCCGAAAGACGTCCACTGCTGGACATAGGCCTCCCCCAAAGAGTGCCACAATGACCGGTCCTGCGCCACCCGCATCCAGCGGACTCCCGCGACCTTTACCAGGTCATCAGTCCACCTTGTGGGGGGCCTACCCACGCTGCGCCTTCCGGTACGTGGTCGCCACTCGAGAACCTTTCCGCCCCAACGGTCATCGGCCATCGGTTCTATGTAGTACTATACTGATATAATTACTGTGTATCTTCGACCTCAACTACACCTTCCTAAGCATAATACATCAGCTTTTCCTTCATAATTATTTCCTCCAGGTAACCTTAAGATTAAAGCCTGCTTTTGAGATAAGTACTTGCAGTATCCAGCCATGTAGCTTGTTATCTCATCTTGCGGTATCTAGGTTATCCGGCTATAGCAACTACCTGTTTAATAAGTAGGGTTAGCATAGAATAGAATAAAATTTTCAGTTGAATAGCTATTCAGAATAGGTAATAATATTCAGATTAAAATTAATAACAGTACCTGATAAAGTAAAGAAGAATCAGTGTACTACCTATGCGGTTGAAAATATAAGATTTTTGCTATTCATTAATTTTGTTTCCAAGTTCGCTACTGCCTAAATACATATTAAGAATACGAGTATCTATTGTGATTGAGAGTCCCTTATTTTACCGACACACGTTTCACCGTATGCATTGTTTCGCCGAGTTTTAGTAAAAAAAAAAACAGAAACCGTTAAAGGTAATTGTGTCGAACACATTAAGTTAGATTAGGTTTGTTTTATAATGTAGTAGTGTTGTGTTCCTGGAGGTGAGCAAGGTCGCCAGAGCTCCCGAGGATGCGTTGTGTTGAGAACGAGGGAATTTGTTCCTTCAGCTGTCAACACGGCGAATCCTCGAACATATCAACGGTCGGCAACGCCCATGTTACTCCTTTGGAGTTGCATGCGTCTATAGGCTGTGGGGTCCGCTTACCATCAGGCGGGCCGTACGCTTGTTTGCCACCGTCGTTGTATAAAAAAAATCGTAAAAAAAAAGTTTTCGCTGAAATATCAAATCGGCGAAACATTCATTTGAAAGAGCGTTTGTCGGTAAACAATGGTAAACTATTTTGACTATATATTTTATTGCCTGTCAGAAACTTAAAATTGGTATAGGCCTCCTCACAATGCTTTCGTCCATCGATAAGCTAGTAGTAAGAGTCAAATGATATTCCGATAACATTCCAAAAAAGCGTTTTTAAAGCCGTAGAATTGAACACCTACCACTGCAGTAGCCATAGTAGGTACCACCTATCATGGCTACTTAACCCATTCGACGCCAAGCAACGCTACGTGTGCTACGCCGTAGCGCGTAGCAGCGATTTTCCGCATTATAGAGGAAATAGCTCGTAAGGGCATGTACCCGCATCCAGCGGACTTATCAGTTCATTAGTTAACTATACAATCATTGTATCGTGTTTACTACTGAGCGCGGCGCCAGTCTGTGAGACTCATATGCGAGTGCTCATATTGGCTTTGAGTGGGTTAAATATCACCTTAATTCATATCTATTACATAATATGTAAGTTCTAAGTCAGGACGTAAAACCCCATGCCATTTGTTCTTTATTGCACAACTCACACAAGCAAAGCGGTTAAAAACAGAAACAAAACAATAACATGTAGGTAGAGGTCGAAAACAGGCGGTCTTATCGCTGAAGAGCGATCTTATCCAGACTACTTTTTACCTTACCTGTACTTAGGCTAGTATGTATTTTAGAAGTTCAAAGTCGACCTTCTCTGTAGACTCTACAAGAAATTTCAAATCCTTATACATTTTCCAAAGCGCATGTTGTGAGCGATTTATCTTTGTCTTTGCATCTAGGACACACTTTTTCAAAAATCCTATTTCATTTTTGCCGCTCCTGGAATCCAAACCTTACCGCACTCCATTTTAAGTCGGGACTTGTATAATGAATAAAGTTGAGATAAGCCTTTTGACACCGCTGGACATTCAGCTCGTGGCTCTATGTTCGTATGTTGACAAATTAAAATCCTCGTATACACTTGGTTTTTTGTTCTAGAGTCCCCTCTTCCTGATACGCAAGTGTTCCCATTTGACGAATGTCGTTAATGGATTCCTATGCTTTTACTGAAGTCACTAACAAGATTGCTCCAATTCCACCCCTTGCTGGCTGGGACGGAATATATACATACGTATATAATTATGCACAATTTCGGCTTTTCATTATTACCTATTAGGATTATTATCCCCCATTAAACATGTCAATTTCGATCAAAGTTAGAACACTCACGTTAAAACCACACGTATTTCCATTCGCCGCAAATGTGACAGGATTCTAACGCTGGTAAAGAACCGATGACAAAGCTATAAAGGAATTCAGTCAAGCATCCAAAGAGATTCGGTTGAGAAAATTTTCATACGCGGACTTTGGATAAACTTAAACAGAACTTTAACAAAAATTTAACGAAAATTCATTATTGGTTGATTAGGGCAAGTACAAGCAATGCTTTCACGACATCCGTTGGGATCATGAGAGTGTGTTGAAGACTTATGTAGATTAGGTCAGGATTTTTTTTTATATAATATTTATTGAAAGAAAATGAGTTTTTTAATGGGATCTTCTGGACAGTCATAACATGAATTTTGTTCAAGATCGAATAAGTTCAAGTTTGAATATATTGCGATGATCAAAAAGTTTCGTCTCTCCGGAATATGCCTCCCGAAGCTTCGGCGTGACGTCACTTAGCAAAAGAAGTTATTCCAACATAAGCCATAATCGATAACTAAATTTCTGCCCCTCCAAGTTGGAGGACAAATCGGTCCTTTTCAATATCGCCCTTTAATACCGATTGGGTGTGCAAACCATTATTTTAGGGCAACTATGGTATTGACATCTTAAGGCTTAAGGGCCTAAATACACACTTACTTAAGTGATTTGTGGTAGTCGCATCCTAAGAATTGATTTTTGTCACATCATAACATCCGTATGACCTAAATTGGCATTGAATATGAATTCAATACAGCTGACTTTTATCAGATGCTTTATTCTTCACAGTCATTAATTCTTCACAATCTTGTTTCTTCCTATTAGCGATTCTGCACTATGAATTCCACACAGCTGAATTTTATCACATACGTTATTCTTCATACTCATTAATTTTTCACAATCTTGTTTCTTCCTATTCGCGATTCTACACAATATGAATTCCACGCAGCTGAATTGTATCACAGGCGTTATGCTTCACAGTCATTATTTCTTCATAATCTTGTTTCTTCCTATTAGCGATTCTGCACAAAATGAATTCCACACAGCTGCATTTTATCACATGCGTTATTCTTCACACTCATTAATTCTTCACAATCTTGTTTCTTCCTGTTCGCGATTCTACACAATATGAATTCCTTGCAGCTGAATTTTATCACAGGCTTTATGCTTCACAGTCATTATTTCTTCACAATCTTGTTTCTTCCTATTCGCGATTCTGCACAATATGAATTCCACGCAACCGAATTAAATCACAGGCGTTATTCTTCACACAATAATATTTTTATACAATCTTCGCAACTCTTATCAACGTGGTATTAGACAACTGCATTTAACCATTATTATTTATATTCGCTGTGTGCGATTTACACAAGCATACAATCGATTTATTTTACTAGGCTTAATCAATCATAATCGTTTATTACGATAATCGATTTCAGCTAGTCATAGAATCGTAGTGTGCTCAATTTTTTTGGCCGACTACGGCAGAGCCGAAGGGGATGGATATGTTTTTAGCAGTGTATTTGTTTAAGATACTGAACTGATTTTGATAAATGTGGTGTCAATTGATTTGAAATATTCTCCGGGTGACTTTCCTTTTCCGTATTCGGGTAACAGTCTTTTGCACTGTTTATGCTTGTTACGAGTATATTTTGTATGGACTCTCACTTATCCCTAATCAATGTGTAAATAGGCCCTGATTTAGTTCTTTAGGGTATATGCGACAAATGTTCAAGCTAAATCTATCGGCAACTTCAAATCTCTTCTTAAAGAACATTATTTGTCCTTCCCCTAACCCTGACTGTCCTACTATTATTATTATTGGCTGACTGTTTGTTTTATATATTTTTATTTGTGTTATTTGTATATATGTATGATTGTGTATGTATGTTTTTATATAGAGCTATTTATGTACGTGCATTAATATAATTATTTTGATTTTTGGCTTATTGTAATCTCTGCACCACCTACTACATAATCTAGTTTTATCTCTTTCTCCGATACCCAAAGGTTGTCTGGAAGAGATCGCTCTTCAGCGATAAGACCGCCTGTTGTCTACCTCTACCTACATGTTATTGTATTGTTTTTCTTTTTAACTGCTTTGTTTGTGTGAGGTGTGCAATAAAGAGTATTTGTATTGTTGTATTGTATTGTTCTTTATTTGAGTTTAGTTGCGCGTGCCTTCACAGGGTTCTTCTTTAGTTCTGTACTGAAATGTGTTACAGTATTCTGTGCTGAATGACGAATGTGGTGATTAGTTTTGGTGTAGAATTCCATTTTGTGCACAATTTTTAATATCAAAAAACATTTTTGTGTAAAAAACGAATATGGCGAACTTTGGTTTTGAAAAATTGCATTCGTGAAGAACTGCGACAACGAATTAGCTTTTTATTGTGTAAAGCTAATAATCCCGTCGTTATCAGCCTTCCACCTATTTACTTAATATTTTAATGAAATGGCACTCATTTGCCGTCCGCTAATGAGCCGACCTATTTCTTGGCAAATTGAACGATTACGGGTTAAATCGCCCGATTATTGGCTCGAAATATTGCCCGCCCGGGGTATTCATTAACGCCAATTTTAATTAGAAGTGATTCGTTACATGACACTGACACGCAAATTGATTGTTAATCGTATAATATCCGTGAAAAACATTGTTATTACGTACCCGATAACGCAAAAAATATCAGAACACGCAATGATGTAGTATAAGAAAGAGGTAGATACGTTGTATATACGAATTCCGTGTTTAAGAGGGAAGCAGCTCGCGACTGACAATGGGTACTTTTTTGACCAAATTTCCATTTCGGGAGAAAACAGTTTCCACTAACTGAATCTTAACAAATAACTTTGATTTTGATGTCGATCGCTTCAGCATAATATATACCAGGTTATAGGTATGCTTTAAAAATAATAAAGTTTTTGAGGTGCCTATTTGTTTGCAAATTTTTAGTCACTTTCATTGTGTCAATAACGTACTAAAAAGTCATTGAGATTGGATATTTAGAAGTTGAAAAACATTTTCTCTTTTTTTATGGACTAGTACAACTGCCAACACAGTTAACTGACCATCTTGCATTTAAATATATTGAAACTTATTACAATGCACATAAAGTGCACGGATGGTCAGTTGACTGTATTGGCAATGGTAAGTAGTATTCCAAAGGTATTCTTCCCCCTTCAAAATGGCCACCAAATCTGACTTTTACGACACCCACGGGAAGAAAGGGGGTGGTGAAATTCTAACCCGACACCACACGAGACCTAAAAAAATCTAAAATAAGAAAATTATAAAACTAAAAAAAATATGATGTACATTATACCATGCAAACTTCCACCGAAAATTGGTTCGAACGAGATCTAGTAAGTAGTTTTTTTTTAATACGTCATAAATCGTAAACCGCAATTTACCTTTAATTCAACGGATAATGGTACGAAACCTTTTGTGCGCGGGTCCGACTCACACTTGGCCGGTTTTTTATATTACATCATTGAGAACACGCAATAATTACATTCCTAATTCAAGTACGCTTGGTCTTGCGTATCATCCTCCATTTTTCATCTCTTTGGGGAATTACCTATTCGTTTTAATCCAGGGGGCTAGCCCAACTAGCGTTGCGACACGACTCAATACGAGAAAATCTAGGTTACTCTTTCTAATTTGCACAGTGCGAGTGTGATAGGAGTCAAAGTGTCGCGCGCGACGCGATTGGGCATTAAGTTGCCAGACGAACAGGTTATAAATTACGAGTATGTCACATTTGTTTCACCGATTTTAGTAACATGCAACCAACCATCTAACCTACTGGTAAACATCCTTCTTCTCCTTATTTAAGAGCTAAGCTCTTGTCGGTGTAGCTCAAAGTAGGCCATCTACTCCGATCCTAGGCAACCTCTTTGACATCTCGATACGACCTAACATCAACTCTTTTTTGAGCTGCTCTATGTAGTTTGTTCTGTTCTAGGTCTTCCTCTTCCTCTCCAGTAAACATACAATCTTTCGTATATATAATCATAATATAAATGTGAAAGTATGAATGTTTGTATTCTTCTTCCTTCGTGTCGAGGTTCTTGAAATAAAAGATGCCCAATGCCTCTTTTACATGTATATAGGTACTTGTTTGCGCGCCTTGTGCAACGAATGAAATCATAAGATGTATTTCCACCAGAATTATTATCCATGTTTAAATTATGTTGTAGGTACGACTAACGCTAAACAATTCAATAAATCGGTCTAATATTTCATAAGCCATGATCAAAGCGCTCAAAATAACTTAACGCTATGAGCTAGGAAGGTCGTGGCATGCATTAGACCTTATCTGTAATATATTTCTGTCTCACATTATGCTTGCAACCATGCCCTCCAAGGTCTTAGTTAGGCGGTCACCACACTGCAACCGCATCCCGCTGCGGCGTGCGGAGCCGCGTACAAAGTTCCCCGGACGGAGGTGCGGTGCGCAGTGTGAAGCACCATGCGGAATTTATATACAAGCTGAGCTACTGACATACAAGGTTGCGAACCGTCGCTCCGAACGCCGCAGCGGGATGCGCCGGCAGTTTCATATATACAAATTTTCGTACCTTAGTTCTATATAAGAATAAGACTGTATACTTATTTAAAGTGGCGACTATACGATACGACTTTTATTTGAAGAAGCGTGTGAGTAAGGTCTTTTCGTGTTAGAAGTGAATTTCACTGAATGAAATGTAAAAGAACTTTTACAGTTTTTGTCTTTAAAAAGAGGGCAATAGTTCTTCCATTCTAACAAGGTTAATAAGATTTTTTTATGAAGGAGAGTCTATTAGAAAGCTGAAACGGCTAATTATTACCGTCCGTGTCACACAATATATTTCATCATATTAGCGAGGAAACGAATGCATTTTAAACGATATTAATACTAATCGCAAGTAAAATACCAACGTCCGATTATAACAAGTTAAATTTATTTGTTTTCATCACACTGCTACAGACGTTAATATCGATCCTTAATCTGCAAAATTTAAATTATTACTGTGTAAAATTAATTTTTTTTTTGTTTTTATTACCGTTTGACATGTAAAAGTGCCCTTGTGGCATATTTGCAGAATAAGTCATAGATATTTTGATTTTAATTCGATTTTGGTGATTTGACGATCAGTCAGCACTCAACATCCCTATTTTAAAAACAAGCGAGTCAACTTCTTCCGAAACCATGAGATTCCATTTGTTCATCAAATTCGCTTTCACGTAGGCACATCAAGTATAAACGATGTACAGCCCTGATTAGATTTATTTAGGTCAGTGTCTTTATGGCGGTAGTAAAACGGAGCTCGTTGCATTTGTAAAGTTAATATTAGAATAGGGATGTGGTGAAATTACAGTAGGGAATTCTGCGTCTATTTGCTGTTCATGCCGAGGCGTTTTAATAAAACAACTAGGATTTTCCCGCGAGCTTGTCCGCGTTAACTCCCGTATCAACTGCCATCCCCAATTGTATCCCTTTAGAAGATGATTATTGGAATAAACCGTGTTCTATGTGTTTATGCAGCAGATCGATCACGTAACGCAATGTACGCGCGTCAGGTAGATCTAAATGTCACTTTTTAGATGGAAAAATGACAGTCAAATTGTCCTAACGCCCGTTTGAGATGTTACGTAATTACCCCTCAGGTTATAAACCATCTCCATGTCAACTTTCATCTCAATCCATAGCCGTGTTTGTGTGATTGAGTCTAAACTTTCGCATTTATATAAGTAAATACTAGTCGCAGTTAATACGTACGTGAACCATTGTTACAAAAGAAGCACAAAGAATAATTGAGACGCACGAGTAGTGGAGCAGTTCTAGAATCGAATTCGGTAGAATAGAATAGAATAGAATAGAATAGAATAGAATAGAATAGAATTTTATGTTATATATATATATATATATATGGGTTAGCAGTCCACTGCGTATTCCTTTCCGTTATCGCGATTACATATATCTACACAGTGAATACCAACCTATAGCGAGTTGCCTACTGTGTCGGTATCCTTTAGTAATCTGGTGTATTTAGTTTTCGTTAGTGGCTTTCCCAATGTACGAGGATTACTCCTACTCGAATTTACTAGTGACGAAGCTATCCTTGCTAGGAACAATTTGAAACTACTTTAGTGCTTCCAGTTCTGTTACTTGGTAATTTAATAGGTACGTACTAGGAATACCTGAACACAGTAATCAAATACAATATATATGGTGGTAATTTTTTTTTTTGAATGTAAATGTATCGTACAAGATACCTTGTCCAGAAAAGGGTCATGCTCTAATTTTTTGGCTGTTATTAGAAACACTGAACCCAGATCCGCAGCCCGTGCTAAAAAAGAAAAGTCTTTTAAAAAATAATTAGTATTCCAGGAAAACCTATAGCACGTTCCATTTCAAAATTATATTAGGTAAAAAGGGACTTCTTTCGTCGGCCATTTTGGTTATATCACAACTGGCTTAATTAGAGGCCGGATTGTCTCGAAAAAGGGCAGGCTTATTTTTACAATTAACGGAATTAACGGATTTTCTCGTACTTATCTACTTTATTTAAACGTTTTGGCTAGCAGTTTAATGGTGTTTTGTACACACGTGATTTGCCGTGAAAATGGGAGGTTTAAAGCTAACGCACATAAACATGTCATAGGCGTATCACCCGCTGCCGCTGCGGCGTGCGGAGCCACTAGTAATTTCGCCAGACGGAGGTGCGGAGCACTGTGTACCGTGCGCAATTTATATAAAAACTGAGGTATTAGCATACAATTTTGCGAATCGTCGCTCCGCACGCCGCAGCGAGATGCGACGGCAGTGCAATGACCGCCATACTATGCCGTAGTCAACCCTTATAGTTTCGCCATGTCGGTCTGGCCGTCCGTCCGTCCGCCTGTCCGTCCGTCCGTCTGTCCGTCCGTCCGTCCGTCCGTCTGTCCGTCCGTCCGTCCGTCCGTCCGTCCGTCTTCGGCTTAGCTCAGTAACCATTACTACTAGAAAACTGTAATTCGGCATGGGTACATAAATCAATCACGCCGATAAAACAGAAGAATCTTGAAAAATTTTTTTGGGGTACCTCCCCTACACTTAAAGTGGGGATGTAATTTTTTTTTTTCGTTAAACCCATAGTGTGGGGGGGGGGGTATCGTTGGATAGCTTGTTCAAAAATACTATGGGTTTTCTTAAAACGATTTTTCAAAGCCTAAATTTTTGTTCTAGTCATGCCGCATCCAACAGTGTACTACAACCTGAAACGATCGTTTTAGGCCATGTGGCGAATGGAAATAAAGTGGTATTTGTGTACAATAACTCCAGGGAAAATAAATGTCGTTACAAGCAAGAACACATTCCAAAAATCAAAAAATGGGAATTAGTACCATTGTTGATTGTTTAATCATTGGCAGTTGAGACACAGATTTTCTGCCCTAGGTTTAGTGACCTTTTCCGCCTCGTGCGTTTCAGTTTCAACTACCTGTGCCAGTGAAAACTTGCTTGTGATTTTCTGCACGTATTTTTTGGCGGGATATACTTGACAAATAAATTAATATATAAGTTATACGTCATCAGAACAATTGCGATAATATCCCAAGAGACATTGTCACGAGAAATGTACTCGAGCCAAATTAAACCCGATTCTACTTTTAAACATAGACTAGTCTGAGATTCAGACGGAGTAATTAGATAACTAAACTAATTCTGCGCTAATGGCGTCATCGGAGACTAGTGGCGTCTGCGGTTTCGCTCGTCGAACTTGTTTACAGGTCTTGTTTGTATGACTTTTATGTTTATCTTTGGTGTCGCGCGATGTATCTGCTCATTTTCTTTCTTGCGCTTCCATTAATGTTTTCCATTTATAATTTTTACGTATGACAAGTATAATACAACCAATAAAAACACAATGTTTACATCAAAAGTAACGTAACGCTGTCGGTACAACTTAGTTTTAATTTAGTTTATTTATTCTCTCCGTGTCTCACTAAGTCAGCCATTTGCATTTTTTTAATAATACCTATTAAATCGGTAAGTACCTGCACAACATAATTTCCAAGAGTCATTTGTCCAAAAGCATTTTCCTTCTGAATTTCAAAACACCGACAACCATGTTCCGCCAAGGAATTCCCAAGAATTAATTGGCTTTACTTCTTAATTTTTTTTCATTTCCATCTCTGCAATTTTAATTGATTTCAGATTGTAAATTGACAAAACGTCAACATAATGCAATTTGTTTTACTTACAAAGCCGTCTTCATTATTTCAGGACGCCCTTCCGTACCCTCGAGTGTATTACACAGCTACATCTAATATAATGTTCTGTCCATTTTGCATGTCCAGACCCTTTGAGGGCGGATGACCCGCGCGGCTAAGATATTATCTTGTAGCCATTCTTTGAGAGCGAAAAGGTTTTAAACGCCTTTAAAAAGGAAGTTCACTTACAACCTTTTCAGAGGAACTCCAGTTATCTTGTACCTCCTCTAGTAATAAAAGACATAAAAGTGTCATTTTAAAATATTGCGCGGCGCTAGCGGTTTTTTGGGACGTTCTTTGTGCGTTGTGATATACTTTGATCGTGTGTTGGATTGCGGGTAAGGCTTTCGGTTGGATTAATATTGTTATTTTCAGTTTGAATTCTTATTCAAAAACTCTTGTTTTAGATTATTGTTTGGAAGCAAAGGAGCCGTCTCATGTCTAATGCAACGTACTAATAGCAAGTACTGACAGTTGTACTTAGTTACGAAGAGAAGAGAAAATAAAATAGCTCGCTCGACTAAATAGTGCTAAAATAAAGTTACATAGCTTGTGGTACCGTTATAGTCGACGAACAGTACCTACTCAAAATGTATGGATTCTGAATTTCAGAAGCAACTCAACTTGAATTCACGATAACGGTCTAGAAACATAGTTTTGTTACTAACACGCTGTTGTTAATGTCACCTGCACAAAAAAAGCCCGCACAGAGATGCCCCGGTACTATAGTGACGTCACGGATACCTACGTTACGACCCCGCTCCGAGCACCTCAGACCAGGGATGTTGCAGACATTCGCATCCGCATCTGCAGCCGCGGGAGTTCCGCACAAATTTCAACATCAGCATCCGCATCCGCATAAGCGAAAATCGATGCGGTGTTTTTGCGGATGCGGATGTAGTGCAATTTACGACAAGAAAGGTGCCCACGTGCCGCTTACGGCGCGCGTTTAAGACATTTTCGTCATTAGTCAAAAAATAGTTATTGCCGATACAAGTGCCAAAAATAGGAAATTCGCAACGAGTGGTGATAAATTAAAACACGACCGAAGGGAGTGTTTTAAATCGACACGAGTTGCGAATTACCTATTCGCACGTATATCGTACAACGTTTTACTGTACATATGGCTCTTTAAAGTTTCGACATATGCACGAAAAGTGCTCTTTTCCGCACTAGTGCGGGAAAGTAGCACCATATGTACTGTAAACTTCTTTTCGTTTCTGTGACCAAGAGCAGACGCGTCTTTGACTAGTTCGCTACGATTGTAATTTATTCTCAACGTGTTTAATGATTGCGTGATATAAAACGGACGTTGTTTATTTACGTTTTTTAGTGTTTGAGCGCAAAATCTGCATTCGCATCCGCATCCGCATCCACGGATGTGTGCCCCCAAATATCCGCATCCGCCTTCGCATCCGCGGCATCCCTGCCTCAGACTGCACCGCACAGGCATTATAGCGGCAACACACGTTTCTTTATTATATAAAATTACTTATCTAACGCCTATTCTGGTGTATTTTGCAAACAAGTGTCCAAGTGTTTTGTTTTGGCAGATAACAGAAAAAAATAGGACCACTATAAATCTACGCCGTTGTTTTGAAATGCCTCCAAATAAGATTGTTTCCGAAGAAGGTACACGACGTAGCACAGTTTAGGTACGAGAGAGGGTGAAATTGTAGAATCATGCCCGACCAATATCTTACAGTTCTATTTAAATTTAATTTAATCCCATTTCAAGTGAAGGGCGCGTCCGAACGCATTTGCGTTGGAGCGGACATTACAGAAATGTATTCTGAATGTCTAGATATTGCTTCAAGGCAATCGCAATATGGCTGTTTAGAATAGGTACATTTATTATTTAGTTTTTGTCTAAACTCATTTCTTTATAGGACCTTTAGGTAAAATTGAGCCTGTTTATGTTTACATCAAATTGTAATGTAATCTTGTTATTATATTTGCATGCCGATATAAATATATATATTTATACAAGAAAATCAAACTTAAACTTTTGAATCAAAATGGAAAATTAACCGTTCGTAAAATCAAATACATTTTTTATATTAGAACTAGCAACTTTTTATGGCGGTCCATACAAAAAGAAAGTGAGTAAATAAATGAAATTATTTTAGAAAAAGGAATTGTAGTCATTGATTCCTAGTACGTGGTAGTAGGTACGTGGTCAGCAACGCATGTAATGACTCTCCTGCAGGGCAATTGCGTCATTTTCGCCTTCAAATAATGACAGTCGATATGACTAAACGTGCGTTAAAAAGTTACATAATTATCCCGCTGGAGTAGTAAGCGCGTATTATCGTTTAACATTACGAAATAACGACGCCATAAGAGACATACTCGTAACATAATTGCGGTATTAAACGTTAAAAAATAAGTTAATAATAAAGCATTTATTCACGGAAAAATACAGTACCCTTTTACAAGAAAGAAAGAAGAAAGAAAGAAAGATAAATTTATTCACAAACACACAGGACACACGTGTTAAACAATAAAATAATCAAAAAACAGGAAACAGATAAAACATGAAACAAGTGTGTCTCTGCGGCAGTGAACCGGACACTGGCTCGGCATTATGCTGAGGTGTCAGACACCTGCAGCGCTGATTTTCAGCCAGCACCGTCAGTGACTCACGGAAACGTCATACAAATGTAATAAATAAACTACCTACAGTATTGGGACAGGCGAAAGAGAAATAAAAAGTGAGATGATACATATACACACTACCTAGATGCAGCTTCAATAAAATATTTATATTTACAGTACACACACTTACAACTTGTATCAACTGCCGCCAAACTGTAGAACAGTTTGTTGGCAGAATGAAATGTCCCAACATCTATTAAATTACAAAACCTGTATATTTATGTTAACTCTCATAATATTATCACTAGAGCACTTACATAGTATAGATACTGGACGAATTTACACCACATCCTTAAAAATAAAACAACTTAATAATTAAATTTCGGCAACATGCACCAAAGCTTTGCTTTGTAATTACAAAGGAGCAAACCCCTTAATTATTTCACGGCCACTTAGCGACAAAACACCCTTTGATCCCGATCGCCCTACAATCAATAATTAAAAAAAAACTGGAAAGCGTGTCGAACTTGTATACAAAGGGTTCGGTGTTGTGGTCACGAATCATGTATCAATCAAGATGATTACTTGTATTTTATATTACCTAATCATTTAGCAATGATTTGTAACATGCCTGAAATAAACGCTTATTATTAATAATAATATTTAATCACTTATAACACTAAACTATCGCGCTTTGTACACATCATTAAAATTATTGTTTTTCGGGTCTAACGCGATATTTATTTACCTTTATTTTTGACGTTTCGACACGGATTACACCGGTCATGGTTGCAGATGACACACACTGACGAAACGTCAGAAATGAAAGTAAATAAGTATCGCGTTAGACTTAGACCCGTGTACAAAGATGATTAAAATATTTTGTCAATTACTGCTATTATATATATATAGAAAAAACAAGGGAAAAATAACATGCGGTTTAGTCCCGTAAAAGTGTGTGAAAGCCGTGAAAGTTTAGAACAATATATTAAGGCGGGTAATTTGGCAACCCCCATCTTTTGAAGTGTCTTCCTCATCATCAATATTATCATATCAGCCAAAAGACGTCCACTGCTGGATATAGCCCCCCCCAAAGAGTGCCACAATGACCGGTCCTGCGCCACCTGCATCCAGCGGACTCTCGCGACCTTTACCAGGTCATCACCACCTACGTGCTAGTGTTTACCTACTATACTGTACAAAAGGCACAAGCTCGATGACATTCAGACAGACGGACAGACAGACAGCGGAGAATAATAGGAATTTAGTCCTGAGGCTCCGCTGTTTGTGCGTCCGTCCCTTTCTTTTGGATACGGAACCCGAATATACGCCACACGTCCTGTTAACATGGAAAATTTAATTCATTTCAAAGTTGCCAGCCTAATTCGTTTACCCATTCGGCAAATTAAATAGATGGGTAATTTGGCAACCCCATTAGTGTCCGACGGTGGGGGGAGACCAGGGGAAGTCAGATTTATGCGCGAGCAATGGTGCCCAAAGTTTATACTCAAGGTTAAGCGATGTTATGCGTCGTAGACATATCGCCTTATTCGTTAAATGTATGAAGTCTCTTTTTGCTTACATGTTAGCCCCCTTCCTACAAACAGAAATGTCAAAGTGCGGAAAACGCTCCTAGAGACATGACGGGTTACTCAATAAGTTCGATGATCGTCTACACTCAATACTATACTAATAATGTATATGTTTTTAAGTACTTGTATCTATTAAATACTAACTGTCTCTCGATTAAATACCTAGGGATTCTTCTTGATGAAAAACTGAATTTCAAGGCTTACATAGGACTAGAAAACTCGTGTATGTTGTAAAATTTGCGGTTGCGGTTTAAAATTAAAATATGCGGTAAAGACATCTTAAAATTTGTGTACATTTCAATTTGCCAACCAATACTCTTATATTGCTTTACGGTTTGGGGTGGTGCTACCAACTCGCACAATGACTCATCTTAAAAGTCATGCTCAGGAAGCCTCGGTTATTCTCCACTACCACATCAATTCAATTCAATTCATTTATTAAATTGCAATAAATAAATAAATAAATAAATAAATATTAGGGGACAATCTTACACAAATCGACCTAGTCCCAAACTAAGGAAAGCTTGTACTATGGGTACTAGACGACGATATACATACTTATATAGATAAATAAATACTTAAATACATAGAAAACATCCATGACTCAGGAACAAATATTCATGCTCATCACACTAATAAATGCCCTTACCGGGATTCGAACCCAGGACCTCTTGCTTCGTAGGCAGGGTCACTACCAACTAGGCTAAAGCGGTCGTCAAAAAAATAATCATGTTCTATATACAATGGATGTAAAAAAATATAATAAGTAGGTACTTGATACCCTGCTAGGGCACTGCAATTTTCTTACATTCTAAAATTAGTTAATTTCTAGGTAAGTATATTATAATATTAGATACAACCACCACAATTTAACTATTTATTGTACATATTAAATTAGGATTATTAACATGTATGCAGGTACTTGTGGAATTTTACATAGTAAGTCAATTTAACCTAATGATTTGATATAATTGATAATAATAATAAATATAATTGATTTTATTTAATTGTAGTTTTCTTATATTGCATTGTAATATTTTTTAAGTTATGGCAATAAAATTACATCTTTCTTTAAACGCTTTCCTAGTTATTTTCATCAAGACCTATATAATAAAGTTAACAAAATATGTTATATCAAGAATGCATCCCTTCCAGAAGCTAAGCGTTAATAAGTCGTTTTGTTAAACAGCCTTAATTATTTTTAAATTGAAAAAGTTATCAAAAATGTTGTCTAGCTTTTATTTATTACTTGACTAGGTTGATTTGTGTAAGATTGTCGCCCAATATATTTTTAAAATAATATGAAAGTAATGTCTGGGAAATTTAAGTTTGTATGTTGGGGGCGATCTCCGGAAATTCTGAATCTGATATGCGGGAATCGGGATGGACATAGGTTATATTCCTGTGACGTGTAGTACGTGGGCGGTTAGTTTATAAGGTCATTAAACATCGTTATCGTCATCGCATTAAGCTTATGTATGCATGTATAAGTACGTGTTTCTGTCCTGCTATATGACTATGAAACACACATGGTCAACGGAAAGCTATACGCAGGTGGTGAGAGATGAAGTAGGAGTGGAATTCTCAGTCCGAGTGAATCCACGAACTTCGAAACTCGAAGAATCGAATCGCGTTTATATTACTCGAGTGACAGGGATGCATGTTTATCATTACCCGTCTCCGAGCGCGCCAGCGCAGGTTTGTAGTGGGGGGTCGAGCGAGGCGGCTAGGTCTGCGTAGAGACTTTCGTAAAACACGCCTATTTGCCAAGATTGTAGCTATAAAAAAACCATGTCTAATTGTAATTCCAAAGGTAAGAGATAGGTAACAGTCTAATATCAAAACTTTTACCATCACAGTAACCTATACCATGTTTGATGCTTTAGTCGAATGTTATAATTTCTGTTATCCATTTATATGGGAACGGAAAGTTGGCGTTATTTAATGGGTAGCCAGGCCAGCGAAGTTCATAGATGCGCGTTAATTCGGGAATCGGTGGTTGTTAAGTGAAAAGTTTGGGTAATTTCGGGAAAATGGTGCGCTTGCCTTGTCAGTGGGCCTTGGGGGTTGTGAGTGCTCGTCAGAATGTGGTCTGTGAAAGGAATGGTAATGTTTAAAGGTCAACTTGGATTTAGGGACCTTTTTAGATTTGATTTAAAGCGCTTATTATGTCGTTTCGTTTATTTCCAGTTTTTCAGTCATTATTCGGCTATCAAGGAAAGGTGAAGTTCTTTCACATCGCCAGGGAAACGGTAAATTGGGTGTTTTTCAGCGACTTGCAGTTCAACAACAAAATGGCATACGAATATGGTGATTATGTCGTAAAAATATAACCTTGTTTTTGACCGAAATTTTGTTTTAAGTAGCAGCAGCGCCCATAATTTAATGCACTTCAAATTAAAGGTTTTTTTTGTAATACTACGATTGTGGTAATTATACAGACACCGTAATATATGGACGCCTATGACTTGTAGAGAATGGTCTTATAGCGGTAACACTCAGAGACATAAAGCCGCTACCCGCTATATATAAGTAGCTTTTTCCCCCCATAACAGGAAAACAACCTCTTCTATGATCAAAACTGGACGAACTAACTGAAAACCAGCGCTGTACTGCATGCCACTGTCACAGCACATGCTGAGTTCGTTCCTTTTGTCACACAAATAATCTTGTTAATTACACTCGCGGGCAAAGAATACGGGTCACCCTAAATTAAATAACTGCAATAGGTTTTTTAAAATATTTAATAGTTGTTTTATTTACATAATATGCTATTCTTTACAATACCCAACTGTATTAACAATTTCCTGGATCCTATCATAAAAATATCGATATCCAAAAATCACGATTTTTGCGATATCTCGCTCCGTTAACGTTGTTTTTTTTTCATGGGTTTTTACGTTAGTTTTTTACGTTTAGTTTACCTTTATATCTATTTTACTTATACTATTTGTGTGACAATAAACATTTTCTTTCTTTATTTCTTTCTTTTTTTCAAATCCAGCTGATTACCTCCATCCACCGCGAGCACCACATTTCAGCAGCTTCTAGCCATTCTCTATCCCATACATTATTATGGTGCCGATCATTTTTCAAGAACGTATTCACTTCTTTTTACTAGGCACGAATAGAAAACAAAGCCATTATATTTCATTGTTAAGAGTAGGTAACCGCTAATTGTTTACAAAATATTTATTAAACATGGCTTTTTTAATTTCGTAGGGTTTATGGCACGTGGATAAACAATGGGCTTCATTGAACAGATAGTAGATAAGATCCGTTCTACGAAAAATATTCTCACTATATACACATATTTATTTATATTCTGTTGTATTTCTTGTTTTTTCCTTTTTTATTTGTTTGTGTATAACTGTCATGTATTTATTTTTAAGTTATAACATTGCAGCCGCTTATGTTTTACTGTAAGCCCATTACGTAAATTATTTAATAAATAAATATCATATAGTAGACGTTGAAGCGGAGAACCATATTTGATTGATTCAACTGATAACTCAAGTCTCCCGTCTAGTTTTATATTCAAACCCATAAAACCCATTTGTTACAGTTTAAATGCATTAGTTGAGTGAATTAAGTTTTTTGCATTCATGGTGGCAATGAATGGCCTGGCCACGCGCCAGTGCCACAGCAGACAGCAGTGCAGAAAGATCACTGTGACAGTTAATAAAGGCAAGAGAAAACGGTTCGTGAGCTGTAGACCTCGCAAGTGGGTCTTTAATAAAATAATCGAATTTCTAAAAAACGACAAAATAAAACTATATAGGTAGTCATCGGACATGCTCACAAAATTTCACGAAAATCTGTTGAGAAATGCGACCTGTAGAGGAGAAGAGACGTCCGTCTGGACTGGTCTTTTAATTTGAAGTGCATTCAATTATGGGCGCTGCTGCTACTTAAAACAAAATTTCGGTCAAAAATAAGGTAATATTTTTGCGACATAATCACCATATTCGTATGCCATTTTGTTGTTGAACTGCAAGTCGCTGAAAAACACCCACTTTACCGTTTCCCTGGCGATGTCCAGCCGGACATATGAAAGTATTTTCGTCCAAGCTGAAAAAGAGAACTTCCTTCGTCTCGCTCGCTCGTTCAATCAATTTCCATAAGGCTTTTTACTGATTCGATGCTGATCTCGGCAAGGGGTAATTTTTAGGGTTCTGTACCCAAAGGGTAAAACGGGACCCTATTACTAAGACTCCATCCGTCCGTCTGTCTGTCTGTCTGTCCGTCTGTTACCAGGCTGTATCTCATGAACGGTGATAGTTAGACCGTTTAAAATTTTCACAGATGATGTATTTCTGATGCCGCTATAATAACAAATACTAAAAAAACAGAATAAAATAAATATTGAAGGGGATTCCAACACAACATGTGTTTTTTTTTGCCGTTATTATAGATAATCAAAAGGTTTCAGGTTTGAAAGTTTCGCTTGTAAGTATGCGTGTAGTGTATTTAAGTATATATTTATTTGTGTATGTAAGTATTTATTTTATTTATGTATATGAAGGTATTTTTGTGTTAATGTATTGTATATAGGATTACCGTAAAGTTATTTTGTTGTTGTTATTTGCACTGCCCACAATCTTTTCCGCTTTGCCTTAAGGTTTGACTGGTAGAGAATGCCTCGTGGCATTAAGTCCGCCTTTTGTACGATAAGTATTTCTTTTGTGCAATAAAGTTTAAATAAATAAATAATGGTACGGAATCCTTCGTGCGCGAGTCCGACTCGCACTTGGCCGGTTACGACAGGCGTACGGTCGGCCTGATGGTAAGCAAAGACTGTAGCCTTCCGATTCCACAAGACCGACCCACTTTTAATGAAGGATTCATTTCAAAAAAATCGTATTCGACAAGGTCGGCGTAGACACAATGACAGGGCCATGAACAGTGATATAGGGATGTCCCTTTCTTTCAATTACGGCAAGTAGAATCGTGACGTGAATAAATAAATAATTAATAAATATTTGCGGACAATCTTACACAAATCGACCTAGTCCCAAACTAAGCAAAGCTTGTACTATGGGTACTATTAGACGACGATAAACATACTTGTATAGATAAATAAATACTTAAATACATAGAAAACAACGAAAACATTCATGACTCGGGAACAAATATTCGTGTTCATCACACAAATAAATGCCCTTACCAGGATTCGAACCCAGGACCTCTTGCTTCGTAGGCAGGGTCACTACCAACTGGGCTAAAGCAGTCGTCAAAATGCATTTTTCGTCGAAAGTTCAATGTGAATGTGACTATGTTTTTTCTTGCTTTTTCAGATCATATCTGAGATGAAGTGATAATTGAAGTGTACTTTAAAATTTAAAAACCCTCACACAATCAAATATAAAACACTGAATTCTCGTACACTTGGAACCTTTTTCTGGGTAGCAATCTCGGAAACTCCCCATTCAAATCTCAAAGTAACTAGTTTAAGCCACTTAGCTGTATTATTTTTTTCACTTACTTAACATGAAAAATAGTGGAGCCAGTGTTTTAACTTCACTTTATTTGACAATAACTTCACGTTCACGGGATTTCTTACTTTTAACAAAATCAGTAGCGCTCATAATTTTCATGAGGCAAAACCTAAAATGTAGGAATTCTAAGGAAAATGTTATTAGGTTCACTTTTTATTGAAAATGCCCATGTAAATTGTATTTTCCGTAACTTTTCAAAAAATCGCCGGTATTGACTCTACCGATTACGCGAGCGTCCGCCACTCCACAAACATTCTACCAAAATCGCCCTAAAATTCCAAAAAATATCCTCCTATTTTCAAACCAGGCAAGTGCAAGTCGGACTCGCGCACGGAGGGTTCCGCACCATTATCTATAAAAACGGCAAAAAAAACACGTTTGTTGTATGGGAGCCCCAGTAACATATTTATTTTATTTTGTTTTTAGTAATTGTTGTTATAGCGGCAACAGAAATACATCATCTGTGAAAATTTCAACTGTGTAGCTATCGCGGTTCTTGAGACACAGCCTGGTGACAGACAGACGGACGGACGGACGGACAGACAGACAGCGAAGTCTTAGTAATAGGGTCCCGTTTTTACCCTTTGGGTACGGAACCCTAAAAATATTATCATGAGACGATACCGAGAACTTATTGAACGCCCCTCGTACAATAGGTAACAGATTAAGAGTCCGCAGTAAGCTCGGCCGAATTTCATCTTCCCATACAAACGTAGTTACGCTCTCATTTTAAAACTACGTGTTGGATTGTAACGACACTTTGCATATACAATGACATGAGGTATATCTATGTCTGTAATTAGTTTATATGGTTCCAGTTTATAAAACAAACGAAATACAGCAAAAACAAGTTTTGTGTGAAAAACTTAAATTCGCTGTATTTTTTTTACTATGGTATCTGAAGCTACATAAACTAGTTACTGACATAGATATACTTCATGCCATTGTATATGCAAAGATTCGTTACAATCAACACGTAGTTTTAAAATGAGAGCGTAACTACGTTTGTATGGAGAATCGTTCATCATATATTATTATTTGAACATACAAGTAACAAGTTGATGAACCATACACGTATGTAACGTATGCCAGCATTGCCAGCCGTAGAATTAGGCCTTAAACTTAAAATATTGTCCACAGAAAGAACTGAATACTAACACATAAGAAAATATGGTTTTAAGATATATATATATATATATATATTTATCATATATATATTTCATAGTCATATATTTTATTCGTAAAAGTATAACATTTTATAAGTCAATTTTTAACATTTCTGGTTAGTAGGTTACATAAATTCTAATATAAAATATATTTTTTTTCTCATAATAAATTCATGTACCTATGCTATGGCATGCTTGGTCAACTAATAGGTTATATCATATCAGTAAATATTGCATCGCTTGCCGAGTTAACTATTTCAGTTGGGAGAGTGTTTTATATCCTCGCACCAATGACACCGAGTGACTCGAGTTTTCGCGAGTCGACGAGACGGGACGAGATACCATCGGCCTTATCACGCGATAAGTCGTCACTGGCTGACACCGTTCGATAGAACGAGACGACGCTCTTATCTTAAGGTAAGGCCGACCATGACACGGGGCAGATGTTGGCAGGAGATGTTGCCCGCGTGTGTTCACTGGCCCAATTCAATCCCATCTTTGAATTCCATCACAGAGCAGGTTAAAATACTACTCATAATGTTTTAACTGCGTTACAGGACAGTTAAGTGATTTTATAGTATAGTGGACAATTTAGTGGATGAGTATAACGGGAAATGAATGAATCTTGTTAGCCGGCTGTCTAGACGAGTGGTTGTTTTTCACCTCTTTAGTACGCGTTTTCGCGCCTATTTTATTACTGCGACGGTTATTAAGTTACAATGGGCCGCGTTTTTGCTAAGTGATAGATATTTAATTGCTAAAATGAACCTTGCATATTAATTCAGCCTTTTTAAGGTTCCATGGCTAAAATGAAACCATTACAGAATTCGTGTTGCCCGTCTGTTTATGATTTTGTTATTACAATTCAATTTTAAATTAGGTAGGGTTTTGCTTGGGTAGTTATTTGGGATTTTTAGTTTATTAATATTTATTTAACAATAAAAAAATGGTTGTTGGTATGTATCATAAAATAATAACGGGACTTAATCGCGAATAGGTAACTATATCTGTTCACCTTGATATATCGGACCCTTTACTTCATGTGGCAGGGTTGGAATAGCACCGCCGTGAATAATAAAAGTCTGAGTCAAAAAGCATTGATACTGAATTTTAGTTAAAACGTTGAAATTTATTGTACATTATAGGAAAAAAAGTATCGTTACGATTTACAATCATTATTTGAATTAATATTGCAACGTAAAGATTCTTATTATAATTTAACAACTAACTAACGACACGTTGTCACCACTTGTCCCAGGCTTGAAGATCTTAACAATTAATAAATTATACATTATTAAACATACTGACCAAATTTCACAAGAATCGTTTGAGAAATGCGACCTCTAGAGGATCCTAGGTGATACCTAACCGCCGGCTAGCCGGACATCGGGACATCGGGACGTCCAGAGAACAAAAGAAATTTAGCCCAAGTAAAACGGAGAACTTTGGCTTGACACACTCGTTCAATAATAACAACAATATACTGCGAATTCAAAAAAGGTATCGTAAATATTTCCCCAACTCGCCAAACTATCCAAAAAAGCATTCAGAACTAGAGTATCACATTTTTTAATTAAAACGTACACAGCGACAGCGCGCGAACAAATTGACAATATTAAACATGGCCCCAAATAAATATATAATTCGAAATTCAAAATTCAGACCGCCATGACTGTTTGAACGCGTAACGGCGATTCGTCAGAATTAGTGCTGATTGGCAGAGAGAGTGATGATATTATCATCAATGTGTAGTCGAACGGAACGATAGGTTCGACGTTTATTGTGTATAGAGGACTGCATGAACTAAACCTTCGAAGTAGTTTTCTGAACAAGATAAATTATTGCATTGATAATATTTATTATGAATAAAACGTAGAAGTTACGGTAAGAAGCATTGTTTTAAAAGTTAATCAATAATGACATTAATGACACTAAAAAAACGTTAGACAATGAGGAATAATGTAAAAGATTAAAAATCCTTTTAAATGTGCACATTTGCACAGGTAGGTAATGTAGGAAAATTGACCATAGAATGTACAGTCAGGGGTGTTAATATACCTACGTACATAAATAAAGACAAAAATATCTGTACAAGACTATTGTAAATGTCATGAAGGCCTGTACAGATATTTATGTCCTTATTTAAGCACGTCTATTTATACCCCTGACTGTATATTGATAAACAACATATTGAAAGACGTATTTATTTTGTTTCCTCCATTTTAGAACAAAATAAATTCAAGTGCGTTTTCTAAATAAGTTACATTTTTTATTCACTAGGTACTTACTAATTTTTTTTTTACGCGAGCGGTATGTGGATGTAAATATGAAAAAAAAGGTATAGTTAATTTATTTATACGTATAAAAGAAAGTATTGTTGGCTGTATTTTACAATCCGTTCCATCTTATTTATTATATGTGACAATATTACAGACGAACCACTACAAACTCCCCACACATTAAACAAGTTAGTAGTTTTAAGTAACTAAATAACAACACCAAATTGACAAACTGCCGTTACAAATTTGAACTCCGAACTACAAGTCGAATCAGTCAGCGCGGATTGGCGGGCTGAGGGATGACGTCATCAATCGTCGACGCTCGACCAACCACAACTCGCCGCCGACCAATCAAGGTGAGTTATTGCTGCCGCCATTATTGTCAGCTCATAAGGTAATGAGAGCGGTTTTATAACGAATTTAGTCATTTTTAAATACTACGACGGTGGCAAACAGGCCTGATCATAAGTAGACGGCCTAGGCAATGGAGGCTTGCCATTCAAGAATAATCACAAGACCCTTTATTAATTTATTTTTGTTGATAGCTAGACACGAACGCGGGTCGCTCACTCTCATCTTCTATACCAACTCTTGCCTATTTTCTTACTAACTAGCTTTTAATTTACAGGTGTATACATTGCGACCTTATCATGGTAATAAATGAAGGTCCAGGCATAAATCCAAAGAGACTGGAACTAAATCGTCGCTATCGGTCTTATCGTCTGCATCTTTGCTCTAGGGCGCCTATTTTCCAAGTAACAATTTCATTATAGTTCCGTTTGATTAGTGCATCGAACTGGCACATAGTTGGCTTTGTCCTAACAAGAAAAAGCACATATAAACTAATATTTTTACATAAAAATAAAGTTTGGGATAAATTGGGACTTAGCGTGAGATGACCAGCAGGTCGATCACGTAACGCATTGTGTCAGGTAGATCTAATGTCACTTTTTATATGGGCGAATGACAGTCGAGTTGTCCGAACGTACGTTCGAAAAGTTACGTGATCACCCTCAGAGATGCGCGAAGGTGCGAAGCTGCGGTTTCGTAGGATCTATCCATAGGCACATGTCATAGGTACAGCAACATTTACACATTCTAAGAAATAAATAGTAGTTTTTTTTTAATTGCATTACCTAAGTAGGTAGTTAACATTAGATTTTTAACGGACAAATTCGTCTAAGTTCTTTCATTTATCTAAGATAGCAAAGAGAAATATTGTACTAGTTTCACATATATTTATCATTAATTTCTTTCCAAATATAACGATGCCATTTTTTTGCGTTTCGAAATGGTTGTCCTTGAAATCGCATGACGATTTACGTACGATTTTTCTAATCTTATATAGAATAGGGTATAGGTTATAGGTATATTTAATAACCTTACCCAAAGACGCGGAATAGCTACGCTGATGGTAATGCTGATGTTTATATTTAGCCTGTCAACCCTGAGGAAGAATCAAGCGGTACATTCATCAAGACGTACGCTACTGAATACATCTACCCACTTAATTATTTAGTCACACCGCTGTCACAGTAAAATTATTGAAACAGTACGTAAAGGCGGCACGGGGCACAGGAAAAATCCGAAGATTCATTTACAAAAAAAGACGCTTATTATCGTTTATTACACGAACGCCATTTTACACTAACGAAAATATGGAGGCAGAGCATTTAATGAAATATATAAAGATTAGGTTAGTCCTAAAAAAACAAAAAATCCTTCAGTGGAACATAGTAAATATGAAATTCGGAGAAAATATAATTTTACATAAATGTGTCCTCGGAATTATGTAATGTGCCACTTAAAGGCGCATAAGTACTATCTCTTCGACTCAGTTTGAGGCCCCTTTGTGTTTACACACAGTGCAGTTGTGTGTGTGTGTAACGTTGTTTTTAATTGAATATGAAGTCTCACTCCCACTGAGCGCATCACGTTCCGCTCTTTTCCACACAATGAACCATTATTAAAACATCTTTGAATATGATCGAACAATATCAGAAGCCAAGTTTAAATTTCATTTGCAATACCTGATGGCGCGATTGTAACAAAATAACGTATTTTTTGACAAAAGTAAACGTCTAGCGAATTCTTGGAAACGAACGCAAAATCTTGAATCTCAGTATGAATCCCACGACGCAGGTTAGAGAGGATTGCCTTTACGTATACAAACTATCGTGTATAGGAATTAATATGTACCTACTCCGGCTGGTGGAGCCGACGTGGCAGGGGTGCTGGGAAGGTATGCCACTACTGTCTCTCTTGCACTAGCGGTCACGGCAGTCGGAGTGCGGTTGTGCATACATTTTTTGCTTTATTAGTACAGATTCGAACCTATACACAAACTATAATAAGTTAGCATGCTGCTTACACGAGTACTGTGCATGTTGCCTGCAATTACTTTCTCTAATTACATTTGGACACCTACTGTATGCGGATGCAAATTACTGCTGTTGATTATATTACAGCTCGGCTTTGACTGCAACTGCCAACGTGGGTTCGATTCCAGTGCATGCTGTAATATGGTAATTGGTACAAACCAGATCATAATCAGCTGCTGCTTGTTCTCTCAACGAATTATAAACAGTAAATTACTGAACGAACACGAAGAAACGAACGAGCGTTGGCCGATTGGGACGACCTGCTCCATACAAATGTAAAAAAAAATCGCGTCCAAAAAAAATTATTTTAGTTTTTTTTATCAGAACACCATGCCCTTGATCGGTTCACACCCCATTTTTGGTACACTCTGTATATATATCGTAATTTATTAAAAAAGCAAGTAGGTAAAGTGTGTGTGTGTGTGTGTGTGTGTGTGTGTACAAGTATATGGATGTGGAATTAAATGGCATATGTTTAACGGACCACCAGATATAGTAAAATATAACGCCAAAAAATACTTTTAATTGCCAAAAATAGTAAATGATCACCAAAATTTTATCTCCATTTTAATGTGAAATAGTAACCCAAAATATAACATTTTACTATCCTATTAAAGAAAATGCTGTCCTAATAAATCATTGTTAATCTAAAAATAGTTAAATGATCACCAAAATTTTATCTCCTATTAATGTGAAATAATAACCCAAATTATAACATCTTACTATCCTATAAAAGAAAATGCTATCCTAATAAATCATTGCTAACCCAAAAATAGTAAATGACCACCAAAATTTTATCTTCTATTAATGTGAAATAATAACCCAAATTATAACATCTCACTATCCTATTAAAGAAAATGTTATCCTAATAAATCATTGCTAACCCAAAAATAATAAAATATTTTTTTAAATTCGACGGAGCCTCGCTTTCGTTTCTGGGACTCAGTCTCCCGCCCTCCGCCCGGGCTCCCGCCAGAAACTCGCTTCGTCGGCCCTTCGTTTCACGTGCGCATTCGACTCGCCCGTTCAACTCAGGACCTCCTTCGCGAGCTTTTGTCTCCGCGGGCTTTTATATACACTCTAGAGGTAGGACAGACGAGACCACGTGGAAGTGGGGTGCGCTGATTTGGTATCATTTTACTTTATTTGGATCATGCATACACTTTATGGCAATCATAGTGGGTTATTTAGGCAGAAATATTGTATTAATTTGCTCGCTAAGATTTGGTGATCATTTACTAAATTTGCTCTTCGAATACAATTTAATGTGCATTCGTTACTAAAACAGCTAGTACTAGTGTAATGGTAGATTTATTATATTTGGTGTTCGGTATATTTTTTTGGTAAAAGAGCTTAGGGTATCAAAGCATTTTTGGTGGTCATTATATTTGATACCGAATGGCATTTAAAAATAGTTCATTATTTTAGATTACAGGTTTTGCAGACGGCATTGCAGATAAACGGCTGAGATGCAATACGTATAGTAGTGGCTCCAACGTTTTCATTTTAAAGTTCAATATCTCAAAAGCGGCTGAACCGATTTTGTTAAAACGTAGCTAAGAACCATCTCGATCACCTCAGCTTTCGGACAAAAAACCACATTAACATCGGTTTATTCGTTTAGGAGCTACAAAGCTACAGACCGACACACAGACACGTCAAATTTATAACAACCCTCTCGTCAGGAGTTAAAAATACATTTGTACTTGTAGATAACATTACAGTCAGCATAACAGATATTTACTCCTTATAAGATAACTAGCTTCCGCCCGCGACTTCGTCCGCGTGGACCCGGGATAAAAACTATCCTATATTTTAATCCAGGCTATAAACTATCTTCTGGCAAAATTTCATTCAAATCGGTTTAGCCGTTTAAGCGTGATTGAGTAACAAACATCCAAACATCCAAACATCTAAACTTTCGCATTTATAATATTAGTAAGTAAATTGTAATTGAGTAAACTATATAACTTAGACTTAACCTTTGACATTAAAAACTATTCAAATTAAAACTTAGGTACTTAGGTCAAATTATTCACTATATACATTATATTACTTTTGACATAATAAATTAATAAGCAGCATGACCCGGAATATAGAATTAAGTTACTTATTAGAACATTTGTGTGCCCTAACCCGGGACCCGGGTATGTCCTAAAACTACGACCAGGACCACCGGGGGATGGGCAGCAGCATCCCTGGAGTTCGGTGGAAACACTGCGATCGCCAACCCGCATGCCAAGCGTGGCGATTATGGCATATACCCCCCATGCAGAATACAACAAAGCCACGACCCCGAGGTTCCGGCGACCCCCGGTACCCTGGTTATGGTAGCGGCCAGGGTACTAGCGGGGTCAGGGGTGCTAAGAATCTCCGGCGAAGATCCGGCTACCACCACCGACGACCCCTGGCCCTGGCAACATACAACACGCGCACACTGCGGACCGACGAAAAGATAACGGAACTAGAGGAAGGATTGAGCAAGTTGCGGTGGGACGTAATAGGGTTATCGGAAGTCCGAAGAGAGGGGGAGGACACGATAACCCTTAAATCGGGCAACTTGCTCTATTTCCGGGAGGGCGACCAACAGTCCCAGGGAGGTGTCGGGTTCATCGTCCACAAGTCCCTAGTGAACAACGTGGTGAAGATCGAGAGTGTGTCGACTAGGGTGGCGTACCTTATACTCAGAGTATCCGACAGGTACTCGTTGAAGGTAATACAGGTTTACGCGCCGACCTCGACACATTCCGACGACGAGGTAGAGGCTATGTATGAAGATATATCTAAGGCCATGCATAGTTCCAAAACCTACTTCACCGTTGTCATGGGGGACTTCAACGCTAAACTGGGCAAGAGAGATGGTGAGGAGCTGATAGTGGGGCAATTCGGAGTCGGAAGTCGGAACCACCGGGGCCAACTACTGGCTGGTTTCTTGGAGGAGGAGGGACTCTACATGATGAATTCCTTCTTCAAGAAACGCGAGCACAGAAAGTGAACCTGGATGAGTCCCGATGGTGTGACTAAAAACGAGATTGACTTCATCATGTCGACGAGGAAGCATGTATTCAATGATGTCTCTGTGATCAATACGTTTAAAACCGGGAGTGATCACCGCCTGGTAAGAGGCACATTGAATATATGTGTCAAGCGAGAGCGCTCTAGCCTGATGAAGTCTACGCTCCGTCCAGTATCCACCCAAATCCAAACCCCCGAGAGCTTTCAGCTGGAACTCCAAAACCGATTCGATTGCCTAGGTGGCGATGTGGACGAACTCAACCACGGGTTTGTGGAAGCTGTCCGTGCCACTGGGTCTATTTTCTTCAAGGCCCAGCGGCCCAACAGAACTGAAAGGGTCTCTAGCTCCACTCAGAAGCTCATGAAGGAAAGGAGTGAAATGATTCTGCAGCTTTCAGCCGATGCGACTTTATACCGGCGGCTCATTAAACGGATCTCCAAGTCCCTTACCCGCGATCTGCGCCAATTCAATACGAACCGTATCGAAGAGGCCATCGAGCGAAATAAGGGCTCAAAAGTATTCGCACGAGATCTGTCTATTGGGCAGAGCCAGCTCGCAAGGTTGAAAACTGAGGACGGGGGAGTCGTTTCTTCCAAACCTGAGCTTTTGAGTGAGATAGAGCGTTTTTACGGACAGCTATACACGTCAACTCGCAAACCCGAAGTTGGTCCGGCAGAAGACCCTAGAGCTAGACTTACCCGACACTACACCGACGACATCCCGGACATCAGCCTGTACGAGATTAGAATGGCTCTGAAACAGCTTAAGAACAGCAAGGCACCCGGTGAAGACGGAATTACAGTCGAACTCCTGAAGGCGGGTGGAAAACCGATCCTTACGGCCCTTCAGAAGTTATTCAACACCGTTCTACTGGAAGGTAGAACGCCAAAGGCGTGGAACAGAGGTGAGGTGGTGCTGTTCTTCAAAAAGGGTGACAACACTCTGCTGAAGAACTACCGACCCATCTCACTTCTGAGCCATGTCTATAAGCTGTTTTCAAGGGTCATTACGAATCGTCTCGCACGCAGGCTTGATGACTTCCAGCCTCCCGAACAAGCCGGTTTCCGAAGAGGTTTTAGTACCGTAGACCACATTCATACGCTCCGCCAGGTTATACAGAAGACTGAGGGTATAACCTGCCTCTCTGCTTAGCGTTCGTGGACTACGAGAAAGCCTTCGATTCGATTGAAACCTGGGCTGTACTACAGTCTCTCCAACGGTGCCAAGTAGACTGCCGCTATATCGAAGTGCTGAAGTGTTTGTACGAGAACGCCACTATGTCCGTCCGACTCCAGGATCAAAGTTCGAAGCCTATTCCGCTGCAGCGGGGTGTCAGACAAGGGGATGTTATTTCCCCAAAACTGTTCACCGCTGCACTGGAGGACGTGTTCAAGACTCTAGACTGGAGAAGGCTAGGCATCAACATCAACGGCGAGTACATCACTCACCTTCGGTTTGCTGACGATATAGTAGTCTTGGCTGAGACCATGGAGGACTTAAGCACGATGCTCGATGACCTCAGTAAAGCCTCCGAGCGAGTTGGTCTAAGGCGGAACATGGATAAGACAAAGATCATATCAAATACCCATGTAGTACCGACTCCCATTTCAATCGGACACTTTACGCTCGAAGTTGTAGACGATTATATATACCTAGGACAGACTGTTCAGTTAGGTAGGTCCAACTTTGAGAAAGAAGTCAATCGTCGAATCCGACTCGCCTGGGC
Source organism: Epinotia bilunana (assembly GCA_947049275.1). Taxonomy (NCBI): domain Eukaryota; kingdom Metazoa; phylum Arthropoda; class Insecta; order Lepidoptera; family Tortricidae; genus Epinotia; species Epinotia bilunana. The sequence continues at coordinate 7,075,490 of OX346275.1, read as the reverse complement.
AGCATTTGGGAGGCTACGGCACATCTTTTCGTCCAATATTCCGCAGTGTCTCAAGACGAGAGTCTTTGACCAGTGTGTGTTGCCAGTGATGACGTATGGCACGGAAACTTGTTCGCTTACTATGGGCCTCATAAGAAGGCTCAAAGTCACCCAAAGGGCAATGGAGAGGGCTATGTTGGGAGTTTCTCTGCGCGATCGCATCAGAAATGAGGCTATCCGCAGCAGAACCAAGGTAACCGATATAGCCCTCCGAATCGCTAAACTTAAGTGGCAGTGGGCGGGGCACATTGCACGTAGAACCGATGGCCGTTGGGGCGGAAAGGTTCTCGAGTGGCGACCACGTACCGGAAGGCGCAGCGTGGGTACGCCCCCCACAAGGTGGACTGATGACCTGGTAAAGGTCGCGGGAGTCCGCTGGATGCGGGTGGCGCAGGACCGGTCATTATGGCACTCTTTGGGGGAGGCCTATGTCCAGCAGTGGACGTCTTTCGGCTGATATGATGATGTGCCCTAACAGGGTGTCATGGAAGCCTTTTTGTATAACCTTAACACCTCATGTACATGACTTTACAAATAAACATTCTATTCTATTATATTATTCTATTCTAAGATTGCTGTATTTATATCACATAATACGTACATCGACTGTACCCAATGACAGTTTTGTTTCGAATAAGTAATACGTCACAAAAACTTTCACATGCCAAACTCCGCCAAATCCTAAATACTACTGACACTCAGTTTTCTAAAGACGCGCCTCCCAGGACCATCTTTTATCATTCACATTTATTTAAATCCCCACGACATGAAAAAGAAAAACAAAAGTTAATCATCGAAGTCTCGAGTCAATCTCGCGGAAGACAATGGATGCGGCCTATAGGGATGAGGTGAAGTATTGAAAACAGCGGGAAAGTCCAATCAATATCTCATATACTCCGGGGAAAGAGTGGTTTACGCGGGATTATGGACGGATTGGGGGTTAGCGTGACGTGTTAATAGCTTTTGGATGTATGTAGTCTGAATAGTAAGCTTGGGACTGCCTAAAACTGGTGGACAGGGTTTTGTTTATTACTGAACTCAATTGTTTCTCTAAAATTTTATCAAGCAGAATGCTAGCGGAATTATAATTTTCAGACACTCGTTTTGCATTCGCGGTTGACAACCTCGCTATGAGTCTACATAAGGCTACTTCCGCATTTGACAGAGCGGTATCGGCATGCGGCACTTTGTAGTTTACCGAGAGCTTACTGATGTCGCCCAATTCTACTACATCAACTTTTGTTTTACCTGTGTTAACCAATAAGTGCTTTTTTTCCTGGTAGGAAAGGATCAAATTCTTTTTAGTATTGATTGGAGCTCAGTCTTTCCTGTGAATACATTAATTTTAAGGCCAGCGTCTATGGGTCTCTACAAGTATGAAAGCGCCATTAAGGCTGTGCATTGGAAATTATCGCGTGCTTTGAAACGCCGTTCTGACTACATTAAGAAACAAGTAGGTCTGATTTTCAGATATATGATTCTTGACTATATGATTGTTTATGTGATTTTATCGATACAGGATTACTTAAAATTTCCTCGATAAAAAAAATCCAGTTAGGTCTGTATTTTCCTTTTTTACTCAGCCTACTCAAACGATACATTATTTTACGACACATATCAAGTTAATCCTATAGTCTAAAACTCATCTAAAATCTCACTAAGTATATGACATTTAAATAAAACGTCTCTAAGTTAGGTATTTATCGAAATTTGTCCAAAAAAGCCATCCCGAAGAGTGTTATATCTCTTTCCCTCGTGCGCGGAAGGCATCAGCGTGTCTCTGTCTAGGGGTCGTGTTCGACTCAAATCAAGGCATCGCCTTAAGACTTATAGCTTGTATCACCGGTAAATCATTTAAATGCACCTAAGCCGTTTACGTTTATTGTATTGTCTAAAGGAATAAGTTTATTTTGTTATTGACCCAGAGCACCACCTACTAGTAAACGGACTATTTCCATTTTCTTCGAAGCACCTCGTAAACATTGATTAAGCAGGTACAAAATATTATCTTCACCTTATTATTTTTCCAAGAGAGTAAATGAAGGCCAACTACTATACAAAAGAAACAATATATCTGTAATACTATAGTAAAACGATGCTCATTACTGAAAGAAAGTTTAGCCAGTTCAGCGAAGATGCCACGGAGCTTTTATAAAACAGGAGAGTGCCTACTTTAAGGGACGCTCAATATTTTTCACCTCTCATACTCTGAAAGTAGGTCATTGTTTATCTAAACAGCGGGTTGAAAGTGAGGCATGTCGCCCCTAGGGCTGAAAAGTAATAAAAAATAAAAAAGCAATGGCAGAAACCTGTACAGCCACAGTTTCAGAAAATTGTACTGACTAAAACTTGTTGTCAATTATGCGTAATTTTTTTTAAATATTGATAATAAATTAATTAGTTCATTTATATTTTAAGACTATAGAATATTTTTTACGTGTTCTTAGTTCAATGTAACCGCTTCAGGACAGCGTCCTAGTCATTGAAAAATATAACAATAGCAAAAACCTATACTGCCATACTTCCATAAAATTGTGTTGAGTTTTGAAGCTTGTTGATAATTATGATTGTTTTCATTCTTTATTACTTTATGGCATATATAAATACAATTAATAATGTAGTTTTTCATTAAAACCACAATTAGAATTAGTTTTTCGATATATAACCACTTCAAAAGCGCGTCCAGGAAATGGTCCACACACTAGCATTATTTAAATCTGTCAATAGTCCCCGCCCAAACGCTTTTAAAATGGGTTCTATAGGATCTGACTGATTTAGAAAATATTTAAGTTTTCGGCTTTCAATTCATTTCCTCGTATTCGAAATGAGAAGTAGTATTTAACTCGAGGAAAGCCACCCATTTCAGCCTCGAACTATTGGCGCTCTCACAGCGCCAAAAAATCTCGTCAGAATTGGGTGGCTTTCAACCCTCGGTTAACAATCTACTATTTGTACAAATACCGGATGGGTATTGATGTTATTAGTGTTGGACGCCCTCCGGCCAGATGGACCGATAACTTGAGGAGGGCGTATAGTGACTGGATGGCGAAAATGGGAGAGCGGATCTTGAGGTATACCTTGGGGGAGGCCTACGTCCAGCAGTAGACTGCAATAGGCTGTACCTATGTATGTATGTATATGCCGAATAGATTGTGACTGCTGCTACGAAATCGCAAAAAGAATCTTCGCAGTCTTTGTGTTAATTAGGAAGTTATGTAAATTCTTTACTAAGTAGAAGGAGTGTTGTGTAACCAAGTTTACCGCACCCTGCAATCAACGAAAATATCCAGGGTTGCATTCCAATGCAGAGACCTACAGACCACACAAATAAGAACTTTAGGATTGACGTGAGATGTATCATTATCGCAAGCGACACATACTTGGCAGATTAGACAGAAACTTATCTCTGAAAAACTGAAAGACGACCGATTCAGTGGGTCATGCTCTGCGGAGTCCGCCTGACTGCATGATACAGAGTGCTGTTCTTTAATCCAACGACGAAGCGCCGAGGAATATATCAAAACACAGTGACCTAAATAAAGTAAATACGTCATCCGGGATTGGATATGCAGATCTGGAGAAAAGTTTAAGCGGAGCGCACCCGAATGAGTTAAAGCCAGGAAGCGAAAGAGAGGATACTGTACTCGACACAAGAATGCAAGTAATAAAAAAGTCACGTACAGTCAAGTGCACCAATATGTATTCACTCAAAGTTTAATAAATATGTATACTACAACCTTATTGTTGCATAAATAAGAACGGTGTACATAATTTTGAGACTTTGTGGTGTATACGTATTGGTGCCCTTGACTGTACATACACCATGAAAACATTACACTTCTTTTTAGGGCAGTTGCGTAAAAATACAGACAACTGTTTATTTCTTCAGCTCCGCTTCGTTCGTACTCCGTGGCAGACGGATCAAGTTAGCGACTAAGGGTCATCAGTTATTCAACAAGCCGGCTGCGACTGGACAGCAGTCGCACCTGCGACTATCGCACGACTGACTGTTGGAAGAAATATGTTTACTATTTGTTATCAAAGTAGAAAATATATTTTGAACAAAAATTTTGTAGGTATCAAATTGTTTCTTGAAGCAAAATGAGCATTTTAGGGTTCCGTAGCAAAAATGGCAAAATGTTTCGCCATGTCCGTCTAGTTGTATATACGTATATATATCCGTATGTATTTAACTCTAACACTTTATGGTGTATAATGAATGTTATCTGGATTATAACCAAATGTAGAACTTTAAAACGAATGAAAATTCTAAACTATTCTCCATACCGTCTGTTTCCAATTCCATTGTTTCCTTTTGTATGTGGTATCAGAAAGTTATTTTTACTGCAACGAACTACCGTATTACCCAACTATGGCTACCTTGGCCATTGATTACACACCCTATTGAAAAACCAGTGTATTATAGCGATTACAGCATAGGATGCCATAACAGTACGGCTGAAAACGCGCGTAGTGAGAATCTGGACTGAATTACCGGAATAATTCGAGACGAGGTCGTTAACGATAATTAAATTGATTAGTCTATAACATATAGTTCCTCTATAATTGGAGGTGGGACCATTGCGATACCTTGTGGGCTTACGCTTAAAGTGTTGGCAGATTCTATTCAAATGGAATTGATAGTTTGGCGCTGCCGCTGGCGAAATAGAAAGGTTTTGTATGCCGCTAATAAACTTGGCATTATTTTCAGGATTATTTTCTAACTAGTTTCTGCCCGCGACCTCGTCCGCATGGAACTCGTTTGTGTCGAAGCTCCATACAAACTTTCAACCCCCATTTCGCCCCCTTAAGGGAATAATCCCGGGATTAAAACTATTATATATGTTAATCCATGCTATACACTATTCGCGTGTGCGCAAGCGTTCTCGTGGCTCCGCCAAAGGGCAGCGCGTAGAACACCGTGGGGCTTTAGAAGATAGTCCGGGCGGTTCCCGGGAATCCGTCATACCCGTCCTGGTTCCCCAGCTAGGCGGGATGCGTAAAAATGCTTTTACGAATCTAGCGTCATAAAAAAGGCTAGGTATACACTATACGTTTACCAACATTCATCTTATATTGGTAATTCACATGATTCATGCATTTAACTTTATGACAACACAGACTACCTATTTTGCAACCTCAACATTGCGGGTTCATAGCTGGGCTTAGAGAGTTAATAATGAAGTTATTTAATTGACAACTGTGTTACCTCCGCGATCCATTGCCATGAATCGTAGCCAATAAGGCGAATTGGCGAGCAACCGCGACAACCCAACCAACCGCAGCGATTCGATTCAGAATATATAACATCATGCCTCAGAATTACTAGTGTAAGTTGACCTCATTCATTCAGTATTCGTTTCAGCGTGGAGAACCCTCTCGGGCACACCATAGAGAGGTAGGGCACGGCGTAGCGAGGTAGGGCGCAGCTTAGAGAGGTAGGGCATGCCGTAGAGAGGTAGCGCACACCGTAGCGAAGTAGGCCATAGCGTCTCTACGACGAGAGGTTGGGCACATCGGAAGGTCATCTCGCTTATATTTTGTGCAGCCTAACCAAAGTGGAGGTACTGCCTTCATCTGGAATTCGGTTACTGCAGGCGTAACAACAGTACTCTGTATGTGGTGTTGAGGTAAGTAAGGTCGCCTGAGCTTACAGGGATTGTAAAGAGTGGAACTGCGCCGCATTTGTCTTGCAACTGAGTTTAGCTGTCGCCACAACACGTATCCTTAACACATTCACTGCCAACGATTTCATAGCGCTACGCTCGTAGCCGATGCCGTGGTTTTCCCGCTAAGTGGCGGAAAGCGCCTACGAGCAGAGCGCTCGCTTGTCTAGTTCCTGGCAATGGAAGTACTAAATCAATAAAGGGCCGGCAACGCACTTTTAACTTCTCTACTGCAGGCAGTATGCTCCTGTCAAACTACACAACTACTCATTAGAATCCTCTCGACGCGAACCAAAAATATATTATTTCACGGAAACTTATTGAACAAGCCAGCGAAGCGACCGCAGTTCTTTGCTTCAGCTTGAGACGAAATTCTCTCGTATCGCTGTCCAGCTGTTCTTCTCTACAGGTTTCATTTTTCAACTGATACTCTTGAAGAATAGTGATGATGACTAAGATTTTATGATCGAACCAGTTTTTGGAGAGGAACAAATTTTTGTATGGGAGGAGCAACTACAATTAAAGAACATAATAACCCAGAAATTTGAGACAAAGATTGACGTCGCTGGCGGCAGCGCAAAACGCTTCATACTGATAGACACACAGGTATGACGTCACAACTGACATTTGTACTAATCGTTGTATGGAAAATCAGGTAAATTGTTGTTTCTATAAAAACCTAAGGATTCTATTGGTAGCTTTAAATTTACTCTTGGACAATAAAAAAATACATATTTTTTCTAAACTTTCATGGCTCATATCTTTTTATGATTTTAATTATATTGTATAATTTATACTTTATTACGATGATTTGATGGTTTACTATCCATTTAGCCTCACTACGTTATCAATTTGAACATGAGGCATTTTGCCTACTGTGAGCAGGTTCGTTATTTTTTACTTTGGCGATTCAGTTTGATTTAAAAAAAGTTATTTAACTGACTTGCGAGTTGTACAGCTCACAGAGCCACTAGAAGTTAGAAAGATTAGGAGTAATAGAGGGTCAAGCGTACACTAGTTCTATAGCCAGACAGTAAGCTTTGTGAATATATATTTTTATTTTTATTTATTTATTTTATTTTATTTTATTTATTACACACACAGCAACTATATTTACAGGTAACCCTAATACAATAGTGCCTTAACCTTACATTAAAAATCATCCTTATTACTACTTAACTAAATAATTTAAATTAAAAATTCAATTTATTACAATGCATAATAGTCAATTTAGATTTCAATATGTCATTACACAATAATTCAAATTAAATGTCAATCCATTACATAGCATAATACATATAAACACGTTTTTGATAATTCCCACATAGGGCAATAAAAAAGTATTATGGCCAGCTGACCACAGGAATGTGCGATATGCGATGCCTCGTGAGCTGGAATGCGTTCATTTGTTAGGGTTATAAAGGTCAATGTATCGATGCAATACTAAATCAACTGCATTATTTTGCTGGCTCTCGGGTTTGTTGAGGCTTTTGGGTGTTTCGAGCTTGTTGTAATATATTTTGCCGAACCTATAAAATAGCTTGTGATCCTAATTACTCATGATCAAAACATCTTCTTAAGAACCGTGTTCAGAAGCTTAAGATCCTGGGTTCGAATCCCGGTACGGGCAAATATTTGTGTGATGAACATATGTGTTTCTGAGTTAAATATATCGTCGTCTAGTACCCATAACAGACTTATTGAGCTTACCATGGGGCTATTTCGATTTGTTTAAGAATTACCCCGACGAATTTTGTGACATGTTTTTGACGACCGCTTTACCTTAGTTGGTAGGTGACCCTGCCTACGAAGCAAGAGGTCCCGGGTTCGAATCCCGGTTAGTAATGTAAAGTAAATGTTCTATGTATTTAAGTATTTATTTAGGTTTACTATTGAGAGGCATAAAATCATTAATACGTCACATTTTGCATAATTTTTTACGCGTAACATTAAAAAGCATAAATACTGAAAGCATAATCTTCATGAAGACTAATGACAAAAAGCAAAAGCACAAATAGGCATCATAATACAAATACAAATACAAATAATTTATTTCGCCAAACATAGGTAAATAGGTGACAGTTATAAGTAAAATTCAGTTCAGCTATGATGTGCCGTGTGGCGTACGAAAATTTGGTATGTACCTAACATAATGTGAATATTAGGTACCTACCTACAATTTATTTACTAGAGTGTAGAGGCTTTACATACAACATAATAAAATCCGATTTAAGTGTCAACATTGGCGTAAATTTAAATTAATATTAAAATACATTAGAATAATACGAATTAGATTTTCAATTATAATTAACATGTCAATAAATATCTATAATGCAATGAGAGGCGAATGTCTGTGCCTAGTCGTTAAAGTTATCCTTAATACTATAATAACTTTTTTCTATCAATAATTGATTTAGCAAGTACTTACATTTATTTGTTGTTATTAATTTGAGTGTCTCGGGAAGCTTATTAAATATCTTTGGAGCCATAGCTATAAAGCTTTTTCCCATCAGAGCGGTGTTTCCCACATTCAATTTTAGTCTGTATGCTTCTCCATAATCAATTGGCATCATATCAAAATGCATAACAGTAATTTCCTAAACAAAAGTTATGTAAACCTAACCTAACCGCCGGAGCGTGTCAACGTCACCCCGCTTCGCGGGGTGCCTATTTCTGCTCTAAAGGGTGTCCTTTAGAGCAGAAATAGGCACCCCGCGAAGCTTGCTTGTGTAAGCAGACCCTAACCTTACCGACTAATGATACCATTGTTACGATTATTTGGGTTTTTTTACTGGGGGGGGGGGCTTAGCCCCCGAACCCCCCGCCCCCGAGTCCTTCCAGAACTAATACCAACGTGGAATGGCAACTATCATTCATCTAAGAAAATAAGTCAATATTATAATAAATGTTTTCACAATAATAATAAATGCATTGTAACAACGAAACTGAGTTTTATTCATTTAGAAAACTGAAATTACGGATAATGACAGATATACCGAATAATTATTAGGCCAAACAATAGTATGCCTAATGTATATTCGGCCAATTCAAATTAGTCTAGCTAAAATTATGCTAATAGCGTAGTATGTCAGAAAAACAATAGGCCAAAATATTACTATGCGAAAGTACTATTATGCCACAAATAATTATGCCAAACCAATTATGTGAAACTGCATTAGTCTTAAAACCATTATGCGATCCAAGGGGATGCCTTTATTTATCTATATAAGTATGTTTATCGTCGTCTAGTACCCATAGTACAAGCTTTGCTTGTGTAAGATTGTCCCCTACCTAATATTTATTTTATTTATTTATTAATGTTCTGGCTATTGACCTTTACACGAGACCTTAAACAGGATTAAAAGGGACGTGGGTTCGAGTTCCGCCAGTTCGATAATTTGGTCATGTTGTTTGATTTGCGTTTCTATAATTTATCAAGGCTTAATGGTAATCCTGTAAAAGACGGCACGACTGATTACTTAGCGTTTTATCAGGATGAAAAACAAGCTATTTTTAACCTTAACATAAAATCTATCTAGCCAAAGTCACAGTCAAAACAAAACCATATTTCTAAAATCTCATAATAAAACTATTGTTTGCGCAGCAATATTTCTGAACGCACCTTCAGATCAAGCGGCGCAAAAGTGGCAGCATTGGGATAATGATGGTCGTGGCAATTACGATAGTGTCAATGGATCGATACTTGGGAATTTGTTTTAAAAATATATCTTGTTCCAAATAGCCGGTGCTTTTATTCTTCTATAACTATTGTTAGGGTTCAATATTTATTTATTTGTCTATAGATAAGTAGGTATAAGGCACAAGTTACGATTACCTGCTCGTAAACATGACTCCTACTAGCTAACTAATTCACATAATTATTATCTTTAATAGAAAACTAAAACACACTCATGCAGCAAATTGACAGAACATTGTAATTTCACTTTCACGGGCAGAAAGCAAAGGTTTACTAGAGAAAACAAAAGAGTAATCCCCTAAAACGGTCTCCTCGGCGCGAGCTGCCATGAAAACGTGAATTCGTCTTTTGTAATGCACTATAAATAAACATACATGGATTTAGGGAGATTCCACAATGGGTTTTACTATTTTAGAGTGGATTTTACTATTTTGCGGCCGGACTCGAAAATCACTGGACAGTTTAACTTGTTCGTTTTGTTGTTCAATTCGTTTCGAATCACTTAGGGTGGGGTGCACCAACTTACGATTCAGACCGATCAACGTTAAATATAGCGACGGCAGCTGTCACTCCCATAAACTTGATAAACTTTCCATACAGTCAGAATTTGACGGACACTGGTTATGCTTACAGACGATTTGGTGCAACCTTTGAGATTAAGGATGTTGTATTGTTGTAGTCCTAAGACGCGACTGAAAGGTTGTTTTAATCCGACTTCCGAAAATGGGGATTAATATGGATTCTATATTTTACCAGATTAAGTTGGAGAAAATATAAATCGACGTTTTTATCATATTTTTGTAAATAAGATTATAATAATTATTAGGTTACTTTTGTAATTTTAGTTTGCCGAATATATTTTTAATTATATTGTTAACTTAATCTGGGTTATCCTCTACAATTTCGTTTACTTCATAATAGCAGCTTATATCGGCAAAAAACAATGGCCGATTTTTCACCCACTACTCCGTTAGAATCCTATCCAGATTCTTCATTGTCGGCCGCTAGAAAAGCGTCGCGTAGAAGCTTTACATATACTTTTGTTTCACAAAACAGGGTGGTAAAATTTTTGAGCAGGTCTTGCACCTTTGTGACATTCACAATAAGATAAGAGATCTCGCGTTATTCGTAAATAAATTTAAGTATACGTAAATAAATAAATATTGCCTATGTGGCATCGGGTTAGAATTTCCCCACCTTATTCTCGTGGGTGTCATGAAAGTCGACTAAGGGAGCAGGGTTGGGGTGTGTTGTGGGTGATGGACTAGCAACCTATCACTGCGATATCACATTTTGTCGATCTTCTATACCGTCATTTGTACTAAAAGTGGCACTGGAACGTAAGTTTCATGTGCTCTCCCTACCCCTTTTGGAAAAAGGCGTGAATCTATATATGTATGTAAAAATTAGGAGATGACACAAATCCAACTAGCCCAATAGTAAGCTCAATAAGGCTTGTGTTATGAGTACTAGAGGACGAAATATTCAATTGACTGAGCGAGCGGATCGAACGAAGTTCTCCGTTCTCAGCTCGGGCGAGAATTCTTTCGTAATGTAATTTTGTGTGCAGGTCCGATCATTAAGTATGTACATAGATATTTTTGTCGATTCAGTTTTTTTTTAAGACTCGCGGTTATAGATGCTCATATAGCAACTTGTATTAAATACACTCGCGGACAAAGAATACGGGGTGGTAAAATACCGTCATATTTCCTAAAACAGTGCAAGGTTGTAGTTTTGTTTAATCCTGTCATGATCTTTATTTAATTTTACATCAAACTGCTAAAATAACAGTAAAAAATATAACGTTACCAGGTTTAAATCGGACTCGTAAAAACCCATGAAAAAAAACAACGTTAACGGAGCGAGATATCGCAAAAATCGTGATTTTTGGATATTGATATTTTTATGATAGGATCCAGGAAATTGCTAATATACAGTTGGGTATTGTAAAGAATAGCATATTATGTAAATAAAACAACAGTTAAATATTTTAAAAAACCTATTGCAATTATTTAATTTAGGGTGTCCCGAAATATTTGACCGCGAGTGTACTTAAATACATAGAAACTCGCAATAAAAACTTTCGAGACTTGCAAACAAATATTCATGTATTGGACTTGGATTGTACAATGTACAATCTCCTTTACGGTCTCAGTATGGCTTATTGATGTACGCAGCCTTTAACAGGAGCGCAGCTGCTACGGAGAGCCCTAGTAAAAAATACTCCCATGTAGCCATCGACGTGTGCAGGGTTAACTTTCTCAAGCGACTATCCTGTACAGACGCGTAATGAAAAAACAACCTTATCTTGTTAGGTCAAGGTTAGATTTTCGTTGGACATGTGAGGTTTGAAAATGAGTGTGAAAGTAATGTTTGTTTTCTTCTACGCTGTGACACAACTGTGTAGAAATTCATTTAATCATCATTTTGTTATTTATGGAAGGATATCGGTTTAACAAAGTACTCAAAAGCTAAGCTAGATGTCCCCTGGTCCTCTGGTGACGGTAGCTGCTGCTGCGGCTGGCTCGATCCTCGCACAACGTATTGGCATTGTCATTTAGCAAGGCTGTCGTTACATCCCATTGACTGACTACTGCTGATTGGTAACGAGAACTGAATACTGACTATACGTCAATCAATACCTAACTGGCCGGGGGCTGCCCGGCTTAAGCGGGCGGTAACTGATCAGTAGGCCTACGATGGACCCCCCCATTGCCAAGAGTGACCCCTTCCTACGCCTATATGTTTGGACTTATAACTGGTTACTACCACTCCCCGTGCTGTTATCCACGCGGCGTAGCCGACGTGGGTGAAGTGTCCTCTCCACAGACACTGCATCGCCTGGGACGCACATGAAGATACAGAGGGTTGCCCAAGACCTGACTATACGTACCTGTAATATATTTGCACACGTATTTCTCTGATTGATTATTTCTGTATCTACCGTAAGAATGCATAGCTATCTGAATGTGGATGAAACATCCATTAGTGACCTCCAACCACCCCTTATAGTCACCCCTTTCCTCACAGAATTTACCACCCGTAGGTAACCGCACTGTATAACATATGCAACTGAATTAGTCTGAATATTCTGAATGTCGTCTTGTTAATGTATTGTATACCAATTGTATAACCTGAATCGCTGATCTCTGATATTGCTTTACCTCGCATCATTTGCCATAGCTAAAAGTTGTATACCCTGAATCGCTGATCTCTGATATTGCTTCACCTCGCATCATTTGCCATAGCTAAAAGTTGTATACCCTGAATCGCTAATCTCTGATATTGCTTTACCTCGCATCATTTGCCATAGCTAAAAGTTGTATACCCTGAATCGCTGATCTCTGATATTGCTTTACCTCGCATCATTTGCCATAGCTAAAAGTTGCATACCCTGAATCGCTGATCTCTGATATTGCTTTACCTCGCATCATTTGGCATAGCTAAAAGTTGTATACCCTGAATCGCTGATCTCTGATATTGCTTTACCTCGCATCATTTGCCATAGCTAAAAGTTGTATACCCTGAATCGCTGATCTCTGATATTGCTTTACCTCGCATCATTTGCCATAGCTAAAAGTTGTATACCCTGAATCGCTGATCTCTGATATTGCTTTACCTCGCATCATTTGCCATAGCTAAAAGTTGTATACCCTGAATCGCTGATCTCTGATATTGCTTTACCTCGCATCATTTGCCATAGCTAAAAGTTGTATACCCTGAATCGCTGATCTCTGATATTGCTTTACCTCGCATCATTTGGCATAGCTAAAAGTTGTATACCCTGAATCGCTGATCTCTGATATTGCTTTACCTCGCATCATTTGGCATAGCTAAAAGCACAGCGCGAAATACATAACACACAACTAGTGAATCATATTAAAAACTCACCAGGAATCACAGGAACACACACTAATCCATAATATAGCTGTTCGTAGGCTTACCGTCAGATAATAAAATTGACACACCTATATTGACATTTGGCAGCTCTGATTTTAAATTCACCGCTCACCAGAGTACGGATAAAAACCGAATATTGAGACCAAGAATCGACTGGTCAAATGAGGGTGAGACCACACCGCTGCTCAAAATACGCTAACGCACCGTAAACCGCAGCAAAATGTATGAAGAATAACGTGACGCATACGACACGTCAACGCGTATACGCAGCATTGAGCACCGGTGTGGTCGCTCCCTCATTTGAGCAGTCGATTCTTGGTCTCATGTTTTCTTATACACAAGCTTATATACTTACTAATTTGATACTTAAATCGCGGATCTTCGCGACAAAGGCAACGCGGTCAGTCTTATTTGCTCTCAGCCTAGAGGCAACGATCGGGAAAATGTGTATATATATAATTTAGGTTCACATAGTTTAAGTTAAGATTAGTTCGTAAGTTTTCTTACTGTTTCTAAATATAGACAACCTGTTTAATTTTGGCTTAATTAACTCATTCAGGGCCAAGAATCGCTACGCGCTACGCTCGTAGCCGATCCCGTGGTTTACCTCGTATGTAGCAGAAAGCGACTACGGCGGTCTGACGCATGTGTCGTCATTGGCCCTGAATGTGTTAAAATAAAAGGGCTACCGCGCCCATGATACATGTTTTCAGTGTCAGTTCAACATAAATTGTATACTCGTACAATGTAACATCATTACTTGCTCCAGAGCAAGTAATGGTGTTACACACCACCTTGTTATACACCTCCAGAGGTATGTGGTGTTGTTCATGCCGATGAGAAAGATCGCCGGAGGTCCCGAGTATACACTGTATTGAGGCAGAAGGACTTGCATTCGTAGCCATCAACAACGAATCGTCAAATCAATAAAGGGTCGGCAACGCGCTTATTTCCTTTCATACGGCGGTATCTGCTTAATAAGGCTTGTTCACGAAAAAAAGTAGCTATCGAAAACTAAGTCACCACTGTTACCCAGTAGGTCTAGGTGGTTCAAACCCCAATTGGGTTGCCAATTGAGTATTCTTTTTCATGTGAAAGAATCTAAAATCCATATTTCCTTAAAAGTTGTGAAATACTACATAATGCCAGTTAATGTTTAAAACTAAAATGATTGCATAGAGATGTGTGTACTTCTAGCATGATTTAAAAGCATTTATGACCTGCATTCGGGCATAAATAGTCTGGGCAGAGATTCGCGGAACATTATAGCGTCGATATTCTATTTGAGTAAAGCAAAATAAATCTAATCATACAGGTTTGACGCAAACGTGAAAATTACAAAATCTAAGATTAAAATCTAGAAATTTCGAAAGTAATCCCAAAAATTTATAGCAAATATTTACAAAGCAACTCAATACGAAAGAAAAGAGTCCTTCTTTAAAATTAAATTCTTATTTTTTTTAAATTTCATATTGAAAACCTGAATTACACAACAGTGGCTACATTTTTCGTGAACAAGCCGTATCAGGCAGAGTATCCCTATTTGCTACCATCGTAATATTATTTATTTAATAATCTATTCTATAATATAACGGAGAAGACTATATTATCTCTTCTGTCATCCAATAGTTACGATTGACGACTTTCACGAGTCGCAATAATTAATGATTCGTGTTTTCTAGTGATTTAACTAGTTTCCTAATAGTAGGTACTCGTTAGTAACATAACCTTTATTACCGTTAAAACAAAGTTGTAAGGTCAGTTGGGGCAAGTGCGCCACCGGGGTAAGTGCGCTTTCATCAAACATATTGAAATCTACAGATATTTTAGTACTATACACATCTTATCATCATATCAGCCAGAAGACGTCCAGCGCCAGACATAGGCCTCCCCCAAAGAGTGCCACTATGACCGGTCCTGTATGATAGGCGCATTTACCCCGTTGGCGCACTTGCCCCGACTGACCTTAGTTAAGTTTTGATGTAGACATATTTCTATAAGTGAAAACCTGTAATTAACTATATGGTTTTATTATTGTGTCTATAATATGTTGCGCTGTTGGTTTTCCAATTAAATAAATAAATAAAAGTATATTGTTATTAAGAAACTGTCTGGGCCCATAGCTCTACCCGAGTAGAATAGAACTCGTTAATCCCACACTCCTATGCCTATAAAAGGTATACTTAGGCATGTGTCCACACACAACATAGGTTTTTATCCCGCGGGTTTGCCTGCGTTCTTTGCAATACGAGGATGAAACCGCGCGGGTATATAGTTAGTATAAATTATACTAAACTACTTACTGCTCATAAGTAGGAAATATTGTAGGATATACAGGTTGTAACAAAAAAAGGGTGTGATCTGCTCAAGGGCATGTTCGGTAGCGTATTGCGATTCCAAAAAATCATTTGTTTATTTTCTTAATTTTTGATTTGTTTTTGTTTAAATTGAAATGTTTGTTGTAGTTTACATTACAGTCTCTGTTTTTTGTTGACATTGCTTCTACATCAAAAACGTAAAACCTGTCATCTGTGTGTGTAAAAAAAACATACACAAAACATTTGTTTTCATAACACAGCTGTGCGCGCAGCGGTTGAAAATTAAATAAATTCTCCCACCCTTCACCCTCGCGGGGGAAGTTGTCATACACAGGCAATGTCAACAAAAACAAAGATTGTAAGGTAAACAAAAACAAAATAATCATTAAGAACAAAAATAAACAAAAAATATAAAACATCAACAATGCATATTTGGAATCGCAATGCGCTACCTAATATGCCCTTGCTCGGTTCACACCCCATTTTTGATACATCCTGTACGTACAGATACGAGTAGAGGTTTTAGCATTGACAAGCTCCCTAGGAAACAGTGTAGGTAATCGTAATTTTGGTTAAACACACAACCTACCTTATTTTGACCAACATACCTTTTCCACCAGCTTATTTGTGGACACCATCATGGCCTTTTACCTTGCAGCACGCTACCCAAAATAACTTCAAGATCAATATTTAGCTTGAAAGTTCTAAACTGTGAACCGTAGTCCACCCTACCTGAATACATTAGTTATTATAAGTACATGTTATTTCCGTAGCTAACCCAATTTAGTAATTTCCACGTATATAGGTCGATGTGTAACTCTCTGAGATTGTTATAATCGATTTCAAAAAATAATTCTCCTTTGTATAGGCATAATATATTTCCATAGGATTCATATTCTTATTCATTTATTAGTTGCAACCATGGTATAACAGATGTTCTTAAAATTAAGTGAGTACAATCATGGAAGGGTCCATGATTGTACTCACTTTATTTTAAGAACATCTGTTATACCATGGTTGCAACTAATAATATTTGATTAAGAATTAAGTAGACATAAAAATGTTGCTACGCCCTAGCAACATTAGCGTAGCAACATTTTTATGTCTACTTAATTCTTAGGCACTCTCTTATAAAATAAATCTATACACAATACAAATAGAATAATAGGTAATTATAATCAAATATTTACAGTATTACAATAATTAAAATCAAATATTGTATTTACTTAACTAATTAAGTATATTATTATATCACTATATCATTTATCATGCTCCATCTTTATTAAATACAGAATTATTATTTTCATTCTAATTATCCATAAATTCTTGTAGTGTGTGTGGGCATTCAGTTAGAAGGTAACTCTTAATTGCATGTGAATCAAGGCATCAAGCCGAAATCGAAAGCGATAAAAATGCGATTAGAGTCTTTCTCTTTCACCCGTGGAAGGTATCCGATATTGCCTGTCTTCCTTAACACTTTCACTGCTAGGAACCCGCGTAGTGGGCGCCTAAGCCTTAGCCGCTTTCCGCTACTTATCGGGAAAACCACGGGAAAGTGTAATTAATATAATTACACTTCCCTCATTTCCGACATTTAGTGGCAATGACTTCGTAGCGCTGAGGGGTAGGCACGTAACGTTCGCGTTAGGACAGTCCAACTGTTATTTTCCCATATAAAAACTGTCAATCTACCTAACGTACGTACAATGCGTTACGTGATCGACCTGCTGGTAGCTTAAAATAACATGCGATCCGTATGTAGAGGAAAGCGGCGACAAAACGGACACAGCCCACTGACCGGGTTCCTGATGATTTGTAAAGATAAAGATAAAAATAGTGGATTACGAACCTAGGGCGGTGAATTCGTGAAAGGCCCAGATCGCAGGTGTTTGTGGCCCAAACCGAAGGTAGGGGCCATAAATATGCGATCTGGGGCTTTACGAATTACGCTCGTGGTGAGTACACAATTTCACGTCTTCACCTGGCCACAATACGATTTTTACCGTACGCGCAGCGTGCGGTAAAACTCGCATTATGGCCAGGTGTGACGTAAAAGCCTTTACGGCACACAAAACATTAAGGGTATACAAGAAAGAATTAAAGAAAAATACACATGTGGTGACTTAACTATTTCACTGGATACGGTCGTGGCGCTACGTCCTAGTTCGTAGCAGCTTAACACATTCACTGCCAAGAATCGCTACGTGCTACGGTATGTAGCGTATGTAGCGGAAAGCGACTACGGCGTAGGTGTCCGCTAAGCGGGTTCTCGGGGGTAAAAGTGTTAACACATTCACTGCCAAGAATAGCTGCGTTCGTAGCCGATCCTGTGGTTTTTCTGCTAAGTAGCGGAAAGCGGCTATACGCGTTATAAGCGTAGTGTTAGCACTGTTAGCGTTTGAGCGCTACCGGGACATACACTAGGAGGATGATGAGTGAGGGTAATTTAGCCCCCTCTTTCCGCCATCATTAGATCTTACTTACTCACTGCGTTGGGTCGATGATCCAAGGAGGATCTTGGCCTCTGACACAAGAACGCCACTCTTCCATATTCTGCGCCATCCCACGCCAGGGCGAATCTCCGAGCGTTTGAACCGCTCGGTTTTAACGTCATTGTCAGCTCAAGATTATTTCATCAGAGGTAAAACGTACCGCAGAACCTTTTATCAAAAAATATTCAGTACTGGTATTGGATAACATCTTTATCAAAAGTAGACTCTGATACTCGTACCTTTTAATAGTATTTGCTGTCTACGACAATAACGAAAAAAAAAACGCCTTAAAAACGCTGAATATTCGCCCGCCAGTTGGCTGCTCCGAGGGTAATTAAATGTAGGGCTTCGTCACTCCAGCGGTATCTGAACCGGCCAACCGGGCTTTTCCATTGCGCCGACTCACATACGATTAAATCATGTACTAGTCATCAATCATTAGGTCTATATACATTTAACAACACGCATGTAACAAGCTACGATGCCAACCCTAATGCTGACTGCGCTATGCGAGCCATTCGACCACGTAATTAGCACGCCCAACCTCAGGGTTGGCGCTAATTGTCATTATTGTACCTGCGGAATCCACGAAATGCCGTTGTCGCTTATCCTATCATATGTATGCGTAAATATACAGACGGTAGTGGTAAAACAGTAAGTATTGTGACTTCATGATTTGTCGTGAAGTCTCGTTTTCAAATAACTTTCGCTGCCAGGAACCCGCCTACGCCGTAGTCGCTTTCCGCTACATACGTGGAAACCACGGGATCGGCTACGAGCGTAGCGTGTAGCGATTCTTGCCAGTGAATGTGTTAATGAAGTGTTAGTGAATAAAAAGAAAAAAAATAGATTTCAACGATTTTTTATTTTTATTTTTTAATAATTTTTTAAAGTGGTCGACACTATCCTACTGATATTATAAATGCGAAAGTTTGGATGTTTGTTACTCAATCACGCTTAAACGGCTGAATCGATTTGAATGAAATTTTGCACGAAGATAGTTTATAGCCTGGATTAAAATATAGGATAGTTTTTATCCCGGGTCCACGCGGACGAAGTCGCGGGCGGCAGCTAGTCAAGGATAAAGATAAAAGTGAATTATCTCAAAAGCGGTTTCTCTTTTGAATAATGTAGTCAAAAAGTTAGGTAGGTAGGTATTAGGTATGTCTTACTGTTCCCGAGTTGTCTACTGTTTAAGACAAATATGCGTAGTTAAATAAAAGGATTTGTCGACTGACGTTCCGGAATGTTGCCTTTAACAAACGCTGAATATACACGAATTTGTGTATTTCACGTATTTTTTTACGTATGTATTATTCACGAACTTGCGTACCTAACTATAACTTACCATCAGGCGGGCCGTACGCTTGTTTGCCACCGTCGTTTTATAAAGAAAAAAACTTTCAAATCCTACTAATATTATAAATGTGAATATTTGGATGTTTAGATGTTTGGATGTTTGTTACTCAATCACGCTAAAACGGCTCAACTGATTTGGATGAAATTTTGTACATAGATAGTTTATAGCCTGGATTAAAATATAGGATCGTTTTTATCTTGGGTCCACGCAGACGAAGTCGCGGGCGGAAGCTAGTACATTCATAATCTTCCTCTCTCATTAAATGCCATTATTGTAAACTTACATAGCTTACTCAACACGAAATGCTTTAAAAAAAATCGGCCAAGTGCAAGTCGGACTCGCGCACGAAGGTTTCCGTACCATTATCTATAAAACGGGAAAAAATCACGTTTTTTGTATTAAATATTTATTTTATTCTGTTTTAAGTAATTATTTGTTGTAATTTCAAGTGTCTAACTGTCAGGGTTCATGAGATACAGCCTGGTGGCAGACGGACAGACAGACGGACGGACGTACGAACAGCGGAGTCTTAGTAATAGGGTCCCGTTTTTACCCTTTGGATACGGAACCCTAAAAACTACAGTACTCTGTGTTCTTAACGTTAAAGACGTCTACTGCTGGATATAGGCCTCCCCCAAAGAGTGCCACAATGACCGATCCCGCACCACCCGCTTCCAGCGGACTACCGCGACTTTTACCAGGTCATCAGTCCACCTTGTAACCTACCCACCGAACCCACCCGTCGTAATAAATTGAAGAAGTACCTAGTTGATGTATTATTGTCAAGGTTGGCCAACATTCACATCGCTTTAGTGTGAGTGTGACAGAAAGGTCCGTTAAGAAAACCTTATTACTCACGGGCAGAAAGGGATAGGTATCACTAGGAGCGCATCTGGCGCGATTTGAGAACAATGTACACCATCAATAACACGTCTGTAACGCCTTTAAGGTACGTTCCAGTTGTCACCACTGTTACTGTTACTATACTGTTGGATTTAGGTAATTGTTAGAAAAAGACATACGGCAAATTCAACCAAATAGGAATGAGCAACTTAATGTTATGAATTGTTTGATAGAAGCCAAAACTCGATTGCTTAAGATTACGTCCCATTCACGGCCATGGAACGCTACGTAGCAGCATTTTCCGGAATTCGCTCGTAGAGGCACGACTCTTATGTGAATTGAATGGGCTATTTTACCACATCTAGAATCTCATAAAAGGGTTAATTTGAGACTTTCATTTCGCATAACAGATTGATATATACTTGTGAGCTCGTTGCTCATAGAAGAGTGCGCACGAAACACATTGAGATGAATTTGGAAGCAGTTTAAGCGTGAAGAAGTAACAGACAGACAGACAGACAGACATATCTTCTTGTCAGGTATACAATTGTGTTATGTGTGGGTAGATGAATAAACACTAGTCTTAATAGCGAGCCTGTGCGTATCATTGACTCCTCCGTCTCAATCCTCATTTTACATGGCGCAGTCGGTAGGATACGAACCTAAGCTCCCATACTTCTTTCGAATGTACTTATAATGATTACATTCTTTTCTTTACTTACATCTCCGACTATCCCCCCCCCCCCCCCCTCCGATACTCTGCTCTGCCTGAAATAAATGATTTATTATTATTATTATTATTATGCCAATGCCACGAGCTACAAGATTCTCCAGCATTTTTATAGCCCCGCTAACTTTAACCTCGATCGTAAAATTATGAATGCTGCAATTCGTTTTCATGTTTTCAACCCAGTTCGTTCCGAACCGATTCGAAACTTTGCACATGTAGTTTCATGGTATTGCAGGGACAGTAAAACGTTATTACGGTGCGTTATGCATCGAATTCCGTGCGGACGTTTCAGATTTATTTTATTACTGGTGTAAAAATGTGTATAAGTTTTAACCTCTTAGGTCGGCCGATGTTCGATGGGGCGGAAAGGTTTTCGAGTGGCGACTACGTACCGGGACGCGCAGCGTGGGCAGACCGATAAGGAGGACTGATGACCTGGTAAAGGTCGTGGGTGGCGCTAACCGGTCATTGTAGCACTCTTTGGGGGATGCCCATGTCCAACAGTGGATATGAAGTAGGACTTTCAAAAGGAAACCAGCAATCTATTTTTAGTGGTAGTTTCTTTAGAAATTCCAATTTCAAGTTATACTCGTAATTAGTGGTCTTAATACCACTTTATGGCATTCGGAGTCGAGACCCTTGGGTCCAAGTGCTCACAAACTTCTCAACGAGCTTAGCAAAAGGCTTGTCGGCACTACAGGTGACCAAAGAGCTGGCAGCTTCCTCGCACAGCGGATTAGTATTGCTATTCAGCGAGGTAATGCTGACAGCATCTTTGGTACGATGCCACGGGGGCCCATTTTAAACGACGTCAAAAAAAAGGAGGAGGTTCTCAATTCGGTTGTATTTATTTTTTCTTTTTTTTTTCAATGTTTGTTACCTCAGAACTCCGTCATTAATGAGCCGATTCGTAAATTTTTTTTTTGTTTGTACTTACAATACAAAAAAAAATTCTATTATAACTCGTGTATTTACATCCGGAAATCATAAATTGGTGGAGTGGAATTGATGATGAAGACCACAGATGACTTATGGAATTCCTCAATTATGTACTTAAAAGTACAAAAGTACATCACAGATTCTGATAAGATTGATCAGAATCTGTGATATACTTTTGTACTCTATACCTGTGATATACGTATGATATACGTTGAAATAGCAACTAATGAAGTGCCAAGGGTGATCCTTGTGGAATCGACGGAAGTCCTCAAATATTATCGGGTCACATACAGCGATTGGGTTTTTTTCTCTAATAATCAACGCATTTGCTTTCAGAAATCAGTTCGTGGTAAATTGAAAAATAAATGTGGAAATGTTCTCGTGGCTTGGCGGAGTACTAAATTGAAGTCGGTTAAAACTTTGTTTTTAAAGTAAATTATTAGAGATAGTTTTAATTTCTAAGTTAAGCTAAGTAAGCTCCTTTTATTGTTATTGTAAATAGTTTTATATTCGTTCTCTTTCTATAATATGTATATTAATTAATGATAATAAATATTTTCTCACATTTGTGGTGTGTCCAATAAAAGAAGTTTCCTTTGAAGTACGAAAGACCTTACAAGTTTAAAGGGTGTTTAAATAATGAACCTCGTAATTAACAATTGTTTCATGCTGTGAAGCTAGTATTTTGAACTGAATATAGTTTGTCCTTTAATTCTCAATGCAATGACGTATTTAATTAGAAATTACAATCCCACGTTATTAAATACTACTCTATTGTGCTAATATTGCAATTAATTTTCATGACATTTAATAGTACCATTGTAAATATGCATATTTGTAATATCTGACAAATAAAAGAACCTTTGAAGCCTATTTCCAGAATTAATATTAGAATTTTGAATTATTTGACAACCCGTAACTCTGTGCTCCTTCACAAAGAAAACATAGGTACAAGGAAAATCATTTATCACCTAGTGCAAAAAATCTAACTAAAAGGGAAACAAAAATAATATGCAGATTATTTACCAACTAAACTTGGTATTGGACCCGATTCTACGTGCACATGGCTTAACTAGCCTAAAACTAAATTGTCCAATTTTTAGACATAATTTAGGCGGCAGATTAAAAACGACATATTTAGAATAGCATTTAAGCAGCTAAGTTAGTTGAATAGACCGCCTAAAATAAGAAACGTCCGTTTCAAATTAGCGCTGTCATTAGATTATGACATCTGTTCATAGAATAGCAAAGTTTAGCGACACCTAAATAAAATTAGGAAGTTTAGAAGCCACTGTAGAATCGGGTTCGTCACGGAGCGAGCCACAGGACACACTCCGTGGCGCTGATTTTCACTGAAGCTCCTGTTTATGCTACTGTATATGTCACTGAGAGAACATACCATAAAAGAAACACAGAATGTGGAACAGAACTACCCAAATAAAAAAGCCCCCGACAAAACAAGAGTTTCGATCACAAACCCGCACTCAAATCGGTTTATCCCTTTGGCAGCTACGATACCGCAAAAAGACACAGATACACGGAATACACATGTTAAAATAAATGCCTCTTTGTAAGTCGAAAAGAAAATATTTATCCGTGACAATAACATTTAATTGTTTACACATACACATATGTATTATATATCGCATCAGAAATGAGGCTATCCGCAGCAGAACCAAGGTAACCGATATCGGTTACCTTGGTTCTGCTATATAGCCCTGGTAGGGCCTGGGGGTGCTGGTAGGGCTATATAGCCCTCCGAATCGCTAAACTTAAGTGGCAGTGGGCGGGGCATATTGCACGTAGAACCGATGGCCGTTGGGGCGGAAAGGTGCTCGAGTGGTGACCACGTACCGGAAGGCGCAGCGTGGTTAGGCCTCCCATAAGGATGGACTGATGACCTGGTAAAGGTCGCGAGAGTCCGCTGGATGCGGGTGGCGCAGGACCGGTCATTGTGGCACTCTTTGGGGGAGGCTTATGTCCAGCAGTGGACGTCTTTCGGCTGATATGATGATGATGATGATGATGATGATGATGATATTATATATATTAATCACGAAATGGTGTGACCATTTCCACTTCCAAGGCCAGCGCAGGTTTTCCGTTGTTGCCATTTGGTGAATCACGAAGCAATAACGCTACGATCGCACACAAGGACTATTTACAAAAAAAAGGAACGCAAACTATAAAATCAATATAAACTTAAAAAGACACCCACAAAATTACTGGCTAAATTACGACACAAAAACGCCGTGAGGGCACAGCATAATAGCGTGGGGGGTTAAAAACAACAGCCTTTGACAGACACCGAGTGATCGCGCCAGTGTTGCGATGGACCAATTTTGGTAGAGAACACTAAAATAGATCCAAGAGGAACACGCCAGCTCCATTCGCAAGGAACGTAACAAACCTGTGTCGATTTCTCGAGCGGGTTTCCTCGCAATGGCGATGTTTTCCGAGTCGTTAGCGAATTCAGCGTAGGTCTGTTTCGCGTGCGTATGTAGGTCGCATAATTAAGTTGGCGATGTATTTTGGCCACTTTAGCCTAGTTGGTATACCAACTAGGCTAAAGTAGTGCCCCTGCCTACGAAACCGGCAGTCCCAGCTTCGAATTCAGGTAGGGGGATTTAGTTGTTACGTGCACGAGTATTTGTTACTGAGTTGGATGTATACTATGTATTGAAGTATTTATTTGTCTATATATAGGTATATTTGTAAATAAGCTACGTTAGCCTAGTGGTTTAGGTATGTGGCTATCCAGCGGTGGTCGTGGATTTGAATCCCGGCTCGTACCAATGAGATATTAAGGAAAACATCGTGAGAAAACCGGTCTAATCCCAATAAAGTCTCGTTTTCCCTCTGAGCTGGAAGGTCAGATGGCCGTCGCTTTCGTAAAACTAGTGCCTATGCCAAATCATTGCATTAGGTCCCCCATGCAGGGTACAACCGGGAATAACGCTAGGAGGATGATGATATAAGTATATTTGTTGTTGTTTAGTATCCATTGCTTAGCTTACCTATATAAATAGTTTTACTTTGAGACGGTCGATTTCTATTCCTCCAAATAATTATCTATTTACTTCGTATAATGGTTACCACAGACTTTAAAATACTGTACTGATGACCACTCGATACTTAAAAATATGCTCCTCAGGTGGAATTACCACTGTAGAAAAACACAATTTTGCATGCAATTATTTCATTATAACCCCATGACAATATAAATATGTCACGCTCACGCACACCTCGATACGCGCTATGGCAAACAGGAGTGCATGAACTCAGACGATTCAGATACCATCACCCATTTTAAGACGGGTATTAAAATTGACTAAAATCTTCTATTTAGTTGACAGACACAGCTATAAGACAGTGCGTCAAAAGGGTCTGGACAGTTCACAAACCTCTGCACCTCCCAATGTAACTTTGACCTCCGGGTACAAACAGTAGTAACCAATCTACGGGTCAGTG
This sequence comes from Epinotia bilunana, assembly GCA_947049275.1. Lineage (NCBI taxonomy): Eukaryota > Metazoa > Arthropoda > Insecta > Lepidoptera > Tortricidae > Epinotia > Epinotia bilunana. The sequence goes on along the minus strand of OX346275.1, from coordinate 7,050,032 downwards.
TGTACTGGGAATGGAACAGTCGAGTACAAAAGGTTTTGTGAAAGGTGTCTAGGGTGCTCGAATTAATGATGCAGTCGAGGGCTTCGAGCATCGGCGTCTAGTCTTAAAAAGTTGCCGCGTCGAATGAATGTCAAGTCTGGGGTTGAGTATTAATTGCTATGTGCGGCGGGTTGCACCAAGTTACACTTACAGACCTATCCACGGTAAATACCTGGAGTCTACTTAATGCACCCGAGTTAATTCACCTGGGGGAATAAAGAACACTAAAAGAGAACTTAATTCTCCTCAAAAAATCTGGGGGGTTTAATTATGGCGCCGGCAGATAGACGGAGTGTATATATTTTTAAGGTTGCCAACGCGCAAGGGTCGGTGACGCCCCTCGAGTGGCCAGCGTCCACACGCTACGGTACCGTTTACCATCAGGCGGGTCTTATGCTTGTGGTGAAAAGCAAGAAGTGCTACAAAAGTACCAGAAATCAATGTTATTTTGATAAGTAAATAAATAAATAAATAAATAATAAATATTTTCGGACAATCTTACACAAATCACAAACTAAGCAAAGCTTGTACTATGGGTACTAGACGACGATAAACATACTTATATACATAAATAAATACTTAAATACATAGAAAACATCCATGACTCTGGAACAAATATTCGTGCTCATCACACAAATAAATGCCCTTACCGGGATTCGAACCCGGGACCTCTAGCTTCGTAGGCTAGGTCACTATCAACTAAGCTATACCGATAGTAAGTAATCACAAAACGTCCATATGTTATCATCCTGCTAGCGTTTTGCCGGTAGTACAGTCGCCAGCATTAATATCTGCCACGATAAAGCGCGCATAAATATCTGACACGACAAAGCGCGCATTAATGTCTGCCACGACAAAGCGCGCATAAATATCTGACACGACTATACAGTCGTGTCAGATATTTATGCGCGCTTTGTCGTGCCGGGGCAACATCCCTACGGCCTTAGAAATAGTTCTAAGGCCGTAGGGATGTTGCCCCGGCGCATCTTTTGCTCCCCTACGGGACGCGCCGGCGTCGATGCGTACAGAGTGGAGGCATCTCCAAAAGAGTAAATGATATTAAAAAAGGGCCGTAGTCGTGTCAGATATGTATGCCCGCTTTGTAATGGCAGATATTGGTGCTGGTGATTGTACTCTAAAGGAAGCCGGGCACTTAAGAGTCTGCAGTAAGCTCGATTCTCCATACAAACGTAGTTACGCTCTCATTTTAAAAATACTTGTTGGATTCTAACGAAACTTTGCATGCACAATGACATGAGGAATATCTATGTCTGTAATTAGTTTATGTCGCTTCAGATACCATATTAAAAATAATACAGCGTATTTAATTTTTTCATACAAAACTTGTTTTTGCTGTATTTTGTTTGTTTTATAAACTGGAACATGTGGATAAGACATCCGTCAAGTTCTGACATATGTAGTTATGCGAGTGCGAGAGTGACGGATGTCTTATACAGACCCGTATCATGGTCGGCCTTCTCACGCGCTAAGTGACAAGATAGAGCGTCCGACTCGTTCCATCGAATGATGTCAGCCAGTGACAGACGCTCTATCTTGTCACTCATCGCGTGATAAGGCCGACCATGGTACGGGGTCAGAACGATAGGTGATAAAATGACAACCATCTTAGGCCCGCCGATTGGGAGCTTAACTATTCGGCTACAGTGGTCATTACTGCCACGCATACCACACGATTCGCGAAAGCACGGAGCGGACTTTAGTGATTTCAGCTTATACTCTCTGGGTGGCCCACAGAAAGGGTATTCCAAACCACATCTGTTACTGGCCGCTATAGAGGCCAAACAGGACAAAAAAAGTGACTTCAGGCTTGTGGTCGTGTTACGAAGCATATAGTGTCCATGATTTTCCGGCTGGCTGTAGATACTGTACCTGTTTATGAATTTCGACGCGACTGTTGACCGCCCGGGTTAAATATGCGGGGTGTGTGCCGGGAGTAAATATTGTGACCACGTGTGCTCACGTGCGATCCGGCGGGCAGGGGACACACTGCTAGCTATATTGTAATAGACTAGCTGCCCTTGCGGCTTCACCCGCGTATCCGAAGAACGCAGGCAAGCCCGCGGGATAAAACATATGCCTATGTCCTTTCACACATACATACATACAGTCACGCCTTTATTTCCAAAAGGGGTAGGCAGAGCACATGAAACGTATGTTCCAGCGCCACTTTTAGCATAAATGTGGGTATAAAAGATCGACAAAATGTGTCGATGCGTGTGTGATGTCCTTTCAGAAAGTCCATTATATATGCAGATAGATAAATAGATAGATAAAACGTTTATTTGTTTCCCACAATCACACAGAAACCAAATCGTACAAAAACAATATTATAACAAATACACAATACATAATATGGAATAGGATAAATATATAATAATAGATACACATACGCAGGTGAAATAATTTTTGAAATCAGATAAGTGGTCCCAGAGATTACTCCCTACATACTAACTCACAAACTTATAGAAGTTATGAATTGTATAGCTAGTAGTACGCACTTCTCCCATGTAAAGAGGACTGTTGGTGGAGTTATGAAGACGATTATAGATTTCCAAACTTACTTTATTTCACTGGATAACGACGGCTCGTGTTTCGTGCTTATATTACCTAGCTTATTTGAAATAATAACAGTTCTGTAGAGCCCGTATTGTGGAGGTTTACAAACAACATATAACATTAATATAACCAGACAAGTCTCGATAACTTTTTTTTTTTATGATATAGGAGGCAAACGAGCAGTCGAATCACCTGATGGTAAGCGATAATCGACGCCCATGGACACTTACAACACCAGAAGAGTTGTAGGTGCGTTGCCGGCCTTTAAGATGGGAGTACGCTCTTTTCTTGAAGGCTAACTAAACGACGCGGGAATGCACTCGAGTGGCATTAGAACTAACCTACCCGACTGTGTTCGTCATCGCGATAAGATTGGTAGGTCTAAAAAAAGGTTTTAGTTACATTTCACCCCGAAAATCACACATACACCAACCACAATAAACTGCATGCTATTTTATAAGTATTTTGTCCTGTATCGACGATAATGTCACATTGAATTAAGAGCTTTAAATACATTAATTACTGGTTATTGTCGGATATAGACTAGCCCCCTTATTCATAAACCTTAAAATGCGTCTGCTAAATAAAATGTGCTTTGTCTCTTTCTTACGAACACAAATATCAACGTGACAGATAAGGACAAACGAATTTTAACGCCATTTTAGTTAAAACAGGCTTGTAGTACGTTTATGAATACGGCCGTTATACTTTAAGACTTTTTACGTGCTACGTAAGCTTCTGTCTGTTTTTTTCTTTACTAATATTATAAAAAGTAAAATCTTTGCTGTCGCCGGGACCATTTACCAGCTGGTCGATCACGTAACGCATTGTACGCGCGTCAGGTAGATCTCAATGTCGCCTTTTGTTTGAGAAAATGACAATTGAGTTGTCCTAACGTGCGTTCGAAAAGTCTGCCGTACTTTTTTAAAAGGCAGTCTTCTTCATACAATATACTTGTAGATGCCTTGTTGTGCCTTTTTAAGAATAACGGCAGAAGTTACGTGATCACCCCTTTGTTTTCAAAAATTCTGTCAACTAAAAGTAGAATTTCGTGGAGCTTTACCTGCATTCTTTGGAATACACAGGCGAACCCGCACGGGCAGCTAGTCTTCAATGAAAAATAAAAGGAACGAAAACAAAAAAGTATCTCGCAGTGTGCACCGGCCGCGGAATCATAAAGTCGTCACGTCACGCGCACTCGGCGTCTCATTACGCTAAACTGTTTCTGTCGCCATTAAATAAGCCTGTCCCGTGTGAATGCGCCTTTACTTTCATGCACTGCATTCCTAAATATTAAGCGCTAATTAGTTTGATTGTTTTTAATGCTTTACTAATTGGTAATGTCGCATTATTTTTATTTTTATTGTTTCTTGTTTGACCGAGCCGTGGCGGACGTTTCTGATATATTATTGGATGACAGGAAAAACTCAATGCCTCGCGGTTCTGCCAGTGCACCATTTTGTTAAACAGAAAAAAAAATATCTATCCGCAGTGTTCGGGATTCATCGGAAACGATCCCCTCCGCTCGGCGGACAGCGTCCAGCGAACACACCTCATAGAGCTCTGACGCGCACGCACGTTACTATTAAAGCTGATTAATATTCAATATAAAAATTCAATTAAATCAATCATCAATACCTACATTATTTTATTGGAATAACATCTACCATAAAATTGGACCTACGGAACCGGATGTCATGCCTATAGGATTTGGGACCTAACCAGGATCTTCTGCAACAGCATTAAGACATTAAAGAAGAGGATCTCTTTATGGAAGTCCAGAATCGGTGAATTGACAGTGTGAACTAGTGACTACAAGCAATAAACAACAAGAATTATAAGCGAGCGAGCGGTCAGAGTGAGTCCGATCCATTTTGTTTGCCCTTTAACTTTGTTAGTGACTTTGTGCCCAAACTACTGCCTTTTTATAATTATTTTGCATATGAATGTGTAGCTTACACCCGCCTTTAGCGAATCCAACAATAAACCGCATTAAGGATTAGCGCCTTTCTATAATATTTCAAGTTAAAATCTTTAAATAATAACTAGGCATCTAATGGACGTCAACAAGTAGCAAGCAGCCGGGCGCTGCATAGCGATAGTGATAACGGAGACAAAAGGCAGCGAGTACCCATTTTACTGTTAGTCGTGCTTAATATATACCCGTTTTTTCAATCTATTTATGAACTACTTTATGCTGGAATAATTATTACATTATTATCGTGTTTTGTCTTTATGAATTCGCCTTTTCTTTCAATCGTAAATATTGAAATGCAAATGGGTATCATCCTTGTTTAATTATTAAATTGTATTATATTTATTGTTTTGTTTAATTCGACTGGTGCGAATTAAGACAAATAGAATATTATTATTTATACGAGCCATAGCTATTTTAATTCCGTATTGATTGGTATTTTAAATATAATTGAAGTATTTACTGCTACTATAAACAGTAGCGGTAGTAAATAATTGCTAATACTTATTGTCATTGTTCTAGAAACATTTTATTGTTGATTTTAACTGTTTGCACATATCATGGACGATCTTGTGAAAAAACGGGGAACTTACAAAGGTCGTTTGACCAAATTTCAAACGTACGTAGATACTTTTAGAGGTGTTGTATGTTGCAGTGAAATTGACATTTTGGAATTAAAGCTACGTATGTCTAACATTGAAGCGATGTTTACGGAGTTCGAGGAAGTTCAGACTAGTATCGAGTGTTTGGTCGTCTCGGAGGACGACGCCCAGGTACATGCGACACAAAGGTCAGAGTTTGAATCTAAATATTTTGCTACACTGGCTAGGGCCCAAGAGGTATGTAATGCATACAGAAGCACTAAGAGGTCAAGTAAACGTACTCATAATGCTTCTGAAACGTACTACTCTTCGGCCAGCGAGAATGAGGACATTGTGTCGGTGAAACAGGCACCTAAATTCGCTACGACTGCTACCAGTGTTAAGTTACCTACTATCCAAATACCTAAATATAGTGGTGATTACGAGGGCTGGCTTGAATTCCGTGATGTTTTCACGTCTCTTATCCATTCAAACAAAACCATAGGAGACATACAAAAGTTCCATTATTTACGGGCTTCCCTGGAAGGGGGCGCTGCTCAAATCATTCGCGCTTTAGAGTTTTCTGCGTCCAACTATACTTTAGCGTGGAAGTCTTTATGCGATCGGTTTGACAATACAAGGTTGTTAGTCCAAAATCATGTTAAGGCAATTTTTGATGAAGAGGCGATAAAAAAGGAATCCGCTTCATCTATACGTAAGGTTTTAGATTCATGCAACAAAAATATACGTGCGTTACAAATTCTAGGCGAACCAGTAGAGAGTTGGGATACCTTAATTATATACATTATATCCTCAAAATTGGATGCTCGCACACTTCGTGAATGGGAGGAGCACAAAGTTACACACCAAAAACTTACATTACAAATATTCACAAAATTCCTTAAAAATAGGGCAGATGTGTTAGAAACTATCGAACTAAGTAATAACACAAACAACAAGAACGAGTCATTGTCGAAGCCTGCTTATAGACATGTTCGTGGCTTAGCTACAGTCTTGCAGCCTACTTACAAGAAATACAAATGTCCTCTTTGTAAATCTGAGCATCCACTATACTTATGCCATCAATTCGCACAAATGAGCATAGATGCTAGGGAACAATTCGTAGGGCAAATGAAATTATGCAGCAATTGTCTCAGAGCAGGTCATTATTTACGCGTTTGTAGACTGGGTCCATGCCGGCAATGCGGCACCAAACACAACACTTTGTTGCATAGGGACTCGAACTATAGCAGTGCGGCACCGAACACGGCAGCACCGAGCACATCGGCTCTGCTGGTGTCCGCTGCGCCTGCGGCAGTCCAGCCTGCCTCAAGCTCCGCGAATGACATTATCAGAAACATGTCAGCGACAAACAAACAATCATGTCAGATTCTGCTTGCCACAGCATTAGTCCGAATTTTGGACGTACATAACAGACCTCATGAAGTTAGGGCCATTCTAGACTCGGGCAGTCAGGCCTCCTTCATGACAGAATCGCTTCTTGAAACATTAGGTCTGCCACACCAGAATACAACATCCAAAGTTGCAGGCATTAATAACCAGGTTTCGACAGTGAACAAACGATGCAATGCTATAATACAGTCCAGAATCAATTCATTCAATACAGACATTACGTTTTTAGTGTTGCCAAACATAACTTCAACTCATAATGAAGTCTTTAATGTGAGCACATTAAATATTCCAGCTGGCATTCAGCTTGCAGACCCAGAATACTTTAATCCGTCAAGTTACGACATACTACTTGGCGCAGACATATTTTGGGACTTAATATGCGCAAACAAAATATCATTAGGCAAAGATAGTCCAGTGTTGCAAGAAACTAAATTCGGATACATAGTCTCCGGGCGCACCGGGCAGCCAACTTCAAACAAGATTTCATGCAATTTTACAAAATTTCATGAAATTCAAGATCAATTAGCCAAGTTCTGGGAAATTGAGGAGGTTCCAACCATTAAGGAGAATGCGTATACTACCGAGGAAGAGTTGTGCGAACAACACTTTAAACAAAACATGTCACGTAAACAAGACGGTAGATTCTCAGTAGGAATTCCTTTAAAAAACGATGAGACTGAACTTGGTCATTCATTCGAACGTGCGAAGTCGTGTTTTCTAGCATTAGAACGGCGGTTGACAAATCGCCCTGCAATAAAGGAAATGTACGTTGATTTCATGAAGGAATATTTGTCATTAGGTCATATGACTTTAAGTGACATACACAAACCTCACGAAAATTCATATTTTTTGCCACATCATTTTGTGTTGCGTGATAGTACCACGACTAAGTTAAGAGTCGTATTTAATGGAAGCGCTCCTACTAGCTCCGGCCTGTCCTTGAACGACCTTCAGATGGTAGGGCCGACGATACAAAGCGACTTGTTCTCCATCCTCTTGCGATTTCGGCAACATCGATTTGTGATGGCAGGTGACATCGAAAAGATGTACAGACAAGTGCTCATTCATGAAAATCAACGACATCTTCAACAAATAATTTGGCGAGACGACCCCTCAAAGCCCCTTCAGACCTATTCATTGAAAACTGTTACATATGGCACAGCCTCGGCACCGTTTTTGTCTGTTCGTTGCCTTAAGCAAATTGCGGACGAATGTGACAACGAAGCGGTGCGCAAGGCCATTAGTGACGATTGTTATGTTGACGATTTATTGACGGGGCAAGAAACAGCTGAGAGTCTATTGGAACTTCGTGCTCTGATTTCGAAAGAACTATCATCGGGTTGTTTTAATTTAAGAAAATTTCGATCAAATTTACCAACTTGCAGCGATGGTTCGGATAGCTTCATTAGTTCGGCAATCGTTGATTTAAGTGAGCACGAACAGTCCAAGACTCTGGGCCTGAAATGGTCGCCGTCAAACGATGTGCTACAATTTGACATTAAGACTGATCCCAATCCAGATGTCACAAAGAGAGCGATCTTATCCACCATTTCCCAAATCTTTGATCCACTCGGTCTACTCAGCATTTTCGTTATTGTCGGGAAAATCATTTTGCAAAAACTTTGGTTGCAGAAACTGGATTGGGACAGTCCGCTGCCCTCAGACATTGTCAAATCATGGCTCAAATTCGTCACCAATTTAAGTGGCTTGCAAACACTCAAAATACCACGACACGTTGTGTGCGCGAATCCAATCAGCATACAAATGCATGCATTTTGTGATTCGTCTAAGGATGCTTACGGTGCCTGTGTCTACGTTAGGTCTGAATCATTTGACAATACACGGGTTCGTCTCTTGTGCTCAAAAGCGCGTGTAGCACCTATCAAGGCTGTAACGATCCCGCGTCTTGAACTTTGCGGAGCACTGGTTGCTGCTAAGCTCTTGGAAAAGGTCATGCAAACCACTCGTCTACGTGTAGACAGTTGTTTTCTTTGGACAGATTCGTCTGTCGTTTTAGGTTGGCTCAAAACGCCACCAAATAAGTTAAAGCCATTCGTCAAAAATAGGGTAGCGGACATCCAAGAAATTACCAAGTCATGGTTCTGGCGACATGTTCCTACCGCAAGCAACCCTGCTGATCTGTTGAGTAGGGGCATTAATGGTACTCAGTGTGATAAACTGGAATTTTGGTTCAATGGACCCAAGTTCTTGCTAGAACATGAACACTTGTGGCCTTACAAAGCCTTTGATCAAAACCAATCAGAACTGCCTGAAGTGCGAACGAACGTAGCAGCTACCTCTACAGATCAAAATGAGTTGTTTCCATTCTCACGTTTCTCAAACCTCAGTAGACTTAAGAATACTATGGCATATGTACTACGTTTCATTGCCAACTGCCAAAACAAAACTAAAACTCAAGGTCCTCTCTCTCTATCTGAAAAACAATCGGCGCTCAATTATTTAGTGAAATTGTCGCAAAAGGAATCATTTGAAGAGTATGCTATTTTGATCAAAGGGAAGGCTTTGCCCCCCAAAAACAAATTGCTGTCATTAAGCCCCTTTATTGACGACAAGGGTTCCATTAGAGTCGGAGGTAGGATCAAAAACGGTAACTTCACGTTCGAAAAGAAGCATCCACTTCTCCTTATGTCTAAACATATTTTAACTAAACTAATATTTCGCTTCGAGCATTTGCGTTTAATGCACTCGGGACCTCAATTGCTTCTGTCTTCAATTAGAGAAGAATTTTGGCCAATCGGTGGTCGTAATCTATCTCGATCAACTGTACACAGCTGCCAACGCTGCTTTCGTCTAAACGCACAAACAGCTCGTCCGATGATGGGCAACTTACCTGAGCAGCGCCTTCATCCAGGGTACCCATTTCAGACGACAGGAATGGATTACGCGGGACCTTTATTAGCACTCAATAAAAGAGGTCGTGGCAGCAGGACAGAAAAGGTCTACATCGTTATATTTATCTGTTTCACCACTAAATGCGTTCACCTCGAGCTAGTAAGCTCACTATGTAAAGATTCTTTCCTTGCAACGTTGCGTCGCTTCATTGCTAGGCGTTCTAAGCCTACAACATTATTCTCGGATAACGGAACCCAGTTCGTGGGTGCACGGAACGAACTTTTTAAGTTCCTCAATGACAACGCAAGTTCAATCATTACTGAAATGTCAAATGAACACATTGACTTTAAGTTCATACCAGCATATGCCGCGCACATGGCCGGCTTATGGGAAGCCAACATTAAATGCATCAAATCCCATTTGCATCGCGTGTTAGGGAATGCTCACTTAGTTTTTGAGGATCTTTATACTGTTTTGGTCCAAATAGAGGCTATCTTAAACTCACGTCCCCTGACACCACTCTCGACTGACCCACATGACATGACAGCACTTTCCCCAGGGCACTTCTTGGTAGGACGACCGATGACAGCTTTGCCAACACCGACGCTAGTCGATATCAACCAGAACCGGCTCACACGTTTTGAAAGACTAGAACAGCTGCGCCAACACTTTTGGGCCAGGTGGCACAAAGAATACATCGCTGAACTTCAACAACGCACTAAATGGCGCACTTCAAAGGGTCAGACACTACAAAAGGGAGCACTAGTACTCATTAAGGAAGAAGGACTTCCGCCAATGAAATGGCGATTGGGCCGCATCACCGAAATATATCCAGGAACTGACGGAATCGCCAGAGTCGCAGATATTAACACCACAAGAGGAGTGATACGCCGAGGCTTTAATCGTATCTGCCCGTTGCCAGCCATTGAAGTCGACGAGTTGAAAGACAACCCTTTCAACGCCCGGGGGCATGTTCGGGATTCATCGGAAACGATCCCCTCCGCTCGGCGGACAGCGTCCAGCGAACACACCTCATAGAGCTCTGACGCGCACGCACGTTACTATTAAAGCTGATTAATATTCAATATAAAAATTCAATTAAATCAATCATCAATACCTACATTATTTTATTGGAATAACATCTACCACGCAGTACTTGAAGTTAATTATCGTGTTCATAAATAATATTGCAAGTCAAACCAATTATCAAAAATATGTATGGTTACTACACTAAAAATACTATAAATGCGAAGTATCTCTTTATGAATGCCTGTCTGTCTATTTATTTAAACTTTATCTCACAAAAGAAAACTTATCGTACAAAAGGCGGACTTAATGCCATATGGCATTCTCTACCAGTCAAACCGTAAGGCAAAGCGGAAGAGATTGTGGGCAGGGCAAATAACTAAAAAAAAATAACATTATACGGTATTCCTATATACAACATATTTACACAAATACATATACATAAATAAAATAAATACTTACATACACATATAAATATATACATAAATATACACTACATACTCAGCAAAGAAATTACGCACAGATTTCTTAAAAACGAATTCGCTCGGGGCTTTCCTGATCGCGGGGGGAAGGCCGTTCCAAAGACGAACCGAACCACCAGTACAGTGAAAGATCATAACGGTGAAGAGGGATTGTTAGAGAAAGATTACCAGAAGCGCGAAATTGACGGTCACGAGAAGCACCATGAAAGTGAAAGAAAGATTTGAGATATTTAGGGGAATGTGAATCATTAAGAATAGAAAATAAAGTGCAAAGCATGCGAGTGTCACCTTTCTTGGCCGTACCAACACATCAAGGCCATTTCGCTATTTAAAATACGTTTTTTTTGTTGGATTTCCCCGTTTGGCCTGCAGTGCGGCGAGTAACGGAAATGTTTTGGTATGATCCTCTCCGGAGGCCTTAAGGGCCCCCCAGAGGGAGAGAAAACAATATTGACACGGCATAATAACAGGAAGAGGAATATAAAATAAAAATAAACAAAAGTCTCCACAACAAGTCCTTTTATTTTAACCTCGTAAGGGCTGTAATTAGGGTCCTTAAAATAGAAACAGTTGTTTTAGGACCTATTTTAAGGAGTTTTAGAGTATTATTTTATCTATATTGAATTTTCAAGTCCCATAATAAGGTTACAATTTTATTTAAAAACTAGTCCCATAATGAGGTTACAATTTCATTTAAAAATAAAGCTTAATACGGGTTATATAAGCATACATTTCACTGGCAGACGACTCTCCTCAATATATTTCATATTCATATCACAATTTCGTTCAACTCAATACTCGGACAAGTCACCTCAGATTGTCATCGAAGGTAATTATCATTATAAATCAATTAGGGATCAAAGGATCACGCTGGACTTCGGGTCGGCCTGAAAAAGACATTGTTTACTGAGGGACGATAAACTTTGTGGAACTATTCTGATGGAAGCGGCAATGGAATTGTGTTGAAAATAGGGATGTAGACAAAGAGTTCAAAGAGTTCAAAGATTTTTATTTGTGAGTATATGTCAATCTGATTACAGTGGTGGTAAATAATTAATTATATGTAGCACTATACCCTGCCCGACGGCGTACAAATTCTTGATTGTAGCAATGTTTCTAAATACTAACATGCAAAATAAATTTAAATACCTATCTCTATTGTTAATGTCAGAAATCATGTCATATTGAATTATTACAGCAAAAAGAATAAAAATGTCAAGTTTATGTTTCATATCGAATTATTAAATTTATACAGCAAAAAGTCAGAAATAGAATAAAAACTATTTTCAATAAAAAATGTCAAGAGTTTATGTTTAAATTGACGTATGGGTAACATTCTAAAGTCGACAGGCAATTTATTGTAAATCTTACTAGCTAAGCAAAACACACTTTTGTGCTTTAGGGCAGTATTTGCGGAAACAGGAAAGAGATTCTGGGGGTACCTAGTATTTCTAGTAAATATCTCGAAGATCGTCTCTAATAATGAGGGGTTTGTTTTAATATACATAGCAATTTCGAATATGTAGAGGCACAGAACTGTCAAAATATTTAAGTCTTTAAAATGCGACACACAGCTATCAGTCATAATGAGTCCTCGAATAGCCCTAACGCACTAAACTGACACTAAATAATATAATCAATAATGATGTATTTTCTTGAAAAAGGATTAAGAATGTAGTCAAATGGAGAAAAAATCAACGCAAGAGGTTAAATAATCACAAAAATCAGCGGGGCAGTCCGCGATCAGGAAAGCCCCGAGCAAATTCGTTTTTAAGAAATCTGTGCGTAATTTCTTTGCTAGCAGATCCGAGTAGACTGAAGATTACATATTTGAATTTTCGCTTGTAAGTATGCATGTAGTATATATTTATTTGTGTATGTAAGTATTTATTTTATTTACGTATATGTATTTGTGTAAATATGTTGTATATAGGACTACCGTAATGTTATTATTCTTTTTAGTTGTTATTTGCACTGCCCACAATCTTTTCGCTTTGCCTTAAGGTTTGACTGGTAGAGAATGCCATTTGGCATTAAGTGGCTTTTTACGATAAGTTTTCTTTTGTGTAATAAAGTTTAAATAAAGAAATAATAAATAAATAAAGTTATACGTGTCCAAAGTTTTAAGAAGGGGTATGTTCTGTAATTTTTCCGCAAAACGCACCTTCATACGAAACGATTGTCATTGACTTTGACGCTCGAGGATCGTGAAGTCACGATCTGCTAGCGTTTTCTCTCTCTAATAAACAAGATTTAAACGGTTGTAGCTTCGTAATTTTTTGAGATAAGTGAATGGGATTTTCGTCATTTAGGCATATTTTTTGTCTTCTTTCTTTTAACGTTATAATAAATGTTGAGTCTACACCCCTATTTGATGGTGATGATGATGAAGGTCACGGTGGACAGCCACTATATACGGTGAATAAGCCCTAACAAGTAGCGGCAAGATTAATATGACGTGACGGGAAACCCAGTATGGCTTACCTTAAAAAAATATCACAAAAGTACCATGTAAATATTAATAAATAAAGGGCTTAGGCCCACGTCTACAGATTCCCAATTCTGCAGATTCTCACGTGTACAGATTCCCTTCTCTACAGATTCCCAATTCCACAGCTTCCCAATTCTACAGATTCCCAATTCTTCAGATTCCCAATTCTACAGATACCCGATTCTACAGATTCTCATGTTTACAGATTCCCAATTCTAGAGATTCTCAAGTTTACAGATTCCCAATTCTTAGGCAGGTCCGTGTTGTTACGACGACGAGCGAAGCGAGGAGGAGTGTTAGGTGTACTGCGACCCTACGCCCGCGAGCCGAGCGAGCGAAGCGAGCGTGCAGCGGCAGCGGCCGGCGAAGCGCCAGAACCGATTTTTAGGGTAATCAACAAGGAACCCTTATAGTTTCGCCATGTCCGTCGGTCTGTCCGTAAGAATTTACGAGTATACCTACACGTAAATTGAAATTATTATCTGAAGAACACGTAACCAGTAGAATTCGCAATCTGTAGAATTGGTAATCTGAAGAAATGGAAATCTGCAGAATCTGTAGAATTGGAAATCTGCAGAATTGGGAATCCGTAGAATTGGGAATCTGAAGAAACTAGTAAATAAACTTTAGTAGCTAGATCATGCTTCAATGCGTGTTATTTTTTTTGGTGAAAACGCGCCATAAGGGCCTTGGTTTTTCAGACTGCGTTTTTTTCACGCGTTGCCGACGTGCGTTCCTACCTAGTGGATGGTAGTAGGTGAACGCGCGTCAACGGCGCGTGAATAAAACGCAGTCTGCACTGGCCCTAAGACTGTCAGACCGTATAGAATACTTCCAGCACATTAGGGTATTAGCTGTGCGGTGTCGATTACAGAGGGGACGCACTAGCATTAGGCTCATTGTTATTATATTACCAAATTATCAATAGGTTTACCGAGACAGCCTAAATAAGCCACCAGAGGTGAGCGAAGATGTGTTTTAATATAGTTGACACCTCGCATAGTTAATATAGCAAGGTGGCAAATATATGAAAACAGCTAACGTTCAAGCTCATAAACTGTCTGTTTTTTTAAATATTAAATAAATAAATAAATAATTAAATAAATATTAGGGGATAATCTTACACAAATCGACCTAGTCCCAAACTAAGCAAAGCTTGTACTATGGGTACTAGACGACGATAAACATACTTATATAGATAAATAAATACTTAAATACATAGAAAACATCCATGACTCAGGAACAAATATTCGTGCTCATCACACAAATAAATGCCCTTACCGGGATTCGAACCCAGGACCTCTTGCTTCGTAGGCAGGCTCACTACCAACTAGGCTAAAGCGGTCGGTATTTAGTTATTGTTTTTGTATGTGTATATAAGTTTACATATCTATGTATTTATGTAAGTGTCTTTCGTAAAGTTAAGTGGTTTATACCCATAATGTAATATAAAAAGAGGTAAGTAGATAGGTTATAGTTAAGCGCTCCAAAAGTGGCACACCAAAACTGAGTCAATTGCACGAACTTGCCTCAGTTTCGCGTCATCAATGGACGATTTGGTTTAGAGAACGTATCTACCACTTTATTATATTAAATCATTGGTTTATACTCTGTTTTTTCTGTTTCACCTACTCAAATCATTTATTTTGCAGCCTCACCTACCCAAAGATTGTGTGGAGAGATCCTTTTTAGCAATAAGACCTGTTATCTGCCGTTGTTAATGTTTAATTAACTTTTGTTTTCTATTATATATTATTTTTGGTGAGAAATATTAATATTATAATTGGTCTGTCAAATAACACATTAAAAGCGAGCGAGCGAGCGAGCGAGTGATGACTGATGATGCTCGATGCGCTAATTTGAATTTTATGTTTTATTTTATTTTATGTTTTATCAAATTGTGACATTTAAATGTACTAATAATAGCTTAAGTTCACAATGTATACTAACCCATATGGACATACGTCTGAAATAAATTATTCATTCATTAAAAAAAAATACCAATATCAGCTCAGTATGGTCACGCATTAACTATATGCTTACTCAATAGAGAGCGAATGAACCAAGCCGGTCCATATAATATATTTCAATAGGTATAACAAAAATGGTTTCCGGAATTCGACGACTGGTTTAGCCTAGTGGTCCTGCGTTCGAATCCCGGTAAGGGCATTTATTGTGTGTGATGAGCACGAATATTTGTTCCTGGGTCATGGATGTTTTCTATGTATTTAAGTATTTATTTATCTATATAAGTATGTTTATCGTCGTCTAGTACCCATTGTTCAAGCTTTGCTTAGTTTGGGTCTAGGTTGATATATGTGTAAGATAGTTCGCATTTTTTTTTCGGCTCAATCTCAACCATACCTATCCATAGATCTGATTTGTGTCCTTCCAAGACAAAAAACACCACTTATCCAACTGAAAAAGTTATTTATTGTTAAATATTGTTTTCAGTGAATAAGTAAAATAAATAAATGAAATAAATGAATGTTATTCTGCAAGTAGGCCGTAATGGCACTTTTACAAGTAAAAATTCTACCAGCGTTTCTGAAAAAGAAGACCACTGTTAAGAAGAAACGCAGAAACAAACTCAAGTCAGTATTTTTTTGCCAAAAAAAGCTTATTGCAATGATAGTTCTTAACCTACTTAAAGTAAGTCAAACTAGATATGAATACAAAGAAAAAAAACATCATAATGCGTTGTTATAAAAGAACACATGTCCGAATAAGCTATATTTATGAATAATTAAGCTATTTTGGGCTGTGGCTTGGGCAATGCATTTCTGTCAGTTAGATAGTCCTGGGTCAATTTTCAAACGAGCTGTTTTTGCTGTCCCACGGCTATAATTTCAAGTCAGTTTAACATGGAGTATTGATACATATATATTTGTATTCCGTGTATTATATTGTACTTAAAATATATATAACAATACCTTAAATATTAATAGATTCTGAAAAAAAAATTGTTGATATCGTAAAACGGCGAAATCTACCGCTTTTTCGCGTGTCCCACTTGCGGTTTTGCTCAAACAAAAATTCATAACTATAGATTTCGGCAACGTGTAAATAAACAACTTGTACTGTTATAAAGAAGATTTATTAGCGTATTCATTAAAGTATCTTGCAAAATTAATGCGTGAATAATTAAAACCAGTGAAGTGTTTTAGTAGTTGTCCCACGCGCGACCCATTTATTAGGACTCAAGCTCAAAACCCTTAAAATCTGGTTTTCTATTGTCCCACCCCTACATTTACTTTACGATACGATAGATAGGTTAGTTGGGCTTCAACCACCAACGGGAGGGGAGGGAGCGCCAGTATTTTTGACGGAGGAAACAGGTTTTCTTTATACGAAGTATTTTGGTACGGCTATGACGACATTTGTATGGGCGTTTATTTATTAATATACGATTGAAATAAAAATGTGTCTTTCATAACAAAGGTTAGCAATATGGGGTAAGAGTTTCGTGTTTAACTAATTAGTGAATTCAATTAATAGTGTACGAAGGACAGCCAAAAAACATCCATGTTGACATTTGTATGGCGACATTTGTACGGCTTTTTTGGCCGTACAAATGTCGAACGTGGCATACAAATGTCGATTTAAAACAAAATGTAAGTAAAGCACGAAATTAATGGACATTGGAAAGGATTAAACTGGTCTCGATTTAGGCACTGGTTCCGTGACACATTTGTTGTTTGCTACCTTACCTACTTACTACTTTTTAGGGTTCCGTACCCAAAGGGTAAAAACTACGGGACCCTATTACTAAGATTCCGCTATCCGTCCGTCTGTTCGTGTGTTTGTCTGTCTGTCCGTCTGTCACCAGGCTGTATCTCATGAACCGTGATAGTTAGACTGTTGACATTGTCACAGATGATATATTTCTGTTACCAGAAAAAACAGAATTTTTTGCCGTTGTTGTAGATAATGGTACGAAACCCTTCGTGCGCGAGTCCGACTCGCACTTGGCCGGTTCTTTGCTGTCATTTTGCTACCTTCTCTTAGGCAGAATGAAATGATCTGTTTTCTAAGTGATTTTTAATATTTTGGAATATAACCACAGAATAAGTAATAGTACAAATATAACGATCATCATAAACCATAAACCGGAGATACTATATCGAAATAGTGAGTTTTTTAGTATGGTATAAATATTTAAAGTTTTTCAACAATTGTATGGCAAAATCGACATTTTGATGGCACTCACCGACATTTGTATGCCGCTATCGACATTTGTATGGCAGAATCGACATTTATATGGCGCTGACGACATTGGTATGGCACGGTGTTTTTAAAGCATCAATATCTAGCTAACCATTAGAAGCAGAGAGGTGCCTCGTGCACCATATTTTTTCTTTTTAAAAGCCCTACCTCACGTTGTCGGTACGAATTTGATATTCCAAAAAAATAAAAAAACCATACAAATGTCGAAAAACGGCCTCTTCAAAAATTGAATTACAGTTGTAAAATAAAACGCTATTGGCGTAAAATAAAATATATTAGAGAAGAAAATAAAATAATTAACCAAACTGGCTGTAAAGGCAGTAGCATGATGACCTGGGTCCGTTGGCTGTAAAGGCAGTAGCATGATGACCTGGGTCCATTGGCTGTAAAGGCAGTAGCATGATGACCTGGGTCCATTGGCTGTAAAGGCAGTAGCATGATGACCTGGGTCCATTGGCTGTAAAGGCAGTAGCATGATGACCTGGGTCCATTGGCTGTAAAGGCAGTAGCATGATGACCTGGGTCCATTGGCTGTAAAGGCAGTAGCATGATGACCTGGGTCCATTGGTTGTAAAGGCAGTAGCATGATGACCTGGGTCCTTTGGCTGTAAAGCCAGTAGCATGATGACCTGGGTCCATTTCGTGACAAAACTGAATGTTATTTTAATTTATTTCGTTTATTTCCTGTATTGTTTGTCACGAATAAATTAATTGTTTCAATTTGAAACATCTAAGACTCAGGATCAAAATTCATCGTCATCACATAAATATTTGCCCTTACCGGATTCGAACTCAGGACGATTATTTCTACTGGTACCTAATACACCTAACAATCCCCTTATTTTTCTAATTCTCCCTAAAACCAGCGTTCACTAGTATAAACCCGTTCCAGTTAGCTAGTTAAGCCAGTTAACCATGGTGTCACTTTTAAAAAGCACACATCCCAAATTGTGTCCCAATTGAGTTTAACTTCGTACACAAACTCACACCTTTTTATAGCGGCCCATATTTTCAGAGGAAAAGCGACCTTATGACTTTGTGTTAGGAGCTCTCGTTTGAAAGCCAATGTTTGCCATCGTGTTAGCTCTTATGAGGACTAAACTATAAAAGTTGACTAGGGAGACTACGAGTTGGTAAAAGTATGGATATAATTTCGAATGAGGGATTGGAACGAAATTTACTTTTTAACCAAAGACTTTTACTTGCTAACCAAAGATTTGGGCCGATTTTAATGCTATTGGCGATTTTTATTTTTCGTCAGAAATGGATAAACCCACATATCTAATTTTGTGCAATATTCAATACAATTTAAACCCTAAAATTAGTTCTCTTATATGAAGAATCTGCCAACTAAAGTTTTGTTTGTCTAAATACTTCAATATTGTATTAAATATTGTCAAACGTTGTTTTTAGGGTTCCGTAGTCAACAAGGAACCCTTATAGTTTCGCCATGGCTGTTTGTCCGTCTGTACGTCTGGCCGTCTGATCGTCCGTCCGTCTTCGGCTGAGCTCAGTAACCATTACTACTTACTAGAAAACTGTGATTAGGCATTGGTATATATAAATCAATCACGCCGACAAATCAGTACAATAAAATGTTGAAAAAAGCGGGGATGTAATTTTTTTTCTCGTTAAACCCATGGTGTGGGATATCTGAATAGCTCGTTCAAAAATATTATGGGTTTCCTAAAACCATTTTTCAAATCAGTGATTCGTTTGCGAGATATTGAGCTTGAGATATTGGGCTTTATTAGCCCTAATTTTTGTTCGAGTCATGTCCCCCTCCCCCCGGCCCGAAAAAATTCGTGGTAGTAGTACACATAATGAATTTAAAAGGAAAACTATCACGAACAAGTAGGCATAAGTAGTTACTGAGTAATAGTCGACCAACTTAATTTGTACTTGGAAAGGCCAATTTTAACCAACCGCAACCGCACCGCACGTTGATCTAACTAAGACAGACAGGCAACTACGGAACCCTACACTGCACGTGGCCCGACACGCACTTGGCCGGTTTTTTCAATGATCGTTTTGTCAAACGTTTCTTTTTTCAAATGGTGAAACCCCTAAAATTTTGTATTAGCTCCAGTTAGTTACGAAAACCCCATACTTTCAGTCACCATATTAAATTAAATTGACGGAAATTTTGCGAATATCACAGCATCTCGAGCTGTTCCAACTTACTGTTGTCCAATTTTGTCGAAAAACAAAAATCGTCTAGAAAATATAAATCAGCCCATTCAATATCACCTAAACCTCTAGACCGGAAAACTTCAACGAAATTGGAAAGCCTTATTCATATGGTCCCTTGTCCTTCCAATGATGTCCATATGGTATTCCTACTTATTACTAGCATTAGACCCTAGGGCCTGCGTAGGCGATGCGTAGGACGGACTAATGACAGGGTATAGTCCAATGCATAGACGAGATTAACCAGTTCATAAGTGTGATATCATCACCCATCAATTTTTTTTGTAAGGGAGTCCCTGCTAACAAACTGTCCTGCAGTTTGGCAGAAGAAAATGTGAAATCAAGAGTTTTTTTTTGTAAGAAAATTTAAATACAAACTAAAAAAGGGGGACACAACCAAGGACAAAGGGTTGTAAACCATCTTATTATAGTAATAAAGTATAAATGAAAAAGCTATCAATAGAATCCTTACGGTTTTTCCCATATAAAAATTTAGTCATCTCCAAAAACTGGTTCAAATGACATCGTAAAAATTTTTAGATCACAACCCATTTCATTTCATTTATTCCTTAGTTAAACGTAGTTTTGCATTTAAATTTTTTTCTAGATCTTAAATAACATTTATACATAATATGTATATTTTAAGAAACTTTATACATTTTCTTTTTATTACATAATATTATAACATTTAGGTAAGGCCGAAAGACGTCTACTGCTGGACATAGGCCTCCCCCAAAGAGTGCCAAAGTGACCGGTCCTGCGCCACCCGCATCCGGCGGACTCCAGCAACCTTTACCAGGTCATCAGTCCACCTTGTGGGGTGTGCCTACCCACGCCGCGCCTGAGAGCCACTCGAGAACCTTTTCGCCCCAACGGCCATCGGTTCTACGTTCTCGATCTCGTTAATATTATCACCTATACAAAAAATATATTAACTACTGAGTTGTATTTCCCGGCTTTGCATACTGGACTAGAATAGTGTGTATTTGACATAATGAAATGGTTTATGCCCTCTGCAAATGGAATCTCGTTTGGATAAAGTTAATCTCTCGATGCGCCGGCGGCGATGGTTTATGGAGTTTGCGTTTGCTGAAGTGTTGCTTGGATTTGTTTAGAGTAAAGCTTTAGGTACACTCATGTGCAAATATGTATCAATTTAATCCTCTCATACCTATGTACCGAAACCTTAATCCGCTGGCATAAGAGTGATGGCACTTATGAGTAAGTTGTATGCTCCCTTTTTGTACACCTGACTGTACGTATGTAAATACTAAATACCTACCTTATTGTTTATAAATACGTATCAAAAAAAAATAGGGGAAAATCGTACACAAATCGAACAAGCCCCATAGTAAGCTCTATATGGCTTGAGATTAAGGGCACTAGACGATATATTTAATCGATATAGATACTTAAATGCATAGAAAACGTCCAAGAATCAGGAACAAATGTTCATAGTCATCACACAAATATTTGCCCTTACCGGGATTCGAACCCAGGACCTTCAGCTTACGAAGCAATTCATTTATTGACACAGTCACGCTGCCTACGAAGGCAGCGTGACTGTGTCAATAAATGAATTGGTACGTCTTTCTTTTACTTATGGACTTAGCGCAATATCTCATTTTGAGATTATTTGCTTAGCTTAGCTAATTTCTAAGTTTAATCTAGATACAATTTGTTTCATCATTCTCCTAGCGTTATTCTCGGTTGTGCCCTAAAGGAGCCCAAAATTTGGCATAGGCACTAGTTTTACGAAAGCGACTGCCATCAGACCTTCCAACCCAGAGGGAAACTAGACCTTGTTGGGATTAGACCGGTTTCCTCACGATGTTTTCCTTCACCGAAAAGCTAACGGTAAATATTCCGTACGTAAGTTCCGAAAAACTCATTGGTACGAGCCGGGATTCGAATCCACGACGGCCGCTTGACAGCCGCATGCCTTAACCACTAGGCTACCGTAGCTTCTTCTTCTAGATACAATTTGTTTACTTTATTATTACAAGCTTTTATTTACTTTCACCTGTCCCGTTGTCTGTCTGTCTGCAATCAAATCTTGCAAGTTGAATTTGAGCCACTTTCCGGTGACCGATTGAGCTGAAATTTTGGATATAAGTATAGTTTGGATGACAATTCAATATTATGGCACCATCGAGCTGATCTGATGATGGATACAGAAGGTGGCCATGGGAATTCAATACTTAACCGACATAGCCCCATTGAGTTTGGGCTCGTTAGAATCGTCTCAATGAGTAGTTGATGATGGTATACAGAAAAGTACAGTCGGCAATAAAAGCTTGTAATTTTTTTACAGAAACTTGTTTACTTATTTGTATAATATTTTGTTACACATTATTTTCTTGAGGGCACATTTGCTACTATCTATTGCGATTTTACAGTATTATTGGCGACAGTGAGTGGATTCGAGTACCGTTTATGAACGACGATAATAACAGTTCGATCAACTTATATGCGTCAATCACTACGCGGTCATTTATAACTGTTGATATCACAGAGTCATTGTGGTACTCTTTGGGGGAGGCCTATGTCCAGCAGTGGACGTCTTTCGGCTGATATGATAATGATGATGATGATGATATCACAGACCGGATAGCTGTGAGTCAACTGTATGATCCACCGACTCATACTCATTTATTCATAATCATTACCCTCCTAGCGTTATTCCCGGTAATGCCCCTAAAGGAGCCCGGGGTCCACTTTTACACCTAATCCCAAGATTTGGCATAGGCACAAATTTTACGAAAGCGACTGCCACCTGACCTTCCAACCCAGAGGGAAAACTAGACCTTAAACTAGAATCATTTATTCATAATATTATATAAATATTACATTTCACATATTATTAATCACAATTGCATATTATTATTTTTAGTGCGGATTCTTTTTCTAGACCGAATTTACTTCTCTTTGTGCCTATTATACAATTGTCTTTCATTGTGAAGTGGTTAACAAAGCGATTGTCTTTTATTGTTAACTTAACCGCTAATTGATACTGTAAAATAAACGTAATAAAATCAGCCCTTATATAATATTATTATTTCCTGTTTGGCTTAAAGGTTGACTGGTAGAGAATGCCTTATGGGATTTAGTTCGCCCTTTGTATATGTGCAATAGACCTTAAATAAATAAATAATAAATAAACACTTGTTTTCACTGTTAATGAATAAGTACATGACATGCTTAATCTTAATTTGGGCATCTAAGATTATGTAATGTTTATTGTTGAATGTCCTAAATATCCATGCATATTCAAGCAATATGCTGCTGTTTTTAACCTGGGTCAAAATACATACCTGCTTTGTATGTCCCACAAGCATTTCGTGGCCTGAATGTTTTGTAGTTAGCTGTTACTGTTCTTTGTTTAAATTCTTCGAATATTACTCCATGTTGTAGTATCTGGTTTAGCAGTAAGCCTCATAGTATAGTTTTAGTTTTAATGGTCAACGTTTACTTGTTTTCGCAGAATGTTTTGCATCAACACGCGTTAGTTGTCACCTGTAGTTATGTAATGTCAATAATTGTCAACCCAAATTTACCATAGATAAGCCATAGTTGTAGTACCTTTTCTCTTTTTCTTTTTAAAAATTAAGTGGCAGGTGTCTTTTTTTGTTTTTATTTATTGATTTTTATTTTTAATGAGTTTGTGTTCTTCGTTATTTGTAATGTTTTTGTAATTTGCCATTTGTCCTTGTGTGTGATCGTGGCGTCATTGTTCCGTCCTCACCTCACCAAATGGCCACAACGGAAGACCAGCGCTGGCGTTGCCAGCATTACGCTGAGTTGTGACCATTTCGTGGCAAATGTGTACGTGTCCACTCCACAGTCTGTCTTTTTTTTTTTTTTGCCACGAATAAATTTTTTCTTTCTTTCTTTCTTTCTTTCTTTCAATATGCGAACAATTTCATTTTAGATATTCGCGACAATATTGACATATCATATATATAACAAATTCTTTTTCTTCTTATATCAGAATGGTGATAATAAAAACTATGTAAGGCGATTCACCCACTGGACCGCGTCCCGCTGCGGTGCGCGGAGCGACAGAGTTTTACACGCGCATTGCCGCGTCGGCAGATTACCAACTACTGTTTCACTTTCCCGGTAGTTATAAAAAATTAAAAAATTAAAAAAATTAATAAAAATTGTGTGTTGGTCCTAGGCGTGTTTTCTACATAAATTTAGATTCTTGCATACAATGGTAAAATCTGCGGCCCCGCGCTACGCGACGGGGCGCGGTGCAGTGGGTGAATCGCCTTAGACCGCCATGAACGCTGAACGCACCTAAGTTTTACACTTGAGATTCATTGAGTTGGCCGAATCGCATCAAAGTTGTCCATTCAAAAAGCCACCCTACAGTCCAAGGCAGAAAATACAAATTCCAATGACAGATTTATAAAAAGTCGGCCACATTTACCTTATCTCAACCATATGTCTAGCGCGACTTGCGCGACTCAGTGACCCCTGTCTCACTCGCACTCTGCAAATTAGAAAGAGGTGGGTAGTACTCGTCTCGCAGTTGTGTTTGCCCCGCAGCTTAGCGATCCGATCAGCGATATCGTATAACTGAGCATCACAATGATTTCACCCGATTTGTATCGCGATCCGATCCGGCGTTCATTGCGCCTTTCCACGGCCAAAAATTATTTATTTATTTATTTTATTGAAGTGAAAACTTCTTTAGCGGCGCTGTGCACTCTTTGGGATGGGGAAAAAATTGTTAAACTCGCCACAGATTTCGATAGGTCACGTGACCGTTAGATTCCCAAGGTGAGATATTCGGGACGAGGCTTAGTGGCGGGGAGGGCGGGGCGGTCTGGGGAAGAGGGGGAGGGGTTTTTTTTTTTCAAGTTCAAGTTTTCACTTCTGCCGGCTCTCCTGCAGTGCAACCCGGTCTTTTTTTTAGACAGCTCGTGATATCGTTGATATCGAAACAAACGCTGATTTTGGGGGCTGCCGATGTCCAGCACTGGACTTCTTTCGGCTGATAGGTTATGATGATGATTATGAGACAAACCGATTTTGTCCGTATGAAGGGAGAGTCACACTTACGGTGGTTATCGACGCCCGCCCGAGTCGATTTGGCGTTGACATTAGAAACTAATGTCATTAGTTGAGCTCCCGGACGAGTCGAATAAGCCGAATTAATAGTATGATAGGAGTCACGCTTACGGCGGTTATCGTTCGGTACTAGTAGCAACAATTAGTTATTACTAATTAGTAGTCATCATTCGATTATGAGCATTAGTATACAACTAATTTCCAATTCGAATATTGACATTAGTAATCGCTAATTATTCGAATTGGCAAATCATTCGAAGTCGCGCATCAATAACAAAACCGTGATATCACGTGAATAAATCTATTATGCAGGAGCATATATTCCAGATACTGAAAAACGGACTTGTGTCTGTTAGGCCTACCGACCCTGATGGTCGGTAGGCCCTGCTGACCATAAAGCTAGTACCAATGTTTGACTGAATGGAATGTCGAGAGGACGAACAGGCTATTTCGTCCCGCGGTTTCGCTTTCGTTCTTTGTCCGCAGGCAGCTAATCATTTGTAAACCACGTGACAACTGCCATAAACTCATATTTTTACACTCTAATGGGGTAGACAGAGCAAGTGCTAAAAGGCCCAGAAAATTATATTGCAATGATAGGTTGCTAGCCAACCGCCCACAACGCACGGTAGTCCTATTTCCACTCCATTCTTACCGTCGCCGTAGATACGAGAGTAACATAAAATACGATAAGTAATTAGTAGAGCTCTGAGGGTGGCAAAGCTCGAAAAAATAACCAAGAACTGAATAGACAAAAAAATCCATAGGTATAATATAATTTTCGAACATGCTCATAAAATTTCACGACAATCGGAGAAATACGACCTGCGCTGTTATTCGGAACGCGCTCATGCGCTTCGCCTCACCCGTCATCATCATCATCACATTAGCCGAAAGACGTCCACTACTGGACATATGCCTCCCCCAAAGAGTGCCAAAGTGCCCGGTCCTGCGCCACCCACATCCAGCGGACTCCAGCGACCTTTACCAGGTCATCAGTCCACCTTGTGGGGGCCTACCCACGCCGCGCCTTCCGGTACGTGGTCGTCACTCGAGAACCTTACCGCCCCAACGGCCATCGGTTCTACGAGCTATGTGCACCTCACCCGTCACGCCTATCAAAACCAGTACCTACTCCGATTACGCTCAGTTACTACGAATCGCGGCGTCAAAATTATACTTATGGTAGAGCGGTGCGGTGAGGTTAAATAAAGTTACTGAATAGCAGGTCTGTACGTCTAGCACAACTTGCTGCTTAGTCGCTTCGCGCGCGACTGAGCGTCTTCTGTCTCACTCGCACCGTGCAAACTAGGAAGAGGAGGGTAGAACCTAATTTAAGATCTGCTATGTATACTTACCTGTTTTACAAAATAAATTACTTACTTACTAGATCTTTCTCGACTAGCGCCGCGGCGAGGCGTCAGTTGTACTTGCCCCGCTGGGCTGTTATTTGAAACGCGCTCTCTCGTCTCGCGCCTCACCTCACCCGTCACCCTTAATGAAACCTAAGAAGTTAGTGCTTTTATAACCCACCACACAGATATGAAACTGTAAACAGAACCTTGACTGAACTATTATATTGACCTGCTTTTGAAGTCGTACAAAGTTTCGATGGATATTGACCGCGATATCAAAATGGCGTCCGACCACAAATCAGATTAACTGTGATAGACAGAAATATAATACGTTAGGGATGCATCGAATCCCGGTTTCAGCTTAAATTCTGGTTTCCCGGTGATACCAGAGTGCCGCGAAGTTTGAATGTCTTAATCTCTGCTCGAATGAGGTGAGTGTGAGCGAAGAGGAAATAGCATAGCGAACGCTCATGATTAAGAGTTCCAAGCACCAGAGTTGACTCTCCGTACAAACGTAGTTTCGTTATCATTTTAAAATGGCAAGCTGGATTAATATGAAACTTTTTATACGCAATGGAATCCGCTGTTTACTACATAGTTTCTGTTCATCATCATCATGACGTCCACTGCTGGATATAGGCCTCCCCCAAAGAGTGCCACAATGACTGGTCCTGCGCCACCCGCATCCAGCGGACTTCCGCGACCTTTACCAGGTCATCAGTCCACCTTGTGGGGGGGGCCTATATACCCACGCCGCGCCTTCCGGCGCTAGTTCCGGCGATAGTTTATGTTGCTATAATAGAAATATAGTAGAATAAAATAAAGCGAAGGCGACTGCGTATGAAAAACGTTCTAGGTAGGTACTAGCTATTTTTTCTTTTTTCATTTCTAGTAACAGAAAGTGGTTTCCGACCTAGATATGGCGGGTTGAATTGTATATACTTACCAAATATTATTGAGAGAAAAGGAAGATGGCTCTCTCCATACATTGCTACAAGGCACGCGTAAATCTTTTTATCGTCGCCGGTACCTCGCAGTTCATCTTTTTATATCAGATGGCGCTGTTTCAATCTACACTTGTGCCATCTATCGAGTTAGCGGTGAAGCAGGTTGTTAAGTAGTCACCTCTAACATAAGATTCATAATTTCGGGCCGTGCGGCCATTTGATTTTGGTCGAGTGGTTCGGGTGTTTGATTCACAAGTCTGAGTACTCCGGTTCGCGTCCCAACTCCTGTAACCTGTTTTTGTATTTTTTCTTGTCACGATACACGTCGCGGCGTCAGTTGTGCTGGCCCCGTGCCCGTGATGCGTTTAAATTATAGCGTAAATTAAGTACCTACTTTTCTGCGAGGCTATCACAACTGACGCTGCGACTGTTTGAATTTTTTGTCCCATTCACTGCAAATATAACTTTGTACTCCTATATGTTTATATGGGATGACAAAGTTATTTATGCAGTTGGTGTATCTAGAAAACTGGACAAATTGATTTGAGTGAGTGACAAAATTAAGAAACTTTGACTAGTTATAAATCTTAAACCGCTGGTTCAAATTGAATGAAATTTGAAATATATCGTGTTTATACAATGCGTGCTTGGTTAATGAAAATGCAGGCTTCTAGTTTTATCCGCAACGAAGTTATAGGGGGTCGAAAATGGCCTGAACTGCTTCGAGGAAAGGATGGTACCGAATAGCAGAATAGCAGAATAGGTAACTATTAAAACATGGAATCAATTTTCTCATACATTTTGTATGGCGATACGAAGTTCCCGGGGTCAGTTAGTAGCCTAGTAGGTATTAAAAATTAATGTTTTTTGCGCACCCTTTCTGACACGTCACATTTTAAAAGCGTAGGTATTCACATTATTCAATACGATATCGGTGTATGGTTCGGCAACGTTAACGTTAGGGCCTGCAACGATATCGTAGGTAGGTATCGTGCAATGTGAATGGAGAGCATGCTTACCTACCTTCTTGCTTGCCTTTACTTTTTACAAGCTTTATATTAACTTGACTTGTTCGTATGTACGTATAAAAGTATGTAAGTAAGTTGTCCGTCAAATCTTGCAAGTTAAATTTGACCCACTTCCCGGTGACCGATTGAGCTGAAATTTTGGGTATAAGTATAATTTGGATGACAATTCAATATTATGGTACCATCGAGCTGATCTGATGATGGAGACAGAAGGTGGCCATAGGAACTCCGTAATAAAACCACTTAACCCCATCGAGTTTGGGCTCGCAATGAGCAGTTGATGATGGTATACAGAAAAGTACAGTCGGCAATAAAAGCTTGTACCAAAAATTAAATTTTTGACAGAAACATATTACATACATACATACATTCAAGCCTTTATTCCCAAAAGGGGTAGGCAGAGCACATACAATAATTTGGAGCGCTTTTGGCCTTGACCTCCCTTGACCGCCATGTTGAATGCCGTATTAGCTTTCTGTGATTTGATTATCGAACGAGCGAGTGAAGCGAACGAAGTTCTATGCATCAGCTCGCATGCAGCTTGGGTCGAAAATCATTCGTATGTCCGGTGTCTGTCACGAAGTCCGGTGTTCCGCTATCCGGCTGTTCTCCTCTACAGGTCGCATTTCTCAACCGATTCTCGTGAAATTTTGTGAGCATTTTTTGTCGTCACTTTTCCGAAATTAAAAAACTTTTTTTTTATAAGAAAACACGCTAGCCTGTTTAGTTACTAGTTAGAGAATAACGGATAGTCTTATCTCACCGCGACACAGCTCGGCCGTCCTGTGATAGCCGCGCTCACAGCACGTCTAGCACACGACGACGGCCGCGACATACTCTCGACTTTTATCGCACTATACCTCTTCTTCTAAGTGTTCTAATAAGAGAGAGACGGATAGTGCGAGAAAAATCGAGAGAGCTCGCGCGCCCTCGCGTGCTAGCCGTGCAGGTTTGTTAATTATATCGTGTACCTAGTGAGATTGTACGTTCCGGAGGTTTCTCGCATGAGCTTGAGACCGCGGGCGCGCCCGCTGTTGGCCGGCCGTGCCGACGGCGCGCACGGTATCACACAAGCCCCCCTACTCTGTATCCTATTTTATTATATATGTAGTATATGATGGACTGGTTCAAGACTAGAGGAAGATGCTTGCTTTGTTTACATTAATTAATTTTTCGGTTCATTTTTTTTTTTATTTAATCTTTATTGAACTTAAGAACAACTTATCGTACAAAAGGCGGACTTAATGCCGTAAGCATTCTCTACCAGTCAACCTTTGCGCAAAGTAGACAGATTGTGGGCGTGTTGTAATTAAATTGTAATAGACCAAAATCCGTTAAAGTTGCAAAATAGAGAGATTTATACCCTTACCTGTTTTAGATTTTTATTATGCCCAATATTACATGTTAGATAATATACAGGGTGAAAAAATCTATGGACCCTGAAGGGAAACCCTTGACAGCTCATTCTCTCGCTCTCATTTTCAAGAAATAATCACCATGTAAAATTTTACTAATCGATAGGATCAATATTAAGGATAACGATTCGTCCAGTTCAGGTAAGCTTTACCTTAGACTTAATTCTATTTTAAAGGCTAACGGCCGTATTCATAAACGTACTACAAGCCCGTTTTAACTAAAATGGCGCTAAAATTCGTTTCTCCTTATCTGTCACTTTGACATTTGTGTTCGTAAGAAAGGGACAAAGCACATTTTATTTAGCAGAGGCATTTTAAGTTTTATGAATAAGGGGGTAAATGTTTATTGGATAGATGTTATCCTTAATATTGATTTTATGTTTTAGTAGAATTAAATAGTGCAGTGAATATTTCAGTTCAGTCAGTTCGGGTAAGCTTTTCACAAAATCAGTGAATGCAGTTTTATTCATTATAATTTAGCCTTAGGCTACATGCGATCACGGTTAATTTTTTCTTTGTATATGTTATGTGTACCAAATGATTTTGCAGGTTACTCTATCAGTTAGAGAAATTACAAGTATATTTCCTCTGTGTAAATTGAGCTAATCTTAATCAGTGGCGCAGCTTTTAGATAGGGTAGACAGAAATTTTGAGATAGGTATTATTTATTATCTTACCTAAACTTTCCTTTTGTCAGTTTGACTTTGCTTTTATCACCGAACTAAGGAAACATTCAACATGGCTACGTTCTATATTCTGCTTATATCCATAACGTTTTTTATCCTATTTTTGTATTCCATCCATACCGCTGTCTGCCATAACGATCATTTGTCTTAACGTTTTTAGGAGGCAAGGACCCTATTTATGATTCGCTTCATTTATTTTGGATGAAATTTGATTGCCCTACTGTGTTATCCCTAATATTATTTGTCATAATAAGTATGTATCCTCATGGCCATTGGTCCTAAACCTAAGTATCCTACGTATGGATACTACGGATGTAAGTATTTGTAAAAAAATCGCTTCTGGCGGTTCTCGCTCGGCTCGCGCGCTGTAAGGTCGCAGTTAAACATACGCTTCTCCTGGTTTGCCTGAATAATGTTTGACAGCTCTACGAAATATCTCACAACTTTTTACTGTGGACGAGTTATGAAACTTGGCCTATTTTTAACCCCCGACGCAAAAAGAGGGGTGTTATAAGTTTAACGTGTATGTGTGTCTGTGTATCTGTGTATCTGTCTGTGGTATAGTAGCTCCCAAACGGATGGACCGATTTGAATGCGATTTTTCGTATTCGAAAGCTGTTGTGAGCTTTCTAAGTTGTAATTATTACATGGAGTTTTTTTGGGATGTCACTTCTTTTTGTCGGTTATTGTATTATCAATAAATACAAATTTATGAATGTAACTGGAAATAATATTTTTTCATAGACTTTGTATGGAAATGTTATTTTACCAACCACAAATTACGTTCGTATAGTTTTCTAGTGTATTGTACACCTAACACTAACCGCATGCAAATACATCGTATAGTGCATTGTACCTACCTTGTTATTACTATTTGCAGAAACTACAAAAGTAACTTTGCAATCGCATGTATTTGTAAACTAACTTATTAAATTTGTAAATCTGAAACGTGAATCTGAAATTGCAGTATTTTTAAGTTTTTATGAATTATCACTCATAAAAACCTTTAAACTATATTATGCCCTATATGTAACTGAACATTCAGGGTTCTGGCTTTAGCCTGTGGCTTTAGGCTGTGCTTGGTATTCCACGTACGAGCGAGCTGGTATGCTAGCATACAAATCTCGATAATTGTGACAGAAAGGGAAATATCACTAATTGTCAGTGTCATAGTTCCCCGTGTTAATTACCCGTCCAAATTGAGTAGGTTGTTTATGGCAAGTCATCAGCCATTTTAAGACCGGTTCTTAATTTAGCTGCATAGGAGGCTTTCCGTCCCTCGCTATGGCAAACCGTATAGCCTGTCCTGAGTATTATAGGTCCATGATTAGATTAGATTAGATTAGATGACGTAGCGTGAGATGGCTTAAATTAAAACCCTTTTTTTTTAAATTGACTAATACAAATATGATGAATACACGTGATCTGGAAAGGGGGGTCAAAAGTAGGCAAAATATGATCACATGATTTCTGGACAAGCCCATACGTGTTATTTTGAATAAAAAAATGAATATTTTAAAATTACAAAAGTTGTTAATAAGGCTTTTAAGATATCATGAAAAAAAAAACAGCTCCAAAATGTAACTTTTTGAAAAAGTCCAATCGAAATAGCCCACATTCTGACTTTCTTTATGTAGAGCACGCCACTAATGTTAAGGATTTAAGTTGATTTTCTTTCAGGGCCATAGATTTTTCCACCCTGTATAGTATAGTGTTAGCTTAGCAGTATTTTAGCAGCGTTTTCTTTCTTAACCATACCAATAATAAAGTACAAACGACAACACTGTTAACTGACCATCCTGTGTTTATTTAGAACCTTATTACAATGCACTTAAGGTGCACCGATATGGTCAGTTAGCTGTGTTGTCGATAGTACCTACCTACTTCCGTTACTACAATGATTTGCAGATGGATCTCGAATTACAAACTAGGTACTTAGTCTGCTAAACTGACACTAAACTACTTTAAGTAGGAAATCACCTGTTAAATTGGTCGTCTGTGTTTTATAATGATGACATTTATCATTAAATAATTATGAAGCATTGAGACATCAAACATAGAAATGTACTAAATTCTTGGCATGTTTTTACTAAAATATGTTTATTTTATTAATTGTTAGCGCTTTTTTCCGCTTACGCCATTATTACACCGTGAATAGTCGCATTTTCCTACTAGTACATCGTCGGAGACTATATAAATATTACAAATAATCTGCGTAGGTAGGTAATGTGTGCGACCTTGAATGCGAACTGCAAACCACTCGAGGCGTGCCTTTGCAGTTCTTTAATTGAGCGAATGTGATCGTTAATACACGCGGAAAGAGTTCAAGTTCAATTGCAGAATTAAACAGGATTATTTTGTAAATGTGTATTATGCTTTACATAAACCTTTTTTCTGTAGGATTCATGTACTACTTTAATAATATATGTATAGTTGAATTAAATTCAGACACAATTTGGTTCTATAATAGTACATTACGTACCTAGGGCGGTGAATTCGTGAATGACCCAGATCGCACGTGTTTGTGGCCCGAACCGAAGGTGAGAGCCATAAATATGCGATCTGGGGCTTTACGAATTACCGCCCGTGGTAAGTACACAATTTTACGTCTTCATCTGGCCACAATGCGAGTTTTACCGTACGCGCAGCGTACAAGCCTCACCTTCGGTTTGGGCCACAAACACCAGCGATCTGGGCCATTCACGAATTCACCGCCCTAGATACGTAATGTACTATTACGTCATACCTGGCCATAAGCATAATGTGAGTCTCGCGCGTCGTGAGGGCGTAAAATTGTGTACTCAACTCACCATGGGCAGTAAAAAAGAAAGCCCGAAAAAAATCGCATATTTACAACCCTCGCCTGTTTACAGCCCTTAGTAATGTACTTTACGTCACTCCGGGCGGTAAGTGAGATTTACCGCCCACGGGTGCAGCGGCAAATCTCACTTCACACTTTTACACCCAGGACTCCCACGAGAAGACGTAAAATTGTGTATGCACCACGCCCGATAATAAAGAAGGCCTCAGATCGCTTGTTTATGGCCCTTACCTTCGGTTCGGGCCACAAAAGCCCGTGATCTGAGCCGTACTTAATTTTACCGCCCTAGGTACATATAATGTACTTTACGTCACTCCGGGCGGTAAGTGAGATTTACCGCCCACGGGTGCAGCGGCAAATCTCACTTCACACTTTCGCACCAAGGAGAAGAAGTAAAATTGTGTACGCACCAAGGGCGGTAATAAAAAGCCTCGGATCGCTTTTTTTATGGCCGTTACCTTCGGTTTGGGCCACAAAAGCCCGCGATCTGAGCCGTTCTTAATTTTACCGCCCTAGGTACGTATAATGTACTTTACGTCACCCCAGGTGGTAAGTGAGATTTACCGCCCACGGGTGCAGTGGCAATCTCACTTCACACTTTCGCACCAAGGGGAAGACGTAAAATTGTGTATGTACGCACCAAGGGCGGTAGTAAAAAAAGCCTCGGATCGCTTTTTTATAGCCGTTACCTTCGGTTTGGGCCACAGATATCCGCCATCTTAGCTGTTCTTAATTTTACCGCCCTAGGTACGTATTTACGTCACTCCGGGTGGTAAGTGAGATTTACCGCCCACGGGTGCAGCGGCAAACCTCACTTCACACTTTCGCACCAAGGAGAAGACGTAAAATTGTGTACGTACCAAGGCCGGTAATAAAAAAAGCCTCGGATCGCTTTTTTTTATGGCCCTTACCGAAGTTCAGGACACAGATGTCCGCGATATGAGCTGTTCTTAATTTTACCGCCCTAGGTACGTAATGTACTTACGTCACACCTGGCCATAATGCGAGGTTTACCGCACGCTACCCGTACGGTAAAACTAGCATTATGGCCAGGTGAAAACGTAAAATTGTGTAATCAGCACGGCAGTGAACAAGAAAGCCCGAAATCGCATATTAATACCTGCACGCCTAGCACTAGACGGCTGCGACATACTCTCGATTTTTCTCGCACTATCCGTCTCTCTCTTATTAGAACATTTAGTAAGAGAGGTATAGTGCAAGAAAAATCGACAGTATGTCGCAGCCGTCTCGTGCTAGCCGTGCTGCAATTTCGGCCTTTCTCTCTTTTACAGCCCTTGGTAAGTATTAGCAAAGGTATTAGTAATGTAATATACTAATATTCAATTATTAATCGGTAATGCTACGTTGCCACACCGCGCTACCGATAGACGCGCGCGCGCTCACCGCGCGGCGCTGGTTGATTGGCGTTGTTGCCATTTCGTACACTGGACGTGAACTGGCTATCGAATCGACTATGAGCGTGAAGAGAGAGCGTATACCTATTACCTACAATACCTACCCTACAAATCCTAACCTGTAGTAATACATTTCATTTCAATTCGCTTCACTATCTAGTTGTATGCGGGCGGATTTGCGTTGTGCCGGTTGTGCGATTATTGTGAGGTAACACACAGTTTGTGACTCGTGTCTTGTCTTGTGCCTTGTGCTTGTGATAGTTGTGAACTTGTGATTTATTTAACATGGGCCGTAAAAAAATGCGGTGTACAGGGTTTACGACCTTCACAACGATCGTACGGCAACTTGCATCATAGGCGAATGTAAAAAGCTTTTGAAGGTTAGTAATCATTGTTTATTTTGTCAAAAATAGGGACCTTGTTCCGAGTAGTGCTGGTGGTTGCATTGTATTATTGTGACTATATTAACTACGACTAAAGGTGGTTGCCCACCGGAGGGGCGAGACGAGACGAGGCGAGGCGAGATTTGAAATCGTATGGGAGTTACTACCTATTTCCACCGCGCGCGCGCGAGTAAGTCCCATATAAGTTTCAATTCTCGTCTCGCCCCTCCGATGGAAAACCACCTTGATAGGTATCTATTATTAATACTGTATCGATAACAATAAGAAAACGGTCAAGTGGTTGTCGGAACAAGCACAAATTTAGGGTTCCGTACCTTACTCTTAAAGGGTTTTTCCACATGCATCTATGTTGCGAATTTTTGACTTACCGTATACCTAGGTTTTTTAAGAACAGTAGGTATGGATATACGGAATGCAATCTCGATATATATATCGAATATACCGCTAATCATTCGGTTTTGTACATCAAAATCCAACCTAGGGTTCGTATTAAGAGGCCCCTCGGACGCTCAGATATCGATTTTGAACGAAATCGGTCCGTATTTAACGAATTTAAAGATGGCGGTCACTTTTCGAAAATCCAACCTCGAATTTGTTTTAAGAGGCCCCTCGGACCCTCAGGTATCGATTTTAAGCAAAATCGGCCCGTATTACAATAATTTCAAGATGGCGGCCACTTTTCGAAAATTCAACCTCGGATTCGTATTAAGAGGCCCCTCCGACGCTCTGATATCGATTTTAAGCGAAATCGGACCGTATTAAAATAATTTAGAGATGGTGGCCACTTTTCGAAAATCCAACCTAGGATTCGTATTAAGAGGCCCCTCGGGCCCTCAGATATCGAATTTAAGCGAAATCGGACTGTATTAAAATAATTTCAAGATGGCGGCCACTTTTCAAAACCCAATCTAGGATTCGTATTAAGAGGCCCCAAGGACCCTCAGATATCGATTTTGAGCGAAAACGGACCGTATATAAAGAGTTTCAAGATGGTGGCCTTTTTTCGAAAATCGAACCTCGGATTCGTATTAAGAGGCCCCTCGGACCCTCAGATATCGATTTTGAACGAAATCAAGCCGTATTTAAAGAATTTCAAGTTGGCCGACTTTTTTTAAAATCCAAGCTCGGTTTCGTGTTAAGAGGTCCCTCGGACCCCCCGGTATCGATTTTGAACGAATTTGGACCGTATTTAAAGAATTTCAAAATGGCGGTCACTGAAAATCCAACCTCGGATTCGTAATTCGTATTAAATGATTTAAGAATAATAAAAATGGCCGCCAAGTAAAGTAGCTTGTTACATACTAAGTCCCTGGGCGACCGCGCTCAGCTCGGGTGAAAATAGGGAAAATACGGAGAAAACTAATTTTCCCGGACGTGAGACCTAGCTAGATCGATTTTTCGCCTCCGTAAACCCGTATATTCCAAATTTCATCGAAATCGTTAGAGCCGTTTCCGAGAACCTGATTGAAATATATATATATACAAATATTGCTCGTTTAATAGCATAGGATAGGATAGGAATAGGTACTGCACTTACCCATTTCTGGCAATCCATTCATGTTGAAAAATAAACTCCTGGTACTAATATAAATTCCGCACTCGGCGACGCATGCACGTGAATGAACACTGGCACTGGCTCTATTACTAACGATGGAATCAAAAGTTAAATAAGCTGCTATTAACGTTACCTACTAACGTTAAAAACAGTTAAAGATACCTTTGACTTAACGTTAGCTCAATGCAGGTAGGTGTTAGGTAACGTTACCATTTCTTTACCGGTAAAAAGTAGTATAGGTAACGATACTTGGTTTAACGTTAGTTACCAGTTAACGTTAAATCTGTCTGACAGTGGTAACGATTCCAACTTTTTAACGTTATTTGAAGCCCTGACAGCAACGTCGATATTTTAATCAACTGACAATTTATTTATAGGAAGATTCGCAATAATATGTATACCAAAAAATAATAAGTACAATTTCGTATTCATTAACACTATATGGTATTTTTTATATTATCTTATCTTAATAAATCCGTATTAACAAATATTGTTCCATTTACTCCCCAAATCACCCTATTGTGACATCAGTGCCACAACAATCCGGGGTCTAGTAATAACAATACCGATCCTACGCCTCAACCTCTAAATTTTAGCAGGTTAGTATTATTATTATTATTTTTACCCAACAAATCCATACAGAATAACCACGCACAGACATACCTCACCCCACCCCCGGGCTCCGCACGTGCCCGACCGAAACATCGTTGCGCACACAGTGTACGGTACAGGCCCCTATACCACAAAACTTTACAAGTCTACAATTCGACGAAATTGTACAATTTTCCATAGAAAAAGTTGTCAATTTTGTCAAATTGTACGCTTGTAAAGTTTTGTGGTATAGGGACCAGGTGTAGTCGAGCGCAAATATGCGCACCGAAAATCGAAACCTATTTTTTGCATAGCGTCGCCGCCGTTAGGAGTTGTCTGTAGTAGTGTACGCCTCATAACATAATGCAGTATCAAATATCTTTATTTCACCGTTTACCTTTGCGTGATGGATGTAAATATTATCTAACTTTTTTCCTTTCAGAAATTATAGTCCGAGTACTCCGTCCTCGACACCATCATTACAAGTAGAATTTGATGATGGTAACAATGAGGAAGTCATACCTGAACTTACTGGTCGACGAATCTTCAATGTTGAATACTTATTTGAACAAATGAAGGCTGTGGATCATAGTCCTTTTAATTGCAGTTTTTAAGATATGGATTTTGTGAAGGAGTTGAGATCCGGATTCCAGTCAACTTTTCTGTTCATATGCAAAATGTGTGGCAAAAAAGAAGCATTTAAAAATGAAAAACTAGAGTCAAAAATTAATACAAATGTTCTTCAAGCAGTCGTATGTTCAGGTAGTGGCTTTTCCCAATTAGATGAGCTTTGCGCTCATTTAGATATACCATGTATGGCGGAGAAATCATTTGGGAAAGAGAATATGTTGCTAGGAGATGTTTTAAAAGATCTCTTTAAACAGCATGTATGAGGCAGGACTCGAAGAAAAACAGATGGCAATTAAAAAAGGAAACGTAGATGCTGATGGCGTTCCTAGCATCACTGTTGTAGCGGACGCATCATGGGGCAAGAGATCGTATCGTACCAGCAATTATAATTCTTTATCCGGGGTAGCGTGCATTATTGGGTATGAAACTAAAAAGGTTTTCTTTTTGGGAATACGGAACTCCTATTGTTCTGTATGCGCTGCTGCTAGTAACAAAAACGTAGAGGTCAAGAAACATAGAAATAGTGGCCAGCCCTCTAGTCGCCCGAGGCTTCTATTAAGCGCGTCGCCAAATCTTTATAAAGCCGACGCGCACTTGGCCCCTTGGCCCCAAGGTAACGCCAAACGCCGCAAACATGTAGCTGTTTCCTAGGACGGCATATTTGCGGCGCTTGAGGCTTTCGGCCGAGGATGCCGCAGCGCCAGCGGCGGTACTGGTGCTTGGAACATGGGACGGTGCCAGGGTATCAACGCAAGTAGAATCCCAAACTAGCGGCTGACCCATGCTCCAAGGCACCAGCGTCATTCCGTCAGGTCTCTTGCCGTCGTCCCTGGCCAGCCCGCTGGGTTCGAGGACTGCCGGCACTAAATAAATAATACGAAATACGGCAATGAGAATAAGCCCATCGCTCTAAAAGAGACTGAAGCTGCACTCGGAGTGCAAGTATCACATCCTCGAGGAACACCAGTATTTAGGCGCGAGTCCCGACGGAGTCATAGACAATGAAACAATTGTGGAAATCAAATGCCCAGCTTCGGCAGCTAATATGACGCCAACAGAAGCAATTTTAAAGAAATAAAATACTTTCTGTGTGATGGACGAAAGTGATCTTCAGAAGATAAAATTGAAGCGAAACCATAACTACTTTTATCAAGTCCAAGGTCAATTAAATATTTCAAAAAAAAGATACTGTATCTTCGTGGTGTGGACTCCAAAGGGAATATTATTCGAAAAAATTGAAAAGGATACAGGATTCTGGGACAGCATATTTAATAAAATGAGAATTTTTATTGGAATGCATATTACCTGAAATTATAGATCCACGTCTACCTAGAAAGTTACCGATACGTGAGAGTTCTTCAAAATAAGCGCATTTTTATACTTTCATTAAAAATAAAAACACAACATTGTATGATTCAGTTTTATTTTATCCAATACACCCAAGTGTCAACCTATCAAGTCTATGTTTATATGATCATCATTTTGATATCTGGTGGAACATACCCTTATTTGTCACCGAAGTAGTATATAAAATAAAACAACGGGGTATCGATTTTAAAAGTAATCGGACCACGCCAAATTAAAATTACCGCCATTTTGGCCACCTATGACCGCTTGTCAGTATGGCCAAGTGACAGTTGATGCTATAACATTGATTTGACAGAGGTGACATAAAAAGTATCAATTTAAAAATGTTCGGTTGTATCTTTACACAAAACCGACTTATTTATTTTCACGAAAAAATTGGTCGCTGACTGACTGGCTTATTAAAAGCACAAAAGATGCCGCTGGGTCGAAGTGCATCCGAAAGGGCACTCATCTAGATAAGATAAGATAAGATAAGACTGGCTTATTCGCTGATTAAAGGTATCTAAGCCTAAATTAGGGTTTTTTTCAATAACCATAGCCTTATGGAACAATAATTAAAGGAACCGAAAATTCATCAGTAATAGTAGGTATCAGAAACACGGTCGACGTAACTAGGTCGTTAAAAGTTACAAAATTGTTGTAACTACTCATTTTGTTGGCAAATCAAAACTTATAGCCTATACATATTATACTTTACGCCACACCTGCCAAAATGTGAGTTGTACCGC
Source organism: Epinotia bilunana (assembly GCA_947049275.1). Classification (NCBI taxonomy): domain Eukaryota; kingdom Metazoa; phylum Arthropoda; class Insecta; order Lepidoptera; family Tortricidae; genus Epinotia; species Epinotia bilunana. The sequence continues at coordinate 7,010,156 of OX346275.1, read as the reverse complement.
CCTCTACGCGTACGGTAATATGGTAATAATGTTTATATAATCTTGGTATGGAGATGTTCTACTGTTATATTTTACTTACCGCAAAAATTTAGCCGTTGTATGAAGATATTTTACTGCGATATTTTTACTGTGACGTCTCTAGCTAGCTCCGCCTCCCCGCTAGCGCGCTCTTGCTTTATTTATAGCGCCCTGTCTCATTTTAGGTGAAACAACAACATTTTAAACCGTTCGTTAGCGCGTGGTCTCAACTCGGAGTTGAGCGCTGCTTACTGCGGACTCTTGAGCGTTATTTTTAAATATGCGCCATCTAGCGGACGGCAATACACGTGCGTAGCCATTCAGCTTAGATAAACTTGCAATGAATGGAACTAGTGACTGACTTAAAATTGCTTTGTTTGATTTTGCTATTTTCGTGTTATGTTGTTGCAACGATGTATTTTATGCCTTCAAATTGATTAATATGATGATTTAGGACACTAAAATGCAACATTTTGACGAATTCAACGATACTTTTTTCATTGCGAGCCTAGTAGCGCCATCGCGAAATGCTTTCTGAACTACTACGATGTTTCCAAAGAGATATCGATCTATATTGGTCTATGATCTTTGATACTTACAAAGTTTCATGTTATTCGAGCATGACCTTTTAAAATGAAGACCAAACTACGTTTCGAGCGTCCTTCCGACCCTTAAGAATCACCGATCGATTCGAAACATGTCGAGCGATATCCAACCTTTATAACGTGAATGACCCGTTTTATTACAATCTAATGTGCGAGACTCACAAGTGTTTCCTATGTATAATTGCCGTACTGTGGATTCGTAAGCGAAAACGCAGCTATACAACCAATAATCAAAACCTTGCCTTTGTGAAATGTAAGTACTGTCAGTTATTTAATTGACAGTGTCAAAGGGAATATGTTCTCCCCTTGTGCATTAACTTTCCTCAGTGAAATAAAGATTAAACAAATACCCATCGCGCGCCAATTTACCCCGTTCCTCAACAACTCCAACCGCTCCGCTACTTGGCTGTATTTTCTTCAATTTCCTTGCAACGTCTAGCCCCAGGACAAACACTAGGCCACTTTAGGAACTAGGTCGGGAGTTAGGTAAGCGAAGCCTGTATTTGTTGTGCAAAGAAATGCGTAAACTAACGCCTTTGGAACGCGGTTGGATTCAGCTTTTCATGAACATGGCCTGTTTTACTACCTTTGAGCTTTTTATGCAACCAATTTGTTGAACGAGCGAGCGAAGCGAAGCTCTCCGGTTCAGCTTGGGCCAACATTATTTCGTATGTCCAGCGTCTGTCCGGCTCCGGCTGTTCTCCTCAACCGATTCTCGTGAAATTTTGTGAGCAGATTCAGTAATGATAAAGATTTATTTTACGAAAGTAATAGCATATATATGTTTTTGTTAATGACAGGCTCGCAAGTTCTGTAGCTTACAGAGCTACCTAGGTATACCTAAGTTCTAACGCACAGACAGCCCACATGAGACATTACGCATTCAAGCAAAAAGTAAAATAAATGAAAAATTTAAACACCTTCGACAAAAACAGACCTAGATAGCTAAGATCCATATCGATAGACAAGACATTCGAATAAAATAACCGCACTCACAATGTTTCATCCGTTTGGGAGTTACGATATAACCGACAGACACACAGACACATGCGAAACTCTGCACTTTCATGTGGAGTTTCGCATGTGTGTTTCAAACTTAAAAACAGAGACATGAAACAAAAAGCGATATCCCATTCTATCTACTAAATTAATTGAATCGTGGTTCTGAACATATTATACTTAATTGTATCATGTAATTACGTTTACGTTACCTTCGTATGTTCTATTTTAGCTCAGTAATTATTTCTTCAAATGATAATTACTCCAACAAAGGTTATATGATAATTGCTTTGAATACATTATAAAGCTACCAAACTTTTTAGTTTTAGTTGATAAAGTTATTAACTTGTTTCGTAAATTTAACTTCGCAGAGGCTAACTAAACGAAATTTTTCGAATAGAATACTAAAACGGTTTTTTACTGTTATTCATCTACCAATAAAAGTTTTATTGTTCGTGTTAGTTTTGAGTTAGATGTATATAATGCCAACCTAACGTACATTATATGTAAGTATACTAGTCAATAAAACGCACATTATTTTCCACCTTGTCACAATGACGATTAAAGGTTAATAATTTACTTTAAAAACAGAGTTTTAACCGACTTCAATTTTGAACTCCGCTTCAAGGATATAATTTGAAGAGTTCCCTCAATTTCTCCAGGATTCCATCATGCGATCCTGACCTGGTGACCATGGGACTGCCTGGGAAAGACACCCTTTCAAACAATTTTTTTTCCAAAACGGCATAGGCCTTTGCCAAATCTTGGGATTAGGTGTCAAAGCGGACCCCGGGTTAGGGGCACAACCGGGAATAACACTAGGATGATGGCATAGGCGTCTTCGAGTAATCAGGGAAAATACATATAAAATAAAAGATTCCGACGAAACGAGAACCCTCCTTTTTTGGAGTCGGTTAAAAAGTGTACCTACATAAAATGATTTAAGTTTGTCGAGATTAATCAAAGTAATCCGTTCAATAAACAATATTACACTGGAAGATTCAAAATCAAAAGATAGTTTTACGAAATGTCGGACATCTTTAAATTATTTCAACTATAAGTATAATGTTTTACTGTTTCCTTTACCGTGGAAACTTCTGCTAAGTGTACTTACCCTCTACCAATAGATAATTAGAAAATTATTATTCATTTGATAAAAGGGTATTATTTATTGATGAGTGTTTACAAACTTTTTTTTTGCATACAAACTATATTTTAGCTGGTTCCGCGGGAATTAAATTTTTTTGAGCATGAGAAGTGAAAAATATTTTTTTTTAAAGCTAGAAGTTAGCTGTCCTCGCAGGGTAGCCTATATGTAAATGTAATCGGGTCTTCCATAATAATATAGATGCTCCATCATGTATGGTATTAAAGTTATGGCCAGTGTACGAATGCTCGCAGTGTATGAAAAATTATATCCAATTTACCCTTAAATTATATCTAATTTACCCTAAAATTATATCTAATTTACCCTAAAATTATATCAAATTTACCCTAAAATTATATCTAATTTACCCTAAAATTATATCTAATTTCGAGGGTTGCCTGGTGAAACCCAATAAGTGACAAAAAGTTAGATTTTAAGCTAAAAGTCGTTATATAGTGATTCGATGTCGCTCTATCGAATGGTAATTACAGATAAGCAGAATTAACACGTATCACGGAATTATGTTGTGTAATAACCCAATAAGTGCTTAACTTTAACTTTTATTTAAGTACTAAATATTAATAAGTATATTTAAGGCTTCAGTTTTTAATATCACTTAGTGGTAGAACCACATAATATATATTTATAGGTTTTTACTGCAAAGATATTTGTACAAAATCAAACTAAACACATCATGTAAAACCAGTTATTAGTGTTTATCGGGTTTTACTATATGACGATTCAGTATTAAAACATAATTTTATGAAAACCAGAATACGTTAAAGACATTTGTCGGATTTTACTTTAACGATATTGCATGTTATACTTACAAGGTACTAAAAAGTAAAATCCAATAAAAATACTTGTAGTATTTATCTGAAAGAAATCTTTAAGAAAAACTATGTAAAGTCTAGATATCGGGTACTCGCATGGATTTTTAACAAAATTCATTCAAACGTTATCCGGGGAAGAACCCAATAAGTATGGTTAACGAATCCAAGGTCACGTGCAGTTTTTTCGTCAGTTAGCGACACGATCGCAAGCGCTTCGTTGTCTCGATACTTATTTAAGGGGATGCCTTGACTCGAGTCGACCACGCCTCCTTGACAGAGACACGCTTATGCATTCCGCGCACGAGAAAAAGAGATGCAACACTCTTCGGGAATGGCTTTTTTGGACAATTTTCGATAAATATAACTTAGTGAAGTTTTATTTATATTTATTAAGTGAGATTTTAGATGAGATAAAATACTTACTGTATTATATTAACTTTGTTTTGAGTAGGCTGAGTAAAAAAAGGAAAATAAAGACCCAAAATTGGATTTTTTTTCTGTCGAGGAAGTTTTAGGCAATCATTTATCGATTCAATCAGATAAATAATCATATAGTCAAGAATCATATATCTGAAAATCAGACCTTATTGTTCTTAATCTAGTCAGAACGGCGTTTCAACGCATGCAATAATTTCCAATTCACCCCCTTAAGTAGAAGATAAAGTTGTGTACATTTTACATGGTGGTTGTGTACTTTGTGTGATGGGTAGCGAGGTAGAAGATTAGTGCAACTAGCGCTTGCAATAACACTAGAAGCAGGTAAATCAAATTTTCGTATAAAATAAGACTTACTAACCTCTGTTTACTTAGCAAGTAAACTTTTTTTTTGTTAAAGTGAAAACAAAACCTTAATTTATTTATTTAGTGTTATTTGAATCTCTTTTAGATAGTTAGATAGATATAGTTTAAGTGAGATTTAACTAAGGAATTGTAAACGTTAAAACGAACCTTACGCGGGAGACGCTTTACTATGCCCCGTATTGAACCTAACAAAGATGTTACTTTAGATTTTATTTTTTTTATATGTGTTTTCCACGTCAGACCTCTTTCAATTATTAAGCCCAGATATTTTTCCTCGTTTGATTGTTTTAAAATTACGTTGTCAATACATAAAGGTATGAGATAAAGTAAGAAGAGTTATGAGATAAAGTTAGATAAAGTATTTATTAAGAGTACTACGACTTAGAACTCGACTATCTTAGCACTTTCCGTCATATAGTTCCATTGGCCACCTTCCGGCTCCATTGTGAGACCCTCGCCATCATGTGCAATGGTAAGTACTGGGCAGTTATTCGCTACGCGCTAAAGCGACTCACCCCGCCGGTCACCCGTCACGAAACTAGACCTCTACCTACGCTTAGTTACTTCGCATTGCGGTGTCAAAATATATTTGTGGGTGAGCTTAAAACAAGTTAGAGAATAGGGGGGCTAGAGATAACAAAACAAACGAGCCTAAACTCGACTATCATAGCACTTTCCGTCATAGAGTACCATCCATCTTCCGGCTCCATCAACAGATCAGCTAAATGGTGACAAAATATTGCATTGTCACCAAACATACATGTGTTTCAAATTTCAGCTCAATCGGATAACGGCAAGTGACTGAAAAATGGATTGCAAATTTTGACGGACAACTTACTTGATTTGATTTGACATACTTACATAAATATGTAAATACATACGAACAGAGCAAGTCATAAATAAAAGCTTGTAATAAGATTATAAGTTCCTGTAATTAATTTAATTTTTGGTACAAGCTTTTATTGCCGACTGTACTTTTCTGCATATCATCATCAACTACCCATTGAGACGATTCTAACGAGCCCAAACTCAACGGGGTTACGTCGGTTAAATTCTGAATTCCCATGGCCACCTTCTATCTCCATCATCAGATCAGCTCAATGGTAGCATAATATTGAATCGTCATCCAGACTATACTAATACCCAAAATTTCAGCTCAATCGGATAACGGCAAGTGACTGAAAAATGGTTTGCAAATTTTGACGGACCACTTACATACGAACAGGTCAAGTTAATATAAAGCTTGAAAAAAAGGATTTAGAAAGTATGTGAAAGAAACAAATTATCCCTGAGAAATATCAGGGTTAGATACGAAGCTTAAACACATTTGCTGGCAATGCGCCACACGATTCAGACAAAGAATAATATCATTCTTAGTTATAAACTTAGTATTTCTTAATGTCTTTTATAACTAATAAAAACCTTTAAGTAACCATAAATAGATTTTTTGTTTTTGCATAAACCCAATAAGTCGACACCCCTTGATAAAAAATATTTTCTCATAGGGAAACTAAATGCAGTACATATGTAAAAAACAAAAAAACATAAATTGGATTAAATTATCTTACACAAGGAACTTATATCACTACTAACTAATTTATCAAAACTAGTGTTTCTTGGTCATAAACCTTTATCATCGTTTTTCTCGAAACTAGGTTAGTCATACGTATTGGGTTTCACCAGGCAACCCTTAAATTATACCTAATTCAAGAATGTAAATTAAAAATTAGATTTATACAGAAAATTAAATCATATTGCATTTTTTTGTTACTAAATAGAATATCATAAACATTTATTGATGACAACAACATGTATGCAATAATTATTATCATAGCCTACACTACTACAAACCCATTCACTGTGTTACAATTGTAACAATTATTACGAATAAATATTTGTTTCATTTGTCCGAATGATCGTGCCCTGTAATAATATGAATAATCAATTTTATCTTATTTGAGTGCCACCAAATTGCAATATCTAATAAAATTTAAGTACTTAGCTTAACTTATAAAAATAGACTGCAAAATTAAACATGCAGGATTCAAAGAATGAAAAATAAAAAAGCATCTCATAGAAAAATGGCAATAGCCTAATATTAGTTACATCAATGCCCTTAGATAGCGAATGGCCGACGAAGGTCAGGCAGAAATACATAATAGATATTCCTCTTATTTTGAAATTCAGATATAAAGTAGATATTGGAAAGTAAAAATTTAGGAAATTTTGTTTACGATGTTTCTGTTTTTATCTATGTATTTGTACTAGCTTCTCTAATATAAATAGGTACTATCTAGCATTTTAATTTTGTGTGTAGCGTTACTCTCCTGAAGTACTTTTTTTTATACAACGGCAAAACGTGGCAAACAAGCGTACCCGCCTTGTGGTAAACGGACACCGCAGCCTATAGACGGAAGCAACTCCAGAGGAGTAACATGGGCGTTGCCGACCCTTGATGTGTTTGAGGATTCGCCGTGTTGACAGCTAAAGGAACAAATTCCCCCGCCCTCAACGCATCCTCGGGAGCTCTGGCGACCTTGCTCACCTCAACACAACACTACTACAGAGTAGTGTTATTATCGCTGTGGTCTTCTGCAAGGCGGAGGTACTTCCCCAGTTGGGCTGCTCCACATTAGAGCGGGATGACCTTTTGCTGTGCCCTAGCTCACCAAAACTCACCTGTTTTCCAAATTTATTTCATCAGTATATACCTACATATAAATTATATGATATAATAGAGCTTCTGGATAGACATAGGCTATATTTTGTCCCGCGGTAAGCAGTTAGGCTTAACATACACAATACCTACCTAGTTCGTGTCAAGTTCTGAACTAGTAAATGAGTAAGTTGGCTGTATAATTCGCATATTTAACTTAAATTACAATTTCCAATTTTTTGCTAAAACAAGAACATAATAAAAACATAAATATACTAATCATGGCTACGAGCACCGAATCTAATTCTAAAACATGTATCAGAAAATACATTTGTATTTCAAAGGGCTAACTTTACTCCTAAGACAACCAATAATCAACTGTATATCAGTAGAAATAAGGTCACATTTCATAATAACAGTATCACTGACGCGACAGTTCGATTTGATGTTCCTGCCAAACGATTTTGAATCTCATTTCTATCGAAATAAGGTCCATGAGATTAGCTTGGTAACAGTTACATCTCAGTACAATTAAACCAGACACAATGCCTAATGACGTAGGCAAAAAATAAGAAGCGATCCGCTGGACACAAAAAGCTTAGGCAAAGATTAAAAGTGCAGATGCGACGGATATTTTCTGCCTGTGAGTTATGCGTTTAAATGAGTATTGTATTATCTGAATGAGCCGAGTATTGATTTTAGCAGTTTTGATTGTTCCACTATTATTTCATAATCTAGGGCGCTTAGAACTTTATACCGAAGCAAGTACTAATATTTGCATGACTGTAATAAATCATTTGATTTAGATTTATTTCCTTGTATTGAAGACATGTACCTACTAGTCCAGTCAATGACCTGACAATTTACAATAGCTGTTTTTTTCTATGTAATTAGATTTTAGCCTTTTTTCTATGTAATTAAATATTTTACCTAGTGACAAAATCCAACAAAATTTCAAACATTTTTTTAACTTAACTGGCTTATAAGACAGTTAATAAGCTATTAAAAAAAATGATATTAGAAACCTCAATATCATTTTTGAAGATCTATAGAAACCCCAAACGTATGGGTTTGAAGAAAAAAAAAATTTAAGTTTCAGTTCTAAGTATGGGGAAACCCCAAAATGTATTGTTTATTTTCTATTTTGTGTGAAAATCTTAATGCGGTTCACAGAATACATCTACATACCAAGTTTCAACAGTATGGTTCATATAGTTTCGGAAAAAAGTGGCCGTGACATACGGACGGACAGACAGACAGACAGACAGACATGACGAATTCATAAGGGTTCCGTTTTTTGGCATTTGGTTACGGAACCTTAAAAACTTAACTAGCTTCTGAAAAGTCAGAAAAAATATATGAATAAATGTTTTTATTTTATCCTTATTCATTTCAATTTGCTCTATAATAATCAAGATAAATCATACACAAAAAGACAATGCATGCTTCAATTAAACCTATATAATTATTTTCGGGTGGAAAGTTTGTTGTTGTTGAAGAAGTTGCAGCATCTTAGAATAACGTTTTAAAATGATATTATTAAAAAAACGCTATTCATTATAAGTTAATGTGTTTCAAAACTTTATTTTTCCTGGAGTTTACGGGCTATATTCATCCCGTCGGCCTTATCACGCGATAAGTGACAAGATAGAGGCGTCAGTCCCGTTCTATCGAACGGTATCAGCCAGTGACGGACGCTCTATCTCGTCACTTATCGCGTGATAAGGCCGACCATGATACGGGAACTTCACACAGCTTTGAATTTCTTCTTCATATCACACAATTCTATTATTATACTCGTAGGTACGAATTTGAGCTCCGCAATTGAGCACCGTTTAAGTCAATACTTAGATGGGTTGAAATGATCTAAAACTAACGAAAATTAGCAATCACAATCACCTTTTAACTTGTATCGTAAGCGATATTTGGAAGAATTATTTTCCAACCCAGCATTTCCCCGCGGCTTTGCCTACATAGAATCCCGTATCAACTTCCAGGCATCCTATATTTCATCCCTTTGTTGAGTGATTTTCGGGATAAGAACTAGTTATCCAATATTTTAATCGAGACTAAACTATTTATATTAACTATAGTCCGACCGCCTCACTCAGTCTTTGCCTGCGGCGCGGGGGTATAACTAGGGAGCGGCCTTCGTGCGCGAGGCGAAGCCCGGCGACCGGCGCCCGCACTTCGCCCGCGCTTTGCTTCGCGGACGACGCCCGCTCCCTCGCCTCCATACCCTCCGCGCCGCAAGCGAGACCTGAGTGAAGCGTTCGGACTATCATTACATATACATCGGGATACCTACAGGCGTTTTTACATTTCATAATAATAGGATGTCGTCCTTATCTTAAATCATTCATCATCTTCTATTTAACTACTCTTTGAACGAGTGTTAAAGTCCCATATTTAGTAGATACGGAGTGTTGCGAATGTGATGACACGGCAGTTTCGAGGTAACTTGAGGGACAAACATACACACACATTATGTTTAGTGCTGTGTAAACTTTTTACACGTATTTAATGACTCATCCTGCAATATTGTGCGTTTTTTTGTGGTTCGCTTGGTAGCCGTCCCTTTATCCGTCACTAGCTGCGCACGCGGCTTCGCCCGCCTATTACGAAGTACACAGGAGGAGCCGCGGGGTAAAATAGAGCTGTGAGCAAGATAAAAGGGTTCATGAACCAGGGTGAATATCCACCAAAGACATGCCAAGCTGGGTTTTTAATTTTTATATATTTGACACCTAGCTGTCACGCATGCAGGGTGTCAAATATATTAAAACATATCTTTGCACGTCGGGATATTCACCCTTATACGCCTCGGCTTTTGGAATGATAGAGTGAACGAGACCACAAAGGTATTCTTGTCTCCGTCTGACAAATATCGCGGTGGGAATAACTGTCCGGGTACAGTTGAGTTCTCCAAAATCTGCACAGACAACCTTTCAGAAATATCCACGCATGCATCTTATTTTAGTAACAATAAAGACTGCATGTAACTACTTTTGACATACTCATTCTCATTTATTTATAATACACAAATACATTAAACGTCAAAAAGTTAATAGACATTAAATGTAGTGTACAAGGCAGAAAAATAAATTAAATTAAATTAAAACTACCTACTCAAATAACCCACCCCGCGTCACTCCCGGTGCAAAGGTGCCCATCACGCTCGCTGCATTAATTAATTCTCATTTATTTACGTTGTCAAAGAGTTAACTATTTCAAAAAATATATGTAACACATGTCAAATGAGCACCGTCATATACTTTGGACTAGATGTTTTTGACATGTACCTCCTAGAAGAATAGCGGACCCAGGGGGGGAGCTGGGGCTCAAGCCCCCCCCCCCAAAACCATCTGACTCCTACCGGGATAAATCTTACACTCGGGCTAAAATGTAATTTTATTAGTGAACAGACAAACATACATAACCTCGTTTCGTCTATAGTTTGTTTGGGCCAGTCGGTTTACAGTACTTTTCCTAATTATTTTATTTTATTTTGTACCTAATTACAATTACCAGTGTTGGAAAACATTATTATGCATTACTACTACTACTACTAAAATAATAAAAAGGTAAACTTTGTGAGATGCGGGACTCGCTCAGCAGAAGTAGCGACGCAAAATAATACGCTCAAAATTACCTAGACAGTCCTTATCCTTTTGATATTAGAGTCGTGTTTAAGTCATTTTAAGCACGTGGCCTGCGTAGCTGCTTTTGCTGCTGATTGTACCTATATTTTTCTGGATCACAAAAAGTTCCCGTACCAATGAAACTGTTTTGAAATGAGTTTGAAGCGTGATGTTTTCCGAGTATTTTCGTGAGTTTTGTTTGTTGGTAACTAGCCTCTGCCCGCGACGTCGTCTGCGCGGACCCGGGATATAAACTATCCTATATCTTAATCCAGTCCAAACATCCAAAGTTGTGTTGCGTTCGGTGGGTGACGTATGTTGCTGTCTGAAAACCAGCCCTATAGGTGTCTGTCTGACATCTCAGCATAATGCTGAGACAGCGACTGATTCACTGCCGCAAAGACGCACAATATGTAATGTGTCAATTGTATTGTATGTCTACTGCCTTTGTCTTGTGTAGTATATAAATATCTTCTCTCTTTCAAATATCTAAACATCCAAACATCCAAATTTAAGGAATATTATTATTATTGATAAATATTAGGAGGAGTAAGATGAAAGATTTTTTTCACCGTCGTCAACTACCGTATTGACTGAAAAATTCAATTCTTCCTTTACGAGATGTTTACAAAACTACATGTTTCTCTTCTCGACGCCTACTGCCATCGAAAATTTTACTAAGTAGAGTTGATGATTGCCTTTTTTATATTTTAGGAAGATGTTTATTGTTTGCCGAAAGGTCAGAAATAACTGAATATAAGATTGTTTAAATTGCAAGTTGAGTACGTATGAAATTAAAAGACTAAGCGCGACTAATTAAAGCTTAGAACTGTTTGTCTGTTTTGTCGAGTAACCATTTACAAATAAATACGATATAAACATATTACTCGTTTTCTAGAATAAGATAATCGCACTTTTGTCGTAAGTTCTACGTTCGAAGATTTTTTAAATATACATTGTAAACTAGCTTCCGCCTGCGATTTTGTCTGCGTTGACCAGGGATAAAAACTATCCTATATTTTAATGTAGGCTATATACTATCTTCGTGCAAAATTTCATCCAAATAGGTTGAGCCGTTTAAGCGTGATTGACATCCAAACTTTCACATTTATAATATTAGTAGGAAAATTCTCGCTGGATATAAAGCCTCGATCAAAATGTGTAAGCTGACAACTTACATCATTCTTTTAAAGTTCCCCTCCCCGGAAGCCCGTATTATAGGTATTTGTCAGGTGAGTTCAATGACATGAGAATTGTTTCTTATGAAGTTTCCACGTGGCACTAAGGATGATTCACAAAACACAATTCCGTCCCCGTGCCGGGGCCGGCGCCGGAACACAATTTATTTTTTCACGTATTCATTGAAATTATTATTTCAGATTGACCCTTATGCAATAGTGCCTTAAAGAATCATAACCCAGACCTATAGGTTAACATAAAATCAGACTAATAAAATGTTACAGTCACATATTTCGTCTTTTTATTATTCGAACAATTAATGAATAAAATATGGAGAACATAATTTACTTTAAAAACAAAGTTTTAACCGACTTCAATTTAGTACTCCGCCAAGCCATGAGAACATTTCTTTTCCAATTTACCTCATGAACTGATTTCCGAGAGCAAATGCGTTGATTATTATAGAAAAAAACCCAATCGCTGTATGTGACCCGATAATATTTGAGGACTTCCGTCAATTCCACAAGGATCACCCTTGGCACTTCATTAGTTGCTATTTCAACGGAATCTTATCAGAATCTGTGATATACTTTTGTACTTTTAAGTACATAATTGAGGAATTCCATAAGTCATCTGTGGTCTTCATCATCAATTCCACTCCACCAATTTATGATTTCCGGATGTAAATACTCGAGTTATAATAGAAAATACCAAAATCACTACACGCGTGCCTAATATAATTGAGGAGTTCCCTCAATTCCTCATGGATCCCATCATCCAATTGAATTTTCAAAAAATGGGACCCACCTGGAAGCATATACTTACAAAAAAAAAAAAAATATGAATCGGCTCATCAATGACGGAGTTCTGAGGTAACAAACATTGAAAAAAAAAATACAACCGAATTGAGAACCTCCTCCTTTTTTTTGAAGTCGGTTAAAAAGAGATTTCAATAGTACTAATTATAATCAATATAAAGGCATGTAGTAATGTAGTAAAAAAATAAAAATAAAGAAGAATAATAAAAAAGCAGGTCGGACTGCGGCACGGGCCCTATTACGCTGGCGGCATTACCTCTTTAAATTGCTACCGTGAAACATGCCTACTTTGCCCGCTTTTCTCGGAAAAACACGTCGAATATCTCATATTTTTTCTATGGTAGGATGATTTTTTTTGCTTAACATATCCTTCGTAGTCATACGCATGTGTTGATGAGGAGAATTTTTTTTTCAACACCTAGTCCAATTTTTTATCGATTTTGATCGCAGGTAAAGTAATCTGGACTTTTGACTGTTGAGTGGCGTTTCTTCTTAACAGTGGTCTTCTTTTTCAGAAACGCTGGTAGAATTTTGACTTGCTATTGCGGCCTACTTGCAGAATAAAAATAATTAATTAATTTTATTTATTTGCCAACATTGACCATGTCGAATTATTGACGCAACTATAGCTCTTACGACGTTGAGACAAGACTCAGTTCAAAATGTTGGGCAAAAATGACGTTCTATTCAAACATCTTGGTCTTAACTACGAAAAGTTTTACCGATGGGCAATGTTTCGTAGGTATTTTCAACTTTGCCATACACATCCATACACCTCACATTCCACAATTTGCTGCAAGCTCCTATCTGAAGTTAAAGACATATATGACTCAAAGTAAAGTCATACATATAATCTAGTTTCTACTAAAAATAGTAGGGGTGCCATAAATATGTTGTTTTCGTTAATTACCAGATTTGTTTAAAATTAGCTTTTGGGCAAAGTTATGCCTGGTGGCAAAGTAAGCATGTTTCACGGTATGGAAACTGTTGGAAGAGGCAAGCGCCTGGCTTGGGGTCTCCAGTTGTTTGAACCAGCCGCGAGGACGAGGCTTCCATGAAGGATTTCATATCTGACGACCCGGGACCCAATGTTTCTTATTTAATTATTGATATTCTGTTCTCTGCGTAATTTTGACGGGTAATACCGGCGCACGGGCGAATATATGGAATATTCGGTGACGGAGTGCCGGTCGGGCCGGATCAGACGCGGAACGGACATAGAACGGTGAACTGTTCCTTTATTCGATATTTCCAGTGTTACACTTGTTTAAGGCTAAACTTTAGCGAGACTTTTGGTATAAAAAAAATCGGATAGCATTACTTTATCACAAAACATTTTCATATTATCATTCATTAAACCAAAGGATATAAACGTACTTTATCGCATATATTACGAAAATCCCGACGTTAGGAGCCCTTTCCAGCACTCGTGGTCAAGCGGATAGTATTACAATTAATAAAGTATTTACATACATAGATATTTACATTATTACATGTTTTATTAATTTTCCATTTTTTATATATTTCGTATTTTTGTATTTGTAGGCATATTAACTTAGACAAAAATAAAATATGTATAGTAACGTTCCAACAACAGATTATATCGTTTATTAAACGTGTTATTTAAGCACTCAGAAGCCATCACGTCTGGCACCTGTCACATAGTAAACAGCTCTGAAGAAGATAATAAGGTCAAGTTTAAGGTTGAATGTCTAACCTTAGTTATAACTTATACCTAATAACACAACAACAATATTACATTACAAGTTCAATAATCCAACTTTAGTCAAACACATCATTATTCGCATTAAGTATTTACTCATATTGTCTGAGAATAACAAAATGCTAATGTTATTTTGTATACATATAAATGTTAATTTCGCGTATTTCTTCTAATTAGAAACGTAGCCCGAATAGGCTGCTGGCATTTTTCATTAATTGCTGCTGTTAAATAGAAAATAGCGTTGGTATAATTTATCCTTGTATAATCTCTACTAAACAATAGAAACCTGAAAACGGGAGATAATGTTGTACTTTGTTTACCTACGTTTAAAGAACATCCTACTTACAAGCTTTTAATATACTGCGTGGAACGGAACGATGGACTTTCCCGCAAGAGGGGGATTATTGAGCGTAGTACGTCACATTTTCCAGATAAACTATTTTTTTTAAGCGATTTTTTTTTTACCTTTGTATGGAGCGTTGGCCGACTGGAGCGACGAGCTCCATACAAATGTAAAAAAAAAATCGCGTCAAAAAAAATTGTTTATCTGGAAAATGTGACGTACTAGCGCTCAATAATCCCCCTCTTGCGGGAAAGTCCATCGTTCCGTTCCACGCTGTATACATTGCTCCTATAAGCAAGGAGTGTCATAGAAATTGTATAGCCGTATTGTATATAAGATAGACATAAAAATAGCTCATGTTATACTATTGCTACTAAATACGCTCGTATGTAGCTCAATTATATAAAGGATTGAAGCTATTATAGTTAAAATACCTTGAAGCCGTAACAATCCATAAAAATACGTACGTCTATGTACATTACAAGAATCGATCGTATTAATTCGCATCCAACCAATTAATAAAGCATTCTTATTTCTACACAGACATACCTCAGGGTACCGTACACTAGCTCGTATCAAACTCATCCTGTTACAGCGAAAATGCACTCTGTTACAGATGGTTAAAGTTTCAAATTGTGTGAAAGTAGAGGATAGGATTAGACTTTTTTTACGGTGAGCAATGCACTTAAGCGCCTCAAAACCACAACGTAACAAAGCCTTCTAAACGGCATAGATTGATACTACATTTCATCCTTTGTTCTTTATTAAGTACTGGGGACTCAGGACTCGTTGGACGGGATTCCGTTTTTTGCTGCATATGGGCTATTAAAAGAATTAATAACTCGTTAATGCAGACGTATGTTGTTTTAATTGTGGGTTAACGTCTCATTGGTCTTGGAATTAAGTTAAATAGCCGTGTTTTACTAATTTTTATAACACTTATTATAGTGACTAAACTAATGCCTGGATGATTTTTAATTAGTAATGTATTATTATGGATCGTCCGAATTATTATTAATTAAAATGAATGCAACCCGCCTTATGTATGTCACATTGTCCCCCTAGGAATAAGGCAGTCTTTTTTGTACGAAAAAAGGCGCTGACGGTCTCCTATCTGAATGCACTGTAAAAAATGTTTGCTTGAATCAGGAAATAAATTAGGAAGACCGCCAATATCTTGAATGAAATAATTATCATTGTGAATAAGATGAATGAATCGAACCATATTAAATAATGATGAACTTTAAAACAAAGTTTTAACCGACTTTAAATCGGTAGGTACCCAAATCGTTTCAAGTGTGCCTATAAAATTTGAAGAATTTCCTTGATTTCTCCAGAATCTCATAATCAGATCCTGACCTGATGACCCTGGGACCACCTGGGAAGGATACACCCTTTCAAACAATTTTTTTTTTCAAACCGGTTCAGGTCTCCGAATAATCAGGGAACATACATAAAAAATAAAAGTTTCCAACGAATTTAGAACCTCCTTTTTTTGAAGTCGGTTTGAAACCTTGGCTCGAGATAATATTTCCCTTCATTCGAGATAATTGAACATCTTAATTGGTTCAAGTTAGTAGGTATTTATATTTTGCTGTGTCAACCTTATTTCCGCAATCGACTCTTACATCCACGGTAAGAAAGATGGCGACTCTCCATATAGGTACGACACGGAATTTAATCGGTAGTTTAGCTTACTCATAATAGCCATCTCTCTCCCACTCAATTCGGCCACCTCAAAGTTTTGACAACTTTTCCCACCGCTCAAAGGAAATAATCCAAAAATTGTTTCGAAAGAGTATTAAAAGTTTCCTAATAGTTTTTCCTCGATTTCAGAGAATAACAACATCGGGGTGATATAAATGCCTTCCAGCCGTTATAGGGTCGTTCAACCTAAAAATATCATATCTATTCTTGCGTCATTATAAGATAAAACGTGATAAAAAGGGCGGCACAATGTGTATTTCTTTATTTGAAAGTAAAATTATTTATTTATTTATTTATACAAAGAATTCCAACAGCTATGATATATTCGCTAAACTTTATAAATAGCAATACAGAGCCAAATATAGGAACTCGCAAATAGAAACTGAATATAATAATATGTTACACAGTACACGCTATATGATAACATTTGCACAGTATGTGATACAAAATATTGCAGTATGGAATATAAGTATCAATATAACAATATAAAAAACAAAGGAAGAAACAAATCCTATATAAGCAACGAGTGAGAACAACTTAATACTAATAATAAGTTAATAATAAGTAGGAAGTTATGTAAGTGTGCGTCTGTAAAGTGGCGAATGAATATCGATCGTTATTATAGTATACATCCTCCACTTTACATAAGACTGCAGCTCACACCAGTAATAACAACTATAACAAGATTACTTTAAGTAAGATAGGTGGAGAGTAAGGTGGCCAGGGCTCCCGAGGATGTGGTAAATTGGAGAGACAAGGGCCTACGTTTATATCTAGCAAATCAATACAGTCAGCTGTGCGCTTGTCACTCCTATGTACCTAGTTGCAGAGCTTAGGCTATGATGTGTGCTCAATGTGCTCATCATCAGGCTTACTAAATGCTTATTTGCCACCGCATCAAAAAAACATTAGAGAATCTCTCGAGTTCTTTTCCATGATTCGAACGCACCTGTCATAGATATGAAACGGACACTTACCTTTTTGCATAAAAATGCGATATCTATGCGGTTAAGAAGGTCGGTAATGTAGTTTTACGATGTTTTAACGAGGTTGGTTAAACAGTATACAGTAATTAACAATATTAAATGTAGATTTATAATAGCTTTGCGATTTTACTTGTCTGCATGGCCGGTATTTTTTTATCTGCCTTCCCAATATTTTGGATTCCAACCACGGTAAGGGCATTCATTTGATTGTTCCTGAGTCTTGGATATTTTCTTTGTATTACAGTATTGAATTTATACTCGTACTAATACTATAAAGAGGAAAATTCTGTGCAATTGTAACTTTGTATGATTTGGGTAATCTTCGGAACCACTAATCTGACTTTTAAAAACCTTTCACATGCAAGTAGTATGCATGTTTTCGATGGATATAAGCTACGTTTTATCCCGCGGGTTTGCCTGCGTTCTTTGCAATAGGTACGTGGGCGAAGCTGTGCGGGCAGCTAGTTGTCTATATACCGTCGCCTAGTACACATAATATAATCCTGCAAAACTTTGCAAAGTATCCTGGACGCACAACCATCTTAATTGTGCAAGTAACAGAACATACACGTCTAAGGGCTTACGGCTTTCTAACTTAGTGAGTGCTTTACTAGAATATCACTATAATTTTAACTTTATGAACAACGTACTGAAATGAAGCTGGGTTTAAATTATTCTAGTTATGACTCAAAGGAGGTACTAACTAAGTACTTGTTACATCAATAGTTGTACACAACGTATTTAAATATAAAACACGACTAGGTATGTAGGTACCGTCCACGACATAGATATGATTACAATGTTGCACTATATTCAAAGGTACAGGTATGTATGACAATGGCCATTTAGTAACTTGTTCCTTTCACCTCCTATTACACTTCGTTAATATGATACCTGGTCCACAGTTGCAATCACTTTTTCAACCGCTTTGGGGTTGATTTTCAGGTTGGAAAGTATTTTTCCCCTTACTGAATCGGAATCTGAATCGGCCGTCTTTTATCCTTTAAAACAAGCGGGTAAAACGCATTTTATCCACTACTGGGGAAAGTAATTTGACCTTGGAGCGTGACCATTTGGAGCGTCAGTGTTTTGTTCGCGCGCAGTTGGGACGGATGTGTTTTGTTTTCAGTTGGCTCGCACGGCTGTAGACATGGATAACGAAGTGTCGTACTTTAATTAAATTATACGGCTCTAAACAGCTTCTATGTTTGTTGTGAATAATGTGATAAATAATTATGAAAACAGGAGCTATTACAATTTTTAATAATGTTATACTATATTATTGATGATGATTATAATTAACCTGATGAGATGTCTGTTGCACTTTCCTCGCTACAGTGAGGTGAAATGTTTTGTGTTACACAAGGGTGCAAATGTATTTTTCTTCTGGTGTGTTGAAACACTCGCGGGTAAAATACAACTTTGCACCCATGTATAACAAATAACTATTAAAACCTTACAAAAAACTTAAAATGTATCATAATACGACCGGTTTAGCTTAGTTGGTAGTGACTCTGCCTACGAAGCTAGAGGTCCCGGGTTCGAATCCCGGTAAGGGCATTTATTTGTGTGATGAGCACGAATATTTGTTCCTGAGTCATGGATGTTTTCCATGTATTTAAGTATTTATTTATGTGTATAAGTATGTTTATCGTCGTCTAGTACCCATAGTACAAGCTTTGCTTAGTTTGGGACTAGGTCGATTTGTGTAAGATTGTCCGCAAATATTTATTATTTATTTATTTATTTATAATCTGTTGCATTGTATCTTAAAAACTGTTAAAGCGAGAAAAAAGGGAGAAAATAGATACAGACTTTTGCTTTAAAAAAATATGGATTTCAAGTCTTGTAGCTCATTTCTCCTCAGCTTCAAATCAAGTACCTGCCTACCTACCTAAATTTTTGCCGCAATTATTGTTTTTTAACCATTATTACAGAAGCGGCTTTACCGGAGCCAGAGCCGGATCCGGAGTTTATTTTTTTTATTTAACGGAGTCGGACCCGGAGGCGAAGGCGAAGGTGTGAAAAAAAAAATAGCGAAAGTGGAGGCGAATCCGAAGGTATAAAACCAAACGGAAGGTCCGTCTTAACGGATGCGGAGGCGAAGCTCCGTAATAACTATCCCTAATTATTATTAAACAGTCCCTTTACATAAAATGTAGTACGTCTCGTTGAATAAAAAGCAACATATACTCACACATAACAAAAGACATATATGACATTACGCGAAACGTTATTATGTCCACAAAAAATACCTCTCGTCGCACGTTATTTTAAAAGTACACTTCACGCGAAGTCACGGGCAAGAGCAACATTATAGTTAGCTAAAGGACTGCGAAGTGATATTCTCTTCTCATGGGAAATTAGAATGCAAAATAACTTGATTCGTTAGCAGTAAACATAACTATATTATTGTCCAGCTCATATTAATATTAGTCAACCGGGACTATATGCGATGTCTTGCCTGCATGTCTTTTATATGTTCGGTTTAATGCCAGTTCCGCATTTTGCAAGGCGGGTTCTGTATGCGGTTTGTTGTTTTACCGAGAGCTTATTGATGTCAATGTCATCAGGCAGCCAGATTATTTATTTAATTAACTCAATGGCACTACTAGGTACTCTTACTTCAATAAGCTACGGTAGCCTAGTGGTTCAGGCATGCGGCTGTCAAGCGGCGGTGGGTTCGAATCCCGGCTCGTACCAATGAGTTTTTCGGAACTTATGTAAAATATATAATGAGTTCTAGTTTTCCCTCTGGGATGGAAGGACAGATGGCAGTCGCTTTCGTAAAGACAAGTGCCTTTACCAAATCTTGGGAGTAGGTGTGTCAAAGCGGACCCCGCGCTCCTTTAGGGCACAACCGGGAATAACGCTAGGAGGATGATGACTTCTATGGCTCAATGACCCGAAGTGGGTCTTGGCCACCAACACGAGGTGTCGCCTGTCCCGATCTTTCGCTATTTTCCTCCAGTTCATCGCTTGATTAATTTCATTTCATTTATTATTCATTAAACAATACAATATTGTGTTTGAAATTGCTTAGTACTAAAATAACAATAAATATCCTAATATATAACTGAATCAAATAAAATTAAAATTTGTCAAAAAAAATTAAAATACATTAAAAAAACAATCAATGAATTAAAGTAAAACGCAATCAGTCAAATAAGTTTAAAATACATTAAGTTAATATCCTAGTATATAACTGAATGAAATAAAATTAAAATTTGTCAAATAAGTATCCTAATATATAACTCTTCAATCAAATAAAATTAAAATTTGTCAAATAAATATCCTAATACATATATCTCTTCAATCAAATAAAATTAAAATTTGTCAAATAAATTAAAATACGTTAAAACACAATCAGTCAATAAAATTAAAACGCTATCAGTCAAATAAGTTAAAATTCATTAAAAATAGGACACATTATATTAAAAATTAGCTACATTTTCAGTCTTAATACCTATCACTAAAAACTTAAAATTCAATGTCAATGATGGCGCAGGTCTAATTCGATGACGTCGTTCCAGCGATACCTGGGACGTCTGACGGGTCACCGCCCTACGGGATGTCCCAAACATGGATCCCTTTGGCACCCCGATCTTCCTCCATCCTTACAACATGACCGAGCCAGCGGAGACGGTGTGCCTTTGTTTCTCCAATGATGTTGGGTGCGGCCACAAGATGCTCGATTTGGAGATTCTTCCGGACTCTGAAGCTTCCGTCATATCTCCTCACCGGACCTAGAATTTTTCGGAGAACTTCTCTCGCCGTTGTTAATGGCGTGCCTATATTTTAATGGGTGCTTTCTGATTGGCGCGTGATGGGCGGAAGCGGGGCGGGTCGAATTGGGGAAGTGGCCTTAGAGAGCGAGACGAAGTAAAATCACATGTTGAAGAAACCCAAGAATATTTCCAAGAACTATAGCAAGAAAGGTAATCATTTGCGCGGTACTATTACTAAAACAAGTCCAATAGGGCGTAAGTGACGTACATTTTCTAGTAAATAACGACGTTATATGACACATTATATATGTTGGTGTTCGAGTTTCTTACATTATTGCGATTATTGTAATGCTGCTTTATATGTTGGCTTGTCTGTCTGTTTATGATAGTTGTTAACATATACGAAATAATAAGGTGCTTAAATACGGTGATGTCCTTGTTAAGCCAGCCAGTTAAATCTTTAAAGAAGCTTTCGATTTCCGAATAGTATTAAAAGACAATCGAGATTATAAATACGTGGTTCAGTTGTGTTGTTACTGTAGCTTGAATCATGTTAGTGACATTTGATACGTGAGTTGAACTGTATTATTAGCATTATTTCATGGGGACATTGTTTATACGTATATGTATAGTAGGTTGGGTAACTTTGTGTACAGTGTATTTTATTATTATTATTGTGTTATTGTGGGCCTTTATATGCCGCTTCGACCAGCAGGTGATCTATTGTGGCAGCCCTTTGTTTATATTTCACCGTTTAGACCCGTTGCCTCTACGAAGTTCCAGATTCTTTGGGCGGTGATATGTTGTACCTCTTCTGGGTGCACTACGTGCCGCCCTAGGTAGATACTTCTTTTATGCATGAGTGGTCCGCAGGAGCAGAGAATATGCATTGCTGTTTCCTCCGTCTCCTGGCAGAACCTGCAAGTTGCGTCCTGTTTCATACCCATTTGAAACAGGTGCTTGTTTAATTTGCAATGTCCTGTCAGAATTCTCGTTACTGCGCAGGTTTTGTGCCTTCTGAGTTGCAGTAGCTCTTTAGACAGTTTGTTATTGTATCCTTTAATCAAGGCTTTAGCATGTTTTTGTCCTTTGGCGAACTTCCACAGCTTTATTGCCTCTGATTTTTCTGTGTTGTGTAGCAGAGAATATGCTTTCCGTTTTGTGATACCACAGAACGGTTCTGGGCCGACCAGCACAGCATGTGTACAGTGTAACTCAACGATCCTTTTTTAATCCATAAAATTGTGTCCCCCCCTCTCCCTCTAATTTTTGAACCGTGTATTTTAAAAATATGAAAACAATCATGGACATAGGGCTTATTAAATTCTTTCAGCGCAAATTGTTTTGAACAAGATCGGTTCAAAGGTTTTCGAGATATTTCTAAATAACTGCCTTCCTTAAAGAAAAGGATGTAAGTGCCATAAGATTTCAGTAACGATACGACCTTTTTTAATAGGGACGGAACCCTTCGTTGTGTGTGGTCCGACACGCACTTGGCCGCTTTTATTTTTTTCCGTTGAGAAAACCAGTGAGCCAGAGACGAGAGAGAGCCGGTGAGTGAACTTATTTTTCGAGGAAGTCTGGGTTATCTGGTACTTATTTTTACCTACAAAAAACTCCACGTCGGCCGCCATCTGCGCTAAATAATTCGTATGACTCTAGGACACTTGTTTCATACAACGTCGGTGGCAAACGAGCATTACGGCGTTAATATGATAAGCAGACATTCTAAGGTGCCTGCGAATCCACAAGAATCAAAAGCTCGATGAAAATTCTTTAGAAAGAAAGAAAGATACATTTAGGTAATAATGTAGACAACCATTTAGTAGTTTTACTATTTCCTTCTCCCTCGGGCTCGTTCTTCTATTCGCTGAAAGGAAACGAACGCTTTATATCGACAATAACGTGTCAGTTGTAGCTGGCTATAAATAAATAAGTCAGACAAATACCCAACAATAAAATACAGGACATTCAAACCAAATCCTTTCCCATTCTTGTACGAATGCCTTAGATCAAACGCTCGACATTGCAACCGTTAACGAGCCGTTTGGAATGGTATTTAAAATAAACTGACACGTGCTTGGGCGATAAATTGATAGGGGCGAGGTGACGAGAGACAGCGGAAAATGGATCCAGAGACTGGAGAATTAAAAGCTGGTTACCTATCGCAATCACTAAATTTGGTTTCTCAACTGTATTGTTTCGTATATTCAGTTCGGACGGTAAAAAGCCGCTCCTCTTCCACCCCACCCTCTGAAACCATGAAATTTTCAGGATTATTATAAAACAAACCTAACCTAATAAGTTCTACGCCATAAGAGTCCGCAATAAGCTCGGTCGAATTTCACCTTACCATACAAACGTAGTTACGCTCTCATTTTAAAACTACGTGTTGTATTGTGACGAAACTTTGCATATACAATGGCATGAGGTATATCTATATCTGTAATTAGTTTATATGGTTCCAGTTTATAAAACAAACGAAATACAGCAAAAACAAGTTTTGTATGAAAAACTTAAAATCGCTGTATTTTTTTTCTATGCTATCTGAAGCTACATAAACGAATTACAGACATAGATATACCTCATGTTAATGTATATGCAAAGTTTCGTTACAATCTAACGCGTAGTTTTAAAATGAGAGCGTATCTACGTTTGTATGGAGAATCGAGCTTACTGCGGACTTAAGTATTTTAAAAAACAAAGACTGAAACAGTTTTGTGCCCAAATTAAAATTCGGACAAACGATAAAGTTGGGAAATTAAGTTTAGAGATTGCGATAGGATACCAAAACTGCACGAGACAGACGGATAGACACCGTCCGTCCACATTAACTCGGACGTTTAGTTCCGGACGATCAATTTTGTTAGGGAACACTTCATATTAGGCTTAGGCACTGGTCCCAGCGCCGGCTAGTAAGCTAGAAAAGTTGGGCGAGTAGTATTACATTGCGGATCTGCAAAGGTCGATTGATCACACTGTGCCTGGTCAGCACGCAATGAAACGTTACTCGCCCAACTTTTCTAGCTTACTAGAAGGTGGGACCAGTGCTTTAGGTACTGAAAGTTAAGTGTCTCACTGGATGGACCCAACGGAAGACCAGCGCTAGCTGAACAGCCAGCATAAATTTATTTATTTATTTAATCTTTATTGCACAAAAGAATATCTTATAGTACAAAAGGCGGACTAAATCCGTTGGGTCCATTTCGTGACACGGCATAGTTTTTACCATTTCTTTGTAATCTGTGATAATAATTTGTTTGTGTGTTTCGAATAAATGTTTGATTCTAAGTCTGATTCTGAAGGACACTATGCAACGAATTTTGAAGTGGGTAGGTATACTGCGTGGAACGGAACGATGGACTTTCCCGCAAGAGGGGGATTATTGAGCGCTAGTCCGTCACATTTTCCAGATAAACTATTTTTTTTAACGCGATTTTTTGTAACCTTTGTATGGAGCGTTGGCCGACTGGAGCGACGAGCTCCATACGAATGTAAATAAAAACGCGTCAAAAAATAGTTTATCTGGAAAATGTGACGTACTAGCGCTCAATAATCCCCCTCTTGCGGGAAAGTCCATCGTTCCGTTCCACGCAGTATATGTTATGTGCTACACTTAGAGTATAGATTCCTACAGAGGAGCTGTACACGTGCCACCATAAGGGACAGAAAGGCTTCAATGCAGCTAAATTAAGAACTGGTCTTAAAATGGCTGACGGCTTACCATAAGCAACCTACTTAATTTGGGCGGACAATGGTTTATTTGCCGCCACCTCATACTAGTTCAGTTGCGGCCAATAAAAAAAGTGGAGCGACAAGGACAACGAATGATATATGCCCTTCTGTCGTGTATACTACCATCTCGCTCGGTCTTGGTGTTATTATTTCCATAGCTTGTCCTTAGTAATTATAAGTCCATGGCTACAACAGTCAGGAAAAGTTCCGACTTAAGTTTCATTGAAATTATGGGTATTCAGCCACAGGGGAGCAAAATTAGAACCGAATTCCTGCACATGACCCAAATACAGACATGGAAAACAATAGTCTCTCCTGTTCCCGAAAGTTTAGGATGACGGAACTATATCTGATTATTAAAAAATATCCATATAAACCTCTCCTAACTTGTGTAATTTTGGTTCATCATTAATCGAAATTCTATACCAAATCCTCCTGTTTCCTTAATTTTTAGAAGCAGAAAAGGCAAGCTATCACCTTAAGGTATGTCATATATATGCCCCTATCGTTCGTCGTCCTATGCTGAAAAGTCTTGTCCTGTGGGCGGCCCAAAGGTCTTTTAAAAGCCAATTTCCTCTTCAGTAGGTCTATACCATTTTTAATTGGAACGAAGCTTCATTTGTTTTGTTTCAATCGATTATCAAAACAAACTCAATTCTATTTCCTTTCAAAATTGACTCCAAATTAATTGTATTTTTTTCTTGGATGGTGGTCGGCTACAGGATAAGTGCGTTTGGGCTGACTTACTTATAATAACAACGATATGACCAGCGGGGCTAAGATAGTTGTCATTTTATCACTTATCGTTGTGGATAAAACATTCGTCACTCTCGCACTCACATGTGACGGCGATAAGTGATAAAATGGCAATCATCTTTTCCCCTCACTGCCTCGGAAAGCCGTCTTTTTAACCGACTTCAAAAAAAAGGAGGAAGTTCTCAATTCGGTTGTATTTTTTTTTTTTTTCAATGTTTGTTACCTCAGAACTCCGTCATTGATGAGCCGATTCGTAAATATTTTTTTTATTTGTAAGTATATGCTTTCAGGTGGGTCCCATTTTTTCAAAAATTCAATTGGATGATGGGATCTATGAGGAATTGAGGGAACTCCTCAATTATATTAGGCACGCGTGTAGTGATTTTGGTATTTTCTATTATAACTCGTGTATTTACACCCGAAAATCATAAATTTGGTGGAGTGGAATTGATGATGAAGACCACAGATGACTTATGGAATTCTTCAATTATGTACATAAAATTGAAAAAGTATATCACAGATTCTGATAAGATTCCGTTGAAATAGCAACTAATGAAGTGCCAAAGGTGATCCTTGTTGAATCGACGGAAGTCCTCAAATATTATCGGCCCACATACAGCGATTGGGTTTTTTTCTCTAATAATTAACGCATTTGCTCTCGGAAATCAGTTCATGTGGTAAATTGGAAAATAAATGTGGAAATGTTCTCGTGGCTTGGCGGAGTACTCAATTGAAGTCGGTTAAAACTTTGTTTTTAAAGTAAATTATATCCTTTAAAACCAGTGGGCAAAAACGCATTTTATCCACTAGTGGGGAAATAAATTTTACCTAGCAGCGTGTTTAAGTAGATTTTGACAGATAACACAACGTAAAACGCTCATAATACAAGAAAAACACATATGATGTATTTCACACTCGCGGGTAGAATACAACTTTGCTTCCTTGTATAACAATAAACTATGAATTGCTATTAAATCAGTGTCTTATTAAAAACCGGCTTATAAAGCCTACCAATAAACAACTCATGCCATATCAGTTATCAATAATTTCCGCGCCCAAGGACTCAGCCGGCGGATTAATACAATTGATTCATTTACTTGACTCGTTTCACAACGTCGGTGGCAAACGAGCATACGGTGATTATAAGCAGACACCGCAGCCTGTGACTCCAGAAGAATTAAAAGCTCGTTGGAGATCCTTTGGGTAATCATGTAGGGAACCATTACTATTTGGGAACTAGTAAAAGGTTAGGGGATAACATAACATAATGGCCTATGAGCATACCTCGTACGGCCCATCGGTCTAATTTTAGGACAACAGATTTCAACTCATTGGCTTATTGTACTAAAATTTGAACTCTATTTAGGGACTCGAAATTTCAAAATACATAGGTAGCTATTTATGACCTATTTTCAGAACTCTAGGCCGTGACGTTACGTCAGTCCTAAAAATTGCTTGGGCCTTACGAGTTTAGGCAAGATAGGTACTATCTATGCTTATAATTACGTAATAATTATCCCAAGCAAGACTGTGCCTCATTAAAAAAATTGAGACAATTTTATACTAATAATTGCTAGTAAGTATTAAGTTTATAGTTTAAATAACATGCAACAGTAATTATTTCATCAAAAAATAGCAGACACAAAGCCTAAAGTTCAAGGTCATCTTATAAACCTAAACACGTGGCCACCATTTTCGTTTCCTGATGAAAATGTAAAGCCGAGCAATTATAACATCAAGCCCGTGTTGCGATTCGAAAAAAATATTAAGAGAAAAAAATGGATTCATTCATTTAAAAAAAAATGTCACCATCATAATTATAATAAAATGGATTCGCCAAAAGATCGTCTATAGGTATATAATAATGAGAAAATTAAAAACAATAAAAAACGTCATGCGTGAAAAATAAAAAATGTGAAAGTGTTATCTGATAGTGATATCGGCAACTTGTTTACAAAACGTCGAAAACGTTCCGTTAGTGTGAAGTTTGTAGGCAAATAGGAACAAATGTTCTCACGATTTTCTAAGGTCTTACAGCGTTTTTTTTATTTTGAAATAACACACAAACTAAGTAGATACAAAACCCACTAAAGGTCAAGGTCATCTTATAAACATGTGGTCGCAATTTTCGTTTGATTATGAAAATTTAAAGCCACGCAATTAGTATGACATCCAGCCTGCGTTGCGATACAGTTTTCATTATTTGCTTAAAGCTGAAATTACACACACGCTGCGAGCGTGGAGAATGTTCCTTTTGTGTCTTATTTTTTTTTGTGCAAATAAAAACATTTTAATTTGCCTTAGGATTTTTCTACTTCTGCTAGACTATGTAAATGATTGTTAGTTAATGGTTGAAACTGCGTTGAACATGTGCGATCCCGATTTACTGTGGTCAAACAGCGTCCATTGTTTTTACCTTTATGTGTTTAAAATTTTCGATGTATAAGTAGTACCTAAGCAAGAGCGCGATTCGACTTTAAAATGGTGACATTCCCCGTTCTTCGTTCGCTTCGCTCTCTTGTTCAATAATAATACAGAGAGACGAAACAGGGACTATGAACAAACAAGTGCGATCCCGATTTACTGTGGTCAAACAGCGTCCATTGTTCTTTACCTTTGTGTTTAAAATTTTCGATGTATAAGTAGTACCTAAGCAAGAGCGCGATTCGACTTTAAAATGGTGACATTCCCCGTTCTTCGTTCGCTTCGCTCTCTTGTTCAATAATAATACAGAGAGACGAAACAGGGACTATGAACAAACAAGTGCGATCCCGATTTACTGTGGTCAAACAGCGTCCATTGTTCTTTACCTTTGTGTTTAAAATTTTCGATGTATAAGTAGTACCTAAGCAAGAGTGCGATTCGACTATTAAATGGTGACATTCCCCGTTCTTCGTTCGCTTCGCTCTCTTGTTCAATAATAATACAGAGAGACGAAACAGGGACTATGAACAAACAAGTGCGATCCCGATTTACTGTGGTCAAACAGCGTCCATTGTTCTTTACCTTTGTGTTTAAAATTTTCGATGTATAAGTAGTACCTAAGCAAGAGTGCGATTCGACTATTAAATGGTGACATTCCCCGTTCTTCGTTCGCTTCGCTTTCTTGTTCAATAATAATAGAGAGACGAAACAGGGAGTATGACATGCAAACGTCACATTTTGTAAGTCGAATAATGGCCAGTTGTCTTGTCTGTTACGAAACCGTTGTCAAGAAATCATTACCGAACCGATCATGCGTTTGAATTCCTATTGAAACGAACGCCTTACTTCAAAATTCTCATAACAATCTGTTATAACTATATATATATATATATATACGACTTTAGCCTAATTGGTAGTGACCCTGCCTACGAAGCAAGAGGTCCTGGGTTCGAATCCCGGTAAGGGCATTTATTTGTGTGATGAGCACTGAATATTTGTTCCTGAGTCATGGATGTTTTCTATGTATTTTTTATTTATTTATTTATATTAAAAGAGAAAAAACACAATACAAAATAATAGACGCGCACAGAAACCTCTTTAAGGTTTAAGTATTTATTTATATATATAAGTATGTTTATCGTCGTCTAGTACCCATAGTACAAGCATTGCTTAGTTTGGGAATAGGTCGATTTGTGTGAGATTGTCCGAAAATATTTATTTATTTATTTATACTCCCGTAGGATCTAATCAATTGGCTACGAGAGGAAGAGTCTAGTTAGCTGCTACAGACTAAACGCCTGAAGGTAAGCGGAATATTACGAAAACTTTAAGATCACATTATAATGGCGGCTGTTCAAAAACTAAAGGTTAACCTGAGGCCAAGCGGAGCCAGATTGAAAACATT
Organism: Epinotia bilunana; assembly: GCA_947049275.1. Lineage (NCBI taxonomy): Eukaryota > Metazoa > Arthropoda > Insecta > Lepidoptera > Tortricidae > Epinotia > Epinotia bilunana. The sequence continues at coordinate 6,980,652 of OX346275.1, read as the reverse complement.
GATATATTGTTGAAGGGAAAACTTCTTTAGCGGCGCTGTGCACTTTTTGTGACGGGGAAATATGTTAAACTCGCCACGGGTCACGTGACCGTAAGATGTCACGTGACCGTGAGATTCGAGAGATTGAAAATTCGTAAGACGGACACGTGACCTGATCGAAAAACTGTTGCAATGTCATTGAGTTTTCACTTCTGTCGGCACTCCCGGAGTGCAACCCGGCCTTTTTTTTATAAATTCCTACTGATAATTAAAGCAATTCGTGCAAAATTATTCCCTAACCATTCCAAAATATCAAAAATCATCATCATCATCATCATATCAGCCGAAAGACATCCACTGCTGGACATAGGCATCCCCCAAAGAGTGCCAAAGTGACCGGTCCTGCGCCACCCGCATCCAGCGGATTCCACTCCAGCAACCTTTACCAGGTCATCAGTCCACCTTGCGGGGGGCCTACCCACGCCGCGCCTTCCGGTTCGTGGTCGCCACTCGAGAACCTTTCCGCCCCGACGGCCATCTATGTGCCCCGCCCACTGCCAGTTAAGTTTAGCGATTCGGATATCAAAAATGCACAACATTAATATTCAAGTTTTCACTTCTGCCGGCACTCCCGGAGGGCAACCCGGCCTTTTTTTATTTTATTTTTATACCGACAATTAAAGCAATTCGTGCAACATTATTCCCTAACCATTCCAAAATATCAAAAATGCACGTTAATATTCAAGTTTTCACTTCTGCCGGTACTCTCGGAGTGCAACCCGGTCTTTTTTCTGCAGTAATTTAAGACGACAGTCTTTGACCAGTGTGTGTTGCCAGTGATGAGATGACATATGGCACTGAAACGTGGTCGCTTACTACTATGGGCCTCATTAGAAGCTCAAAGACACACAAAGAGTTACGAACCTCTCCATGCATCCTCCGCTATGCTAGAAATGAGGCTATCCGCAGCAGAACTAAGGAAACCGATTTGCACGCAGAACCAATGGCCGTTGGGGCGGAAAGATTCTCGAGTGGCGACCACGTACCGGAAGGCGCGGTGTGGGTAGGCCCCCACAAGGTGGACTGATGACCTGGTAAAGGTTGCTGGAGTCCGCTGGATGCGGGTGGCGCAGGACCGGTCACTTTGGCACTCTTTGGGGGAGGGCTATGTCCAGCAGTGGACGTCTTTCGGCTGATATGATGATGATGATGATGATGATGATGACTTAATGACTATTTTCTGAATAGCAAAAACAGGAAAGACAGCATAGCAAAGTACAACTCAGATCCCTTATTATCATTTTGATTTATTGATTAAGACAAAAAATTATGAAATACATTTAATAGTAACAATGCCCCCTTGGAGAGGTTTGAGCCGATTGGGCGAGTTCTTATCTAATTTATAAATATTTTTAATTTGAAGGCAACAATTACTATTTTTAGAACAGGGTGTGAAAATAATATTTACAATGCACTTACTCTGAAAGAATGCCTTTATATGGGATAACATAAACACGGGAAGCCCTCCATGCCCGCACGGCGGGGCGTGCCGGGGGGGCGGCCGTGCGGGAATGGATTTCGGGCCAATAAAAAATAAAATAAAAACATTTTATTTCAGACCTGGTATGATCCATAGGATGTTGTTAGTTTTAGTTTTTTTTCAATATTCTTCTAATTCAATATTCCCACACGTGCGAAAATGAGATTTCAGGACAATTCTAATTTCACCTTTTATGCATAATTTTTAAATTCCTCACATGATGCATTGTAAAATGTTGTGTGATGTGTATCATAAAACATTTTACAATGCATCATGTGAGGAATTTAAAAATTATGCATAAAAGGTGAAATTGTGCACGTGTGTGCGGATTGGTAATTCCCAACTTGTGTCGATCAAAAACACTCCCTGACGGTCGTGTTTTTGGGCATCATCACTCATTGGGAATTGCCTACTTTCCGCACTTGTATCATAAATAACTATTGTGTTGCATTGTATGTGTATAGTAAAACTAATTCAACCACAAAAACATCCATATACGTCGTCTTCCTACAAAACCCGAACAGCGCGCTAATATCAAAGGAAACGCACATGCGTTTGCACAGTTTTCTTACCCAGACTTAACTGGCTGTCACCAGGCTGTCACAGTATACACCGCTTGTTGCCTAGTGAGTGACCCTGTACGTAATATATCATCATCATCATCATATCAGCCGAAAGACGTCCACTTCTGGACATAGGCCTCCCCCAAAGAATGCCACAATGACCGGTCCTGCGCCACCCGCATCCAGCTTGGTAATATTTTTTTAATATATTTTTTATTTTTTAGGCAACAAACAGTCACATAGATATCTTTAGAATATAGAAAAACTTTTAAAAAGTAACCGAGTCAAGTAATATATACTTTAAATACTGTGTACATAATTTAATATTATTTAAAGATTGTAAAATCCGCTCCTGTCCGATGCGATGCGTGCCGTTTTGGTGGAAATTATCCTTTAGTTTTTGTCTATATATTAGCTACTTGTAATTTTTTTATAGTGCCATTCGAACTGAGTGGATCAAATGTCTATACGACAAATTACAATTTAGAGTTCGTGAAAATACAAAAAAAGGGTACAAGGCAGATCCTCGCTGGCGCAGCCGAAACGCCTCATACAAATTGACATAGTATTATGATTAAATCTTGTAACAATTTGATGTTATAATTTGATAATTTACTATCAATATGGAGAGCAACACGACGTAATGGACGTAGGAAAGAATCCAATTATGTATTATGTATGACATCTTTACCCATACTACAGCTAGCAAAGAAAGATGGTTAGCAAGTTCGGACTGTATATTAGCACGATCGGACTGGAAATTAGCATTTTCAAAAGTGGTGGAACACTTTCTCAGCTGGTACAATAGAATTGCTTAGTTTGGCAGTAGGTCAATTTGTGTAATTATTATTGCCCTTGTGTAATTATAACAAATCTATTTTTCATACATGTCGTTCAGAAATGAGTCATTAATGCCCTATAAGGGATCAAATAATAGTAATTGTTACCCTCAAATGAATGATTCCAATTTCACTCGTATAGTGCCTTGAAAAAACCATAGAAGTCGCTCCTTACAAATGTCTACCCAAACACGTGCCTAAAACCGGGTATGCGAATGTTTGAACTAAACGGCTGTCTGGCATCGTTTTGACATCCCGACCCATCCCCGCATAATGGCAATCAATGGCACCCATTATGTGGGGCCATTTTGCGGCACTACTTAGACTTGTATGGTAGAAGGTGTGTAAAGCAATAGGTGTCACTCGGTAGCAAAATTATTTCCGTCTTAGGAAAAACTTGAATCCCTCCAGATTAAATTTTATAATCCTTCGTTACGCTCAAGATTCTATTGTAGAATACTTCGCTTCGCTCAGCGGACGTAGCATGGTGGCCATTTTATCACGTATCGCTGTGGATAAGACATCCATCACGCTCCGACAAGTATACGAGTGCGAGACGCTGGATTCAATATACTGCCCTGCCTTTAATATATAATTTTGCTCCCTTAAGACACAATCTACTATTTTATACGTAATTAACCATTGTCACTTTTTTTTGTTAGCCCATTGAGGGTTCCACTGCTGGGCAAAGGCTTCTCCCCGTGATCTCCATGCGTCCCTAATAGTTGCCTGCTCCGCCCTATTGCTGAAAAATACATGCAGGTCGTCCCGCCATCTCCGTCTAGGTCGGCCCCGTCTGCGTCGCCCGTCATGGGGCACCCATTTGATAGCTATATTAGCCCACCTGTCTGGATGCATGCGACAGACGTGCCCGGCCCATTCCCACTTGAGCCTGGCAGTTGTTTGCACCCACAAATGTCACTACTGTTTCTAAAAACGCTTGACTATAGGATAACGACTCAGTAACTCGGCCAAATCCATTTAAGGCGGTCACCCGACTTACGATAAGCAGATATTTGAATATTGTCCTTTTGTCAGCTAAAAACGCCTGCACATATTTATAGAAAAATGGTTTACGGCTTTATGGGGTTTTTGGATCAGTCCGAAATCTATACTACTAATATAGAAAAAAATATGCCTGAAAAGGGAGCTTTGTAACTTTGTATTGAAGGGGTAATCTCCGGAACTACTCATCCCATTTCAATAATTCCATTAACAGCATGTAGAATGTACTTTCCAGATGGACATAGCCTATAATTTATCCCGCGGGTCCGCTTGGGTTCTCAGTAATGCGTCACGTACAGTCACCCTGTCAAAATTCGGCAATCTCCAAACAGGCTTGTCTTCAAAAAGTCCTTACAAAATTTCTTTCTGGCAGAACTAAAAAATAATCCATCTGAGTTGTAAGTTTCATCTAAATTCATGTATGTGTATGTATGTATTAATATTGTTATATCCTATTATATTATATTGTATCGAATATATATATATTATCCACCCCATCTTTAGACATGTTAAAGAGTTTTGTTTTAAATTAAGTTGCACTGCCCATATTTTATCTGCTTTGCCTTAAGGTTGACTGAATTCAGTACGCCTCTTGTACCATAAGATACTCATTTGTGCAATAAAGATTAAATTAATAAATAATACGCAGGCGGAGAAAATATTTTTTGTAAGAAGTGGTGTCTATGTCGTAGCGAATGTAAAATACGAGAGAAAATTGGTTGCGAATCACATTGAATAGAGGCTTTATTTGTTTAATTATTGAAACTTTATTGCATAAATAAAAAGTACAAAAGGCGGAATTTACTCAAGGCATTCTCTACCGGGAAAAAAACAAAAAATGCAGGCAGCAGGGCTAAACAACATAGCTTATTGGAGCAGACAGTTGAAAAAAAAAGTTCATAAAGCTGTATCCCGGCTACGGTAAAATAATACTTATAACTAAAAAAAATATGTTCTTTTTCATACAAAAGGTAACGTATGTCACTTGGAGCATAATTTCGAATCGATTAATAAGTAACTCTTAAAATTAAAATTGGTTCAGTCTCTAGTATAAGTTTTACCGAAACAAAACGTTACGACCGCGTTCGCGTTTAGCTGTCAAATCCCATACAAATTGAGGGTAAAACGCAAATGCGATCGTAAAGTTTTGTTTCGGTAAAATTTATACTAGAGCCTCTGCATCCTAAAAGCTACGCTCTGAAACATTTAAATACAAACAATGGTTGCTAAAATCATATGCCTTCCATTCGGCTCTGCCGCAGTTGGGCAAAAAAGGAGAGATCTATTGTAATGAAATTACATTTCCTTATATTACTTACTGGCTTGAATAGCTCAGTTGGCGAAATTTTGTCTAACCCGAAGTGTATTTAAAAAAATATATTTTAAACTAATGATTTAAGAGTCCGCAGTAAGCTCGATTCTCCATACAAACGTAGTTACGCTCTCATTTTAAAACTACGTGTTAGATTGTAACGAAACTTTGCATATACATTGACATAAGGTATATCTGTTTCTCTAATTAGGTTATGTAGCTTCAGATACCATAGTAAAAAAAAATAAAGCGCTTTAAGTTTTTCATAGAAAATTTGTTTTTATTGTATTTCGTTTGTTTTATAAACTGGAACCATATAAACTAATTACAGACATAGATATACCTCATGTCATGTATATATGCAAAGTTTCGTCACAATACAACACGTAGTTTTGAAATGAGAGCGTTTTTATGGGAAGGTGAAATTCGGCCGAGCTTACTGCGGACTCTTAAATTCAAATACAATTTTTTTTTTTAAATTCTAGCATTTTAATATTTACAATTTGTCATATGTATTAATAATTATTAGTCAATCAGCTATTCCTTAGGTGTTTTCTTTTATAGTTTATTTTAGGAATGGTCGAGTTACACTATTAAGATCTTCTTTCCACAACTTGGGATCATTCGAGCTGATATATTATATCTGGACCTTACTGGGTTCGGGTACAGAATCATTAAAACCATGGAATAAGAATCTTCCTTTTTAGGGTTCCTAAGTAAACAAGGAACCCATAAGGGTACATGGCGAAACTTTATAAACTATAAAGTTTCGCCATGTCCATCTGTCCGTCTGTCCGTATATAAATCAATTACGCCGACAAAATGGATGAACAAAATCTTTAAAAAAAATTAAGGTACCTCCCTAGAGTGGGGATGTCATTGTTTTTTCTCGTTAAACCCATGGTGTGGGGTATCGTTGGATCGCTTGTTAAAAAATATTATGGGTTTATAAAACCATTTTTCACCTCGGTGGTCCATTTGTGTGATATTGGTCTTTAAAGCCCAAATTTGTATATATACTATACTGAGAACGTGAAAAAATTCGTGGCAGTAGTACATATAATGAATTTAAAAGGAAAACTATCACGGCATATCTAGCTACCGAAAACTTAAAATGTACATGAAAAGGCCAGGCTAACTTTCGTACAAATTCGGCCGACGCAACCGCAGCATTTACTTGGCGCGAGCGTGTCGATGTAACAAGTACAGACAAGCAACTACGGAACCCTACACGCGTGGCCCGACACGCACTTGGCCGGTTATTGGAAATCTCGTTTTAAACATTACACTTTTTGGGAAGTCATGTCAAAAAGTTCTTCAGCTGTTTATTGCTGCCCGACATTCATCACCCGACCATTTCCGTAAAGAATAAATCATAACGTGATTTAACATACAACTGTACCTATATTTTTAAAAGGCAATAAAGCCAATTCCAATAATGTAATCAATATATTATATTGCAACCGCAAACGAATCCATCCCTTTTGCGTATGCCGAGCCGAGGTTTAATTGAATAAACTTTATTCGGAAATATCTGCCTCCATTTTGTAACTACCCATTTCATTTCAACTCCATTCTTCGGAGCAAAGCAACGCCGCCCAGACAAAATTAACGAAGGCTCACTTGTAAAGCACTAAATACTTACTTATGCCCGGGATACAGTTTTTTATGCTTGAACTAGGATAGGAATAGTATAACTGTAAGCCACTCATTAATTCACTTAAAAAGCAAAAATCGTCCAATTTATTATGAAACAGTTACTTTCTCAGTTAGCATATCAAGTATCAACATAAGGACATCATACAAATTTAGGACGTTTAACACATTTGAAAATGACATTGTGTTGCCATAAAAAGGGTTTTAAATAACTCTCCAGCTCATCTTTAATTAGTCAGACTACGAATCAACTCGATATATCCGAGTTGGAAGTTGCAACTCGGCGATGTAACAAGTTGGTAACTTGGAAGCAACTTGTCACATCGCTGATTGTTGTCACTAATCCCGTAAAAGGCCTTTGTATATGTATTGTCTAAAGCTCATCAATAGCACCGATACCTACGGTTTTGTGACGGCATTTTATTTTCGGATCCATCCATTAGTGGTACTATCATTCACCTGTTCGTGTATCCCACTGCTGGTCAAAGACCTCCCCAGATTTTCTGCTCATCTCTAACCCTAGCAGTCCCTGGTCTATAAATTGCGAACGCGTCCAGAAGGGTCAACTGTCATTTCTCGGTATAAAAAAATGACATTTAGACTACCTGACGTACAACAGGGACGAGTTAGGCAAGTTTACCCTACAAAGCGTTACGCAATCAACTAGCGGTTTGTTTTACTGGTTTACTAACTTATGCCATAACACACATAACTTTTTTCCCAGATGATAAATTTCATGTCTGTTTGTCTGCCTGGTTACCTCGTCACGTTTTGCTTTCAGGCTATGGGAGTTCCTACCGCCAAGCTAATACTTCTGAGGAAATAGTTCTGGATAGGACATTTGCTGCGTAGGCCAGACAACGACCTGTCCAGTCAAAGCTTAAGATGGCAAGCTTCCGGGAAAAGGATACCAGGACGACTTGGAGACGCACAGTTGACAATGAGGCTGCCGTAACAGGCCTTGGCTGGAAGCAGGTTGAGGTTGCCGCCCAGGACAGAATCAGATGGATGTCCCTGATGAGGGAGAAGTGGACGGTAAGGGCATTTATTTGTGTGATGAGCATTAATATTTGTTTCCGAGTCATGGATGTTTTCTATGTATTTAAGTAATTATTTGTCTATATAAGAATGTATATCGTCGTCTAGTACCCATAGTACAAGCTTTGCTTAGTTTGGGACTAGATCGATTTGTGTACTATTCATCATCATCATCATCATCATATCAGCCGAAAGACGTCCACTGCTGGACATAGGCCTCCCCCAAAGAGTGCCATAATGACCGGTCCGAAGGCGCAGCGTGTGTAGGCCCCCCACAAGGTGGACTGATGACCTGGTAAAGGTCGCGGGAGTCCGCTGGATGCGGGTGGCGCAGGACCGGTCATTATGTGTAAGATTGTCCCCAAGTATTTATTTATTTATTACTTAACGAGTCCTGTGCAAAATACTACGTCGTTGAATTGATCGGCGATGTCTTCGAGAAAATGCTTACGCAACATGCGCTTGAGGGTTGGTTTTGTTTATGCTTGCCTGATGGTAAACGGCAGAGTATTCCAAAGCCGAATGGCCTGGACAGTGCAAGAATTATTCATAAAACCAGTGCGATAACGAGACTAAGATAGCCAGGCAAGGCAGGATCGATTAATAAGCAAAACCGAGGGGTTTCGTCGTGCCGCTACAAGTAAGGCCCCGGCTGGTATGTTAGCGCTGCTACGACACGCACGCGTTCTATCGCAGCGCGTTGCATGCGATAGAAAGGGACAGCCACGTTTAGGCTAATTCGGCATACCTAAACAGGAGATTTGTTAAGAGAGAACCAATCTGTACGTATATAACTATTATTTATTATGTGGCAAAACCTAGTATTTTTAAGTGTAAAAATTAAACTAGTATTTTTACTGCAAAATGGTTAAAACTGCTTCTCACCATCTTTGTCTGTCGCGTCATAAATGGGAACATGACTGTTTTGTATTCTCGTTTCCACGCATAGGTGATCCATACTATACTATACTATACTATATACTCTCCCCGTGTGGTATCGGGTTAGAATAGCAACACCCCCTTTCTTCCTGTGGGTGTCGTAAGAGTCGACTAAGGGAACAGGGTTGAAGTGTGTTGTGGGCGATGGGCTAGCAACCTGTCACTACGATATCACATTTTGTCGATCTTTTATACCCACACTGTTGCTAAAAGTGGCACTGGAACACAAGTTTCATCTGTTCTGCCTACCCCTTTTAGGGATAAAGGCGTGAATGTATGTATGTATGTATATACTATACTATATAATACTATACTATACCTATACTTATATAATATATATACTATGCTATATACTATAATATTATAAATGCGAAAGTATGTCTGTCTGTCTGTCTGTTACCTCTTCACGCTTAAACCGCTGAACAGAATGAGATGAAATTTGGTATGGAGATAGTTTGAATCCCGGGGAAGGACATAGGATAGTTTTTATCCCGGAAATCATCCCCTAAGGGGCTGAAATGGGGGATGAAATTTTGTATCGAGCTACGATACAAACGAGTTCCACGCGGACGGAGTCGCGGGCAGAAGCTAGTTTACCATAAACGCAAAGTCGGAAATTCCATTTTTGTTACATACGATGTTTTGGAACTCCACAAAATGGATAGCAATCATTTTTAAAAGCGCGGCGTATTTCGTAATTCCGCACTACCTCTTGCTAATATAGGTTTATTAATATCGTAAAATTCCTAGCTCGCCTCATAAGGGGCGTTAAGCTTTTTAAATTAACTTTTCGAGGTGTAAGGAATTTCATGCAGGCGTGGATGCTACTTGGAATCTTACTAAATAGGGGGAAATAAGTGGGGAAATTTAAATGGCATCTGACAGTTGAAAGGAATTTGAAGCGTTTTTATTTAAGATTTTTTCCGGACCTGCGCAAAACTAAACTCTTCATATAGGGACATTACAAAATAATCGTTACTACATGTACCTTTTCCACGTAATTTGCACGAAGAACCGATGGTCGTTGGGGCGGAAAGTTTCTCGAGTGGTGAGAACGTACCGGAAGGCGCAGCGTTGATAGATCCCCACAAGGTGGACTGATGACCTGGTAAAGGTCGCGGGAGTCCGAGACCGCTCATTGTGGCACTCTTCCTGTTGGAGAAGCCTATGTCCAGCAGTGGACGTCTTTCGGCTGATATAATGATGACGATGATGATTTGTACCTTTTGAAGAAATACAAGTTAAGGCTGTGCATTGAAAATTATCGCGTGCTTTGAAACGCCGTTCCGACTAGATTAAGAAACAATAAGGTCTGATTTTCAGATACATGATCCTTGACTATATGATTGTTTATGTGATTTTATCGATACACGATTGCTTAAAATTTCCTCTATAGAAAAAAAAACCAAAGTTGGGTATGTATTTTCCTTTTTTTACTCAGCCCACTCAAACGATACACTATTTTTACGCCACAATTAAATCACTTTATGAAATTTAAATGAAACGTCTCTAAGTTAGGTATTTATCGAAATTTGTCCATAAAAGCCATTACCGAAGAGTGTTACATCTCTTTTCCTCGTGCGCGGAAGGCATCAGCGTGTCTCTGTCTAGGGGGCGCGTTCGACTCAAATCATCGCCTTAAGCACACCAACGCCACCACCTTACGATTACAGACTGACCAACGTTTAATATGCGCGCGCGCCAGCAGCCGTCACTCCTTAGAACTTATCAAACTTTCCATACATTCAGGTAGGGCACAGCGAAATATCATCCCGCTCGAATGTGGAGCAGCCCAACTGGGGAAGTACCTCCGCCTTGCAGAAGACCACAGCCAAAATAACACTACTACTTGCTCTGTAGTAGTGCTGTGTTCCTGGAGGTGAGCAAGGTCGCCAGAGCTCCCGAGGATGCGTTGTGTTGAGAGCGAGGGAATTTGTTCCTTCAGCTGTCAACACGGCGAATCCTCAAACATATCAAGGGTCGACAACGCCCATGTTACTCCTTTGGAGTTGCATGCGTCTATAGGCTGCGGTGTCCGCTTACCACCAGGCAGGCCGTACGATTGTTTGCCACCGTCGTTGTATAAAAATGAAAATAAAAACCGATTATAACGATCACCGCTTACAATTACAGACAGTTTGGGGCACCGATCCAAAACGATTGATTATAGTCAATAGCAACTGAAGGGGTATATAAAATTATATGTAACGCATAGATATACACATAATTTTACAAATAGTGTATATACCCCTTCAGTAGCTATATTGACTATTATCGATCGTTTTGGAGGTACCTACGTTTTTATTCATGCAAGACTAGGTAGTCTTGGATGAATAAAAACGTACCTCCAAAACGATTGATTATAGTCAATAGCAACTGAAGGGGTATGTAACGCATAGATATACACATAATTTTGCAAATAGTGTATATACCCCTTCAGTAGCTATTGACTATAATCGATCGTTTTGGAGGTACGTTTTTATTCATGCAAGACTAGGTAGTCTTGGATGAATAAAAACGCACCTCCCATCCCAGCAGGCCAGCACCTCCACCAAGTGGAATCTTTAAATTAATTAACAAATAACACGCGAAGATAATATCACATTATTAAAGTTTCAAGTACTTAATTATGACATTACAGGGCCGGGGTCATACGCAGTGTGTAACACAAAAGTCGCCTTTCATGTATGTATTCTAGGGCTACCGAGCGTATAAAAATGTTTTGATTCCAAGATATCTTTTGAAAGGAGACCTCGTTTGTGCAAATAAAAGAGTCCGACCAAAAATTAGGCTTTAGGGCTCATAGCTTTAGCAATTTCCACAGAAAAGACGAGAACCTAAATCTCTGTATCATCCCGTTAGTAAGTTTTTGAACTACGTTTAGGTATAAACGAATATTTTCATCTTCAAAAGCTGACCCTTGATACGATTTGGGCCGTTAAACCTGATAATGAAACCTGTCATAATGGGGTAGCAGAATGATAAGTGACGACATTAGGTAATGTGTTTCAGGGGGCCTAGACAAGGTTACAATCGACAAGCGCTAACGCCAATAGAAAACGAATAAAATGTATGGGAATGACAGATGTTAACGAAAAACGTCCTAAAGCGCTTTTGAAAAGTTACGCGAATACGCTGTCGATTTATATTCACGTGCTTGCAGTTTGGATATAAAAAGCATATTTTATTATCTCGCTTTCCAATTAAGCGTTCGGATAAAACGCTTCTGCTGCTAATTTGAATTATCCATAGAATTATGCAGTGGATTTCGGTAATAACGACGTTGGAGGGACCACTAGGATATAGACGCTAAATCCAAGTCTTTAGAAGCACACGTATTATTTTCTATTTTTTTTTATCTTGAAGTATCATTTCTTTAATAGTGAAGGTTTTGTAATAGTGAAGGTTTCTACATCTTGAGAATTAAATAGAAAAAAATTGAGCGAGTACAACGTTTTTCATGAAAAGTCTCTATTCGCTACATTTATTTTCCAATATATAGGTATCCTACTAATATAGGTATTATAAATGCGAAAGTTTAGATGTTTGGATGTTTGTTACTCAATCACGCTTAAACGGCTGAACCGATTTGAATGAAATTTTGCACTAAGATAGTTTATAGCCTGGATTAAAATATAGGATAGTTCTTATCCCGGGTCCACGCGGACGAAGTCGCGGGCGGAAGCTAGTCCATTATAATTTATAGCATCAGACACTAGTTTAGTTAGCCTGGTAGTAGCAGCTGTCAAGCGTTGGTCGTGGGTTCGAATCCCGGCTCGTACCAATGAGTTTTTCGAAACTTATGTACTTACGGAATATTTACCGTTAGCTCTTCGGTGAAGGGAAACATCGTGAGGAAACCGGTCTAATGCCAATAAGGTCTAGTTTTAATAAGTTCAGATGGCAGTCGCTTTCGTAAAACTAGTGCCTACGCCAAATCTTGGGATTAGGTGTCAAAGCAGACCCGGGGCACAACTGGGAATAACACTGGGAGAATGATATGCAACAGACTAGTTTCCAACCGAGACATGACAGATCTCATTGTGTATAAAAAGTTTAATGTTATTCTAGTATACCGTTTTAAAATGAGAACCAAACTATGTTTGTATGGAGAGTCGACTAGAGTTGAGCGTGCTGGGGACTCTTAATTCCAACAATTGGCAGATTGTTGGCACCTCTAAAACACTACCAATTAATACATTGTGTGTGCGTGTGTGTGTTAGACTGATCGCTTGTATTTTGGCAGTGGTAAAAGATAAGGATTAAGATTGATGGTGCTCTTGCTAATAATTGAGTAATCTCATGTAGGGTAATTCGAAGAATTTAATTACCTATAAAATTATTCCAGTGTTTAAATAATTAACAACTTAGAAAGCCCCGACATTTTCATTTCAAAGTTCAATATCTCATTACCGGCTGCATCGATTTGGTGGAAACTTAGCTCGAATCGTGAAGATGTATCTCGATAACGTCAGCTCTAGGGCAAAAAAAAAACAAAATTAAAATCGGTCCATTCGTTTAAAAGCTACGATGCCACTGACAGACACATAGTCACGTCAAACTTATAACACCCCTTTTTTGCGTCGTAGGTTAAAAATGTAATAATATACGTCAATAAAGTCTCAGGAAGGGGAATTATAAATACTACCGACTACGGCGACTACCTACTTCATTACACGGCCGCAATGTCGATAAAAAGCAAATATTCAAGCTTATATTTATCCCTCCTTGGCAGTAACTGACCAAGGGCTCTATTAACGCGTGGTACATTTAAATCATATTGATATTGGTTCCCCCCCTTGCCTCCACGCGCGAGCACTAACAGACTGGAACTGGAACCAGCGAACGAAAAAAACCATAAAATGCGAGCTCCATACAAATTTCTACCCAAACACGTGCCTAAAACTAGGTATGCGCATGTTCGAAGTAAGCGGTTGCCTGGCATCGTTTTGACACCCCGCCTCCAACCCCGCAATGGCACCCATTCTGTGGGGCCATTTTGCGGCTCTCCTTAGATTTCTATGGTTGTTTCGTTCGCCTAGCTGGAAATGGAAAGATAGGCCAACCCTAATTTACTTTCAATCCAATACGTTTAGTTAAATAAACCCCAAGAATTAGCATGAAATTAACATGCAATTTCTATTACGGCTATAAAATGGCTGACGCTTTTCCATTTCAATGTTAAAACCAGCTGTTTATCAAACATTTTAATTTTCCGTCGTGAGCTGTATTACGTTTCTTGTTTCTTGGCGGTTGTAAAAGTGCATCTATTGATTTTGCTGCAATAAAAAAAAAAAAATGAGACAAATTGTATTTTAACACCAATGTAAACACATGCTATGCAATAAATTATATGAATATGAATATGAATGAATCAGTAATTATGTGGATATTGAACAGTTTGAACTGTTACTTGAATAAAAAAACTTTTTGGGTTTAATCACAATCTTATCTGCTAATCTTAAACGATTTTTACCCGACTGCCAAAGGACAGGAGGGTTATTGACTCAAGGAGCCTGTTTTATAACTAGTTAATCCTAATTAAGTGTAATAATTTAACATACTTATCTTATTAGCGATAGAAGCGACACTTTTGATTTTTTAACCCCCGACGCAAGGGGTGTTATAAGTTTAAACGGGGCCGTGTATCTGTCTGTGGTATCGTAGCTCCCAAACGGATGGACCGATTTGAATGCGGTTTTTTTGTGTTATAGATAATTTTATCCCGAGTGTTCTTAGCCATGTTTCATGAAAATCTGTTCAGCCGTTTTTGAGATATTGAACTTTGCAATGAAAATTTCGGGGGTTTTTCAGCTTTTTTAATTCAGCAAGTCCCAGCACCGGCGTCTGAAGTCCACTCTCCATACAAACGTAGTTTCGTTCTCATTTTAAAACGGCATTCTGGAATAATTTGAAAATGTTTATACACTATGGCATTCGCCATATCTAGGTCGGAAAATAGCTTGTTGCTATAAATTATAAAAGAAAAAAAAATAAAGCGATTAGAGAATTTGTATGGAAAACGTTCTAATCGCCCTATTTTTTTTATAGGCTTTTGCCCAGCATTGGGAGACATATAAGCTAATAAAAAAAAATAAAAAAACTAGCACCAGAAACCAGTGTTTGACCTAGATTTGGCGGATCTCATTGTATATACAAAGTTGCATGTTATTCTAGTGTCGTTTTAAAAAGAGAACCAAACTAAGTACGTTTGTATGGAGAGTGGAACGTCCTGGCTACCCCTTTAGGCCCATGGCGCCTTTGACCTTCGAATTCATCGAATTTAATTTTTCTCCGATACCCAACATTGTCTCTGGAAGAGATCGCTTTCAAACGAGAGGATCGCCTGTTTCCTACCTCTACTTACATGTTATTGTTTTGTTTCTCTTTGCAACTGCTACTTTTGTGTAAGGTTCGTAACAAAGATTATTTGTATTGTATTGTCTCTTAGTTTATAAACATGTATTTTAATAATAAAATGTCTCTACAATTAACCTTTTCAAAGCCAAAGACGGATATATCCGCACCACTGGTTCCATGACGGATTAATCCGTTAACAAGTACAGTGCAATAGCAACCTATGTGCATTGACATAAGGTTTAATTCCACAATACATTGATGTAGCGTATGGTTGACCACTTTTATCTTTGACAGAGCGTTGAAAAGGTTAATTGTTTGCCGGTTCTCCATTCACATCTTCATCATCATCAGAATCGGCCTATATACGCCCCACAGACCTCTTATGGGCGAGAGAGGATGGGCAGTATTCATCACCACGCCGTCCCAGTGCGGGTTGAGGACTTCACATACACCTTTGAATTACTTCGCATCTTCGTTCTTTCATTTACACCTTAATTGATAAATAAAAGAGGAAATTATTCTAGAGATTTATGACCAATCTCAATCGTAGACGACCGCTTTAGCCTAGTTGGTAGGTAGTGACCCTGCCTACGAAGCAAGAGGTCCCGGGTTCGAATCCCGGTAAGGGCATTTATTTGTGTGATGAGCAAGAATATTTGTTCCTGAGTCATGGATGTTTTCTATGTATTCAAGTATTTATTTATCTATATAAGTATGTTTATCGTCGTCTAGTGCCCATAGTACAAGCTTTGCTTAGTTTGGGACTAGGTCGATTTGTGTAAGATTGTCCCCTAATATTTATTTATTTATTTATAATCTGTGGGGTCTTTGTAGTCGAAATATGAGTAAGTTTTATTGAGATTGTTAATACAGTCAGCAGCAGAAGTAGCTACGCAAAATAACATGCTAAAAATGATCTAGACAGTTCTTATCCTCTTGACATTAGTCGTGTGTAGGTCATTTTGAGCACTTGACCCGCGTCACTACTTTTGCTGCTGACTGTACTTACACATCTTATTTTACTTGAAAATCTTAAGAATCCGCAGTAAGCTCGATTCTCCATACAAACGTAGTTACGCTCTCATTTTAAAACTACGAGTTGGATTGTAACGAAACTTTGCATGTACAATGACATGAGGTATATCCAGGTCTGTAATTAGTTTATGTAGCTTCAGATAACATAGTAAAAAAATACAGCGAATTTAAGTTTTTCATACAAAACTTGTTTTTGCTGTATTTTGTTTGTTTTATAAACTGGAACGAAGGAGTTGGTTCCTATCAAAAACTTAAAGCTATAGACCTAACAAGTGCCTGAAAAAAAATTGGTGCTTTTGTCCAGCGTGTCCACATTTACGACAATTTGTTTGAGCACCACTAACACGTCTGACGCATCGAATGTCCTGTGCACCTCCATTTGGTCTTAGATACAGGTCTACACACGTAAAAAGAGCTCTGCGCGCCATATTAAATGTATGGCCGCCAGAGCTCTTTTTACGTGTGTCGACCTGTACGTCTAATTAATAAATAAAAAATAGATAAAGAAATAAATAGATTGTAATGCGAACATTTTTATATTTAAGATAATATTAATATGTCCTGGTTTTTACCCGACTACCGAAGGAGAGGAGGGTTATATTTTTCGAGCGTATGTAAGTATGTGTGTATGTTTTATTCTCTGGCAACCTAAACCGTTTGACGGATTTCGACATATGTGTACGCAGTTGGTTTTTACGAAATATCTTTTGATTCCACTTGTCTGTAACGTATTACGATGGAAGTGCAGTCCTGTGACGTGAAACTCGAGGATCCACATAATATCAGCGTTGTCATCTTCTGTGGCTCGACATTGTGCTGAGTGGACTCCTTTTTCGCATTTCACTAAATTTTAATATGTATTGTAATGTTATATTCTGTATTTTTGCGAAATAAACTTATTTTCTTTCTTTCTTCTTTCTTTCTAATTCTACTGTCGAATTCTAAACGCAGTTTTGATGCATTTTAAGACAGTCGGCATGTGTTGTTGATTCAGAAATACATTTACAGATTTTTCTAGCTCGTTTTTTCTGCCGCACCTTTTTTTTAAACGGGGAAATGCGTTTACGCATCCCGCCCGGTCGGGGGACCAGCACTGGGCTGTTATTCGCTAAGCGTTAATGCGGCTCACCCCGCCGTTCACCCGTCACGAAACTAGACCTCTACCTACGCTTGGTTACTACGCATCGCGGTGTCAAGATATATTTGTGGGTGAGCGTTGAGGTGAGCTTAAAACATGTTACAGAATAGGGGGGCAGGTAGGTATG
Source organism: Epinotia bilunana (assembly GCA_947049275.1). Taxonomy (NCBI): domain Eukaryota; kingdom Metazoa; phylum Arthropoda; class Insecta; order Lepidoptera; family Tortricidae; genus Epinotia; species Epinotia bilunana. Next base: position 6,963,121 of record OX346275.1, on the reverse strand, counting down.
AGGGACTAATCGAGGTACAACCGTTTTGTTCTAACCGTGTTGTCTGCGAGTTTGTGTTTTTGTCATTTCAGTATGGTTTCTCTGTCATTACACTTAGTAAAAAAAATATTACATATTAAATGGCTACTCGTAATGTATCCAAATTCGAAATCAAACATTTATTCGTGGCAGAGTAAAACAGTCAGTAAAACAGTCCATCATGTGAGGACACTACCGTGTTACCTGTCGGTAACACATAATAATAATAAAATAAATTAAATAATACTTAAAATTAAATTAGTAAAAATTAAATCAGACAAAAAAATTGCTATATTTATAGTAGGTAGTACTTATTAACCAGTCGATGCGCGATGTGACAGCAAGTCGTCGTCGTCTATGTAAACGAATGAGATCGAATTATAGCCCTCGCCTCTAACGCGTAGCTGCATCCTGCTCACGCGCCAACGTTGGCCCAATGTGTATAGCCGGCTTTAGGGAGTAACCCAACCAGGGCGCATCGTAAATTGATCAAGGTAAATACTTATCTATAGATGCCACTTCATAAGACGAAAGTCATAGAATAGGTGTATATGGAAAAGCTCCTGTTCTTAAATATTTCTTCCTTGTCACTTATCAGTAAAAGTTGTTTATGAAATAAAGGCCCATCATCGTCTTTAAATTATTGGGATGTACAAAATGCTAAATGCATTCTTCATAATCATCTTCTCAGCGTTATTCAGGTTGGGTTGCCAACAATTTTTGGGGGAGATTTAGTATTTTCCATAAAAAACGACAAAAAATATAGTACACTGTAAAAAAATATAGTACTTGGCTGGGCATTGTTGCTATTTAGTAAAAAATCTCGGCAATTTGAAGCACTTCGTAAGGTCCCTCAAAATATTATAGTATTTTCGCTATATTTCTTCAACAGTAGGTATATATGTCTGCGTATTTTTTTTTAATTTATTAGGTATGTATTTTAATGTGTCCTGTTTAGTAATATTTTAAAGTTTCCTGTTTACTAATATTTGAAAGAATGATGTGTTAGTATGCTCTTCTTGATGAGTTCCTGCACTACCTGTTTAAAATTCTAATTTAAATGTTTCCTGCTATACAAAGGTTGTCTGGGAGAGATCGCTTTAAAGCGATAAGACCGCCTGTTGTTACCATTATTTATAAAGCAATATTTTTTTTGTAAGATGTTTCTCTCTTGTTGTGGTGCAATAAAGAGTATTTATTATTATTAATTATTATTATTATATACAAAGAGTCAAAATATAGTACAATACTATATAATATAGTACGGTTGGCAACCCTATTCAGGGTTGTGCCAAAAAAAACGCCTTTTTCAAAATGCATTCTACGTGTATAAATAATTAACGGTTATGTTCACAAGTAACATTGTAGGTATGTATCTGTTTTGTATTACAATAAACTGAGCTATCCTAACGTTTATCGACCATACTGAACCATATTGAAAGATCCAATAATGGAACCCCAGTCCATGAAGCGAAGAGCAATATGTTGTAAATTTGATTGCAGTGCAGAGAAATGCAGCGAAGCGTGGGCACGGGACAATGACAAGTGTCCAATGGCTTTTTATCTTTATCTATGAAGAACACCTAAATCAAAAGGCCGTACTAGGCCGTCGCTCCCCGACCCGGCATAACACGTGCATTACTCACGAAATATTTTCATAAAACCGAACCAAACGCACCCGTCCACCCTCCCCCCGCGCCCCGCCGCAAAACCAGTTCAGTCCGTGCCCGGCTGCCGAGCGCGTCGGGTGTATCCTGAGCGCTAGCCCCGCGTTTTACGAGACAAACATCTTTTGTACCCAAACCAGTGCTGTGGATTCCTTAAAGTGTACAGTGTGAGATTGTGCTGATTCGTATTGTGATGTTACGTGTACGTTATGCTCTAGTGTTGGATTTGGCTTGATAACTGTGCGACGCCTCGCGCGGTCCGACGGCTCTCGATCTCGGGATATCATTAAGGTATTTATTGTTACACCGGCTCATTGTTGTAAGGATTTTTTCTTCGTGTCGAGTTGAATCGATAGTCGTGTGGGTCTTGGGGCCCGGGGCCGGTAAAGGATCCACGCTGGGATCCATAGTCGCGGCTGGGACGCTCGTATTTGCATTATATGCATGTTCTTGGGTCCAGAACGGGTTCGGACCTCGAGGTGTGAGTGGGCGAGTATTAATTAGCCAGCTCGATGTAACGGTACCGACCCGGCCACTTAACGATCTTTTGATAACTCCGGAGCTTTTGTTATTGTAGGTACTTTGCTCGATTATAATAAAGCGATATTTTTTACTCGATAGCGAGCGCGAGATTGCTGGACCGTGAGATTTTACGAGATAAGATTAGTTTCGCTTGCTAAGTCGTAAAAGCTCTGCGAAATACGATGGAGATTTTATACAGTACTTATAAAAATCAAGTGCTTTTTCGACACGGTAATCTTCAAAACGCTGTTATTCACACGAATTGATAATAAAACAAAACAAAAATACAACGACAGAAACAACTTACTTACAACATCTTTGCCCATAAGTCGCTAAATAACGCTCCAAATATAACCTTGTACAAATAATATGTGACATCTAAATCTAAATAAGACGGGCAATGCGATAAAAACAATTTTTGTTATATTTACGGTAGAAAATCGCAAACAACGCCGCAAAGAAAGCGCTTTCTCGCTAGATGGCGTCACTAGTACCTGAACCTTCGTTTTAACCCCACATTTAGATTTCGTGTTCCGAAACAACAATTACAATTTGAGGGAATCTTTACTGTCGTTAATTACATGTAACAATATAATTGATGGCTTTGGTAACCTGATTTCATCAAACTTTTCCCCTTTAGAGTCTCGATGACCATATTCCACAATCACTTTTGTAGAAATGAAACACTTCTCTTGATTTGATTGGTAATTATACGTTATTCTTTTGAAAATAACATGAAACACACGCACAAGTTATATTTATAATGCGTTTTATTCATTCAATAATCACACGCGGCCGATCGAATGTCCGTTTGTAAATAAGTTTTTTTTGGTCCTGTCATCATTTTTATAGGCACAGGTTTTTGGCATACAGCCGAGTTGGCATTTTTTGTTTGTTTTAATATTTAATGTTATTGGGATGCATTTTAATAGATTAAAAAGTGTTTTAGTAATATGTACTAAAGACAGTACCTAATTAATACATTTTGAGAAAGTGGATAGTAAATATGAGTATAAGTACCGATTATAGTAATGATTTTATTATTAATTTTTTAATCAAAACGGCTTTTATAAAATAAATTCTTTCATCTGAGAATCCAATATATTATGAAAAATATTATTTAAATTATGAGAAACAAAACGCAAACCAACTTTAAAAAAAAGCGTTAAATATGTGATCAATGTCTTTCATGCCAGTAGCTATGTTATCTGGTATATTTAACGGCAATAAAACAACTCGTATCTTCATTGTAATTTCGAATTTCGAACAAGTACGAACCAGGCCATCGCTCGTCTTTTATTATCGTAACTTTGAATACATCGGATCGCATAATTTTATTGACGTTTTAGGGTTACATTTACAGCAAGATGAAACCGTTGATTTAGCCGTAAAACGAGTCGTAAACTCTTTTGATATGCAGCCACAAGATAAAGTTGTGGACTTTGAATAAGTTAAACATTAGGGTCCTATTTTGCAGGCATTTTCTATAGTACAACGCATTCCAATCAGCCTACGCTAAACGCTTTTTGAACTTTTTTCTATTTGCATTAAAGAATTTAAATGTTTATTTTATTAGAAAATGCACAGATAAAATAGAATTATATTGTTAAAAATGTAGATAAATTGGAATTTAAGTGGCCTTTTAAATTTCCTATGGAATGTTTTGGTGTAAAATCAGAGAATAAACTTGCGCGATAAAATTTAATATCATACCGATTCGTTTTATGTTTTATTATGTTATGTAACATAAATACCAAAGTATATACGTGTACATGTATTAGTAGGGTCAGGCTTCAACATTACCTATCAAGAAATTCTAGGTTAGCATCATTAATCAAAATTTAGGTATCAAAATGATTTATGATTTCACGTAGCTAGAACGATTTTTCGACAATAATAAAGCTTTCCTGCCTACATCCTTAGCTGTAAACCAAGTCAAGGTGATAAAGTCGAAAACACACATGTTTTCACTTAAAACGCTTTTTTCCGTGGCTCAAATAGCTTAGTTAATTTGGCGTTTTAAAATGGAAATAGTTGCGTCCGGTACTCTAACCGAACATCGGTAGTCGACAGATGTCGACATGTCGTGGCTACACTCGCCCCAGAGCTAATTGCGACAGAAAAAAACCGTAATTTACGTTCTAGGGCATGTCGGAATTGATGCATTGCTATAACGTTCTAGCCACAGGCGACGTTCGAAATTTGATTTGAATTTTTGAAATATTATATACGAAACAATTCGGATTCATGGTGTTCGGAACGATTACAACTGGCCAGCCATTCGTTTCTCGTAGGAGACTAGTCCTAGCTCTTTCTAATGCTAGCACTGTTTCGCAAAAGAGAGGGCATGAGTATATTTTGACAACTTCTATGGGAATGGGTTTGGTCCAAATCATGCGTTCTACGTAATTATATAGAAGCTAGCTTGCAAAGCTACTCCGTGCCAATCGATTGGTGCACATTGAAAGCTTCTTATTGTAATTGAAACCGCATCTGAAGTAGAGGATCTTCAGCATTAAAGTAGACGATATATTTATATACCTACATATATCTGGTCAGCCAGTTCAGCCACCCGTGTCCATAGTAACGTAGCCTATAGTAAGTTTCGTGTGCTAAAATCATCACCGTCGAAGAAAGGGATGAATGGGTGTTGTCAGTTCATTTTTAATGTAACATTATGCGTTTGAAGCTAAATGTCATGTACGCACTATGTAGTTTATGTACACATCGCAATGATCTTTGTGTCCACTATTCAAATATTGACGCCTAGGGCGCTGTCAACTTTGGTCTAGGTTCTACTGAACTGAGCGTAAGCAAATATTTAGCCACACTAAATACATAGTTTATCCTGATGTTCGGTAGCTTATCGGCCTGTTCACTCTACTGCCTCTAATATTGGGTTGGGCATGACACAATGATAGTAAATTTGGAGGTAATAGCAAGTTTTCCGATTTTAAGAGAGAAATCATATGTTCGGTGTTTTATGTCATGTAATAAATTAATCGAATCTAATCTAAGTGCCCGCCTGGGCTCGGCACTAGTTTTTGAGGAAGCGAATGCTTCCTTCCAAAATCCTTCTTTTAAACCATGAAGATTAAAAAATCCCGAATACGATGTTCTAATCTATTTGAACACATTTACGGCTACTTTCTACAGAAACATTTTCAAAAGCCCAAAACGTCATCGACACGTCGAGATTAACGAGACGTCAGACAGAGACGTGACTCCGCTATCAGATCCTGTTGACGCGTCAACTCATTATTGTCAACCGAACTTCATTATTGTCAAATGTCGATGTAGTTAATGATACCATTGTGACACGATATGTTTCGAGCAATGATTAGTTACAATATAGATTTCGTTTCGTTTTCGTAATAGCTTTTGTTTCGATAGGCAGCTTCATTTACATAGAAAACTAATTTACTTACTTACTTCAACTTGCCGTTGACTTTGTCGGGGATTAATTAAAGAACGTTGAGTGATTATTACGGAGCTACTGTGAGCTTAGCTTAATGTGATTGATCATGTAAAGCGGTAGGGCTAAGAGCGGGCCTTGTGGTACTCTATACTTGGATGCCCAAAGTATCGTTTCACAACGCAAGAAGATTAAATTCACTCCGCCTAATCAGATTTAAAACGATGATCGAACGTTCTAGTTAAAAGGTCAGCATTTACGACCCAAAAAATGAAATACCGGACCGTCCGTTACAAGATAGCAAATCTTTTTTACCGTTATTGAAGTAGTGGCTCCGACTCGCTACGCAGATATTTCGAGTTGATCGAGCGCATTGTCAAAGCTTGTCTCGGTTAATTAGGACCGACAATCTATTGTGTTGTGATTCGGTGACGAAGAAAACTGTTAGGTATGCTCATATAGATGTTAATTATTGATTACAGACATGCCTATGATCTTGTAACTACCTCGAAATACCGTTGTATGCTATAAACACGCTTTTTGGTTATAACGGCTATTAAAGCCGTCCATTAGGGAAGTGGATGCACTGAGAAATGGAATATCAAGAAGTCATTAGCTAGAAAGTGTTGGACAAATAGCTACTAAACCTACCTGTGAGTACATTTTTAAATGTTCATTCTTCCCTAAATTACCAAACACAGCCATACAAACACATTCTCTAAAAGCACAATAACGACCGTGCATATGAAAGTACAAAATTATCATTTACAAACTCGTCATATATGTTGCTGTTCTAATTCCAACCTTATGACAGTACGGTTAAGATATAATCGATGTGTGGTTCTATGCGAAGAATTGTCTCGGCCAAGACAGACTCACTCACGTCTTTCGAACGGAGTTAAGTGGCTTTCTGCCTATTTATTAAGTCATGAAGATACCTCAAGAATTTTTCCCGTCATTTCCATTTCCACTTCGATACTTATGCCCCCTAGAGTATTATTATGGATTTGTATTTAGATCTGTCTCTCGAATAAATCTTACCTTCACATTTTACTCATTCTTGCGTTCTTTAAATCCCTCGTGCATAATTGAATCGGTGCGTGGTATTTTAATATTTTGTAAAACCGCCATTATTAGCGTAATGGTGCTTTTATTATCATTTTCGCTGCCATTACGTTCCCCGCCTTTGAAGAAACGTGTGAATTTCCCCTGAGCGCTTCAATGCTATATTTAACTGCATTATCTGGACTTGAATTCCTCAAGTCATTCAGACAGCTGTTTATGTTCTACCCTACCTGACTGTTGTTAAGAACAGTAATCTCGAGTTTTGCAACATTTTATTGTTTTATTACACCTCGGGTCTGCAGCAGCCAGGGCGGTGCGTAAGGAAGTAACATTACGGGATAGCCCCAAGGCGAACTTGTTATAAGAAAGCAATTTTATTGTTCGGAAGGCTCGCCTCGGAAATAATTTTGGTTGCCGTTAGGATCTCAAGTTGAAAGTTTATTGTGGTTGGAAATTGTTTTGGAATTATAGAGTTTGGACGTTTGAATCTATTTGAGGTCGGTATTAATGCCTTGATATTGATTGACTGAGATAACAACCCCGCAATGTAATAGGGTCATCGATTCCATTTTATACTTCCGCTTAGCTTAGTTTGCATTGCCTGGTTTAAACTAGCTGGTGAATTGGAAATCGGCGAGTAGGCCAACAGTGGGATGTAAGGAAGATTACAAAGCAAAAAGCTGGCTTTTCAATCTAGCAATCAGTTGAACAAACGATCGATTTATGTAACACCGCTTTACGAGCTCCTCGCCGGAACCGCGTTAAAGTATCCGATGCAAACAAAAATGTCGGCAATGGATTGACTTTCTCCCATGGTGAATGTGGAGGGATTTGCGTGCGGAAGGAGTAATGTAACGGGGATAGCGACAGAATCGTTAACTCGGGAAGGCTCGGGAATGTTGGTGAGTCAACCGCCATGCCGGCAGGATTTTACGAGTTTCGTATGACTTCGGAATCGGCTAGATCGAGGTTATTTCCGTGAACTGATTTGGGAAGTTTTGCGTCATCAAAAGTGGGAATCTGTGTGTCATTAAATTGGATGGTTACGTCGCAATCTCCGCTTTCATCTTGGACAGAATCGGGAATTGTGGTAAGCTAAATTATATTCTTGAATTTTGTTCTGAAGGCAAATCAAGCGAACATTTGTAATAATGCTGTAGGTTGTGCAATTTTGAATTAATTTTCCAATTTTGGTAAAATCCGGTAAGGTTTGCATTTATTATGCAGATTTTAGCATTATGTCCTAATTCGATAGTTTGTAACACGATTAAAGGCTTAATATCAGCCATTGTTTGCAAATATAACCTGATCAATGCTAATTCTAATATTACCTACAATACTTACAGCTTTATTGTATTACATGTCAATAAGCGTGTTGCTATTATGAGAATTCCTTGCTAATCCTTTATACTAAACAAGTGTCGTCCACTTTCGCTCCCCCTTATTAATACCTCGGTCATCAGTGGGCGCAACATCAGGTAAAAATTACCGACCCTTCCGAGATCGACAATCGGAGCTCTCTTTCTACGGACTACAGGAGAACAATCACGAGAACGTCAATGCTCAAATGTTTCCATTCCAAATTAGATATTTACGAATATCACAGAAATACGTAGCAATGTTTTAAGGTCTTCGGAGCACTTTAAATACAATTGAGTTCGCGTCGCTCTGCCGCGAGTTAAATTGAGACATTGAATGTTTGCCATTTTCTTTTCCCTCCAATTTCGCGCCAATAGCAAAAGTAAAAAGGCGCCCGATACCACCAACATGGAACGCAATATACGACCTAGCCGGAGAGAACAATTTCCTTTAATGTTTTCATGAGTCTCGGGAACTAAAGACCCGTGTAACAACGTATCTGTTCGGGGCCTTCTAATAGCACTAGACCGAACAAACTGCCAAGTATTAACTTTTATCAACCATCTGCACGAATGTCACGTCTTTATTACTACTTATTCTTTGTCCTCATGAATGCAGCCGCTGTAGAGGACGGATGTATGCGCACGTCCCGCTCCTACGAAGGGATCGTCCCTTTCCCACATAGGTGTTTAAAAAAATGGCGCACCTACCTGGACCGGTCCCCGTTTGACATGTTTATATATTTTTCTTACTGTTGTGCTCGGGGGTTTTTTGTTACGGATTTTTCGATTGAGACTGAATCGCGGGCGTTATTAAAAAAGTTTGTGTCGTAATTTTCGCTGTGATTTTGTTGGATGTCCGCGAGTTTTTGGCGATTTATCGTTTTGCTTTTACGTTTATCGCGTTTTCGGCCGGATTGATTTATAGGGGAAATTCAGGCACACGTGATACTTTGTTGAGTTTCGTTGATGGTTACTCAAGATTGTGTTAAGTTTTAAGTAGTTCCGTTTACGAGAATTTTGTTCGTAACTATTCATTAAAAGTTGTCTCTCTGAAACTAGTTTGTAAATGGGTTCATGTTTATATTATCATTTCCGTTTAAGTCTAAATAAATATCGTGTAAATACCCCATAGGTTTCGTTAGTTTTAGTCATTTTAGTAGTTTTATAGACATATTTGTAATATATTATATAGTTAAACAGTGTTAATAAACATGTCTTAATGGCAAGTCTTTAGAACTAGGTTACTTTAATAATACTGGGAATACGAGTACTTACATAGCTTTCCGATAACCTGAACGAGGGTCAGGGTGAATTAAATGCTGTTTGTTATTCGATAACATTTATGAAGTAAAGGTGACCTATTCGATAACTTTTAGAAACGTAGGTACATGTTTGAAAGGACATTTATAATTTGCTTCGAGTTTAACAAGGTAATAAATGCTATTTCAGAATAAGTTTAACTGTTATTTTTATTCGTTCGACAAGAGTTTCACTTGGTTTTTGTAAGCTTACTGGCCATTTGAAATATAATAATATTTTGGACGTGGTAAGAAAAACATTGTTCCGAATATATTGGTTAAAGTATGTGAAAAATTTACATGTCCGTTGATACAACGACATTAAGAATACGCAACGGTTAATTTGTAGTTGATTTAGTGGTCGATATCTGTTTGCCCATTTGCCATGCATTCTAAATGGTCCCACCATCAGTCCACCTCATTTGTTCACAACAGATATCAAAAGCGGTCTAAAAATGTGAGTGCCACTGGGACACACATAATGGTTGGCTTCGCACTAAATCTGGCAATGTGCACTTCAGGTATAGGGACAAAAAATTAAGACCCTTTACGCAATTTTGTTACGCCCAAAGAATGAAAGGATGATAATTTTATTTTGCCGCTTAACAGTATATATCCTACTAGTCGTTTGCGGGAAGTGCTCGAAAGATCACAATAAAGAAAGTAACAGAAATGCAAGACAAAGACATAAATAAGAGGAAGAAAGTCAAAAGTAAGTGGTGTTAAAAGCTCTGCTATAGAACACGCAATGTAAGAGTCTGGGCTAAAATTTATAGTGCAAAGCAAAATGCAACATATTACTTTGATAAGAGAGTACACTGGGAGGGATATTAAACTTAGGCCACAGCTATAGCTATCTTCACACGGGAGAACCTTATCCGATGTAAAGATAAGATCGGTAACACCACATTTAATTACTTAGACGAATAATAGGAAAATGGAAGTTATAAAGACACTTTCGAGTTCAAAGATATCTCCATTTATTTCTATAAGCGAGATGAAGATAATGTAATAGATCTTGATGTTACAGAAATAATCTTAAAATCTGAGGGAAAGATAAAGTAGCTGTATTTTTATTTGTTAAGTACGGTTTCCATTCGCACTGGAACTTGTTTCCTTCCTTTTTTCATGCAAAAAATACTTAGAAATAAGATTTGTTAAAGTTAGAATCTGCTTCTATTTCTAATGTTTCATTAAATCTTTCGTTATAAGTGATTCTTTTATATTTTCTGTCAACAGAATAAGTTGAAAATCGTTTAGTCAATCACAAGTTTTTATCATGACCAATATTGCAAGTCAATATGTTATCTGGTTTTCCACCTGAATTGAATCCAGGCGACATAATGTCTAGGACAACATGGCGTACGCAGTTCTAACCTCACCAGTATTTCTCACTGACTAACTAACCGTCATTACGTTTGTTATACTTGCTCATTTGTCTGGAAAAATTTACATGACAATCGTCATTTTGGATTCATCCGCATTGTATTATAAACTCTATTCCTTCAGCGTTACAGTGAATAATTATCGATTAGAGACGACAGTGCCTACAACACAAATTATATTCAATTGTGTTCATTTGTATGTTTGTTACGTATCGGTGTGAATCATTCTTGACACATCATTAATATGACTGTTCGACGCCAAACGTACTTTCAATTATTTAATCAAATCAAGTAGGTATTTGCCAATCTTCTTCAAATTGTGGGATTGTCTTTAAACGAACGATTTCTACTAACCTAAGTTTTTTAATCGAATTGCATACTTTATTTCGTAAGTAATATTTATGTTTATCAAAAATCTACTTAAATTTATTTTAAACAATACCAAAATACAAAAGCTATACCAATTTTATTAGGTATTTATTTAATCGTACATTGAAATTTGGTTCCAATAATTTGAACCTTACCTTATCTTAATTTGAAATTCCTCAACCTTTAATTGACGTGCTTAAGTATATATAAATAGTTTTTATTATGGAATCCCAATAACTGAAATGAATCATTATAACAGATTATTTCAATCTTGGCACATAAATATTCAAAAACATGCAACCGCTCTCATTGTCGCTTAGAATTAATAATACCTTAAAAATTCGTTGAACTTTCTCAGTCACACTTAACTAACCATTAAAAGGAGGTCGTAACTCCCAAACGTACCGCTATCCCTATCTTGCTCGTACGTAGCTAATCGAGCGTGAAAGAGATGGTGCGATGGGATAATTTACAAAGCTTTTAGTAGTGAAGTCGTAAATCTTTTGTAGTCGATTCGCATTGACGACTGCGCCTGAGTACAAAGATGTGCCGACGCAAGTAAAGATAAAATTCAAGATGAAACTTTTTGAATCGCACGAAATCTTCTAGTGTGCGTAGTGAAGTTTGTTTGTGTGTGTGAACACCTGGCGCCATTTTTATGGACTGGTTATTATTATACGTTTAAATTTAAATATGAACTGGAATACATGACCATATAACTAGGAATTACAAATGTTTACCATATTATATGTTATTTTTCCATTGATACAAAGATATGCCAATTTTCAAGAATTGCAAAAACAGAAGAATCATTCTTCTAAAGTCACATATTCAAAACATTCTTCCTAGATTTTGGCGGCAGCAACTTGTTCTACCATTTTTTCCCCGACCTAAACCGTCGGTCTAATGGATGCCTACAAACATTGTTATCGTTCTTACTATTTACATGTAGGTTTGACGAAAATCAACCTTTATGCCATGTAAATAAGTATTCCGCTAGCAGCACGATATAAAAACAATACGCCGGCTGAGAGAAGAAGGTAATATAAATGTATAAGCTGAGTACATTCTTATTGCTTTTCCCCTTGCCCGTATTAACCCTACCTGATGAACGTTCGATATTGACGTAATCTCTTAGAGTCCGTCGGATTTAGAATTAGGTCGAACGTGGTCTATGTCAACTGGGTCGGTCTTAATACAGCCTATCGATTCAAGATCTTCTGCCCTCTATTTATAAATAAGTTAGTTAAGCGTGAGAGTATCGATCATTTCATGCCAGATTTGGCAGAAATGGACCAAATTGGAGCACGACTAGAGGCATTGTTTAAATTTGAATCAAATGTATACCGCAACGCGGCAGTTTTAATAATATTTTTGAATTTAAATCTCCACACGTAATCATTGGTGGTCCGTATCAAGTTAATCACATGTCAGATTGGGCTTTATTTCAATCCAAGAAATATTTGTTTTCGACGAGTTGGCGACGTATGTCCTTGTACGTAGCGATGGAATATAAACCATTTGTCGTAAAGCTTTAGTAGCAATAACAAAACTTGCCAAGTGGCCATTTCTCAAAAATGTCCAAGGTACTGCAGACATCGGTAAATCAAAGAAAGACTCAGCACGATTTCCTTTTATACTAGCTTCAACTCCACGGTTTATTGCGGTACGTATTAAAATTTTAATACCTCATTTGAGATAACTAATGATCCTTACCGCGGTAATAATAAAGGATAAATTAGTATCAATTCTGCAATCAAGATCATCAATCAGCGTCTCGGAATGACATCATGCTCGATTTCATTTTTTGTTAATGAACGAAACATGCGGTTAATGCAGGCAGAACAATTAGATTTTATTAGCATTCCTTTTATAAATTGAGATAACAGTCGGCGGATTACATTGCGGCGATGTCTGCTGTACAGTTTTTTTATTAATATGTATTGTAATAACTCCTAAAAAAAAAACTTCAGAAATTTTAGCTTTTTCGAATATAAATGTAAACATTAAATACTGTTATATAACCACTTCTAGTTATTGTTGTTTGTCATGCACATGTTACGGAATCAACAAAAACATTTAAGAAAACATAGATCATGTCTACCGAGTCAAAGCGGATGTTTTCATTGTTAATGTGGCCCCGAAAATATTTAAATTCGGTTAAATCCCGACACGAACAAATGGAGATGTGGTAATCTAATGTAACACTAAAGATCAAGATACAAGTCGGAGATTATCGTAGTACGATATTGCATAATAAAGATGTGTAGTACACCGCTGAGCGTACAATGGACGAGCAATGAGAATCAATTTAAACCTGATGAAACATTTTGAGACTACAATTGAAGGAGTTATTGCGAAAGATATTGTTTGTCATTTTATAATCCGTCTATAAAATAAAATAGGTGGTAAAGGTCGTGATGGATATACATATACGGGGTTATATAAGGTGTGGTTTAAATTATATTTAATTTAGAATTAGCCAAAGTAATGTTTAACTAATTTGAACGTTTTTAATGAGCCGGCAATTAGTATTGCTATCGCTTGTTCAACTGCCTATAAAACAAAATCATCTACGTCGGCTTTAAACAGTATAAGTTCAATATTCCAAGCAAAGTTTCAAAATCGTTTATCAGAACTAAATGTACTAAAATTAAGATGAGCTGAACGAGGTCGCAACTACCAGTACCTCACTATTTCGGATCATTAATTTGACAGTCCGCATAGCTCAGAAGTGTTACGAACGCCGCGAGTGACGCCCACAAAACGGCTACAGGTTAAAGGTTGGCGTCTCTTTAAATGTGGCTCGGTTGGGCAACCCCGGCGTTTTGTTAATGGATATGTAATGAGTAAAGGTGGGTCAAAGCAACGTAACGTTTTTTGTTCCGTTCCGGTGTTCAGATAAGTGGTTTTTGGCATTTGAGCCGAGATATTATAATCGTGTCTGTCAATTAATTTAGCTCTTCGTTAATTTCTTTCTTTGAGATCTTTTTAATCAATACGCACACGTTCTTATTTCGCTTTTCTATTATGTGCTTTACTACCGGAAAGCTTAAATATGACTCGATATCATTATTTTAATGAAGTAGGTGGATCGTATATTGATATGATGTGATATTTCATCAACACATTAGTTTCTGCATCACCTTTTACTTAGTTTCACTAATCATTTCTCCAATACCTAAAGGTTGTCTGGAAGAGATCGTTCGTTAACGATGAGACCGCCTGTTGTTTTACCTCTACTGTCTCCCTGTAACTCTTTGTTTTCTTTTGTAACTTTAATCTAAATGAGGTGTGCAATAAATAGTGTTTGTATTGTATTGTATCATTCAATTTGAATATGTTTTTTGTAAGTAGGCCTCAAGAGCTCTCATTCACTTTCATTTTCATTAGTAATTTCGTCTACTTTACTAACATTGGGATTAAGCTTCGTTTTATTCAAGCGCCCAAATTTGTTTATCAAGCAGCATTTTAACGCAGATTTGAGACAAACAAAACTATTAGTTACATGGTAATGTAGGGAGCGTTCGGAACACCTAAAGCCACCCAAGAAACTGGGAGTCACTTGAACGGGTCTCGAGAAGTCGATCAAACTGGGATTTGCACTGAGACCCGTTCGGTACAGACCACACAAAGGGCTGACGCCTTAATTCTTTCCAAATTGAAATTTTTATTTTTGTTTGTATTAATTTCACGGGGACTTGGGGGATTCAATTTAAAGCGTGGATTAATTTTGGGGAGATTGTTTGAGGAGTGTGACGATGGATTTTGATTTATTGCGTTTTTACAATAACCTGTTTCAGTATGTATACATTAATGGTAAGGTGAAACCACAAAGAAGTTAAAAAATGTCCTTGAAAGTGAAGGACGATGAAGCCTAGTTCTGGTCCTTCAAGTACAGTGAAACCTGGATGAATGAAAAGTCTCTATAATTGCAACCAAATGGCCGGTCCCGGTCCCTTGCCCGCATAATGTAGTGGTCTCCACATTGTTTTAACCTGTATTGTTCATCATCATCAACCTAGCGTTATTCCCAGTTGTACCCTAAAGGAGCCCTTGCCCGCAAAATATAGCGGCCTCCACATAATTATAATATCTATAACTCAATACTTTAAAATCGTTTCACCTTAACTATCAGCCACATGAACGATTTATTTAAACCTTGTTACTGTGATCAAGTAATTAAATAGCAGCTTTTAATGTTTTAATGCAGATTGTAGGTACCCAAGGAAATGCATCGTTTTGTTAATTTTGTCATTGAATTGCTTTGCAGAATGCAGGAAATTTCAAGGTTGCTCACTTTCATCATTAGTTTTGTCTTCATCTGCCACCCCATGTGTGGCAACCCTGTGTATTTAATATCCGTCGTCGCGAGAGTTAAAGCCATGGCTGGCAGCCCTAATCCCTCAACTTGGGGTCTCTTTTGTGCCAGACTAGACTGTTGCATAGTTTTAAATAAATTAGCTATATACACATCCAGAGGCCAGACTTGAATAACTGAAAGCATTGTGGGTGTTAAGTGTTTGCGTGAATGCTAAAATGGGATTTTAGTTTTACCGTTTCAACCCCATTTGTCCAACAAATTGAATGTTTTTGTGTTCCCTTGAGCATTTGATTGAATCTATCGGAATTGAGATTGTTTGCTCAATTTCCCTAATCTCGGTACATTTTTGTGAGCGTAGCTAGTTTATTGAATACAGGCTGCACGCGCTGCTTCGCCTGCGTACTACCAAGAACGCAGACAAACTCGCGGGATAAAATGTATAACCATCCAGAAAGGACATTCTACACGAAGGTGAAAGATTTTTTGAAATCGGATAAGCCGTTCCGGAGATTACCCAAAACATACAAACTTACAAAGCTACAATCTCAGACACTTCCAAGTTATAGTATGTTATAATATGGACAATTAAGGACATCAACAAGCATTAGAACACACACATTATTTAAATGTCTAAAAAAATTCATGTTACAATAATGGAATAGTATTGGGAAGCTACAAATACCAAATTTATGGAAATTAATTTATTGTAAAGAAGACATAAAGGCAGATGTCACTGTTTCTGGACTGCGCCCGACATATAATTATCATAGCTATTTTATCATTCACCTAGAAGCTTAACTTTAATATTTCTTTTTAAACTCGGATTAACTTACCTGTCTATAGCAGGAAATTGACATTTTAATGTGAATTAAACCTTTTTCGTCTCGTAATATGAACGCTTACGATCGCCGTAAAGATTTTATCTTTTCATCGAAGGTTGTTATTATGCTCATGTTAAAGCGTTCTTAAAGCATTTTTGCACTTTAGCGCAAAGATGGTGATTTCGATTGGTTTAAATCTGTTTCTTCATGTATGTATTCATTTATATAACATTAAAAAAACCCTGTTGTTAATGGTACACACTGGGTATCTAAAGGTATCATCTTATATCACCAGTAGTACACCTACTATATATAATTTTTATACTCGTCCACCTTAATGTTTGAATTAAGACTTCTTACACCAAGCTTACTTAAATCACATACTTTTTACTATGGAGCTCCCAACTCAACATTTCATAACTGTTGAGACAACTAAAATGAAATGGACCAATCACGTGGCGCCTTTACTGAACTATAATGTATTTGACCAATAGGACGCCGTCATGAGAAAGTCAAAAGGTAACTATTTACCTTTTAGGTGATGTCTATACATCAACGCACAAAAAAGAAAAAGCCGTTGGTTGCACTTCGTTTTCAATAGATGCCAAGTTTGTTTAATTAGTTCAGTTGACTCGTAGAAAAAATATTGTATAAATAAATAAATAAATATTAGGGTACAATCTTACACAAATCGAGCTAGCCCCATAGTAAGCTCAATAAAGCTTGTGTTACGGGTACTAGACGACGATATATTTAATAGATATAAATACTTAAATACATAGAAAACATCCAAGACTCAGAAACAAATAATCATGCTCATCACACAAATATTTGCCCTTACCGGAATTCGAACCCAGGACCTTCAGCTTCGTAGGCAACGTCACTACCCACTAGGCTAACCGGTCGTCAGAATAGTTTTATGATTAGCTTTTTTAAGTCTCGTACCTTAATTAGGCCACTCAGCAAGCTTCGTGGCCTAAACGTGGTACTCGACTGAAGAAGCATACATTATATAACGATTGCATAAAATACTATTATATGCCACAAAATTTTAATATTGCTTTCTTAAAACGAGGTGACATTATTGTGACACTTAACACAAGTCTGATGTCATTGTCACCTCATAAACCAAATGGAATTAACATTCCAGCAAATGTCACGCGTGTCTGTTATAACCAAGTGTTTGACAGATCTCGTCCTGTCATCACTGGCAGATACTCTCACTACTGGGCCTAACAAGTCCACAGCAGTTTAGTGAAAAGGTACGATCGGCATGAAAAACTAAGAACACATGCGCTTTTTTGGATTAAAGCATTGTACTTTTCCATACATTTTGTAGACAAGATTGCCTACCACTTTTAAATTCAATCAGCATTTCAAACTCAACTCTACCCCGGTTTGTTTAAGGTTTAAGTAAAAATCCCTATTGCCGTTTTCATTCGAATCCCTTTTAACAAAGTTAACTTTGCCATTGGGAAAATGGAAGGTAGCCAAGTTTTGTCTCTCAGCGTTATGCATTAGAGTGTCGAAAGAAGTTTTTATGTGCGCTGGTTAATTTTCGAGTATATGTTTACTCATTGAGTGACGAGAGGCAACTGTTCGAAATGTTTGGGACGTGAAATCTTTCTATAACATTCAGGAAGGCGTATTTCGCGTAACTTTCCCAAAAAGATAAGCCTTTTCTTAAAAGCATGGTTAAACTGGCGCTTTTTGTCTGTTAATCAATCGATGAGGCTATTCAAGCTAACGTAACCAAACAGATGATTTTTCTCTGATCAGATGTTAAAGTATTTGGTGAGTGATTCAAACAATTTCAAAGATGGAGAAATGTGTATTTGTTTACCATTGATGAACTAAGACATTTTGTTTTCCATTAAATGTATTTTTTTTTAGTTTTATACTTCTAATCCCATAAAAGACTTCCATGTATAAAAGAGGCCAAGTCTCGAAACTCTTCCACAATATTTTTTATGGGATCTCGCTTCTTTTTGTAGGTTATTGTGTTATCAATACATACAAATTATAAATTCAGTCCCATTCTTGCTTTTTCATTTTTTGCCACATTCATTGCAAATGTAACTTTGTAATCCTATATTTTTATATTATTTATGTGTATCAAGAAAACTGGACCGAAATGGCAAAATATTTTAGTTTTCCCTTGATTTATACACTAAACACTAATTGTATTCGAAATTTGAAGCTTCGGTCAGTCAATCAGTCAGTCAGTCAGTCAGTCAGTCAGTGAGTGACAAAATTAAGAAACTTTGACTAGTTATATTTCTTAACTAGCTTTCGCCCGCGACTTCGTCTGCGGGGACCCGAGATAAGAACTATCCTATATTTTAAACCAGGCTATAAACTATATTCGTGCAAAATTTCATTCAAATCGGTTCAGCCGTTTAAGCGTGATTGAGTAACAAACATCCAAACATCCAAACATCCAAACTTTCGCATTTATAATATTATTCCTTAATACGTTAGATTAGTAAGGGAAATTAATTGATACACATTGTGAATACTGGTAATGAATGAGTCATTTCACTGTAGTACTATGCCTATTCCCTGTGAAATAAAAAAAGTATGCGTATGCTTTTTGGACGTATATACGTCCGACGGAAGATACGACCTTTTTATGCAATACTAGCTGCTGCCCGCGGCTTTTCCCGCTTGGTTATAGGAAAATGTAACATATTGAAATTTTCCCGTGGGAATTGGATGTTTTCCCGCTGGAAAAAGTAGCCTATGTCACTCTCCAGCCTCTAAACTATCTCCATACAAAAAATCACATTAATACGACGCTCCGTTACGACGTGAAAGAAGGACAAACAAACACACACACACACTTTCGCATTTATAATATTAGTAAGGATACGTTCGTCGAAACGTGACGCTTGTATGAAAGCATAAAAAAACATTAGTTACTTTTTTTTTAATGAAGAAAAACAGTCGTTTACAGAAATTAATTCTTAAACTATCGCTTACATCTTAGACCTGGAGTTGGACAAAAAAAGTTATAAACAAAAGACTTACTACCTACATGGTCTTGGAGGACATTATCATTGATATTTGAATATATTAAAATATGTCTTACAGTAGGCGTAGCATGGTTGCCATTTTATCACTTATCGTTGTGGTAAAGTCGCCCATCACGCTGTGACAAGTATGCAAGTGCAAGAGTGACGGATGCCTTATCCACAACGATAATTAAGTGATAAAATGGCAATCGTGCTACGCCCGCAGTTCTGCGAAGAGATTCAAGAGGGTATGTCCCAAAGACGCACTGGTTCAGCGTGCGGACCACAACTCTTTCCTTCTCATCCATGACACGTGTCCATTGGCATGTATTGTATAGGCTGATGATGAACATAATGTGCTATATAAAGAGTCATGGCGGCTTTTGTTCAAAAAGGTTTGTATTTTTTTATTTCCTCGTCCGCCTTAAAAATTGAATTGTACTCGTTTTATGCGAGTTGAAATATTGCTTTTACCATCCAACGTGAGAATACATTCCTTTCAAAGCCCGCAGCATCTCCACCATGTGACCTACTTTAGACGTATCAAGTTATTTTTCACCGCAACCTTTTCGTATAATAAATACACTTTGGTCCTCATTAAAGCCTCTTACAACATAATGAGTCCAGCACTTCCAAAAGCCGTCACATTTTTATCACAAAAAAAGGCCCATGTGACTTTAAGATAAGTTCTCTTTTGCAACGAGACCAGCATTCAGGACAAAAAGGTACGAGGACCACTTGAAAAAGTGGAAAAACGCGGTACCGTACCGGAAGTGGGGGCGGAAGTCGCTAGGCGTCCCGGAAGCGCTAGAGGGCGCTCGTGGCGTCCGAAATTGTATTTAAACGCCCTCTGGTGGAGGCCAATGGCTTGAATTATTAATAATTTAACGGTTTTTGGAAAACGCTTGCGGATGCATCTTTTATTGGCTTTGGACCTAAAAAAGTAGACATTGTATAAGTAATAGGTAATAAATGTTATAATAATTTAGCTTCGTAAGATCGAGTACAGTCGTTGATAGTAGGGAAGCGAGGAAGAGGAAGACCTAGAATAAACTACACTAAAAGAGAGTTGACGTCAGGTCGTATCGAGATGTCAAAGAGGTTGCCTGGGATCGGAGTAGATGGAGGGCCTACGTTGAGCTACAACGACAAGAGCTTAGCAGACGAAGAGCTTCGTAAAGTTTCAAGAACTTGCAGAATACCTTAAGTTCTATAAAACTGCTGGCAAGAACCTTTGCGTTGCCATGCAAAACAAGCTGGATGGTACAAAAAGGTAAGCTACAATTTAGCATACTAATTCCGCGCGTTCATCACCTTCCGTGCATTCAAGTCCGCGCGCAAACTGCTCCGTCCCTCGAAAGGCTTGTTCAGACAATAGGCGCGACGTGGCGTCGGCGCGGCGCTGGCGGGTTTTACAAGCTTTTATTTACTTTCACCTGTCCCGTTGTCTGTCTGTCTGTCTGTAATCAAAGCTTGCAAGTTAAATTTAAAAAAAAACCCACTTCCCGGTGATCGATTGAGCTGAAATTTTGGGCATAAGTATATTTTGGATGACAATTCAATATTATGGTACCATCGAGCTGATCTGATGATGGAGACGGAAGGTGGCCATGGGAATTCAGTACTCACCCGACGTAACCCCGTTGAGTTTGGGCTCGTTAGAATCGACTCAATGAGTAGTTGATGATGGTATACAGAAAAGTACAGTTGGCAATAAAAGCTTGTACCAAAAATGAAATTTTTGACAGAAACTTGTTTCTGTCCCATACCTAACAGCCTTCTTTCAATGCTACAGTGTTCATATGTTTAAGAATGTTTTCGTCCATAGCGAGTCTCCTAATAAACATTAAGTCCATCATTATTTTTAAACGAAACATTTTCATACATCTATTTCCATAAACCTATATTATGGAAGGCATGGAAGCACTAAGAATACTTGATTCAGCATCAGCATTTCAATACAAAACTAAAAAACAATATCATTTAATTCTAGGCATACCGCTAAACTTTGTTATCGCTACATAACTATCAGTTCAGCAGTTCATTTAAACTCTTCATATTTAACTCAGAATGATAACAATGTCATCAATTTAACCAAATAACTGATTAATGACAAGGTGGACTGATGACCTGGTAAAGGTCGCGGGAGTCCGCTGGATGCGGGTGGCGCAGGACCGGTCATTGTGGCACTCTTTGGGGGAGGCCTATGTCCAGCAGTGGACGTCTTTCGGCTGATATGATGATGATGATGATGAACTGATTAATGATAAGTGCGGGCTTTAACACGAACAAATCACATGTGACTTAGTATTTTTATACATTCTTGTCTAAGCATGATCGCATGAAGCATTCGTCCCTCTCGCAACCCACTTGCTAGTCAGGAAGGAATGCTTTACGTCCGCAATAAAAGCGATCATGCTAACTAGACTGAAAAGCGAAAGAGAGGCTTCTCAAGATCGTAACTAGTGAGATTCTGTGATCTCTGTTGGAAACAGGCATATACTATGAATTCTGCAATTCAGCTGTGACACTAGCCAAAAACCGAATTTATAAGGGTTCCGTAGCCAAATGGGAAAAACGGAACCCTTATGGATTCGTCATGTCTGTCTGTTCGTCCGTATGTCACAGCCACTTTTTTCCGAAACTATAAGAACTATACTGTTGAAACTTGGTACGTAGATGACTGGGTTTGGGCGAAGGTTACCAAATTCGGAATAGGTTTAATTCTGACTCATCCAGATTCTTATTTAGCCAGGTTCCGAAAGTGTCCAACTCTTATGAGGTCGTGATAGTAATAAGTTGAATACTGGTTATGTCAAATTCGCTAACGAATAAGTTCTGAGAAAGTCAGATTTTAAGTAAGTTCAATTAGAACGAAAACAAATTATGGCTGCGTCGAATTCATTAATAAAGCCTTTTCTGATGAGGTCAGATACTGGATACGTTTAATTCATTCATGGGCTATTTCTATTTTAGTTAGATTTTGATTACGTTATTCTCTCGTAAGTGACATTTCTAGTGTAAGTCAATTTCATGGTACGTCATGCGGATACACAGTCAACCACAATTATTTGTTGCATATTTTAACGAAAAATGAAATAATAGTATATTCGTCACAATTGCTGAAAACGAGTTTCTCATGGCATCGATTTAGCAAATACTCCTAGCAAACTAAAGTATGGTATCCCTATGTAACAATAAAAAATAAAAAGCGTATGAAACGCGTAAACTCACTTCCTTATGAGTTATATAATATATTGAAAATATAAATATATGCTTGTTATTTTTCTTTTTAGTAGGGTGGAGGTTTCCATAGATAAGATAGAAATGACACGAGAATCATTCGAATAATTTCAAAGCCAGCGTTGCTAGCCCGCGATTTTTCAAATCTGCCGCCTTTTTTAGTGACAAGATTTGGTTGACCGTCTATATTTCCTTTAGTTATGCTAAAATGGGCTTCTTAAACTTGTCCGCATTAAAAAACAATACGCTTTTTTGTTCGTTGTAAAATTAAAAAATCGAACATTGAAGCAGCCAAGCAATTATTATTTCTTGTTGAATCAAAGTAAAACACTCAATGACATGTGTATGATTTTATAAATGATAAGATTGATAAGATACTGTCGTATTTATAAGCCTTTTGTCTTGTCCTTCTCGCAATAAGTATTGCAAATCTTACGAGGCATTTAGATGTACTATATTTCCACTGAAATATGTGGCCGGCAACTATAGGTGTCCCTCTCTTACTCACATCTTAAAGAAAGAGACATTATTGTAGTAAAATATGGTCCGTCTAGAAGCCTCATTACAATGCAGTGGTGGACGCCTGTCAACAACCGACATACGGTGAGAAAGTTGTGAAACAACAATTGTGTCTTATTTGGACAATACCTGTTTCACAGCCTACAATTGTCGTATTTTCTTGACAATTGTAGCACCTGTCGACTTGGATTGTCACCTGACACCCAGTGTGGATCCAGCAATGTACGGAGAATTGTCGTTGTGAGGTGACAATTGTCGAGTTGGTGAAATGGGGGCCTGGTCTTATCTTATTTTCTAGCTAACTATACTTGACCTTTCGCAGAAGGCTTATAACTTAGAAAATGACTAATTAAGACCTATCCTTATTAAGAATTCCCTATAATTAGATTCAGCCGTAGTAAAGAAATATACTTAATCAGATTTTGTTTTTAAAAATAAACATTTCTTGTTTGAATCTGTCTTTGTTCCAATCTGACCTAATACGAAAAAACTCCCCGACCTACTGAGAATCTGACCTACCTACCTAGAAAAAGATTAAATAAGAATTTGCTGAATATTGTATTAGAAATGTTCAGAAACAGACTCCGAATAAAACCTAATAAAAACATGATCTACCCAGAAGCTGACTAAATAAGAAGCTGGAAGACTCGGAATTAAACTTATTCCGAATTTGGTAACCTCTGCCCAAACCGATGACTGTATTCTGTGAACCGCATTAAGATTTTGACACAAAAATAAAAAAATAAGCAATAAATTGTGGGGGATCCCCATGCTTAGCACTGAAACTCAATTTTTTTTCATCATATCCATACGTGTGGGGTATGTATGGATAGGTATTCAAAAATGATATTGAGGTTTCTAATATATTTTTTTCGAAACTGAATAGTTTTGCGGGAGAGACTCTTCCAAAGTGGTAAAATGTGTGTGTGTGTGTGTATGTGTGTGTGTATGTATGTGTGTGTGTGTGTGTGTGTTTGCGTGTGTGCGTGTGTGCGTGCGTGCGCGCGCGCGTGTGTGTGTGTGTGTGTGTGTGTGTGTGTGTGTGTGTGTGTGTGTGTGTGTGTGTGTGTGTGTGTGTGTGTGTGCGTGCGCGTGTTTGCGTGCGTGCGTGCGTGCGTGCGTGCGTGTGTGCGTGCGTGTGTGTGTGTGTGTGTGTCCTGTAACTTCTAAAATAAGAGAATGATAAAACTAAAAAAAATATGATGTACCTACACTTCCACCGAAAATTGGTTTGAAGGAGATCTAGTAAGTAGTTTTTTTAAACGTCGTAAATCGTAAACAGCGATTTACCTTTCATTCAACGGATAATGGCACGGAACCCTTTGTGCGCGAGTCCGACTCGCACTTGGCCGGTTCTATTATTAACTATTACGACTTTATCATCATCATCAGCCTAAATATCGTCCCAGGTCCCACTGCTGGGCATAGGCCTCGTGAATATGAGAGGGAATGGGCAGTAGTCCCCACTCAATGACTTACGCCTGTTTTATATATGAATAAACCGTTAGTATAATACCGTGCTTGAATTTTCTTCATTTAGACGCAATACATTATTTAGTACTTGAGTTAATACCAGCCACGTGAACTGCCTTAACATGGAAGAAACATTTCAGCTCATTCAGACAACAATACGTAAATATCCTTACCAGAAATAAAACATATAAAAAAAACTAAAAATCAGCCAGTATTTGAACTCATTTAGCCAAGTGAATGCCCTAGTGTTTACCCGAAATAAACGTTCGAAAAACAAAAAAAAAAGGATCAGCCAGTATTAATTACAAAGGCTAGAACACACGAACTGTAAAACTATTAGCTCCAAATAGTTGGAAATAGTTTCCTTGGCGCGACGCCAGCCCGTGATAGATCGTGTTGCCTTTGACATGCTTGCAAACAAAAATAATAAATAACACGTGTTGTGATATGTGGGTTTACATTTTATTTACGGCGGTTTTTAATATTATATGGGTTTTTAGGTTATGTTGTAATCCGTGATAGGATTTGACTTTAATTGCAGTAAAATCGTTTTGTGGGCATTTTCGGCTTCAGTGACAATAACATGCTATGGCTTGTCAACGCCATTGTTGACGCATGTTAAAGGAGTTAAGTAATGTATAATATTGTGTTCAGTTTCCACGGTTATTACTCATTAAACGATTTAAATGGTTATTGCAGCGTATATTATGTATTAAATACAACCCGACGGCTCGAGCTTTTTCCAGCGTTTCTGTGCAACGGATAAGATTCAGTCAGTCTACCCGTTGACCACAAAATTAATCCTACTATTATTCTAAATGCGAAACTTTGGATGTTTAGATGGTTGTTACTTAATCACGCTTAAATGGCTCAACCGATTTTAATGAAATCTTGCACGAAGATAGTTTATAGCCTGGATTAATATATAGGATAGTTTTTACCCCGGCTCAACGCAGACGAAGTCTTGCGGGCTTGTGCATAATGTACGCGGTAAACTCCGTGTGATAATTTTATTTAATTACGTATAATTTAAAATACATCATTATATTTTAAGACAGTTCGACTTAATCGCATTTAATTGATTTGTCGTTCCCTCGCTAAAGCTACAAGCTTTGTTAGTAGTCACCAATTGATAGTTGACATGAAGAAGAAATTAAAAAGCTTTGTTATTGATTGACAACCTAGGACGCTCTTCTTACTCTAAGAACGGCTGATTAACACTTCTTTTTTAATAAAAATAATATGCGAAAACATTAACAGTTCTTTGACAAAACAAAGAACGTATTCAGCAAAAACGCCGTAATAACTAATCCTTCTGATTACAAGTGTTTTGTATTGTAAACATGTATTCACACCAGTGTACCCTTATCTTTATAATTGGAGTAAGTACGGTGGGAGCTCAATACAATACAGCGTTTGCAAAGTTAATGGATGTTGATTAATAGTTTAAGATTATACTTTACTGAACTAATCGTTGCTGCGATTGTTGCGTCATTTATTATGTGTGTAAGGTGGGCATTTAATACAACAGTGGTGGTAAACAAGCAATCTGGCTGATAAGCGGTAATTGAAGCCTATTACCAATAATACTTTACTTTAGTAAGTAATCACTTACGCAAAAATATATAATATCAATTTACTGTATAAGGTAAGGTGATTGCATTGAATTATATTACTAGAGTAGACATCATCTAGCATAAGTTTGCGCACGTCAACATACTCTCATGAGATTATGTTGGGTTAGTCTGGCGGGCAGTAATGGCGGTCGTTTCGAGTGCAAATTCTACTCAAAACTTTAAAAAATGCCTTCTTTTGCATTGCGCTATTGTACCAACAAAAAACCCAACAATATTAAAAGTACGGGAATCACTTTTCATCGCCAAATTCACAGATTTTTTAAATACCATGATTTTTTCTGTAATTTAAAAGATACGCGCCGATGGCGGCCAATATTTCAAAGATTAAAAAAAATTTAGAAGGTACAATTTCCGAAGACTATTTTGCCTTATTAGTAGAACATTAAACTTACTAGACTTACTAATTTGAAGCTTTAAAGATCTTTATTTTTGTGGCAAAATAGAACAGCAGCAACCACTTGTTTTTTTTTTATTTAATCGTTTTTATGAATAATTTTAGTTTTAGTTCTCCTTATTGAAATATATCTCAAGTTCTACTTATTTAAATCTAAGATAAATTCTCTTATATAAATATTGTACGCGATGCGAGTACGGTCTCCGAATATGAACCCATTAGCAATTTAGGAGAATATAATTATTATATTAATTTCCAATTTGAAAATGGTCGTAATTTTGTTTTGTCTTGCTGCGATTGCTATCAAAATTCGATATCTGAGGATCCGCATGGACCTTAAATATGACTTTGTCATCAAATCTGACACAAATTTGCTGATACAAATTGCATCAACACAGTGCATCCTCGGTAACTATAAAGATATCTAGTATAAAAATTACAAATACCAAATGTCGGTGATTAAATCAATAATTCGCTTTTTTATGTATTAGATCACGCTATAGCCATAACTGAATCCGAACTCAGAAAATTGTCGCATCTACTACACGTTTACATACTCTTTGATTTTCCAAGATGGCAGAACATTCTTCTTGACGTCTTCCAATCAGGCGATTGGAAGACGTCAAGAAAAATGTTCTGGGTTGCCAGTCTATACGTAGTAATAGTAAGTCAATGCGTGATTGACTAAATTAAACTGTGTATTCTGTACTTCTATACTAATAATAACAGTGGCGTATTCAGACCTGTTTGCCAGGGGGGGGGGGGGGGGCGGCTCGCGCCAGCAGGTTTTAAAAAATTACCAGCATGGAATTTTGAGTCAGTGACCAGCATCCTGGGGTGGGCACCAGACCCTTCTTGGGTGGGCATGGCCCACCCGGCTCCCCCCCTATATACGCCCATGAATAATAAAGACATAAAGTCTGGCTCATGTAAATTTGTATGTATGGGAGGGGGTAGTTTGATAATTACAGAAAATATTCACACGATTAAAAAGAAATCGCCGGTATGTATATAGAATGGACCTTTTGGTTGGACACTTGGACATACGATTACGAACCCAAATATACGATTACGGCTCAATTTTTTTTAGTGACACCCCATAAGAACTAAACGTTAACTGACTACATTTTGACTAATAAACTTCACTAACTTCTTTAACCTAACACGCGTGTCACATAAAACGTCTTTACGACCGCCTAATTCTCGCTTCCGTTCATATTTGTTCGGAGCCCGCGACTAATATTAACAGCGACAGTTAGTATTTGTTTTGATTTAGTTTTAGTAATTAAATAATATGTTTGTAAAGACATGTTAGTATTTTTGGGTTTAAACTTTTATATGGATATAAATTAGGTTTAGGAGCTTTTACTCAAGCTTTTATGTTGGTTGGTTTAGAATTTAAGTGTGCAGCAGCCCTAAGATGATCATCCACTGGAGATGTGCTAAGCTGTGATAAAGTGAAAGTAAGTTAGTTTGTCCATTTCTAACCTTCCATCATCATCATCACTATGCTGGAGGCCTCCCCTATAGAAAGAAAGAAGACATTAATTCACTACACAAGACACACAAAGACAAAGGGAGGGTGCCCCAATGACAGCCCCCACGCCACCCGCATCCGTCCCATCAGTCCACCTTCGTTTCACCCACGCTGCCTGCTGGCACGTAGTCGCCACTCGAAAACCTAACTTCCTGAAATCCAATTAAATTTAAATCCTGTACGCTTACTTAAGGTACAAGTTGTAAATCGACCGCAGACAGCAGCAACAGACGACGTGTTGCAGCGATACTGGTTTCTATGAAATCAGAATGGAGACAGAGCTATAACCGTGAACTTCGAAACTCGAAGCTCGGGTATCCGCATCTCTATCGCACTTTCAATACTCGAGTAACAGGGAAGCAGGTATGCGGACGTCGAGTTTCGATTTTCGTGGTAGCGCCGCAGAAGTGGTCATAGCAACTCCTAAACAACACAAGATAAGCCCATCGTGTTTGTGCTCATTAGAATCCTCTCAATGCGTACTTGAAGACTGTGCAAAAGTATTATCCTCCTAGCGTCTTCCCTGGTCGCATCCTAAAAATCCCGGTAGTTCACCTAGGCACCTATTCCCATGATTTGGCGTACATACATAATTTAAGACCGGCCCTAAAAAGATCAATTAAATTGCACATAATTAAGAATTTGGTTAGTATTGAAGATTGCGCAATGATTGAACAAACGTTTGAGCAAGTTGAATTTTTATTGTACCATATTTTTTTATTGTACCGTCTAGGAACAGTACTGCACAATATTATGAAGGCAGCGGCAGACGCATCAAAGTTATTGCGTGAAATATTGATCGTTCGATCACAAGGGCTAGTTCAATTATATTGTGCAAAGTTATTGTAGGTCTAGCGCCGGCCTAAGGAATACGATATGCCTTCTTACATAATAGTACAGTCGACAAATGCTTGTACCAAAGAGATTTTTTTTTACCAAACGTCAAAAAAAAACGAGAGAGCGAGCGAAGCGAATGGAGTTATCCGTTTCAACTTGCGCCAAAATTCCTTCGCATGTACGGATGTGCCGCTGTCCGGGTATCCGGCTGTATCCGGCTGTTTTACCGAAATAAACCGTTACGATCGCGTTTGCGTTTTACCCTTGCGTTTAGCTGTCAAATCCCATACAAATTAAGGGTTAAACGCGAACGCGGTCGTAACGTTTTGTTTCGGTAAAACTTATACTCGAGCCTCGGATTTGACAGCTAGACGCAAACGCGGTCGTAACGTTTTGTTTCGGTAAAACTTATACTCGAGCCTCGGATTTGACAGCTAGACGCAAACGCGATCGTAACGTTTTGTTTCGGTAAAACTTATACTCGAGCCTCGGATTTGACAGCTAGACGCAAACGCGATCGTAACGTTTTGTTTCGGTAAAACTTATACTCGAGCCTCGGATTTGACAGCTAGACGCAAACGCGATCGTAACGTTTTGTTTCGGTAAAACTTATACTCGAGCCTCGGATTTGACAGCTAGACGCAAACGCGATCGTAACGTTTTGTTTTGGTAAAACTTATACTCGAGCCTCGGATTTGACAGCTAGACGCAAACGCGATCGTAACGTTTTGTTTTGGTAAAACTTATACTCGAGCCTCGGATTTGACAGCTAGACGCAAACGCGATCGTAACGTTTTGTTTTGGTAAAACTTATACTCGAGCCTCGGATTTGACAGCTAGACGCAAACGCGGTCGTAACGTTTTGTTTCGGTAACTCTTATACTAGAGCAGGTCACTTTTCTCAGCCGATTTTCGTGAAATTTTGTGAGCAGGTTCGATAAATATATATATATGTATAGGTTTTTTTTGTGTTGCCAGTCCTAGAGTTCAAATGGTCACTAGTTAATATTTCCAAATCCAAACTATCCCTACCCGGAAAGGTCATCGACCCCTTGATTGGTGGAATTGTCTAAGGGCCCCAACATGTGTTGGCCCCATTGACAAGCGTCCTTAATTTGTACTATTCATAGGCGGTGCGTTTGTTTTATTAAAACTAGCTTCCCCCCGCGGCTTCGCCCGCATGCCGATGTTGGGAGTCTCAACTGTTTTGGCATATTAATTAAGTTATACATATGCTTACCTGCAAGAATATTGTAATAAATAAATTGAATTGAATATTACCGATAACAAAGATTACAATTTAAATTATTTTTTATTCAGGTCCCGAGTTAAATTCGAATCCTGGATCTTTTGATAATAATAATACACTTTTTTGTGCCCCAAAGAGAAAAAAACTGTAACAAACAAAAAAGCAGCGCAACTCAACTAATTCAAGTTGTTATACTTGTAATTAAGTATTTAGGAAAGAAATGCATTTTGTAAAAATAAATTAAATTAATATTCTACAAATATTCATTATCCAGTTACTTTACTACTTACCAGCCCTAACATCACCTCCATACGAATTTTTATAAAGCCGCGTGTACACTCGCGACACGTCAAGTTAATAGAATTATAGCTTAATGAGCAAGGCGAATGACCTTTGGAGAGAATTTTGCAACCGCGGTCGCCTGGCGCTCTTGTCTTTAGTCGTGTTAGGGTTGACACTTTTTTCGTACGCGTTTTTTTTTCATTATTTAAATATATTTTTTGTTCCACTACGATGAAAAACCAACTTACGGCCTGCCTGATCGTAAGACGGCACCTAGCCCAGGGATACTTACGACTTCAGTGGAGTCACAATAAAAAAAAATTGTTTCTAGAAGGTAGTTAACGATGTGTAAAAATTTCATTTTCGCTGTGTTCATTTACGTATCATTATTAATCTTATCAAGACAAAAAAAAACAATAATAATTTTAAAAAATCTGAAAATGTTTGACACCGTTTTACTTCCTCAACTCATCATTGTAATCATTCATCTTTAATTTATCCTAATACTATTTAACGACTATTTCTCTTAGATACCAAAAATCGATTAATTTATTAAGACCGCACGCATAAACAACTAACAATAAAGATAACTGCACCTCATAACTAACACTGTCTAAGAAATCAATTCAAATAAATGTCTCTTTATCAATTCATTTCAACAGTAAGTTGGTCAGACCAGTCAACATCGATAATGCTATCACAAAACAGGTCAACGAAGTCACCGTTTATCGACAAAATCACACGAGATCACAAAACAATCAACAGCCGATCGAGGCAATTATCCCATTTAATCCAACACAAACCCTACTATCCTCGTACGCGAAAAAATACCTAATCCACCCACTTAACGAACTAAGCCGCCATATTTAAGTAACCTACTTAAAGGTCTTAGTAAAAATGCGGCGTGTCCCGTTATTTTCCATTAAGGGTGTTGACAACCCTGCCGTTCAATATCTCGAGAGCTTTCATCGGCTCTTACAAATCGCTTACGCCCCCCCTCGCCCCTCCCCGCGCGTGCCTGAGTAGAGAATGTTGCCAGCTCGAGCAGTTTTAAGGGAAACTTATGGGGTTGCCAGTCGGCTCGGCTGTGTTTTATGTTATGACGTGCGCCGATGTTCTTTTGTTTCACGGTGTGCGCCCATGCGGTCCGTATCAAGTTGAGAGCTGGAGGTAGCGAGTTTGGATGGAAATACGTATCGAGGATATACTGTCTACTCGTGTACCGTATTGCAAAGAGATAAGGTCGAGGATCGGTCTGTTAAATGTGTTCTTGTTTGTATTATGTCGACTAGGCTAAAGATGATTATCGAACGATAATGTATACATTTCGTGTGTTCATCGCTTAGCCAAAAAGCAGTCTTCTGTCGTTTTTTTTCTGGAGCCCATTTCACGAAGCTACACGTTACAATTTGCCATGTGTTACCACCACAGGTCAAATGGCCAGTCGTTAGACTTGTAACATAGGAGTGTAGACACTAAATAAAATAATGAATAAAGATGTATTTTCTTGAAAAAGGGTTAAGAATGTCTAATGGAGAAAAACACAACGCAAGAGGTATTCAATAATCACAAAGTTATAAGTATCCAAAGTTTTAAGAGGGGGTATGTTATGTCCCTTTTTCGCAAAACGCACCTTCATGTGAAACTATTCTCATTTACTATTTCGCTCGGGGATCGTGACGTCAGGGTCTTCTAGCGGTTTCTCTCTGTAAGAAGCAACATTAAGACGGTTATAGCTTCATCATATTTTGAGATTTTCGAATGGGATTATCGTCTCTAGGCATATTTTTTTTCCTTCTTTCTTTTGGAGTTATTAATAAATTTTGAGTCTACACCTGTAATTCGTATAGTTATTTTGTAACATGGTATCCTTACAATCGATTATGGAGAATCTTGATGGTGGCGCAATTTTTTCTGATGAGAATTTCGTATGTTTATGAGTTTATGCATTTCAAATATCACGAGAGCTTTCATCGGCTCTTACAAATCGAATCACAAAAATCACAAATCACATTGCCATATCGCGGATGGCGCAGGACCGGTCACGTTGACAGTCTTTGGGGGAGGCCTCAGTCCAGCAGTGTACGTCTTTTGACTGATATGAAGATGATGACGGCAAACAAGCATACTACGGCCTAATATAATCGAAAAACGTAATCTACCTATAGAAATTTGCAAACACGTTAGGTACTGACTGACCGACTCATATTTTCATAAAACGGTAGGTACCTACTCATGTCAATGATAAGTGATGGAATAATACTTGTATTTGTGACATTGTAATTGAATTCATTATTTGGCGCAAGTCATTTTTATCATTATGTATACCTATAAACACGATTTTCCTTAATTTATAAGCTAATGCTATCGTTAGGCACATTAACTTTCATTTGTTTTCGGACTTTCGTGATTTTACGGTAAGAAAGAGAGAAAGATACATTTATTCATAAACACACATGATACACATATTAAATAATAAAATAAACAAGCTGTAAGGTCGCCAGAGCTCCCGAGGATGCTTGAGAGCGAGTGAATTTGTTCCTTCAGCTGTCGACACGGCGAATCCTCAAAGGTATCAAGGGTCGGCAACGCCCATGCTACTCCTTTGGAGTTGCATGCGTCTATAGGCTGCGGTGTCCGCTTACCATCAGGCGGGCCGTACGCTTGTATGCCACCGTCGTTGTATATAAAAAAACAAACAAGGAAAGCAAATAAAACATGGAAAAAGTGTGTCTCGGCGGTAGAGAACCGGACACTGGCTCATTACATTATGCTGAGGTGTCAGATGCCTACAGCGCTGATTTTCAGCCAGCACAGTTTCGTAAAATAGAAACAAAAGCGTCAGTTTGATAAGGAAGTTTGACGAGCAAAATATGTTTCAAGCGAATGCTTCGTAGTCAGCAGATGGAAGAAGAATTTGCATCGCATCCATCGTCTAATACGAGTATATATTGGTGTATGTATAATTATATATATCTAGGATTATGTTTTAATAAGTCTGTACTGTACTACGCTCTAAACGTTGAACACTGCACCAATTTAAGTGTCTCTGTTTGGCTTGGTTAACTGGTAGATAATGGCATTTGTGCAATAAAGTTTAAATAAATAAATAAGGTTATTGAGAGGCTTCGTGTTGTTATTTTCATCAAAAAAGTATGGTTTCGATATTCTTGAAAACACAGCTTATTAAAATCTCGCTCATATTCGAAGGAGCCCGACTGGGGAAGTACCTTCACCTTACAGAATATCGCAGCCGTAACATTTACTTGATGTGAAGGCATGTGTTGTGTGTATGGTCTAGAGCTCCCGTGGATGCATTGTGTTGATATTAACTTGACATTGATAAATCTTCATATGTCGTTTGCAGTCAACACCACGAATTCGAAATATTTAGATATAAGGCAGACTTCCCGACCATAGTTAATAACGGTGTCTGCAAACCATCAAGTAGACCGTATGCGTGTTTTCCACTGCGATTTTATAAAATAATACCTAAAGTAATCACACATGGGAAAGAGCGCAGCGTCACATATTGACATGGATTGCAGATTTAAATAATGAACAAGTAGTCCAGTCAATGAACTGACAACTTGTATGGAAAAAATGTCAATTTTGGAAATAATTTATAATAACTTCTTTTTGATGTGTAACGGATATATTATCAATTAAATAGTTACCCAGCGACAGAATCCGACAAAATTTCAGACATCAAAAAAATTATAAATTAACTAGCTTCTAAAAAGTCAGAAAAAATATTAATAAACATGTTTGTCTTTATTTTGGTTCATTTACATTTGCTCTATAATATTCAATATAAATCGTACAAAAAAACACAATGCATGCTTCATTTATAGCTACATAATTACTTCCGGGTGGAAAGTTTGCCGGATTCTTGAATAAATCATCTTAGAATAAAATTTTAAAATGAAATCAACAAAAAAAACGCTATTATAAATTAATGTTTTTCAAAACCGTATTTTGCCTGGAGTAAAGTAACGACTAGGATCAATTAATTCCCTCCAATGGATGAAACTTAAAAAAGTGCAATTACTCTATACGAGTTTGTCTTGACATATACATACGTGACATAAGAGTATGTAGTTTTAAATAGTCGTATAAAGCGTGGTTTATTCGACTATTTAAAACTAAACAGAAGAATAGGTGCGCTGAAATATCGAAGGTATTGTTCAGAAAATATAGAATGTCCCAACAAAAGAGTATGGTGACAAAGTAATTTTCTAAAGTGGTCCCGCCCTCTTCAATAGGCACATCTGTTTTATCTTCGGTCAGTTTGTTTTGTGCTGGCAATATAGCAATGGGTTGAGCCGTAAGAACAGAGTTAAAGGGAAATGAAATAAGTCTGTAGACGAACTTTAGAGGAACTGTGATGTCATCATTTTATGGCCGCTCCACACAATGGGCCATCCTGACCCACCATATACAGGACGCGGCTATGCGGTAGAACGAGACATTAATATGTCTTACTCCCTTTAACGCATAGTTGCGTCCTCTATGATTGGTCAGGATGGCCCATTGTGTGGAGCGGCCATTACACGCCAAATGTGGGCAGTTTTACATGGGACTTTGCACCTGTTATGAATGTCATCTTTGTTGATTTTCAAGTTACACTTTGTTATTAAGATTCGCGTATCGATATAAATACGTCGAGTGATACTCGACCTTAATGCGAGTTCACTCATTAAGGTCGATACGAGTCATATATGTAGATCCCTTTGAATTTTTAACATCCATATTTAGCCAAATGTTATTTCGGAATTTTGTAATAAGTATGATGCATGTATATTGTACGGCGTAAACAGGACACCAAATAAGGGCCTTACTGGAAGAGTACCTATTATAAGTATATATCACTTTTACGCGGCCAAATGCTAGGAGTCAATACTTTTCCCCTTTAATCCCAAATCTTCCAATGTTTAATGTTACTTGATCGACATTTCGAGTAGGCCGTTTAAATATAACGTCCAACCTCATTCCCGTCGCAATGCTGCCACGCTTCGAGACAAAATGAGTGTTGCCACATTAATCCTATTTAGACAATAATAGGGTATGAAGCGACGAGTTCCGGTTCCAATGGCGGCGATGGCGCGTAATGTTATTTTTTAAATCCACTTTGAGTAGGGTCAAAGTCTATTATGCCATGACAGATATGGGTTGTGATTTTGCGAGCTTCGATGTATGGAGAAATAATGTTAATACGTTTTGTGTTACGTGAATTGCGTTATATTGACTGTAGCAGGTATTTATCTATTTGTGTTGTTGTTATAAATAGGTCACAATGCTCTGAGAGAAATGTATAGTGCTATTTACATTCATGCAAAGCCAATAACAGAAAATAAGATAAGAATATTAAGTTGAGGGTGTTTGAGTTTGACCGAACATCGATTTAAACGAAATAAAAAAACATGTGAATATCAAAATTAAAGAAATAACAGAATCGCAAAACGTACCTATGTTTTCCTAACCAATGACAACTGCTACATCCACAAAGCGTTCGGAAACGGTTAATTTGCATAATCCCACGCAAAACCCAGTACTCAAAGTTTTAAAAAATAACAAAACACGGTGAATTTTGATAGAAAACACTCCGAACAAGCTATAATCCTCCAATTTAGTGAGCAAACAGCGCTGTTTACCCACCTCGGGGGTGCTTCGTGAATTTCCCGGGTTTTCTTTCGGCGGAACGACTTAATAGATAGGTTATTCGAAGCTATCGGTAGTGCTATCCGTAACTAAAACAGTTTAATCAAATCCACGTTTCTTTTAATTGCAAAGGTAAACACATGATTTACTGTAAGATAATATATCGTGATTGCTCTGATTGTGTCCTTATTCCTTTAAGATCCTACCATAAGACCACTACTATACTAGCAAAAACTATTTTTGTCAAAAACTTTTATACGACCAAAATCTTGGATTCCTGTGTTAACATCCCATGTAAATTTTCACAGTTATGTCGCTTATCAAGTTATCATGGTTAAATAGTATTCTAATGTTTTGCCTACAGCAGTAATACTGTAAACTGTAAAGGGTTGTTTTTGCTCGAACATCAACATTACAGTAAGAGTGCGACATAAATCTACCCTAACCCTTCAAATGCCGACATAGTTCTCTTAAACAAAACGTCCTGCAGTTACGAGCGGAGCCGCAATTAACACTAGCTCTTCCAGCTGATTGGTCGAATTGACCCCGTGCGGGGAACATACGGCTGCGAAGTTTGGACAATGGTTCAACCAATTGGGCATCGCAATGTTGACAAACTCGGCAAAGATTTTGGGCGCAATGTTAACGCCTTAACCTCAAAATAAGTCTGTTTTAGCAGCCTATAATAAATGTGAAAGTTTGGGTGGAAAAAATTATTATTCAAGTGAAAGATGTGGTTGCATACAACTTACTCATAAATATGTATGCCCCATGGCTTATGTCGGCGGATTAAGGTTTTGGTACTTACTATGAGTGGATTAAATCGATACATATTTTTGCACAGATCCATACTATACTATACTATCCATACTAATATTATAAATGCGAAAGTGTGTCTGTCTGTCTGTTAACTCTTCACGCTTAAGCCGCTGAACCGATTTAGGTGAAATTTGGTATATAGATAGTTTGAGTCCGGGGAAGGACATAGGATAGTGTTTATCCCCGAAATTATCCCCTAAGGGGGTGAAAGGGGGGCTGAATGTTTGTATGGAGCTGCGATATAAACGAGTTCCACGCGGACGGAGTCGCGGGCAGAAGCTAGTAGTTTATAACAGCAATTAAAACAGGAAACGTTTTCCCGGTCCCGGATATCTTAAGAAGAAAATTGAGGGTAGAAGTTCGTACGGGACTTAGGGTTGGCTCGGACGATCTGGGTTACATCATCAACATCCATGGCCACGGGACAACTTCCCGAGTGAGTGACATCCGAAATTTCGGGAGACCTCAGAGAAGTAAATAAATAAGTAATTATATATCCCATTAAGTCCCGCTAGGAAATCATGTTGAGAGACACGCCCTGCAAAAGTAAATCTACGAATTGTCTGCTTTATTTCAGTACTACACACGTTCTCAACATGAATTATGTTGCTTTCCTCTGTCACAAGGTTTGTCAGATTACACACTGTCTCGTAAACCGCGTCTCAGTGTCCGACATATGTCGACACGCCCTTTCTTTGTCAAGTTGTTATGTAACGTAGAGGCGTAGACCTTATTCATGATATCATGATTTGGCGTGACTATCTATTATATTTTTTAGAAGTTACATAAGTGGTGGTGGTGGTAAAGTCACCAGCAATAACATCTGCCACAACATAGCACGCAAGCAAGTTATCTGACACGACTCTTTGTCTAATGCCATAAGGACGTGTCAGATTTTTTTGCCGGGTTTGATACGGCAGATATTGATGCCGGTGAGTGAGCTGTGTTACAATGTACAGGTCCCGGCAAATAACTTGCGCAACACGGGACAAAGTGGGGGGGACAGCTCGCACGTACAATTCGCCCTGCGAACTGCCCCTCCCCTTCGTCCCGCAATGCGCAAGTTATTTGCCGGCTACTGTACCACCCTTAGTACTTCGTGCGCATGTGTTGGCTTCAACTAAATATTTTGGTGAGGTAGACAATTACAAACCGAACTTTGGAACACATTTACCAAATAACCAGTGATTCTAGAAACGGCAATGTAAGCACAGCAAAAATAAAACAGCTGCCTCCATTACGGTTACGTTGACTCATTATATAAATAAAACAATGGGCTGAAAACTATGAATAATCTAGTCATGACCAATGCGTATTCCAAACAACGCAGGCAGAGGCCTGAAGGGCGAACATGTAACTTTTTCGTACGCTCGTTGGGACAACTCAACTGTCATTTTCCCATACGAAAAGTGACATTTAGATCTTCAAGCAGGTCGATCACGAAACGCATTGTACGTACGTTAGGTTGATCTAAATGTCAATTTTTATATGGAAAAATGACAGTTGGACCTACCTGACGCGCGTTCAAAACGTTACGTGAATAACCCTCTGCATGACGTACGTATAGTCGAGGAATGAATAGGTTGACCACTTTTCGGCCTTATTTCAAAGCTATTAAGATCCAAAAGTTCTGCGACTGTACAATGCGTTACGTGATCGACCTGAGGGGGGTAATCACGTAACGCTTGGACCGCGTTAGTAGGTACAATGCAACTGTCCTGCAGGTCGATCACGCATTGTACGTACGTTAGGTAGATGTAAATGTCATTTTTTATATGGAAAAATGACAGTTGGACTGTCCTAACGCGCGTTCAAAACTTTACATGTTTACCCCTCTGCTGGCATAACACCCGAAAGTCCAGTCTATGTCATGTGAAATAATTTATGACATCGGATGAGTAATTCCAGAGATTACCACCTTCATACTAACTATACAAACGCTCAAAGCTACAAACTATCAAACTTTACCTCAGATATTTATAATATAAGCATAGACCAGAATTCTCTTACCTCGTCCCTCGTAACCGTGTGTCCCCAAGTAATTCCAAATTGTAACGGATGAGGGCCTCGTAAACTTTAAATCTAGTTACTATTTCATTAAACCGAATGCTCCCAACTACATTGGCTGTTAGTACATAATTGCTTTTCTTTTACAGGTATGCAGTGCCTTTTCGGACACACGATTCTAGCTTAAAAGGACTTTGAAGCTTAGAGTGCAAGGTATGTTATAGAGTGGCAAGGTTGGGAGTTTAATTAAAAGCAAGCAACTTAGAATAGTTGGAGTCTTTTGCGACGGTATTGCGTTGCGTGAAACGTGCCATTTGTCTGCTTCGTTCGTTTAAAGTGAAGCTTTGTTTAAATAAGGTTTCAGTATGGACTATTGTCGAACTTTTAGTGTTTTTTAATGTGTCCCTTTTCATTAGAATTGGTTCTGAGTCAAGTGAGTGATTTTCGAGCAGAGGGTCGTGGGGTCGATTATTGGCATGATCTTATACAGTGGCTTACACATCTGTGTCGATACAGAATTTAAAATATCTGAACACTTTGCCTTTGCCAATAAGTCGTGTTCAAATGTTTCGTTTGAAATGCATCCTACATGAACCAATTTAACTACAACAATGTTAAACTGTCATTATCCTTTCACCCAATTGCCTGCATTTGCACTCATGCATGTAAGCAAACAAAAATATAATCTTATTCGCAGTTCATGCAGGTATATACAAATATCCACCTTATCCAATTGACATAAGGCCGAAAAACTTAAACCCCGATTACGACTTATCATCACAAAAACCTCATACCTACCACGTTTTCCCTATTAATATATGTCATTTTGGTTCTAAAGGCCCAATAATGTATCTATCAATGCGCAGGAGTTCACACGAGGCCCAAATTAAAAACGCATCAGAAACATATTACACTAACACCTTACCAGTTACCACCCGCACGGAACAATGAACTTAGCACACGATAATCAACCTTAAAACTATGCGTATAAGATCACATGTACTATACATTTCACGACTTTAAAAATTGAGTCTTATTTTACATGTGCTAAGATTGGGTTTTCTGTGAGTGGCACCTGTACTAAAAACGTGATACTTCACGGTGTGTTTGAAATTGAGCTTTATTATAATCGAGTAAGGCTGATTTTAAAATGCATGGGAGCGTAGGAAGTGATCCCGGCAATACAGGTTTTTAAAGAGCTATTCAAAACTGGTCGTGTTTTGTTTCAGTTTCGGTTTTGGATACAAAGGACGTGGGCCTTTTTGGAACGTTGTTGGAGTGAATTTATTAAAAATCAACCCTTTGTATTTATGAATAGGGTTGACATTTATTTAAGCTATGTATACAGTGTACCTATTTCTACACGCGCTTTTCTCTTGGTAGAAGTGTGAAGATATTATAACTAATTTGATAAGTATTACTTTCCTTAGAAATACTTATGTATAATAATGTCAACCAAAAGCGTTAGTACGAGGGCTGCTACTTATGTATCCGGAATCCAGGATTCCAACTTTCTTAAACACAATTTTTGACCTCCATGGTAAAATTTGAACTTTCTTTTAATACTGGCCGCTATATCTTTTTTTCTTGAGTACGCTAGTCTTTTGTTTTTGGCGGGTTTAAATTGTTATCTCGTTGCAAGAATGGAACTTACTCGTGAAAATATTCGTGCTATGATTTATTACGATTTCGGCGTGGCTTAACGCAACAACAATGCATAGATGCGGTCGACGCGTTCAAACAACACGTTTTGGAGATACCTCAATCATTATAGTGGCAAAAGTGCTTTAAAAATTGGTTTACACGTATGCAAAAGTGCATCGATCATCACGGAGAATATTTTGAAAAACAATAAAACTATATTTAGTAATGTACGTTTGATTATTTGTTCTATTCCGGATACATAAATAGCAGCCCTCGTAGGTAAGTCGGTATACTTAAAAGGTCGAAAATGAGCAGGTGGCTTCTCTGAAGTTACAAGCATCTCTAGGCTACGGTGACAAAATTAGAGGACCAGACGCCGTTTAGCACTATCGTGCTATAAAAGTGCCCTAATCAGGACTCGAACCCGTTGCGCTTGGCAGGCCGTTCTGGCAATTACACAGGTCCCCGTTACGTCTACCTTCATAAATCTATTCAGAACTCCATAATAAGGCGAAATTTTATATTAGCTCCACTAATTTGGTCACTTTTTATGATCATTGCATCGTTATTTTAAATAGAACCTTACACCGCAGGTAATAACGTGGATTATACTTTGAACACTTTAGTTTTATAGGGCTGTAAAAGAATAAGGTGGAAAAAGTTTGACGCAACAATTTTGATTTTACAATACACGGGTGTTGTTATGATTTCAATGTTGCAGTAACTTTAACTCGGGTTGTATTCAAGGTATTTTTAATGACGTGACCTGGCAGTGCCGTCCCATTTTTTTAAATGCTTCAGTGCGGGCGTAGCATGAACATTTTATCACTTTAAATCGCTCTCGATAAGACATCCATCTCGAACATTTTATCACTTATCGCTGTCGATAAGACATCCATCTCGTTCTGATGAGTACGCGAGTGCGAGAGTGACGGACGTCTTATTCACAACGACGAGTGATATAAGATTCTGTTAAAAAGAATATTTTAAATAAATAAATAAATAAATAAATATTAGGGGACAATCTTACACAACCGACCTAGTCCCAAAAGCTTGTGCTACGGGTACTATACGCCGATAAACATACCTACTTATATAGATAAATACATACTTCAATACATAGAGAAGATCCATGACTCAGGAACAAATATTCGTGCTCATCACACAAATAAATGCCCTTACCGGGATTCGACCCCAGGACCTCTTGCTTTGTAGGCAGGGTCACTATTACCAACTAGGCTAAAGCGGTCGTCATTTTGGTACAAGCTTTTATTGACAACTGTACTTTTCTGTATACCGTCATCAACTATTGAGAGATCACGAACATCAAGACCGAGACGATTCTAACGAGCCCAAACTCAACGGGGTTACCCCAAGGGGGTTAAGGCGATGCCTTGATTTGAGTCGAACACGCCCCCTAGACAGAGACACGCTGATGCCTTCCGCGCACGAGGAAAAGAGATGTAACACTCTTCGGGAATGGCTTTTTTGGACAAATTTCGATAAATACCTAACTTAGAGACGTTTTAATTACATGAAGTGAGATATTAGATGAGATAAAATACTATAGTACTAACTTGATTGTGTCGTAAAATAATGTATCGTTTGTGTAGGCTGAGTAAAAAAAGGAAAATACAGACCCAACTTTGGTTTTTTTTTCAATCGAGGAAATTTTAAGCAATCATGAATCGATAAAATCAGATAAACAATCATATAGTCAAGAATCATATATCTCAAAATCAGACCTTATTGTTTCTTGATCTAGTCAGAACGGCGTTTCAAAGCACGCGATAATTTCCAATGCACCGCCTTAAAGCTTGTACGCAGCTACGATATAAACGGGTTCCACGCGGACGGAGTCGCGGGCAGAAGCTAGCAGGCTACATATATGTTATCCCGCGAGTTGGCCTGCGTTCGTTACAATATGCAGGCGAAGCTAGTAAGTTTATGTAAAAGCAGAAATAGGCAAAATGTATCACCTCATACATTCCGTTTTACAAACTCACTGTCATAATGAAAACCTGGATAAATTGGAAACACGTCACCAGCATTACAATGTAATGCGCCGTAAGATCTTGTCAAGTGGGTCGTATATATTCAGGGGCGCTTCGGGGATGGGGCAAATTGGATCTAGAACCTAGGTATGGTCAGCTAAAATCGTGTATGCGATTTTGCATCTTACTGCCTGGTCATAAGTTCGAAAGTGCATGTTTTAGACCTAATTGCCTGGGTATATCTAATGGGAACATTTCACTTAAAACTACGTTCTAACTTCTAACCAACTGTTTTGGTTCTGTGATCTATAGGGCCTTGGCATCCTAAACGAGAGCACGCCACTTATCCTGATCGAAATTTAGGTTCCGCTAACCATCAGGCCGGGCCGTACGCTTGTTTGCCACCGTCGTTGTATAATAAAATAAAAAAAGTTCTGATAGTAAATTCAATGGCGTAACTTTTATTTAATTTACTTTCATGCTATTTCGTGTATCTGAAAGGAAGGGTTCTTAAAAAAGACAGGCCAGGGGAAATAAAGCTTGTGTCAATTGTGCAGAAAATATACTATGCAAAAAATATGTGGAATATGATTACTACTCTTCCATACTAATATTATAAATGGGAAAGTGTATGTGTGTTTGTTTGTCCATCGTTCACGGCAAAACGGAGCGACGAGTCGACGTGTTTTTTTAAGTTGACATAGTTGAAGGGATGGAGAGTGACTACTTTTGTCTCTTTCTAACCCCCCAGCCCAAAAATGGGTGGTAAAAGTTTGTATGGAGCTACGATATAAACGACTTCACGCGGACGGAGTCGCGGGCAGAAGCTAGTACTAATAATAAAGAGGTAGTCAGTTCTTTATACCTATACACCGCGTGAGGTGAGTAAGGAGCCAGTAAAATATACAGACTAAAAAAAATTATAAAAAAAATACAACCGAATTGAGAACCTTCTCCTTTTTTTGAAGTCTGTTAAAATTAGGTACCAACTTTTATAACGCAACTGCAACTCAAATTCAATAAGCCTAAAGTCCTATATGGTAAATATAGATATCCATTATATGTATAAGTACGCTTGCGTAAAAGGTTCGTGACTTAATGTATAGTGTGCATGAATTATGAATGTATCTTCCAGAATTTACATAATATATAGACTGGCATAATATATGACATGTCGGACATATGGAGAGTGGTCCGGAGTATCGTAAAAGCGTGGTCACATTAACATAAAGCCTAATACATGCGTTATTAAGAGAAATGGCGCTTGCTAATTGTATTTTTAACCCCCGACGCAAAGAGAGGGGTGTTATAAGTTTAACGTGTCTTTGTGTCTGTGTATCTGTGTATCCGTCTGTGGTATCGTAGCTCCCAAACGGATGGACCGATTAGAATGCGGTTTTTTTTATTCGAAAGCTAATGTGATCCCGAATGTTCTTAGCTATGTTTTATGA
The DNA here is from genome assembly GCA_947049275.1 of Epinotia bilunana. NCBI lineage: Eukaryota > Metazoa > Arthropoda > Insecta > Lepidoptera > Tortricidae > Epinotia > Epinotia bilunana. The sequence goes on along the minus strand of OX346275.1, from coordinate 6,919,115 downwards.
AAATCTGTTAAGCCGTTTTTAAAAATTTCAGGTTTTTTTAACTTTTCTTATTAATTATTAAGGGGAAGCTTGCTGTATTTTTGGCAAGTAAATAAGTTGTAATGATTTTTGGACCCCGGCCTCCTCTAGGGCACAACATACATTTTGGGAAAAAAAATGATTAAGTTTGTTATCAATGCATCTTTAAAAAAAGGCAATAAACAGAGTATACGTATACAGTAAGTGTTTCATTCAATTTTACGAGCTTCTTTAATACGAGTATCATGCATGTTGATATTATTCGTTTCTCTTATATACAATAGAACAATAATTTTTTTACATGTGAATTAAGTGATCTTTTTACGTTGCTTTTGATTAAACGAAAGCAATAACTATTAACATATTTCGAAAAAGTAAAGTACATAGTAATGTCATAATCGACACACGCTAGTGTTTAAATTAAAACGATAAATGCTGGTAAGATAAGGCTGAATATTGAAAATAATAAAATGGTACTAATTGCATTACATGTTTTTGTGTTTTTACAACACGCACACATTTGCAACGTAGTATCGGTGTGGCTAAAGGCCTCCACCCACCGAACGCGTGTCGTGCACGGCGCGTGTGCTGCGCGGGCCCGCGCAAGTTGTAAAAAATTGAAACTACACTTCAAACACACATCGAACGCGGTCCGAACGCGGGCCCGCGGCGCTAAAGTTACAACTCGGCAGCGCGGCCGCGTGTCGTGCGCGTCGCGTGTCAAGCGCAGGCCCGCGCGGGCCCGCGCAACTGCTGTGCGTCTGCTGCGCGGCAGCTGCCCGGCAAGCTGCGCAGCTGCCGCGCTGCTGAGTGTGATCGAGATAGTGAGATACCTATTAGATGTGTTGGTAGTGAGAGAGATATGCCGTGCTGCCCACGCGTCAGTGACGCGGCGGGCCCGCGCGTTCCCGCGCAGCTGCCACGCTGCTAAGTGTGATAGAGATAGTAAGATACATATCAAATGTGTTGGTAGTGAGAGAGACATGACGCGGCAGGCCCGCGCGGGCCCGTGCGGGCCCTCGCTGCACACGCGTTGCTACACGCCGCCCGCTTGCGGTGTAAATATACCGCTTCAACCGCGCCCGACACGCGCCGCGCACGCCACGCGTTCGGTGGGTGGAGGCCTTAAGACATCCGTCACGTTCTGACTAGTAGGCGTGTACGCATCTATCTAATGAACTATACCAACGATCGAGTTAACGATTGCGAGTATAGTAAACGTATAAGTGACTCGTGGTACAAATTCGTTTTTTAGTTCTATGAGTGACCGTCGGGGGCGGTGAATAGATTTTTCATACAAATCAAAGCAGTCGCAAGAGAGGAACGTAAACGTGAATCGGGTAATTCACATAGTAAAGGTACAGAATGACAATAATTAATAGCGAAGTGTGCGACTGTGATGAACACTTTATTTTGTTCGGTTATACGTTTCGGCTTTGATCCGGGCCCGGCACGGGCACGGAACGGTGTACGTAAAAGCACCTAAATGTATGATGACAACGTGACGCATACGACACGTCAACGCGTATAAGTACGCTGCGTTACGCGCCCGTATGGACGTTCCCTTAAGTATAGTAATAACAATAACGCAGGTGGTATTTGACTAAAGCTAAACATAAATAAACATCAAACATATTCCAAAACCAGCTGTTTACACACTGATAGTGATAAGATAAGGCACTTTGATCGCATTGTCAACAGATATATTTTCGCCATTAAAACGGGTTTTACAATAAACTTCGTTTTAAGTGGTATAGTGTTGGACGTTGAGTAATACGCTTTTAGCCGGATAAGAGCACAAATGGTAATTCTGGGTTCATGTTTGTGGAATTTATTCATCGACTCTTTAGGGTTTTCGTCAGGTTTGGTAATTCCATGACCATTAGGGGCTTATCGATTTTGGTATATATATTTTTTGCATGTTTTTGGCTATCACGTTTTTAAATCTATTCATAGTATGAGCAAATAAACTATCTTTGGCCTTTTTACTCGACTGCCCAATGAAAAGGAGTGTAAGTAATGTTTTCACTCTATGTGTGTATGTGAGATTGTTTAGTTCTTATTATACCATACAAAAAATTATATCGAACCCGAATTTTGTCAGAAATTGATCTTTAACCTATCGGCACCACTGGAAGCCACGGGATTCGAAAAGATGTCGATCCGGGAAAAAATATCAATAGAAATGCATTTGTCTGAAATTAACGAAAGTTCGCTAACTAACCTTGTCGTTAAGACAGGTAAGTCGATATTTGACCGAAAACATATAAAACGAAAAAGTATAATTGTAACTATGACATTAAAGTGTTGAATACATGTTGAATAACAATTATTATACCTATTATGTGTTTTTCGAAGTTCCTCCATTACAGAAAATAACCTTTTTCTTATGACACTATAAAAGGTAGGTACCAATACAGGTAAAAACAGGAAACACAAGTCTTAAAACTAATTACACACACGCAACGCCACGGGAAGCAACAAGTTATTATACTGAACCCTGTCATCTAATATGATACCATATACAGACAAAAACGTATTTTTAACCTGAGATATATACAAACCCAACCTACAGCTGCCTTAGAACTATCCAGTTTAAATCGAATCCCCGAATAGGTTTAGTTGTTATGAGTAGGGATCAAATTAAACTGGTGAGGTATGGGAAGGTGCTTCGAGAGAGTTCATGAACATCGCTGGTCCCTCAACCTGTTTGGAACTGTGGTAAATATTTTTTTGCCATATAAAGCCGATATAAATGTCATTTTGATAAGGCTATCTTGTAATAGTAAGTTAAAAGCGAGTGGGTTGGTGCTTTAGATATGGGTTTCGGTATTTACAATGTTTTATTCAGCATCGTTTGTTGCTTGCGAGATGGTTTTTATATAATTGATGTTTATATATTTTTTGGGCCTGTATTTAATATGAACCAATGTTAAAGTGTTGTCTATAGGAAACGTTTATTATTTAATCCTGATGATAATAATGATAATGAGCTTCTTTTGGTGTGTGTGTGTGCTAGGGATGTTACGAATATTCGCATATATGCGAATGATTCGCATCATTTTATATATTCGCATCAACATTCGCATTCGCATCAAACGATGCGAAAGTTTTGCGAATGCGAATATGTGCAAGTCGTGGCTGGTGTCGCCCACGCCGACTGCCTGCCGCCGAGACGCCAATGCACGTGATTAATTTTGACCAATAGAAATTGATTACGTACGTTGAGTTTTTAGTGTACTTCCTTAATATTCGCATTCGCATTCGCACATTCGCATTCTAAATATTCGCATTCGCCTTCGCGAATGTAATAAAACTGACATTCGTGAAATCCCTGTGTGCATTCATATTCCGTTCACTACAGTATAGATTGACAGGATGTATGAGAAGTTTGACCAGTTTCTGGGAACTGCTGGCGCCTTATTTAATGTTGATCGGTCTGTAATCGTAACTTGGTTTAACCCTCCCTAAGTTTCATGAATAAGAGGAGGAAGTGTCTATCTAGGCATACTCAGTTACTCACATGTTGTAAAGCAGTGTTTTTCAGTCTTTTTCATGCTGCGGCCCCATTTGTACAGAAAAAAATATCGCGACCCCCCACCCTACGCTGTTCAAAATACTTACAGCACTTTAACTATAAAAATATGAGTAGCCGCGACCCCCTTTAGAAGGCTTCGCGCCCCCCCTGGGGGTCGCGATCCACAGTTTGAAAAACACTGTTGTAAAGTATGTAAGCTTGTACTTACTACAGCGCAATATCATTGTAGTATCTCCTACGCTCTCTTAGAAGCTTTAAAGCTCAATACGCTCTTGGCAACGGTGCCTGAATTTGACCTGTTTGCGTGGCGATGGGTAGCCGTGCGCCGGGAATGTGTGAGATTTTGTGAGCCGATGGACAATAGGCAGTCCACCGTACACGCATAAAAATATCCAGTGTTTGTGTGCTACATTTTTATAAAGGTGTTATCATTTATCTGTACTCTAGTTAATTAGTTTCACAGGTGTAACTAACGTAATCGGAGAATTAATAAAACTCGCAGTAAACCAACTTCGCGTTCGATATCGTAAAAGCCATCCTCTAATTTTATGCATGGACGAACTTCATAATGTATGGGGAACAATTTAAATATTGCGTGGGAATTAATTTTGCACATACCCGGCAAGTTGGAGGCGCGTGAATTACGGGACGAGCTCGTAAACTTCTGTTGATCGTGTCTATACAATACAACCGATGATATCGAGCATTGACTCTTTATTACATCGAGGAATTACTGGGTTATGTGTAGTATAACATCTTGGAATGTACTAGTGCCTACCACAGACTAAGCAAATTGATGCCGATTCGCATCAGTCATGCGCAAACTTATATACTAGAGAATGTTTGCTGTAACTCAATGATTATGTGTAGTGGTGGCCGTTGATTCACCGAACTAGTTGATAAAACGTTCTTCGTTCATCAACGAACGAAACGTTTTGTTTAACAGACTCAACTAGTTGACGACTTCAACGTACAAACGTGATCGAAATGGAACGCTAAGCTAAGCATGGCAGTATAGTTGAGACCAACATTCCTTTCATTGATTCAACTCAACCGACAATCAACGTCACAACGCCCTTAACATTTTCGCCTTTACTCAAAATATACGTATCAACTCAATGCCTTTTTCCCTTCAGTTAAAGCAAAAACCTAGTTGACGAAATCAACTAGTTTTTCAACTAGTTGCCGTTTTCTAAGATAACGTTTCGTTTCGTTGAAGCGAAAACCGTCAACGTCAACCCACCACTAATTTTCGACTATGCGATTCAATGTTTTTCTAACCTCGAACACAATCTAGAATTTCGCTTTACATCATCTACAAATAAATCCCTTACGCATACCCACGTAAAACTATTTATATATATTTAACAGCAACGCGCCATTTGTATTTTTGTCCCCGATCTAAGTCACGCAACCGGCCAAGTGAGAGTCGGTTTTATTGTAAGGTTGAGATATTACCGTAGCAGATTTTTTATAAAATGGTCATTGGAATTGGAATCTTCCATCTGGGGCGTTAGAGTTGCTTTTTGAATGGGCTACTTTGATGCAATTTGGGCCACTCAAATAATTTCAAGTATACGGTCGACGTCCAAGATATTGTTAAAACTTGCACCTTGTTGCTTTGTATTACGGTGGTAAATATAGATTTACCACCGTACACGTAATATAGATTTACCACGTTACAGATCGTTGACGAATACTGTCTAGGCCATAAAAAAAATGGTAAGCAGCCGTATATAAGTTAAAATGACACTTGTCAATGGGTATATATGGTTAAAACTCAGCTTCACACATCCGAAGCTGATGTTGATGATGACCCTTAGAGTGGATTTCCCCTTTATCATTTGCCTTCGGAACCCTAATAACGAATCTTGATAACCTGGAACACAATTTCAAATATTTTAATTCAAATTTCGAATCACGATAAACAAAACACTGTACAAATGTTTCACTTCCCTTATCTTGAATTCTCGGCCAGTCCTTTTAACATGAAGGTATTAGTTTCTTTATTCTCACTTTATCAAAAGGTGAGAATCGGTTCTAGAATATTCATTATCGTATATTTTAACGTGTCGATAAGGGCGTCGTAAATTCAAATTCAATTACCTTTATGCCTTCTTGCCCTTTATTGTCAGTTCAAGTTATGACGTGAAAAAAATTAAGTCTCTTTTAACGCCGCAGAAGACGACGTAACAAATTGTGTTGATTGCTTTGCTAGTATTCATTAAGGTAATATTCAAAAGTATATGTTTTAAAATGAGTTCTGTGTTCGTAAACAATGCCTTTTGAGTGCGAGCATTTATTTGACTTCACCGTTTTGTGGTTTTTGCAAGGTCGATTTGTGTCTATTGAAATCTGGAAATTGGTTATTCTTGTTTGGAAATAAATCAGATAGCTTACGAGTACCTACTTGTTTATTTTGGTGATACGCCCGTCGCGTTCAATTCTGAGTAAGCAACATAGGCTGTCCAGTAAACAACGATGGTAGGTAATTTATAAAAATACTACATAATGAACAAAAAACTGTTATTACAACCGTGACTTTTAAAAACAAGTTCAGACAACACTTGAAAATTGCAAAACGCTCGTAATTTTGACGCTTACGCTCTCAAAGTAAAAAAGTCTGCAAGGCAAATTATTAATAGAAACACGACTACCGTACAATTGAAAAGATAATCTCTTACGAGCTATTTAAATGTCTTGTTACTGTGATACGTAAACAATCAATGATCAACTATGACGTGGCTCAACCTCTAAAAATCCACTTCAGAAAACTTCTCAAGAACTGGAAAACGTTCATAATTCCATTGAGTGCAACATAATTTCCTTTTAAAAGCGAGTCCGTAAGTCAAATTAACGTAACGCCACCGATGTTTTTCCAGCGCGGATTTATGGGAACACTTACTGTTTTCTCGTTTTAGTCGGAACACTTAAAATTTTTGCCGCCGAGGCACCACTGAGAGCGGTAATTAGACCTTGAACTGTTCCCGGATTCTAGTCAAGAATCATCATTTAATTTATAATTTTTGTTTAGCACCATCTCGATTGAAAAGATCGACACTATGATTTCGATTCGAAATTGCATACGGTATTATTGTTATAATCAAAGACCGCCTGGTGTTTTAATCTGTTAAAATATTGATGGAGGGGACGTTACGGCCTGTTTGTTAAAATACTAGCAAAGTTTTTCTTGTTCCACGTAACAAAGTAACAACTTACATCGTTTCTCACCCAATCTGGTCTTTCGTTGTATACATACCTTACTTCGCTCGACTCCCTAAGTGCAAAATCCGAACTCCAGATCGCCTTGAAAGGTTAGCGTGTGTCCTAGCTTGTGACGGGAGTTAAGAGATTTAACCAAAAGTATAAATGATTGGATACGAGTAACAGAATGGATAGCAAAAGGTAGGTGATCTAATCCTCCTAGCGTTGTTCCCGGTTGTGCCCCTAAAGGAGCCCGGGGTCCGCTTTGACACCTAATCCCAAGATTTGGCATAGGCACTAATTTTACGAAAGCGACTGCCATCTGACCTTCCAACCCAGAGGGAAAACTAGACCTTATTAGGATTAGACCGGTTTCCTCACGATGTTTTCCTTCACCGAAAAGCTAACGGTAAATATTCCGTACATAAGTTCCGAAAAACTTATTGGTACGAGCCGGGATTCGAACCCACGACCGCCGCTTGACAGCCGCATACCTGAACCACTAGGCTACCGTAGCTTCAAAAGGTAGGTGATCTAACGTAACTAAAAACATTTCAATCTTGTTCAAGGTACATTTACTATTGATATTGCTTTTTTCTTCATTTTCTATCTTAGATTGGAACTGGACAATAGGGTGGAATGAAACAAAATGATTTCCCCGGAGACCGAGAACATTAAATGTCGATTAACGGGATGGCCATAATTTGCATTCACAATTAAGAGACGGAGAGTATTGTTTATTATTTATTTGAAAGCCTTTGTTTAATTTCCCGCTGAGTCGCGCGCGACGTGACTTGGAAGCATGTAGTGCTAGCCTTCCTGGCTTGCGTATCATTGTACAGTCCTTTGTTTTTTTTTTCACTAAAAGTTATATTGACTCGAATAAAGCGAAAAATCTTTCTTTTTCTTTTACTGTCATCTAAATCGTCAAGTTTATCCCACCATCTCCATCGACTTTGGAGAGTGTAACACGATAACATTAATATTGAAAACCTGCAGATTTTCTTGGGTATTAGCAAAATATAACATGCCAAATTACGAACACGAGTCAATGAACCAGCTGTTCAGGTTTAATAATACAATGACTTATATTAAATGAGAGCTTTTGTTTTCGGCTAGCCCCGAAACAAATGCCAAAAGCTTCATGGCGTTAATAAATGGCACACGTTGAACATTACAAGGAATATGAAAGATAGATCGACATGTAAATTATTCTGTAAATACTAAGTGGTGCCGATGTGTCATTTTGAATGTTGGATTATATTTGAATAAACCTCTACGCTACTCTAATCCCCTTCAAAAAAACCCCCTTAAATTCCTCTGCTAAATAAAATGTGCTTTGTCCCTTTCTTACGAACGCAAATGTTAGTGACATATAAGGACACGAATTTTAACGCCATTTTAGCTAAAGTAGGCTGGTAGAGTGTTTATGAATACGGCCATAAACGTTTAAGTATTTTATATCCTTCACCAATTACAAGTGTCTCTATTTGGCCGTGTGGTTATGCTTAGCTAGCATATTGAGAATGGTCCGTCATTTGTATATTATTTTGTTTTGTGCAATACAGTTAAAGAAATCATGCAAACTTACCTACATGCCCCATTTTATGTCCTTGAAATATAGTTTGTGGGATGCTAACTTTCTGTCTAATTTTTTTTTTGGTGGCAAGCTTTTGTCTTCGCTTATAGTATTTTTTCACAAATAGCCGAAACGTGATAACGTAACAAACAGTTTCTTTTGCATTTTTAATATTAAAATCCTGTAAACTTTTCTTTTTTTCCAATAACTGCCAAGCTAACAGGCGTCCGTTTGTTAAGGACCTCAGTTATTCAAGGAAAGACATCTTTTTCATCTCCTCTGTTAGTGGCACCCCACCTTTTTGCAACTAGTGCTTCACACTGTTTCTCCTTTTGTGCTTGCTTTGTTCGGAAGCCAAGAAATTCTAGTGAGTCTTACGAAAGCTCTTCTTTATTTAAATATATAAATAATTATTTACGTACCCTGCTTTTACCTCATTTGTGTCATCTTGCTTTGTATTATATCAACATGTATTGTCTGCCTCATCCGAATTTTCCTCGTGATGTCATGATACCCTATTCACCACTTAACGCTAGGGTGTTTCAAGGAAGATTCTTCTGGGATTCGTCACTTGTTTTATTATGCAGTAAATGGCCTATGCGAGTAGTTACCCGATGGAATTACGTCCTTCTTCAGGTATTATATAGACTTGGCGTATTCTGCTCTGTGGCGTAAAACAATTAATCTTCGCCGACCTTTTAAATTAGGTCTATGTTAAAAGGGTTATCGCTTGCTGGACTTTTTGACAAGTTTACTCACATGTCAATCATAATTTTTAAAAGAAAGAAAGAAAGAAAGAAATGATTTTTGTGATGCGGGTGACAAATTGACGACCTTTAAGAGCGTGAATCATATAATGGCACACACAGAAACGTAATGATTGTTCCTATTTTTGTTCCGAATATAGATTTCGAATTTTCTATCCTTTAGTATGTGCATTAGACTAATGAACCCCATACATGAAAATCTAGTTAAAATATTAGGTCTTTCGTGTTGGCAACATTGCGATATTGAGTAGTAGGTAGAACCAAATTTGTGAGTATAACCAACCATTGCGTGAGGTTTTGTCTGGTGGTATACCTATACTCAACATTATTTCATCTTTCGTTCGGAACAAAAACGAGCTCTCTCCATCTAATTTTCTTCTCCATTACTGCGTTATTATTAAAATTTGAAAGTAATTTAAAAAATCATAAAAAAACTTGTAATAATGACGAACCGTAATTTATCAGTTAATTTCCCTATTCGATGCCAATTATTGTAAAACCGGGTACTTATTTAATCGACATTTAATATTCTTGGTCTCAGGGGAAATCATTTTGTTTCATAATGTGTCCCATTGTCGTGTCGGTTACCGACTCGGAAAATATCATTATGATGTTTCCTTTATTAGATAGCTTTGTGATGGCTTCATACAGATGGCTAGTTCGAGTACACTGCTTGTTTGCATTTACGTGTTTCAAAACGGTTAATCTGTATTTGATTTTCTTGTTCCGTTTTCTGGTTTCCTTTGAAATTATTTCAATTACTGTTAGGGAAACCAAGTGCGCCACTGTACCAATATCGCTCCTCGTGGCAACTCTTCCAACGCAAAAACTTGTAAATTAATAGCCACAGTATTTTGCATTGAAATACTTAATGTGTTACTTAAGGAATTCAATAAGCATCCATTTTACTCTGTTGCATAGTTTTAACGACGTACGAGACTATTACAAAAGTAGGTAATTTTCTTCACACCGTTCAAGCTAACAATTTCCCAACACCTTGCTAAATGCAGTAAAAACTAGTATCAACCAGTTCCATCAAGCAGGAACAGGGATGTAATTGTCAGTTGACAACTTGACACCATTAACCAGTCTGCGGTTGAACCAAGTCTTAACTTACAACAGGCCGATTCCAAACCAGTATAACTGAGACCTCCAATTGGGCATTGTTAATTTTTTATTTATTTAATATAAACATCTTTTCAGTAATTTGCTTAAAACTAGGATTTTGCTCCCTGAATAGCCACTCACTTGCTTGTGGAAACCACAGTTGCCAATTTCGTGAACCCCTAAACTGATGGTGGCAACTGCGGTTGCCAAGCGGAGTATTAACTTCTGTGATAAAGAAAAATTCGAAGCAATTTAGGCTACCTTTTTTAAAATCCGAAATCAAGTGAGCGGATAGTTTACATGTCTTACACATTTACTTCAAGATTAGCAGCGCTCCTCCTTACAATGTTACATGTAAAAGGAACAGTGTTCAACACATGCTGTTTAGAATCTAGGGGTCTGAGATGATTGGTAGATACTTTTGTGAATAACTACAACACAGCATTTAATTCAATCGATGTAATGCCCCACAAAAACTGGTCTGAAGTGTGAATTTAAACCGTGTTAATTGTTTTTCGCAATACTATTTGCAACTCTGTAACTTAACGGTTGACCGAACTAGTTTAACGGCCAGTTTCTATGGAAAAGTAATGCTTTTTACTATTGCTGAGGTACTAAAGGGAATGGATGACGGGGTTTTATGATCATAGCCGTATTAAACGTCAATTTAACATTCTTTATGTCTGAAAGTGATAATGTGGCTAAAAACATTCTTATTTTCTGTAACGCGATACTTAGCTAATCCATATTAAAATTATAAATGCGAAGGTCTGTTACCTCTTCACGCTTATACAGCTGAACCGATGTGGATGTTTGTTCTAGAGATTGTTTGAGTCCCGGCGAAAGACATAGGATAGTTTTTATGCCGGAAATTATCCCCGAAGGGATTGAAATGGGAGGTGAAAGTTTGTATGGACCTACGATGTAAACGAGTTCCATGCGGATGGAGTCGCGGGCAGTAGCTAGTAATTAATATATTCAGTTGATATTTCACGTCAAGCACTGTTGAATCTAGAGAGAGTTCACCATGAATTAACCAAGGTTAGTCTCCAATATGTACATTAAAGCAAAATGCCTGCTTCATATTTTTCACTAGCAATTCCTTAGAACACAGAGCCAGTGTAATGTCCTGTAATACGCCAATTTTCTCCACTTAAAACTAAAATCTTTCCAAACACTAGTTGGCAACGGTTGGTGTTCGCAAATTGAACTTCTACCAACTTCGGAATTACTCGTTATGATTTACTGAACTGCATTAGCTCTTTAGGTAAAGTGAACGTAACGTTATGTTTAAAAGCATTTTCGTGCTTGCTTGTACGAACAAGCACCACAGCTTGATTATTGTGTCTTAAATCTGTAGATATGGTCTGTTAGGAGCAAAATTCTGGAGATAATTTGACTCTTGCACACAGCGACGTTAGTAATGGTTCTAATCAGAGCCTCGTTTTACAAGTATCAATTTAAATTTAATCCCTTCTCAATATTAATGGCTCTCGCTCGCACACACTTGGTTATGCATTGATGTAAAAGGGAGCGCAAAAACCATTCTGGAATTTGGTACCAGGCCCGCCATTCCAGCTGTCTTATTAGCAGCAGAGAACGTGCCAGGGATAGCGCTTTTCTTTCATATCTCTGTCATTCTAATTTGTAAAGAAAGAGACATGAAAGTGGAGATACCTGTATGACATGTCGCTGCTTTCGAATGGCTTTTTTGTTACTACGATGGTGGCAAACAAATACGACAGACCGTATCTTGTGACTTCAGAAGAATCATAATCACGTTGCTGACCCCTTTATTAATTAGAGGAATCTTAGTGATGACAGCTAGAAACGACTGCATGCGTTCCTCGCTCTGAAAACTCTGTCGGTAGCTATGGCCTGTGATGATGGGATGGCTGATGCAGATCAGCTGAATCATTCGACTCCTACACATTCTGAAGTTTTGAAGCACCTGAATTTTGGGTTTAAAAACTCACGCAACTTAATTGCACAAAGAATTAACGGACGCAAACAATCTATTTACAAGTTGCTGGTTCCAAGACGGATGGGCCCGTTCCCGTCTAATAGCGACCGAAGTTTCCCCCAACTATTTCCCTGGGGTTGTGTTTCGGTCATTTACTTCCTCAGTTTCCTTGGTACGTTTTCCTTGAGAATTCGGATTAGCTACGCTTTAGGGGGTTAATGATAGGTTTGGTTTGAAAGCGAGAGCTGGAAGGCACCTTTACGTGCATCTCGTTTAAAGAGTTAAAGACTAAGGCCTTGCAACTGACGATATCGTTCAATTCCTCTCCATTTTGATTTAGGCGCAGTTCTATATGCGCTAACTCCAGAGACAACATGCATGCATGAACCAAGATATAGACATATAATTTTAAATAATTATGATAGATTTAATTTTCTTTCCTTATATTTGCCTAACAATATATCTACGAATTTCCGTTTCGATGTTGTCAGAATCCTTTCTTATATTTTTTGTAGATGTAGTTTCACAATTCAATGAATATTCAATATCCTCAAGTCCGATCAATAAATAACATTATCTGAAATATTAACAACGTTTAAATGAACTTTAATCATCAAATTGTGTTACCTAGCGCGTTATTATCAGAATTGTAGGTTTGATATTTGCCATTCCCAACATACACTTAGCTAAGATACTTAAGAAGATCTTAAGTGGAATTAATGCCATTAAATATTTAACGTACTTACTCTAGATAATAAAGCGGGTCATAAAAGAGCTATGAAACGAATCATGAATACAGTACCTACTAGATTATTAGAGAATTCAAGATTATGGTAGTCTTATTTCTCGGTACTCTTTTCTTTTAGTCCGTACTTAAACAGCCGTCAAATGTAGTAGCTTCAGTTACCGAGGTCCTTGGCAACCGCTACTTGGTCCACTAGACCAAAAAGAGACGTAACTGACCAGTTATTTGCACAAAGACGCGCTATTTTGTCCCCTAGACCAAAAAGAGACGTAGCTGATCATATATTTGCACACAGACGCGCTGTTTTGTGTCCTTACGACCAAATTTGGTTACTGCTTACAATCTTCGGGCGTACCCGTAAATTAAGCGTGAATAAAACCAAATTTCTCATAAAAAGAGAACGACCCTGAAGCATTTATTTCGCTATAAACATCAACTAGTGCAATAAACAATTGCCCAGAGATCCCATAAAAGGTTCCATAAACCTTGGACCCTACGGGCCCAGAGAACCCGTGATGTAGCACGGACGTGGAATTAAACGAAACTACGGATTCGGTTGATAAGGCGAAAGCAAAACATTTACGCTCTGGCTATGGAATGAGTGTTGAAGTTTTCCCGAGAAAGTAATGTATAGTTTTTTAACTTGGTCAGTTTCTAGTTTGGTACTTTGTAAAATTATTACTTCGTGTTACGGTTCCATTCATAATTAAGTTTGGACATACTAATTTCAGACTCCGAGTCTCAACTTAGATTCATCTGGAGGAAAATAATCATTCAACAATAATTGGGCTTAACCACACGCGAGGCGAAAAGCTGGTTAGCTCCAAATTCAACGACTAATCGCTTGGGAGAACTTGGTAAAACACCCCGTGTGGAACCGCCCCTAGTGACGTGGAAGTTTCGAAAATCGAACGCCGATGTCCGAAATGTGTGCTAAGTTAGGCTTCTGGTTTCGACTTTGTGCTAAGCCTATTTTGTTTGTTTAATTATGTATTTTGTGATACTATATTAGTTGTTCTAGCTCCGCAGAATGGACGGTCGAATGTTTTGAACAATTCTTGTTTTCGGGCATGCAGTTGCAGTCGTGTATATGTCGACGTTTAATCACAGTGTATATTTTGCCATACGATTGATAAATAATGTTTTACGTACACTATATTTGTTTTTAGATACAGATATTAAACAAACAGATGATCTTACGGTTCTAGGATGCTTTTCTAAAATATTTCTGGAGGTGACTCGCACGGGCCTGGTATATTTATACTTAGATTTTGGATTAAAGAGAAACAAGCGAATAAACTCCGAGAATTTGAGAGATGGACCATTAAAGACACAGTACATTTCAGTTACGATGTCAATAAACATTCATATCAAATTAAGAATACGAATATTTATAAATGATTTAATGTGACACAAACAAGCATGCGGGAGGGGTTGTAATCATATATATTTGTGCTATATTTAAGGTACTAAAAAAAGACAGGGCAAGGACAAAATTCCTCAAACATTTACTCAGATTTCGTACGCCTTAGAATCCAAAGTATCTTTCGCAAGAGTTTTTAAACGCAGCAACGGAATCGATACGCATTCCCATAATACCCCTCCAGCCAACAAATACTTAATTGCCCACTAAAGTATTGCACGAGCAAAACCGAAATTAGCAGCATAGTTCAGCTATCGATCTCTATATGGATACCGAAACCGAAGCCCGGTCACGTCTCAACACAATGTCGTGCAATATCATACCAAATGAATTTGTAAGTGTAGTGACTTCATTTTAGTTTCATTTTCTCATTCTTTATGTATTTATTTAATTACTTGTGAAGTAGTTGGCTTAAGCTAGTAGCTTAAGTTTATTATTATTACTACGTACTAATAAGGCTTCTGTTATGGGTTAGACGTTTAATGGATACTATACTTAAACAAATAGAAAACATCCAAGACTCAAAAACAAATATTCGTGCTCACCACACAAATATTTGCCCTTACCGGGATTCGAACCCAGGACCTACTACTACTAGGCTAACCGGTGGTCTAAATATACAATTATATTTTGCATTACCATTTAAATTCATCTAGTTTATCACGACCAGCTATCTCAGCTTGCGTAGTCTTTTAAATCGAATTAGGTATGTGTCTACGTATTAAGGACTCATCTTCTTTCGAGGTCTACTCAATTGATTATATTAGGTAGGTTTAAGTCAAGCTCTTTGTCTTTTTCCGAGTTCTACTCAATCGTGAAGGAAGTATACACGCGTCGTCCAAAAAGAATACTTAAGTCGGTGGAAACAACTTGCTTATCCAAACTGATCAACCTGTGGTTCTAGAAAAAGTGAAGTTTTAGGCTCTGTTTGCAGTTAGTGAAACGCGTGGTTTACATTCACGCTACTTCAAAAAAAACTGTTTAATTCGATTTTTTTTTTGGGTTAAATTGATGATTAAGACAATTGAATTGACGTACCCGTTGACGGCGACGTTCTGACAAAACGATCTACAAGTTAACCTATCTTAATCCGGGTTGAATTACAGAGTTAACTATAAAAGATAGGATTAATGTTACATATAAAAGTTTGTGTGAGTTTTTTCATTTGTTAAGTACATTTCAGTAGGGTAAGTGCCTCTATTAACTTAATTAACATGTTACTATGGACGTGTGACTATGGACTTGCTGTGCTGTAATCGCAAAAATCTTTTAAACTTGTCCGTCTCTATCACACTTGCGTCATTCGAGTGACAGAGAAATAAATACGAGCTGTCATATTTGGCTTACGGCGGCATCAGCATCAGCTCTGGTTATAGACGGCGAACGATTTTGGATAACGGTTCCCATAAATGTGAACAGGCCCTTTACATACGAATGCTTATATCTTTATTATACCGCATCTAACCTCAAAATTAGGCTCAGAAATGACGCAATGTTTTTAAATACCCTGTGGAGATGTGAGTTAATGGACACACGCTGAGAGCATACGTGAGTGTTTAGTTTCAGCATTAAAATAGTTATTAAACAATGCTCAAAATACTCATGGAAAAATTTAGTAGAACGAAAAAAAACATCATTGCTGGTTCCATTCATCACTAATTATTTGTTTTTCATCGCCAACACGACATTGTACATAATTTAAAGAGAATGGGCGCGATTCCGATTGTCTTAACACAATAACAGCAATGGACATGCCTAGGATATCGATTTATTTTTGACTGATGTTGGGGATATCCTTGCATGCCAGAGACATCACATTAAATGTCACACAATAATCGTAAACATCACAACAAATTTTGTAATTTAGAATCGTGACCCAGGAATTAATCACCATTTTTGCGTTCCTCTAAATTGTCCCATGAGCATTAATGTAATATCTATTTTTGACATGTTTCTTAACTTCATCGACTTTTTTATTTAGGTGTACCCTCTTTCATTCTTCTTCTTCATTCTTTCATTTCCTTCAGAATCTACCATAAAATACGGTGTAATATGCCGTACAAACTTGTACCGTTTGTGCCGTTCGGTGTGCTATAAATACTTGGAAAAGAAATGTTTTTGCATAAACAGCAAACTCACATAACAATAAAAAAACCGACTTGAACCGTGTACTGCAAGCATGCAAAAATCCCCGTGTAAGCAGAGCCTACTGTAATAGGATTTGTGTAAGCTCATTATTTATGTTAGCGGTCCCACAGGCACTTTTAGGTCTTGTAGTCTGGAGCGCGTCCTGTTGCCACCCTGTAAATATTTATTTAGTACAGCATTTCGCTTTGTTACCTAAATTTCACCCTTACGAATTTAGATGACCATAAAATTTTAAGTGTCAACCCTAGGCAATTTTTGACACGCACACTTTTGCAATTATTTTCGTGCGGGCACGGATTCACACGCATGTGTTAATGACGCGTATTAGGGGTGCCAAAACTGCCAAATAACTCGAGTAACCGTGTAATTTTTGATGCCTCGATTAATGCTCCGAAGTTCGAGCCACTCGAGTCTACGTATTCCCGAAGTCAAGTGCCTTCGAGTTGATGTTGTAATTAAATTACTCATCTTATTCGATGTAATGACGCAAGTGATTTACCATCAGGACGCCCACTAGGGTTCGTAATTATGTTAAGGAATAATTCGATGAACATCGAATCAATTTGTCGTATTTACTGACGTAAACGAAAGAGCTTTTTAATGAGAAGTTGGTTTAGTATAATTAATATCTTTAAGAAAATTATTTTTGCAGGTTTCATCAAGTTTCATCTTTGTCTACCTAGACGTCTCCGCTTAAACCACTAGAACGATCTGAACGATTGTGATGCATTGATACCATTCCAGACCCTGACAACACAGAGGTTATTTTTTATCTCGGAAATAATCCCCTAAAGAGGTTCACATTGAAGGTGGTGTATATTGAAGCACCTTTTACAATTGCAGATATAATTTAGAGGTCACCATTTTTATAGCAACAGGACTTACAATTCGTCCTAAATATGGCAAGAAGTTAAAAATATATACATACTTCGAACATCTCATACAGGATTCAATAACCAATAACTTATTCAGCAAATAATCAACTTACTGCTATGTTCTTGTTTCTTTCTCGAAATGTTAACAAGTTTTACGCGGCTACTGACTGTAGGATATCATAAAGTAATCTACTTAATTAAGAGAGATACATGTCAAAATCGCGAGTAAAAACCAGGCGATGACAGTTACATGTAAGTACAGGCCCAATTCTGAAACAGGTTTTTAACTTATCGAAATGACACGAGAATTGTCAGTATCTTTCGTTAGCACTTAGCGGAGTATCTGAAAGATGCATTGATTTTCGATCACTTGCCGTTAGATGGGAATTAAATTTTATGTTGCTAAATGTTGATCCAAGTATATATATCAAATGTAATTCAATACCGTTATTTCGAGAATCGCTTTAATTAATACAGTTAGACTAGAGAAATCGTTATCGAAATGAGTTCAACTCGTTTCGTATTAAAGGAAAAATCCAAGGAACTGACGATAACAAGGGTCTCAACAGCTCTATAATGAATCGTTTCTTAAACGAAAGGAGTTCTGTATTCTTTAGCCGTTAGCCATTCAGTCTCACTTTAATTTCTCTTTGAGACGTTTTTCCTTTCAAAATGGTTGAGGCAAATCGTCGTAATAATAAATACTGTTGTTTAGTATAATTACATGATACTTGATATTGGCTCGTAACTAGCCATCCATGTTAGGAACCAAAAAGAAACAAAAAAGACATTCGCGGTCAACCGAACGATTTCCTCTAATTCTACATTTAATTTCAACAAAAACCGGCCAGTGTTTTTTCCTAACGTCACGAACCACCTGTTAGTTTTCGAATCTTGAGGCAGAGACAATTTTTTGTTCCAATTTTAAAATTCGAATGGATAAAGTCAAGGGGACTTTGGTTGTTGATATGGAGCTTTTTTTTAATTCGCCCTGCGGGCGTTGGATCCGTAGTGTTTACAAGCAAGCCGGGCTATTTGGTTTTGGTCTTTGCCTGTACCGACTGCATGTGGTTTTGGCGCGAACCGCCGGATGTCAGACTTTTTGCTCGAATGTTAAGTGCAACTCAAACATCACCGGAGCATATTTGCGGTCGCAGTATGTTATACAATTTGTATGCAAATTTCGTCAGTTGTGCGTCCATCTGTTACTTTTATCGATATTAATGTCCAGTAATTCTGAATTTACAACCACCGCGGACAAAACGAAATCGCAATCTTTTTTCAACTTTTTATAGAAATCGTGAGGTTAGTTTGGTCTATTGAAGCTTGTTTTTCTTTAGATTTCTCGTGACCTTGCTTGCTCTTTAGAGAAACGTTGCTAACAATACTTTTGTATTAAGATACGTCCTTTTAATAATTATTTGTTTAATGTATTTTTGCTGAATACGATCATGATAGGTTCAGCGCCATAACGACTACATAAATGATTTTCTATTTCATGTTAGAGTAATTTGAATCAATTTACGATGTACTTATTTCGAGGCTTGAGTACCAATATACGTTTCATTTAGATCTTCTACTTAAACTGTTATGGAGTATTACAATAATGTACACACAACGAACAACACAATGTCACAAAACGAAGGAAAATAAATACCTAACAACAGGTTTTTCTTTTTCTTTTTTTGTATTATATCTTTTAGGTAAATTTAGTAAAGGCGCTCTTTTAAAGTTTATTTAAAAGTACACCATACTTACCAATCTTCCTGAACGTAATAACAATACGTTTCAAAATAACACGGTGTTAGGCCGTACGCTTGTCTACGACACTACATTGGTATAAATTTGTATATTGGTATTGGGCCTTAGTTGCCTGAAATAAATGATGATTATTATTAATAATCTTTATAACGCTCGCTCTTCTATAAACGTTCTTTATAAAGAACGCTCGTTCAAAATAGATTAGGTATGTGTCCAATAACAAAATAGGTATAAGACCAAAACCGTTATCAAAAACACCGCCATTAATGAATTTTGAATCGTTTCCGAATCACGACCGCCCCAAATACTGCCATAGTTCAAATGCCATACTATATAACGAAAATAATCTTAGTCACGTTTTTATCTCATTAAATGGCTGAAGACTATTTATCTGGCAGTGTCGTCTGTGTGGCTACCATTAATATGTGTCAAAATGGCTCCGTCTCTGGAGAGTTTTTGTTTTTCATTTTGTCCAGAGATTTGATCTCGTACTACTATGTCTTCACCTTAGTTGCTTTAGTTTTGTGATTCTAGAAATAAACCCCGCATTGAATTTGGATTGTCTAAATCTGAACAGATTTCAAGATTTTAACACTGTGGGCACTTTTTTAAAATAGCTACTACCAACGGTTCTTTTTTTGCATGACGAGTCACAGTCATGCGTAATTTGGTTTTTATAACTCGGCATTTAGAGTTCCGTTCATTGCCACAACAATAACCGACTTGTAACTAATGATATTCATGAGGATAGATCTGTAATTTGTCGCTTGCTTTAACAGCAATAAAACGCTGTGCTATAAATGTTAAAAACACACATTTGTCTTCAAAAACATGACATCGCAACTTAAAATTAACTTGTAACTAAAGCCCGTAAATTAAGTGAATACACTAGATGCAAAACGAAATGTTTATAAATAAAATCTATGACGGTAAAATGGTAATAAAATGTGCCGAAAGAACGAGCAAAGCCGATTAACATAACCAAATGAGACGACAGGTAAGCGTGCGCACGGACGGGCCGTGTTTCTGAATCATAATAATGTCATCTACATACATCACATTAAGTTACAGCCAAGACCTTATGTCCGAAGATGGTGCAAGAAAAAAATGTGGCGAAGTTTTTTGCATCTTTGCTGAACCACTGTTAGGGCGTGAAAATTGTTTTGTGCAATGCAACTGTGAAACTCATGTGTATTATTTTAACCTAGTTTTTTTCATTTCTTTGAAAGGCAAATATAATGCGCAACAACACTAATGCGCGTTTGATTGCAATTGAAATTAGATTGCGACTACGAGTAACAGTGTATATAAATAAATATCTAATCCTACTAATATTATAAATGCGAAAGTTTGGATGTTTAGATGTTTGTTACTCAATCACGCTTAAGTGCCTTAACCGATTTGGATGAAATTTTGCACGAAGATAGTTTATAGTCTGACTTAAAATATAGGATAGTTTTTATCCCGGGTTCACGCAGACGAAGTCGCGGGCGGAAGCTAGTATCTAATAAGGGACAATCTTACACAAAGCTCCCAACTAATGTAGGTTCATTCATATTAAGCATTCTAGACGTTATTATATTTATACTTATTTATTGGATATTGAATGAATATTTTAACACAAAGGGCTCACTCAGTAACAAAGAAATAAATATTGCTTGCGTTATGATTACTAGACGACGATATATATAATAGATATAAATACTATGCATAGAAAACATCCAATACTTAGAAACAATATCATACTTGCCCTTACCGGGATTCGAACCCAGGACCTTCAGCTTCACCCACATATAATATTTGTGTGATGGTGATGACACACAAATATTTTATGTGTTATATTAGCTTCGGCAGAACCGCTGCCAATAACCTAGCTTACGAGTAAATAGTCATTATAACCGGTTTACCATTCACTTACTTATCCATCAAAAGTATAAACAGAACACTAAACTACTAAATTACTACAAAGCCCTAGTAAATTCTGTTTATCCAAGAAAGTTTGTAAAGCACTAATAAGAAAGATAAAGGCAATCTTAAACTGTCAGGTTTCAGTCGCCATTTTATCGCGAGCAAGTCTTATGCTAACTAGCCTAAAATGATTGAATGCACAAAACCTCTGATCAATGCTTACCATCAGTAGCACCTCCACTAAATCTATCACCGCCCTATCAAGCCATTCGGGCCTTGGAAAAACCGTCACCTTCCCATCAAGGTATGTTCGAGGCGACGAAAAAACCGTCCCCTCCTGTCTGAACTGATAAGATGTAAATTACGCTTCGAGGTGTTTAAGCGAATTTACTAAAGTGCTGTTGAACGAAATTAATGTTTCAACGGCGCGTTTTGGCGTTATGTTCGATCTATAGGAGTGTTTGGGTGAGAATTCAATCTTTATCAAATGTATGATAACACGATTATCTTCTCTAAATGTCGCATCAAAATACGTTGACGAATATTCCCTATATCTAAAAGTCATTAGTGACATTTCTCAGAACTTCTGACTAGAACAATAAAAAATATTGTATCGAACGAACAGGGTCACTGAAAAAGCAATAGAAAAAGCCTAAGCCATTATTCCTAACCGCTTTTTGGCAGAGTATCGGCAGCGATGTAAATGGAAAGATCCCTATTCTTATTTATAACGCCCCCAAGGTGGATGGTCGTCCTCCCGTAGGCCTCAATAATTTAGCGATACTCTTTGTTTAGGTCGCATAATAAGCTTGTTTAGAGAGAAGTTGCTTAATTTCCTAGGGTAGCCCCGAGATTAGCGGAATGCATAATAGTTACATTGAGGAGTTTTGTAGTTGTCTGTTTAACAATTTGGAACCTATTACTGACTCATTAACAATTTTTCTCTCAATGTATAAAACAAGTTTGCTCTATAAAAAGGTAATTTATAGGAGTATGATGCTCTTGAACGTTAGTTACGTTTGTAGCTCACTCGTTTACAAAATATTTGACATGCTCTGTTTTTGGATTAGTTCCTTCTATATTTACTAACTTTTCACGTTCAACATCGTTATAGCTACAGCTGCCAGTATCAATGGTAAGTAAAGATACCTTCAAAACCTACAAAAAAAATCTTCGTCGTCACAATGTTGGCGTAGTGGTCGTGGTTTGCACATCACGGGCAAGCATCACTATCCGCCATTCCTACAGTTGTTCATGTACAGCAATGGTCTAATTGGATACAGTTTTGACTTTGTCGGTCCAATGCATTGGTGACCTGCCTCTCGTGTGCCTAACTTTTCCCTGCATTCAAAGTCATGCCACAGATGTGTATTCTCGGGGTACACTACACGATTCCGAAGAGTAATTTGTCCGAAAACATTTTCTCCGAATTTAACAATTCCGGATACCGTGATCTAAAGGAATTTTAGATTTTTCAGGTAGTACTAACCTAACCTATTTATATGTTTCATTGAAACATCTGGGATGATCATGATAGTTTCGGACAAATAACACTTCGGTTTTTTTTGTGTTCCCGTCTTCTCGACGTGTGGTTTCTTTAAAGAAAGCGATAATACAACATCGGACATAAGCGTCATAGTTGCCGTTAATTTTATCAGTTCTCACCAACCATTTGCCAGTTTCCGTCACTAGGTCACCACCAAAATCACCTTTCAATAGTTATCTAAAGTCTATCACACGGAATCGCTACCCGCCGATACATTCACAATGGCTTCTTTGTACGCTTATCGACTGCACAGTGGGACAATGCTACAAAGGACAAAATTGCCATATTGTGAGATAATTTTAGGAGCTTAATACATGGCTGTTAAGGCATTTTGACGGTCATTGAGAATGGATTCTTTTGTGCAAGCAAAAAAAATATCGCACCTAAGTGGCATTTTTGTGATGGTATTTTTTAATAGCTGTACATCAATTGTTTACATCCTATAGTTACTAATGACACAAAATATTATCTCATTTTCGATCGTGATTTGATAATTAATCACAAATTAAGGTTCTCTTTAAGATCCCCAAAAATGCTAGGCTAGTTTTATTTTATTTACGATATAGCTCTTGATTCCACGTCTTAAAGTGAATGTCAAATTCAAGAGAGGGTATAATAAAAAATAAATATCATTAGAACTCCATCAATATACAAACCCAATATTAACAGGCAAATCTATTCACTACAAACGAAGTGGAAAATTTCACCCAAATCGCAAGATAAAACATTGTCTGCAAATTCAATTATTCAAATAGAACTTCAATATTTGATAAGAAATTCCCTTTAAAATTATGTTTGGAAGCTTATTAGTTTGCGCTGTAAACTGTATACTCCAATTTTCTAGTCTTTGTTGGTATAGAGGTAATTTGAGTGCATAATGGTTCAATTGGTCTGTCTTTAGCTCAAATTAGATATGAGCATATGCACCGCACAGTAGGTCGTTTACTGGTTGGTTAGTTACCTGCGTTTGATCTGGGATTGCTGGGTATTGAGGTGAAAATGTGTTAATCGATATTGGATGTTACTCTTACTAGTAGGTACTCATTTGTTTGTCTATTTGTGTTTAATAACTGTTGTCACTATATTCCACCGAGTAACTCCTGTAAAGCGATATTGTGACATCAGTAAGATAATATATAGATACTAGCTTTACGTTATATATTTTTTTTAGCCCATTATATTGACTAATATAGTTTAATATTTAATTGAAGAATTTATATAAGTAAAACTCTCCACTTAAATATTACGGAATTAATGACCATTCCATTTTAAACCACGCTATTTTAAGTCCTATTAGGCATGTAATAAAACTTTAAAATTATTCATTCGGTGCCCTCGAGTTCTTATCGAGTGATAAGTCAAGACTAATGGTTCCCAAAAGTAAAAAACACTTTGCTATCATCTTCAGTCCGCTGACAAATGTCGATTAACACAAAAATGTTTTTGAAGATTCTTTTCCAACTTAAGATAAGTTTGAGAACAATATCCCCGCCTGCAATGCTTTGATAAAGTAACAAAAGATTTTTTATTCTAGCGTATCTGAAACTTTTGCAATTTCTTACGATTTTTATCAATCGGTTCCACTGTTTTAAAATTTTCAACTCCCTCTTGAATACCGTTTGCGAATTCAAAGATCACCTCGAGAATGCGTAACTACAGAAGTCTAAACACTGTTCAATGTTAAACATTACAAGTTTAAATAAAATCCCCAAGGAGGCCAACGTGCTATCGGGTGAAACCAGATCGTTCGGGCAAAAATGCACAAAAGTTGTCAATAAAGGACCAGTGGAAGTCTACATCTAAATATGTTTCCGAGCTCCAACGGGGCACAGTGGTGCAAACAGCCGATAGGGCGGACAAAAAGATTCCTCCGCATTGTGAGGCAGCACAATGGCACACGGTGCTAGAAAGAACTTGTAATTACTATTTTCCTACGGGCGCCTTTTCAGGATATATTTTTCAGGAAAATGGAATATACGTGCGGTACCGGCTCTTTGTGGGCCTTTCAAATCTTAGCCATAGATATTGTACGGCCACTTTTGTAACAAATCGTGCGTCGTGTGTCACCGACTTACTAATCAAAGAGAAATAAAGATTGGACTGATAAAATTGGCTTTATCGTTTAACTAATTACTGTTTTTCGTGTTACAGGTACGTTAATGCTAATTCACCGGCAGCTTGGGATTGGTAAGATTTTAATTTACATAACGTCTGGACGATTGAGTGATAAAATGTCTCGATGGCTAAACATAAAAGTGGACATAAAAGCCGAGTGGTTATGAGCTATTAGCATAAAGGCAAGTTATTAGCGACTAAGTAATCTCGTACAGGATCGGCTGTAAATATAGCACAATATTTACGAGTATAAATTGTTGTTCAAAGAGCAAATGACAGAATTACCGATCTTAGACCGGGAGAGCGGCCGGGCTATTTACCACGCGCAGATCTGTAATTACTATATAGCGTATACGACTTAAAATATACCGCCGTTTTACTCGGAACTTTGCCCGTGCGACTTAAGCGTAAACGATCTGCCGCAGCGAACGATTGTCGACCATACATCACATTAACGAACTGCATTATTCTCACAAGAACAAATATTATAAAATTAATGTAATCTAACGGAAAACATCAACACTCAACTTTATCTATGAATGCTTTTCGAAAGGTCAAGAGTTAGTGAGTCTTCTAGTAGCGTATACGGACAAAAACTTCAACAAGCTACTTAATATTAATAAAAGTTTCGAGAGAACAACGCTTAAGTGGCATTTAGGTGTCAGTCAACTGGTGGATAATGCGTTTCGGACGTAAATCGCGCGACCGGCCCGAGGCGGACTGGTTTGAAGCCAAAGCCGGTTGGACAAAGTGTAGCGACTTAGTAACTTGGTATACTCCTTTGTGGGCGCATTCCGATAGATACGGCCGAGTCGAGTGAAATGCGGATAATGAAGAGCGGTTATTGTGATTTGTGTGGCATCCGAATTGCAAACTAGACGCACAGGGTTGGTCCTTCGTATCTTGGGATCGAATTTACGATCTAATGCGCCTTGAATACTGCCTAGAATTAATATTGAATGCTGAAGTCGGATTTTGCACAGACATCCACTGATAAAAGTTAAACTTAGCCCAAAGTTGAAATCAGTGAAAAGGCCCTCACCCGCCCGTCAGGCACGCTGTGTCATCAAGATACAGATGAGTAGGTATGTGAATATTTATTCCCTTGTATATGCAACCGTTGAATGGTGGCAATTTTTTTCGAAAAAAGAACTCATTGAAAACAAATCGAATGTTCTCTTTTTCTGAAGACACGGATGCAAATCGTGTTCGGGCAGTGGTTTTAAGCCCTCGGAACACGCAAACGGCAACATCCAGAAGTTTTACGACCGACAGTTGGGGTTATTTATATTGAGAGTTTTATTAAATAACGTTATCGGAATCAGTGACATTAAATCCATTAATGCTTGTCGTCCCGCAATTTTGGATGCCTTAAAAGAAAGATAAATGTTCTCTGTTTTTATACAAATATTTATGTTGGTTTTATTTTGATTGCGCTTTAAACAGCTGTTTTTAGTAAGATTAAAGGATAAAATGCTTTGCCACGGTTAATGAATAAATTTACTTTATCGGGGTGCTTTGCGTATTAAAAACGAGCGTTTGGGTACTTTATCTTGTATCTACGAGCGCATTTATCTACTCTAACTTAATCATAGCAAACTGTCATTTTCTTTGCTTTTAGTAAAATATATCTAAATGCAGTGCATTACATTACAGTGAATTTTATTCACTTTAGTCATTTGCTAAAAAAATCTTAACATAGGTACTTATTTTTTGTCAAGAGAAATATTATTGGCAGCATTCATTGCACACATTGACCATATCTGATAAAATCAGCTTCAAAAGCCATGCATTGAGAAGATATTTATTAAATTATTTATTTTATTGTTGTTCGGCGGTTCCGGGGCAACTTACCGAACCCTACATCAGATCTGAGTTGACGAAGCAGCGGATCCATACCGTTATGTTGCCTAAATGATATCTTTAATATTAGCTTTTATAACAATTATAACTGTATGTATATTAGTATTTAAGGTATTTGTTATATGGG
Organism: Epinotia bilunana; assembly: GCA_947049275.1. Lineage (NCBI taxonomy): Eukaryota > Metazoa > Arthropoda > Insecta > Lepidoptera > Tortricidae > Epinotia > Epinotia bilunana. Next base: position 6,892,428 of record OX346275.1, on the reverse strand, counting down.
CCTTAGATGCCTGAATTAAATGAATTATTATTATCATAAACCTTCTCCCTTTAAACCTCCATATTCGACTGTGGCTTTACAGATAAAGTACATAAGGTTAAATTCATGTTTTCCATGAAACTTTTATGTCGTTAATAATTTTGCATATTAAATGGTACGAAAAGAGTATTACTTTAATTTTTACTTTTTTGTAAATAACATATAAGCTAGGCAATATGTCCTTAGTTTCCCGGTATTTCGAAATCTGGATTTTCTTTGCAACGTTCACTATTTTTACCCACTCGGCTACTTTCGTCTAGTCACCGTCTATTGAGTCGGCAACTCATAATAGCTGTTGCCGTCGTAATACAATTTGCTTTAATCGCATTAACTGGTGCGATGACATCAGGTTTCATCCTTTTAACTAGTCCTACATTACAACTGAGCTTTGTTTGTGTTAATGATATCTGGACAATGAGACTCAAATTAAAAGCCGTCGCATGTACCTGCATGGTTGTCGTTCTGCTGGTTCACAATTAAGACCGTCAGAAATGCCTCATGATATATAAACATGTGTCGACCTGATAATGAGACTGGCGCTGTTTAAAACTATCGGTAATCGTAGTTACTTCCTTTTTATTAAACCTGGCTGTTGCTTTTATAGGACTAACCCAATAGTTTGTCAGTTCTCTATGGGATGACAACTGTCGGCACCATATTTAACGTGAACAGGCCATGTAAAGTGGTCGTTGTAAGCCACCCTTATAGTGGCGGCTTCACGACTCTTCTTACGTATTTTTTTAAAACAGGGTTTACATTCAAAGTTCAGTTCATAACCTCCTGCGTTTGTTTCACTTCCACTTATTTACAGGCTGTATCAACAATGGAGTGTGAACCGAGCAAGGGCATTTTAGGTAGCGCATTGCGATTCCAAATATGCATTTGCATGTATTTTTTATTTTTTGTTTATTTTTGTTACCATTTATATTTTTGTTTTTGTTTACATTACAATCTTTATTTTGTATTACAACATTCCCCCGCGAGGGTAAAGGGTGGGAGGGTTTATTTCATTTTCAACCGCTGTGCGCACAGCTGTTTAATGAAAACAAATGATTTTTGTATGTTTTTTTGACACGCAGGTGACAGCTTTGACGTTCTTAATGTTATACACAAGGACTATCAACAAAAACAAAGACTTTAATGTAACCAAAAATAAAAATAAAAATAAAATAAACTAATGCATTTTTGGAATCGCAATACGCTATCGAACATGCCCTTGATCGGTTCACACCCCATTTTTGATACTCTCTGTATATTTCTCTTTTTGATTTGTCTTTATATATTGCTATTTTCCTTATCCTGGGATAAGGAAAATATCGTCCGAGAAAACTACGTTAAAAGGTATAGGAGTCTGTGATCAGTGAATTTGATCTGCTATTTTCTTATTTAAAGTTTGACGTTTAGCACCTTTTGACCTTTTGACCTTTTTGCATGTACGTGATAATTTATCCGTGTTTTTTTATGACTTATTAAGTGTTTCACTTTTGGCTGAGGCCTACTCTAGATCCTAATGAATACGCTAATTAGTAATTTCACTGGAATACATTTCTTCTACTTAATGGTATTAAAGTTTATGGGAAATTTGTTTTAGTGTGTTATTTTGATGCATACTATGAAAATAACTCACTAAAAGGCCATAAATACTTATACGCGCATGAATTGGCCGGTGGAAGATTAAAAGTTGTGAAATAGAATTCACTAATTATTGTGAGACGGAAACAAGTTTGAACTAGGTGCAAATAGAACATAAAATATATAAAACTCAAGTTAATCTACAACCGTGGAATAGCACACAATTAAAACCTCACAAGTAACATTCCGCCAGGAACAAAGCGGGACGGCGTATCGTTGCATCTCAACAGAAGTTCGTCGCACCGCCGTCTTTAGCGAATCGCTTGCGCACCTTGTATCTCAGATGAATACTGTGTGAAAACTTTTTGCACAATTTTTTAGTACGTGTAAACGTTAACATAATCGTTTTTCGGACTTCGTTGCTAAGTTATAAAACAATAACGCGGCGGCGGCAAAGTTGTAATATTCGAATTTGTATAAAGTCATCTAATACCTACGAACTCACTCTACTTGTGGCAACTACATTCGCCAACTTCGCGCACCCCTAAACTGATTGTCGCAACTGTGGTTGCAAAGCAAGGTATTAACTGTCTTGATGAATAATAAAAGCAATTTAGGCAACTTTTTTAAAATCCGAAAACAGTGAGCGGCTGCTCGACCTGTTTCGTTTAGGTTCAAATATTGCCAAGTTACCGGCACCGCCACCGCCACCGCTCTCTGCACGGCTTTAAGCCTATTGTAAGAACATTCAAATCCTACGCACGTTGCCATGCGGAAACCATTGTTTTGTTATTTTATAATTCATGAGATGCTACATTATGTCCGACATTGCTGTAATCTTGGCCCACTGTGCAAAGAATTCAAATGGCGTTCGGCTTTAGAGTATTTTGCATGGTAATTTGTGACTAACTTACTTCTTTATTTCCCATGATTGTTATTCGGATAAAGACTTTTTTTCTATATTTTATAGGTAAAGTTATATGACATGTGAATACTACTAATACACCCGTTATTCTGCCAAAAATATGATATGAAAATAAATGTTGACGTCAGCCATTATTGGAGTCTATTACGGCTTCAAGGTCCATAATTTATTGATATCTATTGTATTGTATAGACCTAAGCACCTTATTGTATAATATCCTCCTGCATAATTAACATGCATAGCCTGTATGTTAGTATTAATTAAGGGATTAATAAATAAAATATAATAAAATTATTAATTCACCGCGAGATCCAATGGGTTCAATTTTTAAAACGGCTATTTTTACCGAATATAACTTGAAATAAAATTCAACACTAAATTCTATTCATATTTACAACATCACAGCAAACACTAACGACCCAAAACTTATAACTTACATACAACACAGAACATATTTTTGCTGCAAACGCAGCAACAATATGTTCTGTGTTGAAGTAATTCTCGGTATTTCTCATCATAGTATTTTTGAACAAAGGCAAATTTCTAGAGACATCTAGTCGGCTTCCAGTCTTAGGCACAAACTTTGTGCCACAAAGACACGTAGAGGGTCTTCATAAAGGGCCTCACTGTAATGAAAGACGGAATTACTGTAAGTTCCTCGAATGTTTCCTCTCAATAAGAACGTACTGGGAATTGCGTAACTACAGTGCTTAAAGCATCTGAAGAACCTAAATAGAGAATTGTTCAACGAGTGCATAAAACGAGCCATTTTATACGGGACTGTTTAGCGTTCCGGCAAACGAGAGTCGATATTTTGAATCGAAGATAAAATGTGTTTTGTTTATACACGCTTTTTACATACTTGTCATCGTGGCATTTGAGCTGAATCGAATTATAGTTAATTTGCCATACTCATTTGTCTTTATAGATGGATGTCTATTTTTTTATTATTTTTTATGAATCCTTATAAACTACATAACTTACAGTCGTATAAAAATGATAACATTGATAAGGTTTTCAGGTTTACACAGATTATACATGACATGTATACTTGCTTATTTCTGATAGCAAAATGACGATTGTAACGTGTTTAGTGACACTAAAAGTCATCATTGCTTTTCATGAAAGTCGGTCAAATGGTATATCAAAGCTGAGAGGAGCCTCAATCTAATTAGTTTAAATTTCAAAAGGGGTTTGGGTAAAATTGTTGTCATTTTTTTTTAGATGAGCGGCCACTCGTAAAAGTGGTAGATTATGATAGATCTACTCAAAACAAACATATTTTGTTATGAAATGTAATACACTAAAATGCATCGGAGCCGAGATATTACCAATATATATTTGCGCAGGTCATATTGTAGTTATAAACAAAACTTCAAACTTATATATCTCGGCTCCCATATTATTTAACGCGTTTAATTTTATATATCTATGCATATTAATAGGTATTCAAAATTATTATTAAAAAACATCCTTGGCCGCTACAAAAAAAAACCTCATTTTTTCTCATACAAGGTTACCCAAATGCCCTTTCGGCAGAAACGAAAATATACTTTTATTTTAGACAATCAGCTCCACATTTGAATAATTTTGCGCTAATTGCCTTTGAGTTTTGTAAAAACTTGCCTATCATGAATTAGGCTTTCAATTAGAAATCTTAATCGCCAGAAGAATTGTTAAGTACCTATCATCTTATTATAGAAAATGTATTGAAATGAAATGAAATGAATTTATTGCCAGCCAAAATAACACCACATCATAATTTCGTTCTTAATTAGAAAACACAATATATAAAAAGAAACTTAATAAATACCAGCTTAAACTAAAAATAACGTGTACGTAAGGAAGACTGGTGGTGCTGCTACAGTGGCCGCAAGTGGACACCACTCAGCATATGCTCTGACATTAAACAATGCCACAGCGCTGGTCTTCCGTGGTGCCCAGGGCTGTAAGGTAGTTCTGAACAGCAAAAAGTGGAAAACGTGGTACTAAAACCTACATTTAGGGATTAAAATGATGAATCAACGTTTACATATCCAGTATATACCTACATTAATTTTATTTAAGAATATAATATTGAATTACTTATAAGAAGAGTTAGAAGTAGGTTTGTACGTGGCAAGTTGCATGCATATTAAGTACTACGCGTATTTAGGAAACTGACTATATAACAGAATATTGGATAATAATTATATGGGATAAATTATGAGGATTTTCGAGACTAACGTGACGCTATACAGCTATATACGACTAACAAAAAAAAAAATGAAATAGTTAACGACACGGGCTAGGAGAGTTGTAGGGTAAATAGATATTTTTTGAAGTGGAGCTTAAAAGTACCTACAGTTAACGAATTACGAATAGGCGGAGGGATGTTGTTCCAGCATTTCGTGGCTGAGTAACGAAAACTGCCACGAAATGCTGCCGATTTACCGTGTCTTGGGCATACAAGACGGATCGCACCTCTGGTCGGCCGGGCAGTGAAGGTCAGCTTCTCGTATAGATACTGAGGCTGACGATCGTACACTACACCGAAAAGCAGAGTGGCAAAATGAAGAGAACGACGGGCCTCCATTTTTAACATCCCGCCTTGGTTAAGATAGGGTGTGACGTGAATGCGTGGTGGGATAGGGAAACAGAAACGAGCACAGGCATTCTGGATCCGTTGAATAAGCGTTGTTGAGCGAGCTAGAAGGCATCCGTTAATTACCGTGTCGACGTAGTTTAATTTGGACAGGATTAATGTATCGCATAACTTGATCCTAACGTCAACACTAAGGTACGCCCGAACCTGGTACAACACTTTTAGCCTATAGCAGCAGTTCCTAACGGTATCCAGTACATGTTGTTCGAAACGTAACTGATCGTCCATGAGTAGGCCAAGATTGCGCGCCATGGTAACACGCTCAAGACGTTCCCCTCCCAACATCACATCAAGGTTGAGACTAGAAATTTTGCCTACCTGGCCTTTAGTGCCAACTACTAGAAATTTAGACTTGAGCGGGTTAAGAACTAAAGCACAGTCTCTAGACCAGTTATCAATGCGCAACAAGTCTTCGTTTAACAAGTCTACTGCTCTTAACGTCTCCGAGGGGTGAAAATTTTTGTAAATTTGTAAATCGTCCGCATACATGTGATAGTCACAATTAGTTAGTTATGTCAGCCACGTACAGGATAAACAGCACGGGACCTAAAATTGAACCTTGCGGAACTCCGCAGTTCACAGGAGTATTTTGGGAGAAATCCGTTAAACTGGAAGGTTTATTCAGCCCAACTTGTTGAGAGCGACCAGACAGGTAGCTAGCAAACCACTTTATCGTATTGTTACGAAAACCATAGAATGCAAGCTTGGATAGCAGCAGCGAGATGTTAATTGTGTCAAACGCGCGAGAAAAGTCTCATTGTATTGCAGACAATTCTCCCCAATCGAACAGCGGGCGTAGCATCATTGCCATTTTATCACTTATCGCTGTGGATAAGACATTCGTCACGTTCTGACAAATATGCGATTTAATAAAATATAATAGAATAGAATAACATATATTCATGACAACAACACATACATGCACATAAATCAAAATGCAAAGTAAGAATAAGAATAAGAATAAGAATAGTTTATTGCCACATATCCATTACATACGAAAACAAAATAAAATTAAATTACAAAGAAGAAAAAGAAAAAACCTAATATTCATTTACAAGTACAGTGAAACAAACAAACAGAATATATAGAAGTAGAAGACAACATTGCCACGAACGATTCCAACTCAGCGTTGTGCTGGCCTGGTGGCCGGCGCTCGTCTTCCGATGGAACCATCCGGTGATTCCACGTGATTGCGAGAGCGACGCAACCATGCTACGCCAGGGTGTAAACATGAGCCATCAAAAATAAACAGTGTCACATAGCTGTCAAACTAGCTGGCATGCGAGGTGTCTTATTATGCCAAAACGCAGATAAGCACGTATTTGGTGGATACTTACCCTTATGGTGTGCACCAAGTTACGATTACAGACAGATCCACGTTAAATATGGCGGCGGCAGCTATAATCAGATTTTAACGAACACCGCTTATGATTACAGATCAGAGCGCTTATTAGCTGTCAAATCCCATACAAATTGAGGGTAAAACGCAAACGCGATCGTAAAGTTTTGTTTCGGTAAAACTTATACTAGAGCCTCTGATGGTTTAGTGCAACCTAACCTTAGTCGTTACGAAAATGGGGGCGAGATGAAATGTAAATCGTTTGGGTTCATGCGCTCTTGTAGGTTAGCGCGTAGCCAAGTGAGAGCGCGGCATGCTCATGGTCAGATGGTATTGGAATTAATTTCTTAGGTGAAAATGCTTCAGTAACAAAAGTTAAGGGTACCTTTTTATTCGTTTTTTTTTTAAATTTGTTTATACTTCTTTTGTGGTAATAAAACATTTCTTTTTAATACTAAATAATAACTTAATTAAAACTAATTACAAAAAAAATAGTCCGTCCAAAAGTTCTGTCTGCGGCATGGACCCCATGATGCTGGCGGCATTTCCCCTTTGGACCGCAAGGGCGATCCTCTGTGAAAGGTATTTTTGTTTATACTTATCATTATTACACAAAATACACGGCCAAGCATCGGACAAACCCCAGCAGGGTTTAACTGCCACTGCATTCACTCAAAATTGATACATATATATATATATATATATATATATAATGTTGTGCAGCACTTAGGGGCACGCTGGAGGCGTGCATGCAGTTTCTTATCCTATTGCCGTGGCTTAAAGTCCAAAAACTGGAAACACGTCTTCGACGGCACCATTAGTTTAGGTTTACATTATAAGGTTTGGGATATACAAGCAGATTTCATTTTACGTTTACAATGTTGCGGTTTATCACACATATTTGTAAGTAAGTTTGTAATTTTAATGTCACGAGCATTACAAGGATATATTTTGAGATGAAAATCTCATTTAAATTAATTGACTATGGCATTATTCTTTCCGCGGACCTCTGCAATGAATTGTGATGCAATTATCTTTGACACTTATCCCTAAAAATGTACGCCATTTTGTTATATTTACCATTCCCCGCAACCGGAATAATCGCAGGCCGTTAACCCAAATATTGGTCAAACATATCATCAAATTGAGAGGCTTGAAAACAATCGTTGACAGCCACTTGAAATAAAACCATTCGCGCCGAAACCGCAGCACTGCGCGAAATACATTGTATTCCAACGGTACTTTATTACTCTTTTTGTTGTACAATGCCTACATATTGACACGGGTATTAATTCAAGAAATAATGGCGAACGTACACACGTCCCTCTCACACACAAGATTCACTCTAAAGAATGACAGAGCAGGTACTCTTTATGGCCCACTGGGCCGCAAGATGCATCCAAAAAATATTTCTTACGCGCCATCAAGTTTTAAAAATTCGTGTAACTCGACACCGGGGCAAACAAACGAATGTATACAAGAGGGCAGTAAATTATCCGGTGCACAGTGGGCTGAAAAACCATGTTCTGTGGTCATAAAAAACTTGTTTCGAGTGTTTGTAAAAAAACCACTTTAATTAAACGTTTTATGTGACGCGTTGCGACCTTTTAATTTGACAGTAAAATCTGCAATAGGCGCTCAATTTTTACTTGTATCTCATTAGAGCAAATTGAGTTTTAAATGAAATGGCGCTATCTGAGAACTCACGGTGGGTCAAAAACCATGTTTGCTGGTCATAAAGCTTTTTCTAAAAAACGACATTAATTAAACATTTACCTCGCGATGCTCACGATCTTTAATTTGACGTAAATTGACTTTTAGCGTCGTCGAAAGTGCAGAAATAATTGCCGCAGCTGGTCGTAACTGCGGCATTTTTATTCACATAGCCTGTTATTAACACAAAAGAATTTAATGAGGGTCTGTCTGGCGATAATAAAACGATATTATAATAATATGTACAATTTTATAGTGGTCGAGCAGAGTAGGAGGATTATGAGTTATGAGAATTACTACGTTATCGCTGACGCGATGGTATTATCTTCCCACACTTGTTTTTTAAAGGATACTTTTCTACTAGAGTGAAGCTGACTACCGTCACCATACAATCCATACTGATATTATAAATGGGAAAGTGTATGTGTGTGTTTGTTTGTCCGTCTTTCACGGCAAAACGGAGCGAGGAATTGACGTGATTTTTTAACTGGAGATAGTTGAAGGGATGGAGAGACAGAGGCTACTTTTTGTCTCTTTCTAACCACCCACTTCCCTAAAATGGGGGGTGGAAGTTTGTATGGAGCTGCGATATAAACTAGTTCCACGCGGACGGAGTCGCGGGCAGAAACTAGTCTACATATAGTTTCATAGCTCATTTTGGTAGGTGAAAATATATATAGCAGACAATAAATATTTATAGCTACATGTATGATTGAAATGTTATTATTATTCGTAATATATATATTTACAAGTAATATTTAAGAAAATCAATCTCCATTTGAGTACAGTTTTGTATTCAAAATATTAAAATCGGCATCTAGAAGTTTTCGGCTGTTCATGTTATTTATAGAAACATACAATGTATGGTTGAGATTATTTAATGTGGCCGACTTGTTATAAAAATGTAATTAGAATTGGAATCTTCTACCTTGGAGTTTAGTTGCTTTTGGAATGGACTTCTTTGATGCAATTAGGCTAACTTAAATAATCTCAAGTATTACCTATCTGCTCCACTATCTGCTTATGATGAAAAGACAGGCCGCATTAGTCAATGAACTGAAAACTTGTATGGAAAAATTATAATTTTGGAAATAATTTATAATAGCTTATTTTTTCTGTGTAACGGGTATATTATCAAGTAAATAGTTACCCAGCGACAAAATCGGACAAAATTTCACTCAAAAAAAAAATAATTAGCTTCTGAAAAGTCAGAACAATATTAATAAGTATTTTTGTCTTGGTTCATTTACATTTGCTCTATAATATTCAAGATAAATCATACAAAAAAGACAATTTATGCTTCATTTAAATCTGCATAATTACTTCAGGGTGGAAAGTTTGTCGGATTCTTGAATCAAGCATCTTAGAAAAACATTTTAAAATGAAATCAACAAAAAAAAAAGCTATTATAAATTAATGTTTTTCCAAACCGTATTTTTCCTGGAGTATGTGTTTATTTGTCTCCTCGATGTAAATCTTTTTTTTTTACTTGCAATAAATATAACTTTATCTTGATGAATCTTACCATTAGGCTTGTTCCGGAAAGGGCGTTGTAACTAATTATAACATGTATTTCAATTATTGCTAGATGATTAGCCACACCTAGGGTGGTTAAACAAACTATGTCTCAGATCGCTTGTAGTTAACGTCCGCTGCTAACCGCGAGCCTAATCACACTACCCGCTGTGACATTTCTTTAACATATATTTTACCGTGCTTTTTCCGAAATATACCAAGTCTTCATGAAACTAGATGGTTTTCTTCCTGACTGAACCAAGTATAGTCTACAGTTCTACTGCCCAGTTCACGATTTAATCAACACCAAACCGACAGCTAAAAATAAACTTATAAAAATCTATACGGCCCAAACCGTCTTACGCACCCCGGGCTCGTAAAATCCGAGCATTAAACCGTAATGGCACAATTACAGGCTTAATTAGTGGAGCGTTTTGTTGTCCAGAATTTTACGAGATACGCGACCGATGCCGTCCGGTGGAAGGAATCTGTGCTAAAAATGGCGGAGTCAAAATTATTGATGACTTGATCGAGAATTAATAGAACCACTGGGAAATAAATAAATAAATTTGTGATTGTTTCAGCATATTGCGGGGATTTGTGGAAGTAGACAGACTAAAAGGATTTACTAAAGGAATCTGTACTAAAAATGGTACGGATTCAACATTATTGATGACTTGATATTAAGAATCGATGGGACCACTGTGGGGAAATAAAACCACCTTATCGCCTGATACCAGGCAGACACCATAGCCTACTATCTACTCTAGAGGAATCGTTAGCGCGTTGCCGACCCTTTTGGTTTGAGGATTCGTTGTGTTGACAGCTAGATATAAATGTGGCTAAAATTAAATTGGCATTAAAAATTTGTAATTAGCATTACGAAGTGCACAGTAGGGGTAATGTTGGAAATAAAATGATGAGAATGGTGAAAAAAAAACTGAAGATTAATCTAACCTTCATAAAACGCTAACAAAAGTCCCAAAACAGCATATTGCCAGCGCGGCCACTCCAAGCATTTGTAAGTTTAAAACTCTTAGAAGTTTAATTAACTTAAGTGAAGTCTTAAAGTCAGTCATTTAGTCGTTATGGGGCAACGTGAGCGCATGTGGAGGACTCTTCGCTGGGAGATTTTTAAATTAAAAACCGTCGCCCTTCTAATGTTTTTAATGGGTGCTACTGCTTTAAATGTACAACTATACCCCTCTTTGAGCTGTAGAACCCGCGAGAATGTCTTTAACTATTATTATTTTATTTCAAAAAACATATTGAACCTGGTCACAAAATTTCTCGAGAGTCGGTAGAGAACTGCGATCTGTAGAAGAGAACTGCCGCACAGCCAGAAATCCTGACATCAGCCCCCCCCAATTCTGTAAATTGTTTTAGGCTCACCTCAACGCTCACCCACAAATATATCTTGACACCGCCATGCGTAGTAACTAAGCGTCGGTAGAGGTCTAGTTTCGTGACGGGTGAAAAAAAACTAGCGAATAATAGCCCTGGACATACGATAGAATTTCGGCCCAATCTAAAACGGAGAACTTCGTTCGGTTCGCTCGGTCGTTCAATTACTACTGGCGACCGTGTTTGCCTAGTTGGAAGTGACTGTCTTAGAAGTCGACGGTCATGTGTTAAATGTGCGTATTTTGGGGGGTAAACGCCATAATTGCCACGCTTGACGTGCGGGTTGGCGATCGCAGTTTTCCACCTTACTCCAGAGGGCTAATCATAGTAACGTTTCCAATGCGCGTTAGGACAGTTCAACTGTCATTTTCGCATATAAAATATGACATTTAGATCTATCTGACGCGCGTACAATGCTTTACGTGATCGATCTGCTAGTAATCACGTAACGTTTTGAACGCGCGCTAGGTAGATCCACTGCCATTTTTCCATATAAAAATTGACATTTAGATCTATATAACGTTACGTACGTTCAATGCGTTACGTGATCGACCTGCAGGGATGCAGCCCATCCCCGGGTGGTCTTGGTCATAGTTTTAGGACGTACCCTGACTCAGTAGCCATTAATTGGTTAATAAGTTGACGAATCTTGATTGGGCGCTCGCGGCTTCGCCTCCCGCGCGTCGGCCGCTTCGTAATCGTAACTTGGAAGCAGTTTTTGAAGTTGTGTATATTTTTTGATGCGTGTGACAGGGTTAGCCTTATTTATCGCACGCGACAATCTGTATTGCCTAAATGTTGACCACCGGCTAGCTTCGAAATGCACTGAACCGTGGCTCTACAATCGTTGGTGGTTTAGAACGTCACTCGAAACGAAGAAGAATTCAGAGAGTCGGTAAAATTGGTAAAATTATTTTGATGTATATAGAAAGTGTTTCTATGTTTAAGCAGAGACATAACCTAGTCTCATGGCTATATCTACTGTTTGATTAACCAGCATGTGTCCAGTCGACAATAGAATCGAAAGGATAATTAACATTGTTCATTTTCGGGATAGTTATCGCATTGATAACCATACAATCACACATTTGTTCGCTAGGCTCGCCGCCTGGCGAAACATTCGTGTCGAACGTCGCCAACTGCCGCTCACACATTCGCAGAATGGCGGCGGTGTTCAACCATTAAAAATCATTGATTACGTGCAATTTCTCATGCAACGGCAATGTTCGATTAGGTATAGCAATAAAATCCGTTTACGCCCTTGGATAAAAATGACGTAACTCCAGTGGACGTCTAAAGCTGGGCATTAATGACCGCTGCAAAACGCCGAATGAAGTAATGTTCCAAAATCGGTTAGTGTCAAAACTGTTATGCTTACAAATAGTTGGCGTGGCCCGTTTTAAATATAAACGGAGGGCAAGCCGGCACGACGCGCCAACGCGCCATCCAAAAGCCCTTGTCACACTGGCGATTCCTGAGCGTGTTGTGTGCGATGCGATTTCTCAACCACCACCGCGGGTGGTGCACACACGGCGTTGAATCAGTAAATCATTCACGAGTGGCGTCGGCGTCTGGTGGTTGGGCACATTCACTGATCGCTTCGCTTGTAATGTAAACATCTCACAAAACGCAAGCGTGACAGCGCTCGAAGGGAACTATAGTGAATGTCTTTGGAATACACTCCGCTGGCTCATCAACGGCTGCGACTACGTGTGCACCTGTGAATGTGGTCAAAACATTACGTCCATCTGGATGTATCAATTTCTCGCAGAGACAAACGGCGCGGCTCTGAATGAATAATAGTGGTTACTTCTGGACATAACCGATGTTTGGCGGTTAGAAATATCAAATAACAGCACAGAAAAACACAGACCATGCTCCGTCTACAAACAACCTAGTGAAGCCGCTTTTTAACAATGCAATATACAAACTAAATTGTACAAAACTCGAAATAGGTGATCTTGATATCATTGCCACACGGTCTGAAAGAGTATTGTGCGGGCTAAACTTATTTGGCGTGGTTGAAAACCGGCTTCACTAGGTTCGTAATGTTCTATCTATCTTTTTTCGGTCTGAGCACAGCACGTGCCCTTTCTTCCCAAGCGCGATCGACCGTATCGACATCTCAGAGATGAGGTGAGATGAGGAGCCGAGAGCCGAAGCGGCAAGATGGCGGCTAGGCGCGTCGGTGTATACCCAGTTTTACAAAGATATGACCTTTTTGTTTAGTAATACAATTCACCACAACTGATTATTCACACTAGACCCCGTGACATTAAGGTTTAAAGTGAGTTTCTACGTTAGAATAGCGGTAAAAATGCAATGTGAAGTTAATTACGAACATGTGGGTATAGAGCTTTGAAACATCAAAGATATAAGTCATTCATAGAAAGCGCCTTACAATACTGGTTGGGAATACTTCGAGGCATTAAGGCCGCCTTTGTACTTATTGGTTTTGAGCATAAGAGATTAAAAAAATATAGTGAGTATTCGCTTGTTTGGTGGTGATCAAGATTACTGTCCGCCTAATGGTATGTAAACAGCGGGTGCGGGGTAGTGCGGTCCCCAACCCGCACTGGGCCAACGTGGGGACTACTGCCCGTTCCTATTAATGAAAGGAGGCCTGTGCCAAGCAGTGGGACGTATGCTGATGATGATAACGATGAATGATAAACAGACACCGACTACGCCTGCAACTGCGACAGTCACACGCCACACCTCTACGCTGTTTTTTTTTTTTTTTAATACAACGACGATGGCAAAGAAGCGTACGGCCGGCCTGATGGTAAGCGGACACCGCAGCCTATAGACGCATGCAACTCCAAAGGAGTAACATGGGCGTTGCCGACCGTTGATATGTTTGAGGATTCGCCGTGTTGACAGCTGAAGGAACAAATTCCCTGGCTCCCAACTCAACGCATCCTCGGGAGCTCTGGCGACCTTGCTCACTTCCAGGAACACAACACTACTACAGAGCAAGTAGTAGTGTTATTATGGCTGTGGTCTTCTGCAAGACGGAGGTACTTCCCCAGTTGGGCTGCTCCAAATTCGAGTGGGATGTCATTCGCTGAGCCCTACCTAACCTAAATAATTTTCGAATTATTCGTAACGGGACATTAGTTTATTAAATTTACCGAACGCTTACTCGTAACGGCCGATTAGAACATGTGAAATAATAGTCTATTACGAATTGATTTCCCTTCACGATGTAATTGTTTAATTTATATTCAAACCTCATCCGGTAACGTTTAGGCAAAATGGAGAAAGAAACAGCAGGGGGCCCAACCATGGAAAACGTTTACCACGTATCCTATAGATACTATTAAAACATTGTATATTTATTTGATTATTCTTTGGGAGAGAATGAGTTTTTAGAAATGCTAGATCAGATTTACAAGATGGTGGGTTTAGGGAGCGGAGGCATCGATCTGATGAGTCAGATCGATGCGCCTGAGGACCTCTGGCGATCTTACCCACAAATAGTATATCAGTTTATTTAAAATAATTTATGTTATATTTGATTGTGATGACATATATGTATTTGCTTTTACGTCATGCTGAGTAAATGTTTTTTTCTTTTTTGCTTTCTAGTGATACCTACCCACATTACATACACCTACTACCTACTTAGTGGCTGTGTGAGTTTGTAATACTCGCGAGCATGTCTTTTTTATATTGATTTAAGTTTTAGTATTATTTCTTAGTAAATGTGACTTAGGGCGAGTTTCACCAACTTACGATTACAGACCGATCATCGTTAAATATGGCGCCAACAGCCGTCATTACATAGAAACTTTTCAAACTTTCCATAAATGTATGGAAAGTTTGAAAAGTTTCTATGTATCCAATGGGATATGACATCTTTCCGTACGATTGCAGACTGTTTGGTGCAACCCACCCGTAATCGCGTATAATTAACTTATTTACATTGGGAGACCTCAGTGAGGTAAATAAATAAGTTAATTATACGCGCTTAAGTCCCGTTGAGTAAAAATTTTTTTTTTTTTTTTTTAATCTAAATACACGATTGTATTATATGCAATCATTATATAATGTATGCTTTTTCAGTCGAGTACCACGTTTAGGCCACGAAGCTTACTGAGTGGCCTTATTAAGGTACGAGACTTAAAAAACTAATTATATAACTGTTGTATACAATACTTTTTCTACGAGCCAACGGAAATAATAATTTATAAAACAAACTTTGTATCTATTGAAAATCGCCCTGCTGAAACGAAGTGCAGCCAACCGCTTTTTTAAAACGCGTTGATGTCTTTCTGTAAATCGAGCCTCGTGATTGGTCAAAATTCATTTCAGTTCTGTGTACAATTGAATAATAATTATATCGATTGTCCATGGAGCATACACTTTTTCATCAGAATAAAAGTATTCAATAGCGTTATGGATTGCGGGGTTCTAATTTAAAGATTGTAGTCGACGAGTATAAAAATAAGATATGTACTTATTGAAACTGCTCACGAAAATTCACGACAATCGGGTAGAGAAGAACACGACATCTGGACTTCCGGCCCTGGAGTACAATTATGGCTGCGGTATTCTATAAAGTGGACGTACCTACTCACCCAGCTGGGCTGGGTACATAATTTAACCTACTGTTATTGTCTCCACCTAGTCTGTTACGACAATTTTTCATTATAATTACCCGAACTATATTTACGAGCTATTGTAAACATTTTTTATCGTTTACGGCAGCTTTGGTATTAATGTCTTATAATTCCGCCCATAGAGCTATTTATGACAGGTTCTGGTGAATGTAAGATTTGTACGATTTGCCAATGAATTTATAGTTGACCTCTAGTGTTTAATCTCTGAGGGGTAATCACGTAACGTTTTGAACGCGCGTTTGGCGTCATTTTTCCGTATAAAATTTTACATTTAGTTTTTTTTTTATCGTATGGCATACATTGGCATACTTTAGTACCACCCAGGGGATACGCGCAGGGTTGTGGTAGGTAGCTCCTGCGGACACGAGTAACAGTTGTCCCCCCTTTGTCGAGTGAGTGGGCAACTCAACTGTAAGAAGTTCTTAAGCCGTCCGAAGGCCTCTAACTCGGCTTAACGACTACTGTCATAGACAGCAACCGGAATCAACTGCTTAGCGTGCCTTCCAAAGCACGGAAGCGCTTATTTATGTTAACCACTCACACACCAGGCGGTCACCCATCCATAGACTGACCGATGCCATCTTTGCTTAACCTGCGTTATCGTTTCCGAATCGCAGGCGCCGCTAGGCTATGGCTATGAGCGCTTGACATTTAGATCTGCCTAACGTAATGCGTTACGTGGTCGACCTGCTGACGCAAACGTGGGGTTATACGTTTAACATGTGTATCTCTGTATCTGTGTGTCTGTCTGTAGCTTTGTAGGTGGCAAACGAATGAATAAATGAAGGCTATCCTGAGTTTAGTCACGTTTGTTTGAAATTATTAGTTTGTGTAATTTTACATCAAATAATTAAAAAAAACATTTAAAAAAAAATTAGTTTTTCGGAACATATTTACGGAATATTTATTACTTTTCGGCGAAGGAAAACATCGTGAGGAAACCGGTCTAATCCTAATAAGGTCTAGTTTCCCCTCTGGTTCGGAAGTATAGATGGCAGTCGCAGTGAGCACTGGGACTTTTACCCTACTTAATAAAAACTTAAACTGCAATTCCTTTCTAAACTATTCCGTAAATCGGTTTAACATTCAATCGAATCGAATCCGTGTCGTCGCCTGTAAAACAACACTACGCAATGATTTGCATCGTAGTGCCAAAGGTATTTTAATATTTATTGGGTTAGTCCTGATAAGAGCTATTGTTACATTCGGTATTTTAACCGCTTCGGTATTGCTATTATCTTAGTTTAGGAATTTATTGATTTTGGCGTTACATGAAATTGCTTGGGCCACGGCCAGTTCTGGTTTAAGCCGTTTACTAGCAAAATCGGAAATGGAATATAGTTATTACTAAGCATATTACTAGGAAATGTGTTTTTTTTTTCAGTTTATCAGACGGGCTAGCATGAGTAGTAGCGAGGCGGTACGCATGCAGCACGCAACTCTGCCGTCCTAAGCAAAAAGGACGCATCTGACTACGAGTCTCATAGTCAGATGCGTCCTTTCGGTTTTGGTTTAGGACGGCAGAACTGCCTCTTCCCTCGCTTCCTCGCATCCCGCTCGTGATAGATAACGTAACTTATCAAACGCACGTTAAAACAACTCGACCGTCATTTTCCAAACAAAAATGACATTTAGATGACCTGACGTATGTACAAAGCGTTACGCAACGGACTAGCAGGAAGCTCTCATTGAAATGTAGCGTACGGTAAAGAATCTGTACCTTCTGTTGCGGTGACAGCCTATACTGACGCCGTACCGCGCAATTTGGAAATGGCCTGAGTATTGTTATAACAATAAAATCCATTATTTATTTAAATCACTTAAGAGTCGCCAGCACCCTCGACACAAGTCGACTTCGTACAAACGCAGTTTGGTCTCATTTTAAAACAATATACTGGGATAATATTAAACTTTGTATAGACAATGGGATCCGCCATAAATAGGTCAAAAACTAAGTTCTGCTGCTATCCATACTAATATTATAAATGGGAAAGTGTATGTGTGTTTGTTTGTCCGTCTTTCACGGCAAAACGGAGCGATGAATTGACGTGATTTTTTAAGTGGAAATAGTTGAAGGGATGGAGAGTGACATAGGCTACTTTTTGTCTTTTTCTAACCCCCAACTTCCCTAAAATGGGGGGTGAAAGTTTGTATAGAGTTACGATATAAACGAGTTCCACGCGGACGGAGTCGCCGGCAGAAGCTAGTACATTATAATAGAAAAAATTAAGTGTGTAGAGACATTGTATAAAAAACGTTATATTCGCTCTATTATTTTACCATTTTTATTTCTTGCAACATAAACTAGTTTCCGACCTAGATATGGCGGATTACATTGTGTATACAAGGTTTCATGTTATTCTAGAATGTCGTTTTATAAAACCAAACTACGTTTATATAGAGAGTCGAGATCCTGGAGACCCTTAATCAAAGAAACTAGGCTCACAGCAGGAAAACAATTAATTTCCTAAACCAAATTAATCGCAGAAAGGCTTATCGTCCTGTCGGTTCATTTATAAAAACAAATGTCAAGAGAGCCACAAATCCATTAGTAATTAGTACGACATGCTATTAATATCACGCTATGGGCACACATTAAATTCATGTACAACGTGGTTACATTGTTTGTTCCAAGCAATAAGGGCGTATCTGATTCTATAGTTCAGAATATGCGGCCTTTTGCAACTAAGTGATATTTCTAGCATTCCATACACGCCCCACTTACTGGTTTATGTTTTTGATTATATTATGAGATGTATGGGCTTGGATAAACTAGAGTAGGGCACAAATTCATGTATAAAACGTCGTTATTTCATTTGATTAAGTCAATAAAGACGTATGTGGAAATAGGGTTCATAATAATGGGCATTTTCATTCCACTCCTAATTAAACTATATGTCAGTACATATGTGAGTAACATGTTCTGATGATAATTACATTCAAAATAAATTCACTAAGTATAATGATCGGATTTTAAAAGGTTACTTTTAGCTGGTCTTATTGCAATTTGTTTCCTTTATTTCCGGCGTATCACAAGCCGCTGTCGCAACTAACTGACATTTCAGTTAAAAGGATTTCCTTTGACAATGAATCGTAACGTCTAAAACCTTTAATATACTTTGTAGTTTACAAAAGAAACAGGACCGCACATCCCTTTGACTCCAGCTACACCAACCCAGCGATGCATTGTCCCCTTTTTAACCCATAATTACAAAGCTATTTTAAAACCTGGCTAACTAATCAATCTTCGACGAGGTATAACATTGTGCGGTCGTCGGAAAGTGCGTGGCGAACATCAAAGTGAATGAAACGAATGGGTGAACTGTGAACGGGGACCGGGTGAATGATTCCGCACGCCTCGGTGGAACTGACCGGGGACAAGTGCGGTAGAATGGGGATTATGTGATATGTTGTCTTTTTGTATTGATTTTGCTCATTTTACAAGCACTCCTTGTTTATTTGGGTTTCAAAAGTTAATTTTCCTATGTTTTTTTTAAATAATCAAATCACTGTTCTCTTTTCTTCTGTTAGGATAATTTAACCACTTTGTTTCACTAAAGTGGCCCGATTTTTAACATCGAAGCTTTATAGTACTGTCATTCAAGTGTAAAAATATGGGTGCATACAATTTACTCATAAATGTGTCCCATAATAGGGATGATGACTATATTTTTTTTATGATGTCTTTCGAACCAGTTTTTGGAGAGGAACAAATGTTTGTATGGGAGCAACTACAATTAGAGAACATAAATACCCAAAAATTTGAGACAAAGATTGACCTCGCTGGCGGCAGTACAAAATGCTTCATACTGATAGACAGACAGGTATGACGTCACAACCGACATTTGTTAGTACAAAGTACATGTATCGTTGTATGGAAAATCAGGTAAATTGTTGTTTCGGTCGTGAAATACTGCGTTTAAGTACATAGTTCTCATACAATTTTGTTTCTATAAAAGCGTAAAGATTCTATTGGTAACTTTAAATTTACTCTTGGACAATAAAAATTAATGCATAATTTTTCTAAACTTTCAAGGTACTATCGACAACACAGCTAACTGACCATTGGTGCACCTTAAGTGAGTTGTAATAAGGGTCTATATAAACACAGGATGGTCAGTTAACAGTGTTGTCGTTTGTACATTCATATCTTTTTTCAATTTTAATTATATTTTATAATTTATACTTTATTACTGGGCTTAGGACTTTTGGATGCTCGCCGTTGTTCTAGAATCCAGGGAGTCGTCATTATGTTATTATGTTACCCGTGTGGTGTCGGGTTAGAATTTCACCACCCCCTTTCATCCCGTGGGTGTCGTAAAAGTCGACTTAGGGACCAGGGTTGAAGTGTGTTGTGGGCTAGCAACCTATCACTGCAATATCACATTTTGTCGATCTTTTATACCCACATGAATGCTAAAAGTGGCGCTGGAACATACGCTTCATGTGCTCTGCCTACCCGTTTTGGGAATAAAGGCGTGAATGTATGTATGTAATGTTATCAATCACCTTTTTGCACT
Source organism: Epinotia bilunana (assembly GCA_947049275.1). Classification (NCBI taxonomy): domain Eukaryota; kingdom Metazoa; phylum Arthropoda; class Insecta; order Lepidoptera; family Tortricidae; genus Epinotia; species Epinotia bilunana. The sequence continues at coordinate 6,872,132 of OX346275.1, read as the reverse complement.
TGACTGCACCTAGGTGTTTAATGCATATCATTCTCACTGAAGGGTCAAAGGTTGTCTTTGGGGTCAACAAAAAAGTAAAATAATGTATGGTTGAGATTAATTAACGTTGCCGAGTTTTTATAAAACTGTCATTGGAATTGGAATCTTCTAGCTTGGGCGGTAGAGTTGCTTTTTGAATGGACGACTTTGATGCAATTCGGCCAACTCAAATAATCTCAAATTTAAGTCATAATCACGATAGTGTAAAATCTAAATCGTATTTAAAATAATATATTTGGAAAGTCAATCTACTTCTATCGTCCATACGATTGTTAACAGAATGTATATACAATTAAATTCCGCTACCCACACGAGTAAGCACAAACGAGAAATGTGATCCCTTGTTTGACTGGCCTCACACCACCAAACAAGGATGTTTTAACTCTAAAATAATCATTCACTCAAAGCTTTGTTGCTGGCTGGATTAGCCTGGCTCATTCCTGCCAAACAAATCAGCCGCTCATTCCATTCATTCGTTCAAAGTAGAGCTGGTATTCACAACGCTGGCGAGGAAAAAGGGCGCAATTACATTTCACATGCGTCTGTAACAAATAGCTCTTTCTGGGTACGTGTATTTTTTATACCATTGGTAACAATAAATGGTACGCAGAAATCGTAGCACATGGCGAGTGCAACACCAGAGAAGTCAGACTCCTTGCCGACCATTGTTTGATTTGACGAATTGCTGAAATTATAGTGATAGAGACAAAATGCAGATCGATTATTCTGAACACTGGGCGTCCTCAGAAGCTCTGGTGACCGACACCGAATACTTACAGAGCAAGTTGTAGTATTATTATGGTTTCGGTCTAATGTAAGTTAGTAGAAGTACTTACACAGTTGAAAGCTTCACCCGATGATATTCCACCCTCACTCCCTTAAATAACTACATACTTAGGACTATGTTTGCGGTTCTTCTCTTCATCTGTAAGGTAGCAAATGCGCCTTTTTTGGGTTCCGTCTGTCCGTCCGTCCGTCTGCTCGTCTGCGGGTTAGCTCAGAATCCTGACTAGTATTAGGCACTGGTCCCACCGCTGGCTAGTAAGCTAGAAAAGTTGGGCGAGTAACGGTTCATTGCGTGCTGACCAGGCACAGTGTGATCAATCGACCTTTACAGATCCGCAATGTAATGCTACTCGCCCAACTTTTCTAGCTTACTAGCCGGCGGTGGGAGCAGTGCCTATAGCTATAATTCGGCATCCTACTAATATTATAAATGCGAAAGTTTGGATGTTTGTATGTTTGGATGTTTAGATGTTTGGATGTTTGTTACTCAATAACGCCTAAACGGCTTAACCGATTTGGATGAAATTTTGCACGAAGATATTTTAAAGCCTGGATTAAAATATAGGATAGTTTTTATCCCAGGCCCACGCAGACGAAGTCGCGGGCGGAAGCTAGTAGGAATATAAAAATCAAACACACCGACAAAAAGGGAAAATTAAAATTTTAGAAAAAAAAATTTTTTAGCGTACCTCGCCGTACGTAAAGTGGGGATCAATTTGTTTTTCTCTTTTAAACTGTGATATGGGGTATTGTTAGATGACTTATTCAAAAATATTATGGGTTTTATAATATTTTTTTAATTCAATATTCCGTTTGCATGATATTGGACTATAAAGCCTACTTTTTGTTCGAGTCGTGTGTCCCCCTGCCAGTTAAATGGCTAATACTGGTAACGTAAAAAAAAATCGTGCCAGTAGTACATTAATGAATTAAAAAGGAAAACTATCACGGTTAAAGTAGGCATAACTAGTTACCGAGTAACAGTCGACCAACTGAAAGGCCAATTTTCGTACAAATTCGGCCGACGCAACCGCGCCATTAAGATGCGCACGTGACGATGTAACAAAGACAGACAGACAACGACGGAACCCTACACAGCGCGTGGCCCGACACGCACTTAGTCGGTTTTCACATATGGCATAGAACCCTTACCACGAAACTCAGGCGAACCGGTTTCAAGTCCAACTTCCTAAAAACACACATAGGGCCAAGTTGCATTATGCACGAAAGAGGCGAGTCGAGCCAGGTTGTGAACCACACAGCCCGATGCGACGCATACGAGTGTTGGTTGATTGGTTTTTATTTGATTGGTGATTAAATTGTCAATGTCGATGCTGAATGAATTTTTAGAAGGTAACGTTTGACAGTTTGCAAAAATTACCGTTGCAAATGGTTTTCCATCGTTGTCATATTCAGCAAACCAAATTGACAGTAAATGTAATGAATTTCAGTTCAACAGTCTTAATTTTTCTATACTTTAATATGAGTGCTTAAGTAGTATTTGTACCTCTATGTTTCTTACTATATCATTCAAAACCTGACGACCGGCTAGCCTAGTGGGTAGTGACGCTGCCTACGAAGCTGAACCTGGTCCTGGTACGGTCCTGGGTTCGAATCCCGCTAAGGGCAAATATTTGTGTGACGAGCATGAATATTTGTTTCTGAGTCTTGGGTGTTTTCTATGTATTTAAGTATTTATATCTATTAAATATATCGTCGTCTAGTACCCGTAACACAAGCCTTATTAAGCTTACTATGGGGGCTAATATTTATTTATTTATAAAAAAAAAAAAACAGCTGAAACTTGGCATGGAGATACCTAATCCACGTCTCATTTCAAGATAAGTAGGGTTTTTATCTTTAAAATTATACAGGGTGGGATAAGTAAACTTGTATAGGTGTGTTAGAAGAACGCGGCTGAAGTCACAAGAAAATTACAATATGATAAAATACAAAGGTGTCTCAACGTGGAGTTTCTCAATAATCGAAATAATCTCGAAAATTACTCCCGACAACCAAACCCGGAATCCGTTTTAACTTGACTTTAACGAGTATTCGTTTATTTCTTTGAATTGTTTTGAAGATACAGACTAATAAAACTTGAAAACTGAAGCACCTAATGAGATGAAACGGGAGACAAAGGATTTTTGCGCAAAAGAGGCGTATCTTCGTTTAATACCGTGTCACTTGCGCCCTTTTTGGAAAGACGAGCATAGTTTACAACGAGAAGTTTAATTAAAATAAAACTTCAGCTAACGGATAAACCTGGGATGTTTTCTTTAATTTATTCTGTACAGGATTGTATTTAGCTTTTAGTGCAAGCCCATAGTGACACGTAAAAAAAACTCGAACGCGGCACTAACCGAGTTAAGTAAATTATTTAACCATGCATCGTATGTAAAAAACACGTTATTTTTAATCGACACTCGTAGGTTGCTATCTGTTGTAAAATTTGAGCATAATGTTTATCAGTGTAAAAGGCCGTATTTTCGTAAGACATACGTCTTTATTACTCGCCAGACTATTAAATGCGTCATTACCGCACCCTGTCATTATAGTACTACTTAGCGAAATAAAACATGACAGTTTGACAGGCTGCAATTTTGGCAATTATGCTGTTGCGTTCTCAGGGGTAAACAGTTCACATTGTGTTCTGTATAAACCTACTTATAGCTTGCAGCCTGCTTATACCTACTTGTACCTAAAAGCGAATAAGTACTGAGAAATCGTTACCAATTAGGTACCCTGCAGGGCGTTAAAATGTTGTAGCTGACAACATAGTAAGGAAAAAAAATTGTTTAAGTATGTCATTGTGTCCAAAGTGCCCTGATTCACCAACTCAGTCTGTTGTCAGGGATATATTTAGAAATACGTTCGAATTTCGACATTGCGAGGTACATACCTTTATACCTTATTATATTATTACCGATAGTTTCGAATGGTTTGGTAAGTTCGAGTAACTGTATAGATAGCAAGTTAAAATAGTGGTATAGAATAAGACTTAGAAATGTAGGAACACTCGTGATACATGACCTTGGAAAACGCCATAATGTACCATAAGCAACTATCCTAACAAACTTCAACTAACTAAAAACTGAACTATCCTAAGAAAATTAACACTTTCATTGTAGGTATTTTAATATTTAACGTTCAGTACTCAATCACCAATATTTGAAATATAAGAGAATTATCCAAGTATGTAGTTTAATAGATTCGTGTTAAGCCATTGAATTTTCATCCAAACAGCACTTTGAAAGGTGGTTAACCATCACCTATCAACTCAAAAACAAAACGTCAGAGCTATACTACTGTTCACACATATACGTCCTTATTCTTCTAAACGACATCGCTAACACTTGAACGACCTAAGTCATTTCCAATAATACTTTTTAAAAAGGTCGTGTTTTATTACACCTATTTTGTAGATACGCCCTTATTGCAGGGTACAGTGTACAAAAAATAAATACCCGGTAGGTTTTACTCGAGTCGAACATAAAAGATTCTTTCTCCGCCATGTTAAGTAGGCGACGGTTTTTGCTGAGGTACCGTCAACAGATACAGTTTTTTAAATCACGACGCAAACGAGATGTGTTCTAAGTAAGTTTAGCATGTGTATCTGTGTGGCTGTCTGCTACGGTAGTCTAGTGGTTCAGGCATGCGGCTGTCAAGCGGCGGTCGTGGGTTTGAATCCCGGCTCGTACCAATGAGTTTTTCGGAACTTATATGTTTATTGTGTCAGGGGAGTTTTAATATTGCTACGTTTGGTAAATGTGGCATTTGACAGCAGTGACCTCGTATGCATTATAAGTATTAGAAGTATTAATGTTATCTTTCTGTTACAGGTACATTGCAGTCGGCTGATCTATATCATAACTACAATTTGCGGGAAGTTAGACCAGCTTTACGTCTATTAGCGTTATGTCTATTAGATACAGTTGAAAAAAAAAACCGTCACTTATAAATATTGAACATTTTCATTCCTTCACTTAGAAGTCGATACAATACGGTCTTGATTTATTATGAAACGTCAATAACGCACAATTATTAAGAAGCAAATACAGGCCATTGGCGTCACAGTCATCTTAGTTCAAACAGCGTTCCTTTTGGTATTTATGCGTTACTAAAACTTTGTTGGTGCGATTTTCGACCTTAAAAACGATTATATTTAAATGTATTTGTATCCTTTACTCTTGCTGACGCTACCGAAAAGGACTTGAAATGTATCGAACAAAAGCTAACTGTAACCGATTTGTTGCGTGATAATATGCCCCCCGCCTCACCGATCGAAATGAGACTTATTCTACTCGAACGGTTTGCCCTTTGAGAAATAGGGACCTTTGTTTTTTAAACGATGATCACGTTTGATGTGAACTGGGTAATTTTGCCATTATTTATTTCATTTTCATCATCGTCCCTATGACAATGTTAAGAAAATATTATCTTCATCACAAAAAAAACTTATAGCCGCTTATGACTTCGCTTCGGAACTACGATTGTGTAAGTACAAGTAGTAAAAAAAAACTTCATCCATAGATGAAATAAATACTTAACAACATCATCAATGATGGATAACGATGACATTATATCAGCCGAAATACGTCCACTGCTGGACATGGGCCTCCCCCAAAGAGTCCCACAATGACCGGTCCTGCGCCACCCGCATCCAGCGGACTCCCGCGACCCTTACCAGGTCATCAGGCCACCTTGTGGGGGGCCTACCCACGCTGCGCCTTACGGTACGCGGTCGCCACTCGAGAACCTTTCTGCCCCAACGGCCAACGTGCAATGTGCCGTGCAATCGACCTAGTCCCAAAGCTCAATAAAGGTGGTTTTCCACCGGCGAGGCGAGACGGGGCGTGGATGGACGAGAATTGAAATTAGTATGGGACTTACTACCTATTTCCACTGCGCGCGCGCGCGCTCACGCCCCGCCTCGCCTCGCCGGTGGAAAACCACCTTAAAGCTGGTGTTATGTGTACCAGACGACGATATATTTAATAGATATACATAGGTACTTAAATACATAGGAAACATCCAAGACTGAAACAAATATTTATGCTCATCTCACAAATATTTTCCCTTACCGGGATTCGAACCCAGGACCTGAACTGACTGACTAACCGCTCGTCACCCATAAAGATGAAGTTTATAGGTTTAAAACTATAATTTAGAAGTGGCACGGAAAATTTAATTTCATTTGGTCTGGCTGCACCTTTTGGGAATATAGGCATTATTATGTATTATAAAAAAACTTAAAAAAAAAATTGTGGTATAAACACTATTATGTCATGTCATATAAGACATAACTCGTCATATTCCTCAGAATTAAATGTAAGCAGTTATATTTTTACACTGCTAATTTCTCAGTACCCATTCTCAAAGTATTTATTTCATCTAGATTATTTGCGTATCGTACCTATGTCGAAAATTACTCTCACAATTCGACTTACCCAAAAACTTTATTTCCATTAAAGTTTATAAGGTATTTAAGATAACTTTTACATTCCCTTAATGATCCTGGCCACATATAAACTGGCATTGCCGTTACATTGGAAATTCGAAATTGGAATTCCAATAAAATGCTAAGACCCGCCTACCGGCGATATTACGTTTTGCGTCAATATTCAATTCAACCAATATTTGTCAAAGGCTAAATCACCTCTATATAGGGTTCGGGTCTGTACTGCCACAAAGTGCTGTTGCTGCTAGTGTTTTATTTATTAATATTTATTACGAGAACCTCTGTATATTCATTCCTGGTCAGTAGAATATATCTAAAATGCATTTATGAATGTTCCTCGTATAGACCTCAAAATGTTCTATGGAAAAATGTTTTTTTTTTCTTCGGCCTGATACATATTTGAGTTTCTTCAGTTTCTCTCTGCGAGCAGATTTTTTATTACAGCAAATGCGATTTATGTGGAGTGGGATACAGGGAAAAAAGAAACACAAATATATTTGAGTAGGTTCCATGACTTTGACTAGGTACATTTGCAAGCCCTATAAGGTTTAAACGATTTTTGAATTATAAAAACCTCGTCACATTAGTCACAAACTAAAACGTCGGAGTCATGCCTATTTTTTTTTATCTGTTTGTTGCATGTCGTTTTAACGTTCCAAAACTAGCGTATTAATTACCTAAAACATTATCTTTATTTGGTGTAGAAAGCAATACTGATTGAAATCTTCAATAAAGCCGCGAAAACCATTCAGAAAAAATATGACACTAAAATGTACTTTCTGCACAAAACTAGCAGCCCGCGGGAGCCCTACGATATGTAGCAGGCAAGGAAATAGATTTCGAGCTAAAGATGAAATTATTAGGTCGCTGGGTGTGGTATGTAGCTGGCTGAGTCGTAAGTTCACATTATGTAGAATTTCGCTACAAGTGCACGGAATATCTGAATGCTTATGAATATTTGGGGCTGCCTGTTTACTCATAGCTTTTCGATTTGAATGAATGTTTCCTTTACATAAGTAAGAAAAATGTCCTTCGTATAGGAGAAAAGGAAAGTAGTTGTAAAGTATTTTTCAAGGCAAGATAACATTTTAAAACAAAAATATTTACATATTTTATTTTGTATTGGCTGTTTAGAGATTTCATCTAAGTCTACCTTAACATATGCGCGCGCACTGCGCAAACTTCACGAAAAAAACTGTTACGCGTCATTATTGGTTATTTCACAAATATTTGTAAACATTGTTAATGCGTGTTTGGTTATTATCAAAAATGCTGACTCGTGGTGACTAGAAAAGTGATAAATAAAATGGACGCCACTGGAAATTCTTGACAATGTACAATATGTGAGTAAAAACCTGTTGTCATCATTAAGTAAAGAAAATAGCTTGGCAGGCCTAGTACAATTTTCATTTTATGAAAAGGATTTTTTCCTCGCAAAATGTGTTGAAAAAGTAGTATGAAACGTGTGAGCTTTGATAATTATTTACATCCTCAGCTCTCTTATCACGCTCACCTGCGGTTCGCGTGAACAATTCCGCCTCTGATGTGATTATCAACATACCTCACTTGTATCACAATGTACTATTACTGTAATTGCTTTTGTGGTCCAACTTAATATTTCTTCTTTGGTTAATCATAGCTAGACTGGTTCCTGCTTAGATGACCCTTGTGTCAAAATTCGAATTGAAATATTTAAATTGAAAACGGGCAATTTTTTTGGTTTGCACTTCACTTTGTATTTAAATAAACTGAATGAAACGTGCGTGACGCTAACAGTCAAGGAATGTGCAGAGTCATGGTAGAAAGCTTAAATAATAAGAACAAAGAAAAGCACTGCTCGTAATTAGCACAAAATAGGGCTAAGCTCATTTTCTCAATTTGTTTCGGCCATTCATAATTTAACAAATTCAATTTTTACAAATATCCAGTAATTGCAGACAGAAAAGCCAATAGAGAGAGAGAGCTCGGAGACAATTTGTAAATTTGTAATGTCATTTCCACTGGAGGTATATTAGATTCAGTCCCTTCCGGCGGGTAATGATGTCCTTGTACTGCACAAAGGAAAAAGGTCACAAGAATTCACGAGTTCCATATAAACTTAAGTTGATTTTCCTTGGATTATAAACGAAAGGTTTCACTTGAAGGGATTACATCGAATTTTGCATTTATTTTTACCTGTTTTGACGTTTCGAAGTAGACGGATTTAGTGTTAATGAGAGTGGTTTTATTCTTACGTGAAAAGATCACAGGTATTAAAATTTTACAGGTTCGTCACTTTTGGACCTTGAGGGGTTTGAAATAAGGTCGAAACAGGCGATCCTTTTCATTCCTCGACTATAACTAGTTGTTTTTGCTTGGAATTCGTTTTGCCCTTTAACATTATTTTGGTCACACACTGTTTATTTAAAAAAATATATATATATAAATATTTGGAAACAATCTTACACTAATCGAGCTAGTCCCAAACTAAGCAAAGCTTGTACTGTGGGTACTAGACGACGATAAATAAATACTTATATCGATAAATAAATACTTAAATACATAAAATAAAATCCATGACTCGGGAACAAATATTCGTGCTCATCACACAAATAAATGCCCTTACCGGGACCTCTAGCTTCGTAGGCAAGGTCACTACCAACTAGGCTACAAAGTTCATCAAAAAGTCAATTTCCCCAAGTTCATTATCGACATACTAACAAAGCATTGAGACTGTCAACTATAATTATTAAAACTTCAAAGATGTAATTTTTTAATGTATTTTTAATTACAAGCCACATTGATTTGAATAATATCTAAATCATTGAGTTGTCGTTTATTTAAATTTTTAGTTCTTATTTCTGTATTTTCTGTCACCTGTTCGATTCGCAGAATTAAAAATTGAAAATGCTCGTCACGTTATTATTACGGTTTCATTCGAAGAATCGAATACATTAAAATGAAAATAGTGTGGAATAAATAAATAAAATGAAATGATTGAATTTTTATTCTGCAAGTAGACCGTAAGCGTTTCTGAAAAAGAAGACCACTGTTAAGAAGAAACGTCGAAACAAACTCAACAGTCAGTCAGTGTGTGAAAGACATAGTTAAAGTGTGAATGTGATTATGTTAGTAAATAATACTGGTAAACTTTCTTACATTTTAAACCACCATTCACATTGTTCAAATGTTATTGTTCTCACGGTTGCACAATTAGGGAGCGGGGACCAGTTTAATGCATCAAATTTCGAGCTAGAAAAACATTTCCATAACGTCCATCTCTTTCCCTCCAAAGCTTACCGCGATCTTCCCCCTCGTTCCCGACCGCAATGTACTGTGTGAAGGACGGAAAACAAATACAACGCCCTGTGCAAATACGGAGCCCTTTCGATGTCGCATGTGTACGTTAACTGTCATTGTTTGCATAAAGATCGTGACACTTTTCGTGAATTACGTTCAACTTGGCTGTTTTTCCTCGGATTAAAGGTTAATTGCAAATGTTAATGCCCCGTTTTTATTAGCAGTACGCGTGTTACTTATAACATTTTTTATGTGATATAATGAACAAGGCGTTCGTCAAATCGCATGTGAGTTTTTTATCTGATAATGATGTTAATTATTTAGTAAGTAACATTAATATAATGTGCATAGTACCCAAAGACAAATACATATACAAAGAGTTCACTATTTACATCATTATACTACAATCATATACATATTACAATGAATTTAGTAAAAACTAAGGCTAAATCCCAATTTTAAACTATATTTTAAATGGGCCCATGTGGCATCGTAAGTACCAAAGATGCTGGCAGCATTACTTGTGACTGTGTTATAAAAATAAGTAGGCCAATCTTAATTTCACCAATATTCTTTGTATAAAGGATAAAATAAAGTTCGTAATAAAAATTTCTACTCTAATATTGCATATGTAACTTTGTTCCCGTGCTTTTCATATTTATATAACACATATTAGTTTCGTTTACTCCTACTTTTAATTATGTCCTTTATAAAGAACAAATTTGTTGGAAAAATCTTTTGTTTGCCATTTCAATTATAAGGGTAAAACGTAGGAAATGAAACGTTAATTAGATCTCTGGGTTATTTATACGACTTCTCCGAGCTTTTTCTACACTTTTAGAGTAAGAGACATTGCTTTAAAATGTCACTGTTGCTAGAACCTTATTTTATCGTGATGTAAACTTTTAAAGCGTTTTACATACGGGTTTTTTCAGGCTTTACAATAGAAACATAACATAACCCATGTTTGTATTGTAAAGCTATATAAACACCTTAGTTACAAGATCAACGCTTACAGCAACAAAGCAACAAAATAATGAATAATTTACTTGATGTTGTGGCAATGTAATATTTATACTTATCTATAGTAATAATATAAAAAAGACAGTGAGATTGTATATTTGTAACTTTGTATGTAATGTGTAATCTCCGGAACCGCTTATCCGATTTCACCCGCGTAGAATTGTTTTTCTGGATGTTATAGGCTATATTTTATCCCGCGGGTTTGCCTGCATTCTCTGCAATACGCGGGCGAACCCGCGCGGGCAGCTAGTATATTATAGGTTAACGTGAATGTGTTTGTATATTAATATTTTGCGTTCGAATGAATTGCCCAACATTGTAATACGATTTCGGAGAATATGCCAATAACAAAAGGAACGCCAATATCCTTTTGTAAAGTGATACGAAGTTAGTACAGTCGATTTCTCCAATATCTATACAGACAACCTTTCAAAAATATCTACACATGTGTCTTATGTCAGTAACAATAAAGTCTCAGTATAGATATTATTACAAGGTTGTCTGTGTAGATATTGGAGAACTCGACTGTACATTCATCCGAATTCATGAAACGTAATTACTTTTGGATCACCAAATCAGTAGACTAATCCAAGGATACGCCGTGATGACAGTCAGTCCTGCATTTGTCTCTTGCCTGTCGACACTCCTTCGTCGTTCCATCACTGCTGAGGATCGTGACTCCGTAGAATGTCAAGAGCACGCCTCCATCGGTTAAGGTCAGTGACGCAGTGCAGTCAGAACATCTCTTGGGACTACGGTCTCTCGTTCTTTTATCCTCAACTTTCCCCGTCAAGTCATTCAAGATTTTCATGGCTCCTGCGAGCTATATGGCCGACGTGTTTCAAAATCTTGTGCAGGCATCAGGCAAACTTGAGATAGTCGCTGCGCCTCCTCAATTTTGAGTTCCTTTAGGGTCACAGCTCACTGGACCCACCCGGCACACGCACCGCACCGCCTCGCCATACTAACGCGCTAGTCGCTAACGTAACGTAGTATGGCGAGGCGGTGCGGTGCGTGTGCCGTGTGGATCTAGTGAGCTGTGACCCTTAAGCCAGAGACGTTCGAGCGGTGAGCTGTCCAAAGAATTCTCAGCAAATCCTCAAGTCGAAAAACGATTTTCATTCCTCTGGACTATACTTTTCTTCATTACCAACATTCACGATGCAGCCAATAAATTACCACGACAACACTATTTATATTTACAAAGTGAGCGTACACCGTGTATATTTCATTAAACACTATCCAAAATATCTGGACCCTTGATTTGGTGCCCTTCTGTAAACAAATGAATGGGCCGGCCTCACCGTTTGGGGTGAGAGGGGTCGGGTTTGGTTGGTTATTAGCTTGTTCGTTAGCACTCTTCAGTTTGGTAATTTTGGGTTGTTTTATTAGTTTCCGAATTGGTATCAATTTGGGGGTTAGAAGTGGGGAATGTTATGGGGTGTTTGGAAAAACTCAACGTTATGGTGTTTAAGCGAAAGGTGCAATGAAAACTGACACGATGTTTTTATACCATTATCGTGAAAAAGACCGCAGTGATCGCAGAAAAATATCGCAGCTCTTGGTATATTGCAGCGGCGGCGGCGGCGGCAGTGGTGGACATTAGGTGGGAGCAAGATGCTGTGTTCTGATATTCGCTCACACGTATGGCGCTCCACTGCCGCTCAAAGTCGAGGCCAAGCTCTTAAGGCCTCCACCCACCGAACGCGTGTCGTGCGCGGCGCGTGTCGGGCGCGGTTGAAGCGGTAAATTCACACCGCAAGATCCGCCGCGTCATGTCTCTCTCACTACCAACACATTTGATATGTATCTCACTATCTCTATCACACTCAGCAGCGCGGCAGCTGCGCGGGGTCCGCGCGGCAGCTGCGCGGGGCCCGCGCGGGCCCGCCGCGTCAGTGACGCGTTAGCAATGCGTGTGCAGCGCGGCATATCTCTCGCTACCAACACATTTAATATGTATCTCACTATCTCTATCACACTCAGCAGCGTGGCAGCCGCGCAGCAGGACCGCGTTCGATGTGTGTTTGAAGTGAAGTTTCAATGCTTTACAACTTGCGCGGGCCCGCGCAGCACACGCGCCGTGCACGACACGCGTTCGGTGGGTGGAGGCCTTAAGTGAAAACTGAAATAATAAAAAAACAAATGTGTGTTTAAAATGTTCAGGATAATGGTAAGAAACCAAAAATCAGGTTTTGTTTCGCAGTTAGGTACTTACACTGTAGGTATACCTACCTACATGAACCGAAATATCGTGATAAATAGTATTTTAGATTTGTCCGTATTTCATTTCTCTCGGGAATCATGCATTTTCCTCTACAATTATAATGTAAAATACGTTCCGTTGTTTAAAGTACAATATCTTTTACGTAACCATGTAGCTTGTAGGTAGGTAGGTATCCATACTCATATACTTATCCATATCCATACTAATATTATAAATGCGAAAGTGTGTCTGTCTGTTACCTCTTCACGCTTAAACCACTGAACCTCTAAAGATGAAATTTGGTATGGAGATAGTTTGAGTCCCGGGGAAGGACATGGGATAGTTTTTATTCTGTAGTAAACGAGTTCCACGCGTACAGAGTCGCGGGAGAAGCTAGTATAAAATAAATGGATAAAAAAACTAGTTAGGTAGAGTTAAAAGGTAAAAAAATTCCCCAAAGCGCGTCTACGGGTAGTGCCCAGAATAATGTAAAAACATTTCTGTATTCGCAGGATAGCATCAAAGGATATTGACAGCGATTGACATGTAGGTTGCGAGTACTACACGAATTTCAGGCAATTTCGCTTGTTTTTTTTTTACGCAGAACACGTAACGGCTCAATTTGAAACTCGACTAGCGCGGAATGAAACGGTTTTTTTTTAATATTTACAACTCGTCTGCAGTTTACAGGTGAACTATTTTGTTTACTTTCTCTTAGCTTAGGTGGTCAAAACACTGGATAACAAACTTCTCAGCAATTTTGAAGCCCCTTTAAATTGACCACAATATTGTATGTAATTGTTGTTTACTTCCACATGTTATTTGTCGTTGTTCTGTTACTACAGAACTACAGAGCTTATAGTTAGTAGTTGTTATTGAGGTGTGCAATAATTTTTTTTTATTGTATTGTATTTGACACTTTGTACAGCTCAATAAAATAACACAGTTAATAACATAATAAACACAAATGTAGGCCAACAATACGTGGTCTTATAGCTAAAGAGCGATCTCTTACATACCACCTTACATTAACGGATATCAAATGCATACGATGTGTCATATGTTGCCATTTTTTTAAACCATGAATCGCAATCACGGAAAACATCTGCTTTTCAAAATTCATTCATTTAGTACCGACATGATGTTTTCATTTCACCCCTGCACTCACTCGGCGCGCTACCCGATCCCGTGGTTTACCCCGTATGTAGCGGAACATAGTGCGTAGCGATTCTTGGCAGTGAATGCGTTAACGCTACGCCGTAGTCCGTAGTAGCTTAAACTCCATATGTAGCGAAAGGCGCCCGTAGCACTGGCGCATGTGTGTCGTGATCGGCGCTGTACTCGTATGGGTTGACAAACAAACACCTTAGGCCTTGCTTAGAACTTAAAAATCTGCTCCGCATATACATATAGGTACAGTCAAATACAAAGAGATGTATTCATGTTAGTCTTACAAAATGTGGGAACTTTTAGTATGCAAAAAATATTGACCCTTGCTTCGTCACATTTTCAGTATCCACCAAATGTCATCATCGATTCGTTTAAAGTGCTATTATTATGTATCCAACCAAGTTTCCTATGAATGTACTCCTGCAACCTTCATTTATTATCTACTAGCTTCCGCCCGCGACTTCGTCTGCGTGGACCCGGGATAAAAACTATCCTATATTTAAATCCAGGTTATAAACTATCTTCATGCAAAATTTCATCTAAATTGGTTGAGCCGTTTAAGCGTGATTGAGTAACAAACATACAAACTTTCGCATTTATAATATTAGTAGGATCAATATCAAAGAGAATATAACCACTATCTTGTATTTGTCATTGAGCTAGCTTTAATTTATACTGTGAATATTGTATTATATTTTACCTATGACAAATATAAGTCATATTTCAATATTCTAAAGAAATGTAACATTTTTGAATATTTTGCCCGACGCCAACAAAGAAGTATTATTTCTCCAATAACCTGAGATAGATGTATGCGATGACAAGTCTGCACTGCTTTCGTGAGTTGTCAGTGTCAGTCAGTCGTCAGAGCGATCATTGTAATCGCACATAGGTTAGTGAGATACATCATTATTGCATATTAAACGAGTGGATGATAAAGTGAAGTTTCATTGCTACTAGAAATGTCACGAACCAAGGGTCATTTATTCGAATATTAACTTCATTTTGTAAGACTAACATAGATACATCTCTTTGTAGTTGACTGTACATAAGTATGTCCATATATATATGGCATATATGCCATTCCCAAATACAATTATACCTAAGTACACAAACATGTCTGGCTCCCAGCCAGTCTATTAAGACGTTATTAATTTTAGTAATTAGGTGTATAAGTTGGGTAAACTAATTAACCTGCCTAACGCTAATGTGTCATCGGTTGCCTTGGTCAAATTCAGCAGGTCGACCACGTAACGCATTGTTTGTACGTCAATTACATCTAAATGTCACTTTTTATATGGGACAATGGCGGTTGAGTTGTCCTGAGGTGCGTTCGAAAAGTTACGTGATTCTCCCACTGAGGGTGTACCCTCGCACGCATATTGATCGCGTAACAATACGCGTACGATGCGTTACGTGATCGACCTGCCGGTATAAACCTAGGCATCTTAGCTGTATACCGTGTAAGGCTCGGACAAGAACAGGTCTACGGTGTGCAATAAAGAGTATTTGTATTGTATTGTCTACGGTCTCCCGCGCCTGTCGTAGAAGGCGACTAAGGGTCACAGCTCACTAGACCCACCCGGCACACGCACCGCACCGCCTCGCTATACTACGTTACGTTAGCGACTCCATACTACGTTACGTTAGCGACTAGCGCGTTAGTATGGCGAGGCGGTGCGCTGCGTGTGCCGGGTGGGTCTAGTGAGCTGTGACCCTAAAGGGGGTCATCGGGGTCGCAGTGTTCTGGCGGGGGTTGGGGCACTCGCTTAAGAACCCCGGGAGCCTAGACAAGGATACAATCGACAAGCGCTTACACCAATAGAAAACTAATAAAATGTATGGGAATGACAGATGTTAACGAAAAGTGTTTCGCCGGCATCTGTCATTCCCCTTATCTTATCTTATCTTATCTTATCTAGATGAGGGCCCTTTCGGATGCACTTCGACCCGTCGGGATCTTTTGTGCATTTGCCCTCTCCTTTATGCCTACTCCCAAGCTCGCTCCATCATTTCCACAAAGCGGATGATGCAGCTCAGCGGAAGCACCTTGAATTCCTTTGGTTGCGGATAGTCGCTACCAAAGTAACTCATTCTTTGTCTGGCAAGGGCATGACATTCACACAGTAAGTGTTCCATGGTCTCGTCCTCCTCGCCACACATTCTACAGTCTAAACTGTCCGACAGTCCCATCTTGGCCAAGAGATCCTTGACCCCGAAGTGACCTGTGAACACCCCAGATATGATTCTGAGTTGCTTCCTGCTGGATTTCCAGAGCTTGTTAGTCCAGCCCGAGTCCGCTCCTTCTATGAAGAGCTTAGAGTGCCTTAAGCCCGCCTCATTCCTCCACTCGTGTTGGTGTTTGGTTTTGGCGTATGCTTTAAAAGCCGAAGTTATGGTTCTCTGTGAGAGTCCCACAAATGGTTCTGGACCTACAAAGTGATTTGTAGACCCCCCTCTTGCAAGCTCATCCGCTCTTTCGTTGCCGACGTAGCCCTCGTGCCCCGGTATCCAAACTAGTTGCACCTTATTGTGCCTTCCAAGCTTATACAGTGCCTGGACGCCATTATAGACTAGTCTGGAATCCACTTTCGGCGCCGTAAGCGCTTTAAGGGCCGCTTGACTGTCGCTGAGGATATAGATGGTCTGCCCTCTGGTTTGCCTGTCTATATTCTCCTGTGCACAGGCAATTATGGCGTATGTCTCCGCCTGGAAGACGGTTGCCAAACTACCCATGCTTACACTACTACTGTAGTCAATCGCATAAATGCCTGCTCCCGTACCGGATCCCATTTTAGATCCGTCCGTGTACCATATACTGTCTTCGACACCAGACCTCGGTGGTTCTAGACCTTCGGCCCATTCGGCCCTGGATGGAACTTTTGTTGTGTAGTTCCTGTGGAATACATACTTGGGTAGCATTTTATCACATCCCATGTTTGTTATTCTGTCTAAGAAACCGTCAGTCTCCATGTTTGTGTGCTTAGTCTTTGGCTTGCTGTCGCTCCACAGTCCAAGAGTTCTTAGTCTGTAGAGCGATTTGCGCGCCTCTGACTTAATCACCATGTGAAGTGGCGGTAGGTCCAGAAGGACTTCTAGCGCCGCTGTGGGTGTGGTACGAAACGCCCCTGTTATAGCCATGCATGCCGATCTCTGTACCTTCGTCAGGGCATCTCTGCATGTGCTCATTAAAGTCCTTGGCCACCATACCAGGCTACCGTACAATAGTATGGGCCTCACCATCATGGTGTAGATCCACTTCAGTACCTTTGGGTTCAGTCCCCATGTTTTGCCATATGCTGATCTACACATTCCAAATACCCTGAGTGCCTTTGTAATGGTGAGATCTGTATGCTTCTTCCAATTCAGTTCCTTATCCAGAGTGACACCTAGATATTTCACATCATTGGACAGTTCTAGTACCCTCCCGTACAGTTTTAACTGCTGTACGCCGCGAAGGGTCCTTTTCCTAGTAAAGGGTATCACTACAGTTTTGCCTGGATTAATGGATAATTGGTGCCGGTCACACCATCTCTCCACTGTCTGCAGTGCCTTGTTCATGATTTCTGATACCGTGCCTGGGAACTTCCCACTCACCAGTATCACTAAATCATCAGCGTATCCTACCGTGTGGGTGGGACCTTTATTGAGTTCCACCAGGAGTGAGTTCACCACCAAACTCCAGAGAGTTGGTGAGAGTACCCCTCCTTGCGGACATCCCTTTGTGGCCGTGGCCATTATCTCATCCCCCAAGAGAGATGACTTTATTAGTCTGCCATTTAGCATGTTGCCTATCCATTTACAAATGGTCGGCTCTACACCATGTTTTGCAGCCGCTTCGCTGATTGCTTTATACGTGGTGCGATCGAACGCTCCCTCCACGTCTAAGAAAGCTGCCAGACATAGTTCTTTATTCTCTCTTTATCTCTCTATGTCATTCCCCTACATTTAATTAGTTTTCTATTGGCGTTAACGCTTGTCGATTGTAACCTTGTCTACGGCCCCAGGGAAGGTGAAAATGTTCCTTGCCCTAGGACGAGCCAAATGTGGCGAGGCGCGAGGGGGGCTCCAGTGCGTTCAGCATGAGAGCCTGGAGTCCCCTGCATGAGAGCTCAGATGCAGGGCACCGTGGAATTTTTAGTGGATAGAAATAGCACATAACCCATTCATCCCCCGGTGATTGGGTTCGCAGGTTTTCTCCACGAAAAAAAAAGCATCTTAGCTGTTGTAGAATTGTTTCATCATTAATTTAAGAGTAATCCTCTTGTCGGTGGAGTATTTTCCATTTCTCTCTGTCGTACGCCAGCCCTTTAATTTGCTGATACGACACGACACCAGCTTTTTCCTTTATTTGGTCTATATAACTGCGTCGTGGTCTTCCCCTGCCTCTCTCAGTCCAGCTTATACCTTCCATCCTTCTCCAACACCAGTAGAATTGTTTAAGTGTTGTAAATTTGTATGTTTTGGGATTACCCAAAACATACAAATTTACAACACTTAAACATGTTACACGGCCCTATGGCCCCACGTTGGGCGCCACTGTAACACTTGGCAGTATAATACCAGGGCACCTAGGCAAGTTTGTGGTGAACATGAGAGGTTAAATTTAGGGTCGTGTGTTTGGCTATGACCAGAGCGGTTAGTGTCATCAAAATTTATATTTTACGAGCGCCAGATGAAACCACCGACAAGCTTGAGGATTAGCTAAATAAAATCACAAAAATACTTTCAACAAATGGTTTATTAATATACTGTCACAAGGATGATAGTCCATGAAAAAAGTTTTCTTATTTTAGACTTAAAGGATAACACTAGCAGTAAGATTATCTAGATGTTTTTTAAAATTAGTAATTTAGGGTAGTCGAGTTGCTATGGTTGGATAGACACAGTCAATATAAATATAAGGAATTAATTTACCGGCGGTAGAGGTGACTCAAACCTCCATCTCATGTTCACCACAGACTTGCCTAGGTGCCCTGGTACTATACTGCAAAGTGTTACAGCGGTTCCATATATTAATATGGAACCGCTTATCCGATTTCAATAATTCTTTCACTTGCGTGTAGAATTAACTTTCTAGATGGTTATACGTTATATTTTATCGAGCTAGTTTCCCTGCGTTCTTCGCAATGCGCGTACGAAGCCGCACGAGCAGCTAGTGTACAAACCATAGGCAGTTATTTTTCATACTAGCGATTCAAAATGGCACACACACGTTGCACTGCCTAATTACCAGTTACAAAACTTATCATCTCAAATGCACGGGAGTTAGGTAAACTAATTACCGTGTCTACCTCTAATTGCCATCGATCCAGAATCAAGCCAAAACTTTGACGCATCCAATTCATAAACGACGTATCTCTCTTTGAACAGCTGTAACTTTAGAACTTTTTGAGAATGAAGTTAGTAATAGCAACTTGTGTTAGAGTACGATTCATAGTCCGCAGGAGCGCATGTGATTAGGGAAAATTAAGTTTGGTTTCGTTGCGTTGGGATACGATACTGTAGAATGTAGGTATACGCGTCTTCGATAGAAATTTAAATGGGCCTTCAAACCGAGGCGTTCCCGGCGAGAGTTCCCCGCGTGGTACTCCAGGAAAAATACGGTTTTGAAAAATATTAATTTATAATAGCGTCTTTTTTGTTGATTTCATTTTAAAATATTATTCTAAGATGTATTCAAGAATCCGACATACTTTCCATCCGGAAGTAATTATGTAGATTTAAATGAAGCATGCATTATCTTTTTTTGTATGATTTATATTGAATATTATAGAGCAAATGTAAATGAACCAAAATAGAGACCACAATATATATTAGATATTTTCTGAGTTTTCAGAAGCTAGCTAATTTATAATTTTTTTGATGTCTAAAATTTTGTCGGATTCTGTCGCTGGGTAACTATTTACTTGATAATATATCCGTTACACATAAAAAAATAAGCTATTATAAACTATTTCCAAAATTGTAATTTTTGCTATTGTCAGTTCCTTAACTTGACTATGGTGTCGTGTTAGAATAGTACCACCCCCTTTCTTCCTGTGGGTGTCGCAAAAGTCGTACTGAAATGAAGAAACCGGGTTGATGTGTGTTGTGGGCTATGGGCTAGCAACCTATCACTGCGATATCACATTTTATCGATATTTTATACCCACATTTATGCAAAGTGGCATTGGAACATAAGTTTCAAGTGCTCTGTCTACCCCTTTTGGGAATTAAGGCGTGAACCTATGTATGAATGAATCTATGTAAACCGAAGCGTAACTGCTGAACGAGCGAGCGAAGGGAACGCAGTTCTTCGTGTCAGCTTGGGTCACAATATTTGATGTAAATTCAAATTAACCTATTTGTTGGCTGAACTAGGCATACACTATGATAAAAATTACCGAGATTCAAACCCGGGAACGTTACCTTCACACAGCTAGTTACCAAATCTAGCCGCATAGTCAACAAACTGACGATTTTAGATGAGAGAACGTTTTGAACCATTGAAATAACTATCATCTGTCATTTTCATGAACAAAAAATGTCAGTTGATACGCCCTAACTAACGCACGTTCAACAAATCACACAATTACTCTGCAAGCCCTCGGTTGCACTCAAAGATTTCCGTTTGAACGGAATTAAATATCGAACGCGCCGAACGAATTTAAATTCAAAAATCGAACGCACCCGAACGGCGTGACAACTCACATTATTAGGGCTGGCAACAAAAAGTCTACTTTGACCATAGACTCGTTGGATGCCAATTATTGCTCTCTCGGATTTGCGCGACGCTTTACCACGCGGTGATTGACTGGCAACCTTATTCGGGAAGGATGTAACTTTACAGACGTCCAGTGGACATACGCCTATTGCAATGGCGTTGGTATTGACTGGCATTCCGGTGCTGAAATGGTTTCAAAGCTGTTGAATTTCCGATGTCCGTATGCTTTTTGTAAAGTAGATGTTACTTTTAGTTTAACTATAGTGGGTACATTGTTTTTGTTGACTGTCGCTTTTCTGTTCGAACGGCGGCATCTACTTTATGTAAGGTCCGTAAACTGATTAGAAATTTAGAATGTTCGAGGCGTATGCTGGGAACATTAATGTGATTCGCAATTTTGTGTGTGAGGGGGTGTTTTTATTAGCTTTCATTTTCATATTCTAACTCGGCCTTTTCAGAGGATAGTGATAGATCCCCTGGTCTGTGCCGCTTCTAGAAGGTTGCCCGAAAATCCTGCTGCAAGACGGACACTGTTTTCAAATAATATAATAATAATAATAATAATAAATGGTCAGATACAGAAGGCGGTACTCCTGGATACTGCGCGGATAGTCAGGAGGTTCCTGTCTCTGGCGCCCTGGCCACCGGCAGCTTAGGCCCCGCCTCGCTGCCGGCGGTACCCTAGGTTAGGTTTTTATAATGATTTTATGTTTTGTATGTATAGTTTTATATTTTACTTTTTATATAGTTATTGTAAAAACCTAGCCTAAGATGAAAGATGACTAAAGAGAATAATAATAAAATATTTATTCAGACAACAAGATCCACAGTTTTTTAGCAGTTTTCTTAATACTATATTATCCTATGTTAGTAAATATATGTAGCATATATGTAAAGATGGAGTATTTTTAATTAAGTGTTGCATTATTGGGCACTCACTCCTAATGGCTACAGTTTTCGGAACGCTGTTTGAGCTGCCACGTATTCTGGCTAAAAGTGATGCCATCTTTTTCCGCAACACAGCCCCAAAACTGTCCACTCGCGCTTCAGCGAACATGGTGGACGCGCTGCAGAACAGTGGCAACCCCAACAGCGCCCTGAAGGCGTTGTTGTACTGGATTCGCAGAGAGCTGAGGAAATATTGCTTTATATAGCGTTAGAACATGTTGTTATTGTTACTAGCAACATATTATTCTTTGTATACCGCGAATACGTGTGCACTGCTAAGCTTTCCACTTCGAGCGTAGCGTCGTAGCCAATCCCGTGGTTTTCCCGCTAAGTAGAGGAAAGCGCTAGAGCAGTGAATGTGTTGATTGTAACATATGAGGGGTCGCTGCGTTGTCAGAGATACACATACTAAATGTATTATTACTCCAAAAGAAAGAAGGCAATAAAATATGCCTAGTGACGAAAATCCCATTCAGATATCTCAAAGAATTACGAAGCTACAACCGTTTTAATATTGCTTGTTAGAGAGAGAAAACGTTAGTGACGTCAAAATCTGCGAGCGTCATAGTAAATGACAATCGTTTCATATGAAGGCGCGTTTTGCGGAAAAGGGACGGAATATGGTCTTAAAACTTTGGACACGAATAACTTTGTGATTATTTAACCTATTGCATTGCTATTCTCTCCATTTGACTGCATTTTTAATCCTTTTTCGAGAAACTATAGAATTATTTATTACTTTATTAAGTGTCTACCTACACCTCCATTGCAAGTTCCTTCGTCGTCAATATAGTTCATTCTCAACAAACTTTAAAGGCGAAATAAAGTATACCATACGATTAAATCAATAATTATCAACGTCTACTCTTTAAAAGCCACGTTTGATTTTCTGCTAATAAAAAAATGTAGCTATAATCTTATATTTCAGTACCGCTGCTCATAAAACTCCCTTATTACCCACGACACCCTTACGAGTTTATGCGGTGCAACAAATAATGTTGCTATAATAACAATCTACGTGCTAGATCTCGGCGGAAATCATTTACGCCAATAATGTTGCATGCTAGGGATGTGCATGTTCGGTATCGATAAAAAGTAATTTGCACGCCTATCATAGGGCGGCCCGCGAACTGTGTCGCGGCGAGATAGACCATCCGTCTCCTTCTTATTAGAACGCTTAGGAGACACGGATATTTATATTCTTATTTTACACGGGTCTAACGCGATATTTATTTACATGAACGAATGTTCTAAAATCAATCAATTCAATTGATATTGTATCTACTAAACTATAAATATGATAGCCATGTTTGTAGACGAAGAGCGGAGCCTCCCAACAGAAATATTGCTATACTAACCGGGAGACGCCAGCCATGTTTTTACCTGCTTTAGTATGATAACATTTTTTTAATGAACGGATAATTATAGTGTCCAGAATAATATGGGCAGAAAAATGATTCTATATAATAAGTAAGTCTTAATAATCGTATTTAAAAAGAGGCTTAGTTTTCGAGCATTTTCTTAATTGCCCATTAGGTGTTACGTATGAAAAGTAATCCGAGGGTAGTGTTTAACGCTTTTTAATACAATTTGATTCTATTGACCCTGTTTTAGACGTGAGATGATCAATGTTAAAAAAGGGGGTAATGATACAGTAATGGCGATGTCGCACATTTTTTATATGAAGAAAAACAATATTTTTTTCTGAAAATTTTCAACTGCTTTTCTTTAAAATATATTTTTTAAACCGCATTTCATCGGTATTGCAAAATCGCTTCACTACTCCGCCTTCGTTGCCCTCCAGGTGATTTTAGGGGAGAGTTGCAGATTTACTTAAAATGACGTAACTTCATAAGAAATGTATGTCATTTGCGACTTTATTATATCTAAGACTATAAAGTTCGATAAATAACCTTTTACATTAGCGACACGAAATAATGGAAATTTTGCTTAAAAACTTGAATCACTTAAGTCACGCCTTTCAAAAGGGTGGTAAGGTAAGATTATACGCTACCTGTACAATACACGGTAATCGCATAGTTACTTATGCGTATATTGCCGACATTAAAAATCAGGCAAAAAAAAATTTTTGACTGAACGTACAAATTAGTGTATTTTGTTTGGGAACACAATCTGAAGGAACATGTGGTAACCACATCACTAAAGATTTTGAGAAGTACACAAAGTTAAAAAAAAACCTTCTTTTGGAATAATAAATGGTTAAAAAGCGAAAGAGACGCGTAAAAAACACAGTCAAATCGAGATCCGCCATTTTGAAATCGATTGAAAATCAAAGAGAATATATCCCAACTAGTCCCAATTCACTAACAAGCGGGAAGTAGTAGGCCCTGACAAAGGACAGGACCCTAATGACCGCCTTGTTACTCGCTTCCTGCTGATTTTTCTGTCCATCGCAGTGTAATTGCGAACGAGGCACTGACACTATTACGGCGAAATGTGATCTCACTCTTATATGGAGCAGCATGGGGAAGTACCTCCACCTAACTGAATACCCTTTATAGCTCCACCCTTGCTCTGTAGGTAGGTGTTGTGTCTGGTGGCGAGTGAGGATGCGTTGTGTTGAAAGAGAGAAATCTAACTGTTACTTCACGACATCCCTAAATCGACGTTGAAGAAGAATTCTCTGGGGTTTTAAGTGTATTCGAGTATGTATAGGTTGTCTGTTTACCATAGGTGAACTTTTGTTTGCCACCTCTTTAGTGTAAAACATTATTCAATAGTTAATACAGTATTGTTACATTATCCGAAATGTTCTAATTAATAATTTTCTGTTACAGGTAATTCCTTCAAATGGCATCTACACAATGTAAGGAACTTTTAAAAGTTCGTCCTCAATCACCAGCTTTTTTCTCAGCCCACTTACTTGGCGTTGAGGTTTCAGTGAGCTTTTACCGAGACAGTATAGATTCTTTACTGAGCCGCATTTCAATGAGAGCTCCCTGATTGGTGCGCGGAAGCGACTTGACAACTTACAGATACCGTGTACCGACCAATGTTAACTCTTTCACAGTTGTAGTTGAACGAGCGAGCGAAGCGAACGAAGTTCTATGCTTCAGCGTGGTCTTAAAATAGTTCGTATGTCTGGTGTGCGATGACCTGCTGTTGTCCTCTACAGGTCACATTTCTAAACTGATTCTTGTGACGTTTTATGAGCAGGTACAATAATTATACGGCTTTTTTTAAAGATTCACTATTTCGAAATTCAACTTTTCTTTTAGATAGGATCGCGTTTTTGCAGCGCACAGAGCCACTTGTATGCTAGAGCTATTCATAAGATATTTTTGGGAAAAAGTATAAAGTGCACTCCACAGATCCGAATCAACTGTCCCCCTGACATTGGCAAAGTGCCTAAGCACCAAGAAGCCACTAATAATAATCATAAAAAAAACCGGCCAAGTGCGAGTCGGACTCGCGCACGAAGGGTTCCGTACCATTATCTATAAAAACCGGTCAAGTGCGAGTCGGACTCGCGCACGTAGGGCTACGTACCATTATCTATAAAAACGGCAAAAAAAACACGTTTGTTGTATGGGAGCCCCCTGAAATATTTATTTTATTTCGTTTTATTTTTTGTTATAGCAGCCACAGAAATACATCATCTGAGAAAATTTCAACTGTCTAGCTATCGCCGTTCTTGAGATACAGCCTGGTGACAGACAAAACGGCAAAAAAAACACGTTTGTTGTATGAGAGCCCCCCTTAAATATTTATTTTGTTTTGTTTTTAATATTTGTTGTTATAGCGGCAACAGAAATACATCATCTGTTAAAATTTCAACTGTCTAGCTATCGCGGTTCTTGAGATACAGCCGGGTGACAGACAGACGGACGGACTGCGAAGTCTTAGTAATAGGGTCCCGTTTTTACCCTTTGGGTACGGAAGCCTAAAAACGACTAATGCGAAGGCCTACCAACGAGTAAAACTAACGTACTATGAAACGTAACATGAGATCTCAAGCGTTTCAGTAAATCCAAATCACATTTATATCCCATGTTGACATTATCATAGTTGCGAGAGGAAACATATTTTTATGTATTAGCAATGCTGTATATGTTTTTACGTAGTGCGCTTAACTACGGCCGTCTCGGGGTTCCTGCTTAGTCGCTCAGATTGCAATTTAGGGTTGTCACTCGCTATCAAATTATTGTTTTTTTTATGTTAGCCATTATTCATTGGTAAAATGATTCCGTAAATAAGTACAGAAAATAACTTTGTTTCGGGCGTGTGTAAGCAATGTGTAAACTAATAATTATTTTCGAAGTTGTGTTAGGATTATTACGAACTGTAAAGATTGTTGTTGTAAATGTAACAAGTACCAATAAAAAACATCCAGGCGGTTTAAATAAATCATAAGCCGTGTACCAAATGCCCAACGCAGATTTCAACAAATAGTATAGAATTTTACGGAATCAAAGTTACATTTTGCGCCAACAACAGATGTAGAGACAAAATTGGAGTTCATAGGTACATAAAAGTAGCATCAAACTATTTGTTTTGCAAACTTTTATTATTTTTTATTGCGTAGGTAGAAAATATACATCAAATATAATGAATAGGATAGGATACATATTTCTTTTATAACTATTCCAGAAACCAATATCAGTTCCTGGATTAAATAATTTAGTTTGAAAAGAAATTCTGCGAAATGAAACATTAAATAACCATTCACAGACTAATAACATTACAGAAAAATATAAACAAAAAAGTAAAATGTCCTCCAACATTTTAACATTTTAGCAGCTCAAAATTATTTATACAAACTTAATTTTCTTGACACGATCATTATTTGCAGATTTATTTGCATTATGAAAACTTCGCCTGTGTAGCTACTTCTGAAAGAATACTGTCATAAAAACGCAAGCACAACGAGTACCTAATATTCAGAGCACAGTTTTTTTTTACTTGCGTTAATTTGACAGAAATAACTCTTACAGATTTATTAGTATTCATACATACGGTCATTGTGGCTCTTTTTGGGGGAGGCCTATATCCAGCAGTGGATGTCTTTCAGCAGATATGATGATGATAAGACATACAAATACACAAACAAATACAACATTATTTTTGTAGTGGCAACCCTGCCGCGATGCGCGCTTGACAGAACTCCGTCAATAGGCCCGGATAGCTGCGTCTTTATACACAACACACACATACATACACCCTGGTGTGCAAATCCGTCTCGCTATAGAAATCTTACAGATTTTTTTGCCAAATTGATTTCTTTTTCTGTTGACATGATATTTTGTGTTATTCCCATTGGGGATGTTTATACCCTCGTGTGACGATAAGTTTCATGATTGAGTTTAGGGTGTACTTATACATTTATTTTATTTAACCAATTGGTCGTTTTAGTCGAATATTTTTTCTATTGTACGAGAGACCCAAATTTGTTTCAGTTTTAGATTTATTTGGAGGACTTTTAATTATTAACATAATTGTATTTAGGTTTTCCGAGTTCGCTCTAACTTCGCATGTGTACTCAAATTAGGATTAGATTAGGATAGGAAATAAGAATTACCTAATTAAAGAATCAAATATTTACCAACCCCAAATTATACCATCCCCAATAGTGTATGTTGTTAAGTCTTTTTTCCTATTGGTACCTTGAAGAATTCTTGAATGTTATCATTAGTTATCTAGAGATTAACGGCCGTATTCATGAACGGTCTACAAAATGCCGTTAAAATTCGTGTGTCTTTATCTGTCACTTTTATGTGTGTTCGTAAGAAGGGGACAAAGCACATTTTATTTGGCAGAGGCATTTTAAGTTTTATAAATAAGGGGGCTCGTTTTCAGCCACTTTTCCTTGAGTAGTGATGATAATCGAATAAAATTGAGAACTGTCATTTTTGATTGACACAATATATATTCTATCCGCAGAATTCCGTGCCAGTGTTATCGTACGATTAAATATACTTTAAAACATACCCATTCTCTAAATGACCAAACCCTCGACAGGTTTCTCCATCAGAACATTAATTACAATGCCTTTGTCGATAATACCTGGCAACTAATTATCGAAATTGAAATCCGATAGTACAGAACTCATTAGCAAATGTAGTCGCGCTTAATAACGAGGGAACTACGAACTTCGTTATGTTGTGGATCGTAATATGGTCCAAGTTTATGTTTCACTTTTTATTCTAATACCGCCCAAATACCTACAAATTTGACGACCGGTTTAGCTTAGTTGGTAGTGACTCTGCCTACGAAGCTAGAGGTCCCGGGTTCGAATCCCGGTAAGGGCATTTATTTGTGTGATGAGCACGAATATTTGTTCCTGAGTCATGGATGTTTTCTATGTATTTAAGTATTTATTTATGTATATAAGTATGTTTATCGTCGTCTAGTACCCATAGTACAAGCTTTGCTTAGTTTGGGACTAGGTCGATTTGTGTAAGATTGTCCGCAAATATTTATTTATTTATTATTATTAATGTGATTTCAAAGTATAAATCGAATAGATTAAATTGTGTTTTAAATAATTAAATGTACTTTTCTAATTTGGGCCAATTTTATTGCCTACTACCTACTTTGCTACGTTAGATTTTTAACCCCCGACGCAAAGAGAGGGGTGTTATAAGTTTAACGTGTCTGTGTATCTGTCTGTGGTATCGTAGCTCCCAAAGGAATGGACCGATCTGAATGCGGTTTTTTTTATTCGAAAGCTGATGTGATCTCAAATGTTCCTAACCATGTTTCATGAAAATCTGTTCAGCCGTTTTTGAGATATTGGTCTTTGAAATGAAAATGTCGGGGGTTTTCTACAGTAAACTTTTCTAAGTTGTCGTTATTAAACAAAATTTCCTAATGTAGTTGAAATTTCATTGCCACATTTGCCCGATTACGGCAAAGCCGAAAGGAAGGGATATGTTGTAGCAATCTTATGTTTGTATTTACGGGTGTTTATGATACTGATACGATTTTGATGAATGTGGTATCAATCGAATCGAATTCGACACTAAGGAGTTTGTATTACAAGCTTTTATTTACTTTCACCTGTCCCGTTGTCTGTAATGGAATTTTGCAAGTTAAATTTGACCCACTTTCCGGTTTCCGATTGAGTTGAAACTTTGCAATAGGTATGTAAATCACGTGACATTGCAATATTATAATAGCTGATCTGTGATGATGGAGCTGGAAGGTGGCCATAGGAACTCCGTAATAAAACCACATAACCCCATCGGGTTTGGGCTCGTTAGAATCGTCTCAATGCGTAGTTGATAACGGTATACAGAAAAGTTCAGTCGGCAATAAAAGCTTGTACTAAAAATGAATTTTTTTTACATTTCTTGACTAGCAACTTAACATTACTGGAAAATACAATTAGATACTCGTATGTGAGTATAGCTCGAATTACACATGCAACAAATTGCTTGCAAGTTTAACTACATTGCGGGGTTCGATAGATCCAACTTGGTATAAGTACCTTTTTAACCCGCAATGTAATGAAACTTGCAAGTAATTTCTTGCATGTGTAAGGAGCGCTTAGTAACCTAATAACCCCCGTGTGGCCCCCCTAATGACCCCGTGTGGCATCGGGTAAGAATAGCACCACCCCCTTTCTTCCTGTGGGTGTCGTAAGAGTCGACTAAGGGTACAGGGTTGAAGTGTGTTGTGGGCGATGGGCTAGCAACCTGTCACTACGATATCACATTTTGTCGATCTTTTATACCCACATTGATGCTAAAAGTGGCACTGGAACACAAGTTTCATGTGATCTGCCTACCCTTTTTAGGGATAAAGGCGTGAATGTATGTACGAATGTATGTAGTAACATAGTAACACCACTTGTTGCTTTGTGGATATTGGTGTTATTTTCCTGGTGGTAACTGGTGGTGAGTAAGGTCTCCCGAGCATGCGCTGAGTTGAGGTGGATGGTAGCTGTCAACTTAGTGAATCCTCAAATCAAAAGGGTCGGCAGCGCGCTTGCGATTCTTCTATTGTCTCAAGCATCCATAGGTGACAGCATCTGCTTACCATACGGCAGGCTTGTTTGCCTCCGTAGTAGTATAAAACAGTGCGATGTATTCCGGCGATTTTCTACGTATAAAGAAACAAGAAAATCCTTCTACCGCATTTCCTCTAGCAGTAAATAAGGTTGTTTATCCAGTTCTGGCTGCAGCTGGTGATTAAGGAGCCAGCTACGTGATATACGGTCGCGTTTCGGTGGAATCCTGCAAATGAATCGCTCATCTTAATGTTGGGACACAGCGCTGTGAAGAACGGCGTATATAATTGATAGCTGTTGTGTATTGGTTATTGCTAGCTAATCATTTTTTTTTCACTTATATTTCTTTACAATTTATCTACCTACTCTAACGACCGTATTCATAAACGTTCTACAAGCCTATTTTAACTAAATGGCGTTGAAATTCGTTTGTCTTTATCTGTCACTTTGATAGTTGTGTTCACGAGACAGAGATAAAGCACATTTTATTTAGCAGAGGCATTTTAAGTCTCATGAATAAGGGGGTTATTGATGTCGGTTCAATAAACAAAGTAATATACATCAATTGCAAAAAGAATGTTGACGATACAAAAGGAAGCGAAAAAGAAAACCTATTTTTACGTGGCTTAATTGACAAAGCACTAGTTTTACTAAAGCGACTGCCATCTGACCTGCCAACCCAAATGGAAAACTAGACCTTTTCTGAAATAAGACCGGTTTCCTTGACCGAAAATATCTAAATGGGTCATACACAGTGTTTAAAAAAAATCAACTTTCCTGTGCGACAGGTGTTGCCACGTCGAAATTCTTAAGGGCATTTGCGTGGCTCGAACACTGGTAAATATTTAAGAGCTAACGTGCATATAAATAATGTTTTTATGCATAATAATACATAAGGAGTTGCCGTTTATGCGGATTTAGAGTGCAACCATAAATTTGGCTTTAAGCCCTTAATTTTGGCAATGTCCACACGAAAGGCGCGAACATAAATTGGTGTATGACCCAGATATGCTCGACAAACAGTTCGTCAGTCTCACAAACCGTAAGTCACTAGTGTATTAGTTCATTTATAATAAAGGATTGCGCACGATTGGACGCTTAAAGCAGATTAAGTACTGTGACAGATCACCTATTTACATTCGGCCATATTGTTTTTCGTTACGTGGGTGTGAGGCTTAGTGGGGTTCTGTGTTATGTTCAATGGTTTCCAAAAGCTTTTAGATTCGATTTTGTATAAGATTAATAGCTGACGAGAAATTGAATTGCCTTTCTGTCACTCCCACGGAATTTAGTAAGATTTAATGTATTTAAATATTTCAGAGAATCAACTTCTGACAATGCGTTTTGTAGGTGTTCTAAATGTGATGAAATATTGTTTTGCTTTTTTATTTATTTATTTCATCTGTATTGCAAGGCACACAAATGTACAAATGGTGAGCTTAATGCCATTCATTTGTATAATATTAATCATGTTTATTACAGAACAAGCTTTACTTGTCGAATTCATCGTAGGTCTGTATTCACCAGAACATAGCAGTCGGTAAATAATCATTAATATGATTTTATTTCTCACAAACCTGTTTTATAAATTCACCATCATCTAGTGCAAAATATTTATCGATTTAATTCTCTCATAAATATGTACCGAAACCTACCCGCTGACATAAGAGCGATGGGACATGTTTATCAAGCTGTATGCACCCATATTTTTACACTTGTTACTGTACTTATACTAGTTAGGAATGTAATGGAATCACATCACAAGGGTCAACCATGGCGAAGTGATTCCAATTCTTTTCTCGCCAGTATAAGTATACGATGCAACATTCAAATTGCAACTGCATCCGTTGAATCCTTCTCCACTGTCAATTTGTACAGCATAAAACCCAGCCAAGTTTCCTTACCAATCAAGCCTTAATTCGTAAATGCAACAGAGCAATGGAAAAAGCTCGTTACAAAAACGCTGCCGAAGCGTGCGGCGCCCTAGATTAAACGCACGTTCTGCAATATTTTCCACAAAAGGATACCTTAATCCCCAACAAGTGGGGAGCAAGCTGCGGCAGCCATTTTAGAATCGTCCTGCGTCTCTGAAGATTGTAAACAGGCTGAACGGAAAACAGTGACAAAGAGGTGGGATCGCTGCTCTTTTGCAAACATCAATACTGGTCTGAGAACAACACTCGCCACAACACCTGTTTTTAAAAAAAGTCAATAGACAAAGAAATCCATAAAAAACATTCCATGTAAAAAAGAGGCCAAGTCTCGAAACTCTTCCACCGTAAAAAGTTGTGAGATATTTCGTAGTACCAAGTCTCAGGCATTCTTATTCTTCTTTATTTGCTAGCTGGCAATCGCACAACTTTACTGCATTTATGGATTTTTGCATACCTAAAACTATGTAGTAACTATTGCTCGAAAATATTCTCGAAATTCACCCCTGTTAAACCAAAATCATACCTGGAATCGTGAACAATCTTCCTACGAATTTCAAATGGTTTCATAATACCCCACCCTCATTTCAATATTAAATTCGCCGATATAGCTATGCGGGGTTATCCTGAAATTACTAGCTATTACTTTCTTTTTAAATTCATCCTCCGATAGATATCTTGCAGTCAGTGAACTGATTCATAGATTGCAATCTACGGCCATAGAGTAAAAAAAGCGTTCGTTGTAAGATTTTTTAGTCTGGGATGGATTTCTTTGGTTGTTGATTACTCTATTTCTTGCCATGCTTTACCTTTACAGTTCATAAACGAACTATGTGTCGAAGCTACATAGGAATATAATACGACTGTTTTAAATATATCCTACCAATTATATAAACTCAAACGTTTTAAGCACTAACTTGCGACTATTTTATTTCTGCAAGAAACTAGGGAAGGACTTGGATAAAACTTTACAGAGAAATGTCGCGTATACCACAATAATGCGACTTTGAGAGATTAACAGAGTTATAACCTTGGCATGACTTGGGTGCCATATCGATATACTAACTAAAAAGAAAAAAAACTGTATAATAAACCAGTGATGTGACAGCCCGCCCCGTCAGTTTTGTTGTTAAATGAGAAAATCGTGAATGAGTCCTATTACGGCTCTGCGGTAAAGACGATAGACATAAGGAACGACATATGAATAGCTAAATAGCACATAAAAGCGAAAAATGTCACGTGGGTCTGAAGCACTAACTATTAGTTTGTACTTCGTATAGTACATTGGGCAATTATTTAGGACTACCACAGTAGTTAAAAAAACACAGGACTTGCGAGTTTAAAGTTTGTGACCATATTGTCTATTAAAATTTTGCTATTTTATTATAAAATTAAGTCTATCTTCGCCTTAATAAAATAGCCAACGTCTTAACAGAAGATTAAGAAGAAGGAACCCTTAAGTGCTAATAACGGCCATAATTGTACAAAATGAAAATTTCTCTTACATTAGCACCAATAAATCGTAATTTCGTAATGTCCGTAATTCTTTATTCAACGCCAGGGGACGTTGCTGCTCCGGGGACGGAAGGGGCCGTACCTAGGGAACCCCCCGTTGAATAGGGTTCCGTAAACCGGAAATGGTGACCGGGTATGTCGTTAGTAGCATAAAAACTTGGATACTTAGTAAGGTTTTGGGATAAAGCATTGAGACTAGGGTATGTACATACTCTTTTATTGTAACGCTAGTCGTGGTTGTCCTCAATTTAAAGAAAGACACACGTAACATATATGTATGTACACATGTTACTATGTTACTATGTATATGTATGTATGTATTTGGCGACCGCTTTAGCCTAGTTGGTAGTGACCCTGCCTACGAAGGGTTCAAATTCCGGTAAGGGCATTTATTTGTGTGATGAGCACGAATATTGCTTCCTGAGTCATGTATGTTTTCTATGTATTCAAGTATATATTTATCTATATAAGTATGTTTATCGTCGTCTAGTACCCATAGTACAAGCTTTGCTTAGTTTGGGACTAGGTCGATTTGTGTAAGATTGTCCCTTAATATTTATTTATTTTACTTGCCTACATACATATTGCTAGCTGTTGCCCGCGACCGCGTCCGCGTGGAACTCATTTATGTCCTACCTCCAAACAAACTTCCGCCCCCGGAACACTACTACACCCCACTAGGGGAAGACTTCCGTGATGAAAGGTGTCTGCTGCCCTGTGATTGAAACTATCTTCAGACCAAATGTAACCGACAGACAGACAGTCAGAGTTATTTTCTCATACAATTCAATATTAGTATTATTTAGTAGTAGATTCTGCCCGCCACTCCGTCTGCGTGGAACTCGTTTATATCGTAGGTCCGTACAAAATTTCACCTCCCATTTTATGCCCTTAGGGGATGATTTCCGGGATAAAATCCGGGTCAATCCTATGTCCTTCCCCGGGACTCAAACTATTTCTAAACCAAATTTCATCTAAATCGGTTCAGCGGTTCACACGTGAAGAGGTAACAGACAGAAAGACAGACAAACAGACACTTTTTCGCATTTATAATATTAGTATGCTTGCTTTAGTTAACCTTTTTGATTACCAATATATATATATATACATATATTTAGTATGGATGGATATCTTGCCCGCGACTTCATCACCACGTGAATTCCCGCATTAGCTTCCATCCACAGTTATCTTTAGCGAGTTATCTTTTATATGTCTGTGCTCAGGAAAAACATTATTTAACTGTATACATAAGAGCTACCCGCGCCGTTCTGTTCGCGCATTACAAAGAACGGAAGCAAAGCCACGGGATAAAACAGCCTTTCTCCATCCTGAATATCCATTCCATATATGGATACCCATTACAAACAAAGTAACAAAGCAACGTACTGATAAATTTTACTTCTTTATAATTTTAAGTGTAGATAAAGCATTATCCTACTAATATTATAAATGCGAAAGTTTGGATGTTTCAATGTATGGATGTTTGTAACTCAGTAACGCTTAAACGGCTCAACCGATATGGATGAAAATGAGCACGAAAATAGTTTATGGCCTGGATTAAAATATAGGATAGTTTTTACAAGAGGTCCACGCAGACGAAGTCGTGAGCGGAAGCTAGTATATACACGTTAGGTAAACGACCTAGTCCTCGAGGTTTCATTAGTATGTATGACTTAGGCACTTTATGTCGTATATATGTATCTGGCGTCAATCCCAAAGAGGGCCGGATCACTGCTCTATGCTGATGACCTGAAGCTGATGTATGGCGTGCAACAGCTTTCAGACTGCGAA
Source organism: Epinotia bilunana (assembly GCA_947049275.1). NCBI lineage: Eukaryota > Metazoa > Arthropoda > Insecta > Lepidoptera > Tortricidae > Epinotia > Epinotia bilunana. The sequence goes on along the minus strand of OX346275.1, from coordinate 6,837,305 downwards.
GAACTTCAGGAAGACATTGATCGGTTATATCGGTGGAGCATTCAGAACAAGCTTGTATTTAATATAGATAAATGTTCAGTAATGACCTTTGGTCGTATCCATAATCCCATACAAGCCAAATATACACTAGGGACGGAACTACTAACTCGCGTAGATACCGTCAAGGACCTGGGTGTCATTTTCGATTCACGCCTCACCTTTCATGACCACATAAAAGCGTTAGCGGCGAATTGTTTCAGAAGGTTGGGGTTCGTGATCAGGAATGCGCGTGATTTCGACTGTCCTAGGGCTATACAACTCATATTCACCGCCCTAGTTAGAAGCAAACTTGAGACAGCATCTATAATTTGGAATCCGCATGAAGCTTCTTACACCTTGCTACTGGAAAAAATCCAAAGCCTTTTTACGGTTTCTTTATAAGAAAAAATATGGATATTATCCATTTTTATATCCCACAAAATTTTTATTGGGCGTATTAGGTTTTAATTCACTTGAGGTGAGGCGTAACTGTGTGTTACTAACGAGCGCTTGCAAAATCTTGCGAGGTGGATCAGATTGCCCTGAGCTGGTGGGTCAGGCGGTGCGTCTGCTAGTCCCCTCACTGTCTAGGATCAATTTTCGTCCGCGTAACCGGCTACTTCTAGCTCCTCCAGAGGCGCGCACCGTAGCGCGCAATAACTCTCCTTTTGTCAGAGCTTACACAGCCTTAATGCGCTTCTTGCATCAGCACCGGATGTGGACGTCTTTGGAAGTAGTTGGGGAACTGTGTATCGTGAATGCTTAAGGTACTGTGAGATGATGGATAGACGTAATTCTTCTGTCATATATTAATATGCAGTGTATATATTAATTTGTAATTACTATATTTGTAATTCACAGTGACTTAGTTTCTAACTGTAATGGTGTGTAATTATTTTTAAATAAATAAATTTTAATTTTTTTTTTTTTTTTTAAATAAATAAATAAATGTCAGTGTTAAGGCCTCAATTCGAATGAAGAAAAATCCTCTTAGTTTGAATTTAACCCATATTGCTTTGACATAAAGAGTCCATGCCATATACGTCGGGTCGAGTACAGTAGTACCACAAATATAAGTTACAGCGGCAATCTTCGTCCACGCTGACGAGTGCTGACAAGTACCTAATGAAATCAAACGTATGACCATTTCAATAAAGACCTTATTGCACTATACGCAAGGTACAATATGCAATTATAGGTGAACTCGTGCTTTCCCGCTCATGGCGCCAGACAAAATGGCAGGCGCCGGAGCAGCCGGCGTCGCGCGCAAAATTGTGGCCAATGGGCGTTGAGGATTTTACCCGCGCAAACGCGCTGCCTTAAGGTAGTTTTCCACCGGCGAGGCGAGGCGGGGCGTGGATGGGCGAGAATTGAAATTAGTATGGGACTTACTACCTATTTGCACTGAGCGTGCGCCCCGCCTCGCCTCGCCGGTGGAAAACCACCTTTATGATTGGTTAAAATGTTTTCAAAAAATGCTTTCTGCGCAGGTACATCGTTGTAACTTATATTTGTGGTACTACTGTACTAGGACGTTTACCTTACATATCGTAACAAAAAAGATTTAAGTTACCCAAAGATTTATCATATTAAAATTAAAATTCGACGATAAAGAAACTTAAGTCGAGTTACAACAAGAGTTAATTTGAATTAAGGTTTTATGCCGCCATAAAAAAGGGAAGTCCACAGTAACGTTTAGCATAAATCTGCAATATTTAATGAAGTTTGCTACAAAGTTGACGGCTTTAAGTGTTCAAATAATATATTTACGCTTGGTGTACCCGGCGCTTTAGCTCGGCAAGTTTGTGGTTTTAATAATTAAAAGTTATTTCTATATAACATTGTGGTAAAGTTAATAAAGGGTCTTTTCACGTACTGCAGGAAGGACTTGGGGTCTTGCCCGAAGGATAATACTTTATTCATTCAATCTTGAAAAGATTTTCATATGCATATGTTGAGAGCACAAAGTTGAGTCCTTTGCGCCTTTTTGGAGACATTAATGCGCATTGATAATGTAAAAATCAGGGCGTAAATCTACGGTAGCCTAGTGGTTCAGGCATGCGACTGTCAAGCGGCGGTCGTGGGTTTGAATCCCGGCTCGAACCAATGAGTTTTTCGGAACTTATGTAAGTACGAAATATTTACCGTTATCTTTTCGGTGAAGGATAACATCGTAACAACAAACCGATCTAATCCCAATAAGGTCTGGTTCTTCCTCTGGGTTGAAAGGTCAGATGGCAGTCACTTTCGTAAAACTGGTGCCTTTGCCAAATGTTGGAATTAGGTGTCAAAGTGGACCCCGGGCTCCTTTCGGGCACAACCGGGAATGAAGAATAGAGAAGATGATGATATGTAAAAATCTATTATTCTGGGTTTTGTCGCTTGGCTTCAAAACAGAACACGTAACTTGTGTTATCCCTTTCTTCTCTGTAAAATTCGTACCATCGGTTGTCATATTTCCTTAGTTTTTAATGCGAAAATATTTTTATTTATCAATAAATAAAAATAATTAATCAGCCTATATATGTTCGCCTGCAGGGGAACTCGCTATACGCTTCATGGATGAGAAAAAAATAAATAAATCTAAATTAAATGTATCAATGTATCACCTATTTAAAATATCATCATCACTAAATAAATGTGTATAACCTTTAATGTACTATAAACGCATACATAAATTATTGTAGACATGTATAAGATTAATGTTACCATTAATTCTAGAATGGAACAACTGACCATATTGAAACTGGTATTATTCACGTTAAAAGCACCGAAATGTAAAAAGTTATCTTTGACACATAATGATTTGTATGCGATACTGATTAATGTTCACATCTCATTAGAATAGTTAAATTAATTCGCTATTAAATTCGACAAAATTGATGACAGTCATATAAACGTGGTCAATTTTTAAATCGATTTGTGGAATGTCAAGCTTCTATCGAATCAAATTAATAGGTTTGATTCTTCGGCGCAATTTATCTGGAACATTTATTCAAACAGTTGACGATAAATATTTTTTAGAACTTTAGTTAGCGGACTGATAATAAATAACGGGCTTAGCCATAAATCAAATTATTCTGCATAGTTATATCTTTTATATCATATCATATCTTTTATACTCTTAATGTTTTACTTCGTAACAGAGACATTAGCACATTTATATTTTTCGTGGAACGTTTGGTGGTGCAAGGGAAAATCGAGGGCAAAAGAAGTCGTGGGCGCGCTCCATCTCTATGGGCAGACCTCATAGTAGGGCAGTTGCAGGTGATAATGTGGACACGCTGGACAAAAGCACCAGATTTTTTCAGGTACTTGTTAGGTCCATAGCTTTAAGTTTTGGCTTTAGAGTCGAGTTCCCAAAGGATATCAAACGGAACCCTGTTCCTAAGCTTCCGCTGTCCATCCGGCTGTCTGCGTATCAGCAATAGCTACTGTTAAAATTTTCACAGCTGTTTTTCTATTGCTGCTTTAACATACATTCATAAAAATTAAATTAAATTAAAAATTAAACAGTGCTCTCATACATGAGACGTAATTATATGGCGTTTTTTTGCCCGCCTATAACAATCGGTATATCTCTAGAACCGTAATATGTAGACACTTGAAAGGACCATGGGCAGCGTTGTATGGAAAGTGGACCAAAAACCAACAGAGCTGAAAGTTGTGTCATTAAATAGGTATTTATATTTATTTCATTTCATTCTATGGGCACTATGTTTAATTCCATTGCAAAACTGAGATATTCATAGTTTAGTCAGAGTAAATATGATCTAAGAGAAACAGTGATTCACTTAGAGAGTACCCGCAGAACGCCTTACTTAAATAAAATGTTAAAATGTTGAGGGTATGTCGACGCTTAACACGTTTCATTGGGTTCGTTTGTGAGCGATGGTGAGTTTTTACGTCGACATTAGCAAAATATATTAGGAAAAAATTGAGTTTTCCTACGTACAGTAATTGAAACACTTTTACCTGTCTTTATGTGTTTCCTAGTTAAGTGCTACTTGTGATGTTATCTACTTTTGTGAGTGTTTACGTATTCAATTAATTATCTATGTTAACTACTGATTGATATAACTATGGCAGAAGTTAGTTCATGTAAAACACAATTTCTCGAAGATTGTACTTAGACTGACTCAAATGTGTATATCTCGGTTATGCAATGGAAATCAACTTTGCACCCATAGAATGAAATAAAGTACATAAGCAGACCTTTTTAATGACATTACTCCCAGCTCTGTTGGTTTTTGGTCCATTTTGACGCATAGTCCTTTCCGCAGATTATGTATTACTGTAGCCTCTAGGTATAATAACAAGTAATAATAATATAATAGCTTTAATAATTGGTTTTTTAACATTACTTAAACCAACTCTAAGAAAAAAGACGTTTTACATGTATATGCAGTGTTATATCGGTAAAATACTTATCTAGTTGACACCAAGTTCGTGATTCTAAGTGTCTTAGAACTGGAGATATTAATAATCCATACTAATATTATAAATGCGAAAGTGTCTGTCTGAATGGCTGTCTGTTACCTCTTCACGCTTAAACCGCTGAACCGATTGAGATGAAATTAGGCATGGAGATAGTTGTAATCCCGGGGAAGGACATAGGATAGTTTTTATCCCGGAAATCATCCCCCGAGCGGGTGACATGGCGAATGAAAGTTTGTATCGAGCTACGATTTAGATGAGTTCCACGCGGACGGAGTCGCGGGCAGAAACTAGTTAACTAGAATTAAAAATGGCCGCCATAAAATAAATATAGCCGACGGAGGAGTTGGTTCCTATCAAAAACTTAAAGCTATGGACCTAACAAGTGCCTGAAAAAAAATTGGCGCTTTTGTCCAGCGTGTCCACATTTACGACAATTTGTTCGAGCACTGGCCCACTATCATCAAATCCGTCACAGCAGTCACAATCACTCATCTCACTCCGCCAAAGCCACATGGCGATGCATTGCAAGAGCTGCCGTGCCACGGTAGTGCAAAAACCGACCGTGATATGACCACGACCACGTCTAAGAACAAGGATTCTTCGTTTATTGAATATGTTTTCCAATCACTATATTTTAAGAGTTATTTTTAAAAGACACAATTATAAAAAAATGATCGAAGTTAAAATCCCTTTTCTGTTAACCTCTGCCAACGCCCCCATTAAATATTTAAAACGAGCAGAGAAAATACCAATTAAAAGCACAAAAAAATAACGAACAAGTAATCAATCCTTTAATCCGAATTTAAAAATCAGCGATACGTTTAACTCGATTATTCCGAAATATTCGTTAAAAGGGAAAAAATAATTGCCTAAACTTTTGTTCGAATGCTCCTTTAAAAAGAACAAAAGGGTTAACCGCCTTCAAAAGGGTTGATTCTTACAGAAATATTATTAAACGGAATCGATTGTCTGCAGAAACTCAAGACAAAGGGATGCTGTAGGTTATGATTCGCTTCCATTTTACCTATAAGTTGTTTGGGAAAGCGCTTTTGTTCGTTGACACGTTTTTGTCAATGGCTTTGGACGATGTCATTTAAAAAGGATTTCCGATGTTTTTTCTTCAAATTATACTGATATACTTTATATATCATGTTTTTCATGTTCTCCGTCATTGTATTTATAGTGCACCTATTGATACATTTCTTAAGCTCTGCTGGTCAAATTAATGTAGTACCTAATTTAAATTAGCGTAGAATTCATCATTTAGAAATTCGCTAATTATCCTTTCTTAAGGACTTTTCTTTGAAAATGATAGAAAATTTCAAGGTCGCTTACTTAACCCGTTACTGGTTTTGTTATAAGGCACTCGGTTAAAATTAATTGAAGAAAGGAACAACATTTAAAAATGTTCTATCCCCGAATCCTCATCCTAATAAAAGATTAAAATTTCGAAGGGTGGTTTTAAATTCATTATTAAAATTTCGCGGTCCAAGTCACCTAACGAAATTTGGGATCGCGGCAAATGATTATATAGAGTGTCGGTTGCACGAAGTTCTTGCTACGAAGAGGTTAATTTTTCTTTGTTACTCGCGCTCTAGAATTGTTACCTCATGTTTGGGTTTCCTACAAAATTACTGAATGAAAATTCTTTCCCTAAATTTTTTTTTTGAGCCGGGCTCGTTTGCTTCTGTTTTATTTGTAACGTGGCTCTAATCACCGATGGGATAGTTCTCACAGAAGCGACTTATACGAGTATGAGCATGCTCTACGAAAAATTATTACTATGAGGTTATTCAAATTATTACTACAGTCTGACTACTCCGTTGAATTTATATAAAATGTTGTGTATAATGTAATCGTCATAAAACTAGTGGCTCTGTGAGGTACAACTCGCGAGTCTATCCTTTTTTTTTGATAAACTGAATCGACGATAATAATCTTTATCATCCTTGAACCTACTTACAAAATTTCACGAAAATCGGTTGAGAGATCAAAGAAAGAAATAAAGAAAGAAAACATAAAGGGAGTTAGACATACAATAACATTAGCACATATTGTGTGTGTCTTCGTGGCAGTGAATCGGTCGCTGCAACCTGTAGAGGAGAACAGCCGGACATCCGGACATACGACAGAATTTTGGCTCAGCTGAAACGGAGAACTTCGTTCGTTTAAATAACTGTTTGAAGATAATTTTCAGCATAAATACCTACATACTCCTACTGTGAGTCTTCAATTTATTATACACAAGTTACGTGACCTACGTGCTTCGTAAAGTCACTTTCATTGTTTTATACATAAGTACCTCCTTTGTCCCTAATTCTTTCGGCGGAATCTTTTCTAACTTGAGTTATGACGTTAACCTTAATTACTTTGTTCTTTGCTCTTTTAGTTAAATTGTGTTAATATTTTTGTCTTGTGATTGAGAGCTTGAAGTTTGACCGTTTTTAAGCGTTTTAGCACTAGAATCGTTTTTGTGCCCTGTTTAGCTGAATTATGGAAGTGAGATGGAAGAAGAACACGCAGAATGAGAATAGAATATAAATAGTCGTTTTAATGAGCCATGTGATTTTTAAAGGACATAAAACGCTCATAACGTATTTTTGCATTTTATTACGGTATCATTCATGTGGAATATAAATTGGGCTATCATAGTAATAAAAATAAAAGACGTGAGCTTTTTAAGCAAAATAATTTCATCTGAGAATAATATCGTGCCATTGTTCGAGTAAAATGACGTGAAAGGTAGCCTTGACGCATCTGTCATTAGTTAACGTGGGTCTGTTAAACCTTTACTGCTAAGCTTCGCAACGTTTGTTAAGGCATTGCACGTATGATGTGTTCCGTATGTAGCGAAAATCGCGCCTGGATATTGAAGCGATATCACATGATGAGCAGTGAAATATTTACTGATGATATTAGTTTCTTCCCTCCTAAGACTTGAAACGCCCCTGATAAAGAAAATATGTTCAGTTCCTTTCTTACGAACATAAATGTCAGTGACAGATAAAGACAAACTAATTTCAACGGCATTTAAGCTAAAATAGGTATGTTGAACGTTTATGAATACGGCCAGTAATGTTTAAGAGTAGTTTAACCAAAATACTTCACAAAGAAATACCGACTCGAATAATAGAAGTGGACATTTAAATAACCTTTAGATCCTCTTTCCTACCTGGCTTTAGCGAATGTTAACAAAAACTTAATAAAGCCCATTCCTCTGACATTACTCCGGGCGCATTTGTGACAAAAAGGGAAAATATATTCCGCCCAGATTTCGCGCGTAGAGTCAATAGTTACCTTTCAGGGTTCGTTCCCATTCGACTCCCGTTTTGTTGATGACGTTGACGGATCAGCCGGCGATAGACGTCGATCGGATGAAACAGAAACTCATTTTTAACTGATGTCTCATAAGGAGGAGGTTATTAATTCGTCGGAGTCTTTTATTATTTACGATTACTCGGAGACACCTGGACTGATTGTTTTTTGTTTGATAGCGTATCTTTCTCAGGTCGTCCTTTGGTCATCTGGTCAGGATCTGATGATGGGGGTCCTGGAGAAATCAAGGGAACTCTTAAAATTAAGCGAAGTACTGAATTTACGTCGGTTAAACTTTGTTTTTAAAGTAAATTATTATATAACACATGTCATAAGGATGATAGAAGAAATACAATAAATTAAATATAAAAACGTATCTTTAAAAATTATTGGTCATTGTAGCTTTCTTTTTTCCTTGTAGGGATAAGTTTTTTCCTGGGATGGCAATTTTTAAAGTATGAAGTCTTTTCAGAAACAAACATGTTTTTTATATTTATTTGTGTATGAAGTAATTACATTACAGGAAATTATGTATAATAATAATGATAATAAATAATCTTTATAATAGGAAATAATAATAAGAGAGAAACATCCTACAAAGCAATTTTCTTAAGAAATAATCTTATCGCATAGAGTAAGTTTATTATCAATTGCATTCAACGAGATTTATGATTTGGTTTTAGGGTAACTTGTAACTTCGATAATCGATCCTGGCGTTCTAGATCACTTACTTAGACCAATTTGTGAATTGGTCTAAGTATAGGAATTGGTCCGTCATTTCAAAAATTACTCCACCTACAATGGAAACTCTCACTAAATCTTCCATTTCACATTAACTCCTTTGATTTCCAAATCACAACGACTAAGACATTGTAACTTAAAACCTTCTAAAGACTCGTTCAACGTAACCTTTAATTTAACGTCGTATAGTCGACAATTCCTTGCCAACACTAGTACGTCAAGTTATTGCGATCTACCCTCATGTATGAATAATTCAATTGACGTTTATTAAGTAGGTATAGTGACACCCTTCACAGGAGTTTGACGTTCAATGCGTTGTCTCTTTCTGTTATATTGCTGCAATGTTATAAGAAAGAGATGGTTATTTTTGGAAAGTGAATATATTATGTTATGGGTAACTTATAAGATTATCTGTTCATTGAATTCAATATACATTACTTTCTAGAGGGTCTCCTATAAATAAATATCGAGAGTCGAGACTGTTTTCTAATGTATATAATAATATCAAACATCATCAGTATCATTATGTGCGAGTCGGTCACATACTTACTATTCTTGCTTTCTTGGTTTTCTTAAGATTATTTCCTTTACGAAAAATTTCAATGCTATAGATAAAACAGTGCCTAGTCCCTTTACTTAGTAGTGTTCATATCAAATTATTAATTATATACGAGATATAAACGAGTTGTAACATTTCAAATGACTTAGTTCCCAAAAATCCTTACAAAGATTTCTTTTTTCAGGTACACACTCCTTCAAGAGAAGTAATCACCAAAACTAACTTCCATGCAGTAAATTTCACAATTGCCACAAAGAAAACTCGAAGACGTCGCCATCTCGCGGTGGGTAGTTTGCAACTTGGTCCTTCCAGCCGGATGGCACGGTACCCGCTTGCTTTCACAATGTCGTATGTTAATACTGGTTCCGTTGTGACATACGACTTCTTGAACTGAGACGTGTGCTAGTTTTAGTTCAGACAAGTTTGTGTAAGTCTGCAAAAATGATAGAAAGATGGTTGTGGCTTGGTTGCTGTTTGAAGCTGCATTTTCATGAACATGGCGGCGTATGGTACTGTAAAGTTTACTCGTCTTAGTAGTTTTTTCCTGCGACTTTTCTCGCGTTCCAATGCAAACTTCCTCTGTAATTCAACCAACTAGTATAACAGTCTTTCCCTGGGATTCCAACTTTACTCGTATCGTACCAAAATCCATGAAAATTGTGTTATAAGTGTTATACTTGTTACCATCGCGTTGGAACAATATGATTATTCCAATATAATATTATTAAACAATATTGAAACAACTAGTGTGTAAAGGTAAAACTAAAATGACAGAGTGACAGTTTTTTTCTAACCCTATACACTGTCCCAATATTAGTACAAATTGTATATCCGTTATAAATTCACAATGCACTAACCCAGTATATTTTAATACAAGCTAGGTCAAACAAAGTGCGCGGTATAGTTTACCAAAACAAAATTAAGACGTTGTTTGCCACACGGTGGTTAAAATACATTTTAAAACTTTACACCGCAGCGTAGTATGACAGGTTGATTAATGGATGGCTTTATATAAGGGTCGCTGTTCACGTTCAATGGTGCGTTTTAATCGATAGCGTATGTTCATAGTTAGCTATTAGTAGGCATACATATTGTATAGGTATTTTATATTACAAAAGATTTTGACACAAATGGCATGTCCTTTGTGGAGGACAATAGACAAGAATAAATTATATATGCTTGATAATCTAAATCTGACGTGGAATAACGTTTATAAAAAGTAGTCAAAATCATAAATATCGATACTAAAAAATGTCGCGCTAATAGTAAAATATTTTAAGGTTTTCCTGTTTTTAGGGTTCCGTAGCCAAATGGCAAAAAACGGAACCCTTATGGATTCGTCATGTCTGTCTATCTGTCTGTCCGTCAATATGTCACAGGCTGTTTTATTTGAATAGAGTTGTATTTGAATAAAAATTTGAGGAAAGGTGTATTTTGTTAGCCGCTACATAGTTTTGTAATTAAATGACTAAAAAAAAATTTTTTTTAGGGATGTTGCACTCCATAAATAAAACTGAAAGTAAAAAAAAAATTTTCACTGCAAGCCCACGTCGTGTGGCACATCAATCGATAGGCCTTTCAAAATAAATATAAGGTTTCTCAGCAATTTTTTGATTAAGTGAATAGAGTCGGAGATAATCGCCCCAAAAGTCACTAATATAACATATATGTATATAAATTGTGCCCCCCCCCCCTCCCCCTCCCCTCTAATTTTTGAACTGTGTATTTTAAAAATATGAAAAAAATCATGGACGTAGGGCTTATTAAATTCTTTCAGCGAAATTTGTTTTGAGCAAGATCGGTTCAAAGGTTTTCGAGATATTTCAAAAAACTGCCTTCCGTAAAGAAAATGACGTAAGTGCCATAAGATTTCAGTAACGATACGACCTTTTTAATAGGCTCGGAACCCTTCGTTGTGCGTGGTCCGACACGCACTTGGCCGCTTTTTTATATAAAATAACAACTCATCGTTAGAAATCAACATCCGCCTCTATACCTAAGTTGCATTGCTAGGCACAGATCTCCTTCCATTGCTACTTATGTTATTAAAAATATCGTTATATAGCTGCCGTAATTGTATTATCAAAAAAAAACCGGCCAAGTGCGTGTCGGGCCACGCGCAGTGTAGGGTTCCGTAGTTGCCTGTCTATCTTAGTTACATCGACGTGCGGTGCGGTTGCGTCGGCCGAATTTGTACGAAAATTGGCCTTTCCAAGTAAACATTAAGTTGGTCGACTATTTATAGTTATCCTTTTAAATGCATTATATGTACTACTACCACGAATTTTTTCACATTCCCAGTAGTAGCTATTTAACCGGCAGGGGTGGGGGGGGGGACACACACACACACACACACATGACTCGAACTAAAATTAGGGCTTTAAAGCCCAATATCTCGCAAACGAATTACTGATTTGAAAAATGGTTTTCCAAATCCACAATATTTTTGAACGAGCTATCCAACGATATCCCACACCATGGTTTGACGAGAAAAATTACATCCCCGCTTTAGGTGTAGGGGAGGTACCCTAAAACAAAATCTTTTTCCAAATTGTATTGTACAGTTTTGTCGGCGTGATTGATTCATATATCCATGCCGAATCAAAGTTTTCTAGTAGTAATGGTTACTGAGCTAAGCCGATGACGGGCAGACAGACGGACGGACATGGCGAAACTATAAGGGTTCCTTGTTGACTACGGAACCCTAAAAAGAGTACTAAGTAAATAATGTGTATGGTAATACTTACATCTTTGTGCTTTATTTAGTACACAAGTAAAGAATCAGAGTACCTATACAAAGATTACGATTCATTAATTTTGGTATTGTACAGTCAGCATCAAAAGTAACTGCGCAATCGAAGGCGTGCTGCAGGCGTGAAGCTCTTATTCCCTTTTAATAAAGACTTTTGACGTCTTCGTTTGTGCAGTTACTTTTGATGCTGACTGTACATATATTAACTATAAACATTATTACGTGTATTATAAGGTTCTAAATGTGTATTATCGCATATTATTCAAGCATGAATAAACCTAACAATATATTTCCCTACATTATGAGGCAATACCATCCTAAATACAAACGTACTGCTTTGTTAACACGATTATCAATGACTAGCCAAAATTCGAAAACTACTCATAATACCATATCATACAGTTCAAATTGGCTTTTACAACCCGAAAGGTAGTTCGTCCTTTTCATTTCGCGACTGCGTCAACCGATATTGGATCTTTGAATGTTGTATTTAAGGTTGATTTTAGTTTGGTGCGTGGCAGCGTGACCATTGTATTAGACACAGTGCTAAGGAATATTGAGTAGATGCAATCTCTTGAGGTGACGGCGGTATGCGAGATGGGTGCAGTAGCCTAATTTATGCAATGCTTTACGGGTGAATTCTAACGTGGTATAAAGTAGGGTTTATGTAAGGACAGTTAGATAAAGCTTCGGGAAATGTGGATACTCAATTGTGTGTGGATACCGAACAAAAAATGAGGAAGAGTCTGTAAGATTGTTTGTATGTAACGGGTAAACTCCGTAACTGCTTATCCGATTTCATAAATTCTTTCACCTGCGTGAAGAATGGAGTTTGTGGATGGTTATAAGTCATATATTGCGGGTTTGCCTGCGTTCTGTGCAATGCGCGGGCCAAAACTAAGCGGACTGCTGGTTCCATATAAAATTGATAAAATCCTGCGTCAATCAATCGTGATGCGATTTCAAAGAAATCTATTTTGAGACGTGTAAAAAATATATTTATGTCTGAATAGTAATGTATGTATGTTATATTAATGATCAAAATAACTAACTAGAACAATGTTTCTCTTTAATGCCGAAGAAACAGACGAATTTGTCTCTTATTCTAATGTTAAATGGAACAAAATTTATGTAGACGTGTCAAGGGACTTTAACGACGGAAATCCTATTAAACGCCTGCTAAGATGATTATGTAAGTCGTGTTCACATATTTATGGCCACTTTGTTCACTAAGATGATTCCAATGGCGTTGGACTTTAGTAGTTTTTGCATAAGCTTGTTCCCAATTTGACGTTTGACGGTGTGGGCTTTTTCAAATCCCGGGGAGTTTTTTTACAGTAACAAAATTAGCCTGATTAGGTTTTTTTTTTATTGTAGGTTATTATAACTGAATAATTATAACAAGCTTTTATTTAAACTGACCTGTTCCTTTGTTAGTTTGGGACAAATCTTGGAACTGAATTTGAACCTCTTCACCTCAACTGAGTGAGCTGAAAATTTGGGTATGTGTACATTTTGCATGTCAATTCAGTATTATGGTACCATCGAGCTGATCTGATGATGGAGACAAATGTATATAAATGAGAGAGCGCATCACTCGCCAACAAACTGTGAATACAGTTTGGCGAGGTAAAATCTGTACCTTACATTTTAAGTATTCTTTTTTGTGGTCAAAAATAAAGGTGGCTATCGGAATTCAGTACTTAAACGCCGTTGAGTTTAAGCTCGTTAGAATGGTCTCAATGAGTAGTTGATGACGGTATACCGAAAAATGCAGTTGGCAATAAAAGCTTTGTCCCAAAAAAGAGTTTTTGACAGAAACGTATATTGTAAAGAGGAAAAGTCTCTGAGGAGCTTTGTATGTTGGTATCCGGAGCTCTATATCTGATTTCAATAATTCTTTCGTCCGTAGGTATATAAAATAGAACTTCAGCGGGCGTACCATGGGTGCCATTTTATCACTTAACCACTCACTTTCTTGTGGCAACCACAGTTGCCAATTTCGCGCTCCCCTAAACTGTGGTTGCCAAGCGAAGTATGGACTTCTTTAATAAAGAAAAATTGAAAGCATAGGCTACCTTTTTTAAATCCGAAATCATATTATCACTATTACTACTATTACTACTAGGGTATTAACACTATTAACGTTGTGGATACATCCGTCTCTCTCGCACTCGCTACTTGTCAGAACGTGACGGATGTCGTAATCCATAACGATAAGTGCTAAAATCGGAACCAAGCTTGCACCCGCAGGATATACATAGCGTCATAGCCTATATCATACCCGTCTCCTTCTGGGTTCTCGGTAATTCGCGGGCAGAGCCGCGCGGGCAGGTAGTATTTTTATAATTGCATTGCTCAAAAGTTTAAACTCTAGTAGGTAATGCCAGAAGCATTAACAGTTCGAAAAACTAAAGTACCTAAATATTAATAAACTTTACAAAAGGCCTATTGTCACCGGAGCATAATTTAGAACACCTCATTTATTTTTGGTTCTGTATGTTAAGACGCTGTCAACACCGCCCTTGAGGGTTCGAGGCACGGTGCACACTGTCTATTTGTATCGGAGTAAACGAAATTTAAAAAAGTGTGGATCTTTTGTGAAAATGACTCGTTAACGGTTTAGGTATGAATATGTTGACTTCATGTTTTAATTGCAGACCCATAAGTCAAAAAAATAAAGACATAGAACCGTTTAATGATCACTTTAAGACCAATCTTTGCAATTATTTTCTATCGAGCCGATTTCGTCCAATTATGTATTGAGTCCGTCCACGGTCTTTGAAAAGTGATAAATATATATTATTATTTTTTTGATGCGATAGAACAAATACTTTTTCTTAAAAAACTGCTTAAATAACTTCAATTTCAACAAAATTAGGTCTTGTCAGCATCTTAACGGGACATAGACTACTGAAAACATCATCCCTACCTTTTTCGACTTTCAGGCAAAAACTTCAACATTTAATTCTGTGTAAGTAGATATTTTGAACTTTTCCACCGTTAAGATATAATAGCTGCTGACTGCTTTTCCATTTATAAAATATAACTGTCACATTTAATATAGGTAATAATAAATGGCTAACAATACAATATTTACTGCATAAGATCGAGATAACTTCAGGCTATCATTTACTAAAAGTCAAATGGTATTAGTGTTATTTCTGTGGTAATGACTTAGCGGAATTTATAGGTAGGTCTTTCTGTTTAGGTTACTAGTTTGAACTCTGGGCGTAAATTTAGTGCCTACAGTTGCATAAGTCCATTATTTATGTTCTGAGTTGTTAGGTTAGTAATGGCTATGTGAAAGCCAGCTTGGTGTAAGCTATAAACTTGACTCGTATAAAATAAAAAGCGTTTTATTTTCGAAAAGTTTTCTAGAATTATATCAAAGAGCAACATGTTGCAGGTTTCATATTTTAGGAAATCCTATTACTTATTGAACTTTGCGATACACGAGAATGCGCCATTTTTAATTATTTATTTATATTTATACTTTATTGCACAAATGGATTACTTAATACCTTATGGAATTCTCTACCAGTCTACCTCTGGGTTGAAAAGAAACCTTTCGTAGTTTTCTCGGTTCTCTTTTATATATTCACGTACTCAAATTTTATTGCAAAATACAAAGAGTATGTAATAGTGTACTTAATGTATTGATGCATTATCTACTGTTGGATAAAAGCGAAACTATAGTAGTGCAGAATTTAATTCGAATGATTTGTTATTAATATCACCGTCAATTATGTACTTGGTGAAATAACGTTTGATTACTCACAAATCAACAAAACAATCATAATGGGACAATTATGGTTAATATTAGCAAATAATTTGAATGAAAATAAAGAGTAACTAATATTTAAAAAAAAAATGCTGCTCGAAATCAGAAAGCTAATTCTGTATTTAGAAGTAGACGTGGTCATATAACCCTGTCATTTGTCGCCAGGAAGAAGCTAGAACATAAAACTTTATTTGTTTTAGTGGAATCTATTGTTGGTTCTATCTGGCATGAATACGACCAGGCCCCTATTTCACCAACTTGACAATTGTCACCAGACACTGACAATTCGCCATTCATTGCTTGTTCTAGAAGTTAAGGTGGTTGCAAGGTTACCTGTGGAATCAGCAATGTACGGAGAATTGTCGTTGTCAGGTGACAATTGTCAAGTTGGTGAAATAGGGGCCTGGACTCGATAATGCTGGAATTTACTTAGCATGTCACTACTTTTAAGGTAACTTTTTGCATGAGATTTGGTTAAAGTAGGTGCTTAATAAAAGCAAAGTAAAAAAAAGTACTGCACACTTACTTACGATATATGCTACGGTGGCCTGGTGGTTGAGGCATGCGGCTGTCAAGCGGCGGTCGTGGGTTCGAATACCGGCTCGTACCAATGAGTTTTTCGGGAATATTTACCGTTAGCTTTTCGGTGAAGGAAAACATCGTGAGGAAACCGGTCTAATCCCAATAAGGTCTAGCTTTCCCTCTGGGTTGGAAGGTCAGATGGCAGTCGCTTTCGTAAAACTAGTGCCTATGCCAAATCTTGGGATTAGGTGTCAAAGCGCACCCCGGGCTCGTTTAGGGCACTACAGGGAATAACGCTAGGAGGATGATGACGATGATGACACTTACTCAACAATAGTCAGGTAACATATTACCTAGTAACTACACATTCCTCACTTTCAAAACCAGGCCAATTAACGGGAACTTTAAATGAAATAAAAACCAAACCTCTGGTACACAACCCCTGCGCGCTAACAAGCTGGGCTAAAAAACCGCGCCCATTCAGACATCGTCAACCTTTCACAATTAAAACATGTCAACTAAAAAGCCATAACACCGCGCATTTTTCCTTCAAACAAAAAACTCGAGGCGCACCGCACGGCCACTAGGAATATGAGTATGGGAGGGTATACACCGACCGGATGGATTACTAGGGAAAATAATGTAGGGTGAAAAAAATAGTCATGCTCCTGAGGTCAAATTATTATTTCCCTGTCTCTCGGTAGCCTGCACTGCAAAACGTGCTTCTTCCATCAATTTCCGATTAGTTCTGGAAATACGGTGTTCGCTAGAATGAGGCTGCTTTTCAGCTCTAACTGGGCTATGCTATTGTTTCTTATCGGCCAAGCTAAGCTAAAAAACTATGTGCCAATTTTATTGAAACGCAACTTAAGTTAACTGTAATGAAGACGAAGTCAAGTTTGTGGGCTTTCACCTTCGCACGTCGAAATTATTCCAGTGAAATTGCAGTTTCACTAGAAGCCTCTACCACTAGTATTTCGGCTGACATGATGATAATGGTGGTTATCATCATGTCAGCCGAAAGACGTCCGCTCTGTTCGGCAAATGCTCAAAGAGTGCTAAAGCGACTTGCTCTGCGCCACCCGCATCCAGCGGACTCCCGAGACAAGGGCTGTTATTCGCTAAGCGCTAAATGCTGCTCACCCCGCCGGTCACCCGTCACGAAACTAGACCTCTACCTGTATTGGCATTCACTAAGGTTTTCTCTTTTATCTCACCGAAGCAACGGATTTCACTGCTGGAATGGCATTAAACCAAGTAAACATTTTGTACAGTACCTCATGATATCCATTTTATCTGAAATAATTGCGTAAATTGGCTATTATAGGCGAATCAACTAACGTCTGTCTAGCCGACCGACGTTAGTTTATAGGCGGGCGTCCCTAGACATCACTCCGTCAGGACGTCTTAAATAAAAAACCTTGTCATCAGTCCATCGTGGGGCCGGTCCACCCACGCCCATTACCCGCGGTCATTACCATGTATAGCGCTTAAAGGTCGGTTTTGCTTCGAAGAAAATATTTGTTTGATTTGGTAATTTTTCTCACCCCTCCATTTCCAGTATTTTCGATCCCGACTTTCCTGTGGCCAATCCTTCGAAAGCAAGTCTATAGCTCGTCCAGATTAAGACTACTTGATGCCCTAAGCAAGCCCCGCCCGCCCAAACAATATTTTTTTGTGCTTTTTCTGGTGCCCCCCTAGACGTGCCCTAAGCAATTACTTAATTTGCTTATTAATCAGGCAGAGCTTGTGCCGCAACAATCCAAAACGAATCTTATACCATGCGGTTGGAGCCAACCCGACCGACGTCCCACAATGAAACTGTTGCTAACTAGGTCAACACCTGCGTACTCCGATGTGCTATTATCTCTGGAACTAGGTAATATCGCGAGTAATGTCGGCCGGAATAATATACGTTTTGATGGAGTGGGCTGTACATTTTGCCTTTCAGACGGCGTCGTAAACAGTGCATTTACCCTGTCTCTTTATTATTGAATTATTGCATGTGTAAAAACTGCGGTGAACTATTAAATCAGAAGGTTGTTAGGGTGTGTATTCATTATATATGTGCAAAGAGGTAATTTTATTTGTAAAGAGCGGCGGATACACCAACAAACTGTCCTCGGTTTTGCGGATATTTTTTGGTAAATTAGCGTTTAAGTTTTTGGGCGATAAATAACATACATACATACATAGATTCACGCCTTCATTCCCAATAATGGGCAGAGCACATGAAACTCATTGCCACTGCCAGGGGGGGGGACAAATAAATATTAATAAAATAAATGAAAACACAGTATGGCACATCTCCGGTGTTATTCACCCTTATCTTTTCGGCAACTTCAGCCTTAGTAGTCACTAACGCCTACGAAGCTGCCGGTCCTGGGTTCGAATCCCAGGTCTGAGTCTTGGAAGTTTTCTATGTGCATACTAGTTTAGATTATCATATCTTAAATTCGCTGTGTATTTTAAATTTTTAACACATTTCATGTCCTATATTTTTCTTGCACACTTCACTGCCAAGAATCGCGGCGCGCTACGCTCGTAGCCGATCCCGGGGTTTTCCTCGTATATAGTGGAAAGTGTCTACGGCGTATGCGCCAGCGATGCGGGTTTCTGGTAGTAAAAGTTTTAAACTTGCATGAAAATTAGCTGTACTTTATTTAAGCATATAGCCTTGACCATACGGAGTCAAAGGAATAATTAATTAATAAAATTAACCCATTAGAGCTTTACCCGCAAAGCTTTAGCGCTAATTGCTCACAATATTAAGAACGAGAATAAAAGCTCAGCAGTTCTAGGATTTAATATTTAACCTCTTTCCACTTCAGTGCACTAAATCTGCGATTTCAAGCTTGTCGCTAGAAATTCTTGGAAAATACGGGCTCTGACAACAGTCAATCATTTTTACATAAACAACAAACAAAATTTACTAAAATTGTCGGAAACATTTCTTCACTCACTCACTTTTAGTAATTTAAATATTTTAAAATGCATACAATTAAAAAAAAAGAACTCATTCGGGTTGCGGGCGGAAGTTGCTTCAGCATGGGCAGACAAGCCTGCTTACCCTAATCATTATAGGGGTTTATTAATGTATAACCAGAAAATGATTAGAAAATTATCGTTTCACAAAAAACGCTTCACAAAAAAAAGACCGGGTTGTACTCCGAGAGTGCCGGCAGAAGTGAAAACTTGAATATTAACGTTGTGCATTTTTGATATTTTGGAATGGTTAGGGAATAATTTGGCACGAATTGCTTTAATTATCAGTATAAATAGTACATTACTACAGAGGCCGGGAAGTAAGGGGTTGCCGGCCGAGTACATAATATAGACGGCCGAACGTAGCGAGGCACGTAACACTAAAGGCTGCTCCACATTCGCGCGAACACTATGCGCGAACGCGTGAAAACGTGAATGTGGAGCCGATTCGCTTATTTTTCGTGGCTTCGCGCCTTGTTGACCATTTTGTGTCGGTTTTTAACCCCAGTCAAAGGGCCTGCGAACGCGAACACTGTGACAATTGTAAACACTGCGAATGTGGAGCCAAGGAAGAGTTCGCGCGATTCACGCCTGCGAATCGCGCGCGAATGTGCAGCGGCCTTAAAATATTTACTGTCTATTCCTAGCAACGGAAAACAATAACATTCAACAGCGCCCATGAACCTACAATTATTATCACCACGAAAATACGCCTCATAAACGGCCATAGACGTTAACTTCAGTGGAATCGATGGAAGAAAACGCGACGATAGATTTTCCGCGCAGCGGAAACACGGCGGAACGCAATACGAACGTCGCACGCCTTTACGACGTTTTTGTAATCGAGGAAAAGATAAAATCTAATTCCGTTAGTATGATATTTACGGCATCCCATATTTTCCACGTATTAATATATTTAATCACCAAGGATGGTGCAAGTTTATTACCATTTTAAGACCCTATTTAAGCTAATATGGATTAATGTTTATGGCCCAGGTAAATATTGATTTTGGTTGCGACATAGGAATGTCCGTTTTATTGGTTAGTCGGAAATCTAATTGTGTGGGTTTTTTAATGGGCGATGTTTTAATTTTGTTTCCGGATCAGAATTCTTGGTAGATAGTCAGAATCCATTGATATAATATAATGTTGCCTTCATCAAGCGCTGGGTCAAATGTATGGGAAAACTAAAATCCGACTCGCACTTAACCAAAATGATATTACTCACGTTATTATTATTATTACTTATAAAAAAATTAAAAAATAAAAATGATTGTATATAAATCTATTTTTGTATAAATGTTACAGGTCACAGATCAATTTAAATAAAAGGGTACAATATGGGTCAATAATAAATTATCAACTTAGCCAATAAACCCGCCCCGCGCGTCGCCGCGCTGAATCGCGATGGACAGACGTTGCACCAGGAATGACCCAGAACTAAATTATTTAAATTATTTATTTTATTTAATTAAATAAACTAAAGTGGTTTTGCATGTTGCACTTTCCTCGCTACAGTGAGGTGAAAAATTTTGTGTTACACACGGGTGCAAATGTATTTTACTTCTCGTGTATTGAAGCACTCGCTACGCTCAGGATTCTAATTTAGAACCATTCACTTCGCTCATGGTTCAACTATAGAATCCTTTCGCTTGCTCGTGTTTCAATTCCACACTCGCGGGTAAAATACAACTTTGCATCCTTGTATAACTATTTTACCCGACAAAAAACATTCTCGCTTATAAGGGATGAATACTTAATGACGGGCATTAAGGCTGAGCTAGATAGGTTAGAGCTCTGATTCTCATTTGGGGATACATTATTAATGACAAAATTGACTTAAACGCTCTAAGAATAGCTCAGAACGATCTATCCCCATTATCTTTCTATATAAATAAATAAATAAATATTACTGGACAATCTTACACAAATCGACCTAGTCCCAAACTAAGCAAAGCTTGTACTATGGGTACTAGACGACGATAAACATACTTATATAGATAAATAAATACTTAAATACAAAGAAAACATCCATGACTCAGGAGCAATATTCGTGCTCGTCACACAAATAAATGCCCTTACCGGCATTCGAACCCAGGACCTCTTGCTTCGTAGGCAGGGTCACTACCAAGTAGGCTACACAGGTCGTCAAATATGCTCCTATTATCATTACATTATCGTTCTACACATATGTTTTCCTATATACGATAGCCAATAAATCCTATCCTAGTCTACGACAGACTATTCTTGCAACGCTATCACTTCCCAGAACCTGCAAACACGTCGCTCCTGCCTGCACAAAATACAAAATACGGGCTTTAATAAATTCGCTATCGTGTGAATTAGCACGCGCTAAGGCCCCACCTAATCGATAAAACATTTTTATTCCCGATTATAAAATCGGAGGGGAGACGATTATGAGTGGAAGTCGCGTGCTGGCCATTAACATTAAAAAAAATACGTGCCGATGCAATTCGAACCATATCCCTTTTAAAATACTATTCAAAATTTACTGACTCGTGTTTATTTTTTCCCTCTCGCCCCAATGGGATTTCAGCTCTATTCGCTTGAGTTTAAAATTGAAAATTGAAGAACAGAAGTTGTTTGTAAGTGTCGGTTGGAACGCTTAATGTCCGCTTTGTAATTTAAATTAATGTGTGCTCCTTGTATTGAGAGCATTGGTTTTCTAGTGCTCTAGTATTTTGTCCCAGCCCCTGCGTATGACATGTTGGTATATTATGCACTTGAAAATGTCTGTTATTAATTAATACATTTAATCGGGTAAAAACATTGTGAAGATACTGTAGCTTTGAGTCACATCCTTAGCTTGTTTATAGGTATGTAGACAGACAAATTGTGAAGATAGGCATAGATTTCTAGAATGTGCTTCATCTTAGGCCCTGATTTGAACCATGATGATGAAATCAAGAGGGGTAATCACGTAACTTTACGAACGCACGTTAGGACAACTCAACTGTCATTTTCCCTTACAAAAAGTGATACTTAACAGTTACAATGCGTTACGTGACCGACGTAAAGCTTGGCAATGAACAGATTTAGCAATTTTTCAAAAACTATTCTGAATATGATATCAGTCTAAATACTACCATCCGTACTGTACGGACAACGGCGCGTGTGGTGTCGAAAATAGGATCAAATATAAATGCCAAATGTTCTAACCAGATGTAAAATCGAATTAAATGCGATGCCCATAAAGATCAGCAATGATTCGCACGATCAGTAGCCACATGTCATTATTTCCTACAAAAACCTAATCTGACCTAAACAACATAGCGCTTAGAACAATCATCAACTCTATTTCCACACGCATACGATTGTTTTTCACTTAAACGCCAAGCGTTAAGTGCTTTGATTTGGACAGCCACATATTTACACCCCCACTTCGTTAGTGGCTAAAATCGCTTGACGCTGATCAAGGACTATGTATGGATTTCTTGTCTAAGCGAATCAGCGTGGGATGGTAAAATGAATCTTATTGAAGTAATTTATCTTTAGGGACGCACGTTAGACACAAATCGTCACAAAAGAGTTACGGACAGTAGATTTGCTTTTTGTTATTTAGGTGTTGGTTGATAATACTGGCGCAATTATTCAGTAAGCTTTATTAAATAAGCTGCTGGAATATAAGGTCGCAGTCGCTTTCGTAAAACTAGTGCCTATGCCAAATCTTGTGATTAGGTGCCCGGGCTCCTTTAAGCACATCCGGGCCGCTGAAGGATGGTGATGGACTATTATAAAGAGGCGGCTCTTTCTAAGTGTTCTAATTAGAAAGAGAGGGATAGTCTATCTCGCCACGAAACGTCTTGTGATAACATGTCTCGTATTGTTAAAAATTATGTGTTGTTTTATTTTTTTGGCGTGAACCTGATAACGAACGTGATATTTAGCGCTTGTCAATAGGGATTGACAAATTAAAGCAACAGCCGAACTTCAATAATGATTGTCCTTCTGGAACTATCTGCTCTGTACCATTCGGACCCTTAATAAAGAGACTATTGTCCTCCCCCGTATTTGTTTCCAGATAGATAATCTTTTATGATCCTCCACATTTTGGTACTTTTTCATTTGTCATTTCACTTTATTGTGTGAAAGCCATTGTTCGAGTTGCGTTCGAAAATCGATAGTAGACTGCGCTTTTCAGCTATTAAATAGTTTTAAACGATCGAGTTTGATCTTTGAGTTAATGGAGTAAGGTTTAATTTTGTTCGGATATTTCTTTGAAATGATGCGCTTTTGAGTGATTGAAGGGATTTGGGAGGTCAAGCGATATTACATTTTAAATGTAAGAAATAACGTTATATTTTAAATGAATGCCGCCGGATGGTATTGTCGTCGGTTTAAATCGAAAATATTTGATTCCTCTGTTAATGCAATTTAAGTTGATTCCGTAATAACTAAACCTTAATGGGATATTAATGTAATTTAATTTAAAATATTTTTGTGTCTTAATTTTTTCCTGCCGTTCCTTTCGCGCAGAGCCACAAAGTAAATATGTTTAGTGCTTTTTGCGTGAGAAGGCTTTAAACAAACAGATATACCTTCACATTAATAATTTTAGTATTATTTGTACCTACCTATCATTACTTGTAATTCGCGTTTCTGAGAAAAATATATGTGATCAGAAACATACAAATGCATATTAGTAACGTTATTATACTACTTATTATTATATGTGACATAATATAGCAAGAAGATATTATTCCCGACTGTACCACACATAATTGCCAATATGTTCCCATTTCACAACCGTAGCAAATTATCGCCGCGATAATAAATCGAGGAAACGTCATAATTCCACCTTATAACAAAAGGACGTAAGTCCCAATCAGTCCAAACTATAATACATCCTTTTTAGTAGGTAAACTAAAGTCTCTAAAGACGTTAACTCACATGCAGTTGAAACTATGATACGGCTTTTTTCGATAACTGAGCTATTCTTCAAAAGGATGTAAGTCGCTTGAAGTTGCAAGCACGATACGTCTCTTTCTAAATAATTGATCGCAAAATCAATTATTCCTGTGTACCGTGCGCGGACGCAAATGAGGAGCGATAAAATGTCGATCACATAAAAACGTAATTAAATTGGTCCGGTTATAGGCGGAGTTAAAGTCGCACGTATTGTTTATTTTCTAAATAGTATGCTAGCATCTAGACGTTGGTGACATTTATTAACAACTAAACTGGTAAGTCACAGCAGTTGTCGAACTTCAAAGGCTGTATTCAAGTAATTTCAATTCGATGACATAACTTTACCGATGACTTAATTCATTCATCGCGTAGCAAGCCTGTCTTTAAGATGGTTAAGCCATAAGGATTGAAAATTCTCTTGTCGTGAGAAGGAGTGCGATAATTCATATCGAATAGCGAATTTTAACAGGTCTCCAGTGACCACTGAAATGCATGGGTTGAAAGAAAATTGAATTAAGTTTTTTTTTTACAGTCTTTTATTTAACTTGCAATGTTTATAGGTATGTTCGTATCTCAATTGTCCATTTTTCAGCCACATGCCGTTATCTGGATTGAGCTGATATTAGACAAGTGTATGTAAGTTCGGTGACAATGTAATATACGCATATTACGTATACCATCAAGCTCAGATCAGCTTGGTGATAATTACATTACATTGGCATGTCATGATCACGATGTCGACATGAGGTGAGCATAGCAACCTCCTAAACCACATACTAATATAAACCTATTGGGCAATAAAATCTTGTACCAAAACAAAATTATTTGATATAAAATTGTCGTCTGTAATCGTAAGCTGTGTTCGTTAAAATTTGAATGTATGGTTTGACAAGTTGATACGGAATGACAGCTGCCAGCGCCTAATTTTAACGTTCAAATTCAAATCATTTATTGATTAAACATGATATAGGTTCATCGATTTGTAAAGCCGCGTTCACATTTGTCTGTCGTGTTGTGTTGTGATGCTCTCTGTATGATGGCTGCAGTTCACTTTTATCAGACGTGTTATGTTATGACGCATTTTATATCAGTTCGGTCTTGGCTCTCGGAGGAGGATGTTCGTCGTCCACACTTCACGTGTGGCTATGACGCGTCACAACACAACATTGGCGCGTGCACACTAGACTGATCTGATTCGCTGTGTCGTGTCGCTGCACCGCCCCCCCGCACCTCACCAGTTCTGACGCGGACCAGGATCGCTTGTGATGCGACACAACATAAGCCGTCACAACACACGGCATCAGATAAATCTGAACGCAACCATATTAAATGTATGAGACCAATACCGTTCTGATGCATCACAACACAACACGACAGACAAATGTGAACGCGGCTTAACTCAATCATAATTTAGTGCAACCCGCCCCCATCATATCAGCCGAAAAACCACTCCCGGTGGCAGCCCGTGGACGTTTTTCGGCGGGCGCAGAGTGACACAATAATAAAAATAATAATTAATACTCGTTATTGCACCACGATAAGAGAGAAACATCTTACAAAAAATTCACTTTCCGCACAATGCACTTAATCCGGAATAATCCTGTACCTGAAGCTCCTCCAAATATAACTGAAAACAGTTTTGCGCATATAATTTAATTCAGCCGCTCAAAAGCAGCTCTTATATAACATTCCTGTTCATAACCTCAAAGCTAACGACTAACCCATATTTAGCGTTCTCAAAACAAAAGCGTAATATAAATTCTTTTAACGGCACCGCACTAATCCGAGACGTAGTGATTCATTGTGTAGTGTCAGATAGCCCTTGCAACTGAGGCTATATTTCATAATTTTATCGTTAATGTAAGTCAAGCCAGGTGGATAGGGAGGGGAAAGGTGGACGCTAATGTGCACTTGGATGTTTCAATCTGTGGATGTCGTGTTATTAAAGTAATAAGCCTTGCATTGCTAGAGGATTCTTGAATCTGAAACTTTATTTCATAATGTTATCGTTATTGTAAGTCGAGCCAGCTAG
Source organism: Epinotia bilunana (assembly GCA_947049275.1). Lineage (NCBI taxonomy): Eukaryota > Metazoa > Arthropoda > Insecta > Lepidoptera > Tortricidae > Epinotia > Epinotia bilunana. The sequence continues at coordinate 6,811,228 of OX346275.1, read as the reverse complement.
CTAATGTGCAATTGGATATTTAGTGTGTGGATGTTGTGTGTTAAGAGTGATATATTGTGTAAGCCACGCAGCAGCAATTCAGTACTGAATGTGCATTCTACTCGTATGGACCTTTAATTGTGCACCAAGCGTCAATATTTTTTTTAGTAACCCACATAATTTTATGTATCTATGTTTACGGCACGGTGTCAAGCTTCACGTTTTAAAAACAAAACTTTAAATTGAGACCTGTTTGGAAACAAACTTTAACCATGTCTACTTTCTAAACATCTGACGTGCAAGGTAAACAGGAAATTAAAGAAAAAAGATTGCTAAAACAGCAGCCCCTTAGCACGCTTCGAAGAGCTTTATTGAGGCCGTGTCGACTGTTTTCCCTTAGCACCAAACCACTTCGATGCCCTTATCTAAGCTGCTTCAACTAATAAGCACCCAAAACAAGTGAATTTCCACAACGGATGCCTAGCAGGAAATTTTCCCATCCCTGTCCCACAATTCACCTTAACCTCTATTTTACATTTCCCCGACATTTAGGCACGGATGCGCACCGGGAACATCCCAACCCTACCCCACTTCCGTACATTCGCGTTGTACAATGTACAAGTAACACTCGACTGGGTTCTCGCCTAAAGGACGTATACACTCTATGTCGCCAGACGTTTACGCCGTTTGCAAATGGTGAATTACGACAACCCGCACCTTAAAGGTGTTTGATTTAAGTGTGTTCTGAGCGTTTATGCATTCAGGTTTGCGTTACGTGTTGAGTTCCAAGGCATAATAACTCGGAATGAGCGAATTGACGGATATAATTTCAAACGGAAACACATTTGAAATTTTACTACTAATGAGTTGTGAGATACTCAATTTCAATGCGTTACATTGTTAAACAATTGCCGAAAAACGTCCAATGCTGGACATAGGGCTCCCCCAAAGATCCACAATGACTGGTCCTGCGCCACCCGCATCCAGCGTACTCCCGTACCAAGTCATCAGACCTGTCTACGGTACGTTGTCGCCACCCGAGGACCTTTCCGCCCCAATGGCCATCGGTTCTAAGTGCAAATGTGGCACGCCCACTGCCACTTAAGTTTAGCTATTCGGAGGGATAGCCCTATACCTATAGACCTATACCTAAGCACACTTCTCTATTGGCTGCTACGGTTAGGACAGTCCTTCCAAAAAGCATCGTCGTCTGGGTCTGCTCCGCTCCTACTCTCTTGGTAGTCGTTTTAGTAGGTCGCGTCCGTCTTGAGAGGTTTCCGCTATCTTCTTGATTATGGACTTCCATACGGTTCTGCATTCAGCTGCTCGTATCGCGGTAGGAACTGATAGCCTCTTAAGAGGGGCCGGTTTTATTTGATCCGACCGGCGGATGGGTGATCTGCCACGTGGACGCTTTTCCTGGACTTTTCCGCTCCTACTAACGAACTAAATCAGTCGATCGTTTTCTTTGCTTGCAAGTCGTTTGGCATACGCCACAGGGTCGGCGCTTGGAGTCCAGCCCATTCCCAATTAAGCCTAGCAGAGATCTAGAGTTCAGGAGATAGTACAACAGTTGAATAAGACCTAGTTATTCTTGGGAAATATTGTTTTATTGTTGGTTGTCGGTTGCAGTCTCAAGTATATGCAATTACCTTTTACGAGGGCTTGAATGTAATCGCCTCGCTGATATCAAGAATCGACGCCTGGTATTGGTTATATAAAATAAGGCATCTACCGTAGATTTGATGACATCGCCTTTTACGACAGACGGTAACGCAATGCCTATATACCTGTTTCAATGTAAATGACTAAATAGTTAACAGTTAACATATTATCAATTATATTTTCGCTCAGCACCAACAATGCCGCCCTGCATTTCGCCTAATCATAAACAAATTCATAACAAACGAACAATGAAAACCGACGCATACATTAACGGAATCCAAAGCCTCTTTAAATAAAACGCCTTATCTTACTTGTAGAATCTGATACTTACGACCTTTATAGAAGGTAATGGTTATAACGGAATTTGCATTGTAAGAACAATCATATTGAATCACTCGGCAGCCGGCATCGAGTTTCGCCACCACATTTTGTAATCTGATTTAATATAAGTAAGACCACACACGATAACCCGTAATGTTACAGTCTGATAAGAGTAATGTTTAAACATGCTACTCTACAACAGAGAGGACGTAAGTGTATGCAGCTTAATACTTAATTAATTTATACGGTATAGGTTAATACAATCCAGGTACTTCAGAGTATATTATTGTCATCGAAAACAACAACAATACAAAACAAAAATAACAGTAAACCAAGAATAACTCAATAAAATTAAAACGAAACGAAATTTTAAAAACGTCGTACGTAAATTGTGCTAGTATTTCTCGCTACATAGCTAAGCTTGTTCTTTGTTGAGGAAGCTGCCAGCTCTTCGGTCACCAATGGTATCTATAAGCTTCTTCGAAATCTCTTTGAAGGGGTTCTTTGCTCCTGCGGCCCACGTACTCGACACTGACAAAGTATGAAATATACATAGTATCTTGCATTTTGTAGCCTACCTACCTAGGTAGTACAACTCGTTAATAGTAGCATTTAAATAGTACCTAGTATTGCCTTTTATTAGTACCGTACTAATAAAAGGCAATACTAGGTACTATTTAAATGCTACTATTAACGAGTGGTACTCCCTGCGTCTGTAGGTACATAATTTAGTAAATACATTAGAATTATGATAACGCAATAACTTTTTGTAAATTAAGTTAATTTTGTGTTATCACGTACCTATACTTATCGCTTTTTTCTATTACAGGTAAGATGCTGTCAATGTTTGCCGATACAGTAAATATTACCATTAGTAATAAAAACACGGAAAATGTTGGTAGGTATAGTATTTATTATGTATTTTTTCTTTGTCAATTGTTATTTCGAAACATAAGTTTATATTTTTAGTAGTATTTTACCTAACAAAGTTATCCATGACTGGCTTCTTTGAAAAATAAATTGAATCGTCACGCAAAACTTTATGCAGCACTATCTTGGTAACTTTATGATGCTATTTAGTACGTAAAGACTTCAATAAACCATCGCTTGCAAGGCCTTTGACACTCACTGCCAGGAACTCGCCTAGCGAGCGCTGTAGTCTTAGGCGCTTTCCGCCACTTAGCGGGAAAACCACGACATCGGCTACGAGCGTAGCGCTACGAAATTATTAGCAGTAGGTAAATATCTGGAACAACGAATATCTTAATGATATTTTAAAGTAATAGAAAATAGTTCAAATACCCAGTAATGTCGTGTCCGGTTATATCTAATAGCACCATCCCCTGAGTGTCACGAGACTTGACTTGGTTGTGTTATGGCTGACGGGCTAGCAATCCATCACTGCAATATCACATTTGCTCCATCATTAAATAACTGCTAGAAACGGCACTGACAATTCAAGTTAATGTGGTCTGCCCACCCTTTTTGTGGAACACAAACGTGAATTAATAATGAATAGATTAATTAAACATTTCATTAAAACACGAACAATCAAAGAGATATTTGTGGCGCGCTACCAAATTTCGATTTACGTTTATATTGTGCATCAAAATAATGATGTATCAACCAGAACGGACGTACGTGTCGCTGAAATTTGTATGAACTTACGACCTTATTGTTTGATGTTTGTTCAGTCGATACAATAGTATACTGTATTTAATTATTACATAGACTTATGTGTAATTCGAGGCCTTATGTGTTTGTTTTAGTATGTCGAATAATGCCCGGGGGTTTTGTTTCATCCTCGAATAGCGTGCGTGTAAAGCTGTGGCCAAGTTCTTGAGAAATTGGTATTACAACCATTGGTCAATGTGACATTTGCATCATCATCATCATCAGATGAAAGACGTCCACTGCTGGACATAGGCCCCAAAGAGTGCCTCGAGAACCTTTCCGCCCCAACGGCCATCGGTTCTACGTGCCATGTGCCCCGCCCACTCCCACTTAAGTTTAGCGATTCGGAAGGCTATATCGGTTACCTTGGTTCTGCTATAGATAGCTTCTGATAGCTTCATTTCTGATGCGATAACGCAGAGAAACTCCCAACATAGCCCTCTCCATGCTGCATGGGCACATATATTAAATATCATTGTAAGTTTCTCTTTGGCTTCCGATGTCAAAAATGTCTCTGTATGTTTCAAACCTTTCTATGTGTAACTTTAATTTCTCCAATAAATGTGTACACATTGTAAGTACCTAAATAAAAAACTTGCACACAGTACTCCTAAAAAGGTTTCCCCTAGAGTTAAACAGTGTTAACATTTAATTTACGACTACTAATTAAAACGTGATTGAGCAAACAAACGCAAATTATGTCGAGTACTATCAATAATAGCTGTAAGCTTGATAAAACCTTTTATTTCTGTAATATTCAGTTTTTTGTGACATATAGATAGATGGGTTGCACCAAACCGTCTGTAAGCGGTGTTCGTTAAAATCTTAATGTGTTTGAGAAGTTTCTATGGAATGACAGGCGACTTAATATTTAACGTCTGTAATCGTAAGTTGGAGCAACCCGGCCTTAATCTTTATCCTTTACCGAGTGGCATATAGATATGAATGTCAATCAAATGACAAAGTAACAAAATAATCATGAACTTGGGTGCTCTCTTCCATGCCCCTCATCGACGAGGCCTGCACTTGACTTGCTACTGCTTTACCAATAGCAGACATGTTAACCTGGATTACCGATTTCAATACCGTACCGGTAACAAGACCATGTTAGTAAATTAGGTATATGTATATATATATCTTTTTCATTCTTGCACAAGCCAATAATTACATAAGGCGGGCTTAATAAGAAATAAAAAAAAGTTTACTGTCGCAAAATCGAACAGAAAATATATAAAAATTAGGTACTTAGGTTGGGTGCGACAATAGGCTCGGGGCTAAGCGTTTGCTGCTAGCCTGTCGGCTGTACAGCGCTTTTTTTTTAGCCCGCACCTACTCGTGTACCTCCTTACGGGATACAAAAATAATAGCTAGTTGCAAACGGAATATTCGCATTATTCGCATTAATGCCTTTTCCTTTGCCAGTCAACCATACGGCCAAACCTGCAAAAGGTGGGTGCAAGAGACGACTAACAAAACAAAAATTCTTAAATACAATAATTACTAATGTAATGTCTATATGGACTATCCGTATAGACCAGCTCTGCGGCCCGCCGAGCTTCGGCGACTGGCCCGCCATCCACCATGCTATCCTAGTACAAAAATCATAAATATGTACCTCGTGACCCGGGGCTCCTTATAGCTAAAATGTCTTTGCGGCCGTCGTAGAAACAATGTTGAGTATGGCTATAGAACATTTATGGGCTATCCCCCAGAAACAAATTGAACTTAAGGGGATGCCTTGATTCGAGTCGACCACGCCCCCTAGACAGAGACACGCTTATGCCTTCCGCGCACGAGAAAAAGAGATGCAACACTCATCGGGAATGGCTTTTTTGGACAAATTTCGATAAATAGCTAACCTAGTGAAGTTTTATTTATATTTCATTAAGTGAGATTTTAGATGAGATAATATACTATAGGTAGTATTAACTTGATTGTGTAAATGTAAATAATGTATTGTTTGAGAAGGCTGAGTAAAAAAAGGAAAATAAAGACCCAACTTTGGAATTTTAGTCTATCGAGGAAATTTTAAGTAGGTAATCATGTATCGATTAAATCAGATAAACAATCATATAGTCAAGAATCATATATATGAAAATCAGACCTTATAAGAATAGAATAGATTATTTGCTTAGAATAAGTAGGTACATCAGTGTTCTTAGTTGTTATATGACAATAAGTATCTTATTCTGCTATTTGTATTGTGTAATACTATCATGCAAATATCTTAAATATGATTGCTTAACATTGTAATAGTTCTTTACAGTTAAGAGCTTGATTAATTGGTTTTTAAATCTATTTAGAGGTAGCTCTTTCAAACATTTCGGTAGCTTATTAAATATTGTCATGCACATAACAAAGCAGTGACTTGAGTACAATGCTGTCCTAGGAACGCAATCATGCACCACACCAACCGTCCAGGATTTCGTCGTCGTTATTGTTTCGTAATCTAGTCAATGGCGATTCAGAGCACGCGATAATTTACAATTCACCCCCTTAAGTTCTGTTTATGGACTCTGAAGAAAATCATAGTTAGTTTAGTTAAAGATCAAAGAAACTAAGATATATTTTTTTAAACAAAAACACTAGAAACATTTAAAGTATGTAACATTCTTCATATCTAAGTAGAATAAGTAAACTAAACCATACATCTCAGTGAGGTCTGTTGAGGAGCTAAATGCATGTTTGTTATGTGGTTCATTAATCTTAAGTATTCAGTACATTGCTTGCCCGCTGGATGCGGGTGGCGCAGGACCGGTCATTATGGTACTCTTTGGGGGAGGCCTATGTCCAGCATTGGACGTCTTTCGGCTGATGATGATTCTGTACATTTAACTGTTTGTTCTTCTAATAAATAAAACTAAAATTATTTAATACAAAAGGCAGCCTATGCCACCCAGAGCATAGTTTCTAATCGATTGATACTTAATTCATCAAAATCAGTTCAGCATCTTAAACGCTACGGTGGAACAGACGGAAATACACAAAATAGACTGCTAAAATCTTATCCCTTCCTTTGGGCTCTGCCGTAGTCGAGCAAAAAGTATCCCATAGAGTAGGTACCTAAAAAACTCCCTATAAGTCATTATATAAAATCAACCATTATGTGTTTACACAGTTATATGTGATGTACATTGAAGAGATGAATTCTAACTGTATTAAAACGATGTTTAAAATTGTTTGAATTCTCGCTAGGTACTTTAACATTTTACCGAGCCGAAATCGCAAAGTTTCGCGCTTTACAACATTATTGGTCGTAATAAATGTTTTTAATCCCATCCAGTGTCAGGTCTACATGTGTACACGACCTAAAATTTTCCAGCACATATGTCACAGCCTTTATAACAGCGTGGGCACTTTATATCAAGTAAATTATTTAACTTTTTTGTTATTTATTTATGGCTAGTATTTAAAAGCACTTAAAAATATCTATTAACTTAAATAACACGGATTTGCACAGCTCTAATACTAATCGTTCATTAAAATTCAATTTGATGTGTAATTGTTAAATTTTGATAGGCAAGTCAGTATTTTTTGTTGCGCGGTCAGTATTTTTTGGTAGGCATATTTTCCCTTTATTTATTAAGTAGCTTTTGCAAAATTTGAGCAGTCACTTTAAATTATGTTGGTTCAACTTAACGCTTGATTCGCCTATCATAAAACTACCAAGACTAAAATGTTATAAAGCGGTAAATTGTCAGGTAGGACGTAGAACATATAAGTATGGATATCGGCAAGTGGCTGAAAATATTTTGCAGGACACGGACGGTATTGCAAATTTTGAAGGACATCTTACTTACCATATAAGAACAATTAATACGAAGCAAGTTACTATGAAGCGGTTGCTTCGATATTGTTGCCCACCCCACAACTTCCGCAAATATAGCTCATAAGCATATAATTTCACATTTAAGTAACATATTTATGCAAATCATTTATAATAAGAAACGGGAAAGTAAACTTTCATACAAACTGAAAGCTTAATTGTCGTCACAAAACTGATGCTAATTAAATTTTTGTTTCACGACACAAGCTAACTGGGTATAAAATAATTTGAGAATGCCCGTAAAACAAATGAAGTGAATTCTCTGCCGTTCCATTCGCTGTGCTCGATCAATGTTTATTAATTAAATTTCGTACATGCCGCTGTCGGATATTCGTAGGTGGCGATTTACCTGTAAATTAATTCGGTATCAACAACATGTTACGTGTCATGTTCAAGTCTTCGTTTTTAGACCGGCGTTTTATATTCAAGTGCTCATTTGGTTTGTTTGTTAGGTTGTGGCAAATTTTTTGGGCTGTGTTGTTTTTTCGCGTGTTGATATTTGAGTGTGGTTATATTAGTGTCTGACTTTTGCAAAGAACAGTCAACAGCATAGTTAGTAACGCAGTTCTACAGTTTCTATGAAATCACTTTAATGTTTTTTTTAAATAAATGGTTCACGAATTCTACTGCCCACAAAACCACGAGTATATTATAGATAAGAATGGCGCTTAATTACTAATTATATTTTATTCGGTTTTTTTTACGTACCTTTTACCTGGACATTCAAAACATCAGTGTTTTTGTACTTTTCGAATGTAACATGTCATTCTAGGAAATATCATCACGTCAGTATTAGGGTGGTCCTTAAAAATCGAAAAGTTAAAATTTCATCGAGGCACCCTCTGATACGTCAAAAAATAACGTATGTTTTTTATTTTTATTTTTGGGTAAAATGAAGGGGTCGCGACCGAATTTTTAAACTTTTTAAGGCTTGCATTTCTTCATACTAAGTTTATTTTTTATTACTAAGATTTTTCTACTTTTTTGAGCTTCATTTGATAACAAGGAATAAACAATGCAGAAAATACGAAATTCGTTCATTAAATGTTCGACACTTATTTTAATTCAATTTAATTAAATGAATGACTGAAAATTAGTGTTTTTTATATATTCAAGGTGATTCATTTCCTATTATCAAATGTAACTCAAAAAAGTAGTAAAACGTTAAAAATTAAAAAGTTATAAATTTCAGTCGCGACCCCTAAATCTTATCCAAAAATAAAAATAAAAAACATGTTATTTTTGCACGTATCAGAACAATATAAGAGGATTTTTAAGGATCACCTTAATCAATATGCAAAAGAAACTTTTAATCTGCGACTGTACAGTCAAGGGCAGCGATATGTATTCACTCAAAGTTTTATAAATATGTATACTACAACCTTATTATTGCATAAATAAGATCTGTGTACATCATTTTGAGACTTAGTGGTGTATACATATTGGTGCCCTTGACTGTACATGAAACTAAATCAAGACAGACATACATATATCATCGTAGATATGAAACTACATTAAAACAATAACGTCACGCCCGAACAAGCCCAAATAACTTTTATAATAATACATTAAGACGCAACTTAAAGGGGTGACAAAACTTATAATTGCCGACGCAACTTAGATTGCCTTACCGACCGCGTATTACAAGTTGTGGGTTGGATGAGGTATTGATTTACTTGAATTCAGAAGCAAAACTGTTTGGAACAGTGGTGGTTTGGATTCAAAAGAGCGGGTGTATTAAATAGTACCCCGAGGAAACTCCCAAATATTTAAAATGCAACTAGCTTTTCTGCCCGCGACTCCGTCCGCGTGGAACTCGTTTATATTCTAGCTCCATGCAAACTTTCACCCCCCATTTCACCCCCATAGGGGATGATTTCCGGAAAGAGAAATATCCTATGTCCTCTCCCGGGACTCAAACTTTCTCTATATTAAATTTCATTTGAACCGGTTCACCGGTTTAAGCGTGAAGAGGTAACAGACACTTTCGCATTTATAATATTTGTATGGATTGTAAACAAAGAATGTATGGTTGTGTTGAATGTGTCGTACCTAATGCACAGTGTGCATAATTCACTATGTAGGTTCATACCATTCTGTTTGTTTATTATTATTATTATTTGTATGTTTTTTCCATATCTCGGGACCATGGGGTCCCGGACTTTTGAAAGGCATGCGTGGGGCCGAAGCCAACAGCGCAGAGGCCCTTTAAAACAAATATAATATAAAGCGAGGGATACACATGGCGGATACCATCTCCGAGCGCACAACATGATACACCCGGTGATGGTCCCCGCCAGGTGCAAAGACTATTGCAGTGCAACACTGTGCTGCGATGGAAACTAAGGTCATGGGTTATAGGGTTGAATGGTGGGTGGTCTGGAAAATGGGTTATGGGAGGGGACTAGCGGACACCTGCCGTGACAATTAGTCTCAAAATTGTGAATAGGCAGGCGGTGACTCCCCAACTCGCTAAGTGGGCCCCACAAACAGTCGCACGCACAGTGCGACAATGGAGCAACACGTCTGAGCGGCTGCGAGGTTGTCGAGAGGTGAGTCTGCGGTGCGCCAGATCCCGGTAATCCGTTCAAGGGCCGCCGGCGTTATGACATTTTACACTTCCAACCTGGAGCACAGGTTCCGCTCTTGCGACTCCACTCTGGCCGGCCGGTTAAGGCAAGCACAGAGGCGAGGGCCAGATCACTCGGGCCCTCTGGAGGTTAGGGGTCCGCGGTGTCGCCACTCACCGTCAGCTCGCCACAAGCTGCCCCCGCGGGCTTATTATTATTATTATTTTTTATTTTTTTGTAATATTGCTCTTTTTGGTTATTTATTCTTTATTAAACGCGTGTGGTCACCTGTATGTGGCTATGCATCTTACAATGATTTTTGTACTAGGTTATAGTTTTTTAGCATATTGATGTATTATCTGTTGGTGATCCTTAAATAAATAAATAAGAAAAATGGGTCAAATTTGCATAGAATTCCTATAAAAGGAAAATCCTACAGAAAATAATACTAGGTATCACCCGAATTTTTATTAGTATTCTTAATAGTCTCACGCCAAAACCCCCGATCGTTTTACGAATTCGGATGAGATAATCCATAGGATTGAACTTAACGTCACACTCACAAAACTCACCCCTCCCGCACCGCGCAGGCACAGTATGAACTGCAGCAAAGTGCTCATTATACGGAAGACCTATAATAGTATCAAGCAAACTAAAAGCGCTATGTTGTGCATATTATTCGTAGTTGAATTCCTAATTTATGAATATTACGTAAATAAAAGTTTTATAGCATAATATCCGATGTAACGCGATGCGATACAGCGCTGGATGTGGAACGTAAATTAAGTTTTGCAACGAATGCGCTGACCACTTAAATATTGCAACAGAGAGTAGTCGCTATATTACGTTAAATTGGTGGCTATTGTGCCTAAAACGGGCGGGCTTCTGTGAGGAGCAGCTAGCTTTATTATTAGTGCCAGCGTTTCTTAGGCGCTACCGCGAAACGAAAACGAAATTCGTTTGTCTCTCCCTCTCTGTCGCTCGAATTAAGCGAGTAGCGCTGCGCTAGACGACAGCATGATTTTCCCTATGTGTAGCAAATCTATCTGCGAACATGGAACCAGCTGGTTCTTGACATTGATACTTATATCGTATCGATCCCGACTGTAAATTGTATCTATTGTCATTATAGCGCAAAATCATTTTAACTTAAGGGTCGCCAGGACGTTCGACTCTCCATACAAATGTAGTAGAACTTCTCCGTTTCGGCTTGGGCCAAAATTCATTCGTATGTCTATATGTCCGAATGTCCGGCTGTTCTCATCTACAGGCCGCATTTCTTAACCGATTGTCGTGAAATTTGTGAGCAGGTTCAATACTCGTAATTATATAGCAATTTTTGTAGTCAGTTGTTCGAAAAAAAAGACAGAGTTGTGATTTCTACAGCTCACAGAGCCACAGCCGCAGTTAAAAAGTGTAAATGTATCATAAAGATGCCTACGTTTTCCGCTAACCATCAGATCGAACTGTTATTTGCCAAGAGATTCCTTTAGCTATAGCGTTGGGAGACTAGATAATTTCCCTTTGTGCCTCAGACCAATTAGACTTTGACATTTCATGGCCAGCCGTCATTTCTAATCACACGTCAACTAAAGCCAAATTCGTCCGTTTCCAACTGTTGCCTCTGCCTCCCTAGTCCATGACAGCTGTCCGGCAAACTATCGCCGCTTCGTTACGGGCTAGATTAATATTTCGTCCCAGTAAATACGTTATGTGAACGAGACAAGTTGCCAAATTGTGGAAGTTACCGCCCTAGGGACGGAATTTTTAAATTGCGAGTGCAATTAGCGTTTAAAATATTTTTGGGTGGTTTAGTGTTTTAGCATGCATTGCGTGACGCGTCATACGGACGTTTAACGTGTTGACTTGATGTCTAGAATCTACGCAGCTTTGTGCATTTTTGTATCACGTCTACAGCGCGTTGTGGCGACTTTTCACGCGTGTGGACGTGAAGTTTATGAGTCTGAGCATTATGTCCGTTATATAACAGTCAGTTAATTGACAATATTTTTGTGAGCACAAATTCCTGAGTCTAGGATGTTTTCTGTGCATTTCACTATAATTAAGTATATGGTGCCACAATTATCGGTCCTGTGTCCTCTTAGGGGGAGGCCTATGTCCAGCGGTGGACGTCTCTCGGCTGATTTGATGATGATATTAAGAGTCCGCTGCAGTAAGCTCGATTCTCCATACAAACGTAGTTACGCTATCATTTTAAAACTACGTGTTAGATTGTAACGATGACATGAGGTATATCTATGTCTGTAATTAGTTTATGTAGCTTCAGGTACCAAACTAACAAAAATACAGCAAATTTAAGTTTTTCATACAAAACTTGTTTTTGCTGTATTTCGTTTGTTTTATACACTGGAACCATATAAACTAATGACAGACATAGATATTCCTCATGTCAATGTATATGCAAAGTTTCGCCACAATCCAACATGTAGTTTTAAAATGAGAGCGTAACTACGTTTGTATGGGAAGGTGAAATTCGGCCGAGCTTACTGCGGACTCTTAAAGTATATAGTCTAGTAGCCAAAGGACAAGCCTGACTTCATTTGAGTCTAGATAAATAATGGATGCCATTACATTCATCACCATCATCGTAATTTATATAATTGCTCTTGTCGGTGAAATAATATCCAACTTATTCTACAGTATTCCATTACTCTGATTTACTTTTACATTAAAGGAAGTCTTTTTGTATTTATTTTACAATAATTAGATATGCTAAAACTATACAAAATTGCCTACATACACAAAGACTAAAACTAAGACAAATATTAACAATAAAAAAAATAAAAAAAAAAAAATTCGGCCCTCTCGGTATTGTCCCCAGGCAGCGTTTCCTCGCTGGATCGCAATGCTGATACATTAAATAGAACGAAAATTTAATATAGATTAGTGTATATTATTTGGTATATGTGTATGTTTATTTTAGTATGTATTTGATAGAAGTGTATATTGGATTAAGTTTCCATTTAAATTTAAATTCCTGCACCAGATGTTTCTGTTTTGCCCAATGGTTGACTGGTAGAGAATGCCTTATGGCATTAACCCACTTTCACCTAAATGCACTTTTTGGAACATGGGTATATTTTGCGATATCTGAGATCGCAACAAGCAATAGAGTAAATAAAATAAAAAAAATGGTATTATAACACCTGGTCGGGCTATCTGAGTTAAGTCCGCCATTTTTACTCATCTTGTATTGTGCAATAAAGTTTAAATAAATAAATAAATAAATAATAAAATAAGAGGAATCAAGGCGGAATCTAACCACGATAAAAATAAACCTGCAATTTAACCATTGGCTGAAAACGTTAGAAAAATATCCAATATGCAACGTGGGAACTGGCAACTAGGAAGCTTGCAAAGTTAAACTGGAAGAGTCGCGCTGTCACCTGCGTCTGCCGGGGGACGGTTTAGCCTGTCCAACTTGGGAGGACTTTTGTCTTATATATTATCAATTCACAAGTTTGCAGTAAAATGTACCTATAGATATTAGGTTTAGCAGTAGAACTGGCAAGCCTGTTATAAAAAAAAACTGAATCGACTTAAAATCTATATACCAAGTAGGTATTAGAATCAACCATTTATCCGTGACACAACACACGCTGCCCAATTTAGCATGATGCTAACTTAGCAGCCAGCGCTGGTCTTCCGTTGGGTCCATCCAGTGAGGACACAGTACGTAACACACATTACACATAACAATAACAATAGGAAATGAAACATAACTTGAAACTATTGAGATTTTTTTTTTATAAAAACCAAAAATGGCAGTCTAAAAACTAAAAACAAGCAGACAATGAAATCACATTAAAATAGTGAGCAAATAAAATAAAATAAATTGACACTAGAGCAATCGCTTACGAACTTACGCCGAACGCCGCTACAGGTAGATACCTACCGACCCGGGCCAGTATGTTAGCGCTGCTACGGCACGCACGCGTTTTATCGCAGCGCCTTGCATGCGATAGGAAGGGATGTCCGCGTTTAGGCTCGTTCGACATACCTCAACAGGGTTTTTGTTAACAGAGAACCTTCCGTACGTACTATTATTTATTCTGTGTTTAGGGGTTATTTACCTCCGTGGAGTAAAACAGCTAAGCATAGCATCTTTGAGGGATAAAAGAGTTTGTATCTAAAATCGATGAAACATCATCATACCAGCCGAAAAACATCTACTGCTGGACATAGACCTCCCCCAAAGAGTATATTTAGCGGATATTATGGGTTATGATCATCGAAACTGCTCACAAAATTTTACGAGAATCGGTTGAGAAGCGCGACCTGTAGAGGAGAACAGCGGGACAGCCGGACATCCGGACATACGATAGATTCGGCCCAAGTGGACACGGGGAAATTCGTTCGCTCGTTCGTTAATTATTGCATTGTTTCGCGACAATGCCAGTTGTCTAGGTATGAAAAGAAGTCCGTCGGTGTCCCTTGTTTTGGGCGTCAAAATAACAAACCGTTGCAAAAATTATACATTCCGCTGTTAGACTCATACAGGCGGTGATAGGTAATATCATTGAACTTTGGACTGTTTCATATCCTTAACCAGAGGGAAACGTAACGTTTCAAACGTACGTTAGGACAACTCAACTGTAATTTTTCCATACATACACTTTTAGTGACATTTAGATTTACCTGACGCGCGTACGTTACGTGCTCGACCTGCAGATATAAATAAACATTGTGCTTATTTGGTTTAAAAAAAAAATGTAATGTGTCTGTTAAATTCTTTGGTTCCTCTCAAATTATTATCCTTATTACATATCCGTAGAAAGTTACAATTTGAACGTCCTCTCGTAATAACCCAAGTTTCGGATTATAATGGTTCATTTATCATAGGGGCTAATTCGTGTTAACTTTTAAGTTACGTGGCATTTTATATAACGTGCTATTGCAGAAATTAAGATCGATTTATATTGGCAACCCTGATTTATTGTACTTTGTACTTAACTTGTTAAATGGATTTTTCACGCATTGAACTTTTGTTTTAACAACCATCATCGTAGAAAATTCTTATGATCCGAAACACGATGGGTTTATCTTGTTTAGTTTAAGAGTTACCATGATCACCTTATTTATTATTTATTATTAGGAGCCTATGGCGTCCTACTGTTGGGCAAAGGCCTCCCCGATCCCGAGCAGCGTCTGGCCACTCCTTGAGTGAGGAGAGAGAGAGAAAGGAGTCTTTCTCGGCCAGGTCAGGTTCAGTGGTGATCTTGGCCCACAGCTCACTTTGGCATGCGGCACGCGGCAGACATGACCAGCCAAGTCATCTTATTTATAATTATAATCGGATACCATTTGAAAAATAAAAGCTTGTAAATGACTTATTTATTTAAAATAATCTGCTGTTTTACATTGACATAAAACGTAGGACAGAAAGATTTTAAAGAGGCAATAGCTTCTATTTAAAAGGTTTACACTCGAATAAACTGCTGTATCTGTCTCAACTAGCAACTACGATTCTAAAACTGACCGTCAGCACGTAAATCTAAAACTTTCCCCCAGACACGTCCCCTCTCTTTCCCTCCCACGCCACCAGCAACACTATCCCTCTTCCATCCTGCTCTAGGAAACTTTTTCCACGTAACAAAGAAACTGTGAACATTTAAACTTGGGAGCATTATCTTGAGCTTGTACTTTAAAATTTTTACTACCCCTGAGATGGATGACTTCATTTTAAATTTTAGTTTGGGAACTAATTTCATGGCGGATATTTTCGAGGAGTTTTGTGGGTAGCAAGGGATTTATGCAGGTGATTACGTGTGCTGCGACTTGTTTAACCGAGCTATGAAGTAGAAATATCCTCGCTGTAATTTCAAACGGTTAAAATAGCTTTTTGGTTGCCAAACGGTTACTTGCGTATGTATATGTATAGAAATATTAAAAGCAAATGACTACAATATAATAAATACTCTGTCTGTGTACTGAGTCATAATTATGGATTATGGACCATCCAATTGAAATATAAATTAGCTTTATTGACAACACTCGCAACTCTCCGTTACTTAATGTAAGTTTTCTTATTAAGAAGGATTGATGACATGGGTGGGTAGGTTCATATACTTATACCTGTCTGGTTTTTATTTTATAAAAGACTGCCCTGTCCAGTGGTTAACCCTAGTCTTACCTGATGGCAAGCGACGACAGTGCCTAAGATGAAGCTTACTGGTTCAATAATAGCCTATTCACTCTTGTTTTGAAGGCACCATATAAATAGTAGTGTTACAGAAGTATGGACAATCAGTCCTTCGAAAAAAAGTTCGTGGCTCTTTTCTTTTTCGTCTGTCTTATCTTTGTCTGTCTTAGAATGAATATCCACCAGAGTTGTAGGAAATAGCGAGACGGTCTGCGAATGAAAATCCATGAATAACATTGCTATCCCGGTGAAGCATAGTGGTGGATATAAATAAATAAATAAATATTAGGGGACAATCTTAAACAAATCGACCTAGTCCCATAGTAAGCTCAGTAAGGCTTGTGTTATGGGTACTAGACGACGATGTATATAATAGACATAAATACTTAAATACATAAGAAACTTCTATGACTCAGAAACAAGTATTCATGCTCATCACACAAATATTTGACCTTACCGGGTTTCGAACCCAGGACCTTCAACTTCGTAAGCAGCGTCACTACTCACTAGCCCAAACGGTCGCCAAACTCTCGTATTTCCTCATACACCGCTCCGCTACCTTGCACAGCTCTAGTAGATATTCACCCTTATCCAGGAGTAACCCGCGAGCTTTCTAATATCTTCGATAATGTGCTGCTACAACCGTGACTACCACCACTCACTACACTCGTCCACCTACCTGTCATCATCATCATCACATCAGCCGAAAGACGTCCACTGCTGGACATAGGCCTCCCCCAAAGAGTGCCACAATGACCGGTCCTGCGCCACCCGCATCCAGCCACTCACGCGACTTTTACCAGGTCTTGTGTCAATAACTGTTTGGCAAAATGTCCTGCTGACTTAAGAACTTCTCGGTCCCCTCCCCTCCTTCCCCCCACGTGTAAAAGCTTACACAGATGATGAATCAAGTTTATAAACCAAAAACTTCGGCTATTACTTCAGATGGGTGTTTAAATTTTCGCAATAAAAGTTGCGAGCATTGTGCGTTATTTTGACGGAGCTTTTGAATCGAACTTTGGCAACTCGACCTCATAAGCTTATATTAAACAGCTTCTTAGTCTGCGTTTGAGCTTTGGTGATTTAATGAAGAATGCGAGGGAGCTTTTTGGTATCAGGTGTTGGAATTGGTTTTTGGTTTTTGGTGTTTGTTTGATTTTAAATACCTACCTAGCTCAGAGAATCGTACCGTAGGTATAGGTGTAAATTAAAATAAATTACAGGGTGTTTTGACTGTATATTATTTATTTATGTAATCGTTTCAAGTTTTTTTATTAAACGAGCGAGCGAAGCGAACGAAGTTCTATGCTTCAGGTAGGGCCGCTGTCCCGCGGTCCGGCTGTTCTCCGTACAGGTCGCATTTCTCAACTCGTGAATTTTTGTGAGCAGGTTCGGTAATTATAAAGATTTTCTTTGTCGATTCCGTTTTTGGACTTTTTTTAAAAAAAGGATAAAAACTAGGACTGGCCAATTCTCACACAGCGTCTTTAAGAATCAAATAAATCTTATTAATGTGTTCATAAACTCCTAAGCGTTACATTAATTAAGTAACTATCATATTAGTGTATTGGTACAGCAGAACTGCCTCAACTGACGCCCGGAGACATATACTACACGGCTATGTTTCATAGAATTGAGATAAGCTCAGTAAGTTTCTAGTACGTATCAAAATACATAATGATGTCTAGCCAATTTACTAAGTGCATTGGTCGGGCTCCAAATAAACTAGAATTCAAGAAAATTTGTTTCTTAGCACACGATTGATAACTTTTTCATTATTTATCTTTAACCACCGTTCAGCATACAAGGAATTTTGTTGATCCTTTGCAAATATGCTGTATTGCTGTGTATTGGGGTCGTCCCCTCAAACACACAAACAAACATCCGAACAAACATTTCATTGTAACATCATGGAGTGTAATTTTTTTATCAAAGGTTTTGATCAGGGTGCGTATGATGGTTGTTATTTTATCACTGTAGTGAAAATGCCCTTACATTCAATTTGAGATCAGAGACAACTGACATCCCAGTACCATTTACATCATCGTATGTCATCATTGACGCTTCTTGTACCGGAATGACAGCTGTCAAATATCGGCTGTTAAAAAAATCTATCATTCGGCCTGCCTTGCGGTAAGCAAACACCATAGCCTATGGATGCTTGAGACTCCAGAATATTAACAAGAGCATTGCCGACCCTTTATTGATTTACGGATTCGTTTTGTTCATAGACTAATGAATGTTCCTCTCTCAAAAAGCGCATTCTAGGCTCAGACCAAGACAAAAATACAGACGGAGCGTTACGAACAGTCAAGTGAAGCCAAATCACAGCCAAACAAAACCATGCTACACCAAGTTTAGCACGCGCTCACGCACACATATACAATCGCAATTGCACAAAACTCTTCAGCACGTGTCGCATTGCTGTCAAGATCACCTATTTCGAGTTTTGTGCGATTTAATTTGTTTAGCGTGTGCTAAACTTGTGGGGCTTTTTTGAAAACCGGTTGGCTTCACTAGACTGTTCATAACGCTCCGTCTGTATTTTTTTCTTGGTCTGAGATTCAAGGGAGCTCTAGCTACCTCCTCATCCCATCTCTCCTTCACCAACTCTAGAGGATCAGAGTCTGCTTATGATCACACTGGTATGTACATACATACATACATTCACGCCTTTATCCCTAAAAGGGGTAGGCAGAGCACATGAAACTTGTGTTCTAGTGCCACTTTTAGCATCAATGCGGGTATAAAAGATCGACAAAATGTGATATCGTAGTGACAGGTTGCTAGCCCATCGCCCACAACACACTTCAACCCTGTGCCCTTAGTCGACTCTTACGACACCCACAGGAAGAAAGGGGGTGGTGCTATTCTTACCCGACACCACACGGGGGACACAGACTGGTATGTACCTATGCTTGAATAAAAACAATTGAAGTGTCAACCATATTCATAAAACATTTAAAAAAACAGTTTTTTAACCCAGTTTGGTTTTATTTAGCAGACGTAGGTATCGTTTTTGTTTGCAAAATCGGCTGCATAGTCGCAATTCGCCATATCACGAGCTCCTAATAAAACCTCTTGAATACGGCCCATGCCGCCACGTACCAGGTCATGTCTAGATAACATTTTATTCATGCATCCTTACAGTTACCCAGAATCTAGGTAAGCCGGTAGCCGTAACGGTAATGCACAATATTGACCCCGCTAGCCGACCAAATCAAAAAGGCATTATAACTATATGAAACACGTATGTTCTTGGGACTATTGGATTCGGGTGGCGTGTAACCATACCCTTCGATGTATTCCTCTATAAATTGCTTAGGATTGAGGGTAATTACGCTTGACAGGAAGGTAATATTAGTGTAGGTGTCGGTTAGGATTGCGAGGTTCGGGTAATTTTGCGCGCGTATTGGGTTTTCATGTGAAAGTCAAGATGATTTATACCAACTATTTGCCAAGAACGCAAAGTCGGATGTGCCGTTTGATTAAAATAAATTTACAATCGCAAACATAACTGGGATTTCAATACGTGGTTATCTATGCCTTTAAACTAATTGAACGAGCGAGCGAACCGAACGAAGTTCTCCGTTCAGCTTGGGCAAAAATTATTTCGTATGTCCGGATGTCCAGGTGATCCGCTGTCCGGCTGTTCTCCTCTACAGGTCGCATTACTCAACCGATTATTGTGAAATTTTGTTAGTCTTATAGTTTATCGACATTTTTTTTAAAGAAAACCTCCGACATTTTCATTTCAAAGTCCAATATCTCAAAAACGGCTGAACAGATTTTCATGAAACATGGCTAAGAACACTCGGGATCACATCAGCTTTCGAATAAAAAAAACGCATTCAAATAAAAAAAACGCATTCAAATCGGTCCATCCGTTTGGGAGCTACGATACCACAGACAGATACACAGATACGTTAAACTTATAACACCCCTCTTTTTGCGTCGGGGTTAAAAAGACAGCCTTGCGTGTTCCACAGCTCACAAAGCAATAGGAAATGTCTGTTAGGTTCTTTGTTAAGGGCCTTTCTCTATACTGGTGATTTTTTTTTTGAAATCGGAATAGTAGATCCGGGGATTACCCTCTCCGTACAAACTTGAAACCTCACTCACAGTCTTTTCCTCTTTTAAATATTAACTAGTACATATATAGTTCAGGCTAAGTGTACATCACACTGTGTATGTAGATGTGGGAACAGTATTAATACACTAAGTGCGGCGACGTCATTATGGCCGATATACCGTACACCACACCTGGTGGTGGGACTTTAGAGCTGATTTAGGATAGACACGTCACTGGCATACGGTATTGGGAAATTATTCGACTACATAGTCGTCTATGTTATAATAGACGTTAACATAGACGAGTTATTTATATTTTGATTGATTAAGCCGATTTTTCAATCTCTAGATAAAGTTATCCGTCAGTTAAAATTATCACCATTTTTTTCTTCTTCTTTAAGTCATATGAAAGAAAAGAACAGAGCTAACATTTATCTAACAGATAGGTTTATCTGGGAATTGACAAAACGGCCTTTCAGGAATAACCATTTTTTTAACCAAAATTTTACAAAGCTTGTTGTAGAAGCTAAATTTCGTTTAGTTTTTATATTCTTGATTGACTAAGGAAACCAAAAGGGAGCAAGTAAAGCTAGAGATAGCCATGATGAGTGACCTCGACCGTCATTAGGGGTTTTGGAATATTAATATTTTGGTGTAAACTGCTAAGAAGACCATTATATTCTCAGAAAACCGTTGACACGACCGTGTCAACTGCATTAATGACTGGAAGACTTTTCGGTTGCTCAATGCACATACCGGTTTGTTAATAATGATATCATTAATCGCCCACTGCTGAGAAAAAGCCTGTCTTCGAGTACGCCACTTATCCCGGTCCCGTGCTGACCCGCGGTTTTTTTATGTCGTCAACCCATCGAGCTGGATACGAAATATTTTATCCAAATAACAATCATCATTTTCTAAAGATCGCTAAGTACAATTAAGTACTTCTCCCAAAAAGTAAATCTGAGTGGCGTATTTCTTGCCCGTCTACAGCAGACCCGAGAAGGGAGGGATATGTTTTTAGCACGTTTGTATTTAAGTGTATTCCACCGTAGCGTAGCAAATTATGTCCCGGATGACATACAACATTGCTTTTTTCAGTTAGCGTTCCGTAGTTGGGTTACAGATTTTGAACTCTGTCCTTTTTTATTGGTACTTTACTGCAGTATAGCAGATAATATTAACAACCATTCAGCCTAGCTGCTCGCATCTGTCCTCCAATTCATCTAAGGGTAGACCTGAGGGACCGGATAAAGATGACCGACGGTCAGTAACACCGGCACTTTGCAAAAATTAAGGACAAGCACGTCGTTTCACACAAAATTTGTATGAGGTAAAGTAACGATGCCCTGTGTGTGCGAATTTAAAGGAGAAAAGCAGCGTTTTTGGGTGTAAAGTACCCATAAGAATAAGAATAAGAATAAGAATTTATTTATTTAGCACACAAAACACGCACGCACACGTACACACTTGAATCAAAGAATTAATAGATTACGATTCCAATTTAAGTAAATGGAAAACCGACAGTTTTTTTCGCCAAGATTGCCAACCCAGTAGTAAAGTATTTTTTTATGTACTTAATTCGATATTATAAAATACCTTTCAGTCATTAGGAGACCGCAGTAAGCTCGGTCGAATTTCTCCTTCCCATACAAACGTAGTTACGCTCTCATTTTAAAACTAGGTGTTGGATTGTGACGAAACTTTGCATATACATTGACATGAGGTATATCTATGTCTGTAATTAGTTTATATGGTTCCAGTTCATAAAACAAACGAAATACAGCAAAAACAAGTTTTGTTTGAACAACTTAAATTCGCTGTATTTTTACTATGGTATCTGAAGCTACATAAACTTATTACAGACATAGACATACCTCATGTCATTGTATATGCAAAGTTTCGTTACAATCCAACGCGTAATTTTAAAATGAGAGCGTAACTACGTTTGTATGGAGAATCGAGCTTACTGCGGACTCTTAAACAGATGGGTACAAATCGTCCTCCATTCGTGTCTCCAATAAGTACCCACCTACTAATAATATTAACTAAAACAACATAAACTTTTCCTTTGCGGCAATCTGGTAAACATCCTGTGGTATTATTTATTACAAACCATACAATTATGAGGAAAATAAAATAATTCTGTATCTGGCATTATCTTTTTATTCCATTACTTGGGCTCTTTCAATTGATAACACAAAAGATGCGTATTAATTTGCCAATTACTTGCAATAGAAGAACTGACTACTATGATATGCTGCAATTGTAGAAAAAAAAACGTTATTCGTATGAACACACTATTTAGCTAATTGTAGTAAATTACTCTAATTGTTAAGGCCAAGTCAGATTCCTTTGAAATTTATTTCTAGAAAAACTTTAGATTAAATACAAATGTGTATGGCATAAAGTACTTACATTCTAAATGTAATCATCTTCATCATCATATCAGCCGATAGACGTCTACTGCTGGACATACGCTTTCGTACGTAATTTTCTTTGCAACGGTCTTGCATGCCGTTCGTTGTGTTCTGCAATAGGTTTTGCCTGTTACCGTTCGAGCACAGAGTGCCAACGTCAATTGGTCAGCTTTAACACTGTGGTTATAAAAATGAATAGTTTTCATGATTTCCTATATATCTATATACACGTCGCACTGCTGGGCACAGGCCTCCTCTCATGGATGAGAGGGAACGGGCAGTACTTCGCACGCTGGCCCAGTGCGTGTTGGGGACTTCACATACACCTTTGAATTTCTTCTCAGTTGTATGCAGGTTTTGCTCACGATATTCTCATTATATATAGCTCATTGGTACACGCCGGGATTCGACCCCACGACCGCCGTTTGACAGCCGCATGCCTGAACTACTGCAGGGCTACCGCAGCTTTTTATTTATTTATTTACTAAGGAAGGTAACAAAATGTAAACTACAGAGTTCCTTAAGCAACATAGTTGAAATATAGATAATACAAAATTTACATTTCAATAATAATTACTATAATTATGATTACTATTATAGAATAACACTGTATATAACACTGTTAAAATGGTTGTCACGCCACACTGATGACATACGATATGATGATAGTAAAGCTTGTGTGTGTCAGTAATAAAAGACGGCAGTTTAAGCATTCGTATTTTTTCTGTTTTCCTTTTACTAACATCTCTTTTTTTACATCTTTCTCTGAACGTGTAAGAGTACCTAATTCGCAAATATCCGTATCAAATATTTTTTACGTGATTCTAGCCTAGCCTATTCCATTTATATTGATTACCTCTGGAACTTGTAGACATAGAGCGTGACGATACCAAGCACATCATGGATTTAGGATTATTTTGAGCGTTTATTTTTATATCAGTAACTTACCCTTAACAGAATCTTGGTACATCATAAAAATGCAACGTAATAGACCTTTGTGCTATGAATTCGACATTCATATAATAACTCGTCGTTTTCTTTCTCACGTCAATGGGTCTTTTATTAAGTTTGTCTGTCATTACTCCATACAAATTACTAATTTATCTTCCATTAACGAAGTAGTAATCCTATTGTTATGAATGTCATGATGTTCATTTTCGCTCGGTGAAGATTTGTTCTTATCCATTTTCATGCCACTATTATATTTTTATTTATCTCTTTCTATCTTATTGGTTATAACTTATTAATTATAGTTGTATTCTATTTTCTTTTCTATTCGTCTGTTTTTACTGCTTTGTTACTCTATGATAGCAATAAATGCCGAAAAGTTGAGTTCTTGTTAAAAACTAAATAACTTACTTCTCCGAAAAACTAAACTGGACGTTGTGCGGCGTCTTACAAAGGTTTCTATTTTCTTTTTTCCATTTATTTCCTTATTTCCACATCTTATGGAAAAGATAAATTATTCTTTCGACTCTACTAAATACAGTCCTATCTACGTTTACAGTCGCTACTCTGTAACTCGTTTTAACTTCACCTCACACCACCAAATATATCTTGACGTCGCAATTCGTAGTAACTAAGCGTAGGTAGAGGTGTAGTTTCGTTAAGCGTGACAAGTGAGGTGAGGTGCATTAGCGCGTTCCGAATAACAGCCCTGCATGCTGCAAGTCAGTGACTACGACCATTGCGGAAATACGAAAGAGGAGGTTAGATGTTTTCATCTCGCGTGGCTCGAGTCGCGTCGCGGGGTAAATTATATTTTACTCCCACTCTGTGATTATGGTCGTGTTTTTGTCGTCTATCCGCTCAGATCAAACAATTATTACGTTATGACAAGCATGTTAGTTAGTGCACATGAGAGGATTTCTATGGACCTTACGCAGTAAACGATATAATTATTAGAGCACCTTTAGTGTAAAGTCATGTTTTTTTTTATAGAAATACCCTTCATGAAAATTTCTCTGGTAGTATTTATTCTTCTCACTTCACTAAAATATTTAAAACCCGTTAGAATTAACTAAACAAACTTATTTGTTTTAAATAAGACAAAAACGGAACCAACCTGCGCTACTTAAAATTGGAACCTTCTAGCTATAACAGAATTTTATCATTTATGTGGTATTTTTGGTGAGTTGGATCCTTTCGCAAAACTGCGTCCATTAACATTTACGAGAGAATCAACAATCCAGAGTAATTACTTAGGCGACAGTATAATCAATCACAGTACGTCTCTGGGTTGAGAGATAAACGGGTTGTACTCGGTAACCGGAAAGGGTAGTTTGGTCTACTGCCTGGTTCTCAATCTGTTAGACCTAAAAAACAGATGAAAAATAGTACAAATAGTTCACGTTAATGGGGAGGAAGGGCGCCCTTGATTCGCGATTTTAACGCCCATAGCTACTGGCTTGGTGACTTCGGCCCGGCGACGACATTGCGCCTATTGCGGCGCGGCAAGCGTTTTATCTGTTCATTTCGCGGTTGAGACGCGCAACGCACTGTGGTTGGTTGGGCTCACACGCAATGAATTAGAAAAACCACTGCCTCCGCCGCGCAATGCCGTGGCCGGGCTGTTACCATCAGCGGGCCGTATTACGCTCCTTCTTCATTTGTGTAGCATTCTCAGCAAATTTTCACCAAATTTTGACCATGTAGCTATATAATATAATAACAATGACCGTTATTTCCGCTGGCTAGACGACATAGGGTCGAGATTCGCGTTGCCCGAGCGCGCGCCCAAAATCTTGCGCAGGCGCCGTCTTTAACCAGTCAGTCCACCAATGCTACACCGGCGCCCAAGAAAATTACTAATATTATGTTAATAGCCCGCGAGCTAGCAACAGATTTTCGTGACCAATCGTGCGATAACTTGTTAGAAGGTTCAGAATGTTGTATCATGAAGCCAGCTGCCGCTCCGTTGGTGGGTTGACCAGCAGCAGCCTCCTAAACACGTAATTTTTTTTGCCGCTTACCCTCGATCCATTTTATCGTCAAATGATAATTAATCGAATATTATGAAAAAAAAATGCTTTAAGCTCGCGGTCTATAACGTGATTACTTGATCAGTAATAGAGCCTATGGCTTTAAAGTATGTTAACTTTTTTTTATCTTTATCTGTTGTTTTTTTGTAGGAATCTGAGACTACTCAGTGGATGCGAGACTCGATACAAAGTTGTGAAATATTTCCGCCGGTATTTAATTCGCTGCCTACTCCACAATTATCTGCATTTGATGTGTATTTGTTTTAAATAAACATCAAACATAGACAAGTTAAAAACACATCCGACACATCAAACATAGCTAAGAACTATATAAACAGACAAGATTTTTAACTAAAAACTCACTTAAATCGGTTTATCCGTTTGGGAGCTACAGTGCAACAGACAGACACACAGATACACATGTTAAGCCTATAACACCGTCGTTTTACATACGGGGTTAAGAAGTCGTTTAATTCGTTCGTTACGTTTTGGTAATGTTGATCCCTTATTAATAACAAACGGAAGGTTCTAAAACATGTAGTTATCAGAAACCGCAGTTTTGCAATCCGATTACAAGTCACCGCATCTCGTTTACTTTACCAAGTTTCAACTTAGTTTAATACCCCAACTTAATGCTTCTTGTACAGACTATAGTAGAGTAACGAAAATGGTTAATTTAATAAAGAAATTTATTAGAAAGGTACCGGTTCATTGGAACCGTCAAATGTGCATTAGCACATAAGTTAAGGGGCTCCACGCGCTTTTTGGCTAGTTTCGACGAGTTTTGAGTTGATATTTCTCCGTCAAAACTCTAGATATATTTATGGCACAAACACCTATCGGTTCTTTAATCCTTTATCTACATTTGTACGAGAGTTTTTTTGTTTTTTTTTATGATTTATTCAAACATGGTCCAAAAAGCTCTGTTTTCGATATTAGTATGTTGTTCGTGCACTTTCATATATAAAATCTACATATAACTGTTCCTTATTGACGTCTCTAACAACCCACGACAGATTTTTATTTTAAACTCAGTTTCATAAAAGTTACGTCCAAAAAACTGGTTTTTTGGCCTGAAATTGCCAAAGTTTCGTGCCATATATCCCGAAAACTGTGAGGTAAATATGGGATACTATTTCGGTACACCGCGTTGTTGTTAATACGATAAGCCATTAAAAACACGAAAAACCGACAGTTACAGATCGAAGGTCATAGGTAGCGAGAAGAATTAAGATTTCTGGATTTCTGACAAAGTTTTTAAATTCGTAGTAGTTTCTTATAGACAGGTAAAAGTTCTGTCATAACTTGTATCATCTAAAGGTCAGTGTTGTAGATACAAATGCCAACATTATAATTTCAACGCCACATTTTTACTCCTTTCGTTTTAAAATTACCATAAAACATTTCAACTCAACATTAACAAACTCCCTTTCCCGGACACAGGGGTTGATTACGCGGGACCCATGATTGATAACCGGAACTTACCGGTTCAAGCGACGTACCTCCGATACCCGGTTATAGGGGAGCTTAAAACCGGTTAT
This sequence comes from Epinotia bilunana, assembly GCA_947049275.1. Classification (NCBI taxonomy): domain Eukaryota; kingdom Metazoa; phylum Arthropoda; class Insecta; order Lepidoptera; family Tortricidae; genus Epinotia; species Epinotia bilunana. Next base: position 6,784,017 of record OX346275.1, on the reverse strand, counting down.
CCGCCCGTTTGTGAGCACAACTGTCAATAGCAGACTTCGTTCAGGAAAAATGGCGGATATTTGAATTATTACAGGTACTTTTAATACTAATCTTTTTTTGTTAAGAGCACGGTTTTACCCGCGCCTACTCGTCGACGAACATTTTTAGACACAAACTATGAAATTTGATATACATATATATATATATTTAGAGACAATCTTAATTTTAATTAGAATGTTCCAGTTTCATTGACGGAGGGATGTTAAAGTCAAAGTATTTTTTTTTTTTTTGAGTTGGTCTAGAACTAAAAACTTTCAAAATGATGCTAAAAGATTCTGCGGCATGCCTTTTTAGGAGAGATTTGATTTTGCACCAACAATTTTACAGGATTAGGTTTTACTTTTATGTGTCTTCAATAAATTACCTGGCGTGCCGTACCGTCAGCACTAGTAGCCTACTACTCTTATGGTTGAGTTTAGACACAACACGGTAGATTATTTCGTCTGACGAACGAGCATTATTGCAGTTCCGGTAGATTTTACGCTAAATGCAATGATGCGTTTTAAGAATGCTTCTTTAGGGAACGACCACACCGGTGCCTAACGCTGCGTATACGCGTTGATTTTGCTGCGTTAGCGTATTTTGAGCAGCGGTGTAGTCGCACCTTTAGACGGTCTGGGGATGTTCAAAATTACTTTTCAACCTCTCAATCTTCTTCTGTTTATTTAAGAGCTACGCTCTTGTCCGTGTCGCTCTCAATATAATCATACTAAAATGAATTTAACGGATTAATGAATGCTAACATTGATTTATTAATATACAGTTTTTTTTTTCATTGAGTAGCGTGCCTACGCGCTATCTATACCCAGCTTTACATGCTAACGAATGCTCACAGGATGCGAACCGCATAAATCTAACAAACCTCCGTATTACCGCAACCCAACAAAATGAAAACGTCGCATCCTCCGTTAAAATCATATTGATGTACGCCCTTTCTAATTTGGCAGGATATTGCATGATAACGTAGCCTATATTTTGGTTGCGGAGTCTATGATTGGTTGCTTGTGGAAATCGCTGAAATGTACAATCGCTGAATTTCAACTGTATCCAATATTGACTTGGAAAATTACTTCTGTAGAGATTACTATCAAACATTTCTGGTTAGTTTGTAGACATAGATTTATTTTCCCTAATTATTTTTTAGAGCGTCCCACTGCTGGGTAATACCTCTCTCGACTTCCACTCCTCACGGCTTTGAGCAATCTCTAGCCAATCATAACGAAATGCGTCCAGGTTGTCCCGCCAACACAATCTTATTTATTTATTGGTCAATACCTATTCCTTCTTCAGATTCAATCAGCTATGCAAAAACTGAACACACTCCCCTATCAAACCATCTCTGCACTAGAAACCTCTCTGTTTTCTCATGTTCCGCGTACATTTCCGGGCGTAATGAAAGCCTTCGCGATACCGTTGAGACGGGCGGGGCCAAAAGCAATGTAGCTCCTACTACTAATAGGCATAAATTGAGAGTTGGGATAAAACTGCCTACACGCGAGTAAAAATTGTAGGGTGTTAATATTGCCGCTGTTTTTCTTGTCTACGTTCCTAATAATACATTACTCACCCATGGCGGTAAATCAAAGATATCTCAGATAGCAGAGCAGGTATTACAAATAATTATGCGATTATATTTGTTTTTATTTTATTCCGTTTAATTTTTTAATTTGACGACTGATATAATTTTTCTCTCGAAGATATTGTGCCGTTCTTAATCAATAAAGTCGTATGTTACTGCTGTGTGGTATTTTCACTGGTAAATTAAAGCAGTGGTTTTATGAAGGCTTTTAAATTCATTAATTACACGTCATGTTCATAATTAATCTTGTAATAACTAATTTTCTCATGTTACAGGTAATTCATCAAAGACGTAAGCGCTAGAACAACATCGGCCGAAATTCAATAAAATTTACGTCAAAAGTCCCCGAAATTCACAATTTCGAGTCAAAGGGCTGTCAAAGACACAGGCAGGTGCGAAATTAAATTTCATTATTAAATATATTAATGAATAAAGATGCCTGGCTGATTGTTGTTCGGGCAGGTTATTAATTTTTAGACTGACAACAATGGGGACATGGATTGTATTGTTTTATTTCTCACTGGGCTGTTTGACAACTAAATAAATTACTATTAAATTACGGCCCGAAAATTCTTAATACAAAAGCCGTTCGTGGAAACAGTAATAAATATGAACACCCGGCTAGATGTACAGTTGATGTCAAAGAGGAAACATTCTTTAGCGTATTACAATGATTTATAATGACGAAAATGCACTTAACTTTTTCATCTGTATTTCCTGACAACTACGATCTAGATGCCTTCAAAACGAGAGTTAATAGGCTATTGCTGGGCTATTCACTACGCGCTAATGCGGCTCACCCCGCCGGTCACTCGACCCGAAACTAGACCTTTACCTTAGGTACTACGCATCGCGGTGTCAAAGAATAGGGGGGCTGAACCAGTGAGCTTCATCTTAAGCTCTGTCGTCGCTTATCACTAGGTGAGACTAGGGTCAATCACTGCACAGCATTTTATACAAAAATACATATATTGTTGAATGTATAAATATGAAAGAAAGAGATAACAAACAGACGTCATAAAATAAAACTGATCGAAGTGTGGCATGTGTACTGGAGTAGCAACTGTTTGTTCTATTGTTTATGCGTTATTGTTTTACAGCCCTACTTTAATATATAACAGTGAAACAATAGATGTCAGTATTGGTTGATTTTAAGTACATTTCGTCATTCTAACTGTATCAAACTATACATCATTTATTTAATTTATTTATTTTATACGGGACACCAACAGAGTATATAAGAATATAGTGAGTTTGAATAGTTATGTGGTATTTAGGCACTTACGTACCTCAATTATAGGTGAGCACATCATTCACGTTTTAACACTTTTTTCTGTATTGGGTGTTTCCGTTTGCTAAAGCGTAACAAATTTTGATGCAATGTACTTAACAATAAAATTTAAGATTAATTTGTTACTTAATAAACTAAAAAAAAAAAGAAAAAAAAGGATTTTTTATTAGTTTATAGAACAGATGTCATGGTTGAGCTTACTACTTAACTTTTGCCTGCGACTTCATCCGCTTCTCTTACTGGCAAGGTTTCTCTTAAATACTCCCGTTATATGGGTAACATAACAGTAGTTAGCTATTCGTTTTATGAAGTATAAAGTAAAGTATACACGTAGGAGTGATAAGGACTGTCTTTCCGTAAATGGCGTTTTACGTTAAGCTTTACTTTGTACAGTACAGTATGGAAAGTTGATTGTATGTTGCACACGTTACAGCTTCCCCTCCTTTAAAAATGCCTGTGCATAGCCAATTTCTTCCCAAAATCTTATAAGATAAATGGCTATCTCGGTAGTAACAACGCAGCCCCAAGTAATTACAGCTTATCTTTGCTATTTAATCAGTTTTGACACAAGTATCAACCGCTTTTTATATCAAAATGTCGTATCTGCAGAGAATTTTCTGCTAAGATCGGGCCTTTTCCGCGAACATTTCAGAATTTAACATTTCGGAGAATAAAGGCGTTTGTTCGATTAAGGTGGTGTAACATAAGACGTTATTGCAGCAAGTAGGGAACAATGTAGGGTTCCGTGAGATTCTGAACAGGGGTCGTTGTACTAAGGTGTGAAGCTTCTTGGAGGTAATCTTGGGGTAGTGTTGTATTTATTGTGGAGTACGGCTTGTTATTTGTTAGTCTGATTATTAGGAACATTTTGTCTGGTTGTATTGATACGAAATAATAGATCAAATAAATGTGTAATGAATCGTTAATTAGACGTTGATCGACTTAATATTTTATTTTAATTGTATTGTTTTTTCTTATTTACACGTAAGGTAAATGAACCAGTGCTGGACACTACCCCAATAGTAGGCTTAATTTATAACGGTAAAGGCAACAATAAGGGTATATTTGGATTTTTTCCTTTAGTTATGTGACACCAATAAAGCTCATAGTTACAATTATCGAATCTCGATTACAAAGTACAACCATGCGATCGTTCCAACGTAGGCTGTTTCAATTAATTTCCTAAACTCTCCACTAATTAGGATTCCCAAACTCCAGTAATTCGTTGCTGCGTTCAGTAATTTCTGGCCTCCTAGTGTATAATAGTCTTATCATGTATATTGCGCTAGGGCACTAAACTCCTTTTTCGATCGAACCTGTGATTTGTCGCGTCAGATCTGGAGTCCAATAGAGCAATCGGTGACAAATATTTTGTCGGATTCCTGGTGGACGTTATATGCGATGCCCAGCCAAATGTCAAACACGGGAGGTGCGAAGGGAATGGATCTGATCGGTCGTACATACTTTTTGCCTACTATGTTGCTGCGTTTAAGTTTAGAAAACGTAAAATAACATACCACAAATTCAACAAAATGTCGAGAATGCTAAAAATAAAAAGTACGTCGTAACTTTATGTCAATAAGTAGTATTAAAAGCAATGCACAAAGTCACAAAAAAATTAAAGCAACTGTATTTATCGTACAGTGAGAAATTCAGTAAGATTAAAAATGTTAGGATCAAGATCGTCTGATCTTACCAGAAATTGAAAAGTTATATTATAGACTGCCGATATATTAACACACTAGCTTCTGCCCGCGACTCCGTCCGTGTGGAACTCGTTTATATTGTAGCTCGATACAAACTTTCATCCCCCATTTCACCCCCTCAGGGGATGATTTCCGGGATAAAAACTATCCTATGTCCTTCCCCGGGATTCAACCTATCTCCATACCAAATTTCATCTCAATCGGTTCAGTGGTTTAAGCGTGAAGAGGTAACAGACAGACAGACAGACAGACCTACTTTCGCATTTATAATATTAGTATGAGTTTTCTCTTGTGTAAGCGAGGTTATAGGTTTACAACTTTACATATATTGTACCACTTGGTTCATAAATTTTATAATATTTAGATCGAAAAATGTGTAGGTATAACTACATACCCACGTATGCAAAATTAATTCAACTAACCGTCCAAAAGGACGAAAACTACAAGCCTTTTTTCTACTTCTTCTAGTTCATCTATAACTAGAGGTGCATAGTGTTTCTAAATAAGTAATCTATAAAATCTTGCAAGTCGACCTTTACCCACTTTCATTCCTCGTATCGCACACTTTATGATTGTCGAATATTTACAATTACATCACTACGTCAAATATTACCTACTAAAAAGATATCTGATGATAGTTAGAAGATGGAACTCTAGAATGGCTTAGCGCTTAGCTTGGCGTATTAAAACTGTTTTTGCAGTGCTGGGCAAAGGCGTATGTTTACTATTACAAACAATGTTTATTATTATGAAAAAGCGCGCCTGGTAAAGGTCTTGGGAGTCCGCTGATGCGGACGGCGCAGGATCGGTCACTTTGGCACTCTTTCGGGGAAGTCTTTGTCCAGCGATGGACGTCTTTCGGCTGCTATGATGATGTTGATTTTTATGAAAACTTATCTTAAGGCACTGGTCCCACCGCCGGCTAGTAAGCTAGAAAAGTTGGGCGAGTAACGGTTCATTGCGTGCTGACCAGGCACAGTGTGATCAATCGACCTTTACAGATCCGCAATGTAATGCTACTCGCCCAACTTTTCTAGCTTACTAGCCGGCTGCCCACAGCCTGGCATCATTAGGCACTGGTCCCAACCAGTGCCTAATGATTTCAAACAAAGAATTAGACAAGGCAGAGAACCAGGCTAAACAAATTCCTTAACCGGAACGTGATAAAGAATTGGAACCTTGGAATTTTATTAAAAATTACACTCCCTATTATGATTCCGGCGGCAAACACTATCAGAAATCAACTTTATTGGCGTAAGATGGAATCCCTTGGGCGATGGGTAATCTTGACTCCTGCCTAGATAGCACTGTGAATGAAAATTGCTACGTATTACCTTTGCTTTTACTCACGCTTTGTACATAGCAATTCTAGGGAAACCTTAACTACTTAGAACCAGTTGATTCTACGTAAGGCAAACGGCCTGTAAGTGTACAGTTTACACATTAATACCTACACTTTAAAGGAGACTCTTATGTAGCACATAACTGTTTATACCTCATTATCATCATATCAGCCGAAAGACGTCCACTGCTGGACATAGGCCTCCCCCAAATAGTGCCAAAGTCACCGGTCCTGCGCCACCCGCATCCAGCGGACTCCAGCAACCTTTACCAGGTCATCAGTTCACCTTGCGGGGGGCCTACCCACGCCGCGCCTTCCGGTTCGTGGTCGCCACTCGAAAACCTTTCCACCCCAACGGCCATCGGTTCTACGTGCTATGTGCCCCGCCCACTGCCACTTAAGTTTAGCGATTCGGAGGGCTATATCGGTTACCTTGGTTCTGCTGCGGATAGCCTCATTTCTGATGCGATCACGCAGAGACACCCCCAACATAGCCCTCTCCATAGCCCTTTGGGTGACTTTGAGCCTTCTTATGAGGCCCATAGTAAGCGACCACGTTTCAGTGCCATCACTGGCAACACACACTGGTCAAAGACTCTCGTCTTGAGACACTGCGCAAATTATACCTAAGTTTCATGTACTCTGTGTATGACTGTAATTTGTTGTGTGAGCCTAATCAATAAAATAAAATAAAATAAAATAAAAATAAATCCAGGCTCGTGCAAAATTTCATTCAAATCGGTTCAGCCGTTTAAGCGTGATTGAGTAACAAACATCCAAACATCTAATCTTTCGCATTTATAATATTAGTAGGATTGATCATAGTCGCGGGTCCATGATACTCGTAATGTGTAAATGTGTCTTTTCTTATAAAAAATAACTCTTTGACAATAAACAATTAGACTCTCTCAACTTTGACTTGTCTTAACTAGTTTAATATACGGCGACTTTTTGCAACTACAGCTCTGTCACAATCACCTGCATTGATACTCTATCGCGTTTGTATCGCTTTTCTATCGCTACAAAAAATCGCGTGCACTATTGCACCCTCCTGCTGTTTAACGCAAATGCTACATATTTTCTAAAACCAATTCCAATACTGCCTCCTCCATCCCACATAACGTACCTCCACAGGTCAGAGTAGAGGGAATTTGCTGCGATACGTAATTGCGCCCGCCGGCATCGAACTGGCTACCGTATATCATTACTGAGCATAAGGGGCCATTCGTAATATCAATAATGGCGATTGAACGGTTTTCCAAATTTGAAATTCTAGTGTTCACGTTGAATTTCCAGGTTTAGCTTGAGATAAGCTAAGGCCAGGTATCGCTTGTAAATGTTTTATTACGATGCAAGATAATGCATGAAAGCTTATATACGTGCCATAACTGAGCACAGGCCTCTTGTGGGTGAGAGAAAAAGATAATAAAAACACATTTACTAAAATTTACAGTTAACGCATATTTTTTAATACATTCACAACTCGAATTTTTTTTAAGAATTCGTATGATCCTACATACATTTCAAGATTTAAACTGAAAAACAGAAATATTGAATATATATGTAAATTGAAACCTAGTGCCTTGGAAATATTTAGTGTATATATAATTACATATATGTAATATAATAAAATTCACACGTTCTGAAGTTTTTCTAATCATATACGACTTTTTTTCTAAGGCTACCAATTAACAACCTCAAAAAGCGTAGCGAAATTCTTAATTCAACCGCCCAATCAACGCTTCTAATTCCCGCATTGATGCATTACAGCCTCCCACGGGCTTATGATGGGATGAAAAGAACAATTTAAGAGTTTACCTCAACAAAAATATACATACATCCTATAAGAACCCAAATCTGAAAGGAATACAGTTCACTTTGGCTCAGCTAGCTCTGAAAATAACAATTTGAACGCTTACCGAAGCCAAATTATGTTTTCGGTTTAAAAGGTATTGGGGTTAAGAGAATAGAGCTCAGTTTTGTGGATTATGTGGATGAATGGCGAAAGATCCGTTTTACATACAGGTAATGTTAGAGACACAGAGTTGTTGAGTTTGAAAGTCAATTGCTGGCGAATAACAATACTTCAGAAGTATCTTTATCATCGCATTCATGTTTTTAAAATTTACATTTAGCAGGTATGTGTATCGCAGAATTATACGGCCTTTACCGGTTTTTATCAATGGAATCGGAATACCATCCTTTTGAACCCAGGGCGGGCGTGTGTGTAATGGCATATTCCATAAATAATTACAAATAAACAGCCTTACAAATAAATATAAAAAACATTAATATTTTACAAATAGTCCCTTTTATTCCTATTCAGCAGCGACTCGTCTTTATGAAACCCTATTATATTGCATTCAATAGAATTCAAAATAGTAGTAAATAAATGTTATAACATTAATTTTATATACTTAATTGGCTGCAAATTCGACATTTACAGGATACAAGCGGAAAAGTGCACATAACTAACAGCAAATCGATTTCAACTGAGAGCTAGCGTTAAAATGCCATTAGTTTATCTACAATTCTAGTTTTTCTAACGATTCCTGAATAGCTCCAACCAAAGGCAACGACCGTGTGACTCGCGTGAATCAATAGCGTCAGCCCTGCGATTGTCGGCGACAGCGCGGCGCTTTGATGTGCACGGCATGTGAAGCAACAAGGGCGTATCCGCATACAGTCTCCGGACACTTGCCACGTTATGGCAACAAGGGCGCAAGTGCAGAGTCAAGTGTAAGAAAGTTCCATGCGCCTATGGACATCAAGTGACATACGCCTTTATTGGTTTTAAGTGGTGCTGCGCAAATTGCCGGGCAGGGCTGCCCCTAAACGACTATTATTCAAATATGTTTATTTTGGTCGGTTGATTGGCCGATCAATAGGATGATTGGATTTCTGTTGACGTCTAAAGGAAATTGGTAAGATTGAAATATTAAGGGCTGACGTAGTTCATTTATTCTAGGTATGTCACCGTCATTTATAATTTTATAAATCCGCTATCCATGTTTATTTTTTTGAGAAATCACAGTACCTACATCAATAATAATAGTAACACTTATTAATATGTTGGCAAGTCATTTTTTAATATTTCATCGTCTTAGTGAAACAAAAAATAAAAAAGTTATAATAATCGGATGTCCTGTCAACTCAATTGATCCAAGTTAAAATTATAGTTATTACGTTAATACTGCAAACTTGGCTATATAAGGGTATAACTTAATTGTATACTTTTAAATGTACTTTTAAAAGGGAGACGACACATGCTATGACATTACTAGTTTTTAATGAGGTAGTTACATAGTTTTAGTGGAATGTAGCAATTAAAGAATTGTCGAGGCATCTTGAATGCTGAACTTTATCGGACGGAGCAATTAAATTGTCGGCCACTTAATTTACTCCTAAAATAACTAAAAGATTAATTATTAACGAATAGCTGTTAATTGGCCTTAAAAAGTGCGTTGTTACTGGTAAATTCTTGCATTACAACATATTTGTTGGGGCAGGTAAATTAAGTTGACTAGGAAAATACGTCTCCGTGGGTCACATATGTCAATTATACGGTTTTCTTGGAGACGATAGACTACTTTTCTATTTTTTATGTCGTTACAGGTAAATAATATATCTTAAGTATGACGTCCGTAATAAAAAATAATACCTAATAATACCTACATGTAGCGTGTGTATAGCAGATTTTAGATATCGATTATAAAAAACATTTGGTCGTACCAACAAGAGTATATATAATACTAGCTTCTGCCCGCGACTCCGTCCGCGTGGAACTCGTTTATATCGCAGCTCGATACAAACTTTCATCCCCCATTTCACCCCCTCAGGGGATTATATCCGGGATATAAACTATCCTATGGCCTTCCCCGGGATTCAACCTATCTCCATACCAAAATGTTATCTCAATCGGTTCAGCGGTTTAAGCGTGAAGAGGTAACAGACAGACAGACAGACACACTTTCGCATTTATAATACTAGCTTCTGCCCGCGACTCCGTCCGCGTGGAACTCGTTTATATCGTAGCTCCATACAAACTTTCACCACCCACTTCATCCCCTTGGGGGGTGATTTCCGGGATAAGAACTATCCTATGTCCTTCCCCGGGACTCAAACTATCTCTATACCAAATTTCACCCAAATCGGTTCAGCGGTTTCAGCGTGAAGAGGTAACAGACAGACACACTTTTGCATTTATAATAATATATCTAGATATATAGTTATAGATTATATAGATTAGACAACCTTTCATACGCCCATAAGTCGCAAAATTATCGACACAATAACAAATCACAACTGTTCGCCACAACTCTTACTTAAAATTAAAAAGGCCCCTCCGTCTTTAAAAGCTGACATTTTATTTTTAGTTTAATCGTACTAACATCAACATCGGTCCGTCTGTCTCGTTAAAATTAGCCGCGACGACCAAAACATGCAGCCGCAACGATTCCTCGCTAAACAATAATAGACCTTAAAACGTATACAATTAAAGTTACGTTATAATTCAGTGGCGGTAAAATTATTTTAGTCAGGATACAGGACAAAAAGATTGACATGTGGTCGTCTTTTTTCAAGTCAATCTTCAGTCCTGAGCTACTTAATAAGTCTTATGTTCTTTAAGGGTGCATGTACATACGCCCTTTTTCTGTGAAACCACGGTCTATATTTTGCTTTTAATAATGAGGTAAACAAAAAGTTTTGGACAGATTGTTTCGTTTCCTCGATTTTGAATACAATAAAGTAAATGCCTTTTAGGTATGCAAAAATATTAATACAAAGTCAACTGGTTTGTTACTTTAAGCTTAATATATTTGCAAATAATATACTTTAGTTATGCCGACTTAATATATTTTATTATGAATACACCACATTATGGTTTTTTTCAACACGACGGTGCCAAATAAGCATACGGCCAGATGGTAAGCAGACATTTGCGACTCCAAAACAGTCACAAGCACGTTGCCGACTTTTATTGGTTTGAAACTTCGTTGTTTTGACAGCTAGTCTCTTACTAATCTACGCACTACTGGAGCTTGAATAACTAATTTACAAGTAATAAGAATCTAGTGCGTCTACTTATCTCTTTCACAATAAAGAATAAACTAACATTAAATACCTACCTCCAAAAAAGATGGTTAGCTTCTACATTAACTTTTGTTTATACAGACCAACTGGGGATTAGGACGGTATTAGAAAAAACAGGACAAGTGCGAGTCGGACTCGCCCACCGACAGTTCCAAATCCAATTACAATTTTATAGTTTTCAGATTTTTCCCTTTATTTGTACTATAAGGCGATATTACTTTGTCAAATTTCATAGTTCTAGCTCAACGGAAAAAAACCCTATTAATAATGATTCTCTTGAGTGTCGAAATATACGTATTTCCGGCATAACCGGCCGTATCGATTGATTTTTACACAGCTTCTAGGGACTGTAGACCTGAGGTTTTAAGTTAATTTCAACTCTATTACCTCCACGCGGTCCTGAAATAAAGAGTCTTGACAGACAGACGGACAACAAAGTGATCCTATGAGGGTTCCGTTTTTTCCTTTTAGTAACGGAATCCTAAAAAAAGAGTTCTTGGAAGCTAAGCCGTGAAATAAAGTAAGATTCTACATAAACATAGTAAAGAACGGCTTAAGTGCTCATTAGACTTGTGTGAATGTCGTATATTAGAAATGTGCCTGAATGTACGACAAAATGCTTCTCACGCGAAAATGAATTCGTAACGAACGATGCGGCTCTGGTAGAAAACGTCACATGTGTCTTTATTGCATATGAACATACGTCTTTATCGCATGCGACACTGCTGTCATGTCCCCGTCTTGCGTAAACGTGTCTAAATTAATAATTTAAGCCATATAACTGCACCTAAGGCGATGGAAAATGTATTCCTTGTAAGTATATGTTATAAAATGTACATGTTAGCTACATTTTACTTATGAAGCTCAATTTTTTTTAATGATGTCGGTTGTCTCTCCAGGACGTAAGTGACCATCATTCCGGGTGGCCTTACCATAATACTGGTATTCTGTTATTTCTAAAAAACATATAATGTATCTGTATAAATTAATACCTTCTCGGGCGCTCTGTTTATTAGGCGCTTTCCGCTACTTAGCTGGAAAACTATGGCATCGGCTATGAGCGCAGCGCTCCGAAATTGTTGACTGTTAATGTAAAAAAAAAACAGAAATTACTGCACGCTAAACTTCCTATCACTATGTTTTTCGTAGAATGATTATTCAAAGCACTTCCAGTTGACACTTAGTATTAAGTCCCTTAATCGGTCTTTGCGCAAAACGCCATATGTAATTCATAAAAGCAAGTCGCTTACGCCATTTGATACAATACTTTTGTAAATATGGGGGCGATGATCAAGAGAAATGGCTGTCGGCAATTGATGGAATAATTGGTATTTACTACTGTCGAGTCTGATTATTTCTGAATTGTGCCTGTGTTCACAATATAAATTCTTTTACATTGACTCAGTTAGATGTGATTTATCACAAAACCTGAATGAAGTTTCCGTTTCTGCGTGTCTGTTATTATTGTTTTCTGGCAATTTGAGTGCTTTTTATTTTGTATATATAATATGTATATTTTATTTATATTGCTTGAATATGTATGTGACTAAATTTATGTAAGCATGTCTGACACACCTACCTACACTTTGAATAAAAAATTATCCATTGTGGAACATTCTAAGAAATATTATTAATATAATTGTTACGTAAGACACAGTACAGTAAGTTCCAGAAGACTTGAAAGAACAAAACATATTTCTATAACATACATTTGTAGTATAATGGTTAAATATGTACAAACTCAAGTAAAAAATGCACGTACGGGTACCTCAGATGGCGTGCTACAATAAACTAAATTGCTTCCACCACATGAGCCCCAGCACAGCACACTTAGCACATGGTGCTTGCTTCCAAGGAATCATTTGTGAAATGCAACTTTGTAACACTAGGGTTACCGACCTTACATTGTAAACATAGGACGGGTTGTTTCAAGCTGTCTTTAAACACTGTGGTTAAAATATGTATGGAGTATAAAGCAAGTAAGATTGTCCCTTAATATTTATTTATTTATGGAAGGCCGACATGATGATTGACAGAGGTTGATTTTTTCGAGTATTGTTTTGGAAAATCCTTTAGTTTCAACAATAATCATGTCGGTATTTAAATCTTTGTGTCTTGTCGTTTGGAAGTCTTTCTTATTGTAGATACGTCGGGTAAATGAATTTATCAATACTTTTCTGTTATAAATATCATTGTTTCTTTGTTACGTATTTACGTTACTGCATACATGGATGCTCAAAAATATATAAATACTAACGCCCTAGCGATGCGGTTGTAATGACGGTAGTCAGTGACTTTACTAAGGTTTACTTGTATTTTGTGGCAACCCTAACAAGAAAGCTAGGTCGAAGAACAAAGGCAAGAAAAAGCACGATGAGACTCGTAATATATGTAAATTGACGACCTCCAAGCGAGTTGTTTGATCTCTGGCTGCTTGACAATTTTGACGTGTCAAATTACTGTTAAACAATACTTTGCAATTTTGAGGAACATGGTTTGATTATTTACACTAGCTTCCCTCCACGTGGAACTCGTGATAAAAAGTTGTCCTTTCCCGGGATCGAACTACCTCGATACCAAATTTCATCTAAATCATTTCAGCGGTTTTAGCGTCAAGAGGTATAACAGACAGACCGACACACATTTGCATTCCTAATATTAGTACGGATTTCAGACCCTACATTGTGACTATTGTGAGAATGGCAGAGTTAAAAATGCGTTACATTGTCAACGCTCGTGTAAAAACGTGACTACTAAAAGTTACTTTCTCCTTTCTTGTTTTTAGGGTTCCGTATCTCAAAAGGAAAAAATGGAACCCTTATAGGATCACTTGGTTGTCCGTCCGTCCGTCCGTCTGTCAAGACCCATTTTCTTAGGAACGCGTGGAGGTATCAAGCTAAACTTTATACCAAATACCCAGGTCTACTCTCTCTTGGAGTCTAAGCCAACGCAATCAAAAGATACAGCTGTTTATGCCGCAAATTTTCGCAAATTTTCGAAACTCGCAAGGGAATCAAAACGTGCAGGGTACTTCCCGTGAACTCAGAATCTTGAAATTTGCTACGAAGCAACGTCTTATAGCGCAGATAAAGGAAAAACTGCGAAAACCGTAAATTTTTAGTTACATCATATAATAAAAATATTTTTAATAATTTAAAGTTATTCCTTATATACCTACAGGATTGTACGGAACCCTCGGTGCGCGAGTCCGACTCGCACTTGGCCGGTTTTTTTATTCTCATTAAGTAATCTAAGGACCAACGACGAATACTGCCAGCGTCACTGACGTAAGGACTGCATAGTGTTTCGATAATAAATAAAGTAAACACTACTCGTATTGCGAAGAGCATTTCAAAAGGCAGAAAGACAAAGTGACATGTCTGCGATGATTTAACTTAGTATTCTTGCAAATTCCGGATTCAATACCGTTTACAATATGCAGAATAAATTATTTACCATCTCTGTATAGCTTTGGGAGATTTTTAAGAGCAAAAATAAAAAGATATTCTGTTTAGAATCTTCGATGTCCAAAATGAAATAACACATACTACAAGTACTACAAAAAACCATATTAAAAAAAAGGCAAACGCTTTCTTCCAGCATATTTTTAGTGTAGATTAAAAACCAGGTACTGGCACGACAAAACCCATGTTTTAGGTTTCACCATATTATAGACGTGTGCTTAAAATAAGCATTACCTATCCGACAGTCTGAGCATTAAGTTAACTTGAATGTATACGATATTGTTATATAAGGGCTTTATTTTTAGGACTATAATAGCGTGTAATTGATGTTTACTTACGACGCTTCGGTTTTCGGGTGCAATTCTTCCTAGATACGGGAGCTGAGACCTAGACAGATATCTGATTAGCATAACTTAGAGGAGACTAGAATGCAAGATTTAACAGCACTGGTGTCATACGAGGGAGACAAATGGTGTTTGGAGTTATTAAGAACCTATTTATGCAGCTCTTTTTGAAAATTCTGATTTAGCGTCTAATTGAAAATGGCGGTGCTCGAGGTTGCGTTATTTTAGGTTTTCATAATAATGCATCCACGAGACGAAGCCCGTTCACAGCAGTGGGATGTATAAAAGTCGGCTTTTGATGATGATGATGACTAATAGTGTACTAAAGCGGGGACACCTTGCATCAAAATCCTTTTTCAATTGTAATCGCTTTCATTGTTCTTGAGTATATTTTGAACTTAATGACCACAACTTGGCCCAGTTCAGTTGAAACACTAAACGGAATTTCATGTGATTATATAATAAATCCCTATAAGTATTCAAACACTAATCCGAATCTCATATGCATTGCTGGGATAGGCCAAGACATAGCTAGTGTGAGTTGCGAATTGCGAGCTAGGTACCGTCTGCAAATGGTATATAGGTGGCACTGAATGTTTCTCTCCTAAGTGGTTCAATTCCCAGTTCGGTAACTTGTAGGATCCGTTTGTGAACCAAGTTATTAATTCACAAGCGGCATCGTGTACCTCGACAACAATAAAAATATAACACCCTCATTCTCTCGTTCACATTCGCGTATAAACTGCTCACTCAAATATGGACGGATAAAGTATAATAGGGGCAGAAAGCGAGCTGCAAATAAGTATCTACTTATCTTGCGTTGTATTGTAATTTTAAATCCATGAACAAACCACCAAAATAGGGTAACTTCTTTTAGATTTGGCATTGTTTTGACAGTAGACTATTTGCATTTTTATTGCAGAATGAATTTATATATTTAACATTAGATATCTAGAAACTAATGAACGTAGAAGTTCACTGGGTACCAGATTTTGCCTGCTGTAAAAAAAGAGGAATGCAACCGTTATTCTGGCGTATGTGACCTACAAATACAAATGACATTATCCGCGGCGAAACTAGGTTATCTAGCCAACCCTAACGCCAAAACTGAAGCTTTCGCGTTACACGATAATGCAAACCGGAAACGCAACGAAACGCGTTAACGGCTAGCATGGCGGCCGGAAGGGACGAAACGACTACCATACTTCGTTGACTAATAAGGACGTATGTTACCTTAAGCCTCATTTCAGATGCGCCCCTTTCGAATAGCAAAGTCTTACCTCTAACAAATAAGGTCCTATGTTACCTTATGCCTTACTGCAGTTACGCCCTTTATGAATAAAAATAAATTCTCTCCCATTTAAATAACAAGGGCGCATGTTATACCAAGCCTTATTGCACAAACGTCTTTTTTAATGGAATTACAGTGAAGCGGCCTGTTAACCCTGCAAGGCCTTTAAGGTGACCGTTTTCAAAAATGTATGAGTCAGGGGAAAGTTTGATGGGATTTGTTTTGGGGCATTAATAATAGGATTTTGTAATCGTATCGTATTACGAAATAGACCTTTTATGACATGTTTAGCTTCAAACGGAATTTAGAATACGATTTTACAACGGATGCTCTTTTGACAGTCACGGGACAGAGCGAGAGAACTTGCAGGGGAATTGTGTAACTTTTGAAGCGGATGTCCGTTAAATGGATGGGGTTTTGATTATTTGCTAAATATCACGGCCATTCAACTGTAGCTCTCAATTTTGTAATAATATCACCCGTTAGTTTTTTTTTTATAGAATATGAATTAAATGTCACAAAAAAAAATTGGCTCAGTACATCTCATGGTATTATTTTGACTAAACGGGACTTAACCGCGTAAAATTAGATATATTCATTCACCTCGACGTTACGAACTTGTTGCAAGCTTATTATGGTAGAAACACTACTGTGATGTGTTTGTTTATTCCAGTTAAAAACAATGTTAAGTATTATGTAGTATTTTTTTCATCCGGTGTCAATATATTTGCTTTTAAAAGCGTGTAATAAAGAGAATTGCGAGACAGCATTTTCTATTTAATAAAAAAAAACTGTTTATTTTCAGAAAAGAAATAATAATTGGTTTTTACAAGCTTAGTTAAATTAATCTTTATTTTTTAAGATTTTGCTTAACTAAGGAGTGCGATAATGTTAAGTGCTTATCTATGTTATGTTAGTAGGTATCTAAATATTTTCAACATTTATATCATATTACATTATATATAATTTATTTATTTATTATCTTTATATTTAAGCTATTTCATTATAACAGTCGTCAATCATTCTTCTATCTTGACAGTCGGAGCTTTTATATTCACTGTCACATCAAAGGATCATCCACGACTCGTATATTAAAATAAGGTTGACATACATGGGACAAAAGTCAAACTTTTCCCCATAATCGGGTAAAACAGCGGGGTACCCCAAATTCAATATTTATGAAAGACGGGATTACCCATTGTCTATGGCGCAGTCACACAGACAATGTCCGTTATTATTGTATGAGACATTAAAAACATAAGCACGGAGCGATTGGAGGGGCAAACTAGGCACCCCTCAAATACGAATCTCAAGGGATGGTTGCATAGAGTATGGAAATAGATAGAATCGAATAGCTCGCGGCTTTCTTATTGCCGAATAGCAAACACTGTAGAACTGTTGGTAAGGAATGTCATTTGGTACTGAGCGGTAAAAAGACCGTTTAAAATACCTGAAGCCATGCGGAGAAATTCAAAAGTTGTCTTCAACGTGCATTTATCTAGGTCAGACTACATGGGAATAAGTTGCATTCCTTACGGGTTGTCGATTTTCGTGGACGTCGTTTATTGTTAACTAGCTTCCGCCCGCGACTTCGTCCGCGTGGACCCTGGATAAAAACTATCCTATATTTTAATCCAGGCTATAAACTATCTTCGTGCAAAATTTCATTCAAATCGGTTCAGCCGTTTAAGCGTGATTGAGTAACAAACATCCAAACATCTAAACTTTCGCATTTATAATATTAGTAGGATTATTTAATTCATTGAAAATGCTTAGTTTAATCGTTGAACTGACGGCTAGATTCTTTTAATCCTACTAATATGTTTGGATGTTAGGACTCAATCACGCTTAAACGGCTCAACCGATTTGGATGAAATTTAGCAGGAAGATAGTGTATAGCCTGGATTAAAATATAGGATAGTTTTTATAGTTTTTTGTTACGTCTCTCAATATTTTACTTTTATCCACCGAATACAAATTTTGATATTGCATTATCAAATTTAAAGAAGCAGTTTTAAACTAAAACACATTCGATATCGGAACTAAGATCATAAAATCTGAACCTCCGTTCATTTAGTATTTTAGTAAACTAAATGGTCACTCTATTTATTCTACTCTTTCCCGAGCGCAAAATTCTACAATTCAGTCACAGTAAGCGAAATTGCTATCTATGCCCCCGATATAAGTCTGACTTGGAAAGCAAATGTAGACATGGTCTTCGTTAGTATGCTCGAGTCGTACAGGGCTTCTGATTGGTGGAATGCTCACAGAAGGGTGACGAATTTAAGTATAAGATTTGCTCTTTATCGGCACAGTTGAATGCCTTGCTTTTAAATTAATTTGTGCGTTTATTTAATATTATTTTATGAAAACAGCTGCGGTATTGTATTATTATTCACAGCCTATACGTCCCATAGCTGGGCACAAGGGAACGGGTAATAGTCCTCACGCTGGCCCAGTGCGGGTTGATGAGGACTTCACATACATCTTTGAATTTCGTCTCAGAAGTATGCAGGTTTCCTCGCGATATTTTCCTTCACCGAAAAGCTAAGGATATCAAATGATATACCGTACATAAGTTTCGAAAAACTCATTGGTACGAGCCGGGATTCGAACCCACTACCGCCGTTTGACAGCCGCATGCCTGAACACCTAGGCTACCGTAGCATTATTTTTGAACTCTTCTCTTTCTCAATTCAAAGGCATCTTTGAATAAAACGAAATAATAAAGTTGATATTAAATATATTACTATTTCAACATAGTTTTTGAATATTGATTATGTCTTTAGGCTTCGGTTATTGGGTTATTATAGTTGTAATTGGTTTACACCCTTGTTACGATTCGGTTCGGATCTTGAAGGTATGGTTTGAATGTTAAACATGTTTTCTAGAAACTAATTGGGTAGGCTGACTAATTTTGGCGGCAGTTTAGTAAGTACGAAATTAATTTGTAGCTAGAGTTGAAAACAGTAAAGATTTTCTGTGAATATATTGATTACCTGGTAACGATGCAATATTTTTTTAATTAAATACTGTTTCATTACTATGTAATTAATACTATCTTATCACATAAAATATATTAAACATGTAAAATACTATGAATATTCATATAATAATGTTTTTCTTTATTAGTCTGGTGACCCTGGTGAAATTCGAGGACACAATTTGAAAATCCACGTAATACATTTTACAAAAAGCTACCTAATAGTTTTCCCTAATGTAAGTCATATTATAACAAAAGGGGCAAACGCACAAAACCGCTTCGTAGAGCACGATTAAGAGGAAAGACTTTGTACAATAATGACGTAAGTGCCTATAATGTCCCAGCGAACATACATCTTTATTGAACACAAAGTAGCTTCCAGCTAAGGTTGTCACTGACGTATATTATTTCGTTTTCAGGGGTGCCTCCCCTTTCGTTTTAATGGCTGTGAAATTTAAGATTGGAGTGGCTTAAATCATTCACTTTCTGTGTTTAAGTAGACTGACTTGGTGTCTAACAAGATTAGATCAGACGTCTAATATTTAAATAATAAACCACAATCAGAATAACAACTCTGTGCCTAAGGAGTAGCTATAACGTGGAACAGATATATTTAATAAAACAGGTGTTTACTTTATAGTTTGTTTTATGACGAAAACAGTACTTAAAATCAACCGTTACAACATCTATTGTTTAATTGTTGACTTCAAGTAGGGTTGTCAAATAATAACGCAAAAACAATATACTCAACAGAATCTAGCTACTCCGTACACGTGCCACCTTCGGTCAGTTTTATGACGTCTCTTTATTATCTTTCCCTTTAATATTTAGCTACAAAAGAAGTTGTAAAATCCCACGTTAAGTGCATTTTAATAAGCTGAAATCTATAATTTATTACTTTGATCCCAGAATAATCTTAGCAAACCTATGTTGAATAAAATTTGTTATCTAAGTTTTGTTTTTGCTGAAATTGTTTTGATTAACGTTTATGAATAAATGTATAATTAACGGCTTATTAAAATTTCCCTTTTCACACAAACTTTCACTGCCAGGCACCCGCCAGGTACGCCGTAGTCGCCTTCCGCTACATCCGAGGAAAACCACGGGATTCTTGGCGGTGAATGCGTTAACCATTCATTATTAGTAACTAGCTTCTGTCCGCGACTCCGTCCGCGTGGAACTCTTTTATATCGTAACTCCATACAAACTTTCACCGCCTTAGGGAATGATGTCGGAAACAAAAACTATGTATTTTCCCGAGACTCAAATTATCTCTATACCAAATTTCATCTAAATCGGTTCAGCGTGGAGAGGTAGACAGACAGATACACTTTCGCATTTATAATCATCATCATCATCATCATATCAGCCGAAAGACGTCCACTGCTGGACATATTCCTCCCCCAAAGAGTGCCAAAGTGACCGGTCCTGCGCCACTCGCATCCAGCGGACTCTAGCAACCTTTACCAGGTCATCAGTCCACCTTGCGGGGGGCCTATATAGTCCAGTCAATGAACTGACAACTTGTATGGAAAAAATGTCAATTTTGGAAATAATTTATAATAGCTTATTTTTGACGTGTAACGGATATATTATCAATTAAATAGTTACCCAGCGACAAAATCCGACAAAATTTCAGACATCAAAAAAATGATAAATTAACTAGCTTCTAAAAAGTCAGAAAAAATATTAATAAACATGTTTGTCTTTATTTTGGTTCATTTACATTTGCTCTATAATATTCAATATAAATCGTACAAAAAAAGACAATGCATGCTTCATTTAAATCTACATAATTACTTCCGGGTGGAAAGTTTGCCGGATTCTTGAATAAATCATCTTAAAATTAAAATTTAAAATTAAATCAACAAAAAAAACGCTATTATAAATTAATGTTTTTCAAAACCGTATTTTGCCTGGAGTAATACCCACGCCGCGCCTTCCGGTTCGTGGTCGCCACTCGAGAACCTTTCCGCCCCAACGGCCATCGGTTCTACGTGCTATGTGCCCCGCCCACATTTATAATATTAATATGGATTGCCGTGACCTACCAACCCCAGATAACAATTTTTGACACACACAAAACAATCGCACAGCCCTGTTTTTGCCGAATTCCATCCCACGTTTACTTAAGCCCCTAGAAATGTAATCAACTATATCAATGGGCCTTCCATTCATACGAAATCTGAACAACCAGGCCCATTATAGGTCCTATTCAGGAAACTGTAATTAATCAAAATAACCGCAAAGGGTTAGGGTTGCCACAAATCTGCAACTGTTCAAACTGTGTTTAGTTCTGTAATTTATGTGGAGGAATGCAATTTTCAGTGCCTTGGACTGGCAAGGGATAACGACATCTGTAATGTTGATATGTTAAAAAGCCAGTTTGGAACTGGGACACGTGCGGTTACACAAGTCACGAAATTTTGAAAAAGTAAATTTAGAGCAAAATCATAACTGTTAATTAGTATAAAAACTAGATGTTTTAGTTAACTAGATCCTGCCTAATGAAGCTGACGCTCGTAGGTAAGAATCCTGCCGAGGTTATTTTTATGTGGTGAGCTGGTAAGGACGAGTTTTTTTTCCCGACTTTCACGTCTAGCACAGCTTGCTGACAAGTCGCTTCGCGCGCGTCTGAGCTACTCCTGTCTCACTCGCACCGTGCAAATTCGAAAGAGGCGGGTAGATCGTTCTCGACTCGCGTCGCGGCGCGGCGTCAGTTGTGCTAGCCCCCCTGGATGCATTTTATGCATATATATAAAAAAAATGAACTGTTTATTTCTTTTTTGTACTTAACTGCTAATAAATAATAGTAGTTCTTATTGTATGTGTATCGTCGTGTAGCATATATATCCAAGCTTTATTTAGTTTGGGACTAGGTCACTTATGAAAAACCAAAAAACAATCGTACCTACCTTTTCCAGCTGATCCATTGCGTTACATTTCGTACTTACTTTAGGAAGATCTATTATGTCATATTTTCGATGGGAAAATGACAATTGCTGCTGTCCTAACGCTCATTCGAAAACTATAGTTACCCCTACGGAAACAATGACAAAAATAATCCTGTAGGTATTTCCTAGTCACACCTCTGTTCCCCACCACCCCCATAGACTAAAGCAAATCGCGTGGAAATTACTGTGAACATTAATATCCAATTGACAATCGTATCTACAACTACCACAGTCTCTGTCAATATTACAACTGTCAAAGTAATGACATTACAACGCACTCGGTTGGAACAGATAGTGACGGGCAAAAATTACTTTGCGCCCCCCATCGACCTTGTTTCCTAACTCATAAAGTTTACTTTTGTTTGTTTTTGCGAACTTGAAGATTCAATTTGGTCACAGAAAGCGAACTTCGTATTGATTCTTTTCGGTAACGATTCTTCGGATTTAAGTATTTGCATTTGGACTGAGTTTCTCGAATGCGTTTCTTGGGTTTTCTTTATTTTGGAAAAAGAGCTTTATTTTGAAGAGCGCTAGGCACACATTCTGGTTATCGAATTGAGAAAGATACGAGGTTGTGGAAATTGATTTGCTCGAGTGTACTCCAATGAGGAAATTTGCTTACCTTAGTTCTATTATGCAGGGGTGGGGAACCTTTTTGTTTAGCGGATGAGCGAGATAAATCTGAGCGAAACAAAAGGGACGTGAACTTTTTTTTCGTTACAACAATGTGAAATTCTCGTCAGTCGTCAACATGATTATAATTGTGTTTATTCTTCAATGACTTCCAATTCATGTTCTAATGCCTATTGCGATGTAAAAATTGAAATGTGCCTTTTTCCATGGCGTCAGCAAAAAAAGATAAAAAGGATGATTTTAATTGAGTTTTCACTGTCATATTTATAAACTAAGTGTACCAGTTGGTAGGTAAACAAATAATAAAATAAAACCACACGTGCCACTCGAATAACTGTTGTTATGAAAATCGATTATATATGCAGCCCGCATGTGTGACATGTACAAATTGAGCCTAATAGAGGCATCAGTGCCGCGTTAAAATATTCATTTGCGTTGATAATCGGCGTAGATGATGTAATTAAGTCATTTGGACGGTCCAAGCAGGATTCGTTTCGTTTTACAGTCATTATAGACTTCCTGCTTTAATTTGATGACTGATGAGTGACCAGGAACATGAAATAATAAGATAATTAGAGTGTGTAGTGAGAGTACACAGGATACAAACAGAGATTTCGTAAGAAAATGATCTCTTATATTAATGAAGTATTCAACGACCTTTATTTATTAAAACTAATTAAGCTTAAATCTTAAAAAATTAATATACTGTCATCGAATCTAACTGTCAAAGGCACAATAGCTGTTTACTTGCTCTATCAAAAGAATGTACATGTGTAGCCAATCGTCCTTTGTGAACTTGACAATCCATAAACATAGTACTTAGGAAAAATAAAACGTTGACTCTAAATAAATGTCGTACACATTTAACCTTTACGTAGATGTGATCTATCAGAATAGATTGAATTTTATACATCCCTGGAACAATAAAAACAAATTGGTTTCTCGTTTTACTATCCGCCAATACGCAACAAATAAAATGGCAATAACTTCCACCGATAACCTTTGAACAGATACGAGAATTGTGTACAATTGTACACAATTGTATAATAATACCAACAAAGGTTGGTTGAGTGAGAGAGCAATTTTCAACTGTCAGCCCCAAGCTCTCCGGCATTTGGCAACCAAACTGTAATAGCACAATAAATAGTGCGCAGCCCTCTCCCATCTGTCACTTAACTAGTAAAATATACAGACGTCATTCAACGGGCCTCAGTGAAAAATCGCACCCAGGTTCACCACCCCTGGCCGGCTTCCGCACACCTACAAATGATTCAGCACCTAAAGCAATTAGTATTAGAGTCCGATTTCGGTTGCTGTAAAGCTTGAATAAATTTAAATATTTGTTAACTTAAAATGTAACTCATGTTGCCGGAAATACAGTCTGAATTGCGCGGCTCAGCATTTTGTTTCTTGGTTTCTCTAAGACGCAGTTGACAATCGATCTTACTGTGCTTCGAATAGGGTTTAGAATGGATGCTGTGGTTTTGATGTCGCGACAACTTGTAGGGGTTATTTAACTTTGAAGTTGTTCAAAAGACCCCCGATTTGGGATTCTGGTGGATTTCTTTTTGGATTAAAGGCCCCACGGATTTAATGATAATGCGTCCGGGGGTATTACCAGTTTTATTTTATCACGCGTCAGCTTTTTAATAACGTGACGGATTTCTGTTATTTATTTTGACAGGCGTAATTGTGTCATTATATTTTTTTCGTTCCTAAAAACTACATTTAAGTACATATTCCAACACAATTCTTTAGGGTGGCAATGCAGCCATAATTTTAGGCACCTTCCGACTAGATTTAAAAGATGACATAATATATATGTTTATAATGTTTTTTTGAACGCTCTAGCTTTGTTATTCACAACAATAACATTCATGTTTTTTTCTTCAGGTAAACATCAATTCTCGCGTCTCTACGCAGTATCTGGTGGACTTCTGAGCAAGGATTTGTATTCAAAATACATACATTCAAAAAGTTTAGTTACTGAGGTAAGTGTTAATACAGATTTGCAACTCGTCAGAATATAATTCAAGAGCGAGACATCGTTTTCACGAAATAAAAGCAAAGTCTCCAGCTAGTCTGTCTCTGTCTATTTGTTCGCAATAAACTCGTTAACCACTGAATCAATTTTCATGCAGTTTTCACTGACGAGTGGAATTCTTTTCGAGAATGATTGTCCTACTATAAGGTAAAGATGAGTACTTGTTTGTGCCAAAGACCGGGACGTTTACCTTACTACTGTTATAGCGCCTATAGCTTTGTAAGTATGTATGTGGGAGTAATCAGCGCAACTAGTCATCCGATAAAAAGAACACCGCTATATAAAATGGAATATCGAGAAAACCATGCAGTATATGTTATCCCGCAGCTTCGCTTGCATTCTGGGTCTTATAGAGATATAGGCTTGGGTTTCTTCTGTGGTCAATGCCAAGGACAAGGTGCTATAAAGCCTAATTTTTGCTAGACACTTCTTCAATAAAATGCACCTTTGATAGTAAAACTCGGTTACTTTCATTTTTCCTTCACTTGTCCGTTACATTCGTCACCGCTCACCGGGTTAACTGACTTATGTCCTATTGTGTTGCCAGGATCAAATACGAAAAATGTTATCTAGTCTTAATAAATGTACCGTGAAATGATCGAATCTTACAATTTTTCATGTGTTTCCAACACGCATGGGCTAATTTTTATTACGCAAATTGCCATAAACACAAATGGCAAAAATATGTTTCGATAACCGATTACCTACAACTTTCAAGATTAGTGTTGGTACTTCACTTGGTGAGCGTATTCGCTTTTAAACAGCGAACGAAACAACTACCCAAAGGTTGTCTGGAAGAGATCGCTTTAAAGCGATAAGACCGCCTGTTGTTATCATTATTTATTTAATGTAGATTACATGCTGTTGTAGCATGTTTTTCTTATGATGTGGTGCAATAAAGATTAGTATTATTATTATTTTTGGTTGGATCCGCACAAACGGCGTCTCCTATTATATGATTTTATGTAGCACGGAAACCCTACTGACCACAAGAAAGACGACTTTTGTTTTAATCAATCTGTATGACCCTTGAAATCGTGACTACTTTTTATTCTAATGCCTTATCGGTTATCTAGTTATCTAGTAATTATTTATAAATGTCTCTTGCTGCTGACCATATTTAAACAATTAAAACTTCCTTTTCAATAAGTCAGTTCAAAATCCACTACAGTGCACTTTACCCATTGCCAAAATATACAGATCGGTTTGTCTTTTCATTTGGTGGTATTCTATGATACATACAACTTAATTAAGACTGCTAAACAATATCACATGGGAATTAATTAGATAGGCGTTAGTATAATCTGCTTGCACAAGGCGGGCGGACCCGCGTGAATAACCAAACTTACGCACTATCATCACACGAGCTAAGTAAATCGCGTATGTAAATTAAACTCCGCTGGCTGGCCCAAGTCATAGGACAGCCGTGGTGGAGCGCCCGATACAAGCCGGTTCCCAACGGCTTGCCTAATGTTTATTTTTAACCCCCGACGCAAAGAGAGGGTTGTTATAAGTTTAACGTATCTGTGTATCTGTCTGTGGTATTTATCGCAGCTCCCAAACGGATGGACCGATTTGAATGCGATTTTTTTTGTGTCATAGATAATTTTATCCCAAGTTTTCTTAGCCATGTTTCATGAAAATCTGTTTAGCCGTTTTTGACATATTCGACTTTAAAATGAAAATGTCGGGGGTTTTTTTTTAAAGACAGCCTCGCGATTTCTATAGCTTACAGACTCTCACAGAGCCTGTATTATAAAGATTTGTGAGATTGAAGCTTTGTATCTTATCTAAGTGAGGGCCCTATCGGATGCACTTCGACCCAGTGGGATCTTTTGTGCAATTTATCCCCTCCACAGACCTCCAAATGACAGAGCTAAGATTGCCACCATGACCGGTCCGGCGCCGCCCGATTCCACTAGATTCCTACGACCTTTACCAGGTCATCGGTCCAACTTGCGCGCTGCACCTTCCTATACGTAATCACTACTCGGGAACCTTTCCGCCCCAATGGATATCGGTTACACGAGCAATGTGTTACTGCTGATAAGATTTAGTAAATCGCTGTCTTTCCTACTTTGCGCCGGTTACTTAAGGAGCCCAAAGCGGATCCGACTGACGATTATGCATATTACTTGCCAACTGTGGCCAAGTTCTCGAGTAAATCTACCGCCCAGGTTCCGGGGATTTACTGTGATTTGCTATTGTACATACTTACGCGGCAAAATGGCCGACATTCTGCCAATTTGGCGTTTCTATCATTTTTCTTTGTACAAATTTCGCAAAGGATGATGAAAGGAATGATTGAAAACCTGGGCAGGTCCACGTGGATCGAATTTGGGCAGGTCCACGTTGATCGAAGGTTGTTTTTACCTCTAATAGGATGAAATAATCCAATAGTATTTACTTAAAGAATATAATGTCTTCTGATATTACACCTATACCACTTTACGCACAAAAAGGGCCCAATAACTATAGAATAGATCAGAGCGGCTAATCGTAAGTGATTCTAGGAAACTTCCAAAGATATGTGACAGACAGACAGGCGAAACAGTCGTTAGCCCGGCGACCGCTTTACTAAAACGACTTTTATTTGTTAAATAAGCGCAGTGAGAAATGGCAGAATTCCGAGAACAAAACATTATAATACTTTGACGTGAATACTCATTTACTAGTCAGTCCGAAATTCATGCAAACGCATGTTCTTAGGGGGAGATTTTGTAATGAAATTATGCCTCATTCCATATAACATTAGAATTTTAACGGAAATTCTTGTCAGTATGTAACAAAATGCTGCATGCTTTTTATTGTATTTGGGAAGCATCTCACAACAACTTAGAAAAATAAGTGGAAAATAATATTTTTGTTAAAGAGTAAGCACCTAGAAATGTGAACCGACTAGCTGACATAGCCACATTCAAAACGGTACCTACAACTACGTTTTGAATATTTTTGACTAAAATATGAAAGAAAGAAAAAAAGAAAGAAAGATACATTTATTCACAAACACACAGGACACACATGGTTATTAAATAATAAAATAAACAAGAAAAGCACATGAAACATGAAACGAGTGTGTCTCTGCGGCAGTGAACCGGACACTGGCTCAGCATTATGCTGAGGTGTCAGACACCTGCAGCGCTGATTTTCAGCCAGCACCGTCAGTGACTCACGGAAACGTCATACAATTTAATATATATATAAACTACTATACTAATATACTATTGGGATACGCGAGAGAGAAATAAATATAATTTTAAAAACCAGGTGAGAGCTGTGTACGTACTACCTACATGCAGCATCAATATAATAATAATAATAAAAAAAACATTCGACATTCAAATTCATTCTTACTTATAAAACAATAAGTAAATAAAATAAAAATTTCAAAATTACTAATTGGCATATTTTTGCTGTCACAGTGCTGGATTAGGATATCGATGCATGGATATGCAACTAAACATCAGCCAAGAAGGCTAATCTTTTTCTATAATGTCATGAAAACTAGAATTTCACGACTTTAACTGCAGACCACGTAATAAATCCCAACACTAAAAAACGCCAATATCGAATATTGGAGTGGTACCTTCAGCAAGTTTTATCATAAGTAGGCGGTTTAGCGCATTCACCACCAAGCCCTTATGCAGAGGGCTCTTGTAATGACCGAAGTTGATAATCTACGCCTAATTTATTCTGTACTACGGCAACAACGGTAACTTAAAGGTAGGCGTTAACTTTTTCCTTTATTTACCCTCTACTGGTTTTATTACGCTTTGGTACTTACACTTTCGTTGTTTTAGATTTATTTGACAACAGTGCTTACATTGCATTGTTTACACATTTCTTTAAAAGTTGAGTGGATAGTCTTAGATGTTAGATTAAAACTATGGTAACAGACAAACAAATGTTGGCCGTATGGGTTTTCTAATCAATATGCGTATTTGTATCTAATTAGACTTAATGTTATTCGTTTTTTTTTATTCTGGCAGAAGTCCTTAACCCAGTTTATTTCTTCTGTTTATTATTGATCATCATTTCCTTGGCCTTTCTTCCATGCTTCTCTGTCACCCGTCATCTTTTGTCTTCATATCGGCACTCGAGCAGTCCATCCACCTTTCCTTGGCCTACATCGTCTTTTGCATCCGTCCACATTCAAACCTAATACTCTTTTGGTATATTTCTGTTTACTATTAATTATAGGAAGTATTGTATAACTTAAGGCGGCGCCAAATTTCTTAACTGTTCACCCGACTAATAGAATTCAAATTACCAAAACTCATTTGAAAGCCATCTCAAATTCACTGTAATTCAATATTTATAATTAAAAGTGTCCAACCAACTTCGGGAGTGGAAAGTTCAAATGGTGGTGTTGAATTTAAGGCTATTGGAAAAAGTTGACGTGAAGCCGAAGCTAATTTCTGGTTAACTTTGATTGATGCAAATATAAATGGAATTTATTTATATGGAAGTCTAGAACACTTTGCACTTAATATAAATGGAAACCTTCTTAGTTTCTTATTCAATAGTACCTATCGAAATCCACTCTGATTAGTAAGTTTCAGTATAAAGTTATAAAGATACTCGCAGTAAAAAATAATAATAAATTGGTGATAATCAATAGCACACTGAGTAAATAACGCGTGCAAGTAAAAATAAAAACATTAAATCAACGAAGCGATAGCCCCTGTGGCTTTAAGCAGAATTTATTACACACTGGCAACTCGACCACATTTGTCATTGTATACTAATTTCCTTTGATTCCTCCTTCGTTCACCCTTGACCCATCATTTGTTATTATTAGCAAATTCTCCAACCCTCAAACATCATGTCTCATTATCATTACCCTCCACATTCCAAACCATACTTTACCCCACCGGAATAGAGTTATATTTCATGTGATCGTGACTTGTTTGCATAGGATCTTTGGTATTGTTACGTGTTGTTTTCAGTCTTATATAAATGCTTACAAAATGCCGAGTTCGCGTGATACCACGTACTTATCGTACATTTACTATTTTGCATATATTACGCACACAGGCACACGGATCCTCAATGACTTTCCCAACTTTATGTGCTTCCACATATACGGATTTGGAGTCATTTGTTGCGTATGTTTACAGTAACTCACTTTGTCGTTATACGCGGGGTGTAAAGTATGTAGCGAAGTTGTAGTATAGTATTATTTGTTAGTATAGTCACAAAAAGAAAATCGATTGGTTCTTTCGGAACTTAGTTTTGTTGATAGTTCCTTATTGCTTTAAAATATGTGATGTTAACATCCTCCCTGCCAACGTCAACAGCGACATCCTTGACAAATTTCATTAAGAGCAAAGATAATAATTTTGTTTCTTCTAATCATTTACGCTACGCTACTATAATAATAATAATAAAGTTCTTTATTTATATAACCAGGATCCACATATTGTTAGTTACGTATTTTATGTTTTACTTATAACTATGGTTAGTAGGTTTATAAATTGAGTACATTATTGTCCATTCATGGATCACCGCTGAACACCTCCACTTGAGACTGTACAGCACCAATTCATGTACGGACAGTCTAGTCTGCTCGAGATCATTTTCAAGATACCGTTGGTGCTGACTCTCACCCTGCGCACCAAGGACGCACATCTTTTTCGCATGACGACTTTCCTAGCTTACTCATATTTCCTCCTCTCACTCAATTCCTTTTTCCTGCATCATCCATATTCTTTTATTTATTAAGTCACCTGAACCTTCTATATCCGTGCACAGCGTCACTCCGGCCCGCATTATCATAAGTTTGATCCGTTCAGCCTGTAATCCACGGGATCAGGCGAGTAAGTCCTTGCTCCAAAATCGCCATTAGATTTAAATAGCATTAGGAGATTTCTACGAATCGTGTTACTGAAATTTATGATATTTTAGACGCTCTAAAACTTCTTAACCGAATTGCTCAAAATTTAACCTAGAAGGGAAAGGATCAACGTAAAGTCAAAGAAAAGTCATTACACCATCTAGTCACTAGGTTCAGCGAATTTTAAGGCATATTTTACACAGATAGAACTGGTACCTATGATAATTACTAATGCAAAGTTTCACTAGAATGTAGTTTCTTTACAAAAAATGCCTTAAAATTCGCTAAACCAGCTTCGTCTTGCTTAATCTTTAACTGCTGGTCGAGTGCGTAACGTTTCGTATGTACGTAAGGCAGACATAAACACGTAACGTGCACAAAAAATACATTTGTATAGGAAAATGACAGTCGAGTGGAAGTAACGCTCGTTCGAAAACTTACGCAATAACCTCTCAGGTTACTCTTATTAATTTCTATGTCCCAACCTACTGTGTTCGACAATACTGCTACTAAGTAAGTGACCTGTAACTTTGAGACTGTTTTGTTTACAAAAGGTATTTTGTTACAGAATGTGAAGTAGGTACTAAGAAGTTGTATCTTATCTAGAAACAAAACTTTCCGTCGGAGGTTCCGTGTGAAGGGTTCCATTGTTATTTATCTACATAATTATGTTATGCGACGCCGATAGAAATGAAGAAAATTTGCAAGATTCTTCGATATAAAATTAAACTTGAGATAGGTTATGAAAACTCATGATTAGTATCACAGGTACTCTGAGTACTTAATCTTGAGATGATATACATACATATAGAAACATAATAATAAGACAAAATATGGTTAAAGATTATTCCAATTTTCATACGTAGGTATACTATATAGTTCCTACTTTGCATATAGAGAACCTTAAGCTAATTGACTCCCTTAAAGTTCAATTAAGTGAATGTTTTTACACTGTTAAGAGTCCGCAGTAAGCTCGGCCGAATTTCACCTTCCCATACAAACGTAGTTACGCTCTCATTTTAAAACTACGTATTGGATTGTGACGAAACTTTGCATATACAATGGCATGAGGTATATCTATGTCTGTTATTCATCTATAGAGGTTAGTTAATCCATATGTGCATTATTTTGTTCTATGCTCTTGTAAATCCCAATAATAAACTTGAATTTTGCCACATTTATTTAAATTTCTTTCATGACTTCACTGGCATCAAACACCACACGGATACCCGTCTTTCAAGCTATTTAGTTTAAATCTTCAGCATTCACATTGAGGAGCTACTGTGCCGTCGAATCTAGTTACCAACCCTTGGGACCTCCCTACCTTAAGGGAAGCTTAGCATTTTTATCGATACTGAAAAATTGGAGGAATCCAACGCGAAATTGGTTGGGGTTTGGTTTTAGAATTGATGATTTCGCTTTGCTTGCGTGTTTTGGATGAACTGCAATAGCTTTTTTAGTATTTGGTTTCAACATTTGCAACAAATCACCCCGGAGTTTGTCCGTCCGTTTGTCACGTAATAATCAAATACTGTTAGACATAGAAATCTGAAACATATGAGAGGCATAGGCTATATTGATGCCTCCATTAAATAAATCACCTAAACCAAAAGACTATTGAAAAAGATGCTTTCGATCGTTTTCAATATTCTTTAGCTCTGAAGAACCTGAGTCATAATTGTGAGACCATAACTGGTAATTTCCTATTTATGACGAGGAAAAGTTCAGTAGTGTTTACTGTTGCTGACAGTACTCACAATTCGAAAGAAAGTTTTCTCTAAAAAAATAACTAGATATCTTAAGTACGTTAAACTATCAAATAGGTATCAAGTCAACACTAGTTTCAATAGAGACATAAAAGCTAACCTCAATAAATACAATCGATAGAAGCTAAAAAACTTGCTGCACAAATTGCATTATACAGACTCATTCAATATTGACTGAGACACCGTTGACTGGACATCAAGTTCTCAGTAGTGTACGGTTTTACGAATAAATTTATGGCTTGAAGTTAGACGGGTTTCCTTGGTTCGATTGGAACACATTTTACTAAACAATATACCTACCTCTAAATAACATTCAAACAACATTTCACGAACAATTATTTCGCCTTTCCATTTCATGCTCAAATATCTGATGATAAACATTCATATATATCATCACGCCTGTTTTCCGGAGGGTTTAGGGGTTTATCACATATTTCCATTTGCTACGATCCTCATAAACTGCAGACATTCGTCATACTACATAATACTCTTGACATGACAATAATAACACAAAGGTATCGAGTCTTTTTGATATCTGCCTAAAACCTACATGGCAAAATTTCATCATCATAAATTTAAGTTAGACTTTTGTCGGTGTAGTTCCCTCCATCTGACTCTTTCTAGGGCTGCCTCTTTGACCTCTTTATACGCCGTGACTGCTACTTTTTCTTAAGCTGGTCAGAAATAATCACAAATGAAGAAGTGCTGAGAAGAGTAGTTCGGAGAGAAAAGGAAACTGATAAAAACGATAGAGAATAGGAGAGTATAAATTATTGGTCACCTTATACGACATGACGCTTTTATTAATAACATCATAGAAGGCAAAGTAGAAGCCAAGCGAGGAAGAGGAAGACCAAGGATAAGTTATATGAACCAAAATTTCATAGATCGCACCAAATAGCCCATAGTTTTTTGCTCCAGCAAAGGTGTGACATCCCGTTTTCATCCGTGCTGTACCGATCAACGAACCTACTTCAATAGCTGATTAAACCAAAGCAAGTCTTGTCCTCCGGCACGAGTTGTCGCCACTTGTCCTGATATGCGCCATTTCCTGCCAGTTCATAGCTTGAAGATCGCGCAAGTCTGATTCGACGACGTTCCACCGATACCTGGGACGTCCGACAGGTCGCTGCCCTACTGAACCGCCTTAAGAAACTATCTGATCCTTGTTAGATATCATAGTCCAGTTGGCTTTTGCAAGTCATATTAGAGCTCACTCTTGCAACTAGCGAAAGTCGCCGTTGCCGACCACGGCGTGGATATCTGTATCCACGGTATAATGTAGTTATATTAGCTACGCAGTTTACCACATCTCGTGGAAAAGCAGTATGACCATACTAGCCATACGATATTGCAAAGCGCTTAAACGAATACCGTCCGACATTTACCTCAAACCATACAGCGATGAAAACGAATGTAATAGTTAACTCCATTGACATTACCATATGACTTCCCGGCGAAATTTCATTTTCCATTTTCAATAGGGTTGCCACAATACGGGTGTCCGTCTCACACCCGGGGTTCGATTTCCATACGAGGAGACGCTGAATCCGGGCAGAGTTATTGGGCGTCCCTAGGGAGTGGAAGGTATATTCAGCTATTTTTATTTACCCGAAAGCTCGAAAGAGTCGAAGGAATACGAAACTAGCTTGTTGTTTAAGCTTTAGAATTTGATTTTGGAGCTTTGAGGTGAATTTTAAAGGATTCTTGCCGTTTTTTGGAGGGTGTCACTAGAAGTGAGGTGAATCGTGTATAAGATATAGTTTTAGGGGAAAAAACGTGTTTTCCTCACTCCTTTTAGTCACAATTTATTCACTCCACACTTATAATCAATACACATTGATTAATTCACACTTCAGTTCTTATCACTAAGCAAAGTTAATCGACGATATTCAACTAAGGAATGAATCCCCCAGGTTTTGTGGGGTTCTTACAAAACCTGCCCCACCGTCATTGGTGGGGGCTCGGTGGGAGGGAGCACGATGCCGGCCTGACCATCACAAATAGCAAAACTACCCTATTTTATATCGAAACTATCCGACTTTTTTTATAAATCATGACATGTATTCACGAACTATATAAACTAATACCTGATTGTACTTACTTTTAATTAAAATGTTTTTTACTACCTATATATGTGAGCTAGACAGTAGAATATTGGCCATATCATGGTGTTGGAATAGTCTGTGAGTGATATATATATATGTTGGCTAATAAATAAATAATAAAAAGAATTATTTTCCATTTGATCCTTCCACTTCCAGTGACATTTCATATCATTTCTACTCCTTAGTGCAGCAAAAGGTAAAAGCTAAGTCTATTTGATTTGATTTGAAAAGTTACCTGATAATTTCTCCATCCACATTGCTCGCAATTCCATTCATTTTAGTTCAAGCATTTTCCTTTAAAATCAGAATAACGGGCATTGAAACACCCACGCACAAAACCATACGAAAATAAAATATAATTTCACAAACCACGCATTATCTCAAAAAATGTCAGTAACGCGACCTGCAGAGCCCTTTTCATTTCATAACATCTCAAAAATGTCCCTGTTAAAAGAGTTTTTAATTAATATAAACGGTGGGAAAGGAAAATGGCCGCCGATGAGCGTATGTACGTATGCTAATGAGTGACAGCCCTGGAATGGAATTGTCTTGTTAGGGCTGACGGTACCTTTGGGTTAGGTTAGGGTAATTTTGGCGTATTTTGGTCTTTTAGGTTAGGTTTTTAGTAGATGGATTTAAGGACAAAAAGCGAAGTTGCGTAAAAAAGTTAGTAATAATAATTTTCAGCATATATAATCATAATAATTATAACAATGAAGTGTAAGTAGCGCTACGCCGTGAATTTAAAGAGGTATCCATGAAAAATGCATTCATAACGTAAAGATTTACACTTCCGATGTGCAGATTTAACTCGTCTTAAAAGTTAAATTCTGTATTTTGAAATTTATAGAGAATATTTCCATTCGTAATGATCATCTCAAACTGAACCTTAGCTAAACCCATAGAGTGAAATGTAGAGTATCAGCTACTGAAATACGTCCTTTCGAACATAATCCTCATTTACATGTAACAGGGAACGAGCTTGCCTTTACCTAGATCACAAGGTAAATAAACACGTCACAGCACAAACATGCAATCCAGACGCTGACACACATCACTATACACATCTTTGAAAATGTTAGGGATACCGGATCATATAATCCGAATCGATATCTCATTCCGGCAATGTCGGGATGTTGGGACTTTTTTATAAAAGTACTAGCTTCCGCCCGCGACTTCGTCTGCGTGGACCCGGGATAAAAACCTTCCTATATTTTAATCCAGGCTATAAATTATCTTCGTGCAAAATTTCATTCAAATCGGTTCAGCCGTTTAAGCGTGATTGAGTAACAAACATCCAAACATCCAAACATCGAAACTTTCGCATTTATAATATTAGTAGGATTAACAGACGATCGAACGGTCCGGCGGACCGAGAGAAACACAGCTATTTGAAAGAATCAGAGCGCTATGACTCTGTTTCTTTCAGATAGCTGTGTCCCTCTCGGTCCGCCGGACCGTTCGATCGTCTGTTAATACTATAAGACTGGCCAGACCGAGGGGGGAGGCCTTTGCCCATGCAGTGGGCCACAGCAGGCATAGTAATATACAATATAATACCTCATTCCACGTAACATTCGATTTTTAACGGACTAATTCGTCTACATTTTTTTATTTCGTTCACCCCGGAAGGATATCAAAGGGAAATAAAATAATTTACTAGTTTTACTCATTTCGATTATTCCTTTTTAAACATAACAATGCATTTAACTTTTTTTATCTTATATGGATAGGCTGTAGCTTTATTCGATTAGCTGGATAAAGGTATCGATAAAGGTAGGCTTTCTTAAGAAGTATTTATTCGTTTTATTTGATATTTCTCTATGTACTGCTATCGTTGGATTACATACATTCATAAATTCTCGCCTGCATTCTTAGAAGGAATATATAAATGTGCATCCAAAAGATCCATCCTAAATGACTGAAGAAATATTTTTCAAATTGGATGAGTAGTTCTGGTAATTATCCTCTACATACAAACTTACATTTGGTAGATACTCTATAATTTGTGTGGATTACAAAACTTATTATTAAGCTCACTGGAACTCCTAATTCTTCCAAGTGTTTAAGATCAAACAGTATTTTCCAAAAGGCTAGCTTGGAAGCCCGCGAAAGCGGGAAAATAGTCTATAATATTTCTCCACTATCCTAGTTCGCTTTACTGAACTATTGCCACATTCTGGAATAAGTTCCAGAATCCACCATGGAATTGCTTATTCAATTCCAGCAACACTGTATTCTTTAACCACGTTATCAGGCTAATGTATGCCGCTTGTGTACGAGCGTTATTTATCACAGGCCGTACAACGCAC
Organism: Epinotia bilunana; assembly: GCA_947049275.1. Taxonomy (NCBI): domain Eukaryota; kingdom Metazoa; phylum Arthropoda; class Insecta; order Lepidoptera; family Tortricidae; genus Epinotia; species Epinotia bilunana. The sequence continues at coordinate 6,747,230 of OX346275.1, read as the reverse complement.
CGAATTCAGAAGGCCATATGGCCACATGAGCTGTGTACGTAGTTACGACCTTCTTAACCCGTCAGTGTACTCAGGTGGAGGAAATTGTGGGAATTTACAGGAATTTACACGGGAACGGTTTAAAATGTGGAAGGAATCCGTTTCCTGAAAAGAGATGATATTAGAAGCGTTTACGGTACAAAGTGACGAAGAATTCGCTGGTAAACTGTATGTTTGTTTGTCTACCCAGGCTCTATAGCCACAGTCTTATATCCTATTTCACATTAATCATCAGCACATAAAAATTTCGACGACTACGTGAAAATAATGCATTTTGCATTAAGATTAGGATTTAAAAAAACATTGCTTAGAGTCTAATGTAATAAACATAATAACATCCAAAAGTACTGAAATGCAAGATCCGACACTCAGGCATACCTATACACAGTATGTCTAGTAGGGAATGTAAGTATGTACTTTTTCTTATATATTAATTTGTAGTATCCGAATATGAAGACAGCAGCTCGACAAAACTAGTGTAAATTATCCATTTTGTACTTAGTTCATACCCCAAATAACATACATTAAAGTATAAAGCAAACATACTTGCGATACTTAAAGGTACCTAACCAAAATCCTACTGTCAATTTTGATATTCAAAGTTGATACCTAAAATTGCGTGTTTATAACACATGTATGAAGGTAGCTGATAACAATGTAACGATATAGATACGTAGATTGATAAGGCAGGCTCCGAATTGAGTTTGCATTTTAAGAGGCTGCTTACAAGGAATTCTCGCGTAAATAAAAATCTTGGAATTGGGGGTAAACGCCAGAGGTTCCGTGTGAGGGGTGGGAAATGTACGATTCGAGGGGGGAGTTGGCTAGTTATCAAAGCTTTCATATTTATAATGTACTGTTGAAAATTCTTTTGGGTTTTAGAATTTGAGAATTAAGGATGGTTTCGAATCGTCAATGAAGTTCTTAATGTTAAACAATTGAAACACAATTTCTATAAGTCTACCTTTAACTTTTTATAAATATCGTTTAAAACATCCCTATAGGGAGATATCTTCGCACATCTCTGCTGGATAGTCATACTTAGACGGTGGGACTTGTGAAAAGTTTTTTTCGACGATTTTGATATTAGTCAAATCTAGTTTTATTGTAGACATGAAACAACCTGACACCTTTACAGTAAAAAAAATATCTCTTACATAGTTCACCTGTTTAATCTCTTATAGGTAACTACAACTTAGAAAAGTTGAAAAACCCCCGACATTTTCATTTCAAAGTCCAATATCTCAAAAACGACTGAACAGATCTCAAAAACGGCTGAATAAAATATGACATATAATATATATATCTATGACACAAAAAAACTAAACGAAATCGGTTCATCCGTGAGCTGCGATACCACAGACAGATACACAGATACACAGACAGACACGTTAAACTTATAACACCCCTCTCTTTCCGTCGGTGGTTAAAAAGGAACCCCTAGCGATCTCTTATATCGCCATAAATATTTCGAAGACGCGAAAGCGAAGGCTAATCGTATATATTTCACCTTTACTGCTTCAATATCAGAAGACCATAACTCACTAACATGTTCAACTATGTCCCTTCGTTTCACGTTAACAGCGTCGAGATATTAAACACCTGCGAGAAATCGACATAAATAATTTATCGACAATTGAGGATAATAAATTATTTAACATCTAATGGCCCATTATCTCTAATGAGAATTAGGACATTTCTTTTGTTGTTATCTACTTACATTTATAAACATACTAGCTTCGTTGAATTTTTTATCAAGACGGAATGAAGACATCTATAAATAAGCATTCAATTATTGTATATTTTCTCTCTTTAGTCGTTTTCACTCTACCAACACGTGAAATGATGACTAAGGACCGCTCTGTCAAGAGTCTTGACAGACTGGTCGTGAAAACACATCGTCAGCTTCACAACGCGCCGCCATTCCTCTCCGACAGTCGCCACTTTATGCTTGCGTGTAGTGATGCATCTACTGCAACTTTAACCTGGTCTGTCCATCTCATTGGTGACCTGCCTCGCGGTCTGGTGCCCTCGACCTTTCCCTGGATCACGAGTCGCTCTATAGCTACGTCTCCTCGACGACATCAGGATGCGAGACTGCACCATGGATGATAGACGCTGCTTGATGCCGAGTTCCTGGAGTATGGACTTATTGTCTCTCTGGTCTGGTCTCCTAGTTTATCGACTAAGTTAGCTAACTTCACCAAACTTTTCTGTTTACTGTGGAGTGGTAGAGAACGCATAACGCAAGTCCGCCATTTGTATTTTCAAGGTGCAATCAAGTTTAAATAAATAAATATCTGTACTTAAACTGTCCAATAGTTTTTTTTAATACAACGACGGTGGCAAGCAAGCGTACGGCCCGCCGGATAGTAAGCGGACACCGCAGCCTGTAGACGCATGCAACTCCAAAGGAGTAACATGGGCGTTGCCGACCCTTGATATGTTTGAGGATTCGCCGTGTTGACAGCTGAAGGAACAAATTCCCTCGCTCTCAACAACGCATCCTCGGGAGCTCTGGCGACCTTGCTCACCACCAACACAAGACTACTACAGAGCAAGTAGTAGTGTAATTATGGCTGTGGTCTTCTGCAAGGCGGAGGTACTTCCCCAGTTGGGCTGCTCCACATTCGAGCGGGATGACATTTCGCTGTGCCCTGCCTCACTAAACCTAGCTTCTTACACTATCAACAGTAATCAACGTCATTCTACGACAATAGATCGACATATAGGACATACTTGCGTGGATACATGCCAACACTGATTGACTTGCATATCCTGTGCCCGCATGCCTCCACATTCTATTCTATTGGCACAAGTACGAAGCATATAATAGTACAATCGGCAGTCGTAGTGAGGGTACTAACAAATATCTAAAGACGACTCTATTGCTAAGGCGTTACAGTTCATAGTATTTTTGAGCTATGTATACAGAGTATTATATTGAGTTTATCTATAGGTACTGATATTATAAGGAGGAAGAGTATGAGATTGTAGCCTTGTTAGTTTGTATGTTTTGGGTAATCTACGGAACCGCTTAACTGATATTTTAAAAAAATCGTCTGCGTGTAGAATGGACTTTCTGGATAGTTAGAGGCTATATTTTATGCCGCTGGTTTGCCTCGTTCTTTGCTTACATGGGCAGCTAGTTATATATATAGAAAACAAGTATTGAAGTCTTTCTCTACCATGCCGTAGCACTACTTAAAGAAGGTAAGTTCTCAATATGTGATATTTATTTATTTATAACTAGAGTAGGTAAGTCTTAGGTATCGCTAGGAAGGTACCCTTTATTTTATTCTTTATTCGTCCAGTCGCCTGTTATCGAAAAGAAAGAAGAATAATCTCATAATAGGACAAGGAAAGTTCGAGCGAACGTTGTTTCATAAGTTTCATTACTCTGAAAAATATTTTCGGATCCGCTTTAAGTACTTGATCTAAATTAATTATCTTGTTTGGTCTGTTTGGACTAATACTCGTGGATCCCATTTAGAAAATCCCTTACATTAACCCTTTCTACCTAACTTTGCAGCAGAAATCTCCATTTTGAAGGTTCCATTACTAACATCTTGAATCAACCATACAAATCTAGACCTTATTCCGCACGGGCAAAGTCTATTCTAGCTCAACGTTAAAGAAAAACACTTACTAATTTTCCGATATTCGCCTCTGACACTTTGCCGTAACATGGGAATCGTGATGGGGGTAATGGACCGTATTTAAAAGGGTTAGAGTCCAGAATCGCTCGTGCTGGAGACACACCTGTCGCGGCACATTCAATATCCTTGTTGTCCCACTATGCCAAACAGAAGTTGTTTTTTACCAAGTATGGTAAACACGACTAGTGTTGACAGTGCCTATACATTCGTTTGAATTGCAGTCGATGAAAATCTACTTCTCATTTAAGCATTTTTATTTGTGCACAAATATTTAGTTTTTGGACTTTTTAGTGTCGTGCGGAGGAATATTTTATCTATTTTGTGCAACTTCACCTGAACAAATAAGTGAGCTGGGCTAAATCTATTTGTTATTCAGAATGGAATGAAAACAAAGCACTTTGATGTTCGTTAATGCAAGCAGGTATGGCACCAAAGTAAGAAAACTGGTATAATGTCGATAATATATGCTCAGAAAGGCCGTCAGAAGTAGTCCTACCCGCCACCGACGACTTTGTATGGGAATATCTACGGACGAGAACGAGGACTGTGAGAAACAGCATCTGAACCGACCCGTTTTGAGATTGATTTTATAATTTCATGTCAATTGTACACTGGCTAGAAGAAACACATGCACTAATAATAAAAACTGACGAAGTGAATCACAATCACTGAGTTGAAAAATGGTATTAACAGATACACATATATATATATATATATAGAATACACCTTGGGTGTAGCGGAGGTAACCCAAAAAAATCATTTTTTTCAAGATTTACCCATGCCGAATAACAGTTTTCTAGTAGTAAGGGTTACTGAGCTAAGCCGAAGACGGACACACGGACAGACGGACGGACATGGCAAAACTATAAGGGGTCCTTTGTTGACTACGGAACCCTAAAAACGCCAGTGGTCCTGTGGATGCGTTGTCTTGCGAGTCTTGAGAGAGAGAAACCTCTGACTCCTGTCGACGCCATAGCTAATAGTAAGTAATGGTAATAATTACACGGTTCAACTCACGTATTAAATTTCATTACGGGCGACACGTTTCGAACTCCTCTGGAGTTCTTCACGATGAGTTTATTTGCGGCGGTGTCGCTTGAACCACTGCCCGCGCCCGCTCCGATCGCCCCCACTCCCGAAGAGTTCGAACATGTCGCCCGTAGTGATATTTAATACGTGAGTTGAACCGTGTAATTATTACCATGACTTCAATATGTCTCACGAAAGTTTAAATTCGGCCATAGCATTTAGCTATATAAGGATTACCTCAAATCGCGGTCGGTAACATGCATGTTAGGTGTCCGTACTCATACTGATTTATTTATAATGCACAAATCATGGACCTATGATAGTCAGGACAGGCTATACGTGATGCCACAACGAGGGAAGGAAGAGCTCCTATGCAGCTAAATTAAGAACTGTTCTTAAAATGACTGATGACTTGCCATAAACAACCTACTCAATTTAGACCGGTAATGGTTTATATGTGCTAGAACTTCATACTAAATCAGTTGTGGCAAATAAAAAAAGGGGAACTATAAGAAGGACCACGGATGATATTTCCCTTTCTGTCACACTTATCGAGATTTGTATGCTACCAACTCGCTCGCACGTGGTAACTATTATTATTACCATAGCCTGTCCTGAGTATCATAGGTCCATAGCACAAATAATTTAAACGTCAAAAAGTTCATATTAGATTAAATTAAATTAATTAGAATTACGGTTATGGCGTCCGCTTTCGCTTATCATTATCCGCTTATTGATGATGAACGACTGATGATGTTTAACTGAAAACAAGACAGCGTACATAATATATTATCATTCTATCAACTTGTCTCGGAATGCCACTGTTGTATCAAAAGAAGCCTATAGATAATTTAGCTCACCCACGACGGGTCCTCTTCAAAACACTGATTATGCTTGTTCAAAAATAAAATGATTCGATTCGACTATTAACTGAAATAGAAGGGAATTTCACTTGAATTTCCGGGCATCGGGAAAATCCGTTTGACGGTGCCCATAAAGGCTTTGCGAGAATTTGACAGAATTCCCCAAATAGAAAATATTTTATTCTGTATAGAAAAAGGATCGCAAAATAAATTCCTGCGTCGCTCGCTGTATTGTCGCGGTCAAAGGAGGACACATGTATTATTTGTCTTAAAATCTTTATTATATATCAATCTTTCAATAAATAAACTTATTTGCCGAATCTTTATTCTATTACTCATACTATTTATTACACTCATTATATTACATGTCATAAAATGAACCCAGTAAGGGCACAGTAAACAAGCTTACATCTAAGATACATTGTTATCTTTTATTTATCATAAAAAAAGTAAATATAAAACTGTACCTACAAAACACGAAATCATTATAAAAACCTAAGGCACCCTAAGGGCTATGGAGAGGGCTATGTTGGGAGTTTCTCTGCGTGATCGCATCAGAAATGAGGCTATCCGCAGCATAAACAAGGTAACCGATATGGCCTTCCGAATCGCTAAACTTAAGTGGCAGTGGGCGGGGCACATAGCACGTTGAACCGATGGCCGTTGGGGCGGAAAGGTTCTCGAGTGGCAACCACGTACCGGAAGGCGCGGCGTGGGTAGGCCCCCCACAAGGTGGACCGATGACCTGGTAAAGGTTGCTGGAGTCCGCTGGATGCGGGTGGCGCAGGACCGGTCACTTTGGCACTCTTTGGGGGAGGCCTATGTCCAGCAGTGGACGTCTTTTGGCTGATATGATGATGATGATGAAGGCACCCTAGCCGCCGGCAGCGAGGCGGGGCCAAAGCTACCGGTGTTCATGGTGACGAGAGAGGAACCTGACTATCCGCGCCGTGTTCCGGAGTACCGCCGTTTTAATAGTATCTGACTCTTTACCCAGCCATCTAGCGAGTCTCTTAAGTTTTTGGTGAAGACTTCGCTATTAAGAGTCCGCAGTAAGCTCGGCCGAATTTTACCTTCCCATACAAACGTAGTTACGCTGTCATTTTAAAACTACGTGTTGGATTGTGACGAAACTTTGCATATACAATGACATGAGGTATCTATGTCTGTAATTAGTTTATATAATTTTAAATTATTATTGTGTAAGATTATTATTATTATTGTAAATTACCGTTTGACATGTAAAAGTGCCCTTGTGGCCTATTTGCAGAATAAAGAATTGATTTTGATTTTGATAAAACAAACGAAATACAGCAAAAACATGTTTTGTATGAAAAACTTAAATTAGCTGTATTTTTTTTACTTTGGTATCTGAAACTACATAAACTAATTACAGACATAGATATACCTCATGTCATTGTATATGCAAAGCTTAGTTGCAATCCAACACGTAGTTTTAAAATGAAAGCGTAACTTCGTTTGTATGGAGAATCGAGCTTACTGCGGACTCTTAAGGCTGTGCATTGGAAATTATCGCGTGCTTTGAAACGCCGTTCTGACTAGATTAAGAAACAATAAGGTCTGATTTTCAGATATATGATTCTTGACTATATGATTGTTTATCTGATTTTATCGATACATGATTGCTTAAAATTTCCACGATAGAAAAAAAAACCAAAGTTGGGTCTGTATTTTCCTTTTTTTACTCAGCCTACACAAACGACCCCGTGTGGTGTCGGGTTAGAATTTCACCACCCCCTTTCTTCCCGTGGGTGTCGTAACAGGCGACTAAGGGACCAGGGTTGGAGTATGTTGTGGGCGATGGGCTAGCAACCTATCACTGCAATATCACATTTTGTCGATCTTTTATACCCATATTTATGCTAAAAGTGGCGCTGGAACATACGTTTCATGTGCTCTGCCTACCCCTTTTGGGAATAAAGGCGTGTTAATGTATGTATGTACTCAAACGATACATTATTTTACGACACAATCAAGTTAATACTATAGTATTTTGTCTAATCTAAAATTTCACTTTATGAAATTTAAATAATACTTCTCTAAGTTAGGAATTTATCGAAATATGTCCAAAAAAGCCATTCCCGAAGAGTGTTCCATCTCTATTTCTCGTCCGCGGAAAGCATAATCGTGTCTTTGTCTAGGGGGCGTGTTCGACTTAAATCAAGGCATCCCCTTAAGGTTTTGGTCGAGACTTCGCTATTGAACCGTTCGCCGTAACGACTATCGGGACAATTACATACTCGTACAAGTATACATTATTATCTACTTAGGTTACATACAAACTTTCACCCCCCATTTCAAAAACTATTAATTTCCGGGATGAAATCTATCGCATGTCTATACCAAATTTTATCTAAATCGGTTCAGTCTAAAGAGGTAACAGACAGATAGATAGAAACACTTTCGCATTTATAATAGTAGTATGGATATATTTAAGTTAGTTAGTTAGGGATAGATTTTCCAACGGCGAGGAGAGGCGATGGGAAAACTTTCATACCGTCGGCGATGAAATACGATATTTCTCGTGCCGTCTCGCCTCTCTTCGTTGGTGGACGAGCAGTTTTAGTTTCCAAAAATGCCATTATCATCATATCCACCATACCATATTGTTTGTGTCCTACTGCTGAAAATAGACCTCTCATGGACAATAGGGGATGGATAGTCCCCACGCCGTCCGCGTGCGGGTTGGTGGGAAATCGTATAGTATTATCTTCCAATAAAGAAGAGTACTTCTCGATACAAGGATATTGGACTTCTAATTATTAAGTACCAGCAGAGCAAGTGATAACTTATTATTGTCCAATTTGTTATAAGGAGTTTTGTCGTACCTGTTAACCTAGATCGAACCAATCTAATTTAGAAGAAGTGTCGTAGATAGCGCTGAAAGGCTAAAATGGATTTTATGTTTATATTGTATCTTTCGATTAAGTAGTGCAATTTGACGACCAGTTAGCCTAGTGGGTAGTGACGCTGGCTACGAAGCTGAAGGTTCTGGGTTCGATTCCGGTAAGGTCAAATACTTGTGTGATGATGAATATTTGTTTCTGAGTCTTGGATGTTTTATTGGTATTTAAGTATCTATATCTATTAATCTATAAAATATATCGTCGTCTAGTACCCATAACACAAAAGCCTTATTGAGCTTACTTTGGTACTAGTTAGATTTAAGTAAGATAGTGTGTATTTATGGATTACCAGCTTCCGCCCGCGACTTCGCCTGCGTGGACTCGGGATAAAAACTATCCTATATTTTAATCCAGGCTATAAAATATATTCGTGCAAAATTTCATTCAAATCGGTTCAGCAGTTTAAGCGTGATTGAGTAACAAACATCCAAACATCTAAACTTTCGCATTTATAATATTAGTAGGATTTCTTCTATCTATATGTTAGGAACCTTAAGTTGGCCGGTTTTCCGGGAAATTCTATACAAAATGCACCCGAAACTTTTGCTCTTGAGTGTAGTTATATTCATTTCGAAAATTGGTATGGTGAAATTATATTGCAGAAACGGGATTAGAAGGTTTCGTACCTTAAAAACAGCAAAGGTATAAAAAACTAGTATAATGAAAAAAATACTTTGTGATATAGCAGTGTTGTATATAATATCCGGAAACACTTCTGATTAAAAATCCTTCACCTGTGTATAACTTGAACTTTCATATCACTCCGGGATTTTATCGCGTAGGTAATTAACATATTTATTTACCTCTTTGAAGTTTCTCGACGTTTCGGATGTGCCACAACATCCTTGGTCGCAGATCGTCTAAACTGGATATAAGTAGGTTATCTTTTTATTATCCCGCAGGTTTTCCAGCACGTCTAGCACACGACGGCTGCGACATACTCTCGATTTTTATCGCACTATACCTCTTCTTCTAAGTGTTCTAATAAGAGAGAGACGGATAGTGCGAGAAAAATCGAGAGAGCTCGCGCGCCGTCGCGTGCTAGCCGTGCTGGGTTCTTTACAATAATCGGGCGAAGCCGCGCGGGCAGCTTGTAATTGTATAAACACTTACCAAGCCTAAAAACCTACTTAAACATGACATCCCTGGCACTTGCCCACTTAGGAGGCCACAACTGCAGAATAGCGTAACTAGTTTTAAAACTAGCGTAAGCGTAGCGTAGCGTGGGGTAAAAACCCCAGTTGTGTGTTTGTCAGTGCATTAATAAAGTTTCGAGTAGTTTGCGTGATAAATTCCGGTTTTTATTGTCTTTGTTTAATGCTACGACTTGTTGGGGATTATTTCAAAATGTTATGTTCGTATAAAAAGCTTATTATCACACTGGCACTTAAACATAATGCTGAAGCTAGGATATAAATGGCTTGTTTGCTCAATTTGGATCGACCTTCCCATTGCAAAGGATGCAGTCAAAGCCGCGGGATAAAATATAGCCTATCAACATATAGTTAAACTATTATAGTGCGGATTTCTCTAGACCGGATCTTATCTTAAGACTCATCGACTCAACAAAGCAATTGTTCACTTAAAAATAAAAGATGATCGCTTGATTTACTAAGCACAAAGAGAAATGAATTCGGGAATTATACTCAGTTAAAGAATATATGAGTCTTGACTTGACGTGTTGAATTATTATTATTACCTACCTATTTAAAGTATGAATATGATTTGACATTAAATGTATTGTGTCCCGTATTTTCTAATGCACTAAATATTGTAAAAAATAACGATACCTAGAGGTTGATATATTTGTGTTCTTACATTTGTTGACGTTGTCTTTATATTATATCTTAATTTCCTCTGTTTCTAAAGATCGTAATAAAATTCTTATTTTTTTGACATGTATCCAAGTCTGTAATGTGATTTTTTTATCATGAAATAAATAATCTAATCTAATCTAATCTAAAAAGAATCAGCACTATACACAGTTGCAAGAATTGTTGAAATGGGATGACAGGTTTCGAAGATTGACCCCTAAATACAGTGTAAACTTACCCTTTTTCTGCAAATAAATTGTTTGTTTGTTTGTTTTACATACAAACTCAAAAGCATACAAACATTCGTTCTTGACAGTATTCATGATGAGTATTCACTAAAGAATTTCACACGGTAGGAATAATAATTATAATACACATGTCCGAAAAAGTGACAATTACAATTTAGAAAGTGCAACGTATACTGTAATAGCAGTTATGCTTGTAGTTTCTATAATTCAATTTCACACCCCTAATGTCGTACCTAATATGTTATTGCACATTCTAAGAATTATTTGGCAACCCTATTTTCATACAATCAACACCATACATTTTAGTTCAACACCCTTCACACGACTTGAGTTACAGCAATAAATTCATTTTTTTAATCACTCATCCGAAAGATCATCGACCTTGCAACTACCCTAAATTCAGCTCATTGTCTAACTGGCATTAAAATCCTGTCTCTATCTTCACACTTCTACAGAAAAGGGACGGAGCATAGGGATATCTTTCCTAAACAGTTTTCTCAATCGAAGCTGCAGTTGCAAATACTACCTTAAGCTGCATAGATAGAGATCAATTTCGCACAACTTTGCGAGCTTACGATATCCCTCGATATTTATCGTGTAATAAATGACATTCCATTGTCCGTAAATCTTCAAATGCGTCCAGGACATACGATTTTGAGTCTTAAATCACATTATTAAGGTCTTATTTAAGTGCATTTGTCTCCGTAGTCGACATCAGGTGGCTATTCCATTTCGTCAGCTATTTACTTCGGCTACTTACCACTAGAGGGTGCTGTAATAAATACCACTCAACTCGAGATCCCCAGACATTTCAGCCTTTATTACAATTCTCTTATTGTTAATGAGATTTGACATGATTTATTACTTCAAATATAGCTGCATTTGATAACGCAATTATGGTTATACGTTTTTTGGATATGATTAGGCTGATTCCTTTTGTTTTAGTATCACATTCCATTGGTAAATAGTGGGCCAATCCACTATTAGTGCCCGTTAACGTAAGATATAAAACTGCCATGTTTGTTAGAGAAACTGAGCTAAAGCAGGTATTCAATTATTCATAAAGACAGTACACCAACACTTTCGCGATGATATGGTTTTAAATTGGTTTTATGGGTGTAGTTTTAAAATCAATTCATTTCGTCGCAGGAGACAATAAGATGACTCCGTTTGCGTTAGTGCGAAATTAATTCATAAGGGCGAACTTAAAAAATACATAAACTCTATATTGGGAGAAGGAGTATTGCTGTTCGGTGTTTGTGGATTTAACAATCTTTGTCTACATAAATGTTCCTTTATAGTAAGAAACTGTTACTTCTTGTCTTTACAAAACTTTATGTGCTACAATAAAAGTTGCCAAAACTTGTTAGATGTAGTTACAATCCCTTTTATCATCGTATTACATTTGCTGGAGGCATTACTCGACGATGCAACAAGGGCGTAAGTCGCCGGGGAACTTCTGAAGGGTTACGATTGTAAGTTAGGCAGTCTGTTATATTGAAGTATACTTACTCCAATGCCGGACGGAGTTCTGAGTACGCAATATTTTTATGCTAAAGGCGGAGTTAGGCGTTTTCAGAGGGGTAAACACGTAAAGTTTTCAAACGGGCCTTAGGACAATTTAACTGTTGTTTTCTCATACAAAAAGTGTCATTTAGATCTACCGGACATACAGTAGGTACGTTACGTAATTGACCAGCAGGTACCGAAGAGTGACGCCAAAGGGTAGTTCGGCCTGAATACAATTTAATTAGTGTTAGTTCGAGTAGAGGTGTGTTCTATTTTTTGTGTGTAGCTCTTGTATGGACACGCAATAGTCACTAATCATTGTGTAAACAGGGCCCTTATTGAACAAACCATGTTATTCCAAATTCTTGTCAGAGTATCTTTTTAACTTCTCGATATGGCATCAACCAAGCACCTAGTTTTTTTTTCTAATTAATCGTTTATTCTAACCTGACGTACCTTTTGATGGTGAATGACCTAGTTTTACGACATTTACTTCTGGTAAGTATAATATGTTATTGATTGTACGATTAAGCAAAGTAGATCTCTCTTTCAAAAAGCGGCGAATTTTACTCTGTAAAACAAGGTACTTCCGATTTTCTGTAAATTCCATTTCAAAACCGGTTTACACCGGAATGTTTACGATGTTGGTCTATTTTCTACTCCACGAAGATTTATGAAGAGGTAGCGTGATACCTACCGCTTCGTCACACCTACACATCAATTATTTCACTACTTCCAAAAAGGTCCTTAGTGGGACCCAGTAAACACTCCTAGTCACACAAACACACACGACTTTAAACTTTATCTAAACGGAATAAGGCTCAATGTATGCATGTTTGTGAATTGGAAAATTGAGATACGCCCTATTTCATTAAAGCTAATGATTAATTCAGTTCGCTTTAATTACAGTTTTTTATATGAACGCGATAACAATTTATCTGAAATTAGTATCTTTGAGTGAAGAATTTGCATGTCGGATAGTGGCTTGGGTTATTAAAATCGAAAAGATATTTTCATCAAATGACTTGAAATATCTCTTTGGAGGATTGGAAGGAATTAAGGGTACGTTAACACTCGCAAACACTGGAAGTATATATATATATATATATATATATATATAATTACATCTATAATTTTCTCTTGTCATAGCGATACCAGCTAGATGATTGTACATCCATACTATATTATAAATGCGAAAGTGTGTCTGTCTGTCTGTTCACGCTTAAACCACTGAACCGATTGAGATGAAATTTGGTATGGAGAGTTTGAATCCCGGGGAAGGACATAGGATAGTTTTTATTCCGGAAATCATCCCCTGAGGGGGTGAAATGGGGGATGAAAGTTTGTATCGAGCTACGATATAAACGAGTTCCACGCGGACGGAGTCGCGGGCAGAAGCTAGTCTAATAAGGATTGTATAATATTAGGCGTTCCCAGGCCTTTTTACTGGGAATGACCCTAGACGTAGTTATGCATATCATATACGATGCAAGCCTTTTATACTCTACTAGCTTCTGCCCGCGACTCCGTCCGCGTGTTTATATCGTAGCTCCTTACAAACTTTCACCCCCCACTTCATCCCCCTGGGGGCTGATTTCTGGGATAAAAACTATCCTATGTCTTTCCCCAGGACTCAAACTATCTCTATACCAAATTACATCCAAATCGGTTTAGCGGTTTAAGCGTGAAGAGGTAACAGACAGACATACATACAGACAGACAGACACACTCTCGCATTTATAATATTAGTATGGATTTAACTCATCAATAAACAAAATTAAGATACATGCTCTTGATCGCCATCTAATAGAACATAGATCTTTTGCAGCGACGATTTCCACTTTTCTTCAAATGGACGTAACTCGTACAGTTTTGTCAAAAACATAAGACCGTTCGTTCCTGAACACGTTTCCAACGCTAAAGCACTTAACTGTATGAAAATTTCACACCGCTCAATGCCTCGATTTTACTGCATTCACCAAATTGTCTTCAAGAGGTAGCTCCACTTGATAGGACAATTCGTATTTTCTAGAAAATTTAGCGTAAAATTTTTGTTCTCGATAATTTTTCACGAATGTGTTTTACATTATCTTGATTAATCTAGTATATTGTAGTATGATTTTTCATGATCAATGAATATTGATGATAAACATGTTTGCTTATAATTTCACGGTCATTGCACTTCAAGTAAACACCAGTAGATACCTATATGTATTTTGTTAGCTATTACGATTAAGAAATACTTAACAGCAGGATACTTTTTAGATGTTTATTTATTTACTAATAAATAGTGCGTCTATATTGTGTTTCTATTGTGAAATCGTAAATTTTATTTATTTTGTTTATTTTTGTTAAAAATTGGTTATCCACTAGTAATCGGAGATACTATTTCCACTTTCTGTATTAACATTTTGAATTTTATTTAATTCTTATTTCTTATTATTGACGATCGTGATAAGGATTCTTATAATTTTGACATTGTATGCGAATCTATATTGTAATATTTATCTCAAAATGAATTGATCTAAATGTATAGTTTAATACAAACCAAAAATTGAGAAAATTCTCTGTTGTTAATATCCTGTTACAACACAACAATTCAAGTCTTGATAATTGCCTTAAAGATCTATTTATATCTATTATTAAAATCAAATATTCAGCCCGTCAACAACAGTGTGACATAGTCTCCTCTTCTATCAAGCCACTCTCCTCATTTTTGGGTCCACTGTTTACTTCACCAACCTCATCCACTGTTTACTTGCCATTTGGCAGATATCGTTGGTTCATCGGCCTGCACATTTCGGTGACCTAGGCAATCATTCCTCAACCCGCACTGGGCCAGCATGGGGGATACTGCCGAGGTGCCTTTCCTCCGAGAGCAGTCCTTGAGAGACCCGCAGGCGAAGCATGGTTGCCATGTTATCACTTATCGCTGTGGATATTACCCGTCACGTTTTGACATGTATGCGAGTGCGAGAGTGACGGATATGGCAACTATCTTGGGCCCGCTGTGCCCAGCAATGCGACGTATAGATGTAGATGATGGGCAATCATTCAGTAGGTAACCCATATTGTCAATTGTGATTCCAAGGTGTAAGTAGTTTTACTTACTGGATATTTTAATAATCCTATTCCATTTTCGTCTACTCCCACGTCTAGGCAATGGTTTAGGCACGGAAATGCTTTGGATCTAGGTCCTTATAGAATTTCAAATAGGAAATAAGGCATCAATAGCTTCCATTATCGGTTGCTGGGCTTCTTGAAATCAGCTTCTCGGGTGCGGAATAGAAATATACGAATGGATGTTCATTTTATATGGAGAATAACTCGAGCTTAAAGCTCTAGGACAAAGTTTATTTATTTTCTTCAAGAGGGCCAGATTATCGTTGTGCAAGTGATGGACTTGAGTGCAAAACGTGTATGTTGTTTATGGGTACACTACGAAGAGTCACTTGTCTAAAAGTATATTTTTCCAATTTTCATAATTCCGAAAACCAAGAGCCGCTGTAGGATATTTTTTATTTATCAGGATACAATACAACCTTACTTAACTAAACTATTTATATATTCCATTAAATCATTCGCGTCTAAATGTTCGTTTACCATAAAACGGCGTTGAGATTTTGGAAATCTCGGAATAATGGTTTCGGACATTGGGACACTTCAACTTCAACTTCACAAGTAACCAAGTAAGTTATATATTGTAAGTTCAATGCCCACTAGGTAGTAAAGATTGATTTTACATTAACTATACTCTTTCCAGTTGCAGTTGCTGTTAGTTAGTATCTTATGTGAATTAGGTATTTAGATGTTTTGCTATTGGAATTGGGTAAAAACGGCTGGATAGTTTGGAGGATTGGATGATTTGGCGAAGTGTATTTAAATAATAATAAACCATTTATTTCAGGCATCTAAGGCCCATAGTTACAAATACGTTAAAGGTTAACATACATACAATTATAAAATTAAAAACGAATTATTATTTAGGCGACGAAACAGTGTGGCTCCGTTGCGTCGTCACGTCCGGTGTAGAGTTCGGTAGGTTGCCCCGGAACCGCCGAAACACGACACCCTTCGGCCAGAAGTCAGCACACGCGATGGTCTTCTGCAGCGGCCTCGGTAGGCGCACCACAAACGAGCTGAAATGCACGTAGTGGCGCGAACGCAGCTGGAAAACCCTCAGCGAGTCTTCTGGTGAATATATCTGGTGGTGGTGGTATTATGAACCACACCAGTAAGTGATTTATGAACCAGAATTAAAATCCCCCCAAAGTGATGAAATGATAAAATTGGAGATGGGAGTAGATACGAGAGTTCACGTAGATGAAGCCGTGGGGAAATGCTAGTCTATACCTACTAATATTATAAAGAGGAAAAGTCTGAGGTTGGACTGAAGCTTTGTATGTAAGGAGTAATCTCCGGAACCCCTCATCCGATTTCATAAATTCTTTCACCCGTACCAAAAAATAATCTTTACAATGGACAAAAGCTATATTATACAGCGGCTCCACGCGGGCAGCTATATAATAAAAGGGAAAGACTGCGTAGATATTTAAAATTCTCGTGTAAAGAATTCCTTTAAATTCCTAAGCATGTATGACAGAGTATTCTAGAAAGATTTTACCACAATTCACGGGCGCCGTGGCTCGTTTGTCTACAAAATAGGGCTGACACGTTTAAGGCTTTGAAATTTAACTCGCCAACATGACTGTTGTCGAGGCTTAAGATAAAAGCGAATAAATAGACAAAACTTTCAAGTCTGCGATACCACAGACAGACATACAGATATGTGATGAAAGCAAGCTAATTGTTTAGTTTACCCATCTAAACCATTCATTTTGGAGCGTGGACCGTCTGTACTACCTATACGTTTTTCTTAGGTGTTTATTTTTGCTTTCCTTAACTACTATACTCAATACGTCAGCAAATGATAATACAATGTATTATGACACGCGTTTTAATATTACTAAGTAGTTCAATAAAAGCTAAATACAAATCTCAAAGTTATGCTTCATTTATAATTGGACCAAAAGTTGTAACACTAGCCCTTTATAGTGACTTAGAAAGCAGCATAATTATAGCTAGATCGGATTGGTCATAGATACACAGTTAATTGCAATTTTTGTTATCCTGTCTAATAAGTAAGTAACATCAGCTATTTTTTATCACAAGCTTATCGTAATCTCTTATGACTTGCAAATGGCCTCTGGAACTTGAAGCGTGGGTCCATTCCGCGCGGGCACTTCTAAATTTAGCGCGGACATAACTAGCCAAGCCCTTAACGCTAAACAACCCATACAACATACAACCGACCATGTTGACCGGGCCCATTAAGATTCCTATTAATAAAATGCAATGAGTAATTAAACGTAAACTAACGATTGTTCTGGTATCTTTATTTAGATTTTTTTGTTTTGATATCAACAGATGCATTATTACCTTTTTTATTGAATGATTCGTCTTCATTACTTGTTTTTTTTTGTTTACGTGTTTGTTAAGTAGGGTTTTGAATGTCTCTGAATTCTATTTTTCATATACCTTTGCAAAGATCTATTTCATTTATTATTTCTTAATTCCTGTCGTCGCGTATTTTACCATTTGTAACCGCAGATTATCCTTCCCATTTTCACCATCTTTCTGAAATGCAACCTTTAAATTTATCCCGCCACACGTATTCTAAAATCCCCTGCAAAATTTGCAGTGAAATACCATCCTAAAACAAGCCAGTTGCAAAACAAACAATCCGTCAAGCTGAGCACCTGTGTTCCCCCAGGGTTCTGGATGGACCAAGGATTGTTTAGATTAATGACTGCTTATATTTCTTCTGTTTCTTACGTTGGCACTTGTTTAAATTTAATTCGATTTGAGTTTAAATTCTGGAGAATATTATTTAAAAATATATCATCTGGATTATCAAACTACCTCTGCTCCGTCCCTTTAAGTCTTTGAATGGGCTATACACGCTCGTACATTTTTATATGATCTCGAAAGTATTTATCAAAGTTGCGAAGCCGATCTAAGGCGAGGTCGTAAACGAGATATATTTTTTAATTCGAGACTTCTTAACCTTGTCAGTCAAACCAGACTAAGTAAATGTAGTAAAGTAAACAGTTTTTTTACAACTGGACTCGAACTCCGAGTATTGGTTTTCTTAGTTAACTGCGACAACGATCAAAAAGAAACAGAATATCTTATTATTTGTTTTGTCTACAAGTTTATTTTCATTACATTTACTTTATTGAAGGTTAAAGGGCACACGGGCGATCAGCGGGTTACTAACCTGAAGGTAAATTTTGGTATCAAGTAAAGTACCGCTTAAATGAAGTTTCATAAAAACTATTTACTCGAAAAGTTCTGTAAAGCTTGGCTTTACAGTGAGTTCGCATTGTGAGCCGCTGGCTTGATTACTTGCATGAAGTTATGTAATGTAAATTAAGTGGAATACATATATATTACATTATAAACACTCATAATGCGAGATAGATTTTAACTTATGGACAACTTTGGAACAGCACTCTTATTATAAAGTATGTCTATGTAAAACATATTACTGCAAAATTAAAAAATAAGATGGCATTATTGAGGAAATACCTTTTCACACTACTTTGGTTTTATTTAATGTCCTATTGTAATGTTTTCTACAACAAGGATAAATTATCTTATAATAGTTATAATACAGCCAAAAGCAAGTAGGTACCAGTTTACAACTTACAGCGTCAGTAAATATTCGTCTGACTTCAAACTTTGACCTAAATTTGAATATCAAGAATGCATGTTCTGTTTTAACTAGAATGGAACATCCGATTTAAATTCCTCCACCAACCCATCCCATTCCCAACTATGTCAAAGATAAGCTCACGTCGTGCCAATATTTCTGTGTGCATTGTCTTAGAACAAAAGGGCTCAAGCGACGCGGTTTTCCTACCAAGTTTCGTCTTTGACTTCTTCTAAGAGTTCAGGGAATTCGCTCGGACCGGCTACCTGTAAAAGGCCGTTACTGAAAATTGTTTCGGTCCCCCAAGGACCGAGTTCAACTGAACTCCGTCATGGGATCCTCCGCAGGTGTCGTGAGTTATCGGCAATTGCAACAATTTTATTACTCGTAAACGTATTGTTTGTGATAAATTTGACAATTTGGATGTTTTGTTTTTGGCGCGATGGTGAGTAATGGTGGATGCTGTGGAGTTGAAATTGGTGAAAGCTTTAAGTGGTCGAAACAGATATTCACGTAATTTGTAGTAAGTAATTGTTTTGATCACGGAAACCTCACTTTGTTATTGGTTAGTGTATAATAAAGGGGTAGCTACATAAATAATGTTATTAACACTGTGGCGTCACTCCTGTCAGCTGTCGAATCTGACGTGTTCTGCATCGCGCTATAGAAGTTTCATAAATCACTGCATATATATAAAATCCAAACAACTCTCATTTGGGACTTCGGTCCCTGAGAGATCTCTCTATTGCCGTGACTTCTACATTGGTGACCCCTACAATGGACATAAGCGCAACTCTGAGGATCCTGACTGACGCCCAACTCTCAGCAAGCCACTCTCTCTCTTCTCTCTCTCTCTCACTACTCGCTCGCCACCCTGGCTCTGAGCGCTCGCTCGCCACGCTGGCTCTGAGCACTGGCAAGCTGCACTCTTCATACATCGTGGCTGACCCCTCTGTCTCGAAGGGGGGCTGATGTGGCGTCACTCCTGTCAGCTGTCGAATCTGACGTGTTCTGCATCGCGCTATAGAAGTTTCATAAATCACTGCATATATATAAAATCCAAACAACTCTCATTTGGGACTTCGGTCCCTGAGAGATCTCTCTATTGCCGTGACTTCTACAACACAATTCCCAGAATTTCACTGCAAAAGGTTGCTGATGATAACGCGAAAGGTGAACACGAAAATTACCATACATTATAATCTTTATAATTTAATTTTGGTCCATAAGACCCTTTATTTATTATTACGCGAATCTTGAAAAAAAGTTATACCTATTAAAATGTTAGTGATTGTGCCTAGTACCTATACTACAATTGTTCTCTGACTCTAAATCATAAAGTACAACGCGTTTGTCTAAAGTTATTTCAAATTAGACATGTTAGATACTTAAGTTACAATGAAATTGGCGATACAATGTTAGTTATCCACCCTTTTCATTAGACCACTGGATTCATTTACCAGTTTCTCTGAATTACCAGTTACAACGTAACTACCACTCGTGTGACTCGACATGTTAGATTTTCTACAATAAAACTGACGATACAATTTTAGGTATCAACCCGTCTCATTGCAGCACGAGTTCAATTAAGAAAATAGTTCTCTTAGCACACGGGATCTCCAACATTTTATAGCTTTCTATCTTTACCAGCGGGGCTAGCACAACTGACGCCGCGCAGCGACGCGAGTTGAGAAAGATCTACCCTCCTCTTTCTAATTTGGACGGTAGATAAGAGACGCTCAGTCGCGCGGGAAGCGACAGAGCAGCAAGTTGTGCTAGACGTACTGTACTATGTATTAGATTAATGTGGCATATTTTGTATTATTTATGGCGGTAAGTAGGCAATGTAATTTTAACATTAAACACTAGCTTCTGCCCGCGACTACGTTCGCGTGGAACTCGTTTATATCGTATCTCCATACAAACTTTCTCCGCCCATTTCACCCGCATAGGGGATGATTTTCGGGATAAAAAGTATACGATGCCCTTCCTAACTATTTCACCTCAATCATTTCAGCGGTTGAAGCGTAAAAAGGTTACAGACAGACAGCCAGAGTTACAAATGCAAAACATTTATAATCTTAAGGGTGGGTTGTACTACTTTGGATTACAGACCAAACAGTTAATATGTTACCGGCAGCTGTCATTCCATAGGAACTTGTCAAACTTTCCATACATCATTAAAAGTATGGAATTTGTTAGCTCTACTTTCGTAGAGGATACAATTTTAGATATCAACCCTTTTCATTGAAGCGCTTTCATTTACCAGTTCCTGTTAGAACATTTTATAGTGCTTATATCTTATATCACTATGTTTTTACCTGTACTAGAAGATTAATGAGGTAGCCAGTCCGGCGCGCACCTGGGACTCGGACAGACTTGCATTGCTCTTGTTTTGTCCTTTTCCGTGTTTTAGTGGTCGGAATTGGGAGACTTTTGTTTTTGTTTTCATATGCGGATGTTACGATGCGTTGATGTATGTGTACAGATGTGTAAGTTGCGGAGAATTTCCAAAATATGAGCAGCTTCTCGGAATCTCTCGCAAGAACCTTAGAACGTTAAGGATTTTTCAATTTTTTTTTGGAAAAGTTATGTGTGTGCAAATGTATGATTTGTTTAACTAAGCAGTTAATCTGTTTGATTCTGTTAATTGTTACACGGGTTTTGTTCATCTGAATACTTGGCTTGTCTTTATTTATTTATTTAATTGTAAAGTCATGTACATAGCAATTTAGACACAGGGAATCCTTGTCTTGATGCAAAATGTTTATATATCAATACATATTGTCTTATGTGGTTTTGATTTACTCATTAATTTATTTATTCTACCTTAATTGTACAGGGTTGTAGTCTAGTAGCAACCTATAAGTGCGATATCACCTTTTTTGATATTTATGCCCACATTTATGCTTAAAGTGGCACTGGACACAAGTTTAATGTGCTTTGCCTACCCCTTTTAGGGATAAAGGCGTGTATGTACATACTCGTATGTAATTGTATAAAACACATCACACAACAGTTGACGTAAAGCTTCATAGCACTTTCGTAAAATAGGGCCAGCAGCCAGGACCAAAAATAATAACGCTAAGGTTGACGAACATATGAAATGAATCAACGATAGTTTATCGTATAAAAAGTATGTTTTTATCCACATATTTATATACGCTATCTTTATACACGTATATCTAAAGGTTACGAGAAACGTGATAACGTTAACATGTGTTTTTTTTTATAGAAATACTATTCCAATGAAGAAACCTACAACACTTAAACCACCCACGACTCCTCCACACTCATGCTTTCAATTTACTCGGCTTCGAACCTTATTACCTAAAAAAAGGTGCTGCCGATGACAATCTAATAAGCAATTCATCAAGCCGACAGCAATAATGGCCATGTCTTGAGAGCACCTGCGTTCTGGAGTAGAGCACACACGCATGAAGAGTTTAGGCCACTTACGGGGTCTACTTTCAAGCGAATAGATCATGGAATAAGACGTTTAATACACTGCCGCCGCATCCTGCGGTGTGCGGCGCGACGGTTTTCTTGTTCTCAGTACCTCAGTTTGTATACCAAATCCGCACGGTATCACACACTGCACCGCACCTACGTGCGGAGAATTTTTTACGCGACAATGTGATGAGTGATGACCCCCTTAAGCGTGCCCTACCTACGAGTATGATATCGATAAAGCACAAGGTAAACTACCCTAGTAGTAGTCCTGGTAGGTCCCTTGCTGCACGTTGTTGTTTTTAAATGTGGGAATAAGAACGTGTTGTCGTGCCTATCGGTCTCTATCGCACCAATCATGGCATGGCAGTGCAACATAGGTTTTCCATTCCCATGTATTTTAGGATCCGCGCTCAACGAGGTCATTTTCGCATACACAAAAGTGGCATTAAGAGCTACCTGAAGTATAGGTACGTACAATGCGTTACGTGATCGACCTGCCGTATTCACCTGTAGTTTTTTTCCACCGTAACGCCCCATTAAGTTGCCATATAAGTAACATATAGCTTGGCCAATTCGGTATTTAAATACTAGCTTTAATGGCTTAAGCGATGCTCTGTCGCAGTGTATGTCGTACTTAACAGCTGCTAAACAAAGTTTATTAAGAGAATACTTATCGTAAAAATGACGTCAGATCGATCACCCGCAGCCATCGATCTAGGTAATGATCTCATTAAGCAAGTCTAGACTTGGGACTCGGTACTTGAATGGCATTTAAAGTGCATACTTAAACAAGGTCTCAATGTAAGATATGGAGTTGTGTAAAAAAAACTATAGAAGCCTTAAGGGTCGCCGTCCGCGGGTAGGACACTCGACTCTCCATACAAACGTAGTTTGGTTCTCATTTTAAAACGACATTCTATAATTACATGAAACTTTGAATAGGCAATAGGATCCGCCATACCTAGGTCGTTATCATCATCGTCAGCCTGTGTCAGTCCACTGCTGGATATGGGCCTCTCCCATGGCACGCCACTGTGCTCGGTTTTCAGCTTTTTTTCAGGCGGACTGTTAATACCTACACTACATACCTATATAGGTATATACATACACATATAATACCTATTTTCAACACCAATATCGGATGCAATGCATTTTTACTAAACTTTATCAACATTTCCAGGTAACACATCAAATACATAGCTACGAGTATAATCCGTACGATTTGTGCTATGTTTTTTATAATACCCCCATGGGCCATGTATATCGCAAATATTTATTATTATTTTTACCAGAAACGAATCTGACAAAAGACATTCAATCAATATAAAAAATCGTTTTTTTTACATGAACGTTCTGCATAGCTATTATAAATGCTTTTATCGCAATTTGTAATCTACAAAGTTATACAATAAAACTATAGTTACATACATAAGTTTTAACGTTTCAAC
Source organism: Epinotia bilunana (assembly GCA_947049275.1). Classification (NCBI taxonomy): domain Eukaryota; kingdom Metazoa; phylum Arthropoda; class Insecta; order Lepidoptera; family Tortricidae; genus Epinotia; species Epinotia bilunana. The sequence continues at coordinate 6,723,526 of OX346275.1, read as the reverse complement.
AGTGAACACTGGGTTCATATCCTTTGTTCATTCTTTTTATGCAGAAAATGAAATATTGCTTTTTAACTCAATACTCGTATTACGAATGGCTTTGCAAACTTTATCATGTAACATTTTGTTAACTGTATTGGGAAAATAAAATTGAACGCAGATTGAAGCCCTAGGTCATTAAGTTTTTATTACTACGCTTTTCACGTAAGGACAGAATGCCAATTCGTTGAGATACTATCCGGGCCAAACTTATTTGCTATTCGTGTATTTTTTTGTGTCGGGGTGTGTCTTCATGTTGGTTAGTTATATAACATAGCCCTTACACTGTACTGACCAGTTTTCTTCATGTAACACTGTATTAATAGTCGTCTCTCTTCTTTTCAGATGAGCCCACACCAAGATGCGACGATTTGACACCACAAATGGACAGTAAAACAGGCACAAAGCCAAAACCAGCAATGATTTGGAAACGAGACCTAGAACCATTAGAAAAGACTATAACAAACAAAAGCAAAAACCTACAAGATATTAAATCATTATTAGAAGACAGAGGAGGCATAGATGAGATAGAAGACGAGTTTAGCAATAATAGTCGTAATGGGTTAGACAATAATGATAGTTTTGGTGAAACAGTTAGTTGTAGCAATAATGTCTGGGAGAGGTATCGAAGAGGCTGGTGCTTTAGGTTTAAAACAATTTTGTTTGTGGTGTGTCTGATGCTGTTTCTGGACAGACTGCCGGCTGAGGCGAGAAGTGCAGGTGAGTGTCTTGTTTTACATTTTGTTTGTTTTAAATTGTTTGCTGAATACATGGCACTGTTCTGCCTGTTTATTTCACGGGTTTGAAGTTGCGGGATTTAAAGTGGCCGACTTTTTATAAAACTGTCGCTGGTATTTGAATCTTCTTTCTGGAACGGTAAAGTTGCTTCTAACACAATTTTTCTTCTTGAGATTCTTTCTCTCTCGTTTATTGGTACAAAATTCAGTGAGGTGTACATAAGTATAATTGAGATTATTTTAGTTGGCCGAATTGCATCAAAGAAGTCCATTCAAAAAGCATCTCAATCGTCAAAGGTAAAAAAAGATTCCAGTTCCAATAACAGTTTTATAAAAAGTCAACTTGATTAGATAATATCAACCATAATATTTACAGTGTATTACAACCTTTTTAAACCGTGGCGGCGTTATAAAACGCTGCGCTATCTGTGCATTGCAGTTCTGTTTTCGTAATTTTAATTTCAACGCTTTAACTTTATTTCTGACTAGCTGATAACCAAAGAAAGACCCCGCGGCCTTATCCAGAAGTACCAATAGGTCTTTGACATCTACACAAAAGCTAAGGAAAACGAAGATAAATGAGTAATTAACAGAATTGAAGATTCTGAGATCGCAAACAACTTTGTCACTGACTTAGTCATAGTTCAAGTGCGAATTGCCTGAAATCAGACAAAGGCGTTTAACCGCGAACTTGTGAATGGTACAACAAAAAAATGGGGTTATGATTATTGTGGGTTAGTGACTAATCCTTTGCCATTCAACTCACACATTCGTTGTTTCAAAACTGACTTATATTAGGCCCGGTACACTTCGCGTAGGCGTAAAGTCTATTCATCCTCATGTGTCCTCTCTTTACCTTTAGGCGCGACATAAAAGTTTTGGTAACCTTGGCAGCTAGGTTCAATGCCAATTCGTTATAAATAGTATGACGTGAACAACAAGCAGACACCCTTAGCAAACTTGAAACAAGAGAGAACGTGGTCTAAGGACACAAATATCAACTTACAAATACAAACAAAACACTAAATAATATTTAAGAAATAGGGCAAGGTAGATAATTTGTTCAATCAGAGGCACGGTTTGTTTTAATTTGTCCGCAATATGTCATAGGGATAACCCAGCATTCATACCTCTTTCTTTCAAAATTAATACGACATAGTTTTTTTTATTTGTATATCGAATACCGGCCCTAAGGGAACTTGAAAGAGCATCACAAAACACATTGCGCAAACAGCATCACAAATAACATTTTTTCTGACTTCCTCAAACCTTACAACTCATCATTGTAATAATACCGAATAGCAACATTTATGCTCACCGAATACTAACATTTGACAAAGCTTCTGTGTCATCGCCATGTCACTAAGTATTCTCGAATAGGGCTTCGCAACTTTATGACCTTTATGTATGTATGGCGCCGGTAGCCGTCATGACAGTATAGAGAACTGTCAAACTTCCCATAAAGTCATTTTAAACGTAACATGCAACTACCAACGGTTTACAACCGGCCCTCGGGATTGCAGAAATCTTCAGTAATATTAAACAACATCGATTCGCAAATGCCTTATCTTTAAAAATACGAGTATCCACCTAACCCGAAGCACAAAACTGTTTTCTCTAAATGCCCATAAATCAGCCTTTCAACGTTAAAACGTATATCTAACACGTAACACGCTCCGTGTGAAAGGGTCGTAACTGTTTCATATTACGCAATAAAATACGCCCGTGTATTAAGCGGCAAGGTGACGTATACGTACTTTTATTCAAAAGAGACTACACGGTACCTTCTATCTTACTTTGCAGCTTTATACAGAACTAGATTTAGAATAAAACGCTGCGTCACAGAGTGGATTATGTTCCGTGGAATTGAATTGAGTGCAAAAGGTAAGAGTGGGCAAAGGAAATATACTTTTTAATGACATTTGCGGCGACACGGATACATTATTATATACTGTTTATTTCCAGGCAGTTTTCTATATAACAACACTATCCTGAGTGTCAATGTATAGAGTACTAGTTATGTTAAGGAAATGAGTATGTGTCAGGAGTCATAGAGAAAGTAAGCGGCCTGTAGACCTGGCTAAATGCAGTGCACTGACTAGGGGAAGGGAGATAAACCATCTCGCTCTAATCAGTGAGTGTGAGTGTGAGTGCAGTTATGCATTTAGCCAGGTCTAAAGGCCGCTTAAATGCCTCGGTCGTTATTCCATCCACTTTTGACAGGACATATACCTACTATGATGTTTCTGTCACTCTGATTTTTAAAGATAAGTTTAACGCACGGAATACTGGCCCTGGACAGATAATTTTAGTAAAAAGTGGAATAAAAATTGTTATTTTAAAATCCGACTCAAGAAATCCTTTTCAGGCAGTCCACACCTACATGCAAGGCTATAAGGATCTTACTTTAGTTTTTCACCTGTAGTTAAGTAGATTCTTGAGTTAAAACCTTTTCTCACTCATTTACGTACATTGTACGTACCAACAATGTTTAACTGTGTGTAAACTCCGCGAAAGCGCCAAGGTACCTCAGCTACGTTAACACCAAAATAAACAAGGCAAGCAAACACCGCCGTTTTCTTTTGTTAGACTCAAATTGTTTGGTTTATTATAATGAATATGATAAATTTAAGAGGTTTTCTTAGTGAATTCAACATTTTGGTGGTAAATTGGTATTTTGAAAAGTAATCGTAATTATATGAAAGGGAAATCCAGAGAGGTCTTCCCAGTAAATGCCACTCTTTGTAAGGCTTATGTTTTGACCCTTTAACAATTGAAAGAATGTAAAAACGATACATTCCATTTGGAAATTGGGAACAATATCAGATTCCAATAGTATTCTCGGGTAGTTTAGGTTGAGGTCATAGCCTATCATTTATTTATCTAAGTCTTAATATTAACATTACACGCGTCGCATATATCGGGTCTGCTCTGGCAGTGCCCTCTTCCTCTAACCTATATAGCACATACATCCCCGCCCGCGTCATGCCTCTCTCACTACCGACACATTTAATATGTATCTCATTGTATCACACTTAGCAGCGCGGCAACAGCGCGGGCCCGCGCATCATATCTCTCTGACTACCAACACATTTAATATGTATCTCACTATCTCTATCACACTCAGCAACGCGACAGCAGCGCGGGCACGCGCGGGCCCGCCGCGTCAGCGACGCGCTAGCAACGCGTGTGCAGCGCGGGCCCGAGCGGGCCCGCGCGTCATGTCTCTCTCACTACCAACACATATAATTATGAATCTCATCACACTCGGCAGCGCGGGCCCGAGCTTCACACGCGACGCGCACGACACGCGGCCGCGCTGCCGAGTTGTAACTTTAGCGCCGCGGGCCCGCGTTCGGATCGCGTTCGATGAGTGTTTGGAGTGTAGTTTCAATGCTTTACAACTTGCGCGGGCCCGCGCAGCACACGCGCCGCGCACGACACGCGTTCGGTGGGCGGAGGCCTTAAGAGCGGCCTCGCATTATGGCCACTAAAAGGAGATGCTACACGAGCGATATCGGCCGGTCTGCCAAGCAAGGTCACAGAAAATTTAGTATGGACCTTGATTGAAAATCTAGTATGGACCTCCCGTCACGTATCCACACTTCTTTTGAAACCCCAAATTCCTATTTCTAAGCCTTAGAAAGACTGAATTTCAAAAATGAAAGTAGTTTTTAAATCAGATAATCAGTCCCGTAGTAACTTACAAAACTTTAATCTCACAAACATTTTCTCTTTATTTTAGATTTTGCAGCTTTACAATTACAAGTTCTCAAACCATCACGTTAAAATATACTTCGCAACATGAGTTATATTACCTACCCACCTTCTCGCGCAGCGCAAAATAAACGATAACTTGTAAAAATTTGCGTGTTTCTTTCATTTCGACAGACAAGGCTATTCTCAGAGTCTCTAATAATCTTAATTTTTTAATAATGGCGTGTTAATCAGGACAAATCTGGAGCATGCTTTGTTTTCGTTGGTTTGCTAATTCGAGGTTCAACATTTTCTTAGAGTTAAACTATCTTTACTTCTTTTTAATACTACGACGGTGACAAACAGACATACGGCCTGCCTGGTGGTTAAATCAGATACCGTAACCTATGGACGACGCCAGAAGAATTACAAGCGCGCTGCCAACCCTTTATTGATTTGAGGATTGGTTGTGTCTTATTTCGTTTTATATAGTTTTTTTTTTACATCACGTCGGTGGCAACGGCTTACGGACGGACGCTATGGACGCTTGAAACTCCAGGGGTGATACATGCTAGTTGCCGTCCCTTTAAGAATTTATAGACTCCTATTTTGAAGAAGAACTAGTAATCTAGTAATTAATATAATAACCTGTTTACCTTTATGTTACATATATTATCTTACTCTACAGTCAGCGATATGCTACATATCTTACAATAGTAGACAATATATGCGGATAAAATATCTACACGCCAGGTATCCGAGTAATATTAAAACCAACATTATTTTTATCTTAAACTGTTCAGTGAAGCTTTCTCTTCTTAAGACAGAGAAAAGTAGGAAGTACACACAAAAAGAACGCAAGATTGCTCTTGGTTTGACGGAAACAAACCGTTTTTTCATCTCACAGTAAAAACATATTCAACGATATCTAAGCAGAAACAAAACTACATTCAAATGAAAGATTACCCAAGAACCAATTAACGGTGCCATTAACAAAATTGTATAGACCGGTAGGTGGGTGTGATCCCATAGAAAACTGTCGAACTTCACATACACTCTACGGATACGGGTGTAGGCAAAAAAAATATGTCTAGTGACGAAAGTCCCATTCAGATATCTCAAAGAATTACGAAGCTACAACCGTTTTAAAGTTGCTTGTTTGATAGAGAAAACGCTAGATCGTGACGGTACGATCCTCGACAATAAATGACAATCGTTTCAGAGGAAGGTGCGTTTTGCGGAAAAGGGACAGAATATACCCCCTCTTAGAACTTTGGACTATTACTCAATTTGACTACATTCTTAATCCTTTTTCAAGAAAATACATCATTATTGATTATTTTATTTAGTGGACACACCCCTATTGTTTGAAACAACCTGTGCCAACCGTGCAAACTTTACCAACCAACCAACAAAGGTTACTAACTTTCCTGTAGTGATTCAATTTCTAGGAAATACTTTAAAGTATCTAATTGCGTGTTTAAATAAGAAAAGCTCACTATACAGTCTACACGATTGCGCTAAAAAGTCTTAATGCAAAACCCATTAACAAGTTCGGATATTACGGGATCTTATTTGCAAACCTACTAATTAACTACAGAGTTCAAGTTGGCCTAAGCAAATAAGAAAAAAGTTTAGAAACGAAACGAATTAGCTACATTAAAGTAATTAGACAGATTTGTAAAGGTTTAGACACTCGTTAAATACACTCAACGATATACGGGTCTATTGATTCTCGTTCAAATAATCTCTTTGTTAAACTAAATCTCTTCAGAACCGTTTTAAGGTAAGGTAGGCCCAGGCAGATTTCAATTTGATTTTCTGTCGATCTAACTTTACGTAAACGTGTAACCATTTAGATTTTAGTAGTTCCGCTAATCGAAGTTCCACAAACTTCCACAAATCACGGGCCTATTTTACTCGTTACTTATATAAAGCGTATTTCAGTGCTTTGTCACTCGGGACTCACTGGCAACATGAAAACGAAATCCTATCAAAGTAATATACGATTGCAAAAGCCCACATCCCGCAAAACAATACAGCGTAAGCCGTTAAAAGATTACAAAGTCGAGCACAACACAAAATGAAGATAATTTACAAACCTGAACTAAGCCATTCTGGAATACCCCTTTGATATCGCAACGTTCATCTCGCTAATCGATCTGCCGCTAATCCGCTGAAAAAAAGCAAATCGGATTACCTACGGGGTAAAAATTGTTATTCTTCTTAATTGCTAGCCATCCAATGAATTACTGGAGCTATCCGGGTAAAAACGTTCCTAATATCCCAGGTAAGAGTGGCTAATCATACCATACCATCATAATCCATTAAGATTTTGCGCCGCTCCGTCGAACACTTCCAAACTCCCTCGAGGTAAATATTTCACCCCCAGTATAATGTATTCCCCCTCAGACTTCATCTTTCCTTCCCTATTTTGCATGAAGGGGGAATTTAAATTGTGTAATCTAACTTTCAATTCATTCATACATTCAGCGCCATCTCTGGGTGATAAATTGAAACCGGGATGGATTCTTACAGTCATTTAGCTTTTGGACGCCGCGGCGGTCGCCCGATTGATATGGAAATATATCTTCGTCATGTATTCTCCGGTTAAGTGCTTTAGCATATATTTGGACGGGTGGAATCATGTAGTATGTTAGTGCGTTTACTTTTGTTAACTGTATTAGTAACGTCGTTTTCTGTTCAGATGAGCTTAGTGAGACAAACTGATATATTTTACGCCTTTCAATGGAATCACGTTTTGTACTATGAGTCAACAGCGGATTGTATATTTTATACAATCAATGGTTTCCATGTACTACTTGACATTACTTGTACAAACTTTTGGTAAACTCATTAATATATCATTCTCGTACAAATCTCTTCCAATTCCAACCCTCATTTCGCCTTCTCATCCCTCATTCACTGCCCCCGCCCTGGAACCCGCCAAGCGGGCGCCTACGCCTTAGGCGCTTTCCGCTACTTAGCGGGAGAGTCACGGGATGAGCTACGAACGTAGCAGTGAATGTTCTAAAAACTTGAACCATAAACAAACAGTACACGTATTACAGAGGGATAAAATATACCCTATATCCCACCCTGAGCGTTAATTCACTGGTGAAGAGTTTTGAAATCGTATGAGTAATTCCGGAGATTACCTCCTACACGCAAACTGAAAAAGCTACCTCAAAGATTCCTCTATATAATATTAGCGTTGAATATAAAAGTCTACCATGATCTCTGCTCTAAAAATTCTTTCAACCCGCCATCTGCCACACTCATCTTTTTACCCTAACATGGCTTTGTCTTCATTTTACCGCCATTTTTCTTGTTTACGTTATCAAGTCGCCATGTACTCGTAACAGAGATTTCATTTCGAAATGCTTGGGTAATTGGGCTATGCACTGATGTAGGGTTCTATGAAGAAAAATTGTCCTTTTAACGTTCGCAACAACGGCAATTCGTTCAGAAAAATACACGCGACACGAAAATATTTGAACTAGGGGATGCAAATACTGTAACATGTTTTATTAAGACGAATTTACTTATTTGTGACACAAACATACTCTTTTGATAAAGGTTCATGTAATAAGTGATACTGGCAACTATTATTTATTATTATGTCATCATTACGTAACTATGAATTGTTCAATTCAATAAATATATATAGCTGCCCGTGCGGCTTCGCCCGTATATTGCAAAGAACGCAGGCAAGCCCGCAGGACAAAATATAGCCTAGCCTATAACCATTCAGAAAGTCCATTCTTCTCGCAGGTGATTTTTAAAATCGGAGAAGCGGTTCGGGGGATTATCCATTACATACAACCTTACATTTTACAAAACAAAAATCTCACAGACTTTTCCTCTTTATAACGTTAGGGTTATTTTAGGGGTTAGTTTAGGGGTTGGAAGTTTTGTCAAGATATGCTGATTTGTACAATCAACACAAATAACACATTTAATCGTTAAATTTCGGGCTCGTTAAAGCCCTTTTAATTTTGAGTCTAATTTATCTTTCGGCTTTGTTTGTTTATGGTTGAGGGATGATATAAGCATATTGGGTTAGTTCTGTTAGGCTTACAAAAATGTAGTTGCACTGGTTACAGTCATATAAATAGTGCTCAATTGAATAGTGCACTAAATAACTATAGTAGATAGAATAAACAATTTGCATAAATATATTACGTAATACACTTCGATGAGAATTGTCATATCTGATACATATAGTTATTAGGTATGCTATATTTATAGGTTTTAAATGGTTGACTGGTAGAAAATGCTTCTTCTGCCATTAAGTCCGCCAATTGTATTTACATTTGTGCAGTAAAGTTTAAATAAATAAATAAATTTATTAAATATACGGAGATAGTTAGATTTGTGTCCCCGAATATTTATGTAAATATTTGTAAGAATCGTTAGTAAGTAAGTAAGTAAGTAAACGCAAACTTACATAAAACTACAATTTTCAACTTTCCAAGTCCTTCACAAACATTACAAATATCAGAAATAATAGCACAAAGCTCTTTGAAGATATTTCTGAAAGGAACATAAAAAGACAATAACAGATTCTAGTCAGGCACTGAAAATGAACCAGAAAGTCTTTTTTTAGGAAAATTGCAATCAATGTTAATGAGCGTAGGGGAATCGTCCATCTATCATCATCTAGTTAGAAAGTGCAATGTAATTAAGCTTCTGTGTTTTGTGTTTAAGGTTTGTTTTGCATTGTTGATGGTTAGCTGTAAAGGTGAAAGGTATCTGTTATTGTTAATTGGGAAGGGTCAAAAATAGTTGTGTTTTTGTGGAAGGGTTGGAGCCTAGATGTCAGGTTCAGAAATCAACATTATTGTTTGCGAATTAATTTGAAACCAACTTCGTTAAGAGTCCGCAGTAAGCTCGGCCGAATTTCACCTTCCCATACAAACGTAGTTACGCTCTCATTTTAAAACTACGTGTTGGATTGTGACGAAACTGCATATACAATGATAAGAGGTGTATGTCTGTAATTAGTTTATATGGTTCCAGTTTATAAAACAAACGAAATACAGCAAAAACAAGTTTTGTATGAAAAACTTAAATTCGCTATATATTTTTTACTATGGTATCTGAAGCTACATAAACTAATTACAGACATAAATATACCTCATGTCATTGTACATGCAAAGTTTTGTTACACTCCAACACGTAGTTTTAAAATGAGAGCGTAACTACGTTTGTATGGAGAATCGAGCTTACTGCGGACTGTTGACTATTTTTGAAACATATCAGCACCAAAAAGCAATCAAAATGCAGAAAGTATTAAGTTTATTTATTTATTTATATTTCCCATTGCTAGAAACTTACTGAATAGACAAGGATAACAGCGAAAATAGCCAATTAAATTTAGATTGGCAGCGGGCGGCCTGATTGTAACATCACATATTTTTAGATATTCAAAATGGATACAATCGCGCTGTCGGCTATATGTTAGCTGTCGCTAGTATTCACAATAATAACCAACTCGCTTTAGTTATCCAGTGTAGCGCTGACCTCAGTGTTGTTATGAAACTTGAGATCAAAATATACTAGACGCGAGTGATTTGGTGATTGGAAAGTGGTTGTTAATAGCACAGCTGTCGCCTCCTGGCAACGCTTTTAGACCCATTGAAAATATGGTAACCTAACTGAACTATTAAAAGATTGACGACGAAGTTAACTGAGTAGGCTTTTTGTCGACAGTCTAAAAATAAATAGATAGAATTAGCTAGTCTATTCATATGAGCCGTTGGATTCTGACGATTGTAATAGATTCAGAGACAAAGGTAAAATATATCGTTTTTATATATTAGACCTAAACCCAATGACACATTTTGTCCACTAAAACGAATGTCACAAAACAAGAAAAAAAAACATTTGAATCTTAAATATAATACTAGCCCATAATTAGCGGTAGATTTCGATGGTAATATTATTCAACAATGTTATTTTAGTTAATGGTGATAATAATCATTCTACAGCGCATTTTATTTTTAACAGTGAGAAGTGATCACATCTTCATAATGTGAAGTGTTTTGACTAGGCATCGGAGTTTTTGTCGCATGATAAGACTAATAGCAAGCTATGGAGTCGACATTTGGCATAAATGTAAACTCTTATTCATACTCATACTCATTTATTTAATTAGGTATTTTTTTATAATCAAGGACAACAACGTTGACGAGTTTAGAAACGATTATTTTATGTTATCTTTGGTAAATAAATATTACAGTAAAAAATAATTACCATTTTTATACTGAAAATTCATAAACAAACAAAAGATACATAAAAACACGTAAAAAATATGTTATAAAAAGAGGAGAATAATCTAATAGAAAAATATTTATGTAATTCGACTAAGATAATTATACACGTCCGACCGCTCTAAAGGCATTTTAAGATAAATTAAATAAATGAGTATGAGTGTGAATAAGTGTTTACATTTATTTATTTATTTATTTAGTAACATTTAGTAACATTTATACCTTAACAGCAAGGCCAAAGCGGTACAAACTTATGAATATGTAACATTAAGAAAAAGAAAAAGAAAAGCATAAACAACAACGACTCTTAAGTGTATTAAACTATAGTACTCGCAGGCATCTCGCATTCTGCCACCTTCCTGCATCCAATCATCAGTCGCGCGGTCGAACTCGCAAACAGATCACACTGTGGGTGCGCTTGGAGCACGGAGTTGAGGAACGCATTTATGGCAAATGTCGACTCCATAGCTTGCTATTAGTCTTACCGTGCGACAAAAACCTCCGATGCCTAGTTTTGACATTAAATGGGCCATTAAATTCTTAGAAAGATTGTAACAATACGGATTTCTAACGTGCCTGGAAGATGGCCCATATAGAAAGGGGTCGAACTTGACAAGAAACCCCACATTTAGGGATTTAAAACTCATAAATCGCATTTTTAAAGTGACCCACAAGACGTATACGTCTTATACTCGTATGTATACATACATAGCAACTAGTGACAGCAAATAGTTGATCCACCCAAATAACATTATTCTAGGAACGCACACCGTTTTTGAATTATAAGTGGGTCTTTCGTCGGGGATGCGGTCAGCGGCGGACGCCTTGCTTCTTAAGCGGAGCTTCTGACGCTGATTGCATTATTGACGACTGACCAAAGTACCGAACAACGTCGCTTTATAAGCAAACTTGACAATGGCGAATCATCTCAACTTAGATGGAAGCCATTTTTAGGGTTCCATAGTCAACAAGGAACCCCTATAGTTTCGCCATTTCCTTCAAAAATATTATGAGTTTTCTAAAACCATTTTTCAAATCAGTAATTCGTTTGCGAAATACTGGGCTTTAAAGCCCTAATTTTAGTACGAGTCATGGCTACTACTGGGGATGTGAAAAAATTCGTGGTAGTAGTACATATAATGAATTTAAAAGGAAAACTCTCACGAAAAATTAGGCATAAGTAGTTACCGAGTAATAGTCGACCAACTTAATGTGTAATTGAAAATGCCAATTTTCGTACAAATTCGGCCGACGCAACCGCACCGCACGTCGATGTAACTAAGACAGACAGGCAACTACAGAACCCTATACTGCGCGTGGCCCGGCACGCACTTGGCCGGTTTTTTAAAAGAATTATAAGTGAAAGTTGACAAAACTTTGCCTATCGCCATCAACCTAGTTTTTAATGAAACGAACGTGCATCCGTCACCCGGCTTTGTTTGAACTCCTCTATTTGTATAACAATGGGTCGACAATGCATATATAGGTCACATGTTCCGGAAACAAAAGTGTTGCGAATTCGTAGTCCGATTTTTCGCGTGTACAGATGTCGGATATTGTCGGCCGGATCGAAAAAATCATATTTTCTGGCGTGATCTTTGAAAAGCACTGGTAGGGTGTGTAGGGGATATAGACAAAGGCTATATTTATATACGTCTTTGCTAGCGTTCTTTATAATACGCGAACTAGTATATCATACATAGGATTGCATTTGACACTTTTTTTGTATTTGATGGAACACTGTATGTGGTAAAGACAGCAAAAATAACGACATAGACAGTTAAATGGCATCGACCATCAATTAAGAAGGAACCTTTTTTGTTAAATTTATCTCCGTATTAACGCATACATACCGAGTTCCCATAGGAGTCGAAGTAAAAACAATCATTCCGCAACTGACAACTCAATTCAAACGCTTATTCTAATAAAAACATAAGTACCTTCAAACACTTAAGTTGACAATTCTTAGGCCTGTTATAGAAAGTCATACTTACATTATTGTTCATCTTTTATTTTTTTGTTCTATTAACGGTTCCTAACAGCCTTAGCTCATGATTAATCTAACAAGCACTAACTAATAGATCCTTATTCTAAATACAAAAACTGAGAAATAGTAGAAAAACCTGCCAAGGTTATTTAAAGGCTCTATAAAAAAAAAAGTCGCAGGAGATATAATTTAAAAGATGACAACCTTAACACGCGCACCGTTGCCGGTAATTGAAAACTACCGATAATGACTTGTTTAAGTTGCCTTAAAAGGAACCTTAAACGCTTGTGGATAAAGTAGGTTTGTGTATGCGGGCGTTTCAGTTATTGGATATAAAACTATGATGAACAGGACAATAGGCGTATTTGAAGATAATGGTTGTCAGATTAAACCGAGACAAAGGCTTTGATGACAATTCTCGTATTAAATCTCCATTATACGAGTAGGGTATTCGGAATAAAATATTTTGTGTAGTATTTTTTTAAGACGTTTGCGTGTGGGTGTTTTAGAGGTTTTAATGAGAATCATCTTTTTACTAAACCACCTATATCCAAACTCGCTATAATCTATCACATATTTACTCAATGACGCAAAAACTGATTTGGATGAAATTTGGCACACGGACATTGAGGGGTAATCACGTAACGTATTGTACATGCGTTAGGTAGATCTAGGTAATGACATTTTTTTTTTTTTTTTTAAGGAACAGTTACAACTTACAAACTAAGCATAGGTATCTTATCATCACATGCGTTTACACAAAATTCATATTTGCAAGTTAACGACAACTGTCAACATCACTTACAAACATATCTATTTAAGGCACACGGATATACAATGTGAGATAATATTTACTGTAATACTACTGCTAAAATTTTAAAGGTATTGGACTATTAAAAGCTAAAGTTGCATTGGCTTTAAATATATGGAGGGGCACTGAAAATAAGTCGCATTTTGAGCAAATATCATTAAATGTGCGACACGTACGGATAGTGGGACAATTTGCAGATACGTTGTTATTGGCAAGAGGACAGGCAAATAATCGCGGATGGCGGACAGGTCTATTACTACATTTAAAATTAAATTCATTAATAATATCGGCATCTACTAGGAAATTTACAATTTTGAATAAGAGTGTAACATTTGCAAGTTTTCGCCTATTGTTTAAGGTATTAAGTTTGAAAAACTCTAGTCTAGCTTCATAATTGGGGAGAGATCTCTTATGGAAAAATGACAGTTAGATCTACCTAGCGTGCGTTCAAAACATTACCTCTGTACGAGCCATTTACAACATCTACATCCATATGTCCATGTAATATTATAAATGCGAAAATGTATCTGTCTGTCTGTCTGTCTGTCACCTTTTCACGCTTAAGCCGCTGAAACGATGTCGATATAGGATGGTTTTTATGCCGGAAATCACTCCCTAGCGAGTGAAATGGGGGTTGAAAGTTTGTACGGAGCTACGATATAAACGAGTTTCACGCAGACTGACTCACGGTCAGAAGATAGTACATGATTTCATGTCTATGTTATACTTTATGTATTGCAGAGAGACACTTTTAAGTCTGCTTCGCTTCAGAAAATAGGCCACTTCTGAAGGGAGTCGTAACAAGAAACTCTAAATCAAATCTACATACATTTAAATCCAATTCGCCGGATGTATCGGAAAATTGCGGAAGCGCTAAAGTTAGCGTGTATGTATTTATGTATGCAAATACTTGATTGTACATGAAACTAAATAACAACAGCCCAATACTAACAAGAGCATGCAAAATATAATAATAATATGTCCATTGGTGAGCTGATCTCTTTGACGACCTGCACGTCTAGCACACGACGGCCGCGACAGACTCTCTTTTTATCGCACTATACCTCTTATTCTAAGTGTTCTAAGAGACGGATAGTGCGAGAAAAATCGAGAGAGCTCGCGCGCCGTCGCGTGCTAGCCGTGCTGATAGCCTAGTGGGTAGTCACGCTGCCTACAAAGCTGAAGGTCCTTGGTTCGAATCCCGGTTAGGGCAAATATTTGTGTGATGAGCATGAATATTTGTTTCTGAGTCATGGATGTTTTCTATGTATTATATTAATATCTATTAAATATATCGTCGTCTAGTACCTATAACACAAGCCTTATTGAGCTTACCATGGGGCTTGTTCGATTTGTGTAAGATCGTCTCCTAATATTTATTTATTTATCTCTTTAAGAGATTTCTTCCAGCTAACCCTGAACCCCAATGGGCTGAAAGTTGGTTTTGGCAGATCCGAGCTGAGCTGATAGAGACAGAAGGTCATAGCAACTCCTAAACTGAATAACATAAACCCATCACGTATGGGCTCATTGGAACCCTCTCAATGAGTAGTTGAAATAATTTACTTTAAAAACAAAGTTTTCACCGACTTCAATTTAGTACTCCGCCAAGCCACGAGAACATTTCTTTTCCAATTTACCTCATGAACTGATTTCCGAGAGCAAATGCGTTGATTATTATAGAAAAAAACCCAATTGCTGTATGTGACCCGATAATATTTGAGGACTTCCGTCAATTCTACAAGGATCACCCTTGGCACTTCATTAGTTGCTATTTCAACGGAATCTTATCAGAATCTGTGATATACTTTTGTACTTTTAAGTATATAATTGAGGAATTCCATAAGTCATCTGTGGTCTTCATCATCAATTCCACTCCACCAATTTATGATTTCCGGATGTAAATACACGAGTTATAATAGAAAATACCAAAATCACTACACGCGTGCCTAATATAATTGAGGAGTTTCCTCAATTCCTCATGGATCCCATCATCCAATTGAATTTTCAAAAAAATGGGACCCACCTGGAAACATATACTTACCAACAAAAAAAAAATTATGAGTCGGCTCATCAATGACGGAGTTCTGCGGTAACAAACATTGAAAAAAATAAAAATAAAAATACAACCGAATTGAGAACCTCCTCCTTTTTTTTGAAGTCGGTTAAAAAGTATGTACCTATGTATGTATGTACTTAAATACTTTATTGTACACAATTCATCGGTAAAAATACAGACAAAATAGGTTAAGTAGGAACAAAAGCGTATCCCTGTAAGGGATCTCTTCCGCTTCCACTTCTTTTAAAAGTACAGTCTGCAATAAAAAAGTATAGTCAGAAATAAAAGCTTGTACCAAAATAATTATTCTTTTACTGTTTATAGTCACTATGAGCTCTAGAACACGCAAACCTATAATTATTATTTTTTATTTCGAAAAACTGAATCGACCAAGTTTATGTGATTATTGAACCTGCTCCCAAAATTTCTCGACACTTGGTTGAGAAACGCGACTCGTGGAGGAGAACAGCCGGACAGAAGTCATACGAAAGAATTATTGTCCAAGTTGAAACGAGGAACTTCTTCGCTCGTTCAATGAGCCTGTTAGTGTATTTATACCACTGCTATGCAATATTACGAGTTGAGCTTCATTTTATTAATAAATCTATTTATTTTCTAAAGTATATAACTTCAAGATGATAACTAACATTAACTAAATTTAATTAAATCTAAAAAAGGCCGGAGGATGCTGGCAGCATTTCCTCGCTGAATTGCAATTCTGATGCGCCAGCTCTTCGGTCAACAGTTACGTCAACCAGACGTTTCGCGATTTCCGCAAATAACTTTTGCGCACTGGGACCTCGCGGACCGAGGGTGTCGACACCAAATGGTACGAAGTTGTAGTTATTTGAAGCCTTAAACGCAGCATCTTATATATTGCCATACACTCACACATAAACGCTAGTCTGTCGATACGAAGTTAGAAATTAAAAATGCCTAACTTAATTGAGTCCGACAACTAGGTTCGTTTCATTTCCTAGCCCCAGAACCGGACATAAATGTCACGCAGAAGACTAATTGAAGATAATACAGAATGCTTCACTTAATTTCAATTACATTAGACACCCTTATCACGCCAAAATCCATCGTAACCCGACTGAGTTAAGCCCATTTTACCTTAACAGAACAAGTAATTTGATGAGAGAGGTTTCACTCAGGCATTTCATTTTGATATTCAATTGTATTTGAAAATAGCAAGTTAGGAGTTTGGGTAGATATATTTTTTAGACTTATTTAGACTGTTAATTTACTGTGACAGTATTAAGATGACGTTAAGGGCTGATTGTGGACCCTAAATATATTACATTCAATTCCACATTTTTAAAGTAGGATCGATTCTCTACGAGTAAATTCTGCCCAACGAACTCAGGCAAAAAATGCATACTCTTAGCATGAGGTAGTTAAGTAATTGGCTTGCGTTTTAGAGTTCCGTAGTCAAAAAGGAACCCTTATAGTTTTGCCATGTCCGTCTGTCCGTCTGCGGCGGCAAACTACAATTCGGCATGGTTATCAATCACGCCGACATAAAGCCCTAAATTTTCTTCGAGTCAAGTGTATATTTTGTTTGTTGCACTTTGATTTTATGGTTTAGATTGGTGTAGAAGACGTAATGTATAATCATATTTATTGACATATTCAAAATATGCAATTGGCTCGCCAAGTTATACTTGAGATCATTTGAGTTGGCCATATTGCACCATAGTAGTCCAATCAAAAAGTAGTTCTACCATCCTAGATAGAAGATTCAAATTCCAATGACAGTTTTATAAAAAATCGGCCACATAAAATAATCTCGACCATACTTACTATTTCTAAACGATTCGAACGGTCCTTTTAATATGTAGAATAAAATAGAGAAAGACATTAGCCGTTTGGCATGTCCTTGCATTTATTTCCTTGCTGAGCTTAAAGCATATACATGTCATGCGATGAAACAACAATATTTTCCTTCGTACTCAGCGGTGCGGTGTATTCTCG
This sequence comes from Epinotia bilunana, assembly GCA_947049275.1. Classification (NCBI taxonomy): domain Eukaryota; kingdom Metazoa; phylum Arthropoda; class Insecta; order Lepidoptera; family Tortricidae; genus Epinotia; species Epinotia bilunana. The sequence goes on along the minus strand of OX346275.1, from coordinate 6,705,954 downwards.
TCTCGTCCACACCATTTCGTATCGAATTATTTTAAAAACGGTCGGCTCATAGTTCATGATTGAAAACAAAAAATGTGTTAAAGAAACAAAAACATATAAACAGCCTTTACTCTTTTAATTCTATAAACGATATAATTCATATCACAATAAATAAAACATCTTTTTTCAACGTACTTAATGTACTGTAGTCTTACTTGTAATATTATCACATCAAGTGCATGTTTGTGTTTAAGCATATTTCATGAAAAAATAAGGGAAAGTATAGTTCAGAAATGGTACCTTTCAGAAATGGTTGAATACTTTTATCAAACCTTATATTCTACTCTTTTACCTACATGCTATTAATACCTAAATAATAGACAGCTTCTCAAAAATGCTCGGAAATGAAGACCTCTAAAATATATCTGCCTTACTCGGCAGGCAATCCCTTCCTTTGTTTGTAGTAATTAACGTACTATTCATTCCACAAGCAGTCGATAATAACAATATAAAATCTACATTTCTTCCAAATAATTGCATAGCTGTATTTTCCATACTCGGCCAGTTCCTGTCGCGTCGCTCCGTTTCGCCAAACATGTTTATTGCTACGGCGGCCCCGCAGGGAAGGGTCAGTTGCTGGCTTTTTGAGCTTGCTTTTTGTTTGTTAATGGCTTCACACTTTCTGTTGGCGGTCAGAGGAATTCTGAATGGGTTTTATCTCTTGTGAAACAGTAATGCTGCTGGATTTATGACGTGGTGTGTGGGGTTGAAAGTGAGGTGAAATAAAGAATGGTTTTTTTACCTGGGCTGTAAACTAGCTGTGCTAACAATGCAATTGAATTATAAAATTTGAACGATTCAATACGGCAATAAAATAATAACTGTACCATTGGTATTACTATTACTCAACTGCGATAAGATGGAAATTGAATAGTTGTTAGTTCACATAAACATATGTATTTATATGGGAGACAGTATTCGCCTTTCACCTTCAATCCGATTCCAATTGCGGTTGATCCTACTAATATTATAAATGCGAAAGTTTAGATGTTTGGATGTTTGGATGTTTGTTACTCAATCACGCTTAAACAGCTGAACCGAGTTGAATGAAATTTTGCACGAAGATAGTTTATAGCCTGGATTAAAATATAGGATAGTTTTTATCCCGGGTCCACGCGGACGAAGTCGCGGGCGGAAGCTAGTACTACATAAAGCAAGCATTGTTTCATAAACATCATATTTGGACCGTGCATTTGATCATGTCCCGGCGGTTTAAAAGTGATAAAAAAACAAACTAGGACAGTAATTCTGTCAGTAGGTATAACTACAAATTTGTTCTCTTTTTACAAATATGGAATAAAAACACCATTACATGATAATATATGGTAGCAGATATTATTATAATATAATATCGAAGATAATACGTTCTAAATACTTGTTCGATACAATAGTTGAATAACCGGTTAATTAAAAGTCCAAGAGTTTTTTGGAACCCCTGACATAATGGCCGAGTAAGCTAAATTTTATTAGATAATCTAATCTCGCAACAAAAAGCAACAATCTATCTTACTGTCATTTATTTTTATATGCATAATTTACTCGTGTCATTTAACATTTTTTACAATACAAATTTTGTAAAATAAAGTAACTCCCATTAGTATAATTATATTGGTATGTATGAATTTAAAATTCTAGTTTGAATTCTTGAACTGTCAACTTTGATGCTCCTTTGTTTCAACTAATCACAATTTGACGCTTTTAGAGTAGCAATATTGTCTAAAACATGTTATTACTGAAAGAAAACAGGTACGTTTACGACCTTTATACACCACCAGCAATCTGGAAACAAATGGCAACCACTAACAATAATTGCTTAACCTGCACCATTCAAACTTGGCCATCATAAAATAAAACCCAACACAATCAATGTGACCCTCCGACTACATTTTATCGCAGCGAAACGATTCCACCGATACGGGAACGACCCTCCAGGGACTTCACCCGTTTAATTCAAAAATGCACTAACAACCTACTAGTATCTTAAACTCTTGCTACCCTTTGATTTTGTCGAGTATTACCGAGCGATCATCACACTCGTGTACGAAATTGAACCCAGTTTTGAATGCAATTAGGTGGGTATTTGATTGATTGGGTGAATGAATCCAATTAATTTTTCTGGGGTGTAGGTGGGTTGGATTTACGAAGAGTTGTTCTGACGATTGTTCTGGCTCTGAATAAGCTGCTATCAGCACCGGCAGAGGTCTTATGCGGTTGTATATTCGATATACAGTGTTTTTTTTAAATGGGACAGTATGGGGAAATCCGAATCTAAAGGAGATAGAGGAAAAGTGTCCAAGGAGACATTAGGTGTTTTTTTATGTAAACAAATTTGGCTCGTTAAAATTTTTGGTCAAGCGTGAGTTGTTCTTAAAAAATTATAAAGTTGGTCAATTTTTTTTTTGACGCGGGTCGGCTCTGTTTCATGTAAGGATTATTTCATTCTATGGAAAGAAAAAAATCTGAACAGCAGAAGTTGGTCAAATTTAATGAAAACTAATCTTCATACAGTTGGTTTATTACTTGAGTAAATGTTAAATTTGACCAACTTCTGCTGTTCAGATTTTTTTCTTTCCATACAATGAAATAATCCTTACATGAAAAAGAGCCGACCCGCGTCAAAAAAAATTTACCAACTTTATAATTTTTTAAGAACAACTCACGCTTGACCAAAAATTTTAACGAGCCAAATTTGATTACATAAAAAAACACCTAATGTCTCCTTGGGCACTTTTCCTCTATCTCCTTTAGATTCGGATTTCCCCATACTGTCCCATTTAAAAAAAACACCCTGTATACCTATAACTATATCAATAGTCAAAGAGTATAAAAGATGAAAATTTCTCTGAGACGTAAAACCCCTTTATACAATTTAACATGCGTCTCAAATAGTTTGGTCAATTTATGAATTTACTTACGACTAGCTAACCACGCTGCTTTGTCTGCGTGTTATCCTACTAATATTATAAATGCGAAAGTTTGGATGTTTAGATGTTTGTTACTCAATCATGCTTAACCGATTTGGATGAAATTTTGACCGAAGATAGTTTATAGGCTGGATTAAAATATAGGATAGTTTTTATCCCGAGTCCATGAGATTAGACTACTTTAAAACTTACAAAGGTACAAACTTACATTAGATGGTAACAAATCCGACCGTTTCAAATGAAGTCCAGAGAACTTTTAGTCTTAATCCTTTAGCAATTAGGCTGCGGGTCACTCCACACTCGCCTAGCATTAATCATTTTAATTAAGTATTTATTTATTTCTGCCCATATTAAAGTACGGCTCGTTTTGTGCCTCGTCAGTCCCACTGTTTGTTCCCACGACGTTATTATGATCCACCCGTTTTGGGCAGTGTAGGGTTGATTCAGAGGCAACCGGGTTGAATTAAATATGTTTTTAAATACCCTCCCCTCCCTGTAACACCTCTGCTTGAACGTTCACACTTAAGCTTAAATCTGAATTGGTAACATGCAGACAGCCATATAGACACACCTTTACTGCAAGGAACCCGCCTGCGGATACCCTTTAGGATACCCGAATGCGCGTAGGCGTAGGCACCCACGCCTATTTATATTTATTTAAATGACAGTGTTAATGTAAAAAGGCAGTTGATAGGCTAAAAACCAGGATAGATGCCCCACTTTTTTAAATTGCAATCAACTATACCTCCGGGGCGACTATCCGGTTTTACCCATGTCCTGTTCGTTTGAAAAGTTATGCAATAACCCCACAGGTTACATTTCAGTTTGAAATTGTTTCTTAAGCTAAATAATAACAACCTCTACCCTTCGTTACTCTGCGCGGAGACGGTAGTGCATAGAACGCGTTGGTACGAATGTAATGGACTCTCCAAAGCGCCCAAACTTTACGCCTTTATAAGCTTATTACGGGGAAAGCTCGACGAACCTACACGATACAACTATGACTTTTAATAAAAGCTTTTATTAACTCTCGGTTCTACGAATTTAAATGAAATTGGCAAACGTGAGCTATGAAAACAGCTATAATTCGGAGCAATAAACTTGAGGTCTATTCGAGACATATTTTACAATTTTTTTTATACCACCGCGGTGGCAAACAAGCGCCTATGGACGCTTACAGAGATCCAAAATGTCGCACAAAAATTCCGGTAATACGGTAAATATAAATATTCCGTGCAGAAGTTCCAAAAAACTCATTGGTACGGGACAGAGCTCAGAGACGACGACACGACAACGAGCCGGGATTTTATTGAACCCACGACCGCCGCTTGTCATCCGCATACCAGAACCACTAGGCTACCGTAGCGCACGTGAACCTTATTAAAACCAAATTGGAATGCGTGACGAGTTATTAATCGACCCTCTTGAATAAACAAAACTAGTTAATAAAGTGCCTATGCAAACGAAATATATATTATAATAATAATAATGGCTAAAATAAATCGGAGTTTTACGAATTTAGACTCGGTGATTTAAAAAGTATAGCATTTAATAGAACCGATGGCCGTTGGGTCCAGAAGGTACTCGAGTGCGCACGTAGCGGCAGGCGCAGACCTCCAAGAAGGTGGAATGATGACCTCACCTGGTGAAGACCGCGGGAGTCTGATGCTGGATGCGGGTGGCGCAGGACCGGACACTTTGTCAAGCATTAGGGCGCCCAGCAGTAGACCTCTTTCGGCTGATATGATGATGGTGGCGTTGTTAATATTTAAGGTTCGCTTTCCATACAAAACGTCTTTTGAGATTCGCAGGCTAACGGCGTGATATTTTAAGAAACTTATGTAACAAACTTTCATAACTTGACTTTCCATTTGCGCGAAATTCCCCCTTTCCTAAAATAAACTTGTATGCACTAGAATAATTTGAGAAATGACTGAGACGTGATATTTTGGGAAAACTATTTTACTCAAATTGTTTTAGTTTTGATGGAAATATCTCTTACAATTTAACAATAAGTACAACCAATAGGGGCGATTGGTTGTATAGGTACTTACCTACTTTTTACAATTTATATGATATTGATGCACTTTAGAATATGTGTACAATGTGCGAGAGTTTAAAGTACCTATTAATTTCTACCATTATTATTCTATATGTGCTCCGAGATATTGCTTTGCACAACAAAAACATATTTTCATGATTTACGGGCAATTTGCAATTACATAGTTATTACATTTATCAAGAGTATCTCAACTTAATCGGGGTCTTTGAAGAAAATTGAATGAGCTTGCTTAATAAATTAGATAAGTAGCTATTAAAGGAAAAATAAACCGATATCGAAAAGATACTAAACTTAAATGATAACAATTTTTAAAAAAATCTTACTACTCAAAGTATCCTACTAGATACGTGTAGAAATTGCCCCGAGAAATTCAGCCTTGATGAATTAAAATGTAGCACATATGAAGACTTTAATAAAGAGCGCAAATTAACTTTTAATATGATATTTACAAGCTAAATTAATTAAAACGTGATTGATTATAATTACAGAAGCGAACAATGTAACGTTATACTAAAGTGATAATTTTCTAATATAATATTATAATTGCCTAACAGGCTAGACGTGGATGATATATCCCCTTGTTAAGTATTTTATGGCGTCGTAATTTAAAGTTTTTTGTCATTTCCCTTCTTAGGAACCATTTGCTGTGTGCTACCTTGAGATTTTATCACTGATTTATGGCTAGTTATATTATTTACAAGAGCGTGTTATCGCCGCCGTTTGGCTTTTATTCTACCTACCTACCTATATATGTAAATAGATAGGTACGTCGAGTACCCGAATACCTATACAGAGAACCTTTCAAAAATATCTACACATGTGTCTTATGTCAGAGAAGATATTTTTGATAGGTTGCCTGTGTAGATATTGGACAACTCGACTGTACAGTACATATCAATATTTTTATTTTGAATAATAGGAAATGCATAATAATGCGGTATTTGTAGACTTTTCTGGGAATTGGGTTAAAATTTATGTACTAAATTATAAATCTAAAGCGCAAAATAAATAAATAATTAATTAAACAATTAATTATTAGTGGACAATCTTACACAAATCGACCTAGTCCCAAATTAAGCAAAGCTAGACGACGATAAACATACTTATATAGATAAATAAATACTTAAATACATAGAAAACATCCATGACTCAGGAACAAATATTCGTGCTCATCACACAAATGAATGCCCTTATCGGGATTCGAACCCAGGACCTCTTGCTTCGTAGACAGGGTTCACTACCAACTAGGCTGAAGCGGTCGTCCAATTAAAAATATATAAGTCTCTAAAACACATGTTGATGATGTGTATCAATTTTCAATAGTATCATGTATTACGATGTAACTATTGTTAATTTGAAAAACTATATTTAACCAAAAAACTGTATTTTCACTTCACAAAAAAAACGCCTTTAATAATTTCCCGTTGCACTAAAGAACATCATAAGCATATACCCGTCCCAAATGGTCCAAAGCCAGACCACCCGTGCTCGGGAATTAATAGAGTCTTAAGGTACGTCATATTGTAACTCATTAGTGGAGGTTTTAATTTATGGCCAGGACAGTTCTTTCTGGCTGGGAGGGAGGCGGTGTGGATGCGGCATTTTATCCTCCTTTGTCGTCTGGTTGCAGCCGGACGGGGTTTGGGTGGATTAACTATGAAAGACTATCAACTTGACAGATAAAAGGCGTTAGATTAATCAATTTGGTCTATTCTACACTTCTGTAAAGCTTGTAAACCTTAAAAAAATATTCACATCGTATATCATTTTTTTAATACTCATTAATATTAGTAACAAAACTTTTATTACAAAAAAATCCCACGTGTATTTTGTCTGTAATGACACTAATTCTACGGTATTTTTTTCCTTTAAAACGTAAGTTTAACCTGTAAGGTTTAATTGACCATACTAAAAAAATCCTGTGTTATTTATATATTTTCGAAGGCAACGCATGCACTTGTATACCACATCTATTAACTTCGTGCATCCCGTTTAAGCACACATATTTCATATTGAGCGATCAATCTTGCGCCCACGCCGGGATTTACGCGGCGCTTTTCATTTTTATTCAAATTTTAATGTTCGCTCTGATGAGTATATTTTGTCGCGCGGTTTTTTTTTGAACTGCGCTCGCTGTTATTGTTTGTGGATTACTTCTAGTTTGGTGTTGTAAAATTATAGTGTCCATGCTCTTATTTAATTAATTACAATCATTATCTTGTAGTGTCAAATAAAGAGACGCAATTTATTGCGAGATGGAACTAACAATCACTTAATTAATTGTGAACGTAATAGTTGATTTAATAAAAAGCAGACACAAGACATATTTGTAAATTTTTGAGTAAAACTTATTCGTTTAGAGGTCTATACAGCGGTCATTTTAATACATAATAACTTTCATAATGACACAATATTACAACTGGCGATGTAATCCGCGCCATAATAGACCTGCTTCAAATAAATAGAGTATCATTCCGCTTTAATTACAGAATGGGGGCCCAAAGCACCAGATAATATTAATCTGTACAAAAAATTTGCATTCCTATCGCCATTTCAGGAGCAATTTTAATCGTCCCTCATCAAGCATAGCTCCGCGTAACCACGCGGTTTTACGGACGCCATTTTGAATTAATTTCACGGCAAACAAAATGGCCGCTCCGAACAATAAAAAAATTATTAATCTCGAAAGAGATCTCGCGGTGTTAGAAAACCTCAATTATAATATTCATTTGAATTTCTCTTCTTAATAGCCATATTATTACGTTTATTATAATCGTGGAAGGACGTGTTTAGGTGTCCGTTTATGGTGAAACGATTACTTCGGGCCGGTCGTTATTGTTTTCAATCATCTGCGCTTTATTATACTCTTGAGACTCAGAAATAGGTCGGCAGGTGTAATTCGGTAGTTACGGGAACACGAAGTTACGAAGTGGATTCTAGATGGCGCTGACGCTGTTTGCCCCCAATGCCATTGTTGTGATTGGTCAATTTAGCCGCCATCTTGTTATATTGACGCTTTCCTATTGGCCAGGTTTAGTCAATAAATCGAATTAGTACTATGATTCACTCTAAAAGCACACAGTAGTCACGCAGCGACACGTCGTCTGCTGCTGCTGTCTCCGATCGAGTTCCAACTTATACCTTTAGGCTTGTCTTTAGGTTTGTCTACCTACTAGAAGGAGATATATTTGATTCTAAAGCTGGTTTTCCACCAGAGAGGCGGGACGAGACGAGGCGAGACGAGAATTGAAATTCTTATGGGACTTACTACCTATTTGCACTGAGGACGCGTGCGCGCGGTGGAAATAGGTAGTAAGTCCCATACTCTTTTCACGGCTCTTTTTCTTTTCTCGATTTCAATTCTCGCATCGTCTCGTCTCGTCTCGCCCCTCCGGTGGAAAACCAGCTTGAGACTGAAAGAAATATTCTTGCTCATCATAAATATTTGCCCTCATTGAAAATTTAAAACCAGGGGGCCGATTTTTGACTTTCGAGCGCTCGAAAATGAATTTAAAGTTAATGCTATTGTAGTGTCATAATCACAGGCACTTACTTTCTACCGATAGAATTGAATACGATTGGTCAATACCGCACGTTTTTAAATTTTCTATCGTCATGGCAAAATAGCATTTCATAATTTTTTACAGTTCTCGTGTGAAAGAGTCGAGCGCTCGAAAGTCAAAAATCGGTCCCCAGGACCGTCGTCAGAGCGTCATCACCTTACAGCTAAACCGATCGTAAACAATGTAACAGTTTAAGGGCGGGTTGCACCAACTTACGAGTACAGACATTCCATAGAAACTTGACTAACTTTGCATACGCATTACGATTTTAACGAACACCGCTTACGAATCAGTCGGGTTGACGCAGTGCAAACATGAGACTGAAATCTATCAATAATTTGATAATGTTGAGATTATTAGCGCATTCAGCTTTAATGTCAACATTGAACAAAGACCTGTTTTATGCCCTGTAAAATGATTTTACATGCAAACAATGCAACCACACAAGCAAACATAAAAATCGCTTTATAGCTGCGAACAAATCTCGCGAAATATGATCTGCGTTGCTAACGAATGCCGTTTATAAAAATATCATAATAAATACACTTAACGCGCCAGTGTCAAAGCTTACATTGCAATATAGTGAATTTTACATACTCCGTTTTAGTTTTAAATATAAAACATATCAGTTTCGAAACGACGTGAAATGCGATTCGAATAAAGGATGTATGTTTATATGTAAGTTTTTTTCTACAAGTCGTCGCTATTTTATGATTTATGAAATAAAATATTGAATAACAGTTATTAGCAATAAGGCTTACAAATAAAACAATGGCGATTATATGTGAAAAAAAATTTGACGATAAAAGCCACAATAGGAAGGTAGGGTCGTTGCGCCGGTTAGCGACCACTTAGTTTAATGAGCCGGTTAGGGGCCACTCAGGTGAGCTGGTGAACTGAACGGATGTTTGACCGTTTTTATATATATATATCTATTCAATAACTAATATATTTTTTCACAGACTAAATAAATAAATATTAGGGGACAATATTACACAAATCGACCTAGTCCCATAGTAAGCTCAGTAAGGCTTGTGTTATGGGTACTAGACGACGATATATATATATATATATAATAGATATAAATACCTAAATGCATAGAAAATCATGGAACTCAGAAGCAAATATTCATGGTCGTTCTACAAATATTTGCCCTTACCGGGGAAATGTGTAGGGTTTGTAGAAATGCAATTTTTCTTTTAATAAAATCTGAGGTGGTCGCGTAACCGGCACAACGACCCTATAGTGTAAACATATAAACTTCAACTCCCCATTTCACCATTGGAGGGTTGCCTGATATGTAAAAAAATCCGGGATTCAAATTATCCCAATATCAAATGCATCGAAACGAACAGATCAGCTGTTTTGGCGTAAAAGACAGTTAAAAAACTGGCCAAGCGCGAGTCGGACTCGCGTACGAAGCGTTCCGTACCATTATCTGTAAAAACGGCAAAAAAATCACGTTTGTTGTATGGGGGCCCCCTTAAATCCACGACCACCACCACCATGCCATGACCACGTATCCAGTTTCCGCTCTCAACTCAAGTGGCTTTCTATCCGATCCAGACGTAACTCTCACATTCTCGCCCACCTTTATAAATAATATATATATATATATATATATATATATTTTTTCAGACAATTACAGTCCATAGTTGTTAGTAGTAAATTACAGGCTGTTATATACAGTACCTACACTAAACTACATAAATGAAATTACACTTTAATACAAAAAAATGCAAATTATTGTGGTATATGGAATTCTTTTTAACCCTTTAACTCCTCGCTACCTCAAGGAACGCTTTAAATTTCTTTCCTCTGCTAGGTCTGCTCAGAAGTTGCTTCTGAGTGTTCCCCCATAAAACTCTAAATTTTACAACAATTCTTTTACTTTCCGAGCTGTTCGACTGTGGAATTCTTTGCCTATTGAAATTAAACGTGCTGTCTCTTCCCATTTTAAAACTAGACATAAGGATTACTATTTTTCTCTTCCGTAACTAGTTATTCCTACTTGGTGTGTGCTGTTTGTTTTCGACTGTAAGTGATACTGTTTCTATGACATTTAGTTATTGTATGTGTATGTAGGTGTATATATATATATATATATATATATATCTTTCTTATAGTTCAGTTGTTTATATTCTGTTTTTCTGTTTTCACCAAATCATCTTTTTTTGCATCGTCTCCACCACCCAAAGGTTGCCTGGAAGAGATCGCTTTTTAGCGATAAGACCGCCTGTTGTCTACCATTGTTTATGTTTAGTTTACCTCTTTTTTTCTATTGTCTACTATGTCTGGTGAGCAATAAAGGATATTTGTCTTGTATATTTGTATTCTAAATATTTGTTTTATTCAGTTTTTTAGTATTTATTGTTATAGCGGTAACAGAAATACATCATCTGTGAAAATGTCAACTGTCTAACTATCACGATTCATTAGATACAACCTGGTAACAGACGGACAGATATACAGACAGATCAGAGAGGTCGGGACCTCTACCGGGGTACGGAACCCTAAAAAGAACCAGAGTTACTTTCACACTTTAATAAGTAATATCAGACTTATAATAAGGTTCCTTGTGTTTATGTACTGAATATATATGTCTCTTGTTCAGTATTTGTAGTTAGAATGTACATAGTTATCATATTGGTATTCATGGTAACTGCTAAATGAAAATGTAACTTAAGTTAGTAATAATAACGCACAGTGCTCTAACGAGCTTCCTGGCTAACTTGCGTTTAGTAGCTAATATTAATAATCACTTAGTGTGATCACTAAATGAATGTTTGATTTATTTTTTTAGTATTAACCACGACTACCACCATCTGGTACAGGTATTAACTATATTGTACATAAAAGAGTATGTAAGACATAATTTACTTCAAAACAATGTTTTAACCGACTTCAATTTAGTACTCCGCCAAGCCACGAGAAAATTTCCACATCTATTTTCCTATTTACCACATGAACTGATTTCCGAGAGCAAATGCGTTGATTATTAGGGAAAAAACTTAATCGCTGTATGTGGCCCGATAATATTTGAGGACTTCCATCGATTCCACAAGGATCACCTTTGGCACTTCATTAGTTGCTATTTCAACGGAATCTTATCAGAATCTGTGACGTACATTTGTACTTTTAAGTACATAATTGAGGAATTCCATAAGTCATCTGTGATCTTCATCATCAATTCCACTCCACCAAATTTATGATTACCGGGTGTAAATACACTAGTTAAAATATAAAATACCAAAATCAATACACGCGTGCCTAATATAATTGAAAAGTTCCCTCAATTCCTCATGGATCCCATCATCCAATTGAATTTTTGAAAAAAATGGGACCGACCTTGAGGCATATACATACAAACAAAATTTTTTTTACGAATCGGCTCATCAATGACGGAGTTCTGAGGTAACAAACATTGAAAATAATTAAAAAAATATATATATACAACCGAATTGAGAACCTCCTCCTTTTTTTTTAAAGTCGGTTAAAAATGGCGCACTCTCTCGTCTCGCACTCTCGTGTCGGAGGCCAAGATTCATTTTTGATCGCTGAGCCAACGGAGTAAGTTGTAAAAGTAGTAGTAAGACACTGAAAACTGTACTAGCGCGAACTTATCCCGAAAAGGAATCTCTTCTCGCTAACCTTCTTAAAAGCTAAAGCCGTTTACATGATTTGTGTTATATTTTATTACGTCTACCTATATAAAATTGCTGATACACAAGTGAAAAGAAATTCAATTGAAAAAGGTGGTGCTCTTGATGTAAACACAATAAAAACCTGAAACTACATGAAGGTACTTGTCACATGCAATCTTAAATCAAAACAATAGCGGAGAACAATAGGTGTCAACTATAAGGCATTAAAGTGTCGAGCATTGAGACGTATACCTCGTTATTCTTTTCAAATCTTAAGTTCATTCTAGAAGGTCACGTACATAAGGCCAAGCGCGCACTACGATTTATTGTCGTGCGATATTCGCGTCGCAAAAATGCAATGTATGAGTTTATATGTCAGTGCGCGCATATGGCATGTGCGTGCACTGTCATATAAACTCATACGTTGCTCTTTTGCGACGCGGTTATTGCATATCGTAGTGAGCGCTTGGCCTAAGGAGGATAAATGAATCTATCATTTCAAATATGTTTCTGTCAGAAATTGAATTTTTATTGCCAACTGTAGTTTTATATACCATGATCAACTTCTCGTTGATACGATTCTAACGAGCCCAAACTCAACGGGATTACGTTTGTTAGGTCCTGAATTACCATGGCCATCATCAGATCAGCTCGATGGTACCATAATGTGGAATTGTCATCCAAACTATACCTAAACCCAAAATTTTAGCTCAATCGGTTCAAGACATCTGCTTCAAGAGTGAGTTGCAAGAACCCACCCGAACAAACATATTACATACATTGCAAGTTAACTAAAAGCTGTAATAAAGGTTCGGCAACGCGCTTGTGTTTATTCTGGAGTAGCAAGCATTCATAGGCTACATTGTCTGCTAAGCACCAGGCAAAATGCCCTAACTTGTTTGCCATCTATAAAAAACAGACCGGGTTGCACTCCGGGAGTGCCGGCAGTTGTGCATTTTTGATGTTTTGGAATGGTTAGGGAAAAATTTTGCACGAATTGTTTTTTTTATATATTACATAAAAAATTTAACACTTTAGAACTATTACAATTATTTAACACTAGCTTCCGCCCTCGACTTCGTCCGCGTGGACCCGGGATAAAAACTGTCCTATATTTTAATCCAGGCTATAAACTATCTTCGTGCAAAATTTCATTCAAATCGGTTCAGCCGTTTAAGCGTGATTGAGTAACAAACATCCAAACATCTAAACTTTCGCATTTATAATATTAGTAGGATTAAAAAGTTTATCTCTCAGAAAAATCAACTTCCATCCATATATCTGACGTCTTACGTCTTACGAATCTGACGGTCACGTGACCTGACGCGAGTTTAAAAAAAATTACCCATCACAAAAAGTGCACAGCGCCGCTAAATAAGTTTCCACTTCAAAAAGTACGGTCCTACTAATATTACGAGTATAAATGCGAAAGTTTGGATGTTTAGATGTTTGGATGTTGGTTACTCAATCACGCTTAAACGGCTCAACCGATTTAGATGCAATTTTGCACGGAGATAGTTTATAGCCGGCATTAAAATTATATAATAGTTTTTATCCCGGGTCCACGCAGACGAAGTCGCGGGCGGAAGCTAGTATTTAAATAAACTATTATGCCTAAAAGAAGCACCAAGTACCTTGAGACCGCATACAATTCTAAAGAATATGCCCGATATAAAGTGTTTCAATTGTTATAACATATTTTAAAGACAATCAGTGTCATGCACACTGGCGGAGCTCTCGGCTAAATATTTAACGTTACCTTCTTTGTACATGTTCTTTGTATGTGGCACGAGAGTATGGCGGATCCTGGGAAACCACCATTTCATCAGCCATAGTCCGACCACTGCTGAACGTAGGCCTCCAACGTTACCCTCCTAGCGTGTTCCTGGTAGGTAGTACCCAGTATAAGCCCGGGGTCCGCTTTGGCATCGAATCCCAAGATTTGGCGTCGGCATGAAAGTGACCGCCATCTAAACTTCCCTACCCTTACCCTAAGGTAAATCTAGACCTTATTGGGATTTGATCGGTTTCCTCACGTTGTTTTCCTTCACCGAAAAGACACTTATAAATATTTAATGATTTAATTGTAATAATAGTTATTTACGATACAAGTGCCAAAAATAGGAAATTCGCAACGAATGGTGATAAATTAAAACACGACCGAAAGGAGGGTTTTAAATCGACACGAGTTGCCAATTACCTATTCGCACGTGTATCGTACAACGTTTTACTGTACATATGGCTCATTAAAGTTTCGACATATGCACGAAAAGTGCTCTTTTCCGCACTAGTGCGGGAAAGTAGCACCATATGTACTGTAAATATATAAACGTTTCATGCTATAAAAATAATAAGTCCACATTGATCCCGAGCCACGTGATAGACAGGTTAACTTATACAGATCTTCTGGACGCCTCGAGTACAAGTGGGTAACACTCCATTCAAAGGATTAATTAAATACATAATCACAAGTATCGCAAGGCAAGTTACGCAAGTATCTTTCTGATAAGCGCGTAGGATAGTTGTCAACATAGTATTTTTCACTAGGTACAAAAGGTAGTAATATGTATATATATTAGTGTATATTATTTTCTATATGTGTATGTTTTTTTTTCAGTATGTATTTGATAGAAGTTTATCTTGGATTAAGTTTTCATTTAAATTTAAATGCCTGCACCAAATGTTTCTGTTTTGCCCAATGGTTGACTGGTAGAGAATACCTTATGGCATTAAGACCGCCATTTGTACTATATCTTGTATTGTGCAATAAAGTTTAAATAAATAAATAAATAATCTCCGTAATCCTAGTGACGTTCAATTTCCCATTTTTAATGTAAAATACTAAACTAAGTTAATTGTAAATGGAAACTGACACCGTCAAAGCCAGGATGTCGTTTATGACTTGGACCTCTTATAAAGCATTCATGCGGCAACCAAGCTATTTGTAACTATGTCGTTGAACCTACAATAAAGTAAAACGCCAGTTTACATTCTTCATTTATTACATTTCGCGGTAAGGTGGTTTAAAAAATGCATTTGTCTTGGAATAAATAACGGCTTCATGATTTTACTTGTTCAGTTCCATAATTATAGATGGCGACGTATTCTTGTGTTCTGATTCTGTCTGTTTGATTGAGGTCAGCTGGGGGTAGGGTATACCCTACCCCCAGCTGACCTCAATCAAACAGACATATAGCCTTCCGAATCGCTAAACTTAAGTGGCAGTGGGCGGGGCACATAGCACGTAGAACCGATGGCCGTTGGGGCGAAAAGGTTCTCGAGTGGCAACCACGCACCGTAGGGCGCGGCGTGGGTAGGCCCCCGCAAGGTGGACTGATGACCTGGTAATGGTTGCTGGAGTCCGCTGGATGCGGGTGGCGCAGGACCGGTCACTTTGGCACTCTTTGGGGGAGGCCTATGTCCAGCAGTGGACGTCTTTCGGCTGATATGATGATGGTGATGATGATAGTGAGGGTAGGGTGTTGATTGTTGCAGGAAGTCTGTGTTCGGTATACTCTGTTGTGTACCTACTTTACCGAAAGCGATGTCACATAGATTTCCTTACTTGCCCGTATACTGTCAGTGTTATATTTGTATCACATCATCATCATCATATCAGTCGAAAGACGTCCACTGCTGGACAAAGGCCTCCCCCAAAGAGTGCCAAAATGACCGGTCCTGCGCCACCCGCTGCCAGCGGACTCCCGCAACCTTTGCCAGGTCATCAGTCCACCTTGTGGGGGCCTACCCACGCTGCGCCTTCCGGTGCCACTCGAAAACCTTTCCGCCCCGACGGCCATCGGTATTGCGACAGAACACAACAACAATAAATAATTACAGGAACAGGTAGCATTACAAAGGCGATCTTCCCTATGAGGATTACATTTACGCAGTAATATTATATTCCTACTGCGTGGACGCGGCGCGGTTTGCATGCAGTGCCGCAGCTTAATATTGTCGGTGTCAGCACATGAGAATATTGCCGTGAAATTAGGCTCGGCTGTTTTAAATGGCTGTCGTAATGTGCGTCCGTTAAAATCTTATTGTATGGGAAGCGTCACAGTTCACTATTAGATGACAGCTACCGGCGCCATATTTGAGCGTTTCTCAAAAAAAATGCCACTATTATTAATTGTACTTCTAGGAATTTTATGTTAAATATTTCCACTCAGAATCAGGAGCTCTTTCGACCCTGGTAGGACAAAAAACTGTCCCAAAGATATTCTTCCTATTGTGTTACCAGTTACCATACACTTTGTATGGTGGTAACACAATAGGAAAGTTCAAAAATGTATGAACATTTTGGGACACTTTTTTTCTCCTATTGGGATGGAAAGCCATCGTGATTTTGAGTAGAAATAACATAAAAGTTGCAGAAAATCTCCGAAAAAATGTAGTGGCATTTTTTTTGAGAAACGCTCATTTAACGTTTACCGGCCTGTAAAGTGTGGTCGGCGCAACTCGCCCTAACTGTGAAATTGCTTAACATGTTGTTTTACCTACTACACGACAACTGTTAGTGTCATTAAAGTTAAACGGTCGTTAAAACATTAATTATAGCTCCCGTTAGGACACTAGCATTTCCTGGTTCACGTTTATACAAACAACATGGGACTTAAAACACTTCCTTTATTTAATTTCACGCAATCTGTTTATGGTTGACTAGCTGGCCCGCTTATTGCAGAGAATGCAGGCAAACCCGCGGGATAAAATATAGCCTATTAGCTTATGCCCGCGACACCGTCCGCGTGGAACTCGTTTGTACTCGTTTGTTTCACCCTCTTAGGGGATGATTTCTGGGATAAATTCAACGTATCTCCATACTAAATTTCATCTCAATCGGGTCAGCGGCTTAAGCGTGAAGAGGTAACAGACAGACAGACACACTTTCGCATTCATAATATTAGTATGGATAACCATCCAGAAAGTCCGTTCTACACGCAGGTGTAAGAATTTTTGAAATAGTATTGGCGGTTCCGGAGATTACCCATAACATGCAAACTTACGTTTTACAAAGCTACAATCTCACAGACTTTTTTTCCTTTTTATAATATTTGTATAGATAGACTTCAGCCAGCGTGGCTTAGAAAGCCGCGAGATAACATAATCTTTATCCACTCTAAAGGTCCATTTTACGAGTATATATAATATACCGATGAAAGAATTAATAATAATAATAATTAAACGGTTCAACTCACTTATTATATGTCACTACGGGCGACATGTTTCGAACTCTTCGGGTGTTCTTCTTCTGGACGAGTGTTTGCGCGGCGGTGTCGCTTGAATCACTGCCCGCGCCCGTTCCGAGAGAGGTTAGTTGAACCGTGTAATTATTAGTATTATTTCAACATGTCCACGAAAGTTTAAATTCGATAAAAGATTTTTTTAAATCGGAGGTGTTGATCCGAAGATTACCCCCTACATACACACTTGCAAAGCAAAAACCTTACACATATTTCCTCTTTATCATATTAGTACAGTCTAGTGGCCCTGTGAGCTGTAGAACTCACGAGCCTGTCTTTAAAGGAAAAATATATCGAATAACTGAATCGACAAAAAAACTATATATCTATTGAACCTGCTCACAAAATTTCACAAGAATCTGTTGAGAAATGCGACTTTTAGAGGAGAACAGCCGGTCAGCCGGACATACGAAGGAGCTTTGGCCCTAGCTGAAGCAGGAAACTCCGTTCGCTTCGCTCGCTTGTTCAATAAGCCAAGCTGTATCAGCTGTCATAATCGAGCTTAACTTCCTAACAGGACAAAAGTTAAATCAACACCATATTAAAGGAACTTTTGAACTAAGATCGCCGAGGCACGAAATTTCCACACAAGTCAAGTACACACTACAATTGTCTAGACAATTAATAAACAATCAGTTTGTGTTTGTCTGTATGCTCGTCTAATGAGCGTTACATTTTGAAATACCTCGAGCACCGGATACTTGGGTTACAAAGTAGTGATGTGTTGTGTTACTTGTGGTTGCCTAGAACAGGTATTTTGTACCCTAACCCTTACTCAGTATTCGAGGGAGCCTTTTGTGAACAGTATTTACGAGTATTGCCACGTTCATGTATGAGGAAACTACAAAAAAAAAAAAATTGCAACTATAAACATAGGTACATAATAGTTGAGGCCCCGGCTTTCAAAGTAGGTTTCCCTGTATCTCAAAAGCCGGTTCCTTCCTTGATACAGGCATTATAATTTATAATAGTTACAACATTCATTTGTACGAGACAGGTTTTTTATTTTTTTTAGTATCGTGTTTCTTTCGTCAGTTATTTGTATTTTCAATGGCGGATACCCGAGTAGATACTTGCGTAGCAAAAACCGAGACGTTACTAATAAAACAACTGACTTTTTGTGTTCTAAATAAACTTAAAAACCAACATGTTCTTTGAATGAAATAGAGAATAATATCGCCAAATTCAAAGTCTCAAATAACATTGTACCTACTTATACTACGATACGATAAAAGGCATCTTGAAAAATTTGCATGCTTCTATGCGGCCTATTTAAATAACATACATATTTTGCTTACAATTATCTGTGTTTTATCTTTTAGACAAGCACAAGTACCGAGTTTGAATATTCCTAGTACCCGACGTCTATTTAATTTACACGTCATAATCTCATTAATCAAATACTTATCTATTACAAAGTATTTCCATACTAATGAACTATTCATACTACACAAGTACCGAGTACGAAAACTCGTCTAACAATCCCATCACTATCGTCTGATTGCGGACTTCCGCAGCCTGACGATTTAATTGGAATAACTACAGAACTATATCATTTAAAGGGAATGGATACTAGAACTATCATACACTCGAGATTTCGTTTTGCAATGGAAACGGGATGCAACGGGTGCATTCGTCAGGCCAAGAGGCATGCACTTTTTCTTGTATTTTGCACAGTGTCAGGAAATAGCAAAGGAATTGTCTCTTCCTGTGTCCGCAACTGTGCGGCAACGCGCATGTTACTCCACAGGAGTTGCAGGTGTCCATAGGCTGCATTGTCCGCTTACCAACGTGCGGGCCGCTGCCCACCATCGTAGTATAAAAAAAACATAAGCATTAATAAGTACCTCATGACTCATCACTTATTTAAGAGCTGGAGTAATGGCCATTTAGTTTCCTTGTCTGCCAATGACTATATTTTTTTATCGTATGGCTGATTATATATCTCTACTTCAAAGATTTACAGTTTTTAAGTACGCTACCGCGTCTTCGGTTAAAGTTTTAAAATCCTATAACCAAACACGAACAATTCACTACTAACTTATCCAACAAAATACCTGCTATAATTACTACTGTACCACCGTATTTCACTGCAATATCTACCAAATACTAAATCAAACGTGAGATAACTTCTCATTTAGACAAAGAGCCTCAGAAAAAGCGAGTCATGGTATAAATTGTAGGGAATAGCACAAGTATTGGGCCGTTACTTTCAGCTTATGATTTAGTGCCGTGGAATGGATAAAATGGCTTTGGATGCCGTAAAGCCTTCGACATACCAACAGCGCTTGAATCAAGAACGTATTTTGCGCTGTCAATGGGCGTTAATTCTGGCAGTTTAGGGTCGGCAGCGCATGTGACAACGCTGGAGTTCCAAGCGTCTTTAGGCTAAAGCAGCGACCGGCATTAGTATGTACAGCATTTTACCTGATAAAGTCTCACAAAGTATTAACAAGTGCGGCCCGCTTCCATTTTGTTAGCTACTGTGTGGCCCTTGGCTGCTAGAAGGTTGTCTACTGGGCCAGTACGACCGCTTACCATCAGGCAGACAGGTGGTAAGCTTGTTTGCCACCAACGTGGCATAAAAAGGCAATGAACGTAGAACGTGTATGAAATTATTCAAGGAGTTAAAAGGTCACCAATGGACCTGGTGTCCAGATTTACTTGAAACAAAATAACTAGAAGGCGGCCCAAACATCGATCGCACGGAGCCGATACCCATCGTTAAGCACAGCACAACACACACACACACAACATAATTTAGACATAGTGATTTCTCGAATGTAGACCACACGGCTTGGAAAACGTAGTGTTGGACGCCCTCCGGCCAGATGGACCGATGACTTGAAGAGGGTAGCTGGTGCGCTGGTAGTAACTGGATGGCGAAAACGGGAGAGCGAAAAAGGGCCTACGTCCAGCAGTGGACTGCAATGGACTGATGTATATATTGTACGACATAATTTAGAAGGTGCAAAGTCTTACACTATACAACGTAAGAGCAAATGAAATATTAGCAATGTTCTGCGCATTTCTGATTCCTCGTGGCGACCGCACTGCGTTCGGTGTGTCGAAGGCTTTGGCGGGTGATGTAACGTGTGCTCACGCCTTGTCTTGTGGTTGGAGTGCAGAGGAAACTATATACTTTCATACATACATACGCAGTATACTCACGCCTGTTTTCCCAAGAGGAGTAGGTAGTATTACCAACGCCACCAGTATACTCTTTCTTGTAACTAGAAACCCCGCGGCTGAAAAAGACCAATTTTGCATCAAAATTACTGCTAATAATACAGTACTTTTTTTCTTTTATAAATCGACTATTTTTAAGTTTCCATATATGTACTGTGCCGCGAAACATTATTAATCATGATTTGTTTTCTTTTACAGGTACGTAAAGAGACTTTTCTCATTATACGAGTAAGCTGGACGAAAGATAAAAATAAGTAAGTGAAATTGTAGTTCTAGGGAGAAAAATTGCAGCACTAGCTAGACAGCTTCAACCATTGTCCATAGAAATAGCGAAAAATAATAATTACGAAGTGTCTATATAAGTTATTTCTGTTTAATTATAAATACAAAGCCAGTGTGTTTCAAATTCATCACATAATATGAACAGCTAAGGATAACAAGCAAATGATTTATTTAATTATATTTCCTCAAACAAGCTCCTATCTCTGTTACTAAGAAGTTCCAAACTGCACCTTATTACCTCCACATACAGTATTTTTTAATAAAGGTATATTCTACACGAGTCTTGGATTTATATTTTGAAAAGGATTACCTATTTCTGTCTGACTTGAGTACTTCAACCCTTTTGACGCTGGAACAGAGAATTGTCTCTATTCGACGTGATATCAAAGACGTAACCCTTCAGATCGCACCGCAAGTATTCCGCTTTAACGACAAGATACTCTCTTAATCTAAATAACGTTATCACGCGTACACACTGACGTTCAGTTTGGCGGATTCGTTTTTTTTAAATCCGACTGCTTTAATAATAATATGCCATAGTCAATAATCATTTCGAGAAATTGGATATCACCACATAATATGTCAAAATACGTCGAGCCGTTTCCGCTTTAGAGCATAGCAAATAAATGTGAAAAAAAAAACATCGGTGATTTTCTACGTCTCTCATTTAATAATAGGTAAGAAATCAATGATGATATACCTACTTACTTACTCCTCGGGGGCAACGACCCGATGTGTGATATTCATACCCCGGGGATTTGGGTGCGGGAATGAATGACATAAGCCAAAGAATAGGTATGAATTAAATAACAGAATGTATACTTACCTACTGAATAATTAATTGAATAAAAAATACAAAAAAAAACATACGTTCAATTATTGATTAATTTGAAAATATTTCATTTAACTACGCTTACTTAGTATGATATCAAATAAATGCTCACGGTTTAAATAGAGTGGCTGAACACGTCAGAAAACTTTATCCAAACGTGGATGCGTTAATCGCCAATGTTAAAAAGACATTTCTGAAGTCTCCGAAAAGAATCAAAAAATTTCAAGAAATGATGCCCTGAGTACCTTTGCCACCCCGACCAACAATCATTCGGCTAGAAGCAGCGGCATATTATAGCAAACATTATGATGAAGTTAAAAGTGTTTTGAATACATTCAGTCCCTCAGAAGGCCAGAGTGTTAGTAAAGCAAAAAGAGCATTTGGGAATGCTAATATTAGAAGCGACTTAAATTTCATAGCAAGTTATTTAATGACTATCCCAAATGCCATTAAAAAGTACAGAGTGCAAGTCTGTCTATTAACGACAGTCTAAAAATCATTCATAAAACCTATCAAGACATCTCCAAATTAAACTTGAGTGTAAAAGGAAAAAGTATTTTTAATAAACTAAAGTTGGTGTTAAATAAGAATTCTGGCTATAGCACACTAAAAACTATGAATGAATTGTTACAAGGCAAAGAAATAGAATTGCAATCGCAAACACATCGTGCAACAATTGACTTCTTCAAAAAAATTAAATTTGCACCTATTACGACTGCCGACGTAGAAAGATGATTTAGTTTTTTGAAATGGATATTTACAGCTAGACGCGGAAGCTTAACTGTTCCAAATGTAGAAAAAATATTAATTGTTTATTTTGAAAATCGTGTTAACTACTAATTGACGGCAGGTAATTCATTAACATTATTTTTATTATTATCTCGAAGGGCTTGGTAGAAATGCTAAAGTCCCTGCTACTTAAGTTAAAATTAAATTGTAGTTTGTTTACAATTCGCAGGAAGGTATTTATTCATTAGGCACAATATGATTATTTGTCAATAAAACCTATCTGTTTATCTCTACTCTTTCACAAGTTATTCCAGCACCCAAATCCCCGGGGTATGGACTGATATTGTAGTGAATTGTCCGGACGCTACAATAGTAGTAGGTAGGTACATTAACTTCTAACAAGATCCTATACTTATGTGCCGATAAAATGATGCAGTAGGTATTCACTTCACATAATTAGGCTCGATTTTTATTTAAACACTTACTAAATAAAGAATGGAACTCGTCGATAAATATTGTGTTATTAATTTAGAAATATACGTTTAATATTCAAAGTTTTAGTAACTTATTTTAGTTTATCGTGTATTTAAAACCGTGAGATCTTCTAAAAGAGAGCACGATTGTAAGGTTATTGCAATTTTAGAACCGCCCAGGGGTCACGTGTAGGGTAGCGGTGGGATTACCCAGGTCCCAGGTCCCAGGTCCCGTTTCTCCAGATCCGTAGGGATTATCCTACGGACCTGAAGCAGCTTCGACCCCCAGTTTTACCACTCACTTGCTTTCATATTTTAAAAAAGGTAGCCTAAACTGCTTCTAATTTTTCATTATCAAGGCAGCCCCTACTTCGATTGGCAACCACAGTTGCCACCATCAGTTTAGGAGTCTGCGAAATTGGCAACTGTGGTTGCCACAAGCAAGTGAGTGGGTAATAATAAGACGACAAGGAAGTTCGCAAATACGCCCTTCACTCTTCGGAGCAGTACGTCACCTCAAACCACGCGATGTAAGATTTTAATTTGCCAGCGGGTGAAGTGTCGTTTTAATCAGAAGGGAAAGTACCGCAAGGCTTGTTTGAATTTTCTATTAATTCTAAGACAAAAGCGACGTATCTCCCATCTATTAATAAGACAGCTTAATTTCGAGGGTAGGGTCGACAATTTAAGAGGAATTTAGCTTAATAATGAACTATTGTGCGTTGGTGTTTATCTAAATTAGGTTCTCAGGTTTGGAAATGCTGGGGCACGATGATAATATAAACAATAATATTTCATATTACGATTGTCTTAGTAATAACAATTGCCAATAATGAAGTTGAAGTCTCAAATGGTGATGGTATATGTTCCTTGTTGGAAGCGGATATAGAAAATGTCTACATTGAAGCATAGGTAAGGTACTTAATTATTGTTAACTGATCGATATTGATAGATGACATGCATCCTAAATCTTATGGAACTGTTTCGGTATTTAATACCTACCCTAAAGAAAATCATCTTAAAAAAATACTATTTATGATTGAGATTATATAATGTGGGCCACTTTTTATGAAACTGTTATTGGAATGGGAATCTCTACCTTGGTCGGTAAAGTGGCTTCTTAAATTAACTACTTTGATGCAATTTGACGACCTCTGTAGCCTAGTCGGTAGTGACCCTTCCTACGAAGCCGGAGGTCCCGGGTTCGAATCCCGGTAAGGGCATTTCTTTGTGTGATGAGCATGAATATTTGTTGCTGCGTCATGGATGTTTTGTATGTTTTTAAGTATTTATTGAAATATATAAGAATGTATATCGTCGTCTAGTACCCATAGTACAAGCTTTACTTAGGTTGGCACTAGGTCGATTTGTGCAAGATTGTCTTTAAAAAAAAATTGGCCAATTCAAATAATCTCAAGTATGCATAAGAGGAAAAAGCTGCGGAAATTGCGTCATAATCCCGCTTATTTCTTAGTAAAACAATACAAGAAATGCACGACCCTAATCCGCCACAGTATAACACAGCAGATACTAAATCGCGAGTTGCACCCCTAAATAATCTAGAGGAATATCTCATCTAGTCCCGACTAACTCAAAATAATCTGTTAACTCGAAACTAGCACTTAAAGATATTGCCACTTAAAAATTTTCCACCATTATCTGCAACTGGGATCCGCTGCAATTTTTCTGCCGACGCTACCCGCGACATCTATGTCGGCCAGATTAATGGTCATATTAAAATTATTCCGCTGTTTCGCCTCTATTTTTACGTTGTTTCACAGAACTGCTTTTAACTAGCGGGATGGTTTTCGTATTTCCGTTTTAGTTTAAAAATTCGAGTAAGTACCTGGACGCGTTATCTTGAGGTCTTTGTACTGTGTGTTCTTGTATTTTACGCGAAGCGAAGGCAGTGTCAATTGATGATCCGATAATACCAGTGGCTCTGGAAGCCGTAGAACCGCGAGAGCCTCTATTAAAAAAAATTAGAAAAACTGAATTGACAAAAAAAACTACAATTATTGAACCTGCTCACAAAATGTCACTAGAATCGGTTGAGAATTGCGACCTGGGCTGTTATTCGCTACGCGCTAATGCGGCTCACCCCGCCGGTCCCCCGTCACGAAACTAGACCTCTGCCTACGCTTAGTTACGCGGTGTCAAGATATATTTGTGGGTGATCGTAGGGGTGAGCTGATAACAAGTTACAGAATAGGGGGGCTGTAGTGTAGAGGTGAACAGCCGGGCACACGTCGAACATACGAAAGAATTTATGCTCAAGCTGAAATGGAGTTCTTTCGCATCGCTCGCTCGTTCAATTATATTTAAAAAATCTGTATCGGTGTGATGTTCCATGCGGAATTTATATACGAACTGAGGTATTGCGAACACCGAGAAAGCCGACGCTCCGCACACCACAGCGGAATGCGGCGGCAGTGCGATAGCCGCCTTACCAGTGCGCACAGCACAACTCACGCCGCGCCGCGACGCGAGTCAAGAAAGATCTACCCTCCTCTTTCTAATTGTCACGGTGCGAGTGAGACAGGAGACGCTCAGTCGCAAGCGACACGACTGAGCAGCAAGTTATGCTAGACGTACTTTCAACGGGCGGTGCTTTATTTAGACAATTGGACAACATATTTTATGTTTAGTACGAGTAGGTCTAAAGACAGGAAGAACATTGAAATCGGAATGATATGGTAAAGTATACTTACATTACTTAGGATTCACATATAGCTTCATTTTATATACGAAAGACATGTTCCAGAATCGTGCGATTGTGACTACAAAATGTAACATATACCGCTTATATTTGCAACGATAAACCGCTGTACAGTACATAATAACTCAATGGTATTAAATGTACTGCAAAAAGCTCGACAGTGTACTACATTTACATTGGTTTATTTTTAAACGGAGCTCACAGTGCGCACGCTAAAGGAACATTAATATTAGAGCTTAAACGTCTGAGAACAGCCTGCTCACATTTTTAGTAAAGGCGGCGTTTTCAGAAGTTGTATATCTTCTTCTTTAGAGAGCTAAGCGACATCAACGTAGCACCTGTTTGCCGTGGGCAAATTACACCTGCCAGGGTTGAGGACATGTATGCCGCTCCCGCATTGGCTTTACACATCCAAAAGCCGCGTATCCACTAGAGGCAGCCTCGGGCCGAGCGGCTGCCTCGCTCCGAGGCTGCGCAAGTCTTGCTCCTTCTTGACAGTGCTTTGTATAGTCTGTAAAAGACTTAGAAGCCATTTACCATGATGTCTTCTTTGATTGATTCCTCTTTAAAAGCGTTATAACATAATGACGTTTCTGTATATATCATCCTCGTTATCATTGAATGTGTCTTACACATGCAGCTCGACAAAGACGTCCCCTGATCTTCACAATGATCTTTTCAGACGTAATTATACATGTTAAATGTTAATATTAATATTTTTTTGACTGAAACGATAATTCCTGCTTCAGATAATATCCAAATTTATACGCAGTAAGTCACTATATAAATTTTCTCTCATTCATACACTTTGAGAAGCTTAATCATTATTTAAAATTATAATTTTGTACAGTTTGGTAGCGCCTTTCAAGCACATACACGAAGTTAGCGAAGCAATCATCATCCTCCTAGCGATTTTCAGGTTATGCTCCAAAGGAGCCCAGTGTCCGCTTTGACACCTAATCCCAAGATTTAGCGATGACCATCCGAACTTCCAACCCTGAGGGAAAACTAGACCTTATTGGGATTAGGCCGGTGTCACATATAGAATTGTGCTATGTGTGGGTAGATGAATAAATACCAGTCTTAATAGCATGTGCATATCATTGGTTCCTCCGTCTCTATCCTTATTTTACTGCTTTCCTCGCTCCAGTCGAGGCAATCGAAGTTCGACAAAACTAGTGAAAACGCTCGTTTTCACACACACTAGATAGTTTATTCTACCCCGGTTTCAACTCTAAGAACTAGGTAATGCCAGTAACTTGGTGCGATCAATAAGGTACTTGGACAGTTCAAAAAATAGTGCACCTTGAGGGTTGAGACGTGTTCTCTTAACGGCGAGTTGTTAGCGCTTTACACGATTCCTGAAAACATTCATACTAAGGCTCTGAATTTAGAGAGAACATCTTAGTTTTAGTTTCAGGTGCTTCGCGTTATCGTTGAAGACTTTGTACGATTTCTTAAACCATTTCATTCTCATTGTTTGATGAAAGTGGGGTTTGAATTGAAGGTATAAAATACTTTTTAACTCGATACAGATTATCTTATTATTGTGCAATCCATACTTCCACACTAAAATGCGAAAGGGTGTCTGTCTGTTACCCGTTCACGCTTAAACCGTTGATCCGATTCAGATGAAATTTGGTATACAGATAGTTTTGAGTCCCGGAGAAGGACATAGGATAGTTTTTATCCCAGAAATTCCCTAAGGGTGTGACATGGGGTTAATAATTGTGGGAGCTCTAAATAAACAAATTCCACGCGGAGTTGCGGGCAGAAGCTAGTTTGTTATGTATAGAATATACATCGAAACTTGAAAGATAGAGAGAAAATAGTTATTATTTATCAGGCCATGATTGGCTTGGGATACGAATTCCCAACATTATTTATCTTAAAAAGTATGTTATACGGGTTATTGTAACCAAAAAAATATTGCAAAACTAACAGGAAGAATTTAGCTGAATGGTGGAAATAACAACAAAACCCTAATCCCTAAAATAGATCCTATTTTTGCTCTACAATTGGTCCCTTCTAAACTGATCAGTCACATGAAAAACGTTTCCATAACCTAAAAAGTTATTTTTAAACGTAAAAAAATACTACCAATTTGCCCGTCCACCGGTAACTTGAATAAAAAATGTCGGATGCTATTATAAATTCAAACCTTTTGCCCGGGATTCCAACTAAATGCATTAGGTATTTAAGTACATTAGGTATTTAGTGGCCAGTTAGCCTGCAACGTTGTCTGCTTAATTTGCCATGAAAACACGCGAAGCCGGGAGGCGTATGGAACTTTGGGCGTGGTTAGGGTAATATGAGCGTGCTAGGGATTAATAAAATAATTATACTATGAGCAGTTAGTCGCTAACATGTCTTTGATGTTAAGTGAAATAATGGAAACTGGAAATCGAATACGATTATCGGTACGGAATCGATACGTAGAATAAATTAAAATTTTAAAAACTCTTAAATACAAAGATTATCGAAGTAATTGCTTAAATCCAGTCAAAGTATATGAACAAAAGGCCAAGAAGTAGTGATTCAGATATTCATGAAAATATAGTTCTTTATGAAGAAGATCAACTCAACGATTCCCTGCCGTTGCTTGATTGGGTTAGTCATGAATTGAATTTAGCAAAGGAGCTGACAACTTGGTCTTGTTTTTCAATCCTTTTGATTGCGTTTTCAATTCTAAATATTCCGTTCGATTGCACGCACAAAAGTTTTTATTTTAATCATAAATTAAAAACAAACACGCTTTAAATTAAATGCCTCAATGAACTTAGGAAACAGAGCGCTCATTTCAAATTATCTTTCTTAGCTGAGACTGTTTTTTTTTTAGTTTTTCCTTTACAAAATTTATTTTTATCTCTGCAATGATATCATATATTTGCCACCAACACATTCATTCAAAGTAATGCCCGGTGCAATAGTACAAATGATTTTATGAATGTTGGTAATATCTTAATATCAAATCATGGATTTTCACCACCAGAATGTTGTAATAACGTTGACATCTATAATCCTATCAGCCTCACCCTAAACGGAATGTGGAATTATTGAATCCAACACATTCAAGAAATTTCCACCACAACCATTTGCGAGATATTTTGAGCGGGACCGAATATTTAAGACTGTTCATTAGAACAGGTAAATTGTTATTCAGTATTAAAACAATGCGAAATATTTTACGGAATACGAGAAAGGAAAGACAAAGGAAACAGCTTTTAAACTACATAACTTGTAATTACCTTGCACTGTTATCTAGCTTGAATTTGTGGACTAGTATTTATTGCAGTGTTGGACTTAATTAAATTGTTTTGGCTTATTTAGGTCACCAGTATCGCGGCGATCTTTTTAGGTCAATTCAAATATTATGGACGCCATTACTTCTACTCGGTTAACATCTCTTTTATTGGTCACCAATGATGGATTTTAGGTGATTTCTATTTGTGTCTTTGGCCGCTAGACATTCTTTTAAAAATACTGATTCTATAGTTATTTTTGAACGAAGTTGAAGTTGAACAACAGTCGATAGTAGTACATAAGACATTTATTTAGCAAAACCGTATACACAAAATATTGTAAGGACTAATCCTTGCACTAGGCTTTGCCTGTATCCCAGGAGACCAAATTACATTAGTACGTAAACAATATAATCAACTGTAAACACAAATTTTATTTGCATCAAGATAAACGTCCGCTATTGTTCCTCCTGACAATAATTACTAAGTCCTATTTAAATTTAAGGAAGGAATGGTAACCGGTAAATTCAAGTATTTTAGTAGTAGGTCGGTTTAGCGTATTCTGTCTGGAGCTTAGCGTTGGAATAGGTTTATTGTCTGACGAAGAGTACATTATGCTTGTACAATGTACAAGATTTGCTCCCAATCCCACAAATCCAGTTTTTACATCACACTATCGAATATCGGTTCGTGATATATGCCTCCTTTTCACTTTGCACACAGTGCGTACCTTCAATTCCATCTTCAACCTTGAATAAAATATTTTATAACCAACCGCTCTCTATCTCAAACACCATATTCTGAATTCAATTCTGAATAACCTTATTATACATACCCATATCATATTACGAGACCTAAGCTGGGAAATTCTAGTCTATATTTGACGACGGACTCAGTTGCTGCAGGAATAGGCGACGGAGAAATGTCGATATTTCTAAACGTTAATACAGCACGGAACATCCGTTGTCTATTTAAATTTAAGGAAGGAATTGTAACTGGTAGATTCAAGTATTTTAGTAGTAGGTCGGTTTAGCGTATTCTGTCTGGAGCTTAGCGTTGGAATAGGTTTATTGTCTGACGAAGAGTTGAGAGACTACTTTTATTCACAAATCTCATGACAATAATGAATGTTTCGAATATAACCCATATGGTCTCTGTTGATTTTTCTTTTGTGTTCACTGCGTTATTAACTATCCAATCTCTAAATCGAATACGCTAAACTCCTAAAGCTAAAGCTCCAGAACTCTCAAAAGCCCCATCCAAATCGGAAAGCCAAGCCTCGACAACTTTTAATGCACTATGCAAACCCTAAGACGATAGTCGGTGGGACCCAAATGTCTCGCCTATCGATTCTGCGGTCGCGGCGGGATGTATGCCGGAATAGTGCTCCCGGGAGATGCACGCCAAGTTGGCATTAGGAGGTATTTACGCGTCCTCGTCTATTTTCAAGTATTTCAATAAAATGGGCAACGGTGCCTTTAAGGCTCTTTTTAACGATTGCGTTTTGTTTGTAAGAAGCTACATCACCATAACATGTAGCTTTTTACAAACAAAACGCAATCGTCAAAACATAACATTAGAACGTTGGTGACTTTATTATTTAAGGGGCATTTATAAGGTGCAACAGCGTTTTATTACATCGAGTTTTATTAGATTGAATTTGTCGTATCTCGGTAGCCCGCAGCCCCGCAATGTAATGAAAATCACATGCTAGTTTTTGCATCATGTAAGTCCCTTTAGTCATTATTCTCAATCAAAACCTATAACGTGTCTTGCCCTGTGTCATTTAGACAAAGTATGTCTTAATCTACAGCCTTGATTCTATACTCATTAGAAAATGATACAAATATTTTCTTTCTTGTTTTATTATTTTGTAAAATGAACCAAATAACCTGATTCCCTTTATTCGGGCCAGTGACATTTACAAAAAGCTGAAAGCACACTAAAATACAAATATCTTATTACTAGCAGAAGCAGCACTTTTTCTCATTTATCTCTACCTTCAAATTGCGAATCTATCGTATCCTCTTGGCACTTATTCAGATTTCCCAACATTGTTGCGGCTATCTCTGAGTTTATTTCCTCGAATTTCCCTACATACGACTCCTATTGCTCCTGAAAGGCCATCATTTATTGTGTGCGAAGAAGACGACTATACGTTTGTAGGTTCGAATAAAATATCGCAGGACACAGATTATAGAAGCAATCGTAGATCGAAACTTTACATTTACTATTTCGATTATTCATCATCATCATCATCATATCAGCCGAAAGACGTCCACTGCTGGACATGGGCCTCCCCCAAAGAGTGCCAAAGTGACCGGTCCTGTGCCACCCGCATCCAGCGGACTCCAGCAACCTTTTCGATTATTGCTATGGTATTTTTGTTACTTTAATAAATGGTACATAATAACAACAGTGTGTAACATTTGAATATGTTATTAGTTCATCAATGTTAAATGAATGTAATAGATTTACATACTTAGATACATTTAAATCGACACCATAACCCATAGTCATAATTACAAGATTTTCTTTATAAGTCATAGACCATATCTTCTGTTATTTTAGTCCAGAAGGATGCTTGATAGATGTTCCTTTTTTTAAGCAATCGTAATTGGTGGCAGATCTCTTATGCTGGTTATAATAAGCTGCTGTTTTCACACTGGCTCCCGTTCTCACACAATGTTATCGTAGGATAGATCCGTTAGCTGTCTTTACTAACATTCCGAATGATTTTATTTCGCAATGGAATTTGTCCTTACGAAAGACATGTTTAGTTTTATTCGTACAATTTCCGACGTTTTCTGATTCGAATATCCGCGTTTCCTTTTGTAAATAAAAGTAGAGGTATTAGATTCTGGGTGAAAATTGTAATTTGTACGTTCACTTTATGGAAAACTTGCGACTTTACAATACAATATATCTCTCCTCGCCAAAATTAATACACAATAGAAACAAAATTTGAAAATAAACAAACATTTTCCACCACTTTCCCATCTACAATTTACTTCTTCCTTCCTTTTAATAATTCGGACTGTCAACTTTACCTTCAGACTAATAAATCTGGATCATGCGCATCTGAATATCGGTAAAGTTTTAAACTTCAATTCTATCTAAAGTTTGGCCATTTTATTAGAATTTCCATTCCGACGCTGCTCGCTTGTTCTTTGAATTCGTCTGTAATGTGCTAAAAGACGCTCTTGGTTTAATGTTAGTATAAAAACTTGGTGACATTTTATTGATTCTATACCTTTTTTCTACATACACACGTATATGATTCCCAAGAGGGGTAGGCAGAGTTCATGAAACTTATGTTCCAATGCCACTTGTAGCATGAATGTGGGTATAAAATATCGACAAAATATGATATCGCAGTGATAGGTTGCTAGACCATCGCCCACAATTCACTTCAAGCATACTCCCTTAGTCGACTTTTAAGTGGTGAAATTCTAACCCGAGGCACCACACGGGCACTTTTTTATTAGTATTAAGGTAAACGTCATAGTGCTCGTCAGTCTCCTCTCGTCATTGACCCAATATATGTCACTTTCACAATCATCATCATCATCATATCAGCCGAAAGACGTCCACTGCTGGACATAGGCCTCCCCCAAAAAGTGCCAAAGTGACCGGTTCTGCGCCACCCGCATCCAGCGGACTACAGCAACCTTTACCAGGTCATCAGTACACCTTGTGGAGGGCCTACCCACACCGCACCTTCCGGTACGTGGTCGCCACTCGAGAACCTTTCCGCCCCAACGGCCATCGGTTCTACGTGCTATGTGCCCCGCCCACTGCCACTTAAGTTTAGCGATTCGGAAGGCTATATCGGTGGTTGGTTCTGCTGCGTACACAATAGAGGTGATCAATAAGTGACATTGGGAATTAAGGTGTCGAGGATTGGGATATTTACCTTATTTCATTGCACTGGATTCAACAGATATTGTCGTCTTCGTTGTCTCTAGACAAAAAATATGTATTTATTTGTTTGATTAAACTACAACAATACAAAAATACAGTGTAACGTTAAACAAAAAAGGTGGGTTCCGTAAATATCAAATTCTTTAAACTGATATCGAAAAAATGCGAATGAGTTAAACCATGAAGTATATTTTTTTATAAATAATATGTAAAAAAGTCTAATTAGGCCATTTAAACGAAAGTGCAGTTTCTATGTCCTCTATTCATAAAACTTGACAACCTTCTGCTACCTAAATGTCTATCGTCCACTGCTTACAAATTGAAATGTCAAAGTAATAGAAATGTGAAAGTCATTAGTTGGCTAAACCATAATTAATTGGTCACTCATTAATTCGGTATTATTCTCGCTAGTTTGACAAGATTTAACTCAAGGACAACTATGAATTGATAACAATTCTCTCTTAATTAACATTAACGATTTATCTCTAATTATAACTCACACACACACACGCTTTATTTTGGTGATGTAACGTCATTAGTTGGCTAAAACCATTTAATTGGTCAATCATTAATTCGGTGTTATTCTCGCTAATTCGATAAGATTCATCTAGGGCAGGGTATGGCGAATAATCTCTGACAACGAGTTTCGTAAAATTGTTATAGAACTTCACTTAGGGTAAGTTCGTTTAAACAAATTCATTTGAACGCCTTTTAACTCGGACTTTTATAAAAAAAATCGCCCAAGTGCGTGTCGCGCCACGCGCAGTGTAGGCTTCCGTAGTTGCCTTTCTGTCTTAGTTACATCTACACGCGCGCTCCAACTAAATGGTGCAGTAGCGTCAGCCGAATTTGTACGAAAGTTGGCCTTTCTATGTACATTTTAAGTTGGTCTATTCCTTTTAAATTCATTATACTGCCATGATTTTTTTCACATTCCCAGTAGCAGCCATTTAGTGTGGTTGGTGAGCTAAGCCGAAGACGGACGGACAGACGGATGGACGGACGGACGGACGGACGGACGGACGGACGGACGGCCAGACGGACGTGGCGGAACTATAAATAAGGGTTCCTTGTTGACTATGGAACCTTAAAAAGGAGGTTGTGTATAATCTCTATTAGTACATATTTATCTTTACTAGTTAATATTATAAAGAGGTAAAGTCTGTCTATAAGTGCAGCTTTGTAAGTATAAGCTTTGTAAGAATAAATTAATAAATAAAATAAGTTTATTTGGTTTGGGTAATCTCCGTAACGGCTGATTCGATTTCAAAAATCCTTTCACCTGCTTGTAGAATGAACTTGCTGGGCTATTATGTTATCCCGCGGTTTTGCCTGCCCGCGCGGGCAGCTAGTTAGTATATAAAATATGTAAATCACCAAGTAATTACACTTTTCCTTCGAACCCGTTCGTACATCCAAAGTTGTACAACTTACTCGGATACTTCTTATATTTCTAAGCTTCTTAGGTATCAGATACGGAACTTAATAAGCTCACCTTGTTGCGTGGGAGCTTTTATGATTCTAACTATTTTATACTTGAAACTTTTAATCCCGGCTAAGCTAGGATTTCCTCGGGAAACATTCTGGTGTTTCGCTTCACGTTTTTTTACACTAGAGCTGCAAAACACACTGAGTCAAGGGTTTCGTAGCGCTATCCTTGGAGCCTATTACATGCGAAAAACCGTACGTAGAGGAAGGCGCCTTCGAACAGAGAACCACCTAGCAGGTTCCTGGCACTAACTAAAAGTGTTCAATTTTCATCTTGCCAACATACGCAAGTATTGATCAAAGCACTCGGTATTAATAAGTTGGATGTAGGCGCATTTCAATGTATACTATCGGCACCGATCTCAGAAGGACCTAAATAGGGATGTAGACACTAAATAAAATAATCAATAATGTCATATTTTCACGAAAAAGGATTAAAAATTTAGTCAAATGGAGAAAAATCAACGCAAAAGGTTAAATAATCACGAAGTTAAAAGTGTCAAAAGTTTTAAGAAGGGGTATGTTCTGTCCCTGTTTTGCAAAACGCAACTTCATATGAAACGATGACGCTTGTAGGTTGTGACGTCACTATAGACGGCAACGTGCCGCGTCCCGTTGTGTGCGGCGCCGCCGTCGACGCGGCCCCCCGGCAGCCTCGTGCAATGTGACGTCACACACTGTTTGCGTTTTCTCTCTCTAACAAGCAATATTAAAACGGTTGTAGCTTCGTAATTCTTCGAGATATACGAGTATGAATGGGATTTTCGTCACTAGGCATATTTTTTTGCCTTCTTCCTTTTGGAGTAATAATAATTTTTAGTACCAGTTAGTAACAGTCTACACCCCTATTGATGTGCCTACCCTACCTATTTATTTGGGCTAGAATACCTTACGTATAATACCAATACGCAGATATAGTTTTAGTCATTTGGGTGAAAGTACAATGGAACTCGAAGAGAGGCCTATGGTCAGCAGTGGGCGCTACGGGCTGAAAATTATGATAATGACAATGGAACTTGTTGGCGACTCCAACACAGATAGATCATAGAGTGACCGGAACGCCTAGCATTCTATCCATTCGTTCCTGGCGCATCTAATCATTCATTCAATTCAATCTTTGTCTCTCTCTCTGAAACCAGACATGTAACTAACCGTGTGCTTTTTATAATACAACTCTCATACGGAATACTTTAGTCACTTCGGTCAGCCTTTTAATCACTTCGATTCCAACAAGAAACAGCGCCCTACAACCACTGCACCCCTGTTCAGAACTGACGTAATATTAAGAGTCCGCAGTAAGCTCGATTCTCCATACAAACGTAGTTACGCTCTCATTTTAAAACTACGTGTTGGATTGTAACGAAACTTTGCATATACAATGACACGAGGTATATCTATGTCTGTAATTAGTTTATGTAGCTTCAGATACCATAGTAAAAAAATACAGCGAATTTAAGTTTTTCATACAAAACTTGTTTTTGCTGTATTTTGTTTATTTTATAAACTGGAACCATATAAACTAATTACAGGCATAGATATACCTCATGTCATTGTATATGCAAAGTTTCGTTACAATCCAACACGTAGTTTTAAAATGAGAGCGTAACTACGTTTGTATGGGAAGGTGAAATTCGGCCGAGCTTACTGAGGACTCTTAAGTGGTTAAATGTTCCTAAAACAAAAAGGAGAAAAAAGAACGATGCGTATGGAGCAAGTACTTCCAGTTTCGGCCCTAGTAAATAAAGGGTGCCGTGTCTTGGTTTTGTATTTTAAGAGCCGAAAAGCAGAAACATTTGTTTGCATCCGATTATGTGTAGACTACGAAGCTCTAGGTCAAATTAAACTTGTGATCTCAAGTGTTTACAAGTTTATTTAAGTTAGTTATACCAGGGGCCGTAGACAAGGTTACAATCGACAAGCGCTAACGCCAATAGAAAATAATAAAATGTAGGGGAATGTCAGATGCCGACGAAACACTTTTCGTTAACATCTGTCATTCTCATACATTTTATTAGTTTTCTATTGGCGTTAGCGCTTGTTGATTATAACCTTGTCTAGGCCCCCAGAGGCTCTAGTATAAGTTTTACCCAAACAAAACGTTACGACTGCGTTTGCGTTTAGCTGTCAAATCCCATACAAATTGAGGGTAAAACGTAAACGTGACCGTAAAGTTTTGTTTCGGTAAAACTTATACTAGAGCCTCAGGTTATTTATGTAACTACAAGTTTATTATAGTCACTAGTTATTGAATTACACGTTTATCATATATATATTAAACTAAACTACTTATGTAATTACAATACTCCGGCTCGTTAATTGCGAAACTTTTTTACGCAGCAGAACTAAATATAATTGATGTACGAGAAAGTGAGTGTTGAGTCCTAACGCTCGTTCGAAAAGCTACGCAATTAAAGTAGAATTTATTTTATGTGAGCGACTTCTTACAAAACTGTCATAGGAATTTAAATCTTTGTCAGTAATGTTGCCTTATTTTGAATGGACAACTTTCATGAAACACCTAATACTACTATTCCGTTCCTGGAATATTTTTCCCACCTAGCTGAAATATTGGGTGTAGGAATATCGAGGCATCGCCGGGTGAAGACGAGGCATTCGAATTTTTGTCAGTGTTCCTTTCGATATTGTAAGCAAAGTAGGTAAACCACGTGAATGAAATTTTAGTATGTTATTATTCATCATATATTCTAACGAACTGGGATAGGAGAACACGATTAGTAAAACTTTACCCGATAGATTTTCATTCCAAAAAAGTGTCCATTTTTATTTTATTTTGCTTATTATTCCGGAACTATAAGCATTCATATTTCGAAGTTTTCAGTAATGACAGTAATGCTATCTATCTAGCGAACTGGGAAATATCATTTTATTTACTCGCTTAGTTTATTTTTTAATATTTATTTTACACTTTCGGAACTTATGCCGCATACGCCATTGTGTTCATTAGCGGCGCCACTGGCTTTCGTCTCTTTTTTTTACGCGTGGAAGTAATTGATGCTATCTCATCGAGGCTCCGCCTCCAGTCGCCTGTGATTCCTTGCCGACGACGGATGTGTGCCCAAATTGCGCCTGCGTTGACATCTCGCTAACGTTATTTAAAAAAAAACATCAAGTAAAATACTCGGACTTTTTGTATGCCAAACTTAGAAACTAATACGTTTAGATTATCTCTGTGTTGTGAGTATTAAATAATTGTGTACATTAGTTCCTAGTTCCTACATAATGGGGGCGAAATCAAAGAAAAGAAGCAAAAGAAAATTTATAGCATCTCAGAAAAGAAAAAGTAACATGAGAGGC
The DNA here is from genome assembly GCA_947049275.1 of Epinotia bilunana. Taxonomy (NCBI): domain Eukaryota; kingdom Metazoa; phylum Arthropoda; class Insecta; order Lepidoptera; family Tortricidae; genus Epinotia; species Epinotia bilunana. The sequence continues at coordinate 6,668,286 of OX346275.1, read as the reverse complement.
AAAAATAGTAAGTACCTAATCAATTGTTTTTTTAATACTGTTGGTAAAAGCTTTTATAAGCTACCGTTTACTATTGTAATTTCGTGCTAATACGGCTTTATTGAAGAATAAAAAAATCAAAATCAAAAATGAGAAATAAATTGATATCTTCTTATCTAATTATAGGAACTATACAAAAACTCGTGGAAAGCTAAGGCATTATACGCCTGTTAAATCGGTATAAACAAAACTTAAATAAGTAATTTAGTTTTTCAATAAATATTTATTTTGTGAAATTCATGATCCGGGAATGAGCAAACTTTGAGATTTTTTTATAAAAAAACTACAAGCCGTATCGACGTCGGAGTTTTAGTCTGCTGTTTGTAATCATGAAATCTATATGATTTTCAAAAAAAACTAGGTGAGACAAAATAGGGGTTTTTAACACACTGTGCGACGCAGGTATGTTTATGTTTATTTATGTTTCAGGGATAAATAATCATGACAATGAAAAAGACAAACAATTGAATGTAGAAAATAATTTTGTAAATGAAAGCGGACCGAGCACATCAGAACAAAAACTAGTGGAGTCGCCATTGACAGTTTTAGATTTGGACGACTATTCTCTCCATACAAGTCGGTTAGTAGCCATTTCTTATGGTTTTTTTAAGTTTTTTTACTATACCTTTTAAAATAAAACTACAAAATATTTTTATTACTTTAGATTTGACACTTCCGAAGAGAAGATGTCGTTATCGGAGCATAACAATCAGCCTTCGGTCTCGTCAGCCGCTACTGGTGTCATTGTGTCAAAGCAGAAACTGTCTAGACCGAAGAAAGTATTAAGAGAAAACCAATCTACATTGAAGGTATGTACCTTACCTACTTTAGGTACCCAAGAACCCAGTGTTTATTAAACTAGTCGAATTCAGAATTTACCTAATACCTCAACTTATTAAAATACTAAATGACTTGTTTCAGGACAATACGACTAATAAAAGAAAGAGTGACCATGACAAGGAAAACGAATCTGGTCAAAGTGATGTAAATAAGGGAAGGAACAAAAAGGTAACGCACTGTCTTTTAGTGTCCCTATCTAAGGGGTCATCCATAAACTACGTCAAAATGTTTTGCCAAGAATTGACCTTGTTTTAGAAATTTACACAATTTTGGCGGTGATGGTAAAGTACCGGGTCCTATCATCATCTAATAATAATTTTGAAATATACTTATTTTTCAGCCAAAAGTTTTACATATAATGAAAAATACACACATAATGGAAGCACAAGAAACATGTCCGTATGAGGTTGAAGCTTACAATGACGTAGTGAGTATTATTATTTTTAATCTAAACCTAAAATAAATACTTATTCAATTCCATATCAATTTTCATTTAGTCTTAGGTACTACATACAATTTTCCTATTAATAAAGGGTACAGTATGGGTTAATAATAATTTTTTAATTAGCTTACTGTAATAACCTACACATTTTATACTATTTTATATTTATTTCAGGAATGTACAAAGGTTACGGGAAGGCGTATAGTCAACATTCAAAGTTTTTTTGATAAATTAAAAGCTGTAGCTAATCACAGTTCACTCTTTAGCTGTGGATTTCATTCTATTGAAATTGTATCAGAATGCAAAAAAGGACTGTATTCCCGTCTCAATATAGAGTGCACCATGTGCAACAAAAAAATTCAGGTTGAGACAACAGACCCAGATATAAATAAAAACGCAGTATCAGGAGTGATGGCTAGTGGAGGCGGACATGCCCAGTTGCAGCAGCTGACAGCGGCTGTTGATTTACCAGATATTGGAGCCAACGCGTATGCAAAAATTCAAGATGCAATATCGGATGAATGGGAGTGTACAGCATGGATAGAGATGTTAAAAGCTGGACAAGCTGAAAGAGAAGCTGCGATAAAAGAACACAGAGTAAGCAAAGATGGTATAGCTATGATAGATGTTATAGTCGATGGTTGTTGGAGTAAGCGATCTTACCAAACTAATTATGCTGCAAGCTCAGGATGCGCAGCTATAATAGGAAGACGAACAGGGAAAGTTTTATACATGGCAGTAAAAAATAAATATTGCTGCATCTGCCAAAAGAATGGCAGCACACCAAAAGAGCATCCATGCTATAAAAACTTTGAAGGTCCTTCTACAGCAATGGAGTCGACAATTATTGCAGAGGGATTTAAGAGATCGATAGAAATGCATAATATTATTTATCAAAGATTTATAGCCGATGGTGACAGCAGTACCTATGCCAAAATTATCGATTCTCGACCCTACTCAAACGTGACAGTAGAAAAACTAAACTGCAGAAATCACATTTTGCGTAGATTTTGCAATAATATGCAGAAGCTAATTACTGATACGCGATATCCATTAAAAGATCGAAAATTGATAACAAAAGGAAAAATCCTGTCTGCTCGCAAATATATATGTGACGCTATCAAAGTCGAATCAGAAGAAAAAAACTACGAAAATTTACATGCCAATATCAACAATTCAGTAAATGCCAAAAAAATATATGTTCTCTAACTGAGCAAAGAGTTATTGAGTTTAATACTTCCAGCCTTTGGCAAAGAGTCAAAATGTTGGCGGTCAATGTAGCTTCACACTCTAGAAGCCTCATTGAAAATGTAGACAGTAATGTTGTAGAACAATTTAACGGAGTAATTGCTAAATTAGTAGGTGGCAAACGAATAAATTACACACAAAGGCGTGGCTACCAAACAAGATGCTCAGGTGCTGTCATATCGTTTAACACAGGTAAACTTCTTTCGACCGTCCTCCGAAATACGCATCAGAAGTCACCTAGTGCAAGACTGAAAAAAATTGATGAAAAAGTTTGCCTTAAAAGGGAAAGAAATAGACAAATGTCAAGGAAGAAAAAACGCCATTTTAACACGCAAAAAATAGATTTGAACTATGGTGAAAACGCAGAGCAGCCAGACAAAGATCCGGAGACTTTTAAAATGGACAAAGAAGCTTTTTTAAAGAATTTAGAAAAGTCAGAAGAAGAGCGTAACCGCATTCAAAAACACAATTATGAAAAGTCAATGTGGGCAATGGCTTGAGCTTAGAAGAAACCTTGAGCTTAGAAGCATCAAATTTTGGGAAAGTCATAAAGAGACGTAAGAACCACAGCTGCCGAAATATGGTAAAAAACATGTTGTATTCAAAATCGCTAGACAACGTGAGCTCCATTCAACACGGAAGACAACACGAAGCAGTGGCTCTGGAGCAGCTGCGCGAGCTCAAGGGCATAGCAATTGATAAGAATGGTTTATTTATTGACGAAAAACATAGTTTTCTTGGAGCTACACCCGATGGTATTGCTGGCGATATGGTAGTGGAAATAAAATGTCCAATCACTCCATATAAAATGGGTGACATTGAAGCTGCGATCCACAAAAAAAAGATGCATTTTTGGAAAAAATGTAAAAACGGTGAAGTAAGTTATGCTTACGTTTAAAATTTTCTTTACTTTTATCTTGCTGAGAAACGCATACTAAACAAGTGTCTTATCAATTAAAAATGATTTTTATGTAAACTTGAGTTAACCAGAACTTACTTATACATTTGTGCTAATTTTATTTTATCATTTGATTTACAGGTCATAATAAACAAAAAATCGGACTGGTTTTACCAAGCGCAGGGTCAGATGCATATTGCAAAAAAATCAAAATGTTTATTTGCGGTGTGGTATGGAGACAACAAATTTAAAATTGAAATATTAGAGAAAGATGATAAATTTTGGCGAACCGAAATGGAGCCAAAACTGGTATCATTTTACATGGATTGTCTTCTGCCAGAATTAGTAGATCCAAGGCATCCAAGAAATAAATTGATACGAGATAGCGAGGAAACTACAAGCCACCAACTGCCTACTTCGAATTTAGAAGTTACGGAAACACCCAAAAACGTAACAGAAGAAAAAGAAACCATACAATCCGAAGAAAACAAGTTTGACAGTCCCCGAACTCACATACACAAAATTATTGATTTCAAACAATTTTAAATATATTATATTTTTTATATTATATTGTAAATTGATAACGTATGTACCTACTGTAAAATAAATCCTTGCAATAATTTTATTATACCACGTGTGTTATATCACTATAAATAAATAAATAAAATAAAAAAATAACTATATAGCAGTTTGCAAAATTAATAAAAAAAAAAACCCTATTCTATTCATTCTATGTTCTCACTGCAGCGTTGCATTCCTAGGTGTGATAAATACAAGCGGCGCACTAACACGGCTTACGAGTTTCGCTAGCGGGTGGCGGGGTGCGATGGGCGGAGCAAGCGTGGGAATTATTTTCGGGTGCCTCGTCTGAAGTTGACGCGCCTAAACAGGATTTCCAACCGGACGGGCCGCAAGCGTGGGCACTGTTCAAAAGACTGCTCTTCGTACAGTCAGCCATGTGTTTAAGGAAGTTATATTCGATTGACAATTACGGAAATGTATAAAATATCCCATAAAAAACATTCCATGTAAAAAAGAGGCCGAGTCTCGACTCTTCCACGTAAAAAGTAGTGCGATATTTTGTAGAGCCAAGTCTAGGGCAGTCTTATTAATCTTTATTTGCTTGCTAAATAAAATTCTGTAACTTGGCAATCACACAACTTTCCTGCATTTATGGATATCTGCATACCTAAATCTATGTAGTATTGTGTGATTAGAGATATTCAGGACACATAAATACTAACACAAGAAATAGCAGCATGGGGCAAGTCACGTGGCAAATCGGCAATCGGTATAGCCAAGAGCGGCATTCCTGTTTTCCGAAAAGTATATTGTCTAAAAGCTTTTACCCTCATAACATAAGATTAGGCACGTGAACCTAACGAGAATTGGGCTATTTATAAGTACCATACGAATTCAGAAATTATGCTAGAATGTTATAAACAAACTCGTATTTTTATATAATTTGTCTAGTATGAGAAAACTTAAATGTATATAAGACATCCCAATTACCTGCTATATAAAAAAACTAAAATACCTACTGTTTTATCATGAAAAATATTGTTTTTAGATACGATAAAATTTCGCCAGATTTCATTGCATTTGAAATTTGGCGCATTTTCAATACAGTCCAAAATACAAGGTGTTTTTTCGCCGACTGTACCCAGCGAGTACCAATCAGTTCAGGAGCCCCGACGTATCTTTGTTGCGGTACGACCCAGTTACCGCTGTTTTGCAGACGGTACATCCTCGAGCAGTATTTGCACTTTTCTGTATTTCCACCTTAGTGCACAAACATCGCAGATTTGACTTATATAGGACACATTTCTGCTATTCGAATCAGATTAAAGAGAATCTTGTAATTTAATAAAGAATGGTCCGTTTTCGGGATGGACGGGTTTGGTGAGGTAGGGCACAGCGAAATGTCATCCCGCTCGAATGTGGAGCAGCCCAACTGGGGAAGTACCTCCGCCTTGCAGGAGACCACAGCCATAATAACACTACTACTTGCTCTGTAGTAGTGTTGTGTTCCTGGAGGTGAGCATTTGAGAAAGGTCGCCAGAGCTCCCGAGGATTCGATGTGTTGAGAGCGAGGGAATTTTTTTCTTCAGCTGTCAACACGGTGAATCCTCAAACATATCAAGGGTCCGCAACGCCCATGTTACTCCTTTGGAGTTGCATGCGTCTATAGGCTGCGGTGTCCTCTTACCATCAGGCGGGCCGTACGCTTGTTTGCCACCGTCGTTGTATAAAAACATAGGCCATATTTCATCCCCTGGCTCTGCCTTAGTTCTTTGCTACACGTGAGCGGCGCCACGCGCACGCGGGCAGCTGGTACCTACCGAACATACAAAACTGAGGGGGGAAGGTACTAAGACCTTAAACAAATGTATATATAACGGCCAAAAGGCGTAGAAGGTGGTAGGTATCTCTTCACAAAAAAGTTGGTACTAAAAATGCGAATCTTGTCCTTGTTAAAGTGAATTAAAGAGAGCAAATGCGGATGGTTTTTTCGTGATACTTATAAAAAGTAAAGTAATCAGAGCTAAAAATAAATACTATAAATAAATCTCTAGCTATCAATTGTACAAATACCTTCATAGCGTGACCGATTTGAATCAACACATGTTTAATTTACCAGTGACAATTGACGATATCAATCTTAATTTTTGACAAAAAAAATTACATCGACCTTACTTTATTCCTTTAGTTGAAAAGCAGGCTTAGTTTTATAGTTTGTGTTTCTATGTACCTAACTATTACTTATAATTAACTAAAGTAACTCAAAGATACATTTCATGGCCTTCACGAAAACAGTTTTCATATAAGTTTACGCCACTATGAATCGCTTGAAAGCCTTTGTGTCGTGACTTTGTATTACGCCTTTAATAAAGTTACATACACATGATGCCTGGAGCTAGCGAAGATCTCTAATTAGTGGAATTACCTCGGGTCGGTGGTTTCTTCAGGGTTTCCAGTGAATTCATCTCCGTTTGAACATCCCTCAAGTTTCGGTTTTCTTACTACTTCGTGCCGATTTCGTGAAATATCCTGCTTATTTTAGCGTTATTCCGCGTTTTCATGGAGGACTAGGTTCGTTTTACTACTTGACACTATAAGAGAAGGTTTGCTCTTGTTGAATAATTGGTACCACGCCGATTAAAGAAAGAAAGAAAATAATTTTATTTCGCAAATAAATATACAGAATACAACAATATCATACATTTTGACATTGCGTGAAATGTGAAAAAGGAGTCCACTCAGCACAATGTCGAGCCACAGAAGATGACTCGACGCTGATATTATGTGGATCGTTGAGTTTCACGTCACAGGACTGCACTTCCATCGTAATACGTTACAGACAAGTAGAATCAAAAGATATTTCGAAAAACCCAACTGCTTTTTTACAAATATTTTAGCCTATGTCACTCCTACGATTAAGAGGAAACCAACGACACCACATATGTCGAAATCCGTCAAACGGTTTACGGTACACACATACATAGATACGCTCGAAAATTATAACCCTCCTCTCCTTCGACAGTCGGGTTAAAACCAGGACATATTAATATTATCTTAAATATAAAAATATGTTCGCATTACAATCTATTTATTTATTGATTAAGTATTCTTTGTGTTTTTGATTTTGTATCAACGTTTTTAATTTTAATAGCAATATGGGGGTTGTACCTGTTTACAACCCACATATCCAGTACTTACCATAAAAATTAAGATTCGCACCTTTCCTCCGGATATTGCCAAAGTTAAGGGCTATAGCCCTTAACTTAAGATTTATAAAGCCAAATTTTTGGCCGGACTCTTAAATCGCAGAAACAAGGTCTCCTCTTGTATAGTTTTATACGATGAAAACATTTTTGATTAACCACAGGAAAGCCGACTTTTGTTTTTCTGACTGCAATATGACCAATCTACAATATGAACAAGCTTTACTTTTCACCAAAGAAACTGAATAGTCAATGTTGTTTTTATGTGTTAGGTTTTACAATGATGTTTTTACTCTCAAACTGTTTATTATACGAACTTTGAAGTCAACCGAGTAAAACTAGGGAAATTTACATCTGGAATTCAGTTAGCGCATGTTAACTCAGAACGCTACCTTGAGGTTCGCCTAGACATATAATAACAAGAATGTTTGAAGGAGAAGAAACTTTTTAAAGTATGGTGGAAACGAAGAAGTGTTGATAAAACTAATATGTTTATTTTTATGTTATTAAAGGTATAATTATAACCATGCCAACTAGAAAGAAAAAAGATTATAAGTTATTACCTAGAGCTAAATAACAATAAACTTTGCAAATAATAATTATAAAAAGTAATTATATTCTCTTACTAAGTTAGCTTTCTATGAACCTGCAATAAACCAACATTTTCTTCACGAACCTACATATTAAATTCATACTAGAGGTAAGTTAAATGCCTTTCCATAGTATATTGTCTCAATTTTCTACGAAGGCTTTGCTTAATTCGAAATTAGATTGTGACGCCACTCGTGTCTAGATGTATATTTAATGCTGCTTTGTACTAATATATGGCTTAAGGTAAGACTAATTTGATTTCTCGAGAAAACCCTTTGCACGAAACATTCAATTCTGTAATAAGAACATTATTTTATTCAACGGTTTGATTAGTATTGCACAGACATTGAAAACGTCCCGCTAATAAAAATCGGGCGATGTACTCCTCTCATTTACATTGAATACGAATACATTGTAGGTTTAATGCGACCTGTTTGTAATTCTACGGAGGATATGAAACACATTTGCACGTATTAAGACGTCCACAAAGGCAGTAAAAGCATAATTGAATAAATTTTGATCTCATTGTACACCTGAAGTATCATACATGAAGAATCTAATCAGTTTAGATTATATTGACATGTATTTTAAACTATGGACTATAAACTTTTAGGATTGGTCGTATTTCGTACATTCAAAGTTAAACCGCGATTTGACCTATATAAAACAGAACTAACCCTTTAGAGTTGGATCACTGGGCTTTGACATAAACTTAATTTGTCATAACTCACGCAACCGAACCAATATAAGACGCGGTTAAGCTCCAAATACGTAAGACTCACAGACCAAATCAAGTTTTCATCAGTTTGCGGTTAAAATCCGCAAAATCTAGCTGGTCGAACGACCCCGAATATCAAAAGTTCTAACTTTCCGTAACTTCCAGTGCCGAACTAACTTTGTCGACCGAGCTACGCCATTTGAAAAATGAATTGTCTGCACTTCAAATATATGGTCTGAACTACGGGTCTGTGAAAAATATGAAAACTTAAAGCTAGTGGATTGGTTTACATTTTTCAGTTTCGCAATCGTGGATGTAGGTGACCTCCTTAAGGAAACGTATGTAGGGTCACGGACATTTGCACATATAGTTTAGCTTTGGATAAACAGATTGCTGCTTGTTTGTTGAAAGTTGTGTCAGTCACATCATCAATTGTCTTGTATTTATTGTTAAAATGCTACGTGAACAATCCTTAATTTAACTCATTACTGAAGTTTGATTTGGAGGCGGAGATTCGGGAAACTATATTAGGTAGTAGTTACACTCCGTTTTTCCACTGTAGTCAGATATATAATTCTAAATGTCAAGTTTAATATGGAAAAATGATACTTGAGTTGCCCTAACGATCCTTAACCCTTCACTCCCCTCAGTTCTTTTTGTTAGGTACAAATATAAAAAAAATGTTTATTTAACCGGAAAGGCACACAAAAGTGTACAATAAAGAAAAAGAACATAAACTTAACCTAGTAGATTTAACTCGAGCGACCAGTGGTCCTCACACTAGACCGAGCCTGTGTCGTTAATTTGTTGTTTAGAAACGTACTTTTACATATTGTGATATTATACTAATACTTATAGCATGAGAGCGGTTAAGCAATCATTTATTACGCAAATTCAAACTCAAAATGATCTTTATTCAAGTAGGCCAGTAACAAGCACTTTCAAATCGTGAGCAAATTTTTTTTTGTGTAATTTTTTAAACATCAAAAATAAAAGCGGTCAAGTGCGTGTCGGGTGATATGATGATACGTACGCATTTGACCACAATTTATAGCAACACAAACTAGTTTCCGAGATACGCGGATCCTATTGTGTCTAAAAAGTGTCATTGTATTTCATTCCAGTATACCGTTTTAAAATCAGAACCAAACTACGTTTGTATGGAGAGTCAACTTGGCTCGACCATGGCGACCCTTAACGGATTCAGGTCTCCTGTTACAATATTTTGCAGTCCTTATCCTTATTGCCGTTCGTCACTTGAGCCCTGATAATGATATGCAAAACTGCAATTCCGTATGCAGGTTGCATCCACATGCATTCACGAGAAAGTAAGCCAGGTATGGCTTAGTGTGGCGGTGTAACTGTAGGCTTAGTTGGCATCATTCACAAGCACCCGGCAGCGGGTATAGCTCGGAATCAGCAGCAAATCAAAATCGAATTAAAAATCCAAAAATCTCCGAAGGGCTCTTTTCCGTGCTAGTTTACGAAGCATTTTTTTTATTGCTTACCAAAAAAAACTGACTTCATCATAAAATACCGACTTTACATCAAAATTTAACAATTGCACATCAATACCGTATTTTAATGAACGGTTACTTTCAGACCGCTACACTCAGTCCTCGCGAATCACCAGGACTGAATGTAGCGGTCGGACTACAGTATTTTAGTTATACGGAGCAGTCACTATTTTTTTTATTGTTAAGTTTTGTTTTTATGTGCCTTTAAATTAGTTTAGATATTATACGTTTCCAAAAACGTCATGAAGTGATAGATACAATAAACAAATACCTTCAGCTCGATGGCGTAACCCTGCGTAGTAGGTACTTTAGGTAGACCTATATGTATTTTTTTTAGTGTCGTCCTAGCGCTCGTTCGAAAAGTTACGAAAGCCCTCTGAGCACATTTACCAAGAGATGTATCGTGTCTCTGGGTCCATTTAATCCGTAGCATGGAGATCTAAAAAGTCCCTATGTTCGAAAATACAAGTATGTAATGTTAACGGTCACCGCAGTAAGTTAATAAAAAAACCTGTTTTAGAGATGTAAACGGGCTCCAAATGTCAAAAGAAGACTAATAGGTGCCTTAATGGAATAAACATTTCACGTCTCACTGTTAAGCTAACAATCTTATGAATGAATATTTCAGTAAAACTTTTTAGTTTATCCTATGCGAAAGTTTGGATGTTTGTTACTCTATCACGGTTAAACGGCTTAACCGATTTGGATGAAATTTTGCACGACAATAGTTTATATCCTGTATTAAAATATAGGAGTGTTTATCCCGGATCCACGCACACGAAGTCGCGGGCGGAAGCTAGTATAGAATATGTCAATGCGTATGCGTCAGCGCAGCTCAAACTTACACTGGTTTCCACAATAAGTGTTATGAATAGGTCAGGTCACAAGTTTGAATCTAGATTTCGTTAGCGTTTCTAAACTCCATATTTGAAGTCTGAGAAATCTCCGTCCAATTTTGACGTTACGTGAGGCCTTACTTTGAATTTATTTGGAAGCAATTTAGATTCTCGACATTGTTGGAATTACAGGTACGGGAGCGAAACGAGTCATGTTGTCTGTGTCATTTATATGGGCAATAATAAATAGTTGAAGTATGACAGTCGTTGCTTCGCAATCCTCGCCTGTCAAACTATAAACTACTAGCTTCCGCCCGCGATTTCGCCTGCGTGGACCCGGGATAAAAACTATCCTATATTTTAAGTCAGGCTATAAACTAACTTCGTGCAAAATTTCATCCAAATCAGTTAAGCCGCTTAGTCCGCAGTAAGCTCGGTCGAACTTCACCTTCCCATACAAACGTAGTTACGCTCTCATTTTAAAACTACGTGTTGGATTGTGACGAAACTTTGCATATACAATGACATGAGGTATATCTAAGTCTGTAATTAGTTTATATGGTTCCAGTTTACAAAACAAACGAAATACAGCAAAAACAAGTTTTGTATGTAAAACTTAAATTCGCTGTATTTTTTTTACTATAGTATCTGAAGCTACATAAACTAATTACAGACATAGATATACCTCATGTCATTGTATATGCAAAGTCCAACACGTAGTTTAAATGAGAGCGTAACTACGTTTGTATGGAGAATCGAGCTTACTGCGGACTCTTAACCGTGATTGAGTAACAAACATCTAAACATCCAAAGTTTCGCATTTATAATATTAGTAGGATACTATTTAATTACAAACAACGAGACTATAGTTTGTTTTAGTTTTGATGAAGAAAAGTACTTAAAACCAACCATTAATAGTAGGGTTGTAAAACAATTACGCATCAGATATGTCGGTAGGCTAAAAAGATCCTGTGAATAAACAGTAGCTACCCCAGGAAACGTGCCAAGATGGGACTATCGGATAGTTTAGACTAGCATGTGTGGCGTGGAGGATGAGACTGTGGAATACTTATTGTGTGAATGTCATGCCCTTGCCAGTCAAAGAATGAATTACTTTGGTAACGGCTATCCACAACCAAAGGAATTCAAGGTGCTTCCGCTGAGCTGCATCATCCGTTTCGTGGAAATGATGGAGATGTAGCGAGCTTGGGAGTAGGCATAAAGGAGAGGGCAAATGCACAAAAGATCCCACTGGGTCGAAGTGCATCCGAAAGGGCCCTAGACAAGATAAGACACGTGCCACACTTCGGAGAGTTATACTGCGTGGAACGGAACGATGGACTTTCCCGCAAGAGGGGGATTATTGAGCGCTAGTACGTCACATTTTTCAGATTAACTATTTTTTTTGACGCGTTTTTTTTTTTACCTTTGTATGGAGCGTTAGCCGACTGGAGCGACGAGCTCCATACAAATGTTAAAAAAAAATCGCGTCAAAAAAAATAGTTTATCTGGAAAATGTGACGTACTAGCGCTCAATAATCCCCCTCTTGCGGGAAAGTCCATCGTTCCGTTCCACATTGTATGACGTATCTTTGTTATCTTTTCCTTTCATATGTAACAACAAAAGAATTTATAAAATCATATCCACAGAACATTGCCATTTGGCACCTTAATGCAGAATTGTGTCGAAAGTGGTGAAATTACATTTTGCACGCTTTTTTAAGGCTGACACTCCATCATGACATGACTGTCTCTGGATACGTGCGATATTTTTATCGCAACTATAATCTACACGTAGAGCACTTTATATGTGCAAACGCAATCAATCCTCCATCCGCTATCTCCCTCCAACACTCGCCAGCGAGTTAACCTCTCCCTCTAATTTAAGGCCAGGATAAACAGAGCGTCCGAATTTGATTGATACCACACCGAACCTTTTAACCGCTCTGTCGCGAACCGAAGTTCAATTTGGAATTCCATTGTTTCGTTTTTGTGTCTGCCCCTTAACTAGGGTTGCCAGCTGTGAGGTTGACTTGTCATACAAAATCACATTAAGCTTATTTTCGTTACTGAAGGGACGTATACAAATCGTAGGCATTGGGTCGGTTGGAGTTTTTGTGTCTCTACTTACACTAAAAACGTCATAAGACACATAAGGTAATCGTACAATCCTACTAATATTATAAATGCGAAAGTTTAGATGTTTGGATATTTAGATGTTTGGATGTTTCTTAAATGGCTCAACCGATTTGGATGAAATTTTGCATGAAAATAGTCTATAGCCTGGATTAAAATGTAGAATAGTTTTTATCCCGGGTCCATGCAGACGAAGTCGCGGGCGGAAGCTAGTGAAAAATAATAAGAACGCACGGGCAGCAAGATCCTGCTTTTCATGTGTTTTTGTCCATCTAGTCGAGTAAAACGAAGTTTAAGTACCTACATAAACGTGATCGTTTTATTTGCATTAAGGTTTAATAGTTTAATCTAAAGGATTTTTTACTTACGTAGAATTACCTACGAGTAGACGAGTAGCAGGCTGCGATTTTTATATGTTAATATGGATACGTTTAAGCCAGGAGAACTGAAACTGAAAATTGTTCTCGTTTCACGACAATTATTATTATTTTTCTTCCTATTCACCTGTGTATTTCATTGTTGCTTTCCCATCTCCAATCTCAAACCCCCACACTATATCTAGTGGTTTATGTGAAACATCATTCTAGACATCGCCAACCCTAGCACCGAGGTAGAGGTTCCGCATAAATGAATAATCCAATTTATTGTTTTGTTTTGAACGTTCTAAATTGCTGGATGCGGAATTCAGGCTGATGAGGTATTAGCTGCAGTTCTGATTTCGTTTCTAGCTTGTTCTGTAAAGTTGGATTTAAATTGTTTAGTGTTAGTAGGTTAGCTGCTGTTTTAGGTTTTAGACAGTTTTAATTAGTTTGAGATTTCAGTTGGTAGTTATTTTAATGTTAATCCCAATAAATAAGAATAGTGCGTTCCAAGATTAGGGTGGGTTGCATTAATTTAGATCATGACTTCGCCAGGAGTTTTCCGGTGCCCTGTAATTTCGGGAAACAACACATGTTTGTTTATGTATGTAGTTATTTGCTCAAAGTGGAAGAGATCCTAGAAGGGATAGGCTCGCCTTTCTACTTCTTTTTTTGTTTTCATTTTGTCATGTTTTATGTTGAATAAAGAAATACATACACACAAATAAGCAATATCTTAGGGATGCATGTCCCGTCAATTTAAACAAATGGAATAGCGACTTTAGTCTACCGCGTCCGTCCAATCTTCTCATATCTTTTGTATATACTACATTAGAATATATTTTTTGCACTGTATTCGCTCTGTCGATCTGGCTTATTATAGGGGTGCGTGGGTGATAAGTCCGGAGGGATTAGGTCTAGGAATAACAGCAATAGATGTTATTGCTTTTCCTACTTAATTGGATCGCAAGTAATTAGGGCTACGTTCTTGTAAACACTGGGATGCTAAAAATAGAGAAAACTTGATTAAAATACAAATGTATTTTTACTAATATATACGTCTATACTTTAATATAATCAAGAGGAAAAGTCGTGTGTTTGTAAGGGTAAACTCTGGAAGTAATCGTCATATTTAAAAAAAAAATACCCGTGTATAGAATAGCCACTTACAGAAAAAATAAGCGTCGGTCGCCCACCAGCTCGATGGGTTGACGACGTAAAAAAGACCGCGGGTCATTCCTGGATGAGACTAGCACGGGACCGGGACACGTGGCGTACTCGAAGAGAGGCTTATGCTCAGCAGTGGGCGATTACAGGCTGAAAATGATGATGATGATAGAAATAAGCTATATTATCGCCGCGAGTCATAAAAAAATACAAATTATATTGTTTAAACGGAAAAAAGTCATTAAACATTTTTCGTCAGTCTGTAGTTATCTATTGTTAGTTTTGACATTGTGAATAGAACTGTACAGCAGACGCGCTTCCCACTCTTTAATTAGATATTACAGAACCCGAATGAAAACCGCGCTAAATGCTCAAGGACTAATTTGCATCGTATTTTAATATGATTCATGAGCTCATTCTGACATGCTCATTCGAACGCGCAAAACAGATTTCAATGTGATTACAATCGGAAGCGAGCGACAAATAGACCCCCTGGTTTACCTACACTTTTATTTGACGCGGTCTCATTGGGTAGTCAAAGCATGACATTGTTACACAAGCGAAAACAAAAAAAAAACTACGGAACCACCGCTCCCGATACCCACCATGAATAATTCTCCGATCCCCGCTATATTTCCGTTTTTTTCTTTTAATATGCGTTTTGGAAGATAAATGGTGGGAGACACAGGTTTTGATTGATCGTCGCTTCGTTTAAATTCGGCTGCGTTCGGGGGAGGTCGGAAATAACCTTTTCGGCCGCCAAAAAGGGTCGTAACCCGTCGTTTTTAATTTTTAATGGCCGCCTGAATACCTTCACTTTGGAAATAGTTAAAGGTTAGGGATTGTTCATTTGGTCGAAGGTATTGTTTAAAAGCACTTAGTGAGGGGAAATGTGGGTTTTGTGAAACGATGTACCTACCTGGTTTTTGCCATATTGGATATCGACGACTCAAATCATGTCTCATAATCTCATCATATATATTTGAGTACTAGATAGTAGCGGAGTCCATTGTCGTGGATTGAACGATCTGATTTCATTGCTTAGAGCCGGAGTCTAACCGGCGACCTTTTGGCAGCCCGGCCGATCGCTCTATCCAATTGAGCCAACATAACTGTGCCTTAGGATTTTTTAGGTCTGTTTACTTTTTTTATGTAGGTAAAACAGTTGTGTTCATAAGAGACCAAACAGCAAAGCATGACTAGAACCGATAAAAGCGAATCAAGCAAATTACAAGACTTTTAAAATGGACACTTCTTTTGTACAATTTGCATACCAAATTACAGCCCAGGTAATTCTGCCGGGTTTCCACAGCAAATAATGATGCTATGATGGAGGGGTTGATTGATTTAAATAGGTATTTAGAATGTATTGCGTTTCTGAAGGCGTTTTTGAAGTTAGGGGAACGTAATGTGGGGAATTGTGGTGCAATTAGGTTAGAATTGGCATGTTGGTTTTTAGGGAAGTTTTATTTTGGCTTCGCTCTGGATTTCGATGCATCGTCAATATAGATTTATCTACTAAACAGATCTCTCAACAAGTACACTTTGATGGCGACTGTGCATAGAAGTTTGTATATTAAATTGCAACAATATACGTCGATTAAATCCTCTCATAAATATGTACCGAAGCCTTAACCCGCTGACATAAGAGCGATCGGGCATATTTATGAGTAAGTTGTATGCCCCCATATTTTTAGTTTGTAAGACATCACCTTCTAGTGTTATTCCCTGTTATGCCCTAAAGGAGGCAGGGGTCCGCTTTGACACTTGACTGTAAGTCCCTACCAAATGTGAGTATTCATTCAAATCACATAAACGTATTTTTAGGCCCCCCACAAGGTGGACTGATGACCTGGTAAAGGTCGCGGGAATCCGCTGGATGCGGGTGGCGCAGAACCGGTCATTTTGGCACTTTGGGGGAGGCCTATGTCCAACATTGGACGTCTTTCGGCTGATGATGATTTTTAATGAAGTTATTAACATATTACTGGTCCTTCTATAACCAGAAATCTTATTTATTGACTAACTTGTTCTACTAAAAGTGACACTTGTCATGCTCCATTAGGTACAAATAAGTACAATGGCAAAAAATCTTCACCTAGTAAAGGATCGTAAATAAAAAGCTTATTTAATTTCACTCGGACTGGAGATATTTCCGCCATCCAATTTCCGAGATGTCGAACTTTTCGGAATACGAGTACGAAATGAACTAACTAGACTGTCATCTATGCGCAAGTAATGTTATTTAGAACATTTAATATTATTTAAAATGTTCTAAATAACATTGTTTGTTTATTTTCATATTATTGTTCAGCGTCAAAGTCAGAGTTGTTTTTCCTTTAATGAAGGGTGAAAGGCTTCGTGTGATACATGTAGTTATTAAATATGATATCGTCCTCTCATATCCACAACAGAACCCTTATTGAATGTACTATGAAGCCAGATCGATTTTTTTAAATTGTTTCTAATATCTGTCTAGACAACTACAGGTCTAGACTGAAAGACAGAGGTCGTGCATGTCACCGAAAAAATACAGACTTGGCAAAACATCTTAAGAGAGTTTTTTTTAGTTGAATGCTAGTCTTCCATATTATCCAAGTAAACAAAATATTAAATTTAAAACTCAAAATATAAAAACTGAACCTGCAAAATAAGCTAGTGCGCAATTTTTGTACGCTCCGTATTTAATTGAAGTACATAACTCGACAGTGAGAACCCTTGAAGCGCCTTTAATTTGACTTACCACATGTCACATAATACTATTCGGTGCGGCAAACGAGAGAACTCTAACATTAGACTTGTCTTCGATGCAGACGAAATTCCATTAGCGTATTCCCCGTTAACATCAAATTCTGCAAAGACAAATGAAAGTGCATTAAAAATTCACGTGCCTGTAAATATAGATTCATAACGATGTTACTGGTAACTCGGTTACTGCATGTCACTTGGAGGTTCTATTAAGAACGCTATTTTCCCTCAGACGTGTGGGTCGATGCAGTTTCAAGTTGGGGTTCTTTGTGGAAGTATCATTTATAAATGTTAACCATTTATTTCAGGTCAGAAACCATACATATGTACGGTACAATTGATATCATTAACCTATATGTATGTTATGTATAGCAGTCATTTATGTTGTTTAATTTGATACTGATTGTACACGGTGCAGACTTACTTTGCGCAACGCTAATAAATCAGTCCTACTTGCGTCGTCCACACAGTAAAACCTTAGCACAGGGGAATAGTTTTGGAAATTTCGCTTGTAAGTATGTCATCATCATCCTCCTAGCGTTATTCCCGGTTGTGCCTCTAAAGGAGCCCGGGTTCCGCTTTGTCACCTAATCCCAAGATTTGGCATAGGCACTAGTTTTACGAAAGCGACTGCCATCTGACCTTCCAACCCAGAGGGAAAACTAGACCTTATTGGGATTAGACCGGTTTCCTCACGATGTTTTCCTTCACCGAAAAGCTAACGGTAAATATTCCGTACATAAGTTCCGAAAAACCCATTGGTACGAGCTGGGATTCGAACCCACGACCGCCGCTTGACAGCCGCATGCCTGAACCACTAGGCTACCGTAGCTCGTAAGTATGTATGTATTGTATATATTTATGTATAAATAATGTAATGTATTTTTTTATATTTGCTATTAGCCCACAATCTTTTCCGCTTTGCCTTCAGGTTTGACCGGTAGAGTATGCCATATAGCATTAAGTCCGCCTTTTGTACGGTAATATATATATGCAATAAAGTTTAAATAAATAAATAAATACTGGGTATTGCACTGCGAAAGTACCTTTTTTGCTCAAACTTAACTTCAAATATAAAAATGGTAGAATTAGGAAACGTAAAAACATATATATATATATATATATAGTAATTGCAGTAGGCAAGAACTAAGGAAAACACTTATTAGGTAGGTATTTGGTGGAAAATGTTATAACAATTCAGTAACGCAAGAAAACCCACTGATTAACATGATATTAGTACAATTCTTGGAACACGATACAAGGATAAAGATATGGAACCCAAGACCGGCGATAAAACTCGTATTTTTCATCAGCTTTTTTGGTATTGTTTGCGGGACAGACCACGTAGAACATTTTCACTGCAGAGTTTCAAAGAAAAATGAGTAATTTCCTATATTTTTCGATGTCACGCGTCATATTAGACCGCTTGTTAGAGTGTTGTCAGACAGATCAGCAGAGAATAAATGGTGTTTTTACGAAGTATACGAAAATATTTAAAGCGTTTTTTTGTTGTCGTAGCAATACCGTACCATTTACCGTAAGTGACCGATTTCCGGAAATCACAGTGTACTATAAAATATGACGTGACATAGACCGTAATATACGTATTATTCATTAATATATGCTTCTCAGCCCTCATTTTACGACCCAATCCTTTAGCTAACGTCATATTCATTGAATATTTATTAACAACATGGCACTATTAGCCGATGAAATAAAAAGCAGCCCGACTACATGGACTTCATATAAACATATTACCTTATTGAGTTAGCCGTTTTATAGTTATATTTATCGATGTCTACGGACTCCGTGATAAAATGTGTAATGCTGGGATCATGGAGGGCCGTATCCTTTGAAATATGTAATTTTCTTCTCGTAATTTAACTGGAAATTGAATCTTGATTCGAGTCAAATAAGGTTCGTAATGGACATTGAAGACTTGCAATTAACTATCAGTTACGAGAGTTGACTCTAGGAATTTTTTTATTAAATTGGAAGTTATTATTGAACAATATTAATTAAAACTGTATAGATTCTTTCTTGGAACTGAATTCAGAATTCAATATTCTCATTCATTTGCCCGAATATTTTTAATTGGTTAGTACATTACGTACCTAGGGCGGTGAATTCGTGAGTGCCCCAGAACGCAGGTGTTTGTGCCCGAACCGAAGGTGAGGGCCATAAATATGCGATCTGGGGCTTTACGAATGACCGCCCGTGGTGCGTACACAATTTTACGTCTTCTCCTGGGTGTGAAGTGAGATTTGCCGCTGCGCCCGTGGGCGGTAAATCTCACTTACCGCCCAGTGACGTAAAATGATATTACCAGCCTTCGATAAAATGATTATAACTACTTAACATAAATGAGAATATGAGTGAAAGTTTTTAACTATAATTTAGGCTATGGGTATATGTACGTAGTTTTATGTCGCTTGGGCGCTTTTATTATTTATTACATATTTTTATTCGTAATTGCAGTTTATGCAATGCTTTAAGATTCCACAGACACTGAAACATTTATTATCAAATTATTTTATTACTGCTAAAGCAATAACGCCCATTATTCCATGCACTGGCATTTCTTTTCCGCGGAAAGTTCTCAGTACCTGTATGTATATCGACTACGTGCATCTTGTGGTCGCCTTACGCAACATATTGTGGGGTAAAATAATGGCGCTCCAATTTGCCTACAATGTTTACTATACTTTACTATGTATTTAACTATTGTATGTTATATTCGGAGTTCTCATAAAAGCACTTTACGTCAGCGATAACGGCTTTGCCTTCATCCAATATTCTATATCACTCAGTTGTTCATGCTCAGACCACCATTTTGAATTCATGGTAGAGCTGTATTAGGTACGTTACGTGTTACCTAAGTACGCCTGTGGTTTTGAAGGCTATATTCGTTACAGTTACAGGTAGTAAACATATGATGAAAATGTATAAGATTATTTTATGTGGCTGACTTTTTTATAAAACTGTTATTTGAATTGGAATCTTATACATTTGACGGTAGAGTTGCTTTACTTTGATGCAATTCGGCCAACTTTATCAGCTATATAAGAGCGGTCACACACTGTGACGTTTTGCAGCGATACAAACGCGCGTTTCACGAACGGCGACTGTCGCGCGACACTAGCCATAGATGGGATATTGCATTGCCTTCAATAATCTCATCTATCTATCTATTCAGCCCGTATCCACCCACTGTTGAGTATAGGCGTCTTCTTTATTACGCCTCTCTCCTCGGTCCTGTGCTAATCTCATCCAATGTTTTCCTCCTGTTCGGCAGATATCATCGGCCCATCGAGCTGGTGGTCTGCCCGCTGACCGTTTCGATGACCTTGGCCACCATTCAGTAACCAGTTTTGTCCATCTCCCATCGTTCCTGCTCGCCAAGTGTCTCGCCCACCTCCACTTTAACTGTGTTATTCGTTTGCCGACGTCCGCTACTTTCGTTCGGCGCCGGATTTCAGTGTTTCGGACACGGTCTACAAGGGAGATGCCTAACATGGCTCGCTCCATGGCTCTCTGCGCCACATTCATTTTGTGCAGTACTCCCTTGGTGAGTGCCCAAGATTCCGTCGCGTAAGTCCTTACTTACCCTACCCTTGTAGGCAAGACACATTGGATAAATACCTTTGTCTTAAGGCACTGTGGGATTTTGGACTTTACGAGTAGGACATCCGCTAGGTTACTAAACGCAGCCCATCCTAACTGGATTCGTCTAGCGACCTCTTTCCCCTGGGTCTCTTGGACAAAAGATAAACACTGTCCAAAATATATTTAATTATTATTATAATCTCATAATTAAGTATATACCGGGTGGAACAGAACAGAGGACATTCCCAATAATCAGTATATCGAGAATAAAATTTTCTGTATATTGTATATACCATTATCTACAATGCTTAATAAATGCATTCGTAAATGGGGTGGCGTTAATAAAACCCAAATTCACCCCAAAAATCCTAATATCGTATCATTCGGCCACATTAAGGCGCCTTTCGCTACACATCTGCATTTAATGTCTAATTATGCCTCTTAACAATACTGAATTACCTTTCATTCTAAATAGCACCGTATTATTAAGCAAATTACGTTGAGTTTCCCTTGAATGACAATTTCCCATGTTAATATGGCAATTTGATTCGCATATGACTGGAGATTAGATCGCATGTGTTTAGATTGAGGCAAGCAGGGTAGGATTTGCCATTTGGATAAAGCTCTTATTACTTTGCTGGTAAAGTCTCAATTCCAGTGGAACATTTGTAGATATTGGTTGTTAGTAATGTGATTTAATAGTATTTACGTCGAAGGGCGGCCGTTCAGGTAGATACGATTTATGAATGTAAAAGAAGGAAAAAGTTATATAAATACTGCTTATACAAAAGTATAAGTACTTTACAATTTCTCACAATAGTCAAATACTAAATATGTAGGTGCGAAATACCACCTGATTATTTATGTAAATAATTTCGAACATGATTGTTAAATTTCAATCTATGCTCTTAATTCATTATATACCTAATTAGTTTACACCCAGTATGAGCTACGCGTAATATGAAGTAGTAATTACACTGCACTAATAAACGGCAGAAAAAATCTTAAGGCGTTAATACCGCCATGTTTGACGACCGCTTTAGCCTAGTTGGTAGTGACCCTGCCTACGAAGCAAGAGGTCCTGGGTTCGAATCCCGGTAAGGGCATTTATTTGTGTGATGAGCACGAATATTTTGTTCCTGAGTCATGGATGTTTTCTATATGTATTTAAGTGTTTGTTTATCTATATAAGTATGTTTATCGTCGTCTAGTACAAGCTTCGCTTAGTTTGGGACTAGGGCGATTTGTGTAAAATTGTCTCCTAAAAAAAAGTTTTCTTTTTGTAGTATTTAATAATATAATTTTAAAATAATATTACCTACTGGGACCTGCAATATAGAACACATAACTTGAAGGTACCTATAGTTAAACAACAGACGTTCTTACCGCTAAAGAGCGATCGCTTCCAGACAACTTTTGATTAGCCGATAAATTACAACATTAATGTTAAATGTACCTTTTTTCAAAAACTTAA
The DNA here is from genome assembly GCA_947049275.1 of Epinotia bilunana. NCBI lineage: Eukaryota > Metazoa > Arthropoda > Insecta > Lepidoptera > Tortricidae > Epinotia > Epinotia bilunana. The sequence continues at coordinate 6,645,942 of OX346275.1, read as the reverse complement.
GAACGGAATATCCCTTTAACAGGGGCCTTCGATGAAGAATAACAACATTGAGGTCTAGTTTTACCTTTGGGTTGGAAGGTCAGATGGCAGTCGCTTTCGTAAAACTAGTGCCTATGCCAAATCCAACCGGGAATAAAGCTAGGAGGATGATGACCAAACATTACATGTTATATTATATATATGTAATAAGTCCGATTCTTATTACTAATGCTATCATATTAAGTTATTAGAACTTACTGAAAGAACATTAGTTATTATTACATTACATTACAGGTTTCCTTATCGTCACGACGACTAATAATACATTAACTAATAATAAATACAGTTTTCCGTAGATTAGATGAATAAAAGGAAAATCATCCTGCATTTGTATTCCTTCTTTCGCTTCGCTGTTCACGTATTTCTAGGCTTTCCCAAGAATATCGTTGTTCACATTTAATTTAATGGAGTCTAATTAGAAGGGATTTTTTCGGGTTTCTGGGTTGCTTGCTTTGTATTTACATGTTGAAAACCATTTGGGGTTTTAAAACAGCGAACGTTTTTGGCAGTTTAAAGCTTGATTACACTCATTACAGGAATAAAAATTAAAACTCGTGAACAATAATTTTTAATATTAATCCAAAACGTATGTATGTATGTAAGCACTTTATTGTACACAATAACAGGTTAAAGAATATACATGTCGCACAATAAATCAAAGTACAAAGGCGAAGGCGAGGCGTTAGCTGGAAGAGATCCCTTATAGGGATAACCCTATAAGGGATCTCTTCCAGCTAACCTTTGAGCAATTGAGAGGAAGGTAGGTAGACCGAGATAGGCAAACGTATGTGGGTTTGAAACTAAGTGGCTCATATATTATGTTATATATATTTACGACATACTATTTCCTCTGCTAGGAAGATAGAGAAAAGTTGTAATGTTTTTAAATCTAAATACCTGGGTAACTCTAAGAAAGAAGAGGCACTTTACCTGAATATGATTTAAAAAGTCCTTACAAAATTTATTTGCTGGCAGTACTAATTTGTAAGTTTGTATGTATTTATATGTATATATAGTTATATCATATTATATTATATTGTATCGAATTTTACTATATTATCCATTCCATCTTTAGACATGTTAAAGAGTTTTTGTTTTAAATTAAGTTGCACTGCCCACATTATATATACTTTGCACATTATATATGTTCACTGGTACAGAATGCTTTATAGCATCGTCCGTCTTTTGTACTACAAGATATTATTTGCGCAATAAAGATTAACTATTTCACTTACCTCGATCGATTTGGCCACCGAAAACGACAGTATTGTACGTCTGATAAGAGTGCCCAACATGCACAAATGTGCACTAAATAAAATTACTCTTATAGTTTTTTTTTTATATGAACTAATTTGGCATCGTGTCTTGTTCCCACCATTGGTGCGAGACACCCTGTATAATGTATATCGGTGAAGATCAGGCCAAATTCATCTTCAAGCGTATGCTACGTAAGCATTTATCTAACAATTTACGCGACTAATTATTCACCACAGTGTTTCACTAGGTACAGACGACTACAAAGAGATCGTTACGGCCATGGTTACAAAAATATGTAAACACGACCTTAATGTTAAGGCAATACACACGAAACTTATGTTCCAGTGCCTCTTGTAGCATTAAGGTAAGATCGACAAAATGTGATATCGCAGTGATAGGTTGCTAGCCCATCGCCCACAACACACTTCAACCGCGCTCCCTTAGTCGACTTTAACGACACCCACGGGAAGAAAGGGGATGGTGAAATTCTAACCCGACGCCACACGGGAGTTGTGGAGTAAGGATTATATAAATAAATATATAATAGAAACCTTACACGGCCTGCTCAAGAATGTTGCTAGCCATTTTGCGGTTAAACCGACCACTAAGACCTTCATGTAAGTACCTGGTAGGGAGCCCCTACGTATCCGATGTTCTATACTTAGGCTGTATGCAGACTAGGTATTGGTAATGAATGACATTACATATCCTCTTGCATAATATTTGATTATAAGCCAGTTTATAAGCCGCGTCAATTAAGAATATAATATGGCGCCCAATCTCGCGCCATCTCGCTCACAGTGCTACTGTATAATAGTGCTGCTATATTCGCACACGTCATTCATAGTAAAAGCCTCTATTCTATTTTATTATTCTCATATTTCTTGGCACAGCTTATATCGACTTTTTTATACTTTATATCGGCTATGAATATTTTTTATTGAATAAACAAATATTCTAGTTTGTATAAATTACATTGCTTTTGCAATTATACTTATTCCATAATTTTAAGTTATTTCACCGCCTGAAATACGAAATTTCATCTGTAAATAGTGAACTATGAAAAAGTTGAAATATATGCGCAAATAATTAATTTACTTAATGCAAATAAAAAATAACATTTCAAAGTTCGCGCTTAAACGCTCACGGCTTGACGTGACGTCACTCCATAAGACGTCAACCTTTACATGGCGCGTGAATATTATTTGTATGAGAATTAATACAATTTCAGTTTCGTTTAATATAATAAATCAGTAAATGAAACTTTACGTTCAGGAAATACACGAACTTTGACGATACACAGTTGATTTTCCCTTTTTATTTGAACAAAACCAACTGTGTTATCTCCATACGAGCCTCTTGTCGAGCTGAAAATACAACAGAAGAGGTAAATTAAAATTTTCTTTATGAATAAATGCACTCTAAATAACATAACCTCACTTCAACTCCAGCCCGTCTATCATGCGACGGCCGCGACATACTATCGATTTTTCTCGCACTATATCTCTTGTTCCAAGTGTTCTAATAAGAAAGGGACGGATAGTGTGAGAAAAATCGAGAGAGCTCGCGCGCCATCGCATGTTAGCCGTGCAGGTTTTGTCCTTTTTTCTGTACACTTGATTTTTTTTAATTTTCCATTAAAACACCATGTCCATATCAACCTTAGACAGGTTTCGCGAGGCGGCTTTAATATAGCCTTTTTCCATTTTACAGATACTTTTTCGTTGAATTCAGATTAGGTGACTTTAGTGACTTATGGAGTGACGTCACTGCGCTGAAATTACGTTTCAATTTACGTAACTTATAATGAAAATATATTGCCAAAGATATAATTTTAGAATAAATCATCCATTAATAGCTATCAATGGCTATCTATGGCTAGTAATGGGTATCATTATTGGATTACTATTATAAGTTCTCAATATAATCTTAATGTAAGTGCCCTATTAACACGATTTTCTAGTAAATAAACAAGCTAAGCCAGTGTGATAAAACCATTTACCGGTATACTTATACGCGGTATTTTGTAAATTATGAATTATTATTATTAATTTGACATTTATATTTATAATTAATATTATTTTTGACTTACTAGATAAATAAATAATTTTTAATAAATGAGTATGAGTATGAGTATGATGGGTTGCACCAAACCGTCTGTAAAATAGTAAGCGGTGTTCGTTAAAATCTGAATGAATGAAAAATTTGACAAGTTTCTATGGAATGACAGCTGCCGGCGTTAATTAACGTTGATCGGTCTGTTATCGTAAGTTGGTGCAACCGGCTTTAAAAATGTATACTTACTATAAAAAAAACAATAGTGAGGTCACGTTATATTATATTGATATTCCAATTCGTCATATAAAGAAAAACTAACGTAAAACTTTGCATTGGCGCGAAACCAGCCAAAGATAATTAAGCCTGATATAAAATAGAATATTCGATGCCTCTATCCAATATCCGGTGTCTGGCCGGAAGGGCGGCCATTTTGTTTGTTACATTTCAGTTACATTTTTTTTATTTGATTGTGGCAATGGAGTTGCTGGTCAGTGTGTGATGTAATTTTTGCCAAAAAGTTATTACGGTATTTGACATCACATTTCATTTGCCTGTTAGGCTGACTGTAACTCATTGAACGAACGAGCGCAGCGAATGAAGTTCTCCGTTTTAACTTGGCCCAAAATTCTTTCGTATGTCAATATGTCCGGCTTTTCTCCTCTACGGGTCGCATTTCTCAACCGATACGCGTGACATTTTGTGAGCAAGTGACTTCATTTGTCATATCAATTTTTCGAAATTTAAAAAACGAAAAAAAAGACAGTTGATTTCTACAGCTTACAGATACACTAGTAATATCTTTTGAGTATGTAGAATTAGACCGTAAGACATTAAATATTTATTTTTTCTGAATAAATACTAATGAGATTTCTTTTACAGGTACGTCACCAACCAACGAATCTGGTAATATTGTCACCAACTCCTGCAATAAATTAAACTAGAACATTAGATTAGAATCTAGGTATCCATTAAATTCCCTTACAGCGGCAAAATCTGTGCAGACACATAAATCATGGCAAATTTCGACGATGGCAACACTGATTGGAATACTAGTTAGCAAAGTTTACTTTAGTCTGTGGTCGCAATATGGCGGCGGTCGGGGAGCGGTTTTAGTCATTGATGATGAAAAATAATTGAAACTTGTGTGTAGCAAGTTATACTTCTGAAATATGTTTTACACTATATTCTAGCATACACCGTAGAATGGACGTCCAGAATAATCACTAGCGCGTTGCCGACTCTTTATTGATTTGAGGATTTGTTATGTTGGCTAGATACGAATGCAGGTCCCTCACATTCAATTGAACAGAACGCATCCTCACGTGCTCTGGCGCCGTCTCGATTTTTCTCGCACTATCCGTCTCTCTCATATTAGAAAACATAGAACCTATAAGCTTTTCTGTTTAGCCCTGTGGTTGACTGGTAGAGAATGCCTTAAGGCATTAAGTCCGCCATTTGTACTTCTTATCTGTGCAATAAAGTTTAAATAAATAAATAATAGAAGGAGAGGTATAGCGCCAGAAAAAGCAAGAGAGCTCGCCTGCGATTTTTAACCTATAAAAAATGAGACAAGCTAAACCACCCTCGCGGTTATAGATTTTGGGTCACCCTAAATTAAGTAACCGCAATAGGTTTTTAAAAATATTTAACACTAGTTTTATTTACATGATATACTATTCTTTATAATATCCAACTGTCTTAGCAATTAAACCTGGTAACGGTATATTTTCTACCGTTATTTTTGCAGTTTAGATGTAAAATATAAAGATCATGACAGGATAAAAAAAATGTACAACCTTGCACAATTTTAGGAAATATGACGGTATCTTATCGACCCGTATTCTTTGACCACGAGAGTAGATCGTAGAGTCGAGTAGTCTATTGCCTTAGCAGTTCGCTTGGTGTGTCCTTAGTCCTTACCCACTGTAGCTAAGAAATAGGTATCGATTGATCTCTATTCTCGGCGAGCCGTCAAATTAAAAATCGATAGCCGACGGAATTCCGTTTGCGATTCCTTATAGATTTGATTTGTTATTGGAAAGATAAGTGGTATTCTCTTGTTTATGTTTGGTGCAAAATTGTTCGTGAAACATTCCGAATTTTCAGACAGTGTGATTGCAAAAAGTGAAAAAAATCATAGCCACAAAATGAAATATTACCTTATAACTACGAAAAAAGCCTAGTGTATGTCCAGTGCAAAAATAATTACTGAAAACGTCCAAATATTGCAGAATAGACGTTCTAAATTCAAACTAGTCCCTACCGTCCCGAACTAAATTAAAAAGTCCTATGTTGTTCTAAATTTGAATACACATACGTTCTGTGACATTCTGAATATTTTGAATATTCTCAGCCGCTCCCGAACTAGTCTCAATGAAAAGTCGTAAGTTATTCGAAATTTAAATGTTTTTGAGCTGTTCTGCTTTCGGTTGGCAACATTGTGCGACTGTCATTAAACTTGGTAACGGGAAAAACTATGGACGTTGGAGTTTGGCTTAAAGCTGGAACACACGTGCGGGTATTTTTGTTTTTGTAAATATTTTAGTTGGATTGACATGAAGTTAGGCGGGATTAGTTCAATCCAAATGGAAACAGGTTTTTCTAAAAATATTATTCGAAAAGGAGTATTCCTACGTGTTTTAATCAAATCACATTTTGCTACAAAGTAAAGCGTTTGGATTCAATCAAGTATGGTGTCCATATTGTACACCATTAATTATTAATTAAAAATCCAGATTAACAGTACTGGCAAATTATACAAAAGGAAAGCAAAAGTATATTACATCGACTTCTTTATTGCTGCAGATAATCATTACTTAGGACGGGTTGCACCAACTAACGATTAAAGACCAATCAAAGTTAAATATGGCGCCGCCAGCCGTCATTCCATAGACACTTGTCAAACTTTCCATTATCCCGGTTGTGCCCTAAAGGAGCCCGGGATCCGCTTTGACACCTTATCCCAAGAGTTGGTATAGGCACTTGTTTTACGAAAGCGACTGCTATCTGACCTTCCAACCCAGGAAACTGGACCTTATTGGGATTAGACCGGTTTCCTCAAGAAGTTTTCCATCACCGAAAAGCTAAAGGTAAAAGTTCCGTACATAAGTTCCGAAAAACTCATTGGTTGGAGCCGGGATTCGAACCCACAACCGCCGCTTGAAAGCCGCATGCCTGAACCACTATAAGCTTCTGAATTTAACGAATAACGCTTACAATTACAGAAGGTTTGGTGCAACACATCCTCATTGTTAATCCGAATTCCAATACCCCGAATAATAAGAAGTCCGACTGAATACTATTCCGAAATATCAAAAATACGAATTCCGATTAAAAGTATGGACAGATGTTCAGTTGCTACCTTCGACCGGCGTTTCCTCGCGACGGTGGCGTCGGCGGGTGCGCGCGGCTCGTCGGCGTCGGCGCCGAGCCGCGTCGCCAGCGCCGTCAGCAGCTCCTTCCACGCGGCCCAGCTGTCAACACATCATAATATGTGTACCTATGTATAGAGTATTTATACTAAAACCAAATGTATGTAGATAGGTAATAAATGACACGTAGCAGATTAGAGTCCTTCGCCGGGTGCCTCAATTGCCTTGAAAATATATAAAAAAATCGAGACAGGAGCGTCTGTTTTGCAAATAATCAATTTCATTTCAATTGAATATGAGTCCCGTCTGAGCGCCATTATATTGCGGCTACATTAGATTGACATTTAGTAAATTATTTGATTTAATTGACATTATATAAACTCCTTATTATTGATTCTTTATTAATTCTCTTTTTTATTCTCTATTGTTACGTTCTTTTACTGTATTCGTTTTTTTATTTATTTTTTGGAATTGTTATTTGTATTATTTTGACATTTTTATTTCGAATGCAATGTATATTGTTACTGAATAAATAACTATGAATTATGAACTACACGGTTATGCATATGTACCAAGAATATATATCAAAAACGCATTCCTGAATATCGCCCTGATCGGATGTGATGTGCACAATACAATAAATCAAACCTACACTCCGTAATTTCCCATGCCCACGATTCTTGCGTGTCAAAAACCTCATATAATTACAGCGCGTATGCCCCAGCCCTTATTGTAGGGTGACTCATTAATCAGAGCCAGGACAGATCGCGATCACGCACATGCTGGTCGTGGATTATGTCTCCTCACTTACAGTTGTTTGGTCGCAGCAGTGTCCTCACTCCGCTCATCTAGATTTGGAATCTATCCAAACAACACAAAGTTCATTTTCAAGTGTGTAGAAGACGATACTTGAGTGCAGTGCTTAAATTAATTTCAACCTTATTGCGTTTATGGAGAGTGTAGTTTTGGGGTTTCGGGATTGGTTTAAAGTTGTCTGGACCCGAACTGGCAAGAAACAAGTTTTGAGTTGACGATGCCCGTCATAAGTCGGGAATTACGTTTGCTGTTTGCTTGTACGGTTGACCAAACCTTATATACACAGACCACTCATAATTCATTACATTATTGGTATAATTCTTGAAAACGCTCTCTACTACATTACACGTGTCATTTGTTGACGACCAGCTAAGCTCTGCCCGGGGTTTGAACGAAATATGTTTTCCTAGTTGTTAAATGTTTTCTAATCTCTCTCTGGAACCTTCTAGGGGTTTTGGAAATAGATCGATTTGTATCACGTCGACATGATCGTCATACTTTAGGTATACCTATTTCTTTTCATTATATATTTCGTAAAATTTCATGAATTAATATTATATAATTAATACGGATACGAACTGATAAGGAAAAAGCTAGCTAGCTAGCGGTATTATTCCTGTTAATGTTATATTATGTGTGTACATTATTTCGGGTTTTAGCCAACTTGAAAAAAATCGCTCAAGTGCGAGTCTGACTCGCGCACCGAGGGTATCAATTATTTATAAAGTTGATTAAATTGCAAACTTAACTAGGAAATTATTTTTGAAAATAAAACAAAAAATACGCTAGATACAGAAAAAGTTATACTTTTCCAGTAATATTTATCTTAATCACAAGTAATAATTTCAATTTTTTCGCTGTATAACTTCGGAGATAAGGGGGGAATGGTATTTTTTTACGTTTTCCTTCATAGATCGAAATTTTACTAATGTAGAAAAAAAAGAAAAACTGTTTCAAAACGTGCAACTCAAGCCCTTTCATATGATACCCCACTTGACCTAATAGTTGAATTGTTTTTTTTGCAAAAAGGAGCAGCTTCTCAATTTGTCGGAGTAGAAAAAAAATATTTTTTTCTCTATGTTCCCCGATTATGCAAAGACGCTTGGACCGATGTGGAAAATTCTTTATCGTTTGAAAAGGTATCGTCCCCAGATGGTCCATGGTCATCAGGTCTAGATCTGGAGATCCTGTAGAAATCGAGAGAACTTCAATTTTCACAGGCACACTTGAAGCGGAGTAATTCATTGAAGTCGGTTAAAACTTTGTTTTTAAAGTAAATTAATTTGTGCAAGACTAATAATAAGCCTTCACCTACGAAGGCTACTTATATCTTTGAATGAACGCAATCAAGGGCGCAGGCTCCAGGGGTCAAGATGGACCGATGGACCTAAATCAACATGGGCCTAATTTAATTAACTACCCGCACCAAGTATTATTCTAGGACGATCGGTTTTTCAAGGAAATAAAATAAATAATGTACCGAACCACACAAAATGAGCACCAACGTTTTGGCTGTACGTTATTTTCGTTAGTCTCATGTCGCAACTGAAGTTTTCAGATTTGATGAAAAAAAATTGGTATCCAGTCACATTGGACAAGGAAGGCTTTTTCCTAATTTATATTATTTTTGGAAATATAGTTGTGATGTATTGATTAAATCTTTCACGATTCTCAAACACGTTTCGTACCTAAAAAGTTAATTATCCTACTAATATTATAAATGCGAAAGTTTGGATGTTTGGATGTTTGGATGTTTAGATGTTTGGATGTTTGTTACTCAACCGATAAGGGGTTAACCGATTTGGATGAAATTTTGCACGAAGATCGTTTATAGCCTGGATTAAAATATAGGATAGTTTTTATCCCGGGTCCACGCGGACGAAGTCGCGGGCGGAAGCTAGTATACGATAAAGTCCCGTTAATTAAAAATTATAGTTTTGATGGTTGCTCTTATGGTCACGTGATAACTTGGTTAGCGTGTTATTGTGCTGCTAATATGAGTCTTGTACATTGATATGTATGTTATGTTATAATCTGTAAGGTATTTGTAAATGGGTCTCGTTGCCTGAGACTAATCCTACTAATATTATAAATGCGAAAGTTTAGATGTTTGGATGTTTGTTACTCAATCACGCTTAAACGGCCGAACCGATTTGAATAAAATTTAGCACGAAGATAGTTTATAGCCAGGATTAAAATATAGGATAGTTTTTATCCCGGGTCCACGCGGACGAAGTCGCGGGCGGAAGCTAGTAAATAAATATTCAGTTTAAGGATGTTCTTCGGTTTCCTTCGTCTTTAGGAGGCTTTTAGTTTCTGGTTCAAGAGTTACCTTCAACATTGGCTGGAGTCTTCCAGGTTCACATGAACGCGGGAAATAAAACCTTTCCCCTGAAAACCTCGGCTCCCTCGTTGTGAAAAACAAATTAAGTCTAAAATAAGAACCTTATACTATTTTAACAAGCAAATAGGAAACACTCAGCAAACTGGTAAGTACCTAACACAAAGTTGCATGCATATTGAATAAACTGAAAGAAGCGTTCCGATTTCTCATTAATATTACAAAGGGAACTGCAACATTTCATCCTTCCATTCAGCGAAAACAAGACAAAAGGTAAAAAAACAGCCAAGAGCTGTGACACGACGAAATAATTAACAAAACATACAGAAATGAACCGGCAACTGGTGAAATCTAATTATTTTTCGCCGCCATGACAGCTTTCCCGCGCTTTGCGCAAAATGGCGGCCAAACTGGATGGAGCGTGTCAACAAAACATTGCGATATTATGAAGCGAAGACAGGACAGACACTAAGCCGTCGGCTTGCTTTTGGCATTTTTAGAACAAAATGTATACAGCCTTAGGAAATTCAATTTTGTTTCTATAATCTTTCAAACTCAATTCGACTTTCCTTTAGCTGTGTTCCTATTGATTTGTTTGAAGTTTTTTCGGGTGACTGATTGGCCTGCTTTTTAGATGTTCCTCGTTCTTCCAATCAAAACCCAAAAAGGACCTTGTTATGCTAGATCATGCTATGTCAAATTGACTTCTGCATAAGTGATGAGCTCTGCAGCCTAGTTGGTAGTCAACCTGCCTACAAAGCTGAAGGTCCTGGGTTCGAATCCTGGTAAGGGCATTTATTTGTGTGATGAGCACGAATATGTTCCTGAGTCATGGATGTTTTCTATCTATTTAAGTATTTATTTATCTACATGAGTATGAACATCGTTATCTAGTACCCATAGTACAAGCTTTGCTTGGTTTGGTACTAGGTTTATTTGAGTAAGACTGTCCCCAAAATATTTATTAGTATAAAATCACTTGCAAACGTCCCAAGAACCTCATAAATCCCCCAATACATTTCCCAATCACCAGTCAACTTAACGGCAACATATCCCCATCGACACATGCCACGAACAAAAGAATTCGTCACACTCACCAACTTATCCCCTATAATTAGTTGTATAAATGCATTTGGTAGTAATGGACGTTTTATGCCGCCCCTGCACGATTGAGTGACTGGATGCTTTCATTAGTGCATTAGGTACGTGTTTGTGTCACGAGGAATTAAATCACTTTTGGTCTGAGTTGGTGATGTAAAATCCGCTTAACGGGGTTCGTGGAGTTAGGGCTCTTGGTTTGGTGGGAGTGTAGTGTAGTCCTTTTAAGTACGTTTGATGCAAAATGGCGTTGGGTCGATGAGATTTACTTTATGGAAATACCCAGGTGTCCTGTAAAGGGTGTGTTTTGTTACATCCTGTAACTTATATTCTGTTGGGTTTTTTTATATTATGCCCGCCCTTATTCACAAAAGTTATAGTAAACCTATTTTAGCTAAAATTACGTAAAAATTGGTTTGTCTTTATCTGTCACTTTGACATTTGTGTTTTTGAGAAAGGTATAAAACATATTTTAGTTAACTGAGGTTAATTATTTTTCATTAATAAGGTGGTTATAGTCTCTTTTTTATGTAGACATCATTTCATTGCCTTTTCTAATCTGCATTTTTATTTTTAATAATATACGGAGGATTATTTTATTAAAACACTAGAACCAAGTCCTTATTTTTATGCATTGCTGGTCGCTTATAAACAATATGGCTTCATTTCAAACCCTACAAACCATGATTAGATTTGTTACATCAATCAAGCAATATTATACTTTATTTCCAAGCATTAAAGATATAAAATATTGCATTATAGTATATCACTATTTATTACACTTTTAACCAGTTGAACAGTCAATTATAATGATTTATGTGAAGGGGAACAAAGTAAAATATTATAAGTTCTAATTATAGAGGGGTTACTTATAAACTGAGATTTTATCTCATTGATAAATCTATTTGGACATAATTATAGAGAATATGTTTGATTCGTGATTTGCTAGGCATATGCATTTAATTTTGGGACAATTTTAATCGCGTTTCCAAAAAGTAGGTACTTGCACATCAAAATAGCTGTGCAAATCAGTAATTTTTAGGTTGTTAGGTATTTTTTGAGGTCTTTAAATACTAGCCTTACATTTTAAACATGCATTTGGTTTTCTACATTGTATTTGGAGTAAAAAAGGATCGGTTTCTTTGTTTTATTTCGCGCTCTTACTGGTATAATCTGACTTTAATATTTAATTTTTCTTTCTTTTTTTTTTCTTTTTTTTTTATGTACTTATGTGGTAGGTATACAACAAATTTCGCCAAACTGAGATCAGTTTGTTGGCGAATAGTGCGCTCACAAATAAGTCGGTGTTTGTTATACCTACTGATGTAATACTATAGTATTTAATAAAACTTTTTTTTATTTTCATAACTGTATTAAAGAGCAATTATTGTTTATTTTTAAAAAGATAAATGAGTGATACAACAACAAACGATATTTTGTTTTCTAAAGAAAGTATTAAACAGTAAAATATTATAATTTACATTATGGAACTAAATTATCAAAAATAATTTAATTAAATAAATTAATCTTATGATAATAAATTTAAATTCTTGTTTTGGAGATCATGATGGGAATTCACAAATAAAAAATTACTTATTTGTGTTTTTTCCGTGAATTTGATCTTTTAAATTGCCTATCTAATAATTGATGTAGCAAAAATATTGAAGAATTTCAGTATTACAACACCTTACTTAATTCTTATTTTCTACAGCGAACGTATCACTTTGACTGAGGGGCTACCGCGAGTAGAGACACGTAGTACGCGCGAGAAATTCTTTTGAGTATCTCCCTCTCTGTCGCTTGAACTAGCAAGTGCAACAGAGAGGGCCTCAGAAACGTAATCATACAACACAAACACTCAATTTCATCCCCACACATAATCTCTGAAAAGCACCGGAGATCGGCAACACCATCGATTCGGGTTCACCTTTATTATTTCGCCGCACCTAATAAGACCCTGTATAAGCGAGCTTATACAGGGTGGTTCACGCTCATACATATTAATCCGTCGGGTGACGCATTGAATGACTCTCGACGGCTTTGGGGACACCCTGTGTTCACTGCAGTCTGGGCCGATTTTGCGGTTGTTTTGGTTTAAATTTAACGGTGAAAAGGAGAAGAGAAATAAAAATAATATGTTTACGAATACAGATGTTCAATTTAAGTTATCTAATGTATCAACTAGACATAAGACAATTATAGGTACTATTATTAAAAAAATACTGAGTGACATTTATCAAATCTCAACAAAAAATCAAATACGTATAACTGACTGTGTCTGTGACTGGTTTTTTTTTTTTTTTAATTTTTGACATAAGTCTGTAATCTATGAGTCTGTTTAAATATTATACCTAAAGATATGCCTGAATCCTCCTAAAGGTACGAAAACCCCATCAATTTCATTTCACGCCGCCATTTTCCTCTGTCAATAAACCGGGATCCCCGACGAATTGATTATTATTAATTGTATTATAAGCCCTAGCAACACTGGTACCCCATGTGTTTTTCTTTACAATTAGCTTGCACAATTCCCTTGCGTATGCCAAAACAAATGCCATTCGAATACCCACCTTAATCCCTTGAGATAATGTCGATAACAAAGTTACGGCACTGCATAATTTAATTTGAACTGTGTTTTATTCGTTCTTAATTGAATTTGTGTTCGAAATACAAATTGTGTTGAATCCAGCTCGCGGCTAAATTTAAATTAATTTCTTTTTATCATTTGCGCGGGAAAGTTCTTTAGGGCTGCACGCCTAATTTAATGATTGTGGTTAAGTGCATTTCTTTCAATAAATTGTTGTTACTATTGTGGTAAGTTCTATTGTGTATCATAATTTATGTATTCATATGATGATCAATCATATCATATCATATCTAATCATGTATATTCGTAGTTGCATCGAATCAGTATTGGGTTCAATGTTTGATAACAAACATTTGATTGGTGATTGGTTGAATACGCACTGGGAGGCCCCCTACATGGCCAAATCAACTATCTGTTTGCTCCTTGAAATAAGGAAGTTGAACATTTGAGGGACAGGTTTTAACATATTTTATTATGTTCTGAAATATCAATCTAACAAAATTTGGTTCTTAGCGCCTTACTTTGTACTGGTTAAATTTAACATTAAGACACGTACTTAACTTCTTATCGGTTAAAATTCCCTTTAAGTAGTTCGAATGATATACTACAGGGTTTTCAACTAGCAACCCCATAAAAAAAATGATACAACAATATTGCTAAAAAAATATTTCCCAGCGTAACAGTACACAAAACTTATCTTCAAGTCCGCCGTGTTCTGCTACGTTTTTTGCCAACAAACTGCCTATAATATGTAATTGGAAAAGTTTGTTCATTATATTTCTCCTGGACTTTTTTTCCCTCGTACTTTAACGAAGTGACGTCACGGGCCCGAAAATACGTTAATGGCAAGAAGTTGTCACGCCGTAATTAAACTAGTTATGTGTGTGATATGATGAGAATTATCTGAGATGAGATAGTTACATTTGTAGGTCTGCGTTAAGTTTGCACATTATTTTCATAGACGCTTTATGACAACATGGACACATAAAAACTTCATCATCATATCAGCCAAACATAGGCCTCCCCCAAAGCCACAATGACCGGTCCTGCGCCACCCGCAACCAGCGGACTCCCGCGACCTTTACCAGACTCCGTATCATGGTCGGCCTTATCACGCGATAAGTGTCAAGATAAGAGCGTCGTCTCGTTCTATCCAACAGTGTCAGCCAGTGACGGATGCTCTATCATGTCACTTATCGCGTGATAAGGCTGACCATGATACGGGGTCTGGTCATCAGTCCACCTTGTGGGCTACCCTTGGGGCTTAGGGGACAAAGATGTATCCCCTGGTAAAACTTGTTGACCGACAGATCTAGCCACTAATACTTTGTTTGTAAACCATTCTGTATTTACAGAAAAAAATGCATTTTAATGAGCTGCCGTTATAACATTTTTTTTTCTATGAAATAAAATACCTGTTTTATATTAAATTTTAATTTAATATTTATAAATTGCAAAATAAAACGAACGCCGAGCAACCCGTCTCATCTATTCTCAAATTACTTTTACTAATCTTCGAAGAACTTTTTGATTAGATTTTTATCAAAGTGCATTTCGTACTTCTATTACACTTTTTTTATATCACTATATTAATTTGGTTAACAAAGAAATTTATAGGATGTCACGTTAATTAAATAAAACTGAAATTTAAGAAAGATGCAATTTAGAACGTAAAAAATATTATTATTACTAAATAACATGTTTAATTTATACAGAAAAAAATATAAATTCTTTCCGTAAAACGGTGTGAGCTAAGAAATCATTTAAATATTGTAAGAACAGTTTCACATCCCATGAATATTAAAATTGTACAATATTTTCCGCGGGTATATTTGCGTTTTTCTGCGTTTTCATCCAATGTCCCGATGGAAAGTGTTTCATTTTAAAGTTATGAATATATTTTTTTACTTTGATGTTTTAAATGGTAAGCAGGTTCTGCAGAATCGCTTTGAGATGAATTAAACATTTGTTAAGTACATAGGTTTTTAGTATGTCGTTTGGCTAATCCGCATTTCTCAACAGATTCTCGTGAAATTTTGTGAGCAGGTTCAAAATTTATTTAGTGCTTTTCGTCGATTTAGTTTTTTAAATAAATACAAAAAACAGAGAATTGTACAAGCTCACAGCGCCACTAGTACTTAAAGTAGTTGAAAATTGCCATGACAGTTGAACATTTTCAAATT
Source organism: Epinotia bilunana (assembly GCA_947049275.1). Taxonomy (NCBI): domain Eukaryota; kingdom Metazoa; phylum Arthropoda; class Insecta; order Lepidoptera; family Tortricidae; genus Epinotia; species Epinotia bilunana. The sequence continues at coordinate 6,630,192 of OX346275.1, read as the reverse complement.
GTGTACCAAATTAGCTTTTGTTATACAAAAAAATTACTCAGTGTCAGTTTTGCGACGAGAATTAAGTATTCAGTTTGTATAAAAGTTAACTTTAAAAAGTTGTTTTCAATTTATTGATAATATGCATAATCACGTTATTTAAATGTAAAACAAGTTAATTTTCACATTATTTGTATAATTTTCATCACAAAACTGACACTGAGTAAATTTTTGTTTAACAACTCGCTAAATGGGTGGTACATTTTTTTTGTAAATGCCCAGTTATGGCTTATTCATGAGACTATGCCTATGGAATTGACAGGTCGTTAAATATTGATAAATAAATAAAACCCCGTAAATACACGTTCGTGAACATAGGTTATAGTGCCCTTTAGAAATGCCGTGCGTTGGAAATGCCGTGATATTTCCGCTGAGTAGGCCTCGATTATATCTGGCCCTTTATACGTACAAGATTGTCTCGATATACGTAAATATTGGCTTTAGAACATTCCTAAGACAGTGATTTTTTATCTGACCTGACTTAATGCTAAGGAATACTTTAAAATTGCAATAAAATATATATATATATATATTTCATAGATTAATACTACATACATAAATACTTATGTAGGTTCAGTAACAACTCAATATTATGGCATCATCATCAGTCACAACATAACTTTACTTGTTTATAATACATATTACCCTATTTCGTAGACGAATTTGTCCGTTAAAACCATAATGTTATCTGGAATAAGGTATTATATAGATTTCATAGTATCGAATTGGGTCGCAAATACAGGCACTATGCGATAAAATAACACCTCAAAACAGTCTTAAAACACCTGATCAAAACACAAAGCCCTATCTAATGACATGCGTCCTTATAGAAGTAGGACAGCTATTGGGAACAGAATTTTACTCTAATTAGTGCCTTATTCGCCACGTACTGAGTTGATACACTGTCGAAACAAGTCATATGCTTAAGCGGAATTAATCAATGTGTGTGATATTAACCCTCTTATACATAGCTAAGCATAGGTATAGGTATAATTTGTTTTAGCTAAGATGACGAAAAGTACTTAAATTCAACCATTACCGACAGCTATTGTTTAATTGTTTTCGACGAGAAGAGTTGGAAAACGCATAAACAATAGAACAAACAGTCGCTGCTCCAGTACACGTACCACACTTCGGTCAGTTTTATGACATCCCTTTGTTCCTTTCCTTTCATTTTTAGCAACAAAAGAAGCTTAAAATCCCGCGTCAAGTGCATTTTCGTCATTCTAACTAAAGCAAACTATAAGAAATAAAATTTGTACAAACCCGTCTTTTTCAGCATTGGAATCCTCTTAGCGAGTTAATGTTATTGTCTTTGCACGGTTACTTTCGAATTTATTCTACGTTTATGCTTATGATATAATACTGAAAAATAGACGTTATCTGTACACCTTGTTCACATTTTTGTCCACTCCAACCTCGATGGAACAGAAAACTGGGCCACGCATTTATCCGTTCATTGACAAAAGTTCGTCACTCGAACCAACCCAATTCCATCTCCAACTGACGATACGGAAATATAGCAGTCCAATCTAATGAGATCTCTCTCTATACATTCATCCCACCCTCGTGACCCCTTCTGCTAAGGGTTGGTGGGGGTAGCCAGGGCTCAAGTTACTTTAGGTGCTGGTATCTTTGATTATCGACGTGGATTCAAGCAGGTTTTCATGCAGGTTGTTGTTTTACTGTTATCAATTAAGTGTGTAGTGATTTCATGGCACTGTGTTATGTATGCGGAGGAAACTATATTTGTGATTACCAGTTGTATTAGCCTCTTGAAGATATCGATTTGTTGCTATTGAATGTCTGGTCATACACAGTCAAGACACAAAAGTCGTCTTTACTGCAAGTGCATATTTAATTTGTTTTTATCGCATTGAATTATAGAAGAGAAGACGCCAAACATAAGGCTTTACAACCCTTACCTTTTGCAATGTCCACAGGATATACGCGAACCTGAATCTCAGTATGAGCTACAGGATATTACAGCTACAGAAATAAACGGATAGCGGAATGCGACCCCCAAAGCCCCCTTTCTACAAACTTACAACCTTACATAGTTTCCCTTTGGAATATTACTTGCTGCCTGCGCGGCTCTGCCCTCTGCTTATTGCAAAGAACGCTAGCAAACTTGCGGGATAAAATAATAATCAATTATCATTGAATTCAGGCATCTAAGGCCCATATAACAAATACATTAATGACTAACATGCATACAGTTATAAAAACTAATATTAAAGATATCATTTAGGCGACATAACGGTGTGACTCCACTGCGTCGTCAGCTCCGATGTTTGGTTCGGTTGGTTGCCCCGAAACCGCCGAAACACAACACCCTTCGGCCAGAAGTCAGCATTCGCGGTCTCCTGCAGCGGCCGCGGCGCGCCCACCACAAACGAGGTGAAATGCACGTAATGGCGCTATCGCAGCCGTAACACCCTCAACGTGTAGCCAGCCTTCTGACGAACGCACTCCTCCACTTCATCAGCCTAATATAGGCTTGCCTAAAAATTAATTTTAGTGAAGCCGCGGTGGGAATCGGCTCGTATAATATATGCCACTGATAACTGCACTGCTGAAAGATTTTTTGAAATCAGATGAGTTGTTCCGGAGGTTCATCATATCAGCTGAAAGACGTCCACTGCTTGGCATAGGCCTCCCCCAAAGAGTGCCACAATGACCGGTCCTGCGCCACACGCATCCAGCGGACTCCCGCGACCTTTACCAGGTCATCAGTCCACCTTGTGTAATCAGCATGAGTACGCCTTCCGGTAAGTGGTCGCCACCCGAGAAACTTTCTGCCCCAACGGCCATCGGTTCTTCGTGCAATGTGCCCCGCCCACTGCCACTTAAGTTTAGCGATTCGGAGGGCTATATCGTTTGTCTTGGTTCCCCGTAGGCTGGCTACAAGTTGAGGGTGTTCCAGGTGCGATCTAGCCACTACGTGATTTCAGCTCGTTTGTGGTGCGCGTGCCGCGGCCGTTGCAGGACACCATCGGTAGGTAGTATTCTTAACTCATAGTATGCTCGCTAGCTTAAAAGTCCCCAGCACGCGCGACTCAGGCCAACTCTCCATACAAACGTAGTTTGGAAACGGTATACTTGAATAACTTGAAACTCTTTATACACAATGGGATTCGCTATATCGAGGTCGGAAACTTCACTGTTGCTATAAATTATAATGGAAATAGTAAATGAAAAAATCAATTTTCTCAACATGCAATTAAATATTACCGTTGTGTTCTTCATAATGGGCTTCGAAGTGTCACGTTTCGGGCGAAGCGAGACGAGATACCCGTAATGGCATTTCATACAAAATAGGAGGCCTAGGCCGGCAATATGGTCTTTTTTAATTTTCATTCCCCAATTTCTGGCACAGGATCACCGCGTTCAGCCATGAAAATTAAAATTTGATTTCTTGGAGTTTTTTAATTTATTTCATTGCATGTTTGAGAAAAGCACTATACATACCTCGGCTTGAAAAGGGGTTGCCGGCCTCATAACTATCCGATCTCGCTACGCTCGGCCGTCTATATTTACTTGGCCGGCAACCCCTTACTTCCCGGCCTCTGTAGTAATGTACTATTCATTTCTAGTAACAGAAACTAGGTTCCGATCTAGATATGGCGGGTACTATTGTGTATACAAAGTTTCATGTTGTTCTAACATGTCGTTTTAAAATGAGAACCAAACTACGTTTGTATGGAGAGTCGAGTGACCTGGCGTGTAGACTTATTTTTGTTTAATCCATGGAATCATTACTCAAAGAGTACGAATCAGCGTCAAAAGTAACTACGCAATCGAAGACGTCAAAAGTTCTTATTCCCTTTTAATAAAGACTTTTGACGTCTTCGTTTGCGTAGCTTTTGATGCTGACTGTACACATCTGAATGTCTGTATGAATGAGCCAGATCACGGCGCACTGAAAATGTGATCATATTTATTTTAAAATTAAAATATTATGTCTAAGTATTTGCAAATCCGATTCCCGAGCAACTGAAATAATTTTAATGTAAAATTAAACATAGGTATTCATTGTATGCTTGTGGGTAACACGTTGTAAAATTTAGTGCTAACCACCAATTGTTTATTAACCTGTTGCTACTGGTGGGAACCTTTAATTGGCTCTCTGTTACTTAAGTTATATAACTAGCTTATATTATTATTTTGAATTGTTAGCTGTTGGTTCTCCGAATAATAAATAAATAAAATCAATCTCTACAGTAAAACGGATACTAAGTAAGCGTCCATTAAAATGAGATGAAACCCAAAAGCTGTTCTTTACTCACGATACACTGTATTTTCCCTAAAACATGCAAAATGTTACTTAAAACCATACTGATAATTAGAGACTTTTCAATAGAAAAGAGCTTTTTGGTTAGACTTTTGACTTGGGTACTCGGAGACCACTCAGAGATCAAAGCTGCTATTATGTGGCCATTATATGACTTGTGGTGCATTATAAAGCTTTTATGTAACTGAAGCGAATAAGTTAAGTGAAAGAGCTTTTAACCAGACTGGGGTGGAAGTATTGACTTGTAGATATGTAAACAAGTTAGTTTAAATATAATATATAGACTAACTGCCCGCGCGGCTTCGCTCGCGTAACGCAAATAACGTCCTTTCAGAAAATCCATTCTAAATATACGCAGATGAAATAATTTTTCGAATTTTATTAGTATTTCCGGAGATTACCCATTACATACAAAGAAGCAAACTTACTAAGCTACAATCACAGACTTACCTCTTTATAATATTAGTATATACTGCTTGGAACGGTACGATGGACTTTCCCGCAAGAGGGGGATTATTGAGCGTTAGTACGTCACATTTTCCAGATAAACTATGTTAATATTTCCAAGGCCGTTAGGGTTGTAATATGCAGCTTTCTGCACAAAAGTTTGATGAGCTCTAACTTGAAAACTGTTGGAAATATTGACATAGTTTATGTGGAAAAATTTAAGTACTAATGCTTAATGGCTCCTCGAGCACACATTCTATAGCTATTGTGTGAATGTTTTTATTTAAATACTGTTCGGTTGATGACTTAGAATAATAATTATTAACTATTGTATTGTTTCTTAACTTGTTATAGACACTTTTTGTGTAATCCTAATATTATTATATTCTTCTTTTAATAACTATAAACATTCTGACATGTAATATTAATAATTACGAATAAATGAATATGAATATGAATATAATAACCCCCCTCCTGCGGGAAACGCTGTATAACTAGGAATTTGAGTAGATGTGTATGAAACTTATGACATGTGTGTCTGTGCATCTCTGTTTTATCGTAGCTCCCAAACGAATGAATCGAAGGGTCTTGCAAGTCTAGCGCCTGGAACTATTATATAATCTGTGGCCTGGAGTTGCTGGTGTCCATAGGCTATGGTAACCCTCCCATCAAGTGGACTAACCGTTCTTTGGCCACCGAAGTGGTATCACTAAAAAGACAATGTCTGCTATAGATGTCGACCGAGAGAATCGAGAGTCCAGGTGGAAGTAATTAAAACTCTTTTTGGAAAATCTTCTTTCATGACTTTTTTTTTATTTTCAATTTTCCACTAGCGGACGTTTTGCTTACTAAACATTTACTAACGATTCTCAATGTAACTTGAGACGTTCAAAAGTTGTAATAACTTCGCGGTAGATGTCTAAGGTGTAATTAGAAGAGTGGAAGGGATTTAAAGATTCGTCGCCGCTAGCGGATCCACGGTAGCTCAATTGGCAAGAGCGAAGGACGGATTCCACTCTGATCGAAATTTATGACATCTTCTCGTTCAGCTCTACTTTGACACTGCGTCGTCCGTCAACACGTTCACCATTTCAAAAGAATTCAAACAGCATTCGATCGTTCCTTATTCATCCTCTAACAGCCAGCATCATACAAAACCATAAAAAAGTACCAATCCCACGCAGATATAACATTTTGTATATCAAAGTTGAGCTGAAGTCCTGAACCAATCGATAACCCGTGCGACCTTAACCCATAAATAACCCAAACCGTTATGACACCTCCTTATAATAATATATCTCGTATGACAATACAAATTGCCGGTATAAATTTAGGGGTTGTTAGTCCCGTTTACACACGAGAGAGGATCGTGTGACGTAACTAACCTTAAGATTGCGCGGGCACGTAAAATGCGAGAACGGGATATCTCCCTTGCGCTGTCTGTCGCACCAAACATGGCAGGTACGTGCAATAGGGGTACTAAATAAAATAATCAATAATGTCATATTTTCTCGAAAAACGATTAAAAATGTAGTCAAATGGAGAAAAAATCAACGCAATAGGTTAAATAATCACGAAGTTATAAGTTTCCAGTTTTAAGAAGGGGTATGTTCTGTCCCTTTTTCTCAAAACGCAACTTCATTTGAAACGATGACGCTGGAAGAATGTCACGTCACTAGAAGACGTGCAATGTGCCGTGCCCATCGTGTTCGGCGCCGCCGTCGACGCGGCCCCCCGGCAGCATCCTGTAATGTGACGTCACACACTGTTTGCGTTTTCTCTCTCTAACAAGCAATATTAAAACGGTTGTAGCTTCGTAATTCTTTGAAATATCTGAATGAGATTTTCGTCACTAGCCATATTTTTTGCCTTCTTTCTTTTGGAGTCTACACCCCTATTGAGATCGTAGCAGAGACGTCATAGCTCACATTACTGGCGCAGCTAACGTTTCATCATCAGTAAACCAGCCGAAAGACGTCTCTCTCTCTCTCCCTCTCAGAGATCTCATCATTATGTCGGATCCTCCATCGCCGTCATTTCTTTTAATCTGTCCCAGTATTCCCGAAAATTTTCCTCTCCGTTGAGAAAAGAGCTGATTTTCTGTTGAAACATTCATTCACCATTGATTTTTAGCAGATGTATGAATGAATGTCCTCACGATGCTCGACAATCACATATGCTGTTCCGTACAATAAGTTTCAAATTGCCCATTGGCACGAGCCAGGATTCGGAGGTCCCCTGTTTGAACCGCTTGGTTTTTAGCTACTGTGGATGCTCAGTTTTATATCGAGGGGTGTCCGAGAGCTCTTAGTATTTGGCTTCGGGTGAAATCGTTGATTTTGGTACAAGAACTTCTAAGAGCAAGTGAGAGATAAATATGTAAGTGTGTCGCGCCACTATGTGCACTTCAGCTCGTTTGTGGTGCGCGTGCCGCGACCGCTGCAGGAGACTATCGCATGTGCTGACTTCTGGCCGAAGGGTGTCGTGTTTCGACGGTTCCGGGGCAATCTGCCGAATCCTACACCGGAGATGACGATGCAACGGGGCCACGCCGTTTCGTCGCCTTAATAGTATTATTTGTTTTTAGTTTCGTGACGCATTGGTTATTACTGTAATTTCACGTAAATGTATTTGTCAATAAATAAATAAATGTAGACCCGAATACCCGAAAACTCACGGAGTGTAATGCCATATGGGACCTATAGTGCGCGATTCCGACACGCTCTTGTCCACAATTTTTCCGGCTCCCCGTAATTGCCTGCACCGTGTGGAAAGCCTCTTATGTCCGGGTGGAATTCATTTTTCGATCGTCGATTACAAGACCCGATGAATAAACTCGATGGATTGTTTTATTGGATAGCGACGCTTTGAGTGGCTTGTTCGATCTGTTTGGATCGGGAACTACTCTGTTTTCACAAAATCTCGTTTGTCTGGTTTCGAAAACTATTATCTTTTAGTACTGACTAACCCATGTTTATATATATTGTAACGGGTCGCTCACGTCTTGTCATTCAAGTCGGTTATCGCTCGATTTTTATTCATGAACGTGCAAGTGGCACGGTGACCGCTGTGCACGTGTTTTATTGACAATTACGAGTCAACCCATATTTTCATACAACTTACCTCTTTAAAAACATTTCATGTGACACATATATCACCATCAAGAATATTCTAGTGCAAAAACAAAACACAGTTTGAATAGCGCACACAAATTCGCAAAAGTCGTCATCTAAGTTTCGATTCAACCAAATAAATTCATTTCTATATAATTCCGACCCTATACAGAGTTATTCCAAGATTTGTCCATAGGTACAATTTCACCGTTAAATCGCAGTTTTACTCGTTATTACTTTTAAGTCCAATCCAACCTTAGGATACCATTTGGTCTCCAACCTGACTAAAACTAAACCTCACAACATTCTGCCAGTAATATTTGGCAACAACTTAACATGATTGGCCTCACAATAAGTATAATGGGCTTACAGGGTGAAATATACTAATAGGGTGGAAGGGTTGGGTCGGAAGAAATAAAATATTATGCCTACCCACCTGACCTAATTGTGCTGGGTTCCGTAGAATTAAATCTATCGTTTAACTTTCGAGTTAAGTAGATATGTTTGAAAGAAGTAGGTTACTGAGACATATTTCGACTAGGAACTCAATTATAATATTATTTTACACCATGACCGGTGCAAGTCGTGTCGAAACGTCAGAAGTAAAGGTAAATTAATATCGCGTTAGACCCGTGCAAAATCCATACTAATATTATAAATGGGAAAGTGTATGTGTGTGTTTGTCCGTTTTTCACGGCAAAACGGAGCAACGAATAGACGTGTTTTTTTAAGTGGAGATAGTTGAAGGGATGGAGAGTGACATAGGCAACTTTTTGTCTCTTTATTACCCCCCCACTTCCCTAAAATGGGGGGGGGGGGGGTGAACGTTTGTACGGAGCTACGATATAAACGACTTCCACGAGGACGGAGTCGCGGGCAGAAGCTAGTAATATTATAAATATGTGTATAAAGCGCGAGAGTTTGAAGTGTTATAGGAACTCATTGTCAATTTTACAAGATTTCATTAAACTTGCAATGTATGCGTATCGTATGTTTATTCAGCGGGGCTAAGATGGCTGCCATTTTATCACTTATCGTCGTGGATAAGGCATCCGTCATTCTTGCACTCGCATACTTGTCAGAACGTGACGGACGCCGTATCGGCAGCGATCTTAATGTTAAATATGCATGTCCTAGCTAAATAAGTTCACTAGTAACAATAGAAAATAACTCACACGTGTAAACAATTATATAAGTGATGTAAATTGAGCGCGACGCGCCAATAAACTGGTCACTCCAGTTTGGCGCATTTATTGTACTGTGTTTTGTAATTGTTTATATGAATAAATTATTAAATAAAATAAATAAGTGATAATATGGCAACCCCTGTGATCTACCTGACGTACAGTCAGCATCAAAAGTAGCTGCGCAATCGAAGATGTCAAAAGCTCTTATTCCCTTTTAATAAAGACTTTTAACGCCTTCGTTTGCGTAGTTACTTTGATGCATGCTTGACTAGTAAAATTCGATTATTTTTAATGACATCATGCGACATTTCGAAAGTGATTATCCAATTCCGTGGACATTTGGCAAATCAGAAGAAACAGAATAATACGGTTATGTCACGAAATCGAAGTCATCTTTTCTATTTATGGCGATATTACCTCAAGTATCAAGAAATCTTGACATAATTATTTGCCTCTGTAGGTATTTCAATTTATGTTGAAAACTCTACGGTGTAGTAATGATTTTATTTTAACTAATATAAATGCTAATATCATTTTACAAAAACACAGGCTACGACTAAACCTTCGTTTTAATTTGAAAGCCACACATTTAAATTAAAATGTTTTCACCCCTATAAATTCGGGGTAAAAGGGGGTAAAAATAACACAAACATGTGGCGCCGCTAAAGACATTTCACAGGCGACCTGCTTCAACCCTTCTCAGGGTTCGAACCCCGGCAAATAGAGCGGGGAATTATTGCCACAGTATAAATAATCCGTACATTGACTTAACATAACTGCTGCAAACAGTTATCGCGTACCATGGAAGCAATAGTATCGGATTGCTGCAATAGCAGCATTACGTCTCTCGACAATATTTGACTATAACTTTAAGTCAAACAAAGTCTTAAAGCGACCTATCTTGTTGTGTATCCATATTTCTTATTCTCAATCGTGTACTCTTATTTATCTAGTCCTAAGAAAGGAGATAAGCAATTATTGATACGTTGATATGTTGTAAACAAAATATGAGTACGATATTCAATAAACTACAATGACTGACCATTACATAACACGTCTTCGACCTACAATCAATTCAGATATTTTATGCTTGCCGAGTTGTAGCAAAGTAAATTGTTCGAAAAGCGACTCTACCGTCTGAGCTAGAAAATTCAATGTCCAACAACGCCCCTATGGATGCCCGGTAGGGAAACCTCATTAATTTCAACTCTCTGTGACGTCGCTGGTATATAACTGGCGTTTATATTATGTTAAGATACTGAACGCATACTATTATTGTTATTGCTTCCTTTAGTAAAGGTAGACAATTGAGTTACATAGGAGATACATGAGGTCGGAAGTTTATATAGTTCAATAGCTTTATGGAGTATTGATAAAGAACGCGACATTTGTTTCTTTTCGTTTTCTTTCCGCGCGAATGCAATATGCGTTATGGATGCAATATTGGTCAGCCATACGACGCGTGTGGAAGTTTAAGATCGATAGAAACAAAAAAAAAGTTAAAAGAACCGTTTTTGGGTATAAAACAGTGGGATATATAGATCAGAACATTTCACAGTAAGGGGCAGTTTTAATAACAATGTAATGAAAATCAAGCAGTTGCTTTTCATGGCAACCGGGATATACTTGACTGACTTCTAATCTAATATTTAAAAAATCGTACTGCATGTTTTTTTTGCAGAAAGTATTTTGAAACATAAATTAAGTTGGCGATGACCTTTTATGCAGAAAGTATTTTCAAAACATAACTTAAGTTGGCGATTACTTGGACTCCTTTTTATACGACTGGCCAGATATTGCGCAAGGCCACGACGAATGGAAAAGGCAGATACACCTTTAAGCGTACGCTTAAAGGCTATTTGTTGACGCTCCAGAAATCAAAATCCTAATCCCAGCACTGTGACAGCAATAAATATGCCAATTTCTCATTTCTTATCCAGTTTTTGTTTCTAATGTGTACTGTAAATATACATATTTTATTGAAGCTGCATCTAGGTAGTGTGTACATGTATTATCTCACTTTTATTTGTTTATTATTCTTTCACCTGTCCCAATACTGTAGGTAGTTTATTTATTACATTTGTATGACGTTTCCGCGAGTCACTGACGGTGCTGGCTGAAAATCAGCGCTGCAGGTGTCTGACACCTCAGCATAATGCTGAGCCAGTGTCCAGTTCACTGCCGCAGACACACTTGTTTCATGTTTTATCTGTTTTCTGTTTTTTGTTTATTTTATTGTTTAATACGTGTGTTCTGTGCTTTTGTGAATAAATGTATCTTTCTTTTCTTTTTTCTTCCTTTGCTCAGGAGTAGGATATCACGGGCTCGATGTAATAAGTAATACTTGTAACAACATTAGTTGCCGCTAACAGCGGGACCAGCTTCCGACGATAATATTATGTATAAAGGTATTTTGTCCTTCGATACATTAATAGCCCCACCCCTTCCTATGCTATGTTAGATAAATCACTAACCACTAAAGTAGCCGTCAATAGAATTTGCTAACAATGTAAACAAACCGCCATATTAAAATTGTCTTTCACTATGGCGGTTTGTTTACATAGTTAGCAAATTCCATTGACGGCGACTTTATGCAATTTGGAGTGGAACATATATCACATATCTATGGTAAACTGAAAAATCGATAGAACCTTAGACAGATTAGCTACTTATACGCGCAAAGGAATACCGCTTTCTACCTGACCCTTGATCAAGCTATCTAGTGAAAGTGTCCAGGTTATCACTATAAGTGCCTAAGACTATCTCCGACTATCGCGGATACAGTAGTAAATATAGTAGAGAAAGTTTGAGGTTATCATTCTAAGTTACTTATCCTATCGCAAACTATAAGGGCTTGGCCGAGGCCAAGTCGAGACTTCGAGAGGCAGCGCCAGCGACAGCTGTGCGCCATATGTGAGAGCGAGACGCTGCGATCCGATCTCTCCCTTCACAAGTTGCTCGCTCTCTTTCTGACAAGACAGCTCGGTGCGCGTGGCAGCGAGAAAGCGAAACAGTGATTGAGATCGGGAGCGATAAACAACATTACTCAAGGCTATAAGGTATATCTAAGGTTACACGAGATTCATGCATTATATATCCATAAAGAATCGAAGATACCGGTTTGACCTAAATCAGCTTTAAAAATAATAAAACAATAGTTAATTTCCATAAATCCGGTGTAAACCAGCGCGCACGCATGTGACCGAGATGAGCGATGACAACGCTGAGCTAAGCCGCATAGTTGTGCACTTACTGTACACACTGCCAGAAACGTTGTACTGCGTGAAATACTTATACTGGCCCCTAATTTGCTTGTCCAAGATTTAGTCGTTTCAACGTTTTTAGCAACTAAATCTCAACTTAATTCATAACTTGCCTTGTACTTGCAAGTCTTTGACCCACTTCCCGCAGTCCAATTTAGACGAAAAAAATATGGTACCATAAAGCTAGTCTGATGATGGGAGCGGAAAGTGGCCATGGCAAGCCCAAAACTATGTATACAATGTAAACCTATCGTGTTTAGGCTCATTGGAACCCTCTCAATGAGTAGTTGTTCTTATTTGTGGTTTAAATTTGCTTATCCCGTTTTACCTATCTTCCTCTAAATTGCACAAAGGTTAGTTTAGATAAGTTCGCCTTTATACTTTGATCTATTGTGTGACATGCTTTTTCTTTCGCGTAACGTTTTGAACGCGCGTTAGGACAATTTAACTGACACTGACATTTGGATCTACCTAACGTACGTACAATGTGTTACGTGATCGACCTGCTGTTGTTGTGTACAATAAATTGCCTACGTTCATACATACCTTTGTAGTTCCTATGCCAACAACTGCTTGTCACCCTGTCCATCCCTGTGTCACATAAGCCGAGTTTAACGACCGTCTGAGGTCCAACCTATTGGAAATCGAATTTCATTGTGGTTCACGCTATTGTATGTAAACAGGGTAATGGATAATGTTCCAGATACTGAGATACTGGTCGGGTTAGACGCATTCGTTGGGTGAAACTGCATTTTTACTGTCGAAGTTGCTGGACGTTTTTAACCGATTTCTTCATTTTCTCTTCTAGCCGCCCACTTGATTTCGAATTTTAAAAAAGGTAGCCTAAACTATTTGCTTTTTTTTATCAATGCAGCTCATACTTCGCTTGGCAACCACAGTCGCATTAGTTTAGGGGTCCGCGAAATTGGCAACTGTGGTTGCCACAAGCAAGCGAGTTGCTAGAGGGTTCTCTATTCGACTGTATTTTTAAATAGCAAGGAACTGTTAAGGGAATAAGTGAATGTTCTTATCGCATGTGCACAAACCTTACACCTCCTCACTTATTTCTTTATGCATTCCAAATAAATTGTTAAATAACTCCGCCATTCATTGATCGTTTTTTTTATTTAAAGTCGTAAGTTATGTATGTCTTGGACAAGCGGAGCGGTCAGCGGCGCGGAGCCTGCGACGGAAATCGCTTAAGCGTCAAACATGCCTTTGCTTAGGCAGATTGAGTATAACAAAAGTCGTCTTTCCTTCCATTTCGTGAAATCATACAAAAGAAGAAGGCGGATTCTTTATGCGGTTTGAGATTTTAACATAAACTTAGGCCAACCTTTAACTTTGGCAATCTCCTCAGAAGAGACACGCGGACCATCTGGGCATGACTTTGGCGCGAGCTATAGTTTTTATTTCCTCCTCAATAACACATTTGGGTTTTAATAATCAATCCCATTTCACGTAATATTCAATATCTTACCGGTCTAATCCAAACAAGGTGCAGTTTTCCCTCTGGGTTGGAAGGTCAGATGGCAGTCGCTTTCGTAAAAACTATGCCCAATCTTGGGATTAGGTGTCACAGCCGGGAATTATGCTGGGAGGATGATGATTAAATAACTTTTCTCAAATATGCAATAAAATATTTACGTTGTGTTCTTCATAATGGGCTTCGAAGTGTCACGTCAGCGAAACGAGAGACCCGTAATGGCATTTTTATACAAAATTGGAGGCCATTTTCATTTCCATTTCACAATTTGTGGCCTGCTTAGTCAGGCAGGATCACGGCGTTCAGCCATGAAAATTAAAGTTTGATTTCTTGGAGTTTTTTTTTATTTACCTATTTCATTGCATGTCTGAGAAAAGTACTATAAGGTGTGAAAAGGGGTTGCCAGCCTCATAACAATGTAACTATCCGAAAACAAAACAAAGCAAACCCTTACTTCCCGGCCTCTGTAGTAATGTACTATTCTTGACTATACTGTGGTTCCATTGTTTCTACTTAGTAATCCATAGATTATATGTGGTGCATATTAACTCGGTATACCGGAGGACCTCCAGGAGACCTGAAAATTTGAACGACGAAGCCCTTAAGTCGATTAATGCTCTGCAGATTAATTTATGATTTTATATCTGACTTTTGACTTGCCGTACGAATAAATAAATAAATATGTGATGAGAAAATATAGTAGCATTTCTATGGTACGGTCAAAGTCTTTAATTGTAGGGCCATTTAGGTGTCAACTCATTTCGGTTTTTAGTAGCTTTGACAGTGTCCAGTATAAGGTGAGCTCTAAATGGCTCAACTATTAAAATCCCTGACTGTACATGTACAGTCAGGGATTTGTACCATGTACAGCATATTATATGTACCGTCTGAGCTTGTACATGATCACAATATAAATAATTTTAATTAAATAACTTACCCATAAACCAAACCAATTGCCGTTAAACGCAGGTGTAAACGTTAATGACCGAATTAATTATAAAACAATAGGCCATTCCTTACCTGGTATCAGATCATTCACTCCCAAGGACCGAAAGTTACCCACAATGCAAGAATGGTCTCAAGGAAGGTCTGCCTACGATTTATGGGCTGAGGGTAACAAAAGGACCCTTAGGACGCCGCCCTGAACGCCTTAATTTCCTGTGAAATTTTCGTGTGGCATAGAATTTTCAGAGTTTTCCATGTTCGCCCTTATGCGTATAGGACTAAAGTCTATGTCATGCGTGGTCGGAGTATGATGTAAGATTTTTTATAATGGTAGGCCTTTGTTTGTTGTTTGACGTTCCAAGCATGTGTGTTTAGAGGTTTATGGGCGTAATTTTCTTGTAATTAGTAATTTGAGTATTTTTGGTGCTCTGTACACATTTAATGTGTGTATTGTTGAAGATATACACATTCATATTACATAAGCATGTGAAATAGTTCCATGGGTGATCAGTAGACAGTCTTCCTGTGACTTTGCTTGTTGCATCATGTCATTTTCGGATTTTTCGTAGTACCTCCAGTCAAGTGTAATAATATGGGTGCATACAATCCTACTATCCTACTAATATTATAAATGCGAAAGTTTGGATGTTTGGATGTTTGTTACTCAATCACGATTAAGCGGCTACACCGATTTGGATGAAATTTTGCACGAAGATAGTTTATAGCCTGACTTAAAATAAAGGATAGTTTTTATCCCGGGTCCACGCAGACGAAGTCGCGGGCGGAAGCTAGTTGACTCATAAATGTGTCCCATCGCTCTGTCAGCGGATTAAGGTTTCGGTACATATTTATGATAGGATTGAAAAGACAATTATTTTTCGCACTTGACTGTACAGTTAGGGCTAGTATATAATATACGTTCATAAATATCTCTACAGGACTTGTCAATGTCATAAAGGCGTGTAAGATATTTGTATCATACGATCGAGCTTGCAAAGGGCTGATCAATTATGTATACCTAGTCGCTTTAACGTCATGTTTAATCTGCCATTGAAACGGGTGAAAGCGACAAGGTATCACAGTGTTCAGCTACTTAAGTTCGACTGTTCTAGTTTTCGTGTTATTCGTATAATATATAATTTTCTATCTATATAACTATTTATTTATCTATCTATATAAGTATATATATTGTCGTCTACCACCCATAGTTCAAGCTTTGTTTAGTTTGGGATTAGTTCCATTTGTGTAAGATTGTCCCCCAAATATTTATTCATTTGCTGTCACGGCGATAGACTATCCGTCTCTTTCTGAGCGTTCTGATTTGAAAGAGACGCATATTCTGTCTCACCGCGACACTGCTCGCGGGCTGTCCTCTGAAGCGAGAAATGCAGTGTTCACTATTTTCGACAGGAATGAATGCTCTGAATCTGCCCTTTTGAAGATTTTATTTTTTATTGAAGTTAACCAATCTAAACAATTAGCGCACTTACCATAAACAAATGAAACTACATAAAACACAAAACGATCAATCATTTCACCAATAATCCGTCTCATTTAAGGGTACGACGAAGCCAATGCTACACAGTTCCGGACCTTTTTCCGTTGTAACAAGGCACACAATTTCTGACGTGATACAACAATATCGCAATTAATCTTAAATTCACCAACAAGTTTTGGGGTGAACGACCTCATTTGGGGCCGTTGATTGATTACGTGTTTTTCTGTTTGTCAAAAGATTTTCTGCACTGATTGGTCCTTAATGTTTTCGTTGCCTGTTGCTTTGATCATTATTTCAGTGGAGTATGGAAATAGGGAGCTGTTTGGATCTTAAGTATTTTTCGTATAATAATGCTTGGAAAACCTGCTGCTGTGATAACTAGGTGTGATTATAGTCTGTAAGTGGCGTAGAATAGGTATTGTTAAAGGTGTACGGAACAAGACAGTGATAGGAGCTCCCTAGCGCTGTGATGTGATTTTGGAACGTGCATTATTATTTATTTATTTATTTATTTGTCTCTAGCTATCAACACAAGGAATCCACAAATCAATAAAGGGTCTCTTGAGTCGAAGGCGTTCATAGGCTGAAGTATCTATTCGTGAGGTAGGACGGATTGTTTTCTACCGACTTGGTATAAGAAAATAGGTCTGACAAATTAGGGCACAACGGGCATGATGTTGATGACTAAACCCGATTCAAACTTTGAACTGGGTGGCATACCACTTGTCCAAGACCTTTGTCCGATTTGTCTTAGATCAAAGATATTGGATGACTTTATCTTTACTAGAAACACTGACATTTGATCAAATATTACAAACTAGCTTCTGCCCGCGACTCCGTCCGCGTGGAACTAGTTTATATCGCAGCTCCATACAAAGTTTCACCCCCCATTTTAGGGAATTGGGGGGTTAGAAAGAGACAAAATGTAGCCTATGTCACTCCATCGGGGTCCTGTCTCTTGACCAAACAACTTTTAGCCAAATGTATCATTTGACCTAATGCATTTTTCGTGAAAACAGTGGTATTTTCGGGTCTCTTTGAATATCATCAAATAGAAGTCATTAGGTTAGGTTAGGTTTGTTTTATAATAAATAGAAAAAAATGCATTAGGTCAAATGAAACTTTTGTCAAATGAAACATTTGGCCAAAAGTTGTTTGGTCTAACATACACACACTACACACACACGCATACCCGGGGGGGGGGGGGGTTCCGCTTTGACACCTAATCCCGAGATTCTGCATAGACACTACGAAACGAACGCAACAGCCATCTGACATTCCGACCAATGGGAAAAATTAGACCTTATTGGCATTAGACCGGTTTCCTCATTATGTCGGGTTTTTATAAATAATGTCCTCTTTAAAATATGGAAGTTTTTGTCAAGATATGCTGACCCATTTGTACAAACCCTAATAGACTAAGCCTCATTTATGTAACACACTACCTTATGTACAATAAAGATGTATATTATTATTATTATGTACAATGAAACAGGCCACCACGTCTTTAAGTTCGAATACATTTAATATTATGTCTGAGACCCACGGGAGTTTTCTAAATAAATTATTTGCAAAATACATTATTGTGCGGTCCCAAATATCCCACAAATTCCTTAATCAAAATACAAAATGTCATCCACATTCAGTTTAAAACAAGTTCTAATTTATCTCAAAACTTCGAAACTTGGCCAATCCTTATACCCGTCCCGCTCCCTCCTATTGTGCGTCGTCGGCCGTCCTTGCCGCTCCTTATAATTAATAATGTATGAAAGTCGCCGAGACGCCATGTATCATCGAGGCGAGTCGTAGGGTTGGCAAAAACGGTTTCATTTAACGGTTAAGGGTTCAGTGTATTCATTTTAATTTTGGTAGTCGTGAAATAAGATGAAACGATCGATTTGTGTGTTATTATTATGCACGAGCTTCCGCCTGCGACTTTGTCATGCATGAACCCGAGATAAAAACTATCCTATTTTTTGATCCAGGGTATAAACTATATTCGTGCAAAATTTTATCCAATTCGGTTGAGTCGTTTAAGCGTGATAGGAGGTCTCTTTGTTTCTTATATTTCGCATTCCGATATTAGATTAACATGTTGCGCGCATTCGCTTTTCCAGACAAGTCGTATCATTAATACGTTTTCATTTTACAGTATTCCTGCGGTTCGATCACGCATTGTACGTAGGTATGATAGGTAGATCTAAATGTCAATTTGTATATGGAAAACTGACAGTTGGACTGTCCCATCGCGCGTTCAAAACGTTACGTGAGTACCCCGCAGCACTGCAATAGCAGAAGTGTGTGAAAAAAATGAAATATTTAAATATTCTTAAATATACGACCAAGGAACCCCTGAAAGTTTAATTATTAATGTAACTAAGAATACTGTTACATTATGGAATAGCCGCATACTGTATGACATTAAGTTTCTTGGCATTTAATTAGTCATTTTAAGAGCATTCATGTTTATTACATGAGGTCATGTATGTAGACGAATAATTTTAAAGAACTCTTAACGTGACTACATTCTTTATTTGAAATTGAGATCTATTCTATTGACATAAAGTCTCATTGTCAATGATAATAGCATCGGCAATACCGAACGTTGTAACGTCTCGCATAAGTTATTCTTTGTAGTTTAAATTTCGAACTCCGAATTCAGAAGTCTTATCTACGCTTTTATTTAATTAAATTTAGACTTTAGTGTCTTTGGAATCGGACACTGTTTTCAATTATGTCGCAGCGCAAGTCTTTCCGAAAGGGATGCTGTTTGGCTCTCTTTTATTTACTGATTGCTTCTTAAGAGTAAGAAAGTAGTGTCATTTGCAATTAGCAAGTTTTTAGATACAAATAAATACGAATACAAAGCTAACTGATGAATGTTTACAGATTAACTTGATGTATTTGGATTAATTAAAACAAATTGAACGAAGCAGACGAGTCTTGATATAAATTTCAAGTTCTTGTTGTTTCAACATGTTTAAAGCTAACATAACTGCGGCCTGTGTTGATATGAGTATAAAATAATAACTAATTTAAACTAACTTGTGATTACGCAATGAAACCTTTTCATACGTATTGCTAAAAAAAGACTGAATTTCCGTTACAATCCATAAAAAAATGGAGCTTTCAAAATACTGAATCGTCAAAAGAATCTATCTTATAATTATTGAACCTGCTCATTCACGAGAATAGTTTGAGAAATGCGACCTGTAGAGGAGAACAGCCGGACATACGGACATACGAAAGAATTTTGGCCCAAGCTGAAATGGAGAGCTTCTTTCGCTTCGCTCGTTCGTTCGATAAGCCGCTCCTCTTTATAAGCTGCAATTTTCTCACTGTGTTGGTGTTGAAAACTATAAAACAAGATGTGTATTACCCTTACGCACAAACGTCTATCAAACCTATTTTATCTGAAATGATGTTAAAATTCGTTTGTATTTATCTGCAACTGTGGCGTACACCTGAGAAAGGGACGAAACACATTTTAGGTAACACAGCACGGTATCATACGACGGCTGCGACATACTCTCGATTTTTCTCGCACAATACCTCTTGTTCTAAGTGTTCTAAAACGAGAGAGACGGATAGAGCGAGAAAAATCGAGAGAGCTCGCGCGCCGTATCACGGCGTGATAGCCGTGCAGATCTGTTAACTATTATGAATAGTTAATAGCTACTCTTACAAGTAAAATTGCGTGATTTCTTACAATATGATTCCTTTCAAGAAAAAGGAAATTTGCGTAATTTCTGACTGGCATTGCTGACGCTACGTAGGAAGAGTTTTATGAAGTTATCTCACGTTTTTATATAATTACACAGGGTGACCCTCGTGAGCCTGAAGGGTTGGCTTGTGAACATTCATAATTAATTTCACGACATTGCTCACGTGCTCAAAAACATGTATGCACATCTTGGTGGTGCTTTGAGGTGAAAAGCAATGTAAAACAACCAATTATCAAGTTCGCTCCATCTCCATATCATAAATGATAACTTTTGCATAAACCTCCCATCCATTCTTTTCACCTTCGAGGATGATGTTTTGGGATAAAATCTATCCTGTATCCTTCTTCGCGACTTGAAGAGTAAAACATGAAGGCCGAGATTTTTATTTACTGTTAATAAGTTTAACAGACTACATAGAACTATTTACGAAGCTATGTACCTGTAATTGTGTTGTTATATATCTGATTATTATATTCTTAATTTGAACTACAGAAGCCGGCAGTAAATCATTGCGAATGGCGTTATTATGCGATACGCCATGATTAATGTGATAATTAAGCATATTAGGCATAATTACCGGTGCCCCACAATAGAGTTCCTAAACGAGATCTTGCACAGAACTATGCAAAGTAGACAGGTATAGTATATATGTAGGTGGGGAATTATTTAAATAACTGCTTGTGATATAACGACTAAAATGATGATTAGGAGAAATGTATCCTTTTTATTTTATTAAATTTCGCTATTCAAATTCGCAGGTAGGGAGAAAATTATTCATAGAAAGGAGAAAAGTAAAAGTGGGCAAAAGTCTATTAAAAGCATAATTGTGTAACTTACGAAAATGCTGAAAATTAGTTCTTTTTGAAAAGTTGGTGGAAAACCTAAGTAAACATTCGGTCTTACCTACCGCCAAAAGGCAATTCCTGCCACCCTTAGTTTAACCAACACTAACTGTACACTTCCACCCCCAAGTTACTACCTTCCCGGGCTCTGCTTACTAAGGTTTAGTGTTCATTTGTGCTGAGTGTACGTAACTCCGGAATTATGTCAGAGCTCTGAATTTTCACCTGAAACTTGCTCAATATGTGGAAATGAAGGCTGGGCTTAGGATTTCTAGTTCAACTACGTTCTACGATTCGGCCATTTTGCGAACTTTGGTTTATGTCTGCTATAATGTTACCTAAATACAAACAAGAGGTATGCCTAGAAAGACTTTTAATACCCCACTCATATAAGAAGGCTATGTGCATCTAAAGATGGGCCACCAAAGCTGATAGGGAGAAGCGTAAGCGAGACTAGCAATGCTGTTTGTGGATTTGTTCGCACATCGCATTGCCACCTCGCTCTGCTCTGGTGAATATTCACCTTATACTAAACTATGACTAAAGGATTATCATCATACCAGCCGATAGACGTCCACTGCTCATAGGCCTCCCCCAAAGAGTGCCACAATGATCGATCCCGCTTCACCCGACCTGCGACCTTTACTAGTCCTTACAGCTTTTGTGTAAAACGTCAATATATAAAAAAACTGAAATGGACATTTGGAAGACAATGTAATACATTTTTTGATATCTCGGCCATGTTTTATGTCAAAAAACAAAGCCGAATTGCGCTCTAAACGTGTTTCAGAGTCTTTGAGATTTGATTACTTCTGTAGAAAAATAGGGGTGTAGACTCATAATGTAATATTACTTCAAAAGAAAGAAGGCAAAAAATATGCCTAATATAGAAGATGCCATTCAAATATCTCAAAGAATTACGAAGCTACAAGCCACATTAGGCTTGTTAGTGAGAGAAAACGCTAGCAAATCGATCCTCGAGCGTCATAGTAAATGATCGTTTCATATGAAGGTGCGTTTTGCTCTTAAAACTTTGGACACTATACACTTTGTAATTATTTAACCTCCTGCGTTGCTTTTGTCTCCATTTCACTACATTCGTAATCCTTTTTCAAGAAAATACATAATAATTGTTTTTTTTTTAATGTCTATCTGTTCTATACCGCTATTGTTAGATATCGTCAAAACTATCTAAGTTTTTTTACAGTTTGTAGCGTCAGATGTAAACAATCGTAAATTAGACATGGGAAAAAATAAGACAAGAATATATTTTACTAAAGAAACATGAATCCAAAAACCTCTTAAAAACAAACTCCTAGCCAGGTACGGTTGTGACTGTGATTTTGGATTACTTTTCCATTGTTGGAGAATTATATCTTGTTTTATTACCTTAGTGTACATCTGACCTCTTTTATTTCTCATTGCATCGTAAACGGATTTAAAAACATTCCGTTCTGTTCACAGGTACGAAAACACACCCCGACAGCTCACAGACAGGTATCCTGACACATCCAATTTACCACCCTCCCATAATAAATTTAGGGCCTAAAGTCCGTTGGCTTAATTGATGGAATTTATCATCGTAGAGTAGGCAAATCCCGTATTAAAAGTCTATGGACCGTACGTTATCCAATTCCGGGACATGGGAATCGTTTTAGCTGTGGCGTCTGTACGCCAATGTCTGATTAAAATAATGCATGTACCTACCTCATTAAAGGTAACAACTGTGGCTGTAAAAATATGAGAAGTCTTTGAGTATGTGCATTGAGTGGATCGTAAATATCATGGTCTTTTTGCTAAATATACATTACTTTTGCCTTAAAACGTGGATGATTCAGGTTTACCCCACAACGCTTTTAACAATTATCTATGTATAATACAATGCGTATAGTATCTCAATAGTCATATAACACCAAAAGTAAGATTCTTTCGACATGAGGCCCCGGGTCATCTACAGCCTAATCTGAATTGGAATCCTCATTCCTAAAACACACACTTTACATCTGAGTTTTGTTCCTTTCTCAGAAACATACTTCTCTAAGTGACAGAAAAAGGACAAAATAATCTTAACGAAATTCAGTTAAACTAGGTTTCATGGACGTTTATGAACTAGATTCGAGATGAAACATCTGATCAAGTTGCCTTTACTAATCAGGGAAAATTATTTTCAGTTAGTCGAACAATAAGTAAGCTTTGGCATATACCAAAATTATTGCTCGCTACCTTAGATTTTCCAGGAAAACATAAGATCATGTGTCGACTGCCTCTCGTCAGTGCGTTCAACCGGTTAAAATAGCTCCGAAGCTTCGTCGAAGGCATCGCAAACTTTAACGCAGCCAGTCTCAGTGGAAATTATTTTGTAAGCGCTCCAGTACGCGTGGGTATTTGGTCTCTTACCATTGTTAAAGTAGTTTCTCTATAGAAAGTCTAATAAATCTATTGTAATGGCATACATCTTCTTGTTTTTGTAAAGTAAAGCTAATACATGAGATTATTTGAGTTGGCCGATTGCATCAAAGTAGTCCCCTTAAAAGGCAACCGTAAATTTGAAAGGTACAAAATTCCAATTACTGTTTTATTAAAAATGGGCCACAATAAATAATCTCAACCGTAAACGTCCCAATGCTTGACACCTTGATGCCTAATTGTTGACACCTCTATTGTAATGAATTAAGATTGAAAGTGTCTTTAGTATTGTGGTGCCAAACGCTGGGACGCTCCTACCAATACCGGTAGGAAACCCTCGAAGAGCAGCTCCAGTAGCATGGTTGCCATTTTATCACTTATCGTTTTGGTAAAGACGCTCATCACGCTCTGACACGTATACGAGTGCGAGAGTGACGGATGCCTTATCCACAACGATAAGTGATAAAATGGCAACCGTGCTACGCCCGCTGAATTCGATTCGTTACAATGACAGCCCGATACATCGCTAATCTTGTTTTATATCTCAAGTTTTTTTTTAGGTCATAAAACTGTTATTTCCAGATATTAAAATACTTTTGATACTTTGAGATCAGCCCCACAACATAAAACGGAAACGCGGCATACCTCGTCAGCGATTCCTAATAGCTTGGACTTCTTTCTAAAAGACTGACCAGATATTATACAGGACAGCGAAGAATGGAAAAGAAGGGCCTTTTCTCAGCAATATTTATGGCGAGTTCGATATAATAATAACTTTGAGATCAAGATCTCTAAGTTGAATCCGTCTCAAAGTCTGAAGTAACAATTTAATGTGTAGTCTGTCTGTTTCTTTTCATCGTAACGTAAACAATTAACACGTGGTAGGGGACATTAAGTTCAGGCCCATACGTAACTACTATAGTACATGAATAAACTGTCAGAAGCATGTATGTTTCTAATTATGCTGTAGGTACGTTATAGTCAGTCTGAGTAGCCAGTTCTTGAATGTGCTGTCATTTTCACGAGGGCACACCGCATTTATTTGCGAAACTACTAGATCTTAGTCAACTTTTTTATTTATTGCTAAAAAAACTTACTAATTAGGTATAATACTACTACAAAACTTCGTCAACCTCGGAGCAGTTCCTTGGCATAAGCAATGCGTTTAAATGCACTTATTTTTTGTTTACTCCACCGTATTTAAAATAGGTATGGGCCGCAATTTCACTGATCTTAATGTTTACCTATGCCACGAGGGTGACAAACAAGAACAGAAGAGTACAGGCGCGTTGCTGACAGTATCAAATTGAAATGCGAATGTACGTAATCAATCAAATACTGAAGTCACGGAATAGTTTTATCTATATACATCGTTCGATACAAAGCTGAACTAACTTCGGCTAAGTTAGCGATATGATTGTCGCGGCTTATTGTCTATGCTCAATATTAGCTTCCAACTTGGCATCAATACAAGCATGATTAATCTGGTTACATTGTATCTTATGAATTGTATGTTATTATTGCAATTAACATAGTTTGGGAGCTTCATCTGCTTAGTGCGTACTTACTCGTACGTACAATTTGTACTCACCACGACAGTTTCGGATAGCATATTTCGGCCTTCCGACATGAGACTATACAATATAAGACATTTTACCGCTCACGATGAGAAACAGTTTTACACATTTGCTGCTCGGAATAATCCTTATTCTATTGGTACACATACGTTATATGACCACGTATGTAAATACGTTAGACACAAACATTTGCGTAACCCTCCGATATCCTTTTGATTCGATGATACCTTTTACGCTCGCATTACGATGACCTCAAACCGATCGAGTTTGCCGAGCAATGTGTGGAAAATTATTCTTCTGCCAATCACACATGTACTATCGGCAACACAGCTAACTGATCATCGGTGCACCTTAAGTGCATTGTAATAAGGTTCTTTATAAACACAGGATGGTCAGTTAACAGTGTTGTCGTTTGCACATGTCAAAAACTAGTATAGTGTTTTATGCAAACTTATAAGTCATAAGTCATAAGTCATTTATTAATAATATTCAAACTATTACATGTCATCATTCTTAAATTAAGTTGTACACGTTTATGGATACACATTATTATTGTGGTAACTTGTAAAATTCTTTGATGTCATAAAAATATACATGACCATTTTCGTCCACGTAATAGTACAATACTCACCGAGGGAGATAATCATTACTTAACTAGGGCGGTAAAGCAAAGAAGCAGATCGCAGATATTTGACGCCCGCACCGAAGGCTTTCTTTATTACCGCCCGTGGTGAGTACACGGTTTTCCGCATGTAGCGGACGGTAATTATCTTAAATTTAAATAGTATTTATTTTTAAATTAATTATAAATTACAGAATAAGCCTTTAACATAGAAATTAATTGAAATGTATAAGAATAACAATGGATTGAGATCAATATGCGCTTAAGAATATTATTTTTTAAATGTTTAGTATGTTTAATTGTTCACTTTTTTCTATAATGTACTTAGTGTTAGCAGATTGCTATGCCCGAAAGGGTACATGTTGAAACAAATTGTATTTTAACACCAATGTAAACACATGTTATGCAATAAATTATATGAATATGAATATCACTTTACGGCTGTGACGTAAAACTATCTGTCGATTCCAGCAAACGCTAAATCTAACATTGTAACGAACGACGCTTAAACCAAAACACTCATTTATCACTCAACGTGCGAAATCATAATATCAACATACTATACATAATATTAATACAACCCGACCCGTGCGACCTCTCTTCGACCCAACTAGTGTCCCTAATAAATTACAAGCCAATCCTAACTTGGTACGCAGATCTCATTGGTTAGAGATAATCATTAATTTAATTGAGTTTGGTTTCCAATGGTAACTCAGTTTGGCGACGAGGATGCTTAGACACTGCTAGTTAGGATTATACTCCGAATTACACATTAAACTTAATTCTTCAGCAAATCACCACATTCGTTATTTCACAGTCTTCATTTTACACAGCGTTTCTTCATATTATACATTTTTCATATGCGGGATCTTGGTTGGCTACAAGACCTAAAACTGATTATTTTGATCCAGGGTGCACATAATTGCGAATAGAAATTAAACACTTTTGAAGAGTTACAAATAAGGTGGTGAATAGCTGTGTAAAACCCCCGTTTGTGCAGGAAAACGAATAGAAAGAAACGCTTCAGTGTAATGCCTTTAACAATCCGCATTTTGCTAGTGTTTGTTCGTCTACGCGCCGCCATATTTGTTAGGCATTACAGATGCAGACTTAAGAGCTTTCGTCAGCCCTTTGTCAACGCATTTCGCGCAAGTTATGGGCGAAAAAACGCGAAATTATAACCCTAAAAACCATTACCGCACATGCGGTGCATTGAGTCGGAGTGAAGTGGGGGTGGCGCCCCCTTTCGGTGGGCAGACGGAGGGGAAGTAATCCCGTAATTATCAGCTTAGCTCGAGACATCACAGGTGGAAACTGCTGGCTAGGTGGACTTTCGGCCAGTGACAAATGTGCACGTCTGATAATTGATTTATAAGGGCTTAAGCAGTAATAGGGTTAAGTTTTAGTTGCTTTGGTGAAGGCGGATTTTCGGATGCGGGGTTTTTGGTGGAGTTTTTTTGTCTTTGCTTAATGAGGTGGCTATGTGTGGTGCTTGATAATCCAGTGAAGCTTTACTTGGATTGTTTGCTATACTACGATGGTGGCAAACAAACATACGCCTGATGGTAAGCAGACCGTAGCCTATGGACACTCTTTATTCCAGAAGAATCACACGCGCGTTGCCGACTGGAGTTACATTTCGATTTTAATGCAATCATCATCACATATTTGCAAATTAGGTGCTCCTAAATTTATAATATCACTAAGCGTTAAAGTGTGTTTAGATATTTCTCAATAACCTGGTTTTAGTCCAGATATTTCCTTAAATGTTTGGATGTCATTGTTTCTGAACTGTTTCACTTCACTCCCCACAAACAACGCGGAGAAACAAAACAGACACACTAAAAACCGTTATAAAATAAGCCCATACAATCACCGAACATAAACACGGAACAATTACTACTGCACCAAAAATAACTTAAAGAAAACATGCCAAGCATTTGTTCCAGAAAACACTAAAAGTATCAGAGGAAGCATAAAAGTCGACGCGTTAACAAAACGCATAAATCGCATAGACTCGAACTGCGGTGGCGCTTACGACCCGCTCGACTCGATGTCGAAATCGATTCCATGTTTCGATTGTTCCAATAGACAAGATAAAGTCGCAGCGTAAACATGATCCACGTTCTTTTTTCAAACCCAGCCGTGTTCTCTTTTCAAATCTGGATTGCCAGTTATAAATTATGTAAATAGTTACGTTAGCATTGTTCTACACCGCCCCCGCCTACGAAGCCATAAAAAAATCACTGAATATAGGATCCGACCATAAATTACTGAATTAATTCACAAAACACATAGTACCGCATTCGTGGGGCTAATCGAGCGATACAAGAACCGGGGGTAGGAAACACAATTATTTTTATGGCAACACAATTTTCCTCGGCTCATTACATACATACCGCGTTATACCTGGCAACATTAACATGGCGCTCAGGGTAGGGCCGACCTAATGCCCACCGGGCACGCAAACCGGTTTTTGATTATTTCCCCAAAATTGTATCCCATTTTCACACCAAAGAAACTTCGTGTGTGCACGACTTAAGGCGTTATGATGTTCGTGACCAGAGACAAATGGAGAGTGGAAGCCGAAGGCGCGAACTGCATTTTAGTTGTTACGTAATTTATGTTTTCGTCTGGAGAGCAGGTAATTATGCAGTATTTTAAGTATTTTAACAGTCTTCGAAGGGCCATCATTTTTCAAAATTGAAAATTATATTTTTAAAGCCAGGAATTGTAGTTTGCTTGTATATAAACGCTCCTTCGTGCCGCGCCCGGTAATAATAGTTCACGTTGTTATTGCAAAAAACCTTCACCCCGCTTAATGCAAAGCCATATTTAATCCTAAAATCGTAATGAAGATATTATTCTGCTATTAACCGCGAAATTACCCCAAATATTACACTAATACTTCGTGACACGCTTTACAGAAATCTTAGAAACGACAGGGTCCCATGACCACGACCGAAAGCCTTAAATCAAGTGCAATAAGGGCTATAATTGTAAATCGTGCCATCGGCGTCGCTTGCCTAGGTTATCAACAGGGTCAAATCGGAGAGCCAAAGACGTAAATTTACATCTATAATCCAGCAAATGAGTGCAATAAAAGAGAAATTTACGTAAAAATCTAATATTAGAGTAATCGGTACGTACGGTTCGGAGGTTTACAAGCGAAATGTATATCGGATTTATAAATCCCATTTTAGGTCGAAGATTTTTTATCAATGTAATTTGAGATGCGAGATGTTATATTCTATTGAATCTCGAATAACATTAGGCACCCCACGCATCTGACACGTTCATATTTGGTTATTTCGAATACAATTTCTAGTAAATATATTTCATCCAAGTTTGTCTTGTCTGCATATTTGTTAAACTTGAGTCAGCTAGAAGAACGATTAGATATTAAATAACATAAGGCCGGTAAATTGTTCTTAAAACACACATTAGAAATAAGTCAATTTGTTACCGTTTTATTCAAACTCTTCACCCCGAATTACGGTTTTTCGTGAAAAAAAACCGCCGTCCTTGTTTATGGTGCGATTTAGATAAAGATATTAAGAGTTAAGCACGCGGTATATCAAATTCGTTGGGCGTCAGACTTGTGTTTTTATTCGTCGCAGTCACGCGATACATGGTTGTGGAATGTAGTGCATTCGTTTAATGAAACGTTTGATTCGGCCCTCTGTTTTATGGCGTAAACAAAGCCTAATGTGCTTGTTGCTTCAGAACTTAATGGACACTAATTAATACAAATTTGTGGTTCTGAACAGTAAATGCCAAAGTTCATCGGTGAGGTGTTTTTTTGGCGATGAAAGCGTGGTAACAGTCCGTAGACAGCCATGTCTGTTAGCAGGTCGTATTGCTTGTCCCGGTCCTGGCATCAAAAAACCTTTACTGAGCCACAGCTGGATGCGGGTGGCGCATGAACGGTCACTTACTCTTCGGGGGAGGCCTATGTCCAGCAGTGGACGTCTTTCAGCTGATTTGATGATAAAGCCACAGCTTTCACTTGCACGTGATAAGTAAAGTTAGAAACACGTGGATGTTATTTGGTGTGACTAATGCTCGACACTGTTTCTCTAGCGAAATGAAAATATATTTAGTTGTATTCGACATAAAAATGCAATTAGGAATCTTGTATTGAAAGCTGGCTGGCCTTTTTCCTGATATTTACATAAATGATGAAAAGCAGAAACGATACTAGAGAAAAAGAAAGGCATGGATAAGAGTATTGAGATATATATCTTAAAACAACTTCGATTTTCTAACTACAAATAAAAAAAAGTAAACTAATTATGTTAGCTTAAAAAAAAGAGATAGGTATTAATAGTGCATACTATAAATAGTACTTGCCCAACAATAATTGTTTAGTAATTATCAACGAAGCATTTATCTTTGTGAAACTCTATGACTATTTAGAGCATACATATTTAATGAAATAACACGTCAGTGCACGTGTTACACGGAATTATTAATGTCTGACGTAAACGCGGACGTCAATTCCGCTTTTAGACAAATAATTACAAAAAACCAACGACAATGATGGAGCACCTTAATAGCCCGGTGCATCCGTAACCCAGTTCTCTACCTCACGTTTTCCGACCTTATCTCCCATTTTACTTTTAGAATCGGAAAACCGGAGTTCTGTTCCAAAGTGACACGTCGCAACGACATTCGATTTTCGAACGTTCGAGAGCGTGTCAAGATCACAAGATGGCGGCCGCAGGACGACAGGCGATATCGCGCCAATTCTTTTGTGCCAGCGCGGATATATCTTCCGGGATTCTCTGATTCGAAAGGACAAAATAATCTCGGCTTCATTGCTCTGTTGTGGCGTTTTACGGGATTTCGTTTTGTTAGGTGGAGTTATGAACGGGTTAAAGTTTGAAGACAAACGATGCACTTTTGTTGCTTTATTATCTTTAGCGTATGATTTTACTTTTATATCTGAGCTTTGCTTTGATATATATCTATCTGATGCAATTGCATTGGATTTGTTGATTTGACACTTGGTTATCTTTATACTTCATAATGAAACAAATTATTTTATTAAACATTTTTTTACGTGTTATTTTTAACGAGGAAGTTACCCCGATCATATTTTAAACCTGTCGGGGGCTAGGTACAGAAGATGGTTTATTTTTCTATTAGGTATATTCTTTCTCTCTCTATCATATCGTTTGTTTATCTTTATTTCAAATCGTAATTTGCAGTTATTTTTTCTATCTCAAAAAATATCTAAACTGGCGACTATGTATTAGCATCTCAATAAAAAAAAATGTGGACAATCTTACACAAATCGAATCGGCCCCATAGTAAGCCCAAAAGGCTTATGTTATGGGTACTAGACGACGATTTATTTAAAATATATAGATATTTAGTAGAGAATACCAGTTCACCACCCAGTCGTCAATCCACAAATATGAATGGCTTTAAACGCATTATTTAATACCTTTAATGTGTACGAAATACGCAAAATGGCTTATTACTATATATATTGACAATCGTGTCAGACAATCTGACAGTTTTCGTATTAAGGCAACAGGCCAAAAATTAAATTTTCGTTACAACATATATTTAGTCCGAATAACGTGGATAGTCGCATTATGTTGCTATATATAGGTACATCAACGAATGCGTCACAGGACAGCGTGAAGGATTCTCATATTTTCCAAAAACTTCTAAATTCAAACTCAACGACTTTTCAACCAAGACAGCGTTCAAAGGTTCCCGTTGCCGCCCGAAGCGAAGTCGCGTATTGAATTACCAGACCCACAATTGTATACCCATATACATTGACGATTGCCGGGGGCGCCCTCTGCGGGGAGAAATATTATTTCACACATTAGTACGTGACGTCGTCGACAAAAGAAAATTATTTTCCCCTGCCTTCTTTGGGGCTTGTTTACCGTTGTGCTTAAGCATACCAAGGGTGTACTGTTTTTCCTTTGGAACGACATAAAATATGTAATTTTAACACCAGATAAGGAATGTATTGCTTTTAGCGTCGAATAATATAAGATGAATTTGAAGAAGTTGTGGCTTTCCAATGACTTGTGAATTGGTTGAATATAGTATTTATTTATTTATTGTATATTTGCGATATATATTACTTATGATAGTGTGTATTACATTATATACTGTATATTTATATATGTATTGGCATGTTTTATTTGTCTAGAATTAATACCTATTAGGTTTTGTTTTCATTTTCTCTGTGTTTTTGTACACGGTATAAGTTTGCCTATCTCGGTCTACCTACCTTCCTCTCAATTGCTCAAAGGTTAGCTGGAAGAGATCCCTTATAGGGATAAGTTCGCCTTTGTACTTATATCTATTGTGTGACATGTATATTCCTTAACCTGTTATTGTGTACAATAAAGTGCTTACATACATACAATATATGAAGTTAATAAAATATAATATTATAACTGTTGTCTAACCAACCATCTCTTTCTTATCCCCATACACATAGGTATCAAAGACATGGATAACTATGTTTCAATATGGTACTTATTTGACAACAGTGAAAACAACATTATTTTTAACCGACTTCAAAAAGAAGGAGGAGGTTCTCAACTCGGTTGTATTTTTTTTTATCATGTTTTAAAAAATGTTTTTTACCTCCGAACTCCGTCATTTATGAGCCGATTCGTACAATTTTTTTTGTAAGTATATGCTGCCAGACTGGTCCCATTTTTTGCAAAGATACAGTTGGATGATGAGAGCCATGAAGAATTGAGGGAACTCCTCAAATATATTAGGCTCGCATGTATTTACACCAGGAAATCACAAATGTGGTAAAGTGAAACTGATGATGAAGACAACAGATGTCTCCTGCAACTCCCCAATGATTTACTTAAAACTATAAAAGTACGTCACAGATTCTGATATGATTCCGTTAAAATAGCAACTAATTAAGTGCCGAAGGTCTCAGAATCACCTTTCTTAATAATGAATTGACGGAACTTCAAATATTATCGGCCGACATACAGCGATTTGGTTGTTTTCTGTAATACCTAATCAATGTTTTTGTGGTAAACTCGAAAGTGAATGTGGAAATGTTCATGTGGCATGTCGGAGTACTGAATTGAAGTCGGTTAAAACTTAGTTTTTAAAGTAAGTTATTTATTAGCAAGTTTAGCAATATATAAACATTATGAAAATACTCGAAAATAAGGAATAATATGTACACGGATATAAGCAAAATAATACAAAAAAAAAACCGAATTGAGAACCTCCTCCTTTTTTTTGAAGTCGGTTAAAAACGAATTATAATGACGTTGTTTTATTGTGACGTCACAAACGAGTAATCCCTACAAACTCCATAATATTAACCGTCCGTTTATGACGTTCCATAAAATGAAGCTGATGTGAGTTTCCCCGTTACGGATACATTTTCACATTCACAAAAATCATCTTTCTATCATCCGTCCGATGTATTTAAATTATTGCATTTAATGAATTGAAATGAAATGAAAGGAAACGAACTTAGGTTTCATTTAAATTGTCGCCGTGAATGACATTACTATGAAAGATTTTTCATTCATTATTCTTGAAAGTGTCAAGATAACGCGGTTAGAAAAGATGAAAACGTTAGATTCGAGTTATAAAATTAATTTGAATAAAACGTCCTCATTGTGATATAAATTAAGAGATCTATTAATCCATACAATGCGAAACTGTGTCTGTCTGTCTGTCTGTTACCTCTTCACGCTTAAACCGCTGAACCGATTGAGATAAAATTCGGTATGGAGATAGTTTGAATCCCGGGGAAGGACATAGGATAGTTTTTATCCCGGAAATCATCCCTGAGGGGGTGAAATTGGGGATGAAAGTTTGTATCGAACTACGATATAAACGAGTTCCACGCAGACGGAGTCGCGGGAAGAAGTATATTCTATTTCTTAATCAATTGAGATTCATTTTACGAAAGACAGCATACTACAAACCAAAAGAAAGGTACGAGTGTAAGCTTTCAGCTACTCTGCTACTGACGGTTAACTACTGTGACTCACATACAATAATGTGTAATGTATGTAATATGAAGTGGGTAACTTTTTTTGTATAAAGGCAACTCAAACCCCCAAAACTTTCTATTTTATTTGTACACATCGGCTGACTGGTATGGAAAGTTACGACTTTAGTTTTGGCAGTTTTTACTTATAAAATGAAATAGGTAATTAGATACTACAAAATTCAGAAAGGGCCTGACTTAAGATCACTAATATGCAAAATGATTTAATTGATACAGTTAAAATTACCTATGACGTGCTTTTATATTGATTAATTAAGTATTCAGTTGATGTGACAGTCACCTTATACTTTAAATCACTGTTGAATTCGCAATGTGACCCAGATCTAGGAAACATCAAACGCCCTAGGATTAATATGATCGCGAACGCAGCTGTAAAATAAAAGCAGCGCTTCTTTAATCGTTTACAAATAGAAAAGCACGTTCGATTTTCGGTTTGCAACGTTCGGTAACAGAGCTGAAGTTGTTCCGTTTCCTTTCTCGTAGCTCGGCAAACTCGATTACCGAACGGTTGCACATCGGTCTGAAGTTATCTATATATCGCTCCCAAGGTTTTCAATTGGACTGAGTTGGTTAGCTCCGAAGCTCTATTTTCAAATTTAATACGTGACCGTTAACGATTTTTGGGTTCTGCTCTTTAAAGTAAACGTAAACTTTCATTGGCTTTTAAGCATTAATTCATATTGCTAGGCGTTTAGTCATGTCTACTTTTATTTATTCGTATGGCAAGTCAAAAGTCAGATACAGAATCATAAATCAAGAGTCTGCAGTAAGCTCGATTCTCCATACAAACGTAGTTACGCTCTCATTTTAAAACTACGTGTTACATTGTAACGAAACTTTGTATATACAATGACATGAGGTATATCTATGTTTGTAATTAGTTTATGTAGCTTCAGATACCATAGTAAAGAAAATACAGCGAATTTAAGTTTTTCATACATAATTTGTTTTTGCTGTATTTCGTTTGTTTTATAAACTGGAATCATATAAACTAATTACAGACATAGATATACCTTATGTCATTGTATATGCAAAGTTTCGTCACAATCCAACACGTAGTTTTAAAATGAGGGCGTAACTACGTTTGTATGGGAAGGTGAAATTCGGCCGAGCTTACTGCGGACTCTTTATCTCCAGAGCATTAATCCAATTACGGGCTTGTCGTCCAAATGATCAGTTCTTCCGGGGGTCCTCCGTTATAGTCAATTCTACTATAATACTGCTTTTACACTTGCATTCGATACTTGGAAACTAGTGGATGTCGTTCGGTGTGACTAATGCTACATCCAGTTACTGCAGCGAAATTAAATTGTCATTACAACTAAAAAGGTCTCAACTTGACTGTTATAACTGCATGGCACCAACATGTAGGAGAATAAACTTCAGTTTTAACTCTAGTAAAGTATAAATACGTTCACAATTACGTCAACTATTTTTCTCCAACAAAAGTATGCCACATTTTGTTCGGAATTTCCTTATCCATTTCCACCCGTATAATATAAAAAAAACATTATCCACTTTATGGTTTCACATTGAACGGTACACGTGTCAGTATCTCTTGTGCGTACTTCCGGGAATTCTTTATTCAAAACATCTTGCGCCATTAAATCAAATCTAAGGGTCAAGTAACATCAGAAAAATTGTAGACTTATTTGAAAGCTGACCATTAATATAACTTTTCATAACAATTGTACTGAAATTACTAGTATTATACCCACTAAGATAATACTCATAGTTGGGGAATTCACATTATGTCGCAACATGCTGAATGCAGATAATGCCAATGAGTCACTCTTTATTGATGTTTGAGCGCGACATCATACATGTTGAAATAAATATATTTACTCCCTACATTACAACCCCTAAAAATTACGATACCTTTATTTTTCCAACAATCATCTTTGTTTATTGGTAACAATGAAAACCCATTTGGCATTTAAAAAGATAAAACGGAATTTGTCTATGGTTTGGCGGCGACGTTCCGTTCACGTGGTTCAAGATCGCTTCAAAAGGCGGTAATCTGGCCCTCCATAGATATTTACTGGCCAGTGTTCCGACCGTAATTAGGGAAAATGGAATGAACAATAGACATCGGATTTTTTGAACTTGTTAAAGTGGGTTCTGTAGAAAATTAATTATCGTTTTCTTTCTCTTAGCATAGACATACAGACAACAGTGACAGACGATTCATTGCTAGATTGTAAAAAAAATCGCCGTCTCAAACGTCATATTTTATCATGTGTTCATGAAGAAATGCATTATTTAATATGTCTAGTCTAGACATCTGTTAATATTCCATGAATACAAGCAGAAGAACCCTAACGACTCGAACTTATCACTTTTTTAACACACGCAATTTCCCGCGCTTTTTATTTTTCGCAAACAGCCATGGCCGTCGTCGCCATTATAAATGATATTTGCTGCAAGAACTGACCAATTTATCAGACTCCTCTTTATTTGGTAACGCCTACAGAGCAGGGTCCAAAGCGAATTGGACCGTTCACAATGATCATTTAATCGAGGTGAAAGAAAGTAATTTGTTACCTGCGTTTGTGTTTAAAATATTATTATTTTCGTGAGCATTGTTTTGGAGATCCTTTTAGAGGTTTTAGGGTTTTCATGAGACGTCGTTAAATACCAGGCGCGGTACAATCGGCATTTAGTCGTGAAATGACAAGAAGTTCTGTGACCTTAAGGAGATTCATTTTCATATAGACGTCGCCAGCTTAATTTTTTGACATATTTTGTGTAATGACAGCTCATCGTAAATGTGGTGTGTTATTATTATTTTTGCCTTTGCCAGTCAGTAAGCATATAAATTAACTACGAAATAACGAATTAAATCATTTATACAAACAAATAAACTGTGACTCTTAAGATGGCGACCGACCAACGGTGGTTGACAAATGGCCTAATTTGACAGTTTGAGCCAGGCTGAGCCGGTGACACTTTCAGTTAATTTCCAAAAATGACTATATATGATGCTCGACTTGTCACGAAGTGTCATTAAAATAAGCTGAACCGCGCCCAAGCTTTATTATGCGGCTATTCAGATTCTAAATTATTCGCAAGGCTAAATTAAGTTCTTTCCAAATTAAAGGTTAGGAAAATACTGTGCCATTAACTATTAAAAGTTGACTTGATATATGAACATTTCACCCTGAAGTTATAACCTAGTTATTTATGGCAGTCCTAGTTAGGTTTAATAGGCAGTGTGTTACCTCTGTTCTACATATGCGTGACGGCATGGTGGAAACGCCATATAAATTCTGATATAGTTTTGGATTACAGTGTTTTAAACGGTTCATAACTGGATAGTAATGTGTTTTTGTAATGTTTTCATTTATATAGACAAGTTCAAGTAGATTTCAAAAGTCGTGTAGACTGTACAAAAATATTAAAATTAAAAATTTCGCTCATCATAAATTGAGTATAGTCCTTTCTTTAAAGCTGAGGCCATATTTATTTATATATTTTTCTATTGCACAAAAGAAGAACTTTTTACAAAAGGCGGACTTATAGCTATAAAGCATTCTATGTATACTAGCCGACCGTTTCCATGTTCATTATAAAGTATTCAATATTGACTATCACATTTACAAATCAAAGTGACTTATTTATTCAAAAAAATCTAAATAACACAAAATTACCTACTTTTCCTCTTTTCAAGTGATTCATAATCTTGAAAACACTAACTACCAAAAATAACTTTGAAGACTTCATTCTTCTACCCAAATTTTACCAAGAACATTTTTTCCGAATATTTCCTCAGTCGAGAAATTCTTAAAGTAATTTTCATGTGGTTCCCTAATATAATTAATTAAACACTATATTGAATTAGATAGGCCTAATTACAGTTCTAAATTAATTAGTTAAAGATTATTAATTACTTTGGGGTTTCTTGCCAAATTGCGGTGCTGTTTTTCCTTAATAGATTTAGCTTGTTTATTTTTGACGGTTTTAAATGGAAATGGCGAATATTTTGTCTTTTTGTGAACTTTGGGGATATTAACCCGTAATAACAAGACTCAGCAATATATTAATATTAATATTTTTTATTCCAAAATCGAGTAGTTTTTTTGGATAGTCATTTTTTGGTTAGTTTAAATGTTTTGTTTAGACAGTTATAAGAACATTAAATAAATGGAAAAAGTGGTCCTTTGCAAATAATCATAGTTATATTTAAACAAACTACTTGGGTACAGTCACCAGCATAAATATATGACTATGGGCAACACTGCAAAAATATCTGATCATCAATTGAAGGTATAATTATATGTGATGATTTATAGCCGGCATAAAAATCATTTTCCAGACTGAGTAAAAATATCTGATACTCCACAAAATCAAAATGATGTGAAATATGACCAGCGTAATTATCTATACGCTGTAGAAGCATAAACATCGGATCACATAAAGACAGCATAAATTTCTGATACGATTGTAAGTAAAAATATCTCCTTTGCTTACCTCAACTTTATTTGCTTTGACATACAGTCGTAACTTGAAAAAAAATATTTGAAGCTTCTTGAAAAGCGTTGAATTTCGCCGTCTCGCGTTTTACGACATTATTTCCATTGAGAAAATAAATAAGTAACAGTTGTGTAAGCTTTTGAATCATGGACATGGTTTCGGAACTTTTAAGCACTTTTAGCGCATTTTATTAAAATACTAGCTTCCGCCCGCGACTTCGTCTGCGTGGACTCGGGATAAAAACTATCCTTTATTTTTTAATCCAGGCTATAAACTACCTTCGTGCAAAATTTCATTCAAATCGGTTCAGCCGTTTAAGAGTGATTGAGTAACAAACATCCAAACATCCAAATATCTAAACTTTCGCATTTATAATATTAGTAGGATTGTATCAAAACTGACCCAGACCCAGACCCAGAATTATAGTCATATAAATTATATTATACCTCCAATTGATGATCACATATTTTTGCAGCGCTGCCCATAGTCATATATTTATGCTGGGGACTGTACACACCAAATCCTTTTTTCAGCGAAATATTGTTCAACCCGAGTTTTATAGTAACGTCGTCTACAATATAAACCTTTCATAATCCAGGGTCACAAGTCGGGAATCGAACCCGCGATCCCACGGAATCCATACGGCAACCGCAACGTTCCGGTGTCGCTTGCGGTGGTTTGCGACATTCGATATGACGCAGAAAAGCCTGAGGTTCCATACACTTCGTAAACGACATACATACATAGAGAACGGGTAGGTACACGAAATAAATCCAAGTCTTTCTTATTAGCAAACTGTCGAACGAACGAGTGAAGCCAGCGAAGTTCTATGCTTCAGCTTTGGCCGAAATTCCAACTTCCGGATGTCCGGCTGTTCTCTATAGGTCGCGTTTCATAACTGACAGTTTGAATGTAAAAAGCACGTCTATTTACCGGTGGGGAAAGCAGAGATGCCAGGAGATTGCCAGGACCCACTATCATAACATGAAGCGTGGACGACAGGCGTTTTCAATAAAAAGTGTGCCTAATGCAAATTTTCTCATAAATTGGGCGTATAACCCGTATACAGGATTTGGCATCACTAATAGACTCCATTTTAAAAAAAAAAGCTGGTAGGTATTTTTTTTATTATAAATTGTCTATCCCTAAAGAATTATCCGTACAGTGTGGTTACTCGGGATTCAGTGCCGCGCGGAGCGGGGCGGGGCCGGGGGAGGGAGAGGCGTGCCGTGTTAACCCTTACTACCCGCTGAGGTGCCCGCGCGGTAAGGTTTTTTTTGGATAACTTTAAGCAGCAATTACTAAAAATATTAGTACTGAATGATATGAAACAAAAAAACACGTATTTTATAATTTTTGCTGAAGAATCTTATACTTGAATTTGGACACTCATTAAAAATTCACCCTGTATATCTATTAGTTTACCAATGTGATGCTAGATGGGGCTCACCCTTCTTTTAGGTGGCGCTATAGAGATTTTTCCTAATTTACCTAAGAATGCTTATAATGTATTGCTACTTGAGATATGGTAATCAGTAACTAAGGAAGTTAGGAGGACAAACACAATTTAGCTTGAAATCAAAAGACCAGTAAACTACTCTGGACCGAATTAGTGAGTTTTTTAGTGACTGCTCACATGACATGACTCCTCTGAATTACTAAGCGTAGATGGCACTGGGAGTTTTTAGTGGGTAGAAACACCACATAACCCAGACTTCCCTCAAGAGCTGGTTCGCAGGTTTTCTCCACGAAAAAAAAGGTCTAAATTGTAAGTTATATAAGGTAAACAATATTTTGTAAACAACTGTTAGTTTCTTCTTTTTTTTTAAAGCTCCATAAAAAAGAATGTTATTTCTTCTTAAATAAATAGATTCGGATAAGAACAAACGTAAAGCATTCGTCCTTTTCTAGAAAGTATGTAAGTACTAAAGGGATGCTTTACATCGGACATAAACGCGATCATGCTACCAATGCAGTTGCACTTTTTGCAAACCATCATTGAACCCACATCCGTGAACATGCTAACCCTTGCGACACGACTGTTTTTAACCCTTCGCTCGCGTCTTTTATTTCGTGTAAGTATGCACTTAGTATATTGACGTGCGAAAGTGATAATGCTAATTAACAAAATGTATTTAAAGTGATCTTGTTGGAAAACCAATTAAAATTTTAAAGCCTTGTGGATGTGTATCGAATTGGTCTTTTGGGTTAAGGTTTGCATAGTTAAATGTCCAGTATTGTTCACTTGGTCGAAATCTTTTTTTTTTCAATTTTTTTTCAAACAATGGGTTTTTTTGCATACCGAACTTGAAATTCATCTGACCACAGAAAGTGGATGAATCGAGTTGCATATATCATAGTTAGTATGATACAATCCAAGGGATTATTCTAGGCACTAAACGAAAGCGTTTTGGCTGTTCGCAAATCTGCACAAACGCAATTCTTCAGAACTGCAGTTCCTTGAACATTAGTTGTTTTTCACAGCACAGTCCTCATTTTTACACAAAAGCATTTATTCCTATTCTGTACAATCCGCATTTATCACAATGGGATAATTACCTTTTTAATTTTTTTAACTTAGTTTTTAGAGCTTGTACTGCCTATTAGCCTAGTGATTCAAGCGTGCGGCCTTCATCTTAAACGGCGATTGTTGAATCCCGACTCGTATCGACGAGATATTCAGAACTTATTATGTAATGTTATTCGATATTTACCTTAGCTAGGTGAAGGAAAACATCGTGAGGAAACCTGCATACATCTGTGAAGGAATTCAAAAGTGTATGGGAACTGGGCAAGCGTGGAGACTACCGCTCATTCCCTCTCATCTATGAGAGGACGCCTGTGCCGAACTGTGGGACATGCGTCGCATCGCCAGCTATCACATTCACTGCCAACATTTCGACAACATGGCATGTACCGTTTGTACGAGTAGAACGCCCACCTAGCGTTCCTGGCACTGTACTGAGCCGGTGTAATGCTAGAATCGCTGGGTACTGCATTTAACACTTATGTACATCACTGTACCGGCTTGAACGCAAAACGACAAGCAGCCGTAACTTGAGCCCAGACACTTACGTGTGGTCATCGAGCCTCCTTTGTTTGGCTTCCAAATGCCTTTGCATTTTGTTTACGTTTCTTTGCAAATTGGCGCTCAACAAGTCGCGCCGAAAAAGAGCGGTGTAAGTGAAAATTGTGTAACACTGCATTTTGTTTGTAGGATAAGGATTTTTTGGTTTATCCTTCTTTTACCGACAAAATTTCGTTTCGACGAAAAAAAATTTTTTTTCCATAAACAGTAAACTTTCAGGATTGTCATAAAGTAAACCTAACCTCGCCTAATGGGATCTACATAATTACCTTACCTGTTAATATATATGTTACATTATGTATATTTGTCATCCTGTTTGCCGTACGGTTTAATTAATAAATAATTACTTTTTAGCTTTACCTAAAAAGTTTACGGTTTCTAAGAAAAAAAGTTCGACAATAAAAAAATCGACGGAACGTTTGTCGGTAAAATGACGGGATCCCGGATTTTTTCTTGAAGAACTTTGAGTAACTGAGTACTCTATATTGAGCTTATGTAGTTTTGACAGTAATGTAGGTGAAAACAGAAAAAAATATGTAAAAGGACTTTTTCAATATGGCAACCTTAAAGATTTCTGGTTTCAGCGTTTCTTTTTCTTCATTTAGGATTAACTTTGTGAGTCCCGTATTGAGAAGTAAATGTGAATGTCGCTTGTAAGATATTTGCTGTCCACATTTTATTGCAAATCAACATATTTAGACCATTTTGTCCTAGGAATTATATTAAATTACCCATTTTAAGATATCAACTTGAATACATAGTGTTAGGTTCTCAAAAGAAGTTTAAAAAAAGTTATTCCAACACGCTTCAGCCGAAATATTTTAGTCACCAAACTCACATGACAATATATCACACTCAAACGTCACAAAAACATTTAAATCGTACCTCAACGAAAGGTTCGTCCACCTGCTACTTTGGGAAGGGTGTAAAATTTTGTGTTCACTGTTCATATATCACTGGCAACACTGGGGCTTATTTATGGCAACACTTGAAGATTCCGCAAAAACCTTTAACACTTAAAAAATAATTCAGCACTAGCTGCATAGAGTGGGGTGGGGTGTGGTGCAAGTTTTAAGAGATAGCTGTGGTGGTTGTAAAACAATTCTAAGTAGAAGTATTTTCGTGACGATACCTATACTTTTTCTTGATTTTTGTTTCTTTATTATTACCCTGACTATTGAGTAAATGATTTTGCTTTGATTTAGAAAAAAAACATGGTATTTATGTTCTATCCATTGGGCTAGCAATGAGATGAGGGGATATATAATGATGAAGTAAATATATTCATACATTGAGAGGACTGGCAATTTAAATCATTGATGGATTCACATATATATTAAGGTCATGATGACTTCGGTATTTCATAAAATACACAAAATGAACTAGAGATTTGTAAAATTTTAGGTGCCATTACAAAAAAAAAAAAATATTGTCGCAAAAAACAATCTCAAAATCACATAAAAAAAATAAGTAGGTAAAATTATTAGGTTAGGTGCGACAATAGGTAAGGCAAAAAAAGTGAAAATATTTTTACGGAAAACCTGGTCATAAAGTAACAATTACCGCACGCTAATCCCCCTTCCTAGCCAGGGAGAGACGTAAAAATGTGTACTCACCACGGGCGGTAATAAAGAAAGCCTTAGATCGCCTATTTATCGCCCTTGCCTTCGGGTCGGGCGTCAAATACCTGCGAACTGACACGTTCTTTGTTTCACCGGCGGTACATTACTTATTTAATAATTAAATGATCGTGTTAGTAAAGTTACAATTTCGTACGGTTTTCGTTACCAGAAGCTTAGCTTCAAACTAGCGTAAATCTTAAACATCACACCACCCCGTCTTATATCACAAATTGTATAACCGGACGTGTGCCCTGCAGCCCTTCTCGATTGAGGAAAAAATCTTATTTGACAACCCTGGCAATTCGCGCCCCCGGCGGGGGAGGCGGGGAGTAAATCATGCTGCAGTTTAGGGTTGCCTACGTGTAGGGAATGCTTATAGAGTGCATGGATGACTTGATAAGCAGGAAATCGGTTTAGAGCTGAAGACTATTTATAGTTGGAGGATGCTTACCGTTTAAATATGGTGGAGGGCATGGGATTTAAAAGCTTTTTTATTGGCTTCCCTTGAAGTATGTAAAGTATTTCACACGCATTTGCAATTTAAACGTAATGGGAGTACAGTCAAGTCAAGTATAAAGATGTGTTAGCAAGTTGACTACTACTACTGTCCGGGTGCTCAACATGATATAACAGTACACTCAGAAAAAAAATACACAACTAATACAAAGATTTTCAGTCAGTTTTCCGTGGTCGGTTTAGTTTTTTAAACTTTATATGCTGGTAAATAAAACATTTTCCACCTCTATTACTCTCGTTTTATCATTTCATTCAAGTATATATGAACATAGTCTTCGTCTTGAGTATTCTCGAACGGCAAGATCGATGTAAATGCATTGCCTCGCTACCGACTTGCAAACGTATTGGCTTGCCACTGTTAAAGAGTGCTGAATATATTTTATAGGTACTAAGCTACCCTATTTATTCAAGTACCTGGGTATTTCCTTTACCCTAGCAATTGTGAATTGAACAATTTTTTTTTTTTAAAACCACCCAATCCCTGTTTTTTTTTAGGTTTTCCTTCACAGTGTATTAAAAATACTTTAAAAAAAACCGGTATAAGTAGCTCTCATCATCCTTCTAGCGTTATTCCCGGTCGTGCGCTAATGGAGCCCGGGGTCCACTTCGACACCTAATCCCAAGATTTGGCATAGGCGCTAGTTTTACGAAAGCGACTGCCATCTGACCTTCCAACCCAGAGGGAAACCTTGTAAGGGTAAGGTTAGGTTAGGTTAGGTTAAGTAGCTCTAATGAAATTAAATCGTCGAGTATCCTATTAATACGAAGGCAAAAACCTCATCAAAACCGATTCAGTAGTTTGTGACCACTCAAACAGACGGGTTTTCGCACCGCCTTGGATTTGAGTAAATTATTAGATACAATAAACGCTTCAGTATATACATACGCATAAAAGCATGTTTGTGATCAATCAAAACAACACGTACTTTTTACAAACGAACGGAAAGAAAAATGAAACCGCTTTAACAGGAAGCTACTTCATACGATACGTGACCGGGGGTGCATATATCGTCCAAAAACTGTTAAAAAAACACCCCTGGGCCTCTACCGTGCACCCCCGGTGCTCGCACTATGTGAGGAGTGCACTTTAGCGGAAGAATTTCACGGCTTACACAATTTTGTCCTTTATTTTTCGAGGCTTAGGTGTCGTTTTCGGGTGCGTGTTTATTTATGGCTCATGATTACGTCGCGCCAAGTAAAATTAGACCTTATTTTGTTGAGTTATGGTTGGGTTTGCAATGTGTTTCTTTAAGTATATAAGAGTGAATTAAGCTCGAGTGTCCAGTTGTCAGTTATTTTTCATATGAGACAATTATGATGGTGTAATGGTGGCTCTGAGACGTGACACTGCTGTTATGAATAAAAATGACTCGGTGATATTGAATTCTGACGCCATTGTTACCATTATGCCATTTTTTTTGGACTCATCATTTGTATGAGTCGCAAATTTGGATAATTGTTACAGTTTGATACAGTATACTAAAAAATAAAAAATGTGGATTTTATTTTTGTCTCCTATTTTATTTCTTATTTCCTGTAGAAAAATACTCGGAATCTTAACCACTTCCAGGTACTGAATTTTAAAATATCCAAACCTAATATCGGGCGCCATCTTTATCGAATCACACCCTCCCGAAAATTCTAG
Source organism: Epinotia bilunana (assembly GCA_947049275.1). Classification (NCBI taxonomy): domain Eukaryota; kingdom Metazoa; phylum Arthropoda; class Insecta; order Lepidoptera; family Tortricidae; genus Epinotia; species Epinotia bilunana. Next base: position 6,585,366 of record OX346275.1, on the reverse strand, counting down.
AAAATTCTAGACCAAATCCAGGGCGATTCTGGAACTCGTAAAACCAGCTGTAAACTCGTTCGGTTTAAGATCGAACACCAGGACAGTGGACATAGCAGAAACAGTAACTCAATTCAAGACATTTTTTGGTACTTGTGGTTATCTCGCGTAGATGACAAATATTAGGAGCCAAACTGTCATCTCACGATTCTATCGCACATGCAGCGTTTTGAACTCGCAAATAGGCTCAATTGAAACAGTCTAAGTAGCAGCCGAAAAACAAACTTATCAGTCGTAATGACCATACGATTTTAATGTTAGCTTATCGTACCTACGGTGAATAATTAAAAAAAAAAGTTACAAGCTTGAACAGGAAGCCACGGCCTCCCAATAAGATCTTATTTCCCTTGGTATCCCGTCATATTGCACATGCTTCTAGGTGATATGCATAGGTAGCTAGCGGACCCCTAGCCTAGTTCCAAACCAGAAGTTGAAGATATCCGCGCAAAAATGCTAATATAAACAGCCTGAGTGGCTACCGCGAAAGGCCAACATTGTTAAGTCGTTTCTCTATCGAGAGCGACTGAAAGGGTGATACACAAACGAGCGGCGTTTACGTTTCGCGCTAGCAGCTCTGGACTCCGGAATACTTTGATATTTCAATTTTATAACTAATACTAGCTTCCGCCCGCGACTTTGTCTGCGTGGACCCGGGATAAAAACTATCCTATATTTTAATCTAGGCTATAAACAATCTTCATGCAAAGTTTTATCCAAATTGGTTCAACCGTTTAAGCGTGATTGAGTAACAAACATTCAAACATCTAAACATCCAAACATCTAAACTTTCGCATTTATAATATTAGTAGGATTGCAGGTGCCTTGCTGTTACACTTGACTCTACTGCAACACGGCTCAACGCTACTGCCCGGCGAATTTACTGCCTTGTGGTCTGCTTTTAAATTTCGAATTGTTGATGTTTTGAGAATAAAGCAAACTTGTTCAGCGGAGTAACGCTCGGAGGAGCCATTCACTCCTTCGAATGAATGATACCACTCTGTTCTGACCAGTGCTATTTACGATCTGTCTCGACTCGGCTAACCACTCATACCTAATGTACTCGTTGTTGACCCCGATCGTAGAACTACTAAAAACTATGCGCTGCAGACCAAATTGTAATGGTTCTTCTGAGGCGAGTCGAAGAGCTAAGTTAATTCCCAGGAGAAACTTGGCTGAATTCGTTTGTTTTTCGTTTTCTTCGAAGAGGTGGTACGTGTGGTTTCCATAGTGATGTATCTAGGGGAGTGAGAAGACTCATCTTGAATAGAAAGGTATCCCAAGACTGTATGCACTAGTATTTGCTATCCCGACGCTAGAAGATAAGTTTATTTTTTATTTATTTATTTCAAAAGGTACATAAAACAGACAGTAATCCAAATAAACAAAGATATACATACGAGTAGACACTTATGACTAGATTACAGTCCTAAAGTATATGTACACAGCACGGCTATGAGTTATAATTTAGAAAAGAAACATGTATATCTTTTACATAGGAATTTAGTTTTGAATTTAATTATTTACAATGAAACGAAAGTGATAACAAAAAGTAAAACAAACACTCGTGCAATTAACAGTTATTGAAAAAATTAAAATTATTTGTGGCAAAATAAACAGTGTCCATTGAGCAATTTTTGACATTTGAATCTTTTGTCATTAAGTAAGTATTTTTTATCTGAAATAAATAGTTTTTTTTTTAAACATAAATGTAGTTTGACGAGTCTGTGTATCTGTCAGTCTGTGGCACCGTAGCTCCTAAACAAATGGACCGATTTTAATTCGTACTTTTTTCTACAAAAGCTGACGTAATCGAAATGGTTCCTGGCTACGTTTTAACAATATCGGTTCAGCCGCTTTTGGTATATTGAACTTTGAAATTAGAATGTCGGGGGTTTTTCACCTTTGTGTATTATCCAACTTTTCTTAGATGCTGATTAAATAAAGCAACGAGTCACAATCACATGTCTAAACTGGAAACCCTGGAGTGGCTTCACCAATGAAGGGTGGAATTTAAGAGCAGTGCTGCTTGGCTTAGACTTCCTAATTTGTAACTATAAAATGGGCTGACCTTCCAATGTACAGGGGATACATTAATGTTTATAATTTCTTTGACTTATATAGCCTTATTATAGTTTAAAGCTTGGCTTTATATAGCTTTAGATTTACTCTTAACGCCCCTATTAGAGGAATTAGCGTAATGGTTCTAATTTTACGATGGATTAGCTATTTGTTTGTAAAAGGATTATATTTCGATCGGCATCGTTTATAAATAACTTTCGTGCTTCTGTTTATTTTTGGTATCTTAGTGTAAAAGGATATTAAGTTGATTATACACTCGCGGGCAAAGAATACGGGTCGGTAAAATACCGTCATATTTCCTAAAATAGTGCGTAAGAGGTTGTACAGTAAATCCTGTCATGATCTTTATTTAATTTTACATATAAACTGCTAATAACAGTAAAAAATATAACGTTACCAGGTTAAATCGGACTCGTAAAAACCCATGAAAAAAAAACAACGTTAACGGAGCGAGATATCGCAAAAATCGTGATTTTTGGATATCGATATTTTTACGATAGGATCCAGGAAATTGTTAATACAGTTGGGTATCGTAAAGAATAGCATATTATGTAAATAAAACAAGTATTAAATATTTTAAAAAACCTATTGCAGTTATTTAATTTAGGGTGACCCGTATTCTTTGGCCGCGAGTGTATTTATATCTAAGGGCACTTAAGAAGATCTGCTATACAAGAAGCTTGTTTCAGAACGAAGAGATTAGCTAAAGGATTATAAAAAAAAATGGGTATTCTTTGTTTTTCAGTAGATCTTAAGAATACCTATGTAACCTCATCAAACCGTTAGACTAGTCGGTATAATTAGCTCGACCTACTACTAGTATTCTTACTGAAATTATTTATGCGAGAATATGGATGTTTTGTTATTCAATCACGTAAAAACTAACGGTTGGATGATATTTCTTCTAGGTTTTTATAATCTGAATGAAAACTGTGTATCCCGAAATTCACCAACAAATAGGTACTTTTCCCCGTTTCAGCTAGCATACACAATTACACACCTATGTATACGAATTTAGTTCTCATATATATCTCAAAGTCTAAGTTATTTATTCTTCAATTTAAGTATATTACATGCACCTATGAATGTCGACAAACAACCACTCACTCACGCGGAAAGAAAACCTCTTCCTCAGAAGAACTGGCGTAAAAATCTCAGCTCTGAATACGTCTTATTGTATATTATACTAGCTGATGCCCGCGGCTTCGCCCGCGTGGTTATAGGAAAATGCAACATATTTAATTTTCCCGTGGGAATTAGACGTTTTCCCGCTGGAAAAAGTAGCCTATGTCACTCTCCAGCTTCTAAACTATCTCCATACAAAAATCACATCAATACGACGCTCCGTTGCGACGTGAAAGAAGGACAAACATGCACACTTTCGCATTTATAATATTAGTGAGAATTTTACAATTTACGAATCCTGTTAACCGCCCAATCACGACACACATTCGTTAGAGCGCTATGGGTCGGCACGTACGGAGTTTACGCTGCTACGGGCCACGGTGGCGAGGCGGTGAAGCAACGCTACGCCGTAGCGTAATTTCTCCGCCTTGTAGCGGAAGCTTGAATGGGTTGCCACTTCCAATGCCAGGAACCCGCCTAGCGGGCGCTTACATCGTAGTCACCTTCCGCTACATACGAGGAAAACCACGGGTGCGGCTACGAGCGTAGCGCGTAGCGATTCTTGGCAGTGAATGTGTTAAGATAGATATTTGAAAACCTCCGTGTTCCATCTCAACTGTCACAGTAGACAGTTGAGACGGAACGATGTCCGCATCAATTTCCATTATACAGCTATCAAGCCGACCGTACCAAAGAAATAGACTGTTCGCTCGAAAAGCATTACCCATTCCTTTGGCAGTCACGGGCTTACGTTTCGGCGTACCAATTTTATTTCAATAAGGCTCGGTTGTTTCGAAACATTCAAAAAGTCGATAATAGTAACTTACGTCCGTTAGAATCTGGAAGTTTGACAGTTGTCTATGAGATTACAGCGGCGCGGCAATCAACGTTTACCGGCCTGTTAAGTGCCCATGCAACCCGTTCTAATAGCCGTATTCATAAACGTTCAACAAACATATTAGCTAAAATGCCGTTAAAATTCGTTTGTCTTTATCTGCCACTTTGATATTTCTGTCTATAGGAAAGGGACCAAACATATTTTTATTTATCAGAGGCATTTCAAGTTTTATTAATAAGACTAAGTTTACCTAAAAAAAATCTAACCCATCTATAAAACCGGGCCGGGTTTTAGCCTAGTGGGAGCTGATGGTCCTGTCCTGGGTTTGAATACCCGCAAGGGCTATCCGTGTGAGGAGCATGTATACTTGTTTCTGAGACTTGGATATTTTCTATGTATTTAAGAATTTGTATTTATTAATGATATTGACGAAGCTACGGTATAGCCTAGTGGTTCCATGCGGCTGTCAAGCGGCGGTCGTGGGTTCGAATCCCGGCCCGTACCAATGAGTGTTTCGGAACTTATGTGCGGAATATTTACCGTTAGCTTTTTACGGTGAAGGAAAACGTCGCGAGGAAACCGGTCTAATCACAGATATATATATATATATATATATATATATACACTAGATAACTTTAGACACCTCAATCTGAATGAAAACCGACCGTGTCACTTTTTTCTACCTACTGTGACGTCACACGGGCGAATTAGTGAAGTGAATTCCCCGTTGTCCGCGCAAAATCGATTCTGCAATAAGGCATTTTCTTAATATTCACGGACAACCGGCTACCACAGCAGACGCTAAGTCAGAGATCGAATTCGGACACGCGAAGTACATGCATTTGCGTGATCTATGTATATCTATGGCTGTGGGTCTAATTCCTAGTTTCTCCTCTGTCAGTTCTCTCTCAGTCTAGTTTTTCCTCTGGGTCGGAAGGTCAGATGGCACTTGCTTTCGTAGAACTAGTGCCTATGCCAAATCTTGGGATTAGATCTCAAAGCAGAAACCGGGCACATTTATGGCACAACCGGGAATAACGCTAGGAGGATGAGTCCATAGCACAAGCTTTATTAAACTTACTATGGAGCTAGCTAATTACATCTTCGAACTCCTAAACCCCTCTAATTAAAACAACAATCCAATTAAAACTAATCAATGATTAAAAATCACGTAAACCCCGATCCGGAAATGCGATTAAAAATTTAAATGATTTACTCGTGCATTTTTAAAATAAAAACTTTCCGTAAAAAAGGGCTCAACGAATCAGAAGAGTAACACGCCCGGTTACCGGACATTTCCAGAGTTTCCCCGGAAATATGCAAATTCATATAATTAAATCGCTTGGACGTATTTTCCGGGACGGACGGCAGTTTTATTTTTGTCCGGGCAAAAAAAAAACGATAAAAACGGGTTTACGAATTAGTGATTTCACAGACTAGGTATTTGAAAATGCGATGTTCGAACAGAATATAAAATGCAAAAGTTATTTATTATATCTCCTGGTGGAGGTCGCGGGAGTCCGCTGGATGCGGGTGGCGCAGGACCGGTCATTGTGGCACTCTTTGGGGGAGGCCTATGTCCAGCAGTGGACGTCTTTCGGCTGATATGATGCTGATGATGATTTATTATTTATTTATTTATTTATTATCTCAAAAATGTACTTATGTGGTAGGTATACAACAAATTTCGCCAAACTGAGATCAGTTTGTTGGCGAATAGTGCGCTCACAAATAAGTCGGTGTTTGTTATACCTACTGATGTGACACTTAAACTTCTTATCTAATGTTACTTATGTTCATGCAAGAATGCGTGCATTTAAGCACTATTCAAGGTGCAGCAGAACCGTATGAGTATCTACCCTCTTCATCCCACGAAGGCAATGACCTTGACCTATATTATAAAGAGCCTAGGAATGTTATATTTCTCTGAGTGGGTCAGCTTCGTGAGTTGAAGTGGATAGTCATGCCAATACCTTATAACTAATAGGTATATATTATTATTATATTACATTACTTATCTATATTATCTAAAAGTGTTTCTTTTAGTTTTTTTTTTAAAACCTCTTTATTACTACATTCTTCTATTGTTGGGCTAATTCGGTTAAAAATCTTAGGTATTATGTTTTTCCGAGTTCTCTGGCCATAGTAATTGTTAGTATTATATTCTACATATCTTCTTTTTGTATTTGGCCTAAAGTTGCGTAACGATTTTTTACGTGTTTTAAATCTGTCATGGCCATAGTTTTCTAGGTATATTAAATATTTAACTTTGTCATGAACTGGTAAGATTTTTAACCTTTTATATATAATTGTAGGTATGTACGAGTGTCTATAATTTTGGTCGGAATGTGCTGTCGGGTTCTTGTTCACTTTTATAGGAAAATTTAATCGTAAGTAGGAAAATATACTACGTGTTTTCGTCAATTTCCGTTAATTGCAAGGGGGCATAGTGTAGATCAAATAAAGTTAATTTCTCCAAGACAGTAAGTAGTATCTTAACTCTTCCTGTTATCAAGATATTAATTTAATCAGTTTCGTAGATTTCACCAGTGTAAAGCACCAGCTTTTTAAACTTTGTAAGGTAGGAATACACTATAAGGAGGTTTACAAAGAGGTTTGCACGAACTGACTCGGTGGGACATATTTTTTATTTCATTTCTTTCAAGACCCTTGTACAATAAGACAATAACCGTTAATGCTACTTAAAATTATTTTGTATAAAAAAAGGTTTTTTTTTAAATTTTTTTTTCAAGAAATAATTATGCTAATTGTTTTCTGTGAATGTACTCTGCAATATGCCGAAGTTAACGGAAATTCCCGGGAATACCGTGTATAGTACAGCCACGTCAAACATATGTACCTATACATTTTCGCCTTACCATAATGGAATAAGGTGCTAAAGTGTAAACATATCTTTTGGCGTCGACTGTACCTATGTCGTAACCGTTCTTTAGACCAAAAGGTTTGTAGGACACAAAATAATCTTTTGATGTGTTATACTCCCTACTCCTACAAACCGCTTACCAAACATTCCTAATCGAAACTAGGATGATCGATCGGTTGATGATATACTTTTCCCACAAGAAGGTTAAATATTATTTTACCTCCATGGTAGGTACCAATTACAATTCAAAGATTTGCAACTCAAAATCAAAACTTATGTAGCTTGCAATACAGCTTTCATTAAAAGCAAAACTACTTTAACCGAACGAATAGAGATAAACTAGATTCGCTTAATAAAATTCACTATATAATCCTTCCGCAGCCACAACTAACGCTATTTAATGATAGTCAAAATTAAAATCACCAACCAACCGATAAAACTACAAACACGTAAACCAAACTCGACTTTATTCCAATTACGTTAAGGTCCACGTCTGTAACTTCCAAAACCGCGACTCTGTAAGCGACGAAACAACCCTCAAATACTCTGATTACGTAGTCGTTGCAGTTCGAAATAACACCTTTGTTATTTGAGTTTAGGTTTAAATTTCCACAGACGCTATGCTAGATGAGAGTTTGCGGCGGTTGCTTCCCAGTACGCTATTCGGCAGTCTGGTATCAAATGACAGTCACATGTATTTGCTAATGAGGTTCTGTGATATGTGAAGCTATTTTAATTGCCCAGTAATTCCTAATTTGAGCTCTGATGTCTAGGGGTAGGGTTGAAATTCGTTTGTGTGTTAGAATAATTCATTACAGGACGCGTTAGGCTAGGTTAGGGCCGGATTATTAAGCAATTGCATTTAAAATTTCGCAATTAAGAACGACTTTATACCTACGTACATATATGTTCGTGGAATGTATTAATAATCATAGCAAAGGCATTTCAGTCAAAGCTACGCATTTCACGTTGCAGTTTGATTTGATTATGAATGTAGCATTGATGGATTGCTTTGAACATGTATAGTTAAAATTATTATGATCAGTAACTATGAAACGCCATTAATACTCTATTCGTAATAAGTTTCTAGGGAAATACACTATAATGACCTCACCGTTTCTATGGGCAAGCATGGTCATTGTTTAAACTTATTTTTACGCCTGCTATACAGAAAAGAGTAATTGTGGCCCTCTAATAAGTGATCAAAGTCATTAAGTCAGAAAAGAGTCATTAAGTATGTCCCTCAAATGAAAGATTTCAAATTTCCTCATACACGGTATGAAAAGCAGTATGTGCCAATCGGTAGCAAAATTATTTCCATCTTGGGCGCAAACACTTGAACCCCACGTTACGCTCAAGATTATACTTTAGAATTCCTCGCTACGCTCAGGATTCCGTGATATTTCGCTTCAGTCGGATTCAATAAACAGCGAGGGCGGTAGCCGTAAATATATAATATTGCTCCCTTAAGACACAAACTACTATTAAATAGCACAAGAAAGTTGTAGCTTGATCTTTTCCAAGTAAAGTATTGTAAGTTTCGTCTGTCAGTAATGTAATAATAATTTGTTTCCAATCTTATCAAATTTATTATTTTCAACTTAGAATAATGAAACATTGCGTACGTAGACTACATTATAGCATAATATTTTTACCTTTTCATATTCCTCCGAAAACCTATTATTCTCCAGCCCTTTGGAAACACCTCGTAAATTGTTTTCGACCCTTCATAATAACTGGCTGGACATCTTCCATAAATATATTTTTTATTATACCTTTTCCCTCGTGACTGGCGATTTTCAAGGGGAAAGAAATGAAAAAAGCTGATGATTGGATTGAAAATAGTTTTTATATGAGGGCGAAGACCAAATTCTTGGCCAGTAGTCAGCCTGGTAAGTCGGTAGTTAGCCACTCAAACTGAAAAAGTGAACAAAGTTCCGTTGTGACACAATAAATAACCATTGAATTGTATGGTTAATTTTCGTGCTACAACGGAAAACTTTAATTAAAAAAATCTTTGATTGAGTTAAAAACTGGACAAGAATTTGGTCCTTACCCATGAAGCATACCAAGCCAAACATAGTAACGGACGAATGCTTTATATCCGACCTAAAAGCGATCATGCTCGCCATCTAGTTAGGCTGCAGTATTAAACCAAAAGGAGAAACATCTGATTCGCTCCAACGGCTCAACAAATAATTTTAGTTGTGTTAGATATTAGCACAACACGGCGCGCGAGCTGTGTCGCGGCGAGATGGACTATCTTGACTCTTTCTAATTCGAACACTTGGAAAGGTTTGTGCTGGGCCCGTAACCCAGTATTATTTTCACACTTTGTGGATAAGACATCCGTCGCTCTCGCACTCGCATACCTGTTACCCGCTCGTGCTAAATTTAAGTATCTCGTTCTTTTTGTATTTTATCATTTATTTCAGCATCATTGCCTAAAACAACAGTTTTGCAGTACCGAAATCATATCTTGAGTTGAGGAAGATAAACCCTTGGTCCTATTAGATAAAATTGCGGAACATACATAAATGTGTGATGTAGGCACGTAAAATATGTAGTGCGCTGTTTCGAGTGATTTAAAATACATTTTCGATGCAATCTTTAATATCGGCGCAAACTGCAGTCTCGCGTGCACGGAGTTATTTCGATCAGTTTAATTTCCCGTATATTTAAATGATTTATAGTTATTATAGGTGAGAGCTATTTTGCTTCTGCTTTTTAGAGCTATGGCAACGTTTACCTTGTTAGGTCAACGTCCCAGAGCTCGATAGTAACCCAATTCATGACACTTTACATTTTAAGTAAGTATGTCACGTTTTAACATAGGTATTGTAATATTTTTGCCAGAATACTTAATTTTTGGTGTAAGGGAATGTGTCAGTTTTCTTTTCTTTTATCATAAATATTGTAATACCTAATGATGTAATGGACGTCAACTATTAGGCATTAGGGTGTCAAACATTGAGACGACGACGAGACTAATTGAAATATTGGCTTGCAGTACTGTCTCGGTAACAGCTTACTGACACGGCACCGACGCCAAACAGGGGAGTGCGTAAAATAACATTTGAAGCGCGTCAGATCATTTGAATCATATTCATTTATTAACCTTTCATGTGTTCTGACTTGCGTTAACGCGTTACTAGAAGGTTGAAAGCTTCTAAGTTTTTGAGTCGACGGTTCAAATTACATACATATTTAAACTTACAGACGTGTACGCGACTGCGGAATGGTATAATAAACAAATTAAAATCAATAAAATTCGTGTGACAACTCCTACCTTATAATTAGCGACAACTGTGATACCGGGGAAACATAATTGTTAGAAGGGCCAGGGATTAGATCTACATAAACGTATTGTAATGGAATCAAATTCATGTTAGTCAATATTAAGGCGGATCTATATAGGTACGAGTATGAAGTTAAGCGATAGAACGATATCGTTTTCAGACATATATTCTCACTAGCTTCCGCCCGCGACTTCGTCTGCGTGGACCAGGGATAAAAACTATCCTATATTTTAATCCAGGCTGTGAAAAAAATATCCAAATCGGTTGAGCCGTTTAGGGTGATTAAGTAACACACATCCAAACATTTCTATCTCAAACTTTCGCATTTATAATATTAGTAGGATTCATCTGATGCACTTTGACGTGATGGCACCTGTTGTGTCAAGCATTAGAGCGCATCAGAGCGTCACGTCAGATAAGTAAGAATCTGGCTTTATACAAAGTGTAACAAAAATGGGGTATGAACCGAGGTATCGTGTTCTGATAAGAAAAAACAGAAAAAAAATGGACGCGTTTGTTTTTCCTTATCAGAACACGATACCTGTTGAGCCTATTTTACGCGAGCTACTCTAACCAACTCAGTTCCTCTACGAAGTTTATTAATGTCAAGACATTGTTTATTGCTTCATGCAGGGTTTTCGGAGACCCTAGAAGCTTTTTCCTATATATTTCTACCTGTTTGTAATCCAGTAAAATGTGTCTAGACGTTTCATCTGCCTCCGTGCTCTGCACACGGGACCGTCTGTAGTCGTAATATCTAAGTTATTGTATTTGTTCAAGGTGCTATGTCCTGTTATCATAAGCACACTACAAACGATGCAATTTGTCACATCAACTTGCTACAGCTAGAATGAAAAGTACGCATTGCTTATCCCAACTGAAACAAGTAGTTCCCAGTTGTATTATACAGGCAGGCTTAATATTCATATTATTAGTGCAAACGCGTCCGAGACGATTGACGCGCGTAAACGAAGTAAGTTTAATCCATACCAAATACGATAAGTCACATAGACCCCGAGATAACGAGCTATTGTCATGTCTATTTACAATATTTGTAGTTAATTCTTGACGTTAATAAATGATTGAAATGAATTTTAGAAGACCTTTTTAAATAGCGTTTCTGTGATGTCTGTTATGGATTGATTAAATATGGACTTTTTATGACAGACTTCTTCGATCCGTCCCGAAAATGCTTATGGAGTGCAAATGCACGATTAACTCGAAACAAAATGCTGTGTGTAAAATGTTCGGTGTTCACACATTCAAATATTTTTCTTAACATTTGTTCTCAAATAACGTCATTCTGAGATACCTGTATCTATTGTATGGTATAACACAAACAAATTAAGATTAATAAATAGTATTGACCACGTTTTTTAGGAGTGGACTAAAAAGAAAACTGTAAATTGACATTGTGAAGTATATATATACGTATGTATATAATATCCGACGTTAGTAAAATAATTATATGTTTCGTACACGATTTCCCGACTAGTGAAAAACCCTATAAACTAAGATAATTGCTTAATGGAGGAAGAAAGCTACATCCGTTACATATTGTTTTCCGCACAGCCCTCGAAATTATGTTCATAGGAAGTTAACAATCTGTGTTTAAGTACCTATAAAATAATATTTCCCCTGACTTTTGCTCCTAGAATACCGAAGTTTAACGCCCCAAAAGCTATGTAAATATAAGTAGTAGGTACCTACCGGTGCATATGTACTTCCTGAAATTGAAGTACTGTTGTTGAAACGAGAATGCCAGCAAAATAACTCTTATTGTTGTTATTCAAACGTCAAATCGAAATTTCCACCTGTCAGGCTAAATCTTAAATTAAATCGGGAAAATTTAATTTTGTCGCATTTGTGGCGTTTACGAGTTACCAATGTTTCAAGTTATAATTACAACTTGGGGATTACCGTTAGGCGGGATTAAAGTGTGTGATTAATGGAGTTTTCAGAGACGACGCCATTTTGAAAAACGGTTGTTAGGCATACGAAGAAGTTCTTTTGTCTGGGATATATTCCAATATAGCTCGTGCTATGTAAGTAATTAAATGTATGTAATATACAATTGCTAAACCTGATAAAAGAGCCAAGTAGTGTTTGTCGATTTGCTAACTTTATGTGTTATAGTACCGATTTAAATAAAAAAAATACTTTATTTTATTAGAAAACCAACAGCTTTAACATATATTGATATTCTTACAATTAGGTTTTGGTGTGAAGATATTTAGTGTCGGAGGGAGATACAGGATAGTTACTCATTACTCCTATAATCTTCCCCTGGGACTACAAATAAAAACTTCTTGTATATAAATATGTTTTTATCATCTGTTAGTAAATTGCAATATGTTGGTAACTTTATGTATGATGGAATCGTACTGTTTTTAAATTCGTAGACCGATTTATGTTACTATAATATTCCCTGCTAGTGGACAATAAATAGAAACGTATAGGTTATTGGCAATCTCGGGAAAAATGATGTAGAATTGAGAATTGAAGTGGTTATTGTTCTTTACTTGGCCACATGCAATTCCCATTTTCTTCTAGTTTTAGGCGGGCCTCACACTGAACGGAATTCAATCGCTGAATCATAATTGGAATCACTGATGAGCAAATAAAACGATACACTTTTAGCAGAATTTCTACCAAAGGTTATAACCTTTTTTTGTTCTTGAGTGGTCCAGAAACTGAATTCAGTGACTGATTCCGACTCTTTGAGCCCAGCATTAGATATGCGATATTATTGGTCGTTTTCAAATGTTGTATGCAGAACTAGCTTTTTTTAACTCGTTATTGCAGTGCCATTGAAGTATGCTCCCCATTTCACCCCGTTAGTAGATGATTTCCGGTATTAAAAGTCTATTATGTCCTTTTCTAGGGCTCAAGTCAAACTATCATTATATCAAATCTCATCTAAATCCGTTGAGCGGTTAAAGCGTGAAATGATAATTAACCTGGCGCATTCCACCAAGCTACAAGTTACAGTTTTACAAGCCTGAATTGGCAACACTGAGGCGCATGACCAACAGCGATTGGCCATTTAAATATTTTGGGGACAATATTACACAAATCGACATAGTCCTAAACTAAGCAAAGCTTGTAATATGGGTACTAGACACTGGAAAACATCCATGACTCAGGAACAAATATTCATGCTCATCACACAAATAAATGCCCTTTTCGAACCCGTGACCTCCGGCTTCGTAGGCAGGGTCACTACCAAGTAGGCTACAGAGGTCGTCATTTGATCGGCGTTGCATGTTTAGACTAGTTAGTAGTTTCGGTTATTTATTTATTCTCTTATGTATAATATTAGTATGGAATTCTAGCAAGAGGTAAATGCCGAATCACAGTCGCGAATATATCTGATATTTCACACCAGAATAGCGCCGTGCATAAGCCCTATAATAATATCTAAACTGAAATAAATTGTGAAACGTAATACGAACTGCATCAAACCCCCGCCTATTACAAGTTATGACGTTGCAAAAACGCGTAAACGATCTGTCAGTGCCGCCATTAATTTGGCCAGATTTATTACACGAGAAACCTTACAATATGCACCCCAACTCTTACTAAGAGATCTGCAGCAGCTGGGATAGTTCTAAACGCATCCATTGCGCGCCAAATACGACACCATCTTTGCAAGCGCAAAGTAAACCGTCGATGTGCACTCTACATTTATTTTCTACGTCACTTGTTTTCTCAATTTGATGAATCGTTCAGAAATTGATTATAGAACGTTGAGTCGACAGTTTTTTCCTTTTGTCTCGGTTCCGGTTGATATCAGACCTGCAAATGGATCCTGAACGTAACAATGTTCGATGTTTAATTGGATTATTTGAGGGTAGATAAGGGTGCACGATTGTGGACGTAATCTGCAAAGACGTGGTAATCGATCAAAAAGAACAATAAGATCGATTGTTTTCGACATAAATAAGAAATGAAGTAAAAATGGCGGCGAGATTAGTAACTTTTTGAATATCGAAACAGTTTAAAGAAATAATATGAAGTCAAAACAAATATGTATTTGTTAAAGTGAAGTACACGAGTCTTTATTTTACCCACACATCACAAAAGCACAAAGGAACGAATCGACATGATTTTTGCATAAGTATGTATTTAGTAACCCAAAAGAAGGTCACGCAGGCTGGTTCTTAAAAAAAATCCTCGCTCTGCTGTCAAGACCCTTCTTATTCCCCATGTCGCATACCCTCCCCCCCATACCAACCAACACAGTCTCAGTTTCAAGCATAACCTTAAGGAGTTCTAAGTATCAAAATCTAACCATCCATTTTCTTTACAGAACCTCGCTACGAGACGGCATATGCGTGCGAAGGCAAGACCCTCAAGATCGGCTGCGGAGAGGGCTCCGTCATCCACCTCATCAGGGCCAACTATGGAAGGTTCTCAATCACCATCTGCAACGACCATGGGAACACGGATTGGAGTGTCAACTGCATGTCAACGAGGAGCTTACGGGTTTTACATAGCAGGTAAATTATCTTCTTCGTAGTCATTATAATCATATTTTTATTGATCACCAGCATCATCAACGTCTTTTAATGTTTCTTCCTCTTCAGCGGCATCATCACAATTTTCTTCTTCATCATCTTTATCAAAATCATCATGAATTTTTGATATTGTTTACCAGACTTCTTATTGGCGTGTTGTTTACAAAATTAGTCTTAAAATAACTCTTGAATGAGTGTCTTACTGACATACGCAAATAGGACTTTAAATTTGTCTAAAAAGAGCTCAGTAGAAAAAAGTAAGTAATAAGTACTATCTATAATCTCATGAAAGGGCAATACAGTTTACCTACCTACGTTGAAATTCACGCTTGCAATATTGTATTTGGATATTCACCCCACCATATTCTAATGATTGCTTACACTACATTTGTCAATATCGGTTCAATAGTTACGACACAACAGGGGCACAGAGAAAATTGAACACATTTGTTTTGAAGCAAAAACCTATAGAGCAGAAAAAGATATTATCTAAAAAGAAGGGTTTCGTGTTCAGCCCAAACTACATTTTATCAATCTCTTTCAGACTTAAAGGCCCGCTTTCGTTTTAGAATTTTACAACTTCACATACCGATGGAAATAAGGGCCTCACGAGGGTTTCAAAAGTTTGCATCACATGCTGGCCCCATCAATTAATAGCAAGATTGCAGCGAAATTTTCGATCCAACCAACGCGATGGGCATTTACCAAACTCCGAGCTTCTCATGACACACTTCCAAACCATTTAATATCAGAAACGTCCCAATTTGTTGCTCATCAGCACTCGCCATTAAGCTAACGCGCCGTCGACAGGAAACTGTGAAAATTGCCCAAAATGAAATCCCGCTGCAAGTTTATTGGGTTAGCTGCGAGATTGGCAATAAAGACATGCGTGGCAACGCCATGCAAATGACGGGTAAATTGGTAGCCCTAATGCAAACAAGGGTAAACGGAGCTTAAAAATTGAAATGTTTTCAAAATCCTGGAACGTCAGGGACGGGTTTTGAGGACATTTTGACGTGACCGCTACACGAAATGTGTGATTTATTCGCCATTTATTGCACAGTCTTTTTGCTGGAATATAAGCGATTAAACATCACCTTTACTCTCGCTTGAAAAATATTTTATTTTCCACGGGTGTAATGCGATATTTACGTACCTTTATTTCTGACTTTTCGACACGGATTGCACCCGTTTACAGTAATCTTTTACTTTAGGTCTTGCTTCACGTATTTATTAAATAAATATGTGTAGTTAGAGCTTAATGAAACGGCGAACCATCGTGAAACCCATCAAGAGTATATATTATATTATTTTTTTATCTTATTTTTTAAACCAGTTATTCTTGTCTTTCCAGATGTAGTATGCACCAAAACTGCAGTATACTGGCGAGCACGAGCATGTTCGGCGACCCGTGTCCCAACACACTCAAGTATCTGGAGGCGCATTACCAATGTGTTCCTGGTAAGTATCATTAAACATTCCTAGTGGTAATCGACGTTTTGGCGGACACAGGCACATTAAAATTAGTTTTTCTTCATCTGTCACTTTGACAGGTGGGTTTGTGAGAAAGGGATAAAGCACAATTTAGGTAACAGAGGATTGTGAAATTTTATGAATGAGGGGTAAGTTTTATAAATGTTTACTGCCGATTCAGCTTACCTGTTGGTAACATCCATTCGAAAATCTGCCCATTAGAAGACTTAACTGGCCACTAATGGATTGATTCTCGTGATGAATATCGTTATGTATTGTCGTGTGTGAGGTATATAAACCTATAAGGCCGCGTTTGAGCACAAACATGTTGCGAGCCACGACGCGCGTATTATGAGGTGACTAAAGTTTCCATCCAGCCCTAGAGCTCTTATGAAAGCATATGTCAAGCAGATCTTCAGAAAAACCCCTATTATTTCCAGCATCAACGACAAGCACAACAAGCCGGCCATCCCCGCCCTGGCTGATCACGTCTCAGCCAACGGTGTGGCGGTCCACGGTCCCTCCAGTGCCCAAGAACCCGGTGCAGACTCAGCAGAACGAACGGAAGAAGCCCACTGTCATCACGCCACCGACGTTCAGGCCGCATATCACGTTGCCTCCTGAGGTGAAGTTGGGTGATGTTGCGTCTAAGGTGAGGTCAATTACGAAAGCAAGGTAAATTCAAATCATATTATACAGGGTCTTTTCAGTTACCGATAGTTAGAAACATTGGAGCATCAGTAATCCACAACTTGTATACTGAACAAAATTTCACCTGCCCATGCCCATATCGGAAAGCGGACACTTCCATTGTAAAAGAGCTTGCTTCATGCTATCAACCCTTAACTATGTATATTCCGCTTTATTCTCCTTGAAACAATGTACTCTTACCGAAGCTAGCATTTGTTTATTCTTTTCGACTTATTCAAACCATGTTTCCCAGAAGACCACGACACGGCAACCGGATTCATCTTCAGAGAAGGAACCACAGCAGTCGCCCAAGGAAACACTTCCAGACGTCCCAGAGGAGGTTCCTAATAAGGCAGTAGAACCTGAAAACAGACCGAGGAACGACAAGCCGAGCAAGGATAAAGAAGAAGACGGTAAATATACCAGACATAATACATATAGCTGGAGCACAGCGGAATGCTCATATTTGGAGCAGCCCAACTGGAGAAGTACACCGACTTTACAGAAGATTGCAGCCAAACAGCACTACTTGCTTTGTCGGTATTCGGTGTTGTGTTCCTGGTGGTGAGTAAACCTAGAGCTCCCGAGGGTGCGCTGTGTTCAGAGTAAGGGACCTGATTCAGGAGTTTAGGAGTCTCATATCTTCACAACATATACGACTATGCCATACCTCCTAGACTCCCTTCGTCGGTTCTGATCTGACATCTACGCGTTGTATTTTTATTGGCAACCTATTTAACTGCCGTCAACTTGAACTTCGGCCGTTCGATATTATTTCTCCCGCCCCAAATTTGGGTGCCAAATTAGACTGAGTCAGTCATTGTAGCTTACACAGCCATAAAATAAGATGTCTGCCTTGCTTGTATATACTTAAAATACTCCTAAACCTAAAGGCTGTTGGAGAGTCACTAAATTATAGTATCATAATATAAATCATTATATTAATTGTATACTTCTTGATACAGTTGTCACAGAAGAAAGCCCGCAATGGCCGGTCAACGAAGATTCTGGCTCGACGCCATCAGTTCATGTTCCTCCTAAAGAAAACCCGACTGATGATGATGACATATTTGGAAAGAGATACTGTGAGTACTCATTGGTTAACCTGATTAAGTTTTTAATAATTTAAACTGTATGATGAATCTTGTAACTCTTTGTGATAAATTTTGTCAAGCAGAGAAAAAGGCCTAAAAATTTCTCCACATTAACAGCAATACGTTACTAGCTCTAAAAACATGTGTTTTTTTTAAAGTAACCACGTTTTTACTAAGAAACTTAAGATCACGTATTGGTTAATATACCTTGCAGAATTTCTGAATGAATACTTATGTTTTTGTATATTTAGATAGAAAGATTTATTCAGTGATTAACAGTCCAGAATCATTTCCGATTTTAATAACACAATAACACTAACAACAGCCTAATTCCGAAACTTTTCTGATCGCCTTGGGTCCACTTCGTTAACGTATGGAACCAACGCTTAATGACAAATAGCAATTAGGCTACAAGTGGCATAATCTGCAAAATTTTCCAAGGCAAGATAAACAGCCGCTCAGCACTTAGCATAATGTGTTATGACGATGTGTTGACTTTGTAAAGTCAAGCCCAAGTGAAAGTGAAAGCTAAGGCAATGTGTTTTGCGCTTAGAGTGCAGGGTGTGAACAGACTAAGTACAACAATTTAATGAATGCTTGCCGTTTCACTTAGGCACTGAAGAGCTACTTAGAAATGAAGCTTGCCTTAAGTAGTAGGCGGGAATATAATATGAGAAATAATAGTGTAGGAGGTATTGCTAGAAGGTTTAAGGATGGCTCACTACACTTTGTTTAGCCTGAAACGAGTGTCGATCGGTGATCAGTTAAGCAATTCCATATAAGTACATTTACCCGAGCACCTTTCGAGCTTTTTGGTTATCCCCAAGGCCTCCCGGTTTGTGTATTTGGAATTAGCTTGGGCATGGTGCCATAGCTTGAGCGAAGCTTAACTATAGTACCAACCTAGCCCGTGCGAGAAAAAGCTCTTTCATAGAAAAGATCTTTAATCAACTGACCAAACTGTATGAAATAGTTGTTTTTTTTTTGGCACGGACTAGTTCGGTCCTATACTAAAAGTTGTTAATAATCATGAATAGATTTACTTTTTTCTGTATCACTTCTTAGTCTTCTTATGTGACACACCCAGTAGATGGGGAGTGTGTCGGAAGTATTTAAATTGTGACACCGTAGGTACCTAGAGTGCCGCCATAGATTTTGTTTGTAATTATTAAAGTTTCATCCAAAATATTATTTAATAATTCCAGCAACGAGTGCAACACCAAACCTAGGCCGACGAGCGTACTGTCCTCAAGTGAGCGCTCGCGGGCTACATTGGAACTGGACACTAGCTGGCACTTACGCTGTCCAGCCTTGTCCTGGAGGTGCCACGGGCCTGGCCAGGTGGAAGTAAGTATTCAATCTTCCTCTTGGTCCCAGATTCGCAGATCTGTACATTCACGCAAGCAACGAGACTCGCCTTCGTGAATGAACAGATGTGTAATGCTATTGTATTTGCTCCTGTTTCTCACTCATTTAACCACTGCCAACAGTCTCAAGCTTGGCAGCTAGGCGTCAAGGATATGAAAATGCAGCTTTGTAAATCTCTGGTGGAGATTCCCCCTTAAATTCATCCGTTCAGTGAGCCCAGCCCCTGACTGCCGACTTCCCGATTACAATACAGTTGTCGCGTTGTTATCTGACTGCTGAATTTACAACTGCATCCTTAACTTAACTATGTTTCCAGGTGTATGGTCCCACCACACCAGCTCACGGAGGATGATCATCTGAGACGTCGAGGCGCCGGGTTACAGTCTGGAGAGAACTATCACGACCTAGGACTTGAGCCAAACGACAGGCTTCAGCTTATGAAGAGGCTCGGCTCGGATTCGCTTCTTAAAGGTATGACAATTATTTTACATCATTTATCAACTTGAGCCGTAGTCCGTGCGCTGCTGAACGTTTCTATCATGTTGCACCAAAATATTCGATTCAGGGCTTTCAGACCCATCCAGCCACTGCCAGAAACCCTCAGCAATTACTTTTACGAGTAAAAAAGGAACATATGGATAAAGGATTTAAATCTTATAAAAAGACATAAAATTGTTGATTACCAATTTGTAAAGTTACTTAAGAACTTAGTTTTTTGAGCGGGAACGCACATCTATTAACTATGGTGTCCACATTGTGCCGTCTCCATTTCTAGTCAGTTTTCCTTTTTCTGTCTCATAAAACAATCGTAGTTACAAACACTCAAACCAAACAAAAATACAAACGCTCGAGAAATCATAAACAGTCCGTCGCGTCGACTCAATAAAATAATCCTAATGTTGCAGGGCGCGACGGCGATGTCCCAGAACATATGATAGACTACCGTGGAGCGAATCTGCCGGACGCTCAGGCTTCCAGTCAGAACATAGGTTCACATGGGACCTTGATGCCTGGAACTGACCAATACAGTGAGTGTCTTCACTCGAATCCTAGATCAGACCCCGTAATGTTCGGCCTTATCACGCGATAAGTGACAAGATAGAGCGTCCGTCACTGGCTGACACCGTTCAATGGAACGATACAGATGCTCTATCTTGTCACTTATCGCGTGATCGACCATTTTACGGGGCCTGGTCGACAAATGTGTTAAAGTTCCTGGATATTTTTTAAATATGGCTTGTTTGGTTTAAAAGAATGTTGGTATATTATGACTTGTGGTTATAACCTACGGTATAATCTACTGTATGCCCATTTAGGGAAGGAGGGGGTTATTCTGCCTGTACAAACTTTTATTCAACATTATTTCATTATTTTTAGCGGACGCGATACCAGAATGGCACGGCCCGACGCCTGACCTGAGCGAGTGTCGGTCTGTCTGGCTGAACAGCCTCGAAGCCAGGGTCAGGGAAGGAGAGTCGCTACTCAGCATCAGCAACGACTTGGCACAGGTAGGTTGACAGACCTTGTGTTACAGTGACGCAGTGCCTCGAATCGTCTGTTACCCCAAACAGGTTTCAGTTCTTTTTTTCATACTACATTTTTTTTGAAACGTTGTGTTTCTTCCTAACAAGATGACTTAGTAATTGAATAAGATAATCAAAAACGTTTTCCAGAAGTGTATGTTGAACATTAAGGGTGGAATGAAAATTTAGATTCAGGACAACCACTTCAATTCTTAGAATGAATTGTCATCACACCAACCTGATGTGCGATAAGTTCGGGTTTCAAACGTTATGTTTTTTTTTTGCAATAATTATAAACTCATAATAATATTTGTATAATCCCAACCAGGTGACATCATCAAAGACGCTATACGGAGGAGACATGCTGACAACAACCAGCATAATGAAGAAACTGGCCCAGCGCATGTCTCAGAACGTGCAGACGTTCCCTGATCCGAAGCAGAGAGAGGCCATTGTGACTGACATGCTGCTTGGGGTTATTAAGACTGGTAAGTTGTTTGATTATGAATTTAATGTCATCTTGGTTAATTGATAATGGAGACACTTCGAAGATTCAAAGGTTATATAATTATTCCGTCACTCATTGGCAATGGCAGGTTATAGATATTTTACTTCACTAACTACGAGCAGCTGGTTAGAAGGTGGAATACAAGGAATGTGATAGAAGGAGAGAAAAGACGTATCTTTTACGACTTGTTTTATGTTTGTGCCAGAGGATCTTGGAAATATAAAAGTTAACAAGGAATCATGAAATATGATGAAGTTTCAAAAATTCAAAACTGTTCTGGAATCACCGAACAATTCAAGTAGAGTTATTATATGAATTATTCAACCTCATTCACTTGCGTATATGGTTTTATTGCCGTCCTATAATTTTATTGCACCTATAACTGATTGTTTAACAGTCGGTTTCGAAAGCAACATTAAGTCTCACATCCGCCACTAGCTAGAGCACGGAATAAATAATAGTACCTACGTACCTTATCTATCTGTGTGAGATGTGCAATAAAGAGTATTTGTATTGTATTGTATTGCACGTACAGAAGGTCCTCTATCTAACAAAACCGATGTTTGATAGACAGACAACTCTATCATGCCATCCCACTCTACCCTTTAGGACACCTGCACTTTAGTCTAGATAAGGTTGTCACGTGTTGTATGATACTGACAGTCATAACGCCGGCCGCACGAGTATGTGCGAACGACAGTGTCATCCACGTTGTGGTGAGTGTGCACTCTCGGAGGTGAGCTAGTTTAGCCGAAAACAGGCCTGACTGGGGGTTTCAGTCGCGGTCTGTATTACACACGTCCAATTTTAATTTCATAATCTTTTCGCAGGCTCGAACCTCCTAGAAGAAAGTCAGCGCTCGTCGTGGGCGGATTTGAGCGCCGATGCTCAGAACCGCGTCGCCAGCGCCTTGCTCACCCAGCTAGAGGAAAACGCGTTTCTGCTGGCCGACGCAGTCACTAAGGAGAAAACTATCCTGCAGATCGTCAAGAATATCTGTAAGTCCATTAAAGTAGTCTCTACTGTCGTTTGTGTATGAGTTACCATATTTATCCATGTCCACCAATATTATACTTTCCTACTAACTTTTGTTTGTTAAATTTAAAGATATTTAGATAAAGTGATAGAAGATTTTCCCGTTAAAATCTTTATGAACGACAATAGACTATAGAACGAGAGATTATAGAACGACATAAGATTGAATTTCATCTGACCTGTGGAACAAATGTTTTCACTACACCTGGATCTTTAAAAACATTTATTTCATATCGACGCATCTTTTTCAGGTCTTTCCGTCAGAGTTTTAGAAGTAAAGAATGTCGAAGATGAGACTTTTCCATCGATCATCGCGCAAGAGCAGTGGAAGGCTTCTGAAGACACTATCACCATACCCAAGGCTGCTTTACTAGGTCAGTAGTATTATAATATTGAAAATGATGAAAGCCTAATTAAGCAATATAAAGAAACATGCAGCACAGTTGAAGTTGATTTTTGTACAAGAATTTAGAATCTAACGTCGACTCGAGACAGACACCCCTATAAAGAAATCTAACGTCAACATCAAGAGACAGATACCGGTTATCAGAAAAAATATTATTGAAGTCTTACCGAATTTGTAATTACAGTATTATAATATAGTATTCTTCTTCTCGTGTTGATGGTTTCCTAATACGTAATACAGTGACTAGATACATCACTTATATCAATATTAGGACAAATTGCATAACTCAAACACCTTTTAATTCCAGACAACCGCCAAAACGACCTAGTCCGAATCGTGTTCTTCGCCTTCGATCGTCTAGAGGAGATTCTACCTCCAACCTTCGGGATCAAAAGCCAGCAGTATCCGTTCCTCTCCGACCTATCTGCCTCGTCAGCTACCAGCCTCAACTCTGAACGGGACAAAAGGAATATCACCAGGGTTCTGAATTCTAAGGTAAGTGATTAGTTAGTTAAATCAAAAATTGTTGTCTTCCTTTGATACTCCTCTAATTCTTGGCCCAGGTATTTTTCGGAGCGTGGGTGTATGCTAAGAGGGATGATTCTCTTATTTCCTGGGTACTCGGGCAGCAAGATGGCGTTTGTAGAATAACAGTGAAGCTCATGATGGCAGAAGTTACGATGAATTTAATAGAGGGCGTCGGACGCAAGTTATCCTATCCAACATATTTAATAATGCTCTGATAGGCACAAGCAGTCTCTCCTAGATGAAAAATGGGTTTAGGTTTTTAGACTCCAGCCTAGTGCTGGCCGGCAGCAGAAAGCACCTCTAGCCACCCTACCAGGAAATTTTTGGAACCTTTTTTACGCTTTTCTTTTTTCAAAAGCACCGGCAAGAGCCTCTCTTAAATAACAATAATTATGACAACTTAAATATTTCCTCGTTTAACAGATTTCATAAATAATTTATTTTACAGATCATATCAGCAAGCCTGGGCAACGGGCGTCACATCCAACTGTCTCAAATGGTGCGACTCACCATGAAGCATCTCAAGACTGAAAACGTCACGAACCCAGCATGCGTTTTCTGGGACTACACCTTGCAGTAAGTATCTAAGCGAAGATTTTAGTGCGCAGTCAAATCAGAACAGAATCAAATCAATAGTTGTAGTTACGTTCATTTTAGTACGCTCCTAAGGGTTGATGACGTAACAACTATATAATATCTTAACATGTATTAAACTAAGACCTCTTTCTTTCCAGTGGCTGGTCCCACGAAGGCTGCCACGTCGAGTGGTCCAACACGACCCACACCGGCTGCGCCTGCTCCCACCTCACCAACTTCGCCATCCTCATGGACGTCCATGGCGTCTCCATTGGCGTTAAGCACGAGATGGCTCTGAGGCTGCTCACGTTTATAGGCTGCGCGATCTCCGCTGTGGCGCTGCTGGCCGCCATTATTGTGTTCCAATGCTTTAGGAATATGAAGGTGAGTGGAAACTTGTGCATTCATGATACGGTCGTTTTTATCGACAAAAGTCAGAAAACTCTTGTAGCTATTCTACATAATCAGACCCTTGGGGAAATTAAACACAAACAGGTTTGTATAGCCCACTTAGCAATGTACATTCTCAAAAAGTTCTGGTCAAGTTCACGAGAACAAATGTCAATCCAGGAAGTTTACCTAATAATTGTAAAATTATCCGGAACTTTTCCCATAGGGAATACAATTTTGAATGTTTCTCGTTAGTGTATTGTTAATTAATTCGTACTCCAGATGAACGCAAAGTCCAAGAGTCGGCATCTTGGGCTGTAAAAAGCTCCTACAGTATTTCAGTATCAAAACCGCCCGCGTGGTCGTGCCGGAGGTTTCCCTTGGATTTTCCCCAGTGCATCCCAATCGCTTTATTGGGTTCTGTAAAAGAAACAAACTTGTCTGTCTATTATTTCACACGCTTCACTAATGAATACACCGATATTATTTCCTGATAGAACTAATGACAGTATAATTTTAATTATTTTCGCAGTCGGACCGAGTGCTAATCCACAAGAACCTCTGCGCCTGCCTCCTCATCGCCGAAGTGGTCTTCATGTGCGGCATCGACCAAACCCAAGACAGGGTGCTGTGCGGGATCATTGCCGGGTTACTACACTACTTCTTCCTCGCTGCCTTCGCCTGGATGTTTCTAGAAGGTAAGGCTGTTCAACAGGTTGCTCAGGAGTTTCTGCTACTGGCCAAATAAAACAAAACAACTTCAGTTTATTTTTACTTAGGTAATCATGTTTCTGTGAACTAGGATCATTGCATTCAGTTGATTAAAATTGTGATCACTCGAATTTGGTCGTAGATTTCTACGGTAATTTTTGACTACAGCCGAGTGCGAAATATGTGCACGGACAGGACAAAGGGATAATGAGTATGTCAACACGACTTCATAAAGATATAAGATTGCTTAGTCAGTTTTGAATGTTTTGGAAACGTAGGTACATATATTTTACGAACTCGACTGCATCTGGGAGACCTAGCTTCGCTTTTCTGAGATCCCGCCACGCTATACAATAGATCTACCTCTATGACGAAGTGTATCTGACGCTTAGATCAGTTAAGGACCTTATTAACAGAGTGTCAGTCGAATGACGAAAACATTTAGAATAGAAGATGATGCGCTTTAATATGCCTAGAGGTCACCTTAAATGAGTACCTTTAGTCTCGGATGAAGTGTACGAGTATGTGACGTTTAGTTGAGACGAGGAGGTCGTCGAGCTCGTGTCAGTCGTGACGGAAGCAGTTGTAATAGAGTGGTGATGCCCCTGCAGGGTTCCACCTGTACGCGATGCTGGTGGAGGTGTTCGAGCCGGAGCGGCCGCGCGCGCGCTGGTACGTGGCGGCGGCGTACGCGGCGCCGGCGCTGGTGGTGCTGGCCGCCGCCGCCGCCTTCCCGGCCGGCTACGGCACGCCGCAGCACTGCTGGCTCACCACCGACCGCCTGTTCGTCATGAGCTTCGTCGGGCCCGTGGCGTTAGTGCTCACGGTAACTTTCTTCTTTTTTATTTATCTATATATATAAACTTAAAACTCCTAACCGACCGAATGACTAGCTCGCTTAAATCGACGCCTGGCCCAAACCGCTGAACCCAGAAAGCTGATTTTGTCACAGTAGGTAGTTTATATGACGGAAGTACCCACTGAGAAGGGTTTTTTGAAAATTCTACCCTCAAGAGGGTAAAATAGGTGTTGAAAGTTTGTATGGGGATGGAGTAAAATTTTAAGTAAGATGCTTGAAACTTTGTCTGTGGACTACTCCTTATTACAATAAAAGAAAAGTAATTTTAGGGTTTTGGAAAAACCCACCCCTAAGCGGATTAAGGTGCAAAGTTTGGATGCAATTTGGTATAGAAATAGTTTGTCCCGGTGAAGGACATAGCATGGTTTTAATCCCGGAAATCATCCCCTAAGGAACTGAAATGGGAGTGAAATTTTGTATAGCGCTACGATATAAACGAGTTCCACGCGGACGGAGTCGCGGGCAGAAGCTAGTCAATAGATATAAATGGTATTACTTACGAAGTCGCTTCTCTTGGTGGCTATAAATATTATCACTATCTTAAACAATGCATGCCAGTTTTCAATATCTTAAGACCCTTATAAGAAAATTAAACCATGTGGCAACTTAGCCTTACAGCTCGGTTGCAATGGAAATGCGCGTCAAAAACAACCCGGGTTTCGCTGTAGCGCGTCTGGTAATGTTATTCTTAAGAAAATTAAACCGTGAGGCAACTTAATAATGTTAAATGTTTAAATGTTTTCAGGCCAACTGGATATGTCTGAGCATGGTGATTTACATGATGTGCCATCACTCCACAGTCTCTATCAAAGCGAAAGAAAATACCAAAATATACAAAATCAGGTACATTACCCCGTTTAAAACGATTTATCCATAAGATATTGCTATGGCAATATATAATTTCCAAACAATTAATCATTCAATTGAAACGCAGTTTATGAGCTGAATGGTTTTGTTGGAATTTGGAGTTGAAAATTGATTGGATAACTTGCTTATTGTTTGAGTGAAAAATACTTAGTTTAGAGAAATCTGATGGCCGAAAAAAATGGTTTTTAGAAAAAGCTTAATTTATGGAAATGAAACAATTGTGAAATGAACCTGATGGGGAAACACATATTGTTCCGAGTTAAGAGACCCTTTTGAAACATTCTCCTCACGTTCCAGGGTATGGCTGAACAGCTCCCTAATCCTCGCCTTCCTGCTGGGCCTGACGTGGACCTTCGGGCTTCTGTACCTGAACGAGCAGACCGTGGGTGTAGCCTACGCGTTTACTATCCTGAACTCGCTGCAAGGACTCTTCATCTTCATCTTCCACTGTTTGCAGAATGAGATCGTAAGTATTTTTACGTTACTCTGGGCGGTAAGTGAGATTTACCGCCCGCGGGCGCAGCGGCACATCTCACTTCACGCGCAGATGAAGACTTAAAAATATGTACGCACCACGGGCGGTAATTCGTAAAGCGCCAGATCGCATCTTTATGGCCCTCAACTTCGGCTCGGGTCACAAACACCTGCGATCTGGGGCATTCACAAATTCACAACATATGAGGTTTAATTGGTTTATACATTTTAGTACCTACTTTGTTGGAATGATTTTATTATTCCATCGACACAAGTGTTGAATTTTACGACGTTGTTTGATTTTGACGTCACAAGCAAGTAATCCCTACAACTGCTATGTAACAGACTAACGGAGCGTTTTAGACGTTTCATAAAAAGAAGCTGAATTGACTTTTATTAGGGGTGGCTCACTCCTTAAATTGTTCCTAGGGCTCCAGCCGATATGTTAGCGCTGCTACGGCACGCACGCGTTCTATCGCAGGGCGTTGCATGCGATAGAAAGGAATGGCCACGTTTTGGCTCCTTCGGCATACCTAAACAAGGGTTTCTTAACAGAGAATCTTCTGTACGTAGTACTATTATTTATCCTGTGCTTTTGTCGAATAAATAAAACCCTTCCCGTTCCAGTTCCAAAAAGAATGCGCTCGGCTCGGCCGCCGGCACCCCTGGCTGTCCTGCTGCCTGCTGCTCGCCGGCCAGCCCGCGCCCGCGCCCGCGCCCGCGCACACCGCGGCCACCGCCTCCTCCTCCAACCACGCGGACACCCGCCAGGGCAGCGTCAAGAGCCGCCGCTACCAGCAGAGCGCGGCCGCGGACAGCGAGGATGCGCTCGACCCGAGGGATGTCACGGTAAGGGTGTGGACAGATGGAGTTAACATTGACGCTTAAAGGGCACGTATCTAGGCCATAAACATTAAAAAAAACAACGGGTTGCACTCCGGGTGTGCCGGCAGAAGTGAAAACTTGAATATTAACGTTGTGCATTTTTGATATTTTGGAATGGTTAGGGTATAATTTTGCACGAATTGCTTTAATTATCAGTATAAAAGTATTATCATTTATGTGGTAAAATAAAATATTCATTTATTGCGCTATCGTACAGGAACATGACAATTTCTATTACATTAAAAATTCAATGCGGGCTTCAATGACATTCTAACAGTTTTTCGATCAGATCACGTATCCGTCTTACGAATTTTCAATCTGACGAATCTGTCGGTCACGTGACCTGTCGCGAGTTTAACATTTTTTCCCCATCACAAAAAGTGCACAGCGCCGCTAAAGAAGTTTTCACTTCAAAAAAGGTTAAGATTGACTTAAGGGTTTGTATATGGACCGGCGAGGTGGCGAGGAGCATGCTGCCCGAGGATGTTAAGACACACAGCTAATTTTCATATCAATAAATTGCTAGTTCATTGAAAGTTACCTTTGATTCTTTGAGTAGCAAGGGTCTATAGGCTACAATGTCTCAATGAATCAGGCAAGCTTTATGCATTGGCGCCGTCGTGGTATAAAAACCGTTAAAACATTCCATACTACGCATTACGTTTGGTTTTGCGAATGGCCCGGCGACGTTCCACGCCTCTCGCCTTATCCGTATACGAAGCCTAATTACGAGTAGGTTTTATTTATTCTTGACTTACGATTCCGTTCTGATACTTATCTAGGAAAATTTGCCTTGAGATATGATTTGGAAAAATCTGAAAAAGTGAGAAACTACTACTAGATTTAATCATGTTTAAGAGAAAAAACGGTATATTATAATTCAAGCGTATAACTGACGGATATAAGCTGCAAGCTGTTTATATACAACATCAATAGAATTATGCTATGTGTACAGAAGTTTCTAAATTTCTAATGCAGACATATCTTATACAATTAATTTTTAGTAGAAAGTTAGTTCAGCATTAACTTAATGCGGTTTTAATTAAGTATTCTGTACAGGTGGCATGATGCGTTATGGAATGCATGTTTATGTTAATGGTGAAGGTGTACACTGGGGTCCTAGTTATGAACATATGACCATAGAATTCATCCATTCATTTGTGTAATTCGAAATAACGAAAATATAACTGGGTGAAAAATATTTGGGAAATTGTTTGCCTTGTACACAAACTACACACAACCTAGCATTACGACATGCATAGAACAAATAACAAACTACACACTGTATATAAGTTGATAACAATCATAAGAACTCAAACCTTTACGTTCTAACAGAGCTCAGCGAGCACATCCGTATCGGCGTCGGCGACCAACAACCTAGTTATCAACAACTTAAACGTTGTCGTCAACAACAACAATCACAACAACAACAATGTCATCAACAACGCGGCCGTAGCCTCCCTCGCCGCTGCCGCGGCCGCCCACAGCTACCACTCCCATAGAAATCGAAGGAACTCAAACGAGAACCAAAACTTCGGTCCTTCAACCAATTTTGGTCCCACTCTCAACGCCACAGGGGTGAATTTCCAACACAACATCCCTGAAAGAGAGTCCGCTCCTATGTCGCATCTTAGAAATCCTAATAACGCTGGCAGCGGCAGGTTTCAAGGTTACAGGCAGAACGTTCAGCAAGGTGCGTACGCATAGAGTAAGAGATAGGATTTATTCCAAATTTGAAACCACCAATCACCACTTTGGCTTCTGTTGTGACTAATTTGGTAAAACAGCTCAATGTTTGTGTATATTATTGGTTAACCTTTATGTTGACGTGTAACTAACTGTGCGTGAAAAAGGTAAGTCTTGTTTTATTTTTTCGTTTCAGTAGAACTAAAAACTAATCGCTTTAGACAACTACTAATTTTCCTTCTTTTAGTTATAAGTTAACCTTTCTTTCTGTGGTGTGGTGGTTCCTAAAGTATCAAGTATTTTATACTAACAGCTCTTTCACTAGTATAATCTTGATACATTTAGTAATGGAATTATGAAAATCCTATCTCTCAATATGCGTATGCATATGTTGTTCGCTTAATAGTCTTTCGTACAGATATATTTAAGTATTTTCAACTCAGACAAATCAGGACATACTTCTAAAATGCTTTTAAGTATTACTACTATAAGGAATTGATCACGTTTAGTATATTCTTTCAAAGATTGTACAATTTAAGATACTTATTTCGATATTATTATTGTTTCTCTTATATATTTATTATGTATTTAATATGTGGACTTTTTTCAACACAAATCACAAACACAAAATATGCGTTTTTGAGGGGCTCATCCTATCGAATAAAATTAATTATATCCTAAATAGTAACGGCCGTATTCATAAACGTTCTATAAGCCTGTTTTAACAAAAATGCCGTTAAAATCCGTTTGTCCTTATCTGTCACATTGCCATTTGTGTTCGTAAGAAAGGGACAAAGCACATTTTATTTAGCAGAGGCATTTTAAGTTTTATGAATAAGGGGGTAAATTGTGTTGAAATGCGTCCACCTACATCTATATATCTCATGCAAACAGAGCTACAACCTCCAACCGGACTCATCAAGATGGAACATACGCCCAACCGCCCCAATATACGTACCGAGCGAGGAGGCCCGCTCAATGCGGGCTTCTACACCGCTAAACATCCCGCATTCCGCATCCCACACGCAAAGCATCGCGTCTATGCATAGCTACAGACATATGGAGCCGAACGATTACCAGAACCTTCGGTCACGGTCGCCATCTTGTTTTTCGAACAAGATGGCCGCGTCAGTTGGCGGGAACGAATGGCAGCCTAATGGGAGCATGTGGAAGGTGAGGGGAGGGTGTAGCACTTTTAGAGTGATCTGTGTTTGGTAAGATCTTGGTCTTGTAGTGTTGGCAACACCAACAAAAGGTTTTTAGATATAGTAACCATTTTGTATCTCTCTCTCTCTTACCGGCGATCCCGGTACAAATACACGCAGTAACACGACTCCGGATTTTATTTGTTTTACACGGATATCCAGCCCATAAGACACCAAAATACAGTCCACCGCGCTTCATGGTCCTTCGAACCGGATCAGAACCAGCGACCTATGGATTGGGCTTAGTATTCCATTTAAGTATTTATTGTATCAACAACTCAAACCTCGTGGCGCTGTAGCCAATCGCGCAATAACATAATATACATATATAATATATAGGCTGCGGTGTCCGCTTACTATCAGGCGGGCCGTACGCTTGTTTGCCACCGTTGTTGTATTAAAAAAAAACATAATATACTCAGATTAGATTAGCTAACCACGTCAGTAGGTTTGATTAGTTTTTTTTATTTGTAATACTTCAATGGAGTGAATTAGTAAAACTCATGCTCATGTTTTTTGACATCATCGTCTAGAGAGACTCGATAATGTAGCAATTATTAAAAATAGTGATTTGTATTTCCCAATCTCGTACTTTAGTGTGCCAGTTCGTAACTTTCAATTTCCAATGTTTCTTATCGATCTTTTCTGTTGTTACTGATTTCCAAAAGAAAAAAAAAACAATGTAATCATATCCAAATGAAATATTTTGGAAGGTGCACAATTTAATTACGAGAAAGACAGGTCCTATGTTCTACAATTAATTTTGAAACAGAATAGTCACATAACTGTCAGTGACGGTTTTTCAACATCAGGCATTTAAATACGGCCATCCTGCAAAATGCACGTCCCAGGATCCTTGTGTGTCCTCGGTCCTCGGGAGTGTATCTGTGTCTTCTTCGTAGTCGTGGTTTTATTTCATGATATCAATGCCAAGATCTTACCGAGGGTCGTGCATGCACTAACATAGCATCGAGTGGTATTGCATGTTTCACCTACTGTACATACACCCCGCCCCCTCAATAACAACACTCCTTTCACGTTAGCATAACAGCACAGCACCCTTAAACCAGAAAGCCCCCCAATTTTCATGGCAATATCATCAAATGACAATGAAAGTGTTGATAGTTCTTAAATCTGATGTCAGAAGGAATTGACATCTTGTATGGGAGTCGTACATTCAAACGTATTGGCTATATTGTTGAAAATCTATGTTTCGTTTCCAAAACGTAGTAGTAGTGCGCAGAAATATTTAAGGTAATATTCTTCTATTACGAGTGAAACAAAACCTATTAAGTTTTTAAAAGTATTTGACTGTATTCTCTTCTATTGGATTATTCAGCTCGAATTTAGAATTAATTGTTAGAACTTAAAATTAGATTTCTTTGATGAATTGTTTTACCTATATATTATGTTTAAAGAAATATAAATAACCCCGTTTATTTTAACTAAGTAGGTACTTAGATGTTAAATAATGTAGATTGTCTTTTAGTTTAATTCCATAATAATACTCTTATAGTTTGAAAATTTCACTTCGTTTTCCCCTTTCTTCCTTTGCGTTTAACACAGTTTGGTCACAACCATACAATATGCACACTCATTGAGCTGTTTTTAAACAATTGATATTTATAATTTAATATTTCTAGTTTTAA
Organism: Epinotia bilunana; assembly: GCA_947049275.1. NCBI lineage: Eukaryota > Metazoa > Arthropoda > Insecta > Lepidoptera > Tortricidae > Epinotia > Epinotia bilunana. Next base: position 6,552,655 of record OX346275.1, on the reverse strand, counting down.
GTCATGTATTTCTAAACATAAATTAGAATACCTTTTCATCACCAAGCGCTGTATTCTATACTTACATTGATTAAACTCATTGTTCATAAATTGCGCTACTTACAATATAAGGGATGGGTTGCACCAAACCGTGTGTAATTTTAAGCGGTGTTTGTTAAAATCTGAATGTGTGGAAAAATTGTCAAGTTTCTATGAAATGACAGCCCTGGCGCCATATTTAACGTTGATCCGTCTGCAATCGTAAGTTGGTGCAACTCGCCCAAAGTGTAAGGCCTGAGTGGACGGCGCTCAGAGCGGGGCGTGGAGCGTCCATATAAATTGCATTTGTTTTATATGGACGCCGCACACCCCGCTCTGAGCGCCCTCCACTCAGGCCTTAACACTAACTTAACTACACGATAGTAAAACGCATCTTACTCCACAGAACACTTCTTCTAAGCATCAGCCGAGCGGCACGTCGACATTGCCTCACCACGACGCGCTGCCGCGGCCGCCGCCGCCCCCGCACCCCGCGCACCCCGCGCAGCCCCCGCAGCCCGCGCCGCCCTCCCCGCGCCAGCAGGGCGACCCCAGCCCGCTGCACCACCAGGGCTACCACACCACCCGCAGCTACAACCACGACTTCCGGAACCCGCACGTCTACATGTCCCAGCACTCGCCGGGCAGCCAGGAGATGATCTACAGGAAACATTACAAGGATGAGAACAGACGCAAACATCACCACCATCACGGCAGCCAGAACGTCAACCACACCTACTCGGAAATAGCTTCCCAGCAGGGCAGGATATACCGACGCGGTTCCGAACAGGAGTTTCGCGTGATCCAGGACGATCCCGTTTATGAGGAGATAGAGAGAAATGAGACTCTGATGTCGGACATGTCCGACGATAACTCCGGGCCGGATAGCTGCCGACAGAACCCCGGACACCACGGCTCCTCCGGCTCCAAATTCTACGGGGACCACCGGCCTCTGATCTCGTACAGTCCGGGGGAGAGGCATCATCAGGACCAGGAGCATTATGGAAAGTATGGAAAGTGGGATACTATAGAGCGGGCGGCGTACGATCCGAGGCACGCCTACGAAAGCGGAAGACTCATGCACCCGGCTTACCATCAGCCGCAGGAGAATAATATGAGGGCTCTGGCGGCAGTTCTGAACGGCGAAAACAATGTAGTCTGCCATCTGGAGCCCCACAATTCCTACGACGTGTACCAACCACAGGCTAGCAATCCAAGGACTGTCTCGCAACCCAGCTTCTAGATCGTTACACTCCGAGGTGACAGTGAACCCAGTGATTGAACGTGAAGGTTGAAACGGACCGTGACAATCTCGGACGAATATTTCTGTGTTAGTGACAGAGTGAGTGTACAGATATATAGCGGATGACTTTTTTATGGACGTAGTATAGAGAAAGATCTAGCGACGCATGAATAGCGTTTATGTAGGAACTTTGCCATAATGCGGACTTTAAAATAACATATATTTATAGACGGTTAGCTGTAAACGTAACTTTAAATCACTTTTTCCACTGTGATCCTATTTAAATAACGGCTCAAGTTCAGTGTTACGACCATATTTTCTTTATATGGCGGATTTAAATAGCAATTTTGTATATACGACTCTTAGCGTTTAGTGCTAGGCTCTTAGTACTTCCAGTGTGACCTTAATATTTCTATTACTGTGGACTTTCCTTTACGACTCATGGCATTTCATTAAGTACGTTTGCGAGATTTGTGTAGGTACGAAAATCTGTGATGTTTCCTTTTTTTACGCTTTAGATTAGGGCTTGCTATCTCGAATATGTGTAAAATGCACTGCCATAACTTATTATTAGTATGGTTAACTTATTTTGTGAAATATATTTTTAATAATTTAGTTTTCTTCCGGCGGTTGTAATTCTAGGTACTGCAGCTTTGCATGTTATTTTTTCGAAAATATTTCAAAAAATCCATCCAACCTACTATAGACTGACACTACCTTGATGTTGTGCACTTTTCTGTACATTAGAACTTAGTGTTAAAATACTTAAAAATAACAATAAAATATATTATTTCTACATAAGTAGATTTAATTTTAATGCCATGAATGAAACTGTTAATTTTTACCGTAAAACTAAATGTTAAGGAATTGTTTCATAGAATTGATACAAGTACAATAATGTAAGTAACTGTACTCTTGATTTCTTGTATATTTTGGAATGATTAAGCAATATATTAGACTGAAGTATTTAATAAATGTTTGGCCATTTTTTACTACTGTTTAACACAACGTAATTATAGTATTGTAACATTTATTTTAGCGAGGCCAAAATTTATGAAATACTTTTTTGGGAAAATATGATAAAGAGTGGGGTGTATTTTTTGTATTCAGTTATGTACTAGTCCATCTTCGCCCACTCCAGATGCACATCTTGTACATTGCGTCATGTGTATTTCTGTTATATTTTTTTTGTTTTGATTGTATTTTAATAACGTTGACGAGTATATTAATGTAAAGTAGGAAGAACAAAAATGTGTAAATAATTTAAAGTTTATATAATAAAGAGTGGTTGTTCTCAGAGGATATCCACGAGGGAAATAAATTGATTGTTTCTGTTTCCCTATATATAACTTACCCAGCGTCGTTATACAAATAATTTAATATTAGGAGACAATCTTACACAAATCGACTTTCCCAACAGAAAGCTCGATGGGGCTTGTTATGAGTATTAGACATATGAATACTTAAATACATAGAAAATAAAACATTCCGTTACGATTGAAATAGGGACATTTCCATCAGTATTTAGGTACCCAAAGAACCCAATACAGGGTGACATCGGAGAGTGATCAGAAATAACTACAAATGAACGTACAAATGAAGTTACTTATAATTATAAATGTTGTATTAAGCGGTAACTAACGAAATAATAAATAAATAAATAAAAATAAATATTAGGGGACAATCTTACACAAATCGACCTAGTCCCAAACTAAGCAAAGCTTGTACTATGGGTACTAGACGACGATAAACATACATATATAGGTAAATAAATACTTAAATACATAGAAAACATCCATGACTCAGGAAAAAATATTCGTGCTCATCACACAAATAAATGCCCTTACCGCGAGTCGAACCCAGGACCTCTTGCTTCGTAGGCAGGGTCACTACCAACTAGGCTAAAGCGTTCGTCAGTTTGACATTGACAGTGACGATCAAAGAGAATATAATAGTACTAGCTTCCGCTCGCGACTTCGTCCGCGTGGACCCGGGATAAAAACTATCCTATATTTTAATCCAGGCTATAAACTATCTTCGTGCTAATTTAATTCATTCAAATCGGTTCAGCCGTTTAATCGTGATTGAGTAACAAACATCCAAAGATCTAAACTTTCGCATTTATAATATTAGTAGGATTGCAAGGATTTAACTAAATGGCCGGAATAAAATGAAAACCCGCATTTTTACAGCACAGCTCACCTAAATTAAAGCTAACTTAAACATAAATACAAGATAATCATAAACAATAAAAAAACAAAATTGGCTATAACTAAAAATGAAGCATAACAAAGGAAGTTATAATAAGAACACCGCCGCTATAACGAAATTATAAATTTAAATTAAAGGAAAAAGTTTAAAATTTAATTCTCCGAGCCGGATACCTGTGGTTACCGGTTCGAATTCGGCTCGGATTTTTAAATTTTTCTTTTAATTTAAATTCATGAAGTGTTGAAACATAACCCAATAAAGATGTTACCATAGTTACTAGTCGACAATGAGTATTATTTTCCAAAACACAAAAAATCATTTGCTCACCCTATAAATAGTATAGTAGTATAATATATAGTAAAACTGATGTACATTATGTCTTATCAATAAATAAATTATTATTATTATTATTAAATACAAATTGTGTAGCGTGTGTGCTAAGGTGATAGAGTGACTATGATTTATAGATAAATTAACGAGAGCATGGAGTTGCATATGTAGTAGTATTGTGTTTACAGGCATTCTATATTTGAATTTTCTATTTTCTCGTACTATCAGCATAAAAAGAGGTTTGTTATATATTGAAGAAGTAAATACCAAAATAATGTCAGTGTCAAATTGTGAATATTATTTACGTTGTGCATATATTTTTACGTCTGATTTTATTGCATTCTCACAATTATCAGAATAATTTTGTGTCAGCCCGTACGACTAAGTGTAAGTTACATAATTTTCAAAAAATATGGCAGTGAGTAGTTTTGGTCCGATTGAGAGTCAAAGTAAGCAAATTATTTTTAACTGATATAAATACTTTGAACTTGAACTGAAGAAAAATTTAAATTCCCCTTACACGATTACCCAGTTAGTTGAAAAAGCTACAGGTGTTTGTCTCTCTACTGTTTATAACATTGTGTCTGAGAGCAATAGTGAGAAATTCGCACCAACAAAGAAATTCAACTTCCCGAGAAATAAAAAGTTACGTACTTGTCCGTCATCAGCAGTTGACGATTTTGATCAGGAAGTCATCTGGTGAACTATATACAATTTTCATCTGTCCCATAAGCAATTTCCAAACTTAAAGGCAAAAATCCGATATAGATTACAAATTTGGCATTTCCACCTTACGAAAACAAATACAAAAATTAGGATTTAAATGGAAAAAGACCGAGGACAACCGAAAAATATTAATGGAAAGACACAACATACGACTGCTAAGAATAAATTACCTTACCAAAATTGCGGAATATCTGTCTAAAGATAGACCACTAGTTTATACTGATGAAACCTACATCCACACTTCACATGTGTCCGGAGAGGCTTGGACCGATGGAACAGAATTTGGTGTAAAAAAACAAATCAGTACAGGCCAGCGGTTAATAATAGTGCACGCAGGAGGAAAAGATGGTTTTATTCCCAACGCTATGTTAATGTTTAAGGCAAGCCAAAAAACGGGAGATTACCATGACCAGATGAACTTTGTCAACTACGAAAAATGGTTAAAAGAAAAATTATACCAAACTTTAAACCGAATAGCGTACTTATCGTAGATAATGGGTCCTATCACAAAAAACTTTTGAATCGTGCTCCAACGTCAAATTCTCTTAAACAAGAAATGATGGATTGGTTAACAGAACACAACATTTCATATAGCCCGATAATGTACAAAACCAGTTTGTATGATTTAATTAAACAAAATAAAGAGCGGTTTCGTGAGTACCACATAGATGCAATTTTAAAAGAACATGACCACTCCGTTTTACGATTGTCACCGTATCACCCGACATTCAATCCGATCGTAAATATTTGGTCCATGGTAAAAGAATATGTAGCGAAAAGAAACGATTCTTAAACATGCAAGGCATTATGAGTTTAGCAACTGAACGAATGAATACTATTACTGCTGAGGACTGGGAAAATATTTGTCGCCATGTCGACAGTGAAGAAAATAAATATCGATGTCAGGAAGGGGAAATGGATCGAATTTCAAACAATCTTATTATCAATACTTGTGACAGCACAGATGAAGAACATGATAGCGATTAATAGCAAAAAACAAAGGACTACTACTTATTCCATTTCTTAAGGGTATGCAATTTTATAAAATTAAGAGAAAATTATTCTCCTTTTGTTGCAAACGGTACAACAACTACAAATGCAATTCCATGTTCTCGATAATTCATCTATAACCATTTCGTTTTGTTTTTTCCAGCAAATAAAATAAAAATAACCTTACTTTAGTCAATTTGACAACTAGGTATTGCATTGGAAAGGTGATCAATTATATTGTCAGAAAAGGTATTTTTGATTACAACTCCGACTTTTCCCTGGACATCGTTCTGTCTGCGGGGACGCCCCTATTCCTACTGATGGCAAACTAGTTTGTATTTTGTTCAACACGTTTTGTCGTGAATACAGAACTTATTCGGTTACTTAGCCTAGAGGTATTTAGATCCAAGCTTTAAAGGAGAAACTATGTGACATGGCGCAAGCTAGCAACAATAAATTAGAAAGTAAAATGATCTCGCCTCTTACGAGCACAATAAAACAAAAGAACATATTTCATAGACATATATTTCCATATAAAAAAACAGTTTACACCCACAAAATAATACGAATTGTAAAACATGAGTTGCAATTTTATTTAATTAATATAAGAACACGGAAATGTTAGTATTCTATTTAAATTCAAGATTCGGCAGACTTAACACAAATGACCTAACACTATATTTTGTAAACATTACAATTTTTCCACATCCAAAAGTAAGGAGATCTGTAAAAGGCACAAAATGCAATTGAATGCCCTTAAAATGAGATCTATTTTTTGAAAATTATACATCCAACATTTTTTCTTAATCTTACTTTAGATCACGCCAAAATAATACAATTTATATAAAAAAATAAGGTAGGTACAGATATATAAATCGATAATTGTAACAAACACATATTTAAGCACCACCCGCTATAAAAATGATTTAGATAAGAAATTCATTTTAGACAAGTAGAACGATGGTGGTAAGATTACAAAAGAAGTCAAAAGCTACTTAAACATATTTCAGTTTTGTGCCAATGAATTGTGCGAAAGTGCAAAATATATAAGTCATCATTGAATCCATCAATAGCTAACGATATAGGTACAGAGGAAGAAAAAATCTGTTTACTAAGACGAAAATATTCTTAAGCTATATAATTTGTATTTCTGTTAAATGCAGACGAGACCACAATTATTGGAAGAGACAGTATCTCATGTTTATGTTTAGTGTGAAATCTGTGACAAATACAAGCTTATATTATTTAAGTAGTTAGGTAGGCTACAGGCTACTTTATTATATTTTGGAAAACTAGTTTGAATGGTTCGATCTTTGTAATTGTTAATCCGCAAATATTTTTTGTGCTTCAAGTGCCTTCCTATTTTTGCCTTAAAGTATAAATGCAAGTAGGTACATCGGACGAGCATGCCTTGGTGTCCAATGACATGCTTATCATCCATTTGTTTTAAATTCAATTAAGAGTCCTAGCTTATATTACTGAAGATAAACCTAGAACTGAGAGGAAAAAATGACGTTTCGAGATAAAAAGTTGCGTAAAGACACTCATGTCATTGCTGCAAAGGTAATAAAAGATAAAGAATTATCGTCTCGACTTCATTAAACTTACGTTATCAAGGCAGAGGTCGCAGAATATTTTTTATTGATTTTAAATTACATTTTCATAATGAATATGGGTCAAGAATTTGGTGTAGTTTATTCGGTCAATTGGTCCGTCGTTTAGTTAAGAATTATTATATTTAAAGACGCAAATTTACGAGACATGGATTATGCAGAAATCAAGCCAATAATAGAACAGCAGCAATGCATTTTGAGTTTTAAGATTAATTCATTTGTAATTAGTAGAAAACCCAATTATTTTTGAAACACCAAGTTGGCTTAATGAGAAGTCAATTTCACCATTCAAAGATCTCCACGGTAATCCTACGATCGAAGGTAATTTCTTTCTCAAGGGAACTAAAGCTAAATTAATATAAGAACTTAAGATAATGTAAAATTTCGAAGATGATCCAAAAAAACTAGCGTTTCTGAAATTGATAAGGATTTAAATAAGAAAATGATGCTAAATTAGAACTTAAAGTAGGAGCGTCCATTACACTAAGATGTACAAACGTAGAATAAATTTACAATGTCACACGCGCACACAACACAGGGATTTGCAGTCTTCAGCCAAATATCACAAAGGGATAGACTACACTTATGACTCCAAGCGAAAGTAAAATACGAAACTGTTAATACAAAGTACTTAAATGGGGACATTTGTATTTAAACAAGATAACACAAAAGGGGACACATAAAAATTTAAAGTTTGTGAAGTGATATAAAACATTGAAACTAGGTAGAAAAAACCTTCGGAATGCAAGCTTCGAACGGCAAGCATCAATACAATTTTTAGATAATCTCAATAAAATTTTAGTTTTGTACTAATAATCCAGAATTAATAAAACAAGTGCAGCAATTATGAGAATAGAAAAAAGTACAAAAACATGGTAATATTCACTTGGAGTCTTAGACTAGGCTGGCAACGGTCGCTATGAACAGCCACAGCTCTCCACCACCATGCCAGGGATCGTACCGTAGATGATGTTCAGATCATGATCGAAGTACAGCATGGATATACTACTCATCCTCCTTGGTGCGCAACAAGGACCCCCACTTCCTTGTGGCGCTGCTAAATGTACTAGATGCGTGTGTGGATACTTCTGAAGGAAGCTATAAGGGCATTCGCCACTGCAGTAGTTCGCATCGTACTGTTTCGGAGCTATGATCCAGTCCCAGCCAAACTCTTCAAAGTTAACTACTAAGGGGTAACGGCAGCATCTGGTTTCCTGGGAGTTTTCTGTGCAGTCCATGCCGATATTTCGCCTTATCCGCTTATGTGAATTGTCCTTTAGACTTATTTCTATATATGGCATCTGAAATTAAGAAAAAAAGTGTCATGTGCTATATGATAATGTGTGTTACGGTGAGTTATGCTGGTAGACCAAGAAGATGGCCGCTATTCTGAACTTTGTTGTTAAAAAAAATTAAGGGTAACGGTAGGTATCTATACCCTGGTTATTTGGATAATCTTTTATATGTATAAACACGTATATGTTTTTGAAACCAAACGACGTACGTATTTATCACTGTCCTTACAGTAGAGTCATCGCTGGTTCACTTGCACTGACTGATTAAAGCCAAAGATGAAAGCAGTATAGTACTATTATATCGCGAGCAATAAAATGTCGTCCGATAGTTTAATTCTGAGAATCCAGTGTTTTTTACACTGATATCTAAATCTTATGTTAATTAGAGCGACATTGGATAGATCAGCTACTTGTTGATTTAAACTGTTTTTTTATATTATTTATTTATTAAAAACTAAAATTTGACATGAATAGTAAGATACATTGCTCCACAAAACTACATCGATAGTTTGACTGTGGATTCAAAATTACAGTCTCATTTCTCTTTAACATAATATAGCTCCAATCGCTATAAATAAGACAGGCCAAACTATGTCGGGGCTTACGTGGATTTACAAAAAAACCTAAATGGGTCCATTGCCTAACTTTGAAGAACTGTATAGATATATTCGATATTTTATTTTGTACTAGCTTCCGCCCGCGACTTCGTCCGCGTGGACCCGGGATAAAAACTATCCTATATTTTAATCCAGGCTATTAACTATCTTCGTGCTAAATTTCCTTCAAATCGGTTCAGCCGTTTAAGCGTGATTGAGGAACAAACATCCAAACATCTAAACTTTCGCATTTATAATATTAGTAGGATAAGGGCTAAATTCGTGACCCTGATATAAGAGAGTACAAGCGCCATATATGTGCACAGGATTTGTATTTATTTTTTTCAGAACCAGAGGTAGGTGCTACAGAATTCAAGAAACTCACCAAAGCATTATTTGATTCAGAGCTCGGATGCGGTACAACTAAGCTCATCTTATTCTTTGAGTCTTGTACTCTCACTACTATCGCTAAATTCTCCCGTGGCAACCTAAAAAACTCCGCCACCATGCTCTTCACATCTATCTTCAACCATTTCCCCATCTTCAGTTCTTTCCTGGTCATCTTCACTGAATTCTCAGTGCCGTACGGGACGGCTGCCTTGTTGTTCTGAGAGTTCCTGGTCACTCTGCTAGGTTGGATGTTGATGGTGAAGTGTTCGTCCGTGGTGTCTATAGTGGAGTTGGGTGACTGCAACTCTTGGACGTGGATGTTGAGAACTGCCTCGTCCACTTCCTGCTCCAGGACTTTGTTGGAAAATCTGAAGTTTATGAGCTTCAGACCTTTGAAGTGGCCGTGCCGTCTGGTGTCTGGGGAAAAGAAAAGGGAGGTATGGGTTTTTTGGTAAGTGATCTGAAGCTTTAGACGCTCATGAGAAGAGTATGTTAGGGCCGTACAGAGATTTAGGCTCGCACATTTTCTGTGGACATTGCCAAAGTTAAGGGCTGTAAAGCCTAATTTTTAGTTGGATTAACCTTGAACATTGACCACGGGAAAGGCGACTTTTGCTTTATTTGACTCTGTATGACCGTATGTTATTTGATACTTTTTCACTTCGGTTAGTTCATGATATTTCAGACTACAAGCTTTAATTGTGTACGAGTCTAACTTCTTTTTAAGTGTCCGAATATTTAACACCACAAGCAAGCACACACACAGACATACGTACATAATTCATGATATTTCGAAGCTGCCACCTCTAGTACCCGAATTATGAAAGATTCAGTCTCCTTACACACCTTGTGGATGTCAAAGTCTTCGAACTAGCCTATTATCCGAGTACCTTTACGATTCAGTCATTGTAATAATTGAATTGTATTTTTGAAACTAAATGTTCTGTAACGCGGTATGTCTACGAATTATTTGTAACATGTAACGAATTTGTAACATGAAATGTTATTTGTTGTAAAAGTTTAGTGATTTTTAACGATAAGTAATGATTGTTGAGACGTAGTCAGCGGCTACAGGGTCCGTCATATCTGTAACAAAAAAAATTGTTAATTAAGAAAAACAGCACACGCAACACGTACACCTAAGTATATCAATGCGCGACACTAGCCCATTACTTGGGAACTTCAATCTTGGCTTCATAACGGGCCAACATTCTACCATTTAATGTTTTCTCGACATCTTATATCAGCAGATACCACTCATATAAAAAAGGAGAACATTACATAAACTCAACTTGTATTATGGTAGAGTTATAAAGTGATTAAAACGTCGGAAAATTTCTGTGACAACATTAGATAATAAATGCTTCTCTTTATCAGACGATAAACGCGGATAGCATAAAGCTATGATTCGGTAAACGCAGCCGAGCTTTGATTGGCTTGTAGGTTGTCAACTGATGTCGCCTGTGGAACCATACCTTAAACCCTAACAGACATAAAGGTGGTGTCTGACTGAGTAAGTTACATCACAGTTCTATTACTAACACAGCAGCTGATTTCTTAATATTAAAATACCAAAAGCCAGGTTTAGACGAAGCCAGTGCTGGCTCACTGGCTTGAAAAATAGGCCGGCGCCCTATCCCCGCCAGTGCTGGCAGCCAGTGCTTTACATACAAGTTCGTTTCACTGGCGGCCAGCACTGGCTTCGTCTAAACCTGGCTTTACGCATCGCGCAGGTGTGCTAAAAATAAAGAGTTCGTTCATCCAATTAGAAGGTCGAACACCACATTTTAAAATACATTCGCGAATACTAACCAGCGAATTTAATAAATTAGCTCATGTTTACAAATCTGTCATCGGCTGTTTAGCATAAACTCCCCCACTTTGTTAGTTCTAAATAATTGCTAGGCCATAAATATAGTTCTAGAATCCACGTGTAACACAGAAAAAGAACTATTTCTGATTCAAGGAACATATGGGATGCTTGGCAACAGCTACTGACTTTCTGAAAAATGGCTATTGTGTGAACGACGCCGCTATCCCCTTAGCCATCCGCGTTGTCGGATGGCTAAGGGACTCGGCTACATTCCCAAATGTTAGCGTAGGTACTTACTTGCACATTTTATCTGTCTAGAAGCATAAAATTAGGCTTTTCAAACGTGCGTCAGGACAAACCAACTGTTATTTTCCTATACAAAAAAATACTTTTAAATCTAATTAACGTACGTACGACCAGCTGGATTTGTAACTATGTTAAAATATAGCTATCATTTCACCATTATCGGCAGCTGGTGTTTTACTTAACACGTCGATTGGTTAAATAACCAGTGTATGTGTCCAAAAGATAAGATAGCCACGTCATTAGAGGGCTAAGTATAGGTATATCACCATTATTAAATCTCGCTCCCAGATGTACGAACCATCAAGATTATGTACATATATAAGGAAGCGAGTGCCATCTTATCAAAGGTGACCCTTGGGTGTCATTTTTTATACCATTTCGGAGACCAACAGGCATTTTATTTATGTATTTAATCTTTATTGCAAAGAAGAAGAACTTATAGTACAAACGTCGAACTTAATGCTATAAAGCATTCTCTACCAGTCAATCTTAAGGCGAAGCAGATAAATTGTGGGCGATGCAACTTTATACACGAAATTTATAAACATACAAAATGCTGCAAAATATTATGCACTGTGGGCGTAGCATGGTTGCCATTTTATCACTTATCGTTGTGTTAAAGACGCCCATCACGCTCTGACAAGTATGCGAGTGCGAGAGCGCCCGTTGCCGAATCATTCCTGATGAAAGGTTTTATTGTGTTGACAGCTGGAGAGAAATGCAGGTCCATTGTCACCACAGCGCATCCTCGGGAGCTTGAGCTCATCACCAGGAGGACAATACACACCTACAAAACAAGTTGTGCTGTTAGTATACCTACCTGCAGTCTTCAGTAAGGTGGAGGTCCTTCCCTAGGTGGGCTGCTCCAAATATGAGCAGATGATATTGAAGATGACATCGCGCCCTACCTCTGTCTCAATACTAAATTTCGCTTAACATACATACACACATACATAACATACTATACCGCACAGAGTCAGGGTGCCTACGCAAGTAATACTGCAATACTTTAACTCAAATAATGGAAAGGCGTGTCGTTAAATCTAAACTTTAAACAAAATGTGTGATTGACCAGGCAAGATAAACATTACATGCAACATCAAGTGCGTGGCAACTGACCTTAATAAAAATATATAAATGATTGTGTAGATTATAAAAAGAACCCGTTTAACCCAAAGTTGAAATGTCTGATAAGTTGGTAATTTAAAAGGTTATTGAAATATTTTATTAGAAGTTATCACTTATCATTCTATTACCCGCGTAAGTGCGTGCAAATATGATAGCTTATATCTTTCATTCATTCATAACTATCTAACCTCTTGAACTACCGAATATTAAACCTCATTTATTTTTATATGCTGTATCCGACGCACCTACGTTATTGTTTTACGACCGTTGAACACAAAAATTATACAAAAGATAGTGTTAATGGGTGATTTCAAGTAGTTTTTGTTGCTATATTTAGAACAAACTATGCAATGCTACGTCGATATCCCTATGTACGGTCGAGGAAAATGAAGGTAAGGCACATTACAACTCTATTTTAATGACGTTAGGTCCAAAAGTGCTTTACATTCAATTTCCTCGACTATACAAAATACCTACTCGTATCTACAGGTCAGCGCGTGAATGTCAGATATTTCGTGTTCGCTGTCTACTGACTGACGCGCTGCGCAGTGGAATCGCTGCAAAGAGTACATAAACTCGTCCACGCATCTGCAGCCAGTGTAAGCTGATCCCTACTAAACTTTGACCTTTAGTTTCTTCACATCAGCGAACGAAAAACCATAGAAAGCGAGCTCATTACAAATTTCTACCCAAACATGTGCCTAAAACCCGGTATGCGCAATTGCGCATGTTCGAACTAAACGGCTGCCTGGCATCGTTTTGACACCCCGCCCCCATCCCCGCATAATGGCAATGGCACCGATTCTGTGGGGCCATTTGGCGGCGCTACTTGGTTGGTGGTTTCTTCGTTCGCTGCTTCACATGTATACATAATCGAAGATCAGACTCATGCCGCTACTTAAATAAATTTTATTATGCGCAAATAAAGCGCAACTACCACATCACTACACACATTGTAGTGATGTGGTAGTGTCATCCACGATCACGATAAAGTGTGCTCAGGAATGAAGATGACCCACCTACAGAGCAAGGAGTCATGTTATTATGGCTGCGATATATACCTACTTAATAACATTATGAATGCGAAATTGTGTCTGTCTGTCTGTCTGTGTGTTACCTCTTCACGCTTATTGAATAATGGTGATGAAATTTGGTATAGAGCTAGTTAGCCGGGGAAGGACAGGATAGTTTTTCGGAAATCATCCCCTAAGGCGATGAAACAGGGGGGAAGTTTGAATGAAGCGAATACGATATAAATTATAAACCAGTTCCTCGCGGACGGAGTCGCCGGCAGAAACTAGTCTTCTATAAGCTTTGTGAATAGCCCCGATCCTAGGTAGCAACAAACAACACGCTCTCACTTTAAATCAATTTATTACTTCCACGAAACGACTAAGATAAGCGGAATAGACGTCGATTCATCCATAATCCGACTCGGAATCGCTCATAAACATCTGCACAACATTGCATCTTATTCCGTTGGGATAAAGGAAAAAATAGCAAACAAATTGAGAAGAGTTTATCAATGTACATGACTAACGCACCGCCTAGGTATCTGAATAGTTTGCCTAGTCAATTTGACAGTGATGTCATGCTGAACTAGCTTTGATAAATAAACACGGTATAAAAATGTGTCATACTGCCTAACAACATAAATATTTATACGTATCGCCACACAGTAATTTACTTTAAAAACAAAGTTTTAATAGACTTCGATTCAGAGGCTCTAGTATAAGTTTTGCCGAAACAAAACGTTACGACCGCGTTTGCGTTTAGCTGTCAAATCCCATACAAATTGAGGGTAAAACGCAAACGCGATCGTAACGTTTTGTTTCGGTAAAACTTATATTAGAGCTTCAGTACTCCGCCACGCCACATGAACATGTCCTTTCCAGTTTACCACATGCACATTGATTATTACAGAAAAAAAAACAAATCGCTGTATGTCAGCCGATATTTGAGGAGTTCCGTCGATTCATCAAGAAAGGTGATTCTGAGACCTCTGGCACTTCATTAGTTGCTATTTCAACGGAAAAATAACAGAATCTGTGACGTACTATTGTAGTTTGAAGTAGGTACATAAATTGAGGAGTTGCAGGAGACTCCTGTGGTCTTCATCATCAGTTCCACTTCAACACATTTGTGATTTCCGGGTGTAAATACACGAGTTATAATAGAAAATACCGAAATTACTATAGGTACATACGTGCCTAATATATTTGAGGAGTTCCCTTCATTCCTCATGGATCCCATGATCCAACTGGATTTTTGATAAGAATGGGACCAATCTGGAAGCATATATCTTTTATTTTTATTTTTGCTACCTCAGAACTTCGTCATTTGTGAGCCGAATTGTACTATTTTTTACAACTTAACGACAACTTAACTTAACTAAACTTACAAACAAAAA
Organism: Epinotia bilunana; assembly: GCA_947049275.1. NCBI lineage: Eukaryota > Metazoa > Arthropoda > Insecta > Lepidoptera > Tortricidae > Epinotia > Epinotia bilunana. Next base: position 6,537,586 of record OX346275.1, on the reverse strand, counting down.
AAATGTACAATTCAGCTCATAAATGACGAAGTTCTGAGGTAGCAAACATACATTTTTTTTTTTAAATCTGTTAAAAATAGGATAGTGTGTAGTAAAGTAAGTCAATCTGACTTGCAGCGTCTACACTACGTGGCACCGATTTTACTGTGGCAACGCGCTGCAACGATTATCGTTGTGTAAGACTACGGCAACACAATAGAGTTATTATCAAAATATTTTATATTCGTCTATAATTTAATATATTTTGTTGTTACCAAAATATTTTATGTTAGGCAGTAGTGTAGATATTTTTTCAGCTATTATACCATTATACCCCGCCCCGCACCGGAGTTACCTCACCCCTGAGCGGCAGATTTGGAAATTAACCGCTTAGACAACCCCTGCACGGCTAGCACGCGACGGTGCGCGAGCTCTCTCGATTTTTCTCGCACTATCCGTCTCTCTCTTTTTAGAACACTTAGAAGAAGAGGTATAGTGCGATAAAAATCGAGAGTATGTCGCGGCCGTCGTGTGCTAGACGTGCTGCGTACTGTAGCTAGACACACCTTTTACTGTGTCTCAAATTAGGTACTGGGATCCTTAGAATCGACATTGAGTTGTCCAATTTCAAAACCAGGCAAGACCAAGGTGGCATTCAAAACCCACGGTGTTTGCCACTGACTTGGTATGAAAAAAACCGGACAAGTGCGGTCCACGCGGTGCGATGGGTGCTCGCCCATCGAGAGTTCTGTACAAATTTCCTCCTATTTACCTCGATTATTAATTATGATTACGTACTTTAAATAAAGATTAAGTATATTTTTAATGATTTAATTACAAATGTATAATTTTTAGATTGTTCCCTGTATTTGTAGGAAAGGAAAAAATACAGAAAGTACCCTATACATTTTGATTCCCTTGAGAGTCACGAAATATACGTTTTTTGCGGCTTAGACGGCCGTATCTTTTTCTCCGTTAACTTAGATGTTCTTTTTTCACAGCTTCAAGGGAGAACTGTCTACAACCTGAGTAAATGGTTTTAATTTCAACTCGATACCTCCCAGCGCTCCCGAGATAAAGGGTATCGACAGACAGACAGACGGACGAACAACAAAGTGATCCTATAAGGGTTCTGCTTTTTCCTTTTGAGGTACGGTAACTGTCGGAAACTTAGTAGGTAGAGCGTAATAGAAAACACATACAACAATAGATAATTTGATTGTTAGATAATTTTAATGGGACTTTGAAACCCATGTGAGCCACACATCCTACTTAATATTATAAATGTGAAAGTAACTTTGTCTGTTTGTCTGTTACCTGTTCACGAGATGAAATTTGGTATGTAGAGTTTTAATCTCGGAAAAGGACACCGGAAGTATGTATGTACATGTATGTATATATAAAGCTTTATGGTACATAAAAAGGTGGAATACAGCAGGTATTACAAAAAACAAAAACATAATTAAGTTAAGTACTCATTTACTTATCCCTTTAAGGGATCTCTTCCAGCTAATCTTTTGAGTAAATAAGTTAAGAGAAAGAAAATTAACGACGATAGACAAACTCAAGTAAATGATGACTACTGTAAAACTAGTAATAAGTAAATATATAGAAGTTGGATACACATAACACAACCGATGTCATAACTACCTATAACAATTTGTCTGCTTTGCCCAAAGGTCGACTGGTAGGGAATGCTTACGGCACTAAGTCCGCCTTTTGTACGATAAGTTGTTCTTTTGTGCAATAAAGATAAAATAAATAAATAAACAAAAATAAAAATATATACACCTAAATAAATAAATACTTAAGATAGGGGTTGAAAGTTCACAAAAGTAATGTGTGATGTGTAATGATAAACTGTGACTAGTAACACAACTTTGGCTGTACATGAAAGCAGGTCAGCAGGTTTCTTTTATAACATGTAAATCTATGCAGTTTTTTATTTAAATTGCCCCGTAAAGAACATATTAAGAAAAAAAAAAAAAAAAAAAGGTGGGAAATAGGAGTTGTACCGAGAAGACGTTCTTTTAAAAACTTACAAATTTGAAAAGTTCGTATATACGTTCTTTATTTATAAACGGAAAGGCCACATGGAAAATATAATATGAGAGTTGAAACTTTGCACATAGGCTCCTTTTATATATTCAAACATGTTGAGTACCTACGGCGATTTCTGAAATTCATCCCCTAAAAGCGTTATAGGTGGGGGGAGCGGGAGACTTAATACTTTGTAGAAAGATTACTTATTAAAACGCAAATAAAGTATTTTCAGCGTTTATGAATCAGCGTTTAAACAAATTCCACCCCTAAGCCCCCTTAGGGGCTGATTAAAAAATGGTGCAAAGTTTGTATAGGATACAGTTTTTTTACCTAGATACTTGAAACATTGATAGAATGACGAAGATTACTTATTAAAATATACTTCCAGCGTTTTAGAAAATTATATCCCTAAGGAGGTTAAAAAGGGGTGCAAGCTTTGGATGACAAACACTCTTTTTTGTGTAAAGATTTCTTATCAGAATAAAAAAAAACTTTCTACGTTTTGATAGAATTACACCCCTAAGTCAAATCAAATCAAAATATTTATTCAGCAAATAGGCCACGACGGCACTTTTACTTCTATCTATAGACTCTAAGTAGTATGAGTACATTATTTATAATATAATTAACTAGGTACATCAAAGTTTACATGTTAAGGGGTTAAAACGGGATTCAAGGTTTATATGGAGGTTTATAAGAAAATGTTGTAAGAGATTTGTAACTTCGGTCTTAGCCTGTATGTTAAAAGACTACAAAACTGAGTTTTTTGAAAATCATCCCCTGTTGGGGTTTAAAGGGGTTCTGAAGAGCAAGACATTTTTAAAGTAAGAGAATTGTAAAATCTATTTTAGACTGTTTGAAATTGATTACATATGGGGGTTAAAAACAACAACAACATCCCCTAAATGGGCTAAAATGAGTTTGATGTTTGTACGGGGAACAAGACAAGTTTAGCTGCTAGTCTTTACTAGGAAACTAATTTAGTTTCTTAAAATTCATCCTCTAAGGTGGTTAAAAAGGGTTGGAAGTATGTATGAGGAACAAATAATATTTGATGTAAGGGAATTTAATTATTAGCCAAATATTTTTAATGTGCTAATTTCGATATAAAATATTTCTCACCCATACAATCAAGCATAATACCACTATAACACATTGTACGGTCAGGTATATCTAAATGTCACTTATTATATGGGAAAATGACAGTTGACAAGTCACGTTAGGTTATAAACGTGATACGTAACTTATGCAAGTTACAAGGATGGATCCCAGATCCTCCACAGGCTAGAACCTCTTTCAATATCCTATTCTAGCCCACATTACCTAGCTCGGACAAAATATTTCAGTGATTAATGAATGATATTGTCGTATCAACCGCTAAAAGTCATGACGGTATTGCGTGAAATACAGTTAAATCTGGTCGAGTATGGGGTCTATACCGAGATAAAAAGATAGAAGGAACATTACGAACAACCTAGTGAAGCCGGTTTTTAACCATGCCAAATAAAATTACACACACACGCACACGTGTAGAAACTAAATTGCACAAAACTCTTCAGTACCTACATGTCGCAATATTGTCAAAATTTCGAGTTTCATTCCTACGAAAATGCCCCGCCTACATGTGTTTTCTTTGTCTGAGCATATACCCATGAACTATCACAAATTGTGCAACTCATGTCCAAATAAACTCTTTTCTTTATAGACTAAATCTATTTTTTGTATAGATTATTAAGAAACTAACATTAGATTAAGTAAATACTAATAATTAGTTGGACCTTTGTTGTCTTTAAATAAATAAATAATAATAACAATAATAATAAACGCACAGACGACCCAACGAGAGAGATTTCAGCGGCCAAGTTAAAACGTTCACTGCCAGGCACCCGCCTAGCGGGCGCCTAATCCGTAGTCGCTTACCGCAACATACGAGGGAAACCACGAGATTGGCTACGAGCATACTGCGTAGCGATTCTTGGCAGTGAATGTGTTAAGCTTACAGACGATGCTAACGGAGTCCACATTAAATAATTATGTCTACCGCGTTAGCCTACACTGTCTTTTAAAAACTCATTACTAGCGCATCTAAAGCACCTTCTTCCGCATTGTAGTCGTTATTTGTATGACAGAGGTGCGAAACAAGTATAGGCCAGTTTTATTCTCGAGTATAATTCAAGTTTCAAGCGCGGTAACGAGTTGCCGACGGCGCGCGAAATTAAACTTGACCAAGATATTCAATTTGACTTTTGTAAGATTACATGATCACTTCTTAAAATAAAAATATGTTTAATGAAATACGAAATGACTTTTGGTTGATTCTAACTTGGGTAGTTGAAAAAAAAACAATGTGTTTCGCGCGTTCGCTTGGACGCGCGCCGAGTTAACTTGTAAGGAATAGCTGAAATCTATTGAAATCAGATTGGGATTGCAAGAGTACAGAACCGAATCCAGACCCGGGGTCCGACCAACATTCTAATAAGAAAAAAACATCATGCCTTTTTGTGCAAAATCAACGAACTGAGTCGTAAATTGTTCATTGAATAATTTCTAGAGCAATCAATGGCTGAAAGAGTTTTTCGTGAAAACGCGTCAAAAATTTTTATTAAAAGTCTCACCTCTCGAAACACTGGCCGCTAACACAACACACAACGCTCAACCGAATTCAAAAATCGAATCAAATTTCGAACTGAATTCCTTATTTGAAAAGGATCGCGCCCACGGCACGCAATGAACTGATGCGCTCAAGACAAGAGGCGAATTCAGACTGCGAACCAAAACGCGTGGGTTCTCGCCAGCCAGCCACTAAGAATTGAATCATGTTCTCCTTATTTCATGCACACGCTAATTTTAACTTAATGCTTAAGCGCATAAAATTCAAAATGTATTCATCGGCTAGTGGATATATGATCTTTTGGAATGATATGCAGTATTTAATTGTTGTTGTTAATATTTTAGCGGTATCAGAGAGATTGGGTACAATGGTCAAAATCAGTTTTTTTTTAAGATCGCCGGATAAGGAATTGCAATAGGGGTTAACTATTATTCCAATTCGGTTAGCAACACTACAAACAGAGACTTATACCTATGTGCATGTGAGCGTTATTATCAAATTAGGTACTTACTTATCGAACATTACATGTAAAGATTTCGAAGTCAAAGTAGATTAGTTTTTTTTAATTTTGTGACCAAACGAGCCATTTAAACTTATGCAAATTTGCGAATAAAAATGTGCTTGTTTATAGGTAATTATTTTAGTTAGATTATATATTATACTAAGATATATTGGATCTTAAGAAGTGATCTATATAAAAAATAACTTCTGCGTAGGGTACTATCGTAGTATTAGAAACAGGCTGGTGTGACTATACCTACATCTCATATGTTTGCCAATTATATAATTTTTTTCAGTTTCATATAATATATTGCCAACGATTCTACTGTCATCGTTGTATTAAAAAAAAAATGTCTCTTCCTTTTTAAGTACGAAAGGTGTGCGCTGCCTCTGTGTGCGTAAGTTCGAGTGCTCAGTGGTAACACAGGACACATTTTCCCCTCACCAGTATAATATTCTCTATCGTCTAAGGCACTTAAGAGAGACGAGTAAGCGAGTGTTACTACGTGCTACTCGCTCAAGCGAGTAAAAGCGAGTAAGAATTACTATGAGAGTACTCGCTACTCGCCGGCGGTGGGACAAGTGTCTCATAAATGTTTTTTTTTAAACCGCCCCTATTTCTGCAAACCCTACATCACGAGCTATCACTGTGAGACTCGATGACGCCGCACGCACACATGCCTATCTACGGACGGAATGTACCAACGCCCAATCAAACACCAATCTTCCCACAAAACATTAAAGTCTAAATTGCTTTGCACTTCCAGTAACATCTTCACTTATGTACACGATTTGTAAACTCACCGTTCTAACATTAACCTTCGCGCTTGGATACAGGGTTGCAATTTGTTTGTACGTTGATGAAGAAAGTTTGACACGACAATGTCCAGGAAACACGACACAGGACGATGCGGCAATGACCTTTGCTGGTGAATCTGTTTTGATGATTGTCATTGAGGATATGGTGATGTTTGGGTAACAGATACAGCGAGCATACGATTGAACACATACATACCATCACGCCGGTTTCCCAGAGGGGTAGGCAAGGATCACGGACTTCGCTTTGCTAGGAGCTTGATCTTTCGCTTATTTGAACTTTAGTGCACAAATAAAATAAGTAAAAAGGGGCGGACTTAATCCCACAAGGAATTCTCTACCAGTCTACCGTAGGGCAAAACCGGAACATGCTAAGGTGGGTGCAGTGTGAAAAAACAATGAAGAACATAGTCAGCTACTAGCAGAATAATAAAATTAAAATAACAACCCTTATTCACTTTCATACCATTTTTAGGGTTCCTTAGTCAACAACCCTTATAGTTTCACCATGTCCGTCCGTCCGTCTGCGGCTTAGCTCAGTGACCCTTATTACTACTATAGAAAACTGTTATTCGGCAGGGGTTTCGTGCAGTTGAATGCTTAATAAATGCAAGTGAATGCATCTAATTATACCTACTATATTATAGTAAATTGTGTTAAATTATATTATAATAAAACGATGTACCGATCATACAAGGCATAAGTCGCAAAGGCGCCTTACATACCTGCATGGGTCCAGTGCCAATATTAGGCATTAACAGTACTTAAAACTGGATGCCCACAACTCCACAAGACATATTGAGTCATTCAATAACTACAACTTAGAAAAGTTGAAAAACCCCCGACATTTTCATTTCAAAGTCCAATATCTCAAAAACGGCTAAACAGATTTTCATGAAACAGCTAAGAACACTCAGGATCACATCAGCTTTCGAATAAAAAAAACCGCATTCAAATCGGTCCATCCATTTGGGAACTACGATACCACAGACAGATACACAGACACACAGACACGTTAAACTTATAACCCCTCTTTGCGTCGGGTGTTAAAAACATGTTTCTCTTATAACAACACAATAGATGTTTTCCACCGGCTAGATTGCCATTTGTTTTATCGCTGATTGTATTTTTTTACAGCATTCCCGCCTCACCGATGGAAAAAATCCGTAATAGTCCTAACACAACAACATTACCCTTGACCGGTGACATGACAAATCCATCCCAAATAGTTTAGGTACTATGACAAATTGGTTGATCCCGCCCGCTGACATAAGTGCCGTTACATCAGTAATACCGCGTTCCATCCATCATGAGAACAGTCAAAGGTTATACTAATACAGGTTACACAATCATCGTCATAAACAATATAGATCGTTCAATCACGTGGAACCCCACTCCTTTTTGCGTATAATTTTTAACCCGCGACGCGAGAGGGGTGTTATAAGTTTAACGTGGCTGTGTATCTGTGTATCTGTCTGTGGCATCGTAGCTCCCAAACGAATGGACCGATTTGAATGCGGTTTCTTTTATTCGAAAGCTGATGTAATCCCGAGTGTTGTTAGCCATGTTACATGAAAATATGTTCAGTCGTTTTGGAGATATTGGACTATGAAATGAGAATGTCGGGGGTTTTTCAACTTTTCTAAGTTGTAGTTATTAATACCAAGAATAAATGCAAGCACTAGTTAGGAGAGGTCTGGCATATTGTCATCTAAGTACTAAGTTCACATTAAAATTTGCAGAAGACAGCAGTCGTATTAAGACTCTTCTTCTAAGTCGTACACTCAGTCTTCTTATTCTTCAATTTAGGCATATTACATGCACCTATAAATGTCGATAAACTGCCACCGATTCGGAAAGAAAACCTCTGCCTCGAGAAGAACCCGCATAAAAATCTCGGCGAGGTATAATTTTCTAAACTTGACAGAGTAGTCGTGTTCATGCTTACGGTGTACTTGATGGGTCTGCATCAGTGTTGTGTCTCCATGGTCGCAGCTTCAGCCATGACGCGCCACTGCAGGCGGTTTGTGGTCTTGCGGGAGCACTGGATTATACTGGACTATGCGTACTAAGACTACCTCTTTCTCTGTACGTATGTGGCGTTGTGTTCCTGGTGGATAAGGTCGTGAGCTCCCGAGGGTACGCTGTGTTGAAGTGAGACTGTCCTCAGTCTCACCTCAACACTGCATTTGTTTCTAGCTACCGACGAATCACGAATCCTCAAATCTGGGGGCATGGCAGTGCCCCCCCAAGTCGAGCAAAACAGCGGCACGGTCGTACCATCCTTTTCTTGACGCAGTTGAGGCCATTTTCGACCGCCCCTATAACTTCGTTGTTGATAAAACCTGGAAGCCTAAATTTTCGGTAACCAAGCAGGCATTGTATAAACACGGTATATTTCAAATTTCTTTCAATTTGAACTAGTAGTTTGAGAATTATAACTAGTCAAAATTCCTTAATTTTGTCACTCACTGCCTGACTGACCGATCATCAAAACTAAGGCACTTCTAGCAGACATATAAGCTTCAAATTTAGAATACAATTATTGTTTAGTGTATAGAAATCTAGGGAAAACTAAAATATTTTGCAATTTCGGTCCAGTTTTCTAGATACACCAAATGCATAAATAACTCCCATATAAATATATAGGATTACAAAGTTACATTTGCAGTGAATATGACAAAAAATTAAAAAGCAAGAATGGGTCTGCATTCATAATTTATATGTATTGATAAGCTATTTGCTAGCTAAATAAAATTTTCTGATTAAGTTGCAGAATTTTATTTAGCTAGCAAATAAAGAATAATAAGAATGCCTGAGACTTGGTACTACGAAATATCTCACAACTTTTTACGGTGGAAGAGTTTCGAGCCTTGGCCTCTTTTTTACATGGAATGTTTTTTATGGGTCATTATTACTTTTCGTAGACATTAAATATTTACCTACGCGTCGATATCAGTTCATTATGTTTATGTAAACATGTTAAATTGGCTGTTTTATCAATTCGTGCTAAGGTGACGAAGCGAAACGGTAAACAGGCACAGTGAAGGTAAACTTTAAAACTGTTTTTAAGAGAGTTAAGCTCTGAAAGAAACCCGGGGGGTTATTTTTCACGCACTCGATTCCAACAGCGCCTAACGTGTCAAAGCAACTACGAAAAACGGATTGCAATGCGAAACAGTTCCGGAGGCGATGTACCGGAGAAATCATAGAGACTTCGACGGCTCCGACCGCGACATTGCGCGGCGGCGGTAGCGGCAGCGATTTTTCTAATTCATTGCGTGTGTTCCCAACTAACTACAATGCTTTCTCGATCGCGCAAGAAACAGATGAAACGCTTGCCGCGCCGTAATTCTCGCAATGTCGTGGCAGGGCCGTTACGCCTTGGCCACGACTTTGGTCTTAAGCGACCTGCGGCAGCGTTTTATCTGTTCATTGCGAGGTCGAGACGCGCAACGCACTGTGGTTAATTTGGATCACGCGCAAGCTTAAGACCAAAGTCGTGGCCAAGGCGTTAGGGAGTGATGAATACCTGAACAGATGGCGGAACATGCTGGTCAATAAGAAATTGACGAGGATTTGGTTTTGATCATGGCCAGGTTCTTGGAACCCTGGAACATGGTCACAGTATGTTCTTCTTTCCTATATAAGTCGCGCATTCATTCATTCTAAGGTGATTATATACGATCGAATTATTATTATTTATTATATATTATTCATTTATTTAATTAAAAAACTAAAATTAGACGTGAACATGCATTGCTCCACAAACCAACTAAAAAGATCAGTTTGACTATGGAGTCAAAATTACAGTCTCATTTCTCTTTGACATAATCATAATATAGTAGTGTCTCGAATATCAACATTATTTTACTATTACCTACTTCCCTTGCATGACGTGTGGTCTATATGCCTAACTTATTTAACGTGTCCTGTCGTGACGCAACAGCGGAGTATCGGTTGTATGCATTTAAGAAGTAGGTACGGTTACATAACCGTACCTACTACTCAGAGAGTACGGTTACATAACCGTACTCACTCACTGAATGTTCACACTCGCCTGATGCGCTCTGACGTGACGTATTTTGTGTCAGGCGCCGGAGAGCATCAGAAAGCTGCATCAGATAAGCCCATCTTAATGTGCAAAATTAAACCCCAACTGCGATAGGTCAATAGTTCCTTGGTTTCGTAATTGATTTCCAGTCAAACCAATGGCCGACTAAGGCATCAAATCCACAAATCATTTATCATACCTCCATTAATCTAACTAACATCTTTCACAACACTACGCACCTCTATTCCTGAACATTGTGTCATTTTGACTGCACACGTTTATGAACACAAATCTAAACACTTAAATTTAAATTTAAAAAATAACGCAACCACAAGATCTTCATTCTGATCGGCATACAAAAGGCTTCAAGTCTCCTTTTATCGTTAAGGCTTTTAATCCCTTTTCGGTAGAAGATAAAAATTTGCCAGATCGGGGTCCCTGAACTTCCAGAGTTCAGTAACGTTGTCAAAGGAAATGGATATTTTGTACCAGTTATAGTTATGACGAGGTACGCTTGAGTTCCAAATTGGCGGATTTAGATTTGACGTTGCTGCCAAGGAGACTCGATCCTCGTGGGATAGCATGGTACAATTTATGGAGATTTGACAGTAATATAACCCGGTCATAAAGTAGTTAATGTGTCTTATTAATGTGTCAGCCACGTCATAATATGTATGATAGGCTTATTAAATCACTTTTCAATCTCGTAACGCTCCTCATCTCGGCTCCTCTTCCTGCTGCAGAGGCAGCGGGCGAAGCATGGTTGCCATTTTATCACCTGTCGGTAGTTCAAAATAGATTTTCAAGATTTGTGCCACACTAAGTACTAACTAACAAACGAATAGGTCGTTAAATAAAATTATGAAAATGGCTAAGACCAGTCGGAATATAATTTACTTTAAAAACAAAGTTTTAACCGACTTCAATTGAGTACTCCGCCAAGCCACGAGAACATTTCCACATTTCTTTTCCAATTTACCACATGAACTGATTTCCGAAAACAAATGCGTTGATTATTAGAGAAAAAAACCCAATCGCTGTATGTGACCCGATAATATTTGAGGACTTCCGTCGATTCCACAAGGATCACCTTTGGCACTTCATTAGTTGCTATTTCAACGGAATCTTATCAGAATCTGTGATATACTTTTGTACTTTTAAGTACATAATTGAGGAATTCCATAAGTCATCTGTGGTCTTCATCATCAATTCCACTCCACCAAATTTATGATTTCCAGATGTAAATACACGAGTTATAATAGAAAATACCAAAATCACTACACGCGTGCCTAATATAATTGAGGAGTTCCCTCAATTCCTCATGGATCCCATCATTCAATTGGATATTTGAAAAAAATGGGACCCACCTGGAAGCATATACTTACAAACGAAAAAACAATTTTACGAGTCGGCCTTTCAATGACGGAGTTCTGAGGTAACAGAAATTAAAAAACAAAAAAAAAACAACCGAATTGAGAACCTCCTCCTTGTTTTTGAAGTCGGTTAAAAATTATCTATGACCCAAAAAAAACCAAACGAAAATCGGTTCATCCGTTTGGGAGCTACGATATCACAGACAGATACACAGATACACAGACACGTTAAACTTATAACACCCCTCTCTTTGCATCGGGGGTTAACAACATATCGATTCCTTTCGGCTCCGCCGCAGTCGGGCAATAATGCCTGACCTCATGACAGATTTGCATCGAGTTTGAACCCAATCTTCTAAACTTTGTTTACGCGGTATAAGTGGCCGGTTCCCTCTTTCCGTCAATGAAATCACGATTGAACTCGGGAGTGACACTGCTCGTCGCGCGTCTATGTTGACGACAGAACACGTGCTATGCGGTAGATTTGATTTTTCTAGCTATCTTCAGATTTGAGAGAAGGTCAATCATTCTGTTCCTCCATATAAAATCATGTGATACATATGTCGGTAAAACGTTCAAGTCATATTTACTCATCTTGGATAATATTAACGTACTCCTTTCTCGTAAAACGCATGAGATGCCCATAGTGGCCCTTCTTCACAGGGTGAAGGTCGGGCGTAATACTGACTGACGGGCCCTTGGAGGGTGCATGCACTTGATTCAGTCACAGTCGATTCATTCATACATATGCTTGCAGTTTTAGTTCTTTAAGTTATAACTTCACAATATCAATTCATCCATCAAGTAGATATCTTGCCGTGTCAGGTTTTATTCGATCTACACACATACATACATTCACGCCTTTATTCCCAAAAGGAGTAGGCAGAGCACATGAAACTTATGTTTCAGCGCCTCTTTTAGCATAAGTGTGGGTATAAAAGATCGACAAAATGTGATATGTGACTTATTTACATAAAACTACGCCAGGTATGCTTTATGCACAAAAAAGTTTGTAAATTGATCTAAGGCATTAGAAAAAAATACAATTTGATAGGTGAGATTAAATATATTTAAACTACCTTATGAAAGCGGTTCGTCCTCGCAATTATTCACAAACGCAATTCTTCACAACAACAATTCTTTTCATTTTAGAAGGTGAATGTGTCAGTTGAATTCTCTAACGCTCGTTCGAAATGTTGCACAACTACCAGCCGTCCTAGGCGGATAGGTTTGCATGTAAATGTTATTGAGTTCCCGGTAGTGAGAAACGCCACCATAACTTCCAATATTTGTCTGTAGCCGCCAATAAATATTCCGCAACGCGCTTGTGACTCCTCCAGAGCCCGAAAATTATTATTGATCCAAAAGATAGAAGGCAATAAAATATGCCTAGTGACGAAAATCACATTTAGATATCTCAAAGAATTACGAAGCTACAACCGTTTTAAATTACTTGTTAGAGAGAAAACGCTCGCAGATAGTGACCTCACAATCTGCGAGCGTCATAGTAAATGACAATCGTTTCATATGAAGGTGCATTTTGTGGAAAAGGGACAGAACATACGCCCTCTTCAAGCTTTCGACACTTATAACTTTGTAATTATTTAATCTCTTGCGTTGCTGTTTTCTCCATTAGACTGTACACTTTGAACCCTTTTTCGAGAAAATACAACATTATTGATTATTGTTTATAGTGTCTACACGCCTATTCTAGGTCGCGCGGTTATTGGCCACCAAAGTTAAGAAAGGAACGATTAAATAGTGTCCAAATCCCGAGCAGCGTTGTCCGAAAGCCAAAACGCCGTCAATTTCGTACAATTACGGCCAATATTCCAAACCTCTATAGCAACACACTGTTCTCAAAATATCTCGCCATGCGAAATCCGACCTTCTCTTATTAGTAATAAGGAAGCTGGAGAAGAGTTTTTGGGAGGTCACAATTCAAGGATGGAGTTGGGAATTTTAGTAGCTCAGTGACCGGTGGTTCGACGCAAAGCCAGCTAAAATTGGATAGATTTGCAATTCAGTTAATTAATGATTAAGGATAGACTTAGATCAAGATGATCTATATAAAAAAGAAGATCTATATAGAGAAAGAAATATTAAATAAAAAGTCTTTGAGACTGTAGCTTTGTATGTAATGAGTAATCTTCGGGAGGGGCTATTCATAAATTACGTCATTTCAAAATAGGGGGGGGGGGTCTGGCTATTGCTATATTTTATTAGGCGAGGAGGGTCCATTTCAAGGAATAACATGGACTAACAGGATGCTGATAGGCGTCGTCGATGACGTAATTTATGAACAGCTCCGAAGTGCTAATCCGAATAAAAAAATATTTCACCTGCGTGTTGAATGGACTTTCTGGATGGCTATTAGGCTATATTTTATCCCGCGGGTTTGCCTGCGTCCTTTGCAATACGCGGGCGAAGCCGCGCGGGCAGCTAGATTACTTATAAAAACATGAGTTAGGTAATGACATAAAGTTGTCATCATAATAAATTATCATCAGAGCCTTCATGTTTTTGGCTTTCGGCGTACAGACCAATGAAACTGATTTCAGAAATAATAAGAAATGCCTTTTTTTTCTTAGCTTTTTTCTTCTATACACAGCAGTTTTTTTAGATAGTTATAAAAGATAATACTTGTCGAGGTCGACGTAAGGGGGATAACGCTAGTTAAAAATAAGTTAAAAAGCTATGTTATGCACAGCATGCGCCCGCGCCGCGACCGCGCAATATTAACTGCGCAAATATAATAATACTGATAGTTTGTTACCGATAAGGAAATCGGGGGAACATCGGTATAATCTCACAAAATTATATAATACCACAGTCCGCCAAATGCGGAAGCGGCCTAAGCATCGAGTACACGAGTACCCGTCGATAAGAGAACGCGTGTACCGTGTAGCTGCGACAAACGTTATAGTCCTAGTATTTATTCGTGAACAATACAGGATTGTGTTAGAAAATACACTTGCACTTAACTAAAAATAAGAGGATAATAGAATAGAATAGAATATTTAGAAGCACCCTCTCCTTATTTATTTTTTAATTTATCTTTAAAGGTGCATTTAGAAATAAGTTATCACGGTAAAAGATGTACACACTTTTCACCTGTATGACAAAGGATTAAGGTGCTTATATATCTGGAAACATACTCTGACATGATTGTACCAATTTTCCTCCTCACACATAATTATTTACTTATTAAGTACCTAAATACAAATATCGATTACGCTCCTAAAACAGAACTCTTTTTTTTTCAAAACTTCAAAAATATGTTCTTTTTACATCTTCATTAGGTACCTATATCTTACAAATTAAATTACATTTTCAATGTACAATTATCCATTAGTTTAATTATCGTACTTGTCACTGTCATGGGTGTCAAATAATGAGGACGTGTTTGCAATACATTGATAGTACAGTTAAAGTTCAAACACTAATATAAATTATATAAGAGTTATTTGACAAAGTTGCAGAACAAAAGTGGTTCAGTTTGACGAGCAGAATCGAATCTTCTGTTAAATAATCTTGAATTTAAAGCCCCAAGGTCATAGGCACACCGTAAACAGGCCACCTACAACATTTTTCTTGACGTCTTCCATCAGGCCGCCATCTTGGAATGGCAGTAGGTACTAGCGCCCGCCAGAGACTATGCAAAGGTACCACGTAGTCTCTGGCGGGCACGTACCACTACACTCTGTTCAAAAGTGCGGGTGACAACTGCGAAAATCTCAGACTAGAGGGGTGAAAGTATCCAAACTTGAGTCGATAAAAGTAATAATTTAAAATATCAATTGTATATAACAATGAATGTCATCATTAATCCGATTATTAGGCTAAGCTAGTAGAGATACTTATTTTGTGGCGACATATACATGCCGGCATACGCCTTTGAGAGCGAGATACATCGTGCGACCGAGAAAGCGGAGACAATGCATATTTGTCGACAGGGTGCTTTTATAGTATTGAAGAAATATTTGCAAGATTAAAAAACTAGTTTTTACTAAATATCTGTGAAAATGATGTACGTGATCCTAGGATAACTAGTTATAGTATTTACTTCTATTATTAAGCGTATCTAATTTCTAAATTGTATTGTTCATGAACACATGTTGCATTGAATTGAAAAAATATATAGGTATATATGAAGACTTGTTAGATAACATCCCCTTCTTACTCAAGTACTAAAATGAAAAGAGATCGGATATATTGATGTTTGTTTAATTTATTAGGGCACTTTTTCTGTAATTTGTGGGTAGATGCGAAATTTTCAGTACGACTGCCAGTGCCTTATATACGATACGTTTTCTGTTTCCTCCACCTAAAATTTCACTAATTCACATCAAAATGGTCTTTAATAGATTAATAAATAAATCCAAAGCAACAAATTAGAAATCATCTTTTCGATTTACAGTCTCGATTTGTTTTATTGGCGGTTTAATTTATTATTTTTTTATTTGTGCTGTTCCAGTTTATAATCAGGTAACTAAGGACAAACGGAGTTTACAAGAATGTTCATTACTTACCAAATAATAACTACCGATATACTCAAGAATGTTCCATCATTAAACGAATCTCTGATATTTCGTTACATGCACATTACGTTTACTTTTGAATTATATTAATTGATAATAAAAATCTGGTAAGTCAAATTTATATCGTATGACAGTTATTTTTGTTGAAATATTTTACGGGTGTCATATTCAAGCTGCAACCGAAATATTTATCTTCATATATTTAGACCGCAGCAACATTTTTTGAGTAAACGAAACGATGCGCCAAGTGTCACCCGCACCAGGCTATTTTGAACAGCACGGCTATCACGCGACGGCGCGCGAGCTCTCTCGATTTTTGTCGCACTATCCGTCTCTCTCTTATTAGAACACTTAGAACAAGAGGTATAGTGCGAGAAAAATCGAGAGTATGTCGCGGCCGTCCCATGATAGACGTGCTGAATGAATTATTGTAGAGTAGGTGACATCATGCTAAATGTCTACTCGGTCAAATTGGAATGGGTCATGCGAACCTTTGGCCCCCCCTGTAAGCTCATGCCTAATACGAAGCTAGACCTCTACCTACGCTTTGGTAGAACAAATCGCGGCGTCAAGATACAGAGCGTATAACCAGTTACACAATACCTCTTCAAAAGGGCGGACGGTGGGTCAAAGCATTCAAAATGGGGAAAATGGGGATGCCTACTCTATACTATATAGCTCAATGATCACACATGACATGAGCTCTAATTGCAGTCAATCAACGGAAATTGCGCGATTTCATGGGATTGACGACCTACTTGAAAGGACAATGCACAGACAACACATGTATGAGGTTAACGTCCTATGTTTGACACCTTAATGCCTAATAGTTGACACCTATTGGTCAACTCTATTGTTACGAATTGGGATTTAAAGTGTCAATTCTTGGGTCAGTTTCAAACACACGTTTACTTTACATGAGCATTACTTTATTTGGGCATGAATGTCTAAATACTGGGGTTCATTCATTCACAGTTCCGATGCAGGGTCAGTATATAAGGTGGTTCGCTTTCACAAAACGTTATTTGATATTCGCAGGCTAACGGCGTGATATTTGAAGAAACTTATGTAACTAACTTTCATAAATTGGCTTTCCATTTGCAGCGAAATTCCCCCTTCCCTAGAATCAATCGTACAAACTAACAATAATTTGAGACATGATGCTTTGGGATAACCATTTTTCTGAAATTATTCTATATTATACAAGTTTATTCTACGAAAGGGGGAATTTTGCGCAAATTTATGAAAGTTACTTACATAAGTTACAACGTTTAGTATGGAAAGCGAACCACCTTAAATGTGTTTCACGCAATGAGGATTCTGAAACGAACGACACGTTCAAAGCGAGCGCCCAAACAACTCAAATTGGAATGACGAATGGTGTATCTTAGCTTTACACAATAAACTCTGACTGACTTCTTAACTAAACTGAAATGATTTATTTAAAAATATACATAAAAGTTAAGAAACTTGTGTGATCTTTACTATAAAGAATAAGTGGAGAATGGCTGAATTATGAAGAATTGCGTTTGTAAACAATTACAGTCGTACATCTAAAAGGACCATTACACTAACTGTTATCTATAGTATCATTCTGTTCCAAAAATATCCTGCCAAGCGAAAGCCAGCCTGCTCCCAAAGCCACCTTACTTGAGGCTAATTTTTTTTCTACTCGGGATGCACCAAGCTCCAAAAGGGAAGCTGCAAGATTCTCACGGCCGCCCGGATGCATCGGTCACTACCAGCATTCACTAGGGATGGGAAAAGGATTCCCGATTATAACTTGCACTATTTATGTTATAAGATAACTTGTGACTTTGAGCCTTCTTATGAGGCCTAAACTAAGCGACCATGTTTCGGTGCCATCCTTTATTACTGGCAACACACACACTGGTCAAAGACTCTCGTTTTGCGATGCGACACTGCGGAATATTGGACGAAGAGATGTGCAGTAGCTTCTCGAACGTTACCCAGCCGCGGCAGATTCAAATGATGATGATGATAACTAGTGAGATTATAACTGGTTAATTGACCGGTCGATGACATCCATGTTATGAAAAAGTTATAACACCTATAAATGACCCAAAGCGTTCCAAAAGCACGACCTAACATACATTTTGCAAGTTAAATATTAGGGTCAGCCAAGGAATATGATTCTAATAAACAATAAAATAAAAAGCCTCTATTTACTGACATTAATTTTGTTGACATTATTTTACCTTTCCACTACTTCGCACTTTTTAAATTTTGTGACTGTCTTGCCCTTCGGCAAAGGCCTCCTCCAGCCTTCTCCACTCGCTGTGATCTTGAGCAACCCTGCTCCAGGTGCATCCTGCCACTTGCCGTATATCGTCTTCCCATCTCTTTTGAGGCCTCCTCTTCTTTCTTTTTCTCTCTCTAGGGTACTGTTTGCTCCACTTGTCACCCGGATAATGTGTCCCTTTTAACCTTTGTGGAGATATCTTGAACATCAACGTTTCTCAACCGTCAAATTATGAATCTAGTTGACATTAAATCAATGAGATATGTTTATATATAACAGTAATCAGATCAGTATTAAATAAACTGAATAAAGGTGCGACCACACCGCTGCTCAAAATACGCTAACGCACCGTAAAACGCAGCAAAATTTATGAAGAATACGTGACGCATACGACACGTCAACGCATATACGCAGCGTTAAGCACCGGTGTGGTCGCTCCCTAAGTTTGTGGTTTTTAGGGGTCTTTACGTACTCGCAATTAACGATTCACACTCATTGATGATTTATCTGCTAAGGGTTGCCAGTGAGATTCACAGGTGGTAGTCGAATGACCATCAGCATATTTAGATACTTTGACTAACTAGGCAGCGACTGGATTACCTCGATGAAGGGAAAAGTTTTGCAGGAGAAACTTCTCTAGATAACTCTATACTTAGGTCCAAATACTACACTGTTTTGGCGAATAAAAATGCCGCCAGGAAACAAGAGGGGAATACTTTCCTATTACTTGACGGCAGCAGCAAAAGACAGTAGAGAAAAGAAAAGGACGTAAGTGCCATAAGATTTCAGTAACGATACCACCTTTTTAATAGGCACGGAACCCTTCGTTGTGCGTGGTCCGACACGGACTTGGCCGCTTTTTAAAACCACCAACCCTTTTAATCCAACATTCTAATGTTGGATTAAAAGGGTTGGTGGTTCTTCTCTAGAAGAACCAAGGGAACTAACACTAATTTAGTAGATATATTTGATACATTTTCATACAATACCGTGTTCGTATATTTTCCCACCACTATGCAAAGAAATAGGGTCACTCGCCCTCTCAACAAGTCATTTTTAATTATGGGCGTATACTTCAATCTTTCCATTAGTGACCCGTTAAACAATAATACAAATGGTCGACCATCCAACCTGTGTCTCACTTCCAAAAGACCATAATTCCCTATAAAATCTACAGCGACTTCCATCTTCATATTTACGCATCGCACAATGACAGCAAATGGCTCGGTCGTTGACCTGTTTTTTTTCTTTTTTGCAAATGGGACCAAGGAGTGGCAGGATGCGGCCTTTAAAAAAATGGGTCAAGAGAAATTTTCGAACGTCGACATTTGGATTTGGGTCAGTCGTTGGTGCAAATTGGACATGGGGTTATTGGTGTGATTATGAGCATTGGGACTTTTACGACGTTACAATAATATGTTTGGGCATATACTTGGGAATATGACATGTCTTTAGTATACTTCCTTTTTAACCCCCGACGCAAAGAGAGGGGTGTTATCAATTTAACGTATCTGTGTATCTGTCTATGGTATCGTAGCTCCCAAGCGGGTGGACCAATTTGAATGCGATTTTTTTATTCGAAATCTGATGTGATCCCGAGTGTTCTTAGCCATGTTTCATGAGAATCTGTTCATCCGTTTTTGAGATATTGGACTTTGAAATGAAAATGTCGGGGGTTTTCAACTTTTTTATGTTATCCATACAACGAGGTGGGGAGGAAACCAAATAACTTCAATTAGGTACCTATATTCGTTTTTTCATACCATACAAATTTTGGCTTGACCAGACCCCGTATCGTGGTCGGCCTTATCACGCGATAAGTGACAAGACAGAGCGTCCGTCACTGGCTGACACCGTTCGATAGAACAAGACGGACGCTATATCTTGTCATTTATCGCGTGATAAGCCCGACCATGATACGGGGCCAGTAGTGGATACAAAAAAAAACTGAGCCGAACCCATCTTACTCTACATGCCATTTTATGACACGCTGGTATTTTATTTCGATTTCTCTCGAGCACCTTGTATAACGATGAAATGACATATAACATGGAACATTTTATGGCATCATTGAGAATCATTCACAGTTGTGTTCTTGCGAATCCGATAAACATAACATAAATTCACTATTATTGAGGCAAATAAATTATTTTAAATATTACGACAAAACTAACTTCTATCCATAATCCTTTATCATATTTTTTTGTCATCTGACCCTTAATATACAATTTCCTGGAAACAGGGGTTGCCACCAAGTTAATTGCGCAACAATGCCCCCGCATGTGACAACCCTAGTGTTGATAAGCGGTAAGTGGAGCCAAGGCTAGCGAAGGACAATGTTCTGGGGATCTATGTGACTTAGCGTTGGATTGAAATCATATTTACAATTGTTGCGTGCGCTCGCTACAAGCTCAGGTGAACTTTTCATTAACAACATTGCTTTAGACTTCATTGTTAAATACAACAGTGTCATGTTATTTTTATTTTATATTAGGGTGTTTATTCATCAAATCGAATATTGCGAAAATATGTTACGTACATATTTCAACAAAACTGCATATTATTTTTATTTTTTAATGCCGGTGATTATACTTTGTTTAATCACCGGCATTAAATGCGGTGGTTGACTAAATACATCCATAATAATCCTATTTTTTGTCAGTAAGCAATGAAATGCGAAAAATATTTGTTTGGAAAGCGACGAAACGTGTCAACAAGTGCGGGCGATAAATGTAAATTTTATATCATAGCAATACGTCAAGTCAGATAGACCAAGTGGCGTTTGAACAGTGGCTCAATCTGGAACGCTCTTGAAAAATTATTTTGGCAACATTACCGAATGCTTACCGCCCCGCTTTCGCGCAATATAATACTACTGCGCAAATTTAATACAGACAGTAAACCAACATCGACGTGTAAGGATGACTAATTGCAAAGTTTTCGACATTCTTATACAAAAAAATACATTTAGATCTACCTAAACGTACTACTTACGGAATATTATATATATATTCGCACAGCCAAACTCTGGAATGAATTGTCGCCTGCGGTATTTCCGGACCGTTATAACCTTCAAGCCTTCAAGAAAAGAGCGTACTCCCATCTTAAAGGCCGGCAACGCACCTACAACTCCTCTGGTGTTGTAAGTGTCCATGGGCGTCGATTATCACTTACCATCAGGTGATTCGATTGCTCGTTTGCCTCGTATATAATAAAAATATATATATATATATATTACTCAATCGACCGGGTGACATTAGTAAGCCGTCGGTAAAGTACGTATATGGGTAAGGCCGTCAATTTTGCCACTTTTTTCAACCAAAAAATGTCATAGTTTGATTGTAAGGATTGAGTGTTGTAAGGGTTCATACAAATCGTGCAATTTAGTGTACTTCTACGTTACCGTAACATACAATTATCTATGTTAATTTTTGTTACTAAGTGCCAAAATATACCTCCTTGGTAATCAGACCCCCCCCCCCATTTTGAAATGACGTAATTACGTAATTTCAAGAAGATTTTGAAAGTTATTCCAGCTACATTTATCAGTAACCACAAATTAAGCACTAAAATTGAACAAATCATATCCTCGGATCCTTATACCAACATTACCAACTCACAACTACCTTTACAAAAATATACGCACAACTGAACTTAAGTCAAGAGAATAAGGGTCATAATGGTATAGATATTTGCAGTGTTAACGATACATAGGTCGGTTTAGTACTAGGGTGTGTGGTAACTAGTACACGGCGGGGGGTCTTTAGTCTGTCAATATCATGGACCCTGACACTCGGATGCGGGTCGCCACACACGCCTTTGGGGGGATGAAGTTGAAGTGGTTATTTTTGACAGGATATAATATATCTATAGCAACAATAATGAGGTAAAGTTAGCCACGAAAATTAGCCATATAACTATTATTAACTAGGCTAACTACTGGCCAAGAATTTGGTCCTCACCCATTTGACTTTGACTTTGAATCATATACACAACAGTTCCGGAGATTACCCCCAACATTTGTATGTAGTAGTTAGCCTAGTTAATAATAGTTATATGGCTAATTTTCGTGTCACAACGGAACTTTTTAAATTCTATCAATTAACTAGAACAAGAATATGGTCCTCACCCAAATACATTTAATGCAAACTAGTCATATTACAGTGAATGAGATGGAATATATCATGTATATTATGTGTAAATGTTATTTAAGATCTTGACAAAAATTGACATGTGAAACTACGTTTTATCAAGGAATAAATGAAAAAAATGAAGTTTGAATTAAGAATAGCAATTACATGTGGTGCCCTGCAAGGGCACGGCAACAGACTAATTTAAAACATAATTTTTATTTATACTACTACCTATACAAACTACTACTGACTACACACTACTGCTTTATTATTATATAAAGGTTCAACAGATTGTCACTTGTTCATTTAACAATGACAATCCGTAATCGGACATACTACTTTCACTTTCTGTATTATTAATGCATTTTTATAATTGTGTTACAAATAACACCATTTAATTATAATATTATCATTCATTGTGTACTAAATAACAAAAATATAACAAGAACAATATCAATCAAAATAGGGTATATCTCTAACTCTCTACTTCACTTTCTGTATTGAGATTTTGAATATTATTGAATTTTTATTTCTTTTTATTGACGATCGTGATAAGGATTATTATTATATTTTGACATTGTATGCGAAACTATTTTGTAATTTTTATCTCGAAAAAAATAAATCTAAGATAAAATAAGGCATATTTCTAGGTAGTTAGAATATTGTTTGACCCCAGGGCATCATCTTAGGTCGTCTCAATCGTTTATTGTCAAGTTCTTAAATTCGTCCCATTCTGTTTTCGTCACATATTTTCATTCGTCACTTTCGTGGGTCGTCTATTTGATCTTTGGTAATCTTTGTTGTTTGTCTTTTTCTTATTTTGTTTCTAGTCGCCTAAAACAAAACAAAAAACTAGTCAAATTGCGAATGGGACAAATATCGAACGAGATAAAGAGAGAATATGTCCAAAAAAGAACGAGATAAATTCCAAAAAAGAGAAAGAAGTTCTATGATCTTAGAATAATACCAAAAACGATAGGACAAATAACAAGTGAGTCTAAAAACAGCATAGGACTAACATCGAACATGCCGTGAACATGCCCAAAGAGGATGTTGACGAATACCGAAATCAGCCGAAATAAGAAAAAGATAACCAACAAAGATTAGCAAAGATGAAATAGACTACCCACGAAAGTAATGAATGAAGAATGGGTGACGAAAGCAGAACGGGACGAATTTAAGAACATGACAAAAACGATTGAGACGAGCGAGCACACCACTACAAACGTACATACCGTCCGTGGCGCTGCGTACCGGACCGGTACTCGTGAGGCCGCGCCGCCGCCGTCCGCCGCTGCTGGCCGTACCCGCCGCTCGCACTAAACTGCTGAGTGAAGCCCCGCTAACGAGGGCTATTCGCAATATCAATAAAGTCTCCATAGAATTAGACATATTTACGTGCTCCCTGAATGATCTCGCTAAGGCCATAATGTCATTATTGAGTTAAGTACACAACGTACCTAAATTGGAATAATGTAATTAAGTATTGATGTTCTTTGTGCCATTTTTATCGCTTGTCTGTCGCATTAGGGCCATCACCTTTAGGCATGGCATATCCTGTAATGATAGATTTAAGTTGTTGTATTCAATAAATAAATAAATAAATACCAGACATAGATCCAAGCAAGGCCATATTTTCGTACGAGTACATACCGCATTCTTCTGTAGCTACACACTTTCGTTGTTTTACTCTCGTACCCACCACGACCACGAGCGCAGCTCGCAGCGCCCACCTAGCGCGTTCCTGGCACTCAGTGTTATGAGAATTTCTCAATTCTCAGAAACAGGATAGAGAATTATAATTGCGTATAAGTCAGGATGCAGTTTCTAGAACAAGCCACACAACAATACAAGCCGATGGCGATGCCTATGCCAAATTAAAATTAAAGTACAACATGCTTATCACGCGCGCGTCTCAAGGCCTTATGCGTTTTTGACCAGACGCGGGCCAGACGGCGGCAACGATATATAATTTATATGCTGGACGGTTCATCGAGGACACCATGTCTATTAGACACGTGGAAAGACATCGCGGAAAAGTTGCTTTGCAAATAAAGGGACTTACAATTACAGATACCAAATTTTTTAAGGGGATCATTACGGAATTTTTCGTATGAGCGTTAGGACAACGTAACTGTAGTTTCCCCAATAAAATACATTTAGATCTAGGGACCCAGCGTACATACGAAACGTTACACAATCGACCAGCAGGTTGCTGCGCTCTGCTACAAATCGAAGAAAGGTAACTAAGTACTAAGTTAATTTTCGCTAATTTTCGTTGTTTCAAAACGTTGATGTAACCTGACCCCGTATCACGGTCGGTCTTATCACGCGATAAGTGACAAGATATAGCGTCCGTCACTGGCTGACACCGTTCGATAGTACGAGATGATGCTCTTATCTTGTCACTTATCGCGTGATAAGGCCGACCATGATACGGGGTCTAGGCCGAGATTCGATCCGCGATATTTGCAGAAGGTTACATAACCCCACTTTGATGTCTTTCATGCTGTTTTTGGAAGACAGACATAAAAGTGGGGACACCTTTCTGTCAATATCATGGCAAAGTACCTAAACATGTTATAAGTACATCCTTTACGGACTTTCTCATTCGTTACTGCAAAAACGATGCAAAGTTGAATTCTATCATAACAATTAATTCGTTATCTTTAGTTTGGTTAAGTTATATTATTATTATTAGTACCATCAATCATTGTGACAGACAGATGTACGGTTAGTAAGGACGGACAGACAGACAGATAGATAAGGGTAATTGATTGTATCGTTTGTTATTATTTCAATAATCAATTTGTTGTTAAGCTGCGGGTATGTTTGCTGTCGTCTATTGTGCACGTTGACGAGACAATGTCTCGCAAGATAGATGTTCTAAAATAGGCGAGGGCAGACCATGCAGATACCGACTGTTATATCATTTGTAGGCGTTTCTGGGCAACCATTCTTGTCAATATAATCAACACTTACCCGTCGCTTGCCAATTATTTTTTGTCCCACGAGCCGTGGAAACAACGGGGAGTCGGAGTTCCGAGGCGAGGACCTTTTTATGGGAGGGGCGGCGGCTTTTTACGAATAACTGACCCTCGCCCTGGGTCATTCCTGAAGCAAAGGTTGTCCATCCCGTTTCAACGTGGTCTGCTGGGCACTTTTGCTTCTGGGGGTGGCGCGGGGAGCTTTTAGATTAAGTTATTATTTTATTTTGTAAGTTTGTTAACCTTTCATTTTAAGTATTTGACTTAAGTTCGTAAGTCCCCTGGATGGGGCAGAGAGCGTCCACAATGCGTCGCCAACCCGATCGGTCTTGAGAATCACGCTTCCCTTCTTTATGGCTTTCGCTTCTGCAATGATTGTCCGCCGCCATTATAGGTAATTAGTTAAGGGCCCTTCGGGGCCCAACTTGGAAAGATAGTAGCTTGATATTTTCCGAGTATTTAAGAAAGTTTTGTTAGTTGGTTATGTCGACACAGTTTTCATCATCATCATATCAGCCGAGAGACGTACTTTGCTGGACATAGGCCTCCCCAATGATTGCCGCAATGCGGCCACCCGCATCCAGCGGACTCCCGCGACCTTTACCAGGTCATCAGCCCACCTTCTTGGGGGCCTACCCACGCCGCGCCTTCCGGTACGTGGTTGCCAGTCGAGATCCTTCCCGCCCCAACGGCCATCGGTTCTAGTTGCAATGATTGACTTAACCGTGTTATTGTGGCGTGTGTACAAACAAAACATTAATTTCTGTATTAGCTTTCAGCTTTTTGTACAGAGAAACATTAAAAACTTTTTTTTACAATTCAAATTGTAGTCTTGAATTCATGAGCTGGATAGGTATCGAATTATTATTTAATTGGCATTTAATGCAATAATGCACTGCGACTGCAGGTCAGAGGTCAATGCAATACTATTTAGGCAGACGCCGACACTAGTCTCGTGGCTTCACACGGGCGTTGGATCGTCAATATATTATTGACAGCGACAGTTGTGTCACTTACAGTTAGAAAGAAAAAAAGAAAAGAAAAAGACATTTTATTCACTACACAAAGGACACACTGAGACAAACTCCCTTTGTCATCAGACATAGATTACAATTGACAGTTACAAAATCATTAAACGAGCGAGCGAAGCGAACCAAGATATCCATTTCAGCTTGGACGAATAATCTTTCGTGTGTCCGGGTGTCCAGGTGTCCGCGTGTTCTTCTCTACAGGTCGCATTTCTCAGCCGATTCTTGTAAAATTTTGTGAGCAGGTTCGTTAAATTTGTTTATTCAGGTTTTGGATGTTTTCAAAATATTGATTTAAAAAAACACACGCATTCTACAGCTCACAGAGACAGTTGTATTTTATCGACTTGTGCTCGACACAAAAGTTCAACAACCTGGCAACCGCACTGTCTTCGAAGATCTATATGTAGGTAATATTAAATATATATATATATATTATGTGGGCGGGGCACATAGCACGTAGAACCGATGGCCGTTGGGGCGGAAAGGTTCTCAAGTGGCTACCACGTACCGGAAGGCGCAGCGTGGGTAGGCCCCCCACAAGGTGGACTGATGACCTGGTAAAGGTCGCGGGAGTCCGCTGGATGCGGGTGGCGCAGGACCGGTCATTGTGGCACTCTTTGGGGGAGGCCTATGTCCAGCAGTGGACGTCTTTCGGCTGATATGATGATATCAGCCGATATATTATATTTCGGAACAATCTTACACTAATCCACCTAGTCCCAAACTAAGCAAAGTTTGTACTATGGGTACTAGACGACGATATACATACTTATGTAGATAAATAAATACTTAAATAGATAGAAGACATCCATGACTCGAGAACAAATATTCGAACTCATCACATAAATAAATGCCCATACCGGGATTCGAACCCGGGACCTCCAGCTTCGTAGGCAGGGTCACTGCCAACAGTACCAACTAGGCTACAGAGGTCGTCTGAGGAGAATATAATATAATTCTATCAGACGACCTTAATGTTTGAATTGAGACTTCTTACACCAAACTTACTTAAATCACATACTTTTTACTATGGAGCTCCCAACTCAACATTTCATAACTGTTGAGACAACTAAAATGAAATTGACCAATCACATGGCGCCTTTACTGAACTATAATGTATTTGACCAATAGGACGCCGTCATGAGAAACTCAAAAGGTAATAGAGATCAACACACAAAAAAGAAAAAACCGTTGGTTGCACTTCGTTTTCAATAGATACCAAGTTTGTTTAATTAGTTCAGTTGACTCGTAGAAAAAGTATTATATACAATAGTTATATAATTAGCTTTTTAAGTCTCGTACCTTAATTAGGCCACTCAGCAAGCTTCGTGGCCTAAATCTGGTACTCGACTGAAAAAATACTATTATTGCACACCAGGTATATACAGTTGATATAAATAAATCACGGCTCTAAATACACTGATTTGCCATAAGTACGATAAATAAATCCACGATAGACAAATAATTCTTAAGTAGCACATATTTTATTTTTTAACTTAATTAATATAGCCGAAAAAGTATTTAATTTAATTACAATTTAAAAAAGCATAAATCCAACATTAATCTAAGCTTAGCGCTAAATAATCGGAACAAACTATATTTGTTCTAATTACACGTTTTCATCTTCTCTATAAGGAGTACTAGGTAACTGACCACCACTTTATTTGCATTGCAATAAGGTTCTATATAAATACAGGATAGTCAGTAAACTGTGTTGGCGATTGTACATACGACTACACAGAGATCGACACGGCTAAAGGTAACAAAATATCTATATACGACTGCCTGCCACTTTGCCTGACCTAAATAAAAAACCGGCCAAGTGCGAGTCGGACTCGCGCACGAACGGTTCCGTACCATTATCTATAAAAACAGCGAAAAAAACGCGTTTGTTGTATGGAAGCCCCCCTTAAATATTTATTTTATTTGTTTTTAGTATTTGTTGTTATAGCGGCAACAGAAATACTTGATTGTGAAAATTTCAACTGTCTAGTCGCGGTCTTGACTCTGGCGCTGTCTAGCCTGGTGAGTCTGTCAGACGGACAGACAGCGAAGTCTTAGTGATAGGGTCCCGTTTTTACCCTTTGGGTACGGAACTCTAAAAAGTAATCTAGATCATCCCTTCTTTACTGATAACTGGAAAAATCGAAAAAACTTAATGTTTAATGCCTCTTGACATTCATTTTTGCTACGAGATTTCCGCTCCCTGGCTTATGACAAACCTTGTTACAAGATCTGTAATCGAATTTAAACGTTCGTGAGACATGTTGAAATAATGCTAATTATACGGTTCAACTAACGTATTAAATATCACTAATGCAGGGCGACATGGGCAAGATTTGTAAGGTCACTAGCAGTCAAAAGAAATCTCGAATAAAGTCCCAGAACGGTCGTAAACAAAGTAAAACTAAATAAAAAAACAAATCAAGGTAGCCTCAGTTTTACAGCGAAGTACGGTGCGAAAATAACAGCAAGCTGTAAAACAATTCTTGGAACCCTTTTACGATTCGCGACTGTCATTACGGACACGTGTTGGGCCGCTTGTTTATACATGTTGTAGTCAAATGTTGAAGTCTGAAATGGTAGGTTGTGTC
This sequence comes from Epinotia bilunana, assembly GCA_947049275.1. Taxonomy (NCBI): domain Eukaryota; kingdom Metazoa; phylum Arthropoda; class Insecta; order Lepidoptera; family Tortricidae; genus Epinotia; species Epinotia bilunana. Next base: position 6,508,660 of record OX346275.1, on the reverse strand, counting down.
TCAAGGGAGCTAAATTGTATATTTACGGCGAGGGGGCTTTATTGAAACTTGAGCGTAACGAGAGATTCAAGTGTTTACGCCCAACATGGAAATCATTTGGCTACAGAGTGGCACATACTGCTTCTCACTCCTGAGGAAAATTTAAATCCCTCATTTGAGTGCAACAATCTCATTTTTCTGAATAGCGGGTGTGAAAACATCATTACCATCGTGTTGTCTTTAACGTAACCGGACGGTACGCGTAAAGAGCGTGGCGTCCCATTTGAGGCCATGAAACGCTACATGTGCTACGCCGTAGCACGTAGCAGCATTTTTGCGCTTTGTAGCGGAAAACGCTCGCAGACGCGACTCAGATGTAAGTCATTGGCCTTGAATTGGTCACATTCACTGCCAAGAATCGCTACCCTCGTAAACGATCCCGCGGTTTTCCCATTAAGTAGCGTTTGTTTGAATGAGCTTAAGTCACGCTGCTGCGTATTTTAAGCACCGAAGTGATTGTAGTCACGCCACTGCACTTTTGAGCACAACTGACGCCGTGTCGAGACTCGGTCATGACCCGAACAAACATTTGGGCTTTAAAGCCCAAATCTCTCGCAAACGAATAACTAATTTGAAAAATCGTTGTACCCATAATATTTAGAGAAAGCTTATTAAAGCTTATTAACAAGCTATTATACTATACCCCACACTATGGGTTTAACGAGAAAAAAAAAAACATCCCCACTTTAGGTATAGGGGGCACCCCAAAAAAATGTTTTTTCAAGATTGTATTCTTCTGTTTTGTCGGCGTGAGTGATTGATTGATTGACCCATGCCGAATTACAGTTTTCTAGTTGTAATGGTTACTGAGCTAAGCCGAAGACGGACGGACAGACGGACGGACGGACGGACAGCCACACGGACATGGCGAAACTATAAGGGTACCTTGTTGACTACGGAACCCTAAAAGCAATAAAGGCATGTAGATTTATTTATTTAATTATAAGAAACTAGCTGATGCCCGCGGCTTCGCCCGCGTGATTATAGGAAAATGTAACATATTAAATTTTCCCGTGGGAATTAGATGTTTTCCCGCTGAAAAAAGTAGCCTATGTCACTCTCCAGCTTCTAAACTATCTCCATACAATAAATCACATCAAATACGACGCTGCGTTGCGACGTGAAAGGTGGACAAACATACACACTTTCGCATTTATAATATTAGTAAGGATGTAATATTACACCAAATGGCGAAGTGTTACAAAGATTCGATACTAAAGCTAATTACTTATTAATATCTAAATAGAACTATAGGGTCCGTCTACAGGATAGTCTCTAGTTGTGAATTGTGGAGTGTTCGTATAGCCACGTCAGCGCATTCTGTTTCTCTAACTATATAGCAACATTAAAACAGTTGTACGTATTGCACGTAGAATTATTGTGTATATATAGAGCTATTTATGTACGTGCATTAATATAATTATTTTGATTTTTGTCTTATTATAATCTCTGCACCGCCTACTACATAATCTAGTTTTATCTCTTTCTCCGATACTACGATAATTTAGGTATTTTATATTATAACTCGCGTATTTACACCCGGAAATCACAAACGAGGTGATGGTGAAGTGGAAATGATGATGAAGACCACAGATGTCTCCTGGAACTCCCCAATGATGTACTGAAAACTAAAAAAGTACCTACGTCACAGATTCTGATATAATTCCGTTGAAATAGCAACTAATGAAGTGCCAAAGGGTTCAGAATCACCTTTCTTGATGAACCTATGGAACTCCTCAGATACAGTGATTTGGTTTCTTTCTGTAATAATCAATATTCATGTGGTAAAGTGGCTTAGCGGAGTACTGAATTGAAGTCGGTTAAAACTTTTTTTAAGTATTTTTTTTTTACTATAATTGAAGTTTCATCATTATTCGAGCGTTTCAACCGCCTCACTTTCGTGGACATATTTTTGAAAAATTGGGCGTAGATTTTGATGCTGTTTTCGGATACTTGCCAGATGTCCGGTAAACCAGAAACGAAATCGAAATCTTCAGCCATTTCTACAAGAATGTGACCACGAAAGTGATTCGGAATTCGGAACAAACGCTTTGGTCAGCTTGTTTTGGAGTATAATGAGACAATGATATGTTCGCCAGAGCTCCCGAGGATGCGTTGTGTTTTGAGCGAGGGAATTTGTTCCTTCAGCTGTCAACACGGCGAATCCTCAAACATATCAAGGGTCGGCAACGCCCATGTTACTCCTTTGGAGGTGCGTGCGTCTATAGGCTGCGGTGTCCGCTTACCATCAGGCGGGCCGTACGCTTGTTTGCCACCGTCGTTGTATGAAAAAAAAATATTTTAGGTGAGATACTGCAGAACAAATAATATCAGCCTGTTTTTACTAACTTTTACTTCATCTAAATATAATATAAAGCTGACATTTATTATTTCCTCTGACTCGGTTTACGCTTTCAGTAAACTTCACACGTCACATTAACTGTCTGAAAAAATGTAGTTTTGAACGAGCGAGCGAGGCGAGCGAAAATTCTGCTTGGGCCAAAATTCTTTCGTATGCCCGTCGCCGTCTGTCCGGCTGTTTCTGAACCGAGTCTCGAGAAACTTTGTGAGCAGGTTCAATAATTATATAGATTTTTTGGTCGATTCTCTGTTTTTAAACAAGACAGGATTGCTTGCGTGTTTTAGTTACAGCTCACAGCGCCACCTAGTGATATAAATAAATAACAGAAGTTAATGATTTAAATTGTATACATAGGTTAAACATTTTAGTAATAAGCTACTACCTAATACAAAATGGAAACTTAAATTCCGAAATAAATGATTATTTAATTTAATACAAACTAGCTGACCTCGCCAACTTCTTATCGCCTTACAAAATGTGTCAGTAATTGAAATTATACATACGTAAGTACATTTCTTTTTCGTTCTTTTCTTTACATATTTTAATAGTTATTCCAGTATTCGGAGCGAAAACAAATACAAGAAATCTAAAATCATAAAAATCGATACCGCTGCTCTTCTACATATATTAATATTATAAAGAGGAACAGTCTGTGAGATTGTAGCTTTGTAAGTTTATAAGTTTGTATGGAATGAATGGGTAATCCCCGGAACCAGTTGACCGATTTCTGAAGAATGGACTTTCGGGATGTGCGTAGACAATTTGCCTTACATTGCTGGGCTTTCAAGCAAAGATGAGAGAAGATTCCCGGTTCATCATCATCATATCAGCCGAGAGACGCTCACTGCTGGACATAGGCCTCTCCCGCAAAGAGTGCCACAATGACCGGTCCTGCGCCACCCGCATCCAGCGGACTCCTGCGACCTTTACCAGGGCATCAGTCCACCTTGTGCGGGGAGGGTGGGCACGCTGCGCCTGCCGGTACGGAGACCATAGGTTTACCGGTCTGTGGTCGAGAGCCATTCCACCCCGGCGGTCTTCGATTTTACGTGCAATGCGCCCCCACCCACTGCCACTCAAGTTTAATGCTGCGGATAGCCTCATTCCTGATGCGATCACGCAGAGAACCACCAAGCATAGCCCTCTCCATTTCCGGTTCGATAATTGACAATCATCAGCCTACGTCCGACTGCAGTGTCATGGATCCCCACGCTGACCCAGTGCGGGTTGGGGACTAGAATTTCTCCGTCGGTGTATTGAGGTTTGCTCACGAGATTGTCGTTCATCGAAAAGCAATGAGTTTTCCGGAATTTATGTGGGGCATTATTATTCCGAAAACATATTGATATGGGCCAGGATTCGAACTCACGACCTCCGTTTGACAAATCATGGTTACTTTGTGAATTTCACCACCCCCTTTCTTCCCGTGGGTGTCGGAAAAGTCGAATCGTTATCAATCTATCACTTCGATATAACGTTTTGTCGATCTTTTATACCCACGCTTCCTTCTAAGCCAGACTACCTAAAAGTCTAGACCTTGACTTCAAGTCCGTTGACTTTTCAATTAGTACCCCAAATGCATTAGGTGCATACTCCCTCGGTTCAGAAAGCGCTTAAGTGCCTAAAGATTTCAGCTAAGATACGCCCTTTTGTAAACAACGTTGTGGATATGCGAATGCGTGTCACGTATAGTCTAGACGAACTAGCGTTGTATGCAAATAAACATTGTCATTCAAATTTTCGGTGATACTATCCGGAGGTGATAAGAGCTTAAGGGGAAGCCAAGTTTATTCTTCTGTTTTTTTGTAAATGGTGACTCAAAAGGTAAACAGGGTCATCGGGGTCGTGAGTTTCTACGTGGAGGGGGCCATAGCTCTCGTCTAATGGCGGGGTCCCACGGCCCGTGCTATCACAGGCCAAGCCGGATCGTGCCACGCTTGGGGATGACTGTGCCCGTGTCTAAGCCGGGGTCCTACGGACAACCCTCCCACAGGTCAGATCGCGTCAGGCCATGGGAACCGTCGCGTCTGGTCTGGCGCGATCTGACCTGTGAGAAAGCAGGCCGTAGGACCCTTGCCGCAACAGGCGCTGTCACGCCGCACCGCGCCGCGCCTTTAACTTACCGGTTCCCGATGGATAGGACGAGTGACGATAGGCCACCCCAAGCCTCATCGGAAGCGACGGTTCCCACTCGGCCTGTTGGTCTGGCCTGGCGCGGTCTGACCTGTGAGAAATCAGGCCGTGAGGCCCCGGCATAAGGATGGCGACGAAGATAATGATGAGATTTAGGAATGGCTAGTTATAGGACTGCTTGAGGCGTGAGATCTTAGAGTCCTCCGCATGTGAGCGGAGATGGTGGCCGACGCCGGCGCAGTGTGAAATCTGAAGATAATTTTGATTTAATGTACTTAAAATAAAAATATTTTTTATAAAGATATTTATTTTAGAAAAAAAAAACATTACATTAATAACAATTAAGTTACATAAAAAAAAGAAATTAAATTGTAAGAAAAACAAGTAAAAATTTTAAAAAGGGCGGCATTGGGGCAGTCTCAGCAGTGTGCTGCAACCTCGCCACCGCGGCGCGGCGTCCCCATTCACTCATCTTATCTCCAGACCCCGTAGCATGGACGGCCTTATCTTACGTTAAGTGACAAGATAGAGCGTCCGTCACTGGCTGACACCGTTCAACAGGACGAGACGGACGCTCTATCTTGTCACTAATCGCGTGATAAGGCCGACCATGATAACTATTTTGTTGTTTATAAGAAGCGAAAACATTGCTTGGAACTTTCTCTATAAATAGAATAGAATAAATTATTGTAACACCAATTTTGTTATTTAAGTACCTACTTAAGTTTATATTAATTTCAACTAAATTTCTTGGGCTCAGTTTCCAAAGAAATCTAGGAGGATGATTAATTTAATCTAAATATTAATATAAACTAAATCAAGCATTCCTGGCCTAACTCCGACCAATCATAAATAGTGAAAGTTACAAGCATTGAACCTAGAACCCTGGTCAATATCCCATCCCACATCCTTTAAACTATACAGGAGTCCGAATCTTGTAAATTTAAACATACTGATTTAATAAATTAAAAAAAATATATCGCACAAATACCTATTGCTATGTGATTCATTCAGGAATGTTTAGTAGTATTCATGTGGTGTAACGTTGGCCCAGTAAACCAGAGGTACTGGGCTGGACTCATGATATCTTCCGCCAATTACCGCATTTTTGTTTTTTATGCAATTTTAAGCAACGATAATTAGAACCCGTAATAAAGCAGACATGCCCTTAACACTTCAGTCTAGACTTAAGCAAACAATTGCATACCGAATGCGCCTAGCCATTGTCTGGCATCTATTTAGCAGGCCAAGCATAGCTGCCTAATTCGATTGCATAATGAGTACACTCCGTTCACAAAATGTGACCGCTTTTCAAGCCTCTATTAAGAACTTCGAACACATCCTTCATGCCTACTCTTGATAGTGCACCTGGGTGAACCATGATTATTTTTAACCCCATACTTACCTTCACCGCTTAACCACAATAATGAATAGTACCTAAAGGTACAGAAGGTTTTCTCTCTCTAACAAGCAATATTATAATTTAACTCTTACAACATAAATAAATTAGAATTAATTAAATTTAATCTAATATTAACCTTTTGACGTTTAATGTATTTGTGCATTATAAATAAATGAGTATGAGTATGATTATGAGTATGAGTATTATAACGGTTGTAGCTTTGAGATATCTGAATGGGATTTTCGTCACTATGCATTTTTTGCCTTCTTTCTTTTGGAGTTATAATATTTTTTGAGTCTACACACCTATTATACCTTGGCCTCTTTATAGGTCAACCGATTAACTCAGTCCCCGCGTGGGTGGGTATGACGATAACGGGGTGACGTGCGGGAAGCAAAGCGCGTGTGTGTGTGACTTTTATAAGAACATAGTTTAAGGCCTGAAAGTATAAGCCGTAATGAACGTAAATTGGTATCTCAAGTTAAAAAGTGCGAGTCGGACTCGCAAACCGAGGGTTCTGTACAAACCTGTAATAAATTTAAAATAATTAATAGTTATTTGTTATACAAGGGTGCAAAGTTGTATTTTACCCGCGAGTGTGGAATTGAAACACGAGCAAGCGAAAGGATTCTATAGTTGAAACTGTTCACCTCACTGTAGCGAGGAAAGTGCCAGATGCAAAACAACTTTATTTAATTTAAATACCTAATAATATTTTTTTTAATTTTTCTAACAGTACCTAATAATAATGTTAAGTAATATCAAGCAGAATTTTGGTCAAGTGCGAGTCGGATTTTAGTTTTCCCATACATTTTGAGACCTAGCGCCTGACGAAGGCAACAAGCACTTTTTAAAAGTTCTTAAATATTTATTTTATTCTGTTTTTTAGTATTTGTTGTTATAGCGGCAACAGAAATACATAATCTGTGATTTTTTTGTATTATGATCGTTGTACGTTTTGTTATCCATCAAAAGCTACTTAAACACGCTCCAAGGTCAAATTACTTTCCCCACTAGTGAATAAAATGCGTTTTTGCCCAAAGGTTTTAAAGGATAAAAGGCGACTTTCCGAGGCAGTGAGGGGAAAAATATTTGTATTATATAACGTACTTAACTAAAAATTTACGGTTTTTTTTTTAATTCTCCTTTAACTCAATGACATTGTAACAGTTTTTCGATCAGGTCACGTGACCGTAAAACGGTCTCGTATCATACGTCTTACGAATCTTACGGTCACGTGACCTGTGGCGAGTTTAACAATTTTTCCCCATCACAAAACGTGCACAGCGCCGCTAAAGAAGTTTTCACTTCAAAAACGGTGTTTTAGGGTTCCGCAGTCATTTTGTTTTATAATAGGGGAAAATCTTACACAAATAGACCTAGTCCCATAGTAAGCTCAATATAAGGCTTGTGCTATGGGTACAAGACAATAATATACTATACTAATTAAATACCTAAATACATAGAAAACATCCAAAACTCAGAAAACAATGTTCATGCTCATCACACAAATATTGGTCCTTACCGGGATTCGAACCCGGGACCGTCAGCTTCTTCGGTAACAAATCTAATAACTGACAGTAACATTTGAAACTAGCTCTGCCTCTCTGAAATGTCAAATAATTGTCAGAAGTACATGTTGCTAGAGATTTATTTCAACATTAATAACGTTCCATAAGAATTTGTTATATTTTTTCGATAAAACGCTTCACAGCACTTAAAATGTATATTTTAATGCATGTCACACGCTGTAGTACCATCAGCATCAAAAGTAACTGCGTAACGAAGACGTCAATAGTCTTTATTAAAAGGGAATAAGAGCTTTTGACGTGTTCGATTGCGCAGCTACTTTTGATGCTTACTGTACCTGCACCGATTTTTCAAAATTTGTGTAGGAATGTAATGATAGTAAATGTTACTAAATAGAAGCGTTTGAATGCGCTTTTAAAGTTCTTTCATTTGATACCCCTGAAAAACTGGGTCCCAAAATGATACACTGCTTCATACTCATTCACCGATACGATTTATTCAGCTAATACAGTACATATTCAAATAATTACCACGCTGGCGTCATTCTTCTAGAAAAAATCTTAATAGCGTGTTTCAGGATTATTCCTATACGTAACAGCGACATCTAGTGGCCTCCTTGGCTAAACTATACAATCTCAGGTAAACAAACTAAACAGACTGAGTTCGTCAATTTTTAGCCCCCTCATATCCTCTATTTTTCATTGAATATATAAATATATGTTTTTTTTGTCCTTTTCCAAACATTTGCGTTAGGCACGTTAACAACTATTCCAATTGATAGCACAAGTAGTTCCTGAAAGACGGACAGACGGACGAAGTCGCACCATATGGGTTCCTTTTTTACCTTTTTGGAGTGGGATTTGAAAATACGACCTCGACAATAGAGACGTGTTCAGATATTTGTGAGCACTTTGGCCGCTCCGATATATCTGATGGGGACTGTACATAAATATTGAAAGCGGTGATGCTGGCGGAGGTAAGTGGCGGCCGTGCCTTGCTCTAACTAAACCAACTGAGCTACGGTAGGCTGTGTATTGGTTGGAGTTTTTAGGGTTCCGTAGCCAGATGGCAAAAAACGGAACTCTTATGAATTCGTCATGTCTGTCTGTCCTTCCGTATGTCACAGCCACTTTTTTCCGAAACTCTAAGAACTATAATCTTGAAACTTTGTAGACCGCATTAAGATTTTCACACAAGAATAAATTTTGGGAGTTCCCCATACATAGAACTGCTTCAAAAAATGTTTTTCATCAAACCCATATACGTGTTGGGTATCTATTGATAGGTCTTCAAAAATGATATTGAGGTTTGCGCGAGAGATGCTTCCAAAGTGGTAGAATGTGTGTAACTTCTAAAATAAGAGAATTATAAAACTAAAAAATATATATGATGTCCATGCAAACTTCCACCGAAAATTGGTTTGAACGAGATCAAGTAAGTAGTTTTTTTTAATACGTCATCAGTCGTAAAACCGCAATTTTCCTTTCATTCAACGGATAATGGTGCGCAATTCTTTGTGCGCGAGTCCGACTCGCACTTGGCCGGTTTTTATTATTTCATTGCATGTTTGAGAAAAGCACTGTACGTAGCTCGGGGCGAGTATGGACGACGACCATAGACGGTAGTCTATGGTTTCACGTGGGGTCGAAATATAGAATAAAATGTTACTGTAATTATTAGAGCTTTATTTATCTATTTTGTAACTAAGTTTACATACACTAGCTTATTCATATATTGTTAACTCTAAAACAATCTTGCATTTTAACATTAAATATTTTAATTATGACACGAACTGAAAATCTTTCTTTTCAAGCATTTTTCAACGTATTTATATTAAATTATTTACATCATATAACCTCAACCATGTCAACGCCAAGAACGTCTAAAGATGTCGCGCGTTTTCGTGTCCATTGCTTTAAGTACATGGCGTATAGTTTGTTTCAGTTAAAATGCTAAAAAAGTAATTAAAACAAACCATTACGGACATCTATTGTATAATTTTTTGGTTTCGTCATTCCACGGATAAAGCCTCCACCACAGGTTTCGTCAGTAAAATATAGATACAACACACACTCCGCAACATGCATCGTCAACTAAAACTTATAATACATAACCCAGATCCAACCTTATCGTCCCGCGTGATATTATATAATTGTGTTGTATAATTGTTAACTTCAAGTCCGCAGTCCCAGTGCGCATAAGCTATTTGCGGAAATTGCCAAAGTCTGGTTGATGTAACTGGTGATCGAAGAGCTGGCGGCTTTCTCGCGCAAAGCATCAGCATTGCAATTCAACGAGCAAATGCCGCCAGCATCCACTCCACGGTACATTTCCTCAGGGGCCTTTTTAGATTTAACTTAGTTTTTATTTAATTTCGGATGATGTTAATTATCATCTTCTATATTTTAGAAGATAAATATGTTAAACTTAAACAATAGAACAAACAGTAGCTACTTACACGTGCCACACTTCGTTCAGTTTTATGACATCTCTTTGTTATTTTTCCTTTTATATGTAGCAACAAAAGAAGTTATACAATCCCATGTTAAGTGCGTATTCGTAACTTTAACTGAAACAAACTATACGCCAAATTGTATTTGCTGTTTTTTTTATATTGGCTTGTGTCATTTTTCATCGCAATGGCCATGACAGGACTACGATAAAAAAGACGTATAAGTTAAACTAACAATTAGTCACTAAATTTTTGTACAAAAAGACAATTTACAAGAAAGTAGACCAATAGACGACGTTCAGGATGAAGAAAGAGAAAGGAAAGAAGAAGCGAGAGAACCGATCGATGTATACGGCCGTCTCCCTCCCGTTGCAGGAGGTATCGTATTGCGGGATGGAGGCAGATGTACTGGCACGAGGGTCCACGGAGTTCGGGAATATGTGCTGGAAAGTAAAAAATTAATTAAAAAAAACAACGAAAAACCTTGCTGTATAGTCAGGCCTTGGCAGTGCATTTAAATATATTTTTTGCCACTTATTGGAATAGATTTCTAGAATTATTTTTAATAAAGGTTTGTATGGGGCACTTTGCCCTTTTGTTTCAGAAGGCGCTTGGCACGATTGTTCTGTTGTTGTTAAAATTACAACAATCAACCCTGTTGGACCGCGGTACAAACGACAACACTGTTAACTGACCATCCTGTGTTTATATAGAACCTTATTACAATGCACTTAAGGTGCACCGATGGTTAGTTCGCTGTGTTGTCGATAGTACCAACTCCAACCTATTCCAGAGTTGGCGTTGGCTTTGTTATGAGGGACAGCTGCTGGAGGAGTCGCGGAAGAGTGCGCAAGCGTTGCCGTGACTCCGCCAAAGGGCAGGGCGTCGTACTTCGTGGGGGGTTTTAAGTAGACGCTATTCCGGACGGTTCCCGGGAGTCTGTCATACCCGTCCTGGTTCCCCAGCCAGGCGTGACGCGTAAAAGCATTTTCCAACGAAAAAAAGTAAGGGTTTAACGTTTTGCCCTGAATGCACATTCTTGTTTTGTTGTTGTGTTTTATTTCGTGTTCAATAAACAATTTACAAAAGTACACACTAACTCCCTTATTCATAAAACTTAAAATGCCTCCGCTAAATAAAATGTGCTCTGTCCCTTTCTGACGAACACAAAAAACGTGACAGATAAAGACAAACGAATTTTAACGCCATTTTAGTTAAAATAGGTAGAACGTTTATGAATACGGCCGTTACAGTCTACGTAAGATTATGCCCATAGCTACTAAGCCGATTTTAGTGCGCTTTTCGAGTGATTGGGTGATAATTTATGTACTGCTAGCTTCCGCCCGCGACTTCGTCTGCGTGGAACCGGGATAGAAATTATTCTATATTTTAATCCAGGCAATAAGCAATCTTTGTGTAAAATTTCATCCAAATCGGTTAAGCCGTTTAAGCGTGATTGGGTAACAAACATCTAAACATCCAAACTTTCACATTTATAATATTAGTAGGATAGGGGATTTATCTTTTGATACAGTTATTAGCCGACGACGACGGACGAAACGGTTACAAATAAACGGAAATGATATAAGATAGGCATTATGATTTAGTACCTATAGGGCAGTATAACAAAGAAAGTCTCTGATCGCAGATCGTTGACACCCGAGCCAAAGGCAAATAAAAATGCAATCTATGGTTTTCTTTATATCCGCCTGTGGTGAGCAGAAAAAATTACGCATCAGAGAGGGTAGAATTGCCAATTAGGTGTTGAAAAATACCATGAAAAAACCACATGGTTTGTTGTGATTTCCAAAACCTACCTTAAAGGCATCCAAGTCCCTAGACAGATCCTCATCAGAATACCCCTTCATGGCCTTCGTAGCCACCGGGCCCATGTAGTTGTTTACCACCGCGAACTCGAACAGTGAGAGGAACACGAAAACAGAGCAGGACGACATCCACACGTCGATGGCTTTCACGTACGAGACGGGCGGCAGGTTTTGTTGCGATTGGGTGTTCTGAGTAGCTGTAAGAACTCATCACATAAATATTTACCCTTACCAGGATTCGAACTGAGGACCGTTAACTACGTGAGCAGGGTCACTGCCCAGTAGGCTATAATGGTCGTCAAAAACTTGTGAGATCATTCTCAAAATAACTTATTTGGTACGCTTATTCTTTAGGTTGTTTTACGATGATTTAGCCCGATAGGCACGAAGTATCTCACTGGGTATTCCTTAAAATTCAGAAATGCACCTTCCGCGATGCAGTTTTACGGTCGATTTCAGCCCACATCGTTTTTAGTATTCCGTACCAAAATTGGTCCAACGGAACACTTAAATGCGATCACTTGGAGGCTGTCCGTCTGTCACAGCCAGTTTTCTCGAAGACCGTTTGACATAGGAAGCTGAAATTTGGTATAGATATAGAAACATATGGCCTAATTACATATATAAAGCCAAAAAGGTGTAAACCCCAATAAAGGGGGCAGTTTGAGGGGCAATAAGGGGTTTCGCAATTTTTAGTTTGATGAAATATATAAACATTCTGAGAAGTTAATACAGATGATACATTTATCAACGAGACATTAGGTACATTATTAATTAGTCAACCGCAATATAATCTTCCATAACCAGCCTCACCAAAGTCAGAAGGCTAGTGACTCCCAGCATTACCCTGGCCTTAATGGCTTCAGGCTAGGACATGACGACGATCAGCGCCGAGCGCAGGTGAAAGCTGAGGCGACGGCGCAGGTTAAAGACTACGGCCAGGCAGGTGAAATTGAAACCACAACTAAAATGTTTCTAATACCTCACCTAAAGTCAGAAGACTGGTGACCCCCAGCGTGACCCTAGCCGGGATAGCTTCAGGTTTGATCCAGAATGAGATCCAGGACATGACGACAATCAGCGCCGAGGGTATGTAGGTGTGGAATAGGTGGTAACCGAGGCGGCGGCGCAGGTTGAAGACTATGGCCAGACAGGTGAAATTACCTGGAACCATAGATGATTAAATGATTTAGAGAACAATATAATTAAATAAATCTCACTTCCTAATCCCCTTGTTCATAAAACCTAACAAACCTAACTATGGCTATGTACAAGCTATGGTATAATATAGAAAAGAGGTAGATAGGTTATTAGCGTCCAAAAGTGGCACACTAAAACTGAGTCAATTGCACCAGCTTGCCTCAGTTTCGCGGCGTCAATGGAAACGTATAAACGTGTCTGAGCTGTCAGATGTGGTGAACATTTTTAAACAGGGAATTTCGTTTACACAACGTATCTACCTCTTTTCTATAAAAACATCATTGCGTATAAGTTTCAGATTTCATTGTCATTTGTTTTCATTGGTTTTTGGCTGTATCTTGTAGATGCTTCGCTAATTTGCCATTTCTAAAATAAAACACCTTGATAAGTAATCAAAATATGTATTTACCTGTAGTTAGAATAAAACTACCAGGTCATGACTTCCTTTCGACCTCCATATCCTATTGGGCAGATTACAAACCTTGATTGTTCAAAATGCGACGTTTCTGTATGTAGTTTAATTTCATCGATCAGCACTTACACTGTGTTCTCTCTTCAACTGCAAGCTATCCTTGGTTGTTCAAGATAGAAAAATCGACAGTGCCGTCGCTGGTGTAGTTGTTGGAGGTGTCCACATGCGGCAGCTAGATGTCGGGGCTGATTACCAGCGGGTCCGTGGGGTTCCAGATGAAGACCAGGTCGTGAACCGTGTGGGGCACTGAGCGGATCTTTGTCAAATCAGTCTTTCGATAAAGACGCTATTATCTGGTATTATCTGGATTGCTCCCCTTTATGTTCCATAAGTCATCAGCTCTTCGAACTGCATTACCCAACGCATCATTACTACTTACCTATGGACTTATGGAGCCCTGCCGATAAACTTAGCAGGTTACCTACTTGAAAATGAAACTTGTGAATGTTTCAGTTCCGCTTGCTTATCCGAGAGTCTGTTACTCTGTGAATTCTACCGTTAACCCTGGTACTTACTTGAAAAAGAGTCTCGTCAGTTCAGCCTACTTATCTGGGTACTCTGTTACAAACCTTGGTTCCTCAAAAGGCTTTTCTGTATGTAACATACTAATTGATGAATTATATTTCACCTACCAGCACTTACATGCTGTGTTCTCTGTTAAAAATGTGTCATCACTTAGGTGTAGAAAACACTTCAACCACAAGCTAACCTTGGTCATTCAAAATGTGCCTTACCGGTAGAATACTCGATAGTGCAGTCGCTGGTGTAGTTGTTGGAGATGTCCAGCTGCGGCAGCTCGATGTCGGGGTTGACCACCAGCGGGTCCGTGAGGTTCCAGATGAACACCAGGTCGTGGACCGTGTGGGACACTAGAATGAAGATGGCGGTAACCAACAACAACGATAATTTGAATTCGCTGAGAAACAAGTGAGGCTAGCACTACTGACCGCGCGGCGCAACGCGAGACGAGAAAATCTACCCTCCTCTTTCTAATTTGCGTAGTGAAAGTGAGGCAGGAGTCGCTGATTTGGTCGTTCTAGGCCGCAAGCTTGTAAATCTTTTTGATTTCTGATAGAAATGTACTACCACACAAAACTACCACCAAAGAATAAAGAGGTATTGCGTAAAGCAAGTTACTTTTATCATCGATTTGTTGAACAGAAAATTTAGAAAAACAAAGGGTGGACTTTTGTGACGCACCTATAATTTAAGAGCCAGTCGAATGAGTTATAGTAGAATACTTAGGTACTATAAGTAGGTACCTACTAGTATAACTTCCGCAAGTAATGCTTATTAAAATATCAAAAATCAAGCTTTAATAACTCACAGCTTTCGATCATCATGGAACAGCTCTGAGTGTCGTGAGGGTAGGTCTCGAACTTCATAGCGCATGACAACACCAGGGTCAACCTTAAACAAATACAATATATTTCATAAAATTTCTTTGTTTGGTCCTTCGAACCGGATTCATATCTAATGCTTCTATATATTGTAAACATACCGCAGCAAAAACTCTCACCCAGACATGATAATCCTATTCCTACTATAATATTATAAATGTGAAAGTTTGGATGTTTAGATGTTTGGATGTTAGTTACTCAATCACGCTTAAACGGCTCAACCGATTTGAATGAAATTGTGCACGAAGACAGTTTAAACCCTGGATTAAAATATAGGATAGTTTTATCCCGGGTCCACGCAGACGAAGTCGCGGGCGGAAGCTAGTTCATCAAAGAACGAAGGTTTTGGAGGTATAGGTAGGATCAGGTATGCTAAGTTACGTTTCAATTCAGTTTCTTTACAAATTTACTTTTTTATTTTAAAATTAAATTAGTGCTATAGCCTCGAGCACTTACCTACTTACATATGAAAGTGTGGAGTATAGAATGTTGTACGTAATGCACTAAATTCTTGCATCGGATATGGGATACTTGAGATGGAATAGACGACATCCATTGTTTCTGGGTAAGTGTACTTCAATCCTTATGCATCCACTGTGATGCAAAAGCAACAATAACAACTGCGGCCAAAAATTGTACTAAACTCTCAACTACTAAACTCAAGTGTCTGTGAGCTGTAGAACTCGCGAGCCTATCATTATTAAAAACTATTAATTTCGAAAAAGTGGTTTGTCAAACAAAATCTATATAATAAACGAATCTGCTCCCAAAATTTCACGCGAATCGGTTGAAAAATGCGACCTGTAGACGAACAGCCGGACAGCAGGACACCAGACAAACGTTTTTCGGCCCTATCTGAAGCATAGAACTTCGTTCGCTTCGCTCGCTCGTTCGATAAAAACCCCCTGACACAATAAACATAGACTAAACCACCAGATGGCATAACCGCACTCAAATATGCATCCTTTTCGGAGCTACGATGCCATGCAGTCACACCGATACACCGACACAAAGATACAGTTTTTGAAAACAGATAGAACAGTAGGTAATACTAATAATTCCCTCTTATGTATCCCATGTTGTTCGTCCTGGGCATGGTGGGGTACAACTAGTTGCAGGTGCGCAGAGAGCTGTGTCTGGCGACATAAGGGGGAAAGCCCTAAAAGTGTTGAGCTGTGTGAGCCTGTACGTGCCGGACAGGTACGTGTGGCGGCGGCGCCGGCCGCGGCTGCTGGCCGAGCGGCGCGGGCGCACCAACCTGCTCGGAAAGGCGCCGCTGACGCGCGCTGTGCGGCCCCTCAACATAGTATGTATGTATGTAAGCACTTTATTGTACACAATAACAGGTTTATTTGTTTATTTGTTGTTTATTTGTTCAACATAGGTAGGTGCTAAAATACATAAGGGTCTTAAAAATTAAATACAGTATCACTATGTTGGGCCCTAGGTTAAAGAATATACATGTCACACAATAGATCAAAGTACAAAGGCGAACTTATCCCTATAACGGATCTCTTCCAGCTAACCTTTGAGCAATTGAGAGAAAGGTAGGTAGACCGAGATAGGCAAACTTATACCGTGTACAAAAACACAGAGAAAATGAAAACAAAACCTAATAGGTATTAATTCTAGACAAATAAAAACATGCCAATACATATATAAATATACAGTATAAAATATAATACACACTATATATATCGCAAATATACAATAAATAAATAAATACTATATTCAACCAATTCACAAGTCATTGGAAAGCCACAACTTCTTCAAATTCATCTTAAGTGACGCAACAGACCGCGACTGTCTCAGCGACAAAGGCAACTCATTCCACAACTTAAGGCTCCACATTCGAAATTTTCGTGAAAATGAGTTGTTTTGTAACCGTTTTATACATTATAACGTAACATTTTTGCTGTCGGAAAAAATATATCATAATCTGCAAGATATGCGACGGGTCATAGTTTTCGTAGAAATCCATTTTAACAATAAAAGTTAGAGAAAAAGAAATCTAAAGTCACCCCTATTTTTTCACTTGTAACCATTTTACTGCTCCATTTTTTATCAGAATAATATGACATTTTATAACTTTCTTCATAAAATAATGAACAAGGGCATCATTTTCTTACTTTCTTTATTTTCTTAAAAATTTATCTCGTTTTCTGAAATATTCCGCCAAAGTTCCTACGCCTCCCCGTTTTCGTCCATACGGTCAGTGTGGGACGAGACACGTTGCATGACGGACCTGTGTCAATTTGCGCTCCGCCGAAATTTTTAAATATTTTTGGAAATTGTGGACTATATTTGTTGCATAGAGTGGACAATCCGTTTTGTGATTCGTATAGTAGGTAACTAATAAACATTTGCGTATAGTTTAGTTTTTAGTGACAGATAATTTTGTTGCATAGAGTGGACAATCTATTTCGTGGTTTGTAAAGTAGTAGGTACTATAGACAAGACAGCTGACTGACTTGACAGCTGAATGCACTTTATGTGCATTGTAATAAGGTTCTTTTATAAATACAGGATGGTCAGTTAACTGTGTTGGCGTTTGTACCTAATTAACATTTACGTAGTTATAGTTTAGATTTTGTTTTTAGTTCAAGATGGGGAATAATAATAATAATAATAATAAATTCTTTATTTCAGGCCAGTTTGCCCATAGATTGATAGTAACATACAAACTTACGATACTAGAGTCAGTACGTCTTAGCTTAGGTCTCACAAATTTTTCAATAATTATTTTGGGTCTTTGGGGTTAAATAAGCGCAGGAGGAAAATACGTAATATCAAGAAATTTTACAAGAGAAGAGGAAAAAGAATACACAAGTAAATATCTATTCTATCAAAGTATCAAATATCTAAACAGTATCAAAATTGGGAAATCGCTAAAACCAGACATTTTATTAGTAAATATATTTACAATATCTATTGCTTAGGAGCATGAACAATTATAGAAACAATATTGTTTTATCTGCTCGTATTAAAGACTGTCAAGTGTTAATAGAATAAGTTCTAATAAAAATAGTGGGCTTGGCAAATATTGTAAGTACCTACCTATGGGTTGCATGCCAACTCCAAGTTCGATACAGAGTTATTATTTGATATGAAACAAAGTATGGTTAACGTACAACTAATCTATAAGTATATATTTAGCCGAGGCCGATTTCTGTACAGTCAGCATAATTATAGTTAGTAGCAGCCAAGTCAGCCAAATATATCGGAACGTACATTCAACGAAATAGTCTTTGTTACTATAAGTAGGAGTAAGGAATGTGTTACGATATATTTGGCTACTTTGGATGCTACTAACTATCTGATGCTGTCTGTACACGCCATCATCATCAAATCAAGGAAGTAGAACGTAATAAATATACCGAAAATTAGTTTAAAACTTAACAACCTTACACTTACACAAAAGGTAACGGACAGACAGACACACTTTCGCATTTATAATATTAGTATGGAGTATGGATATGAAAGTATGGATAGTATGGATTATATCTCTTTCCCGCTCACGGGACAATGATGTCCCGGACCTTTGGGAGGCGTGCGTGGAGCTCTGAGCCAACACGTAGAGGCCCTTTTGACAATTTAATGAAATGCAAGGAGTACACCAAGCGGATGCTGACTCTGCCCGTATCATGGGACGCACACAGAAACAGCACCCGCTGGGGTGTAAGAGTCTATTGCTAGTTGATGGAATCTAAATAAAACGGGTTATTGGGTGAAAATGATGGACTAGTAGCTGGGCTATTGGATGAAACATCGGACGCCTGCCCAATAAAACTGTTTCACATTTTATCTCTGGCAGACGGTTACTCGCTAACTGCTAGATGGGCCCCTATTAATAGCGACATAATGGCCTAAGGGCAACAGTAGGTATGGATTATTATTAGTACCTTTATATTTTTTCGCACTATCCGTTTCTCTCTTATTAGAATATTTAGTAACAGAGGTATAGTGCGAGAAAAATCGAAAGTATGTCGCGGCCGTCTAGTGCTAGGCGTGCTGAGGGCCTACCGCGAAACGAAACCGAACTTCGTTCGTGTATCTCCCTCTCTGTCGCGCTTGCTAGTTCGAGCGACAATGAGAGTTATTCGAACGAATTTCGTTTTCACTAGCACGGCTAGAACGAGACGGCCGCGACATACTCTCGATTTTTCTCACACTATACCTCTCTTTCCTAATGTTCTAATAAGAGAGAGACCGATAGTGCGAGAAAAATCGAGTCTATGTCGCGGCCGTCTCGTGCTAGCCGTGCTGACGGAACTACACTAATCGTAAGTAAATAGTATTATAATAGTAGGGACATAATTTTTGAACTTAATCAATTATTAAATTTATGTATGACAAATATCACGTTTCAATTAAGCATGACGAATGTCACCCACCCACGTCCGCCCTTGCATTGGTAACGAAGCGCGATGACGCGTCTGTAACTTAATCTATGTAACGCTTAATAAACGACGGCGGGTTGTGCGACTTGCGCGGGGAGAGGGTCGAGGCTCCGCCCATACGCTCAAGGACTTTAGCGGGTATACAAGCCTTAACAGCGTGCGCGGTAAAAGATCTGGAGTATGTTCGCGTCTTTCTAGACGGTACAGCAAGAGTAAGGTTAGCACCCGACCGCAAGCGGTGGCCACTGCCGTCTGCCATATAGTTAAACCGCTCAGAAAGATAAGGAGGGGAAGTAGGGCTGAACAGTGTGTTGAAAAGTAATGACAGGATATGCACGTCCCTGCGCCGGCGAATCGGTAATCATCGAAGCTTAGAGCGGAATTCAGAGATATGATCATACTTGCGTAGACCAAAAATATATCTGATACATACATTTTGCAGGCGCTCCAGCCTATCAAGCAGCTCCTCGTTGAGGTCCAGAAACGCAATATCACCATAGTCCAGAAGAGGAAGCAAAAGAGATTGAGTAAGGGTCAACTTGGTACGAAGTGGAAGGAAATTCTGGAGACGCCTTAGGGAGTGAAGGGATCTAAAGATCCTCTGACTCACCTCAGCTATATGGGGTGACCAAGAAAGCGTCTGATCCATGGTGATACCCAAATTCCTGACAGTAGAGGAAAAAGGAATAGAAATTCCATCAAAAAGGATGTCAGGCACCACCACCTCTGAGAGCTTATTTACATAGTAAGGACTACCAATAACAATCGCTTGCGATTTCTTTGCATTAATTTTTAAACCAAACTTACACGCCCAGCAGCGTATCGACTCAAGGTTTCGATTGACTTCCGAGATTAATGAGGAGATCTCATCCACAGTAGCCGCTGCATAAATCTGTAGGTCATCTGCGTAAAGGTGATATGATGTAGTTAGGGATTCGGTGATACTATTTATGAAAACAGAGAACAATAATGGAGAAAGCACACCTCCCTGGGGAACGCCAGCGGAGAGTTCGCACCACTCAGACATCTTGTCATCGAACATAACGCGCTGGCGCCTGCCAAAGAGGTAGCTGCAAAACCAGGATAAGGGAGTTTCAGAAATGTTAAGAGAGCGGAGAATACCTAGCAGAATATCAAAATCTACCGTATTAAAAGCACTGCTAAAATCAAGAAGAACAAGGGCAGTAAGCTTTTTGGATTCAATATTGAGACGAATGTCATCGGTGACGTTAACTAAAGCGGTGACCGTGCTATGCCCGGGGCGGAATCCGGATTGGAAAGGATTAAACAAAGAATTTCTGTTAAGGTGTGAAAGGAGACGACGATTAACATAATGTTCAATGATCTTTGACAAAACTGGGAGAATAGAAATAGGGCGGTATTGAGTGAAAGATACAGCATTAGGGATTTTGGGGAGAGGAATTACGTTAGCACACTTCCACGAAGCCGGAAAGGTTCCAGTGGACAAGGAGAAACATAGTAGCCGGGAACATTGATTTTTTTTGGTGTTCTCTGACTGAATTCACAAAGTCCACATTGTTCACATTATGTTATAGGCGCCATAACTTAAAATAATTTAGTTAAGGTAAACATGTTAATAGTTACACTATTGTCTTAGGTTTAATACCTGTAAAGATAGTTGTACGTGTGTACAAATAAAATAAATAAAATTATCTCAAATTACTCACTTAGACATATATAGCAGCGTCTTATCATGATAAAGCCAAAGATAGTGATTTGGTATGCTCATCTCATGGAAGGTCACTTTCTTGGCGTTCTTGAAGAAGCAGTCCGGCCTCCAGATCTTGTTGAGCCACTCCACATCGAGGATCCTGTACTCTTCGTGCATGTTCTCTGGGAGACGGAGACGGGGATCTCGCCAGGACTGGGCGAGGAAGATGTCAGCTACGTATGTCTGGAAATGATAGGTTTCTGAACGAACTGACACTTGACTTCTAAGAAGGTTACAGACGCTCGTCAATAAGTTCTTATTCTTTTTAGGCATAAGTATTACAAGGGTTCTACCTTGTCAGACCAAACAACTTTTGGCTAAATGTTTAATTTGACAAAAGTTTCATTTGACCTAATGCATTTTTTTCTTAAATAGAAAGCTTTATAGGATTATTATAAAACAAACCTTAACTAACCTAATGACTTCTATTTGATGATATTCAAAGAATACCCGAAAATATCACTGTTTTGACGAAAAATGCATTAAGTAAGTCAAATGAAACATTTGTCAAATGATACATTTGGCTAAAAGTTGTTTGGTCAAGGGTCGGACCCCATTACAAGGTTCTGATAAATAGACATCTGCCACGAGAAGAACCAGCGTAAGAAACTCGTCAAGGTAACATTTTTCAAAGCATACAGCGATAGATACATTAGATTACTCTCTCAGATCGCTATTAATGCCAAACATGGGGAGAGATATTTGGCAGTGGGTGCTAATGGATGGATGGGTGCGCCCTGCACGAGAAAAGGTACGCCATGAGTTAACATTTTGGAAGTCTATACTAGCAACTCAGGTGACGGTTAACCAATGATGAGCCACAAGTGCAGTTTTGGCGGATTCACCTTACACAATAGGAATGATGCCTCATGTTCAATTTGATAACGTAGTGATGCTATATGGATAGTAAACCATCAAATTATCGTAAAGTATAAATTATAAAATATAGTTAGTGTCATAAAAAGATATGAACCTTGAAAGTTTAGAAAAAAGTATGCATTTTTTGTCCAAGAGTAAATTTAAAGCTACCAATAGAATCCGCTTTTATAGAAACAAAATTGTACGACAACTATTTACTTAAACGCAGTGTTTCGCGACCGAAACAACGATTAACCTTATTTTTAACCGACTTCAAAAAAAAGGAGGAGGTTCTCAATTCGGTTGTTGTTTTTTTTTTGTTTTTCGATGTTTGTTACCTCAGAACTCCGTCATTGATGAGCCGATTTTTTTTTTTTTTGTTGGTAAGTATATACTTCCAGGTGGGTCCCATTTTTTTTTAAATTCAATTGGATGATGGGATCCATGAGGAATTGAGGGAACTCAATTGGAATATAATTGATATATTAGGCACGCGTGTAGTGATTTTGGTATTTTCTATTATAACTCGTGTATTTACATCCGGAAATCATAAATTGGTGGAGTGGAATTGATGATGAAGACCACAGATGACTTATGGAATTCCTCAATTATGTACTTAAAAGTACAAAAGTATATCACAGATTCTGATAAGATTCCGTTGAAACAGCAACTAATGAAGTGCCAAGGGTGATCCTTGTGGAATTGACGGAAGTCCTCAAATATTATCGGGTCACATACAGCGATTGGGTTTTTTTTCTATAATAATCAACGCATTTGCTCTCGGAAATCAGTTCATGAGGTAAATTGGAAAAGAAATGTTCTCGTGGCTTGGCGGAGTACTAAATTGAAGTCGGTTAAAACTTTGTTTTTAAAGTAAATTATCCTTACAAGAATTAGTACCTACAGTCAAGTGTACCGATGTCATCTACCAAAACCTTAATCCGCGGACATAAGAGCTGTGGGACATATTTGTACAAATGTACAAATGTGACGTCATACCTGTGTGTATGAAGTATGAAGCGTTTTGCGCTGCCGCCAGCGACGTCAATCTTTGTCTCAATTTTTTGGGTATTTATGTGCTTTAATTATAGTTGCTCCCATACAAACATTTGTTCCTCTCCAAAAACTGGTTCGAATGACATCATAAAAAATTACTTACCATGCTCTCCTCATTAATAGAATCCAAAGACAGCACAGTGACATGGAAGTAGACGATGGTGGGCTGCCCCAGCAGTTTCGGGGCGCGGTTCTTGTCGTAATACTTCGCTTTGACGGGCAAGATGTCTCGTAAAGACAGGCTCGACTCTGACTTAAGTTCTATCTCTTGGTAGGAGGAGTTTGTTCTGGAAATGCAGTCAAGCCTGGGTGATTGGGATGGCAAAGGAGCGTTAATTTATTTCTACTGAAGGTAGTTTTGCTTAGCTATATGAGTGTCTGTCGAAAGAGGGTGATGAAGACCTAGAATGTATTCAGACCTATATATACCAGCTGCTGGTCGATAACGTAACGCATTGTATGGTCGTCAGGCAGAGATCACCTAGATAGGTGTGATGTTATGTATGTTCATATGACAGTTGTTTTGTCCTAGTCCTAACGTACGTTCGAAAAGTTACGTAAATACCCCTCTGGAATTTTGTAAGTTTGTATCTCTAGGGGACAATCTAAACCAATATTTAAGAGGTAAAGTTTGACGTGAAATGTTGCAAACGTACAATGTTACAAAATGTATGTTTGCAGCTTTCTGAGTTTGTATGTATGTAGGAAACACAATATCAATCAGATATCAAAAGATATTTCTTCTGTGTATACAATAAAAGATTTTCCGGACCGACATATTTCATCCCGCGCCTGATGCCTGCGTTCTTCTGCTAAACGTGGACGCAGGAAGCTAAGTTAAGTATGTACATACCTATAAATAAATAACAAGTGCGCTAGAAATTATAAAAATACTCACAGAAAACTGACAGCAGCCTTCACTCTTCCCGCATCAGCGTTCCCCTCCAGTATGAAAGATAAGGTCAGAATGCACCACGCCACTCGAAAGTTCATATTGAATACAAAGTGTTCCATTCAGTTTAGTTCACTTTCCACTAACGTGTCACCTTTGTGAATACTTCATACTTGCTTCGGGATGGTCTAACTATATAACAAACAAATACATTAGACAGAATACCTAGCCGTTTCAAAGCCAAGCAACGCAACGTTACGGCGTAGCGCGTAGCAGCATTTTTCCGCATTACAGCGGAAACCGCGCAAAAGAGGAGACATGACTCGCATAGGAGTCACTGGACTTAAATGGGTATATATAGCCTTTAGGCTTCACTTTACCAATAATACAAATGGACAGTCCTATTTGAAAGATAATTACTATTTTATCACACAAAATAGTCCAGTCAATGACCGAAGAGCTAGCGGTTTTCTCGCGCAACGCATCAACATTGCAATTCAGCGAGGAAATGCCGCCAGCATCCTCAGTAGTCTCTTTTTAGATATAACTTAGTTTTAATTTAATTTAGTTAATGTTAGTTATCATCATGTATATACTTTAGAAACTAAATGTATGAAAGAAACATGTTATCACTACCTGCCCTTGTTCTTACATCTTACTCAATCTTACCCCTTAGAGCGGCCACAGTATAACTAAAATAGTATAATCCCCAGTGCATCTAAGTACTCGGATATCAACTGTGGGGCTTCATTGCTTAATAGGCCTCGCTTTTATACGGTGTAAATGTCGAAATGTTTTATTGGATTTTTTAAAGGCAATTACTAGTCCTAACTGAATCTTGAGATTTTACGTTTATGTTTTTTATTTAGGCAAGTGTAAGTATACTCGTAGTTATTTTTTTAACCCTTGAATGGGTAACATTGCCATCATAAATGAAATAAAACGATTGTATTCTGACTGATGTACGGTTCAAATTTAAATGTATTGACAGAGTTGTCACATAGTCAAAGGGTTAAGATGGTATTAAGTATGTAAGCACTGAATGACCCACTTACACGACATTCATTTAGGGTGAGGCCAGACGAGCAAACCAAAATGTCACAGCGCGCAAATTACGCTCGTCTGGCCTCACCCTTATTGGAATGAAGTTTCTGAACCAAGCCATGATATAACCATCGTTTATGTCGGACATACAGTATTTCTCCTTATCCCAGTTCCATACTTACTAGTAAGGAATGAATGCTATAAGTCCGAAATCATACGCGGTCATATTATCTAGTTACCTAGACTGCACTGCTAACATGATATGTTTTATACTCAAGTTTTATGGCCCAAATGTACCAAAACATTAACACTTACTATAAAACCTATCGTGCCAGCTGGCACAATATAGGGTAGCTACCCTGCCTAGTTCGCACGTTAAGTTTATGGTCAAGTTTTACAGCCCCAAGGTAACAAAACGTCAACATGACCATAAAACCTAACATATCAGGTACCCTGCCCAGCTAGCACGATAGGTTTTATATGGTAAGTTTTACAGCACAAATGACCCTTACCGTTACGTAATACGTGACCATAAAACCTATCATGGTACCTGTCCGGGTATCTCGATGAGTCGTAGGCGATGGCGATAAACGTACGATCTCAAACTTTCTTTATCACTTGTCATGGTGGTTACAATTTATCGATCTAACCTTAGCCAATGAAATAAGCCAATAAAACAGTAAGGACCGGGTGGTTAATGCTACTTACGGCCTAGCTGATGTAACAGTGCTTAGTTTCGCGCTAAGAAACACCTTTAGTCACGTAGTTTCACATAAATAGTTACATCCATTTAATTTCATTTAATACTTATTATTCACAAGACATCCATTGTCAATGATTTCTCTTTCAATTCACATAAAACTCATCCATATTTAATCACATAATAACCACAGAAAATCAGTCTGTATCGTATATAAAAGATATAACTATGTACAACAAACACACAAGCGCAATAATAATCAACATTTACTGCACTAGAACTAAAAAGGTTTAAAATGAACACACCGTCCGCTCTATCATAGTGCCACAGTGGAGGAATAACATAATTCGATACTACTTACGTATTTTACATTGGCCTGGATAGGAAGACATGAAGCTACTAATAGAGATCCGATATGCGATGTTCCTGCAAAAGCTAAGGTACTAACAATCATATATCCTTGTGAACGCCAAGAACACCTAAGGTGGATGTCACACTGCGACGCATCTCCGGACGGAGATGCGGAGCTCGTTGTATGCAAGTACCTCAGTTTACTAAAATAAATTTGTATGCAGCTCCGCACCTCCGTCCGGCGATGCGGCGCTGTGTGACATCCGCCTAAGGGGCTGCCGTCATATCAAAATGGGACTAACCCCTCCTTATTTTCAAATGGCCATGACCATGGGATGACGGTGGTCATTTTATTAGGCGGGGAGGGTCCATTACGTGATCGACCTACTGAGGTTTGATTATTTAATGGTGGCAATTAAGGCGGTGCATTGGAAACTATCGGGTGCTTTGAAACGCCGTTCTGACTAGATTAAGAAACAACATTAAGGTCTGATTTTTAGATATATGATTATGGACTATATAATTGTGTATCTGATCTGATCGATACATGATTGCCTAAAATTTCCTCGATAGAAAAAAATCCAAACTTGGGACTTTAAGTATTTTCCTTTTAATACTATAGTATTTTAAATCTCATCTGAAATCTCACTTAATGAAATATAGATAAATCTTCACTAAGTTAGGTATTTATCGAAAATTGACCAAAAAAGCCATTTCCGAAGAGTATTGCATCTCTTTTTCTCGTACGCGTAAGACATAAGAGTCGTCACCGGGTTATTTATAGAAAAGCCCCTCATACAAGAGTTTCTTATTCTGTAGCTATTCTTATGTCGATGATATGATGATGTTGTGTAGGCCTATAGGGACGTCTGGCCAGAAACAGGCGGGCTGTCGATCGTTTGAGATTTTTGTCTGTGTTGTGTGATTGTTACTCTGTTTTACTATTTTGAAGGGTCGAACCGCGTCTTTCAAATAGCGAAGAATCTATAAAATAGCGAAAATCTGCGTCATCGAATACCCTATCACAGTATTCTTGGCTTGTGGTCACCTAACAAGATTAACTCAGGGTGTGGCGAGTAGCCGCCGAGACCTTGGGCTGCTTGCACTATTCATCGCCTTCCTTGCGGAAATCGATCCAGATTCAAAGGTGCCGTACTTAGGTACTTATTTCCATTAAAAATCCACATGACGCGGGTCATAACACCACAATATGCTCGTAGGTTGTACTTGTCGTGGAGGTAGTAGGGGAACACTGCACGTTCCTATGGCCTTTGGGGCGGAAAGGTTCTCGAGTCGCGACCACGTACCGGCAGGCGCAGCGTGGAGGACACAAGGACGGATGACCTGGTAAAGGTCGTGTGAGTCCGCCGGAATTGGGGGTTCGCAGGATCTCTTTGGCACTCTTTGGGGGAGATCTATGTCCAGCAGTGATGATAAGTTGCATTGGGCGGGCAACCCACCTGGGGGAAGTACCTCCACCTTCCTTATAGAAGACCGAAGCCATAATAATGCCACTACATGCTCGTAGGTACGTGTTGTTCCTTTTTTATGCACTAACTGCACTAACACTCACTGATTAGAGCGAGATGGTTTATCTCCCCTCCCCCAGTTAGTGCACTGCGTTTAGCTAGTTCTAAACGCCACTTCATATTGACTATTAGTAACCATGTCATTGCAATAACTTTTACAATTCGGTCATGGTCCTGTGTCAACACAGAGGCCATTGCTAAATGGCAACTATCCGTATCTTTCTAATTAGGACGCTTAGAAATAGACGGATAGTCTATCTCGCCGCGACACAGGTCGCGGGCCGTCCTGTGGTAACCATACAGAGGGTAGACATTTATAAAGACATACCCTTTATTAATAAAACTTAAATTCCTCTGCTAAATAAAATGTTCTTTGTCCCTTTCTGACAAACATCATCTTATCTTATCTTTATCTGTCAAAGTGACAGATAAAGATAAGATAATTATAACGCCATTTTAGTTAAAATAGGCTTGTAGTACGTTTATGACATTAACCTAGATTACTCTGGACAGGCTGCACGTGATGCCACAGTGAGGGACGGAAAGGCTCCTATGCAGCTAAATTAAGAACAGGTCTTAAAATGGCTGATGACTTGCCATAAACAACCTACTTAATTAGGACGGGTAATGGTTTATGTGCCACAACTTCATGCTAAATCAGTTGTGACAAATAAAAAAAAGTGGAACTAGGACAAGGACAATTAATGATATTTCCCTTTCTGTCACACTGATCGAGATTTGTATGCTACCAGCTAGCTCGCACGTGGTATTATTATTACCATAACCTGTCCAGAGTATTCTAGGTTCATGGTTTATGAATACGGTCGCCATCTATTAGGTAGTTTCTGATTGAGTTCATAGATGGCGCTATTGTGTATTGACCTCTACTTATTTTAGAGGTCTAATTTCCATACAAAATAAATGGTCTCTGTATCTCCATAGTGAAACTAGCTACAGCAAGTTCATTCTTTCAAACGAACGCGACATTGTTTGTCAGTCTTTACATTTTACTAGTTTCTGATGCCACGCATTACAGACGTAGTTTACAAATGGAAAAATAGTCATTATCATTAACCTATATATTTCCCACTGCTGGGCACAGACCTCTTATGGATGGCCATAGCGCCGCGCTGGCCCCATGCGGGTTGGACACCATGGAACAACAAATTAAAGATTTTATTATTGTAGATTACATTTTATTTATTACTTCTAAATCAGTAAGATACAGCTACAACTTAAATATATTGAACTATCAATAATGCCGACTTTTCCTATATAACATGGAAAGGAAATAAGTTTCCTATAACAAAAGTTCATGATTCTATATCAATAATCCACGAGATGATCATATAAATCTCACTTCATTGCTTGGGTCTGATGATACCTACCATTTAGCTGCCATCTTAGATTTATAACATTTAAATGTAAGAGGTTACAAATTGTACTAAGATGACTGGTCCCAATGGCAGATTTTAGCAACACAATCAACTAATCACATAAGCTATAAATATTTTTGATAAATGCCAGATCACAGACATAAAAAGTACTGAAAAGTATTAAACGTTTTGCGCTGTGTCTAATATCATACTCTCAGTGTTTCTTTTACCTGTCCCATATATTTTCTGGCACAAATCATAGAACTTCCAATTATTCAAGTCTTCAGGGTTCTGCTTTATAAGAATCTTGTATTGAGTCCTAATTTCCGTCATTTTTTTAGAGCACTCCAGAGCACTTTTCTTGAGGATATCTGATGCTTCCATCCATAAGTAGCTACGAACGAACTTGGGGTTTTTGAACTTCTCTAGATTGGCTAAATACCAGCTAAGAAGCTGCTCTGTTTCATCATCTGTCCATGGTTCTTCTTCAATTTTAATTTCCACATTGACTGGTATTGGCTCGTTTTTAATGTCACTTGTAAGTGTTGATTCCTTGACTACAATTTCCCTTAAAATGTCAGTGAAAACAGTATCTTCCCCAGCAACTTTTCCGGATTGACTGTCGAAATTCTGTTTCAAATAGTTTATCTTGCTTAGTATCGTGTCCAATGGTTCGGAGATGTAGTTTGCCAATTCTGTCCAAAGATATTTATTTTCGAACTTTGGACTCACGAATTCTTCCACATGCTCCAGATAGTATTGCAAAGCCTGCTGCACTTTCTCGTCAGGTAGAGGAACGTCTTTGTATACTTTATCTTTCAAAGCTTTATTTTGTCCTGTTTTGGCAAATTTAGGCTTTATAGCCACTATTTTTTCCATCAATTTGTAATATGGAGACTTTTTTTTGTTGGGGTCTTCTTCATTCGCTAGTGGCAAATGGTTGGTCTTCAATTTGGCAAACATTTTTCTGCAGGACACAGGAGACATGTCACCTAATTTCCCTGCAATTTCCTTCCACATGTCACTCGCATTTATTTCCTTTCCTCTGTTCATTCTCAAATAGTTAATATAATGTATTAAAAGTGTCTTTTTCGTCTTTTTGGTCCATTTTTTAACTAGGGTCTCTGTTTGGACTTGTAGATATGGCTGCAATTCGCCATTTTCGGGCATTATTATTTGAGCGTTGCTCATGTCGTTGATATCTTGACCCTCGGGTATCACGATTATGCATTGGAAGTCATCGTCTGTAATAATTATATAAAAAAATATTATTAAAACATCATACTCTTGTATTTTTAAGGCGGAATAAATTTTCTAATCTACCGTAAAATGTGATAATGAAAACGAAATGTCCATACAAGTACCTTTCCCAATTAGTTTAGATAGTTAATAAATAAAATATGTTCTAATGAAACCAACTCTATATTGTGATTAAAAAAAGAAAACAAAAAACGGTATTTTTCATAAATCAACAGCCTTCAATCAACTTCTATTTCTATGTAATCTGAAAGACATAACATTTATGATAATGATGCAAAGAAACAAATTCTAGGAAAAACTACAAAATGCATTAAAAACAATCTAAATTACCTTGAGCTTCCATATTCACATCAGAAAGATTTAATTCCTCATATCCATCTCCATTTATTTCCATTTCTTGAACAGTCTCAACTATATCTTCTTTCGCAGTATAAATCTCATCAAACATGTTGAAATATTTCCAACTGATCTTCACGTCAGGGTTTCTAGTCTTCATAGTTTTAAGTTTTCTGTACGACTTACGGAGTTCCAACAACTTATCATTGCAGGCATCTTCCACTTTGCCGATTTCGGCCGCGAGAGCAGACCACTTGCTTTTATCCTCTATATTAGAGTTAATAATATGAAAGTTCTGCCCAAAATAATTTATCAGCTGTTTTATTTCTTTAGCAGACCAATCCTCTTCATCATCTGTGTCTTTCTTCCCATTACGCAATTTGGATTTTATTGCCCTGTATCCAAAGACCTTTTTGCAATGAGCATAATACGGCCAGAGAATAGGCTTTTCTGGTTTATTGATTTCTCTCTGAACGTATTTTGTGTATACTTGTTTTAGGTTCCTGAATCTATGTGCGCACTGGGTGGCTGATATGCCAATATCTCTGGCTAAAATTTCCCAAACGGCTAGCTTCTTGCGGAAAGGGGAATTGAATTTTTCCTTGTTTTTCTGGTAGTATTCCAGAATCTTAAAAGACTTGGAGTCGCCGGGACGGCGTTTTGAACGCTTCATAAACCCTCTCTCGTCATAAGATTCGTCGTCTTCAGAGATGATTTCGTCAAACTCATTTTCGTCGTCAGATCTGATGTCAACTTTTTTGACTGAAACGTAAAACAAATTTGTTGAAATTCGGAAACTGGTGGCATGGCATGAAACTACTGTGATGTGATACAAAGTCTTTAAATGGGTCAATCGAGTATTTCTGATTGATATTCTGTCCCGTAAGTCCCGTTAGCCAGGAGACATACCCAGTTATGTGGGTTTCATAGAAAATAATAAGCATAGCATGCTCGAAAAATGGCCCATAATAAAGGGGTAAAACTTTCAACAAACCCATGTAATCACAGTTTTATAAAGTGACCCCCAGGTGACGTAACCATGCGCATTTAGCGCATGTGCATTTAGCGACAGAAAAAGTTTATTCCCCCAAAAAGATATGTTAAACAACAAAAGAAGACTAACCACAATACTCATTAATGATAATTGTATGTGGAAAAAAAACAACTTGTTTAACATCACTATGGTATATCGGTTCTTCCGAGTGTACAGAGGCTTCTTAAGTGCATGGACATGCTTGAACCGTATTACTATGGCAATTCGGTTCAAGGATGTCCATGCACTTATGAAGCCTACTTAGTGATGTGCCGCCGAGAAATTACGCCCTTACGGTAATTCTCATTGCGTAAAATTTCCGTAAATTACCGAGAATTCTCGGTAAAGTTCTCCGCGAGTAATTTTGGTGAGATTAAGTTGACTTTGAAAATGGCTAACAGCGCGTGAGTTTTTAAGATATTTTATTATAATTCGTGTTCATTTCAGGTTTGAGCGTTATTTAGCAAATAGATTGCTTATCAGTTAGGGTCGCATTGTATTCTAGCAGGTAATTAAAGGAACCCATTATGACTAAATGGGCAATATCTAAGTACGCTATGCCAACAAATTGGAACCTGGGTCCCAGAATACCTGAATTGTAATGGTTCCTGATTGGCTCTTACCCTTATCAGTTAGCCGGTGGTAGGGAAAGTATGTCCATAGCACTGGCTACATGCTACAGTTTACAGTTCTTGAAGTAACCTATTGTGAATTGTGTTGTGAATACAAGAGTGTTACTGGCAGTAGAACAATGAGACCAAAATGTAAAGTTTTAGAATATTTTAGAGAAACTACCGAAAACGAACGAATCAAATACCATTGCTTGTTTTGTGACCATGTGTATATCGCCAAAAATGTTACTAGTTTCGCTTAACATTTGGTTAAGAACTGCCAAACTTGCCCTGCTGATGTTAAAACTGGGTTTACAAAAATCGTCACACAGAACGGCCCGATAGTTCAGCTGTTGATGAGGTAAGTGTATTTTGCTCAACTTATCATCAGATTCAGAATTATATAACAACATTTAAAAAAAAAAGATGTGAAGACAAGCTTTAAACTTGTTTCAGAAAATAATTATATTTCTAGTTATTTCGTTATTTTGCATGTTCAATACATATCTGCAATTATCATAACATTATTAAATAAAAAATGTTATGATAATTAGCAGCAATCACATAACATTTAATAAATTTTAAGATGATTATTGCATTTGTTAATTATATGTATGTTTTAAATTACCTACCTTTATAAATATATATAAAAAAATAAACCTATTTACAAATTTACTTAACTGTGTATTATGTTATTCTTGCAGTAAAAATATATTTTAAATCGACCAATTTAAAAGCTTTTTTTTTATTCAAGCACTTACATCGTAACCGTTTCAATGAAAACATGGAGATTCCTAACGGAAATAATACCAGAGAACGTTCTCCGAGAACATGCTCGGTAATTTACGCCGGTAATTTACGGTAATTTTGGAAATATACGGGTTCCTTTAGTATGACTATTTAGTTTTTTGTGTATAGATTTTCATTACTAATTGGAATAGAATCACGATGAAAAAACTTGAAAAAAATAAAAACTTTGAATACTTTCTCGATAATTACCGTTACGGAGAACATTACCGAGAACGTTACCCCAAAATTCTCTCCGTTCTCGTAATTTACGGTAACGGCACATCACTAAGCCTACTACTACAGGTATCACCATATAAGGAGAATTACAGACGCACTTTTATTTTGAGAAATTCGTTCACTATAGACCTTGCAGATGTCATATTGGCTCTGTTTCGTCAGTTTTAGTACGTAATACAGAACATATATTACCTCCAACCTTTTCAGGTTCCTTATCCTGATCCTGTGACTTCTCATAGCCCTCAAGCAGATGTGTGTCCATGCCGTAGACAAAAATGCTGTCAAACAATTCAATGTAACGCCAATCTATCTGCATATCTGGGTTATCCTTCTTGTCTTCCAGTATACTCTTATAAAGTTTAGTCAGCTCTTTCCACTGTTTCCTGCATGCGCCCACAGTACGTCGTAGCTTCTTAGAAATAGCCGCCCAACACACGAAGTAACAAACCGAATCTTTAAAAACCTCAGTATTGTCATAGAAAAATTGCACCATTTCATCTAACTCTCCTGTTTTCCACGAGTCGTTTTCAGAAGCTCTGAGGCTTTTTGTCGCTATTGCTAGTTGGACATCCTTACATATTACGTTGTCGAATAGAATCGCAAGCGGTGCTCGAGTCCGTAATTCATACCCTCCTTCAATATACTTCCCTAGATGTTCTGTACGTAATTCGTCGTATTTAGTCTTGCAGGAGTCAGGAGTCTTGTCTATAAGACGGCCTACCTCGTTCCACAGGAAACTGTTTGGAATGGTTTTATCCTGAAACTCTTGGTAGCAGTCAAAGTAGTATTTGACGAGAACAGTCAGTTCAGTATCATTCCAGAGATGTTCCAGAGACTCTGGTGGTACTTGTTGGTATTGTTGTAGCCGCATTGGAGCTTCATATTTCTGTGGTCCATGTTTTTTCTGGAACTCTTCATCTCCTTCGTATATCTGATCAAACAATTTCATGTACGGCCAGCTTATAGAATCAGGACCCTCCGAGTTTCTTTTATCCAATAATCTGACGTAATTATTCTTGAAATTTAGAAAACGTTTGTGCCAATAATCGCCGTCTTCAGAGCCTAATTGTAAAGCGATATTTTGCCATAAACTCCTTTGCTTTGCTTTGTGGCTACTGATTTTTTTGTGTTTCAAGTATAAATTGAGCATGGCTTCAACATTCCCATCACCGGCATGCTTTGAATTAACCTTTTTAACAACGACAACGCCTGAATCCTCATTTGTTCTGACAGGAACAAGAGGCTTTGGCTGTGCTTGTCCTTTCGCCCTTTCCTCCTCTAACACTGCATTAACAAATTTGTCATCATGAAAAGCTTGGTGGCAAAGTTGGAAATACGGCCAAATTACATCAAACCCTTTGTCTTGTTCGACACGCAGCTGAGTGTACTTTCTTTTTAGGTTGCGGATCTTCATTTCGCAGGCCGTGTGATTCTTGGTTGACAGCATGGTTTTGCATGCTACAGTCCATAGATGTTTTTTTGTAGTAGATCCGCTTAAAAATGAGGTTTTATTGTCTACATAGAAGACTAGGAGCCGCTTAGTTTCGTCGTCAGTCCATTTGTCTTTAGACCAGGCGTGTTCTTCTTCCATACTCTCTCCTTCTTCATATGCGATACTGGATTGCTCCACCAGATAAGTGTTTCCTTCTTCCAGCTGTGCTTCTTGAGGCTGCTCCATGTTTTCAATAGTTGTCACCACTCCATGTTCATTTGCTCCATCTTCTACAAAAAAAAAAGACCTATTAGGTATCTTAAGAGTAATTCATAATTCATAATACATAATCATTTATTTGCCTAAAAAAGGGTTATCTGTTTATCTACAACAAGCTTGTTAGCATTTCTAGTATTTCTGGGAAATACTTCATGTGCTGTTTTAAATAAATTCATATTACTAATCACAAACTGTGAGACTTCAAATATGTAGAGGCAAGGCAATGGGAGAATATTTAACTTCAGAAATAGGGGTTTACAGGAGCTTGATGGGCACATACCACATATGGCTCGGATACACTTTTTTTGACATATAAAGGTCCTTTGGATGTTAATCGAAAAAGCTAGCAGCTTTGTCAGTAAAGGTATCATTTAAAATTTCGGTCATAGTGAAAAATTTAAAAATTATTCGCCACCGCCGCGGCGGCTTTAAATACATGCTAACAGGTTAGCGACGTCAAACAGACTGCGTCCCGCCGGCATCGCCCCGCTTCTGTCGCGCCCCGCTTCTGTCGCGCCCCGCGCCGCGCGGCCCCTTGCGTCCAAGTGGCGCGATGCACGACCGAAACAGCAATTTCCATACAACAATTCCGTACAAATAGCAGACTGTGACTTCATACTTTTATGTCAATTAGTATGAAGCATTTCGGCTGCCGCAAGCGAGGTAAATCTTTTGACTCAAATTTTTGGGTATTCCAAAAATTCTATATTTTTTTATACACGATGATTTTTAATTCGTGATCAGAAGTACATTTTTCTAATTCTGAAATTGATACCAAATACGATTAACTCGAAATTACCTGAAACAAAAGTTCTTTTTTTTATAAAACTGAAAAAGGAATCACTTTATAAATCAAAATCATTGTCAACCTAACGGTAGTTTGCGAAAATTTGACGTACGTTTGTTTGGCGTATCTACTTACTTCAAAAAATGTAGGGTGACCAGACATTCAGCGGATATTAGTGTTGATATTTACCGCACAATTTAACTAAGGATCAAAAAGAGGCTCGCGTCGAATGGTGCAAAAAAAATGTTGAAAAAATATAACCGTGGTGACTCAAAAGCTGTTTATAATTTGTTTTACACAGGTGACGAATCTTGGATATATGCGTATGATCCCGAAACTAAACAGCAATCAACAGTGCGGCAACTTCAAATCTCTTCTTAAAGAACATTATTTGTCTTCCCCTAACCCTGATTGTCTTACTATTGTTATTATTGGCTGACTGTTTATGTATTATATATATTTATTTGTGTTATTTGTATATATGTATGATTGTGTATGTATGTTTATATATAGAGCTATTTATGTACGTGCATTAATATAATTATTTTGATTTTTGGCTTATTATAATCTCTGCACCGCCTACTACATAATCGAGCTTTATCTCTTTCTCCGATACCCAAAGGAAGAGATCGCTCTTCAGCGATAAGACCGCCTGTTGTCTACCTCTACCTACATGTAATTGTATTGTTTTTCTTTTTAACTGCTTTGTTTGTGTGAGGTGTGCAATAAAGAGTATTTGTATTGTATTGTATTGTATTGTATTGTATTGTGGGTGTTTCAAAATGAGCCGAACCCTATGAAAGTTACTCGTGCAAAAAGCACCTTGAAGCAAATGGTCGCCTGCTTTTTTCGTATGAATGGTCATGTGGCTACAGTGCCACTAGAAAATCGTAAAACGGTTAATTCGGAGTGGTACACGACTATTTGTTTGTCAGAAATGTTTGAAGAAATACGTAAAGACAACCAGCGACGCAGAATCATTCTTCACCATGACAACGCCAGCTGTCATACATCACGCGAAACAACTCGATTTTTGGAAGGTCAAAATATATAATTAACGGGTCACCCACCGTACAGCCCTGATTTGGCACCCAATGATTTTTATTTATTTCCAAGTGTAAAGAATAAATTACGTGGTCAACAATTTTCGACCCGTGAAGATGCGGTCGACGCGTTCAAACAACACGTTTCGGAGATACCTCAATCAGAGTGGCAAAAGTGCTTTAAAAATTTGTTTACATGTATGCAAAAGTGCATCGATCATCACGGAGAATATTTTGAAAAACAATAAAACTATATTTAGTAATGTACGTTTGATTATTTTTTATATTCCGGATACATAAGTAGCAGCCCTCGTAGTTGCTCCCAAACAAAAATTTTTTCCTCTCCAAAAACTGGTTCGAATGGCATTGTAAAAAAATCTTAGGTCCCCTATTCTGTGGAATGCATTCATATCAACTAACGCTAACAGACTCGATGTGTTGTGTGTGAATTGTGCACTTACCATCTACATAAAAGAGCAGTATCTCCTCATTAGACTGCATTTCTGTCTTGACCACAATCTGCTCCATTTTGGCTTGTCTGTGAAATAAATATTACATTTGGGTTATTGTTTTGCGAGACAAACAACAAGACTTTGATATCTACGTGTGTCTCACAAACACTGAGCAATGCCCACTTATTGATAAAATAGGTCAGTCCAGCTAACTATTTTTAAACCTAAGAAGGCTGAATCATGATAAAGATTAAGGAACAAACGAAAAACCACAGGAAGACTGGTATCCCAAACATATTAACCATCATGTGTTCTCTATTTATATGAATACTAGCTTCTGCCTGCAACTCCGTCCGCGCAGAACTCGTTTATATCGTAGCTCAATACAAACTTTCATCCCCCATTTCACCCCCTCAGGGGATGATTTCCGGGATAAAAACTATCTTATGTCCTTCCCTGGGATTCAAACTATCTCCATACCAAATATCATCTCAATCGGTTCAACGGTTTAAGCGTGAAGAGGTAACAGGCAGACAGACACACTTTATTTATTTCTTTATTTATCAGGCAGGCAGTTGAAACAACTGATGATGCCTGTATCCAATTAACTTTAACCTCTAGCTCTTTAATTGAATTGATATCATTTGAAATTGGAAGTGTTGCATTTGTTTTCTTTAATTCGATTTTAAAACACAATAAACTCTATTCAACTCTTATTTCCTATTGGACGGAAAGCTAGCGACCAAAACGGTCATGTGGCTTCAGCTGTATTGAAACTCCGTTAGCTACTTCCCTGAACAACCCTTTCCGATAATCTTCGTGCTGGCAGGCCGCGGGCGGTGGGTGCGGGTGTGGTGGGGTGGAGAAAGAAAAGAAAAAAATGTGGGCTCAGCGACTTTTTTTTCAAACAGTTGCTCTGTGCTCCCTGTGCACCCAATAATATGGGTGCACAGTAAAAAGGGTGGTGGGAATGTGTTGCCAGCGCTAATTAAAAATGGTGCTCAAACAAGCCCGAGGTCCGCTTTGGTACCTAATCCCAAAATTTCATCTGACCTTCCATCCCAGAGGGAAAACTAGACCTAATTGGGATTTGACCGTTGTCCTTCACCGAAAAGCCAGTGTTAAACATCAAATGATATTTTGTGCATAAACTTTTAGAAAAACCCTTTCGTATGAGCCAGGGTTGAAGCAACCACCAGATTGAAAGACAAGTGCCTTACCATACCTTTCTCACATATCTTATAATAATCTAATGATTAGAACCCGATCAATACACAGGAAAAGAAGTACTGATTATAATGGACCAGGAAGGTATTGTCTGTTATGTCTTGTTATAGAAAATAGAAGAGAAATGATGATTTGGCATCTCATGTGGAAGGACGACTTCGTACACAGAAAAGATTGCAGGAAATTTATTAATTTAGCAACAAAATCCACCTACATAAAATATTGCAGGCAAGGCAAGCTTTGAGGTGTGTACTTGCTTTTCCAAAACCTGATGTTTACACGTCTAGGTAAATTCAGGAGTATCAAAATCAGGAAGTGTGCAAACTGTAACTGATGAAAATTCAACCTACCTGTTCATAAACACATTCCTTAGGTACCAAACGAAAACACAGCCAAGCAGCGGCACTTAACAATTATTTCATGTAGCATCATCAGAGTTTTACCTTTCTGCGGCAGCAAAAAAGTATCTTGCAATAAAGCCTAAACTCCCGGTTATTTTAGCATTAACATCTTTGTTAACTTACCAAAATAAGGTTTTAAATTTTGACAGTGGCGGCGACTTCGCCGGTTTTGATCTAAATTTTCGTCTATTTGTTCACAAGAAGCGCAGCAATGCGGTACAAATAGCGCGTTTCTGTCCTGTATCGGCCATTTTGGAACACAACACAAGACCGTTCCATTCGTGCATTCCAACTGGCCGATATAAATGGAAGGTTTAAGTAGACACGACAGGTACTTTATTATATTTTATTAAATAATTTGTAACTTTGCCATCGTCTGACTGAAATGTTGTAAGAAAATAACAACGATCCGTGTTATTTTTAATTATGTTAAAATGCGTTACACTACACTTTTTTAATTTTCCTTTTCGAGGTTAAGAAATTTATTGCAATTATATTAACTCAAATATTTTCATTCTTCTCGTATGGAAATCGAGTAGCCACTAGTACTAGCATTACGGTTTTATGGAGAAGGCCAATATCTTTTTTTATCAATGTCCTTTTGTGTCTACTTGAACATAACTTACTCTAAATACACTCGAATGCAAAAGTGTGTTAAACACTATAGTCGCATCCGGCTAACTTCCGATTAGACGTGGGAAATGGTAAGGCCGATAGGTATAGGCAGATAACTACTTGTGTCATGTCATAATCATCATTACGCATGAACGACAATAGTCATAAATTAGTTTGCATAAATTTTTAGCCATAATATTTGAGAGCATAAATAGCAAATGTCATAAATTTATTGTGCATAAATAAAAATAATTATGATCTTCAATATAATGACTAAAACTTGTATGCTGATCAATATTATGGTTAAACAAAATATGACATAGTACAGTTATGACAATGAAAGTATTATGCGTAAAGTTGTATGCTTTCGAAATTATGACGAGAGTCATTATGCGACTAGATGGACACCCCGTAAATTGTGAGATTCGGGACGAGGCTCGGAGGCGGGGGGAGGACCGATGCCGTAGTACGAGACTGGCTGCGCCATTCGAGTTAGCGAGAAAAAGGGCGCAAACGCCATGCAATCTGCGGCGCTTACCTGTTCGGCCGACGCACAATAAGTTCTCATGCGCTAATTTGCAAGTGAAATATTTTACTTCTGTCGCTACGGTATTCGTCGATTCGAAATGTCAAAATATTCAAGTTTTCACTTCTGCCGGCGTCTACCCACGCTGCGCCTATCAGTACGAAATCGCCGTTCGAGAACCTTCCCGCCCTAACGGCCATCGGTTCTACGTGCAATGTGCCCCGCCCACTGCGACATAAGTTTAGCGATTCGGGGGGCTATATCGTTTTTAGGTCATTTCTGATATAATCACGCAGAGAAAGTCCCAGCATAGCTACCCTTTGGGTGACTGAGCCGTCTTATGAGGCCCTTAGTAAGCGACCACGGTTCGATGCCATACATCATTGACTAACATGATGCTGCTGTAACTAGTGCCTACGCCAAATTTTTGTATTAGGTGTCAATGCGGACCCCGGGCTCCTTTAGTGTATAACAGAAGATTAATTATACATATCACTTACAAAACGATCCAACGCGTGGACCGTGGTGCATATTAATATAACAAATATTCATAAAATAATTCGAGTATAATGAACAAAAGTATAATGGTTTTTTTAGTCCATTTTCTGTATCGCTATCTGAATATGAACATGAACATGAACATAGGCCAGGAAGCAAGCCAGACCCGGACGAGCCGGATATACCAGGGAGCGCAAATTTGAGGGGAGTGACACGCTCTGGGATGGGAAGGGAATACCGACCAGCCGCAACCAGTGAGCCGCAATCGACTGGCTATGCAGCCTTTAACCAATATTGGAAAAGAGGAGACCAAGAATACTTCGTCGGGGGATGAGCGTTGGTGAAGCGATGCACGTTACATCATATAATGTCGATGTCGATGTCAGATTTCTGAAATCGATCCTTATATGCAGATGTTTAACTGTTTAAGTTTTGTTTAGTTGTTTAAGACGGTTCTCTCTTTGCGTATTGTTTTAGTGGATTGAATAATATCAAGCACAGGAAGCATCAGCAAGACAGGAATTAAATGAAACAAAGATGTGTAAATACCTGAGTATTATTATTTTATTTACGATTTTCATTCGATTGATAAACAATAAAAATCAAAAAACAATAGGAATAATTATTTAGCTACCGTGATTTAATGTACTTTTTTTTATATTTAATGCAATATGTAACAGTTCAAATAAGATGGACAGAAAATAATAATACAAAAGCATTGTTTTCTTTAAAGTACTTGATACACCACATACTTTATGATTTATACAGACGTAAAAAAACTCAAGTTCTTTTTGAAGGCTTAGCAACAGCAGACAGCATTGTCGTATTATTTTTGCAAGATACCGCGGCCTATATAGCAATCGCAGTATTTATAGCTACAGGTTCATATATATGTATACGTAAATGAGCTCCAATTATATTTCAAATTACCAAATGTCGTTTAAATACATATTTAAGTATTTAGTCTCCTTGCTATATGTTTATTAAAAATACACGGTATGATATGGAAATATTGACATTGATAATGATTATAAAGTTTTAGCTAGTCGATTACTTGTAACGTAAAAAGTTACAGTATATTTATTTCGACATCAAAAGCACTTTTCAAAGAAGATTTTTCGAGCCTGGGAATTTCCAGGTCCAGTCCAATAAACAATTGAAACCGTTGTTTAATGGTCGATATATCTCTGAACAGAAACGAACTTTTACTAAAATGTATTAGTTATTATTTTGTCTCTTTAGTCAAAACGTTACTTGACGAAGACAAATTTGGCACGAAGTAAAAGTAAGTAAAATTAGGTACTTAAGTTAATGGTCTATGTGAGTCTACCTAGTTCATACGTAGACATTTATATGACATGGATATGTGAAATGACTTTGACAGATTAGGAATGGGGAACATCAAGAGACAAAATGTTTATTGTCACCATTACGGAATGTTTTCCTTAAGATTGTACTTATTTGCTATTGAAACAATTCATACAATTACGTTTGCGATCATAAGTTATATGCAGATGTTTTTGAGAGTCTTCTATTACATATAAGGCCAACATTAACATTAAAGATATTTTGTGTATGTGTGTATTAATCATGAGTATCCATGAGTAATTTTCAAGTATACTATAATTTTATAAACCGACAGCCAAATTCAATGAAACTTGCTAAAACATAAATTTATGATGAAACAATATTAAATAATAACGATATAAATTCTACCATTTCCCTGGCAAAAACACAATATTGACATCAAAAACACTCAACTTATCAAAAGATCATGCTCTATTTTATTTTTATTTTCAGAATATGTTTGTGTAAATACCAAAACATTTAAAATATACTAATAATCATACAGTATATGGCCTATTTTATGCTTCAAGTCGAACTAGTACAAAACGGTAAAAATGACCAGCATTTTTAGAATAACACTTAAAATATACATCAAGTCAAACCTGGATAAGTGAGTTACAATGGACTGTCATTCATTGATGATGTTTTCTTCTAAGTGTTTAATATCACCTATCAGTTAAACATAACAGCCGCCTTCAAAGTGAATGAATTGAATGTGTGCTTGCATGGTCGTTCCATCTTATAACTGCATCTCTAGGTTGTTATGAAAAATTGCTAGGTGTATAATATAATGGCCTTTATATTATTACATTCTTCTACCTATTTTACTATTTTCTTGCACATAATCGCTTGGTAGGTAAGTATCACAATTTTGTGTATAATAGGGATACAGAACAGATACATAGTATTTGACCCACTTCATGTCTAACATTTTGATATTTAATACCGAACGAATGTAATGTACACATTTGCAATTAAACAAAGTATGGACCAGAAGTGTTACTTCCGGGCCAAAGAAAAAGTCATAGTAGGTGTTTCCTTGACCATCGGGTCGCACTTAAGTCACTTATCAAGGTTGTATTGTATTGGTCTACATATATTTTTACCCCACGAACTATAAATGGCACTACGTACGGTTAAATTACATATTCACTTAAAATTAAGTACGTCAAAACATCGCACATACACCTAAATATACAAATACATTTAGTAAAAAATATATTCATAATCCATTTATGAAATAAAACCGTTATATATTTAAGAAACACATTGTGACGCTGTTTTTCTAGTAATTATTTGTTCGTGAATAGAGTTTTACTTTACGTGTAAAATACACTTAACACAAAAGTGAAATCATGGTTACATTTTATGATATTATAAGTTTGTTTAAAATGAAACAAGCTATTACGTATTAACTTAATTTTAATTTATAAAGGATCTGGTGGTGAGATCTTGGCAATATAGAACATAAAGGCGTGTCCGCTGCACCAAAAATCTTACAAAGCAAGTTATTAGAATATGTTACAAAACATGATTAGGTACAACTGCCCGTCCATTGCGACTTTGGAGTGAACAATGTATTGTTTGTCGTAACATTTCACTTTCTTTTGCCAGCTGTCATCCCAGTACAATTTGTCATCGTTGACGTTTGTTTCTTTCAAAACTCAAAACATGAAATAATAGACCCGCAGACGAACTTTTTCCATTCGCGATGGAATACATGTTTCTGTGTTTTCAAACAAAAAAAATTTGTTCACGCCCCTTTATAAAAATATGTTAGATGTTTAAAAACATCGAAAACACAGCGCAGCGGACGCGGCTTTAGCTGATAAATGTGTTATTATTAGGACTGTGTGTACGTGAAATTCAACGCTGTAAGTCCTGCACCCGGAGCGCGGGACATTCCACGGGTTAAGATCACACATTCCTATTAATAGCATCACTATCCGTACGATTAGTTCTTACAAAATGTTATATAGAATAGAATAGAATCGAACAGAAAAACTTTATTCAACATCACATGACAATTCAAGTTACATGGGAACCTTAATATAGAATATATATAGGATGGCACTTATAATCGCATGGTGTTTTTTCAATAATATATACATACAGTGATTCTATTTGACCAGTAACCCGTTAATCCGTTTTTACTTTGACTACCCTAAGCTCATTATTATACCTACCACGATATATATATAAAAATGCCCAATTATACAACATCCAACCGAATAACAAATATTTCATTCTCACAAGCATAGGAGGCATTTCTATTTTAAATAGATTGAACTCTTAATCTTGGTACTTTTATTACAAAATGTTTAGTACACGTTTTTACTTCGAGCGTGAATATAATTCTTAAAGCACTTTTGTTCAGAATTGTA
The DNA here is from genome assembly GCA_947049275.1 of Epinotia bilunana. Classification (NCBI taxonomy): domain Eukaryota; kingdom Metazoa; phylum Arthropoda; class Insecta; order Lepidoptera; family Tortricidae; genus Epinotia; species Epinotia bilunana. The sequence goes on along the minus strand of OX346275.1, from coordinate 6,464,649 downwards.
CTACTTGCTCCAACTGTCATTTGTTTTGTTTGTCAATTCAATTGTCAATTGTCAATGTCAGTTTCAAGCTTTAGGTATTTATTAGATATCAAGGTGTTTCTTGTTTTTTTTCAAACACTCCTTACTCCTTGCCTCGAGCCTCTGAAGTCCGATTCAAAATGCTGATATAATGTTTTCGTTCAGCGTTTAATTTCACACTTCAGGCAATAAATATAGGAACGCAGCATCGCAGCAGCAGTGAAGCACAGAAAACGCGCCAGACTAGCCCATTTTTTTTCATTTACCATACTTCACATTTGTGTTTGGGGTTCATTTTAGATCCTATGGGACAGTTGAATTCATTGGAGAATTCTTTTAGGTTAGAAATTGGGCCTATTACTCTATACTTTGCAACAGAATGGTCATCTTTATCTATTTGCATTTTAGTAGCTTCTTTGGTCATTGAGGAACACCATACCTGAAAAAAATCATTGTACATTTTTAAATGGATATGGAATACTCCTGTCTTACTATCTTGTTAAACAAATAATTTTAAATTGCATATTCCACTTAGGTATGGTTTGGCAATGGTGTGTACCAACATGGTGTGTAACACCTGGGGATCCCTATAATTTGCCTACAGTCAAATAATCGGCGTCCACCGTATGTCTGTCTATTTCAACCCATACTTAAAGAGAGAGAGGAGATATATGGATGTGGTTTATTGAGTCTTACAATATATATAGGGATCTGCGGCGCTACCACGAACTTCAAAGTTCATGGTAGCGCCTCTGCCCCTGGAGTTTCATGCGTCCTTAGGTTATGCTGTCTGCCTATCACCAGGCTGACCAATTAGTTGTTGGTCACCGTTGTAATGGTTCGTTGTGCAGGGCGTTTTCAGCAAGTGTGCCAATTTTGCGTGAAAAAAGGGGGTTAGCGCTACTCTAACCAAAAAAGTTTGTGAGTGCCTTGGTATTGCTTACTCTGTATTGCTGTTTCTTCCTGTGTACTTCTAGAAGCTTGTAGGCCAGTAGAATATGATTGGCAGTTTCTTCTGCCTCCATGCACTCTCTGGACATGGGGCTGTGCTACTACCATTATACTACTACTAACTACTAACATGTGCTAATACTGTTGCAATATTAAAGACTAACCTGTGCGAATGAAATGAAGAATAGCTGTCTATGGTTGTACTTCAAGCCCGGTAGAGTCAAGTTCACTTTGGCTTCAGTCCGACTATAGTCCAAGTAAGCATGGAATGATGCCTTTAGACCTCCGTTGTCTGCTATATTTTCACCTAGAAAAGAAAACAAATATATAGCCTTGTTTCATAAATGTGGGAATTTGACTCTGAACACCATACAAAATATTCAAGCCGGTTTTCTAAGGATTCAAATATGAAAACAAGGTTCAAAATATGTATGTATATGGATGAATAAATAAATTATCATTTTAGGACAATCTTATACAGATTGAACTGGCCCCATAGTTAGTTCAGCTCAATAAGGCTTGCGCGAGGTATAACATATCAATATAACAGCATAAAAAAGTATAGTTAAATTGAGACCCTGCTTATTAAATTGTTGGTTGAAAAGCATGTAAAAGGCAAATTATGGTCAAGTTTTTCATTAATCCATTTATTTATTGCATCATAATGATGCTTTTTAAAACAACTAACAATTTCAGTTAAAATTAAAATGGGTTTACAAGAATACGCGCTAGCGTTATTCTCGGTTGTGCCCCTAAAGGTGGTTTTCCACCGGCGAGGCGAGGCGGGGCGTGGATGGGCGAGAATTGAAATTAGTATGGCACTTACTACCTATTTGCACTGAGCGCGCGCGCGCGCGGTGGAAATAGGTAGTAAGTCCCATACTAATTTCAATTCTCGCCCATCCCCGCCTCGCCTCGCCGGTGGAAAACCACCTTAAAGGAGCCCGGGGTCAGCTTTGAGACCGAAACCCAAGATCACCAACCCAAGGCACTAGTTTTACGAAAGCAACTGCCATTTGACCTTCCCACCCAGAGGGTAAACTAGATCTTATTAGGATTAGACCGGTTTCCTCACGATGTTTTCTTCACCGAAAAGCTAATGGTAAACATTCCGTACATAAGTTCCCAAAAACTCATTGGTACGAGCCGGGATTCGAGCCCACGACCGCCGCATGCCTAAACCACTGGGCAACCGTAGCTATCATCATTCATCAATCATCATATACAGGGTGTTTGGCATTGCGTGTGCCAAAAGACTAGGGTGGGTAAGTAGGGTCACTTCAACACATTTTGGGCCAATTAACACTTGTCCTGCCCACGGTGTATTTTGTTAATAATTTTTAATTTTATCTCGGCATTTGCCAAAAATTTACCATTTTGCTTACCTATTTTTTTTAAAGGTGACAGCATAAAACATACAACTTTTTGTGTTTTTTTAATCTTTAATGTATGCGTATCCTATAGAAATCTTATTTTCGTTTAGATAGGAAATAAAAAAAAGGTTATGAGCCGACAAAGTGTAAAGGACAGAAAATAAAAATCATCAAACTCAACTTTATGGCACAATAAAAAAAAATTGAACTTCCTCAGATTTTCCAATATCATAAAAAGTTCATGACTATTCTAACGGTATCGATATGTCTAGAATCACTTACAATTTTCCGGCAAAAAATGGTGTATGTCTAAAATTATGGTTTTATTCCGTTAGTAGGTCCAGCCCACCAAAAATAATAAAAAAACAAAGTGGGCAGGACGAGTGGTAATTGGTTCAAAATGTGTTGCAAGTGACCCTACCTACCCACCCTAGTCTTTTGGCACACGCAATGGTAAGACATGGCAGCCGCTTTCGTAAAACTACCTACGCCAAAACCTGGGTGTGTTTCAAAGCGGACCGTGGGCTCATTTCGGCCACTACCGGGAAAAATGCTAGGAGGATGATGATTAGTGACATCAGTGGCCCGTTTTTTGCCTCACCCAAGGACTGCTTCCCATTTAAATGCTGTTCCTCCATCGAGTAGTTGGAGTACTGTTTCTGGATGCATTCCGCTCGTTTCTTGAAGCGTTTTATGGTTGCGTTGTTCCACCACTGATTAAGGTTTCCAAATCTGAAAGATAGATACAATTTTTACTGTTTCTTGATAGACTACTTTTATGGGTTACAGCGCGCCCACGAAAATCGAAAGTTGAAACTCGAAACGTCTTCTGTCTGTCGATTGAATATATGCAAGTGTGACAGAGATTGAGTGTGATCAAGTGAGATACACGAACGAACGAAGCCATTAGTTCACTGATAAACATTTTCCAGAGAATTATCAATGTACGCTATAAGTAGGTAATATTATAATATGAAAGTAACTCGGTCTCTCTGTCAGTTCTGATGCCTTATTGATTTAACAGTGTGTCCCGGGTATAGGTACCCCGTGTTAACCTTTTGACAGCCACAGTCGGCTGTGGCCGACAGCTAAAAGTCGTGCCATTGACGCCACGACGGCCAGGGACGACGATAACGTAGACGAGAGGTATGTCATTTTAATTTTCCGAAACCTGTAACTGTTTTGTGACACGTAGGTACACATTTGCTCGAGGTTATTGGCGACATCGATATCGTATTTTGCAATCATTATCTTTTCAGAGCTCGTAACTTCTAATTTATCACTGGCGTCAGGTAGGCAGCGTTTAGTTTTGCACCCTGGCTGTCAAAAGGTTAAAAGTCAGGGGCCTGCATTTTTATCTTGCCATCAAGTCCACACAGCGGATCCTCATATCAATAAAAGAAGTACAACGCGCATGTTTCTCTTGAGTTGCAAGCTTTCATTGGCTGCGGAGCCCGCTACATATATAGGCCTTCTAGTTTGTTGGTAGTGTCCGAAAAGCAACCGCCCTGGGCAAATTGGAGGGGGGGGTTAAAAAATAAATTGTTAGCAGATATTCGATTGAAACAGTATTTCATTATAAGTATAAACGGCGTACACATTTTCAGGGAACCGCTGTTTCAATCGGCTACCTAGCGACATAATAGTTATTTGTTATACAAGGGTGCAAAGTTGTATTTTACCCGCGAGTGTGGAATTGAAACACGAGCAAGCGAAAGGATGCTATAGTTGAACCACGAGCGAAGCGAGTGGTTCTAAAATAGAATCCTGAGCGTAGCGAGTGTTTCAACACACGAGAAGTAAAATACATTTGCACCCGTGTATAACACAAAACTTTTCTCCTCACTGTAGCGACGAAAGTGCAACATGCAAAACAACTTTATTTAATTTCAATATATATATTTTTTATTTTAACAGTAATCATAACGTTAAGTAATATCAAGTAGAATTTTGGTCAAGTGCGAGTCGGATTTTAATTTTCCCATACATTTTGAGACCCAGCGCAGCGCCTGATGATTTGATGAAAGCAACAAGCAATTATTTAAAAGTTCTTAAATATCTATTTTATTCTGTTTTTAGTATTTGTTGTTATAGCGGCAACAGAATTACATCATCTGTGATTTTTTGTATTATGAGCGTTTTACTTAAACTTGAACGACGCTCCAAGGTCAAATTACTTTTCACCTCAGCAGCTCGAACAAGCACATTTTGCTGCGTGAAAACAGTGTGCAAAATGCGATTTTGCTCACTCCGTGAGACAAAGTAGCTTTTTAATTTTGATGCGGAGCACTGACATTTCGTTGTATGGGGTCTATTACAAGTTCAGAATATTAGAACTTTTTAGCACTGTCCCTTTCATTCCATTACGAAAAAAGAAAATGGCAGACGTAGGTCGATCCATAGTTCGACCATCAAATTTCAAAGTAGACCCCCAAAAGAGTACACGTTCGAAAACTATCAAATTAACAAGTTTAAATTACCAAAATAATTATACAAAAGAATTTTCAATTGAAGAATATTTAAATAAAAGTTCTCAGAATAAACTCCATTTTTCATAGTAAATAGGTAAACATGATTTTTTTACGCTACCTAATTAATAATTCTATTTCAAACAATCTTAAATTTTATGAATGTATACCACAGATGCAGTTTCCGAACGCAAGCGCGGCGCCCCGCCCCTTTTAAAAAATTGCGCGCTGTTATTTGTTTCAGATTTTATTAGGTATAAGTATATTATTCTTCATTCTTGCGTTATTGATATTAGTTTTAAATAAAAAAAACTACTAGGATAAATCAATTCTCTATCTAACTAGGAAATATAGTGAAGTCAATGACATGACGAGGGCAGTATTTTAACAACAGTACCTATGGCTAGTTTTTGATGTGCACGCGAGATACACGTAATATGCTAATGTGTGCCCTTGTGATAATGATAATACATTTCATAAATATCTCGAAGATATTAGTAAAATCAGTGAATTTTAACAAAAATACGGTTAGTTTTTAGTGATGTGTTACAAGTGTAACGCGACACTCGTATAGATACTGAAATATCCTTTGGTGTCTCATGCCTTGTCTCGCCTTTCTAGTATTGAATAACGGAGCGGCTGGCTCTGAGGAGTTAAAACTAGCAGTAATCAACGTCTAATTAAGTTTTCTTCCTGAATAATCTTGAGACGAATAGGTACGTGATACTATGATATATTTTTAATGTGAATATGTTCTCACTGCTGAGGTGAAAAGTTGTATGTGTTACTCGAGAGCAAAGTATTTGCATCTCGTGCTTTTGAGTCCTTCGCTGCTCTCAAGATTCAAACGTTGAATCACTCGCTACGCTCGTGATTCAATTTTAGAATCTTTCGCTTCCTCAGGACTCAAAACCAGCACTCGCAGCAAAAACAAACTTTGCTCTCTTGTTGCACAAATAACTATTCCCCACTAGTGGATAAAATGCGTTTTTGCTCACTGGTTTTAAAGGATAAAAGACGGCTTTCCGAGGCAGTGAGGGGAAAAATATTTTTTTCATACTTTTTTTTCTATTTCCTCCCCAGTCCAAGTTGGCTCAGTTGGGGTTGCACAGGCGGTTCCACAACACTTCGGGAGCTCAAACACCGCGAGCCATCATCGGGCTGCCTCGTGGACACTGCATCTACGCGTCATTTCTCTGAATAGTTGCGTGTTATCGTGCCCACCGCGCCGAGAACACATATAGGTGTTTGCGTGCTTTCTACAAAGGTCCATTCGCACTTATATTAAAAATACTTGGCGTACCTATAGGTGTCACTTTAGTACCTACGTCAAGAATGGCGACTCAAGGATTCAAAATATTACATACCTATCATACTCCCGACCCTGGTCATCGAACGCATGCGTCAACTCGTGTCCCATGACGACGCCCATGGCCCCGTAGTTGACACTCTTTGGGTTGTCTCCATCGTAGAACGGCAGTTGTAGTATACCCGCGGGGAACACAATTTGGTTCTTAGTTGGAGTGTAGTATGCGTTCACCGTTGACGGGGTCATGCCTGAAAAATTGTGTCATACAATTATTAAGAGTCTGATGCCGGTGATGGCGGCGAACTATCGTATCCAGAGGAAGGGTCTAAGGAGCTCAGGACTCTGTATAAACGTATCATCTGAGGCTTTCTTTATTACCCCCCGGGCGAGTACAAAATATTACGTCTCGCCCTTGCCAGGAAGTGAGATAATTGGCGGGCGGTAATTGCCACTTTATCGCCAGCGACATACATATAATCACGCCAGTTACCCTGAGGTCTACCGCTCAGGGTAACTGGCGAGATCACGGATTTCCACTTGATTTTCGAGTCCTGATCCTAGTCGTCTATAAATACAGTCGGCAGTTAAAATGCCTTGTAAAAAGTTTAGAATCTCACAATTTGGTTGTCCTTATGGATCAGAAGCTTCTGCCAATTTTTTGAGTAATAATTGCCCGTCACAACATTGATGGGCAATTAGTACCTACGGGCACTTGTCTCTCTCTCGGTTACTCCTCTTACTGCAGCCCCGCAGGTTAGAGTAAGACCACAGACACATGCAGAGTTGCGGGGACAGTTATTGCTCAAAAAATGCCCTGTGTGCATGTTTCGGAACGGATGAAGGCTAAGAAGATGTACCAAACTAGCGATAGACCGGCACAGCACAACACTGCTTTCTTCAGAGGGAGTTAAATTCGCAGCTACTTGCTTTTAGTATAATTTTGTGGCAATAACAAATTTTCTGATTCATATTTCATCGTGCATTTATTTTTTGCAGTGTGGGTCTGACAAGATGTTACATATAAATACAGTTCCAGCATAATGGGTTAGATTCTGAAGAGTAGTAAGTCCACTTCTCTTAGCGTACTACTCACCCCATTTCGTCCGATTGACTGGCTGGTCCAACTTCTTCAATTCATTCTTCAAACTGAACAGGTTGAAATTGATGTTGTTTTCAAAGTACTCGTTAGGGCTGACCACGAGCTCATCGTATTGTTTGTCTAATTCCCCTTTGTTCAGGATGTAATCGGGGAACCCTGGAAACAAATGTGATGGCCGGGTTAGCTTAGTTAGTGGCCCTGCTTAAAGCTTATGTGATAAGTATGACTACATGTACCTATTCGTTTCTGAGTCTACGCGTATCTTAGTACTGAGCTGATAAGTATTTACGAATAGGTATATCTAACCATAACACAAGCCTAGGTGGACTTTCGACGAGCCGTCTTCGGCGTCACTAACGCAGCGACAGTGACGCGGCGATAGAGCGATAGTAATATACAGTACGGAAATGTATGAGGGAACGTTTGAGCCAATATTATAAGCACAAACTACGTCAGGAGCGCTTCATGTAATTTGGCTCCAGAATCTATAATTTCCGTGAACAGCAGAGTTTCAAGTTTCAAGACATATTTACTGCCAGGAATCCCGTGGTTCTCCCGCAAAGTAGAGAGAAAACGGCTACGGCGTAGGCGCCCGCTAGGCGGGTTCCTGGCAGGGAAAGTTTCAAAAATACCTATCATATCCGTAATCGCATCAGCCTTGGTCTCAGCTGCCTTCATAGTTTCTTGATCCATCCAGTCCAAGTTCTTCAAGTTGTTCTTGAATGCGGTCCTTACGTTATCAATCATAAGTTCTCCTTGAGTCTTCGCTTCGCCGTGGAAAACTTCTCGGACAAACATGGCGCCGACCGCGAAACCTGGAATAAAAAGAGTACGTGTAGCTGTAGAAAGAGACTGAGTTGCCGACAATTCATTCTCAGTTTAAGCAAGTTTTTTAACCTCTAAGTGCGACACGTCCAAGAGAGGTATCTATAGGCACTTGCAGCAGTGCTAGTTTTCCTGAATATAGCATCGACCGCAAACAAATGTTATGAAGAGATAAAGGTCAACGCAGATTTATCTCTCCCTCACCGGATCACCTCCGACACGCAACACCCACCCGCCATTCCACATAGCTCTTAACAGCACTGGCTCAGCAGATGCAGCGAGGTGTCCATCAGTTGGCAGTTTGTTGTTGATTTGATGACACGTTTGACGTTGGCCGCCAGGCCGCCACCCACGCGCCGCAACCACGGCGTCCACACGTCTGCCCACCCACTGTTAGCTTGTCCCGAGCTGGGGCGAAGGTGGGTATGGAGTCGATAAGTGCGCGTTGCTCTATAGAGTTCCATACAAAGAATAATGACCGGCGCGAGCTGGGACGGTGACATGCCATAAGATTGAAATTAACTGATTGATAGTATTTATTTGTAGCGACTACAAAACTCAATCCCTCATCGTTCCAGTATATTTGATTTCATGGCACAGAATAAACATAGTACTACGTACAGAAGGCTCTCTGTTAACAAATCCCTTATTTAGGTATGCCGAACGAACCTAAATGTGACCATCACTTTCTATCGCATGCAACGCGCTGCGATAGAACGCGTGCCGTTGCTGTAGCACCGCTAACATACCGGCCGGGCCGGTAGGCTTTACTTGTGGCGGCGACGACGAAATCACGGCGCGAGCCGCCCCTGCGGGTCTAGCACAACTGACGCCGCGCCGCGACGCGAGTTGAGAAAGATCTACCCTCCTCTTTCTAATTTGCACGGTGCGAGTGAGATAAGAGACGCTCAGTCGCGCGGGGAGCGACAGAGCAACAAGTCGTGCTAGACGTACTGGTCACGGAAAGTATTAAAAATACCCCTCGGCATATGTTTGTACGCCGACAGGCATCACATAGTGATACGAAAACTAATGTAACACCTTGTACATACCTATGTTGAACAAATAAAATCTTTGTAGTTCACAGAACCCCCAACACCTCAGACCGTAGAAAGGAATTTAAAACTTACCGAGAGCATTATTAGTGTCAGTGACACAAGATCTCCAAGACTCCTCGGTGCCATCAGATCCATACAACGCTTTCCGCAGAATGTTCGTGGCGTCCCGGAACGGTTTAGACAAGTACGTCGAGAAGGACCGGGACACTTGCCAGATGAGGTAGTTCTTTAGGGTGCTGTGGAGATGACTGTTGTTAAAATGGGGAAAAATGTATGCAAACAAGCCTACTTAAGATCTATTACTGGGTATGGGCGAGAGGGTTTGTTCAACCTAAGTAAGGAGCAACTCTTTGTGTCGACTCATTTGTACTTTTTTCATACAAAATACCGAAAAAATGACGCGAATTTAGGAAGATCCCGTTGTTGGATCACCATTGGGCTCGAATACCTTGGAATGGTCCCAAAAATATATAAAAAATCTAATCAGAATGTTTACTTATCATATTCAATTATCTTTTCCTGTTATTGCATGAACGTTCATGCTACGTCATAATATACAGGATATTATTTTATTGTATTTATCTATAGTAAATGGGTCATACAGAGATTTAGGTTCGCGTCTTTCCCGTAGCTCTGTATGACCCTCATGTTGTCCCTTACATTTTATTTTCTGGTGTTTTGGTGTATTTCTTAATGACCTTAGTTAAGTTCCTGAAGTATTCTGGCGCGTAGACGACGATCTTTTCGTTTTCTGATATCTGGAAAAATTCATACTCAATAAGCTAGGTACAGTGATAGAAACAGTACAGTAATTGAATTACTCCATACCGACTAGTAATAATGTATTATTGTGTATTCTATACTAAAAATGATAGAGGAAAAGCCTGAGATTGTAGTTTTGTGAGCTTATACGAGGGCTGCTACTTATGTATGAATCCAGGATTCCAACTTTCTTAAACACAATTTTTGACCTCTATGGTAAAATTTGAACTTTCTTTTAATACTGGCCGCTATATATTTTTTTCTTGAGTACGCTAGTTTTTTGTTTTTGGCGGGTTTAAAATTTTATCTCGTTGCGAGAATGGAACTTACTCGTGAAAATATTCGTGCTATGATTTATTACGATTTCGGCGTGGCTTAAGGCAACAACAATGCATAGATCAATTAACTTTGACTTTTGGTGATGAAGCTCCATCAAAAACTACTGTGTATCACTGGTTTAGTGAGTTCAATCGTGGACTTAGTATGCTTACGGACGAAGTTAAGGAAGGTCGCCCGAAATCGGCCGTTGTACCACAAAATATTGAAGCAGTGCGGAAACTTATAATGCATGACCGTCATGTTACGTATCGCGAGATAGAGGCAATTCAGGGGATATCTATGACGAGCATTAATAAGATATTACATGAACATTTAGCTGTAAAAAAATTTGTTCGCGTTGGATACCGCACAATTTAACTAAGGATCAAAAAGAGGCTCGCGTCGAATGGTGCAAAAAAATGTTGAAAAAATATAACCGTGGTGACTCAAAAGCTGTTTATAATTTGTTTTACACAGGTGACGAATCTTGGATATATGCGTATGATCCCGAAACTAAACAGCAATCAACAGTGTGGGTGTTTCAAAATGAGCCGAACCCTACGAAAGTTACTCGTGCAAAAAGCACCTTGAAGCAAATGGTCGCCTGCTTTTTTGGTATGAATGGTCATGTGGCTACAGTGCCACTAGAAAATCGTAAAACGGTTAATTCGGAGTGGTACACGACCATTTGTTTGCCAGAAGTGTTTGAAGAAATACGTAAAGACAACCAGCGACGCAGAATCATTCTTCACCATGACTACGCCAGCTGTCATACATCACGCGAAACAACTCGATTTTTGAAAGGTCAAAATATAGAATTAACGGGTCACCCACCGTACAGCCCTGATTTGGCACCCAATGATTTTTATTTATTTCCAAATGTAAAGAATAAATTATGTGGTCAACGATTTTCGACCCGTGAAGATGCGGTCGACGCGTTCAAACAACACGTTTTGGAGATACCTCAATCAGAGTGGCAAAAGTGGTTTAAAAATTGGTTTACACGTATGCAAAAGTGCATCGATCATCACGGAGAATATTTTGAAAAACAATAAAACTATATTTAGTAAGTTTGATTATTTTTTTCCGAGACCCCTTATCTGATTTCAAAAACTCTCACCAAAAGGCTCGGTCTCGAGTGCCACGACTGTAAGTCATTTCGACTCCCTTCCTTTTCATATCGTCTCTCATATACTCCCTCCAAGTTATCCTTGGCCTACCGCGTTTCTTAGGTGCATTACATCCCTCCACATTCATCGATTACTCTTTTGGCCAATGACTTTATCCGCATTACAGGCCCGGGCCACGATATAGTAAGTATATAGAATTATACTTACAGTTCTCCCAACTAAACTGAAGGCATCATTAAAGAATGCCGTCCAATTCAGGAAATTGGCTTCCTTCTGCCATTGTTTTATAGTGAATGGATGATAGAGACCCTCTTCATCCCTCCTGTCTTCTGACGGAGTCGTTATTCTTGCTAGATCAGTCTCAAATTGTATCACCTTGCTCATTTGGTCTTTAGCTATCGTCTCGTTCGCTCCTAACAGGACACATATCCTTGTCATGTAGCTTAGGTAAGCGTCTAGAGCTTTTTCGTGTGCAGTTTTGTTGAGGTAGTAGTCGCGCGTTGGTAGGTTTAAACCGCCTTGGTCCAGCTGAAAAAAAAGGTATGAAGCATGACACTAGAACTAAACTCCTTAAGATTTGAAGTCACTGCCTAAAAGAAGCCCCCATCATCCATCAGCTCGGTGGATAGCCGAACGTTAGAATGATTTTGGGTCAGTCCTGGAGAAAACTAGTTCAGAACTGGTAAGGTTGCATACCACTAATCACAAAAAGTATGAACTCTGTAGATAGACTGAGGATAGTTTATAAAAGCGTCATAGTAACCCACTATGACTCTGTTATAAAAACAATTCTTGTGTCAAGTGTCTTACGAGATGTCGTACCTACCTCTTAAAAAATCGAAAATAAGTGTAAAATTAAATAATATCGCGTGTTTACAAAATAAGTGGACTGTCATAATTTTTTGACTGTATGGCAAATATATACACAGTCTAATATGCTCAGCCGTGGCCGATAACAGATTGAAAATGATGACGACGAAGTGTGCTATCTCTTTCGAAGATGATGTATTGAGTGAACAGCCGATGTGGTAATTTAAGCGTTCATCGGCTCAAGAGCGTTCTTGTCATCGCTAAATTATTGTTGCTGGACTGGACTTAAATCGTAAAAAGCCGTAGCAATAACATCTTCGTGATATAGAGAGTTGAGAACTTGAGAGTGACTTATGGCCGGTTCCAACAGTTACATTTTGAAACATTTTCTACGGGTCATCATCTGTCAAAATGTAGGTAACTGCCGGTAAGGAAAACTATCGGTGGATTGATTATTGGAACCGGCCATTAATCGAGTCTGTTGCTATTGACGTTACGAATACGATATAAAGACAAAAATAACAAAAGTGTACTCACGACTATGATATACGTAGACGAATTCCGATCATCTTCTGTTACCGCCCAGTTAAATAATCCACCCAAATTGTACCTTAAACAAATCATAATAAGCTCATCTGTAAGATTCTCTACCTGTGCCAAAAATCTCACCATTAACGTCAAAAACTCACTCATTTTGTATATCTTGTAGCAGCGTCTGCAAGTCAAAGTCCTTAATTATATCTTTGGTAGTATTGTTGACTATAGTATTATTGACGTGGTTGGTTATAGTATTGTTCATAGTGTTGTTAATATTGTCAATTAGGTGCCAGCCTCCTAGTTTAACGATGATATCAACTAGAGGTTTCTCAGCCATTTTCTCTATAGTCTCATTTGCGTCTATACACGCGTCGTAGTATATCCTCGCTTTGTACTCCGCCCCGTTTTTGTCTGTCAAATTCACTTTTTCTGCAAAAAAGAATCAAACGTCACCATCACTATAAAATCCCCAGTCCATGCGTACAGAGCGGATGAATCTCCAAAAAAGGATGTGAGAATAAAATAACTATAACAAATAATAATAAAAAATATTGATTTCAATTCAAGGTTGGAAATCCAAAGGTATCAAAGTCTTGTAATTGGTGGGATTCTAGTTAAGCAACCTTTACTGTTGCCTTTTCATGCTCAGCTGTTAAATCGATGTTGATGAAATTGGTGGAGCGAGGTGAAAGTGGATGGAATTGATGAAAAAAGCGACACTTGTTCGCGGAATTCATCATTCTGCGGCGTGAACAGTACTAGTGGCACTGATGCTGACATGGGAACGAAAATAGAAATCTGGTAGGGCTCTTGATCAGATATCAAGGAGCGGGAAAACTCGGTTCGTAAACTGCAGTGTGAATGGCAAGGAAGAAGCCGTCACACTAGACTTCCCTAATTTGGTGTAATGGAATACTGTAGAATAACTTACTCCACCGACAAAATAAGTATATGATGGTGAATAGTGCACCGATAGCTACATCCAATTTCTGACTAACATTCTTCTCATTTTGACGACCGCTTTAGCCTAGTTGGTAGTGCCTACGAAGCAAGAGGTCCTGGGTTCGAATCCCGGTAAGGGCATTTATTTGTGTGATGAGCACGAATATTTGTTCCTGAGTCATGGATGTTTTCTATGTATTTAAGTATTTATTTATCTTATATACGAGTATGGAGAAGAGGAACCAACTAACTATAGCAACACTACTACTACTGCCGGCGAAGTCTATATAGAAGAAAGAGAGGTATATAACCAATTAAAACGACTGAAAAACGATAAAAGCCCAGGCCCTGATGGAATTGCGAACGAAGCTCCTTAACTAGGAACTCCTGCACTTCTTACCCCCCTCACAAGACTGTTTAATACCATACTAACTACTGGCGACATACCAACCCAGTGGGTAAACTCTGACATTACACTCATATACAAAAAGGGGACCCTATGGACATAAGCAATTACAGGCCAATTAGCCTCTTAGCGAGTACCTACAAACTCTTCACATCAACTATACTCAAGAAAATAACAGATAATCGACAACAACCAACCAACAGAACAGGCAGGCTTCCGATCTAGCTTTAGCACTATAGACCATATACACACGCTAGAACAAGTACTAGAAAAATATAAAGAGTTCAACAAGACACTATACCTAGCGTTCATTGACTACAGCAAGGCCTTTGACACCATTAGCCACAACTCGATCTGGGAAGCACTGGAATCCTTTAAAGTTCACTATAAATACACCAAGGTCCTGAAAAATATCTACAAAAACAGCACCAGCAGAGTGAGACTCGAGCAAAGAGGAGAAGAGATCAAAATAGAGAGAGGCGTGAGACAGGGGGATCCCCTCTCTCCCAAACTCTTTATAGCCGTGCTGGAAGGAGTATTCCGGAATCTAAACTGGGCAAAACAGGAATAAAAGTAAATAATCGCTACTTGAGCCACTTACCATTTGCTGACGACATCGTGCTATTTGCTGAGAACCAAAGCAACCTAGAAGGCATGATAAGCTCACTGAACGAACATAGCTCAAAAATAGGACTCGAGATGAACATAAGCAAAACCAAAGTGATGACAAACAGCTACAGAAACCCCATAACCGTTAATGGCACTGCAATAGACTACGTGGATGACTATATATACCTAGGGAAACAGGTGTCATTCTCAAAAACTAACAATGAAGAAGAGGTCACAAGGCGATCAAATATCACTTGGAAAAAGTACTGGTCCATGAAAGATATTGCTAAAGGAGACTACAACCTTTCATTAAAAAAAGTGGTGTGCGACACCTGTCTTCTACCATGCTTAACTTACGGCTCACAAACATGGGTCTACACAAACAAAGTCATAGAAAAAATAAAGTGCACACAAAGAGCTATGGAGAGAAGCATGATGAGACTGCGGAAAATAAACAAAATAAGGCATACAAAAATCAGAGAAAAAACGAAAATTACTGACGTTCTCACTTACGCCCTCAAACAAAAGTGGCAGTAGGCCGGCCACATCACAAGAATGTCAGATGGAAGATGGACTCAAGAAACCACCATGTGGCAAGGGTCAGGCGGTAAACGAAATGTTGGCAGACCTTACAAGAGATGGGTTGATGACATCATCCAGACAGCTGGCAAACATTGGACTGAGATAGGAAGACAAAGAGAAGACTGGAAGAGATTGGAGGAGGCCTTCACCCAAAGAGGGGTCCATATTCAACAGAAATAAAACGACAAAAAATTTAATATAAACTTTAATGTAATATGGACTAAAAATAAATAAAAAAAGGCTTAATAATAATAATAATATACGAGTATATGGTCGTCTAGCGCATAGGTACTACAAGCTTTGCTTAGTTTGGGACTAGGTAGATTAGTGTAAGATTGTCCGCAAAATAAATAAAAAAGTGAGCGTCATCTCAGGAGCCTTCTAAAGGAACCGGGTCCGCTAGCTAACTAATTCTAAGTATTGACGTAGGTATTCGTTTTTGCGGTTCGACTGCTCCTTACAATTCAACGAGGAAACTAGACTTAATTCTTAATATCTTCCCTACTACACCAACGCCAAATATCACACTGTCTGTTGTCATGGTTGCTGTAGAAATACGAAAATCGCATTATGTTGGGCGAAAATCATCCAAAAAAATCATAACAATGAATAACAGCGTTGCCATGTTTGGCTAAACTATAAAAATCACGAGTTGCCGTTCATGGGAGAATGAGAAACGCAAATTTCGTGTGTTGTGTTAAAAATACTGAAAATTGACAATGAGGCTCTAATTCCGTGGAAGTATATAATAAGTGGCGGTAAAGGAACAATAAGTAATGTGGATAGTCTGAGCCGATTGTAAGACTAGAACAAGAATGCTAGAGTTAAAAAATGTGCACAGATAGAAAAACACGTCTGAAAATGCTCAATGACAGCGAGTGATTTTTATTACTACTCAGAGAAAGTGTAAGAAAATGACATGTAGGTTACAAAATCAGAAAGTATTTTGCTTATAATTCGTGACATTAATCCTACTAATATTATAAATGCAAAGGTTTGGATGTTTAGATGTTTGTATGTTTGTTATTCAATCACGCTTAAACGGATAAATCGATTTGAGTGAAATTTTGGACAAAGATAGTTTAAAGCCTGGATTAAAATATAGGATAATTTTTATCCCGGGTCCACGCAGACGAAGTCGCGGGCAGAAGCTAGCACGTTTATAATCAAGAAGTAAAAAATATAGTGACCAAGAATTTTAATGATTAATAACACTAGGTAAGTGGTGTTTATTAAACTATATGGAGTGAAAGAGAAAGGAAAAGAGAGGCATACATTGTATTCAAAACCTAATATGATTATGCTGTTGACTATACGAGATAAGTTCAGTTAGTAAGTGGATGTGCAAATGTTTAACATTTCAATAGAGAAGTCTTATAAGGAATTATTTCGTGTTAAACAAATACTTGGAGCTCTTTGTATTCGACGTATCTATGACGATTCGCAATATTGCTAATTTAAATAGAGGTTAAGTTAACTAGAAACAGGAAAACATGTGTGAAATTTCCGGTTATACGCATGTACTGTCATCAGTGATATCAAATTATTTCCCGGTGCACTTGAAATATGTGCGAAAAATAAGGAAGAGAAAGTCTAACAACGGTGTAAGCACTAATCCATTTTCCTCACTATTCAGGGCCACATTAGGTTATTACCTGCCCCCCTAGCACACTAGGTTTTATTATGTCCGACGTAAAGCATTCGTCCCTCTTGCACTCGCATATTTGCCAGAATGGGACGAATGCTTTATGTCCGACATAAAACTTAGCTATCTAGCCCCCCTGGAACTGGGCTTGACACGCTGCCGCGTGTCCAGGTCAGTAGTATTAGTACTAGGTTGTTTTGAAGTGAAAACTTCTCTAGCGGCGCTGTGCACTCTTTGTGATGGGGAAAAATTGTAAAACGCGCCACAGGTCACGTGACCGTAAGATTCGTAAGACGTGACCTGATAGAAAAACTGTTACAATGTCATTGAGTTTTCACTTCTGCCGGCACTCCCGGAGTGCAACCCGGTTTTTTTTAATCTCAAATACTTTTCTGAAGATTCCTCCACTATGTACGCATGGACGCGTCGGGGTATAGGTAGTATTAGGAGTATTAAGTAACATAATTTTATTTTTTTGTGTCTTCTTGACGACGATTATGATTATGCATATTATGTGAAAAAAAATGTTATTTCAATTTGACATTGTATGGTTATTTTATTTTCTGTTTTAATTTTTGATAATTTCATTGACTTGTACCTACACATATATGTGCATGCAAGCTGGATACACATGAACACACACGTCACGTGAGCTGTACCATTAGAAAACAAAATTATGTAACTAAAGTAACTAGCTAATAGCTAAGCCTACCCATCTATTTTTTGTACGGGAGTCCCTCTGCCAACAAACTGTCCTGCAGTTTGGCAGAAGAAAATGCTGTAAAACAAGAGTTGTTTAAGTGAATATTTTTTTCTTATTCTTATTATTATTCTTACATTAATATTGGAACATAATACTGTATCTTATGCAAATGAATAATTTCATTTCATATTTATTCGGGTGGTACTGCGGCCATTGCTGATTTATTGTGATTGCCACATATATTGCATGATTCAGATTCTTTTTTTTTGTTAACACAATTATCAAATATTAATGAACCTCGAGGTCTTTAGTATTATGTCTGTTGGTACTCTGTGTGTACCCATTATATATTTGTTTATGCGACTGTTTGTGTTTCTAAATAAATTAAAAAAAAACAATTCTTGCCAGTTTACGTGTTCGGTATCTGAGAATTAGTCATTCATAATTCATCGAACAATATGTACAGTAATGTACTGCAGAGGCTGGAAAATAGGCATTTATTTCGTGATTTCTATCAGATTACATCTAAGTACATAATTCTAGAACTTTTAGAACGTGGTAAATAGTCTGAGCCAAACCAATCATTTGCTCTAAAAATAGCGAGACAATAGATGCGTCTTAGACCTTTTTCCATTGTCATTGCTTTCCACTAGAGCACAATGGAGAATCTAGGTACAGTCGAGTTCTCCAATATCTATACAGACAACCTTTCAAAAATATCTACACATGTGTCTTATGTCAGTAACAATAAAGTCTCTGTATAGATATTTTTGAAAGGTTGTCTGTTGTAGATATTGGAGAACTCGACTGTACCACTGGGTTAAACACAGAAAAAACAAAATGAACAGGCTACTAAGGTGTAAATGAGAACACTAAATATTCCTATCACTTAAGGAAAAGGAAAAACGAATCTGTATATGTTACCACCACATTAAGGGTACCTACACAGCTGAATTACAATGAAAAACCGCCATTAAATGTTGAAGAAACTCACCTATCGCAGAGCGGATGATCAGCTGGTTCCGCAATTCCATCTTACTAAAGATGCCCCAAGAGGCCTTGCCCTCTGGAATAGGGTTGTTCCTCATCCAACCCCCGCACGCGAACTCGTAGAAGTCCTCGCAGGGGTTCTGGGTCTCATCGAGAGCCCTGATGACTTCGCTGGCCGTGTAGATACAGGAACTGGAGAGGCAGATACTGCTTTCTGAAAAGAAAAAGATCTGATTAAGGGGCCACCCGAGGTTTTCATCGATTTTTGACAAGTTTTGAATACTTTTGCACTACAGATAGAATTATAAATCAAACGGCTATCGGTTCTTCAATCTTTTATCTCCATTTTCATCTACCGGATTTTGAAACAAATGAATACTTAATTTTGTATGATTTTTTAAACACTGTCTAATGAAACACATATTTCGTATCTCTATTGACGTGAAAGATCTCATACTTATACAAAATCTACATATTTGGGTTCGTCCGTGACGTCTCTAAAAACTGGTCTAGGGTTTTCAATTTAAACCAATTAACACAAAAGTTATGGCCAGAAAACTAGTTTTTCGGCCTATAGTTCAACTTTGATGCCAAATATCTCGAAAACAATTAACTTTGAAGTAAATATGGGATACTATATTGCTGAAAGCCGTTGTTTTTAATATAATAAGCTACAAAAAACATTAGAAAACTAAGGGATTCAGATCGAAGATCATTGGCGTAGTTGTGAAATCAAATAGGTGTTTTTTTTGCTTTGACTTATAAAAGTAAATGGTCGTGACAAGTACACTACGACATCAGTGACATTACATACAATAATTAAAAAATAAAAATTCAGTAATCAAGCAAATTCAATTTCAAAATTCACTGTGGACTGTTTCTCTGACTGGTCTTTATTCTTGTGCAAGGCAAGCTGAAGTTTTAACAGTAACATACTTGTAATAGTGTCAAAAGTTACTTTAGAATCAGGTTGATAGCACGGCGGCACATCGTCCAGCCCGGATATGCCAGTAATAATGACGTGGTTAGGGCTCCTACTGTCACTAGCAATAATAACACTCCACTCTCTCCAGTCCGTAACTACTTTTTGTGTTCAGGTTAGTAACACGGCGGCACAGGTATGTTGGGCCCCGTATGGCAAGCAGTAGTGATGTGACAGAAGCACTGATGCCGCTAGCGCCGGCGCTCTGTTTAGCAGTAGCCAGTAGCCACGTGTCAGCACTCAGTAGCTTCAGGTTCAGGCTGGTAGCACGGCGGCACGGGCAGGTACGATGGGCCCCGCATTGCCAGCAGTAGCGACGTGGTTAGAAGCACTGTCACTAGCAGCAGCCACGATACCTTTAGGTTCAGGTTGGTAGCACGGCGGCACGGGCAGGTATGTCGGGCCCCGCAACGCCATCACCAGTTACGTGGTTAGAAGCACTACTACCGCTATAGCACCGCTATCGTCACTAGTAGTAGTACCCGCTCCAGTTGTAGCAGTACCTTTAGGTCCACGGTGGTAGCACGGCGGCACGGGCAGGTACGATGGGCCCCGCATTGCCAGCAGTAGCGACGTGGTTAGAAGCACTGTCACTAGCAGCAGCCACGATACCTTTAGGTTCAGGCTGGTAGCACGGCGGCACGGGCAGATATGTCGGGCCCCGCATCGCCAGCAGCAGTGACGTGGTAAGAAGCACTGCGACGGCTAGTGCTGCCACCGCCACTAGCAGTACTCGCTCCAGCCGCGAACGCAGGTGCCATCCTATGAACGACACGCCCTGGAAAATAAAATAGACGTTCTCAGAGTTGATTTCATCACACACAAATGGTGTATAGCTGGATGAAGATCTGTTGATTTCTGGGACTAGGATTTCTCAGCAGTGTCAAGTCCACTGAGCTATTATTTAGTAACATTCCTTTTTTTTATTAGTACTAGGTAGTATTGCTTCTACAATTGCGGTGGACTTAGAACAGCTCTTCTTTCAAGTCGCTGTGTAGAAACGGACTTATACTTAGTATGTTTACCTAAAAAAAAAATGTTGTGCAGGCATGTAATATTTTCAACAATATGAAAAAGTATTAATCAAATTTATCTTCTAGTACATTATATAGCCTCGAATAAGAAAGAGACCATGTTTATCTATTGCAGATATATGATTAGATCATGAAACGATGGCTGTAAACTATCCTAAATATTCAGAAAAATGGCGCACAAACGCATACTCATACAGAAATTGTAAGTCAAACGAAAATAGCCGTTTGATAAACATTGCAGAAATAGCAGCTCACCCCATATGTACCTACGTCAGAGTGGAAACACACGGCGATTTCACCTAACATTTATACCCCCTAAACAGCTATCGCGAAAAGTCAACTTGTTCATTCGTGTATCCTAAGACTCAGGGGCGGCTTTATCTATGGTGCAGGGTGTGCGTTGCACACGGGCGCAGCGGTGCTAGGGGTCGCCGAGTGCCACACTGCGCTAGCTAAAGGGCGTTAGATTAATGGTTAGGTTTTTATTTTTATTAGCCTATATTGTGTCCCACTGCTGGGCAAAAGCCTCCCCTTTTTTCCGCCACTCGTCTTGGTCCTGTGCTCGTTCGCCAATTTGTACAAAACGTATCAAGGTCGTCCCGCCATCTGCTTTTCGGTGAGGTTTATTTTATAATAATCTTGTACCATGTATCCATATCCATATCATGTATGTATCCATAGTTTCAGAGAAAAACGGCTTTTTGCCGAACTTAAAATTCGGACAAACGATACAATTGGGACGTATTTTTGCGCCAGGTACCGATTTTAACGCATCGTTACCGTTCGTTATATCGTACCGTGTGCATCACGTATTGGAATATTCATGCTCCGCTTACGATCGTCATGAAAGGACCTTTCAAATGCGCACACGCACACCCGTGAAATCTTTGCAGGGCAAGCACTGGTTCTGTTAGCCACGACCGAATAGGCTTGAGCATCTGATAACCATGTTGCGTAGGTTCACGGGTGAAAGGAGGTATGTTATTCCACCACCACTTGAGCTGTAGGTATGCGGTGTTGTGTTCCTGTGGGGCTGTGGTCCGTTTCACGTGGTACAAAAGTTTAAATTTGGCAACATTGGTCAAATAGTCAGTCGTCATTGGTCAAGCACCTCAATTCCGTTAATTAATGTATGTATGTAAATACTTTATTCTACACACACAGACAAAATAGGTTAAATCGATACAAAGGCGAACTTATCCCTGTAAGGGGTCAATTCCAGTTAACCTTTGAGCAATTGAGCGGAGATCAGGAACAAAAAGATAGACAAACTAACACGTGTAGCACAGACGTATTTACCTTTAATCCTCGTATTAACAAGCATGTGCGGACGAAGTCCTAAGTAATGCTCGAAACTCTCTCCAAAATAAACTGATAAGGGAGTCATTTGTGCATTTGAACGACTTTCAATATCAGATTCGCGGCACTAAAGATATCTCGGTTGCTGAGTGCAAGCTTAAATAAGAGTAGATATGCAATCCATTAAATTCACTTCATGCTGGTGAACGACCTTGACAGATAACGTCAAGTAGAAACATTTAAATATAAGAGGATTCAAGATGTTAATCTTGGAGAATAATGAAACTAGAACTGTAGAATGTTTCTCCGTTCAATATCGTAACGTTCCTTACGCTTACGGGAGAGGTCCCCCGCCAACATACTAAAGAATGATTTTACCCCCAATTTGAATAACCGCTAAGATCTTTTCAGCCCTCATCCACTTTAAATAACAACTCCGTTCCCTCAAAGAATAGCTGGTTTACCCCTACCATCTACTCATTAGATGCTATATTATATTTGTATGCGTATTATGTGCCATTAATTAGTTCCGGCAGACGCACTAATTATGTGATCGATAAAGCATGTCTGGCATAAATTGTAAAAATCGATAAGTATACCGCAGTCGCTGAATATCGATGCAACTATCAGTGCATGACAGTGATGTCATGTGCAACAGTAAAGCAAAAAAACAGAAGTTAGAGCAACAGTCCGCGTGACTCCTAGTCCTGAGGCTCTAGTATAAGTTTTACCGAAACAAAGCGTTACGACCGCGTTCGCGTTTAGCTGTCAAATCCCATACAAATTGAGGGTAAAACGCAAACGCGATCGTAATAAGTTTTGTTTCGGTAAAACTTATACTAGAGCCTCTGTACGATGAAACACAAAAGCAATAGTCAAATTGCTTTACCTCCGGGGCCGGTTTATTGACTCGAAAATCGAACATTATGGAGCGTATGTTTGATTTGGATTAAAGGATTCCTTGTTTACAAAAGTGCAGAAGTATCACTGACGTAATGATGACATTATAAACCCCGTTAGGTAACAAAGCAGATCTAGATATTCTTTTTATACCTATAGATAGACCTAATTATTAGGGTGAATATCCAGCAGAAATGTACGAAGCTGTCATCATCATCCCCATCCCGTAGTCTTCCATTGCTGGATATTGGCCTTTCCTTCGCGCCACCATGCTCGGTCCTCAGCTCTCCACATCCAACCATTTCCCGTCATTGGGGGGTCGTCTCACAGTGCGAGTCGTTTGCGGTCTCCACAAAACTCGTCTGGCCCGTCGGCTGTCGTTTCACCGACCGATATGCCCCGCCCACAGCCACTTCAGCTTGCTTATCCTCAGCACTATGTCGGTTCGTCGGTTATCATTATTCCGGAGTTTCTCCCTTAGAGAATATCCGGTTTGTGGACAGCTCTTTGTAAGTGTCGGGCGAAGCCATGTTCACAAAAATGCCTCGCAAGCTTGACAGCTAGGAACACATGAAAACACAGCGCGTAACTAGCATCTCTGGTGTGGTATAAACTTTACCTCTTTGTAATATTAGTATACTTAGATAGACTAATTCATATCAAGTTGTTCAATGGACTTTCCCATTAGAAGAATTTAAAAAATAATGACGTCAACCAATTATAATGATGAATGTACAACTATGGTTATGTTCCGTAATGTTGACTAGAACTCGTTTTAGGCGGATACGTTGGATTTGTTTGTATGTTTAGTCTCGTGTCTCACATTTTTGGGATTCTGAATTTGAAACCTAGTAATTGAACGAGCGAGCGAAGCGAACAAAGCTCTCCGCTTCAGCTTGGGCCAACATTATTTCGTATGTCCGGCTTTCAGTTGTTCTCCTCTACAGGTCGCATTTCTCAACCGATTGTATTTGTGAGTAAGTTCGATAATTGTATTATACAACAAGACAGAGCGTCCGTCTCGTTCTATTGAACGGTGTCAGCCAGTGACGGACGCTCTATCTTGTCACTTATTGTGTGATAAAGCCGTCTATGCTACGGGGTCAGATTACAGGAGGCAAAAAGTAAAAACTACCATTTGAAAGAGGCCGCAGGTGAACAGAAGGCACAACCAGTAGCAAAAGTAGGTAGGGTTTAGCGAGATAGGGCACAGCGAAATGTCATCCCGCTCGAATTTGGAGCAGCCCAACTGGGGAAGTACCTCCCGCCTTGCCACCACAGCCATAATAACACTACTACTTGCTCTGTAGTAGTGTTGTGTTCCTGGTGGTGAGCAAGGTCGCCAGAGCTCCCGAGGATGCGTTGTGTTGAGAGCGAGGGAATTTGTTCCTTCAGCTGTCAACACGGCGAATCCTCAAACATACCAAGGGTCAGCAACGCCCATGTTACTCCTTTGGAGTTGCATGCGTCTATAGGCTGCGGTGTCCGCTTACCATTAGGCGGGCCGTACTCATGTATGCCACCGTCGTTGTAAAAAAAAAGTAGGTACGCGAGTGAAGATCTCAAAATTATCTAGATAAGCTCTTATTACCTCATATAATTTAATATACCTTTCTTGTGCACAAATTAGTTTATAATTATTATCTTAGTCTGAGATAGAGGATCATCCTAGTTGAGACGCATGCAATAATGTATGTACTATGTATTGATACGCAATGACATTGTAAACATTAGCAATAAGGTTTTTTCAATAAATTATGATTATTATTATCTCAATAAAGACGTGTGTACATCATTTTCACCTCTTGGAATGCGTAGCTACAAAAGCTGTGTTCATTGCATCGGTGGCTATCCTGGTTTTCTTCGAGACAGCCTACCGACCCAGTCGTCGGGGTTGCCTGAATAATTAGGTTATTTTCACGAACGACTAACTTTCATCAAATATCGACAGACAGTCAAGTGATAATAATACTTTATTGCTCTCATGTTGGCATACATCAGGTCCTAGTCTCTGAGTTTATTACAACATGACACCATGCAAAAGGTGGTTTTCCACCGGCGACGCGAGGCGGGGCGTGGATGGGCGAGAATTGAAATTAGTATGGGACTTACTACCTATTTGCACTGAGCGCGCGCGCGCGCTGGAAATAGGTAGTAAGTCCCATACTAATTTCAATTTTCGCCTCGCCAGTGGAAAACCACCTTAAGGGTACTCGTATTCCAAGTCCGTAGATACCTAGAGGATTTAATAAATGTTTAAATTTGACGTTGCTATTTTGTTTTTCATGTATACTCGAAACTAATGTAATTATGGATTGTAATTTGTAAGTCTTTCTATTGTAATTAAGTACAAATTGTTATATGGACCCAGAATCCAGGGCTGCCAGATCGTATATTTGGATACAAAATATGTATAATCGGACAGTGTCTTGTATCCATGATCATTCCGTATAATATGATACAAAAGAATACTTGTAATAATAAAAACGAAACAGCATCAATGTACAGGTCAGAATGTTAGATTTATGAAATTATAAAAGAAAAATCGATTTATAGAATGGTTATGCTTATGTATAATGCGATCCAATTTCGTATAATTGCAGATACTTAACCGTATAGCCGCGATTTATTTGCTGGCAGCCCTGCAGAATCTGAATTAAATAAACAAAAAAAAGTCCAAGTGAATGCCCTAAAGGGATGGACGTAGATTAACTAACTCTAACTAAATACAGAAGGGTCAGAAGATTAATACATCCTAGACATCTCATGTCCTACGAGTATACAAGGTGGAACGGAACAATGAACTTTCCCGCAAGAGGGGGATTATTGAGCGCTAGTACGTCACATTTTCCAGATAAACTATTTTTTTTGACGCGATTTTTTTTTTACCTTTGTATGGAGCGTTGGCCGACTGGAGCGACGAGGTCCATACAAATGTAAAAAAAAATCGTGTCAAAAAAAATAGTTTATCTGGAAAATGTGACGTACTAGCGCTCAATAATCCCCCTCTTGCGGGAAAGTCCATCGTTCCGTTCCACGCAGTATACTTTAGACGTTTAAAAAAAAAAAAAAAAAACGTTTATTCACAGATCTTGCTTACAACTAAATACTTATAATCTGCCAAAAGACAAGAGTGGTTTGTTGGCACACGAGGGCCCTTTAAGTTTGTGTCAAGCTAGCAAGGTAGTTGATATATTATGTAACAGAAACTTCACCATATCAGCCGAAAGACGTCCACTGCTGGACATAGGCCTCCCCCAAAGAGTGCCAAAGGGACCGGTCCTGCGCCACCCGCATCCAGCGGACTCCAGCAACCTTTACCAGGTCATCAGAAACTTGTCTTGAATTTATCTACTTAACCCTCTATCGCATGCGCATCCGTATTTATATGGCATTTATAACTTATAAGCAAGTGGTGTATAAAGTCTTACTATATCCGTGAAATAAATAAGTAGCTACGTATTACGACTGAAGATAACAGTCGTTCGATTTGAAACTCTCTTTAATAGAATACTCAGTCTTATTTCGTTTAATCTGTTTTGCAGGAACTTTGGTACGTCGCTTTGACGTCAGTAGTGTGGCAGACAGACTTGCAGATGGTATAGAAATAGAAGCATTGAAGCTTGAAGACACAACGTAATGTACGTACAAGGTATATGCCCATTGCTTACGTTCCTACCTACGTAAATAGATATTGTACTTTGTAATTTACACCGTGCACCGAACAAAAACATGCTTGTTAAGGAATCCGAATATCTCAGAGATAATTAACACATTCACTGCTAAGGATTGCTACGCGCTACGCTCGTAGCCGCACCGTGGTTTTCCTAGGATGTCGCTACATCCTAGGAAAACCCTACACCGTAGGCCTACACCGTATTCACATTCCGCTGAATGTGACTACGGTGTAGGCGCCCGCTAGGCGGGTTCATGGCAGTGAAAGTGTTAAAGATGCAATACCTAAATTTTAACACGTATACGCTGTTTTACGAAAGAAAATCGTGACGTAACGTATATGACGACCGCTTTAGCCTAGTTGGTTGGTGGTTGACCCTGCCTACGAAGTAAGAGGTTCTGGGTTCGAATCCGGTAAGGGCATTTATTTGTGTGATGAGCACGAATGTTTGCTCCTGAGTCATGGATGTTTTCTATGTATTTAAGTATTTATTTATCTATATAAGTATGTTTATCGTCGTCTAGTACCCATAGTACAAGCTTAGCTTAGTTTCGGGCTAGGTCGATTTGTGAAAGATAGTCCCCTACTATTTATTTTATTTAATTTTATTTATTTATTAACTTTACATTAACAGAGCGTTTTTAGGGTTCCGTAGTCAACAAGGAACCCTTACAGTTTAGCCATGTCCGTCCGTCTGTCCGTCTGTCCGTCTTGGGCTTAGCTCAGTAACCCTTACTATTAAAAAACTGTAATTCGGCATGGGTATACTGCGTGGAACGGGACGATGGACTTTCCCGCAAGAGGGGGATTATTGAGAACTAGTACGTCACATTTTCCAGATAAACAATTTTTTTTGACGCGATTTTTTTTTTACATTTGTATGGAGCTCGTCGCTCCAGTCGGCCAATGCTCCATACAAAGGTAAAAAAAAATCGCGTCAAAAAAAATTGTTTATCTGGAAAATGTGACGTACTAGCGCTCAATAATCCCCCTCTTGCGGGAAAGTCCATCGTTCCGTTCCACCTTGTATAAATCAATCACGGCGACAAAACAGTCGAATAAAATCTTGAAAAGAAATCCTTCCTTGTATATTTTTTTTCTCGTTAAACCCATAGTGAAGGTATAGTTGGATAACTTGTCCAAAAATATTATAAGTTACTTAAAACTATTTTTCAACTACGAGATTCGTTTGCGAAATATTGGACTTTAAAGCCCTAATTTTTGTTCGAGTCATGTGTCGACCAACCTTTTAGGCCACCGTTCGTACAAATTCGGCCGACGACGCAACCGCACCATTTACTTGGCACGTGTCGATGTAACAAATTCAGACAGGCAACTACGGAACCCTACGCTGCGTGGCCCGACACGCACTTGGCCGGTTTTTGATGTTTCATTAAACGTTGCTCATTTGACTATCAACATTCCTATTGTTACGTCACAAGAAAAACAACATCTAATGACATCCAAACGGCATCGTATAGACGGTGTACTCTGACCTTATCGGTCAACGACACCCATGACGTCAGAGACCCGTTTAGGAGTACCTAATTATCATACAAACTGATTTTTAAAGCGAAATAAGTAAGAATGAAAACAATGCTAGTTGCATCATCATAGAGTCTACTGATTGATCATTTGCAATATAATAGTTTGAATGAATTTGATGATGAATTAGTCTAAGAATAAGGTTATTACAACGCCAAAAATAAATTATATTTACATTATTAAGTACCAATAAACAAAACTTACGAAAAGCCGAATTTAAACTTTCGTGAGACATGTTGAAATAATACTAATAATTACACGGTTCAACTCACGTATTAAATATCACTACGGGCGACATGTTTCAAACTCTTCGGGAGTTCTTCTTCAGGATGTTTTCGCGGCGGTGCGCCCGTTCGCGGTCTCGTTTCGAACTCCCGAAGAGTTCGAAACATGTCGCCCGTAGTGACATTTAATAAGTTGGTTGAACCGTGTAATTATTAGTATTACTCACGAAAGTAATAGCTTCCACTTATTTTTAACCCCCGATGCAAAAAAGGGTAGTTTTATAAAACTTTAACGTGTCTGTCTTTAGCATCATAGCTCCTAGCTTTTTGCATTTTTAAATAGGTAACTCCAGGCTTAGCCACACTAAAAAAGGCAAAGTATTGTTGGGTACTCACGGGTAAACTAAGGCTCATGAATACGCTTATTTCACTTTTTCCGCTAACTTAGCAGGCATTAAAATTCATATACATATGTATGTAGAGTGGGAGGCAGGGAAAACTCGAGAACTATATCAAATCTTATTTATTTACATAATGTACGTCTTCATTCGTACCGATCGTCTTACAAACTGAATCATACGTCAAATCATTCACCGTTCTAAAACTATTCAAACCACGTTCGATCGTTCCTTATTCATCATCTAACAGCCAGCATCATACAAAGTCATCAAAAAGTACCAATCCCACATGTATATCTTCTTCACTAAAATCTATACATCATATATGTATATGTACATTCACGCCTTTATTCCCAAAAGGGGTAGGCAGAGCACATGAAACGTATGATCCAGCGCCACTTTTAGCATGCATGTGGGTATAAAAGATCGACAAAATGTGATATTGCAGTGATAGGTTGCTAGCCCATCGCCCACTAAAATCTATAAATAACCATTATTTTGGTTTTACTGTGGCTTTAGAACAAAACAAAATTATATGTAGGTAAGTATATGAGTTTTTTTTTCAATTAACTTTTCAAACGGTGCGTTCCAAATTTGGAACAAGTGAAAATTTTGAAAAATAAAACTACATTTGTACGTATTGTATTCTTATAAGTCAGTCTAAATATTAAAATTTCGTATGTAATTGAAAGAATAAGTATTATTAATTTTAATTTTATCAATCAATTATTGGTATAACACCATCAGTTTCTGAACGCAGGATAAAAACCTAGTGTGGTAGGGGGGCAGGTATAGAAAAAAGTTGGATCTCGCGATTGACCGTCACGTTCCAAATTCAAAAACTCTTCACGCTAGCGAATATAATGGGCGTTTGGGCGCAGATTGTGAGCGATAAAGCAATAGCCTTTTCGAGCCGGTGAGGTGAAAAATCCGTTTAAGGGGGTGCATTGGAAATTATCGCGTGCTTTGAAACGCCGTTCTGACTAGATTAAGAAACAATAAGGTCTGATTTTCAGATATGTGATTCTTGACTATATGATTGTTTATCTGATTTAATCGATACATGATTGCCTAAAATTTTCTCGATAGTTTTTTTTTTAAAGTTGGGTCTTTATTTTCCTTTTTTTAGTCAGCCTACTCAAACAATAAATTATTTTACGACACAATCAAGTTAATACTATAGTATTTTATCTCATCTAAAATCTCACTTAATGAACTATAAAAAAACTTCATTATGTTAGGTATTTATCGAAATTTGGCCAAAAAAGCCACTCCCGAAGAGTGTAGCATCTCTTTTTCTCGTGCGCGGAAAGCATAATCGTGTCTCTGCCAAGGGGGCGTGGTAAACTCGAATCAAGGCATCCCCTTAAATTGGTTTTTATTTGGCCGACTACGGCAGAGTCGAAAGTCGAAACATAGACTGCTAAAACTTATCCAGTAAGTTTTAGCAGTCTATGTTTGTATTAACGTGTGTTCCACAGTAGCGTTTAAAATGTTGAACCGATTTTGATGAATGAGGTATCATTCGATTTGAAATTCTGCTCCGGGTGACAGGCTACTTTTTATATGAAAGTTTATGAAGAAAGAAAACGGTTTTTTTTTATTTGGTTTCTGTAGTCGAGATTCAGGTTTGGAACTTACTGTGCTTGTTCCTCGAATATTATTTAAAAGGATCTCACAAAGTTTAGTGCAGTATTTGACAGCATCCCTAACCCACAATTTATAGAAAACACGTCGTACAATCGCGTATAACATCTTTTATTGATAATCGTTTTTCAATTAACAAAAAGAATCTATGTAATTATTGGACCTGCTTACAAAATGTCATGGGAACAGCCAGACATTTGGAGACCCAGACATCGACAGACATCATCTGAATCGGAGCACTTCGTTCGGTTCGCTCGCTTATGTTCAAATATCTTGTGTTGATTAGGACTTGGAATGGACACCTTATGTCGCCATAATCGGATCAGGTTGGTTGTGCCATGCACAATATTGTTTTCATATCTCATGCTCTAAAAGTTCGTCTTTATGCTTTGCATAGGCGACATAAAGTAGCTTTTTATGCTCTACTTAGTGCATAAAGTAAAATCTTCGTCGAAGACCAAGGCAATCAGTCCAACAGCCACACTAGCAACTAAACTCTTTAATTATTATTTTTACGTTTCGTTAGTATTCTAAGACCAAGACAAGCATACCAACAGCCGAAGTACACAATAAAACTTCATGAAATAAACTTATCGTTTTTTATTTCCTCGCAATCGAAGTGAAAAGTAGTGTACAATTCATCCATAAAACCCATTTTACACTCGATGGGTAAACGTCTCGCGTAAAATGGTGCGTTTTATGCACTTGTTCTACAATCTATTTGCGTTGTCACTGTATTTACACAAGTATGGAAAATTTCAGCTTAATCGGATACCGGCTGCCGGAAAATGGTTTGCAAATTTTGAAGGACCACTCACAACTCACATCACAACATAAATGTATGTACCTTTAATTATATACTATTAAACGAGCAATATTTGTATATATATTTGCAAGCGCATTCTCCAAAACGGCACCAACGATTTCAATGAAATTAGGAGTTTACGGGGGCGAGAAATCGATCTAAGCTGCGTGTCATGTTTGGGATAAATCGTTTTCCCCGCATTTTCTCTGTGTTCACCCGAGCTCGCCCAGGGACTATATACTAACAGTTAAACAAAAGCTTATAAAATTAGTACTTACGATTGCCATTGATATAACTGCCGCAATAAAATCACAAACGTGTCCTCTCAATGCAAACATGGCACATAATGCCAGCTAGATTGATTGAATCATATATGTAGCATAAAGCAGTCCTCATAGTAGCATCAATCATCAATCAATCAATCAATTATTTATTCTGCAAATAGGCCACAAGGGCACTTTTACATGTCAAACCGTAATTTACAATAAAATAATAATAATAATCTTACACAATAATAATTTAAAATTATATATAAAAGGTTAACAAACTAAATGTCACTAAGTTAATGTAAACAAAACAAAATTGCAAAATATGACCATTACATTCGATATAAGATCTGTATCAGCATTAACAAGAAGTTAATCATATTAGTTCAGTATTCCAGAGATGTATAAGGTCTCTGAGCTTCCAAATACAATTAATAATCTAATTTTAATGTGTTGTTTTGTATAATAATTATAAATAAATATATTAATAATTATTCTAATATTCTAAGAGATGTATACGGTCTCTAAGCGTCAAAACAAGAAAGGAACAATGATGTAATATTGTCAGAGATGTACAGGGTCAATAACAATAAAACGTGTCAAGATCAGAATGATGTCTCTCGTCAATACGATAATAATAATAATAACACTAGTATGTAATTAGTTAACTATGTACTATGCCCTTGCAAGCATGAACAGTCCGGACTCCACAAACAGCACCCGATCACGAGTATGACGCATATCTCAGCCATCGCCTCCCTCAACCATATTTTAGGGAAGGTGGCGACCCGATCAACGACGCCACCGTAAGCAAAGCCCTTTAAGCGAGCATGACATATTCAAGCCACCGGACATTGATAATAATAAAGATTAAGCGACTTGTTCGGCGAGAAACAGCATTATGTGCTCTCTTCTTACATAAAACGGAACAGTTATTTCAGGTAGGTACTTATAATGATTACGTGTTTAGGTATATTCCTAATAGAATTAGACTACTACTGGCTTAAAGGCATTTTTGTCGTTTAAGAAATCGTTGACAGTATAATACGCCTTGCTCAGCAAATTACTTTTAACATGAGACTTAAATTTACTGAACGGTAAATTAACAATTTCGGTGGGTATTTTATTGTAAAAACGTATGCAGTTCCCCACGAACGACGTGCTAACCTTGCGGAGACGACTAGCCTTCACTGCGATCTTGTTTTTAATTCTGGTGTTGTAGTCGTGGATATCACTGTTGAGTTTGAACTCATGAAGGTTTTTCCGCACATACATGATATTCTCAAGAATGTATTGGCATGCTACAGTAAGAATGTTTGCCTCCTTAAATTTGTCCCTGAGAGAATCTCGAGCTTTTAGTTCGTATATGGAGCGCACAGCTCGTTTCTGTAGCACGAATATGGTCTGGACATCAGCCGCTTTCCCCCACAACAGGATTCCGTAGGACATAACACTGTGGAAGTAACTGTAGTACACCAGCCTGGCCGTCTCAACGTTTGTTAACTGTCTTATGCGTCTTACTGCATAGGCTGCTGAACTAAGTTTTCCAGCTAGGGCGACGATATGTGCATGCCATTGTAGTTTTGAGTCCAAGGTGATACCTAAAAACACTGTTTTATCTTCAAATTCCAGTTCATCGCCCTTTAATTGGATCTTGGTATTGTTTACCTGCTTGACATTAGGTAAAGTGAATCTGATACACTTTGTTTTCTTGGAATTTAGCAGTAAATTATTTGCTGTAAACCATTTCACAACAGTATTGACCGCATCATTAATACCATCGAAGCCTTTCTCTTTCCTGTCTACCTTGAAGATAAGCGACGTGTCGTCAGCGAATAACACTATATCATGTTTATCTTGCAACACATTTGGTAGGTCATTTATGTAAATCAGAAATAGAAACGGACCCAGAATCGAGCCTTGAGGAACACCAAGAGCAACAGTTGTCCCTGCTGATTGGGTCCCATTGATGACTACTCGTTGTGTTCTCTCCGAGAGATACGATGTCACGAGATCAAGAGCACCGTTTTTAATCCCATAATGTCTCAACTTTCTGATTAAATTCTCGTGATCAACGCAATCAAATGCCTTTGATAAATCACAGAACACTCCAATAGCATCTTGAGCCTCTTCCCAAGCATCAAAAATATGTTTAATTAGTACCACACCAGCGTCAGTGGTAGAGCGACCCCTAGTGAATCCGAACTGATTGGTATTGAGCAGTTTATTGCAACTAAAGTGGGACATAAGCTGATGAAGAATAAGCTTCTCAAAAACTTTACTTAGTGCCGGTAGTATTGATATTGGCCTAAAGTTGGTAGGGTCAGTTTTCGTTCCTGATTTAAATAACGGGATAATTTTACTGTGTTTCATGAGGTCAGGAAATACTCCAGTATCAATACTTTTATTGAAAATATCAGCTAAGAAAGGTGCAATTGATTCTACAATGGAATGTAATACTTTGACTGAAAGGCCCCATCTATTGTAAAGCCCAGTCGACAAGTCATAATAAATATACGTAACTCTTAGATTACCAATGAACAAAACTCACAAAAATCCTTCAAAAAACTTTATTTACCCTTGAACTTTTTACTATTCTAGATGTTTTTCAATTTACTACGATCAAAAAATGAACGACCGCCGAACTACGCTTAGATTTATTGTAGCGACGCGTGTCAGAGTGAGTGCATCAAATCGGACGTTTGAACGGAATTGTTTTACTGATAACAATACAACAACAAATGTATTATTAATAGAAACGAAAGAAGGCAAAAAATATGCCTATAGTGACGAAAATCTTATTCAGATATCTCAAAAAATTACGAAGCTACCGTTTTAATATTGTTAGAGACAGAAAACACTCGCAGATCGTGACGTCACGATACACGACAATCGTTTCATGAACGTGCGTTTTGCGGAAAAGGGACAGGATATACCTCTTCTTAAAACTTTGGACACTTGTAACATAACTTTGTAATTATTTAATCCCCTGCTTTACTTTTTCTCCATTTGACAATATTTTTAATCCTTTTTCGGGAAAATTCAACATTATTATGTACAGTCAGCATCAAAAGTAACTACGCAATTAAAGAAGTGAAAAGTTATTATTCCCGGGGACTCAAACTATCTCTACCTTTCATCTAAATCGGTTCAGCGGTTGAAGCATGAAGAGATAACAGACAGACAGATACACTTTCGCATTTATAATATTGAGTATGGCTATTAGTGTAGATTACACTTTCAGCGACGCTTGGTACAGGTTGGACATCTTAGTATTAGGTACGTTCTAAAGATTTTAGTTGTTTTGAAATTACAGTAGTTATTAACAATTTTAGATAAGAAACTACGTATATGGCCGCGATCGGTACGCCAGCGGACAGCGGGGCAACCGCAACTTAATCGCAGCGTTTTTTAACGTCAGTGTGTCGCCAACTTTATCGTACACGAGTCGCCGTCTGAATGCGCAGTAACTCACCATAATAGTCACTATTACCTTTTGTATACTGTACGATCCCAATCAAACGTACAATCGCCGTTGCCACTGGTCCTTGACTTGGAAAATGAGTACCCGTGGAACGGGGTTTTCGTATTTGGAACCTACCTACGTATTCAGAGAGTTGAATTTGCAATGCAGGCCACGGGGTTTCGGTTAGTGTCGTTCAATCCGCGTAGATGCGTTCCACTCTTACCTACGCGATAAGGGGTCAAGCAACCTCATGGGGTTGCAGATACGTTACTTAATCGCACATTACAAATGTCTGAGGACTTTCTTCATATTTCGAGAATGTTCAGCAACATGTACAGTCAGCATCAAAAGTAGCTGCGCAATCGAAGACGTCAAAAGCTCTTATTCCCTTGTAATAAAGACTTTTGACGTCTTCGTTTGCGCAGTTACTTTTGATTCTGACTGTACTGCTACTCGCGCCAGGTTTACTTGATGTGCGCAATGCTCTTATCTTATCTACTCATTAAAATCCATATTAATCTATACTATATACCTACTATACTATACTGTAAACATATATTTGTGCATAAACTGGAGCATCGTCTGCCAACAAACCGCATTGTGGTTTGGCAGAAGAAAATGTTAATAGAAATAAGTTTACTTCGTGAATAAATAAATGATTAAATTATTATTATTAATTAATTAATAATATTATAAATGCAAAAGTGTGTCTGTCTGTCTGTTACCTCTTCACGCTTAAACCGCTGAACCGATTGAGATGAAATTTGGTATGGAGATAGTTTAAATCCCAGGGAAGGACATAGGATAGTTTTTATCCCAGAAATCATTCAGGATGAAAGTTGTATCGAGCTACGATATAAACGAGTTCCACGCAGACGGAGTCGCGGGCAGAAGCTAGTAGCCTATATTTTATCCTGCGGTGCCGCCTAGGCCTCCGTAATTCGCGAGCGGAGCCCTGTGTATGCTTACTGCGACATAGCCCTTTCAGTGGTGGTATTTCATTGCCGCTTGCATAAAACATCTATTAATAGATTAGAGGCCATGTTATCATTGTAATCAATAAATGGTTAAGTCAGGTCAAATGAGAGTCGCTAATACACATCTGCTTTTAATCGATTTCATTTTGTATCTTAACAGTGAATCAAAAAAGTCTTATTTACAAGCATTTTGGGCAGAATGTTCATAACAATTTGAATCAAATCGATTAAAACTATCATTCAGCTGCGAACTAAAAATAAGTTACCTGTGTCACTCGTAGGTACCATCGCAATAATCCATACTAATATTATAAATGTGAAAGTGTGTCTGCCTGTCTGTTACCCCTTCACGCTTAAACCGCTGAACCGATTGAGATGAAATTTGATATGAAGATAGTTTGGATCCCGGGGAAGGACATAGGATAGCGCAGATGAAAGTATAAACAACAGCCGGGCAGTCAGGAGTAGCGGTTTGAAGATTAACCATAGTCCAGTAAATGAACTGACAACTCGTATGGAAAAAATGACAATTTTGGAAATAATTTATAATAGCTTACTTTTTATGTGTAACGGATATATTATCAATTAAATAGTTACCCAGCGACAAAATCCGACAAAATTTCAGACATCAAAAAAATGATAAATTAACTAACTTCTGAAAAGTCAGAAAAAATATTAATAAATATTTTTGTCTTTATTTTGGTTTATTTACATTTGCTCTATAATATTCAAGATAAATCGTATAAAAAAAGACAATGCATGCTTCATTGAAATCTACATAATTACTTCCGGGTGGAAAGTTTGTCGGATTCTTGAATATATCATCTTAGAATAACATTTTTAAATGAAATCAACAAAAAAAACGCTATTATAAATTAATGTTTTTCAAAACCGTATTTTGCCTGGAGTACCAGGCATAAAGGGCTTACAGTCTCGATTTGTTTTATTTAGGCGGTTTAATTTATTTTATTTTTATTTCTGCTCTTCCAGTTTATAATCAGGTATGGATAAACGGAGTTTATGTTATGCTTTTATTTGTATAAATCATACGTTGTCAATGACATAAAACAATTTGATTTAATTAAAATACTGAGTTAGAATGCCCTGAGAATAAAATTAAAATAATACTAGCTGATGCCCGCGGCTTCGCCCGCGTGGTTATAGGAAAATGTAACATATTTAATTTTCTCGTGGGCATTAGACGGTTTCCCGCTCGCCCGAAAAAGTAGCCTATGTCACTCTCCAGCTTCTAAACTATCTCCATATAAAAAATCAGATCAATACGACGCTCCGTTGCGACGTGAAAGACGGACAAACATACACACTTTCGCATTTATAATGTTAGTAAGGATGATATAATTCAAATTCATTACATTTACAAGAAGTTTCGTTACTTACCAATTAATAAGTACCGATATGCTCGAGATCCACCATTTCCCATCACTAAACGAGTCTCTGATTTTTCGTTACATGAATTGTATTCATTGATACCTAGAAATCTGGTAGGTCAAATTTATTTCGTATAACCTAGTTCTTTATGTTCAAATATTTTACGGCAGTCATATTCAACCAGCACGGCTATCACAAGACGGCGAGCTCTCTCGATTTTTCTCGCACTATACCTCCCTTTCTAAGTATTCTAATAAGAGAGAGACGGATAGTGCGAGAAAAATCGAGAGAGCTCGCGCGCCGTCTCGTAATAGCTGTGCTGCAACTGAAATATTTCTCCCATATTTAAACCGCAGCAACATTTTTTGAGTAAACGAATTAATCAAATTAGCACAATATCATTATCGAAAAAAATACAAAAACACAAAACCGTAAAAATAAGGTAATACGGTTTTACTTGATGAAAGGCGATGGAACGGTTACGTGTTTGAATATCGACAGTGAAAACATCGAAGTACCTACATAATATCGAAAATCAAAATAACGATTGATAGAAATATCATGTAATCAATAATCATGTTATGATATCGACGTCCGATTTGTTAAAATATCGAATGTTCAAAATATCGACAACTATGTAGCCGGCATATTTAAATTTCGAAGCACAATATGAATTATTATTATTAATTTATTTATTTTCAAGAAGGTACATCAGCATAACACATATTCAATTTCAAATTTACTCGCCAAACTGACGGAACAGTTTGTTGGCGAGGCCGCGCCCCTTTTTAACCCCCGACGCAAAGAGAGGGGTGTTAAAAGTTTAACGTGTATGTCTGTGTATCTGTCTGTGGTATCGTAGCTCCCAAACGGATGGACCGATTTCAATGCGGTTTTTGTTGTGTCATAGATAATTTTATCCCGAGTGTTCTTAGCCATGTTTCATGAAAATCTGTTCAGTCGTTTTGAGTTATTGGACTTTGAAATGAAAATGTCGGAGGTTTTCAACTTTTCCAAGTTGTAGTTATTTACAGGTATATAATGAACCTAATAAGTTACTTACTACTTAAACACAAATATAAATCTGACATACTAGAAATAGCGCGTCCAAATAATCGAAAAGTAAAACGACTGTTCTGTTACAAAGTTACTACTATTATACCGCCATGAATATAGCTTTATTCAAAAATAAAGGCGCGCATCTATTTGCCAGCCAACTGTACTTAAACTGATTAACTAGAAGCAGATGTGATGTGTGTGTTTACGAGCTCAATGCCCGATTGATGTCCTGGGAATGATTCATCTTAATATTGATTGACGATGTTCTCCCTCACACTCACCCGTAAACAGATGCGTGTGAGAGGGACGCAAGTTTAGTAGGTAAGATGTGTCTGGCACGTTCGTAATTGCAGTCTTGTTTCTATTCGCTTCTATTGCATTTCGGTGAGATGGTGCCTATAATTATAGCAACACGCTAAAGCGCTTAAGTTTATTGGTCTTGGCAATAAAGGCTGTTTTATTTTCATTTGGTCTCAGTGGAAAGCTTGAGTATTAGGGCGAATATCCATGAGATGTGAAGCTGTGTTTTCATATAGTTGCCTATAGGTGCTGATAGCTAGAGCATTCAGATGTAACAAAACATCGATCATTCGCCGTTTTTAGGGTTCCGTAGTCAACAAGGAACCCTTATAGTTTCGCCATGTCCGTCTTTTAAATGGCAAAATTACAGTTACTGTCCTAACGCGCTTTGGAAACGTTCCGTAATTACAGTTACGACTGTCCTAACGCGCTTTGGAAACGTTACGTAATTACAGTTAGACTGTCCTAACGCGCTTTGGAAACGTTACGTAATTACAGTAAGACTGTCCTAACGCGCTTTGGAAACGTTACGTAATTACAGTAAGACTGTCCTAACGCGCTTTGGAAACGTTACGTAATTACAGTTAGACTGTCCTAACGCGCTTTGGAAACGTAACGTAATTAACCCTCAGTTCTCCCATAAAATAACACATTCATTTAATTTGTATTCTAAATTATAAAATGTAATGGATTCCTGTATGGAAATAGTAGCCTATTTCCATGCAGGAAGTCCTATATAATCGTGATATGTTAGCTAGGTTGATACGTGTAAAACCTTTACAAAGATCTCTAGGTAGATAGTTACACATTCTTTTAACTTTAATACGTTTGCGAGTGCGATTCCGCTTCCATTACAGTCGAGATTGCACTGGAAAGTTGTGAAACATGCCAAGTGGAATCTAACGAGAAACTGAACCGAATGCAATAAGCGAAATTCCTTCTTTAAACCGTCTTTAATATCAAGCTGGGGCACGGGGAGTTGTGAGAGGGAAAACTTCGCAGATAACTACAGTAACGGTTTTCATTTATGAGGGTTTTGTAAGTAGGTAATGAATGCTAAGTTAAATTGATAGAAAACTGTCTTTACATACTTATACAGGGCGTCCCAAGCCTATGGGACATCAAGGGAAAGTACCTTAAATATCGTAGATAGGATATTTTGCTGAAAGAAGGCATTATGTTATTTCTAAGAGTCAGTAATACTGCATTCAATCTGGTCTGGGAATCGAACCGACTTAAAGGTTAAAAAAATAATCCGTTTTTTTATGATGCCAATCGAAAAAATAGACAAAAAATAATATTTCTTCTTAAGTAACATACTTAGTATCTAAAATTCCTCCCTAACAGACATACATAGATAGATTCACGGCTTTATTCCCAAAAGGGGTAGGCAGAGCACATGAAAGTTATGTTCCAGTGCCACTTTTCAACCTAATAGATAAACGTAATGAATTTATAGCTATATGTTTTTTATAACCCGTTCGAGGCCCAGCTTAGCTACGTGTATCCGCATTTTACCGCCTTGTATCGGAAATCGCTCGTAGAGGCATGGTCATTGACCTTTAAGTTAACTAGTGTTGATTATAATAACGTATTAAAAAACATATATATCCCCTTATATAACCAGTGCAAATTGCTTTGAAAATGCAACTTTCGAAGGTATACCGGCTAGTCCATAATAAACTACATCATTTTAAATAATAATAAATTGCTGACCCAACGCGGAATCCTCTGAAGCTTTTACTATTAATTCGCTCTTGGAGATTAACCCGGCGAAAGATTGTCTTGGATTTGTTATAGGTTAGGGTCACTCCTAAAATAGAAACGTGCCCTGTGCTCAGACGCAACATTTCGCCTTTGCTTTAGTGTAGGTTGGTAAACGATTGCGTCATGGGTAGGGACGTTTGGCAGAAATCGATCGCAATCAATGTTTTTTCTATTGTAGCATTGTATTATTTGTAATGTAAAAATACTGTGGTAATGTAAATAAAATATAAGGCCAATCTTGATGTACGGGTGTGAGGCTTGGACACTCACTCTGAGGGAAAGGGAGCAAGCTCTTAGCGGCAGAGAGGAAAGTCTAGCGGAAGATTCTGGGAGCAATAAGGAAGGAAGATGGGAATTAGAAGCGGAGGAAAAATAGGGAGCTAGAAGAACTGGCTATGCCAAACATAATTGGCGAAGTCAAGGCAACGGGACTCCGCTGGCACGGCCTGGAGAGGACGGGGGACGATCGTGCAGTGAAGAGAGCGTATGCGGGTCGGCCCAATGGAAACCGCCCGGTGGACCGGCCCAGGTACCGCTGGAGTGACGAAGCCCTCAAAGATCTGACCACCCTTGGGGTTGCAACTGGCGTGAGGTGGCGCAGAATAGGCAAGAGTCGCGTTCTCTTGTGTCAGAGGCCAAGATCCTCTTTGGGTCATCGAGCCAGAGTAGTAAGTGGTAATGTTTTCCTAGTAACCTAAATACTAGCTGCCTGCCCGGCTTCGGCCACATATTGCAAAGAAAGCAAGCGAATCTGTGGGATAAAATATAGCCTAAGTATAAGCATCCAGAAAGTCCATTCTACACGCAGATTTAATAAGTTTTGAAATCGGACAAGCGGTTTCGGAGATTACTCAAGCTACAATCTCACAGGCACTTCCTAGTTTCTCTCGACGGTCTTCTCGGGGCAGAGGTTTATTTTTGAGAACCTTAGGCAGCGAATGGAAAAAACCATAGAATGCGGGCTCCTTACAAATTTCTACCCAAACACGTGCCTAAAACCCGGTATGCGCATGTTTGAACTAGGGCTCGCGGTCGTGTCCGGGTTGCGTGTATTCGTGTCGGGTACCCGTGCCCGTAACCCGTGTAACACGCCTGCGGGTTTAAGCGACCGGGCCGAACGGATCCGTGTAATTAGCGCACGGGTACCCGTGTACACGTGTACACGTGTACCCGTGCGCTACCGTGTAGTACCGTGTAGTACTACCCGTCCTTGAGGTGTGAAGCTAGGAACTATCCCGTAGTTCTAAGAATGTACATACAAGTACTAAATGAGTTTTCGTAGCTTTACAATTATAACATCATTTTTTTGTGAATAAAAATAGCAGATTAATAAATGTAACAAATTATAACAAAGTACGTAAAGTTAGCCTTCTCAAATTCAGATTTAAAAAAAGTAAGTACGAATCCATACAGTTATAAATGTGAAAGTGGGTCTGTCTGCCTTTGTCTTCCTGTTACCCCTTCACGCTTAAACCGCTGAACCGATTTAGATAAAATTTGGTATAGAGATTTGAGTCTGGAGGAGGGACATAGGATATAAACGAGTTCCACGCGGACGGAGTCGCGGGCAGAAGCTAGTAAGTTTTATCCCATAAAAAAATATTCCATGTAAAACAGAGACCAAGTCTCGAAACTCTTCCACCTTAAAAAGTTGTGAGATAAATATAAACATAATATAAATATATTAGGAGACATCTTACACAAATCGACCTAGTCCCAAACTGAGCAAAGCTTGTACTATGGGTACTAGACGACGATAAACATACTTATATAGATAAATAAATACTTAAATACATAGAAAACATCCATGACTCAGGAACAAATATTCGTGCTTATCACACAAATAAATGCCCTTACCGGGATTAGAGCCCGAGACCTCTTGCTTCGTAGGCAGCGTCACTACCAACTAGGCTAAAGCGGTCGTTGACTTTGATATTTCGTAGTACCAAGTCTGAGGCATTCTTATTATTCTTTATTTGCTAGCTAAATAAAATTCTGCTACTTGGCAATCACACAACTTTACTGCATTTATGGATTTTTGCACACCTATGCAGTATTGTGTGATTGCCAAGTCACACGGTGGAAGAGTTTCGAGACTTGGCCTCTTTTTTGCATGGAATGTTTTTTATGGGATCTCACTTCTTTTTGTAGCTTATTGTAATACATACAAATTGTGATTTGTCTCCTTGTTTTTTAATTTTTTCTCCCTCTCACTGCAAATGTAACTGTAATCCTATATTTTTATATGGGCTTACAAAGTTATTTATGCGTATCTAGAAATCTGGACCGAAATTTGCAAATTATTTTAGTTTTACCTTGATTTAAACACTAATTATGTTCTAAATTAGCGCTTTTGTTGATCGGTCAGTGTGTACGTGAGTGACAAAATTAAGAAACTTTAACTAGTTATAATTCTTAAACCACTGATTCAAATTGAATAAAATTTGAAATGTACCGTGTTTATACAATGCCGGCTTGGTTACTGAAAATCAGGCTTCTAGTTTTATTCACAGCGAAGTTATTGGGGGGGTCGAGAATGGCCTGAACTGCTTCGAAAAAAAAATGGTACGGTTGTGCCGCTGTTTTGTCCGATTTGGCGGGGGCACCGCGGTGCCCCCAGATTTTTATTTGAGCTTAAAATGTGAAAAATAATGTTGTAGGATTAATCTAGTTTTGGTTTTGAACCAGAACAGTTACGAAGCTGGTGGTTTAAATTGTTTAAAATTGGCCGGTCCCAATTAGATATTAGAAATAATGATGAGTTTAGCACGACCATTTATTTACAACCTCACAAAGGGAAGGAATCAGTTAATAAAAAGCATGTATCTATTAAGAATTGGTCACATTTATTTCAGATTGTGTGGGCCTTTACGAACACTCAATATCACAAATTAAATATAACACTACAGTATCTGACAGAAGAAAAACTAAGAAAATCGCAACAAAATGATGTCATTTTTTTTAATCACAACTGTTGAACAGAACATAGGTATAAATATTTATTGCAGATCATTGTAATGAGGCGAGCATAGTGAATAGCTAAACCAAATGTAGTAAATGATAGTAATATCCCATAAAAAACATTTCA
This sequence comes from Epinotia bilunana, assembly GCA_947049275.1. Classification (NCBI taxonomy): domain Eukaryota; kingdom Metazoa; phylum Arthropoda; class Insecta; order Lepidoptera; family Tortricidae; genus Epinotia; species Epinotia bilunana. The sequence continues at coordinate 6,421,292 of OX346275.1, read as the reverse complement.
TCGAAAAAAGAGGCCATCTCAAAACTCTTCTACCTTAAAAAGTTGTTAGATATTTCGTAGAGCCAAGTCTCGAGCATTCTTATTAATCTTTATTTGCTTGCTAAATAAAATTCTGCAACTTGGAAACCACACAAAGTTGTGTGGTTTCCAAGTAAAGTTACTGCCTTTATTAAATTTTGCATACCTAAAACTATGTAGTATTGTGTGACCCCTTCCACCTCCCTAATATATCCATTCAGCGGTAAAACACCACAACTCAGGTCGGCGAAGATAACAGTTAAAGAGTTATTACCTGCTTTAGAACGATGAAGTTCGTGCCTATTTAACCTGTTAAACCCTTTTCGCCGGCAGGCGACGAACAAAACAAACAAAGGAAATTTACAAGTCTTGAGACGTAAGTAATTAGCTTCAATTTTTTTGTTGAAATTTCGACTTTATCGCAAACGCATAAAACTTAATATTGCTTTGGAATTCAACGAGTTTTGGGTTTATCCAAAAAAGCCTAAGATAATGCCTTTTCAAATTATAATCTCGTTGCTGCAAATTATTTTTTCTTCGTTAAACTACATCAACGATGTTTAGTACGTCCGAAATTGTAAGATAAAATCCTGTCAAAAGCGCAAGCAGAAAACGACTTTATCATGAGAGCACGAAATCGTATTTTGCTTGCATTCATTTAATATAATTTACTCTAGTTTCGGATATATAATAACGGTAAACTTTGAAGCTGTAGCAAATGGTCACAATATGGTTTTGTTCGAGTACCTTTCTTTTAAAATGATTACTGTATCCTTTATATAGGTATCGCAGGCAGAGTAATCTTGCAAGTATCGTTTTGATTCAGTGCCTTTATTCGGTGCTCATATTCAACCTCGTGAGTAAAGTTACGGTTTAAAACGGTATACCTTGCAATACCTTTATTAAGTAGCGTTAATTTAAACCCTTAATTTCGATACTACATTCAGTCCCTTATTTAGAACTATAATGGCATGTACGGTCGAGGAAAATGAAGGTTTGGCAAATGTCAACTCTATTTGAATGACGTTAAGGATCAAAAGTGCCAAACATTAAATTTCCTCGACTGTACAATACAATAAGGGCTCGGTTAAAATTAAATAGTTCTCATGTACAGTCAGCCAAGAAAGTGGTCTACCACTTCTGGACCTTATTTTGCATGCAATAAAGTCGAAAAGCGGTAGAACACTTTCTTGGCTGACTCTACTTACCTAGGTACTGTTTTTGTTTAGCTATCATATCTTTAAGCGGCTATAATAAAAGTTAAACAGTTTGCGTGCCCTTTGTCGGGCAATCATTACATAAAATACTAGGTTTATACAATATTATGACGCAACAGAGTGAACATAGGCTTCCTGCGATGTTTCCTTTTGTCACATACCTAATATAAAACATACACACCAAACCGTTAACAGTTGCTAATGCAAATAGAGTAAAATGAAATAATTATATTCTATTTGCCTCAACTCAAACGGCCACGGACGGTCCGAACCCGAGTGTAATTAGAACCCGCGGGTACGTGTGTACGGGTACACGGGTACCCGGGTACCCGCCCGCGGACCGGGCGGGTTCGGGCGTATCCGTGTAGAACGGACGCGGGCTTAAAAACACGGGTATTCGGGCGGGCGGGTTTACACGTGTAGCGGGAGCCCTAGTTCGAACTAAACGGCTGGCTGGCATTGTTTTGACACCCCACCCCCATCCCCGCATAACGCCAATGGCACCCATTCTGTGGGGCTATTATGCGGCTATATGTGGCGCTACTTAGACTTCTAGTTTTTTAGTTCTCTGTCCTTAGATAGCTTATTGACATTCATAGTTGCATATATTTATGCCTACATTGAAGATTAAAAGTTGACTTTTGCGTTTTGTAGACTTAAGTAACCGCTTTACGTTAGTTGTAGATGTAATTTACTTGTTTTTTTTTTTGCTTGATTTGTTGATAGAAAATCAAATGGATTGAAAGCAATCGTCAAGCGTCGCCTGAAAGTAATTTACTAGCAGTTAATTTTCCCCAATAACAATGGTATCAATTATAGTTATGAAAAGAGGAAATATCGCCGCAATCTCGTTAATAACAAGATCGCATAAACGATTACTTGCACAGTTTATTAATGAAAGGTCGGGTCGGGGTCTTGGAATAAGTACTTTGGAAGAACCCTTAATTTGTCGAAAACTTACCATGGGCCATAGTTTAAGCCTCGGTGACACAGGGCAGTCCCAACGATTCTGGTCAGGAAAAAAATGCAAAAAGACGGCCAAAGACTTTGTAAAGCCGGCTGAACACTGCCAAATGAAGGACAGTGATGTAACCTTGTCATATTGTATGTAACCAGCACGGCTATCACAAGACGGCGCGCGAGCTCTCTCGATTTTTCTCGCACTATCCGTCTCTTTCTTATTAGAACACTTAGAAGAAGAGGTATAGTGCGATAAAAATCGAGAGTATGTCGCGGCCATCGTGTGCTAGACGTGCTGGAAGGCGCAGCGTGGGTAGGCCCCCCACAAGGTGGACTGATGACCTGGTAAAGGTTGCTGGAGTCCGCTGGATGCGGGTGGCGCAGGATCGGTCACTTTGGCACTCTTTGGGGGTGGCCTATGTCCAGCAGTGGACGCCTTTCGACTGATATGGTGATGATGAATAGTATAAATGCGAAATTTCTCTGGCTCAACCGATTTGGATGAACTTTTGCACGAAGATAGTTTAAAGCCTGGATTCAAATATAGGAAAGTTTTTATCCCAGGCCCACGCAGATGAATTCGCGGGCGGAAGCTAGTAATCCAATAAGGTGCAAAAGTATAAACATGTTTTTGACGTCAACTGTACAGAACCTTAACTATGCACCTAATCTTAATGTATCCGTGATACTCCAGGCAAAATACGGTTTTGAAAAACATTAATTTATAATAGCGTTTTTTTTGTTGATTTCATTTTAAAATTGTATTCTAAGATGATTTATTCAAGAATCCGGCAAACTTTCCACCCGGAAGTAATTATGTAGCTTTAAATGAAGCATGCATTGTGTTTTTTTGTACGATTTATATTGAATATTATAGAGCAAATGTAAATGAACCAAAATAAAGACAAACATGTTTATTAATATTTTTTCTGACTTTTTAGAAGCTAGTTAATTTATCATTTTTTTGATGTCTGAAATGTTGTCGGATTTTGTCGCTGGGTAACTATTTAATTGATAATATATCCGTTACACATCAAAAAGAAGCTATTATAAATTATTTCCAAAATTGACATTTTTTCCATACAAGTTGTCAGTTCATTGACTGGACTATGATGACGCCAGCTAATGGAACTTGTGGGCAATGATTTAGAATAGCCACGTGACTGTAATATGATTCCATGCAGTCAACGGTAAGAACCATATCTAATCGACTTTGATCGTATCGATATCGTAGATATATCGATACGTATAACAAGCGTCTATATGACATGACGTGCCAAACAACATAAACAATTTGTACTATTCATATTAGATCTGAAAACAGAAACAAACTATCTTATCTGACTCAAGTGACAGACACCTCTACAACATAGGTATCACAGACAGCCCCATGTGCAGAGCCTGCATGGAGGCGGAAGAAACGACCAAACATATTCTACTGGACTGCAAGCAGGTAGAAGTATACAGGAAAAAGCACCTAGGGTCTCCAGACACACTACGGAACGCAGTCAGGAACACAAAGGCACTCACCAACTTTCTAGAGGAGCTGGGGTGGTTAGAGTAGCGCTACCCCACCATTTCACGCAAAATAGGCACACAGGATACCGACTTGCGGAAAAGAGCCCAATATAACTAACTAACTAACTGACTCAAGTCGACTTTGGGAAATTAATACTTTCAGTGCAAGTACTGGTACTGGGAGGGTGGTACCACTCGCTTTTCCCTACATACCGGGAACACCACGGTCATCAACATATCAGCCGGAAGACTTGCGCCACCCGCATCCAGCGGACTCCCACGACTTTTAACAGGTCAGCAGTCTGCCTAGTGGGCAGTCTGCCCACGCTGCGACGGTAAAACCACGGTATGGGCTACAATTGTAGCGCGAGAACGTTGGCGTAGAATCTCTTAAGGCTACTACACAATGGGCCATCATGGCCCATTATACAGGATGCAACTACACGTTTTTTAAAAGGACCATCTTTCATCTATCCACCGCGTAACTGCGTTCTGTCGTGCAGCCATGATCCCATTGTGTAGAGCCTTTAGATTCTTTAGTGTCCGCCGGTTTTTGCGTACTAGTTCGGAAAAGGGGTAGACAAACGTAATTGTAACGGCACTGCGGCGGCGGTAACTGTGGAGTTACCTACGTAATGTAATGTAATGATGTTACGGGGTAATAAGTTCATATCAATTTGCATGGGGCGTCTGACTTTAATGATCTTATTTAATTGGTCTCATGCATCAGCGTATAAATTAGAATTAATGTACATTTAACATCGCCTCCATTGCATGTGCAACTAACTATTGTAATCCGTACCCCGTTTGATTATAAAATATGCATTACAGTGCACTTGGCTATGCGCTAACGCAAGAAATATTTCGTGACCCAAGAAGATTTTCATGTCATTTCAATATCAACGAACGGTTCTGGAATACAGCCCTTGGACCTTGATAATCAAACAAGGTGTCACATTATGATTAGACTCCGACCAGCATACTAACATTTTTTTTTTCAAATACTTTTACATCGCATTCATTTTATCTCCTAAATGCCGACTGGCTTCAGAGACCTCCGTAAGATCTGGGTCACTATAAACCGCATCAGAACGGGAGTAGGACGATGTAACCAGAACCTTCACAGATGGGGGATCTGGCCGACACCAGCCTGTGACTGTGGAGAAACAACTCAAACAATTCCCCACGTCATAGGAAAATGTCCTAAAAGGCGTTTTGCCGGAAGCATGCAGGACTTATTAGCACTCACACCGGAAGCAAGGGATTGGCTACTCAATTTAGATATTAAATTGTAAATATTTTTGTTGTGTGTAACTAGGAGTATATAAATTGTAAATTAAAATATTTTTCAGGAATAAAAGCCATACGACATAATAATAATCTCCTAAATAAGCTGTTAACCATAACAATCACGTCGCTAAATTTCGTGTTACCAGCTTGGGCTTTTATAAAGTTCCAAATGTATGCAATTGTAAATAATTTAGGCTTAAAAACTCGCGTGATCTTATTGTTTCATAAATAAGATGCCTGCGGCTGCGGCTCGTTACTTAACACCACACTCGGGATAACTTCTTAACAATTCATAGGTCAATTTGCAATAGTTCCTTCAAAGGTGCTCCCCAAAAGAAATACTGCGAATACCCACACTCGTATTTTAAGAACCCCTATTATGTAACAGTTGCATAAACTACTTTTATCTACGCACATATCATTAGTGCTCCAAAATGCGTTCAGAAACCGTAGGAAATAATCAGCATTATTACAACCGATTTTACTATGAGAACTTTCTTGTCTGTGGTAGTAGGTAAAATCTGTATTGTAATGTCATTACAGTACAGATTTTTGTAAGGTTATGAGTTTAAATTTGGAACAGCTGTCAAAACTCATATGGGTCTCTATTCTTGTATTCATAGATATTAAAACAGTTATCGATGCGAAACGTCAATTCAGTATGTTTTTTTAATATAAACCGCACGATATTAGATCTCGAGTGACATGAGAATAGGGACTTAATTCGTTACATAGGATCGAATTGCCGCTATTACTGTTATCATTTCTTTGTTGGTTTTTTGTTGTTACGAAAGTAGAATTGTGAAAAGTTTTTTGTAACTCACATTTTAGTTGAAAATATGAGTAGTAGTGACTCCGAGAATGATATGCACACTCCGCCGGATATCGTTAATGCAGCCACGATTGCAACAAAGATATTTTACAGGTAGCACTATAGTGCCAATTGGCATTAAGTCCGCCTTCTGTACGATAAGTTTTCTTTTGTGCAATAAAGTTTAAATAAATAAATAGTAGCAATGCAGGTCATTTTCCTACGGCTTCTGAACCAATCTTAGAGTACTTATGATATGTGTGTAGATAAAGTAGTGTATGAAACTGTACATAATTTGGCCTTAAAACACTCGTGTGATCCTATTATGAAACTCGCTGCCGCTCGTTTCATAAAACCAAACTCAAATTTTAAGGCCTCTGATTATGTATCAGTTGCATAAACTACTGTTATATTTCATCTAAAAGTCACGCCGTATTGTTTCAACACGTCTGTTCAGAGAGCTTGACCTAGAGAACAGTACAAGTTCAAGGTTACAAACTGGTAGTTAGACCAGTGGTTATATTTAGTAGCACGCTTAATACTTAATAAAATCGAAACTCGAAGTTCGTATACATGCATCCCTGTCGCTCGAGTAATATAATTGTGATAGAGATGGAAATACCATCTGGGTAGATACCCGAACTTCGAAATTCCACGTTAGTGGTTATAGTTCTGTTTGAGATTGTGTGCACAAAATTATGTGGTTATCTATTCACGACTTGTGGACGTATATAGTTAGCCGGGTAAAACCAATAAACCGCGAGCAAATGTAGAGTGCTATGAAGGTGATTCTATTCCTTTCACGCCAAAACAAATTAAGTATGTGTGCAAAAAGATTTTAACGAATAAATTACTCTTTAACATTCTGATGGAAAAACTGTTGTCGATCTCTTCGAGATTTGAGCGATGTGAAGAAGAATTGCAGGGGTTCTAATAGATCAGAAAAAACAAGTGACTCCTTCACAAGGATAAAGTGTGTCTTTCTGTTTCATTTAGTACCTACAAAAGAGGCGGAGGCAGCGCATAACTGCGAGGTCATACTTATTACATAATTTCGCAGTAGCATAGGACCGATTCTTGAAGAGTTCTAAACTCTTCAAGAATCGGTCCTATGTTACTCGTATGACTTAGGAATCTATATGTGCAATAACCTAAATAATGATTAAGATGCCACTTTTCCTGAAACGATGCTCAGATATCGAGGAACAATTAGAAATAAGTAAATTTTGTAATCATGGTTCATATTTACCTTTAAAAACCGTTCATTTGTCTCCGGCTTCGGCGCTGTATCGAACAAGTTCAACCTAGAACTCTGAAAGAAGTCGGCACTCGAATTCTGCCTCGAGAACAGCTCAGACGCGGAACTCTCCCTGGTTAGAGAAGGTCGAGGCTTCACGAAGGGGTTGTTCCGGCCTCTGGCTTGCTGCTTGATCCAGTTGAACTTGTTATTGGTGGTGCTGGGTGAGTCAGGGGAATCCGTGGCGTCGGAGGAACTTTCCTGGACTCCGGACATGATGTTGTTGTGACCCTTTTTTGCAATTTTACGTACTTGACACTGTTACTGTCTTGTGAATGTTTTGGTAATCCAAAGCTTGGGTTTTTAATTGTTTATCAATATTATTTAACGTTTTTATTCGGATCCATTGCATTTAACAACTTGGATTTATCAACACGTTGTTCATTATTTACAAACTTTCAATCGATTTCCGTATTTTTTTATATCACAACTGTCGAATTCCGCATTATTATTTTTTAATCATTTTAATATCTGTTTTGATCCAATAGTTCACTCACTCAACGAAAACAAAAAATAACCATCTCAGCAAGGTCAGTTATTGACGTATAAAACAAATACACACGTACCTATGTTATTTTAATATATGTAAATGTAAGGCGTGCCGTGCGTACGGCGCCTGTCAGAGCGACTGACTGCTTGCGCCGGCGTCGCTTCGTAGATATAGTAGTGGCAGTTTGAACCATTATAGTAGTCTGGATTTTCTGGTTGGTGATAACTAGTGTAAACAAATAACGTAACTAAAGTTTATGAGGATTGGCTGGAGGTTACGGAAATGATAGCGGATTATGCAAAAAAGTAAAACCTTTTAGATGCCTTAGTAGATAATATTTATATTAGTATGTTGATGTGAAGTGAATTCAAAGAATTAAAACAATACACCGTTGGGTAGTAAAGTTTTTTATGACTAGTTAAATGTCTACCAAACAAGGTTGAGCATTTATATTAATTTTTCATTAGGTATTCAGATTAACTGAAATATTGATGCATTAAAAATACGTCAGAACTATGCTCGCTATATGTTTTGTATGTAGCGCGGTCTGCATTAAATTTAACGGATGTAAGATAAGAATATAAATAAAGTTCGTCGCATAGATAAACGTCACATTTCTCATTCGAGTAACCCTTTCAATGCGCATGAGTCGCGTGTGCGTCATAGAGCTACGCCAGGTTTTCCTCGCATGTAGCGGAGAGCGCCTAGGCGGGTTCATGGCAGTGAAAGTGGTACCGGAGCACGCTACGTGCTACGATGCGCTACAGCGTAGCACTTTCGTGCGCTGGGGCTTAGAGTTGCACATTCGTTATATACATAGGCAGGGGCGGATCAATCCGTGATTTCGTCGCGCCGCTACAGGTAAGTACATGGCTTACCGGCCCCGGCCGGTATGTTAGCGCTGACTGCTACGGCACGCACGCGTTCTATCGCAGCGCGTTGCATGCGACAGAAAGGGATGGCCACGTTTAGGGTCGTTCGAAATACCTGAACAGAGGATTTGCTAACAGAGAACCTTCTGTACGTAGCACTATTATTTATTCTGTGACATAGGCTATATTTTATCGCGTGGCCCTGCGTTCTTTGTAATTCGCGGGTAAGATATTATTAAATACAATTATGTAAGGCTTCGTTAACTTAATGACGTAATATTCGTATGAATCATTAATTCACGGTGTTGTTTCTTAAACAGCTGTGTACTGAAATCAATGACAGTAAACCAGCTGCTACTGTTGTTGTTTTGTATAATGTATTGAGATTGTGTCAAAATTAAACTAATTTTTGCATGACAGTTACTCTATATCCTTCTTTCACAAGCATCCAATCTCTTCACACACATTATTTCTTTGTACTTAGGCGTCGTTCGCTCAGCGTTAAAGGGTGAAAAGGTAACAGATTGATAGACAGACAGAAAGACCGAGTTTCCTTCGCATTTATAATACTAGTGGCTCTGTGAGGTCTAGAACTCACGAGCCTGTATTAAAAAAAAAACAAATTTCAATAAACTGAATCGGCAAAAAAGGTAACTAATTATGGAACCTACTCACAAAATTTCAGAATCGGTTGAGAAATACGAGGACCGTACAACATTATGTGGAACTGACCTCTTTGAAATAGTCACGGCATATTTTGTAACCCATTTTCCTCTGACCCTTTTACCGACCGTATACGCTTATGGAGAATTTCCTTCGTACTGAATAATTTATAACGCTTCTGCGCAGCGCCTTGGAAGTATCAGAAACGACATGAACGTAGATCATACATATATTATGATTAGTACATTCTCCTGCAATATTATATTCTTAAAGTGCTCAAAAATATTATCGCTCCACCTGTGTACTCTAAATATTCCAGCATGGTTAGCACAAGACGACTTCCTAATTACAACACTTAGAAACAGACGGGTTTCTTGAGGATGCCTTGTGCTTAACGAGCTGGAGGTCTATTCTATACACAGGTTAAATATTTTTTTAAATCATTAGTGGTTTCGGAGATTACCCCCTAAGTACAAACTTACAGCCACACAGGCCTCGCCTCTTTATAATATTAGTATAGCGGTAGTTACTATGAATAGCGGCCTGAGAAGACACAAAAATTTACACAACTATCATTATGGAGCCTTAGAGCGATCAGATACTAAAATGATTAGGCATGGGTACACTACTTTTCGGTAGATGTTATTAAAACTAAGGAACCTTCGTAGCTTTTCCAGAAACTTCGATTTGCAAAGCCTCGTCCTAGACAGTCTCTCGACTTATCTGTGCTCGACACGGAAGTGCGTGCGCGTCCTTTCGTGACAACTTTACCGATTCTGCCACGAAATGCTGGAATAACATCCCACCCCCATCAAAAACGCTGAGTGTATAAGTATATTTTGAACGAATCAATCCATAATCCGTATATCAACAAATTAATCCAGCATAGCCTTTCAGTGTTTTATGTGTATAATTATGTTTCTTTGTCGTACCTCGTTGGCAATTTATTCTTTCAAATGTAAGTCCTATATGCAACTTTGGACAATGGAGAGGGCTATGTTGGGAGTTTCTCTGCGTGATCGCATCAGAAATGAGGTTATCCGCAGCAGAACCAAGGTAACCGATATAGCCCTCCGAATCGCTAAACATAGAATAAGAATTTATTTATTTAGCACACAAAACACGGAAAAAAGAAAAAAACAATCAAAAAGGTTACGGCGCATCATTGTGCTAAATGGGAGCCTCACTCAGCATAGCACGTAGACTCGATGGCTGTTTGGGCGGAAAGGTTCTCGAGTGGTGACCACGTACGCATGTGGTAGCCCACCCCCCCAAAATGGACTGATTACCTGGTGAAGGTCGCGGGAGTTCGCTGGATGCGGGTGGCGCAGAACCGGTCACGTTGGCACTTTTGGGGGAGCCCTATGTCTAGCAGTGGACGTCTTTCGGCTGATTTAATGATGACGATGATGATATGCAACTTTAGTGATTTTAGATGACATTCATTTATAAAGAGTACTAGTGTGTCCAAAAAACCCTTTACCTATGTATCGTGCAGTTCTGTAGCGCACCTCATGTGGATCCACATAATACCAGCGTGTTGTGAATCGACATTATGCTGAGTGGACTCCGATTTCGCATCTAATCTTAGGTTAAAGGCTTCCACCCACCGAACGCGTGTCTTGCACGGCGCGCGTGCTGCGCGGGCCCGCGTAAGTTGTAAAGCATTGAAACTACACTTCAAACATACATCGAACGCGGTCCGCTAATGGTAGCTTTAAATTTACTGTTGTTCAATAAAAAAAATGCTTTTATTTTCTAAACATTCATGATTCATATCTTTTATGATTTTAATTATATTTTATAATTTATACTTTATTACGATAATTTGATGGTTTACTATCCATTTAGCGTCACTACGTTATCATTTTGAACATGAGGCATCATCAGTTAGTTCATAGTCGGCATACAGTCTTTTTCAGTTACTTTTCCGTAGTCGGCATACAGTTTTTATCAGTTACTTTTCCGTAGTCGGCTTTTTCAGGTAGTTTTCCGTAGTCGGCATACATTATTTTTCAGATAGTTTTCCGTAGTCGCCATATAGTATTTTTTTCAGTTAGTTTTCCGTAGTCGGCATACAGTATTTTTCAGTTAGTTTTCCGTATTCGGCATACAGTATTTTTCATTAGTTTTCTGTAAGTAGTCGGTATACAGTTTTTCAGTTCGGTTTCCGTAGTCGGCATACAGCATTTTATTTCAGTTAGTTTTCCATAGTCGGCATACAGTTTTTTCAGTTAGTTTTCCGTAGTCGGCATTCAGTTATTTGACCTCCATATGCTTGTTCTAAACTCGGCTCCGATGTGACATTCAGTCAAACGTGGTTTACAGTGACACTCATCGTCGCGCAGCTCTTTTTTTATTACGATGATGACACGCAAACATGGTGACCCTACTACCACGTGCTTGCGGTGAAGAGAGATGCCATGACTTCAGTTCACTAGCTGCCATAGATCGATTTTGAGATGAAGTCTAATATAGATATCCCAAAAAAAATTGAGGATGAATCCGAAGACCCATTTCCGTATTCTCGAAATCTCACATTCGAGATATGTCTGATGTTGTCTTTACTGTCAATATAGTCTAAACAATTAAAGTAGTAGGTATATAAGGTAAGGTGGGGGAAGATTGAATGGTTTTTTGATGAGTTGGATAGGTTGTGGTAAAACCATTGTAAAATAAAAAACTATTGACTTCCTTTCAATTGTATAAATTGGAAGTTATGGGCAAGGACTATATTTTTGTAATCTGTCGACAAAGTCGGCGACGCCTATTCTAACGTATAAAAATAATGAAATAAAATATATTTTTGTCTTAAAATACACGGGTTAAGATGGAACGGTCGAGGGGTAAGATTGACATAGTATCTAAAGGCTTTTGAATGAATGCAAACGTTTACTGTTGCTCGTTATTCTATAGAATTCCTTACGCTTAACAGATACAGATGATTTTTGCGTAAATATTCCTGATAGGTAACGAAAAAACTGCATTAAAAAAAAAGTATTTTACTCTTACCCCGCTTTACAGGGAGAACAGTGGTACTCAAACTTTTTATTGTATATTCTTCGTATAAAAAACCAAACACATTTTATTTATATTAAGAAGATCAGCTTGGATTTAAAATAACAGTTGCATGAAAACTAAGCTAGAACAAACTAAGAAAAGCTTGTTTTATGAATATACGTTTAAGACTTATATAAGTACCTAAATAAACAAATATATACTTACCTATATAATTACGTCCCTATTCAAAAAAATTACAAGTTTACGACTTACAAGAGTACCTAAATAAACAAATATATCGATTTATATTTACAGCCCCACTCATAAATTGTATAAGTTTACGACTTATATGAGTATCTAAACAAACAGATATACATAATATATATGTCCCTGGGTGACAATAATTGTCGCCCAGGAACTTCTACTGTACTTAACAGGTTTAATCTATACTTCTTAGTTACTATTTACATATCTTATCGTCAGTAGGTCAGTAAATAAACCTTACGTTAAGTTTTTTTTAATGCAAAGTTTGAGAATATGTCTGTTTTTCTATGACTTTCATAAAGGGGGAAGATTGAAACATTACTATTTCAATATTACCCCATCGAAAATCGCTGGGTAAAGATGGAAATATCTCGTAAATCTCAATATATGATTAATAGCTACACCTAGCACTAGTAAATAAAATCAAAATCACAAATAACACATAAATAGTCAATCGGAACATTTATACTCCGCTTATTAATCAAGTTATGAAACACGGGGTAAGATTGAAAATCAACGAATTCACCACGAAATGCTTCACAAAACAGCACAACACACGCGTCTACTTACTCCGAGCGGTCACTGGCGACTTAGCGGCGGATCTTAACAAAATGGCGGCTTAAAGGATGATGCCAGCACTAAAAATTTTAAACCAAATAGGGAGTTATGTGTGACTTTTAGTCTTTCCCCTTTTTTATCTTCACCCCACCTTACCTTACTCCAGAAAAAATACGGTTTTGAAAAACATTAATTTATAATAGCGTTTTTTTTTGTTGATTTCATTTTAAAATTGCTTTATTCAGATGCTTTATTCAAAAACGGACAAACTTTCCACCCCGAAGTAATTATGTAGATTTAAATTAAGCATGCATTGTCTTATTTTGTATGATTTATCTTGAATATTACAGAGCAAATTTAAATGAACCAAAATAAAGACAAAAATATTAATAATATTTTTTCTAACTTTTCAGAAGCTAGTTAATTTATAATTTTTTTGATGTCTGAAATTTTGTTGGAGTCTGTCGCTGGGTAACTATTTAATTGATATAATATCCGTTGCACATAGAAAAGAAGCTATTATAAATTATTTCCAAAATTGTCATTTTTTCCATGCAAGTTGTCAGTTTATTGACTGGATTATAGTTACAATTAAATTCAGCAATATGGTTGTCAATTACTGACGAGACTTTAAGAATGTTCGGAAAAACACGATGATCAGTAAAGAACCGACGAAGTACCCTTGAAGCAACAACCAGCTACGCGGCCCTCCGTCGCTCTTGTAAGAAAGCTGACATCGTCTACCCATCTTGACCTTATTAACTTGATTGCATAATTCAACAGACACCCATCGGCTTTTCAAGATGACAGCTGCAAATTGAAACCTAGGTAGGTTGGTTAAAAGAAGTACTCAATACTCAATCATTTACTGCAATCCACAATGTTAGTTTACAAGGTTTTAGGTAAACTTAAGTTTTAGTTGCTAAGTGATGAGAATAAAACTTAATTGTGGACCCTGTTGGGCACCGCAAAATTAGTGAAGAGAAGACGACTTACATACTTAAATATGTAAAGTTCTGCTTTTTGTAATTTGTATATTCTGTGCAATGTTCAAATTATATTTCAAATTATAAAGAGCATTATATTTAAGTATCAAAATTCGTTTATTGCACATTTATTTATACATTTTTTTTATAGGAACTTGGTTTTATGTATTATATTTGTGTATAAATTTTTTGAAGAATCCTAGTACTCGCTTACCGGCTATTCTAAAGGAGTAATTGTTGCATACAAATGATGGATCAGTCGTAACTTTCTTCCCTGATATTTCCAGTTTAATTTAAATTTTCCTCAAAGGTGTGAAAAGCAGTATGTGTGGCACATACTTAGGTAGCAAAATTGTTTCCGTCTTGGGCGTAAACACTTGAATCCCTCGTTACGCTCGCTCTATAGTAGAATATTTCCCTTCACTTGGCATTCAAAACACCGCCCTCGTCGTAAATATCATTTTGCTCCCTTGAGACACAATCTACTATATATAGTACCATGGGCATCATGGCCCTTACAACATGAATTTGGAACATACATAAATGCGGATACCATTTCTACAGTATGGGGTTCTTCAAAAATGGAGTGTATAAATTCTTAAAGGGTTGGCAACGCGCATGTAACACCCCTGGAGTTGCAACCATTTACCAGCAGGTTGGCCGTAAGCTTGTAAAAAAAAACCTTTCTGCGATTGATTTTGAAGTGCATACTTAGGCCAAAAGACGTACCTACGTCGTGTTACGACGCCTTCCATTTTCAAAGACGACAATTAGACTGGGTCAATCAATGTACTGTATTTTTTGTACGGCCTGCCCGATGATAAGAGAGTCTAGGGATGCTTGGAACTCCTGAGGAGTAACTAAGTAGTGCGTAGCCGATCACCCTTTATTTATTTGAGGCTTCATTGTGTCGATGAAGTGGAATTACCTCCCTACGGAAGACAGAATCGTGCTAATGAGTTTTTCGGAACTTATGTACGGAATGTCATTTCATATTTACCGTTAGCTTCTCAGTGAAGGAACAACATTGTGAGGAAACATCGTGCATACATTTGCGATAAAATTCAAAAGTGTATGTGAAGTTCCCAACCCGCATTGGCCAGAGTGGGGAGGGTACTACTGCCCAATCCCTCTCATCCATGAGAAGAGGCGTCCCACGCAGACGTCTCAGTGTTGGGCACAGGCCCAGCAGTGGGACGTATATTTATATTGCTGATTTATATTTTTTGTTATTGATTTTCGTTAGCAGACGTTACTGCTTGATTTAATTAATCATAAATCTTCCAAACATGTCTTTATAACAAGCTACATAATCGTCCAGACAGACTATAAAGAAAAAGCCAGCCCAAATCATGCAGCTTCTTTAATCCAAAGACTTGATCACAGGGCATAAATCTGTGTAAAATAACCACGACTTGCTTTGTGCGTTTGTCTCTAGCTGTCAAAACAACGAATCTTCAAATCAACAAAGGGTCGGCAGCGCGTTTGTGATTTTTCTGATGTCGCTAGCATCCATAGGCGACGGTGTCTGCTTACCATCACGCAGGCCGTATGCTTGTTTGCCACCGTAGATAAAACATGAAGCAAAGTATACATTATCTCACTCTTAACAGACCTCACACTCTGGCGGACCTTGCATACCGCCTGAAACACATCACACACCTACAGACCTTCGTGGCTGAGCTCTTCTGTAAGATGCGGGCACTTTCCCTAATTAGAGCGAGATGACAATCCGAAGAAGGAAGAGCACGGGCTTATTTTGTTTTTCAGTCTACGTAATGACCCATTTAGCGTAGCAGATCGCGTAATGCCCACTTATCTTTTTAATAGGCCATAAAAGTCGTTTATATAAAGTTGTTGCTGATGACGACTTCCTAGCGGCCTCCAGATACACATTAAAGTCCGCTCTGGCGGCCATTTGGGAAACATCAACTCCATCATTTCAATAAACTTTATGGGTACTCAAATAGAAAATCTGATCCGATGTACCCTGAATATTAAGGAGACGACTTTTATATACAACTGTGGCCGCAATATTTTTGGACAAAACATTTCCGATGTTTTAACACTATTATCGCGTGGAGGTTTTTGCGCTGCGGAGAAATCCTGCGAACGAGTACCCAGTCGTCGATGGGTGACTGGTTTTGTGAGGTTTTTACCCACTAAAATGCCACGGCGGTGCACTGAAGTCCTCCCCACACCCCTATTACTAGCTGATGGTCCTGGTTCGTCTTGTTCCTTGGTGTCGCTGCGGTCCTCGCCACGGTACATACAACCCCGATAGCTCCCTTTAGTCACCTTTTACGACAGGCAGAACCAGTAGACAATAAAAGAAGAATCGTCTTGACCAGAGGGGTAAACACATCGTTAGGACAATTGAACTGTCATTTTCCCATACAAAAAATTACATTTCGATTTACCTGCTGCGCGTACAATGCAAATGCCTTGCGTAATCGACTACCAGGACTACACTGATTAGCTAGAAAGTGTCCTACTACTATAGATTAGATAGAAGAGTGTATTATGTTTGCTCATCCGCGGTACACTCTAAAATACGTTCATTTCACCGCAACGGTTCAAAGGGCCGACGAATGTTCAGCTTGCTAATCCAACTAGAACTTTTAGGGGAATTTATTATCATTAAATATAACTAATAAACAAAGACAACAAAATAAAACTATTTACAATAACAAGACAAGAAGAAACTAAAGATAACTTAAAAAATTCAAACTATCTCTAAACTACAACTTAGAAAAGTTAAAAACCCCCGACATTTTCATTTCAAAGTCCAATATCTCAAAAACGGCTGAAAAGATTTTCATGAAATATAAATATTCTCAGTGAAGGAACAACATTGTGAGGAAACATCGTGCATACATTTGCGATAAAATTCAAAAGTGTATGTGAAGTTCCCAACCCGCATTGGCCAGAGTGGGGAGGGTACTACTGCCCAATCCCTCTCATCCATGAGAGGGATTGGGCAAAGATAACTTAAAAAATTCAAACTATCTCTAAACTACAACTTAGAAAAGTTAAAAACCCCCGACATTTTCATTTCAAAGTCCAATATCTCAAAAACGGCTGAAAAGATTTTCATGAAATATGGCTATGAACACTTGGGATAAAATTATCTATGACACAAAAAAAACCGCATTCAAATCGGTCCATCCGTTTGAGAGCTACGATACCACAGACAGATACACAGACACGTTGAACTTATAACACCCCTCTCTTTGCGTCGGGCGTTAAAAAGGGCCCCCATCAGCATTACCTGTGCGAGGAAGTTGCCAGCTCTTTGGTCACCTGAAGTGTCGACAAGCATTTTACTAAGCTCGTTGAAAAGTTTTTGAGCACATGGACCCCAAGACCCAAATCGATTTACAATGGGTAATGTCAATGAATTTGGTTCTGCACGAATAGGCAAGGATTGTTTTTCCTGAAAGTTCAACCTCCACCTTGTGACGTCAAACGAACACAGAGCGGATAAAAAATATACCCAATTACAGAATGGAAATATACCAGGCTACAATTGTCTAGTTATCCTACTAAATCGATATACAAACATTGCTCGCTAATGAAACGATTGCGAATCGGTCCGTCCCTCTGTCCGCGAAGAATTAGTTCGGCAAATAAAGTATGACGTGAACAAATATATATTCTTTATTATGGTAGTGTGGACGTTGGCATTTCTTTGGACATGTAAGTTACGTAGTGCTATGAAAACTATAGTTTGTTTACCTAAAGTTTCTTAACGTTCGAAATAGTGGTTAGGTATTTAATGGCAATGGTTCTTAGGCGTACCATTCATTCGCTTAAGTAATCGCCAATCGCTTAAGTCATACTTAAAAAAATGTTAAGGTCGGTCGGGGCAAGTGCGCCAACGGGGTAAATGCGCCTATCATACAGGACCGGTCATTGTGGCACTCTTTGATGGAGGCCTATGTCTGGCACTGGACGTCTTCGGGCTGATATGATGATAATGATGAACATTTAAGATGTCTATAGTACCAAAAATATCAGTAGATTTCAATATGTTTGATGAAATCGCACTTACCCCGGTGGCGCACTTGCCCCGACTGACCTTACAACATACTAAAACATTAAAAGAAAAGCGTTCAATAACGGTGTTACAGATCACGGCTACCTCACAAATGATCTGTGCCATAGTGACAAAGGATGTGACATTATTGTACCTACCTATCACCTTCAAAATGCTGATAAAATAAGGATTAGATAGAACGAGACATAAATATGTCTTACTCCCTTTAACGCATAGTTGCGTCCTGTATGATGGGTCAGGATGGCCCATTGTGTGGAGCGGCCATTACCCAGATCAGCAGTATCGGCCCCGTCAACCTAAATACGAAGTTCGTTCAACAGCCTTAGGCTTTGGCAGGCTTCCACATTTCCTATAATACCTAGTACGAGCTGACACTGAATCTTTATTTACACCCATAAAAAAGGAAATCTAGGTCGTATGAACTAGTCTCCAAAGAAGAGCCAAGTTTATTTACTTATTTCGTCTTTGGCTTGTGACAGTATTTGCTGTCAAGTTTACTTTTGACCGCCACCGCAGGCCGCTCCAGCCAGTCTGAGAGGCCTTACGCATGCGACCGCAAGGGACGAAAAGGCTCCTATGTAGCTAAATTGAGAACTTGTTTTAAAACGGCTGACGGCTTACCATAAATAAACTACTTAATTTGTCCGGGTAATGGTTTGTTCGCCACTACCTCATAATGATTAACCCGATTGGGGCACACACAAAAGGTGGAACTATTTATTTATTTACACAAAAAATTAACACAGCATCACAGTTTGCACCAAGGGGCTGGAAAATTCCGATTCAATAGGCCAATTAAGAGCTCAATTTCCATTTTTATAACAAATGAAGAAAAATAAAAACAACACAATACAACTTAATAATAATTGGCTGTACCGACTGTTCATCGTTTCACAATACTACAGGCATTCATGACACACGTCCGTCCATGTACTTCCAAACACGTCACAATCAGGTGCCAGCGACAGAAGCGCTTTGAGCATGGTGGGTGCTCGAAGAGTGGGGGAGTTTCTATGGGAGACGGTGCCCGCCTGTGGAGATCAAGAGATTCGCAGGAGATTCCTAGGCACAAAAGGTACTGCGAGCATCACGAACCTCGACACCAAGTCCGCGGGTAATTTCTGGATGAGACTAACACGGGACCGGGATAAGTGGCGTACTCGAAGAGAGGCTTATGCTCAGCAGTGGGCGATTAAAGGCTGAAAATGATGATGAATGATGAAGTAATTTAAAACTATGTCAAAAACAACAGAGATTTGTATACGACCATCTTACTCGGTAGTGGTAGGTATTAATATCACCGATACAAGTCTGAAAGTACAATCACATTCTGAAGCTTCTATAAAACATCCATTAGCCACATGAATGCGTTTGGCATCGTTGCCTGTCAATAACATCCAGGCGCTGTTGTTCTTTTTAATAATAAACTAGTACGTATATAATACTAGCTTCTGCCCGCTACTCCGTCCGCGTGGAACTCGTTTATATCGTAGCTCTATGTAAACGTTCACCCCTCTTTTTACCCCCTTAAGAGGTAAATCCTGGCAAAAAATATTATGTCCTTACTCAAACTATCTTTATACCAAATTTCATCTGAATCGGTACAGCGGTTTAAGCGTGAAGAGGTAACAGACCGACAGACAAACAGACAGGTACACACTTTCGCATTTATTATATTATAGCAAGTTATATGTGGACTATGTGGTATAGAATGGAATACCTTCCCTTAATGCAAGGCTCAAGTTTCTATGTAGGTACATTTATTAGTACCTATTTTAGCTTAAGGTTTAGCTTTAGGCTTAAGGTCCATTGAATGGAAAGGGAACCTTAAATTGGCTAATACCTTTTAATGGATACGTTTCATAACTTTTCCTTACAAAAACAATTAGTTTATTGCCTCCCGGGCTCAAACAAAAAGCCGTTCCCAGTTTAAATGAAGAGAATTTCATTTGTTTTTTTTTAAGTAATAGCAACTACGACGTGTGGTGAAGTGTGGAGGAATGACAACACGAAGCAACCACACAGAACCGTAACGCTGCCTATACGCATTAACGTGTCGTACGCGTCACGTCTTCTTAAGAGTCCGCAGTAAGCTCGATTCTCCATACAAACGTAGTTACGCTCTCATTTTAAAACTACGTGTTGGATTGTAACGAAACTTTGAATGTACAATGACATGAGGTATATCTATGTCTGTAATTAGTTTATGTAGCTTCAGATACCATGGTAAAAAAAATACAGCGAATTTAAGTTTTTCATACAAAACTTGTTTTTGCTGTATTTCGTTTGTTTTACAAACTTGAACCATATAAACTAATTACAGACATAGACATACTTCATGTCATTGTATATGCAAAGTTTCGTCACAATCCAACACGTAGTTTTAAAATGAGAGCGTAACTACGTTTGTATGGGAAGGTGAAATTCGGCCGAGCTTACTGCGGACTCTTAATACATTTTGCTGCGTTTATAGTGCGTCAGCATATTTTGAGAAGCGGTGTGGTCGTCTTACTGATAATGTCTGTGCCGCAACACCCTATACCTGTTGGCGTCCAAGGGATTAAAGCGGACTTACCATGTGGTAGCGGATATGGGTCCCGCCAGAGCGGACGCCCTCGTTCAGCTGTATGGAGCTGACGCTGCCGGCGTCATCGTCCATAAAACCCGTCTTCTTATAGCGCGCCATCTGCAATCAAACATAGGCACGTTAATTTAGGCAAGTATATGACAAGTCGTGTACATACAATACAAGCATGTATTAAACATTGGAATCATTACTCATACATAGAATACATCTGTGATCAATTTAGTCCAGCTTGAAAGGCATGGCTTCACATGAGTGCTCGCTCCGCTACTAGCGCTACTATCCCTGAAAGGGGTAGGCAGAGCACATGAAACTTGTGTTCCATTACCACTTTAGCTTAAAAAATGATTATAGATTATTAGCTTCCGCCCGCGACTTCGTCTGCGTGGACTCGGGATAAAAACTATCCTATATTTTAATCCAGGCTATAAACTATCTTCGTGCAAAATTTCATTCAAATCGGTTCAGCCGTTTAAGCGTGATTGAGTAACAAACATCCAAACATCTAAACTTTCGCATTTATAATACATATTATAGTAGGATATTTAGCTTTAGTATAAAAGTTCGACAAAATGTGATATCGCAGTGACAGGTTGCAGTGTCGGACGTAAAATTTGTCTAGATAAAATAGAATACATTCATTCGTTAGCGTCAGCGTACAGCGTCAAGTTGTATGGAAGTGCAGTTACATTTCTCTAGAACGCGACGTTGTAAGAGGCGTGCGGCGTTAACCCGAGACTATGGACCGACAGTAACAGAACATGGTTAGAAATCCATACTAATATTATAAATGCGAGAGTGTGTCTGTCTGTCTGTCTGTCTGTCTGTCTGTTACCTCTTCACGCTTAAACCGCTGAACCGATTTGGATGTAATTTGGTATAGAGATAGTTTGAGTCCTGGGGAAGGACATAGGAGTTTTTATCCCGGAAATCAGCCCCCAGGGGGATGAAGTGGGTGGTGAAAGTTTGTATGGAGCTACGATATAAACGAGTTCCACGCGGACGGAGTCGCGGGCAGAAGCTAGTCAGCATATAAAAAATAGTGCCACGAAACGGTTCCATTTCAGCATCTCAATTGAAAGTATTTTATTTGAACAAAGTATTTTGAAAATACCTATTTTATAAGAGTCCGCAGTAAATAAGCTCGATTCTCAAACGTAGTTACGCTCTCATTTTAAAACTACGTATTGGATTGTAACGAAACTTTGCATATACAATGACATGAGTCACTCAAGATCAACAACAAAACAGGGTACACCCTTTGGAAGAAATTCTGCACAAAGTCTAACGTTTCAAATGCTGAATCAGATTATGATTCACTTACTGAATTCCGTTCAGTGTGAGGCCGGTTAAGATATGTATTAGTCTTCTGATGCTTCTTAATTTAGTAGGTTAATTTACCTTCATCCCTTTCGGGCATTAGCTAGGACGCCATCAATTAAATGGTCTATCTACGGGATGCATCCATTTATAAACGGCGTGGCGCGGCGCTTAGGTGAATGCCCAACTTGACTCTCAATTGTTTTGCTACATACTCTAATTAATTGTCTGTTTAGTTGTAACGCGATCTGTTTACGCGAACTCACGAAACGGGGTCAATTGGCAATTGTGTAGATAGATACCCATTCTACACAGAAATTGTAAAATACTTACAATCCTCTATCTGGATGTTTGCAGATGAGATGGGGGCTTGTCTATGCTACTTTGTCTCGACCTCATCGGTTACCGAGCATTTATGATGGGTCTTGAGTCTGGTATACTACTCTCTCTTTCTCTCTTTCCAACCAAATCGGAGAAATCCTAAAGGTCAGGTCAGGTCAAGCAAGAGTACCGTAAACCGACGAGCATGTACCTATGCAGAATGTCATGAAAGTGAATGAAGCAAGAAAGGTTCATCAATATCGTAGCAAGTGGAAATCCGTGATCTCTGCCTGCCCCTCCGGGAAATAGGCGTGATTATATGTTATGTATGTATATAACTCTGCAATGACGTAGCTGTCATATCAATTGTACACACACAACGCAGGCCGCGTCAAAGCCTCAGCCTGAAACCTCTCACAGACGGGCTGAGACGGGGGACGCTGGCTGTCATAAACTTGATAATAACTGTAGAGTTTACTGAATCACACTGACGCGTCCTGCGATGGCTCTCAATCAATAAACTTCACCGCATAACCGCTTTAAACCGCATTGAATGGTCGGTATAACAGTGACTGCACATGGGGACTTTTTGCAGCGATACAAACGCGATTCAGTCTCGATACAGGCCACGATGGGAGAGCAATGTGAGAGGAAACAATCCACCAATAGCGTATGCTAGTTAGCTTCGATGGATTTTTCCTTGCACACCGCTCCGCTGCCTCGCACAGCTTTAGTAGATAGGTACTCATTCTAAGGTTATGGTACATTTGTTAAAGTTTCATTGTATGAGATTTTATCCCACTCTAGGAAAAGGCGATTCACGATTATCTTCCCAAAAGCAGGACAACCTGCGATAACTTTGATGAAATAAAACCCAGCACCGGTAGTGTTAAACGTTTAAAAAATTGCTCTGATCATCATCTTTACACAATATTTGCTGAGCAGACGACGAAAACAGAAACGCCGCATAATCGATCGCTATATATTCACCCAGGTAATATCTTATTCAGACAACATGCAACGTTGTAATTTAAGCCTGTCGATTCTATGCGAATTCGGATCAATACACGACCGCGATACAAGAAATATGGTACCTAAAGCTTCTTGATTTAACTCTATTATTTAAGTAAGATTTTGTAGTATACTTGAGATTTTGAACTCAAATAGAGTTATAATTATTTCAAAGTACTTAATCCATTCAATAACTAAAACTTAGAAAAGTTGAAAAACCCCCACATTTTTCTTTTTTTCTATGACACAAAAAAACTGCATTCAAATCGGTCCATCCTTTTGGGAGCTACGATACCACAGACAGATACACAGATACACAGACACACAGATACATAGACAGACACGTTAAACTTATAACACATCTCTTCTACCGTCCCGAGGAGATTCCAATTCCAATGACAGGGTTATAAAAAGTCTCGAAGCATTGGGTTTGTACGTACAAGTATCTTACCTCGTTATTTTCAGATAAAATCATTGGTTGAGCAGTTTCTATCATTATCAGTCGTTTACATACTTTTTAATGAACTATTTTGTATCAAATTTCAATTACCTACAGGATGGCACAGCAACTAACAAATATTACATGTATTTACAGTGAAAACGAAACTCATGAAAGAACTGCGTCAAAAAAACGTGTACTTTTTACATTGTCTGGTTTGTAGACAGAATTATGTATAAATAAGTGTTCCGTTGAACCAATTTTGGAACACTTAAAACGCCCAAAAGTTAAATTCTGTCGATTGGTATGGTATTTAATTTAAACTGTACATTAACACTTATATGCAATTAAAAATGATTTGATATCACGACACGTTCACATCTTGGAGCTTCCTAAAATATTCATGTCACTTGTTAGTTTCAGAATAACTTCAGCAGTAAACAATGACGTTATTATATTTAAGGAGCATATTCATCGTGCTTATCAATACCTCACACGCAGACAAGCAGAAGTTGGAGCTCCGATTGCCTGACCTGTACTTGTTATGAATCTCGGTTCTAGTTATAAAGTTTGTTGTTAAAATGACGAAAATGCACTTAAGGGGCTCCCATACGCCAATGACCTTCGATCTGAATCCCTTAGTTTTCTAATGTTATTTGTGGCTTATTATATTAACAACAACGGCTTTAAGCAATATAGTATCCCATATTTACTTCAAAGTTCATTGTTTTCGAGATATTTGGCATCAAAATTGAACAATTTTAGACAAAAAAAACTGGTTTTCTGGCTATAACTTTTGTGTTGATTAGTTTAAAATGAAAACCATTGACACTTTTTTAAAGATTTCGTATATGTTAGATTTTTCACGTCAATAGAGAAACGAAAAATCATACAAAATTAGGTATTCATTTCATTCAAAATCCGGTAGATAAAAATGGAGATCAAAGATTGAAGAACCGATAACCGTTTGACTTAGAATTCTATCTGTAGTGCAAAAGTAGGAGATACGATTCCAAACTTGACAAAATCGATGAAAACCTCGGGTATTAGCCCCTTCGCGGGATTTTACAAGTTCATCGTTGCTAAATATGAAAGAAAAGGATAACAAAGACAAGTCATAAGAAATGTGGCACGTGTACTGGAATAGCTACTGTTTGTTCTATTGTTTATGCGTAATTTTTTTACAACCCTGTCTTAAGATAACAATAAAAGAAATCGGTAATGTTTGGTTTTTAGTACTTTCCGTCATCCTACTAATATTATAAATGCGAAAGATTGGATGGTTGGATGTTAGATGTTTGTTACTCAATCACGCTTAAACAGCTCAACCGATTTGGTTGAAATCTTTGCACGAAGATAGTTTATAGCCTGGATTAAAATATAGGAAAGTGTTTCGCAGACGAAGTCGCGGGCGGAAGCTAGTCTAACCATAAACAAACTGTACCATAGTCGTGAGAATAAAATAAAATAAACGCGACGATCGATGGAGATCAGCTTTAACGCCAGTCCATTAAGGACCATTCCAACAGATAAGTTTCGATTCTAGACCGCATTCAAATCGGTTTTCTTCGGTGGTAAAAAAGTATTTCGCTGAAGCCCATTTTGAGTTGACAGTCGTCCACAATATGGAGTATGGTATGTTTTTTAATACCCACGTGTATTTATAAGTAATTTATTTTTATTTCATATTTCTTTGTAGGTACGTGTATGTTTGTTAGATATTTAACTTTCTTGTGGGTGACAGTGAATAATTTATAACCAAATACCTATTCTATTTGACCGAGATAACGTGATAAGTTATTTTTGTAAAGTAATAAATATCTCGAGAATTTTCCGCCACCTTAATAACAGAACAAATAATTCAAATGCTAAGTCTATAATTTTATCAGCGTTTCTTTTGGACATTATCAATTTGACAGCAATATCCACAGTGAAAAGTAAGTACCTAATGCCTGCTACACACGTTACTATATATCGTAGCGATGAATCTGTCCAGATCGATTTGCGCAGTTTTATCGATTTGTCGTAACGACGATACACACGATGGATAAAACTGCACAAACGGACTGCGCACGTGCAGTCAAATCGTTACGATAAATCATTGTCGTGTGTATCTATGCAAGAGTGAAACAGTAATAATATGAACAGAATAGGAAGTGGAAGTTGATAACTAATACAGGACTTTGCAAATTAATTCCGCTAGCGAAATTAAAAATTTCGATGAAACTGGAAAAAAGGTGCTCCCTAAGGTGTAATTAGAAGTGGAAGGAATTAAAAGATTCATCACTAGTGGACTCACGGTAGCTCAGTTGGCAAGAGCGATGGACGGATTCCAGAGGTCGCAGGTTCAAATCGTGGCGAATAATTTTTAAATTTTCCACTGATCGGTAAATTAAGTAGTAAAAAAACTAAAATTGATCCTACTTAGTAGGTACTGGGCCAGTAGTATAATAAAGGACAAGGGTAATAATGTCGTTACATTCTCCTGAGAATCACCCATAAACAGCATGGTTTTGAGATAAAGACCTATGAGGTGTCATAGAATTCGGTTATTTTTTATTGAAATGTAAGGATCCTGGTTAGGCAGTAAATCTGTTATCCTCGTACAAAGGTTTGTGTATTTTTTTGTTTTGGTTTTGCGAAGCCTGGCTGTGCTTTGTCCGTAGGACGAACCCAATTTCAAGCGGTCGAACTGCGTTGTTTCTAAGTAGCCTTGGGAAAATCCAGGAGAAACCTCCGGCACGATCACGCGGGGTTTCTTTACATAACTATAAGCTGAAATAAATAATATACACAGGTATCCAGTTACTTCGCAAGACAAAAGTAATTTCGCTCGAGTCGTTTGACGTCCTATTTGTTTCAATCGGTCGGGTAGTTTGGCTCAGTGGGAGGTAAATTGAAAACTCAGACGCGTTGCCATGGTACTACTAGAGTACCTACGTATACAGGGTGTATCAAAAATGGGGTGTGAACCGATCAAGGGCATGTTCGGTAGCGTATTGCGATTCCAAAATGCATATTTTTTTTGTTTACATTAGTCTTTGTTTTGGTTCACATTGCTTGTGTATGACATCAAAAACGTAAAAGTTTCACCTGCGTGTCAATAAAACATACACAAAACATTTGTTTTCATAACACAGCTATGCGCGAAGCGGTTGAAAATGAAATAAACCCTGCCACGCTTCACCCCCGCAATGGAATGTTGTCATACACAAGCAATGTCAACAAAAACAAAGACTGTAATGCAAACAAAAACAAACATATCAATGTAAACAAACATAAACAAATGCATATTTGGAATCGCAATGCGCTACTGAATATGCCCTTACTCGGTTCACACCCCAGTTTTGATACATCCTGTATACATAGGCATCAGGGACTTAAGTTGCGTTAAGATTAGAAATGAGCACATGTAATCTCCCTAAGGGTTGTAGATACAGGGTTTCATGGCGATAATTGAACCTACGACCCTGCACAATTAATTTACGCAAAAACGAACTCGGTTTTAGACAGATTTGACCAAGTTCGATTCCAAACCGTTTAAGAGGATTTTTTTGAAAATCTTGGAACACAGTATTATTTTTTTCTTAAATAGGGTCTCATGAGTCCTAAAGCGCAAATTTCCGTATCTCTTATAGTCACTGCACCGCTTGAATAATACACCCTGTAGGTACGAGTACATGTCCTTCTTGGGTACAGACCTCACAAAATAATAGATTGTAGCATCACCAGTGGTTAAAGCTGCAAATCTGATTAAATTAAAATATTGAATATCTTGATAACAGTAAGAGTTAAGATACTACTGTCTTGGTAAATTAACTTTATTTGATCTAACCTGTGCTCCCTTGCAATTAACGGAAATTGACAAAAACACGTAGTAGATAGAACAAAAAGTTTAGTTTAGTTCAGTAAAGTTTACTTTTTACGCACGCCTAATATATTCAAATACAGACGCGAAGCCACGAACAAAATAGCTCCCCAGCCCCTATCCGACATGTCGTCTATCCGACATGTCGTCTATCCGACATGTCATCTAACCAGATGGACTGGCAATTGCATTACCAAGTTTATTGCTCATGATGGCAAAGCGCCTCGTAATGTACTAGTGGCGGAAATGAAGCGGGAAATAGCTGTATGAAGTATGTGGCTGATTGCTGAGCTCTCATATCCTATGGGAACCTTCAATGTTTCCGGGAATCGGGGAAAGGACCAAGGACATGGCGTTTTATTGAAGGTGTGTAGATAATATACCTTGTTGGATTAAGTCCGCAGTAAGCTCGATTCTCCATACAAAAGTAGATACGCTCTCATTTTCAAAATACGTGTTGGATTGTAACATAACTTTGCATGTACAATGACATGAGGTATATTCAGGCCTGTGATTAGTTTATGTAGCTTCAGATAAAAAAATACAGCGAATTTAAGTTTTTCATACAAAACTTGTTTTGCTTTATTTCGTTTTTTTGATAAACTGTATAAACTAATTACAGACATATATATACCTCATGTCATTATATATGCAAAGTTTCGTCACAATCCAACACGTAGTTTTAAAATGAGAACGAAACACCGTTTGTATGGGAAGGTGAAATTCGGCCGAGCTTACTGCGGACTCGTAATAACTTAATTTACTTTGGCACTCTTTGGGCTCTCCCATGAATGCATGACTTTTCAGTCGTAAATTGTGTTACTTTTTTCTCGGCTGTAGCGACATTGTACTCGCATGTTCGCGGTAGACTATTAGCAAAGTTAATCCACTTAATACTCTAATCCCTAATAGTACAGTATTAACCTACAGTCACAAAGTTAGGCATGGGGCGTTACTGTTAGAATCCACACTAGCTGGATATTCTATATAGATAACTATAGCTGCCCGTAGTCAAGAAATGCCGTCAATTCTGATTTAAACTTTTAAGTACTGTTATTTGTCACGCAAATTATTTGCAAGAAGCAACCGCCATGTCAAACTGACTTGCCTTTTAGAACATGAAAATTAGCATAACTAAGTATTGGAGTTTATCGCTTTCGGCGTAAACCTCTACAAATCTATATCTGCACTAATATAACAAAGAAAGAAGTTAAGTCAGTGAGGTCGTAGCTTTGTTACTTTGTATGTTGAGGGGTAATCTCCAGAACTACTTATTCATACGATTTAAACAAAAATCACCAGTAACTTCATTATTTTCATATTTTATTCCGCGGCTTTGCCTGTGTTCTTTATAGGTAATACGGAGCCGAACGCCAGCTGTATAAAGTCATCACTTTTGATTTGATCGAGGGTAATAATATAAGAATACTCGTAGTGATATAATAAATTACCCCTTCCAGAAGATATGTGCGAGAGAGACAGATAATTCACCTATTTCAGGACATTGTTTCCAACGTTATTCCGCCATAAAGCAATCAGTAAAAGTCTGCTCTCTCATTATGCATAGTGTTTAAGGATCTCGAGGTCTAATTATAGTGGACGAGTTCGCAGACGTTTTGTGAATAGTAGGCAGGACCCCGTCTGGTGTTTGATGGGAGTCTGGGAGGCATCGATCGATCGATAGTCATTTGCCAGGTATCTTCAGAATATTAAATGAAATTATACTTACCGTCTAGCTTGCGCGTTAAAATGTTTATTTCTTCTATTTTATTCTTATTATATATTGTATTTAATGTCTAGTTCTTGGAATGTATTTATCTGTGATTTATTGCCAAGTTTTCATATGCCCGTCACTTTTAAGGATCATTATACAAAATAATTACTTAACATACTGAAGGTAAAGAGGTGCCTGCTGAAAACCATAAAAAAAATAAGATGTTAAGGGGGTGCATTGGAAATTCTCGCGTGCTTTGAAACGCCGTTCTGACAATATTAAGAAACAATACGGTCCGATTTTCATATATATGATTCTTGACTAAATGATTGTTTATCTGATTTAATCGATATGTACATGATTGCCTAATATTTCCTCGATAGAAAAAAATCCAAAGTTGGGTCTTTATTTTCTTTTTTTTACGCAGCCTACTCAAACAAGCCATCATTTTACGAAACAATCAAGTTAATACTATAGTATTTTATCTCATCTAAAATCTCACTTATTTATAAAAAAAAAACTTCAGTAAGTTAGGTATTTATCGAAATTTGACCAAAAAAGCCATTCCCGAAGAGTATTGCATCTCTTTTTCTCGTGCGCGGAAGGCATAAGCGTGTCTCTGTCAAGCAGTCGACTCTAATCAAGGCATCCCCTTAAGTATATATTTGGTGTGTATACAGAAAAGCTTGCACTTTAGGATAACTTATTTATTAAGGAACACATTTCACAATCGTATATCAATACTCCACTCAAGGACCAGTCTGCCCCAATGACCATCGGTTCTGGCGTGACCTATACTACCTTGGCCGACACGCGGTCTCCACTCAAGGACCAGTCTGCCCCAACGACCATCGGTTCTGGCGTGACCTACACTACCTTTGCCGACGCGCGGTCTCCACTCAAGGACCAGTCTGCCCCAACGACCATCGGTTCTGGCGTGACCTACACCTGTGCCTACACTACCTTTGCCGACGCGCGGTCTCCCCTCAAAAACCATGTCTGCCCCAACGACCATCGGTTCTGGCGTGACCTACACTACCTTTGCCGACACGCGGTCTCCACTCAAGGACCAGTCTGGCCCAACGACCATCGGTTCTGGCGTGACCTTACATGGTTATGATGATGATATGAAATAAACTTAATCTTAGTACTCAGTAGGTACTACACTGACATTAAAATTACACTTGTCTTCGATTGCATTTACCGTCCTTCAAAAAACAAAAATTTGAACAAATATGAATTGACACTACAATGAAAGAAAGAAAGAATAAAGACATAAAGTAATATAATTATTTGGTTTGACAAAGACATTATAGCTACATGTGTTTATTCAATTGAAATGCACCAAAATGGGTGCCACTCAGCATATGCCACCAGCATACATGCTAATAAAACATTTATTGCACACATAATATTACAAGTAATAAAATAGTAATCAAATAACTAGAACTAATACAGTATTCCATTTATTAACTAATAAATGGAATACTGTGCTTGCACACTTGAGATTATCCGTCGTGTGCACTTCGCCAACGATATTGATGCACAAACACATAACAATCAATATTGAAAGCTTTCCAATAACGATAAAGCATGATAGGGAAACACATTGCTAAATATAACAGCTACGAGTATATTTATACAGGTATTATTTAATAACTCTAAATACCTTGTAAAACTTAACGGAAGGGCGGTGTCTCTTAAGCCTAAAAAGAGTCACCAGCCGGATTGGTTTAGGTTTGGCGACGACGTGGCATGCCGAGACCGAGATGGCGGGACGACCGAGATAATCACGTACCTACATTTTCGAACGCACGTCAGGACAACTCAACTTTTCCATAGAATGCATTACGTAATCGACCAGCTGGATGTACTTCTTAACGATTAGCTAGAGATTGCTCAAAGCCGGGACAAGTAGCAGTCGAGAGGGCAGGCCTTTACCCAGCAGTATGACACCCAATAGGCTCCAAAAAAATAAAATATGCATGTATACGTAGGTTAACCAGCGAGACTGCCATTGCCATCTGACTTTCTAACATAAACAGGAAAGTAGACACTGTTAGAAATAGGCTTCCAGGTCCTCAGTCACCTTTTTGACAGTTACAAGTTCTCATAAATACCGTAAACCCCCTAAGGGATAACGCTCTGAGACGAGGAGAAGGTAAATTAGTAAGAGCCGGGAATGGCTTAGTTTTTCCAGAAGGTTGATATGAATACAAATTTCGCGTTCCCGCATGATATCACACACAGACCCCATATCATGGTCGGCCTTATCACGCGATGAGTGACAAGATGAGAGCGTCGTCTCGTTCTATCGAACGGTGTCGGCCAGTGACGGATGCCCTATCCTGTCACTTATCGTGTGATAAGGCCGACCATGATACGGGGTCTGGAGGACTTATTCGCATACTCGATTTATTTACGTAGTTTTGGGAGGCAGATGGTCGAAATCGCAAGATATCTAAAGGTGCACGTTGGAAAACGACCGCAGACAGCAGCAATAGACGACGTGCTGCGACACTACTGCTGGTTTCTATGTATTTCTATGAAATACCTGTCGTAGATCGACACGTCATAGATAGTGAAATCACTATTGTCGCAGCGACACGTCGACTGCTGCTGACGTCTGCGGTCGGCTTCCAACTTGTACCTTCACCTCGCTTCCCTCGTGGTACCTAACTTGAGGTTGTAACTTTACTAAAATCGACACCACGTTTCGTTTCACGCTGTTGTGCATAACTCTAATTGGTGACTGCTGCACTGATAAATGCAGAACGTTTATGTATATGCAAATTACGGGTTACAGTACAGTTCAGTAATTACCGCTAAACGTCGTTCAGTTGTTTTACAAAATCGTTATGTCTTGTAAAACTACTGGCAAGGTTCAGGCATGCGGCTGCCAAGCGGCGGTCGTGGGTTTGAATCCCGGCTCTTGCCATTGAATTTTTGGAACTTACGTACGGAATATTTGCCGTTAGCTTTTTTGGTGAAGGAAAACATCGTGAGGAAACCGGTCTAAACCCAATAAGGTCTAGTTTTCCCTCTGGGTTGGAACTTGGAAGGTCAGATGGCAATCGCTTTCGTAAAACGAGTGCCTATGCCAAATCTATACCTACTATATATTTATATACTACTAGCGACCCGCCCCGGCTTCACACGGGTACTATATTATACATATAAACCTTCCTCTTGAATCACTATCTATATTAAAAAAACGCATCAAAATCCGTTGCGTAGTTTTAAAGATCTAAAGCATACATATGCAAAGAATCGCTACGCGCTCCGCTCGTAGCCGATCCCGTGGTATTCCTCGTATGTAGCGGAAAGCGCGTACGGCGTAGGCGCCCGCTAAGCGGGCTGCTCGCAGTGAAAATGTGCATGAATCACACTGGCGCGACCATCGGTGGCGAACTAGGGTAAATTTGACAGTTATTGACAAATTTACTATTGACCACCGCATGCCGCAGCTGTCTGTGAGAGGCTTTATGGTGGGGTGGCACAAGTAAGTATATCTTCGCTATAGGATATTTTCTCGTCTTTAAAAAAATACGCACTTTGCTTCAATGACACTGAATCTTAATCATGCGGACGAAGGTTAATTATGTACGGCTATTTCCAAGAATAGTCCGTTTATAATAGAATATGACATCAACATGGAGGTAGCGATCTTGCTATGCATGTCACTATAGGCTTGGGATTTTTAGTAGCTGTTGTTCTAGATTCCATGGAGTCGCTGTAATGTTAAATAAAATTTTCAAATTCAAAGTCAAACTAAATAGAACATAATTAATTTTATTTCAAACCTTTATAATGAATAGTGATGCTCTATGATTTGTTTAATTATGCATCCTATTTAGGGCCGATTTTTCAATTACCAGATAAAATCTGTCAGATAAATGTTACCTCTGTCCTTTTCTTTCATATGACTTAAGAAAAAGATGGTGATAATTTTAACTGACGGATAACTTTATATAGATTGAAAAATCGGCCCTTAATCAACAAACTTTTGTTTACACAATGACACGGAGAGAAGGATTAATTTAAAATGAATAATTTCACGACTTGCGAGCTGGTAAATCGTAAAGTCACACTGTCAATTGGGTGCGTAGTTTCCTTATGTAACAATGTAACATATTCGCTATATAAATAGGAAACCATCAAAGTATCATAACAAAAATAACACGACAGTCATAAAGCTTTTATTGCCGACTGTACTTTTCTGTATACCATCATTAACTACTCATTGAGACCATTCAAACGAGCCCAAACTCAACGGGGTTACGTCGGTTAAATAGTGAATTCCCATGGCCACCTTCTGTATCCATCATCAGATCAGCTCGATGGTACCATACTATTGAATTGTCATCCAAACTATACTAATACCAAAGATTATTGACTCTTATCCATAATCTTTGACTAATACCAAAATTTCGGCTCAATCGGATAACGGCAAGTCACTGATAAATGGATTGCAAATTTTGACGGAAAACATACATATACTTACATACGAACAGCTCAAGTTAATATAAAGCTTGTCAAAACAGGGGGAAGTAGTAGTATGCCTTGACACTGAGATTCGTAACAACTACTTGTCATCGGAGACCGCCATTTAGATGGTCAGACGATATCAAAAAGGCAACAGGGCCTATCTGGACCAGGGCTGCTGCATGCAGATCATTTTGGAAATATATGCCAGAGCCATGCTATAATTATATAACCTGCCATATGGTATATACAAGATAATAACTAACATTAACTAAATTAAATTAAAACTAAGTTAAATCTGAAAAAGGCCCTCGAGAAGGTACAATGGTACCGAGGATGCTGGCGGCATTTCCTCGCTGAATTGCAATGCTGATGCGTTGCGCAAGAAAGCCGCCAGCTCTTCGGTCACCAGTTACGTCAACCAGACGTTTCGCGATTTCCGCAAATAACTTTTGCGCACTGGGACCCCACGGAACTAGGGTGTCGACGCCAAATGCTACAAAGTTGTACTCTCTGCCGAGGCCTCTATATTTAATGCATTTCAGGTTTTCGGCATTTTCCGCTGCTGCACCCGCTTTAGAAGTGCTTAGTCCGTTGGAGGTAGTGTGTCTACACAGGTAGCGTCCCACACAAGCATCCGTCCCAAACTCCACGGAACCAGATATAATATGCCATAATTGCGTACACTGCTGACCGTGTACCCAATTATATGGTGAAGAAGAAGACTTTGTCATCGGAGGTCAGATTAAACGCTGGTTCGCTTCAGGTGACTTTTCGGCAGCTCAGATAACAGCCAGATCTATTCACAAGAATACTTTCTATGTAGTTAACCAGTTACCTAATACCCAATATACTCTGACCCTTAGATGCGTAACAACTATGCGTAATCGGAGATTAGATTTACTGGCCCCCTATAAGCTTTGTGGAACCGTCATGTTTGGTAAACTTGAATAATGATAGTGTTATCATCAAGGTCGGGGCTAAAATGCTGTCCCAGCGACTGTATTTTGTTGCTATAGGTATTATCTTGGTTGCTACAAGTTGTGATTTTTGCGTCCAAGTAAATGAAAAAAATGAATTTTATTCAGCAAAAGTAGGCCCGTGCAGTGTTTCTGATGGCTCCTCTACATGATGGCCCATCCTAATGGCCCACTAGGATAAGCCAGCGTGTGGAGAGGGTAGTGGTGTCAGATGGCTTATGGCGCGGCGATGTCTTTCTCCGTCTAACGCATAGTTGCGTCCTGTATACGATGAGTCGTGATGGCCCACTGTATAGAGCAGGCTTGAAAAAGAATACCACTGTTAAGAAGAAACGCCAAAATAAACTCAACAGTCAGTCATTTTTTGCCAGTAAAAAGCTTATTACAATTATAGTACCTAACCTACTTAAAATAAGTCAAACTGAATAGGTATTATATGAAGCTGGGAATCTGTGAGAGAGCTTTGTAACTTTTGGAAGCTTGTTATGTTGTACCTAAACCGCTCTACGAGTAGGTTAGGACCTGTCCTAGAGGGTAAACTACAGAAAAACTCGACCGATTTCAAGAAAAAAAAATACAATCATTATTAGACTTGGGATTTTTGGTAGCGTGCCGTGGTAATAGAATCTATGGAGTCGCCATAAGTTAAAATTATAATTTTCAGTTTTTTTTTTTTTAATTTATTTTGAAGATGGTACATAAACACATATTCAATTTCAAATTTACTCGCCAAACTGACGGAACAGTTTGTTGGCGAGACCGCGCTCATTTTTTACAGGTATATAACCTTATGTATATGCACCTACTTACTACTTAAACACAAATATAAATCTGACCAAACATAGGTACTAGAAATTGCAACAATAAAATTAAGGTAATTTTTCTAAGAAGGTCTGTTTTAGCTTGCTTTTCACTACATTTAAACTATTTTTTGGCTCTTCTCTTAACCAGTTAAATTCATTATAAATGGTCGGGACCATGAACTTGTTTGTTCGTCTGCCATAATAATTGTTAACATAATTTTGTACATATTTCCCTAGTCTAATATTTCTCGTTTTATATTTACTTTGCTTCAGCACCTTAAACTCATCATTAAAATAATTTTCAACACCTATTAGATAATTAACCCTTTCATGTATAGGTAGAATTCTACAGATTTTGTATAACTTATCATAATTGCCTTTATATTTGTTTTTGGTATTTTTATTTACTAAGTACTTTATGGATCTGGTTTGTAACTTGTTGATTTCTTCTAAATATGTTTGGAAAGTTCTACCATATACGCTAAGGCCATAAGTCAGAGGCTACTTTGGCTGCTACTAACTATATAAAGGATGCAGACTGTACCAGCATGTGTCACTCGTTAACGTTTCTTTTAATTTTGTAAGTCCTGTATTTGATACAAGTATTGATGCGCGCAATAAAGAGTATTTTGTTGTATTTATTTTTCACCATTTTCTTAATTCACTCACATGAATAAACTTATAAGTAGGTACGTATCCCTTATTTATCTTATTATTGTTGTAATGAGAACGAAAACGGTACGCTGGTTTCATTTCCTCGACTCATCATCAATCACCACCGTCATATCAGCCGAAGACGTCCACTGCTCGAAAAGAGTGCCAGTGACCGGCTTCTGCTGCCGATAGCCTTATTTCCGCTGCATTCGTGACTCCTAGGAGACTTTATGCCTTCTCATAAGGCCCATAGTAAGCAAACACATCTCAGTTCCTTGACTGTATAAATACATGACTGTGGATAAAGCGTTTCCTAAGTTACAGTCAGCCTATAATTAGTAAGCTAGAGATTTCTAGTAATAGTAGGTGACTTCCCGGAAGATATCCGCGTATAGGTAAACCCGAAAGCCCTGCGATTATCTCTTTGCCCTTCTTCCACGCAGCTGGGGGCCGATTTTTGACGTACGAGCGCTCAAAAATTAAATAAAAGTAAATGCTATTGTAGTGTCATAATCACAGGCACTTACTTTCTACCGATAGAATTGAATACGAGTGGTCAATACTGCACGGTTTTTAAATTTTCTATCGTCATTTCAAAATAGCATTTCATAATTTTTGACAGTTTTCGAGTGAAAGAGTCGAGCGCTCGAAAGTCAAAAATCGGTCCCCTGTACTACGACGGGATTATGAAATTGGAAACTTATGAGTCCTCAGCACGCTCGACTCAGTGTAGTCCAATATCTTTCTAACTGTTTGCTACACCCTTCCGGGTGTTTGTATCAGTTTTCAGTTACATGGTTGCAAATAAATAAATCTATATATATAAAAGAAGACTTCCTGACTGATTCATCATCGCACAGCCGAAACTACTGGGACTAGAAACTTGAAATTTACACCAGGACTTCCTTTTATGACTTAGTCAAGGGATAAGACGGGATTTTTGGAAATTCCACCCCTAAGGGGGTTATATAGGGGTGCAATGTTTGTATGGGGGAAACATTATTTTTTTAACTAGAGACTTGAAACTTTGTAGAAAGATTACTTATTAAAAAAACACAAATAGTACTTTCAGCGTTTTAGAAAATTCCACCCCTAAAGGGGTTAAATAGGGGTGCAATGTTTGTATGGGGAAAACATTATTACAGAACTAGCGACTTGAAACTTTCTAGAAAGATTACTTATTAGAATACAAAAAAAAGTCATTTCTGCGTTTTAGAAAATTTCACCCCTAAGGGGGTTAAAAAGGGGTGCAAGGTTTGTATGGAGAGAACTTTATTTTTTGAGCTAGAGACTTGAAACTTTGGAGTCAGATTACGTATTTGAATACAAAAAGAACTTAAATCATTTTGGAAACATCTACCGCCAAGGGGGTTAAAAAGGAATTCAAGGTCTATTATATGGAAACCAAGAAAATGTTATAGTAAGAGATTTTTAACTTCGGTCTTAGCCTGTATGTTAAAAGACTTCAAAACTGATTTCAGAGTTTTTTGAAATTCATTCCCTATAGGAGTTAAAGGGGGTTCGAAGTTTGTATGGAGAGCAAAACATTTTTAAAGTAAGGGATTTGTAACTTCTGTTTTAGACTGTTTTAAATTGATTCCATAAGGGGGACACATTCATCCCCTAAATAGGCTAAAAGGAGTCTGATCTTTGTACGGGGAACAAGACAATTTTAAAGTAAGGGATCTGTAACTTTCGTTAAAAACTACGAAACTAATTACAGCGTTTCTTAAAATTCATCCTCTACGGAGGTTAAAAAGGGTTGGAAGTATGTATAGGTCATACATAATCCGACTGCTAGCAGAAAAGTAGGTTAGGTTAAGTTAGAACCACGACCCTTACAGAACCGAAGAGCTACCAGATGTGTAGGTTAGGTTAGGTTAGAACTGGGATGCGCCCAGAACCGAAAGGTAGGTAAGTAATAGTAGTAAGTAGGTGCGGATTATTTTGTTAATTTAATTTTTTTTTGGTTAAGTAATCAGAATAATATTACTCTCTAACACCGTTAAATGGGGCGTTAAGTTCTACGTCTTTTAGCTTTATATTACGTTTGCTTTCAAAACTATTTTCAGTAATGTAGCTTTCTTTAATACATCATGAAAAAAATACAATTTAAGCTAAAACGTCTGTTGATGATTTTTAAGATATTTATATGTGTAAAAACAGAGTTTTCAATTTAAACTAATGAACTCATCGCACTGTTACCTTTTACGCTTAATCCCTGAACGGATTTAGATGAAATTTTCCGTACAGATAATTTGAGACCCTAATTTGAGGATATAGGATAGTTTTTATCTCGGAAATCATCTCTTAAGATGGTAGAACTTTGTTAAGGGCAGCGATAATTAAGGTTCCGCCTACAATCATTTAATAGCAATCATTTTACTAAGACGGTAACAAGTTCTACGCGGACGAAGTCGCGGGCAACAGCTAGTATATCATATAGAAGGGAAGATTAAGAGTCCGCAGTAAGCTCGGCCGAATTTCACCTTCCCATACAAACGTAGTTACGCTCTCATTTTAAAACTACCTGGTGGATTGTGACGAAACTTTGCATATACAATGAAATGAGGTATGTCTATGTGTGTAATTAGTTTATATGATTCTAGTTTATAAAACAAACGAAATACAGCAAAAACAAGTTTTGTATGAAAAACTTAAATTCACTGTATTTTTTTACTACGGTATCTGAAGCTACTTAAACTAATTACAGACAGATATACCTCATGTCATTGTACATGCAAAGTTCCGTTACAATCCAACACGTCGTTTTAAAAGTCAATTTTATACCCGTAGGTACAGGTACCCGTCATTTTATCTGCTTTGCCTTAAGGTTGACTGGTAGAGAATGCTTTATAACATTAAGTACGCCTTTTGTACCATTTGATATTTTTTTGTGCGATAAAGATTAAATAATTAAAGAAATATTTACTCATTGGACCGGTCACAACGAGTAGTTTAGGATTATGACTGTCTACTATACCTAATACTTAATTAAAAGTGTACCAATAAATAAAATGCTGACAGAAACATATTTTCCGTTGCAAAAAAACCATCTCAAAACATAATTATCTATTCTGCTGGTAGATTTTAGCATTCCGATTTGTTTTGAATGTGTGCCCTTGCGCGCCGAGCGAACGTGTTTGTGTTTCATAGGACATGTGAAAAACACTGGGACGTTATTTTTATAAAATTAATTTAGATTAATAAAATTAATCTACATATAGTATAACTGCAAAAAAGATATCATCGTTTTTACATTTCGTTTTTAAAGATGGGTGTACTGGTAGGTCGGTGCAGGTACATGTTTTGTTTCACACATTAAATTAAATAGGTAACAAATAAAGAAAGCTAGATATTCATTCGGTTTAATTAAACCCAATCTTTAGCCATAGCCCGGTGAACTTGCACTAAACAACTGAACATCTGGGCACTGGGAAAAGAACCAATCTAATTTTAAAGCTTAAAAAATAGAATAGCGTTCCTCATCTGTTTATTGAATAAAGAACATCCGAATCTTCTAATGCTACAGGGAAATCTTTAAGTAATGAAAAAAATATATAATCTATAATTATTGCTGTAAAATGGAATGCTTACTGTAATTCCAGGCTTCAAATGTAAAGAGGGCATCGGTGGAAAATCTGCATACACTGCACTTCACTCCCTACTAATTCCATATATTATAAACTAAATTAAATATTTCTAACACTTAAGTAAAACGAGCGCGAAATAAAGAGGCGACCAACTCATGGTTGGTCGATGGGATGTTTTGATCGAAACCATGGCAGGAAAGTAATGATCTTTACAGTTTTGAAAAGCGCGCCATCTATAACCCGCTACTTAACTTAGAACGCTCCTGACATCACGAACATGACATTAGATTTCTCTATGAATATTCATCAACTTGAGGTTATTTTGATAAAATTGAACTTAAAACGATTTTTTAAATATATATTGATTAGTCGTTAAGTACTTTAAAGCGTATTTATTAAATCGGCGTTTAGTAGCGCCATCTAGCAGAATCACGCGGAACTTCTTCGAATCGTTAAAAATGAGCAGACGAATCGTTTGTTTGCATCCCACCAACAACGGCACGCAACGGTCTTACTACGCACGCGCGGTGGTAGGGATATAGTAAACTCAATGAAATTTTATAATCAGTACTAGTAGGCGTTTCGTTAGTCGACAGCGGGCACTGTGTATTACAGCGTATAATTCCCGTGTAATCTCGCCTACACGCGAATTATAAATAAACTTTTGTGTTGTGCCGTGATTGGATTTGTTAAAAATGGCCAGTGCTCCAGTAAAGAAGGTTCCCATACATTTACAGGTAAGTCGCTGGCACCTGTTGTTTTCGATCGTACTTACGATAAAATATCATTTAAATTTCACCGGTTTTTAATTACTTTTAACTGTAGAATCGTATAAAACCAGTATTATTGTTCATTGTTAAATGCTTTATAAATAATTTAGTGTTGCTACTGACCTATTTTTTGCAAAAAATAGGTTGACGGTTGCGAAAATGTGAAGCGTTGGTATTTATAAATAGATTCATCGCCGGGTTTTCACTGTTTAAAATGTAAATTGATTAACTCATTACTGTTAATTAACAGTTTATGTAGGTATTGTATTATTTACTAGCTGTCACTTATCGACTGATAAAATTCTACTGATTGATTCAATAATAACAACAACATGGTTTCTCATTTGGCAGGTTTTTCATTTAATGATAAAAAATACTTCTTCAGAACACAATTCTCTTGAAGTCGGTTCTTGACCCCAAAACTATGCCTATTCTCACACTCATCCATACAGATCCGAACGTGACATGCGCAGTAACTTAGGGATTTAAGATGTAAAAGCTAACCAACATCATGTAGGGAATGATACATAACCGTTACTGTAGAAGCAGTTACGAATAAGATTATTTGTTCCAATTTTAAATTGTTTAGCCGGCCGGCGTTTTGTCCTTGACTGGTGGTACGATTAGGTTTATGGGTCCGCGGAGCGATAAGGACGGAAGATTGAACATGAGATGTGAGGGCCAAGAAGTAACAAATAAATGATGTACCTAAAGGTTACCTTGAGCTCGATTGTGGCTGCCCAAGTACTTACTCGTATACCATCAGAAATAATGTAATTTGGCTTGGGGTTAGTTGGATTGGAAATAACACAGCTTAGCCCGACCCGACTCAGTAGGATAGTGGCAGCTCCCTTGAGGTCCCACACTTTTGTAGTTTGTAAACCGGATGATGGGTCTAATGGGATTGTTATGTAAAGTTTAGGCAGCGAACGAAAAACCATAGAATGCAAGCTCCTTACACTACCCAAACACGTGCCTAAAACCCGGTATGAGCATGTTCGAACACTTGTATGTTTTTTTCGTCCGCTGAGTTTAGGTGTGTCATCTGCACGAGACATATATGGGTATCTATCTATTGGTAGGTAAGTATAAAACAGTCTAGCCTCTAGTACAGTATTAGTATTACTACATAGTATAAAACAAAGTCGCTTCCCGCTGTCTGTCCCTATGTATATGCTTAGATCTTTAAAACTACGCAACGGATTTTGATGCGGTTTTTTTTAATAGATGATTCAAGAGGAAGGTTTATATCCTATTAATATTATAAACTAGCTTCCGCCCGCGACTTCGTCCGCGTGGACCCGGGATAAAAACTATCCTATATTTTAATCCAGGCTATAAACTATCTTCGTGCAAAATTTCATTCAAATCGGTTCAGCCGTTTAAGCGTGATTGAGTAACAAACATCCAAACATCTAAACTTTCGCATTTATAATATTAGTAGGATGCGAAAGTTTGGATGTTTGTTACTCAATCACGCTTAAACGGCTGAACCAATTTGGATAAAACTGCATGAAGATTGTTTATAGCCTAGATTAAAATATAGGATAGTTTTTATCCCGGGTCCACGCAGACGAAGTCGCGGGCGGAAGCTAGTGTATAATATATTACCCGTGCGAAGCCGGGGCGGGTCGCTAGTACGTACATAAATAACAACATCAATATTGGACAGGACTCTATTGCCACGCAAATTATTATCACACAAATATTTGCTCTTACCACGATTCGAACCCAGGGTCGTCAGCTTCGCAGGCAGCCCCCCTATTCTGTAACTTGTTTTAAGCTCACCTCAACGCTCACCCACAAATAGATCTTGACACCGCGATGCGTAGTAACAAAGCGTAGGCAGAGCTCTAGTTTCGTGACGGGCGACTGGCGGGGTGAGAGGCATTAACGCGTAGCGAATAACAGCCCAGGGATCTACTTAGGGGTAAACCTTTTCGCCATATATTCTCTGATTTGGCAATGATTGATCATCATTATCGTTATATAAGCCGAAAGACGTCCATTACTGGATATAGGCCTCGCAAAGCGTGCCGCCAAGACCGGTCCTGCGCCGCCCGCATCCAGCGGACTCCCGCGACCCTTAAGTACGATTCCCTCCGAACGGGCCGGGCCGGGTCGCGTGGCGGCGCATCGCAAGTCGGCGGTGATTTAATGTTAGTTGGCGTTTGTTGGTCCGCGTTTTAATACAGTGCAGTAGGCAAAAGTCGGACGGAGCCGGTCAGACGCGACGACAGCCGAGCGCAGCCGTCCACGTCCGCGCGGTGGCGTAAATACATTCAAATATTAAATGTAACGTCTGTGCTAAAGCTTCAAATTCCTTTGGCAACATGTAAAATGCGCTCAGAAGGTATACCGCGAAACGAAAACGAACTTCGTTGGTCTATCTCCCTCTCTGTCGCACTTGCCAGCGCGAGCGACAGAGAAGGAAATACATGAACGAAGTTCGTTTTCGTTTCGCGGTAGGCCCTCAGGCGCGATCCGGCCCGGCCCGTTTGGTGGGCCGTAATCGTACTACATTACCACGCCATCAGTCCATCTTGTGGGTGGTCTTGCATACCGGTTTACCGGTTTACCGGTAAATTGGCCGAAAATGGGGCGGTAAATTACCGGTAAATTAAAATAATTAACCGGTAATTTACCGAAACACGAATTATCTATAAATTAATACATTTTAACGAATATTAATACTTTATCGTTATGATTATACCTCAATAACTGTGTAAAATGTCAATTGAATAAACTTGTATACCGCGTTATTTTACCTTATGTGCCATAAGACCTGAATAATACAATCGTTTCTGGTTTCGTTCTATGAAATATGAATAATGATATGTTTAAATAAGTACAATAGAGACGCCTTATTTAACAAACTTTAGAGGTATACTGATCATTACAATCCAAAGAAATACCTCTATTCCACTGGGATAGAACGCCAAAGGCAAGGAACAGAGGTAAGGTGGTTCTTTTCTTCAAAAAGGTTTACAACGACAACACCCTGCTGAAGAACCACCGACCCATGTCACTTCTGAGCCATAGACGTATAAGCTGTTTTCGAGAGTCATTACAAGCCGTCTCGTACGGCAGGCTAGATGGCATCCAGCCTCCCGAACCCGGTTTCCGAAGAGGCTTTAGCATCGTAGACCACATCCATACGCTCCGTCAGGTTATACAGAAGCCTGAGGAGTATACTCAGGAGTATAACCTGCCCCTCTGCTTAGCGTTCTTGGACTACGAGAAATCTTCAGATACGATCGAAACCTGAGCCCAAGTGGACATCAATGCAGTACATGCATTGATGTCCACTTGATGCCAAGCATTTTCCGCCAGCACCAAATCTCGAACGCATCAATCCTTTCCGAAGTCCTGGCCTTTAAAGTCCACGTTTCAGCCGCGTATAAAAAGATAGAAAAGATCAGGGTCCGCATAAAGTCAATCTTTATTTTCAACCGTACGCCGCAGTTTGTACATATCTTCTTTAATCTTTTGACCGCTGGCTTGGCCATCGGACCT
Source organism: Epinotia bilunana (assembly GCA_947049275.1). Lineage (NCBI taxonomy): Eukaryota > Metazoa > Arthropoda > Insecta > Lepidoptera > Tortricidae > Epinotia > Epinotia bilunana. The sequence continues at coordinate 6,377,230 of OX346275.1, read as the reverse complement.
CTTCGAACCACTTCCAGCTCACAATCACCGTTGGAGCGTATTAGAGAGAGCGTATTCCGTTTTTTTTAATTAGTATAAGAAATCCGTAGGATTACATATCTGTAGATTTGGGAGTCAAGAAAATGACCGCAGGCACTGTGTGAACCGAACCACCAACGCCAATGAATGCGTTTTCCCGTGTAGTGCACCCGGACGGGAGAAGGCAATGCACCATAATACTAGTATTCACGTTAACTGCCGTGACAGTACATGCATTGATGTCCACTTGATGCCAAGCATTTTCCGCCAGCACCAAATCTCGAACGCATCAATCCTTTCCGAAGTCCTGGCCTTTAAAGTCCACGTTTCAGCCGCGTATAAAAAGATAGAAAAGATCAGGGTCCGCATAAAGTCAGTCTTTATTTTCAACCGTATGCCGCAGTTTGTACATATCTTCTTTAATCTTTTGACCGCTGGCTTGGCCATCGGACCTCTTCGAACCACTTCCAGCTCACAATCACCGTTGGAGCGTATTAGAGAGAGCGTATTCCGTTTTTTTTAATTAGTATAAGAAATCCGTAGGATTACATATCTGTAGATTTGGGAGTCAAGAAAATGACCGCAGGCACTGTGTGAACCGAACCACCAACGCCAATGAATGCGTTTTCCCGTGCAGTGCACCCGGACGGGAGAAGGCAATGCACCATAATACTAGTATTCACGTTAACTGCCGTGACTCCATTATCACTACTGACTGGAACTGTTTTGTATTGTACTGATATTGTAATGGAAATCTGTAGAACTAAGAACAATTCCTACCTACCTGCTTATTCCCAAGGAACGTTTTCAGTTGAGTTTTGGCCTTTCTACCTCGAGCAAGTTTGAAATATTAAAGAAGCTGATTATTACTTCATTTATTTTACGATAAATAAACGTCAAATAACGCTATTTATTAACCAAATTCAAATTACCGGTAATTTACCGGTTAACCTGTTTTGCCTATCTCAAGTCGGTAATTTACCGGTAATTAAATTTGCCCGGTAATTGCACACCCTACCCACGCTCCGCCTGCCGGTACGTCTACGTGGTCGCCACCCGAACTTTCCTGCCCCAACGGCCATCGGCTCTACGTCAATGCGCCCCGGTCATTGCCACTTACTTAAGTTTAGCGATGCAATGATAAGAGTCCTATGCCCCGTACATAACCAAACCTTACAACTGACTTCACCATCTAAATCACACGCAAACAGTTTCACCGACTACTTTCGCCCGTAAACTTGAGTCCAATGTGATGTCCCTCGAAACGTTTATGTCTTTTCTAAACTAATACATCGTATTGTCCGTCCTATAAACGTAAGTATTCGACGTTTGGTTGTTACACTGAATTAATTCTTTACACAATTGTTGGTGAAACAGTCCTTTGGACGTTTAGCGATGACTTTCGCCAGTAAAAAGACGATTTCAACGGCGAACGAACATGGGTGACTTAGGCACAGTCAGCGTCATAGTTAGTAGCAGCCAACGTAGCCAAATATTACGGTACACGTCTTTTTTACTATAAGAATAAATGTTACTAAATATTTGGCTAATCTCAACAACGGCTGAACAGATTTACATGAAACATGGGATCACACCAGCTTTCGAATAAAAAAAAAACCGCATTCAAATCGATCCATCCGTTCGGGAGCTACGATACCACAGACAGATATGAGTATATACGATAACGTGTCTGTAGGTTAAGAGTCCGCAGTAAGCTCGGCCGAATTTCACCTTCCTATACAAACGTAGTTACGCTCTCATTTTAAAACTACTACTCTTAAACTTATAACACCCCGCTCTTTGCGTCGGGGTTTGAAAATAAGGGGTCTCCCCGCGGCATGGTGCCGAAGGTACTGGCGGCATTTCCCCGCTGTGTCGCAATACTAAATGCGTTCAGCGAGGAAGCCGCCAGCTCTTCGTTTATAAGCCTGCTCTATACAGTGGGCCATCACGACCCATCGTACAGGACGCAACTATGCGTTAGACGGAGAAAGACATCGCCGCGCCATAAGCCATCTGACGCCACTACCCTCTCTACACGCTGGCCCATCCTATAGTGGGCCATTAGGATGGGCCATCATGTAGAGGAGCCATTATACGAATCTCAGGATAAAATTTGCCAGACACGAGCTCAAAACTGTGCAAAAAGCTTTCTAAATAAATAGGCAAGGTTTGTTTTGTTTCAAAATGGCGCCTTAGATAAACTAGACTAATCGGAGATCAATGAAGAGGTTTCTAGATTTCCGCAATGCTTATTGATCAGATCACCGTAATGCGTATCCAAATTGGTCCAATGCGGAAACTCGCGCGCACAGGGCATACGCTATGAGAACGTGTCTCGAATAAACTAAGTGAACTAACCTGGTAACCTTTTAGGTTTTTAGCGTCGTAACTGTATATGAGTTTAACGGTACATAGGTCGTTTTGGTTGAGGTGAGAGAACTTCAAAGTTGCTACGTGTTTCCTTACAGACACTCTCCTGCGATGTTCTTATTTTGTTTAATCTTTATCACACAGAAGAAGAACTTATCGTACAAAAGACGGACTTAATGCCGTAAGCATTCTCTACCAGTCAACAGGTGGGCAAAGCAGACAGATTGTGGGCAACTTCAAATACATATAAACACACATTCTTTCACACAAAACAGAATATATACCTATAGATTGGAAGCAAATTAAGGAACGATACTTTTATTAGATCATACTATGGGATATAATAGGTTCAACCAAGACGTCCCTGACATACAGCTATACTAATCACCTTATATTTAGAGTTGGGATGTTTGGTGGCATTGGGGTGAACAAAGAGCAATGGAGTCGGTGTTATATATTTTTTGATTGAATGAATGAATGAATAAATGATTGATAAACCAATAATGTATAATTCAATTTATTGGTTTCATACAAGTATGGATTTTTCACAAGTTGAGAAACTGTATAACGCCCGCTAATATGGAACAAATTGCCATAGTATATGCTTTTCATAATCTTGACAACCGTTTAACATCAGAAGAAAATAATATGCAAGATTTTGAAACTTTAATTCCAGTTGCAAGTTGTTCAAGCTCTTGAATGCGTAAACATTAGCGTTTTGCTTGGGGTCCAGCCCTTGGGGTGCAGTTGGCCGCAGGTTTAGAGGTATTTCGTTAGGAAACAAGTAAAATTTATTTAAATGTTATATTATAAAATCATCATTGTAATTTACAGTATTGCATTGCAGTTGTCGTCAAAAATTCATGTAAAATATGTAACTAGTAAAATATGCGATGTATCGACAAACCTAAATTGTTTACTCTATACACGTTCATACAATTAAATGCAAGGGTGATACTCGTATATTATTGGCCGGTACTGTAATATAGATTTATCGTTCAGTTATTCATTTATTCAATATATATACAATGGCGACTCCCCTGCATTACTTGTGCTAAACTGCCAGCAGAATCCTAACCCTACTTATATTATAGAGATGAAAAGTCTGTGAGATAGTAGCTTTGTAAGTTTGTATGTAGAGGTCTACGGGGTAACGTAATTTCCGGAGCCACATATAGGATATCAAAAATCCTTTCATCGGTGAATGGAATACATTTCAAAGGCAACCCCGGGCTCATTAAGGGCGCCACCGGGAATAAGCTAGGAGGATGATGGTAGATAGAATACAATTCTAGATGGACACTGGCTAGTATTTTCTCCCGCGGGTTTGCACAGAGCATTTCGAGCTAGACGTGGGAATTTAATAATTAAGAGCATACTAACTTACTGCTGTGACGCAACGATCCAAAGTGTATCTTGGCCTCCGACACTAAAGACCGCCAGGCTTCCCTGTCCAATGCCGTTTCTGTGCAGTCGAAGGCCCGGAGTTCGTTCCGTCTTTGGGACTTCGTACGTGGAAGAGTATGGTTTTAATAACCGTGCAACAGCAAAATGAGCAAATATCATGTATTGGGCGACAGAGAAACTTTAAATATTGCCGTTGTATCTTCGCTTAGTCACGTAATTGTCCCTACATCCCGGACGAGCCCCCAAATGAGTGAGAGACTGAGAAACTCGAGAACTATATAAAATCTTATTTATTTACATAAAATGTACATCTTCATTCGTAACGATCGTCTTAAGGTACAAGTTGGAACCCGACCGCAGACAGCAGCAGACGACGTGTCGCAACGACACTATCGGTTTCTATGAATTTCTATGACGGCGACGTGTCGCTGTCTACGGAAGGTATTTCATAGAAATACATAGAAACCAGTAGTGTCGCTGCGTCACGTCGTCTGCTGCTGCTGTCTGCGGTCGGGTTCCAACTTGTACCTTTACAAACTGAATCATACGTCAAATCATTCGCCGTTCTAAAGCTATTCAAACCACGTTCGATCGTTCCTTATTCATCATCTAACAGCCAGCATCATACAGTCATCAAAAAGTACCAATTCCAGATAAAATTCTTTGAATCTTAGAACGAGCAATTATTGAGGGTTTCAGGCACCTTAACGTACTTTTTGGCCTAATCTGTACAGACAGAAAAAAACATAAAACTGTCTCCTCCCTAGCATAATAGTTGGTCGTTGGACTCTTAAAAACGTATGTAAATGACATAAGAACGCTGTATCGCTTAACTTTAACGTAATTAGACCGCTTGATAGACGAATACAACTTCTAAACAATCGGCGTAAGGTTCTTTTTAGCGAAAATTTTTATGAATAAGTATTTCGTATCTATGAGTTACAATTACAATATGACTAGTGAATAGTTCACTTATTCAGAGACAGGAATTGTGGATGACATATGAAGCGTGACATAAATCAGACATACTTTTTGTTTATAAACTTAAGTAAAATGGTGAAGTTCTATTATTATTAATATTATTATTGCAATACGTAAACGTAAGACGTGTCTTTACTTACTTTACGTTTGATATTCAGAGATAAATGATCTTTACAATCTTCAACCTGTATCATAGATCACCCCATTATTTTGCCACATTTGGTGTGTATAAATTTAACATGTGTACCTATCTAAGTATGTGTATGTGGGGAACACACAAAAATTCCGAAGATTCATTTGTCCGAAAGCATCATTATTCCGAAATAGGTATCAAAATTCCGAACGCTATTTACTGCTTAACGAAAACTTGGACGCAGATTATTAAATAAAATACATAAATAGGTTACGTTAGTATTATATGCTGTAAGATCAAAAAAAAAACAGCGGAGCAAGGTTTTCGGAATTATGAAATTCGGAAAAAATATGCTTTCGGACAAATGACTCTTCGGAGTTATGTAGTGTACGCGTGTATGTGGCATCGTATTACCTATAGCTCCCTTTTGAGTGCAGTTTTTTTAATCGAAAGTCTTGTTTGTAGCGATGTCTATGTTTTCATCTCTCTGCCACTGTTTTAAGCTCCTACGACATTACATTAACTTTCTCTATAGCTTGATCCATAAACACACGTCTTGGTCGTCCCCTGCCTCTCCTTCCTACTATATTTCCTTCAATTATAGATTTTTGTAATTGTCATGTCGTATCAGATGCCCTAACATATTCATATTCATATTCATAGTTTATTGATAATATAAAATTAGATGTCAAAATAATAACTAACACACAATAATAGGTAAGTATGTGGAAAAATAAAAAAATCAAACAATATGATTATTAAATTATAAACCATAGGTATAACAGCTACTTACTTGTAACTGATAAAATAGTTCCTTATGGTCGTAGAACGTCAGCTCAAGAAGCCATTTCTTAAGTTATATTTTCCCTTCTGTTTTCAATGGTTCAATAGTTATAAATCACTAGCTTCCGCCCGCGACTTCGTCCGCGTGGACCCGGGATAAAAACTATCCTATATTTAAATCCAGGATATAAACTATCTTTGTGCAAAATTTCATTCAAATCGGTTCAGCCGTTTAAGCGTGATTGAGTAACAAACATCCAAACATCTAAACTTTCGCATTTATAATATTAGTAGGATACATAACCAATAAACAATCTTTGCCACATAGTCTAGCACTGAATCGTGGCCTCGTCATCTCATGAACTATTTTCTCCTGCTACTGTGCGGTGCACAAATGTCTTGTGCAATTGGCATACAGCCTAAATCGGCTTGAACTGCTCGCATCAGTTGATGGTGCTCCCTGACCACTTTCTGAGGCGATCGTCTGGCACTTGAAAATCTTTCAAGAGTTTTAGCGCCCTTATTACTAATACTGCATTCATGTCATGATATATATCTATTTTCTCCTGCTACTGTGCGGTGCACAAATGTCTTGTGCAATTGGCATACAGCCTAAATCGGCTTGAACTGCTCGCATCAGTTGATGGTGCTCCCTGACCACTTTCTGAGGCGATCGTCTGGCACTTGAAAATCTTTCAAGAGTTTTAGCGCCCTTATTACTAATACTGCATTCATGTCATGATATATATCTATTTTCTCCTGCTACTGTGCGGTGCACAAATGTCTTGTGCAATTGGCATACAGCCTAAATCGGCTTGAACTGCTCGCATCAGTTGGTGGTGCTCCCTGACCACTTTCTGAGGCGATCGTCTGGCACTTGAAAATCTTTCAAGTGCCAGACGACCGTGCCCTTATTACTAATACTGCATTCATGATATAAATTTTCACTATTCATTTTGTTGTGGGCTTTTTGTGGGTAGATTTTTACAGTTCGCTACAGAGGCCTCTTGCTTCCAGAATCTAAGTAATTTGCTGAAAACTAAAGAATGCTCTTTGGGTCATGAAATGAGTAGAGATGTGCCGAATTTCCACCGAATACGATCAATCGGCTATTCGGCCGACTGTTCAGTCGGTCTAACTTTAGCCGAACCGAATCTCATGAAGGCAACCACCCCAACCATATCAGCCGAAAGCCATTACTGCTGGACATAAGCCTCCCCCAAATAGTGCCACAATAACCGGTTCTGCGCCAACCGCATCCAGCAGACTGTTGTTTTACCTTTTTCTTCAGTTGGTGGCCGCATACGGTAAATAACAAAAAAATTGAAAAGTTGAAAAACCGCCGACATTTTCATTTCAAAGTCCAATATCTCAAAAACGGCTGAACAGATTTTCATGAAACATGGCTAGGAACACTGGGGATCACATCAGCTTTAGAATAAAAAAACCGCATTCAAATCGGTCCATCCGTTTGGGAGCTACGATACCACAGACATACACAGACACGTTAACGTTATAAACACCCCCTCTCTTTGCGTCGGGGGTTAAAAAGGTTTAAAACGAAATAAAAAGGATGATAATGTAAATTAGCTAAGTAAATTTTATGAAAAAAAAGAAATATAAGGAAATTATGCCGCCAGCATCTCGGTACAATATGAGGGACTTTTTTAGATTTAACTTAGTTTTAATTTAGCTACCTACTGTAAATTATCATCTTGTGTATGACATGAGAAAATTAAATATTTCATATCTAAATCTTAAGGCGGTTTCAAACGAAAAAACTATAGAAGTCTAAGCAGCGCCGCAAATTGGCCTCACAGAATGGGTGCCATTGTGATTATGCGGGGTTGGGGGCGGGGTGTCGAAACGATGCCAGGCAGCCGTTTAGTTCGAACATGCGCATACCGGGTTTTAGGCATGTGTTTGGGTAGTATTTATGGAGCTCGGATTCTATGGTATTTTCGTTCGCTGGCGTATACAACAACTTGACCAGAGTCCGCAGTAAGCTCGATTCTCCATACAAACGTAGTTACGCTCTCAGTTTAAAACTACGTGTTGGATTGTAACGAAACTTTGCATATACAATGACATGAGGTATATCTATGTCTGCAATTAGTTTATGTAGCTACAGATACCATAGTTAAAAAAATACAGCGAATTTAAATTTTTCATACAAAACTTGTTTTTGCTGTATCTCGTTTGTTTTATAAACTGGAATCATATAAACTAATTACAGACATAGATATACCTCATGTCAATGTATATGCAAGTCACAATCCAACACGTAGTTTTAAAATGAGAGCGTAACTACGTTTGTATGGGAAGGTGAAATTCGGCCGAGCTTACTGCGGACTCTTAAACACCAGACAATCTAGGCTTCTAGACAAGGATCTGCGTCTGGCATAAAACTGAACACTTGCGAATACAATTAGGTGTTCAATTTTGCTTGCCACGCGCTGGAGCAGTAATGCTCTAATTCAAGGCCGGTTTTATTAGCAATGTTCAGAGTTTAGACACGCGTTTTATTCCGCGGAGTTCATGTGGATAACCTCATCGTAACCTACCAGTGACGGAGCGCCCACACAAGTCGATTCCCACCGGGTTGCCTAAAAATATTTATAGGCAAGCCTCTAGTTATATACTCTAAACTCTTTCATAACTTTTATAGTTTCGGGTTGCCCATCAACTATTTTGACGCGCCGCCACTGCTACCTGGGCGTTTGAACCGCTCGGTTTTAACGTCATTGTTGGCTCAAGATTATTTCATCAGAGGTAAAACGTACCGCAGAACCTTTAATCAAAAAATATTCAGTACTGGTATTGGCTAACATCTTCATCAAAAGTAGACTCTGGTACTCGTACCTTTTAAATAATAATAGTATTTGCTGTCTATGACAATGACGAAAAAAAAAAACGCCTTAAAAACGCTGAATATTCGCCCACCTACCTAATTCTAATCTATAGTTTAATATCCCATGTAAAATGAAAAGTAACAATATTTATAATTATATCAATAAATATCTCAATCTCAACCTCAAAGACTCTATTTCTTTCAGATATTTTTACCCGTGTTGTAATGGTAGATATTAATGACGGTGACTGTAATTACTTTTAAACATCTGTACTGTACTTTCGCGTTGAGTTCATGAATGGATGCTATTGTGTTAAGCAGAGGTCTAATTGCTATACGAAATGAATGGTATAGACCTCTCTACGGATAGGTAATGAAACTAGCTCATACTCTTTTAAAGGAATGCGACATTGTATATGCATATTCATTGGCAGTGTTTATAATTTATTAATCTCTGCTAGTAAATCATTTTACAAAGAGTTAGCTTAGCCTTTGTTAGCTTAATTTGTTGCTAACTTATTCGTTAGCGAAATATAATTACGTAGTTTATTAACTACGTATTTATTTTTTGTACTCAATGTCACCCACTTCCAGTGGACGAGGTAATTAAGAACACGGCAAATTTTATGAGACTTTTTGCCGAGTAACTGTCATTTGATCTTCCAATCCAGAGGTAACTATTTGACTTTCAGGTGAGTAGCCTGCAGCCTTCAAGACCCCTTTTTCACTAGAGCAGCACGGCTAGCACGCGACGGCGCGCGAGCTCTCTCGATTTTTCTCGCACTATCAGTCTCTCTCTTATTAGAACACTTAGAAGAAGTATAGTGCGATAAAAATCGAGAGTATGTCGCGGCCGTCGTGTGCTAGACGTGCTGGGGTCTTCAAACTGTTTGACTCGAGGGCCAAACTGCACATAATATAAATTCGTGCGGGCCAAGACTTTGGTTTCATGGCTGGTCATGACTCTCCGCTTTCTTTCCGCGGGCCGTAGTTTGGCGTCCCCTGCAGAGAGCCAGGAAAGGTTTTTCCAAACGGAACTACGTTAATATGCGCAGTTCATAGTAGTTTAGCTTTGATGATAAGTTAACTAACTCGGTGAAGTCTAAAGAAGGAATGTATAACAAATACAGCGCCTATTGCTTCATATCCGTCTGCAGAACCGTTCACATGTTTCGCAGTTCAAGTGTGAAATCACCAAACCGTGTGCATCTATTTGCGTTGCTCTTGCTGCGTATGCGCCGTATAAACTGAATATTATATGAGCTCGTGCCAACGTGACGGATGACGGGCTAGCAATTGTCGCGTTTAAGAGGTAAGAAACACTCGCAAACGGAAGCTTGGAGGGGTGTTTATGAAAGCAACGTCACAACGAACGAGGGGTGACATTCGACTTGTTTTAATGACGGATTGACGGCTCGGTGGCGTGGTGACTCATATCGGCTTTTTTATACCACGACGATAGCAAACAAACAGTCTTTTTCGGGTCTAATGAAATTTTGGCTCTATCCTTTCCAGCTCTTAAAAATTAATTGAAAAGAACTATCATTGTAATCAGCTTTTTTTGGCAAAAAAATAGTGACTGTTGAGTTTGTTTCGGCGTTTCTCCTTAACAGCGGCAGTTCTTCTTTTTCAGAAACGCTGGTAGAATTTTGACTTTTAAAAAAGTGCCATTACGGCCTACTTGCAGGATAAAATTAACAACCTATGGACGCTTGCGACTCCAGAAAAAATACGCATTGAACCATTTAATCGAAGTTCTTTTTGTGTTCTTAACTTTGCCACGTCGTCGGTTTCATGTTTTTGTTGTTTTAATTTTACAAGTCCTATTTTTGTTGGAACCGAGATCTCTAGTACAAGGAGTCGACGGAACTAACCAACTCGAGCACTCTTTGGGAGAGGCCTATCAGCAGCAGACGCCTTTCGGATGATATGATGATGATGATGAGAGCAATTCATGGTTCATTTTTGTTATTTTTTTTCGGTTAGCATAGTTAATGTCCAGAGTTTTCTAGTACATATTTAGACACTATTTTATTATCGTTGTTTAGCTGCCTTTTCCATACCGATTCGACCAGATTGATCTCTGGTCCCATCCCTTTATATTTCATTGCATCTAGCAATTTCCAGACTCCCCGCAGATTTACTTATAACAATTATTATGAATAAAAGTATACATTACTACAGAGGCCGGGAAGTAAGCAACCCCTTTTCACGCCGAGGTATGTATAGTGCTTTTCGCAAACACGCAGTGAAATAAATAATAACTCCAAGAAATCAAACGTAAATTTTCATGGCTGAACGCCGTGATTCTGTGCCACAAATTGTGGAATGGAAATTAAAAAAGTCCATCTTGCAGGCCTAGGCCTCCAATTTTGTATGAAATGCCATTACCGACCGATTAGACCGGCTTCTCGCTGAGGGTGTTCCAGCTGCGCTCGCGCCACTATGTGCACTTCAGCTCGTTTGTGGTGCGCGTGCCGCGACCGCTGCAGGAGACCATCGCATGTGCTGACTTCTGGCCGAAGGGTGTCTTGTTTCGACGGTTCCGGGGCAATCTGCCGAATCCTACACCGGAGATGATGATGCAACGGGGCCACGCCGTTTCGTCGCCTAAATAGTATTATTTGTTGTTTTTAGTTTCGTGACGCATTGGTTACTACTGTAATGCCATGTAAATGTATTTATCAATAAATAAATAAATAAATAAATAAATAACGGGTCTCTCGTCTCGCTGCGCCCGAAACGTGACACTTCGAAGCCCATTATGAAGAACACAACGTCAATATTTCATTGCATGTTTGAGAAAACATTTGTATTTTGCAATTAGTTGTATATCTCTGAATGCATGATCTGTCTCCCTAGAGAGGTAAATACTCCTTTTCCGCATTATTGGTCCAAAGGAGGATAAGGGTGTGTGATTTAGGCACGATCGTAATTTGAGTGATGTTATTATACTACTAGCGTCTGCCCGCGCCTCCGTCCGCGTGGAAGAATTTGGAACTCGTTTATATCGTAGCTCCATAGAAACCTTCACCTCCCATTTCACCCCCTCAGAGGATGATATCCTATGTCCTTCCCCGGGACACAAGTTATCTCTATACCAAGTTTAATCTTAATCGGTTTAAAGCGTGAACAGGTAACATACAGATAGACACACTTTCGCATTTATAATATTAGTATGGATTTCTCCCCACCGCCCCACTATCAGCACTGATCTTATATTATAACACAAGACTGTTATATTAAAACGGAAACTAGTGCAGTGTCTATTCCCGGCAGGGAAGTCCTCCCCTCCAGCACAATCACCCATAAATAATGATTTATGCACGCGTTAAATGCGTCCTAACCACAAAACGCACAATATATCGACAGTCACCAGTATCTTGACTTTAGAAAACACGCTTGACGCACGCACGAGAAGCTAGCGAGAGATTATCACAATGTTTGTGTATTTCAATAAAAAAATGGTTTTGTATAGCTTGCTATTTGTAATTTTTGACACATGTTTCTCTCATGTTGGGGTGCAATAAAGAGTATTTTCTTACATTGGAAAGCGTTTGTTTAAAAATATTGAAGTAATCCCCGGTATTTACCATCCGATTTAAAGAATCTTTCAGTAGTATATAGATAGATTGAACCTTCGGGATGGGCATAGGCTATATTTTATCTAGCAGCTTTGCTTGCGTTCTTCTTTCGGCTTCATTCATAAATCCCGAGAAACTTATTGGATCTGAATCCGAAGTTTCAAACCCACGTCTACTTGTTAGAAAATCGCAACTCCTGTAATATCAGTTGCCACCGCTTCTAGTGGGCACACATAGTGGGTATACATAGACCTCGATTCCCATCCAACTAGCTGCCCTCGCGGCTTCGCCCGGGTATTGCAAAAACGCAGGCTAACCCGCGGGACAAAATATAGATAAAGATAAAGATAATTTATTTGTCCAAACATGAGTAAAAGTACATACAGCTGTCATCGTTAAAATAATGTCCTTCATGTTTTGCCTTTCAGCGTACAAACTATTTTATATGGCTACAATGTGAAAACAATAAAAAATCCGCCGGTAACCATCCAGAAAGTTCATTCTACAAGTAGGTGAAATATTTTTTGAAATCGGATAAGCGGTTCCGGAGATTACTCTAAACAAACAAACTTTCAACGCTTCAATCCCACAGGCACAACACAACCTCTTTATAATAAAACAAACAGCCTCTCACCCTAAACGCATAAACCTCCGTTCCGTCGTGGGTAATTAGAATGAAAAAAAAAAGATGTTTTTTGTTTTCTTAAGTACTCATTTTATAACATGTGCTGGTGTCCCTTTTAACTCGTAATGTCTTTTTCAAGGGCATTTTTCTGTACATTCGTGATGAACATTCCTATTTTACGTTCTGCTGCCTTAAATCTATTATTAGACTCACTCGCGGTACCCCCCTGCCCTCTGTAGCGATAGTTTACTTTCTTTTTCTTGTGTGTTACAGTCGTATAATCTTGTTCATCCGTATTTACGTTACCTACTATTTTGCTGAGGTTGGTTTACCGATACCGAAGGGCACATTTTAAGGAAAAGTAATACCTGTGCTAATTGGCACTGCAAAAGTAATATAGATAAAAAGATAATATTTAATTTTCGACTATATACGCCGCTACCCGCTTGTAAGACAAAATACTGGTTAATATTTTTACTGTATGCCAACCGCCAAGTGAGAACGAGTTTAACCGTTCTCGGAAAGCGGGGTGGGTTAGAGTTTAGTGAGTGCAATGTTTCCGACCTAGGGCGGAAGAGCGTAACATACATACATACTGCAGTAAACTGAGTCCTTTTAGGTTTAGAGGACAGAATGACTCACTTATTTATGGTATTTTTGATTCCGATGTTTTGATTATGGATACTTAAATATATGGATAATTATAGAATATATCCTTGAATGGAGCATATCAATGGAAAGAGCCGGTATCGGAAGTACATCTTCTCGTATAACATATATTTATCCTAATAATGTAAATTGACCGAGATTTTTTGGTAAACAAGTCATCATCCTCCTAGCGCTGTTCCCGGTTGTGCCCCTAACCGTTCCGGGTTGGACAACTTCACATCTTGACATCTCATTTGACCTTTATATAACCGCACTTAACGCAAATAAATCAGATTTCATTTCATTTTTCATTTCATTACGTTTCTGCCAGATTGTAGCGTTGTATGTAATGCTAATGAGTAAACTCCGAAACGAATCATCCGATTTTTAAAACTCTTTCACGAGTATATTGATTGCATCTTTGGGATGGATATGAACTATATTTTTGCCGCGGCTTTGCCTGCGTTCTCTGCAATACGCGGGCCAGAGCCGTGCGAGCAGCTAATAATATATTTTTGCGGATTTTCGAGCAATCTAAGGTGTAACCTGCCTTCATCACTTAAATACAGGCCATACAGCCAGAGTTTATAAATATATGCACGTTCCCAGAGGTTAAAAAATATGAACAACCTTTATGCCTCTAAACCGGCGTCCCCAGTCCCTTATAGGCGGCCCTCGAGCCTCCCTGCCTTTTAACGTCACAAAATATGAAGAAATGCGCCCCGCGTCAATTTCTTTAGAGACTATATGGCCGTTGGTTGCTAAAAGGTTTGACGTCTTTCTAGTTGCGAGACATATCGGTTGTTACCCTTATTATTTGAATCGATTCAATGATTCGATTCACGTTCACTTAACAAGCGATTATTGATGATGTCAGTTCATCATCATCATCAAATATCAAAAATGCACAACGTTAATATACAAGTTTTCACTCCTGCCGGCACTCCCGGTGTGCAACCCGGTCTTTTTTTCATTTCTTTATTATTTATTGAATAAGTACAATTTATTAGTAAAAATTAAAACGTAGCCCCACAAAACTAGTAATGGCCGCTCCACACAATGGGCATATTTATGTCTCGTTCTACCGCATAGCCGCGTCCTGTATGATGGGTCAGGATGGCCCATTCTGTGGAGCGGCCATAACAGTTTGACTGTGGTTGTGTGTTGCCGACCCCGTGCTCTAAACAGTCGTGTTCACATATTTTGAACTCCTATGTACATCGAAACAAGCGTGTGCGGTGCATACGTCATACGTCAGATGCCTTCAAATGTTAAAATGTTCATGTTTTCGTCTGTTTGTCTCCATATTCTTTACTAGTTCTAGCAACACTTGATGTTGATATACGATACCTAACTCAAACAGTTAGACATGCAGACAGACATATGCGTGCCCCCTATTGTCACGCGAAGGGGGGCCGCGAAGGGGAGTGACGTCATCTAGGCAGCAATTTCTTCCGTCTAATTTCACATGCAAATGCATATTTCATAGAAAGGTTTTTTATTAAATTCATAAGTATTCGAGTATTTATTATTGAGCGAGCGAACGAAGTTCTCAATTTCAGCTTGGGCGAATATTCTTTCGTAGGTATGTCAGGCGTCTGTCCTCTACAGACCCCGTATCATGGTCGGCCTTATCCCACGATAAGTGACAAGATAGAGCGTCCGTCACTGGCTGTCACCGTTCGATAGAACGAGACGGACGCTCTATCTTGTCACTTATTGCGTGATACGGCCGACCATGATACGGGGCCAGGGTTGTTATTCGCTAAAGTGGCTCACCCCGCCGGTCACCCGTGACGAAACTAGACCTCTACCTACGCTTGGTTACTACGCATCACGGTGTCAGGATATATTTGTGGGTGAGCGTTGAGGTTGGTGAGCTTAAAACAAGTTACAGAATAGGGGGGCAGGTCGGATTTCTGAACTGAATCTCGTGAAATTTTGTAAGCACTGAGCAGGTTCAATAATAATCATATAGTATTTTTTGTCGATTCGGTTTTTCGAATCAATACATAATTTATTGTATGATGAAACGGGTACCTACTCGATTTCTACAGCGCACAGATCCACTAGTTTTTAAAAAGATTTTTCAAAAAACCCAACTGCTTGTTCAAATTTTATAGCCTATGTCACTCTCACGATCAAGAGGAATCCAACGAAACCTCATATGTCGAAATCCGTCAAACGGTTTAGGCTGCAGGGCGTGCCAAAGACTAAGGTCACATACATATATACATATACGCTCGAAAAACATTACCATAATGATTAGCTCCTCAGATCTCTACCAAGCTCTCATCTGAAACTACTAATAAGGAATAATCTCGTCTTTTTACATATCTTAGCTGGTGTTCTATTTCACGTACAATAAAGAATTTACATACATACTAGAAAGAATTCCAAAGCGAATCTTATAACTTGCGAGTATTATCTTGTGCTCAACATTCATTTCGTCACCAGCCTAATTCTCGCCAAGTTCAAACTGTTCGGGCTAAAGATAAGATACTGTTAGTGGGCCACTCCTGATGACTGGACGAAACGTGTAAGGTTACTTAGGTGATGTCACTCTGATACTCGCATTTTCACGTCCGTCCGTCCGTCTGTCTGTCAGTCTATCACCAGGCTGTATCTTATGAACCGTTGATAGTTGAAATTTCCACAGATGATGTATTTCTGTTGCCGCTTTAACAAAAAATACTTAAAAACAGAATAATATATTATTTAAGGGGGCTCTCATACAAGAAACGTCATTTTTTTGCCGTTTTTATAGATAATGGTACGGAATTGTGCGCGAGTCCGACTCGCACTTGGCCGGTTTTTTATATTACATCATTGGGTAAACGTATATAAAAGTACAAATACTTGCCTGCAAGTAAATAGATAGAACACTGTCTTGGATGGAAGCTAAATATTTTAGAACAAGCGAGCGCAGCGACAACTGGGTCAAAATTCTTTCGTATATCTCCTCTACAGGTCGCATTTCTCAACCGATTCTCGTGAAATTTGTGTGATCAAGTTTAATAATTACAGTTTTTTTTTGTCAAAAAAGTGTTTAATTTTTTTTTGTAAAGTCAGCCCCTCGAGTTATACAACTCACCAGCCACTAGGAAAATATTGATAATTCTAATACTTAGGAACAACGAGCTTCGACCAATATCTTAAGTCTTTCACTAACAATAAATTGCATGAGGGGGCGGTACAGACACGGCTCGTATAGTCAGGATGTTCCCAAAGGAACTTGATGGAAGTAATACGAATATTATAAATGCAAAAGTGGGTCTGTTTGTCACCGTGTCACGCTTAAACTGCCAACCCGATTGTGATGAAATTTGACCTGTAGATATTTTAAGATGGGGCTAAGGATCAAATAATATATAAAGATCAAAAATCAATTATTTGTTCTGCAAATAGGCCACAAGGGCACTTTTACATGTCAAACGGTAATTTACAATAAAATAATAATAATCTTACACAATAATTTAAAATTATATATAAAAGGTTAACAAACTAAATGTCACTAAGTTAATGTAAACAAAACAAAATTGCAAAATATGACCATTACATTCTATATAAGAGACTGGCATGTTGTAAAAACAATGTAATGTGTGTTCCAAATGTTCCAATGTTTCTCAGTATTTGTTTAGAATAATCCAATTCTACGTTACCTTCTTCGAAATCGACGTTCAACAAACATGACCTAATAAGTAATCTAACCCTTCAATATCAACAGTCAAGAACAGTATGCATTATAATATCTATAATTCGAGAGTATGCCGGTAAACTACAATACTTGTTATACAATATCTACGTAGCTAACACTCAGTGCAGCCAGGCGCAATCACCAAAGTCGTTGCAGCGCGCAACGCATGTTGCGTCGTCCACAGGGCACCGATGCTGCGCAGCGCGTGTCGCATCGCATGAACAATCTGACATCAATCCGCTACGCTGACGTCACGTGCGTCTCGTACTGTGTAGACCCATACTTAGTTAACCCATAGGTCCATGTTCATAGTTCTTTAGTTCTCGAATACCATTGTCTTTGTCCTTGAGTGTTACAATGAAATTACATATGAGTTACATAATTGTGGCACAAGTGTCTTCTCATCAATCCACGGATAGTTTTCCTTACCGCAGTTACATTTTGACAGATTACCTGTAGAAAATGTGTCAAAATGTAACTGCTGGTAAGGAAAACTATCCGTGGATTGATTATTGGGAATGGCCGTAAGTAGTAATCTTCTCGTAATGGTTTTGTAGAATTCATTAGGTCACTATTCACTGGCAGCACTTTGCCATGAAGTATTAATGGCGCTCAAAACTTATTAGGTACCGGCCACAACTTACCGCTAAGTCTCCTATCTCACTCGCACTACGCAAATAAGAAAGAGAGGGTAGATTTTTCTCGCGTCGCGCCGCAACGTCACTAATAGTCGTCATCCTCCTAGCGTTATTCCCGGTTGTGCTCTACGGGAGCCCGAGGTCCGCCTTGACATCTAATCCCAAGATCTGGCATAGGCACTAGTTTTATGAAAGCGACTGCCATCTGACCTTCCAACCCAGAGGGAAAACTAGACCTTACTGGGATTAGACTGGTTTCCTCACGATGTTTTCCTTCACGGACAATCTAACGGTAAATAATCCGTACATAAGTTCCGAAAAACTCATTGGTACGAGCTGGGCAAGTGGGCAACGTCACTACTAGTAGTATTTTTAAATATTTCTAAAAACCCTCATTTAAGGTGGTTCGACGACCTCACAAAATGTTTTTTGACATTCGCAGGCTATCGGCGTGATATTTTAAGAAACTTATGTAACACTCATAAATTGGTTTTCCATTCGCGCGAAATTCCCCCTTTCCTTGGATATACTTGTATAAATACTTTGGGAAAACGATTATTCTTCAAAATATTCTAGTTTATATAAGTTTATTCTAGGAAATGAGGAATGTTGCGCAAATGGAAAGCCAATTTATGAAAGATTGTTACATAAGTTTCTTAAAATATCACGCCGTTAGCCTGCGAATGTTAAAAACGTTTTGTATGGTCGTCGAACCACCTTAAAGGCGAAGTGTCTTATCCATCTTGTCCAAGTTATTATTCGTGGCTTTTTCCATTACATTTAAATAAATCCTATACTATTTCACACTCTACTTAGTCAAAGCGTGTGATAAACTAAGTGGGACATGATTTTTAAATAAACAAACCCAAATGTTTATTTATTTAGGATTCGGAATCGGAACTGTGTTATGCGCGCGTTACCACAACTGCACGACTGTCAAAAGACTGCCCGCGAGCTGTGTCGTGGCGAGATAGACTATTCGTCTCTTTCTAATTAAAACGCTTAGAAAGAGACGGATAGTCTTTGTCGCCGCGACACAGCTCGCGGACTGTCCTCTGATAACAGTCAGGAGAATAAAAACAACTCTACAGTCAACCTTTGGGCAAAGCAGACAGATTGCAGGCGTCGCCGCTTCAAATATAAACAAACAGTAGGAGTGTGGTTGAGATTATTGAATGTGGCCGAATTTTTATAAAACTGTCATTGGAATTGGAATCATCTGCATTGGACTTTAGAGTTGCTTTTTGAATGAACTACTTTGATGCAATTCGGCCAACTCAAATAATCTCAAGTATAATACGAGTGTATATAAATAAGGGCCGCGGTTCGATTCTTAATTGATAGACATCTCTAGCTAGAATATCGCCTTTGTCAAAGACAGGGTATTCCCACGTCACATTTTATCTTTATCAGTCTTGTGTCGTTTATGTAATAGTCCTGTCTGATGTCAAGTGTCAGAAAAGGAATGGAAACATTATACAACAAAGCTTTTAGCTGAACAAATATTTTTCCGACTCGATTACCAAAGACTAGCCGGGTAACGTTTATGTTTGTGCATCGCCCCTGCATTCGCTTTCGAAATATCTGACCAGAAAATATTGCCGTTTTGATCAAGCTTAGATTCTCTCGTAAATGTGAATATTTTAATATTAAACAAAGGGCAATGACAGGGATAATAAGTGGCGTACTCGAAGAGAGTTATTTCTATTCGCACTCCAAACAATTCATTAATAATAATAATAAATCCGCCTTTATACGTCCCACTGCTGGCCACAGGCCCCCTCTCATGCATGACAGGGAATGTTCAGCAAATATAATTTAGTTAAAATACCGTTAGAATTCGTCTGCCTTATCTGTCACTTTGACATTTATGTTCGTAAGAAAGTTACAATACACTTTATTTAACAGTAATTTAATTTTTTATTAATAAGGGATGGTTAGTCTTCAGATCTCAAACAATTCAGAAATCAATAAGAGTAGGTATTCCCATCTATCACATCTACTTAGAGTGACTCCTTTAGAAATTCGAAAGTTTTTTCAAGTAAGCAGCATTTATTTTTGGTACGTTGAAAGAAAAACATGTGTAGCTATGAAGCTTTATGAACGAATACAGTCTCAAAATGCTCTGTTATCAAAATATCCTTCAACAACACTCCTAATTATTTTAGTCAGCGTATTTTAAAACCATAACTCTTTCTAAATACACACTAGCACGCTTTTCTACGAACGCGTGGGTGAACCCATTAACTCATCCGTGCAAATAAGTCAATAAACCCAAGAAAACAACATACAAAAAAACCTTCTCTCACGCAATAACATTATTACGGTTCTTGCCAGCCAGCAACAATATCAGCAATTATAATCTATGGCTTGTCTATGATTTAAAAAGAAAACTGATGAAAGTCGTTTTCGCGCGCGTTTCCCCTGGTCTCGTTTTTCTGGATTCGTCGAGGCTCTATAGCTCGATCGTAATGCCAATCAATCACATTACATTCCATTTTCTTGTATTGCTATTATAGCGTCATTTTCCGTTATAAGAACAATGGTTATGCAACGCGTGGGTTCACTATCCCCTGTATGTTGAGACATGATAAAAACATATCGTCATGAAATTAAAAGGCACACAGAGCCGAATGTTGGCACCCCATTTTGAACCGGGAAGTGTGAGGTTATTTCTATTGGTAAGAAAGCCACAAACAGATTACTCTGATGGTAACTGACAGTAAGTAATGTTGTTTAATTTTCTTTTGATCCTTGCTAAGATAAAGTAGTTTTGTCTATGCTCATCTTGATGAAACACTGACGGTTTTTTAGGTATACCTCATTGACTCTCATGTGGCTAATTTATTTGATGCGCGAGTATTTGAAATGATCGAACCTAAAAAATTACCTAACTGAAATATTTAAGATAAAAACTTTGGGTATATGGGTGGGCAACAGGAAATATTTCCATCTGGTTGGCTAGATTGACGTTAATTACTTTCTTTGATCATTTTGAGAGTTTGCACAACAATCTTATTTCAAAATTCAGTGCCTTCTATAAATAAACGTTACCGACATATATGCAAGCCAAGTCACGATCAAGATAGCCGCGATTATGTTTATAACTATTTATCGATAGCTATTTATCACTTTCTAGCACGTAAGGAAACCGAGGGGAACGTGCCTTCTATTTTAGGCGTCACAATTTCAGTTTCAGTCCCGCGTGTTGCGGCGCGGTCGCCATTGTCCGAGCGAATTAAAAAGTTGTCCTACTAAATTTTTCAAAACGTTCGATTTTAAAAATGACCGTTGACTCGTCGGGCAAGACTGTTTCTGGGATTAATATCAAAGTGAGTTCCTAATTTGAAAATTGATCTTATTTTTTTCCTCGTTTTTAAATATACCTGGCCAGTTGTGAGAAAACCAGTAAACGTTAAGGGCTTATTCTGAACGTTCCTTGAATTTATTTTATTACTTCTTGCGCTGAACGCTATTGTGCTAAAGTAACCTTTGGACGTGTTTAAGATGACAAAGGATTCGAAACCGGTTCAGGCGCATGTGTTTTGCGTTTAAAGGATTTCTTGTGAAATTCATACGTTTGTGCTATTTGCCAGTGCATAAGTACCTATTTATACCCAATACTACTAAATCTGCCACCGATTTAGAACTACCAGCTACTTTGCATTATGCTTTGTAACCTTTATCCTCTTTACCATTTAGGATACTTTAGAATACAGTTTGAATTTTCAAGTTTTTGCTAGACTTAAGTGTAAACAATTTAGTATAGCGAATATTGTCAGACGGAATACATTTACTTATAATCTGTCATCTGACCTAATTTTTGTATGCTTCTTATATTTAAAAAGTACTACCAACTTCCAAGCTATGGTCATTTCAAAAATGTTATTTATTTTTTTGTTTCAGGTCAGTCATTTAACAGGCAAATCTATAATCTGAGCCTTAATACGTCCGCTAAAGTTAACTCTAAATGACTGTTTTCCTTCAATATCACCATGATTCATCAATTCTTTTGATATTGCATCTCTTATCACAGATTCGGTACAACTGGAGCATTCGTAATGCTCTCGAGATAAATACGGCGACATTCTTGATAAACGGATGTGGTTGGCATGAATTTTTGCAAATGTTGATAAACCAACACGAGATATTGTGAAATCTGTTGTGGGGACAAGTATGCGATAAGGCACGTTTTCAATTACTTCGATGACTATGGGAATAGGGTGCTTTATGAAACCTAGGTTCGTGCTTTTGTGCCTGAAAGTGTGGGAAATTTTAAACTTGTAGTTGAGCATTTCTAGAAATTTTGTACGTAGTGAGGACGCTTGGCGACGTTGATTTGAGATTATGTAGAACTAGCTTCCTCCCGCGACTTCGTCTGTGTGGGCCCGGGATAAAAACTATCCTATATTTTAATCCAGGCTATAAACTATCTTCGTGCAAAATTTCATCCAAATCGGTTAAGCCGTTTAGGCGTGATTGAGTAACATACATCCAAACATCTAAACATCCAAACTTTCTCATTTATAACATTAGTAGGATTAATAAACGATATAACAGACCAGAGAATGATATCCTACTAATATTATAAATGCGAAAGTTTAGATGTTTGGATGTTTGTTACTCAATCACGCTTAAACGGCTGAACCGATTTGAATGAAATTTTTCACGAAGATAGTTTATAGCCTGGATTAAAATATAGGATAGTTTTTATCCCGGGTCCACGCGGACGAAGTCGCGGGCGGAAGCTAGTCCTACTAATATTATAAATGCGAAAGTTTAGATGTTAGGATGTTTGGATGTTTGTTACTCAATCACGCTTAAACGGCTGAACCGATTTGAATGAAATTTTGCACGAAGATAGTTTATAGCCTGGATTAAAATATAGGATAGTTTTTATTCCGGGTCCACGCGGACAAAGTCGCGGGCGGAAGCTAGTATATAATATAACAAAACCTTATTTATCAAAACAGCAATGAAATTCATATAAAACATTTTAAAAAATTGGTTGGAAAAAGGAATAATAACGGTAACTTTATTGACGTGCTAACTATCTACAAACTTTTCTAGAAATGCTCGGTTTAAACTAGCCTGTTTACATTGATAATAGTAGCCATAAAAGCAAATAAAATAAATAAATTAGTAAGCTCAATGGCTTGACTTAAGGGTACTAGTCGAAGTTTAAAGATAAGGGCAGGTCAAGGTTTCTTTTTGTTGCCTTTTACTTGGGTGGTACTCTTCGTTTCCGTCATCCTGGGCCTCAATCAGATACTTAACACGTTTACTGCCAAAGATTTCGTAGCGCTACGCTCGTAGCCGATAACATCGGGAACTCCGTATGTAGAGAAAAGCGCTTAAGAGCAGGGTGTCCACCTGGCGGGTGAAAGTGTTAAATACAAAAAAATACTTTTGAGGCTACTAAGAATACCGGGAGTGTGCTGGATACGGGATGGGCCGCTCATTGTGGCACTCTCTGGGGAGGCCTATGTCCAGCAATCGTCTTTCGGCTGATATGATGAAGTGTACTTGTATTAAGATAATACGAACTAATTAAATATCGTTTATTTCAGATCATTTTGATCAATATGTTGTTAGTACAGATAACCTTAGATTAGATCAGATTTTTAGGTAAAATATTATCTTAAATTATTTCATAAAATACCATATAAATTACCCTAGGTCAACCTAAGAACTATGTAAGGGGTATAAGCTATAAAATATAAGGGATAAAATAAATTAAATTAAAATAAATACTGGTTTAGGCTAGCCCCTCACAGTGCCAAGTAGGGCGTCCAGAAGTTCTCTACTTGGCCCTGCCCATAGCCACCTCTAGTACCTCCACCCAGTACTTTGTGAGCGGACAGTCGAGGCTAACGCCTTGGCCACGACTTTGGTCTTAAGCGACCTGCGGCAGCGTTTTATCTGTTCATTGCGCGGTCGAGACGCGCAACGCACTGTGGTTAGTTGGGATCACGCGCAATGAATTAGAAAAACCACTGCCGCAGGTCGCTTAAGACCAAAGTCGTGGCCAGGGCGTAATGACGATGATTGTTGCAGAGCTCCCAGAACCGGTTGCTGATAAAGAATGGGCGCGTGGTCAACGATGACGGGATGGAGGACGCTGATGTCTACATCGAGGACGGTATCATCAAGTAAGTCCATCATTTATTATCATCATCATCATCATCATCATCATCATCATCATATCAGCCGAAAGACGTCCACTGCTGGACATAGGCCTCCCCCAAAGAGTGCCAAAGTGACCAGTCCTGCGCCACCCGCATCCAGCGGACTCCAGCAACCTTTACCAGGTCATCAGTCCACCTTGCGGGGGGCCTACCCACGCCGCGCCTTCCGGTTCGTGGTCGCCACTCGAGAACCTTTCCGCCCCAACGGCCATCGGTTCTACGCGCTATGTGCCCCGCCCACTGCCACTTAAGTTCAGCGATTCGGAGGGCTATATCTAACTTGTCTACCTTGGTTCTGCTGCGGATAGCCTCATTTCTGATGCGATCACGCAGAGAAACTCCCAACATAGCCCTCTCCAATAGCCCTGGGTGACTTTGAGCCTTCTTATGAGGCCCATAGTAAGCGACCACGTTTCAGTGCCATATGTCATGAGTGTCATTTATTATACCTACTACTTATTAGGGTCACAGCTCACTAGACCCACCCGGCACACGCACCGCACCGCCTCGCCATACTACGTTACGTTAGCGACTTTATACTACTTTTTTTTTTGACATTGTTCCAGTGCAGCAGCCGGAAGGGCTTTTGCTGCTGGTCATTGCTGGCCTGTGGGTAGGCGTCACTATGGGGCTACCTGACTGCCGAACAACGTTACGTTAGCGACTAGCGCGTTAAGGTGATTTTCCACCGGCGAGGCGGGGCGTGGATGGGCGAGAATTGAAATTAGTATGGGACTTACTACCTATGTAAAACCACGTTTAGTATGGCGAGGCGGTGTGGTGCGTGTGCTGGGTGGATCTAGTGAGCTGTGACCCTTAGAGAAGCAACATTACGGCGGCACCAGCTTATGACTGCTACGCATGTCAGCTATTTTATAATCAAAGATGATACGTCAAATATAACGTCGGACTAGAGAGCGCCACGAGTGGCATTATGGTTGGTTGAAAAAAGTGATAGACTATAGGTTTAGCGGTGGTGAATGCGAGAGAATTGTACGTGACGTATTGACGTGAATAAAAAAATATTTACAATAAGATGAACAAATTGTTTGTTGTTACACACACGATGATTTTTAATTCGTGATCAGGGGTATTTTTTTCTAATTCTGTAAGTGATACCAAACACTCGAAGTTACCTAAAACAAACGCTCTTTTATTTCTAAATAAAACTGAATAAGAAATTACTTAGAATTCAAAATCATTGTCACCCTAAAACGGTAGTTCGCGGTAACTTGACGTACAGGTGAAAAACTTAAGAAAAGGACCTGTTGTATGTATAGTAGTGGCGTATTCGAATAGACAATACATGTTTAAAATTAGAACACAAACAAAACAAATGTCTATTCGCACACATTACTCACACATACAACAGGTGACTTACTTAAGTTTTTCACCTATATGTGTGGTTGACGTATCAACTTAACTTCAAGAAATATAGGGTAACCAAACATTCATTGGACATTAGTGTTAACATTATCATTAAATTTAATTACCTAACTAAACAGTGATTTCATTGTATGAGATCACATCCATTGAAATCCGTTTTGGCTGTTTATCAATATTTTTCGACTCGTGATCACGGATTAAAAATCACCGTGTATGTCGTAGCGATTAATCTGTGCAGACCGATTTGTGCAGTTTTATCGATCGTGTGTGTGTGACAAATCGTAACGATAATCTGCAAAGCCGCGCAGGTAAATCGCTACGATAAATCGTTGTCGTGTCTACACACATTACATTACACATTACATTACATATACATTACGATTACAGACCGATCAACGTTAAAGATGGCGCCGGCAACTTGTCAGACTTCCCATACATTCAGATTTTAACGAACACCGCTTATGATTACAGTCGGTTTGGTGCAACCCGCCGTAGGACTCAAGATCTCAATAGCCGAGTGGTAAGGCACGAGACCAATCTGGAGGTCTTGGGTTCGAACCCAGTCTCGTACCTACCACTGGCGTTTTCATAAATACTTACAGATGGCAGTCGCTTTCGTAGAACTAGAGAAAGTAGACACGCCAAATTATGTACCAAAGTGGACTCCGGGCTCATTTAGGATACAACCGGCATAAACGTTGGGAGGATTGGATAACGAAGACTCATGTTCTTATCACACCAAAAAACTTTATCATGTAAATGGACTATTCGACTGTAAGCCGCCGACGCCCCAGTTTAAAACTACTTAGACTAGAAAACAACCAGGATCAAGGTGTCACGGAATTTCCATTTAGAAATCATTTGCTACAAAGTAATCGCGGATTCAGTCGCCCGTATCCTTAGCGAGGACTGTTTTTCGGTTAAACAAAGAAAAAAACTGCTTGGTTACTATTGCTGTCTGCCTCTTTTGAAAACTACATAATAATTAGTAGCCGTTTTTTCATCTGACATCAATTATTTATACAATAAAAGTATTAATCCTCACAATTGCTCAAAGATTAGCTGGAAGAGATCCCTTATAGGAATAAGTTCACCTTTGTACTTTGATCTAATTGTGTGACATGTATATTTTTAACCTGTTATTGTGTACAATAAAGTGCTTACATACATTAATACATACATACATTAATTCCCCGGACCAATTTGTCACGGAAATAATCTACATGTGTAAATAGCCGGTGCCTTCCGTCCGGCTCATACATAAATAATACATAATCCATACATACATAAACATCGCGTGACAAGCTAATTCGCTTTTAAAAGAAAGTGTACGTTGTCAGAACTGTAACTATCGCGTTTTTACAACTATCAATAAAATGGACGTTAGTTCAGTAAATAAGTCGACGAGTCGAGAGCATATTTAAATTCAAATATATTTTCCAAATAGCACAACTGACGCCGCGAAGCTAATCTACCCGCCTCTTTCTAATTTGCACAGTGCGAGTGAGACAGGAGTCGATGAGTCACGCGCGACGCGCCTAGATGAACTGGGCGGCATTAATTTCATTTATCTGGTACGGCAGTGCCCGCGCCAAGTCGAGCAAAACAGCGGCACGGCCGTACCTTCCTTTTCTCGAAGCAGTTCAGGCCATTTTCGACCCCTTATAACTTTGTTGTGGATAAAACTAGAAGCCCGAATTTTCTGTAACCAAGCAGGCTATTATAAACACGGTATATTTCAAATTTCATTCAATTTGAACCAGTGGTTTAAGAGTTATAACTATAGTCAAAGTTTCATTTTGTCACTGACTGACTCACTGACCGATCATCAAAAGTGTAAGGCACTTCTAGCAGACATAAAAGCTTCAAATGTAGAATACAATCAGTGTTTAGTGTATAAATCAAGGGAAAACTAAAATATTTTTGCAATTTCGGTCCAGTTTTCTAGATACACCAACTGCATAAATCCCATATAGGAAATATATAGGAATTACAGTTACATTTGCAGTGAATGGGACAAAAAATGAAAAAGCAAGAAAGGGACTGCATTCATAATTTGTATGTATCGATAAAAGAAGTGAGATCCCATAAAAACATTCCATGAAAAAAAGAGGCCAAGTCTCGAAACTCTTCCACCGTAAAAAGTTGTGAGATATTTAGTAGTACCAAGTCTCCGGCATTCTTATTATTTTTCATTTGCTAGCTAAATAAAGCTTTGAGACTTGGTAATTGGGAAATAGAACCGCGATCGTTAACTCGACAAATGAAGGGTATTTACAGTGTTTTTTTTTAATGGGACAGTATGGGGAAATCCGAATCTAAAGGAGATAGAGGAAAAGTGTCCCATAATAATCCTTATATGAAACAGAGCCGACCCGCGTCACAAAAAAATTGACCAACTTTATAATTTTTTAAGAACAACTCACGCTTGACCAAAAATTTTAACGAGCCAAATTTGTTTACATAAAAAAACACCTAATGTCTCCTTGGACACTTTTCCTCTATCTCCTTTAGATTCGGATTTCCCCATACTGTCCCATTAAAAAAAAAACACTGTATAAGTTTAACATGTGTCACGTCATGTTGTCTCTCTTTCTGTGGCACCGTAGCTCGCAAACGGATGAACAGATTTAAGTGCAGTTTCCTTTTGATCGAAAGTTTCGTCTGTCGTGGTGTTCTAGGCAATGTTCGTTGTTATAAAAGTGTTTAAAATGTATTGCATATTTATGATAAACTATTGTCTGATTGGTTAATGACTACACACTACATTCAATCTAATATCAAGATCGTCACACGAAAACTATAAAAACATGCCTTTCTATTGACAACTATAATTGACAGTTACACGCCACACTTTGCATACCCATATAACTATTAATAAGTCAATTAGTGTGTGACGGGCCTACGGAACTTTCGTCGCGCATGTACATATTTGATGGGCATAACGATAGTACTGGGGGAAACAAGCTGTTAGTTCCTAAGTGAACTAAATAGTTATTACTGGACTTTGTCAAGTTTGACTTCTTTTCATAGCACGATTGTTGCAAAAAACAGTTCGGACTGTCTTTTGATAAGCGGATATCGTGCCTACCTGGCCTGTGGAGGCTTGCAAAGACGCTACAAATCTCTAGAATTGCAAGGTCATTGTTGAATTTCCGACCTTTAAATACCACAGTCGAGGGTACTGACCCTATACTGATAAAGTCGAGGATAAATTGGGATGTACGCGAGACACTTTTTGCTAGTATACTGGAATTATAAAGCTGAGCCTCTAGAGACCGCTAGAAAAGCATACAATACGAAAAATAGTAGTAAACGTGATTGTTTTAAGCAGATAATTCTGCAGGTATATAATTGATTTAGTGAATAAAACCTCTATCAAAGCTTTAAAGCTTCCGCCAATCCCGATAAGCCATTATCCTATACGAATCTGTTCATCCATCGATCGACGATAACGCTTATTATCTCTGGTCACGGACAGAGTTGGCTACGCTTTCGCTGTATATTGTTTTTTTATATTTCGAATGCAAAGGGCTTTGATTTCCCAGCCAGTGACAGGTATGTCTAATTTGGTAACCAATTTATCTGTAGAAGTATATAAATCTTTAATTCCACAAAGAAACGCTCCACTCCAGTGCGTATAGGCTGCGGTCTGGACGCCAAAGGGTGGCGGAGCGACAAGAAGCAGTTCATACATTTTATAGAGTTCAATCTATGAACGCCCGCTCATCAAACCGTTGCCCGCTGGCGTTCCAACCACGGCCCAATATTGGGAACCTTGATACTTAAGGATTGCAAGCCTTCAGCTTGTAGCGTAGTAAACTGGTAGGAGCTAGGGGGGTCATTAAGGTCTCAACAGTAGCGAGGCACTGGGCACTTGCCCTAAGTAACTAGAAAGGGATAGGGCACAGCGAAATGTCGTCTCGCTCCTATTTGGAACAGCCTTACTAACTATCGTCTTAAGTATGTCTAGCTTACAGAAGACCCAACAACCATAATAACACTGTACCTACGTAATCATTCTTGTTTCGTATATAGAACTTAGATGACACTTATTTGTTACTAGCTTCCGCCCGCGACTTCGTCCGCGTGGACCCGGGATAAAAACTATCCTATATTTTAATCCAGGCTATAAACTATCTTCGTGCAAAATTTCATTCAAATCGGTTCAGCCGTTTAAGCGTGATTGAGTAACAAACATCCAAACATCTAAACTTTCGCATTTATAAAATTACTAGCTTCCGCCCGCGACTTCGTCTGCGTGGACCCGGGATAAAAACTATCCTATATTTTAAGTCAGGCTATAAACTATCTTCGTACAAAATTTCATCCAAATCGGTTAAGCCGCTTAAGCGTGATTGAGTAACAAACATCCAAACATCTGAGGTAGGATAGGATTTGTAATAGAAGTTGTTCGAGGAATCAACCATAAAGTCATATTACTTTTGTTTCATGAAATTCTAGTACAAAATAAATTCTAATATACTTTATAACACTATAATTACCTATTTGCTCTACATGTGCCTATTGCTGTCTCACCTCCAGGAATACAACCACAGTATACGTACACAGCCAGGCGGTGTTATTATGGCTGAGGTTTTCTGTAAGATACTTCCCTATAAGTTGGGCTGCTCACGCACGTTTCGCTGTCCCTACCTCTCTTCAAATAACTATGTAAATACTAATGAGACGTAATATTTATTACACACTTGATTGATATACAATGTCCTCTATTTCCGCATTTCTATTGATATTACCCTATTAAATAAAGCAATTTTCATTAGCTGTTCTAACAGGCCTATAAAATCCGTTTTCGGCTGTGTAACTGTAACGTAACTGCAATGCATTCGTGACCCTTTTTATATGTACTATAGCGTACCAAATTGCATACAAATCATTACATTTATAACGGTAGTAGGTTAGGGTTGTCAATTATAAAATAAATAATTAAAACGAAGTGGAATTCAAAATATGTTAGCAAAATCCCACCTACCGATTTCCCGTTGTGCCCCAAATGAGCCCGGGGTCCACTTTGACAGCTTAAAAAACCTCGCATAATTCGTTTCTTAAAAGCAACCCTGAGTATTAGTCATTAAGGGTGACTCTCACCTACTACTCACAGTACACGGCGCCGAGTTAAGCCCGAGTGCCGACTGCCGCTCGATGACCGAGTTTTTAAATATTTACCCATGCCGGCCATGACACGCCCTTACCTGTCAAAATCGAGCGTGAAACAGGATGTCAATAATTCACAGGAGAAATATGTGACTGTGAACACTTTATTTAGTCGGATTATAAATGTCCCGGCGTCGGGCCGGGCACGAACACGAAAACAGTCCTGTCTACTGTAAATCATTATTTATAGTCTGTTGGTTCTTATCATCATGATCATCAGAGGCCTTTAAGTCTATTACAGACCATACAAGCAGTGTCAAGAAGGGACAGCGACTTTCATGGCTGTGTAAGCCAATGCGGGACACACGACCGCAAGCCTGGCAGGTGTTTGGTTCACAAAGGTGGTAATAGTACATTACGTAACTAGAGCGGTGAATTCGTAAATGGCCCAGATCGCAGGTGTTTGTGGCCCGAACCGAAGGTGAGGGCCATAGATATGCAATCTGGGGCTTTACGAATTACCGCCCGTGGTGCGTACACAATTTTACGTATTCTCCTGGGTGTGACATTTGCCACTGCGCCCGTGGGCGGTAAATCTCACTTACCGCCGAGAGTGACGTAAATAAATACACTTTATAGAAAGTACGTACACCATAGTAATGTCAAGACGTTAATAAAACCATATTCCGTCAACAGACTAATCTATTTTAAGATACTAAAACATGATTAACTTACCCAGTGCATACAAAACGACAGATACAAACTCAAATAGTTTTTTTTACAGAAACATATTACCTAGTCCTCGGAGCAGTAAAATTTTGCGACAGCCCTAATATTCCTATCATATAGTACAGCCCCCCTATTCTGTAACTTGTTTTAAGCTCACCTCAACGCTCACCCACAAATATATCTTGACACCGCGATGCGTAGTAACCAAGCGTAGTACCAAGAGGTCTAGTATCGTGACGGGTGAACGGCGGGGTGAGCCGCATTAACGTTTAGCGAATAACAGCCCAGCTCCGCACTTGTTTGTTTACCCTGCAGCGAACCGGGACCACTGCCGTTACGTGCTACGCTAGAACAATATAATGCTATTATCTAGTTCACAAGAGTACCTGCGAACTATAGGGGAGAATGCGTTAGTACTTACACCGCTATAAGTGTATAGATGTTACATTAGTTAGGTTGTGTTGGGACAACTCGACTGTCATTCCCCAGAGAAAAAATCGGTCATCCCCCAATTGAAAGGGTATCTAAAGAGTCATGTCCGAAAGCATATTTTTCCGTTTTTGTTAATTCCGAAAACCATGTTCTGGTTGGTGGTTTTGATTTTTCAGGATACATACATACATACATTCACGCCTTTATGCCAAAAAGGGGTAGGCAGAGCACATGAAACGTATGTTCCAGCGCCACTTTTACCATACATGTGGGTATAAAAGATCGACAAAATGTGATATTGCAGTGATAGGTTGCTAGCCCATCGCCCACAACACACTTCAATTCTGGTCCCTTAGTCAACTTTTACGACACCCACGGGAAGAAAGGGGGTGGTGAAATTCTAACCCGACACCACACGGGTATATAATACTCATCTATTTTATATTCGAATAAATCTCAACTGTGTCTAGCAGAAAATGGCGGTCAGAATTTTGAATTTTCGGAATAATGCTGGATGAATTTGTGTGGTCCCCAAAAAAAGGCATTTAGATCTACCTACGTACGAAAGGTTATGCAATCGACCAACAGGTCAATTGATGGGTGGTCGTTTTTTGTGAAGAAAACCCTGCGAACGAAAGGTACCTAGTTATAAAAACTCCGCGGCTGCGCTCTCATGTGGATTGCGGAGTTCTCTTCATCAGAAGAGAGTTTTAAAAGTCCCCCAGCCAGCACGATCTACTCGAGGCGACTCTCCATACAAACTTAGTTTGATTCTCATTTTAAAACGGCGTACTTGTTTTGCTTTTTTTGTTTTTTTTTTTCCTGTTTGGCTTGCTGAGCGGCCAGTTATCTGATTGTGGATGACCTCACGCCCTATGGGCCACCCAGTGGGGAGAAAGAAACAGAAACAGAGAGTAGAGAATATAAGAAAAGGAGTACAGAAAGAATAGAGAAGAGAACACAAAATGTAAAAGTAAACAAAAGTGTACAAAATAAGCGATTAAAGACTAACGGCCGTATTCATAAACGTCCTACAAGCCTGTTTTAACTAAAATGGCGTTAAAATTCGTTTGTCCTTATCTGTCACTTAGGCATTTGTGTTCGTAAGAAAGGGACAAAGCACATTTTATTTAGCAGAGGCATTTAAAGTTTTATGAATAAGGGGGTTTGTATGTAAAACGATAACAAAAACCATAACGTTATCATGTCGCGTTAAAATGAACAACCAAACTGCGGTTAAATGAACTGTGAACTAAACTAAAACCCTACAAGACGCACACATGTACGATTAGACAAACTTGCTGAAACCGGCGGGCAACAGTAAGATGTTTTTTTAATTTTGGAAATCCTAGTCTGAGATCTGATATCCATGTGACAGTATAATAGACTTATCCTGACATAACTCTCGCTATTCACACAACCAGTGCAATTTCTCTTTTCCACAATGCAAAGTTCTCACGTCGGATGCGTGTGCGCAAGTGTGCATGTGTGCGTGTCACAATGCGGGTCAAGCACCTGCCCGCTCCAATTAGTGACGTCTTCATTGTTCCTGCCAGGTAGGGTTGCCAACTTTCAGTTGACATTATCACTTTTTTTCGATGATTATTATCACAAGAGCAGTCTTAAATGTGTCACGTCAAAGTATTGAAATCAGGATACTATTTGGAAAAAAAACTTCCTAAATTTACCTGTACAGGAAATTCAAGTCAGTAGTCTTTTTGTACTGAGAACAATCGATAGTTTTGGTAGAAACAGAAAAACACAGCCTAAACTATAGCGGATATTTTTCCAGCCAAAAACAGTGGCCAATTCCTTAACTTTTGGGATAAGTTCTTTTTCCAGTCTAAATATGACCAGCTAAACCATCATCGGATGAACAATAACTATGAGATTGTCATATCTTCACATTGTTGTTCACGATAATGGTGATGTGTCAGTGTTTTGTAAGAGCAAAGCGCTCGCAATTTTCCCGTCAGGTCAAACACCTGGACGCTCTAATTAGTGACGAGTTCATTATTGCCGGCAAGTAGGGTTGTCAAAACAGTAAAATCCACTTTTTAGTTAGTTAGACCTTCATTTCCCATTGTTAGAAGAGTTGTCAGTCGCCATTTATTTAATGTAGGCTCTTGGTATGTAGTATTTTCCGCGCAAACTGCTCCGTTCCGCTTCCGCGGCTGAACTGTCAGGGCCTTTGGTCTTGTTGACTGTGACTGTTGAATTACATTTCTTCATAAACTAAAAAATGGCTGTATGACAAATCTTTCTATAATATTAGTGAGTATTTATAATATGTTGTAATAATAATAATAGTATAATTTGTATCATTGTAGAACGTTGACATTTTGTAATTTATAAATATGACCTAATTAGAAAAATCAAATTAATTTGACATAGTAACTATTATAATTCATATTATTTTTGACATGTAATTTATTTTATTTTATTTATAAATGATTATGAATATGAGTAAACTTAAGAAAGGTTCCAATATTATACTTATATTGCTACCGTCCTGTTGGCATTCAGGGCGATTCTGCGAGGAACAATCCTTGTATTTAACCTCATTGATTTCCTAATGACTGACCTAAAAACGCTTCAGATAGATAGATGGACGTACAGACAGACGCCGATGTGATTAGGTATTCCCGTTTTGACAAATCTGTAACCAACACAAGAAAATATTATCATTGATTTGTCCAAATTACTTATTTAATACAGAATGAATACAAATAGTAGGTAATTATGTGTTAAAAAATACTTTAAATATAACTTTTATATCGTTGACAACCCTACTGCTAGAGTAAAGTGTAATGCACATTACATTAGTTCCATTTTGCGTAGGTAGCATTCGGTACGGTACAAGCACACAACGTCAAAGATATGTATACATATCGCCTTATTACAATGGAATAAAGTTCCAAATAAACATATTCTTGACGTCGACTGTTTTTGTTCGTCAAGCGTGAACCGTGACTCGGAACACATATTTCCTTTTGAGATCGTTAACTTGATTTTAATGACCTCATGAAACTTAAAATACGACTGAATAAATGTTGTTCCACGCCCCCTTAGCATTAAAAAAACACTCCCTTGCCCCCAAGTTGCATCGCATGCGACTCAGGGACTCCTGCGGCTGCGGCCCTCGAAATGAAAACGAAGTTCGTTCGGTTATCTCCGTCTCTGTCGCTCGAATCAGTAAGTGCGACAGAGAGACAGATGCATTAACAAAATTTTCGTTTCGCGGTAGGGTCTTCGTCTCGCTCGCACTGTGCAAATTAAGAAAGAGGAGGGTAGATCTTTTCTCGCGTTGCGTTGCAGCGGTAGTTGTGCTAGTCCCGTCTGATCTATTCTAATTTGTCCCAACGCCAGCATTGCCAATGAACACTGACATATGACAATGGCATAGAATTCACTGGTAACTGGGCGAATATTCAGCGTTTTTAAGGCGGTTTTTGTCGTCATTGTCGTAGACAGCAAATACTATTAAAAAGTAGTGATACAAGTATCAGAGTCTAATTTTGATGAAGATGTTAGTACTGTACCAGTACTGAATCTTTTTTGATTAAAGGTTCTGCGGTACGTTTTCCCTCTGATGAAATAATCTTGAGCCGACAATGACGTTAAAACCGAGCGGTTCAAACGCTCGGAGATACGCCAACTGCAGGATGGAAATAAATTGGAATAAACTTGTGAGTTTTTGAAATCCTTTTTAATTTGGACGTTAATTAATTAGGTGTTATTTTACGTAACATAATAAAGTAAGTCATGAACATAATCCGAGCGTCAGAGTTCAACTACACGAACTATGGTTTCTCGACCATCCCATGTCCCCATTGGCACACAAACCTCTCCAAGGTTTTGCCTAGATGGGCTTTATAATGATATTCTTCGTTTTTGTTTTAATCAATAAATTAAAAAAAACCATTAGGTTTCCATTAAGAAGGAACTTACTTTAAAATGACTTGGATTTTTACTACCAAATCGTTGATACGATGCCAACAAATAGTCGTTATTGCAGTAAAATAAAACCCAAAACCAGAAAAAAGATAAATAAAAAAGTTTTTAATCGAAATAGGCGTTTTTTTGCGGAATCCCATGAGAAGTTCCCACAATAATGTAGTACTCTCGCTCCTTAACGAAATATCAGAAAAATATTTATATAAATACGGAACCCTAAAAAGGACGGTGGTCTGAGGAGCGTCCTAATACTTTTTTTTCTTAAAAATCAACTAGTTTGCCCAACTTTTTCATTTGTAGAAAACAGTTGATTATACTGAAGAAAAGATATACCACCCGCATTTATTCCCAGGTCAATATATTCTTAACCTCGATATAACGCATTTCGTTAAGGGAATTACAACAATTGATCTATTAATTGGCTGGATTGGTTAAATCAGTTTAGTGAGTCAGCGGGTTTGGGCTATTGGCCCCTATACCATTTATGACGCCTTTCAATTAGGCCTCAGAAAGGACCTTGTTAAGTTACTATTGTGTTATGTTTATGTGTGAAGTAATGATTGAGGGTTTCTCAAACAATGACTTGATGATAGTGCAAGGATCGTTGCAAAAAAAAAATGAAACATTCTAACCGGGTATTCATAAAACCCCTGTTAATTGCCCTTCATATTAAACATCAATCAAACCTATTTTAATTAAAATGCCGTTAATATACGTTTTCTATATTCGTCGGTCTGGGAATTCTGTTTGCGAGACAGGTACCAAACACAAGTGGAGAAGGAAAATCAGAAAATTACCCTAATACCAAGGGACACAACTGGGAAGAAAGAGTAGACTTATTAAATATTCCTTTAGTACTTTCTTGTTCTATGCTTTCTTGTCGCCTCGGTGTTACATTATAGGGTTAGGATTCTGGTGGCAATTTAGCACAAGTAATGCGGTGGAGTCGCCATTGTATATTTTTTATTTGAATAAATGAATAATTTACAACATTTCTTGTGCTAAAGTGCCACGAGAATCCTGACCCTAATCATTATATCATTGTGCAGTACAAGTGAAATCAAACAAGAATTAATATTGACGTAATAAGTAATAAGAGAGGGTATTTCGAATAAATATTATATGGTATTACTAATACTAAAACTGAAGTATCAGTAGTATACTGAAACTTATTCCAATGAAACATTGTTCAAGACCTTGAATAGGTATAACATTAGGTATGCATTTCAACAATATATTATGTTTTTTATTGAATTTTTATGAATCTATTTACTTGTATGAAACCAATAAATTTGATTTTACATTATTTATTGGTTTATAAATCATTTATTCATTCATTCATTCAATCAAAAAATATATAACAACGACTCCATTGCTCTTTGTTCACCCCAATGCCACCAAACATGCCAACTCTATACATTCCATATTTTTCGGCGATAGTGACATTTGTCAAATCCATACTTAATATTATAAATGGGAAAGTGTATGTGTGTGTTTGTTTGTCCGTCTTTCACGGAAAAACGGAGCGACGAATTGACGTGTTTTTTTAAATGGAGATAGTTGAAGGGATGAAGAGTGAGATAGGCTACTTTTTGTCTCTTTCTAACCCCCCACTTCCCTAAAGTGGGGGTGAAAGTTTGTATGGAGCTACGATATAAACGACTTCCACGCGGACGGAGTCGCGGGCAGAAGCTAGTTGAATATGAAGACGAATGATGCTATAAATCAAGTAGGTATACTTACATGATTCATAGGATTATCCATCATGTGGTTACAAAAGAACAAGCAATTCTGTCTGAAAGAAGTTAAGGTTAAGGGGATAATATGGCAATACGGCAATGACACTTTATTTTCTCTCGGACGTCAAGATCGGTATTCACAAAGCTAGCTACCTCGCTACACACGGACTAGTATAAGCCTGACCTCCGATCTCGCATATATTTTAAAAACTTCAGTTTCAAGTTACAGTCGAGACGAGCTCATAACTTTTTGTGAATAGATATAACA
The DNA here is from genome assembly GCA_947049275.1 of Epinotia bilunana. Lineage (NCBI taxonomy): Eukaryota > Metazoa > Arthropoda > Insecta > Lepidoptera > Tortricidae > Epinotia > Epinotia bilunana. The sequence continues at coordinate 6,339,678 of OX346275.1, read as the reverse complement.
TTATCCGCCGTTGGCCACGGGCTTACTTATGGCTATACCTTATTTGTCAAACAATACGTTTTCAAATACATATCCTACATTTTTATCCGTCTCACTAACAACGAATGAGCTTGACGCAAAAAAAAATTACACAAAATAACACAAGTCAAAGTTCTTGTGGCATTTTTTTTCTTTCCAATACTTACATCGTTCATTCGCTTTTCCGGAAGTCTGTAATATTGGCAAAGTCATGAATTTTGGGCAATTTGGCTTCTGCGTAAATATGTTTATGAAAAAACACGCACTTATTGGTATTCGGCATGCCTACTCGCGAATACTGGGCAATTTAGATCGGCCGATAGAGAGGGCACGGTAAAGTGCGTGCTACTAGAAATGAAACACAACGTTGGCATTGCTGTTAAGCGAGTACAGTTCAGCATCATATAGTTAGTAGCAGCCAAAGTAGCCAAATATATCGGAACACGTCTTTATTATTATAGGAGTAAGGATGTGTTTATATTTGGCTACTTTGGCTGCTACTAACTATGTGACGCTGACTGTACCAACTGAGGGAGTGATTCTATGGAACCACAATTTTCATCATTACCATCAGCTTGTATATGTTCCCCGGCTATATACGTGCACAGTGGGCGTAGCATGGCTTGCCATTTTATCACTTGTCGTTGTGGTAAAGACGCCCATCACGCTCTGACAAGTATGCGAGTGCGAGAGTGACGGATGCCTTATCCACAACGATAAGTGATAAAATGGCAACCGTGCTACGCCCGCAGGCCTCTCTTGGATGAGAAGAAAACTCAATCCCACAGGCTTGCTAATTAAATTAATTTCTGTTAATAAGGGTGAGTTGGTTGATAGTGCAATATTATGGTGTCATTGGTTCAACTGGCCGGACGATGGGGTCCCAAGGGTACTTTAGGAATTTTGTATAAGTACTATTAATGCAACGAGAGTTAAAATCGTTACGATGAACAATTTAAAATCGCAAAGAATAACTACAACTTAGAAAATTTGAAAAATCGCCGACATTTTCATTTCAAAGTCCGATATGTCAAAAACGGCTGAACAGATTTTTATGAAACATGGCTAAGAACACTCGGAATAAAATTATCTATGACGAAAAAAAAACTAAACGAAAATCGGTTCATCCGTTTGGGAGCTACGATACTACAGACAGACACGTTAAACTTATAACACCCCTCTCTTTGCGTCGGGGGTTAAAAATACAAACGGCAATGAATGCTCTCAAAAGTGCGAGTATTCAACAAACTCCGCAGAATAATCATGCAGTGATGTAATACAATAAAGAGATAGCTAAATATGTTGCCTATAAGAAATTCTATGTGTAAAATGGCCAGACTTACGCTCATCATAGATACCAAAGAAAAATGGACGGTATGCTAATTTCTGGGAGTGAAACAGTATATGGTGAGGTTGGTCAATTGACCAAGTTTTAGTGTGCCACTTTCAGACCGCGTATAACTTATCTACCTCTTTGGAATTACATCATTGGAATCATGCGTATATTTGGTCCGAAGCAAACCTAACTTTGTAAAAAGGGCTGACGTAATTCCCGTGACACGCAAACCTGTCACGGCATTGCGCGATACAATGTAAATCGTCGGTAAAAGTGGCGTGATCACGCGGAATCGGATAAGTTGCGGAAAGGGGGGCAATGGTCACACATTGTATGCCGAGTTGATTCATTCGTTCAATTATTCTGTTTCCATGTACTGACAGTGTTTTGGAACCTGTGAGCAGGACAGGATATACCCTCTGCGGGTCGCGTCGCTTCTTGAAGAGGTCGCGGCTACTTGTCTATTTAAAGTTTAAATCAAGTAACAATCTTGAAGGAAAATTTAAAATATGAAATAAAGAAGAGCGGAGAGTAATAATATAATAATAATAATATTAAGGCGGTCGCGCATGATTTAGGTTGAAAAACACAGATTTATTATAATGGCACTTGTAAGAAATATGTGTAGGTACTTATAAATTTTCTGTTTGCATGACTGTGCGAAAGATAAATACCTAGTTGAGATGGACGTCGCACCCCTATTTGCAAAGAAAAATATCCAATGCGAGTACCGTTAGATATTTGCAGTTTTATAGCCAGCATTGATAGCGGAAAAGGTAAAAATATAAAAGATACGAAGACACAGTATGTATGTACAGATATGTATATTACTTATTTGTCTCACGACAAAATCGTATTCTGCTAGAGCTGATTCGAGTTTATTTCTGCCATTATCATAGCTAACTATAACTATATCTATACCAGTGTGTTCTGGGTCAAACAATCTTTCTCTCGTTTCAATGGTAACGGTTATTGTTATCTCAAACCGCGTATAAATCGCGTGTTAACTGCATATGGTCTAACTGCACCAGTTGCATAACTAACATATTACATCAAAGAAATGGCATTACTTAATCTAAGATCTTGGCATAAAACTCGATTCTCCGTTCCGATTGAACGAGATTGGATGCTGTATCGATTGTATGTTTGCTGATTCTTTGCGGGAATGTGAAGCATTCGGATTGTGTTTGGAAATCGAGATTAAACTACAGAAGCTGGGGTTTCAGTTGATGTTTTAACAGGTCGCGACATTGTTTTCTTTGATATCACAATAACCGTACTGGTATCTCCAATTTATTTATCTACTAGCTGGCCGCAGGGCTTCAACCACGTTTTGTAAAGAACGCAAGCAAGCCCGCGAAATAAAATATAGCATGACCATCGAGAAAGTCCATTCCACGCAGCTGAAAGAATTTTGAAATCGAATAAGTGGTTCTGTGGCGCTACCACGAACTTCGAAAGTCGAAGTTCGTAATACATGCATCCCTGTCACTCGAGTAAGGGAGTGCGATAGAGATGGAAATACCCGAACTTCGACTTTCGAAGTTCGTGGTAGCGCCGCTGTAGTTACCCAGTACATAAAAACGTATAAAGTTACAATCTCACAGACTTTTCTCTTTTCATATTAGTATAGATTAGCTGCCCGGCTTTGCCCGCGTATGAACAGCAGAGAGTTTTCCTCTTGAAACGTCTCAACTTTTCCTATGAACATGGGATAAAAATAAAAATAAAAATCCTTTTCATAATTTAAAAACAAAGACTGCGCTAGATATGGGCGCGGATGCTAGCTGTTACCGCATTAGCGCTTCCTGCGCGCCACGCATCCAAATCAACGTTCTCAATTTGAATTCAATTCGAATTTGGAATTGTCAATTTGACACTGGCCGATTGGCATTGAGCTAACGGGTACATTACATGTAAGGTAGGTACGTTTTACTTGGGTACCATTTTATAAATAAGATATAAGTACTTTTACCTGCTGCAAAATATCTTTTCTTTTGATATCATATTGTTCGTAACTCACAAGCAAAAACAAATGGTACTTACACTTTGAAGGGAATAGAATACAAAGTGTACCCATTTGCCTTGCTCTTTTAGTATTTCATTTCATTTAGTACCTACTTCGTTCATTTATATTTCATTGCAACTAGGGTCATTTCGCCGGTTAGCGACCACCTAATTTTATGTGCCGGTTGGCGACCACTTAGCTGAGTTGGTGAACTGAAAGGATATTTTCTCGGTTTTTTAGTAAGATTTCTATTCTAAAACAACAAAAAAATGCATGTACAACTAATTGTCTCCAAAGGGTCTGTAGAATTGATGTTATCTTCAATAGAAAAAACCTTCTCCTTCAGGTGGTCGCTAACCGAAGGTGGTCGCGTAACCAGCGTAATGACCGTTTGGGTCAGTCGATCGGAAAGAAAAAATCGTCGAAATTTTTTGGATCACTAGGAAATAAACAGTAACACACAACTCTTATAATCCAACCGGGATCAGAAAGAGATTTCAGGTGGCAATTTTGCCATATAAATACGTCAAAGTTTGTATGAGCTGACTGCTATTCGCTAGTAGATCTAATCGCGGTTTGATAATACCAACCGCAACTAGATCCAGAAAAACACTGATATCCGATAATTTATAGATTTTTTATAATCTTATGGCCAAATTAGGAATGGCACTGTCAGTCGTGCACAAATTTGCAGGTCATCGCCGCATAAGCATACAAAGCAGCAATATAAGCGTTGCCACGGAAAAACGCAACGCCGCTGCAATGCGTTATTCTTTTCTCTACTGTCCTACATTGAAGTGCCCTTACCGTACTCTCTCGCCCCACGGAAGCAACACAAAAACACCTCAACTTAGGTACATTGTGTCCCCCATTGTTCTGTCCCCGTTATAACTCGCAGAGATTTATTATAAAACTAAACAAGTAATGATCTAGAAATAACGACGTTAACAGTTAATAGCCGTGAAATTGGATTCGGCAGGTTCTATTCTGAGATTAAAAATGCGAGTCACCGTGCAGGTAGTATAACAAATATTATGCTTTAGGGATACTTGATATACTTGAGTCGTCTTTTGTATCATGACCGGTTTACATTATGATTAGTGATTAGTGCAAATGTGTACATAGGGCAAGTGAAGCCAGTAGAATTGTAGGTATAAAGGTGCGACCACACCGCTGCTCAAAATACGCTAACGCATCGTAATACGCAGCAAAATGTATGAAGAATACGTGACGCATATGACACGTCAACGCGTATACGCAGCGTTAAGCACCGGTCTGGTCGCTCCCTAACTCGCACCTAACTAATCAAAATGTATACAAGCCCACACGCTCGGTCAGATAGAACAAATACGTAGTAATGACGACTGTGTCGGTAGGAAAACATGAAGAAACCGGTCTAATGCCAAAATTAGTTCTAGTTTCCCCCAGGGTTGGAACGTCAAGTGCAATTTCGTAAAAGTATTGCCTACGCCAAGTTTTGCGATTAGGTGGCAAAGCGGACTCCGGGCTTCTTTAGGGTACTACCGGGAAAAACGCTAGGGAGGATCTAGAATGATGACGTGGTAACGTCGACGACTGACGTTTTTGCTGAACGACCAGCAACATATGTGATTGGGGACAAACTCCATGTGGCCTTAAGGGCCGCCATAGACAGAACCACGACTAATGAGTCACTGCGACACCAATCTTCCATTGTTCTACAAAATATCTATACGCAGTCTATTGTTATTGACATAATTAAGACGCATGTGTGGATATTTTTGAAAGCTTGTCTCTATAGATATTGGAGAACTCGACTGTAGGTACAAGTGCACGCATAAGTGGACGAATCACCTTTTTTCAGTCACTAGCCTGGGTCACTTTTAGAAACTGTAATTTTATGGTTAAGTCCACCAACTGTGGGAGTTGCTTGTCATTTTCAACCCCCTTTCTATGGACCGGGCGAATCTCCGAGCGTTTGAACCGCTCGGTTTTAACGTCATTGTCGGCTCAAGATTATTTCATCAGAGGTAAAACGTATCGCAGAACCTTTAATCAAAAAAGATTCAGTACTGTTATTAGCTAACATCTTCATCAAAAGTAGAATCTGATACTCGTACCTTTTAATAGTATTTGCTGTCTACGACAATGACGAAAAAAAAACGCCTTAAAAACGCTGAATATTCGCCCGACCATCTAAGCATGTTAGTCCATGCTTATAATTTGTTTTCTAAGAATCTCTGTCATATTGTCACCTGGCGAACGGGACAGAAATAAGAAGTATCTAGTTGTGAAGAAGACATTCGTTGCGTTCTGTCGAGTATGGGAGTGCGAGTGACGGGTGTCTCATCCGCAACCATAAATAATAAAATATTATAAATACCTTACGCCCACTGCAGTTACAAAGTTGAAATATCTATATTGCTAAATAAACAAAGAAGAGATTACTTTCTTTGTGAAATCCATCATTGCATCGCAATAGTAATGTGGGCGATATGACCAGACCATCAGTGGCGTGGCGTGGGCTGCCCGTCGGCCTTGTTACATGGATGCAAGTCGATTAGCCCTTTGACATTACTATAAACCTTGGTAATAACTATTTACACTAGGTTAGTAGTTGCAAAATCTGCTCAATTTTAAGAGGAATAACTGGGCTGTTATTCGCTACGCGCTAATGCGGCTCACCCCGCCGGTCACCCGTCACGAAACTAGACCTCTACCTACGCTTAGTTACTACGCATCGCGGTTTCAAGATATATTTGTGAGTGAGCGTTGAGGTGAGCTTAAAACAAGTGACAGAATAGGGGGGCTGAAATCTACCTTTAACGTGTATTAACGACGTACTCTCTCGGGTTCTAAAGAGCCCTTGAGGACTAATTGTTACCTGAATTTTGATTAATTTTAACTAGACTATTGGGGTCCATGCCGCAGGCGGACCTTTTGGATGGTGCATTCTCTTTATAGTTTTGTTTTAGTATGTGTGTTACTTTCTTTCTTTGTTAGTTTATTTTAAAATTGTGTTTTTTTTTTCATAATATGTTTGTATTTCTTTCATATAAATATTGTACGTTAGATTAATAAACACTTAGACTAGCTACTTCACGAACATTTGGCAGATAAATATAATGAGTAATTCCACCTAAGTTATTATTATTGTGAGCTTTACAGGAGTTATTTCTCTTACTTTATTCAGGTTCAAGTTGTTTGGAAAATGAATTTAAAAATGAAATGGCGCATATTATGAAAGCTCCTATTATACTAGAGGCTTTATGAGCTTTAGAAACCGTGAGCTTCTTTTTTTTCTGAATTTTGAAGAACCGAATATTCAAAAGAAATCTATGTAATCGGGACGTCCGGATATACAAACGATTTTCGGCCCAAGCATAGAACTTCGCTCGTTCGATAAAGCGGTCAAAAGTGTCCAACATTGCCTGTCCACCATTCCTGAAAGTATTTATTTACAGCCAGCTTCCATTACCTACCTTTATTTTTAAGTTATTATGATAGGTATTAGCTTACTTCGTACATTTTTATCTGCAAATTATATTCTGCATGACATTAAATTGTAATGGTATGCGAAACATGCTCGTCGCCTTTCTTTTAGCGTTAAAAAGAAAGGCGACCATCCTTAATTGCCACATACGCGCTTCACAACCTGGCTAACCTCACCTCTCCTACTTTAACTTGATCCCCAAATTCATAACTATATGTAATCGGAGGCCAGACTTGCTGGTCCTCCTGAAGCGTTGTTGAGCTCCATGTATTTAAACAAAATGGCGTGGTTACGCGTCGCGAAATCCAGTGATACACAACGGAAAACAACGTTATCGGGCATCTCGCAAACCAGTTCGCGAGATAACAGTGTACAGAGTAACTTAACATGACACAACACAATACATCAAGCGGTTATATGTACCTACAAATCCTATTTCGTTTCCGACTAGATCTTATTCACCCAAATCACCCAATACACACCCGATGCTTGCACTGCAATAGAACTGCTATGTCACTGCATAGTGTAAAACAAAGTCGCTTCCCGCTGTCTGTCCCTATATGTATGCTTAGATCTTTAAAACTACGCAACGGATTTTGATGCGGTTTTTTTTTATAGATAGTAAGTAATTCAAGAGGAAGGTTTAGCGCTAGTATTATATATACCTACGTCAGAATGCATTCATCAGAACTGCACGCCGACTGCAAGCGAACTGCGCAGTCGGTTTGCAGTTTGCTGCATTCAAACTGCACATTTGCAGCCAGAAAGCAGTCGAAATGCAGTCCGTGTGTAACGGCCCTATGGTCTATCGGAGGGAAAAATCGGGATAGCTACTATTTTGTTTTTGATGAAGTCAATTCGGGCGGCGCAGGACCGGTCGTAGTGGCACTATTTAGGGGAAGCCTATACGATGATGATATGATGATGATGATAGTAGTAGCACAGTATAGGAACCGTAGATAAACTTCGAACAAAGGTACATCGCACGGCTGCACACATGCGCGCGTGTTCCGTACGCACACACACATAGCCTTCGGGAATGATGGAGAATGCTTCAATCGGGGCCGCGCCGTTGCGGTGTTCGCTCGTTCTCACTCGCTACCTCAAAGGAAGCCGCCTCGTAGGTATGAAGACAGCGAGCCGCCAGTGCCACGATATCAAAAGGAGCCGAATAGGCTTGTAACTAAGCACCTACCAACCTAGTGCAGTTTAGCAACTATTATACTTACTAGGGAATATTTTAGGCATAGTATAGTGGTATTAAAATATTCCATGAAGTGGGAAACTAAAAACACATACCCAACTATCTATAATATTATTAATTTGTGTATACATTATTGTCTATTAAACTGTAACAGAAATACTTTGCATACTTAAAAGCAAAATTAGTATTATAAGTAGGTATGCCAAGCCACAAACTTGACACAGCCCTGCGCATCAAGCGAAGGTAGGTAACGAACGCTCCTAAACGGCCTCAGATTACCTACTGTATTATTCTTCTATACTGTGGTAGTAGTCAATCATGTTGCTAAGGGTTTTCGTCGATCCTTGCTTTTGCGGCGAACGAATATTATAGTTTTATTTAACCTCGTGAAAATTTTTGACCGCACTGCTAGATCTTCGAATTCAGCTGGGTCAGCATTTGAGTTACGATGCCACAAATAAAGATATCATAAGTCAAACGTATAACATAACACCTCGCAGTTTACTCATAAGTACAATCAGTAACCGATAGTTTACATTTGATCACAGATGTATATTAACTATTGACAACTTGCGCCCTGTGTCATATTATCTACTGTGGCATCGACATAATTTCGAATGTTTACAAACATTACATATTGTCGCCCGACTGGTTTTGTAATCAGTTACACATAGTCATAGCCAATCAACAAACAACTATTAACCTAAACACTTAGCTCACAAAACTGAAAATAGCTTGCACGTCATTTATCAACTTGTCACATATGTACAAGCGAAAACGAACCCTAAAAACGTTGGGTAGAGTTGTTATTCTTTTGGATAATTGTTCTTTGATATGTCATGTGATTATGAACTGTAGTGGGTTAATTATACGTTTCATATTTGTTTGACGCAAATGAGAGGAAAGTTGATTAAGATTGTGTGAATTGCTAGAATTGATTGCTGACATAACGATGTATTTAAGCGAAAGTATGTGAATTGGATTTTTTCACACTAAAAATGGGTTCGCATTGTAATTTTTGGAAACTTTTTTTACTGTGTACTGTGTCATTGTCCGCTGCTTTTTAGTCTTAATTTACGTACGTAAAAACCCGTGTAGGCAAATTGTAGAAGTTTCACGTTATGATAATTTCAGATTAAGCGAATATGTATGTCGATTGCAGAATGTCAGTCAAATGTGTCTACTGACAGATGGCTTACGCAGTAGTTCCTTTGGACAGTATCTATTGCAAATAAAATAAACCTATGAATTGCGAAGATTTAATGCGGTTGATCTGAAAAGACATTGGGCACCTACCAGTTTGTATAGAAATTTTTAGTTTCAAATTCCACCACCATCCATTTTTGATATTTGCGTCAATAACGGTGATTATGGAACATTACAATCAGATTAAAATCAACATCAGCTCTGTTGGAGGATGGGGACGGGGCCCATACAAATCTGCCCATCGTCCTTTCATTGAATTCGTAATGCAGAAAATCAAATAAAAACATACCTTGTCGTAGCGGCTGGTCCACGCCTCAGGGGACCCCAGTGCTGGCGCGTACCTTTCACAAAGGATCGCCCTTGCGGTCCAAAGGGGAAATGCCGCCAGCGTCATGGGGTCCATGCCGCAGACAGAACTTTTGGACGGACAATTTTTTTTGTAATTTGTTTTAATTTTTTCGTCAATAAATTAATTAATTAAAAATCAAACTGTTCAAACAGTTCTGCTGGGAAATGTATTAGATTATGTTTCCTTTCCCTTTTTTAGTAATTAAAAAAAAAAACTGTCGATTAGACTTTTTATTCCCATTACGACCACTTACGAGTTTAACAAACACGTTCGTCAAGAGAAATGTTTAAAACAGCATCATGTTCAAAAAAGGTCTAGTGTATATTTCATTTCAAAACAAGTCAAGCCACACGACACCATGTAATTAGCCGTAATTTCACACCTATATCAAATGTCACAATTAATTAGGTAATGAACGTTGGTACCTACGAATGGGTGTGAATAGGGCAAGGCGCGGCTTACCCTGAATATTATGAATATGGATGAGTTTTTTTCAATGGGAATATATTTAACTGACTTTAAATCAATTCAATTCAATTCTTTATTCATAAACAATGTACATTGTATTTGAAATAGGTACTTATAAATGTATAGTAAATATAGGTATAATAAATAGGTAATCATTTCAGTATAAGGAAAATATTATATTTATGAATGTTATGATATTTTATTTTTACTATACGTTACTTAATCGCGAGTGTATAGGTAAAAAACTTCTTGTATGTAGTGGTGCCGTATTCGAATAGACATTCCATATTTAAATTGTCTAACGCAAAGATAACAAATGCCTATTCGAACACTTATTTATGTTTTTAGGGTTCCGTAGTCAACAAGAAACCGTCCGTCTGCGGCGTAGCTCAGTAACCCTTACTACTAGAAAATTGTAATTCGGCATGGGTATATAAATCAATTATACCGACAAAACAATAAAATAAGTCAGGCAAGTGTATTAATATACGTACCTACATAAGGACATAAATATCCGTACATGACTCTATTGTCAAAGTCATAAAGGCGACTTTGACAATAGAGTATCAAGCACTGTAGTAAGGTACGTATATTATTACCCCTGACGTACACATATGACGAAAGAAAAGTAATAAAAGAATATTTTAAACCTCATAAGGTTAAAATCATAACAATTGTATTTAAAACTTCATACAACAACTCCAAATACATATACAAAAATATGGCTTGTAAAGGGTTTCGAACCCGCGACCTCAAGTTTCACAGTCAACCCGCAAAGCCACTCGACCAAAGCTAGTTTAAGATTCCTCGCGAGATGGCGCTGGTTGTAAGATAGACCGCGCTATCGTTTGTTTCCCGTAGCTTCTAGGAGTCGTTCGACCATAAACATCTAAGTTTGATTGACGTCTGTGTTTCCAAGAAACAAGATTTTTCAAGAACGGGTGTTGGGCTGGCCAAATGTCCGACCAACACCTTCAGAAAGTTATATACAGGTAGAAAATCAAAATAATATAGTGCAGTAAAGTTGAATTAAAAGTATGAACACGGACAAGGTGATCAAAAATATGTGAACACGGTATTTACTTACGTATATTTCGACTACTTAAATTAAAATGTCTTTAATTGACATGAATTATTGTTTGGTTACTGAACTGAGTATTTTAATGCAGGGAAGTGTGTTTTTTTTTAAATGTTTCATTGTTTATTCATTTGTGTTAATGCATTACTAATGAATGTAAAAATTAAGTGTTTTATTTTACTCGATTTAATAATTATTGCGTAACCGGATTGTTGAATTCAGTACCTTCAAATAGATACGTTTTTTTATATTAAAGTAATTTTAATGCGAAATTAGTTGCAGAAAACAATCTTACATATCTACAATATACAAATCGACCGATTCCCACTCAAATAGTTTTTAGGTAATCTTATTTTATTTGGTTGTTTTACTTGGGTTATTCATCATCATTTCAAATTAATTTAAGTCTTTGTTAATATTTTTTTTACATCTTATGATTACATATAGGTAACAGATTTTATGTATCAGTATATATTTAATACTTACCACAATGAACAATTAGATAACTAATGAGTAAAATGAACATAATACTCAAATAATAAATATGAATGATCAGTTCATCACTGGTCCGATGGCCTTGGTGTGAATATTACAGACACATTATTTGTTATTGGTCTATTGTGTATAACCACTTTAGGAGGCTTATGTCAGCTGATGATGCGCACCTTAGTATTTGGTACATAATATATGTATTAATAATATCTTATCAGATCCAGCAGTTGCCAAACCGTTTTTTTAGGGTAACAACAACAGGTTTACTTTTTACAAACAAATTAAGGCTGTGCATTGGAAATTATCGCGTGCTTTGAAACGCCGTTCTGACTAGATTAAGAAACAATAAGGTCTGATTTTTAGATATATGATTCTTTATCTGATTTTATCGATACATGATTGCTTATTCCTCGATAGAAAAGTTCCAAAGTTGGGGCTGTATTTTCCTTTTTTTACCCAGCCTACTCAAACGATACATTATTTTACGACACAATCAAGTTAATAGTATAGTATTTTATCTCATCTAAAATCTCACTTTATGAAATTTAAATAAAACGTCTAAGTTAGGTATTTATCGAAATTTGTCCCAAAAAGCCATTCCCGAAGAGTGTTACACCTCTTTTCCTCGTGCACGCAAGGCATCAGCGTGTCTCTGTCTAGGGGGCGTGTTCGACTCAAGTCAAGGCATCGCCTTAATACGAAAATCAGAACTCAATCTGAGGTCCGCAGCGTCAAGAAGTAGGACATGTCCATACAGTTATAGTTATCCACATCCTGATTATCAGTGGGATAAGTTTCTAATTAATGTACTAGAACAAGCTCTTATTCCTTCATTTCTCTTTCCAGACAAGTGGGCCGCAACCTCATCATTGCCGGCGGAACCCGCACCATCGACGCCACGGGCAAGCTGGTCATGCCCGGGGGCATTGACCCGCACACCCACTTCGAGCTGGAGATGATGGGCGCCAAGACTGCGGACGACTTCTACAAGGGCACCCGCGCTGCGATAGCCGGCGGGACTACTACTGTCAGTGAGTATCGGCTAGAGTACCCGGCATCGACCCGCACACACACTCCGAGCTGGAGATGATGGGCGCGAAGACTGCGGACGACTTCTACAAGGGCACCCGCGCTGCGATAGCCGGCGGGACTACTACTGTCAGTGAGTATCGGCTAGAGTACCCGGCATCGACCCGCACACACACTCCGAGCTGGAGATGAAGGGCGCCAGGAATGCAAACTTCTACAAGGGCACCCGCTGCCGTCGCCGGCTGGGCTACTACCGTCAGTGAGTATCGGCTAGTGTACCCATGCAGCGGGACCTGCACACCCACTGAGCTGGAGACAGGTGCCAAAACTGCGGACGACTTATATATGAGCACCTGCGCTGCTGGTACTCACTACACTACTACCGCCAGTGAGTACCAGTCACCTGGCGCCACACGTCGCTGAAGGTGGGTGCCAAAACTGCGACTTCCACAAAGGTACCAGCTGCTGGTAGAAGGTGGTACCACTACCGCCGATTAATAAACCGCTAGAGTAAACCACCCACCCAAACATAGCAGGCATTTAGCAGGATTGGAGCCGCACCTTTCGTCTTAGGCACGGCGCTCATCCTCACGCCTTTGAACAGAAATGGTCCCGGTTTCAGGGGAATTTTGTTTCGACTATAATTATGCTCTGGCTATCAGGCAGGCCGTATAGGTTTACCACCGATATATTGCAAAGGAAACCCCTATTGTCTGAACTGAAATAAGCAATCAGCAAATAGTTTCCAATGTTTAGCCTCTTACGAAATTCCGTACAAAACGTTACCAACACACAACACAATGCATTATTTTCTTTTCCAGTCGACTTTGTGCTCCCTGAAAAGGGCCAATCGCTGATCGAGGCATACAACAATTGGAGGCAGAAGGCCGACGGCAAGGTTAGTCTTTATGTTTATAAATAACTTATTGTGCATTCGGCTTTCAATAAAACAGCTGAATATAGGAATCCATTCAATTGTTTATTTTGCTTTCCATTTGTTGAACATGCTTTTTGTTGATGTTTGTGTTCAGTGTAAAAGCGGCATTATAAAAACATTGAATAAGTAATGCCTAATCTATTAATTTCATTATGTAATTGGGTGATTGTCGAGTCCTTGTAGAAGCTATTTAGAGCAAAGCGACAGCAGAATGTTTTATCAGCCCACGTTATTATGTTTTAGAAGCATTTTCAGGACTTGGCAAATAAGTACATAAATACCGCGTGTAAACCGAGGGTTAATAGTTTCTCAATTTATCGTAATAAATTGTAGTACAAGCTACGGACACCTAAGCTTTGGTATTCTCAGTGGTTTTAATGGCAGCCATGATTTATATAGCGAAGAAATTAAATCCAGTAATTGCACCTAAGTTCCTGAACAGGGTTCGATTGGATCCTGATAATAACGCCTGATAATCGCTTTGATAATAACTCTTCATTCGCAAATTCGTGCGCGTTATTTGCCTCGCTACTTCATGAAACATGCGATGAAACACTCATGTCGGAGTACCGTCGCTAATGTAATGACCGTTCACAGTTCACGCATTCTTCACTCATTGAACATGAATTACGGTTTTCGAATTCTAAACGAACTTTTCAGTAATTTTTTCGCGTCTTTCTTCACTATACGTCATTCTCTTAAGTTTTGGTATTATAAAAAAATAAAATCCCACACCAGTGATGAGTAATAAAATTACTCGACCAATATCCGATAATTATCACAAAGTATAATCTTGATAATGAACACGCTGACGACCGCTTTAGCCTAGTTGTTAGTGACCCTGCCTACGAATCAAGAAGTCCTAGGTTCGAATCCCGGTAAGGGCATTTATTTGTGTGATGAGCACGAATATTTGTTCCTGAGTCATGGATGTTTTCCATGTATTTAGGTATTTATTTATCTATATAAGTATGTTTATCGTTGTCTAGTACCCATAGTACAAGCTTTGTTTAGTTTGAGACTAGGTCGATTTGTGTATAATTGTCCCGCCTAATATTTATTATTATTATTATTTATATTACATATAGAACAGCACCTGCCATAATTTTTGACGTAACACCTACTTAAAAATTCAAAAATCACCATCCGGCAAGCCGGCTCAGTTCTCTTAAAGCAACTCTACTTTATGCCAGGTGTGCTGCGACTACGGTCTCCACGTCGGCGTGACCTGGTGGTCGCCATCCGTTCGCAAAGAGATGGAGAAGCTCACCTCCGAAGAATACGGCATCAACTCCTTCAAGATGTTCATGGCGTATAAAGACGCCTGGATGCTGGACGACTACCATCTCATGTGCGCTATCGAGGCGTGCGCTGAACTGAAGGCTTTGCCACAAGTAAGTTTAACCAGGCCTGTCCCACCGGCCACTTCGGCAGAACTCGTGATGACCGTAACTAAATGAAGGAATAGAATAGAATATAAATGTTTATGACGTGTCACATTACAGCTTACAGATGGCGAAAACAATAAAGGTATACATGTGACGTCCTGCAAGGGCACTGCAAACATATGAGTACGGAGAGTAAGGAGTATTTGCTATGCGATTTCTTATTTGTCTGTAATATAGATGGCGCTCTCACATCCCGGGAGGATCCCTTGAGATAAGGAAAATTAAGTCTAAAGAATACGACGTCAATTCCTTCAAGATCATGGCGTATAAAGACGCCTGGGTGTGGATGATTATGATCTGATGAGCGTTATCGATGCGTGCGTTCTATATCAGGGAAGTGTTGGTCCAACTACGGCCATGTAATTCGGTAGATGACGCTCGCAGTTTTATAGGAGGTCACGGTTTTGTCTCAAGTAATAGTCAACGCATTCAATGAACAAGCGCCCAACTAATGATAAAGACGACGCTGACGTTGTTTTGGATTTCTCAATTTGCTTTTATGATACTTATTATTGTTTAATTGGTAATATGGTTTTTAGTTTCGTAACATAACGTAACATATAATTGAACTGTAATTTTGTTGGTCGCAGGTGCACGCAGAGAACGGGCACATCATAGCGCGCAACACCGAGAAGCTGCTGGCGGCCGGCGTCACGGGCCCCGCGGGCCACGAGCGCGCCCGGGACGAGGAGGTGGAGGGGGAGGCGGTCAACCGCGCCTGCGTCATCGCCAACCAGGTAACACTAGTACACGGAAAAAAAAAAGCCGAGAAATCAGAAACCCTAATTCCAGCTGTCCAGCCATCGCATATTGTGACGTCACACACTGTTTGTAGATTGTGACGTCACTAATAGACGGCAACGTGCTGCACCCCGTCGTGATCGGCGCCGCCGTCGACGCGTGACGCGGCAGCCTCGCATATTGTGACGTCATTCACTGTTTGTAGATTGTGACGTCACTAATAGACGGCAACGTGCCGCGCCCCGTCGTGTTCGGCGCCGCCGTCGACGCGTGACGAGGCAGCCTCGCATATTGTGACGTCACACACTGTTTGCGTTTTCTCTCTCTAACAAGCAATATTAAAACAACCGGCTTCGTAATTCTTTGATATCTGAATGGGATTTTCGTCACTAGGCATATTTATTGGCCTTCTTTCTTTTGGAGTAAAAATATTTTTCGAGTCTACACCCCTATTAGAGTATCTAACCAAGTTGGCATTCGCAGGCCAACTCGCCGCTGTACGTCGTGCACATGATGTCGAAGAGCGCGATCCGCGCGCTGCAGCAGGCGCGCGCGCGCCAGCGCCGGCCGCTCTACGGGGAGACGCTCGCCGCCACCGTCGGCACGGACGGTCAGTCTCGACTTGAGAGCATACTTACATTCGCAGGCCAACTCGCCGCTGTACGTCGTGCACATGATGTCGAAGAGCGCGATCCGCGCGCTGCAGCAGGCGCGCGCGCGCCAGCGCCGGCCGCTCTACGGGGAGACGCTCGCCGCCACCGTCGGCACGGACGGTCAGTCTCGACTTGAGAGCATACTTACATTCGCAGGCCAACTCGCCGCTGTACGTCGTGCACATGATGTCGAAGAGCGCGATCCGCGCGCTGCAGCAGGCGCGCGCGCGCCAGCGCCGGCCGCTCTACGGGGAGACGCTCGCCGCCACCGTCGGCACGGACGGTCAGTCTCGACTTGAGAGCATACTTACATTCGCAGGCCAACTCGCCGCTGTACGTCGTGCACATGATGTCGAAGAGCGCGATCCGCGCGCTGCAGCAGGCGCGCGCGCGCCAGCGCCGGCCGCTCTACGGGGAGACGCTCGCCGCCACCGTCGGCACGGACGGTCAGTCTCGACTTGAGAGCATACTTACATTCGCAGGCCAACTCGCCGCTGTACGTCGTGCACATGATGTCGAAGAGCGCGATCCGCGCGCTGCAGCAGGCGCGCGCGCGCCAGCGCCGGCCGCTCTACGGGGAGACGCTCGCCGCCACCGTCGGCACGGACGGTCAGTCTCGACTTGAGAGCATACTTACATTCGCAGGCCAACTCGCCGCTGTACGTCGTGCACATGATGTCGAAGAGCGCGATCCGCGCGCTGCAGCAGGCGCGCGCGCGCCAGCGCCGGCCGCTCTACGGGGAGACGCTCGCCGCCACCGTCGGCACGGACGGTCAGTCTCGACTTGAGAGCATACTTACATTCGCAGGCCAACTCGCCGCTGTACGTCGTGCACATGATGTCGAAGAGCGCGATCCGCGCGCTGCAGCAGGCGCGCGCGCGCCAGCGCCGGCCGCTCTACGGGGAGACGCTCGCCGCCACCGTCGGCACGGACGGTCAGTCTCGACTTGAGAGCATACTTACATTCGCAGGCCAACTCGCCGCTGTACGTCGTGCACATGATGTCGAAGAGCGCGATCCGCGCGCTGCAGCAGGCGCGCGCGCGCCAGCGCCGGCCGCTCTACGGGGAGACGCTCGCCGCCACCGTCGGCACGGACGGTCAGTCTCGACTTGAGAGCATACTTACATTCGCAGGCCAACTCGCCGCTGTACGTCGTGCACATGATGTCGAAGAGCGCGATCCGCGCGCTGCAGCAGGCGCGCGCGCGCCAGCGCCGGCCGCTCTACGGGGAGACGCTCGCCGCCACCGTCGGCACGGACGGTCAGTCTCGACTTGAGAGCATACTTACATTCGCAGGCCAACTCGCCGCTGTACGTCGTGCACATGATGTCGAAGAGCGCGATCCGCGCGCTGCAGCAGGCGCGCGCGCGCCAGCGCCGGCCGCTCTACGGGGAGACGCTCGCCGCAACCGTCGGCACGGACGGTCAGTCTCGACTCGAGAGCATACTTACATTCGCAGGCCAACTCGCCGCTGTACGTCGTGCACATGATGTCGAAGAGCGCGATCCGCGCGCTGCAGCAGGCGCGCGCGCGCCAGCGCCGGCCGCTCTACGGGGAGACGCTCGCCGCCACCGTCGGCACGGACGGTCAGTCTCGACTTGAGAGCATACTTACATTCGCAGGCCAACTCGCCGCTGTACGTCGTGCACATGATGTCGAAGAGCGCGATCCGCGCGCTGCAGCAGGCGCGCGCGCGCCAGCGCCGGCCGCTCTACGGGGAGACGCTCGCCGCCACCGTCGGCACGGACGGTCAGTCTCGACTTGAGAGCATACTTACATTCGCAGGCCAACTCGCCGCTGTACGTCGTGCACATGATGTCGAAGAGCGCGATCCGCGCGCTGCAGCAGGCGCGCGCGCGCCAGCGCCGGCCGCTCTACGGGGAGACGCTCGCCGCCACCGTCGGCACGGACGGTCAGTCTCGACTTGAGAGCATACTTACATTCGCAGGCCAACTCGCCGCTGTACGTCGTGCACATGATGTCGAAGAGCGCGATCCGCGCGCTGCAGCAGGCGCGCGCGCGCCAGCGCCGGCCGCTCTACGGGGAGACGCTCGCCGCCACCGTCGGCACGGACGGTCAGTCTCGACTTGAGAGCATACTTACATTCGCAGGCCAACTCGCCGCTGTACGTCGTGCACATGATGTCGAAGAGCGCGATCCGCGCGCTGCAGCAGGCGCGCGCGCGCCAGCGCCGGCCGCTCTACGGGGAGACGCTCGCCGCCACCGTCGGCACGGACGGTCAGTCTCGACTTGAGAGCATACTTACATTCGCAGGCCAACTCGCCGCTGTACGTCGTGCACATGATGTCGAAGAGCGCGATCCGCGCGCTGCAGCAGGCGCGCGCGCGCCAGCGCCGGCCGCTCTACGGGGAGACGCTCGCCGCCACCGTCGGCACGGACGGTCAGTCTCGACTTGAGAGCATACTTACATTCGCAGGCCAACTCGCCGCTGTACGTCGTGCACATGATGTCGAAGAGCGCGATCCGCGCGCTGCAGCAGGCGCGCGCGCGCCAGCGCCGGCCGCTCTACGGGGAGACGCTCGCCGCCACCGTCGGCACGGACGGTCAGTCTCGACTTGAGAGCATACTTACATTCGCAGGCCAACTCGCCGCTGTACGTCGTGCACATGATGTCGAAGAGCGCGATCCGCGCGCTGCAGCAGGCGCGCGCGCGCCAGCGCCGGCCGCTCTACGGGGAGACGCTCGCCGCCACCGTCGGCACGGACGGTCAGTCTCGACTTGAGAGCATACTTACATTCGCAGGCCAACTCGCCGCTGTACGTCGTGCACATGATGTCGAAGAGCGCGATCCGCGCGCTGCAGCAGGCGCGCGCGCGCCAGCGCCGGCCGCTCTACGGGGAGACGCTCGCCGCCACCGTCGGCACGGACGGTCAGTCTCGACTTGAGAGCATACTTACATTCGCAGGCCAACTCGCCGCTGTACGTCGTGCACATGATGTCGAAGAGCGCGATCCGCGCGCTGCAGCAGGCGCGCGCGCGCCAGCGCCGGCCGCTCTACGGGGAGACGCTCGCCGCCACCGTCGGCACGGACGGTCAGTCTCGACTTGAGAGCATACTTACATTCGCAGGCCAACTCGCCGCTGTACGTCGTGCACATGATGTCGAAGAGCGCGATCCGCGCGCTGCAGCAGGCGCGCGCGCGCCAGCGCCGGCCGCTCTACGGGGAGACGCTCGCCGCCACCGTCGGCACGGACGGTCAGTCTCGACTTGAGAGCATACTTACATTCGCAGGCCAACTCGCCGCTGTACGTCGTGCACATGATGTCGAAGAGCGCGATCCGCGCGCTGCAGCAGGCGCGCGCGCGCCAGCGCCGGCCGCTCTACGGGGAGACGCTCGCCGCCACCGTCGGCACGGACGGTCAGTTTCGGCATACATACATTTATTTCATTTCATTTATTATTAAAAACATATTTTACAGAATAATGGCTTAATACTAAAATATTATATGAAGGGATACAGTTTTACGAGGGCCTGAACTAGGATACCCTGTATTTCAGGCAGTAGGATAAATCAGTATAACTAATTTAAACATACTTGCAAACCATAAAAATTTACGTTTAAATACAGTAAAAACTTAATAACTATACAAAGATTCATTTTAGAACAATAAATAGGTTCTCTGTGTCTTCGTACGACATTTTTTTAATCCGTTAATTAACGAAGTTATCATTTCGAGTAACGGATTAACTTTAAAGTTAACTTAAAAAATCGTTAACGGACTCATTAACTTCCGTTAACTGTTCTATTCATAAGTCCGTCAATCGTTAATCAAGTACATATTATTTGCCAAAAGGACGCCGCGCGGGTCACAACGCGCTACGAAATAAGGTTCCGACAAGTGCGTTCGCACCAGTCGACAGTCGGTGCGCGCGATGAGACAAAGCGAGTGCAGCACATTTTGCTTAAATGAGTGAGACGCAATGCACATTGGACAAAGATCTTGGACAAGTGGAATACCACCCTTAGAATGGTTCACTCGCGGCAGTCTTGTATAATCGCGAGTAAGGCCCATTTAGATTATACAAGTTTCTTCGACAATAATTGTATGCAATTACTGTGTTTCAATAATAGTATTCAAGAATTGCACGAAAGAGTTCACACACGGGCGATATTCACAAAGTTGAATACAATTATTGAATACAACTATTGACAGGAAATAATTGCTACCCTCTTTTGTTTATATTTATGCAATTATTGCAAGGAAATAATTGCATTCAAGTATTGACAAATCTAAACCTTTTTGTTGTACAATATATTACGTATTGCTGCAATTATTGTACGCATTTGCAGTCGTAGATTTGCATTCAATATTGAACGTTCGGTGTTGGTGACAAAATGAGTAAAGTGTCGAAATTTGGGTCTTCCGATATGATCAAATTTCTCGAAATATTCAGAATCAATGAATGTCTGTGGAATACTGAACATATTAATTATAAAAATCGAGATGCCCGGGAATCTACACTGCAAGCGTTTTTCGTAGAATTTGGGATGGAAGGATTTGGTCCCAAGGAAATTAGTAACAAAATCAAGATATTAAGATCGCAGTATCAAGCTGAAAAAAGTGTCTCCAGGCATAAAGTTTTAGAAGCACCAAGTATTTTTCTACGTCCTATCCATTTCTTAACCCAACATCTCTTCTTGCGACGTTTTCTTATTAGTTCATGAGCACACTTTCACACACGGAATCCATCTTTTAAATAAAGTGGAGAGCCAATTCTTGCATTCAATTGCCTCAAGCCTCAGTTTACACCTATTCCAGAATTGAATTCAAATTGCTTTCAATATGCAAGAATATCACGTTAGGTTTAGACTGAACATTTTTTTATTGCTTCAATTTTATTATATGGAATGTGCAAGATAGTTGTGTAATGTAAATGGGCCTTAAAACTTTACTAGTGTGCAATAAACGACATGAAACTAGGAAGGGCAACCGTTCGAGCTTCGGGCCTAGTATGGATGGTCGTCGGTGGCGGCAAAGATTTCTGCGCAGAGCGGTTTATGGTTTCCGCGCGAGCTTCTCGCAGAAAAAGTTGCTAATTTCTAAGACAAATGAATGCTTTAATTGCCTTTCAGCCCTTATACAACAGGCAAGGTGAGATGCAATGCAAATACATATTGGACAAAGATCTTGGCCAAGTGGAATACCAGTAATACCACCCTAGGTGTTCTAATCTGCTCGGGTGCGGTCTAGTGCTAGCCGTGCTGTAGGAATAATTGTACCTTTCAATGAATGATGGTACTCTGTCTATTCGATGTGTACCAGATACTGGGTTCCCTTCCTAAAAGGCTGGTCGTGTTGCAGGCTCGCACTACCGCAACGCGTGCTTCCGGCACGCCGCCGCGCACGTGCTGTCGCCGCCGCTGCGGCCCGACGCCTCCACGCCGCAGGCCGCCGTCGAGGCGCTCGCCGAGTGAGCGCCATACTCATACTCATACTCATACTCATACACATACACATACTCACTGTCGCACACTACAGTGCCATCTTAGAGCCGCCGCACGTTGAGCCACTAGTGACCGTCTTGCCACAAGCTGCGGGCGAGTTCTTTCACACATTTTGACCGTGTTCGACTGCGATAGTTTTAGCAATGGGATAGCTGTCAATTCATACACATGCACTATAACGTAATAGGCTACGATTTTGTTTAATATATTTTATAATATTCGTATATATTCAATAGTCAATTGGTATTTTTGTTTCCTCAAAATAATATCGCTTTATGCAAATAAAATATGGTTGAAATTTGAACGTTATATATTCGCGCCAAAAAGGCAGCCGCCATTAGGTATTGTGACGTCATAACTGCAATACCAACGGACCACAGTTTAATGTGCATGTCCTTCTTATCTGCGCCTTCTGATTATTGCATTTGCTGTTCTGACGTCACTCACAGAAGACAAAATGGCGGTCGGCGTTTTCGGTCACGTAACATACAGATATTTAAAACTAGGTTTTTTTTTTATTAAAAACAAATCTTATGTTTTTACAATGAAAAAGTGTTATATATTCGTATTTCTTATGGTAAAAACTACATACAACAATACTTTGATAGACGAAAATACCCTATTATATGACAAGCAGTGATCGGAATTAGGTGAGCCAAAATACCTATTCTTCGCAAGAGGACATAATATAAAGTGGTTGCAACCGGGTAGGAAAACAGAATTTTCTCTTAAATACCGGGTATTCGTTATTTTTCCGGGTACCAGTCGTAATGTTCAACATATATGTTTTTACTTATAGAACGGGATGTTTAATGTTAATCTAAAAGTTATAACCATTTCATACTTTTTCCTTCCCTTTTTACTACAAACTAACATAAACAATCCCGTACTATTAGTAAAAATATGTATGTTTAACATTACGACTACTTATAGTACCCGGACAAATATCGATTACCCGGTGTTAAAGAAAAAAAATATTTTTCTACCCGGTTGTATCCACTCTACATTATGTCCTGTTGCGAATAATAGGTATTTTGGCTCACCTAATTCCGATCACTGATGACAAGACTGCCACCACTATTCCCAAACTTAAAGCGGTTAAGTAATATCATCATAATGTTTCAATAATTTACTTAATTCTGTATTTCTGACTTACCAGCGACCACCTCCAGCTGATCGCCAGCGACAACTGCACGTTCCACGAGAAAGACAAGGAGCTCGGCAAGGGCAACTTCGCCAAGATCCCCAACGGGGTCAACGGGGTCGAGGACCGTATGGCCATACTCTGGCAGAAGGGGGTCAACACTGGTAAGACACATGGTCCCGTCACATAACCTTGTTGTATACTCTGACAGAAGGTAACAGCCAGCTCTAGTTGTCAACAACAGATCTCTAAAAGATAAGGATCTCGGCAAGGGCAATTTTACTGAGGTCCCCAACGAAGTCGAGGACCTAGCTATACCCTGGCAGAAGGCTGTCAACACTAGTAAGACACTGATTATCCTCCTGTCTTTTTTCCCGGTTGTGGAAAGGACCCTGGGGATAGCTTTAGCACCTAAGCCCAATCAGAAGTGCCATATCACAGGAATCCATACTAATATTATAAATGGGAAAGTGTATGTGTGTGTTTGTTTATCCGTCTTTCACGGCAAAACGGAGCGGCGAATTGACGTGATTTTTTAAGTGGAGATAGTTGAAGGGATGGAGAGTGACATAGGCTACTTTTTCTCTTTCTAACCCCGCACTTCGCTAAAATGGGGGGTGAAAGTTTGTATGGAGCTATAAACGAGTTCCACGCGGACGGAGTCGCGGGCAGAAGCTAGTAGCTTACTAAAGCGACTGCCATCTGGCCTTTCAACCCAGACGATTAACTCTTCATCATCTTCTTGGTCGTATCCTCGTGTCTCAGAGACATGTCGTCTATGGGTGATTCTCTCGACCTCTGCTTTCCAGGCCGTTCTATCTCGAGTCTTTTGTTTGTATAGTGTGACTGAAGAAAATAAATTGGGATGGACATGGGGATAGGCTATACAGGGTGTATCGATAATGGAGTGTGAACCGATCATGGGCATGTTTGGTAATGTATTGTGATTCCAAAAATGCATTTGTTTTTTTTTTTTTTTATTTGTTTTTGTTTACAGTGAAATGTTTGTCTTTGTTTACATTGGTTGTGTATCAAAAACGTAAAAGCTGTCACCTGCGTGACAAAACAACATACATAAAACATTTGTTTTCTTAACACAGCTGTGCGCGCAGCGGTTGAAAATGAAATAAACCCTCCCACCCTTCACCCTCGCGGGGGAATGTCGTCATACTCTAGCAATGTCAAAAACAAAGACTGTAATAAAACTAAAATAGTCAAAAAATAAAAAAATAAACAAATGCATATTTGGAATCGTAAAGCGCTACCGAATATGCTCTTGCTCCGTTCACACCCCATTTTTGATACACCCTGTGTAATACGTCGTGGCCCCGTTTAGGTTCTTTGCAATTGAATAGCTGAACTGTTACATAATCATCACTTACAATGTAACACGCAGACGAAGCCGCACGGGCAGCTATTGTCCCGCAAAATCGAAATAAAACGGTGTTTTCCAGGAATAATGGACCCATGCCGCTTCGTGGCCGTCACCAGCAGCACCGCCGCGAAGATCTTCAACCTGTGGCCGGCAAAGGGCCGCGTGGCCGAGCACAGCGACGCCGACCTGGTCGTGTGGGACCCGCGCCTGGAGCGGACCATCACCGCCGCCGCGCACAAACACGCCGTGGACTTCAACATATTCGAGGTGAGCTTCTGTCACTGACAATACACTAAATAAAATAATCAATAATGTCATATTTTCTCGAAAAGGGATTAAAAATGTAGTCAAATGGAGAAAAAAATCAATGCAAAAGGTTAAATAATCACGAAGTGTCCAGAGTTTTAAGAAGGGGTATGTTTGTCCCTTTTTGCAAAACGCAGCTTCATATGAAACGATGACGCTGGAAGATTGTGACGTCACTATAGACGGCGACGTGCCGCGCCCCGTCGTGTGCGGCGCCGCCGTCGACGCAGCCCCCCGGCTGCATCCTACAGTGGCGTCACGCACTGTTTGCGTTTTCTCTTTCTAACAAGCAATATTAAAACGGTTGTAGCTTCGTTATTCTTTGAGATATCGGATAGGGATTTTCGTCACTAGGCATATTTTTTTGCCTTCTTTCATTTCAAGTAATAATAATTTTCATCTCACCGGCTCGAAAAGGATTGCTTTATCGCTCAAAATCTGCGCCCAAAAGTCCATTATATATCCGCTAGCGTGGAAAGAGTTTTTGAATTTGGAACGTGACGGTCAATCGCGAGATCCAACTTTTTTCTATGAATGAGAGGATGCGTTCAGAAACTTGTGGTGTGGTGTTATGCCAATAATGTATTATTATTTTTTTGATAAAAATAAAATAATAATACTTATTCTTTCTTAGTTACATATGAAATATTAATAATTAGACTGACTTATAAGGATTACAGTTTTTATTTTTCAAAAAAAATCGCTTCGTGCAATTTTGGAACGCACCGTTTTATAAGTTAATTTAAGAAAAAACGAATATACATTTAATGTTGTTTTGTTTTGTTCTAAAGCCACAGTAAAATCAAAATAATGGAAATTATTTTAGTGGAAAAGATATACAAATATAAATTTGAATGCCTGCTAAGTTAGCGGAAAAAGTTAAATATGCGTATTTGACCCTTAGTTTACCCGTGAGTACCCAACAATACTTTGACTTTTTGAATGTAGGTAAGCGTGGAGTTATTTCAAGATGGAAAAATATTTATGTTACATTGAATAATTATAAAATGCTTTGATCTTGATGAGATGTAAACAAACCTTTATTGAAAATGAGTAAAAGGTTCAAATGAATTTTATTACATTTTCAATTTTCCTCGCGGTGGTGAGGTGTAAAGTTGTGTGTTTCGCTCGGCAGCAAAGTTGTTTGGCGTCTCGTGCCTTGAAAGCCTCGCTATGCTCAGGATTGTACTTTTGAACCATGAGCGAAGCGAATTGCAATCCTTCGCTAGCTCGGCTTTCAATACAAGCACTTGCGCCAAACATAACAAATATCAATTTCGACTACATTGTCGAGCAATACGGTCCTGTAACAAGGAGCATCGAAAGAGATCTCCAGGAGAATCCAGCTAAGGACGTTCAACGGGTTAGGCGACATCCTCGGATCTTAACGTTCCACAATGCCGGAAAACTCGTCTCTATAATCACTAATCAGTCATGAAGCGTACTTCAGCGTGCCTTAGCAATCAATTGTTCAGTCCTTCCAATCCTTCAGTTCCCTCTAACAACGCCTTATTTAGTACTATTTAGGGCTCTTTTCCGCAAGTCGACATCCAGTGTGCCTATTTTGCGTGAAATGATGGGGTAGCGCTACTCTAACCACCCCAGCTCCTCTAGAAAGTTGGTGAGTGCCTTGTTCCTGACTGCGTTCCGTAGTGTCTCTGGAGACCCTAGGTGCTTTTTCCTGTATACTTCTACCTGCTTGCAGTCCAGTAGAATATGTTTGGTCGTTTCTTCCGCCTCCATGCAGGCTCTGCACATGGGGCTGTCTGTGATACCTATGTTGTACAGGTTTCTGTTCAGGGTTTTGTGTCCTGTTATTATTCCTACTTTCTTGCGTAGTTGGTTCCTGTGTAGCGTGATTGACAGAATCTCTTTGGTCTGTCTGCATGTGTCTATCTCCTCCCAGTATCTTTGGTGTAGGTCTTTGGTGTATAGGTCAAGTTGATTGTATATGTAGCTTTGTGGCAGGGGTAAGATTGGTTCCAGTCCGTATGCCGCTGTTTCTGAGCCTTTCCTGGCCAGTTCGTCCGCTGCATCGTTTCCTCTTGAGCCACTGTGCCCCTTGATCCATTGTATGCTAACGTTGTTTTTATCTGCGCACACCTCTGTTAAGTTTTGGTGGCATTCGCATATCAAGCTAGATGTGATGTTGTCACTGTTCAGTGCTTGTAGTACCGATTTACTGTCTGAGAGTATCCGTATTATTACAACGCCTTACTCATATTCATATTCATATTAATTTATTCAGTATTGGTTATACATTGTCAATATAGATAGCAGTAGAATGCCTTAGTTTTCTAATGTTTTTTTGTAGTTTATTATACTAACAACAACGGCTTTAAGCAATATAGTATCCCATATTTATTTCAAAGTTCATCGTTTTCGAGATATTTGGCATCAAAGTTGAACAATTTTAGGCGAAAAATCTGGTTTCCTGGCCATAACTTTTGTGTTAATTAGTTTGTAGACACGTTTTAGAGACGTCATGGACGAACCCAAATATGTAGATTTCGTATATGTTAGATCTTTCACGTCAATAGAGATAATAAGAAATAAGGGTTACCCGACTGCCGAAGGAGAGGAGGGTTATGTTTTTCGAGCGTAGGTACATACCTACGCTACAAACATGTACATATGTATGTATGTATGTGACCTTATTCTTTGGCACGCCCTGCAGCCTAAACCGTTTGACGGATTTCGACATGTGAGGTGTCGTTGGATTCCTCTTGATCGTGGGAGTGACATATAGGCTATAAAATTTGAAAAAAGCAGTTGGGTTTTTTTTTTTATCTTTTTATTTTACTTGTTTAGACAATGTTTAAAAAAAAATCATACAAAATTGAGTATTCATTTCTTTCAAAATCCGTTAAACAAAAATGGAGATAAAAGATTGAAGAACCAATAGCCGTTTGATTTATAATTCTATCTGTAGTGCAAAAGTAGGAGATACGATTCAAAACTTGTCAAAAATCGATGAAAAACTCTTAAATGAGTCACCTATCTACCTAAAATAAGGGTTAGGTAAGGCACCGTCGTCATCCTCCTAGCGTATTCCCAGTTGCATCCCGGGACCGGAACCGGTTTCCCTAATTAGGGTTTTCCATAGAGTTATTTTAGAAGTTGTTCATCCATATTGGTAACCTTATGATAAGGTATCCTTACTGATAGGGTAACTCTATTGATCGAGGTAACCAATTTAAAAATCTTTAACCTAACGCTATCTCAATAGGGTTAACATATGGTTACAATAGGGTATAGGTGAAAAACTTAAGTAAGTCACCTGTTGTATGTGTGGGTAATGTGTGCGAATAGACATTTGTTTTGTTTGTGTTCTAATTTTAAACATGTATTGTCTATTCGAATACGCCACTACTACATACAACAGGTCCTTTTCTTAAGTTTTTCACCTATAACCCTATCATAAGGTAACCAAATTGATGGGGTTAACAAATCTATAGGCTTAAGCCTAAAAGGAATTTCCGGTCCTTGATTGTATTAAAGGAACCCGAGGTCCGCTTTGCTTAAGACGGAAGTATACCTTTGGAATACTACGTACTCGTCCATAAAAAAAGAGAAAAGGTTTTTCCACTCCTAATTTTACAAGCTTTTATTTAGTTTCACCTGTCCCGTTGTCTGTCTGTCTGTCTGTCATCAAATCTTGCAAGTTAAATTTGATCCACTTCCCGGTTTCCGATTTAGTTCAAATTTTGCACGAATATGCAAATCGCGTGACAATTTAATATTATGATGACGTGGAGCTGATCTGATGATGGAGCTGGAAGGTGGCCATAGGAACTCGTAATAAAACCACATAACCCCATCGAGTTTGGGCTCGTTAGAATCGTCCCAATGAGTAGTTGATGACGGTATACAGAAAAGTACAGTCGGCAATAAAAGCTTGTACCAAAAATGAAATTTTTGACAAACTTATTTTTCCAATCTCAATGATTTTTTTGTAAGTTCTTGAAACAATGAAATATTATATATAGTTATAGGTTTATAGTTTTCAAGTTTTACAAAATTTGCATCAAATTAAAATTAATAGGCACGTCAATTTTTTTGATTTAAAGGGAAACCTATAAACCTAGATATTATTATGCTGAAGCGATCGACATAAAACTCAGTGATTTGTTATTTGTTAAGTTAGTGGGAAATGTTTTTTCCCGAAGTGGAAATTTCATGTAAAAACTACCTATTGTCAGTCGCGAGCTGCTAGCTATACTTCCCTCTTAAGATATTGGGAAAATATTTTTTCTCAAACATGCAATGAAATATTGACGTTGTGTTCTTCATATTGGGCTTCGAAGTGTCACGTTTCGGGCGCAGCGAGACGAGAGACCCATGGCATTTCATACAAAATTGGAGGCCTAGGCCGGCAAGATGGTCTTTTTTAATTTTCATTCCATTGCATGTTTGAGAAAAGCACTATACATACCTCGGCGTGAAAAGGGGTTGCCGGCCGAGTACATATAGACGGCCGAGCGTAGCGATGGCCCTTACTTCCCGGCCTCTGTAATTACTGACAATTTCAGGGTCAACACGTGGTGGGCAGCCCGCAGTACGTCATTGTTAATGGACGCGTGTGCTTAGATGACGGTCAGCTTCGAGTCGTTGAAGGTAAATAGGGGTCTAACGATTTTTTTATATAAGTTAGAGTGCAGTGATTCCACGGAGTTTCAAGGCCTTTTTAACAGCCGATGAAAACGACGAGTGTTTTCAGTTTAACTGTGTATGGGTGAGGACCAAATCCTTGCCCAGTAGTTAGCCTGCTTAGTCGGTAGTTAAGCCATACAAATTGAAGAAGTGAAAAAAGTTCCGTTGTGACACATAACTTAAATATATCTGTATGGTTTGTTTTCGCGTCACAACGGAAAATACTCATAGAAAATTGAATTGAGTGAGTTAAGATGGCCAAGAATAAGGTCCTTAACCGTAATTCATTTATTTAGTACCATAATAAACTTACAGTGAGGTCTCGTCGTTTAAATGCTCTTTTAAAAATAATTCAAGCATTACACGAAAATTGATCATAAAACATCACACGAACAAGATTAATTTGCAATGTACAAATCACAAGAGGAAAATTATAAAATATTAGCGTCAAAAACTAATAGCTTCCTAACGGATAAACCGATCGGAGTGAAGTTTTTTTATCAAAAATCTTGTCTGCCGAGATGATTCTTGTCTTTAGAGTTATTTATTTACGTAGGTATTAAAAGTTTGGTACAAGATCCTCGTCTGAAAAAAAATCTTATACTTCGCTTTGGTTATCCATACTAATCCATACTAATATTATAAAAGCGAAAGTGTGTCCTTCTGTCTGTCTGTCTGTCTGTCTGTTACCTCTTCACGCTTAAACCGCTGAACCGATGGAGATGAAATTTGGTATGGAGATAGTTTGAATCCCGGGGAAGGACATAGGGTAGTTTTTATCCCGGAAATCATCCCCTGAGGGAGTGAAATGGGGGATGAAAGTTTGTATCGAGCTACAATATAAACGAGTTCCACGCGGACGGAGTCGCGGGCAGAAGCTAGTATCCTCATAAAAACGTGCAAGTTTCTGGCAATAAGATGATTTTCTGTATGTTCCAGGCTACGGCAAGTTCCTAAAGACGCCCGTGAACTCGCCCTTCGTGTACGGCGAGGAGGCCGCGGACTCTGCGCCCGCGCACGAGCCGCTGCACGTCCACATCGCGCCCGCGCCCGCGCACGCGCACGCACACGCACACGCGCACGCCACCAACGGGACGCCCACTCCCGGTAACTGTCACTCACACAAACATGTACAATTCTGCTGTGCTAAGCCAAATGGCGCTATCTCAAAATTATATGCCATTGTTCATAAGTTATGTCATTAGACGTAGATTTAAAATTGCATGTTCCAATGCCATATAAGGTCTGATTTTCAGATATATTATATATATATATATATATAATATATATTCTTGACTATATGATTGTTTATCTGATTTTATCGATACATGATTGCTTAAAATTACCTCGATAGAAAAAAATCCAAAGTTGGGTCTGTATTTTCCTTTTTTTACTCAGCCTACTCAAACGATACATTATTTTACGACACAATCAAGTTAATACTATAGTAATTTATCTCATCTAAAATCTCACTTTATGAAATTTAAATAAAACGTCTCTAAGTTAGGTATTTATCGAAATTTGTCCAAAAAAGCCATTCCCGAAGAGCTTTACATCTCTTTTCCTCGTGCGCGGAAGGCATCAGCATGTGTCTGTCTAGGGGGCGAGTTCGACTCAAATCAAGGCATCGCCTTAAGCCACGTATTTGTTAATCTGTACAGTTTGGTTTCCACGGGACAGGCAGCCTAGTGCGGAACTATAGCCACTATGTTTTGAATAGCTTTTCCTCGTGCGCGGAAGGCATCAGCATGTGTCTGTCTAGGGGGCGAGTTCGACTCAAATCAAGGCATCGCCTTAAGCCACGTATTTGTTAATCTGTACAGTTTGGTTTCCACGGGACAGGCAGCCTAGTGCGGAACTATAGCCACTATGTTTTGAATAGCTTTTCCTCGTGCGCGGAAGGCATCAGCATGTGTCTGTCTAGGGGGCGAGTTCGACTCAAATCAAGGCATCGCCTTAAGCCACGTATTTGTTAATCTGTACAGTTTGGTTTCCACGGGACAGGCAGCCTAGTGCGGAACTATAGCCACTATGTTTTGAATAGCTTTTCCTCGTGCGCGGAAGGCATCAGCATGTGTCTGTCTAGGGGGCGAGTTCGACTCAAATCAAGGCATCGCCTTAAGCCACGTATTTGTTAATCTGTACAGTTTGGTTTCCACGGGACAGGCAGCCTAGTGCGGAACTATAGCCACTATGTTTTGAATAGCTTTTCCTCGTGCGCGGAAGGCATCAGCATGTGTCTGTCTAGGGGGCGAGTTCGACTCAAATCAAGGCATCGCCTTAAGCCACGTATTTGTTAATCTGTACAGTTTGGTTTCCACGGGACAGGCAGCCTAGTGCGGAACTATAGCCACTATGTTTTGAATAGCTTTTCCTCGTGCGCGGAAGGCATCAGCATGTGTCTGTCTAGGGGGCGAGTTCGACTCAAATCAAGGCATCGCCTTAAGCCACGTATTTGTTAATCTGTACAGTTTGGTTTCCACGGGACAGGCAGCCTAGTGCGGAACTATAGCCACTATGTTTTGAATAGCTTTTCCTCGTGCGCGGAAGGCATCAGCATGTGTCTGTCTAGGGGGCGAGTTCGACTCAAATCAAGGCATCGCCTTAAGCCACGTATTTGTTAATCTGTACAGTTTGGTTTCCACGGGACAGGCAGCCTAGTGCGGAACTATAGCCACTATGTTTTGAATAGCTTTTCCTCGTGCGCGGAAGGCATCAGCATGTGTCTGTCTAGGGGGCGAGTTCGACTCAAATCAAGGCATCGCCTTAAGCCACGTATTTGTTAATCTGTACAGTTTGGTTTCCACGGGACAGGCAGCCTAGTGCGGAACTATAGCCACTATGTTTTGAATAGCTTTTTTCGTGTTTTTTTTTTCCACATGGCGACATTTACCACGGCGGTGGCGAACAATCATACGTTCTGCCTGATTGTGAGCAGCGTAGCCTTGCTCTCGTCAAATGGCAGCTCACTGTTGTAACTTTTAGACATACAGTGCCAGAAAAATATAAAGTTGATTGTCTAGTTTAGTTTTTTTTTTTTACGGCTCTCAGTGAAAACCACCGTCGCGGCCCCCGTGACAACATGCTGAGTGAGGCTCCCATTTAGCACATTATTTATGATGCGTCGTCTAATCTATATATATACTAGCTTCCGCCCGCGACTTCGTCTACGTGGACTCTGGATAAAAACTATCCTATATTTTAATCCAGGCTATAAACTATCTTCGTGCAAAATTTCATTCAAATCGGTTCAGCCGTTTAAGCGTGATTGAGTAACAAACATCCAAACATCTAAACTTTCGCATTTATAATATTAGTCTATATATATATATAAACGTAAAAGTCCTGAATGACTGACTCACTCACTTAAATCAACGCCCAGCCCAAACAGTTGAACTTAGAAAGCAGATTTTTTCACAATAGGTTGTTTGTATAACGCAAGTACCCACTAAGAAGGGGTTTTTGAAAATTCTACCCTCAAGGGAGTAAAAAGGGGGTTGACAGTTTATATGGGGATGGAGTGAAAATTTAAGTCAGACTTGAAACCATTGTTACAATACGTGAAAAGTTATTTTAGGGTTTTGGAAGCGCGTTAAATAGGGGTGCAAAGTTTGTATGGGTGAAATTTGGTATAGAGATAGTTTGAGTTCCGGGGAAGGCCATAGAATAGTTTTTATCCCGGAAATCAGTCCCCGGGGGGTGAAAGTATGTATGGAGCTCCGATAAAAAACGAGTTCCACGCGGACGGAGTCGCGGGCAGAAGCTAGTATTATAATATCCCTACAAATTACCCAATTTTAGAATGTAAGAAAATTGCAGTGCCCTAGCAGGCTATCATGTACATACTTATTATAATTTTTGTCGTCCATTGTATAATGAACATAATCATTGCAATGAATGAATTGATAATTGATATGTTTTTTTTTTTTAATTTTTTACGTAAACAAACAGCCACTACAACGGAGTCTTAGTATTACTAGCCTTATAAATAAATACAATATGTGTGACCAACACCGTTCACCACATATTACTTGTTTTACATCGTCATCGTTCGGAGTAAGTCAGGGGTGACCCTGAAGTGCTGTGAATCCGGGGAAAGAAAAAATAATATAATAAAAATTTAAAAAAAGAAAACAAAAATACATGCCCGGCCACAGTAAGAGAGAGAATTGTTATTTAAGTATATAAGCAAGAACACGCTGCGTTAAACTGAATAACAATATCAATGTGTTTCAGTTATATAATACTGTTATTGAGTACTTCTATTATTTGTTTTTTGTATGAACTAATACTAAAGCCAAATATGTCTATGTGATTAAAATGTACATTGTCATTGTAAACGAGCCTGCGCAGAGGAGCACGCTCACCAGCGTTGGTGCGGCAGCGACCTGTCACAAACAGTTGGTGAGGGCGCGCCTCTCGCTGAATACAATGATACGGTACCTTATACGAGATCTTGTTATTAAGGGCAATGCAATCAAATTGATTGTTACAGAGCCCGTACAGTACGATTGCTTCTAGCAACATGCGCCTGGAACGTAATTCTATTAATTTATACTTATGTAATAATTGCTGGTATGGTAACCTGTTACGATAGCATCTAAAGTTCCTGGTATTTAAAAACTTTTTTTGAACAGTTTCAAGGATGTCAGAGTTTTTCTTGTAATAGGGATTCCAAATAGCAACTGCGTGTTCTAGTTGGGGACGAATTAAAGATTTGTATATTTGTAAGTATGTACTTGGTTGTTGGAATTCCGTACTGGAACGCATTACAAATCCATACATCCTATACGCTTTACTTACTATGGAACTTACATGAAGGTCAAGGTGCAATTTTGAGTCAAGTGTGATTCCCAGATCTCTAATAAATTGAACTTCTGCAAGTTTTGCGTTACATAAATAATAGGAGCTAGCTATGTAAGGGTAATCGTTTTTTTGTAAATTTCATTACTTGCATTTGTCTAAATTTAGTTCAAGTTTGTTAACAGAGCAGTAATCTGAGAAGCGGTCCAAGTCCCGCTGAAATCCTATAGCATCGTTTTCATTACATATTCTGTGATATATCTTTAAGTCGTCTGCGTAAAGTAAAAAGTTACAAAATTGGAAACAATTGTTTATATCGTTAATACATATTGTAAATAATAACGGACCCAAAATAGAGCCCTGCGGGACCCCAGAGCTAACAGACGTTGCGCACGATTCATGACCATGAATTGCTACTTTCTGAGTACGATTTGTTATATAGGACTTGAACCAGCGCCACACGTTTCCCCTAATTCCATTGTATGCAATCTTTTCTAATAGCAAGCGATGGTCCACCCTGTCGAAGGCCTTTCGAAAATCAGTATAAACACTGTCCACTTGCACGTTATTGTCTAAATTTTCAAATAAGTAAGTAGTGTAAACAAGAAGATTAGTAGTTGTTGATCTGTGTTGTACAAACCCATGTTAGATGTTAGAACTTATTTGGTTGTGTAAATTTGGATATATCTGCTTGTGGGCTAACTTTTCGAAAACCTTGGACAAAGTGGATAAGATGGTAATAGGTCTATAATTTTCGACCTTAATTTTAGAGTCACCTTTATGCACTGGGACTATATTAGCAGTTTTCCATATACGGGGGAAGATTTCCTCCGTCAAACACTTATTAAATAGGATAGCAAGTGGTACAGTTATAGTTTTAACTGTGTTTTTAAGAAAAATGGGCGGAATATTATCCGGCCCTTGACCCTTAGATAAATCCAGAATTTTTTGTTCGTGTGAAATGTAGCCAGTAGTTACATGTAGGTTATGTATGTTGATGTTAGACATTGGGTTATTTTCGGGAATGTCGTAGTCGTCGGTAACCGTGGAAGGCTGATAAACGGATTGAAAGAATTCTGAAAACATATTGCAAATTTGTGTGCTGTTACTTGAAGTAATATTATTATAGGACATTACATTAGGTATATCGGTTGAATGACTGCGATTCGAGACCGGAAGTATTTAATGTTGCCATGTATACTGTCCTCAGTCCGTTCTAGGTATCTGTTGTAACATTTTGTAGATTCTGACTTAAATAGGTCCCTAAATATCGAAAAAACTTCGTAATCAATTAAATTTTGGTATTTTTTCCATTTGACCCATGCTTGGTTTTTGTTTTTAAATATATGTATAAGCGCGGGAGAGAACCAGCATGGAAATTTATCAGATTGAGTTTTTTCATAAGGGATATTATTTTTAACAATCGTGTAAATACGCTCGTAGAACAGTGACACGGCGCACTCAGCTGACAAGCTAGTGAGAAGGTCTGACCACGGAATAATTTTAATTTCATCGTGAATTTTTATGTAGTCAGCTTTGTTAAAACAATGCTTATATCTTGATATCGGAAGCGATGATTTATGATTTTTATTGGGAAAATTTGTTACTAAATAATATGGAGGATGGGCATGAGGAGGTACGAGGGCAATAGGTGCCAACGCACAGGTCAAATCAGTGGAACGAGTGTCCGTTAGAAATAGATCTAAAATTTTGCTTCTGGCGTTTTGTATATATTATATTGTTTGAGGTTAAATAAAGCCATGAAATCAAAAGGACACTTATTATGAGTCGATAGGTTATTATCCGGCCATAAAGTCAAATAATTCCCACTGTCATGCCATACTAAAGTCGAGTAATTATAATCACCTACGACCCAGTAACTTTTAATACTTGTTTGTAAAAACAATGCTTGTAGTAGTTCGAAGTGAACTTCATACGTTATAGTCTGTTGTTGTGGAGGGATATACACCGCACTAATAACGTGTCTGTGATGAGGACCGAAAAACTACATATTAAACTACATATTAATATAATTACATCATAATTGTGGGATAGAATATTCATAAACAAAGTAATTAGTTTAGTACGAAGACCCCGACAGTTTTGATAATAAACCGACAACTTGCTATCCATTTCTACCTAGATTTATAATATAAGCGTGTTGGTATATGTTTGTTATGTATCCAAAATAAATGTAACGATCGGAATCGACATAACGCGATCGCCCATAACTAAACACGCAGTAGCTACGTAAACGACAATTAAGGCTCCACATTCGAAATTTTCGTGAAAATGAGTTGTTTTGTAACCGTTTTATACATTATAACGTAACATTTTTGCGGTCGGAAAAAATATATCATAATCTGCAAGATATGCGACGGGTCATAGTTTTCGTAGAAATCCATTTTAACAATAAGAAAAGGAAATCTAAAGTCAGTCCTATTTTTTCACTTGTAACCATTTTACTGCTCCATTTTTGATCAGAATCATATGAAATTTTATAACTTTCTTCATAAAATAATGAACAAGGGCATCATTTTCTTACTTTCTTTATTTTCTTAAAAAATTATCTCGTTTTCTGAAATATTCCGCCAAAGTTCCTACGCCTCCCCGTTTTCGTCCATACGGTCAGTGCGGGACGAGACACGTTGCATGACGGACCTGTGTCAATTTGCGCTGCGCCGAAATTTTTAAATATTTGTGGAAATTGTGAACTATATTTGTTGCATAGAGTGGACAATCCGTTTTGTGATTCGTATAGTAGGTAACTAATAAACATTTGCGTAGGTATAGTTTAGATTTTGTTTTTAGTTCAAGATGGGAAATAATAATAATAATAATAATAAATTCTTTATTTCAGGCCAGTTTGCCCATAGATTGTTAGTAACATACAAACTTACGATACTAGAATCAGTACGTCTTAGCTTAGGTCTCACAAATTTTTCAATAATTATTTTGGGTCTTTGGGGTTAAATAAGCGCAGGAGGAAAATACGTAATATCAAGAAATTTTACAAGAGAAGAGGAAAAAGAATACACAAGTAAATACCTATTCTATCAAAGTATCAAATATCTAAACAGTATCAAAATTGGGAAATCGCTAAAACCAGACATTTTATTAGTAAATATATTTACAATATCTATTGCTTAGGAGCATGAACAATTATAGAAACAATATTGTTTTATCTGCTCGTATTAATGACTGTCAAGTGTTAATAGAAATATTGTAAGTACCTACCTATGGGTTGCATGCCAACTCCAAGTTCGATACAGAGTTATTATTTGATATGAAACAAAGTATGGTTAACGTACAACTAATCTATGAGTATATATTTACCCGAGGCCGATTTCTGTACAGTCAGCATAATATAGTTAGTAGCAGCCAAGTTAGCCAAATATATCGGAACGTACATTCATCGAAATAGTCTTTGTTACTATAAGTAGGAGTTAGGAATGTGTTACGATATATTTGGCTACTTTGGATGCTACTAACTATCTGATGCTGACTGTACTCGCCATCATCATCAAATCAAGGAAGTAGAACTTAATAAATATACCGTAAATTAGTTTAAAACTTAACAACCTTACACTTACACAAAAGGTAACGGACAGACAGACACACTTTCGCATTTATTATGTCTTTCCCGCTCACGGGACAATGATGTCCCGGACCTTTGGGAGGCGTGCGCGGAGCTCTGAGCCAACACGTAGAGGCCCTTTTGTCGATTTAATGAAATGCAAGTACACCAAGCGGATGCTGTCTCTGCCCGTGTCATGGGACGCACACAGAAACAGCACCCGCTGGGGTGTAAGAGTCTATTGCTAGTTGATGGAATCTAAATAAAAAGGGGTTATTGGGTGAAAATGATGGACTAGTAGCTAGGCTATTGGATGAAACATCGGACGCCTGCCCAATAAAACTGTTTCACATTTTATCTCTGGCAGACGGTGACTCGCTAACTGCTAGATGGGCCCCTATTAATAGCGACCTTAAAAAATAGCCTAAGGGCAACAGTAGGTATGGATTATTATTATTACCTTTATATTTTTTCGCACTATCCGTCTCTCTCTTATTAGAATATTTAGTAACAGAGGTATAGTGCGAGAAAAATCGAAAGTATGTCGCGGCCGTCTAGTGCTAGGCGTGCTGAGGGCCTACCGCGAAACGAAACCGAACTTCGTTCGTGTATCTCCCTCTCTGTCGCGCTTGCTAGTTCGAGCGACAATGAGAGTTATTCGAACGAATTTCGTTTTCACTAGCACGGCTAGCACGAGACGGCCGCGACATACTCTCGATTTTTCTCACACTATACCTCTCTTTCCTAATGTTCTAATAAGAGAGAGACCGATAGTGCGAGAAAAATCGAGTGTAGGTCGCGGCCGTCTCGTGCTAGCCGTGCTGACGGAACTACACTAATCGTAAGTAAATAGTATTATAATAGTACGGACATAATTTTTGAACTTAATCAATTATGTAATTTATGTATGACAAATATCACGTTTCAATTAAGCATAACGAATGTCACCCATCCACGTCCACCCTTGCATTGGTAACGATGCGCGATGACGCGTCTGTAACTTAATCTATGTAACGCTTAATAAACGACGGCGGGTTGTGCGACTTGCGCGGGGAGAGGGTCGAGGCTCCGCCCGTACGCTCAAGGCTCAAGGACTTTAGCGGGTATACAAGCCTTAAAGACAGCCAGGAATATAAACAAAGCGCATGGAATGCATAGGTATAATAACACTCGTAATTTTATCTGTAAGCAGGTAGATATATGTTTAAGATATTTTGTTAGTGTACACTTAGTAACAACGAAATCATAGTGAGTGATATGATTTAAGTTAGTCGGGAACTAATCGTCGAGATTTTATTAAGGTCATAGACACCTCTAATCGCAATTATTTGCGAGGTGTCATCTTTGCGCACTAAAATAGTGGCATGCCGTACCCATACATACTTATAGCTGTGTCGCGAAGCGGCTTCACGAGTTTTGCGTAACAACAACTTGTTTTTAAGTGTTAAATGCTCGTTCAAGTATATTTTTTGTGGGGGGCCGGCTAATCAAATCAAATCAAATCAATTATTTATACTGCAAATAGGCCACACACGGGCCCACAAGGGCACTTTTACATGTCAAATCGTAATTTACAATAAAATAATAATAATAATCTTACACAATAGTAATTTAAATTATATATAAAAGGTTAACAAACTAAATGTCACTAAGTTAATGTAAACAAAACAAAAATGCAAAATATGACCATTACATTCGATATAAGATCTGTATCAGCATTAACAAGAAGTTAATCATATTAGTTCAGTATTCCAGAGATGTAATAGGTCTGAGCTTTCAAATACAATTAATAATTATTCTAATATTCTAAGAGATGTATACGGTCTCTAAGCGTCAAAACAAAAAAGGAACAATGATGTGATATTGTCAGAGATGTACAGGGTCAACAACAATAAAACGTGTCAAGATCAGAATGATGTCTCTCGTCAATACGATAATAATAATAATAACACTAGTATGTAATTAGTTAACTATGTACTATGCCCTTGCAAGCATGAACAGTCCGGACTCCACAAACAGCACCCGATCACGAGTATGACGCATATCTCAGCCATCGCCTCCCTCAACCATATTTTAGGGAAGGTCGCGACCCGATCAACGACGCCACCGTAAGCAAAGCCCTTTAAGCGAGCATGACATATTCAAGCCACCGGACATTGATAATAACAAAGATTAAGCGACTTGTTCGGCGAGAAACAACATTACGTGCTCTCTTCTTACATAAAACGGAACAGTTATTTCAGGTAGGTACTTATAATGATTACGTGTATTTAGGTATATTCCTAATAGAATTAGACTACTACTGGCTTAAAGACATTTTTGTCGTTTAAGAAATCGTTGACAGTATAATACGCCTTGCTCAGCAAATTACTTTTAACATGAGACTTAAATTTACTGAACGGTAAATTAACAATTTCGGTGGGTATTTTATTGTAAAAACGTATGCAGTTCCCCACGAACGACGTGCTAACCTTGCGGAGACGACTAGCCTTCACTGCGATCTTGTTTTTACTTCTGGTGTTGTAGTCGTGGATATCACTGTTGAGTTTGAACTCATGAAGGTTTTTCCGCACATACATGATATTCTCAAGAATGTATTGGCATGCTACAGTAAGAATGTTTGCCTCCTTAAATTTGTCCCTGAGAGAATCTCGAGCTTTTAGTTCGTATATGGAGCGTACAGCTCGTTTCTGTAGCACGAATATGGTCTGGATATCAGCCGCTTTCCCCCACAACAGGATTCCGTAGGACATAACACTGTGGAAGTAACTGTAGTACACCAGCCTGGCCGTCTCAACGTTTGTTAACTGTCTTATGCGTCTTACTGCATAGGCTGCCGAACTAAGTTTTCCGGCTAGGGCGACGATATGCGCATGCCATTGTAGTTTTGAGTCCAAGGTGATACCTAAAAACACTGTTTTATCTTCAAATTCTAGTTCATCGCCCTTTAATTGGATCTTGGTATTGTTTACCTGCTTGACATTAGGTAAAGTGAATCTGATACACTTTGTTTTCTTGGAATTTAGCAGTAAATTATTTGCTGTAAACCATTTCACAACAGTGTTACCGCATCATTAATACCATCGAAGCTTTTCTCTTTCCTGTCTACCTTGAAGATAAGCGACGTGTCGTCAGCGAATAACACTATATCATGTTTATCTTGCAACACATTTGGTAGGTCATTTATGTAAATCAGAAATAGAAACGGACCCAGAATCGAGCCTTGAGGAACACCAAGAGCAACAGTTGTCCCTGCTGATTGGGTCCCATTGATGACTACTCGTTGTGTTCTCTCCGAGAGATACGACGAGACGAGACGAGAGCACCGTTTTTAATCCCATAATGTCTCAACTTTCTGATTAAATTCTCGTGATCAACGCAATCAAATGCCTTTGATAAATCACAGAACAGTCCAATTGCATCTTGAGCCTCTTCCCAGGCATCAAAAAAATGTTAAATTAGTACCACACGCCCATCAGTGGTAGAGCGACCCCTAGTGAATCCGAACTGATTGGTATTGAGCAGTTTATTGCAACTAAAGTTGGACATAAGCTGATGAAGAATAAGCTTCTCAAAAACTTTACTTAGTGCCGGTAGTATTGATATTGGCCTGAAGTTGGTAGGGTCAGTTTTCGTTCCTGATTTAAGCAACGGGATAATTTTACTGTGTTTCATGAGGTCAGGAAATACTCCAGTATCAATACTTTTATTGAAAATATCAACTAAGAAAGGTGCAATTGATTCTACAATGGAATGTAATACTTTGACTGAAAGGCCCCAAAGATCTTCAGTCTTCTTCAGGTTCAACAATTTAAACGCTTTTATAAGAATTGGTGGGGTCACGTGAGTGAATCTAAAGATTTCTGTACATTCCGTTACATTTGCTTTCAACAACGATTCAGCGGCATCTGGTGATGAGTTTAAAAACTTCGTGGTCTCAACGGGTATATGTTAGAAAAGAAGCGCTCAAAATGATCCGCTACTTCATGGTCAGAACTTACTAAAGTATCATCAATTCGTAGGCTGTAGTGCGGATCTCTTATCTTGCGTTTTCCAGTTTCAGTGTTGATAACTTGCCATACAGTTTTAACCTTATCATTGGAGTTCTGAATCTTTGCTAGAAAGAAGCTATCTTTATTGCAGACGTGTTAAGACCTTTTACTATACGAAATGCAGCTAATATATTATCACGTAACATAACTGACGTGAAACGCACTATAATGTTTTTTGGCGAAGTGGAGTTAGGGTCGGCGTGACGAACACGGTGGATTGAAACGAAGTCGCCGGGGGTTAACGTGAGTTTTATGGCGGCTCCTATGTCGCTGATAATACTCATCAGATTTTCGCCGCGCTTCTCAGGTAGATTACATATCTCAATGTTCGCCGTCCGGGCCTGTTGTTCCATTTTATCTATGGTAAGTTCGAGTTGCTGGATGCGGACGGTTTGGCCTTGAGACGAAGATATATTGGATTCGACAGCCCGCAGCTTGTCCTCGTACGAATCCTGGCGCGAGCTGCTAAACTCAAGAGAACCTTCCAGTTCTGTCAAGCGGC
The DNA here is from genome assembly GCA_947049275.1 of Epinotia bilunana. Classification (NCBI taxonomy): domain Eukaryota; kingdom Metazoa; phylum Arthropoda; class Insecta; order Lepidoptera; family Tortricidae; genus Epinotia; species Epinotia bilunana. Next base: position 6,297,359 of record OX346275.1, on the reverse strand, counting down.
TTTTGACCTCGATCAGTGACTGATTAATTGTTGTGTTGTCTAGATTCAGCTTTTGAACATCAGATTTGATTTCACATAGTGTCGGTTATTTTCGTAAATTCTGCCGTCAAGCCTACGGTCAGAGCCGCGCTTATAGTTTTGTTAATACTCGACTGGAAATCTAAAACCTTGCCATCTATGTATTCCATCACATCCTCTGACATGTTTGACGCCTTGTCATATTTACGTTGACGACATTCGATTGCCGACGGAAGATCTGGATTTGATGTATTTATATGTGGCGGCGATCGATTTAGGTAGTAGGTAGGTTTAAATGCCGCTGTCGATCCGGTATCGAAGTCGATACATGGCGCCTTTTTGTCCATCTCGCTCATTAGCACTGCGTAGGAAGAGGAGCTCAAAATTAAGCCGATGTGAAACAAATCCCTTCGCACGGATACGAATCTATTGTTAGTTTTGTATCGGCCACGCTAAACTGAACACTGACACTGTGTACTTGTGTTCACTTTATCTTGCAGTTGATTAAATTTACTCTAATTTTATGAATATTAATTTGGACGCGGTTGGTAAACGCGTCTACGCACTCCGAGAGATTTTTGAACTTTTTTATTTAATATTGAAATGATATTCCAGATGCGCTGAACAAGCACCTGGAGGGTGTGTCGGTGACGTCCTCGGGCTGCAGCACGCCCACGGGCCGCAGGATGCGCGAGCCCGGGCAGCGGAACCTGCAGAACTCCACCTTCTCCATCAGCAGTGAGTACCGACAAGATGAACGTCGACCTGTACTGTGTCGGCGGCGGCCTCGGGCTGCAGCACGCCCACGGGCCGCAGGATGCGCGAGCCCGGGCAGCGGAACCTGCAGAACTCCACCTTCTCCATCAGCAGTGAGTACCGACAAGATGAACGTCGACCTGTACTGTGTCGGCGGCGGCCTCGGGCTGCAGCACGCCCACGGGCCGCAGGATGCGCGAGCCCGGGCAGCGGAACCTGCAGAACTCCACCTTCTCCATCAGCAGTGAGTACCGACAAGATGAACGTCGACCTGTACTGTGTCGGCGGCGGCCTCGGGCTGCAGCACGCCCACGGGCCGCAGGATGCGCGAGCCCGGGCAGCGGAACCTGCAGAACTCCACCTTCTCCATCAGCAGTGAGTACCGACAAGATGAACGTCGACCTGTACTGTGTCGGCGGCGGCCTCGGGCTGCAGCACGCCCACGGGCCGCAGGATGCGCGAGCCCGGGCAGCGGAACCTGCAGAACTCCACCTTCTCCATCAGCAGTGAGTACCGACAAGATGAACGTCGACCTGTACTGTGTCGGCGGCGGCCTCGGGCTGCAGCACGCCCACGGGCCGCAGGATGCGCGAGCCCGGGCAGCGGAACCTGCAGAACTCCACCTTCTCCATCAGCAGTGAGTACCGACAAGATGAACGTCGACCTGTACTGTGTCGGCGGCGGCCTCGGGCTGCAGCACGCCCACGGGCCGCAGGATGCGCGAGCCCGGGCAGCGGAACCTGCAGAACTCCACCTTCTCCATCAGCAGTGAGTACCGACAAGATGAACGTCGACCTGTACTGTGTCGGCGGCGGCCTCGGGCTGCAGCACGCCCACGGGCCGCAGGATGCGCGAGCCCGGGCAGCGGAACCTGCAGAACTCCACCTTCTCCATCAGCAGTGAGTACCGACAAGATGAACGTCGACCTGTACTGTGTCGGCGGCGGCCTCGGGCTGCAGCACGCCCACGGGCCGCAGGATGCGCGAGCCCGGGCAGCGGAACCTGCAGAACTCCACCTTCTCCATCAGCAGTGAGTACCGACAAGATGAACGTCGACCTGTACTGTGTCGGCGGCGGCCTCGGGCTGCAGCACGCCCACGGGCCGCAGGATGCGCGAGCCCGGGCAGCGGAACCTGCAGAACTCCACCTTCTCCATCAGCAGTGAGTACCGACAAGATGAACGTCGACCTGTACTGTGTCGGCGGCGGCCTCGGGCTGCAGCACGCCCACGGGCCGCAGGATGCGCGAGCCCGGGCAGCGGAACCTGCAGAACTCCACCTTCTCCATCAGCAGTGAGTACCGACAAGATGAACGTCGACCTGTACTGTGTCGGCGGCGGCCTCGGGCTGCAGCACGCCCACGGGCCGCAGGATGCGCGAGCCCGGGCAGCGGAACCTGCAGAACTCCACCTTCTCCATCAGCAGTGAGTACCGACAAGATGAACGTCGACCTGTACTGTGTCGGCGGCGGCCTCGGGCTGCAGCACGCCCACGGGCCGCAGGATGCGCGAGCCCGGGCAGCGGAACCTGCAGAACTCCACCTTCTCCATCAGCAGTGAGTACCGACAAGATGAACGTCGACCTGTACTGTGTCGGCGGCGGCCTCGGGCTGCAGCACGCCCACGGGCCGCAGGATGCGCGAGCCCGGGCAGCGGAACCTGCAGAACTCCACCTTCTCCATCAGCAGTGAGTACCGACAAGATGAACGTCGACCTGTACTGTGTCGGCGGCGGCCTCGGGCTGCAGCACGCCCACGGGCCGCAGGATGCGCGAGCCCGGGCAGCGGAACCTGCAGAACTCCACCTTCTCCATCAGCAGTGAGTACCGACAAGATGAACGTCGACCTGTACTGTGTCGGCGGCGGCCTCGGGCTGCAGCACGCCCACGGGCCGCAGGATGCGCGAGCCCGGGCAGCGGAACCTGCAGAACTCCACCTTCTCCATCAGCAGTGAGTACCGACAAGATGAACGTCGACCTGTACTGTGTCGGCGGCGGCCTCGGGCTGCAGCACGCCCACGGGCCGCAGGATGCGCGAGCTCTCCTCGAACTCCACCTTCTCCATCAGCAGTGAGTGCCAAGCCAGAATAGAGATGATCAATTACATTTTTAGTTTTTGGAGAGGAACTAATGTTTGTAAAGTAAATTAATTTATTTTGAGGAAAACCTGGTACAGAAGATGGTATACATATATCACAGAAAAACACACATATCATCAGCACCAATTTAATTTAACTAATAAAATATAAATTAATCATAATGAATGTACACAGTAAATACGAGTCAATTCAAATTCCATTCATTAAGTCTTTATACAAATTTCAAGTAAGATTACTCCAAACAAGTACAAGTTACACCAAATCAAATCTTTGTTCATTGATTGTTTGACGCCGACTCAAAATTACTTTGGTACACTCAGATTAATTTAAGAACTTAGTTATTAAGGTTAATTAAAAAGTAAAAATAATTACAAAAATATATACTTAGGTATACTTACAATAGTTCAAGAACTTAGTTATTAAACTAAATAAAAAAGGTTTCTTTTTTGCTTTTCAGTTTTTTTTCGGCGGTTTAACTTTTTTGTTAAAAAGTTTTTATTTTTCATTTTTCTGTGGCTTACTTTAGTTAATTACTAACTTAATTACTGGTTACATGCAAATAAGGTATTACACAAACCTCACGATGAACGAGCTTTAGTAGAAATGCGGAGACTGAGAGGTCTACACACAAGAGACTGACAGGTCTAAAGCTCATTCATCGTGAGGTTTTTCACACGACAACACAACACAACACACGCACACACACACACGCACGCACGCACGCAGTCACACACACACATGCGTGGTCATACATTTCAATCAGTAAGTGAACAATCAATCATCCCCTGTTTTACTACCCTTAGGGATGAAATTTTTATTTAAAATTTATGTGGGACCAACTTCTAATAAAAAAGAATTATCAAAATCAGATACTCTGTACTACTATGTACATAAAAAAAAATACGCGTTGACTTGAGAACCTCCTCCGTTTTTTTCGTCGGTTAAAAAGCCATTCCCGTTGAGTGTTGCATCTCTTTTTCTCGTGCTCGGAACGCATAAGCGTGTCTCTGTCAATGGGGCGTGGTCGACTGGGCTCTTGTCGGTGAAGTAATCGCCCCTCTGTTCTTCTCTCTGCCACTGTTTTGAGCTCTTGATACGACGCACGCCAACCTCAACTACACTAATATTCAGAGCAATGACGCGTAGTTGTAGTGTCAACAGGCAACCGGTACGCTCGCGGTATTTGAGCTCCCGAAATGTTGTGGAACCGCCCTGTGCAACCAGAACTTGTTTTCTCGTGCGCGGCAATTTAAAAACCGTCAGTATAGTTATTCCAAAACCAGATAACTGTCTACTGACTCTAGTCAGTCTGGTTTTGGGAGTATACCGACAACGTGGTACACGATTGAGGCATCTCCTTATTGTTTTCTACATTATCACTTTTAACATAGTAGAAAGAGTGGAAAGTAGGTTATCTTCATACAAACGTACCGCGCGCGGCTTGTATGTGTGCGCCATAGTATCTAGATGCGTCGCCGCACGCACATTCAAACAAAATCTCGACTGGCGCACTGAGAAAGGGGTCGAGATTTTGTTTGAGTGTGCGTGCGGCGACGCATCTAGATACTATGGCGCACACATACAAGCCGCGCGCGGTACGTTTGTATGAAGATAACCTACTTTCCACTCTTTCTACTATGCTTTTAACCCCTGATGTAATATATTTGTCTCTTTCACAGAGGAGGTTGAAGGACTCGACACGAAGACATCCGTCCGCGTCCGGAACCCACCAGGCGGGAAGTCCTCGGCGCTGTGGTAAACGAAGCGGTCCACACCAGTTCCAACCAGCTCGAGGCTTGTGGGAAAACTTAATATACACCGTATCGCGTATGGGATACGATGCGGAATCGTGTGACAAATGTGATTGGATTGATTTGGAAATGTGATTGGTAATGATTGGAGGATGGTGGTTTAAAATGGCATTTAGATAGCGTCTTGAGGCTATTTTGTTTGAGTTTTTCCACAAGTTATAAGTACCTAATGCGGTTAACTTCTCTATTTCTATTTGTAGACGAATTATACTAACTTTTATTCGTACATTCTTGGTTAAAATTCATGTCTGTTCTCCAATTCTTAAAGAACAGACATGAAACATGTCTTTACTGACTGGATTTCAAAGTTGCATGTGAAGTCCCCAACCCGCGCTGAGCCAGCGTAACTACGGCTCATTCACTATCATCCATCAGAGGAGGCCTGTGCCCAGCTGTGGGCCTTATATAGGTTGATGATATATGACTGAATTGTCGTGATGGGAACTTTTTTCTTGGTACTAGGTGTGTCGTTTCTAGCGAAAGGGGCATTATTGCAAAAAAGTGTAGTTTTTCGTGCATTTTACGCGAAAGACGCCTTTTCACAACGAACACTAGTTTAACCAATAACCAGCATTATCAGTCGGTACCAAGATTTTTATAAATAGGGACAGAGAAGTGACTACTGAATTTAAGAACCAATCTCGATATAAGTCGTAACCCAAAGCTTAGTAAGGATGGATGTAAGGGCTAGATTAGCATGACAAGTGTATTATGTAACGCAATATTTATATGTTTATAAAGTATAGCTTGTAATGGATGTCAAAGCTTTTTAAATAAACCTGTTTTCAGTGCCATCTAAGTACATCACGTTAGTATGAAAATTAAATGGACGTTTCTGTTATTTTCGAGTAGTTTCTGTTTTACTAAGAAGTAAAGTAAAGGGACCTCGTTGTACTAAGAACCTTTTTTCCAGAGGTCAAACTTAACGTAGTCGATATGATGTTTTCCCGCTTTTTAACAGAAATTAGCTACGTATTGGCATCTCGACAGGTATGTTGATTTTAAAGTCCATGTCGCAAGAGGAACATACAATATTGCTTTCTTTAACGTATTTTACGTTTAAATCCATAGCCGTATTGAAACCCAAAAAGGCATTTTTAAGCGAACATTGACCAAAAAGCAAAGACATCTGTTACAACTATTTCGACAGTTGACATAGACTGATTTATAACCGGGCTAGATAATATTCAGTGTTTTTAAGTATAACGAAATATTTACCGTTAGGTCTGTACTGGACAGCCAAAGTGACAATGTTATGTGTTCTTCCAATAAGTTTTCCATATATAAGTATAACAGAAAAGTGAATGGTCGACATTTTAAAGGACTATCTTGCGGGCTATCTATTTGCTACAGATAGTTCAACTCATTGTTGAGATGTTTATAAGATGTCCCAATGAAAACAAACAGCGTATCTTTAGAACAATGCTTTTGTGCCCATTATTAACTTTAGCTACTACTTATCAGTTCAAAATTAAAACAAGAAGTAATAAGACAATGCGCTCAAAAAGCAACCTTCCGGTGTACGCCATAAGGTTCAAGTGCATGTTTAGCAGGTTTAGTTTGTGTGGCAGTTACGGTCTTGAAGGCCTCGTTACAGGCGCACGCACGCAAATTACCGTTATAACTCACATACAAAGATGAGTTAAGAGTCCGCAGTAAGCTCGATTCTCCATACAAACGTAGTTACGCTCTCATTTTAAAACTACGCGTTGGATTGTAATGAAACTTTGCATGTACAATGACATGAGGTATATCCAGGTCTGTAATTAGTTTATGTAGCTTCAGATACCATAGGTAAAAAGAATACAGTGAATTTAAGTTTTTCATACAAAACTTGTTTTTGCTGTATTTCGTTTGTTTTATAAACTGTTACCATATAAACTAATTACAGACATTGATATACCTCATGTCATTGTATATGCAAAGTTTCGTCACAATCCAACACCTAGTTTTAAAATGAGAACGAAACTCCGTTTGTATGCGAAGGTGAAATTCGGCCGAGCTTACTGCGGACTCTTAAACTGTCTGGAGATGGCTAGAATGGTCATTCTTACACAAATGGTGATGCCTTGCATGGTAATGGGTACAGTTGTTGAGATTTGTCTGAGGCTCACATTTTTGTGTACTTGCTATATTCACAATAAGTGTCAAATATTTGCAGACGAATAATTTTATAACTAATGTTATTTGTACATGTTAAGCGACTATTCAGGAATATTTGAACTGAAATTTCAGCCAAAATCGAGCCAGAATTAGAACCTAATTATTATGTTAAATATGTTAATTATAAATCCCTTACTAACCTTAACACTTAACACTAATGGCACGCTGTTTACTAGTGTAATTGTAATTTTGATTATTTAATCAATAAGTGTGTTATAATATCGATAGATGGCGCTAGTGTTCGCGAACTTACTGAAAATGTGTGTAATGTATATCTGTTATACTATGGAGCCATTTTACATTTCCACTTCATTCATAGTTTTCCCAAAGGTATTTCGTACGAAAATTGCTTAATGTATTGGATTTGGTTTGTTTTTACAACATAAAGAAACAAGTAAGCATTCGACAAAATTTAAAAAGCAATATACATATACATATAATTCAATTTACAAATATAACAACAGAATGCAAAAATCTTGCGTTGATAACGGAACCACTAGCGCCATCTAGCGATTCAAGCCTTCATTAAAAAGTTGATAACTTTTGTTGTGTCACATAGATGGCGGTACTAACCGTGTATTATACCGCTATTTACTTCATGTTAAATCGAATATACATTCGGAAATAACTTTGCTTAAGTTTACTCCTTTGTAACTACTTGAAGTTTTTGTTATGAGGTGCGTGTTTGTATGGATTAGGATGAGTTTGATTGTATGTGCTTGTACGCCTATTCTTAGATTATAATATTATTTTTAAGTGACATTTTTGTTTTAATTAAAACCTCTTACATTTGTTTCTTGCTCTATCGTAAGTTACTAAAATGAATGAGTTTATTCGTACTTCTTGTATGTCTTTCTCAAAGAGATGCACTAGCATTGTAACTGCAACTTGGTCTTTATAATCACAATTATTCCATTAAAGTTCTCCTATATGGCTTTACACGCATATTTCAAAAAACTTGGGTTAGATTTGAAGCACTGTTAACAGATCATAGTTAATTCTGGTTGAAGGAAACTAATATCTAAAAAAATACTCAACAGTATTCGTACTTTCAAAACGAAATCAAAGTTTATTTTTAATGAACGGGGTCCTAACCGTTTGTAATTAAATTTATTTATTTTCCACGACCTCTCAAGACTATGGGTGTTACAACACATTCAAAACGTAATTAATTCTGTTTAGTAAAAATAATGTATCAATGAAAATTGTTAAAGATTGAATGAATATTAACAAATGTTTTCTTAATTTGGTATTATCTATATCTGCACAATATAAGCTTGTGATAAAATGCGAATAATGTACCATTTACACTTGAATAATCGTAACTTATTATCTGATAGTGTAAGTCAGTCGTATCTTCACAAGATACGACGATGACCAGTGTAATTGAGCCTTTTTTAAGCTGCTGCGACCACAATAGTGCCCGTGTAAACGTTAGAATTTAAATAATTGTAGTAAAGCATGGTCATCTAAGTTTTACCATAGTACAAAGAAATTGGACTTTTAACAACCCTAACCTAGTCTTGCGAACGGCATCACAATTTTACCGCGTTTTTAACCTTTTTACATTTATTTTCTAAATGTATTTACCTCTATTATGCATTGTCACGAAATAAACAATGTAATCTCTTCGATGTGTTTTTTTATCGCCCATCACTTATTTACTACCAATTAGGGTAAATCTTCATTAACTGACCACTTAAGGGGGTGTCATTCAGTTACTAGCCTCCATGTTTTACGGATGCTCATTAGGATTAATTTGACTATGCTCAAGAATCTAGATAATTGTGCGGTATCTGGCTTTAGTAATTTTGTTAAAAATACGAAGATATTCTTGGCTCTTTATTTTTGCGATGCGGCTGGTTATTAGGGTGGTGGCCTGTAATGTGCAATTTACCCTAAAACTTCATCTCAACAGGAAATGCCAAAACAATGTGCCAAAATAGCAGTATAAAGAAGAATCTGAAGTATTAACCCAATAAAGAGTCCGAAGGAATTTCAATAAAGATTCGATTACCTGCGATAGATGACGACATATATGCGTAGTTTTGATACATCTCACGCCATCTGTTGCCGAATGTGTTAATCTACTCAAGGTCTTGCCGCTTCAACTAAACTCGGCCTTCGGCAGTAAGCTCGTTTCTCCATACAAACGTAGTTACGCTCTCATTTTAAAACTACGCGTTGGATTGTAACGAAACTTTGCATGTACAATGACATGGGGTATATCCAGGTCTGTAATTAGCTTATGTAGCTTCAGATACCATAGTAAAAAAAATACAGCGAATTTTAGTTTTTCATACAAAACTTGTTTTTGCTGTATTTCGTTTGTTTTATAAACTGGAACCATATTAATTACAGACATAGATATACCTCATGTCATTGTATATGCAAAGTTTCGTCACAATCCAACACCTAGTTTTAAAATGAGAACGAAACTCCGTTTGTATGCGAAGGTGAAATTCGGCCGAGCTTACTGCGGACTCTTAAGGGTGGTATTCCACTTGTCCAAGATCTTTGTTCAATGTGTATTAGCATCTCACATTTTGCATGAAGAGTGAGTGAGATGCAATGCATATTGGACAAAGCCCTAAAGCCCGAATCACACAGGCGCGGCCTGCCGTGGCGGTCAATAGTAAACTTGACAGCAGTTGTCAATGTTGGCTTGACTGATGACGGCGTTATACCACGATGACACGCAAAAAACGTGATGACTAGGTAGGGGATGCAATCGCGAGCCGAGATTGGTAATTCAAGATCTCGCGTTAAAATTCAGCGGTCGATCTGCCACAGAGATCGAATCTCGAAAATTCGCTCGAGATCTAGCAAGGTCGCGATTGCATTCCCTAGTGTCGACCCTAACTAGACGATAAAGCACGTGCTATACGGCTGAGGGGGATAGGGAGGCCATGATTTGGGATTTATAGTGAACTAGCTTCTGCCCGCGACTCCGTCCTTCCCGGGATTCAACCTATCTCCATACCAAATTTCATCTCATTCGGTGCAGCGGTTTAAGCGTGAAGAGGTAACAGACAGACAGACAGACAGACACACTTTCGCATTTATAATATTAGTATGGATCTAACAGCGGTTGCGTTGACCGAGCAGGTTCTGTACGTATCTGCGGTCACGTCTATGAATATGTACACGATTTTTTGACTTGACTGCACTTAATATTTTATCCTGTAGCGATCTGGGATTTCAATTATTTCGCGCTTACGTAGCTGTCGATCTATATATATATATGAAAACAGACCCCGTATCATCGTCGGCCTTATCACGCGATAAGTGACAAGACAGATCGTCCATCACTGGTTGACACCGTTCGATGGAACGAGACGGACGCTCTATCTTGTCACTTATCGCGACCATGCTACGGGGCCAGATCTCCGCACATCTCTGTTAGGGTGGTATTCCACTTGCATTGCGTCTCACTCACTCTTTAAGCAAAACATGAGACGCAAATACACATTAGACGAAGATCTTGGACAAGTGGAATACCACGCTTACCCAACAGATTCACCCTCACCCAAAATAAAATAAACGAGTACAATTTTTACGTTGTTTATTAAAATAATATTCGTTCAACTGAACACAAGACATGGGCCAGACCTAACCTTTGCTTCTAATTTGACAATTTCTACAAAAGAATATTGCGTATTCGTTTTTACAACATGCGCTTAACAATAAAAACAATCTATAACACCTATCAACATAAGACCTTCCGAGGTATGGTAGCCGGCACACCGATGTATACTTTAGCACGACGTCACTTTATAAATGTTCCGACCAGTTTACTTACATCCTAAATGATTCAATATATATATTAGCTAAAAAAATCTCGATGCGTCTATAGAAAAATATGTCGCCTATGACCCACTTAAGTCACTTAGCGGTATTTTAAAGATTTCATGCCATCGGTACATGTTGTACTAAATTCTAAATTGAAGAAATATATTTTGGAGATACTGCAGGGGCAGTCATGGCTGTGCCCGAAATAATGGAGCTAATTCAACACAAATTAAACTATTTTTTTTAGAACTTAAAGTTCATCAAGGTATTATGAGAAATTGTGATATATGCGACTTTTTCCCTGAAAGAAACTCATACTAAAATATACATCGATATAGAAATTGGCTTTCAAGATAAATTGGATAAGGGAGTCTACATTGCGCTCATGCATTGCAAACAGCCATAGTTATATGTGTACAACATATAAGAAACTCTTTCTCATGAGTTAACTTGAGAATTTAGTAGTATTGCACGTGAAAAACAGACACAAACAGATTTTTTCATTCGTACAGATAGTTAAGGCGATGCCTTGATTTGAGTCGAACACGCCCCCTAGACTGAGACACGCTGATGCCTTCCGCGCACGAGTAAAAGAGAATTAACACTTCGGGAATGGCTTTTTTGGACCAATATCGATAGATACTTAACTTAGAGACGTTTGATTTAAATTTCATAAAGTGAGATTTTAGATGAGACAAAATACTATAGTATTAACTTGATTGTGTCGTAAAATAATGTATCGTTTGAGTAGGCTGAGTAAAAAAAGGAAAATACAGACCCAACTTTGGATTTTTTTTCTATCGAGAAAATTTTAAGCAATCATGTATCGATAAAATCAGATAAACAATCATATAGTCAAGAATCATATATCTGACAATCAGACCTTATTGTTTCTTAATCTAGTCAGAACGGCGTTTCAAAGCACGCGATAATTTCCAATGCACAGCCTTAACTCATCTTTGCGGGCGGCTGCGTGCGTGTGACTGACAATTCACAGGCGTATTGTAACTGCAGGATTGGTTGTGTGACAGGGACGTGAAAGTCATCGTTGTTGCGTTATCTTAGTTATAATAGTGATTAGCTGCCATGAGGTATGGTAAATTATTATTCATTAAGTAAGTGACGATAATATATAAAAATATCTACAAATATATGCAGACTGCCTTATCCAATTGAACTCTGTGTAAGTATCGGTTAAGAGTTTCACATTCAATTTGGCACAGACATTAGAATAAATCATTACATATTTATTTATAATCAATTTTACTTCCCTGGCAAAATTCAGTTCTAGATGGTTTTGGCACTTTCGTCAGAATACTGTCGAAAATAAATCAAAATGATACTTTTGTGTGAAACGAAAATAAATTCCATAATAGTAAAAATTCAAAGTACCTTAACATATAAATTTACAAAAAATCTTATTAAAGATTTAATTTAATCATACCCATGTTCAGTATTGCACATTAAGTTCCTATGCAAAGCTAGCGGGTCAAAAACCTTAAACATGCTTAAAATGATCAAGATTTTGTCAAAATGTTTAAATAATTGATTGTGGTAGTCAACTGTTTAATCAACTGGGTTCATAATAGGTTTAAATTGGAAAAAATCGTGTTGAATCAAGTATTTTTCAGGCTTGATTTGCAATTAACAACGTTAAAAATCTTAATAATAACAATAAAAAGTAATTAACAAAAAGAACTGTTGGATAAAACAAACCATCCGAGAACATTCCGAGGGTATTTTAATAATATAAATGCAATATTTTTTAAACCGAAAAATCTAATATGCATGAATTACAAATTTATTTACAAACTCGAGTCCTATACACTCTTTCTTTATTATAATCCCAGGTAAAGTAAAAATTATAATATGAAAATTACAATCTTTTCCGTACGAATTTTTCATATAATTTTTGTTTCAAGTCAGTATTCCGCTAATATTTTTCTTTAAACTTTTTATATTGTAATAATGTATACATATAAGTAGCATAGTACACTTAATTCTAATATGACACAGTTATATTAAACCTATATTTTATATTTTTACATCATATATGTACTTACACATATACAGTGGTTTTTATTGTACCTAAATGCTCTTTAACACGTCAAAGTAAAATTAAAATCATTACTAAATTACTCAATTGTCGTTTTCATAAAACACTAATTTTATTAAACAAATTAAAATGCATGCATGATTTTAATGATAGAAATATATGCTTATCTTTGAAGAAAAACGTCAGATTCCTCCAGTAAAACATAAAACCCATGCAGCTTAAAAACTCAACAAACTGAACCTAGTCATTAAAAATGCAGCCTTATATTAAAGAGCACTCGGTTCAAATTCCGATTTACAAATTCACTCATACAACGTGCCTAAACTAACCTACGACAGTCTAAATTGTTCCGCACAACGGAAAAAAACTCCTTTCCCTTTGTGTCACCTTACATTTAACTTTTTACAAAAACATGCTACAAAGGGAAATTATTCTTTTTAAAACTAGGTATATCTACGCTACATGGAACCTTATCGGTGCAGGCCGTCCAATGAAATAAGATAAAACTTAATTAAAAAATTCAACTCGAAATCACTTAAGCCCGCAACACATTGGCGCGGCCTGCGGTGGCGGTCAATAGTAAATTTGACAGCTAATGACAAGTTTACTATTGACTGCCACGGACAGGCCGCGCCTGTCTGTGAGAGGCTTAAAACAACTAAACGGCTACTCTACAGCCTGACAATTCACAGGCGTATTTTTCTATTCGAATTTCACTAATTCAAGCAGTAGGTTGAAAAACGATCAGAAAAATACACACAAAGTTAATGTATTGAATGAAGTAAGTACTGAGTTGAATCCATTAATAAGGTGTTAAAATGAAATGTCCATAAGAGAGCAATGCGTATGACAATGTTAGTAGCATGATCCAATAACAATACCACCATAACTTATTATCTCACTGTTTTTTAATCTCATTTAATAAGATAAACGACAGAAAAAGTTTAATTAAGGTTACAAGCGAGTCCAAAAGTTACGGCAATATTAATATTTATGTATTTAAAATCTGCGACATATAGCCCAACTGCATAAGCCTTAACATGGTGATAATTAGCAAAAGTTTATGTAAATTTGTCATGTCGTATAGATAGATAAATCAAGTATGGTTTTTCGTTCAGAAATTGTTACCATGCAGGCAGGTTATATGTCAACGGATGAAAATGAGACAAAGTAACTTAATTGATGATTAAAATGCCATGTTCAGTTGTGTCCCACATTTTTATGATTCAAATTCAACTAAGAATATTTTTATGACACTTTTCAATATTGAAAACGGGATTTTGGATGAAAATGGCACATCTTACATGTGACTAGGGTTACACAATATTCGGGTTATAAGATAATAGATGGCACTGTTACATGAATTGTGTTACAGCGACATCTAGTGAAAACCCCTAAAACTGTGTGGAAAAAATTTGAACAATAAATCTGTGGGTGGCCTGTCCTGTCATACAAATGCAAAATTACTCGTTTGGGGCTCTAATTGAGATCAAAGCGACTTTAAATTTATGAACGAAGTGGGAATGACAACGTGATAATATTATAATTAAAGTTAGAGTCATAAACTCAAGGTCATTTTGAAACGTCAATTGTACACTATTGAAACGGACTGTCGTACAAAAATACCGCGCGTTCGGTTAAAACAAGATAAACTGCAAATATTAGGCCATCGTTAGTTACAGATCGAAACAAAAGAACACGAAAGCCGGTATTTCTCTACGTCATTAAAATCCGTAAGCGTAAGTTCAACATCGAAGGTTCAGTATACAAGGTACCTATTTGTTTAGTTATCACAACCAACACGACTCGTTTCAGGGCGTGTCCGCTAGATGGCGTTGTCCAACCGCCTAAGCTCAACAAGAGATGGCGCCACGCGTCCAAACCGTTCCCTACGGAAGGAATGGTAGTCTCCGTCAGAATTTAACCGCAACGCGATAACACAAACGTCCAATGCAGGTTAAAACGACAGAGTGCCAACGTGCGCCGACTCCCCACTGACACTATGAGACGGAGATGACCTCGTGCCCCGGCCGCGGCTGGGCCGCTCGCGGCCACGACTGGGACGTGAGCTGGCCGACCGACAGCGGATTGTTCGCGTCCCTCGGGTTGGTGCCCACCGGGTTCCTCGGCGGCGGCGGCGGGTCGGAGGCCGGCGAGGCCAGCGAGGACAGCGCGGACAGCGCGGACAGCCCGCCCGGGCTGGACGCGGACAGCGGCGTGTCCGCGTCGCCGTCGCTGGACGCGTCCGACAGCTCCTCGAGCTTCACGTCCTCATCGGAGCAGGGGGACTGGGGCGTCGCCATCGGGAGCGGCACCGTCCCTGAAGCGGCCGCCAAGGCTTCCATGTAGCGCACGCATTTCTTCTTCCGCCTGCAATTTGAGGTTATGTTACCTTGTATACCGTTTTATAATTCAGCTGGTATGGTGGGCGCGTTTATGTTGTTAAAACGAAGTGCAGTGCGTACAGTAGCAGTAGAAGTAGCATATGAGGAATAATCTACCCCCGTCTTTATTCTATGGAAATAAGAGCTTGTTAAGATAATATTGGAAACCTAGCTCGCGTCGCTACTTATGCTACTTGTCTAAATGTGACGGAAACGTACAGTTACCTACTGTACAACCAACATAAATGCGACCACTAAGCCAAGTATTCAGTTATCAACATTTTGTTTCTGTAACTTTTCTTCTCAATAAATTCGTTAAATTTATTCGTAGAGTAACATAGCAGCAGCAATAAAATGTCGACCTTATTGGATACATGGCTTATCAGAATTTATTGGTTAAAAGGTAAAGAAAATCACAACTTATATTGTACCGAAAGTAAAATTCTATCGCCTCTGGAGACATTCGAATTTAGGCAGCAATGGTGAACGTATTATGTGTATTGCTTGACTCACATGTGTAAATCAGCCCTAATGCGAATGTGCCTGGTTGCGTACAGATTTGAAGACAAATGTATAGAATTAGCAATACAGTATCATCTTGTAAAGAAATTATCATGGGTGACATCAGTATACAAATCAGCAAATATTTTGTTTTCGTCTTACAAAGACTTCAGTTATGGATACTGCATCACATATCTGTGTACACAGAATGTTTCATATTGTTTTGTTATGATTATAATCTAATTGCGTTTTGGGTCTAAAGTAATATGAAACAGTCTTAACATCAAATAACTACAAAACATCAATAGCAAAAACAAATTCTCATGAAAATGTTACACTTCAATCATGCCAGAACAATGTTAGAAGAACTCACAACAATCAACAAAAAAAAAACTCATGCCGAGTTATGCGCCCTTTTTGAAGGGACAAAGAACCTAAAAAACAAATATTCTACAAAAATAAAACCAAAAAGGCTAAACAACGTCGAAACACTCACAACATTGTAAAGGAATCAAGGATGGCATTGTTATTATACATTATAATTAAAGATAAGCCAAAACTAACAACAGATAATAATTAGTTAGTGCTTATTTGTTGAATGAAATAAAAAAACTACAATTTAAAATGTTGAAGATAATAACATGCCATTTATTTTCTTATATGATAAAAAAAACACATCAATCGAATCTACTACACGGCATTTCACGTCAAATACCTACTGTTAATGAAGGCCATTATAAAAATATCTAAATCCTTCATATTACATCAATCAGTGCGACATTTTGGAAATTCTATATATACCAGAATTGTCATTCTGCGGGTTATATCCTCTATTTATGGCATTGTCACTGTAAAATAATAACGGAACGGCTAAATTCGTGGTCAACTAACACTGACTGCATTCCATTCAGTCAGATAATATGGTTGTTAATTGTGATATGGAAAAATTTACAACGGCTGATTGTGCCTCCTGAAAGTTACCAGTCGTGTCACAAGAAAAATGCAGCTCTTTTTATAATCGCATAAATAGCAACACGATGCACAGCGATCTGACATGTACCAGTAATTGGCAGCTTAGTTGGCAGCATACATTACATACATTCTGTATAAGAATGTTACCTATCAAGAAGAGAATTAACGGACGATGATGATAGATAATGATGAACCTAAAGATTTACCCCAACTTGTCAAAAATGTCGCCACCGAGTTATATTTGTAAAATGGCCGTCATCGTCAACCTTGCAGAACTGACCGTGGCTCGTCCGGCGTGAGGCCGACACTAGAGGTTGACGTAAGTGGGCTCCTGCGCCGGGCTGGCGACCAGCGAGGCCGGCGGCATCGGCCCCGGCTCCGGCCGGAGCAGCCCGAGGCCTCCCGAGACCATCACGCTAGTTGACTCGGGACTGAGGTTTGGACAAGATGAAGGAGATGGGTACAGGAGGACCGGAGGACGATAGGGGGGAAATACGAGAAGGACATACGGTGTCGAGATGAAGGCGGAAATATCGTCGATATATGTGAACCGGGTGACAAGAGGAAAATGAGGCAGAAAAATGGGGATGAAGACCGTAAGCATAGAAGATGCAACGAGGGTGAATGTAGTGGACACAGATGAAAAAGTCAGAGAACAAGGGAAGTAAGTAACATTGATATTAGTAAAGTGGAGGTTATGGAGAAATGTTGGTTATAGAAAATATTGTATAATATAGGGATGAGAAAAACAGTCCGAGTCAATTGGCGTGAAGAGAGCGCAATACAAATATCGTATCGGAGCGGAATATAAAAATGGTATAAATATCGTCACCAATAGTGCCAGCGGATCCAATCCGTGGGAAGCGGCAATCATGAGTGGAGAAAACATTTCGATCAGTATATTATAACCTCACACTTAACGTATAGGAATTGAAAGAAAAAAAGCGAGCGTAATTCAGAAAATGTGTCAAGATTTTTTTGAAAGCTTTTCTTCGACAAATGATTGCCCTTCAACGGTGCCGGCTCGAAGCTTATACCTATTTCCACTACTTTCTTCTTACTTCACTCTTTGTCTACTTTCAAAAAAATCTATTCAGTTTTTCGCTAAGATATTTTTATATATTTCTTTGTGAAAAGACACATTTTCTGAACCACCATCGTCTTCAGTTCTGTTCGCTCTGAACAGTTCAAAACAAAAACAAATTCGTTAAAGAACATAACAACTAAGTTTTTGGCATTGTTTTGAAATAATACGAAAATGTTATGACCAGGCTTTCTTGGGAAACTTCAGACTAAAAGATAAGCCAAGTCTTTCCACATAGAAACAATATCAAAATAACTGTCGCCAACAGTTTCACAGACTGATACTGTGTTGCGGCGTATAGATTTTCTGTTTAAGCGAAAATAAATAAAAAATAAGAAGAAGAACACATACCTGCAGGGCTTGCACCACTGGTTCTGTTGGTCGAGGCCATACCTCGCTCGGCACTTCTTCAAATTATTTCCTGGAAGTACATTAGGACAAACAGTTAGAATATGCACTTCAAAATCCACTCGGCAGAAGTTTCTTGGCATGGCAACGGCAAAACTCTACTTTAGGGTAATGTTGCCAAATAATTCAAAATTGCAAATCAATCGTTATGTAATTAATGTCCAGATCAGAAAATAATAATATGAGATCAGATAAATTTTGAATTCAGCGGTCAAATCAGGAGGCCAGTGAAAACGCTAATGCTCGCTTGCGAATCAAAGGTTTACCCGAAATCATATTCCAAGCCTTAATGTAACGAATACGCTAAAACTACAAAAAAGCAGCATGCACCATACCCCCAAACGTGTTAGTACCATGCGTGGAGAGGATGGGACAAACGAAAGGGTTCAACGGAAAAAACATTGGTTTTAAACATAAACAGACTACTCGCATCAACTTCCAAAATAAATTCTAACTACGTTCGAAAATAAAATAATAACCACAAATAAACATGACGCTTATAAGCAAAATTTAAGCAGAATAGGTTCTCCGGAATCAAAAATAAATATTGAATCTTGGCCAGTAACATTATATATAGACACCGCAGATACAAGCAGGCTGTAGGCCGTCTTGGAGCCTGCACAGGCCTGGAGCTATCGCGGGCATAGCTTCCTGGGCGCCGCATGCACTCCGCACTACGCTTGTATGTATGTATGTATACTTTGAATACCAGTCGGGAAGGCTGTCCCAGCCTGACTCAGCACGGACTACTCCTGCAAAGCACTCAATCCTTCTGACTGTAGAACATGCACGCTCCCTGACACGGCCTCGGAGCAGATCGGAAAGCCAAAAACCGGGACAACCTTCGAAGGAGTGCCACTTACAACAGGGTTCTCATAAAATAGCGTTTATAAAAAATAAATAGAGGCGATAAATAATATATAAAAATACTGATATTGCTACAACCTGGACCCCTTTATAAACCAACATTCGGCAATATGCAATGTCGAGTTGTCTTCAGCTGAGCAAGTGACTGGCCTCCGCGGAGGGGGATAGGAGGCGGGAGGGCGGCGGGCGTCTGCGACTTAATCCTTCATTAATTGACCTCATTTGTTTAATGAGTCGCAGCGAATATCGCACGTCGAGACGTCCGCCGCGGGAGGCCAGGCGGCCGGGAGACGAGGGTCGGGAGGCGGCCGGAGTGTAAGGCAGTACCTCCATCGGTTGTCTCCTGTTTTCGCTTCCTCTTCTTGCCCCTTTGCGTATTAGCCCTAGACGACCAATCGGGATAGAGTTGCATGTGCAGCTGACGCTCTCGCCGCGCGAGCTCGTAATACTTGGCTTGCTCCTCGCGGCCAAGCGCATGCCACTGAACCGACGCAATATGGAAAGAAAAGAGAAATGCACTTCGACGGTGGTTCTCGCCCGGGCCGAGCACCGCGCCTTCTCGTGCTAGAAAAACAGCCCGCGTGATGCCGCTAACGTGAATTTTGATCCTACTTAAACAATGAAAATGGCCAATTGTGACGTTCCTCACAGAACCTATTCTGCGGTCGGTATCGGAGTCGCGGTTCGTCTAGACATCTAACAAACCAATATAGTTTCCGATCGGGGGTGTAGGGTGTACATGTACACGATCACTCGACGACTACGTACACAGAACACGCAACACTAAAGCGCGGGGCGGCACGCGGGCGGTCGCGCCGCGCGCCGCCCCGCGCGCTCCGACTCGTGAGCAACGGTACCAGCCGCTTTTCTAGCACAGGCAACTCCGGGCCGCCGCACATTAACACAGTAGATTAACACGCACACACGCACACTCACATACGGGGAGGACATCTCGGGGGATGCTCGACGTTAAAGGTACAAGCCAGTCGGTTAGTTACGGACGGGACTCTCTCAGGGGTGTTAGTGGGTGTGCGGGAGAGAGGCCCGCCGGACGGAGCCGGGGGGAGGTGAAGCGAGTGTACAAGCGTCGACGGAACAACCCAGCCCCTCGCGTGTTCAGGTCCTAGGGTCCAATACCTCCCAACTCAGCAGGACTACGGTCCTTTTTCCGCTTTTTCTTTTTGGAACCGTAACCGTAGTTGTCCCTCGCGCTCCAACCGGGATACAGCTGCATATGGAGCTGTCTCTCCTGTCTCGCTTTCTCATAGTACTTTGCTTGTTCTTCGCGACTCAACGAATGCCACTGCGTTAGATTACGACACGATATTGATATGTTACAGCCTACTCAAGTCTGGTCAATCATGGGCGTTCAACGGCGTTGAGCGACCATGACTAAAACCGTGCCTGTTAGGAATCGGATTACGTTCTGAGAGCTGTTTGTTATTCAGGGCACTGGCACAAAAACACGTACGCGTACGATCGCATAATCATATTCCTAACAAGACACAATACAAAAAAAACATAAAATTTTAAAATTGGCCATTATTGCAAAATATAATTCAATAATAGTAGCAGTGGCTCGAATGAATCTAGACCCCCGAAAGAGAAAGCTCAAACTTACAACTCCGTTATGACACACGGTTGATAATTTAAAGAATGTGTACCAAATCATATTAAATTATAACAATAAAATTGTCACGAACAATAATACTTGAACTGACTAAATAAAATAATATATGTAGGTAATACGCCTTTATTGACGCCCCTTCATCGGTAGAAACTACATCAACATCAGTTTGTCTTCCAATAAAATTAAAAAACAAGGACTAATATATGCTTCATAAAAAATATTTATTGAGCAGAAGATGCATTCGTACCACTGACAGTTCCAAATTTAAAAATATCTAAACAAGAACAGTGATCCGACTCACCCGTCGTCCCAATATCTGGTTGATGGCTGCAGACTCCTTCAAAGTACACTCGGCCACGACTTTCGCCCTCATTTCCTTCATGTAGAGCATGAACGCGTTGAGGGGTTTCTTTATGTGCGGCTTCTTGTTTTGCTCTTTGCTGTTGTTGCTGGCTGGACCCTCGTTGGCTTTCTCGTTCCCGCCGCTGTTGCCCTTTTCTAGTGACCTGAAACGGAGTAAACGAGATTTCAGTCAGGTGTCACTGTCATATGTTCTTATAATGGTTCTAGTAAGAACACGGTGTTCCGTGATCAGTTAAATTGAAGTCAACGGCTAAGTCATAGGGTATACAGTTGCTACTGTAGAGGTCGTCTATGCAACCTCAACAGTGTTGGTTGTACAGCATTATTCTCATTTCAAATCAAACTGTCTGGAAGTCTATAAATACAGGAAGATTCGAACACGTCAAGCAGTCCCCGAGCCTTTGGCCTCTGGGCCACGAGACTCATACCTCTCGCAACGTACTTGAAAAAAAACGTGTTAAATGTCCATTGCGCCTTCCTCTACCTCTGAGCACGTTCCCTACACGGGATGTCGGGTCTACAAGGGTTTGTAACTTAACTGAAACTACAGATAATAATAAGATTGCACTGTTCATATGTATCTGAGTAAATTGTCCTTCACAATTATCCAACCATTTTTTTAACGCACTGCGTGACGTCAGCGAGGGACAGCATAATAATATAGAGTAGTATACGTGTCTAAAAAGAGTTGTCACTTTTTGACCGCCATCTTTCTGTCATAATCATCACCGGATCAATATGCTAACGAGACGTACAGACAGACGACAATAAACGCGCATCCGGCTGGAAATAGACGCGTTTCCTGCGCGCGAGCAATAGAGAACGCATGTTGTTTACGACCGGCCATAGACAATAACCATGGAAACGTCGTAAGTCGGTACGGGATTCGACTGGAGTTACGACTTTTTTGTTCAGAAAGGCTGCGCGTAAAAAGTCCAGGCGATGTTTATGGAGTTGTTTGTTGGTTTGGGAATAAAATAACGTAACTAAGATAGGGGATTTAAGGGAATGTAAACTCTGTGTAGATTTAAATAAGACTGAATTAACAATGACACAATCATATATGATAGAACTTTTTTGCTATCAGTTGTGTAAAGAGTCGTCGCTCAACTGGGAATAAAATATTCCAAGTTCAAGGTACGTTTTACAGGAATTTCGACCCAGTGCAGATTTAAATAAAATTGATATTAGAAAGATACAAAAATGATACATGTAATCCTGTTATGTTTATCTACCTAGGTGTGACACTGTTCGATGTGTGGTCTATTTTTTATGTGTTATATTTATATGGTACTTATATCAATAAAAGGCGCTAAATTTTAATTGGTCCCATTATTCGTAAAATCAAATTTAATTACAAATGCTTGCGTGTGCATGTGATATTTAGTAAAATCACTTTATTTAACTTAATTCAGAATAATTAAATGACCGCAGACTCGGTAACTGGACATCTCAGCTCCCGAACCAAATCCTCGATAAGTTATGTTTCCTACAAAATTTCTAAATTTGTTTCAAAAGCATTATTAAGAGACATTAATAAACTACTGAAACTATTAAAAATAATTGTAGAACCGAAGAATGCTGAAAAACGACTTCCTTCTCCACCTCTTTTCAGAAAATGAAGCAAGTCATTTATACAATAATACACTTTATTTGAAAGCAATAAATATTAAAATTGATGTTAAACGACTTTTTCAACCAACAAGAATCAATGAAGATTAGACTTTATTCTTAAGGATATAAGAATTTTAACTAAAATTACACTGCCCAGTGCACATAAGGTTATAAGTGCCCTGACTTCCACACAAAGATACGCTCTTGTGCACAAGTGTTAAAAAGCCCGAAAATGACAAAAGATCCTCACAGGCGTTTTCACTAAATTAGTTCGTGGAACGAGTTGGAAGCTGAAATACGACTTCCTATGGCTGGTTCATTTTAAAAGGGAAGAAAAGGCACAATGCGTGCGCGTCGAGTGTTGTCGGTGATTATGCGGGATGGTCGGCAGAAAAAATAGGAAACTAAAACTGTTCAAGAATTAAAAAATTGGCTACCAATTTAGGGTAGGTTGCACCAAACCGTCTGTAATCGAAAGCGGTGTCCGTTGAAATCTGAACAAACTTTGACAAGTTTGTATGGAATGACAGCTACCGGCGCCATATTTAACGTTGATCGGTCTGTAATCGTAAGTTGGTGCAACCCGCCCTAACTTACTCAGTAACAGATAAGTAAGTTAATATAAAAACACACCTTTTTCTTAAAGGAATATGCTGGGAAATGTAAGAGATAGCAGTATCTAGTTAAGTCTGTTAAAAGTCTGTCTAGTAAAAAGAATATCCTACCTATTTTAAATAGGTTTCGAGACTCATCATAGACATATAAACGTTGAAATCATTTGGTTTCGTAATTTCTTGGCTATGAGTTAAAACATTACCTACCAACCAAACCAACTCATACGATGTACAAATATTTTTCTGTAAATGGCTAACAACTTAATTGAAATTTGTCTTTTTAAATATTTCATTTAGGTTAATTCTATCAAGTTTAATAAATGTGTTCTTTTTTACCGACTATAGGTAGGTGCATATTTGCATATCAATGAATTACTCAGTTTCAAAACTATTACGAGTATTTAGAACTTTTAGATTACAACATTTGAAATTAGTGGTGTCGGACTCCGGACCCTACTGCACAAATAACGGTTTTCCGGTAATGTACCAAAATAAAGATCAATCAACTCGCTACCATATTACTCGTACATACCAAAAAAGGACACGAAAACGGTATAAAATACAATGTTTTCCATAAACAGTCATATTCCACAAAAAAACCTTTTATCAATACGTAAATTCCAACAAAGCCACGCACAGATCTCTAGATAACCCTTTTTGGACAAACATTCATCCACGCAAGATTACAATCCCGCTTTCGCTGCCGACTGTACCCGTTAAGTGAAGGCGTCATATATCATCTTAATTAAATTTCTCTGCCACCGGCTTATTTACATGGCTAGTCGCTGTCACAAGTGGACAGACTGGTGACTTTAAAAAGACGTTAAAATGAGGTCTAATGACTGTATTTTTTTACCGAAATGAGAAGAAGGAAGACATTTTAACGCTATTGTCATAATTTTTGTGTTAATCTTTGTGTAAATTGATGTTTTATAATAATGTTACAGTGGACGTTAAATATATACATAAGTCTATGTACTCTTTTGGCCTTATTACAAAGGAATAGTGCAAACAGTGTAAACATATTCAGAACGTCGACCGTAAATTGAAGACAGGTTTCTAAAAGTAAAATTAAACGAATTAAAATTGAGACTGTTATTTTAAACATACATTGAGTCACTCTCATAATTCAAGTATAAAATAATAATGAAAAATATTTTGATTCAGAAAAATAAATTGATATTATCTAATTACATCCTACTAATATTATAAATGCGAAAGTTTGGATGTTTGGATGTTTAGATGTTTGTTACTCAATCACGCTTAAACGGTTCAACCGATTTAGATGAAATTTTGCACGAAGATAGTTTGTAACCTGGATTCAAATATATGATAGTTTTTATCCCGGGTCCGCGCAGACGAAGCCGCGGGCGGAAGCTAGTTTGTCATAATTCGTCCAGCCCGTTAGAAATACTTTATTTCAGCTGTTTCGTGTGATTGTCAATTGTTCATTTCTTTTAGTACAAAGCGCATTTTTCCTTAATATAACAAAGACCGGCCACTGCCAACTTCTGTAGTATTTTTGTCGTCACCTGTACTGAAAGGAGTTTTAAATTAAACCCGTTGTTTTGAATGTCGTAGGTGTTAAGTTTGACTTAAGGTAACTTTTTTGTTCGCTGTGCGAAGAAGTTTGAATTTTAATTTGGTCGGATACAGTTGTTTTTGGTAATCGGATACTTTATATTGACGCATTAACTAATGAACTTAATGAATAAATATAGGCAAGTGATTGATCAATTTAATTATGGCTTCGTGAAGCTTCTGATTACACTAAAAGTAGTGGCTCTGTTAGCTGCAGAATTCGCATAAAAAAAAAGAATCACATGATATTGTGACACATCCAAAACGTGGAGAAACTTCAAAAAGGTACAAATAAATATGTTTCAATTAAGTATACGCAATTAGTTCCCGCAAAAAAAATTTTATGTAAGTTTTCAAAGACTGCAAAAATGTAGATAGCGCGTTATATAAAATCTGTCAATGTGTAAATTACAGCGTACCGTTGGTAGCATTTAACGCATCTGTCAAACGGTGGCTTATCTTCGATCGGCAGGGGTGGGCAGGCCGTGTAATGTGCGCGATACTATCGCTGTACCCTGCCAATAGGGTTGCCAGCACTTTTTTTAAATTTAAACAGACGAATTTGTAAAAAACATGTTTTTAGAACAAGTTTTCCATACCGTCTAGATGAGTGCATTTTTATCGCCGCTGCACATACAGGTATGTATTTTATTGGGTATGCAAGCCACATGAGAGTGCACAAGAGAGGACAGCAACAAACACTCCAGTCATATTGGTAAACGTTGATACTAAATCCAGAACACACAGTCGCTGTACTGACAAAACATATATATATATGTAATAATATTACTCGTGTTGGTCTTAATAGGTTGATTATTAAATTTTTAAAATATTTGTACAATTTTTGTAGTTCAGATTGTATTGTACCAATATTTTTGAATAAAACATTAAAAAAGTATTTCATCAGAAAAATAATAATAACTTTAAATAGATAATTAACAGTGCCGAGAGAAAAATATGTACAAAATGCAACAACATCAGGATATCATCAGGATAGATCCAAAATACTTTAACAAAGTAACTTCAGCAGTCAAGGATTTAAGAATTCAAATATCCGATGACAATATATTGTCCCATAAAAACAAATAAGTCACGAACTTTTTTACTACATTGTCACTCCTAAAAATACAAAGGGGCAACCCTATTTAAGTAGGGGTCGGTAACAATTGGCCCGCGCAATAACAAAACGTTTTAAAACTCTGTCATTATAATTTCAAACACAATATACGGACGGAACTGGATTATGATATGAACGCGTGCGCTGCTAAAGGTGTAATTAGGTTTTGATCGTCTGATTGAAAAAAAAAACTTGTAAAAATATCAGCTCTCTTGTTCGTAACGTAACTGTCAATTATGAGCGCGTGAATGTTTTTTTTTAAACTAGAATTTTTGTGTCTACGCTTGAGTAGTCCATCTCCCCCATTTACATGTTTCTATAGATTGCAGGTGTTTACTTCGGTGACTTTCAGGTGTAACATGAAATTCACCAAGGGTTCCCACATACCAATGAAACTTAAATATATTGCGGCAATACTTAATACATAAAATCCGTCTAACACATTTTAGCGAAAAATTGACAAAGATAAGATCGATATAATTACGAGTAGATCGTCGAATTGTTGTGAATATTTAAACCGGTACAGTATAATACCGGTACATGACTTACCTCGCGTACCGCGCGTGGTGGGACTCGAGATCAGCCTTAGAAGGCGGCGGGGGAACCAGCGCGGGCCCCAGGCCGAGGCCCAGGCTCCCGCCCAGCGTCGGGGAAAACCGGTACAGTTCACTGCGGACCAGACATACGTGACAATACCGGTACATAGTAGTACAAATACATGATACATTTATTAAAAAGTCCTTTAGGTTTGGGTAATATTGACGCCAGTCTGTCAGTCGCATGCAGCAGTAGGGAATGGCTTGACACCGTTTGGGGGGGTTTGACCCCGCTGAGGTAAGGTTTTGAGAAGTCTCACGAGATGCTTTGCTTTTTTCCTCCCCGTATCCGCTAGTGGCGTGCAGAACATAGTATTAACATAGTTTTCGTGGAAATCATTTTAAAACCTGAAGGACTTTTTTGACAGTTCTTAGCTCTCTTTTTTGACTATAACTATGGAAGGACCACGAAAACGGTGGGGGTGCGTCTGAGATATCTCTGTTTTAAGTTTTGTCTAGATTTCGGTTTTCGTGATTCTTCCTACTTTTGACTATAACCACATGATGCTCAGGTCAACACGAAAAGAAACAAAAGAAAATCTCTAACTAATAAATTCCTTGCTGCGTATAATATATGTGTTTGCACGTAGTCCAATTTAAGCACTGTTCAGTAAGTTCATAATAAACCTATATACAGGGTGGCTCATTCAGAGCGGTCAGTATGGGAAAGTCTGAGACTATAAGATATACGAAGATCTGTTCTTAGGAACCATGCCATCGATTTTAATAACAAGAAAAACTGCATTCTTACCTTTTTTAAAAACTTGTACTCAGCTCGGGAATCGAACCCGGTCGTTTTGAAAAAAAAAAACTACCACTATTTCTATTTAGATATCGATTGTGTAGGTCTTAAGCATCATCATCTGTTTAAATCATCTTTTCATAGATGTAAAGGCCAATGATGATGATGATGAGATGAGGTCTTAAGCAGTAAATGTTTCTATGGAACATGATGTCTAAAATGAATAAAAGGCCAATGCCCTTTATTAAATTAAAGTATGTGAAAACAATTTTTCACATACTTTAATTTATTTTAGTAGGTGTTCGAAGTGACCACCATTACAATTCAAAAAGTTTAGGCATGTAAACTTGTCTCTATGGTTGTTTGTACCTCTTTGCTGGTGTCGCAATTTGTTACATACACCGCTTTACATATCATATGGCATTGGCATTGCATTAAACCATTCCGGAAGTTTTGTTATCTGCGATAATATTATCTATTCATGACTGCAATTGCTTACTTCTATTAATCACTATTTACAAACACTAATAATAAATTGAAAAGCCCTCTACATACTTATTTTAAGTATACAGATACAGAAACGTGATAAACCTCATTTGAAAATGGAACGTCTTCGTGTGACTGGCCGAATAGCAATAAAAAAGAAAAAAACATTGGAGTGTCATTGTTTTGGCGGGAACTTAAAATTTTGCTTAGGTATTTTACTAAACAATGCCTTTTATTCATTTAAGACATCATGTTCCATAGAAACATTTACTGCTTAAGACCTACACAATCGATATCTAAATAGAAATAGTGTTAGTTTTTTTTTCAAAACGACCGGGTTCGATTCCCGAGCTGAGTACAAGTTTTTTTTAAATGTATGAATTCAGTTTTTCTTGTTATTAAAATCGATGACATGGTTCCTAAGAACAGATCTTCGTATATCTTATAGTTTCAGCCTTTCCCATACTGACCGCTCTGAATGAGCCACCCTGTATATATGCTGTAAATTGTACAGATGGCACAGGAAATTTACCCAAATCGTCTGACTAAACGATGTTTGGAGATTTTGCAGATATCGGTTGGAACAGCGCTTAAATCGTCCTTAACTGCAAGATCAGTGACGCCAAATTCTCATTGCATATCTCCCCGTCTGCCGTACTACTAAAAAGCGCTATGAATACGTCCATGGATCTTTTTAGAGAAGGACGGTAAGTGCTAACTAAACCAGCGGAATGATTAGAAAACAATCTGGACAGCTGTCATCCTGGTACTGAATACGTCAGAATTCGGTATTTTGACGTATTTAGTGCTAAGATGAAAACTGTTTGAACTGCCGCACTCTGGACTGTAGCAAAGCCACAGTGGTTTGTCAAAAATGTTGAAGAAATCTACCCAATATTAACATAATGTCACAACATTCGCATCCAAACCGAGCATTCAAGGGAATGTTTATATGCAATATGCTGCACTGGCGTCTGTTTTGTAGCCCTCAGACTACATTATATCGCACAATTCTAAGCACAGCAAGTGGTTTCCAGCTAAAGACTGGCTGCATTCAGGGATTGGTCGTCAACAAAGACTAACACCGGAACTCCAGAGTGCGGCAGCTCCCGATCGACTTCCAACTCTGGCACAAACTACGTAAGCCAACAACGTCAACGGCAACATACAGGAAGGCGCAGTGGGGAAGCCCCTCCGGCCAGCCGGCGAGCGGGGACGCCGGCGCGGGCGAGGACGGCCGCGCTCCCGCGGTGGTGTACCTTGGGAGAGGCCTATGACCAGGTCAGTGGTAACTATACACACGCATACAGACGTAACATCATACACAGATTGAGCGACAAAGTGTCCCTCATGCTCCCGAAAGGAATGACACACTAATGTTTGGCTTTGGAAAGTATCAACGGATACTGGAAATATATCAGATACTGTTACAGATACCGTTTGAGTTACCGTTTTGGCGTAGTCGGTAGGATAGGTAACTACCAAAAGTTTGACATTTAATCTCAGGTCGAATTCCTATTTCAGTTTGGTCGGGAAGAGGAAAGGAACATTAGTACCTAAATCGGTGTATACTCCAACCTACTTAGGGAAGTTGGGAACCAGACTCATAATAGGGAGAGTTCTTCAGCTCAAGAGGTTACTTAAATTGATCGTCTTACATGCTATTCGGTGAAGCTAAACCATAGAATCCGACAACAGTTTAAAACAATAGCTGTTAGACTAGCATAAAACGACGCTTGAAAAACCGAAGGAAAAGTCTGACTGTTAATGGCTATCATAAAGCTACACCATCAAGAAAAATGAAATGATGTACGATTGTACGCGTGAGAGGAACTGAATATATAAGAGAGAGTGAGGAACGATCTATGTCAATCCTGATGTATGTGCTTTGCTGAGAAGACTTGTATATGTTTGTGACCATGTAAATAATTTAAGGAAAGCCCAAATTATGATCATCAGTAAACAAATGGGGCGCCAGCTCTGGATTGCCGTGGATTGTTCCATCACTTTAACAGCATCACTGATTCTTACCTCGATAGACTAGATGTGGAGATCGGCAGCGACGTGGGGTACGGACTTCGGAAACTGCTGGCGGCCGAAGATATGGGGTACATGCTTGGCGTATGCCTGGAGGAAACATTGTTTACATGAAGTACACAGGTACTATGGTCTCAATTTTAAATATTGATCCTAAAGCAGGCCGTGGTCTTCGATTGAATAAATATTACACTTCCACACGACTTGACGTTTTAAGGCGCGTGCAGCGTCAACTGGATACCACGGCCTAATGATTAATGTTCTTAATTATGAGTAACATAGTAGCAGAGTTACTTCTGCCTATAAAATATTATTTATTTATTTATTTATCGTATGGCTGATTTTATATCTAAAGATGTACAGATGATAAAATATAATACGCGCCTGTCTTAAGAATTGAATCTTGGTGAATTATATTTCAAGCAAAACTATGGCGTAGCAAACTGAAAAAAGTTTCTGTCAAAAATTTCATTTTTGGCACAAGCTTTTATTGCCGACTGTACTTTTCTGTATACCGTCATCAACTATTCATTGAGACGATTCTAACGAGCCCAAACTCGATGGGGTTATGTGGTTTTATTACGGATTTCCTATGGCCACCTTCCAGCTACATCATCAGATCAGCTCCACGTCATCATAATATTGCATTGTCACGCGATTTGCATATTCGTGCAAAATTTCAACTCAATCGGAAACCGGGAAGTAGATCAGATTTAACTTGCAAGATTTGATTACAGACAGACAGACAGACAGACAGACAGACAGACAGACAGACAACGGGACAGGTGAAACTAAATAAAAGCTTGTAAAAAACTCGAAGACTATCTTGGAATTATATAAGTCTTAATATTCAGCTAAAAGAGTTCTTCTGTATCCTCCCTCGAGGCAGTCTATTGTCAAATATAATCCCTACCTACTTGAGCACTAGGTAAATTTAACCAAAATTGTAATAGATTTCAAGTACACTCACCACGACGCCGCTACTTGTGACATTTCCGGACTGAGCATGGGGTAGGGGTACGTACCCCCCGGGAAGGGGTACATGGGCGTCCGCGCCAAGCCTGCCGCTGTAACAAAAGGGTCGTGAAATCGTAATCATTTTAAGTAAAGGAAAGAAATTCAAGAGTAACGATGAACGTAAAAGCTTTACACACAAACTTATACATATACGTTTGTGTGTAAAGCTTTTACATTCATCGTAATTACAGGCATGAAAGTGATAGAATACTCGTATTATTAATAATGTGAGACAGGAGCGGCAATATTGTATTATTTTTGTCAATTCATAAAATAGACGAGTAATTCGCCATTTTTGTTCACCGATCACATCGCCACTTATCACAGAATTGGCTATATGGTTGTCAGGAGCTGTCATAAGCTAAAACATTTTGTATAGAGCCTTTTATTTCTCCCATACTCACTGAGTAAATTGGAGAACTCTTCTGCGTGCCCTATGTCCAATGAGGGATAACATCATCATCGTACTCAGAGTTGGCGCAGTCGGTAGGATACCATTCAATTAAAGATACAAGTACAAACTTACCAAGTTTGGAGTCTAGCTGGTAAGGCGGAGGGATGCCCATGTGGGCAGGAGGTGGCTGCCCGAGCTCACCACCTGGGCAGAAGAGGGATAAGCCGCCACCAGCCGAGAGGCCCATCTTGCTCGCCTGAAACAAAAATAGAAGGAAATTAGTGTCATGTTATGAGACAGTGTCCTGTTCGTGAGTAAATATATATTATAAAGAAGAGTATAGCAAAATATAGATTTCTGATTCATCAGAGTTGTAAAATGCGCATATAACAGATGTAATGTTTATTTTTTGTCTTTTGTATATGTCGTTTCATGACGCATTGGTTATACTGTAATGTCATGTTTACATGTTTTAATAAATAAATAAATAAATAATATAATCAAATCGCTAAATCAAAGATATGAAATCACTAAAAAGTCAATGATTCTACAAACGATGACAAAGATTTCCACTTTCGATCGCGAATTGCAACTAACGATACAGAAGCTAAGCCCATATAAATATGTATAAGGTTTGACAAAGCGATAAAAACAAAGCTGCGACAGCTCCACTCTTTCAATAACGCTGTACAAGACGTGTCATTAGCGGGTAAATTGGCGGGCTGTATAAATTCGTCCTACCCACCGCCCAATTATGCAAAATGGCGCTCGTTGAGAGCCATCCAACTCCATCCAGCGGAGTGTCTCACCTCTAATTAAACGGGAAACTTCTTTTCAACACTCTATTATACGAAATAAACGACACGGCGTGACAAAAAATCATAACCGTTCGGATAAAAGAGGGCTAGATTTTTTTAAAGAACTAAAGCTGACAATCCCATATTTGAAGAGCAGGAACTGCTTATTAAGACAATAATTACCACGAACAAAGAGCCCCACTAATTAATAATAAAACACGCACAAACAAAAGCGCTATTCACGCTCGGGACAGAAAAAACCCGAACGGTGGTCGAAAAACGACATGCGAGGACGAAACAAAAAGAGGCCATAGACAATGATGACAGTCGACGCATTAATGCGGGAACGGATTCTTAATTTGAAAATATTTCCATAATAAGATTTGTCTATGCGCCCGGCAGAGACAAAAGATGAGCGCGCTTTGTTCGAATGTCGGACCGTTATAATTTAAAAATTAAAAACAAGCAATTAGGCTTGGTGAATTGGAAGTAGGATTTTCTTTAAAAATCGCGATCGTCTCTTTCCTCTATGCTGCTTGCTACTAATAAAACTTTTATGCACTATTTGAATTTGTTAATCGTTCAATAGTTCTTTCAACGTGTTGACAAATTAAACGTAAAAATACAAATTAAACGCAATTAGAGCCCACAAATTGGACCCTGAAGTTATTGCGTTTTAAAACTTGTATTTTATTAGGCGCCTTTTCAGTGTGTTCATTACGGGGCCAGGTGGAGAGGCCATTGAAGGAATCTCCTTGGGTAGTTATTGAAATAGCATGAAAGCGTGACGTCACTGCGACAAGCCAGTCTCTAATTGGGACCGCGGTGGACCATCGACTGATACTTCAAAATTGAATGGCTTGTTAACGAGGGAATGTAGCGAATAGCCGAGAATTCGTTGAGAAGTGGGCCCTAACAACATGTTCCGAGCCCTTTGGCATTTAGAACCTAACCCCGGGCTCGAGAAAATAGGATTTTCTGTTCGCGACATAAATGTTGGAGTAATTTTTCGTGTTCGTGTTTCAAAGAAAAATTGAATATGCTGTAGTTGAATACGATACTTTCAATGTATGGACTTGGAAAGTCCACATATGCTTTAGGTTTGAGTGCTTACATTCTGTGATTTTTTTGGAAAGTAATTAGGTTGCCAATGGTTGATAAATCGTGGTTATATCCGTTCTATAAAACTAACATACGCACATTTTTAAGTACGCAAGTAAGTATAGTAACGACGTGGGATAAAGAAAGACGTTTGTAATTTTTTTAGAGCTTTTTCCGTCTTTTTTGTGGCACTAACGTATATTGCACATCTAACAATTCTGTGAAGGATGAAAATGCTTACAATATAACTAGACTTCACGTCTCACAGAAATCAATAGATCCCGTTTTCCTTGGCAAACTTTTCGGGATTCTAGAATAGTACTCAAAGTAATAATCTAGCTAGTATTCCGAGATTGGAAATGTTCGGAACATATTCGTCCGTATTAATAGACATACGAAGAAAATTGCCCTCCATGCAACCGGCTTAGACCCATCGAATCTCAATCACAAAACATGCACATTTCCAAATCTTCCGCACACATACAAAGTCACCCCTTTGGCCAATGGGGGCGCGGGGCGGTCTTAGGTAGTGGGCGTGGAAGGATGCTGGTTGCCATGGGGACGGGGCGACCTTGCGTCGGGGCCTTTCGAGGGTTAGTCGAGAAAACTGATTGTTTTAAGACACGGGAAACTGTCATCACTCATCAAGTTAAATGTAGTTCTTGTTGTTGACGATAGATTATATTTCGAATATGATAACTAATAAGGAAAGTATGTAATGTAATGTTAAGACACGGGAAATGGGTGTATCATGTCATCAAGTAAAATATAAGTAGTTTTTATTTCCTCTAAAAGATTTTCTGATCAAAAATCTTGAATGCAAATTGTGTTTTTAGGAAATTAATGTCCTAATGTTTAAGACAGGACGAAAACTTAGTTTTAAGGCACGAAAAGCTACATTTGATGATGTAGAGCCATTTAAAAAAAAACAAGAAAAAATTAAAAACATGCTGTTCAACCGTAGTAAACTGTCAAGTCATAGGCTGTTACCTACCCTGCAACTTCGTACCAAAAAAGCGACTTGACGTTTCATAAAGTCATAGATTTGTCTATCGGTCTAATCAAGTATCATGCTTACAGCGAACTCATAGCTATATATATAATTCCTATAAGTACATCGTTAAGCCCTAAATCCAACAAAAAACAGACTACCCGCGTCGCAGTAATTTCTTATCCATTTCCGCCATCGGTCCTTCGAGCCGGATGCGCGCTCTCCGGAACCTCATAACGAGGGAAATCATTTACTATATGTATGTATATGTAAATGGATTTTAGAGCAGTTTATACTCCATTTGGCGAACCAGTGGGTTTCTGCTTGAGAGAATTTCTTTGTTCGCTTGCATTTCGGGAGGGTACAAGTTCTTGTTATATTTTTATACTTTTTTTAAAAAGGTTTAGTACTGCTATCCCGTAGCCTGTAGCATAGTAAATCGGGAATTTCTAGAAAAGAGTTCGTAGCCCGCACATGTTCGGCATGCGCCCTGAAGGGCTTAAAATATAAATGTAGATCATAAATATATGTTTTCAAGATAAAAATAAAAATGTTGATTAAACTATTGCAAAACCCATCGATTTGCATATTTAACGATGTCTTATTATCAGTACCTGTGAGAAAGAGCGTTGCTCGGCGTCACGAGTTAATAGCCCGAGTAAGTAAGTATTTTGAGAAAATTTGGCCTCTGGCAACCACATAGAAATCATTAGTGCCGTTCCAAATTTAATATCGCTCGTTAGATGTGCCTATTTTACGATGTTTATATGTACAGTCGCCATCAGATATATCGGAGCGGCCACAGTGCTCACAAATATCTGAACACGTCTCTATTGTCGAGGCATTAGAGACGAGTTCAGATATTTGTGAGCAGTTTGGCCGCTCCGATATATCTGAAAATACCTGAGGCTCTAGTATAAGTTTTACCGAAACAAAACGTTACGATCGCGTTTGCGTTTTACCCTCAATTCAAACGCGGTCGTAACGTTATGTTTCCGTAAAACTTATACTAGAGCCTCAGATTGAGAGTTCCTGAGATAATGAGTACGACAAAAACATACAAACGTCGTCTATACTCGTGTAGTTTCAATGAAAAGTAAGTATACACTTTTATTATAACACAAGATATTTTTATATCGATCCCTGAAGCAATTGCAAATACCACCCTTCCCCTAAATTCAATTCCTATTTATCCAAGATCAAAAGTACA
The DNA here is from genome assembly GCA_947049275.1 of Epinotia bilunana. Lineage (NCBI taxonomy): Eukaryota > Metazoa > Arthropoda > Insecta > Lepidoptera > Tortricidae > Epinotia > Epinotia bilunana. The sequence continues at coordinate 6,262,162 of OX346275.1, read as the reverse complement.
CTATGCGCACGTAATTACGTTTATCCAACATATTATACAGTGCAAACGTTACGCTATTCGGTATTTTATTATATATGTTAATATGTTGCTATTGTGTCACGTATTTTCTGATGCACTAAATATTGTACAGAATACCTAGAGGTTGATATATTTGGGTTCTTTTGTTTTTGGTTTGTTTTTTTCTATTCCCTTGTTATTGTATTCTTCCATTTGTTGACATTGTCTTAGTATTATATCTTAATTTTTTTCTGTTTTTAAAGATCGTGATAAATATTCTTATATTTTCGACATGTCGCCTAGTGACTGCAATACAGCCACATCTCAAAAATAAAATACTTTTGAGATGTGGCTCTATTGCACAGTGCAATGCGGTCCCATCTCGAAAGTAAAATACATTTGAGATGTGGCCGTATTGCAGACACTAGGCGATGTATGCAAATCTGTAATGTATTTTTTTATCATGAAATAAATAATCTAATCTAATCTAATGAAAGCCATGGTTTTCACAATAAATATCTTCCATTTTCTACAACGGCAACTCAAATATGTATATTTTTATGTATAGGTACTAATATTATAAAGGGAAAAGTTTGTATGTAAGTAAGTACGTACTCTCCGAAACTGCTCAGCCGATTTCGAAAATCGGTTTTTCCGAATTGACATATGCTCCCGTATACAATACCATCCCTAATTTCATACATTTTGGGGTTAAATAATATAAAATTCAGGTTACACATTTCTACCACTTTTCGTCCATCCATCTCTATGCCAAATTACATCTAAATCCGATAAGTTTGAGTGATAAAGTAACAAACATCCGAACTTTTAAATTTACAATATTAGTAGGATTAATCATTTACATCGTTATCGCAGTAAAAAATACACAAAATACTCTCAAACGAGATCATTACCCAACAAAGGCCAACCCGGATCCTCGTTTCTTAAAAAATAAAATACACTTATAGCGATTTTCTTCAAAATCTAATCCTTGAAATCCAGGGTGGTTCTGCAAATATCGGGGAGCGGGGTCGTTGACCCGGGTATGCAGATCAATAGGGTGGCTGTGCGGATGTGGCTCCGAGAAAAGTGAGGTTGTTCAAGAGATTTTTACGTGAGAGAGTTTTCACGGGGATCAAGTAAAGTTTTAATAAGTTTTGGTGGTTTATGTCAAATAAACGCAAGCAAAAACGGCTATAATGCTCTGAATTAAAGTACTTTTATGCTTGTGCTTTGAGACGGATTTTTTTCTGATAGTTTCAATTCTTACTAACTTAGATAATTGCGCGAGAATGAACAAGAGCGAGGATTTTGAAACAACACACTTTGAAGAGAAAATTGAACCACCTATATCAATAAATAAGTTACTTTAAAAACAATGTTTTAACCGACCTTAATTCAGTACACCGTTTCAAGTGTGGTACATAAAAAATAAAAGATTCTGACGAATTAAGAAAGTCAATGACACTTTCGTAATTAGCCCGTCATTGCAAATAAATTCAATATAAGTATTTACGCCCGCGCTCAACTAGAAGACCAGACTACTTCCAAATCCCTTCCAGCACTCTGAACCCATGTCCAGCGCAGAAGGGAGCGCCAATTATGTTTTTGACGGCTGCCTCCCACCAAATTGGAATAGCCGACGTATTTACGTGTTTACATCCAATTTTCGTATATAACTAATATGTGTATGCTTTGATTATCTTTTGTTAAGAAATGTGGATTTTAAACTATATGATAGACAGAAAGAATATAATAGAAAAAAATAAACCATCTTCGTCTTAAGAAAGTAAAATGTGGATTTTATTCGAATGTATCTTGTTTATTTACTTTCGTTTTATACATGGTTTATCCTTTGAGTTCTACTTTAAAAGGTGTCTTTTTATTTTTTAGAAGGGCTAGTATTTAAGGGCAAATTTAAAAAAAAACAAACAATATAAAACATAGTGGTGTGCACAGTCCACTGTCTTCTAGTATTTAATTTATTTAATAGTTAAATTTAGATTGTGTGTCGGTTTTTTTTATTAAATCGCTTTAAATTTTCCATTTTTAACCCCCAACGTAAAGTGAGGGATGTTAAGTTTAACGTGTCTGTGTATCTGTCTGTGGTATCGTAGCTCCCAAACGTATGGACTGATTTGAATGCTGTTTTTAATATTCAAAAGCTGATGTGATCCCGAGTGTTCTTAGCCATGTTTCATGAAAATCTGTTCAGCTGTTTGTGAGATATTGAACTTTGAAATGAAAATGTCGGAGGTTTTTCAACTTATCTAAGTTGTTGAAGTATGTATGTAGGTAGGTTGTAAGCGTGGGTGGTTATGGGCGACGGGCTAGCAACCCATCACGGCAATATCACATTTCTTCCATCTTTTACACTACATTTGCTAGAAGTGGCAACATTATTTCATGTGCCCTGCCTACCACTTTTGAGAACAGCCGTGAGTGCATGTACTTAATATAATTGAGGTTATTTAATTTGGCCGACTTTATATAAAACCGTCATTTGGAATTGGAATATTCTAACCAAGACGGTAGAGTTGCTTTTTTAATGGACAACTTTGATGCAATTCTGCCAACTCTAACTCAAGTATACACCGAATGACTCAGTCTCATGTTAGCAGATTGAGATTGATGTACTTGCGTTTCTTTGCTCTTGCGCACTGCACTGGCATTCGATCAACGGGCATGCCTACCATCCCTTTCCTTCCCCCTTTATAAGACAGTGACAGCACTTTTTGGAATTGTAAAGAGACCATTGTGTTGGTAAGTAAAAATAGTGTGGCTTAGTGACAGGATGGCATAGATAGTATAAATAAGTGGCGTCTATATTGGGCTTGCGATTTTAATGGTCCGGAGACTGTGGTGAGCAATTTAGGGTTCCTTGGGCCATATCTTGGACTTATACTATTTGAAATATGTATCTATCTATCTATCTATTCAGCCCGTATCCACCCACTGTTGAGTATAGGCCTCTTCTTTATTACGCCACTCTCCTCGTTCCTGTGCTAATCTCATCCAATGTTTTCCTCCTGTTCGGCAGATATCATCGGCCCATCGAGCTGGTGGTCTGCCCGCTGACCGTTTCGATGACCTTGGCCACCATTCAGTAACCAGTTTTGTCCATCTCCCATCGTTCATCATCGTTCGTTCAATATGTATACTTTTTTTTTTTATTGATTTGCGTCGAGCTGGATTTGAAACTGCGACCTAGTGTGCTAAGGCAGGACAGCTCGCCACCAACCGAGCTAGATGGCAAATAAGCATACGGCCTCCTGATGGTCAACGTAGCTAATGGACGCTGAAAGTCCTAGAGGAGGTGCCTGTTGCCGAAACCATAAAATCATAAAACGTCAATATACCCAGCAGTATTTGTCGGATGTATTTCAAACTATGGTAATTTGTAATCTCAGATCAGTTTTAACGTGAAATTCTGAATGTCTAATAATAATTAGTACATCCACACATGGTATTAATTGCAAGCGACATACCACAAATGTAAGTTTAAGTGTTGAATTAATTTTTTATTCTTATTACTTCGCATACGAGGCGAGCATCAAATTCTGTCTCTTTATACCGCGCTCCCCACATAGCCGGAATCTTCCAGAAAATTCCAGAGACCACACAAATACCAACCATATGCAGTGGAAAATAAAGTTAAATTCGGCATGTAGGTGGCGAGTTTAAATTTAAATCTCTCTCTCAACGATTGTCTTCGCTCGCTAATCGTAAAAATTCCGGTCCGTTTTTGATGGCGCGCTGTAAAACGGACGATTACAAGTGCGAATCGATCGATTTGAATGGTGAATCGATTCCAAGTGAGAATCGATCGCGTTTCAGTGGAATGGGATGTTTAGTGCTTGAATCTCAACCGGGGGGTATAAAATGGTTTCGATTTAAATGTGTAGTTACATTGAAGTATGTTCCCAATTACTTTTTAAAAATACCTACAGACAGTCAAGTTTTTAATAAATGTTGAAACAGTCCCAAAATATGTACCTAAATGATGTTATTAAAGTCGGCAGATCGACGTGCGAAATAAAAGAAACGACTCCCCAAACGGAAATGCCAGTCGCGTCAGACAAGGAAGATGAGATACATTAAACCGTGGTCCGAATGAGACGGACTATGCGATACATCTGAATAATCTTGCTCTAATTGTAAAATAAGAATGTTTCAGTTTGAGATGATGTAGCTTTCTGTTGGATCAAGTGTAATTTCCATTTTATCTCAAACTTGACTTCAACTATCGAGAGACAATACTGTTCCATTACTACAGTTTATTAATACAGTATTCTGACAAACTGAGCACAATTTCTTCCTTATTACGGACGTTCACGATAGCTTTTTTTAGAATAGCAGTCTCAGTTTTGACTTATGAAAATGATATGAAATTGTTTTAATCGTAACAAACAAAAAAACATGTACCTATTACATACAAACAATTACTTAAACTATTTGTTTGTTACGAAATGGTCGCCTCAGCATAATCACTCACGAGCCAGCGCTGCCCCCCTATTCTGTAACTTGTTTAAGCTCACCTCAACGTTCACCCACAAATATATCATGACACCGCGAACGCGTAGCAACTAAGCGTAGGTAGAGGTCTAGTTTTGTGACGGGTGAACGGCGGGGTGAGCCGCTTTAGCGCGTAGCGAATAACAGCCCTGGTCTTCTGGCGAGACCATTTGAGTAACACGTTTTACATGTTCTCTGCTGTACAGTCTGCGTCATATAGTTAGTAGCGGCCAAGGTAGCCAAATATTTCTGTACACGTCTTTATTACTGTTAGAATAAGGGTGTTTTACGAAATATTTGGCTACTCTGGCTGCCACTTACTATATAACGCTGACTGTACGCGGCCTTAAATTGAGCTGAACGCAGCCGAATTTATCTTCATTAGAAAATAAATACACGTAGGTATGTCTGTTACCCTTTCAGGCTTCGCAGCCCCTACCCTTGCAGCAATCGTGATACATACAAAAAAGGTAATATTCAAATTCTACCATCAATAAACACCTTTATTGCACAGTTAATAACAAGGCTGTTTTGTCCACAAGCCGCTAAATATAGAATAATTGCCCTTTCATCTATAATGGCAGATGGACGGGGTTTAATTAGCCCTAATCGGACTGTCACCGGCGTGTCATTATGGAAAGTGTCGTGTCGTTACTGAGAATTGTCTTGGGGAGTATTCTGATTAAAAAATAAGGGTCGATTGTTCGCTACGGTAAAAAATGTCGGGAAGACTGAACTCTTACTAACAATCTAATATATATACACTTGATAAACCGATATAGCCCTCTGAATAGCTGAACTTAAGTGGCAATGGGCGGGCCACATTGCACGTAGAACCGATGGCCGTTGTGGTGGAAAGGTTCTCCGAGTGGCGACCACATACCGGCAGGCGCAGCGTGGGTAGGCCCCCACATGGTGGAATGATGCCTGGTAAAGGTCGCGGGAGTCCGCTGGATGCGGGTGGCGCAGGGCCGATAATTGTGGCACTCTTTGGGAGAGGCCTATGTCCAGCAGTGGACGTCTTTCTGCTGATATGATGATAAGAACATGCGTCATCAATTCATGGTGTACCAAAAATGGGGTGTGATCCGATCAAGGATATAACAGGTATCGTGGTCATCAGAAAAAACTATGTTTTTTTTTTACCGCGATTTTTTTAAACATTTGTATGTAAAAAAAATGGTCGGGTCGCCCCAGTCGGCCAACGCTCCATACAAAAGCAAACAAAAAAGATCGAATAAAAAAAATCTCTTAGTTTTTTCTTATCAGAACACGGTACCTGTGCCCTTGATCGGTTCACACCCCATTTTTGGTACACCCAGTATACCACATACTGATATCTCGCATATGTTTGACAGCTAGGTCTATTCGATTACGCCAATTGTCCCGGTCGTGATAATTGTTTACTAATGTAATTATAAATTATCAATTTGTGACAGTGACAATAACCAGTGACATGTAGGTAATGATAATGGAAGTCATGCTATCTCGGGCCTTACAAGCCGCGTAGGCAAGTGACGCACTTTTATTCGATATCAAAAACCAACGAGAGCTACGGTAGCCTAGTGGTTCAGGCGTGCGGCTGTCAAGCGGCGGTCGTGGGTTCGAATCCCGGCTCGTACCAATGAGTTTTTCGGAACTTATGCACGGAATATTTACCGTTAGCTTTTCGGTGAAGGGAAACATCGTGAGGAAACCGGTCTAATCCCAATAAGGTCTAGTTTTCCCTCTGGGTTGGAAGGTCAGATGGCAGTCGCTTTCGTAAAACTAGTGCCTGTGCCAAATCTTGGGATAAGGTGTCAAAGCGTACCCCGGGCTCCTTTAGGGGCACAACCGGGAATAACGCTAGGAGGATGATGAAAGACCAATGATGACGATAAAGGTACACGTTTAACCCTAAAATTGACAGAGTATCTAAAAATGCACACATTTTTTAGTTAGCTTTTCGTTTTTTTTTCTAAAACGATTTTTTGCGCTTTATGCAGCGCAAACGAGACTTGAACGCACGATTTTTGAGTTACTTTGCAAAGTTTATGGTTAACCCGACTGCAGACAGCAGAGGCAGACCATGTGTCGCGGCGACACAGTCGTGTCGCCGCGACACATGGTCTGCCTCTGCTTCTAAAGCCAGTCGGCTTCTATGTATTTCTATAAAACACCTCGTAGCTAGGGACACGTAGCCGGGCGTCACCGTGCATAGAAACCGTAGAAACCGTCAAGTATACTGCTCAAAACAAAATAAGGGCCACTTAAATTTTTTATATTTTATTGTTAGTTATTGGACATAAACTAATTGATAAATGGCTAATTAATGATGTCCCGTATCCTTCAGAATACAACCTCTTTCATACTGGTGTTTAAGTCTAATAGCTGGAAAAATTATATATTAATGTTTAATAAAATTTCACGTAACTATCATCATACATGTGGCCCCTATTTTCTTTTGAGTAGTATATATAGAAACCAGGTCGTGTCGCCGCGACACGTCGTCTGCTGCTACAATATTTTTTTTTAAAATGGAATAATTATAGACAGGGTGGTGGTAGGATTACAATTGAATGAATTAAGATGTACATTACGCTTCTGGCGATTTCACTGTATATTGTTCAACTGCAAAATGTTAATTACAATTCAGTGGTGAGTTTAGTGTAGTGGAAATCTTTAAGTATGGTTGAGGTTTGCATTTAGCTTCAATGGATTGATTTTGTATGATATACGAATTAAACGAGACTTGGGATTGCAATGTAACACAAACATTTGGTCACTCATTGTTCTTCTACGATTATGACCATGATCAAATTAGTAGATCAGATTAATCCAGGTTATGCAAGTTGTTAACAATAAAATACGACTCATTTTGAAAATAGTAAGAATCATTTTCAAGTAAAGTAAACATGTTTGGATGTTTTCTATGTATACTTAAAGTAGGTATTTATTTATATAAAATATGACGTCGTCTAGTACTGTCCTCTCATGGTAAAACCACGTGATCCGGGTTACGTGGTTTTGTCGTAACTAAGCTAAATCCATTCCTGATAATACCATCTACCGTATAGACCATCGAAAATGTTTTGCTATTGCGCTCTTTTCTAGGCCAATCTTTCATTAGCCAGATTCTAGTATCGAACGGCGATGAATAATCTAACATTATTGCACGGAATTAACGGAATAGTACTGTGGGAAAACTATAGCATGGCAAAGTGTCGCTGTAAAAACGGAGGTAATTATGGTGACATGTCAAAGGGTTAATAGCCGGACAGTCGGGGGCATCAAAGGGGTTGATTTGTATTGATTAAGAATTTATTTTTTCAATTACATTGAAGCATATGATTAGCACAGAGGATCGCTTTACTATGAACTAGAGTCTAAATGTACGCGCACCTCCGCTCACGTTTTACCTTCAGATAATCAATACAAATACAAATCGATTATTTGCTGAATACAGTTTAAGGATGGTTTACAATATTTTCAAGTTCAGTGTATCTAGCCTGCATAGACACGTGCAAATGATTTAGTTATTGATTAAAAAAAACCCCGAATGTCAAAATACAGGTACAAACCAACACAATCTAGGTAGAGTGGCGACACTCTCCTTATCCCGCGGGATAAAACATATCCTATGTCAATCCTTATAATATATCCTGGTGTAAGATACATATTCTGAAATCCGGTAAGTTGTTCCGAAGATTACCATCTACGTAAAAACTTACATTTCAGACAAATTACCTCTTTATTATTAGTATAGACTAGCTATACCCCGGGTTTCGTCCGTGTGGAAAGAACATTTTGCAAAACTCTTGAAATCCGCATTTTCGGAATATACAAAGTATACAAAGTAGTCAAATGAGACCAATTAGGATACCTAATTTACTAAATACGTGATTACCAGTAACGAGTTAATCATCATTCCAATTACATGAAAGTAATGTCATTATTACTGACAGTGTCTGGCCCACAACTGAGTGTAAGTAACGTACCAACTCATAGGACTGTATTGAATTACTTTAATAATTCTGAGTATATTTATCAATACTACACAAATTGAATTCATACAGTGATTAAAATTATTCGAGAAACGTCACCACATTTATTGAACTTTTGCGGCAAATTCCCACCTTAATTAACTTCGACCACTGAATTTTCAGTCATTATCTAATAAACTCTTCATTTTTACTCAGCTATTACTAATCGGATACCCCGAGCAACGCCGGCGGGCAATCGTTTACTTGACTCAATCTTAACTAGAAATACAGGCATTGAATACGAGTCGATAATTTAAATAACATCATATCTCTAAAAAATTAACAGCAGCGTTACGACCTTTTCAACTTACGCAAAAGTTAACCCCTCCGATGCGGGGCGGCCTCGTCGACCCCCGTCCATAATTTACGGAAATGACATTTCGAGCATTATGCTTTCCTTTTGAAGTGCGGACTTAATACTGTTTTGCATTTTAGCGACAATCGGGAGTACGGGGAACGGTGGCAAATATTAGACGAAAATACGATGATCAAGAAAAAATATCGTAATTTAGAACACAGTAGGTTATAATAATCACGATGCAAAAAGAGTCTTTATTTTATTTAACAAAAACTAGACAGAATATAATTAGAAAAAATACAAGACAGTCGCTACGTCAACACGTTCGTTTTTATATTTCTAATTGTCCGACAGGTGTATTCATTAATTAACTGCGTTCTTATATAATAATAAAAATAACAGGAAATGTGTACTTACATTTGCCTGTGGCAATAAAATGCAGTTTTCTTTTTAATCTACATGCGAATCTTTATTTTCAATACAGTAAACTGTAATAACACCGTGCACTACATTTAACAAACAATTAATACTTTAAGTACCACCACCTGCCGCAATTTATTGTGCTGAGTGAATATTATGCATTATAACTTATTGCAGCATTTTGTTCACTTAATTAATAATAGAATATGTTATTATGTGGTACATTTAAATTGGTTTTCACAAACCTATTTTACTAAAAACGATGTTAAATTTATTCCAACTAGCGTATACAGTCCGTAACATAATCAAAATCATTTGTTGCATTGTACATTACAAATAAACATATGTCTCAGTATAAAGTTATAAACCCTGTAAGGCCACATCAATCTATAAAATTAATTTAATTTATAGATAGTTACTTACAAAATATATATACATTATAAACCCATAGAAACAAATATACTTATCGTCCATCGTACGTACGCATCTGTTACTTTTACATATATACTTATCGCCCATCGTACGTACGCATCTGTTACTTTTACATATATACTTATCGTCCATCGTACGTACGCATCTGTTACTTTTACATATATACTTATCGTCCATCGTACGTACGCATCTGTTACTTTTACATATATACTTATCGTCCATCGTACGTACGCATCTGTTACTTTTACATATATACTTATCGTCCATCGTACGTACGCATCTGTTACTTTTACATATATACTTATCGTCCATCGTACGTACGCATCTGTTACTTTTACATATATACTTATGAAGTGTTAAGTTACAACAGTGTATAAATGAGATTCATGAGAAATATGGAAAGCAAATGGATTATTTCCGTATGTATGTGAATCGGGACGTTTCGTTTGTATTGTCTGTGCTCCCTTGTGTCACACAAAGCTGCTAAGCGCTACGGCGTAACGTTGCTGGACCTCGGAATGGTAATTTGTGATGTTTTATTTAACATATAACAACGTTCGTTACAGCACACGAGCCTGAAAAACCTTCAAAATTAAAAGTAAACATTAAGTAAATTACAATTGTAACCCTTCACGGAGGGTTCGCTAAACAATTCGTGTACCTTTGAAGTGGCGCCCGCGGCGCTGTCAGATGCAGGTGCCGCCGAAATTGGATGAGGTATATAATGCTATGTATTGTCAATCAGGTGCCCGGGCTATTTCAGTGGCCCTTTGATTAGAAATAATAGAAACTACATTTTGCGCCAAAAAGTACAGTCGGCAATAAAAAGTTGTACCAAATTTTTTTTTTGTTTATGTGAGAACGAATAAATGAAAATACGGAAAAATATTGGATAAGGCATTTCATATTATCTTTTCTCAATCAGGTGCCCAGGCTATTTTCAGCGGACCTCTTTGATTAGAAATACAAATTAGAAATAAAAATGGATCCTACTAAAGAAATCAAAAACGTAATATAATTGTAATTTCAAGCACTCATCCGATTTCAAAAATTCTTGCACCAAATCACCAGTATGCGATTACACCCTGTAATCGTTAAGTGTAACCAGATGATTATCCATTATTTTCTGGTGGCTGGTTACTCCTGTATAGAGTGGACCTTCCGGATATACTATTATATATCGCGTCGCCGCCCGCATTCTTTGTAATACGCGGGCACCTAGTCCAAAATAAACGACTATAATAATTTTAACACTAACAAACACTCAACTTTGTGTACAAAACAGTAAATACTTGTCAAAATGTGAGTGCACATTTATCTGAATCGATCGAAATCTTTCAAAAGAACAACATTTCATAGCTTTAGCATAATAAATGGTCTATGTTTTGATGATAAATTTGATTAGAGAAGTAACTACATTACTCAAGATTAAGTTTCGTACTGAGACGACTTAGGATCCAGACAGATTAGTGAAATTTTTGATTCATTTTCCATCACGCGAACTTTATGTAATTGTGTTGACTAGTTGAAGTTCCGAAAAAAGTAATTGAACTAAAAATCTACTAACTGGTTACATACACAAACTTCGCTCGAAAGGACATCCTGGAATCGAAAATGTGTCTGTCTACCTTGTGATAACGAAACACCTATTATTTAGTCCAAATTACCTATACTTTTAATTTTAAATGTTAACGCTTTTTACCTGGATACAATGATGTTGGGAAGTACAACCTCCGGACTCCGTACACTACGAGTTGAAAACGCAAAAAAAACTGTTTTACAAAAATGATTAACAGACGCTTTGAACAATGACGAGTAGTTTTTGCGATTGAGATTTGTAACATGTTTAACTTGTAATTGTAACTAGTATTTCAGATAGGCCATTATTTCACTAATAACAAATATTAATGCTGGCCGCAGACAGTGTCTGTTTGTCCGATTATTTCTGGCAAAACCGACGCGGGCGCAGCTCGTTTCAGATTTATAGAAGGGATTGTTGCGGACAGACAGACAGACAGAGATTTGGGTCGCGATAACATCTAATAATGGGCGTTGATACTATTTAAACGTGTTCTGTAGAGCACGATAGGCCAATATTGATTATTACAAGCTTTCTGTTGACTGATATATTGAGGCGAATTGCGATATTATTAGCGATTTTACATGGAGTTTCTACATAACAACACTACGAGGTGCTTAGCACAAACACAACAGGGAAGTATGTAGAAGATTAAAAGGTATTGGTGAACAAAACATCCCTTTCAAGCCTTTTTAGGATTGGGTACGTTCCAAACAGGATCCCTTATATTTTCGTACCGTTAATTCTTATATGTTCATCGATACATAAATTATATATATTTGTGATATTAGAAAATTGTTGTACGTTGTTATATCGACAAATATGTTACATCGAATGTATCTTTGGCAGATTTTTAATTGCGTAGAAAACTTTTTTTTCAGAAACTTAACATTTGAGGGTTGTTAAACTAATGGGTTCTGCAGAATGACCTTTTAGCTGTATCAAAAACTTAACGGTTACTGAAAAAAACCTATGTAATGGAAATAAGCCAAACAAACCATTATATGAAGCGTTTGTCGATGAAATATGGATGGTATTTACCTACGTTTATGAGTGTATGTTTATTAATGCCTTTACAACAAACAATAAAGTATACGTATTCCCCCAGTTCGATCGAATACAGGACTGACTGTTGAGTTTGCTTTTGCGTTTTTTCTTGACGGTGGTCTTCTTTTTCAGAAACGCTGGCAGAATTTGAAAGGCACTTTAGCCATTGGGGATAACTTGCAGTCTATTTATTTGAGTTGTCACTAGCTTTGTAGTAACTTAGCTGAAAACAAGGATGTAAAAAAAGTTATCGATGAAACAAGACAGCAACGATGAGTGATACACGCACGAAAGAATTTGACACAGAGTCAGAGAGCGGTATTGCGCTATCAATTGACTGACCGATATATACGTCAAATGCATCGACTGTCAGTTTGAAATCAATCATTTGATCAACACACTTTCCAAGACCTTCATCATAAACACCAATTCAAAAATCTTTCTAAAAAATTCGCGTAAAAATTTGACAATATAATATCCAACGGTGTTTATGAATCTATCTTATCTAGATGACGGCCCTTTCGGATGCACTTCGACCCAGTGGGATCTTTTGTGCATTTGCCCTCTCCTTTATGCCTACTCCGCAGCTCGCTCCATCATTTCCACAAGACGGATGATGCAGCTCAGCGGGAGCACCTTGAATTCCTTTGGTTGCGGATAGCCGTTACCAAAGTAATTCATTCTTTGTCAGGCAAGGGCATGACAGTCACACAATAAGTGTTCCATGGTCTCATCCTCCTCGCCACAGATTCTACAGTCTTCACTATCCGATAGTCCCATCTTGGCTAAGAAATTCTGACCCCGAAGTGACCTGTAAACACCCCAGATATGATTCTGAGTTGCTTCCTATTTCTAGTCCACTCCTTCTAATGAAGTGCTTAGAGTGCCTTAAGCCCGCCTCATCATTCCTCCACTCGTGTTGTTGTTTGGTTTTGGCGTAGGCTTTAAAGGCCGAAATTATAGTTCCCTGCGAGAGTTCCACAAATGGTACCTGGACAACAATGGACCTACAAAGTGATTTGTAGACCCCCTCTTGCAAGCTCATCCGCTCTTTCGTTGCCAATGAAGCCCTCGTGCCATGGTATCCAAACTGAATATATAGGCGACGATGACGTTTTATAATCATGTGGGACTTACGCTAAAAACTGTACCTACTTTGAAAACATGAAATATATGACACAAAGAAACAACAAAAAGAAAGTCAAGCTTACACTTATTTCAGCGATTAACCTTTTTAGTTCAACAAATGACTCACATGAGAAGACTTTATCATTGAGACGACGCATTATTTCCTTCTAAACTGACTGATTTGACCTGTCAGACAAGTATAATTGCAATGTAACAAAAATAACCGCTTTTACATACTCCATATAAACTTAAACAGCTTTCCCATACTAAAAAAGAACAAAAAATCCCAACGCCGCGCCAGTACCAGTACTGTACTAGGCTCGGTCGCAATAAGTCTATTTTAATTACTCCGCCATCGACATCGGCAGATTCCTGTCTTGCCTACTCGGGAGCTGTGCTCTACTAGCACTAGGGATGGGGAGAGTCGATAGAGGTATCGATAAGAGGAGAAATATCGATAGGAAAGGAACGGCAAAAAATGCGATAAGAAACTGCGGACACGTAACTATTCCAAATATTCTATTAGAAATTATTGAGATACAGTATATGATGAAACAATCGAAACAAGATCTTCCTGACTCTTACTAACTTGACAGTTAATGACAAGACATATACTGGTATCTACTGCTAATTGTTCAGATCTTAAATAAAGTAAGAGACTGCACACATTTCAATAGAAAAGATTGCATTAAGCTGAAAGGCAGCATTATTAGTCTTTGCGACCGACAACACCAGGGCTCAGTCTGAAAACCAGCGCTGGGCCGCCTGCCCAGCACATGCTGAGACCGAGACCCATTGCCTCATTTTTCTATTATTTTATTCGTTTTCGCTCTCTTAGTTGTAATTGACTGTTGGATTTGTTTTTTGATTTAAGTATATAATATTACACTAAGTTATATTGTAAACTTTTAGTATAATTTTGTGGCAATAAATCATTTTCTGATTCTGATTCTGAAAGGTATACTATACAAGAATGCACTAACTTACTAATATTATGAAAACGAAATAATTAATCAGTCAGTCAATAAAACATTGCACCCATAAGTTGCAGCATGCCTGCTGTACCACAATGGGAATAATGGTTATCGTAATATATCACACAAATAATGTCGAAAATAAGCATACTATGTCAAGGTGTACCGTCGTATGACATGTGAAGAATCTGATAAAAACATTTAAAAAAGTGATAGATAATGGCTATTAATTTGCGCCAAGAAGTTTATATCTGTCATTTTCAAAACATTGACATATTAGCATAAACGGCTTTTATCTTGACATCCACACTTTATAAATGCCATGCGAGTTCCATTAAATTCACATCAAATAAATCTTAGAGAAGCCTTGACCCATCGACAATCAACTAACGGCCCCATCCCTATCTAACACAAACAAGACTCGATAACGAGGTGAAATATTCACGTTGCAAGCTATATAATCGCGTATATATCTTCTTCGCTCGCACTCGCACTGCCTTACGGGGTTAGAGGCACGTGTGAAAGGGACAGGGGACCGGCGGCACGAATAAAGGGGTCGCACTCTCTTTGATCTCGCCGGCAAGCGTGCGTAGTATATTTGTATGTATTTGTATATGCAGATGAGATGTGACGGAGAATTTGATAATTGCGAAGATTAATGTGTTATGGATTTAGTTTATTTTTTATGGGTGGGTCTGAATTAATGAGGTTGACCTCTTGGGTCGTTTTTTCTGCAGAGAGCTTCTAAAACAAAAACGACCGGTGAAGATATCGATACAAAGAGGTAGAGCTTTTTATAGCTTTTGTTTTGCTCAAAATGCACTTAAAAAGCAGCTTGAAAACTTGAGTGCTATTTTATTTTACACGTATACATGCTCTGTAAAATTGTTGATGTGTTAGCGACATTCGTTTTGACTTTAATGTTTCATTTTGTAAACATGAAACTTGTACCGCTGATAATTGGATTATTTTAAAAACATACTGGAAGAATTTTTGAAATATTCTGCTAATGATACAAAATATTATTTGATGTGTGTACTTATTGAATAGTTAAACCCATTCATGTTGAATTAAGAACCTTTTTCACTATAAATTTTTGTTTTACAATACTTGACAGAAGTTACACAAATTAAGGACATCAATTGGGGTATACATTTAACTATCCCATTTGTTTTTTTTTACTAATTATTATCTGATAATAATTAAGGTCGATCTATCTCTAAACATTGTAGGTATATTAAATGCTGCTGGGCACATGGATGAAAGACAGTCTCCACGCTGGCCCAGTGCGGATTGGGTACTTAACGTCCCTGAATTTCTTAAAACAGGTATCCTAAAATATACTTTTTATCCAAGCTTGTATTGGCTCAGTGTCACTAAGCAGCTATAAAGAACGTTTTACTATAGTAATTAGCGGAGATCGATATACTTCAAAGGAGAGTTTACAGAAGTTTACAACCTAACCTTAAATCAGGGAAGCCGGGAACAATGGGAAACGTCGAAAAACTCGTTTGGGGAGTTGGTGAGCGAATTTAGACCTTAGTTTAAAGGGAATAAGGTGGTGGTTTGATTATTGATAGCCGTTGATGAAGCTGAATGGTAGAATATAGTTTAGCCGTGCCACTGCAATCAGCTGTAGGTATTTATAGTTTCTGCGTAATCGAGGGGGTATAAAAGTAAAAAAAAAACTTGTCTAGTCCGTGAAAAAAGTGAGAAACAACGACAGCATTGGCACGCGACTTCGTCCGCTAAACGAGAACCTTCTTCCCCATTGCATACGTATTTCATCAAGTTAAAAAATATCCTATATTTTAAACCACTTTATTAAAGTAACTATCTTCACATTTCATCGAAGTCCGTCCCACCATTTATTGGGTGATTCATTATTTTAAAAAATATCAAACACAAATGTTCTCTTTTACATCCTACTTTATTAACCCCCGACGCAAAGAGAGGGGTGTTATAAGTTTAACGTGTCTGTGTATCTGTCTGTGGCATCGTAGCTCCCCAACGAATGGACCGATTTGAATGCGGTTTCTTTTATTCGAAAGCTGATGTAATACCGAGTGTTCTTAGTTATGTTACATGAAAATCTGTTGAGTCGTTTTTGAGATATTGGACTTTGAAATGAAAATGGCGGGGGTTTTTCAACTTTTCTAAGTTGTAGTAAATAGATTTCACAAATTATTTACTAAAATGAAGAAAAAAAAACAGCATTATCAATAACATACTCCGGCCCATTAGTTAATTACATCGCCTGCAACCTTACTGGTAAGTTGCGTGTCATTCATTTTATCTTGTTCAATCGGTGACAACAAGTTGCCTTATGGGATATTACCCCAAATTAATGTTTTAGTGCAGTCGCGTTGGAATTAAAATCTTTTATTTTTCATTGGTCCTACTCTTACCTCACCAGCACGGCTAGCACGCGACGGCGCGCGAGCTCTCTTGATTTTTCTCGCACCATCCGTCTCTCTCTTATTAGAACACTTAGAAGAAGAGGTATAGTGCGATAAAAATCGAGAGTATGTCGCGGCCGTCGTGTGCTAGACGTGCAGGGAAGCACTGTCACAGCGATTAGCGACGCGACGGCAATTTTCATGCATCAAGTCGCCCAAGTTGTACTATCATCGCAATCGCGTCGCCAATCGCCCACCAGTGTGAACCCGGCCTTACATAACTGATCACTACTAAAAATCTACCTTACTCTTTGTAATTTGAAGAAGAACGAGGAAATAAGAGGCAAAACGATAATCATCATCATATCAGCAGAAAGACGTCCACTGCTGGACATAGGCCTCTCCTAAAGAGTGCCAAAATGACCGGTCCTGCGCCACCCGTATCCAGCGGACTCCCGCGACCTTCACCACGTTACCAGTCCCACCTTACATGGTAAGACGATACGTGCGAATAAACGGTAAATTCCACGATTTTAAATATTTGCTAGTTCGTGTTAGGATTCAAATTAAAAATAGGTGGTTGCAATATTCTGAAGGATTAACTGATAAATGATATCAGTATAATCCTCTATAATACTGATAGGCATTCGCCTTTATAAACTACTCTAGTTTTAACAGCCTGGGTTTACTTGGATTGTTTGAGTGCTGAATTTTTCAGACATAATAATTATACATCAAAATGTTTAAATTACTCATCATTCTGTAAAAGTCACACGTTTGAGTACAAATTTGTTATGGTTGAGACAAAGTATGTAGTAAAGAATTTACTTCAATAAAATCACAATACATATTTACTTCAACGAACCAAATTTATATGCGATTCTAGAAATATTAACCATGTATTTATTTTAAAAAAATCCGGCCAAGTGCGAGTCGGACTCGCGCACCGAGGGTTCCGTTAAATTTACGGGTTTCGCAATTCTTCCTTTATCTGTGCTATAAGACGTTGCTTCGTACCAAATTTCAAGATTCTGAGTTCACGGGACCTGTAGGTTTTGATTCCCTTGCGAATTAAGAAACTTTGCGGATTTTTCGGCTTAAACGGCTGTATCTTTTGATTGCGTTGGCTGAGGAGTTTGATTTTTTCACAGCTCCAAGGGACAGTAGACCTAAGCATTTGGTATAAAGTTTAGCTTGATACCTCCACGCGTTCCTGAGAAAAAGGGTCTTGACGGACGGACGCACAACAAAGTGATCCTATAAGGGTTCCGCTTTTCCTTTTGAGGTACGGAACCCTAAAAAAATGAGAGTAGATAAAATTGCGTAACATAAAATCAAAACATTAAGACTGTTAGATTGGGGCTTCATGAAACCTCCTTATAGAAAAAAAGCAAAAATGACGTCAAACGCCTCAAATTGAGCGTCAACAGATGGCGCGCGCGCTCGGCACGGAAAAACTAAAAAGGAAAAGGAAAATTCGAAAGGCCCCGATTTGCACGGCCATTGTCGTTTCTATTTTTTTTTTCATCTTATTTAGCGCTTTGTCGGCGAGCCCTTTGAAGTCCGCCCCCACCCCCCTTTAAGGGAGTGTTACAAATTGCGTCACAGCCGTATTCTGGGGCGTAAATATTTTTACTACTATATCCTTTTTAGGGTGCGTACGTGGAATTCTTTGGAGGAAATATTAGGAGTTCCATTTGCGCTATATTTGTTTAATACTAGTTATGACATCACAGCGGGCGTTTGACGAAAAGTATAAGTCGCGTATTGCAAAGAACGCACGCTAGGCCAACGTATACGTATATATTTACGTTATATATATTAACGTATTTGTTAAATATTGTAAATCGAATAAAACTCTGGAGTATTTCAGATCCGACTTTGAGGCAGTACATATAGGAGTTCCCCAGGGCAGCGTACTGGACCCATTGTTATTTTTATTATATGTTAATGAACTTTCTAAAGTTGTAAGTGAACTTTGTGTGTTGTTTGCGGATGATGCCACAATACTTTTCTCAGGGGATAAGTCAAAAATACCTTTACTTAAACAGAATATTAATTCAACGCTGAAAAAAGTTGTAGAGTGGCTCTCTAGTATCAATCTTAGTGTCAATTTAAGCAAAACGAAGCTAATGCAGTTTAGAAGTAATAGATCAACTCCCATATCATTAAACATAAGCGAAGCTGACGATGGGTTGACGACGTAAACAAGACCGCGGGTCATCTCTGGATGAGACTAGCACGGGACCGGGATAAGTGGCGTGCTCGAAGAGAGGCTTATGCTCAGCAGTGGGCGATTAAAGGCTGAAAATGATGATGATGATGATGATGAAGCTGGAGTTTCAGTACAAGAAGTTGAGAGTATTAGTTTTCTGGGAGTGACTATTGATACCCATTTGAGTTGGAAAGCTCACATTAAAAAGATTAATAATAGTATTTCTAGCAACTGCTACGCCTTGTCAATATTATCTGCAACATGTTCAGAAAACATCGTTAGAAATGCCTATTTCGGAAATGTGTATCCATTATTAAAATATGGTATCATCTACTGGGGAAACTCTGTTGACATACAGTCTACTTTTATTTTGCAGACTCTTCTGCAAAATAAAAGTAATAGTAGTATATGGTGCGTATACATCTCTATGTATACGCACCATATACCGCTTACATTACCAACATTCGCTTCAAAGTATTTTTAAAGAAAAGGGCCTTCTCACTCTTGCCAGTATATATATAATGGAATTATGTCTATTTGTAAAAAAATATCCAGACTATTTTGCTACACAAAACTCGTTAAGAGAAAATATAAGGTCCCAATATAAATTTAATTTACTGCGTCCAATTGCTAACAATACAATGTATTACAAAAGCACATTTTTAACGGCAATACGTGTATTTAATGAATTACCTAACGAATTAAAAATGCTGCAAGGTAATATATTTAAGTATAAGTTAAAGAAATGGCTGATTGAGAAGGTGTACTACAATCTTAAAGATTTTTTGACGATGCATGCAGCTACAGAATGTAAATAAAGTTAATATAGGATATGCTTAGTTTATAAGTAGTTTTTAAGATTTATATTGTATGTTCGCAGAGGGCAGCTGTTGATACCATTTTCTGTATTGATCATCTATATGTATACCTACACAGTGGACAATAAAAACATTCTATTCTATTCTATTCTATTCTATATATCCTGCCTATGCCCACCCAGAAATGCCATTCTCATAATTCATAATTTTATTGCTTACAAATGGCATTTAACAGCTGGTGATCACACGAACCCTGTTAGGGTATACAACAATGTACTTACTTAACTAAAACTAAATACTAAAACAATTACCACTATTTCAAAATTTAAATTCAAACTAATTTTTATATTTATATGGCATGCAAGTGGAAAATTATTAAGAAATTTAAAATTTGTTAAAAACTTTTTTCATTTTAACTAGGTTACAATGCAATTGGTGCAATTTAATGTCGACAATAAAATAATTCAAATATATAAAATAATAATAATGGTCTCGAGATATGGAAAAAAAAAAATATATTTTACTTTTTATATAATTATTGTAAAAACCTAGCCTAAGATTGAAATTGAATAAAGAGATAATAATAATAGAACATTTATATGTTATAATTTATTTATTAATAAAAATCTAAACTTATTCGTAGTTCTCTACACAGATGAAAGAATTTTTGAAATCGTATATGTGTTTCCGGAGATTACCAAAGTTACGAAGCTACAATCTCACATATTCTTCCTCTTTATTATATTAGAATAGAATAGAATATCATTTATTCATGACAACAACACATACATACACATAAATCACAAATACAAAAGAGAGAACAACATTGCCACAAACGGTTCCACCTCAGCGTTGTGCTGGCCTGGTGGCCAGCGCTGGTCTTCCGATGGAACCATCCGGTGATTCCACGGCGTAACACGCATTTTCCACTAGCACAATAAAAAAAAAAAGTAATTGAAAACAAAAAACAATACCGCAAAGACAAATAATAAAATTCCCGAAAGCAACCATGACCGCGCCAAACGACCAACTAGCGTCATTTAGATGACAAGCGGATGTTCACGGCAACTAAAACGTCAAACAAGACTGACATGTGACGCGGGCGCAATGCCCATTCGACAGGCCATATATATAATCATGGAGAAACAAAACAAATATTTCAAGAAAATTGATACAAACACACAGCCAAACTGAACGCAGTACAATAACAAACATTAAGAACCAGAGGGACATACCACAGAGGTAAGGCAACGTTATCATTGGAGTTCCTAAATGCAGCTCGTGTCTAGCCTGCAAGAATCCTGGCTCTTTTAGTGGTTGAATATAAAAGTTTTGAGTGTAATTCTAAAGCTGTGCACATTTCCTAGGTCGCGTAACGGCAGAGCGATGACATTCCAGCATTTAGTTGCTACGTACCGAAAATTACCACGGAAAGCCGCAGATGCGTGATATTAAGTATAGATAAATATTTACTGACCATCGATTTTAAAGATTCCTATTTTTGACGTGAATCCCATATGAACGCAAAGTATGTACTCGTAACTTTAAATAACAACTCCCACGCTATTCTAACAAAAAGTAAAAACCTTCAGATGACTTCATTCACCATGCCAATTTATTCTACATATCACTAAATTATATTGTATAGTACAAAAGTAATTCATGCATAAAAAGCATCGCGTTTATAAATCAAAAATATAACTGTCACACATTGTAAGATATACTAGGAACAAGATTAGAATAATACTAAAATATGAAGCCATCCTCTTTAATGCCAAATTGATTCAAATTTTAATAAATCATATTGCGTTTTAAAAATATACGATACACATGGCCGAGAAAGAAAAAGCAAAATGAAAGAGGTACTAAACACGACCGTTGGCAGTGAAAACAAACTTATTTAGAATGAGAGCACAAGTGACAGAGATGTATAAACTAGAGATGGTGGTAATTAAAAACAAAACTAATCAGTTATACATTAGAAATAAATTCTGGCGGCCGTGTGTCTCAGGACGGACGATAAATCTACCGCGACCGGCTTCAAAGCGAAACTTTAAATATGCATAAAAACGTCAAACAATAAAATTGATGGTACAACGTGAAGCCTCTAATAATAAAAATCCAACTTATAAAATAATCACGCTGAAACGATTTGTAAAAATAAAACGTGAAGACAGCCAATAGAAGGAACTGTCACTTCAAACAATCTAGCAAAGAGAGATAAATTTAAATTATTAATAGTATAGTTTAATCAAAATATTAATGTAACGTTATAACAGCAAAGATTCTAAATTCATTATGTATTTAAGTTTCTAGAAAATATCCTCATGGCGAAGACAATTAAAAATGTATAAATAGGCTAATCCGTCCCAGTTTCTGAACGTAAAACGTTAACGAGAACAAAGTAGCATTTTCGTCGATTACGAGCTCTCAGTTTTATGGGCGTATAATAAAAACCCGAATCGGGACGCTTTTTTATAGAGAAGACGGCTTAAGATTCATTTTATAGGAAGGTTCTTGATGATACCACAATAAAGAACTTTAAACGGCTTTCGATAGAAACGCTTACACATTTTATGGAAGCCAAACGCTCCCGTTACATTCGCTTAATGTTATAGCAGCGTTTAGCGTTACTTAATAGTATTTTATGCAATCGTTATATAATGTATGCTTTTTCAGTCGAGTACCACGTTTAGGCCACGAAGCTTGCGGAGTGCCTGAGTGGCCTAATTAAGGTACGAGACTTAAAAAGCTAATTATATAACTATTGTATACAATACTTTTTCTACGAGTCAACTGAACTAATTAAACAAACTTGGTACCTATCCATTGAAAACGAAGTGCTACTAACGGCTTTTTCTTTTTTGTGCGTTGATGTCTATTTACCTTTTGACTTTCTCATGACGGCGTCCTATTGGTCAAATACATTATAGTTCAGTAAAGGCGCCACGTGATTGGTCCATTTCATTTTAGTTGTCTCAACAGTTATGAAATGTTCAGTTGGGAACTCCATAGTAAAAAGTATGTGATTTAAGTTTGGTGTACGAAGTCTTAATTCAAACATTAAGGTCGACGAGTATTAAAACACTATTATAGTATTACTTAATATAAAAGTAAAGAAAGTCGAGTAAAGAAAGTTGTAACTAGGAAAACAACTGTGTACCGCAAGGGAACCAATTAGGCCCCCTTTTACTTGTGAAAATTAAAACGGAGGTCTTTGGTACTGACCTCGCATGATTCCTTTAATTCGATCAGTAATTGGTCATTAAGGTTCCGTAACGATCCAATTTGGTCCAATCAATCCCTAATATAGCATTAACGTTGTAGGTGAATAATATATTAACTTTTTTATGACAGAAGCATCAGAATTTATCGTCCGCTTAATGAATAGGGAAGGTGATCGTTGTAGAACGAACTGATACGGCCCTTGTGAAAGCAGAAAGTTCGAAGTGACAATAAATGCGTGTGCAATTAACCTTCTTAACCCGCTTCGTTAAGGTGGAATTTGGGATGCACATGTTTTTCAAATAATGCGTTTTAGTTTTCAAGGTGAGATATGAGATTTTGGAATTTGAATTTGTTGTATTCATTTCATTAATTGCTACTCGTAATTTCTTTGGATTTTGATGATTGTTGACGCAATTTCAGTTACATTTTGATTCGAATTTTTAGGTTTCCTCTGGAGTATTGGGATTTATGATGCTATCTAAAGCCTGGTAGTTTATTTTCTAGTCCCGTAAATCTTGGTTAGCGTCGTAACTCGGAGTTAACTACCGAGAAGCAGTGCATAATCATTAAAGTAAGTATTCGAATGTTCATTAAAATATTATTTATACTGATTTTCTATTATGTTTATTCATCAATAATTGTAGGGTGAAGTATAGACTACTAAAGCACCTTTAGTAGTCTATACTTAACCATATAATTATTAACATTTGCCATTCAAATGACTATTTTTAGTCTCTTAAATCTTAAGGGTGCGATTCAGCTATAGAGGACGTCAGAATTGTATGGAGAAATCTATTATTTTTAGGTCGAATTGACAGTGTCTCAGATAACTCGTTATACCTACAGTAAAACCTGGATAATTGACATCTCAAGGGGCCAGCAATTTTGTGTCAATTACAGAGGTATTACACCTAACCAGGTCATACCAATATTTAAAATATTCGTATATTTTTTACTGTTTTACTTGAAAATTTGTAGGTATTTGTAGGTTCGGATTGATTTCATGAAAATCGCTATAATAACACAATTTTCAAATACAGTTATCATATTTGTAGGTAGGTACAACACATTAAAAGTACCTTCCAAAAGGCAAAGATATCAGTGTGATTTAACGGCCTTTCAATTATGGCCTTGGATGCCTCTTGTGCCCACTACACAGATCATATATTTAAAAAAATACAAGTGATTTAACAGCGTTTCAATTATAGAGGTTTTGGATCCCTAGCGTGTCAATTACAGAGGTGATATGAAGAAAAAAGTTTTAAAATCCAAATGTCAATTATAGAGGTCCCAAAATTTCAATTTCACAGGTTTTCGGCCATTTCGTTGCAATTATAGAGGTTTCTCAATTACCCAGGTTTCACTGTATTTTGATGTAAAATTCTATCGCAGTCCAAGAAAACACAAAACTTTCATGAGTGGCAAAGTCGTCCAACGTCGTCCGCGCTAGTTGTCTTGACATGTAATAATGGAAATTGTAATTGTACAAATGCGATTATTATAAGCCGGGTCTTTGCCGACCGCATGGTTTGGTAATTTCACAATAGTACATTGAAGTTTACTGTTTGGTTCTAGTTGTGACTTGTGTTGAAATACTTATGACTTGTAATTTGGTTCTGCGCTATAAAGTTTAAATAAAGAAATAGGTACTTTCTATTATTGAATTGTCATTCGTTTCGTATAAAATAAAATCAAATTAGTGTTTAAATTTAAAGTTCAACAATCTTTGTGACTTAGGATGAGTTACGAGAGAGCACTCGCTGAGTCCCGTGTAGTCGGCAACTATGACAAAACTTTACACTTGCTGGTCTAGCACAACTCTCTGCCAAGTCTCGTCACGCGCGTCTCAGCGACTGTCTCTCTCGCACTGTAGAAATTAGAAAAATGAGGTTTGATTTTCACGTTTCGCGTCGCATCGCAGAGTGAGGACCGCTTATCTGTAAGTTGCGAAAAGTTTCCAAAACTATTAACAACTTCTTGGTGATATCAAAACATTTTCACAAGAATTTAAGGCAGGTAGGAAATAGGAAATTCCAATAAAATTCATTATTTTTTGAGAAAATACTAAGATCTGTCCATTGGGAAAGTTTGGCAAATTTTCCGTCGGCATATCAGTAGGTGCTAGCCTACCTGTGCGGTCTGCACGCACCCGACCGCCCGTATTCTGCGCGCGAGTCGGTGGGCGGCGTATTTCGGCCGCTTTGATCCCGCCTAATGAGCTATACTACCGCACGATACCAAAAGAACTCAACTTTGTATGAAACCCAAAGAGACCTACGTCCTTTTAAATGAAAGAGTGTAAATAGGAGTGTCGTGTCGTTTTCATTCATTTTCTTTTCTACTTATAATAAGCGGTGGAAATGTCTAGAACGGCTCATTGTGTATGACTAGATTGGTCTACATTGAACGGGATCTATAGATCATTCATGCGGCAGGCTCGATTACATCTATCTATTCCAAGTTTCAAATTGATAGCGTAAGTAGTTCCTGAGATATGTAACGTTGTGACAGACAAACGGACAGACGGACGAATTAAGGGTTCCTTTTTTACCTTTTTGATGAGGAACCCTAAAAAGGTTCAATCTTAATTTATAAGAATAGAGGTGAACAAGTGTCAACTATTAGGCATTAAAGTAAAAAAAATAGCCTAAGTTACTTCAAGTCTTTTTTTAATCTTTGACATTTCATCGATCATGCCGTCAAAACTATCATACCTACACTTTGCCAACGATTAGGTATACTGCGTGGAACGGAACGATGGACTTTCCCGCAAGAGGGGGATTATTGAGCGCTAGTACGCCACATTTTCCAGATAAACTATTTTTTTTGACGCGATTTTTTTTTTACATTTGTATGGGAGCTCGTCGCTCCAGTCGGCCAACGCTCCATATAAAGGTAAAAACAAAATCGCGTCAAAAAAATAGTTTATCTGGAAAATGTGACGTACTAGCGCTCAATAATCCCCCTCTTGCGGGAAAGTCCATCGTTCCGTTCCACCTTGTATAAAACAGTTCACTGAAAAAATAAATATGACAAAAACACCAGCTAAGCAGGTCTATTCAAGATTTATGTTCAAACGGCACTAAAATACATTAATAATATCTAGAAAACTGAGCGAATGTTTTTAAATTAAGAATACAGAAATTAACATCTAACTAATTTCGTTTTCTAATTCGGCCTTCGTCGTAAATTAACGGTTATTTATGCGTCGTAAAATAAGAATGCACATTAACATTGTATGAGATTGCGAGTCCAATCATGTATCTGTAAGTTAAGGTTGTCCTCACTATGCCATGACGGTGGCAAACAAACGTACAAGCCGTGATTATTTAGAATAGGTTTCGGTTCTATATTTCACTCTCGCGCACGTTCTTATGGCGTAATAAACGGTTGCACCCGAACCCGAATACTGAGGCTCTAGTATAAGTTTTACCGAAACAAAACTTTACGATCGCGTTTGCGTTTTACCCTCAATTTGTATGGGATTTGACAGCTAAACGCGAACGCGGTCGTAACGTTTTGTTTCGGTAAAACTTATACTAGAACCTCCGTCCTAAGACTGTTTGGCTTACGGGTCACTATCAGTCGATACTAAGAGGACATATTAGTCCATAATCGCCTGCAAGTCCTGCAACTGTAGGGTTCCATGTGCCTCTATCGGCCGTAGAGTTCAAATAGTATTAACAGCGTTCTTCACCAGGTCAACTGACAAGTCCTCACGACCGCCTCCTAGTTGATGCCAGGTCACGGATTAGACCACTAGTTGGGACCCTATTATTCTAATGTGTCTACTGCTCACCGTCAAAACGTCGTGTACAGATCTCTGGCTATCTTGCTCACCACAGTGCAAGATATCTCCATATCTTCACATCAAACAGATTTATACAAAACTCTGATAAAAAAATGAAGATACAATTTTCGAACCGCCTTCATCGCCACAGCGGGAAACCCGAACAATTGTAACAGATACGTATTAGATTAAAAACACGGCTAAAAATTCAATACCGCGAAATGGATCCCGCAAAACCGCCAACATAATAAATTGGAACACACGGACTGTGACGTTTACTAAATAAAAAAAAAACCACGACTTTTCATTTTGTTGCGCGGAAGCGGACAATGCATTGCGTTGGAGGGAAAATTGCGCGTCACTCCGCCATTCCAATTTGTCAAAAGGCAGGACAAGATGGCGGCCACAACATGGCTGGCGTTTAATTAAAATGCGTCTTTCGTAAATGTGATTCGCATATTCTATTTTTTTTATTTGTAAAACATTCGGGAATCGGTTGTTGCATACTTCAGTACTTCAGAACGTAATAGTAAATCAAATTGTTGGTAATTTAATAGCGAGCAAGATAAAATTTAGGTACAGTGCGTTGCGCTCCGAACAATTGCCCCAAATTTGTTTTTCTCTTCTAAAATCCTATAACGAATTTCCCTATTTAAATTAATCATATAACATTAATTTGTACTTACGTACTTAAGTACAAATTAATGTTATATGATTGTCCATAATTCGATAAGTTTCATTTAAATGTACCTAATAAAGATTGATTTAAAATAAAATATTGCATGGGATCTACTATAATAGACCATCTTTGTGTACTTTTTCCAGTTATGTATTCCACTTTATCTTTTTTAAATGTTAATACTAAAATGGGGTGCAAGAATACAGTACGAAAGCAAGCCCCCTCCCACCCATCTCAGTTCTGATAGTGGAAAATTCCAAGGTTGCAACATCCGGTCTTGGGCGGAAATTAGGGGTTGGTAATGGCGTCTGGGACCGGAAGTCCGACCCCCGCGAAGCTTTCGAGCTTAAAATTCAATGCTCATCTATTGATGGCTCTTGCATGTACTTTTAATGCTGACTTGTATTGAGAATATAGATTTTTACGTCTTATGAATTTTATGATACGTTTTAGTATTTTTTATGTTGAGAATAGCGTTGTATCGTTTATTAGGATAACAGTTTAGAAAGTAGAAATAACAACGTATAGATATTGAGTTATACAAATAAAAAACAGTTTGGCATGTTTAAAGTTTCGCGGAAATATTTGTTTTCCAACGTATAGTGGCCTGTCTAAAGATCAATTAGAACTACATATAAAGAAAATATTGTATTCGTAACGATACTCTATAAATTTTCAGTTTAAATCCTTATTCCAGTTTCTTAATGTCGCTAAACCTGAGCTTTATAAAAAAAGTGAGTGTCGATCATCATCCATCCCAAAACGAAAGTAACATTAACGTTGCGTCAGCGATTATAGAATAGCCCCCTAATCCGTCTTGCTGAGGGTTGTACATGTAATTGATATATTGATTCAGACCGTGTAACTTTTATTTGGTTAATTAATAAGACCAAACTCAAACAAGTCCGATTTATTGTTGCACTCTACGTCGAGTGCAGTAGGGCTGGTAGGGTTGCTACGAATATTATTGTGCATAGTTTCTCAACCCTATTGAGTAGGTATAGTAGGATTACATTGTCAATGGTCAAACTGAGACATTACAAGAAACCTTTGTAGAATTTAATGCAAAGACGCACGATGAATGAGTAAGATAGCATGCAGTTTTACTAGTACTTATCCCTAAAACGAAGTCATTCCTCTTTTTAAACGTGGTCATTAAAAAAAGCGTTTTAATCGAGCTTAGACATGCAACACACGCAATTTGAAACTTCCTAATGATTCTGCTAATTCTTCCTACATTCTGTGATTCAGAAAGTTAAAAAGAATTTTATTTTACCAACATTTATTTGTTACAGTAAGATAAATAAATAGTGTTCTTATATTCTTTTTGTTATAAACAGTATTGTAGGTAGAACACCTGTTGAATTAAAATGTAAAAAATCGGATAAATAAACCATGTCAAAAACGTCGTTTTAAAACAAATTTACATCACAATTCCTCGTAAAACGTGCCACAAACTTGACAAACAACGTTTAAAAGGGTCTCAAATTAAAAATTCAGGGCACGCACAACCCTAAGTCGAGTGGAGACAAGGGTCCGATTCTAACCCCATTGTGTGCGATTCCCACTTGTTTTTTAATACGGGGGTAGTTTCTATTATTCCCATCGAGTGCCCGCTGTTTTCCTTCGGTGACATGTATGCGTGTATTGTTGGTTTCGTAATTAGGGTTGGCAGTTATTGATAATTTTGCTAGGGTCAAGTGAGGCGTCATTTTTGTGGAAAATGTATGGATTCGGGGGAAGGTTGCAGTTGAATGCGTTACTGGCTTCTAGAGGGATTTTAATCTCAAGTACGACAGGGTATCGAAGCCTGGGTTCACGAGTATACTCAAAAGCTAGTAAAGTAGATATTGTGACTTTTTTGCTATTGCTTAAATTTGTCAAAAATATTTAACCCTATTGCAAGTAAATGGTCTAACACAAGGATTAATTTGACGACTGTTCCGAATTGAACTTTTTGCGATGACGGCTTTAGAACTAAGCGAACGAATTCGCCCTCCTGACATTTATTCTTACCAAAACTTTAAAAGGTTAAACATGCATTTCCCTGATGGTATAGAATTCGCTGACGACTGCAACTTCTATTGATGACCATCCACAAAATATGAATCACTAGTTTAAGGAATAATTTGAAAACGATCCCTATTAATACATGTATATATCCCGGTCTCTATCGATGACCTCTACTAAAATAAGCTTCTTTTTCTACGCATGTAAAGTGTCCTACTGCCGGGCAAATGCCTTCCCCAGACTTCCAATAATAAGATATTGGATAATTATCTTGCGGGAATTGGGATTCATAGTCACGTTTCCCGCTAGTTATAAAAATATAATTGGTGCGTGCGGTTGTCCTTGTTAAAATACTGTCGTTCCTTGTGTAACTGTATCTGGTTTATAATAAGTGTCCTGCTGAGTTGCGGAAGATGGGGTTGCAATACTGTTTCGTTAGACTGTGTTTAGTTCGATATAATGAGTGTCGTGCTATATAAGACTTTAGCAATTAATAGTTTGGATATACGTTAGTTTTGTCTGTGTAGACTTCGTATCAGAGGTAGTACCTAATTGCGAAACTTATATCAAACGTGCGCTAGGATAACTCAAAAGTCATTTACTGTTACAAAAAATGTCCTTGTAATGAAAATAAAGTACGTACGTAAAGTTACGCAATGAATATGTTTCGTTTGGAATGTGAACGAAAGAATTAGCTGACTAAACAGTTCAAAAAGAAATTTAGTTATTGAAGTCGATAAACCATCAATATTTGCCCGTCGTAAATAAATTACCAATACTTTACAAAACTTACTCTCCTACTCATTAATTAAATATTTACCTACATTATTCAACCGCCCACCAGCGTGGTGAAAATGCATTTTTTATTAAAACAAATCCTCATGTACCTATAAAATATAAAACATCCTAAAAGCACACATATCGTGGGTTTATACGTCTTTCTCCTTCCGATTTAACATATCCGTCTCAGTCTCAACAAACAATGAAGCTAGGAGCACACTCGAATTTTAAATGTGTACCTACTCGTTTCGAAATTGGAAGTGCGAGGGAGATATACTATTGTATCATAGCGCCGTCCCTTTCACTGACACGTGTCCGTCGACTATGAATATTGATATCTCATTATGCGAGAGGAGAGACAAAGGTTTTTGTTTTCTAATTATGTTGTTAATTAAAGGTTTCGGCTAATGGTGGAGATAATTAGAATTTAGGGTCGTATGTAATTATAGGAACAAAGATATAATCTGGGAGCCATTAGCGACACAAGGAAATCTAAAGAAACACAAATTTACAGCATTTTTATACGTGTCAAGTTAGGTACCTGACGGAGTGTATAACTGAGTTATAAACCGTTTTGTTTTGCTTCAACGCACAAGGAAATTGTATGTATTTTTTGATTGTATATTTTAGTTCTTGTGCCTAATGCTTGTTTTAAACAAATAAATGCTCTATCTGTCTATTTAAAATAGGGGCAACGTTTATCTAATGTATAACTTACTGAAATACACAATTTTGACGGGCGTAACTTCCAAATTATCTTAAAACACCCCGGGCATCTGTCAGTGGATTCAGTTGAGCGCCGAGCTCGCAGACTCTTTGGTAACGACCTCACCATTAAGTCCAAACTACAGAGCCTGCAACACCGGCGGCGAGTAGCTTGCTCGGTGTATGATCGGATACATTTTGGAGAGTGTACGCAGGAACACAACTTAATTCCATCTTCCCCGTTCCATCACCGAACGGCCAGGCGTGGTGAGCGAATGCATCCTGCCCCCCTATTCTGTAACTTGTTTTAGCTCACCTCAACGCTTACCCACAAATATATCTTGACACCGCGATGCGTAGTAACTAAGCGTAGGTCTCTACCTAACTACCTACCTAGACCTCTCTAGTTTCGTGACGGGTGACCGGCGGGGTGAGCCGCATTAGCGCGTAGCGAATAACAGCCCAGATGTTTTCAACGTACCATTTATTTATTTATTTATTTAATCTTTATTGCACAAAAGAATATCTTATAGTACAAAAGGCGGACTTAATGCTATAAAGCATACACACGCATATTTATTCACACGAAGCGATTTGCCTCGCCTTTCCTAATGCGTACTGCTAAGGAATGGAATTCGCTCCCATCTTCTGATAACTACGATTTAGGTGCCTTCAAAACAAGAGTGAATAGGCTATTACTGAACCAGTGAGCTCATGTTAGGCTCTGTCGTCGCTTACCATCAGGACGGCCGCGACATACTCTCGATTTTTCTCGCTCTATATACCTCTTGTTCTAAGTGAGAGACGTATAGTGTAGCAATATCCGAATGCACATTAAAAAAGTACGTTCAAGCTGTCAAAGTGACACCCTTCCTTGATCGCCCATCCCTCTAGCGATATACAAGAAGCTATAAAATAAACATCTCTGAAGACTAAAACATATCTTTTAATCAACAACAATACATGGCGCAGCCGAAACGAACCGAATTCATCAAGATTCAAGAAGATTAAAAAGGTAACCTCCAACACGGTTTTCACCGGCCCGGCATTTTTAACAATATTAATACTGAAGTACGAAGAAGAACCTCATTTATGAAGAACATCGAATATGAGTGACAACGAATCGGAGAACAAATCTGAAGTGAAAATTGACAACATGTGTGCCGTCGAGTACAAAATGCCGCAAAGTCTGAACTTGGACGATATTGAATATTGCTGGCCACGATGGCAGCGATTTAAATTGTCTTTTCGAAACTTCGTCCTGGCGGCAGGTTTAGAAAAACTGTCGGAGGCTAGAAAAGCTGCAATATTAATTAATTGCATAGGACAACAGGCACAGGAGTTGTATTTTAATGTGCTTAAAACAGATGACAATGACAAGGACAAACTAGAAGATGTGCTCACAATATTCGACGACTACTTCAAAACGAAGTCATTAACAGCTATAATCTCAACAAACGAAATCAAGAAGATGGAGAATCATTCGACACATATTACACAGCAATCAGGAAGCTAGCAGATAACTGTAACTTCGGGGAACAAAAGAACAGGATGATCAGGGACAAAATTGTCACTGGAGTTCGGGATCAAAGGGTGCAGCAGAAACTCCTGGAGATGAAGGACCTGACACTGGAGAGGGCGGTGGACATCTGCCGGTCTGCGGAGCTCTCCAGAGAGTTTGTGAAGACGCTGAATACCCCGGAGGTGCATGTGGCGCAGTGGGAGAGGCCAGCGCAACAGGGGCAACAGGCTAACAAAGCTAAGTATTATGCTAATAATCATAAGAATAATAAAAATGGTCAGGTTCACTCTTCAAGTGATAGAAATAATAATGGTGTACAGTATAATTAAGCATTTTATAATTGCAAAAAGTGTAACACGGAGCATGGGCCAAGGCAGTGTCCAGCCTACGGACCTTTAGGAAAGGCCAGGTTCATTATATGAACAATTATGAAGGTGGTGATGAAGCTTGCAATGATGTGCAGGACTTGTGACTAGTCTATTCTATACATTTTGGTAATAATGAGTGGACTGAGTCTCTACGGGTGGAAAATAAGAGGGTTCAGTTTAAATGTGATACAGGTGCCCAGATTAATGTGATCAGTTTAGGTACTCTGAAGATGATTGTCGATGATGATTCTAATATTAAAATGTCTAAGACAAAAACATTGATTGAGGTCTTCGGAGGTGGAAAATTATACCCAGTGGGAAAAGTCACATTAAGGGTTTCTAATATTAAAAACAGTGAAGTTATTAATACTGAGTTTTTAGTTATTAATGAAAAGGTCAGGCCAATTATGGGGGCTAGTTTCATTAGTGCAATTAAAATTATTAAATAATACTAAAATAGACACATTAAAAACTGAACCTGTAACACATAGTGAGAATAATATTAACATTAAAAGTAAAGACTATACAGCACAACGAACTATTCTAGGGTGTAGGGGAGTTCGATAGACCTCTGCAGCTGCGCATTCGACCTGGTGTGGAGCCTGTGGTGAGACCCCCGCGCAGAGTGCCCAACGCGCTCATGACACGCCTCGCGGATAAGCTGGAGGCTCTGGTGAAGCATGAAGTTATAGCTAAGGTAGATCACCCGAATAGTTTTGTGAGTAATCTGGTAATCATTGAAAAGAAAAATGGTTCATTGAGAATTTGCCTCGACCCTAAAGATCTCAATCAAGCTCTAATAAGAGAGCATCATTTAATACCCACATTAGACGAAATTGTACCAAGAATATGCAATAAGAGATATTTTTCTGTTCTCGACTTGTCCGATGGGTTTTACAATATTAAGCTGGACGAAGGCTCGAGTAATTTATGTACATTTAACAGTCCTCTCGGCTGTTACAAATTCTTAAGATTACCGTTTGGTTTGTCCGTAGCACCAGAAATCTTTCAGAAGTATAGTGAGAGAGCCTTTGGAGACATTCCTGGTGTTATTGTATATTGTAACGACTTATTGATATGTGGGGACACCGAGCAGGAACACGATGCAATATTAGACAAAGTGTTTGGTAGAGCGAAAGAGCATTATGTTCGCTTCAACAAAGATAAATTTCAATACAAACTCAAGCAAGTGAAGTATTTTGGCCACATTTTTTCAGAGCAAGGTATGCAAATTGCCATATTAATATGAAAAGTCCTAGTAATAAAAAAGAATTGCAAATTTTTCTCGGAATGTTAAATTACTTAAGAAAATTCATACCTCACTTAGCTGACATTGCATCCCCCCTGCAGTTATTATTAAAAAAAAGATGTGGATTGGCTGTGGACGCAAGTTCATGAAGATGTGTATGTTAATATTAAAAATAAAATTTGTGAAGCCCCGGTATTGCAGAATTTTGATACAAAACTGCCCGTTACAATCCAATGTGACGCATCAAAAGATGGCCTTGGATGCTGTTGACTGCAGGAAGGTAAACCAGTCTGCTTCGCTTCACGAAGCCTGACACCGGCTGAGCGTAATTTTTCACAAATCGAGAAAGAATTGTTAAGCGTTGTTTGGTCAACTTGCAAATTTCACTATTACATCTATGGGCGTGTAGTTACAGTTTTAAATGAACATAAGCCACTAGAGTCTGTTAAAAAAGCATCTTCATGAAGTCCCGTCCCCTCGATTACAGAGGCTAAAACTAAAATTATTAAGATATGACTTGGATTTCAAATATTTTTGCAAGGAAAGTTAATGTTTATTGCAGATTTGTTGTCACGCTCTTATCAGTCTGATAATGAAGTTGTGGATGAGTCGTATATGTATGAGGTTATACATTGCATTGGCCTAGCACAAAATTTAGAATGTACACAGGAACAAAAAACCTCACTAATAGCGGAAAGTACAGGAGATAATGCATTAGAATTATTAAGAAACTATAAAAAATGGCTGGCCTACTATTAAAAAGGATATTCCAGATGGTCTGCATGATTATCGTAAATTAAGAGGTGAACTTTCAGAGGATAAGTTTGGTATTTTTTAATGATCGATTAATTGTTCCAAGAAATTTAAGACAACTATTATTAAAACTTTACATGAAGGGCACATTGGTATGTCAAAGATGAAACAACTAGCTAGAAAATTACGGGTGCGAGAAAAAACGAGAGTATGTCGCGGCCGTCCCATGATAGGCGTGCTGGCGAGACTAGGGTCAATCACCGGACAGTCTTTAATAAAAATAAATAACTACAACTTAGAAAAGTTGAAAACCCCCGACATTTTCATTTTAAAGTCTAATATCTCAAAAACGGCTAAACAGATTTTCATGAAACAGCTAAGAACACTCGGGATCACATCAGCTTTCGAATAAAAAAAACCGCATTCAAATCGGTCCATCCGTGTGGGAGCTACGATACCACAGACAGATACACAGACACGTTAAACTTATATATAACACCCACTTTGCGTCGGGGGTTAAAAAACAGTATCATAGCTAAGAACCCTCCACTGCTATACTCAAATCGATTCTTCCTTTTGGGAGCTACGATTCCACAGACATACTCACAGATACACTCGTTAAACTTATCACACCACACTTTTTCGTTGGGGGTGACAGCAAAATCGCAGCGTGTCGATGATAATGCAACTATTCCGCATATAAACCAGACAATTATAAACTGCACCTAAATCCACCACTGGTTATGGTTACCAGTGGTGGATTTAGGTGCACTACTCTTTTTCACCCAATTCAACTTTTGACCCAATTCCTCGATATCCGGCGCGAAGGACCAAATCCATAGTAACTCGAAATCAAAGCGACCCAGCTCTCACCGGCAGCCGGCGGCGGCACTTCAAAGGGATGGTAACCGCACCTCACCCCCCTGCGTACATGACAGCCGTACGTAGACGTATTGGAGTAGGTGAACCGTGAAATAGTGCTTACTAGTTAGGAACTCTTTTGAGCAATGTTAGGCAATAAGGTGATATATGGGTTCCAGTCCGCCTAGGTCGCGAATTTTTCTCATTGACCACCACTAACCAACCCTAAAATCTAAATACGGTATCAAGATAGTTCCGTGCTTTTGTAGCCACTTGGTAAGATATTTTTGCATGCTTTGGATAATAGGGAAGAGTATCCGCTGAGCAATGTTCACGAAGTGCAATACAAACAAAGTTATAGTTCAATTGTTATTTTATTAACTTTTAACTTCGTCAAACAAATAGAGCGTCTAGACTACACTTAAAAAATCGTTTAAAAACGAAATTCCAAACCCATGCATATTGCATTAAATTAGCTTAGGGCGTCCACGCTGTCCGTCGAGTCTTGGGACAGTCCCGTTTGACATGCTAATACAACCTAATATTTTCATTCGGGGACACGCATTAATTCTCCCCCCTACATAAATAATACATGGCAACGTCATGTGAAACGACGTATTATGACATTATCTTAAAATTTGCAATCACTTTTGAAGCGTTCAGTCTTTGGCCTTTTTACGCCTACTAAGTTATTATATTGTATTTTTACGGCGCACATTTTTTTTTTATAGAAACGTCATACCAGCGCTTGGTTATTCTCTATCCGATTTAATTTTACGTGAACAACCACCGTATGTTTTTAAACAAGCGTGAAATTGAACCGCAGCATTTCATAAATAGAGCCGTTTTCCGATTATCAACTAGTAACAGCATCAGAGGACCATTACTAAGTACTACTACTAATTGTAAATACCATATCAATCGAGTAGTTGTTCGAAAAATTAACACTCCTTTTTTGGGTTGTGGTCGCCATATAAGAGTATTTTTTTGGTGATAAATATTTAATGGCCGCAAATAAACTTTTATCTTTGTTCCGTTTGTTTTTAACGGTCATAACTTACAGAGTTTTATTAAAACACTTAAAGCGTGATAAAAATGATTTGTTTACCTTATCGCAGCAAATAATTACAGGCGATTAATGTGTTTAACGTACCTGAAACAAATAAAAACGGATTATTAATAGAGACATTTATAGTGTCGTATAAATGCCCATGAATTGATTATGCTATCCCAGCGCTGTGTAGACGCCGATCGACCTGCACTATAATTTATAGGCATCAGGCAGACCGGAGGGTTGTTTGCCACCGTCGTAATATAAAGAATTCTAACAATAACCCAAAACAATATATACGAACATCCATTAGGTTGTTTCAATTACTATCAGGCCATGTGTGTATGTGTATACGGCCTTATCATGCCGGAATTTTCAAGACTCCGAGAAATCACAATTGGAGAGTTCACTTTAGCCTTTTTATTTACATACTCACATTGTTTTATGTCAACAACAACATAAAACAATGTGATTATGTAAATAAAAAGGCTAAAGTGAACTTAGTGAACTCTCCAATTATGTTATACCATTGCAGAGTGGTAAAGTTGACTAATCATAGGTCACAAATCATACGATCCACCAAACAAACAAGCAAAAAATAAACAGAAACATGGTTTTAATTTTTTTCCAGAAACCGCAACGTCATTTGACCATACACAAAACTTTCTGATTTGACAGCTGATACCAAACCTCAAGTTTAAAGTATAGAAAAAACCTTTTCACAAATTCCGATTTTATCGCTATAGAAATTAGTATCAAATTGCCGTGAGATACGACAATGAGAATTGAGAAGTATTTCCTTATCTCGAGATTTTCGTTAAGCTTAAAGCTTCAAAAGCCATGATAAGCGGCGGATTTTTTATCTAAACATTTTGGTGTTAAGATATTTTTTTGATAACGGATTGATACATGTTTGATATTGAGGGATCAGGTTTCGGAAAAAGAAATGTTTTGGAAAAGCCACGAGTAAATAGTTATCGTGCTGAAAAACTTAAATCTGTTTCAGTAGTATTTACTTGTTCATTTATACCCGCGACTCCACCCGAGTACAGTCAAGTCTAAAAATATGGGTGCATACAACTTACTCATAAATATGTCCCATCGCTCATAAATATGTCAGCGGTTTAAGGTTCGGCACATATTTCCGAGAGAATTAAATCGATACATATTTTTGCACTTAACTGTAGCACTCGTTGATTGTATACAAATTTCTACCACCTAAGGGGACGAGTTTCGGGGCACCAAGGATCCAATGCACTTTTACGGGACCAGAGCTTCATGCCAAATCTGTTCTGGGATTTAAAAAAGAGTGAGATGATACATAAGAGTTACTTTTATATAGATCTATATTATGATTTGACTTTACAAAAATGTAGATAAAAGGGTTGTCATTCGACTACAATAAACTGCACATTTTTTGTAGTCTATTGTTCATAAATCAAAGTTGTACTAATTTAAAATAAGTCGCAACCAATGAACATCTTCAACACAAATCACAAATCCACACAACAGATCAACCGTAACTGCATTACAACGTACTCATCGAGATTCAATTAGCCGTTTAACTGCTATTTATTACTGCCCGCCCTTACACAACTATTATAGGACTATAGCTCTTATAAGAGCAACAACAGATTTTACATTGTATTATTATTGTCCACCACAGCGCGAATTCTGCGTGGGATTTTGAGTCTTATTCCGAGCTGGATAAAAGTTGTGTTAGAGTGACGGGGGGTGTAATTTTATTCTGCGTTTGAATGTGGGAGGCGACTACTGTGTTACGCCGGCAAATATGAATTAATTGTGTTATTTATCTGTAATGAGCCGTCAGGCTACTTGGTGGTCATGTCGGAATGAGTATGAATTGAGAATGAGAGAAGACTGTTTAGCTTGAGCGAGGTTAAACATGTGATGTCAATGTCAAATACGATAACTTATTTTGACAATGGTATCGTTTGTAATCATAATGTTTAGAAAATATAGAACTTTAATACGGTTTAAAATTTTATTTTTCATACAAAATCTACTCTGATGTCTGAATGGCATACGATAAGTCGGTAATTAGTAAAAAAAAGTTATGAAAACGGCGGTATTGAGTTAAAATATTTATACAAACTGCGAAATATGTAGTTAACAACTGACGCGGTATGAACCTTGCGGCAAAAAATCTAATGTAATGGAGACTCCATAGTAACCTAACTATAATTTCATTTTCCCTCCTCGTTAAACGCAGTCCTAGAGTCTAGGCCCTAGACGATTGTATTGATAGATGATTTCCTGGATTAAAAAACACCACAAGTCGCCCGGGGCTGAAATCTCCATACTTGAACCTGAATCGGTTCAGCGATCTAAGCTTGAAAACGTACCAAACGGTCAGGTTTCACATTGTTTAGTTTTAAAGGCGAAATATATACAGGCCGATTTCTGGTATTCGCGATTAAATATTGTATCGAGCGAATTTGATGTAGTCTTTTCATTTCTACATTCACTTGTTTTGCTAGTTCTTCAACTAGAAAACCCCCTAAATGGGTACTTCCACCGTACTTAATTACTAATCGTCCCGCATAAGTTCTTAAGACGTCGTACGGTGGTCACCCTAGCAACAAGTCACCGTAAAGCATCGTCGCTAACGGACATCGGTTATTATCGGCTTGTACACATCGACATCTTGTCATAACACATACTGACACACGATACACAATCATCTAGCTTATACAGACTCCTACCGGAGCTTGGAACTTGAACTTTGGTGCAACGGAGTAAGATTGACTTTTGAATGTATTGAAATCAGAATGGTTGCATCGATTGCAGTCCCGTTGATGTGTGTATAATTATGTGTTGTTAGAATTAGCATAGGTGTCAGAGATATCGATAAGGAATAGATGTGAGAGCTGAACCTTTGAACATACTCCAAGAGCACTCCCTTGCGTTGAACGAGATAGTTGTGAGGTACTTTTGAGCGCCTAATTCTTATCTTTTTATCAGAAAAGTCACATCCTCCTAGCGTTATTCCCGGTAATGATAATGACCTTAAAGGAGCTCGGGGTCCGCTTTGACATCTAATCCCAAGAAATGGCATAGGCACTAGTTTTACGAAAGCGACTGCCATCTGCTTAAGTGGCAGTGGGCGGGGCACATTGCACGTAGAACCGATGGCCGTTAGGGCGGAAAGGTTCTCGAGTGGCGACCACGTACCGGAAGGCGCAGCGTGGGTAGGCCCCCCACAAGGTGGACTGATGACCTAGTAAAGGTCGCGGGAGTCCGCTGGATGCGGGTGGCGCAGGACCGGTCATTGTGGCACTCTTTGGGGGAGGCCTATGTCCAGCAGTGGACGTCTTTCGGCTGATATGATGATGATGATGACTGCCATCTAACCTTCCAACCCAGAGGGAAAACTAGAAAAACTTTCTTTTTATCAGAAAAGTAAGTCATATGTCATATTAGCTCCGGCTTGACTACATATTTTACTCCAAACCAACGGTGGATGGGCTTCATGCTTCAAGAGATTCAACAGTGACATATCAGCAACTTTTTATGAAACGTCAAAAACTCTGTCAGCATGAAGTTTGTAGGGAAATAGAATCAAGTGACATCACGTAAGGTGCGCCTAAAAGAAATAGAAAAATAAATTGAGTCGTCGCGCTTTCCAACTTTTATTTTTGTTTATTGGTAACGAGTGAATAATTAACTTTTACTGTAGTCTACTACCGTACTATCTCAGGGCCAGAAGCTGTCATAAATGGACCAAAGCAAAGCTTAATAAGTGAACCAATTTCCCTTTGCCTTTTCAGTGTTGCAGCAAGTAAACCAGTGATAACAAAACAAACCGTTTAAAAGCCAAACCCAGTCACAGACTCACCTAAATCCCCAGCCGAGACAGCGTGCATCTTTAATGCGTACACACGGCTTTCAGACGGGCTTTTAAAACTGCAGATTAGGGTTTCGAGGCTGCCAATCGATCGTTGGGTTTAGCTTTGCATAGTTGGTGTGACAATATAACAGAGAGTGCATACTTGGAAAAATCTGATGCTGTGTTAATAACGTTTTGATGATGCAAAGTCGTAACGTGTTGGCTAAACCTCGGACCAATTCGTCTATATACTATGTTATGTATACATTGTAAATTACATTAAACAATTAATTTAAACAAGTAACTAAAATAGGTATTCCTGTTTTGTGAAATTTGTTTCTAGGTCAAAATGTTCAATCCGTAGCTACTTTTTGCATCGTACTATTAAACCTACACCAATCCGGAGACAAAAGCAGATTCTACAGCGTCAATATCCGTCGTCAGTTGCAAGGTTCAGATAAACAATTTCCTGAAAAGTCGGAGATTGAAGCAATACCGATCAGCGGCCGTATTATGATGCATAATAACCAAACACCGGTTTGGCGGGGGCAAATCTGTACTGACGTTGGGTCATTTCAAGAATTTGAATGAAGAAGAAAACTACATACACAAAAATAAACTTTTTGCGTAATTAACTTTTTTAATATTTAATATAATTTTCATAATATACAATCAAAATTTTCTCCACATTTTCAGACTTTAATCTTCGTCGCCTGGGTGACAATATCCATTTTAGCCAACTAAATGACCTTTCTAGGTCAACTGTAGTAATTGGAGCAAATTCAAATAATTTATAGTATTGTCCGTTGGATGCGGGTGGCGCAGGACCGGTCATTGTGGCACTCTTTGGGGGAGGCCTATGTCCAGCAGTGGACGTCTTTCGGCTGATATGATGATGATGATGATGATAGTATTGATGAATTTCTGCTATATGACTCAGTTCTATTTCTTTTCCGATAAGTATAAATGAAAGAGGTTTGCACATAGTTAAACGTATTCAAACTTAGCCATTAGTTTAGTTATGATAATGATGGTTAAAAATTTATTTTTATCGATGTCGATAAACTTAGTCGATTTT
Organism: Epinotia bilunana; assembly: GCA_947049275.1. Classification (NCBI taxonomy): domain Eukaryota; kingdom Metazoa; phylum Arthropoda; class Insecta; order Lepidoptera; family Tortricidae; genus Epinotia; species Epinotia bilunana. The sequence continues at coordinate 6,220,394 of OX346275.1, read as the reverse complement.
TAATTAATCACTAGCACTGGTACATTTTTGCCCCCGCCAAACCGGTGTATGATAATAACGCCTTCAGAGTGCTATTGCAGGCATAGGAACGCAGATTAAGAGCAGCACATTGAGTCTAGTCTAGTCTAGCCGCCATAAGCTGCGCACGAGTTCTTTCGTACATTTTGTACAGCTTCGGCGCACACGGGGCGTTTAGTGGCCGCGCCCGAGCCGTAAGCTGCGAGTGGCTCGCGCTAACTACTACTGACCGCGTCTAGTGATGGCTACTCACTTTTAATGGCAGCCACTAGTGGGTGTAATATACATACATACATTCACGCCTTTATTCCCAAAAGGGGTAGGCAGAGCACATGAAACGTACATATATTCCAGCGCCACTTTTAGCATACATGTGGGTATAAAAGATCGACAAAATGTGATATTGCAGTGATAGGTTGCTAGCCCATCGCCCACAACACACTTCAACTCTGGTTCATTAGTCGACTTTTACGACGCCCACGGGAAGAAAGGGGGTGGTGAAATTCTAACCCAACACCACACGGGTAATATAATGTGGAAAAGCAGCTTTTTAAATCGGCTTATCTCCAATCAATAGGTGCTAGTTATGAATGCTAAAAATAAAACGTCACCATTCACATCAACTTCCTCGTCATTTGCAAAACAAATGAACCCGGAAGTAATGGTGACTCTATGTCTGGTCGGCGTACTATAATAGTGCGCAAATTAGACGTTACATTCGCCCTATTGAAGACGGTTTCGTGACTATTGACATAACAGATTGTGTGGCATACTAACCATCACAAACCTTTTCTTTGTAAGTTTCATGTAGAATCATAACCGTTTAATATTGAGACTTCACAAGGACAGTTGTCATGTTTATTTATTTATACTTAGGTAAGAACCAATTGCTCCAAAACATGTTAAAGTAGTTTAAAGCCAATTATTTAGTATTAGCTTCTGCCTGCGACTCCGTCCGCGTGGAACTCGTTTATATCGTAGCTCTATACAAACACTATACTCAGGGGATGATTTCCGGGATAAAAACTATCCTATGTCCTTCCCCGGGATTCAAACTATCTCCATACCAAATTTCATCTCAATCGGTTCAGCGGTGTAAGCGTGAAGAGGTAACAGACAGACAGACAAACACACTTTCGCATTTATAATACTAGCTTCTGCCCGCGACTCCGTCCGCGTGGAACTCGTTTATATCGCAGCTCCATACAAACTTTCACCCCCTTAGGGGATGATTTCCGGGATAAAAACTATCCTATATCCTTCCCCGGGACTCAAACTATCTCTATACCAAAATTCATCTAAAACGGTTCAGCGGTTTAAGCGTGAAGTAACAGACAGACAGACAGTCACACTTTCGCATTTATAATATTAGTATGGATTATCCGTTGTTTAGGCAATTAGGCAAGTAGGTAGTGATTTAGCTTTAGTGCATTTTCGTTAAAAAAACTCAGATCGAACGGTTAGAACAAACAAATTTAAATGAGAGTTTTGGTAAAATAACTTGTCAAGTTGTTAGAAGCGATCAAAAGACGCTTCTATTTTTCTAGCAGTGTTTTTAATCTGATCAGTTACAATCGTGATTCCTTCCTAAACCGAGTTAATACATTCGGTAAAGATGTGTTAGAGGAGAGGGAACTGAGGGATGTCAGCCTCAAAGATGTCCTTCTGTTCTGCAGGAAAACAAGAAGAATGGAAGAGGATGCGTTTGATGTGGGATCGTCGCCGGGACAGTAACCTGAGGCTCCAAACTTAGGGAATGGGGCGGAATGAACGCGACAAGCGATCGACCGCCCGCCTGTTACCGGCCGGGCGTCCCTTCAGAATATCATCATCATCCTAAACCGAGGGACGCACTTAGTGTAGGTGCTTTAGTATTCATCAGGCACATGTTTCGGCAGTCTTTGCTTAGCCGGATGTACGAAACGGCAGTCTAGTCCTTTTGGAAGCCTATAGTCTAGGCCTTTTCATATGTATGTAGAAATTTGCATTTATATTTGGCCACACTGGTTCAATAAGTATTAATGGTTTTGCGACAGGTCGACGATACTACGAAATTATCAGTAAGGTTGGTATTATTTTATGTGGCCCAGTTTTTATAAAACTATCATTGTGATACCATGAACGTGACAGCTTCGCGGCGTTCTAGTTACAAGATAATACGCACGGCAGAGCACCGCCAAGTCCGGTACAAAAAACTGGGACCTTTTCAGCGGGTCGCGTGGCGGCGACGGGCGCGATAAGCGTGTGCGCATCGCGCCAAATGAGCTCGTTACTCTGAGGATTATACGGTGTGGAACGTGGCAGTAGGTACAGTGTGAGTGACAGATAAAAAAAAAATGTTTCAAGGGAGTTTTAATTTCGGCGTAAATAATACGTTATAGGATGATAGCAAATGGTTTCAACGTGTTTACATCTTTTGGAGGAAAACACGATATGTACTCCAGTTTCAGTTCGAAGTGTGCGACAGAATTTAAAAAAAAACTAAAACTGGTTGTCACGATTTTGTTTTATGTTGGCGTCTTTAATGTCCACATTATTAAGGTGCGGCCACACCGCTGCTCAAAATACGCGAACGCACCGTAAAACGCAGCAAAATGTATGAAGAATACGTGACGCATACGACACGTCAACGCGTATACGCAGCGTTAAGCACCGGTGTGGTCGCTCCCTTAGACGTATGATTTTGTTTTATGTTGGCGTCTTTAATGTCCACATTATTAAGGTGCGACCACACCGCTGCTCAAAATACGCTAACGCACCCTAAAAAGCAGCAAAATGTATGAAGAATACGTGAAGCATACGACACGTCAACGCGTATACGCAGCGTTAAGCACCGGTGTGGTCGCTCCCTTAGACGTACGATGACTTTTAGTAGGTCACAGATTGTAGTCCTAATGGTATCTCTAGGTATGCAAACACATACAGCACTGTATACCAACTTGGCCGCACAATTACCACGCACTTCACACAACAGTCAAAAATCTCATATCATTAATACGAAACATCAAGCACGTCAATTAAAATAATCTCACAAAAAACAACTTCACTCAACCCAGAAATTAGGGTGCGCCACCCAATTGTTGGCACCTGAAGACGCGTGCTACCGAGACCCGAAACGTGTAGTTACACTCTTATTAATCTAACCTAACCCCTCCGCTGTCGCACTGAATAAGACGTCAAAAAGGGCAATTTGTTGCTCGGTGATGTTATGTGGATTTTATTAAGCGTTTCATATTTGGGGAGTTATTGGAGGGTTGTATTCATATTTATTCATGAGTGAGATATGAATTAATAACTGTATTTATCATGTTTAAGGTGCATGGACAAGTGGATTTGACATTACTTTAGTTTCATTTTGAAGATACCTTTTGGGCATGGATGGACTTTGACTGTGAAGAATACTTGTAACAATTATGGAGTAACTAGCTGATGCCCGCGGCTTCGCCCGCGTAGTTATAAGAAAATGTAACATATTGAATTTTCCCGTGGGAATTAGGTGTTTTCCCGCTGGAAAAAGTAGCTTATGTCATTCTCCAGCCTCTAAACTATCTCCATTCAAAATCACATTAATACAACGCTCCGTTGCGACGTGAAAGAAGGACAAACAAATAAACACACTTTCGCATTTATAATATTAGTAAGGATTTTAAGTATACATACAGGAACAGTGTCAGGACACCCTATTTCAAAAACGAAATCTATATAGCATATAGTTTAAACTCCCTTATGATGTAACTATATCGTATTTTATATTATGACTAGCCTCATTTATACAAAATAACATTGGTTTCATCAGAAATTCCATCCAAAAAATAGATTTCATAATAAAAAAGCATTCTTTAACAGTTTTAGGCACACTTCATCATTACTCTCTCAATCAAGTGCTGATCTATTCGTGGCCATTGTCGCATCACTAATAGCTTCAAATCGAATTGCGCAGTCTGACAGATGGCCCCCAGACCGACGGACCGACGACAAATTTGCGATATTACATACGGATTAATGTCCGTGCACCATTTTTTAGGGTTAAATTGTCTTTTCAGTATCACCCCTCTCGGAATTCCTCAACTACCAGACGAGTAGAAGCTCTGACACTTTATAAATAAGGTCGAATTTGGAATGGTGGGCGAGTGAGTTGTATTCTATTGTTTTGGGCTTGATGTGAGATCGCAAGGGCGATTCCCTAGATGGCATCCGTACGATGGTTATCATAATCCCTGCATTGACAAGATGTGATGACACATGTCGAGCTCTAAAATGCTTTAAAAAATCCATTAAACCCTGTCCCGTGACATGCGCTTTCACCCTAATTGCAGGGTGATAGGGGCTAGTTTTGCTCATGATATTGTATGGGAATATAATGTAGTTCACAATTAAAATAGAGGTTTGTTCGTGATCTGAGTAAGCTTAGTCTGAGTTTGTTCAGTGTATTTGCTTTGCTACTGTCAAAAGAGAATATTTGCGATGTCCAAAGCAGTATCTGTCTAAATTTCATGACAAACCGACGGTGGAGTTTTTTTATTGATGTGAATATTTTGACCACTAAGTTACAAGGAAAGGTGCAAACATACAAGTCTGTAATTATTCTACGTCAGAGTTGTATAGACTAATATTAGAATAAATTGTCTTGTTTGATTGAATTGACACTTGTTTATTTGTTTTGCTCGTGCAAAGAACATAATACTCGTAAACAAAAACATAGTTGGTTTAATATACTGTCACATCTTAGTTAGATGTTTTCCTAAACACTATGGTTTCTATTTCCTATAACAAATGGACAAAACATAAATATTTTACAATCAAACAGATCGATTAATACGCCAATGATTGCACAGTGGTCCAGATTAAAAATGCGCCAACAAAAGAAATGGGAATTTTGAATTAATATAGCTTTATGCGCAATAAGTAGAATCGAAGGAAATTACGGGATTCCAAACAACACAAAAGGACCCTCGTTGGACGGGTAATGGGGACATTTTAATATAGGGTGCATTGCAGATACAGCTTTTAAACAATTGGAAAAAATGCAGAGTTCTTGTGTTGACATGTATTATAGTAACAAACAGAATCATGTACCGACTTGGATTCAATTATAAATAGGCCTTTGTTAATTAATAATAATTTTAAACAGGCACAAGCACGAATTCGAAAGATTGTATGTTTGCTATTCAATCACGCTTAAACGGCTCAACCGATTTGGATGAAAAGCATAAAGACAAGTTTATAGCCTGGATGGATATAGAATAGTTTTTATCCCGGGTCCACGCAGACGAAGTCGCGGGCGGAAGATAGTATAAATTAGTAATGATTATAACTTACAGAATAAGAACTCTGCTTCTGCTTACAATAACGATAACAGTCAGAGCGAAGCACGGGCGAGCGCAACTGGAAAGGTTCTTCAAACATTAAAAGTTATAACTGCCAACGTAGTTGAATTCCGGATCAACTGAATACCGTCAGGAAGTCTCAGCAATAAGAAATCCGGAATAGAAATAAAAATATATGAAAAATATTTTTGAAAAGGCAGACCTCTGCCTCCAGATTACAAGAGCACTGGGGAACCCACAATGCGCCCTCCAGAAAAAAAAATAGAAAATGTAAAAATTATCGTACGAAAAACCTCGCGACAAATGAACATCGGGAGCTCGAGAGGTCATTAAAACGAGGCTCGATCTAAACCGGGGGGCGATGGGGGACTTTTGAGAACTCCGTAATTGGACCAGGGAGGGTCTTAAATCGTATTCGAAGCAGCGCAGGCGGAAAGAAGGCTGAACCGACGATAATTAACAACGAATGTGGGTGAATCGATTTTTCACAATATTCCAAGTATGCCCATTAGGTTACTGCGCAGCGCAATTACTTAAACAATAACTCTTCAATATTAAAGTTAAACCCCCGTTATGTGGGAAAACTTTGCTTGTTTAGCAACTGGTGCGTAATGTTCTGTTTTTCCTTACAACGTTGACTGAGCATATATTTTTTAGTTTTCTTTTCTCTGTTTACGTAATTGTGTATTTTGTGAGCAAACGTAGGGTCGGTAATCGTTTCGGTAATTTCGTTTTCACCGTGAAATAACATGTTTGCGACGCATTAGCATCGAGCTTTGTGTTTAACGGCGAGAAATTTACAATTTTAAGCTTACTTGAGTTAGCTTAATGGTAAGTGCTGGTAATGTAACTGTGGAAAAGCTAATCATGATTAGTATGTGAGATTTTTTGCTTAATCTTTCTGAGAAATTTTACATTACTTCCTGTACTTATTTGTTTAGTTTGACTAGCTTTGACCCCTCATTAGTGTTGTAAGAATAAGAATGTAATAACTAAAACTTTGTATGTTAGTAAATAAATAAGCAAAAAAAAATACAATCAAATAGGGAAGAAAAATACCAAAAATGAATCCCAAAAAAAACCATAAGAGAGACTAGCATCTTTATATCCAATAAACGTCAAAACACCATTATATTAGACCACACGGCGTGAAAACGAAAAAAAAAGTAAGTAAACCAGTGAATCCCGTCACCGCATTATGGTAATAGGTTCAAGATATGACAACACGGCAATAATCCGCTTTGTCCAGAGTGGACCATCACGGCCCACTGTCCTTGGGGACCGCCGCCTTTGATTTGGGATTCGATGGAAATTAATATTACTATATTTACGTTATGTGTTCAGAGTACATATTTAATGGGGACATTAAAGGGCATTGGTGATTTGATATTATTTGGGCGTTAAAAAACAGCGTCTTCCAACTCTGATAAACTTGTACATTATATTTCTTCTATTAGATAAAATGTGTCCCCAGATAGATGAAGTATAAAGATTATTAATCCTGAATATCGTAACTGACCATAATTTCTCCATATAAAGTGCTTTTAATTTTACTGATGAAGTGGATACGAATCCAGTATGTGTTTTGTGTAAAGTACCTACTGCTAAGTGCTGAGCCAAGCCAAAGCCAGTGAAATTAAGGTAATTAGCAGATGCAGAAATTTCGGTCAGTTTCGATGTTCATCGAATAGTCGTGTCGTCATTCACGAGCGACAAGTCTCTATTATTATTCAACAATTTTTGTTTTTAAATATTTTAATCATTATTATTAGTTATTGCCACTTCCGTCATATGTCTATTGGTTTAAGTTTTCCTCCGAAAAATACATAAAATGAAACTATCATTGCAGCAATATCCAAATTAAAAGCAACACTCCACTCGACAATCATTCAACCATATCATAAACCATACGAAACAAATTTTATAAAACAAAATTGACGTCCGATTTAAACCAACGACATTTTAAACGGCGTGAAATAATGAGCAAATTAACCGCATCAAACAAACGCCATCCATCGAACCACACCTGTCACGAAAACCAACATGCCCATGGTGATAGGTAGCCTTAATAATCGTAATTATACACTTGAAAAACGCACGCGATTCAAATTCTTAACGAGTTAACTTTACGACCTTAAATTCTATGCACATGTGAACACGAGGTGCCAAATAGCTTGTTAAATGCCCTTTCACAGACAATCCAAACATAATCCCGGATTATAATAGTCTAACCTGCCATAAAATCATAATCATTTTTTCCCTGCAAGAACTAGGGTTGCACCACCGGGTATTTATGTCGATTAGTGCACAATGCCCTCTAGAGCATTATGGTCATATTTTTTCTCCATAATCGAGGGGTGTATTTGGTTAAATTGGATTTAATATTTTCGTTTCTGCTAACACTTGGTGTGAAATTGGAAGAACGTTCAAGGGTTTGGATAGGGTTAATCCTGCGGGAATTAATATAATATTGAATCGTTTAAGCTTATTGGTAAATTGTTAATTCATCGAAGTTTTATTGACAGTATATTTTTCGCTGTAAATAATATTATTTTGATAGTTTATAGGCAAGAATAGTGGTATATCGAGTGTGAATTCCATTTACGGTTAAATCGAAATACGATATTTAAGTATTTATTGATATTGATCGCTACGGTAACTTTATTCCGAGGACGAATAAAATAAATCAATTGGTTTTGTTCGGCTGATGTTCCTTGCAATTACGAAACTGCACAATATTGAATAAAATATATGTGTTGTAAAATAGCGAAACGATTATAAGTCGTGGGATAAATAGCATAATTATGTTCACCCAGACGTTCCATTGTATATGTAGACTAGTGACAGAGTTTTTTTAATGATATGATTATGTTGTTCCGGAGATCATCCGCTACATACAAACTTAACCTCTTTATAAAATTTGTATACACACGATGATGTCAAATGCATCATTAGCATAAATCTAACATATAAACTAGATAAAAGAACGCACTTAACATAACAGGTAAATGACAGAACTAAACATAGGTTGTATTTGATTTGTACAAAGTCGAACCAAGAACAAACAGCTGATAGAAAATGTGAAACGGCAGACATAGTAACAAGTACAGAATTTACAAGTTGGCAAAACCACGGCAACATTACTTAATACTAGGCATGAAACATTCTTCCAACAAACAAACAAAAAACCCGTATCCCTCCCAGATCGGGCGGATAATACAGAATCTAGACCAGACGCCACCCTAGGGGGGTTCCTAGGCAATTACCATTCGGGGCCAGGCCAGGTACACATAAAGGGGTGAAGTGCTTCAATAAAGATTGAACACAAGCATAGCTCGAGTGATCAGAAATATAGACGGCGGAAATGAAATGAACGGCTATAAATACAGCTAGGTCGTTGTCTTTGGGTAATTGAGAACCTCCTCCTTTATTTTGAAGTCGGTTAAAAAAGAAAACTGGTATTGACTGCACACTTGCACAGTAAAATACTTTTAGACTTCTGTACCTTATGTAAAGGCGGATAATCCGTACTATAATCTATACAAATATTATAAAAGCAAAAGTGTGTATGTCTGTCTGTCTGTTACCTCTTCGCGCTTAAACTACTGTAGCGATTTAAATGAAATTTGGTATGGAGACAGTTTGAATCCCGTGGAAGGACATAGGATACTTTTTGTTTCTGAATTCATCCCCCAAGGGGGTGCAATGGGGGTTGAAAGTTTGTATGGAGCTACGATATAAACGAGCTCCACACGGACGGAGTCACGGGACGCCGACTGTATATATACCTATTTAATTCATTAGCATTGTTGCAAATATAGGACAATGGTACTAAAGTGACAAAAATATCTGAGCGATTCCAAATACGTAAAAAACGACGTTGTATCATTTTCTCATCTGATCAATGACTACTAAAAAAAAAAGATTTATCGTCGCAAAAAATAATCGAACAGAAAACGAAATATAAATAAATGTAGGTACTAAAGGTTCGTGCGACAATAGGCTCGGACATACGACATTCAAACATGTTTTCTCTATATACACATTACAGTTTATCAGCGTCAGCATATCACCTAAAAGCTACTTAAACCAGCTAAAACGTTGTAAAAAGCTCCAGACGACCCAATTCGACTGACACCGTTTCGTCAGCGACGTCTGTGCGAAAGCACAAAGCTCTAGAAGGGAGCGCTTTTAAAAGTATTACGATGAGAGCTTTGAATCAAGGATATAGGTTTAGGGGAGTCTGGTGCGTTATGTTATGACATTTTGTAAAGTGCATTGAAGATGCAAGTGTTATTATGTTTTTTGAAATATGTAATATAAAAATAAGTAGACACTGCAGTGAGCAGACGGGACAATCATACGTTTTATCTAGTTTATCTATTTTACTTATATATATGTGTAGATGTGTCTTAATACCTAGAATACACATATAATGGCGCTGGGTAAATATTGCGTATTTATCTATACCTAACTCTAATTTGATTCCCTCTGGTTTATTAGAGTTAGGGCCCAGCGGAATGCTTATGCTCATATTTATCCCCAATTGGGGAAATGCTTCCAGCTTCAGAAGAACGCAGCCAAGCGAATCGGATGTTACTTATCTTAGGGTCTGCCGTCGCTTAACTCACTGGACCGTCTTTAATATTAAAAAAAACATCACTGCTTGCTCTATATAGCTATGTTGTGTGTTCCTGGTCATGAGTAAGGTCGCTAACTTCTGAGGGGCGACGCTTAATGTACGGCCCGATCATCCGCGTCCATCTATCTTTCTCTCTCTATTTGCATGAGTTAAAAAGAAACAGATATAGTGGACGCCGATTATTGGGCCTTCCATTAACCGGCACCTTCCGAGGATGTGCTGTGTTGAGAGTAAGCGACCTGCATTTGTCTCTAACACAACGAAATTCTCAAATAATAATAATAGCAGTCAGCAACCGGCTCGTGACTGCTCTGGAGTCACCAGCGACCATAGGCTACGGTATCTGCTTACCATCAGGCAGGCCGTATGCTTGTTTGCCACCGTCGCGGTAATTTAAAAAAAAAACTTGTAAAGATGTTTACATGTAGAGCAGGAGTGACCAAACGCACTCAATGTTAACCATGTTCATTTAATCATATAAACATGCAAACAAAGCTATCATACAAACAAACATACAATTAATACAATTGGTATCGCCGCTGGTCACGTAGTGGTTAAGGCTTCGGGGCTTCAAAGGAGCCGACAGACAAAATTTAATGACGTAAGAGTACCTACTTCCGATATGAGTCAGCATGGGGCAAGGCATGAGCGGTAGCGGCAGCGGTTAGCGATGAAGCACGCTCTATTACAAACGTTTTATTGTTACACATGCAAATTAAAAATACTATTGGTTTTTTTTTTCAATATATGAATGTAATAACATATTCACTGCCAAGAATCGCAACGGCTACGCTCGCAAACAATCTCGTCGTTTTCCTCGTATTCAGGGGAAAGCGACTAAGGCGTAGGCGCCTTTCATAATTTTGTTAGTAACAATTGCCCTAAAAAACTATGTTAGACACACAGAATAAATAAAATTAAACAATAATAAAACTAACTGGCTCCTCCCGCGCCTCATGTAACCCTATTGACGTGCAGGTCTATGAAGCGCGTCAGGGTGCCCGAGTCTAGCCTGTTCGCGACCATTTGCAGGATATTGCACTGCAGGGTACTGCCGCTCCCCGCACACGACGTATAATGGACGCCGACCGACTTGTTGCGTATCATTGCGTAGAAATCGTCCACGGCTGCGTCGCGTCGGCGAACATTCCCGACGCGCTGCAGTAGCGGGTGAGCCGCAACAGGGCCCTGAGGACATTATTGTATTGCACTCTCAGTGCATTGTACGCTCGTTGCGTAAAACCGACACATAGACTGAATACTGGCAGTGAAAGTATTTAAAAAAAATTGAGTTACGCGGCAATGTTGTAGAACCAACTACCTATAAAGTTGGTTGTTTCAAAGTAACGTTTATATTAGTACTACAGTCATCAGTATAAATATTTGCGACAACAAGGCACGTATTATTATGATACGACTCTATTTCTAGGGTGCTTTATCATGGCAGATATGAATGCTGGTGACTAACGGTAAAGCTAAGCCTTTTGAAAGTTCATCGCATAAGAACATATACATATATATTGTAATATACATGAATATTGATTTAATTTTGATTTAATTGTATTGTATTCTTATGGGTCTACGATATCCGAATTAAATGTTTTTTTTTTTTTTATACTCCGCACCGCACTCAATGGTATATATTAATGCAGGCAGTGAGTAGGTGATACATAATGTTATTTATTTATTTCGTTATTCAATTATACGGGACACCAACAGGTACATAAGCTGAGTATATAAATTTATTTGTAGCACAATTGTTATTTGAGATTTTATGTACCCCAATTATAGGTGAACACGTCAGATGATTACATATCATGCATTAGTTTCAACAATTTAGTGAAGTACAGTGTATATTAAGAGTAACAGTATAATTAATAGTACATTACTTACCAAGGGCTGTAAAAGAAAGAAAGCCCGAAATCGCAGGTATTAGTGACCCGAGCCGCAGGCGAGAGTTGTAAATATGCGATAGAGGGCTTTCTTTATTACTGCCCGTGGTGAGTACACAATTTTACGTCTTCACCTGGCCACAATGCGAATTTTACCGTACCGTGCCAATCTTTTTTAATTTAATGGCAACACAAAGGGTATTCTTTCTGGACTCTAATTATGGTTTCAAGTTTAGGTGTAACCACGTATTTTGGTGACGAATCCCTTAAAAACACAGACAACATGAAAGTCTCGTTAACGCTGCTACTTATACTTTGTGGCACACATTGGCTCCTATTGTTAAGGAGTCAGCTCAGTTCAAGGGCGGACGCGGAATGCGGCCTAGCTTCCGTTCCATGCTTTACCACAGCCTTACTTACCTATATATGGAAGACGGTTTAGACTTAAAATTAAGCTCTCCGCCCCCAAGTTTTTATGTTAACAAATAATATAATAAAATAATAAACGATAAAACATGTGAGTAAATTAAATACAGAGGCTCTAGTATAAGTTTTACCTAAACAAAACTTTACGATCGCGTTCGCGTTTTACCCTCAATTTGTATGGGATTTGACAGCTAAACGCGAACGCGATCGTAACGCTTTGTTTCGGTCCTCTGAGGGTCTAGTATAAGTTTTAGCGAAACAAAACGTTACGATCGCGTTCGCGTTTAGCTGTCAAATCCCATACAAATTGAGGGTAAAACGCAAACGCGATCGTAAAGTTTTGTTTCGGTAAAACTTTTACTAGAGCATCTGGTCCCTATTCCATGTTGATGAATATCTTTGGCTTTTTTGTGTCTTTATGACTACAATTGACTATGTACAAATTGTACAATTGCCCGCGCAGCTAAGATAGACTAAAATAGATAAATATATATTTTACTTTTATTTAATCATATGGCATTTATGGAAAACAGCAACAGGATAAATACAACTATAAATTAATTCAAATCCGAAACCTAAATTAGCTATATATCCTTACATAACAATATATACAGAAAAAGCTGGCCTGCCAATTGGTGACCATTTTAAAATCAATATAATCTTCAATAAGACCACAACGATACTAAGAAATTTGACTTTACTGAAATTCATCAAATAATTACATCTACAACTGATAATTATAATAAATCAGCCTATAGATAGCCTCCTCTCAGAACGGGTTGTAGACCCCAAGCTGGCCCAGTGCGGGTTGGGGACTTCACATACTTCGTAGACACATGCAGGTTTCCTCACAGGAAAACAGCTTCACCGAAAAGCTAACGGTAAATGACATACCGTCCATAAGTACCGAAAATCTCATTGGTACGAGCCGGGAATCGAACCCACGACCGCCGTTTGTAGCTCCCACTATATCTACAACTATTCTTAAGTACTTATAACTTTTTACGAAACACAATTTTAAACTGCATTTAACAATCACTCTCAGTAATTTTCATTCTCAAAATTCCGAATATCCAATTTTGTTTCACATTGACATGATAAAGCGTTTTTCAGATGCCGATAGTTCGGAAAATATGTTGTATGGAATTCTTCCGACTTGCTGTTGATATTGCAAAATGCCTCCCGTTTTAGATTAAATATAAGATAAGATAACTCTACTACATACTACACTCTTACATAAATTGGCATATCTAAATATACTAATATTATAAAGAGGAAAAATCTGTGAGTTTGTATGTAGGGATAATTCTTAAACCACATATCCGATTTCAAATATTCTTTGTAGGTATATAAAATGTATCTTTTAGATGGACAAAGGTATATTTTCTCCCGTCGCTCTGCGTGGGTTCTTCGTAATACGCTTTGTAGTACAATATCATCAAACCTCCCCCAAAGAGTGCCAAAGTGATTGATGCTGCGCCACCCGCATCCAGCGGACTCCCGCGACTTATTGTTTCCTTTTTTGGTTTTGTGTGCCAAATAAATAAATTGTTATTCTTATTATTTACCAGGTCGTTAATCCACCTACACTTGTTAATACACTCAAAAAAGCAAAAAGAAATCATTTAGAAGAGATACATCTATTTACTCTTTTGTTTTATTGTTGGCTATTCTATCCCCAGAGATTAAAATGATATGAACAATATTAAAGCCTAATTCAAAAGGACAATCTAAGAACTTAAAATATTAATATCTCAAAAAGTAGAAAGCAATTACAGAAACCAACAATGAGCTACGTTGATTACAGTCCAAAACGTCATTAAAGACCTGTCCTCCCAAGTCCCATACAAAATACTTTAAGCGGAAACCCCACACGCATCGGCACACAACAATGGAATTCACGAACACAGTAATAAAAGCTACGAGCCACATTAAAATCTTATCCCTTTCTTAAATAAAAAACTCACGAAAAATAAGAGTGGAAATCCCCCTATTATTCAGGGGAAGGGAGGCACGGTCTAAATCCGAACACACGCAGAAAAGAAAGCCCAAAGAAAATCTAACTTTACTTCAACGCTACAAAGTTACAATTGGCATGTCGATTCTTAAACCAACTCCAACCTAAACTGCACTCTCTTTCGTACAGCATAGCGTCTTTTCCCGATTGAGAGGGGAACGGGCTGTCGCATAGGAAACGAGACTTAGTCGAGAGCGTAGTATTTGGAAATGAGATGCAGCGTTAGGGGAGGCTGGGGAGGTGCCCCCTCGAAATCCGAATTACCGGGGCGTGGGTAATGACTTTCCCGGCGGAATTATGCCCGTATCGGGATCGGTACCGGTATTAGAATCGGTATTAGACGCTTTTGCGGTATGCTTGGAACGACTGAGACGGTTATATGTGCAGCGGTTCACACAATGGGGGAGAGTATTAGAGAATTGTCTTGAAATAAATCAGACGAGTCGGATTATGTAAAAGACTGCAACGAGTCGAGCAATTAGGAATGTGTATAATAAAATCTGCTTAGAATTCAAAGTAAATCTTTTGTATTGAATTCCGAATAGCTTTTAAATTCTGTATGAGTCCTGACAAGGATATTTAAACTATAGACTAGACATTTTATTTCGTACAATGGAAAATCACAATTGTTTTCATATCGATTTGAAAATATCGAACGAAGAATATTAAGTGGTCGTTATCGATTTGAAAGGGTAGATGGCGCTACGAGTAATCGACTATTAAAGTGGATGACGCAGACGACCGCTTTAGCCTAGTTGGTAGTGACCCTGTCTACGCAGCAAGAGGTCCCGGGTTCGAATCCCGGTAAGAGCATTTATTTGTGTGATGAGCATTTGTTCCTGAGTCATGGATGTTTTCTATGTATTTAAGTATTTATTTATCTATTTAAGTATGTTTATCGTCGTCTAGTAACCATAGTACAAGCTTTGCTTAGTTTGGGACTAGGTCGATTTGTGTAAGATTGTCCCGTAATATTTATTTATTTATGTCTTGAACAATGACTAACTTTGTCGCAAAAATAAAAACAAAAAATATGGCCGTTTTAGGTAGACAGTGGCTTTATGATATAGAGCACATACGAAATCTTTCCAAGATTAAAAAAATAATAAGTCATGTTTAGGGCATTCTCCCAAAGCTTAAGCGAGGCGAGCGACATCTCACGATAAGGTACCGTTACTAAACTTCAGAACTAAAACGTTCATACTCCATTTGATATCTCACGCGAATGTGCTGCTAATTCCAAGAACAATAAAGCTTATAATGGTATGGTGTTTATATGGCATTGTGTTGTTTTGGGTGTAGTGTTTATGTTTACGAGGCACGATGGTAAGTACGTGGTCCCGATGTCTCGTGCTGATGCGACGGACAGACGGTATTCTCTTTGTATGTATATAATAGCATAGAGACGGCTAACTTAGTTTTAGTGTTTGTACAGACGAGGTCAAAAATGTAGTTTAACCTTAGTGAAAGAAACGTCGGTGCAATGTGCATGTTAATGTCGAATGGGACTTTATAGATGCACTAGCTTCTGCCCGCGACTCCGTCCGCGTGGAACTCGTTTATATCCTAGCTCGATACAAACTTTCATCCCCATTTCACCCCCTCAGGGGATGATTTCCGGGATAAAAACTATCCTATCTCCATACCAAATTTCATCTCAATCGGTTCAGCGGTTTAAGCGTGAAGAGGTAACAGGCAGACAGACAGACAGACAGACAGACAGACAGACAGACAGACAGACAGACACACTTTCGCATTTATAATATTAGTATGGATTAATAATTATTTATATTCCGAACTCTTTTTACCCGACTGCCGAAGGAGAGGAGGGTTATGTTTTTCGAGCGTATGTATGTATGTATGTGACCTTATTCTTTGGCACGCCCTGCAGCCTACACCGTTTGACGGATTTCGACATGTGAGGTGTCGTTGGATTCCTCTTGATCGTGGGAGTGACATAGCCTACAAAATTTGTAAAAAGCAGTTGGGTTTTTTGAAAAATCTCCTAATTTCACTTATTAATATATTTTTTAATATCTTTAATTGCTCAGCAGTCACAGCTAAGCATAAAAACTCATTTAATATTACGCAATTAAACATTACAATCATGAAAGCTTCTAGCAAAAACCTTACGATTGTAATAAATTTCAAAAAGCTTTTCTTAACAATAATTTATTTAGATACCGTTTCAAATAAATATAAATGTAAACGTGATTTGAGTATGAATTTTTTTAAGTATCAAAACGTAGGAGTAAAAGAACATTGGGCGTACAACTTTAAAAAAGTATTTTAAGCACAGTAAAAAAAAAAGTCAACAACAGATAACAGTCGCAATTTATTTATAATCATTATAATGTAAGTATATTGTAAAGATACCGATAACATCGAGATTCATAGACAAATAGGTTTCCTAGTAGTTTCCGTTAGTGCCGTTATCGGAGTGCACCGATATTGATCTACATGTTAGTTATATTTTATGTTGATTATCGAGTGTTATCTTATCTAATACTTGTGGAAACTACCTTCAAAAGCAACCTTGCAGTAAAATGTGATATTAAGTTTATAATCAATCAAATAATGCTCGTTTTAGAAATTTAAATCGGAGCTGAAGGGGCGTTTATTTAAGAGTACACAGTAAGAGTTTGAAATCGATAATCGATTTTGGCTAGCTTCATTTGATTTAGACAGGAGAATCATTTGTACATATGAAAATCTGAAACGAATTGTTGTATGTTTAGAATTATTATTTTGATATTTATTTTACAGGTGCAACGTTGTAAATATGTCTTCACTATTACATTTTCTTTGTTTAAACGTAATGAAAATATTATTTTCTTCGAAAGTCGTTAATATTAAATACATTTCTGCATCAGACTGTACTCAGGTAGTGCCGTTCCAAGTCCCATCGAAGATGATATTACAAAAAAACTTTCGTTTTCCAAATCCCGAGACGGAACGAAACCCAAGCGACCCCGAAATTACTGGCCGCATTCACCCAGACAAAAGCGCTAAAACACACCCTGCGAGCAAAAAGAAAAGCATTTCCATCCCATCCCCTCCTTCATTTAAATTTCCCGCCCAAGCGGGGGCGGCGACTGTAGGGGCGGCTTCCGCACAACAGGGACGATACTTAAAACTTCCATAGAAAAGAATGAGACGGCCTCAGTCCACCTGTTGCGCTTCAAGTTTCATATTTTCGTGTAGGGTTCTTTTTTTATTCTTACGGCATCTGAAGGTTTGAATGGGGCTCTGGCGTGCATGCGTACTGGCTCTACGCTATCGACGTTCGATTTTCAAAGATTGACGTTCTGAATTTAAAATTTAAATTGCATTCTCTCCGTTCGTGGCGTTCGTTTTTAAAATTGTAAACGTATTTTCGTTATTTCGCGAATGCTTTATTGCAATTTCTGTTTCATAATCGTTACTACGGGTTATCTGAATTCAGAAACTTTTATCGACAGTGGATTTTTCGGTATAAACACTTTATGTATGCAAAATAGTAACCCAAATTACATTCATACACAATTTTTTTTAAACATGTCTCATAGCTGCAACAAACATACATCTCAAACCAATCTTGTCAATCAAAGATGGCAAGCAGAATCAAATGACAAGTAGTATACAACGGGGTGACATACGAAAAAACGGGGGCTACTTCGATAGTCTAAATTAATTATAAAGGTAGCATTCTAACTATGCTCAATTTAGTCAGGTGAACAGATAAAAGAACTGCACAATTGTATGAACTACTAGTTACTGCAAAAAAAACTGTATTAAATATGAATATCATCCAGCAGATTAAAGTCACCCCGATTTACGGTACATTTCGGAACCTATCATACTGTCACAGCCCTGACTTTTTTTTAAACCAAACTAGACACACAGCCGCTACTTAACACGCAATAAAACACATTCGGAAAGACAGGGGGATGTACAGAAATAAGATTGTTTGTGTTACCGTTTCCTGTACGGGGTTCCGCCACGTGGCATTACTGGGAAATATACCAATAAAAATAACTCGACTATTAAAAATCAACGGTGTTTATCAATCATAACCGGTCTATTCGAGAAGGACGTAAGTGACAATAAATGTTGGTGACATACCCCCTTTTTGGTTGGTGGTGTTTGGAGGAAATAAAGTTTTGGGAGTTTTAGAACGCACTTCGATTTGGAGTATCGACATATTGGTTTTAGTGTTTGAGGTAATATCTGTGCGGTGATGTAGGTATTCGTATATTTTATATTTTATGCGGTGTTCAAGGAACTTATTTTTTGAATAGATCAATTAATATCTAATTTAATGTTATAAAGAGTTAAATTAATTTTGTATTAAGCAGTAACGCTGCTAACGAAATTATAAATTTATATTAACGTAAAAAAAACTATGGGGTGGCCGCATCGTTACTGACGATTTCTCAATATAATTTGAGACGTTGGTGCCGTTAAGAAGCCTAAGTCTTCTGGTAGATGTCGCTACACGCCTCCCCAGGGCGTTGTACAAACGACAACACTGTTAACTGACCATCCTGTATTTATATAGACCCTTATTACAATGCACTTAAGGTGCACCGATAGTCAGTTAGCTGTGTTGTCGATAGTACTATGAAGGAACTGATTGAAAGATTTAGTGGCCAAAACAGATTATTCCGATAGCTCAGTTGGTTAGTAGCGACGGGCTATGAATGCGTGTGGTCGCCGATTCGAATACGGCTTGGGTCATTAAATTTTAATTTTTACCTTTTATTTCAATTTCAAAAGAGCAAAAGTTTGTAATTGGGGTAATTTCCGGAACTACTAAGTACTCATCCGATCTCAAAAAATTCAGTAAATAAATATGTTAATCCGTGTGCGAGCTACGATGCGACAAACAGATACAGATAAACATGTTACATTTTAACCCCCATGCGTCGTGGTTTAAAAGTACACTTCTTGTTTCGACTTCGAGTCTGATCACTTACAAATGGCGGCGGTATACTTGAGATTATTTGAGTTGGCCGAATTGCATCAAAGTCTTCCAAACAAAAACCAACTCTAGTCATCATCATCATCATTTCAGCCTATTGCAGTCCACTGCTGGACGTAAGCCTCCCCCAGGGTTCGCCACATGGCCCGATCTCCCGTTTTCGCCATCCAGTCACCACCAGCCACTTTTTTCAGGTCGTCGGTCCATCTGGCCGGAGGGCGTCCTACACTACGCTTGCCGAGTCGTGGTCTCCACTCGAGAACCCGTCTACTCCACCGATCATCGGTTCTGCGACAGATGTGACCAGCCCACTGGCACTTCAGTTTGCTACACTTCTGAACTACGTCAGTGACTTTGGTTTTTTGTCGGATAATCTCGTTCCGGACTTTGTCCCTTAACGAGATACCGAGCATACCCCTTTCCATAGCTCGCTGTGTGACGTGTAGTCGGTGGGCTAGTTTCACTGTCAGGTTCCACGTCTCGGCTCCGTATGTCATGACCGGCAGGACGCACTGATTGAATACCTTGGTCTTCAGGCATTGTGGCAAGGGTGACTCGAAGATGTGACGCAACTTTCCAAATGCTGCCCAGCCAAGCTGCACTCTTCTGGTGATTTCACTCTCAAAGTTGTCTCTACCCAACTGAAACTTTTGTCCTAGGTAGACGTACTCCTGGACAACTTCAATGGCTACACCTTCCACGGAAACGGGCACAGGGACGATGTGCTCGTTGAACATGACCTTAGTCTTGTCCAAGTTCATCCCTAGCCCAACGCGTCTCGAGGCAGCATTAAGACCGGACAGCATTTCCTGCAGGTCTTGCAGCGATTCTGCCATTATAACTATGTCGTCAGCAAAGCGGAGGTGTGTGAGATATTCACCATTGACATTGACATTCCATTCCACCGCAGGGTCTTGAAGACATCCTCCAGAGCATTGGTGAAGAGTTTCGGGGAAATAACGTCACCCTGTCTTACACCTCTGAGCAACTGGATGGGTCTTGTTTAGTGGTTCTGCACTTGGACGGACATCCAACTCTACTATCCAAGGTAAAAGGTTCCAATTCCAATGACATTGCTATAAAAAGCCAGCCACATTAATAATCTCAGCCATAACTATATAGTTTGTAAAATAGGTGTAAGTGTTCATTACAGATAAATCCACTTCTGATTAGATTAGAGGCTCTCCATAAATGTAGCATTTGCAATTGTTTGTGAAATATGGTAGGTAGTTATAGCAATTTATTTCTAAGTATTGAATTTCATTATAAATAGTTTGTATAAAAACCGATTCGTTCCTTTGTAAATGTGTTTTTCTTCTTCTGGAAATCGCTACAGAGCTTGACGGGGCCAATAAAACCAAGGGCGAAAAATCTTTTTTTTTTTCTTCACAACACTAAAGATTATCCCGGCCTAAGGCAGTAATTCTATTTTTTATTTATTGATTTTTTAACTTTACTTATATTCACAGATTTTTAATAGTGCCATATTTCTTTTATAATTTTTTCATATACGTCTTTAAGTGTTTGCTTACGGTGAATTATAAATATCATACTCGTAATGTTCTAGTAGAAACAAGTTATATAGCATTACAAACTGCCAGTTCGTGTCGCTGGCATATTTGAAATGATGCAAGCAGTGCTTACCGTGTCAAGAGACCCTTTGTGAGGTGACCCTCCCGACTGGTGGTCCAATTTCATTCATTAGTTAAGTGCTGTGCTTACCGAATAGACGTAACTGCTGTGAAACCAAGCTCACGAGGACCGAGATACCTATACCCCATGCCTTCCAAATAATTAACGTCCATGTTACTCCTTTGGAGTTGCATGCGTCTATAGGCTGCGGTGTCCGCTTACCATCAGGCGGGTCGTACGCTTGTTAGCCACCGTCGTTGTATAAAATTGTAACAGTGTATTCCTCAGGCCTTAGGGAGTATCAAATATGGTATAAATTGAGCGGAGACGGCAATTTTTTTTACAAGCTTTATATTAACTTGACTTGTTCGTATGTAAGTATAAAAGTATGTAAGTAAGTTGTCCGTCAAATCTTGCAAGTTAAATTTGACCCACTTCCCGGTGACCGATTGAGCTGAAATTTTGGGTATAACAATAGTTTGGATGACAATTCAATATTATGGTACCATTGAGCTGATCTGATCATGGAGACAGAAGGTGGCCCTAGGAACTCCGTAATAAAACCACATAACCCCATCGAGTTTGGGCTCGTTAGAATCGTCTCAATGAGCAGTTGATGATGGCATACAGAAAAGTACAGTCGGCAATAAAAGCTTGTACCAATAACTACAACTTAAAAAAGTTGGAAAAACCCCGACATTTTCATTTCAAAGTCCAATATCTCAAAAACGGCTAAACAGATTTTGCATGCGATACTTCTGGATCGAGACAAGCAATAGGCAATGGTGTTTGCATACCAGGCCGTATGCTTGTTTGCTACTGTCATCGTATAAAACAAGTTTCTGTCGCAAAATTTATTTTGGAACAAGCTTTTATTGCCGACTGTTTTTTTCTGTATACAATTCATCAACTACTCATTGAGACGTTTCTAACGAGCCCAAACTCAACGGGGTTACGTCGGTTAAGTACTGAATGCCCATGGCCACCTTCTGTCTCCATCATCAGATCAGCTCGATGGTACCATAGTATTGAATTGTCATCCAAACTATACTTATACCCAAAATTTCAGCTCAATCGCTCCCCGGGAAGTGGGTCAAATTTAACTTGCAAGTGTTGATGACAAACATCGGGACAGGTGAAACTAAATAAAAGGTTGTAAAAAACAACACCGAAACGGCAGCGATACACGAAAAATTATGTCAAGATTGTGCGATATTGGTATTCGATTCGCTATCCACATAGTCTAGATACCGATGTATCGCTATTGCATTCCGCCCTAACACGAGTTTATTTAGAATTTTTTGCAAATCTATTTTTTACATCGACTGTAGAAAGGATATTTTTACTTGGACTAAAACCCGTTATTCAAACCAAAAATGTGCATGCCGTTTTTAACCTACATTGAATTTAAACTAAAAAAAGTAAAAAAAAGATCATCGTGATCCATGGGCTCCCGAAGTGGCAATTTTTTTTTTTAAACATGTTTGACGTAGGAGTTGGCCAGAGTAGCCAAATATATCGTAACACACCCTTATTCTTACAGTAATAAAGACGTGTAATAAATATTTGGCTACTTTGGCTGCTACTAACTATATGACGCTGACTGTACACAGAAATTTTATATTTTTTTAACTGAACTACTCCGTTATACATCGGGATCCGTGGGGAGGTTGAGATGTGTGTTGGACTCTTCTAAGTCTCAAGTGTCTATAGGCTACGATATCTGCTAACCATCAGACAAACCGTAACCCCGTTGGCAACCGTCATAGTAACTATGTTTAGATGTTTGTTACTCAATCCCAGACCACAGACCAGGTCGCCAGAGCTCCCGAGGATGCGTTGTGTTGAGAGCGAGGGAATTTGTTCCTTCAGCTGTCAACACGGCGAATCCTCAAACACATCAAGGGTCGGCAACGCCCATGTTACTCCTTTGGAGTTGCATGCGTCTATAGGCTGCGATTTCCGCTTACCATCAGGCTGGCCGTACGCTTGTTTGCCACCGTCGTTGTATAAAAAAAAATCACGCAAATTAAACAACAGTTCGGATTTATATAAAATTTGGTATAGAGATAATTAATTACCTGGTTCAAAACACAGGATGGTGTTGATCCCGGAAATCAACCCCCCAAAGGGATGAAATTAGGGATAGAAGTTGACATGTAGATTCACGCGTTTGAAAAAGAAAGAAAGAAAGAAAGAGAGAAAGAAAAAATTATTCACTTAAACAACCCTTGTTTTACAGTATTTTCTTCTGCCAAACTGCAGGACAGTTTGTTGGCAGAGGGACTCCCTTACAAAAAATCATGGGTAGGCTTAGCTATTAGCTAGTTACTTAAGTTACATAATTTTGTTTTCTAATGGTACAGCTCACGTGATAAATTTACTTAGACTACATTTCCAGTTTAGATTTTAACAAGATTTTTTTTTGAAGTCGCGGGCAAACGGTTATCCTAATATTTAAATGCTTGTCTTAGTACAATATAATAGGTACAATACAAAGACTCTTTATACGAAAACAGAGATTCAGGGCGACCGCGACAGTAGAGGTGAAACAACAGTACTCGACTACCCACCTATTTATTAAAAATAAGTATAAAAGTACGTACCATTGAGACGGGTAGGGGATGCGCCCCCCCGTTGGGGTAGGGGTACGGAGCCATGAGGTAGCCCATGTTGAACCCGGCTGCGGGGTGCGGGTCGAACTTTCCTGGAAGCAAATAAATTATTTATATTATACGTTAGACGACTATAAGAAAAAATTGATGAAGCCGGCGGTCCCGGGTTGGAATCCCGGTAAGGGCATTTATTTGTATGATGAGCGTGAATGTTCCTGGGTCTTTGGGTTTTCTCCAATCTCATTTTCCCTCCCAAGCTATCTACAAGCCGACCAATCCAAGTAGACAATAGGCGCAGACGAACTCATCAACTTAATTTACCTAGTTTTAGCGGTTAATACAGCCCCGCTATTCTGTAACTTGTTTTAAGCTCACCTCGATGGTCACTCACAAATATAATTATCTTGACGCCGCGATTCGTAGTTACTAAGCGTAGGTAGAGGTCAAGTTTCGTTAGGCATGACGACGGGTCAGGTGAGACGCATGAGCGCGTAAATAATAACAGCACAGTATCGTAAGCATTTCGAATAGGATTGCAGTCTATTTCTATCTCGCTTGCTCTTACACGTTCTTAAGCCAAAAGAAACGAGAGAACACACCTGAATACTGTTCTAATACTTCACGGATTGTACAAACGCCAACACAGTTAACTGACCATCCTGTATTTATATTGTACCTTATTACAATGCACATAAAGTCCACGGATGGTCGGTTAACTGTGCTGGCGATGGTACTAAAACCTTCGAAAGTTTTTTAACACCTGAAAACGAGCGTCCAACCGGCCAGTATTAACCCATTACAATAACAACGTGTGACCAAATCGATAACACGTCAAGCCGAAATCGATTACAATCGAGTCTGAGAAATCGTGACGATTCATCGTTTCATCGGTGAGGCGGCGTGGAAATGGTTAAGTATTTCGAATTGATGTAAAAAACAATAATGATAAGTGTGGAATTCTTGTTTCGTTGGAGTTGTGGTTTTAGGTTCGTAAATATCTTGAATTACACACGCCGAATCTTGAGCCCTACGACAGCTGTCATCTCCGTACAATTTATAATCTTAAACTGGACAGCTGTCATAGGGACCAAGATTTATTTTAGCTAAGATAAGGTGACCCAGAATACGCTTGATAAAGTAAATTTCTTAAGGAAGGAAATAATCTCCATTGAAACCTCTATTGGGCCAAAAAAATCCTTGCCGGACTTGACGCATGATAAATACGATAATGAATGTTAATACATAAATTGCCGATCCGTTAAGATTATAGCAGCTAAATATAGTCACGATTACAGTTGGCTCCGCACAGCGCCAGTTAAAAATACGGGTACAGTCAGTGAGAATAAATCCCTTCACGAGGGGAGAAATTATAGGACGAGGAGTCATTTGCTCGAGTAATTGCGCGCGCAGCGCCACAGTGCACAGTGTTAAACTGGTACTACTACATAATCAAAGTAAAAATACAAAAAAAAAGTACACCAAGTCGTATCAAAGTAATAACTACTGAAATACGTGTTTTGATTCATCATTCGTATGTAGAACGTTGAGACTTCCTAGTAAGTAGGTATTAAAGTACCTATATGTAATATTTCTATAATATTATGAATAAATGAGTATGAGTATGAGTATACCCATCATACTAATTATCCACCCAAAAATTGTATTTTATCCAATTACAATTATCATGAGAAGAAAAATTAAAGTACTAATGAATTTACCGTGCAAGTGAGAAGATCACAATCCAATGCCAGTTTTATAAAATGTCATTTAATAATTTCATCCAAATTGTTAGGCGCTTTGTAGACTTGTCTATGATTCTGACTGCACCATTATGCCTCCAGAACGAAGCACAACATTATTATTTTGGCTATGTTGAACTGTCACATAATATTTGCAACATAAAAGTAATTTTCCAAGACTTTTCAACAGAGTTCTAATGAAATGGGGGAGGGTGTCAATATACATACTCTGTGCCTCCCAATTTATGATGTTATTTTTACGAGTATTTCCTTCTTTAAACTGAGATTGTCTAATGGTGTCTAGGTATCGACGAAATACCGCAGATAAAACGCAAGTAATTGAGACTTTTTCAGGTTTGTTTCAAGGAAAACATCTTAGCTCAGTGACGGATAAAATCGATTATGATGAATTAGGAAAAAAAAATTGCGTTTCTTCTTCTGTCGACTTAACTTTATCTTGTTACATAATATTTTTGCCTATAAAAGCTCGGACTATTAAGGAGAATATCATATTTTCTCCTTATTGCTGGTAGTACCACTGCACATTTTAATTTAATGTACTCTGCCTACATGTGACATATCGATTTTGTGAATAAACCATGACTATAGGCCAGGAGTGTTTGAATCCCAATGTAATACGTATACTTATATTACTGTTGCAGCGTACTGATTTAAAACTGTTTACTGTACCACTCGCGGCCGCAAAGTGTGAGCGTTTTCGGTAACTCTCATTTCGTCGGCTCTAGAGAACTAATGCCAGCTTTTTGCCTTACTCTGCCCCGGCGGGAAGTTAACGTTTTTCGCACTCTGTTGTATATACGTCAGAGGGCGCTAATCTCAAAATCTGTTTATGAACCTGATACGAGGTTCAAAATATGACGTCGCCGGCATACCATAGATATTCCTACTTTCATATATGTGTCTTTCAGAACTAGAATAACGGAAATATGAAAGAAATGCGACTAATATCGTCTTTTGACATCTTAACGTCAGAAGGCGCCCGGGCCGGAATGCGCCCGGGGGATATGTAATATTAATATTACTGTTCTGTGCCGAGGAAGTAATGTAATTTAACCCAATTCACATTATGAGTTTTATTGAAAATGCTTCATAACATGTCATTAAGCACTAACTCTGTATTCCAGAAGATTAACAAATAGCTTGTGCTTCAATTTCGTAAATAAAAAGATGTTTCAAATAATGAAAAGTGTCTCAGTTTCTAAGTCCCTTTGGTCACCATGCACAATAGAGAAGCCTTTACACCATTGAGATAAGGTTGAATTTTTCCTGGCCTGTCCCTATAACATATTATTCGTGGCGGTATGATAGGTATAAAGTAAACCAGTAGCCGAACGCCGAATATGAACGTAACAGGCACGGTCAATATTGGCTTAGGCCACCGCCGGAGTTCCGAGAACTAGACTGGGATTCTGTCTCTCTCGCACAGTGTGCGGTAGAAAGAGAAGGCGGTGGCGAGTCAGTAGTGGCTACAGATATAGAAACAATATGAGATATAGAACGATTCAGGCTAGGGATGAAATTTATATTTTTTAATTAAGAGTATGAATGTTTGTCTCTGAGTTTTGGATGTTTTCTATGTATATGAGTATTTATATATTTAAAATATATCGTCGCCTAGTAACCATAACACATGCCTTACTATGGCACAAGTTCGATTTGTCTAAGATTCTCCCCTAATATTTATTTATTTTATTCAGGCATACAATTTCAAAAGGCAAAGGAATTTATTTATTTATTGCATATAATTAACACTAAAAGTCAAGCCTTACGTGCTAATCAGCGTTACAATTATTAATAGCTAACATGCATTATTTAATAACAGATGCAGTGAAATTATTATCATAAATAAATAAATAAATAAATAAATATTAGGGGACAATCTTACACAAATCGAGCGAGCCCCATAGTAAGCTCAATAAGGCTTGTGTTACGGGTACTAGACGACGATATATTTAATATATAGATAAACTACATAGAAATAGATACATAGATAGAGATACTTAAATACATAGAAAACATCCAAGACTCAGAAACAAATATTCATGCTCATCACACAAATATTTGCCCTTACCGGGATTCGAACCCAGGACCTTTAGCTTCGTAGGCAGCGTCACTACCCACTGGGCTAACCGGTCGTCATCATTAGTACATTTAATTTAAATTTAGGACACATTACGGTAGAATTTACTAGCTATTACATAAGAGAGAGAGGGGAAGTAAAATAATTTATTAAATGTCATTGAAAGATAAATAAATCGAGGAAATACAATAACTGTTTAAAGTCTTAAACAAATAAGCCACGAGTCAAAATAAATAACAACACAATTGCGGATAAAGTCAAAACATTCAACACCCTAACCCTGAACACCGGACTCGGGTACATTTTGTATAGAATTTCAGTATAAATTAACCTTCTTTAATTGCTACACTAATAAACTGCACTTTGTGACTCACAATAACCGAACCACGGACAAGAATTTACCTTATGGCATTAAGTTCGCCTTTTGTACTTGTGTCTTGTTACTGTGCAAATAAAGTTTAAATAAATAAAAAAGAATTGCGTCTCCATAACAGATTTAACAGCGGAGGTATCAAAAATTAAGTTATTGAATAATTTTGCTTAAAATCTAAATTTTAATCTGCGTTCAATTAAGCATATGTCAATCACCTAAAATCGTACATCAATCATCATCTGCTAGTCAAGGTTTTTCGATAATTATTAATCATATTTGTGATTGGATTTCTAGGAACTCTGTTAGCATAATTATAATTAGGTACAAATTCTATGCTAAAAAACCATCTTCATACTACATACCATGATTATAATGATACCGGTTTTTGGCTTAAAGACAGCTGAGAAGGATATTGGCACAGAAAAGAAAAAAAGGACAACTTGGTCATATATATCTGAACACCACTAGAACTAGTACTACTGCCACTCAAAGAAATTGATGGCAATTTACTACAATACTTACTATAAATAAGAAATAAGGGAGATCCTTTATAGCTCACCAGAACGCATAATACGAAAAAAACTCGAAGACTTTAAAAGTTTTTGGAGAAAAGGCTGGTCTTCTCGAACATTAAAAAGCGATATCTTCCAGGCAACCTTTGTACTTCGCCATTGTAAAGTTGTAATATCTGCTTTTGAGAAATAAAGTTCTTAAACCCTTCGCATTGTACACTCAATTGAATTTACTGATACAGAAATCTTATTTCAAAATAAAAGGGTCTACATTTTCATCAATTTCGTGGGCAGTGTACGTTTAGATAATAGGGGCTATTTAACATCTTTTTCATTTTAATATCCGCCATGTTGGGCTAAAGTATACAAACATTAAAGCATATAATTTACTATATTGCGGGCTCTAGACAAACAGACCAAAACTACCTGGACGACCCAGGTGGTCCACTCAAATTTAAACGCTCCATCACGCTCGCACTTAAGTAACGTAAGCTACGAGTAAATGAAACAGCACGATCGTTTGGGTGAGAATCGCCGAGTGTTTGCGGTCACGGTGTTGGAATTTATATTAAATCATTCGGTAATAATACCGAATTAAATATGATTCGGTGTATTTTAATACAGAATATCACAAATATTCGGATAGTGTTTTGTTTACTGTTTACCAATGTCCGCTTTATTGAGCAGTGGAGATTCAACTTTGTTTATTGAAAGCCTGTGAGATGGCCGATGTATCGCGATATTTTTAATTATGTCAATCTTATTATTAGCTAGGTCATGGTTGTTTGTCATCGTCGTAGTATAAATAAGTTTCTGACAAAAAAATCATTTTTGGTACAAGCTTTTATTGCCGACTGTACTTTTCTGTATACCATCATCAACTGCTCATTGAGACGATTCTAACGAGCCCAAACTCGATGGGGTTATGTGGTTTTATTACGGAGTTCCTATGGCCACCGTCTGTCTCTATTATCAGATCAGCTCGATGGTACCGTAATATTGAATTGTCATCCAAACTATACTTATACCCAAAATTTCAGCTCAATCGGTCACCGGGAAGTGGGTCAAATTTAACTTGCAAGATTTGACGGACAACTTACTTACATATACATACTTACTTTTATACTTACATACGAACAAATCAAGTTAATATAATGCTTGTAAAAACATCTGCGGGCGTAGCACGGTTGCCATTTTATCACTTGTCGTTGTGGATAAGGCATCCGTCACTCTCGCACTCGCATACTTGTCAGCACGTCTAGCACACGACGGCCACGACATACTCTCGATTTTTATCGCACTACACCTCTTCTTCTAAGTGTTCTAATAAGAGAGAGACGGATAGTGCGAGAAAAATCGAGAGAGCTCGCGTGCCGTCGCGTGCTAGCCGTGCAGAACGTGATGGGCGTCTTTACCACAACGATAAGTGATAAAATGGCAACCGTGCTATGCCCGCTGATAAGAATCAAATTAAGACAGTTCGCCGATAACATCGTTTTTTTGACATAATGAGTTGGATTCTACTTTAATTCGTCTTCTGTTGCCCGTCTCGATCACTAGCCTTTTTCGAAACACAGCTAGCGTGGTCGCGTTTATGTCGGAGTTAGTAAAATACATATTATTCATATATCTATGCGATCAAGACAGCTAAAAGATAGGTAAAAAAAAAAAGTAAGGTCCCATTTCCATGTAGTTTTTTTAGTTTTTAATTATAATTATCGTTTTGTTGTTTATTTATTTATACCCTCTTACTTTATGTTATTTATATACCCTCTATGGTTTTGTTTTTGTTATACTCACTGGATGGACCCAACGGAAGACCAGCGTATGCTTAGGCACTGGTCCCACCGCCGGCTAGTAAGCTAGAAAAGTTGGGCGAGTAACGGTTCATTGCGTGCTGACCAGAAACAGTGTGATCAATCGACCTTTACAGATCCGCAATGTAATGCAACTCGCCCAACTTTACTAGCTTACTAGCCGGCGGTAAGACCAGTGCCAGCGGGCCCATTTAGTAACACGGCACATATTTACTTTTTCTTTTGTCTTTGTCTTGTAATGTTGTGTTGTGTAGTGTTAGGAATTCTTGATTCTAGTTGTGTAATGTTCGAATAGGTATTTGTTTTGTTTATACTATTCGAACAGCCGCAACTGGGGACTTTCAAAAAATTTGGCAGGTTAAGGTTAACTAAAGTGATGTTTAAGTCACGTCTAACCTGTCGGTTTTTTTACTAAATGTATGCGATTGACATTGACTGTCGATTTTGTTACTATCCGTAACTATCCGTTTGAGGGTGAGAAATTAATGAATATGCCCAACTACATCTAATCTAATATTCTTTTTGTGTTTATGAAATCGGTAAATAATATATTCTTCAAAATGCCTATGATGGTTGTCATTTACATTTATTTGACCAAATTAGACGTCTCATAATGTTCCCACAACATAAACAAATTGTTATTAATTTAAACCACACGCCATGTAACACCTAATCGCCAATAGATAATTAATTAAAAACATTCAACAAAAGCATACACAATCCAAAACAAAAAGGACCCAACTCCTTAACATACCGAGAGACTTAATACCTTTATAAACAAAGACTACTTTAAAACCTGATTCTACATAACAATCTAAAGCAAGGCGTTTAACGCCCGTCGTGAATGCATCTCGAGTTCCAATTAGAAACATGATATGATGTAAGGACGCGTGTGGGATGAGCGGAGCGGGGAGCGGAGCGATTATGGGGAATCTGTTATGATATGCTTAAATTGTTAAGGTACAAGTTGGAACCCGACAGCAGACAGGAGTAGTAAATGACGTGTCGCAGCGACACTAATTGTTTCTATGTATTTCTATGAAAGACATAGCAGCCTTCACACTACATATTATCCGACGCTCGCTGCTTGAGGCCTTAAATTGTGGGAACGGGGCAGGGGCACCTCTACAGACGGCCTTATGACTCAGCAAAAAACGTAGTTATTGAGTACTAGCTTCTGCCCGCGACTCCGTCCGCGAGGAACTCGTTTATATCGTAGCTCCATACAAACTTTCATCCCCCATTTCACCCCCTCAGGGGATGATTTCCGGGATAAAAACTATCCTATGTTCTTCCCCGGGATTCAAACTATCTCCATACCAAATTTCATCACAATCGGTTCAGCGGTTTAAGCGTGAAGAGGTAACATACAGACAGACAGACACACTTTCGCATTTATAATATTAGTATGGATGTATTCGGCCTGTGCCCAGCAGTGGGATGTATATAGGCTAACGATGATGATGCTGATTGAGTATTTCTGCATGCTATCGGCATGTAAAACGAATCTACTTTTTTGAATTAGACGGACAGTGGACATGGATATATTTTTCGCATGGTAGGTACTTCTTTCCGATGGCAAAGACGAAGAAATACGAGTTATTCTTCTACTTAAACAGTGTGTTTATCTCAATGGGAGATCAGGACCTAATATTCCAACCTGTCATTGCATATTATGGAAGTGTAATGTGGTTTAAGACTATAGCATTATAAGATTATGATAACATACCCAAATACGCTACATCCTCTCATCATCAAAGACCGCAGCCTTAGCCATCCACAACGTGCGTTAAGCGACGAACCATTAGCGCGCTAGAGCGAGACGAAGAACTAATAAACAACAGACAACGCGCGCATGCGAGCGAGACAGACGTGATGATAAGCTTCAAGTTCCAATAATAATAGAATTGCTTATAATAAGGTAAGGTGGCCTGCAAATGGTGTCAGGTGTCAAAAGTGACAGGTATATTTGGGGATGGTAATGGTTGAGGAATACAACTTAACTAACAACGTAACTTTTGAATGGGATGTCAATTTTCAAACGAACGCGCTAAGTATGTCAAATTTCATGTAAGATGACAGTACAAGCCAACAAATGTCCTTTAAAAAAATTGTCGGGGGTCTTAAAGTTGTTAGTAAAAGTGAACTAAATATACCGAATGTATGCGGGCGTAGGGACTGTCATTGTGGCACGCATTGGGAGAGGCCGATGTCCAGCAGTGTTGCAATGCAATGTTGAAGGACCTGTTGTCTTGACTACTCTCATCACGTTTCTTTTGACCCCTGTATTTTTAATCGGTGGGGCTGAAAGTACTCTCTATTCCCCGTGACAGTTATTTTTAGTTTCGAAGGCAGTTTTTTGAAAATAAGTATAGAACATCAACTTATTTCGAAGATACGCGATTCGATTACGATGTCATCGCCAGCATTTGCAAATTGAAATGCTGCCAAGCGTCCGACGTCATTTCTTGATAGTTGATGATTTGATGACAGATGAGTCTGAATCAGAATGCTATATCTCTCGATCGGGGATCCAGTATAAGACGATATTCCCACTAGAGCTGGGTCGTTTCGACTTTTCCGTGAAACGAAACGTAACCGTTTTTTTTTATCACAAAACTGTTTTGAAAAACAGTTTCAAACATAACTAGTTTCTCCGTGCGTTGCCGCCGTCGCCGGTCGCCAAACGAAGTGAAACGAAACTGTTCGAGTTGCGTTTTCACGTTTTGCATTGCAACCGTTGCGTGCGACTGTCGCCTTCTACTCGTAGCTCCTTGTCATCGTTTTTATAAAAACGGTTTGTGGTTCTAGCCACAAAGTGTTTTTCCGTTACTGTACGAGCAACTGTTTTTGAAAACGCTTACGGGAAAAAACGCCCAGCTCTAATTCCCACCTTTGATCATTCTCATCACCATCGTATCAGCCGAAAGACGTCCACTGTTGGACATAAGCCTCCCCCAAAAAGTGCCAGCGCCCTTTACTACAGAATAAATACACAGTAAGGTGGATGTCATGCAAGTACCTCAGTTTGTATATAAATTCCGCGTGGTACGGCACACTGCACCGCACCTCCGTCCGGAGATGCGGCGCAGTGTGACATCCGCCTAACTTAGTTACGTACAGAATATGCCGTGAAGCCGAGCGGTAAGGCAAGCTACTTTCAATCTGGAGGTCGTGGGTTCGAAACCCGGCTCGTACTATCGACAACACAGCTAACTGACCATCGGTGCACCTTAAGTGCATTGTAATAAGGTTCTATATAAACACCGGATGGTCAGCTAACAGTGTTGTCGTTTGTACCACTGGGATTTTTCAAAAACTTATGTACAGTCAGCATCAAAAGTAGCTGCGCAATCGAAGACGTCAAAAGCTCTTAGTCCCTTTTAATAAAGACTTTTGACGTCTTCGTTTGCGCAGTTACCTCTGATGCTGACTGTACCTACGAAATATCGCTTGATATTTAACAGCGGCCTTTCGGTGAAGGAAAACATCGTAAAGAGAAGCGGTCTCATCCCAACCAGCTCTAAGGCAGGTCGGGTAGGTTGGCAATGCTTTCGTAAAACTATAATAATGTTTTTGTACGCGATTGTACTATACTTCAGCAGGCTGAAGGTATCATTTTCACAAAATGTATTAAATAAAAACCTTCATAATTATTATAAAGCTATACAAAACTACGCTCCTATCAAAAGCAGAACCCCACGAATTTCCTCAAAATTATATTACCGCTCGGTAAATCAAAATTTATATAGCGTTACTAATGTTATGATAAAATCGGATTATGTTGGAGCTGTCATATAAAATATACATCTTTATGTCTTTAACAGATCGATGGTATGATAAAGCACATAAATGTGAAGTTGTAGTTAAAATATTACATGGTTATGTGAACGTAAATTATATGAGAATTGGGTTAGTTAAAATGGTCGTGGTTTTGTGTAGTGTTTGTTGAAGAAATATGTTTTCAAGTTTTTTTTTTATGTTTTACTCACAATACGGTACCTATTTCAACTCGTACGCGGTGTTACAAAAATCCCCAAAGCGGCAAGGGAGTTAAAGGTCCCTACTTCCCTAGTAACCTAGTGGCTTCTTTAAAAAATATTTATTTTTAAATTTCGAATAACAAGTTCGGCCAAAAAAAAGTGACCTGCTGACAAAATTTCACGAGAATCGGTTGAGAAATGCGGCCTGTATAGGTCCTAAGCTAAAGCGAAGAACTTCAGTTCGTTTCCTTTGGTTTCTATCTCTTTAAAAAGCTATATCCTCCCGGCAGCGTTCATGCGTATAGTGGAGCTTAACGAAAAAAAAAACATATTTTCCCATATTAACGCGATCATTTAAATTAATCGCTGTCTTATACCCATAAGCCATAACACAATCATTACTGAACTTAGGAACTACATGGGCCAGTTCGATTTGTGTAAGATTGTCCCCTATTTGTTTTATTCAATTTAACCTAACAACAATAAAAAATGTTTAATTTATTGAAAACAGTTGAAAACGCTTAACAAGTCATTACCGAATGTCTAATTACGTGCGGGCATCGCATCGCGGATTTAATTGTAGCCCATAACTCACACCTCGATCTTCCCCAAGCTCTACACGGAGAACGTACCATTAGCAGGGTTGCCAAAACTAGGGATACAGCAGAGCCTTATAGGTTACCAGCTTCCGCCTGCGAGGAGCTCGTTTATATGCCTTCATTCACCCCCCATTTCATAACCTTAGGGGCTGATTTCCGGGATAAAAACTATCCAACGTCCGCCCCCGGGACTCAAACTATCTGTATACCGAGTTTCATCTAAATCGGTTCAGCGGTTTAAGTGTGAAGAGGTAACAGACAGACACACTTTCGTATCCATACTAATATTATAAATGCGAAAGTGTGTCTGTCTGTCTGTCTGTTACCTCTTCACGCTTAAACCGCTAAACCGATTGAGATGAAATTTGGTATGCAGATAGTTTGAATCCCGGGGAAGGACATAGGATAGTTTTTATCCCGGAAATCATCCCCTGAGGGGGTGAAATGGTGGATGAAAGTTTGTATTGAGCTACGATATAAACGAGTTCCACGCGGACGGAGTCGCAGGCAGAAGCTAATGTATAATATTAGTATGGATAGGTATTCGCGGGCTGGGTTTCCGCAACTCGACGTCATAAGTGCGGCTATTTTTGCGTATATTTTTTTCGGCCCTTACTATTATTCGTGCCAACTCAGTTTTCTACCAGACCCCGTATCATGGTCGGCCATATCACGTGATAAGTGACAAGATAGGAGCGTCGTCTCGTTCTATCGAACGGTGTCAGCCAGTGACGGACGCTCTATCCTGTCACTTATCGTCTGATAAGGCCGGCCATGATACGGGGTCAGGAAAACCTTTTG
Organism: Epinotia bilunana; assembly: GCA_947049275.1. Taxonomy (NCBI): domain Eukaryota; kingdom Metazoa; phylum Arthropoda; class Insecta; order Lepidoptera; family Tortricidae; genus Epinotia; species Epinotia bilunana. The sequence continues at coordinate 6,184,937 of OX346275.1, read as the reverse complement.
TTTTTCCGTGTAGGAAACCTGCGAATTATGTACCCAACCTCCGGGAGATGATTGGGTTATGTGGTGTTTCTATCCACTAAAAACTTCACGGCGGCCGGCATCTGCGCTCTCATGCGGAGGACTTCAGGATGTCAGGCTGAACGCGCTGGAGTTCCACCAGGAAAACCATTCAAGTTGCCGACGTAACCTCGTCGATCCGAGTTGTAGAGCCTTATGAACAAACGCACTTGGCATAGATACGCTCGATACCTCCAAGCGTTCCCGAGATAAACGGTCTTGACAGACAGACAGACGAACAACAAAGTGATCCTATAAGGCGACTTTACTCATCCACTCACGAGTACGGAACACTTTCTTCGGATATTCGGATTATTGTAAAACACGGGCAGAGGCGCGGGTACACATCATGAGATAAAGATATGTTGTCACCTTAATCATTAATATAAATATGATAATACAATAAAAAAAAGTTATTGACGCCCGACGAATTACCAACATTACGAGAGCCCAACATTAATATCTCAGGTACCAACCCTGCATGTAGCACGTCGTTTTTGCCCCAAGTCGTGGCCAGTTGATCAGATTAGCTCCCAAACCGGTTACACGAAAACCCGGGGAAAAAAATAACAAAAAACAACACTAATAACAACAAATAACGAGCGCTAGTGATGGGAAAGGTCGGGTGATTGATCGAATCGAGAATTCCTGGGCGTTCGAGGTTTGGTCGTGTCATGGTGTAAGTTTATCGAGACGTTTGTGATGACGTGGATTGTTATTTGGATTATTTAATTTGGTAACTGTAATTATTTAATTTTATTTATTAAGAGTCCGCAGTAAGCTCGATTTTCCATACAAACAGAGTTACGCTCTCATTTTAAAACTACGTGTTGGATTGTAACGAAACTTCGCCTGTACTATGACACGAGGTATATCTGGGTCTGTAATTCACAAGACACCGTTATACCGTTATGGACACTTTCAAGGAAGGTGTCATCATCATCATCATCATATCAGCCGAAAAACGTCCACTGCTGGACATAGGCCTCCCCCAAAGAGTGGACTGATGACCTGGTAAAGGTCGCGGGAGTCCGCAGGATGCGGGTGGCGCAGGACCGGTCATTGTGGCAAGGAAGGAGTACTCATCGTATATAAACTAAACAGACAAGGCTAGTCAGTTTTGGTCAAGCGCATAAATTTTACCAACTTAAACTTGTTAAGTTGTAAACTTGTAAATTCGTGAAAGTCTCCTCTAGTATTACAAGTTAAAAGTTCTGAAATGGGCCCAGTGTCGAATCTCAAGAGATCGTGACCCCATCCCTACAGAGGCGTCTCCGGTCGAAATTATACAAAAATATAGTAAGAATAGTGACAGATGATTATAAGCCGTGGATAAAACATACATAATTCCCAGTAATGGGCGCTCGGGACGTGATAATTCCCACCTACAGAATCAATTTCACATCACTACAGTTCGGATTGCGATGAAAGAGTTAACTAGTTTTCGAATGTTGAGGAGTTTATGTTTTAGAGTCTGTTGGAAATCGAATTGGCTTTCAGTGTAGTATAGTTGTGGACTGTTTCGATAGGCATTTGTTTTGTTTGTGTTACAAATACGATGTAGTTTAGCGGAATAGGTTATCAGCGTAGATTAGCGAAATTTGAAAGAGAACTGCTATTTAAAGGACAAAAAAAATGTCTAAGAGCTGTTTGTGGTATTCAACCAACAGACTCATGTAAACCACTGTTTATAAAGTTTCACATACTGACATTTCCGTGCCTATACATGTTTGATATAGCTTTATATGTAAAAACAAATGATAACCAATTCCGTAGTTTTAATAGTGCACGGCAACGAGGTAAAATACACCAGACCGATGAAAACCGCCTTACTCGGGATCTCGGGAAAAGTGTATTTGGTATGGCACCCAGAATTTATAATAATTTGCCCAAAGCCATACGACATACCTATAGAGGATTTAATTAAATTCAAAACAGACCTATACAGTTATTTGACAAAAACAGCGTACTATTCGATAAAAGAGTATTTAGTTGACGTGCATGATAATAATTAGACAGGAATGAATGCTTTTATTTTTTATTTTGTTTTTTTTACTTATTTACCAACTAATTACGACATTTTCTAGTTTTAATGTAGGTATACAATTTGAAATTACGATTTATTACAATGAATATTATTTACTTTCTAGGTGTAATGATCGTACTGAAAACTTAATTTTAAATTTGGTGAATTTTGTATGCCTTGTGGCAAAACACAGTGAGACATGTTTTTTAATACCCGAACCGTACCTTTATACTGCGTGGAACGGAACGATGGACTTTCCCGCAAGAGGGGGATTATTGAGCGCTAGTACGTCACATTTTGCAGATAAACTATTTTTTTTGACGCGTTTTTTTTTACATTTGTATGGAGCTCGTCGCTCCAGTCGGCCAACGCTCTATACAAAGGTAAAAAAAAATCGCGTTAATAATAAATTATTTGAATTTGGAACCTTCTGGCTAAAACAAGTCATTTCAATGGTGATCTCTTGTGGGTGGTTCCGTGGCGGTAAACTATGTATAATCATCATCATCATTATCGGTCAAAAGTCCGCTGCTGGACATACCTAGGTCTCCCCCAAAGAGTGCAAAAGTGATCGGACCTGCGCCGCCCGCATCCATACTACGTAATATTATGTAATGTCTTTACGAACAGAGGGGTAATCGCGGTACTTTTCGAACGAGCGTAAGGACAACTTAAGTATCGTTTAACCGTACAAAATAGTACATTACGTACCTAGGGCGGTGAATTCGTGAATGGCCCAGATCGCAGGTGTTTGTGGCCCAAACCGAAGGTGAGGGCCATAATTATGCGATCTGGGGCTTCACGAATTACCGCCCGTGGTAAGTACACAATTTACCGTACGCGCAGCGTGCAGTAAAACTCGCATTATGGCCAGAAGTGACGTAAAAGTACATTTAGATTTACCCAACGCGCATAAGAAACGTTGCGCTATCGCAACAGGTCGATAGCGCAACGTTACTCACTGAACCTACGTTCGGTAGATATAAATGTCAAATTTTATATGGAAAAATGACAGTTGCATTTTCCTAATGCGCGTTCGGAGCGTTACGTGATTACCCCTCAGGTGTCAACTGCGTACAAAAGAAGGTACATAGACGACAGTTACATTGTTAAACATTTAGTTTAAATTATTTAACGTGGCCGACTTTTATAAAACTGTCATTGGATTTGGAATCTTCTTCCGTTGACGGTAGAGTTGCTTTTTAAATTAACTTTTTGATGCAATTCGGCCAATTCATAGTATCTCAAGTATACAAATGTGTAAAAAATATGAACTTACCAAAAACAGGACTTAGATCCGACTTCACCGATAATTTACCCGAGTAGGGCTCTCCAGACTTTTCCTGTAACAATAATTATAATGTTAACGATTACTTCTTTCTTGGATAATAATAATAATATAAGGGGACAATCGTACACAAATCGACCTTAGTCCCATAAGAAGCTCAGTAAGGCTTGTGTTATGGGTACTAGACGACGATATATATAATAGGTATAACTACTTAAATAGGTACATAGAAAACATCCATGACTCAGAAACAAACATTCATGCTCATCTCACAAATATTTGCCCTTACCGGGATTCGAACCCAGGACCTTCAGCTTCGTAGGCAGCGTCACTACCCACTAGGCTACCGGTCGTTTAGATACATCTATACACTGTTCCATATAAGATTAGAAAAATCGTACGTTTATCGTAATGCGATATCAAGGAAACCATTGACAAACGTAACTTTTTTTTGTTAATATGTTTGAATAGCACTAAAGGTCGAAACGCACTGACAGCGGTGGCGGAGCGGCGCGGAGGCTGTAGCGGTTAGTAATCGCGCCGCTGTCAATGCTTTTCGGCTTTAAATGATCGAAATAAGTAAAATTTGTAAGACCCTTCGATTGAGTATGATTATTATATTTGTTTTAGAGTCTTGGATCTTACAAAGTGACAATTCGCCGTAGACATTTATCTGCCGATCGGCGATATATCTACGGCCTTAGTATACAGCGATCGTCTTTTCTTGCAGACTTGGAAGTGTACGGTAAATTCTCATTTTCAGATGGCAATCGATAAGTTGCTACGTGAAAAGCGTAATCAAAAACAGCAAGTAGAATAAAGGGGCAAAAGTAAAATACATAACGAATCATATGAATCATGAGGACCTATTATGAAAAAACTGAAAAATATTAACGAATCTGATACAATATCTTAATTTCACTCTTAACTTACTTGTCCTTTTCTGAGTAGAATGTCATAATAGGCGATAACAAATCGGGTTTCCGCTTATATTAATCCAAATACCGAATTTCCTCTACTTGAGCCATTACTGAACCAATGAAGCGTTTGAAATCTCGACACCTTAAGTGATATTGTCGGGAGGCTATTCTGCGGCGTGCGACATGGCGATTCTTCGACAATCGACCACTAAATGTCGATTGGTTGTAAATAATGCGTTTGAGCAACTTAAGAGCTGTTTTAGTGTTCCGTACCAAAATTGGTAATTACGACTGTTACGTTCACTTGGTTTAAGATGGCAGATATCAAATTCGCCGCCAGATAATTGAGTAAAGTTGTGTTTTAATAGATGTTACACCTAGCTGCAAGCATGCGAAGTGTCAAATTAATAAATTTGACACTGCCGCAAATCTCTGGTAGATATTCACCCGAGGCTCCACAAATATCGACGGCTATCACTGCGAGAATAGTACCCCAGACAGACATAAGGACGTCCGTAATTGGATGAGTCCGAATCAGTTAGCCCCACTTGCACGTGTTTACCCCAAACAGGGGCACATCCCTGTTATCCGACCAATCTAAAAAGGCCCTAACCTCCCTTCAATCCTACTGACCTTCCCCCGTTTTGGACCAAGAACTATATACCTAGAGTTGAAAATGCGGTAACTACGCTAAGTTTGTATGGGGCTTACGCCGTTTTGGATTGCGATAGCGATGGCGTATCAGGTTTTTTGATCGGCCATTATTTGATGGTCGATTGGGTTTCCATAGTCGTCGAGATTCTTGGACATGATTCCTGGATAGTGTTTCAATTGTTTTTTCTTTGTATTGCGAGTACGTGTGGCGTGGCTACAAACAACCGTACGCTAGTAGCTGATTTGGGCAACTTTTTATTTATCTAAGTTGAGTGATGACGTATGGCACGGAAACGTGGTCGCTTACTATGGGCCTCATGAGAAGGCTCAAAGTCACCCAGAGGGCAATGGAGAGGGCTGTGATGGTCATTTCTCTGCGTGATTGCATCAGAAATGAGGCTATCCGCAGCAGAACCAAGGTAACCGATATAGCCCTTCGAATCGCTAAGCTTAGGTTAGGTGTAATGTAAGCTTAAGTGGCAGTGGGAGGGGCACATTGCGCGTATAACAGATGGCCGTTGGGGCGGAAAGGTTCTGACAAAAGGTGGTGACCACGTAGGCGCAGCGTGGGTAGGCCCCCCACATGGTGAACTGATAGCCTGGTAAAGGTCGCGGGAGTCCGCCGGATGCAGGTGGCGCAGGACCGGTCATTGTGGCACTCTTTGGGGGAGGCCTATGTCCGGCAGTGGACGTCTTTCAGCTGATATGATGATGTGTGATAAGATGTGATCTTTCATCAACGCATTACTTTCTTGCACCACTACTTAGTTTTACCATTCTTTTCTCCACTACCCGGACGGTTGTCTGGAAGAGATCGCTCAAGCGATAAGAACGCCTGTTGTTTTACCTGTACTGTCTCCCTGTACCTCTGTGTTTTCTTTTGTTACTGCTCTATGTGTATGTGGTGTGCAATAAAGAGTATATTTGTCTATTCAGCTCTAATGTACGTGCCTTCAAACATATCGGAGCGGCCAAAGTGGTCACAAATATCAAAAACGTCTTTAATGCCTCGACAATAGAGGCGTGTTCGGATATTTGTGAGCACTTTCGCCGCTCCAATATATCTGATGGGGACTGCACGACATCAGATAGGCGAGTCGGTAGGAATCGAATTGCATGGACGCGCCGCCACTGACGAGCGACCAAAGAACAATATGTAAGTGCCGACCAATCGAAGAAAAACATGAAAATTACAGATGCTAACCCATATATTGTGAGATACCGATATTGTAGTTCCTACTTGCTACTGAATCAAAATATGTCCCAGTAGCATATATCTAGCATAACCTGTAATTTTTAATACATGAATATGTTCGATACGGGATCACCGTAGATTACGGAGATGATTATAGATTGTGATGTTGGAGAAAGTAGGAACTATTGGAAAAAAGCGTAAAAAGGTGTCTAGACGCGGCGCGATTCCCACAAGTAATGGTGTTCAACCGACCATGCGCGTAGGGTTGACACTTTAAAGAAAATTTAATTGCATTTTTTTTATTCCACACGGCTTGGCCATGGAAAGGCTGAACCATTAAACTTGCTGTCGTAGGTCTACAATTCCAGAGACATTTTCACGTGTCGCGTCCGGTTAGCTACGAAACGATTACTCTTGAACACAGGGTCAAAAATAATAAAGTATTGTAATAATGTTAAAATTGGTTCGTCTTTATCCGTCACTTCTTCTTCTTGGCATTTGTGTGTGTAAGAATACTAAGAAACTAAGAATACAATAATGTAGGTAACTTGGGTAACTAAGTTTTATAACGGGCTAACATAAATAGAGCCGAAATTTCTGATTCATAAATTCATAATCGACCGAGCGAGCGAAACGAGCGAAGCGTCTATGCTTCAGCTTGGACGCAAAATCGTTTTTCCTCATGTTCGGATGTTTGGATTTCCCAATGTTCTCGACTAGAGCTCACATTTCTCAACCGATTCTCATGGAATTTTGTGAGTAGTGTCGGTAAGTACACAGTTTTTTTTGTCGAGTCAGTTTTTCGAAATTTTTAAAAATGGCGGAGATATGGGTTGAGAACGTAAAAAATTACAAGAAAGGGGTCAGCGTTGACTACTGACTTGGTACAAATTTTATGTTCCGTCAACTGTATCTTGACCTTTACTAAATTCAACCGTTTTGAAACAAACCCGCGAGGTCTGCAGCTCACAGAGCCACTAGTATTAATCCACTTATTTATTCATTACACGAAAAAATCAAAATAAAATGTATGCGTGACAAATTAAAAAAAAGTTGGATAAAAAGTATTAAAGATAATGCTAATAATTACACGGTTCACTCACGTATTAAATGTCACTACGGGCGACATGTTTTGAACACTTTTAGGCTAGACTAATATAAGCATGTCTCACGAAAGTTTAAATTCGATTGTTTTAAGATGATCTATAAACAATAAATTGGCTAAATCTCAAACAAAAGATACGTGTGAAACGAAAACCGACCATTTGATTGACCTGAACAAATGTTTGTGGAGACAAATCAACTTAGGGTCGGAAGGGGATTTGTTTTCCTTGGGCCAAGTTTTGAAGATCAATAAAGGGCCAAGTCTATGTAAAAGATATACGGAATTTCTAGATGCCATGCAATGTAAAATTCGTATTGGTCATTTTTCTCAGCTAAGTAAGAAACGTCAGTAAAGTAAAAAAAAACTCAAATGACCGATATAGTTATCGGCCATCACGGGATTCGATGCTGAAAAATCATTTTTCAATAGGTAAACCATTTATTTATTTTTTGTGGGGAGGTACTTGCTTTTTTTAAACTCTACTTTTCACATTGCGGGCCGGCCTATGATCGGCGTGCTGTGTAAGCTGAGGTGGTACTTACTTAAAAAAATACATAAGTACATTTTTTTGTTTAAAATTAATTTAATACTGTATGATAAAAAAAAATTGTTCACGTAATTCATCTCATCTTATAATTAATAATCCGTAAGTGTTGTCTTTTGGCTGGTTGTAAACCCTACACGACCAATGGACCGTCCGCCCGCGGCGGCCAATTATGCTTCTTTTGGATCCTAACAATTACAGGGTACCACCAGGGGGCGCTAACGGCCTTGTTTGACGCAAGAAATGCTCGACATAATATTTGTTTAGTTCCAGAGTATAACCGGTCGATAATGGTCACTAGGTCTCAATATCTCTAGAGATGCATTTTATTTCTTGACGACCTCTGCAGCCTAATTGGTAATGGCCCTGCCTACGAATCCGGAGGTCCCGGGTTCGAATCCCGGTAAGGGGATTTATTTGTGTGATGAGCATGAACATTTGTTCCTGAGTCATGGATGTTCTATGTATTTAAGTATTTATTTATCTACTAGCTTCCGCCCGCGACTTCGTCTGCGTGGACCCGAGATGAAAACCATCCTAAGTTTTAATCCAGGGTATAAACTATCTTCGTGCAAAATTTCATCCACTTCGGTTGAGCCACTAAAGCGTGATTGAGTAACAAACATCCAAACATCTAAATATCCAAACATCCAAACTTTCGCATTTATAATATTAGTAGGATATAAGTATGTATATCGCCGTCTAGTAGGTACCCATAGTACAAGCTTTGGGACTAGTTTGAGACTGGGTCGATTTGCGTAAGATAAGATAAGATATAATTCGGATGCGAAGCGAGTCGGTGCTATGATTTTGGTTGTAAGCTGGATATTTTTGCAGTAGACTGTACAGTGCATCGTACTATATACAGGGTGTCCCGGAACTCAACGATAACCTGGTACCGGGTGAGAGGCCAAGGTATACCAGTTATTTTTTTTTTCATAACTGGTATACGCTTAAAAGGCTCAATCGATTTGAATGAAATTGTGCACGAAGATACTTTGACGCTTGGATTAAAATATAGGATAGTTTTTATCCCGGGTCACGGGAAGCTACTAAAATATAAACGCTCTTGCATCAATCACTTATTGTGTTTTGTGACTAATAAATAAATGTTTTTCACTTTGGCTTTGTAAGCATAGGATGCAGTTTTATTTGCCACGATTAACTGGTTATTTTACGCAGATGTTAACTAGAGTTAAAAGGTCGTTTCAGTAATTTGACAGATATAACAAAAAATATATGAACACACACGCAGACTTCTTTACGAACAGAAAGTTCGACTGATCGTGCAAAGATTAGTTAAACTAACTCTGTTAATTAGCTTTTCGATAACATTACAAGCATTATAACTTTGTGCAAATAACATGTTTACACTTTGCTTACATGTTCTATTTAATTTATATGTCGGGTACATATCACATTATCACATATAGTCCACTGAGAGTGACGTCCAGTTTCGGAAGTGCCAACCCTAAATGTGGCACGTTCGGAATTTTTATAAACGGAAGCGTTGATTAAATTCTGGTTACGGCCGGCCAAGTTGAGTTTGACATGTCGGGCCTGTCAAAACACGGTCCCGGAATTTAATCAGTATCGACCAAAGGTATCGACGTATCGGTTAACTGGCTATGTGTCGTATCTCAATTAAATTATTCGTTCTAAAAAGAACTTTGAAAGGCACGGATTAAGGTCTAAATTCGCGAAGGCATGGTTTGTAATATAGGTGGTATTCAATGCGATACGTTGTCAACAGATACTGTCACAACGTTCACCAATGTTTACAAAAAATATTCACACTAACTGGAGACTACTTTAGTCGAATATAAAAAATATTACAATACCAAACACGCCTATTTTTCAAATTTTTAAGTTTTGCCCTGCCCAACTAGCGTGGGCGCGTTTATGTCGGACATAAATTCGCCTCTTACTTTTTTAGTCGTCCTTATTTTTTTTCACATAAACTTACTTTATCAGTCATATAGTCGTAATTTGTAAAGCATTTTAAAATAACTTGGGTTAACGGTATGGAGCTTTTTTAATACCGCATAATCAGTCGATAAAACTATATCTCGTTCTTACATATGTCGCGCTCACGCATCCAATTGTTAACTTATATTGAAGACTAGCTTCTGCCCGCGACTCCGTCCGCGTGGAACTCGTTTATATCGTAGCTCGATACAAACTTTCATCCCCCATTTCACCCCCTCAGGGGATGATTTTTGGGATAAAAACTATCTTATGTCCTTCCCCGGGATTCGAACTATCTCCATACCAAATTTCACCTCAATCGGTTGAGCGGTTTAAGCGTGAAGAGGTAACAGACAGACCGACACACTTTCGCATTTATAATATTAGTATGGATTCTTATCGCCTCGTATTTTATCATTAATTAAATAAACACGGGCACACATCACCCTGCATGTAATAGGTATCGTAATTCTATTGAATTTGTCTCCACCTTTAACGCATGACCAATTACTGTCCTTTTATGTCGTTACACATGAAACAAAAAAAAACATAAGTTGAATATTCATTTAATTATAGACTTTATTGGTAGGGTTCACGATTGTAATTAGATCGTTTTTGTTTTCCGTTTTCTTTTTAATTGCGACGCAGTATGAGGAGGACATAATATATCTTGATGTAATTAAAAATGCAAGCGGCAAGAGTCATATTAAGGTACGGGGTGTCGAAGTCATTAAGGTTTTTGTTAAATGGAATTCGTTTTTTAATCTTTTTGCTAGTAAATAGTCAGTAGCAATAAGGTTAACTGTAACATATCCTTAATAAGTACGGATCAACCGTTATCCATACCAAATGTAGTTAATTTAGCGAACATTCATACATAAACCGAAGCCTGTCAAAAAAAAATAAAAAAATATTATTTTACATTTCTTATTGACCTTACTGTTGTTATTGAATTGACTTTATTTTACATCATATTTTGACATCAGATTATTATTATTTTCTTATCCACTATAATGACATGTGATATTATCAATATTGCGAATAAATGAATATGAATATGAAATGTAAAAAAAAATCGCCTTAAGGTGCAAAAGTATAAACATATCATCAAGTAGCTGAGCAAAATAACAGCTCAAAATGACCTACACAGATCCTTTTATCCATTCGAGTCCGTGTGTAAATCATTTTGAGCACTTGGACCGCTTGGCAACTTCTGTTGCTGACTGTACTGACCGACGAATAAAGTATTTGAATTTGTGATATGCGAAATAAATTCTAGTCAATTTTTTATCACTGCCCTTTGACATGACAAGTGGCACGTATAATGGACGTTAATCGACGCACAAAAACAGGTAAAGGGCGTGTAGAAAAATTGAAGAAAACCTTGAATTTTTGCACATGCGCACAATTGAGGAGGCGTCAGATGTATTACCGATTACGTAACGAGGGTAGCGCGTATGTGTCGATTATATTATCGATAATGGTGTTGACAGGTGGTTAAAAGTATTTACGTCACACCTGGCCATAATGCTAGTTTTACTGCACGCTGCGCGTACGGATAAACTAGCATTGTGGCCAGACGAAGACGTAAAATTGTGTACTTACCACGGGCGGTAATTCGTTAAGCCCCAGATCGCATATTTATGACCCTCACCTTCGGTTCGGGCCACAAACACCTGCGATCTGGGCCATTCACGAATTCACCGCCCTAGGTACGTAATGTACTATTAAATACTTTTTTTTAATCACCGCCGTTGACTCCGTGTGGTGACTGGTAAACATAGCACTATCCCTTTCCTCCCGTGGCTGTCGTAATAGTACATTAATTACCAAGGGCTGTAAAAGAAAGAAAGCCCAAAATCGCAGGTATTTGTGACCGGAGCCGCAGGCGACGGTTGTAAATATGTGATAGAGGGATTTCTTTATTACTGTCCGTGGTGAATACACAAATTTACGTCTTCATCAATTCATTCAACTCTTATAAGTATGTCCCACCGCTTTTATGTCAGCGGATTAAGGTTTCGGTACAGTCAGCATCAGCAGTAGCTAAGCAAAATAACACGCTCAAAATGACCTTCACAGATCCTTATTCCCTTGACGTTAGAGTTCATGTGTAGATAATTTGGAGCACTAGTACCGCTTAGCCACTTCTGATGCTGACTGTACATATTTATGAGAGGATGCAATCGATACAAATTTTTGCACTTGACTGTACCATGGGGATAGGGCTTTTCAGCCCATACGCAGTTTCCTGCGTAATAGGCGATGGGCTAGCAACCTGACACTGCAGTATCACATTTTCTGCATATTAAATTTACAGTTCGTTGTAGTAGCACTGAAAAAAATATTTCACGTGGGTACCCCCCGGACCCACAACCCAGATAAAATATGCAAGTTATAATAGTTATCATCCTAATGACCCAACACGGCTATCATAGGACGGCCCGCGAGCTGTGTCGCGGCGACAGACTATCCGTCCCTTTCTAGGCGTTATAATTAGAAAGAGACGGGTAGCCTATCTGGCCGCGACACAGCTTGCGGGCCGTCCTGTGACAGCCGTTCCGTTCTCACTGGTGACTAGGCCTCAGACTCAGGGGGGTATATAAATCAAAATTTTACCACAACTCAAGCCCTTTCATATGATACCCCACTTGACCTACTAACTAAACTTTGAAAATAATTTTAGATAGATATTAAATATATATATTTAAATTTTTCATGTTGAATACACGTGGATTAACTTTTCATCATCATCATATCAGCCGAAAGACGTCCACTCCTGGACATAGGCCTCCCCCAAAGAGTGCCAAAGTGACCGGTCCTGCGCCACCGGCATCCAGCGGACTCCAGCAACCTTTACCAGGTCATCAGTCCATTAACTTTAAAACTATTCCAAATTTCAAATGGATAGCTTTAGTAATTCCTGAGATATTTAAGTTTGTGACAGACAGACAGACAGACGGACAGTCGCACCATAAGTCCGTTTTTACCTTATTGGTCCGGAACCCTAATTAATAAAACTGAACTTTTTAATCGATATGCTAATTTCATAAATTATTGCTTACCAAAATGGCAAAAGTATGCATGAGTTGAAATAGGGCGAATCGTATATGGATGTAATGTTACTTTTGCATGTCGTTACGCTACAAAAGACAGGTAAAGCATAGTGAATATCTGAATACAATTTCAATAAAATGAGGTTTTTTTTACTACAAATTTTAACAATGAGTACAACTGTAAAATGTATTTCCCTGGCGAAACTTAGTACCCTGCTTAACAATCCTTGGTTTTAAGATGTCGTGTAATTCTTCAAAACTGTTTTTACTCATGTGAAAATAAGTGTAAAAACGATCTTCATGAGAAGTCAGCTCTTGGCATAAATGATGGAACTCTACAAATATTCCTCTTTTTTTATTTATCTCATGGACCCGGATGTCCGTTTAGATTTCTTCTTATTGTTTTTCCATAAGGCAAGTAAGAGCAAAATCTCATCAACTGTTGATTACCGCTTGTTATGTCAACTACGCCGCCTGCGCGCCGCTATCCCGCGCGAAATCCGGGCGGGATTTTGATGCGACGTCCTCCGGACCGCATTCGCTTTACCGCAAAGCCGCCTCCGCACCGCACCGCGCCGCGCCGCTCTCTGTGCGTTTGTAGCTTAACGAGTCGCTAGGGTTACCAAGTTCGCATGCCAGGTGCCTACCCCGATCTGGTGAATTGACATTTCGGAGCCACTTGAGAGCAGAGTTTACGCAAAGCGACAGTTGGTATGAGAGGCCTGGCTCTTATTCGTCGTACATTTCTGGGTAGGTACGAAACGATAGTACCCATTGACAGCTTTCACTTATAGACTCAGCAATGTACGTGGAACTCTCTCCTCGTTCTGTTAATGTCACCAATAAATGCTTATTGTATTCTATTATTTACGAATACTCATCTTACCTAGGCTCGCTCTTTCTCTAGATGTTTAAATTTAAAATGTTCTACACGCAATTTATGACAAAAGTCGTAAACATTACTACTTTTTGTCCTATAATCATCAAGCACCTGCTGGAACTGTCGCATACGCACTCACCTTAAGTATAATTGTTCAAAAATATCCAGTCCTTTGCAAGCCACCCATCGACACTTTTCTACCCTATTATAAACCTTATGCCAACGGAATAAGATCTACAAAAGACACGAGCTCGCCTTCCGTACCTTAAACTTCACTTCTACATTTTATAATTGATAGTCGATACCATTACATTGCCTTAAGAACCTTAATTACCCCTTATCTTGGCATCTGACAATCCAACATGGCTTCCGATCAATCGATTATAGCCCTAATTACAATTACACAAGGTCCTGACGTTTAAGATGTCCAGTAGAATGACATATGAAACTGGAATGAGTTTTTTGTGAGTTTTTGTAGCTATTGATACTTGAATGCCGTGCGGTCGGTTTTTAATAGGTAGTGAGTTTGTTTTGTAAATTCGTAAATTATATAGGTTTACATTAAAATCCTACTATGAAAAGTTAAGATGTAAGAAAGTTTGGATGTTTGTTACTCAATCACCATATAACGGTTGAACTGATTTGGATGAAATTTTGCACGAAGAAAGTTTAAAGCCTGGATTAAAATATAGTTTATCTCCCGGGTCCACGCAAAAGAAGTCGCGGGCGGAAGCTAGTATGTTATAATTGCTTTTGCAAACTGTAAGTAAAACACATAATTTCGTATTGAAAGACGTGTGAATCCAAATGAATCTTAATATCTATGCGGTTTAGATACTTTTGAGGGATTTGTACCCAAGGGCGGACCCTTGGGTACAAATCCCAAATCAGCCCGATTCGGAAATCGGGCTGTTATTAGTAACACTTAACAATTAGTTAATTTAGTAAAAAACTAAAAAAACTTTATTTTTTTACTATTTCTATACATTTGTGGACGAGAAACACACACATACATTCTTTAGTTCTTAAGCATGGGTAAAAAGCTTGTCAAAATTATAATTATAATTAATTAATAATCAGATTGTAATGGTGGAATTTCACTCCATTAAAACATGAATAAATATAAAGTTACATAATCTATTGAAAACATCTGCATGCTTTACTACAAACATGAAATCGTTAATAGCAATGTTATCACTGTGCAATAAGTCCTAATTTCCAATGTCTAGGCACCAAATAAAATCTGAATACGAGCATCGATGTCTATTAGCCCTTGACTCTATCACCAAGCAATAGGCCCTATTTTCCAATGGCCAGATACACAATCTAATAACAAGATGAAAAGTCTGTTCATCACTCGACATGTGGTAAAGGCGTTAGTTTATAGTATGTTGAACACCTTACTAAAAAGGTCATTTAATATCTAGCTCCCGAGATGTCTCATACATGTGTAATGAATTACATGAAATGTGGGCGCGTTTGACCTGTGCGAGCAAAAAGCACCTTACTCAAACATTTTAATGGAAAAATTCAGTATGTTTAAAAAAAAACATGTAATTGGTGGTGTAAGAAATTAAAAGTAACCCGGAATAGTTTTAAGTCATAGTTAAAGTAGACATATTGACCATACAGTCGTCACATCATGAGATTCACGAGCACTAGGTGTCATTAAAATGGCAATAATGCCTGTATGTAGATTATTAGCGGTTACAAATCCTCTTATATTTTGCACTAGACTTGACCCGAGCGTTTATGTATTTTAGTTTATGCCATTCCAAGAACAGGGGTCACTAAATAAAATAATCAATTATGTCATATTTTCTCGAAAAAGGATTAAAAATGTAGTCAAATGGAGAAAAAAACAACGCAAAAGGTTAAATAATCACGAAACGTTTTAAGAAGGGGTACGTTCTGTCCCATTTTCGCTCTCTTTTTCATATGAAACGATGACGCTTGAAGATTGTGACGTCACTAGAAGACGGCAACGTGCCGCGCCCATTGTGTTCGGCGCCGCCGTCGACACGGCCCCCCGGCAGCCTCGCGTAACGTGACGTCACACACTGTTTGCGTTTTCTCTCTCTAACAAGCAATATTAAAACGGTTGTAGCTTCGTAATTCTTTGAGATATCTGAATGGGATTTTCGTCACTAGGCATATTTTTTTGCCTTCTTTCTTTTGGAGTAATAATAATTTTCGAGTCTACACCCTAATTATGTACATTCCCGCCAAGACAAGCCAACCTACCTTTCACCGAATGCCCTACAGCTCATATCGTATCATACGTCAGACGTCCACTGCTAGACATAGGCCTCCTGCAATGAGTGCCACAATTACCAGTCCCGTGCCGCCCGCATCCAGCGGACTCCCGCGACCTTTACCAGACCCCGTATCATGGTCGGCCTTATCACGCGATACGTGACAAGATAGCGTCCGTCACTGGCTGACACCGTTCCATTGAACGAGACGGACGCTCTATCTTGTCACTTATAGTCCACCTTGCGGAGTCTACCCACGCTGCGCCTGCCAGTGCGTGGTCGCAATTCGAGAGCCTTTCTCTTATATACTCTTATGTAGCCGGCCGCATAAGGACCGTACCAGAAGGAAACTGGACAGCTGCATATTTTTTATTCAATACAATATAAAAAAATAAAACATAAAATAAACCAAACTTTAACATTCTCTTAACGAACTATTTTTAGGAAGTCACTGTAAACTATTTATTTTGCTTGCAATCTCACTTTCTTTTTTATATACCTCATTAGAGTTTGGACGACCAATTTTGTCCCTTTTTCTGCAAATTGTATTATAATTTAAAGTGGTATTTGTCAGTGTCACAAAATTCACTAAACTGGCCATTATAAAGAACTAAAAAAATTTTACTCTCTGATGCAAAAAAAAAATATTATCGTAAAGTTGTCCACTAACATTCTGGCACGGTCCTTAGCAGGAAAAACAAGAATATAAAATCTTTTCCCAAAGCGAGACGGTCAGATTTCATCTTCACCATTTCAGTAACAATGTGACGATGATGCTCGTGTAACACGGCCCGTAATAGCTACTTTACCACCGCCTATCTAAATCCAGACAGCTGTGATCGATGCACCTGGATAGTATTATTTGTACGATAATATATTTTCGATTTGACACCGACGATAGCGGATCGGGCGTATAATGCATTTTATGAACGTTTGTATCAAAAATATATTTTAGAGGCACGCTTTTATTGCAGACTATTTCGGTATTTTTAGTTACAGTAGTAATATGGAACGCGAGCCATTTATAAAGAACTCGTTGACATTGTTTTATTAAAGTTTCTATACCCATTGTCTATGAAGGCAATAAAACAGAAAACTACCTATCTCTCATCATCCTCCTAGGGTTAAGGTGGTTTTCCACCGGCATTAGTATGGGACTTACTATCTATTTCCACCGCGCGCGCGCGCGCTCAGTGCAAATAGGTAGTAAGTCCCATACGTTTTTCAATTCTCGCCCATCCACGCCCCGCCTCGCCTCGCCGGTGGAAAACCACCTTTATTCCCGGTTGTGCCCTAAAGGAGCCCGGGGTCTGCTTTGACACCTAATCCTTAGCACTAACTAGCTCTATGGTATTTTTGTATAACGATATTGGATTGCCATACGACTTAGTAGTGAATGCAAAAGTTCATCGCAAAAGCCAAATGACATTGTAACTGTTTTTCGATCAGGTGACGTGTGTTACGTGTGACTGTCTTACGGTCACGCGACTTTTCTCTAATCTCACCTCTTACGAATCTTACGGTCACGTGACCCGTGGCGAGTTTAACAATTTTACCCCATCACAAAAAGTGCACAGCGCCGCGAAAGTTTTCACTTCAAAAATATGTTATAATTTCAAAGCCTTTCTTTGAAGCAGGTTACAAGTAAATTCAAATAGTTAATATTATAACGGGTAGTTTTAGTAGTAATATTTTAAAGCAAGAAGGATGTGTCATTTTTTTACAATAAAATTGACTGAAGTGACTCGCATCACTCAACAATAAACTGAACTCTATTCCGGTAAAATGTCATATGATTCTTGTAATTCACATTACGATCAATAAAACGGATCGATGTCAACAAGATACCTTATCTAATCAGCTCCCGAATACATACAAATCACACCCGTTTCTGATGTCAAGATTGGGCTAAATGCCATGTTTACACGGGGCTATCTCGAGATACATGGCTAATATAACAGTTATGATACTTATAATGTACCTTTTAAAGCTGTTAGTAGGCAGTATCCTGAAAAGCGAATGGCTTGGTAGGTTTAAGGATGCCTCATACACCGTGCCAAACATACATACATCCCGACGAATTAAAATGTTCGTCTTCGCCGCGAAATTATGAGTATTATGACATACGGTTGCCTACTCGATTTTGACGGGTGTCACCATTTGCCGTTGCGACTGTATGGGGAACAAGATGGAGGCGGCACTGTGTACGGTAACGGTGCGGTACGGTTCATCTACTAAGCTGCAAAGCAAAAAATTTGGTTGATGTATTTTTACTTCCAGTTTTCAACCAGCAATCTGCTGAAATGGGACCCTTTCGTGGATCTAACTACCTACTATTGTTATTTATTATGTTTACTTCTGTCCACTTAAGTGGCAGTGGGCGGGGCACATAGCACGTAGAACCGATGGCCGTTGGGGCGGAAACGTTCTCGAGTGGCCACGAACGACCACGAACCGGAAGGCGCGGCGTGGATAGGCCCCCCGCAAGGTGGACTGATGACCTGGTAAAGGTTGCTGGAGTCCGCTGGATGCGGGTGGCGCAGGACCGGTCACTTTGGCACTTTGGGGGAGGCCTATGTCCAGCAGTGGACGTCTTTCGGCTGATATGATGATGATGATGATGATGACTTCTGTCCATGTTGATTCATTATAGTCGCGAATAAATGCTAATTCTATTCTATTCAACCCTTCAGTACTGGTCGTAGATAGAAGTGGTCGTAATGGTCAATTTCGTGAAATCGTGTCGAACCGGTCTTCGTATCACCCTGAAGCCATTTTAAATTTCATAGTAAAAACACAATCTCCATTCATTCCGAAGAAAATAAACTACAATAACCGGTGGAGCTGACGTTCAACTAACGTGTTCAAATATCGAATCGTTTACAACTGATAGAATAAATTATACGATATTCTAGCTATAAAAAGCGAGGCGTGGGAGACTGCGTGTTGCTTCCAAAATATGTACGAGATACACATACATTAGTAATGTGTTTAAACATACACTACATAACATATGTATTTTAGGGTACCTTATGTGATCACTTGTACCTAGTGCTATGATTTTTAAAGTTCCAGTTGTTGCTGACCTTACTGTAAAAATACATAAAATTATCGCTATGGTCTGGTCTATTTTTGACGAGTCGTATCGTATAATTGTCAACGCGCGTAAAAGAGCTCCAGCAGCGATTTACAATTATGCATAGATCTGGGATACTTTGAGAGATTAATTGTGTGTGATATAGCCTTGACATGACTTGTTGCGAGGACGTGCCTTGATATGTCAGCCATCTGACAATGTCCATCATAGCCTTGACATGACGACTTGTTGCGAGGACGTGCCTTGATATGTCAGCCATCTGACAATGTCCATCATAGCCTTGACATGAGACTTGTTGCGAGGACGTGCCTTGATATGTCAGCCATCTGACAATGTCCATCATAGCCTTGACATGAAGACTTGTTGCGAGGACGTGCCTTGATATGTCAGCCATCTGACAATGTCCATCATCACCGACTGCACGGCTAGCACGCGACGGCGCGCGAGCTCTCGATTTTTCTCGCACTATCCGTCTCTCTCTTATTAGAACACTTAGAAGAAGAGGTATAGTGCGATAAATATCGAGAGTATGTCGCGGCCGTCGTGTGCTAGACGTGCTGGAGAAGCAAACTAGCTTATGAGAGAGTTGTTCGTAGCTCTCAGGTAACTGAAATAGCCTATGTTATTGAAAATGTTTTGTGTTGAATCTCATAGTATCCCAAACCAACATAAAATGACCAGGAGGAACTCAAATCGCCAGTAGCTCTGGCTCTCCTTAGATTAGACGCCCATCTATACTCAAACAGTAGACTGTAATTTAGATGGAAAACGCAACTCTTCACATGAAGCCAGCCAGTCACGCCACCAACATTTCACCACAGAACATGATCAAATTAAGCATCAATCAGAATTTCCGGCAAAAACCCGTCTAAATTAGAATGGCCCGAACTCCTAACAAGGTTTTTAACCGAAACCTTCCACGTGGTTCTGCAGGCGCCATAAATACAGGCTCGTCTGCGTCCGCGCAGGTACGCCCGCCAAACGAGATCGTTCCTTTTTCAAAAAATAAAAAGATATTACAGGCCATAATAAACCGTAAGACGCACATTTAAAGTTGAACTTGGTTTGTGCTGATTCGGAATTCATTACCATAATTCACTTTAGGCTTTCTCACTTCTGAAATAAAGCTCCTTTTTCGTATCGGACGCTCTCTGGCTGGCGTCTTTTGCCGTTGCATTCTGAACTTTAATATTTGGATGATAAGATTGAAAATACTTTGGGGAATTTTAGATTTTTTCCCGTCATGCCAGGTTTTTTTGGGTGTTTTTTTGTGACAGCGTCCGCGTCGGTACGGTGGGTGTTTTGCGGGGTCACCGAGGATAATAACTGTAAATTATCGTCGTCTCGGTTTATTGAAATTCGCCCGGACGTGTCCTACGGGTGGACGTAAACAAGTTGGCATTTGTAAGTATGCTAAGTTGCCTTTATCCTGTTTGACTTTGTAGTCAAGTTGGGTCAGTGGCGTGATTTACATATTGACAGAGCATTATCCTTTTTTTTGTATTATAAAATTAATAAATCAGTCATATTTTTTGATTGACGACGATTTGCTTACCAGCTGCACAAATGCACAATCTTCATCCAATTCACACTGCACGGTTATACCGCGCACGGAGATAGACTATATGTCTCTTCCTAAGTGTTCTAATTAAAAAGAGACGGATACCTAATCTATCTCGCCGCGACACAGCTCGCGCGCTGCCTTGTGATAACTGTGCCGAAATGAACTACCACGAACGCTCGAAGTTGACAGTTCGTATATCTCTTTCTCAGTTCCTCGGATAGAGCAAGTGCGATACACACGAATTCCAAAGATTTTTGCGGTTATATCCCTGAACTCTGTGAGCACGTTAATTGTGAATAAAGCTGCGTACAGAGATATGATATAAGCGATTTATAGTTTAGCAACTATGTCTGACCGATTTAAATACGAAAACACAGCATGTCTAGTGAATACACAGCCTAATTGCAGTTCGCCGCATCTTTTCTGGAAAGGAATCTTAAAACATAACTGGTTTTCTGGGTATTTAAGGATCTGTGTAAGTTAGCTATTAGATTATCCGTCGAAATGCAGTCTTCTTCGAGTAACAGAGGTTTCTAGTATTAATATTCAATTACTTACATGACAAAAACATTCTGAAAACACATATTATTGTCATTCCCCTACCATTAACCGAACAGGCAAACACCAAATCAGATCAGAATCAAACACCAGCAATCAGGCTTAACCATGCCTAACAAGCCTTCCGTGAGTAGGAGCGGGACGGCTATATGTCCGTCGGCTGCGCTAATCACGGGTGGGATCTAATTGCCGAGAAACCAACGATGTGTTAATACCTACTCTAGGGATGTGCTAATAAACTGAAGCTAGGGTTGTCATATTAGTATGTATAGAACACAATTCATCAAGCGCGGGAAAGCACTTAAGTAGTTGTAAGGGAGGGTAATTATCGCTAATCCGCGCGCTTTATTACTTGGGTCTTGCTATGTGTATGCAAATACTTTATTTTACACAAGATAAAAGTAAACATACAGACAGAACAGAATACGTTATGTAACAGGTACAAAGCCGAATTAAACCTTGCAAGGGATTTCTTCCAGTTAACTTCAGTGTCTGAGTGAAGGACATGAACCAAAAGAACCGAAGACCAACTGAGGGGCTACCGCGAAACAATAACGAAACGAACTTCGTTCGTGTATCTCACTTTCTCTCGCACTTGCTAGTTGGAGCGACAGAAACAGATATACACGAAAGAAGTTCGTTTTCGATTCGCGGTAGCCCCTCTGAGACGAGTACAAGGACGCGTATTTGTTTGGTTGAGTATATTTTTTCATAATGTTACATAAAGTACCTACATAAGTATATTGATTGTTTACTGTTTGCATTACCGTTTTATAATGGCAGAAAGGAGTAGTAACAAAAAATCCTAAATTTTACTAGTTTTATGCATGTTAGGAATTCTAGAAAAATCATATCAAAATACAAAAAGACCCTTTTTAGCAGACTTAAACCTAAAAAAATATGCTCAAAAGCATGGTTTTAAAGTGTCCAGGACACGTAACCATGGGAACGAGGAAAAAATGCTGTTTAGCCAACTTAACGAGCTGTCAAGAAGTCTAGAGTATGAGGTTTAAGGAAAGCTGCAAGCATATGAGTGAGTGCAGTTATCTCCTCATTCCGAATGTCAAGCGCAGCTCAAACCCTACAGTTTAGTGCGCGAGCTCTGCTATTATCGCGTTACGATGTCAAAGTATTTCCAAAAAAAAACACGCATAATAACATACCATTCACAACTGACAACACCACTTTAACTTGAAGCCCAGACTCGTAGCAACTTATACGTAATCGGAGGCCAGACAAACTGGTTCATCGAGTTGTTGGTACGGTGGACATTATTTAATGTGGCCGACTTTTTATTAAACTGTCAATGGAGTTGGAGTCTTCTGCCTTGGACGGTAGAGTCGCTTTTTGAATGGACTACTTTGACCCAATTCGGCCAACTCAAATAATCTCAAGCATAAGTGTTGCGAATACACATGGACCGGTCCTTCAATGACCTCATTTTAAAATAACTTAACTGCACACGAATTGTATGTCAGTTAGGTCGTTGTGGTATAAAGGATTTTTGTCGTTACTGTTCCGCTTTTAAAAGGGCTTAACTGCGTATAAATCTCACGTTAGGTAGTGCATTGTTGTATGGAGGATTGAGAACTTAATAAGGAATGAGGTGCTAGCATGGCGCATCGTTTTTTTTTGGTCAGGACAGGAGGAGGCCTTCGGACACGCGCCAATGTGGGTGAGTTGTCGTCAATTTACGTCTTTCATACATAAGGTTGGGTATAAAAAGTATGGCACACTAGAAGCCCTTATGGCAAAAAAAACCATCTGCAACAGAGTACTTAGTACCAACTGTCCAGACAATTTTCAATGAACTACTGAATTGCAACTACCAGGCCCCTATTTCACCAACTTGACAATGTCACCCGACAACGGCAAATCTCCGTACATTGCTGGTTCCACAAGTAACCTAGCAACCACCTTAACTTCTAGAACAAGCAATGTATGGGGAATTGTCAGTGTCAAGCGACAATTGTCAAGTTGGTGAAATAGGGGCCAGTTCTCCATTTTGCAACTGCCGGCCTGGAAAAGGATTAATACGGTATTTGACTAAGTCAAATCAGCTTCTTTTTATGGAACGTCAAAAAAGCTGATAGTATGGAATTTGTAGGGATTATTTGCTTGTGACGTAACAATCAAACTACGTCTTAATTGTTAGTTTTTAGAATTTAAACTCTTAAATTAGCACACATAAGAGCAATATTGATATGTAGATACTTTCAGAGTATTTTCGTAATGTACATCTGTTGCTAATGAAAAAGCAATTTATTTTCACCATTGTACAATTGCGAACTTTGTATAAAAAGTTACGTAATAAAAAAACCGATCAAGTGCGAGTCGGACTCGCGCACGAAGGGTTCCGTACCATTATCTATAAAAACTGAAAAAATAAAACATTTGTTGTATGAGAGCCCCCTTATTTTTACTTATCGCAATCACAAAATTTTATGTCCCAACGGTATCATTTGTCCGAATTTGCATTTCGGCAAAGAGTCTATTTTCTCTGAACTATGAAATTTTCAGGATTATTATAAAACAAACTTAACCAAAATGAATCCAAAACTTTGCGGGCTTCGAAGAAAGTAGCTTTTTTCTAGCAATAGTTGGAAAATGAAATTTAGTGATTGCGATAGGATAACATGCTAGGCCCTTTCCAGTACCAGTACCATTGGTAGTTGCCACAAAACAAGCCAATTTGACACCGCAATAAATAACTCAGGCTATTCTCGTTATGAAATTAAACCCCAAATTTGTTTATCGCGCACGATAATTGGTCAAAATTCGGAATCGCTATCCGGTACCTGGTATCTGGTTTCAGTCAAAGATAACATTTAATCACTGTCGTATGTAACCTGCGGTTATTAACAGTAATTGCAGTTTTTGACAGATTCTGTGTCATAATTTTTTTTTTAAGTGACAGCTAACTTTGGGAACGCCATATTTGTTTTACTCATGTAAAATTAAGCCTTGAGACTAAATAAATTAGATCTACTTTCGAGGTGACGCAAATTGGCAATAATTTGTTCCGAAAAGTCGTTCAAGTGGACAAACATGGATGAGTATTTTACGGAAGCTCGCATTGTAACATCGCGTTTTACCCAACTTTAGACTTTTTCAGTTGCCATTAAAGTTCCTTTTAGTGTAACAAGTTTAAGTTAGATATGAGTTTACGAAGGATGTCATTACGATGTGTGTATAGTATTTCGTTTTGAAACTGGTGGCAGTAATGTGTAATTTTGCAATTAATGCAAAGACTAACTAATTTGTTTCGTGGAATTATTTTCTTTGGAGTTTTATTTCGCCGAGTAAGTATTGGCTAGCTGGACAGGAAAAGTTAGTATTATACATCACATAATGT
Organism: Epinotia bilunana; assembly: GCA_947049275.1. NCBI lineage: Eukaryota > Metazoa > Arthropoda > Insecta > Lepidoptera > Tortricidae > Epinotia > Epinotia bilunana. Next base: position 6,160,415 of record OX346275.1, on the reverse strand, counting down.
AGTTTTATGTTTCGTTTGTTTTGATAAGCATTTCTCTTTTTTTTGCTATCATTAAAATGTAACAATTGAACTTTCTTGTCATTTTCAACATAAATAATGCAAATTACATAACACAATCCAATAACCACAATTAATTCTCCATCCTTCTAGCGTTATTCCCGGTTGTGGCTTAAAGGTGCCCCGGCTCCGCTTTGACACCTAATCCCAAAATTTCCCATAGGCACTAGTTTTACGACAGCGACTCCCAACTGACCTTCCAAACCAGATGGAAAACTAGACCTTATTATTGGGATTAGACCGGTTTCCTCACGATGTTTCCCTTCACCGAAAAGCTAACGGTAAATATTCCGTACATAAGTTCCGAGAAACTCATTGGTGCGAGCCGGGATTCGAACCCACGTCCGCCGCTTGACAGCCGCATGCCTGAACCACTAGGCTACTATTTAACCAACCAAATATTTATTCTAAAACACAGACTCAAAAGAAACATATTTTTTAGACTCATTATATTCAAATCGGTCTAGGAGCTTCTAAGAACTTGCAAAAAAAACATGGCGACAGGAAACTCGGGCATTTAGTGATGATTAATAACCTGTCTATTAGTGGCTCTCTCTGTCTCTACGCGTGGGAGGGAGATGACAGGATGATTGAGTGCATTGGTCTCGAGTTTTGGGTCAATCCTTA